>CM060939.1:141534011-151534011 GCA_030765085.1 Allium cepa
AATACATATCCGAATTTCTAAACCATTTAATTACACTATAGTTCATAGCTTATATATAACAATTTAAATTTGACAGTTTCATCTAGATTCTCGATTTTTCTTACATCGTTATTATCTAGTCTTGAACCCACCCTTATTCGATCAATATCAATTTAGTGATCATGAATTACACTTTACCCAAATTTCTTAAATTTTATTAAACGTGAAATATCTCATTCGATAAATTTCAATTTGATTTAGATAAATAAATCATTATCTAAATACCATTTCAAAATAACCCAACTTTATTTCCCAATCCTAATTGTTCAATATTATTGCAAAATTTTCCGAAATAAAATTTACATAAATATTTATCATAATTTATGTATTTAATCACATCTTGATTAAACTAGATATAATTAACTCTATGTTTATCATTTTCCCTTTTATACATGTATTTAAGAATTTACACATAAATAAAACTATATATTTCTTATCATATGGTCAAATGTTACGGATATTATCATTTCAATCCATACACTAAATGTATACGGGTGGATAGCATTCCACCCGAAATCCCAAATTTAAATTAAATAAAACCCGCTTGGATCTATCATTTAAACCCATTTCAATTCAAAACAACCATAACAAAAGGGAATTGCAGTGTGATGACAGGGATGGTGTCAAAGTATAAAACAAGTAATAACAACGGTCAATAACAATTCAATAAGTAAATCAATAACTCCGAAATAATCGTATTTATTCGCATTGTTATTTGTATAATTATTTCTAGAATCTACACTATCATGTCATGTAGATAAAGATTATTACATTTCAGTTTTTCACTTGTCGTTCCATTTCAATTTCAGTTTAATACTACAACAATTAATCCAAACTACGTTCAAGGATTTAAAGTATAATTTATCAATTTCTACGACAATTAATGGGTCAAATTTAACTAATCAAATTTACATATGGCGGGGTCAGGTTTCAATAAATCAAGGTCCGTCGTATGTAATCCGTCTTAATTTGTAAACTATACTACCCCAAATTCAACTAGCAAACTAGTTATCACTTAACAGTAGTAATTAACATCCAATTTAAATGACAATCAATCAATCAATCAATTATCAACCAATCTGTATTATTATCACATAAATAATTAACCGATAATGGTGTCAGGTATCACAAGTGAACAGATACAGATAATAGCAGTCATAACAGTAAAACAACCAACAGCAGCATATTTCAATTGTCGTTTCAATTGAAGTCAAATTTAATAAATAAAAGAACGTTAATCGTGAGTGATTGCTCACCTTTCGAGGCCAGAGACGAACGATAATGAGTTGGATTACAAATTCAAGCACGAATTCCAAAGCAAAGCAAAAGTGGCATGAATTCAACGATCAAAGCTGATTTGTTCGAATTGATGAAACGGATCAGATCAGAACTGGAACGATGAAGATAAACGGTATAAGCGAACTTATATAACCACCCATAACTATATATATACATATGAAATTTATATCCTAAGTTAAAACATCACAAATTTTATTTACATGTGTTTCAACATATAAATAAAAAATAAATCAAGCTTACATTTTATTAAAATCAACATACACTTAAAATAACATATATTTGTTTAAATTAAATAATTAATCCCGAAAAATTCTATAAAATAAAATTTTCAAAAAAACAAGTTCATACATATAAACGAAGTATATCCATATTATACGTGAACTTACAAAATAGCTTAAAAAAATATTACCTATATAATTAAACATAACTCTCGCAAACAAACTTTATTTAAATACGTATGGCTAAAAACAGACCAAGTAAATTTGTTTATAAACCAATAGAGAACTTGCATTTTCTTTATAGCCTTATATATATAGACTGAGTATAATATTGTGTGAAACCTTCATATGCAAACTATATAAACTTAGCAGTAAATGACTAGTTTAAAAGTCTATGCATACTCCATTATGAAATCTACTTAAACGACAGGTATAAGATTACATAATACATATAAACACGTCTATCAAAAATCAGATTGAATGCAGAGAAGAATTTGAAAAAAAACTCAACTGACCCGTATATAAAATGAATGTATGAACATAGTATAAAATATTTATTTTACCTAACCATATATATAGCTCATTTATATAAACATATATTATTAAAACTGTCCTTTTTTTATAAACTAATATAATATATAATAAAACACGTATATAGCTACCCAGGCCACAGCTCTAACTGAAATGTACACATAAACAATATAGTTTTAAATGAAGAAAATATTCCGACCAATACTTAAAAATATATACAGGTTTTATAAACTAAAAAAAAAAAAAAAAAAAAAAAAAAACCACAACTAAACTCATAACTTATATACTTCTTATAGTATGTAAACTTGTCTTATACGCATAAAGCAAACTGGAAAGAAGAAAAAAATTATATATACAAACAAACCCTATATCTCAACTTATGCAGTCCAAGTTAATCTATACCAGACTCTAGTTTGTTTTATAACTAATCACATACACGAAACATCAATTTGTATCTACACGTGAAAATCAAACTAGTATACAAAAATACCTTAAACAAAAGGCTCAGCCTGGGGAAGTGTCAGGCAGAGGGAAGCTTCAATGAGGGAGGCTTGGTGGCTTTGGCGGGACTAGGAAGTGGCCAGAGGCTGGCGTGGCTGCCGCCGTTGCTCGGCACGGAGGAGCTCGGGTTGTTGGGCGAAGATGATAGGAGGCACGGTCTGAGGTGGGTCAAAGCATTGGAGAGGCAGTGGCAAGAGCCGACTTCGAGTTCTGTGTGGCGTTGGTGGTGGACTCGGTAGGAGGAGATGGTGGTGTGGGTGGCACGAGGCGGATCTGCGTGGGGATGGTGAAGGCAAAGGAAAGGGGGAGGGTGTGGATCTGGAGCTTGCTGTTGAGAGGTAGATGTGGGTTCAAGGAGAGGAGGCCAGAGGCGGATCTAGGGTGGAAGGTGAGCGGGTTCTTGGTTGAGGATCGGCATGAGACCTCGTGAGTGGAAAAATCAAAATGAAGAATGGAGTGTGAGGGAAAAATGAGGGGAGAAGAAGTGGGAGGTTAGGAAGGAAATTTTGTAGCTGGTGTTTGAAAATGAAAAAGTAAAAGAGCATCAGCTAAATAAACAAACGAAAGAACGAAGTGAAACAAAGTTATAAAGGCAAAATAAATATATATAAAACGAAAGGAAATAAAAGGTCACGAAAATCATGCCCTTGTGATCAGCTAATTTATTAAAACGAAACGGCTCTTATTCGATAACGTGGAAAAGGAAGCTAGTGAAACGTTGGGACCACAAATCAATAACGAATGAAACGCTGAAAAGTCAGCCTGTAATTTGGGCATTAATCAAACAAATTTTTGATGTAGTAGCAACGGTCATCCAAAATTTTAGCCAACTAATTAAAGCAACATTTATATTTTTGTTTGGGCGGCACGTCACAAGTTTGAAAACAAAAGGGTTTTAAAACGGATACCGATACGGTTTTTCGCTTTACAGATTCCGCCCCGTACCGAATTTCAAAATACAGAAATAAATATACTATTGAGATCAGCACGACGAGACAATCACAACGGTATACAGATATCAGTGGTACGATCATCCGATCAAAAGTCGATAATCGGAACTGAAAATGCTGTTAATTTGTCAGATATAAGGTAAATGAAGCAGTAGACGTCCGAATTTGGAAAAACGAAAAATGACGTCTCACTCAGAAGAGGATTTAGAAATTTTCTATAGAAAAATATCCAGGCTTGAAAATAAATTTATTATCACCACTTATTAGCCAGCTTGAATATAATAGAATTTCACAATTAAATAAATTTTGATAAAATAAATTGAAAATTTTAGATCTGCTATGTTTAGTTGGACGTAATCCAAATATTAAATTTTTATTTCCAATATTATTATTTAAAATTTCTCAAAAATTCGATTAAACACGTAATTAAAGCCATTATAAATTATTAAAATTTTACGAGTCGTTACACTCTCCCCCACTCAAAACTTTTCGTCCCCGAAAAGGAAGAAGGTAGGAGAGTAGAAACAACCAGACAGAAAATAGATTGAAAGAGAAGATAAACATTAAACTTTAAAACTATATAAATTTTACTTGAAATATTCACTTGAAAACTTTACTTAAAATCAATTTTCTTTAATACTTTAATATTTTTCCCAAACTCATTTGAATTTTTTTTTTTTTTTTTTTTACTACTTTATCTTAAGATACTTTCAACACTGTAGATACATCAATAATCATTTTATTTAAACATGTTTTATTAAATTAGTAACATCAAAATATTTATAACACTAAAATTTTCTATTAAACAATGTAGTATACAAATAAGCAATATTTAAAAAGGATATATCCAACAAGGAAGGAAGGTAGATTTGGAAAACAGAATCAAGGTGAATAACTAAACTGAGCAGATAAGGTAGATGCAAGGAATAGTATCGGGCACGAATAATTAACCTAGAACCATAAGAATTTAAATTTCAAATATTAATTCAAAATTTCTTTGTTGGGAAAAATACTTTTATAATAAATACCTTTATAATAATACTTTTATAATAAAATACTATTATATCAAAATAAATTTCCTTTCGAAACTACTTTTATAACTCGATGTTTCAACAAGTTTATCCTCGTTCTTGCAGACTCTGGCCATGCGTTGATCAGGCGCAAAGCTAGAATTCTTCAAGTACTTAGTAGACCCGTTTCAACACCCAGTGAAAATACTTGAAAAACCTTTAAAAACAGATATGGAAAGTACAATCCAAACAAACAACCAACCAAAACCTTTGTCCGACCATGGTTCGCAGATACACAATGGTTACGCCTGGGTCCCCCAGGAAACAATCCATATCCGTAAGCTTTCTCAGCCCTGCGAGTTACGCCATGATGACTAGTAGAGTGCAGGATACACAATGGTTACGCCTGGTTCCCCCAGGAAACAATCCGTACCCCTAGGCAAGACTCAGCCAGGCACTTGCGCTACTATTCGCGACCTACACAGATTGCAGGATACACAATGGTTACGCCTGGTTCCCCCAGGAAACAATCCGTACCCCTAGGCAAGACTCAGCCAGGCAATTTCGCTGTGCATTCACGAGAGAAAAAGAAACCGTGGGTTACGCCACGGTGGGAATACTCGAGTATTACATCCGGAAAACCAAAATCAGAGAGAATAATATCGATAGAATGAATCCACGCTGTGGCCACAAAGCGGATATCAAGCAGAAGGCACTTTCCATATCTTTACTTGGAAAATATATATATCATATAGTACCTTTTCAAATCACTTTCAAATATTGTACTTATATAAGGTCCATATATATAGGACTCTATTTTCAAATCGAATACTTTCCAAATCAATAGTATATCAAATCATACTTATATAGACTTTGATTATATACAATTCTCTTTCCAAATTGAGTACCTTTCAAATCAATAGATTTTAAATCAATTTCATATTTATACAAATCCATTTTATTTAAGTCCGACCACTCCCAAATCAAGTGCTTAGTAAGGTTCTCAATTTCAAATCATTTCAATATCAATTCTGTTCCAAAATCATATATGATTTCACCAAATTTTCTTTCAGATCAAATATCTAAATCTCAAAGTTCCCAGTCTCCGAATTAAAATAATTCAAGTTGAACAAATTCATTTCGAAATCACCATATAAGTACTGGGTTTTTTTTTTCAATTTAATTTCAAAACCGAATATTCTCTCAAAATCAATTATACTCAAAAATGGTTTCCCAATTTATAATTATCCCTTTTAAAACCTCTAACTATTTATTTCCATATGTAAAATCCAATTTTCCTCCTTGCAGATTATTTATTTATTAAAAGTTTCAAATTTACTTAAGTCATACTCTTCATATTTGAACATACAAAACTAAGCTTTTTTTTTTTCTCTATCAAATATTTTATACTCTTCGAAATTTCTTAGCCTTGAAAATTTAACCTCGATTCGGAAGTGTTCGAACAATCAAAATAGTTAGGGAATTCAAATTTCCAAGTTCAAGAGTTTGAAATCAAATAGAGTTATTATAAGTCAAATCGAAAACTCGAGGACTGAACACCGGTCTCACTTTATATTGTTTCAAATATATATACCTACATCTTTCGAAACGTCAAATTATACTTCGGAATTTGAAATCAAAATTTGTTTCACAATATCACTCGCATAGCAAAGCTACTAGAGTGGCCTCTCCCCCACTCTAAACTCGAAAAGCAATGTCGATGATGCGTGCACTCATCACCGAAATTATTTTCCAGCGAAACAGTGAGTTCTGGACTTCTATTTTCTTGAAAACTTCTTTGAAGTTTCTTCAAAATTATTGGAATTCATTTGAACTCATTTGAGACATTTCTTATTCGGAAAAATACTTTTAAATCGTATTATTTATATATATTTCCAAAATCTTAAAACCAATTTCAAATACCGGAATTTAATCCTCGAATTTCAAATTTGCCTTTACAGTTATAAATCATTTTTATATAAATAAACCTCTTATAATTTTTCGAATTTTCAAATCCTTTCAAAACTTTTTATATAGAATAACATATCTTATTTGCTTTATATATATAGGTATATAATCCTTATTGAAAACAATTTCTTTTTATATATAGGAAAAATCATAGTTATTAAAATAAAATTTTGATATATAAAGCAATTTCAGAATACAAACATACCCGATTTTCAAAGGATAATTTAAGAATGAATTTCAAACGAAGATGGAGATTTAAATTAGAGGAACTCTAATCAATAGAATCCTGATACGAAGATAGACTCAACAAAGTTGAGAAAATCAAAATACAAAATAGAAGATGGATATCTTTCTATAAATCGCGGGCGTCCTTAACCGGGTCAACCGTGACTTCAGGAATATAATTGATGCGGAATTCTAAAGCAAATCGACATTCGATCGCCAGAGATAGAATTCGACATACCAAGATATAGCAGCATCGTAAACCGAGGATACAAAAATCTTCGGTGAATCGATGTAATTTGTAAAGGAGTTTTCACCCCCTTTTTACTAATTATTTAGTGGAGCTATGGGATACTCCAGAGTCGAACGAATATAATAAGGGAGAGACAAGAATGAATTTCAGAACCGAGGGACATTCCAAAATTCAAAGGAAATCGAGTCAAAAGGGAAGAGATTCAACTCGCGCGAAAGTGATTCTGTAGATAAATTTACCATATATGTTAAGGTTTGCCTAGAGCCAAAGCTCTGATACCAACTGTAACGACCCGCTATTTTGGACCATTCAAATCGACACTAAAACTGTACATGTCCGACTTGAAAAATTCAAAATACCGGATTGTTAATTTAATTTGGCAAAACTTAAAATATACAGTAAATAAATCAAACACAGATCACAGACACAGAGTAATATAATGCAGCGGAATAGAAAAATAGTAGTTCATGAAGCTACTATACATCAGAGTTTAAAATAAAATACATCAGAATCTCTGGAATACAGAAAGGTCTTCAGTACGAGCCGATGACTTCTCTGAACCAGTCAACTAGAAAACTGAAAGCTGAAACGATAGTTGGATCTCCAAATGAAGCTCCAATCTCCGAAGGTGAGTCTCGAATGCTGGATTCTCGGTCTGACCCGAGCGTAAAGCAAAACACAAAACACTCGAGTCAGGATTAACATTCTTATATCAATAAATTCAACTCAAATGAAATATCAACTGAAATACAATATACTTAAAGGATGTTTGGGACGTCCATCCTCGAAGGGTCCATAGAACTATCTACAGGGTAGAAATATACACTATAGTCATTCACTTAATTTATACTTCAACCCAACAGTCAATTTTTACTTCGAATAATCATATTTCCCAAACTAGTATCTATATATTGAGTAAGGTATGCAGTACAGTATTTCAATTTCCTGAACTTAACAAATTGTTCACATCAACCTGACCTTCCTATTTAAATTAAATCCAATCTCATTTTATCAGTTAAATCTTCCTAAAATTCCCACTTAAATTTATAATTCTCAAATTTGGATTTGATATCCCAATTTTCCCTTTTATTTCAATATGTTTCCATATTTTAAGTATTCAACATTTTAACCAAATTTTTCCCAATCTAGTTTTCTAAATAAAATTCCCAATCTAGTTCAAACTCAAATTTCACTTAATTCGATTAGTTATCTACATAACCGATTCGACTATCTTGGTTCCAAATACATATCCGAATTTCTAAACCATTTAATTACACTATAGTTCATAGCTTATATATAACAATTTAAATTTGACAGTTTCATCTAGATTCTCGATTTTTCTTACATCGTTATTATCTAGTCTTGAACCCACCCTTATTCGATCAATATCAATTTAGTGATCATGAATTACACTTTACCCAAATTTCTTAAATTTTATTAAACGTGAAATATCTCATTCGATAAATTTCAATTTGATTTAGATAAATAAATCATTATCTAAATACCATTTCAAAATAACCCAACTTTATTTCCCAATCCTAATTGTTCAATATTATTGCAAAATTTTCCGAAATAAAATTTACATAAATATTTATCATAATTTATGTATTTAATCACATCTTGATTAAACTAGATATAATTAACTCTATGTTTATCATTTTCCCTTTTATACATGTATTTAAGAATTTACACATAAATAAAACTATATATTTCTTATCATATGGTCAAATGTTACGGATATTATCATTTCAATCCATACACTAAATGTATACGGGTGGATAGCATTCCACCCGAAATCCCAAATTTAAATTAAATAAAACCCGCTTGGATCTATCATTTAAACCCATTTCAATTCAAAACAACCATAACAAAAGGGAATTGCAGTGTGATGACAGGGATGGTGTCAAAGTAAATAAACAAGTAATAACAACGGTCAATAACAATTCAATAAGTAAATCAATAACTCCGAAATAATCGTATTTATTCGCATTGTTATTTGTATAATTATTTCTAGAATCTACACTATCATGTCATGTAGATAAAGATTATTACATTTCAGTTTTTCACTTGTCGTTCCATTTCAATTTCAGTTTAATACTACAACAATTAATCCAAACTACGTTCAAGGATTTAAAGTATAATTTATCAATTTCTACGACAATTAATGGGTCAAATTTAACTAATCAAATTTACATATGGCGGGGTCAGGTTTCAATAAATCAAGGTCCGTCGTATGTAATCCGTCTTAATTTGTAAACTATACTACCCCAAATTCAACTAGCAAACTAGTTATCACTTAACAGTAGTAATTAACATCCAATTTAAATGACAATCAATCAATCAATCAATTATCAACCAATCTGTATTATTATCACATAAATAATTAACCGATAATGGTGTCAGGTATCACAAGTGAACAGATACAGATAATAGCAGTCATAACAGTAAAACAACCAACAGCAGCATATTTCAATTGTCGTTTCAATTGAAGTCAAATTTAATAAATAAAAGAACGTTAATCGTGAGTGATTGCTCACCTTTCGAGGCCAGAGACGAACGATAATGAGTTGGATTACAAATTCAAGCACGAATTCCAAAGCAAAGCAAAAGTGGCATGAATTCAACGATCAAAGCTGATTTGTTCGAATTGATGAAACGGATCAGATCAGAACTGGAACGATGAAGATAAACGGTATAAGCGAACTTATATAACCACCCATAACTATATATATACATATGAAATTTATATCCTAAGTTAAAACATCACAAATTTTATTTACATGTGTTTCAACATATAAATAAAAAATAAATCAAGCTTACATTTTATTAAAATCAACATACACTTAAAATAACATATATTTGTTTAAATTAAATAATTAATCCCGAAAAATTCTATAAAATAAAATTTTCAAAAAAACAAGTTCATACATATAAACGAAGTATATCCATATTATACGTGAACTTACAAAATAGCTTAAAAAAATATTACCTATATAATTAAACATAACTCTCGCAAACAAACTTTATTTAAATACGTATGGCTAAAAACAGACCAAGTAAATTTGTTTATAAACCAATAGAGAACTTGCATTTTCTTTATAGCCTTATATATATAGACTGAGTATAATATTGTGTGAAACCTTCATATGCAAACTATATAAACTTAGCAGTAAATGACTAGTTTAAAAGTCTATGCATACTCCATTATGAAATCTACTTAAACGACAGGTATAAGATTACATAATACATATAAACACGTCTATCAAAAATCAGATTGAATGCAGAGAAGAATTTGAAAAAAAACTCAACTGACCCGTATATAAAATGAATGTATGAACATAGTATAAAATATTTATTTTACCTAACCATATATATAGCTCATTTATATAAACATATATTATTAAAACTGTCCTTTTTTTATAAACTAATATAATATATAATAAAACACGTATATAGCTACCCAGGCCACAGCTCTAACTGAAATGTACACATAAACAATATAGTTTTAAATGAAGAAAATATTCCGACCAATACTTAAAAATATATACAGGTTTTATAAACTAAAAAAAAAAAAAAAAAAAAAAAAAAACCACAACTAAACTCATAACTTATATACTTCTTATAGTATGTAAACTTGTCTTATACGCATAAAGCAAACTGGAAAGAAGAAAAAAATTATATATACAAACAAACCCTATATCTCAACTTATGCAGTCCAAGTTAATCTATACCAGACTCTAGTTTGTTTTATAACTAATCACATACACGAAACATCAATTTGTATCTACACGTGAAAATCAAACTAGTATACAAAAATACCTTAAACAAAAGGCTCAGCCTGGGGAAGTGTCAGGCAGAGGGAAGCTTCAATGAGGGAGGCTTGGTGGCTTTGGCGGGACTAGGAAGTGGCCAGAGGCTGGCGTGGCTGCCGCCGTTGCTCGGCACGGAGGAGCTCGGGTTGTTGGGCGAAGATGATAGGAGGCACGGTCTGAGGTGGGTCAAAGCATTGGAGAGGCAGTGGCAAGAGCCGACTTCGAGTTCTGTGTGGCGTTGGTGGTGGACTCGGTAGGAGGAGATGGTGGTGTGGGTGGCACGAGGCGGATCTGCGTGGGGATGGTGAAGGCAAAGGAAAGGGGGAGGGTGTGGATCTGGAGCTTGCTGTTGAGAGGTAGATGTGGGTTCAAGGAGAGGAGGCCAGAGGCGGATCTAGGGTGGAAGGTGAGCGGGTTCTTGGTTGAGGATCGGCATGAGACCTCGTGAGTGGAAAAATCAAAATGAAGAATGGAGTGTGAGGGAAAAATGAGGGGAGAAGAAGTGGGAGGTTAGGAAGGAAATTTTGTAGCTGGTGTTTGAAAATGAAAAAGTAAAAGAGCATCAGCTAAATAAACAAACGAAAGAACGAAGTGAAACAAAGTTATAAAGGCAAAATAAATATATATAAAACGAAAGGAAATAAAAGGTCACGAAAATCATGCCCTTGTGATCAGCTAATTTATTAAAACGAAACGGCTCTTATTCGATAACGTGGAAAAGGAAGCTAGTGAAACGTTGGGACCACAAATCAATAACGAATGAAACGCTGAAAAGTCAGCCTGTAATTTGGGCATTAATCAAACAAATTTTTGATGTAGTAGCAACGGTCATCCAAAATTTTAGCCAACTAATTAAAGCAACATTTATATTTTTGTTTGGGCGGCACGTCACAAGTTTGAAAACAAAAGGGTTTTAAAACGGATACCGATACGGTTTTTCGCTTTACAGATTCCGCCCCGTACCGAATTTCAAAATACAGAAATAAATATACTATTGAGATCAGCACGACGAGACAATCACAACGGTATACAGATATCAGTGGTACGATCATCCGATCAAAAGTCGATAATCGGAACTGAAAATGCTGTTAATTTGTCAGATATAAGGTAAATGAAGCAGTAGACGTCCGAATTTGGAAAAACGAAAAATGACGTCTCACTCAGAAGAGGATTTAGAAATTTTCTATAGAAAAATATCCAGGCTTGAAAATAAATTTATTATCACCACTTATTAGCCAGCTTGAATATAATAGAATTTCACAATTAAATAAATTTTGATAAAATAAATTGAAAATTTTAGATCTGCTATGTTTAGTTGGACGTAATCCAAATATTAAATTTTTATTTCCAATATTATTATTTAAAATTTCTCAAAAATTCGATTAAACACGTAATTAAAGCCATTATAAATTATTAAAATTTTACGAGTCGTTACAGTTGGTTGATGGTTGAATATATATTGCTATTGTTGCATTGCTATGTGACGTATATAGTTATTATGTTGCTATATGTTGTATATTGATACTATTTACATATGTGCATGTTCTCATGTTGTTTGTTGAGTGTTTAGTAGGTGCGGATCGCGTTTGCTTCGCATTTGGAGTTCGCTTTAGCGCTATATTAGCTGTATATGCTTGCTAATAAAATATAAGGTACATATCTCGGATTAAATATCGTACTTTTACACTTTTTTCCCTTCGGGATGCCTCATTACTTGATGAGATGTATATTTGTGATATATATACTGTCATTTTTTTTCTTCGGATCGAGCCGCGCAAAGGAGACATGGCGAATTTTTCCGAAAATTTAAGGCGTTAGAAAATTTTTGAGAAAAATAGGAAAATTTTGGAAACTTAAGCTTTGGTTTGGAATTGAAAGTTAAATGATATAGTTTGTTTTTGAAAAGATAACTAAGTATGGTTTGAAAACTTAGTAAAGTTATTGTAAGAAGTTTAATTATGAATTTTGGAAAGTTAATAAATTCTGTAACTTTTCTTACTTGTAATTTCGAGGACGAAATTCTTTTAAGAGGGGAAGATTGTAACGACCCAGAATTTTTATTAATTAAAATTTGAATATTTAATTTATTTTAAATATTAATAAGTGAATTTATAAGTCAAATAAATTTTTATTTGAATTTTTGGATTTAATTGGATTATTAAATCGATAAATTAATATGTGAAATTATGGAAATAATTGAAAATGGAGTTAAAAATGATTGAAAATAATTTGTAAAAATTTATTTTATCATATGGAAGTTAGAATGATATTTTAGAACTTTTAAAATCGAATTAAAAGTTAATTTGTGAAAATTGAATATTTTAATATTTAATAATCGACTGTAAAATAGTCAATTTTTGAACAGTCTCAGAATTGAACGAAACTAGTTCCATTGGATCCGTAATAGTTAGTTATTACCGGATTTCAATTTTCGTGTCAATCGGAGTTATCGTTTGATCGTGGCAGCTCGAAACGCATCGAATCGTTTTAATTTAAATTTGACGAGTCAAAATAGCCATTTTTCAAAAAGTCTCGGATTTCGACGAAACCAGTTTCATCGGATCCGTAATGTGATATTATTGTAAGGTTTCAAATTTCAAGTCAATTGGATTTACCGTTTGTCCGGTACAAATTAAAACGCCTAGAAATCGACTTAAATCAGTTTAATTCAAATTGAGCGTTTACAGCCATAACTCGCACATACTTCCGAATTAGCTTCCGAAACCTATTCCATTGTGTCCGGAACGCGGGATAAACCCTAGGTACGCTGGTTACGGCGTCTAAATCGGAGTTCGGAATTCCCGGAATGAATAGTGTTTACGCTAGCTTTTCCTATAAATACACCTTAATTCACAAAAATAAATAACAAAACCTAAACCTAACCCTAACTATTGCCAGCCGCCACCTTCACAATGAAGGGCCAGAAATGCTCCATTTTCATTCATCAACCTCTCCAAATCCATTCACATTCACGCGAAGTGTTCAACACGAAGATTGAAGAGCAAGGCGAGGGCTTCACATCCATACGGTTGTGATCATCATCGGTGCTTCGTAGAGGTCGCAATCGAGGCTCAAAGGCCGCGCGTTCATCATCGAATTGCGTGCGAGGGGGAGGGCCGAGCGTGCCCAGGTTGGAGCCGAGTGTAGCTCTAGTTGAGGCGGTTCGAATGGTAGTGTTGTGATCATGTATTATTGCGTGTGGTGTTAGCGAGTTTAAACCCTAAATTGCTAATATGGGTTCGGCCATAATACTGCACGCGTGATCAAAAAGGAAGAAGGGGGGGGGGGGTTTGCGTCCTACGGTGATTATGTAAGGGAGGCTAATCTAGCGGCCCGTGTTGATTTGGTATAAAATATAGTTAAATTTAGTTGTAAATTATATAATAAAAAAATCGTGTACGATCTTATAAAATGCATAACTTTTTCATACGAGGTCGAAAAAATGCAAACCCAGTTGCGTTGGAATCGTATGGACGAGCACTACGCGATGGAGTTGGTTTGGAGTCGTTTGGAGTTAGTGAGAATTTCGGGTAAAATTAAACGCGCGTTTAATTTTATTCGAAATAAAAGCTAAAACGGAAATTAAAACCAAGGTGAGAACTTCTCACTCAATCGAATAGATTTCGATTTTATTTTAAATAGTTAGATTTAAAATATTTGAATGCATGTTTGAATGATGACTGTAAATTATTGATTGTTAAAATAGACATTATGCGCCGTTAGTAAGCGGATGTTATTTAATATAAACATATACCGCGAATATTTCATAAACAGTGAAATTGGTATTATATATAATATCAATATATATATATTGGCATATGTATATATTGCAGTTGTTGATTTCCCACATTTTTTGTTTAGCGGATGAGACCCTATTACGCCGTTATTAAGCGGATAATATTTATTAAAAACATGTACCGCGATAATTTCGTATTGGAGCGAAATTGGTATTGTGCTAATGTTTTTGGATGCAGGAAACAGGTTGGAGGGATCCAACTGGATTCCTCAACAGTTTTTATTTTATTTCAGATATTTTGATATTTGATGGATTATCATATCGATATATGATATCGTTGTAGTCGTGATTGACTATTTGGTGTGTAGCATCATTGGACCCAGATTTTGGGATTTTAAAATGGTTTTAAAGTGATTTTTGAAAATATACTATATTTTTGGAATTGATCCATTTTAAATAAATAAACGTTATAATTTTTAAAGTTATAAAATTATGGTTTTTGTGAAATATAGTTAAAAGCTGGTTTTTGAGAAATATGAACAAATGATTTTATAAAATAATTTAGATTGGATTTTTGAATAAATGATAAAAGTTTAAATATAGGATTTATAAAATTTGATTATTTTATAAATCGAAATGATGAAATTATAAAGGAATTTAAAGACGTTTTAGAATAATAATATAAACTGATTTATATTAAGAGATTTATAAATGGATATTTATAAATTGAATTATGGACATTATAAAACAAGTTTTTATAAGTGTTTGAATGTATTGAAAATGAATTTCCTAAATGAATGAAATTTATGAAATTATAAACTGTGAAGTTATAAATGAAATTTTATAAGCAATAGGTTTATAAAATTTATAAAGTTATCCAAAGAATGAATTTTTGATAAATAAACAATCTTATAAGTTAAGATTAATAATTTGGGAAGTTAAATGAACGATTTTGTAAAATAATCGTTTTATAAGTAATTAACTTATAATATGAACTTGTAGTTTATAATTGAGTTATAAACTGGGATAGGTTAATAAAGGAATTTATAAAAAGGAAGTTTTTATAAATAAATAGAAACGGAATTTATAAACGTTGTTTTATAAATCCGCAAATGACTTATTTTGATAAGTTAATTGTTATAACTTAGAGATAGAGTTATATTCACATTTTGAACAGTGAATAATCCTTTAAGTTAAAGTGAATAGAAATGATGAAATTTGTTAAGGTAGTATATTCACGTTTTTGAATAGTGAATAATACGTTAAAGAAATTGTTTTAGATATGATGTTTTAAATAGAATTAAAACGATCTAACGATGTTTTAAAGGTGTTGAGATTCGAAACCATAGATTTCAACATTTATTGTTGAAATAGACGTTTTCGAGAAATAAAAGGAAATGGTGGACTATAACACTGTTGTTATAGTAAATGATTTCCGAAAGGAAATGTTTTGAATAGTATTGGGATTTATATATCTATTTTAATTTCGAATCCCTATACTAGTGATTTTGGGTTGTTGTAACGATGTTTTACGCAACATTCGTTTTGGCCCAAATAAATATGTATAAGTGAATGATTTCCTTAAAGAATGAAATATATACTTAATTCGATTTAAGTATATTGAATATTTTCTAAGTGTTGAAAATAAAAAGTTTTGTGAATTACTTATGAATAATAAGTATGGAAATGTTTTCCAATATAAAGTGAATATATTGAATTTATCTTTTTGAAGATAAATTGAAATGAATGATTGAAATCATATATGCATGGATATTTTGAAATATAAATTCATTATGGAATTTATGAATGAAAGTAGAACTTGTTAAAAATAAATATTGATTTATTTTTGAAGTGATGAAATTATATATCTTGTAAAGATATTTTGGAAAATAAATAATTTGGAAAATTATTTGGAATCTGGTGATGTATGCATATCCAGTGATAGTTCAATAACCGACTATCAATATTTCCCTTTGAATGGGTATTTGATGTGAATTGTTGAATTTGAATGCACACTTATTTTTAAATAAGCGCTCACTATTCGGGTTAACCGGGAAAGGACCATGGGGTCGTATAACCCACTCCGAATATGTGATACGTCGTTGTGAATTGCATTTGAAGATCGGTGTTGAAGACCGGTATTTGCGAGAGTGATAGGATGAACTATCGATTGACTCTGCACCGAGTAGCTACGGTATTGAGTTCTCCATATGTGATGGTGAATCCGATCAGGATTGTGAATATCCGGATTGCAAGGACTTCTTTGTAAGTGCCTTCGGTTCTGTTCGATCCCGGAACAGACTTGTATGGATTGTATGCCTGACATTACAAGTTGAGATATAAAGCCGATTTCTTTCAAATATATTTCTGTTGGTGGCGGAGAATTTATTCTTTGCTTAACACCCTTCTTTGAGACGTACGAGCTCAAAGGTTATATAGTTGAATTTATCAGCGATATATTCCCAGTTTGGTAATGTGACATGCTGAGTGATGCTGAAATGATCATTGTGTTGATTATTTGTGATAGGATCATTTATTTGATCGTCTATCCTTGTGATCATTGTGTTGATCATTTGTTGACCCAAAGCATGGCTTTTGTATAAAGTATGTTTTTGTGGACGTGACTTCGTCGAGCCTCACACCCCGTGAATGGTCAAAACAGGAAAGAAGCAGCAAGGTTATGAGGGGTAGCGCCCTTTAGGATCTGTCCATTTCCTTCTGGAAAAGGGTGGTATCATGGTATGGAGCCCAGATACTTACTCATGTTGAAAACACTTTATGATTGTGTGAATTGATTACGAGCGCTCGGTTGATAAAGGTCCCAAAGGACCGGGGGATGGCATATTCGGTCAGTTGTTACTCAGTTAGGAGTAACCCGGCCTTGTGTTGGTAGAGATCCGGTTTGGTTCTCGGGGATGTCCATCCAGAGGCATTCTCATGTGGCAATGGGAAGTTCCTTGGCCTGATCATTCGTTGGAAATCCAATTCCCAATACGAAACTTTGTACGGTATTAGTTGTAGAACCTGCCATTCACTTATGGTGGTCACCACTGTTTGGATGGTAGCTATAGTAGGCATAGTTCGAAATGTCTATGCTGGCTAAGATTTATATTCTACTTTCGAAATGAATTTTTTCTACACTATACACTAATAATAATATCAAATGTTATTTTAAATGCGTATCAAGCATCTTTGACTATCATAAGGAGAAATCTCCTCCGATTCTGCGTTTGCATGTGTGTGTGTGCGGGAGGCCTTATGGTAGTCTCATTTTTTTAAAAGCATTGCGAATTGAATTTAAAAATATTCCTCTATTTTGATTTTAAAGTTAAGTAAACTGTTTTGAGTTCTCACACCAGTCTCATGACTGACTCGGAGTTTATTGTTTTCCTTCCTAAACTCTGGGTGCCCACCAATTTCCACACGGGCAGTTAAGAGTTAGGTTTATCAGGATATTCTGGATATTCTGGAGTTGCTGGAGGCAAGCTGGATGGCATGGCGTATTACTAATTTATATAGTAATTCTTTTTCCGCTGCACTGTTTATTGTTGTATGTTGTTGTACACTCTGATGATATGATGTGATGTAATGAAATGAAATGTAATAACTGATATAGTTCTTTGTTTAAAGATTATTCATTTATTATTATATGTTGTTCCGCTGCGAATTGTGAGATTCTGTTGTTGTTCTGTTGTTTTCTTCTGTCCCGTTCTATTTTTAAAATGCTTCTATCTTCTATTTTCAAATTTCCTATTTTCTTTTCCCTATCAAAATTTTCTATCTTCTCTTCTCTCTTCTTTCTTTTTCTTAATTCTTTTTAAAACCCCTAAGGGTTCGTATTTTCGTTCATCTTGAATTAAACAAAGGAGATTAGTGTCTATTCAAGGAGTACGGACTTACGGGTCTTTACACCTATGCTTGATCAACGTATGACTGAATTTCTGTGAGAACGAGGATGAACTTGTTAAGATATCGAGTTATAAAAAGTATTTTTATATAAAACTAGCTTGGTAATACTATATAAGTTAAAGTGTTTTAAAAATTGTTTAATAAAAGAGTAAGGAGTTAAAATGTTTAAAGGATGATCTAACTAACAATAACATCAAAATTCTAATTCTCGCTACGTTCCTTTTCGAGGACGAAAAGTTCTAAAGGGGGGAGTAATGTGACGACTCGGATTTCCTGATGTTTGTTATTTGGTAATTAACTGTTTTCGGTTATTGAAATATTAATTTATTAAGTCGAACAAATAAATTTCAGATAGCTAAAATATCTGAATATACATGTATTGATTAAAAACTATATTTAATCTTAAATTTTAAAATTCTTGGGTATGATAAATTATATGTACATGTAAACTCCACCATTTAAATTAAGATAAAATATCCATGAATATATATAGATAAATACATACATAAGCTTTATGATAATTAAAAAATATGTACACATGTATACAAGTATATAAATATGTATATACGCCGATATGAAGCAATGTAAATGAGAATGTGTATAAATGAAAATGTAGATACATACATATATGGGGGCAAACATATGTAGGTAAAAGTATATGTTAATATAAAATAATGTATATGTAAATCCCTTAATATATATGTATATATATAGTGTATGAAAGTAAATGTTTTTACTTAGGGAAACATCATCATGGTAAGTATTTAATTCTAGCAAGCAAAACATAAAATCAAGTCCCATAAAATAGAAAATCAACACGTATAATCAAATCAACCTTCATATGAATCAAATCAAAATAAAACAAAAGTAAAATAAAATAAGAAATTTAAGGCCTATATATGAACAATAGGTTTCAGCCTCTTATTTACTTGTTCCGCTCATCTACATACCCTATGTTATCACACATATACCATTCTAGTTGTTTGGGCCAAAATTGGTCACAAACCCCAAATGTCGTGAAAGCACCAAAATATGAATATAGAACAGCAATATCCAGACACAAATCCCAAATTCAAGAAAAATAGAGAACAAAAATTTAGGAATAACAAACAATGACACGAGATTTATAGTTGTTTGGCTATCTCCTGCCACATCCACTTCGAATGATAATCCTTTTATTGATGTTCTTCGCAGATTACAGTTGATCACAGCAGATTACAATGAAGAAATTTAAGTACAGTAGCAATGATGAAGTATAAAGTTGAATTCGGCAGAGTCTGAATGTCAGATAGCCAAAAAAATCCCTTTTCTGTAGGCTCTATGGGGATATTTATAGGCGTAGTAGGTTGATACCTCGCTCAAACTTCGAAAGACTCCTTCCGGCATGCGAGTGGGCCCACGCGATCGATCCCATGAAGTTTTGACTCGATTCGCGATCGATACAAACCAATTTCGTATCGATCACGATTTTTCCCAATGGAGTTGAAACTTGGCATGATCCTTCCTTGGCTTGTACGTAAGCTCCTATGAAAATTTCATGGCATTTGGACCTATGGATTGTGAAACACGATCGATGCAATCTCGTATTTTTTGAAGGCTGTTGAGTTCGAATCCATAGTTTTGTACCCAGCCCCTTTGTGTCGATCAAAGGCACGTGCTTGCTCGTGACGTGGAACGATAAACTAGGGTAGATCCATATTCTTCGCCGCGTTGAACGCTTCTCCCCTCGTGTCGTGGACGCTCTTCGTTCGTATCCACACATCGTGCTCACTCACATCCATGATTTCACAACGTTATGTTCGCATCCATCGATCCACTCCCTTTTTCGTATCGATTCCAGGGGTACATTTCGTGTCGATTCGGTAAATGTCGATCGATACGAAGTGACCACATGGAATGTGTCTGATCGATACGATATGTAGGCGAAACAGGGACCAACGGATGGATACGAAAATTGTTCTCAAAATGGATACGAATGAGGCCTTACCTGATGGATACGAACCAGAGAAGCTTCTGATGGATACGAAAGCATCAATTTCTCCCATGACCGATAAGAAATCATCGATTCGAAGTGCACTGCGAGTCTCCATCCCGATCGATGCGAACGTCATCGATACGAACCCACGCCGATCGATACGAACAGTATCGATTGGAAATACTGCTTGCCGACCGATACGAAATGTATCGATACGAACCACCATTCACGTACTTTAACCCATTCATATCTCGAGCATACAAACTCCGATTGACCTGAAAATTGTAACGTAGCCTCCCCTTGCCTTGATCATCATTCCCAGTCGATCTCGCGTCGATTGGAGCTCGGCCAAATTTAGACGATATCGATCACTACCTCTTTTCTAATCGATCTCGCATCCTGACATCCATCCTTTCCTAGCTACTCTGTTGATATTCCAGCCTTGGCCAAAGGGTGTGAATACATTTGCCCCCCGAAACATACCTTGTGATAAGAAGATGTGTTTTGAATAATTTTGAATCTGATATCTGAAGTCCATAGCCATATCATCCGAGTGCATCGTTCTTGACTGCTCTAAGTCGATGTACGATTCCTAATCAAGTAAGCCAAGCCTTCACCAATTCTATATCCATCCGAATTCGATAACCGAGTCTAATCCATCCTTATCCAATAACTGAATCCAGGACCTCTCCGGGTCGATATCCAAATCTATAACCTCTCCGGGTTCTTTTCAAGCGCAATTCACACTTGAGGACCGTGGTTCAGTGTCCTTGGACGTCGTGTAATGCCATGCTTAAGTCCTAAGCCAAACCCTGGTCACTCCAGATCCTTGTCGAGCATAGTCCATACCCAATGACCTGAAATAATAACGATAATGTAGGGCCTAAGTCCTAGGCCGAATCCTGGTCACTCCGGACCTTTGTCGAGCATAGTCCATACTCAACGACCTGAATAAGTCGATTTGCCACGTTCGGGCAAAGCGACTCACCCCTTGCCAGGTATAATCCATACCCGATGATCGTTTACCAAAAACCGGACAAAAATCCAATCCAAAATCCAAACCAAATCTGAAAATCAAAAATCCACATCCAAAACCAAAACCAAGATCCAAACACGAGAATAATCATCCAAACAGAAGTCCAAACCAGAAAACAAACAGAACCAGGAGTTCAAACCAAACTCCAAAACCAAGCCAAAAAATCGAGTATCCAATCCAAAAAAATAGATTTCACAAACCATAGCATCGCGGTTTATCACCATTCAGAGCATGCCTATAACGACTTTGTATTTTTCCAGCAGCTTGCTACTTATTACATAAGATGCCAGTCAATTGATAACCAATCGACCATCATCTTTGGGCCTCACACCAACATTGTTTGAGGTAGACGGTGCTCGCTCCTGCTCCACCGCTGCATTCCAAGCCCCGACATACTGCCTCAACTGTCCATTCCTTACATGCTCCTCAATTAGTCCTTTAAGTGTCTACAGCTGTTGCTATCGTGCCCATCCAAATCGTGGAAGAGACAGTGCCTTCCTGATGCCCTTTCACGTTTAGAAGGTTCTCTCCTAGCCGATCTTCGGTAGGGAAGGCGATACTGGGTTTCGATGAATATCTGCTCCAATGTTTCATTCAATCCTATATATGTAGAGAATTTTGGCTCTCTCCATCGTTTCTTATCTTTTTCTGAGTCATCAAACTTCCTTTTTTCTTTACCTTTATCCTTATTTGAGTTTCCGCTAGATGGCCCTCCATCCTCAGCCGCATTCACCTCCCTTAACATCAAATCTGCACACGCATCTTCCTGTCAGAGGAATCTATCATCTTCGTGAAAGAATTCACCAAGATCCGTTGGTGGGTCCCGTATCAGAGATACATTGAAATCTGAATCCTCTCTGACTCCTGAAACTGCTGCCATTAAAACCATCGATGGATTCGGTCGATCCATCGAAGCAACCGCCTCATTGATCTGAGTTAAGAAAGCTCTGAGTGATTCATCCATCCTTTGCTTTATCGACGTTAATGTCATCACATTCCTCGGTCTGTTAATATGAACCCGAAACTGCTTTAGAAACCTGTCCACTAGTTCCATCCATGTCCCGATATATCCCTCTTCCAACTGTCTGAGCCACATTGCAGTTATGTCCGTTAAGTATAGAGGGAAACATCGGGCCATAACTTCCTCCGATGCCCCCAGCACTTCCATATGTCTTGTGTATCTCATCAAGTGATCAGTTGAATCAGCCATGCCAGTATATACTTCCACGTTAGGTAGCTTGAATTCTGATGGATTCCGAGCTATCCTGATTTCATGAGTAAATGGACTCCTATTACTCCTTCTAAATCTCTATTGGTCAAACCTCCATGCATGGTTTGCCTGATAATCTCAGCCAATCCAGCATTGTCAGTCAGGGGTTTCCCCCTGAGTCCCCGAAGGAATTCCGATACATACTCTTCATCCCGTGCTCTTACATTCCTGCTAGCATCCTGTTGTGTGGTGTTGACTGGAATCCCTCCGTGAACTGGTTCATCGTTGTTGGGGGGGGGGTGTCCCTGATCCTGGGTTCATCCGGATTAACAGGTGTATACTGATTAGGGATTGCACCTTGTTGAGCTATTCCATTTGATTGCCTCTTTGGTTCTTCTATTCCAGCTCATGGATCTGAACCCCTAAAGCTCCAACTGTCCCTGTTTGTCTAACCTGTCTGAGGAGGTTCTGCATCATTTCCTCCTGCCTTTTTAGAAACTCTTCATGCATAGCTCCCATCATAATTTCCATTTCATCTCGGGTGATGAAAGCTGAAGTCTGGTTTGCTCCGGATGAAGCCTCTTGGCTTTCTCCATGTTGACTTCTCTCTGTCCTCTGTCTTCTACTCGTTTGTCTTGTCATAGCTCTCTAGTTTTGAATCCTTTAACCTTCAAACCTGAATCCCAAATCTGGTATAGTGGTTGCTAGTTGTTCTTAGTGAAAGAACCAAAGTGTTTGCAGCAAAATTGGTCACAAACCCCAAACGTCGTGAAAGCACCAATATGTGAATATAGATCAGCAATATCCGGGCACAAATATCAAATTCAAGCAAAATAGAGAACAACAATTCAGGAATAACAAACAATGACACGAGATTTATAGTGGTTCGGCTATCTATGGCCTACATCCACTTCGAATAATAATCCTTTTATTGATGTTCTTCGCTGATTACAGTTGATCACAGTGGATTACAATGAAGAAATTTAAGTACAACAGCAATGATGAAGTGTGAAGTTGAATCCGGCAAAGTCTGGACGTCAGATTGCCAAAAAGATCCCTTTTCTTTAGGCTCGAGGGGGCTATTTATAGGCGTAGTAGGCTGATACCTCACTCAAACTTCGAGAGACTTCTATTGGCACGTGAGTGGGCCCACGCGATCGATCCCATGAAGTTTCGACTCGATTCGTGATCGATACAAACCAATTTCGTATCGATCAAGATTTTGCCCAATGGAGTTGAAACTTGGCATGAACCTTTCCTGGATTGTACGTAAGCTCCTGTGAAAATTTCATGGCATTTGGACATATGGATTGTGAGATACAATCGATGCAATCTCGTATTTTTTGAAGGCTGCTGAGTTCGAATCCATAGTTTTGTATCCATCCCCTTCATGTGGATCAAAGGCACGTGCTTGCTCGTGACATTGTACGATAAACTAGAGTAGATCCATATTCTTCGCTGCGTTGAATGCTTCTCCCCTCGTGTCGTGGAAGCTCTTCGTTCGTATCCACATATTGTGCTCACTCGCATCCATGATTTCATAACGTCATGTTCGCATCCATCGATCCATTCCCTTTTTCGTATCGATTCCAGGGATGAATTTCGTGTCGATTCGATAAATGTCGATCGATACGAAGTGACCACATGGAATGTGTCTGATCGATATGATATGTAGAGAAACGGGGACCAATGGATGGATACGAAAATTATTCTCAAAATGGATTTAAGGGTTTCAATAGCTTCTTTGTAAATATAAGTAATGATGTAAATAATTATTTTCAAATAGTTTACATATATTTATAAAGATGTTATTTAAAATATATAAATGGTATTTAAAAATAATCAAGAAATTTTGCAAATGAATTTTTGAAAAGTATTAAAGTATTAAAGATGATTTATTTGCAAATGAAGCTTTCAAATGAATATTGCAAGTAAAATTTATATATGTTTCTTTGAATGTAGAATTTAAAGATGTTATATAAATGGAAAACAAATTGATTTGCGAAGTTTATTTATAGTAATATACTTGGCAAATAAATTTGAATCTCTATTTTGCAAGTATAGTTTGGAATATTTAATTGATTTCGAAGTACTAATAGTAAATTTATTGGTTCATTTACTATTTGAATTTTTTTATTAAACCATAATAAATGTTTTTCCATGATTTTTTATATTCATTTTAAAACAAGTGTGTGAAATTAATTATGAAGATGTGAAATTTTAAACTTTGATTTAGAAATTTAATGTAAGATTTGAGTATTCTATTAGTTTCAGTTTAATAATCTTGAGTTTATATTTATTTCAAAAATAATGAGTCTAATAAATTATCGGATTTAAGGAACTTTATCTTAAAGTTTATTACAATGTTTTGATATAAATTTCTAACATTGTTTTAGAATTTTGAAAAATCTTTGCATAATGCTATAAGGATATTTTAAATATATCTTATATTTTTATTAAGTGAAGGAGGTTAAATGTTTTAACTTAATTTTTAGATATGTTGAAATATTTCTTTTCTCTTCAAGGGAAAATACCAAAAACTTAAAATTTTGTACAATAACCGAATGGAGTTATAAAAATAAGTAGGACAGTAGAAGCTTAAGTAATGTTTTTTTTGAAATGATTAATTAATGACTTAAATATTTAATGGAAACCAAATTATGTAAATGATTGATCTTTATATAAATAAATGAATGATAGGTATATGATGGAAAAAAACCAAACGAATAGCCTTAAATAAATTAAAAATTCTTATTGTTTGGCTGATGGTCAGTTTGGGAAAGAATACTTCTAGTTGTTGAGGTTGTTTGACTAATTTATTAAGTAATTATCTAAGGCTGTTGAGCATAGGGTACACTTGACAGTTTATTCATCAGCTTGCATGGTTTAAGGTTTCTGAACTAAACAAACCATTGGTTACTATGGATGTATGATGGATTCTTTGGTTGCATAAATGGTTGTATTATTTGTTTGAGCATGTTTTATTTTTGAAATATGATACATATATTGCAATTATTAATATTATTGTTTTCCAGACCTTTCTGTACAAAGGAGACTCTGCCGAAATTTTTCGGAAAATTAAGACTTTGATTTTTTTTTTTGTAAATTTGAGTTATTTTTCTTATTTTTATTAAACTTAAATATGCAGGTTTAATTGTTTATAAATTGACTGTTTAAATAAAATGTAACATATTTTTGGATTCCTTCTTGTTTCTTTTCGAGGACGAAAAGTTTTGAGTGGGGGAGATTGTAACGACCGACATTTTTAAACATTTAAAAGTATTAAATTAAATAATATTTTTAAATACAATTGTTAAGAATAAAAAAATTAAGATTTTATTGATACAAGTTAGATTATATTACAAATTATGAGCTTAATTAAAATTTCTATTAATGACATATGTATGCAATAATATAAGGATGATAACAAATGTTAGTGTGTATTTTAATAATATTGCTTTGAATGATGTTAACACTTGTCTGGATGTAAATTTCCAATTGATTGGAATAATAAATGTTTCTTTATTAAAAAAGAATCATATGTTTATTTATTTAAAATGTTTGGTAGCTAAAAGATTGATTTCAGAGATGATAAACTATTATTTGGTAAGAAATGTGTAATACCTGTTTGTATCCAATAATGCATAAATATGTTTAAATCGCTGTTTGATAGGAAATAATTTTTCTATTACTCATTACATTTGTTTAGTCCATTTTGATATTCACCTTTGTAATCAATTGAAACTAATGTAATCGAATAATTTCAATTAATAAGAGAGAGAACATTAAATTGTAAGTTTATAAGTGTAATTAAACGTAGCTTATGTTTTGTGAAAATATAAGAAAATTTTGATTTAATGGAAAGAAGAACATTTATATCAAATAAAATGAATGTTTCATTTGTGAATGTAGATTTAATTTCATTCGAGTAAATATTAGAATGATTTGTTAAAAAAGAGAAATATATATTTATTTGAACGCTGTTTTAGAATACAGATTGATTACAAGAATATGAATATAATTTAAGTAAGTTATTTATAACTGTGGTGTAAAACAACAAATTTATAAACATGTTTAAATGACTTAAGAAAACAACTGTCCTATTTCTCATCCATTTTGGTTATCTATTTTTTGAAATTTAACGTTGTTATTAATTGCAATTAATGTAATGGAAATATTTCAGTTAGAAGGAAAGAAAACGTTGATTGCAATTAATAGATTTGATAAAAGAAACACACGTTTTGTGTTAAGCAGAAATTGTGCTTTAATGGAAATAAAAGAATTGAACATTTTCATTTTTAAGGTAAGTAAAATTTTATTAATTTTGCGTAGATAAAAATTTAAATGTGTTTAAATTGAGTATTATTTGAGTGAATGAAATTAATTTGGTTACGTTTTGGAAAAAATTGAATTTCAAAATGTGTATGTGGTCCCTTCATTTCTTTTTTATTTATTTATTGCATGTACATTTTAAAATAGTTACCTCATTATTAAAACTTGGTCCATTCGTTTTTCCTTCGGTTTAATACCTAAGCTTAAGCTTTTAGGTTATATTTAATTCTTTCCATCTCATTTATGGTTATAAAAAAAAATTATTTTCCTTTGGTTTACAAATTTTCTCATTCCTACATATATTTTCTTATGCATTATCAATGCCTAAAGCATTTAAAACTAAACGTGCATTTTGTCCCTCCACCTTTATTCCCTTATTATTAAATAATCTATAATTTTATTTCTTCATTTGCATTTTAATTCTCCTAACACCTCGTATTCATTTAGTTCACATCTTTCAATACTACGTTTTAGGGCTGTTCATATATTACTTTATTTCAATTCCTAGTTTGTTTATATATACCTTATTAGCTTTTCATTTGTTTCCATCTTCATTCCTCTAGTCATATTTTATTTTCTAATCTCATCTTCTGTAGCTTCAATTTTCAAACAAAACTTCCATCTCATTTTTTATCTCTCTTCACCTTCCTTTTTCATTTATTTTCTTCTCTGAATCTCCTTCTTCTCTTTTTTTGCTTCATTTTTAATCTTTTTTGTTTCTTCTTCTTTTTCAAATCTTCTTCTTATTCTTTTTGAAAGCTTCCTTTTCCTTTTCAATTCTTCATCTTCTTTGAATTTTCTTCTTATTTTCCAAACATTCTTCTTTTTTCCAAATCTTTTTCTTCAAATCCAGATCTATAACAACTTCACTATCTCTTCCAAAACATTCTAAAAAAAGATTAAGATATAAGGAAACAAATCAAAAGGAGGAAGTAGTAGCGGATCTAAATCCGACTAGAAAACGGAAATCCAGAAGGTGAGTGTTTAAACTCACTTACGAAATACTAAAATTTTATTGCAAGTTAAACCAGGTCATATATTGATAAATTTTTGATTGTTGGTTTGGAATTTTTATTGATATTTAATTTGAATAGCTAAATTCCAATATGTGATGACTAATCATTACTGTGACATGTTATTGAATTGGTTGATTTGTTGAATTGATTGATTTGAATGCTGATTGTATGTTGTGATGGATGCTATTGTGATTGAGTGTGTATTTGTTCATTTATTTGATATATCTTTGTTATCACCCTATAGTTTATTATAATTATATAAATTTTCATATTGATTATTTGCACACTGAATAAAGATATAAAACCCATGAATTTCAAGTATTTACATCAAAGGAAAAATAATGTGTTAAATTTACCATTTGAACCTTAAAAAATGATTTTGAGAAGTAAACCGTCGTTACCTTATTTGAAAGTTTTCAAAATTAAATTTTGAAATATTGGTAAGTTTCCATAAAGTTGAATATCGAAACTTTGGAACATTTTTATAAATCAAATCTCTTGAACTATGAAATTTAATTGGGAATTGTTCTGTAAATTTGTAATTTACTAGAATGGATCTATTGTGAAATCCATTTTATTTTGAATATGGAAACAATAACATTTCTAGAAATTTGAACTTTCAAAATTTAGTTATCCGCATTCCTTATTAAATCTACTTTTGATTTAATTTGCATAAGAATTTTAGTTCTGACTCCAGTGTATTATTTTCCTTTACGCTCGGGTCAGCCTGGGTTTTTTAACATTGAAGACTATTTTCTGGTAGACGAAGATGAAGATTCAGTATATTATTGCTATTTATTATTTCACTACATTCTGTGTTTCGCTGCATTATTTATTTATTTATGATATATTTATAACTCTGATTTGAATTTGTAAAATTGTAATCAAATGTTATTTGTAAAAGAACTTCGTGAATTTGATTATTATATTTTGTCGTTTCACTGTCAGATTCTGTATTTTTTTTCTTTCCTTTTTCCTTTTTTTCTTATTTACCCCATTAACAATCCTTCCTTTTGAATGGTTTGATTCTAACATGTGTGGTTTATTGTCGATTTGAACCATCCAAAAATGTGGGTCGTTACAATTGAATATACCGTAGAGATCAGCACAACGAAGCGACCAAAACGGTATACAGATACCAATGGTACGATCATCCAATCAAAAGTCGATAACCCATACCGAAAATGCTGCTATTTTGCCAGACATAAGATAAATGGGCAATAGCAGTCCAAATTTGAAGAAATGAAATATGACGTCTCACTCAGAATATGATTTATAAATTCATTGTATTCAAGTTTGAAAAATATTTTATTATCATCAAATATTAACTGATATAAATTTAAATAAAATTACACAATAAAATAAACTTTCATATTATTTGATGAAAATTTACCGTTTGCTATGTTAAAGTAGACTATTCCAAATATTAAATTTTCAATTCAAAATTTTATTATTCAAATTTCCACAAAATTCAGTTAATTACATTTTTTAAAAACCAGTTGAATTTACGGGTCGTTACATCTTCAACAGACATTATTTTTGTACTTGGAAGACATGAATGAGCAAGAATGAATAAGACTATTGTGGTGTTTATATTAGTTGCATTGCTTAAATCACATGGCGACAAACTTGTTTGAATACAAAGTAGCCACGTTGCATAGTTTTAAACATATGGCAACCACCATTGATGGAAATGAATAAAAATTAGCTACAGTGTCCTCTCACATCAGAACGTTATAGCCACATTGCATGGTTTGAAACACATGGAAACCATTATTAAATGTTTGAATTCAAATTGTCTTTACTCACTTGGAAGCAAGTGATGGTGTTTGAATTCAAATTGGCTACAGTGCCCTGTCACAGTTGAACACTTCTTTGCCATCATCATGCACATACGTGTTTTCCATTATCATCTCATTAAGCATATAAAAATGGTGGATTACAACCATACTTTTTTGCCATCATCTTACTCGTATGAAGGTCCTATAAGTCACGATACTCCACCGAATATGTCTTCTCCCCAATCAGTAACTGAGTGGTATATTGAAATGGAGTAAATACGTTATGAGGATGTAAGAGAACATGAGAGGGATTTGCAAGAGCGTAGGCTTATGGAGGATTGAAGAAGGCAAAAGTAGGGTGCCTAGTCACATTATAACATGGCGAAGAAGGCATGAATAAAAAGGAGTGTGCATCTCCTCGATGTCTCTGTGGTCTACTATATTTCGATATAGACATATAGGTATAACAACACCCCTTCTAACCTCATCATCAGCCAAAGCCGGTAAATAAGCATAATATGATTTAAAATCCTTAAAGGAACTACCAAATAAAACAGACGCGCGGTCTGGTCAACCAATCTCGGTCCCAGTCAGCATATAAAAATCTAAAAGAGTCAATCCCAGCTTAAAATCAGAAAAATAAAACGCGTGGGTTGTAGGCCATCGTCTCTCGGTAAGGACCTTTATTATGCAATGGTCGACATGTACAAAGACAGGTAAATCTAGAATTCACCGAAAGGTGATGCAAGTAGCCTATCCGAAATCGGTTGAGGTAATGTGATATAAAACTAAGAAATACACTTATACTAACTACCATGCATAGCTACATGGCGAACCTATATAAGCAATTAATTAACGTTAATGGTAAACTAAGCAAACCAATAATATTCTTAGTTTGCGAGTGTTCATCTAATAATTACATATTAAAATTATATCTGTGGCTTCGCTGGCATTATAGTAAGTCGATTTTATATAGTCGAGGGGAGTTCGTGTAAGGATCGTAGATCGTCTGCAGTCACGGTAGTATTTGGAATGATATGAGCTGCACCGGCATTGGCATCTACCGTGGGTCAGACAGTCCGTCTACTGGTTTTGATGGAGAGTGGCGTCATTTGGATGTCTTGATCAATAAATTAGAAACTGTAAAAAAGGAAATTGAGTGGTAAATAAATAACGGTAGAAGAGGAAAACACGCCTCATGTAGGCCTTTAGTCCAGATGTCTGTTCAACAGACGCCTGATGTTCAAGCATTTGTTGAACAAACGTCCGGTCTCATAAACTGTTGAAGGATTCGTGAGCTTACAAAATGTAAGCTCACATTTTGTAACATATGCACTCCAAAACTATTGGAGATGCTCTTATTGTATTATTTTATGGTTAAATGATAGAACTCGGCAGCTTTTTATACTGTCTATATTTCCTTTTTCGGCATTTTCTCATATAATGATATCGTACACTGTCCATTTTTTTACCTGCTGCTATTTTTGCAGCAATTAGCGATTAGTGAGAAACATGAGATGAACAGTGATTTTGTTATGCAGGTGGTGCAGTGGGCAGCGAATAGAGGTGTATTTTTATTTGTTAAGGTTAGGCTTTTAGGAGACGACTATGAATGGTGACAATTATGGGGGCTGACGACTACGCACAACGTTGAAGCGTGAGGAAAGAGTAGTGCAGGGGACACGACGACGTGGGAAGTGGTGGCATGGGAAGCAGCGATTCGATCTATGCGTAAGTGAAGAACGAAATGTGTCCTTATGGCTAAATTTTAAAGATGATGTACTACAAACCATTGAAAGTTTGTAATTTGAACTAAATTGCCATATTATTTATGCACGCATATATATGTAATACATACATACATACATCTGTGCGTGTGATATATTAAAATAAAAATTAAATTAATTAATATGTTTAATTAATTAAATACTGAATATTATAAAATAAAATATGATTTTATTTTAAATAGGAAAATCAGATTCAATACAATTGATAGATTACATAAGCTCATTAAGATCCAATTAGAAATTTATGCGTTTCACCCGCTGCCAAACTGGTAAGGACCCAACACCAATAACCACTCACTTAGAAATGTTGCAAATTTGATGTCGACAATTTATTCATACATCCGCCGCTGGCATCGACTTTAATGGTAGAGTAAATAAGAGGATGCAATTTTACATCAGATCCAACGTTGTTGACAAATTTGATACCTAGCATCCGAGATTTGAAGACTACCCATATTTTAACTAGCTTTATTTCTTCCATGTCCAAAATAACAAGGATTAATATATTTGGGACATCTCTTTAGGTGACTAGCCTAAATTTTTTGTAGAATTGTAACTTTGAGATACATGAATCGATGCGAGAAAGTGTACAAAGTTAGCCACCACCTATACACTATGAACTTCCTTCAAACATCACTCTTTCATGGAGTTCCTCTCTAATGTGTGAGTTCTCCTCTAATGGCACACGCATATAAATGCATGCACGCAAACGTATAGGTAAAGTGTAAAACAAAAAATTCCAACATCGAAAATACAGAAATTAAATCAACAATAAAATGCGAAGTTTACTCATTTTCTTATGTAGTTTTAATAATTTTATTGAAAATAGGTGCAATGACAAAAAAAATAACTTAAGTAACGGAAAAGTCATGAAGTTTTTCCTAATGTCAACGGTCAATGATATGGAGATCTTTGAGCCCCATCATCGTAATAAGGATGCCGTAAGGTGTGACGTCCCATCTCGAGACCCACATTAACAAAAAGTATTACGGAGTAACGTTGTCTGCTAATCGGAGAATAGAACTGGTTAGGAGCGACCATCCGTAGTATTGTCTTAATGTCTATTGAATACGTCGATTAGTGCTCTGTATTCTTTTTTTTAGCTCAAGTGGATCGACATGTTAAATAAATTCTTAATACAAATCTACAGATGGCTATAGGATCTATCAGAACAAAATACAACAACTCAAATGCATATTTTATGTATAGATGGTACCTAACATTTAAAAGATAAAAAAACGAACGAAATTCAGAATGCAAAGAAAATATGTAAGCAAGATAATAGTCAACCGAACTAAATAAGAATAAAAATTTAATTATGAGAAAATCTAACGAGTAATAATGTGAAAAGTTAACGCATCTGTAAGAAAACAAAATAAAAAAAAGTTATGGCTTTGTTCGATTTTATTTCAAGTTTTGCGTTTTCAAAATTCGTTACAAAATATGTAAAGAGTGGAGTAAAATATTTAAAACTTCGAGTTACTATGAAGATGAAGAAGGAACTGCAGATGAAATGGAAGGATGCACCATTTTTTACTCTTTTGTTATTTTCCAAAATATGAAGAATAAAAATAGTTTTTTATTTTGTATATTGAGTTCATTTTTTAAATTTATTATTTCTCTAAAAAACACATGAAACGTGTTCTGATTTGTTTGGACGTAAACAAAACTAACGGCAAACCAACCAAGCTTTAAAGTTTTCATTCTGCACGGTTATGGTCGTAGAGTGATGGCAGTAGTTTGTTAGACAATCACTTAAAATAACAGTAATTTTGGTTACGCTGATAAATAGTATTTACTTCAGATTCGTAGCAGCGGAAATACGGAAGCAAAAATGGTGGGCTTTTATGAAAAAATAGACCCCCTTCTTCCTTCAACCGAAACCCTATTCTAGTAGATTTTTTCATTTACCGTCCAAAATTATCCCCTTTACTGAAAGGGAACCCAACCACATTATCTTTGTGCTGCCTTCAAAGCCATTCACAAATCGATAAAATCGATGAAGAAGAGAAGGCTTTTTTGCCCTCACGCAGGATCGAACTACGGACCTCCAGTTTACAAGACTGGCGCTCTACCACTGAGCTATAAGGGCTGCTCTGTGTGCAAACTTGTAAATCATCTTCATTTATCTCTACTGAATTGGATTGGAAGGAATTCACTCATACAGGCAAGCTCTAGTTCTGTTAAAAGTAACCTGGACGAAAGCTACACGATGAAATAATTAGCATCGAAGTAGTTCATACGTATTGTTTGTTCCCCATTAGAGATAATATCATATAATTGATTAAAGATGTGTTAGTTTCCAAATTGAGTCATGTATTAGTATTGATGTACTGATCTGAGTTCCTTCGGTTCAAAAGAATTGGACTGACATACCAATGACTGTTATACCAATGACTGGTAACCATTACACCGGTAATGGTAAATTACCGTTTGTATAGGAAAATAACAAGTTGATATTATTTTACGTCGAACGACGATTCATTATATATCTTATCACTTAATATAGCATATAGAAAAGAAGTGTATTTATCATCATTTTAGTTTATTACCAGTGTAATGAATCATTTTACATGAATATCAGTGTATTATGAATGGACTGGTAAATTACCTTTACCGTTGGTTTTGAAAAAATGTTATTGATGTCTTACCGTGAAAAATGGAAAATTTATGGTTACCGTACCGATTGTGCTGGTATATCGATTTTACTTTAAAACGGTAAACGATTGACTGGTAAGGATAAATTTACCGTTATCATACAACCCTAGTTCCACCCATAGTTATCAGTCAATGACTGATATCAACCCTTGCAATTCAAGTGTTCGACGTATCAAAAATCACTATATATATTTATATATATACTTTTACGTATATATTTATTCCTTAAGTCTATTTGGGGTTTCTTTAATGTTTCACCTATACATTTATATTGCATAAGTTTTATTATTATATAACTTTTATACTTTATTTAACTTATATCATATTTTAAGTATAAAATTTAATTAAATATTATTTAATTGATTATTATATTAGTCAAATATAGCATATTATATTGAATACATATACACTATAACCTTTATAGTAATAAACATACATCTTATACATACATATGTGTGTGTGTGTGAATGTATTCTAGTTTATTAATTTACTTTCAATTGATTTATTTAATTAAAAATTAATTAAGTTTTATTAGCTATGAAAATTCTTTTATACACACACATATATGCTTATGTTTTCTCAAAGAGTTCAAGACAACATAACATATATCATTGTATATATTATACATGTATATATATTGAACTAATCAACTTATCTAATTAACTCATTTATTTTATTAATCTTATTAATAAATAGTGTTTCCCAGATTAATTTCATAATAGTTTAAAACACTTGAAAATATATATTACAACTTTCGTAATATGTATTTTATTTAAATTTAATTTATCTATTTATAACTTTTATTTTAATTTTCAAAGCAGATTCAATATTATAACATTTGTAATATTTTTCTTATTTTAAATTTAACTTAAATTTAAAACTTTTATTTTAATTTCAAAAAAATTGAAATTAGCCAAAGGTCCAATTCAAATTGGGTCTTTTCTATTAGGAGCACCTTTTGGGCTAACATAGCTGTTTAGGCATGGCCTGTAGCCAGGTAGGACATGATACTCGATTACCCAACAATCTAGCCTAGACACTACATTTCTTAAATACCCTACTAACTGTGTTGTAAGCTTAATTAGTTGGCCCTAATATGCCTAATTTAGACCATAAAGGATATTTGGTTCTGATATCATTATTGGAACCGGACCAGCACACAGTGTTGTAAATGAGTAAATTTCTAAAAATTTATAACATTTGGATCTAATTCAAAATTTATTATAAATAAAATCAATATTTTATTTAATTTGCAAAAGTGGTTTTAATAATTATTATGTTTGTATGTTATAGTGTAATATGTGTATTATATACGCATGTGTGTGTACGTGCTACATAAGATGTGTGCATTATTTTACATCTTCGTGTATAGATGTTGAGATTTACATCACAACGGACAGACTAGCCGATCTATATAAAATGGTTTTGACATCTTACAAAGCTCCTAAGGGAAGGCTTCCAACTCCAGACAGATTATCGAAAGGGGGTATAACATAAGATAAAATTTGTGTTTTGTGCAATTTAGCAAAGGAATATCACATGCATCTATTTTTCAAGTGCGAATTTGCTAAAAGAATTTGGGAAAACTATAAACTTGCAAAAAACTTCAAATTTTTGAGTAATAGTCTAAGGGAGATTGTAGAATACCAGACCGAGAGATGACACGCCGATGACCAAAAAGCCAATGTGCAGCGGATTGCCTCGACAACCATTGTTTTGAGTAGTTGGAAGGAGCGACATCGTCGCATATTCCAGAAGAAGGGGAAGGGAGCAACAGAAGTTAGTAAATTAGTAGTAATCAACATGAAGCTAGTGAGTAAGAGAATTTGTGGAAAATACTATATCAGTGGCTCGGAATGAGGAGTAGGCGAGTTTATAGGAATGGATCTGAGGCCGGAACAGGGAGAAAACCAAAAAATGAGCAACGCAAGTTTTCAGCCACCATGGTTGAGCTCGAAGAAGAAAGAGTGGATCTAAAAAATTTCACTTTGATTATTCTTTGTACTAGTAGCTTTAAAGTATAAGCGGCTTTTGTAAGTTTCATTAGTTTGCATGCGTTTATAATGGGCCAATCATCCAAGGTGAAATTGCTTGATAAAGCTTTACCCAATTTCAAATAAATCAATAAACGGTTTTATAAATAATATTAAATAATGTTTGTAAAATATGAATGTTTATACATGTACGTGTATATGTGTATATGTGTGCACGTATAATCGAAATTATAATATAAAGTAATTATGAATATTGTTACCAGTGACTTGAATATAAAATCAAATTTGAACTTCAAACTTTGAATTTTAGATCTATATCTCTACTACTAATAAAGAAAATTCGTTGAACTATTTACTCGGTATCTTTTTGAAATTCCAAAAATGCCCTCGCTTTCTGTTTACATATTTGCGTTCAAACAAAACACCAACGTATACAATAACACAAACAGTCCGTGTGCGAAGCATGGGCACATACTAGTCTATATAATAAAATATCAAGATACTTCAATTCATATTAATATATTAATGTTAAATATATATATATTTCAAACTAATAATTATTATTTTTAATTCATATGCATATTATATATATATATTAATATTTTTGAAAATAAATATATGTATAAGCTTTAGTATGAATAAATAATTAACATAATTTTTTTGTGTGTGTGTATTAACATATATACATGTTAGGAACTGAGGTGATGATGTTTTGATGACAACAACCTTATATAGTTATTATACTTTACTTTATAAAATATATACTAACATTTCCATATATATATATATATATATATATATATATATATATATGTATGTATGTATGTATATAGGAAGTATATGCGGGTATCATCGAAGACTGATCAATATAAAGACTCAAGCATCAAGATGAAGATTAGAGATTCAAGATTCAAGACTCTAGAGAATCAAGATTTCAAGATCTCAAGATAAGTGTCTAGTATTTTGTTAAAACTTCATAATAGCACTCTCATCTTTCTTACAATTTTCTTTTGGGATGGAACCCAATTTCTATCGAAACCAATGGCTTACAAACCCACGACAAGCAGCTTACAAACCTACGACAAGTGGCTTACAAACCCACGAAAATCAAAATCATTTAAACTACTTTGTACAAGTTCTCGAGTCCTATGGAGGAGCGCTGTAGGAAGGTTCTTGCAATTTCAGTTTGAATAGATTTTTCAAAATGTTTTTAAATCTGTTTTCAAAATGTTTTAGCTTTCAAAATCATGTTTTCAAAAATATTTTCAAACTTTGTTTTAGCCTTGAAATATTCCTCTATTCTGATTTTAAAAACTTCTATTTTTAAAACATCAAAACTTATTCTGATTTTATATATTACTTATACAATTAACGGTCTATATCAATTATATATATATATATATATTTAAAATAATGTTTTATATTCATTCTCTATCTCAAAATATTGTTTAAACACTTTACTTTGCTTCAGAGAACTTTCAACTTGTTTTAAATTCAATTGTCTTTACAAAACAACATCTTTATAATTTTGAACCAAGGGATGTCGACATAAGGGGATACCCCATGTCGACATGGTGACAGTTGGATTCAAAATTCAATTTTCAAAAGAAGTGTCCATTCGTTCGAAAACCTTTCGCCAATGGTTATGACTGTTGTGCATCTATATAAAGGCTTCCAAAACGAATTTTTTTAACAACTAATTTCTTATTTTCTTCACTCTTTCTTTTCCACCATTCCATATTTATAAAACTTCATATTTTCAAGATCGTGCCATCATTCTGCCAAATTCTCAATAAGAAATCATTTAGATACTCTCTCTATTTGATTCTCCATCATTCTACTAAAGATCAAAGTGCTATTTAGAGTTATAGGATTAATTTGTATTCAAAAAGTCCATAGAGTCTATCCATTCAAAAGGATTGTTACTAAGAAGTATTAGGGTGATCTTGTGTCCCCTAAATCAAGAGAGTTTATCCCAAACTCGGAGATAGGAGGGTTCCTCAAGGCCTTAGAAATTGAGGGTTGTAATTTGGATATTGGCTTATAAAAATCTATACAATGATATTATATTGGTGCAGGACTGGATGTAGGAGGATTCCGAACCAGTATAAAATCCGGTGTGTTCTTTCCTTTTATTTGCTTTACTTTACTATTTGCATTTGTTATATGTTCTGTGATCATTCTGTGTTAGAATTCTGTTTAGATTTGTGTTGAAAGTTTTAATTTAGTCATATAGTTCATATATTCTTTAAAACACTATTCACCCCCCTCTAGTGTTATTTCTGCCTTAAGATCCTTAATCCGCATCCCTAACAATTGGTATCGGAGCACTGGTTTTCGTTGTTTTCATAATCTGAAATTTGAAAAATATAAAAATGGCATTTTTGGAAAATTGTGTTAAAACTGTTTTGAATCTATGCATTTCATCAAAGTATCATAAGTCTGCATATAGTTATTTTGAAAAATCAAGTTATCTACCGAATTGGTGTGTTATGCAGGGACAGACATGTTATATGGCTTTTGACGAATCAACACCCAATGGACAAACTGTGCAAATTGAGAAAGATAAATGGATACTTGATAGTGGCTGTTCGAGGCACATGACTGGAAATCCCGAGATACTCAAGGACATTACTTATCAAGATGGTGGATTAGTCAATTTTGGTGACAACTCTAAAGGATATGTGGTTGGCGTCGGCAATGTCGGTAACTCTAAAACTTTACTTATTTCTGATGTTTTATTGGTTAGGAACTTAAAACATAATCTGCTTAGTATAAGTCAACTTTGCGATAAAGGTTTTAAAATTAATTTTGGAAAAGATAAATGTCACATTGAAGATGATAAGTCTAATATAATTTTTAAAGGTATTAGGAAGAAAATATTTATATTCTTAGTATGAAAATTTCAAATGATAATCTATGTCTTTTGGCTAATACAAGTGACCCTTGGATTTGGCATAAAAGATTTGGCCATTTGAATTTCAAATTATTATCTAGGATATCAAAACTTGACTTAGTTAGAGGTCTACCCAAGTTAAACTTTAAATTAGATAGTATTTGTGATGCTTGTCAATTAGGAAAACTTAAGAAAAGTTCATTTAAATTAAAAGATGCTATTTCTACCTCTAGTCCTCTGGAATTACTTCATTTAGATTTATTTGGTCCATCTCAAGTTCAATCAATTAACCATAGTAAATATGTTTTTGTTATAGTAGATGATTATTCAAGATATACTTGGACAATCTTTTTAAAACATAAAAGTGACGCTTTTGAAATATTTAAAAACTTTTCTAAAAGAATTCAAAAACAACATTCTTTCAAAATTAAAACTATTCGAAGTGATCACGGTGGTGAATTTGAAAATGAAAATTTTGAGAATTTCTGTACTCAAAAGGGAATTACTCACAACTTTTCATTTCCAAGAACTCCACAACAAAACGGAGTAGTAGAACGTAAGAATAGAACGATTCAAGAGTGTGATTCTACAATGCTTTTTGATAGTAATTTACCTAAACTTTTTTGGGCTGAAGGAGTTGCTACAGCTTGTTATATATTAAATAGAATTTCAATTAGACCATTAACAAATAAAACTCCATATGAATTACTTTATAATAAGAAACCTATAGTTGCTTATTTTAAAGTCTTTGGGAGTAAATGTTTTATACTTAATACAAAAGATAATTTAGATAAATTTGAACCAAAAGCTGATAAAGGATTCTTTATTGGTTATTCTAATAGAAGCAAAGCATTTAGAGTTTTAATTCAAAAACTAATACTATTGAAGAAACTATGCATGTATCTTTTGATGAAAATCATAAAGATATTGTACAAATAGATGATGAAGAAGATTTTATAAATTTAAATCAATCTAATGAAACTATTAGTGAAATAAATCAACCTAATAAGGGATTTAAAATATCAAAAGATCATCCTATAGAAAATGTTTTAGGAAATATTGAATCTGTAGTATGAACTAGAAATCAATTAAGTAGTATGAGTAATGTAGCCTTTATATCAACAATTGAACCTAAAAATCCAAAGGAAGCATCGTCTGATGATTCATGGATTCTTGCTATGCAAGAAGAATTGAATCAATTTACCAGAATTGATGTATGGGAGCTTGTTCCTAAACCTGAGGATAAAAGTATAATTGGAACTAAATGGGTTTATAAAAATAAAATGAATGAACTCGGTGAGGACGTAATGAATAAAGCTCGTTTAGTCGCGCAAGGTTATTGTCAAGAAGAAGGAATTGACTATGATGAAATCTTTGCCCCCGTAGCAAGATTAGAAACTATAAGAATTCTACTTGCTTTCGCTAATTATAATAATTTCAAATTATATCAAATGGATGTTAAAAGTGCTTTTCTAAATGGTTTTGTAAAAGAAGATGTTTATGTTGAACAGCCTCCACTTTTTGAAAGTAATAAATTTCCAAACCATGTATACAAGTTAAAGAAAGCTCTATATGGTCTAAAGCAAGCTCCTAGAGCCTGGTATGAAAGATTAAGATCTTATTTACTTCAATCTGGTTTTGAAATTGGTAAAGTATATACAACACTTTTTATAAAAAGAAATAATCAGGATATTTAACTGGTTCAAATATATGTAGATGATATAATCTTTGGATCAACCAATAGCATAATGAATAAAGAATTTTTAGATATAATGACTAAAGAATTTGAAATGAGCCACATGGGAGAATTAAGTTTCTTCTTAGGGCTTCAAATTAAACAACTAGAAAATGGAATCTTCATAAGTCAAGAAAAATATGCTAAAGACTTGATCAATAAATTTGTTTTAAGCACCTCTAGTGGGAAACCAACTCCAATGTCAACAAATGTAGGTTTAAGTAAAGAAGATAAATCAAAAGATATTGATCAAACTTTATATAGGGGAATGATTGGTTCGCTATTCTATATAACAGCGAGTCGTCCTGATATTATGCATAGTGTCTGTCTCTGTGCAAGATACCAATCACAACCTAAAGAAACTCACTTAAAAGCTGTTAAAAGAATTTTAAGATATGTAAAATACACTTTAGATTATGGTTTATTTTATTCTAAAAATAATACTTTTGATTTAATATCATATTGTGATGCTGATTATGCTGGTTGTAAATCAGACCGAAAGAGTACAAGTGGAACTTGTCACTTTCTAGGACATTCAGTGGTTTCTTGGTTCAGCAAGAAACAAAATACTGTTTCCTTGTCAACAACTGAAGCAGAGTATATATCTGCAGCTCTGGCCTGTTCACTAGTCATATATATGCAACAAACTTTAAAAGATTTTGGAATTAACATAAGTAAATCACCAATATATTGTGATAATACTAGTGCAATAAATCTATCTAAAATCCAACTCATCATGCTAGAACTAAACATATTGATATAAGACATCATTTTTTTAGAGATAATACAACTAAAGAAATAATAACTTTAGATTATATAAATACTGAAAAACAAATTGCTGATATATTAACTAAACCATTAACCGAACAGAATTTTACTAAATTTAGAAGAGAATTAGGCATTTGTTCAAAATATGAAATATAAAATAATATAATATAATAATCAATAAAAATTCAAAATAAAAATTACACTTTTTTGAATAACATGTCGACATGCCCCATCTCATGATGTCGGCATACCCAACAAAAATTTGAAAATTGAATTTCCCTCCAAAGTTAGTTATTTGGTTATTTATCTATTTATTTCGTTTTCTCTCCTCTTTCTTCACTATATTCTCTGTAAATAACTTCTGAAACAATAAAATAATGGTCTCCTCTTCTACTAATGAACCCACTTCACCCACATCTCCTCGTTCTGGTCCATTTCAACGAACTACGCACGCTCGAGTGATCAAATTGCAAGAGAAGATGAAAGATATCCTTCAATTGATGACTGAAATTCAAGTAAGTCAACTTAGGATGGCTAGAGAACAACAAAGGCAAGGGAATATTATTAGGAATGTACAAAAATTGCTTATGGATAACCGTACAAAATCCTATTAATATTGAAGACTCTTCACAAGCCATGGAATCCGAGGAAGAAGAACCTATGGAAGAACCACAAGAAGACCAAGAGGAAGATCAACCTTTACCTCAACCCCAAGTCCCTATGACAATGAGGACGAGAGCTTTATTTGCGTTGGTGAGATCCTTGTTGATACTAATGGAAACATAATTAAACTACGTGGAAACTTTTGTCTCCACTACCCCAATTATTCGATTCATAAGTCTCCTATAGTTAAGGATCGCCATTAAAGCGTACTTTCATTTTATTCTTTGTTTTAAATTGTTTTGTTTGTTCGTGTTTATGTATGTTCTTATATATGTTGTAATAACTAAAATGTGTTCACTTATACTCATTGTTTCATGCTTGTTCTATACATATTATTTGTTCATACTAATCATTCTTGAATTCTTAAGTAATTAATAGTTTTTGTTAATGACAAATGGGGAGAAAGTTATAAAAATATATGTGCTTGGTGTAAGAGGGAGTCATGGAGTAAGGGGGAGTTGTAATTTTAAGAAGAAATCACGGAGTAAGGGGGAGTTATGGTATGGTAATAATATTTTATAAATAAAGGCTGTCATCATCAAAAAGGGGGAGATTGTTAGGAACTGAGGTGATGATGTTTTGATGACAACAACCTTATATACTTATTATACTTTACTTTATAAAATATATACTAACATTTCCATATATATATATATATATGTAGGAAGTATATGCAGGTATCATCGAAGACTGATCAGTATAAAGACTCAAGCATCAAGATGAAGATTAGAGATTCAAGATTCAAGACTCTAGAGAATCAAGATTTCAGGATCTCAAGATAAGTGTCTAGTATTTTGTTAAAACTTCATAATAGCACTCTCATCTTTCTTCCAATTTTCTTTTGGGATGGAACCCAATTTCTATCGAAACCAGTGGCTTACAAACCCACGACAAGTAGCTTACAAACCTACGACAAGTGGCTTACGAACTCACAAAAATCAAAATCATTTAAACTACTTTGTACAAGTTCTCGAGTTCTATGGAGGAGCTCTGTAGGAAGGTTTTTGCAATTTCAGTTTGAATAGATTTTTCAAAATGTTTTAGCTTTCAAAATCATGTTTTCAAAAATATTTTCAAACCTTTTTTAGCCTTGAAATGTTCCTCTATTCTGATTTTAAAAACTTCTATTTTTAAAACATCAAAACTTATTCTGATTTTAAATATTACTTATATAATTGACGGTCTATATTAATTATATATATATTTAAAATAATGTTTTATATTCATTCTCTATCTCAAAATATTGTTTAAACACTTTACTTTGCTTCAGAGAAGTTTCAACTTGTTTTAAATTAAATTGTCTTTACAAAACAACATCTCTATAATTTTGAACTAAGGGATGTCGACCTAAGGGGATACCCCATGTCGACATGGTGACAGTTGGATTCAAAATTCGATTTTCAAAAGAAGTGTCCATTCGTTCGAAAACCTTTCACCAATGGTTATCACTGTTGTGCATCTATATAAAGGCTTCCAAAACGAATTTTTTAACAACTAATTTCTAATTTTCTTCACTCTTTCTTCTCCACCATTCCATATCCATAAAAATTCATATTTTCAAGATCGTGCCACCATTCTGCCAAATTCTCAATAAGAAATCATTTAGATACTCTCTCTATTTGATTCTCCATCATTCTACTAAAGGTCAAAGTGCTATTCAGAGTTATATGATTAATTTGTATTCAAAAAGTCCATAGAGTCTATCCATTCAAAAGAATTGTTATTAAGAAGTATTAGGGTGATCTTATGTCCCATAAATCAAGAGAGTTTACCCTAGAATCGGAGATAGGAGGGTTCCTCAAGGTCTTAGAAATTGAGGGTTGTAATTTGGATATTGGCTTATAAAAATCTGTACAAGGATATTGCCTTGGTGCAGGACTGGATGTAGGAGGATTCCGAACCAGTATAAAATCCGGTGTGTTCTTTACTTTTACTTGCTTTACTTTACTATTTGCATTTGTTATATGTTCTGTGATCACTCTGTGTTAGAATTCTGTTTAGATTTGTGTTGAAAGTTTTAATTTAGTCATATAGTTCATATATTCTTTAAAACATTATTCACCACCCCCCCCCTCTGGTGTTATTTCTGCCTTAAGATCCTTAATCCGCATCCCTAACAATACATGGCTAAAAATAAATATTTTTTTTTGAAATAGCTTTTGGTTAAAAAAAATATTAATGTTCTGTAAGGAATTCTTGATAAAAATATTTTTTTTAAAACTATTTGATACAAATCTATAATTTTATAAGTACTTATATTTATATATTTTACAATGTATATACATATTTACAATATATAGAATTAAGTATAATAACTAAATGAATTATATATATATAATATCTATATATGGATTTAAAATATATATATATATATATTTGAAAATATAATGTATATGTATTAATAAAATAAATATAAATATATGCAAAATTATGTATGTGTTTTAAAATCAATCTTTGTAAAAAATCAATTTTTTTAATATTATTTAAATACAAAAAATGTTTATTTATTTTTTAAATTATTAGCTGTGAATTATATATTACTATATACCTATACAAAAAAGTTAATATATATATATATACACAATCATTAAATGTAGACAATACATTGGTATGCAGATTCATGATATTAATTTCTAACCAAGTTAACATATGACATGAATGAGCATATTAAACATTATGAATAAGTAATATCACCTTTCATCAAAGCCTAATTGTTTTCCCTTTGTAACGAAGAATTTAACTCAGGATCACATGCCCAGAAGCTGCTAGCTTCTCAAACGCAGCTACCATCGGCGATTGAACTGACTTTTATTTGATGTAAAAAATGCTTGAAAAGGTGGAGGAGTGAGATAGGATTTTCGGCCAGCAAAAGAACTGAAGAAAAGGCTAAAAACTATAAAAGCAAGTGAGGGCTTGGAGAAGTCTAAATAGAGGAGACACCAAGGAGAAAAATATGGATCTGGATCCGTATTTCACTCTTACCTTTTTCTCTTCCTTTTTAATCAAATCCAACCCCTCCTTAGCCATCATTACGGCTTGCCTTTCCTTGTACATTCCAGCCAAAAATTCAATCCCCCTTATGGGCCTCTTAATCATTTCAAGCTTGAACAATATTCGTTGTGTTCAAATCCAATTTCAACGCATGTCGACATTAAGTTAGAGAATCCCTTTCATTGGTAGATTTTGGCAATACAATTACTATACTTATTCTTTTATTTGTTTTGTTTATCATCCTTATTTTGTTGATCATCAAAGTGATGATTATGCATAATTGTAATAGCTAACTTTCTACAAACTTTTGTATACTTTTATTTTTGATTAATAAAGTTATGACCGCTCTCCTCTTAAGAGGACCACTCTTTCATATAAAAAGATAAGTACCGATATCGTATATTGATTAATTTATAACTATTATAAATACACTGTTTAATACTGTTCTACACATCAAATAAAATTTTATAATTAATATTTCATAAATATTAATTAATTTATAATAATTACAAATTATTTAAATTGAGCCGTAAAAGGAGTATTTAATATTTTGGTCATGTACCTCTTAGGTGTAAATTTGGTCAGCGATTAATATCAAATAATTTGAATATTAACGTTCACATATCACTTGGAAGCTGGCGTCGCATTATGACCAAATTTATCACTTATTTAGTTTCAGTAAAATCCAATTTTACATTATTAAGCATTATCCAACAGTGACAATTATTTACACTAATTCTCTTCATCAAAAACTATTACTTTGGACTCAAGTAATTTGGTAATGCAAAATTATAATATTGTGCATATTCAACTCTATAGTCCAAATACAAAGTCCATGGTTCAATAATAACAATTATTATTAACCGAGCTGCTTTCGCCAAAGACTTTGACTTTGAGTTGACTTTAGGTAACCATGATACTAACCTCGTATAACCGAGGAGATGAATCCTCTCTTGAATTGTGTTTCACTTCTAATGCTTCCACGCGATTCAACTATAGTCGTTCTATGGATGCCGTACCACGATCTACCTATAATCAATGCAGAGTTTCCACGTTATAGACGAACGATATTACCAAGTCAAGATAACTATGTAATATATTGTCACATCGATATTTTTTGTTTGACCTTGGTTGCATTAACCAGAAAAGCTATCAAGTGAGTCATTTTATAGTTATCCAATAAGTATCAGCACATAACCTTTTGATGTCTGCAGTAGTCATGAGTAATACACCGCCTAACATTTCGATAACATTATTTACTCTAGTTTCAAAGAATGTATCGATATCTAGTTTTGGAACGTCTTGACTAGGAATATTTAAAACAATATGTTTTATTTCATTGTGATAAATTAATCATAGTTAAAACACTTTGTAACTATCACAAAAACATACCATTTATGGATTTTCTATTAAATATGATTTTAATTAATTAATTAATATAACATATTATATCAAGTATACAATAGAAAGAAAATACCTCTCATTTTGAACAAAAATGGTTAACTACTTAGATATATCTAACAAATTACATAACAACCTTAAGGGCATACACCTGACTATATTGAGGCCTAGCTTACCAAATTTTGACGATGTAATGATACTAAGTAAGGATGGAGAAAGGGTGGCTTTGGTTGTAACAACGATGTGGTGAAGTAGTTTGTTAGAGAAGAAGCAACAAATTGAGGAAGAAGAAGATAACATGTTGTAACGTCCCACCTTTTCTACGCTTTAAATCGACGATAAACCACACACGTCAGACTTAAAACATTCAAAAAGTGGATTGTTATGGGGTAAATAAGGAAAGAAGAGGAGGAAAAAACAAAACAGAATCTTGCAGTGGAACGATAAAATATAATAAAAAAATATACAGTTCATAAAATTGTTTTACAAAACATTTGATTTTTCTTTGTACAATAAATATCAGAGTTCACATACCAAAGGATAATAACAATGCAGCGGAATAAAATTGTGTAGTGGAATAATATAGTAGATAATAGTAATATAATCTTCGTCCTCGTCCTCCAGAGCTAAAGTCTTCGAATCCTGAAATGCTCGAACTGACCCGAGCGAATTGAAAGGACAAAACACTCGAGCCAGAACTAAAAGATCTTATGTAAGTTAAATTAAGTGAAATAAATATCAGTGTAGTAACTCAAGAGATGCTCGGGATTTACATCTCTTAAGGATCCGTTAAACTATTTACTGTTAGTATATTTCGCTATTATAATAGTGTCTAATTGTAAAATAAACTTACTTTTAAATAGCGTTAAGGCTTTACATTTTCCACCTTAACACGTAATAATGCCAATAGTCTATACAGTACCTTAATACCTCCTGATCAGGAGGCTACCAGAGGATACTCCATAGGTACGACACAAATAGAAACTCGTACAAAGCGCGCTAGGGTAGGTGACACGGCACAACTAGGCAATGCCAGGGAAGATATACCAATTACGCTTCCAGGTCGGTGGTAACGCATAGCCGTAGCTACCGCCCACCTCGAGCCACACCCCAAATAAAAAAATCAAAAGTGGCCACCGAATCAATCCAAAAGTCAAAGTATAACATCGAAGGGATGTGTCCGATCAAATGTGCTACCTCATTAACCCGTCAATCGCTCCTGTTTTAGCCACCTTATGCCAACTCACGGGAGTAGGGGCCACGTATTTACCTCAAAGGAAACGCCGTCGCCATCCTAATTCATTCTGGAATCTCCACCGCATCCACGGTTGTTAAAGTGGTTTTCGGAGTTGGCAGAGAGTATGACAACTTTCGATCCTGGTCTCTTTAACAACCAAACGTTATTATAACACCGCGGTCTTTTGAAAATAGTTTATATTTTAAAACCATAATATAATATCCATTTCAATACCATATAAATACAATATCATTTTCGTTTAGAAACCAAATCCATTTGATATCATTTAGACCCAAATCAATATAATATCATTTTAATTTCAAATATATCCTTTTCCAAAAAATCATAGTGCTTTCAAAGTATAACATTTAGAAATAAAAACTCTTGAATATAATACTTTCAAATTATAATACCTTGAAAATCATAACTTTGAAAAAAACTTCCACCTCTTAAATGGTTAAATATTAAATTACTTTATAAAATAAAATAGCTTCTTTTAATTGCATAAATCAATTCCAAATACCGATTTAAACTTCCAAATAAACCATTTCAATTCTTATGTTTCAAAGGTTTAAATATTCCACCATTTCAAAACAAATTCTTTGATAATTCCAAATATCAAATTACATTACTATTATTTAGATTTGAAATGTTTACTTAATAAATTCAATATAATTTAAGAAAAAACTTTAACTTCACATAACTGAATATTCTTTCAATTTATTTAATTTGATATACTCATTCAAATCAACTTGATATTCATTTAAATCATTCTAGACTAAAAATCAAGTTATAAAAATCACACTCTTTAACAATCACGATTTTATATTAAAATTTCAAATCAAATTTATCCGAGTATAATTCTTAAAAAATTTATTCAAATCAATTTCATATCATCTTCCCTCCTTATTCCCTTTAAGTTATTATAACTCCAGAAATAAATTTGAATAAATACTCAACCATATTTATATCTTAATAAAATCATACTTTATTATTAAACTTCCTTTATACTTTAAATCGATTTTTATAAATAGCTTAAAACCAAGAATTCAACTATATATAAGATAACATTTATATAATATCCAAATCAATATCTCAAAATCATTTATTTCTTTAAAAACCATAGAAATCATTTCAAAATATTTTTATATATATAGAACGCAGTGCCTGTATATAATTTTGTATCCTATGGTCAAGTGATACGGATATTTATCATTTCAATCCGTAATTTAAAATAAAATCATGGTTATATATCATTTCAAACCGCAATCCCGAATGAAATGGAAATGCATAATAACTTGCAGTTTATAACAATATAAAATACAACATCCATTCATCCAATGTCAACCATCAACCGTTTTTCACAATCATCATCCAATTTAGACAATAGCATCAATATAGAACGGGTAATAAACAACAGGTATTAACTAGCAGTTTATATTCAATAATAAATTAAAACTGTTTAACTGGCAGTTTATATGCAATAATAAATAAATAAAAATTTAACTGGCAGTTTATATGCAAACATAAATTAAATAACAATTTATTTTAAATAAATGCAATCTAACTGAGGCGATGATTAAATATATGCCCAAACAATCATGGATAAATTTTTAATCACATCAAAATTTAATTTAACAAACATAAGAAATCTTAGAAGTTGTGAGTGGGTTAAAACACTCACCTTTTGAATTTAAATTGAATTTAAATTCAATTTAAATCCCAAAATTTGACAGTCTCATTCGACCAAACCAGCTCCAAAATGTTCGGAATTTTAATACGATCCTAACAAAAAAAACCCATGCGTGAATTGATATTCGAATGTAAAAGATATAGCGATAAATGCATGTGAATTTCAATTTAAAAAAAGAAGAGAACACACTACCTATCCAAGCCACGTCATCGATCACGTACGCAACCCAATTTCCAGAAACCCACTGAAACCCTACTTCGCGCAGACGCACGAAGCCGCCTTCAAACCCCGAGCCACTTTGCCTTCATACGACACCGCACTCAGCCATAACCACTGCGCCAGGCTCCCCTCTCCTTCTCTACAGACACTCGACCACCCAAGTCACGAACGACGCACAAAATAGCCGGCCGCCGCCGTGTACCCTTAACCCTAATCGAATTTTTCACTCAAATCTGATCGTTGAAACTCCAAACGAACCCCGCCGATGCCTTCCACTCGAGACTCTCCACAGCCCGGTATCATCCATTCGATGATCCATCATCGTGAATTTGAACCATATGGACGACCGTGAATTAAAACACAATTTCTGATCAAACGATAATCTTAATCGAAAAACGAACACCACCAGTGAATTAAGCTAGTCGAGAGTTTCAACATATATTTTTTCCAAATTTTTCTGCGGAGTTTGAAATTTTATCTTTGCATTTGATTTGCAATTGGATCTGGAAATATAGAATTTTGTTGTTTTCCGTTGAGGAGGAGAGATAGCTGAATTGCATACAGATAAATGAGAATGAGGGGAATTAGGGCTTATAACCGGGTTCATATAGGTAGGTCAGAAATTAGAATGGATGGATAAGGTTGGATATACACGCTAACGCCAAAATGGCCCAAAAAGACCGTTTCGACTCCGGAACGAAATTGGGTCAACCCATATATCAAAATAGATATTTTAAAATATTTTAAACGCGATGGAAAAGATTTCGGGTTCAAATTGCATCGTATGAAGAAGTTATGCTCAAATCAATATTTTTCAAATTGATTTCAATTGATTTCAATTTCATAAATTTCAAGGCGTTTCGAGTCCTTACGATCAAACGACAAGTCCGATCACTACGAAACTTGAAACTCTACAAAAATTCACCGTTACGGGTCCGATGAAACTAGTTTCGTCGAAATCCGAGTCAGTGGCCAAACTGGCTATTTTTCCATTAATTAAATAAATTAATAATTAATTAATTAAGTCCAATTTTAAATTTCAATCTTAAAATTGACAAATTTTATCACTTTTATATTTCTCAATCAATTTCAATGTTTTAAACAAATTAAAAGTCAATTTAAAGTTGATTATCTTATCGATTTCAGTATTTTCCTTAGTTCCTTTCAAATAAAGAAATTATAAATTTAATTTCCAAAATTTCTATTAAATTAAATTAATAAATCATTTTTCCATTCATATTGTCAAATAGATGGATTTAATATTGGATTCAAAACTATTTACATTAATATCATCACATTTCATCTAAATTCCCATTTTAAATATTAAATCCATTTAATTGTAATTAAATCCTTTTATTAAATTTTAAATTCCAATAAATTAATAAAGCTTTATTCCATTTCTATTTTCATCTTTATTTCAATTGCATAACATTTTACTCCAATTTTACTGTGTTTGCCAAATACGTACATTAACTATCATTAATATTCTTCGTTACTTATTTACTTGGTTTTATACTTCAAATTCATTCAAATAAATCAATAAATCTTGATTTACAATCTTTACCTCAATCAATAGTCATATTATAAATGGAATTGTCATTATTTTCAAAAATTACATAAATTAACGTTAATGTAAAAATTTGTTTATATTTATTGCAATTGATTACGAGTTACAATTTAATAAACTTGTCTAAAAGGTTAGCTTACAGTACTTGTTACCCTTTAACGTTTATTTCACTCATAAGCTATTATTAACAACCAAATGTTGAAATTTGATTTAGACCAAATTCAATGCATTACATGAATGGGTAAATGATTAAAGTTTTACACTATTGCCCCTTTTCTTTATTTGTATTAAAGGCTATGTTTCAAATGTGAAATCTTATAAATTACACACATAAATTAAGGTTTTTAAACCAAACCTTAGTTCCATTCTTTTTTTTTCCAATTTATTACTTATGAAAAAGTTTCCCATTTCTATTTATTTATTACATACCTACCTTCACCCCTTGCATTAATTCTCATAAACGTTACATTATTGATATCCAAATTTTGATTTAGTAAACCAATTTGTTACAACTTTACTTACGTTAACACTATTTTCCTTATTTTGGTTATTATTTCATACGTAGATCACAAGTTTACATTTCTTTATACTATCTTATGAAACAATATACATTTCCAATAATTTATTACATTTATTGGAATTAAATTTCCAAATTTAGTAGATACAATAAACTATGACCTTACAGTTATTTCAATTAATTGGGATTGTGCTAAATTAATTATTTATAAACTTACATAAACATAATTGCATTAATTTACATTCGGTTACAAAAAAATAATACACCGATTCCATTTGTAAATTAAATGTTTACCTTTATAAGTTTTCATTCCCAAACAATATTTCAATTACTACAGGACATTGATTTAATTCAATTTACTATTTAATATTATTAATTCATTAAATAAATTCACTATTTACCTTTGTTTTCTTATATTCTATTCCTAGCCTAGTATAACAATTTACATCACTTCAATTTATTCGAAATTTTACTTCAATTGTTAATACTTAGCTTTAATTTCCATGGTTTCATTTCATTTTCAACATTTGCTTCATTATTAAATATATACATACATACATATACATACATACATACATACATAGATATATATATATATATATATTTCTTTTTCCTAAATTAAATTGCAAAAATTAAATTAAACTAACCAATTTATTTATCAAAATTTACGGGTCGTTATATATGTAGTAATGTTGCTATGTGATATCATTGGTTTTAATTGTGTATATTTCTATTAATAATGATATGTTATAGTAGTAGTTTATGAACTGTAGTGGTAGTTTTTGAATTGTAATAGCATTATAGTAGTAGATTATAGACAATTGTAGCACCTATTTTGATGTGTGTAGTAATGATACTGAGTGGTATTATTTTTTTAGCTAAATAAACATAATTATGTATATTTTAATTCATAATGCTATTGTACATTAGCAACTTATAAATTATAATAGCGGTTTCTAAATTTATATTAGCTTCTTTAAATTGAATAACGTTTATAAACATTGTAGCATCGTTTTGGATTTGTGTAGTAATGATACCACATAGTATTATTATTTTGTCTTTCAATAAATATAGGTATATTTTAGTTCATAATATTATTTTATAGTAGCATTTTATGGATTGTTTCTTGAATTGCAGTAGATTTAAAAATTCATTGTAGCAGTTTATAAACAGCTACAATATCTTTTTAGATGTGTGTGGTAATGACACTGTGTAATAACATTTTTTTGTTTTTCTAGAAATTAAAATATTTATGTGTATATTTGTTCATAATGCTATTTTAAAGTAGCACTATTTTAAGGTAGCATTTGTGAATTCTAGCGGTAGTTTCTAAAGTAGTGTAGTTTTTTTAATTGTACTAGTAGTTTATAAATAATTGCAGCACCTTTTTAAATGATGTATATATTGTATCTTACAATATTATTTTATAATAGCATTCATGAATTGTAGTATTAATTTATGAAGTTTATTAATATATTTTAGTTTGTAATAGGTTTTTATGAGTTGTAGTACCATTTTTGAATTAGTATTTTTAAAATTCACTTTCTAGCATCATTCTATAACTTTTTGTAAAGTTTATATTGTTTTTGTAAAACTATTTTCATAAATTAATTTATAATACTACTACATAGCTTTTTAATTTTTTGAATATTTATTATGTTATTTTTTTATATATCATTTTATAACGCTACTATGTGGTATCAGTTTTGTATTTACTGAATTATAAAAAAGAATATAACACTTATATTTCAATTTTATGTGTAATAGTTGACTTTACTTTAAAGCATCTCCAATGTTGATTATTCCGACCGAGTGTGCAAGTTGTGATAGTATAGATTTTTAGGCTGATAGTGTGGGGATGTGTAATATAATCGGGCGCTTGTTGAACAAACGCCCGATTTCCACCGGCAATCGGGTGTTTTTTGAACAAGCACCCAATTATATGACCTCCAATAATTACCACAATGGCTCTACTCCCCTCAACGGATCTATTCCCCTATACAAATGCCAACCTCCTTCATCCTCTCTCCTCACACACAACACTCTACAACATTTTCAAACTTTTACTCTCACTCTTCATCTCAAATGTTTTTCGATTTCGACGGCGAAGCCGCAGGATGCAGTTTCGAAAGATTTGATTTAGAAGACTTTATGGTTCTGTTGGTGGAGCGATAATACCGGCAATTGGATTGGGGCGGAAGACTATAATCTATATTACATTTGTGCGCACTTTCAACCGATTCTATTTGAAGTGTCGACTAAAATGGTGAGATTTTTTGGAACAAAATCACGAACTGCTTCAATCATAAGAACATCAATAACAAAAGATCATTATCTTCAAAAGGTCGTTATGGAAAAAACAATCGTCAAACATAAATATTTGATCCTCAAATATTTAAGTTAAAGCAAACGAATCCTAATGGATTTGGAAACGAAACGTATTTGGTAAGATTTACTAAATTTTAATATGTCTAAATTTTTCTCATAGTTCTCTAATTATCCTACTATTTATTTTGCAGAGAATAGCAGCAAACAAGTTTTTAAAGAAATCTACAAACCTGATAATAAATAAGCATCTCATTTTTATCAGTTCATGCATGTTTATGACCTGCTAGTTGAGTATATAAAATGAAATTCCTCACTTTAGAAAAATGTCAAGACATTCAATCAAACAGCTCCGATGTAAAGTGCCAAGAGTCGGAGAATGCTCTATCCTTGGGTAATCGCTAGGAAGCTTTGGTACATGTTCGTAAGAGCAACTAACCCCTAACAATGGTCATTTTTGTTAGGCTGTAGGGAGCCAAAGCAGCCAAAAAGAAGCAGGTTGTTGGATTGGATCAAGTAGGTTCAAAAAAACTCATATTTGAATCTAAAGATATATATAATCGTGCAATGGATTCTTGAGCTGCTAAATCCCAAGGAAGAATGTCGAAATTGGATCGACATCTTGTTGGAAACCAATAAAGAGATGAAGATGCAGTAGTGTTCGTGGATACGTCGCACATTTCTAAAAAACAACGAGAGTTTACAGAATCGAAAATGGAAGAAATTATGGAGAATAGACATGAAGATGGGTGGTAGTTGTAATTGTATTTCTAGGACCATTTTATCTTTGAATTATTAGTTGATGTATTCTGCTATGAACTTAATCAAGCAATTTTAGAAGTACGACCAAATGAAATTGAATTTTGTTACTTCTTATTAAATGAAATTGCAATACATAACTTTTTAAGAACAAACTGCGGTACAAAATGCAAAAAAATAAATTACAACAACATTAAGAACAATAACAACAACATAAAGAAAAACAAAAAAACTTAACAACAATAATAAACTTTCACTGATTGCCAAAATAGTTCCAAAGATGATATATTAGATCGTTTTGTAATCTTCAATGGAATTCAACACTACGATATGACATTTGGCTAGAAATATGAAACTCGAGTTCCAAGTGCGCTTCCAATCATGTCGTTGTGCCATACGTTCGGTGCTGCTGTAGCACCCTCGTACACATAATCTTCTTCCATGTTTCTTTCGTCTTCTAAAATCATATTGGTAAAATAACACAAGTGTACATTATTGTTGTCATTTTAAGTGGATCCCAAAGTCTGCGTGGATTGTCGACTGTAGCAAATCTTGGTTGAAGGACCCAAGATGCTCTTCCAACATTCTTTCTATGGACTTCTTACGTTTTTGCAAACTTTGATTGTTTATTGTTTAATGGGTTAGGAATTGTCTTGACAATGAAACCCCATTTAGGATATGTACCATCGCCAAGATAATATCCATAATCGTACATGTTACCTCCTAAACTAAAGGAATACGGAGTTGATCTACCATTAGTTAAATCATTAAGAAGAGTAGATCATTCGACTACGTTGAGATCATTGTTAGGACCTAATATTCTAAAAAGGCATGCCAGGTCCATATGTCGTATGAAGCAACTGCTTGAAGAATAATAGTCGATTTATGAAACTTACACTATTAAGCTTTGGAATACGCCTTTGGACAATTCTTCCACTCTCAATACAAATAGTCTGTACTAGACAACATTCTCAGCTATCCTCTACTGTCATACATCTCCATTAATCTTGCTATGCCAGCTTCATTTAGTCTTCGTAAGCATTGATTGCCGTAATGTCTATGGTAGCTTGATGTAAATGGTCCAAAAATTCTAGAACCATGCTTCGCCTCAAATAAAAATTTTCATCCAGAGCATCTGTTGGTCCTGCATATGCAAGCATTCTCAACACAGTAGTCGTTTTTTAAGATACCAGTCAATCCTCGAATATGAGATGCATTGGGTTTGAAGGAAAAGTATTTATCATGTTGTTTCATTGATTGTACGATTCTAAGAAACAAAGGTCGGCGCATGTGAAATCTTCTTCTAAAATATCCATTAGTGTATGTAGGATTTGGAATAAAATAGTCTTCTAAACAATCTTCCATTGCACCAGGAATGTTTGCAATTTTTATAGCATCAACCATTAACTGATCCATCATATCGCCCACTGGATTAACCAACTTGTAGCGCAGATATGGCTATTAGCTCCCTTTTATGATGGAAATGATCTTCCAACATCTCACCAAATCTACCGTCGCTATAGTCGAAAACTATAAGATCTTCAATAGGCATTATTTTTGTACTTGGAAGATATGAATAAGCAAGAATGAACTAGACTATTATGGTATTTATATTAGTTGCATAGCTTAAATCACATGGCAACAAACTTGTTTGAATACAAAGTGGCTACAATGTCCTTCCACGTCAGAATACCATAGCCTCGTTGCACAGTTTTAAACACATGGCAGCCATCGTTGATGGAAATGAATACAAATTAGCTATAGTGTCATGTCACATCAGAACATTGCAGCCACATTGCATGGTTTTAAACCCATGGCAGCCATTATTGAATGTTTGAATTCAAATTGTCTTTATTCACTTGGCAACAAAGGATGGTGTTTGAATTCAAAGTGGCGTCCTATCACAGTTCAACACTTCTTTGCCATCATCATGCTCATACGTATTTGGCATTATCATCTCATTAAGTATACAAAAATGGTGGATTACAACCATACTTCTTTGCCATCATCTTACTCGTATGAAAGTCCTATAAGTCACAATACTCCACCAAATAAGTCTTCTCCCCAACCAACAACTGAGTGGCATATTGAAATGGAGTAAATACATTATGATGATGTAAGAGAATACGAGAGATATTTGCGAGAGCGTAGGCTTATGGAGGATGGAAGAAGGCAAAAAAAGAGCAGCCTAGTCACACTAGAACATTGCGAATAAGGCATGAACAAAAAGGAGTGTGCATCCCCTCGATGTCCCTACAGTCTACTATATTTCGATATAGACATGTAGGTATAGTAGCACACCTTCTAACCTCATCATCAGCCAAAGCCGTTAAATAAGAAAAATATGATTTAAAATCCTTAAAGGAACCATAAAATAAAACCGACGCGCAGTCTGGTCAACCAATCTCCATACTGGTCAGTATATAAAAATCTAAAAGAGTCAATCCCAACTTGAAATCAGGGAAATGAAACGTGTGAGTAGTAGGCCACCGTCTTTCAGTAAGGACCTTTATTATGCAATGGTCGACATTTGCAAATATAGGTAAAGCTAGAAATTTACCAAAAGGTAATGCAAGTAGCCTATCCGAAATCGGTTGAGGTAATGTGATATAAAACTCAGAAATACACTTATACCAACTACCGTGCATAGCTACATGATGAACCTATGTAAGCAATTAATTAACGTTAATAGTAAAATAAGCAAACAAATAACATTCTTAGTTTGTGAGTGTTCATCTAATAATTACATATTTAAATTATACCTATGGCTTTGCTAGCATTGTAGTAAGTCGATTTGCTATAGTCGAGGGGAGCTCGTGCAAGGATCGTAGATAGTCTACAGTCACGGTAGTATCTGAAAGATATGAGCTGCACCGACATTAGCATCTACCGTGGGTCGGACATATCGGTTTTGATGGAGAGTGGCGTCATTTTGGCATCTTGATCAATAAATTAGAAACTGTAAAAAAGGAAATTGAGTGGTAAATAAATGACGATAGAAGAGGAAAACAAGCCTCATATAGGCATTTAGTCCAGATGTCTGTTCAACAAACGCCTGATGCTCAAGTATTTGTTGAGCAAACGTCCGATCTCACAAACTGTTGGAGGATTCGTGAGCTTACAAAATTTAAGCTCACATTCTGTAACATATGCAGTCCAAAACTATTGGAGATGCTCTTAGTGTAGTACTTTATGGTTAAACGATAGAACTCGGCAATGTTTTATACCCTCTATATTTCTTTTTTGGCATTTTCTCATATAATGATATCGTACACTGTCCATTTTTTTATTAGCTGCTATTTTTGTAGCAATTAGCGATTAGTGAGAAAGATGAGATGAGCAATGATTTTGTAATACGTTGTAAGGTATGCAGGTGGCACGGTAGGCAGCGAGTAGAGGTGTATTTTTATTTGTTAGGGTTAGGCTGCGAGGAGACGGCTATGAAGGGTGACAATTATGGAAGGTGACGACTACGAGCAACGTTGGAGCATGAGGAAAGAGTAGTGTAGGGGACACGACGATGTGGGAAGTGATGGGGTGGGAAGCAGCGGTTTGATCTATGCGTAAGTGAAGAACGAAATGTGTCTTTATGGCTAAATTTTAAAGATGAGTCCTACAAACCATTGAAAGTTTGTAATTTGAACTAAATTGCCATATTATTTATACATACATATATATGTAATACAAACATACATACATACATCTGTGTGTGTGATATATTAAAATAAATATTAAATTAATTAATATGTTTAATTAATTAAATACTGAATATTATAAAATAAAATATGATTTTATTTTAAATAGATAAATCAGATCCAATGCAATTGATAGAATACATAAGCTTATTAAGATCCAATGAGAAATTTATGCATTTCACCCGCTGCCAAACTAGTAGGGACCCAACACTAATAACCACTCACTTAGAAATGTTGCAAATTTGATGTCGACAATTTATTCATACATCTGCCGTTGTGACGCAGCGGATAATTAACAAAACGAAATGGATCGATGAAAGTAGCAAACGGTGGATTGAAGATACTGAAATTCCCAAATTCGTTGATCACAAAGATAACGAATTCTAGCTATCTTCGACACGTTGATCGCGCACGATACCGTGAGAGAAGATCTTCAATTCTTCAAGCGTTGATCAAGCGCACTCGATTCCGCGAATCGGCTTCAACAATCGTTGATTCGAGCACACTCGAATAACCGAAAGTGGAGATAGGAGATTACACTCAACTACCAAATTAGGATGAAAGCACACAATAATCAAACAAGAATTTTATTCAATTCTCAACAACGTTTACAAGTGATCACACACCCCTATTTATAGGGAAAATTACAACTCAACACTTGATACATCACTTTACACGACTTAAGAAAATATACGCGACTGAAAAACAACATGCGACTTAAAAAAACTCACACGCGACTTAAAACTGCGCGATTTAAGATACACGGCAACGAAATCTTCACGACTTAAAAATGGCAGCGACTTAATGGAGCTTCGCGGCTTAGCACAAGACATCAGCGACCTAAAATTTTGCCGCGACTTAAAATTAACTCGGCAACGACCTATGGTAACTCGTTCACGCGATTTTTGGTTCATGGGAAACTCGGCAGCGACTCATTGCTCGCGACTTAAGGAGATGGTTGCGCGACCTATGGAAAGTCGCTGTAAATTTAGGGGGGTGAATTCGACTTGCTCGCGACCTAGGTAGATCGGGGAAGGTGTTAAGTCGCGGTGGCGACTTAGATTTAGGTCGTGGATGTTGGAGCTCCGCGACTTATGATTAGTTGCCTTGCGACTTAGGGTTTTATCTCGGTAGGTGGTATCTCGCTTGCGAGATATGGACAAGGTCGCGGTAGGGGATTTGGAACAGGCCGATGGCACTGGAGTTGACTCGCGAGTTGGATGAAAGTCGTGGAGAGGGAAAGTTAGGTCGGCGAACGACCTACAGGTGAAATTCCCTATTTCTTTCATTTGATGCTCTGCATCATCCTCCCTGGGTACGAAAGAATTCGTCCTCGAATTCGCATTTTCTTGATCATCAGCATAATACAGAATCAAGTGTTTCACATTAAACACATCTGAAGTATGAACATCTATCGGTAACCTTAATCGATACGCATTATCATTGATCTTCTTCAAAATTTCTACTGGACCAATCTTTCGTGCTTTTAATTTGTTGTAAGTTCCAACTGGAAAACGATCTTTCGTTAAAACGGCATACACAAAATCTCCCTCTTTGAAGACAACTCTTCTTCGTTTCTTATCCGCTATTTGTTTATACTTCTCATTTGATTTAAGTAATCATTCTTGTACAACCTTGTTGCATTCCTGTAACTCATTCACCAAGTCACTAGCCCGCTTAACAACTCCTTTCGGTTGTGGCACTATTGTCAAATCCAGCGGTCCCTTTGGTAAGCTTGAATATATAATCTGAAACGGACTGAAACCTGTACTTCGGTTAATTGCATGATTGTGAGCAAATTCAGCTTGACACAACTTCAAATCCCAACTCTTCAAATTGTCTTTCACAAGACATCGTAACAAATTTCCCAACGATCTATTCACCACCTCTGTTTGTCCATCTGTCTGCGGATGGTAAGCACTACTAAAATTCAGCCTCATTCCGACCATCTTCCACAAACTCAACCAAAAATGGCTTAGAAATATAGTATCCCGATCAGAAACAATAGATTCAGGTAAACCATGCAATCGATACACTTCTTTAAAGAATAATTGAGCTACTCGAACTGCATCTGCTGTCTTCTTACAGGCTATAAAATGTGCCATCTTCGAAAACCTATCCACCACAACAAATATAGAATCATTTCCCCTTTGAGTTCTAGGCAAACCCAACACGAAATCCATGCTAATGTCCACCCATGGTTTTGTTGGTACAGGTAAAGGCATATACAAACCCGCATTTGTAGCTGTTCCTTTCGGAACTTGACAAACATGACAACTCTGAACAAACCTTTCAACTTCCTTCCTCATCGATGGCCAATAGTATGATTGAGAAATCAACTGCAATGTTTGATCTCTACCCACATGGCCTTCCTCGTGTAACTCCTTGATAATCTTCAATCTCAAACTGCTCTCTGGAATACATAACCGATTTCCTTTAAACAGAAAACCATCAACCAACACAAATTCATCAGTACTTCCTTCCTTGACTTTCTCAACAAGTTTCACAAAGTAAGGATCTTCTTCAATCAGCTCTGGCAATAATTCGAATCCTGTCACTTCAACCTTCAGCGTTGTCAACAATTGATTCCTCCTGCTCAAAGCATCCGCTACACGATTTGTTACCCCTGATTTGTGTTTCACAACGAAAGTAAATTGTTGTAGATATGCTATCCACGAAGCATGTCTCGCTGAAATCTTGTCCTGCCCTTGGAGATGTTTCAACGCCTCATGATCAGTGTAAAGAACAAATTCCTTCTGAAATAGGTAGTGTCTCCAATGCTTAACAGCTTGCACAATAGCATAGAATTCAACGTCATATGTACTGTATCTCATCTTTGCTCCTGACAACTTCTCACTAAAGTATGCAATAGGACGCCCCCTCTGACTCAACACTCCCCCAATTCTAACCTTTGCCGCATCAGTGTGTAGTTCAAACAACAACTGAAAATCTGGTAAAACAAGAATCGGTGCTGTCGTCAATAGTTCCTTGATCTTCTCAAAAGCAACCCCCGCTTCCTCTGACCATACAAACTGTTTCCCTTTCATGCAATCAGTAACTGGAGCCATCACGCTACTGAAGTGTGGAATGAATCTTCGGTAGAATGACGCTAGCCCATGAAAGCTTCTCACCTCTGTAATTGTCCTCAGCTGTGGCCAATTCCTGACTGCTTCAACTTTATTCTGGTCCACCTGTATACCTTCTCCTGACACAACATATCCCAGAAATAAAACACTATGCGTCATGAACACGCATTTCTTTGTAGCAGCATAAAATTGTTCCTCACGAAGAATAATCAGCACTTCCCTCAAATGTTGAACATGCTCCTCCATACTCCTGCTATATATCAGAATATCATCGAAATAAACCACCACGAACTTCCCAATGAATGGTCTAAAGATTTGATTCATCACCCGCATGAATGTACTAGGTGCATTTGATAAACCAAATGGCATAACCAACCATTCGTATAACCCCTCTCTCGTCTTGAAGGCTGTCTTCCATTCGTCTCCAGGTCTAATCCGAATTTGATGATAACCGCTTTTCAAATCAATCTTCGTAAAGATAGTAGCTCCGCTTAACTGATCTAGCAAGTCATCCAACCTCGGCATTGGAAATCTATATCTCATAGTAATCTTATTCAAGGCTCGACTGTCAGTGCACATCCTCCACGTCCCGCCCTTCTTCGGTACTAACAAAGCTGGCACAACACACGGACTCAAACTTTCCTGCACACGTCCCTGCTCAAGCAACTCTTCCACCTGCCTCCTCAATTCTTCATGTTCCTTCGGACTCATCCGATAATGTGGTCTATGCGGTAATACTGCTCCCGGAACAAGATCGATTTGATGTTGAATGTCTCTCAGTGGCGGTAACTCCTTGGGCAACTCTTCTGGAAATACATCCTCAAATTCTTTCAAAACTGGTTTCGCTTCTTTTGGAATGTCAACCTCTTCACTACAATCTCATCCAATCAACAAGAATACTTCAGGCTCCTCTTCAACTTCCTTAACAAATTCTTTCAACGATAGCAAAGTTTTTAGCTCTTCAATCTCCTCAGATTTACTCTCTCCCTGCTGTCTCTTCTTTGGGACTAAAATAATTTTAACGCCTTCAAACATAAAACTATAACTATTGGTCCGACCATCATGTTGCACTGCTCGATCATACTGCCATGGCCTTCCCAAAAGCAAATGACAAACATCCATCTCAACTACATCACACCAGATCTCGTCTTTATATTTCTTCCCAATGGAAAATGGAACTCGAACTCGCCTGTCCACCTTCACCTCTCCTCCTTTTCTCAGCCACGCTAACTTGTAAGGATACGGATGTTTCTCCGTCTTCAACTTCAGTTTTCTCACAGCTTCAGTAGAGATAATATTGTCACAACTACCTGCATCAATCACAAATTTACAAACTTTTCCCAATATAGTGCATGTCGACTGAAAGATGTTACTCCTTAACCAACTAGCTTCATCTTCTTGCTTTGGTGTTAAACAAGACCTCCTCATCATTAGATTACATCCTTCGTCTCCCGATGCGATATCCTGTTCATCTTCCTCCACTGGGCTAGAATCACCTTCACCAACATCCTCAACTTCAACCTCAGCCATCATAGCTCGTTTCTTCGGTTTTGGACACTCATTGCTTTTATGACCCAACTCCTGACAATTGTAACACTTGAAACTGCTATTAACCTTTGCCTTCTCAACTTCCTTCACAACTGGTTTTGCGACAGCTTTAGGAATATTAGAACTTCCACTAACTCCCTTCACTTGATGGTTAGAATTAGTAAATACACCACCTCCACGCCTTCCCTGCTTCTCCCAAGCCAACGCCTTTTGGTGTGCTTCCGCCACAGATCTTGGATCAAACATATTAACCATATCCTGGATCTGCATCCGTAACTCTCCAACAAATCTAGCAGTCAGCTGTTCCTCTGTTTCCATAATGTCATTTCTAGCAATGAGTTGGTAAAATTCGTCTACATAATCATTAACTGACTTCGTCCCCTGCCTTAGATTCTGCAATCTCTGGTACATAAGTGACTGATAGTTGTATGGTAAAAATATAGCTCTCATCATTTTCTTCATCTTATCCCACTCAACAACCTTTGACTTCCCCATCCGTTCTCTCGGAAGTTTAATTTGCTGCCACCACGCCAAAGCTCTCCCCCTCAACCTAGTAGCAACCAACTTCACTCGACGATTCTCCGGAATCTCTTTGGAATCAAAGATCTCTTCAACATTAGACAACCAATCAAGAAATTCTTCAGCTACCATTCCACCTTTAAATTCAGGAATTTCCATCTTCATACCCGATTCCCATCGACGATCATCCACTACATCTCGATACTGACATCGTGTTGGATCTCTATCTCGGTAATGAACACTTCCCCTATCACCATCAAACTCCTCATCAAAATATGATGTATAGCATTGTCGTTCACGACCTCTAACATCTCTACTACCACTCCTTCGATCAATATCCCTTCGATCCCGATCATCAACATTCCTCCTACTTCGATTATCAACACTTCTATGATCTTGATCTTCTCTTCTCTCCCGATCTGAATGTATCGAAGCTCTACTTCCCCCATGGTTCGATTCAGGTGAAACCCTTCTTCTACTTTGATTCATTTCAAGCATCATTCTCTCTAATCGACCAATTCCTTCGTTCAACTTTTCAGTAAAACTCTCGTGGATTCGTTGCTCCATTTCATCGGCCTCTTCTCTTCCATACAAAGCATTAATATTGCGATGTCGTTGAGCTCGTCTCGGTGGCATGATTGAACTTCAAAATTAATTCAACAAATCTCCAAACTTCAACAAATCAAAACTTCAACACAAAATCAAACAAGTCACGACTCCTTAGCTCGGCTTCAAACTTCAAAACAACTTCACAAGGCTCGGCTACTTCTCACAAGTATACACGGCCTAACTTCAACAAATGATACCAAAATTGGCGCTTCAACTCTCGGCTCACGCTTTAAATTCCAACACTTTTGTACACTTTGACCCAAAAGGTTATGGATCAAATACTCCAATCTTGTTGCAACTTCAATATGAACACGATGAACAACTTCAAACTTCAAATACTTGGCTCCAAGACCCGATTTAGTTATGATTGGCTAAAACAAGCTCTGATACCAAAAACTGACGCAGCGGATAATTAACAAAACGAAATGGATCGATGAAAGTAGCAAACGGTGGATTGAAGATACTGAAATGCCCAAATTCGTTGATCACAAAGATACCAAATTCTAGCTATCTTCGACACGTTGATCGCGCACGATACCGTGAGAGAAGATCTTGATCAAGCGCACTTGATTCCGCGAATCGGCTTCAACAATCGTTGATTCGAGCGCACTCGAATAACCGAAAGTGGAGATAGGAGATTACACTCAACTACCAATTTAGGATGAAAGCACACAGCAATCAAACAAGAATTTTATTCAATTTTCAACAACGTTTATAAGTGATCACACACCCCTATTTAAAGGGAAAATTACAACTCAACACTTGATACATCACTTTACACGACTTAAGAAAATATACGCGACTGAAAAACAACATGCGACGTAAAAAAAACTCACACGCGACTTAAAACTGCGCGAGTTAAGATACACGGCAACGAAATCTTCGCGACTTAAAAATGGCAGCGACTTAATGGAGCTTCGTGGCTTAGCACAAGACATCAGCGACCTAAAATTTTTCCGCGACTTAAAATTAACTCGGCAACGACCTATGGTAACTCGTTCACGCGATTTTTGGTTCATGGGAAACTCGGCAGCGACTCATTGCTCGCGACTTAAGGAGATGGTTGCGCGACCTATGGAAAGTCGTTGCAAATTTGGGGGGGTGAATTCGACTTGCTCGCGACCTAGGTAGGTCGGGGAAGGTGTTAAGTCGCGGTGGCGACTTAGATTTAGGTCGTGGATGATGGAGCTCCGCGACTTATGATTAGTTGCCTTGCGACTTAGGGTTTTATCTCGGTAGGTGGTATCTCGCTTGCGAGATATGGACAAGGTCGCGGTAAGGGATTTGGAACAGACCGATGGCACTGGAGTTGACTCGCGAGTTGGATGAAAGTCGTGGAGAGGAAAAGTTAGGTCGGCGAACGACCTACATGTGAAATTCCCTATTTCTTTCATTTGATGCTCTGCATCACGTTGGATCGACTTTAATGGGAGAGTAAATAAGGGTATGCAATTTTACATCAGATCCAACATTGTTAAAAAATTTGATACCTAGCTTCCGAGATTTGAAGACTACCCATATTTTAACTTGCTTTATTTCTTCCATGTCCAAAATAACAAGGATTAATATATTTAGGACATCTCTTTAGGTGACTAGCCTTAAAATTTTGTAGAATTGTAACTTTGGGTACATGTATCGATGCGAGAAAGTGTACAAAGTTAGCCACCTATACACTGTGAACTTCCTTCAAACATCACTCTTTTCATGGAGCTCCTCTCTAATGTGTGAGTTCTCCTCTAATGGCACACACATATAAATGCAGCACGCAAACGTATAGGTAAAGTGTAAAACAAAAAATTCCAACATCGAAAATACAGAAATCAAATCAAAAATAAAATACAAAGTTTACTCATTTTCTTATGTAGTTTTAATAATTTTATTGAAAACAGGTGCAATAACAAAAAAATAAATAACTTAAGTAACGAAAAAGTCACGAACTTATACCTAATGTCAATGGTCAATGATATGGAGATTTTTGAGCCCCATCATCGTAATAAGGATGCTGTAAGCTGTAACGTCCTATCCCGAAATCCACATTAACAAGAAGTATTACGGGGTAGTGCTGTCTGCTAATGCGGAGAATAGAGCTGATTAGGAGCGACCATCTATAGTATCATCTTAAATATCTATTGAATACGTCGATTAGTGCTCTATATTCTTTTTCCCTAACTTAAGTGGATCGACATATCTAATAAATGCTTAATACAAAACTACAGGTGGCTATAGGATCTATCAGAACAAAATACAACTACTCAAATGGGTATTTTATGAATAGATGATACCTAACATTTAAAAGATTAAAAAAACGAACGAAATTCAGAATGCAAGGAAAATATGGAAGCAGGATAATAGTCAACTGAACTTCATAAGAATAAAAATTTAATTACGAGAAAATCTAACGAGTAATAATGTGAAAAGTTAACGCATCTGTAAGAAAACAAAATAATAAAAGTTAAGGCTTTATTTGGTTTCATTTCAAGTTTTGCGTTTTCAAAATTCATTACAGAATACGTAAAGAGCGGAGTAAAATATTTAAAACTTAAAGTTACTATGACAATGAAGAAGGAACTGCAGATGAAATGGAGGGTGGACCGTTTTCTACCCTTTGTTATTTTCCAAAATATGAAGAAAAATAATTAGTTTTTTATTTTTTATATTGAGTCATTTTTCAAATTTGTTGTTTTTCAAAAAAACACATGAAACGTATCTTTATTTGTTTAGACAAAAACACAAAACCAAAGACACACCAACCCGAGCCTAAAAGTTTTCATTCTAATCAAAAGCTCGTGTTTTGTACGGTTATGGTCGTACAGCGATGACAATAATTTGTTAAACAATCCCTTAAAATAACAATAATATTTACTTCAGATTCGTAGTAACGTAAACACAGAAGAAAAAATGGTGGGCTTTTATGTTAAAAAAGATCCCCTTCTTCCTTCAACCGAAACCCTACTCCAGTAGATTTTTTCCATTTACCGTAAAAAAATTATCCCCTTTTCTAAAAGGGAGCCCAACCGCATCATATTTGCGCTGCCTTTTTGGCCGTTCACAAACCGATAGAGCAATTAAGAGAAGATTTTCTGCCCTCACGCAGGATCGAACTACGGACCTCCAGTTTACAAGACTGGCGCTCTACCACTGAGCTATAAGGGCTGCACTTTGTACAAGCTTGTAAATTATCTTCATTTATCTTTACTGAAGTGGATCGGAAGGAATTCACCCGAACAGGCAAGCTCTAGCACTGTTAAAAGTAACGTGGACGAAAGCTACACGATGAAATAATTTGCATCGAAGTAGTTCACTACGTATTGTTTGTTCCCCATTAGAGGTAATATCATATAATTGATTAAAGATGCTTTGGTTTCCAAATTGAGTCATGTATTAGTATTGATGTACTGATCTGAGTTCCTTCAGTTCAAAAGAATTGGACTGGTATACCAATGACGGGTATACCGGTAAACTGCTAACCGTTACGCTGGTAATGGAAAATTACCGTTTGTCTAGGAAAATAACAAGTTGATATATTTTTATGCCGAACGATGATTCATTATATATCTTATCACTTAATATAGGATATAGAAAAGAAGTATATTTATCATCATTTGAGTTGAATACCAGTGTAATGAATCATTTTACATGAATATCAATGTATTATGAATGGACTGGTAAATTACCGTTACCGTTGGTTTTAAAAAAATATTACCGATGTTTTACCGTAAAAAATGATAAATTTACGGTTACCTTACCGATTATGCTGCTATATCGACTTTACTTTTAAATGTTAACCGATTGACTGGTAATGGTAAATTTACCGTTACCATAACAACCCTAGTTCCACTCATAGTTATCGATCAATGACCCTGCATAGTATATTTCCACTTTAACCCCCTCCCTGCATATAAGATGATAGACCATAAGCAACTCTTCTCTTTTTATCCAAAATCATTACTTCCATCTTACGAGATAGATATGTTTTGTGTTGCTTTTTGTTGAATTCATACATATAATATTAAATTATCCTATAGAAGCTCAAACTTCAGCAAGATGAAGAATCATGTAATCAATCCTCTACGTATTTGAGATTGCTTCTTTCTTTGATAACTTCTGATGGTGACTAGGTGAGCAGTTCTTGTAAAATTTACATGCAGGTGAGCAATCTATTTTTAGTCATTTCTTTCCATCATACAAAATAATTATTATCGATAATATGATGTGCTATGATTTTCATTATGTGAAAATTTTCTGATGCCTCTTCATTTGAGTTTACTCACCATTTTCTGTGATATAGATTGTAGGATCATTATATTTCATCTTTGTATAACTCTACAATTGTTTCAATCCATCCGGAACCATGTATATCCATGAACCATGTTGCAAAACATGATATAAATTAACTAAGTAATTACTAAATGGTGATCAGTCGTTCAAAAAACTGAGTTTTGATATAAAGATAAGTGATTGAATAATAGAAGTCCTATTTACCGAATCATCAATTGGTACACTCACTTTTTTCTGTGAAAATAAATGATTAGTTAGAAACAGTAGAGGAACCAATAATGAGTAACAACGTGGTATAAGTGTAGTAGTAAAAACGAAGTGTCGTTACTTGCTTGTGTATGTTTCCTCAAACTAGAATCAATATCCAACAGCATTTAACTTTACAAAACTAATCATGTTTTTCACCTTGTTTGTATCACAATAGATAGCACAAAGCAAAAGCATACAAACTATTGAACATACCTAATTGCTCCAATTTGGAGTCAGTGATACTAAGACTAGGTGTAGAATTTGAATTATCTTTTTCATGTCTTGATGTGTATTTAACTGAGTCCTACAAAATCATACGATCCTTGTATCAACGCGGTTTCCTATTTAGTGAATTTTGGAAATCTTTCACCGATTTTCTCATACAGGCTTGTTATTTGATATTTGTTAATGGCTCCACATACCTAAGTCCACAAAATAATCTTAATATGAATTTAGGAAATGTACGATTACAAACATTTTTTGTTGCTTACTGACCATCGAAGCATTGATTCAATTGCTTTCAGTTCTTTTGCTTTATCTGCATCTGAATCTGGCTTATGCCACGTGCTAAATTGAGTGATTCCAATTTCTCCTCCTTGTTCAAACTAAAAATAAAAAGGTGCATCACATAAGAACAAGCTTGCATATCTTAAAGCATAAAATTTATATCAATTATTATGAATTCGAACTCCCATAATTTATTGATCCCTTGAAGCACATCACTGCCAAAAGTTAAAATTGTGAGCAAGATCGATTTTTTTTTTGATTGCGTTTGGCAACTACGTATTATAAGCAATTACTTTTAAGTGACTTGTATCAATTCTTGTGTTTGGAAAATCTGTATAAGGAGCTTTAATAATGTGATATTAACTTTATAATATTATTCTTATTAACTTCAAGAAAAATTACCTGGCAGTGGTTTTCATAAACTGTAGCAGCTGTTCCATGTGCTAATAATATTGCATTGTGAGCAATAACGTAAGGTTCAGTGATCAGAGAATCACGAACGGGATGCCCAAAGAAGCTACTACAAAGCCCTGGGACACGCGCACGCACTCACTCTAGAATATCATGCATGTATTAGATTAAGGTTAGAGGGCAAGACTCTTGCTCTGGGACATGCGCACGCACACACTCTCTAGAATTTCATGCATGTATTAGATCAAGGTTAGAGGGCAAGACTCACGGACCTCCAGTTTACAAGGCTGGCGCTCTACCTTTGAGCTATAAGAGCTGCTATATGCACAAACTTGTAAATTATTTCATTTATCTCTACTAGATTGGATTGGAAGGCATCCGCCCAAATAGGCAAGCTCTAGCTCTATTAAAATTTATGTGGTTGAAAGCTACACGATGAAATAATTGGTATCAAGGCGGTTTAGTACGAATTGTTTGTTCCCCATTAGAGATAATATCTTATAGTTAATTAAAGACGTTTTACAAAGTTTTATAATGCTTCACGACGAAAAATCTCTCTCCGACACACATTATGTACACAGTATGTGTGTTGTGTGTGAATATTCTTGTACATGTTACAAAGTCTTATAATGCTTAAAATACGTTGATAAATTGCTGTTGCACTTCCAAATTTAGATTTATTTATCACTATTTCAACGAATATTTGAAATTAAACATATAACTCATTTATCTAAGCAAATGTGTCAAACATGAGATGTCAAATTCAATTTTTTTTTTTCGTTCTAGATACTTGTTTAAAAATATTAGCAAATTATAATCTCTCCCCCTCTCTCTCTCTCCCTACCCTTCTCCCCCCCTCCCCTCCACACACACACACACCATAGTAAGATATATAAGATATACAAAATTTATTTTCTTGGTTTTCTCCAATTACATTACATTAAAGTTCTCACTAGTCATTATCTTTACGCTACTGTCCACTTTTTCTTTCATATCAAGGTTAATTGTCATTACATTAAGTCATAATAGTATGATCGTATATCTTTATGCATTTCGCTCTTTTTTAATTTTAAATTTACAAATTTAATTTATAGATTAATATTGTCAAAAATAATAATTTCATCGTTAATGCATTTTATTAAAGTCTTATCACGAAAGGAAATTATTGGATATTAAATAATCATTTACAAAACTAGAATATTTTAAGAAAACTGCAATAATTATAAGCTTTTCCACAGTTCAATTTTTTTCTTCCGCTTTCAACTGCTGTCTAATATATATAGTTAAATATTAGGTTATATTTTCGTTTTATCATGCTTTCATTCTTGATGAATATTTTAATATTTGTTACAAGTTTTATAATTTGTGAAATATATCGATTCATTCTTATTACACCTACAGTTTTAGATTTGTTTTATAACTAATATTTGAAATTAAATTTATAAATCGTTCATCTAATCAAATGCATCAGATATCAAATTCAAAATTTTGTCTTATTTCATACTTATCTAAAATATAAAAAATCAAAATTTTTAAGTCAGTCAAATTTCTGTAATTAATTTATATTCATTTGTTTGAAGGAAAAAAAATAGAAGAAGGTAACAAAATGTTTAGCTCATTTATATGAAAGAAAATGGCAATCTTAATTTTTTTTTCAAAATAAATCATGTAACAAAAAATATACATCTAAAATAAAATAAGATCACCTGTTAGTAAATAGTGAACCGTGTATTAATGAACTGTGAAATCATACTTACATCTAGTACTCGCCATTCTTTTGGTAGCTCATTTATGAGATTGTTGTAATACATTATTCCCTCTTGATTTATTCCTCCTTTCAAGGTACCATCTGTTTTAACAAATCAACATCAAACGAAATCAAATAAGAATTTTGTATAGTTGTTTGGGACATATAAGCTTCAGTTTTGTTTTTTTTTTTTATAAATAACATCATTCCTAATGTTCATTTTTGTTGGTTCATTTAAATGCAGTGGACCGGTTATAACCTGGCAAAATTATTGACCAAAAGACCGAGAAACGATATGAATCAACTCTCATCTCCTTCATCATCTTTACGTCATCCTGCAAACATTTGATAATCATATATTTTCTCCAATACATGGTTTATATTGACATTCCATTACACATTCTTTTCAAATTTCAGTTACTATGTATCCGTGTTACGGGTCCATGGCAACGTCCCCATTACCACTGCCCTAAATTTTCTCTATATGCTCTGGACAATGCAAAAAGTACCAATAATGCCTCAAATGCAGATGTATTGCTATTTTCAATTTACATTCTGCTATTCTTTTCACAAACTAGAATATTTTGAAATATTATACTCCCATTAGATTTTATGAGGCTACCAATTATATTAACATAATCTGTCTAGCATACACGGCCATTGGTGAGTGAAAGCGCCCCAAATGCTTGGTCCTTTCCCCCTATTTGATGCTCCCTCCACCTAAAACCAGATCTCATATTATGATATGTTTCAATGTATATATATATTTCAATACTACACATCTATACATAATAAATAAATAACTAAATTAAAAGAAAAAGCATACCTGATATGTAGAAGATGCAACACCGAATTTATATTCACCATAGAACATAGACCTTTGTATATCAGCTTCAAGTGGAACGTAAATTGTCCATGGTTAGGGTATTGGTGCAGTATTTTCTGTATTAGAGCATGCAATATGAGTATCTGACCTCTTGCTCCTGTAACTAATGGTCAAATTTTTCTTTGAAAGAGAGACTGGCATATTCTTTTCTGGATGCTAGAAGTGGATCACTGGTCCTTGTTTGAATTAGCATGTTCAGGAGTTTAGCCATGGTTTATAAATTTTAATTGAAGAGTATCTCTTTCTGGCTTGTGATTGGTACCACACCTATGTGCATGTTTTTATAAAGGCTGGGAGCCTGTAAAAAAGTATATATATATATATATATATATATATATATATATATATATATATATATCTCGGCAGTTTTATTGCGAATGCAACTTTTGTTGAAATTATTCCCCACGAGAAGGGCGAGAATTTTCATGACATATTCTCTCCTGTTGTGAGATGTACTTTGATTCGTGTATTATTGGCTCTATTTGCTAATTTCGAGTTGGAGCTTGAACAATTAGATGTAAAGACCGTATTTTTGAATGAAGATCTCAAGGAAGATATCTACATTTATTAGACAGAGCTAGAGTATGTTTGCAAGCTGAACAAATCTTTGTATAGATTGAAGCATTTCCCAAGACAGAGGTGCAAATGATTAGATAAGTTTATGTTTTCACAAGGATTTGCCAAGAGCTACAAGGACCAACAAATGTACTTTACGAGTGTGGAGTTGGTATGATTTACTAACTGTTATATGTAGATGGTCGTTGATTGTTTTGGATTGTATGACGAGTATTGTTGAGTTGAAATCGGAACTCGGTAGGGAGTTTGATATAAAGAACTTAGGAAATGCACAATGAATACTAGGGATGGAGATTATCAGAGATAGACATAGGAGAAAGTTAGACGCACTCAAACATAGTATATTGAAAAATTTCTCCCTTGATGTGGATGAAGAATGCAAAACCGGTTCTATAACATTATGCTCTCGATTTATTTATGAATCCTACATTGGATGAGGAGAAATTTCTCACGGAGGATATTCCATATGCTAGTGTTGTGGAGAGTTTGATGTATGCTATGACGTCCAAAAAACTAAATTTGGCTTATGCATTTGGTGTATATCTAACCCGACAAAGTTCAGTAGCAAGAAGTGAAGTATATTCATAGATATTTAGAGCAAATTCAGACGTTGGCTCGTTATTGAAGGAGCTGGTAAGGATTGTGTCCTTAATGGATATTTTGGCTCATATTATGCGTCAAATAGGGATGGGCCGAAGTCGGTATCGGGTCATGTGTTTACACTTGCCATCAAGGTTTTAAATCTCAGCAATCTCGATCTAGATCTCGTTTTTAAGGTCCAGCGATTCGAAATATGAAAAATCAAATACATCTCGCTGCAACTGAATCTTGGGTGAGATATTCAAATCTCGATCGAGATCGATTTGCTAGATTTCGGCCGAATTTTGTTTTTTGAATTTTTTTTAAATAAGCTAGACCTGGAATATGTACCTTGTTGGCTAGGCTCAAAATTCATGCTTTATATCAACAAACAAGTTAAACTATCAATTTCATTTTCAACCATGCATTTTTTCTATTTTCAAGTCGTAAATACATGTCTAGGGTTTTTCTTGTCTGAAACGTCGATTTTCTTTCTAAAATGCGGTTCTTCATCCTCAAATCCATTAAGCTTTTATGATAAGTTCTTTCATTTTTGCAAATATTTTCCAAACCCAAATTATTTTGCACTATTTCCTTCTTTAGTTCCTCTTCCATTCAAATTTCTACGTTTTCTATATTTTTTAATTCCCTTTTTATTATATCATTTGTTGAAATAAATTCACAGCCATTAACTTCCGATTCCATAGCAAAATTCAAAATTTTGCAGTTAATCCAATTTTTTGTGTTGGGTGTTGGTATGTTTTGCTTATTTTATATTTCTTACCCTGAATTTTTTTCCCACAATTAACTTGAAATGCTAACGTCTCTTGATAATTCAATTCATTCTTTTTAAGAGACAATGTCTTGCTGTTAGGTTAATTTCCATTCTTGTTCAACATAGTTTGTTAGTCAATAGATTGTACATTTGCTGAAATATATATTCTTGTTTAAAAAAATGATTTTAGTGATATTAGTATCATTAAAATAGTTTACTCATTTATATATTCTTTATTAAAAGATACTAGGTAAAGAAGTGAACATTTCAGCTTTACATATTTTTGTTTAAAGGGGTTTGCTTGCTTGTTTGCTTGAATGTAAACCAATATTAAAAATATCAAATAGTCCGAGATTGAAAATCAAATAAGTTAAATCATTTTTATAGTTAGTATTTATAAATTTAGTTGCATACTTATAAACCAATATCGAAGATATCAAATAGTCTGAGATCGTACTGAGATGTATTTTATGGTTCGAGATGTAATTCGTAGATGAACATCCGATATACATTTATTTCATCCGAGATATACATTTCAAGGTGGTTGATTTTTGAAAAAAATTCTCTTTTGTTAGCTTTGTGCTTTCAATTTAAATCGGTAGTTGAGTGTAATCTCCTATCTCCACCTACGTCATTCGAGTGCGCTCGAATCTTCGTTTGTGAAGCCGATTCATGGAATCTTGTGCGCAAGATCAACGTCGAAGAATCGTAGATCCTTCATCACGGTATCGTGCGCGATCAACGTGTTAAGGATAGCTAGAATTCGGTATCTTCGGATCAACGAATTTGGGCATATCAGTATTTCTCAATCCTCCGATTGCTACTTTCATCGTGATTTTAATTTTCTGTTAATCCGCTGCATCAGTTTGGTATCAGAGCTTGACTTAGCCAATCATAGCTAAGACGAATCTTGGAGCCAAGGAGTTTGAAGTTTGGTGTTCATCGTGTTCATCTTGAAGTTGCAACAAGAGGATAACTTTCGATCCATTTCATTTTGGATCAAAATACGGAAAGTTGTTTGAATTTGGCCGTGAGATTTTGCGCGCCAAAGTTTGAAGAGTTTGAAGTGTTGAGGCCGAGCCAAGTTAGTGGTTGAGCCGTGACTTGCTTGTGTTGAAGATTTTTGAAGTATTAGTTAAAGGTTGTGTTGAATCAATCATGCCGCCGAGGAGAGCTAATCGTCATCAAAATGTTGAAGCATTGTATAGAAGAGAAGAAGCCGAGCAAATGGAACAACGCATTAATGAGAAATTTAATGAAGGCATTGGAAAGTTAGAGAAATTGATGAATGATTTGAATCAGAATGAAAGGAGGAGATCACCAATCTCGAACCATGGAGGAAACCGAGTTTCGCCATCGGTTACGGAAGCGAGAAGGGTATCACCGCAATCTTTTAGAGAGAGAAGAGAAACATCAATTTCATCGAGGAGAGATCACCGTGACTATGGACATGAAGAGAGAAGAACTCCAGGTGAGTTTGAAGATGAGCCATATAGAGATGAAGAGAGACATAGTAGAAGAGATATGCGTGATCAAAGGGATGTTGAAGGTCGAGATCGATATAGACGTACATTTGATTTCAATGAAGAGGGTGATAGAGCTAGCATTCATTATCAAGATCGAGACCAAATTCGAAATTCATACCGGAATGTAGATGATGATCGTCGATGGGAATCGGGTATGAAGATGGAAATTCCAGAATTCAAGGATGGAATGGTAGCTGAAGAATTTCTTGATTGGTTGTCTAATGTTGAAGAGATCTTTGATTTCAAGGAGGTTCCGGAGAATCGTCGAGTGAAGTTAGTTGCTACTAGGTTGAGGGGAAGAGCTTTAGCATGGTGGCAGCAAACTAAACTTACAAGGGAGAGAATGGGAAAGTCAAAGGTTGAATCATGGAAGAAGATGAAGAAGTTGATGAGAGCTACATTTTTAGCTTACAATTATCAATCGCTCATGTATGAGAGATTGCAGAATCTGAGGCAAGGGACGAAGTCAGTTAATGATTATGCTGATGAATTTTATCAACTCATTGCTCGAAATGACATTATGGAGACAGAGGACAACTGACTGCTAGATTTGTTGGAGGGTTGCGAATGCAGATCCAAGATATGGTGAATATGTTTGATCCTAGATCTGTAGCAGAAGCACATCAGAAAGCGTTGGCTTGGGAGAAGCAAGGAAGGCGTGGAGGTGGTGTGTTTACTAATTCCAACAATCAAGTGAAGGGTGTTAGTGGAAGCTCTAATGTTCCTAAATCTATCAGTAAACCAGTTGTGAATGAAGTTGCGAAGCCAAAGGTTAATAGCAGTTTCAAATGTTATAATTGTCAGGAGTTGGGTCACAAAAGCAATGAATGTCCAAAGCCGAAGAGGAGACCAATGGTTGCAGAGATTGAAGAAGAGGATGTGGAAGCTGAACGTTCTAATTCACCTTATGTTGAGGAGGAAGAAGAGTTGTCCGGAGATGAAGGGTGTAATTTGATGATGAGGAGAAGTTATTTGGCACCGAAACATTAAGAGGAAAACAGTTGGTTGAGGAATAAAATATTTCAGTCCACATGCACTATTCTGGGAAAGGTTTGCAAGTTCGTCATTGATGCTGGAAGTTGTAACAATATTATCTCTACAGAAGCAGTAAGGAAGTTGAACTTGAAAACTGAGAAGCATCCTACACCGTACAAGTTAGCATGGTTAAGGAAAGGTGGTGAGGTGAAAGTTGGACGAAGAGCTTGTGTGAATTTTTCAATTGGGAAGAAATACAAAGACGAAATTTGGTGTGATGTTGTAGACATGGATGTGTGTCATCTGTTGTTGGGCAGACCATGGCAGTTTGATAGACCAGTACAACACGATGGTCGTGCTAATAGTTACAGTTTCATGTTTGAAGGTACTAAGATTATTTTAGTTCCTAAGAAGCAACAACAGAAGGAAAGCAAGCTGGAGGAGATTGAAGAGCTGAAAACCTTATTATCTTTGAAGGAGTTTGTCAGGGAAGTTGAAGAGGAACCTGAAGTCTTTTTGTTGATTGGACGAGAGTGTAATGAAGTGGTTGAAATTCCTGATGAAGTGAAGCCAGTATTGGAAGAGTTTGACGATGTTTTTCCTGAAGAGTTGCCAACGGAGTTACCACCGTTGAGGGATATTCAACATCAAATAGATCTCGTTCCAGGAGCTGTGTTGCCACATCGACCACATTATCAAATGAGTCCAAAGGAACATGAGGAGTTGCGAAGGCAAGTGGAAGAACTATTAGAACAAGGGCGTGTGCAGGAAAGTCTAAGTCCTTGTGCGGTTCCAGCCTTATTGGTACCAAAGAAGGATGGAACATGGAGGATGTGCACTGACAGTCGAGCATTGAATAAGATCACTATGAGGTACAGATTCCCAATGCCGAGGTTAGATGACTTGCTAGATCAGTTGAGTGGGGCAACTATCTTTTCGAAGATTGATTTAAAGAGCGGATATCATCAAATTCGTATTAGACCGGGTGATGAGTGGAAGACTACTTTTAAAACCAGGGAGGGTCTGTACGAATGGCTGGTTATTCCGTTTGGTCTATCGAATGGACCAAGTACCTTTATGAGGGTGTTGAATCAAATTTTTAGACCATATATTGGGAAGTTCATGGTAGTTTATTTTGATGATATTCTGATCTATAGTGGAAGCACAAAGGAGCATGTAGAGCATTTACGGAAGGTGTTAATTATTCTTCGAGAAGAACAGTTCTATGCCGCAACAAAGAAATGTGTGTTTATGACGAGGAGTGTTTTATTTCTGGGGTATGTTGTGTCAGGAGAAGGTATCCAGGTGGACCAGAATAAAGTTGCAGCAGTCATAAGTTGGCCACAACCGAGGACAATTACAGAAGTAAGAAGCTTTCATGGGCTAGCGTCATTCTACCGAAGATTCATTCCACACTTCAGTAGCGTGATGGCTCCAGTTACTGATTGTATGAAAGGGAAACAGTTTTCTTGGTCGGAGGAGGCAGGGTTTGCTTTTGAACGAATCAAAGGACTTTTGACGACAGCACCAATTCTTGTATTACCAGACTTTCAGTTGTTATTTGAGTTACACACTGATGCTTCTAAGGTTGGGATTGGAGGGGTGTTGAGTCAGAAGGGACGTCCTATTGCATACTTCGGTGAGAAGTTATCAGGGGCAAAGATGAGATATAGTACGTATGATGTGGAGCTTTATGCTGTAGTGCAAACAGTGAAACATTGGAGACACTATCTGTTCCATAAGGAGTTTGTTCTTTACACAGACCATGAAGCTTTGAAGCATTTGCAAGGGCAGGATAAGATTTCAGCGAGACATGCATCATGGATTGCCTATTTGCAGCAATTTACTTTTGTTGTGAAGCACAAATCTGGGGTAACAAATCGTGTAGCTGATGCTTTGAGTAGGAGGAGTCATTTATTAACGACAATGAAAATTGAGGTGATAGGATTTGAATTATTGCCAGAATTGTTTGAGGAGGATCCTTACTTTGCAAAGTTCGTTGAGAAAGTTAAGGACGGAGATACTGATGAATTTGCGTTGGTTGATGGTTTCTTATTCAAAGGGAATCAATTGTGTGTACCGGATTGTAGCTTGCGAATGAAGATAGTAAAGGAGCTTCATGAGGAAGGACATGTGGGTAGAGACCGAACATTGCAGTTAATCTCTCAATCCTACCATTGGCCATCGATGAGGAAGGAAGTTGAAAGGTTTGTTCAGAGATGTTATATCTGTCAGATTTCGAAGGGAACAACGACAAATGCAGGATTATATATGCCGTTACCAGTACCTAACAAACCATGGGTCAATATCAGCATGGATTTTGTTTTGGGTTTGCCTAGAACTCAAAGGGGGAATGATTCTATATTTGTTGTGGTGGACAGGTTTTCGAAAATGGCACATTTTATTGCTTGTAAGAAGACGGCGGATGCTGTTCGTGTTGCTCAGTTGTTCTTTAAAGAAATCTATCGTTTACATGGGTTGCCGGAATCTATTGTTTCAGACGGAGATACCAGAGTTTTGAGTCATTTTTGGCTAAGTTTGTGGAAGATGGTTGGAACGAAGCTGAAATTCAGTAGCGCTTATCATCCGCAAACAGATGGATAGACAGAAGTTGTTAACAGATCGTTGGGAAATCTGTTGCGATGTCTTCTACAGGATAATCTGAAGAGTTGGGACATGAAGTTATGCCAGGCAGAGTTTGCACATAATCATGCAGTGAATCGTAGCACAGGATTCAGTCCATTTCAGATCGTATATGCAAGTTTGCCAAGGGGACCGTTTGATTTGACAGTAGTACCACAACCGAAGGGGACGGTTAAACGAGCTGTAGATTTTGTTGGTGTATTGACTGAATGTCATAAAATCGTTCAGAAACGATTGGAGAAAGCAAATGAGAAATATAAGCATACTGCAGACTTGAAGCGACGAAATGTTGAATTTAACGAAGGAGATTTGGTGTATGCTGTGTTAACGAAGGATCGTTTTCCAATGGGCGCTTATAACAAGCTGAAAGCCAGAAAAATTGGTCCTGTAGAAGTTGTGAAACGGATTAATGAAAATGCTTATAAGTTGAAGCTACCGGAGGGCATGTACACTTCTGACGTATTCAATGTTAAGTATCTTGTTCCATATTATGGTACAGAAGAATTTATAAATTCGAGGGCGAATTTTTCTCATCCAGGAGAGGATGATGCAGCTCAGGCCAAAGGAGTAAGTCGTACACAACTTAAGGAGGGCTTGAGTCGTCCACAACCTAAGGAGGCGGGTTTAAGTCATCCACGACTTAACAAAGCTAACGGGACAGGGTTACGACTTAACGGGAGCTTGAGTTGTTCGAGTTTGATGAGTCGTACACGACCCAACGACTCATCTATAAGTCGTCCACGACTTATCATGAAGCAGGGGAAAGTACCAGCTATTAAGGCTTTGAGTCGGAGGAAGGGCACGACCTAGTTAAGTCGCTTGAGGAGATATGCCACAGGAAGCAGGGAGCTTGGGAGCCTAAGTCGCACACGAGCTAACAACATAGTTAAGTCATAAGCCGTGTTATGCTAAGTCGCGAGTGCTGAGTCGTTGTATGCTTAGGTCGGGTGCGTTGTAACGTAGGCTTGTGTTGTAATTACTTTAAGTCGGTGTGTACGTGTGTTGTAATTTGTTTTTTTCTTTGAGTCGAACGTCGTTAGGTCCTACACGACCTAAGTGTTGTAGCATGAGTTGTGTATTTGAGTCACTATTGTTAAGTCTCACACGACTTAAGATGAGTCGTGAGTCGTAGGGGAGTGATGAGTCGGAAACGACTTAAGGCTCAGGTTGAGAAACACTATAAATAGGGGGTGAGTTGTACATTTCAAGGTGGTTGATTTTTGAAAAAAATTCTCTTTTGTTAGCTTTGTGCTTTCAATTTAAATCGGTAGTTGAGTGTAATCTCCTATCTCCACCTACGTCATTCGTGTGCGCTCGAATCTTCGTTTGTGAAGCCGATTCACGGAATCTTGTGCGCAAGATCAACGTCGAAGAATCGTAGATCCTTCATCACAGTATCGTGCGCGATCAACGTGTTAAGGATAGCTAGAATTCGGTATCTTCGGATCAACAAATTTGGGCATATCAGTATTTCTCAATCCACCGATTGCAACTTTCATCGTGATTTTAATTTTCTGTTAATCCGCTGCGTCAGAGATGTACTTTGATTCGTGTATTATTGGCTGTATTTGCTAATTTCGAGTTGGAGCTTGAACAATTAGATGTAAAGACTGTATTTTTGAATGAAGATCTCAAGGAAGATATCTATATCTGTTAGACAGAGTTAGAGTATGTCTGCAAGCTGAACAAATCTTCTTTTTGCTTGCCCAAGTTGATAATCTCCCCGCCTTAAGTCCTTCCTTCTTTGGAAGGGGTCAGTTGACTTCTCATTCTAAAGTGGCTTCGTCATTGATTGATAGATTATAATTTAATCCTTATTTGATTGATATATTATATTTCTCCCTTGTAATCTCTAATCTTTACTTGGTCAATAGATTATTGCTCTTCCTTGTAATCTTGTTGAGTGAAATAAAGTAGTTATTAGATCCAAGGACGTATGCCAGTTATATGTTGTGTCATTTTGTTATGTTTGGTAATTGGGTTATTCGTGATATCTTTGTTGGAATTCGTTGGTAGTTAACCAACAGGCTAGATCATGGTTATTGGCAGAATTTTAACTACATGAGGTCCTTATTTAGACGGTGTTGGAAAGAACAAACTGGGGTGTATATAGTCGTATACTTTATTTAACCGTAATATCACACGTATTATACATTATATCGTTGATGTGGAGAAAGAAGGAAACATAAAATCGGAACTATTTTATTTAGGTGGTATTCTGTGGCATATTTTAGTTCCAAATAAAAATAGAGTGCACATAAATTTAGATGTTGCTCAAATCATTCCCACTATTTAAGTCATGCTTTGATCTCGGTTGAATTGCCAGTAATGGCGGTTGAATTCACTGTCTAGAAAATATGGTAGGTTAATCCTTGTTTCTCTATGATTATTTCGCTAATAATTTATTGGTCTAATTAATTTCACCATTGGTTTTGTTATTTCTCTAATAGTCGCAGCTTCTGTTTATATCCTTTTTTATTTTTATTTTTATGTACACCACCTCTAAAATATTTATCCTAGACATACGCTATAAACTTCTTGCTTGTGTAATGTCCACCTAACATTACTTCTATAAGAAATCTGACTCGAATTTTGATAAGATTGTCAAAAGGTATGTATGCAGGATCCACATTAAGTACGCTCGTACATGTTCCTTGAGACAACATAATGTTCCAAAATATGTTACTCTACCTATAAATGCCCGTGCATTATATATTTTTAACTATTATGAAGCAATGTACTGCCTCTGAATAATAATTGCGAATTTGAAGATACTTCCCTTCATACATAGATTAATACTCATAAATTTGTAACCTATGCATGCTTATATGTAATTTTCTCTTATAATACAGACTCCATCAACTTTTGAATAGATTTAAAAGTACAAAGAAACAGAAGCCACCGTTAGTTTTTTAGCATCACTTCCATCAAGTTTGTGTATGTTACTTGCATCATACATATATTTATTTACACACACGCGAGTACGTGTGCACGCGCACACAGGTTTGTGTATGTCTGTGTGCACACGTGTAAGTGTGCGCCTGCATTTGTGCATATGCTAATTTTTAACGCTAGTATATTGAAGTAATATTGGTTATTTGTTAGTTCCATACATATTTATGAAACTGAAATGGGTAAAGATTGTTAAACGAGTTCAATATTGTTGTTTCGCGCTCTTTATAAAACACAACGTTTGTATGATGTGCTTGGAACCGTATGAAATAAAGTGAATAGAGGAAGAGGGAAAAAATGATAAGCTTGGAATTGTATGAAATAAAGTGAAGAGAGGAAGAGGGAAAAAAGATGACAAAAGAAAATATAGGATATCCATTAAAATCATGTTTCAAGTTTGGCATCTACCCTGTGCAAAGCAAACATGTTATTATGCATGTAATACTTGAATAAAGCTGAGTACTGTTTCTCAGCACTTTCTAGATCATTAATTTTAAAATTTCTATTAATTAGTTGATAGATTTTTCTTACATAACCTTTTATTAATAACATCTCTAGTACTGGAAGTTCCCCATTTCATTTTAGCAAATTAAAATGCATTCTAGAAATTTCTCCACCGCTGATGGACTTCGACGTTTTTCAATCTACGTAAAATATGAAACTATTTAAAAGCATGTTTTCTTTAAGGTCAGATAAAGATAAGATTGAAATGAAAAGAAGATGAATAAAGTTCTGTGATGTTTGTTATATTGATACAATGCGAATAAGCTTGTGGAGAACTACGGAAACAAATGCACACACACATTTAACTCGAAGAATTTACTATAGATTAATATTAGTATCACATGTTTATTTGCGTATTTACAAAAATGTATTGGAATTCGCTAGTGTGTGTGTCTGTCAAACAATAACAAGGTAAAATAAATTATTTTCCAATTATCTTTATCTCTACACTAATAAAGAGAATTCTATGATTGATTTACTCGGTGTATTTTTGAAATTCCAAAAATGCCCTTCCTAAATATATGGCGGTGGCAGTTATTAGTTGAAGTGAAGGCATGGTGGGCGGGCCAAAATGATGTGCTGAAAAATGTTTCAATAATATCCAAACGTAAATGAGATCCACATACATGGCATGTTGAAATTCTCTACTTAGTTTTAATGGACTGTTCATCTATTAGGTTATATTCACTGTTGAAAAATATATCTTGGACTATATGGGACTAGCGAATCAATTGATTATACAACTAATTTGATTTTTTTTCATTGATACCACACCTTACTATGTTGGGGTGGGATTCCAATTGGAGATCACTCAAATCGAAACCCCACAAGCACAGCGGAAAACAGAATCGTGGTAACAGGTGTAAAATAACTCAATTTCAATCTCAATAAATCCAAAAGCAATCACAATCTCAAACCAGCAATTCAGAAATCAAAGCGATAATGAAAAATAAATCACAGTGTGATTTATAGTGGTTACACTATCGTTGTGTTAGTGTACATCCACTTTACGAGGGAGCTTTTATTAATATTGATGAGAAGAGTACAAGAGATTGATTGCAATGATCAAAATTCTAATTAGAAATTGATTTGTGAAGAAAAGAATTGAAGAAAATTTGGTTTTGATAAACCCTAATTTGTGGAGACTAATCTCTTACAGTTGCTTTCTGTTGTTTGCAAGCACACTAGATCTGGAACCTGAAGCTAGCTTATATAGGAGAATAAAAACCCTAGGTAGTGTTCCAAAATTGCCCCTGCAGATATCACAAATCTTCACGCCAAGCCAACGCATGAAAAACTGGCGGTGGTTGCCACATACATAATGGTCAGACGTCTGACTTAAGCCTTTGGAAAAAGTTTTCTACAGGCTCAGACGTCTGATCATTTTGGTCAGACGTCTGACTTAAGCCTCTGGAAGAAATTTTGCATAGACTCAGACGGCTGAATTTTTTTCTCAGACGTCTGTCGCTGTTAATTCAGCCCACTTCAACTTTTTCCTTATAACTTCCACCTCCGAACTTCGGTTTACGAACCGTTTTCTCCGTTATGAAGCTACTTTCGACCTCTACAATTTTCCATATAGAGCCATCAAAATTTAACACTCTACCTCGACACTATATCCATCTCTAATTCTAAGGGTACCATACCATCAACGACAACCGATAGCACAACTATCACTTCTTCTACCTTTAACCAAACATGAATGCTTTCCCAATGAGCTCCGGCAAAGCTAACGCCCATTGCACTCAACCAACGAGCTCAGGTAAACCCCCCACCCGCTAATGAAATGTTGAAAACATCCAAATCCTAAGCTATCTCACCAAAATACTAGCACTTACCAAGAAGATAGAACCTCAATCTCTCATCGATACTCTTCCTCATCTACCACCAAGCTTCTCCCTTAACCGTACCACTCCGGGCACCTAGCACTTCTCTAAGCGAATCAAGTTCGAGCAGTGCCTTAGTGAACATAACCGCCGCGTTATCCTTTTTGTGCACTTTTCGAAGATATACTTGCTTACTCATTCATGGCTATTAGAAATGACTCTCTCATTTCAATATGCTTAGTCCGCGAGCTAAACGCCAAATTCTTTGCCAAGTGAATAATACTCTGGCTATCACATCGAACATCAATACTATCATGACCGGATCCCAAGTCACACAACAATCGTTTCAAATAGAGTGCCTTCTTTGTTGCCTCCACCGCGGCTATCAATTCCACCTCCGTAGTGGATAAAACTACGGTCTGCAATCTCGATCTCCAACTTATGGCTGTACCCCCAAGTATGAAGATATCCGAAAGTTGATTTTCTTCGATTCCTATCATCGGCGTAGTCCGAATCACAATAACCAACCAACTTGCAATCCATCACCTTACTACCGTAAAAAACAAGACCATGAGATGATGTGTCTCTAAGGTATCTCAATATAAGCTTCACAGCTTCCCAATGCGATTTTCCCGAATTAGCCATGTATCGACTGACCATCCCGACGGCATTTGCAATATCGGACCTTGTACACACCGTAACATGCATTAGACTTCCAACCGTAGTAGCATATAGTACCTTTGCCATATAAGCCTTGTCTTCCTCCAAAATAGATGATCCTTTACTCGAAAGCTTCATATGCAAAGGTAAAGGTGTATTTGACGCCTTGGCATTTTCCATGCTAAATCGGCAAAGCACTTTCTCAATGTACTTCTTTTGAGTTAGTTTAACTCAAAATGCTTTCGATCTCATACAATTTCCATGCCCAATATCCTTCTTGCTTCTTCAAGATCCTTCATTTCAAACTCTGATTTCAAACTCGGTTTTAGCTTTTTGATTTCGTTCTTATCCTTAGAAGCAATGAGCATGTCATCAACATACAAGAGTAAATACATCCAACAATCATTTCTCAACTTCTTGAAATAAACACATGCATCTTTAATGCTTCTATCAAATTCAAAAATAAAATGATCAAATCTCTTATACCATTGTCTAGGTGATTTCTTTAAACCGTATAGTGATTTCTTCAATTTGCAAACCAAATTTGGCTTACCATCCACAACAAAACCTTCCAGTTTCTCCATGTAGATGTCTTCATCCAAGTCACCATGCAAGAAGATGCTTTTCATATCAAGTTGCCCCAACTTCAAGTCGTGAATAACAACTATAGCAAGTAATATCTGGATAGAAATATGGTGCACAACCGGTGCGAATATCTCATCATACTCCTTTCTCTTCCTTTGTGCAAACCCCTTAGCAACCAGTAGAGCTTTGTAGCTTCCATCGTCCTTTATCTTGTATTTTCATTTACACCTAATAGCACAGTTTCCTTTAGGAAGTTGAACCAAATCCCAAGTTTGATTCTTCAATAATGGTTGCATCTCTTCCTCCATGGCACAAATCCATTTCGAGCTATAACTCGACTACATGATGTCATCAAGGTCCATCGGCTCATCTTGGACTACATGAAGAGCATATTTCAAATTATCAAAAAAGCTAAGATAGTTTCAGTCACCATATCTTTTGGGGTGGTCTTATAGTACGACGACCAACCCGAGTAGCAATACCATCATCCGAACTCCCTTCGACTCCACTGCATAACACCAACACTACTAGAGGAATCCTATGGACTATGTGATGTAACATCAATCGCTACATCCTCACAAGCATCTCCAACTACTCTACTCTCTCTACTCCTTGGACAAAATGTGCAAATAATTTCCTTCTCCTTTGATTCATCATGAACCAAATTCGGAACATCCGATGAGCTTTCTTTCTCCTTAAACATCGCCGACCCATCAAAAGTAGTATGGCGAGAATTCACTACCTTCTTAGTTTCCGAATTCTAAATCCGATAGCCTTTTACTCCATCCGTATAACCAAACAAAATCCCGTTGAAAGCTCTAGGTTCAAGCTTATCATTTTTCGAATCATGCAGATAAACAGGACTACCAAACACACGAAGATAACTCAAGTCAATCCTTTCACACATCCTTCGGAATTTTGTTACCAATAGCTGAGCATAGAATTCGATTAATAATATGCACTGCGGTTGACAAAGCTTCAGCCTAAAATCCCTTAGCCAAACCCAATGTCAATCTCAAGCATCGAGCTTTCTCAAGTAGAGTATTGATTAATCTTTTACGCAACACCATTCGACTGCGGATCTCCAAGTGTAGTAAAATGCCTTTGAATACCATGATGTTTGCAAAACTCCCAAAAATCTCCGAAAACATACTCTCCTCCATTGTCGGACGTTAGAACCTTCAAAGATTTGCCACTCTCATTCTCAACAAGAGCGTTCCATGTTTTAAACTTTGCAAATGCCTCCGACTTGGCCTTCATTAAATACATCCAAACTTTCCAAGAAAAGTCATCAATGAAAGAAATATAATAACGAGCTCCATCCAAAGAAGCTACATGTGTCGGTCCCCAAATCCTTCTGGAATCATGCTTTCCCTCATCGAATGAAACTTTAGTTTGCTTCCCTATGACGCATTCTTTGCAAAACTCTAACGTGTTGAAACTTTCTCCATCGATCATCTCCCTCTTTTGAAGATCATCCAAACTCCTCTCCGAGACATGACCTAACCTCAAATGCCACAATCTAGTCGCATCCAAGTCATGAGATTTATCAACTCCTATACAAGTTTCACCTTCTACAGTCACTCCTTAAAGCAAATAAATACCATAAGTCCTAGGTACAATCAAATGGTACAACCCAATCTACTTTCATAGTTACAACTATAAATGCATGCACATTATGATTAGATATAGGTCCACCTGAACTTCATATATACTCGTTACTTTAAAGTCCTTGTAAATTAAAGTTTTCATTCAAGCTATTATCCTTATGTTACTATTCATTTTTTCTTTCGTACCAAGGTTAATTTTCATTACGCAACCATAAAAATATGATCATATATCCACTATCTTTATGCATTTCACCCCTTTTCTTTTGTAAGTTTTATCACAAAGGGAAATTAATTGAAATATGAGATAATCGATTAAAACCTAGAATATTTTGACAAAACTAAAAATACAAGAAGATAGTTTAATCGTTGTCATATTAGAAAGGAAAATTAATCGTTGTCTTATCATATAGGAATATAGGATACATTGGCATTTACAAGAAGACGCACAACATTGAAAATGGAAAATACAATCATACTATATAAACACTGTTAATCAATAAATGCTGCATTAGAATTTATGATTCGGGAAATGTACAGTACCAACCGGCTAACTTTTTGGTGATTCATGCAAGATCATTTTTGTAGTCCATTTATTTAAGATCAAACCATCCACCGCTTCCTTTGTCTCAATCAGAGTTATCGGTCAATGACCATGCAAAGTATCCTTCACTTAACCCCTTTCCTACATATAAGATAATATACTACAAGTAACTCTTGTTTTTATCCCAAATCGTCGCTTCCATCTGATGAGACTTATATATGTCATGGCCTAAAATTCTTTGTATTTTGGTTCAAGTCATGCATGTAATCAACCCTATATAACAGCTTTGAAGTTCATCAAGATGAAGAATCATGCAATCGACCCTATGTGAATCTGAGATTGCTTCTTCCTTTGATAACTTTTAATCGTGTTCAAGTTGAGCTGTTCCTGCAAAATTTAAGTACAGGCGAGCAATCTATTTTTTGTTATTTATTCTTGTTGGTGTATATTCCTGGATCTTCAGCGAAGTGACACAGCAGTGGTAAAATGAATTTGTAGAGATCGCTCCAAGACACGTCGATAACGCTTTTCTTAAGACGTTATTTGCCTTCGTCACTCGTTTATACAAACAAATGAGTGCTGTGAGTTAAGACAAATCGTCTTCTAAGATACAATGGAGCCGAGATGATTTTTCTCTTTAATCGATTGCGATAGCACCATCGAAATCGATTCAAATTATCTTCTGAATTGACTGCAGTGACAAGGGTATCGGGTTAGTGATCAACAGTATCACAAACCCAAAATAGTATTGAAAGAAATAAGAGAGAAAATGAAAAACTTGAATTTACAATGCATTTTGGCGTTCCTGATTTCAGGAAGATGAAAGGTGATCTGAAATAGTTTTCGGGTGTTGCTATTCTAAAGAGAGATGTATTTTCGTTTGAATTTTCAAACATCCCGCCATTTCAACAGTCGCGTTTTCGCCTTTTATGTATTTTAATTTGTATTATGGGCTTCTTAATGGGTTCAAATCTGGCCCGTTTTAACTAAAACATTTCTGTCTAAAAATATAATTTGAACCAAAACCACCTCGGTCGGATGGATGGACGGCAACGGCGACGCGCCCGCCTGTGGTGGTTATGCATGGCTTTCCTCCTCACAATAGAGCAAATGTTTGGGTGCCCAAATGGTCCAACCTTCTCTTGAGGAACCTATATTTAAACAAATATAGTTTCTGTTATTCTAAAATGTGAGATTATTACCAATCCTTCTTTCTCTTCTCTTTCTCTTCTTATTATTTAAAAAAAATAACTCAAACAAAGTATTTTATAAAAGTTCTCGCTAACAACCCTCCATCAAATTTTAATAAAATTTTCTATGTCATATATGTAGCAGGAAAATTTGTGCATAAGTGTAGATTTTTGTTGACTTGAATCTATACGTGGTGATAACCTATCAGAGCATGCCAAAATGAAGTGGTTGATTAAACATTGAACCAACGATCCTATGCACGTAACGGATGTGTTTTCACACACTCATTTTTTCTTCTTTAGATAATTCATAATCCGACACGTGAATTGGCTTCTATCTATATCTTGGTTTCATGAAATGCCTTTAAAGACTTAAGCCACAGTCTCGCAGAAGGCGACGCCACCTTCATGCATTCATATAGTTATGTTTATTTTAAGCGCTTTATAAGTATGCCCTTCAACGGCAGTTCTATTATAAACCTATTAAGTATTAAGTAGTATAATGTCCACCTTATCATTATTGATACCAAACACTATTATTGAAATGGATATAATATTAGTTGTTTGGATTAATATTATAGTGCATGAAAATCACGTCGTATAACATATTTTTGCTCGCTGAACTCAAGATAATGAATTTTATTATGTTGACTTGAGTTTCCATCATAGATGATTTTTACATTGGCTTTAAATCTATTCCTTTTGACGTTTTCAACACCAAATCTTTTGCAAGTCATTTTATAAATGGATCGGCCAAGTTTTGGCTAGATTTCACGAAATCTATGGTAATTACCCATCAGCGAGCATTTGCCTTACTGCACTATGCCTTAGGCCAATATGTCTAGATTGATATTATATACCTGGCTATATACTCTTGATAGTGTTGTTTGACTATCATAATGCACATATATCAAAGGCATTCGTTTTGGTCATACATGAATTCCTAATCGCAAATTTATTAACCATTACGTTACTTTACTACAAGAAGCCAGTGCTATAAATTCAGTAGTTATGGTAGAATATGCAATACACGTTTATTTCTTTGAGGTCTAGGATATTGCTCCCTTCCCAAGAGTGAATATCCATCTATTGGTTATCCTCTCTTTCAGTGTTCCAACTGGCATCCATGTATCATTCTATTACACTTAGATACCTACTGTACAATGTATAAAGTCCATGGTTCCTTTTAGATATTTTAAAATTCTTTGTACAACTAGCCAATGAATATGACTGTGGTTACTGGTATATCTACTCATTTTGTCAACAGCATAGACAATATCAGGTCTTGTGCATGTCATGACATACATTAGAGTACCAATAACTTTAGCGTATTCTAGTTGATCGTGATCTATGGGTATTAGAATATAGTTGCATATTTAGGTCAAATGGATGCTTATTGGTTTGTAATCAAATTGATTAAACCTTTTTAGAATCTTTTCTATGTAATGAGACTGGACACTGACCAACCACTCTGCTGTTTTTATGATTCTTATTCTTAGAATCACTTCAGCTTTCACCATATTTTTCATGTGAAAACATGAAGATAGAAATTTTTCCGTTTCTTCAATACTCGATGTATCAGTCCTAACATCAAAATATCATCAACATAAAGACATATAATTACACCTTTACCAGCACGAAATTTTCTATATACACATCTGTTTGATTCGTAAATCCTAAAACCATTTGATACTATGGTTTTATAAAATTTCTCATGCTACTGTTTTGATTTAAGACAGTAAAGTGATTTAATAAGTTTACACACTTAATGTTCTTGTTTAAGCATCACAAAACCTTTTGGTTGAGACATATATCTCTTCATCAAGTTCTCCATTTAAGAATGGAGTCTTGACGTCCATTTGATGAATTTCAAATTTTTAAATAGATGCTAATGCAAGTAATGTCCTAATTGTTAAAATTCTAGCTATATGTGCATATATATCAAAATAATCTATTCCTTCGTTTTGGGTATATCCCTTAGCAACTAATCTAGTCTTAAAATTTTCTTTCGTACCATCTACTCTTAATTTCTTCTTAAATATCCACTTACATCCTATTGGGCAAGAACCAAAAGGTAAGTCTAATAATTTCCATATTTGATTTCCCATAATAGAATCAATTTTATCATTTATGGCTTCTTGTCAAAAAGCTGAATCCTGAGACTTTATGGTTTCAGTATATGTTAAAGTATTAGAATCTATGGCTGTAGAAAGCATGATTTGATGTATAATACCATCTTTTGATTCTTCAACCAAATAAGTGATAAAATTTGGTTCGAATCACTCTTTAGTCCTCATTTCTTTACTTTTTCTAAGAGTTTCACCAGCTTGATCTTCATTTTCTTGAGTGTTCTCAAATCCACGAATAGTGTAACGCCCCGAGGATTTTCGTTCTTCGAAAATTCAACATCGATACTCACTTTATCGACTGCCGAGAAATCGAAGGCCGGAAACACGGAATGTTATGGGTTTTAGAAAGAATTTAAGAAAAAGAAAGAAAGAAGAGAGAAGAGATGGAAAATAGAGAGGAAAGAAGATAGACAATTTTTAGAAAACGGAATGGACAAAAGAACATAGAGAATTTTTAAAATAGAAAAAGAGAATTTGAAAATAGAACGGACAGAAAGGAAACAAAAAGAACAACATCAGAATCTCACAATTCGCAGCGGAACAACATATAATAATAAATGAATAATCTTTAAACAAAGAACTACAGTTATTACATTTCATCATATTTCATTACATCATATCATCAGAGTGTACTACAACAACATACAACATCAAACAGTGCAGCGGAAAAAGAAATACTATATAAACTAGTAATACGCCATGCCATCCAGCTTGCCTCCAGCAACTCCAGAATATCCAGAATATCCTGATAAACCTTAACTCTTAACTGCCCGTGTGGAAAATTGGTGGGCACCCAGAGTTTAGGAAGGAAAACAATAAACTCCGAGTCAGTCATGTGACTGGTGTGAGAACTCAAAACAGTTTATTTAACTTTAAAATCAAAATAGAGGAATATTTTTAAATTAATTCGCAATGCTTTTAAAAATGAGACTACCATAAGGCCTCCCGCACACACACACATGCAAACGCAGAATCGGAGGAGATTTCTCCTTATGATAGTCAAAGATGCTTGATACGCATTTTAAAATAACATTTGATATTATTACTAGTGCATAGTGTAATAACAAATCATTTCAAAAATAAAGATATAAATCTTAGCCAACATACGACCATTATCGTATGCCTACTATAGCTACTATCCAAACAGTGGTGACCACCATAAGTGAATAGCAGGTTCTACAACTAATACCGTACAAGTTTCGTATTGGGAATTGGATTTCCAACAAATGGTCAGGCCAAGGAACTTCCCATTGCCACATGAGAATGCCTCTGGATGGACATCCCCGAGAACCAAACCGGATCTCTACCAACACAAGGCCGGGTTACTCCTAACTGAGTAACAGCTGACCGAATATGCCATCCCCCGGTCCTTTGGGACCTTTATCAACCGAGCGCTCGTAATCAATTCACACAATCATAAAGTGTTTTCAACATGAGTAAGTATCTGGGCTCCATACCATGATACCACCCTTTTCCAGAAGGAAATGCACATATCCTAAAGGGCGCTACCCCTCATAACCTTGCTGCATCTTTCCTGTTTTGACCATTTCCGGGATGTGAGGCTCGACGAATTCACGTCCACAAAAACATACTTTATACAAAAGCCATGCTTTGGGTCAACAAATGATCAACACAATGATCACAAGGATAGACGATCAAATAAACGATCCTATCACAAATAATCAACACAATGATCATTTCAGCATCACTCAGCATGTCACATTACCAAATTGGGAATATATCGCTGATAACTTCAACTATATAACCTTTGAGCTCGTACGTCTCAAAGAAGGGTGTTAAGCAAAGAATAAATTCTCCGCCACCAACAGAAATATATTTGAAAGAAATCGGCTTTATATCTCAACTTGTAATGTCAGACATACAATCCATACAAGTCTGTTCCGGGCTCGAACAGAACCGAAGGCACTTACAAAGAAGTCCTTGCAATCCGGATATTCACAATCCTGATCGGATTTCCCATCACTTAGGGAGTTTCTATACCGGCGCGACTCGGTGCAGAAACAATCGATAGGTCATCCTATCGCTCTTGCAAATATCCGGTCTTCAACACCGATCTTCAAATGCAATTCACAACGACATATCACATATTCGGAATGGGTTATACGACCCCATGGTCCTTTCTCGGTTAACCCGAATAGTGAGCGCTTATTCAAAAATAAGTGTGCATTCAAATTCAATCAAATCACATCAAATACCCATTCAAAGGGAAATATTGATAGTCGGCTATTGAACTATCAATGGATATGCATACATCACCAGATTCCAAATAATTTTCCAAATTTTTTATTTTTCAAAATATCTTCACAAGATATACAATTTCAACACTTCAAAAATAAATCAATATTTATTTTCAAACAAATTCCACTTCACATATAAATTCCATAATGAATTTATATTTCAAAATATTCATGCATATGATTTCAATTTATTCATTTCAATTTATCTTCAAAAAGATAAATTCGAATTATTCACTTCATATTGGAAAAACAATTCCATACTTATTCAATTATAAGTAATTCACAAATCTTTTTATTTTCAACCTTGGAAAATATTCAATATACTTAAATCGAATTAAGTATATATTTCATTCTATTAAGGAAAACATTCTCTTAACATATTTATTTGGGTCAAAACGAATGTTGCGTAAAACATCGTTACGACAACCCAAAATCACTAGTATAGGGATTCGAATTTAAAATAGATATATAAATCCTAATACTACACAAACCATTTCCTTTCGGAAATCATTTACTATAACAACAGTGTTATAGTCCACCATTTCCTTTTATTTCTCGAAACATCTATTTCAACAATAAATGTTGAAATCTATGTTTTCGAATCTCAACACCTTTAAAACATCGTTAGATCGTTTTAATTCTGTTTAAAACATCACATTCTAAACATTTTCTTTAACGTATTATTCACTATTTAAAAACGTGAATATACTTCTTTAACAAATCCATCCTTTTATTCATTTTAATTCAAAGGATTATTCACTATTCAAAATGTGAATATAACTCTATTCCTAAGTTATAACAATTAACTTATCAAAATAAGTCGTTTGCGAATTTATAAAACAACGTCTATAAATTCCATTTCTATTTATTTCATAACAACTTCCTTTATAAATCTTCTTTATTTACCTATTCGATTTATAATCTTAATTATAAACCAAAAGTCCAAATTATAAGTCAAACACTTATAATTTATTTATTTGCAAAAATCGTTCCTTTGAACTTTACAAATTTTATAAACCTATTGTTTATAAAATTCCATTTATAACTTCACCGTTATATAATTCTATAAATTTCATTCATTAATGAATTTCATTTTCACTTCATTCAAACACTTATAAAAACTCGTTTTATAATGTCAATATTTCGATTTATAAATATCCATTTATAAATCTCTTAATATAAATCAATTTATATTATTCTTTTAAAACGTCTTTAAATTCCTTTATAATTTCATCATTTCGATTTATAAAATAATCAAATTTTATAAATCCTATATTTAAACTTTTATAATATATTCAAAAATCCAATCTAAACTATTTTATAAAATCTTTAGTTCATATTTCTCAAAAATCAGCTTTTAACTGTATTTCTCAAAAATTATAATTTTTATAACTTTAAAAATTATAACGTTCATTTATTTAAAATGGATCAATTCCAAAAATATAGTATATTCTCAAAAATCACTTTAAAATCATTTTAAAATCCCAAAATTTGGTTCAATGATGCTACACACCAAATAGTCAATCACGACTACAACGATATCATATATCAATATGAAAATCTATCAAATATCCAAATATCTGAAATCAAATAAAAACTGTTGAGGAATCCAGTTGGATCCCTCCAACCTGTTTTCCTGCATCCAAAAACATTAGCACAATACCAATTTCGCTCCAGTACGAAATTGTCGCGGTACATGTTTTTAATAAATATTATCCGCTTACTAACGGCGTAATAGGGTCTCATCCGCTAAACAAAAAATGCGGGAAATCAACAACTGCAATATATACATATGCCAATATATATATATTGCTATTATATATAATACCAATTTCACTGTTTATGAAATATTCGCGGTATATGTTTTTACTAAATAACATCCGCTTACTAACGGCGCATAATGTCTATTTTAACAATCAATAGATAGCAATCATCATTCAAACATGCATTCAAATATTTTAAATCTAACTATTTAAAATAAAATCGAAACCTATTCGATTGAGTGAGAAGTTCTCACCTTGGTTTTAATTTCCGTTTTAGCGATTATTTCGAATAAAATTAAACGCGCGTTTAATTTTACCCGAAATTCTCACTAACTCCAAACGACTCCAAACCAACTCCATCGCGTAGTGCTCGTCCATACGATTCCAACGCAACTGAGTTTGCATTTTTTCGACCTCGTATGAAAAAGTTATGAATTTTACAAGTTTATACACGTTTTTTATAACTAAATTCAACATAAACTTAATTATTTACAACCCCTACCCAACCATAGCCCTTGGATCCTTCATCTTTCCATCATAGCCGCATGCTTCATCTTCCCAAACCCCTCACGCAACTCCATCTATAGCAAAACACACGCACGCACAACCCATGACATCAAAATTAGGTTTACAATTTGCAACACCATCTCTCGACTAAACTCCATCACACCTCCGCCATCCTGAAGCACACAACACAAGCTATACTCGGCCTCAAGCTAGGGAAGCTCGGCCATCCCTGTAGCACGTAGTTCGAGAATAAACTCCATCCCTTTGAACCCAATTTGCCGCCAATCCGTGAAGCCATTCGCGATCATAGCCGTTGAAATCCAAGATCTCACCACCCTCTACGAGTTTCTAGTTGAAACTTTCTTGAATCGATGAGTAGATTAGAAGATTTGGAGGGAGGAAGAAGATGAACTGCTGGCCGTTCATACCTAGGTGGCAGCTAGGTTATAAAATTAGGGTTTAGTTTAAATTTTTATCAAATTATGAAGAGTAGGGGCTATTTATAAGGAACGAGCGACACTATTCATCCCGGAAATTCCGAACTCCGATTTAGACGCCGTAACCAGCGTTTCTAAGGTTTACCCCGCGTTCCGGACACAATGGAACAGGTTTCGGAAGCTAATTCGGAAGTATGTGCGAGTTATGGCTACAAACGCTCAATTTAAATTAAACCGATTTAAATCGATTTCTAGGCGTTTTAATTTGTACCGGACAAATGGTAAATCCAATTGACTTGAAATTTGAAACCTTACAATAATATCACATTACGGATCCGATGAAACTGGTTTCGTCGAAATCCGAGACTTTTTGAAAAATGGCTATTTTGACTCGCCAAATTTAAATTAAAAATAATTCGATGCGTTTCGAGCTGCCACGATCAAACGATAGCTCCGATTGACACGAAAATTGAAATCCGGTAATAACTAACTATTACGGATCCAATGGAACTGGTTTCGTTCAATTCTGAGACTGTTCAAAAATTGACTATTTTACAGTCGATTATTAAATATTAAAATATTCAATTTTCACAAATTAACTTTTAATTCGATTTTAAAAGTTCTAAAATATTTCTATAACTCCAGTATGATTAAATAAAATTTTCCAAATTATTTACAATCATTTTTATCTCAATTTTCAATTATTTCCATAATTTAACATATTAAATTATCGATTTAATTATCCAATTTAAATCCAATAAATCAAATAAAAATTTATTCGACTTAAAAATTCACTTATAAATATTTAAAATAAATTAAATATTCAAATTTAAATTAATAAAAATTCTGGGTCGTTACAATCTTTCCCCCTTAAAAGAATTTCGTCCTCGAAATTACAAGTAAGAAAAGTTACAGAATTTATTAACTTTCCAAAATTCATAATTAAACTGCTTACAAATCTTTACTAAGTTTTCAAATCATACTTAGTTATCTTTTCAAAAACAACTTCTATTGTTTAACTTTCAACTTCAAAACAAAGTTAAGTTTTCAAAATTTTCCAAATTTCTCAAATTTTTTCTAACGCCTTAAATTTCCGGAAAAATTCGCCATAGTCTCTTTTGCGCGGCTCGATCCGAAAAAAATGACAGTATATATATCACAAACATACATCTCATCAAGTAATGAGGCATCCCGAAGGGAAAAAGTATAAAAGTGCGATATTTAATCCGAGATATGTACCTTATATTTTATTAGCAAGCATATACGGCTAATATAGCACTAAAGCGAGCTCCAAATGCGAAGCAAACGCAATCCGCACCTACTAAACTCAACAAACAACATGAGAATCATGCACATATGCAAATAATCTCAATATACAACATATAACAACATAACAACTATATATGTCACATAGCAAATGCAACCAAACAACAAATGCATATATACAACCAACTAACATCCATTCATATTCTCATTTATATTCTATGAATTGGTTTTCACTTTAAATCACATTTGATTCATTTACATTGGATTTACTAACATTCATTCTCAATTCAATTAGTTAACATTTACCAATTTAAATCCAATTCACTTTCAATTCTATTCAAATTTATTTACTTCTAATTTGAATTCAATTACATAGCTTTCAATTTCATTAACACTTAATGAATTATATACAATCAATCAACAATCAATAACAACCAATGTATATTAATTTCAACCAAATTTCCTTTGCTTATATTCATTTTGGTTTAACACCATCACTCTCAATTGGTTTAATTAAATTGATTTCCATTCAATTTTATTCAACTTCCAATAAAATTAGATTTTAATGAATTAACACTTTCATCAATTATTCCTTATCAACTTAAATTACATTCAATTGATTAAACATTCAAGCCATTCATTCAATTCAATTACAAAGTTGAATTCTATTACATAACTCAAGTTCATATTTCTTTTAATCCACTTGATTATTTACTTCGATACCAAAATCAATTCCATTCAACAACACTTAAGTTATATTCCATTTAAACATCATTTGGTTTTACATAACTTAAATTCATACATATATAAGTTTATTTCACTAATTGTAAATCACTTTAATTATAATTCAATTCTTATAATTCTTTTGCTTATACAATTATTCTTTAATTTAGATTATTCAAACAACCTAACAATCAACTTACATACACTTTAATAATTCTGAAAAATTATTCCTTCATATATAAAATATACTTAAGGTAAAATCATTTCATTTACCCAATTTAAAATCAATATCGTGCCGAATTGTTCTATTCAAGTGTTTAGAAACCCCTTCGGCTCAGTTTCGAGGCTGTGCTGACGAAAGTTCATATACCACTCAATAAACCAATCATCACAATATAAAACAATTTTATATTCACTAACAAATACGCTCTCATAGCTATTATTACACTCAACTCATTCTAGAGTACTGCTGACTCTATCTCTAATGAGTAATACCCTACAGAACCATGGTTGTCGCTTAACCATCAGCTCTGATACCAAATGTAACGCCCCGAGGATTTTCGTTCTTCGAAAATTCAACATCGATACTCACTTTATCGACTGCCGAGAAATCGAAGGCCGGAAACACGGAATGTTATGGGTTTTAGAAAGAATTTAAGAAAAAGAAAGAAAGAAGAGAGAAGAGATGGAAAATAGAGAGGAAAGAAGATAGACAATTTTTAGAAAACGGAATGGACAAAAGAACATAGAGAATTTTTAAAATAGAAAAAGAGAATTTGAAAATAGAACGGACAGAAAGGAAACAAAAAGAACAACATCAGAATCTCACAATTCGCAGCGGAACAACATATAATAATAAATGAATAATCTTTAAACAAAGAACTACAGTTATTACATTTCATCATATTTCATTACATCATATCATCAGAGTGTACTACAACAACATACAACATCAAACAGTGCAGCGGAAAAAGAAATACTATATAAACTAGTAATACGCCATGCCATCCAGCTTGCCTCCAGCAACTCCAGAATATCCAGAATATCCTGATAAACCTTAACTCTTAACTGCCCGTGTGGAAAATTGGTGGGCACCCAGAGTTTAGGAAGGAAAACAATAAACTCCAAGTCAGTCATGTGACTGGTGTGAGAACTCAAAACAGTTTATTTAACTTTAAAATCAAAATAGAGGAATATTTTTAAATCAATTCGCAATGCTTTTAAAAATGAGACTACCATAAGGCCTCCCGCACACACACACATGCAAACGCAGAATCGGAGGAGATTTCTCCTTATGATAGTCAAAGATGCTTGATACGCATTTAAAAATAACATTTGATATTATTACTAGTGCATAGTGTAATAACAAATCATTTCAAAAATAAAGATATAAATCTTAGCCAACATACGACCATTATCGTATGCCTACTATAGCTACTATCCAAACAGTGGTGACCACCATAAGTGAATAGCAGGTTCTACAACTAATGCCGTACAAGTTTCGTATTGGGAATTGGATTTCCAACAAATGGTCAGGCCAAGGAACTTCCCATTGCCACATGAGAATGCCTCTGGATGGACATCCCCAAGAACCAAACCGGATCTCTACCAACACAAGGCCGGGTTACTCCTAACTGAGTAACAACTGACCGAATATGCCATCCCCCGGTCCTTTGGGACCTTTATCAACCGAGCGCTCGTAATCAATTCACACAATCATAAAGTGTTTTCAACATGAGTAAGTATCTGGGCTCCATACCATGATACCACCCTTTTCCAGAAGGAAATGCACATATCCTAAAGGGCGCTACCCCTCATAACCTTGCTGCATCTTTCCTGTTTTGACCATTTCCGGGATGTGAGGCTCGACGAATTCACGTCCACAAAAACATACTTTATACAAAAGCCATGCTTTGGGTCAACAAATGATCAACACAATGATCACAAGGATAGACGATCAAATAAACGATCCTATCACAAATAATCAACACAATGATCATTTCAGCATCACTCAGCATGTCACATTACCAAATTGGGAATATATCGCTGATAACTTCAACTATATAACCTTTGAGCTCGTACGTCTCAGAGAAGGATGTTAAGCAAAGAATAAATTCTCCGCCACCAACAGAAATATATTTGAAAGAAATCGGCTTTATATCTCAACTTGTAATGTCAGACATACAATCCATACAAGTCTGTTCCGGGCTCGAACAGAACCGAAGGCACTTACAAAGAAGTCCTTGCAATCCGGATATTCACAATCCTGATCGGATTTCCCATCACTTAGGGAGTTTCTATACCGGCGCGATTCGGTGCAGAAACAATCGATAGGTCATCCTATCGCTCTTGCAAATATCCGGTCTTCAACACCGATCTTCAAATGCAATTCACAACGACGTATCACATATTCGGAATGGGTTATACGACCCCATGGTCCTTTCCCGGTTAACCCGAATAGTGAGCGCTTATTCAAAAATAAGTGTGCATTCAAATTCAATCAAATCACATCAAATACCCATTCAAAGGGAAATATTGATAGTCGGCTATTGAACTATCAATGGATATGCATACATCACCAGATTCCAAATAATTTTCCAAATTTTTTATTTTTCAAAATATCTTCACAAGATATACAATTTCAACACTTCAAAAATAAATCAATATTTATTTTCAAACAAATTCCACTTCACATATAAATTCCATAATGAATTTATATTTCAAAATATTCATGCATATGATTTCAATTTATTCATTTCAATTTATCTTCAAAAAGATAAATTCGAATTATTCACTTCATATTGGAAAAACAATTCCATACTTATTCAATTATAAGTAATTCACAAATCTTTTTATTTTCAACCTTGGAAAATATTCAATATACTTAAATCGAATTAAGTATATATTTCATTCTATTAAGGAAAACATTCTCTTAACATATTTATTTGGGTCAAAACGAATGTTGCGTAAAACATCGTTACGACAACCCAAAATCACTAGTATAGGGATTCGAATTTAAAATAGATATATAAATCCTAATACTACACAAACCATTTCCTTTCGGAAATCATTTACTATAACAACAGTGTTATAGTCCACCATTTCCTTTTATTTCTCGAAACATCTATTTCAACAATAAATGTTGAAATCTATGTTTTCGAATCTCAACACCTTTAAAACATCGTTAGATCGTTTTAATTCTGTTTAAAACATCACATTCTAAACATTTTCTTTAACGTATTATTCACTATTTAAAAACGTGAATATACTTCTTTAACAAATCCATCCTTTTATTCATTTTAATTCAAAGGATTATTCACTATTCAAAATGTGAATATAACTCTATTCCTAAGTTATAACAATTAACTTATCAAAATAAGTCGTTTGCGAATTTATAAAACAACGTCTATAAATTCCATTTCTATTTATTTCATAACAACTTCCTTTATAAATCTTCTTTATTTACCTATTCGATTTATAATCTTAATTATAAACCAAAAGTCCAAATTATAAGTCAAACACTTATAATTTATTTATTTGCAAAAATCGTTCCTTTGAACTTTACAAATTTTATAAACCTATTGTTTATAAAATTCCATTTATAACTTCACCGTTATATAATTCTATAAATTTCATTCATTAATGAATTTCATTTTCACTTCATTCAAACACTTATAAAAACTCGTTTTATAATGTCAATATTTCGATTTATAAATATCCATTTATAAATCTCTTAATATAAATCAATTTATATTATTCTTTTAAAACGTCTTTAAATTCCTTTATAATTTCATCATTTCGATTTATAAAATAATCAAATTTTATAAATCCTATATTTAAACTTTTATAATATATTCAAAAATCCAATCTAAACTATTTTATAAAATCTTTAGTTCATATTTCTCAAAAATCAGCTTTTAACTGTATTTCTCAAAAATTATAATTTTTATAACTTTAAAAATTATAACGTTCATTTATTTAAAATGGATCAATTCCAAAAATATAGTATATTCTCAAAAATCACTTTAAAATCATTTTAAAATTCCAAAATTTGGTTCAATGATGCTACACACCAAATAGTCAATCACGACTACAACGATATCATATATCAATATGAAAATCCATCAAATATCCAAATATCTGAAATCAAATAAAAACTGTTGAGGAATCCAGTTGGATCCCTCCAACCTGTTTTCCTGCATCCAAAAACATTAGCACAATACCAATTTCGCTCCAGTACGAAATTGTCGCGGTACATGTTTTTAATAAATATTATCCGCTTACTAACGGCGTAATAGGGTCTCATCCGCTAAACAAAAAATGCGGGAAATCAACAACTGCAATATATACATATGCCAATATATATATTGCTATTATATATAATACCAATTTCACTGTTTATGAAATATTCGCGGTATATGTTTTTACTAAATAACATCCGCTTACTAACGGCGCATAATGTCTATTTTAACAATCAATAGATAGCAATCATCATTCAAACATGCATTCAAATATTTTAAATCTAACTATTTAAAATAAAATCGAAACCTATTCGATTGAGTGAGAAGTTCTCACCTTGGTTTTAATTTCCGTTTTAGCGATTATTTCGAATAAAATTAAACGCGCGTTTAATTTTACCCGAAATTCTCACTAACTCCAAACGACTCCAAACCAACTCCATCGCGTAGTGCTCGTCTATACGATTCCAACGCAACTGAGTTTGCATTTTTTCGACCTCGTATGAAAAAGTTATGAATTTTACAAGTTTATACACGTTTTTTATAACTAAATTCAACATAAACTTAATTATTTACAACCCCTACCCAACCATAGCCCTTGGATCCTTCATCTTTCCATCATAGCCGCATGCTTCATCTTCCCAAACCCCTCACGCAACTCCATCTACAGCAAAACACACGCACGCACAACCCATGACATCAAAATTAGGTTTACAATTTGCAACACCATCTCTCGACTAAACTCCATCACACCTCCGCCATCCTGAAGCACACAACACAAGCTATACTCGGCCTCAAGCTAGGGAAGCTCGGCCATCCCTGTAGCACGTAGTTCGAGAATAAACTCCAGCCCTTTGAACCCAATTTTCCGCCAATCCGTGAAGCCATTCGCGATCATAGCCGTTGAAATCCAAGATCTCACCACCCTCTACGAGTTTCTAGTTGAAACTTTCTTGAATCGATGAGTAGATTAGAAGATTTGGAGGGAGGAAGAAGATGAACTGCTGGCCGTTCATACCTAGGTGGCGGCTAGGTTATAAAATTAGGGTTTAGTTTAAATTTTTATCAAATTATGAAGAGTAGGGGCTATTTATAAGGAACGAGCGACACTATTCATCCCGGAAATTCCGAACTCCGATTTAGACGCCGTAACCAGCGTTTCTAAGGTTTACCCCGCGTTCCGGACACAATGGAACAGGTTTCGGAAGCTAATTCGGAAGTATGTGCGAGTTATGGCTACAAACGCTCAATTTAAATTAAACCGATTTAAATCGATTTCTAGGCGTTTTAATTTGTACCGGACAAACGGTAAATCCAATTGACTTGAAATTTGAAACCTTACAATAATATCAGATTATGGATCCGATGAAACTGGTTTCGTCGAAATCCGAGACTTTTTGAAAAATGGCTATTTTGACTCGCCAAATTTAGATTAAAAATAATTCGATGCGTTTCGAGCTGCCACGATCAAACGATAGCTCCGATTGACACGAAAATTGAAATCCGGTAATAACTAACTATTACGGATCCAATGGAACTGGTTTCGTTCAATTCTGAGACTGTTCAAAAATTGACTATTTTACAGTCGATTATTAAATATTAAAATATTCAATTTTCACAAATTAACTTTTAATTCGGTTTTAAAAGTTCTAAAATATTTCTATAACTCCAGTATGATTAAATAAAATTTTCCAAATTATTTACAATCATTTTTATCTCAATTTTCAATTATTTCCATAATTTAACATATTAAATTATCGATTTAATTATCCAATTTAAATCCAATAAATCAAATAAAAATTTATTCGACTTAAAAATTCACTTATAAATATTTAAAATAAATTAAATATTCAAATTTAAATTAATAAAAATTCTGGGTCGTTACAATCTTTCCCCCTTAAAAGAATTTCGTCCTCGAAATTACAAGTAAGAAAAGTTACAGAATTTATTAACTTTCCAAAATTCATAATTAAACTGCTTACAAATCTTTACTAAGTTTTCAAATCATACTTAGTTATCTTTTCAAAAACAACTTCTATTGTTTAACTTTCAACTTCAAAACAAAGTTAAGTTTTCAAAATTTTCCAAATTTCTCAAATTTTTTCTAACGCCTTAAATTTCCGGAAAAATTCGCCATAGTCTCCTTTGCGCGGCTTGATCCGAAAAAAAATGACAGTATATATATCACAAACATACATCTCATCAAGTAATGAGGCATCCCGAAGGGAAAAAGTATAAAAGTGCGATATTTAATCCGAGATATGTACCTTATATTTTATTAGCAAGCATATACGGCTAATATAGCACTAAAGCGAGCTCCAAATGCGAAGCAAACGCAATCCGCACCTACTAAACTCAACAAACAACATGAGAATCATGCACATATGCAAATAATCTCAATATACAACATATAACAACATAACAACTATATATGTCACATAGCAAATGCAACCAAACAACAAATGCATATATACAACCAACTAACATCCATTCATATTCTCATTTATATTCTATGAATTGGTTTTCACTTTAAATCACATTTGATTCATTTACATTGGATTTACTAACATTCATTCTCAATTCAATTAGTTAACATTTACCAATTTAAATCCAATTCATTTTCAATTCTATTCAAATTTATTTACTTCTAATTTGAATTCAATTACATAGCTTTCAATTTCATTAACACTTAATGAATTATATACAATCAATCAACAATCAATAACAACCAATGTATATTAATTTCAACCAAATTTCCTTTGCTTATATTCATTTTGGTTTAACACCATCACTCTCAATTGGTTTAATTAAATTGATTTCCATTCAATTTTATTCAACTTCCAATAAAATTAGATTTTAATGAATTAACACTTTCATCAATTATTCCTTATCAACTTAAATTACATTCAATTGATTAAACATTCAAGCCATTCATTCAATTCAATTACAAAGTTGAATTATATTACATAACTCAAGTTCATATTTCTTTTAATCCACTTGATTATTTACTTCGATACCAAAATCAATTCCATTCAACAACACTTAAGTTATATTCCATTTAAACATCATTTGGTTTTACATAACTTAAATTCATACATATATAAGTTTATTTCACTAATTGTAAATCACTTTAATTATAATTCAATTCTTATAATTCTTTTGCTTATACAATTATTCTTTAATTTAGATTATTCAAACAACCTAACAATCAACTTACATACACTTTAATAATTCTGAAAAATTATTCCTTCATATATAAAATATACTTAAGGTAAAATCATTTCATTTACCCAATTTAAAATCAATATCGTGCCGAATTGTTCTATTCAAGTGTTTAGAAACCCCTTCGGCTCAGTTTCGAGGCTGTGCTGACGAAAGTTCATATACCACTCAATAAACCAATCATCACAATATAAAACAATTTTATATTCACTAACAAATACGCTCTCATAAAGCGGCAAGTAATATCTCATCCCAAAAACTAGTATTAAAACCAAAATTACATAACATAGCATTAATTATTTCAGTAAGAGTCCTATTTTTACGTTCCGGTACTCCATTTTGTTGTGGAGTATAAGCTACAGATGTCTCATGTATAATTCCTACAGATTCACAAAATGTAGAGAAATGATATTCACCTCCCCTATTAGATCAAAGGGTCTTAATTTTAACATCACATTGGTTTTATACTTCAGTCTTATAAGTCGTGGTTTTAATACTTCATCCTTAGTATGCATTAAGCGTAACAGTATTTTGAATAGTCATCTATAAATGTGACAAAATATTTCTTTCCTCCTCTAATAGGAGTACCATGCATACCACAAAAATCAATATGAATCAATTGTAATAGATTAGTGGTACCGATAGATTTCAATGGGAACAATTTGCTAGTTATTTTGGTTAATGAGCGTATCCTACATTTATCATCATATTTAGGGATCATATTTAATGAAATCATATCATTCAGACTTTTAATATTAACATGTCTTAATCTACTTTTCCATAAAGAAAAAGATACAACAATATAAGCGAAAGCGACCATTTTTATTAATATTCAATTTGAACATTCCATCACACATGTACCCTTTTTCAACTAACATTCCGCCTTTGGTCAATACATATTTACCAATTGTTTGAAGTCAAACTTATTATAGACCACCAGAAGCATGGTTCTTTCTAACCTCGGATACATAATATACATCATCTAATGTCAGAATTTTCCTGAATGTGAACTTCAAGTCTACTGTTCCCTTCCCCTCGATCGGTGCTTTTGATGAGTTTCCCATTTAGAGATAATTTTCATCCTTAGACGGATCAATTTTCTTGAATAGACTCTTGCTGTTGCAGATATGCTTAGTAGCACCAGAGTCGATCCACCAAGAATCCTCACTTTCAATCATGTTGATTTAAGAGATTACAACTGCCAAGTTTTCTTTTGTCAAATGAGGTTCTTTTTAAGAAAATGACAATCTCTTTTAAAGTGATCAGGCTTTCCATAATTGTAGCATCCATTCACTTTCTTAGTCTTCTTGTTATCGAAGTTTTTCTTATTATGAAATTCCCTCTTTCGATTAAAAGAGTTCTTAGAGGTTTTATTTTTCTCGTTTTCCTCGACTACGTGGATCTTAGATGAAAACACTGTTGGTTTAGTGTTTTCTTTCTGCCAAATCATGTGCAACATTATCATGGTTTTAAATCTCCTATATATCGTCCGAGATCTCCTTTCCACACTTAAATGAGACGAGACATCAAATCTCATCCATATCCCCCTCGACACTCATCTCGTCCGAGATATTCAAGTCTCATCCGATATATGAATCAAAATCTCAATCCGAGATCTCACCCGAAATTATACATTTTTCTTATTTTCCATAATATGTTTTATTTTTATTCAAAATAAACTACTCAATCCAATTATAATTTACCAACTTCCTGAACATATTCTTTACTTTTTATCTAAATCTTAATGAGCCATAGTGAAAGGTTTGACTTCTTTATTATGTTCAAATAAAATGATATTATTCAATTATTATCAAATCAATTAAGCTAATCAAGCTACTACTTTTCTTAAAATATTCTTTTTTCAATGTAAATCAAGTATGTCACCATTTTTATTTTTACGAAAAAAGTTATAACTGTTAAATAAATTTTTGACACATCAATTTTAGACACATAAGTACATCCGAGATATTCTCGAGATGCATTATAAAACCCGAGATGTCAATCCGAGATGTATACCCGATATGTACTCATCTCGTCCGAGATCTCCCCCGATACAAGATAACTTGTGTAAAATTCCGAGATGAAACGTGATCGAAATCCGATATTTAAAACCTTGAACATTATCCAGATTCATATTATCTTTCTTGTGTTTAAGGATTTTCCTTTGATCTTTTCAAGAAGGGAGAAGTTTGTCTATTATGGATGAGACTTTTATCTCCTTATTCATATTCATATTACGTTGGTTGAATTGGTTAAGGATATGCATAATATTATTGAATTGCTCTACTACTGGCCTAGCATCATTCATTTTATAATTAAAAAATTTAGTATCAAAAAATTTCTTACTTATTGCGTCCTGCATTAGATTTTTTGTTTCCACTGCATCCCAACTTCTTTAACAGTTGATTTACGATAGTATATATCGAACAGAGTATCAGTCATTGCATGCACATGTGCCCCTTACATATGCAGTGATTTCGTTCCCATTTTAGTCTTGTTCATGCTTGAGCAATAGTCTCGTTTTATGTTTCCTCTAGTTTCGGCGTTGTAAGAACATAAACCACTTATAATCCGGCCAATAGAAAATGCATCTTCTTCTGCCAACGCATGAAATTAACACCATTGAACCTTTCCAATTTGGTGAAATCAGAAGGAAACTCTTTCAAACTGTACGGTTCCATTGTCGAATAACGTCTTAAGATCGTTGGTGTATATTCCTAGATTTCTGATGAAGTGACATAACAACGATAAAAATAAATCTGCAGAGATTGCTCCAAGGCACGTCAATGATTCTTTTCTTAAGACGTTATTTTTCCTCACCACTCGTTTAAACAAAGAAATGAGTGCTCATGAGTTAAGGCGAATTGTCTCCCAAGATACAATGAAGCGAAGATGATTGTTCTCTTTAATCAATTGCGACAGCACTGTTGATATCGATTCAAACTATCTTCTAAATTGACTATAATGACAAGAGTATCGAGTCTGTGATCTGCAGTATCACAAACTCGAAATAGTATTGAAAGAAATAAGAAAGAAGAAGAGAATGAGAAACTTGAATTTGCAATGCTTTTTTGGCGTTTCTGATTTCAGAAAGAAGAAAGTGTTTTGAAACACTTTTCAGTCGTAGCAAATTTTAGGGAGAAGAAAAGTGATCTAAAATAATTTTCGGGTGTTACTATAATAGTTGTGAAGAGAGATGTCTTTTCGCTTGAAACGTTGTGTCTTCGACCAAGCGAGGCTTCGTTTGAATTTTTAAACATCCTGCCATTTCAACAATCGTGTTTCCTGCCTTTCCTATATTTTAATTTGAATTTTGGGCTTGCTAATTCACATAAAATATTTAAACATTTGGTTGGTTATGCATAGCCTCCCTCCTCACAATAAAACAAATATTTGAATGCCTAAATGGTTCAACATTCTCTTAAGAAAGTTATATGTAAACAAACATAGTTCATACTATTTTAATAAGATGTAGACTATTCGCAATCATTCTTCCTCTTCCCTTTCTTAAAAATAGACCAACTCGCACAAAATAAAGGTGGAACCCAGTGCATGAGGCTTCCGAACTATAGCGGGTTCTGAGAAGGTTGATAATATACACAGCCTTTCCCTCGCATTGCGACGAAGCTGTTTCCCGATTCGAATCTGTTCGTCCGGATCACCATGCGGATGACCTAACTGTTGCATCAAGGCTTGACCTCAAAATAACTCTCACAAAATACTTTATTAAACTTTCCACTAACAATTCTTCAATACATCAGATTAAACAATTATTATTGATAATATGACATGCGATGATTTTCGTTATATGAAAACGTTTTGATGTTTGAGAGTTTACCAATCATTTTCTGTGATATAGGTCCTAGAATTATTTCTTCCGATTCTCTATTATTATTTTATTTTCCATATGTTGTTTTCTTCAAAAATTAAAATTTCGTAAAATCAAAAAAATCGTTCATACATGTACATACATACATATATTTATTAAATTTGTTAATTTTTCATTGTATCATGCTTCCATTGCGAATGAATATTCTTATATCTGTACAAGTTTTATAATGCATAAAATATGTTAAATTGTTGTTGCACTTTCAAATATAGTCTTATTTATCACTATCTTGACGAATATTTGAATTAAATGTATAAATTATTTATCTGATCAAATGTGTCAAACATGAGATACCAAATTCAAATTTTTTCGCACTAGATACTTAATTAAAAATATTACCAAATCATAAATTTTAAATCAGTCAAATTAACATGATTAACTCTCTCTCTACACAAACACACACATACGTATAGATATATAACCATAGTAAGGAATAAAAAGTTTATTTTCTTGGTTCTCTCCAATTATATTACATTAAAGTTCTCATTCAAGTTATTACCTTTAGGTTACTATTCAATTTTTTTTCCTTTCATATCAAGGTTAATTTTCATTACATTACATCATAATAATATGATCATATGTCCATATGCATTTCATTTTTTTTAAATTTTAAATTTACACATGGATTAGTTTTATCGAAAATAATAATTTTACTGTTACTGAATTTTACTTTGAGATAAATGTTTGATATATTTAATTTTATTAAAGTTTTATCACAAAGAGAAATTATTGAAATAATATTTCGTTTACAAAACTAGAATATTTTGAGAAAACTGCTATATTTACGAGCTTTCCATGTTTCAATTTTTTTCCACTTTCAACTGTTGTCTAATCTATATGGTTATAAGTCATGTTATAATTTTCGTCTAATTATGTGATGTTAATCAGTGAGGTGGTTTCTTCTCAGACCTGTGAACTTATCAGTTCAACTCAGAATTCAAACAACACCCTTCCAACTCAATCAAGTGGTACCATGAGGTCCCTTTACAGTCATGACAGTAGCTCTGTCCACATCACAACACAAAAAGTTGATGGAAAAAAATACCTGCAGTGGGCAGAATCAGTAAATTTGGTTATCAGTATGCGTGGAAAACTTGAATGCCTCACTGGAGATCTTCCTGCACCTCCTTCGAATGACTCCACCTACAGGGTATGGCAAGATGAGAATTCTATTGTACTTGCTTGGCTAATTAACCCGATAGATCCGAAAATCAACCGCAGGTATTTATTTTTCAAAACCACCAAAGAAGTATGGGATGCTGCCAAAAAGATGGACTCTGATCTTGGTAAACCTTCTCAAAATTTTGAAATCCGCACCAAGCTCAAAGGACTCAAACAAGGTAATCAAACTGTTACCAATATTTTTGGACTTACAGGACCTGTGGTAGGAACTCAATTTGTATTTGGATATCACACATTTATGTGCTAACTGCACTACAATACAGCAGCAACAGTTAGAAAAAGAACGAGTTTTTGAGTTCCTTACTGGGTTGAACAGTAATCTTGATAAAGTGAGAGATTGTTTGTTTAGTCGTTCCCCATTTCATGACACTGAAGAAGCGTTTTTTGAGGTCAGACGTGAAGAAGCATGTCGTCGTGTCATGCTTACTACTCTCGAATTACAGCGCATAGAAAGCTTTGCTCTTGTCTCAAAATAAGGACCACCGCCACATGGCAGATTCAATCTTGATCCTCGGCCTAATCGTAAGGGTGAAAGACCTTGGTGTGATCATTGCCAACGTCATGGCCATACTCGGTCCATTTTTTGGTAAATTCCTGGCAAACCACCGAATTGGACTCCTCGTCGCAGGAATGACAAAAAGGCCTACCAAACTCACCTTGAAAGTAATGTTATTCGTAACGTCAGAAAAGTGTACGAAATTGTTATACAGTAACGTCAAAAAAACATTAGTAAATAGTTAGACAGTAACGTCAGAAAAGCGTTACACAACTGTACACACAAATTGTTAACAGTAACGTTACTAAAGTGTTACGAAACGGTTACAATTTGCAACTTATTGCAACAACAACAAACCGTCACAGGTACGTCGCAAAATTGGTACAGGTAGAACCGTGCAGTTAACAAATAAAGTAGTAAAGAGCATACCGATTAGATTGTCTGAGTTCAGTTTTTGAAAACTGTTTCCTTGAAACAATATTACTCCCTCTACGGCGCTTAAGGAAATCGAGCAGTTGTTCCCCAAGATAAAACAAACCTTCTCTGTGATGCAGCGTAGCAATCACATAGCAATGACGAACTCAAGAGGGTATTTTTAAGAACAGAGTGTTGTGAGCAGAAAGAAAAGACAGAAAAATTAATGTGGAAATTAGCCACAAGGACCTTTTTAGCAAGTGCAATTAGTTTCTAGGACACACAACTGAAATAATTATTTTTAAGGACAAAATGCAATTCTAAGGCCCAAAAACCTATGAAATTATGTCCTTGAAAGTAATTGGACTGCCGACTTTATCCTTAAAAGTAATTATTCTGCTGGCTTTGGCCTTAAAATTAATTTCTGTGAATGTGTGTCCTAGAAACTTATTGGACTGCAATGTTTGTTCTTCTAGTGAAATGCCCCAAAATTAATTATGTTTTCACTGTTTTCTGTGCGCCTATATATAGACGCGGTGCCTGTTCAAACGGATGCAACTGTTAGAAAGGTTGCACCCCTTTACCAGACGGTGTGACCGTTTGAATTCGAACGGATAGAAATAAAAAACTGTTTGGTCTGAACAGCTCCGCCAAGCCAACTACCAATTGCAAAGTGCCAAGTGCACCTAATATGTCTCAAATGCCCATCCGCCCGCGCAACGAATGCGGGTGCGGGCTCGGGCACGAGCGTGCGCTAGGTGGTGCATTGCACCACCCATCATGGCTTATGTCTCTATTTGCTTGTATGAATGGACATAGTGTCCACATCTTAGTATATAATCACAAATAGTTTATTTTATTCTAAGATGTGGGACTATTCAACTTCTAAGGTAATTAATGCCTTCAAATCCCAAATACAACTCATTTCTAAATATCTTCCACATGAGTATTTGTTCAATTTGTTCTTAAGATTATGCGAAATATTTATCGTATCGGTTAAAGTAGCACATTGGTCTTGAAATTCCCTAGCATTTATCCTTTTGACTTATTGGCGAATCAGTGGACTAGGTTGTCTTTGAATTGTAAGCCTTTTGTGTAAATCTAAAATAGACAACACACAATAAGTGTTTCTAATCCTCCTTGGTTCTCTATTTGTGTTCGTTTTTTCCATGAACACCAGCTTGGTCTCATGAGTGCTTTGGAGAATTGGCCTTACAATTCTCCTTAAAGCGGCGCCTTCGCACTCACGTTGGTGTTTCTATAAAGGGTATTTTCTCAATACTCGATTCTGTAACATTACCAAGTATAGACATCATTAAAAGTATCAAAACTTATCCTATTCTCCAACGAGTAGTTCACTGACTTATCATATGAATGGTTTGAATAGTGTTATCAAGTTTATCTAAACTTAGTTGTCCATTTGAACCTAGATCTTGGGATCTCCAGTTAGCTAGGTGTTAAATATTGATGATACAAAATCATAAATAGAAGAAAATAAATATGCAAAAGAAAGAAAGAGAAGATTTTGTTTTTCCTAATTAATAGACATATTTGAGTATGTTTATTTCTCTCTAATTGGCTAATCAAATTATTTTTTCTCATTTAATGTTAACTTGGGCATTAAGTAATTGATTATATAAATAGAGACTAGAAGAGAGTGTAAAAGTGTGGTGGAAAATCTATTTGCTAATTTTCTCTTCTTCATCTTTGTTTTTCTTCTCCAACAATTTTAGCCATATAGATGTTTGCTCCCTTTCACAATTTGGTTATTATTCAATGGTATTTTGTTTATTTTAGTTTTGTTCTATTAATTATAAACAAAATTTTGGTGAATCAATAAAGTGTGTGGTTGGGTGGAATATCTTGTGTTATTGCGTTTTGATTTCAATTCCGTCTTATTTTTAATCCAAGTTATCTCTTTGTGATTTGTGTGACAAAGATCCGTTGATAAAAGATTCCGCAAAGCACTACTATTTTTATAACAATTTGGTATCGGAGGACAGATCACCACAAAGCTCAGAGTAATTTTGGTTTGAAAAATTATTGATGTCGGATATGATTTCGTTTTCGAAGATGGCTATTTTAGATGGGAAAAAATTGAGGTGTTTGGAAGCCTAAGATGGAGGATGTTCTGTACCTCAATGATCTTCATGATCTGATTGATGGAGATGGAAAGAAGTTGTAACGACCCAGAATTTTTAATAATTTGAATTTGAATATTTAATTTATTTTTAATATTAATAAGTGGAATTTTTAAGTCGAATAATTTATTTATCGAATATTTGGATTTAATGGGACAATTAAATCGATTTATTTAATAGTGAAATTCCACAAATAATTAAATATTGGGTTAAATATGATTGAAAATGATTTGGAAAATTTTGTTTTATCATATTGAAGTTATAGAAATGTTTTAGAACTTGTAAAATTGAATTTGGAGTTAATTCGTAAAAATTGAATATTTTAATATTTAATTATCGACTGAAAAATAGCCATTTTTCAAACGGTCTCGGATTTCGACGAAACCAGTTTCATCGGATCCGTAATGTGATATTATTGTAAGATTTCAAATTTCAAGTCATTTGGATTTGTCGTTTGTCCGGTACAAGCCAAAACGCCTAGAAATCGCTTAAATCGGTTTAAATTTAAATCGACTGTTTATTGCCGTATCTCTCACATACTTCCGAATTAGCTTACGAAACCTGTTCCATTGTGTCCGGAATGCGGAAAAACCTTAGGATCGCCTGGCGGCACGCGTCGTTTGGAGTTCGTTTGCAAAGTGTCAAATTGGAGATTTTATTATTAAAATAATATTAACATATATGTTATCTTCTTTTCCAAAACCCTAATCACTATCACCAGCCGCCACTTTAGCTTTAATGGCCGAAAAGCAACGATCTTCTTCCTCATTTATCTTCTAATCCGTGCAACGATTCGCGAAACCTTCAACTAGTAAATTGTAGAGCACTCTGAGATCTCGGAATCCAACGGTTATGATCGTTTAACTCGAAGCGGATTGGCGGCAAATCGAGCTGGAAGCACGAAAGTTGCGCACGCAATTCCATGCGCTGGGGTTGACCGAGTTGACTGCTCTTCTGGCCGTGTGTAGCATATGTGATGAGCTTCGATATGGTGCCGATATGATGGGGTTTCGTCGATGTTTGTGGTGTGCGTGATTTAGGGTTTCTTGATGATATGGGTTACGTGCGTTCGAAAATTGCTACCTGGAGGTGGAATCGCGTTTCAAACGGGAGGAAGAAAGGTGGGGGGGCCCGCGTGTTAGAGGGGTGAGGTGATTTCCTTTGTTTTGTTTTTAGTTTAAAATTTAAAATTCAAATCGTGTAACTTAAAAACGTGATAACTTTTTGCTGCGAGGTCCAAATTGAACGAGATTTTTTGCGTTGGCTTCGTATCGCCGTGCTCTTCGCAATGCAACTGGTTTGGAGTCGATTGGAGCTCGTTTGAATTTCGGGTAAAATTAAACGTTCGTTTAATTTTATTCGAAACGAACGCCGAAACCGGAAATAAAATCAAGGTGAGAACTCCTCACTCAATCGAAAGGTTTTGTTTAAAATTTTAAATAGTTAATGTTGATTGATGATTGCTGTTTGTTTGTGCTAGTAGATATAGTAGGATATATACTATATATAGCGATATATATATATTGGCATATGTATATATCGGATTTGATTCCCCGCCTTGTATAGCGGATGAGACCCTATTGCGCCGCCTATTAAGCGGATATTTTATAAAATCCCATATACCGCGATATTCCACCTCGAAGTGGAATTGGTATTGTGCTAACGTCTGTGGTTGCAGGGAAACAGGTTGGAGGGATCCAACTGGATTCCTCACATATTTATTTGATTATTGATATTGTGTTATTGTTGATGTTCATATCGACATATGTTGTTAGTTCCCGTAATTGACCATATGATGCTGTTGCATTATCGGATTCAAAAATTTTAAGTTAAAAATAATGATTTGAATTTAAAAAGGGATTTTAAAGAAAATTTTCAAGTATATGTTTTTAGTAAAATTTTGAACTTGATGCAATTTAAAATAAATTAAGATTTGAAATTTTAAAATTATTAAACTATGATTTTTATGGAATATAACCAAAAGGGAAATTTAAAATAGATAGATTTATAAAATAGTTAAATTTTAGATTTTTGAATTTTTATAAAGGATGAATATAAAAGATTTTTTTTTTTTAAATTGATATTTTTAAGACCTATCGATTGTCTCCGCATTGTTAGCTACGATATGGAGATTTCCTTTGTGATGGGAAATTTTATCGGGATTGTGAATACCCGGATTGCAAGGGCTTCTTTGGAAGTGCCTTCGGTTCTGTTCGAACCCGGAACAGACTTGTATGGTTACGTGTCTGACATTACATTTTGAGAGATAGAGCAGATTTCTTTCAAATACATTTCTGTTGGTGGCGGAGAATTTATTCTCTTAGCTTAACACCCTTCTCTGAGACGTACGAGCTCAGAGGTTATGTAGTTGAAGGTTATCAGCGATATTTCCCAATCTGGTAATGTGGCATGCTGAGTGCTGCTGTGTGATGATCATTGGTTGATCGTTTGGATTGGATCATTTGTTGATCATTTATCTGTGTGATCTTGCTTTGGTCATCTGTGGACCCAAAGCATGGCTTTGTTGCACAAAGCGTAGCTTTGTGGACGAGACTTTGTCAGGACCTCACTCCCCGGAAATGGTCGAAACAGGAATATGCGGCAAGGTTATGAGGGTCGCGCCCTTTAGGGTATGTCATTCCCTTCTGGAAAAGGGTGGTATCATGGTATGGAGCCCAGATATTTACTCATGTGGAAAACACTATATCTATTTCTGTGTGGTGTTGTTGGTATCGAGCGCTCGGATAAAGGTCCCAAAGGACCGGGGGATGACATATTCGTGTAGTAGTTACCTAGTTACAGAGGTAACCCGGCCTTGTGTTGGCAGAGATCTAACCGTAACGTTAGTTCTCGGGACGTCCCGCCAGAGGCGATCCCATGTGGCAGTAGGAAGTTCCTTAGCCTGACCATTTGTTGGAAATCCATTCCTCCAATACGCGCCTTGTACGGTTTTAGTTGTATTACCTGCCATTCACTTATGGTGGTCACCACTGTTTGGATGGTAGCTATAGTAGGCATAGTTCGGAATGTCTATGCTGGCTAGGATTTATATTCTACTTTCGAAATTGTTTTCTACACTATGCACTAGTAATAATATCAAAAATGATTTGATTTTCGCGTAGTAAGCATCTTTGACTATCATAAGGAGAAATCTCCTCCAATTCTGCGTTTGCATTGTGTGTGTGGCGGGAGGCCTTATGGTAGTTTCATTTTCCAAAAAGCATTGCGGATTTAAAAATTTAAATTTTCTTGTTGCTTGTTTAAAGATAAACTGTTTTTGAGTTCTCACACCAGTCCCATGACTGACCTGGAGTTTATTGTTCCTTTCCTAAACTCTGGGTGCCCACTATTTTCCACACGGGCAGTCTAGAGTTAGGTTATCAGGTTATTCTGGATTCGGGAGTTGCTGTGCAGATCTGGAGGCGAGTCAGATAGCGTAGTCTATTATTTATTGTATATAGTATTTCTTTCCCGCTGTTGTTGTTGTACACTCTGATTGATGTAATGTGATGTAATGTATAAAATGTATAGTTCTTTTGTTTTAATGAATATTCATTCATCTATTATATGTTGTTCCGCTGCGACTGTGAGATTCTGTTATTGTTTCTCGTTCTGTTACTTGTTTTTCTGTTTTCTCTTCTCTTTCTTTTCTTTCTTCTTCTACCTCTTTCTTCTTCTAAAACCCTAACGGTTCGATTTTTCGGCAACGAAAAATCGCGATCGTTACATTTGGTATCAGAGCATATGGTTAAGCGACAACCTGCTCTGTTGGGTATTACTCATTAGAGATAGAGTCAGTAGTACTCTAGAATGAGTGTGAGTGTAATAATAGATATGAGTGCGTATTTGTTAGTGAATATAAAATTGTTTTATATTGTGATGATTGGTTTGTTGAGTGGTATATGAACCTTCGTCGGCGCAGCCTCGAAAACTGAATCGAAGGGGTTCCTAAACACTTGAATAGAACAATTCGACACAATATTGTTTTAAATTGGGTAAATGAAATAATTTTACCTCGATTATATTTTATATATAAAGAGAAAATAATTTTTCAGGAATTATTGAAGTGTGTATATAATTGATTGCTTGGTTGTTGTAAATGATATAAATATAAAATAATTAAAAGTTGTTTGAATAAGCTAATAAAAGCAACTATTGTAAAAGAATAATGGTATAAACCAATGAATCATAAGATGAAATTATAATTAATAATGAGTTACAATTGTAAGATAATCATGTATGTATATAAGAAGTAAAATTATATAAGTAAAAGGTTTATAAAAGTGATTTATGAATAGAAAGAAAACTTTTTGGAAGAATATTTAGCATTGATTTCACTATTGTCACTGGGAAATAATAAGGGTGATGACTGCAGCATCATCAGTATCATTTTCGAGTTTCTATGTGATGGATTTGCTACAAAAATGAATTAAAAATTGAAGTTTTGTTGTAATAAATCAATTTGAAATTAAAATTCAACTTGAAGTTGATAAGTATAAGCGAAATAAGTTTTGAACTTATAATATAAGTTAGAAGTTGAATAATAAGTTTTATAACTTATAGAATGGGAAAATGTAAGTGAAACCAGTTATTGAAGTGGTTAAACAATTAAGTTAAGTAAAATGGAATATGAATTTGAATATTGATATGAATTTGGCTTAAGTAAAAGTTAAATAGGATTTACTTTGGAATTTAAAATCCGAATTGAATTGATAAGTAGAACTTAAGTTTAATTAACAAATGATGTTTAAATGGAATAACTTAAGTGAAGTTGAATAAAAAATCGATCTTTGTATCAAAGTTAAATAATCAAGTGAATTAAATGATGTAAATAAAGTTGAAATGGAATGCAAGTTAAGTAATATTGAAAGAATTGATGTTAATATCAAAGTAAGTGAATAAAGTGAGTAAATAAAATTGTTAAAGATGTGAACTTAAGTTATATAAATGAAATTCAATTTTATTTGTAAAAAAAAGAACTAGCAATTGAATTAAAGAATGGATTGAATGTTAATCAATCGAATGTGAATAAGTTGATATGAAATGATGCATGCAAGTGTAAATTCATTTGAAAATAGTTGAAAAGTAGAATGAAAATCAATTGAATGTTAAACCAATTGAAATTAAAACAGTTGAACCAAATTGAATGTAAGTAAAATGGATAAAATTTGGTTGTATTGGATGTGCATTGGTTGTTATTTGCTTGTTGGTTGATTGTATGAAAATTCCTTAAGTGTTAACGAAATTGAATCTGCTAATTTGAAAGCTATGTAATTGAATTCAAACGAAAATTGGAATGCAAAGTTGAATGAAAATGAATATGCAACTTTAATAGTAAGCTAAAAGTGGTATAAGAAGCACGTATTGGAAATTTTATAATTGAATTGGCAAATTGGTTTGAATATTATAATTGGATATTATGCTAGCAGGATATACAGGTTATAAAGGAATTGGGATTTTGATTTCAAAGTTAAAAAAAATTTGTAACGCTCGACAAAAAGGTACGTATTTCAGTTTTTATATGAGATTTGATGATTTCCTTCTCTAGCCACTTGGCTTTCTCTTTTCTTTTTGATTCTGAGGGGCCGTAGGGCTGTTTTGTAGTCGTGCCGATCTAGCCGCGCAAAGGAGACTCTGGCGAAATTTTTCGAAAATTTAGGGAGTTAGAAAAATTTTGAGAAATTTTGAAAGTTGAAAATTTGAATTTAAATTTAAATTTGAATTGTTAAGCAAACAAAGTTGTTTGAAACCTAAAATTGAGTTTGGAAAGCTAATTGAAATGATAGTAGATCTTTAATAAAAAGATTTGTTTGAAAAGTTAGTAAAACTAATTAGCTTTGGAAAAATAATAAACGGTTTAGGATTATTCTCCTTAACTTGCAATTTCGAGGACGAAATTCTTTTAAGGGGGGAAGATTGTAACGACCCAGAATTTTTAATAATTTGAATTTGAATATTTAATTTATTTTTAATATTAATAAGTGGAATTTTTAAGTCGAATAATTTATTTATCGAATATTTGGATTTAATGGGACAATTAAATCGATTTATTTAATAGTGAAATTCCACAAATAATTAAATATTGGGTTAAATATGATTGAAAATGATTTGGAAAATTTTGTTTTATCATATTGAAGTTATAGAAATGTTTTAGAACTTGTAAAATTGAATTTGGAGTTAATTCGTAAAAATTGAATATTTTAATATTTAATTATCGACTGAAAAATAGCCATTTTTCAAACGGTCTCGGATTTCGACGAAACCAGTTTCATCGGATCCGTAATGTGATATTATTGTAAGATTTCAAATTTCAAGTCATTTGGATTTGTCGTTTGTCCGGTACAAGCCAAAACGCCTAGAAATCGCTTAAATCGGTTTAAATTTAAATCGACTGTTTATTGCCGTATCTCTCACATACTTCCGAATTAGCTTACGAAACCTGTTCCATTGTGTCCGGAATGCGGAAAAACCTTAGGATCGCCTGGCGGCACGCGTCGTTTGGAGTTCGTTTGCAAAGTGTCAAATTGGAGATTTTATTATTAAAATAATATTAACATATATGTTATCTTCTTTTCCAAAACCCTAATCACTATCACCAGCCGCCACTTTAGCTTTAATGGCCGAAAAGCAACGATCTTCTTCCTCATTTATCTTCTAATCCGTGCAACGATTCGCGAAACCTTCAACTAGTAAATTGTAGAGCACTCTGAGATCTCGGAATCCAACGGTTATGATCGTTTAACTCGAAGCGGATTGGCGGCAAATCGAGCTGGAAGCACGAAAGTTGCGCACGCAATTCCATGCGCTGGGGTTGACCGAGTTGACTGCTCTTCTGGCCGTGTGTAGCATATGTGATGAGCTTCGATATGGTGCCGATATGATGGGGTTTCGTCGATGTTTGTGGTGTGCGTGATTTAGGGTTTCTTGATGATATGGGTTACGTGCGTTCGAAAATTGCTACCTGGAGGTGGAATCGCGTTTCAAACGGGAGGAAGAAAGGTGGGGGGGCCCGCGTGTTAGAGGGGTGAGGTGATTTCCTTTGTTTTGTTTTTAGTTTAAAATTTAAAATTCAAATCGTGTAACTTAAAAACGTGATAACTTTTTGCTGCGAGGTCCAAATTGAACGAGATTTTTTGCGTTGGCTTCGTATCGCCGTGCTCTTCGCAATGCAACTGGTTTGGAGTCGATTGGAGCTCGTTTGAATTTCGGGTAAAATTAAACGTTCGTTTAATTTTATTCGAAACGAACGCCGAAACCGGAAATAAAATCAAGGTGAGAACTCCTCACTCAATCGAAAGGTTTTGTTTAAAATTTTAAATAGTTAATGTTGATTGATGATTGCTGTTTGTTTGTGCTAGTAGATATAGTAGGATATATACTATATATAGCGATATATATATATTGGCATATGTATATATCGGATTTGATTCCCCGCCTTGTATAGCGGATGAGACCCTATTGCGCCGCCTATTAAGCGGATATTTTATAAAATCCCATATACCGCGATATTCCACCTCGAAGTGGAATTGGTATTGTGCTAACGTCTGTGGTTGCAGGGAAACAGGTTGGAGGGATCCAACTGGATTCCTCACATATTTATTTGATTATTGATATTGTGTTATTGTTGATGTTCATATCGACATATGTTGTTAGTTCCCGTAATTGACCATATGATGCTGTTGCATTATCGGATTCAAAAATTTTAAGTTAAAAATAATGATTTGAATTTAAAAAGGGATTTTAAAGAAAATTTTCAAGTATATGTTTTTAGTAAAATTTTGAACTTGATGCAATTTAAAATAAATTAAGATTTGAAATTTTAAAATTATTAAACTATGATTTTTATGGAATATAACCAAAAGGGAAATTTAAAATAGATAGATTTATAAAATAGTTAAATTTTAGATTTTTGAATTTTTATAAAGGATGAATATAAAAGATTTTTTTTTTTTAAATTGATATTTTTAAATAGAATTTTTGGAATTATAAAATGAGTTTATAAAGTGCTAAGTTAATGTATAAGATGAATTTCATTTAAAATTTTAGATTTATAAATGTGAAATTTATAAAACGAATGGTTATTGGAAAATTTTAAGCTTATAAGTTATTAACTTATAAAAATGGATTTGGGGCATTAAAAAGGGGAATTTTATAGAAATTGTTAATAAATGAAGATTTCATTAGTTGAAATTATTATAAACCATAAAGAAATCTTGTAAGTGATAAGATTTTAAATTGGTGAAGTTCAAAGGAACGATTTGGTAAATAAATAATATTATAAGTATTTAACTTACAATATGGCTTTTGGGTATGAAATTGGGTTATGTAAATTGCATCGGATTAATAAAGGAATTTATAAAATTGGGGTTTATAATAGAAATGGAATTTATAAACTATGTTTATAAATTTGAAATTCATCGAATTTGATAAATTGAAATATGGGAATTTGTTAAGTGGGCTATATTCACTATTTTGAATATTGAATAGATTATTAAATAAAATGGGTTTGTTTTTGGGAAAGGAATGTTTTAAATGGAATTTAAAACGAATTAAAGGTGTTTTAAAATGTATTGAGTATTGAAAACATAGATTTCAACATTGATTGTTGAAATAGACGTTTTCGAGAAACAGAAGGGGACAATTTGTATAGTATTGGATTTATATATCTATTTTTTTTTTTTTTTTTTTTTTTTTTATTTCAAATCCATATACTAGTGTTTTTGGGTTGTCGTAACGATGTTTTACGTAACATTCGTTTTTAACCCAAATAAATGTGAATAAAGGAATGTTTTCTTAAAGAGAATGGAATAAATACTTAACTGTGATTTAAGTATATTGAATATTTCCAAATTGTTGAAAATAAATAAATTTGTGAATTACTTATTTTTAAAATAAGCATGGGAATGGTTTTCTAATATGAAATGGAACGGTTTTTGTGAATTCACCTTTAAGGTAATTGAAAGCAAATAACTTGAAATCGATTTGGGAATCGTATGCTAGTAGATGCTTGGAATTTAAATCCACTTTGGAATTTATATATATGAAGGGAAATTTGTTTAAAAATAAATGTTGATTTATTTTGAAATATGAAAATATAATTTACGAATTTGGAACGTAAGTTAAAATAAATCGGTAAAGATTTATTTGGTGGTTTGAAATTTGTTTCAAAAAGTATATATGGTTAAGGTGATTTGAAATTAGTTTTCAAATGGTTAAGGTGATTTGAAATTGGTTTGCAAATGGTTAATGTAATTTGAAAATTGGTTTTCAAATGGTAAAGGTAAATTGGAAATTGGTTTTTCAATTGGTTAAGTGTGGAAAATTTTATCGTGAAGTGGTTTTGGTAAAGCAAATAAATTGGGCAATTATTTGGAAATTGTGTATATATATCTTGTAAAGATATTTTGGGACTTAATAATTTTGGAAAAATATTTGGAATCTGATGATGTGGCGCATCTTTATTGATAGTTAAATAACCGACTATCAATATTTACCCTTGGATGGTATTGGTTGTGTTTGTTTGGAATTGAATGCACACTTATTTTTAAAATAAGCGCTCGCTATTCGGTTTAGCCGGGAGAGGACCTTTGTGTCATATATCCCATTCCGAATATGCAATACGTCGTTTGGATTGCATTTGAAGACCGGCGTGAAGACCGGGTATTTGTGAAAACGATAGGATGACCTATCGATTGTCTCCGCATTGTTAGCTACGATATGGAGATTTCCTTTGTGATGGGAAATTTTATCGGGATTGTGAATACCCGGATTGCAAGGGCTTCTTTGGAAGTGCCTTCGGTTCTGTTCGAACCCGGAACAGACTTGTATGGTTACGTGTCTGACATTACATTTTGAGAGATAGAGCAGATTTCTTTCAAATACATTTCTGTTGGTGGCGGAGAATTTATTCTCTTAGCTTAACACCCTTCTCTGAGACGTACGAGCTCAGAGGTTATGTAGTTGAAGGTTATCAGCGATATTTCCCAATCTGGTAATGTGGCATGCTGAGTGCTGCTGTGTGATGATCATTGGTTGATCGTTTGGATTGGATCATTTGTTGATCATTTATCTGTGTGATCTTGCTTTGGTCATCTGTGGACCCAAAGCATGGCTTTGTTGCACAAAGCGTAGCTTTGTGGACGAGACTTTGTCAGGACCTCACTCCCCGGAAATGGTCGAAACAGGAATATGCGGCAAGGTTATGAGGGTCGCGCCCTTTAGGGTATGTCATTCCCTTCTGGAAAAGGGTGGTATCATGGTATGGAGCCCAGATATTTACTCATGTGGAAAACACTATATCTATTTCTGTGTGGTGTTGTTGGTATCGAGCGCTCGGATAAAGGTCCCAAAGGACCGGGGGATGACATATTCGTGTAGTAGTTACCTAGTTACAGAGGTAACCCGGCCTTGTGTTGGCAGAGATCTAACCGTAACGTTAGTTCTCGGGACGTCCCGCCAGAGGCGATCCCATGTGGCAGTAGGAAGTTCCTTAGCCTGACCATTTGTTGGAAATCCATTCCTCCAATACGCGCCTTGTACGGTTTTAGTTGTATTACCTGCCATTCACTTATGGTGGTCACCACTGTTTGGATGGTAGCTATAGTAGGCATAGTTCGGAATGTCTATGCTGGCTAGGATTTATATTCTACTTTCGAAATTGTTTTCTACACTATGCACTAGTAATAATATCAAAAATGATTTGATTTTCGCGTAGTAAGCATCTTTGACTATCATAAGGAGAAATCTCCTCCAATTCTGCGTTTGCATTGTGTGTGTGGCGGGAGGCCTTATGGTAGTTTCATTTTCCAAAAAGCATTGCGGATTTAAAAATTTAAATTTTCTTGTTGCTTGTTTAAAGATAAACTGTTTTTGAGTTCTCACACCAGTCCCATGACTGACCTGGAGTTTATTGTTCCTTTCCTAAACTCTGGGTGCCCACTATTTTCCACACGGGCAGTCTAGAGTTAGGTTATCAGGTTATTCTGGATTCGGGAGTTGCTGTGCAGATCTGGAGGCGAGTCAGATAGCGTAGTCTATTATTTATTGTATATAGTATTTCTTTCCCGCTGTTGTTGTTGTACACTCTGATTGATGTAATGTGATGTAATGTATAAAATGTATAGTTCTTTTGTTTTAATGAATATTCATTCATCTATTATATGTTGTTCCGCTGCGACTGTGAGATTCTGTTATTGTTTCTCGTTCTGTTACTTGTTTTTCTGTTTTCTCTTCTCTTTCTTTTCTTTCTTCTTCTACCTCTTTCTTCTTCTAAAACCCTAACGGTTCGATTTTTCGGCAACGAAAAATCGCGATCGTTACAGAAGTCCTCTGATGTAGATGAGGGAAAATGGAAGTATATAGATAAGAAGGCGGTTGCTTTGATTAGCCAGTATCTTGATGATTCAGTTTTCCATCATATGGCTAATTGTGAATCCACGAAGGCTTTGTGGTACAAATTGGTATCTTTGTATGAGTCAAAGAATGGTACTAGTAAGGCTTTTATGGTTCAAATGCAACTGAGATTAGATGAAGAGAAGTCTGTTGCATAGCGTTTGAATGAATTTTAAGATGTAATAAATCAATTGGCAAATATGAAGGTCAAATTTGATAATGAGTTACGTGCTTTTTTATTAATGAGTTCGCTTTCAGAAATTTAGAAAACTTTGGTTGTTTAATTGAGTAATTCCAATGCTAATGGAACCATCTCTCAGGAAACTGTTCGAAGCATCCTTTTGAATGAGGAGCTTAAAAGAAAAGGGTCGGGTATGAAATCAATTCAAAGTGAGGCTATGGTGGCAAGGGACTCAAAGAAAGATACAATTTGGAAGAAGAAGAGCGCTAATGGTAAAGGTGTTATCACTCGTCATTATTGTAATAAGAAAGGTCACATACGCAGCAAGTGTTATGCTTGTAAAAGAGATCAAAAAAAGACAACGCATGATGATAGTAGTGGTGATGCACAAGCAGGTTTTACTGAAGGCACTGATAGTGATTCATCTTGTGATGTCCTCTTTAGTGAAAATAAGCCTTGGAAGATGGATTCGGAAGCCAATTTTCACATTTCTAGAGATGTGAATTGTTTTTCTTCTTATGAGAAGAGTGTTGCCATGATTAGGACAACAAATGGAGAAGAGCTATCGATTTGTGGTACTGGATCTATCCGTTTTCGTATGTGTGGTTAGAAAAGTTTTTGGAGGAAGACATGTACCCACTTGTTTGCATAATCTTATTTCTCTCGGTCAGTTGGATCACCGCGGTTGCATTTATGAGACACAATGTGAAGTTTTGAGAGTGGAGAAAGGTGGTTGTGTAAGGATGAGAGGAGTATTGGAAGAAGGAAACCTTTATAGCTTGGTAAGTTCTGTAGTCGACAATGGAAAGCGAGTGATTATTGAAGGACCTAGTCCACAACAAGGTTGAAAGGTTAATGTGATCACTGCTTATGATTCTAGCATTGATGATCATATTTTAGACAGGGGTCTTCATGTTGATGATGCTCGAGGGATCGATAGTGATCATGTAATGAGCTCAGATCAAGTGGACGTGTGTCGAATTGCAAAATCCACAAAGACAAGACGGAGATCTTTGTGGTATTACAAGCATTTTTGAGACCGAATTTGTATGGTGCACTTCATGTGGGAGATGCATCACTTCCAAGCAGTGGTTGAGGTTTGTAATTTAGTGTGGTTGAGATATTAGAATTTGTGATAGATCTAGATATAACATGCTTAATATGTTGGAGATATGTGATTTTGCATCAAGGTGGAGTGTTAAATTTTGGTGATACATAATCACAAATAGAGGGAAATAAATATGCAAAAGAAAGAAAGAGAAGATTTTGTTTCCCTAATTAATAGGCATATTTGAGTATGTTTATTTCTATCTCTAATTGGATAATCAAATTATTTTATGACATCTAATATTAACTTGGGCATTAAGCAATTGATTATACGAACAAAGACTAGAAGAGAGTGTAAAAGTGTGGTGGAAAATCTATTTGTTAATTTTCTCTTCTCCATCTTTGTTTTCCTTCTTCAACAATTTTAGCTGTATAGATATTTTCTCCCTTTTTTAATTTGGTTATTGATTCAATGGTATTTTGTTTTTTTAGCTTTGTTCTATTAATTGTGAACAAAATTTTGGTGAATCAATAAAGTGGGTGGTTGGGTGGAATATCTTATGTTATTGCGTTTTGATTTTAATTTCGTCTTGTTTTCAATTCAAGTTATTTCTTTGTGATTTGGATGACAAAAATTCGTTGATAAAAGTTTTCGCAAAGCGCTACTATTCCATAACACTAGGTGGGGTTTCCGTTTGAAGAAACTTTTAGTTTATGGGCCTTAACCCCATTCTCGTCAATAAGATATTAACCTTCTCTCTAGGTAAGCCTTTTGTTAGTGGATCTGCAATGTTATCATTTGATCTTACATAGTCATTTGTGATAACCCATTGAAGAGAAGTTGTCTAACAGTTTTATGTCTACAACGAATATGTCTAGACTTGCCATTATTAAGCTTACTATTGACCTTCCAATATCTAATTGGTTGTCGCAACGCATGCTTACTAGAGGTACAGGTTTTTCCCAATTTGAAATACCTATTAATAAACCATGAAGCAAATCTACTTCTGCGGCTTTGTCCAAGGCAATAAATTCTGATTCCATGGTTGATCTTGCTATACAAGTTTGTTGAGAGGGTCTCCAAGATATTGCCTCACCAGTTAAGGTAAACACATATCCACTAGTGGATTTTGTATCTGATGAACCAGTTATCCAGTTTGCATCACAATACCCTTCTATTACAGACGAGTTATATCATAATGTAGTCCATGACTTAGTGTACACCTTAGGTATCATAATACTCGAATTATGGCTTTCCAGTGATTCTTTCCTGGGTTGCTAGTATATCTGCTGAGTTTACTTACAGCATATGCTATATCAGTCCTAGTTCAGTTCACTACGTACATAATGCTGCCTAGTATACGAGAGTACTCAAGTTGATAAATACTATCGCTGCTATTTTTAATCCGGTTTTGGTTCAAATCTACAGGTGTTTTTGCTGGTATTATATTGCGTTGTTTAAACTTTTCAAGTATTTTCTCAATGTAACGTGATTGAGAAAACACATATCCTTGGTTGGTTTTATGTATTTTTACACCAAGTATCACATCAGCAATTTCCAGATCTTTCATATCAAATCTGGCGGAGAGCATATCTTTTGTAGATTTTATTATCTCCTTATTGCTTCCAAATATTAGTAGATCGTCTACAAATAGACATACAATGACATATCCCATATTTGTATGTTTAGAATAGACACATTTTCCACTTTCATTTATATGAAATCCATTTAATATCATATTTTCATCAAATTTTTAATGCCATTGACGGAAACCCATTCTTCCTACGAGACCCTACGGTTTTGATTGTATTACCCACTTTTGTGGCTAGTAGCTGGAATTTAACAGATGTAACAATTTCGGCTATTTTTTATTTACTTGAAAACCCTAGACACTATTATAATATCACTGGATTTCCTATCAAATGTTTTGGTTAGCGTAAGGTAAAAACTTTTCCATGTTTATGTGTGGGAAGTCTTACGTGATACCTTTTCTTTTCAAAGGATTTTCTAAAGTTACGCAATTTTAACCCGTTTATTCACACCAGACCCCTGTCTGACCCAAGTGTTTATTTTCTATTTTATTAAACTCTTGGGTACTCATATTATGTATGAGTAGTCAAGTGATTCAGGTTTGCTTGACGAATTTTGGAGGAGATATGGAGCAGGAGGCTTCCACGTGTAGATATATTATGGTTCCGCTGTGTTGTTGGTATCTGTATCTGTTGTACTTGAGTTGTATGGTTAGACAGATGTTTATAACTGTCTAATATGTGTTGAATAAGTTATGTACTCTGATGTATTATGTTACTATGTAATATTTTATGTGTTATATTATATTTCATTCGTTCCGCTGTGAGTTCTCTGATGTTGTTGTTGTTTCTTTCTTTCTCTTTCTTTTCTTCTTCTATCCCTTTCTTTCTTCAAGATGATGCGATTTCCTGGAGATAGGAAGTCGGGTCATTAAAGATGGCCTGGAGCTTTTGCTGAGATCGTTTTAGATGATGTCGGTGGAGATTCTTATGTCTACCCACCGAGGCTGATTTGTTTGGAGCCTGCACTCTAGGGAGGATGTCGTGGATGCCCATACTCAAGACGCCCCGTTCGTAAGTTTCCGATGAGAAAGTAACAACTGCAATCAAGTTTATGTTGTAAAAAGTCTTCGTAAATATTTATATCGTTAAAACTAAATTTATTGTAGTGAATATTAAAACTACATCGGTGGAGATTTTGGTGTCTACCTAGGTATGTAAATGGATACTTTCAGATACAGATAGTGCCATATCTGTATTTCTATCCGAAATCATTTTCGAATATGGGATATCTGTATCCATGAATGCGGGCAGATATCAGATATTTATCGAATATTATTTGACCAGTTCACAACCAATAAATTTAAATAAATAACTAGAAAATTTTGATTATATTATAAATCCATTTTTTTGTATTAAATATAAAAATAATAATAAATACATTAAGAAAATAATTTTAAACGGTCAAAGTTGATTTTTTTTGTACATATTAATTTTTTTCATCTGGTAGTAAACGACAATCATTTTATATACTAAAATACATAAAAAAACTATAATCTTAATAAAAATCGGACGGATAATTATAGATACAGATATTTCCGTATTCGCATCCGTATCCGTTTTTCGGATGTCGGATAATTTTTCGCATTTCGGATACGGACGAAGTTTGAATTTTTCGGCTACACACTGACAGCCTTATGTCTACCCACTGGGCCTGATCTGGTTGAAGCTGGCATAATGGGGAGGATGTCATGGATGTCCATACTCGAGACGCTCTGCTCATAAGTTGCTGATGAGAAAGCAACAATTGCAACTCATGTTTATGTCGTAAAAAGTTTCGGCAATTATTTATATCGTTTAAAACCAAATTTGTTTAATATTTAACCAAATTTATGTATAAACATCTAAAAATCAATCATCGTGTAATTTTACATCATTTAAACTGATAAAAAAAATGAAAATAAAAGACTATTATATAGGTTGGATATATATAAGAAGGATTTCATGATGGAAAGTTAAGTAATATATTTTTCGGTTCTCAAAGGATTTCAAAGCTATCATACAGTATTCATGGCATATAGGGTCAAGAAACCATAAACAAATAACATACCGGGCCAGGTGAAAAGTAATGAAAGTGAGAGAATATATTAGAAGAGGAGAAATATATGAGAGGAATGAGAGCAAAAAATAAGAACTCAATGGATTTTTGATGGAAGGAAGGGGTTTGTTTAGTAGTTTCATAACTTACATCTTTCAATGTTAATCACACCATAATTGATCCTTCGACTATTTTAGAATAGACACAATTGCTTAGAAACTAGCAAGGAACTAAAATATATACACGAAATATATATACAATCGACATAATTGCTTAGGATTTCAAAGCTCTGATACCAAATGTGACAACACGCACTTTATTTGTGTTTAAGTGGAATCTAATTTAGACAATTTAAATTTAACTCTTTCGCGGAAATGGTTCACCCTCCTCGTTTATTTTTGTCCTCCAATATATATATATATATCTATGTATGTATGTATGTATGTATGTATGTATGTATGTATGTATAATATTTTTATAATTTCTAGAAATAGTGAAGAAGTAGAAATGAGAAATGACAGAGCTTCGCGCTCAATTCAGAATATATAAGAAGAAAATTCAAGGGTTATTCCTGTATTTATAGGCACTTGAATCAATTCGGTATGTTAGATAATTTTTTATTAAATCCTGACAGTTTAGGCCTAGGTTCATTGTGTGCCGGCCCTAACCTACTGGTTGACCGATCATATAAAAGCGCTCAATCGGTTAAGACCGGTGTCGACTAGTGGGGACCGATGATTTATTTTCGTTTTCCATTTACTTAAGCGTTAGGTTTATATATTAAATGTTATCTTTACCGTTATCAATATCTGTTATACTAATTATACTGTCAATTATTTTAATTCGAAATCTTCAAACGTCGATAACCTAATCGTTTGAACTTCAATCGCAAAACTTTATATGCGAAAGTTGATCATAAAAATACCACAAATGCAACGGTGCAAGTTTCGTGGTCAAATTCTGACATTTGCTCAAATTTCATTTTTAAGCCTTATCATTTATATATTAATTATTTTATTAATTACTGTTTATTTTAGGGAGTGTTATTAAAGAATTATTACCGATAATATGACATGCAATGATTTTCATCATGCGAAAACTTTCCGATGCTTTATTTTTTGTGATATAGATCCTAGTATCGTTATATTGTCTTTGTATAATTTAACTGTTTTCATCCATCTGGGACCATGTGTATCCATAAACTATGCTGCAAAATATGATACAAATCAAATTAAGTATATGTTAAAAAAGGACCGGCTGTTTAAAAATTTGAGTTTTAACATAAAAAATGATTATTTAATATATGTGATTTATTTTTCAAAAAATAAACTCATGTGATTCTATTATAGTCATCAATGAAAAGAATAAAGTATCGATTCTGATTATTTAGTGGTGTACACATTGGACCACAAACATCTGTATGGATTAACTCTAGTGATTCTTTGGCTCTCCGAGCTTTGCCTGATGGTAAAGGTTGTCGATGTTGTTTTCCAAGCATGCACCCTTCACATACATTGTTAATTTCCTTGATTGTTGGATGGTCTTGCATCATATTCTTTTCATAGAGGATTGTCAATCCTTGAAAATTAAAATGTCCAAACTTTCAATGATATGGCTAAGACTCGTCTGCATGTGCTGCATTGCTATATTGTCAGCGTATTTCCGTTGTACTGGAAATCTTCTATTTTCTTTCATTTTTATTCTTGCAATTTCAAGGAATTTCTTCGCTTGTCATATTATATGGAAGAATCTCATTCGAAATGCAAAGAGTATTCTTTCTCTATCATCTATCCCACACCGAATAAGTTTTGATCAATGTTGGGACTAGAAGTACATCCTTGATGTATCTTCTGTCTTTTCGTGTATCATAGCAATTGCGACTCTTCCTTTTGCTTCCATGAAGTCACCATTACCAATTTTGACTTTTGTTTTAGCTTTATCAAGTTTACAAAAGATATTTTTATTTTTGTCATGTGGTTACTACAATCATTATCAACGTACCAAATACCATTCTTTTCTTCCGAAGTAGCTTGATAGACATATAAAAGTTTATATTCTTCATCTGTCTCTTCTGAAAAGTTAGCACAGTGAGATTTCTTGAAGCAGCGGTCTTTTTCAACATGGCCGAACATTTTACTGTTTTGGCATTTTAATTTCTCTTTAAACCAACAATCTTTATCCAAGTGACAATTACTTTTACAAATAACGCATAAGGAAAATTTTCCATTGTTCTCAAGTTATTTCCCTTGGTTGCTCTTACTTCTATAGTTTTGTTGTATCTTTCTACCTCCTTTTGCATTACGGGACAACAAATTAAATTTGGTTTAAAATATGTTTCTGCTTAATTTCCATTTACCTTTTATCGTCAATTTTCGTATGCTTCAAGAGAGCCTATTAATGTGATCGCGATGTGGTTTTTGAATTTTTTAATTCCTCTACCACCTAAATTATTGCATCGTAATTTTCTGTATAAGAAATTAATATTTTTTCCGACTATTTTCTTGTTTGAACATGTTTCTCCATAGGCTCTTATTGATTTGCCAGTTTTTATATTCTAGAATGGTAATAATTTGCATCCTCGTTTTCTTTCATCTTAAGATTTTTAGAATCTCTTTTAAGCTTCCGTAGTTTAACCATTCATACCTTTGTGGATCTTAAAACTTCTCTTTTGTCGTGTCCCTACCCTCTTTGCACACATGGTTTGAGGGAAAATTTAATCAGCCATTGCTCGTTGTAGGCAAAACAATGCTTGAGAATCTTTTTGTTATCTTTTGGAATCCTCTTGATTTGTTGGAAGAGTAGACGTGTCTTCTAAGATAATAAATCTTTCCTCAACATTTTTTCACGGATTTTGCGAACAAAAATAGATCTTGAATTTGACAGACCAAAAATCATAATTTTCTGAATGGAAGATTGACGTAGGAAGAGAAGAGAAGAATGGTATGATTCGTTGTTCATGATGGGAAGCATGAACTGAACGCCCAGCCTTGATCAAACAGAGCTCCGATTCCACTAGTAGAAATGTTATTAAAAAATTATAAAGAAAGAAATAGTAGAATTTGATTTTTTTTAAATTTGATAGTGTAGAATTTTTTTTCCATTTTTTCTTCTTTAGTACATTATGCCAAGAATGGCATATTTATACATATACTCATGACCTTTAGAAAGAGACAAATTTAACCATTCAATTAAAAACATAATTACTGATTAAAGACCTCGCATGAAATAAAATAATTTTACCTCAACATACGTGATTTTTCATAATTAATGGATACAACTTTTCACACAACTTTTCACAAATGGATGTCGTAGTGAAAAAGTTGCTTTGCGGAAGTTTTTCTCAATAGATCTTTTATCATCCAAATCACAAAGAGATAAATTTGGAGAGAAAATAAATGGACATGAAATTAGAAATCAATACAAAAGAGATTCCACACAACCACCCTCTTTATTGATTAATCAAAATTTATTCACAATTAATCGAACAAAATAAAAGTGAACAAAATACAAATTGAACCAATAACCAAATTGAGAAAGAGAGCTTGATCTCTATGACTAAAATTATTGGAGGTGAAGAACAAGGATGGAAGATGAGAGAATTAGCAAATAGATTTTCACACATTTTACACTCTCTTATAGGCTCTATTTATAACATCAATTACTTAATGTCCAAGTTAATATTAGATGACAAAAAACAAGTTGATTAGCCAATTAGAGAGAGAAATAAACATAATCAAATGGATGTCGTAGTGAAAACGTTGGTTTGCGGAAGTTTTTCTCAATAGATCTTTTATCATCCAAATGACAAAGAGATAAATTTGGAGAGAAAATAAACGGACATGAAATCAGAAATCCATACAAAAGAGATTCCACATAACCACCCTCTTTATTGATACATCAAAATTTATTCACAATTAATCGAACAAAATAAAAGTGAACAAAATACAAATTGAACCAATAACCAAATTGAGAAAGAGAGATTGATCTCTATGACTAAAATTGTTGGAGGTGAAGAACAAGGAAGGAAGATGACAGAATTAGCAAATAGATTTTCACACATTTTACACTCTCTTATAGGCTCTATTTATAACATCAATTACTTAATGTCCTAGTTAATATTAGATGGCAAAAAACAAGTTGATTAGCCAATTAGAGAGAGAAATATACATAATCAAATATGTCTGTTAATTAGGGGAAACAAAATCTTCTCTTTCTTTGTTTTGCACATTTATTTCTTTTTATTTGTGATTTTGTACCCCTAAATTTAACGCTCCAACTTGATGCAAAATCACATATCTTCAACATATCAAGCATGTCGTTTCTAGATCCATCACAACTCCCTATATCTCAATCATACAAATTACAAACCTCTACCACCGCCTACAAGTGATGCATCTCCCCTTCATGAGGTGCACCACACCAATTGGTCTCAAAAGCGTTTGCAATACCACAAAGATCTTCATGCAATTTTTTTGGATTTTTCTACTCAGCACTCGTCTACCACTCGATCTGAGCTCATTACATGATCACAATCTATCTCTCAAGGATCATAAACATGATGTAACGTCCTGATATTTTGAACCATTCGCATCCGCATACGTCGGACTTGAATTGCTCAAAATACCGCGTTGTAAATAAAATTTGGCAAATCTCAGAATATACAGTAAATAAATAATCACAGATCACAGACATAGTAAATAATAATGCAGCAGAATTAAAAGAGATAGTAGTTCATGAAGCTACTATATAAAAATAAGATACACTAGAGTTAAACAAGATACAACAAAAGAATAATAAGATACATCAAGTACAAATCAGAATACTACACTGGAATCATCGGATACTGAAAGCAAAATAAATGGTTGGATCTTCAAGCAAAGCTCCAACTTTGAAGGTGAGTCTTGAATGCTAAATCACCCAGTCTGACACGAGCGTAAAGCAAAACACAGAACACTCGAGTAAGGACATAAATACATATGAACTGTAAATAAACTCAAGTGAACAGTAACAAAATGCATTAGTAACTTAAAGGATGTTTGGGATCGTCCATCCTTTAAGGATCCGTTAAACTATTTACTGTGTAGTAATATTGCTCTATTATAATAGTGTCTACAGTAAAATAAACCAACTTTTAAATACCGTTGAAGGGTTACCCATATAGCCCCCAACAGGTAAAAGTCCCAGTAGTCCATCCAGTATCAACATATCTCTAGATCGGAAGATTACCCTAAATACTCCATGGACTACGGGAGAAAAACAAACTCGTAGTAAAGGATGGTATGATAGGTGACACGGCACAACTGGGCAATGCCAGGGTAGATATACCAATTACGCTTCCGGGCTGGTGGTAAGTGTAGCAGCCACTACCGCCCACCTCGGAACACACTCCCAAATCAAAATCGGAGGATGACCATCAAATCAACCACAAGTAAGAGTATAGTATCGAAGGAATGTGTCCGATCGGAGGAATGACCTCACTTGGCCCGTCGATCGCTCCTGTTTTTGCTACCTTAAGCCAACTCACGAGAGTCGGGTCCACGTTCATACCTCAATAGGATCGTCGCCACGATCCTACTTCATTCTGAAATCTCCACCGCGTACACAATTGTTAAAATGGTTTTCGGAGTTGGCAGAGAGTATGACAACTTCCAATCCCGGTCTATTTAACAATCAAACGTTATTATAACACCGTGGTCATTTCAAAGTAGTTAATAATTCAAAAATCAATTCATTTCATTCCAAAACCATATTCCTTTCAAAATAGTTTATACTTCGAAACCAAAACCATTTTATTTCAAAACTATATCCGAATCAATACAATATCATTTCCAATTCAAACATATATTCACCTTTCAAAAATAATATTTTCAAGTTTATAACTCTTTCGAAACCAAATACTTGAAATCATTACACTTTGAAAATAATAACATTTTGAAATCATACATTTGAAATCATGGAACATTCATTTAATTCTTTTTATTTCACAAATTTATTCAATTAAACCAAAATTTCAAATTTCCAATTTTATTTAAATTAAACCATCAGTTTCAATTCAAGTTAGTTTCCCAACAAACAACCCAAATCTTATCAATTTAAAAATATAGATTTGATCCACAAATAAACTATTCAATTTTAATATATATCATATTTCAAACTAAATTTGAAAATCTCATATATCTCAAATTTAATTTCATTATTACTTAGTTTTGAAATGTTCATTTCAAAAATCCAATATCATTTAAATAAACTTATATTACAAGTAAACTAAATATCCTTCAATTATTCATTTATCAAATATCATTTCAAATTCATATTCTTTATCAAAATAAAGATCAAATTATTTCCAAACCATTTCAATCATCAAAATATCATATCTTTTCAAAACCTCATTATCAAATCATTATTTGAATTCAAATTCAAATATTCAATTTAAATATCATTTTTAAGTCAAATAAGTCATTCATTTACTCAAATATCATTACCAAAACAATTTCAAAATTCCATTCAAAATTCTTTTATCTCATTACATTTCATTCCATTTAACACATAACCAAGTAAAACTTATTTAAATTCAGGTTCAATTTAAATTCCTTAAAATTCAAATTTAATTATTGAATTATATTCAAAACTTCTTTAATTTCACAAATAATCAATTTTCATAAGTTAAATCATCTAACACTTTAAAATATAACTCAAACAGTGTTAAAATCTATAATATTTCAGAACAATATCAAATTATAACAACGACGCCATCTATAAAGTGCCATCGTAGCTTACAGTTTCTAAAATAGTTTAGTTAAAGAATAATGGCATTTATAAAAATGCCATAATAGATATTTAGTTATTTCAAACCTAGTTAAATTCAAAACAGCAGCATTCTTAAAGTTTAGTTCAAGAAGAACGACATTTATAAAAATGCCGTAATGGATATTTAGTTACTTCAAACCTAGTTAAATTCAAAACAAACAGCATTTTAAAATGCTGTCATAAGACTACAACATTTTAGAAATGCTATTACCAAAATTTCAGATTTTATTATAACTTCCAGAAACATTTAAAGACTTCAATTTTAGCAAATTTAAACTTATAAATCATATTTCTAGACTTCAACATTTAACATTTAAATAATTTTAACATATGATTTATCACAATAAAATTTTAAAATCAAATATTCAATTTAAAAACTCAATTCATTTATTAAGTCAAAATTTCACTGTTTATTAACTTATAAATTAAATAAAACTTAACATTTTACTTTAAATATCATTTCAAAACTTTAAATTAAATTTCTATTATTTATTTACATTTTAAAAATAAATTTAAAGTCAAAATTCACATTTACTTCAAATTTACATACTTAAATTCACAAATTCAAAACTAAATATTTAGCCTTCTTAAAACTATAAAATATATATTTTTAAATCAAAATTTCATAATTTAAAAATACGTATCTTTATAAAAATCATTTAAAAATATACCATGGGGTCTGTATATAATTTTCTAACCTAGGTCAAGTGATACGGATATATATCATTTCAATCCGCAATTTAAAAAGAAAACCCGGATTCTATCATTTCATACCCGAAATCACTAGTCAAATAAAATACAATAAAAAATCATTCAAGCCCATCATTTCAGCGCATAATGATTTTTCTCTATTCTAATGTCCGTTCGGGTATGTATCATTTCAACCCATGGTGATTTTATTCTAACAGGGAACTTGCAGTGTGAATATATGCATAAACAATATAAACAATGTCAATGTCACAATATAATGTCATATATCAGATGTCAGGTGATAATTAAAAGTTATAACATGGTAATAACATGGCATAGCATATAATATGATCATCATTAACTTGCATAAACATTTTATATTACTAAACACTTGCCATCAATTCACTAGTTCATAAGTAAATATGTCAGAGTGAGAAAGACTCACCTTTTCAAGCTGAAGACCACTACGACACACAAAACGATTCCAAAGGCACGACAAGCACGATTTGGCACGACTTTGGTTCAAATGAGAGAGAGTTAAGATATGATCTTGCACAAAAAAATTAAACAAAGCAATATACATATATATACAATACAAAGATTAATTGAAATAATAGAAAAGTAGAAGCAACAAATGACATTACCAAGCTTTTCAACCATTTTTGCTTGACCACAACTCTATGTATGCTCGGCCATACTTGCTTAGGGCTCGACCACACATGTTTTCAGGTGGAAAAGGATCTGGTTTGGATCGTGAGTGCACGGCTACAAAGGAATGTGGAAGGTTTTTGGGACTTACAAGTAAGGAATACAATGAGACAAGGCATAAAGTGGAGTTTGGGTTGCATCTAGGCTCGGCCTATGGTCAAGTGGGGTTCGACCATGCACTGTTTCAGGTCCGAAGGGGAGGCCAGAGGTCATGTCAGGTCAGGTCGTGGCTGGAGGAGGAGCTAGTGGTGAAGGAGAGGCAAGGTGTGAAGGAAATGGTGGAAATATTGGTTCGGCTAGGCAATTTTGGAGAGGTTTGTACACATTTTTATGGAGTTTTGTTCATGGGATGGTCACGGCACTTTCTTGTGAGAGGAGGGAGAGGTCAAACCATGGAGGATGTGGGGAAGGAAGTGGTGGTGGTGGTCGGTGGAGGAGATGAGGGGATATGGCCGAGCAAACAAGAGAAAGAGGAAGGCAAAACATTGAAAAAAATTGAAAAGAAAAAGGAAAAGAGGAGCCATGAATCATTTTTTTTCTCAAATGAAAATAGAAGTGAATGGAGATGAGTTGGGAAGTTTTCCACGTGAATATTAGGGAGAATATGCGGCTAAGACCAAAGAAAAGAACGGCTAAAAGAAAGGAAGTGAAAAGGCAAGAAGAGGAAAAGGCAAAGAAAGGAAATGTCACAGGTAAATGAAAGGTTTTTGACTATTTGTATTTCCATTTTCTTTTAATCAAAATAACTAAATAAATTTCAGTAAAATAAAAATAAAATATGAACAAAATAAAATGAAAAAGAAAATAAAAATATAATTTAAGGAAAAATAGAAAATAATTAAGAAAATAGCTAGTATATTGAAACTAGCATTTAAAAATATAAACAATATACAATGAACATTAGAAAATTATAACTTCACTTATAAAATGTTTTAAAATAAAATAAATACATAACATGTCGTGTTACACAAATAAGAACATGATATGACAAACAAAATATTATTTATATAAATTAAAATAAGCAATTTTGTTAAATAAAACAAATTACACATAATAATGTAAAAAAGCATAACTTCCATAATATAAACCGGATTTCAACGAAACGAAAAGCAGTATTTTTGAAATTTAATTTATTTCCGTTATGAAAGATAAAATTAAAAAAATACAATATTTAAATTTCAAAATTTAATAGTCAAAGTTTGACCGTATTGACCAAAATCCACATTTTTGGAAAATAATCAATATATTCAGGTTTGACAATATAATTCACATAAAAATCAAAGTTTATATTTAAAATAACAAAAAAATTTCATTTTAATAAATAAAATAAAGTTTTTCTTTTAAATCAGGAAAATTCAGTTAAAATAATTAAAATAATCAATTAAAATAATCACAAAATACAGGGTTATTACAAAAACCTTTGTCTAAAATACGATCCTCAACGCGATCATCTTAAGCAGTGAGCACATTAGCCTCTCTATCTGACCGTGGACTAGACTCTCCAACTGTCACTCGCTTCCCACAGTCGACTACATGACCAACCAAACTATAAAGGTTTTCTTCTTTAAATATACCTCTCATCCATACGAGACCACCCTTCTTCATTTTCAAAACTTCAACTCAAGTCTCATAAATACAACCACAACGATCCTACTGACCGAGCTAAATAAGATTATGTGAACTAGAAGGAACATGCCTCACGTACGAGACTTCTCTAATCATACCATCATGCATATATACCGGATAGATCCAATACTATAAACTAGTAGCTCCAAGGTTTTAAATCTCGGATATCGGACACGTTTCATCTCGGGGATTTTAGTGACTCGGTATCGTATCGGGGAAGATCTCGGAGGAGGCGAGTGCATCTCGGACACAAATATCGGATTTACTTCTCGGACCTAAAGTTCATCTCGGGACCATATCGGAGTATAAAACATCACAAAATTTATAGCTAAAAATGCATGGTATCGATTTATTTAACATTTACTGAATTACTGCAACTAATCTACAGTATTCTAACTGAAAAAAAGAATGCAATTATACTTCAATTATATGAAATTGTTCAACAAAAGTTACAAAACATCATCAGTTTTAGCAATTACATATAAGTAGATGAAATGCGACAAATTAACTGAAAAAAGCGGGTTCTATACAATTACATGTATGCAGTAAGAATAACATAATAACAGTATCGGGAACTGATGCAAATAAAAGCAAATGCATATAAGACATATCGGGAATCAAAGGATTTCAGGCAATGCAGATCTACTTGCAGAAAGTTATGCAAGTAAGAATAACAAACTAAATCTACTTGCGAATCTACTCTAAATTATATTGTATATTCAATTTTTTGAAAAATTGAATTTCATTAAAATAGAAACAACCCTAATTTACATATATGTAGAGAGTAGAGAGATTGGTCGAAGACGAAACTGCAGACCATCAAAAGCGAGATCGAGTAGTCGAGAATTGAAAACAACCGCGAGCTGTCGGATGTTAGAAGAGGAAGTTCGATAGTTTGACGAGGAACGTGATATTTTGAGAAGTTGAATCAGAAATAAAAAGACTTTGTTCTTTTTCATGATAGATTTAGCTGGGCCAATTTTTTTGAAAAAAACAATATATCAGAGATATCTTGGAATATCGTTTCGCTTCAAATATCGGTCGATATATGTAAGTTTCGGCTGATATAATCGAAACGAGATATCAACCGATATCTCATGTTTCGTTTCGCCCAAGCCTTGAACCGAGATTTCGGTCGAGATGGCCGAAATTTAAAACACTGAGTAGCTCTACTCCATTGACGGTCCTAATCATGTCAACCCTCTTCTCATAAGAAGAGAAACAATTTACATCTCTACAAATGTGAAAAATGAATTCTGAATCTATCATGCAAGGCCTCTCTTCACTAATGAAGACATCACAACAAGTATCACTGTCACTGCCTTCAGCTATGCCCTTTCATGTATCACTATCACTATCACTGTGTATAGCTTTCTTTTGATTCTTTTTATACGCTTCACGCCTATTGCGCATATGACTATTTTTATGACAATAATAACAAATGATGCTTTTTGATATATCTTTACCACTAGTGACTTTCTTCTTTGGACTTGTATCCTTTTTTGAGTCCTTTGATATCATAGCCTCATCTTGAACTAATTCACACATGATGCTTTTCTTCTAAGCTACTCATTCAAAAGACTACTTCGAACAGTTTTCAGTGAGATAATTCCATTAGCATTGGAATTACTAAATAAAACAATTAAAGTTTCACAACTTTCTGAAAGCGAACTCATCAATAAAAGAGCGTGTAACTCATCATCAAATTTGACATTCATACTTGCTAATTGATTTATTACATCTTGAAATTCGTTCAAGTGCTCTGCAACAGACTTCTCTCCATCTAATTTCAGTTGAAACAACTTTGGAACAAGAAAAGCCTTATTTGTAGCACTTTTTGACTCATACAAAGATACAAACTTGTCCCATAAAACCTTCGCGGATTTACAACTAGCCACATGATGGAAGACTGAATCATCAAGATACCGACGAATCAACATAATTGCCTTCTTATCCGTCTTCTTCCATTTTCCCTCCTCTACATCAGAGGGCTTCTTCACATCTCCATCAATCAGATATGATCATTGAGGTTTCCAAATATCCCAATTTTTTCCATCTAAAATAGCCATCTTTGAAAAAGAAATCATATCCGACATCTCAATAATTTTTCAAATCCAAAATGCTTTGCGATGACCTTGCTTCGATACCAATCTGTAGTGAAAATTTTGCATTGTGGAATCTTTTCCCAACGATCTTTTATCATTCAAATCACAAAGAGATAAATTTGGATATAAAATAAATGGACATTAAATCAAAAGTCAATACATAAGAAATTCCGCGCAACCACTCTCTTTATTGATTCACTAAAATTTGTTTACAATTAATCGAACAAAATAAAAGTAAACAAAATACAATTGAATCAATAACAAAATTGAGAAAGGAAGTGTTGATCTCTATGACTAAAATTGTTGGAGGAGAAGAACAAAGATGAAATAAGAGAGAATTAGCATATAGATTTTCATATATTTTACACTCTCTTTTGTAGGCTCTATTTATAACATCAATTACTTAACGTCCAAGTTAATATTAGATGACAAAAAATAAGTTAATTAGCGAGAGAGAAATAAACATAATCAAATATCTTTGTTAATTAGGTCAAACAAAATCTTCTCTTTCTTTTTTTTGCATATTTATTTCTTTCTATTTGTGATTTAGTATCATCAAAATTTAACGAATGTGTCTGTTCAAAACATGTACCATAATTTCATTAAAAAAGGGAACCTTCATTTTTATCGTGTATCATCATCTAGCCAATGCTCAGCGCTTTCACTTGAGCAGGATCTGGAGTGGGCAAGTTGTACCTAGTCTTATCTCCATTGCTAGAGAGACCATCTTTCACGATTGGTCAATAAAACAAGCAGCCATAAAAACCAAATTCATCGCTGCGTGAATCAGAACATTTAATTTTCAACAAATACTAATCATTAATATTCAAAATTTATTAATTTTCAACAAATACTAATCAATAATTTTCAAAACTTATTAATTTTCAAAAACTAATCACAGTGGGTACTATAAAGTAAAAACAGGCAAACCACTATACATACCTAATCGCTCCAGTTTGGAGTCAGTGATGCTAAGACTGGATGTAGAATTTGGATCATCTTTTGCATTTCTTGACGTGTAGTAATTAAGTCCTACAAAATCATACGATCCTTTTTATCAACTCTAATTCCTCCTTAGTGAATTCTGGAAGCCTTTCTCCGACCAAATCTCTCATACAGGCTGTGATATTCTTCATTCATTGATGACTACATATTTTATTGCCCTCAGCGCTGCTGCCTTTTCTGCATCTGAATCTGAATATGACTTATACACAGAGCGATTCCAATCTCTCCCCAATTATCAGACTTAAAATTTAAAGGTTCAACATGTGAGAACAAGCTTGCATGTCTTTAAACATAAAATTTATATCAATTACTATGAATTCTAACCCCCATAATTTATTGATCCCTCGAAGCACATCATTTCTGAAAGTTAAAAATATAAGCAAGCTTTATTTTATTCAGAGTATGTTTGAGTTTGACAACTAGTCATAAGTAAAAAACTACTTTTAAGCAACTTAATTCAATTCTGGTGCTTAACTTATTATATGAGGCTTGCAAAAGCGACTTAGAATTAGAAATGTGAAAAGTAGCTTATGACTTATAAACAAAATTTGTAAGTCATGCGTGATTATAACCAAATTATATTATTTATTTTTTAACTTTAACACTCAAATTACATCCACACACTTTTACTTATAAGTTACTATTTAAAACCACCTAGAAGTTACTACTTGGAATTCTTTGCAAGAAGTTTCAAAATAAATTATTGCCAAACGGGCTCTTATTTATTGATATATCCGCTTTTATAATATTAATCTTGAAAAATGTTTTAACTTTGAGAAAAATTACATGGAAGTGGTTTAAAAAGTTCAGCAGCTACTCCATGTGCTAATTTCAGATTGTGAGTAACAATGTAAGGTTCAGTTAGATAATTGCCACGACGACATCCAAGGCTGCTACTACACCTTGGGACATGCACTCTGAGTGAATAGCCTTGGGTACTGAATGTCCATGGTTCATTCACCGTAATCCAATTTTTTACTGTCTCCAAATTCTCGGAAGCATATTTGGCAATAATCTTTGTAATCGTGCCTAGTGAAGAAAAATAATACAAGACACGTTACTTTGTATTCTTTAGTTAAGCTTGATGGGTATATTTTTATGAGGTATATAAATCTGTGTAACAACATAGAGTGTTTTGGCAGATATTTTCTTTACTAGAATACCATCAAACCCAAAATGGGATTTAACGAGGTTGCGGTATTCTGCTGACTTTCTATATCATAAAATAGGTCATTTTGTTTCTTGTATTACTCTTAGGAAGAACCGTATAACAACAACGATTAAGATAAGTTTATGTACTCTATGTGAATTAAATTCTTACACGCTTTTTATGAAGAAAACCGCCGTATTCATCCTCTAAAGCTTGTGGAACATCCCAATGGAAGAGTCATCACATATGGTGTTATATCTGGAATGTGAATTACATGTTAGTATATTGTGAAATCATACCACTATTTTCCAGTACTCGCCATTTTCTATTAGCTCGTTTATGAGATTGTAATACATTATTCCTTGATTTATTCCTTACCATCTGTTTTCATAAGTGAACATAAAAAAAAGTTGATTTATAAATTTGCTTAGTTGTTGGAATCATATGAGCTTCAGTTTTGTATTTATTTTTCTAAATAAACATCATTTTTAATCTTGATTTCTGCAGGTTCACTTAAGTACAATGGATTGATTTTAACATTGCAGAATTCTAGACCAAGAGGTTGAGAAAGGGTATGAATTTAGTTCCATCCCCTTTATCGTCTATACATCATCCTGCGAACATTTGACAACAATATCCATTCCCCAATACATGGTTTATATTGGATGTGTCAGCAAGTCATTCTTTTACAATTTTAGTTATTTATTTTGTCTCCGTGGTACAAATCGGTGGCAGCATCTCCATTACTCCTTCCTGCGATTTTATCTATATAACAATTACATATATTTTTATGCTGTAAATAATGAAAATGGATTAATAATATCCCATATACAGATATGGTGCTAGAATTAGTTGTCATCATTTACAGTTTGCATTCTGCTATTCGTTTCAAAAACTAGAATATTTTGAAATGTTATACTTCCATTAGATTTTATGAGGTTATAAGTTATATATATTAACATAATATATTTAGCACATGGTGCTCTTGGTGAGTGAGAGTGTCCGAAACACTAGGTCCTCTTCCTCCTTCATTCCATGCTCCCTCCACCTAAAACCATATCACATATTATGATATGGTTCAACACACACACACGTGTGTGTGTATATATATAGGGCTAGGATTGACTACATCTCATTTTTGCTACACCTCAAATCCCTTTGATTTTAACCACATGTTCCGAATTAAATAATATATACTTTCTCTCTCCTGAAGTGAGATGAGAGAGAACCATATAATTTAATTCTGAACATGTGTTTGAAATCAGGAGGATTTAAGGAGTAGAAAAAGTCAGGTGCAGCCGATCCTTGCCCATACACACTCTACACATCTATGTACAATAAGTAAATAAATTTAAGAAAAACATACCTAGTTTGCAGAAGGGGCAAAACCAAATTTAAATTCATTAGAGAACATAGACCTTCGTATATCAACTTCAAGTGGAACTAAAATGGTGCATGGTTGGGGTATAGGTGCTGTATTTTGGCTATCAGAGCATGCAATATGAGTATTTGACCTCTTGCTCCTGTAACTAATGGTCAACTTTTACTTTGAAAGAGAAAGGCTGGCATCATGTTTACTGGATGCTATTAGGGATGGATCACCTGTCTTTATTTCAATTTGCATGTTCATAAGTTGGGCCATGGTTTAATAATTTTAATTGAAAGGGTTCCCTTTTCTTGCTTGTGATTAGTAATACACCTATGTGCATGCTTTTATAGAGGCTAGGAGCCTGTAAAAATAGTGTACGTATCTTGGCAGTTTGATTGGCAGTGCAGCTTTTATGTATTTAATGGAGATTAAAAAGTAACTTAAAAAATTAACATAAGCAATAGACCATAGTTTCCAGGTGGGGTTTCAATTGCATATAAGAGTTGGTTGCAAAAATAATGTGATTGAAATTTGAAAGCACATATTATAGTTTTTAATTATACTTTTATAATTCTATATTTAATTTAGTTTTATCTAACCGGTGGTACTGGGTGATCATCTAATACTATTTTTCATTAAGATGCATGCAAATATTATAGTTTGTCATTTGCTTCTGTTATGGATATAATTTTGAAGTCATACAATTATTTTAGTTACTCTTCTTACAAATATAAGGTACACTCATGGGTTACAAGTATAACTATTGATCAACCACCAAGTAAAAGTCAATGCTGCGTTTTCTCTACACTTGGGTGTAATAAATTCGAGCAGATATGCTCATTGTGCTGTTAACATCGTTGAAAACATATTTATGCCCCCCTGTTCCGGCTGGTGCCAAGTCTAGCAAGCTTTATGCTGCTATGGCTTCTGAAGGTCCTTCTCAACCCAAAGGTATACTCCATCTATTTTGGAAGGTTCTATTTTATTTCATGATCATAGTATTCGAGTTCTTTTCGATACGGGTGCATCACATTCTTTTGTATCGAAAAAGGTTGTTGATGGTTTATCTTTGGATGTTTCTTGTTTGGTTACTTCTTTAAGGATTGCGAAACCTATTGGGGGATCCGCGACCCTTAGTATGCTTTGTGATGATGTTGAGATTGTTTTATGTGGCTTTTCTTGTCATGCGAATCTGCACGTTATTTTTTGTCTGGGATTTGATATGATTTTGGTAATGGACTGGCTAGAGAGATATGATGCCAGGATTATTTGTTCGGAGAGAATTTTGTATCTTCCGCATCCGGGTTTGCCTACTCAGTTATCTCTTGTTCTTGGGGATGTGGATAATTCCGAAATGGCTTTATGTTCTCTTAACTCGCGAGATGATGATGACATATCTCGTATTCCTATTGCTTGTGACTTTTTTGATGTTTTTGAGCCTGTTTCGGGTTTGCCACCCAAGCGGGCAATTGAGTTCTGCATTGATCTCATTCCAAGCGCGCAACTAGTTAGTCGTCCTCCCACGATGATGTCTACAAAGGAAAATGAGGAACTCAAGAAGCAGCTTTTAGAGCTTGAGTCCAAGCAGTTGATTCAGTCCAGTTTTTCTCTATGGGGATCTGCGGTCGTCTTCGTGAAGAAATCCGATGGAACTCTTAGGCTTTACATTGACTATCGCAAGCTTAACGAGTTAACCATCAGGAATAGGCATCCATTGCCTAGGATCGATGATATGTTCTATCTATTGAGTGGTGCTAAGGTCTTTTCTCAGCTTGACCTTGCCATGGGTTTTCATCAGTTATGAGTCGCGGAGGATAGCATACCTCTTACCGCTTTCCACACTCGTTACGGTTCTTTTGAGTGGCTCGTTATGCCGTTCGGTTTGACGAACGCTCCTTCTTTCTTTGTCGATCTCATGAATCGGGTATTCCGGGAATATCTCGATAACTTCGTCCTTGTCTTCATTGATGATATCCTTATTTATTCTAAGTCTGAAGCTGAGCATGCTAAGCACTTGAGAATTGTCTTGAGTACTCTCCGTCATCATCAGCTTAGAGCCAAATTCTTCAAGTGCCAATTTTGGGAGAATAGGGTTAAGTTCATGGGCCATGTTGTATCTTCCAATGGCATTTCTGTCGATCCCTCAAAGATCGAAGCCATCCAGAATTAGAAGAGGCCTGAGAATGTTCATGAGATTCGTAGTTTCCTCGGATTGGCGGGTTATTACTGTCGGTTCATTAAGGATTTTTCTCCTGTTGTGCTTCCTCTCACTAACCTTACTCGGGAAGGCATTCGTTTTATTTGGTCCGACAAGTGTGAAGCTTCCTTTTAGACATTGAAGGAACTTCTCACTAATTCTCCTATTCTAGCGGTTCCCGAGGGGAATCATGATCTTGTTGTCTACACCGATGCTTGTGGTAGTGGTCTCGGTGCTATTCTTATGCAGAAGGATCGGGTAGTTGCTTATGCTTCTAGGCAACTGCGTCCGAATGAAGTTCGCTATGCCACTCATGATCTTGTGTTAACCGCCATCGTCTTCGCCTTGAAGATTTGGCAACACTATTTATTGGGCGAGCACTTCATTCTCCATACCGATCATAAATCCTTGAAGTATTTGTTTACTCAGAAGGAACTCAATATGAGACAACAACGTTGGCTCGAGTTTCTTGCTTCCTATGACTTTGATATCCAGTTTACCCCTGGTACGGATAATCGTGTTGCTGATGCGCTTAGTCGCAAACATTCGGCTGTTATTTCTATGATGCTTGCCGAATGAGATATTCTTGAGACTCTATCTTTTTATGAAATTCATGATCGAGGTTCATCTTCTGATTCTCCTATTCTATTATTTAGTTTGGGAGCTCGACCCATTTTGTTGGATCGTATTGCCGATGCTCAGTGGCGTGATCCTGATTTGTTGCATCTTATTCATCTTTGTGAGTCTTGATCCTGTGATGAGACGTTGCGGGATTTCAGCATTAATTCTCATGGGTGTCTTCGCAAGAAGAACCGCCTTTTTGTGCCTTCTGATTCTGCACTTAAGCATGATATTATTGATTACTGTCACCGTTCTAAATATACCATGCATCCTCGTAGTAGTAAGATGTATGCCGATATGCGTCGCCTTTATTATTGGGACGGCATGAAGCGCGGTGTGGCGAGTTATGTGAGTAATTGCATAACCTGTCAGCGTATTAAGGCCGAACATCAACGTCCTTCTGGTCTTCTTCATCCTCTTGAGATTCCATTGTGGAAATGAGATCAGATTTCTATGGATTTCATTGATGGCCTACCTCGTTCGAGATCAGGCCATTCTAGCATTTGGGTTATTGTTGATCGCCTTACAAAGTCTACTCATTTTATCCCTATTAAATTTAATAGGACTGCTTCGCATTTGGCTAAGTTATATGTCAAGGAAATCGTGAGACTTCACGGTGTTCCTACTTCTATTGTAAGCGACCGCGATCCTTTATTCATGAGTCATTTTTGGAAGAGTCTTCAGTAAGCTTTGGGAACAAAGCTTAATTTTAGCACAACTTATCATCCGTAGTCTGACGGACAGACTGAACGGGTGAATCGTATCTTGGAAGATCTTCTTCGTGTTTGTATTTTTGATTTTGGTGGTCGTTCGGAGGATCACCTACCTCTTGTAGAGTTCTCCTACAACAATAGTTTTCAGTCTAGTATCGGTATGGCTCCTTTCGAAGCTTTATATGGAAGGCCATGTCGATCACCTTCTTGTTGGTTGGAATCTGGGGAGAAGCTTATTCTTGGTCTAGATTTTGTTCGGGATTCTTCCGAGAGGATTGATCTTATTCGTTTGAGAATGAAAGAGGCACAGAGCCGCCAGAAATCCTACGCGGACAGCCGTAGGAAGACTCTCGAGTTCTCGATTGGTGATCTTGTCTTTGTTCTTGTTTGTCCTTTGAAAGGGGTGACGCGCTTCAGTACGATTGGGAAATTGGCTCCTCGCTTTATAGGACCATTTTCTATTACTGAACCTATTGGCCCTGTGGCTTATAGAGTTTCACTTCCAGCTCATTTATCTGGCATTCATGACGTGTTTCACGTCTCTCAACTTCGGAAGTGTCTTCGGGAGTCAGATTCTGTTATCGCTTCTCCCGATTTGCAAGAGCTTGAGGTCTCACCAGACTTATCTATTGTATAGCAACCTATTCGCGTGCTTGACACGGAGGTGCGACACCTTCGGAACAAGGACGTGCCGCTCGTTAAAGTTCAATGGTCCGCTATTCCCAATGACTGTACTTGTGAAACCAGAGAGTATATCGAGTGATCTTATCCGGGTTTTCTATCTTTGCTTGAAAATGGTGAGAATATCTTTTCGTCTCAAGCTTATTTCATTTTCTTTTGAATGTTGTTTGTATGTAGATGTTACAAATATCGTCTCTGTGAATTGCGTGGGACGCAATTTTGTAAGGAGGGAAGATCTGTAACCACCCGCATATTTAACAATTTTATATTTAAATGTTTTATTTAAATATAGTGCCGTTAGTCGGATTTTGGATCCGAAATGTTACTTTTTGCAAATGGCCGAATTGGGACTCGAAACCGCCTCCATTGAGTCCAAAATGGTGTTTGCGATCTTTTTGAGTATAAGCTTTGATATGTTTGGAGTAAGTTGAATTTTGTTACTTTTTCTAGTTGGGTTTTGGGTTTGGGTTCAGCCCACTAGCTAACTAAATACCCTAGCTCAACCCATCTCTTTCCATTCACTCATTTTCACCTTCCCACTCAAGCTAAAACTGAAAATGGGGGAAAGGAAGAGGAATTAGAAATTCCAAGCCCTAGTTTCCTCTTGCAACTTGAATTCTTGCTCCAAAATAAAAGAGAAGGTGTTGGTAAGCCTCTTCTTCATCTTCTCCAACTCTTCTCCTCTTCAATTTCTAAAGGTTTTCCTAAACCTAACTTTTGAAAATATGTGTTTTATTCTTATGTTGAAGCTTGTGGAGTGAAGTGAAGAGTAGTTAGTCTCCTTCTTGTGTTTGTGCTTCTCATCTTTGGTTGTGTGTAAAAAGGTATGTTTTGAACTCACATCTACTTCTCTTGATATCATGGGTGATTGGTATGAATTCCTATTACTTATTCATATGCATTTGATTTTTGATTGGATTGGTTTTATGAATATTCCAATTCTTGAGTTTCAAAATCAATTTTTTATGAACATTCTCTTACGGATGTTTTGATCTTGCTTTGGTGATGAATCGAAGTGTTTATAGGGCCAGATAGCCGCTAGGCGTGAACCCCTAGCGTATGTGCTCGTCCGATTGAATGTTGGGAAGTTTGCTCCTCATTTGGGATAGGTTAGAAACAGCCCAGGTTGCAGGGTCAGCCGATCGAGCCCTATAGCCGGCCGAACGACCTATTACCCCGAGCATTTTTCTGCTTCTGGCCAGCCGATCGAGCCCTGTAGCCGGCCGACCGACCTGTTGTTGTTTTGCCTATTTTTGCCTTTTTGCGTGTTTTCCAAATTTTGTCGATTCAAGTTGGTTCTTAGTGGTTGTTATTGCATCTTTGGCTTTGATAACTTATTTTTGACTTCATTCACAGGTTTTCATAAATAATCCCTCTAAATTGTATTAAAAGTTTGCTCCCTAATTTATAAACTCTATTTAACACGCACATACACAATTTCGCACTTCGAGCGAAGTGGAAGGGAGATTAAATGGTTAGGTAAAACACGGACCATGAATCCATGCGTTTGTCTTTCCGATTAATCCCCGACCTATTCGATTGATTGTTTAGACCTTTTGGTCTGGTTTACCAATGAGATGAGTTAGACTTTGTACTGCTTTGAGTGTGAAATTAACTAACGGATAGCAAACCGTTTAGTTCAAACGAGTGGTTATGGGACTCACGTTACCACTTTTCGGGTTCCTTTTCGAGAGTTGTGACACATTCCGCCAGTTAGTGGTGTCCAGTACTGGGCCTTCGGACCTTCACCACTGCGGTTTGTTGCCTTCAAGTGTGTTGCCTTCGGGTTTGCACCTTCAGGTTTGTTGCCCTCGGGTATGTTGCCTTCGGGTTTGTACCTTCGGGTTTGTGCCTTCGGGTTTGTTGCCTTATTGTATCGCTTTCGGAGTTAGGTCTTTATGAGCCGCTCGCGTGATATTTGGGTTTGGAGTCTTCGGGCTCATGGATCCTTATTTATACAGTACTGAGCACTTGCAAATTTTATGATGTTTCATTGATATGTATATTCCCTAGGTATCGCCCTTCGGTGTTGGTCTTTTTGAGCCGCATGATATGTAGCGATTACCTTGTGGAACTTGTGTTACCTTCATTGGTATTTGTTATTTGCCTTTATGGCTTGTTTTGGGATATTCCTATCCTTTTTTTCTATGAGTTGCCGATGATACGAGGCTTGTTAAGATATGATTCATCTTTTGTTAGATGATTGTGTTATCTCTTTTAGAGATATTTGTTATACGTTGTGACCTTGAAGGTTATTGTTGTTCAGTTTATCTAACTGATTTGTTTAGCTAGACTGACCCGTGTATTTTATACTCGGGTCAGACCGAGAAGTTTCAGGTTAGGTGCATTTGGACTTAGCCTATTTTGCTTCCGCATGGACTATTCAGCTTGTTCCTTTTTGTTAAATCTTTTTGTGTAGTCCTTTTTGTTGTAACTTTGATATGTATTCATCCGGAATCGTTTGTATATTGTGGTTTGCTATACCATTTGACATGTATTAGTTTGTATACTCTGTTATGTATCAATATATGTATATATGATGATCTACTATTCTGTGATGTATATTGCATTTGAGTTGTTATATTCTGTTCTGATAGATCCTCCAACCACCTATGGTTTTGTTTTAAGTATTCATTAGGTATGTCGACCTGCTTGGTATGTCTATTGTCGATGTATTCAATAGATAGTTAGAGCAAGGCTATAGATAGTCACTCCTAACTAGCATTATTCTCCGTGTTGACTGCATTATCCTGTAGTGTCCTTCGCTAGCATGGGTATAGAGGTGGGGCGTCACAGGGTCTATGGGTGAATTTCATGCAGGGAAGGATGAAACTAGCGTAGGAAGCTTAGCCTCATCATGCCAGCCCCTTATAAGAAATAGGGGTTGCACGTTTACTTGCCCTTCTACTATTTCTTCGAATTTTGATTAAACTTTTTGTTCTTCTTTGTTGATGCAGTGGTCGGAAAGTTCATTTTTGCCTCCTTAGACCAGTCTGGCTCCGATACCATAGCCATTGTGACCGCCGTGTCCAAAGCGACGAAGGAGGTAATCAAGGTACCTTCGTGAAGGGGATTTGCCGTTGGAGGATTAGATTAGGAGGGTGAAGAGGGTTAGGTAATCACGGTCCACTAGGCCTCCAACTCCATTTGCAAGCCAGACATCCATTTTTGACGAAGAGGGGTGCGCCAGGGGATAAAGCGGTGCCGATAGGGCACGTATCCCTGGAGATTGACGCCACTTCAAACAACGATGACCTGGAGCTTTTGCAGAGATCGTTTTAGATGATGTCGGTGGAGATTCTTGTGTCTACCCATCGAGACTGATTTGTTTGGAGCCTGCACTCTAGGGAGGATGTCGTGGATGCCCATACTCAAGACGCCCCATTCGTAAGTTTTCGATGAGAAAGAAACAACTACAATCAAGTTTATGTTGTAAAAAGTCTTCGTAAATATTTATATCGTTAAAAACTAAATTTATTGTAGTGAATATTAAAACTACGTCGGTGGAGATTTTGGTGTCTACCTAGGCATGTAAATTGATACTTTCGGATACAGATAGTGCCATATCTGTATTTCTATCCGAAATCATTTTCGAATATCGGATATCTGTATCCACGAATGTGGGCAGATATCAGATTTTATCGGATATTATTTGACCAGTTCACAACCAATAAATCAAAATAAATAACTATAAAATTTTGATTATATTATAAATCCCTTTTTTTGTATTAAATATAAAAATAATAATAAATACACTAAGGAAAATAATTTTAAACGGTCAAAGTTGATTTTTGTTGTACATATTAATATTTTACATTGGGTAGTAAACGACAATCATTTTATATACTAAAATACATAAAAAACTATAATCTTATAAAAATCGGACGGATAATTATAGATACAGATTTTTCCATATTCGCATCCGTATCCGTTTTTCGGATGTCGGATAATTTTTCGCATTTTGGATACGGACGAAGTTTGAATTTTTCGGCTACACACTGACAGCCTTATGTCTACCCACTGGGCCTGATCTGGTTGAAGCTGGCATAATGGGTAGGATGTCGTGGATGCTCGTACTCGAGACGCTCTGCTCATAAGTGCTGATGAGAAAGCAACAATTGCAACTCATGTTTATGTCGTAAAAAGTTTCAGCAATTATTTATATCGTTTAAAACCAAATTTGTTTAAGATTTAATCAAATTTATGTATAAACATCTAAGAATCAATCATCATGTAATTTTACATCATTTAAACTGATAAAAAAATAAAAATAAAAGACTATTATATAGGTAGGATATATATATAAGAAGGATTTCATGATGGAAAGCTAAGTAATACATTTTTCGGTTCTCAAAGGATTTCAAAGCTATCATACAGTTTTCATGGCATATAGGGTCAAGTAACCATAAACAAATAACATACCGGGCCAGGTGAAAAGTAATGAAAGTGAGAGAATATATTAGAAGAGGAGAAATATATGAGAGGAATGAGAGCAAAAAATAAGAACTCAATGGATTTTTTATGGAAGGAAGGTTTTTTTTAATAGTTTCATAACTTACATCTTTCAATGTTAATCACACCATAATTGATCTTTCGACTATTTTAGAATAGACACAATTGCTTAGAAACTAGCAAGGAAACTAAAATATATACAAGAGATATATATACAATCGACATAATTGCTTAGGATTTCAAAGCTCTGATACCAAATGTGACAACACACACTTTATTTGAGTTTAAGTGGAATCTAATTTAGACAATTTAAATTTAAATCTTTCGCGGAAATGGTTCACCCTCCTCGTTTATTTTTGTCCTCCAATATATATATATATATATATATATATATATATCTATGTATGTATGTATAATATTTTTATAATTTCTAGAAATAGTGAAGAAGTAGAAATGAGAAATGACAGAGCTTCGCTGCTCAATTCAGAAAATATAAGAAGAAAATTCAAGGGTTATTCCTGTGTTTATAGGCACTTGAATCAATTCGGTATGTTAGATTATTGTTTATTAAATCCTGACAGTTTAGGCCTAGGTTCATTGTGTGCCGGCCCTAACCAACTGGTTGACCGATCATATAAAAGCGCTCGATCGGTTAAGACCGCTGTCGACCAGTGGGGACCAGTGATTTATTTTCGTTTTCCATTTACTTAAGCGTTAAGTTTATACATTAAATGTTATCTTTACCGTTATCAATATCTATTATACTAATTATACTTTAAATTATTTTAATTCAAAATCTTCAAACGTCGATAACCTAATCGTTTGAACTTCAATCACAAAACTTTATATGCGAAAGTTGATCATAAAAATACCACGAATGCAATGGTGCAAGTTTCGTGGTCAAATTCTGACATTTGGTCAAATTTCATTTTTAAGCCTTATCATTTATTTATTAATTATTTCATTAATTACTGTTTATTTTAGGGAGTGTTATTAAACAATTATTACCGATAATATGACATGCAATGATTTTCATCATGCGAAAACTTTGCGATGCTTTATTTTATGTGATATAGATCCTAGTATCGTTATATTGTCTTTGTAAAATTTAACTGTTTTCATCCATCTGGGACCATGTGTATCCATAAACCATGCCGCAAAATATGATACAAATCAAATTAAGTATATGTTAAAAATGGACCGACAGTTTAAAAATTTGATTTTTAACATAAAAAATGATTATTTAATATATGTGATTTATTTTGCAAAAAATAAACTCATGTGATTCTATTATAGTCATCAATGAAAAAAATAAAGTATCGATTCTGATTATTTAGTGGTGTACACATTGGACCACAAACATCTGTATGGATTAACTCTAGTGATTCTTTGGCTCTCCGAGCTTTGCCTGATGGTAAAGGCTGTCGAAGTTGTTTTCCAAGCATGCACCCTTCACATACATTGTTGATTTCCTTGATTGTTGGATGGTCTTGCATCATATTCTTTTCATAGAGGATTGTCAATCCTTGAAACTTAAAATGTCCAAACTTTCAATGATTTGGCTAAGGCTCGTCTGCATGTGCTGCATTGCTATATTGTTAGCGTATTTCCGTTGTACTGGAAACCTTCTGTTTTCTTTCATTTTTATTCTTGCAATTTCAAGGAATTTGTTTCGCTTGTCATATATTATGGAAGCATCTCATTCGAAATGCAAAGAGTATTCTTTCTCTATCATCTGTCCCACACCGAGTAGGTTTTGATCAATGTTGGGACTAGAAGTACATCCTTGATGTATCTTCTGTCTTTTCGTGTATCATAGCAATTGCGACTCTTCCTTTTGCTTCCATGAAGTCACCATTACCAATTTTGACTTTTGTTTTAGCTTTATCAAGTTTACAAAAGATATTTTTATTTTTGTCATGTGGTTACTACAACATTTATCAACGTACCAAATACCATTCTTTTCTTCCGAAGTAGCTTGATAGACATAAAAAAGTTTATATTCTTCATTTGTCTCTTCTGAAAAGTTAGCATAGTGAGATTTCTTGAAGCAACGGTCTTTTTCAACATGGCCGAACATTTTACTGTTTTGGCTTTTTAATTTCCCTTTAAACCAACAATCTTTGTCCAAGTGACAATTACTTTTACAAATAACGCATAAGGAAAATTTTCCATTGTTCTCAAGTTATTTCCCTTGGTTTCTCTTGCTTCTATAGTTTTGTTGTATCTTTCTACCTCCTTTTGCATTACGAGACAACAAATGAAATTTGGTTTAAAATATGTTTCTGCTGAATTTTCATTTACCTTTTATCGTCAATTTTCGTATGCTTCAAGAGAGCCTATTAACTTGATCGGCGATGAGGTTTTTGAATTTTTTAATTCCTCTATCACCTAAATTATTGCATCACATTTTTCTGTATAAGAAATTAATATTTTTTTCCGACTATTTTCTTGTTTGAACATGTTTCTCCATAGGCTCTTATTGATTTGCCATTTTTTATATTCTAGAATGGTAATAATTTGGAGCCTCGTTTTCTTTCATCTTAAGATTTTCAGAATCTCTTTTAAGCTTCCGTAGTTTAACCATTCGTACCTTTGTGGATCTTAAAACTCCTCTTTTATCGTGTCCCCACCCTCTTTGCACACATGGTTCGAGGGAAAATTTAATCCACCATTGCTTGTTGTAGGCAAAACAATGCTTGATAATCTTTTTGTTATCTTTTGGAATCCTCTTGATTTGTTGGAAGAGTAGACCTGTCTTCTAAGATAATAAATCTCTCCTCAACATTTTTTCATAGATTTTGCGAAAAAAATAGATCTTGAATTTGACAGACCAAAAATCATAATTTTCTGAATGGAAGATTGATGCAGGAAGAGAAGAGAAGAATGGTATGATTCGTTATTCATGATGGGAAGCAAGAAATGAACGCCCAGCCTTGATCAAACAGAGCTCCGATTCCACTAGTAGAAATGTTATTAAAAAATTATAAAGAAAGAAATAGTAGAATTTGATTTTTTTTTAATTTGATAGTGTAGAATATTGTTTCCATTTTTTCTTATTTAGTACATTATGCCAAGAATGACATATTTATACATATACTCATGACCTTTAGAAAGAGACAAATTTAACCATTCAATTAAAAACACAATTATTGATTAAAGACCGCGTATGAAATAAAATTATTTTACCTCAACATACGTGATTTTTCATAATTAATGGATATAACTTTTCACACAACTTTTCACAAATGGATGTCATAGTGAAAATGTTGCTTTGCGGAAGTTTTTCTCAATAGATCTTTTATCATCCAAATCACAAAGAGATAAATTTGAATAGAAAATAAATGGACATGAAATCAGAAATCAATAAAAAAAGATTCCACACAACCACCCTCTTTATTGATTCATCAAAATTTATTCACAATTAATCGAACAAAATAGAAGTGAACAAAATACAAATTGAACCAATAACCAAATTGAGAAATAGATCTTGATCTCTATGACTAAAATTGTTGGAGGTAAAGAACAAGGATGGAAGATGAGAGAATTAGCAAATAGATTTTCACACATTTTACACTCTCTTATAGGCTCTATTTATAACATCAATTACTTAATGTCCAAGTTAATATTAGATGATAAAAAACAAGTTGATTAGCCAATTAGAGAGAGAAATAAACATAATCAAATGGATGTCGTAGTGAAAACGTTGCTTTGCGGAAGTTTTTCTCAATAGATCTTTTATCATCCAAATGACAAAGAGATAAATTTAGAGAGAAAATAAACGGACATGAAATCAGAAATCAATACAAAAGAGATTCCACACAACCATCCTCTTTATTGATTCATCAAAATTTATTCACAATTAATCGAACAAAATAAAAGTGAACAAAATACAAATTGAACCAATAACCAATGTGAGAAAGAGAGCTTGATCTCTATGACTAAAATTGTTGGAGGTGAAGAACAAGGATGGAAGTTGAGAGAATTAGCAAACAGATTTTCACACATTTTACACTGTCTTATATGCTCTATTTATAACATCAGATACTTAACGTCCAAGTTAATATTAGATGGCAAAAAACAAGTTTATTAGCCAATTAGAGAGAGAAATAAACATAATCAAATATGTCTGTTAATTAAGGAAAACAAAATATTCTCTTTCTTTCTTTTGCGCATTTATTTCTTTTTATTTGTGATTTTGTACCCCAAAATTTAACGCTCCAACTTGATGCAAAATCACATATCTTCAACATATCAAGCATGTCATTTCTAGATCCAGCACAACACCCTATATCTCAATCATACGAATTACAAAGCTCTACCACCGCCTACAAGTGATGCATCTCCCTTTCATGAGGTGCACCACACTAATCGGTCTCAAAAGCGTTTGCAATACCACAAAGATCTTCATGCATTTTTTTTTGATTTTTCTACTCAGCACTTGTCTACCACTCGATCTGAGCTCATTACATGATCACTATCTATCTCTCCAGGATCGTCAACATGATGTAACGTCCTGATATTTTGAACCATTCGCATCCTCACATGTCGGACTTGAATTGCTCAAAGTACCGAGTTGTAAATAAAATTTGGCAAATCTCAGAATATACAGTAAATAAGTAATCACAGATCACAGGCACAGTAAATAATAATGCAGCGGAATTAAAAGAGATAGTAGTTCATGAAGCTACTATATAAAAATAAGATACATCAGAGTTAAACAAGATACAACAAAAGAATAACAAGATACATCAAGTATAAATCAGAATACTACACTAGAATCATCGGATACTGAAAGTGTAACGACCCAGAATTTTTGATAACTTAAATTTGAATATTTAATTTATTTTTAATATTAATAAGTGGAATTTTTAAGTCGAATAATTTATTTTTCGAATATTGGATTTAATGGGATAATTAAATCGATTTATTTAATAGTGAAATTCCACAAATAATTAGATATTGGGTTAAATATGATTGAAAATGGTTTGGAAAATTTTGTTATATCATATTAAAGTTATAGAAATATTTTAGAACTTGTAAAACTGAATTTGGAGTTAATTTGTAAAAATTGAATATTTTAATATTTAATTATCGACTGAAAAATAGCCAATTTTTGAACAGTCTCGGAATTTAACGAGACGAGTTCCAATGGATCCGTAATAGTTAGTTATTATCGGATTTCAAATTTCGTAGCAAACGGAGTTGTCGTTTGACCGTGGCAGCTCGAAAGGCATCGATATCGTTTTAATTTTAATTCGGCGAGTTAAAATAGCCATTTTTCAAACGGTCTCGGATTTCGACGAAACCAGTTTCATCGGATCCGTAATGTGATATTATTGCAAGATTTCAAATTTCAAGTCGATTGGATTTGTCGTTTGTCCGGTACAAGCCAAAACGTCTAGAAATCGCTTAAATCGGTTTAAATTTAAATCGACTGTTTATTGCCGTATCTCACACATACTTCCGAATTAGCTTACGAAACCTGTTCCATTGCGTCCGGAATGTGGAAAAACATTAGGATCGCCTGGCGGCATGCGTCATTTGGAGTTCGTTGCAAAAGTGTCAAATTGGTGATTTTAATATTAAAATAATATGGTTATATGTATATATTATTTTCAAAACCCTAGCCACTACCACCTATGGCCGGCCCTAAATTTTTCCATGGCCAGAACGCAACGATTTTCATCTTGATTTTTCTTCCAATCCGTTCACTTTCGAGAGAAGTTCCCAACTAACAAAACGAAGAGAGCCTCGAGCACTACGTATCCAACGGTAGTGATCTGAATCGGAGTTGCGTGGTGGTCGTTAGGGGGCCATGAAGGCCGTGCGTTTCGTGCATTCCTCAAGGTGGAGGAGGGGGCCGAGTTTGGCCTAGCTCTGGCCGAAGGTGGCTCTTGTCGTGGGCTACGAGGTGGCGCTCTCTGATCGATGAAAAGGCGAGTGTGGTGGTCGCGAATTCAAACCCTAGGTGTGGATGTTTGGGTTTCTCGTGCGCGCGTGTATACCTGGGAAGAGAAACGCGAACGGGAGAGATGGTGGGTGGGGCCCGCGTGCGTGAGGAGAGGGTGAGATGTTGTTTCTTTTTTTTTTTTTTTGTTTTGTTTGTTTAAATTCAAAATTCAAATCATGCAACTTAAAAACGTGATATCTTTTGCATGCGAGGTCGGATTCGAACGAGATTTTTTGCGTTGGCTTCGTATCGCCGAGCTCTTCGCAATGCAGCTGGTTTGGAGTCGATTGGAGGTCGTTTGAATTTCGGGTAAAATTAAACGTTCGTTTAATTTTATTCGAAACGAACGACGAAACCGAAATAAAATCAAGGTGAGAACTCCTCACTCAATCGAAAGGTTTTGTTTAAAATTTTAAATAGTTGGTGTTGATTGATGATTGCTGTTTGATTGTGCTAGTAGATATAGTAGGATATATACTATATATAGCGATATATATATATTGGCATATGTATATATCGGATTTGATTTCCCGCCTCGTATAGCGGATGAGACCCTATTGCGCCGTTATTAAGCGGATATTTTATAAAATCCCATATACCGCGATATTCCACCTTGAAGTGGAATTGGTATTGTGCTAACGTCTGTGGATGCAGGGTAACAGGTTGGAGGGATCCAACTGGATTCCTCGCATATTTTATTTGTTTATAAATATTATGTTGATTGTTGATAATCATATTGATATATGACACTTATTCCCGTGATTGACCATCTGATGTTGTTGCATCATCGGATTCAAATTTTTAAAAATTAAAATAACGGTTTTGAATTTAAAAAGGGGTTTTAAATCGATTTTTCAAAGAATATGGTTTATTAAAAATTTTGAATTGATTAAATTTTAAAATAAATAGATGGATAAAATTTTATGTTTTAAAAATTTATATTTTTATAAAATATAACTTAAAAGAAATTTTTAACAATAATAGGTTTTTATAAAATAGTTAAATTTGGTTTTTGGGAAGTTATTATTATTAATGGTTTATATAAAGGATCTTTATAAATGGATGTTTTTAAATAAAAATCATTGGAGTTATAGAATAAATTTATAAAATGCTGAGTTGATGTATAACATGAATTTCATTATAAATCTATAGATATATAATTTGTGAAATTTATAAAACGAATGGTTATTGGAAATTTTTAAGTTTATAAGTTATTAACTTATAGAAATGGATTTGGGCATTAAAAAGGGGAATTTTATAGAAATTGTTAATAAATGAAGATTTCATTAGTTGAAATTATTATAAACCATAAAGAAATCTTGTAAGTGATAAGGTTTTTAAATTGGTGAAGTTCAAAGGAACGATTTGGTAAATAAATAATATTATAAGTATTTAACTTACAATATGGCTTTTGGGTATGAAACTGGGTTATGTAAATTGCATCGGATTAATGAAGGAATTTATAAAATTGGGGTTTATAATAGAAATGGAATTTATAAACTATGTTTATAAATTTGAAATTCATCGAATTTGATAAATTGAAATATGGGAATTTGTTAAGTGGGCTATATTCACTATTTTGAATATTGAATAGATTATTAAATAAAATGGGTATGTTTGGGAAAGGAATGTTTTAAATGGAATTTAAAACGAATTAAAGGTGTTTTAAAATGTATTGAGTATTGAAAACATAGATTTCAACATTGATTGTTGAAATAGACGTTTTCGAGAAACAGAAGGGGATAATTTGTATAGTATTGGATTTATATATCTTTTTTTTTATTTATTTTAAATCCATATACTAGTGTTTTTGGGTTGTCGTAACGATGTTTTACGCAACATTCGTTTTTAACCCAAATAAATGTGAATAAAGGAATGTTTTCTTAAAGAGAATGGAATAAATACTTAACTGTGATTTAAGTATATGGAATATTTTCAAATCGTTGAAAATAAATAAATTTGTGAATTACTTATTTTTAAAATAAGCATGGGAATGGTTTTCTAATATGAAATGGAACAGTTTTTGTGAATTCACCTTTAAGGTAATTGAAAGCAAATAACTTGAAATCGATTTGGGAATCGTATGCTAGTAGATGCTTGGAATTTAAATCCACTTTGGAATTTATATATATGAAGGGAAATTTGTTTAAAATATAAATGTTGAATTATTTTTAAATATGAAAATATAACTTACGAATTTGGAACGTAAGTAAAATAAATCGGTAAAGATTTATTTGGTGGTTTGAAATTTGTTTCAAAAGGTATATATGGTTAAGGTGATTTGAAATTTGTTTTCAAATGGTTAAGGTGATTTGAAATTAGTTTTCAAATGGTTAAGGTGATTTGAAATTGGTTTGCAAATGGTTAATGTAATTTGAAAATTGGTTTTCAAATGGTAAAGGTAAATTGAAAATTGGTTTTTCAATTGGTTAAGTGTGGAAAATTTTATCGTGAAGTGGTTTTGGTAAAACAAATAACTGGGGCAATTATTTGTAAATGGTGTGTATATATATATATATATCTTGTAAAGATATTTTGGGACTTAATAATTTTGGAAAAATTATTTGGAATCTGATGATGTGGCGCATCTTTATTGATAGTTAAATAACCGACTATCAATATTTACCCTTGGATGGTATTGATTGTGTTTGTTTGGAATTGAATGCACACTTGTTTTTAAAATAAGCGCTCGCTATTCGGTTTAGCCGGGAGAGGACCTTTGTGTCATATATCCCATTCCGAATATGCGATACGTCGTTTGGATTGCATTTGAAGACCGGTGTTGAAGACCGGGTATTTGTGAAAACGATAGGATGACCTATCGATTGTCTCCGCATCGTTAGCTACGATATGGAGATTTCCTTTGTGATGGGAAATTTTATCGGGATTGTGAATACCCGGATTGCAAGGGCTTCTTTGGAAGTGCCTTCGGTTCTGTTCGAACCCGGAACAGACTTGTATGGTTACGTGTCTGACATTACATTTTGAGAGATAGAGCAGATTTCTTTCAAATACATTTCTGTTGGTGGCGGAGGATTTATTCTCTTAGCTTAACACCCTTCTCTGAGACGTACGAGCTCAGAGGTTATGTAGTTGAAGGTTATCAGCGATATTTCCCAATCTGGTAATGTGGCATGCTGAGTGCTGCTGTGTGATGATCATTGGTTGGTCATTTGTGATATGATCATTTGTTTGATCATTTATCTTTGTGATTATTGCTTTGGTCATCTGTGGACCCAAAGCATGGCTTTGTTGCACAAAGCGTAGCTTTGTGGACGATACTTCGTCAGGACCTCACTCCCCGGAAATGGTCGAAACAGGAATATGCGGCAAGGTTATGAGGGTCGCGCCCTTTAGGGTATGTCATTTCCTTCTGGAAAAGGGTGGTATCATGGTATGGAGCCCAGATGCTTACTCATGTTGATACACTATATATATATTTCTGTGTGTGGTGTTGTTGCGAGCGCTCGGATAAAGGTCCCAAAGGACCGGGGGATGACATATTCGTGTAGTAGTTACCTAGTTACAGAGGTAACCCGGCCTTGTGTTGGCAGAGATCTAACCGTAACGTTAGTTTCTCGGGACGTCCCGCCAGAGGCGATCCCATGTGGCAGTAGGAAGTTCCTTAGCCTGACCATTTGTTGGAAATCCATTCAAACCAATACGTGCCCTGTACGGTTTTAGTTGTATAACCTGCCATGGAATGTGGCGGTAACCTGCTATTGAACATGGTAGCTATAGTAGGCATACGACGAAATGTCGTATGCTGGCTAGGATTTATATTCTACTTTCGAAATTGTTTTCTACACTATGCACTAGTAATAATATCAAAAATGATTTGATTTTCATGTAGTAAGCATCTTTGACTATCATAAGGAGAAATCTCCTCCAATTCTGCGTTTGCATTGTGTGTGTGGCGGGAGGCCTTATGGTAGTTTCATTTTCCAAAAAGCATTGCGGATTTAAAAATTTAAATTTTCTTGTTGCTTGTTTTAAAGATAAACTGTTTTTGAGTTCTCACACCAGTCACATGACTGACCTGGAGTTTATTGTTCCTTTCCTAAACTCTGGGTGCCCACTATTTTTCACACGGGCAGTCTAGAGTTAGGTTATCAGGTTATTCTGGATTCGGGAGTTGCTGTGCAGATGTTGGAGGCGAGCTTGGATAGTGTAGTCTATTATTTATTGTATATAGTATTTCTTTTCCGCTGTTGTTGTTGTACACTCTGATTGATGTAATGTAATGTGATATATAAAATGTATAGTTCTTTGTTTTAAATGAATGTACATTTATCTATTATATATTGTTCCGCTGCGATTGTGAGATTCTGATATTGTTTCTCGTTCTGTTACTTGTTTTCTGTTTTCTCCTCTCTTTCTTTTCTTTCTTCTTCTACCTCTTTCTTCTTCTTAAACCCTAACGGTTCGATTTTTCGGCAACGAAAAATCGCGATCGTTACATTTGGTATCAGAGCATATGGTTAAGCGACAACCTGCTCTGTTGGGTGTTACTCATTAGAGATAGAGTCAGTAGTACTCTAGAATGAGTGTGAGTGTAATAATAGATATGAGTGCGTATTTGTTAGTGAATATAAAATTGTTTTATATTGTGATGATTGGTTTGTTGAGTGGTATATGAACCTTCGTCGGCGCAGCCTCGAAAACTGAATCGAAGGGGTTCCTAAACACTTGAATAGAACAATTCGACACAATATTGTTTTAAATTGGGTAAATGAAATAATTTTGCCTCGATTATATTTTATATATAAAGAGAAAATAATTTTTCAAGAATTATTGAAGTGTGTATATAATTGATTGCTTGGTTGTTGTAAATGATATATATATATAAAATAATTAAAAGTTGTTTGAATAAGCTGATAAAAGCAACTATTGTAAAAGAATAATGGTATAAACCAATGAATCATAAGATGAAATTATAATTAATAATGATTTACAATTGTAAGATAAGCATGTATGTATATAAGAAGTAAAATTATATAAGTAAAAGGTTTATAAAAGTGATTTATGAATAGAAAGAAACCTTTTGAAAGAATAATTAGCATTGATTTCACTATTGTCACTGGGAAATAATAAGGGTGATGACTGCAGCATCATCAGTATCATTTTCGAGTTTCTATGTGATGGATTTGCTACAAAAATGAATTAAAAATTGAAGTTTTGTTGTAATAAACCAATTTGAAATTAAAATTCAATTTGAAATTGATAAATATAAGTGAAAAAGGTTTTGAACTTATAATATAAGTTAGAAGTTGAATAATAAGTTTTATAACTTATTAAATGGGAAAATGTAAGTGAAACCAGTTGTTGAAGTGGTTAAACAATTAAGTTAAGTAAAATGGAATATGAATTTGAATATTGATATGAATTTGACTTAAGTAAAAGTTAAATAGGATTTACTTTGGAATTTAAAATCCGAATTGAATTGATAAGTAAAACTTAAGTTTAATTAACAAATGATGTTTAAATGGAATAACTTAAGTGAAGTTGAATAAAAAATCGATCTTTGCATCAAAGTTAAATAATCAAGTGAATTAAATGATGTAAATAAAGTTGAAATGGAATGCAAGTTAAGTAATGTTGAAAGAATTGATGTTAATATCAAAATAAATGAATAAAGTGAGTAAATGAAATTGTTAAAGATGTGAACTTAAGTTATATAAATGAAATTCAATTTTATTTGTAAAAAGAACTAGCAATTGAGTTAAAGTATGAATTGAATGTTAATCAATTGAATGTTAAACCAATTGAAATTAAAACAGTTGAACCAAATTGAATGTAAGTAAAATGGATAAAATTTGGTTGTATTGGATGTGCATTGGTTGTTATTTGCTTGTTGGTTGGTTGTATGTAAATTCCTTAAGTGTTAACGAAATTGAATCTGCTAAATTGAAAGCTATGTAATTGAATTCAAATGAAGATTGGAATGCAAAGTTGAATGAAAATGAATATGCAACTTTAATAGTAAGCTAAAAGTGGTATAAGAAGCATGTATTGGAAATTTTATAATTGAATTGGCAAATTGGTTTGAATATTATAATTAGATATTATGCTAGCAGGATATACAGGTTATAAAGGAATTGGGATTTTGATTTCAAAGTTAAAAAATTGAATTGATCGACAAAAAGGTACGTATTTCAATTTTAATATGAGATTTGATGATTTCCTTCTCCAGCCACTTGGCTTTCTCTTTTCTTTTGATTCTGAGGGGCCGTAGTGCCGTTTTGTAGTCGTACCGATCTAGCCGCGCAAAGGAGACTCTGGCGAAATTTTTCGAAAATTTAGGGAGTTAGTAAAATTTTGAGAAATTTTGAAAGTTTGAAATTTGAATTTAAATTTAAATTTGAATTGTTGAGTAAACAATGTTGTTTGAAACCTATAATTGAAGTTGGAAAGCTAATTGAAATGATAGTAAATCTTTAATAAAAGATTGGTGTTAGAAAGTTGATAAAACTATTAGTTTTGGAAAAATAATAAACGGATTATGAATTATTCTCCTTAACTTGCAATTTCGAGGACGAAATTCTTTTAAGGGGGGAAGATTGTAACGACCCAGAATTTTTGATAACTTAAATTTGAATATTTAATTTATTTTTAATATTAATAAGTGGAATTTTTAAGTCGAATAATTTATTTTTCGAATATTGGATTTAATGGGATAATTAAATCGATTTATTTAATAGTGAAATTCCACAAATAATTAGATATTGGGTTAAATATGATTGAAAATGGTTTGGAAAATTTTGTTATATCATATTAAAGTTATAGAAATATTTTAGAACTTGTAAAACTGAATTTGGAGTTAATTTGTAAAAATTGAATATTTTAATATTTAATTATCGACTGAAAAATAGCCAATTTTTGAACAGTCTCGGAATTTAACGAGACGAGTTCCAATGGATCCGTAATAGTTAGTTATTATCGGATTTCAAATTTCGTAGCAAACGGAGTTGTCGTTTGACCGTGGCAGCTCGAAAGGCATCGATATCGTTTTAATTTTAATTCGGCGAGTTAAAATAGCCATTTTTCAAACGGTCTCGGATTTCGACGAAACCAGTTTCATCGGATCCGTAATGTGATATTATTGCAAGATTTCAAATTTCAAGTCGATTGGATTTGTCGTTTGTCCGGTACAAGCCAAAACGTCTAGAAATCGCTTAAATCGGTTTAAATTTAAATCGACTGTTTATTGCCGTATCTCACACATACTTCCGAATTAGCTTACGAAACCTGTTCCATTGCGTCCGGAATGTGGAAAAACATTAGGATCGCCTGGCGGCATGCGTCATTTGGAGTTCGTTGCAAAAGTGTCAAATTGGTGATTTTAATATTAAAATAATATGGTTATATGTATATATTATTTTCAAAACCCTAGCCACTACCACCTATGGCCGGCCCTAAATTTTTCCATGGCCAGAACGCAACGATTTTCATCTTGATTTTTCTTCCAATCCGTTCACTTTCGAGAGAAGTTCCCAACTAACAAAACGAAGAGAGCCTCGAGCACTACGTATCCAACGGTAGTGATCTGAATCGGAGTTGCGTGGTGGTCGTTAGGGGGCCATGAAGGCCGTGCGTTTCGTGCATTCCTCAAGGTGGAGGAGGGGGCCGAGTTTGGCCTAGCTCTGGCCGAAGGTGGCTCTTGTCGTGGGCTACGAGGTGGCGCTCTCTGATCGATGAAAAGGCGAGTGTGGTGGTCGCGAATTCAAACCCTAGGTGTGGATGTTTGGGTTTCTCGTGCGCGCGTGTATACCTGGGAAGAGAAACGCGAACGGGAGAGATGGTGGGTGGGGCCCGCGTGCGTGAGGAGAGGGTGAGATGTTGTTTCTTTTATTTTTTTTTTTGTTTTGTTTGTTTAAATTCAAAATTCAAATCATGCAACTTAAAAACGTGATATCTTTTGCATGCGAGGTCGGATTCGAACGAGATTTTTTGCGTTGGCTTCGTATCGCCGAGCTCTTCGCAATGCAGCTGGTTTGGAGTCGATTGGAGGTCGTTTGAATTTCGGGTAAAATTAAACGTTCGTTTAATTTTATTCGAAACGAACGACGAAACCGAAATAAAATCAAGGTGAGAACTCCTCACTCAATCGAAAGGTTTTGTTTAAAATTTTAAATAGTTGGTGTTGATTGATGATTGCTGTTTGATTGTGCTAGTAGATATAGTAGGATATATACTATATATAGCGATATATATATATTGGCATATGTATATATCGGATTTGATTTCCCGCCTCGTATAGCGGATGAGACCCTATTGCGCCGTTATTAAGCGGATATTTTATAAAATCCCATATACCGCGATATTCCACCTTGAAGTGGAATTGGTATTGTGCTAACGTCTGTGGATGCAGGGTAACAGGTTGGAGGGATCCAACTGGATTCCTCGCATATTTTATTTGTTTATAAATATTATGTTGATTGTTGATAATCATATTGATATATGACACTTATTCCCGTGATTGACCATCTGATGTTGTTGCATCATCGGATTCAAATTTTTAAAAATTAAAATAACGGTTTTGAATTTAAAAAGGGGTTTTAAATCGATTTTTCAAAGAATATGGTTTATTAAAAATTTTGAATTGATTAAATTTTAAAATAAATAGATGGATAAAATTTTATGTTTTAAAAATTTATATTTTTATAAAATATAACTTAAAAGAAATTTTTAACAATAATAGGTTTTTATAAAATAGTTAAATTTGGTTTTTGGGAAGTTATTATTATTAATGGTTTATATAAAGGATCTTTATAAATGGATGTTTTTAAATAAAAATCATTGGAGTTATAGAATAAATTTATAAAATGCTGAGTTGATGTATAACATGAATTTCATTATAAATCTATAGATATATAATTTGTGAAATTTATAAAACGAATGGTTATTGGAAATTTTTAAGTTTATAAGTTATTAACTTATAGAAATGGATTTGGGCATTAAAAAGGGGAATTTTATAGAAATTGTTAATAAATGAAGATTTCATTAGTTGAAATTATTATAAACCATAAAGAAATCTTGTAAGTGATAAGGTTTTTAAATTGGTGAAGTTCAAAGGAACGATTTGGTAAATAAATAATATTATAAGTATTTAACTTACAATATGGCTTTTGGGTATGAAACTGGGTTATGTAAATTGCATCGGATTAATAAAGGAATTTATAAAATTGGGGTTTATAATAGAAATGGAATTTATAAACTATGTTTATAAATTTGAAATTCATCGAATTTGATAAATTGAAATATGGGAATTTGTTAAGTGGGCTATATTCACTATTTTGAATATTGAATAGATTATTAAATAAAATGGGTATGTTTGGGAAAGGAATGTTTTAAATGGAATTTAAAACGAATTAAAGGTGTTTTAAAATGTATTGAGTATTGAAAACATAGATTTCAACATTGATTGTTGAAATAGACGTTTTCGAGAAACAGAAGGGGATAATTTGTATAGTATTGGATTTATATATCTTTTTTTTTATTTATTTTAAATCCATATACTAGTGTTTTTGGGTTGTCGTAACGATGTTTTACGCAACATTCGTTTTTAACCCAAATAAATGTGAATAAAGGAATGTTTTCTTAAAGAGAATGGAATAAATACTTAACTGTGATTTAAGTATATGGAATATTTTCAAATCGTTGAAAATAAATAAATTTGTGAATTACTTATTTTTAAAATAAGCATGGGAATGGTTTTCTAATATGAAATGGAACAGTTTTTGTGAATTCACCTTTAAGGTAATTGAAAGCAAATAACTTGAAATCGATTTGGGAATCGTATGCTAGTAGATGCTTGGAATTTAAATCCACTTTGGAATTTATATATATGAAGGGAAATTTGTTTAAAATATAAATGTTGAATTATTTTTAAATATGAAAATATAACTTACGAATTTGGAACGTAAGTAAAATAAATCGGTAAAGATTTATTTGGTGGTTTGAAATTTGTTTCAAAAGGTATATATGGTTAAGGTGATTTGAAATTTGTTTTCAAATGGTTAAGGTGATTTGAAATTAGTTTTCAAATGGTTAAGGTGATTTGAAATTGGTTTGCAAATGGTTAATGTAATTTGAAAATTGGTTTTCAAATGGTAAAGGTAAATTGAAAATTGGTTTTTCAATTGGTTAAGTGTGGAAAATTTTATCGTGAAGTGGTTTTGGTAAAACAAATAACTGGGGCAATTATTTGTAAATGGTGTATATATATATATATATATATCTTGTAAAGATATTTTGGGACTTAATAATTTTGGAAAAATTATTTGGAATCTGATGATGTGGCGCATCTTTATTGATAGTTAAATAACCGACTATCAATATTTACCCTTGGATGGTATTGATTGTGTTTGTTTGGAATTGAATGCACACTTGTTTTTAAAATAAGCGCTCGCTATTCGGTTTAGCCGGGAGAGGACCTTTGTGTCATATATCCCATTCCGAATATGCGATACGTCGTTTGGATTGCATTTGAAGACCGGTGTTGAAGACCGGGTATTTGTGAAAACGATAGGATGACCTATCGATTGTCTCCGCATCGTTAGCTACGATATGGAGATTTCCTTTGTGATGGGAAATTTTATCGGGATTGTGAATACCCGGATTGCAAGGGCTTCTTTGGAAGTGCCTTCGGTTCTGTTCGAACCCGGAACAGACTTGTATGGTTACGTGTCTGACATTACATTTTGAGAGATAGAGCAGATTTCTTTCAAATACATTTCTGTTGGTGGCGGAGGATTTATTCTCTTAGCTTAACACCCTTCTCTGAGACGTACGAGCTCAGAGGTTATGTAGTTGAAGGTTATCAGCGATATTTCCCAATCTGGTAATGTGGCATGCTGAGTGCTGCTGTGTGATGATCATTGGTTGGTCATTTGTGATATGATCATTTGTTTGATCATTTATCTTTGTGATTATTGCTTTGGTCATCTGTGGACCCAAAGCATGGCTTTGTTGCACAAAGCGTAGCTTTGTGGACGATACTTCGTCAGGACCTCACTCCCCGGAAATGGTCGAAACAGGAATATGCGGCAAGGTTATGAGGGTCGCGCCCTTTAGGGTATGTCATTTCCTTCTGGAAAAGGGTGGTATCATGGTATGGAGCCCAGATGCTTACTCATGTTGATACACTATATATATATTTCTGTGTGTGGTGTTGTTGCGAGCGCTCGGATAAAGGTCCCAAAGGACCGGGGGATGACATATTCGTGTAGTAGTTACCTAGTTACAGAGGTAACCCGGCCTTGTGTTGGCAGAGATCTAACCGTAACGTTAGTTTCTCGGGACGTCCCGCCAGAGGCGATCCCATGTGGCAGTAGGAAGTTCCTTAGCCTGACCATTTGTTGGAAATCCATTCAAACCAATACGTGCCCTGTACGGTTTTAGTTGTATAACCTGCCATGGAATGTGGCGGTAACCTGCTATTGAACATGGTAGCTATAGTAGGCATACGACGAAATGTCGTATGCTGGCTAGGATTTATATTCTACTTTCGAAATTGTTTTCTACACTATGCACTAGTAATAATATCAAAAATGATTTGATTTTCACGTAGTAAGCATCTTTGACTATCATAAGGAGAAATCTCCTCCAATTCTGCGTTTGCATTGTGTGTGTGGCGGGAGGCCTTATGGTAGTTTCATTTTCCAAAAAGCATTGCGGATTTAAAAATTTAAATTTTCTTGTTGCTTGTTTTAAAGATAAACTGTTTTTGAGTTCTCACACCAGTCACATGACTGACCTGGAGTTTATTGTTCCTTTCCTAAACTCTGGGTGCCCACTATTTTTCACACGGGCAGTCTAGAGTTAGGTTATCAGGTTATTCTGGATTCGGGAGTTGCTGTGCAGATGTTGGAGGCGAGCTTGGATAGTGTAGTCTATTATTTATTGTATATAGTATTTCTTTTCCGCTGTTGTTGTTGTACACTCTGATTGATGTAATGTAATGTGATATATAAAATGTATAGTTCTTTGTTTTAAATGAATGTACATTTATCTATTATATATTGTTCCGCTGCGATTGTGAGATTCTGATATTGTTTCTCGTTCTGTTACTTGTTTTCTGTTTTCTCCTCTCTTTCTTTTCTTTCTTCTTCTACCTCTTTCTTCTTCTTAAACCCTAACGGTTCGATTTTTCGGCAACGAAAAATCGCGATCGTTACAGAAAGCAAAATAAATGGTTGGATCTTCAAGCAAAGCTCCAACTTCGAAGGTGAGTCTTGAATGCTAAATCACCCATTCTGACTCGAGCATAAAGCAAAACACAAAACACTCGAGTCAGGACATAAATACTTACAAACTGTAAATCAACTCAAGTGAACAGTAACAAAATGCATCAGTAACTTAAAGGATGTTTGGGATCGTCCATCCTTTAAGGATCCGTTAAACTATTTACTATGTCGTAATATTGCGCTATTATAATAGTGTCTACAGTAAAACAAACTTACTTCTAAATACCGTTGAAGGGTTACTCATATAGCCCCCAACACGTAATAGTCCCAGTAGTCCATCCAGTATCAGCATATCTCTAGATCGGATGATTACCCTAAATACTCCATGGGCTACGGGAGAAAAACAAACTCGTAGCAAAGGCTCGGTATGATAGGTGACACGGAACAACTGGGCAATGCCAGGTTAGATATACCAATTACGCTTCTGGGCTAGTGGTAACGCGTAGCAGCCACTACCGCCCACCTCGAAACACACTCCCAAATCAAAATCGGAGGATGACCATCAAATCAACCACAAGTAAGAGTATAGTATCGAAGGAATGTGTCCGATCGGAGGAATGACCTCACTTGGCCCGTCGATCGCTCCTATTTTTGCTACCTTAAGCCAACTCACGGGAGTCGGGTCCACGTTCATACCTCAATAGGATCGTCGCCACCATCCTACTTCATTCTGGAATCTCCACCGCGTACACAGTTGTTAAAATGGTTTTCGGAGTTGGCAAAGAGTATGACAACTTCCAATCCCGGTCTATTTAACAATCAAACGTTATTATAACACCGTGGTCATTTCAAAATAGTTAATAATTCAAAAATCAAATCATTTCATTCCAAAACCATATTCCTTTCAAAATAGTTTATACTTCAAAACCAAAACCAGTTTATTTCAAAACTATATCCGAATCAATACAATATCATTTCCAATTCAAACGTATATTCACCTTTCAAAAATAATACTTTCAAGGTTATAAGTCTTTCGAAACCAAATACTTGAAATCATTACACTTTGAAAATCAAAACATTTTGAAATCATACATTTGAAATCATGGAACATTCATTTAATTATTTGCATTTTACAAATTTATTCAATTAAACCAAAATTTCAAATTTCCAATTGAAATTAAATTAAACCATCATTTTCAATTCAAGTCAGTTTCCCAACGAACCACTCAAATCTTATCAATTTAAAAATATAGATTTGATCCACAAAATAAACTATTCAATTTTAATATATATCATATTTCAAACTAAATTTGAAAATCTCATATATCTCAAATTTAATTCCATTATTACTTAGTTTTGAAATGTCCATTTCAAAAATCCAATATCATTTAAATAAACTTATATTACAAGTAAACAAAATATCCTTTAAATATTCATTTATCAAATATCATTTCAAATTCATATTCTTTATCAAAATAAAGATCAAATTATTTCCAAACCATTTCAATCATCAAAATATCATATTTTTTCAAAACCTCATTATCAAATCATTATTTGAATTCAAATTCAAATATTCAATTTAAATATCATTTTTAAGTCAAATAAGTCATTTATTTACTCAAATATCATTATCAAAACAATTTCAAAATTCCATTCAAAATTCATTTATCTCATTACATTTCATTCCATTTAACACATAACCAAGTAAACCTTATTTAAATTCAGGTTCAATTTAAATTCCTTAAAATTCAAATTTAATTATTGAATTATATTCAAAACTTCTTAAATTTCACAAATAATCAATTTTCAAAAGTTAAATAATTTAACACTTTAAAATATAACTCAAAAAGTGTTAAAATCTATAATATTTCAAAATAATATCAAATTATAACAACGACGCCATCTATAAAGTGCCATCGTAGCTTATAGTTTCTAAAATAGTTTAGTTCAAGAATAATGGCATTTATAAAAATGCCATAATAGATATTTAGTTACTTCAAACCTAGTTAAATTCGAAACAACATCATTCTTAAAGTTTAGTTCAAGAATAACGACATTTATAAAAATGCCGTAATGGATATTTAGTTACTTCAAACCTAGTTAAATTCAAAACAAACAGCATTTTAAAATGCTGTCATAAGACTACAACATTTTAGAATGCTATTACCAAAATTTCAGATTTTATTATAACTTCCAGAAATATTTAAAGACTTCAATTTTAGCAAATTTAAAATTATAAATCATATTTCTAGACTTCAAAATTTAACATTTAAATAATTTTAACATATGATTTATCACAATAAAATTAAAAAATCAAATATTCAATTTAAAAACTCAATTCATTTATTAAGTCAAAATTTCACTGTTTATTAACTTATAAATTAAATAAAACTTAACATTTTACTTTAAATATCATTTCAAAACTTTAAATTAAATTTCTATTATTTATTTACATTTTAAAAATAAATTTAAAGTCAAAATTCACATTTACTTCAAATTTACATACATAAATTCACAAATTCAAAACTAAATATTTAGCCTTCTTAAAACTATAAAATATATATTTTTAAATCAAAATTTCATAATTTAAAAATAAATACCTTTATAAAAATCATTTAAAAATATACCACGGGGTCTGTATATAATTTTCTAACCTAGGTCAAGTGATACGGATATATATCATTTCAATCCGCAATTTAAAAAGAAAACCCGGATTCTATCATTTCAAACCCGAAATCACTAGTCATATAAAATACAATAAAAAATCATTCAAGCCTATCATTTCAGTGCATAATGATTTTTCCCTATTCTAATGTCCGTTCGGGTATGTATCATTTCAACCCATGGTGATTCTATTCTAACAGGGAAATTGCAGTGTGAATATATGCATAAACAGTATATAAACAATGTCAATGCCACAGTATAATGTCATATATCAGAAGTCAGGTGATAATTAAAAGTTATAACATGGTAATAACATGGCATAGCGTATCATATGATCATCATTAACTTTCATAAACATTTTATATTACTAAACACTTGCCATCAATTCACTAGTTCATAAGTAAATATGTCAGAGTGAGAAAGACTCACCTTTTCAAGCTGAAGACCACTATGACACACAAAACGATTCTAAAGGCACGACAAGCACGATTTAGCACGACTTTGATTCAAATGAGAGAGAGTTAAGATATGATCTTGCACACAACAATTAAACAAAGCAATATACATATATATACAATACAAAGATTAATTGAAACAATAGAAAAGTAGAAGCAACAACTGACATTACCAAGCTTTTCAACCTTTTTGCTTGACCACAACTCCATGTATGCTCATCCATACATGCTTAGGGCTCGGCCATACATGTTTTCAGGTGGAAAAGGATCTGGTTTGGATCATGAGTGCACGGCTACAAAGGAATGTGGAAGGTTTTTGGGAGTTACAAGTAAGGAATACAATGAGACAAGGCATAAAGTGGAGTTTGGTTTGCATCTAGGCTCGGCCTATGGTCAAGTGGGGTTCGACCTTGCACTATTTCAGGTCTGAAGGGGCGGCCAGAGGTCATGTCAGGTCAGGTCGTGGCTGGAGGAGGAGCTAGTGGTGAAGAAGAGGCAAGGTGTGAAGGAAATGGTGGAAATATTGGTTCGGCTAGGCAATTTTGGAGAGGTTTGTACACATTTTTGTGGAGTTTTGTTCATGGGATGGTCACGGCACTTGCTGGTCAGAGGAGGGAGAGGTCAAACCATGGAGGATGTGGGGAAGGAAGTGGTGGTGGAGGTCGGTGGAGGAGATGAGGGGATATGGCCGAGCAAACAAGAGAAAGAGGAAGGCAAAACATTGAAAAAAATTGAAAAGAAAAAGGAAAAGAGGAGCCATGAATCATTTTTTTTTCTCAAATGAAAATAGACGTGAATGGAGATGAGGTGGGAAGTTTTCCACGTGAATATAAGGGAGAATACACGGCTAAGACCAAAGAAAAGAACGGCTAAAAGAAAGGAAGTTAAAAGGCAAGAAGAGGAAAAGGCAAAGAAAGGAAAGGTCACAGGAAAATGAAAGGTTTTTGACTATTTGTATTTCCACTTTCTTTTAGTCAAAATAACTAAATAAATTTCAGTAAAATAAAAATAAAAGCTGAACAAAATAAAATGAAAAAGAAAATAAAAATATAATTTTAAGGAAAAATAGAAAATAATTAAGAAAATAGCCAATATATTGAAACTAGCATTTAAAAATATAAACAATATACAATGAACATTAGAAAATTATAACTTCGCTTATAAAATGTTTTAAAATAAAATAAATACATAATATGTCATGTTACACAAATAAGAACATGATATGACAAACAAAATATTATTTATATTAATTAAAATAAGCAATTTTGTTAACTAAAACAAATTACACATATTAATGTAAAAAAGCATAACTTCCACAATATAAATCGGATTTCAACGAAACGAAAAGCAGTATTTTTGAAATTTAATTTATTCCATTATAAAAGATAAAATTCAAAAAATGCAATATCTAAATTTTAAATTTAAAAGTCAAATTTGACCATATTGACCAAAATCCACATTTTTGGAAAATATTCAGTATATTCAGGTTTGACATTATAATTCACATAAAAATCAAAGTTTATATTTAAAATAACAAAATTTATTCATTTTAATAAATAAAATAAAGTTTTTCTTTTAAATCAGGAAAATTCAGTTAAAATAATTAAAATAATCAATTAAAATAATCACAAAATACAGGTTTATTACAAAGACCTTTGTCTAAAATACGATCCTCAACGCGATCATCTTAAGCAGTGAACACATTAGCCTCTCTATCTGACTGCGGACTAGACTCTCGAACTGTCACTCGCTTCCCACAGTCGACTACATGACCAACCAAACTATAAAGGTTTCCTTCTTTCAATATACCTCTCATCCATACAAGACCACCCTTCTTCATTTTCAAAATTTCAACTCAAGTCTCATAAATACAACCACAGCGATCCTACTGACCGACTTAAATAAGATTATGTGAACTAGAAGGAACATGCCTCATGTCCGAGACTTCTCTAATCATACCATCATGCATATATACCGGATAGATCCAATACTATAAACTAGTAGCTCCGAGGTTTTAAATCTCGGATATCGGAAACGTTTCATCTCGGCGATTTTAGTGACTCGGTATCGTATCGGGGGAGATCTCGAAAGAGGCGAGTGCGTCTCAGACACCAATATCGGATTTACTTCTCGGACCTAAAGTTCATCTCGGAACCATATCGGAGTATAAAACATCACAAAATTTATAGCAAAAAATGCATGGTATCGATTTATTTAACATTTACTGAATTACTGCAACTAATCTCCAGTATTCTAACTGAAAAAAAGAATGCAATTATACTTCAATTATATGAAATTGTTCAACAAAAGTTACAAAACATCATCAGTTTTAGCAATTACATATAAGTAGATGAAATGCGACAAATTAACTGAAAAAAGCGGGTTCTATACAATTACATGTATGTAGTAAGAATAACATAATAACAGTATCGGGAACTGATGCAAATAAAAGCAAATGCATATAAGACATATCGGGAATCAAAGGATTTCAGGCAATGCAGATCTACTTGCAGAAAGTTATGCAAGTAAGAATAACAAACTAAATCTACTTGCGAATCTACTCTAAATTATATTGTATATTCAATTTTTTGAAAAATTGAATTTCATTAAAATAGAAACAACCCTAATTTACATACATGTAGAGAGTAGAGAGATTGGTCGAAGACGAAACTGCAGACTGTCAAAAGCGAGATCGCGTAGTCGAGAATTGAAAACAACCGCGAGCTGTCGGATGTTAGAAGAGGAAGTTCGATATTTTGACAAGGAACGTGATCTTTTGAGAAGTTGAATCAGAAATAAAAGGGCTTTGTTCTTTTTTTATGATAGATTTAGCTGGGCTAATTTTTAAAAAAAACAATATATCGAAGATATCTTGGAATATCGTTTCGCTTTAAATATCGGCCGATATATGTAAGTTTCGGTTGATATAATCGAAACGAGATATCAACCGATATCTCATATTTCGTTTCGCCTAAGCCTTGAACAGAGATTTCGGCCGAGATGGCCGAAATTTAAAACACTGAGTAGCTCTACTCCATTGACGGTCCTAATCATGTCAACCCTCTTCTCATAAGAAGAGAAACAATTTACATCTCTACAAATGTGAAAAATGACTTCCGAATCTATCATGCAAGGCCTCTCTTCACTAATGAAGACATCACAACAAGTATCACTGTCACTACCTTCAGCTATGTCCTTTCATGTATCACTATCACTGTCACTGTGTATAGTTTTCTTTTGATTCTTTTTATACGCTTCACACCTATTGCGCATATGACTATTTTTACGACAATAATAACAAATGATGCTTTTTGATATATCTTTACCATTAGTGACTTTCTTCTTCGGACTTGTATCCTTTTTCGAGTCCTTTGATATCATAGCCTCATCTTGAACTAATTTCACACATGATGCTTTTCTTCTAAGCTCCTCATTCAAAAGACTACTTCGAACAGTTTTCAGTGAGATAATTCCATTAGCGTTGGAATTACTTAATAAAACAATTAAAGTTTCACAACTTTCTGAAAGCGAACTCATCAATAAAAGAGCGTGTAACTCATCATCAAATTTGACATTCATACTTGCTAATTGATTTATTACATCTTGAAATTCGTTCAAGTGCTCTACAACAAACTTCTCTCCATCTAATTTCAGTTTAAACAACTTTCGAACAAGAAAAGCCTTATTTGTAGCACTTTTTGACTCGTACAAAGATACAAACTTGTCCCATAAAACCTTCGCGGATTTACAACTAGCCACATGATGGAAGACTGAATCATCAAGATACCGACGAATCAACGTAATTGCCTTCTTATCCATCTTCTTCCATTTTCCCTCCTCTACATCAAAGGGCTTCTTCACATCTCCATCAATCGGATATGATCATTGAGGTTTCCAAATACCCCAATTTTTTCCGTCTAAAATAAACATCTTTGAAAAAGAAATCATATCCGATATCTCAATAATTTTTCAAATCCAAAATGCTTTGCGATGACTTTGCTCCGATACCAATCTGTAGTGAAAATTTTGCTTTGTGGAATCTTTTCCCAATGATCTTTTATCATTCAAATCACAAAGAGATAAATTTGGATATAAAATAAATGGACATGAAATAAAAAATCAATACACAAGAAATTCCGCGCAACCACTCTCTTTTTTGATTCACTAAAATTTGTTTACAATTAATCGAACAAAATAAAAGTAAACAAAATACAATTGAATCAATAACAAAATTGAGAAAGGAAGTGTTGATCTCTATGACTAAAATTGTTGGAGGAGAAGAACAAAGATGAAATAAGAGAGAATTAGCATATAGATTTCATACATTTTACACTCTCTTTTGTAGGCTCTATTTATAACATCAAATACTTAATGTCCAAGTTAATATTAGATAACAAAAAATAAGTTGATTAGCTAGAGAGAAATAAACATAATCAAATATCTTTGTTAATTAGGGGAAACAAAATCTTCTCTTTCTTTTTTTGCATATTTACTTCTTTCTATTTGTGATTTTGTATCGTCAAAATTTAACGAATGTGTCTGTTCAAAACATGTACCATAATGTCATTAAAAAAAGGGAACCTTCATTTTTATCGTGTATCATCATCTAGCCAATGCTCAGCGCTTTCACTTGAGCAGGATCTGGAGTGGGCAAGTTGTACCTAGTCTTACCTCCATTGCTAGAGAGACCATCTTTGACGCTTGGTCAATAAAACAAGCAGCCATAAAAACCAAATTCATCGCTGCGTGAATCAAAACATTTAATTTTCAACAAACACTAATCATTAATTTTCAAAATTGATTAATTTTCAACAAATACTAACCATTAATTTTCAAAACTTATTAATTTTCAAAAACTAATCATGTTTTTCACATTGTTTGAATCACAGTGGATACTATAAAGTAAAAACAGGCAAACCACTATACATACCTAATTGCTCTAGTTTGGAGTCAGTGATGCTAAGACTGGATGTAGAATTTGGATCATATTTTGCATATCTTGAAGTGTAGTAATTAAGTCCAACAAAATCATACGATCCTTTTATCAACTCTAATTCCTCCTTAGTGAATTCTGGAAGCCTTTCTCCGACCAAATCTCTCATACAGGCTGTGATATTCTTCATTCATTGATGACTACATATTTTATTGCCCTCAGCGCTGCTTCTTTTTCTGCATCTGAATCTGAATATGACATACACAGAGCGATTCCAATCTCTCCTCAATTATCAGACTTAAAATTTAAAGGTTCAACATGTGATAACAAGCTTGCATGTCTTTAAACATAAAATTTATATCAATTACTATGAGTTCTAACTCCCATAATTTATTGATCCCTCGAAGCACATCATTTCTCAAAGTTAAAAATATAAGAAAGCTTTATTTTATTCAGAGTATGTTTCAGTTTGACAACTAGTCACAAGTAAAAAACTACTTTTAAGCAACTTAATTCAATTCTGGTGCTTAACTTATTATAAGAGGTTTGCAAAAGCGACTTAGAATTAGAAATGTGAATAGTAGCTTATGACTTATAAACAAAATTTGTAAGTCATGCGTGATTTTAACCAAATTATGTTATTTATTTTTTAAATTTAACACTCAAATTACATCCACACACTTTTACTTATAAGTTACTATTTAAAACCACCAAGAAGTTACTACTTGGAATTCTTTGCAAGAAGTTTCAAAATAAATTTTTGCCAAACAGGCTCTTATTTATTGATATATCCGCTTCTAGAATATTAATCTTGACAAATGTTTTAACTTTGAGAAAAATTACATGGAAGTGGTTTAAAAAGTTCAACAGCTGCTCCATGTTGAATGAAATGATCAAGTTGCACAAGGTAGTCGTTGAAGTTTATGTCATTATTTCAGTTTGTTTAAATCGTTTTTGTTGTTGTCAGAATAAGTCTCGTCTGTTAGCACCATTCTAGGAGTTTGATTTGGTCTAAGTTGTTAGCTGAATTAGCTGAGGACTTTGTCAGTTTATTTCTATTGTAATGACTATAAAAAAACCTCATTTCAGTTTCAATAATACAGCAATTCAGTCACATTATTTTTCTTCCTTCTCTGTATTTGTGTTAACACTCCATGTGCTAATTTCAGATTGTGAGTAACGATGTGAGGTTCAGTTAGATAATTGCCACGACGACATCCAAGGCTGCTACGACACCCTGGGACATGGACTCTGAGTGAATAGCCTTGGGTACTGAATGTCCATGGTTCATTCACTGTAATCCAATTTTTTACTGTCTCCAAATTCTCGGAAGCATATTTGGAAATATTTTTATGAGGTATATAATTCTGTGTAACAACATAGAGTGTTTTGGCAGATATTTTCTTTATTAGAATACCATCAAACCCAAAATGGATTTAATGAGGTTGCAGTATTCTGCCGACTTTCTATATCATAAAACAGGTTCATTTTGTTTCTTGTATTACTCTTAGGAAGAACCGTATAACAACAATGATTAAGATAAGTTTATGTACTCTATGTGAATTAAATTCTTACACGCTTTTTGTGAAGAAAACCGCCGTATTCATCCTCTAAAGCTTGTGGAACATCCCAATGGAAGAGTCTTCACATATGGTGTTATATCTGGAATGTGAATTACATGTTAGTATATTGTGAAATCATACCACTATTTTCCAGTACTCGCCATTTTCTATTAGCTCGTTTATGAGATTGTAATACATTATTCCTTGATTAATTCCTTACCATCTATTTTCATAAGTGAACATAAAAAAAAAGTTGATTTATAAATTTTCTTAGTTGTTGGAATCATATGAGCTTCAGTTTTGTATTTATTTTTCTAAATAAACACCATTTTTAATCTTCATTTCTGCAGGTTCACTTAAGTACAATGGATTGATTTTAACATTGCAGAATTCTAGACCAAGAGGTTGAGAAAGGGTATGAATTTAGTTCCATCTCCTTTATCATCTTTACACCATCCTGCAAACATTTGACAACAATATCCATTTCCCAATACATGGTTTATATTGGATATGTCAGCAAGTCATTCTTTTACGATTTCAGTTATTTACTTTGTCTCTGTGGTACAAATCGGTGGCAGCATCTCCATTACTCCTTCTGTAACGACCCAATATTTTCAACCATTCGCATCCGCACATTGTCGGACTTGAATTGTTCAAAATACTGCGTTGTAGAATAAATTTGGCAAAACTCAGAATATACAATAAATAGATCACAGAATCACATACACAGATATCAGATTCTCGCAGCGGAAATTAAAAATTTAGTGGTTCATGAAGCCACTGATATAACTTCAACAAAACAGAGCTTACATTGTCTATAATCCTCAATACAAATTTTAAGACATAAATAGAGATAGAGTCTTCAAAGTCTTGAATTCCAGAAAAGATAAAGGCTGAAACAACTTCCAGCGGCGCGAATGATCTACTGAGTGTCCTAGCTACGGAGAAGAAATTGAAGCTGCAACTCAGGCTGACCCGAGCGAAAAATAAAACATAACACTCGAGTCAGGACATACATACTTATATAATGTAAGCTAATTCAAGTGTACTATAATATAGAGCAAGTAACTTAAAGGATGCTTGGGACCGCCCATCCTCTAAGGATCCGTCAAACTATTTACTATGTAGTATATTGCGCTATTATAATAGTGTCTATTTATAAAATAAACATACTTTTAAATAGCATTAAGGCTTTACATTTTCCACCTTAACACGTAATAGTCCCAGTAGTCCATCCAATATCATAGCTCCTCCTGATCGGGAAGCAACTAGAGGATACCACACGGGCTACGGGAGAAATCTAAACTCGTACAAGGCTCGGTATGGTAGATGACACGGCACAACTAGGCAATGCCAGGGTAGATATACCAATTGCTATCCAGGCTGGTGGAAACGCGTAGCCGCAGTTACCGCCCACCTCGGACTAACTCCCCAAAATCAAAATATAGAGGTGGCCACTGAATCAATCCAAAATCATAGTATAATATCGAAGAGGAGCGTCCGATCAGAGGAATGACCTCATTGGCCTGGAATTGCTCCTGTTTTAGCCACCTTATGCCAACTCACGGGAGTCGGGTCCACGTATTTACCTTACAGGAAACGCCACCACCGACCTACTTCATTCTGGAATCTCCACCGCGTACACGGTTGGTCAAAGTGGTTTTCGGTATCGACAGAGAGTATGTCCATATCCGATCCCGGTCTCTTTGCCAACCCATCGTTATTATAACCCGTGGTCATTTAAAAACAATTTATACTTTAAAACCAGTATAAACATTTCCATTTCAAAACTATAAATACGATATCATTTAAAACCCAAAACAACATGATATCGTTATATTCAAATATAATTCTTTTCCAAAACCATACTGCTTAAAATTTATAATATCTGGAACCAAATATTTGAATTATACCTTTAAACCATAATATATTGGAAATTTTTCTTTAAAAAAAACATAACTCCCAAAACACAAATGGTTTGGATATAAATGGTTTAACTTTATGGTTACTTTGTAAAGAAGATAATTTACATAGCTTTACAAATATATTTCTTTATTTTAAACCATAATTTAAATATCACTTCATGTTCCCAAGACCATTTCAATTCCTATATATATATCCAATTGGAGTATTAATATTCAAAACTAAGGTTGGATTTTTTTTCTTTCAACAAATTAGTGTTTATTATTTCGTCTTGAATATTCCCATAAATTCCATAGATAAAACTCCAAAATTATGCCATTAAATAATTTCAAAATTTACTTAACACTAGAATGTTCATCTTAAATTTATTAAGAAAAATCCAGTTATAAATCTCATATCTTAAAGGTCTCCAAAACTTAAACATAAATATAATTTATCAAATTCCTTAAATTTCAAAACAATCAAATTCCAGATTCTATAGCACTTAGGAAATGCTACCTAAAGTTACGGGTAAAACTAGTCCAATTTCAAAAGACAGCGTTTAAATGCTTTAGTAGATTGTTTAACTTAATAAATATTTCCAAATATAACTTATATATATATATTTCTTAACTGAAATCTTATCCTTTCAAAAATCCAGAATTTCCAAAATAAGTTATATTCCAAAATTTTATTCAAATATTTATTTATTTATTTATTAACATTTATAACTCATTCAAAATCAATATAAAATCCTTTAAAGATATTAAATCAAATATTTAACTTCCAAAATAATTTTAAATATTTCAGAAAATATTATAAGGACCACGGGCCTGTATATAGTTTTCTAGCCTAGGTCAAGTGATACGGATTTATATCATTTCAATCAGTAATTTACAAACCCCGGGTTCTATCATTTCAAACCCGCAATCCCAAGTTATCAGTTAAGCAGTTAACAGACTAGTTTAACAATAATCATTATTTCAGCCCATAACAATCCAACTTTAACAGGGAACTTGCAGTGGTGATTTAAGCAGTAAATAACAATTAATAATATAACTGCAGAAATAATATAACAGATAATACTGATGAGGTGTCAATTTAAATGGGGTCCATCATTCTATATTACATTACAGACAGATAATAGTGAAATACAATTTTACACATACACTTGCAATAATTTACCAAAATATAAATACGTATGTCTGGTGAGAAATACTCACCTGAAAGCTGCAGAAAATTTGATTCAAGCGAAAATGAAAAATCCACCAAAAAAAAAGAAACGCACAGAGGGTAGCGATCAAATTTCCCTGGATGTCACGTCTAGATTCAAATCTATAACAAGATCCAAATACCGAATACGTGACTTTTAAAATTTATGGTCAACGCAAATATTTGAAACAATTGGAACGAATAGAGTCAAAGAAATTTGGCACGATACGCTCGACCACTACACCACCCTACTTGACGAACAACTCGGCCCAAAATAAAATCTTTTTTTTTTCTACCTTTTATATATATACTCTATTATTTAATTAAACAAAACGCACAACCACCACATTACTAAACTTCAACTGGAAGTATGCATAAGGTCACGGCCCAAGCCTATATCAACTAAGAATGTACGCTCACTGTAACCCAAAGAAATGCAAATACTTCACTCCCTTAATTTTTTCCCTTCACGCAAAAACACACTGCCTATTTCCTACTAGATTTGCGTGTACACATGCAAAAGTTTTCACCCAGCCTATACTACAAACTAATGCATGGATAGTACATTATTTGATCTGCACGTTACTTCCTTTATAAAATTTTATTATATCATTTCTAAATTATAAATATTCTCTTTTTTTTTTTTATATGTGTAACGACCTGTCATTTTCGTTAATTAAATTTGTCATTTTAATAAGATTTACGCAAATTTACTTTAGAAGAAATAAAGATTTTAAAATTAATAATGAAGCAAACGTTGAGAAGGAAATGAAACCATGGGAATATAAGGCTAAGTATTTACAGTTGAAACAAAATGACGAATAAATTGAAGTGATGTAAATTGTTATATTAGGCTAAGAGTTGCATATAAGAGAACAAAGGTAAGTAGTGAATTTAGTTAATGAATTAATAATATTAAATAGTAAATTAAATTAAATCAATGTCCGGTACAAATTGAAATATTGTTTGGAATGAAAGCTTATAAATTGTAAGCATTTAATTCAGTGTGTGTGTTTTTTTTTTTTTTTTATAAATATATATATCACATGCACAATTCGCCCAATCTTTCGACTAAATGCATGGATCTTTTTTAATAGATGCTTGCACACACACTATATGGTCTGAACTATATTTATGTTAAAAATATGCAGGCACTGCTTCCTATATGATATGCATTTAGTACAGGTAAATTATCTAATATATGCAAAAAGGCAAAGCTTCTCACTGATACACGCATGTACAGGTACCCTCAAATCTCTCCTCTCCCTCTTCCCTTCCTCTCCTTCCTCTGTTTTACATATATATTTCTTTCTTTTTTTTTTTTTTTTTTTTTTTTTTTTTTTTTTCAATGAACATTATTGACTTCCTATTTTGTTTGACCCAAAACTAAGTATGATATATACAATGAATAACCCATTTTTCCGTAGTGATAGTACGCGTAAACTTTAAGCTAGCATTAAATTAAATCTGGGTCAACTACACCATCTCTTTGCACACACATATTAGATTTCTACAGATGTGATGACTCATAAATTTCCAAAGTTTGTCAACTAGATCGGGTGAAGTAGATGGGTTGGAGTGGCCGAGCATATCAAATGAGAACAAAAAAAAACTGAGGAAAGGAAAAACTGGAAGGAAAAGAAAGAGAAAACAATAAGACAATTACCTGATGCTTCGAACGAAATTGCCAGAGGAAAATTTGCAATGCTTTGAAGAGTGGTGAGTTTTTTTTTCTTTTTTTTTTTTTGAGATGTGGATCTCTGGCATATTTATACACGAATTTGTGAAACGGCAAGGCAGTGATCAAGGGATGTGGCGTGATTAACTCATTTCAGTTTTGCAAAAGGATAAATTTTTTTTTTCCAACGTATAAAGTTTGATCAGTATTCGAAAATTTGTAAACAAAAGGCAGAGAAAATGGCAGCTTGGATTATGGGAAATAAATGACTTGCGTGATACATGGTTTGATTTATAAAGTTTGTACGTTACTTAAGGGGAATATTGATCAAAGGAAGGGCAAGCGTGATGTTTGGTAAAGCTGATGACAACAGAGGGTAAGAGGAATAAGCAAAAATGCGAACGTTACATATATACAAATGCACTAATGTTGCTCACGTGTGATCCATTTTATTTTAGCTAAAATCTTGATTTTAGTTTGATACCCATAAATGAAAAGGTGAATATTTATGTAAGCTTTAGTCAAAGAACGTATACCATTTATTAAAAGAAATCAAACGGTCCTTTAAAACAAAATAACGTCCGTCTTAAAATCACTGACTGATATTTTTCTCCATAAAGATATTTAAATACGATTTTTTTACTTTATATGCGTGATTATAGGAACGAAAAAATTTTTATCTTGCAAAATAAAGGCAGTGGAAACAGAGAGATATAAATAGGAATGTGAGAATTTGAAAAGATAGGCAAGGTTAAATTGAATGCATGAGTTGATTTTTAGGCAATCAAATATATTAGTCCATTTAGGTTGCGTGAATAAATGAATACAGTGACATGCTCAAGAAACAAATGGTAAGAGGCAAATGTCAAAAATGTTAAAAGAATAAAATTTTGTGTCACGCGCAAAGGAAGGCAAAATTGATTTTCTTTCAAATGATATATGCGTGATTGTAGATTTAGGCAGATAAGGTTTCGTGATCAGAGGAATGGCAAAATATGAACCGTTCCAATTATATGAGAATTGATATATTATTTTTTTTAGTTTGATTTAATTAAATGACGGCAAGAATTTTTCAAAGCTTTTGGAAATGGAAACGTATATACACATTTTATTTAAAACCAAACTGTCAGTTACAACCAAAAGTAACGTTCGTCTTAAAAATCACTAACTGATGTTTTAATACATAAAGGTGTTTATATATGATTTTAAAAGTACGTCAAACTGACGTAATACAAAACATCAAAAATATATATATAAAATAACGTTTTAAATTTTACACGTTTTATTACATTACTTACCATAAATTTTACGCGTCCTTTTAAACGCGATATTTAACAGTTTATAAATACACTAAATCCTTCAAAAATAATACTTAACTAAAATTTAAATTGGTTTACATTCTTCATATTTTATATATATATATATACACGGTACTTATTCCCTAGATTTACGCGCCCTTTTTAACGCGTGATTACCCAGTTCATTTATACATATAAAAGAAAATTCGAAATTCTGACCATGTTGAGACTCGAACTCGTGACCTGTCGTGAATAGCCCAGATGTCTTAACCACCTAAGCTATAAATGTTTTCTTAATTAAAACTTGATTTTTTCAGAGATCTTATTAGTTAGTCCTAATTTTTTTTTTTTTCATATTTTGTTTTAATCACTTTAAATAAACCCCAAAGTTTTTTTTTTCAAAAAAAAAAAAAAAAAATACAAGTGAAAAATACTTGTAAAAAAATTGGGCTGTTACACTCTCCCCCACTTAAGAACTTTTCGTCCTCGAAAAGGAACAAAAGAAAAGAAACAAAGGAAGATAAGCTAGATAAACAAGAACTTTAAACGAATAGTTCCGGATTTGAAGCACGAAGAAGATCTTCTAGAATCGGTTTTACTCTTTTCAGTTCGACCGTCGGTCTATGGGTGGTAAGCGGTGCTCAGGCCCCGATGAGTAACAAAGATTTTTAAAGATTATAGAAAAGATTTCTAAATAGACTGGTATAAGCAATAGCCTCTTCATTCTGTAGCAGATAGGGAAACCAAGGACACTTAAAGATAGTTTGAAAACAAATAAGATAATAAATTTGCAATCATAATGCTTTGAAATCATTAAATTTATAAATATTATCATTTGGAAATCATGCTACTAAAATCATAATACCTTTAAAATAATCTTCATTTATACCTTTTAAATTCAATGCCAAACAATATTCATTTCAAGGTTGAAATATTCCTAAGTTCATTTATAAAAAAAATTTCCAAAACATTTTATTTTTAGAAACAGCAGCACTCATAATATGCTATAGTAGATATAATAGTATTCCTAATCAGTTTATTATGTACTTAACTCTGAATTTTAACAAATAACCTAACACTTTATTAAAAATACTTATCTTATAAATAAGATATTCCTTCAATAAGTTACCCTTGAATTTCCATTTGAAAACCAATTCTCAATTATCAAAATTTAGTGATATTAGAATACGTCTTAACTATTTATTTAGACATCAATTAAACTATGATTTGAAGATATATAATCCTTACTCCAAAAATATCCCTTTCAAATATATTTTCCTTATTCAAAGATACCTTGTTTATTACACAAACATATTCATTTCAGGAAATAACCTTTTATTAAAATCTCTTGGTTAGATTTACGGATCCATATTAAATTAATTTGATTATTAAGACATTTGAATAAAATTCCTTAAATTCCTTTTCCTTATTTATCCCCATTAATCTTTTATAACTAAAATTTAAGTGTATAATATTTATTATAACCACTCATAAAATCCTTTTATATTGTATATTATCCAATTACATGTTAACTTTTGAAAATCAAGGTAAGTTATATTAAATGAAATTGGGTGTTATACAAATAAAACTTTCAATTTAATTATCTCCAATTGGAACCTTTTTATTCAAATTTTTGTTATTATATTTATTTTCCTTCCTCAAGATAACTTTAAGAATTAAATTCCTGATTCCCTTCAAACCATTTAGAGATAACTAAATATATATACCTAATATGTCAAATCAAATTTAAATTATATATCTATATATATTAAGTCATACTTTAGAAATTCAAATCAATTAAAATCTCAAGGAAACACTGTAGCCAGACTACAGAATGGTCTTTTCACTTCGAAACTCGAAAATGAATGTCGATGATGCTGCAGTCATCACCGAAATTATTTTCCAGTGACAAAGAGAAAAGCACTAATTTTAAAATTTCTTTGGAAACAAATTTCTATACAAAAATACTTATTACATCCTTTTAAAATTTAAACACAAGGTTTGAAATCATCAGAAATTTAATTCTCAAGTTTTAGTTTTAAATTCATTTCTGTTTCCAAATTAATTTATAACCATTGTTTTATATTCACTTATTTATTAGACAAACACATGGCTTACAACACCATAAATAAAATCAAAACTATTATCTCTTGACAACTAGTTAAATTAATTATAAAATTTTGAAAATTATACTCATATATATAATATTAGATTTTAATTTCAAATATAGGAATAAACTTCTCAAACCAGGATAGAGACTCAAATTTGATGAACTCAAATCAAATAGAATTCAAGATAAATTGAAATCAGAAGATCAGAATAAGGAAACTGGGTAAGTCTATATAAGTCGCGGACAACCTTGACCTAGTCATCCGTGACTTAAAGAGCCATATCGATGTGGTTGGGGTAAATCTACATTTGATCCGAAGAGATAGAATTTGGAATAACCAAAGATACTAGCATATAAACCGAGGATAAATATAAATCTCCGGTGAATCAATGCTAATGGTAAAGGAGTTTCACCCCTTTATTAGAATAATGGCGAGACCGCCAATTTACAATAAAGATCATCCGAAGTGGAGTTATGAGATACTCCAGAATCTAAAGCAGATGAAAAAGTGAGGGATACGAATGAGCTTTGGAACCGTAGGGAATGTTCCAAAATTCGAAAAGAGAGTGGTTCAATCTCGAATGAACGTGATTCTGTAAATCAAATTTACCATACATTCTAAGTTTTGCCTAGAACCAAAGCTCTGATACCAAATGTAACGACCCAATATTTTCAACCATTCGCATCCGCACATTGTCGGACTTGAATTGTTCAAAATACTGCGTTGTAGAATAAATTTGGCAAAACTCAGAATATACAATAAATAGATCACAGAATCACATACACAGATATCAGATTCTCGCAGCGGAAATTAAAAATTTAGTGGTTCATGAAGCCACTGATATAACTTCAACAAAACAGAACTTACATTGTCTATAATCCTCAATACAAATTTTAAGACATAAATAGAGATAGAGTCTTCAAAGTCTTGAATTCCAGAAAAGATAAAGGCTGAAACAACTTCCAGCGGCGCGAATGATCTACTGAGTGTCCTAGCTACGGAGAAGAAATTGAAGCTGCAACTCAGGCTGACCCGAGCGAAAAATAAAACATAACACTCGAGTCAGGACATACATACTTATATAATGTAAGCTAATTCAAGTGTACTATAATATAGAGCAAGTAACTTAAAGGATGCTTGGGACCGCCCATCCTCTAAGGATCCGTCAAACTATTTACTATGTAGTATATTGCGCTATTATAATAGTGTCTATTTATAAAATAAACATACTTTTAAATAGCATTAAGGCTTTACATTTTCCACCTTAACACGTAATAGTCCCAGTAGTCCATCCAATATCATAGCTCCTCCTGATCGGGAAGCAACTAGAGGATACCACACGGGCTACGGGAGAAATCTAAACTCGTACAAGGCTCGGTATGGTAGATGACACGGCACAACTAGGCAATGCCAGGGTAGATATACCAATTGCTATCCAGGCTGGTGGAAACGCGTAGCCGCAGTTACCGCCCACCTCGGACTAACTCCCCAAAATCAAAATATAGAGGTGGCCACCGAATCAATCCAAAATCATAGTATAATATCGAAGAGGAGCGTCCGATCAGAGGAATGACCTCATTGGCCTGGAATTGCTCGTGTTTTAGCCACCTTATGCCAACTCACGGGAGTCGGGTCCACGTATTTACCTTACAGGAAACGCCACCACCGACCTACTTCATTCTGGAATCTCCACCGCGTACACGGTTGGTCAAAGTGGTTTTCGGTATCGACAGAGAGTATGTCCATATCCGATCCCGGTCTCTTTGCCAACCCATCGTTATTATAACCCGTGGTCATTTAAAAACAATTTATACTTTAAAACCAGTATAAACATTTCCATTTCAAAACTATAAATACGATATCATTTAAAACCCAAAACAACATGATATCGTTATATTCAAATATAATTCTTTTCCAAAACCATACTGCTTAAAATTTATAATATCTGGAACCAAATATTTGAATTATACCTTTAAACCATAATATATTGGAAATTTTTCTTTAAAAAAAAACATAACTCCCAAAACACAAATGGTTTGGATATAAATGGTTTAACTTTATGGTTACTTTGTAAAGAAGATAATTTACATAGCTTTACAAATATATTTCTTTATTTTAAACCATAATTTAAATATCACTTCATGTTCCCAAGACCATTTCAATTCCTATATATATATCCAATTGGAGTATTAATATTCAAAACTAAGGTTGGATTTTTTTTCTTTCAACAAATTAGTGTTTATTATTTCGTCTTGAATATTCCCATAAATTCCATAGATAAAACTCCAAAATTATGCCATTAAATAATTTCAAAATTTACTTAACACTAGAATGTTCATCTTAAATTTATTAAGAAAAATCCAGTTATAAATCTCATATCTTAAAGGTCTCCAAAACTTAAACATAAATATAATTTATCAAATTCCTTAAATTTCAAAACAATCAAATTCCAGATTCTATAGCACTTAGGAAATGCTACCTAAAGTTACGGGTAAAACTAGTCCAATTTCAAAAGACAGCGTTTAAATGCTTTAGTAGATTGTTTAACTTAATAAATATTTCCAAATATAACTTATATATATATATTTCTTAACTGAAATCTTATCCTTTCAAAAATCCAGAATTTCCAAAATAAGTTATATTCCAAAATTTTATTCAAATATTTATTTATTTATTTATTAACATTTATAACTCATTCAAAATCAATATAAAATCCTTTAAAGATATTAAATCAAATATTTAACTTCCAAAATAATTTTAAATATTTCAGAAAATATTATAAGGACCACGGGCCTGTATATAGTTTTCTAGCCTAGGTCAAGTGATACGGATTTATATCATTTCAATCCGTAATTTACAAACCCCGGGTTCTATCATTTCAAACCCGCAATCCCAAGTTATCAGTTAAGCAGTTAACAGACTAGTTTAACAATAATCATTATTTCAGCCCATAACAATCCAACTTTAACAGGGAACTTGCAGTGGTGATTTAAGCAGTAAATAACAATTAATAATATAACTGCAGAAATAATATAACAGATAATACTGATGAGGTGTCAATTTAAATGGGGTCCATCATTCTATATTACATTACAGACAGATAATAGTGAAATACAATTTTACACATACACTTGCAATAATTTACCAAAATATAAATACGTATGTCTGGTGAGAAATACTCACCTGAAAGCTGCAGAAAATTTGATTCAAGCGAAAATGAAAAATCCACCAAAAAAAAAGAAACGCACAGAGGGTAGCGATCAAATTTCCCTGGATGTCACGTCTAGATTCAAATCTATAACAAGATCCAAATACCGAATACGTGACTTTTAAAATTTATGGTCAACGCAAATATTTGAAACAATTGGAACGAATAGAGTCAAAGAAATTTGGCACGATACGCTCGACCACTACACCACCCTACTTGACGAACAACTCGGCCCAAAATAAAATCTTTTTTTTTTCTACCTTTTATATATATACTCTATTATTTAATTAAACAAAACGCACAACCACCACATTACTAAACTTCAACTGGAAGTATGCATAAGGTCACGGCCCAAGCCTATATCAACTAAGAATGTACGCTCACTGTAACCCAAAGAAATGCAAATACTTCACTCCCTTAATTTTTTCCCTTCACGCAAAAACACACTGCCTATTTCCTACTAGATTTGCGTGTACACATGCAAAAGTTTTCACCCAGCCTATACTACAAACTAATGCATGGATAGTACATTATTTGATCTGCACGTTACTTCCTTTATAAAATTTTATTATATCATTTCTAAATTATAAATATTCTCTTTTTTTTTTTTTATATGTGTAACGACCTGTCATTTTCGTTAATTAAATTTGTCATTTTAATAAGATTTACGCAAATTTACTTTAGAAGAAATAAAGATTTTAAAATTAATAATGAAGCAAACGTTGAGAAGGAAATGAAACCATGGGAATATAAGGCTAAGTATTTACAGTTGAAACAAAATGACGAATAAATTGAAGTGATGTAAATTGTTATATTAGGCTAAGAGTTGCATATAAGAGAACAAAGGTAAGTAGTGAATTTAGTTAATGAATTAATAATATTAAATAGTAAATTAAATTAAATCAATGTCCGGTACAAATTGAAATATTGTTTGGAATGAAAGCTTATAAATTGTAAGCATTTAATTCAGTGTGTGTGTTTTTTTTTTTTTTTTTTTTATAAATATATATATCACATGCACAATTCGCCCAATCTTTCGACTAAATGCATGGATCTTTTTTAATAGATGCTTGCACACACACTATATGGTCTGAACTATATTTATGTTAAAAATATGCAGGCACTGCTTCCTATATGATATGCATTTAGTACAGGTAAATTATCTAATATATGCAAAAAGGCAAAGCTTCTCACTGATACACGCATGTACAGGTACCCTCAAATCTCTCCTCTCCCTCATCCCTTCCTCTCCTTCCTCTGTTTTACATATATATTTCTTTCTTCTTTTTTTTTTTTCTTTTTCTTTTTCTTTTTTTTTTTCAATGAACATTATTGACTTCCTATTTTGTTTGACCCAAAACTAAGTATGATATATACAATGAATAACCCATTTTTCCGTAGTGATAGTACGCGTAAACTTTAAGCTAGCATTAAATTAAATCTGGGTCAACTACACCATCTCTTTGCACACACATATTAGATTTCTACAGATGTGATGACTCATAAATTTCCAAAGTTTGTCAACTAGATCGGGTGAAGTAGATGGGTTGGAGTGGCCGAGCATATCAAATGAGAACAAAAAAAACTGAGGAAAGGAAAAACTGGAAGGAAAAGAAAGAGAAAACAATAAGACAATTACCTGATGCTTCGAACGAAATTGCCAGAGGAAAATTTGCAATGCTTTGAAGAGTGGTGAGTTTTTTTTTCTTTTTTTTTTTTTGAGATGTGGATCTCTGGCATATTTATACACGAATTTGTGAAACGGCAAGGCAGTGATCAAGTGATGTGGCGTGATTAACTCATTTCAGTTTTGCAAAAGGATAAATTTTTTTTTTCCAACGTATAAAGTTTGATCAGTATTCGAAAATTTGTAAACAAAAGGCAGAGAAAATGGCAGCTTGGATTATGGGAAATAAATGACTTGCGTGATACATGGTTTGATTTATAAAGTTTGTACGTTACTTAAGGGGAATATTGATCAAAGGAAGGGCAAGCGTGATGTTTGGTAAAGCTGATGACAACAGAGGGTAAGAGGAATAAGCAAAAATGCGAACGTTACATATATACAAATGCACTAATGTTGCTCACGTGTGATCCATTTTATTTTAGCTAAAATCTTGATTTTAGTTTGATACCCATAAATGAAAAGGTGAATATTTATGTAAGCTTTAGTCAAAGAACGTATACCATTTATTAAAAGAAATCAAACGGTCCTTTAAAACAAAATAACGTCCGTCTTAAAATCACTGACTGATATTTTTCTCCATAAAGATATTTAAATACGATCTTTTTACTTTATATGCGTGATTATAGGAACGAAAAATTTTTTATCTTGCAAAATAAAGGCAGTGGAAACAGAGAGATATAAATAGGAATGTGAGAATTTGAAAAGATAGGCAAGGTTAAATTGAATGCATGAGTTGATTTTTAGGCAATCAAATATATTAGTCCATTTAGGTTGCGTGAATAAATGAATACAGTGACATGCTCAAGAAACAAATGGTAAGAGGCAAATGTCAAAAATGTTAAAAGAATAAAATTTTGTGTCACGCGCAAAGGAAGGCAAAATTGATTTTCTTTCAAATGATATATGCGTGATTGTAGATTTAGGCAGATAAGGTTTCGTGATCAGAGGAATGGCAAAATATGAACCGTTCCAATTATATGAGAATTGATATATTATTTTTTTTAGTTTGATTTAATTAAATGACGGCAAGAATTTTTCAAAGCTTTTGGAAATGGAAACGTATATACACATTTTATTTAAAACCAAACTGTCAGTTACAACCAAAAGTAACGTTCGTCTTAAAAATCACTAACTGATGTTTTAATACATAAAGGTGTTTATATATGATTTTAAAAGTACGTCAAACTGACGTAATACAAATCATCAAAAATATATATATAAAATAACGTTTTAAATTTTACACGTTTTATTACATTACTTACCATAAATTTTACGCGTCCTTTTAAACGCGATATTTAACAGTTTATAAATACACTAAATCCTTCAAAAATAATACTTAACTAAAATTTAAATTGGTTTACATTCTTCATATTTTATATATATATATATATACACGGTACTTATTCCCTAGATTTACGCGCCCTTTTTAACGCGTGATTACCCAGTTCATTTATACATATAAAAAAAATTCGAAATTCTGACCATGTTGAGACTCGAACTCGTGACCTGTCGTGAATAGCCCAGATGTCTTAACCACCTAAGCTATAAATGTTTTCTTAATTAAAACTTGATTTTTTCAGAGATCTTATTAGTTAGTCCTAATTTTTTTTTTTTTTCATATTTTGTTTTAATCACTTTAAATAAACCCCAAAGTTTTTTTTTTCAAAAAAAAAAAAAAAAAAATACAAGTGAAAAATACTTGTAAAAAAATTGGGCTGTTACACCTTCCTGTGACTTTATCTGTATAACGATTACATATATTTTTATGCTGTAAATAATGAAAATGGATCAATAATATCCCATATACAGATATGGTGCTAGAATTAGTTGTTATCATTTACAGTTTGCATTGTGCTATTCGTTTCAAAAACTAGAATATTTTGAATTATTATACTTCCATTAGATTTTATGAGGCTATAAGTTATATATATTAACATAATATATTTAGCATATGGTGCTCTTGGTGAGTGAGAGTGTCCGAAATACTAGGTCCTCTTCCTCCTTCTTTCTATGCTCCCTCCACCTAAAACCATATCACATGATATGATATTGATCAACCACCAAGTAAAAGTCAATGCTGCGTTAGCTCTACACTTGGGTGAAATAAATTCGAGCAGATATGCTCATTGTGCTGTTAATATCGTTGAAAACATATTTATGCCTAGCAATGATGAGGGGAATGCACGTCAATGAAGAAATATGAGAATCAATTTGAATGCAAACAGTGTTGGATGGTGTTGTACTCATATGCGTATCCCAAAAATCAGAACTTGCATCCAAATTCGTATCAGTTGATATTTTAAAATGCATATCCATATCTGCATATCGTGTCTATCCAAGACGATGCATATATTTGAAAATGCATTTTCATATTTACATCGTGTCTGTAATCAGAACAATGCAGATACTTTTTGATATCCAAAAATATTGTTGAAGTTTAAAGAGTTTTAATTTTGGCTGTTGTTTCTTCAAGTGTCCCTTTGATCTGGTAGCATTGTGTGTGTTAATATTCTAAGGCGTCTCTTTGGTTTATGTTTATTTTTCATAGAAAAGTTGTATTGAAGTCTAGGCTATCTAGGCTATGCAGTTGTGTTTTGTTTTCAAGTCTAATGAAAAAGAAATCATGTTGCAGGTTGTTCTACTATTTATTTTTAAACTATGGTTCCAAGAAAAAAACTATTTATTTTTAAGTATAGAACATTTTGAAATTTGTTGCATTCAATCCCACCAAGCATAGGAAGAGAAAATCATTTGTAACAGTGAATGAGACAGTATTGTCAAAAATCCAACTAGCTTAAATTAATAATCAGATCATATAGTTGTGTTCACGATGGAAATGCATGATTTTTGCGAGTGATGGGAGAATTTTTACTGACTCATAGAAGGAAATTTTTTAAGATGAGCGGAATTAGGCGAAAGGTCGAATTCAAGCACCTCGGTTGATTTGGGGGCATGACACTTGGCGTGGAGGAGCGTTAGGTGGTGGCGAACCCGAGAAAAATGGGAGACGATTTTTCTGTGGAATGAGGAAATGTGGCGAACTCGCGGTAGGGTTTGGGGTAGGGTTTTGTTGAGGGTCGTTGTCGTGGAAATGGCGATGTGGAAGAGGCGAGTGAGATGTGCAGTCGGGGGGAAAAGATGGGGAAAGTCATGGCGAACGTAGTGGTGAAATTTTATGGTATACGGTGGTGGGTGGTGGTGCATAGAGGTAGAGGGGGTGGCTCGGCTATGTTCATGGTTTGGGTACTAGTTCGAAAATTCGAACTGGGCTTGGATGGCGTGTTTCTGGAGGGTCATTGGGACGCGGGGTTGCTAGGCGACCGATGGAGATGGTCAGCGGTAAGGTTTCGATCATCGGCAATCAGTGTACATGCACGGTGGTGTGCATGCTATAGTCGGTAGGAAAAAAAAGGAAAGGAAAAAAAAAAAGAACACGAGGGAAGGGAGAAGATTGCAAGTTGGGTCGTGATCTTCTTTGCCTTTTTGGGCCGGGTCGATATGTTGTGGACTGGTTGTTTAAAATAAAAACAAGCATAAGTGTTTTAGTAATGGTTAAATTTTTGAATGTTAATAACCCTTCAATTTTTTCTAAGAACATTGTTTTGTCATTAACAAAAATTTCCAATGGATACGAAGTTCTTGTGTTGTGACCCTCTCGGCTAACCCTACAATTTAAACTAAATTTATTGACTAATATGGAACTTAATAAATTTAATAATTAAAGTGAGCTATTAAAAGTAAAACTTATTTGATTAAATCATAAGTAAATAAATAAGTAATTAGATTCTAAATGGTTTAACCTTATGATAATTAATAAAATTTGTTATTGGCTGGATTTGTAATCGGAGTAAACCAAAAATAAATTGTTTATAATTTCTTAAATTATAAGTAAATTGGGATCAAAAATACAAGTAGATTCAGTAATGAAAATTTATTAATTCTAATTGTAAATTGTTAAATATTAGCATTAAGCATTATTTTAGTTAATGATCTATGTTTTGGTTATTGTCCTTGAATATTTACTTTAACAACATTTGTAACAGATCCCCCTATGTGAATAATTGCCACCCTAAATATAAATTGTTTATTTTAAACAATTTTCCCTTTTTAAATTTATTGCTTGAATTCGAAGAAACCGAAATTGAATATCAGCGTTATTCGGAACCACTTCGATTAGAAAATCACCGCGAACCTGTATGGGTCTGATTTTAGTGTTACCACGCTCGAATTGGATTAATTTGACAAAATCAACTATTTTAAACAAGTAACTGTCCTTGGACGTTATGATTATATCGATGGATTTCTATTAAAAGGGTTTTGGTTATAATTAGATAAAAAACTCGTCGTGTTATACGAGTTATCCTGGTTTTAAAAGATTTTTATAACTTAAGTAATTTGAAATTTGATGGGTTTTAGTCACGCTGGTTTCCACCCTGACTCGGGTGTTACTTTATTGTAATGCTCGCGTCAGACCGTGTATTACAAAATTTTCAGGTTAGGACGTTTTTGGAGCCCGGAGACGAGCTGGATGATACAGGCGTATTGCACGTATTGACTATTTTCTGCTATGTATTGTAGGCTATTTTATTCATTATTTAGGGACAATTTATTTTAGCTGTCTAGATTATTTGTTGATAATTGTACTATGATACCTTGTATATAGATTAACAGTTACAGCTTTTTTATAAAATGTTGCTATTGTATATTATATTTTGTTTCCACTGCGATTATGAGTTTCTATGTTATTGTTTCTGCATTCTTCTTTTATCTCTTTTCTTCTTAACCCTAACAACCTGATATTTCTAGCACCCGATTGCTCGACACTCTATACAGTGGACGTATTAGTATCGATTTTCGAGGGTCGAAAATCGCCCCGTCGTTACACATGGTATCAAAGCTGAAGTTAAGCGAGAACCTTGGCTCTGGTGGGGATTACTCATTAGAGATAGGGTCGGTAGTACCATAAAATGAGTCGAGTGTAGTATATATGTGGGTGTATTTGTTATTTTCTTATATAGTGATTTTAAAAATGATTTTTAAATATTTTTGATATATAAAAGAAATAATTTTTGTAGATTATTGTAGTATATCAAGGTGACTGGTTGTAATTATTATAATCAATTAAAATTATTAGACTTAAGTGGTAAAAAATATACAACCAAATAGAATTTGGATAAAAATGAACTATACAAGTAAGTTAAGCTAAAAATAGATTGAAACCTAAATTTAAATCCCGAAAATTCAAAAGAATTTTCAAAGTATTTGAAATAAGTTACCCTGATTATATTTTTCCAGTAAATTATGATGGAATATATGATGTTTTTGATTTCTAGATATGATAATTATCATAGATTGGGTATTTTGTCTTAATAAAGGATTTTTATTACAGAATAAACAGTGATGAAACTTGGTGAAATGTTTTAAGGAAGTAAAATTATATAAGCATGAATTAGTTAGAAATGGATCTTAAGTGGGAGTGTTTGGAATCTAGTCCCAGAAATTTTGAAACTATTTCAAAGTGTTGGAGGAAATAATGAATGTTATTATTTAGAACATTTTTGCATATAGAAATCTTTTTTTAAAACAAGAGTTGTTTGAAGATGAATTTGTTTTGGATTAAAAACCAAGAATGGTTTAAAAATTTAAAGTGTGATTTGGTATGTAAATGGGATAAATATGTATATATGTCATTCCAAAATTGATTCGAGATGAATAATGGTGTTTGAATGAGAATGTGAAGTATAACCCAAAGGAAAATAAGTTTTTTAACTTATAAGTCGGAAGTGATATTAATAAGATTCAGAATGAAAAAATTAAATCGAGCAAGGTTAAATGGATTGAATGGAATGGAAATTTACTCAGGACAAGTTAATTAAGTTTTGAACTTATAACCTGAATTGGAAATTTCAAGGTGAAACTAATATTTAACTTATGAGAGTTAAATGAATTAAATTGTAAAAGAAAATTTATGGATTTGATGAGAATTTTAAAAGCGAAGAAACGTGTGTAAATGATTTCAAAATGATTGTTTGAAATAAAAACGGGTTTCGAATCCTGGAAATGTGTGATGGATATTGTTTATTGGTGTTTTAGATAATTTGAAGGTTTATTTACTTTGATATATCCTACTATCGTCCTGTTTATTATTTAAGTATATAAAACTGTAAATTAGGTTATTTCGAATAAATTAAAAAGTGGATTGAAATGATATATCCATTACTGAAATTAAATGGAAATAAAACTTTATTTTGAAACTATCTAAATCATTTTGATTTTTAGAAATAAAAATGAATTTATGGAATGGAACTAAATTGAACTTAAGTTTGAAATGTTAAAACAAAACTTATCAAACGGAATTGTTGAAAGAAATGGGCTTAAACTTTTGAAGTTATAATTGGGAAATAAATTGAATTTCGAAAATCGATTGTTCTCAAAAGATTTGGACTCTTACTCGAATCTTAAAATAAGCTTAAGTAAGAGTAATTTAAATGAATATTTGAAATTTGGGCTCAGAATTGAATTATTTTAAAGACTTGGGTTGTTAATTTAGATATTGATGGTTAATTTGATTTAAGTGATTAAATCGGTATTTTGAAAACCAAACTCGAATTTATATAAACCGAGATGGCTTAAAATTCGAAAATGGAATTGGAATTAATTCAAATTGGAATTGAATGGAATTAATTGGAATTGTGATCGAAGTTGAATTAGTTCGAATTCAAATTGGAAATTGATTTGAATTGGAATGGGAATCGAAGTTAATTCAAATTGGAATCTGGATTTAAACAATTTAAATGGAAGTGGAAAATGGAAATTCATTTAAATTGGAGATTGGAAACTAAATCAGTTTGACTCTCAAACTAATTTCAAATAAATTATTTTAATATAAACTGTTTTAAATCTATCTTCTTAAATAGTCTAATTATTTTGATTTTCTTTTCAAGCTATTTACTATACAAACCATTCTTTTTAAAACTCAAACTATCTTATATTAACTATTTAACTATTTTACAATGATTCAAACTATTTTCTAAATTCAAAATGGTCAGAGTGGAAATTGGTTATATTTAAATCATGGATTTAAGTACGAATTTGGATAAAACTGAAGTAATAACCCATATGGAAAATTGAAGCAATTCTAAATTGGAACCGAATTAGATGTTGAGGCAAAAATGATTTTGAAGTGAAGGAGTATATTTTTGAGTAAATTTGATGATTTTAAAATAAAAGGTTGGATAGTATTATAACTGAAACTCACTTTATAAGAAGTAAGTAATGTTACAAATGACTTTGGAAAAAGGAAATCGAACTTGAAAATTTTATTTCGCATTAATGAGATTATAAATGTTAGTTATATATTCAGATTTCCTTGTTGAATTCATAATCAGAAGAAATGATCTTGGAAAGATATTTGAGGGTACGAAAATTGAGTTTATATAAGTATGAAGTGAACTCAGAAGTTATCGATCTGAAAATTATTCGAGTTGAATGAATGATTTTATATGTATATGAGAATGAAACTGAAAGGGTTCTGAAACTCATTGATTTTGAAAGGCTTTTGATTTGGCAAAAAAGAAAATTTTGGAAATTTGGTAAACCAAATTCGAGAATTATCAATTTTGAAGATATCGATTTTGTGTAAATGAGGTTTATATGTGATGCATATAAGGAGTATGATTTGAAAGGTACCATATATGTATATAATATGATATGTTTTGGGAAAAGATTGGAAAAAAGGCACCCCATTGAGAGTCGAAACTTATAGTAGTGGATCCACTAAGTGGTTCTGCCTAGAACCCTAAGAGCGGGTTCAATGAGATTAGGATCCAAGAGGGCGTCCAGACAAAACTCGAGTTCTTGAGATTGTGTTTAGGATAGCATAATTCGTGTGGTGTTGATGCCTACAGTTACATTGGTATTATGCTATGACGACAACATAACCCTTGTTTAACTACGATCTACTGTGTTCCATAGCGTAAGTTATGTGGAAGTGATTGCCTACGATCTACGTTTGGCTTCGCTGAGAGAGAGGCGTAGCATCGGTAGATTGTGATCTATGTAGCCCATAGAGAAATTCGTGTCGCAGCGAGTGCCTACAGTCTACATTGGGAATCGACTTGTGTAGTTTGTGATCTATGTGGTAAGGTTTCATTTGGTACCGTAATTCGAGTGGCGCTGATGCTTACAGTTACACGGGTTTTGCTGTGATGGCAACGCAACCCTGGGTGTAGCAGCGATGTGTTGCATTTCCCATGGCGAAGTCGAGGGGCGCAGATGTCTATAGTTTTCTTATGGATTTCACCGTGATGGCGAGGTAATCATCGTGCTAACTATGATCCATTGGAGGGGGTGATGATTTCCATAACATTTTTGAAAAGGTTTTTTTAAGTATTTTCACCGAGTATTGAAAACAGGTCTACTAAGTACTTATAGATTTTTAGTCCTATGTTTGATCAACGTATGACTGAATTTCTGTGAGAACGAGGATGAACTTGTTAACACAACGAGTTATGAAAAGTATTTTTAAATAAAACTAGCTTGGTAATACTATATAAGTTAAAGTATTTTAAAAATTGTATAATAAAAGAGTAAGGAGTTAAAATGTTTAAAGGATGATCTAAGTAAAAATAAACATCAAAATTCTAATTCTCGCATCGTTCCTTTTCGAGGATGAAAAGTTCTAAAGAGGGGAGAAATGTAACGATTCGAATTTTCTGATGTTTGTTATTGGGTAATTAACTGTTTTCGATTATTGAAATATTAATTTATTAAGTCGAACAAATAAATTTCAGATAATTAAAATTTCTGAATATATATGTATTGATTAAAAACTATACTTAAGCTTAAATTTTAAAATTCATGGGTATGATAAATTATATGTATATGTAAACTCCACCATTTAAATTAAGATAAAATATCCATGAATATATATAGATAAATATATACATAAGCTTTATGATAATTAAAAATATATATACACATGTATATAAATATATAAATATGTATACATGCATATATGAAGCAATGTAAATGAGAATGTGTATAAATGAAAATGTAGATACATACATATATGGGGGCAAATATATGTAGGTAAAAGTATATGTTAATATAAAATAATGTATATGTAAATCCCTTAATGTGTATATATATATAGTGTATGAAAGTAAATGTTTATACTTAGGGAAACATCATCATGGTAAGTATTTAATTCTAGCAAGCAAAACATAAAATCAAATCCCAAAAAATAGCAAATCAACTCATATAATCAAATCAACCTTCATATGAATTAAATCAAAATAAAACAAAAGTAAAATAAAATAAGAAATTTAAGGCCTGTATACGAACAATAGGTTTCAACCTCTTATTTACTTATTGCGCTCATCTACATACCTATGTTATCACACATATACCATTCTAGTTGTTTGCGCCAAAATTGGTCACAAACCCCAAACGTCGTGAAAAGCACCAATATATGAATATAGATCAGCAATATCTGGGAATAAATCTCAAATTCAAGCAAAATAGAGAACAACAATTCAGGAATAACAAACAATGATACAAGATTTATAGTGGTTTGGCTATCTCCGACCTACATCCACTTTGAATGATAATCCTTTTATTGACGTTCTTCGCAGATTACAGTTGATCATAGCAGATTACAATGGAGAAATTTTAATACAACAGTAATGATGAAGTGTAAAGTTGAATCCGGCAGAGTCTGGACGTCAAATAGCCAAAAGGATCACATTTTTGTAGGCTCTAGGGGGATATTTATAGGCGTAGTAGGTTGATACCTCGCTCAAAATTCGGGAGACTCCTTCAGGCATGTCAGTGGGCCTATGCGATCGATCCCATGAAGTTTCGACTCGATCCGTGAACGATACGAACCAATTTCGTATTGATCAAGATTTTTCCCAATGGAGTAGAAATTTGTCATGAACCTTCCTTGGCTTGTACGTACCCATGAAAATTTCCTGGCATTGGGACCTATGGATAGTGAGATACGATCGATGAAATCTCGTATTTTTTGAAGGCTGCTGAGTTCGAATCCATAGTTCTGTACCCACCCGCTTCGTGTCAATCAAAGGCACGTGCTTGCTCGTGACGCGGAACGATAAACTAGGGTAGATCCACATTCTTCGCCGCATTGAACGCTTCTCCCCTCGTGTCGTGGACGCTCTTCATTCTTATCCACACATCGTGCTCACTCGCATCCATGATTTCACAACGTTATATTCGCGTCCATTGATCCACTCCCTTTTTCGTATCAATTCCAGGGTTACATTTCGTGATTATTCGATAAATATCGATCGATACAAAGTGACCACATGGAATGTGTCTGATCGATACGATATGTAGACGAAACGGGGACCAACGGATGGATACAAAAATCGTTCTCAGAATGGATGCGAAACAGGCCTTACCTAATGGATATGAACCAGAGAAGCTTCTAATGGATACGAAAGCATCAATTTCCCCCATGATCGATACGAAATCATCGATTAGAAGTGCGCTACCAGTCTCCATCTCGATCGATGCGAACGTCATCGATGCGAACTTAAGCTGATCGATACGAACAGTATCGATTCGAAATACTGCCTGCCGACCGATACGAAATGTATCGATACGAACCACCATTCACGTACTTTAACCCATCCATATCTCGAGCATACGAACTCCTATTGACCTGAAAATTGTAACATAGCCTCCCCTTGCCTTGATCATCATTCCCAATCGATCTTGCCTCGATTGGAGCTATTTAGACGATATCGATCACACCCTCTTTTCTAATCGATCTCGCATCCTGACATCCTTCCTTCCCTAGCTATTCTGTTGATATTCCAGCCTTGACCGAAGGGTGGGATAACATTTGCCCCCCAAAACATACCTTGTGATAAGAAGGTGTGTTTTGAATAGTTTCGAATCCGGTATCTGAAGTCCATAGCCATATCATCCGATTGCATCGTTCTTGACTGCTCTGAGTCAATGTCCGATTATTAATCCAGTAACCAAAGCCTTCACCAATTCTATATCCATCCGAATTCGATAACCGAGTCCTAATCCAACCTTATGCAATAACTGAATCCAGGACCTCTCCGGGTCGATATCCAAATCTATAACCTCTCCGTGGTCTTGTCAAGTGCAATCCACACTTGACGACCGTGGTCCAATGTCCCTGGACGTCATATAATGCCATGGCTTAAGTCCAAAGCCAAACCCTGGTCACTCTGGACCCTTGTCGAGCATACTCCATACCCGATGACCTGTAATAATAACGATAATGAAGGGCATAAGTCCTAGGTCGAATCCTGATCACTCCGAAACCTTATCGAGCATGGTCCATACTCAACGACCTGAATAAGTCGATTTGCCACGTTCGGGCAAAGCGAATCACCCCTTGCCAGGTATAATCCATACCCGATCATCGTTTACCAAAAACCGAACAAAAATCCAATCAAAATCCAATCCAAAATTCAAACCAAATCAAAAAATCAAAAATCCACATCAAAAACAAAAACAACATCCAAATACGAGAATAATTATCCAAACAGAAGTCCAAACCAGATAACAAATAGAATCAGGAGTTCAAACCAAACTCCAAAACCAAGAGCCAGCAAAACGAGTATCCAATCCAAAAAAACAGATTTCACAAACCATAGCATCGCGGTTTATCACCATTCAGAGCATGCCTAGGTGCCATCTCTGTCCCCGTACATGAGTAAATGACTTTGTCATTTGCCAGTAGCTTGCTACTTATTACATAACATCCCAATAAATTGATAACCAATAGACCATCATCCTTGGACCTCACACCATCATTGTTCGAGGTAGACGGTGCTCTCTCCTACTCCATCGCTGAATTCCGAGCCCCGACATACTGCCTCAACTATCCATTTCTCACATGCTCCTCAATTAGTCCTTTAGGTGCCTACATCTATTTGGTATCTTGCCCATCCAAATCGTGGAAGACACGGTGCCTTCTTGATGACCTTTCACGTTCAGAAGGTTCTCTCCTAGCCGGCCTTCAATAAGGAAGGCAATGTCAGGTTTCAATGAATATCCGCTCCAATGTTTCATTCAATACTGTATATGTAGATAATTTTGGCTCTCTCCATCATTTCTTATCTTTTTCTGCACCATCATCAAACTTCCTTTTTCCTTTACCTTTATCCTTATTCGAGCTTCCGCCAGATGGCCCTCCATCCTTAGCCGCATACACCTCCCGTAACTTCAAATCTGTACATGCATCTTCTTGTAGGAGGAATCTCTCAGCTTCGTGAAAGAATTCCCCAAGATCCAGTGGTGGGTCCCCTATCATAGATACTTTGAAATCTGAATCCTCTTTGACTCCTGAAACTGCTGCCATTAAAACCATCGATGGATTCGGCCGGTCCATCGAAGCAATCGTCGCATTGAACCGAGTTAAGAAAGCTCTGAGTGATTCATACATCCTTTGCTTTATCGACCTTAACGTCATCACATTCTTCAATCTTTTAACATGAACCCGAAATTGCTTCAGAAACCTGTCCACCAGTTCCATCCATGTCCTGATAGATCCCTCTTCCAGCTGTCTGAACCACATTGCAGCTATGTCCGTTAAGTACAGAGGGAAACATTGGGCCATAACTTCCTCCAATGCCCCCAACACTTCCATATGTCTTGTGTATCTCATCAAGTGATCAGTTGAATCAGCCTTGCCATTATATACTTCCATGTTAGGTAGCTTAAACTCTGGTGGATTCCGAGCTATCCTGATTTCATGAGTAAACGGACTCCTATTACTCCTTCTAAATCTCTATTGGTCAAACCTCCATGCATGGTTCGCCTGATAATCTCAGCCAATCCAGCATTTTCTATCAGGATTGCCCCCCGAGTCCCCGAAGGAATTCTAGTACATACTCTTCATCCCGTGCTCTTACATTCCTTCCAGCATCCTGTTGTGTGGTGTTGACTGGAATCCCTCCGTGAACTGGTACAACGTTGTTGGGGGGTGTGTCCCCGAGCCTGGGTCCATCTGGGTTAACAGGTGTATGCTGATTAGGGATTGCACCTTGTTGAGCTATTCCATTTGACTGCCTCTTTAGTCCTTCTATTCCAGCTCCGTGGATCTGAACTCCTGAAGCTCCGACTATCCCTGTTTATCCTACTTGTCTGAGGAGGTTCTACATCATTTCCTCCTGCCTTTTCAGAAACTCTTCATGCGTAGCTCCCATCATCATTTCCATTTCATCTCGGGTGATGAAAGCTGAAGTCTGGTTGGCTTCGGATGAAGCCTCTTGGCTTCCTTCATGTTGACTTCTCTCCGTCCTCTATCTTCTACTCGTTTTCCTTGTCATAGCTCTCTAAATCTGAATCCTTAAACCTTCAAACCTGAATCCCAAATCTGGTATAGTGGGTGCTAGTTGTTCTCGGTGAAAGCACCAAAGTGTTTGCACCAAAATTGGTCACAAACCCCGAACATCGTGAAAGCACCAATATATGAATGTAGATCAGCAATATCTGGGCAAAATATCAAATTCAAGCAAAATAGAGAACAACAATTCAGGAATAACAAACAATGACACGAGATTTATAGTGGTTCGGCTATCTCCGGCCTACGTCCACTTCGAATGATAATCCTTTTATTGATGTCTTCGTTGATTACAGTTGATCACAATGGATTACAATGAAGAAATTTAAGTACAACAGCAATGATGAAGTGTAAAGTTGAATCCGGTAGAGTTTGGACGTCAGATAGCTAACTCCAAAGGGCTATTTATAGGCGTAGTAGGATGATACCTCGCTCAAACTTCGAAAGACTCCTTCTGGCACGTGAGTGGGCCCATGTGATCGATCCCATGAAGTTTCGACTCGATTCGTGATCGATACGAACCAATTTTGTATCGACCAAGATTTTGCCCAATGGAGTTGAAACTTGGCATGAACCTTCCTTGGCTTGTACGTAAGCTCCTGTGAAAATTTCATGGCATTTGGACCTATGGATTGTGAGATATGATCGATGCAATCTTGTATTTTTTGAAGGCTGTTGAGTTCGAACCCATAGTTTCGTATCAGTCCCCTTCGTGTGGATCAAAGGCATGTGCTTGCTCATAACATGGTACGATAAACTAGATTAGATCCATATTCTTCGCCGCGTTGAGCGCTTCTCCCCTTGTGTCGTGGATGCTCTTCGTTCGTATCCATACATCGTGCTCACTTGCACCCATGATTTCACAACGTCATGTTCGCATCCATCGATACATTCCCTTTTTCGTATCGATTCCAGGAGTGCATTTCGTGTCGATTCGGTAAATGTCGATCGATACGAAGTGACCACATGGAATGTGTCTGATCGATACGTTATGTAGACGAAACGGGGACCAACGGATGGATACGAAATTTTTCTCAGAATGGATTTAAGGGTTTCAATAGCTTCTTTGTAATATAAGTAATGATGTAAATAATTATTTTCAAATAGTTTACATATATTTATAAAGATGTTATTTAAAATATATAAATGGTATTTAAAAGTGAAGCAAGAAATTTTGCAAATGAATTTTTGAAAAGTATTAAAGTAGTAAAGATTATTTATTTGCAAATGAAGCTTTCAAATGAATATTGCAAGTAAAATTTATATAAGTTTCTTTGAATGTAGAATTTAAAGATGTTATATAAATGGAAAAAAAAATTGATTTGCGAAATTCATTTATAGTAATATACTTGGCAAACAAATTTGAATCTCTATTTTGCAAGTATATTTTGGAATATTTAATTGATTTCGAAGTACTAATAGTATATTTATTCGTTCATTTACTTTTTGAATTTTTTATTAAACCATAATAAATGTTTTTCCGTGATTTGAATATTCATTTTAAAAAAGTGTGTGAAATTAATTTTGAAGATATGAAATTTTGAACTTTGATTTAGAAATTTAATGTAAGATTTGAGTATTCTATTAGTTTCAGTTTAATAATCTTGAGTTTATACTTATTTTAAAAATAACGAGTCTAATAAATTATCGGATTTAAGGAACTTTATTTTAAAGTTTATTATAATGTTTTGAACTAAATTTCTAACATTGTTTTAGACTATTGAAAAATCTTTGCATAATGCTATGAGGATGTTTTAAATATATCTTATATTTTTACTAAGTGAATAAGGTTAAATGTTTTAACTTAATTTGTAGATATGTTGAAATATTTCTTTTTTCTTCAAGGGAAAATACCAAAAACTTAAAATTTTACTCAATAACCGATTGGAGTTATGAAAATAAGTAGGACAGTAGAAGCTTAAGTAATATTTTTTTTGAAATGATTCATTAATGACTTAAATATTTAATGGAAACCAAATTATGTAAGTGATTGATCTTTATATAAATAAATGAATGAAAGGTAAATGATGGAAAAAAAAAACCAATCGAATAAACTTAAATAAATTTAAAATTCTTTTTGTTTGGCTAATGATAAGTTTGGGAAAGAATACTTCTAGTTGTTGAGGTTGTTTGACTAATATATTAAGTAATTATCTAAGGCTGTTGAGCATAGGGTACACTTGACAGTTTATTCATCACCTTGCATGATTTAAGGTTTCTGAACTAAACAAACCATTGGTTACTATGGATGTATGACGGATTCTTTGGTTGCATAAATGGTTGTATTGTTTGTTTGTATATGTTTTATTTTTGATATATGATACATATATTGCAATTATTATATTATTGTTTTCCGGACCTCTTGTACAAAGGAGACTCTGCCGAAATTTAAGACTTTGTTTTTTTTTTTTGAAAATTTGAGTTATTTTTCTTATTTTTATTAAACTTAAATATGTAGGTTTAATTGTTTATAAATTGACTGTTTAAATAAAATATAACATATTTTTGGATTCCCTCTTGTTTCTTTTCGGGGACGAAAATTTTGAGTGGGAGAGATTGTAATGACCGGCATTTTTAAACATTTAAAATTATTAAATTAAATAAGATTTTTAAATAAAATTGTTAGGAATAAAAAAATTAAGATTTTATTGATACAAATTAGATTATATTACAAATTACGAGGTTATTTAAAATTTCTATTAATGACATATGTATGCAATAATATAAGGGCGATAACAAATGTTGGTGTGTATTTTAATAATATTGGTTTGAATGATACTAACAATTGTCTGAATGTAAATTTCTAATTGATTAGAATAATAAATGTTAATAAGGAATAACAAATGTTTCTTTATTAAAAAGTAATCATATGTTTATTTATTTAAAATGTTTGGTAGCTAAAAGATTGATTTAAGAGATGATAAACTATTACTTGGTAAGAAATGTATAATACCTGTTTGTATCCAATAGTGCATAAATATGTTTAAATCACTGTTTGATAGGAAATAATTTTTCTATTTTTCATTACATTTATTTAGTCCATTTTGATATTCACCTTTGTAATCAATTGAAATTAATGTAACTGAATAATTTCAATTAATAAGAGAGAGAACATTAAATTGTAAGTTTATAAGTGTAATTAAATGTAGCTTGTGTTTTGTGAAAATATAAGAAAATTTTGATTTAATGAAAAGAAGAACGTTTATATCAAATAAAATGAATGTTTCATTTGTGAATGTAGATTTAATTTCATTAGAGTAAAGAATAGAATGATTTGTTAAAAAAAGAAATATATATTTATTTGAACGTTGTTTTAGTATACAGATTGATTACAAGAATATGAATATAATTTAAGTAAGTTATTTATTACTGTGGTGTAAAACAACAAATTTGTAAACATGTTTAAATGACTTAAGGAAACAATTGTCCTATTTCTCATCCATTTTGGTTTATCTGTTTTGAAATTTAACTTTGTTATTAACTGCAATTAATGTAATGGAAATATTTCGATTAAAATGAAAGAAAATGTTGATTGCAATTAATAGATTTGATAAAAGAAACGCACGTTTTGTGCTAAACAGAAATGGTGCTTTAATGGAAATAAAAGAATTAAACGTTTTCATTTTTAAGGTAAGTATAATTTTATTAATTGTGCGTAAATAAAAGTTTATATTTGTACAAATTGAGTATTGTTTGAGTGAATGAAATTAATTTGGTTACGTTTCGAAAAAAGTTGAATTTCAAAATGTGTATGTGGTCCCTATATTTCTTTTTTATTTATTTATTGCATGTATGTTTTAAAATAGTTACCTCATTATTAAAACTTGGTCCGTTCATTTTTCCTTCCGTTTAATACCTAAGCCTAAGCTTTTAGGCTATATTTAATTCTTTCCATCTCATTTATGGTTATAAAAATTTCTATTTTCCTTTGGTTTACAAATTTTCTCATTCCTACATACATTTCCTTATGCATTATCAATGCCTAAATCATTTAAAACTAAACGTGCATTTTGTCCCTCCACCTTTGTTTCCTTATTATTAAATAATCTATAGTTTTATTTCTTCATTTGCATTTTAATTCTCCTTACACCTCATATTCATTTAGTTCATATCTTTCAATACTACGTTTTAAGGCTATTCATATTTTACTTTATTTCAATTCTTAGTTTGTTTATATATACGTTATTAGCTTTTCATTTGTTTCCATCTTCATTCCTTTAGTCATATTTCATTTTGTAATCTCATCTTCTGTAGCTTCATTTTTCAAATAAAACTTCCATCTCCCTCTTCACCTTCCTCCTTCCTTTTTCATTTTTTTCTTCTTTAAATCTCCTTCTACTCTCTTTTTTGCTTCATTTTTAATCTTTTTTGTTTCTTCTTCTTCAAATCTTCTTCTTATTCTTTTTGAAAGCTTCCTTTTCTTTTTCAATTTTTCATCTTCTTTAAATTTTCTTCTTATTTTCCAAACATTCTTCTTTTTTCCAAATCTTTTTCTTCAAACCCAGATCTATAACAACTTCTCTATCTCTTCCAAAACATTGTAAAAAAGATTAAGATAGAAGGAAACAAATCAAAAGGAGGAAGTAGTAGCAGATCCAAATCCGACTAGAAAAGGGAAATCCAGAAGGTGAGTGTTTAAAATCACTCACGAAATACTAAAATTTTATTGCAAGTTAAACCAGATCATATAGTGATTTTGATTGTTGGTTTGGAATTTTTATTGATATTTAATTTGAATAGCTAAATTCCAATATGCAACGACTAATAATTACCGTGAAATGTTATTGAGTTGGTTGATTTGTTGAATTGATTGATTTGAATGTTGATTGTATGTTGTGATGGATTCTATTGTGATTGAGTGTGTATTTGTTCATTTATTTGATATATCTTTGTTATCACCTTATAGTTTATTATAATTATATAAATTTTCATATTGATTATTTGCACACTGAATAAAGATATAAAACCCATGAATTTCAAGTATTTACATCAAAGGAAAAATAGTGTGTTAAATTTACTATTTGAACCTTAAAAATGATTTTGAGAAGTAAACCGTCGTTACCTTATTTGAAAGTTTTCAAAATTAAATTTTGAAACATTGGTAAGTTTCCATAAAATTGAATATCAAAAATTTGGAAATTTTTTATAAATCAAATCTCTTGAACTATGAAATTTAACTGGGAATTGTTCTGTAAATTTGTAATTTACTAGAATGGATCTATTGTGAAATCATTTTATTTTGAATATGGAAACAACAATATTTCCAGAAATTTGAACTTTCAAAAATCTAGTTATCTACATTCCTTACTAAATCTACTTTTCATTTAATTTGCATAAGAATTTTAGTTCTGACTCGAGTGTATTATTTTCCTTTACGCTCGGATCAGCCTGAGTTTTCCAACATTGAAGACTATTTTTTGGTGGACGATGACGAAGATTCAGTATATTATTGCTATTTATTATTTCACTACATTCTGTGTTTCGCTGCATTATTTGTTTATTTATGATATATGCATAGGTCTGATTTGAATTTGTAAAAGTGTAATCAAATTTTATTTGTAAAACAACTTCATGAACTGTTTATTTGATTATTATATTTTGTCGTTCCAGTGTGAGATTCTATATTTTGTTTTTTCTTTCCTTTTTCCTTTTTTTCTTATTTACCCCATTAACAATCCTTCCTTTTGAATGTTTGATTCTGGCATGTGTGGTTTATTGTCAATTTGAACCATCCAAAAATATGGGTCGTTACAATTGAATATGCCGTAGAGATCAGCACAACGCAGCGATCAATACGGTATACAGATACAAATGGTATGATCATCCAATCAAAAGTCGGTAACTAGTACCAAAAATGCTGCTATTTTGCCAGAAATAAGATAAACGGGCAATAACAGTCCAAATTTGGAGAAATGAAATATGACATCTCACTCAGAATATGATTTACAAATTTATTGTATAAAAATATTCATGTTTGAAAAATATTTTATTATCATCAAATATTAACCGATATAAATTTAAATAAAATTACACTATAAAATAAACTTCCATATTATCTGATGAAAATTTACCGTTTGCTATGTTAAAGTAGACTATTCCAAATATTAAATTTTCAATTTAAAATTTTATTATTAAAAATTTCAAAAAATTCAGTTAATTACATTTTTTAAAAACCAGTCAAATTTATGGGTCGTTACATCTTCAACGGACATTATTTTTGTAGTTGGAAGATATGAATGGGCACGAATGAACAAGACTATTGTGGTGTTTATATTAGTTGTATTGCTTAAATCACATGGCGACAAACTTGTTTGAATACAAAGTGGCTACAGTGTCCTTTCACATCAGAATATTATAGCCACATTGCACAGTTTTAAACATATGGCGGCCACCATTGATGGAAATGAATACAAATCAGCTACAGTGTCCTCTCACATCAGAACATTGTAGCCACGTTGCATGGTTTTAAACACATGGCAACCATTATTAAATGTTTGAATTCAAATTGTCTTTACTCACTTGGCAGCAAGTGATGGTGTTTGAATTCAAAGTGGCTACAGTGCCCTGTCACAGCTGAACACTTCTTTTCCATCATCATGCTCATACGTGTTTTCCATTATCATCTCACTAAGCATACAAAAATGGTGGATTACAACCATACTTTTTTGCCATCATCTTACTCGTATGAAGGTCCTATAAGTCACATTACTCCACCGAATATGTCTTCTCCTCAATCAATAACTGAGTGGTATATTGAAATGAAGTAAATACGTTATGAGGATGTAAGAGAACATGAGAGAGATTTGCAAGAGAGTAGGCTTATGGAGGATGGAAGAAGGCAAATGTAGAGCGGCCTAGTCACATTATAACATTGCGAAGAAGGCATGAATAAAAGGGAGTGTGCATCTCCTCGGTGTCCCTGTAGTTTGCTATATTTCGATATAGATATATAGGTATAACAACACCTCTTCTAACCTCATTATCAGCCAAAGCCGGTAAATAAGCATAAAATGATTTAAAATCCTTAAAGGAACTATCAAATAAAATTGACGCGCGGTCTGGTCAACCAATCTCGATACCGGTCAGCATATAAAAATCTAAAAGAGTCAATCCCAACTTAAAATCAAGAAAATGAAACGTGTGAGTAGTAGGCCACCGTCTCTCAGTAAGGACCTTTATTATGCTACAGTCGACATGTTCAAATATAGGTAAAGCTAGAAATTCACCCAAAAGGGGATGCAAGTAGCCTATCCGAAATCGGTTGAGGTAATGTGATATAAAACTCATAAATACACTTATATTAACTACCACACATAGCTACATGAAGAACCTATATAAGAAATTAATTAACGTTAATGGTAAACTAAGCAAACAAATAACATTCTTAGTTTGTGTGTGTTCATCTAATAACTATGTAGTAAAATTATATATGTGGCTTCGCTAGCATTATAGTAAGTCGATTTACTATAGTCGAGGGGAGTTCGTGTAAGGATCGTAGATCGTCTGCAGTCACAGTAGTATTTGGAATGATATGAGCTGCACCGGCATTGGCATCCACCGTTGGTCGGACAGCCCGTCTACTGGTTTTGATGGAGAGTAGCGTCATTTGGACGTCTTGATCAATAAATTAGAAACTGTAAAAAAGGAAATTGAGTGGTAAATAAATGAGGGTAGAAGAGTAAAACACGTCTCATATAGGCCTTTAGTCCAGATATCTGTTCAACAGACGCCTGATGCTCAAGTGTTTGTTGAACAAACGTCCGGTCTCATAAACTATCAGAGGATTCGTGAGCTTACAAAATGTAAGCTCACATTTGTAGCATACGCACTCCAAAACTATTGGAGATGCTATTATTGTAGTATTTTATGGTTAAATAATAGAACTCGACAGCTTTTTATATTTTATATATTTCTTTTTCGGCATTTTCTCATATAATGATATCGTACAATGTCCATTTTTTTACCTGCTGCTATTTTTGCAGCAATTAGCGATTAGTGAGAAAGATGAGATAAGCAATGATTTTGTTATGCAGATGGCACGGTAGGCAGCGAGTAGAGGTGTATTTTTATTTGTTAAGATTAGGGTATGAGGAGACGGCTATGAAGGGTGACAATTATGGGAGGTGACGACTACGAGCAACGTTGAAGCATGTGGAAAGAGTAGTGTAGGGGTCACGATGACGTGGGAAGTGGTGGCATGGGAAGCAGCGATTTGATCTATGCGTAAGTGAAGAACGAAATGTGTCTTTATGGATAAATTTTAAAGATGATGTCCTACAAACCATTGAAGTCTGTAATTTGAACTAAATTGCCATATTATTTATACACACATATATATGTAATACATACATACGTACATCCATGTGTGTGATATATTAAAATAAACATTAAATTAATTAATATGTTTAATTAATTAAATACTGAATATTATAAAATAAAATATGATTTTATTTTAAATAGATAAATCAGATTCAATGCAATTAATAGATTACATAAGCTCATTAAGATCCAATTAGAAATTTATGCGTTTCACCCGCTGCCAAACTGGTAAGGACCCAACACTAATAACCACTCACGTAGAAATGTTGCAAATTTGATGTTCGATAATTTATTTATACATCCGTCGCTGGCATCGACTTTAATGGGAGAGTAAATAAGGGGATGAAATTTTACATCAGGTCCAACGTTGTTAACAAATTTGATACCTAGCATCCGATATTTGAAGACTACCCATATTTTAACTTGTTTTATTTCTTCCATGTCCAAAATAACAAGGATTAATATATTTGGGACATCTCTTTAGGTGACTATCCTTAAAATTTTGTAGAATTGTAACTTTGAGATACATGAATCGATGTGAGATAGTGTACAAAGTTAGCCACCACCTATACACTATGAACTTCCTTCAAACATCACTCTTTCAAGGAGTTCCTCTCTAATGTGTGAGTTCTCCTCTAATGGCACACACATATAAATGCACGCACGCAAACGTATAGGTAAAATGTAAAACAAAAAATTCCAACATCGAAAATACAGAAATTAAATCAACAATAAAATGCAAAGTTTACTCATTTTCTTATGTAGTTTTAATAATTTTATTGAAAATAGGTGCAATAAAAAAAACTTAAGTAATGAAAAAGTGACGAAGTTATACCTAATGTCAATGGTCAATGATATGGAGATCTTTGATCCCCATCATCGTAATAAGGATGCCGTAAGATGTGACGTCCCATCTCAAGACCCACATTAACAAAAAGTATTACGCGGTAATGCTGTCTGCTAATACGGAGAATAGAACTGGTTTTGAGCGACCATCTATAGTATTGTCTTAATATCTATTGAACATGTCGATTAGTGCTCTGTATTCTTTTTTTATAACTCAATTGGATCGACGTATCCAATATATGCTTACTACAAAACTACAGATGGCTATAGGATCTATCAGAATAAAATACAACAACTCATTTGCACATTTTATGTATAGATGATACCTAACATTTAAAAGATAAAAAAACGAACGAAATTCAGGATGCAAGGAAAATATGGAAGCAAGATAATAGTCAACTGAACTACTTAAGAATAAAAATTTAATTACGAGAAAATCCAACGAGTAATAATGTAAAAGTTAACGCATCTGTAAGAAAACAAAATAATAAAAGTTAAGGCTTTGTTCGGTTTCATTTCAAGTTTTACGTTTTCAAAATTCATTACAAATATGTAAAGAGTGGAGTAAAATATTTAAAACTTCGAGTTACTATGACGATGAAGAAGGAACTGCAGATGAAATGGAGGGATGGACCATTTTTTACTCTTTTGTTATTTTGCATAATATGAAGAAAAAAAATTAGTTTTTTATTTTTTATATTGAGTTCATTTTTTAAATTTGTTGTTTCTCTAAAAAAACACATGAAATGTATTCTGATTTGTTTAGACAAAAACGCAAAACTAACGGCAAACCAACCCAAGCCTTAAAGTTTTCATTCTATACGGTTATGGTCATAGAGTGATGTCAGTAGTTTGTTAGACAATCACTTAAAATAACAGTAATTTTGGCTTCGCTGATAAACAATATTTACTTCAGATTTGTAGCAGCGGAAATACAGAAGCAAAAATGATAGGTTTTTATGTAAAAATAGACCTCCTTCTCCCTTCAAGCGAAACCCTACTCTAGTAGAGTTTTCCATTTACTATCAAAAATTATCCCCTTTACTGAAAGGGAACCCAACTACATCATCTTTGTGCTGCCTTCAAAGCCATTCACAAACCGATAGAGCGATAAAGAAGAGAAGGCCTTTTTGCCCTCACGCAGGATCGAACTACGGACCTCCAGTTTACAAGACTGGCGCTCTACCACTGAGCTATAAGGGCTGCTCTGTGTACAGACTTGTAAATCATCTTCATTTATCTCTACTGAATTGGATCGGAGGGAATTCAATCGAACAGGCAAGCTCTAGCTCTGTTAAAAGTAACGTGGACGAAAGCTACACGATGAAATAATTAGCATCGATGTAGTTCACTATGTATTGTTTATTCCCCATTAGAGATAATATCATATAATTGATTAAAGATGCATTAGTTTCCAAACTGAGTCATGTATTAGTATTGATGTACTGATCTGAGTTCCTTCAGTTCAAAAGACTTGTACTGGCATACCAATGACTGGCATACCGATGACTGGTAACCGTTACACCGGTAATGGTAAATTCCGTTTGTATAGGAAAATAACAAGTTGATATATTTTTACGTCGAATGATGATTCATTATATATCTTATCACTTAATATAGCATATAGAAAAGAAGTGTATTTATCATCATATGAGTTGAATACCAGTCTGTGTAGTTAATGCCCCGCTATTAACCCGCTATAACCCCGTTATATCTTATAGCGGATTTCTACCACAACGATTTTTCCATATAGCCCCAAAATATAGACTTTTCGCTTTAATCCTTGCTATTTCCGCTATTTCCCGTTATTCCCGCTATAAGTTGCTATTTCCGCTATATCTTCTTTGATAAAATGAATTAAAAAAATGCATTTATACATTATAAAAATTATGAAACTAATTTGTTTGATTTAATTTTAATATATTTTCAGAAATGAAAATACTCTAATATTCTACTAAATTCAATTATGTTATATAACAGTTTTATGTTTATTTAAAGTATATTCACAAATGTTTTTTGTTTAAAATTATTTATGTATTAATTATAATTCAATTGAATGATAATTTTTCATTTAATTACCATTTATATATTTGTAAAAACATTAAGTACGAGTTTTATATGCTATTTTAGAGCCATCCGCTATATCCCGTTGTTAACTCCACTTTTTCAGCAAGGCCGTGATATCAAAAATTGACCGAGAAGCTAATGATAGTTCATCTCGAAGGATGGTCAACTCAACCCCCCAACAAAGCAAGTTCTGTTGAATGTATTTTCAGATAAGATCCCCTACGGAGGGGGGGTCCCGGGGGGGTGCCAACCCCCCAAGGTGGGGGTGCGGGGGCAACGCCACCGCCTACGGTGTTCGACAAATCTCAAGAGGAAATCTAACCCATTCGCCATGCATTCGAAGGATTCTTCTACATCGGGGTTTAAGCTATTTGTCTAAGTGTGTTGTAATCGGAGTTGATTGTAAAGAATTGTAACCAAATCAGCAATAAAGAGCTTTTAAGTGGACGTAGGCTAGATCTTAAGCCGAACCACTATAAATATTGTGTCTTTTATGGCTTTTCTGTGATTTCTTTGCTTATACTTTGTCCCGTACCAACGGGTGGTGCTTTCACAACTATAATTCACACACCGGGGTGTTAGCGTTCAAATTTTAGCGTTAACATTTTTGGTGCTTTCACTGAGAATTGAACTCAGGAATACTTTCACCATCGCTTCGCGAAAGTTTTTTGAAAGAATCTCTCTAAAGACCAAAAGTTTATTGGAAATAATGGCTCCTGGGAGAAAGCGAAGTTCCGCAAGATCCGATAGTGTTCAAGAGAATACCGCTACCTCTCCTCCTTCAAGTCAAGCAGCTCCAACTGCTGGAGTTACACGAGCAGAATTGGACGCCGTAGTTTTGGGATTGAATCAGCAATTGAATGCTCAAAATGCGCAGTTGGAAGCCCAGAATGCCCAGAATACCTTGATTATGGATAGGTTAAACACTCTACTTGAGGCAAATCACCAACGACAGGATAATGAAACAATCTATGCTGAAGATGCCCGTGACCCCCAAGAGAAAGGTATTCCTCAAAAAGCAGACAACACCACTGCAAGGGGACCTTCCCAAGCTGAAGGTTCAGGCCCGCAACCAACTTTTCGCGAATATTTGCCCAGGCAAACTTCCGAAAGAACAGCGGACGCAGACGTCTGCCCGGCAAGACCTTTGAACGATGAGGAGTACCTATCAGGGATGGTTCGCTCGATTATGAAAGAAAGCATGCAAAGGCAAGAGGATGAAAATGATTGGGGATTTGCCCCGAGTAAGACACCTTTCACCGAAAAAATCTTAAATGCAGAGATTCCCAAGAAATTTGTACCTCCTACCATCCCAGCTTATCGAGGGACAAGTGACCCTAATCAATTCCTGTACAAGTACGATTGGCATATGACCGGGGCAAGAGCAACAGATGAGATCAAGTGCCGTTACTTTCCGGTATACTTAGAGGGAGTGGCCTTACTTTGGTTCACAAAGCTGCCAGTTAGATCCGTGGATCAATTCTCTGACTTAACACGGAAGTTCAAGGATCAGTTCAGGCTATATGCTACAAAAGCCAAGGATATAATGTCTCTCTCTAGTCTAGAACAAAACCCCGGAGAATCTACCAGATCATTCTTAAATCGTTTCAATATAGCCCTAGCTGAAGTCGAGAACGCAGAGCCAAGGATGGTTTTGACTTATCTAATGCGGGCTATCGATAAATCGAGTGAATTCGGTAAATGGCTAAAAATGAAGGAGCCAAACTCACTTGAGAAATTCTATAAGAAGGCTGATGAATTTATGCGTTTGGAAAGCTTTCCTGCGACATCAAGAGCAATCGAGGCCGAAATTTTGAATGTGGGTGTTACTTCTGATAAAAGGGAACCTAGAGGACAGAAGAGGAAGAACGATGGTGGAAAAAAGCAGAGAGACTTGAATAAAGCTCGCCGCTTTAAACCTTCAGATTTTACTCTCTTAACTGATACCCTGGAGAACATCTTTCTCGCAACCAAGGATGCTTTTGATTATCCTAAGCCACCTGAGTTGAAGGTTGGGAAAAATGCTATGCATAATGAGAGGTTCTGTCAGTTCCACAACCAACCTGGTCATGACACCAATGAATGTCGTCATTTAAGGAATTTGATTGAAGAACTATTGAGACAGAATAAACTTCAGCAATATGTCAAAAGAGACAGGAATGACCCATCCTCATCCACTCAGGGGAGGCCCTCACCCGGCGGGCAGGAATCATGATGGGATGGAAGGATACGCTCATGCTCTAAGAAAAGCCCCGAAGGGAGAGAATGTTCCTATTCTCACACCGGAGATTCGATCCTGAGAAGCTTGGGACAGCAATGATTTGCATCCATGTTTTACTTTAAGGCTTTGTTACAAATTGTAAAAGAATGATGGATTTATCATTCTCATATTAAAAGTCATTGTAAAAACATTGCAAATGAAATATAGGAACTATAAATCTTGTGTTTTCTATTACTATAAAAGACCTGTTTTATTTCGAAATGCCAAATATCTTGAATATAATGCTAAAATGTCGATTTAATATTGCAGGCAATCAAAGCAAAGCTTACCTAGTCAGCACATCGCAAAGCAAAGCGATTCCTATAAGTCATTGAGCAAATAAATGTCAAGCCAGAAAAGGTTCCAAATTGAATTCCTGCATAAGAAATGTTCCTCACGAACAGTTGATACAACCAAAAGGGCACCTTCCCAACGCGATGGTTTCAGGCCCTCGCTAACCGACAAAGATCATTTGTGCAAACAGACATCTTGTCGGGTAGTTTGGGTCTGCCCTATGTATTCACTTAACAATGAGGAGCATTTCTCTGGAAAAGAGACAAATAACTTGCAAAGAAAAGAACATGGCTATGGAAATGATAACGAGGAATCGCTAAGGAGCGGATGGTGAAGAGGCATGGGCAAGCAGACAGAAAACACACAAGCCCTCTTCGGAGGCAAAAGTCCTCCAATGAGGCACGCTTCCCATGTTTGAAGCGCAAGCTAAAGTCCTCCAATGAGGCACACTTCCCAAGTTTGAAGTGCAAACTAAAGTCCTCCAATGAGGCACACTTCCCAAGTTTGAAGTGCAAACTAAAGTCCTCCAATGAGGCACACTTCCCAAGTTTGAAGTGCAAACTCAAGTCCTCCAATGAGGCACACTTCCCAAGTTTGAAGTGTAAACTAAAGCCCTCCAATGAGGCACACTTCCCAAGTTTGAAGTGTAAACTAAAGCCCTCCAATGAGGCACGCTTCCCATGTTTGAAGCGCTAACTAAAGCCCTCCAATGAGGCACACTTCCCAAGTTTGAAGTGTAAACTAAAGCCCTCCAATGAGGCACGCTTCCCATGTTTGAAGCTTAAACTAAAGCCCTACTCAAAGGCACAACCCTTCAGAGGATAAAGACCTCTTCGGGGGCACATTTCACTAGAGCTGAAGTGCAATCTCTGTGGAGGCCCACTCCTCCAGAGTTGAAATGTCAAATCAAAGCCCTCCAACGAGGCGCAACAAAAAAAATAAAAATAAAAGGCTTCTCCAATACAAGGCGCACTCTACCAGAGCAAGAATAATATTTCCTCAAAAATGAAAAATTATTCTCCAAAGAAAGAATGCATGCCTTCTCAAAATGAAAGAGTCATTCTCTAAAGTAAGAGTACAAGTCTTCTAAAAACAGAAGAATTGTTCTCCAAAAATCTCCTCAAAATGGAGAATATTACAATGAGTTGTGGTATGGGGCAATATAATATTGCTACGTTAATAAAAGCAGAACCCAAGCAACATACCACAAGCTCACTGCAATATCATGAAAAGAGAATAAAGAAACTTGTATGAAAATGAGGAACAAATGCATTCTCAAATACAGACAAAAGTTTCTATAAAATTTGTTATGCACGTGCAGGTTTCAAAAGGCAAAACAAGAAGGATGACCCCACACCGTCAAATGGAGAAAAACATTACACCAATAAGGCTTCCGCAATAGGTTCCATTGATGCAAGTTCCTTTGCGAAAGCTGGGGCATCTGAAGTTTCTGCTTGAAAACCAGGGGCATCGTGAAGCTAAGTCGACCAAAAGGAGTGCAAAAGTCCGAATTAGTGCAAGAATTCATCTTTCAGCAAAAATTCAGCACTCCTCTCCTTAACCGTCACAGCACTTAGTCTTTTAAAAATTGACTTGTGACTGGAATATTCGGAAAAAGGAAGGAAGTGCTGCAAAAGTAAAGAATGAAATTGGTACCGGACAACTTGGATTTTGAAAATCCCAGAAATGGAAAGATCCAGTTTGCCCCACTACTCTTCTTATCAAAAGGATATTCTATATGAAGAACTGAATATTCAAAAGTAAAGGTGCACGTTTTCTAAAAGCGTATGAAGTGTTGTGCAAAGCTACTAAAATAACAAGTAATTAAAGCAATACTTGAAATAATACTGGTTGGCATATGTCAATTCAGAAAATTCGAGGCTTGTTATTTGAAAGTAAGTGCGGTGTCAATGCAGATAGCAGTTATAACTGTGTAAACTTTGTGTTGATACTTCATTCAAGACAGTTGATTCGCAACACTTCATCAAGACCATACTAATTTGCTTACAGTAAAATACCAGTTCTTCGATCTAATCCATCACTCGATATGGGCAATCGGTGATGAGTATATTCGCCCTATTTTTCTACAAATGTTGCGTTTAACAGGTTGTTAAAATAATCTGTAAAGAGATGCAGCAAGTTCAGGTCAAAGTTCCATTGAATCGCATTGGTCAAGTTTAAAAGGCTTCAGGTCAAAAGCAATGCAAAGTTGCCTAAGTACAAGCTCAGCAGCTCAGTAGAGCACGAGTTAAGAAGAATCGAAGCACACGACCTAGTCCCTAGGCGTATACTTCGAGGGGCAAGTGTTAACTCCACTTTTTCAGCAAGGCCGTGATATCAAAAATTGACCGAGAAGCTAATGATAGTTCATCTCGAAGGATGGTCAACTCAACCCCCCAACAAAGCAAGTTCTGTTGAATGTATTTTCAGATAAGATCCCCTACGGAGGGGGGGTCCAGGGGGGGTGCCAACCCCCCAAGGTGGGGGTGCGGGGGCAACGCCACCGCCTACGGTGTTCGACCTGACCGGTCAGGTCGCAGGGGTCCAGGGGGCAGCGCCCCCGGCGGGGTGCGGGGCAGCGCCCCGACCAAAGCGGTATACGAATTAAAGAGTGAATTAAGCCAGCGACTCAACTAGTCAGCGACCTAACCAATGAAGGATTCACGACTCATAAAGATCAGCGACTCAATGGATATACGACCTATGGTAGGCAGCGACTCAACTGATAAGCGACTCAGAGATTGCCGACTCAATGGGTCAACGACTCATTGAGGGCAACGACTCAGCGAGTTAGTGCCTTAAAGGTGCAGTATGGATCAACGACTCAGCGGGTCTACGACTCAAGGCCTAGACCGATCCAGCGACTCATTCGAGCTACGGCTCAGAAAAGGTACCGACTCAACGAGTTAACGACTCATGGAGTTAGCGACTCATGGGGCAGACCGACCTAAGAATTTCAACGACTCAGGATGACTAACGACCTATCATAAGTCGCTGGCGACTCAAGCGAACAAGGAACAAGCTTAATACCGATACACCTATGCCGCTGCCTGCTGACTCGTGGTATGTAAGTCGGTCACGGCTCATCTTAAGTCGGTCACGGTTCATCCTGAGTCGGTCACGACTTAAGACTTATGCTATATTAAGAAGATCGAAGGCGCTCTGGTAGGAGGCAGGGGGGTTCAACCTGTTGAGTCGTCCACGACTCAACCTGACTCGGCCGCGAGTTAACAATGTGTCGGATACGACTCACGACTCAAGACCGATGACTCCTATAAATACATGACCACTTTCAGCAATAAGGGGACTTTTGGGGGGGCTCACTTCCTGGACGCCATTACTCTGCCATTGTCTCTACTTCAAGCAACGTTCAAACAACACTTCTATCACTCCAATCACGAAAGACATTTCAACAAATCTCAAGAGGAAATCTAACCCATTCGCCATGCATTCGAAGGATTCTTCTACATCGGGGTTTAAGCTATTTGTCTAAGTGTGTTGTAATCGGAGTTGATTGTAAAGAATTGTAACCAAATCAGCAATAAAGAGCTTTTAAGTGGACGTAGGCTAGATCTTAAGCCGAACCACTATAAATATTGTGTCTTTTATGGCTTTTCTGTGATTTCTTTGCTTATACTTTGTCCCGTACCAACGGGTGGTGCTTTCACAACTATAATTCACACACCGGGGTGTTAGCGTTCAAATTTTAGCGTTAACACCCGCTATATCCTTATTATATCCCTGCTATGACTTTTTGCACCTCCAACGCTTTGAATTTGTCGAGCGCTTTAACTGCACAGATACCAGTGTAATGAATCATTTTATGTGAATATCAATGTATTATGAATGGACTGGTAAATTACTATTACCGTTGGTTTTGAAAAAATATTACCGATGTCTTACCGTGAAAAATGGTAAATTTACGGTTACCGTGCCGATTATGCTGGTATATCGATTTGACTTTAAAATGTTAAACGATTGACCGGTAAGGGTAAGTTTACATTATCATACAACCCTATTTCCACTCATAGTTATCGGTCAATGATCCTGCGAAGTATATTTCCACTTTAACCCCCTCGACGATAGACCATAAGCAACTTTCTCTTTTTATCCCAAATCATTACTTCCATCTTACGAGATAGATATATTTTGTGTTGTTTTTTGGTTGAATTCATACATATAATATAAAATTATTCTATAGCATCTCAAACTTCAGCAAGATGAAGAATCATGTAATCAATCCTCTACGTATCCGAGATTGCTTCTTTCTTTGATAACTTCTGATAGTGATCTAGCTGAGCAGTTTCCATAAAATTTACATGCAGGCGAACAATCTATTTTTAGTCGTATCTTTCAATTATACTTATTATTGATAATATGATGTGCTATGATTTTCATTATGTGAAAACTTTCTAATGCCTCTTCATTTGAGTTTACTGACCATTTTCTGTGATATAGATTGTAGGATCATTATATTTCATCTTTGTATAACTTAAAAATTGTCTCAATCGATCCGGAACAATGTATATCCATGGCCATGTTGCAAAACATGATATAAATTAACTAAGTAATTACTAAACGGTGATCAGTCCTTCAAAAAACTGAGTTTTGACATAAAGATAAGTGATTGTAAAATAGAAGTTGTATTTACCGAATCACCAATTGGTACACTCACTTTTTTCTGTGAAAATAAATGATTAGTTAGAAACAGTATAAGAACCAATAATGAGTTGTATAATTGTAGTAGTAAAAACAAAGTGTCGTTAATTGCTTGTGTATGTTTCCTCAAACTAGAATCAATATCCAACAGCATTTAAATTTACAAAACTAATCATGTTTTTCGCGTTGTTTGTATCACAATAGATAGCACAACGCAAAAGCATACAAACTATTGAACATACCTAATTGCTCCAATTTGGAGTCAGTGATACTAAGACTAGGTGTAGAATTTGAATTATCTTTTGCATGTCTTGATGTGTAGTAACCTAGTCCTATAAAATCATATGATCCTTGTATCAAATTATCAATGCAGTTTCCTATTTAGTGAATTTTGGAAGTCTTTCATCGATTATCTCATATAGGCCTGTTCTATTTGTTAATGGCTCCACATACCTAAGTCCACACAATAATCTTAATATGGATTTTAAGAATTGTATGATTACAAACATTCTTTGTTTCTTACTGACCATCGAAGAATTGATTCCATTTCTTTCAGCTCTTTTGCTTTATCTACATCCGAATCTGGCTTATGCCACATGCTAAATTGAGTGATTTCGATTTCTCTTCCTTGTTCAGACTAAAAATAAAAAGGTGCAACACATTGTTTGAAATGAATGAGTTAGTGGAGAGATTTGGGGAGAAGAAAGCATTATACAAAGTCACATCGGGAAATATTTGTACCAATTCCTCTATATATACTACAATCCAACATAGTATATGAATCAAAAGGAGAACGAGGACAAAGTGTGGAAGGGATGAAGAAATGTGGCATGTAGGCATTCATATTAATATTAACATGACAAAGATAGGGCCTTAGACTCGTGATTAAATGGGCCATTTTCTTCCAGACGTGCGCATACAACGGTCACTGCTGTTGGTTTAAGGGTCGCAACCTTTCCAACAGCCACGACCGCTCCGAATAGGCATCTCCTCCAGCCTATAAATAGACAACAATATTGTTTCAAGGAAATAGTTTCTATTGGACTCGGATGCTTTAATCGGTAATACCTTTCATACTGATCTAAATACGCATTTTGGTGTTACAATTTCTCAAAAATAATAGACAAATTAGTGACAATTTTTGTCGCTGCTATTTCTGCGTTATTTTGTAAATGTTACTGAAGTTAAAATTGGTTTCATAACACTTTCCGATAGTTGCGAATAGCATTTTTGAAACAATATTGATTATTGTAGACCATGATGTCTCAAAATAGCAACAACAGTAACGCTGCACCAACACAGACGGTAACTAACGCTCAGCCGGCACATCTACTTCCGACAATGTCACCGTCTCATGGAGAAAGGCCAGAAAAGTTCAACAGGATGGACTTCAAGCATTGGCAGCAGAAGATGTTTCATCTAACAACATTAGGCCTAGCTAAGTTTCTAACCGAAGATGCTCCTGAAGTTGGTTAACTCGAACCCGATGCAATCAAAGTGGAGGCCGCAAATGTCTGGAAAAATTCGGACTTTATGTGTAAAAATTATATTCTGAATGGCCTGGATAATAGCCTCTACAATGTCTATTGTACTGTTGCAATATCCAAGGAACTCTGGACGGCCTTGGACAGAAATTAAAAACTGAAGATGCAGGCATGAAGAAATTCATCGTTGGCAAATTTCTCAACTTCAAGATGGTAGATCCAAAAACTGTGATCAACCAGGCTCAAGAACTACAACGATTATACTTCAACTACAAGACGAAGGGATAATACTTAGCGAATCTTTCCAGGTTGCTGCAACCATTGAGAAACTTCCTCCATCATGGAAGGACTTCAAAAATTACCTAAAGCATAAGCGTAAGGAAATGATAATGGAAGAACTCATAGTACATCTGCGAATTGCGGAAGATAATAGAAATTCTGAGAAAAAGATCTCTCAGAATATGTCTGCAAAGCAAATGTTGTCGAGTCATACAAATCTAACAAGAGAAAATGTGAGAATGCGCCTCAGAAGTCGAAGGAGAAATTTCAGGATTCTTGCCATAACTGTGGAAAGAAGGGGCATAAAGCAGTCGAATGTCGCTCTCCCAAAAAGAAGAAATCAGAAGCAAATACGGCTGAAGTTATAGACGGCATTTCTGATATGGGTTTATGTGCAGTAATATCAGAATGCTACCTTGTTAATAAATCGAAGGAACGGTTTGTAGACACAGGCACCACTCTACACATTTTCTAATAAGTGAATGTTTACAACCTATAAAACTGCAACTGATGATGAACAACTTTTCATAGGCAATTCATCTGCATCAAAGGTCGAATGCAAGGGAAAAGTTGTGTTGAAACTAACTTCTGGAAATGAGCTTACTTTGAGTGATGTTCTTCACGTTCCAGAAATCCGCAAGAATTTGATATCAGGTTCCTTGCTTAGCAAGCATTGTTTCAAATTAACCTTTGTAGCTGATAAGTTTGTATTATCAGAGAATGGAGTGTATGTAGGAAGAGGATATGTATGTGATGATTTATTTAAAGCAAACGTAACAACTATTGTACCAAACACTGATATGAATAAAAGTGAATCTTCTGCTTATATTGTTGACTCTTCTAACATATGGCATTCTAGATTAGGGCATGTGAATTTTGATACACTGCGAAACATGATTAATCTAGAATGTATACAAAAATGTAACATAGACTCCAACTATAAATGTCAAATTTGTGCAGAAGCAAAATTGACAAGAACCTCGTTTCATCATGTTGAACGAGAAACTAAACCTCTAGACCTTATACACACTGATGTATGTGATTTGAAAATGTGTCCAACTAGAGGTGGAAAAAGGTATTTCATTACGTTTATTGATGATTGTACTAGGTACTGCTATGTGTATCTCCTTAGAAGCATGGATGAAGCATTCAATATGTTTAAACAGTATAAAGCAGAAGTTGAGAATCAATTCACTAGGAAAATTAAAGCTTTAAGAAGTGATCGAGGAGGAGAATATGAATTTCCTTTTGAGGAATTCTACGCTGAGCATGACATTATACACCAAACGACAGCACCATATTCACCTCAATCCAACGGTATAGCCGAACGGAAAAATAGAACTCTTAAAGAAATGATGAATGCTTTATTAATCAATTCTGGCTTGCTAGATAACTTTTGGGGAGAAGCTATTCTTTTGGCAAACCATATTTTAAATAAAATACCATGAAAGAAAACATCCAAGTCTCGTCACGGACTTTGGAAAATGGACTGGCATCATACAAGTACTTAAATGTGTGGGGGTGTCTTGCCAAAGTAGAGATACATAAACCAAAGAAGGTCAACATTGGACAAAAACAATCGATTGTTTATTCATTGGATATGCACAGAACAATGCCGCTTATCAATTTCTAGTACACAAATCTGAAATTGATGTTATTCATGAAAATACCATCATCGAATCGAGAAATGCAAGATTTTTCGAACATGTATTCCCTTTAAAACAGGGTACTGACAATGATACTCAAAAGAGACCAAGAGAAGATGAATCTACTGATTCTCTTGAGAATACTGAACAAAATAAACTTCGGCAAAATAGTGCTGATCAACAAGTGGAGGAACCAAGAAGGAGCAAAAGCTCAAGGACCTCTAGGACCTTTGGACCAGATTTCTACACTTTTATGTTGGAAGATGATCCATTGACATACAAACAAGCTATGTCCTCCAACGATGCCCCTTACTGGAAAGAGGCTATTAACAATGAGATAGAATCCATTATGGCTAACCATACCTGGGAGTTAGCGGATTTACCTCAAGGATGCAATACCTTTGGAAAGAAATTGAAACCTGATGGTTCAATAGACAAGTACAAAGCTCGTCTTGTAGTCCAATGATTCAGATAAAAGGAAGACCTGGACTATTTTGATACATATTCACCAGTGACGAGGATAACATCAATTAGGATGCTTATTGCAATCGCATCCATACTTGATTTAGAAATACATAAAATGGATGTAAAAACTACATTTTTAAATGGTGAACTAGAGGAAGAAATATATATATGAAGAAACCTGAAGGGTTTCTTAGCTCCGAAAATGAGAATAAAGTTTGCAAATTAGTGAAGTCGCTTTATGGCCTTAAACAAGCTCCAAAACAATGGCATGAGAAATTTGATGAAACTGTTATCAAATGGATTCACAATAAATGAATCAGATAAATGTGTCTACATAAAACACACACTTGTTGGATATGTCATTGTTTGTCTTTATGTTGATGACTTACTAATCCTAGGCAATAACAAAGCCATAATAACATCTACAAAGAATATGTTATCCTCTAGATTCGATATATGAAAGACCTTGGACTGGCTGATGTTATATTGGGTGTCAAAATTTTGTAAGCACCACAGGGATATACATTATCCCAATCACATTATTTCGGTAAGATACTTGAAAAATTCAAGCAATATAATATAACTATTGCAACACCAGTAGATATGAACCAAAATTGGGTAAAGAACACTGGTGATGGTATCTACTAACTTGAATACTCTCGTATAGTAGGAAGTATCATGTATGTTATGAACTGCACTCGGCCAGATATCGCATACGCTGTAAGCTGAGTAGATTTACCAGCGATCCTAGTAAACATCATTGGAAAGCATTAATCAAAGTTCTAGGATACCTAAAGTATACGCAGAACTATGGTCTACACTATACAAACTATCCTTCAACAATGGAAGGATACAGTGATGCCAATTGGATAACTGGTTCACAAGATACAAAGTCTACATATGGATATGTGTTCACATTAGGATATGGAGCAATATCATTGGAAATCATCCAAAGAGACTTCTATAGCTAGATCTACGATGCAATCAAAGTTTATTGCATTAGATAAGACCGCAGAAGAAGCAGACAGGCTTCGAAGTTTTCTGGAAGACATTCCAAATTGGAGCAAACCTGTGCCTCCAATATGTATACATTGTGATAATCAATCAGCAATTGGAAGAGCTAATAGTACACTATACAATGGTAAATCTAAGCACATTCGTCGCAGACATAAAACAATAAGACAACTTCTCTCTAATGGATTTATCACTATAGACTACATAAGGTCTGAAGATAACATATCGGATCCACTAACAAAAGGCTTGCCAAGAGAGAAAGTTCAAACCTTATCGAAGGGAATGGGGTTAAGGCCCATAGAATAAAAGTTTTTTTTAATGGAAAGCCCACCTAGTTGACTGGAGATCCCAAGATCTAGGTTCAAAGGGACAACTAAGTTTAAGAGAAACTTGACGGCACTGTTACACACAAACCATTCCTATGATAAAGTCAATGCTTTATTTGTTGGAAAATAGGATAAGTATTAATACTTTTAATGATGTCTGTACTTGAGGAATTGTGAATACCCTTTATAGAATCACCTACGTAAGTGCAAAGGCGCCGCTTCAAAGAGAATTATGAGGCCAAATTCTCTAAAGCACTTATGAGACCAAGTAGGTGTTCAAGGCAAAAACGAACACATACAGAGAACTAAGGATTATAAGAAACATTTGTCGTGTGTTATCTATTATAGAATTACACAGAGGGCTTACAGTTCAAGGACATTCTTTGTCTACTGATTCGCCTGTAATTCAAATAAGTAAATACTAGGAAAGTTCAAGGCCCCTGTGCTACTTTAACCGATACGATAAATGGTTCGTGAAACTAAGAACAACTGCTCATTCATGTGGGAGATTGTTAGAAATGAATGAGTTAGTGGAGAGATTTGGGAAGAAGAAAGCATTATACAAAGTCCCACATCGGGGAATATTTATACCAATTCCTCTATATATACTACAATCCAACATAGCATATCAAACAAAAGGAGAATGAAGACAAAGTGTGGAAGGGATGAGGCAATGTGCATGTAGGCCTTCATATTAATTTTAATATGTCAAAGATAGGGCCTTAATCTCGTGATTAAATGGGTCATTTTCTTCCAGACACACGCACACAACGGTCACTACTATTGGTTTAAGGGTCGCAACCTTTCCAACCGTCACGACCGCTCCGAATAGGCACCTCCTCTAGCCTATAAATAGGCAGCCAGAATCCGAGAATTATTAATTCAATTCATTCTCAAATTTTGTTCCTTCTTCCTGCAACATCTCTATTCTAATTACTGTAATCTTTTCAGTTCGTCGACGCTCCGTCTGCAGTCACCACGCTGAGGGGCTGGTTCGTTTCATCCTGGGAAACAAGTTGTTAACGCTCGTGAACTACGTATGGCAACAATATTGTTTTAAGGAAACAGTTTCTACAGGACTCAGACGCTTTGATCGGTAATACCTTTCACACTGATCTAGTTACGCATTTTGGTGTTACAGTTTCTCAAAATTAATTGACAAATTAGTGACAATTTTTTCCGTTGCTATTTCTGCATTATTTTGTAACTGTTACTGAAGTTACAATTGGTTTCGTAACACTTTCCGGTAGTTGCGAATAACACACATAAGAACAAGCTTGCATATCTTAAAGCATAAAATTTATATCAATTATTATGAATTCTAACTCCTATAATTTATTGCCCTTGAAGCACAACATTGCCAAAAGTTAAAATTGTAAGCTAGATTGAATTTTTTTTGGATTGCGTTTGGCAATTACTTATTATAAGCAATTACTTTTAAGTGACTTGTATCAATTCTTGTGTTTGGAAAATCTGTTTAAGGAGCTTTAATAATGTAATATTAACTTTATAATATTAATCTTTTTGCCATCAAGAAAAATTACCTGGCAGTGGTTTTCATAAACTTTAGTAGCTGTTCCTTGTGCTAATAATATTAGATAGTGAGCAATAACGTAAGGTTCAGTGATCCTAGAATCACCAGCGGGATGCCTAAGGAAGCTACTACAAAGCCCTAGGACATGCGCACGCACACACTCTAGAATATCATGCACGTATTAGATTAAGGTTAGAGGGCAAGACTCTTGCTCTGGGACTTGCGCACGCGCACGCTCTCTAGAATATCATGCACGTATTAGATTAAGGTTAGAGGGTAAGACTCACGGACCTCCAGTCTATAAGATTGGCGCTCTACCACTGAGCTATAAGGGCTGTTATATGCACAAACTTGTAAATTATTTCATTTATCTCTACTGGTTTGGATTGGAAGGCATCCACCCAAACAGGCCAGCTCTAGCTCTATTAAAATTGATGTGGTTGAAAGCAACACGATGAAATAATTGGTATCAAGGCAGTTTAGTACGAATTGTTTGTTCGCCATTAGAGATAATATCTTATAGTTAATTAAAGATGTGTTACAAAGTTTTATAATGCTTCACCATGAAATATCTCTCTCTGACACACATTACGTACAAAGAGTACGTGTGTCGTGTGTGAATTTTCTTATATATGTTACAAAGTTTTATAATGCATAAAATACATTGATAAATTTCCGTTGCACTTTCAAATTTAGATTTATTTATCACTATCTCAACGAATATTTGAAATTAAACATATAACCTCTAGTCTACGGGACTGGCGCTCTACCACTGAGCTATAATAGCTGCTATATGCACAAACTTGTAAATTATTTCATTTATCTCTATTGGATTGGATTGGAAGCATCCGCCCAAACAGGCAAGCTCTAGCTCTATTAAAATTGATGTGATTGAAAGCTACACGATGGAATAATTGGCATCAAGGCAGTTCATACGAATTGTTTGTCCCCATTACAGATAATATCTTATAGTTAATTAAAGATGTGTTACAAAGTTTTATAATGCTTCACGATGAAAAATTTCTCTCTGACACACATTATGTACACGCAGTATGTGTGTTGTGTGTGAATATTCTTATATATGTTACAAAGTTTTATAATGCATAAAATACGTTGATAAATTGCTGTTGCACTTTCAAATTTAGATTTCTTTATCACTATCTCAATGAATATTTGAAATTAAACATATAATCTCCAATCTACAAGGCTGGCGCTCTACCACTGAGCTATAAGGGCTGCTATATGCACAAACTTGTAAATTATTTCATTTATCTCTACTGGATTGGATTGGAAGGCATCCACCCAAACAGGCAAGCTCTAGCTCTATTAAAATTGGTGGTTGAAAGCTACACGATGAAATAATTGGTATCAAGGCAGTTCAATACGAATTGTTTGTTCCCCATTAGAGATAATATCTTATAGTTAATTAAAGATGTGTTACAAAGTTTTATAATGCTTCACGATGAAAAATATCTCTCTGACACACATTATGTACACACAGTATGCGTGTTGTGTGTGAATATTCTTATATATGTTACAAAGTTTTATAATGCATAAAATACGTTGGTAAATTGCTGTTGCACTTTGAAATTTAGATTTATTTATCACTATCGCAACGAATATTTGAAATTAAACATGCAACTCATTTATCTAAGCAAATGTGTCAAACATGAGATGTCAAATTCAAATTTTTTTCGTACTAGATACTTGTTTAAAAATATTAGACTGTCTCTCTCCCTCCCCCTTCCACCCTCCCCCCCCCCCCCCCCAAACACAAAGACAATATAGTAAGAAATACAAAATTTAATTTCTTGGTTTTCTCCGATTACATTACATTAAAGTTCTCACAAGTCATTATCTTTAGCTACTATCCACTTTTTCTTTCATAGGTTAATTGTCGTTACATTAAGTCATAATAGTATGATCGTATATCTTTATGCATTTCGCTCTTTTTTAATTTTAAATTTACAAATTTATTTTATAGATTAATATTGTCAAAAATAATAATTTCATCGTTAATGCATTTTATTAAAGTCTTATCACGAAGGGAAATTATTGGATATTAAATAATCATTTACAAAACTAGAATATTTTAAGAAAACTGCAATAATTATAAGCTTTTCCATAGTTTAATTTTTTCTTCCGCTTTCATCTACTGTCTAATATATATAGTTATAAATTAGGTTATAATTTTCATTTTATCATGCTTTCATTCTAGATGAATATTTTAATATTTGTTACAAGTTTTATAATTTGTAAAATATATCGATTTATTATTATTACACTTACAGTTTTAGATTTGTTTTATAACTTATATTTGAAATTAAATTTATAAACCGTTCATCTAATCGAATGCATCAGATATCAAGTCCAAAATTTTGTCTTAATTCATACTTATCTAAAATATATAAAAAATCAAAATTTTAAATCAGTCAAATTTATGTAATTAATTTATATTCATTTGTTTGAAGAAAAAAATAGGAGAAGGTAACAAAATGTTTAGCTCATTTATATGAACGAAAATGACAATCTTATTTTTTCGTTCAAAATAAATCATGTAACAAAAATTGTACATCTAAAAATAAAATAAGATCGTCCTGTTAGTAAATCATGAACCACATATTAATGAATTGTGAAATCATACTTACATTTTCTAGTACTCGCCATTCTTTTGTTAGCGCATTTATGAGATTGTTGTAATACATTATACATTATTCCCTCTTGATTTATTCTTCCTTTCAAGGTACCATCTGTTTTAACAAATCAACATCAAACGAAGTCAAATTAGAATTTTGTATAGTTGTTCGGGACATATAAGCTTTAGTTTTGTTTTTTTAAATAACATTATTCCTAATGTTCATTTTTGTTGGTTCATTTAAATACAGTGGACCGGTTATAATCTGGCAAAATTCTTAACCAGAAGACCTAGAAACGATAATCAACTCCCATCTCCTTCATCATCTTTACATCATCCTGCAAACATTTGATAATCATATATTTTCTCCAATACATGGTTTATATTGACATTCCATTACATCATTCTTTTTAGATTTTAGTTACTTTGTATCCGTGTTACGGGTCCATGGCAACGTCTTCATTACTGCTGCCCTAAATTTTCTCTGTATGCTCTGGACAATGAAAAAAGTACCAATAATACCTCAAATGCAGATGTATTGCTATTTACAAGTTGCATTCTACTATTCATTTCACAAACTAGAATATTTTGAAATATTATATTCCCATTAGATTTTATGAGGCTACCAATTATATTAACATAATCTGTCTAGCATACACGACCATTGGTGAGTGAAAGCGCCCCAAATGCTTGGTCCTTTCCCCCCATTTGATGCTCCCTCCACCTAAACCCAGATCGCATATTATGATATGTTTCAATGTATACATATTTCAATACTACTGTGACATCCCGGAATTTTGACCCTATTATTATAATAAGTTTTGATCAAATTTAAATAAAATACAAGATTTTTCATTTTGAAATAAATAAGATGTTGGCTATTATTGGTTGTATATGTGTTATAAAGGAATATAGCTTCAAAATATAAAGTAGGCTCTTTAACAATATTCAAAAATTTAATTCGTATTATTCAATTAAATTAAAAGTTATGTATGAATAATATGCAATACCAGATATATGAATGTAGTCAATAATACTAAGTATAATAACACAATCATATTCATATAAATATAAAATACATTAGTGCAAATACATTATGAATCAAATATTGGAAAGATTAAACCTTTAAATAAAAATAAGATTAAGGAATGCTTCTAACAACTTTTATAATTAAAATAAAATAAGTTTATATATATCAAACATAAGTACAAACTATAATTTGTATAAGATATAAATAGAAAATGCTAACTATGGTAAAGCAAACATAGAAATTTGTAAATAAAGAAAGAAGCTAACATCTTTTAACTTGTCTGCAAACTTTTTATGCATAAGCAAAGAAATATTTCCATCAAATAAACCATAATAAGTGCACACCCATATGAATACATTTAGCACAAACAATATTGTAACATCTTTGTATAAATGATGGTGTCAGCAAACGTTAATATTATGTTAGCCTAAATGAAAACATTTTAGTACAAAAGGAAAAACTACAAATATCTATGTACAGCTATTAAATATCTTTACAGTATGAACATGTAACTGATTATGCAAACATAATTATTTAGTATAAACAAATTTAGTAACAAAACAAAATATCTATATACAAATCTTTGTGTCAGCTAGCATTTGGATATGTGTTAACATATGAGTAAACATATACTTTAATTAGCCACTATTATGCCTGGAAACATCATCTTTCAGCCGAAAATATGCCTTTCATTTCAGGTTTAGTACCTTAGTACATAATAAAAACAAAGCAAGATATTTTGTCAACAAAGCTTGTTCAAGAAGGCATAACTGTTGAAGGTTGTATATATGTATGTTCATTTATTCTATCCGTTGATATCATTGAGTTCAGTTATTAAAACTTATAAAGTAAAGCCTGAAAAAAAAATCAAAGAAGTATTTTTTTTTTAATATTTATCAAGTTTAAACAGAATTCAGAAACAGGAAAAAACAAAGAAAAGCAACAGGGGAAAGAAAAGAGAGTTTCAGGATTGGGTGCAGGTGAGCAAACAAAAAGTTTAAAAGCTTTAAGTTTGATAGAATAACAGTTCAGAGGATTGTTTATGATTGTTTATGCTTTGGTTTCGAATATTGCTGGGTTGCTCTGTACTACTCTGGAAAAAAATGATATAGGTTGAATATTGTTCAAACAAATCACATATGATTCACATTAAATCATTGCTAAGTTTTAATATTTCAACCAAACATAATTGTTAAACTTGTAATTAAGATTTTTAAATGCTAATCTAAACCCTTGTTTGTAAACATACACTGTAACTTTATTGTACAGGTAAGCAAGCATAAACTGGATAATGGGATTGATGTAAAGTATTAAATTTAGTTCATAGCTTGAATCTTTACCACAAATCATGATTTTTAAAACTGGAATGAAAATTTTTAACGCAGTATTTCCAAGGCAGTTTGTATTCGAATCAAAATGGTATTTTTACAAATTTCTTGTTCTTTAATCAATAATAAAGGTTGAAATTTGGGATGAAGCAAGTATAAACGTATGTGATTACAAGAAAATTATCAGAAAATTTTTATGTTGCCTGAGTTTAGAGTGCGAGATCCATTTAGGGTTTGAAATCATGTTTTTACCCATCTCTGTTTCGAGTCGAGAACGTCTACATAACACCATCGAGTGGCTCGATCTCCTGGAGGCTGATTGTTTATCGTGATGTCATCGAGTGGGCAAGGGCTAGGGTGTTGCAGGTGGCTGCAGTGGCGGCGGTGTGGCATTTTGTGGAGGGGGTTAGTTACAGTTTTCAGGTGTAGGCCTAAATTTTTGAATTCGAAGTTCTGGTTGCAGTTTGGGTTTGGGATTCGATCTGGGTGTGATATGCGCCTTGTCGAGATGGAGGGTGGCTGCCGGAGTTGGGTCGTGCTGCTGTGCACGTGCACGGCAGCGGTGATTTTGGTGTCAGGCCTTTATGTAGGGGGGTCGCGAGTATTACTCGAGCGAGTGGGAGGTAATCTTCGAGTTTGTTGCGTACTGTACTCGTGTGAGTTATGGATGTGATTTATTTTTAGTTTAAAGCTTAACTTACTGTTAAAAAAAAGAGAAAGAGAGAAGAAGAAGAAGTTAGGGAGGACTCAGGAAAAGGCTGGGGTAACTCGAAGTAACACTCGCGTTGACGCAGGGGTAGTCTCGGGTTTTACCAGGGACGAAGTCTTGGAGTTTGGTTATCTGCAGTTCTTTGTTTTGTTTAGGAGATGAGCTTCAGGCTTAATAATTTAAGTAGTACTTAACACTGTAACTATCACTTATTCACTGTTTTAAATTGGTAATTTAGTTAAGGCTGAATGAAAATCAATTAACATTAAAGGCAAGTTGATAATATTTATTTGATTCCCAAATTGCAGATGTCTTTAAATGTTAGTTGTCGAATAATTAACATTGATTAATTATTTAGAAAGTAATTAAGAATAATTATATTAAGATTGTAATTAGTATTAGAATTGGACAACGCTTGAGTGAATACTAAATTTAGAATTAACTACTTTAAGTTAATTAATCGGTGATCGATAATTAAGAAAAATCAAGTGAATTAATTAAAATGAAATAATGATTAATTTAGTAATTAGCAGGCAATAATTGAATAATTAAGTTATATTAATAAGTAATTAAAGATATTAATTAATGATCAGAGAACAGTTAATTAAGCAATTAAAGTTAACTCACTTGATTGAGGAAGTAATTCATTAATAGTATGAAATAAAATAATTTCGTAATTAAGACTTAATAATAAATTAAGAAATCATCAATTAGATGATTTGGAATGAAATAAGTAATTAATGGGTAATTAATGATTAATTATACAGAGTTAAGTGAAGATTGTAAGGTAATTGCTTATAGATTGTGGTGTATGTAGAATGTTTGGATTGTGATGTTTAAATTGAAGATATTCTGTGATGCTCTCTGATATGCTGTGATATATCTATGATGTTTGCATATGTTTTATCTATGATAAAAGCTATGATAATTCAATTATTGAATTTAAATTATTTAAACTGTTTAAGTTAATTGGACAACTTGGCCCTTAAAATGGCGTTTGGATTCGATGAGACCGGGATCGGAAGAATCAATTTTGATTCTCCGAAAACCACATCGATCCAATTTAAACGTTAGGTCGTAAATCCTGAAATGAAGATCGAGATGGTGTTTCAGAATGCAAGGGTTATCGTCGTTAACTCTGAGAGTGATTCCAAAATGAGTGTAACGAGATAATGCCTTCGGTTTCGTTCGAACCCGGAACGAACTTGTATGGATTGAATGCTTTCAGCACATCGTCAGGCGGACGATGAGCATTCTAAGAACTATGTTCTATAAAGGTAACGCAGCCTCAAGCCTCATCAACCGGGAATGGCTAAAACAGGGGAGATGCAGCAAGGTTAGGTGGGTCATGCCCAAGCAGGACAAGATATTTCCCCTGTCTAGATGTCCCTTATATATTTCGGCTTAGTGGGTGGTTGGTCGCGCCAACCACGGGGTTTATCTTGTTCGGGACTGTTCAGTAAGGAATGGTTCCGGCCTTGTGTTGCAGGGGATGAAGGGAGTAATCCTCGGTACGGTGATCTAGGCCCCGTACTGTGACGGGTGGTACCCCAGTAGCCCTGCCATTGTTGGAAATCCATTTTCCCTACGAGACCCTATGGTTTTGATTTGTATTACCCACTTTTGTGGCTAGTAGCGGGAATTTAATAGATGTAAGAATTTCAGCTATTTTCTATTTACTTGAAAACCCTAGACACTATTATAATATCACTGGATTTCCTATGAAATGTTTTGGTTAGCGTAAGGTAAAAACATACCCGTATTTATATGTGGGAAGTCTTACGTGATACCTTTATTTTCAAATGTTTTTCAAAGTTAAGCAACTTTAAACCGTTTACTCATACCAGACCCATGTCTGACCTGGAGTTTATTTTTGTTTTCATAAACTCTCGGGTACCCAAATTTTTACGGGTAGCCAAGGGATTCAGGTTAGATTTGACGAATTCTGGAGGAGCAATGGAGCAGGAGGCTTCAGCGTTGTAGATATATATATATAGTTCCGCTGTGGTAGTATCTCTGAGTCATATTGTTTGAGTTGTATTGTATTGAGTTGTATTAACTAGACAGGAGTTTATAACTGTCTAGTATGTGATGTATGATCTGTATAACTCTGATTGATGTATTAAACTATGTAATATTTATGTGATATATTATATTTTGTTCCGTTCCGCTGTGAGATTTTGATGTTGTTGTTCTTTCTTTCTCTATCTTTCTATTTTCTCATTCCTTTCTTTCTTAATGATGATACGTCTTTCTGGTAGTTGAAGGGCGGGTCGTCACAGTTGGTATCAGAGCATAGGTTGGTGATAACCTTGGCTCTGGTAGTGATTACTCATAAAATAGAGTTTGTGGGACTCTAAAATGAGTTTGAGTGTATTAATAGATATGAGTGCGTATTTGTTAGTGAATATAAAGTTGTTTTATATTGCGTTGATTGCTTTATTGAGTGTTATATGAACCTTCGTCGGCACAGCCTCGAAAACTGTATCGAATGGGTTTCTAAACATTTAAATAAAGCAATTCGACACAATATTGTTTTTTTAAAGTAGGGTAAATGAAATAATTTTACCCAAAATTATATTTTAATATAAAAGAAATATTTTTCTGAAATAACTATATATACTTGGATGTTTGATTGTTAATAGTACAATCAAATAAAAATTTAAATTTGAGTGGTCGATAAACAAATAAAATTGTCTAAGCATGATCTTTAATTCAAAAGGAATATAACTAAAATTTGATTAAACTAGAATTTAATTCCCGAAAATTTGAAAGTGTTTAAATGAATTTAAACAAAAGGATTTGGGAATTTAAAATCTTGGGAATGTTTGAAAATGTGTTTTTCCAAAGAGTTGAAGGAAATAATGGAATTTTGTTTTGGAAAATATGATTGAATGAAAATTGTTTTGGGAAGAATTTGTGAAAGTAAGAAAGCACTGAACTCACTTCAGTCGCTGCAAAATAATCCTGATGGTGATGGCCACATCATCAGTATTCATTTTCGAGTTTCTAAAGTGATGGGTTGCTACCAGGATATTGGTCATGATAAATTGTTTGGGCTTGTTGGGTATACAAGTTATTTTAGAAATTTCGAAGGGAAAATTTGTTTTGGTGCAAACAAGTGTTTGAAATTTGATTATCATTTCAAAATGGTTTTAGGGATGAAAACCGGGAAACTGAATTTTAAGAAATTCTATTTAGATAATGTGAAAGGTTTGAATAAATCAACTATTTAACTTACAAAGTAAAGTTGATATTGATAAAAAGAGATCGGGAATTTTAACCCCGGAATTAAAACTTAACTCAAATAGATGAAAAATGGGAATTTTAATCCAGGAATTAAAATTTAACTTAAGAAAATGAAGATAAGAAAATATACTGGAGTTTAACCAGAGATAAGTTAAATGGAATTGAAGTTCAAAATGAACTTAATTGGATATAATATTTGAAGGAAAAATGATTGTAATTATGAGGTGGAAATTTATACCTTAAGACAGTAAGTGCTATATATATATATAATCTGGAATTGTGATTATAAGATGAAATGACCCAAATGAGTAATATAAGTTGTTAAGTAGATAGAAAAAAAAGGTTTTGAGCTTATATATTGAGAAATAAATTTAAGGAATGGTAAGTAGCTAAACTTAACTGAAAGCTGAGTTAAAATAAAATTGAATTTAAATGAACTCAGTCGAGTTATAGATAAAATTTGAATGAAATAAAATTCTTATGAAAATAAGTAAATGTAAACCAAAGTAAGTATTGGATTGGATTAAAATAGAATTGGAATAAGTTGTAAACAAATCTAATTCAAGTATAAATTGAATAACCTTATTATGAATAAATTCAAAAATGAATTGATAATGTTAATATAAATTTAAGAATGGATAAAAGATAAACTAATTAGTAAATAGTTGGGCTTTGATTAAAGGAAAATCAAATCAAAGATTTGAATGGAAATTGGTGAAATAGAATAAACCTAAGTTGTTGGGTGGAACAGTTTGAAGAAAATAAATGAATTAAGTAAATAGTGAAATGATTATTTAAAACATTGGTTGTCAAGTTTAAAAAAAATGATTTGGAATCAAACCTGTTGAAATGAAAGAAAATGCAATGAAAGGATCGTGAATAATTTAATTGGGATGAAATCAAGTGCAAATTGAATTAGAATCAATTTAAAATTTGTTATGAAGCATAAGTAATTATTTATTCACAATAATATGGTCAAACTGCATATAGAAATGAGTTATTTTGAAGTAAAAGAGATTAGATAAAATTTTATGAATTATTGGGAGCAAAATAGAATGATTTTGAATATGAATTTGTATTGCTTAAATGGATTATATAAGCAAGTAAGTTGTAAATTTCTTTTAATTAAAAGGGAATGGTTTGAGAATTGATTGAAATTAATTATGTTGAGGATTGGAACCTTACATATGTGCTTATGAAAATATGTAATAGAGACTCTGCCATAACTTTTCAAAATTGTGAAAAAAAAAATTAATTTAAAAATCTAGCAACAAAACAATTTAAAATTGGAAATTAAAAATAAATCAGTAGATAAAATTAATTTAAAATAATGATAAAATCAGTTATATAAAAAAAATAGTCAATAAAATTAAATATTCAGAGTTGGAAATAAATTGAAATTCACATGAAATTGGAAATAAGAAGTTATAAAGGTTAAAATGGTAGAGTAATAATATAAGAGTATATATAATGCTTAAATTAAGCTTAAGAAATGAATGGTGGAATTCTTAAGTAAAATTGATACTGAGAAAATTATTCTAAGTGGATAGAATCAGGATAATGGGAATAAAAGAAATTTATATAGTTGATAATCAATGGATATAAATACGTAGGATGTACGTATATTAATTTATTCGCATAACAATTTGATCCAGATTCAGGCACAGAATTTCGAGATAGTTATATCGATCCGAGTTAGGATTTTTCACTCGATTTTCGACGACGAACCATGGATTTGGATTTTGATTGATCCTGGAAATTCTCTATCATAGCTATGACTATGCAAGGAGAACAACAGTTTCCGATCAAGAAACCAGTTCCGAGTCCGCACTAGGAAGTCGGGTGGACGATACTAGTTCGAAAATGAAATTGTGTGATCGAGCGATCGGATTTGATATTGCGTATGAATAGCATATGTACATCGTACGGGCTTGAATGAATAGATATTGAGATTCTGTAAACAAGTCAATAAATATGGAAAGAGTTAATATTGTAGATTTCAGAATTGAATTGCCAGAGTGGTTATCAGGAATTTATTGTGTATTCCGTATATCCCATCTTAAAAATTTGTTCATAATTCATCATTAGTTGTTGAACCAGTAATTCAGGAATTTGGAAATTTAAATCCAATTTAACTATGGTCAGGAATCCAGTTTGGATTGTTGATCATCGAGAAACAAACTCTTGATAGTTTTAGAAAAGCTAATCCAGATTTATGTCCGGATAGCAAGTAATGTTGTTAGAATTGACTGTTTGATTGTTTATTTTTGTATCGATGATATGTATATTTGGATTGTTAATATTAAGTTTTGAAATTAACTGTTGTTTAAATTTCAGGGACGAAATTCTTTTAAGGGGGAAGGAATGTGACATCCCGGATTTTTGCCCCTATTATTATAATAGTTTTGATCAAATTTAAATAAAATACAAGATTTTTCATTTTGAAATAAATAAGATGTTGGCTATTATTGGTTGTATATGTGTTATAAAGGAATATAGCTTTAAAATATAAAGTAGGCTCTTTAACAATATTCAAAAATTTAATTTGTATTATTCAATTAAATTAAAAGTTATGTATGAATAATATGCAATACCAGATATATGAATGCAGTTAATAATACTAAGTATAATAACACAATCATATTCATATAGATATAAAATACATTAGTGCAAATACATTATGAATCAAATATTGGAAAGATTAAACCTTTAAATAAAAATAAGATTAAGGAATGTTTCTAACAACATTTATAATTAAAATAAAATAAGCTTATATATATCAAACATAAGTACAAACTATAATTTGTATAAGATATAAATAGAAAATGTTAACTATGGTAAAGCAAAAATAGAAATTTGTAAATAAAGAAAGAAGCTAACATCTTTTAACTTGTCTGCAAACTTTTTATGCATAAGAAAACAAATATTTCCATCAAATAAACCATAATAAGTGCACACCCATATGAATACATTTAGCACAAACAATATTGTAACATCTTTGTATAAATGATGGTGTCAGCAAACATTAATATTATGTTAGCCTAAATGAAAACATTTTAGTACAAAAGGAGAAACTGCAAATATCTATGTACAGCTATTAAATATCTTTACAGTATGAACATGTAACTGATTATGCAAACATAATTATTTAGTATAAACAAATTTAGCAACAAAAAAATATCTATATACAAATCTTTGTGTCAGCTAGCATTTGGATATGTGTTAACATATGAGTAAACATATACATTAATTAGCCACTATTATGTCTGGAAACATCATCTTTCAGCCGAAAATATGCCTTCCATTTCAGGTTTAGTACCTTAGTACATAATAAAAACAAAGCAAGATATTTTGTCAACAAAGCTTGTTCAAGAAGGCATAAATGTTGAAGTTTGTATATATGTATGTTCATTTATTCTATTTGTTGATATCATTGAGTTCAGTTATTAAAACTTATAAAGTAAAGGCTGAAAAAAAAGAGCAAAGAAGTATAAACAAATTTCATATTTATCAAGTTTAAACAGAATTCAGAAACAGGAAAAAACAAAGAAAAGCAACAGGGGAAAGAAAAGAGAGTTTCAGGATTGGGTGCAGGTGAGCAAACAAAAAGTTTAAAAGCTTTAAGTTTGATAGAATAACAGTTCAGAGGATTGTTTATGATTGTTTATGCTTTGGTTTCGAATATTGCTGGGTTGCTCTGTACTACTCTGGAAAAAAATGATATAGGTTGAATATTGTTCAAACAAATCACATATGATTCACATTAAATCATTGCTAAGTTTTAATATTTCAACCAAACATAATTGTTAAACTTGTAATTAAGATTTTTAAATGCTAATCTAAACCCTTGTTTGTAAACATACACTGTAACTTTATTGTACAGGTAAGCAAGCATAAACTGGATAATGGGATTGATGTAAAGTATTAAATTTAGTTCATAGCTTGAATCTTTACCACAAATCATGATTTTTAAAACTGGAATGAAAATTTTTAACACAGTATTTCCAAGGCAGTTTGTATTCGAATCAAAATGGTATTTTTACAAATTTCCTGTTCTTTAATCAATAATAAAGGTTGAAATTTGGGATGAAGCAAGTATAAACGTATGTGATTACAAGAAAATTATAAAAAAAAATTTATGTTGCCTGAGTTTAGAGTGCGAGATCCATTTAGGGTTTGAAATCATGTTTTTACCCATCTCTGTTTCGAGTCGAGAACGTCTACATAACACCATCGAGTGGCTCGAGCTCCTGGAGGCTGATTGTTTATCGTGATGTCATCGAGTGGGCAAGGGCTAGGGTGTTGCAGGTGGCTGCAGTGGCGGCGGTGTGGCATTTTGTGGAGGGGGTTAGTTACAGTTTTCAGGTGTAGGCCTATATTTTTGAATTCGAAGTTCTGGTTGCAGTTTGGGTTTGGGATTCGATCTGGGTGTGATATGCGCCTTGTCGAGATGGAGGGTGGCTGCCGGAGTTGGGTCGTGCTGCCGTGCACGGCAGTGGTGATTTTGGTGTCAGGCCTTGATGTAGGGGGGTCGCGAGTATTACTCGAGCGAGTGGGAGGTAATCTTCGAGTTTGTTGCGTACTGTACTCGTGTGAGTTATGGATGTGATTTATTTTTAGTTTAAAGCTTAACTTACTGTTAAAAAGAAAGAGAAAGAGAGAAGAAGAAGAAGTTGGGGGGACTCGGGAAAAGGATGGGGTAACTCGAAGTAACACTCGCGTTAACGCAGGGGTAGTCTCGGGTTTTACCAGGGACGAAGTCTTGGAGTTTGGTTATCTGCAGTTCTGTGTTTTGTTTAGGAGATGAGCTTCAGTCTTAATAATTAAAGTAGTACTTAACACTGTAACTATCACTTGTTCACTGTTTTAAATTGGTAATTTAGTTAAGGCCGAATGAAAATCAATTAACATTAAAGGTAAGTTGATAATATTTGTTTGAATCCCAAGTTGCAGATGTCTTTAAATGTTAGTTGTCGAATAATTAACTTTGATCAATTATTTAGAAAGTAATTAAGAATAATTATATTAAGATTGTAATTAGTGTTAGAATTGGACAACGCTTGAGTGAATACTAAATTTAGAATTAACTACTTTAAGTTAATTAATCGGTGATCGATAATTAAGAAAAATCAAGTGAATTAATTAAAATGAAATAATGATTAATTTAGTAATTAGCAGGCAATAATTGAATAATTAAGTTATATTAATAAGTAATTAAAGATATTAATTAATGATCAGAGAACAGTTAATTAAGCAATTAAAGTTAACTCACTTAATTGAGGAAGTAATTCATTAATAGTATGAAATAAAATAATTTCGTAATTAAAACTTAATAATAAATTAAGAAATCATCAATTAGATGATTTGGAATGAAATAAGTAATTAATGGGTAATTAATGATTAATTATACAGAGTTAAGTGAAGATTGTAAGGTAATTGCTTATAGATTGTGGTGTATGTAGAATGTCTGGATTGTGGTGTTTAAATTGAAGATATTCTGTGATGCTCTCTGATATGCTGTGATATATCTATGATGTTTGCATATGTTTTATCTATGATAAAAGCTATGATAATTCAATTGTTGAATTTAAATTATTTAAACTGTTTAAGTTAATTAGACAACTTGGCCCTTAAAATGGCGTTTGGATTCGATGAGACCGGGATCGGAAGAATAAATTTTGATTCTTCGAAAACCGCATCGATCCAATTTAAACGTTAGGTCGTAAATCCTGAAATGAAAATCGAGATGATGTTTCAGAATGCAAAGGTTATCGTCGTTAACTCTGAGGGTGATTCCAAAATGAGTGTAACGAGATAATGCCTTCGGTTTCGTTCGAACCCGGAACGAACTTGTATGGATTGAATGCTTTCAGCACATCGTCAGGCAGACGATGAGCATTCTAAGAACTATGTTCTATAAAGGTAACGCAGCCTCAAGCCGCATCAACCGGGAATGGCTAAAACAGGGGAGATGCAGCAAGGTTAGGTGGGTCATGCCCAAGCAGGACAAGATATTTCCCCTGTCTAGATGTCCCTTATATATTTCGGCTTAGTGGGTGGTTGGTCGCGCCAACCACGGGGTTTATCTTGTTCGGGACTGTTCAGTAAGGAATGGTTCCGGCCTTGTGTTGCAGGGGATGAAGGGAGTAATCCTCGGTACGGTGATCTAGGCCCCGTACTGTGACGGGTGGTACCCCAGTAGTCCTGCCATTGTTGGAAATCCATTTTCCCTACGAGACCCTACGGTTTTGATTTGTATTACCCACTTTTGTGGCTAGTAGCTGGAATTTAATAGATGTAACAATTTCGGCTATTTTCCATTTACTTGAAAACCCTATACGCGATTATAATATCACTGGATTTCCTATTAAATGTTTTGGTAAGCGTAAGGTAAAAACTTACCCGTATTTATGTGTGGGAAGTCTTACGTGATACCTTTATTTTCAAATGTTTTTCAAAGTTAAGCAACTTTAAACCGTTTACTCATACCAGACCAATGTCTGACCCGGAGTTTATTTTTGTTTTCATAAACTCTCGGGTACCCAAATTTTTACGGGTAGCCAAGAGATTCAGGTTAGATTTGACGAATTTTGGAGGAGCAATGGAGCAGGAGGCTTCAGCGTTGTAGATATATATATATAGTTCCGATGTGGTAGTATCTCTGGGTCATATTGTTTGAGTTGTATTGTATTGAGTTGTATTAACTAGACAGGAGTTTATAACTGTCTAGTATGTGATGTATGATCTGTATAACTCTGATGATGTATTAAACTATGTAATATTTATGTGATATATTATATTTTGTTCCGTTCCGCTGTGAGATTTTGATGTTGTTGTTCTATCTTTCTCTATCTTTCTATTTTCTCATCCCTTTCTTTCTTAATGATGATACGTCTTTCTGGTAGTTGAAGGGCGGGTCGTCACAACTACACATCTATACATAATAAATAAATTACTAAATTAAAATAAAAAGCATACCTGATATGAAGAAGATGCAACACAATATTTAAATTTACCATAGAACATAGACCTTTGTATATCAGCTTCAAGTGGAACTAAAATTGTCAACGATTAGGGTATTGGTGCAGTACTTCCTGTATTAGAGCATGCAATATGAGTATCTGACCTCTTGCTCCTGTAACTAATGGTCAAATTTTTCTTTGAAAGAGAGAGACTGACATATTCTTTTCTGGATGCTAGAAGTGGATCACTGGTCCTTGTTTGAATTAGCATGTTCAGGAGTTTAGCCATGGTTTATAAATTTTAATTTAAGGGTATCTCTTTCTTGCTTGTGACTAGTACTACCTATGTGCATGTTTTTATAAAGGCCGGGAGCCTGTAAAAATAGTATATATATCTTGGCAGTTTGATTGCGAATGCAACTTTTGTTGAAATTATTCGCCACGAGAAGGGTGAGAAGTTTCATGACATATTTTCTCCTGTTGTGAGATGTACTTTGATTCGTGTATTATTGGCTCTATTTGCTAATTTCGAGTTGGAGCTTGAACAATTAGATGTAAAGACTGTATTTTTGCATGAAGATCTCAAGAAGATATCCATATCTGTTAGACAGAGCTAGAGTATGTTTGCAAGCTGAACAAATCTTTGTATAGATTGAAGCATTTCCCAAGACAGAGGTGCAAATGATTTGACAAGTTTATGTTTTCACAAGGATTTGCCAAGAGCTACAAGGACCAATAAATGTACTTTACGAGTGTGGAGTTGGTATGATTTACTAGCTGTTATGTGTAGATGATATGTTGATTATTTCGCATTGTATGACGAGTATTGTTGAGTTGAAATCGGAACTCGGTAGGGAGTTTGATATAAAGAACTTAGGAAATGCACAACAAATACCAGGGATGGAGATTGTCAGAGATAGACAGAGGAGAAAGTTAGACGCACTCAAACATAGTATATTGAAAAAGTTCTCGCTTGATGTGGATGAAGAATGCAAAACTGGTTCTATAACATTACGCTCTCGATTTATTTATGAATCTTACATTGGATGATGAGAAATTTCTCATGGAGGATATTCCATATGCTAGTGTTGTGGAGAATTTGATGTATGCTATGATGTCCACCAAACTAAATTTGGCTTATGCATTTGGTGCATGTCTAACCCGACAAAGTTCAGTAGTAAGAAGTGAAGTAGATTCATAGATATTTAGAGAAAATTTAGACGTTTGCTTGTTATTGAAGGAGCTGGTAAGGATTGTGTCCTTAATGGATATTTTGGCTCATATTATGCGTCAAATAGGGATGGGCTGAAGTCGGTGTCGGGTCATGTGTTTACACTTGGCATCAAGGTTTTAAATCTCATCAATCTCGATCTAAATCTCGTTTTTAAGGTCCACCGATTCAAAATATGAAAAATCAAATACATCTCGCTGCAACTGAATCTTGGGCGAGATATTCAAATCTCGATCGAGATCGATTTATTAGATCTCGGCCAAATTTTTTTTTTTGAATTTTTTTAAAATAAGCTAGACCTAGAATATGTAACTTGTTGGCTAGGCTCAAAATTCATGCTTTATATCATCAAACAAGTTAAACTGTCAATTTCATTTTTAACCATTCATTTTTTCTATTTTCAAGTCGTAAATACATGTCTAGGGTTTTTCTTGTCTGAAACGTCGATTTTCTTTCTAAAACGCGGTTCTTCATCCTCCAATCCATTAAAATTTTATGTTAAGTTCTTTCATTTTTGCAAATATTTTCCAAACACTAATTATTTTGCACTATTTCCTTCTCTAGTTCCTCTTCCATTCAAATTTCTACGTTTTCTATATTTTTAATTCCTTTTTTATTATATCATTTGTTGAAATAAATTCACCACCGTTAACTTCCGATTCCATAGCAAAATTCAAAATTTTGTAGTTAATCCAATTTTTTGTGTTGGGTGTTGGTGCATATTTTATATTTCTTACCGTGAATTTTTTTCCCACAATTAACTTGAAATGCTAACGTCTCTTGCTAATTCAAATCATTCTTTTTAAGAGACAATGTCTTGCTGTTAGGTTATTTTCCATTCTTGTTCAACATAGTTTGTTAGTCAATAGATTGTACATTTGCTGAAATATATATTCTTGTTTAAAAAAATGATGTTAGTGATATTAGTCTCATTAAAATATTTTACTCATTTATATATTCTTTATTAAAAGAAATTAAGTAAATAAGTGAACATTTCAGCTTTACATATTTTTGTTTAAAGTGGTTTGCTTGCTTGTTTGCTTGAATGTAAACCAATATTAAAAATATCAAATAGTCCGAGATTGAAAATCAAACAAGTTAAATCATTTTTATAGTTAGTATTTATAAATTTATTTGCATACTTGTAAACCAATATTGAAGATATTAAATAGTCTGAGATCGTTCTGAGATGTATTTTATGGTCCGAGATGTAATTTGTAGATGAACACCCGATGTACATTTATTTCGTCCGAGATCTCACTCGATACGAGATCAAGTGCCTAAAATCTTCGAGACGAAACATGACCGAAATCCAAGGTTAAAAAACCTTCTTAGCATATGACATATTTCATAAAGAACAAGTACAGTCTATTGTTGCTTTGTCGACCACTTAGGCGGAGTTAGTTGCTATTGTAGGGACAACTAAGTGGAGGTTGTCCTTGTTGCTGTTGTTAGAGGATCTTGATATGGTGTAGAAGCCTTGGCCATTCATATAGTCCAAATGCTATACATTTGGTAGATAATCAAGCTTACAGTGCACATACCTAACATATAGATGTGTGGGTTCCTCTTTATGTCGGAAGAGGAGCATCAAAAGATAAAATTAGCAATTGTGCATACAAAAGAAAATCCGGTGGATATGATGACGAAGTCGATTTCGAGGGAGATGCTTGAACATTGTTCAAACTTGATTAGCTTGACGAGAAGCTATTGGCACCTAATGGTGCGGATCCAGTGAAATCTTTTCTTTATTTGTTGAGTTGGTAAATCAATATGAGTGGAGAGAGATTGAAGATTTATTTGTTGCGTCATGTTGGAGTGTTGAATTTATTTGTCATGGTATATCAAATCATAGTGTTGATTCTTAGTTAAAGTCATGTTATCTTCGAAGAGATATCTTCTAGTGAAAATTTTCGAAGTTTCTTTCTCCTTAAGCCATCTTTTTTCTTCTATATAAGCATAGAGGCTTCAACCATTATAATCAAGCAAATAAAGTGAAAAAATTCAATTTTTTTAATATAGTAATCCTCTCTTTTAATTTTTATTCTCTCCCTTGTATCCCATCAAAATTCATTACTAAAGAAAAATTTTGGATTCAGTTTTTTCTTATTATTGGATCATAGTTGTTTATATCCGCGAATCTTTTAGTCTTCTAATCGATGACTCTAGATCGATTTAATAAAATTACACTTATAGTAATGTAAAATTTTTGGCACTTCCACACTAATTCGATGTCCATACACGCGCACTTCGTTTAGCGTTGGTGGCAGACCGAAGCTTTCTTCGGCTGCATACAATACTTGCACTTTGCAATGTTCTGCTCATCACTTATATTGTCCCGTGCTGCACTCTGTTTACTCGTGCAAACCCATTTCTATACCGGTAGCCCAACTGAATATCCCTCCATTGCTTATTAAGTGGGCTCATACATGATCATGATATCACTTCTTGTACCAAAAGGGATTCCCAATGGTATGTGTTACTATTCTCATATATATACCATGCTTTTCTCCATGTATCTTGCATCAGAATTAATTGATATTTTAAAATGTATATTCATATATACATATCATGTCTGTATCCAGAACAATGCATATATTTGAAAATCCGTATCCATATCTACATCGTGTCTGTAACCAAAACCATGTAGGTATTTTCTAATATCCAAAATATGAGCGTTCGAAGAGTTAAAATAGGATAAATTTTCAAACAGGATCTCTGGAAAAAACATATTACAAAAGTAGGTCTCATCGAAAATTTGTTGCAGAGATAAGCCACATTTTGAAATAAGCTTGCGCAAATATGGATTGCGCAAGCTTATTTTTCAAACATAAGGCTTGTGCATTCCATATTTGTGCAAGCTTTATGTATATTGCTTGCGCAAACATGGAGTGCGCAAGCAATATTTCGGGAATCAAAATTCTAGCTTGCTCAGATCTATCCTTCATTTTCTAAAAGCTCATCCATATTCTCAAAATCCATCCAAACTCATTATTTTCCCAAATTCAAACTTCTCAATTACATTGTCAACCAAATAGTTGCTAAATTCTACATGGAAGAGTCTTCTTCATCTTTACAAAAAAGGTTATAGTTTATGTTGCTCAAATTTTTATTATTGTTGAAAATTAATAGTTATTGTTGTTACTGTTGATAAGTAATAGGTAATGGTATTGGTACCGTTGAAAATCACTGAAAACTAATTGTAGAAATAAGCATCGTTTTGAAATAAGCTTGCACAAATGTGGATTGTGCAAGCTTATTTTTTTTAACAGAAGGCTTGCACATTCCATATATTGCTTGCGCAAACATGGATTGCACAAGCAATATTTCGGTCATCAAAATTCCAGTTTTCTCAGATCTCTCCCTCATTTCCTAAAATCACATTCATCTTCTCAAAATCCATCCAAACCCTTTGTTTTTCCAAATTCAAACTTCTCACTTACATTGTCAACCAAATAATTGCTAAATTCTATATGGAAGAGCCTTCTTCATCTTTACAAAAATGGTAATAATTTATGTTGCTCAATTTTTTTATTTTTATTGTTGTTGGAAATTAATATTTATTGTTGTTAGTATTGATCAGCACTGGGTAATGGTGCTGGTACTGTTGAAAAAATTAGGTAATGGTGTTTGTACTGTTGAAAAAATTAGGTAATGGTTAATGAAATAGAAAAACCTAGTTGTTAATTGAAAACCCTAATTGATATGTTAATGTTTTATTGTTTATTTTGACGATAGACATGATTGTTTGAGAGATTGACGATGAAATATTGGTGAAAAATTGTGATGTACATGTAGCGCAAATCGATGTTGCAAGCTCAAGTCATATTGACGTTGATGTCGATCATATTCCGGAGACACGGTTCGAAACAATATACACGTTCGTTTACGCGAAGTTGTTTCTAGCGAAAGAACTGGTCATCAAATTCGCATTGATGGAAATATGCTGATGCCTCTACATCCTGTTGGTCCATCCATGCCACGGGGCAATCACCATATCCAAATTGTTATTATGGAGCTACGTGTGAAGTGGTCGTTTGCGGGAAGCAAAAGAACGCCGGGTGAAGCTTTTTCGGTTGTAGTTCGTACAATGAATACAGACCGAAGCCTCGTGAAGTTGATTGTTGTAATTATTTTAAATGGATTGATCAACCATTGTGCGAAAAGGGACTCGAGTATGCCTATGAATTGCAAGCCAAAATCAGTCGTCTCAAAAAGGTGAATAAAGAACTAAGGGAAACCACTGGGAGACCAAGATTTTGTTAGTCGTTTGGGCCTAGGATAATGTTGTTAAATTTTGTTTTTGTTGAACTGCAGTATTTTGAATATGAATTTTTGAATTGTTTGTATTTGTTTAACCCGTATTATGTGCTAGTTAATCAGTTGGCTAAACACTAAGGTGATTTTGGGTTTAAATGTAATGTAGAACTATAGTCTTGATTCTGTTGGTGAAATATATTGGTTATATTATTATATTGATTTTCTTGCTTGTTTTTTCTTGAAGATTGATTTGACTGCTTTTGGTTGAAGATTGCTCACAAAATCAGAATCTTCTTGGAAAAATAGGGTATTAGTTCAACAAACTTTTGTTTAGCATTTTGTTACAAAATCAAGATTTTGAATGTAGTCTTGTAATTGATTTTGCAGATAATGTCAACGGTTCCAACTATTTTTACTATGATGGAGAATTGTTAGTTGATGATGAAGGTAAACCTAGATATGTTGGCGGAAAGCGAAAAAGATCAAAAATAAAAAGTCATTGTAGTTTTCTAGAGCTTAAACAACGGACATTTGAAGTGACAAAAGTCAATCCTGTGATGTATGATTTAAAATTAACAGTGAAATGGGTTAGAGATGATGGTTCATCCGCTATTGATTTAGAAGATGACGATGATTTGTACTTTACGTTTTCGGTTGGAATGAGAGTGATAGAAATATATGTTGCGAAAGTAGAACATGTTAATGTGGTAGAAACACATCCGTCTATAATTTCTGTGGATGAGGATGTACCCACCACACAGTTGCAAGAAACACAATGGTCGACATATCCTTCTTATCTGACAAGTCATCAATATGGAGAATTTACAAATTTATTGCATATGTATAGCGGAATAGTTGGAGTATCTTCCAGTCAAGAACAAAATATGATGTATGACTTTATACATCCAAATCAATCGCAAGCATTGGAAAAGTGAGTAATATTATACTCTTGCACTTGCATTATGACTTATCATGGAATTTACTCTTACCATTATTTTTTGTATACATAGTGTTGAAATAAACGCAGGGGAAGAAACATTAATTGGTTGTGCTGACGACGACGACGATCATGTTGAACTTATTGCAAACGAGAGCGGAGTGCAATTGGATAGCACGCAAGTAGCTTGTGCAGATGATGTAGATAAAACGTGGATCGATCAAATAGAAGTTAACAATGATGCAATCATATATGCAGACATTGAGCAGGCTGATGATGAAAATGTCGAAGATGAAAAAAATCACATATAAAGAGTCCCTAGCCGATGGTATATGCACTGCAACTATGATTGTGAAATCGATTGTGGAATATTGTCAATTTTACGTGGAAGTGTTTGGAAGAGAATGTGCTGAAAAAGGATCAAGAGTTGGGTTAGTTTTTGAAAGTAAGAAGTAGCTTGTTGAATAGTTATGTGAATGAGCGAATAAATGTTCGGTTTCATTTCAAGTTCTGAAATAGCGTGCAAATCATTTGTTGTGATGTGGGTGAAACATGTCCTTTGCGAATGCATACTAGCCTATCGGTGAGAAAATCTAAAAATTGGTGGAAAATAACAACATTTGATGGGGATCACACTTGTTTAAATGCAACCGTCAACTCAAACCATCGACAGGCAACATCAAAGTTTATATGTAGCAAAATACTTCCATTGGACATCGTCATTACTTTTGTATTCATCGTATTAAAGCAAATTTCAAAAAAGCAGGGTTTGTTACGGATGAGCTACAAAATTGGTTACATGCATGTGCCACGGCATCGGAGGTTGTAAAATATAATAAACTTCGAAAACAGTTGACGGCTGTAAATCGAGATTCTAATGTATGGATTGAACGAAATTTTCAAATCAAGAATCAAGTTGGACTCTTGTCATGACGACGGCATAAGATTACATATGATGACAACTAATGTTTTCAAAAGCTTTAACAGTGCGCTAAAAGAAACTAGGAATTTACCTGTTAGATCCTTGGTTGCACGTACATTTCATCGATTGAACCATTACTTTTTCGAACGTCAGACTCAAGGAGAAGAGTAGACGTCACAGCCCACACTGAAGTAGGAAGCAGCGAGGAGAAGAATGGAAAAATCATGGCTCATATCTATAGAGATATATAGATTCATAGAATGGTAGGTGAAAGATGTTCATATGTTTGATTATACGGTGAATATCGATGATAATGTCACCAAATGTTCGTGCAACATGCCATCATTCGATCATTTTCCGTGCTCCCATGTATTAGCAGCTTGTTCACGTGGTTTGGGTGGTGTTAATAGAACGTATTTTGACTTAATCTCAATGTGGTATATGATGGCCAGGTATAGCGCTGCTTATTCTCCTTTATTCCACTATATACTAGATAGTCGACATTGGGATGTCTAAGAAGGTCCTATTATACAACCACCACCAGTGCGCAGAATTCAAGACTTCTGCGGTTTACTCGAATCAAAGGTTTTATGGATTCCTTATCTTTATCCGGCCACAATAGACATAGCAAATGTGGTGCTTTTGGCTGTAAGAAAAAAACATGACCTTGTCAAATTATATGAGTTGCTATATTTATTTCTTATTGGATATGTTTATTGCTTTTCAATGTAAGAACAGTGTTAGCTTGTTATTGCATATGTTTGTTTCTCATTGCATATGTTTAGTTCTTTTCAATGTAAGAATTATGTTAACTTCTTATTGCACATTTCTGAATTCACTGAAAAGCTCACTGTCTTGTGCAACAGTTAAATATAGCTTGCACAATTATCGTTGCGCATTTCTTAATTACGCAAGCTATATTGCTGAGTATAGTTTTTGCAATTTTGAAATGCGCAAGTTATATATGCTAATATAGCTTGTGCAATCCGAAATTGCGCAAACTATATTCAGAAATATAGCTTGCGCAATTCAGAAATTTGCAAGCAATAATATGCTCTTGTAAAAGGCAGAGAGCCGCTGTACCTTCCTCCCCTACACAACCCATCAACATTACATATCATCAACATTACACAAACATGAACACAAAATATACTATCCATAATACAATTGAATATCATCAACACAAAATATACCATCTATAATACAATTGAACATCATCGTCATTGAGTTCAACAAAATATACAATCCGCCAACTTCATAAACATCAATAACTACCATTCTAGCTAATGAAACATCAACAAGATATATCGACCAACAACAAAAAAAAACTCAATCGTAAAGCCGTATAACCTCAAGAAGTGTGTCACTCCTCCTTTTCTTTTTCTTCTTCCTTTTGTACACGATTGGTGTTGAAATTTCACCTTCATCAAATGTTGGAACAGGTGTTGGAACATGTATTTCTCATTATTGAGTGGGAACGAAAAATAAATTTTCTTGTTGTCTCTCCCATTGCGGTCACTCTTCCGTTTGCTCTTTAGTGGATTGACCAAGATACCCAAAATTTTGTTGCCCTTCATGCCAAACGGGCCATTGTGCTTGAATTTCTCCGTCGACGTCTTGTGTTCCTTCCACTTCCGTATGTCGCTCCTCCATGCCGTTTGTCTTCCCTCCACTTCCTTCACTGTTGTACATGCCTCTTCCCAAGCACGTGGTCGTTCTTCTACAATACACAAAATTTTTGCCAGCCTTCTTAACTTGTTTCGACCTAAAATCGTATTAAATATACATCGTAGGTCAATGCATTTACTTTTCACCTTGTCCGGCTCCGTATGACTATCTTCGATTTTGTCGACGACATCCAAATCATTATATATGCCGCTTACCTACGCGAAATGCAAACAATATAGCAATGAATATGATCTAAAAAAAATGAATAATCAAAAGTATAAATTAAAATACTAACCACATCATGCTCTAGCGGAACTCGAGGAATATACGCAACCAATTTCCTAGTCGACTTTTCCAAAATATAACGGCGAGTAATTTGCCAATACCAATATTCATACTCTCTCAACGGTGTTGGGGGATCACATGCTTGTTCGACATGATCAATTTTTGAATTCCATAATGCTATACTTTCCTCTAGGAAGTCCATCCAATTAGGGGGTTCTGGGTCTAAGGGCACCACGGGATTAGGAACGTGCTGATAGTCAAAGCCAAACTGTCTCATTACTTGGTCAGAAACATATAATTCAAAGTCTAAATAAAGAATCATTCTGCTCTTAGCAATCCAACCCGCATACATATACTCAATGTCAGGATGCCCAAATTTCATCATCAAAGAATATGGTTCCTAGGTAATGAATTCATCCGCTAACAAATCCAATTCATTTCAGTAAAACTGTATATTTTTGGGAGTTTCACGTCAATTCCTAGCACAATTCCACCTACACTCGAATGGAAGATAATGATCTAAATTAGTAGGAATACTTACAGACGGTCGTCCAATAGCAATATGAGACCAAATCCATATTTACAACAATGTTCCAGAACCCTTTAAACTTTTCTTCTTTGTAAGATAATGTTTGTCAACTCATTATACAAATGACAAAGTACAAAAATGCCACATGAATGGTAACCATAGTTTGCTAAATTTTACATAAATGGTAAAAATTCAAATTCAATCCACCTTTTGAATGATCTGGAAAAAGACGACAACTTAAAAAGTACAATATGACAGCACGACCATGAAGAAGTATACCTAAATCCATCGCACTTTCAGGTAGTGGTTCAGAAAAGTCACTTTTAAAGCATGTCATTGCTAGCTCATTTTAGACTTTACAGCCTCTTTTAGTGGAAAAATACCAAACAAATCATGACACAATTCATAATAATCAATATTCTAATTTTGTGAACATACTGGTAAACCGTCCGTGCCTAGACCAAACAGAAAGTAAACATCGGCTAAAGTTACCATCATTTCACCCACTCTTAAATGAAAAGTATATGTCTTCGGTCTCCATTTATCACACATTTCCGTAATAAAGTGATGATCTAGTCAAATGTAGTCAACTTGCATCGCTTTTCAAAACCCAACAATTCTTAGGTTTTTTACCAACCTAGGATCTTTAAATTCTATTTCCTTTAGCTTGCTCGAATGGTCGTAAAACTTAACTGTTTCTGCATCCTGATTTATAACAAAAAATTGCAATTAGTAATTCATATTTTCGTCTTGGATTAACAATAATTCATTGTGTTTAAAATAAATACCTCCATAAGCGCATCATTTGGCTTCTATGTTGCTCTTGAAAATAAACAACACTTCTATCTTCGGGTTTGGGAGCCAATTCTACAATATATACATCAACCAATCAATCATTCAAAAACCGATTCCATCTAGGGTTTAGGTTTAGGATTGATATATTACTTTTACTTTTTCAACTATGACAACAACCGTAGACGTAAACTGTCGTCGAGAATAACAACAATATTTGTATATTGCCAACAACAATCACTTGTTAATTTAACATCAATTTAAACTAATTTTTATTAACATCTAATCACCGTGGATGAAGAACTTTCTTTCATTTCTAGCTAAATCAATTAATTGCTTCAAGGTAGACTTGAGAATAAGGTAATTGAGAAGTTTGGATTTGGTAAAAAGATGAGTTAGGGATGGAGTTTGGAAACATTTTGGGAAAAAGAAACTTTTTTGGTAAAGTGAAAATCAGATCTGTGCAAACTGGAATTTTGATGCCCGAAATATAGCTTGCGCAATACATATTTGCACAAGCATTATACATAAAGCTTGGGCAAATATGGATTGCGCAAGCTATATACATAGAGTTTGCGCATTTACGGAATGCGCAAGCCTTATGTCAAAAAAAAAAGAAGCTTGTGCAATCCATATTTGCACAAGCATAAAACCGGGTCTATTTCTGCAATTAGTTTTTATCCAGGCCTATTAGTATAACTTGATTTTTCCAAAGGTCCTACTTGACAATTTGTCTGTTAAAATATGGATGGTTATGGGTATTTAAAAGTACATACGTACGAGATATTCTGATTATTGTTTAAAATTTTTGGTTTTTAATCCAACATTGCATTCTTTTTTGTTAAAGATTTGCATTTTTTAGAAAATAAAATAGAAAAGTAAATTAAAAGAAATACAATATTTATTTGGAAAATTGCAGTTCCGATCTTAACTCCCTTTGACCCGAACACGCAAGCCTTCTTTTTGCTTGCCCAAGTTGACAAACTCCCCACCTTAAGTCCTTCCTTCTTCTGAAGGATTCAGTTGACCTCTCATTCTAAAGTGGCTTCGTCATTGAAGATAGATTATAATTTAATCTTTATTTGGTTGATATATTATATTTATCCTTTGCAATCTTTAATCTTTACTTGGTTGATAGATTATTGCTCTTCCTTGTAATCTTTTTGAGTGAAATAAAATAGTTATTAGATCCAAAGACGTATGTCAGTTATATCTTGTGTCATTTTGATATGTTTGGTAATTGGGTTATTCGCGATATCTTTGTTGGAATTTGTTGTAGTTAACCAATAGGCTAGATCATGGTTATTGGCAGAATTTTCACTACATGAGGTCCTTGTTTGGACGGTGTTGGAAAGAATAAACTGGGTTGTATATAGTCGTATACCTTATTTAACCATAATATCACATGTATTAGTACATTATCTCGTTGATGTGAATAAAGAAGGAAACATATAATCGAAATTATTGTATTTAGTTGGTATTCTGTGGCATATTTTAGTTCCAAATAAAAATAGAGTGCACATAGGTATTGCTCAAATCATCCCACTATTTAAGTCATGCTTTGATCTCGGTTGAATTGCCAGTAATGGCAGTTAAATTCACTATCTAGAAAATATAGTAGGTTAATCCTTGTTTCTCTATGATTATTTCACTAATAATTCTCAAAAATAGTGAATGAGATATATACCACATCGCCAAAAATATGTTCATTTTCTTGTTTATAGTGTACTCTCAATCCCTATATTGGCCCTTAGGGTCAGGTAATTTTGTGCGAGGGGGATGGCCTATATGGCCATGACTAACGCGCGCGTCGTCCGACCGAACCAGGCCAGGTCGGGTGCGGGTCCAATAAGATTGGGATGTGTCATATATTTTTGCTTGCTAAAATATGGATTGATTTTAAAATAGAAGTGTGTTTAAAAAGATACGGATCCGTTCCTAGGAGATGGTGATGACTTCATAACATGGCAAAACCAAATGCTGTTTTATCTCACCACACTAGGGCTGCAGAAGTGCATCGAGGAGGATGAACCAAAGCCTAAAGTCGGAAAAACTAGAGAAAAAGATGCAGCTATTTTTCTCGGAATTGACTCATGGAAGAATTCAGACTTCCTGTGCCGAAACTACATTTTGAAATGTCTGGATAAAGTACTATATAAAGTATATCAGTCACACTAGACAGCAAAATCCTTATGGAATGCACTTGCACATAAATACAAAACGCATAATGTCAGTTTGAAGAAGTTCATCGTATATAAGTGTAAGAACTCCATCTCATAATTCATGAACTTGAAGCAGACAGACATAAAGTCGGAGAATCCTTCCTTGTTGAAGCGATAACAGAGAAATCACCACCATCTTGGAAAGACTATTGCAATTATCTGATACATAAGATCTTATTATCAGACTAAAAATTGAGGCTGATAGCCGCGGATTAACAAAACAAAGCGAAGAGGCATTTGTGGCAGAAGAGTCAAAGAACAAAAGGCATTTCAAGAAAAACAAGAAGAAATTCCTACAGAAGAGAAATGCACATGAAAACAAACCAAAGACAACAAACGAACCAAGAAGTTTAATGGCGAGTGTTTGGTTTGTGGAAAAGCAGGACATGCCATTAGAGATTACAGACACAAGAAGGAACGCAACTCAGAGGCAAATATGGTGGATAACATGGAAGTAGACGAGTCTATTTTTTCAGCAGTTATATCTGAATGCAATTTGGTTCAGAACCCTGACCAATGGTGGGTGGACACAGACGCTACTCATCATGTTTGCTCTGATAAATCCATGTTTTCTACATACCCGAAATTCGATCAGGAAGAAAATCTCTATATGGGTAATTCTGCAATTTCCATGATCGAAGGCAGTGACACTGTATTCCTCAAGTTTACTTCTGGAAAAAATGTCAAGTTGAATGACGTGCAACATATTCCAGACACGCTAGAATCTCATCTCTGGTCCAGTGCTATCAAAGAAAAGATTCAAAATGGTCTTCGAGTCAGACATGATGGTTCTGTCAAAAGCTGGAATATATATAGGAAGGGGTTATTCATGTGATGGCCTATTTAAGGCAAATGTAGCTGTTGTCGGGAAGAAAAGTATGTATTCTGATTATGCTATTAATAAAATTGAAGTTTCTTATTTACTTGAGCATGAAATTTTAGGCATGATAGATTAGGACACATAAATTTCGAAAAAAATGAAAAACTATCAAACTTGGGATTAATTTCGAAATTCTAAATAGATAAAAACTACAAATTTGAGACATGCGTAGAAGTAAAAATGATCAAAAAATCATTTCATACAGTTGATAGAAGCATCGAACCACTAGATTTGGTTCATATTGATTTATGTGATTTCAAATCATTACTTACAAGAGGTGGGAAAAGGTACTTTATTGCCTTTATTGACGATTATACACGATATTGCTATATTTTTTTTAAATAGCAAGGATGAAGCAATTACATCGTTTATGAAGTACAAAGCTGAGGTAGAAAATCAGTTAAACAAAAAGATCAAGATATTGAAATCTGATTGAGGTGGAGAATATAAGTCACCATTTGAACAATTCTGTGCCGAAAATGGTATAATTCATCAAACAACAGCACCATATTCACCACAACAAAATGGTATAGCTGAGACAAAGAATAAAACATTAAAAGATATGATTAATGCGATGCTCTTAACTTCTGTCCTACGGTCGAACTTGTGGGGGGAAGCCTTAAATATGTTTAATCACATACTAAATAAGGTTCCTCACAATAAAACAGAAACAATTCCATATGAGTCATGGAAAGGACACAAACCAAGTTTTAAATACCTCGAAGTGTGAGGGTGCCTGGCAAAAGTTCCAGTTCCACCTCCCCAGAAAGTCAAACTTGGACAAAAAACAGCAGATTGTTACTATTTAGGGCCAGCCCAAAATAGTAGCGCCTACAGATTTTTTGTATCCAAGTCTGATATAACTAATATTCATGTAAATACAATCATGGAATCAAGAGACGCCTCATTCTTTATACATGTGTTTCTGCACAAAAGAAATGAAGGAAATAATGTTCCCAAAAGGACAAGAAAAGAATTGAGTAAATCACATGAAGATGAAACTCATCGTGAAACAGTGAAAGTTGAACCAAGAAGAAGCGTAAGGGCAAGAACTTTCAAGGCATTTGGTGTGGAATTTTTAACGTATATGTTAGAACACGAACCTCAAACGTACAAGGAATCAATGTCATCTTTTGAATCCTCATGTTGAAATGAAGCAATCCAAAGTGAAATTGATTCAATTCTGAGTAATAAAACTTGGGAAATAGTTGATCTTCCACCTGGAGTAAAACCAATTGGTTGTAAATGGATCTTTAAAAAGAAGATGAAACCAGATGGCTCTATCGACAAATACAAAGCAAGATTGGTAGCCAAAGAATATCGTCAAAAAGAAGGTGTAGACTTCTTCGATACCTATTCACCAGTAACACGAATAACCTCTATAAGAATGTTAATAGATATTGCATCCATCTATAGTCTACAGATTCATCAAATGGATGTAAAGATGGCATTCTAAAATGGAAATCTCGATGAGGAGATTTACATAGAGCAACCTGAGGGTTTTGTATCCAAAGGAAATGAAAACAAAGTATGTAGATTAGTCAAATCATTATACGGATTAAAACAAGCTCCAAAACAACGACACACAAAATTTGATAGTGTCATGATGAAAAATGGTTTTCGTATAAATAAATGTGATAAATGTGTATATTAAAAAAATTGGACAATCATACGTGATGATTTGTCTATACGTAGATGATATGCTAATCTTCGGTCGAAATACTAAAGCAACAGAGACCACTAAGCAGATGTTAATCAACAATTTCGATATGAAAGACTTAGGAGTTGCAGATGTTATTTTGGGAATCAAAATAATAAGAACACATATTGGAATTGAATTATCTCAGTCACATTATGTATAAAAATTGATTGAAATTTTTGAAATTTTGAAATAAAAGTAGTAGAACGCCGTATAATCCATCGGAAGTACTACATAAAAACACTAATGAGAGTGTAATGCAACTGAAATACTCTCGTGCAATAGGATGTCTCATGTATCTCATGAATTGCACAAGATCAGATATAGCTTATGCAGTAAGTCGATTAAGCAGGTATATAAGCAACCCAGGGAAGGAACACTGTAAAGCATTAATGAGAATGCTTGGATATCTAAAAAATACCACAAATATTCCTTACATTATGAAAAATATCACGTCGTCTTAGAAGGATATAGTGATACAAACTGGATTTCTGATTCTGAGGAATCAAAATCTACGAGTGGTTATGTATTTACCTTAGTAGGGGCAGCAATATCATGGAAATCTACTAAACAAACATGTATAGCTCGATCCACCATGGAATCACAGTTTATCGCTTTAGATATAACAGGTTTGTCAATAGGCAAACCAGTTTTGAATAACTCAAGACGTAATGCATTTGTTTGGACTTAATCCTACTCCATTCCTATGGTGCGCAATACAAATGCATGCATACAGAAGTATTAAAAGGATAAAACTATGTTTTTAATGATGACCATATCTTGAAAATAACAAGTGTAATATATGTAGGATACTCTTAATGATTGTGATCACCTATGTTACTGTAAGCTGGGCCGGCTCTATGAGAATGTTTTAAAGGCTTTTATTCTCTAAAAACACTCGCGGAACTAAAATTGTTCAGGACCAAAATGAACACAACCAAGAGATTGGATGCGAAGGGAAATAATGCTTTGTAAAGCTTATTGTCTGGTTATACAATAACGGCTCATGGTTCGAGATGAAATAATCCACCGATTAGCCAAGTATGTCCGATAAGTTTTAACTAGGGAAAGTTCAAAGTGAAATAACTACTTATCCTCGATATAGCATTATTTTCATATGAACTATGTGATTTTACACTTTATGTGGGGGAGACATATATCGTCATTCATGTGAGGGATTGTTATAATTCTCAAAAATAGTGAATGAGATATATCCAACATCATTAAAAATATGTCCATTTTCTTGTTTATATAGTGTACTCTCAATCACTATATTGGTCCTTAGGGTCAAATAATTTTATGCGAGGGGGAGGACCTATATGGCCATGGACTAACACGCGCCGTCGTCGGCCCGTTCGACCGACCGAACCGGGCCGGGTCGGGTGCGGGTCCAATAAAATTGGACTGTGTCATATATTTTTGCTACCTAAAAAAGTGGAATGATTGTAGAACTAAAGTGTGTTTAAAAAGATACGGATTTTCCAACGGTTGTGACCGTTGCAAACTCATGTAGAGATACAACTGTTGCAAATCGCAACAGTTTTTGGTCGTTGCAAATGAAAATTTGCGACTGTTGCGAACAGTAACACTTTTTGGTGTTGCAAATGAAGGGATGCTACTTTTCTCAACCGGTGTAGCCATTCGGAATTCGACTATAAATAAGGAGGAAAGCTGTTCACTTTCTTCACTCAATTTTAAAAACCGAATTATCTCTTCTTTATCTTCATTTTCTTAAAACCATAACCAGTCCTATCACATAGAGGATCATACACATCACGATCTTGAGCAGCTTACGTCTGTTGTATCTTGAGAGACTTTGAATAAAGTCTTAATTAAATTGTTACAATAAACGTCAGACGAAATTTCCTTCTTCAACCGGTTAGATTTTTGGTTTATATATATATATATATTGTTTTCGTTTCTACATTGTACCATTTTCTTAAATAGTATAACGTTTGATTTATCACTATAGTTGTTAGTTTGTTGTTGGAACAAGCTTAGTTAAAAATAGCTAATACGGAATTCCAAAGTAGTAGAAATCTGATTTGTAAACTTGTGAGATGAGTTTATTATTGATTAGTCTCTGTTTTGGTATACTAAACGTAAAACAATTTATTGGTCTAATTAATTTCACCATTGGTTTTGTTTTTTCTCTAATAGCAGAGCTTCTGTTTATATCCTTTTTTATTTTTATTTTTATGTACACCACTCCTAAAATATTTGTCCTAGACATACACTATAAACTTCATGCTTGTGTAATATCCATCTAATATTACTTCTATAAGAAATCTGACTCGAATTTTGATAAGATTGTCAAAGTGTATGTTTGTAGGATCCACATTAAGTATGCTCGTACTAGCTCCTTGAGACAACATAATGTTCCAAAATATGTTACTCTACTTAGAAATTCCCGTGAATTATATATTTTTAATTATTATGAAGCAATATACCGCCTCTGAATAATAATTGCGAATTTAGAGATACTTCCCTTCATACATAGATTAATACTCATAAATTTGTAACCTATGCATACTTACATGTAATTTTCTCTTATAATACAGACTCCATCAACTTTTGAATAGATTTAAAAGTACAAAGAAACAGAAGCCACTGTTAGTTTTTTAGCATCACTTCCATCAAGTTTGTGTATGTTACTTGCATCATACATACATTTATTTACACACATGCGAGCACGTGCGCACGCGCACACAGGTTTGTGTATGTCTGTATGCACACGTGTGCGCGCATGCATTTGTGCATGTGCTAATTTTTAACATCAGATTTAATTAAGGTTACAAGCATTTTAATTACTATATTGAAGTAATATTGGTTATTTGTTAGTTCCATACATATTTATGAAACTGAAATAGGTAAAGATTGTTTAACGAGTTCAATATTGTTGTTTCGTGCTCTGTATAAAACACAGCATTTGTATGATATGCTTGGAACCGTATGAAATAAAGTGAACAGAGGAAGAGGGGAAAAAATGATAAGTTTGAAATTGTATGAAATAAGGTGAAGAGAGGAAGAGGGAAAAAAGATGACAAAAGAAAACATAGGATATCCATTAAAATCATGTTTCAAGTTTGGCATCTACCCTGTGCAAAGCAAACATGCATTGGCATGTAATACTTGAATAAAGCCAAGTACTGTTTCTCAACACTTTCTAGATCATTAATTTTAAAATTACTATTAATTAGTTGATAGATTTTTCTTACATAACCTTATATTAATAACATCTCTAGTACTGGAAGTTTCACATTTCATTTTGGCAAGTTGAAATGCATTCTACAAATTTCTTCACCACTGATGGACTTGACGTTTTTCCATCCATCTAATATTTGAAACTATTTAAAAGCATGTTTTCTTTATGGTCAGATAAAGATAAGATTGAAATGAAAAGAAGAAGAATAAAGTTCTGTGATGTTTGTTATATTGATACAATGCAAATAAGCTTGTGGAGAACTACGGAAACAAATCCACATACACGTTTAACTCGAAGAATTTACTATAGATTAATATTAGTATCACATGTTTATTTGCGTGTTTACAAAAATGCACTGGAATGCGCTAGTGTGTGTGTCAAACAATAGCAAGGTAAAAATAAAATATTTTCCAAGTATCTCTATCTCTACACTAATAAAGAGAATTCCATGAACTGGTTTACTCGGTGTATTTTTGAAATTCCAAAAATGACCTTTCTATATATATGGCGGCGTCAGTTATTATTCGAAGTGTAGGCATGATGGGCGGGCCAAAACGATGTGCTGAAAAACATTTCAATAATTTCCAAACGTAAATGAGATCCATATACATGGCATGTTAATATTCTCTACTTAGTTTTAATGGACTGTTCATCTCTTAGGTTATACTCACTATCAAAAAATATATCTTGGACGATATGGGACTAGCTAATCAATTGATTATACAACTAATTTGATTTTTTTCATTGCTACCACACCTTACCTACATTAGGGCGGGATTCCAACCGGAGATCACTCAGATCGAAACCCCACAAGCACAACGGAAGACGGGATCGTGGTAAGAAGTATAAAAACAACCAATCAATAACTCAATTTCAATCTCAATCAATGCAAAAGCAATCACAATCTCAAACACGCAATTCAAAAATCAAAGCAATAATGAAAAATAAATCACACACTGATTTATAGTGGTTCCACCAACGTTGTGTTAGTGTACGTACACTTGAAGAGAGAGCTTTTATTAATATTGACGAGAAGAGTCCAAAAGATTGATTACAACGATCAAAATTCTAATTAGAAATTGATTTGTGGGAAAAGGATTTGAAGAAAATTAGGTTTTGATAAACCCTAATTTGTGGAGCCTAATCTCTTGCAGTTGCTTTCTGTTTCTTGCATGCACACTAGATCTGGAACCTGATGCTAGCTTGTATAACAGAATAGAAATCCTAGGCAATGTTCCAAAATGTCTCCTGCAGATATCACAAATCTTCACACCAAGCCCATGCATGAAAAACAGGCGGCGGTCGCCACAGACGTAATGGTCAGACGTTTGACTTAAGCCTTTGGAAAAATTTCTCTACAGGCTCAGACGTCCGACCATTTTGGTCAGACATCCGACTTAATCCTCTGAAAGAAATTCTGCACGGACTCAGACATCTGTATTTTTTTCTCAAACGTCTGTCGCCGTTAATTCATCCCACTTCACGTGTTCTCTTTTAACTTCACATTCGAACTTTGATTTGCGAACCGTTTTCTCCATTATGAAGCTACTTTTGACCTCTACAATTCACCGTATAACGTCGTTAAAATTTAGCACTCCATAATGACACTATATCCATCTCCAACTCCAATGGTATCATACCATCAAGGTAAACCGAGGGCAACAAATATCACTTCTTCTACCTTCAACCAAACATGAATGCTTTCCCAATGAGCTCCGACAAAGCCACCGCCAATTGCACTCCACCAACGAACTCAGGTAAAGCCCCCATCCATTAATGAAATGTTGAAAACATCCAAATCCTAAGCTATCTCACCAAACACTAACACTTACCAGGAAGATAGAACGTCAATCTCTCATCGATACACTTCCTCATCTACCACCAAGCTCCTCCCTTAACCGTGCCCCCTGTGGCACTTAGCACTTCTCTAAGCGAATCAAGTTTAAGCAATACCTTAGTGAACATACCCGCCGCGTTGTCCTTTTTGTGCACTTTCCAAAGATATACTTGCTTACTCATCATGGCTACTATAAATGACTCCCACTTCAATATGCTTAGTCCGTGAGCTAAACGCCAAATTCTCTACCAAGTGAATAGCACTTTGGCTATCACATCGAACATCAATACTATCATGCCCGAATCCCGAGTCACACAACAATCGCTTCAAATAGTGTCTCCTTTGCCGCCTCCACCGCGGCTATCAATTCCGCCTCCATAGTGGATAAAACAGTTACGGTCTGCAATCTAGATCTTCAACTTATGGCTATACCTCCAAGCGTGAAGACATATCCGAAAGTTGATTTTCTTCGATCCCTATCACCGACGTAGTTCGAATCACAATAACCAACTAACTTGCAATCCATCACCTTACTCCTGCAAAAAAAGAGACTATGAGATGATGTGCCTCTAAGGTATCTCAATATAAGCTTCACAGCTTCCCAATGCGATTTCCCCAGATTAGCCATGTATCGACTAACCATCCCGACGTCATTTACAATATCGGGCCTTGTACACACCATAGCATACATTAGACTTCCAACGACACTAGCATATGGTACGTTTGCAATATAAGCCTCGTCTGCCTCCAAAATGGACAATCCTTTACTTGAACGCTTCACATGCAAATGTAAAGGTGTATTTGACGCCTTTGCATTTTCCATGCTAAACCGACAATGCACTTTCTCAATGTACATCTTTTGAGTTAGATTCAACTCAAAAAGTTTTCGGTCCCTTACAATTTTCATGCCCGATATCCTTCTTGGTTCTCCAAGATCCTTCATTTCGAACTTCGATTTCAAACTCAGCTTTAGCTTGCTGATTTCATTCTTATCCTTAGAAGCAATGAGCATGTCATCCGCATACAAAAGTAAATAAACCCAACAATTAATTCTCAACTTCTTGAAATGAACACAATCATCTTCAATGCTTTTATCAAAACCGTTTTCAAACATAAAATGATCAAACCTCTTGTACCATTGTCTACGATTTATTTAAACCATATAGTGATTTCTTCAATTCGCAAACAAAATTTGGCTTACCATACACTACAAAACCTTCCGGTTGCTCCATGTAGATGTCTTCATCCAAGTCACAATGCTAGAAGGCGGTTTCTACATCAAGTTGCTCCAACCCCAAGTCGTGAATAACAACTATAGCAAGTAATATCCAGATAGAAGTATGGTGCACAATCAGTGCGAATATTCCATCATACTCCTTTCTCTTCCTTTGTGCAAACCCCTTAGCCACAAGCATAGTTTTGTATCTCCCATCGTCCTTTACCCTATGTATCCATTTGCACCTAATAATATGGTTTCCTTTTGGAAGTAGAACCAAATCTCAAGTTTGATTCTTCAACATTGATTGCATCTCCTCCTCCATGACACAAATCCATTTGGAGCTGTAACGACCTGCTATTTTGGACCATTCAAATCGACAATAAAACCATACATATCCGACTTTAATAATTCAAAATACCGAATTGTTAATTAAAATTTGGCAAAACTTAAAATATACAGTAAATAAATCAATCACAGATCACAGAGTAATATAATGCAGCGGAACAGATAAAGAATAGCAGTCATGAAGCTACTATGTATATCAGAGTTAGAAAAAATACAACCGAATAGTTCAAATGCAGTGAAGTCTCCAATGCCACAGATGACTTCTCTGAACCAATATACTGGAAAGGCTGGAATCTGAATCGATAGTTGGATTTCCAAATGAAGCTCCGAACTCCAAAGGTGAGTCTCAAATGCTGTATCACTTAGTCTGACCCGAGCGTAAAGAAAAACACAAAACAATCGAGTAAGGGTTAACATTCTTATATCAATAAATCCAACTCAAGTGAAATATCAACTGAAATACAAATAACATAAAGATGTTTGGGATAACCATCCTCTAAGGGTCCATGGAACTTTCTACAAGGTAGAAATATACACTATAACACCGTGGTCATTTCAGCTTAATTTATACTTCAAAACCAAATCTCATTTTCACTTCAAATATCTCTATATTTCCCAAAATAGTATTTATATTTATTAAATAATTTATACAGTAAAGTATTTTCAATTTCCTCAACTTAACAAATTGTTTCAACATCAACCCGACCTTCCCATTCAAATTAAATTCAATGTCAATTTATCGATTTAAATTCAACTCAATTTCTAAAATAACCACTTAAATTTTATCGATCTCAAATTCGGATTTATAATCACAAATACCCCTTTATATTTCCATATATTTCAAAACTTTAAGTATTCAACGTTTCATCCAAATTTTCATTCAATTTAGTTTTCTAAATAATAAATTCAAATTTAGTTCAACCTAAATTTTCATTTTAATTCAATTTAGTTGCTAAATAACAAATTCAACTATGTTGATTTCAAATACAGATCCGAATCTCAACATAAACCATTTAAATTCCAATATAGTTCAAGGCTTTAATATTTAAATGTTCTATATAACAGTTTCATATAGATCTCCATTTAACCTCATTATTATTTAGTCTTGAAATACTCCTTTATTAGATTCAATATCATTTAAGTAACCTTAAATTACAATTTACTCAATATTTTCTTTAATTTATTTAAACGTTAAATATTCATTAAATCACTTAAATCAAAAATCCAGTTATAAAATCACACCCTTTAAATTTTCCATTCAAAAATTTCAAATCGAGTTAATTAATTAAATCCTTATTTAAATACAATTTTTATAAACCCAAATTTATCTCCCAATCTTAATTATTCAATTTATTACAAGAGAATCTATTTGAAATATAGATTTACATAAATACTTAACCATATTATATGTATTAAATCAATCTAATTTAAATCAAATATTACTACTAAATCTATATATACAATTTTCATTATATAATATCTTAAGAATCAAATTTATTAAACCATAATTTCTTTCCAAAATTACAGAAATTATTTTCAAAATATTTATATGGACCAACGATGTCTGTATATATTTCCTATCATATAGTCAAATGCTACAGATATTTATCATTTCAATCCGTATACTAAATATATACGGGTGGATATCATTTCAACCAGTAATCCCAAATTCAATTAAATGAAAATCGCTTGGGTTTATTATTTCAACCCATAACGATTTTATCCTATTCCAAAGTCTGTTTGGGTATGAATCATTTAACCCATAAATAATATATATGTATAGTTAAAAATCAATAATAATGAGGTTAAGTGGAGATCTATATGAAACTGTTAAAATAATATATATGTATAGTTAAAAATCAATGTTCTAACATAAAACACATATTAAAGATCAACACACACATATATAATATCTTTTGAAATGAATACTTATGTATATATATAATTATTATAGTTTATTACTTTCCTTTTCAAAATATCCAGTAGGAAATCAAACAAACTTATGCATATATATATATATATATATATGCAGATAAACAATATTCTTTATAATACATTGTTAACTTACTCCTTTTTTTCCCTTTTTTTAAAGAGTATATATGCAGCACAGTTTGTAAGAATTTTTTTTTTTTTTTATTTTTATAAAACCATATTCTAAATTTAAATGTATTTTAAATTAAGACATACATAATTATTTTCAAGTCAAAAATTTATCTTTAATATAAAATAACGCCTATGGATAAGTCAAATTTCCTATGTACTTCACACTGTAACTTTATATCTAACATAAATATGATTTAATAACCATAACCATTATAAAACTAATAAAAAAAATCTTTCCCAAAATATCTCTATATACTATAAAATACATGAGCTAAACAGGAAAGCATGCAGACATAGCCTAGAATATACAGACTAAATATACACTACTATGCATACGACTACAAGACAAAAAAGAGCCTAAAACCTTCCCTGACCAAACCACTATGTATAAATAATATAACTTATACCAAAACTGTAAACCGTATTATATGCAAATATTCATCCAAAATATCATATATATATACAGCACGCCTAAAATATAGCATACTGTAGCAGCATATGCATCTTTATATACTCTATAACAAATCAAAACACACGCTATATTAAAATACAAATATATATTAACCGATATTTTATAACTTATATAAACTAGTATATTTATATAATCCTATAAATAAGAAAACTTCAGCACCAAGGAATCCAGCTGTAGACCACTTATGTATTACCTATATTATATAATAGTTTAACAAAAGTTGTTGTAACGTGTTTACGTATATCACTAGCTTTGAATATATATAAAAGATGATATAAACTTAATTAAGAAAACATTCATATATTTATAACTCATGCAACCAAAAGTAAAACAATATTTTTTTTTCATTTCACGCAACACACTTATATACTTACCATGAATTTAATATGTACAACATGTATTACTTATATATACATATCTAACAAATACAAATAAACTAACAGGCATGAAATACTATATATAACTAACGCAACCCATACTATATATGCATAATATATTATACTGGTACAACTTCTTATACTATAACCGAAATATGTATATGTAAACCTTTTGATTATAATTTAAAGTTTATACTTTACATAACTATACATAGAAACCAATACATATATTAACGTATTGTATAGATATAGATTACTAACCCAAAATATAAGAATTTATTTTTCTATATGAACACCACTTACCTTAAAACAACAGAGAGGCTGGCTCGTCTAGGTACTGATGAAAAATGCGCACAGGGTGCATGATTTAGGGTAGGGTGGTGTAGGTCGCAGTGCGGAGGCGATGGAGGGGAGGCCGACGAGTTTCAAATAGATGGTTTCTTCTCTTTTTTGTTTCAAATAAAAGGACAGGGAAGAAGTAGAGGGGGAGAAGGAAAGAGGAGAGAAAACAAAATGTCAGTGGTTTCACTTTGGAAGCAATGCAAATAATACAACGTAAGTTTGTTATTAAAATTTTCTTTTATATGAAGCAAGAGAAACGTAACAGCTTGGGATGGGAAAAGGCAACGGTTAAATTTTGAATAAGAAAATGGCAGAAGAGGAATGAAAAAGTAAAGAAAATAATAAAAGAAATAAGTGAATGCGAAGTAACGTATAGAAATTTTATACTTTCAAACTTTGTAAAGGCAACGGTCATGAGTTGATTTGGCTACATTCAAAGCGATAACTTTTTTGTTCGTTTGGATAGTACATAATAAGTTTGGAAAGGCAATGATATTTAAAATGGAACAAGGAAGGTTATAAATCAGATTGGAATGAAAACGTAAAGAAAGAAGGAAAAAACTAAAAGAAATCAATGAATGCGAAATAACGTATAGTATTTTATACGTTTCAAATTTGATAAAATAAATTAAAAATTTAAAATCTGCTATGTTTAATTGGACGTAATCCAAATATTAAATTTTTATTTCAAAATATTATTATATAAAATTTCGCAAAAGTTTCAATTAATTACGTTAAATAAAACCATTTAAAACTATTAAAATCTACGGGTCGTTACACTCTCCCCCACTCAAAACTTTTCGTCCCCGAAAAGGTAGGAGGTAGGAGAATAGAACAACCAGAAATAAAATAGATTGAAAGACAAGATAAACAATTAATTTAAAACTATAAATTTTATTTGAAATATTTATTTGATAACTTCAATTGAAATTTAATTTTCTTTAATACTTTAATACTTTTCAAACTCCTTTGAAAACAATTATTTACATTATTACTTATATTTACAAAGAAGCTACTGAAATATTAAATCCAAAATTCATAAATTTTTATTTTGTTTCAAGATACCTTCCAAATATTATTATTAGATCACAAATCATTTTAAAAAAAAATATGTTTTATTTTAGATAAATAACTTCTAAAATATTTATAACACTAAAATTTCTATTAAACCATGAAGAGTACAAATAAGCAATATTTAAAAAGGATATATCCAACAAGGAAGGAAGGTAGATTTGGAAAACAGAATCAAGGTGAATAACTAAACTGAGCAGATAAGGTAGAGCGAGCAATAGTATCGGGCACGAATAAGTAATCTAGAACCATAAGAATTTAAATTTCAAATATTAATTCAAAATTTCTTTGTTGGGAAAAATACTTTTATAATAAATACCTTTATAATAATACTTCTATAATAAAATACTATTATATCGAAATAAATTTTCCATTCGAAGATACTTTTATAACTCGATGTTTCAACAAGTTTATCCTCGTTCTTGAAGACTCTAGCCATGCGTTGATCAGGCGCAAAGCTAGAATTCTTCAAGTACTTAGAAGACTTATTTCAACACCCAGTGAAAATACTTGAAAAACCTTTAAAACAGATATGGAAAGTACAATCCAAACAAAACAACCAAACCGAAACCTTTGTCCGACCATGGTTCGCAGATACACAGTGGTTATGCCTGGATCCCCCAGGAAACAATCCATATCCGTAAGCTTTCTCAGCCCTGCGAGTTATGCCATGATGACTAGTAGAGTGCAGGATACACAATGGTTACGCCTGGGTCCCCCAGGAAACAATTCATACCCCTAGGCTGTCTCAGCCAGGCAGTTTCGCTACTATTCGCGACCTACACAGATTGACAATGGTTACGCCTGGATCCCCTAGGAAACAATCTGTACCCCTAAGGCCAGACTCAGCCAGGCAATTGCGCTATGCAACCGCGAGTGAAAAAAAACCATGGGTTACGCCACGGTGGGAACACTCGAGTATTACATCCGAAAAACCGAAAATCAGAGAGAATAATATCGATAGAATGAATCCACGATGTGGCCACAAAGCAGATATCAAGCAGAAGGCACTTTCCATATCTTTACTTCGAAAATATATATCACATAGTACCTTTTCAAATCACTTTCAAATATCGTACTTATATAAAGTCCATATATATAGGATTCCATTTTTCCCAAATCGAATACTTTCCAAAATCAATAGTAGATCAAATCGTACTTATGTAGACTTCGATTATATAAAATCTCTTTCCAAATTGAGTACCTTTCAAATCAATAGATTTCAAATCAACTTCATACTTATACAATCCATTTTATATAAGTTCGACCACTCCCAAATCAAGTGCTTAGTAATATAAGGTTCTCAATTTCAAATCATTTCAATATCAATTCAGTTTCAAAATCATATACGATTTCACCAAATTTTCTTCAATTAAATATCTAAATTTCAAAGTTCCCAAAATATTAGGTTTAGAAAATTATCCCATTTTCTAAATTAAAATAATCCAAGTCAAACCAATTCATTCCAAAAATCACCATATAAGTACTGGTTTTTAATTCCAATTTAATTTCAAAACCAGATATTTTTCCAAAATCAATTATACTCAAAACGGTTTCCAAATTTATAATTATCCCTTTTTTTTTAAACTTTTAAACTATTTATTTCTATGTGAAATATCCAATTTACCTTTCTGAAAACCATTATTCAACTACTTATTTTTTTTCAAAACAATTCAAAACTAAATTTATATTCTTTATCAAACATTTTATACTCTTCGAAATTTCTTAGCTTTGAAAATTTAATCTCAATTTGGAAGTGTTCGAACATTCAAAATAGTTAGGGAAATCAAATTTTCAATTCAAGGGTTGAAAATCAACAATAAATAAATAAATCAATTATTAAATCTGAAACTCGAGGACTGAACACCAGTCTCATTTTAAATTGTTTCAAATATATACTTATATCTTTCTAAAGTATCAAATTATACTTCGGAATTTGAAATCAAAAACGGTTTTACAAAATCACTTGCATAGCGAAGCTATTAAAGTGGCCTCTCCCCCACTCTGAAACTCGAAAATCAATGTCGATGATGCGTGCACTCATCACCGAAATTATTTTCCGGCGACATAAGTGAGTTCTGGACTTTTATTTTCTTGAAAACTTCTTTGAAATTTCTTCAAAATTATTGGAATTCATATGAACTCATTTGAAGCATTTCTTATTCGGAAAAATACTTTTAAATCGTATTATTTTTATATATTTTCCACAATCTTAAAACCAATTTCAAAATACCGGAATTCAATTCTCGAATTTCAAATTTAACTCTACAGTTATATATCATTTTTATATAAATCGATTTATTATAATTTTTTAAAATTTCCAAACCTTTCAAAACCTTTTTATATAATAACATTTCTTGTTTGCTTTATATATACAGGTATATAATCCTTATCGAAAACATTTTCACTTCTATATATAAAAAAAAAATCATAGTTATCAAAATAAAATTTCGGTATAAACAATTTCAAAAATACAAACAAAACCCGATTTTCAAAGGATGATTCAAGAATGGACTTTAAAACAAAGATAGATATTTGAATTAGAGGATCTCAAATCAATAGAATTCTGATTCGAAGATAGACTCGATCGAAGATGCGATAATTAAATTACAAAATAGAAGATGGATATACTTCTATAAATCGCGGGCGACCTTTACCGGTCAACTGTGATTCCACAATTAGATCGGTGTAGAATTCTGAGGAAATTCGACATTCGATCGCCAAAGATATAGAATTCGGAATAACAAGATATAGCAGCATCGTAAACCGAGGATACAGAAATCTTCGGTGAGTCAATGCCACTTGAAAAGGAGTTTTCACCCCCTTTACAAATCATTCAGTGGAGTTATGGGATACTCCGGAATCAATCGAATATATATAGGGAGAGATGGAATGAATTTCGGAACCAGGGAGATTCCAAAATTCAAAGGAAATCGAGTCAAAAGGAAGAGATTCAACTCGAGCGAAAGTGATTCTGTAAATAAATTTACCATATATGCTAATTTTTTCCTAGAGCCAAACCTCTGATACCAACTGTAACGACCCGCTATTTTGGACCATTCAAATAGACAATAAAACCATACATATCCGACTTGAATAATTCAAAATACCGAATTGTTAATTAAAATTTGGCAAAACTTAAAATATACGGTAAATAAATCAATCACAGATCACAGAGTAATATAATGCAGCGGAATAGATAAAGAATAGTAGTCATGAAGCTACTATATATATCAGAGTTAGAAAAAATACAACCGAATATTCAAATGCAGTGAAGTCTCCAATGCAACAGATGACTTCTCTGAACCAATCAACTGGAAAGGCTGGAATCTGAATCGATATTTGGATTTCCAAATGAAGCTTCGAACTCCAAAGGTGAGTCTCAAATGCTGTATCACTCAGTCTGACCCGAGCGTAAAGCAAAACACAAAACACACGAGTCAGGATTAACATTCTTATATCAATAAATCCAACTCCATTGAAATATCAACTAAAATACAAATAACTTAAAGGATGTTTGGGATAACCATCCTCTAAGGGTCCATGGAACTTTCTACAAGGTAGAAATATACACTATAACACCGTGGTCATTTCAGCTTAATTTATACTTCAAAACCAAATCTCATTTTCACTTCAAATATCTCTACATTTCCCAAAATAGTATTTATATTTATTAAATAATTTATACAGTAAAGTATTTTCAATTTCCTCAACTTAACAAATCGTTCCAACATCAACCCGACCTTCACATTCAAATTAAATTCAATCTTAATTTATCAATTTAAATTCAACTCAATTTCTAAAATAACCACTTAAATTTTATCGATCTCAAATTCGGATTTATAATCACAAATACCCCTTTATATTTCCATATATTTCAAAACTTTAAGTATTCAACGTTTCATTTAAATTTTCATTCAACTTAGTTTTCTAAATATTAAATTCAAATTTAGTTCGACCTAAATTTTCATTTTAATTCAATTTAGTTGCTAAATAACAAATTCAACTATGTTGATTTCAAATACAGATCCGAATCTCAACATAAACCATTTAAATTCCAATATAGTTCAAGGCTTTAATATTTAAATGTTCTATATAACAGTTTCATATAGATCTCGATTTAACCTCATTATTATTTAGTCTTGAAATGCTCCCTTATTAGATTCAGTATCATTTAAGTAACCTTAAATTACATTTTACTCAATATTTTCTTTAATTTATTTAAACGTGAAATATTCATTAAATCACTTAAATCAAAAATCCAGTTATAAAATCATACCCTTTAAATTTCCCATTCAAAAATTTCAAATCGATTTAATTAATTAAATCTTATTTAAATACCATTTTTATAAACCCAAATTTATCTCCCAATCTTAATTATTCAATTTAATACAAGAGAATCTATTTGAAATATAGATTTACATAAATACTTAACCATATTATATGTATTTAGTCAATCTAATTTAAATCAAATATTACTACTAAATCTATATATACAATTTTCATTTATATAATATCTTAAGAATCAAATTTATTAAACCATATATTTCTTTCCAAAATTATAGAAATTATTTTCAAAATATTTATATGGACCAACGATGTCTGTATATATTTCCTATCATATAGTCAAATGCTACGAATATTTATCATTTCAATCCGTATACTAAATATATACGGGTGGATATCATTTGAACCCGTAATCCCAAATTCAATTAAATGAAAATCGCTTGGGTTTATCATTTCAACCCATAACGATTTTCTCCTATTCTAAAGTCTGTTCAGGTATGTATCATTTTAACCCATAGTGATTTCTAAACTACAGGGAACTTGCAGAGTGATTACAGAAAATACAATAAAATAACAGGCATATATCATCAATAACAATATAATATGAACAACAGGATATGGTGCCATATCCCGCAGGTGTACAATTACAGATAATAGCATATATAACAAATTTAAATAACTACAGCAGCATATTTCAATTGTCGTTTCAATTGAAATCAAATTTAATGAATAAAAAAATGTTAATCATGAGTGATTGCTCACCTTTCGAGGTTAGAGAGATAGACAATGAAATTGAGTTACGAAATGCAAGCACGACTTCAAAAGCAAAGTTAGATGGTACGATTTCGACGGAAAAGCTGATAGATAGAAATTGATGAGAACGGATCAAATTAGCTTGATAAAATTGAAACGAAGATTATATGACTAATTTATTACTTTATTTCAAAATGAACGTTAAATCAAAACATGCATTTTAAAAAATGAAATATATATATATATATATATATATATATATATATATGCACACCCATGAAAACCATATAACTTTAAAACGCTTCCATTTCATATTAATGTTAAATAACAAATATATAATTATTCAAAATGTCACATATATAGTATATTCATTTTATGGTTGTCGTTTCCATGTAATAAATATTCATTTTAAACCAATATTAAAATAATATATATGTATAGTTAAAAATCAATGTTCTAACATAAAACACATATATTAAAGATCAACACACACATATATAATATCTTTTGAAATGAATACTTATGTATATATATAGTTATTATAGTTTATTACTTTCCTTTTCAAAATATCCAGTAGGAAATCAAACAAACTTATGCATATATATATGCAGATAAACAATATTCTTTATAATACATTGTTAACTTACTCCTTTTTTTCCCTTTTTTTTAAAGAGTATATATGCAGTACAGTTTATAAGAAATTTCTTTTATTTTTTTTATTTTTTTTATTTTTATAAAACCATATTCTAAATTTAAATGTATTTTAAATTAAAACATACATAATTATTTTCAAGTCAAAAATTTATCTTTAATATAAAATAACGCCTATGGATAAGACAAATTTCCTATGTACTTCACACTGTAACTTTATATCTAACATAAATTGATTTAATAACCATAACCATTATAAAAATAATAAAAAAAATCTTTCCCAAAATATCGCTATATGCTATAAAATACATGAGCTAAATAGGGAAGCATGCAGACATAGCCTAAAATATACAGACTAAATATACACTACTATGCATACGGCTACAAGACTAAACAGAGCCTAAAACCTTCCCTGACCAAACCTCTATGTATAAATAATATAACTTATACCAAAACTGTAAACAGTATTATATGTAAATATTCATCCAAAATATCATATATATATATATATATATATATATATATATATACAGTACGCCTAAAATATAACATACTGTAACAGCATATGCATCTTTATATACTCTACAAAAAATCAAAGCACATGCTATATTAAAATACAACTATATATTAACTGATATTTTAAAACTTTTATAAACTAGTATATTTATATAATCCTATAAATAAGAAAACTTCAGCACCAAGGAATCCACCTGTAGACCTCTTATGTATTACCTATATCATATACTAGTTTAACAAAAGTTGTTGTAACGTGTTTACATATATCACCAGCTTTGAATATATATAAAAGATGATATAAACTTAATTGAGCAAACATTCATGTATTTATAACTCACGCAACCGAAAGTAAAACAATATTTTTTTTCATTTCACGCAACACACTTATATACATACCATGAATATAATATGTGCAACATGTATTACTTCTATATACATATTCAACAAATACAAATAAACTAACAGGCATGAAATACTATATATAACTAACGCAACCCATACTATATATGCATAATATATTATACAGGTACAACTTCTTATATTATAATCGAAATATGTACATGTAAACCTTTTGATTATAATTTAAAATTTATACTTACATAACAATACATAGAAACTAATACATATATTAACGTATTGTATAGTTATAGATTACTAACCCAAAATATAAGAATTTATTTTGCTATATGAACACCACTTACCTTAAAACAACAGAGAGGCTGGCTCGTCTAGGTACTGGTGAAAAATGCGCACAGGGTGCATGAGTTAGGGTAGGGGGGTGTAGGTCGCATTGCGGAGGCGATGGAGGGGAGGCCGACGAGTTTCAAACAGATGGTATGTTCTCTTTTTTGTTTCAAATAAAAGGACAGGGAAGAAGGAGAGGGGGGAGAAGGAAAGAGGGGAGAAAACAAAATGTCAGTGGTTTCACTTTGGAAGCAATGCAAAGAATACAACGTAAGTTTGTTATTAAAATTTTCTTTTATATGAATCAAGAGAAACGTAACAGCTTGGGATGGGAAAAGGCAACGGTTAAATTTTGAATAAGAAAATGGAAGAAGAGGAATGAGAACGTAAAGAAAATAATAAAAGAAATAAATGAATGTGAAGTAACGTATAGAAATTTTATACGTTTCAAACTTTGAAATGACAACGTTCATGAGTTGATTTAGCTACATTTAAAGCAATAACTTTTTTGTTTGTTTGGATTGTACGTAATAAGTTTGGAAAGGCAATGATATTTAAAATGGAACAAGGAAGGTTATAAATCAGACTGGAATGAAAACGTAAAGAAAGAAAGAAATAAATAAAAGAAATCAATGAATGCGAAATAACGTATAGTATTTTATACGTTTCAAACTTTGATAAAATAAATTGAAAATTTAAAATCTGCTATGTTTAATTGGACGTAATCCAAATATTAAATTTTTATTTCAAAATATTATTATATAAAATTTCTAAAAAGTTTCAATTAATTACATTAAATAAAACCATTTAAAACTATTAAAATATATAGGTCGTTACACGGGCTATCACTCGACTCCATGATGTCATTAAGGTCCATTGGCTCATCTTGGACTACATGAAGAGCATAGTTCAAATTATCAAAAAAGCTAAGATAGTTTCAATCACCATATCTTTCGGGTGGTCTTAGTACGACTGTAACAACCCTAGATTTTTAAATATTTTTAAATTTGATTTTATTTCATTTTAAAAATATTTTAAATTTATTTTTATTTCAAGATTTCATTTTAAAATATTTTCGAATTGATGTTAAAATTCTTCCAAAGCTTATTGTATTTTATTTACAATTTTTAGATCCTAGTTTCAATTTTTATGCTATTTTGTTAATTAATTTATATTTTTCTAAAATTTATTTATTTATTTTCTTTCTTACTTTATTTTTGTTTTGTTTTTCTATTTACTTACTTACATTTTCATGTGTTTAAAATAAAAGAAATACAAAGAGCCATAACCTTTTCATATACCATAACCTTTAATATGCTTTTGTCTTTTCATTTTCAAGTGACATGTTCATTGAATTTGCTGACCACATATTCTTTCTTCAGTCGTATCTTTTTTTTCATTTTTCACGTATGAGAAACTTTTCTTCATCTCTAAAAGAATTCGGCCATCATCATTTCTAAAAAAAATTTGGTAAGTTCATGCGTAAATTTCATATTTTCTTCTTTGTTTTACTTGAATCTTTACCTTGCTTCTACCTATCATGCTCGGCCATAGGCTCCTCCATCACCACACCACCTCCACCATACTCGGCTGCAACCTCCTCCAACTCCTCTATCCAGTTAGGTTGTGGCCTTCCCAAAGTTATAAACTCCACAAAAAAATTGCATCATCACTTGAAATCTAGCCTAGCCGAACCCTTAGGCCATCACCACTCCACATACCCCTCTCGGCCACCCTTAGCACCACCTCCACCAGCCTCTAACTAACCATAGGCCACTGCTGCACCATCACCTGATCACCACAAAGCAAGGTCGAGCCACCTATGACCATAGCCGAGCCTTGTTGTTGCAACAAATATCCTTTTGTTGCCTTGACTTTCGTATTTTCATGTCACAACTTCCACTCCTTCATATCCAAGCTAGGCAGAGCCATGTTGTTCCATACCTGACACAAACTCATAGCCTAGGTCGAGTACTTGAACCATATGGCCGAGCATATGATTGGTTGAAACATGGTCAAATTGTTTAGTTCTTTGTTGTTCCTTAATTTCAAGTTGTTTAATGTTATATTTTTGTTTTAAATTCATGCTTTCAATATCTTGTTTTGTTTGCTATGTACAAGATAATCACTTTGGCTCTCCCCTCACTTGAATACGTATTCGTGCTATCGTGCTTTCTGGATCTTTATTTGTGTTTTTGAATTTGTTAGCTCGAGCATTTTGAGGTAAGTATTTCACACACGACATTTTTTTACTTATATAATTAATAAATTAACACCATGTGAATCTATAGATTATATTATTATGTTACACCTACCTATGATATGATCATATGATGTTCACGCTGCTTATACACCTGTCATATCATTTGTTACTGTTATATAATGTTATACTATTTATTTATATCAGTTTATCACACTGCAAGTTCCCTGTAGAATAGAATCACTATGGTTGAAATGATACACACACGAAAGGACTTTGGAATAGGGAAAAATCGTTATGGGCTGAAATGATAGGCCTAAGCGATTTTTATTTATTTCATTTTACTTGGGATTGCGGGTTTGAAATGATGAAACCCGGATTTTCTTTGTAAATTGCGGATTGAAATGATATATTATCCGTATCACTTGACCTAGGTTAGAAAATATTAAACAGACCCGTGATTAATGTATATATTGTTAATGTATATATTTTTCTAAAAATGTTAAAGTATTTTAAAAGTTTAAATTTATGATAGTTTAATTAAAATTGAATTTAAATGATTTTTATAAAGTGTTAATGATATTTGTACAAGTTAAAATGTGAAATAAAGGAATAGTTAAGTTGAAATTTGAAACATAACTTAAAATTGAAATTTGAGAATCTTGTTTAAAAGTGAAACTTAAATTAAATAAATAAAAATGAAAATAAGTTATATTTGGAAATTTAAATTTAATTGTTAAGTTAAATTTTAAAATATAAAGAATAGAAATTGATATGCTTGAATTTAATAAGTAAAATATTAAATTTTGATTTTTCTATGAAAATTTACTTTATAAAATCATAATTTAAAGGGTATTTAAATGATCATTTTTAAAGTGAGAAAATACGATTTTTATAAGTCAAATGGTTTAAATTAAATTTTAATTGTATATGAAATTGTAATGAAATTTTGGAATTTAATTAACAGCATTTCTGAAATGCTATCATTTCTAAAGTAAAGGATATTACAGCATTTCTAAGTGCTATAGTTGATACAAATGAACTGAAAGGCTAAAATGAATTAAGGGCTATTACAGCACTTTGTAAGTGCCGTAATTGCAGAAACTAAAACTTGAACTATTACGACAGTTTTAAATACTGTCTTTGCTTAATTGAATTGTTTTCAAATGTAACTTACCATAGCATTTTTCTAAATGCTGCGAAAGTTAAAATTTCACTGCTTTAATAAATTTAAGTGAATAAATGAATTACGAAAAGATTAATTTTTGGAAATTTAATATTTGATATTAAGTATAATAACTTCATTTTTTAAAAGTTTAAGTGGAGTAATTTGATTTGGAATATAAACCATTTTTAAATGTGATTTGAAATGGTATATAAATTTAATAAAAATGAATGAGTTTTGAAAAGAATATGATATTTTGATATTTTGAAATGGATTTGAAATGATATTGAATTCTTGAGATGATATTTGATTTTCGAAGTATAAAATGCTATTTTTGAAATTATAACCATGGGTTAAAATAACGATTGGTTGTTAAAGAGAGCGGGATCGGATATGGACATACTCTCTGTCGATACTGAAAACCACTTTAACAACTGCGTACACGGTGGAGTACCAGAATGAAGTAGAATGGTGACAACGTTCTTGAGGTATATTACGTGGACCCGACTCCCGTGAGTTGACTTAAGGTGGCTAAAACAAGAGCGATCTAGGGCCGAAAAGGGTAGCTCTTCTGGTCGGACGCAATTCTTCGATACCATTCTATTACTCTGCGATTGTTTGGTGGCCACCCTTGATTTGGGAGCATGTTCCGAGGTAGGCGTATGTGGCTGCTATGTTACCTCTAGCCCGTGCGTGTAATTAGTATATCTACCCTAGCATTGCCTCGTGTGTCGTGTCACCTACCGTATCGAGCCTTATTACGTGTTTCTATTTGTGTCGTACCTATGGAGTATCATCTCATAGTCTCCCAATCAGGAGATATGCAGGTCCTGTATATACTACTGGCATTATTTGTGTTAAGGGCTATATGGGTAACTCCTTAACGCTATTTTAAAGTATGTTTATTTTACTGTAGACATTATTATAATAATGCAATATTACTGCATAGTAAATAGTTTGACGGATCCTTAGAGGATGGACGGTCCTAAGCATCCTTTAAGTTACTTATGCATTTACTCCAGTTCACTTGAGTTGGTATACATTTTATAAGTATGTATATCCTGACTCGAGTGTTTTGTGTTTTGGTTTACGCTCGGGTCAGCCTGAGTATTCACAGCTTTGGATTTCTCCTTCTGGAGCTAGTCTTTGCTGGAGATTCTGCTTATCTATTTGTCTACCTACTTCAGTTTCAGTTGTTCTAATTTATCTCATGTATTAGTGAACTTCTATGTATTTGGGATTTCTATTATGTTGTCTCAGACTGATATTATGTATTTGTTTTGAGACTTTGTTATAGTAGCTTCATGAACTACTATGGTATTTTAAATTTCCGCTGCGAGTTATTCTGATATTTCTGTGTCTGTGATTTTATGTAATTGATTTTATTCGCTCCAAATTTTATTACAATCACTTATTTTGCATCATTCAAGCCTGACATGTGTGGATTATTGTCGATTTGAATGGTACAAAATAGTGGGTCTTTACATTTAGTATCATGGCTTTGGTTTTAAGGCAAAGCATAGCCTGTGGAGCAAAAACCCATTAGAGATAGGGTAGAAATACCCTAGAATGAGTGAAATCAACCTCAGAATCATTCTTTGTGAGAGAACGTATTTTTAAAATGATTTGCAAAATGACTTTTCAAAAGATTTCTCAAAGATTATTTTGATAAAAAATTTTCTTGTTTTAAAAGGATTTTCAAATATTTTCTAACTTCCTTCCTTTCCTATCCACCTTTAAGTGTTTTCTTTCTTTAGGATATCCATTCAAGCGAATTTTTGTTGTCTTATCTTAATTTATCTTTGGCTTCTCTTTATCTTATCCTAAATTCATTCTTGATCTTTTCAGGATGAATCGAGGAAATGCCAGAGGTAGGGGTCGTGGTGTTGCCTCAGCTCTCAGCCTGTTGCTCCTGTTAGTTTTACTATTCTCTGTAAGGAATTCTCTCAAATTGGTGGAACCTCGTTCACTGGTTCAAAGAACATTATTGAAGCTCAGCAGTGGTTGTGGAGTTTAGAGAGGATATTTACTATCATGAGATTACTGATGTCCAGAATTGTCAGTTAGCAGCAGGGCAGTTGCATGAGGCTACCCTAGTTTGGTGGGAGTCTGTTACGGCTAACACCGTCGAGGCTAATATTACTTAGGAGCAGTTTAGGTATCTTCTCGTGTTTCTTTGGATTCTACTTTTTCTATCTCTTCGTGCCTTTTCCAAGCTTATATATCATATTTTGAAGGAATGCTTTCATTGCTAAGTGGATGCATGAGGCCGGGAAATCCCGGCTTTATAGAGAGTTCATGGATCTCAAGCAGTGTACCATGTCTATTGCTGAGTATGAGAGGAAGTTCAACGAACTTTCCAAATTCGGTCCTAGCCTGATTGACACTCCTCTCAAGAAAAATGAGAAGTTCATAGCTGGTGCACGCCCTGAGTATTATGATCGTCTCATTTCTCATGTTCATGGCACTTTTACCCAACTTATGGATATGGCTATCCGATATGAGAACCCTACTTCTAAGGGTCCTGCTGTTTCTGGTGATCCTTCAGCTCGGTCTTCCTCTGCTAATTCTAAGAACCGTATGCCTAATTTCCACCAGCAGAAGAAGAACTGGCTCAAGAATCTGGGTCTGGGATCTTCATCATCTTCTCCATCTTAGAGGAAACCTGTTGATCTTTCCTCCATCACCTGTTTTAGATGTGAGGACACTATGCCAAAGTTGTCCTACTTCAGCTGGTGCTACTGTTCCTCCACCTGCTCAGTTGGCTAGGTGCGATCTCTGCCATATATGTCTCCAGACTGGTCATTTCAGGAAGGACTGCCCTACCCAGCAGAAGGGTAAGCCTTCTGGTATATTTGTCGTCGCCTCTACATCTTCTCCAGCTCCGACACCAGCTCCTACTCCTAGTGATGACCAAGGTACTCTTCACGGCACCTTTTCTCTATTTTAGCATCATGTTCGTGTTTTATTTGATACTGGAGCTTCCTATAGTTTCAATTATGTTGATTTGTGTGATAAGTTCGAGCATCTTCTTTCTCCTGAGTATGATATTGTACCTTTATGTGTTTCAAATCCAATTGGGGGTCCCGCAAACCTTAATCAGATTTGTAATCATGTGGAACCTCTCTATTCTAATCATTGATTCAGTGGTGATTTATATGTTCTGGGCTTCGGTGCTTTTGATTTATTGCTTGGAAGTGATTGGCTGGGTAGGCATGATGCTCGTAAATCTGGTAAAGCCCGGTCTGTTTATATTGTTGATGATCAAGGAAATTCCTTGATTATTCAGTGCCGCATGCCTCAGGATTTTGTTGGCAGTTTTATATATTCTTTGGATTCTTCTCCTGGTGATCTTCATTCGACCCGTGTGGTCAGATTCTATTCAGATGTATTCGGTGAAGTCACTGCTTTGTCTCCTAAGCGAGAAATTTATTTTTGCATTGATCTTTTTCTTAGAGTTCGACCTATAGTTCTTCCTCCTAGAAGAATGGCACCACACGAAAAGGTTGAGTTAGCAAAGCAAATTGAGGACTTGTTCTCCAAAGATCTGATTAGACCTTTCCATTCAGAATGGAGAGCAGCGGTAGTTTTCGTCACCAAGTCCGATGGATCCTTGAGGATGTGTATTGACTATAGGGAGCTGAAAAGCTTACTATGAAAAACAGATATCCTATGCCTCGTATCGATGATATGTTTGATCATCTTTATGGTGCCACTGTTTTCTCTCAGCTCGATCTTGCCACAGGTTTTCACCAACTCAGAGTTGCTGAAGAAAGCATTCCCAAGACCACTTTTCGTACCGAGAATGGGTCTTATGAGTGGTTAGTCATGCCTTTTGGTTTGACTAATGCTCCAGCTTTCTTTGTTGATTTGATGAATTGTGTTTTTGTGATGTGCTTAATAAATTTGTTCTAGCCTTTGTTGATGATATCGTTGTCTTTTCTAAGATCAAGGAAGAGCATGAGTCGCACTTGAAATCTGTTCCGGAGATTCTTAGAAATCATCAATTGAAGGCTAAATTTTCTACATGCCATTTCTGGAAAGATGAAGCCCGATTTCTTAGACATATTGTTTCTAGTAATGGAGTTTCTGTTGATCCAGCCAAGATCACTGCGATCAATGTAAGTCTTTCTTTCTTTCCCTTTTTCTTTGTCATTTAATTATTCTATCTTTTCTGTTGTTCTTGTTTCTCCCTATTCTGTTACAGGATTGGGAAACTCCTAAGACACCATCAGATATTCGTAGTTTTCTGGGCCTTGCCGGTTTACCAGAGATTCATTGAGAATTTTGCCCGGATTGCTGCACCTCTCACTGATTTGACTCGTATGAATGCTAAGTTTATCTGGGATAAGAAGTGTGAAGCTGTATTCGATGAGTTAAAGAGCAAGCTGACTTTCGCACCAGTCCTTACCGTTCCGAATGGAAATAAGGGATCGACTGTATATTCTGATGCTAGTCGTGAGGGATTGGGTGCTGCTCTCATGTAGGATGGTAAGGTCATTTCCTACACCAGCCACCATGAGGCTAATTATGCTGCTCAATTTAGAGTTTCTTGCTGTTGTCCTTGCTTTGAAGCTCTGGAGGCATCATCTTCTTGGAGCTAAGTTTGAGATTTTCACCGATCATCAGTCTCTAAAATATATTTTCACCCAGAAGGATTTGAATCAGAGACAAGTTCGTTAGCTTGATTTTCTGGCTTCTTACAACCTCGATATTAGCTATACTCCCGATAAAGCTAATGTTGTGGCCGATGCTCTGAGTTGGAAGAAGGCTTTGTTATGTCAGCTTGTTGTTGCTTATCCTCTTTTAGATCGAATCAAGGCTAGCTAAGCAAGATGAGGGTAAGATGCTTATAGTGATGAAGGAGAGTGTTCGTGGCAGGGTTGGTGGTAGTAGTGGTGGTTGTAGTGGAGCTCTGATCGATGATGGTGGGATTTTGAGGATTAATGGTAGGATTTGTGTTCTGATTGTTAATGGATTGAGGTAGGAGTCGTTTTTGGAGAATCATCGATCCAGACTTTCTATTCATCATGGTGTGTCGAAGATGTATCAGGACATGAAGAGGCTTTATTGGTGGAAGGGTATGAAGCGGGATATCTCTTTCTTTGTTAGTCGGTGTGCGACTTGTTAGCATGTCAAAGTCGATCATTTGAAGACCCTTGGTTTGTTGCAGCACCTTGAGATTCCCAATTAGAAGTAGGAACAGGTTTCCATGGATTTCATTGATGGATTACCGAGGTCTAGGAGGGGTAATGAGAGTATCTGAGTTATTGTGGATAAATTGACCAAGTCTGCCCATTTCATTCCGGTCAAGCTACCCGTTCTGCTTCTAGCATATTTGAGATCTACATGGGAGAGATTGTTCATCTCCATGGTGTTCCTCTCAGTATTGTTTGTGATCGTGATCCTATCTTTACCAGTCAGCTTTGGAAAACTTTTTAGGAATCTTACTCATCTGAATCCAAGCACTGCTTACCATCCACAAACCGACGGTCAAACGGAAAGAGTGAATCAGATTCTCGAAGATCTTCTTCGTGCTTGTGTGCTTGATTATGGAGGATCTTGGGAAGATCATCTCCATCTTGTCGAATTCACCTACAATAATAGTTATCAGGTATAATCTAATCTTCTGTTTTAAGCTTATCTTAATCTCTTTATCTATCTCATTCTATCTTTGAATTCAGGCCAGTATCAAAATGTCTCTGTTTGCTGCTCTTTGCGGACGGCCTTGTAGATCTCCATCGTGCTGGATTGAATCCAGTAATCATTTGGTTCTTGGTCCTGGTTTGGTTTTGGAGGCTTCTAAGAGAGTTGAGGAGATTAAGCGGAGGTTGAGGGTTGCTCAGGAAGGCAGAAGAAGTAAGCCGATAGGCGTAGGCAGAGTTTGGAGTTTGCTATTGGTGATCAGGTTTTCCTTAAGGTCTCTCTCTTAAGGAATGTCATTCGTTTTGATCGTAGAGGGAAGCTTTCTTCTAGGTTCATTGGTCCTTTCCACATTATGGAAAGAGTTGGTTCTTTGGCTTATCGTTTGGATTTGCCTGAGAAGCTTTTTGGAGTGCATGATGTATTCCATGTCTCTCATCTACGCCGGTATCTCCATGATCCATCTCTTATAGTGCAGCCTTCTGCTGTTGATAGTTTGGATATTAAGCCTAATCTGACTGTCGAGAGGAAGCCACTTCGTATTGTCGACAGAGGTACAAAGCAGCTAAGAAGGAAATATGTTAGTCTGGTCAAAGTACAATGGAGTACTGATGATCGAGATTGTACCTAGAAGATGGAGGAGAGCATTCGTTCTTCGAATCTGGAATTATTTTGCTTTTCTATCTTGTTTTCTTTATTTTCCTTGTTCATTTTTTCGAGGACGAAAAGATTTGAGTGGGGGAGAGTGTAAGAACCCTAGATTTTTAAATAATTTTAAATTTGATTTGATTTTATTTTAAAAATATTTTTAAAAATATTTTTATTTCAAGATTTCATTTTAAAATATTTTTAAAGTGATGTTAAAATTCTTCCAAGGCTTATTGTATTTTATTTACAATTTTTAAATCCTAGTTTCAATTTTTATGCTATTTTCTTAATTAATTTATATTTTTCTAAAATTTATTTATTCATTTTCTTTCTAACTTTATTTTTGTTTTGTTTTTCTATTTACTTACTTACATTTTCATGTGTTTAAAATAAAATAAAAGAAATATAAAGAGCCATAACCTTTTCATATACTATAACCTTTAATATGCTTTTATCTTTTCATTTTCAAGTGACATGTTCATTGAATTTGCCGACCACATATTCTTTCTTCAACTGTGCCTTTTTGTTTCATTTTTCACGTATGAGAAACTTTTCTTCATCTCCAAAAGAATTCGGCCATCATCATTTCTGAAAAAAAAACTTTGGCAAATTCATGCATAAATTTCATATTTTCTTCTTTGTTTTACTTGAATCTTTGCCTTGCTTCTACCTATCATGCTCGGCCATAGGCTCCTCCATAACCACATCACCTCCACCATACTCGGCTGCAACCTCCTCCAACTCCTCTGTCCAGTCGGGCCGTGGCCTTCCCAAAGTTGTAAACTCCACAAAAAAATTGCATCATCACTTGAAATCTAGCCTAGCCGAACCTTTAGGCCATCACCACTCCACATACCCCTCTCGACCGCCCTTAGCACCACCTCCACCGGCCTCTAACTGACCATATGCCACTGCTGCACCATCACCTGACCACCACCAAGTAAAGCCGAGCCACCTATGGCCATAGCCGAGCTTTGTTGTTGCACAAAATCTCCTTTTGTTGCCTTGACTTTTGTATTTTTCATGTCAAAACTTTCACCCCTTCATCTCCAAGCTAGGCCGAGCCATGTTGTTCCATACCTGACCCAAACTCATAGCCTAGGCTGAGTACTTGAACCATATGGCTGAGCATATGATTGGTTGAAACATGGTCAAGTTGTTTAGTTCTTTGTTGTTTCTTATTTTCAAGTTGTTTTAATGTTTTATTTGTGTTGTAAATTCATGTTTTCAATATCTTGTTTTGTTTGCTATGTACAAGATGACCACTTTGGCTCTCCCCTCTCTTGAATCTGTATTCATGCTATCGTGCTTTCTGGAACTCTATTTGTGTGTCTGAATTTGTTAACTCTAGAATTGTGTGGTGAGTATTTCACACACGGCATCTGTACTTATATAATTAGTAAATTGACACTATGCAAATCTATAGATTATATTATTATGTTATACCTGCATGTGATATAATCATACGATGTTCGCCCTGCTTATACACCTGTCATATCATCTGTTACTGTTATATAATGTTATACTGTTTATTTATATCAGTTTACCACACTTTAAGTTCCCTGTAGAATAGAATCACTATAGTTGAAATGATACATACCCGAACGGACTTTAGAATAGGGAAAAATCGTTATGGGCTGAAATGATAGGCCTGAGCAATTTTTATTTGTTTATTTCATTTTACTTGGGATTGCGGGTTTGAAATGATAGAACCCGGATTTTCTTCGTATATTACGGATTGAAATGATATATTATCTGTATCACTTGACCTAGGTTAGAAAATTTTATGCAGACCCGTGGTTAATGTATATATATTTTTTAAAATGTTAAGGTATTTTAAAAGCGTAAATTTATTATAATTTAATTAAAATTGAATTTAAAAGATTTTTATAAAGTGTAAATGATTTTTGTACAAGTGAAAATGTGAAACAAATGTATGGTTAAGTTGAAATTTGAAATATAACTTAAAATTGAAATTCGAGAATCTTGTTTAAAAGCGAAATTTAAATGAAATAAATAAAAATGAAAATAAGTTATATTTGGAAATTTAAATTTTAAGTGTTAAGTTATATTTTAAAATATAAAGAATAGAAATTGATGTGCTTGAATTTAATAAGCAAAATATTAAATTTTGATTTTTGTATGAAAATTTACTTTATAAAATCATAAATTGAAGGGTATTTAAATGATCATTTTTAAAGTGAGAAAATATGATTTTTATAAGTCAAATGGTTTAAATTAAATTTTAATTGTTTATGAAATTGTATTGAAAATTTGGAATTTAATTAACAGCATTTCTGAAATGCTATCATTTCTAAAGTAAAGGATATTACAATATTTCTAGGTGATGTAGTTGATACAAATGAACTGAAAGGCTAAAATGAACTAAGGGCTATTACAGCACTTTGTAAGTGCTGTAATTGTAGAAACTAAAACTTGAACTTGAACTACTACAACAGTTTTAAATGTTGTCTTTGCTTAATTGAGTTGTTTTCAAATGTAACTTACCATAGCATTTTTTTAAATGCCGCGAAAGTTAAAATTTCACTACTTTAATAAATTTAAGTAGATAAATGAATTACGAAAATATTAAATTTTTAGGAATTTAATATTTGGTATTATGTATAATAACTTCATTTTTAAAAAGTTTAAGTGGATTTGATTTGAAATATAAACCATTTTTAAATGTGATTTGAAATGGTATTTAAATTTAATAAAAGTGAATGAGTTTTGAAAAAGATACGATATTTTGATATTTTGAAATGGATTTGAAATGATATTGAATTTTTTAAATGATATTTGATTTTCGACGTATAAAATACTATTTTTGAAATTATAACCACGGGTTATAATAACGATTAGTTGTTAAAGAGACCGGGATCGGATATGGACATATTCTCTGTCGATACCGAAAACCACTTTAACAACTGTGTACGAAGTGGAGTTCCAGAATGAAGTAGGATGGTGGCGACATTCTTGAGGTATATTATGTGGACCCAACTCCTGTGAGTTGTTAAGGTGGCTAAAACAGGAGCGATCTTGGGCCAAAAGGGGCAGCTCCTTTGGTCGGACGCACTTCTTCGATACAATTCTATTACTCTGTCATTGCTTGGTGGCCACTTTTGATTTGGGAGTGTGTTTCGAGGTGGGACTATGTGGCTGCTACGTTACCACCAGCCCGTGTGCGTTATTGGTATATCTACCTTGGCATTGCCTCGTGTGCCATGTCACCTACCATATCGAGCCTTACTACGAGTTTCTATTTGTGTCGTACCTATGGACTATCTCACAGTGTTTCGATCAGTAGAGATGCATGTACTGTATAGACTACTGACATTATTTCTATTAAGGGCTATATGGGTAACCCCTTAACGATATTTTAAAGTATATTTATTTTGTTGTAGATATTATTATAATAGCGCAATATTACTACATAGTAAATACTTTAACGGATCCTTAGAGGATGGTCGGTCCCAAACATCCTTTAAGTTACTTGTGCATTTACTCCAGTTCACTTGAGTTGGTTTACATTATATAAGTATGTATGTCCTGACTCGAGTGTTTTGCGTTTTATTTTACGCTCTGGTCTGCCTGAGTATTCACAGCTTTGGATTTCTCTTTCTGGAGCTAGTCTTTGCTGGAGATTCTGCTTATCTATTTATCTACCTACTTCAGCTTCAGTTGTTCTAGTTTATCTCATGTATTAGTGAACTTCTATGTATTTGGGATTTCTATTATGTTGTTTCAGACTGATATTATGTATTTGTTGTGAGACTTTGTTATAGTAGCTTCATGAACTAATATGTATTTTAATTTTTTACCTGCGAGTTATTCTGATATTTCTGTGTCTGTGATTCTATATAATTGATTTTATTTGCTCCAATTTATTACAATCTGTTATTTTACATCACTCAAGTCTGACATGTGTGGATTATTGTCGATTTGAATGGTACAAAATAGTGGGTCGTTACAACGATGACCAACCCGAGTAGCAACACCATCATCCAAACTCCTTTCGTCTCCACCTTGAACCGAATCTTCTCTAGAATCATGCACATCACCAACACTACTAGAGGAACCCTGTGGACTGTGTGATGTAACATCAATCGCTACTTCCTCACTAGTATCTCCAACTACTCTACTCTCTCTACTCCTTGGACAAAATGTGGAAATAATTTCCTTCTCAATTGATTTATCTTGAACCAAGTCCGGAACATCCGATGAGCTTTCTTTCTCCTTAAACATCACCGACTCATCAAAAGTAACATGATGAGAATTCACTACCTTATTCATTTTCGGATTCTAGATCTGATAGTCTTTTACTCCATCCGTATAGCCAAGCAAAATCCCCTTGGAAGCTCTAGATTCAAGCTTATCATTTTTCGGATCATGTACATAAACAGGATTACCAAACACACCAAACACACAAAGATAACTCAAGTTAATGCTCTTTTCCTTCCACACTTCCTTCGGAATTTTGTTACCAATAGCTGAGCACGGAATTCGATTAATAATATGTACTGCGGTTGACAAAGCTTCAGCCAAAAATCCCTTAGCCAAACCCGATGTCAATTTCAAGCATCGAGCTTTCTCAAGTAGAGTACGATTAATCCTTTACGTAACACCATTCGACTGCGGATCTTCAGGTGTAGTCAAAAGCCTTTGAATATCATGATGCTTGCAAAAATCCGAAAAATCTCTGAGAACATACTCTCCTCCATTGTCGGACTTTAGAACCTTCAAAGATTGCTACTATCATTCTCAACAAGAGCTTTCCATGCTTTGAACTTTGCAAATGCCTTCGACTTGGCCTTCATTACACACACCTCCACCCAAAGAAGCTACAGGTGCCGGTCCCCAAACATCCGTGTGAACATACTCAAGAACGCTTCTCGAATCATGCTTTCCCTCATCGAATGTAACTTTAGTTTGCTTCCCCATGACGCATTCTTCACAAAACTCTAACTTGTTGAAACTTTCTCCACCGATCATCTCCCTCTTCCAAAGAACATCCAAACTCCTCTCCGAGACATGACCTGACCTCAAATGCAACAATCTTGTCGCATCCAACCCACAGAACTATTAACTCCTATATAATTTCACCTTCTACAGTCACTTCTTGAAGCAAATAAATACCACGAGTCCTAGGTACAACCAAATGGTACAGCCAAATCTACTTTCATAGGTACAACTATAAATGCATGCACATTATGACTAGATATAGGTCCATCTGGACGTGCCTATATACTCATTACTTTAAAGTCCTTCTAAATTAAAGTTTTCATTCAAGCTATTATCCTTATGTTACTATTCATTTTTTCTTTCGTACCAAGGTTAATTTTCATTACACAGTCATAAAAATATCATATATCCATTATCCATATACATTTAACTCCTTTTCTTTTGTAAATTTTATCACAAAGGGAAATTAATTGAAATATGAGATAATCGATTAAAACCTAGAATATTTTGACAAAACTAAAAATACAAGAAGATAATTTGATGAAACTATGTTATCAAATGGATTCACAATAAATGAATCAGATAAATGTGTCTACATGAAACACACACATTTAGGATATGTCGTTGTTTGTCTTTATGTTGATGACCTGTTGATCCTAGAAAATAACTAGGCCATAATAACATCTACAAAGAATATGTTATCCTCTAGATTCGATATGAAAGACCTAGGACTGGCTGATGTGATATTGTGTGTCAAAATTTTGAGAACACCATAGGGATATGCATTATCCCAATCACATTACATCGAGAAGATACTTGAAAATTTCAAGAAATATAATATAACTGTTGCAAATCATCTGCAGATATGAACCAAAATTGGGTAAAGAACACTGGTGATGGTATCTACCAGCTTGAATACTCTCGTATACTAGGAAATATCATGTATGTTATGAACTGCACTAGGCCAGATGTAACAACCCTGAATTTCCGACCCGTTTTAAATTGTAAAATTCATCGTTTTAATGTAAAATTTTGAAAATTTATAAACGATTTCAATTTGCGTCCAAACTTTATTTATGACATACGTCTAGTTAGATATGAGCATGGAAAAAGTTTCGTCGCAAAATATTACCGTAAACTTCGTTCGCGTTTTACTGTATATCAGTCCATATAAAGCTGCGTAAAATTTATCTTCCAAATCCAAATATTTTTACACAGTTATGTTGTAAAAATTATTCTGATCATGATTATGAAATTCGTTTCGTCAAAAACTGTCATCGCCTGCTCCGTTTAAATTGTTTTATAAAACGCGCAATTTTAGCGGCGTAAATGCGAATTTTATAAAACCATCGTATCGCAATAATCTGTATAACGTTGGAATCGCCTCGTCGCACTGATCATAACGGTATATTTATTTGCGCGAATCGGAGAAAAAAAAAAACGTCACGTTGTTTTAACTGTTAAACGGACCGGTTAAATATGTTACAGCCCAAATCTTCTACCCGTTACAAAAGGAATTTGAAAAGGAAATAAACCTCAGCTGAACTGATGCATTTACTATGGTAGTTGAAGAGTGAAGGGTTGCATTGGAGTTAGCTTAGACGTTTGGGAAAATGGATGGGTTTGTGGGATATGAAGCAACAAAGAAATTTATATTTCTCCAGTCACTGTTCAAACACGGCTCATTTCCATTCACCGTTTCATTCCCATTTTTGCAAGCTTCAGGTAAATATCCATCCCCTTTCTTCTTCTCTTCCTCCTTTCTCTTTCCCATATTTTAATTCTTCTGCAAAACAAAAAAAAAAAAAATTATAAAAGAGGAGCATGGCCGAGACTCATTCACTTCTTTCCATTCATTCGCCTCCGCCACAAGAAGAGACCGCACCCTCCATGGGATGTATGCGTGCATGGGATGTGTGCGTGTATATGTGGGTGTTATGTGTATGTGCGTGAGTGGCTGGAGGTGTGTGTTGTGTGTGCCGTGAGTGTGTGTATGTATTTAGTGGTTGCATGCATGTGTATATATGTGTGCAAGTTGTGTGTGCGTATATAGGAGGGTGTATGCATGCATGAAGGGTGAGAGATGATGTCTGGGATTGTGTGATGGTGGTAAAAAAAAAAAAAAAAAAAAAAAAAAAAAAAAAAAAAAGAGTGCGTGAGTGGAGTTTGATGTAGCATGAAAAAGTGTTGCCATGTTTACAATCGCATTGTTCATGCGTATGTGAAACATGTATACATGTTGAAGGAAAAGGGGGGTGAAGCTGTGTGCGTGTGTTTCAGTTTGTTGAAAAATATGAAAGAAGTGAAAAGGGAAGTTGCGTGAAATGGTTTAGCATGAAGTGGTGAATGCATGATTTATGTAGGTATGCAACAGAAGGAAGGGAGAGAAAGTGAAGTAGCTGCAAAGTTGCGTGTAGGGGGTGGAACAGTTGCATTTTGGTCTCGGCCGTGACATTTTTTAAAAAAAAAAAAAAAAAAAAAAAAAAGGACAAAACACTGTTGTTTTAGATATTGCAGAAGGAAGTGTATGCAAATATCTGTTCCGGTTGCCAAATAGTAACCGACTTTTCTTTTTGTTGTGTGCAGAAGCAACCGGCTAAGCTTTTTGCAGCAGCATCGACCTCTCAGCTTTTGTTCTTTTCTCTGTCGTCGGTAAGCGCATTTATAAAAATTTATAAATTTATACAAACGTTCGTTGTACTAATATCGTTTTCTTTTGTCGATATTACAGTGTTCGTTGTTCGTGCGTACCGACTTCCATTCGTGCTTATTCTGCTTTGGGTCAATTTCTTTATCCACGGAAGGTGAAAATTAATTTTCACGACATATATTCTTATGCTAGTTGATTTGTATGTGATATGATTTGGATGCTATTTGTGCTAAGTGACATTAAATTGCAAGTAATTTGACATAGGATAGTTAATAAATTAAACGTATTATATTTGTCGAATTTGCTTTGTATACCTGATACCTTTCATATGTTAAAATAGGTTAGTTGAACTTGAACCTTTAATTTATAATTGTTGTAGAATTGGATAATTACTTTGAACACATGAGCGTAGTTTGGATTAATTGTCGTAGTATTAAACTGAAATTGAAATTGAACGACAAGTGAAAAACCAAACCGTAATAATCTTTAATTTACACGAAACGACAGTGTAGGTTCTAGAGATAATTTTATTAATTTACATAAATAACAAATGTAAATTAATACGATTATTTCGGGATTATTTAAATCAATTGTTAAACTGTTTGTATGGATGCAATTGCTTGTTTATTTACTTTGACACCATCCCAGTATTCACACTGCAAGTTCCCTTTGTATGCTTTGATTTTGAATTGAAATGGAATCGGGATGAAATGATAAATACCCAACAAATTTTGACTTGGGATAGAAAATTTAAATTAAACCGATTGGTCGATGTTTTGATTTAAAATAAAATAAAGTTTTATTCGACTAATAACCAAGTTTTGAAAAAATTGGAATTTAGAATTTTATTGAATGCAAGATGAATATTTGAAATTTGAACAAATAATTGACAAAAATAATTGTTTTGAAATTAAATAAATTAATGATTAAAATTGAATTATTTGATAATAAATTTGAAATTGAAATTAATGAAGCTTGAAATTAAAAATAGTTGATTTTGGAATTTTATAATCAAGTATTGAAAATTTATTAATAATTGAATTTGAAATTATTAATAACGAAGTTGAAATTAATTAAAATTTAAGTTTTAATTTATTTATAATTAAATTGGAATTATAAATGAATAAGTTTGAAATGATTAATAATTAAGATTTGAAACTATTGAAATCTGATAAGGTGAATTATTTAATGATTTAATTAAATTGAATAGTATTTACTAAGTGAAATTAATAAGTGAAACTACGTTCTTAATTGAATTTGAAATTTGTAACTAAAGGAATGATAAACGAAATGAATTTCTTTTACAAAAGATTTAACGCGCTTTATCGAAACAAATGAAAGACTTGTAATTTGGAAATTGGATTTAACAATTATAATTAAGTTGTAAGTTGATACTGAAGTGAACCTAAAGGAAATGTAATGAATTAGAAATATAATTGAAATGGTTTAATGAAAATTTATTAAATACCGAATGAAATTGATAATTGAATATAAATCGATTTGAACGATAAAATAATTTAAAATAATTTTTGAAATGAACCTATATACGAAATTAAAGAATATATGAATTATTGTAAAAATTGAACTTTGAAATTGAATTATAGAAATTTTGAAATGAATTTGGAAGTATAAAACGAAATTTTGGAAACCGATTTAGAAAGACTAACGAACGATGATTTACGAATTGAAATTGAAATTGAAATTGGTTTGTTTGAAATTTATTAAGCGACCAATCGGAAATAATTACGAAAAGTTATTAAAGGAACCGGAATCGGTTAGGGACATACTCACTGTCTAAACCGAAAACCACTTTAATAACTATACGCGGAGTGATGATCCAAAATGAAGTGGTTGGAATGACGTACGCGATGACAGAAGAAAGTGAACGATAATGGATAGCCTTGACACTTGTGTCAAATTGGAAATGACTAAAATCAGGAGCCGTGCCGGGCCAAATGGGGTTAGCTACCTCGAGCGAACACACTTCTTCGTAAACTACTCATTTACTTTTGTGATTGATTGGTGCGCACCCTTGAACTTGGAGTGTTGTTTCGCGGTGTTGCGATCGTTGCGGCGATGCGTTCTCACCAGTCCGGATCAGGCAAACGGTAGTTTCACTATCTTGGGTATTGCCTCATGTGCCTTGTCATACTTGTATTCCCGTATACGCGCCCACTACGAATATGTTTTGTATTATACCTATGGAGTACTCCCTGATATCCCACTAGTTTACGGTGGAGTTTACAGTGCTGTATAGTCTATGATGCTGTATAAAATGTGTTAAGGGGGATAATGGTAACGCCTTAACTCTATTTTGATATTTTACTTTACTGTTAGACATTATCTATGTATCGTACACTATTATGTATAAATAGTTTATCGGATCCTGAAGATGTTTATTCCATTTATCTTTGAGTTATTGTTTATTTCAAATCTTGAATCATATTATCTGTATAAGAATATATGTCCTGATTCGAGTGTTGTTTGTGCATATGCTCGGATCAGATTGAGGATTGCTGCTGCTGTTTATTTGGAGCTGAAGAACGAAGACTATCATTATCTTATCGTATCAGTATTGCTCTTGCTATTTAGACTATTGGACATCTATGTTGTTCTATTTTATTTTATCTGAGACATTGTTGTATTTCTGGGTAGCTTCATGAACTACTCTTATGACTATGTTGTATTTCCGCTGCACTATTCTGTGATGTTATATTTCTGTGATTCTGTGATGATTCTCATTTATATATATCTATACTCCATTAATGATTCGTGTTTTGTACTATTTAAGTTGACATGTGTGGATTATTGTCAATTTAAATGGTCCAAATATACGGGTTGTTACAGTTGGTATCAGAGCATTGGTTCCCGATAACCTTAGCCTGTGGAGTTTTAAAAGCTCGTTAGAGATAGGTAAATATACCCTAGAATGAGGAGAATCATTTCAGAATCCACATCTTTTGATTCATCTTTCTTATTGAATTCGTTTGAGTAGAATCTCCTTAAGTTCTATAAATTCCTATCTTTGATTCTAAATCACTTTTGGTATTCCAGGATGGCTGCCAGAAGAAATGTTAGAGGTGGAAGGGGTGGAAATGCTCCTGCTCCACAAGTCCCCGCAATCCGATTCTCCACTCTTAGCAAGGAGTACACTCAGCTTGGAGGAGTCAAATTCACTGGCACCGAGAGTATCATTGAAGCACAGCAATGGCTAAAGAGTTTGGAGAGGATCTTTACTGGTTTGGAGATCACAGACGCTCAAAAACGTCAGTTGGCCGCTTGGCAGCTTCAGGATGCTGCACAAGATTGGTGGGAATCCGTCACTTCTCGTACCGATGAGGAAAACATCACTTGGGCCCAGTTTAGGTAGAAATCTGTCTAAATTACATCAAATAAATTCCTTCTATCTTGTTCAAAATTTTGACTCGTTTTCATATCATTTGTAAATAGGGACTCCTTTATGGCTCAGTGGATGCCAGCTGCTGGGAAAGCCCAACTCTATCGTTCTTTTATGGATCTTAAGCAAGGCAACATGACTTTCACTGAATATGAACGAAAGTTCAACGAACTATCCAAGTTCGGACCTGGCTTGATTGACACACCACTGCTTAAAAATGAGAAGTTCATACATGGCGCACGCCCTGAGTATTACGAGCTTCTCACCGCTCATGTTCATGGAACTTTCACTGAGTTGATGGACTTTGCTCTTCGATATGAGGGAAAGCCAAAGGAAACATCATCCTCCAAAGCCCCATTTGCTCAGACATCAGCTAGTAAGTCGGGAAAGAGAAAGCCAAACTTTGCACAACAGAAGAAGAATTGGCAGCAGAAAACAGGGCTTGGATACTCTCAGAAGAAGCCCATTGACATATCATCCATTACTTGCTTCAACTGCAACCAAAAGGGTCATTATGCTAGTAGCTGCCCATCTCCAAAGAGCGCAGCTGTTCCGCCACCAGCACAGATGACTAGGAGGGATTTGTGTCATATCTGCTTACAACCTGGACACTTCAAGAAAGACTGCCCAACACAGAAGCGTGGTACACCATCTGGAGTTTTTGCTCTTTCCACACCTGCCCCGGAAGTTCCTACCCCGGAAGTTCCGGATAACCAAGGTACTTTACAAAGTACTTTTATGTTGCATACCTTGCCTGTTAGAGTTTTATTTGACACCGGAGCAACACACAGCTTCATATCTATTGATTTGTGTAATAAACTTGGTTTGGAACCCACTCTTGCACCTATTTCCTTATGTGTATCTAATCCTATCGGAGGGCCCGCTAACCTTAAAAGGGTTTGCAAATATGTCACTCTTATGCATGGCATTCACCGCTTCACTTGGGATTTCTATGTTCTTGGATTCGAGGCATTTGATATTCTATTAGGCATTGATTGGCTACGAAAGTTCGAAGCCGTTATCTCATGTAAAACTCGAACTGTCTCTCTTATTGACGACAAGAGTATGCCTTTAGTTGTTAAAGGCAAATCACCTCAAGAATATGCTGGGAGTTTTATATTCTCTCTTGACTCCCATCCAAATGAACTAAGCTCTACTCCAGTTGTCCAACTCTTTTCTGATGTATTTGGAGAGGTCAATTCTCTACCACCTCCACGGGAAATCGAATTCCGCATCGACCTTATCCCTGGTGCACGACCAGTAGTTCTTCCTCCAAGGAGAATGGCTCCTAAAGAAAAGGCAGAGTTGAATGTTCAAATTGAAGATTTATTTTCTAAAGGCTTGATTCAGCGCAGTCATTCAGAATGGGGTGCTGCAGTCGTATTTGTCACCAAATCTGATGGCTCACTCAGAATGTGTGTGGACTATAGAGAGCTAAACAAGCTCACACACAAGAACAGGTACCCGATGCCTCGCATCAACGATCTTTTCGACCAGCTACATGGAGCTAAAGTCTTTTCTCAACTTGATTTGGCTACCGGTTTTCACCAACTCAGAATCGATGAGGATAGTATCCCTAAAACAGCATTCCGTACAGAAAATGGTTTCTATGAATGGCTAGTTATGCCGTTCGGTCTCACTAATGCTCCAGCTTATTTCGTCGACTTGATGAATAGAGTTTTCCGGGATGTTCTTAACAAGTTCGTTCTTGTTTTCATCGACGATATTCTCGTCTTTTCTAAAGATGAGAAGGAGCATAGTTCACATTTGGCTTTTGTACTTGGAACTCTTCGCAAACATCAGCTTAAAGCCAAGTTTTCAAAATGCCACTTTTGGCGAGATGAAGTTCGTTTTCTTGGCCATATTGTTTCGGAGAATGGGATTTCGGTCGATCCAGCTAAGATTGCCGTAATCAATGTAAGTTCTATTCTTACTTATCAATTCTATCTAAAACAACTTATCAATATCTTAATTCGAATCCTTGGAATTTGCAGGATTGGGAGACTCCCAAAACTCCTACAGATATCCGCAGTTTCTTGGGATTAGCCGGCTATTACCGCAGATTTATAGAAAACTTTGCTCGTATTGCCGCCCCACTTACCGCACTGACCAGAAAGAATGTGAAATTTATTTGGAGTGAAAAGTGCGAAGCAGCTTTCAATGAAATGAAGCGGAAGTTGACATCCGCCCCAGTTCTTACAGTTATAGATGGTAGCGAAGGATTGACCGTCTATACAGATGCTTGTCGTGATGGATTGGGCGCAGTTCTAATGCAGAAAGGAAAAGTGATTGCATATGCTGGTCGTCAGTTAAAGACACATGAAACAAACTACGCAACCCATGATTTAGAGCTCCTTGCAGTTGTATTTGCTCTTAAGCTTTGGAGACACTATTTATTGGGAACGAAATTCGAGTTATTCACTGACCACAAGTCATTGAGATACATTTTCTCACAAAAAGATTTGAACCAGAGACAAGTCCGATGGCTCGAATTTCTAGCTGCATATGATCTTGATATTAATTATACTCCAGGGAAAGCAAATGTCGTAGCCGATGCTTTGAGCAGAAATCAAGCGATGGCATGTTGTAATCTTGTTGAAGGAATGTTATTCCAGCTTTCTGTCTCACCAGCTTTGATGGATCGCATTATAGCCAAGCAATATGAGGATACTTTGCTCTATCGCATCAAGGAAATAGTCCTTGGAAGAGTTGGAAACGCTGACAATAAATTGGGTGCTCATGTTGATAGTAATGGTGTATTGAGAATTGATAATCGTATTTGTGTTCCTAATGTTGATGGTCTAAGGCAGGAAGTGCTGAAAGAAAACCACAACTCTTCGCTTTCATTTCATCCCGGTGTTACTAAAATGTACCAAAATATGAAGAAGTTATATTGGTGGAGTGGGATGAAGCGTGATATCTCTACCTATGTCAGCAGATGCACAACTTGCCAGCAAGTTAAAGCTGATCATAGAAAGACAGCAGGTTTGCTTCAGCCACTAGAGATTCCAGGATGGAAGTGGGAGCAAATTTCTATGGATTTTATTGATGGGCTGCCAAGGACTAGAAAGGGGAACGAAAGCATATGGGTGATTGTTGATAGATTGACGAAATCCGCTCACTTTATTCCAGTTAAGTCCACTCGTACAGCTGCGAGTTTGGCAGAGATATACATGAGAGAAGTTGTTAAACTTCATGGTGTACCATCTAGTATCGTATGCGATCGAGATCCTATTTTCACTAGTAAATTCTGGAAAGCGTTTCAGGATACTTTGGGCATCAAACTGAATCTGAGCACTGCATATCATCCTCAGACAGATGGCCAAACTGAGAGGGTGAACCAGATTTTAGAAGACCTTCTCCGGGCCTGTATTATTGACTTTGGTGGATCTTGGGAAGACCATCTTCACTTGGTAGAATTCACTTATAATAATAGTTACCAGGTAAAGATATTGAATTTCAAATTTGAATAAGCATATTTGAACTTGAATTAATTTTCTTCAATAAACCAGGCAAGCATTGGTATGGCACCGTTCGAAGCCTTATATGGACGGCCGTGCAAATCCCCAGCTTGTTGGATTGAGTCGGGTGATCGATTAGTGCTTGGTCCAGAAATAATTATGGAAGCTTCTGAAAAAGTCGAAGAAATTAGGAAGAAGATTAAGATGGCACAGGATAGACAGAAGAGCTACGCTGACAAAAGGAGAAGAGATCTTGAATTCAGCGTAGGAGATAAAGTATTTCTGAAAGTGTCGCCTTTGAAGAATATTGTTCGATTTGGAAGGAAAGGAAAGCTGGCTCCAAGATTTGTTGGTCCGTTTGAGATTACGGAAAGAGTCGGAACATTGGCATATAAAGTTGCATTACCAGAGAAGTTCGCTGGTGTACACAACGTGTTCCATGTCTCTCATCTTCGCAAAGTTGTACACGATCCATCTATGACTATTCCTACTACTCAGTTGGAAGAGATAGTTATTGAGCCTGATTTGACTATCGAGCGTGAGCCACTTCGGATAGTCGATCGTGAGACAAAGCAACTCAGAAGGAAGTCGGTAAATCTCGTCAAAGTCCAATGGAGTGCAGATGAGCGGGATTGCACATGGGAAACTGAGGATAGTATTCGGGATTCAAACCCCGAATTACTAATTTCAGGTATAACTCAAATTTCTTAAACTATCTTGACTTTTCTGCTTATTTCATCTCTACTTCACTCGTCTCGTTCCTTTTCGAGGACGAAAAGTTTTGAGTGGGGGAGATTGTAACAACCCTGAATTTCCGACCCGTTTTAAATTGTAAAATTCATCGTTTTAATGTAAAATTTTGAAAATTTATAAACGATTTCAATTTGCGTCCAAACTTTATTTATGACATACGTCTAGTTAGATATGAGCATGGAAAAAGTTTCGTCGCAAAATATTACCGTAAACTTCGTTCGCGTTTTACTGTATATCAGTCCATATAAAGCTGCGTAAAATTTATCTTCCAAATCCAAATATTTTTACACAGTTATGTTGTAAAAATTATTCTGATCATGATTATGAAATTCGTTTCGTCAAAAACTGTCATCGCCTGCTCCGTTTAAATTGTTTTATAAAACGCGCAATTTTAGCGGCGTAAATGCGAATTTTATAAAACCATCGTATCGCAATAATCTGTATAACGTTGGAATCGCCTCGTCGCACTGATCATAACGGTATATTTATTTGCGCGAATCGGAGAAAAAAAAAACGTCACGTTGTTTTAACTGTTAAACGGACCGGTTAAATATGTTACAGCCCAAATCTTCTACCCGTTACAAAAGGAATTTGAAAAGGAAATAAACCTCAGCTGAACTGATGCATTTACTATGGTAGTTGAAGAGTGAAGGGTTGCATTGGAGTTAGCTTAGACGTTTGGGAAAATGGATGGGTTTGTGGGATATGAAGCAACAAAGAAATTTATATTTCTCCAGTCACTGTTCAAACACGGCTCATTTCCATTCACCGTTTCATTCCCATTTTTGCAAGCTTCAGGTAAATATCCATCCCCTTTCTTCTTCTCTTCCTCCTTTCTCTTTCCCATATTTTAATTCTTCTGCAAAACAAAAAAAAAAAAAATTATAAAAGAGGAGCATGGCCGAGACTCATTCACTTCTTTCCATTCATTCGCCTCCGCCACAAGAAGAGACCGCACCCTCCATGGGATGTATGCGTGCATGGGATGTGTGCGTGTATATGTGGGTGTTATGTGTATGTGCGTGAGTGGCTGGAGGTGTGTGTTGTGTGTGCCGTGAGTGTGTGTATGTATTTAGTGGTTGCATGCATGTGTATATATGTGTGCAAGTTGTGTGTGCGTATATAGGAGGGTGTATGCATGCATGAAGGGTGAGAGATGATGTCTGCGATTGTGTGATGGTGGTAAAAAAAAAAAAAAAAAAAAAAAAAAAAAAAAAAAGAGTGCGTGAGTGGAGTTTGATGTAGCATGAAAAAGTGTTGCCATGTTTACAATCGCATTGTTCATGCGTATGTGAAACATGTATACATGTTGAAGGAAAAGGGGGGTGAAGCTGTGTGCGTGTGTTTCAGTTTGTTGAAAAATATGAAAGAAGTGAAAAGGGAAGTTGCGTGAAATGGTTTAGCATGAAGTGGTGAATGCATGATTTATGTAGGTATGCAACAGAAGGAAGGGAGAGAAAGTGAAGTAGCTGCAAAGTTGCGTGTAGGGGGTGGAACAGTTGCATTTTGGTCTCGGCCGTGACATTTTTAAAAAAAAAAAAAAAAAAAAAAAAAAGGACAAAACACTGTTGTTTTAGATATTGCAGAAGGAAGTGTATGCAAATATCTGTTCCGGTTGCCAAATAGTAACCGACTTTTCTTTTTGTTGTGTGCAGAAGCAACCGGCTAAGCTTTTTGCCGCAGCATCGACCTCTCAGCTTTTGTTCTTTTCTCTGTCGTCGGTAAGCGCATTTATAAAAATTTATAAATTTATACAAACGTTCGTTGTACTAATATCGTTTTCTTTTGTCGATATTACAGTGTTCGTTGTTCGTGCGTACCGACTTCCATTCGTGCTTATTCTGCTTTGGGTCAATTTCTTTATCCACGGAAGGTGAAAATTAATTTTCACGACATATATTCTTATGCTAGTTGATTTGTATGTGATATGATTTGGATGCTATTTGTGCTAAGTGACATTAAATTGCAAGTAATTTGACATAGGATAGTTAATAAATTAAACGTATTATATTTGTCGAATTTGCTTTGTATACCTGATACCTTTCATATGTTAAAATAGGTTAGTTGAACTTGAACCTTTAATTTATAATTGTTGTAGAATTGGATAATTACTTTGAACACATGAGCGTAGTTTGGATTAATTGTCGTAGTATTAAACTGAAATTGAAATTGAACGACAAGTGAAAAACCAAACCGTAATAATCTTTAATTTACACGAAACGACAGTGTAGGTTCTAGAGATAATTTTATTAATTTACATAAATAACAAATGTAAATTAATACGATTATTTCGGGATTATTTAAATCAATTGTTAAACTGTTTGTATGGATGCAATTGCTTGTTTATTTACTTTGACACCATCCCAGTATTCACACTGCAAGTTCCCTTTGTATGCTTTGATTTTGAATTGAAATGGAATCGGGATGAAATGATAAATACCCAACAAATTTTGACTTGGGATAGAAAATTTAAATTAAACCGATTGGTCGATGTTTTGATTTAAAATAAAATAAAGTTTTATTCGACTAATAACCAAGTTTTGAAAAAATTGGAATTTAGAATTTTATTGAATGCAAGATGAATATTTGAAATTTGAACAAATAATTGACAAAAATAATTGTTTTGAAATTAAATAAATTAATGATTAAAATTGAATTATTTGATAATAAATTTGAAATTGAAATTAATGAAGCTTGAAATTAAAAATAGTTGATTTTGGAATTTTATAATCAAGTATTGAAAATTTATTAATAATTGAATTTGAAATTATTAATAACGAAGTTGAAATTAATTAAAATTTAAGTTTTAATTTATTTATAATTAAATTGGAATTATAAATGAATAAGTTTGAAATGATTAATAATTAAGATTTGAAACTATTGAAATCTGATAAGGTGAATTATTTAATGATTTAATTAAATTGAATAGTATTTACTAAGTGAAATTAATAAGTGAAACTACGTTCTTAATTGAATTTGAAATTTGTAACTAAAGGAATGATAAACGAAATGAATTTCTTTTACAAAAGATTTAACGCGCTTTATCGAAACAAATGAAAGACTTGTAATTTGGAAATTGGATTTAACAATTATAATTAAGTTGTAAGTTGATACTGAAGTGAACCTAAAGGAAATGTAATGAATTAGAAATATAATTGAAATGGTTTAATGAAAATTTATTAAATACCGAATGAAATTGATAATTGAATATAAATCGATTTGAACGATAAAATAATTTAAAATAATTTTTGAAATGAACCTATATACGAAATTAAAGAATATATGAATTATTGTAAAAATTGAACTTTGAAATTGAATTATAGAAATTTTGAAATGAATTTGGAAGTATAAAACGAAATTTTGGAAACCGATTTAGAAAGACTAACGAACGATGATTTACGAATTGAAATTGAAATTGAAATTGGTTTGTTTGAAATTTATTAAGCGACCAATCGGAAATAATTACGAAAAGTTATTAAAGGAACCGGAATCGGTTAGGGACATACTCACTGTCTAAACCGAAAACCACTTTAATAACTATACGCGGAGTGATGATCCAAAATGAAGTGGTTGGAATGACGTACGCGATGACAGAAGAAAGTGAACGATAATGGATAGCCTTGACACTTGTGTCAAATTGGAAATGACTAAAATCAGGAGCCGTGCCGGGCCAAATGGGGTTAGCTACCTCGAGCGAACACACTTCTTCGTAAACTACTCATTTACTTTTGTGATTGATTGGTGCGCACCCTTGAACTTGGAGTGTTGTTTCGCGGTGTTGCGATCGTTGCGGCGATGCGTTCTCACCAGTCCGGATCAGGCAAACGGTAGTTTCACTATCTTGGGTATTGCCTCATGTGCCTTGTCATACTTGTATTCCCGTATACGCGCCCACTACGAATATGTTTTGTATTATACCTATGGAGTACTCCCTGATATCCCACTAGTTTACGGTGGAGTTTACAGTGCTGTATAGTCTATGATGCTGTATAAAATGTGTTAAGGGGGATAATGGTAACGCCTTAACTCTATTTTGATATTTTACTTTACTGTTAGACATTATCTATGTATCGTACACTATTATGTATAAATAGTTTATCGGATCCTGAAGATGTTTATTCCATTTATCTTTGAGTTATTGTTTATTTCAAATCTTGAATCATATTATCTGTATAAGAATATATGTCCTGATTCGAGTGTTGTTTGTGCATATGCTCGGATCAGATTGAGGATTGCTGCTGCTGTTTATTTGGAGCTGAAGAACGAAGACTATCATTATCTTATCGTATCAGTATTGCTCTTGCTATTTAGACTATTGGACATCTATGTTGTTCTATTTTATTTTATCTGAGACATTGTTGTATTTCTGGGTAGCTTCATGAACTACTCTTATGACTATGTTGTATTTCCGCTGCACTATTCTGTGATGTTATATTTCTGTGATTCTGTGATGATTCTCATTTATATATATCTATACTCCATTAATGATTCGTGTTTTGTACTATTTAAGTTGACATGTGTGGATTATTGTCAATTTAAATGGTCCAAATATACGGGTTGTTACACCAGATATCGCATACGCTGTAAGTAAGTTGAGTAGATTTACCAGCAATCCAGGTAAACATCATTGGAAAGCGATAATCAGAGTTCTAGGATACCTAAAGTATACACAGAACTATGGTCTACACTATACAAACTATCCTTCAATAGTGGAAGGATAAAGTGATGCCAATTGGATAACTGGATCACAGACACAAAGTCTGCAAGTGGATATGTGTTCACATTAGGAAATGGAGCAATATCAGGGAAATCATCCAAACGGACTTGTATAGCTAGACTTATGATGGAATCATAGTTTATTGCACTCGATAAGACAGCAAAAGAAGCAGACTGGCTTTGAAATTTCTTGGAAGATATTCCAAATTGGAGAAAACTTGTGCCTCCAATATGTATACGTTGTTATAGCCAATCAGCAATGGGAAGAGCTAATAGTACACTATACAATGGTAAATCTAGGCATATTCGTCGTAGACATAAAACAATAAGACAACTTCTCCCTACTGGAGTTATCACTATAGACTACATAAGGTCAAAAGATAACATAGCGGATCCACTAACTAAAGGCTTTCCAAGAGAGAAATTTCAAATCTTATCGATGGGAACGGGGTTAAGGTCCATAGAATAAAAGTTTTTCTTTTAATGGAAACCCCACCTAGTTGACTGGAGATCCCAAGATCTAGGTTCAAAGGGACAACTAAGTTTAAGAGAAACTTGATGGCACTGTTACACACAAACCATTCCTATTATAAGTCAGTGCTTTATTTGTTGGAAAATCGGATATATTGATATTTTTAATGATGTCTGTACTTGAGGAATTGTGAATACCCTTTACAGAATCACCTACGTAAGTGCGAAGGCGCCGCTTCAAAGAGAATTTTGAGGCCAAATTCTCTAAGCACTTATGAGACCAGACAGATGTTCAATACTAAAACGAACACATACAGAGAACAAAGGATTAATAGAAAGGTTTGTCGTGTGTTATCTATTGTAGAATTACACAAAAGGCTTACAATTCAAGGACATTCTATGTCTACTGATTCTCCTATAATTCAAATAGGTAAACACTAGGAAAGCTCAAGGCCTCTGTGCTACTTTAACCGATACGATAAATGGTTCGTGAAACTAAGAACAACTGCTCATTCATGTGGGGACTTGTTAGAAATGAATGAGTTGGTGGATAAATTTGGAAGAAGAAAGCATTATGCGAAGTCCCACATCGGGGAGTTTTTGCACCAATTCCTCTATATATATTACAATCCAACATAGTATAACAAAAAAAAGGAGAATGATGACAAAGTGTGGAAGGGATAAGGCAATGTGGCATGTAGGCCTTCGTATTAATATTAAATATGTCAAAGATAGGGCCTTGGGCCTTGGGGCTCTTGGGGTCTCGTGATTAAATGGGCCGCCGAACGCCGCTTGTGCCTGCATGCGCCAAAACGGCTATTTTTCGATCGGGTGTGTCTGTTCGTTTGAATGGTAACCAGATGCGGCCATTTCCTTTCAGACGCGCGCACACAATGGTCACTGCTGTTGGTTTAAGGGTCGCAACCTTTCCAACAGTCACGACCACTCCGAATAGGCACCTCCTCCACTCTATAAATAGGAGGCCAGAATATGAGAATTAAACTATATCTTTGTTCTAGTGCTATAATCTCTTCAGTTCGTCCGTGCTTTATCTGCAACCACCACGCTGCGGGGTTGGTCCATTTCATCTTGGGAAACAAATTGCTAACACCCGAAAAACTACGTACGGTGGCAATATTGTTTCAAGGAAATAGTTTCTACTGGACTCAGACACTTTAATCGGTAATACCTTTCACAAAGATCTGCTATGCATTTTGGTGTTACAATTTATCAAAATTAATTGACAAATTAGTGACAATTTTTGCCGTTATTACTTCTGCATTATTCTGTAACTGTTATTGAAGTTACAATTGGTTTCGTAACACTTTTCGGTAGTTACGACCGACATTCTTGAAACAATATTTTTTGTTGTAGATGACGATGTCTCAAAATAGCAACAATAATAACGCTGCACCAACGCAGACGGTGACAAACACTCAGCCAGCGCCTCTGGTCCCGACAATGGAACTGTCTCATGGGGAAAGGCCGGAAAAGTTCAATGGGATGGACTTCAGGCGTTGGCAACAGAAGATGTTGTTTTATCTAACAACATTAGGCCTTGCTAAGTTTCTAACCGAAGATGCTCCTAAAGTTGGCCAACTCGAACCCGATGCAATCAAAGTGGAGGCCGCAAATTTTTGGAAAAATTCGGGCTTTATGTGTAAAAATTATATTCTGAATGGTCTGGTTAATAACCTCTACAATGTCTATTGTACTGTTGCAACATCTAAGGAACTCTGGATGGCCTTGACAGAAAGTACAAAACTGAAGACGCAGGCATGAAGAAATTCATCGCTGACAAACTTATCGACTTCAAAATGGTAGATTCAAAGACTGTGATCAACCAGACTCAAGAACTACAACTGGTCGTCCGTCAACTGCAAGATGAAGGGATGATACTTAGCGAATCTTTCCAGGTTTCCGCAACCATTGAGAAACTTTCTCCATCATGGAAGGACTTCAAAAATTACCTTAAGCGTAAACGTAAGGAAATGACAATGGAAGAACTCATAGTTCATCTGCGAATTGAGGAAGATAATAGAAATTCTGAGAAAAAGATCTCTCAGAATATGGCTGCCAAAGCAAATGTTGTTGAGCCAGATAAACCTAACAAGAGAAAACATGAGAATGCGCCTCAAAAGTCAAAGAAGAAATTTCAGGATTCTTACCATAACTGTGGAAAAAAGAGGCATAAAGCTGCCGAATGTCGCACTCCCAAAAAGAAGAAATCAGAAGCAAATACGGCTGAATTTACAGATGGCATTTCTGATATGGATTTATGTGCAGTAATATCGAAATGCAGCCCTGTTGGTATTTCAAAGGAATAGTTTGTAGAAACAGGTGCCACTCGACACATATGTGCTAATAAGTGGATGTTTACAACTTATAAAACTGCAACTAATGATGAACAACTTTTGATGGGCAATTCATCTGCATCAAAGGTCGAAGGCAAGGGAAAAGTTGTGCTGAAACTAACTTTTGGAAAAGAGCTTGCTTAGCGTGATGTTCTTCACGTTCCAGAAATCCGCAAGAATTTGATATAAGGGTCCTTGCTTAGCAAGCATGGTTTCAAATTAACCTTTGTATCTGATAAGTTTGTATTATCAAAGAATGGAGTGTATGTATGAAGAGGATATGTATGTGATGGTTTATTCAAGGCAAATGTAACAACTATTGTACAAAACATTGATACGAATAAAAATGAATCTTCTGCTTATATTGTTGACTCTTCTAACATATGACATTCTAGATTAGGGTATGTGAATTTTGATACATTGTGAAAAATGAATAATCGAGAATGTATACCAAAATGTAACATGGACTCCAACTATAAATGTCAAATTTGTGCAGAAGCAAAATTGACAAAACCTCGTTTCATCATGTCGAACGAGAAACTGAACCTCTAGACCTTATACACACTTATGTATGTGATTTGAAAATGTGTCAAACTAGAGGAGGAAAAAGATATTTCATTACGTTTATTGATGATTGTACTAGGTACTGCTATGTGTATCTCCTTAGAAGCAAGGATGAAGCATTCGATATGTTTAAATAGTATAAAACAGAAGTTGAGAATCAACTCAATAGGAAAACTAAAGCTTTAAGAAGTGATAGAGGAGGAGAATATGAATTTCCTTTTGATAAATTCTACGCTGAGCACGGCATTATACACCAAACTACAGCACCATATTCACCTCAATCCAACGGTATAGCCGAACGGAAAATAGAACTCTTAAAGAAATGATGAATGCTTTATTAATCAGTTCTGCTTACCAGATAACTTTTGGAGAGAAGCTATTCTTTCGGAAAACCATATTTTAAATAAAATACCACGAAAGAAAACATCCAAGTCTCCTCACGAACTTTGGAAAAATAGACCGGCATCCTACAAATACTTAAAGTGTGGGGGTGTCTTGCTAAAGTAGAGATACCTAAACCAAAGAAGGTCAAGATAGGACCAAAAACAATTGATTGTGTATTCATTGGATATGCACAAAACAGTGCTGCTTATCAATTTTTAGTACGCAAATCTGAAATTGATGATATTCATGAAAATACCATCATTGAGTCGAGAAATGCAAGATTTTTTGAACATATATTTCCTTTAAAGCAAGGCACTGACGGTGATACTCATAAGAGACCAAGGGAAGATGAAATCTCCAATTATCTTGAGGATACTGAAGATAACCTTCAGCAAATTAGTGATGATCAACAAGTGGAGGAACCAAGAAGAAGTAAAAGGTCTAGAACCTCAATAACCTTTGGACCATACTCCTATACCTTTATGTTAGAAGATGATACATTGACATACAAACAAGCTATGTCCTCCAGCGATGCCCCTTACTGGAAAGAGGCTATTAACAATGAGATAGAATCCATTATGGCTAACCATACCTGAGAGTTAGTTGACTTACCTCAAGGATGCAAGACCTTAGAAAATAAATGAATATTTAAAAAGAAATTGAAACCTGATGGTTCAATAGACAAGAACAAAGCTCGTCTTGTAATCCAAGGATTCAGACAAAAGGAAGAACTGGACTATTTTGGTACATATTCACCAATGATGAGGATAACATCAATTAGGATGCTTATTGCAATCACATCCATACTTGATTTAGAAATACATCAAATGGATGTAAAAACTGCATTTTTGTATGGTGAACTAGAGGAAGAAATATATATGAAGCGACCTGAAGGGTTTCTGAGCTATGGAAAGAAAAATAAAGTATGCAAATTAGTAAAGTTGATTTGTGGCCTTAAACAAGCTCCAAAACAATGGAATGAGAAATTTGATGAAACTATGTTATCAAATGGATTCACAATAAATGAATCAGATAAATGTGTCTACATGAAACACACATAATCAGGATATGTCATTGTTTGTCTTTATGTTGATGACCTGTTAATCCTAAGAAATAACAAGGCCATAATAACATCTACAAAGAACATGTTATCCTCTAGATTCGATATGAAATACCTAGGACTGGCTAATGTGATATTGAGTGTTAAAATTTTGAGAACACCACAGGGATATGCATTATCTCAATCACATTAGATCGGTAAGATACTTGAAAAATTCAAGCAATATAATATAACTATTGCAAAATCACCTGTAGATATGAACCAAAATTGGGTAAAGAACACTGGTGATGGTATCTACCAGCTTGAATACTCTCATATACTAGGAAGTATCATGTATGTTATGAACTGCACTAGGCTAGATATCACATACGCTGTAAGTAAGCTGAGTAGATTTACGGGCAATCCTGGTAAACATTATTGGAAAGTGATAATCAGAGTTCTAGGATACCTAAAGTATACACAGAACTATGGTCTACACTATACAAACTATCCTTCAATAGTGGAAGGATACAGTGATGCCAATTGGATAACTGGATCACAAGGTACAAAGTCTGCAAGTGGATATGTGGTCACATTAGGAAATGGAGAAATATCACGGAAATCATCCAAGCAGACTTGTATAGCTAGATCTACAATGCAATCAGAGTTTATTGCACTAGATAAGACCGTAGAAGAAATAGACTAGCTTCGAAATTTCTTGGAAGATATTCCAAATTGGAGCAAACCTGTGCCTCCAATATGTATACGTTGTGATAGTCAATCAGCAATTGGAAGATCTAATAGTACACTATACAATGGTAAATCTAGGCATATTCGTCGTAGACATAAAATAATAAGACAACTTCTCCCTAATGGAGTTATCACTATAGACTACATAAATTCAAAAGATAATATAGCGGATCCACTAACTAAAGGCTTTGCCAAGAGTAAAAGTTCAAATCTTATCGATGGGAATGGGGTTAAGGCCTATAGAATAAAAGTTTTTTTAATGGAAACCCTACCTAGTTGACTGGAGATCCCAAGATTTAGGTTCAAAGGGACAACTAAGTTTAAGAGAAACTTGACGGCACTGTTACACACAAACCATTCTTATGATAAGTCAGTGCTTTATTTGTTGGAAAATAGGATAAATATTGATATTTTTAATGATGTCTATACTTGAGGAATTGTGAATACCCTTTACAAAATCACCTACGTAAGTGCGACGGCGCCGCTTCAAAGAGAATTATGAGGCCAAATTCTCTAAGCACTTATGAGACTAGACGGGTGTTCAAGGAAAAAATGAATACATACAGAGAACGAAGGACTATAAGAAACATTTATCGTGTTATCTATTGTAGAATTACACGGAAGGCATACAGCTCAAGGGCATTCTATGTCTACTGATTCGCCTGTAATTCAAATAAGTAAACACTAGGAAAGTTCTAGGCCTCTGTGCTACTTTAACCGATACGATAAATGGTTCGTGAAACTAAGAACAACTGCTCATTCATGTGGTGGATTGTTAGAAATGAATGAGTTACTGGAGAAATTTGGAAGAAGAAAGCATTATACAAAGTCCCACATCAGGGAATACTTGCACGAATTTCTCTATATATATACTACAATACAACATAGTATATCAAACAAAGGAGAATGATGACAAAGTGTGAAAGGGATAAGGCAATGTGGCATGTAGGCCTTCATATTAATATTAAATATGTCAAAGATAGGGCATTAGGCCTTGGGGCTCTTGGAGTCTTGAGATTAAATGGGCCTCGACTGCCGCTTGGGCCTGCATTCGCCAAAATAGTTATTTTTCGATCGGATGTGTCTGTTCTTTTGAACGGTAACCAAATGGGGCAATTTCCTTCCAGATGCGTGCATACATCGGTCATTGCTGTTGGTTTAAGGATCACAACCTTTCCAACAGTCACGACCGCTCCGAATAGGCACCTCCTCCAGTCTATAAATAGGCGGCCAGAATTTGAGAATTATTCATTCAGTTTACTCTCGGATTCTATTCCTTCTTCCCGATATATCACTGTTCTAGTGCTATAATCTCTTCAGTTAGTCCGCGCTCCGTCTGCAACCACCACGCTGCGGGGCTGGTCCGTTTCATCCTATGAAACAAATTGCTAACACCCGTAAAACAACGTACGACGACAATATTATTTCAAGAAAACAGTTTCTACTGAACTCGGACACTTTAATCAGTAATATGTTTCATACAGATCCGCTCACACATTTTGGTGTTACAATTTATTAAAATTAATTGAAAATTAGTGATAATTTTTTCCGTTACTACTTCTGCATTATTCTGTAACTGTTATTGAAGTTACAATTGGTTTCGTAATACTTTCCGGTAGTTTCGACTAACATATTTTTATGCTGTAAACAATGAAAAAGGATCAATAATATCCCATATACAGATATGGTGCTAGAAATTAGTTATTATCATTTATAGTTTGCATTCTGCTATTCGTTTCAAAAACTAGAATATTTTGAAATATTATACTTCCATTAGATTTTATGAGCCTACAAATTATATATTTTAACATAATATATATAGCATATGGTGCTCTTGGTGAGTGAGAGTGTCTGAAATACTAGGTCCTCTTCCTCCTTCTTTCCATGCTCCCTCCACCTAAAACCATATCACATATTATGATATGGTTCAACATATGTATATATGGGGCTAGGATCGACTACGTCTCATTTTTTCTACACCTCAAATCCCTTTGATTTTAACCACATGTTTCGAATTAAATAATATACTTTCTCTCTCCTGAAGCGAGATGTGAAGTGAGATGAGAGAGAAGGTATATAATTTAATTCGGAACGTGTGTTTGAAATCAGGGAGATTTGAGGCATAGCAAAAGTCAGGTGTAGCTGATCCTTGCCCATACACACATACTACACATATCTATGTACAATAAGTAAATAAATTTAAGAAAAACATACCTGGTTTGCAGAAGCTGCAACACCAAATTTAAATTCATTAGAGAACATATACCTTCCTATATCAACTTCAAGTGGAACTAAAATGGTCCATGGTTGGGGTATGGGTGCTGTGTTTTGGCTATCAAAGCATGCAATATGACTATTTGACCTCTTGCTCCTGTAACTAATGGTCAACTTTTCCTTTGAAAGAGAAAGACTGGCATCATGTTTACTGGATGCTATTAGAGATGGATCACCAGTCCAATTTGCATGTTCCGAAGTTGAGCCATGGTTTATTTATTTTAATTGAAGGGGTTCCTTTTTCTTGCTTGTGATTAGTAATACACCTGTGCATGTTTTTATAGAGGCTGGGAGCCTGTAAAAATAGTGTACGTATCTTGGCAGTTTGATTGGCAGTGCAGCTTTAATGATTTTAATGGAGATTAAAATGTAACTTTAAATATTAACATAAGCAATAGACCATAGCTGCCAGGTGGGGTTTCAATTGCATATAAGAGTTGGGTTGCAAGAATAATGCGATTGACATTTGAATGCACATATTATAGTTTTTAATTATACTTTTATAATTCTATATTTAATTTAGTTTTATCTAATTGGTGGTACTGGATGATGATCTAATACCATTTTTCATGAAGATGCATGCAGATATTATAGTTTATCATTTGCTTCTGCTATGGATATAATTTTGGAGCCATACAATTATTTTAGTTACTCTTCTTACAAATATAAGGTACACTCATGGGTTACAAGTATAACTATTGGTCAACCACTAAGTAAAAGTCAATGTTGTGTTAGCTCTACACTTGGGTGAAATAAATTCGAAGCGGATATGCTCATTGTGCTGTTAACATCGTTGAAAACGTATTTATGCCTAGCAATGATGAGAGGAATGCATGTCAATGAAGAAATATGAGAATCAATATGGTTGTTGAATGTAAACAGTGTTGGATGGTGTTGTACTCATATGCGTATCCCAAAACCAGAACTTGCATCCAAATTCGTATCAGCTGACATTTTAAAATGCATATCCATATCTGCATATCGTGTCTATCCAAAACGATGCTGATAATTGAAAATGCATTTTCATATTTACATCGTGTCTGTAATCAGAACAATGCAGATACTTTTTGATATCCAAAAATATTGTTGAAGTTTAAAGAGTTTATTTTTGGCTGTTGTTTCTTCAAGTATCCCTTTGATTTGGTAGCATTGTGTGTGTTAATATTCCAAGGCGTCTCTTTGCTTTATGTTTATTTTTGACAGAAAAGTTGTGTTGAAGTCTAGGCTATCTAGGCTATGCAGTTGTGTTTTGGTATTTATATTCTTGTAATACTTTGTTTTCAAGTCTAATGAAAAAGAAATCATGTTGCAGGTTGTTCTACTATTTTCATGATCCTATATTAGTTCCTCTTTTGTTTTTAACATGGTATGACGACTCGGATTTTCTGACATTTGTTATTGGATAATTAACTGTTTTCGATTATTGAAATATTAATTTATTAAGTCAAACAAATAAATTTCTGATAATTAAAATATCTGAATATATATATGTATTGATAAAAAATTATATTTAATCTTAAATTTTAAAATTTTCAGGTATGATAAATTATATGTATATGTAAACTCCACCATTCAATTAAGATAAAATATCCATGAATATTGTTAACTCCACTTTTTCAGCAAGGCCGTGATATCAAAAATCGACCGAGAAGCCAATGATAGTTCATCTCGAAGGATGGTCAATTTAACCTCCCAATAAAGCAAGTTCCGTTGAATGAATTTTCAGATAAGATCCCCTACGGAGGGGGGGTCCAGGGGGGGTGCCAACCCCCCAAGGTGGGGGTGCGGGGGCAACGCCACCGCCTACGGTGTTCGACCTGACCGGTCAGGTCGCAGGGGTCCAGGGGGCAGCGCCCCCGGCGGGGTGCGGGGCAGCGCCCCGACCAAAACGGTATACGACTTAAAGAGTGAAGTAAGCCAGCGACTCAACTTATCTGGTTGCCGACTCAACAGCCTTGAGGAGTTACCGACTCAACAGCCTTGAGGAGTTACCGACTCAACAGCCTTGGGGAGTTACCGACTCAACAGCCTTGAGGAGTTACCGACTTAACGGCCTTGAAGGGTTACGACTCAACGACTCAGGAGGGATAACGACTCACCGGGTTATAACCTTAGCGACTTAAAGGTGCCGGCCGACTCAACGGGTTAACGACTCATGGAGTTAGCGACTCATGGGGCAGACCGACCTAAGGATTTCAACGACTCAGAGCTTACAACGACTCAGTGGATCAACGACTCAACAAGTTCGCGACTTATCATATGAGACGACTCAGTGGATCAACGACTCAACAAGTTCGCGACTTATCATATGAGACGACTTAGGGGAAGTAACGACATAAGAAGGAGGATCCTTGTGCCGCTTCATTTATGTACCGCTACCTGATAAGTCGTTAACGACTTAGCGACTCATGACTCACCATGACTCGTCTACGACCTAAAGACACTGAGTCGTAGTACGCTATCACGATACTTATATCAAAGAGGAATGACTCGTAGACGACTTAAGACTTGTGCTATATTCAGAAGATCGAAGGCGCTCTGGTGCGAAGCAGGGGGGGGTTCAACCTGTTGAGTCGTCCACGACTCAACCTGACTCGGCCACGAGTCAAGCATGAGTCGGGTACGACTCACGACTCAAGGCTGAAAAATCCTATAAATACACGGCCACCTCCAACATTCAAGGGACTTTTTGCGCATTCTCTTCGCACACCGTTACCTTGCTGCATTGAGAACTTCATCAACACTTAGAGCTTCCAAGATTAGAGGAATACATCAAAGAAATTCACGAAGAAACCACACATCTTCAACATGAATCTAAGAACTTTAATCGACATCGAAGCTTAAGACTTGTTCCAAATCACTTGTAGCTTGAAGTGTATTGTACTTGAGAAGAATTGTATCAGTTTGTAACGGGATTATTAATAAAAGTACTTAGAGTGGACGTAGGCTATACCCTTAAGCCGAACCACTATAAAATCGTTGTTGTTTACTGCTTTTCTGCTATTACTTGCTTGTAATTCTTTCCCGATCTATCGGGTGGTGCTTTCACAACTACACTTTACACACCGGGGTGTTAGCGTTCACATTTTAGCGTTAACATTTTTGGTGCTTTCACTGAGAATTGAACTCAGGAATACTTTCACCATCGCTTCGCGAAAGTTTGTCGAAAGAATCTCTCTAAAGACCAGAAGTTTATCCGAGATAATGGCTACTGGAAGACAGCTCAGATCTGATAGATCCGGTGATGCTCATGAGAATACTACCACTTCTCTTGCTCCAAATGAAGCAGCTCCGAGTGTTGGAATTACACAAGAGGTGTTTGATGCTGCAGTTTCTGGGTTATATCAGCAAATGGAAGCCCAGAACGCTCTAATGCTGGAAAGAATGAATGCTTTACTTGGGGGCAACCGTCAAACAGAAAATAATGAAGAGACCTTTGCAGATGATGCCACTGATTCCCAAGAGAAAGGTATCCCTCAAAGAGCAGTTGGCACCGCCGCAGGGGCACCTTCTCAAGCTGAAGGTTCAAGGCCGCAGCCAATTTTTCGCGAACATTTGCCCAGGCAAACTTCTGAAAGAGCAGCTGACTTCTGCCCAGCAAAGCCTCTGAACGATAAGGAGTACCTATCAGGGATGATTCGCTCAATTATGAAAGAGAGCATGCAGAGGCAAGAGGATGAAAATGATTGGGGGTTTGCTCCAAGTAAGACACCGTTCACCGAAAAGATCTTGAAGGCAGAGTTTCCAAGGAAATTTGTACCTCCTACTATCCCGGCCTATCGAGGCACAAGTGACCCTAATCAGTTCTTGTACAAGTACGATTGGCATATGACCGGGGCAAGAGCAACCGATGAAATAAAGTGCCGATACTTTCCGATATACTTAGAGGGAGTGGCCTTACTTTGGTTCACAAAGCTACCAGTTAGATCCGTGGATCAATTTTCCGACTTAACACGAAAATTCAAAGATCAGTTCAGGCTATATGCTACAAAGGCCAAGGATATAATGTCACTCTCTAGTCTAGAACAAAATCCCGGGGAGTCTATCAGATCGTTCTTAAACCGCTTCAATATAGCCTTGTCCGAGGTTGATAATGCAGAGCCACGGATGGTTTTGACTTACCTAATGCGGGCTATCGATAAATCGAGTGAATTTGGCAAATGGCTAAAAATGAAGGAGCCAAACTCACTTGAGAAGTTCTATAAGAAGGCCGACGAGTTTATGCGCTTGGAAAGCTTTCCTGTGCCAACAAAAGCAGTCGTGACCGAAATTCAGAATGTCAATGTTACTTCTAATAAAGGAGAATCTGGAGGACAGAAAAGGAAGAATGATGATGGGAAAAAGCAGGGAAATCCAAAGAAAAACCGCCACTTTGAACCGTCGGATTATACTCCCTTAACTGATACTCCAGAGAACATTTTCTTAGCAACAAAGGATATTGTTGAATATCCTAAACCACAAAAGTTGAGACTTAGGAAAAATGCCACGCAAAGTGAAAGATTCTGTAAATTCCACAATCAACCTGGCCATGACACTGACGAGTGTCGCCATTTGAAGGATCTGATTGAGAAGCTATTGAAAGAGAATAAACTTCAGCAATATGTCCGGAGAAACAGGAATGATCCATCCTCATCCACTCAGGGGCAAATACTTCTCACTCATCATTACGGCCCAAACGAAAGAACTGCAACGCAGGGATCTGAGAGGCTTATCATTAATGCTATCATAGGGGGCCCTCACCCAGCGGACAGAAGTGGGGACGAGATGGAAAGATATGCTCGTGCTTTGAGACAAGCCCCGGAGGGAGAGAATATCCTTGTTCTGGAAGATGATGCCTAATGGCCATATTTCACTTGATGGCTTTTGCTTAAAATTCATAGAATAATATTGGATTTATGATTCCTGTATAAAATGCCATTGTAAAAACAGTGCAAATAAATAATAGAAACTATAAATCTTGTGTTCCTTATTATTATTACATGCTTGCTTTATTTTCGATATGAAAAGTACATTAAATGTATTACTGAAATGTCGATTTAAATTTTTGCAGGCAACGAAAACAAAACTTGCACATTACAAGACCAAGTGATTCTTGTTATCATTCAACGAACAAATTCCAAGTCGCAAAATTCTCGAGCTTAAATCCTAGATAAGAAGTGCTTCAATTGAACGGTCAATGATTTCACCGAAAACGGGCTTTAGCTAATAAATTGAGAAGTTTGAACAAACAAACATCCAATTAAGAAGCTTATGTCCGTTCTCGTGAACTGGCCTAGCAGTGAAGTACACTTCTTTGGATTAAACAGGCTACTTGTAAGAGAAGGGAGTGCAAGCTTAAAAAAAAAAATATAGGATCACTGACAAGGCATAAGCAAGTGGACAAGGAACAACTAAAGTCCTCTTCGGAGGCACAACTCTTTGGAGGATAAAGACCTCTAACGAAGCATATGCCGTAAAAAAGAAAGTTCTCTACTCAACCAAAAAAGATTGGAGGAGTCATGACCCTCCAACCATGAGAGAGTAACTTCCAGGCAATCTTCGGAGGACATTTCACCAGGAGTTGAAGTGTAACAGCCGGTCTTCGGAATTTCACTTCACCAGAGTTGAAATGCAAACAAAACAAAGACCTCTTCGGGGGCACATTTCACCAGAGATGAAGTGCAAACTCTTCGGAGGCCCACTTCTCCAGAGATGAAATGCCAAATAAAGACCTCTTCGGGGGCACATTTCACCAGGGCTGAAGTGCAAACTCTTCGGAGGCCCACTTCTCCAGAGCTGAAATGTCAAATAAAGACCTCTTCGGGGGCACATTTCACCGGAGCTGAAGTGCGAACTCTTCGGAGGCCCACTTCTCCAGAGCTGAAATGCCAAATAAAGACCTCTTCGGGGGCACATTTCACCGCAGCTGAAGTGCAAACTCTTCGGAGGCCCACTTCTCCAGAGCTGAAATGCCAAATAAAGACCTCTTCGGGGGCACATTTCACCGGAGCTGAAGTGTAAACTCTTCGGAGGCCCACTTCTCCAGAGCTGAAATGCCAAATAAAGACCTCTTCGGGGGCACATTTCACCGGAGCTGAAGTGCAAACTCTTCGGAGGCCCACTTCTCCAGAGCTGAAATGCCAAATAAAGACCTCTTCGGGGGTACATTTCACCAGAGCTGAAGTGCAAACTCTTCGGAGGCCCACTTCTCCAGAGCTGAAATGCCAAATAAAGACCTCTTCGGGGGCACATTTCACCGCTGAAGTGCAAACTCTTCGGAGGCCCACTTCTCCAGAGCTGAAATGCCAAATAAAGACCTCTTCGGGGGCACATTTCACCGCTGAAGTGCAAACTCTTCGGAGGCCCACTTCTCCAGAGCTGAAATGCCAAATAAAGACCTCTTCGGGGGCACATTTCACCGCTGAAGTGCAAACTCTTCGGAGGCCCACTTCTCCAGAGCTGAAATGCCAGATAAAGACCTCTTCGGGGGCACATTTCACCAGAGCTGAAGTGCAAACTCTTCGGAGGCCCACTTCTCCAGAGCTGAAATGCCAAATAAAAACCTCTTCGGGGGGCCCATTTCACCAGGGCTGAAGTGAAAACTCTTCGGAGGCCCACTTCTCCAGAGCTGAAATGTCAAATAAAGACCTCTTCGGGGGCACATTTCACCAGAGCTGAAGTGCAAACTCTTCGGAGGCCCACTTCTCCAGAACTGAAATGTCAAATCAAAGCCCTCCAGGGAGGCGCAACAAAAAAAAAAAAAAGAAGAAGAAAGGCTTCTCCAACACAAGGTGCACTCTACTAAAGCAAGAATAATATTTCCTCAAAAATGGAAAATTATTCTCTAAAGAAAGAGTGCATGCCTTCTCAAAATGGAAGAGTTATTCTCTAAAGTAAGAGTACAAGTCTTCTAAAAACAGAAGAATTGTTCTCCAAAATCTCCTCAAAATGGAGAATATTACAATGAGTTGTGGTATGGGGGCAATATAATATTGCTACATTAATAAAAGCAGTACCCAAGCAACGTACCACAAGCTCACTGCAATATCATGCAAAGAGAATAAAGAAACTTGTATGAAAATGAGGAATAAATACATTCTCAAATACAGACAAAAGTTTCTATAAAATTTGTTATGCACGTGCGGGTTTGAAAAGTCAAAACAAGAAGGATGACCCCACACCGTCAAATGGAGTAAAACATTACACCAATAAGGCTTCCGCAATAGGTTCCATTGATGCAAGTTCCTTTGCGAAAGCTGGGGCATCTGAAGTTTCTGCTTGAAAACCAGGGGCATCGTGAAGCTAGGTCGACCAAAAAGAGTGCAAAAATCCGAATTAGTGCAAAAATTCATCGTTCAGCAAAAAATTTAATGCTCCTCTCCTTAACCGTCACAGCACTTAATCTTTTAAAAATTGACTTGTGACTGGAATATTCGGAAAGAGGATGGGAGTGCTGCAAAAGTAAAGGATGAAATTAGTACCGGACAACTCGGATTTTCATAATCCCAGAAATGGAAAGATCCAGTTTGCCCCACTACTCTTCTTATCGAAAGGACATTCTATATGAAGAACTGAATATTAAAAAGTAAAGGTGCACGTTTTCTTTAAAGCGTGTGAAGTGTTGTGCAAAGTTACTAAAATAACAAGTAATTAAAGCGATACTTGAAATAATACTGGTTGGCATATGTCAATTCAGAAAAATTCGAGGCTTGTTATTTGAAAGTAAGTGCGGTGTCAATGCAGATAGCAGTTATAACTGTGTAAACTTTGTGTTGATACTTCATTCAAGAAAGTTGATTCGCAACACTTCATCAAGACCGTACTAATTTGCTTACAGTAAAATACCAGTTCTTTGATCTAATCCATCACTCGATATGGGCAATCGGTGATGAGTATATTCGCCCTATTTTTCTGCAAATGTTGTGTTTAACAGGTTGTTAAAATAATCTGTAAAGAGATGCAGCAAGTTCAGGTCAAAGTTCCATTGAATCGCATTGGTCAAGTTTAAAAGGCTTCAGGTCGAAACAAAGCAAAGTTGCCTAAGAACAAGCTCAGCAGCTCAGCAAAGCACGAGTTAAGAAGAATCGAAGCACACGACCTAGTCCCTAGGCGTATACTTCGAGGGGCAAGTGTTAACTCCACTTTTTCAGCAAGGCCGTGATATCAAAAATCGACCGAGAAGCCAATGATAGTTCATCTCGAAGGATGGTCAATTTAACCTCCCAATAAAGCAAGTTCCGTTGAATGAATTTTCAGATAAGATCCCCTACGGAGGGGGGGTCCAGGGGGGGTGCCAACCCCCCAAGGTGGGGGTGCGGGGGCAACGCCACCGCCTACGGTGTTCGACCTGACCGGTCAGGTCGCAGGGGTCCAGGGGGCAGCGCCCCCGGCGGGGTGCGGGGCAGCGCCCCGACCAAAACGGTATACGACTTAAAGAGTGAAGTAAGCCAGCGACTCAACTTATCTGGTTGCCGACTCAACAGCCTTGAGGAGTTACCGACTCAACAGCCTTGAGGAGTTACCGACTCAACAGCCTTGGGGAGTTACCGACTCAACAGCCTTGAGGAGTTACCGACTTAACGGCCTTGAAGGGTTACGACTCAACGACTCAGGAGGGATAACGACTCACCGGGTTATAACCTTAGCGACTTAAAGGTGCCGGCCGACTCAACGGGTTAACGACTCATGGAGTTAGCGACTCATGGGGCAGACCGACCTAAGGATTTCAACGACTCAGAGCTTACAACGACTCAGTGGATCAACGACTCAACAAGTTCGCGACTTATCATATGAGACGACTCAGTGGATCAACGACTCAACAAGTTCGCGACTTATCATATGAGACGACTTAGGGGAAGTAACGACATAAGAAGGAGGATCCTTGTGCCGCTTCATTTATGTACCGCTACCTGATAAGTCGTTAACGACTTAGCGACTCATGACTCACCATGACTCGTCTACGACCTAAAGACACTGAGTCGTAGTACGCTATCACGATACTTATATCAAAGAGGAATGACTCGTAGACGACTTAAGACTTGTGCTATATTCAGAAGATCGAAGGCGCTCTGGTGCGAAGCAGGGGGGGGTTCAACCTGTTGAGTCGTCCACGACTCAACCTGACTCGGCCACGAGTCAAGCATGAGTCGGGTACGACTCACGACTCAAGGCTGAAAAATCCTATAAATACACGGCCACCTCCAACATTCAAGGGACTTTTTGCGCATTCTCTTCGCACACCGTTACCTTGCTGCATTGAGAACTTCATCAACACTTAGAGCTTCCAAGATTAGAGGAATACATCAAAGAAATTCACGAAGAAACCACACATCTTCAACATGAATCTAAGAACTTTAATCGACATCGAAGCTTAAGACTTGTTCCAAATCACTTGTAGCTTGAAGTGTATTGTACTTGAGAAGAATTGTATCAGTTTGTAACGGGATTATTAATAAAAGTACTTAGAGTGGACGTAGGCTATACCCTTAAGCCGAACCACTATAAAATCGTTGTTGTTTACTGCTTTTCTGCTATTACTTGCTTGTAATTCTTTCCCGATCTATCGGGTGGTGCTTTCACAACTACACTTTACACACCGGGGTGTTAGCGTTCACATTTTAGCGTTAACAAATATATATAGATAAATATATACACAGGCTTTATGATAATTAAATATACACACACACACACATGTATATAAGTGTATATATATGTATGTATGTATGTATGCCTATATGTAGCAATGTATATGAGATTGTGTATAAATGTAAATGTAGATATATACATATATGGGGGAAAACGTATGTAGGTAAAAGTATGTTAATATAAAATAATGTATATGTAAATCCCTTAATATATATATATATATATATATATATATATATAGTGTATGAAGATAAATATTTATACGTACTTAGGGAAACATCATCATGGGAAACATTTAATTCTAGCAAGCAAAACATAAAATCAAGGTACTTAAATTAGCAAATCAACTCATATAATCAAATCAGCCTTCATATGAATCAAATCGAAATAAAACAAAAGAAAATTAAAATAAGAAATTTAATGCCTATATATGAACAATATGTTTCAGCCTCTTATTTACTTGTTTCCTTCATCTACATACCATATGTTATCTGCACACATACCATTCTAGTCAAAAATATAAAACAAAATCAAAGTCAAGTCTTAAAATCAAGCCTTTCATAACATATCAAATCTGCCTTATAAATCAATCAGGGCAGGGATCAAATCAGCAAATCAAAAAAGTAAAAAATAAATAAATAAAGCTTGTACATATGTAGGCCTCTACCTTGCTCTGTGCACTAATTCCTCCTCTCCTATATATTCATAGCCTAGCTTTTCAGTTTGCTCACACATAAAGGAGTTTTTTTTGGAAAAAACCTGTCATTTAAGTAAAGAAAGAAGAGGAAGAAGAAACAGCGGTTTTCAAAGAACTGAGAGTTAAAACCTCCACTGTTTAATAAGAAAATCCTTGTATATGTTAATACTTGAGAATATAGATGTATCTTTAGCTTGTAATATTGTGTATGCAATTGTTATGCTATGATGTCGATGCATATATATGTGTAGACTTGAGCAACTTCACCTATATACCAAACAACCTGTACATCACCAGGAACAAGCTCTCTGTCTTGTTTTATTGGATAAAACAGTGGAGCTTTCTACTTTAGAAATGAATAACTCAACATTCACCTAGATTTAAACTATGGTTCCAAGACAAAAACTATTTATTTTTAAGTATAGAACATTCCGAAATTTGTTGCATTCAACCTCACCAAGCATAGGAAGAGAAAATCATTTGTAATAGTGAATGAGGCAATATTGTCAAAAATCCAACTAGCTTAAATTAATAATCAGATCATATAGTTGTATTCACGATGGAAATGCATGTTTCTTACGAGTTATGGGAGAATTTTTACTGACTTATAGAAAGAAATTTTTTAAGATGAGCGGAAGTCGGCGAAAGGTCGAATTCAAGAACCTCGGTTGATTTGGGGTCACGACACTTGGTGTGGAGGAGCGTTAAGTGGTGGCGAACCCGAGAAAAATGGGAGACAATTTTTCTATGGAATGGGAAATGTGGCGAAATCGTGGTAGGGTTTGGGGTAGGATTTTGTTGAGGGTCGTTGTCGTGGAAATAGCGATGTTGAAGAGGCGAGTGAGATGTGCAAGCGAGGGGAAAAGATGGGGAAAGTCATGGCGAACGTAGTGGTGAAGTTTTGTGGTATACGGTGGTGGGTGGTGGTGTAGAGAGGCAGAGAGAGTGGCTCGACAAAGTTGATGGTTTAGGTACCAGTTCGAAAATTCGAATTGGGCTTGTGTGACGACCCTGACTCGACCTTCGAAAATTGGCACCGAATAGGACACTCGTATTCCAATGCCGCAGATCCAAATGTCAAATCTGGTTTGCTGGAGCTTATAACACATCAAGTATAACAAAACAGCGGAAGAAAAGAAATGAATATCATCAATATACAATATTCGACACAACAATGATACAATATGAATCAATATTAGAGATACAAGATAACAATGCTATAGTGGAAAACCCAAAAACTCCAAACAACAACAGCAACTCTAACTCCAAAGCACCCAAAGCAAATACTCCAAACCACAAGCTCGAACCACCATCAAGTTTCACCAAGCTAAGCATGTCTCGTCCATGAATCCAAAGACTCCAATATCTAGGATCTCCAAAGAATACCAAAGAGAAAGCCAAAAGCTACTGAATCGATGTCAATATCTACTATCTGAAAAACCCAACTCTAGACTACCCGTGTGGAAAATTATGGGCACCCAGAGTATAGGAAAGGAACAGTAAACTCCAGATCAGTCGTCGGGCTGGTATGAGCAAAAGAATAATAAATTTTCTGTCGTATTTGTTTACTTACTCGATAATAACAATCAAAAGAATCTATTAACTTGCAGTTTTAGAATTTGTTTAAAGCTTTAAACTTGCTGAATTGCTTGTGAATCAGGTTTTCAGTTTGAATAAAAAATTTAATTTCCAGGCTTTTGTTTTTAAATCTAAGAACTGCAATTTGCATTTGCACTGATCACTTTTTCCCTTTTCCAAATTTGAAAATTACTTTTACCTGATTTTGTTTTCAATTTGAAACAACCTGGAGTTTTGATTTAAACTTGCTTCAAATTGAATTTGGTTGAAGATTTGAATTTTTTGAGATGAATTTGCACATATGTGTTTATGAAATTTTGCTCTTATTCATATTTTGTAATTTTAGATTAAAAGAGAAAAAAAACTTGCTTGCCACTTGTTAATATTCTTTCTAACACTTGTATAAATTCTTTGTCCTTACCTCACAAATGTCATCTACATCTATTTTGTGTTTAAACCCTTATTAACTTTCATTTATTTAAGTAGATCATCTATTCTATATTGACATAAGTTTATGTCTCCTTATTTATACTTTTCCTTTTTTATATACATTTATAAAAATTTATTTTTTTATTGTCTTTATTTTCAATATATTTATATCTTAAACTTAAGATATTAAACTTATTAATAAATACATGTTCTAAAATTCTCATTTCAAACCTAAGAAATCATACTTATTATACTTTTGTTTCAAATATAAACTTTTCTTTACGTCCAATTAAATTTCAATATATTAACATTTTGTACCTTCAAAATATACATTCTTATCAAAGCTTTATATTTATTTATCAACTATATTTATTTTCAAGTATATAAGACAAATTAATTTTAAATCTTTTATTTAACCTTGTTTAACATTATATTATATATTAAAATTTAGAAAACAATTTTTTATTATCTTTAAAAATATAGCTTTCAAATCCAGTTTATTTCCTAAGATATTTATTCTTGAATTTCAATCTATTTTATAAATACATGTTTATTCCCAATATTCAAATTTATTTTCTATCAATTCAAAATTTAACCAAACTAAACCAAAATTTTATATTAATTTCCAAATAAATTAGGTTTTAACAAATCAGGAATGTTACAGATTCCCCCCTTAAGAAAATTTCATCCTCGAAATTTGAAAGCAGGCAGACAACTAAGAAATATAGAAAGATCTAGAGATGAATCACCAGATTAAACTGAATATCTATTCTGCATTTGGCTTCCCAAATCAGAATATCAGTCATGGATACAAGAACGAATCAAGATACTCGGGTTACCGGAACTACGAATATACAGGGGTACTGGTTAGTTCGAAGGATAACTAACCACTCGTAGAATATACCTGGACCCCACAGAATAAATAGATATATGGATGCAATCTAAAAAAATTATTTTTTAGTTTAAACAACCAAAATATACCTATAAACCATAGCAACCAAATCAAACAATTCATCCAAACAAACAATTCTGACACATCTGGAGTTTGTGTCCCATGCAAACATATCAAAGCTTCTTCCTGGAGCTGCCAGGAATCATCAAAGAATTGAAAAGACGAATCAAAGGAGATTGATAGAGAAAGTTATTTCCGCTATTGCAGGGTACTGGCCATTTGTAGTGGTATTCCCCTATCCCCTATCTCGTCCTCTTCTTGCACTCATACTCACTATCAGTGGATAGTAAGAGAATTTACTGAGGCGTTCGAACAGATGTCTTAGGGATATACTCATTCTAGGGTACACATCACCCTATCTCTAATGAGTCACTTAATGTGTTATAGTCCTGAGCCAAAGTTTCAACCATCAGCTCTGATACCAACTGTGACGACCCTGACTCGACCTTCGAAAATTGGCACCGAATACGACACTCGTATTCCAATGCCGCAGATCCAAACGTCGAATCTGGTTCGTCGGAGCTTATAACACATCAAGTATAACAACACAGCGGAAGAAAAGAAATGAATATCATCGATATACAATATTCGATACAACAATGATACAATATGAATCAATATCAGAGATACAAGATAACAATGCTACAGCGGAAAACCCAAAAACTCCAAACAGCAATAGCAACTCTAACTCCAAAGCACCCAAAGAAAAAACTCCAAACCACAAGCTCGAACCACCATCAAGTTCCACCAAGCTAAGCAAGTCTCTTCCATGAATCCAAAGACTCCAATATCCAAGATCTCCCAAGAATACCAAAGAGAAAGCCAAAAGCTACTAAATCGATATCTATATCTACTATCTGAAAAACGCAACTCTAGACTGCCCGTGTGGAAAATTGTGGGCACCCAGAGTTTAGGAAAGGAACAATAAACTCCAGGTCAGTCGTGGGACTGGTATGAGCAAAAGAATAATAAATTTTCTGTTGTATTTGTTTACTTACTCAATAATAACTATCAAAAGAATCTATTTACTTACAGTTTTTGAATTTGTTTAAAGCTTCAAACTTGTTGAATTGCTTGTGAATCAGGTTTTCAGTTTGAATCAAAAATTTAATTTCCAGGCTTTTGTTTTTAAATCTAAGAACTGCACTTTGCATTTGCACTGATCTCTTTTTCCCTTTTCCAGATTTGAAAATTACTTTTACCTGATTTTGTTTTCAATTTGAAACAGCCTGGAGTTTTGATTTAAACTTGCTTCAAATTGAATTTGGTTGAAGATTTCAATTTGCTGAGATGAATTTACACATATGTGTTTATGAAATTTAGCTCTTATTCATATTTTGTAATTTTAGATTAAAAGAGAAAAAAAACTTGCTTTCCACTTGTTAATATTCTTGCTAACACTTGTATAAATTCTTTGTCCTTACCTCAAAAATGTCATTTACATCTATTTTGTGTTTAAACCCTTATTAACTTTCATTTATTTAAGTAGATCATCTATTCTATATTGACATAAGTTTATGTCTCCTTATTTATACTTTGCCTTTTTTATATACATTTATAAAAAAAAATTATTTTTTTATTGACTTTGTTTTCAATACATTTATATCTTAAACTTAAGATATTAAACTTATTAATAAATACATGTTCTAAAATTCTCATTTTAAACTTAAGAAATCATACTTATTATACTTTTGTTTCAAATATAAAATTTTCTTTAAGTCCAATTAAATTTCAATATATTAACATTTTAAACCTTCAAAATATACATTCTTATCAAAGCTTTATATTTATTTATCAACTATATTTATTTTCAAGTATATAAGACAAAAGCATTTTAAATCTTTTATTAAACCATGTTTAACATCATATTATATATTAAAATTTAGAAAACAAATTTCTTATTATCTTTAAAAATATAGCTTTTAAATCCAATTTATTTCCTAAGATATTTATTCTTGAATTTCAATCTATTTTATAGATACATGTTTATTCCCAATATTCAAATTTATTTTCTATCAATTCATAATTAAATCAAAATTTTATTTTAATTTCCAAATAAATTAGGTTTGAAAAAATCAGGAATGTTATAGCTTGGATGGTGTGTTTCTGGAGGGTCTTTGGGACGTGGGGTTGCTAGGCGACCGATGGAGATGGTCAGCGGTAAGGTTTCCATCATCGACAATTGGTGTGCATGCATGGTGGTATGCATGCAATAGTCGGTAGGAAAAAAAGAGGAAAGAAAAAAAAAGAACATGAGGGAAGGGAGAAGATTGGAAGTTGGGTTGTGATCTTCTTTCCCTTTTTGGGCCGGTCGATATATTGTGGACTGGTTGTTTAAAATAAAAACAAGCATAAGTGTTTTAGTAATGGTTAAATTTTGAATGTTAATAATCGTTCAATTTTTTTTTAAGAACATTGTTTTCTCATTAACAAAAATTTCCAACGGATATGAAGTTCTTGTGTTGTGACCCTCTCGACTAACCCTACAAGTTAAACTAAATGTATTAACTAATATGGAACTTAATAAATTTAATAATTAAAGCGAGCTATTAAAAGTAAAACTTATTTGATTAAATCATAAGTAAATAAATAAGTAATTAGATTCTAAATGGTTTAACCTTATGATAATTAATAAAAAAAATTATTGGTTGGATTAGTAATCGGAGTTAACAAAAAATAAATTGTTTATAATTTCTCAGATTATAAGTAAATTTGGATCAAAAATACAAGTAGATTCAGTAATGAAAAATTATTAATTTTGATTGTAAATTGTAAAATATTAGCATTAAGCATTATTTTAGTTAATGATCTATGTTTTGGTTATTATCCCTGAATATTTACTTTAACAACATTTGTAGCAGATCCCCTATGTGAATAATTGCCACCCTAAATATAAATTGTTTATTTTAAACGATTTGACCTTTTTAAATTTATTGCTTGAATTCGAAGAAACCGAAATCGAATATAAGCAGGAATTTGTTAGAAATGGATCTTAAGTGGGAGTTTTTGGAATCTAGTCCCAGAAATTTTGAAACTATTACAATGTGTTGGAGGAAATAATAAATTTTATTATTCAGAACATTTTTGCATATAGAAACCTTTATTTAAAACAAGATTTGTTTGAAGATGAATTTGTTTTGGATTAAAAACCAAGAATGGTTTAAAAATTTAAAGTGTGATTTGGTAAGTAAATGGGATAAGTATGTACATGTGTGGATATATGTGATTCCAAAATTGATTTGAGATTAATACTGGTGTTTGAATTCTGGAATCCCACAAAGAATGTGAAGTATAACCCAAAGGAAAATAAGTTTTTTAACTTATAAGTGGGAAGTGATATTAATAAGAATTGGATTTGGAATGAAAAATTTAAATTGAGCAAGGTTAAATGGATTGAATGGAATGGAAATTTACTCAGGACAAGTTAATTAAGTTTTGAACTTATAGCCTGAATTGGAAATTTCAAGGTGAAACTAAGATTTAACTTATGAGAGTTCAATGAATTAAATTGTAAAAGAAAAGGTATGAATTTGATGAGAGTTGCAAAAGGGAAGAAATGTGTGTAAATGATTTCAAAATGATTTTTTGAAATAAAAACGGGTTTCGAATCCTGGAAATGTGTGATGGATATTGTTGATTTGTGTTTTAGATAATTTGAAGGTTTATTTACTTTGATATATCCTGCTATCAACCTGTTTATTATTTATAGTATATAAAACTGTAAATTGGATTATTTCGAATAAATTAAAAAGGGGATTGAAATGATATATCCATTATTGAAAATAAATGGAAATAAAACTTTATTTTGAAACTATCTAAATCATTTTGATTTTTAGAAATAAAAATGAATTTATGGAATGGAACTATTTTGAACTTAAGTTAGAAATGTTAAACAAAACTAATCAACCGAAATTGTTGAAAGAAACGGGCTTAAACTTTTGAAGTTATAATTGGGAAATAAATTGAATTCCGAAAATCGATTGTTCTAAAAAGATTTGGACTCTTACTCGAATCTTAAAATAAGTTTAAGTAAGGGTAATTTAAATGAATATTTGAAATTTGGGCTCAGAATTGAATTATTTTAAAGAATTGGGTTGTTAAATTAAATATTTAGGGTTAATTTGATTTAAGTGATTAAATCGATATTTTGAAAACAAAACTCGAACTTATGTAAATTGAGATGGCTTAAAATTTGAAAATGGAATTGGAATTAATTCAAATTGGAATTGAATGGAATTAATTGAATTGTGATCGAAGTTGAATTAGTTCGAATTCAAATTGGAAATTGATTTGAATTGGAATGGGAATCGAAGTTAATTGAAATTGGAATCTGGATTGAAGCAATTTAAATGGAAGTGGAAAATAGAAATTCATTTGAATTGGAGATTGGAAACTGATCAGTTTGACTCTAAAACTAATTTCAAATAAATTATTTTAATATAAACTGTTTTAAATCTATCTTCTTAAATATTCTAATTATTCTGATTTTCTTTTCAAGCTATTTACTATACAAACCATTCTTTTTAAAAATCAAACTATCTTATATTAACTATTTAACTATTTTACAATGATTCAAACTATTTTCTAAATTCAAAAAGGTCAGAGTGGAAATTGGTTATATTTAAATCATGGATTTAAATACGAATTTGGATAATATTGAAGAAATAACCCATATGGAAAATTGAAGCAATTCTAAATTGGAACCGAATTAGATGTTGAGGAAAAAATGATTTTGAAGTGAAGGAGTATATTTTTGAGTAAATATGATGATTTTAAAATAAAAGGTTGGATAATATTATAACTGAAACTCGCTTTATAAGAAGTAAGTAATGTTACAAATGACTTTGAAAAAAGGAAATTGAACTTGAAAATTTTATTTCGCATTAATGAGATTATAAATGTTAGTCATATATTCAGATTTCCTTGTTGAATTTATAATCAAAAGAAATGATCTTGGAAAGATATTTGAGGGTACTAAAATTGAGTTTATATAAGTATAAAGTGAACTCAGAAGTTACCGATCTGAAAATTATTCAAGTTGAAGGAATGGTTTTATATGTATATGAGAATGAAACTGAAAGGGTTCTAAAACTCATTGATTTTGAAGGGCTTTTGATTTGGCAAAAAAGAAAATTTTGGAAATTTGGTAAACCAAATTCTAGAATTATCAATTTTGAAGATATCAATTTTGTGTAAATGAGGTTTATATGTGATGCATATAAAGAGTATGATTTGAAAGGTACTATATATGTATATAATATGATATGTTTTGAGAAAAGATCGGAAAAAAGGCACCCCATTGAGAGTCGAAACTTATAGTAGGAGATCCACTAAGTGGTTCTGCCTACAACCCTAAAGGCGGGTTCAATGAGATTAGGATCCCAGAGGACGTCCAGACAAAACTCGAGTTCCTGAGGATTGGGTTTAGGGTAGCATAATTCGTGTGGCGCTGATGCCTATAGTTACATTGGGATTATGCTATGACGACAACATAACCCTTGTTTAACTACGATCTATTGTGTTCCATAGCATAAGTCGTGTGGAAGTGTTTGCCTATGATCTATGTTTGACTTCGCTGGGAGAGCGACGTAGCATCGGTAGATCGTGATCTATGTGGTCCATAGAGAAATTCGTGTCGCAGCGAGTGCCTACAGTCTACATTGGGATTCGACTAGTGTAGTCTGTGATCTATGTGGTAAAGTTTCGTTTGGTAGTGTAATTCGAGTGGCGCTGATGCTTACAGCTACACGGGTTTTGCTGTGATGGCAACGCAACCCTAGGTGTAGCTGCGATCTGTTGCAGTTGCCATGGCGAAGTCGAGGGGCGTGGATGTCTACAGTTTCCTTACGGATTTCACCAGGATGGCGAGGTAATCATCGTGCTAACTATGATCCATAGGAGGGGGTGATGATTTCCATAACATTTTTGAAAAGGTTTTTCAAGTATTTTCACCGAGTGTTGAAAACGGGTCTACTAAGTACTTGTAGATTTTTAATCCTATGCTCGATCAACGTATGACTGAATTTCTGTGAGAACGAGGATGAACTTTTTAAGACATCGAGTTATAAAAAGTATTTTTGTATAGAACTAGCTTGGTAATACTATATAATTTAAAGTGTTTTAAAAATTGTATAATAAAAGAGTAAGGAGTTAAAATGTTTAAAGGATGATCTAACTAACAATAAACATCAAAATTCTAATTCTCGCTTCATTCATTTTTGATGACGAAAAGTTTTAAAGTGGGGAGGAATGTGACCACTCGGATTTTTCGATGTTTGTCATTGGGTAATTAGTTGTTTTTTATTATTGAAATATTAATTTATTAAGTCGAACAAATAAATTTCAGATAATTAAAATATCTTAATATATATGTATTGATTAAAAACTATATTTAATCCTAAATTTTAAAATTCCTAGGTATGATAAATTATATGTATATGTAAACTCCACCATTTAAATTAAGATAAAATATCCATGAATATATATAGATAAATATATACATAAGCTTTATGATAATTAAAAATATACACACACATGTATATAAGTATATAAATATGTATATATGCATATATGAAGCAATGTAAATGAGAATGTGTATAAATGAAAATGTAGATGCATACATATATGGGGGCAAACATATGTAGGTAAAAGTATATGTTAATTATAAAATAATGTATATGTAAATCCCTAAATATATATATATATTTATATATATATATATATATATAGTGTATGAAAGTAATTGTTTATACTTAGTGAAACATCATCATGGTAAGTATTTAATTCTAGCAAGCATAACATAAAATCAAGTCCCATAAAATAGCAAATCAACTCATATAATCAAATCAACCTTCATATGAATCAAATCAAAATAAAACAAAAGTAGAATAAAATAAGAAATTTAAGGCCTATATATGAACAATAGGTTTCAGCCTCTTATTTACTTATTCCGCTCATCTACATACCCTATGTTATCACACATATACCATTCTAGTTGTTTGTGCCAAAATTGGTCACAAACCCCAAATGTCATGAATGACCAATATATGAATATAGATCAGCAATATCCGGACACAAATCTCAAATTCAAGCAAAATAGAGAACAACAATTCAGGAATAACAAACAATGACACGAGATTTATAGTGGTTTGGCTATCTCCGACCTACATCCACTTCGAATGATAATCCTTTTATTGATGTTCTTCGCAGATTACAGTTGATCATAGCATATTACAATGAAGAAATTTAAGTACAACAACAATAATGAAGTGTAAAGTTGAATCCTGCAGAGTCTGGACGTCAAATAGCCAAAAAGATCACTTTTCTGTAGGCTATAGGGGGTTATCTATAGGCGTAACCTCGCTCAAACTTCGGGAGACTCCTTCTGGCATGTGAGTGGGCCCACGTGATCGATCTGATGAAGTGTCGACTCGATCCGTGATTGATACGAACCAATTTCGTATCGATCAAGATTTTGCCTAATGGAGTTGAAACTTGGCATGAACCTTTGTTGGCTTGTACGTAAGCTTCTGTGAAAATTTCATGGCATTTGGACCTATGGATTGTGAGATACGATCGATGCAATCTCGTATTTTTTAAAAGCTGCTGAGTTCGAATCCATAATTTTGTACCCACCCACTTCATGTCGATCAAAGGCACGTGCTTGCTCGTGACGTGGAACGATAAACTAGGGTAGATCCATATTCTTCGCCGTGTTGAACGCTTCTCCCTTCGTGTCGTGGACGCTCTTCGTTCGTATCCACACATCGTGCTCACTCACATCCATGATTTCACAACATTATGTTTGCATCCATCGATCCACTCCCTTTTTCGTATCGATTCCAGGGTTACATTTCGTGTCGATCCGGTAAATGTCGATCGATATGAAGTAACCACATGGAATGTATCTGATCGATACGGTATGTAGATGAAACGGGGAACAATGGATTGATATGAAAATCGTTCTCAGAATGGATACGAATGAGGCCTTACCTAATGGATACGAACTAGAGAAGCTTCTAATGGATACGAAAGCATCAATTCCCCCATGATCGATACGAAATCATCGATTCAAAGTGCACTGCCAGTCTCCATCCTGATCGATGCGAACGTCATCGATGCGATCCTAAGCCGATCGATACGAACAGTATCGATTCGAAATACTTCCTGCCGACCGATATGAAATGTATCGATACGAACCACCATTCACGTACTTTAACCCATCCATATCTCGAGCATACGAACTCCGATTGACCTAAAAATTGTAACATAGCCTGCCTTGCCTTGATCATCATTCCCAATCGATCTTTCCTCGATTGGAGCTCGGCCAAATTTAGACGATATTGATCACAACCTCTTTTCTAATCGATCTCGCATCCCGACATCCATCCTTTCCTAGCTACTCTGTTGATATTCTAGCCTTAACCAAAGGGTGGGATAACATTTGCCCCCCAAAACATACCTTGTGATAAGAAGGTATGTTTAGAATAGTTCCGAAACCGATATCTGAAGTCCATAGCCATATCATCCGAGTGCATCGTTCTTGACTACTTTAAGTCGATGTCCGATTCCAAATCCAATAACCAAAGCCTTCACCAATTCTATATCTATCCGAATTCGATAACCGAGTCCTAATCCATCCTTATCCAATAAATGAATCTAGGACCTCTCCAGGTCGATATCCAAATCTATAACCTCTTCGAGTTCTTGTCAAGCGCAATCCATACTTGACGACCGTGGTTTAGTGTCCCCGGACGTCGTATAATGCCATGGCTTAAGTCCTAAGCCAAACCCTGGTCACTCCGGACCCCCTGTTGAGCATAGTCCATACCCGATGACCTGTAATAATAACGACAATGTAGGGCCTAAGTCCTAGGCCGAATCCTGGTCACTTCGGACACTTATCCGGACACAAATCTCAAATTCAAGCAAAATAGAGAACAGTAATTCTGGAATAACAAACAATGACACGAGATTTATAGTGGTTTGGCTATCTCCGACCTACATCCACTTCGAATGATAATCCTTGTATTGATGTTCTTCACAGATTACAGTTGATCATAGCAGATTACAAGGAAGAAATATAAGTATAACAACAATAATGAAGTGTAAAGTTGAATCCGGTAGAGTCTGTGTGAGAAATGCAGATTACGGATCTTAAGGCTAACACTAGAGGGCGGTGAATAGTGTTAATAAAGAATTACTAAATCTTTTTAATTTATGTTAATTTAGACACAAAAGTATGAAATATACAGACACAGATATGATCACAGAAACAATCACAGATGCAAAAACAAAATAAAAGCAATAAAGGAAAGAACACACTGGATTTTATACTGGTTCGGAGTTACCCTACATCCAGTCCCGCAACACAAGTACAGATTTCCTAACAAAAGGAATTGCACAATTACACCCTCGATTTCAAGGCTACGAGGTACACCCTCCAAAAATTCGATCCTCTGGGTAGAGATACTTGATCTCCGGGCCACAAGTTTACCCAATTGATTTACCAAGGCTATAATCACGCCTTTTCCCTTTTGATTGATTTCCAAGGCTACAATCACAACTTTTCTCGCTTAATAGATTAAAAAGTAGTCTATAACTCTGAATAGCACTGAGAATCTTGTAGAGATAGTGATAAAGAATCAAACTAGAAGTAATCGAGTATGATTCAATGTTGATTTCGGTGGAGTAATGATAAGAATATGTATTAAGAAATGAGGAAGAAGAAGAGGAGTGAAAACCAGAAAATTATATTTAAAAATTCGTTGATACAGATCCCAATTTATAGAAGAACAACAACCATGACCATTCATAAGAGTTATGGCGAATAGACACTTATTTTGAAATTTGAATTTTTGAATCAAACTATCACCATGTCGACATGATCATGCCAGGCATGTCGACATCCCAAAGGATTTTTTAGTGTTTTTGATTTTCTTTGAAAATAACCTTTATCTTATATAAAAACTATTTTAAACTTTATAAATATACTTGACTATAGTTAAAATTCATAAGTAAATATAAAGAATAATACATATAGATTTTAACTATAATTTTATATTTAGATCTAAGTATAAATACTTAAAAGTTAAATATATTATTTAAAAAGATAGTTTAAAATCAGGAGTAATTTGACTTTGAAAATAAAGATGTTTTTAGGCTAAAATTATCTAAAATCAGGATCGAGGTTTTTGAATCTTTTAAAAGGAAATTTTTGAAAACATTTTGAAAACAGGATATAATTTTGAAAAATCATTTTGAATAAAAGTTAGCGGATACAAAACAATGTTCCACTAGATTTTTCGTAGGTTCCATCCAACTTAGGGTTCAATCCCTTTAACGGGCTCGAAGTGGATTCCATTCCACGAATAAATTGGATTTCAGGATGCCGGTGCTTTTCTACGAGTTTTAACAGAAATTCCTAATAATAATAAAAAATACTTATCCTTGAAATCTTGAACTCTTGATAGTCTCGATACTCTGAGTCTTTTAGCTTGATATTTTACCTTGATATCTTGATATTTTATCTTGATATCTTGAATTTCTATAATATACAGTCTTCATTCTTAGTACCTGCATGGTTAATTCCTTCATATACATATATATGTAAGCTTATAAGGTTAGTATTTATATTTTATAATCTATTCTAAGGTTGTTGTCATCAAAACCATCATCGTACAGACTAACAGTTTGGACGTCAAATAGCCAAAAAGATCACTTTTCTGTAGGCTCTAGGCAACTTTTTATAGACGTAGTAGGTTGATACCTCGCTCAAACTTTGGGAGACTCCTTCTGGTATGTGAGTGGGCCCATGTGATCGATCCCATAAATTTCGACTCGATCCGCGATCGATACGAACCAATTTAATATAGATCAAGATTTTGCCCAATGGAGTTGAAACTTGGCATGAACCTTCCTTGGCTTGTACGTAAGCTCCTATGAAAATTTCATGGCATTTGGACCTTTGGATTGTGAGATACGATCGATGCAATCTCGTATTTTTTTAAGGCTACTGAGTTCGAATCCATAGTTTTGTACCCACCCCCTTCGTGTCGATCAAAGGCATGTGCTTGCTCGTGACGTGGAACGATAAACTAGGGTAAATCCATATTCTTCGCCGCGTTGAACGCTTCTCCCCTCGTGTCGTGGACGCTCTTCGTTTGTATCCGCACATCATGCTCACTCGCATCCACGATTTCACAACGTTATGTTCGTATCCGTCGATCCACTCCCTTTTTCATATCGATTCCAGGGTTACATTTCGTGTCGATTCGGTAAATGTCGATCGATACGAAGTGACCACATGGAATGTGTCTGATCAATACGATATGTGGACGAAACGTGGACCAATGGATGGATAGGAAAATCATTCTCAGAATGGATACGAATGAGTCCTTACCTAATGGATACGAACTAGAGGAGCTTCTGATGGATACGAAAGCATCAATTTCCCCCATGACCGATACGAAATCATCGATTCGAAGTGTGCTGCCAGTCTCCATCTCGATCGATGCGAACGTCATCGATGCGAACCTAAGCCGATCGATACGAACAGTATCGATTCGAAACACTGCTTGCCAACCGATATGAAATGTATCGCTACGAACCACCATTCACGTACTTTAACCCATCCATATCTCGAGCATACGAACTCTGATTGACCTGAAAATTGTAACATAGCCTCCCCTTGCCTTGATCATCATTCCAAATCAATCATGCCTCGATTGGAGCTCGGCCAAATTTAGACGATATCGATCATAACCTCTTTTCTAATCGATCTCGCATCCTGACATCCATCCTTTCCAAGCTACTCTGTTGGTATTCCAGCCTTAACCAAAGGGTGGGATAACATTTTCCCTCCAAAACATACCTTGTGATAGAAGGTGTGTTTTGAATAGTTTAGAATTCGATATCTGAAGTCCATAGCCATATCATCCGAATGCATCGTTCTTGATTGCTCTGAGTGGATGTCCGATTCCGAATCCACTAACCAAAGCCTTCGCCAATTCTATATCCATACGAATTCGATAACTGAGTACTAATCCATTCTTATCCAATAACTGAATCCAGAACCTCTCCAGGTTGATATCCAAATTTATAACCACTCCGGGTTCTTGTCAAGCGCAATCCACACTTGATGACCGTGGTCCAGTTTCCCTAGACGTCGTCTTGGTCATTCCGGACCCTTGTCGAGCATAGTCCATACCGATGACCTATAATAATAACGATAATGTGGGGCCTAAGTCCTAGGCCAAATCCTGGTCACTTTGAACCCTTATAGAGCATAGTCCATACTCAACGACCCGAATAAGTCGATTTGCCACGTTCGGGCAAAGCGACTCACCCCTTGCCAGGTATAATCCATACCCGATGATCGTTCACCAAAAACCAAACAAAAATCCAATCAAAATCCAATCTAAAATCCAAACCAAATCAGAAAATCAAAAAACCACATTCAAAACCAAAACCAACATCCAAATACGAGAATAATCATCCAAACAGAAGTCCAAACTAGAAAACAAACAGAATTGGGAGTTCAAACCAAACTCCAAAACCAAGCCAGAAAAACGAGTATCCAATCCAAAAAATAGATTTCACAAGCCATAGCATTGCGGTTTATCACCATTCACAGCATGCCTAGGGGCCATCTCCATCCCCGTACATGAGTAAATGACTTTGTCGTTTGCCAGTAGCTTGCTACTTTTTACATAACATCCCAGTCAATTGTAACCAATCGACCATCATCCCTGGGCCTCACACCATCATTGTTTGAGGTAGATGGTGCTCGCTCCTGCTCCATCGCTGCATTTCGAGCCCCGACATACTGCCTCAACTGTCCATTCCTCACATGCTCCTCAATTAGTCCTTTAAGTGCCTACAGTTGTTGGTATCGTGCCCATCCAAATCATGGAAGACACGGTACCTTCTTGATGCCCTTTCATTTTTAGAAGGTTCTCTCCTAGCCGGCCTTCGGTAGGGAAGGCGATTTCAGGTTTCGATGAATATCCGCTCCAATGTTTCACTCAATCCTGTATATGTAGAGAATTTTGGCTCTCTCCATCATTTCTTATCTTTTTCCGAGCCATCATCAAACTTCCTTTTTCCTATACCTTTATCCTTAGTTTCCGCCATATGGCCCTCCATCCTCAGCCGCATTCACCTCCCTTAACTTCAAATCTGTACATGCATCTTCTTGTCGGAGGAATCTCTCAGCTTCGTGAAAGAATTCCCCAAGATCCAGTGGTGGGTCCCGTATCAGGGATACTTTGAAATATGAATCCTCTCTGGCTCCTGAAACTGCTGCCATTAAAACCATCGATGAATTAGGCCGATCCACCGAAGCAATCGCCGCATTGAACCAAGTTAAGAAAGCTCTGAGTGATTCATCCGTCCTTTTCTTTATCGACGTTAACGTCATCACATTCTTCGGTCTTTACTATGAACCCGAAACTGCTTCAGAAACCTGTCCACCAGTTCCATCCATGTTCCAATAGATCCCTCTTCCAGCTATCTGAACCATATTGCAGCTATGTCCGTTAAGTACAGAGGGATACATTGGGCCATAACTTCCTCTGATGCCCCCAACACTTCCATATGTCTTGTGTATCTCATCAGGTGATCATTTGAATCATCCTTGCCATTATATACTTCCACGTCTAGTAGCTTGAACTCTGGTGGATTCTGAGCTATCCTGGTTTCATGAGTAAACGGACTCTTATTACTCCTTCTAAATCTCTATTGGTCAAACCTCCACACATGGTTCGCCTGATAATCTCAGCCAATCCAGCATTGTTTGTCAGGGTTGCCCCCCGAGTCCCCGAAGGAATTCCGGTACATACTTTTCATCCCACTCTCTTACATTCCTTCAAATCTCCTGTTGTGTGGTGTTGACTGGAATCCCTCCGTGAACTGGTTCATCGTTGTTGGGGGGTGTGTCCCCGAGCCTAGGTCCATATGGATTAACAGGTGTATGCTGATTAGGGATTGCACCTTGTTGAGCTGTTCCATTTGATTGCCTCTTTGGTCCTTTTATTCCACCTCCGTGGATCTGAACTCTTGAAGCTTCGATTGTCCCTGTTTGTCCAACCTGTCTGACGAGGTTCTGCATCATTTCCTCCTTATGCATAGCTCCCATCACCATTTCCATTTCATCTCGGGTGATGAAAGCTGAAGTCTGGTTGGCTCCGGATGAAGCCTCTTGGCTTCCTTCATGTTGACTTCTCTCTGTCCTCTATCTTCTACTAGTTTGCCTTGTCATAGCTCTCTAGATCTGAATCCTTAAACCCACAAACCTACTTGTCACAAATCTGGTACAGCGAGTGCTAGTTGTTCTCAGTGAAAGCACCAAAGTGTTTGCGGCAAAATTTGTCACAACCCCAAACGTCGTGAAAGCACCAATATATGAATATAGATCAGCAATATCTGGGCACAAATCTCAAATTCAAGCAAAATAGAGAACATCAATTCTGGAATAACAAACAATGACACGAGATTTATAGTGGTTCGGTTATCTTCGGTCTACGTCCACTTCGAAAGATAATCCTTTTATTGATGTTCTTCGCTGATCACAGCTGATCACAGCGGATTACAATGAAGAAATTTAAGTACAATAGTAATGATGAAGTGTAAAGTTGAATCCGGCAGAGTCTGGACATCGGATAGCCAAAAAATTCCTTTTCTTCAGGCTCTAGGGGGCTATTTATAGGCGTAGTAGGCTGATACCTCGCCCACACTTCGAGAGACTCCTTCTGGCACGTGAGTGCGCCCATGCGTCCTATGAAGTTTCGACTCGATTCGTGATCGATACGAACCAATTTCGTATCGATCAAGATTTTGCCCAATGGAGTTGAAACTTGGCATGAACCTTCCTTGGCTTGTACGTAAGCTCCTGTGAAAATTTCATGGAATTTGGACCTATGGATTGTGAGATACGATCGATGCAATCTCGTATTTTTTGAAGGCTGCTGAGTTCGAATCCATAGTTTCGTATCAGTCCCCTTCGTGTGGATCAAAGGCACGTGCTTGCTCGTGACGTGGTACGATAAACTAGAGTTGATCCATATTCTTCGCCGCGTTGAACGCTTCTCCCCTCGTGTCGTGGACGCTCTTCGTTCGTATCCACACATCGTGCTCACTCGCATCCATGATTTCACAACATCATGTTCGCATCCATCGATCCATTCTCTTTTTCGTATCGATTCCAGGGGTGCATTTCGTGTCGAGTTGGTAAATGTCGATATATACGAAGTGACCACATGGAATTTGTCTGATCGATACGATATGTAGACGAAACGGGGACCAATGGATGGATACGAAAGTTGTTCTCAGAATGGATTTAAGGGTTTCAATAGCTTCATTGTAATATAATTAATGATGCAAATAATTATTTTCAAATAGTTTACATATATTTATAAAGATGTTATATAAAATATATAAATGGTATTTAAAAATGGAACAAGAAATTTTGCAAATGAATTTTGAAAAGTATTAAAGTATTAAAGATGATTTATTTGCAATTGAAGCTTTCAAATGAATATTACAAGTTAAATTTATGTAAGTTTCTTCGAATGTAGAATTTAAAAGCAGTTTGTACAAAGAATATCACAATTATTAATATTATTGTTTTTCGGACCTCTCTATACAAAGGAGACTCTGCCGAAATTTAAGACTTCGATTTTTTTTTGTAAATTTGAGTTATTTTTCTTATTTTTATTACACTTAAATATGTAGGTTTAATAATTTATAAATTGACTTTTTAAAAAAAATATAACATATTTTTGGATTCCTTCTAGTTTCTTTTCAGGGACAAAAAGTTTTGAGTGTGGGAGATTGTAACGACCGACATTTTTAAACATATAAAAGTATTAAATTAAATAAATTTTTTAAATAAAATTGTTAGGAATAAAAAAACTAAGATTTTATTGATACAATTTAGATTGTATTACAAATTATGAGCTTAATTAAAATTTCTATTAAAGGCATATGTATGCAATAAAATAAGGATGATAACAAATGTTAGTGTGTATTTTAATAATATTGGTTTGAATGATATTAACAATTGTCTGAATGTAAAATTTTAATTGATTGGAATAATAAATGCTAATAAGGAATAATAAATGTTTCTTTATTAAAAAGGATCATATGTTTGTTTATTTAAAATGTTTGGTAGCTAAAAGATTGATTTCAGAGATGATAAACTATTATTTGGTACGAAATGTACAATACCTGTTTGTATCCAATAGTGCATAAATATGTTTAAATCACTGTTTGATAGGAAATAATTTTTCTATTTTTCATTACATTTATTTAGTCCATTTTGATATTCACCTTTGTAATCAATTGAAATTAATGTAATTGAATAATTTCAATTAATAAGAGAGAGAACATTGAATTGTAAGTTTATAAGTGTAATTGAACGTAGCTTATGTTTTGTGAAAATATAAGAAAATTTTGATTTAATGAAAAGAAGAACATTTATATCAAATAAAATGAATGTTTCGTTTGTGAATGTAGATCTAATTTCATTAGAGTAAAGAATAGAATGATTTGTTAAAAAAAGAAATATATATTTATTTGAACGATGTTTTAGCATATAGATTGATTACAAGAATATGAATATAATTTAAGTAAGTTATTTATTACTATGATGTAAAACAACAAGTTTATAAACATGTTTAAATGACTTAAGGAAACAATTGTCCTATTACTCATCCATTTTGGTTTATCTATTTTGAAATTTAACTTTGTTATTAATTACAATTAACGTAATGGAAATATTTTGATTAAAAGGAAAGAAAACATTGATTGCAATTAATAGATTTGATAAAAGAAACGCACGTTTTGTGTTAAACAGAAATGGTGCTTTAACGGAAATAAAAGAATTGAACGTTTTCATTTTTAAGGTAAGTGTAATTTTATTAATTGTGCGTCGATAAAAATTTATAAGTGTACAAATTGAGTATTATTTGAGTGAATGAAATTAATTTGGTTACGTTTCGGAAAAAATTGAATTTCAAAATGTGTATGTGGTCCCTTCATTTCTTTTTTATTTATTTATTGCATGTACGTTTTAAAATAGTTACCTCATTATTAAAACTTGGTCCGTTCGTTTTTCCCTCGGTTTAATACCTATGCCTAAGCTTTTAGGTTATGTTTAATTCTTTCCATCTCATTTATGGTTATAAATTTTTTTATTTTCCTTTGGTTTACTAATTGTCTCATTCCTGCATACATTTCCTTATGCATTATCAATGCCTAAAGCATTTAAAACTAAATGTGCATTTTGTCCGTCCACCTTTATTTCCTTATTATTAAATAATCTATAATTATATTTCTTCATTTGCATTTTAATTCTCCTAACACCTCATACTCATTTAGTTCACATCTTTCAATACTACGTTTTAAGACTGTTCATATTTTACTTTATTTCAATTCCTAGTTTGTTTATATATACCTTATTAGCTTTTCATTTGTTTCCATCTTCATTCCTTTAGTCATATTTCATTTTGTAATCTCATCTTCTGTAGCTTCATTTTTCCAATAAAACTACCATCTCTCTCTTCACCTTCCTCCTTCCTTTTAATTTTTTTCTTCTTTAAATCTCCTTCTTCTCTCTTTTTTTCATCATTTTTAATCTTTTTTGTTTCTTCTCCTTCAAATCTTCTTCTCATTCTTTTTGAAAGCTTCCTTTTCTCTTTCAATTCTTCATCTTCTTTAAATTTTCTTATTATTTTCCAAATATTCTTCTTTTTTCCATATCTTTTTCTTCAAATCCAGATCTATAACAACTTCTCCATCTCTTCCAAAACATTCTAAAAAAATATTGAGATAGAAGGAAACAAATCAAAAGGAGGAAGTAGTAGCGGATCCAAATCTGACTAGAAAAGGGAAATCCATAAGGTGAGTGTTTAAACTCACTCACGAAATACTAAAATTTTATTGCAAGTTAAACCAGGTCATATAGTGATAAATTTTTGATTGTTGGTTTGGAATTTTTATTGATATTTTATTTGAATAGCTAAATTCCAGTATGTGACTAATAATTAATGTAACTGTGACGACCCGTCTTTCAATCCCCAGAAAGACGTATCATCGATAAGAAAAGAAAGAGATAGAAATATAAAAGATAGAATGAAAAGAACAACAACATTAGAATCTTACAGCGGAAACGGAATAAAATATAATATTACAAATATCCATTACATAGTTTTATATATCAGAGTACACAGAATAGTACGACTTCATTACATTAGACATTCATAAGAGTCTTCCAAACCATACAACCTAAAATACAACATCAAAATGTCACTACAGCGGATAGAGATAGATAGTACGTCTGGACTCCAGCTCCAGCTTCCAAAACATTTGACATTCCAACCTGATAACTTGGCTACTCATAAAATTTTTAGTACACAAGAGTTTATGAAAAACAAAATAAACTCCGGGTTAGACATGGGTCTGGTGTGAGTAAACAGGTTAAAGTTGTTTAACTTTGAAATCATTTGAAAACAAAAGGTATCACGTAAGACTTCCCACACATAAACACGGGTAAGTTTTTACCTTACACTAACCAAAACATTTGATAGGAAATCCAGTGATATTATAATAGGGTCTAGGGTTTTCAAGTAAATAGAAAATAGCCGAAATTGTACATTCATTAAATGCCAGATACTAGCCACAAAAGTCGGTAATACAATCAAAACTGTAAGGTCTCGTAGGAAGAATGGGTTTCCATCAATGGTAGGGCTACTTGGGTACCGTCCGTCATAGAATGGGGCCTAGATCACCGTACCGAGGACCACTCCCGATCCCCCACAACACAAAGCCGGAACCATCCCTTACTGGACAGTCCCGAACAAGACAACCCCGCAATTGTGGCCAACAACTGCCCACACAGCCGAAATAATAAGGGACTTCTAGACAGGGGTAAATCTCGTCCCACTTGGGCATGACCCACTTAGCCTTGCTGCACCTTCCCTCTTTTAGACATTCCCTGTTGATGAGGCTTGAGGCTACGATTACCTTTATAGAACACATCTCTTAGAATTCTTATCGTCCAGCTGACGATGTGCTGAAAGTATTCAATCCATACAAGTTCGTTCCGGGTTCGAACGAAACTGAAGGGATTATTTCGTTACACTCATTTTGGAATCAGCTTCAGAGTTAACAACATTAACCCTTGCACTCTGAAACTCCATGTCGATCTTCACTTTGAGATGTCACGACCTAACTTTTAACTTGGATCGATGTGATTTTCGAAAAATCAAACTTGATTCCCGATACCGGTCTCATCGAAATCCAAACGTGTCTTAAAGGCCAAGTTGTTAAAGACTTAAACAATTCAATTCAATTTTTAAACATAAAATTCGCACAACATTATCCATAGATAATAACAAACATCTAACACCGATATATACAATATCTCATCACAGAATATCTTAGATTATCATTCAACATATATCAACAAAATCAAGACATTCAATTCAAAACAATCATCCATAAGCAAGCATATCTAATTCCTATTATAATTAATTTAATTAATTCAAATTAAATTAATTCCTTAAGAATTAATACCTTACCTTGCTTAACCAATCATTAATTAATTAATCATAATCATTTAGTTAATTAATCACTTCTTAAGTATCCTCATTATCAATTAATTATTCTTTAATTAATTAATAAATTATCCGTTAATTATTAATTAACAACTCTAATTATTCATTATTAAAACTTGATAAAAAATTAATCAATCCTTAATTGATTACTAATTAATCCTTATTTAACAATTAATTAATCTTAATTAACTGCTTAATCAATTTATCTTAATTACTTAATTAATAATAATTAATTAACCTTAATCATTTAATTAATTAATTCTTAATCATAAATTAATTAACTATTAATTATAAATTAATTAATATTTAATTACTTAATTAATTAACTCTAATTATTTAATTTATTAATTCTTAATCATAATTAATTAATCACTGATCACTTAATTAATTAATCACTAATCATATATTAATTAATCTTTATTTATTTAATTAATTATCTATTAATTATAATTTAATTTAATTCTTAACTATCAATAACTAATTAATTAGACCTTTATAAATTAATTAATCTAAAATTATTAATTAATTTAACTTTAGTTACGTTATTAATTAAAATAATCTTTAACCGTAAAAACTTAATTAACTTTCAACAAATCAATTTAATTAATTACTTAAAATTATTATATATTCAAAACATTTCCACTGTGTTTAAACTTAATTACTTTTTAAAAGTTAAATTTAAAAGAATACAAAATCATCTCAAAATTTAGTTATCAAAGTATAAATTACTTTAAATTAAATAGTTTAACATTATCATAAAGTAGTTTAAATAAATTTAAATTTTAAAATTTAAAATAAGTTTTGAAAAACACTTTTTTAAACATCATTTGCTGGGGTTAAACCCGTCCAACTCAAGACCAACTCGGGTTCCCTTCCTCATCTTCCTTCCATTTCTTTTCTAAAACTTAAGTTAAAACTTAAATTACAAGAAACTTGAAAGAAAGTAACACATACGAACCCAGGCACGAGCAAACTACAGCATCACCCCGTGCCCTAACTCGAGCAAAAACCTTCCCAACTCGATTATCACTTCGAGCAACATCTCAAATGCACAAGAACTCAACAAATTCCGGCATGACAACGCTACTGTGCACTTGCATAGTCACCAACGGCGTCGATGCCAACGGCGACACCCTTTACACGTCGACGATCAAGCACTCATCCATTTCCGACCCTCAAACCCAAATCGCGAAGCTCAAAAAAAAATCGAGTATCTCTTTCGAACCTGAACCCATAACTTCACCAGAAAATCATCCCATCACGGCCATCCACACCACCAGGAACGCTGCGCCACCGCCTATGACTTCTATCACGACACTGGTACATCCTCTGTAAATTAGGCCAAGCTCGATGCACTGACGAATTCACCACGACCAAATCTATGAACCCAGACCAAACTAGGGTTAAAAAAAAGAAATCACCAATTTCCTACTCCATGGTGAACAAACTCCTCCTCCATTATTTTTCTCAGATTCATCGTTCACCATTACAACTCCGACCCAAGCCTCGACCCCTAGAATCTACCCAGCCTCCAGAATTTTCCCAGAAAAAAATTTCGGGTCACCACCGAAATACTGCCCCAAAACCCATTTAAAAATTATGATTTTTATTTTAAAAATCATGTTTCACAGAGTTGATTCAAGATATAAAATTGAATCATCAAATTTTCATACTTGATTTTATCATGTTCTTAAACTTCCTATTGTATCATCCTGTTTCACAAGATATTCAAACCAATTTTTTTTTAATAAAATTTTAGACTTAAATTTATGTTTAAATAAACATACTGTGTTTGAAAACTCAAGCCTAACAGAGATTTGTTAAAGAAATTTTGAACTTTTGTTTTAGTTTTTACTCTGTAACTTGGGAAACGGAGAAGTATCAGGTAGTTTTAAACATGCACAGTTTGATATATTTCAAAGATTTCACCTATATATATACATGCAAGACATCCAACATCCCGGAAATTCACATGCACAAATTATATTACTTAAACTTTCAAATTAAAAGTTTACTCACCTGAAACTTATTCCAAGCAGGGACCAAAATTTGCAAAAATCTGGAAAAAGATGATCCGCGGATCTTGAACTTTGAAATTCAGAGAGGAAATTCTCTTGAAATTTAGGTGTTCCTGTTTGCTTCCCAACTTGAATTTAAATCAAAGCTTTAGATTAGAGAGAGCTTTGAATTTGCTACTTACAAGAATTTGATTTTTACAGGAACTTGATTTTACAGGATTTTTGTATTTTGCTTGTAGATTAGAAACTTTGAAATGAGATTTTGAATTCTTGTTTTTTATTCTTGGTTGAAAGAGGTGAAATTTGAAGAAATTCAGATTTGTAGATGAAGGAGTGATTTATTCTTTGTTTAGAAAATGAGATGGAAAGTTTAAATAAAGAAGATGAAATAACCTTTTATAGATTAAATTTTGTTTTATTAAAATTAAAGAAAATAATTTATAAATGTGACACTTGTCACTAAACATGATTATTTTCCTAACACATCATTAGAGTGATTCATGAATTAACATATGTAATTCTCATGCAAAATGGATTTTTAAATGTTTTTCTTAATTAATTTTCAATTTTTTAAATACATTTTTAATTTATATAAATAAATTCTTTTTAAAATAAATAAATATAAACCAAATTTTATGTTCCGAATAAAATCATAAAAATATACTTTAAACTCAAAGTATGATTTAAGATATAAATAACCATTTTTCGAATTCCAATTTAAAAATCCAAATTCAAATTAAGAATCAAATTTGATATGTACATAAAATTTTAACAAATCCATTTCCATTTGTATATATTAATTTCAATTAGAATCAATATATATTTACAACCCATTTATTATTATTGTTTAAAATAAAAAATTTATTAATTTTAATTAATTTATTAAAAAGATTATCACATTTAAATTGAGTTTGAAATTCCGGAATATCACAGTGACATGTTATTGAATTGGTTGATTTGTTGAATTGATTGATTTGAATGTTGTGATGGATGCTATTGTGATTGAATGTGTATTTATTCATTTATTTGATATATCTTTATTATCACCCTATAGTTTATTGTAATTATACAAATTTTCATATTGATTATTTGCACACTGAATAAAGATATAAAACCCATGAATTTCAAGTATTTACATCAGAGGAAAAATAGTATGTTAAGTTTACTATTTGAACCTTAAAAATGATTCTGAGAAGTAAAATGTCGTTACCTTATTTGAAAGTTTTCAAAATTAAATTTTGAAACATTGGTAAGTTTCCATAAAATTGAATATTGAAACTTTGGAACATTTTTATAAATCAAATCTCTTGAACTATGAAATTTAACTGGGGATTGTTCTGTAATTTTTTAGTTTACTAGAATGGATCTATTGTGAAGTCCATTTATTTTGAATATGGAAACAATAACATTTCCAGAAATTTGAACTTTCAAAAATTTAGTTATCTGCATTCCTTATTAAAATCTACTTTTGATTTAATTTGCATAAGAATTTTAGTTCTGACTCGAGTGTATTATTTTCCTTTATGCTCGGGTCAGCCTGAGTTTTTCAACATTGAAGACTATTTTCTGGTTGACGAAGATGAAGATTCAGTATATTATTGCTATTTATTATTTCATTACATTCTGTGTTTCGCTGCAACATTTGTTTATTTATGATATATGTATAACTCTGATTTGAATTTGTAAAAGTGTAATCAAATTTTATTTGTAAAACAACTTCATGAACTGTTTATTTGATTATTATATTTTTTCGTTCCACTGCGAGATTCTATATTTTGTTTTTTCTTCCTTTTTGCTTTTTTTCCTTATTTACCCCATTAACAATCCTTCCTTTTGAATGATCCGATCCTGACATGTTTGGTTTATTGTCGATTTGAACCATCCAAAAATGTGGGTCGTTACAGTTGAATATACCATAGAGATCAGCACAACGAAGCGATCAAAACGGTATACGTATACAAATGGTATGATCATCCAATCAAAAGTCGATAATCGGTATCGAAAATGCTGCTATTTTACCAGAAATAAGGTAAACGAGAAATGAACGTCTCACTCAAAATATGATTTACAAATTTATTGTATAAAAATATTCAAGTTTGAAAAATATTTTATTATCATCAAATATTAACTGATATAAATTTAAATGAAATTACACGATAAGATAAACTTCCATATTATCTGATAAAAATTTACCGTTTCCTATGTTAAAGTAGACTATTCCAAATATTAAATTTTCAACTCAAAATTTTATTATTAAAAATTTCAAAAAATACAATTAATTACATTTTTTAAAACCAGTCAAATTTATGGGTCGTTACATCTTCAACAGACATTATTTTTGTACTTAGAAGATATGAATGAGCAAGAATGAACAAGACTATTGTGGTGTTTATATTAGTTGCATTGCTTAAATCACATGGCGACAAACTTGTTTGAATACAAAGTGGCTACAGTGTCCTTTCACATTAGAATACTATAGCCACTTTGCACAGTTTTAAACATATGGCAGCGACCATTGATGGAAATGAATAAAAATTAGCTACAGTTTCCTCTAACATCAGAAAATTGTAGCCACGTTGCATGGTTTTAAACACATGGAAACCATTATTAAATGTTCGAATTCAAATTGTCTTTACTCACTTGGCAGCAAGTAATGGTGTTTGAATTCAAAGTGGCTACCGTGCCTTGTCACAGTTGAACACTTCTTTGCCATCATCATGCTCATACGTGTTTTCCATTATCAACTCATTAAGCATACAAAAATGGTGGATTACAACCATACTTTTTTGCCATTATCTTACTCGTATGAAGGTCCTGTAAATCACGTTACTCCACCGAATATGTCTTCTACTCAATCAATAACTGAGTGGTATATTGAAATGGAGTAAATAAGTTATGAGGATGTAAGAGAACATGAGAGAGATTTGCAAGAGCGTAGGCTAATGGAGGATGGAAGAAGGCAAAAGTAGAGCGGCCTAGTCACATTATAACATTGCGAAGAAGGCATGAATAAAAAGGAGTGTGCATCTCCTCGATGTCCCTATAGTCTGCTATATTTCGATATAGACATATAGGTATAACAACACCCCTTCTAACCTCATCATCAGCCAAAGTCGGTAAATAAGCATAATATGATTCAAAATCCTTAAAGGAACTATCAAATAAAACTAACGCACAGTCTGGTCAACCAATCTCGATACCGGTCAGCATATAACAATCTAAAAGAGTCAATCCCAACTTAAAATCAAGAAAATGAAACGTGTGAGTAGTAGGCCACCGTCTCTCGATAAGGACCTTTATTATGCAACGGTCGACAAGTGTAAATATAGGTAAAGCTAGAAATTCGCCAAAAGGTGATGCAAGTAGCCTATTCGAAATCAGTTGAGGTAATGTGATATAAAACTCAGAAATACACTTATACGAATTACCATGCATAGCTACATGACGAACCTATATAAGCAATTAATTAACGTTAATGTTAAACTAAGCAAACCAATAACATTCTTAGTTTGTGAGTGTTTATCTGATGATTACATATTAAAATTATATCTGTGGCTTCGCTAGCATTATAGTAAGTCGATTTTCTATAGTCGACGGGAGTTCGTGTAAGGATCGTAGATCGTCTACAATCACGGTAGTATTTGGAGTGATATGAGCTGCATCGGCATTGGTATCTACCATGGGTCGGACAGTCCGTCTACTGGTTTTGATGGAGAGTAGCGTCATTTGGACGTCTTGATCAATAAATTAGAAACTGTAAAAAAGGAAATTGAGTGGTAAATAAATGAGGGTAGAAGAGGAAAACACGCCTCATATAGGCCTTTAGTCCAGATGTCTGTTCAACACACGCCTGATGCTCAAGTGTTTGTTGAACAAACGTCCGGTCTCATAAACTTTTGGAGGATTCGTGAGCTTACAAAATGTAAGCTCACATTTTGTAACATATGCACTCCAAAACTATTAGAGATGCTCTTATTCTAGTATTTTATGGTTAAATGCTAAAACTCGACAGCTTTTTTACTTTTTATATTTCTTTTTTGGGCATTTTCTCATATAATGATATCGTACACTGTCCATTTTTTTACCTGCTGCTATTTCTGCAGCAATTAGCAATTAGTGAGAAAGATGAGATGAGCAATGATTTTGTTTGCAGGTGGCACGGTAGGCAGCGAGTAGAGGTGTATTTTTATTTGTTAAGGTTAGGCTTTGAGGAGACGGTTATGGAGGGTGACAATTATGGGAGGTGACGACTACGAGCAACGTTGAAGCGTGAGGAAAGAGTAGTGTAGGGGACACGACAATTTGGGAAGTGGTGGCGTGGGAAGCACGATTTGATCTATGCGTAAGTGAAGAACGAAATGTGACTTTATGGCTAAATTTTAAAGATGATGTCCTACAAACCATTGAAGTTTGTACTTTGAACTAAATTGCCATATTATATATACACACATACATATGTAATACATTCATACATCCGTGTGTGATATATTAAAATAAACATTAAATTAATTAATATGTTAAATTAATTAAATACTGAATATTATAAAATAAAATATGATTTTATTTTAAATAGATAAATCGGATTCAATGCAATTAATAGATTACATAAGCTCATTAAGATCCAATTAGAAATTTATGCGTTTCACCCGCTGCCAAACTGGTAAGGACCCAACACCAATAACCACTCACTTAGAAATGTTGCAAATTTAATGTCGACAATTTATTCATACATCCGCCGCTGGCATCGACTTTAATGGGAGAGTAAATAATGGGATGCAATTTTACATTAGATCCAACATTGTTAACAAATTTGATACCTAGCATCCAAGATTTGAAGACTACCTATATTTTAACTTGCTTTATTTCTTCCATGTCCAAAATAACAAGGATTAATATATTTGGGACATCTCTTTAGGTGACTAGCCTTAAAATTTTATAGAATTGTAACTTTGAGATACACAAATCGATGCGAGAAAGTGTACAAAGTTAGCCACCACCTATACACAATGAACTTCCTTCAAACATCACTCTTTCATGGAGTTCCTCTCTAACGTGTGAGTTCTCCTCAATGGCACACATATAAATGCACGCACGCAAAACGTATAGGTAAAGTGAAACAAAAAATTCGAACATCGAAAATACAGAAATTAATTCAACAATAAAATGCAAAGTTTACTCATTTTATTATGTAGTTTTAATAATTTTATTGAAAATAGGTGCAATAACCAAAAAAAAACTTAAGTAACGAAAAAGTCAAAAAGTTATACCTAATGTCAATGGTCAATGATATGGTGATCTTTGAGCCCCACCATCGTAATAAGGATGTCGTAAGCTTAGACGTCCCATCTCGAGACACATATTAACAAAAAGTATTATGGAGTAATGCTGTCTGCTAATGCGGAGAATAGAACTGGTTAGGAGCGACCATCTATAGTATTTTCTTAATGTCTATTGAATACGTCGATTAGTGCTCTGTATTCTTTTTTTCTAACTCAAGAGGATCGACGTATCCAATAAATGCTTAATACAAAACTACAGATGGTAGGATCTATCAAAACAAAATACAACAACTCAAATGCATATTTTATGTATAGATGATACCTAACATTTAAAAGATAAAAAAATGAACGAAATTCAGAATGCAAGGAAAATATGGAAGCAAGATAATAGTCAACTGAACTTCATAAGAATAAAAATTTAATTACGAGAAAATCCAACGAGTAATAATGTGAAAAGTTAACGCATCTGTAGGAAAACAAAATAATAAAAGTCAAGGCTTTGTTCGGTTTCATCTCAAGTTTTGCGTTTTCAAAATTCATTACAAAATATGTAAAGAGCGGAGTAAAATATTTAAAACTTCGAGTTACTATGACGATGAAGAAGGAACTGCAGACGAAATGGAGGGATGGACCATTTTTTACTCTTTTGTTATTTTCCAAAATATGAAGAAAAAAATTAGTTTTTTATTTTGTATATTGAGTTCATTTTTTAAATTTGTTGTTTCTCCAAAAAAACACATGAAACGTATTCTGATTTGGTTAGACGAAAACACAAAACTAACGGCAAACCAACTCAAGCCTTAAAGTTTTCATTCTGTACGGTTATGGTCGTAGAGTGATGGCAGTAGTTTGTTAGACAATCACTTAAAATAACAGTAATTTTGGTTACGCTGATAAACAGTATTTACTTCAGATTCGTAGCAGCGGAAATACAGAAGCAAAACTGGTAGGCTTTTATGTAAAAATAGACCTCCTCCTTCGTTCAACCGAAACCCTACTCTAGTAGATTTTTCCATTTACCATAAAAAATTATCTCCTTTACTGAAAGGGAACCCCAACCACATCATCTTTTGCTTCCTTCAAAGCCATTCACAAACTGATAGAGCGATGAAGAAGAGAAGGACTTTTTGCCCTCACGCAGGATCGAACTACGAACCTCCAGTTTACAAGACTGGCGCTCTACCACTGAGCTATAAGGGCTGCTCTGTGCACCAACTTGTAAATCATCTTGATTTATCTCTACTGAATTGGATCGGAAGGAACTCACCTGAACAAGCAAGCTCTAGTTGTGTTAAAAGTAACGTGGATGAAAGCTACACGATGAAATAATTAGCATCGAAGTAGTTCACTACGTATTGTTTGTTCCCCATTAGAGATAATATCATATAATTAATTAAAGATGCGTTAGTTTCCAAATTGAGCCATGTATTAGTATTGATGTACTGATCTGAGTTCCTTCAGTTCAAAAGAACTGGACTGGCATACCAATGACTCGTATACCGATGACTGGTAACCGTTACACCGGTAATGGTAAATTACCGTTTGTATAGGAAAATAACATGTTGATATATTTTTACGTCGAATGACGATTCATTATATATTTTATCACTTAATATAGCATATAGAAAAGAAGTGTATTTTTCATCGTTTGAGTTGAATATCAGTGTAATGAATCATTTTACATGAATATCAGTGTATTATGAATAGACTGCTAAATTACCGTTACCGTTGGTTTTGGAAAAATATTACTGATGTCTTACCGTGAAAAATGGTAAATTTACGGTTACCTTACCGATTATGTTGGTATATCGATTTTACTTTAAAATGGTAAACGATTGACTGGTAAGGGTAAATTTACCGTTATCATACAACCCTAGTTCCACTCATAGTTATCAGTCAATGACCCTGCAAAGTATATTTCCACTTTAACCCCCTCGACGATAGACCATAAGCAACTTCCTCTTTTTATCCCAAATCATTACTTCCATCTTACGAGATAGATCTATTCCATCATAGATTATTTTTAATACTGGCTTTAAATCTATTCCTTTTGACATTTTCAACACCAAATCTCTTGAAAGTCCTTTTATAGATGGATTAGCCAAGTTTTAGCTAGATCTCACGAAATCTATGGTAATTACCCATAGTTGAGCATTTGCCTTACTGTACTATGTCTTAGGCCAATATGTCTAGATTGACATTATATACCTGACTATATGTTCTTGATAGTGTTGTTTGATTATCATAATGCACATATATCGATTTTCTAACCGCAGATTTCTTAACAATTACGTTTCTTTACTACAAGAAGCCAGTGCTATAAATTCAGCAGTTATGGTAGAATCTGCAATACACGTTTATTTCTTTGAGGTCCAGGATATTGCTCCCCTCCCAAGAGTCAATATCCATCTACTAGTTATCCTCTCTTCCAGTGTTCCAACCGGCATCCATATATTCTTCTATTACACTTGGATACCCACTGTACAATATACTATAATCCATGGTTTCTTTTAAATATTTTAAAATTCTTTGTACAACTAGCCAATGAATATGACTATGGTTACTAGTATGTCTACTCATTTTGTCAATAGCGTAGGCAATATCAGGTCTTGTGCATGTCATGACATACATTAAACTACAAATAACTTTAGCGTATTCTAGTTCATCTTGATCCACGGGTATTAGAATATAGTTGCATATTTAGGTCAAATAGGTGCTTACCGGTTTGTAATAAAATTGATTAAACCTTTTTAGAATCTTTTCTACGTAATGAGACCAGGTACTGATCAACCATTCCGTTGTTTTTATGATTCTTATTCCTAAAATCACTTCAGCTTCCACCATATTTTTCATGTGAAAACATGAAGATAGAAATCTTTTCGTTTCTTCAATACTCGATGTATCAGTCCTAACATCAACATATCATCAACATAAAGACATATAATTACACCTTTACCAGCAAGAAATTTGCTATATACACATCTGTTCTATTCGTAAATCCTAAAACCTTTGACACTATGGTTTATAAAATTTCTCATGCCACTGTTTTGATTTAAGACAGTAAAGTGATTTAATAATTTTACACATTTTATGTTCTTGTTCATGCATCACAAAACCTTTTGGTTAAGACATATATCTCTTCATCAAGTTCTCCGTTTAAGAATGGAGTCTTGACGTCCATCTGGTGAATTTCAAATTTTTAAATAGATGATGATGCAATTAATGTCCTAATTGTTAAAATTCTAGCTACAGGTGCATATGTATCAAAATAATCTATTCCTTCTTTTTGGGTATATCCCTTAGCAACTAATATAGTCTTCAAATTTTCTTTCGTATCATCTGCTCTTAATTTCTTCTTAAATATCCACTTACATCATATTGGGTTAGGACCAGAAGGTAAGTTTAATAATTTCCGTGTTTGATTTCCCATAATAGAATCAATTTCATTATTTATGGCTTCTTGTCAATAAGTTGAATCCTGAGACTTTATGGTGTTAGTATATGTTAAAGGATCCGAATCTATGGCTATAGAAAGCATGACTTGATGTCTAATACCACCTTTTGATTCTACAACCAAATAAGTGATAAAATTTGGTTCGAATCACTTTTCTGTCCTCATTTTTTTTACTTTTGTTTAAGAGTTTCACCAGTTTGATCACTATTTTCTTGAGCGTTCTCAAATCCACGAATAGATTCAATGACCTCCATCATTTCACGTATAGGTGTATTATGCTCCACTGCTTCACTGGTAGATAGATTAGATGGAATAGACGTGAATTTATTTTCATAGAACACCGCATCTTTAGGTTATATTATTGTGTTTAGCTCAATCGAATTATTAGATTATATTACTAGAAACTTATAACTCTTGTTGTGTTGAGCGTATTTTAAGAAAATACAATTAATGCCCTTTTGTCCTAATTTTCAGATTTTGGGTTCAGGTAATCAAACAATAACTCTACAATCTCAAACTCGATAATAATCAAGATTTGTTTTGCGTTTCTTTCAAAGTTTATACGGTGTGACTTTAGTTTTCTTACGAGATATTCTATTTAAGATGTAACAAGCGGTAAGTAATATCTTACCTCAAAAACTAGTATTAAAACCAGAATTACATAACATAATATTAATCATTTTAGTAAGAGTCCTATTTTTACGCTTCGATACTCCATTTTGTTATGGAGTATAAGCTACAGACGTCTCATGTATAATTCCTACAGATTCACAAAATGTAGAGAAATGATATTCACCTACCCTATCAGATTAGCGGGTCTTAATTTTAACATCAAAATGGTTTTATACTTTAGTCTTATAAGTCATAAATGAATTTAATACTTCATCCTTAGTACGCATCAAGCGTAACAATATTTTGAATAGTCATTTATAAGTGTTACAAAATATTTCTTTCCTCCTCTAGTTGGAGTACCATGCATACCACAAAAATCAATATGAATCAATTGTAATAGATTAGCGGGACCGGTAAATTTCAATGGAAACAATTTTCCAATTATTTTGGTTAATAAGCATATCCTACATTTATCATCAAATTTATCATCATATTTAGGGATCATATTTAATGATATCATATTATTCAGAATTTTAATATTAACATGTCTTAATCTACTTTGCCACAAAGAAAAAGAGTCAACAATATAGGTAAAAGCAACCATTTTACTAATATTCAATTTGAACTTTTCATCACATATGTACCCTTTTTCTAACCTCAGATACATAATATACATCATCTAATGTCGGAATTTTCCTGAATGCGAACTTTAAGTCTACTGTTCCCTTCCCCTGGACCGGTGCTTTTAATGAGTTTCCCATATAGAGATAATTTTCATCCTCAGACGGATCAAGTTTTTTGAATAGACTCTTGCTGCTATAGATATGCTTGATAGCACCAGAGTCGATCCACCAAGAATCATCACTTTCAATCATGTTGGTTTAAGAGATTACAGCTGCCAAGTTTTCTTTTGTTGATTGAGGTTCTTTTTAAGAAAACGACAATCTCTTTTAAAGTGATCAGGCTTTCCACAATTGTAGCATCCATTCACTTTCTTAGTCTTCTTGTACTCGAAGTTTTTCTTATTATGAAATTTCCTCATTTGATTAAAAGAGTTCTCATAGGTTTTATTTTTCTCGTTTTCCTTGACCACGTGGATCTTATATGTAACACTGTTGGTTCAGTGATTTCTTTCTGCCAAATCATGTGCAAGATTATCCAGATTCATATTATCCTTCTTGTGTTTAAAGGTTTTCCTTTGATATTTCCAAGAAGGGGGAAGTTTGTTTATTATGGATGAGACTTTTATCTCCTTATTCATATTCATATTACGCTAGTTGAATTGGTTTAGGATATCATAATATTATTGAATTGCTCCATTACTTGCCTAGCATCATTCATTTATAATTAAAAAATTAGTAGCCAAAAATTTCTTACTTGTTGCGTCATGCATTAGATATTTGGCCTCCAGTGCATCCCAACTTCTTTAGCGGTTGATTTACTATAGTATATATCGAACAGAGTATCCGTCATTGCATGCACATGTCCTTCTTACATATGTAATAATTTCGTTCCCATTTTAGTCTTGTTCGTGCTTGCACAATATCTCGTTTTATGTTTCTAGTTTCGACATCGTAAGAACATAAACCACTTATAATCCGACCAATAGAAATGCATCTTCTTTTACTAACACACGAAATTAACACCATTGAACGTTTCCAATATGGTGAAATCAAAATAAAACTCTTTCAAACTGTACGGTGCCATTGTCGAATAACGTCTTTAAGATTGTTGGTGTATATTCCTAGATTTCTGATGAAGTGGCACAACAACGATAAAAACAAATATGTAGAGATTGCTGCAAGGCACGTCAATGATTCTTTTCTTAAAACGTTATTTGTCCTCACCACTCGTTTAAACAAACAAATGAGTGCTCATGAGTTAAGGCGGATTGTCTCCCAAGATACAATGAAGCCGAAATGATTGTTCTCTTTAATCAATTAAATGATTGTTCTCTTTAATCAATTGCGATATCACTATTAAAATCGATTCAAACTATCTTCTGAATTGACTATAATGACAAGAGTATCGAGTTTGTGATCTGCAGTATGACAAACCCGAAATAGCATTGAAACAAATAAGAAAGAAGAAGAGTGAGAAACTTGAATTTGCAATGCTTTTTTTGGCGTTTCTGATTTCAGAAAGAAAAGTGTTTTGATATACTTTCCAGTCGTTGCCAATTTTAGGGAGAAGAAAAGTGATCTGAAATAATTTTTGGGTGTTACTATAATAGTTGTGAAGAGAGATGTCTTTTTGCTTGAAATGTTGCGTCTTCTGCCAAACGAGGTTTCCTTTCGTTTGAATTTTCAAACATTCTACCATTTCAACAGTCGTGTTTCCTACCTTTTCTGTATTTTAATTTGAATTTTGGGCTTGCTAATTCACATGAAATATTTAAACATTTCGGTGGTTATGCATAGCTTCCTTCCTTACAATAAAACAAATATTTGGATGTCTAAATGGTTCAACATTCTCTTAAGGAAGTTATATGTAAACAAATATAGTTCCTACTATTCTAATATAAGATGTGGGTCTATTCCAACTTATTCTTCCTCTTCCCTTTCTTAAAAATAAAATAACTCGCACAAAATAAAGGTGGAACCCAGTGCACGAGGCTCCCGAATGATAACGGGCTCTGAGGAGGTTGATAATATACGCAGCCTTTCCCTCGCATTGCGACGAAGCTGTTTCCTGAATCGAATCTGTTCGTCCGGATCACCATGCGGATGACCTAACCGTTGCGTCTGTTAGGAAATCAAATCTACGGTTTCGATAACAACAACTATACAATGGAAATTGAATATGCATATATATTTATATATATATGTATATATACATACAAGTACTTGCTAGAACAACATCACTAGAAAGATAAGAAGAAGGCTCGAAGAATACTACAAGAGACTACAAGTCAATAGGTATAAAGAAGCAATAGAAAAGATGCACAAAACAGACATGCACAAGTATCAGACGTCTGGTTGCACAAGGCAAACGTCTGGAAAAGTCCTCTGCAACAACAAACAGACAAAACCAGACATCTGGTAATAGCACTCAGACGTCTGAAAATCTATTATGTACAAAAACTATATAGTATCAGACGTCTGACACAAATACCAGACGTCAGAATTCAAACTTGGACTTCAGATATGAACTTCAACTGCCACATACGAATGGACATCTCCGCTTCTCTTCGCCGCTACTCTTCATCATCAACAGAAGCAACTTCAGAGTGTTCGTTAATGGATGAAACTACTCAAGAAACCTATCTACAACTATATATAGCATCAAGAATCAAAAGAACAAACTTACCTTACTTACGCTCTCTAATTACATACTCTATCATATATTCTTGATCTCTAGCAAAGTATTTCACTCTTTTAAATATTTAGTTCTTCATAGACAAAACTCTCTAGATATATATTGGAAGCATTTGTACTAATTAGTCAATATCCATGTTATAGAGCACACATTTGACAAGAACAATTCATTGTAACCATGCCTATTCCTCTGGACAAAGCGAGGGTGTTTGATAGTCGAATGCCGAAGGGAAGCTACGGGACTGGACGTAGGATGATAGGTCCGAACCAGTATAAAATCCTGGTGTACTTATTCTATATTTACCTAGATTAATATTGCTTTTAGTTGCATCATATATTTTGTTACATATACTTGCATATACACTACACGATCCACTTTGTTGACTTTCAGCGTCAAGGTTCGACCTCAAAATAACTCACACAAAATACTTTATAAAACCTTTCACTAACAATTCTTCAATACATCAGATTAAACAATTATTATTGGTAATATGACATGCGATGATTTTCATTATATGTAAATGTTTTGATGTTTGAGAGTTTGCCAATCATTTTCTGTGATATAGGTCCTAGAATTATTTCTTCTACTTCTCTATTATTATTTTATTTTCAATATGTTGTTTTCTTCAAAAAATAAAATTTCGTATAATAAAAAAATCATTCAAGCATATACATACATACGTATATTTATTAAATTTATTAATTTTTCACTGTATTATGCTTCCATTACGAATGAATATTCTTATATTTGTTACAAGTTTTATAATGCGTAAAATATGTTAAATTGTTGTTGCACTTTCAAATATAGTCTTATTTATCACTACCTCAACAAATATTTGAATTAAATGCATAAGTTATTTATCTGATCAAATTGTGTCAAACATGAGATACCAAATTCAATTTTTTTCACACTAGATACTTAATTAAAAATATTATCAAATCATAAATTTTAAATCAATCAAATTAACATGATTAACTATATCTCTACACAAACACACACATACATATAGATATATAACCATAGTAAGGATTAAAAGGTTTATTTCCTTGGTTCTCTCCAATTATATTACGTTAAAGTTCTCATTCAAGTTATTACCTTTAGGTTACTATTCATTTTTTTCCCTTTCATATCAAGGTTAATTTTCCTTACATTACATCATAATAATATGATCATATGCCCATATGCATTTCACTTTTTTTAAATTTTAAATTTACACATTTATTTTTACGGATTAGTTTTATCGAAAATAATAATTTTACCGTTCCTGAAGCTTACTTTGAGATAAATGTTTGATATATTTAATTTTATTAAAGTTTTATCACAAAGAGAAATTATTGAAACAATATTTCGTTTACAAAACTAGAATATTTTGAGAAAACTGCAATATTTATAAGCTTTCCATGTTTCAATTCTTTTCCACTTTTAACTGTTGTCTAATCTATATGGTTATAAGTTATGTTATAATTTTCGTCTAATTATGTGATGTCAATCAGTGAGGTGGTTTCTTCTCAGACCAGTGGACCTATCAGTTCAACTCAGAATTCAAACAACACCCTTCCAACTCAATCCAGTGGTACCATGAGGTCCCTTTACAGTCATGACAGTAGCTCTGTCCACATCACAGCACAAAAAGTTGATGGAAAAAAAATACCTGCAGTGGGCAGAGTCAGTAAAATTGGTTATCAATGGGCGTGGAAAACTTGGATGCCTCACTGGAGATCTTCCTGCACCTCATTCGAATGACTCCACCTGCAAGGTATGTCAAGATGAGAATTCTATTGTCCTTGCTTGGCTAATTAACCGGATAAATCCGAAAATCAACCGTAGGTATTTATTTTTCAAAACCACCATAGAAGTATGGGATGCTGCCAAAATGATGGATCTGATCGTCAAGCTTCTCAAAATTTTGAAATCCGCACCAAGCTCAAAGGACTCAAACAAGGTAATCAAACTATTACCAATATTTTTGGGACTTACAGGACCTGTGGTAAGAACTCAATTTGTATCTGGAATATTTTTCGTACTTATTTACGCTCTCTAATTACATACTCTATCATATATTCTTGATCTCTAGCAATCTATACTTGTATTTCATTCTTCTAAATATTCAGTTCTTCATAGACAAAACTCTCTAGATATATGCTGGAAGCATTTGTACTAATTTATCAATACCGTGTTATAGAGCACACATTTGGCATGAATAATCCATTGTAAACATTTCTATTCCTTTGGGCGAAGCGAGGGTGTTTGATAGTCGAATTCCGAAGGGGAGCTTCGGGACTGGACGTAGGACGGGAGGTCCGAACCAGTGTGCTTATTCTATATTTACTTAGACTAATATTTCTTTTAGTTGCATCATATTTTTTTTTACATATACTTGCATATACACTACACAATCCACCCTGTAGACTTTCAATTTGTATCAGAGCAAGGTTTGATCAAAGTACAACAATACGTTTTTGAATTACTTTAATATGACAAGTATTTTTCAAGAAGATCAATCCACAGCAAGACCCCTACTTTGTAATGGTTCTAACTATGCATATTGGTCAACATGTATGAGAATCTTTATGGAAGCTAATTGATTAGAAATTTGGTTAGCCACTCAAAATAAATATGAAGACCTGACACTGCTATGAACACATGGAATGTTGCATAGAAAATCGCAGCCTCTAATAATGCCAAAGCTATGAATGTTTTATTTTGTTCATCAGATAAAATGAATTTCACGTGTCATGTTATGTAGTGATGCAAATTATTTGGCGTACCTTACAAGTTACACACGAAGGCACAAACAATGTTAAACAAACTAAGAATTCAATTTCACAAAATCAATTTTCATCATTTAAAATGAAACAAAATGAATCTATAGTAGACATGTACTCCAGATTTCAAACCATTAAACACGATTTAATGACACTTTGAGTCAAATTCATAAATTTTGATTTGATATTTAGAATACTCAATTCTTTAACTCCAGAGTGGGAAAGAAAAGCATTAGCTATCGAAGAAGCTGATGATATTTCAACACTCTTAGATGAAGAATTGGTAGGAAATTTAATGTCCTATGAAGCTAATTTGCTGGTAAGAAAAGAACAAAATTCGGAGAAGAAAAACATAGCATTTCCAGCAAGACTTAAACGAAGAAGAAATCGTATTTATTGCCAAAAATTACAACAAATTCAAGAAATTTAGGAAAATGACCAGATTTCACAAAGGAGGAAAATCAAACTCTACAAATCAAACATCAATCAAATGCTATGAATGTGACCAATTTGGACGTATGAAGAAAGATTGTACCAATCTCAATAATGATAAAAAGAAGAACAAATTTGAAAAATTCAAAAAAGAAAGCTTTCAAAATAGTATGCGATGACTCGGATTCTTCATCATCATCAGACAGTGGCAGCAATAGCGACGGAGAACAAGCTAATGTATGTTTTATGGCACAAACTGATGAGGTATGTTCCGAACTTAGCTATGATGAATTATTAGGACTTAGCATGGAATTAGATGATAAATTTAGACAAATAAAAAAATTGAATAAAGAACATATAGCCAAAATAAATAGATTAAAACTTGAAGTAGGAATGTTAAAAGATGAAAAAATTATTTTAGAAGAGGAACTAGAATTATCTCAAGAAAAAATTGAAAATAGTTTGGTTGAAAACGAAACTATGGCTATTGATTTTGGAAAAACTAGAATAGAAAAAGATAACTTGTTAAAAGAAATTATCAACTTGAAAAGTAATATAAAAACGTTGAAAATTGAAAATTTATAACTAAAAGAAAAATTAGATAAAATTACAAATAATGTTTTAAAATTTAATAAAGGAAAACAAAATTTGGGAAATCTTATCAAAACTTCAAAACCATCAGGTAATATAAATGAAATATGATTTAAAAATATTCCTAAATAAAAAGGGAATAATATTGAGAAATATAGTTGTATTAATCAAAAGATTAGAAGATCACCTAAGTCAAATACGAATACCAAAAATATAAAAATTTGGATTCCTAAGACAAATAATAGTTTGATTAGACAAAAACATATTAATAATTTTTTAGATAACGTAGTCTATAATAAAAATTAAATTCATAAAGGTACCAAACCGTCATGGGTATGGCTACCTGCTTCTCCTAACGTTTAGTACCCTAACAAAGTATATGGATACCAATTAAATCATCTTTTGTTTTGCAGGTACCCAAAATAAAAAATAAGGAGAAATAAATACTTGATAGTGGATGCTCTAAGCATATGATCGAAAACTCAAAAATGTTATCAAATATAACATACATCGATGGCGGAACGATAACTTTTGGAGATAACTCAAAAGGATACGTCGTTTGAATTGGAGAAGTCATCAACTCTGGTATTTCTAACTCTCATATTATTACAAATTTTTGATAGTAGAAAATTTTAAATACAACATATTTAGCATTAGTCAATTATGCGATAAAGGTTTTCAAATTAATTTCGAAAAAGATAGATGTAATATTTTCGACAATAACAAACAACTTATCTTTGAGGGTTTTAGAAAAAAATATTTATGTCCTAAATATGAATATAAATCAAAATTCAAATTTATATTTAACCGCCGAACATGATGATCCATTTTTATGGCATAAACAATTTTGCCATATTAATTTTAAATATATTAATAAATTAGCAAAATATGAGCTAGTTAGAGGGTTACCTAAAATAAATTACAAAGTAGAAAATTAATGCGACGATTGTCAAATTAGAAAACTAAAGAAAAGCTCCTTTAAGTCTAAAATAATATTTCTACAAAACAACCATTAGAATTAGTACATTTAAATTTATTTGGTCCAACCCAAGTGCGATCTATAAATCACAACAAATGTATTTTTGTAATATTTGATGATTTTTCAAGATATACATGGACTTTATTTTGAAAACATAAAAGTGATACTTTAGGAATGTTTAAAAAAATTTCTAAAATAATTAAAACTCAAATGGATTTGAAAATTAAAAATATTCGAAGTGATCACGGTGGAAAATTCGAAAATGATCTTTTTACCAATTTTTGTAACAAAAAGGCATAAGTCATAATTTTTTTTTCCGCACACCTCGACAAAATGGTGTGGTGGAAAGAAAAAAAACGTACGTTACAAGAATATGCATGCACACTATTAAAAAGTAGTGGTCTACCAAAACATTTTTGGGCAGAAGCTATGGCTACGGCTTGTTATGTTTTGAATCGAATAACCATATGACTTATGACTAAACATACTTGTTTTGAAATTTTTTTGGAAGAAAACCTAAAGTATCATACTTTAAAACTTTCGGATCAAAATATTTTATGCTAAATACAAAAGATAATTTAGGAAAATTCGACCCGAAGGCCGAAGAAGGAATCCTTGTTGGATATTAGGATCGTATCAAGTGTATAGAATTTTTAATAAACGAACTAACACAATTGAAGAAAGTTTACATGTTTCATTTGATGAAAATTTTCTTAACCATCATACTAATGGCGAAGAAGAAATAATTCCAATAACAAATACAACAATTTCCTTTAATAATGAGACAAATGCATAAAATAATAATTTAGTATCATTTCCTAGAATTCTAAAAAATCATCCAAAAGATAATATTACTGGAGATCTCAATTCAAGTGTAACTAGAAATCAACTTAACCAAATAAGTCATATTGCATTTGTGTCAAATTTTGAACCAAAAAATTATAAAGAAGCTTCAAACGATAATTTTTGAATAATATCCATGCAAGAATAAATCGTTTTGAACATAATAATGTTTGGGAATTAGTACCAAGACCAGAAAATCAATCGGTTGTTGGAACAAAATGGATATTTAAAAGCAAAGCAGATAAAAACTGAAATATAGTTAGAAATAAAGCACGTATAGTCGCTCAAGGTTATAATACAGAAGAAGGTATCGACTACGATGAAACTTTTGCTCCAGTGGCAAGACTCGAGGCCATACGTACACTACTTGCTTTTGCAAATCATTACAATATTAAATTATTTCATATGGATGTCAAAAGTGCTTTTTTAAATGGCTTTATTAGAGAAAACATATATGTTGAACAACCACCATTATTTGTTCACAAAAATATCCCGATAATGTTTTTAAATTACAAAAAACCTTATATGGCTTAAAACAAGCTCCTCGTGTCTGGTACGAACGTTTTAAAAATCATTTAATTACATCTGGTTTCCAAATAGGTAAAATCGATATGACTTTATTTATTAAACGAGTAAATAACAATATTTTAGTTGTACAAATTTACGTAGATGATATTATTTTTGGCTCAGCTAACGAAAATCTTTGTAATCAATTTTTGAATATTATGAAAAATGAATTTGAAATATCTCACACGGAGGAATTAAATTTCTTTTTAGTTTTACAAATAAAACAACTTGAAAATGGTATTTTTATTCATCAAGAAAAATATTGTAACGATCTATTACGTCATTTTGAAATGGATAAAACTTCAGGCAAACCAACACCGATGAATACTAGTGTTCACTTGGAGAAAGATGATAACGGAAAAGATTTTGATGAAAAATTATATCGTAGTATGATTGGCTCCTTACTTTATTTAACGGCTAGTCGACCCGACATTATGTTGAGCATATGTCTTTGTGTCTGATTTCAAGAAAAACCAAAACAATCTCACCAAAGAGTTGTTAAATGTATCTTACGATATCTATCGAGTAATAGAGATTATGGTTTGTTTTACCACAAAGGATCATCGTTTGAACTAGTTTCATATAGGGACGTAGATTTCGGTGGATGTAAAACAGATCGTAAGAATTGTCAATCCCTGAAAATTGAAATGTCCAAACCATCTATGATATGGCTAAGACTCGTCTGCATGTGCTTGCATTGCTATATTGTTAGCGTATTTCCATTGTACTGGAAATCATCTGTTTTCTTTCATTTTTATTTGTGCAATTTCAAGGGATTTGTTTCGCTTGTCATATATTATGGAAGAATCTTATTCGAAATACAAAGTATTCTTTCTCTATCATCTGTCCCACACCGAGTAGGTTTTGATCAATGTTGGGACTAGAAGTACATCCTTGATGTATCTTCTGTATTTCATGTATCAATAGCAATTGCGACTCTTCCTTTAGCGTCTATGAAGTCACCGTTACCAATTTTGACTTTTGTTTTAGCTTTATCAAGTTTACAAAAAATATTTTTATTTTTGTCATGTGGTTACTACAACCATTATCAACGCACAAAATATCATTCTTTTCTTCCAAAGTAGCTTGATAGACATAAAAAAGTTTATTTTCTTCATCCGTCTCTTTTGAAAAGTTAGCATAGTGAGATTTCTTGAAGCGATGGTCTTTTTCAACATGGCCGAACATTTTACAGTTTTGGCATTTTGATTTCCCTTTAAACCAACAATCTTTATCCAAGCGACAATTACTTTCACAAATACCGCATAAGGAAAATTTTCCCTTGTTCTCAAGTTATTTCCCTTGGTTGCTCTTGCTTCTATAGTTTTGTTGTATCTTTCTACCCCTTTTTTCATTACGAGACAACAAATGAAATTTGGTTTGAAATATGTTTTCTGTTGAATTTTCATTTCCCCTTTATCGTCAATTTTCGTATGCTTTCAAGAGAGCCTTACTTGATCGGCGATGAGGTTTTTGAATTTTTTAATTCCTCTAACACCTAAATTATTGCATCATAATTTTCTGTATATGAAATTAATATTTTTTTCGACTATTTTCTTGTTTGAATATGTTTCTCCATAGGCTCTTATTGATTTATCATTTCTTTTATTCTAGAATGGTAATCTTTTGCAGCCTCGTTTTCTTTCATCTTAAGATTTTCAAAATCTATTTTAAGCTTCCGTAGTTTAACCATTCGTACCTTTATGGATCTTAAAACTCCTCCTTTATCGTGTCCCGCATCCTCTTTGCACACATGATTCGAGTGAAAATTTAGTCTGCCATTGCTTGTTGTGGGCAAAACAATGCTTGAGAATCGTTTTGTTATCTTTTAGAATCCTCTTGATTTGTTGGAAGAGTTGATGTGTCTTCCAGATAGTAAATCTTTCCTCAACATTTTTTCATAGATTTTGAGAACAAAAATAGATCTTGAATTTGACAGACCAAAAATCATAATTTTCGGAATGGAAGATTGACGCGGGAAGATAAGTGAAGAACGGTATGATTCGTTATTCATGATGGGAAGCAAGAACTGGACGCCCAGCCTTGATCAAACAGACTTTGATTCCACTGGAAGAAATGTTATTAACAAATTATAAAGAAAGAAATAGTAGAATTAGTTTTTTTTTAAAATTTGGTAGTGTAGATTTTTTTTCCACTTTTTCTTCGGTATATTATGCCAAGAACGACATATTTATACATATAATCATGACCTTTAGAAAGAGACAAATTTAACCATTCAATTAAAAACACAATTATTGATTAAAGACCTCGTATGAAATAAAATAATTTTACCTCAACATATGTGATTTTTCATAATTAATGGACACAACTTTTCACACAACTTTTCACTAATGGATGTTGTAGTGAAAACTTTGCTTTGTAGAAGTTTTTTCCAATAGATCTTTTATCATCCAAATCACAAAGAGATAAATTTGGAGAGAAAATAAATGGACATGAAATCAGAAATCAATACAAAAAAGATTCCACCCAACCACCCTCTTTATTGGTTCATTAAAATTTATTCACAATTAATCGAACAAAATAAAAGTGTACAAAATACAAATTGAACAAATAACCAAATTGAGAAAGAGAGTCTTAATCTTTATGGCTAAAATTGTTGGAGGTGAATAACAAGGATGAAAGATGAGAGAATTAGCAAATAGATTTTCACACATTTTACGCTCTCTCTTATAGGCTTTACTCTATCTATAACGTCAATTACTTAATGTCCACTTTAATATTAAGTGACAAAAAATAAGCTGATTAGCCAATTAGAGAGAGAAATAAACATAATCAAATATGTCTGTTAATTAGGGGAAAACAAAATCTTCTCTTTCTTTTGCATATGTATTACCAAAATTTATCACTCCACCTTGATGCAAAATCATATATCTTCAACATATCAAGCATGTCATCTCTAGATCTATCAAAACTCCCTATATCTCAATCAAACCAAATAACAAACCTATACCACTTCCTACAAGTGATGCATCTCCCTTTTATGAGGTGCACCACACCAATCGGTCTTAAAAGCGTTTGCAATACCATAAAAATCTTCGTACAATTTTTGTACATTTTTCTACTCGACACTCGTCTACCACTCAATCTGAGCTCATTACACGATCACTACCTATCTCTCCAGGATCATCAACATGAAGACCCTTGTCTAAAATATGATCCTCAACACGATCATCATAAGCAGTGAACACATTAGCCTCTCCATCTGACTATGGACTAGGCTCTCCAACTGTCACTAGCTTCCCATAGTCGGCTACATGACCAACCAAGCTATAAAGTTTTCCTTCTTTCAATACACCTCTCATCCATACAGGACCACCCTTCTTCATTCTCAAAACTCCAACTCGAGTCTCGTAAATGCAACCACAGCGATCCTACTGACCAGGTTAAATAAGATTATGTGAACTAGAAGGAACATGCCTCACGCCCGAGACTTCTCTAATCACACCTTTATGCGTACGAAACCGAATAGATCCAATACCATAAACTAGTAGCTCAACTCCATTGGCGGTCCTAATCATGCCGGCACTCTTTTCAAAAGAAGGGAAACAATTTACATCTCTACAAATGTGAAAAATGGCTCCCGAATCCATCATTCAAGGCCTCTCTTCACTAATGAAGACATCACAACAAGTGTCACTGTCACTATCTTCAGCTATGCCCGTCCATGTATCACTATCACTGTCACTATAGCCTTGTTTTGATCCTTTTTAGACGCTTCACATCTATTGCGCAATGACACTTTTTATGACAATGGTAACAAATGATACTTTTCGACATATCTTTACCATTAGCAACTTTCCTCTTCGGACTTGTATTCTTTTTCGAGTCTTTCGCTATCATAGTCTCATCTTGAACTAATTTCACACATGACCCTTTTTTTCTAAGCTTCTCATTCAAAAGACTATTTTGAACAATTTTCAGTGAGATAATTCCATTAGCATTGAAATTACTTAATAAAACAATCAAAGTTTTCCAACTTTCTGAAAGCGACTCATCAACAAAAAAGCATTTAACTCATCATCAAATTTGACATTCATATTTGCCAATTGATTTATTACATCTTGAAATTCGTTCAAATGCTCTAAAACAGACTTCTCTCCATCTAATTTCAGTTGAAACAACTTTCAAACAAGAAAAACCATATTTGTAGCACTCTTTGACTCATACAAAGATACAAGCTTGTTCCACAAAGCCTTCGCGGATTTACAAATAGCCACATGATGGAAGACCGAATCATCAAGATACCGACAAATCAACACAATTGCCTTCTTATCCATCTTCTTCCATTTTCCCTCCTATACATTAGAGGGCTACTTGCCATCTCCATCAATTGGATCATGAAGATCATGGAGATACAAAACATCTTCCATCCCAGACTTCCAAATACCCCATTTTTTTCGTTTAAAATAGCCATCTTTGAAAAAAAAATCATGTCTGATATCTCAATAATTTTTCAAATCCAAAATTACTCTAAGCTTTGCGATGACCTTGCTTCGATACCAATCTGTAGTTAAATTTTTTTCTTTGCGGAATCTTTTTCCAATAGATCTTTTATCATCCAAATCACAAAGAGATAAACTTGGATAGAAAATAAACGGACATGAAATCAGAAATTAATACACAAGAGATTCCACCCAATCACTTCTTTATCGATTCACTAAAATTTATTTACAATTAATCGAACAAAATAAAAGTAAACAAAATACAAATTGAACAAATAATCAAAAGGAGAAAGGAAGTTTTGATCTCTATGGCTAAAATTATTGGAGAAGAAGAACAAAGATGAAATAAGAGAGATAATTAGCATATAGATTTTCGTATATTTTACACTCTCTCTTCTAGGCTCTATTTATAACATCAATTACTTAATGTCCAAGTTAATGATAGATGACAAAAAATAAATTGATTAGCCAATTAGAGAGAGAAATAAACATAATCAAATATGCTTGTTAATTAGGGGAAATAAAATCTTCGCTTTCTTTCTTTTGCATATTTATTTCTTTATATTTATGATTTTGTATCATCAAAATTTAACGGATATGTCTGTTCAAAACATGTAGCATAATTTCAATAAAAAAGGAACCTTCATTTTTACCAGGTATCATCATCTACCCAATGCTCAATGCTTTCACTTGAGCGGGATCTGGAGCGGGCAAGTTGTACCTAGTCATACCTCCATTGCTAGAGAGATCATCTTTGACACTTGGTCAATAAAACAAGCGGCCATAAAAACCAAGTTCATCGCTGCGTGAATCAGAACATTTAATTTTCAACAAATACTAATCATTAATTTTCAAAACTTATTAATTTCCAAAGACTAATCATGATTTTCACATTGTTTGAATCACAGTGGATACTATAAAGTAAAAACAGGCAAACCACCGTACATACCTAATTGCTCCAGTTTGGAGTCAGTGATGCTAAGACTGGATGTAGAATTTGGATCATCTTTTGCATATCTTGATGTGTAGTAATTAAGTCCTACGAAAATCATATGATCCTTTTATCAACTCTGATTCCTTCTTAGTGAATTTTGGAAGCCTTTCTCTGACCAAATCTCTCATACAGGCTGTGATATTCTTCATTCATTGATGACTGCATAATTTATTGCCCTCAACGCTGCTGCTTTTTCTGCATCTGAATCTGAATATGGCTTATACATAGAGCGATTCCAATCTCTCCTCAATTATCTGACTTAAAATTTAAAGGTTCAACATGTGAGAACAAGCTTGCATATCTTAAAACATAAAATTTATATCAATTACTATGAATTCTAACTCCCATAATTTATTGATCCCTCACAGCACATCATTTCTGAAAGTTAAAAATATAAGAAAGCTTTATTTATTCAGAGTATGTTTCAGTTTGACAACTAGTTACAAGTAATCAAAACTACTTCTAAGTAACTCAATTCAATTCTGGTGCTTAACTTCTTATAAGAGGCTTACAAAGCGACTTAGAATTAGAAATGTGAAAAGTAGTTTATGATTTATAAACAAAATTTGTAAGTCATGTGTGGTTTTAACCAAATTATATTATTTATTTTTAACTTTAACACTCAAATTACATCCACGCACTTTTACTTATAAGTTACTATTTAAAACTACCTAGAAGTTACTATTTGGAATTCTTTGCAAGAAGTTTCAAAATAAGTTTTGTCAAACGGGCTCTTATTTATTGATATATCCTCTTATAGAATATTAATCTTGACAAATGTTTTAAATTCGAGTAAAATTACATGGAAGTGGTTTAAAAAGTTCGGCAGCTGCTCCGTGTGCTAATTTCTGATCGTGAGTAAAAGAGAATGAGATAGATCACAGTAACGAATACAACAAGTATATACGAGACTTATATGGATTATTACATCTCAGCCATTCATTCATAATCCAACCGTTCATATTCATTCTCAGTTTACAAAGGAGTATAATGGATACGTGCCGACTCTGTTGAAGCCCATTTACAACTTATATCATTTTGTATAAATACAGCAAGTATTATGTAACTGATAGATAATCTGATTATCAATTTTCTTCTGCAATCAGTAAAAGCTTTTTCATTTTAATCTTTAATTAAAAATCTTTTATGGTATTAGAGCTACTATTTGCTTAACAGCATTGTGCCTTGCCATAATCTCATCAGAATCGATCTCATCACCTGAGAATCGGCTGCACTTCTGAATCTCATCAGATCTTTGATCATCATCTGAGATTCAAGAATTAATCACAGTTCTTATCATTTGATAACTGTGCCGTGCCAAGCTAGGAGGTGTCAGAGATTCATCACCTACCACCCGACTGGCTGCATCAGTTGATCATCAAAGAATTCTATCAGTAACAACATTACCTGATAAGCATCAGACAAAGGTGAATCAGAGAAATCTATTCATCATTTTCACCAGTATATCCTATATATCATCAGAGAAAGTCAGTTCTTGATTCTTGATTTAACTTTATCATCATGGTCGATGAGAATGCTGCTGCATCATCAACTTCAGCACCAAGAACCACTCAGACTCAATCCAATATTACCCAAGATTTCATGAATTCCATCATCAAGCCACAGAGTCAAGCATTTACTGTCCAGTTGGAGGAATCAAATAACTTGCTGTGGAAATTCCAAACGGAAACTGCCACAAGAGGCTATGGAATTGAAGATTATGTTCTTGGAACCATAAGTGTTCCACCCAAATTCACTACAGATCAAGATGGGAAACTTATAAGTAATAAAGATAATACAACACACCAAAAGCAAGACAGCTTGTTCAGTTCATGGTTAATATCCTCAATCAATGCAAATCTATTGCCATAAATTGTTGGATGCAAAACAACATATGAAATATGGCATACTATTGAACAAGTGTTCAGTTCTCAATCAGCCGCAAGAATCATGCAGTATAAAAGACAACTGCATCATTTAAAGAAGGATAATCTAAGCATGAGGAAGTATCTATCAAAAGCTAAAACAATATGTGATCAACTTGCTTCTACTGGGCATAAAGTATCTGACACAGAACAAGTTTTATCCATATTGAATGGTCTTGATGAAGAATACGAGTCAGTGGTGGCAGTAATATCTTCCAATGAAGTATTACTATCACTACAATATGTTCACTCAATACTACTCTCCCATGAAGGAAGATTGGAACAAAAGAAATCAACCAACTCAGATTATTCAATCAATTACATTGCTAACAGCAGAAACAAAAATCAAGAAAGCAACAATGCCGCAAGAAATCAACATAACAATAATCAAAGAGGCAGTCAATACAATAGATACAAAGGCAGAGGAGTTAGGCAGAACTACAACAACAGACCAAGATGCTAAATATGTGAAAAGTATGGATACACAGCGAGCAAATGTTATTTCATATTTGATGCAAATTTTATTCCAACTCAACAAAGCAGTAATGGTTCAAGAGCATCAAATCCTAGTGCAAACATGATTAATGTTCAACCAGAAGTCAAAACTGAACAAAGGAATGATGACAGAGCCAAAATTGAAGACATACATGATAACAGTTGGTATCCTGACTCAGGGGCCACTAATCATGTAACAAATGATCTGAGCAAATTAAATCTTGGAAATAGGAAATACAAAGGTACGCAATTACTATATTTAGGAAATGGTAAATCTGTTCACATCTCTCATACTGGTAATGCAAGCTTAAGAGGTATAAGACAACTTTACCTCAATAATTTACTAAGAGTCCCACTTATTAAAAAGAATTTAATGAGTGTATCACAGTTTGCCAAAGATAACAATGTCTACTTTGAGTTTTATCCAAATCATTGCTTTGTAAAAGATATACTAACAAGGGGAACTCTCTTGCAGGGTAAAGAACATAAAGGATTGTACAAATTTGATGCTGCAAATTCAAGAAATGATGATCATAAGGAAAATTGGTGTCATATTTAAGAATTAAAAACTGATGATGGTAAGAAAAATTTTAATACTTGGCACTGTAAACTGGGTCACCCCAGTATAAAAAATTTAAGACATGTTGTAAACAACTGCAGTGACATATCTGTTAATGAAATTCCAGTTTCTTATAATTGTACATTCTGTAAAATGGGCAAAAGTCATAAGCTTGCATTTCCAGACTCTGAGACTGTTTATCATAAACCATTAGAATTGATTGCTACTGATCTATGGGGTCCAGCCCCAATATGCAATGATTATGGTTATAGATATTATATCTCATTCATTGATGCATATTCCAGACATGTTTGGATATATTTCTTAAAAGTAAAGTCTGAAACTAACAATGCAGTAATGCAGTTTGTAGCAAATGCAGAACGACAGACAGGCTGTCAGGTAAAAATTATTCAAACACATGGTGGAAAAGAGTTTCTACCACTGAAAGATTACTTTCAAAGAAAAGGAATCACACAAAGAACTACATGTCCCTATACCTCTGAACAGAATGGTCTTATAGAAAGAAAACATAGGCATATTGTAGAAACTGGCTTGACTTTATTGGCTCAGGCATCATTGCCATTAAAATTTTAGCCAGATGCCTTCTACACAGCAGTCTATCTGATTAATAGACTACCCACAAAGGTACTAAATTATAAAAATCCATTAGAAGTACTAACTAAAGTCAAGCCAGACTATCAAAACTTAAAAGTATTTAGATGTCTCTGTTTTCCTTACTTAAGACCTTATAACAATCACAGGTTAGAATTTAGGTCTCAACCCTGTAAATTTTTAGGATATGCACCAAATAAAAAGGGGTTTAAGTGTCTTGATAACAAAGGAAGAATATATATATCAAGACATGTAATTTTCAGTGAACAAGAATTTCTATTTAGTAATGAAGAAATCAAGACATCTGACAAAATTTATAATGCTAGATACTCATTACCTCCGATAACCCTTTTCTCTAAAGAATTAGCCTCTGATTGCACTGCTGATAATGAGGAAAGAGACAATTCAAACACTAACTCTTTAAGTCAGCAAGTGAAACAGGACAAGAGCAAGGCAACATTTCAGAAAGATCAAGTGATTCTCCCCTACCCAACACTAGTCAACAGTCTGACACATGTCAAATATTAAGTGATATTGTATCACTCAATACTCAACAGGGTGTTACTGAAGACATCACTGAACAATCTGCTCAACCTGTAAACACTGGACATCACATAATAACTAGGGCCAAGAGTGGCATATTTAAACCAAAAATCTATAGTGTTGTGTCAGATTGCACTGAGCCAAGTACTCATCAACAAGCAGTACATGACACTAATTGGAGAACAGCCATGAAGGAGGAGTACAATGCATTAATGAAGAACAAAACTTGGGACCTTGTACTCCTACCAACACACAAAAACATAATTGGCTGCAAGTGGACATACATAATTAAAAGAAATCCAGATGGTTCAGTTCTTAAGTACAAAGCAAGACTAGTGGCAAAAGGGTATTCGCAACAGAATGGATTTGATTTCAATGAAACCTTTTCTCCTGTTGTAAAACCCTCAACCATTAGGATTATCTTAACTACTGCTTTGCACAAGAACTGGACAACCAGACAATTAAATGTTAATAATGCTTTTCTTAATGGTATCTTGCAGGAGGAGGTGTACATGGAACAGCCACATGGGTTCATTGAAAAAGGCAATGAAAATCTTGTATGCAGACTAAATAAAGCCATCTATGGACTCAAGCAAGCACTAAGAGTGTGGTTCGAAAAGCTAAAATTAACTCTTGCTAAATTTGGATACAACTCAACAAAATCAGACAACTCTCTATTCCTTAAATTTTCAAATAATAGTATTATATATGTACTGATTTATGTTGATGATTTTATTATTACAGGTAATAACAAGTCAGAAATCGAGAAAACTGTACAATTTCTACACAGAGATTTTACAATCAAATACCTGGGAGACTTGAACTATTTTCTTGGAATTGAAGTCAAAAGACTATCAAACAATGAAATCCAGTTAAATCAAAAGAAGTATATTACAGAAATTTTGGTAAAAGCTAACATGAATGAAGCAAATCCATTGCCTACACCAATAACAAGCAACTTACATCTATCAAAACACAAAGGTGAATCCATATCTAATGATAAGCAGTACAGAAGTATAGTTGGTGCACTATAGTATGCCACCATAACAAGACAAGACATCTCATTCAGTGTGAACAAAGTCAGTCAGTTTATGCAGAAACCATTATATGAATACTAGAGAGCAGTGAAACGTATTCTAAGATATCTTAGAGGTACTCTGGATCAAGGTCTAATCATGCAATCAAGTAAATCACTGAATATCAATGCATATGCAGACTCAAATTGGGCCAGTGACTATGATGACAGAAAGTCTACGACCGGTTACTGCATTTTTCTTAGAAAAAATCCAGTGTCTTGGTGTGCCAAAAAACAATCAACGGTATCTAAATCAAGGACTGAAGCTGAGTACAGAAGCATTACTAGCACAACATCAGAAAGTAAGTGGATATAATCACTACTCAGTGAATTACAAGTTAATACCAACAGCAAAGCAACGATCTGGTGTGACAACATCAGTGCAATATCACTTACATTCAACCCTATTTTACACTCTCGAACCAAACACATGGAACTCGATCTCTATTTTATAAGAGAACAAGTGAATAAGACAAAATTAGAGTAAGTTACATACCTTCAACTTACCAAAAGGCCGATGTTCTCACAAAACCCCTTTCTCGTCAGAGTTTCATAAAGTTCAGAAGGGAGTTAAATGTTGATGTCGGCGACATCAATCAAAGATCTCAAGTCCCAGTATACATACCAGAAATAGTTCAAGAGCTTAACGAAGACAAGCAACTCAGAAAAAATTCATCTTGAAGTCATTCTAAGGAAACTTTCTCCTTTCTCTTAGCTCAAGTCGCAGCCTTTAACCCATCTGATGAAAAATAAGGGAAGAGGAAGACTATCATAGCTGAGATCATCCTCAATTTTTCAATGATAATTCATATATCTCGCAAAGAAAACAGATCTCATTTCTCTAGAGCAAACCCTAGCCGACATTAGGTTTGATGGGGAGTATAAGAGAATGAGATAGATCACAGTAACAAATACGGCAAGTATATACGAGACTTATATGGATTATTACATCTCAGCCATTCATTCGTAATCCAACCGTTCATACTCATTCTTAGTTTACAAAGGAGTATAATGGATACTGGCCGACTCTGTTGAAGCCCATTTACAACTTATATCCTTTTGTATAAATACAGCAAGTATTATGTAACTGATAGATAATCTGATTATCAATTTTCTTCTGCAATCAGTAAAAGCTTTTTCATTTTCATCTTTAATTCAAAATCTTTTAGTGAGCAACGATGTAAGGTTCGGTTAGATAATTGCCACGATGACATCCAAGGCTGCTACAACACCCTGAGACATGCACTCCGAGTGAATAGCCTTGGATACTGAATGTCCATGGCTCATTCACTGTAATACAATTTTTAACTCTGTCTCCAGATTCTCGGAAGCATATTTGGAAATAATCTTTGGAATCGTGCCTAGTGAAGAAAATAATACAAGACACGTTACATTGTACCACTGCGTTGAAACTTGAAACTCTTTTCTTTAGTTAAGGTTGATGGGTATATTTTTATGAGGTATATAAATCTGTGCAACAACATAGAGTGTTTTGGCAGATGTTTTCTTACTAGAATACCATCAAACCTAAAATGGGATTTAATGAGGTTGCAGTATTTTGCTGACTTTTCTATATCATAAAACAGGTTAATTTTTGTTTTTTGTATTACTCTTAAGAAGAACCATATAACAACAACGATTAAGATAAGTTTATGTACTCTATGTGAATTAAATTCTTACACACTTTTTGTGAAGAAAACCGCCGTATCCATCCTCTAAAGCTTGAGGGACATCCCAATTGAAGAGTCTTAACATATGGTGTTATACCTGGAATGCGAATTACATGTTAGTACATTGTGAAATCATACCACTATTTTCCAGTACTCGCCATTTTCTATTAGCTCGTTTATGAGATTGTAATACATTATTCCTTCTTGATTTATTCCTCATTTCAAGGTACCATCTGTTTTCACAAGTGAACATAAAAAAAGGTTGATTTATAAATTTGCTTAGTTGTTGGAATCATATAAGCTTCAGTTTTGTATTTATTTTTCTAAATAAACATCATTTTTAATCTTCATTTTTGCAGGTTCACTTAAGTACAATGGATTGATTTTAGCATTGCAGAATTCTAGACCAAGAGGTTGAGAAAGGGTATGAATTTAGTCCCATCTCCTTTATCATCTTTACATCATCCTGCAAGCATTTGACAACAATATCCATTTCCCAATACATGGGTTATATTGGATATGTAGCAAGTCATTCTTTTACGATTTCAGTTATTTACTTTGTCTCTGTGGTACAAATCTGTGGCAGCATCTCCATTGCTCCTCCCCGTGATTTTATCTGTATAACGATTAGGCATATTTTTATGCTGCAAATAATGAAAAAGGATCAATAATATCCCATATACAGATATGGTGGTACAACTAGTTATTATCATTTACAGTTTGCATTCTGCTATTCGTTTCAAAAACTAGAATATTTTGAAATATTATACTTCGATTAGATTTTATGAGGCTACAAGTTATATATATTAACATAATATATTTAGCATATGGTGCTCTTGGTCAGTGAGAGTGTCCGAAATATTAGGTCCTCTTCCTCCTTCATTCCATGCTCCCTCCACCTAAACCCATATCACATATTATGATATGGTTCAACATATGTATATATAGGGCTAGGATCGACGACGTCTCATCTTTGCTACACCTCAAATCGCCTTGATTTTACCACATGTTTTGAATTAAATAATATACTTTCTCTCTCCTGAAGTGAGATGAGAGAGAAGGTATATAATTTAATTCGGAACACGTGTTTGAAATCAGGGAGATTTGAGGCATAGCAAAAGTCAGGTGTAGCCGATCCTTGCTCATACACACACTACACATCTATGTACAATAAGTAAATAAATTTAAGAAAAACATACCTGGTTTGCAGAAGCTGCAACACTAAATTTAATTTCATTAGAGAACATAGACCTTCCTATATCAACTTCAAGTGGAACTAAAATGGTCCATGGTTGGGGTATGGGTGCTGTATTTTGGCTATCAAAGCATGCAATATGAGTATTTGACCTCTTGCTCCTGTAACTAATGGTCAACTGAGAAAGACTTGCATCATGTTTACTGGATGCTATTAGAGATGGATCACCAGTCCAATTTGCATGTTCAGAAGTTGAGCCATGGTATGTTTATTTTAATTGAAGGAGTTCCCTTTTCTTGCTTGTGATTAGTAATACACCTATGTGCATGTTTTTATAGAGGCTGGGAGCCTGTAAAAATAGTGTACGTATCTTGGCAGTTTGATTGGCAGTGCAGCTTTTATGTATTTAATGGAGATTAAAAAGTAACTTAAAAAATTAACATAAGCAATAGACCATAGCTGCCAGGTGGGGTTTCAATTGCATATAAGAGTTGGGTTGCAAGAATAATGTGATTGACATTTGAATGCACATATTATAGTTTTTAATTATACTTTTATAATTCTATATTTAATTTAGTTTTATCTAACTGGTGGTACTGGATGATCGTCTAATACTATTTTTCATGAAGATGCATGCAGATATTATAGTTTGTCATTTGCTTCTGCTATGGATATAATTTTGAAGACATACAATTATTTTAGTTACTCTTCTTACAAATATAAGGTACACTCATGGGTTACAAGTATAACTATTGGTCAACCACTAAGTAAAAGTCAATGCTGCGTTAGCTTTACACTTGGGTGAAATAAATTCGAAGCAGATATGCTCATTGGCTGTTAACACCGTTGAAAACATATTTATGCCTAGCAATGATGAGAGGAAGGCACGTCAATGAAGAAATATGAGAATCAATATGGTTTTTGAATGCAAACAGTGTTGGATGGTGTTGTACTCATATGCGTATCCCAGAAATCAGAACTTGCATCCAAATTCGTATCAGCTGACATTTCAAAATGCATATCCATATCTGCATATCGTGTCTATCCAAAACGATGCAGATATTTGAAAATGCATTTTCATATTTCACTACAAGAACGGCAACATATAGCGACGGCTTTCAACCGTCGCCGGCCATTGCTAGCCGTCGCAAGACGACGCTAAAAGTCGTTGTTAAATTTCTCGTCGCCCAACAGTATAGCGACGGCTCCGTCACATAAATAGCGACGGCTCGTGACTGCAAATGTGCCACGTGGATATTTTTGCAACACCTAAATGTCGTCGCTAGTCGTAGCTCGACGTCGCTAACCTGAACCAGTAGGCCGTCGCTAGCCGTCGCTAATCTGGACCACATAGCCGTCACTAGCCGTCACTAGCCGTCGCTAATCTGGGTTAAATTCTAGTGCACATGTACAGCCTATATACACTTCATCCAATCTGAACCAAACAACCGCTATATACTATATTCATCAAGCATAACCATCATATATCCATCATATAACATCACTATACATTCAAACAATATAAAATCCAACCAAATCTCTTTTTCAAATCCAACCAAATCTCATTTTCAAATCCAACCAAATCTATTAACCTGAATATGTACATAGTAAACCGAAATTTCTACATAATATCCCGACATACATATACATAATGTCCAACCAAATCCATCAACTATAAGTCATCAAAATATGCACATAATATCCTGAAATATATATACACCATAACAACCAAAATGTGTATATACCAAACCATAAGCAAACAAACATACCTACTCCTCGCCATCGCTGCCGTCCTCTCCAGGCATACTCCCATGCTGTTTCAAATAAGCCGCAATCCGCTCATCCAGCTGTTGCTCAAAGAAACTCTTCCACTGTCGCCCTCAACTGAGCAATCTCCGCCTCTTGCTGCGACCTCCTATATGCACTCTGTATTCTCATCGCCTGTAAAATAATTCATAATTATATACATATATATATATTAGTATATATATATAATCTTATTACAATTATTTAACTATTCATATTTGTCAGTAAATTTATATATTAGTACATGTCAAAATTTACCTCCACATTTCCATAGTTCTACCGTCGACTGGTCCGAGAAGGCGGGTCAATAATAGCATCCTAAATATGGTTCTCCTCCTCTAACGTAAGCTTTTCCCGACCAGTGGACTGTGCTACATGAGCCCGCTCTGCTTCGTACCTCTCCTGCGATTACAAACAATTATTTTACACGATAAAAACCGAATTTCAAAATTTTGAAAATAAAATAAGACAAAATATTGTTATTAACAATAAATTAATTTACCATTACGGATTGTGATTTGTCATCCGTCCAATCGTACGAAACTTTACCCTCTTCGTCAGTCCTCTCCACGGCATGCGTGGCCTTGAACAGCTCGGCCATAGTGGGCTCGCGGTCTGAAAATATATAAATATTATTGCTAATATGCTTATAAAGTATTGTAATAAAATGTAAACACAGTTTATAAATTTAATTACCAGCTCTCTCTTATGCTCCTAAAAGGATTTGGAGCCACCACGGTGCAATGCAGGATTTTTATTCCTGTTTGCCCCGTTCCGCGCAGATAACTCCTACAAATTAAGATAAATTATCACGTATATATCTTGAGAGATTAATATTAGATTTAAATAACAAAGCAAACATATATTACTTACTCTTGCTGGCAGACTGCCCCAAAGCCGAAGAAAATCATTCCATACCCTCACCTATCCAGTTCGGCTTTTTCCCTGAATTCTTATCCTTCGACAATGTATCTCTGTAATTTTTTCTCATTCGTTTGTTCCAATGATTTAAAAAAACGTCTAAGTCATCAGGGTCGACGCGGACTGCAGCCTGTAAATTAAAATTATTTTAAGTTATATAGATTATATTAATTTACAACTGAAATTCAAACTACTACTTACAAGTAAATCCGCCTGTATTGCATTTTTGACTGAGGGGGGATGTCGTCCCAGTGAGGCCAACAACCATCCATGCGGCTCTGAAAAGCCTTCCTCGACACCTGTAAAATATAATCTGATGGCTCCACCTCAAAGCCACTGCAAAAATTATGATATACACGTTTAGCGGATTTTAAAACTTATACTTTAAATAAAATTGATACTTACCCAGCACTTCAAGGAACAACTTCTGTAATCGGATGTAAGTCCGGTGCAGTGCCGCTACCACCTGCACCAGGAGATGGGGATGGCGTGCCACCACCACCTACACTCCGTCTCCTGCCAGACATATCTGCTATAGAAAAACAATATCATCAGAGAACAATTACAGAAATTCACTACTACATAGCATGTTTCAATCATTTTCACAGAAACAATTATAAAAATTTACTAGTACAAAACATGGATAAAAATTAAATAAATGATCATCACAGAACAATAATAGAAATTCACTAGTACATAGCATGTTTCAATCACTTTCACAGAACAATTATAAAAATTTAGTAGTACAAAACATGGATAAAAATTAACTAAACGATCATCACAGAACAATTACAGAAATTTACTATTACATAGCATGTTTCAATAACTATCACATAACAATTATATCAATAACGATCAGTCTTCATCGTTTTCTGATTCAGACTCAGTCTCGTATTCTATCTCATTTTCTTCAGTACTTTCGAATGCATCAAATAAGACGTTCGATTCATCATTCAAAGGCCCTACATCAATATCATCACCTGACCAAACCTTAGGTGGTTTCAGATTCTCTTCTCTGTTAGCTATGAAAATTTTCTTATCTCTTCTAAAACTATGATTGGGATGACGAAAACACCAATGACAATCAAACCACGAAACTTTCTTCCCATATCGTAACAAAAATGCTCGTATTTCTTCCATACAACAAGGGCATGCTAGACGAACGACCGTACTCCAACCAGAAAGCATCCCGTATGCAGGAAAATCATTAATCGTCCATAACAAAGAAGCGAATAACCGAAAAAAATTTCGTTGATACACCGTAAGTTTCGACTCCTTCATTCCACAATTTCTTCAACTCTTCGATAATTGGTTGTAAATAAACATCAATTTCTTGGGTTGGATCATGGAGGCCGGGAACGACAGTGGTGAGAAACATATATGGTGTCTTCGTACATATCTGTGGAGGTAAATTATACGGAGTAATGATAATTGGCCAGGATGAATATTTACTACCAAACTGTGAAAATGGTGAAAATCCATCCGTACATAAACCAATCTGACATTACGGCTTTCCGCAGCAAATGCGGGATAAGTCTTATCGAAATGTTTCCATGCTTCACCGTCGGATGGATGTATCAAAGTTCCTTCTTCCGCTATTCTCACACTATGCCATCGCATATGACGGGCCGTAGCAGAAGATGCATATAGTCTTTGACGTCTGGGAGTGATGGGTAAATAATGCATTCTCTTGTACGGGACTTCTTTCCCTTTCTCCTTTCTTGGTTTGTATCTTTCTTCGTTACATATTTTGCATTTTCTGAGGTCAACGTCGTCTTTCCAATACAACATGCAACCTTTCACATATGCATCTATCTTCTCGTACGGTAAACCGAAAGCGGACATCGATTTTTTTACTTTATAATGATTATCGCATATAAGATTATTGGGTGGCATGTTTCTCTTTGCAGCTTGTACAACTGCTGTAAATGCAGCTTCCGTAAGGTTGAATTTTGATTTCATAGTTATGTATTCGGCGGTTACTGAAAGTTCGGTTCCACTTTTACATCCGTCCCACAACGGCCTCTTAGCAGAATCCAACAAATCGTATGTTTTTTTAGCTCCTACAGTTGGTTCTTCTTCGACATTTTCGTCATCATCGATAGCTTCAGATGTAGGAAACATGGATCGTGCTACATCATCCACCGTATTTTCTATCGTCATCATATTAGCGTCCTCTAAAACTTCAGTATTAGGTGTAGGTTCAACAAGTTCTCCATGACGATCCCAGAAATAATAATCAGGCACGAAACCATATTTATACAAATGTACTTCAACTATATCCGGTTTCCAATGCTTCAAATGTTGGCACTTACTACACGGGCAACGAATTTCTATATTGTTTCGGTTATTAGATTTAGCAAATCTAATAAATTCGTGTACACCGTTGTAGAAATGTTACTTTATTGATCCCTTCTTTCCAGTTCTGACTTCATACATCCAAGTACGGTCGAGAAAATAATTGAACATTTTTCCTGATTTGAAAATGTATGTTAGACAATTTAAATCATTAATTTTCAACCATTCTCCATTGTAAAAAGTTCATCGTTCCAGAAAATTCAAAATATAAACTTCACTTTATTTTTTTATTTTTTTCTATTTTGGTTTTCACTTTGGTGGTCAGTCATCCTACTTCCCATTACAAACACAATAATGTAATTACATTTTATAAATCATTTCAGATTAAACGGTTCAACAAAATTTCGGCAGCACTTCCCTTATGTTCCCTGTATCGTACACAAGGAACGTAAAGGAAGTGCTGTCGAAATTTTGTAACCGTTTAAAATGAAATTATATATAATATGTAATTACTTTATTGTGTTTGTAACATGTCCAATACAGGAACAAATCCGACAAATATTGTATCAGATGAATATAAATGTCTGTTCCGTTACAAAACGAACATCCATATAACGATCATATACAACACTTGCCAGACGGGGCCAAAGCCAATCTAAGGGATAAAAAAATTCTTTAAATTTTATCAAATATTATTGTTCTTTTCAAATTTTGACAATGTTTCAAATATTTATATTTTATTTCAAAAATTTGTGTATTTAAATTTTAGTTCAGCATTCAATTAACAATTTTAGATCAATATTCATTTCTTTATTTTTTTACGACATAGATTTTATGTGACTATGTGTTGTTGTTATATTCATTTCTTACTTTCTTTACAAAATCGATTTTAGCACAATATCGGTTGTTTTTAAAGCCATTTCCTAATTTTCTTTTCAAATAAATTAGATATTTGCAGAATTTTTAGTGTTCTCATATTCATTTTTTAATTTTTTGTACAAACTTTATATTTTACAATACACACAACCTTTTGCATTTTGACCGTCGCTAGTCGTCGCTAGTCACCGCTAAAATTATTAAAATGGTCGTCGCTAGCCGTCGCTCAATTAACAAGGTAAATATAAGAATTATCAATGAATATAATTATAAAACAACAAATTCTAATTATCATATAGATAATTAGAAAACAATAAAAAACTAATTATTAAATAAAAATTTGTCAATTTAAATTCACTTAACAACTTAAATTTGTAATTTATCAATTTCATAAACTATGAAATACTTTCATGTACATTTATCAATAACCAAGTTAACCATTAATATACGTTATTTTTTCACCTAAAACAACTAATCATGTTAATTGCCAACACTAATTATCTACATCAACCATTTATTCAACTTGATTATGATAAACTAATTAATATGTAATACTTAATTCAAGTTCATGATAATAAACTAATTAATCTACCAAATCAACATACAACACTACTAATACATAATTTAACAACACTACTAATACATAATTTAACAACAAATCTCAATTTTACAACAAATCATAATTGAATTAGGGTTTAAACTAAACCTAAAAACATCTAATTTACATTTAAACAAGAGATTAGGAGCATACCGATACAAAATTGGGTGATTTGGAGGCGTTGAAGGTTGGGGCGCCGGCTACGGTGACGGGGGGCAACGGATTGGGGGAAGGAGGAAGGGGTTTGGGGAGGAAGGAAAGTGAATCTGCTGCTCTCGGCTAGGACATGTATAATGCGTATAGCGACGGCTAGTGACGGCCGCTTTTTTTAGCCTTCGCCAGCCGTCGCTACTGTACGTCGCTATACCAAGCCTTTCTAGTAGTGTTTACATCGTATCTGTAATCAGCACAATGCAAATACTTTTTGATATCCAAAAATATTGTTGAAGTTTAAAGAGTTTTAATTTTGGCTGTTGTTTCTTCAAGTGTTCCTTTGATCTGGTAGCATTGCGTGTGTTAATATTCCAAGGGTCTCTTTGGTTTATGTTTATTTTTCACAGAAAAGTTGTGTTGAAGTCTAGGCTATCTAGGCTATGCAGTTGTGTTTTGGTATTTATATTCTTGTAATACTTTGTTTTCAACTCTAATGAAAAAGAAATCATGTTGCAGGTTGTTCTACTATTTTCATGATCCTATATTAGTTCCTCTTTTGTTTTTAACATGGTATGACGAGTCGGATTTTCTGACGTTTGTTATTGGATAATTAACTGTTTTCGATTATTGAAATATTAATTTATTAAGTCAAACAAATAAATTTCTGATAACTAAAATATATGAATATATATATATATATGTATTGATAAAAAAATATATTTAATCTTAAATTTTAAAATTTTCAGGTATGATAAATTATATGTATATGTAAACTCCACCATTTAAATTAAGATACAATATCCATGAATATATATAGATAAATATATACACAGGCTTTATGATAATTAAATATATATATATATATATATATATATATGTAAGTGTATATATATGTATGTATGTATGTATGCCTATATGTAGCAATGTATATGAGAATGTGTATAAATGAAAATGTAGATATATACATATATGGGGGCAAACGTATGTAGGTAAAAGTATATGTTAATATAAAATAATGTATATGTAAATCCCTTAACATATATATATATAGTGTATGAAGATAAATGTTTATACTTAGGGAAACATCATCATGGGAAACATTTAATTCTAGCAAGCAAAACACAAAATCAAGCCACATAAAATAGCAAATCAACTCAATAATCAAATCAGCCTTCATATGAATCAAATCGAAATAAAACAAAAGAAAAATAAAATAAGAAATTTAAGGCCTGTATATGAACAATATGTTTCAGCCTCTTATTTACTTGTTTCTTTCATCTACATACCATATGTTATCTACACATATACCATTCTAGTAAAAAATATAAAACAAAATTAAAGTCAAGTCTTAAAATCAAGCCTTTCATAACATATCAAATCCACCTTATAAATCAATCAGGGCAGGGTTCAAATCAACAAATCAAATAAATAAATAAATAAATAAAGCTTGTACATATGCAGGCCTCTACCTTGCTCTGCACACTAATTCCTCCTCTCCAATATATTCATCGCCTAGCTTTTCAGTTTGCTCACACATAAAGGAATTTTTTTAGAAACCTGTCATTTAAGTGAAGAAAGAAGAGGAAGAAGAAACAACAGTTTTCAAAGAATTGGGAGTTAAAACCTCTACTGTTTAATAAGAAAATCCTTGTATATGTTAATACTTGAGAATATGGATGTGTCTTTAGCTTGTAATCTTGTGTGTGTGATTGTTATGCTACGATGTCGATGCATATATATGTGTAGACTTGAGCAACTTCACCTGTATACCAAACAACCTGTACATCACCAGGAACAAGCTCTCTGTCTTGTTCTATTAGATAAAACGGTGGAACTTTCTACTTTAGAAATGAATAACTCAACATTCACCTAGATTTAAACTATGGTTCCAAGACAAAAACTATTTATTTTTATGTATAGAACATTTCGAAATTTGTTGCATTCAACCTCACCAAGCATAGGAAGAGAAAATCATTTGTAACAGTGAATGAGGCAATATTGTCAAAAATCCAACTAGCTTAAATTAATAATCAGATCATATAGTTGTATTCACGATGGAAATGCATGATTTTTGCGAGTGATGGGAGAATTTTTACTGACTTATAGAAGGAAATTTTTTAAGATGAGCAGAAGTCGGCGAAAGGTCGAATTCAAGAACCTCGGTTGATTTGGGATCACGACACTTGGTGTGGAGGGTCATTGAAACGCGTGGTTGCTAGGCGACCGATGGAGATGGTCAGCAGTAAGGTTTCTATCATCGGCAATTGGTGTACATGCACGGTGGTGTACATGTTATAGTTGGTAGGAAAAAAACAGGAAAGGAAAAAAAAAGAACTTGAGGGAAGGGAGAAGATTGGAAGTTGGGTCGTGTTCTTCTTTGCCATTTTGGGCCGAGTCGATATGTTGTGGACTAGTTGTGTAAAATTAAAACAAGCATAAGTGTTTTAGTAATGGTCAAATTTTTGAATGTTAATAATCCTTTAATTTTTGTAAGAACATTGTTTTCTCATTAACCAAAATTTCCAGTGGATATGAAGTTCTTGTGTTGTGATCCTCTCGGCTAAGCCTACAATTTAAACTAAATTTATTAACTAATATGGAACTTAGTAAATTTAATAATTAAATCAAGCTATTAAAAATAAAACTTATTTGATTAAATCATAAGTAAATAAATAAGTAATTAGATTCTAAATGGTTTAACCTTATGATAATTAATAAATTTTGTTATTGGCTGGATTAGTAATCAGAGTTAACCAAAAATAAATTGTTTATAATTTCTTAAATTATAAGTAAATTTGAATCAAAAATACAAGTAGATTCAGTAATGAAAATTTATTAATTCTAATCGTAAATTGTTAAATATTAGCGTTAAGCATTATTTTAGTTAATGATCTAAGTTTTGGTTATTGTCCTTGAATATTTACTTTAACAATATTTGTAACAGATCCCCCTATGTCAATAATTGCCATCCTAAATATAAATTGTTTATTTTAAACAATTTGCCCTTTTTAAATTTATTGCTTGAATTCGAAGAAACCGGAATCGAATATCAGCGTTATCCAGAACCACTTCGATTTGAAAATCACTGCGAACCTGTACGGGTCTGATTTTAGAGTTACCATGTTGGAATTGGATTAATTTGACAAAATCAACTATTTTAAACAAGTAACTATCCTTGGACATTATGATTGTATCGATAGATTTCTATTAAAGGGTTTTGGTTATAATCAGATAAAAACTCGTCGTGCAATACGAGTTACCCTGGTTTTTAAAAGGTTTTTATAACTTAAGTATTTTTGAAATTTGGTGGGTTTTACTCACGATGGTTTCCACCCTGACTCGGGTGTTACTTTATTGTAATGCTCGGGTCAGACCATGTATTACAAAATTTTCCGATTATGACGTTTTTGGAGCCCGAAGACGAGCTGAATGATAGAGGCGTATTGTACGTATTGACTATTTTACGCAGTGTATTGTAGGCTGTTTTAATCATTATTTAGGGACAATTTGTTTTAGTTGTCCAATTATTTGTTGATAACTGTACTCTGATACCTTGTAAACAGTTACAGCTTTTTGATAAAATGCTGCTATTGTATATTATATTTTATTTCCGCTGCGACTATGAGATTCTGTGTTATTGTTTTTCCTTTCTTCTTTTATCTCTTTTCTTCTTAACCCTAACAACCTGGTATTTCCAGCACCCGATTGCTCGGCACTCTATACACTGGACGTATTAGTGTCGATTTTCGAGGGTCGAAAATCGCCCGGCCGTTACACGTGGTATCAAAGCTGAAGTTAAGCGAGAACCTTGGCTCTGGTGGGGATTACTCATTAGAGATAGGGTCGGTAGTACCATAAAATGAGTCGAGTGTAGCATATATGTGGGCGTACTTGTTCTTTTCTTATATAATGGTTTTAAAAATGATTTTTAAATAATTTTGATATATAAAAGAAATAATTTTTGTAGATTATTGTAGTATATCAAGGTGATTGGTTATAATTATTGTAATCAATTAAAATTATTAGACTTAAGTGGTAAATAATATACAACCAAATAGAAATTTGGATAAAAATGGACTATACAAATAAGTTAAGCTAAAAATGGATTGAAACCCAAATTTAAATCCTGGAAAATTCAAAAGAATTTTCAAAGTATTTGAAATAAGTTACCCTGATTATATATTTCCATTACATCATGATGGAATATATGATGTGTTTGATTTCTAGATATGATAATTATCATAGATTGGGTATTCTGTCTTAATAAAGGATTTTTATTACAGAATAAACAATGTTAAAACTTAGTGAAATGCTTTAAGGAAGTAAAATTATATAAACATGACTTATAAATTAGAAATGGATCTTAAGTGGGAGTTTTTGGAATCTAGTCCCAGAAATTTTGAAACTGTTTCAAAGTGTTGGAGGAAATAATAAATATTATTATTTAGAATATTTTTGCATATAGAAATCTTTGTTTAAAATAAGAGTTGTTTGAAGATGAATTTGTTTTAGATTAAAAATCAAGAATGGTTTAAAAATTTAAAGTGTGATTTGGTATCTAAATGGGAAAAAATATGTATATACGTGGATATATGTGATTCGAAGATTGATTTGAGATGAACACTGGTGTTTGAATTCTGGAATCCCTCTGAGAATGTGAAGTATAACCCAAAGGAAAATAAGTTTTTAAACTTATAAGTGGGAAGCGATATTAATAAGAATTGGATTTTGAATGAAAAATTTAAATTGAGGAAGGTTAAATGGATTGAATGGAATGGAAATTTACTCAGGACAAGTTAATTTAGTTTTGAACTTATAACCTGAATGGGAAATTTCAAGATGAAACTAAGATTTAACTTATGAGAGTTAAATGAATTAAATTGTAAAAGAAAAGGTATGGATTTGATGAGAGTTGCAAAAGGGAAGAATCGTGTGTAAATGATTTCAAAATGATTTTTTGAAATAAAAACTGTAACGACCCAGAATTTTTATTAATTTAAATTTGAATATTTAATTAATTTTAAATATTAATAAGTGAATTTATAAGTCAAATAAATTTTTATTTGAATTATTAGATTTAATTGGATAATTTAATCGATAATTTAATACGTTAAATTATGGAAATAATTGAAAATTGAGTTAAAAATGATTGTAAATAATTTGGAAAATTTTATTTTATCATACTGGAGTTATAGAAATATTTTAGAACTTTTAAAATCGAATTAAAAGTTAATTTGTGAAAATTGAATATTTTAATATTTAATAATCGACTGTAAAATAGTCAATTTTTGAACAGTCTCAGAATTGAACGAAACCAGTTTCATTGGATCCGTAATAGTTAGTTATTACCGGATTTCAATTTTCGTGTCAATCGGAGTTATCGTTTGATCGTGGCAGCTCGAAACGCATCAGATTATTTTTAATTTAAATTTGGCTAGCTAAAATAGCCATTTTTCAAAAAGTCTCGGATTTCGACGAAACCAGTTTCATCGGATCCGTAATGTGATATTATTGTAAGGTTTCAAATTTCAAGTCGATTGGATTTACCGTTTGTCCGGTACAAATTAAAACGCCTAGAAATCGATTTAAATCGGTTTAATTTAAATTGAGCGTTTGTTGCCATAACTCGCACATACTTCCGAATTAGCTTCCGAAACCTGTTCCATTGTGTCCGGAACGCGGGATAAACCCTAGGTACGCTGGTTACGGCGCCTAAATCGGAGTTCGGAATTTCCGGGATGAATAGTGTCGCTCGTTCCTTATAAATAGACCACCATTTCATAAATTTGATAAAAAAATTATCACTAAACCCTAATTTCCTACTGTAGCCGCCACTTTCTATTCTAGGGCCAGAATTCAATCTCCTTTTCCCCTCAATCTCTCCCAATCTACAAAGAATTAGAAGAAGTTGTTAACTACAAAGATGAAGAGCACGAGATGAGCTTTAAATCCATACGGATATGATCGGGAATGGAGCAACGATGAGGGAGCAAGAATGGGCCGTTTGCATCAGTTTTGGCACGCGTTTCGAGGCACATGTGCAGGCCGAGCTTGCCATGGTTGGGGGCGAACATGAAGGAGGAGAGGAGCTTCAAAATGCATGTGGTTTGATGAAGTATCGTTGAGAATTGGAGGAGAATAATTCAACCCTAGCTAGCTGTATGGGTTCGGCCTCAAATCCTAAAACCTGTAGCTTGTGCGTGATGTAGAAGATGATGAGGGACGGCCTGATGTAGCTTGCTTTGGATCCAAGGGCTGGTGTGAGTTTGGGTTTAAAATATAAAAGTTTATGTTGAAATTAGTTTATAAAAATCGTGTACAAACTTGTAAATTACATAACTTTTTCATACGAGGTCGAAAAAATGAAAACTCAGTTGCGTTGGAATCGTATGGACGAGCACTACGCGATGGAGTTGGTTTGGAGCCGTTTGGAGTTAGTGAGAATTTCGGGTAAAATTAAACGCGCGTTTAATTTTATTCGAAATAAAAGCTAAAACGGAATTTAAAACCAAGGTGAGAACTTCTCACTCAATCGAATAGATTTCGATTTTATTTTAAATAGTTAGATTTAAAATATTTGAATGCATGTTTGAATGATGACTGTAAATTATTGATTGTTAAAATAGACATTATTCGCCGTTAGTAAGCGGATGTTATTTAATATAAACATATAACGCGAATATTTCATAAACAGTGAAATTGGTATTATATATAATAGCAATATATATATATTGGCATATGTATATATTGGAGTTGATTGATTTCCCGCATTTTTTGTTTAGCGGATGAGACCCTATTACGCCGTTATTAAGCGGATAATATTTAATAAGAACATATACCGCGATAATTTCGTACTGGAGCGAAATTGGTATTGTGCTAATGTTTTTGGATGCAGGAAACAGGTTGGAGGGATCCAACTGGATTCCTCAACAATTTTATTGATTTCAGATATTTCGATATTTGATGGATTATCATATCGATATATGATATCGTTGTAGTCGTGATTGACTATTTGGTGTGTAGCATCATTGGACCAAATTTTGGGATTTTAAAATGATCTTTAAAATGATTTTTGAAAATATACTTTATTTTTGGAATTGATCCATTATAAATAAATAAACGTTATAATTTTTAAAGTTATAAAAATTATGGTTTTTGTGAAATATAGTTAAAAAGCTGATTTTTAGAAATACGATTAAAAGTCGATTTTTGAGAAATATGAACAAATGATTTTATAAAATAATTTAGATTGGATTTTTGAATATATGATAAAAGTTTAAATATAGGACTTATAAAATTTGATTATTTTATAAATCGAAATGATGAAATTATAAAGGAATTTAAAGACGTTTTAGAATAATAATATAAACTGATTTATATTAAGAGATTTATAAATGGATATTTATAAATTGAAATATAGACATTATAAAACGAGTTTTTATAAGTGTTTGAATGTAGTGAAAATGAATTTCATAAATGAATGAAATTTATCGAATTTTAAACTGTGAAGTTATAAATGAAATTTATAAATAGTAAGATTTATAAATTTGTGAAGTTAATTGAAGAATAGATTTGGTTAAATAAATGAATCTTATAAGTTATAAGATTTATAATTATGAAGTTTAAAGAACGATTTTATAAAATAATCGTTTTATAAGTATTTAACTTATAATATAAACATTTAGTTTATAATTGAGTTATAAACTGAAATATGTTAATAAAGGAATTTATAAAAAAGAAGTTTTTATAAATAAATAGAAATGGAATTTATAAACGTTGTTTTATAAATCCGCAAACGACTTATTTTGATAAGTTAATTGTTATAACCTATTAATGGAGTTATATTCACGTTGTAAACAGTGAATAATCCTTTAAGTTAAAGTAAATAGAAATGATGAAGTTTGTTAACGTAGTTTATTCACGTTTTTGAACAGTGAATAACACGTTAAAGAAATTGTTTAGAATGTGAATGTTTTAAATAGAATTAAAACGATCTAACGATGTTTTAAAAGGTGTTGTGATTCGAAACCATAGATTTCAACATTTATTGTTGAAATAGACGTTTTCGAGAAATAAAAGGAAATAGTGGACTATAACACTGTTGTTATAGTAAATGATTTCCGAAAGGAAGTGTTTTGAATAGTATTGGGATTTATATATCTATTTTTAATTTCGAATCCCTATGCTAGTGATTTTGGGTTGTCGTAACGATGTTTTACGCAACATTCGTTTTGGCCCAAACAAATATGTTTAAGTGAATGATTTCCTTAAAGAATGAAATATATACTTAATTCGATTTAAGTATATTGAATATTTTCTAAGTGTTGAAAATAAAAGAGATTTGTGAATTACTTATGAATAAATAAGTATGGAAATGTTTTCCAATATGAAGTGAAAAATTAGAATTTATCTTTTTAAAGATAAATTGAAATGAATTATTGAAATCGTATATGCACGAATATTTTGAAATACAAATTCATTATGGAATTTATATGTGAAAAGTGAAATTGGTTAAAAATAAATATTGATTTATTTTTGAAGTGTTGAAACTGTATATCTAGTAAAGATATTTTGGAAAATAAATAATTTGGAAAATTATTTGGAATCTGGTGATGTATGCATATCCAGTGATAGTTCAATAACCGACTATCAATATTTCCCTTTGAATGGGTATTGGACGTGATTTGATTGAATTTGAATGTCACACTTATTTTTGAATAAGCGCTCACTATTCGGGTTAACCGGGAAAAGACCATGGGGTCGTATAACCCATTCCGAATATGTGATACGTCGTTGTGAATTGCATTTGAAGATCGGTGTTGAAGACCGGTATTTGCGAGAGCGATAGGATGACCTGTCGATTGTTTCTGCACCGAGTCGCGCCGGTGTAGAAACTCCATATGTGATGGTGAATCCGATCAGGATTGTGAATATCCGGATTGCAAGGACTTCTTTGTAAGTGCCTTCGGTTCTGTTCGAGCCCGGAACAGACTTGTATGGATTGTATGCCTGACATTACAAGTTGAGATATAAAGCCGATTTCTTTCAAATATATTTCTGTTGGTGGCGGAGAATTTATTCTTTGCTTAACACCCTTCTTTGAGATGTACGAGCTCAAAGGTTATATAGTTGAAGTTATCAGCGATATATTCCCAGTTTGGTAATGTGACATGTTGAGTGATGCTGAAATGATCATTGTGTTGATTATTTGTGATAGGATCATTTATTTGATCGTCTATCCTTGTGATCATTGTGTTGATCATTTGTTGACCCAAAGCATGGCTTTTGTATAAAGTATGTTTTTGTGGACGTGAATTCGTCGAGCCTCACACCCCGTGAATGGTCAAAACAGGAAAGAAGCAGCAAGGTTATGAGGGGTAGCACCCTTTAGGATGTGTCCATTTCCTTCTGGAAAAGGGTGGTATCATGGTATGGAGCCCAGATACTTACTCATGTTGAAAACACTTTGTTATGATTGTGTGAATTGATTACGAGCGCTCGGTGATAAAGGTCCCAAAGGACCGGGGGATGGCATATTCGGTCAGTTGTTACTCAGTTAGGAGTAACCCGGCCTTGTGTTGGTAGAGATCCGGTTTGGTTCTCGGGGATGTCCATCCAGAGGCATTCTCATGTGGCAATGGGAAGTTCCTTGGCCTGACCATTTGTTGGAAATCCAAAGAAACAATACGTGACTTGTACGGTTTTAGTTGTAGAACCTACTTCCTCAGGAGGTAGCTATAGTAGGCATAATATAATGGTACCTATGCTGGCTATGATTTATATCTTTACTTTCGAAATGATTTGTTCTACACTATGCACTAATAATAATATCAAATGTTATTTTAAATGCGTATTAAGCATCTTTGACTAACATAAGAAGAAATCTCCTCCAAGTCTGCGTTTGCATTGTGTGTGTGGTGGGAGGTCTTATGGTAGTCTCATTTTTAAAAGCATTGCGAATTGATTTAAAAATATTCCTCTATTTTGATTTTAAAGTTAAATAAACTGTTTTGAGTTCTCACACCAGTCACATGACTGACTCGGAGTTTATTGTTTTCCTTCCTAAACTCTGGGTGCCCACCAATTTCCACACGGGTAGTTAAGAGTTAGGTTTATCAGGATATTCTGGATATTCTGGAGTTGCTGGAGGCAAGCTGGATGGCATGGCGTATTACTAGTTTATATAGTATTTCGTTTTCCGCTGCACTGTTTGATGTTGTATGTTGTTGTTGTACACTCTGATGATATGATGTAATGAAATATGATGAAATGTAATAACTGTAGTTCTTTGTTTAAAGATTATTCATTTATTATTATATGTTGTTCCGCTGCGAATTGTAAGATTCTGTTGTTGTTCTGTTGTTTCCTTTCTATCCGTTCTATTTTTAAAATTCTTCTATCTTCTAATTTCAAATTCTCTTTTTCTATTTTAAAATTTTCTGTTTTCAAATATTTTCTTTTCCCTCTATTTTTCTTTTTCTTTCTTCTTTTTCTCTCTTCTTTCTTTTCTTTTCTTTTTAAAACCCATAACATCTCGGTTTTCGGCCTTCGAATTCTCGGCAGTCGATAAAGTGAGTATCGATGTTGAATTTTCGGAGAACGAAAATCCGCTGACGTTACATTTGGTATCAGAGCTGATGGTTAAGCGACAACCATGGTTCTGTTGGGTATTACTCATTAGAGATAGAGTCAGCAGTACTCTAGAATGAGTTTGAGTGTAATAATAGCTATGAGAGCGTATTTGTTAGTGGATATAAAATTGTTTTATATTGTGATGATTGGTTTATTGAGTGGCATATGAACTTTCCTCAGCACAGCCTCGAAACTGAGCCGAAGGGGTTTCTAAACACTTGAATAGAACAATTAGACATAATATTGTTTTAAATTGGGTAAATGAAATAATTTTTGCCTTGATTATATTTTATATATAAAGGAATAATTTTTCAGAATTATTAAAGTGTATATAAGTTGATTGTTAGGTTGTTTGAATAATCTAAATAAAAGAATAATTGTATAAGTAAAAGAATTATAAGAATTGAATTATAATTAAAGTGATTTACAATTGTGAAATAAACTTATATATATAAAAAGTGAAACTATATGAATATATCTATGAATATGAGTTGTGAATAAAAGTGAATTTAAAGTTAAATGGAAGTATAACTTAAGTGTTGTTGAATGGAATTGATATTGATATCAAACTAAATTAATGAAGTTAAGTAATAAATGTGAACTTAAGTTATGTGAATGAAATTCAACTTTGTAATTGAATTGAATGAATGGATTGAATGTTAATCAATTGAATGTAATTTAAGTTGAATGGAATAATTAATGAAAGTGTTAATTCATTAAAATCTAATTTTATTGGAAGTTGAATAAAATTGAATGAAAATCAATTTAATAAAACCAATTGGAAAGTAAAGATGTTAAACCAAATTGAATGAATATAAGTGAAAAGAATTTGGTTGTAATTAATATACATTGATTGTTATATGATTGTTGATTGATTGTATATAATTCATTAAGTATTAATGAAATTGAAAGCTAATGCAATTGAATTCAAATTAGGAGTAAATAAATTTGAATAGAATTGAACGTGAATTGGATTTAATTAGTGAATGCAAACTAATTAAAATTGAGAATGAATGTTAGTAAATCCAAGGTTAATAAATCAAATATGATTTAGAGTGAAAACCAATTCATTAAATATGAATGAGAATATGAATGAATGTTTATTGGATATGGATGTTAGTTGGTTGATAGTTGAATATATATTTCTATTGTTGCATTTGCTATGTGACATATGTAGTTATTATGGAGATATATGTTGCTATATGTTGTATATTGAGATTATTGGCATATGTGCATGTTCTCATGTTGTTTGTTGAGTTTAGTAGGTGCGGATCGCGTTTGCTTCGCATTTGGAGCTCGCTTTAGCGCTATATTAGCCGTATATGCTCGCTAATAAAATATAAGGTACATATCTCGGATTAAATATCGCACTTTTATACTTTTTTCCCTTCGGGATGCCTCATTACTTGATGAGATGTATATTTGTGATATATATACCGTCATTTTTTTTTCGGATCGAGCCGCGCAAAGGAGACTATGGCGAATTTTTCCGAAAATTTAGGGCGTTAGAAAAAAAAATTTGAGAAAAATTGGAAAATTTTGAAAACTTTAACTTTGATTTTGAAGTTGAAAGTTAAACAATAGTAGTTGTTTTTGAAAAAGATAACTAAGTATGATTTGAAAACTTAGTAAAGATTGTAAGAAGTTTAATTATAAATTTTGGGAAAATTAATAGATTCTGTAATTTTCTTACTTATAATTTCGAGGACGAAATTCTTTTAAGGGGGAAAGATTGTAACGACCCAGAATTTTTATTAATTTAAATTTGAATATTTAATTAATTTTAAATATTAATAAGTGAATTTATAAGTCAAATAAATTTTTATTTGAATTATTAGATTTAATTGGATAATTTATTCGATAATTTAATACGTTAAATTATGGAAATAATTGAAAATTGAGTTAAAAATGATTGTAAATAATTTGGAAAATTTTATTTTATCATACTGGAGTTATAGAAATATTTTAGAACTTTTAAAATCGAATTAAAAGTTAATTTGTGAAAATTGAATATTTTAATATTTAATAATCGACTGTAAAATAGTCAATTTTTGAACAGTCTCAGAATTGAACGAAACCAGTTTCATTGGATCCGTAATAGTTAGTTATTACCGGATTTCAATTTTCGTGTCAATCGGAGTTATCGTTTGATCGTGGCAGCTCGAAACGCATCAGATTATTTTTAATTTAAATTTGGCGAGCTAAAATAGCCATTTTTCAAAAATTCTCGGATTTCGACGAAACCAGTTTCATCGGATCCGTAATGTGATATTATTGTAAGGTTTCAAATTTCAAGTCGATTGGATTTACCGTTTGTCCGGTACAAATTAAAACGCCTAGAAATCGATTTAAATCGGTTTAATTTAAATTGAGCGTTTGTTGCCATAACTCGCACATACTTCCGAATTAGCTTCCGAAACCTGTTCCATTGTGTCCGGAACGCGGGATAAACCCTAGGTACGCTGGTTACGGCGCCTAAATCGGAGTTCGGAATTTCCGGGATGAATAGTGTCGCTCGTTCCTTATAAATAGACCACCATTTCATAAATTTGATAAAAAAATTATCACTAAACCCTAATTTCCTACTGTAGCCGCCACTTTCTATTCTAGGGCCAGAATTCAATCTCCTTTTCCCCTCAATCTCTCCCAATCTACAAAGAATTAGAAGAAGTTGTTAACTACAAAGATGAAGAGCACGAGATGAGCTTTAAATCCATACGGATATGATCGGGAATGGAGCAACGATGAGGGAGCAAGAATGGGCCGTTTGCATCAGTTTTGGCACGCGTTTCGAGGCACATGTGCAGGCCGAGCTTGCCATGGTTGGGGGCGAACATGAAGGAGGAGAGGAGCTTCAAAATGCATGTGGTTTGATGAAGTATCGTTGAGAATTGGAGGAGAATAATTCAACCCTAGCTAGCTATATGGGTTCGGCCTCAAATCCTAAAACCTGTAGCTTGTGCGTGATGTAGAAGATGATGAGGGACGGCCTGATGTAGCTTGCTTTGGATCCAAGGGCTGGTGTGAGTTTGGGTTTAAAATATAAAAGTTTATGTTGAAATTAGTTTATAAAAATCGTGTACAAACTTGTAAATTACATAACTTTTTCATACGAGGTCGAAAAAATGCAAACTCAGTTGCGTTGGAATCGTATGGACGAGCACTACGTGATGGAGTTGGTTTGGAGCCGTTTGGAGTTAGTGAGAATTTCGGGTAAAATTAAACGCGCGTTTAATTTTATTCGAAATAAAAGCTAAAACGGAATTTAAAACCAAGGTGAGAACTTCTCACTCAATCGAATAGATTTCGATTTTATTTTAAATAGTTAGATTTAAAATATTTGAATGCATGTTTGAATGATGACTGTAAATTATTGATTGTTAAAATAGACATTATTCGCCGTTAGTAAGCGGATGTTATTTAATATAAACATATACCGCGAATATTTCATAAACAGTGAAATTGGTATTATATATAATAGCAATATATATATATTGGCATATGTATATATTGGAGTTGATTGATTTCCCGCATTTTTTGTTTAGCGGATGAGACCCTATTACGCCGTTATTAAGCGGATAATATTTAATAAGAACATATACCGCGATAATTTCGTACTGGAGCGAAATTGGTATTGTGCTAATGTTTTTGGATGCAGGAAACAGGTTGGAGGGATCCAACTGGATTCCTCAACAGTTTTATTGATTTCAGATATTTCGATATTTGATGGATTATCATATCGATATATGATATCGTTGTAGTCGTGATTGACTATTTGGTGTGTAGCATCATTGGACCAAATTTTGGGATTTTAAAATGATCTTTAAAATGATTTTTGAAAATATACTTTATTTTTGGAATTGATCCATTATAAATAAATAAACGTTATAATTTTTAAAGTTATAAAAATTATGGTTTTTGTGAAATATAGTTAAAAAGCTGATTTTTAGAAATACGATTAAAAGTCGATTTTTGAGAAATATGAACAAATGATTTTATAAAATAATTTAGATTGGATTTTTGAATATATGATAAAAGTTTAAATATAGGATTTATAAAATTTGATTATTTTATAAATCGAAATGATGAAATTATAAAGGAATTTAAAGACGTTTTAGAATAATAATATAAACTGATTTATATTAAGAGATTTATAAATGGATATTTATAAATTGAAATATAGACATTATAAAACGAGTTTTTATAAGTGTTTGAATGTAGTGAAAATGAATTTCATAAATGAATGAAATTTATAGAATTTTAAACTGTGAAGTTATAAATGAAATTTATAAATAGTAAGATTTATAAATTTGTGAAGTTAATTGAAGAATAGATTTGGTTAAATAAATGAATCTTATAAGTTATAAGATTTATAATTATGAAGTTTAAAGAACGATTTTATAAAATAATCGTTTTATAAGTATTTAACTTATAATATAAACATTTAGTTTATAATTGAGTTATAAACTGAAATATGTTAATAAAGGAATTTATAAAAAAGAAGTTTTTATAAATAAATAGAAATGGAATTTATAAACGTTGTTTTATAAATCCGCAAACGACTTATTTTGATAAGTTAATTGTTATAACCTATTAATGGAGTTATATTCACGTTGTAAACAGTGAATAATCCTTTAAGTTAAAGTAAATAGAAATGATGAAGTTTGTTAACGTAGTTTATTCACGTTTTTGAACAATGAATAACACGTTAAAGAAATTGTTTAGAATGTGAATGTTTTAAATAGAATTAAAACGATCTAACGATGTTTTAAAAGGTGTTGTGATTCGAAACCACAGATTTCAACATTTATTGTTGAAATAGACGTTTTCGAGAAATAAAAGGAAATAGTGGACTATAACACTGTTGTTATAGTAAATGATTTCCGAAAGGAAGTGTTTTGAATAGTATTGGGATTTATATATCTATTTTTAATTTCGAATCCCTATGCTAGTGATTTTGGGTTGTCGTAACGATGTTTTACGCAACATTCGTTTTGGCCCAAACAAATATGTTTAAGTGAATGATTTCCTTAAAGAATGAAATATATACTTAATTCGATTTAAGTATATTGAATATTTTCTAAGTGTTGAAAATAAAAGAGATTTGTGAATTACTTATGAATAAATAAGTATGGAAATGTTTTCCAATATGAAGTGAAAAATTAGAATTTATCTTTTTAAAGATAAATTGAAATGAATTATTGAAATCGTATATGCACGAATATTTTGAAATACAAATTCATTATGGAATTTATATGTGAAAAGTGAAATTGGTTAAAAATAAATATTGATTTATTTTTGAAGTGTTGAAACTATATATCTAGTAAAGATATTTTGGAAAATAAATAATTTGGAAAATTATTTGGAATCTGGTGATGTATGCATATCCAGTGATAGTTCAATAACCGACTATCAATATTTCCCTTTGAATGGGTATTGGATGTGATTTGATTGAATTTGAATGTCACACTTATTTTTGAATAAGCGCTCACTATTCGGGTTAACCGGGAAAAGACCATGGGGTCGTATAACCCATTCCGAATATGTGATACGTCATTGTGAATTGCATTTGAAGATCGGTGTTGAAGACCGGTATTTGCGAGAGCGATAGGATGACCTGTCGATTGTTTCTGCACCGAGTCGCGCCGGTATAGAAACTCCATATGTGATGGTGAATCCGATCAGGATTGTGAATATCCGGATTGCAAGGACTTCTTTGTAAGTGCCTTCGGTTCTGTTCGAGCCCGGAACAGACTTGTATGGATTGTATGCCTGACATTACAAGTTGAGATATAAAGCCGATTTCTTTCAAATATATTTCTGTTGGTGGCGGAGAATTTATTCTTTGCTTAACACCCTTCTTTGAGACGTACGAGCTCAAAGGTTATATAGTTGAAGTTATCAGCGATATATTCCCAGTTTGGTAATGTGACATGCTGAGTGATGCTGAAATGATCATTGTGTTGATTATTTGTGATAGGATCATTTATTTGATCGTCTATCCTTGTGATCATTGTGTTGATCATTTGTTGACCCAAAGCATGGCTTTTGTATAAAGTATGTTTTTGTGGACGTGAATTCGTCGAGCCTCACACCCCGTGAATGGTCAAAACAGGAAAGAAGCAGCAAGGTTATGAGGGGTAGCACCCTTTAGGATGTGTCCATTTCCTTCTGGAAAAGGGTGGTATCATGGTATGGAGCCCAGATACTTACTCATGTTGAAAACACTTTGTTATGATTGTGTGAATTGATTACGAGCGCTCGGTGATAAAGGTCCCAAAGGACCGGGGGATGGCATATTCGGTCAGTTGTTACTCAGTTAGGAGTAACCCGGCCTTGTGTTGGTAGAGATCCGGTTTGGTTCTCGGGGATGTCCATCCAGAGGCATTCTCATGTGGCAATGGGAAGTTCCTTGGCCTGACCATTTGTTGGAAATCCAAAGAAACAATACGTGACTTGTACGGTTTTAGTTGTAGAACCTACTTCCTCAGGAGGTAGCTATAGTAGGCATAATATAATGGTACCTATGCTGGCTATGATTTATATCTTTACTTTCGAAATGATTTGTTCTACACTATGCACTAATAATAATATCAAATGTTATTTTAAATGCGTATTAAGCATCTTTGACTAACATAAGAAGAAATCTCCTCCAAGTCTGCGTTTGCATTGTGTGTGTGGTGGGAGGTCTTATGGTAGTCTCATTTTTAAAAGCATTGCGAATTGATTTAAGAATATTCCTCTATTTTGATTTTAAAGTTAAATAAACTGTTTTGAGTTCTCACACCAGTCACATGACTGACTCGGAGTTTATTGTTTTCCTTCCTAAACTCTGGGTGCCCACCAATTTCCACACGGGCAGTTAAGAGTTAGGTTTATCAGGATATTCTGGATATTCTGGAGTTGCTGGAGGCAAGCTGGATGGCATGGCGTATTACTAGTTTATATAGTATTTCTTTTTCCGCTGCACTGTTTGATGTTGTATGTTGTTGTTGTACACTCTGATGATATGATGTAATGAAATATGATGAAATGTAATAACTGTAGTTCTTTGTTTAAAGATTATTCATTTATTATTATATGTTGTTCCGCTGCGAATTGTGAGATTCTGTTGTTGTTCTGTTGTTTCCTTTCTATCCGTTCTATTTTTAAAATTCTTCTATCTTCTAATTTCAAATTCTCTTTTTCTATTTTAAAATTTTCTGTTTTCAAATATTTTCTTTTCCCTCTATTTTTCTTTTTCTTTCTTCTTTTTCTCTCTTCTTTCTTTTCTTTTCTTTTTAAAACCCATAACATCTCGGTTTTCGGCCTTCGAATTCTCGGCAGTCGATAAAGTGAGTATCGATGTTGAATTTTCGGAGAACGAAAATCCGCTGACGTTACAAAAACGGGTTTCAAATGCTGTAAATGTGTGATGGATATTGTTGATTGGTGTTTTAGATAATTTGAAGGTTATTTAGTTTGATATATCCTGCTATCATCCTGTTTATTATTTATAGTATATAAAACTGTAAATTGGATTATTTCGAATAAATTAAAAAGTGGGTTGACATGATATATCCATAACTGAAATTAAATGGAAATAAAACTTTATTTTGAAACTATCTAAATCATTTTGATTTTTAGAAATAAAAATGTATTTATGGAATGGAACTATTTTGAACATAAGTTTGAAATGTTAAAACAAAACTTGTCAAATGGAATTGTTGAAAGAAATGGGCTTAAACTTTTGAAGTTATAATTGGGAAATAAATTGGATTCCGAAAATCGATTTTAGTAAAAAGATTTGGACTCTTACTTGAACCTTAAAATAAGTTTAAGTAAGGGTAATTTAAATGAATATTTGAAATTTAGGCTCAGAATTGAATTATTTTAAAGACTTGGGTTGTTAAATTAAATATTGAGGGTTAATTTGATTTAAGTGATTAAATCGGTATTTTGAAAACCAAACTCGAATTTATATAAATCTAGATAGCTTAAAATTTTGAAAATGGAATTGGAATTAATTAAAATTGGAATTGAAAGGAATTAATTTGAATTGTGATCCAAGTTGAATTGGTTCAAATTCTAATTGGAAATTGATTTGAACTGGAATGGGAATCGAAGTTAATTCATATTAGAATCTGGATTGAAACAATTTAAATGGAAGTGGAAAATGGAAATACATTTGAATTGGAGATTAGAAACTGAATAAGTTTGACTCTAAAACTAATTTCAAATAAATTATTTTAATATAAACTGTTTTAAATCTATCTTCTTAAATATTCTAATTATTTTGATTTTCTTTTCAAGCTATTTACTATACAAGCTATTCTTTTTAAAACTCCAACTACCTTATATTAACTATTTAACTATTTTACAATGATCCAAACTATTTTCTAAATTCAAACTGGTAAGAGAGGAAATTGGCTATATTTAAATCATGGATTTAAATACGGATTTGGATAAAATTGAAGTACTAACCCATATGGAAAATTGAAGTAATTCTAAATTGGAACCGAATTGGATATTGAGTCAAAAATGATTTTGAAGTGAAGGAGTATATTTTTGAGTAAATATGATGATTTTAAAATAAAAGGTTAGATAGGATTATAACTGAAACTCTTTATAAGAAATAAGTAATGTTACAAATGACCTTGAAAAAAGGAAATCAAACTTGAAAATTTTATTTCGCATTAGTGAGATTATAAATGTTAGTTATATATTCATATTTCCTTGTTGAATTTATAATCGGAAGACATGATCTTGGAAAGATATTTGAGGATACTAAACTTGAGTTTATATAAGTATGAAGTGAACTTAGAAGTTATTGATTTGAATATTCGAGTTGAAGGAATGATTTTATATGTATATAAGAATGAAACTGAAAGGGTTTTGAAACTCATTGATTTTGAAACTCTTTTGATTTGGCAAAAAAGAAAATTTTGGAAATTTGGTAAACCAAATTCGAGAATTATCAATTTTGAAGATATCGATTTTGTGTAAATGAGGTTTATAAGTGATGCATATAAAGAGTATGATTTTAAAGGTACTATATATGTATATAATATGATATGTTTTGAGAAAAGATTGGAAAAAAGGCACCCCGTTGAGAGTCAAAACTTATAGTAGGAGATCCACTAAGTGGTTCTGCCTAGAACCTTAAGGGCGGGTTCAATGAGATTAGGATCCCAGAGGACGTCCAGACAAAACTTGAGTTCCTAAGGATTGTGTTTGGGGTAGCATAACTCGTGTGGCGCTGATACCTATAGTTACATTTGGATTATGCTATGACGACAACATAACCCTTGTTTAACTACGATCTACCATGTTCCATAGCGTAAGGCGTGTGGCAGTGATTGCCTACAATCTACGTTTGACTTCGCTCGGAGAGCGACGTAGCATTGGTAGATTGTGACCTATGTGGTCCATAGAGAAATTCGTGTCGCAGCGAGTGCCTACAGTCTACATAGGGAATCGACTGGTGTAGTCTACGATCTATGTGGTATAGTTTCGTTTGGCAGCGTAATTCGTGTAGCGCTGATGCTTATAGTTATACGGGCTTTGCTGTGGTGGCAACGCAACCCCGGGTGTAGCTACGATCTGTTGCAGTTCCCATGGTGAAGTCTAGAGGGGCGCGGATGCCAACAGTTTTCTTATGAATTTCACCGGGATAGCGACGTAATCATTGTTCTAACTATGATCCATGGGGGGGTGACGATTTCAATAACATTTTTGAAAAGGTTTTTCATGTATTTTTATTGAGTGTTGAAAACGGGTCTACTAAGTACTTGTAGATTTTCAGTCCTGTACTTGATCAACGTATGACGGAATTTCAGTCCTAATTCATCCTTATCGAATAACTGAATCCAGGACCTCTCCGGGTCGATATCCAAATCTATAACCTCTCCGGGTTCTTGTCAAGTGCAATCCACACTTGACGACCGTGGTCCGGTGTCCCTGAACGTCGTATAATGCCATGGCTTAAGTCCTAAGACAAATCCTGGTCACTCTGGACCCTTATCGAGCATACTCCATACCTGATGACCTGTAATAATAACGATAATGTAGGGCCTAAGTCCTAGGTTGAATCCTGGTCACTCCGGACCCTTATCGAGCATGGTCCATATTCAACGACCAGAATAAGTCGATTTGCCACGTTCGGGCAAAGCGACTCACCCCTTGCCTGGTATAATCCATACCCGATCATCGTTTACCAAAAAAACCAAAAAAAAATCCAATCAAAATCCAAACCAAATCAGAAAATCAAAAATCCACATTCAAAACAAAAATAACATCCAAACACGAGAATAATCATCCAAACAGAAGCCCAAACCAGAAAACAAACAGAATCAGGAGTTCAAACCAAACTCCAAAACCAAGCAAGAAAAACGAGTATCCAATCCAAAAAAACAGATTTCACAAACCATAGCATCGTAGTTTATCACCATTCAGAGCATGCCTAGGTGCCATCTCCGTCCTCGTACATGAGTAAATGACTTTGTTGTTTGCCAGTAGCTTGCTACTTATTACATAACATCCCAGTCAATTAATAACCAATCGACCATCATCCTTGGGCCTCACACCCACATTGTTTGAGGTAGACGGTGCTTCCTCCTACTCCACCGCTGCATTCCGAGCCTCGACATACTGCCTCAACTATCTATTTTTCACATGCTCACCAATTAGTTCTTTAAGTGCCTGCAGCTATTTGATATCGTGCCCATCCAAATCGTGGAAGACACGTTGCCTTCTTGATGCCCTTTCACGTTCAGAAGGTTCTCTCCTAGCCGGCCTTCGATAGAGAAGGCGATTTCAGGTTTCAATGAATATCCGCTCCAATGTTTCATTCAATCCTGTATATGTAGAGAATTATGGCTCTCTCCGTTCTTATCTTTTACTGAGCCATCATCAAACTTCCTTTTTCCTTTACCTTTATCCTTATTCGAGCTTCCGCCAGATGGCCCTGCATCCTCAGCCGCATACACCTCCCTTAACTTCAAATCTGTACACGCATCTTCTTGTCGCAGGAATCTCTCAGCTTCATGAAAGAATTCCCCAAGATCCAGTGGTGGGTCCCGTATCGTAGATACTTTGAAATTTGGATCCTCTCTGACTCCCGAAACTGCTGCCATTAAAACCATCGATGGATTCGGCCGATCCATCGAAGCAATCGCCGCATTGAACCGAGTTAAGAAAGCTCTGAGTGATTCATCCGTCCTTTGCTTTATCGACCTTAACATCATCACATTCTTCGGTCTTTTAACATGAACCAGAAACTGCTTCAGAAACCTGTCCACCAGTTCCATCCATGTTCTGATAGATCCCTCTTCCAGCTGACTGAACCACATTGTAGCTATGTCCGTTAAGTACAGAGGGAAACATTGGGCCATAACTTCCTCCAATGCCCCCAACACTTCCATATGTCTTATGTATCTCGTCAAGTGATCAGTTGAATCATCCTTGCCATTACATACTTCCACGTTAGGTAGCTTGAACTCTGGTGGATTCCGAGCTATCCTGATTCAATGAGTAAACGGACTCCTAATACTCTTTCTAAATCTCTATTGGTCAAACCCCCATGCATGGTTCGCCTGATAATCTCAGCCAATCCAGCATTGTCTGTCAGGGTTGCCCCCCAGTCCCTGAAGGAATTCCGGTAGATACTCTTCATCCCATGCTCTTACATTCCTGCCAGCATCCTGTTGTGTGGTGTTGACTGGAATCCCTCCGTGAACTGGTTCATCATTGTTGGGGGGTGTGTCCCCGAGCCTGGGTCCATCTGGATTAACAAGTGTATGCTGATTAGGGATTGCACCTTGTTGAGCTATTCCATTTGATTGCCTCTTTGGTCCTTCTATTCCAGCTTCGTGGATCTGAACTCCTGAAGCTCCGACTGTCCCTGTTTGTCCTACCTGTCTGAGGAGGTTCTGCATCATTTCCTCCTACCTTTTTAGAAACTCTTCATGCATAACTCCCATCATCATTTCAATTTCATCTCGAGTGATGAAAGCTGAAGTCTGGTTGGCTCCGGATGAAGCCTCTTGGCTTCCTTCATGTTGACTTCTCTCCATCCTCTATCTTCTACTCGTTTGCCTTGTCATAGCTCTCTAAATCTGAATCCTTAAACCTTCAAACCTGAATCCCAAATTTGGTATCGCGGGTGCTAGTTGTTCTCAGTGAAAGCACCAAAGTATTTGCACCAAAATTGGTCACAAACCCCGAACGTCGTGAAAGCACCAATATATGACTATAGATCAGCAATATCTGGGCACAAATTTCAAATTCAAGCAAAATAGAGAACAACAATTCAGGAATAACAAACAATGACATGAGATTTATAGTGGTTTGGCTATCTCCGGCCTACGTCCACTTCGAATGATAATCCTTTTATTGATGTTCTTCGCTGATTACAGTTGATCACAACGGATTACAATGAAGAAATTTAAGTACAACAACAATGATGAAGTGTAAAGTTGAATCTGGCAGAGTCTGGACGTCAGATAGGCAAAAATATCCTTTTTCTTTAGGCTCTAGGGGGCTATTTATAGGTGTAGTAGGCTGATACCTCGCTCAAACTTTGAAAGACTCCTTCTGGCACGTGAGTGGGGCCATGTGATCGATCCCATGAGGTTTTGACTCGATTCGTGAGATCAAAATTTTTCCCAATGGAGTTGAAACTTGGCATGAACCTTCCTTGGCTTGTACGTAAGATCCTGTGAGAATTTCATGGCATTTGGACCTATGGTTTGTGAGATATGATCGATGCAATCTCATATTTTTTGAAGGTTGCTGAGTTCGAATCCATAGTTTCGTATCAGTCCCCTTCGTGTGGATCAAAGGCACGTGCTTGCTCGTGACGTGGTACGATAAACTAGATTAGATCCATATTCTTCATGTGGTAAGCATAAATGGTTGTATTGTTTGTTTGTATATGTTTTATTGTTGAAATACGATAAATATATTGCAATTATTAATATTATTGTTTTCTGGACCTCTCTGTACAAAGGAGACTCTACCGAAATTTAAGACTTCGAATTTTTTTGTAAATTTGAGTTATTTTTCTTATTTTTATTAAACTTAAATATGTAGGTTTAATTGTTTATAAATTGACTGTTTAAATGAAATATAACATATTTTTGGATTCCTTCTTGTTTCTTTTCGGGGACGAAAACTTTTGAGTGGGAGAGATTGTAATGACTGGCACTTTTAAACATTTAAAATTATTAAATTAAATAAGATTTTTAAATAAAATTGTTAGGAATAAAAAAATTAAGATTCTATTGATACAAATTAGATTATATTACAAATTACGAGGTTAATTAAAATTTCCATTAATGACATATGTATGCAACAATATAAGGATGATAACAAATGTTAGTGTGTATTTTAATAATATTGGTTTGAATGATATTAACAATTGTCTGAATGTAAATTTCTAATTGATTAGAATAATAAATGTTAATAAGGAATAATAAATGTTTCTTTATTAAAAAATAATCGTATGTTTATTTATTTAAAATGTTTGGTAGCTAAAAGATTGATTTAAGAGATGATAAACTATTACTTGGTAAGAACTGTATAATACCTGTTTGTATCCAATAGTGCATAATATGTTTAAATCACTGTTTGATAGGAAATAATTTTTCTATTTTTCATTACATTTATTTAGTCCATTTTGATATTCACCTTTGTAATCAATTGAAATTAATGTAATTGAATAATTTCAATTAGTAAGAGAGAGAACATTAAATTGTAAGTTTATAAGTGTAATTAAACGTAGCTTATGTTTTGTGAAAATATAAGAAAATTTTGATTTAATGAAAAGAAGAACGTTTATATCAAATAAAATGAACGTTTCATTTGTGAATGTAGATTTAATTTCATTAGAGTAAAGAATAGAATGATTTGTTAAAAAAAATATTTATTTGAACGCTGTTTTAGCACACAGATTGATTACAAGAATATGAATATAATTTAAGTAAGTTATTTATTACTGTGGTGTAAAGCAACAAATTTATAAACATGTTTAAATGACTTAAGGAAACAATTGTCCTATTTCTCATCCATTTTGGTTTATTTATTTCGAAATTTAACTTTGTTATTAATTGCAATTAGTGTAATGGAAATATTTCGATTAAAATGAAAGAAAATGTTGATTACAATTAATAGATTTGATAAAAGAAACGCACGTTTTGTGCTAAAAAGAAATGGTGCTTTAATGGAAATAAAAGAATTAAACATTTTCATTTTTAAGGTAAGTATAAATTTATTAATTGTGCTTAGATAAAAACTTATATGTGTACAAATTGAGTATTGTTTGAGTGAATGAAATTAATTTGGTTACGTTTCGGAAAAAATTGAATTTCAAGATGTGTATGTGGTCCCTACATTTCTTTTTTATTTACTTATTGCATGTACGTTTTAAAATAGTTACCTCATTATTAAAACTTGGTCCGTTCGTTTTTCTTTCGGTTTAATACCTAAGTCTAAGCTTTTAGGCTATATTTAATTCTTTCCATCTCATTTATGGTTATAAAAATTTCTATTTTCCTTTGGTTTACAAATTTTCTCATTTCTACATACATTTCCTTATTTCCTTATGCATTACCAATGCCTAAAGCATTTAAAACTAAACGTGCATTTTGTCCCTCCACCTTTATTTCCTTATTATCAAATAATCTATAATTTTATTTCTTCATTTGCATTTTAATTCTCCTAACACCTCATATTCATTGAGTTCACATCTTTCAATACTATGTTTTAAGGCTGTTCATATTTTACTTTATTTCAATTCGTAGTTTATTTATATATACGTTATTAGCTTTTCATTTGTTTCCATTTTCATTCCTTTAGTCATATTTCATTTTGTAATCTCATCTTCTGTAGCTTCATTTTTCAAATAAAACTTTCATCTCCTTCTTCACCTTCCTCCTTCCTTTTTCATTTTTTCCTTCTTTAAATCTCATTCTTCTCTTTTTTTTGCTTCATTTTTAATCTTTTTTGTTTCATCTTCTTCAAATCTTCTTCTTAATCTTTTTGAAAGCTTCCTTTTCTTTTTCAATTCTTCATCTTCTTTGAATTTTCTTCTTATTTTCCAAACATTCTTCTTTTTTCCAAATCCATTTCTACAAATCCAGATCTATAACAACTTCTCTATCTCTTTCGAAACATTCTAAAAAAGATTAAGATATAAGGAAACAAATCAAAAGGAGGAAGTAGTAGTGGATCCAATTCCGACTAGAAAAAGGAAATCCAGAAGGTGAGTGTTTAAACTCATTCACGAAATACTAAAATTTTATTGCAAGTTAAACCAGGTCATATAGTGATAAATTTTTGATTGTTGGTTTGGAATTTTTATTGATGTTTAATTTGAATAGCTAAATTCCGATATGTGATGACTAATAATCATTGAATTGGTTGATTTGTTGAATTGATTGATTTGAATGTTGATTGTATGTTGTGATGGACGCTATTGTGATTGAATATGTATTTGTTCATTTATTTGATATATCATTGTTATCACCCTATAGTTTATTGTAATTATATAAATTTTCATATTGATTATTTTCACACTGAATAAAGATATAAAACCCATGAATTTCAAGTATTTACATCAGAGGAAAAATAGTGTGTTAAATTTACTATTTGAACCTTAAAAATGATTTTGAGAAGTAAACCATCGTTACCTTTTTTGAAAGTTTTCAAAATTAAATTTTGAAACATTGGTACGTTTCCATAAAACTGAATATCGAAACTTTGGAACATTTTTATAAATAAAATCTCTTGAACTATGAAATTTAACTGGGAATTGTTCTGTAAATTTGTAATTTACTAGAATGGATCTATTGTGAAATCCATTTTATTTTGAATATGGAAACAATAAATTTTCTAGAAATTTGAACTTTCAAAAATCTAGTTATCTGTATTCCTTATTAAATCTACTTTTCATTTAATTTGCATAAGAATTTTAGTTCTGACTAGAGTGCATTATTTTTCTTTACGCTCTGGTCAGCCTGAGTTTTTCAACATTAAAGACTATTTTTTGGTGGACGAAGACGAAGATTCAGTATATTATTGTTATTTATTATTTAACTGCATTCTGTGTTTCGCTGCATTATTTGTTTATTTATGATATATGTATAACTCTGATTTAAATTTGTAAAAGTGTAATCAAATTTTATTTGTAAAACAACTTCATGAACTGTTTATTTGATTATTATTTTGTCGTTCCACTGCGAGATTCTGTATTTTGTTTTTTCTTTCCTTTTTCCTTTTTTTCTTATTTACCCCATTAATAATCCTTCCTTTTGAATGTTTGATTCTGGCATGTGTGGTTTATTGTCGATTTGAACCATCCAAAAATGTGGGTCATTATAATTGAATATACCGTAGAGATCAGCACGACGAAGCGATCAAAACAGTATACAGATACAAATGGTATGGTCATCCAATCAAAAGTCGATAATCAGTACCGAAAATGCTGCTATTTTGCGAGAAATAAGACAAACGGGCAATAGCAGCCCAAATTTGGAGAAATCAAATATGACGTCTCACTCAGAATATGATTTACATATTTATTGTATAAAAATATTCAAGTATGAAAAATATTTTATTATCATCAAATATTAACTGATATAAATTTAAATAAAATTACATAATAAAATAAACTTCCTTATTATCTGATGAAAAATTACCGTTTGCTATGTTAAAGAAGACTATTCCAAATATTAAATTTTCAATTTAAAATTTTATTATTAAAAATTTCACAAAATTCTGTTAATTACATTTTTTAAAAACCAGTTAAATTTACGGGTTGTTACATCTTCAACAGACATTATTTTTGTACTTGGAAGATATGAATGAGCAAGAATGAACAAGACTATTGTGGTGTTTATATTAGTTGTATTGCTTAAATCACATGGCGACAAACTTGTTTGAATACAAAGTGGCTACAGTCCTTTCACATCAGAATACTATAGCCACGTTGCACAGTTTTAAACATATGGAAGCCACCATTGATGGAAATGAATACAAATTAGCTACAGTGTCCTCTCACATCAGAACATTGTAGCCACGTTGCATGGTTTTAAATACGTGGCAACCATTATTAAATGTTTGAATTCAAATTGTCTTTACTCACTTGGCAGCAAGTGATGGTGTTTGAATTCAAAGTGGCTACAGTACCCTGTCATAGTTGAACACTTCTTTGCCATCATCATGCTCATACGTGTTTGCCATTATCACTCGTCAAGCATACAAAAATGGTGGATTACAACCATACTTTTTTGCCATCATCTTACTCGTATGAAGGTCATATAAGTCACGTTACTCCATCGAATATGTCTTCTCCTCAATCAATAACTGAGTGGTATATTGAAATGGAGTAAATACGTTATGAGGATGTAAGAGAACATGAGAGAGATTTGTAAGAGAGTAGGCTTATGGAGGATGGAAGAAGGCAAAAGTAGAGCGGCCTAGTCACATTATAACATTGCGAAGAAGCCATGAATAAAAAGGAGTGTGCATCTCCTCGATGTCCTTGTAGTCTGCTATTTTCGATATAGACATATAGGAATAACAACACCCCTTCTAACCTCATCATCAGCCAAAGCCGGTAAACAAGCATAAAATGATTTAAAATCCTTAAAGGAACTATCAAATAAACTGACGCGCAGTCTGGTCAACCAATCTCGATACCGGTCAGCATATAAAAATCTAAAAGAGTCAATCCCAACTTAAAATCGGGAAAATGAAAAGTGTGAGTAATAGGCCACCGTCTCTCAGTAAGGACCTGTATTATGCAACGGTCGACATGTGAAAATATAGGTAAAGCTAGAAATTCACCGAAAGGTTATGCAAGTAGCCTATCCAAAATCGGTTGAGGTAATGTGATATAAAACTCATAAATACACTTATCCTAACTACCACACATAGCTACATAAAGAACCTATATAAGCAATTAATTAACGTTAATGGTAAACTAAGCAAACCAATAACATTCTTAGTTTGTGAATGTTCATCTAATAATTACATAGTAAAATTATATATGTGTCTTCGCTAGCATTATAGTAAGTCGATTTACTATAGTCGAGGGGAGTTCGTGAAAGGATCGTAAATCGTCTGCAATCACGGTAGTATTTGGAATGATATGAGCTGCACCGGCATTAGCATCCACCGTGGGTAGGACCATCCGTCTACATGTTTTGATGGAGTGTAGCGTCATTTGGAGGTCTTGATCAATAAATTAGAAAAGGAAATTGAGTGGTAAATAAATGAGGGTAGAAGAGGAAAACACGTCTCATATAGGCCTTTAGTCCAGATGTCTGTTTAACGGACGCCTGATGCTCAAGTGTTTGTTGAACAAACGTCCGGTCTCATAAACTGTCGAAGGATTTGTGAGCTTACAAAATGTAAGCTCACATTTTGTAACATACGCACTCCAAAACTATTGGACATGCACTTATTGTAGTATTTTATGGTTAAATGATAGAACTCGGCAGCTTCTTATACTTTCTATATTCCTTTTTTGGGCATTTTCTCATATAATTATATCTTACAATGTCCATTTTTTTACCTGCTGCTATTTTTGCAGCAATTAGCGATTAGTGAGAAAGATGAGATGAGCAATGATTTTGTTATGCAGATGGCACGGTAGGCAGCGAGTAGAGGTTTATTTTTAGTTGTTAAGGTTAGGCTTCGAGGAGACGGCTATGAAGGGTGACAATTATGGGAGGTGACGACTACGAGCAACGTTGAAGCGTGAGGAAAGAGTAGTGTAGGAGACACGATGGCGTGGGAAGTGGTGGCATGGGAAGCAGCGATTTGATCTATGCGGAAGTGAAGAACGAAATGTGTCTTTATGGCTAAATTTTAAAGATGATGTCCTACAAACCATTGAAGTCTGTAATTTGAACTAAATTGCCATATTATTTATACACACATATATATGTAATACATACATACATCCATGTCTGTGATATATTAAAATAAACATTAAATTAATTAATATGTTTAATTAATTAAATACTGAATATTATAAAATAAAATATGATTTTATTTTAAATAGATAAATCAGATTCAATGCAATTGATAGATTACATAAGCTCATTAAGATCCAATTAGAAATTTATGTGTTTCACCCGCTGCCAAACTAGTAAGGACCCAGCACCAATAACCACTCACTTAGAAATGTTGCAAATTTGATGTCGACAATTTATTCATACATCCGCCGCTGACATCGACTTTAATGGGAGAGTAAATAAGGGGATGCAATTTTACATCAGATCCAATATTGTTAACAAATTTTATACCTAGCATCCGAGATTTGAAGACTACCCATATTTTAACTTGCTTTATTTCTTCCATGTCCAAAATAACAAGGATTAATATATTTGGGACATCTCTTTGGGTGACTAGCCTTAAAATTTGGTAGAATTGTAACTTTGAGATACATGAATCGATGCGAGAAAGTGTACAAACTTAGCCACCACCTATACACTATAAACTTCCTTCAAACATCACTCTTTCATGGTGTTCCTCTCTAATGCGTGAGTTCTCCTCTAATGGCACACACATATAAATGCACGCACGCAAACGTATAAGTAAAGTGTAAAACAAAAAAATTCCAACGTCGAAAATATAGAATTTAAATCAACAATAAAATGCAAAGTTTACTCATTTTCTTATGTAGTTTTAATAACTTTATTGAAAATAGGTGCAATAACAAAAAAAAAATAACTTAAGTAACGAAAAAGTCGCGAAATTATACCTAATGTCAATGGTCAATGATATGGAGATCTTTGAGCCCCATCATCGTAATAAGGATGTCGTAAGCTTTGACGTCCCATCTCGAGACCCACATTAATAAAAAGTATTACGGGGTAATGCTGTCTGCTAATACGGAGAATAAAACTTGTTATGAGCGACCATCTATAGTATTGTCTTAATATCTACTGAATACATCGATTAGTGCTCTGTATTCTTTTTTTCTAAATCAAGTGGATCGACGTATCCAATAAATGCTTAATACAAAACTATAGATGGCTATAGGATCTATCAGAATAAAATACAACTCAAATGCATAATTTATGTATAGATGATACCTAACATTTAAAAGATAAAAAAATGAATGAATTTCAGAATGCAAGGAAAATATGGAAGCAAGATAATAGTCAACTGAACTACATAAGAATAAAAATTTAATTACGAGAAAATCCAACGAGTAATAATGTGAAAAGTAAACGCATCTGTAAGAAAACAAAATAATAAAAGTTAAGGCTTTGTTTGGTTTCATTTCAAGTTTTGCATTTTCAAAATTCATTACAAAATATGTAAAGAGTGGAGTAAAATATTTAAAACTTCGAGTTACTATGACGACGAAGAAGGAACTGCAGATGAAATGGAGGGATGGACCATTTTTTACTCTTTTGTTATTTTCCATAATATGAAGAAAAAAATTAGTTTTCTAATTTTTATATTGAGTTCATTTTTTAAATTTGTTGTTTCTCTAAAAAAAACACATGAAACGTATTCTGATTTGTTTAGACGAAAACACAAAACTAACGGCAAAACCAACCCAAGCCTTAAAGTTTTCATTCTGTACGGTTATGGTCGTAGAGTGATGGAAGTAGTTTGTTAGACAATCACTTAAAATAACATTAATTTTGGCTACGCAGATAAACAATATTTACTTCAGATTCATAGCAGTGGAAATACAGAAGCAAAAATGGTGGGCTTTTATGTAAAAATAGACATCCTTCTTCCTTCAACCGAAACCCTACTCTAGTAGATTTTTCCATTTACCATCAAAAAATATCCCCTTTACTGAAAGGGAACCCAACCACATCATCTTTGTGCTGCCTTCAAAGCCATTCACAAACCGATAGAGCATGAAGAAGAGAAGGCCTTTTTGCCCTCACGCAGGATCGAACTACGGACCTCCAGTTTACAAGACTGGCGCTCTACCACTGAGCTATAAGGGCTGCTCTGTGTACAGACTTGTAAGTCATCTTCATTTGTCTCTACTGAATTGGATCGGAAGAAATCCACCCGAATAGGCAAGCTCTAGCTCTGTTAAAAGTAACGTGGACGAAAGCTACACGATAAAATAATTAGCATCGAAGTAGTTCACTACGTATTGTTTATTCCCCATTAGAGATAATATCATATAATTGATTAAAGATGCGTTAGTTTCCAAATTGAGTCATGTATTAGTATTGATGTACTGACCCGAGTTCCTTCAGTTCAAAAGAATTGGAATGGCATACCAATGACTGACATACCGATGACTGGTAACCGTTACACCGGTAATGGTAAATTACCATTTGTATAGGAAAATAACAAGTAGATATTTTTTTACGTTGAATGACGATTCATTATATATCTTATCACTTAATATAACATATAGAAAAGAAGTGTATTTATCATCATTTGAGTTGAATACCAGTCTGTGCAGTTAATGCCCCGCTATTAACCTATTATAACCCCGCTATATCTTATAGCGGATTTCTACCGCAACGATTTTTCCATATAGCCCCAAAATATAGACTTTTCGCTTTAATCTTCGCTATTTCCGCTATATCCCGTTATTCCCGCTATAATTTGCTATTTCCGCTATATCTTCTTTGATAAAATGAATTAAAAAATTGCATTTATACATTATAAAAATTATGAAACTAATCTATTTGATTTAATTTTTAATATATTTTCAGAAATGAAAATACTCTAATATTCTACTAAATTCAATTATGTTATATAAAAGTTTTATGTTTATTTCAAGTATATTCACAAATATTTTTTGTTTAAAATTATTTATGTATTAATTATAATTCAATTGAATGATAATTTTTCATTTAATTACCATTTATATATTTGTAAAAGCATTAAGTACGAGTTTTATATGCTATTTTAGAGCCATCCGCTATATCCCGCTATATCCTCACTATATCCCCGCTATGACTTTTTGCACCTCCACCGCTTTGAATTTGCCGAGCACTTTAACTGCACAGATACCTGTGTAATGAATCATTTTACGTGAATATCAATGTATTATGAATGGACTGGTAAATTACCATTACCGTTGGTTTTGAAAAAATATTACCGATGTCTTACCATGAAAAATGGTAAATTTACGGTTACCGTGCCGATTATGCTGGTATATCGATTTGACTTTAAAATGGTAAACGATTGACTGATAAGGGTAAATTTACCATTATCATACAACCCTAGTTCCATTCATAGTTATCGGTTAATGACCCTGCAAAGTATATTTTCACTTTAACCCCCTCGACGATAGACCATAAGCAACTTTCTCTTTTTATCCCAAATCATTACTTCCATCTTACGAGATAGATATATTTTGTTTTGTTTTTTGGTTGAATTCATACATATAATATTAAATTATTCTATAGCAGCTCAAACTTCAGCAAGATGAAGAATTATGTAATCAATCCTCTACATATCCGAGATTGCTTCTTTCTTTGATAACTTCTGATGGTGATCTAGCTGAGCAGTTCCCGTAGAATTTACATGTAGGTGAGAAATCTAAACAATGTATATCCATGACCATGTTGCAAAACATGATATAAATTAACTAAGTAATTGCTAAACGGTGATCAGTCCTTTAAAAAACTGAGTTTTGATATAAAGATAAGTGATTGAAAAATAGAAGTTGTATTTACCGAATCACCAATTGGTACACTCACTTTTTTCTGTGAAAATAAATGATTAGTTAGAAACAGTATAGGAACCAATAATGAGTAACAACGTGGTACAAATGTAGTAGTAAAAACGAAGTGTCGTTACTTGCTTGTGTATGTTTCCTCAAACTAGAATCAATATCCAATAGCATTTAACTTTACAAAACTAATCATGTTTTTCGCGTTGTTTGTATCACAGTAGATAGCACAACGCAAAAGCATACAAACTATTGAACATACCTAATTGCTCCAATTTGGAGTCAGTGATACTAAGACTAGGTGTAGAATTTGAATTATCTTTTGCATTTCATGATGTGTAGTAACCTGGTCCTACAAAATCATATGATCCTTGTATCAAATTATCAATGCAGTTCCTATTTAGTGAATTTTGGAAGTCTTTCACCTAATTGCAGTTTCCTATCGAAGAATTGATTCCATTTCTTTCAGCTCTTTTTCTTTATCTACATCTGAATCTGGCTTATGCCACATGCTAAATTGAGTGATTTCGATTTCTCTTCCTTGTTCAGACTAAAAATAAAAAGGTGCAACACATTGTTAGAAATGAATGAGTTAGTGGAGAGATTTGGGACGAAGAAAGCATTATACAAAGTCACATCGGGGAATATTTGTACCAATTCCTCTATATATACTACAATCTAACATAGTATATGAATCAAATGGAGAATGAGGACAAAGTGTGGAAGGGATGAGGCAATATGGAATGTAGGCATTCATAATATTAACATGTCAAAGATAGGGCCTTAATCTCGTGATTAAATGGGCCATTTTCTTCCAGACGCGCGCATACAACGGTCACTGTTGTTGGTTTAAGGGTCGCAACCTTTCCAACAGTCACGACCGCTCCGAATAAGCCCCTCCTCCAGCCTATAAATAGACAACAATATTGTTTCAAGGAAACATTTTCTATTGGACTCGGATGCTTTAATCTGTAATACCTTTCATACTGATCTAGTTACGCATTTTGGTGTCACAATTTCTCAAAAATAATAAAAAAATTAGTGGCATTTTTTGTCGTTGCTATTTCTACATTATTTTGTAACTGTTACTGAAGTTACAATTGGTTTTGTAACACTTTCTGATAGTTACGAATAACATTTTTGAAACAATATTGATTATTGTCGACGACGATGTCTCAAAGTAGCAACAACAGTAACGCTGCACCAATACAGACGGTAACTAACGCTCAGCCAGCACATCTGCTTCCGACAATGTCACTGTCTCATGGAGAAAGGCCAGAAAAGTTCAACGGGACGGACTTCAAGCGTTGGGAGCAGAAGATGTTTTATCTAACAACATTAGGCCTAGCCAAGTTTCTAACCGAAGATGCTCCTGAAGTTGGTGAACTCGAACCCGATGCAATCAAAGTGGAGGCCGCAAATGTCTGGAAAAATTCGGACTTTATGTGTAAAAACTCTATTCTGAATGGTCTAGATAATAGCCTCTACAATGTCTATTGTACAGTTGCAACATCCAAGGAACTCTGGATGGCCTTGGACAGAAAGTACTAAACTGAAGATGCAGGCATGAAGAAATTCATCGCTAGCAAATTTCTCAACTTCAAGATGGTAGATCCAAAGACTATGATCAACCAGACTCAAGAACTACAACTGATCATCCTTCAACTACAAGATGAAGGGATGATACTTAGCGAATCTTTCCAGGTTGCCGCAACCATTGAGAAACTTCCTCCATCATGGAAGAACTTCAAAAATTACCTAAAGCATAAGCGTAAGGAAATGATAATGGAAGAACTCATAGTTCATCTGCGAATTGCGAAAGATAATAGAAATTCTGAGAAAAAGAACTCTTAGAATATGTCTGCCAAAGAAAATGTTGTTGAGTCAGACAAATCTAACAAGAGAAAACGTGAGAATGCACCTCAGAAGTCGAAGAAGAAATTTCTGGGTTCTTGCCATAACTGTGGAAAGAAGGGGCATAAAGTACCCGAATGTCGCTCTCCCAAAAGGAAGAAATCAGAAGCAAATACGGCTGAAGTTATAGATGACATTTCTGATATGGGTTTATGTGCAGTAATATCAGAATGCAACCTTGTTGATAATTCAAAGGAATGGTTTGTAGACACAGGTGCCACTCGACACATGTGCTAATAAGTGAATGTTTATAACCTATAAAACTGCAACTGATGATGAACAACTTTTCATGGGCAATTCATCTGCATCAAAGGTCGAATGCAAGGGAAAAGTTGTGCTGGAACTAACTTATGGAAATGAGCTTACTTTAAGTGACGTTCTTCACGTTCTAGAAATCCTCAAGAATTTGATATCAGAGTCTTTGCTCAGCAAGCATTGTTTCAAATTAACCTTTGTAGCCGATTAGTTTGTATTATCAAAGAATGGAGTGTATGTAGGAAGAGGATATGTATGTGATGATTTATTTAAAGCAAATGTAACAACTATTGTACCAAACACTGATATGAATAAAAGTGAATCTTCTGCTTATATTGTTGACTCTTCTAACATATGGCATTCTAGATTAGGGCATGTGAATTTTGATACACTGCGAAAAATGATTAATCTAAAAAAGTAACATAGACTCCAACTATAAATGTCAAATTTGTGCAGAAGTAAAATTGACAAGAACCTCATTTCATCATGTTGAATGAGAAACTGAACCTCTAGACCTTATTCACACTGATGTATGTGATTTGAAAATGTGTCAAACTTGAGGTGGAAAAAGGTATTTCATTATGTTTATTGATGATTGTACTAGGTATCGCTATGTGTATCTCCTTAGAAGCATGGATGAAGCATTCAATATGTTTAAACAGTATAAAGCAGAAGTTGAGAATCAACTCAATAGGAAAATTAAAGCTTTAAGAAGTGATAGATGAGGAGAATATGAATTTCCTTTTGAGGAATTCTACGCTGAGCATGACATTATACACCAAACAACAACACCATATTTACCTCAATCCAACGGTATAGCCGAACGGAAAAATAGAACTCTTAAAGAAATGATGAATGCTTTATTAATCAATTCTGGCTTGCCAGATAACTTTTAGGGAGAAGCTATTCTTTAGGCAAACCATATTTTAAATAAAATACCACGAAAGAAAACATCCAAGTCTCCTCACGGACTTTGGAAAAATGGACCGGCATCATACAAGTGCTTAAATGTGTGGGGGTGTCTTGCCAAAGTAGAGGTACATAAACCAAAGAAGGTCAACATTAGACAAAAACAATCGATTGTGTATTCATTGGATATGCACAAAACTGTGCCGCTTATCGATTTCTAGTACACAAATCTGAAATTGATGTTATTCATGAAAATACCATCACCGAATCGAGAAATGCAAGATTTTTCGAACATATATTCCCTTAAAACCGGGTACTGACAATGATACTCAAAAGAGACCAAGAGAAGATGAATCTACTGATTCTCTTGAGAATACTGAACAAAATAAACTTTGACAAAATAGTGCTGATCAACAAGTGGAGGAACAAAGAAGGAGCAAAAGCTCAAGGACCTCTAGGAGCTTTGGACCATATTTCTACACTTTTATGTTGGAAGTGATCCATTGACATACAAACAAGCTATGTCCTCCAACGATGCCTCTTAGTGGAAAGAGGCTATTAATAATGAGATTGAATCCATTATGGCTAACCATACGTGGGAATTAGCTGATTTACCTCAAGGATGCAAGACCTTTGGTAATAAATGGATATTTAAAAAGAAATTGAAACCCGATGGTTCAATAGACAAGTACAAAGCTCGTCTTGTAGTCCAAGGATTCAGACAAAAGGAAAACCTGGACTATTTTGATACATATTCACCAGTGACGAGGATAACATCAATTAGGATGCTTATTGCAATCGCATCCATACTTGATTTAGAAATGCATCAAATGGATGTAAATCTGCATTTTTGAATGGTGAACTAGAGGAAGAAATATATATGAAGCAACCTGAAGGGTTTCTCAGCTCCGAAAATGAGAATAAAGTTTGCAAATTAGTAAAGTCGCTTTATGGCCTTAAACAAGCTCCAAAACAATGACATGAGAAATTTGATGAAACTGTTATCAAATGGATTCACAATAAATGAATCAGATAAATGTGTCTACATAAAACACACACTTGTTTGATATGTCATTATTTGTCTTTATGTTGATGACTTACTAATCCTAGGCAATAACAAAGCCATAATAACATCTACAAAGAATATGTTATCCTCTAGATTCGATATATGAAAGACCTAGGACTGGCTGATGTGATATTGGATGTCAAAATTTTGAACACACCACAGGGATATACATTATCCCAATCACATTATATCAGTAAGATACTTGAAAAATTCAAGCTATATAATATAACTATTGCAACACCAGTAGATATGAACCAAAATTGGGTAAAGAAACCTGGTGATGGTATCTGCTAACTTGAATACTCTCGTATACTAGGAAGTATCATGTATGTTATGAACTGCACTAGGCCAGATATTGCATACGCTGTAAGCTAAGTAGATTTACCAGCAATCCTGGTAAACATCATTGGAAAGCATTAATCAGAGTTCTAGGATACCTAAAGTATACACAGAACTATGGTCTACACTATACAAATTATCCTTCAACATTGGAAGGATACAGTGATGCCAATTGGATAACTGGTTCACAAGATACAAAGTCTTCAAATGGATATGTGTTCACATTAGGAAATGGAGAAATATCACTGGAAATCATCCAAAGAGACTTGTATAGCTAGATCTACGATGCAATCAGAATTTATTGCATTAGATAAGACCGCAGAAGAAGCAGACTGGCTTCGAAGAATTCTGGAAGATATTCCAAATTGGAGCAAACATGTGCCTCCATTATGTATACATTGTGATAATCAATCAGCAATTGGAAGAGCTAATAGTACACTATACAATGGTAAATCTAAGTATATTCGTCGTAGACATAAAACAATAAAACAACTTCTCTCTAATGGATTTATCACTATAGACTACATAAGGTCTAAAGATCACATAGCGGATCCACTAACAAAAGGCTTGCCAAGAGAGAAAGTTCAAACCTTATCGAAGGGAATGGGCTTAAGGCCCATAGAATATAAAAAAAATTAATGGAAACCCCACCTAGTTGACTGGAGATCCCAAGATCTAGGTTCAAAGGGACAACTAAGTTTAAGAGAAACTTGATGGCATTGTTACACACAAACCATTCCTATGATAAAGCCAGTGCTTTATTTGTTGGAAAATAGAATAAGTATTAATACTTTTTATGATGTATGTACTTGAGGAATTGTGAATACCCTTTATAGAATCTCCTACGTAAGTGCGAAGGCGCCGCTTCAAAGAGAATTATGAGGCCAAATTCTCTAAAGCACTTATGAGACCAGGTAGGTGTTCAACGCAAAAACGAACACATACAGAGAAATAAGGATTATAAGAAACATTTGTCGTGTGTTATCTATAATAGAATTACACAGAGGGCTTACAGAATTACATTAAATTCGAGCTACTAGACACAAAAGTGGGTAATACAATAAAATCTGATGGCACTTATTGGATTTTGAATTCCATACAATGGCAGGGCTACTGGGGTACCGCCCGTCACAGTACGTGGCCTAGATCACCGTACCGAGGAGTACGCCCGCTCCCTTGCAACACAAAGCCGGAACCGTTCCTTACTGAAAAGTTCTAAATAAGACAACCCAGACGGATGTAGCTATTCAACCGCCCACACAGCCGAAATAAAAGGGACCTCTAGACAGGGGTAAATCTCACTCTCAAGTGGGGGCTACCCCGAAGCCTTGCTGCACCTCCCATGTTTTAGCCATTCCCGGTTGATGAGGCTTGACGCTACGATTACGTTTATAGAACACATCTATCTTAGAATGCTCATCGTCCACCTGACGATGTTCTGGAAGCATTCAATCCATACAAGTTCGTTCCGGATTCGAACGAAACCGAAGGCACTATATCGTTGCACTCATTTTGGAATCACCCTCAGAGTCAACGACCATATCCCTTGCACTCTGAATCACCATCTCGAACCTATATTATTCCGTCAAACTCATTACGGAATCACCTATAGAGTTATACTGACATATAGTTCTTACACCTCGAGTCTTCACTTGCTCCACTTGGATTCACGACCTAACGTTTAATTGGAATCGATGTGGTTTTCGGATATCCAAATATGGAAACCCGATCTCGGTCTCACCGATACCAAACGCCATTTTAATGTCCAAGTTGTACTTAAGGGTTTAAACAATTTAAACTTATATTCAGGATGATATATAAACAGATAGATGAATCATATTATCACAATGGATAATTCATATCAACATTCATCTTACAAAGCAGCATATCACATATCAGATATATCCAAATCATCCAGTATCAACCAATCAACCAATATCAATCATCCAATATCAATCATCTAATATAAACCAATCATCCATAAACAGAATTGATTAACTCTTAATCAATGGGATTACTTAAATCCTTCTTCATTTATTTATTTCAAATAAATAAATTAATCATCTCTAATGATCTTCCTCAATTAATCTTCCTTGATTAATTATATTTAATTACATTCAAGTAATTATCCTTAACCATATTTAGTAATTAACCTTTAATTACTATCATTAATTACAATAATAAATGATCATTCATTTACTTCCATTAATTAACAAACTATGATTAATTGCATTAAACCTCAATTAATTACAATTAATTAATCACACTTAAATTAAATCACTTATATTAATCTACCTTGATTAATTAACAAAAATGATCCTTATTAATTAATAATTACTTTAATTAATTTAATAATTAACTTATAATTAATCATTCTATTAATCATAATTAGTAATTAACAATTTTTAATTACTTATCTTAATTAATTAACTTCTTAATTAATTATATTAACCTTTGATTAATTAATCGAAGTAATTAATCTTTAATTACTTCATTAAGTAATTATTAATCAATTAAATAATCCTTAACTAATTACTTTATTGATTAATTACATTTTAATTAATTACCTTAGTAATTAATCTCATTCATTAATTAATTAATCACATTAATTAATTAACTAAGTAATTAACCTTTAATTACTTAACAAGTAATTATTTTCTAATTACTTCTACTAACCAATCTTGATTACTTCCTTAATTAATTACTTAACAAATAATTATTCCCATTATTAAATAATTCTAAATCCTTTAATTAATTAATTACTCCATAATTAATTAACTTTAAAACAATTATACTAATCAATTCCTTAATTAATATCATCAAGTGATTAACCAATAATCACTTCCATTAAATATTCCATGAGTAATTACCATTAATTACTTCCATTCTTAATTATATTCAAACATTAACCATTGATTACCTTATTAAGTAATCACACTTAATTAATCCATAATTAAGTAATATTAAAATTAAATAAAAAATTAACTAATTATTTAAAATTAATTAAACAATTACTTAATTAACTTCTAATATTAAAGAAAATCTTTAATAAATCAAGTAAACCATAAATCTTAATCAAACTTAACTTATTAACAAATCATATTAAATAAGTACTCTTAAGTTAATTATCCAAATAATTTAACTTTATTTATTCTCATAAATAAATTGTTTGAATAATTTAAATCTTATTAATTCAAAGACAAATTATTAAACTTGGTTTACAAAATCATAATAATAGTCTTACTTGAAGATAAAGCATTTAGAAATCATTTCCAAATTTTAAAAAATTTTAAATTATCTAATTTTAAACTTATTTATTATATATATTTAAAAATTTAGTTTTAAAAACGTTACTTAACAATTTACTTAAAAACGTTGATTTAATATTTAAATTCAAACATTTCCTTTTTAAATTAACATTCAAACTTTAATGAAGTTAATTACTTCAAAAAAGAATCATTTTTAAAAAAAATTGAATTTAAAATAAATTCAATTAACACCCTTTTTAAAAAGTTTAACTTTATTTTAAAACACCAAACTTTTAATTTATAATCTTATTTTCTTTTATAAACTTGTAAGTTTATTTCGTTATAAAACTTGTTTATAATTTTTTTTAAAGCTTGATTTCACTTTATTTCAACTACACAGTTACTTTGCAACTTATATTATTATACATTATTACCCATAAACAACGACCTCTAAAACTCGAGTACGAACTCGAAAAAAACACGGGTCAGTCCCGAAGCCAAAAACCCAAAACACAACTTCGAGTCGCCCCTGCATCCAACGCGAGAACCCCTTTAAGATTTCTATCAACTTCCCCAAACGAAGTATTCTAGTGCACATGAATGTGCACGGTGCATATGCACCACCACCTACGGCCATTTCAGGTCGTCGTAACAATTGCCGTAGACCACAAATCCACCCACGAGTATCACGGAAAACCCAGATCGAAGAATTTGAGAATGAATCAAAATACGATCAAACCGAGCCAAAACAGGAGCAGCTCGAACCCAAAAAATCCATCGCCACTGACCATCTCATCGCCATTGACCAACGCCAACCCCACTACCGAGTCGCCACACCCAAGAACATCAACACCACCAAAACCGAACGAACTCGATCAAAAATTCAGGTCGCAAAAGCTTCAACATTTAAACTCAGCCGAGAACCACCTTAAACCCTAGTTTGAACAAATTCGAACGATTCACCCAATAGAAAAATTCAATCGTATTTTTCCCCTAATCCTTGACACATAAACATGCTTCGAACCAAATCCTAGCTACAATCATCAAGTCGTTCTCCAGCAATTCACAAAAGTTTCCAAATTGAACAAAACCCAAATCCACACGAAATACCCAATCAAAATTTATGCTAGTAACATCTAAAATCATGATTTTTCATCACAATTCGATGCATGCAATCCAAATTTGAATTTAAAGCAGTTAACTTTTGACCAAAATTTAAGTTTCACCGTGTCTTCTATTTTTAAAATTATCTGTAAATTTAAAAATTACAGAAACTATATTACAATCATCATTAATCATTTACATACAACTTTTATTCAAATATTCAAGGCTAATAATGATCAAAGAGTGAGATATTTAATTCTTAGAGGGAAAATATTTAGATCTGTTAAAATAACAGAACTTTCATTTCCATTACAGGTATACAGATTTATCGTGCATTCAAGTAACAAATTTTCAATCATCAAGCAAACTTAATCACATGCATCATCATTCAATCACAAGTTAAACTAACACTGTTTTTAAAAAAAATGATTTACTCACTTATTTTGATTGCATAGCAGATTTGTGAATTTCCAGGCTTCCAATTGATGTTGAACTGCAAGTTACTTGCTATTGAAAATTTGCAGGTTGAATTTGATAGGAAGTTACAGATTTTAATTCTCAGGTTGATCTTGAACTTGATTCTTTGAAATGCAGGTGATCAAATGTTGTAGACTTCAATTTGCAGGTTGATCTTAAACTTGCTTTTGATTTTTGCAGATTTGATTTCAATTTCAGGTACCATTTTGTTTTCAGGTTTTTGAACAAATTTCTGGTTTCCATTAGAATTAAGAAAAGAAACAAAGAATGGAAGTGTTTGAAAAAAAACTAGTTTTCTTCTTTTACATTTATTAAAAATTAAAATGAAATGTTGCCACATGTCTTTAAGCATTTACATTTGTCATTAAATTTATTTGATTGTTTTACAAGTGTAATTAAGAAGACCATTATGTTTACACATGTCTTTAATTATTTTTAATTAATTTTTCCATTTAATTTAAATGTAATATAACTTACATAATTTAATTCTCTTAAATAAATAAATATTTACATATTTAAATATAAGTTTAATCCTTTAAAGAAATATTAGAAAACAAATTATAATACAAATATATTCTTATGGATTTAAAAATCTTAAAACATTTATTTATATACATTTATAACTATTTAAATTGAAGGATTTAAAAAGAAAGCATATCAAACTTTAGTTAAATCCCTTTCTAAACTATCTTATTTAATAATAAATAACAATTATCTTATATTTTAAAAACAAACAATTATCTTAAAATTGAAAACAATTTGATAATTCTAAATTAACTTTTGAAAAATAAAATTTTAAAACAAAACTTTAAATTACTATTCAAAATTATCAATAGGTTGAATTAAATTACAAAACAATCTAAATTATAACATATACATACATACATACATACACACACACACACATATATATATATATATATATTACAATTTGAAAATTCAATATTTTATTTAAACAAAAGATATTCCTATTCACAATATATATCAAATATATATATTATAAACAGAATAAAATTTATTAGCTTTGGAAAACAAATTCTTATCACTAATTACCAGATTAAATATTTATTAAGCTTAAAAAGAATAAATTAACCAATTTAAATTAAAATTACAAAGAAAATTATCAAACCAATTTAATTATTAATGCATATTATTAAATTGATATCGCCTCAAATTCTGGGTCGTTACAGCAAGACTCACAGACCTCCGGTCTACAAGATTGGCGCTCTACCACTGAGCTATAAGGGCTGTTATGTGCACAAACTTGTAAATTATTTCATTTATCTCTACTGGATTGGATTGGAAGGCATCCACCCAAATAGGCAAGCTCTAGCTCTATTAAAATTGATGTGGTTGAAAGCTACACGATGAAGTAATTCGTATCAAAGCAGTTTAGTACGAATTGTTTGTTTTCCATTAGAGATAATATCTTATAGTTAATTAAAGAGTGTTACAAAGTTTTATAATGCTTCACGATGAAAAATCTCTCTCTGCCACACATTATGTACATAGAGTATGTTTGTTGTGTGTGAATTTTCTTATATATGTTACAAAGTTTTATAATGCATAAAATACGTTGATAAATTGTTGTTGCACTTTCAATTTAGATTTATTTATCACTATCTCAACGAATATTTGAAACTAAACATATAACCTCCAATCCACAAGACTGGCGCTCTACCACTGAGCTATAAGAGCTGCTATATGCACAAACTTATAAATTATTTCATTTATCTCTACTGGATTGGATTGGAAGGCATCCACCCAAACACGCAAGCTCTAGCTCTATTAAAATTGATGTGACTGAAAGCTACACGATGAAATAATTGGTATCAAGGCAGTTTAGTACGAATTGTTTGTCCCCATTGGAGATAATATCTTATAGTTAATTAAAGATGTGTTACAAAGTTTTTTAATGCTTCACGATGAAAAATTTCTCTCTGACACACATTATGTACACGCAGTATGTGTGTTGTGTGTGAATATTCTTATATATTTTACAAAGTTTTATAATGCATAAAATACGTTGATAAATTGCTGTTGCACTTTCCAATTTAGATTTCTTTATCACTATCTCAACGAATATTTGAAATTAAACATATAATCTCCAGTCTACAAGATTGGCGCTCTACCACTGAGCTATAAGAGCTGCTATATGCACAAACTTGTAAATTATTTCATTTATCTCTACTGGATTGGATTTGTAGGCATCCACCCAAACAGGAAAGCTCTAGCTCTATTAAAATTGATGTGGTTGAAGGCTACACGATGAAGTAATTGGTATCAAGGCAATTCAGTACGAATTGTTTTTTCCCCATTAGAGATAATATCTTATAGTTAATTAAAGATGTGTTACAAAGTTTTATAACGCTTCACAATGAAAAATCTCTCTACGACACACATTATGTACACACAGTATGTGTGTTGTGTGTGAATATTCTTATATATGTTACAAAGTTTTATAATGCATAAAATACGTTGATAATTTGCTGTTGCACTTTCAAATTTAGATTTATTTATCACTATCGCAACGAACATTTGAAATTAAGCATGTAACTCATTTATCTAAGAAAATGTGTCAAACATGAGATGTCAAATTCAAATTTTTTTCGTACTAGATACTTGTTTAAAAATATTAGCCTGTCTCTCTCCCTTCCCCTTTCCCCCTCCCCCCACCCAAACACAAACACAGCATAGTAAGATGTACAAAATTTATTTTCTTGGTCTTCTCCGATTACATTACATTAAAGTTCTCACAAGTCATTATCTTTACGCTCCTATCCACTTTTTCTTTCATAGGTTAATTGTCGTTACATTAAGTCATAATAGTATGATCGTATATCTTTATGCATTTCGCTCTTTTTTAATTTTAAATTTACAAATTTATTTTATAGATTAAAATTATCAAAAATAATAATTTCATCGTTAATGCATTTTATTAAAGTCTTATCACGAATGGGAAATTATTGGATATTAAATAATCATTTACAAAACCAGAATATTTTAAGAAAACTGCCATAATTATAAGCTTTTCCACAGTCCAATTTTTTCTTCCGCTTTCAACTGCTGTCTAATATATATAGTTATAAATTAGGTTATAATTTTCATTTTATCATGCTTTCATTCTAGATGAATATTTTAATATTTGTTACAAGTTTTATAATTTGTAAAATATATCGATTCATTATTATTACACTTAGAGTTTTAGATTTGTTTTATAACTAATATTTGAAAGTAAATTTATAAACCGTTCATCTAATCAAATGCATCGGACATCAAATCCAAAATTTTGTCTTATTTCATACTTATCTAAAATATAAAAAAATCAAAATTTTAAATTAGTCAAATTTCTGTAATTAATTTATATTCATTTGTTTGCAGAAAAAAATAGGAGAAGGTAACAAAATTGTTAGCTCATTTATATGAACGAAAATAGCAATCTTGTTTTTTTGTTCAAAATAAATCATGTAACAAAAATTGTACATCTAAAAATAAAATAAGATGGACCTGTTAGTAAATCGTGAACCGCATATTAATGAATTGTGAAATCATACTTACATTTTCTAGTACTCGCCATTCTTTTGTTAGCTCATTTATGAGATTGTTGTAATTACTTATACATTATTCCGTCTTGATTTGTTCTTCCTTTCAAGGTACCATCTGTTTTAACAAATCAACATCAAACGAAGTCAAATTAGAATTTTGTATAGTTGTTTGGGACATATAAGCTTCAGTTTTTTTAAGATAACATTATTCCTAATGTTCATTTTTGTTGGTTCATTTAAATACAGTGGACCGGTTATAACCTGGCAAAATTCTTGACTAGAAGACCTAGAAACGGTATGAATCAACTCCCATCTCCTTCATCATCTTGCAAACATTTGATAATCATATATTTTCTCCAATACATGGTTTATATTGACATTCCATTACACATTCTTTTCAAATTTCAGTTACTATGTATCCGTGTTACGGGTCCATGGCAACGTCCCCATTACCACTGCCCTAAATTTTCTCTATATGCTCTGGACAATGCAAAAAGTACCAATAATGCCTCAAATGCAGATGTATTGCTATTTTCAATTTACATTCTGCTATTCTTTTCACAAACTAGAATATTTTGAAATATTATACTCCCATTAGATTTTATGAGGCTACCAATTATATTAACATAATCTGTCTAGCATACACGGCCATTGGTGAGTGAAAGCGCCCCAAATGCTTGGTCCTTTCCCCCTATTTGATGCTCCCTCCACCTAAAACCAGATCTCATATTATGATATGTTTCAATGTATATATATATTTCAATACTACACATCTATACATAATAAATAAATAACTAAATTAAAAGAAAAAGCATACCTGATATGTAGAAGATGCAACACCGAATTTATATTCACCATAGAACATAGACCTTTGTATATCAGCTTCAAGTGGAACGTAAATTGTCCATGGTTAGGGTATTGGTGCAGTATTTTCTGTATTAGAGCATGCAATATGAGTATCTGACCTCTTGCTCCTGTAACTAATGGTCAAATTTTTCTTTGAAAGAGAGACTGGCATATTCTTTTCTGGATGCTAGAAGTGGATCACTGGTCCTTGTTTGAATTAGCATGTTCAGGAGTTTAGCCATGGTTTATAAATTTTAATTGAAGAGTATCTCTTTCTGGCTTGTGATTGGTACCACACCTATGTGCATGTTTTTATAAAGGCTGGGAGCCTGTAAAAAAAGTATATATATATATATATATATATATATATATATATATATATATATATATATATATCTCGGCAGTTTTATTGCGAATGCAACTTTTGTTGAAATTATTCCCCACGAGAAGGGCGAGAATTTTCATGACATATTCTCTCCTGTTGTGAGATGTACTTTGATTCGTGTATTATTGGCTCTATTTGCTAATTTCGAGTTGGAGCTTGAACAATTAGATGTAAAGACCGTATTTTTGAATGAAGATCTCAAGGAAGATATCTACATTTATTAGACAGAGCTAGAGTATGTTTGCAAGCTGAACAAATCTTTGTATAGATTGAAGCATTTCCCAAGACAGAGGTGCAAATGATTAGATAAGTTTATGTTTTCACAAGGATTTGCCAAGAGCTACAAGGACCAACAAATGTACTTTACGAGTGTGGAGTTGGTATGATTTACTAACTGTTATATGTAGATGGTCGTTGATTGTTTTGGATTGTATGACGAGTATTGTTGAGTTGAAATCGGAACTCGGTAGGGAGTTTGATATAAAGAACTTAGGAAATGCACAATGAATACTAGGGATGGAGATTATCAGAGATAGACATAGGAGAAAGTTAGACGCACTCAAACATAGTATATTGAAAAATTTCTCCCTTGATGTGGATGAAGAATGCAAAACCGGTTCTATAACATTATGCTCTCGATTTATTTATGAATCCTACATTGGATGAGGAGAAATTTCTCACGGAGGATATTCCATATGCTAGTGTTGTGGAGAGTTTGATGTATGCTATGACGTCCAAAAAACTAAATTTGGCTTATGCATTTGGTGTATATCTAACCCGACAAAGTTCAGTAGCAAGAAGTGAAGTATATTCATAGATATTTAGAGCAAATTCAGACGTTGGCTCGTTATTGAAGGAGCTGGTAAGGATTGTGTCCTTAATGGATATTTTGGCTCATATTATGCGTCAAATAGGGATGGGCCGAAGTCGGTATCGGGTCATGTGTTTACACTTGCCATCAAGGTTTTAAATCTCAGCAATCTCGATCTAGATCTCGTTTTTAAGGTCCAGCGATTCGAAATATGAAAAATCAAATACATCTCGCTGCAACTGAATCTTGGGTGAGATATTCAAATCTCGATCGAGATCGATTTGCTAGATTTCGGCCGAATTTTGTTTTTTGAATTTTTTTTAAATAAGCTAGACCTGGAATATGTACCTTGTTGGCTAGGCTCAAAATTCATGCTTTATATCAACAAACAAGTTAAACTATCAATTTCATTTTCAACCATGCATTTTTTCTATTTTCAAGTCGTAAATACATGTCTAGGGTTTTTCTTGTCTGAAACGTCGATTTTCTTTCTAAAATGCGGTTCTTCATCCTCAAATCCATTAAGCTTTTATGATAAGTTCTTTCATTTTTGCAAATATTTTCCAAACCCAAATTATTTTGCACTATTTCCTTCTTTAGTTCCTCTTCCATTCAAATTTCTACGTTTTCTATATTTTTTAATTCCCTTTTTATTATATCATTTGTTGAAATAAATTCACAGCCATTAACTTCCGATTCCATAGCAAAATTCAAAATTTTGCAGTTAATCCAATTTTTTGTGTTGGGTGTTGGTATGTTTTGCTTATTTTATATTTCTTACCCTGAATTTTTTTCCCACAATTAACTTGAAATGCTAACGTCTCTTGATAATTCAATTCATTCTTTTTAAGAGACAATGTCTTGCTGTTAGGTTAATTTCCATTCTTGTTCAACATAGTTTGTTAGTCAATAGATTGTACATTTGCTGAAATATATATTCTTGTTTAAAAAAATGATTTTAGTGATATTAGTATCATTAAAATAGTTTACTCATTTATATATTCTTTATTAAAAGATACTAGGTAAAGAAGTGAACATTTCAGCTTTACATATTTTTGTTTAAAGGGGTTTGCTTGCTTGTTTGCTTGAATGTAAACCAATATTAAAAATATCAAATAGTCCGAGATTGAAAATCAAATAAGTTAAATCATTTTTATAGTTAGTATTTATAAATTTAGTTGCATACTTATAAACCAATATCGAAGATATCAAATAGTCTGAGATCGTACTGAGATGTATTTTATGGTTCGAGATGTAATTCGTAGATGAACATCCGATATACATTTATTTCATCCGAGATCTCACTCGATATGAGATCAAGTCCCTAAAATGTTCGAGACGAAACATGACCGAAATCCAAGGTTAAAAACCCTTCTTAGCATGTGACATATTTCATGAAGAACAAGCAACAGTCTATTATTGCTTTGTCGGCCATTTAGGCAGAGTTAGTTGCTACTGTAGGGATGACTAAGTGGAGGTTGTACTTGTTGCTGTTGTTAGAGGATCTTGATACGGTGTAGAAGCCTTAGCCATTCATATAGTCCAAATTCTATACATTTGGTAGATAATCAAGCTTACAGTGCACATACCTAACATATAGATGTGTAGGTTCCTCCTTATGTCGGAAGAGGAGCATCGAAAGATAAAATTAGCAATTGTGCATACAAAAAACAATCCGGTGGATATGATGACGAAGTCGATTTCGAGGGAGAAGCTTGAACATTGTTCAAACTTGATTAGCTTGACTAGAAGCTATTGGCGCCTAATGGTGCAGATCCAGCGAAATCTTTTCTTTATTTGTTGAGTTGGTAAATCAATATGAGTGGAGAGAGATTGAAGATTTATTTGTTGCATCATGTTGGAGTGTTGAATTTATTTGTCATGGTATATCAAATCATAGTGTTGATTCTTAGTCAAAGTCATGTTATCTTCGAAGAGATATTTTCTAGTGAAAAATTTCGAAGTTTCCTTCTCCTTAAGCCATCTTTTTTCTTCTATATAAGCACAGAGGCTTCAACCATTATAATCAAGCAAATAAAGTGAAAAAATTCAACTTTTTTAATATAGTAATCCTCTCTTTTAATTTTTATTCTCTCCCTTGTATCCCATCAACATTCATTACTAAAGGAAAATTTTGGATTCAGTTTTTTATTGTTATTGGATCTATAGTTGTTTATATCTGTGAATCTTTTAGTCTTCTAATCGATGACTCTAGATTGGTTTAATAAAATTATACTTAAGTAATGTAAACTTTTTGGCACTTCCACACTAATTCGATGTCCAAACACGCGCACTTCGTTTAGCGTTGGTGGCGGACCGAAGCTTTCTTCGGCTGCATACAATACTTGCACTCTGCAATGTTCCGCTCACCACTTATATTGTCCCGTGTTGCACTCTGTTTACTCGCGCAAACCCATTTCTGTATCGGTATCCCAATTGAATATCCCTCCATTGCTTCTTAAGTGGGCTCATACATGATCATGATATCACTTCTTGTACCAAAAGGGATTCCCAATGGTATGTGTTACTATTCTCATATATATACCATGCTTTTCTCCATGTATCTTGCATCCGAATTAGTTGATATTTTGTAATATGTATCCATATATACATATCATGTCTGTATCCAGAGCAATGCATATATTTGAAAATCCATATCCATACCTACATCGTGTCTATAGCCAAAACCATGTAGGTATTTTCTAATATCCAAAATATTAGCGTTCGAAGAGTTAAAATAGGATAAATTTTCAAACAGGACCTCTAGAAAAAACGTATTACAAAAGTAGGTCTCACCGAAAATTTATTGCAGAGATAAGCCACGTTTTGAAATAAGATTGCGCAAATATGGATTGTGCAAGCTTATTTTTTTAAATAGAAGGCTTGTGCATTCCATATTTGCGCAAGCTTTAGGTATATTGCTTGCGCAAACATGGAGTGCACAAGCAATATTTCGGGAATCAAAATTCCAGCTTGCTCAGATCTATCCCTCATTTTCTAAAAGCTCATCCATATTCTCAAAATCCATCCAAACTCATTATTTTCCCAACTTCAAACTTCACAATTACATTGTCAACCAAATAGTTGCTAAATTCTACATGGAAGAGTCTTCTTCATCTTTACAAAAAAGGTTATAGTTTATGTTGCTCAAATTTTTTATTTTTATTATTGTTGAAAATTAATAGTTATTGTTGTTAGTGTTGATAAGTACTAGGTAATGGTGTTGGTACTATTGAAAATCACTGAAAACTTATTGCAGAAATAAGCATCGTTTTGAAATAAGCTTGCGCAAATGTGGATTGTGCAAGCTTATATTTTTTAACAGAAGGCTTGTACATTCCATATATTGCTTGCGCAAACATGGATTGCACAAGCAATATTTCGGGCATCAAAATTCCAGTTTTCTCAGATCTCTCCCTCATTTTCTAAAATCTCATTCATCTTCTCAAAATCCATCCAAACCCTTTGTTTTTCCAAATTCAAACTTCTCAATTACATTGTCAACCAAATAATTGCTAAATTCTATATGGAAGAGCCTTCTTCATCTTTACAAAAAAGGTAATAGTTTATGTTGCTTAAATTTTTTATTTTTATTATTGTTGGAAATTAATATTTATTGTTGTTAGTGGTGATACTACTAGGTAATGAAGTTGGTACTGTTGAAAAATTAGGTAATGGTTAATGAAATAGAAAAACCTAGTTGTTAATTGAAAACCCTAATTGACATGTTAATGATTAATTGTTTATTTTGACGGTAGACATGATTGTTTGAGAGATCGACGATGAAATATTGGTGAAACATTGTGATGTACTTATAGCGCAAATCGATGTTGCAAGCTCAAATCATATTGGCATTGATGTCGATCATATTCCGGAGACACGGTTCGAAACAATATACACGTTCGTTTACGCGAAGTTGTTTCTAGAGAAAGAACCGTTCATCAAATTCGCGTTGATGGAAATATGCTAACGCCTCTACATCCTGTTGGTCCATCCATGCCACGGGGCAATCACCATATCCAAATTGTTATTATGGAGCTACGTGTGAAGTGGTCGTTTGTGGGAAGCAAAAGAATGCCGGGTGAAGATTTTTCGGTTGTAGTTCATACAATGAACACAGATCGAAGCCTCGTGAAGTTGATTGTTGCAATTATTTGAAATGGATTGATCAACCATTGTGCGAAAAGGGACTCGAGTATGCCTATGAATTGCAAGCCGAAATCAGTCGTCTCAAATAGGTGAATAAAGAACTAAGGGAAATCACTGGGAGACCAAGATTTTGGTAGTCGTTTGGGCCTAGGATAATGTTGTCAAATTTTGGTTTTTGTTGAACTGCAGTATTTTGAATATGAATTTTCGAATTGTTGGTTTTTGTTTTAACCCGTATTGTGTGCTAGTTAATCAGTTAGCTAAACACTGAGGTGATTTTGGGTTTATATGTAATGTAGAACTATAATATTGGTTCTGTTGGTGAAATATATTGGTTATATTATTATATTGATTTTCTTGCTTGTTTTTTCTTGAAGATTGATTTGACTACTTTTCGTTGAAGATTGCTCACAAAATCAAAATCTTCTTGGAAAAATAGGTTATTAGTTCAACAAATTTTTCTTTAGTGTTTTGTTACAAAATCAATATTTTGAATGTAGTCTTGTAATTGATTTTGCAGATAATGTCAACGGTTCCAACTATATTTTACTATGATGGAGAATTGTTAGTTAATGATGAAGGTAAACCTAGACATGTTGGCGGAAGGCGAAAAAGATCGAAAATAAAAAGTCATTATAGTTTTTTAGAGCTTAAACAATGGACATTTGAAGTGACAAAAGTCTATCTGTGATGTATGATTTAAAATTAACGGTGAAATGGGTTAGAGATGATGGTTCATCTGCTATTGATTTGGAAGATGACGATGATTTGTACTCTACGTTTTCGGTTGGAATGAGAGTGATAGAAATATATGTTGCGAAAGTATAACATGTTAATGTGGTAGAAACACATCCTTCTGTCATTTCCGTGGATGAGGATGTACCCACCACACAGTTGCAAGAAACACAATGGTCGGCATATCTTTTTATCTGACAACTCATCAAGATGGAGACTTTACAAATTTATTGCATATGTACATCGGAATAGTTGGAGTATCTTCAAGTCAAGAACAAAATATGATGTATAACTTTATACACCCAAATCAATCGCAAGCATTGGAAAAGGGAGTAATATTATACTCTAGCACTTGCATTTTGACTTATCGTGGAATTTACTCTTACCGTTATTTTTTGTATACACGGTGTTGAAATAAATGCAGGGGAAGAAACATTAATGACGACGACGATCATGTTGAAATTATTGTAAACGAGAGAGGAGTGCAATTGGATAGCATGCAAGTAGCTTGTGCAGATGATGTAGATAAAACTTGGATCGATCAATTGGAAGTTAACAATGATGCAATCATATATGTAGACATTGAGCAGGCTGATGATGAAAATGTCGAAGATGAAAAGAATCACATATGAAGAGTCCCTAGCCGATGATATATGCACTGCAACAATGATTGTGAAATCGTTTATGGAATATTATCTATTTTACGTGGAAGTGTTTGGAAGAGAATGTGCTGAAAAAGGATCAAGAGTTGGGTTAGTTTTTGAAAGTAAGTAGAAGCTTGTTGAACAGTTATGTGAATGAGCGAATAAATGTTCGGTTTCTTTTCAAGTTCTGAAATAGCGTGCAAATCAATACACGGTTTGTTGTGATGTGGATGAAACATGTCCTTTGCGAATGCATACTAGCCTATCGGTGAGAAAATCTCAAAACTGGTGGAAAATAACAACATATGGCGGTGATCACACTTGTTTAAATGCAACCGTCAACTCAAACCATCGACAGGCAACATCAAAGTTTATATGTAGCAAAATACTTCCATTGGACATCATCATTACTTTTGTATTGGTTATATTAAACCAAATTTCCAGAAAGCAGGGTTTGGTAGGGATGAGCTACAAAATTGGTTGCATGCATGTGCCATGGCATCGGAGGTTGTAAAATATAATGAACTTCGAAAACAGTTGACGACTGTAAATCGAGATTCTGTTGTGTGGATTGAACGAAATTTTCAAATCAGGAATCAGGCTGGACTCTTTGTCACGACCACAGTGTAAGATTACATATGATGACAACTAATATTTTCGAAAGATTTAACAGTGTGCTAAAAGAAACTAAGAATTTACTTGTTAGATCCTCGGTTGCATGTACATTTCATCGATTGAACCATTACTTTTTCGAACGTCAGACTCAAGGAGAAGAGCGGACGTCACTGCTCACACCGAAGTAGGAAGCAGCAAGGTGAAGAATGGAAAAATCATGGCTCATATCTATAGAGAGATATAGATTCATAGAATGGTAGGTGAAAGATGTTTATATGTTTGATTATGCGGTGAATATCGATGATAATGTCACCAAATGTTCGTGCAACATGCCATCATTCGATCATTTTTCGTGCTCCCATCCATTAGCATCATGTTCACGTGGTTCGGGTGGTGTTACTAGATCGTATTTTGACTTAATCTCAATGTGGACATGATGGCCAGGTATAGCGCTGCTTATTCTCCTTTATTCCACCATATACTAGATAGTCGACATTGGGATGTCTAAGAAGGTCCTATTACACAACCACCACCAGCGCGCAGAAATTCAAGACTTCCACGGTTTACTCGAATCAAAGGTTTTCTGGATTCGTTATCTTCATCCGGCCACAATAGACATAGCAAATGTGGTGCTTTTGGCCGTAAGAAAAAAACATGACCATGTCGAATTATATGAGTTGCTGTATTTATTTCTTATTGGATATGTTTATTTCTTTTCAATGTAAGAATCTTGTTAACATGTTATTGCATGTTTGTTTCTCATTGCATATGTTTATTTCTTTTCAATGTAAGAATTGTGTTAACTTCTTATTGCACATTTCTGAATTCGTTGAAAAGCTCGCTGCCTTGTGCAACAGTTAAATATAGCTTGCGCAATTATAGCTTGCGCATTTCTGAATTACGCAAGCTATATTGCTGAGTATAGTTTGCGCAATTCTGAAATGCAAAAGTTATATATGCTAATATAGCTTGTGCAATCCGAAATTGCGCAAACTATATTCAACAATATAGCTCGCACAATTCACAAATTCGCAAGCAATAATATGCTCTTGTAAAAGGCAGAGAGCTGCTGCACCTTCCTCCCCTACACAACCCATCAACATTACATATCATCAACATTACACAAACATGAAAAAAAATATACTATCCATAATACAAATGAATATCATCAACACAAAATATACCATCTATAATACAATTGAATATCATCATCATTGAGTTCAACAAAATATACAATCCACCAACTTAATAAACATCAACAACTACCATTCTAGCTAATGAAACATCAACAAGATATATCGACCAACAACAAAAAAAACTCAATTGTAAAGCCGTATAACCTCAAGAAGTGTGTCACTCCTCTTTTTCTTTTTCTTCTTCCTTTTATACACGATTGGAGTTGAAATTTCACCTTCATCAAATGTTGGAACAGGAGTTGGAACATGTATTTCTCATTATTGAGTGGGAATGAAAAACAAATTTTCTTGTTGTCTCTCCCACTACGGTTACTCTTCTGTTTGCTCTTTAGTGGATTGACCAAGATACCCAAACTTTTGTTGTCCTTCATGCCAAATGGGCCATTGTGCTTGAATTTCTCTGTCGACGTCTTGTGTTCCTTCCACTTCCGTATGTCGCTCCTCCATGCCGTTTGTCTTCCCTCCACTTCCTTCACTGTTGTAGGTGTCTCTTCCCAAGCACGTGGTCATTCTTCTACAATACACAAAAGTTTTGCCGGCCTTCTTAACTAGTTTCGACCTAAAATTGTATCAAATATACATCGTAGGTCGATGCATTTACTTTTCACCTTGTCCGGCTCCATATGACTATCTTCGATTTTGTCGAACACATTCAAATCGTTATATATCCCGCTTACCTACGCGAAATGCAAACAATATAGCAATGAATATGATCTAAAAAATGAATAATAAAAATTACAAATTAAAATACTAACCACATCATGCTCTAGCGGAACTCGAGGAATGTACGCAACCAATTTCCTAGTCGACTTTTTCAAAATATAACAGCGAGTAATTTGCCAATACCAATATTCATACTCTCTCAATGGTGTCGGGGGATCACGTGCTTGTTCGACATGATCAATTTTGGAATTCCATAATGCTATACTTTCTTGCAGGAAGTCCATCCAATTAGGGTGTTCTGGGTCTATGGGCACCACGGGATCAGGAACGTGCTGATAGTCAAAGCCAAACTATCTCATTACTCGGTCAGAAGCATATAATTCAAAGTCTAAAAAAAGAATCATTCTACTCTTAGCAATCCAACCCACACACATATACTCAATGTCAGGATGCCCAAATTTCATCATCAAAGAATATCGTTCCTAGGTAATGAATTCATCCGCTAACAAATCTAATTCATTTCGGTAAAACTGTATTTTTTTTTGGAGTTTCACGTCAATTCCTAACACAATTCCACCCACACCCGAATGGAAGATAATGATCTAAATCAGTAGGAATACTTACAGACAGTCGTCCAATAGCAATATGAGACCAAAGCCATATTTGCAACAATGTTGCAGAACCCTAAAACTTTTCTTCTTTGTAAGATAATGTCTGTCAACTCATTATACAAATGACAAAGTACAAAAATGCCTCATGAATGGTAACCATAGTTTGCTAAATTTTACATAAATGGTAAAAATTTCAAATTCAATCCACCTTTTGAATGATCTGGAAAAAGACGACAACTTAAAAAGTACAATATGACAGCACGACCATGAAGAAGTATACCTAAATACATTGCACTTTCAGGTAGTGGTTCAGAAAAGTCACTTTTAAAGCATGTCATTGCTAGCTCACTTTTAGACTTTACAGCCTCTCTTGGTGGAAAAATATGAAACAAATCATGACACAATTCATAATAATCAATATTCAAATTTTGTGAACATACTGGTAAACCGTCTGTGCTTAGACCAAACAGAAAGTGACATCGGCTAAAGTTACCGTCATTTCACCCATTCTTAAATGAAAAGTATCTGTCTTCGGTCTCCATTTATCACACATTGCCGTAATAAGATGATGATCTAGTCAAATGTAGTCAACTTGCATCGCTTTTCAAAACCCAACAATTCTTAGGTTTTGCTCCAACCTAGGATCTTTAAACTCTATTCCTTTAGCTTTCTCGAATGGTCGTAAAACATAACTGTTTCTGCATCTTGATTTATAACAAAAAATTGCAATTAGTAATTCATATTTGCATCTTGGATTAACAATAATTCATTATGTTTAAAATAAATACCTCCATAAGCGCATCATTTTGGCTTCTATGCTGCTCTTGAAGATAAAGAACACTTCTATCTCCGGATTTGGGAGCCAATTCTACAATACATACATCAACCAATCAATCATTCGAAAACCGATTTTCCATCTAGGGTTTAGGTTTAGGATTGATTTATTACTTTTACATTTTCAACTATGACAACAACCGCAGACGTAAGTTGTCGTCGAGAATAACAACAATAATTAGTATATTGCCAACAACAACCACTTGTTAATTTAACATCAATTTAAACTAATTTTTATTAACATCTAATCACCATGGATGAAGAACTTTCTTTCATTTTTAGCTAAATCAATTAGTTGCTTCAAGGTAGACTTGAGAATACGGTAATGAGAAGTTTGGATTTGGTAAAAAGATGAGTCAGGGATGGAGTTTGGAAAGATTTTGGGAAGAAGAAATTTTTTTGGTAAAGTGAAAATTAGATCTGTGCAAACTGGAATTTTGATGCCCGAAATATAGCTTGCGGAATACATATATGCACAAGCATTATACATAAAGCTTGCGCAAATATGGATTGCGCAAGCTATATACATAGAGTTTACGCATTTACGGAATGCGCAAGACTTATGTCAAAAAAAAGAAGCATGTGCAATCCATATTTTCACAAGCATAAAACCTGGTCTATTTCTGCAATAAGTTTTTAGCCAGGCCTATTATTACAATTTGTTTTTCCAAAGGTCCTACTTGACAATTTGTTTGTTAAAATATGGATGGTTATGGGTATTTAAAAGTATATACGTACGAGATATTCTGATTATTGTTTAAAATTTTTGGTTTTTAATCCAACATTGCATTCTTTTTTGTTAAAGATATGCATTTTTTTTAGAAAATAAAATAGAAAAGTAAATTAAAAGAAATACAATATTTATTTGGAAAATTGCTATTCCGGGCTTAACTCCCTTTGACCCGAACACGTAAGTCTTCTTTTTGCTTTCCCAAGTTGACAATCTACCCACCTTAAGTCCTTCCTTCTTCTAAAGGGTTCAGTTGACCTCTCATTCTAAAGTGGCTTCATCATTGATAGATAGATTATAATTTAATCTTTATTTGGTTGATATATTATATTTCTCCTTTGTAATCGTTAATCTTTACTTGGTTGATAGATTATTGCTCTTCCTTGTAATCTTTTTGAGTGAAATAAAAATTTTATTTGATCCAAAGGCGTATGTCAGTTATAACTTGTGTCATTTTGATATGTTTGGTAATTGGGTTATTCGCGATTGTTGGAATTTGTTGTAGTTAACCAATAGGCTAGATCATGGTTATTGGCAGAATTTTCACTACATGAGGTCCTTGTTTGGACGATGTTGGAAAGAACAAACTGGGTTGTATATAGTCGTATACTTTATTTAACCGTAATATCACATGTATTAGTACATTATCTCGTTGATGTGAAGAAAAAAGGAAACATAAAATCGAAATTATTGTATTTGGTTGGTATTCTGTGGCATATTTTAGTTCCAAATAAAAATGAGTGCACATAGGTGTTGCTCAAATCATCCCACTATTTAAGTCATGCTTTGATCTCGGTTGAATTGCCAGTAATAGCAGCTAAATTCACTATCTAGAAAACATAGTAGGATAGTCCTTGTTTCTCTATGATTATTTCAATAATAATTTATGTTACAATTCTCAAAAATAGTGAATGAGATATATCCCACACCGCCAAAAATATGTTCACTTTCTTGTTTAGAGTGTACTCTCAATCCCTATATTGGCCCTTAGGGTCAGGTAATTTTGTGTGAGGGGGATGACCTATATGGCCATGAACTAACGCACGCGTCGTCCGACCGAACCAGGCCGGGTCGGGTGCGGGTCCAATAAGATTGGGCTGTGTCATATATTTTTGCTTGCTAAAAATTGGACTGATTTTAAAACAAAAGTGTGTTTAAAAAGATACAGATTTTTCAACGGTTTTGACCATTGCAAACTAATGAATAGACACAACTATTGCAAACCACAATAGTTTTTGGCCGTTGCAAACGAAAAGACGCGACTGTTACAAACTGCAACAGTTTTTGGCCATTGCAAATGAAAAGGTGCGACTGTTGCGAACAGTGACACTTTTGGCGTCGCAAATGAAGGGATACTACTTTTCTCAACGGGTGCGGCCATTGGGAATTCAACTATAAATAAGGAGGAAACATGATCACGTCTCTTCACTCAATTTTAAAAACCGAATTATCTCTTCTTTATCTTTATTTTCTTAAAATCATAATCAGTCCTATCACAGAGAGGATCTACAGATCACGATCTCGAGCAGCTTACGTCAGTTGTATCTTGCGAGGCTTTGAATAAAGTATTAAGGAAATTGTTACGACAAGCCTCAAACGAAATTTCCTTCTTCAACCAGTTAGATTTTTGGTTGATTTATATATTTATATATATATTGTTTTTGTTTCTACATTGTACTATTTTCTTAAATAGTATTAACGTTTGATTTATCACTATAGTTACAATTACTATAGTTCTTAGTTTGTTGTTGTAACATACTTATTGTTAAAAATAGCTAATACAAAATTTTAAAGCAGTGGAAATCTGATTTATAAACTTGTGAGACGGGTTTATTATTGATTAGTCTCTTTTTTGGTACACTACACGTAAAACATCTCAAGACTTTCCTGTTTTCACTAAAACAGAGATGACAACAGTTGAACTATCAACAAAGGCTACTACTCACAACAGGCATGATCCGTTCAAAGGAGATGGTGATGACTTCATAACATGGAAAAATCAAATGCTGTTTTATCTCACCACGCTAGGGCTGCAGAAGTGCATCGAGGAGGATGAAACAAAGCCTAAAGATCGACAAACTAGAGAAAAGATGCAGCTATTTTTCTTGGAATTGACTCATGGAAGCATTCATACTTCCTGTGCCGAAACTACATTTTGAATTGTCTGGATAAAGTACTATATAAAGTATATCAACCACACCCGACAACAAAATCCTTATGGAATGCACTTGCACATAAATACAAAACGCAGAATGTCAGTTTGAAGAAGTTCATCGTATATAAGTTTATGGAATACAAAATGGTTGACTCCAAATCCGTAACTAGTCAAGTGCAAGAACTCCATCTCATAATTCATGAACTTGAAGTAAACAGACATAAAGTTGGAGAATCCTTCCTTTTTGAAGCGATAACAGAGAAATTACCACCATCTTGGAAAGACTATTGCAATTATCTGAAACATAAGATCTTATTGTCAAACTAAAAATTGAGGCTGATAACCGTGGAGTGAAAAAAAAAGCGAAGAGGCATTTGTGGCAGAAGAGTCAAAGAACAAAAGGCATTTCAAGAAAAACAATAAGAAATTCCTACAGAAGAGAAATGCACATGAAAAAAACCAAAGACAACAAACGAACCAAGAAGTTTAATGGCGAGTGTTTGGTTTGTGGAAAAGCAGGACACGCCATTAGAGATTGCAGACACAAGAAGGAACGCAACTCAGAGGCAAATATGGTGGATAACATGGAAGTAGAGAGTCTAATTTTTCAGCAGTTATATCTGAATGCAATTTGGTTCAGAACCCTGATCAATGGTGGGTGGACACAGATGCTACTCGTCATGTTTTCTCTGACAAATCCATGTTTTCTATACTAGAAATTAGATCAGGAAGAAAAACTCTATATGGGTAGTTCTGTAGTTTCCATGATCGAAGGCAGTGACACAGTAATCCTTAAGTTTACTTCTGGAAAAAATGTCAAGTTGAATGACATGCTCCACATTCCAGACAAGCAAGAATCTCATCTATGGTCCAGTGCTATCAAAGAAAAGATTCAAAATGGTCTTCGAGTCAGACAAGATGGTTCCGTCAAAAGCTGGAATATATATAGGAAGGGGTTATTTATGTGATGGCCTATTTAATGCAAATGTAGCTGTTGTCGGCAAGAAAACTATGTATTCTGATTATGCTATTAATAAACTTGAAGTTTCTTATTTGCTTGAGCATGAAATTTTACTATGGCATGATAGATTAGGACACATAAATTTTGAAAAAATGAAAAAACTATCACACTTGGGATTAATTCCAAAATTCTAAATAGATAAAAACTACAAATTTGAGACATGCGTAGAAGTAAAAAATGGTCAAAAAATCATTTCATACAGTTGATTGAAGCATCGAACCACTAGATTTGGTTCATATTGATTTATGTGATTTCAAATCATTACCTACAATAGGTGGGAAAAGGTACTTTATTACCTTTATTGACGATTATACACGATGCTGCTAAATATATTTTTTAAATAGCAAGGATGAAGCAATTACATCATTTATGAAGTATAAAGCTGAGGTAAAAAATCAGTTGAATAAAAAGATCAAGATATTGAAATCTGGTTGAGGTGGAGAATATAAGTCACCATTTGAAAAATTCTGTGCTGAAAATGGTATAATTCATCAAAGAATGGCACCATATTACCACAACAAAATGGTATAGCTGAGACAAAGAATAAAACATTAAAAGATATGATTAATGCGACGTCCTTAACTTCTGGCCTACTGTCGAACTTGTGGGGGGAAGCCTTAAATATGTTTAATCACATATTAAATAAGGTTCCTCGCAATAAAACAAAAACAATTCCATATGAGTTATGGAAAGGACACAAACCAAGTTTTAAATACTTACAAGTGTGAGGGTGCTTGGCAAAAGTTCCAGTTCCGCCTCCTAAGAAAGTCAAACTTGGACCAAAAACAGTAGATTGTTACCATTTAGGGCCAGCCCAAAATAGTAGTGCCTACAGATTTTTTGTATCCAAGTCTGATATAACTTGTCACGAAACGGCATTTCCATCAGCAGCGACCGGTAGGCTTTTCAACCATCCCAGCCCCACCGTGGCTCACACTGGTACCCGAGACCTTGCTTTTACGTCCAGCCTCTCGACTGTCACCGAGCGCACACGAGCACCCACCCTAATCACCTTCACCTCCGGTTGCCACGAGCACCACGCCACCATTTATCCCCATCTTCGACCCTGCTCGACCCCAATCCCAGAGACCACGCAACCGCAATCCAAGTGCCGCCCTGCCACACCCACGCGAATCGCGATCCACTGCCGCACGTGCCTACGCGACTCAGCCCCGCGATCGATTTAGGGCTTCGGCCGTTTGTTTTTTTTTTTGTTTTTTTTCTTGCTTTGAATCGGCTTCGGCCATTGATAAGGGAGATGGAGTATTTGGGTTTCGAAATGCTTTCGATTTCATTCGTTCCTGATTTTTTACATATTTTTTTTTGCGTGATACTCGGCTGAAACAAAGGAGAAGACACGATTTTTTTTCTACGGGATCTTCTGCGTGATTTTAGGATGCTGCCGTTGACCAAATTTATATTTAAATATCAAATTGAATTTGATTTAATTTCAATGCGTTTACATGTTGTACGCTCACATAACAACTCTGAAAAATACAAAATTTGAAATCCGAGAATAATTCAATATTACGGACCCAATGGAACTGGTTTCATCGAATTCCGAGACTGTATGAAAAATGACTATTTTTAAATATCGATTTAAACGATATAAATTCAAAACTGAACAATTCAAATTCAAATTCAATTCTGAAGCTTCTATTATCTTCAGTATTATAAATATGAATTTTACAAGCCTGTGAAATATTTTTAATCAGCTTCAAGTTGAAGATTCAAATTTTTATTCAACTGTCAATAGATTAAATTTTATAATTTAATCGCTAAATTCATTGATAATTTTAAATTCAAATCAAACCATCACTCAAATATTTAAAATTAATTAAATATTTTCAATTTAAATTGTTCAAAATCTTGGGTCGTTACAATCTTCCCCCCTTAAAAGAATTTCGTCCCGAAATTACAAGTTAAGGAGAAACGATTCTTAACCAGTTTACTATTTACCCAAAACCAAATAATTTTATCAACTTACTAACCTAAGTCTTTTTGCCAGAGATCCATTATCATTTCAACTAGCTTTCCCACTTCAATTATAAATTTCAAAAAACATTGTTTACCTCACAATTCAAGTTTAAATTCAAATTCAAATTTTCAAATTTTTCCCAAATTTTTCTAACACCCGAAATTTTCGAAAAATTTCGCCAGCGTCTCCTTTGCGCGGCTCGATCGGTACGACTACAAAATGGCACCACGGCCCCTCAGAATCAAAAAGAAAAGAGAAAACCAAGTGGCTGGAGAAGAAAATCACCAAATTCCATACTGAAATTGAAATACGTACCTTTTGGTCGAGCAATTCAATTTTATCTTTGAAATCAAAATCCCAATTCCTTTTAATATACCTGTATAACCTGCTAGTAGTAGTATCCAATTCCAACATTCAAACCATTTTGCACATTCCATTACAAAATTTTCAATATATACTTCTTATACCATTTTTTTTACTTCACTATTGAAGTTACATATTCAATTTCCATTCAATTTTGCATTTCAATTTCATTTGAATTCAATTTACAATTTCAATTTTTATTTGAATTCAATTTATAATCTCAATTCTATTTGTTTCTAAGCCAAACGAATTCATATTCATTCTAGTTGATTTTAATTTCCATTTCATTTCCAATTAATTCCATTCAATTTTGTTTACGTTCCATATTCATATTCATCTCGAATTTACTTAAGCTGGTTCACTTTAAACTCAAGTTCATTTCCTTGTAAACAATTTTCAATTTATTTACGAATGTAGCTTCATTTGTTCATCCACCGTTCATTTTATCTCAATTAATTGAGCCCATTAGATTAAATTCTCAAATTTACTTTTATCCAAATTTATTCACTTATACATACTTTAATTTAACTCTATTCTTTAAATTAAATTTATCCTATCAAAATTCAAATTGTATAAGTTATCAACTTATTTATTATTCCCATAAATATTTTAAATAGGATTCCAGAGTCTTTTCAGCTTTTCTAAAACCAAATCCAAATTTTCCAAACAACCTTCATTTAAAATATTTGGCACCAATTCCTCTTTTGGAAACCCAAAAATGAACATCGATAATGCTGCAGTCATTACCGAAGTTATTTTCCAACGACCGAAAAGAGTTTAGAGCTTTTATCTCTTCAAAATACTTTTCAAAACCTTTGAAATTCATTTTCAAATCAAAAAGGAATTTAATTTCTAAAATTTCCAAATCCTTTAAAAAAAACATTTCCAAAACTTCTCTGGAATTCTATTTCCAATTATAAGTCACATTTATAATTTACATTCTCAAATTTCATTTGTATATGGATTTCATTTTCTAAACTTTTGATTATGATTCCAATTTCTTATCCAATAATCAATGGTAATAACTTTTAACATTATCAATTCCTAACATCCAAGCATCCATATACTATAATAATTTATAGAAAACCATTCCTTTTATATACGAAAATAGTTTGGGCAAAATTATTTCATTTACCCGATTTTAAAACAATACTGTGTCAGTTTATCTTGTTTAAGAGTTTAGAAACCCCTATCGACACAGTTAGCTAGACTGCACCGACCAGAATGTATAAACAATCAACCGATAAGTCAATACAATACAAAACAATTTTATATTCACTAACAAATACGCGCTCAAATCTATTATTACACTCAAACTCATTCTAGAGTACTACTGACTCTATCTCTAATGAGTAACACCCAACAGAGCTAAGGTTGTCGCTTAACCATATGCTCTGATACCAAAATGTCACGAAACGGCATTTCCGTCAGCAGCGACCGGTAGGCTTTTCAACCATCCCAGCCCCACCGTGGCTCACACTGGTACCCGAGACCTTGCTTTTACGGCCAGCCTTTCGACTGTCACCCAGCGCACACGAGCACCCACCCTAATCACCTTCACCTCCGGTTGCCACGAGCACCACGCCACCATTTATCCCCATCTTCGACCCTGCTCGACCCCAATCCCAGCGACCACGCAACCGCAATCCAAGTGCCGCCCTGCCACACCCACGTGAATCGCGATCCACTGCCGCACGCGCCCACGCGACTCAGGCCCGCGATCGATTTAGGGCTTCGGCCGTTTTTTTTTTTCTTGCTTTGAATCGGCTTCGGCCATTGATAAGGGAGATGGAGTATTTGGGTTTCGAAATGATTTCGATTTCATTCGTGCCTGATTTTTTCCATATATTTTTTTGCGTGATACTCGGCTGAAACAAAGGAGAAGACACAATTTTTTTTCCACGGGATCTTCTGCGTGATTTTAGGCATGATTTTAGGATGCTGCTGTTGACCAAATTTATATTTAAATATCAAATTGAATTTGATTTAATTTCAATGCGTTTACATGTCGTACGCTCGCATAACAACTCCGAAAAATACGAAATTTGAAATCCGAGAATAATTCAATATTACGGACCCAATGGAACTGGTTTTGTCGAATTCCGAGACTGTATGAAAAATGACTATTTTTATATATCGATTTAAACGATATAAATTCAAAACTGAACAATTCAAATTCAAATTCAATTCTGAAGCTTCTATTATCTTTAGTATTATAAATATGAATTTTACAAGCCTGTGAAATATTTTTAATCAGCTTAAAGTTGAAGATTCAAATTTTTATTCAACTGTCAATAGATTAAATTTTATAATTTAATCGCTAAATTCATTCTGATAATTTGAAATTCAAATCAAACCATCACTAAAATATTTAAAATTAATTAAATATTTTCAATTTAAATTGTTCAAAATCCTGGGTCGTTACATAACTGATATTCATGTAAATACAATCATGGAATCAAGAGACGCCTCATTCTTTATACATGTGTTTCTGCACAAAAGAAATGAAGGAAATAATGTCCCCAAAAGGACAAGAAAAGATTTGAGTAAATCACATGAAGATGAAACTCGTCGTGAAATTAAGAAAGTTGAACCAAGAAGAAGCGTAAGGGCAAGAACTTTCAAGGCATTTGGTTTGGAATTTTTAACGTATATGTTAGAACACGAACCTCAAACGTACAAGGAAGCAATGTCATCTTCTGAATCCTCATGTTGGAAGGAAGCACTCCAAAGTGAAATTGATTCAATTCTGAGTAATAAAACTTGGGAAATAGTTGATCTTCCACCTGGAATAAAACCAATTTGTTGTAAATGGATCTTCAAAAAGAAGATGAAACCTGATGGCTCCATCGACAAATACAAAGCAAGATTGCTAGCCAAAGAATATCGTCAAAAAGAAGGTGTAGACTTCTTCGATACCTATTCACCAGTAACACGAATAACCTCTATAAGAATGTTAATAGCAATTGCATCCATTTATAATCTACAGATTCATCAAATGGATGTAAAGACGGCATTCTAAAATGGAAATCTCGATGAGGAGATTTACATGGAGCAACCTGAGGGTTTTATATCCAAAGGAAATGAAAACAAAGTATGTAGATTAGTCAAATCATTATACGGACTAAAACAAGATCCAAAACAACGACCCACAAAATTTGATAGTGTCATGATGAAAAATGGTTTTAGTATAAATAAATGTGATAAATGTTTTATTAAAAAAATTGGACAATCATACGTGATGATTTGTCTATACTTAGATGATATGCTAATCTTCAGTCGAAATACTGAAGCAACAGAGACCACTAAGCAGATGTTAATCAACAATTTTGATATGAAAGACTTAGGAGTTGCAGATGTTATTTTGGGAATCAAAATAATAAGAACACATATTGGAATTGAATTATCTCAGTCACATTATGTAGAAAAAGTGATTGAATTTTTTTGAAATTTTGAAATAAAAGTAGTAGAACGCCCTATAATCCATCGGAAGTACTGCATAAAAAAACTAATGAGAGTGTAATGCAACTGGAATACTCTCGTGTAATAGGATGTCTCATGTATCTCATGAATTGCACAAGATCAGATATAGCTTATGCAGTAAGTCGATTAAGCAGGTATATAAGCAACCCAGGGAAGGAACACTGTAAAGCATTAATGAGAATGCTTGGATATCTAAAAAATACCACAAATATTCCGTACATTATGGAAAATATCACGTCGTCTTAGAAGGATATAATGATGCAAACTGGATTCCTGATTCATAGGAATCAAAATCTACGAGTGGTTATGTATTTATCTTAGTAGGGGCAGCAGTGTCATGGAAATCTACTAAACAAACATGCATTGCTCGATCCACTATGGAATCACAGTTTATCGCTTTAGATATAGCAGGTGAAGAAGAAAAATGGCTTTTAGAAGATATTCCATTTTGGCCTAAACCTGTACCGGCCATATGCATACACTGTGATAACCAAGTAACATTAAGCATAGCGCAAAACTTCGTGTATAATAGAAAGTCATGACACATTCATCGATGCTATAACACAGTTAGGTAGTTACTCTCAAATGGAACTATTTCCATAGATTATGTGCGAACAAATGATTACATAGCGGATCCATTTGCTAAAGGTTTATCAAGAGAGAAGATTTACAGCGCATCGAGGGGAATGGGTTTAAAATCCAAAACCAACAAGTGTTATCTTATACTGAAACCTATCCTAGCGGTTGGAGATCTCACGGACTAGGATCAATAGGCAAATCAGTTTTGAATAACTCAAGATGTAATGCATTTGTTTGGACTTAGTCCTACTCCATTCCTATGGTGCAGAATATAAATGCATGCCTACAAAAGTATTAAAAGGATAAAACTATGTTTTTTAATGATGACCATATCTTGAAAATAACAAGTATAATATATGTAGGACACTCTTAATGATTGTGATCACCTATGTTATTGTAAGCTGGGTCGGCTCTATGAGAATATATTAAAGGCTTTTATTCTCTAAAAACACTCGCAGAACCAAAACTGTTCAGGACCAAAATGAACACAACCAAGAGATTGGATGCGAAGGGAAATAATGTTTTGTAAAGCTTATTGTCTGGTTATACAATAACGGCTAACGGTTCGAGATGAAATAATCCACCGATTAGCCAAGTATATCTGATAAGTTTTAACTAGGGAAAGTTCAAAGTGAAATAACTACTTATCCTTGATATAGCATTATTTTCATATGAACTACGTGATTTTACACTTTGTGTGGGGGAGACATATATCGTCATTCATGTGGGGGATTGTTATAATTCTCAAAAATAGTGAATGAGATATATCCAACATTATCAAAAATATGTCCATTTTCTTGTTTATATAGTGTACTCTCAATCACTATATTGGTCCTTAGGGTCAAATAATTTTGTGCGAGGGGGAGGACCTATATGGCCATGGACTAACACACGCCGTCGTCAGCCCGTTCGATCAACCGAACCGGGCCAGGTCGGGTGCTGGTGCGGGTGCAGGTCCAATAAAATTGGGCTGTGTCACATATGTTTTGCTACCTAAAAAAACGGACTGATTTTAGAACTGAAGTGTGTTTAAAAAGATACGGATTTTCCAACGGTTGTGACCGTTGCAAACTGATGAAGAGTTACAACTGTTGCAAACCGCAACAGTTTTTGGCCGTTGCAAATGAAAATGTGCGAATGCTGCAAACAGTAACACTTTTTGGCGTTGCAATTAAAGGGATGCTACTTTTCTCAACCGGTGTAGCCATTAGGAATTCAGATATAAATAAGGAGGAAAGCTGTTCACTTTCTTCACTCAATTTTAAAAACCGAATTATCTCTTCTTTATCTTCATTTTCTTAAAATCATAATCAATCCTATCACACAGAGGATCATACACATCATGATCTCGAGCAGCTTACGTCATGTTGTATCATGAGAGACTTTGAATAAAGTCTTAATGAAATTGTTATGACAAACATCAGACGAAATTTCCTTCTTCAACCGGTTAGATTTCTGATTGATTTATATATATATTTATTGTTTTCGTTTCTACGTTGTACCATTTCCTTAAATAGTATAACGTTTGATTTATCACTATAGTTGTTAATTTGTTGTTGTAACATGCTTAGTTAAAAATAGCTAATACGGAATTCCAAAGTAGTAGAAATCTGATTTGTAAACTTGTGAGACGAGTTTATTATTGATTCGTCCCTGTTTTGGTATACTAAACGTAAAACAATTTATTGGTCTAATTAATTTCACCATTAGTTTTGTTTTTTCTCTAATAGCAGCAGCTTCTGTTTATATCCTTTTTTTTTTATTTTTATGTACACCACCTCTAAAATATTTATCCTAGACATACACTATAAACTTCATGCTTGTGTAATATCCATCTAATATTACTTCTATAAGAAATCTGACTCGAATTTTGATAAGATTGTCAAAGTGTATGTTTGTAGGATCTACATTAAGTAGCTCGTACTTGCTCCTTAAGACAACATAATGTTCCAAAATATGTTACTTTACCTAGAAATTCCCGTGCATTATATATTTTTAATTATTATGAAGCAATATACCGCCTCTGAATAATAATTGCGAATTTCGAGATACTTCCCTTCATACATAGATTAATACTCATAAATTTGTAACCTATGCATACTTACATGTAATTTTCTCTTATAATACAGATCCATCAGCTTTTGAATAGATTTAAAAGTACAAAGAAACAGAAGCACTGTTAGTTTTTTAGCATCACTTCCATCAAGTTTTTTTATGTTACTTGCATCATACATACATTTATTTGCACACACTCAAGCACATGCGCACGCGCACACAGGTTTGTGTATGTCTGTGTGCACACGTGTGCGCGCATGCATTTGTGCATGTGCTAATTTTTAACATTAGATTTAAGTAAGGTTACAAGCATTTTAATTAGTATATCGAAGTAATATTGGTTATTTGTTAGTTCCATACATATTCATGAAACTGAAATAGGTAAAGACTGTTTAGCGAGTTCAATATTGTTGTTTCGTGCTCTGTATAAAACACAGCATTTGTATGATATGCTTGGAACCGTATGAAATAAAGTGAATAGAGGAAGAGGGGAAAAATGATAAGCTTGGAATTGTATGAAATAAAGTGAAGAGAGGAAGATGGAAAAAAGATGACAAAAGAAAACATAGGATATCCATTAAAATCATGTTTCAAGTTTGGCATCTACCCTGTGTAAAGCAAACATGCATTGGCATGTAATACTTGAATAAAGCCGAGTACTATTTCTCAGCACTTTCTAGATCATTAATTTTAAAATTACTATTAATTAGTTGATAGATTTTTCTTACATAACCTTCTATTAATAACATCTCTAGTACTGGAAGTTTCCCATTTCATTTTGGCAATTTAAAATGCATTCTACAAATTTCTTCACCACTGATGGACTTGCCGTTTTTCCATCCATGTAATATTTGAAACTATTTAAAAGCATGTTTTCTCTATGGTCAGATAAAGATAAGATTGAAATGAAAAGAAGATGAATAAAGTTTTGTGATGTTTGTTATGTTGATACAATGCAAATAAGCTTGTGGAGAGCCACGGAAACAAATCCACATACACATTTAACTCGAAGAATTCACTATATATTAATATTAGTATCACATGTTTATTTGCGTGTTTACAAAAATGTACCGGAATGCGCTAGTGTGTGTCAAAAATAGCAAGGTAAAAATAAAATATTTTCCAAGTATCTCTATCTCTACACTAACAAAGAGAATTTCATGAACTGATTTACTCGGTGTATTTTTGAAATTCCAAAAATGACCTTTCTATATATATATGGCGGCCGCAATTATTAGTCGAATTGCAGGCATGATGGGCGGCCAAAACGATGTGCTGAAAAATGTTTCAATAATTTCCAAACGTAAATGAGATCCATATACATGGCATGTTAATATTCTCTACTTAGCTTTAATGGACTGTTCATCTCTTAGGTTATACTCACTATCAAAAAATATATCCTGGACAATATGGGACTAGCTAATCAATTGATTATACAACTAATTTGACTTTTTTCATTGCTACCACACCTTACCTATGTTAGGGTGGGATACCAACCGGAGATCACTCAAATCGAAACCCCACAAGCACAATGGGTGTGACGACCCAGAATTTTGAGCAATATCAATTTAATAATCTTTGATAATAATTAAATTGATTTGATCATTTTACATTATAAATTGACAAGTTAGATTTATTTTTAAAGGTTAATAATAACAATTGGTTAATATCTATTAATATTTTTGTTTGCAATATGAATAGGCAGGATTAATTCTTTTGAAGTTTATAATAATTTGATTTGGAAATATTTATTTTGGTAAATAAGAAGTTTTAATGTAGTAAAACTTTATACTCAAATTGTAATATATATGAATGTATATATTGTCATTTGAGATTTGAGATTTGTTTTAAAATTTAATATGGAAATTAACAAATTTAATGTTAGAATGTTTCTATTTGAAATGTGTATATATATTTGTATATATATGTTTTACATAGGAATTTTATTAATTTGAGATTAATAAGTATTTCCAAACTTTATTTAGATATATATATATAGTTTTGAAAATTTGAAATGTGAATTTGATTTAATGACTTTGAATTGATAATTGAGACAAAAATTTTAAATAACAAAGTTAATCCCTTATTTATAATAAATATGTACTTTAAGCTTTTAGATAAGATTTAAAATAAAAAGTTCATTTGTTTTAACAATCTTTCATTTCAATTTTAACGTAAGATAAATTGTTTAAAATTTTTATATGAAGAGTTAAAATAAATTTAATTAAAAGCATAAATAATTTATAAACTAACATGAAATTACCTTTATATTCATTAAAATATAAAGATTTGTTTAAGTACACATTTTCTTATTTATAATTACATATGTACATTTCTTGCAAGGCTTAAATTAAATTATTAAAGATAAAATAATATTTAAAATAAAAAATTAACAAAACAATAAAACACTTGTAAGCTTTTTAATGTATATTAGAGACATGTGAAAGCTAATTAGAACATATAGGGAACAAATGTCAATCCTCTTGATATTCTAATTTAAAAATTTTAATTTGTAAAACAAGGAGAAGAGTTTATTTTCAGCTAAAACAAATTTTCCTTTATCTTCATCCCAAAAACAAGATGAATACAAATCTGTAAAAAAAAATGCAAATCAAAACAAAGATAAACTCAAACAAAAAAATACAAAACAAAGTTCAAATACTGGAATCTGTAAAATCTGGAAGTTCATATCTGAGGATAATTCAATCAAATGCAAGACTTTCAAATGCAGTAGCAAGATCTAAATCATCATGCAATTCTGATACATTAAGCAATTCTGGAAACATTCAACATGCAAATGAATTTAAGAGCCTGGAAAAGAAAATGCAGTTCTGTCCTCTGCATTAATCTGGTGAGTAAATAAATTCTTTTAAAAACAGTTTAAACTTTGGATTCATCCTGTTCTTATGATTAGATAGCATGATGTTGATAGAATATTTCATTTAAATTTGAATGCATTGAGTATGTTTGTTTTGTCTGAGAAGTATGCATATGTTCTGTGTATAGAAACATGTTTCAATTTCATCATAAAATCAATAATCTAGTATTGAATTCATATTGACCTATGATGTATAAATAAAATTGGTTGTAATCAATTAACTTATCATCTAAAAATGTTTGTAAGTTGTAAATTTGAAGAATTAGTTGTAAAATTTCAGATTTACAGCAAAACTTTTATTTTGGGTCAAATTTTTATTATTTCGATCTTAACTTTTGATCTTATAACTAGATTGCATATTGGGAATCATGATTTTTAATGAACATATCATGATTTTTAGATTAGTTTTTGATGTGGATTTAGGATTTTGCTGTTTTGGGTATTTTGATCAATTTACGGCAATCCACGGCGAATTGGACATCGTCATTGAACTTGAAGGTGGAGGGTAGGTCGTAGATCGACAGAAAAATACTATTGGAATTTTCTATTAATCGAGTTGATCATAAATCGAAGAATTGGGGTTTTAGCACCTGTTTTTGGGTCGATGGGTTCTGTTGGATTCGCAGCGTCATGAAGCTATTGGAGTTGATCGCACTTGGTGCCAGAGGCACGGGGGAGTGAGGCGAAGCTATGGGGAGGATGGCGCGGCGTCTCGAGTAAGGGGTCGACGGCGTTGGTGATTTTTTTTCTGGTGGCTGTTGGTTCAGACAGTTGGCGTGATGATCGAATTTTTGATTGTCGATTGAATTTGAGTTTCTGGATTTCACGATACAACGTTGGGGTCGAGGATGACTTGGCGACGTCATGGAGGTGATCGCCGGTGGAAGGAGTGGCGGTGCACGTTGCACGGTGCAAGGTGTATCAGGTCTTGTTTTGGTTTGGGTTCTGGGGAGAAGAAGGGGGAAACTCGATGTTGTTCTCGTGTTTGCCGTGGGTAGAGCTCGAAGCAGGTCAGGGTGGTTTTGCTTGGAGTAATCGTGTGTTAAACTTGGGGTGTTTGCTAGTTTTACTCGGTAGGCACGAGTTTTAGCAGGGTTACTCGAATATTCAGATATTCAGGCTTTAGAACTTAATGTTTAAGTTGTTAATTCAAAGAAAATTTGGTTTTAGGAATAAAGTTTTTTTTAAAATAAGGTTAAACAGGTTTCGAAACTAAAATTGTTTCAAAGTTATGTTTTAAACAAATTTATACATCTTAAATTATGGAAGTTTTAAAATAAGTGGATTTGAAATAAAGTTTGTATTAAACTTTTATAAATAAATTTTGACAGGTTTTAAAGATTTAATAGTTTAATTTAAAATGTGTTTATTTATAAATTGATTTCTAAAAAGTTATATTTTATTTAAATAAAGTATAATGATTAAGAATTTGATAATCAATAATAATAAAGATTTATATTATGTAAATTAGAATTTTTATTTATCTAAAGATAAATAATTGTGAGAAAAATTGTGATAATTCAATTATAATTTATAAATAAGTGATATTGATTAATATAAATGATTTAACTAAGATAATGGTTTTCTTAATCAAGAATATTTATAATATAAGAAGTTAAGGAATCATTTAATTAAATTTAAATGATTAAGTTAAATAATTAATTAAGTAATTAATTAGTGATTAATTAAGATAATCACTTATGAGTTAATTTAATATAATTCCTTGGTGAAGTAATTAAGTGGTTAATTACTAAAGGTAATTAAATATAGATAATTACTTTTTGAAAATTAATTAAGTAATATGATTAAGAGTTAATCATTTGAGTTATTAATTGAAGAATTAATTAATAATTAGTTAAAGATTTAAATTATTTGATTAATGATTAATTAATAAAAGGATTAAGGATAATTAATTAAGTGATTAATTACTTGTAAAAGTAATTAATTAAGAAAGAAATTTAATTAATGGAAATAATCATTAATTAATTAATTGATAATTAATAATTTAGGAATAATTAATTTATAATTTAGTTTTAATTGCTAAATGTAATTAAAGTAATTAATCAAAGGTGATTAATTAAAAGTAATTAATTAAATATGATTAATTAAAAGTAATTAATCAAGTGTGATTAATTAAAAGTAATTAATGAGGTATAACTAATTAAGGGATAATTAAGGAATAATTATCAGGATAATTTAAGAATAGTTAATCAAGGTTGATTTATTTAGAAAGTAATTAAGAGGTAATTACTTAGAATAATTTGAAAGTAATTAATCAGGATGATTAATTAATATGGTAATTAAGTAAGAATTTCTTAAAGTAATTAAGTGATAATTAATCAGGGAAGATTAATTGAGATGGATAATTAAGTGATGTTAGTTAATTAATTAATTTGTAATTAATTAATGAATAAGAAGTTGGATTGAAGATAATCCAAGTGTTTAAATAAGGATTAATTTAATTTAAGGATTAATTAAATTAATCAAGTTTGAATCAAACTTGTTTATGAATGATTAATGACTGGATGATATATATCGTTGGATGAGTTAATGATATTGGTTGTTGACATTGATTGATGGATGATGATGTGAATATGTTATATCTGAGATGTGATTTATATGCTGCTTTGTGCTATGTATGGATGAAGGTGATAATAGATGATTATCTATTTGTGTTGTGAATACATCCATTTATGTTAAGTGACATTTTCTAAAAATCTATTGTTTAAATCCCTTAAGTACAACTTGGACATTAAAATGGCGTTTGGTTTCGATTAGACCGGGATCGGGTTTGCTTCATTACAGCGTGATAAGGGGTTCTTGCTTCGCATTAGGTGGCGAACGGGAGACTCTTTACCCTACATGTCCCTTTTGGGTAGTATAAGGCCCTGGGTTGGTTGCGAATCGAGAGGCTGGCCGTAAAAGCAAACCCGAGGTATCACTGTCATTCACGGCGGGGCTGGGATGGTTGAAAAGCATACCAGTCGAGTGAGCCGCTTCCCGATGGTTGAAAAGCCTAAGGTCGCTACAGCTGGTTTCAGAGCGTTAGGTTGAGTGAATACCTAGGCTCTGGAGTGGTGTCTATCTTGAGAGAGCGTACTTGTAATTTTTATATATAAATATATATTTATATAACTACCTAATCTGTTGGGTTATCTGTTCGGATTTTCCAACATAGGTTATAAAGGTAGATAAGGTAGGATTGTGTGGAACACGACTTCCACTAATGGAAGAGGTTTATATGTTGTAGTTGGAGGTGTTTATCGAGATTGTAGACCTAATGCTGTCTCGAATAAGTGTTGGTGGATTGTAGAAAGGATTTCTTTATGTCCAGAGGAAGTCTTTTTCAAGGATTTGAGTATATTCTTGAGTGTGAGGTTGATTTGCTCTCAAATGAGCAGGGATTTCCAAGAGTTGAGTTGTCAGCTGAGGAGAAGCAGGTAAAGGTATCTTGATAGCTTCAGGAAGAAATAGCTGTATGGGGGGATGCAGTTTCCATAGATGGTTATGAAGATGTTTCTTTTGGAGCCAGATTTAGATGGAGCTAAGGGAGATTCGGATGTTTAGAGATTTTCTGGATCTCAAGTAATGGTATCTTGTCTATATTGAAGAAGGAGACTAAGGTCGATGAGTTACCTCATTTCAGACATGGTCTCATTTGTTTTCTTTATGAGAAGATAAGTGGTTGCTGTTTGGTTTGGAGCCGAGTTTCTTGAGAAGATGTCGACTCGCCTCAAGGATTTTTTGGCAAAATTGGATGTTAGTTTTGTCTTTCAAGGAGCTTTTGGGTTAAGGAAGATCTTATTGCTTAGCAGTATCATTAAAGTGAAGTTTGGAAGTAGCAGCATGGACCTATTTCTTCGATGATTCAGTAATCTTTGGGATTCTACTATCAGCAGACCAGGCCGATAGTGAGGCTTATCCTTTTCTTTGGAAGGCTCAGCAGAGTAGGATATTTGTTGGAAGTGATCTATCAGTTTTCTGATAGGTAAGCCATTCTTGAAGATTGGTCTTGGATAGGAAAAGCTGTTCTAGTTGGGGAGACAGTTCTTTGGAATTTGAACTGAGTGGGATCGTAAAAGTGACTTGCGATTAGTTTGGAAATCTTTGAGTATTCTTTAGCTTGGGAATTGAGGCATCTTATTTGTAGGTATAGGCTGCTTAAGTAGTCGGAGGTTCTCCAGATGTTTTGGATGAATTCAGAAGTCGACCCGAATCGGAGATTGAGTTTTCTTATCGACTTGGATTTCCAAGAAAAATTTTTATGGTTCAACCTTGTAGTGGGATGACTCTTAAAGCAAGAAGAATTTGGTGAGGCAGCTCAGGGCTCTTTGAAGAAGGATTGATCATCTTATTCTAAGTTGAGATTCTGCTGAGATGATTTGATCAACAAGAATGGTCACTAAGATTTTTATGAGTCGGATGAACTGTGTATGGAGGAAGTTTTTTCTTGTGTTCTTCGATAGCATTCTTATCTGCTCTAGATCAGTGTTGTGCAGCGGAAGCGAGTTGGCAGTTATTCTGGTATGGGAGCAACCAGGAGTTGTAGTAAAGAAATTTCTACAGGAAATTCAAGTATCAAGGAATTTTCTGGATTTGGTAGGCAAGGTTGTCAGGTACAACTGTTTGGTTATTCAGATATGAGATATAGGTTTGAAAACCACTGATGTTTGTGGTATAGAGTTTGGATATTGACTTGTTTTTATCCGATCAAAAGAGATATAAGACTGGGTAAAGCTGGAGAGCTAGCTCCAGAGGTATTTTGAGTTTTTCTGTGTTCTCTAGAGATTAGATTTTGATCTACAGGATTGAATTGCTAGTTTGGATAACTGGAATTCATGGTATTTCACATATCTCTGAGGGATATGTGTATGATTCTTTGAGTGATAGACTCAGCAGTTCAGAAGGATTTGGTAGTTGAGCAGGCTTTGAGTTTAGTCTGATATCTTGTTCAGATTTGTAGGATCAGATGAGGGAGTTCTTGGTTTTGATAGTGTAGTTACTTAAGATTCTGTAATGCGAGTATTCCAGCACGGATGCCTGGAAAACTGTTGATAGTATTAGGAAGTTCTATTCAGAATTTTCTGGAATAGATAAAATTATTTGGTTGAATTGGTTGCTATGATTGATTGTTTGATTGCTAATAGGAATTTAAATTCTTTAGCTGGGTTATTAAATTATCTTTGCTTTTAAATTTCGGGGACGAAATTCTTTTAAGGGGGGAGGAATGTGACGACCTGGAAATTTAAGCAATATCAATTTAATAATCTTTGATAATAATTAAATTGATTTGATCATTTTACATTATAAATAGACAAGTTAGATTTATTTTTAAAGATTAATAATAACAATTGGTTAATATCTATTAATATTTTTCTTTGCAATATGAATAGGCAAGATCAATTCTTTTGAAGTTTATAATAATTCGATTTGGAAATATTTATTTTGGTAAATAAGAATTTTTAATGTAATAAAACTTTATACTCAAATTGTAATATATATGAATGTATATATTGTGATTTGAGATTTGTTTTAAAATTTAATATGGAAATTAACAAATTTAATGTTAGAATGTTTCTATTTGAAATGTGTATATATATTTGTATATATATGTTTTAAATAGGAATTTTATTAATTTGAGTTTAATAAGTATTTCCAAACTTTATTTAGATATATATATATATATATATATATATATAGTTTTGAAAATTTGAAATGTGAATTTGATTTAATGACTTTGAATTGATAATTGAGACTAAAATTTTAAATAACAAAGTTAATCCCTTATTTATGATAAATATGTACTTTAAGCTTTTAGATAAGATTTAAAATAAAAAGTTCATTTGTTTTAATAATCTTTATTTTAATTTTAACATAAGATAAATTGTTTAAAAATTTTATATGAAGAGTTAAAATAAATTTAATTAAAAGCATAAATAATATATAAACTAACATGAAATTATCTTTTTATTCATTAAAATCTAAAGATTTGTTTAAGTACACATTTTCTTATTTATAATTACATATATACATTTCTTGCAAGGCTTAAATTAAATTATTAAAGATAAAATAATATGTAAAATAAAACATTAACAAAACAATAAAACACTTGTAGGCTTTTTAATGTATATTAGAGACATGTGTAAGCTAATTAGAACATATAGGGAACAAATGTCAATCCTCTTGATATTCTAATTTAAAATTTTAAATTTGTAAAACAAGGAGAAGAGTTTATTTTCAGCTAAAACAAATTTTTCTTTATCTTCATCCCAAAAACAAGATGAATACAAATCTGAAAAAAAATGCAAATCAAAACAACGATAAACTCAAACAAAAAAAATACAAAACAAAGTTCAAATACTAGAATCTGTAAAATCTGGAAGTTCATATCTGAGGATAATTCAATCAAATGCAAGACTTTCAAATGCATTAGCAAGATCTAAATCATCATGCAATTCTGATACATTAAGCAATTCTGGAAACATTCAACATGCAAATGAATTTAAGAGCCTGGAAAAGAAAATGCAGTTCTGTCCTCTGCATTAATCTGGTGAGTAAATAAATTCTTTTAAAAACAGTTTAAACTTTGGATTCATCCTGTTCTTATGATTAGATAGCATGATGTTGATAGAATATTTGATTTAAATTTGAATGCATTGAGTATGTTTGTTTTGTCTGAGAAGTATGCATATGTTCTGTGTATAGAAACAGGTTTCAATTTCATCATAAAATCAATAATCTAGTATTGAATTCGTATTGACCTATGATGTATAAATAAAAGTTGTTGTAATCAATTAACTTATCATCTAAAAATGTTTGTAAGTTGTAAATTTGAAGAATTAGTTGTAAAATTTCAGATTTACAGTAAAACTTTTATTTTGGGTCAAATTTTTATTATTTCAATCTTAAGTTTTGATCTTATAACTAGATTGCATAATGGGAATCATGATTTTTAATGAACATATCATGATTTTTAGATTAGTTTTTGATGTGGATTTAGGATTTTGCTGTTTTGGGTATTTTGATCAATTTACGGCAAACCACGGCGAATTGGACATCGTCGTTGAACTTGAAGGTGGAGGGTAGGTCGTAGATCGACAGAAAAATACTATTGGAATTTTCTATTAATCGAGTTGATCATAAATCGAAGAATTTGGGTTTTAGTACCTGTTTTTGGGTCGATGGGTTCTGTTGGATTCGCGGCGTCATGAAGCTGTTGGAGTTGATCACACTTGGTGCCAGAGGCACGGGGGAGTGAGGCGAAGCTATGGGGAGGATGGCGCGGCGTCTCGAGTAAGGGGTCGAAGGCGTTGGTGATTTTTTTTCTGGTGGCTGTTGGTTCAGACGGTTGGCGTGATGATCGAATTTTTGATTGTCGATTGAATTTGAGTTTCTGGATTTCGCGATACAACGTTGGGGTCGAGGATGAATTTGCGACGTCATGGAGGTGATCGCCGGTGGAAGGAGTGGTGGTGCACGTTGCACGGTGCAAGGTGTATCAGGTCTTGTTTTGGTTTGGGTTCTGGGGAGAAGAAGGGGGAAACTCGATGTTGTTCTCGTATTTGCCGTGGGTAGAGCTCGAAGCAGGCTAGGGTGGTTTTGCTTGGAGTAATAATGTGTTAAACTCAGGGTGTTTGCTAGTTTTACTCGGTAGGCACGAGTTTTAGCAGGGTTACTCGAATATTCAAATATTCAGGCTTTAGAACTTAATGTTTAAGTTGTTAATTCAAAGAAAATTTGGTTTTAGGAATAAAGTTTTTTTAAAATAAGGTTAAACAGGTTTCGAAACTAAAATTGTTTCAAAGTTATGTTTTAAACAAATTTATACATCTTAAATTATGGAAGTTTTAAAATAAGTGGATTTGAAATAAAGTTTGTATTAAACTTTAATAAATAAATTTGGACAGGTTTTAAAGATTTAATAGTTTAATTTAAAATGTGTTTATTTATAAATTGATTTCTAAAAAGTTATATTTTATTTAAATAAAGTATAATGATGAAGAATTTGATAATCAATAATAATAAAGATTTATTTTATGTAAATTAGAATTTTTATTTATCTAAAGATAAATAATTGTGAGAAAATTGTGATAATTCAATTATAATTTATAAATAAGTGATATTGATTAATATAAATGATTTAACTAAGATAATGGTTTTCTTAATCAAGAATATTTATAATATAAGAAGTTAAGGAATCATTTAATTAAATTTAAATGATTAAGTTAAATAATTAATTAAGTAATTAGTTAGTGATTAATTAAGATAATCACTTATGAGTTAATTTAATATAATTCCTTGGAGAAGTAATTAAGTGGTTAATTACTAAAGGTAATTAAATATAGATAATTACTTTTTGAAAATTAATTAAGTAATATGATTAAGAGTTAATCATTTGAGTTATTAATTGAAGAATTAATTAATAACTAGTTAAAGATTGAAATTATTTGATTAATGATTAATTAATAAAAGGATTAAGGATAATTAATTAAGTGATTAATTACTTGTAAAAGTAATTAATTAAGAAAGAAATTTAATTAATGGAAATAATCATTAATTAATAGAAATAATTAATTAATTGATAATTAATAATTTAGGAATAATTAATTTATAATTTAGTTTTAATTGCTAAATGTAATTAAAGTAATTAATCAAAGGTGATTAATTAAAAGTAATTAATTAAATATGATTAATTAAAAGTAATTAATAAAGTGTGATTAATTAAAAGTAATTAATGAGGTATAATTAATTAAGGGATAATTAAGGAATAATTATCAGGATAATTTAAGAATAGTTAATCAAGGTTGATTTATTTAGAAAGTAATTAAGAGGTAATTACTTAGAATAATTTGAAAGTAATTAATCAGGATGATTAATTAATATGGTAATTAAGTAAGAATTTCTTAAAGTAATTAAGTGATATTTAATCAGGGAAGATTAATTGAGATGGATAATTAAGTGATGTTAGTTAATTAATTAATTTGTAATTAATTAATGAATAAGAAGTTGGATTGAAGATAATCCAAGTGTTTAAATAAGGATTAATTTAATTTAAGGATTAATTAAATTAATCAAGTTTGAATCAAACTTGTTTATGAATGATTAATGATTGGATGATATATATCATTGGATGAGTTAATGATATTGGTTGTTGACATTGATTGATGGATGATGATGTGAATATGTTATATCTGAGATGTGATTTATATGCTGCTTTGTGCTATGTATGGATGAAGGTGATAATAGATGATTATCTATCTGTGTTGTGAATACATCCATTTATGTTAAGTGATATTTTCTAAAAATCTATTGTTCAAATCCCTTAAGTACAACTTGGACATTAAAATAGAGTTTGGTTTCGATGAGACCGGGATCGGGTTTCCATATTTGGATATCCGAAAACCACATCGATTCTAATTAAACGTAGGTCGTTAATCTCAAGTGAGCAAGTGAAGACTCAAAGTGTAAGGGCTATACGTCAGTATAACTCTGTGGGTGATTCCGTAATGAGTTTGACGGAATAGTGCTTATAGATTCGAGATGGAGATTTAGAGTGCAAGGGCTATGGTCGTTGACTCTGAGGGTGATTCCAAAATGAGTGCAACGAGATAGTGCCTTCGGTTTCGTTCGAACCCGGAACGAACTTGTATGGATTGAATGCTTTCAGAACATCGTCAGGCGGACGATGAGCATTCTAAGGTAATTGGTCCTATAAAGGTAATTGCAGCCTCAAGGCTCATCCACCGAAAATGGCTAAAACAGGGGAGGTGCAGCAAGGGTTCGTGGGTCGCTCCCACTGGAGAGCGAGATACATCCCTGTCTAGATGTCTCTTTTTATTTCGGCTTTGTGGGCGGTTGGAACTGCAGCCAACTGCGGGGTGGTCTTGTTCGGGATTGTTCAGTAAGGAATGGTTCCGGTCTTGTGTTGCAGGGGAGTGGGAGTACTCCTCGGTACGGTGATCTAGGCCACGTACTGTGAGGGGCGGTAGCCGTGCCATTGTTGGAAACCCATTTTCCCTACGAGACCCTACGGATTTGTTTGTATTACCCACTTTTGTGGCTAGTAGCTGGAATTTAATGAATGTAACAATTTCGGCTATTTCATATTTATTTGAAAACCCTAGACACTATTATAATATCACATGATTTCCTATCAAATGTTTTGGTTAGCTTAAGGTAAAAACTTTTCCATGTTTATGTGTGGGAAGTCTTACGTGATACCTTTATTTTCAAAGGATTTTCTAAAGTTAAGCAATCTTAAACCGTTTACTCACACCAGACCCCTGTCTGACCCGAGTGTTTATTTTCTGTTTTATTAAACTCTTGGGTACTCATATTCTATATGAGTAGTCAAGTGATTCAGGTTATCTCTTGACGAAATCTGGAGGAGCTATGGAGCAGGAGGCTTCAGCGTGTAGATATACGGTTAGAGTTTCCGCTGTGTGTGTTATTCTGTATGATGTCTTGTATTGTATTAGACAGAAATGTTATAACTGTATGAATTGAGATGTTTAGTTGTATACTCTGATGTATATGATACTATGTATATGTTCTATATTATATTTAAATCGTTCTGCTGTGAGATTCTGATGTGTTGTTTCTCTTTCTTCTCTTTCTTTTCTTCTTCTATCCCTTTCTTTCTTAATTAGTGATGCGATTTTCCGGAAGTGGAAAGTCGGGTCACTACAACGGAAGACGGGATCGTGGTAAGAAATGTAAAAGCAACCAATCAGTAACTCAATTTCAATCTCAATCAATGCAAAAGTAATCACAATCTCAAACAAGCAATTCAGAAATTAAAGCAATAATGAAAAATAAATCGCACGGCGTAGTGGTTCCACCAACGTTGTGTTAGTGTACGTACACTTTAAGAGAGAGCCTTTATTAATATTGATGAGAAGAGTACAAGACATTGATTACAATGATCAAAATTCTAATTAGAAATTGATTTGTGGGAAAAACATTTGAAGAAAATTAGTTTTTGATAAACCCTAATTTGTGGAGCCTAATCTCTTGCAGTTTCTTTATGTTGCTTGCGCGCACATTAGATCTGGAACCTGATGCTAGCTTATATAGGAGAATAGAAACCCTAGGCAATGTTCCAAAATGGCTCCTGCAGATATCACAAATCTTCACGCCAATCCCGTGCATGAAAAACAGGCGGCGGTCGCCACAGACGTAATGGTCAGACGTTTGACTTAAGCCTTTGGAAAAAGTTCTCTACAGGCTCAGACGTCCAACCATTTTGGTCAGACGTCTGACTTAAGCCTCTGAAAGAAATTCTACATAGACTCGGACATATGAATTTTTTTCTCAGACGTCTATCGCCGTTAATTCAGCCCACTTCACCCGTTCTCTTATAACTTCACATTCGAACTTCGATTTGCGAACCGTTTTCTCCATTATGAAGCTAATTTTGACCTCTACAATTCACCGTATAACGTCGTTAAAATTTAACACTCCACAGTGACACTATATCCATCTCCAACTCCAATGATATCATACCATCAACACCAACCGATGACACCAAATATCACTTCTTCTACCTTCAACCAAACATGAATGCTTTCCCAATGAGCTCCGGCAAAGCCACTGCCAATTGCACTCCACCAACGAGCTCAGGTAAAGCCCCCATCCGTTAATTAAATGTTGAAAACATCCAAATCCTAAGCTATCTCACCAAAGACTAACACTTACCAAGAAGATAGAACGTCAATCTCTCATCGATACACTTCCTCATCCACCGCCAAGCTCCTCCCTTAACCGTGCCCCCCATGGCACCTAGCACTTCTCTAAGCGAATCAAGTTTGAGCAATACCTTAGTGAACATACCGGCCGCGTTGTCCTTTTTGTGCACTTTTCGAAGATAATACTTGCTTACTCATTCATGGCCACTAGAAATGACTCCCACTTCAACATGCTTAGTCCGTGAGCTAAACTCCAAATTCTCTACCAAGTGAATAGCACTCTGGCTATCATATCGAACATCAATACTATCATGCCCGAATCCCAAGTCATACAAAAATCGCTTCAAATAGTGCCTCCTTTGCCGCCTCCACCGCGACTATCAGTTCCGCCTCCGTAGTGGATAAAAGAACTACGGTCTGCAATCTAGACCTTCAACTTATGGCTATACCTCCAAGTGTGAAGACATATCCGAAAGTTGATTTTCTTCGATCCCTATCACCAGCGTAGTCCGAGTCACAATAACCAACTAACTTGCAATCCATCACCTTACTACTGCAAAAAACAAGACTATGAGATGATGTGCCTCTAAGGTATTTCAGTATAAGCTTCACAGCTTCCCAATGCGATTTCCCCAGATTAGTCGTGTATCGACTAACCATCCCGACGGCATTTGCAATATCGGGCGTTGTACACACCATAGCATACATTAGACTTCCAACGACACTAGCATATGGTACGTTTGCCATATAAGCCTCGTCTTCCTCCATAATGGACGATCCTTTACTTGACGCTTCACATGCAAATGTAAAGGTGTATTTGACGCCTTTGCATTTTCCATGCTAAACCGACAAAGCACTTTCTCAATGTACTTCTTTTGAGTTAGTTTCAACTCAAAAAGTTTTAGATCCCTTACATTTTCCATGCCCGATATCCTTCTTGGTTCTCCAAGATCCTTCATTTCGAACTTCGATTTCAAATTCAGTTTTAGCTTGCTGATTTCATTCTTATCCTTAGAAACAATGAGCATGTCATCCGCATACAAGAGTAAATAAACCCAACAATCATTTCTCAACTTCTTGAAATGAACAAATCATCTTCAATGCTTCTATCAAAACCATTTTCAAACATAAAATTATCAAACTTCTTGTACAATTGTCTAGACGATTGCTTTAAACCATATAGTGATTTCTTCAATTTGCAAACAAAATTTGGCTTGCCATACACTACAAAACCTTCTGGTTGCTCCATGTAGATGTCTTCATCCAAGTCATCATGCTAGAAGGCGGTTTCTACATCAAGTTGCTCCAAACCCAAGTCGTGAATAACAACAATAGCAAGTAATATCCGGATAGAAGTATGGCAGACAATCAGTGCGAATATCCCATCATACTCCTTTCTCTTCCTTTGTGAAAACCCCTTAGCCACTAGCATAGTTTTGTATCTCCCATCGTCCTTTACCTTATGTATCCATTTACATCTAATAATATGGTTTCCTTTAGGAAGTAGAACCAAATCTCAAGTTTGATTCTTCAACATTGATTGCATCTCCTCCTCCATGACACAAATCCATTTCGAGATATCACTTGACTCCATGATGTCATCAAGGTCCACCGGCTCATCTTGGACTACATGAAGAGCATAGTTCAAATTATCAAAAAATCTTAGATAGTTTCAATCACCATAACTTTCAGGTGGTCTTATAGTACGACTATAACAACCCTAGTTTTTAAATATTTTTAAATTTGATTTTATTTCATTTTAAAAATATTTTAAATTTATTTTTATTTCAAGATTTCATTTTAAAATATTTTCAAATTGATGTTAAAATTCTTCCAAAGCTTATTGTATTTTATGTACAATTTTTAAATCTTAGTTTCAATTTTTATGCTATTTTCTTAGTTAATTTATATTTTTCTAAAGTTTATTTATTTATTTTCTTTCTTACTTTATTTTTGTTTTGTTTTTCTATTTACTTACTTACATTTTCATGTGCTTAAAATAAAAGAAAAGAAATACAAAGAGCCATAACCTTTTCATATACCATAACCTTTAATATGCTTTTGTCTTTTCATTTTCAAGTGACATGTTCATTGAATTTGCCGACCGCATATTCTTTCTTCAACCGTATCTTTTTTTCATTTTTCACGTATGAGAAACTTTTCTTCATCTCTAAAAGAATTCGGCCATCATCATTTCTAAAAAAAATTTGGTAAGTTCATGCATAAATTTCATATTTTCTTCTTTGTTTTACTTGAATCTTTGCCTTGCTTCTACCTATCATGCTCGACCATAGGCTCCTCCATCACCACATTACCTCCACCATACTCGGATGCAAACTCCTCCAACTCCTCTGTCCAGTTAGGCCGTGGCCTTCCCAAAGTTGTAAACTCCACAAAAAAATTGCATAATCACTTGAAATCTAGCCTAGCCGAACCCTTAGGCCATCACCACTCCACATACCCCTCTCGGCCACCATTAGAACCACCTCAAACAGCCTCTAACTGACCATAGGCCCCCGCTACACCATCACCTGACCACCACCAAGCAAGACCGATCCATCTATGACCATAGCCGAGCCTTGTTGTTGCACCAAATATCATTTTGTTGCCTTGACTTTTGTATTTTCATGTCACAACTTCCACTCCTTGGTCTCCAAGCTAGGCCGAGCCATGTTGTTCCATACCTGACCCAAACTCATAGCCTAGGCAGAGTACTTGAACCATTTGGTCGAGCATATGATTGGTTGAAACATGGCCAAATTGCTTAGTTCTTTGTTGTTCCTTAATTTCAAGTTGTTTAATGTTATATTTTAATTTAAATTCATGTTTTCAATATCTTGTTTGTTTGCTATGTATAAGATAATAACTTTGTCTCTCCCCTCACTTGAATACGTATTCATGCTATCGTGCTTCCTGGATTTTATTTGTGTGTCTGAATTTGTTAACTCGAGCATTTTGAGGTAAGTATTTCACACACGACATTTGTACTTATATAATTAATAAATTGACACCATGTGAATCTGTAGATTATTATTATGTTATACCTGCCTGTGATATGATCATACGATGTTCACCCTGCTTATCCCCCTGTCATATCATTTGTTACTGTTATATAATGTTATACTGTTTATTTATATCAGTTTATCACACTTCAAGCTCCCTGTAGAATAGAATCACTATGGTTGAAATGATACATACCCGAAAGGACTTTAGAATAGGGAAAAATTGCTATGGGCTAAAATGGTAGGCCTGAGCGATTTTTATTTATTTCATTTTACTTGAGATTGCGGGTTTGAAATGATAGAACCCGGATTTTCTTTGTAAATTGCGGATTGAATTGGTATATTATCTGTATCACTTCACCTAGGTTAGAAAATATTAAACAGACCCGTGGTTAATCTATATATTTTTCTAAAAATGTTAAATTATTTTAAAAGTGTAAATTTATGATAATTTAATTTAAAATTGAATTTAGATGATTTTTATAAAGTGTTAACGATTTTTCTACAAGTTAAAATGTGAAATAAATGAATGGTTAAGTTGAAATTTGAAATATAACTTAAAATTAAAATTTGAGAATCTTGTTTAAAAGTGAAATTTAAATTAAATAAATAAAAATGAAAATAAGTTATATTTGGAAATTTAAGTTTAAGTGTTAAGTTAAATTTTAAAATATAAAGAATAGAAATTGATATGCTTGAATTTAATAAGTAAAATATTAAATTTTGATTTTTGTATGAAAATTTACTTTATAAAATCATAATTTAAAGGGTATTTAAATGATCGTTTTTAAAGTGAGAAAATATGATTTTTATAAGTTAAATGGTTTAAATTAAATTTTAATTGTTTATGAAATTGTATTGAAATTTTGGAATTTGATTAACAGCATTTCTGAAATGCTATCATTTCTAAAGTAAAGGATATTACAGCATTTCTAAGTGCTGTAGTTGATACAAATGAACTGAAAGGCTAAAACAAACTAAGGGATATTACAGCACTTTGTAAGTGCTGTAATTGCAGAAACTAAAACTTGAACTTGAACTATTGCAGCAGTTTTAAATACTTTCTTTGCTTAATTGAATTGTTTTCAAATGTAACTTACCATAGCATATTTCTAAATGCTGCGAAAGTTAAAATTTCACTGCTTTAATAAATTTAAGTGAATAAATGAATTACGAAAAGATTAATTTTTGGAAATTTAATATTTGATATTAAGTATAATAACTTCATTTTTAAAAAGTTTGAGTGGAGTAATTTGATTTGAAATATAAACCATTTTTAAATGTGATTTGAAATGGTATTTAAATTTAATAAAAATGAATGAGTTTTGAAAAGGATATGATATTTTGATATTTTGAAATGGATTTGAAATGATATTGAATTCTTGAAATGATATTTGATTTTCGAAGTAGAAAATGCTATTTTTGAAATTATAACCACGGGTTATAATAATGATTGGTTGTTAAAGAGAGGGGATTGGATATGGACATACTCTCTGTCGATACTGAAAACCATTTTAACAACTGTCTACGCGGTGGAGTTCCAGAATGAAGTAGGACGGTGACAATGTTCTTGAGGTATATTACGTGGACCCGACTCCCGTGAGTTGACTTAAGGTGGCTAAAATAGGAGCGATCTAGGGCCAAAAAGGGTAGCACCTCTGGTCGGACGCACTTCTTCGATACCATTCTATTACTCTGCGATTGTTTGGCGGCTACCCTTGATTTGGGAGCGTGTTCCGAGGTGGGCGTATGTGGCTGCTACGTTACCACCAGCCCGTGCGCGTAATTGGAATATCTACCCTTGCATTGCCTCGTGTGCCGTGTCACCTACCATATCGAGCCTTACTACGTGTTTCTATTTGTGTCGTACCTATGGAGTATCTTCTCATAGCCTCCCGATCAGGAGATATGCAGGTCCTTTATAGACTACTGGCATTATTTGTGTTAAGGGCTATATGGGTAACCCCTTAACGCTATTTTAAAGTATGTTTATTTTACTGTAGACATTATTATAATAACGCAATATTACTACATAGTAAATAGTTTAACGGATCCTAAGAGGATTGGCGGTCCCAAGCATCCTTTAAGTTACTTATGCATTTACTCCAGTTCACTTGAGTTGGTTTACATTATATAAGTATGTATGTCCTGACTCGAGTGTTTTGTGTTTTGCTTTATGCTCGGGTCAGCCTGAGTATTCACAGCTTTGGATTTCTCTTTCTAGATCTAGTCTTTGCTGGAGATTCTGCTTATCTATTTATCTACCTACTTCAGTTTCAGTTGTTCTAGTTTATCTCATGTATTAGTGAACTACTATGTATTTGGGATTTCTACTATGTTGTTTCAGACTGATATTATGTATTTGTTTTGAGACTTTGTTATAGTAGCTTCATGAACTACTATGGTATTTTAAATTTCCGCTGTGAGTTATTCTGATATTTCTGTGTCTGTGATTCTATGTAATTGATTTATTTTGCTCCAAATTTTATTACAATCTGTTATTTTGCATCATTCAAGTCTGACATGTGTGGATTATTGTCGATTTGAATGGTACAAAATAGTGGGTCGTTACATTTGGTATCATGGCTTTGGTTTTTAGGCAAAGCATAGCCTGCGGAGCAAAAACCCATTAGAGATAGGGTAGAAATACCCTAGAATGAGTGAAATCAACCTTAGAATCATTCTTTGTGAGAGAATGTATTTATAAGTATAAAATGATTTTCAAAATGACTTTTCAAAGGATTTCTCAAAGATTATTTTGATATAAAAATTTTCTTGGTTTTAAAAGGATTTTCAAATATTTTCTAACTTCCTTCCTTTCATATCCACCTTTAAGTGTTTTCTTCTTTTAGGATATTCATTCAAGCGAATTTTTCTTATCTTATCTTAATTTATCTTTGGCTTCTCTTTATCTTATCCTAAATTAATTCTTGATCTTTTCAGGATGAACCGAGGAAATGCCAGAGGTAAGCGTCGTGGTGTTGCCCCAGCTCCTCAGCCTGTTGCTCATGTTAGGTTTACTATTCTCTGTAAGGAATTCTCTCAAATTGGTGGAACCCCTTTCACTGGTTCAGAGAACATTATTGAAGCTCAGTAGTGGTTGTGGAGTTTAGAGAGGATATTTACTGTCTTGAGATTACTGAAGTCCAGAAGCGTCAGTTAGCAGCATGGCAGTTGCATGAGGCTACCCTAGATTGGTGGGAGTCTGTTACGGCTAACACCGTCGAGACTGATATTACTTGGGAGCAGTTTAGGTATCTTCTCGTGGTTCTTTGGATTCTACCTTTTCTATTTCTTCGTGCCTTTTCCAAGCTTATCTATCATCTTTTCAGGGATGCTTTCATTGCTAAGTGGATGCTTGAGGCCGGGAAATCCCAGCTTTATAGAGAGTTCATGGATCTCAAGCAGTGTACCATGTATTTTGCTGAGTATGAGAGGAAGTTCAACGAACTTTCCAAATTCGGTCCTAGCCTGATTGACACTCCTCTCAATAAAAATGAGAAGTTCATAGCTGGTGCACGCCCTGAGTAATATGATCGACTCATTTCTCATGTTCATGGCACTTTTACCCAGCTTATGGATATGGCTATCCGATATGAGAACCCTACTTCTATGGGTCATGCTGTTTCTAGTGCTCCTTTAGCTCGGTCTTCCACTGCTAATTCTAAGAACCGTAAGCCTAATTTCCACCAGCAGAAGAAGAACTGGCTCAAGAATCTGGGTCTGGGATCTTCATCATCTTTTCCTTCTCAGAGGCAACCTACTGATCTTTCTTCCATCACCTGTTTCAGATGTGATCAGAAAGGACACTATGCCAATAGTTTTCCTACTTCAGCTGGTGCTGCTGTTCCTCTACCTGTCAGTTGGCTAGGTGCGATCTATGCCATATATGTCTCCAGCCTGGTCATTTCAGGAAGGACGGCCCTACCAAGCAGAAGGGTAAGCCTTCTGGTATATTTACCATCACCTCTGCATCTTCTCCAGCTCCGGCACCTGCTCCTACTCCTAGTGATGACCAAGGTACTCTTCACGGCACCTTTTCTTTATTTTAGCATCCTGTTCGTGTTTTATTTGATACCGGAGCTTCCTATAGTTTCATTTATGTTGATTTGTGTGATAAGTTCGAGCGTCTTCTTTCTCCTGAGTATGATTTTGTACCTTTATGTGTTTCAAATCCAATTGGGGGTCCCGCAAACCTTAATCAGATTTGTAAGCATTTGGAAATTCTCTATTCTGATCATTGATTCAGTGGCGATTTATGTGTTCTGGGCTTCGGTGCTTTTGATTTATTGCTTGGAAGTGATTGGCTGGGTAGGCATGATGCTTGTATATCTTGTAAAGCCCGGTCTGTTTATATTGTTGATGATCAAGGAAATTCCTTAATTATTCAGTGCCGCATGCCTCAGGATTTTGCTGGCAGTTTTATATATTCTTTGGATTCTTCTCCTGGTGATCTACATTCGACCCGTGTGGTCAGATTCTATTCAGATGTATTCGGTGAAGTCACTGCTTTGCCTCCTAAGAGGGAAATTTATTTTCGCATTGATCTTATTCCTAGAGCTCGACCTATAGTTCTTCCTCCTAGAAGAATGGCACCACACGAAAAGGTTGATTTAGCAAAGAAAATTGAGGACTTGTTCTCTAAAGTTCTGATTAGACCTAGCCATTCAGAATGGAGAGCAGTGGTAGTTTTCTTCACCAAGTCCGATGGATCCTTGAGGATGTGTGTTGTTTATAGGGAGCTGAACAAGCTTACTATGAAAAACAGATATCCTATGCCTCGTATCAATGATATGTTTGATCATCTTTATGGTGCCACTGTTTTCTCTCAGCTCGATCTTGCCACAGGTTTTCACTAGCTCAGAGTTGCTGAAGAAAGCATTCCCAAGACTGCTTTTCGTAATGAGAATGGGTCTTATGAATGGTTAGTCATACCTTTTGGTTTAACTAATGCTCCAGCTTTCTTTGTTGATTTGATGAATTGTGTTTTTGTGATGTGCTTAACAAATTTGTTCTAGCCTTTGTCGATGATATCCTTGTCTTTTCTAAGACCAAGGCAGAGCATGATTCGCACTTGAAATTTGTTCAGGAGATTCTTAGAAATCATCAATTGAAGGATAAATTTTCTAAATGCCATTTCTGGAAAGATGAAGCCCGATTTCTTGGACATATTGTTTCTCCCAATGGAGTTTCTATTGATCCAGCCAAGATCGCTGCGATCAGTGTAAGTCTTTCTTTCTTTCCCTTTTTCTTTGTCATTTAATTATTCTATCTTATCTATTGTTCTTATTTCTCCCTATTCTGTTACAGGATTGGGAAACTCCTAAGACTCCATCAGATATTCGTAGTTTTCTGGGCCTTGTCGGTTTACCAGAGATTCATTGAGAATTTTGCCTGGATTGCTGCACCTCTCACTGATTTGACTCGTATACATGCTAAGTTTATCTGGGATAAGAAGTGTGAAGATGCATTCGATGAGTTAAAGAGCAAGCTGACTTTCGCACCAGTTCTTACCGTTTCGAATGGAAATAAGGGATTGACGGTATATACTGATGCTAGTCGTGAGGGATTGGGTGTTGCTCTCATGCAGGATGGTAAGGTCATTGCCTATGCCAGCCGCCATGAGGCTAATTATGCTACTCAATTTAGAGTTGCTTGCTGTTGTCCTTGCTTTGAAGCTCTGGAGGCATCATCTTCTTGGAGCTAAGTTTGAGCTTTTCACTGATTATCAGTCTCTAAGATATATTTTCACCCAGAAGGATTTGAATCAGAGACAAGTTCGTTGGCTTGAGTTTCTGGCTTCTTACAACCTCAATATTAGCTATACTCCCGGTAAAGCTAATGTTATGGCCGATACTCTGAGTCGAAAGAAGGCTTTTTTATGTCAGCTTGTTGTTTCTTATCCTCTTCTAGATCGAATCAAGGCTAAGCAAGATGAGGATAAGATGCTTAGATTGATGAAGGAGAGTTTTTTTGGCAGGGTTGGTGGTAGTAGTGGTGCTTGTAGTGGAGCTTTGATCGATGATAGTGGGATTTTGAGGATTAATGGTAGGATTGTGTTCCAATTGTTGATGGATTGAGGCAGGAGTTGCTTTGGGAGAATCATCGAACCAAATTTTCTATTCACCCTGATGTGTCGAAGATGTATCAGGACATGAAGAGGCTTTATTGGTGGAAGGGTATAAAGCGGGATATCTCTTTCATTGTTAGTCGGTGTGCGACTTGTCAACATGTCAAAGCCGATCATTTGAAGACCCCTGGTTTGCTGCAGCACCTTGAGATTCCCAATTGGAAGTGGGAACAGGTTTCCATGGATTTCGTTGACGGATTAACGAGGTCTAGGAGGGGTAATGAGAGTATCTGAGTTATTGTGGATAAATTGACCAAGTCTGCTCATTTCATTCCGGTCAAGTCTACCCGTTCTGCTTCTAGCTTATCTGAGATCTACATGAGAGAGATTGTTTATCTCCATGGTGTTCCTCTCAGTATTGTTTGTGATCATGATCCTATCTTTACCATTCATTTTGGAAAGCTTTTTAGGAATCTTTGGGTACTCATCTCAATCCGAGCACTGCTTACCATCCACAAACTGACGGTCAAACGGAAAGAGTGAATCAGATTCTTGAAGATCTTCTTCGTGCTTGTGTGCTTTATTATGGAGGATCTTGGGAAGATCATCTCCATCTTGTCGAATTCACCTACAATAATAGTTATCAGGTATAATCTAATCTTCTCTTTTAAGCTTATCTAAATCTCTTTATCTATCTCATTCCATCTTTGAATTCAAGCCAGTATCAAATTGTCTCTGTTTGCTGCTCTTTGCGGACGACCTTGTAGATCTCCATCTTGCTGGATTGAATCCGGTAATCGTTTGGTTCTTGGTCCTGGTTTGGTTTTGGAGGCTTCTGAGAGAGTTGATGAGATTAAGAGGAGGTAGAGGGTTGCTCAGGATAAGCAGAAGAAGTACGCCGATAGGCGTAGGCAGAGTTTGGAGTTTGCTGTTGGTGACTAAGTTTTCCTTAAGGTCTCTCTCTTAAGGAATGTCATTCATTTTGATCGTAGAGGGAAGCTTTCTTCTAGGTTCATTGGTCCTTTTCGCATTATGGACAGAGTTGGTTCTTTGGCTTATCGTTTGGATTTGCCTGAGAAGCTTTTTGGAGTGCATGATGTATTCCATGTCTCCCGTCTACGCCAATATCTCCATGATTCATCTCTTATTATTCAACCTTCTGCTCTTGATAGTTTGGATATTAAGCCTAATCTGACCGTCGAGAGGAAGCCACTTCGTATTGTCGACAGAGGTACGAAGCAGCTAAGAAAGAAATATGTTAGTCTGGTCAAAGTACAGTGGAGTACTGATGATCGAGATTGTACCTGGGAGACGGAGGAGAGCATTCGTTCTTCGAATCTGAAATTATTTTTTCAGGTATTATTTTGCTTTTCTATCTTGTTTTCTTTATTTTCCTTGTTCATTTTTTCGAGGACGAAAAGATTTGAGTGGGGGAGAGTGTAAGAACCCTATATTTTTAAATAATTTTAAATTTGATTTGATTTTATTTTAAAAATATTTTAAAAATATTTTTATTTCAAGATTTCATTTTAAAATATTTTTAAAGTGATGTTAAAATTCTTCCAAGGCTTATTGTATTTTATTTACAATTTTTAAATCCTAGTTTCAATTTTTATGCTATTTTCTTAATTAATTTATATTTTTCTAAAATTTATTTATTTTCTTTCTTATTTTATTTTTGTTTTGTTTTTCTATTTGCTTACTTACATTTTCATGTCTTTAAAATAAAATAAAAGAAATATAAAGAGCCATAACCTTTTCATATACCATAACCTTTAATATGCTTTTATCTTTTCATTTTCAAGTAACATGTTCATTGAATTTGCCGACCGCTTATTCTTTCTTCAACCATGCCTTTTTTTCATTTTTCACGTATGAGAAACTTTTCTTCATCTCTAAAAGAATTTGGCCATCATCATTTCTGGAAAAAAAACTTTGGCAAATTCATGCATAAATATCATATTTTCTTCTTTGTTTTACTTGAATCTTTGCCTTGCTTCTACCTATCATGCTCGGCCATAGGCTCCTCCATCACCACATCACCTCCACCATACTCGGCTACAAACTCTTCCAACTCCTCTGTCCAGTCGGGCAGTGGCCTTCCCAAAGTTGGAAACTCCACAAAAAAATTACATCATCACTTGAAATCTAGCCTAGCCGAACCCTTAGGCCATCACCACTCCACATACCCCTCTCGACCACCCTTAGCACCACCTCCACCGGCCTCTAACTGACCATAGGCCACTGCTGCACCATCACCTGACCACCACCAAGCAAGGCCGAGCCACCTATGGCCATAGCCGAGCTTTGTTGTTGCACCAAATCTCCTTTTGTTTCTTTGACTTTTGTATTTTCATGTCAAAACTTTCACCCCTTCATCTCCAAGCTAGGCCGAGCCATGTTGTTCCATACCTGACCCAAACTCATAGTCTAGGTCGAGTACTTGATCCATTGGCCAAGCATATGATTGGTTGAAACATGGTCAAGTTGTTTAGTTCTTTGTTGTCCTTATTTTCAAGTTGTTTTAATGTTGTATTTGTGTTGTAAATTCATGTTTTCAATATCTTGTTTTGTTTGCTATGTACAAGATGACCACTTTGGCTCTCCCCTCTCTTGAATCTGTATTCGTGCTATCGTGTTTTGTGGAACTTTATTTGTGTATCTGAATTTGTTAACTCTAGCATTTTGAGGTGCACGGCATCTGTACTTATATAATTAGTAAATTGACACTATGTGAATCTGTAGATTATATTATTATGTTATACCTGCCTGTGATATAATCATACGATGTTCGCCCTACTTATACACCTGTCATATCATCTGTTACTGTTATATAATGTTATACTGTTTATTTATATCAGTTTATCACACTTCAAGTTCCCTATAGAATAGAATCACTATGGTTGAAATGATACATACCCGAACGGACTTTAGAATAGGGAAAAATCATTATGGGCTGAAATGATAGGCCTGAGCGATTTTTATTTATTTCATTTTACTTGGGATTGCGGGTTTGAAATGATAGAACTCGGAATTTCTTCGTAAATTACGGATTGAAATGATATATTATCCGTATCACTTGACCTAGGTTGGAAAATATTATGCAGACCCGTGGTTAATGCATATATTTTTCTAAAAATGTTAAAGTATTTTAAAAGTGAAAATTTATGATAATTTAATTTAAAATTTAATTTAAATGATTTTATAAAGTGTTAATGAATTTTGTACAAGTGAAAATGTGAAATAAATGAATGGTTAAGTTGAAATTTGAAATATAACTTAAAATTGAAGTTCGAGAATCTTGTTTAAAAGTGAAATTTAAATTAAATAGATAAAAATGAAAATAAGTTATATTTGGAAATTTAAATTTAAGTGTTAAGTTAAATTTTAAAATATAAAGAATAGAAATTGATGTGCTTGAATTTAATAAGTAAAATATTAAATTTTGATTTTTGTATGAAAATTTACTTTATAAAATCATAAATTCAAGGGTATTTAAATGATCATTTTTAAAGTGAGAAAATATGACTTTTATAAGTCAAATTGTTTAAATTAAATTTTAATTGTGCATGAAATTGTATTGAAAATTTGGAATTTAATTAACAGCATTTCTGAAATGCTATTATTTCTAAAGTAAAGGATATTACAGCATTTCTAAGTGCTGTAGTTCATACAAATGAACTGAAAGGCTAAAATGAACTTAGGGCTATTACAGCACTTTGTAAGTGTTGTAATTGCAGAAACTAAAACATGAACTTGAACTACTATAGCAGTTTTAAATGTTGTCTTTGCTTAATTGAATTGTTTTCAAATGTGACTTACCATAGCATTTTTCTAAATGCTGCGAAACTTAAAATTTCACTGCTTTAATAAATTTAAGTAAATAAATGAATTACGAAAAGATTAAATTTTTGCGAATTTAATATTTGATATTAAGTATAATAACTTCATTTTTAAAAAGTTTGAGTGGATTTGATTTGAAATATAAACCATTTTTAAATGTGATTTGAAATGGTATTTAAATTTAATAAAAACGAGTGAGTTTTGAAAAGGATACGATATTTCGATATTTTGAAATGATATTGAATTTTTGAAATGATATTTGATTTTCGAAGTATAAGATATTGTTTTTTAAATTATAACCATGGGTTATAATAACGATTGGTTGTTAAAGAGACCGGGATCGGATATGGACATACTCTTTGTCGATACCGAAAACCACTTTAACAACTGTGTACGCGGTGGAGTTCCAGAATGAAGTAGGATGGTGGAGACGTTGTTGTATATTACGTGGACCCAACTCCCGTGAGTTGGCTTAAGGTGGCTAAAACAGGAGCGGTCTTGGGCCAAAAGGGGCGGCTCCTCTGGTCGGACGCACTTCTTCGATACCATTATATTACTCTGTCATTGCTTGGTGGCCACTTTTGATTTGGGAGTGTGTTTCGCGGTGGGTGTATGAGGCTGCTATGTTACCACCAGCCCGTGTGCGTTATTGGTATATCTACCCTGGTATTGCCTCGTGTGCCGTGTCACCTACCATATCGAGGCTTACTACGAGTTTCTATTTGTGTCTTACCTATGGAGTATCTTCTCATAGTCTTCCGCTCAGGAGATATGCATGTACTGTATAGACTACTGACATTATTTGTGTTAAGGGCTATATGGGTAACCCCTTAACGCTATTTTAAAGTATGTTTATTTTACTGTAGATATTATTATAATAGCGCAATATTACTACGTAGTAAATAGTTTAACGGATCCTTAGAGGATGGTCGGTCCCAAACATCCTTTAAGTTACTTGTGCATTAACTCCAGTTCACTTGAGTTGGTTTACATTATATAAGTATGTATGTCCTGACTCGAGTGTTTTGTGTTTTGCTTTACGCTCGGGTCAGCCTGAGTATTCACAGCTTTGGATTTCTCTTTCTGGAGCTAGTCTTTGCTGGAGATTCTGCTTATCTATTTATCTACCTACTTTAGTTTCAGTTTTTCTAGTTTATCTCATGTATTAGTGAACTTCTATGTATTTGAGATTTCTATTATGTTGTTTCAGACTGATATTATGTAGTTGTTGTGAGACTTTGTTATAGTAGCTTCATGAACTACTATGGTATATTAAATTTCCGCTGCGAGTTATTCTGATATTTCTATGCCTGTGATTCTATGTAATTGATTTTATTTGCTCCAAATTTTATTACAATCTGTTATTTACATCATTCAAGTCTGACATGTGTGGATTATTGTCGATTTGAATGGTACAAAATAGTGGGTCATTACAACGACGACCAACCCGAGTAGCAACACCATCATCCAAACTCCCTTCGGCTCCACCTTGAACCGAATCTTCTCTAGAATCATGCACATCACCAACACTACTAGAGGAACCCTGTGGACTATGTGATGTAACATCAATCGCTACTTCCTCACAAGTATCTCCAACTACTCTACTCTCTCTACTCCTTGGACAAAATGTGAAAATAATTTCCCTCTCATTTGATTTATCGTGAACCAAGTCCGGAACATCCGATGAGCTTTCTTTCTCCTTAAACATCACCGACTAATCAAAAGTAACATGACGAGAATTCACTACCTTATTCAGTTTTTGGATTCTAGATCCGATAGTCTTTTACTCCATCCATATAGCTAAAAAAATCTCCTTGAAATCTCTAGATTCAAGCTTATCATTTTTTAGAACATGTACATAAACAGGATTACCAAACACACGAAGATAACTCAAGTCAATGCTCTTTTCCTTCCACACTTCCTCCAGAATTTTGTTACGAATGGATGAGCATGGAATTCTATTAATAATATGTACTACGGTTGACAAAGCTTCAGCCCAAAATTCCTTTGCCAAACCCGATGTCTATCTCAAGCATCGAGCTTTCTCAAGTAGAGTACGATTAATCCTTTACGTAACACCATTCGACTGCGGATCTTCAGGTGTAGTCAAAAGCCTTTGAATATCATGATGCTTGCAAAACTCCAAAAAATCTCCGAAAACATACTCTCCACCATTGTCGGACCTTAGAACCTTCAAAGATTGCTACTCTCATTCTCAACAAGAGCTTTCCATGCTTTGAACCTTGCAAATGCCTTCGACTTGGCCTTCATTGTACACACTCAAATTTTTCGAGAAAAGTCATCTGTGAAAGAAATATAATAGCGAACTCCACCCAAAGAAGCCACAGGTGCCGGTCCCCAAACATCCGTTGGAACATACTCAAGAACGCTTCTCGATCTCTCATCGAATGAAACTTTAGTTTGCTTCCCCATGACGCATTCTTCGCAAACTCAAACTTGTTGAAACTTTCTCCATCAATCATCTCCCTCTTCTGAAGAACATCCAATCTTCTCTACGTGACATGACCTAACCTCAAATGCCACAATCTTGTCGCATCCAAGCCACGAGAACTATTAACTCCTATATAAATTTCACCTTCTACAGTCACTTCTTGAAGCAAATAAATACCATGAGTCCTAGGTACAACCAAATGGTACAGCCAAATCTATTTTCATAGGTACAACTATAAATGCATGCACATTATGACTAGATACAGGTCCATTTGGACGTGCGTATATACTCATTACTTTAAAGTCCTTCTAAATTAAAGTTTTCATTCAAGCTATTATCCTTATGTTACTATTCATTTTTTCTTTCGTACCAAGGTTAATTTTCATTACACAATCATAAAAATATCATATATCCATTATCCGAATACATTTCACTCCTTTTCTTTTGTAAGTTTTATCACAAAGGGAAATTAATTAAAATATGAGATAATCGATTAAAACCTAGAATATTTTGACAAAACTAAAAATAAAAGAAGATAATTTGATGAAACTTTGTTATCAAATGGATTGACAATAAATGAATCTGATAAATGTGTCTACATGAAACACACACATTTAGGATATGTCATTGTTTGCCTTTATGTTGATGACCTGTTGATCCTAGGAAATAACTATTCCATAATAACATCTACAAAGAATATCTTATCCTCTAGATTCGATATGAAAGACCTAGCACTGGCTGATGTGATATTGGGTGTCAAAATTTTGAGAACACCATAGGGATATGCATTATCCCAATCACATTACATCGAGAAGACACTTGAAAATTTAAAGAAATATAATATAACTGTTGCAAAATCACCCGCAGATATGAACCCAAATTGGGTAAAGAACACTGGTAATGGTATCTACCAGCTTGAATAGTCTCGTATACTAGGAAGTATCATGTATGCTATGAACTACACTAGGCCAGATATCGCATACGCTGTAAGTAAGCAGAGTAGATTTACCAGCAATCCAGGTAAACATCATTGGAAAGCGATAATCAGAGTTCTAGGCTACCTAAAGTATACACAGAACTATGGTCGACACTATACAAACTATCCTTTAATAGTGGAAGGATACAGTGATGAAAATTGGATAACTGGATCACAAGATACAAAGTCTGCAAGTGGATATGTGTTCACACTAGGAAATGGAGCAATATCATGGAAATCACCCAAACAGACTTGTATAGCTAGATCTACGATGAAATCAGAGTTTATTGCACTAGATAAGACCGCAGAAGAAGCAGATTGGCTTCGAAATTTCTTAGAAGATATTCCAAATTGGAGCAAACCTGTGCCTCCAATATGTATACATTGTGATAGCCAATCAGCAATTGGAAGAGCTAATAGTACACTATACAATGGTAAATCTAGGCATATTCGTCGTAGACATAAAACAATAAGACAACTTCTCTCTACTGGAGTTATCACTATAGACTACATAAGGTCAAAAGATAACATAGCGGATCCACTAACTAAAGGCTTGCCAAGAGAGAAAGTTCAAATCTTATCGATGGGAATGGGGTCAAGGCACATAGAATAAAAGTTTTTCTTTTAATGGAAACCCCACCTAGTTGACTGGAGACCCCAAGATCTAGGTTCAAAGGGACAACTATGTTTAAGAGAAACTTGATGGCACTGTTACACACAAACCATTCCTATGATAAGTCAGTGCTTTATTTGTTGGAAAATAGGATAAGTACTGATATTTTAATGATGTCTGTACTTGAGGAATTGTGAATACCCTTTACATAATCTCCTACGTAAGTGCGAAGGTGCCACTTCAAAGAGAATTACGAGGCCAAATTCTCTAAGCACTTATGAGACCAGACAAGTGCTCAAGGCAAAAACGAACACATACAGAGAACGAAGTATTATAAGAAATGTTTGTCGTGTGTTATCTATTGTAGAATTACACAAAAGGCTTACAATTCAAGGATATTCTATGTCTACTGATTCTCCTATAATTCAACAAAGTAACCACTAGGAAAGCTCAAGGCCTCTGTGCTACTTTAATCGATACGATAAATGGTTCGTGAAACTAAGAACAACTGCTCATTCATGTGGGGGATTGTTAGAAATGAATGAGTTGGTGGAGAAATTTGGAAGAAGAAAGCATTATACAAAGTCCCACATCGGAGAATATTTGCACCAATTCCTCTATATATATTACAATCCAACATAATATCTCAAACAAAAGGAGAATGATGACAAAGTGTGGAAGGGATAAGGCAATGTGGCATGTAGGCCTTCATATTAATATTAAATATGTCAAAGATAGGGCCTTGGGCCTTGGGGTTCTTGGGGTCTCGTGATTAAATGGGCCGCCGACTGTCGCTTGTGCCTGCATGCGCCAAAACGGCAATTTTTCGATCGGATGTTTCTGTTCGTTTGAATGGTAACCAGATGCAGCCATTTCCTTCCAGACGCATGCACACAATGGTCACTGCTGTTGGTTTAAGGGTCGCAACCTTTCCAACAGTCACGACCGCTCCGAATAGGCACCTCCTCCACTCTTTAAATAGGAGGCCAGAATATGAGAATTAAACTATATCTCTGTTCTAGTGCTATAATCTCTTCAATTCGTCCGTGCTCCGTCTGCAACCACCACGCTGCGGGGCTGGTCCGTTTTATCTTGGGAAACAAATTGTTAACACCTGAAAAACTACGTACGGCGGCAATATTGTTTCAAGGAAACAGTTTCTACTGGACTCAGACACTTTAATAAGTAATACCTTTCATAAAGATCTTCTCATGCATTTTTGTGTTACAATTTATCCAAATTAATTGACAAATTAGTGATAATTTTTGCCGTTATTACTTTTGCATTATTCTGTAACTCTTATTGAAGTTACAATTGGTTCCGTAACACTTTCCGGTAGTTACGACTAACATTCTTGAAATAATATTTTTTGTTGTAGATGACGATGTCTCAAAATAGCAACAATAATAACGCTGCACCAACGCAGACGGTGACGAACACTCAGCCAGCGCCTCTGGTTCCGACAATGGCACTGTCTCATGGAGAAAGGCCGAAAAAGTTCAACGGGATGGACTTCAAGCGTTGGCAACATAAGATGTTGTTTTATCTAACAACATTAGGCCTCGCTATGTTTCGAACCGAAGATGCTCCAAAAGTTGGCCAACTCGAACCCGATGCAAACAAAGTGGAGGCAGCAAATTTCTGGAAGAATTCGGACTTTATGTGTAAAAATTATATTCTGAATGGTCTGGATAATAACCTCTACAATGTCTATTGTATTGTTGCAACATCTAAGGAACTCTAGACGGCCTTGATAGAAAGTACAAAACTGAAGATGCAGGAATGAAGAAATTCATCGCTGGCAAATTTATCGACTTCAAAATGGTAGATTCAAAGACTATGATCAACCAGACTCAAGAACTACAACTGATCATCCGTCAACTACAAGATGAAGGGATGATACTTAGCGAATCTTTCCAGGTTGCTGCAACTATTGAGGAACTTTCTCCATCATGGAAGGACTTCAAAAATTACCTTAAGCGTAAGCGTAAGGAAATGACAATGGAAGAACTCATAGTTCATTTGCGAGTTGAGGAAGATAATAAAAATTGTGAGAAAAAGATCTCTTAGAATATGGCTGCCAAAGAAAATGCTGTTGAGCCAGACAAACCTAACAAGAGAAAACGTGAGAATGCGCCTCAGAAGTCGAAGAAGAAATTTCAAGGTTCTTACCATAACTGTGGAAAGAAGGGGCATAAAGCTACCCAATGTCGCGCTCTCAAAAAGAAGAAATCAGAAGCAAATACGGCTGAAGTTACATATGGCATTTCTCATATGGATTTATGTGCAGTAATATCAAAATGCAACCTTGTTAGTAATTCAAAGGAATAGTTTGTAGACACAGGTGCCACTCGACACATATGTGCTAATAAGTGGATGTTTACACCTTACAAAACTGCAACTGATGATGAACAACTTTTGATGGGCAATTCATCTGCATCAAAGGTCGAAGGCAAGGGAAAAGTTATGCTGAAACTAACTTTTGGAAAACAGCTTGCTTTGAGTGATGTTCTTCACGTTCCAGAAATGTGCAAGAATTTGATATAAGGGTCCTTTCTTAGCAAGCATGGTTTCAAATTAACCTTTGTATCCGATAAGTTTGTATTATCAAAGAATGGAGTGTATGTAGGAAGAGGATATGTATGTGATGGTTTATTCAAGGCAAATGTAACAACTATTGTACCAAACATTGATATGAATAAAAATGAATCTTCTGCTTATATTGTTGACTCTTCTAACATATGACACTCTAGATTAGGTCATGTGAATTTTGATACACTGCGAAAAATTAATAATCTAGAATGTGTACCATAATGTAACATAGACTCCAACTATAAATGTCAAATTTGTGCACAAGCAAAATTGACAAGAACCTCGTTTCATCATGTTGAACGAGAAACCGAACCTCTAGACCTTATACACACTGATGTATGTGATTTGAAAATGTGTCAAATTATAGGAGGAAAAAGATATTTCATTACGTTTATTGATGATTTACTAGGTACTGATATGTGTATCTCCTTCGAAGCAAGGATGAAGCATTCGATATGTTTAAACAGTATAAAATAGAAGTTGAGAATCAACTCAATAGGAAAATTAAAGCTTTAAGAAGTGATAGAGGAGGAGAATATGAATTTCCTTTTGAGAAATTCTACACTGAGCAAGGTATTATACACCAAACTACAGCACCATATTCAACTCAATCCAACGGTATAGCCGAACGATAAATAGAACTCTCAAAGAAATGATGAATGCTTTATTAATCAGTTCTGGCTTACCAGATAAATTTTGAGGAGAACTATTCTTTCGGAAAACCATATTTTGAACAAAATACCACGAAAGAAAACATCCAAGTCTCCTTACGGACTTTGGAAAAATAGACCGGCTGTAATGACCCGGAATTTTCGTTCTCGAAAATTCTAGATAGTAGAGAAAAGAAGAAAAAGATAGAAGAAGAATAGAAAAGAATCACACAATCTCACATTCGCAGCAGATAAAATATAATATCAATAATAGTTATACCAAAGAAAACTGTATTTTTCAATATACATCGATATATCAAAGTTACAACAATTTTTATACAACATTGGATTGATACAATTTAACATGTCTCAAATACATACAATATCATAGTGGAATTCTCCATACGTCCCTGCTATCCAGCTCGCCTCCTGAACTCCAGAACGTCCTTACCTGAAAATCTGTAATACTCGGTCTGACCCGAGCATTACATCAAAGTAACACCCGGGTCAGGCTGGAAACCAGCGTGAGTAAACCCTTCTAACATGAAATACACTAAATAATAGCCTATTTAAAACCCGGGGTAACTCATTATAACTTTACAAATTTACAGGTTTGGTATAGACAACACTTATTACACTCGACAATTTCTAAGTGTCAAACTTAGATTAAATGGTCCAACTTACATAAATCATTCCATATCAGCCAATTGATTTCACATATCAATTTATAAAGAATCGAAGTGGTTTCGGGTATTTACTAATATCCGACCCCGGTCTCTTCGAATTCAATACAATTATAATCCAAGTTATACAAGTGAAATACAATTTAACTTCAAATAGGATATCACTTCTTTCACTGCAATTTAATATTGATAGATAACCACATCATCACCCTTTTAAACCAACCATCTCATATCACAAAGCTTCATATATCAAAGATATCCACTAATCTCTGGCATTAAATATTATTCAATCATTCGTAAACAAGATAAATCAGTTATACTGTTCTAATTAATTTTAACAAATAAATTAATTACACCACTCATCCTAAATCCTGCTTATTTAACGTTAATAAATCATAATCCCAATTTGATTAATCATTCCTTAATTTATCAATCTCAATTAATCATTCTTGACTAATTAACCTTTTAATTACATTAAGTAATTAATCTTTAATTATCACACAGATTAATTAGCCTAACCACTCTCATTTATTATCTTTGAATTAATCTCCCGAATCAATTCACAAGATTTATTTTCCTGATCCTTAATTTAATTACTCTAATTAATTATCCAATGCTTACTTACATTGATTAGTTATCTCATACATAAGATAATTAACTAGCCCTTTATTTAAATCATACTTTCTAATTACACTAAATAATTACTACTCAATTACTTCCATTAAATGATTACCCTTTAATTGCTTCCTGTTAAGTAACCCCTTTTAATTTATTACATCCTGTAATTTTGACTTACTTCACTAATTAATTATACTTATTAATCTCATTAAGTATTTATATTTAATAAATCACCAAGAGATTACCTTTATTTAAATAACAAATTAATCATCAAATTACTTAATTACTTGACTGCTAATCAATCGTTAATTTACCTTATGTAGTTAATTACCAATTTATCACTTAAGCATCAATTTGTTCAAATTCTAATTACAATTATAATTTAATTATTCTTAATTACTTCCTAGAATAATTAATTTGAATAATTAATCATCTTAACCAACACCTTTAAAGAAATCTTCTTTAATCCTTGAAAACCAATTTGTTGTTAACTACAAAACTTTGAATGTTCATTAATTTTATACTTAACTTAAAGTAATTTCTTAATTAAAATAATTAATTAAGAGTTAAATCATCGTTAAGCATTTACTTAGATAATTAAAACTTGTATTTAGGTTCTTAGCTCAAGTTGTTAACCCTTTATTAAGTTTTCAGTGCATAAATCCTGTTAAAGCTTAAACTGCTTAACTTCATATTATTATATACTACGGTTGAAGTAAAACAGAGCACTTTCCTTCCTCTCTTTTTTTTTCAAAAAAACTACAGTTTAAACACACAAGCAGCTCGACACTACACTCGAGCTACCAACCAATATTCTTGAGTTAATTTCTGAAACACCCGGTATCAGCTTCGAGTTTTCCATTTCACTTTCCCGAGCCATATCACAAATTCCCTCGGTTGAACACGATAAAAAATTCCTTCCTTCCTGATCTATCATCTTCTTCATTTGAAACTTACTTCTATGTCAAATGTCCAAGCATCGTGTGAACATGCAACGCAACCAAGCCTCCTCCAACCCCTGCTCGGATCATCCACAAGTCAATGATCTACCCCCAAGTTGTCTTAACCACTTAGCTTGATGAAACGAAAGCAGAAACAAAATCGTGTCATTCGATTCAGCTGGAACTTAAGACCAACAACAAAGAAATTCAACGCCGGCGATGATCACGATGACTAAAAACCTACCGTACTCCTTCCAGAGACTCACCACACCCAGACGAACCACGTCCCCTCAAGCGGTCGACTCCGGCGCTCCACCACCACCGCGTTTGCCTTGAAAACAAAGGCCACCCCAATAGGCGACTAAACACTACGACGGCGACCCCTTTCCACCACGACGACCAAAAATTCAGGTGATCATTTTTTCTTAAGTCATCATCACTTAAGCTTTCCTCGACATCAACCCCTAGCTCCAGATTGTCACCATTCGCCGACGATTGACCAAATGCCCAAAATCATTCTTTTCATATTAGCTCCTCCATTTCTTATTTAAAATCAAAATCTTACTTCCTAAATTCCTAACTAGACCATACGAATAAAAATATAAGATCCAAACTTGAAATTAAAACCATCGAATTTTGGGTTATTTTGATTTTTTTTCTGTAATTGTCACATTCTGGAAATAATTCCTTTATATAATTTCTTGGAAATATTTTAAATACAACATTACACTACTTTATCATTTCTATTAATAGATCAAGTCCTGAATCTGAATATATACAGAGGAATGGAATTAAACTTGAATGTGTTTAAGCCAAGCATGGAACAGAGGAATTTATATTCAAACATACAGACTTATCTACAGGCATTTCCTTTATTAAACATGCATTCATATATATACACATATTCAAACCATTATACTATGAAATCCATTACAAACATTTAAGTTTAACCATATTTAAGAATCCGTTTTTAAGAGGAAAAGAAAAAGTTCACTCACCGATTCAAGGGCAGAGAAGACTGGAAAAACTTTTGACATCTAGAAGCCAAATTAATCTTTGAAACTGAAAACTGAAATTGATCCTGCTTCCTAACTTGATTTGCTTATTTGATCTGAGCTGTACTTAAATTTGAGAGCTCCAATGTTTACTTTTGTTTCAGGTTTTGGAATTGTGGAGTGATTACTTTGAATTTCATGATTTTTACTTACTGATTTTTTTTTGTGTGTTACAGGTTCTGTTTCTTGTTTTATTTTAGAGAATAAAGTTATAAAAGAAAATAATAGAGGAGTATGGAGATGTTTGTATTACTTATTTTTTTCTCATTTATTAATTATTTTGAAACAAGAGATTAAGGACACTTGTCCATATCCTTATCTATTTTGTTAACACTTGGTAATATGATAATGTTATTAGTTAACATGTGTATTAAATAGATTTTAAATTATTTTATAAAGCTTTTATAATTGATTTCTAATTTATAAATACATATCTTAAGTTAGATAAATAAATTCCTTTAAAAAGAGAATGATATAAATAATCCATATCCTAAATAAAATCAAATAAAAATACATTTTTAATCCAGAGCATAAGTTAAAGATATGTATATATATACAACAATCGTTTGGATTTAAAATTTAAATATCAAATTCAAGTTCAATTTCAAATCCAATTTGAAAAATCAATTTGATTTATACAAATATTTAAACAAACACCAATTCAATTTGTATGTAAAAAAATTTATATAACACAATTACAAATATAAATATTTATTTGATCAGATTAATTTGTTCAATCTATAATTCAGTATTTTTATTTACTAATCCAATTATATTATCAATTACAAATGCCCAGAAATCCCGGTTATCACACCGGCATCTTACAAATACTTAAAGTGTGGGGGTGTCTTGCTAAAGTAGAGATACCTAGACCAAAGAAGGTCAAGATAGGACCAAAAACAATTGACTGTGTATTCTTTTGATATGCACAAAACAGTGCTGCTTATCGATTTTTAGTACACAAATCTGAAATTGATGATATTCATGAAAATACCATCATTGGGTCGAGAAATGCAAGATTTTTCGAACATATATTCCCTTTAAAGCAAGGCACTGACAGTGATACTCATAAGAGACCAAGGGAAGATGAAATCTCCAATTCTCTTGAGGATACTGAAGATAACCTTCAGCAAATTAGTACTGATCAACAAGTGGAGGAACCAAGAAGAAGTAAAAGATCTAGAACCTCAAAAACCTTTGGACCATGCTTCGATACCTTTATGTTAGAAGACGATCCATTGACATACAAACAAGCTATGTCCTCCAACGATGCCCCTTACTGGAAAGAGGCTATTAACAATGAGATAGAATCCATTATGGCTAACCATACCTGGGAGTTAGTTGACTTACCTCAAGGATGCAAGACCTTAGAAAATAAATGGATATTTAAAAAGAAATTGAAACCTGATGGTTTAATAGACAAGTACAAAGCTCGTCTTGTAATCCAAGGATTCAGACAAAAGAAAGGACTGGACTATTTTGATACATATTCACCAGTGACGAGGATAACATCAATTAGGATGCTTATTGCAATCGCAACCATACTTGATTTTGAAATACATCAAATGGATGTAAAAACTGCATTTTTGAATGGTGAACTAGAGGAAGAAATATATATGAAGCAACCTGAAGGGTTTTTGAGCTATGGAAAGAAAAATAAAGTATGCAAATTAGTAAAGTCGATTTATGGCCTTAAACAAGATCCAAAACAATGGCTTGAGAAATTTGATGAAACTATGTTATCAAATGGATTGACAATAAATTAATCAGATAAATGTGTCTACATGAAACACACACATTTTGGATATGTCATTGTTTTTCTTTATGTTGATGACCTATTGATCCTAAGAAATAACAAGGCTATAATAACATCTACAAAGAATACGTTATCCTCTAGATTCGATATGAAATACGTAGGACTGGCTAACGTGATATTGAGTGTTAAAATTTTGAGAAAACCACAGGGATATGCATTATCTCAATCACATTACATCGGTAAGATACTTGAAAAATTCAAGCAATATAATATAACTATTGCAAAATCACCCGTAGATATGAACCAAAATTGGGTAAAGAACACTGGTGATGGTATCTACCAGCTTGAATACTCTCGTATACTAGGAAGTATTATGTATGTTATGAACTGCACTAGGCCAGATATCGCATACGCTGTAAGTAAGCTGAGTAGATTTACCGGCAATCCTCGTAAACATAATTGGAAAGCAATAATCAGAGTTCTAGGATACCTAAATTATACACAAAACTATGGTCTGCACAATACAAACTATCCTTCAATAGTGGAAGGATACAGTGATGCCAATTGGATAACTGGATCACAAGATACAATGTCTGCAAGTGGATATGTGTTCACATTAGGAAATGGAGCAATATCATGGAAATCATCCAAACATACTTGTATAGCTAGATCTACGATGGAATCAGAGTTTATTGCACTAGATAAGACCATAGAAGAAGCAGACTGGCTTCGAAGTTTCTTGGAAGATATTCCAAATTGGAGCAAACCTGTGCCTCCAATATGTATACATTGTGATAGCCAATCAGCAATTGGAAGAGCTAATAGTACACTATACAATGGTAAATCTAGGCATATTCGTCGTAGACATAAAACAATAAGACAACTTCTCTCTACTGGAGTTATCACTATAGACTACATAAGGTCAAAAGATAACATAGCGGATCCACTAACTAAAGGCTTGCCAAGAGAGAAAGTTCAAATCTTATCGATGGGAATGGGGTCAAGGCCCATAGAATAAAAGTTTTTCTTTTAATGGAAACCCCACCCATTTGACTAGAGATCCCAATATTTAGGTTCAAAGGGACAACTAAGTTTAAGAGAAACTTGATGGCACTGTTACACACAAACCATTCTTATGATAAGTTAGTGCTTTATTTGTTGGAAAATAGGATAAGTATTGATATTTTTAATGACGTCTGTACTTGAGGAATTGTGAATACCCTTTACAGAATCACCTACGTAAGTGCGATGGTTCCGCTTCAAGGAGAATTATGAGGCCAAATTATCTAAACACTTATGAGACTAGACAGGTGTTCAAGGAAAAAATGAATACATACAGAGAACGAAGGATTATAAGAAACATTTATCATTTGTTATCTATTGTAGAATTACACAAGGCTTACAGCTCAAGGACATTCTATGTCTACTGATTCGCCTGTAATTCAAATAAGTAAACACTAGGAAAGTTCAAGGCCTCTGTGCTACTTTAACCGATACGATAAATAGTTCGTGAAACTAAGAACAACTGCTCGTTCGCGTGGGGGATTGTTAGAAATGAATGAGTTAGTGGAGAAATTTGGAAGAAGAAAGCATTATACAAAGTCCCACATCGGGTAATACTCACACGAATTTCTCTCTATATATACTACAATCCAACCTAGTATATCAAACAAAAGGAGAATGATGACAAAGTGTGAAAGGGATAAGGCAATGTGGCATGTAGGCCTTCATATTAATATTAAATATGTCAAAGATAGGGCATTGGGCCTTGGGGCTCTTGGAGTCTTGAGATTAAATGGGCCGCCAACTGCCGCCTGGGCCTGCATGCGCCGAAATGGCTATTTTTCGATCGGATGTGCCTGTTCATTTGAACGGAAACCGAACGCGGTCATTTCCTTCCAGACGCGTGCATACAACGGTCACTGCTGTTTGTTTAAGGATCGCGACCTTTCTAACAGTCACGACCGCTCCGAATAGGCACCTCCTCTAGTCTATAAATAGGCGGCAGAATTTGAGAATTATTCATTCAGTTTACTCTCGGATTCTGTTCCTTCTTCCCACTATATCACTGTTCTAGTGCTATAATCTCTTCAGTTCGTCCGTGCTCCGTCTGCAACCACCACCCTGCGGGGCTGGTCCGTTTCATCCTGCGAAACAAATTGCGAACACCCGCAAAACTACGTACGGCGGCAATATTGTTTCAAGGAAACAGTTTCTACTAGACTCGAACACTTTAATCAGTAATACTTTTCATACAGATCCGCTCACACATTTTGGTGTTAGAGTTTATTAAAATTAATTGACAAATTAGTGACAATTTTTGCCATTACTACTTCTGCATTATTCTGTAACTGTTATTGAAGTTACAATTGGTTTCGTACTACTTTCCGGTAGTTGCGACTAACATATTTTTATGCTGCAAACAATGAAAAAGGATCAATAATATCCTATATACAGATATGGTGCTAGAATTAGTTATTATCATTTACAGTTTGCATTCTGCTATTCGTTTCAAAAACTAGAAAATTTTGAAATATTATACTTCCATTAGATTTTATGAGCCTACAAGTTATATATATTAACATAATATATTTAGCATATGGTGCTCTTGGTGAGTGAGAGTGTCTGAAATACTAGGTCCTCTTCCTCCTTCATTCCATGCTCCCTCCACCTAAAACCATATCACATATTATGATATGGTTCAACATATGTATATATAGGGCTAGGATCGACTACGTCTCATTTTTTCTACACCTCAAATCCCTTTGATTTTAACCACATGTTTCGAACTAAATAATATACTTTCTCTCTCCTAAAGTGAGATGAGAGAGAAGGTATTAATTTAATTCGGAACGTGTGTTTGAAATCAGGGAGATTTGAGGCATAGCAAAAGTCATGTGTAGCCGATCCTTGCCCATACACACACACACACACTACACATCTATGTACAATAAGTAAATAAATTTAAGAAAAACAAACCTGGTTTTCAGAAGCTGCAACACCAAATTTAAATTCATTAGAGAACATAGACCTTCCTATATCAACTTCAAGTGGAACTAAAATGGTCCATGGTTGGGGTATGGGTGCTGTATTTTGGCTATCAAAGCATGCAATATGAGTATTTGACCTCTTGCTCCTTTAACTAATGGTCAACTTTTCCTTTGAAAGGGAAAGAATGGCATCATGTTTTCTGGATGCTATTAGAGATAGATCGCCAATCCAATTTGCATGTTCAGAAGTTGAGCCATGGTTTGTTTATTTTAATTGAAGGGGTTCCCTTTTCTTGCTTGTGATTAGTAATACACCTATGTGCATGTTTTTATAGAGGCTGAGGGCCTGTAAAAATAGTGTACGTATCTTGGCAGTTTGATTGGCAGCGCAGCTTTTATGTATTTAATGGAGATTAAAAAGTAACTTAAAAAATTAGCATAAGCAATAGATCATAGCTGCCAGGTGGGGTTTCAATTGCATATAAGAGTTGGGTTGCAAGAATAATGTGATTGACATTTGAATGCACATATTATAGTTTTTAATTGTACTTTTATAATTCTATATTTAATTTAGTTTTATCTAATTGGTGGTACTGGATGATCATCTAATACTTTTTTTCATGAAGATGCATGCAGATATTATAGTTTGTCATCTGTTATGGATATAATTTTGAAGCCATACAATTATTTTAGTTACTCTTCTTACAAATATAAGGTACACTCATGGGTTACAAGTATAACTATTGGTCAACCACTAAGTAAAAGTCAATGCTGCGTTAGCTCTACACTTGGATGAAATAAATTCAAAGCAGATATGCTCATTTTGCTGTTAACACCGTTGAAAACATATTTATGCCTAGCAATGATGAGAGGAATGCACGTCAATGAAGAAATATGAGAATCAATATGGTTGTTGAATGCAAACAGTGTTGGATGATGTTGTACTCATATGCGTATCCCAAAAATCAGAACTTGCAACCAAATTCGTACCAACTGACATTTTAAAATGCATATCCATATCTGCATATCGTGTCCATCCAAAACGATGCAGGTATTTGAAAATACATTTTCATATTTACATCGTGTCTGTAATCAGAACAAAGCAGATACTTTTTGATATCCAAAAATATTGTTGAAGTTTAAAGAGTTTTAATTTTGGCTGTTGTTTCTTCAAGTGACCCTTTGATCTGGTAGCATTGTGTGTGTTAATATGCCAAGGCGTCTCTTTGGTTTATGTTTATTTTTCACAGAAAAGTTGTATTGAAGTCTAGGCTATCTAGGCTATGCAGTTGTGTTTTGGTATTTATATTCTTGTAATACTTTGTTTTCAACTCTAATGAAAAAGAAATCATGTTGCAGGTTGTTCTACTATTTTCATGATCCTATATTAGTTCCTCTTTTGTTTTTAGCATGGTATGACGACTCGGATTTTCTGACATTTGTTATTGGATGATTAACTGTTTTCGATTATTGAAATATTAATTTACTAAGTCAAACAAATAAATTTCTGATAATTAAAATATCTGAATATATATATATATATATGTATGTATGTATTGATAAAAAATTATATTTAATCTTAAAATTTAAAATTTTCAGGTACGATAAACTGTATGTATATGTAAACTCCACTATTTAAATTAAGATATAATATCCATGAATATATATAGATAAATATATACACAGGCTTTATGATAATTAAAAATATATACACATGTATATAAGTGTATATGTATGTATGTATGTATGTATGTATGTATGTATGTATGTATGTATGTATGCCTATATGTAGCAATGTATATAAGAATGTGTATAAATGAAAATGTAGATATATACATATATGGGGGCAAACGTATGTAGGTAAAAGTATATGTTAATATAAAATAATGTATATGTAAATCCCTTAATATATATATATATACATACATATATATATACATATATATATATTGTATGAAGATAAATGTTTATACTTAGGGAAACATCATCATGGGAAACATTTAACTCTAGCAAGCAAAACATAAAATCAAGTCACATAAAATAGCAAATCAACTCATATAATCAAATCAGCCTTCATATGAATCAAATCGAAATAAAACAAAAGAAAATTAAAATAAGAAATTTAAGGCCTGTATATGAACAATATGTTTCAGCCTCTTATTTACTTATTTCCCTCATCTACATACCATATGTTATCTGCACATATACCATTCTATTCAAAAACATAAAACAAAATCAAAGTCAAGTTTTAAATCAAGCCTTTCATACCGTATCAAATCCACCTTATAAATCAATCAGGGCATGAATCAAATCAGCAAATCAAAAAAAATAAAAATAAATAAATAAAGCTTGCACATATGCAGGCCTCTACCTTGCTCTGTACACTAATTCCTCCTCTCCTATATATTCATAGCCTAGCTTTTCAGTTTTCTCACACATAAAGGAATTTTTTTTGAAGAAACCTGTCATTTAAGTGAAGAAAGAAGAGGAAGAAGAAATAGCATTTTTCAAAGAACTGATAGTTAAAACCTCCACTGTTTAATAAGAAAATCCTTGTATATGTTAATACTTGAGAATATAGATGTGTCTTTAGCCTGTAATACTTGTGTATGCGATTGTCATGCTATGATGTCGATGTATATATATGTGTGGACTTGAGCAACTTCACCTGTATACCAAACAACCTGCACATCACCAGGAACAAGCTCTCCGTCTTGTTTTATTGGATAAAACAGTGGAACTTTCTACTTTAGAAATGAATAACTCAACATTCACCTAGATTTAGACTATGGTTCCAAGACAAAACTATTTATTTTTAAGTATAGGACATTTCGAAATTTTTTGCATTCAATCTCACCAAGCATAGGAAGAGAAAATCATTTGTAACAGTGAATGAGACAATGTTGTCAAAAATCGAACTAGCTTAAATTAATAATCAGATCATGTAGTTGAATTCACGATGGAAATGCATGATTTTTGCGAGTGATGGGAAAAATTTTACTAACTTATAGAAGGAAAATTTTGAAGATGAGCGGAATTAGGCGAAAGGTCGAATTCAAGAACCTCGGTTGATTTGGGGGCACGACACTTGGCGTGGAGGAGCGTTAGGTGGTGGCGAACCCGAGAAAAATGGGAGACAATTTTTCTGTGGAATGAGGAAATGTGGAGAACTCGCGGTAGGGTTTGGGGTAGGATTTTGTTGAGGGTCGTTGTCGTGGAAATGGCGATGTGGAAGAGGCGAGTGAGATGTGCAGTTCGGGGGAAAAGATGGGGAAAGTCATGGAGAATGTAGTGGTGAAGTTTTGTGGTATACGGTGGTAGGTGGTGGTGCAGAGAGGCAGAAGAGGTGGCTCGACTATGTTCATGGTTTGGGTACCAGTTCGAAAATTCGAACTGGGCTTGTGTGACGACCCTGACTCGACCTTCGAAAATTGGCACCGAATACCACACTCGTATTCCAATGCCGCAGATCCAAACGTCGAATCTGGTTCGCCAGAGCTTATAACACATCAAGTATAACAACACAGCGGAAGAAAAGAAATGAATATCATCGATATACAATATTTGATACAACAATGATACAATATGAATCAATATCAGAAATACAAGATAACAATGCAACAGCGGAAAACCCAGAAACTCCAAACAACAACAGCAACTCTAACTCCAAAGCACCCAAAGCAAACATCCCAAACCACAAGCTCGAACCACTATCAAGTTTCACCAAGCTAAGCATGTCTCGTCCATGAATCCAAAGACTCCAATATCCAGGATCTCCGAAGAATACCAAAGAGAAAGCAAAACGCAACCGAATCGATATCTATATCTACTGTGACGACCCGGAAATTTTAACAAATTAAATTGGAATAATTAATCGATTTTAAATATTTAAAAGGTAATTTTAACTTGAATTCCTGATATTGATATTTACTTGATAATTAAATCATTGGATAGTATAGTTTAAATATTGATTTTAACAATTGAAGATTGGGTAAATTGTTGAATATGATATTTCTAAGCCTGTTTAAATAATTTGAAGGCTTATAAAATTTATAATGATAATACTGGAGATAATAGAATGATTGGAATTTAATTTAAAGATATTTTGTTCGGTTTGGAAATTTTATCGTTTAATTGAATTTAAAATAGCCTTCCGAGGCACAGTCTTGGAATTTGACGAAACCAGTTCTATTGGATCCGTAATACGGTATTATTATCGGATTTCAATTTTCGTAGCGTTTTGAGTTGCTGTGTGAGCATGCGGTATATAAACGCGTTGAAATTTATATTGAATTCAAATTTAATAATTGGTCAAACCTTCAACACATTCCTTCACATCTAAACTATTTGATTTCTTTTCTCGTCACTGTAGCTAGATATTTTATCAAGCTTCTTGTGCCTTCCCGAATACACTTCTTTAAAAAAAAATATTAGCATGATATTTTCATTTTATCGTACCCAAGAAGCCTCTCACCCCTATATCTATTTTCTTACCTAAGTAACCACGTGTTTTTCCCCTTCCTTTCCCATCTTCAGTGTGTCCAAACCTTCATGGTCGAAATTTACCTCTGTAAATAAATAAATAAAAATGGTATCTCGTTCATTACAAATGGAAGACGAACCTTCAATCTTCCTTTACCCTTCTCTCATTCGACCATCAGGTGGATACAAAGTCTCCCCTCTTTCAATTCTAAATCGTGGCTGCTATTTTTTTTCTCTTTCCCAAAATTCGAAATCAAACTGCATAAAAAAAAAGAGAAAAGAATCGCGATTTCCAGAAAACATTGGCCGAATCAATTTGTGACATGGGGGAGCTTCACGTGGTGATGATCGTTCAAAAGGGAGAGGCCGCATCGTCGTTCGAGTGGGATGAAGGGTCTTTGACATCTCGACATCGTTTGAATCAGGGGAGTATGGTTCGCGAGCTAGGGTTTGGCCATAGCCGTCGCTGGTGAGGGCTTCAAGTTGGGATCTGATAGTCGCGATCGAAGATAAGGATTGCGTACGAGTTTTGGGGGAACTTGCGAAGCTGGGGCTTCGTTCGCGAATTGTAATTAGTGGCAAGAGCTCGACTCGAACTCGTGGAGGAGGAGGGTCGCAGCAGTTTGGTGGCGTTCTGGTAGCACGCGTCGATGGTGAGTAGCTTCTTGTTCCTCTTTTCTTCTTGATTTGAAATCTTAAAATGTGTAACTATGGAAATTTTATTTAAAATTTAAGTTACTGAAGAAAAAAAAAGAGAAATGAATTGATTTATAAAATCTATTTGATTTTAAATGGTACTCAGAAGCTACTATTGTTTTGGGAAATATAGGAATTTTAATGAAAAATAAAATCAATGGCTGATTAAAGTTATGAAATGGAGATTTAATTTGTATAATTATTATAGATTTTCAGGTAGGGACGTACAGGAGCTCAAGAGGCGAGTTGGATGGCAGGAGCGTATAGTATTTTTTTTTCCGCTGCATTTATATTATTGATAATTTGAGTCATGGTAATTGTAAATATTCAGTGACTGTGCATAATGTGAAACTCTGATGTATATTAAATGTAATCGACAGATATAGTATTCTTTTGTAAGCTATTATTATTTATTATTATATTTTATCCGCTGCGATTGTGAGATATTTGGTGTTTCTTTTATTCCTCTTCTATCTCTTTCTTTTTTTTCATAACTATCTGAGATTTTCGGGTTAGAAAATTTCGGGTCGTTACATTTGGTATCAGAGCTGAAAGGTTAAGCGAGAACCTTGGCTCTGGTGGGAGTTACTCATTTAAGAGGGTCTGTAGTACTCTAGAATGAGTTGAGTGTATATATGTATGAGCGCGTACTTGTTATTTTCTTATATAAAGGTTTTAAATGGTTTTATATAAAAGTATATTTTGATATATAAAGCAATATTCTCTTTTAATGAATATTTAGGTGATTGGTTGTTAAATTATTGGAATTAAGTTACGAAGTAATATAAGATACAACCAAATTAAAATTAAATTAATTAAAAATGAAATTCTAGAATTAGAACTCAGGAATTAGGATTGTTTGAAACTTTAAATAAACAAAGTTAATTTGGTTTAAAAAGGTTAAACCAATCCTTGAGAATTTAACTCGAATTTATATAATTTGAGATGATTTAAATTGGAAGTTGGAAATGAATTCATTCAAATTGAACCGGATTGGAATTAATTGGATTTGCGATTGAAGATGTATAAGTTCAAAAATTTAAATGGAAGATTTTGATATAATTGTAATGATTGAAATTGAAGTGGATTCAATTGAATGGATATTAGTCCAAAGTAATTAGAATAACTTTGGAATTGTAATTAAAGCGGAATTGGTTTAAAATCAAAAAGGAATTTGAAATATGGATTGTAAATGTAATTTATAAATTGAAATAAACTTCATAAATAAATGAGATTATAATTTGAAATAGAATTCAAGAGAATGTTTGAAAATAAAGTAAGATGAAATTCCAGAGTAATGTTAAATATGAATTGGATGGATTGGGAATTTGGAATTCTTAGGACATTTAAAATTCCTTTGGGTTTGGAAGTGGTTTCCAAAGGTTTTGGGAAAAAATATAGTATTATTTCAAAAATAATTTTGTGTTGAATTTGAAATTTGGGAAATTTGAAATTAAAAATGTTTGGAAATGTTTTTAAAGAAATAAAAGCATTGAACTCTTTCGTTCACTGGAAAATAGCGTCGGTGATGACTGCAGCATTATCGATGTTTATTCTCGAGTTTCTAAAAGAGAAATTGCTACCAAATTGTTTTAAATTGGATTTGTTTGTGAACTAGTGTAACGCCCCACCTCTGTACCCACGCTAGCCAAGAACATTACGGAGAATGTTGTCAACTAGCACGGAGAATAAGGCTATTGAGGAGCGACCGTCCGTGTAATTGCTTTGCGCGAGCATCGATATGTCAGATAGTATAACATGCATTTCTTTATCAAGAGGGAAATCCGACATACCGACACAAACTCAAAGCTACTACACAGTGGATATAATATCTTCGGAAACAAATATAGAAATAAACGTAACATAAATCAGTCACAGACAATTCATATCACAAAGGCGGAAATAGATATGAATATTACACATGAAAGTGTATAACACAGTAGTGTTCTAAAAAGATCCACAATATCACAAAAGAATAGTTACATGAACTACACAAAAGAATAAGTATACATTATGGAGTCTATAACTCTAATGTATACAACAAAAACTACTAATCTAAGTAGTCAACCAAAAGTCAGAGAAATCAATCCCAAGAGAGAAGTCAAGCTGAAGCACCTGTAACATCTCGGTCTGACCCGAGTATTATTTAATAAGAAAATAATAAACGGATCAGTCTAACTATAAATATCAGATGAAACGATATAGAATCAGAGTTATGACTAAACACATAATAATCACAAGGCCAAGCTGTGATATATAAGTAGTTGATAATCAACAAGAGATTAATCAATATCACAAAATCCACACAAGAATCAAAGAAGTGTCATACTCTTTATTTCGTTCATCAAACCACAAATATTGACGATAATATCAATGTCAATCACAAAAGTCAATGACGCACAAGTTCCAGAAGACTACACAAGAAATCCAGAAATCACTAAAGTCAATGACACACAAATTCACCAATGCACAAATATCGATAAGGCTTATCAATGGAAATCATGAAAAATTGGTGAAACACAAATTATAGAAATCATCTCAAGAAATCTAGAAATCACAAAGGGGGGGGGGGGGGGAAGGCCTATCACAAACGGGAGCATAAAGCTCACCAACACGTGTATCACAAACGGAACGCTAATTCCATGGTCGCTAACCATCACAAATTGAGCCGAAGCTCCACAAACGGCCCGAAGACCATGGGTTGCTACCCCATCACAAATTGAGTCGAAACTCCACAAAACGGGGTTAAGTCTCCCTCGCAGACAAAGAGACATCGCACATTGCTAGTCTAAATCACAAAGATGATCGTCATGATCAACGAGAAGTGTCAATTACACTAAGCCAGTAAATATATGAGTTTAGCTTCATGTCCCATAACCACTTGCTTAACTTAAATATTTACAAACAAACTGTAGATCTCCACTATAAAATTGTCACAAGAGATTCAATCGAACAAGTCCAAGATTTAACCGACAAAGTGAACGCAAGCGTTTCATACCACTTGTTTTGCTAAGTCGTTTAATTAGATTTCTCATACGAGTGAGGTAAAGGTTTATATATATACTAATAGATTGGAAAACAGTTTTATAAACGAATTTGGTATTAAAATAGTATTGAAATCGTTTGAGAAAAGAGTTTTAATATTTACTACTAGTATAGAAAACCTTTATATTTTTAAAGTGACAAAACACAAAGAAGATTGTAGGAACAATCAATCACTAAGATTCACATTCGAAAACTTGAATAAAATCCAAAGAAATCGATATAAAATCCATCAAAGTGGATATATCTAAAATTCCCAAAGAAAAGGTCATCTAAGTCGATAATAAATGACAACAACAAAAGGGAGACTACACGAATCGATTAAAGTTGGATATTCAAACGGATTAGCAAAATAGGCTAATCTGGCAATTAACAGCAGGTCGGCCGACCGGACACCCTGAGTCGGTCGACCGAACCTTAAACAGAGGAGTGCTTATGCACTGGGCAGCAGGTCGGTTGGCCGACTCAGGGAGCTCGGTCGACCGGACCTGTTGCCAGCCTCTTCCCAGCCCATAGTAATGAGCTCCAACCTCGTCCAAATTTCATTCTCTCGAGCAACGGCGCTAAGGGTTTATGCCAATCGACTACCCGGCCCTATATGCTCCTCGATGCATCACCAAAAACATGTTCAAACATAGAAGTTAGGATTTTTAACGAATTGAACTCAAAACACCAAAAATTGGAATATACACCAATTCAATCCAAACCAAAAGCAAATGCACATGAATAAGTGTTAGGAATTCATACCTAAGATTCGAAGATAATTCATAGACTTAGATGTGAGATTAAAAATCTCACCTTTTCACAAAATCAAACGAGAAGAAGCTTGAAAGCAAATGGAGAATCAACCTCTCTTCAACACAACCCAAATGAGCTTGAATCTATGCTCAAAACAAGAACATTCCCAAAATTGGGTTTAGGAATTTCTGAAATTGGTAAAAGGATAAGTTGGAGAAGAAGAAGAGAAGCTTACCAATGGGTTCTTCTTGAGTTTGGAGCTAGGAATTTGATTTGCAAGAGAAACTAGGGTTTTGGAGTTTTAATTTCCAATCTCTCCGACCATTAATGCTAAGAAAACTGAAAAGAGAAGAGAATGAGGGTAGATGGGGAAGAGTGGCTCAGATTTGAGCATAAGTAAAACATAGGGCTGAGCCCAAAAACCAAACTCAAAGTGAAAAGTAGCAAAAATCAACTTTCTCCAAACATATCGAAGCTTATACTCAAAAAGGTCGCAAACGGCATTTTAAACTCATTGGAAGTGGTCCCGAGTCCTAATTCGACCATAGCAAAAAGTAGCTTTTCGGACAAAAATCCGACTAACGATAAAATATTTAAATAAAATATTTAAATATAAAATCGATAAATATGCGGGTTGTTACAGACTCCCCTCCTTAAAGAAATTGCGTCCTCGCAATATTTAAGAAGAGAACATAAAGTAACAACCATAAAAGCATATTCAACACAAAAGAAGTTTGAAATAAGAAGTTCACCTCAAAGAGCACGAGAAAGTAAGTCCGGATGTGTTCGCTCGATGTACTCTCTAGATTCCCAAGAATAATCCTTAGGATTTGAAGACCATTGAACTTTAACAAGCGGAACATCTTTATTTCGAAGTCGTTTGACTTCCGAAGCAATGATACGAGTAGGATGTTGCTCATAAGTTAAATTAGGCGAAACTTCAATCTCTTCCACAACGCCGGGCTCAAGAATAGAATCGGAATCTCGAAGACATTTTCGAAGTTGAGAAACGTGAAACACGTCATGGATAGCAGAAAATTGAGCCGGTAATAAAAGGCGATAAGCCATGGAGCCGATACGTTCAATGATAGGAAATGGCCCAATATATCGAGGCGCCAATTTTCCCGATCGACTGAAACGTACAACACCCTTCATAGGTGAAACACGAATGAACACAAGATCTCCCTCAGAAAATTCTAACTTCCTTCTCTGGTTATCGGCATAGGATTTTTGTCTACTCTGGGCTTCTTTCATTCTATGTCGAATAAGTTCAATTTTCTCTGTGGAATCACGAATAAAATCTGGACCTAACACCAGCTTCTTACCGGCCTCAAGCCAACAAGAAGGAGATCGGCGTGGCCTTCCGTAGAGTGCCTCGAAAGGTGCCATACCAATACTAGATTGGAAGCTATTATTATAGGAAAATTCAACAAGTGAAATATGATCTTCCCAACTTCCACCGAAATCACGCACACAAGCACGAAGAAGATCTTCAAGTGTTTGATTCACACGCTCGGTTTGTCCATCGGACTGGGGGTGATAAGCGGTGCTAAAATTAAGCTTCGTTCCTAAAGCTTTTTGAAGACTCTTCCAAAATCCACTAGTAAACAATGGATCACGATCGCTAACAATTGAAGTAGGAACACCATGTAATTTAACAATCTCTTTAACAAAGAGTTTGGCCAAAAGAGGAACGGTTCGGTTAGACTGAACGGGAATAAAATGGGCGGATTTAGTAAGTCTATCAACAATTACCCATAAGCTATCATAACCCGATCGAGAACGGGGAAGGCCATCTATAAAATCCATGGAAATTTGATCCCACTTCCAAACTGGAATTTCTAAAGGTTGCAATAACCCACCGGGCCTTTTATGTTCGGCCTTAACGAGTTGGCAAGTCATGCAACGCTTAACGAAGTTAGCGATGTCAAGTTTCATCCCCCCCCCAATAATAAAGTCGCTTCATATCCGCGTACATTTTACTACTACCGGGATGAATGGTAAATTTAGAGTGATGAGAATCTTATGAAATATCTTTACGAAGATCCCTAATATTTGGCACGATAAGTCTACCAAATTTTCGAATGCCACCACGAGAATCGATATCATAGTCTTTCAAACCTTCGATATCAATTTTATCCTTAATATTTTGGCCAAGAAGAGCCAATTCAGGATCTAGCCATTGAGCTTCAAGAATGCGGTCTAAAAGAGATGGATGAGCCTCAAGGCTACATAAAACAAATGATGAACATAAATCGGAAACACGGTCTCGAATTTCACAAGTGGATAAAATCTCGAGATCGTTCCATTCGGATATCATCATATAAACGACAGCTTGTTGTTTACGGCTAAGAGCATCGGCGACACGATTACCCTTACCGGGAGTATAAAGAATATCAAGATCATAAGGTGCAACAAATTCGAGCCAACGCTGTTGACGCAAATTAAGTTCCTTCTGAGAGAATAAATATTTCAAGGACTTATGATCGGTATATAGAACAAATTTCTCTCCTAATAGATAATGACGCCAAATAGGAAGGGCGAAAACAATAGCCGCGAGCTCTAAATCATGAGTGGCATATCTAGTATCAGTAGGCTTCAATTGCCTAGAAGCATAAGCAATAACACGTTCTTTTTGCATAAGAACGGCACCCAAACCAACGCGACTAGCATCGGTATAAACAACGAAATCTTGATTCCCCACGGGAATAACAAGAATAGGAGCATTAGATAGGAGTTCTTTTAATTTTTGAAAAGAAGCTTCACATTTGTCCGACCAAATGTATTAAACACCTTTCTTCGTCAAGCTAGTGAGAGGCACGGCAATCTTAGAAAAGTCTTTGATAAAACGGCGGTAATAACCTGCCAATCCAAGAAAACTACGAATCTCCGTCACACTCTCCGGTCTCTTCCAATCTTGAATCGCTTCAATCTTTGAAGGATCCACGAAAATTCCGGATTCGGAAATAATATGACCGAGAAACTTCACACGAGATTGCCAAAAGTGTCATTTAGAAAATTTTGCCTTTAATTGATTATCCAACACAATCCGAAGATGTTTTTCATGCTCCTCCTCGGTTTTAGAATACACAAGAATATCATCGATAAAGATGAGAACAAACCGGTCGAGGAAGTCTTTGAAAACTCTATTCATAAGGTCAACGAAATACGCCGGAGCATTCGTCAAACCAAATGGCATGACAAGCCATTCATAAGATCCATAACGAGTACGGAACGATGTCAAAGGAATACTATCCTCTGCAATACGAAGCTGATGAAATCCAGTAGCTAAGTCTAATTGTGAAAAGACTCTAGCACCACTAAGTTGATCGAATAGATCATCAATCCGAGGTAAAGGATATTTATTTTTGATAGTAAGATCATTAAGCTTGCGGTAGTCAATGCAAAGCCTAAGTGTTCCATCGGATTTCTTCACAAAAATAGCCGAAGCTCCCCAAGGCGAGGAACTAGAGCGAATAAATTGCTTCGTTTCCAATTCAGATAATTGTTTACGCATCTCCTTGTTTTCTTTACTGGACATACGATAAGGAGGGCGAGTGATAGGTAGAGCTCCAGGAATAAGATTGATTCTGAACTCAATTGCTCGCTTAGGTGGTAATCCTAAAACGGGCTCAAATATGTCGGAAAATTCACAAACGACGTGAATAGGAGAAATAATATCACCCTCTTCATCATCATCGTCATCACGAGGATTTAAAGAATACAAAGATGCAACCAAGCTGGAATCTGAATCTTTAAGATTAATAGAAATCTGCTTAACAGATTGAGAATGTCGAAGATGAATAGTCCGCTCAGGACATAGGATATGGGCTTCATAACGGTTAAGCCAATCCATTCCCAAAATCATTCCAAAGCCTAAATAACGCATGACATGCAAGTCGGCAAGGAAAGAAAAATCACACAAAATAATCTTGACATCTTTACACAATAAACTAATTGTCGCGGATCCACCAACCGGAATCGCAATTCTCAAAGAAGTCATTAAACACAAAACATCCAAAGAAAAAGTATCAACAAGTTCTTTTGATATAAAAGAATGGGACGCACCCGTATCAAAAAGAACTCGAATAGGATGATCACGAAATTAAATAATTCCATCCAGAATAGAATGAGAAATACCTTGGCCACGAGATGTGTTGCCAGGGGCTTGAGCAACATTTAACTTTCCCTCCTTCTTTCCCTGAAGTTTGGGGCATGAAGATATAACATGACCGGGAACTTTGCAGTAGCGACAAGAGAGAGACTTTGGGCACTTGTTCGCATAATGGTCCTTCAAACCACAATTATAGCATTCCCCACGCCCAAAGGAAGAAGTCTTTGCCACGGAGGTTGCTTGCTTCCCTTTCTTATTGGGATAAGGGCCTTTGAATTTGTTTGGCCTCTTCTTGTTGTTGAAGTCTGGTTTGGAACCCACCACTTCAACATCATTCTCCTTATCCGCCTCTTCAAGACGAAGAGCGATATCAACGAGTTAGTCGAAAGAAACTTCTAATTTTAGAAGTAATGGCTTCTTGAGATTTTTGTTTAAGCCATAAACGAATCTCTGGTTCTTCTTTAAAGGGGTGTTGATGTATTCAACCCCATATTTGGAAAGCGAGTCGAAGGAGGCGACGTAATCAGTCACGGAGGACTCACCTTGAACAAGGTCTATAAATCGTCGAGCCAATGTCACTTTCTCAGCTTCTGGTACGAATTTTAACTCGAAGCGTTCTCGAAATTTCTCCCAAGTGAGATCCGCTTCATTAATCTCAGAAAAAAGAAGCTCGTACCAGTCCAATGCTCTTTCACGGAGCATACTAGAGGCCACCTGAACTCGGTGAAGGTCAATAAGATTCATGCGAGAAAAAATTCGATCGCATGACCTTAGCCAAGCCTGCACTTCAATAACAGTTTCGGAACCTTTGAATGGCTCCCCACCCAAATTAGTGTAATCGCTACACAAGCGTGCAAATCCCGACTTTGGGTGAGTAGGTTCTGGGTTAGCTCCAGCTGCTTGAGCATTAGTTACCAAATCAAGAAGCTGTTGTGCAGTCATAAAAACTCCATCTTGGGGTGGAGTGCTAGACGGTACGGCTCTAGGACGGCCTGGTCTAGACATTTCTCTTCCTTTAGAAAGAAAGAAGAAGAAGAAAAAGGTTATTCACCAAATTGAATATCAAGAAATCTTGATAGATAAACAAGGAATCATAAGGAAAATAGGATGAATCGGTACGAAGACTCGAATTAAATCCTAAAGCACGACTCCTAAGATGGACTTAGGACGATGATCCTTGTTATAATATTCAATATTGTTCCGAAGTTTGGCTCTGATACCAAGCTGTGACGCCCCACCTCTATACCCACGCTAGCCAAGAACATTACGGAGAATGCTGTCAACTAGCACGAAGAATAAGGCTGTTGAGGAGCGACCATCCGTGTAATTGCTTTGCGCGAGCATCGATATGTGAGATAGTATAACATGCATTTCTTTATCAAGAGGGAAATCCGACATTCCGAAACAAACACAAAGCTACTACACAGTGGTTATAATATCTTCGGAAACAAATATAGAAATAAACGTAACATAAATCAGTCACAGACAATTCATATCACAAAGGCGGAAATAGATATGAATATTACACATGAAAGTGTATAACAGAGTAGTGGTCTAAAAAGATCCACAATATCACAAAATAATAGTTACATGAACTACACAAAAGAATAAGTATACATTATGGAGTCTATATCTCTAATGTATACAACAAAAACTACTAATCTAAGTAGTCAACCAAAAGTCAGAGAAATCAATCCCAAGAGAGAAGTCAAGCTGAAGCACCTATAACATCTCGGTCTGACCCGAGTATTATTTAATAAGAAAATAATAAACGGATCAGTCTAACTATAAATATCAGATGAAACGATATAGAATCAGAGTTATGACTAAACACATAATAATCACAAGGCCAAGTTGTGGTATATAAGTAGTTGATAATCAACAAGAGATTAATCAATATCACAAAATCTACACAAGAATCAAAGAAGTGTCATACTCTTTATTTCGTTCATCAAACCACAAATATTGACGATAATATCAATGTCAATCACAAAAGTCAATGACGCACAAATTCCAGAAGACTACACAAGAAATCCAGAAATCACTAAAGTCAATGACACACAAATTCACCAATGCACAAATATCGATAAGGCTTATCAATGGAAATCACGAAAAATTGGTGAAACACAAATTCTAGAAATCATCTCAAGAAATCCAGAAATCACAAAGGGGGGGGGGGAAGGCCTATCACAAACGGGAGCATAAAGCTCACCAACACGTGTATCACAAACGGAACGCTAATTCCATGGTCGCTAACCATCACAAATTGAGCCGAAGCTCCACAAACGGCCCGAAGACCATGGGTTGCTACCCCATCACAAATTGAGTCCAAACTCCACAAAACGGGGTTTAGTCTCCCTCGCAGACAAAGAGACATCGCACATTGCTAGTCTAAATCACAAAGATGATCGTCATGATCAACGAGAAGTGTCAATTACACTAAGCTAGTAAATATATGAGTTTAGCTTCATGTCCCATAACCACTTGCTTAACTTAAATATTTACAAACAAACTGTAGATCTCCACTATAAAATTTTCACAAGAGATTCAATCGAACAAGTCCAAGAATTAACTGACAAAGTGAACGCAAGCGTTTCATACCACTTGTTTTACTAAGTCGTTTAATTAGATTTCTCATACGAGTGAGGTAAAGGTTTATATATATACTAATAGATTGGAAAACGGTTTTATAAACGAATTTGGAATTAAAATAGTATTGAAATCGTTTGAGAAAAGAGTTTTAATATTTACTACTAGTATAGAAAACCTTTAAATTTTTAAAGTGACAAAACACAAAGAAGATTGTAGGAACAATCAATCACTAAGATTCACATTCGAAAACGTGAATAAAATCCAAAGAAATCGATATAAAATCCATCAAAGTGGATATATCTAAAATTTCCAAAGAAAAGGTCATCTAAGTCGATAATAAATGACAACAACAAAAGGGAGACTACACGAATCGATTAAAGTTGGATATTCAAACGGATTAGCAAAATAGGCTAATCTGGCAATTAACAGCAGGTCGGTCGACCGGACTCCCTGAGTCGGTCGACCGAGCCTTAAATAGAGGAGTGCTTATGCACTCGGCAGCAGGTCGGTCGGCCGACTTAGGGAGCTCGGTCGACCGGACCTGTTGCCAGCCTCTTCCCAGCCCATAGTAATGAGCTCCAACCTCGTCCAAATTTCATTCTCTCGAGCAACGGCGCTAAGGGTTTATGCCAATCGACTACCCGTCCCTATATGCTCCTCGATGCATCACCAAAAACATGTTCAAACATAGAAGTTAGGATTTTTAACGAATTGAACTCAAAACACCAAAAATTGGAATATACACCAATTCAATCCAAACCAAAAGCAAATGCACACGAATAAGTGTTAGAAATTCATACCTAACATTCGAAGATAATTCATAGACTTAGATGTGAGATTAAAAATCTCACCTTTTCACAAAATCAAACGAGAAGAAGCTTGAAAGCAAATGGAGAATCAACCTCTCTTCAACACAACCCAAATGAGCTTGAATCTATGCTCAAAACAAGAACATTCCCAAAATTAGGTTTAGGAATTTCTGAAATTGGTAAAAGGATAAGTTGGAGAAGAAGAAGAAGAGAAGCTTACCAATGGGTTCTTCTTGAGTTTAGAGCTAGGAATTTGATTTGCAAGAGAAACTAGGGTTTTGGAGTTTTAATTTCCAATCTCTCCCACCATTAATGCTAAGAAAACTGAAAAGAGAAGAGAATGAGGGTGAATGGGGAAGAGTGGCTCAAATTTGAGCATAAGTAAAACATAGGGATGAGCCCAAAAACCAAACCCAAAGTGAAAAGTAGCAAAAATCAACTTTCTCCAAACATATCGAAGCTTATACTCAAAAAGGTCGCAAACGGCATTTTAAACTCATTGGGAGTGGTCCCGAGTCCTAATTCGACCGTATGCAAAAAGTAGCTTTTCGGACAAAAATCCGACTAACGATAAAATATTTAAATAAAATATTTAAATATAAAATCGATAAATATGCAGGTTGTTACAACTGGGTTTGGTTTTGAAATTCAAAAGGGATAATTGAATTCGCCTTAGAATTTTGGATATAGTTGAATTCTAAGGTGATATTGAAATTTGGAAATTTGTTTAAACTCTAGAATCTTGATTAAATGTTTATGGAATAATAAAAATATATTGGCTAAATAAAATGTATAATTCTAAGTTAAAAGTAAGTGTGAATGTAATTATACTTAAGATTGTAAGTTTAAAGATCAAATGGAATTTGATCTGAAATTGGAAGGAAATTGAGAATCAATTCAATTTGAATTGGGAATGAATCAAGTCCAATGGAACTTGGGGTTAATTCAATTGGGATTGGGTCAATTTAAATGGAGTGGAAATTTAAATTGAATTGTTGGGGAAGTGAACAGTTTTGACTCTAGACCATTTTCAATGTAAATTGTTTTAACATAAATAGTTTTAAATCTCTTTTCTTATCTATTTACTATACAACTTTCTTTTTAAACCCAAACTATTTTATACTGGTTTTTTTGCCACTACTTTTGGAACTCTTTAACTATTTTACAACTGTTTTATAAACTAATTACTAATGTTCAACTAAGTTATGAATTAATTACTATTTTACAATTATTTTGCAATTATTAAAAATTTCTGAAAACTATTTAGCTATTTTTCAACTATTTTATAATTAGTTATTTTTCAAAGTATTTATCTATTTTTAAAATTTTCAAGCTATTTTCTAAATGTAAACTGGTCGGAGTTTAAACTGTTTATGATTAAATACCCAACTGGGATAAGAATTTAGGTGATAATCCAAATGGGGATTAAGGCAAATGTAAATAAGTGAATGGAAATTTAAGTGAATGTGAATAGGAAGAAATTGATATTGGAAAGAGTAATCAAATGTGAATATTTGATTTTGAGTAAACAAAGTTATATCTTTGTTATATATTCTTCCCTTGTTGAATCTATTGTGTGAAGAAAAGGGATTTTGGAAGTGTTTGAAGTATAAAAGGAATTTTATACGAGTTTAAAGTGATCCAAGGTTTTAAAAATTATGTATATCTGTATATATATATATATATATATAAAGGATCTTATGAGGATTTTGGAAAAGGTTTTGGGAGCCTTTGGATTTGGAAAGGTTTTTGATTTTTGGGTAAAATCAATATTGAATTTGGAAAGCCTAGTTTGAAGAATTATCGATTTTGGAATAATCGATTTTGTGTAAATGCGCTTTGATAAAATTCATACTAGGTGTATGATTTGAAAGATACTATATGTGTATAGTATAAAGTGTTTTGATGATAGCTCTAGGGGAAAAGGCGCTCCCTTGAAATGGACTTCTCAGGAGTGCCACCGGGTGGTGCTGCCTTGAGCCCCAATGGGGGTTCTAAAGTTGATCCTGTGAGGAGTCCAGACAAAACTAGTTCCTGAGGATTATGAGTTAAGTTTACCATAGCGTAAGTCGTGTGTGCCGCGGAGAGCCAACAGTTACATGGACTTTTGTTGTGACTGCAACGTAACCCAGAATGTAACTGCGACCTATGGTAACATTGCGAAAGTCGTGTGTGCCGCTGAGAGCCAACAGTCTGCGTTTGAGTTTATCTCGGTAGACTGCGATCTATGGTCAAGTGGAGTGGAGAAGTTTCATTTTTGGCAGCGAAATTCGATGGCGCTGATGCCTACAGTTATATGGGTTTTTGCTGTGATAGCTACGTAACCCCAGTTGTAGCTGCGATCTGTCGTGGGTTCCATGGTGTAATCGTGGGGCGCGGAGGCCTACAGTTATCTGTGGATTTTGTCGGGACGGCAACGTAATCATCGGGTTAACTGCGACCATGGATGGGGGTGATGATTTCCAGAGCATCCTCACTAAAAAAAATATTTCCTCTATTTTCAAAATTGTTTTCTATATTTCAATAAAATTGTTTTCCAAGTATTTTCACTGGGTGTTGAAAACGGGTTTACCAAGTACTTATAGATTTTCAGTCCTACGCCTGATCAACGTATGACTGAATTTCTGTGAGAACAAGGATGGACTGGTTGAGACATCGAGTTATAAGAAATATTTTTATAAAAAGCTATTTTAATTGTATTGTCTAAATTTGAAGGCATTCCTAAATTTTAAAGTAAAAAGGGGATTTCAAACTGAAATTATAAAATAAAACTGAACTCGGGAAAAATTTAATGAAGTGATTTTTGTAAATTAAGTTAGAGGGAAGCTAATCAGCTAAATAAATTATTTGATAAAATGAGTTAATAAAATTTAACTCGATTAAATGAAATGGATTGTAAGTTGATAATGGGTTTGGAAATGAATTCGAATTTTAAATAGGATTCAATTTAGATTTGATAATGAATTAAATTAGAGAAGATATTGTAAAATAAAAATAAAATAGAGTTGGATTGAAAAATGTGATGGTTTGACTTGCAAATAAAATTCAAGTGATTTGAATAATATTTAACGTAATTTGCAAGTAAATTTGATATAATGGAAGTGTTGTCGAATGAAATGAAAATGGATTATAATAGAAATGGTTTGGGTTGCAAACGAAACCCAAGTAAATAGAAATAAATTGAGAATGACCCTGTATTAATAAAATAAATTCAAAAAATGAATTAAGTAAGTAAAATAAAATTTAAAATGGTTTAATGGAGTTAAATAATAAATGGATGAAGTCTGATAGAATAAAAAAAACAAAATCGAAGCTGTGAATTGGAATTGGATTATCAGACTGAATATAAGTTCGGTGGCATATTAATTTGAAGTATAAATGAATTAAGTATGTGCTTGGATATCATTTTGATAAATTGAGAAATGAATTTAAAACTAAAATTTAAAATTGATGGGCTAACTGAATTTAATGGAAGTGGATTAAATGAGGATCAAATGGAAGTAGACTTAAGTTGAGGTTGGAATAAATTAAAGTAAATTAACTTAAGTTTAAAATTTATGGAAGCTTGGCTTCGGATAAGAGTGGGAGCCCACTAAATAAAAGCTTGGATTAAATTAATTTGAAAATGGTTATTAATTTATAAGTTTGAATGTGCCAAGCTTAATAAATGGTTTTGAATGAATCCAATGTGGGGATGAGATAAAATGCATTAAATGGTTGATTAATAAATTAGAAATGAAATGAAATGAAATTCAGAAGGAGTTGAAATTAATTTGAAATAGTTATAAACTAAAATAGATACTTTATTAACTGAATATCGTTGAGATAGCATAACAATAATTGTTGTTTGGCGTAAACCAAAGTAATTAAAATACCCTGAGTGATAGAGATTTAATGAAATTGATTTTTTAATCATTTGAAGTGAATATGAGCTTATTTGGATTAGAAATAAATTGAATATAAGAAAACGAGTTGAAAGCAATTGAATTAGATTTAAAAACATATAAATTACTCGTAGAAGTTATTTCAAATGTATTTCCTTTAGAATTCAAGTGTTACAGTTGTTTAAAGTAAGATAAATATTATAAACTTCATATGTATGGTACTTATATGTTTAAATTGAGAAAGTACAGGTACATGAAGGCCGTTGGCTGGATTTGGACGAGATATATGCTAAAATAAATAAGTTGCTTGCTTAAAATGCTTAATAAGGTACGCCTACGTAATAAAAATAGGAAATATGAACTGTTTTTGCTTTTTCCGATCGGGTGGGTCGATGTGTGTGTGTGTGTGTGTGTGTGCCAAAAAATTTTGAAAATTTTGGGAGTTAGAAAATTTTTGAAAATTTGGTTAACAACGAAACAATGTCGAAATTGGAAATTTACAGTAAACTAGTAAATGAAATTAATAAGAATCAGTTTAAATGAAAGATAAAACTCAATATTAGGAATCGAAAATAAATTGAATTCATATGCAATGGTGAAGACTAATTTGAAATAGGTATGAAACATATGTGAAGAAATGTATAAAATGATTAAAAGTTACCATTGGATGTTATTGCTTGGTAAGATATGCAAGTATAAAAAGGGGAAAAGAAATTGGATTTGGTTCCAAAGGATAAAATTGAATTGCCCGACAAAGAGGTACGTATTTAAATTTCTGGATGAAATTGGATTGGGTTTTTGATGTAGCCACTTGGCTTTTGTTTCTTTTTGAGATTTTGGGAGCCCGGAGAGGCCTTTTGTAGTAGTACCGAGCTAGCCGCGCAAAGGAGACGCTGGCAAAAAATTTCGGGAATTAGAGAGTTAGAAAAATTTTGAGAAATTTTGATAATTCAAAATTTGGTTTTAAATTGAAACTTAAATGATTGAGCAGAAGAGTATTGAATGAAACTATAGAGGGTTTTGGGAAAGTTGGATAAGGTGATGTGGGCCTTAATAAAAGATAATTGGTAGGATGTTGAATAGTGAGTTTTGGAAAGAGGCAAACGGGTATTGGTCCATTCTTCCTAACTAGTAATTTCAGGGACGAAATTCTTTTAAGGAGGGAGGAATGTGACGACCCGGAAATTTTAACAAATTAAATTGGAATAATTATTTGATTTTAAATATTTAAAAGTTAATTTTAACTTGAATTCCTGATATTGATATTTACTTGATAATTAAATCATTGGATAGTATAGTTTAAATATTGATTTTAATAATTGAAGATTGGGTAAATTGTTGAATCTGATATTTCTAAGCCTGTTTTAATAATTTGAAGGCTTATAAAATTTATAATGATAATACTGGAGATAATAGAATGATTGGAATTTAATTTAAAGATATTTTGTTCAGTTTGGAAATTTTATCGTTTAATTGAATTTAAAATAGCCTTCCGAGGCACAGTCTTGGAATTCGACGAAACCAGTTCTATTAGATCTGTAATACGGTATTATTATCGGATTTCAATTTTCGTAGCGTTTTGAGTTGCTGTGTGAGCGTGCGGTATATAAACGCGTTGAAATTTATATTGAATTCAAATTTAATAATTGGTCAAACCTTCAACACATTCCTTCACATCTAAACTATTTGATTTCTTTTCTCGTCACTGTAGCTAGATATTTTATCAGGCTTCTTGTGCCTTCCCGAATACACTTCTTTACAAAAAAATATTAGCATGATATTTTCATTTTATCGTACCCAAGAAGCCTCTCACCCCTATATCTATTTTCTTACCTAAGTAACCACGTGTTTTTCCCCTTCCTTTCCCATCTTCAGTGTGTCCAAACCTTCATGGTCGAAATTTACCTCTGTAAATAAAAAAAAAGGTCGCTCGTTCATTACATATGGAAGACGGACCTTCAATCTTCCTTTACCCTTCTCTCATTCGACCCTCAGGTGGATACAAAGTCTCCCCTCTTTCAATTCTAAATCGTGGCTGCTATTATTTTTTTCCTCTTTCTCAAAATTCAAAATCAAACTGCATAAAAAAAGAGAAAAGAATCGCGATTTCCAAAAATCATTGGCCGAATCAATTTGTGACATGGGGGAGCTTCACGTGGTGATGATCGTTCAAAAGGGAGAGGCCGCATCGTCGTTCGAGTGGGATGAAGGGTCTTTGACATCTCGACGTCGTTTGAATCAGGGGAGTATGGTTCGCGAGTTAGGGTTTGGCCATAGCCGTCGCTGGTGAGGGCTTCAAGTTGGGATCTGATAGTCGCGATCGAAGATAAGGATTGCGTACGAGTTTTGGGGGAACTCACGAAGTTGGGGCTTCGTTCGCGAATTGTAATCAGTGGCAAGAGCTCGACTCGAACTCGTGGAGGAGGAGGGTCGTGGCAGTTTGGTGGCGTTCTGGTAGCACGCGTCGATGGTGAGTAGCTTCTTGTTCCTCTTTTCTTCTTGATTTGAAATCTTAAAATGTGTAACTATGGAAATTTTATTTAAAATTTAAGTTACTGAAAAAAAAGAGAAATGAATTAATTTATAAAATCTATTTGATTTTAAATGGTAATCAGAAGCTATTGTTGATTTGGGAAATATAGGAATTTTAATGAAAAATAAAATCAATGGCTGATTAAAGTTATGAAATGGAGATTTAATTTGTACAATTATTACAGATTTTCAGGTAGGACGTACAGGAGCTCAAGAGGCGAGTTGGATGGCAGGAGCGTATAGTATTTATTTTTTTCCGCTGCATTTATATTATTGATAATCTTAGTCATGGTAATTGTAAATATTCAGTGACTGTGTATAATGTGAAACTCTGATGTATATTAAATGTAATCGACAGATATAGTATTCTTTTGTAAGCTATTATTATTTTTATTATATTTTATCCGCTGCGATTGTGAGATATTTGGTGTTTCTGTTATTCCTCTTCTATCTCTTTTTTTTCATAACTATCTAGGATTTTCGGGTTAGAAAATTTCGGGTCGTTACATTTACAATCTGAAAAACCCAACTCTAGACTGCCCGCGTGGAAAATTATGGGCACCCAGAGTTTAGGAAAGGAACAATAAACTCCAGGTCAGTCGTGGGACTGGTATGAGCAAAAGAATAATAAATTTTCTGTTGTATTTTTTACTTACTCAATAACAACAATCAAAAGAATCTATTTACTTACAGTTTTGAATTTGTTTAAAGCTTCAAACTTGTTGAATTGCTTGTGAATCAGGTTTTCAGTTTGAATCAAAAATTTAATTTCCAGGCTTTTGTTTTTAAACTAAGAACTGCAATTTGCATTTGCACTGATCTCTTTTTCCCTTTTTCAGATTTGAAAATTACTTTTACCTGATTTTGTTTTCAATTTGAAACAGCCCGGAGTTTTGATTTAAACTTGCTTCAAATTGAATTTGGTTGAAGATTTGAATTTGCTGAGATGAATTTGCACATATGTGTTTATGAAATTTAGCTCTTATTCATATTTTGTAATTTTAGATTAAAAGAGAAAAAAAACTTGCTTGCCACTTGTTAATATTCTTGCTAACACTTGTATAAATTCTTTGTCCTTACCTCACAAATGTCATTTACATCTATTTTGTGTTTAAACCCTTATTAACTTTCATTTATTTAAGTAGATCATCTATTCTATATGACATAAGTTTATGTCTCCTTATTTATACTTCTCCTTTTTTATATACATTAATAAAAAAAAATTATTTTTTTTATTGACTTTGTTTTCAATACATTTATATCTTAAACTTAAGATATTAAACTTATTAATAAATACATGTTCTAAAATTCTCATTTTAAACTTAAGAAATCATACTTATTATACTTTGTTTCAAATATAAATTTTTTCTTTAAGTCCAATTAAATTTCAATATATTAACATTTTATACCTTCAAAATATAAATTCTTATCAAAGCTTTATATTTATTTATCAACTATATTTATTTTCAAGTATATAAGACAAAAGCATTTTAAATCTTTTATTTAACCTTGTTTAACATCATATTATATATTAAAATTTAGAAAACAATTTTCTTATTATCTTTAAAAATATAGCTTTTAAATCCAATTTATTTCCTAAGATATTTATTCTTGAATTTCAATCTATTTTATAAATACATGTTTATTCCCAATATTCAAATTTATTTTCTATCAATTCATAATTTAACCAAACTAAATCAAAATTTTATATTAATTTCCAAATAAATTAGGTTTTAAAAAATCAGGAATGTTACAGATTCCCCCTTAAGAAAATTTCATCCTCTAAATTTGAAAGCAGGGAGACAACCAAGAAATATAGAAAGATCTAGAGATGAATCACCAGATTAAACTAAATCTATTCTGCATTTGGCTTCCCAAATCAGAATATCAGTCAAGGATACAAGAACAAATCAAGATACTCAGGTTACCGAAACTACGAATATACAGAGGCACTGGTTAGTTCGAAGGATAACTAACCACTCGTAGAATATACCTGGACCCAATAGAATAAACAGATATATGGATGCAATCAAAAAAAATTAGTTTAAACAACCAAAATATACCTATCAACCATAGCAACCAAATCAAATAATTCATCCAAACAAACAATTCTGACACATCTGGAGTTTGTGTCCCATGCAAATATATATATCAAAGCTTCTTTTTAGAGCTGCCAGGAATTATCAACTTTTTGAAAAGACGAATCAAAGGAGATTGATAGAGAAAGTTGTTTCCGCTATTGTAGGGTATTGACCATTTGTAGTGGTATTTCCCTGTCCCTTATCTCATCCTCTTCTTGCACTCATACTCACTATCAGTGGATAGTAAGAGAATTTACTGAGGCATTCGAACGGATGTCATAGGGATATACACATTCTAGGGTACACTTCACCCTATCTCTAATGAGTCACTTAATGTGTTATACTCCTGAGCTAAAGTTTCAACCTTCAGCTCTGATACCAATTGTGACGACCCTTACTCGACCTTCGAAAATCGACACCGAATACGACACTCGTATTCCAATGCCGTAGATCCAAACGTCGAATCCGGTTCGTCGGAGCTTATAACACATCAAGTATAACAACACAACGGAAGAAAAGAAATGAATATCATCGATCTACAATATTCAATACAACAATGATACAATATGAATCAATATCAGAGATAAAAGATAACAATGCTACAGCTGAAAACCCAAAAACTCTAAACAGCAACAACAACTCTAACTCCAAAGCACCCAAGGTAAAAACTCCAAACAACAAGCTCGAACCACCATCAAGTTTCACTAAGCTAAGCAAGTCTTGTCCATGAATCAAAAGACTCCAATATCCAGGATCTCCAAAGAATACCAAAGAGAAAGCCAAAAGCTACTGATCGATATCTATATCTACTATCTGAAAAAACCAACTCTAGACTGTCCGTGCGGAAAATTGTGGACACCCAGAGTTTAGAAAAGGAACAATAAACTCCAGGTCAGTCATTGGACTGGAATGAGCAAAGGAATAATAAATTTTCTTTTGTATTTGTTTATTTACTCGATAATAACAATCAAAAGAATCTATTTACTTACAGTTTTTGAATTTGTTTAAAGCTTCAAACTTGTTGAATTGCTTGTGAATTAGGTTTTCAGTTTGAATCAAAAATTTAATTTCCAGGCTTTTGTTTTTAGATCTAAGAACTGCACTTTGCATTTGCACTGATCTCTTTTTCCCTTTTCTAGATTTGAAAATTACTTTTGCCTGATTTTGTTTTCAATTTGAAATAGCCTGGAGTTTTGATTTAAACTTGCTTCAAATTGAATTTGGTTGAAGAACTGAATTTGCTGAGATGAATTTGCACATATATGTTAATGAAATTTAGCTCTTATTCATATTTTGTAATTTTAGATTAAAAGAGAAAAAAAACTTGCTTGCCACTTGTATAAATTCTTTGTCCTTACCTCACAAATGTCATTTACATCTATCTTGTGTTTAAACCCTTATTAACTTTCATTTATTTAAGTAGATCATCTATTCTATATTGACATAAGTTTATGTCACCTTATTTATACTTTTCCTTTTATATATACATTTATAAAAAAAATTATTTTTTTATTGACTTTGTTTTCAATACATTTATATCTTAAACTTAAGATATTAAACTTATTAATAAATACATGTTCTAAAATTCTCATTTTAAACTTAAGAAATCATACTTATTATTCTTTTGTTTCAAATATAAAATTTTCTTTAAGTCCAATTAAATTTCAATATATTAACATTTTATACCCTCAAAATATACATTCTTATCAAAGCTTTGTATTTATTTATCAACTATATTTATTTTCAAGTATATAATACAAAAGTATTTTAAATCTTTTATTAAACCATGTTAAACATTATATTATATATTAAAATTTAGAAAACAATTTTCTTATTATCTTTAAAAATATAGCTTTTAAATCCAATTTATTTCCTAAGATATTTATTCTTGAATTTCAATCTATTTTATAGATACATGTTTATTCCCAATATTCAAATTTATTTTCTATCAATTCATAATTTAACCAAATTAAACCAAAATTTTATATTAATTTCCAAATAAATTAGGTTTGAAAAAATCAGGAATGTTATAGCTTGGATGGCGTGTTTCTGGAGGGTCACTGGGACGCGGGGTTGCTTGGCGACCGATGGAGATGGTCAGCGGTAAGGTTTCGATCCTCGGCGATTGGTGTACATGCACGGTGGTGTGCATGCTATAGTCGGTAGGAAAAAAACAGGAAAGAAAAAAAAGAACATGAGGGAAGGGAGAAGACTGGAAGTTGGGTCGTGATCTTCTTTGCCTTTTTGGGCCGGTCGATATATTGTGGACTAGTTGTTTAAAATAAAACAAGAATAAGTGTTTTAGTAAAGGTTAAATTTTGGATGTTAATAATCGTTCAATTCTTTTTAAGAACATTGTTTTCTCATTAACAAAAATTTCCAATGGATATGAAGTTCTTGTGTTGTAACCCACTAGGCTAACCCTGCAAGTTAAACTAAATTTATTAACTAATATGGAACTTAATAAATTTAATAATTAAAGCGAGCTATTAAAAGTAAAACTTATTTGATTAAATCATAAGTAAATAAATAAGTAATTAGATTCTAAATGGTTTAACCTTATGATAATTAATAAAATTTGTTATTGGCTGGATTAGTAATCGGAGTTAACCAAAAATAAATTGTTTATAATTTCTTAAGTTATAAGTAAATTTGGATCAAAAATACAAGTGGATTCAGTAATGAAAAATTATTAATTCTGATTGTAAATTGTTAAATATTAGCATTAAGCATTATTTTAGTTAATGATCTATGTTTTGGTTATTGTCCTTGAATATTTACTTTAACAACATTTGTAACAGATCCCTCTATGTGAGTAATTGCCACCCTAAATATAAATTGTTTATTTTAAACAATTTGCCCTTTTTATATTTATTGCTTGAATTCGAAGAAACCGGAATCGAATATCATCGTTATCCGAAACCACTTCGATTTGAAAATCACTGCGAACCTGTACGGGTCTGATTATAGAGTCACCATGCTGGAATTGGATTAATTTGAAAAAATCAACTATTTTAAATAAGTAACTGTCCTTGGACATTATGATTATATCGATGGAATTCTATTAAAGGGTTTTGGTTATAATCGGATAAAAACTCGTGTGTTATACGAGTTACCCTGGTTTTAAAAGATTTTTATAACTTAGGTAGTTTGACATTTGGCGGGTTTTACTCACACTGGTTTCCACCATGACTCGGATGTTACTTTATTGTAATGGTCGGTTCAGTCTGTGTATTACAAAATTTTCAGGTTAGGGCGTTTTTGGAGTCCGGAGACGAGCTGGATGATAGAGGCGTATTGCACGTATTGATTATTTTCCGCTGTGTATTGTAGGCTATTTTATTCATTATTTAGGAACAATTTATTTTAGTAGTCCAAATTATTTGTTGATAATTGTACTAGATACCTTGTATATAGATTAACGGTTATTGTTTTTTTATAAAATGCTGCTATTGTATATTATATTTTGTTTCCGCTGCGATTATGAGATTCTGTGTTATTGTTTCTACTTTCTTCTTTTATCTCTTTTCTTCTTAACCCTATCAACCTGATATTTTCGTCACCCGATTGCTCGCACACTATACAGTGGACGTATTAGTGTCGATTTTCGAGGTTCGAAAATCGACCGGCCGTTACACGTGGTATCAAAGCTGAAGTTAAGCGAGAACCTTGGCTTTGGTGGGGATTACTCATTAGAGATAGGGTCGGTAGTACCATAAAATGAGTCGAGTGTAGTATATATGTGGGCGTACTTGTTATTTTCTTGTATAATGATTTTAAAATGATCTTTAAATAATTTTGATATATAAAGGAAATAATTTTGTAGATTTTTATAGTATATCAAGGTGATTGGTTGTAATTATTATAATCAATTAAAATTATTAGACTTAAGTGGTAAAAAATATACAACCAAATAGAATTTGGATAAAAATGAACTATACAAGTAAGTTAAGCTAAAAATAGATTGAAAACTAAATTTAAATCCCGGAAAATTCAAAAGAATTTCCAAAGTATTTGAAATAAGTTACCCTGATTATATTTTTCCAGTAAATTACGATGGAATATATGATGTGTTTGATTTCTAGATATGATAATTATCATAGATTGGGTATTGTGTCTTAATAAAGGATTTTTATTACATAATAAACAATGATGAAACTTAGTGAAATGTTTTAAGGAAGTAAAATTATATAAGCATGACTTAGTTAGAAATGGATCTTAAGTGGGAGTTTTTGGAATCTAGTCCAAGAAATTTTGAAACTATTACAATGTGTTGGAGGAAATAATAAATTTTATTATTTAAAACATTTTTGCATATAGAAATCTTTGTTTAAAACAAGAGTTGTTTGAAGATGAATTTGTTTTGGATTAAAAACCAAGAATGGTTTAAAAATTTAAAGTGTGATTTGGTATGTAAATGGGTTAAATATGTATATATGTGAATATATGTGATTCCAAAATTGATTTGAGATTAATACTGGTGTTTGAATTCTGGAATCCCTCAAAGAATGTGAAGTATGACCCAAAGGAAAATAATTTTTTTAACTTATAAGTGGGAAGTGATATTAATAAAAATTGGATTTGGAATGAAAAATTTAAATTGAGCAAGGTTAAATGGACTGAATGGAATGGAAATTTACTCAGGACAAGTTAATTAAGTTTTGAACTTGTAGCCTGAATTGGAAGTTTCAAGGTGAAACTAAGATTTAACTTATGAGAGGTAAATGAATTAAATTGTAAAAGAAAAGGTATGGATTTGATGAGAGTTGCAAAAGGGAAGACACGTGTGTAAATGAGTTCAAAATGATTTTTGAAATAAAAACGGGTTTCGAATCTTGGAAATGTGTGATGGATATTGTTGATTGGTGTTTTAGATAATTTGAAGGTTTATTTACTTTGATATATCCTGCTATCATCCTGTTTATTATTTATAGTATATAAAACTGTAAATTGGATTATTTCGAATAAACTAAAAAGTGGATTGAAATGATATATCCATTACTGAAAATAAATGGAAATAAAACTTTATTTTGAAACTATCTAAATCATTTTGATTTTTAGAAATAAAAATGAATTTATGGAATGGAACTATTTTGAACTTAAGTTTAAAATGTTAAAACAAAACTTATCGACCGAAATTGTTGAAAGAAATGGGCTTTTGAAGTTATAATTGGGAAATAAATTGAATTCCGAAAATCGATTGTTCTAAAAAAATTTGGACTCTTACTCGAATCTTAAAATAAGTTTAAGTAAGGGTAATTTAAATGAATATTTGAAATTTGGGCTCAGAATTGAATTATTTTAAAGACTTGGGTTGTTAAATTAAATATTGAGGGTTAATTTGATTTAAGTGATTAAATCTGTATTTTGAAAACCAAACTCGAACCTATATAAATCGAGATGGCTTAAAGTTTAAAAATGGAGTTGGAATTAATTCAAATTGGAATTGAATGGAATTAATTGGAATTATGATCGAAGTTGAATTAGTTCGAATTCAAATTGGAAATTGATTTGAATTGGAACGGGAATCGAAGTTAGTTGAAGTTGGAATCTGGATTGAAGCAATTTAAATGGAATTGGAAAATGGAAATTCATTTTAATTGGAGATTGGAAACTGATCAATTTGACTCTGAAACTAATTTCAAATAAATTATTTTAATATAAATTGTTTTAAATCTATCTTCTTAAATATTTTAATTATTTTGATTTTCTTTTCAAGCTTACAAACCATTCATTTTAAACTCAAACTGTCTTATATTAACTATTTAACTATTTTACAATGATTCAAACTATTTTCTAAATTCAAACTGGTTAGAGTGGAAATTGGTTATATTTAAATAAGGGATCTAAATACGAATTTGGATAAAATTGAAGTATTAACCCGTATGGAAAATTGAAGCAATTCTAAATTGGAACCGAATTGGATATAGAGGTAAAAATGATTTTGAAGTGAAGGAGTATATTTTTGAGTAAATGTGATGATTTTAAAATTAAAGGTTAGACAGTATTATAACTGAAACTCACTTTATAAGAAGTAAGTAATGTTACAAATGACTTTGAAAAAAGGAAATCGAATTTCAAAATTTTATTTTGCATTAATGAGATTATAAATGTTAGTTATATATTCAGATTTCTTATTGAATTTATAATCAGAAGAAATGATCTTGGAAAGATATTTGAGGGTACTAAAATTGAGTTTATATAAGTATGAAGTGAACTCAGAAGTTATTGATCTGAAAATTATTCGAGTTGAAGGAATGATTTTATATGTATATGAGAATGAAACAGAAAGGGTTCTGAAACTCATTGATTTTGAAAGGCTTTTGATTTGGCAAAAAAGAAAATTTTGGAAATTTGGTAAACCAAATTCTAGAATTATCAATTTTGAAGATATCGATTTTGTGTAAATGAGGTTTATATTTGATGCATATAAAGAGTATGATTTGAAAGGTGCTATGTATGTATATAATATGATATGTTTTGAGAAAAGATTGGATAAAAGGCACCCCATTGAGAGTCGAAACTTATAGTAGGAGATCCACTAAGTGGTTCTGCCTAGAACCCTAAGGGAGGGTTCAATGAGATTAGGATCCCAGAGGATGTCTAGACAAAACTCGAGTTCCTGAGGATTGTGTTTAGGGTAGCATAATTCGTGTGGCGCTGATGCCTATAGTTACATTGGGATTATGCTATGACGACAACGTAACCCTTGTTTAACTACGATCTACTGTGTTCCATAGCATAAGTCGTGTGGAAGTGTTTGCGTATGATCTACGTTTGACTTCGCTAGGAGAGCGGCGTAGCATCGGTAGATTGTGATTTATGTGGTCCATAGAGAAATTTGTGTCGCAGCGAGTGCCTACAGTCTACATTGGGAATCGACTGGTGTAGTCTGTGATCTATGTGGTAAAGTTTCGTTTGGTAGCATAATTCGAGTGGCACTGATGCTTACAGTTACATGAGTTTTGCTGTGATGGCAACATAACCCTAGGTGTAGCTGCGATATGTTGCAGTTGCCATGGCGAAATCGAGGGGTGCGGTTGTCCATAGTTTTCTTATGGATTTCACCGGGATGGCGAGGTAATCATCATGCTAACTATGATCCATGGGAGGGGGTGATGATTTCCATAACATTTTTAAAAAGGTTTTTCAAGTATTTTCACTGAGTGTTGAAAACGGGTCTACTAAGTACTTGTAGATTTTCAGTCCTATGCTTGATCAACGTATGACTGAATTTCTGTGAGAACGAGGATGAACTTGTTAAGACATCAAGTTATAAAAAGTTTTTTTATATAGAACTAGCTTGGTAATACTATATAAGTTAAAGTGTTTTAAAAATTGTATAATAAAAGAGTAAGGAGTTAAAATGTTTAAAGGATGATCAAACTAACAATAAAAATAAAAATTCTAATTCTCGCTTCGTTAATTTTCAATGATGAAAAGTTCTAAAGGGGGAGGAATGTGACAACTCGGATTTTTTGATGTTTGTTATTGGGTAATTAACTATTTTTTATTATTAAAATATTAATTTATTAAGTCGAACAAATAAATTTCCGATAATTAAAATATCTGAATATATGTATTGATTAAAAATTATTTTTAATCTTAAATTTTAAAATTCCTAGGTATGATAAATTATATGTATATGTAAACTCCACCATTTAAATTAAGATAAAATATCCATGAATATATATAGATAAATATATACATAAGCTTTGTGATAATTAAAAATATACACACACATGTATATAAGTATATAAATATGTGTATATGCATATATGAAGCAATGTAAATGAGAATGTGTATAAATGAAAATGTAGATGCATACATATATGGGGGCAAACATATGTAGGTAAAAGTATATTTTAATATAAAATAATGTATATGTAAATCCCTTAATATATATATATATATATATATATATATATATATATATATATATATATATATATATATATATAGTGCATGAAAGTAAATGTTTATACTTAGTGAAACATCATCATGGTAAGTATTTAATTCTAGCAAGCAAAACATAAAATCAAGTCCCATAAAATAGCAAATCAACTCATATAATCAAATCAACCTTCATATGAATCAAATCAAAATAAAACAAAAGTAAAATAAAATAAGAAATTTAAGGCCTGTATATGAACAATAGGTTTCAGCCTCTTATTTACTTGTTCAGCTCATCTACATACCCTATGTTATCACACATATACCATTCTAGTTGTTTGCGCCAAAATTGGTCACAAACCCCAAACGTCGTGAATGCACCAATATATGAATATAGATCAGCAATATCCGGACACAAATCTCAAATTCAAGCAAAATAGAGAACAACAATTCAGGAATAACAAACAATGACACGAGATTCATAGTGGTTTGGCTATCCTCGACCTACATCCACTTCGAATGATAATCCTTTTATTGATGTCCTTCGTAGATTACAGTTGATCATAGCAGATTACAATGAAGAAATTTAAGCACAACAGTAATGATGAAGTGTAAAGTTGAATCCGGGAGAGTCTGGATATCAAATAGCCAAAAAGGTCACTTTTCTGTAGGCTATAGGGGTTTATTTATAGGCGTACCTCGCTCAAACTTCGGGATACTCCTTCTGGCATGTGAGTGGGCCCACGTGATCGATCTGATGAAGTTTCAACTCGATCCATGATCGATACGAACAAATTTCGTATCGTCAGGATTTTGCCTAATGGAGTTGAAACTTGGCATGAACCTTCGTTGGCTTGTACGTAAGCTCCTGTGAAAATTTCATGGCATTTGGACCTATGGATTATGGGATACGATCGATGCAATCTCGTATTTTTTAAAGGCTGCTGAGTTCGAATCCATAATTTTGTACCCACCCACTTCGTGTCGATCAAAGGCACGTGCTTGCTCGTGACGTGGAACGATAAACTAGGGTAGATCCATATTCTTCGCCGCGTTGAACGCTTCTCCCCTCGTGTCGTTGACGCTCTTCGTTTGTATCCGCACATCATGCTCACTCGCATCCATGATTTCACAGCGTTATGTTCGCATCCCTCGATCCACTCCCTTTTTCGTATCGATTCCAGGGTTACATTTCGTGTCGATTCGGTAAATGTCGATCGATACGAAGTGACCACATGAATTGTGTCTGATCGATACGATATGTAGACGAAACGGGGACCAATGGATGGATACGAAAATCGTTCTCAGAATGGATACGAATGAGGCCTTACCTAATGGATATGAACCAGAGAAGCTTCTGATGGATACATCAACTTCCCCCATGACCGATACAAAATCATCGATTCAAAGTGCACTGCCAGTCTCCATCCTGATCGATGCGAACGTCATCGATGCGAACCTAAGCCGATCGATACGAACAGTATCGATTCGAAATACTGCCTGCCGATCGATACGAAATGTATCGATACGAACAACCATTCACGTACTTCAACCCATCCATATCTCGAGCATACGAACTCCGATTGACCTAAAAATTGTAACATAGCCTCCCCTTGCCTTGATCATCATACCCAATCGATCTTGCCGATTTGGAGCTCGGCTAAATTTAGATGATATTGATCACAGCCTCCTTTCTAATCGATCTCGCATCCTGACATCCATCCTTTCCTAGCTACTTTATTGATATTCTAGCCTTAACCAAAGGGTGGGATAACATTTTCCCTGCAAAACATACCTTGTGATAGGAAGGTGTGTTTTGAATAGTTTCGAATCCGATATCTAAAGTCCATAGCTATATCATCCGAGTGCATCGTTCTTGACTTCTCTAAGTCGATGTCCGATTCCAAATCTAGTAACCAAAGACTTCACCAATTCTATATCCATCCGAATTCGATAACCTAGTCCTAATTCATCCTTATCCAATAACTGAATCCAGGACCTCTCCAGGTCGATATCCAAATCTATACTCTTCGGGTTCTTGTCAAGCGCAATCCACACTTGACGACTGTGGTCCACTGTCCCTGGACGTCGTATAATGCCATGGCTTAAGTCCTAAGCCTAACCATGTTCACTCCGGACCCCCTGTCGAGCATCGCCCATACCCGATGACCTGTAATAATAACGAAAATGTAGGGCCTAAGGCCTAGGCCAAATCCTGGTCACTTCGGACCTTTATCCGGACACAAATCTCCAATTCAAGCAAAATGGAGAACAACAATTTAAGAATAACAAACAATGACACGAGATTTATAGTGGTTTGGCTATCTCCGACCTACATCCACTTCGAATGATAATCCTTTTATTGATGTTCTTCATAGATTACAGTTGATCATAGTAGATTACAAGGAATAAATTTAAGTATAACAGCAATGATGAAGTGTAAAGTTGAATCCGGCAGAGTCTGTGTGAGAAATGCGGGTTACGGATCTTAAGGCTAAGATTAACAATAGAGGGGGGGTGAATAGTGTTAATAAAGAATTACTAAATCTTTTTAATTTATGTTAATTTAGACACAAAAATATGCAATATACAGACACAGATATGATCACAGAAACAATCACAGACGTAGAAATAAAATAAAACCAGTAAAGGAAAGAACACACCGGATTTTATACTGGTTTGGAGCCACCCTACATCCAGTCCCACAACAGAAGTACAGATTTCCTTTCAAAAGCAATTGCACAATTACACCCTCGATTTCAAGGCTCCAAAGTACACCCTCCAGAATTTCGATCCTCTGGGTAGAGATACTTGATTTCCGGGCCACAAGTTTACCCAATTGATTTAACAAGGCTACAATCACACCTTTTCCCTTTTGATTGATTTCCAAGGCTACAATCACACTTTTTCTCGCTTAATAGATTACAAAGAAGTCTATAACTCTGAATAGCACTGAGAATCTTGTAGAGATAGTGATAAAGAATCAAACTAGAAGTAATCGAGTATGATTCAATGTTGATTTCGGCAGAGTAATGATAAGAATATGTATTAAGAAATGAGGAAGAAGAAGAGGAGTGAAAACCAGAAAATTATATTTAAAAATTCGTTGAAACTGACCCCTATTTATAGAAGAACAACAGCCATGACCATTCATGAAGAGTTATGGCGAATAGACACTTCTTTTGAACTTTGAATTTTTGAATCAAACTGTCACCATGTCGACATGGTCATGCTAGGCATGTCGACATCCTAAAGGATTTTTTGGTATTTTTGATTTTCTTTGAAAATAACCTTTGTCTTATATAAAAACTATTTTTAAATTTATAAATATACTTGACTATAGTTAAAATTCATAAGTAAATATAAAGAATAATATATATAGATTTTAACTATAATTTTATATTTAAATCTAAGTATAAATATTTAAAAGTTAAATATATTATTTAAAAAGATAGTTTAAAATCAGGAGTAATTTGACTTTGAAAATAAAGATATTTTTAGGCTAAAATTATTTAAAATCAGGATCGATGGTTTTGAATCTTTTAAAAGGAAAGTTTTGAAAACATTTTGAAAACAGGATATAATTTTGAAAAATCATTTTTAATAAAAGTTAGCGGATACAAAATAATGTTCCACTAGATTTTTCGTAGGTTCCATCCTACTTAGGGTTCCATCCCTTTAACGGGCTCGAAGTGGATTCCATTCCACGTATAAATTGGATTTTAAGATGCCGGTGCTTTTCAACGAGTTTTAACAAAAATTCCTAATAATAATAAAAAATACTTATCCTTGAAATCTTGAACTCTTGATAGTCTCGATACTTATGAGTCTTCTATCTTGATATTTTGTCTTGATATCTTGAATCTCTATACTGTACAGTCTTCATTCTTAGTACCTGCATGGTTAATTCTTGCATACATACATATATATATATATATATATATATATATAATCTTATAAGGTTTGTATTTATATTTTATAATCTATTCTAAGGTTGTTGTCATCAAAACCATCATCTCACGGACTAACAGTCTGGACGTAAAATAGCCAAAAAGATCACTTTTCTGTAGGCTCTAGGGGGCTTTTTATAGGCGTAGTAGGTTGATACCTCGCTCAAACTTCGGAAGACTCCTTCTAGCATGTGAGTGGGCCCACGCGATCGATCCCTTGAAATTTCGACTCGATCCATGATCGATACGAACCAATTTCATATCGATCAAGATTTTGCCCAATGGAGTTGAAACATGGCATGAACCTTCCTTGGCTTGTACATAAGCTCCTGTGAAAATTTCATGGCATTTGGACCAACAGATTGTGAGATACGATCGATGCAATCTTGTGTTTTTTGAAGGCTGCTGAGTTCGAATCCATAGTTTTGTACCCACCCCCTTCGTGTCGATCAAAGGCACGTGCTTGCTCGTGACGTGGAACGATAAACTAGGGTAGATCCATATTCTTCGCCGCGTTGACGCTTCTCCCCTCGTGTCGTGGACGCTCTTCGTTTGTATCCGCACATCATGCTCACTCGCATCCATGATTTCACAGCGTTATGTTCGCATCCATCGATCCACTCCCTTTTTCATTTCGATTCCAGGGTTACATTTCATGTCGATTCGGTAAATGTCGATCGATACGAAATGACCACATGGAATGTGTATGATCGATACGATATGTAGACGAAACAGGGACCAATGGATGGATACGAAAATCATTCTCAGAATGGATACGAATGAGGCCTTACCTAATGGATACGAACCAGAGAAGCTTCTGATGGATACGAAAGCATCAATTTCCCCCATGACCAATACAAAATCATCGATTCGAAGTGTGCTGCTAGTCTCCATCCCGATCGATGCGGACGTCATCGATGCGAACCTAAGACGATCGATACGAACAGTATCGAATCGAAATACTGCTTGCCGACCGATACGAAATGTATCGATACGAACCACCATTCACGTACTTTAACTCATCCATATCTCGAGCATACGAACTCTGATTGACCTGAAAATTGTAACATAGCCTCCCCTTGCCATGACCATCATTCCCAATCAATCTTGCCTCGATTAGAGCTTGGTCAAATTTAGACGATATCGATCACAACCTCTTTTCTAATCGATCTCGCATCCTGACATCCATCCTTTCCTAGCTACTCTGTTGTTATTCCTGCTTAACCAAAGGGTGGGATAACATTTTCCCCCCAAAATATACCTTGTGATAAGAAGGTGTGTTTAGAATAGTTTCGAATCCGATATCTGAAGTCCATAGCCATATCATCCGAGTGCATAGTTCTTGACTGCTCTGAGTCGATGTCCGATTCCAAATCCAGTAACCAAATCCTTCACCAATTCTATATCGATACGAATTCGATAACCGAGTCCTAATCCATCCTTATCCAATAACTGAATCCAGGACCTCTTCAGGTCGATATCTAAATTTATAACCTCTCCGGGTTCTTTTCAAGCGCAATCCACACTTGACGACCGTGGTTCAGTGTCCCTGGACGTCGTATAATGCCATGGCTTAAATCCTAAGCCAAATCCTGGTCATTCCGGACCCTTGTCGAGCATAGTCGATACCCGATGACCTGTAATAATAACGATAATGTAGGGCCTAAGTCCTAGGCCGAATCCTGGTCACTCCGGACCCTTATAGAGCATAGTCCATACTCAACGATCTGAATAAGTCGATTTGCCACGTTTGGGCGAAGCGACTCACCCCTTGCCAGGTATAATCCATACCCGATGATCGTTCACCAAAAACCAAACAAAAATCCAATCGAAATCCAATCCGAAATCCAAATCAAATCAGAAAATCAAAAATCCACATTCAAAACCAAAACCAACATCCAAACACGAGAATAATCATCCAAACTAGAAAACAAACAGAATCAGGAGTTCAAACCAAACTCCAAAACCAAACCAGAAAAACGAGTATCCAATCCAAAAAAAAGATTTCACAAACCATAACATCGCGGTTTATCACCATTCAGAGCATGCCTAGGGGCCATCTCCGTCCACGTACATGAGTAAATGACTTTGTCGTTTGCCAGTAACTTGCTACTTATTACATAACATCCCAGTCAATTGATAACCAATCGACCATCATCCCTGGGCCTCACACCATCATTGTTTGAGGTAGATGGTGCTCGCTCCTGCTCCACTGCTACATTCCGAGCCCCGACATACTGCCTCAACTTTCCATTCCTCCTATGCTCCTTAATTAGTCCTTTAAGTGCCTGCAGCTGTTGGTATCGTGCCCATCAAAATCATGGAAGACACAGTGCCTTCTTGATGCCCTTTCATTTTTAGAAGGTTCTCTCCTAGCCGGCCTTCGATAGGGAAGGCGATTCCGGATTTCGATGAATATCCGCTCCAATGTTTCATTCAATCCTGTATATGTAGAGAATTTTGGCTCTCTCCATCGTTTCCTATCTTTTTCCGAGCCATCATCGAACTTCCTTTTTCCTATACCTTTATCCTTTTCGAGCTTCCGCCAGATGGCCCTCTATCCTCAACCGCATTCACCTCCCTTAACTTCAAATCTGTACATGCATCTTCTTGTCGGAGGAATTTCTCGGCTTCGTGAAAGAATTTCCCAAGATCCAGTGGTGGGTCCCGTATCAGAGATACTTTGAAATCTGAATCCTCTCTGACTCCTGATACTGCTGCCATTAAAACCATCGATGGATTCGGCCGATCCACCGAAGAAATCGCCACATTGAACCAAGTTAAGAAATCTCTGAGTGATTCATCCATCCTTTGCTTTATCGACGTTAACGTCATCACATTCTTCGGTCTTTTACTATGAACCCGAAACTACTTCAAAAACCTGTCCACCTGTTCCATCCATGTTCCAATAGATCCCTCTTCCAGCTATCTGAACCACATTACAGCTATGTCCGTTAAGTACAGAGGAAAACGTTGGGCCATAACTTCCTCCGATGCCTCCAGCACTTCCATATGTCTTGTGTATCTCATCAAGTGATCAGTTGAATAAGCCTTGCCATTATATACTTCCACGTTAGGTAGCTTGAACTCTGGTGGATATCGAGCTATCCTGATTTCATGAGTAAACGAACCCCTATTACTCATTCTAAATCTCTATTGGTCAAAACTCCACGCATGGTTCGGTTGATAATCTCATCCAATCCAGCATTGTTTGTCAGGGTTGCCCCCCGAGTCCCCGAAGGAATTCCGGTACATGCTCTTCATCCCACGCTCTTACATTCCTTCCAGCATCCTGTTGTGTGGTGTTGACTGGAATCCCTCCGTGAACTGGTTCATCATTGTTGGGGGTGTGTCCCCGAGCCTGGGTCCATATGGATTAACAGGTGTATGCTGATTAGGGATTGCACCTTGTTGAGCTGTTCCATTTGATTGCCTCTTTGGTCCTTCTATTCCAGCTCCGTGGATCTGGACTCCTGAAGCTCCGACTGTCCCTGTTTTGTCCAACCAGTCTGAGGAGGTTCTGCATCATTTCCTCCTTATGCATAGCTCCCATCATAATTTCCATTTCATCTCGGGTGATGAAAGATGAAGTCTGGTTGGCTCCGGATGAAGCCTCTTGGCTTCCTTCATGTTGACTTCTCTCTGTCCTCTATCTTCTACTCGTTTGCTATGTCATAGCTCTCTAGATCTAAATCCTTAAACTTTCAAACCTACTTGTCACAAATTTGGTATAGCAGATGCTAGTTGTTCTCAGTGAAAGCACCAAAGTGTTTGCGCCGAAATTGGTCACAACCCAAACGTCGTGAAAGCACCAATATAGATCAGCAATATCTGGGCACAAATCTCAAATTCAAGCAAAATGTAGAACGTCATTTTGAAATAACAAACAATGACACGAGATTTATAGTGATTTAGTTATCTTCGGCCTACGTCCACTTCGAATGATAATCCTTTTATTGATGTTCTTTGTTGATCACAGTTGATCACAGAGGATTACAATGAAGAAATTTAAGTACAACAGCAATGATGAGGTGTAAAGTTGAATACGGTAGAGTCTGGACGTCGGATAGGCAAAAAATCCCTTTTCTTTAGGCTCTAGGGGCCTATTTATAGGCGTAGTAGGCTGATACCTCGCTCAAACTTCGGGATACTCCTTCTGGCACGTGAGTGGTCCCATGCGATCAATCCCATGAAGTTTCGACTCGATTCGTGATCGATACGAACCAATTTCATATCGATCTAGATTTTGCCCAATGGAGTTGAAACTCGGCATGAACCTTCCTTGGCTTGTACGTAAGCTCCTGTGAAAATTTCATGGCATTTGGGCCTATGGATTGTGAGATACGATCGATGCAGTCTCGTATTTTTTGAAGGCTGCCGAGTTCGAATCCATAGTTTCGTATCAGTCCCCTTCATGTGGATCAAAGGCACATGCTTGCTCGTGACATGGTACGATAAACTAGAGTAGGTCCATATTCTTCGCCGCGTTGAACGCTTCTCCCCTCGTGTCATAGACACTCTTCGTTCGTATCCGCACATCGTGCTCACTTGCATCCACGATTTCACAAGGTCATGTTCGCATCCGTCAATCCATTCCCTTTTTCGTATCGATTCAATGGGTGCATTTCGTTTCGATTTGGTAAATGTTGATCGATACGAAGTGACCACATGGAATGTGTCTGATCGATACGATATGTAGACGAAACGGGGACCAACGGATGGATACGAAAATTATTCTCAGAACGGATTTAAGGGTTTCAATAGCTTCTTTGTAATATAAGTAATGATGTAAATAATTATTTTAAAATATTTTACATATATTTATAAAGATGTTATTTAAAATATATAAATGGTATTTAAAAATGAAGCAAGAAATTTTGCAAATGAATTTTTGAAAGTATTAAAGTATTAAAGATGATTTATTTGCAAATGATGCTTCAAAATGAATATTGCAAGTAAAATTTATACAAGTTTCTTCGAATGTAGAATTTAAAGATGTTATATACATGGAAAAAAATTGATTCGCAAAGTTAATTTATAGTAATATACTCGGCAAATAAATTTGAATCTCTATTTTGCAAGTATAGTTTGGAACATTTAATTGATTTCGAAGTATTAATAGTAAATTTATTGGTTCATTTACTGTTTGAATTTTTTATTAGACCGTAATAAATGTTTTTCCATGATTTGAATATTCATAAAAAAGTTTGTGAAATTAATTATGAAGATATGACAATTTAAACTTTGATTTATAAATTTAATGTAAGATTTGAGTATTCTATTGGTTTCAGTTTAATAATCTTGAGTTTATACTTATTTTAAAAATAATGAGTCTAATAAATTATCAGATTTAAGGAACTTTATTTTAAAGTTTATTATAATGTTTTGATATAAATTTCTAACATTATTTTAGACTTTTGAAAAATCTTTGCATAATGCTATGAGGATGTTTTAAATATATCTTATATTTTTACTAAGTGAATAAGGTTAAATGTTTTAACTTAATTTTTAGATATGTTGAAATATTTCTTTTCTCTTCAAGGGCAAATACCAAAAACTTAAAATTTTACTCAATAACCGATTGGTGTTATGAAAATAAGTAGGACAGTAGAAGCTTAAGTAATATTTTTTTTAAAATGATTCATTAATGACTTAAATATTTAATGGAAACCAAATTATGTAAGTGATTGATCTTTATATAAATAAATGAATGAAAGGTAAACGATGGAGAAAAACCAAACGAATAGACTTATAAATTTAAAATTCTTGTTTTTTGGCTGATGGTAAATTTGGAAAAGAATACTTCTAGTTGTTGAGGTTGTTTGACTAATATATTAAGTAATTATCTAAGGCTGTTGAGCATAGGGTACACTTGACAGTTTATTCATCACCTTACATGATTTAAGGTTTCTGATGTAAACAAACCATTGGTTACTATGGATGTGTGATGGATTCTTTGGTTGCATAAATGGTTGTATTGTTTGTTTGTATATGACACATATATTGGAATTATTGATATTATTGTTTTCCGGACCTCTTTGTACAAAGGAGACTCTGCCGAAATTTAGGACTTCGATTTTTTTTTGTAAATTTGAGTTATTTTTCTTATTTTTATTAAACTTAAATATGTAGGTTTAATTGTTTATAAATGGACTGTTTAAATAAAATATAACATATTTTTGGATTCCTTCTTGTTTCTTTTCGAGGACGAAAAGTTTTGAGTGTGGGAGATTGTAACGACCGGCATTTTTAAACATTTAAAAGTATTAAATTAAATAATTTTTTTAAATAAAATTGTTAAGAATAAAAAAATTAAGATTTTATTGATACAAATTAGATTATATTACAAGTTATGAGCTTAATTAAGATTTCTATTAATGACATACGTATGCAATAAAATCAGGGTGATAAAAAATGTTAGTGTGTATTTTAATAATATTGGTTTGAATGATATTAACAATTGTCTGAATGTAAATTTCTAAATGAGTGGAATAATAAATGCTAATAAGGAATAATACATGTTTCTTTATTAAAAAAGAATCATATGTTTATTTATTTAAAATGTTTGATAGCTAAAAGATTGATTTCAGAGATGATAAACTATTATTTGGTAAGAAATATACAATAACTGTTTGTATCCAATAGTGCATAAATATGTTTAAATCACTGTTTGATAGTAAATAATTTTTCTATTTTTCATTACATTTATTTAGTCCATTTTGATATTCACCTTTGTAATCAATTGAAATTAATGTAATTGATAATTTCAATTAATAAGAGAGAGAACATTAAATTGTAAGTTTATAAGTGTAATTAAACGTAGCTTATGTTTCGTGAAAATATAAGAAAATTTTGATTTAATGAAAACAAGAACGTTTATATCAAATAAAATGAATGTTTCATTTGTGGACGTAGATTTAATTTCACTCGAGTCAAGAATAGAATGATTATCTAACAAAAAGAAATATATATTTATTTGAACGTTGTTTTAACATACAAATTGATTACAAGAATATGGATATAATTTAAGTAAGTTATTTATTACTGTGGTGTAAAATAACAAATTTATAAACATGTTTAAATGACTTAAGGAAACAATTGTCCTATTTCTCATCCATTTTGGTTTATCTATTTTGAAATTTAACTTTGTTATTAATTGCAATTAATGTAATGGAAATATTTCAATTAAAAGGAAAGAAAACGTTGATTGCAATCAATAGATTTGATAAAAGAAATGCACGTTTTGTGTTAAACAAGAATAGTGCTTTAATGGAAATAAAAGAAATGAAGGTTTTCATTTTTAAGGTAAGTATAATTTTGTTAATTGTGCATAGATAAAAATTTATATGTGTACAAATTGAGTATTATTTGAGTGAATGAAATTAATTTGGTTGCGTTTCGGAAAAAATTGAATTTCAAAATGTGTATGTGGTCCCTTCATTTCTTTTTTATTTATTTATTGCATGTACATTTTAAAATAGTTACCTCATTATTAAAACTTGGTCCGTTCGTTTTTCCTTCGGTTTAATACCTAAGCCTAAGCTTTTAGGCTATATTTAATTCTTTCTATCTCATTTATGTTTATAAAAAAATTTATTTGCCTTTGGTTTACTAATTTTCTCATTCCTGCATACATTTCCTTATGCATTATCAATGCCTAAAGCATTTAAAACTAAACGTGCATTTTGTCTCTCCACCTTTATTTCCTTATTATTAAATAATCTATAATTATATTTCTTCATTTGCATTTTAATTCTCCTAATACCTCATATTCATTTAGTTCACATCTTTCAATACTACGTTTTAAGGCTGTTCATATTTTACTTTATTTCAATTCCTAGTTTATTTATATATACCTTATTAGCTTTTCATTTGTTTCCATCTTCATTCCTTTAGTCATATTTCATTTTGTAATCTCATCTTCTGTAGCTTTATTTTTCGAATAAAACTTACATCTCTCTCTTCACCTTCGTCCTTCCTTTTTCATTTTTTCCTTCTTTAAATCTCCTTCTTCTCTTTTTTTGCTTCATTTTTAATCTTTTTTGTTTCTTCTCCTTCTAATCTTCTTCTAATTCTTTTTGAAAGCTTCCTTTTCCTTTTCAATTCTTCATCTTCTTTAAATTTTCTTCTTATTTTCCAAATATTCTTCTTTTTTCCAAATCTTTTTCTTCAAATCCAGATCTATAACAACTTCTCCATCTCTTCCAAATCATTCTAAAAAAGACTAAGATAGAAGAAAACAAATCAAAAGGAGGAAGTAGTAGCGGATCCAAATCCGACTAGAAAAGGGAAATCCAGAAGGTGAGTGTTTAAACTCACTCATGAAATACTAAAATTTTATTGCATGTTAAACCAGGTCATATAGTGATAAATTTTTGATTGTTGGTTTGGAATTTTTATTGCTATTTAATTTGAATAACTAAATTCCAATATGTGATGACTAATAATTACTGTGACTGTGAACAACCCGTCTTTCAATCCCCAGAAAGACGTATCATCGATAAGAAAAGAAAGAGATAGAAATAGAAAAGATAGAAAGAAAAGAACAACAACATTAGAATCTCACAGTGGAAAGGGAATAAAATATAATATTACACATATCCATTACATAGTTTTATATATCAGAGTACACAAAATAATATGAATTCATTACATTAGACATTCATAAGAGTCTGCCAAACCATACAACCCAAAATACAACATCAAAATGTCACTACAGCGGATAGAGATAGATAGGTACGTCTGGACTCTAGCTCCAGCTTCCAGAACATTTGACAATTCCAACCTGATCACTTGGCTACTCATAAAAATTTGAGTACCCAAGATTTTATGAAAAACAAAATAAACTCCGGGTCAGACATGGGTCTGGTGTGAGTAAACAGGTTAAAGTTGTTTAACTTTAAAATCACTTGAAAACAAAAGGTATCACGTAAGACTTCCCACACATAAACACGAGTAAGTTTTTACCTTACGCTAACAATAACATCTGATAGGAAATCCAGTGATATTATAATAGGGTCTAGGGTTTTCAAGTAAATAGAAAATAGTCAAAACTGTTACATTCATTAAATTCCAGCTATTAGCCACAAAAGTGGGTAATACAATCAAAACCATAAGGTCTCGTTGGAAGAATGGGTTTCCATCAACGGTAGGTCAAAACCTTTAAAATCCAATACATAAGTGTCACAATAAAAACTATGGAATAGATAGGAGATTCTCAAATCCTTACAAATCATATCTAATTTGGTTACCCCCCTATAGAATTAGATACACAGATGGGACTGTCTATGGTACTAGGGGTAAGAGAGAACTTCTCTATAAACTCCAGAGAAATAAAACTCAAAGAAGCACCAAAATCAAGCAAAACTTTAATATACTTGCCATCTAAAAGTAATGTACCTTCCAATACTCCTTTGCCCTTGGATGAGGTTGATGGTGCACCTTCCAAAGAAAATACCTTATTCTGCTGGACTTTATGAAGGAGCGGGCAATCCTTGATCACATGACCCGGTTGATGGCAGTTGAAGCAAAGAGATTTCTGTACTAAAGCTGAACCTGGTCCACTATAATGTAGTTGCTGCTGCTTTCTTCCTTGAGGACACTGATTTGCCAAATGCCGGACTTGCTGACAATTATAGCACTTGCGAGGTCCATTATTGCTTCCCGACTTCTTGTTTTGCCTCTTCCAGTTGGGATTGAATTTCCTCTTCTTTGGGTTAGAAGAATTCCCTCCCGATGCAGCAACTCGTGCCACTGATCTCTTATTCATCAAATCCTCATTTTAACGCCATACCAATTAACTCCATAAAAGATCCTTTCAAGTGCGCTGTCATCCTTTCATGAAACTATGGCCTCAATCCTTGCACAAATATCTCGTTCTTTTTTAGAGGAGTGTCTATAAGCCTTGGACCATAGCAAGATAACTCATTGAATTTGGTCTCATACTCAGCTATAGTCATGCCCCTTGCTTTAAATTCAGAAAATCTTGATAAAGATGATTTTTCCCTGCTGTCGGCATGAATTTGTCCTCAAACAACTCCTTAAATTCTTCCCAAGACATATCGTCCTCCGAGACATTAGCTATCACTGCATCCCACCAGGCTGCAGCACCTCCTTGTAATTTCCATGAAGCCATTACCCTCTTCTGCTCATCAGATAATTTCTTGCTCTTTAAGATTTTCTCACAAGAGCATAGCCATGCTTGGACCTCAATTATAGTCTATGTCCCTTTAAATGGTCCTCCTCCAAGGTTGACGAAGTCTTTACATAAAGCAGCAAAACTGACTGGAGGCGGTACTGGATTAACAGCCTCATTATCAGTCTGACCTCTTCTATCATTGGTTGATGTACTTCCAACAACCCTTTCCCTTCTGCCTCTTGAACTCATTCTGGCTACCTGGATAGGTAACCCAACCAATTTAGATAGGGATATAGTTATATAAGAAAATTACAAATACGAACTCTCAAGATAGATACTATTCCAGAACCTAGGTGTTTCTCAACCTATGCTCTGATACCAACTGTAACGACCCATCTTTCAATCCCCAGAAAGACGTATTATCGAAAAGAAAAGAAAGAGATAGAAATAGAAAAGATAGAAAGAAAAGAACAACAACATCAGAATCTCACAGCGGAAACGGAACAAGATATAATATTACACATATCCATTACATAGTTTTACATATCAGAGTACACAAATAATACGACTTCATTACATTAGACATTCATAAGAGTCTGCCAAACCATACTACCCAAAATACAACATCAAAATGTCACTACAACGGATAAAGATAGACAGGTACGTCTGGATTCTAGCTCCAGCTTCCAAAATATTTGACAATTCCAACCTGATCATTTGGCTACTCATAAAAATTTGAGTACCCAAGAGTTTATGAAAAACAAAATAAAATCCGGGTCAGACATGGGTCTGGTGTGAGTAAACAGGTTAAAGTTGTTTAACTTTAAAATCATTTGAAAAAAAAGGTATCACGTAAGACTTCCCACACATAAACACGGGTAAGTTTTTACCATACGCTAACCAAAACATTTGACAGGAAATCCAGTGATATTATAATAGGCTCTAGGGTTTTCAAGTAAATAGAAAATAGCCGAAATTGTTACATTCGTTAAATTCCAGCTACTAGCCACAAAAGCGGGTAATACAATCAAAACCGTAAGGTCTCGTAGGAAGAATGGGTTTCCATCGATGGCAGGGCTACTGGGGTACCTCCCGTCACAGTACAGGGCCTAGATCACCGTAACGAGGACCACTCTCGATCCCCTGCAACACAAAGCCGGAACCATCCCTTACTGGACAGTTTCGAACAAGCCAACCCCGCCGTTGTGGCCAATAACTGCCCAGACAGCCGAAATAATAAGGGACTTCTAGACAGGGGTAAATCTCGTCCTACTTGGGCATGACCCACTTAGCCTTGCTGCACCTCCCCTACTTTAGCCATTCCCTATTGATGAGGCTTGAGATTACGATTACCTTTATAGAACACATCTCAAAGAATGGTCATCGTCCACCTGACGATGTGCTGAAAGTATTCAATTCATACAAGTTCGTTTCGGGTTCGAACGAAACCGAAGGCATTATTTCGTTACACTCATTTTGGAATCAGCCTCAGAGTTAACAACAATAACCCTTGCACTCTGAAACTCCATCTCGATCTTCACTTTGAGATGTCACGACCTAACGTTTAACTTGGATCGATGTGGTTTTCGAAAAATAAAACTTGATTCCCGATCCCGGTCTCATCGAAATCCAAACGTGTCTTAAAGGCCAAGTTGTTTAAAGACTTAAACAATTCAATTCAATTTTTAAACATAGAATTCACACAGCATTATCCATAGTTAATAACAAACATCTAACACAGATATATACAATATCTCATCAAAGAATATCTCAGGTTATCATTCAACAGATATCAACCAAATCCAGACATTCAATTCAAAACTATCATCCATAAGCAAGCATATCTCTAATTCCTATTATAATTAATTTAATTAATTCAAATTAAATTAATTACTTTAGAATTAATCACCTTACCTTGCTTAACCAATTATTAATTAATTAATCACAATCATTTAATTAATTAATCACTTCTTAATTATCCGCATTATCAATTAATTATTCTTTAATTAATTAATAAATTATCCTTTAATTATTAATTAATAACTCTAATTATTCATTATTAAAACTTGATAAAAAATTAATCAATCCTTAATTGATTACTAATTAATCCTTATTTAATAATTAATTAATCTTAATTAATTGCTTAATCAATTTATCTTAATTACTTAATTAATAATAATTAACAAACCTTAATCATTTAATTAATTAATTCTTAATCATAAATTAATTAACTATTGATTATAAATTAATCAATGTTTAATTACTTAATAATTAAATTATTTAATTAATTAATTCTTAATCATTAATTAATCACCAATCACTTAATTAATTAATCACTAATCATATATTAATTAATCTTTATTTATTTAATTAATTATCTATTAAATATAATTTAATTTAATTCTTAATTATCAATTAATTAATCCATAACTAATTAATTAGACCTTTATAAATTAATTAATCTAAAATTATTAATTAATTTAACTTTAATTACTTTATTAATTTAAATAATCTTTAACCATAAAAACTTAATTAACTTTCAAACAAATCAATTTCATTAATTACTTAAAATTATTACATAATTCCACTTTGTTTAAACTTAATTACTTTTTAAAAGTTAAATTTAAAAGAATACAAAATCATCTCAAAATTTAGTTACCAAAGTATAAATTACTTTAAATTAAATAGTTTAACATTATCATAAAGTAGTTTAAATAAAATTTAAATTTTAAAATTTAAAATATGTTTTGAAAAACACTTTTTTTAAACATTACTTGCTTGGTTCAACCCGTCCAAACTCAAGACCAACTCGGGTTCCCTTCCTCATCTCCCTTCCATTTCTTTTCTAAAACTTACTTAAGTTAAGACTTAAATTACAAGAAACTGGAAAGAAAGTAACACATACGAACCCAGGCATGAGCAAACTACAGCATCACCCCATGCCCTAACTCGAGCAAAGACCTTCCCACCCCGATTATCACTTCGAGCAACATCTCAAACGCACACGAACTCAACAAATTCGGGCACGACAACGCTACTGTGCACGTGCACAGTCACCAATGGCATCGATACCAACGGCGATACCCTCTACATGTCGGCGATCAAGCACTCATCCATTTCCGACCCTCAAACCCAAATCGCGAAGCTCGAAACCAAATCGAGTATCTCTTTCGAACCTGAACCCATAACTTCACCAGAAAATCATCCCATCACGGCCATCCACACCACCAAGAACGCTGTGCCACTACTTATGACTTCTATCAGGACTCCGGTATATCCTCCTTAAATTAGGCCAAGCTCGATGCACTCACGAATTCACCGCGACCAAATCTATGAACCCGGACCAAACTAGGGTTAAAAACGAAATCACCAATTTCCGACTCCATGGTGAACAAACTCCTCCTCCACAATTTTTCTCAGATTCATCGTCCACCATTACAACTCTGACCCAAGCCTCGACCCCTAGAACCTACCCAGTCACCAGAATTTAGAAACAAACTTCGGGTCACCACCGAAATACTACCCCAAAACCCATTTAAAAATTATGATTTTTATTTTAAAAATCATGTTTCACAGAGTTGATTCAAGATATAAAATTGAATCATCAAATTTTCATACTTGATTTTATCATGTTCTTAAACTTCCTACTGTATCATCCTGTTTCAGAAGATATTCAAACCAATTTTATTTGAATAAATTTTTAAACTTAAATTTATGTTTAAATAAACATACTGTGTTTGAAAACTCAAGCCTAATAGTGATTTTTTAAAGAAATTTTGAACTTTTGTTTTAGTTTTTACTATGTAACTTGGGAAACAGAAAAGTATCAGGTAGTTTTAAACATGCACAGTTTAATATATTTACAAAGATTTCACCTATATATATACATGCAAGACATCCAACATCTCAGAAATTCACATGCACAAATTAAATTACTTAAACTTTCAAATTAAAAGTTTATTCACCTGAAACTTATTCCAATCAGAGACCAAAATTTGCAAAAATCTGGAAAAAGATGACCTGTAGAACTTGAACTTGGAAATTCAGAAAGGAAATGCTCTTTAAATTTAGGTGTTCCTGTTTGCTTCCCAACTTGAATTTAAATCAAATCTTTAGATTGGAGAGAGCTTTGAATTTGCTACTTACAAGAATTTGATTTTTACAGGAACTTGATTTTACAGGATTTTTGTATTTTGCTTGTAGATTAGAAACTTTGAAATGAGATTTTGAATTCTTTTTTTTAATTCTTGGTTGAAAGAGTGGAAATTTGATGAAATTTAGATTTGTAGACGAAGGAGTGATTTGTTCTTTGTTTTTTTTTTTTGAAAATGAGATGGAAAGTTTAAATAAAGAAGATGAAATAACCTGTTATAGATTAAATTTTGTTTTGTTAAAATTAAAGAAAATAATTTATAAATGTGACACTTGTCACTAAACATGATTATTTTCCTAACACTTGTCATTAGAGTGATTCATGAATTAACATATGTAATTCTCATGCAAAATAGATTTTTAAATGTTTTTATTAATTAATTTTCAATTTTTTAAATACATTTTTAATTTATATAAATCAATTCTTTTTAAAGAAATAAATATCAACCAAATTTATATTCTAAATAAAATCATAAAAATATGCTTTAAACTCAAAGTATGATTTAAGATATAAATGACCATATTTTGAATTTCAATTCAACAATCCAAATTCAAATTAAAAATCAAATTTGATATTTACATAAAATTTTAACAAATCCATTTCCATTTGTATATATTAATTTCAATTAAAATCAATATATATTTACAACCCATTTATTATTATTGTTTAAAATAACAAATTTATTAATTTTAATTAATTTATTAAAAAGATTATCACATTTAAATTGGGTTTGAAATTCCGGAATATCACATTCCTCCCCCCTTAAAAGAATTTCGTCCCCGAAATTTATACAAAAGATAATCCAAAATTTTCATTTCATTTCAACAATTCAAGCATACATATCATCCATACATAAGTAACCAATCAAACAAAACATCCAAACAACAATACATCCAGTTCAAACATCATTAGCTATCTGGAAACATATCCGGATAAGCCTTCCTAAAACTATCCAGAGTCTCCCAAGTACAATCTCTGGCATCCTCACTCCACTGGACTTTAACGAGCTTCACTATCTTGCTTCTGAGTTGCCTCTCGTCTTGATCAACAATCTGAACAGGATGTCTGAAAACTGATAAGTCCGGCTCAACCTCTAAGTCTTCCTGCACAGCTGGCTCCACAATAAGAGATGGATCATGCATGTATTTCCGTAGATGAGATACGTGGAAAACATTGTGAATTCGAGCCATCCGGACTGGCAATTCAATCCTGTATGCTACGGCACCAATCCTCTCGAGCACTCGGAATGGACCAATATATCTCGGGGCGAGTTTCCCTGTCTTCCCAAATCTTACTGCACCTTTAATCGCGGAAACTTTGAAAAAGACTAAATCGCCAATCTCAAACTCCAATTGTCTTTGTCTTTTATCTTCATATTCCTTTTGACGATCCTGAGCAGCTCTCATCCTTTTCCTGATAGGCTCAATTTTAGCAGATGCTTCACCGATCAGATCTGGTCCAAGCACAAGACGGTCTTTCGACTCTATCCAACAGGCTGGAGATCTACACGGTCTTCCATAAAGAGCTTCAGAGGGAGCCATCTTAATACTTGCTTGGTAAGTGTTATTATAAGAGAATTCCACTAGATGTAGATGGTCCTCCCACGATCCACCAAAATCCAATACACAGGCTCTCAACATATCTTCTAGAATTCGATTAAGCCTTTCCATCTGCCCATCTGTCTAGGGATGATATGTTGTACTTAATCTCAAACATGTTCCCATAGCCGACTGCAAAGCCTCCCAGAATTTGCTGGTGAAGATAGGATCTCGATCACTTACTATACTAACTGGAACACCATGCAATCTGCCTATCTCTCTCAAGAAAATTTCTGCCAGAGAAGCTGCAGTACGGGTTGCCTTCACTGGTATAAAATGAACGCTTTTAGTTAGGTGATCAACAATCACCCATATTCCTTCATTTCCCTTCTTAGTTCTAGGCAAACCATTAGTGAAATCCATCGAAATCATCTCCCACTTCCACATTAGAATTTCCAAAGGTTGTAACAAACCGGCTGGCTTCTGCTGGTCTCCTTTAACTTGCTGGCAGATAGCACAACTATTAACGAAAGCAGCTACATCTTCCTTCATGCCCTTCCACTAAAAGATTCTCTTCATAACCTTATACATTTTTGAGATTCCTGGATGGATATTTATTCTGGATCGATGACTTTCAGATAAGACCTCCTGTTTCAATTCCTTAAAATTCGAAACACAGATCCTTCCGTTGAACCTCAGTGTTCCTTGGTCATCAATCTTAAAGCTGGAACACTGGCCCTTCTTAACTCTCTTGATGATTCCTCTTAATTTGCTATCAGAATCTTGCTTGCTCGAAATCCTTTCCAGAAGAGATGGAACCACTTCCAAAAGAGATAGAACTGCATTCCTGCTAAGAGCGTCTGCCACAACATTTACCTTCCCTGGGGTATACAGGATATCCAAATCATACGATGCTAAGAACTCGACCCATCGCTGCTGTCTTAGATTTAGATCTTTTTAAGAGAAAAGATATTTCAACGGTTTGTGATCCGTAAATAACTCGAATTTCTCTCCCAAAAGATAGTGCCTCCAGATCTTTAAAGCAAAAACAATGGTCAACAGCTCTAGATCGTGCGTAGCGTAGTTTCTTTCATGTGGCTTCAATTGCCGACTCGCATACGCAATTACCATACCATTTTGCATTAACACTGCTCCCAATCCAACAATACAGGCATCTGTATAAACCTCAAACTTACTCTTCCCATCCGGAATAGCCAACACAGGGGCACTTGTCAACCTTACCATTAGATTCTGAAAAGCCTCCTCACATTCAGGTGTCCACTTAAATTTAGATCCCTTCCTTGTCAGCTTAGTCAGGTGCGAAGAGATCTTGGAATAGTCCCTAATAAACTTTCTATAGTAGCCAGCCAATCCCAGAAAACTGCGAACTTCAGTCGGTGTCCGAGACTGCTTCCATTCCAAAATAGTCTCAATCTTCGCTGGATCTACCGAGATGCCTTCTCCAGAAACAATGTGCCCCAAAAATTTTACTTCTAATTTCCAAAATTGGCACATAGAGAACTTCGTCTTCAGAACATGCCTTCTCAGAGTTTCCAATACTATTCTCAAGTGCTGCTTGTGCTCTTCTTCCGACTTAGAGTAGACCAAGATATCATCGATGAACACCAAAATGAACTTATTCAATACATCATGAAAGACCCGGTTCATCAAGTCAACAAAGTAGGCAGGAGCGTTGGTTAACCTGAAAGGCATAACCAACCACTCATAGAAACAATTAAGTCCCCTAAATGCAGTTAAGGGAATACTGTCCTCAGCTACCCTTAACTGATGGAAACCTGATGCTAAATCCAATTGAGAAAAGACTGAAGAACCATGCAGTTGGTCGAAGAGATCATCAATTCGAGGAAGAGGATACTTATTTCGAATGGTCACTTTGTTCAATTCTCTATAATCTACGCAGAACCTTAGCGACCCATCCGACTTGGTGACAAACACCGCAGCCGAACCCCCAATAAGAAAAACTGGGCCTAATCAAACCCTTCTCCAACAGATCTTGAGTTTGCTTCACTAGCTCCTCCCTCTCCTTAGGAGCCATCCTTCAACTAGGCTGAATCATGGGTACTGCTTTTGGAACCAAATCTATGCGAAACTGTATTTCCCGGTGCAGAGGTAAACACTTAACTTCCTCGAATACGTCTGAGAAATCCTGGACCACTTCGATATCTTCAACCTCCTCTTGAAAAGTCTCAATTCCATGTAAAAGACCACTCAAGTGTAATCCAGAGTTATCACACATTACTCTAGCAATTCTACTCGGATCAGTTTCCAACGAAACTGTTCTCTCATCACAATTTAAGACAGCCTTATATTTATCAAGCCAATCCATCCCCGATATAAGGTCAAAACCCTTAAAATCCAATACATAAGGGTCATAAGAAAAACTATGGAATAGATAGGAGATTCTCAAATCCTTACAAATCATATCTAATATGGTTACCCTCTATAGGATTAGATACACAAATGGGATTGTCTATGGTACTAGGGGTAAGAAAGAACTTCTGTATGGACTCCAGAGAAATAAAACTCAAAGAAGCACCAAAATCAAACAAAACTTTAATATACTTGCCATCTAAAAGTAATGTATCTTCCAATACTCCTTTTCCCTTGGATGAGGTTGATGGTGCACCTTCCAAAGCAAATACCTTATTATGCTGGACTTTACGAAGGAGTGGGCAATCCTTGATCATATAACCTGGTTGATGGCAGTTGAAGCAAAGAGATTTCTGAACTAAAGTCGAACCTGGTCCACTATAATGCAGTTGCTGCTGCTTTCTTTCTTGAGGACATAGATTTGCCAAATGCCCGACTTGCTGACAATTATAGCACTTGCGAGGTCCATTATTACTTCCCGACTTCTTGTTTTGCCTCTTCCAATTGGGATTGAATTTCATCTTATTCGGGTTAGAAGAATTCCCTCCCGATGCAGCAACTCGTGCCACTGATCTCTTATTCATCAAATCCTCATATCTTAACGACATATCAATTAACTCCACAAAATATCCTTTTAAGTGCACCGTCATCCTTTCATGAAACTCTAGCCACAATCCTTCCACAAATATCTCGTTCTTTTTGAGAGGAGTGTCTATAAGCCTTGGACCATAGCAAGATAACTCTTTGACTTTGGTCTCATACTCAGCTATAGTCATGCCCCTTGCTTTAAATTCAGAAAATCTTGATAAAGACGAGTTTTCCCTGCTGTCGGCATGAATTTGTTCTCAAGTAACTCCTTAAATTCTTCCCAAGACATATCGTCCTCCGAGACATTAGCTGTCACTACATCCAACCAAGCTGCAGCACCTCCTTGTAATTGCCATGAAGCCATTACCCTCTTCTGCTCATCCGATAATTTCATGCTCTTAAAATTTTTCTCACAAGAGCATAGCCATGCTTCGACCTCAATTATAGTCTCTGTCCCTTTAAATGGTCCTCCTCCAAGGTTGACGAAGTCTTTACATAAAGCAGCAAAACCGACTGGAGACGGTACTTGATTAACAGCCTCATTATCAGTCTGACCTCTTCTATCATTGGTAGATGTACTTCCAACAACCCTTCCCCTTCTGCCTCTTGAACTCATTCTAGCTACCTGGACAGGTAACCCAACCAATTTAGATAGGGATATAGTTATATAAGAAAATTACAAATACGCACTCTCAAGATAGATACTATTCCAGAGCCTAGGTGTTTCTCAACCGATGCTCTGATACCAACCATGACAACCCGTCTTTCAATCCCTAGAAAGACGTATTATCGATAAGAAAAGAAAGAGATAGAAATAGAAAAGACAGAAAGAAAATAACAACAACATCAGAATCTCACAGCGAAAACGGAACAAAATATAGTACTACACATATCCATTACATAGTTTTACATATCAGAGTGCACAAAATAATATGACTTCATTACGTTAGACGAGTCTGCCAAACCATACAACCCAAAATACAACATCAAAATGTCACTACAGCGGATAGAGATAGATAGGTACGTCTGGACTCTAGCTCCAGCTTCCAAAACATTTGACAATTCCAACCTGATCACTTGGCTACTCATAAAAATTTGAGTACCCAAGAGTTTATGAAAAACAAAATAAAATCCGGGTCAAACATGGGTCTGGTGTGAGTAAACAGGTTAAAGTTGTTTAACTTTAAAATCATTTGAAAACAAAAGGTATCACGTAAGACTTCCTACACATAAACACGGGTAAGTTTTTACCTTACGCTAACCAAAACATTTGATAGGAAATCTAGTGATATTATAATAGGGTCTACGGTTTTCAAGTAAATAGAAAATAGCGAAATTGTTACATTCATTAAATTCCAGCTACTAGCCACAAAAGTGGATAATACAATCAAAACCGTAAGGTCTTGTAGGAAGAATGGGTTTCCATCAATGGCAGGGCTACTGGGGTACCGCCCGTCACTGTACGGGGCCTAGATCACCGTACCGAGGACCACACCCGATCCCGTGCAACACAAAGCCAGAACCTTCCCTTACTGGACAGTCTCGAACAAGACAACCCCGCAGTTGTGGCCAACAACTGCCCACACAGCCGAAATGATAAGGGACTTCTAGACAGGGGTAAATCTCGTCCTACTTGGGCGTGACCCAATTAGCCTTGCTGCACCTCCCCTGTTTTAGCCATTCCCAGTTAATGAGGCTTGAGGCTAGGATTACCTTTATAGAACACATGTCTTAGAACACTCATCGTCCACTTGACGATGTGCTGAAAGCATTTAATCCATACAAGTTCGTTCCGGGTTGGAACGAAACCGAAGGCATTATTTCGTTACACTCATTTTGGAATCACCCTCAGAGTTAACGACAATAACCATTGCACTCTGAAACTCCATCTCGATCTTTACTTTGAGATGTCACGACCTAACGTTTAACTTGGATCGATGTGGTTTTCAGAAAATCTAGCATGATTCCCGATCCCGGTCTCATCGAAATCCAAACGTGCCTTAAAGGCCAAGTTGTTTAAAGACTTAAACAATTCAATTCAATTTTTAAACATAGAATTCACACAGCATTATCCATAGATAATAACATACATCTAACACAGAAATATACAATATCTCATTATATAATATCTCAGATTATCATTCAACAGATATCAACCAAATCTAGACATTCAATTCAAAACAATCATCCATAAGCAAGCATATCTCTAATTCCTATTATAATTAATTTAATTAATTCAAATTAAATTAATTACTTAGGAATTAATCACCTTACCTTGCTTAACCAATCGTTAATTAATTAATCACTTTCAAACATTTCCACTTTGTTTTAAAAGTTTAATTTTTAGTTAAATAAATTAAGAAAGTATAGTTTAAAATAAAATCACAAGTTAATTAAATTTAGTAAAAGAAAATAAATTGTTCAATTTATTTGGATATTAATAAATTGTATAAATGTTTATACAAGGTCTAAAATTGAGAAAACAAGTCGGAATGGGAAATGGATTGCAAAATAAAGGCAAAGGTGAGATCTTCTCACTCAATCGCTGATTTAATTTTTATAGTTAAATTTAAAATTGATTGATTGTGTGCTTAAATTAATTTATTATTGGTTATATTAGTTTAGACACTATGTGCTGCATATAGCGGAGGTTATTATATTAAACCCATATACCACGATATTCCACCTCGAAGTGGAATTGGTATTATATATGTATTTGGAGTTTTGATTTCCCACATATATAGCGGATAAGACCCTATGCGCTGCATAATAGCGGGCGATGTTTTATAAATCCCATATACCGTGATATTCCACCTCGAAGTGGAATGGGTATTTAATTATTGTGCTAACGTCTGTGGATGCAGGGAAACATGTTGGAGGGATCCAACTGGATTCCTCAAATATTTAATTTGTTTCGTATGTTGTGTGTTTATTATTTATAATTTGTGTGATTATTTGTGATTGAAACCGCTGAAGGCTATAATTTAGCTAAATATATTCTGGTATCGTAGGATACTAGAAATAAATAAAAGGTTTGATTTTGAAATTTGGGTAGAAGATTTATAATAAATTCACTCAAAAGAATTGGGTGAATTTTAAAAGAAAGAAATTTAAATAGATAAAGTTTTATCTTTGAAAACTTATCGAATTAACTCAAAAAATATGGGAAATATTTTTTATAAAGGAATTTTGAGAATGTTGTTTAATAGTTGAAGAATTTATTTAAGATACGAATTTTAAATATTTGAAAGAGATAAAAGAATTTATTTCAAAAGGAAATAAATTTAGAAATTAAATTTGGAATTAATTTAGAGTTAAAATAAATCTTAGGAATCGATTTGTGAATTTGGTTTGGTGTTTTGGTAATAAATTGGGAAATTGGTTTGAAATTAATTTGGTATAAAATAATAAACCTTTGGGAAATTGATGTGAAAATTTATTTGTTTCAAATAAATATAGAAATCAATTTGAAATTGAACTAGGTAATGGAAATAATTTAGAAATTAAATTTGAAGATTAATTTGATGGTTTAAAACTAAAACCCTTGGGAAATCAATATGAAAATTGATTTGTAGATTGAAACAAATTTAGAAAAAAATTTGGAATTTGATTTGGTGATTGAAATAAATTTGGAAATCAATTTAAAAATTGATTTGGGTGTTGAAAGTGAATATTTGGAAAATGATTTGAAAATCGTATATCGTTGGATATTTGAAGGTTTAAAATTCACAATGGAAATTTTATAAAGAAAAGGGAAATTGTTTAAAAAATGTATTGGTTTACCTTCAAAGTGTGGAAAGAAATTTACAAATTTGGAATGTAAATTAAAATAAATCAAGAAGATTTATTAATTTGTTGGAGTTGACCATTTTGTAATGGAAAATGAATTCTTCCCTGGAAAGCCGAGTATATTTTTAAAATAGCTTTTGAATGAAATTTAGAAGTTTTAGATTTATTTTTAAAATAATATTGCTGGAGAAATTAGTTTGGAAATTGTTTAAAGTAAAAATTTTATATAATTGATTATATAAGGGATTATTTTAAAGATTCAAATTGATATTTGATTTAGAAAATAGTTATTTAAGTATTTATACTTTATTTACAAATTTTTATTTTTAAATTAGTTTTGGACCTGAATTTTTATATGAGATATTAGTATAATATTTTTCATAACTAATATTTAAGCAAATATTCTAAAATAGTTTATTTTAAATGTTTCCAAGTATATTTTGAATAAGTATTTTTATATTATTTTAAAATATTTGAAATCGGCTGATTTTCAGTGGAAATGAATAAATGTTTCGAAATGTATTCCGCATGAGAAGAGTGTTTTGAATTTGTTTTCAAAAAAAGATTGAAATGTGGAAATTGATTTGAAATTTATTTTCAAAGGATTGAAGTGTGAAATTTTATCTTGCGAAGATATATTGAAAAAAAATTGGGAAACAGTTAATTGAAATCCAGTGACTGTTGTGAATGATGATTGATAGTCAAATAACTGACTATCAATATTGGCCTTAATCGGCATTTGAATTTCAATGCGATTGGGAGTCGAATTCCACTGGATATCCGAAACCCACATCGAACCTTTATGATTGCGATGGATCATTTTTTTAAAAGATCAAAATTAAATTGTTGTGATTTGTTTGAATCTGAATGTAACACTTATTTTTAAAATAAGCGCTCGTTATTCGGATTAGCCGGGAGAGGAACTTTTGTCATAAAACCCATTCCGAATAACGAACGACGAAATGGAATTGCATTTGAAGATGGTGTTAAAGACCAGCTTTTTTCAAAAGCAAAAGGATTACCTGTCGAATGTCTCTGCACCGGGTTGCTCCGGTATAGAGATTTTATCACCCTTTGTGATGGAGATTCGGGATGTGATTAGTGAATATTCGGATTTGCAAGGGCTTCTTTGGAAGTGCCTTCGGTTCCGTTCGATCTCGGAATGGACTTGTATGGATGTGTGTCTGACGTTACACTTTGAGATGGAAAGCTGGTTTCTATCAAATACATTTCTGTTGGTGGCGGAGAATTTATTCTCTTAGCTTCACACCCTTCTCTGAGACGTACGAGCTCAGAGGTTATGTAGTTGATGGTTACTAGGTATATATTCCCAATTTGGTAATGTGGCATACGAAGTGCTGCTGATAATTTGTTGATCAAAGCAAGGCTTTTGTGAAAAGCGTAGCTTTGTGGACGAGACTTCGTCGAACCTCACACCCCGGAATGGTCGAAACAGGAAGAATGCAGCAAGCTTATAGGGGTAGCGCCCCTTAGGGTATGTACATTTCCTTCTGGATAGAAGTGGTATCATGGTTTGGAGCCCAGATACTTAACTTATGTAAATATCGCAAATATATATTACTTTTTGATTGTTGTTGTTGAGGATCCTCGGATAAAGGCTGATTACAACCGGGGGATGGCATGCTTGTGTAGTAGTTACCTGTTTTTGCAGAGGTAACCCGACCTTGTGTTGGCAGAGATCCGGCTAGGTTCACGGGGAGTCCATCCAGAGGCGTACCCATGTGGCCCAGGAAGTTCCTTAGCCCGACCATTTGTTGGAAATCCAATCACCAATACGCGCCTTGTACAGTTTTAGTTGTAGAACCTGCCATCTAATATGGTAGCTACTGCAGGCATACTATAATGGTACGTATGCTGGCTAAGATTAATATTATACTTGCAAATGTTTTCTGCACTATGCACTAATAATAATATTAAAAAGATTTTGCGTATTAATCATGTTTGACTATCACAAGGAGAAATCTCATCCAAGTGTGCGATTGCATTGTGTGTGTGCCGGGAGGCCTTATGGTAGTTTCATTTTCCAAAAAGCGTTGCGAATTTCTTTTAAATTCTTTTGTTTTCTTTGGTAAAAGTATAACTGTTTTTAAGATCTCACACCAGTCCCATGACTGACCTGGAGTTTATTGTTCCCTTTCTAAACTCTGGGTGCCCATAATTTTCCACACGGACAGCCTAGAGTCAGGTTATCAGTTATTCGGGAGCAAAGTTAGAAAAGAGTTGCTGTGGAGATCAGGATTTGAAGCTGGATGGCGAGACCTATCTTTACTATGTAGTGTCCATTGCGTATGGTTAGTGCAAATCAATTTTCATATAGTCAAGTTATAATAAATGTCAGTGATGTATGATGTCGTTGTAAACTCTGATGTTGCATTGTATTAACTGAGATGATTCTTTGTTTTAAAGATTATTCATTTATCTATTATATTTGTTCCACTGCGAAATGCGAGATTCTGTTATTGTTTATGTTCTTCTATCTTCTTCTTCTTTAAACACTAACGGTTCGGTTTTTCGGCATTCGATTGTGTGGCATTTAATTACTTTCAAACATTTCCACTTTGTTTAAACTTAATTACTTTTTAAAAGTTAAATTTAAAAGAATATGGAATCATCTCCAAATTTAGTTATCAAAGTATAAATTACTTTAAATTAAATAGTTTAACATTATCATAAAGTAGTTTAAACAATTTTAAATTTTAAATTTTAAAATAAGTTTTGAAAAACACTTATTTTAAACATCACTTGCTGGGGTTCAACCCCTCCAAACTCAAGACCAACTCAGGTTCCCTTCCTCATCTTCCTTCCATTTCTTTTCTAAAACTTACTTAAGTTAAAACCTAAATTATAAGAAACTGGAAAGAAAACAACACATAAGAACCCAGGCACGAGCAAACTACAGCATCACCCCGTGCCCTAACTCGAGCAAAGACCTTCCCAACCCGATTATCACTTCGAGCAACATCCCAAACGCACACGAACTCAACAAATTCCAGCACAACAACGCTACTTTGCACGTGCATAGTCACCAACGGCGTCGATACCAACGGCGACACCCTCTACACGTCGGCAATCAAGCACTCATCCATTTCCGACCCTCAAACCCAAATCGCGAAGCTCGAAACAAAATTGAGTATCTCTTTCGAACCTGAACCCATAACTTCACCAAAAAATCATCCCATCACGGCCATCCACACCACCAGGAACGCTGCGCCACCGCCTATGACTTCGATCACGACTTCGGTACATCCTCCTTAAATTAGGCCAAGCTCGATGCACTCACGAATTCACCGCAAACAAATCTATGAACCCAGACCAAACTAGGGTTAAAAACGAAATCACCAATTTCCGACTCTATGGTGAACAAACTCCTCCTCCATTATTTTTCTTAGATTCATCGTTCACCATTACAACTCCGACCCAAGCTTCGACCCCTAGAACCTACCCAGTCACCAGAATTTGCCCAGAAACAAACTTCGGGTCACCACCGAAATACTGCCCCAAAACCCATTTAAAAGTTATGATTTTTATTTTAAAATTCATTTTTCATAGAGTTGATTCAAGATATAAAATTGAATCATCAAATTTTCATACTTGATTTTATCATGTTCTTAAACATCCTACTGTATCATCCTGTTTCAGAAGATATTCAAACCAATTTTATTTGAATAAAATTTTAAACTTAAATTTATGTTTAAATAAACATACCGTGTTTGAAAACTCAAGCCTAACAGTGATTTATTAAAGAATTTTGAACTTTTGTTTTAGTTTTTACTCTGTAACTTGGGAAACATAGAAGTATCAGGCAGTTTTAAACATGCACAGTTTAATACAGAATATACACAAAGATTTCACCTATATATATACATGCAAGACATCCAACGTCTCAGAAATTCACATGCACAAATTATATTACTTAAACTTTCAAATTAAAAGTTTACTCACCTGAAAATTATTCCAAGCAGAGACCAAAATTTGCAAAAATCTGGAAAAAGATGATCTGCAGATCTTGAACTTGGAAATTCAGAGAGGAAATGCTCTTGAAATTTAGGTGTTCCTGTTTGCTTCCTAACTTGAATTTAAATCAAAGCTTTAGATTGGAGAGAGCTTTGAATTTTCTACTTACAAGAATTTGATTTTTACAGGAACTTGATTTTACAGGATTTTTGTATTTTGCTTGTAGATTAGAAACTTTGAAATGAGATTTTGAATTCTTGTTTTTAATTCTTGGTTGAAAGAATGGAAATTTAATGAAATTCAGATTTGTAGATGAAGGTGTGATTTATTCTTTGTTTTTATTTTTTAGTAAATGAGATGGATAGTTTAAATAAAGAAGATGAAATAACCTTTTATAGATTAAATTGTGCTTTATTAAAACTAAAGAAAATAATTTACAAATGTGACACTTGTCACTAAACATGATTATTTTCCTAACAAATGTCATTAGAGTGATTCATGAATTAACATATGTAATTCTCATGCAAAATGGATTTTTAAATGTTTTTATTAATTAATTTTCAATTTTTTAAATTCAATTTTAATTTATATAAATCAATTCTTTTTAAAAGAAATAAATATAAACCAAATTTTATATTCTAATTAAGATCATAAAAATATAATTTGAACTCTAAGTATGATTTAAGATATAAATAATCATATTTTGAATTTCAATTTAACAATCCAAATTCAAATAAAATTTCAAATTCAAATTAAAAATCAAATTAGATATGTACATAAAATTTTAACAAATCCATTTCCATTTGTATATATTAATTTCAATTAAAATCAATATATATTTACAACCCATTTATTATTATTGTTTAAAATAACAATTTTATTAATTTTAATTAATTTATTAAAAAGATTATCACATTTAAATTGGGTTTGAAATTCTGGAATATCCCGGTGACATGTTATTGAATTGGTTGATTTGTTGAATTGATTGATTTGAATGTTGATTGTATGTTGTGATGGATGCTATTGTGATTGAATGTGTATTTATTTATTTATTTGATATATATTTGTTACCATCCTATAGTTTATTGTAATTATATAAATTTTCATATTGATTATTTCACACTGAATAAAGATATAAAACCCATGAATTTCAAGTATTTACATCAGAGGAAAAATAGTATGTTAAATTTACTATTTGAACCTTAAAAATGATTTTGAGAAGTAAACCGTTGTTACCTAATTTGAAAGTTTTCAAAATTAAATTTTGAAACATTGGTAAGTTTCCATAAAATTGAATATTGAAACTTTGGAACATTTTTATAAATCAAGTCTCTTGAACTACGAAATTTAACTGGGAACTGTTCTGTAAATTTGTAATTTACTAGAATGGATCTATTATGAAATCCATTTATTTTGAATATGGAAACAATAACATTTCCAGAAATTTGAACTTTCAAAAGTTTAGTTATCTGCATTCCTTATTAAAATCTACTTTTGATTTAATTTGCATAAGAATTTTAGTTCTGACTCGAGTATATTATTTTCCTTTATGCTCGGGTCAGCCTGAGTTTTTCAACATTGAAGACTATTTTCTGGTGGACGAAGATGAAGATTCAGTATATTATTGCTATTTATTATTTCACTACATTCTGTGTTTCGCTGCATTATTTGTTTATTTATTATATATGTATAACTCTGATTTGAATTTGTAAATGTGTAATCAAATTTTATTTGTAAAACAACTTCATGAACTGTATATTTGATTATTATATTTTTTCGTTCCACTGCGAGATTCTATATTTTGTTTTTTCTTTCCATTTTCCTTTTTTTCTTATTTACCCCATTAACAATGCTTCCTTTTGAATGATTTGATTCTGACATGTGTGGTTTATTGTCGATTTGAACCATCCAAAAATGTGGGTCGTTACAGTTGAATATACCATAGAGATCAGCGCAACGAAGCGATCAAAACGGTATACAGATACAAATGGTATGATCATCCAATCAAAAGTCGATAACCGGTATCGAAAATGCTGCTATTTTGCTAGAAATAAGATAAACGAGAAATGAAATATAACATCTCACTCAAAACATGATTTACAAATTTATTGTATAAAAATATTCAAGTTTGAAAAATATTTTATTGGCCTCAAATATTAACTGATATAAATTTAAATAAAATTACACAATAAGATAAACTTCCATATTATTTGATGAAAATTTAGCGTTTGCTATGTTAAAGTAGACTATTCCAAATATTAAATTTTCAACTCAAAATTTTATTATTAAAAATTTCACAAAATTCAATTAATTACATTTTTAAAACCAGTTAAATTTACGGGTCGTTACATCATCAACAGACATTATTTTTGTACTTGGAAGATATGAATGAGAAAGAATGAACAAGACTATTGTGGTGTTTATATTAGTTGCATTGCTTAAATCATATGGCGACAAACTTGTTTGAATACAAAGTGGCTACAATGTCCTTTCACATTAGAATACTATAGCCACGTTGCACAGTTTTAAACATATGGCAGCCGTCATTAATGGAAATGAATAAAAATTAGCTACATTGTCCTCTCACATCAGAACATTGTAGCCACGTTGCATGGTTTTAAACACATGGCAACCATTATTAAATGTTTGAATTCAAATTGTCTTTATTCACTTGGCAGCAAGTGATGGTGTTTGAATTCAAAGTGGCTACAGTGCCTTGTCACAGTTGAACACTTCTTTTCCATCATCATGCTCATACGTATTTGCCATTATCAACTCATTAAGCATACAAAAATGGTGGATTACAACCATACTTTTTTGCCATCATCTTACTCGTATGAAGGTCCTGTAAGTCACGTTACTCCACTGAATATGTCTTCTCCTCAATCAATAACCGAGTGGTATATTGAAATGGAGTAAATATGTTATGAGGATGTAAGAGAACATGAGAGAGATTTGCAAGAGCGTAGGCTTATGGAGGATGGAAGAAGGCAAAAGTAGAGCGGCCTAGTCACATTATAACATTGCGAAGAAGGCATGAATAAAAAGGAGTGTGCATCTCCTCGATGTCCCTGTAGTCTGCTATATTTCGATATAGACATATAGGTATAACAACACCCCTTCTAACCTCATCATCAGCCAAAGCCGGTAAATAAGCATAATATGATTTAAAATCCTCAAAGGAACTATCAAATAAAACTTACGCGCAGTCTGGTCAACCAATCTCGATACCGGTCAGCACATAAAAATCTAAAAGAATCAATCCCAACTTAAAATCAGGAAAATGAAACGTGTGAGTAGTAGGCCACCGTCTCTCGGTAAGGACCTTTATTATGCAACGGTCGACAAGTGTAAATATAGGTAAAGCTAGAAATTCACCGAAAGGTGATGCAAGTAGCCTATCCGAAATCGTTTGAGGTAATGTGATATAAAACTCAGAAATACACTTATACTAACTACCATGCACAGCTACATGACGAACCTATATAAGAAATTAATTAACGTTAGTGGTAAACTAAGCAAACCAATAACATTCTTAGTTTGTGAGTGTTCATCTAATAATTACATATTAAAATTATATCTGTGGCTTCGCTAGCATTATAGTAAGTCGATTTTCTATAGTCGAGGGGAGTTCATGTAAGGATCGTAGATTGTCTGCAGTCACGGTAGTATTTGGATTGATATGAGCTGCACCGGCATTGGTATCTACCATGAGTCGGACAATCCGTCTACTGGTTTTGACGGAGAGTAGCGTCATTTGGACATCTTGATCAATAAATTAGAAACTGTAAAAAAGGAAATTGAGTGGTAAATAAATGAGGGTAGAAGAGGAAAACACGCCTCATATAGGCCTTTAGTCCAGATGTCTGTTCAACAGACGCCTGATGCTCAAGTGTTTGTTGAACAAACATTTGGTCTCATAAACTGTTGGAGGATTCATGAGGGTACAAAATGTAAGCTCGCATTTTGTAACATATGCACTCCAAATCAATTTGAGATGCTCTTATTGTAGTATTTTGTGGTTAAATGATAAAAATCGGTAGCTTTTTATACTTTTTATATTTCTTTGTTCGGCATTTTCTCATATAATGATATCGTACACTGTCCATTTTTTTACCTGCTGCTATTTTTGCAGCAATTAGCGATTAGTGAGAAAGATGAGATGAGTAATGGTTTTGTTATGCAGGTGGTACAGTAGGCAGCGAGTAGAGGTGTATTTTTGTTTGTTAAGGTTAGGCTTTGAGGAGACGGCTATGAAGGGTGACAATTATGGGAGGTGACGACTACGAGCAACGTTGAAGCATGAGGAAAGAGTAGTTTAGGGGACACGACGTGGGAAGCAGTGGCGTGGGAAGCAGCGATTTGATCTATGCATAAGTGAAGAACGAAGTGTGTCTTTATGGCTAAATTTTAAAGATGATGTCCTACAAACCATTGAAGTTTGTAATTTGAACTAAATTGCCATATTATATATACACACATACCTATGTAATACATACATACATCCGTGTGTGATATATTAAAATAAACATTAAATTAATTAATATGTTTAATTAATTAAATACTGAATATTAAAATAAAATATGATTTTATTTTAAATAGATAAATCAGATTCAATGCAATTGATAGATTACATAAGCTCATTAAGATCCAATTAGAAATTTATGCGTTTCACCCGCTGTCAAACTGGTAAGGACCCAATACCAATAACCACTCACTTAGAAATGTTGCAAATTTAATGTCGACAATTTATTCATACATCCGCCGCTGGCATCGACTTTAATGGGAGAGTAAATAAAGGAATGCAATTGTACATCAGATCCAACATTGTTAACAAATTTGATACCTAGCATCCGAGATTTGAAGACTACCCATATTTTAACTAGCTTTATTTCTTCCATGTCCAAAATAACAAGGATTAATACATTTGGGACATCTCTTTAGGTGACTAGCCTTAAAATTTTGTAGAATTGTAACTTTGAGATACATGAATCGATGCGAGAAAGTGTACAAAGTTATCCACCACCTATACACTATGAACTTCCTTCAAACATCACTCTTTCATGGAGTTCCTCTCTAATGTGTGAGTTCTCCTCTAATGGCACACACATATAAATGCACGCACGCAAACGTATAGGTAAAGTCTAAAACAAAAATTCCAACATTGAAAATACGGAATTTAAATCAACAATAAAATGCAAAGTTTACTCATTTTCTTATGTAGTTTAAATAATTTTATTGAAAATAGGTGCAATAACAAAAAAATAACAACTTAAGTAACGAAAAAGTCACGAAGTTATACCTAATGTCAACGGTCAATGATATAGAGATCTTTGAGCCCCATCATCGTAATAAGGATGCCGTAAGCTGTGACGTCCCATCTCGAGACCCACATTAACAAAAAGTATTACGGGGTAATGCTGTCTGCTAATACGGAGAATAGAAGTAGTTATGAGCGACCATCTGTAATATTATCTTAATATCTATTGAATACGTCGATTAGTGCTCTGTATTCTTTTTTTCTAACTCAAGTGGATCGACGTATCCGATAAATCCTTAATATAAAACTACAGATGGCTATAGGATCTATCAAAACAAAAACAACAACTCAAATGCATATTTTATATATAGATGATACCTAACATTTAAAAGATAAAAAAACGAAAGAAATTCAGAATGCAAAGAAAATATGGAAGCAAGATAATAGTCAACTGAACTTCATAAGAATAAAAATTTAATTACGAGAAAATCCAACGAGTAATAATGTGAAAAGTAAATGCATCTGTAGGAAAACAAAATAATAAAAGTTAAGGCTTTGTTCGGTTTCATCTCAAGTTTTTCGTTTTCAAAATTCATTAGAAAATATGTAAAGAGCGGAGTAAAATATTTAAATCTTCGAGTTACTATGACGATGAAGAAGGAACTACAGATGAAATGGAGGGATGGACCATTTTTTACTCTTTTTTTATTTTCCAAAATATGAAAAAAAATTAGTTTTTTATTTTGTATATTGAGTTCATTTTTTAATTTTGTTGTTTCTCTAAAAAAAAACACACGAAACGTATTCTGATTTGTTTAGACGAAAACACAAAACTAACGGCAAACAAACCCAAGCCTTAAAGTTTTCATTCTGTACGGTTATGGTCATAGAGTGATGGCAGTAGTTTGTTAGACAATCACTTAAAATAACAGTGATTTTGGTTACGCTGATAAAAAGTATTTACTTCAGATTCGTAGCAGCGGAAATACAGAAGCAAAAATGGTAGGCTTTTATGTAAAAATAGACCTCCTCCTTCGTTCAACCGAAACCCTACTCTAGTAGATTTTTCCATTTATCGTCAATAATTATCTCCTTTACTGAAAGGGAACCCCAACCACATCATCTTTATGCTTCCTTCAAAGCCATTCACAAACCGATAGAGCGATGAAGAAGAGAAGGCCTTTTTGCCCTCATGCAGGATCGAACTACGGACCTCCAGTTTACAAGACTGGCGCTCTACCACTGAGCTATAATGGCCACTCTGTGCATAGACTTGTAAATCATCTTGATTTATCTCTACTGAATTGGATTGGAAGGAATTCACCTGAACAGGCAAGCTCTAGCTCTGTTAAAAGTAATGTAGACGAAAGCTACACGATGAAATAATTAGCATCGAAGTAGTTCACTACGTATTGTTTGTTCCCCATTAGAGATAATATCATATAATTGATTAAAGATGCGTTAGTTTCCAAATTGAGTCATGTATTAGTATTGATGTAATGATCTGAGTTCCTTTAGTTCAAAAGAATTGGACTGCCATACCAATGACTCGTATATCGATGACCGGTAACCGTTACACCAGTAATGGTAAATTACCGTTTGTATAGGAAAATAACATGTTGATATATTTTTACGTCAAATGACGATTCATTATATATTTTATCACTTAATATAGCATATAGAAAATAAGTGTATTTATCATCATTTGAGTTGAATATCAGTGTAATGAATCATTTTACATGAATATCAGTGTATTATGAATGGACTGGTAAATTACCGTTACCGTTGGTTTTGAAAAAATATTACTGATGTCTTACCGTGAAAAATGGTAAATTTACGGTTACCTTACCGATTATGCTGGTATATCAATTTTACTTTAAAATGGTAAACGATTGACTGGTAAGGGTAAATTATCCGTTATTATACAACCCTAGTTCCACTCATACTTATCGGTCAATGACCCTACAAAGTAGATGTCCACTTTAACCCCCTCGACGATAAACCATAAGCAACTTTCTCTTTTTATCCTAAATCATTACTTCCATCTTACGAGATAGATCTATTCCATCATAGATGACTTTTATATTGGCTTTAAATCTATTCCTTTTGACGTTTTCAACACCAAATCTCTTGCAAGTCCTTTTATAGATGGATCAGCCAAGTTTTAGCTAGATCTCACGAAATCTATGGTAATTACCCATCAGTGAGCATTTGCCTTACTGTACTATGCCTTAGGCCAATATGTCTAGATTGACACTATATATCTGAATATATGTTCTTGATAGTGTTGTTTGATTATCATAACGCACATACATCGATTTTCTAACCGCAAATTTCTTAACCATTACGTTTCTTTACTACAAGAAGCCAGTGCTATAAATTCAGCAGTTATGGTAGAATCTGCAATACACGTTTATTTCTGTGAGGTCAAGAATATTTCTCCCCTCCCAAGAGTCAATATCCATCTACTAGTTATCCTCTCTTCCAGTGTTCCAACCGGCATCCATATATTCTTCTATTACACTTGGATACCCACTGTACAATATACTATAATCCATGGTTACTATAATCCATACATTAAACTACCAATAACTTTCCCGTATTCTAGTTCATCTTGATCCACGGGTATTAGAATATAGTTGCATATTTAGGTCAAATGGGTGCCTACCGGTTTGCAATCAAATTGATTAAACCTTTTTAGAATCTTTTCTACGTAATAAGACCGGGTACTGATCAACCATTCCGGTGTTTTTATGATTCTTATTCCTAAAATCACTTCAGCTTCCACTATATTTTTCATGTGAAAACATGAAGATAGAAATCTTTTCGTTTCTTCAATATTCGATGTATCAGTCCCAACATCAACGTATCATCAACATAAAGACATATAATTACACCTTTACCAGCAAGAAATTTGCCATATACACATCTGTTCGATTCATAAATCCTAAAACCTTTGATACTATGGTTTATAAAATTTCTCATGCCACTGTTTTGATTTAAGACAGTAAAGTGATTTAATAATTTTACACATTTTATGTTCTTGTTTAGGCATCACAAAACCTTTTGGTTGAGACATATATCTCTTCATCAAGTTCTCCGTTTAAGAATGGAGTCTTGACATCCATCTGATGAATTTCACATTTTTAAATAGATGCTGATGCAATTAATGTCCTAATTGTTAAAATTCTAGCTACAGGTGCATATGTATCAAAATAATCTATTCCGTCTTTTTGGATATATCCCTTAGCAACTAATATAGTCTTCAAATTTTCTTTCGTATCATCTTCTCTTAATTTCTTCTTAAATATCCACTTACATCATATTGGGTTAGGACCAGAAGGTAAGTTTAATAATTTCCATGTTTGATTTCCCATAATAGAATCAATTTCATCATTTATGGCTTCTTGTCAATAAGTTGAATCCTGAGACTTTATGGTTTCAGTATATGTTAAAGGATCAGAATCTATGGCTGTAGAAAGCATGACTTGATGTCTAATACCATCTTTTGATTCTTCAACCAAATAAGTGATAAAATTTGGTTCGAATCACTTTTCTGTCCTCATTTTTTTTTAACCTTTTTAAGAGGTTCACCAGTTTGATCATTATTTTCTTGAGCGTTCTCAAATCCATGAATAGATTCAATGACCTCCATCATTTCACGTGTAGGTGTATTATGCTCCATTGTTTCACTGGTAGATAGATTGGATGGAATAGACGTGATCTATTTTCATAGAACACCGCATCTTTAGGTTCTATTATTGTGTTTAGCTCAATCGAATTATTAGATTATATTACTAGAAACTTATAACTCTTGTTGTGTTGAGCGTATTTTAAGAAAATAAATTTAATACCCTTTTGTCCTAATTTTCTGATTTTGGGTTCAGGTAATTGAACAATAACTCTACAGTCTCAAACTCGATAATAATCAAGATTTGGTTTGCGTTTCTTTCAAAGTTTATACGGTGTGACTTTAGTTTTCTTACGAGATATTGTATTTAAGATGTAACAAGCGGTAAGTAATATCTTACCTCAAAACCTAGTATTAAAACCGGAATTCCATAACATAGCATTAACCATTTTAGTAAGAGTCCTATTTTTACGCTTCGATACTCCATTTTGTTGTGGAGTATAAGCTATAGATGTCTCATGTATAATTTCTATAGATTCACAAAATGTAGAGAAATGATATTCACCTCCTATATCAGATCAACGGGTCTTAATTTTAACATCACATTGGTTTTATACTTTAGTCTTATAAGTCATAAATGAATTTAATACTTCATCCTTAGTATGCATCAAGTGTAACAATATTTTGAATAGTCATCTATAAGTGTTACAAAATATTTCTTTCCTCCTCTAGTAGGAGTACCATGCATACCACAAAAATCAATATGAATCAATTGTAATAGATTAGTGGGACCGGTAAATTTCAATGGAAACAATTTTCCAGTTATTTTGGTTAATGAGCATATCCTACATTTATCATCAAATTTATCATCATATTTAGGGATCATATTTAGTGAAATCATATTATTCAGACTTTTAATATTTACATGTCTTAATCTACTTTGCCACAAAGAAAAAGAGTCAACAATATAAGTAAAAGCAACCATTTTATTAATATTCAATTTGAACATTCCACAACATATGTACCTTTTTTCAACTAACACTCCACCTTTGGTCAATACATATTTACCAGACTCAAAGACTTGTAGTCAAACTTATTATAGACCACTAGAAGAAAGGTTCTTTCTAACCTCGGATACATAATATACATCATCTAATGTCAGAATTTTCCTGAATGTGAATTTCAAGTCTTCTGTTCCCTTCCCCTCGACCGGTGCTTTTGATGAGTTTCCCATATAGAGATAATTTTCATCCTCAGATGGATCAAGTTTTTTATATAGACTCTTGCTGTTGCAGATATGTTTGATAGCACCAGAGTCAATCCACCAAGAATCATCACTTTCAATCATGTTGGTTTAAGAGATTACAGCTGCCAAGTTTTCTTTTGTTGATCGAGGTTCTTTTTAAGAAAACGACAATCTCTTTTAAAGTGATCAGGCTTTCCACAATTGTAGCATCCATTCACTTTCTCAGTCTTCTTATACTCGAGGATTTTCTTATTATGAAATTTCCTCATTTGATTAAAAGAGTTCTCAGAGGTTTTATTTTTCTCGTTTTCCTCGAACACGTAGATCTTATATGTAACACTGTTGGTTCAGTGATTTCTTTCTGCCAAATCATGTGCAAGATTATCTAGATTCATATTATCCTTCTTGTGTTTAAGGATTTTCCTTTGATCTTTCCAAGAAGCGGGAAGTTTGTTTATTATGGATGAGACTTTTATCTCCTTATTCATATTCATATTACGCTAGTTGAATTGGTTTAGGATATCATAATATTATTGAATTGCTCCACTACTTGCCTAGCATCATTCGTTTATAATTAAAAAAATAGTAGCCAAAAATTTCTTACTTGTTGCGTCATGCATTAGATATTTGGCCTATAGTGCATCCCAACTTCTTTAGCAGTTGATTTACTATAGTATATATCGAACAGAGTATCTGTCATTGCATCACTAGTACAAAAAGTGCATATTGCTTCGCCTCATTTGCATCAGTTGAAGTAAAAACTGATGCAAATAGAACTATTTACATCAGTTCTATCTTAACAACCGATGCAATTGGTACGTGGAAAGCAATAGGTGATAAAAAATCAAATTTGCATCAGTTGTCACCAACAACCGATGCAATTGGGACGTGCAAATAACTGTAGTCACATCGGTTTTAAATTCAACCAATGCAACTATGGAAAATTTTGTTTGCCGCCGAATCATTTTTGTCTGGCGCTAAAAAATTTTTTCTCAAATTTTCGTTCCTCCATCAAATTTTCATTCCGTCCCCAAATAATTTTACAATCCCCTTTAAACCAATCTCCTTTTCCATCTCCAACTTCAGTATTAATTCCAAACTCAAATAAAATACAGGCAAGCCTTGCGTACGTCGTCAGCGGCTATTGTGAGGAGGCGTGTTTCAAGCATGTCGAGGCAAGGCGAGGTCGAACGGCATCAACATCTTAAGGCGTTAAGGAAGGTCGGATAAGAGAGAGATAATTTCGAGTGTCGGGGCAAGGCGATAAGGAAGCTGCGCCTTTTTTTTCTTTTGTGCCGACGGCTTTTACTTTAATCTGCGCTTCATTTCAGGTATCTATTTTCCTATATCTTGCGTTTTAGTTTCATCTTTGCTTTAACTCTCATTTATACTGTGTTTTTTTGTTCCACTGTGTTTGCTTCAATCCAACTCTCTCTCTCACATTTAATGTGCTTTAGATTTCTCTTAAGTATGTTTGTGTGAGCTTATGATATTGTTTCCCATCACTTCTTGAAATAGCGGGGAGTTAAGTGGAGAAGTAAGTGAGAATGGACAAGTAAGAGTGAGAAATTAGTGATTCCCCTCCAGGTCTAAACGTAATGAAGAAGGATTAATTCTTACTCGTCTAAGATACAGCTAATCGACTGAAGATCTTATCAACTAACTCCGTATACGGTGAAAGCCCCAACTGTCGTGCCATATTTTATTAAACCAAACTTTCACTATCATCTTAAATATGGTTTATTGCTAGCATGACATTTAATTTTTGGTTTAATTTTGAAGTATGTGATTTAAATATCATTTCCAGCATAAATTTATGTTTTTAAAGATGCTAAAAACATGTATATATTAATTTTATCCCAAAGTATTGTTCTGCATTTTGAGACTAGATCACAAGTGCACAGTTGCCTTCTCTGAAGCAAGGGAATCCATGGAGTGGAAAATACAGTCATTACTTAAGATATTTTGGGATGCCAACGACTTCATGAGATACTTTCGGATGTCGGCTGCACATAGGCTATATTCTCATGTACTTTTCTTTTTCTCCTTTTCTCGTATGAAGTGGCTTAATATTGATTTGGATGTCTTTATAATCGTCCTATGCAGTTTGATACAGTTGTTGATGCAAATTCTTAAACTATTTTTCTACTCAACTGAACTCAATTAACAAGAGAATCATTGATGTGATAATAGTTTTCGGATAAGCAAAGCCAAAAAAATTGTAAGATAAGAATGAAATCGTTGATTGTTCCCGTATGCCAACGATAAATTAAAATTATTGCCTTGCATTTTCATAGCCATCTTTTTATCTCTTATTTTACCTATTTTTTCATGTCGTCAAACTTACTGCCATGATCGGGACTATCGATTTTGTTGTGCAGTCTACCAGAAATAAATAAATACACAAAGGCCAATCGGCACGTAAGAAATATTATCATCTGAGCAAATAATGCGAAATATAGCATGATATGGCAACTCATCGTTTCGAAATATGGCAACTCATTCATTATCTGCATTGCAAAAAGATTTTTGATTTGATAAGCAGTCAAAGATTTGAATCAAACCAATAATTCGTAATAGTTATACTTCTTCTAATAAATAAACATAACGAATTGTTCGTTACAAATTAATATTGGGAATGGATTAGAAACGCTCACTAACATAGAGAAAACGTCGTGGTTCACAGCTAAAAAAATATAGCTGGTCCTAGAGCATGAATCAGCAAACCTGCTTCTACGGACCCCAACGTAGAATAGGACCAATGAATATATAATCGACCGTTTATATAAATATACTTTCAACGGTCTATCAACAAGACTATTCAGATCATTTGGCAAGAAGCTTGGAATGGTTATGTTCTGCGTTAAGCATGGTTCTATTTACTGCTGAACAAAAATAACTATAACATGGAAGAGTGGTTTCCCTAGGGCCCTAAGCTTATCATAAGAGTAATATAGTTTATCTAAAATATGTCTTCACATTCTTAATGAAAAGTTGATAGTCAGAGGGGTAAATGAAAGCGTACCACATGAATCGATTATTATTACTATTATTATTTGTTTCCTACTGAATAAGAATAACGACCTATCGTCATTTTTCGACACAAACCCAAGGTCCAAATCCTTGTTGGGTCCGGCAATTAGTATGCATTCTCACATACAGTTGAATCGTGGTTGTGGAAGAGGTGTGTAGGACAGGTAGAGGGGAGAAGATGTATGGTGATGGAAGAAAAGTTATGCTGCGGTTTGGAGTGCTGCTGTGAAATGTACTATTGTAGTGTGTATGGTGGTGGACAGATAGCTTGGTGAGTTGCAGTTTGATCAGAAGTTGATGAAGTGTGGTAATGAGTATGTGAAGTAGTGTGCACACAAGTAGGCTGCACACAAGAGTAGTGTGACAGTGGTAATGGAAATGCACTTTGATGGTGCACTGTCAATGGTTGGGGCTGAAATTGTAGAATAGTGGAAAGGTAGAGGTATATGCTACAGTGTTCACAATTTGACAGTGGTAAATGAATGTGCAGGGTGGTTTGGTATATTGGTATGTGGCAGTGCTATTGGGTAGGAAGCAGGGAAGTTGATGTATGTGGAGTTGATAAATATGCAATAATACAGTTGTAATGTGTATATGATTGTGCAGAAGTAAGTGGATGATGCAACTGGATGATGGAATTGAGTGGAGAAGCAGTTGTTAAGGTAACCTGAATGGTGATTTTCAAGTGGCGGAGGTTATGGCAAAAATTAGAGGTTTTGTGATGAAGCAGAAATGTGGTTTTATGTGGTATGTGGCAGTGAAATGAAATGTTAAGAAGGTGATGAATTGTGGTAGTGGGAAGTAGGACAGGAGTGGCAGTATTGCGTGTGTTTGTGGTATAGGATTGAGGATGATGGTGATTGGAATTGAAGAAGATGGTGTATGGAATTGAAGTATTTGCGAATGTTGTTGCTCGCAGTGTTGTGGTCGGGGTTGAGAGCGGTTCAGTTTTGATCAGAGGATTGATGAGTCGAGTTGTACATGCACATCAATGGGGTACAAAGGTAGGGCACACTAATAGTTTTGATCAGAGGAGTGACAGTGGTTCAGTCTGCGTACATCAGTGGTCATGATCTTGTGGTTGATGGTGCTACAACTACTTGTAGTTCCAGTAAGTTTGGAATGGCGGATGTGGCGTAAGCGGTTCAAAACTGAATAAATTTAGGAATGAGTACTTTTATGGCGGATCTGTTAAATTGTACCTGTCCTTGTTTCTATTCAGTATAAACTGTATAAAGTTTGTTAAATTTGCATTTGTATATATTACTGGGGAATAAAGTTTCATTTCCATTGTGACTGACTTTGGGCTCGGTATAGTGGAACTAAAAAAATACAAATAGTATAAGTTTATAGTAAAGGATATTTACTTAGTTTATCGTTTACTCCATTTCAACAATACAAAATCCTAGTAGCTACCAAAAGGATTCACACGGTCAAAGTGTAAAATCAATATGCCCACTTAGCCTTATAAGTTTACGTACGTTATTTTTTTAAAATAAGAAAAACTGTAGTTATTATACAAGCACTCCTCGTATATCACATGTATTTTATGTCCTACTTTCAACTTGCCAAGTAACTGCAGCAATATATATCATGTGTGTGGTTGACTGATTAACAAAGACGCTGTGAAGCATAACTGTACAAGCAAGAAGCTCCATGACCTGTTTCCTTGAATTAATTGAAGTAGAGGATAGTTTCCTCTTTTATTTTGCCTACTTGCATTTTCACTGTACGAAACCAGTCAGTTCTTCGGATCATATGCATGTATATAATTCTCTTTGTATGATCGAGAGAGATCCAGTATTTAAATGAATAAAAGTAGTTGAGATTGAGATATTTGTTCACTTAAAGTAAGCTCGAAATCATTCAAAAAGCAAGCGTGCATTGCATTGGCATTAGTAAATTCTCATTGAACTATGAGTCAAATTTTGAATATTGATACATAGAGTAACTGTATTTTGATTGCTCATAAATGCATAGTCTATACATTATAATAATCCTCGCGAGAGTTGTGCTCCACTTGATTAATAACCAGTTCTATCGTATGTGGAACTCTTAGGCAATAAAAGGTAAGGATGAAGAAACCAATGTTCACAGGAAAATGGTTCAGTTTCTTTGTTTTCACACTGTGTTCACTGTTGCAACAAATCACAACCATTATCATTGGTATGAAAAATTAAATTGTGGGGGACAATACTCAGAATAAACGGTGAGAAATCTAAAGGGTACGTGGCACAATTTTGAAAACATAGGAATTGTTCTGCAGTTTCATTGTTTTCACACTGTGCTCACTATTTTGTACAACATTTTGCCAAGCTCCATTTTGCTAGATGACCTTAATGTTGCACTTATATTCCCAGCTGATGCCAAAGCAAGAGCCAACCATTATCTATCATTGACTTCTGGTGTTTTAGGTAATACTGTTTTGTGTTGCACACATTTTATTTTATTCATTTATTTTAGTTCTGTCTCACACATAGATATCCAAGCATTTATACTTTTAAAGAATTATCTACATAACACAGTTTCCAATCAGCCAATCATCATGTATCGAGCTTTATATAATTTATCCTCACTTTGATACATTGCATATTTATGCCTTTAGCCTGTAGGATCTTTAATTTATTTCCTTGGACATGCATTTGTTGTATCAGTATTATTTCTAATACAGCGGTTTCCAGTTTTGTTAATAATGTTTGATTTTTATGTTTGCAGTAGTCACACTTGTGATTCATAATCCTAAACCGTAAACATTGTACCCAACAGCCTATAAGCATTTTCATATGCTTAAAAAATTTTCTGAATAAAAGGGATCCTGAACTTCTGTTTCATATGCTTTGTATTAATCAATGCCTGAGATTTCTGACCTTGATTTTATGCTAACTTTTGTCTTGTAATATCCGCCAAACTGTTAAGTTGATAACGTTATACCACTCAAATATTCTCTTCTTAATTTCGAACCTCGCTTCAAGCTTACATAATGCAACATTTGCATCCTATAACTAACAATAGTATCCAAACTAAATAGGTGCATATAGTGATTCTTGAGGTCTTCTTGGAATAAGGAAGGAAGGAGCAGAATTTATCGAAAAGCATGATGGCTATCCCAGGTACTTGATTAGTCTTTTATAAACTTTGCTTAAGCTCCATTATTGAATTCATCATTGTTTGTATTTATCGACTACAGTAACCCAGAGCTTATTTATCTCACTGATGATGCAAGCAAGGGAGTTTTTAAATACTGTTATCAGAAATAAAAAGGATAGAGGGTCAACCGTGAGTAGATGAAGCCGAGACAGTGGTCAAGTTGTTGATGAACTGTAAATAGGGGAATGGCAGCAGTCCGATGGGCACAGTTTTGGTTGTATGCAGGGTAACTGATGGTTGTGGAGTGGATGTGGCAGTGACCAGAAGAGCTACATAAGGATTGCACAGCTCAACTTCAAGTATAGCTCAAGTACAATATAGGATAAAGGTTTGTGCATTTGAAGACCATCTTCTGCTTAATTTATCCACTGTCAATGATACATTCTCTCCTCTGTATATATGTATTTTTGTGTGTCTACATATAAGACGCTGCATTTATTTTTTACTATTGACTGTCTGATTATGTACGGTGGAATTTATTTATGTTTTTCATTCTTTTATAGAATTATTAAATCGGATTATGTATTTGCCATCAAATTTAATTTTTAAAGATAGTAATATTGCATGCAATAATTGTTTGTTATAATCAATAATATGTATATAGTCTATTTGAGTGCTGTAATAATGGTATATGAGAATGGTTTTTTTGCATCAGGTATAAACAGCTGATGCAATAGAGAGATTAGTTTGCATTGGTTGTTATAAAAAACCAATGCAATAGAGGGATTAGTTGCATCGGTTTTCATTACAACCAATACAACATGGGGGCTGTGTCCAAGCAACCAACCATGATATTTTGCATCAGCTGTTAGTAACAACCGATGCAAAAAGGACCTTTTTACATTGGTTTTAGAACTGATGCAAAAGTGTTAAGCCTGTTGCATCGGTTGCATATGCATCGGTTGCTGAACTGATGCAAAAGGGAGGTAAACAACCGATGCAAATAGCCTGTTTTGTAGTAGTGCATGCACATGTTCCCCTTACATATGTAATAATTTCATCCCCATTTTAGTCTTGTTCGTGCTTGCGCAATATCTCGTTTTATGTTTCCTCCAGTTTCGACATCGTAAGAACATAAACCACTTATAATCCGGCCAATAGAAATGCATCTTCTTCTACTAACACACGAAATTAACACCATTGAACTTTTCCAATATGGTGAAATCAAAAGCAAACTCTTTCAAACTGTACGGTGCCATTGTCGAATAACGTCTTAAGATTGTTGGTGTATATTCCTAGATTTCTGATGAAGTGGCACCACAACGATAAAAACAAATATGTAGAGATTGCTGCAAGGCACGTCAATGATTCTTTTCTTAAGACATTATTTTTCCTTACCACTCGTTTAAACAAACAAATGAGTGCTCATGAGTTAAGGCGGATTGTCTCCCAAGATACAATGAAGCCGAAATGATTGTTCTCTTTAATCAATTGCGAAATCACTATTGAAATCGATTCAAACTATCTTCTGAATTGACTATAATGACAAGAGTATTAAGTTTGTGATCTGCAGTATCACAAACCCGAAATAGTATTGAAAGAAATAAGAAAGAAGAAGAGGATAAGAAACTTGAATTTGCAATGCTTTTTTGGCGTTTCTGATTTCATAAAGAAAAGTGTTTTGATATACTTTTCAGTCATTGCAAATTTTAAGGAGAAGAAAAGTGATCTGAAATAATTTTTGGGAGTTACTATAATAGTTGTGAAGAGAGATGTCTTTTTTCTTGAAATGTTGCGTCTTCTGCCAAACGAGGCTTCCTTTCGTTTGATATTTCAAACATTCTGCCATTTCAACATTCGTGTTTCCTACCTTTTCTGTATTTTAATTTGAATTCTGGGCTTGCTAATTCACACAAAATATTTAAACATTTGGGTGGTTATGCATAGCTTCCTTCCTTACAATAAAACAAATATTTGGATGTCCAAATGGTTCAACATTCTCTTAAGGAAGTTATATGTAAACAAATATAGTTCCTACTATTCTAATATAAGATGTGGGTCTATTCCCACTTATTCTTCCTCTTCCCTTTCTTAAAAATAAAATAACTCGCACAAAATAAAGATGGAACCCAGTGCACGAGGCTCCCGAACGATAACGGGCTCTGAGGAGGTTGATAATATACGCAGCCTTTCCCTTGCATTGCGACGAAACTATTTCCTGACTCAAATCTGTTCGTCCGGATCAGCATGCGGATGACCTAACTGTTGCGTCTGTTAGGAAATCAAATCTACGGTTTTGATAACAACAACTATACAATGGAAATTAAATATGCATATATATATACACACACACACACAAGTACTTGCTAGAACAACATCACTAGAAAGATAAGAAGAAGGATCGAAGAACACTACAAGAGACTACAAGTCAATAGGTATAAAGAAGAAACAGAAAAGATGCACAAAACAGGCATGCACAAATATCAGACGTCTGGTTGCACAAGGCAGACGTCTGGAAAAGTCCTCTGCAACAACAAACAGAAAAAACCAGATGTCTGGGAATAGCACTCAGACGTCTGAAAATCTATTATGTACAAAAATATAGTATCAGACATCTGATACAAATACAAGACGTCTGAATTCAAACTTGGACTTCAGATATGAACTTCAACTGCCACATACGAATGGACATCTCCGCTTCTCTTCGCTGCTACTCTTCATCATCAACAGAAGCAACTTCAGAGTGTTCGTTAATGGATGCAACTACTCAAGATACCTATCTACAACTATATATAGCATCAAGAATCAAAAGAACAAACTTACCCTACTTACGCTCTCTAATTACATACTCTATCATATATTCTTGATATCTAGCAAAGTATTTCACTATTTTAAATATTCAGTTCTTCATAGACAAAACTCTCTTGATATATATTGGAAGCATTTGTACTAATTAGTCAATATCCATGTTATAGAGCACACATTTGACAAGAACAATTCATTGTAACCAAGCCTATTCCTCCGGACGAAGCGAGGGTGTTTGATAGTCGAATTCCGAAGGGGAGCTTCGGGACTGGACGTAGGACGGGAGGTCCGAACCAGTATAAAATCCTGGTGTACTTATTCTATATTTACCTAGATTAATATTGCTTTTAGTTGCATCATATATTTTGTTGCATATACTTGCATATACACTACACGATCCACTCTGTTGACTTTCAGCATCAAGGTTCGACCTCAAAATGACTCACACAAAATACTTTATAAAACTTTTCACTAACAATTCTTCAATACACCAGATTAAACAATTATTATTGATAATATGACATGCGATGATTTTCAGTATATGAAAATGTTCTGATGTTTGAGAGTTTTCCAATCGTTTTCTGTGATATAGGTCCTAGAATTATTTCTTCTACTTCTCTATTATTATTATTCTATTTTCAATATATTTTTTTCATCAAAAATTAAATTTTCGTATAATAAAAAAATCATTCAAGAATATACATACAAACGTATATTTATTAAATTTATTAATTTTCATTGTATTATGCTTCCATTGTGAATGAATATTCTTATATTTGTTACAAGTTTTATAATGCACAAAATATGTTAAATTGTTGTTGCACTTTCAAATATAGTCTTATTTATCGCTATCTCAATGAATATTTGAATTAAATGTATAAGTTATTTATCTGATCAAATTGTGTCAAACATAAGATACCAAATTCAATTTTTTTCGCACTAGATACTTAATTAAAAATATTATCAAATCATAAATTCTAAATCAATCAAACTAACATGATTAACTCTCTCTCTCTCTACACAAACACACACATACATATAGATATATAACTATAGTAAGGATTAAAAGGTTTATTTCCTTGGTTCTCTCCAATTATATTACGTTAAAGTTCTCATTTAAGTTATTACCTTTAGGTTACTATTCATTTTTGTCCCCTTTCATATCAAGGTTAATTTTCATTACATTACATCATAATAATATGATCATATGTCCATATGCATTTCACTTTTTTTAAATTTTAAATTTACACATTTATTTTTGCGGATTAGTTTTATCGAAAATAATAATTTTACCGTTACTGAAACTTACTTTGAGATAAATGTTTGATATATTTAATTTTATTAAAGTTTTATCACAAAGAGAAATTATTGAAATAATATTTCATTTACAAAACTAGAATATTTTGAGAAACTGCAATATTTATAAGCTTTCCATGTTTCAATTTTTTTCCACTTTCAACTGTTGTCTAATCTATATGGTTATAAATTATGTTATAATTTTCGTTTAATTATGTGATGTCAATCGGTGAGGTGGTTTTTTCTCAGACCAGTGGACCTACCAGTTCAACTCAGAATTCAAACAATACCCTTACAATTCAATCTAGTGGTACAATGAGGTCCCTTTGCAGTCATGACAGCAGCTCTCTCCACATCACAGCACAAAAAGTTGATGGAAAAAAAATACCTGCAGTGGGCAGAGTCGGTAAAATTGGTTATCAGTGGGCGTGGAAAACTTGGATGCCTCACTGGAGATCTTCCTACACCTCCTTCGAATGACTCCACCTACAAGGTATGGCAAGATGAGAATTCTATTGTCCTTGCTTGGCTAATTAACCCGATAAATCCGAAAACCAACCGTAGGTATTTATTTTTCAAAACCACCAAAGAAGTATGGGATGCTGCCAAAAAGATGGACTCTGATGTTGGTCAAGCTTCTCAAAATTTTGAAATCCGCACCAAGCTCAAAGGACTCAAACAAGGTAATCAAACTGTTACCAATATTTTTCGGACTTACGAGACCTGTGGTAGGAACTCAATTTGTATCTGGAATATTTTTCGGACTTACCTTACTTATTTACGCTCTCTAATTACACACTCTATCATATATTCTTGATCTCTAGCAATCTATACTTGTATTTCACTCTTCTAAATATTCAGTTCTTCATAGAAAAAACTCTCTAGATATATACTGGAAGCATTTGTACTAATTTATCAATATCCGTGTTATAGAGCACACATTTGACAAGAATAATCCATTGTAAACATTTCTATTCCTCCGGACGAAGCGAGGGTGTTTGATAGTCGAATTCCGAAGGGGAGCTTCGAGACTGGACGTAGGACGGGAGGTCCGAACCAGTATAAAGTCCTGGTGTGCTTATTCTATATTTACTTAGACTAATATTGCTTTTAGTTGCATCATATATTTTGTTACATATACTTGCATATACACTACACGATCCACCCTGTAGACTTTCAATTTGTATCAGAGCAAGGTTTGATCAAAGTACAGTACGTTTTTGAATTACTTTAATATGACAAGTATTTTCAAGAAGATCAATCCACAACACGACCCCACTTTGTGATGGTTCTAACTATGCATATTGGTCAACACGTGTGAGAATCTTTATGGAAGCTAATGGATTAGAAATTTGGTTAGCCACTCAAAAGAAATATGAAGCACCTGACATTGCTATGAACACATGGAATGATGCACAAAAAATTGCAGCCTCTAATAATGCCAAAGCTATGAATGTTTTATTTTGTTCATTAGATAAAAATGAATTTCACGTGTCATGTTATGTAATGCTGCAAATGATATTTTGCGTACCTTACAAGTTACACATGAAGGCACAAACAATGTTAAACAAACTAAGATTTCCATTTTACAAAATCAATTTTCATCATTTAAAATGAAACAAAATGAATCTATAGTAGACATGTACTCTAGATTTCAAACCATTCAACACGATTTAATGACACTTGGAGTCAAATTCACAAATTTTGATTTGATATTTAGAATACTCAATTCTTTAACTCAAGAGTGGGAAAGAAAAGTATTAGCTCTCGAAGAAGCTGATGATATCTCAACACTCTTAGTTGAAGAATTGATAGGAAATTTAATGTCCTATGAAGCTAATTTGCAGGTAAGAAAAGAACAAAATTCGGAGAAGAAAAACATAGAATTTCTAGCAAGACTTAAACAAAGAAGAAATCGTATTTATTGCCAAAAATTACAACAAATTCAAGAAATTTAGTAAAATGACCAGATTTCACAAAGGAGGAAAATCAAACTCTACAAACCAAACATCAATCAAATGCTATGAATGTGACCAATTTGGACATATGAAGAAAGATTGTCCCAAGCTCACTAATGACAAAAAGAAGAACAAATTTGAAAAATTCAAAAAAATAAAGCTTTCAAAATAATATGAGATGACTCGGATTCTTCATCATAATCAGACAGTGGCAGCGATAGCGACGGAGAACAAGCTAATGTATGCTTTATAGCACAAACTAATGAGGTATGTTCCGAACTTAGCTATGATGAATTATTACGACATAACATAGAATTAGATGATAAATTTAGGCAAATAAAAAAATTGAATAAAGAACATATAGCCAAAATAAATAGATTAGAACTTGAAGTAGGAATGTTAAAAGATGAAAAAATTATTTTAGAAGAGGAACTAGAATTATATCAAGAAAAAATTAAAAATAGTTTGGTTGAAAATGAAACTATGGCTATTGATTTTGGAAAAACTAGAATAGAAAAAGATAACTTGTTAAAAGAAAATATCAACTTGAAGAGTAATATAAAAACGTTGAAAATTGAAAATTTATAACTAAAAGAAAAATTAGATAAAATTACAAACAATGTTCCAAAATTTAATAAAGGAAAACAAAATTTGGAAAATCTTATCAAAACATCAAAACCATCAGGTAATAGAAATGGAATAGGATTTAAAAATATTCCTAAACAAAAAAGGAATAATATTGAGAAATATAGTCGCATTAATCAATAGACTAGAAGATCACCTAAGTCAAATACGAATACCAAAAATAAAAAAAATTGGATTCATAAGACAAATAATAGTTTGATTAGACAAAAACATATTAATAATTTTTTAGATAACGTAGTCTATAATAAAAATTATATTTATAAAGGTAGCAAACCGTCTTGGGTATGGCTACCTGCTTCTCCTAACGTTTAGGACCCTAACAAAGTATATGGATACCAATTAAATCATCTTTTGTTTTGTAGGTACCCAAAATAAAAAATAAGGAGAAGTGAATACTTGATAGTGGATGCTCTAAGCATATGATCGGAAACTCAAAAATGTTATCAAATATAACATACGTCGATGGTGGAATGGCAACTTTTGGAGATAACTCAAAAGGATACGTCGTTGGAATTGGAGAAGTCATCAACTCTGGTATTCCTAATGCTCATATTATTACAAATGTTTTGATAGTAGAAAATTTAAAATACAACATATTTAACATTATTCAATTATGCGATAAAGGTTTTCAAATTAATTTCGAAAAAGATAGATGTAATATTTTCGACAATAACAAACAACTTATCTTTCAAGGTTTTGGAAAAAAATATTTATGTCTTAAATATGAATATAAATCGAAATTCAAATTTATATTTAACTGTCGAACATGACGATCCATATTTATAGCATAAACAATTTTGTCATATTAATTTTAAATATATTAATAAATTAGCAAAATATGAGCTAGTTAGAGGGTTACCTAAAATAAATTACAAAGTAGAAAATTAATGCGACGATTGTCAAATTAGAAAACTAAAGAAAAGCTCTTTTAAGTCTAAAATAATATTTCTACAAAACAACCATTAGAATTATTACATTTAAATTTATATGGTCCAACCCAAGTACGATCAATAAATCACAATAAATATATTTTTGTAATATTTGATGATTTTTCAAGATATACATGGACTTTATTTTGAAAACATAAAAGTGATACTTTTGGAATGTTTAAAAAAAATTCTAAAAGAATCAAAACTCAAGTGGATTTGAAAATTAAAAATATTCGAAGTGATCACGGTGGAGAATTCGAAAATGATATTTTTACCAATTTTTGTAACAAAAAAGTCATAAGTCATAATTTTTCTTTTTTCCGCACACCTCAACAAAATGGTATAGTGGAAAGAAAAAAACGTACGTTACAAGAATGTGCACGAACACTATTAAAAAGTTGTGGTCTACCAAAACATTTTTGGGCAGAAGCTATTGCTACGGCTTGTTATGTTTTGAATCGAATAAACATACGACCTATGACTAAACATACTTGTTTTGAAATATTTTTTGGAAGAAAATCTAAAGTAGCATACTTTAAAACTTTTGGATCAAAATATTTTATGCTAAATACAAAAGATAATTTAGGAAAATTCGACCCGAAGGCCGAAGAAGGAATCCTTGTTGGATATTCAGATCGTAGCAAGGTGTATAGAATTTTTAATAAACGAACTAACACAATTGAAGAAATTTATATGTTTCATTTGATGAAAATTTTATTAACCATCGTACTAATGACGATGAAGAAATAATTCCAATAACAAATACAACAAATTCTTTTAATAATGAGACAAATGCATAAAATAATAATTTAGTATCATTTCCTAGAATTCTAAAAGATCATCCAAAAGATAATATTATTGGAGATCTCAATTCAAGTGTAACTAGAAATCAACTTAACCAAATAAGTCATATTGCATTTGTGTCAAATTCTAAACCAAAAAATTATAAAGAAGCTTCAAACGATAATTTTTGAATAATAGCCATGCAAGAATAAATCATTTTGAACATAATAATGTTTGAGAATTAGTACCAAGACCAGAAAATCAATCGGTTGTTGGAACAAAATGGATATTTAAAAACAAAGCAGATGAAAACAGAAATATAGTTAGAAATAAAGCACGTATAGTCGCTCAAGGTTATAATACAGAAGAAGGTATCGACTACGACGAAACTTTTGCTCCAGTGGCAAGACTCGAGGCCATATGTACACTACTTGCTTTTGCAAATCATCAAAATTTTAAATTACTTCAAATGGATGCCAAAAGTGCTTTTTTAAATGGTTTTATTAAAGAAAACATATATGTTGAATAACCTCCATTATTTGTTCACAAAAATATCTCGATAATGTTTTTAAATTACAAAAAACCTTATATGGTTTAAAACAAGCTCCTCGTGTCTGGTACGAACGTCTTAAAAATCATTTAATTACATCTGGTTTCCAAATAGGTAAAATCGATATGTCTTTATTCATTAAACAAGTAAATAACGATATTTTAGTTCTACAAATTTACGTAGACGATATTATTTTTGGCTCAACTAACGAAAATCTTTGTAATGGATTTTTGAATATTATGAAAAATGAATTTGAAATGTCTCACATGGTAGAATCAAATTTCTTTTTAGTTTTACAAATAAAACAACTTTAAAATGGTATCTTTATTCATCAAGAAAAATATTGTAACGATCTATTACGTCATTTTGAAATGGAAAAAACTTCAAGCAAACCAACCCCGATGAATACTAGTGTTCACTAGGAGAAAGATGATAATGAAAAAGATTTTGATGAAAAATTATATCGTAGTATGATTGGCTCCTTACTTTATTTAACGGCTAGTCAACCCGACATTATGTTGATCATATGTTTTTGTGTCCGATTTCAAGCAAAACCAAAAGAATCTAACCAAAGAGCTGTTAAACGTATCTTACGATATCATCGAGTAATAGAGATTACGGTTTGTTTTATCATAAAGGATCATCGTTTGAACTAGTTTCATATAGGGACGCAGATTTCGGTGGATGTAAAACAGATCGTAAGAATTGTCAATCCCTGAAAATTGAAATGTCCAAACCTTCTATGATATGGCTAAGAGTCGTCTGCGTGTGCTTGCATTGCTATATTGTTAGCGTATTTCCATTGTACTGGAAATCATCTGTTTTCTTTCATTTTTATTCGTGCAATTTCAAGGGATTTGTTTCGCTTGTCGTATATTATGGAAGAATTTTATTCGAAATACAAAGTATTATTTCTCTATCATCTATCCCACACCGAGTAGGTTTTGATCAATGTTGGGACTAGAAGTACATCCTTGATGTATCTTCTGTCTTTCGTGTATCAGTAGCAATTGCGACTCTTCCTTTTGCTTCCATGAAGTCACCGTTACCAATTTTGACTTTTGTTTTAGTTTTATCAAGTTTGCAAAAAATATTTTTATTTTTGTCATGTGGTTGCTACAACCATTATCAACGTACAAAATACCATTCTTTTCATCTGAAGTGGCTTGATAGGCATAAAAAAATTTATTTTCTTCATCTGTCTCTTCTGAAAAGTTAGCATAGTGAGATTTCTTGAAGCGACGGTCTTTTTCAACATGGCCGAACATTTTACAGTTTTGGCATTCTGATTTCCCTTTAAACCAACAATCTTTATCCAAGCGACAATTACTTTCACAAATACCGCATAAGGAAAATTTTCCTTTGTTCTCAAGTTATTTCCCTTGGTTTCTCTTGCTTCTATAATTTTGTTGTATCTTTCTACCTCTTTTTGCATTACGAGACAACAAATGAAATTTGGTTTGAAATATGTTTTCTGTTGAATTTTCATTTCCCCTTTATCGTCAACTTTCGTATGCTTTCAAGACAGCCTAATTTGATCGGCGATGAGGTTTTTGAATTTTTTAATTCCTCTATCACCTAAATTATTGCATCATAATTTTCTGTATAAGAAATTAATATTTTTTTCGACTATTTTCTTGTTTGAAGATGTTTCTCCATAGGCTCTTATTGATTTATCATTTCTTTTATTCTAGAATGGCAATCTTTTGCAGCCTCCTTTTCTTTCATCTTAAGATTTTCAAAATCTATTTTAAGCTTCCATAGTTTAACCATTCGTACCTTTGTGGATCTTAAAAATCCTCCTTTATTGTGTCCCACACCCTCTTTGCACACATGATTCGAGGGAAAATTTGATCTGCCATTGCTTGTTGTAGGCAAAACAATGCTTGAGAATCGTTTTGTTATCTTTTAGAATCCTCTTGATTTGTTGGAAGAGTTGATGTGTCTTCTAGATAGTAAATCTTTCCTCATCATTTTTTCATAGATTGCGAACAAAAATAGATCTTGAATTTGACAGACCAAAAATCATAATTTTTTGAATGGAAGATTGACGCAGGAAGATAAGTGAAGAACGATATGATTCGTTATTCATGATGGAAGCAAGAACTGAATGCCCGGCCTTGATCAAACAGACTTTGATTCCACTGGTAGAAATGTTATTGACAAATTATAAAGAAAGAAATAGTAGAATTAGATTTATTTTTTTAAATTTGGTAGTGTAGAATTTTTTTTTCCATTTTTTCTTCGGTATATTATGCCAAGAACGACATATTTATACATATACTCATGACCTTTAGAAAGAGACAAATTTAACCATTCGATTAAAAACACAATTATTGATTAAAGACCTCGCATGAAATAAAATAATTTTACCTCAACATATGTGATTTTTCATAATTAATGGACACAACTTTTCACACAACCTTTCACAAATGGATGTTGTAGTGAAAACTTTGCTTTGCAGAAGTTTTTTCCAATAGATCTTTTATCATCCAAATCACAAAGAGATAAATTTGGAGAGAGAATAAATGGACATGAAATCAGAAATCAATACAAAAAAGATTCCACCTAACCACCCACTTTATTGGTTCATTAAAATTTATTCACAATTAATCGAACAAAATAAAAGTGAACAAAATACAAATTGAACCAATAACCAAATTTAGAAAGAGAGTCTTGATTTTTATGGCTAAAATTGTTGGAGGTGAATAACAAGGATGGAAGATGAGAGAATTAGCAAATAAATTTTCACACATTTTACACTCTCTCCTATAGGCTCTATTTATAACATCAATTACTTAACATCCAATTTAATATTAGATGACAAAAAATAAGCTGATTAGCCAATTAGAGAGAGAAATAAACATAATCAAATATGTCTGTTAATTAGGGGAAACAAAATCTTCTCTTTCTTTCTTTTGCATATTTATTACCAAAATTTAACGCTCCACCTTGATGCAAAATCACATATCTTCAACATATCAAGCATGTCATCTCTAGATCTATCAAAACACCCTATATCTTAATCAAACCAAATTATAAACCTATACCACCGCCTACAAGTGATGCATCTCCCTTTTACGAGGTGCACCACACCAATCAGTCTCAAAAGCGTTTGCAATACCACAAAAATCTTCGTACAATTTTTGTAAAATTTTCTACTCGACACTCGTCTACCACTCGATCTGAGCTCATTACATGATCACTACCTATCTCTCTAGGATCATCAACATGAAGACCCTTGTCTAAAATATGATCCTCAACACGATCATCATAAGTTGTGAACACATTAGCCTCTCCGTCTGACTGTGGACTAGGCTCTCCAACTGTCACTGGCTTCCCATAGTCGACTACATGACCAACCAAACTATAAAGTTTTCCTTCTTTCAATACACCTCTCATCCATACAGCATCACCCTTCTTCATTCTCAAAACTCCAACTCGAGTCTCGTAAATGCAACCACAGCGATCCTACTGATCGGGTTAAATAAGATTATTTGAACTAGAAGGAGCATGCCTCACGCCCGAGACTTCTCTAATCACACCTTCATGCATATGAAACCGGATAGATCCAATACCATAAACTAGTAGCTCTACTCCATTGGCGGTCCTAATCATGCCGACACTCTTTTCATAAGAAGAGAAACAATTTACATCTCTACAAATGTGAAAAAGGGCTCTCGAATCCATCATTCAAGGCCTCTCTTCACTAATGAAGACGTCACAACAAGTGTCACTGTAACTATCTTCAGCTATGCTCGTTCATGTATCACTATCACTGTCACTATGTATAGCCTTCTTTTGATCCTTTTTATACGCTTCACACCTATTGCGCATATGACACTTTTTATGACAATAGTAACAAATGATACTTTTTGACATATCTTTACCATTAGCGACTTTCTTCTTCGGACTTGTATTCTTTTTCGAGTCTTTTGCTATTATAGTCTCATCTTGAACTAATTTCACACATGACCCTTTTTTCGGAGCTTCTCATTCAAAAGACTATTTTGAACAGTTTTCGGTGAGATAATTCCATTAGCATTGAAATTACTTAATAAAACAATCAAAGTTTTCCAACTTTCTGAAAGCGAACTCATCATTAAAAGAGCATTTAGCTTATCATCAAATTCGACATTCATATTTGCCAATTGATTTATTACATCTTGAAATTCGTTCAAATGCTCTACAACAGACTTCTCTCCATCTAATTTCAGTTGAAACAACTTTCAAACAAGAAAACCTTATTTGTAGCACTCTTTGACTCATACAAAGATACAAGCTTGTCCCACAAATCCTTCGCGGATTTACAACTAGTCACATGATGGAAGACTGAATCATCAAGATACCGACGAATCAACGCAATTGCCTTCTTATCCATCTTCTTCCGTTTTCCCTCCTATACATCAGAGGGCTTCTTGCCATCTCCATCAATCGGATCATGAAGATTATTGAGATACAAAACATCTTCCATCCAGACTTCCAAATACTCCATTTTTTCGTTTAAAATAGCCATCTTTGAAAAAGAAATCATGTTCAATATCTCAATAATTTTTCAAATCCAAAATTACTCTAAGCTTTGCGATGACCTTGCTCTGATACCAATCTGTAGTTAAAATTTTACTTTGCGAAACTTTTTTCCAATAGATCTTTTATCATCCAAATCACAAAGAGATAAATTTGGATAGAAAATAAACGGACATGAAATCAGAAATCAATACACAAGAGATTCCACCCAACCACTCTCTTTATTGATTCACTAAAATTTATTTACAATTAATCGAACAAAATAAAAGTAAACAAAATACAAATTGAACCAATAATCAAAAGGAGAAAGGAAGTTTTGATCTCTATGGCTAAAATTATTAGAGAAGAAGAGCAAAGATGAAATAAGAGAGATAATTAGCAAATAGATTTTCGTACATTTTACACTCTCTCTTCTAAGCTCTATTTATAACATCAATTACTTAATGTCCAAGTTAATGTTAGATGACAAAAAATAAGTTGATTAGCCAATTAGAGAGAGAAATAAACATAATCAAATATGCTTGTTAACCAGGGGAAATAAAATCTTATCTTTCTTTCTTTTGCATATTTATTTCTTTCTATTTATGATTTTGTATCATCAAAATTTAATGGATATGTCTGTTCAAAACATGTAGCATAATTTCATTAAAAAAGGGAACCCTCATTTTTATCATGTATCGTGTATCATCATCTAGCGGGCAAGTTGTACCTAGTCATACCTCCATTGCTAGAGAGGCCATCTTTGACACTTGGTCAATAAAACAAGCGGCCATAAAATCCAAGTTCATCGCTGCGTGAATCAGAACATTTAATTTTCAAAAAATACTAATCATTAATTTTCAAAACTTATTAATTTTCAAAGACTAATCATGTTTTTCACATTGTTTGAATCACAGTTGATACTATAAAGTAAAAACAGGCAAACCACCGTACATACCTAATTGCTCTAGTTTGGAGTCAGTGATGCTAAGACTGGATGTAGAATTTGGATCATCTTTTGCATATTTTGATGTGTAGTAATTAAGTCCTACAAAATCATATGATCCTTTTATCAACTATGATTCCTCCTTAGTGAATTTTGGAAGCCTTTCTCTGACCAAATCTCTCATACAGGCTGTGATATTCTTCATTCATTGATGACTGCATATTTTATTGCCCTCGGCGCTGCTGCTTTTTCTGCATCTGAATCTTAATATGGCTTATACATAGAGCGATTCCAATCTCTCTTCAATTATCAGACTTAAAATTTAAAGGTTCAACATGTGAGAACAAGCTTGCATATCTTAAAAAATAAAATTTATATCAATTACTATGAATTCTAACTCCCATAGTTTATTGATCCCTCGAAGCACATCATTTCTGAAAGTTAAAAATATAAGCAAGCTTTATTTTATTCAGAGTACGTTTCAGTTTGACAACTAATTACAAGTAATCAAAACTACTTCTAAGTAACTTAATTCAATTCTGGTGCTTAACTTCTTATAAGAGGCTTACAAAAGCGACTTAGAATTAGAAATGTGAAAAGTAGCTAATGACTTATAAACAAAATTTGTAAGTCATGCGTGGTTTTAACCAAATTATATTATTTATTTTTAACTTTAACACTCAAATTACATCCACGCACTTTTACTTATAAGTTACTGTTTAAAACTACCTAGAAGTTACTATTTGGAATTCTTTGCAAGAAGTTTCAAAATAAGTTGTTGCCAAACGGGCTCTTATTTATTGATATATCCTCTTCTAGAATATTAATCTTGACAAATGTTTTAACTTCGAGAAAAATTACATGGAAGTGGTTTAAAAAGTTCGGCAGCTGCTCCATGTGCTAATTTCAGATCGTGAGTAACGATGTAAGGTTCAGTTAGATAATTGCCACGATGACATCCAAGGCTGCTACAGCACCCTGGGACATGCACTCCGAATGAATAGCCTTGGGTACTGAATGTCCATGGCTCGTTCACTGTAATCCAATTTTTAAATCTGTCTCCAGATTCTCCGAAGCATATTTGGCAATAATCTTTGAAATCGTGCCTAGTGAAGAAAATAATACAAGACACGTTACATTGTACCACTGCGTTGAAACTTGAAACTCTTTTCTTTAGATAAGGTTGATGGGTATATTTTTATGAGGTATATAAATCTGCGCAACAACATAGAGTGTTTTGGCAGATGTTTTCTTGCTAGAATACCATCAAACCTAAAATGGGATTTAATGAGGTTGCAGTATTTTGCCGACTTTACTATATCATAAAACAGGTTCATTTTTATTTCTTGTATTACTCTTAAGAAGAACCATATAACAACAACTATTAAGATAAGTTTATGTACTCTATGTGAATTAAATTCTTACACACTTTTTGTGAAGAAAACCGCCGTATCCATCCTCTGAAGCTTGTGGGACATCCCAATTGAAGAGTCTTAACATATGGTGTTATACCTGGAATGTGAATTACATGTTAGTATATTGTGAAATCATACCACTATTTTCCAGTATTCGCCATTTTCTATTAGCTCGTTTATGAGATTGTAATACATTATTCCTTCTTGATTTATTCCTCATTTCAAGGTATCTGTTTTCACAAGTGAACATAAAAAAAAGTTGATTTATAAATTTGCTTAGTTGTTGGAATCATATAAGCTTCAGTTTTGTATTTATTTTTCTAAATAAACATCATTTTTAATCTTCATTTTTGCAGGTTCACTTAAGTACAATGGATTGATTTTAACATTGCAGAATTCTAGACCAAGAGGTTGAGAAAGGGTATGAATTTAATTAGTCCCATCTCCTTTATCATCTTTACATCATCCTGCAAGCATTTGACAACAATATCCATTTCCCAATACATGGATATGTCAGCAAGTCATTCTTTTACGATTTCAGTTGTTTACTTTGTCTCTGTGGTACAAATCTGTGGCAGCATCTCCATTACTCCTCCCCGTGATTTTATCTGTATAACGATTAGGCATATTTTTATGCTGCAAACAATGAAAAATGATCAATAATATCCCATATACAGATATGGTGCAAGAATTAGTTATTATCATTTACAGTTTGCATTCTGCTATTCGTTTCAAAAACTAGAATATTTTGAAATATTATACTTCCATTAGATTTTATGAGGCTACAAGTTATATATATTAACATAATATATTTAGAATATGGTGCTCTTGGCGAGTGAGAGTGTCCGAAATATTAGGTCTTCTTCCTCCTTCATTCCATGCTCCCTCCACCTAAAACCATATCACATATTATGATATGGTTCAACATATGTATGTATAGGGCTAGGATCGACTACGTCTCATTTTTGCTTCACCTCAAATCTCCTTGATTTTACCACATGTTTCGAATTAAATAATATAATTTCTCTCTCCTAAAGTGAGATGTGAAGTGAGATGAGAGAGAAGGTATATAATTTAATTCGGAACGTGTGTTTGAAATCAGGGAGATTTGAGGCATAGCAAAAGTCAGGTGTAGCCGATCTTTGCCCATACACACACTACACATCTATGTACAATAAGTAAATAAATTTAAGAAAAACATACCTGGTTTGCAGAAGCTGCAACACCAAATTTAAATTCATTAGAGAACATAGACCTTCCTATATCAACTTCAAGTGGAACTAAAATGGTCCATGTTTGGGGTATGGGTGCTGTATTTTGGCTATCAAAGCATGCAATATGAGTATTTGACCTCTTGCTCCTGTAACTAATGGTCAACTTTTCCTTTGAAAGAGAAAGACTGGCATCATGTTTACTGGATGCTATTAGAGATGGATCACCAGTCCAATTTGCATGTTCAGAAGTTGAGCCATGGTTTATTTATTTTAATTGAAGGGGTTCCCTTTTCTTGCTTGTGATTAGTAATACACCTATGTGCATGTTTTTATAGAGGCTGGGAGCCTGTAAAAATAGTGTACGTATCTTGGCAGTTTGATTGGCAGCGCAGCTTTTATGTATTTAATGGAGATTAAAAAGTAACTTAAAAAATTAACATAAGCAATAGACCATAGCTGCCAGGTGGGGTTTCAATTGCATATAAGAGTTGGGTTGCAAGAATAATGTGATTGACATTTGAATGCACATATTATAGTTTTTAATTGTACTTTTATAATTCTATATTTAATTTAGTTTTATCTAACCGGTGGTACAATTATTGAAGTCATACAATTATTTTAGTTACTCTTCTTACAAATATAAGGTACACTCATGGGTTACAAGTATAACTATTGATCAACCACCAAGTAAAAGTCAATGCTGCGTTAGCTTTACACTTAGGTGAAATAAATTCGAGCAGATATGCTCATTGTGCTGTTAACATCGTTGAAAACATATTTATGCCTAACAATGATGAGAGGAATGCACGTCAATGAAGAAATATGAGAATCAATATGGTTGTTGAATGCAAACAGTGTTGGATGGTGTTGTACTCATATGCGTATCCCAAAAATCAGAACTTGCATCCAAATTCGTATCAGCTGACATTTTAAAACGCATATCCATATCTGCATATCGTGTCTATCCAAAACGATGCAGATATTTGAAAACGCATTTTCATATTTACATCGTGTCTGTAATCAGAACAATGCAGATGCTTTTTGGTATCCAAAAATATTGTTGAAGTTTAAAGAGTTTTAATTTTGGTTGTTGTTTCTTCAAGTGTCCCTTTGATCTGGTAGCATTGTGTGTGTTAATATTCCAAGGCGTCTCTTTCGTTTATGTTTATTTTTCGCAGAAAAGTTGTACTGAAGTCTAGGCTATGCAGTTGTGTTTTGGTATTTATATTCTTGTAATACTTTGTATACTTTGTTTTCAACTCTAATGAAAAAGAAATCATGTTGCAGGTTTTCTACTATTTTCATGATCCTATATTAGTTCCTCTTTTGTTTTTAACACGGTGTGAGGACTCGGATTTTCTGACGTTTGTTATTGGGTAATTAACTGTTTTCGAATATTGAAATATTAATTTATTAAGTCGAACAAATAAATTTCTGATAATTAAAATATCTGAATATATATATGTATTGATAAAAAAATTATGTTTAATCTTAAATTTTAAAATTTCCGGGTATGATAAATTATATGTATATGTAAACTTCACCATTTAAATTAAGATAAAATATCCATGAATATATATTGATAAATATATACACAAGCTTTATGATAATTAAAAATATATATATACATGTATATAAGTATGTATATGTATGTATGTATGTATGCCTATACGTTGCAATGTATATGAGAATGTGTATAAATGAAAATGTAGATATATACATATATGGAGGCAAACGTATGTAGGTAAAAGTATATGTTAATATAAAATAATGTATATGTAAATCCTTTAATACACACACACACACACACACACACACACACACACACATATATTGTACGAAGATAAATGTTTATACTTAGGGAAATATCATCATGGGAAACATTTAATTCTAGCAAGCAAAACATAAAATCAAGTCCCATAAAATAGCAAATCAACTCATATAATCAAATCAGCCTTCATATGAATCAAATCGAAATAAAACAAAAGAAAAATAAAATAAGAAATTTAAGGCCTGTATATGAACAATACGTTTCAGCCTTTTATTTACTTGTTTCCCTCATCTACATACCATATGTTATGTACACATATGCCATTCTAGTCAAAAAATATAAAACAAAATCAAAGTCAAGTCTTAAAATCAAGCCTTTCATAACATATCAAATCCACCTTATAAATCAATCAGGGTAGGGATCAAATCAGCAAATCAAAAAAATAAAAAATAAATAAAGCTTGTACATATGCAGGCCTCTACCTTGCTTTGTACACTAATTCCTCCTCTTCTATATATTCATGGCCTAGCTTTTCTGTTTGCTCACACATAAAGGAATTTTTTTTTTTTAGAAACCTGTCATTTAAGTGAAGAAAGAAGAGGAAGAAGAAACAGCAGTTTTCAAAGAACTGAGAGTTAAAACCTCCACTGTTTAATAAGAAAATCCTTGTATGTGTTAATACTTGAGAATATGGATGTGTCTTTAGCCTGTAATACTTGTGTGTGAGATTGTTATGCTATAATGTCGATGCATATATATGTGTAGACTTGAGCAACTTCACCTGTATACCAAACAACCTGTACATCACCAGGAACAAGCTCTTTGTCTTGTTTTATTGGATAAAACAGTGGAACTTTCTACTTCAGAAATGAATAACTCAACATTCACCTGGATTTAAACTGTGGTTCCAAGACAAAGACTATTTATTTTTAAGTATAGAACATTTCGAAATTTGTTGCATTCAATCTCACCAAGCATAGGAAGGGAAAATCATTTGTAACAGTGAATGAGACAATATTGTCGAAAATCCAACTAGCTTAAATTAATAATCAGATCATATAGTTGTGTTCACGATAGAAATGCATGATTTTTGCGAGTGATGGGAAATTTTTTACTGACTTATAGAAGGAAAATTTTCAAGATGAGCGGAATTAGGCGAAAGGTCGAATTCAAGCACGTCGGTTGATTTGGGGGCTCGACACTTGGCGTGGAGGAGCGTTAGGTGGTGGTGAACCGGAGAAAAATGGAGACGATTTTTCTGTGGAATGGAGAAATGCGGCGAACTCGCAGTAGGGTTTGGGGTAGGATTTTGTTGAGGGTCGTTGTCGTGGAAATGGCGATGTGGAGGAGGCGAGTGAGATGTGCTATAGGGGGAAAAGATGGGGAAAGTCATGGCGAACGTAGTGGTGAAGTTTTGTGGTATACGGTGGTGGGTGGTGGTGTAGAGAGGCAGAGGGGGTGGCTCGACTATGTTCATGGTTTGGGTACCAGTTCGAAAATTCGAACTGGGCTTGGATGTCGTGTTTCTGGAGGGTCATTGGGACGCGGGGTTGCTAGGCGACCGATGGAGATGGTCAGTGGTAAGGTTTTGATCATCAGCAATCGGTGTACGTGCACGGTGGTGTTCATGCTATAGTCGGTAGGTAAAAAATAGGAAAGAAAAAAAAGAACATGAGGGAAGGGAGAATATTGGAAGTTGGGTCGTGATCTTCTTTGCCTTTTTTGGCCGGATCGATATGTTGTGGTGGACTGGTTGTTTAAAATAAAAACAAGCACAAGTGTTTTAGTAATTGTTGAAGTTTTGAATGTTAATAATCCTTCAATTTTTTTAAGAACATTGTTTTCTCGTTAACAAAATTTTCTAGTGGATATGAAGTTCTTGTGTTGTGACCCTCTCGGCTAACCCTACAATTTAAACTAAATTTATTAACTAATATGGAACTTAATAAATTTAATAATTAAAGCGAGCTATTAAAAATAAAAATTATTTGATTAAATCATAAGTAAATAAATAAGTAATTAGATTCTAAATGGTTTAACCTAATGATAATTAATAAAATTTGTTGTTGGCTGGATTAGTAATCGGAGTTAACCAAAAATAAATTGTTTATAATTTTCTTAAATTATAAGTAAATTTGGATCAAAAATACAAGTAGATTCAGTAATGAAAATTTATTAATTCTGATTGTAAATTTTTAAATATTAGCATTAAGCATTATTTTAGTTAATGATCTATGTTTTGGTTATTGTCCTTGAATATTTACTTTAACAACATTTGTAACAGGTCCCCCTATGTGAATAATTGCCACCTTAAATATAAATTGTTTATTTTAAACAATTTGCCCATTTTAAATTTATTGCTTGAATTTGAAGAAACCGGAATCAAATATCAGCGTTATTCGTAACCACTTCGATTTGAAAGTCACTGCGAACCTGTATGGGTCTGATTTTAGATTTACCATGCTGGAATTGGATTAATTTGACAAAATCAACTATTTTAAATAAGTAACTGTCTTTGGACATTATGATTGTATCGATGGATTTCTGTTAAAGGGTTTTAGTTATAATCAGATAAAAACTCGTCGTATTATACGAGTTACCTTGGTTTTAAAAAGATTTTTATAACTTAAGTAATTTGAAATTTGGTGAGTTTTACTCACGCTGGTTTCCACCCTGACTTGGGTGTTACTTTATTGTAATGCTCGGGTCAGACCGTGTATTACAAAATTTTCAGCTTAGGACGTTTTTGTACCCGGAAACGAGCTGGATGATAAAGGCGTTTTGCACGTATTGACTATTTTCCGCTGTGTATTGTAGGTTGTTTTATTCATTATTTAGGGACAATTTATTTTCGTTGTCCAAATTATTTGTTGATAATTGTATTATGATACCTTGTATATAGATTAACAGTTACAGCCTTTTTATAAAATGCTGCTATTGTATATTATATTTTGTTCTGCTGCGATTATGAGATTCTGTGTTATTGTTTCTGCTTTCTTCTTTTATCTCTTTTCTTCTTAACCCTAACAACCTGATATTTCCGACATTCGATTGCTCGGCACTCTATATAGTGGACGTATTAGTGTCGATTTTCGAAGGTCGAAAATCGTCCAACCGTTACACGTGGTATCAAAGCTGAAGTTAAGCAAGAACCTTGTCTCTGATGGGGATTACTCATTAGAGATAGGGTCGGTAGTACCATAAATGAGTCGAGTGTTGTATATATGTGGGCGTACTTGTTATTTTCTTATATAATAATTTTAAAAATGATTTTGAAATAATTTTGATATATAAAGGAAATAATTTTTGTAGATTGTTGTAGTATATCAAGGTGATTGGTTGTAATTATTATAATCAATTAAAATTATTAGACTTAAGTGGTAAAAAATATACAACCAAATAGAATTTGGATAAAAATGAACTATACAAGTAAGTTAAGCTAAAAATGGATTGAAACCTAAATTTAAATCCCGGAAAATTCAAAAGAATTTTCAATGTGTTTGAAATAAGTTACCCTGATTATATTTTTCCAGTAAATGATGATGGAATATATGATGTGTTTGATTTCTAGATATGATAATTATCATAGATTGGGTATTGTGTCTTAATAAAGGATTTTTATTATATAATAAACAATGATGAAACTTATGAAATGTTTTAAGGAAGTAAAATTATATAAGCATGACTTAGTTAGAAATGGATCTTAAGTGGGAGTTTTTGGAATCTAGCCCCAGAAATTTGAAACTGTTTCAAAGTGTTGGATGGAATAATAAATATTATTATTTAGAATATTTTTGCATATAGAAATCTTTGTTTAAAACAAGAGTTGTTTGAAGATGAATTTGTTTTGGATTGAAAACCAAGAATGGTTTAAAAGTTTAAAGTGTGATTTGATATGTAAATGGGATAAATATGTATATATGTGGATATGTGTGATTCCAAAATTGATTTGAGATGAATACTGGTGTTTGAATTCGAGAATCCCTCTGAGAATGTGAAGTATAACCCAAAGGAAAATAAGTTTTTTAAATTATAAGTGGGAAGTGATATTAATAAGAATTGGATTTCGAATGAAAATTTTAAATTGAGTAAGGTTACATGGATTGGATGGAATGGAAATTTACTCAGGACAAGTTAATTAAGTTTTGAACTTATAACCTGAATTGGAAATTTCAAGATGAAACTAAGATTTAACTTATGAGAGTTAAATGAATTAAATTATAAAAGAAAAGGTATGGATTTGATGAGAGTTGCAAAAGGGAAGAAACGTGTGTAAATTATTTCAAAATGATTTTTTGAAATAAAAACGGGTTTCGAATCCTAGAAATGTGTGATGGAATTGTTGATTGGTGTTTTAGATAATTTGAAGGTTTATTTACTTTGATATATCCTGCTATCATCCTGTTTATTATTTATAGTATATAAAACCGTAAATTGGATTATTTCGAATAAATTAAAAAGTGGACTGAAATGATATATCCATTACTGAAATTAAATGGAAATAAAACTTTATTTTGAAACTATCTAAATCATTTTGATTTTTAGAAATAAAAATGAATTTATGGAATGGAACTATTTTGAACTTAAGTTTAAAATGTTAAAACAAAACTTATCGACCGGAATTGTTGAAAGAAATGGGTTAAACTTTTGTAGTTATAATTGGCAAATAAATTGAATTTCGAAAATCGATTGTTCTAAAAAGATTTGGACTCTTACTCGAATCTTAAAATAAGTTTAAGTAAGGGTAATTAAACGAATATTTGAAATTTGGGCTCAGAATTGAATTATTTTAACGACTTGGGTTGTTAAATTATATATTGAGGGTTAATTTGATTTAAATGATTAAATCGGTATTTTGAAAACAAAACTCGAATTTATATAAATTGAGATGGCTTAAAGTTTGAAAATGGAATTGGAATTAATTCAAATTGGAATTGAATGGAATTAATTGGAATTGTGATCGAAGTTGAATTAGTTTGAATTCAAATTGGAAATTGATTTGAATTGGAATGGGAATCGTAGTTAATTCAAGCTGGAATCTGGATTGAAACAATTTGAATGGAAGTGGAAAATGGAAATTCATTTGAATTAGAGATTGGAAACTGAATCAGTTTGACTCTGAAAGTAATTTCAAATAAATTATTTTAATATAAATTGTTTTAAATCTATCTTCTTAAATATTCTAATTATTTTGATTTTCGTTTCAAGCTATTTACTATACAAGCCATTCTTTTTAAAACTCAAACTATCTTATATTAACTATTTAACTATTTTACAATGATTCAAACTATTTTCTAAATTCAAACTTGTCAGAGTGGAAATTGGTTATATTTAAACCATGGATTTAAAAACGAATTTGGATAAAATTGAAGTATTAACCCATATGGAAAATTGAAGCAATTCTAAATTGGAACCGAATTGGATATTGAGGCAAAAATGATTTTGAAGTGAGGGAGTATATTTTTGAGTAAATATGATGATTTTAAAATAAAAGGTTGGATAGTATTATAACTGAAACTCACTTTATAAGAAGTAAGTAATGTTACAAATGACTTTGAAAAAAGGAAATCGAACTTGCAAATTTTATTTCGCATTAATGAGATTATAAATGTTAGTTATATATTCAGATTTCCTTTTTGAATTTATAACCAGAAGAAATGATCTTGGAAAGATATTTGAGGATACAAAAATTGAGTTTATATAAGTATGAAGTGAACTCAGAAGTTATTGATCTGAAATTATTCGAGTTGAAGGAATGATTTTATACGTATATGAGAATGAAACTGAAAGGGTTTTGAAGCTCATTGATTTTGAAAGGCTATTGATTTGGCAAAAAATAAAATTTTGGAAATTTGGTAAACCAAATTTGAGAATTATCAATTTTGAAGATATCGATTTTGTGTAAATGAGGTTTATATGTGATGCATATAAAGAGTATGATTTGAAAGGTACTATATATGTATATAATATGATATGTTTTGAGAAAAGATTGAAAAAAAGGCACCCCATTGAGAGTCGAAATGTAACGACCCGGAATTTTGAGCAATATCAATTTAATAATCTTTGATAATAATTAAATTGATTTGATCATTTTATATTATAAATTGACAAGTTAAATTTATTTTAAAGATTGATAATAATAATTTGTTAATATCTATTAGTATTTTTCTTTGCAATAAAATAGGCAAGATTCAATTCTTTTGAAAGCTTATAATAATTTGATTTGGAAATATTTATTTTGATAAATAAGAAGTTTTAACGTAATAAAATTTTATATACAAATTGTTATATATATGAATGTATATATTGTGATTTGATATTTGTTTTAAAATTTAATATGGAAATTAATAAATTTAATATTAGAATTTTTCTATTTGAAATGTGTATATATATTTGTATATATATGTTTTAAATAGGAATTTTATTAATCTGAATTTAATAAGAGTTTTCTAACTTGAATATATTTAGTTTTGAAATTTGAAATGATAATTTGATTTAATGTTTTTAAATGATATTTGAAATTTAAATTTTTAATAATAAAGTTAATTTCTTATTTTATAAACATATATTTTAGCTTTTGTTTTAATAAGATAAAATTGTTTTAAAAATTTATACAAGGAATTAAACTAAGTTTCTCAAGTTATAAACAAATGATAAAGTAAAATTTAATTGATTAAAATACAAGTTATTTAAAAATGCCTATATGAAATTGTTTTTAAGATAATGAAGCCTAAAGTTTATTTTTACATGATGAAAACATTTTATCTAACATTACATAAACATATATATAAGGCTTAAATAAATTATTAAAGATAAAAGAACATTTGTAAAACATTAATAAAACATTTAAATAACACTTATATAACACATGTAAGAATATTAATGTACATTAAGAACACTTGTAATCATATATGTATAGGTGTAAGCTAATTAGAAGATAAGATTGACAAATGTCTTTCTTTTGTAAAATAAAATTTAAAATCTAATTGTAAATAAAAGATGGTTTTATTCTTCAGCAAAAGATTTTCTTCTTCTCAACAAAAATGTGAATCAAAAACAAGATGAATGCAAATCTGAAAAAAAAATATTCAAAACAAAGTTCAAATTTCTGGAAGCTGTAAAGAAATCTGGATGAAAGAAGAAAGAAGCAAAATCTGAATTCAAATCAACTGCAAGATTAAAATTCAACATGCAAGTTTATTTAAGAACATGCAAATTTGGAGCATCAGCAGATTAAAACTTCAACATGCAAAAGGGGATTGAAAGCCTGGAAAACAGTTTTCTTATCTACTCTCTGTTTACTGCAAATTTTCAGGTGAGTAAATGTAATTTTAAAAACAATTTTAAATTTTAAATTTTCTCTTGTTCTTTTGTATGGAATCTTGATGAATTGATTTTATTCTTGAACTTAAATTGTTGCATGGTTGAGTATGAAGAATTGAGAATATTGAGATGTCTGTAATCATGAATGTGCTCTGTAAACCATAGCAGGTTTTCAAATAAATACAATAACTTGTATTTTAATTCGAATCTGCTCATGATTTGTTTACAAATGTTATTTGTAATCTTATAAGCTATTATCTAAAAATAATTTCAAGATTTTATATTGAATAATTTATTTAAAATAGTTAAATTTACAGTGCATGTCAAATTTGGTCAGAAATTCATGAATTCAATTTTAAATTTTGGATTCATAATTGGATCGAGAATGGAAAATGATGATTTTTAGTACTTGAATCAAAAATTTTAATGAATTAATTTGTGAGTATTTTGGGATTTACTGTTTTGGGGTTTTCTGCCAAATTATGGCAAACCACGGCGAGGAGGACATTGCCGTTGAACTCGAAGGTCGAGGGGGCTTTAGAGATCATGCGAAAATTGATTCATGAATTTTTAATTGAGTGGGATGGCCATGAATTGAGTAAGTAGGGTTTTGGTTGCTGAAGATGCCGATGATGTTCATTGGGTTATTGCGTCATCATATTGTTACTGGAGGTTATCGCGAGTGTTGCCAAGGATCCAGGGGATTGTGGGGAAGCTATGGAGGTGGTGGCATGGTCTCCGGTGAAGGGGATAGTCGGCGGTGGTTGGAATTGATGATGGGTTTTCGAGCAGTTTTGGGGTTGAGGGTCGAAATCGCGTGTTCGATCGAGTTTGGGCTTTCTGGGTTGGGAAACTAGATGTTGGGGTTGAGGGCGACTTGGGGATGACTGGCGTGGAGTTCGCCAGCGATCATCGGCGTCGTGCACGTATACGTGCACGAACGTGTGTTTTGGTTTTGGGTTCTGGGTAGATGGAGGGTAGGACTCGAAGATGGCATCGGGTTTATGGCGTGCTGACTCGAAGCAGGCTTGGGTAGGGGAGGATCTCGGGTTGTTTGCTAGTTTTGCTCGGGGTAGGTACGGGTTATTAGCAGGGTTTACTCGAGTTTTAGGTATTCAGGTTTTAGTACAGAAGTTAAATATGATTATTACCAAGAATATTTGTTTTTAGAAATAAAGACCTTAAAACAAAGGTTGAACAAGCTTCAAACTTAAATTTGTTTCGAAGTTATGTTTTAAAAACAAATTTATATATTTTAAAATATGGAGTTTTAAATAAAATGAGTGGATTTTAAAATAAAGTTTGTATTTAAACTTTATTAAATAAATTTGGAAAGGTTTTAAAGATTTAAAAGTTCAAATCTTAAAATATGTTTAAATTATAATCGATTTCCAAATATTATATTTTATTTAAATGAAGTTTAATGATTTAGAATTTGATAATCAATTGTAATAAAGATTATCTTTAGTTATTTTGAATTTGATTTAATTAAAGATAAATACATTTGTAAAGATAATTGAGATAATTAAATTATTTTAATTGTCAAGTTTATTTGATAATAAATGATTTAATTAAGATAATGGTTTCTTAATTAAGAATCTTTTAATATAAAAGTTAAGAATCATTTAATTAATTTTAAATGATTAAGTTAAATAGTTAATTAAGTAATTAACTTATGATTAATTTAAAGATAATCACTTTGAAGTTAATTAAGAATATTTACTTGGGAAGTAATTAAGTAATTGATTACTAGAGGTAATTAAGTATGGATAATTACTTTATTAAAAGTAATTAAGTAAATGTGATTAAGGAATAATCACTTTAGTTATTAAATTAAAGAATTAATTAATAATTAGTCAAAAGTTTAAATTATTTGATTAATGATTAATTTATGAAAGGATTAAAGATAATTAATTAGGTGATAAATTACTTGTTAAAATAATTAAATAAGAAAGAATTTTAATTAATGAAGTAATCATTAATTAATGTAAATAAGTAATTAACTATTAATTAATAATTTAAGAATAATTAATTTATAATTTATTTTTAATTACTAAATGTAATTAAAGTAATTAATCAAAGGTGATTAATTAAAAGTAATTAATTAATTATGATTAATTAAGAGTAATTAATCAAACGTGATTAATTAAAAGTAATTAATCAGGTGTAATTAATTAAAGGTAATCAAGGAATAATTATCAGGATAATTAAAGGATAATTATTCAAGGTTGATTAATTTAGAAAATAATTAAGAGGTAATTACTTAGTATATTTTGGGAGTAATTAATCAGGATGATTAATTAATATGGTAATTAAGTAAGAATTACTTAAAGTAATTAAGTGATAATTTATCAGGAAAGGTTAATTGAAATGGAATTAAGTAATGTGAGTTAATTAATTAATTTGTAATTAATTAATGAATAGTAAAAAAATGGATTGAAGATAATCCAAGTATTTAATTTAAGGATTAATTAAATTAATCAAGTTTGAAATCAAACTTGTTCATGAAGGATTAATGATTGGATGATATGTCATTGGATGGGTAATGATATTGGTTGTTGTTGGATGACATTGATTGATGGATGATGATGTGAATATGCTATATCAGAATATGATATGTATGATGTTTGTGATATGTATAGATGCATGTGATAATAGATGCTTATTTATCTGTGTTGTGAATACACCCATTTATGTTTAGTGATATTTCTAAATATCTATTGCTTAAATCCCTTAAGAATAACTTGGACATTTAAAATGGCGTTTGGTTTCGGTGAGACCGGGATTGGGTTTCCATATTTGGATATCCGAAAACCACATCGATTCCAATTAAACGTTAGGTCGTTAATCCAAGTGGAGCAAGTGAAGACTCGAGGTGTAAGGGTTATACGTCAGTATAACTCTGTGGGTGATTCCGTAATGAGTTTGACGGAATAGTGCTTATAGATTCGAGATGGTGAATCAGAATGCAAGGGCTATGGTCGTTGACTCTGAGGGTGATTCCAAAATGAGTGCAACGAGATAGCGCCTTCGGTTTCGTTCGAACCCGGAACGAACTTGTATGGATTGAATGCTTTCAGCACATCGTCAGGCGGACGATGAGCATTCTAAGATAATTAGTCCTATAAAGGTAATCGTAGCCTCAAGCCTCATCAACTGGGAATGGCTAAAACAGGGGAGGTGCAGCAAGGCTTCGTGGGTCGCTCCCACTGGAGAGCAAGATACATCCCTGTCTAGAAGTCCCTTTATATTTCGGATGTGTGGGCAGTTGGTCTGCAGTCAACTGCGGGGTGGTATTGTTTGGGACTGTTCAGTAAGGAATGGTCCCGGTCTTGTGTTGCAGGGGAGTTAGGGTGGCTCCTCGGTACGGTGATCTAGGCCACGTACTGTGACGGGCGGTACCCCAGTAGCCCTGCCATTGTTGGAAACCCATTTTCCCTACGAGACCCTACGGTTTTGTTTGTATACCTATGTTGCTGAAATTTAATAAATGTAACTATTTCGGCTATTTCATATTTATTTGAAAACCCTAGACACTATTATAATATCACTGGATTTCCTATCAAATGTTTTGGTTAGCGTAAGGTAAAAACTTTTCCATGTTTATGTGTGGAAAGTCTTACGTGATACCTTTTCTTTTCAAAGGATTTTCTAAAGTTAAGCAATCTTAAACCGTTTACTCACACCAGACCCCTGTCTGACCCGAGTGTTTATTTTTCTGTTTTATTAAACTCTTGGGTACTCATATTATATATGAGTAGTCAAGTGATTCAGGTTATCTCTTGACAAAATTTGGAGAAGCTATGGAGCGGGAGGCTTCAGCGTGTAGATATATAGTTAGAGTTTCCGCTGTGTTGATATTCTGTGATGATGTCTTGTATTGTATTAGACAGAAATGTTATAACTGTCTAAGTTTGAGTTATTTAGTTGTGTACTCTGATGTATATGATACTATGTATATGTTCTATATTATATTTAAATCGTTTCGCTGTGAGATTCTGATGTGTTGTTTCTTTTTCTTCTCTTTCTTTTCTTCTTTTATCCCTTTCTTTCTTAATTAGTGATGCGATTTTCCCGGAGTGGGAAGTCGGGTCGCTACAGCTGGTATCAGAGCATTAGGCTGAGTGAATACCTAGGCTCTGAAGTATGTCTTTCTTAGGGAGCATTAGGTTGAGTGAATACCTAGGCTTTGGAGTGGTGTCTATCTTGAGAGAGCGTACTTGTAATTTTTATATATATATATATATTTATATAACTACCTAATCTGTTGGGTTATCTGTTCGGATTTTCCAACATAGGTTATAAAGGTAGATAAGGTAGAAGTGTGTGGAACACAACTACCACTATTAGTAGAGGCTTATATGTTGTGGTTGGAGGTGTTTATCGAGATTGTAGACCTAATGCTATCTCGAATAAGTTTGGTGGATTGGTGAAAGGATTTCTTTAGGTCCAGAGGAAGTCTTTTCAAGAATTAGAGTATATTCTTGGAGTGTGAGGTTGATTTGCTCTTGAGTGAGCGGGATTTCTAAGAGTTGAGTTGTCAGCTGAGTAGAAGCAGTGGTGGTATCTTGATAGCTTCAAGAAGGAGTAGCTGTGTGATGGGATGTAGTTTCCATAGATGGTTCTGAAGATGTTTCTTTTGGAGCCAGATTTAGATGATGTTGGAAGAGCACTGATGTCTGCTGCAAGGAAGATTCGAATGTTTAGAGATTTTTATGGATCTCAAGTAAGGGTATCTTGTCTATATTAAAGTAGGAGACTAAGGTCGATGAGTTACCTCATTTCGGGCATGGTCTCATTTGTTTCCTTAAGAGATAGGTGATTGGTTTTTGGTTTGGAGCCGAGTTTCTTGAGAAGATGTCTACTCGTCTCAAGGATCTTTTAGAGGATTTGGATGTTAGTTTTGTGTTTCAAGAAGCTTATGGTTAAGGAAGATCTTTGGTTTAGCGATATCTTTGAGGTGAAGCTTGGAAGTAGCAGCATGGATCTATTTCTTCTATGATTCAGTAATCTTTGGGATTCTACTATCAGCAGACCAGGCAGATGGTGAAAGCTTATCCATTTCTTTGGAGGCTCAGCAGAGCAAGATATCTGTTGGAAGTGATCTATCAGTTTTTTCTAATAGGTGAGCCATTCTGGAAAGATTTGTCTTGATAGGAAATAGCTGTTCTAGTTGAGGAGACAATTCTTTGGAGTCAAAACTGAGTGGGATCGCAAAAGTGACTTGCGATTAGTTAGGAATCTTTGAGTATTCTTTAGCTTGGGAATCGAGGCATCTCAAGTAGAGGTGAAAGCTATGAAGGTAGTTGGAGATTCTCTAGATGTTTTTGAAAATCAGAAGTTGACCTGAATCGGAGATTGAGTTTTCTTATCGACTTGGAATTCAGGAGTAATTTTGATGATTCAACCATGTAGTGGGATGACTCTTGGAGCGAGAAGAGTTTGGTGAGGCAGCTCAAGATTCTTTGGAGAAAGGATTGATCATCTTATTCTAGTTGAGATTCAGTTGAGATGTTTTGACCAGGTGGGATGGTCACTGAAATTTTTATGAGTCGGATGAACTGTATATGGAGAAAGATTTTGCTTATGTTATTCGATAGCATTCTTATCTACTCTAGATCAGAGTTGTGCAGCAGAAGCGAGTTGGCAGTTTTTCTTGTATGGGAGCAACCGGGAGTTGCAGTAAAGGATTTCTACAGAAATTCAAGTATGAAAGAATTTTCTAGATTTGGTAGGTAGGGTTGTCTAGTGCAACTATTTGGCTATTTCAGATATGAGAGATAAGTTTGAAGTCCATTGATGTTTGTGGTATAGAGTCGTGTTTTGGATTTCAGCAAATTATTTTTGGAGGGCCATTTTGTTAAGTAGGACCTGGAGATTTGGTTTGAGTTGGTGCTGTTGTTTCATGGAGCAATCAGCAAGGGTTAGGCTGATCAGGAAGATTTGAGGTGACTCAGAGCATCTGAAGAGTTGTGCAGTTAAGAATTGAGGAGATTTGGAATGTGCAGTTAGAGTTTGGATATTGTTTTAGTTTTATCCAATCAAAGGAGATATAAGAATGGGTAAAACTGGAAGGTTAGCTCTGGAGGAATTTTGAGTTTTCTCTGTGTTCTCTGAAGATTTGATTTTGATCTACAGGATTGGATTGCCAGTTCGGATAGCTGGAATTCATTGAATTTCACATATCTCTGAGAAATATGTATATGATTCTTTGAGTGATAGAATCAGAAGTTCAGAAGGATCTGGTAGTTGAGCTGCTTTTGAGTTTAATCTGATATCTTGTTCAGTTCTGAAGAATCAGATGAGGGATTTCTTGGTTTTAGTAGTGTAGTTAATTAAGATTCTATAGAGCGAGTATTCCAGTATAGGTATCTGGAAAACTCTAGATAATATTAGGAAGTTCTATTCAGATTTTTTTTCTGGATAGATGAAATTATTTGTTTGAATTGGTTGCTATGATTGATTGTTTGATTGCTAATTTAAATTCTTACGCTGGGTTATTAAATTATCTTTGCTTTTAAATTTCGAGTACGAAATTCTTTTAAGGAGGGAGGAATGTAACGACCCGGAATTTTGAGCAATATCAATTTAATAATCTTTGATAATAATTAAATTGATTTGATCATTTTATATTATAAATTGACAAGTTAAATTTATTTTAAAGATTGATAATAATAATTTGTTAATATCTATTAATATTTTTCTTTGCAATATAAATAGGCAAGATTCAATTCTTTTGAAAGCTTATAATAATTTGATTTGGAAATATTTATTTTGATAAATAAGAAGTTTTAATGTAATAAAATTTTATATTCAAATTGTAATATATATGAATGTATATATTGTGATTTGATATTTGTTTTAAAATTTAATATGGAAATTAATAAATTTAATATTAGAATTTTTCTATTTGAAATGTGTATATATATTTGTATATATATGTTTTAAATAGGAATTTTATTAATTTGAATTTAATAAGAGTTTTCAAACATGAATATATTTAGTTTTGAAATTTGAAATGATAATTTGATTTAATGTTTTTGAAATGATATTTGAAATTTAAATTTTTAATAATAAAGTTAATTTCTTATTTTATAAACATATATTTTAGCTTATTTTTTAATAAGATAAAATTGTTTTAAAAATGTATATAAGGAATTAAACTATGTTTCTCAAGTTATAAACAAATGATAAAGTAAAATTTAATTGATTAAAATACAAGTTATTTAAAAATGCCTATATGAAATTGTTTCTAAAATAATGAAGCCTAAAGTTTATTTTTACATGATGAAAACATTTTATCTAACATTACATAAACATATATATAAGGCTTAAATAAATTATTAAAGATAAAAGAACATTTGTAAAACATTAATAAAACATTTAAATAACACTTATATAACACATGTAAGAATATTAATGTACATTAAGAACACTTGTAATCATATATGTATAGGTGTAAGCTAATTAGAACATAAGATTGACAAATGTCTTTCTTTTGTAAAATAAAATTTAAAATCTAATTGTAAATAAAGATGGTTTTATTCTTCAGCAAAAGATTTTCTTCTTCTCAACTAAAATGTGAATCAAAATCAAGATGAATGCAAATCTGAAAAAAAAAAATATTCAAAACAAAGTTCGAATTTCTGGAAGCTGTAAAGAAATCTGAATGAAAGAAGAAAGAAGCAAAATCTGAATTCAAATCAACTGCAAGATTAAAATTCAACATGCAAGTTTATTTAAGAACATGCAAATTTGGAGCATCAGCAGATTAAAACTTCAACATGCAAAAGGGGATTGAAAGCCTGGAAAACAGATTTCTTATCTACTCTCTGTTTACTGCAAATTTTCAGGTGAGTAAATGAAATTTTAAAAACAGTTTTAAATTTTAAATTTTCTCTTGTTCTTTTGTATGGAATCTTGATGAATTGATTTGATTCTTGAATTTAAATTGTTGCATGATTGAGTATGAAGAATTGAGAATATTGAGATGTCTGTAATCATGAATGTGCTCTGTAACCATAGCAGGTTTTCAAATAAATACAATAACTTGTATTTTAATTCGAATCTGCTCATGATTTGTTTACAAATGTTATTTGTAATCTTATAAGCTATTATCTAAAAATAATTTCAAGATTTTATATTGAATATTTTATTTAAAATAGTTAAATTTTCAGTGCATGTCTAATTTGGTCAGAAATTCATGAATTCAATCTTAAATTTTGGATTCATAATTGGATTGAGAATGGAAAATGATGATTTTTAGTACTTGAATCAAAATTTTTAATGAATTAATTTGTGAGTATTTTGGGATTTACTGTTTTGGGGTTTTCTGCCAAATTACGGCAAACCACGGCGAGGAGGACATTGCCGTTGAACTCGAAGGTCGAGGGGGGTTTAGAGATCATGCAAAAATTGATTCATGAATTTTTAATTGAGTGGGATGGCCATGAATTGAGTAAGTAGGGTTTTGGTTGCTGAAGATGCCGATGATGTTCATTGGGTTATTGCGTCATCGTATTGTTACTGGAGGTTATCGCGAGCGTTGCCAAGGATCCAGGGGATTGTGGGGAAGCTATGGAGGTGGTGGCATGGTCTCCGGTGAAGGGGATAGTCGGCGGTGGTTGGAATTGATGATGGGTTTTCGAGCAGTTTTGGGTTTGAGGGTCGAAATCGCGTGTTCGATCGAGTTTGGGTTTTCTGGGTTGGGAAACTAGATGTTGGGGTTGAGGGCGACTTGGGGATGACTTGCGTGGAGTTCGCTAACGATCATCGGCGTCGTGCACGTATACGTGCACGAGCGTGTATTTTGTTTTTGGGTTCTGGGTAGATGGAGGGTAGGACTCGAAGATGGCATCGGGTTTATGGCGTGCTGACTCGAAGCAGGCTTGGGTAGGGGAGAATCTCGGGTTGTTTGCTAGTTTTGCTCGGGGTAGGTACGGGTTATTAGCAGGGTTTACTCGAGTTTTAAGTATTCAGGTTTTAGTACAGAAGTTAAATATGATTATTACCAAGAATATTTGTTTTTAGAAATAAAGACCTTAAAACAAAGGTTGAACAAGCTTCAAACTTAAATTTGTTTCGAAGTTATGTTTTAAAAACAAATTTATATATTTTAAAATATGGAGTTTTAAATAAAATGAGTGGATTTTAAAATAAAGTTTGTATTTAAACTTTATTAAATAAATTTGGAAAGGTTTTAAAGATTTAAATGTTCAAATCTTAAAATATGTTTAAATTATAATTGATTTCCAAATATTATATTTTATTTAAATGAAGTTTAATGATTTAGAATTTGATAATCAATTGTAATAAAGATTATCTTTAGTTATTTTGAATTTGATTTAATTAAAGATAAATACATTTGTAAAGATAATTGAGATAATTAAATTATTTTTAATTATCGAGTTTATTTGATAATAAATGATTTAAATAAGATAATGGTTTCTTAATTAAGAATCTTTTAATATAAAAGTTAAGAATCATTTAATTAATTTTAAATGATTAAGTTAAATAGTTAATTAAGTAATTAACTAGTGATTAATTTAAAGATAATCACTTTGAAGTTAATTAAGAATAATTACCTGGGAAGTAATTAAGTAATTGATTACTAGAGGTAATTAAGTAGGGATAATTACTTTATTAAAAGTAATTAAGTAAATGTGATTAAGGAATAATCACTTTAGTTATTAAATTAAAGAATTAATTAATAATTAGTCAAAAGTTTAAATTATTTGATTAATGATTAATTTATGAAAGGATTAAAGATAATTAATTAGGTGATAAATTACTTGTTAAAATAATTAAATAAGAAAGAATTTTAATTAATAAAGTAATCATTAATTAATGTAAATAAGTAATTAACTATTAATTAATAATTTAAGAATAATTAATTTATAATTTAGTTTTAATTACTAAATGTAATTAAAGTAATTAATCAAAGGTGATTAATTAAAAGTAATTAATTAAGTATGATTAATTAAGAGTAATTAATCAAATGTGATTAATTAAAAGTAATTAATCAGGTGTAATTAATTAAAGGTAATTAAGGAATAATTATCAGGATAATTAAAGGATAATTATTCAAGGTTGATTAATTTAGAAAATAATTAAGAGGTAATTACTTAGTATATTTTGGGAGTAATTAATCAGGATGATTAATTAATATGGTAATTAAGTAAGAATTACTTAAAGTAATTAAGTGATAATTTATCAGGAAAGGTTAATTGAAATGGAATTAAGTAATGTGAGTTAATTAATTAATTTGTAATTAATTAATGAATAGTAAAAAATGGATTGAAGATAATCCAAGTATTTAATTTAAGGATTAATTAAATTAATCAAGTTTGAAATCAAACTTGTTCATGAAGGATTAATGATTGGATGATATGTCATTGGATGGGTAATGATATTGGTTGTTGTTGGATGACATTGATTGATGGATGATGATGTGAATATGCTATATCAGAATATGATATATATGTTGTTTGTGATATGTATAGATGCATGTGATAATAGATGCTTATCTATCTATGTTGTGAATACACCCATTAATGTTTAGTGATATTTCTAAATATCTATTGTTTAAATCCCTTAAGAATAACTTGGACATTTAAAATGGCGTTTGGTTTCGGTGAGACCGGGATCGGGTTTCCATATTTGGATATCCGAAAACCACATCGATTCTAATTAAACGTTAGGTCGTTAATCCAAGTGGAGCAAGTGAAGACTCGAGGTGTAAGGGCTATACGTCAGTATAACTCTGTGGGTGATTCCGTAATGAGTTTGAAGGAATAGTGCTTATAGATTCGAGATGGTGAATCAGAATGCAAGGGCTATGGTCATTGACTCTGAGGGTGATTCCAAAATGAGTGCAACGAGATAGTGCCTTCGGTTTCGTTCGAACCCGGAACGAACTTGTATGGATTGAATGCTTTCAGCACATCGTCAGGCGGACGATGAGCATTCTAAGATAATTGGTCCTATAAAGGTAATCGTAGCCTCAAGCCTCATCAACTGGGAATGGCTAAAACAAGGAAGGTGCAGCAAGGCTTCGTGGGTCCCTCCCACTGGAGAGCAAGATACATCCCTGTCTAGAAGTCCCTTTATATTTCGGCTGTGTGGGCAGTTGGTCTGCAGTCAACTGCGGGGTGGTCTTGTTCGGGACTGTTCAGTAAGGAATGGTCCCGGTCTTGTGTTGCAGGGGAGTTAGGGTGGCTCCTCGGTACGGTGATCTAGGCCACGTACTGTGACGGGCGATACCCCAGTAGCCCTGCCATTGTTGGAAACCCATTTTCCCTACGAGACCCTACGGTTTTGTTTGTATAACTATGTAGCTGGAATTTAATAAATGTAACAATTTGGGCTATTTCATATTTATTTGAAAACCCTAAACACTATTATAATATCACTGGATTTCCTATCAAATGTTTTGGTCAGCGTAAGGTAAAAACTTTTCCATGTTTATGTGTGGGAAGTCTTACGTGATACCTTTTCTTTTCAAAGGATTTTCTAAAGTTAAGCAATCTTAAACCGTTTACTCACACCAGACCCCTGTCTGACCCGAGTGTTTATTTTTCTGTTTTATTAAACTCTTGGGTACTCATATTATATATGAGTAGTCAAGTGATTCAGGTTATCTCTTGACAAAATTTAGAGGAGCTATGGAGCAGGAGGCTTCAGCGTGTAGATATATAGTTAGAGTTTCCGCTGTGTTGATATTCTGTGATGATGTCTTGTATTGTATTAGACAGAAATGTTATAACTGTCTAAGTTTGAGTTATTTAGTTGTGTACTCTGATGTATATGATACTATGTATATGTTCTATATTATATTTAAATCATTCCGCTGTGAGATTCTGATGTGTTGTTTCTTTTTCTTCTCTTTCTTTTCTTCTTCTATCCCTTTCTTTCTTAATTAATGATGCGATTTTCCGGGAGTGGGAAGTCGGGTCGCTACACGAAACTTATAGTAGGAGGTCCACTAAGTGGTTCTGCCTAGAACCCTAAGGGTGGGTTCAATGAGATTAGGATCCAAGAGGACGTCCAGACAAGACTCGAGTTCCTGAGGATTGTTTTTGGGGTAGCATAATTCGTGTGGCGCCGATGCCTATAGTTACATTGGGATTATGCTATGAAGACAACATAACCCTTGTTTAACTACGATCTACTGTGTTCCATAGCGTAAGTCGTGTGGCAGTGATTTCCTACGATCTACGTTTGACTTCGCTGGGAGAGCGACGTAGCATCGGTAGATTATGATCTATGTGGTCCATAGAGAAATTCAAGTCGCAGCGAGTGCCTACAGTCTACATTGGGAATCGACTGGTGTAGTCTGCGATCTATGTGGTAAAGTTTCGTTTGGTAGCGTGATTCGAGTGGCGCTGATGCTTACAGTTGCACGGGTTTTGCTGTGATGACAACGCAACCCTGGGTGTAGCTGCGATCTGTTGCAATTCCCATGGCAAAGTCGAGGGCCGCGGATGCCTACTATTTTCTTATGGATTTCACCGGGATGGCGACGTAATCATCGTGCTAACTATGATCCATGGGAGGGGTTGATAATTTCCATAACATTTTTGAAAAGGTTTTTCAAGTATTTTCACTGAGTGTTGAAAACGGATCTACTAAGTACTTGTAAATTTTCAGTCCTATGCTTGATCAACATATGACTGAATTTCTGTGAGAACGAGGATGAATTTGTTAAGATATCGAGTTATACAAAGTATTTTTATATAAAACTAGCTTGGTAATACTATATAAGTTAAAGTGTTTTAAAAATTGTATAATAAAAGAGTAAGGAGTTAAAATGTTTAAAGGATGATCTAACTAACAATAAACATCAAAATTCTATTTCTCGCTACGTTCCTTTTCGAGGACGAAAAGTTCTAAAGGGGGAGTAATGTGACGACTCGGATTTTCTGATGTTTTTTATTTGGTAATTAACTATTTTCGGTTATTGAAATATTAATTTATTAAGTCGAACAAATAAATTTCAGATAATTAAAACATCTGAATATACATGTATTGATTAAAAACTATATTTAATCTTAAATTTTAAAATCCTGGTTATGATAAATTATATGTATATGTAAACTCCACCATTTAAATTAAGATAAAATATCCATGAATATATATAGATAAATACATACATAAGCCTTATGATAATTAAAAATATATATACACATGTATATAAGTATATAAATATGTATATATGCCTATATGAAGCAATGTAAATGAGAATGTGTATAAATGAAAATGTAGATACATACATATATGGGGGCAAACATATGTAGGTAAAAGTATATGTTAATATAAAATAATGTATATGTAAATCCCTTAATATATATATAGTGTATGGAAGTAAATGTTTATACTTAGGGAAACATCATCGTGGTAAGTATTTAATTCTAGCAAGCAAAACATAAAATCAAGTCCCATAAAATAGCAAATCAACACATGTAATCAAATCAACCTTCATATGAATCAAATCAAAATAAAACAAAAGTAAAATAAAATAAGAAATTTAAGGCCTATATATGAACAATAGGTTGCCTCTTATTTACTTGTTCCGCTCATCTACATACCCTATGTTATCATACATACACCATTCTAGTTGTTTGGGCCAAAATTGGTCACAAACCCCAAACGTCGTAAAAGCACCAATATATGAATATAGATCAGCAATATCCAGACACAGATCTCAAATTCAAGCAAAATAGAGAACAAAAATTTAGGAATAACAAACAATGACACGAGATTTATAGTGGGTTCGGCTATCTCCGGCCACATCCACTTCGAATGATAATCCTTTTATTGATGTTCTTCGCAGATTACAATTGATCGCAGCAGATTACAATGAAGAAATTTAAGTACAACAGCAATGATGAAGTGTAAAGTTGAATCCGGCAGAGTCTGGATGTCAGATAGCCAAAAAAATCCCTTTTCTGTAGGCTCTAGGGGGCTATTTATAGGCATAGTAGGTTGATACCTCGCTCAAACTTCGAAAGACTCCTTCTGGCATGCGAGTGGACCCACGCGATTGATCCCATGAAGTTTCGACTCGATTCGTGATCGATACAAACCAATTTCGTATCGATCACGATTTTTCCCAATGGAGTTGAAACTTGGCATGAACCTTCCTTGGCTTGTACGTAAGCTCCTGTGAAAATTTCATGGCATTTGGACCTATGGATTGTGAGACACGATCGATCCAATCTCGTATTTTTTGAAAGCTGTTGAGTTCGAATCCATAGTTTTGTACCCACCCCCTTTGTGTCGATCAAAGGCACATGCTTGCTCGTGACATGGAATGATAAACTAGGGTAGATCCATATTCTTCGCCGCGTTGAACGCTTCTCCCCTCGTGCCGTGGACGCTCTTCGTTCGTATCCACACATCGTGCTCACTCGCATCCATGATTTCACAACGTTATGTTCGCATCCATCGATCCACTCCCTTTTTCGTATCGATTCCAGGGGTACATTTCGTGTCGATTCAGTAAACGTCGATCGATACGAAGTGACCACATGGAATGTGTCTGATCGATACGATATGTAGACGAAACGGGGACCAACGGATGGATACGAAAATCGTTCTCAGAATGGATACGAATGAGGCCTTACCTGATGGATACGAACCAGAGAAGCTTCTGATGGATACGAAAGCATCAATTTCCCCCATGACCGATACGAAATCATCGATTCGAAGTGCGCTGCCAGTCTCCATCCCGATCGATGCGAACGTCATCGATGCGAACCCTAGCCGATCGATACGAACAGTATCGATTGGAAATACTGCCTGCTGACCGATACGAAATGTATCGATACGAACCACCATTCACGTACTTTAACCCATTCATATCTCCAGCATACGAACTCCGATTAACCTGAAAATTGTAACGTAGCCTCCCCTTGCCTTGATCATCATTCCTAGTCGACCTCGCTTCGATTGGAGCTCGGCTAAATTTAGACGATATCGATCACTACCTCTTTTCTAATCGATCTCGCATCCTGACATCCATCCTTTCCTAGATACTCTATTGATATTCCATCCTTGACCAAAGGGTGTGATAACATTTGCCCACCAAAACATACCTTGTGATAAGAAGATGTGTTTTGAATAGTTTCGAATCTGATATCTGAAGTCCATAGCCATATCATCTGAGTGCATCGTTCTTGACTGGTCTAAGTCGATGTACGATTCCAAATCTAGTAACCAAAGCCTTCACCAATTCTATATCCATCCGAATTCGATAACCGAGTCTAATCCATCCTTATCCAATAACTGAATCCAGGACCTCTCCGGGTCGATATCTAAATCTATAACCTCTTCGGGTTCTTTTCAAGCGCAATCCACACTTGAGGACCGTGGTCCAGTGTCCTTGGACGTCGTATAATGCCATGGCTTAATACCTAAGCCAAACCCTGGTCACTCCAGATCCTTGTCAAGCATAGTCCATACCCGATGACCTGAAATAATAACGACAAGTCCTAGGCCGAATCCTGGTCACTCCGGAACTTTGTCGAGCATAGTCTATACTCAACGACCTGAATAAGTCGATTTGCCACGTTCGGGCAAAGCGACTCACCCCTTGCCAGGTATAATCCATACCCGATGATCGTTTACCAAAAACCGAACAAAAATCCAAACCAAATCAGAAAATCAAAAATCCACATCCAAAACCAATACCAAGATCCAAACACGAGAATAATCATCCAAACAGAAGTCCAAACCAGAAAAAAAACAGAACCAGGAGTTCAAACCAAACTCCAAAACCAAGCCAGAAAATTGAGTATCCAATCCAAAAAAAATAGATTTCACAAACCATAGCATCGCGGTTTATCACCATTCAGAGCATGCCTAGGGGCCATCTCCATCCCCATACATGAGTAATGACTTTGTCATTTTCCAGCAGCTTGCTACTTATTACATAAGATCCCAGTCAATTGATAACCAATCGACCATCATCTCTGGGCCTCACACCATCATTGTTTGAGATAGACGGTGCTCGCTTCTGCTCCACCGCTGCATTCCAAGCCCTGATATACTGCATCAACTGTCCATTCCTTACATGCTCCTCAATTAGTCCTTTAAGTGCCTGCAGCTGTTGGTATCGTGCCCATCCAAATCGTGGAAGAGACAGTGCCTTCCTGATGCCCTTTCACGTTTAGAAGGTTCTCTCCTAGTCGGCCTTCGGTAGGGAAGGCGATTCTGGGTTCGATGAATATCCGCTCCAATGTTTCATTCAATCCTATATATGTAAAGAATTTTGGCTCTCTCAATCGTTTCTTATCTTTTTCTGAGTCATCAAACTTCCTTTTTTCTTTACGTTTATCCTTATTTGAGCTTCCGCTAGATGGCCCTCCATCCTCAACCGCATTCACCTCCCTTAACTTCAAATTTGTACATGCATCTTCCTGTCAGAGGAATCTCTCAGCTTCGTGAAAGAATTCACCAAAATCCAGTGGTGGGTCCCATACCAGAGATACATTGAAATCTGAATCCTCTCTGACTCCTGAAACTGCTGTGGATTCGGCCGATCCACCGAAGCAACCGCTGCATTGAACCGAGTTAAGAAAACTCTGAGTGATTCATCCATCCTTTGCTTTATCGACGTTAATGTCATCACATTCTTCGGTCTTTTAATATGAACCCGAAACTGCTTTAGAAACCTGTCCGCCAATTCCATCCATGTCCCGATAGATCCCTCTTCCAACTGTCTGAACCACATTGCAGTTATGTCCGTTAAGTACAGAGGGAAACATCGGGCCATAACTTCCTCCGATGCCCCCAGCACTTCCATATTTCTTGTGTATCTCATCAAGTGATCAGTTGAACCAGCCTTGCCATTATATACTTCCACGTTAGGTAGCTTGAATTCTGATGGATTCCGAGCTATCCTGATTTCACGAGTAAACGGACTCCTATTACTCCTTCTAAATCTCTATTGGTTAAACCTCCACGCATGGTTTGCCTGGTAATCTCAGCCAATCCAGCATTGTCTGTCAGGGGTTGCCCCCCGAGTCCCCGAAGGAATTCCTATACATACTCTTCATCCCGTGCTCTTTCATTCCTGCCAGCATCCTGTTGTGTGGTGTTGACTGGAATCCCTCCGTGAACTGGTTCATCGTTGTTGGGGGGTGTGTCCCCGAGCCTGGGTTCATCCGGATTAACAGGTATATGCTGATTAGGGATTGCACCTTGTTGAGCTATACCATTTGATTGCCTCTTTGGTCCTTCTATTCCAGCTCGTGGATCTGAACCCCTAAAGCTCCAACTGTCCATGTTTGTCCAACCTGTCTGAGGAGTTTCTGCATCATTTCCACCTGCCTTTTCAGAAACTCTTCATGCATAGCTCCCAACATCATTTCCATTTCATATCGGGTGATGAAAGCTGAAGTCTGGTTGGCTTCCTTCATGTTGACTTCTCTCCGTCCTCTATCTTCTACTCGTTTGCCTTGTCATAGCTCTCTAGATCTGAATCCTTAAACCTTCAAACCTGAATCCCAAATCTAGTATAGCGGGTGCTAGTTGTTCTTAGTGAAAGCACCAAAGTGTTTGCACCAAAATTGGTCACAAACCTCAAACATCGTGAAAGCACCAATATATGAATGTAGATCAGCAATATCTGGGCGCAAATATCAAATTCAAGCAAAATAGAGAACAACAATTCAGGAATAACAAACAATGACACGAGATTTATAGTGGTTCGGCTATCTCCGGCCTACGTCCACTCCGAATGATAATCCTTTTATTGATGTTCTTCTTGATTACAATTGATCACAACGGATTACAATGAAGAAATTTAAGTACAACAGCAATGATGAAGTGTAAAGTTGAATCCGACAGAGTCTGGACGTCAGATAGCCAAAAAGATCCTTTTTCTTTAGGCTCTAGGGGGCTATTTATAGGCGTAGTAGGCTGATACCTCGCTCAAACTTCAAAAGACTCCTTCTGGCACGTGAGTGGGCCCATGTGATCGATCCCATGAAGTTTCGACTCGATTCGTGATCGATACGAACCAATTTCGTATCGATCACGATTTTTCCCAATGGAGTTGAAACTTGGCATGAACCTTCCTTGGCTTGTACGTAAGCTCCTGTGAAAATTTCATGGCATTTGGACCTATGGATTGTGATACACGATCGATCCAATCTCGTATTTTTTGAAAGCTGTTGAGTTCGAATCCATAGTTTTGTACCCACCCCCTTTGTGTCGATCAAAGGCACATGCTTGCTCGTGACATGGAATGATAAACTAGGGTAGATCCATATTCTTCGCCGCGTTGGACGCTTCTCCCCTCATGCCGTGGACGCTCTTCGTTCGTATCCACACATCGTGCTCACTCGCATCCATGATTTCACAACGTTATGTTCGCATCCATCGATCCACTCCCTTTTTCGTATCGATTCCAGGGGTACATTTCGTGTCGATTCAGTAAATGTCGATCGATACGAAGTGACCACATGGAATGTGTCTGATCGATACGATATGTAGACGAAACAGGGACCAACGGATGGATACGAAAATCGTTCTCAGAATGGATACGAATGAGGCCTTACCTGATGGATACGAACCAGAGAAGCTTCTGATGGATACGAAAGCATCAATTTCCCCCATGACCGATACGAAATCATCGATTCGAAGTGCGCTGCCAGTCTCCATCCCGATCGATGCGAACGTCATCGATGCGAACCCTAGCCGATCGATACGAACAGTATCGATTGGAAATACTGCCTGCTGACCGATACGAAATGTATCGATACGAACCACCATTCACGTACTTTAACCCATTCATATCTCCAGCATACGAACTCCGATTAACCTGAAAATTGTAACGTAGCCTCCCCTTGCCTTGATCATCATTCCTAGTCGACCTCGCTTCGATTGGAGCTCGGCTAAATTTAGACGATATCGATCACTACCTCTTTTCTAATCGATCTCGCATCCTGACATCCATCCTTTCCTAGCTACTCTATTGATATTCCATCCTTGACCAAAGGGTGTGATAACATTTGCCCACCAAAACATACCTTGTGATAAGAAGATGTGTTTTGAATAGTTTCGAATCTGATATCTGAAGTCCATAGCCATATCATCCGATTGCATCGTTCTTGACTGCTCTAAGTCGATGTATGATTCCAAATCTAGTAACCAAAGCCTTCACCAATTCTATATCCATCCGAATTCGATAACCGAGTCTAATCCATCCTTATCCAATAACTGAATCCAGGACCTCTCCGGGTCGATATCCAAATCTATAACCTCTTCGGGTTCTTTTCAAGCGCAATCCACACTTGAGGACCATGGTCCAGTGTCCTTGGACGTCGTATAATGCCATGGCTTAATACCTAAGCCAAACCCTGGTCACTCCAGATCCTTGTCGAGCATAGTCCATACCCGATGACCTGAAATAATAACGATAAGTCCTAGGCCGAATCCTGGTCACTCCGGACCTTTGTCGAGCATAGTCTATACTCAACGACCTGAATAAGTCGATTTGCCACGTTCGGGCAAAGCGACTCACCCCTTGCCAGGTATAATCCATACCCGATGACCGTTTACCAAAAACCGGACAAAAATTCAAACCAAATCAGAAAATCAAAAATCCACATCCAAAACCAATACCAAGATCCAAACACGAGAATAATCATCCAAACAGAAGTCCAAACCAGAAAAAAACAGAACCAGGAGTTCAAACCAAACTCCAAAACCAAGCCAGAAAATTGAGTATCCAATCCAAAAAAAATAGATTTCACAAACCATAGCATCGCGGTTTATCACCATTCAGAGCATGCCTAGGGGCCATCTCCATCCCCATACATGAGTAATGACTTTGTCATTTTCCAGCAGCTTGCTACTTATTACATAAGATCCCAGTCAATTGATAACCAATCGACCATCATCTCTGGGCCTCACACCATCATTGTTTGAGATAGACGGTGCTCGCTTCTGCTCCACCGCTGCATTCCAAGCCCCGATATACTACATCAACTGTCCATTCCTTACATGCTCCTCAATTAGTCCTTTAAGTGCCTGCAGCTGTTGGTATCGTGCCCATCCAAATCGTGGAAGAGACAGTGCCTTCCTGATGCCCTTTCACGTTTAGAAGGTTCTCTCCTAGTCGGCCTTCGGTAGGGAAGGCGATTCTGGGTTCGATGAATATCCGCTCCAATGTTTCATTCAATCCTATATATGTAAAAAAATTTGGCTCTCTCAATCGTTTCTTATCTTTTTCTGAGTCATCAAACTTCCTTTTTTCTTTACGTTTATCCTTATTTGAGCTTCCGCTAGATGGCCCTCCATCCTCAACCGCATTCACCTCCCTTAACTTCAAATTTGTACATGCATCTTCCTGTCAGAGGAATCTCTCAGCTTCGTGAAAGAATTCACCAAAATCCAGTGGTGGGTCCCATACCAGAGATACATTGAAATCTGAATCCTCTCTGACTCCTGAAACTGCTGTGGATTCGGCCGATCCACCGAAGCAACCGCTGCATTGAACCGAGTTAAGAAAACTCTGAGTGATTCATCCATCCTTTGCTTTATCGACGTTAATGTCATCACATTCTTCGGTCTTTTAATATGAACCCGAAACTGCTTTAGAAACCTGTCCACCAATTCCATCCATGTCCCGATAGATCCCTCTTCCAACTGTCTGAACCACATTGCAGTTATGTCCGTTAAGTACGGAGGGAAACATCGGGCCATAACTTCCTCCGATGCCCCCAGCACTTCCATATGTCTTGTGTATCTCATCAAGTGATCAGTTGAACCAGCCTTGCCATTATATACTTCCACGTTAGGTAGCTTGAATTCTGATGGATTCCGAGCTATCCTGATTTCACGAGTAAACGGACTCCTATTACTCCTTCTAAATCTCTATTGGTTAAACCTCCACGCATGGTTTGCCTGGTAATCTCAGCCAATCCAGCATTGTCTGTCAGGGGTTGCCCCCCGAGTCCCCGAAGGAATTCCTATACATACTCTTCATCCCGTGCTCTTACATTCCTGCCAGCATCCTGTTGTGTGGTGTTGACTGGAATCCCTCCGTGAACTGGTTCATCGTTGTTGGGGGGTGTGTCCCCGAGCCTGGGTTCATCCGGATTAACAGGTATATGCTGATTAGGGATTGCACCTTGTTGAGCTATACCATTTGATTGTCTCTTTGGTCCTTCTATTCCAGCTCGTGGATCTGAACCCCTAAAGCTCCAACTGTCCATGTTTGTCCAACCTGTCTGAGGAGTTTCTGCATCATTTCCTCCTGCCTTTTCAGAAACTCTTCATGCATAGCTCCCATCATCATTTCCATTTCATCTCGGGTGATGAAAGCTGAAGTCTGGTTGGCTTCCTTCATGTTGACTTCTCTCCGTCCTCTATCTTCTACTCGTTTGCCTTGTCATAGCTCTCTAGATCTGAATCCTTAAACCTTCAAACCTGAATCCCAAATCTGGTATAGCGGGTGCTAGTTGTACTTAGTGAAAGCACCAAAGTGTTTGCACCAAAATTGGTCACAAACCTCAAACATCGTGAAAGCACCAATATATGAATGTAGATCAGCAATATCTGGGCGCAAATATCAAATTCAAGCAAAATAGAGAACAACAATTCAGGAATAACAAACAATGACACGAGATTTATAGTGGTTCGGCTATCTCCGGCCTACGTCCACTCCGAATGATAATCCTTTTATTGATGTTCTTCTTGATTACAATTGATCACAACGGATTACAATGAAGAAATTTAAGTACAACAGCAATGATGAAGTGTAAAGTTGAATCCGACAGAGCCTGGACGTCAGATAGCCAAAAAGATCCTTTTTCTTTAGGCTCTAGGGGGCTATTTATAGGCGTAGTAGGCTGATACCTCGCTCAAACTTCAAAAGACTCCTTCTGGCACGTGAGTGGGCCCATGTGATCGATCCCATGAAGTTTCGACTCGATTCGTGATCGATACGAACCAATTTTGTATCGATCAAGATTTTGCCCAATGGAGTTGAAACTTTGCATGAACCTTCCTTGGCTTGTACGTAAGCTCCTTTGAAAATTTCATGGCATTTGGACCTATGGATTGTGAGATATGATCGATGCAATCTCGTATTTTTTGAAGGCTGCTAAGTTCGAATCCATAGTTTCGTATCAGGCCCCTTCGTGTGGATCAAAGGCACGTGCTTGCTCGTGACGTGGTACGATAAACTAGATTAGATCCATATTCTTCGCCGCGTTGAACGCTTCTTCCCTCATGTCGTGGATGCTCTTCGTTCGTATCCATACATCGTGCTCACTTGCATCCTTGATTTCACAACGTCATGTTCGCATCCATCGATCCATTCCCTTTTTCGTATGGATTCCAGGGGTGCATTTCACGTCGATTCGGTAAATGTCGATCGATACGAAGTGACCACATGGAATGTGTCTGATCGATACAACATGTAGACGAAACGGGGACCAACGGACGGATACGAAAATTGTTCTCAGAATGGATTTAAGGGTTTCAATTGCTTCTTTGTAATACAAGTAATGATGTAAATAATTATTTTCAAATAGTTTACATATATTTATAAAGATGTTATTTAAAATATATAAATGGTATTTAAAAGTGAAGCAAGAAATTTTGCAAAAGAATTTTTGAAAAGTATTAAAGTATTAAAGATGATTTATTTGCAAATGAAGCTTTCAAATGAATATTGCAAGTAAAATTTATATAAGTTTCTTTCAATGTAGAATTTAAAGATGTTATATAAATGGAAAAAAAATTATTTGCGAAGTTCATTTATAGTAATATACTTGGCAAATAAATTTGAATCTCTATTTTGCAAGTATATTTTGGAATATTTAATTGATTTCGAAGTACTAATAGTATATTTATTGATTCAAGTACTTTTTGAATTTTTTATTAAACCATACTAAATGTTTTTTCATGATTTGAATATTCATTTTAAAAAAGTGAGTGAAATTAATTATGAAGATATGAAATTTCAAACTTTGATTTAGAAATTTAATGTAAGATTTGAGTATTCTATTAGTTTCAGTTTAATAATCTTGAGTTTATACTTATTTTAAAAATAACGAGTCTAATAAATTATTGGATTTAAGGAACTTTATTTTAAAGTTTATTTTAATGTTTTGAACTAAATTTCTAACATTGTTTTAGACTGTTGAAAAATCTTTGCATAATGCTATGAGGATGTTTTAAATATATCTTATATTTTTACTAAGTGAATAAGGTTAAATGTTTTAACTTAATTTTTAGATATGTTGAAATATTTCTTTTTTCTTCAAGGCCAAATACCAAAAACTTAAAATTTTACTCAATAACCGATTGGAGTTATGAAAATAAGTAGGACAATGGAAGCTTAAGTAATATTTTTTTTGAAATGATTCATTAATGACTTAAATATTTAATGCAAACCAAATTATGTAAGTGATTGATCTTTATTTAAATAAATGAATGAAAGGTAAATGATGGAAAAAAAACCAATCGAATAGACTTAAATAAATTTAAAATTCTTGTTGTTTGGCTGATGATAAGTTTGGGAAAGAATACTTCTAGTTGTTGAGGTTGTTTGACTAATATATTAAGTAATTATCTAAGGCTGTTGAGCGTAGGGTACACTTGACAGTTTATTCATCACCTTGCATGATTTAAGGTTTCTGAACTAAACAAACCATTGGTTACTATGGATGTATGACAGATTCTTTGGTTGCATAAATGGTTGTATTGTTTGTTTTTATATGTTTTATTTTTGAAATATGATATATATATTGCAATTATTAATAGTATTGTTTTCCGGACCTCTTTGTACAAAGGAGACTCTGCCGAAATTTAAGACTTTGATTTTTTTTGTAAATTTGAGTTATTTTTCTTATTTTTATTAACCTTAAATATGTAGGTTAATTGTTTATAAATTGACAGTTTAAATAAAATATAACATATTTTTGGATTCCTTCTTGTTTCTTTTCGAGGACGAAAAGTTTTGAGTGTGTGAGATTGTAACGACCGACATTTTTAAACATTCAAAAGTATTAAATTAAATAATATTTTTAAATAAAATTGTTAAGAATAAAAAAATTAAGATTTTATTGATACGAATTAGATTATATTACAAATTACGAGGTTATTTAAAATTTCTATTAATGACATATGTATGAAATAATATAAGGATGATAACAAATGTTAGTGTGTATTTTAATAATATTGGTTTGAATGATACTAACAATTGTCTGAATGTAAATTTCTAATTGATTAGAATAATAAATGTTAATAAGGAATAATAAATATTTCTTTATTGAAAAAGAATCATATGTTTATTTATTTAAAATGTTTGGTAGCTAAAAGATTGATTTAAGAGATGATAAACTATTACTTGGTAAGAAATGTATAATACTTGTTTGTATCCAATAGTGCATAAATATGTTTAAATCACTGTTTGATAGGAAATAATTTTTTTATTTTTCATTACATTTATTTAGTCCATTTTGATATTCACCTTTGTAATCAATTGAAATTAATGTAATTGAATAATTTTAATTAATAAGAGAGAGAACATTAAATTGTAAGTTTATAAGTGTAATTAAACGTAGCTTATGTTTTGTGAAAATACAAGAAAAATTTGAATCTGGCAAAGTCCGGATGTCAGATAGCCAAAAAGATCCCTTTTCTTTAGGCTCAGGGGGCTATTTATAAGCGTAGTAGGCTGATACCTCACTCAAACTTCGGAAGACTTCTTTTGGCACGTGAGTGGGCCCACGCGATCGATCCCATGAAGTTTCAACTCGATTCGTGATCGATACGAACCAATTTCGTATCGATCAAGATTTTGGCCAATGGAGTTGAAACTTGGCATGAACCTTTCTTGGCTTGTACGTAAGCTCCTGTGAAAATTTCATGGCATTTGGACCTATGGATTGTGAAATACAATCGATGCAATCTCGTATTTTTTGAAGGCTGCTGAGTTCGAATCCATAGTTTCGTATCCAGCCCCTTCGTGTGGATCAAAGGCACGTGCTTGCTCGTGACGTGGTACGATAAACTAGAGTAGATCCATATTCTTCGCTGCGTTGAATGCTTCTCCCCTCGTGTCGTTGACACTCTTCGTTCGTATCCACACATCGTGCTCACTCGCATCCATGATTTCACAACGTCATGTTCGCATCCATCGATCCATTCCCTTTTTCGTATCGTTCCAGGGGTGAATTTCGTGTCGATTCGGTAAATGTCAATCGATACGAAGTGACCACATGGAATGTGTCTAATCGATATGATATGTAGACGAAACGGGGACCAATGGATGGATACGAAAATTGTTCTCAGAATGGATTTAAGGGTTTCAATAGCTTCTTTGTAAATATAAGTAATGATGTAAATAATTATTTTCAAATAGTTTACATATATTTATAAAGATGTTATTTAAAATATATAAATGGTATTTAAAAATGAAGCAAGAAATTTTGCAAATGAATTTTTGAAAAGTATTAAAGTATTAAAGATGATTTATTTGCAAATGAAGCTTTCAAATGAATATTGCAAGTAAAATTTATATATGTTTCTTTGAATGTAGAATTTAAAGATGTTATATAAATGGAAAACAAATTGATTTGCGAAGTTTATTTATAGTAATATACTTGGCAAATAAATTTGAATCTCTATTTTGCAAGTATAGTTTGGAATATTTAATTGATTTCGAAGTACTAATAGTAAATTTATGGTTCATTTACTGTTTGAATTTTTTTATTAAACCATAATAAATGTTTTTCCATGATTTGAATATTCATTTTAAAACAAGTGTGTGAAATTAATTATGAAGATGTGAAATTTTAAACTTTGATTTTGAAATTTAATGTAAGATTTGAGTATTCTATTAGTTTCATTTTAATAATCTTGAGTTTATACTTATTTCAAAAATAATGAGTCTAATAAATTATCGGATTTAAGGAACTTTATTTTAAAGTTTATTATAATGTTTTGATATATATTTCTAACATTGTTTTAGAATTTTGAAAAATCTTTGCATAATGCTATGAGGATATTTTAAATATATCTTATATTTTTACTAAGTGAATGAGGTTAAATGTTTTAACTTAATTTTTAGATATGTTGAAATATTTCTTTTCTCTTCAAGGGCAAATACCAAAAACTTAAAATTTTATACAATAACCGAATGGAGTTATAAAAATAAGTAGGACAGTAGAAGCTTAAGTAATGTTTTTTTTGAAATGATTCATTAATGACTTAAATATTTAATGGAAACCAAATTATGTAAGTGATTGATCATTATATAAATAAATGAATGAAAGGTATACGATGGAAAAAACCAATCGAATAGACTTAAATAAATTTAGAATTCTTGTTGTTTGGCTGATGGTAAGTTTTGGGAAAGAATACTTCTAGTTGTTGAGGTTGTTTGACTAATATATTAAGTAATTATCTAAGGCTGTTGAGCATAGGGTACACTTGACAGTTTATTCATCAGCTTGCATGGTTTAAGGTTTTTGAACTAAACAAACCATTGGTTACTATGGATGTATGACGGATTCTTTGGTTGCATAAATGGTTGTATTTTTTGTTTGTATATGTTTTATTTTTGAAATATGATACATATATTGCAATTATTAATATTATTGTTTTCCGGACCTCTCTGTACAAAGGAGACTCTGCCGAAATTTAAGACTTCGATTTTTTTTTTGTAAATTTGAGTTATTTTTGTTATTTTTATTAAATTTAAATATGTAGGTTTAATTGTTTATAAATTGACTGTTTAAATAAAATATAACATATTTTTGGATTCCTTCTTGTTTCTTTTCGAGGACGAAAAGTTTTGAGTGTGGAAGATTGTAACGACCGGCATTTTTAAACATTTAAAAGTATTAAATTGAATAATATTTTTAAATAAAATTGTTAAGAATAAAAAAATTAAGATTTTATTGATACAAATTAGATTATATTACAAATTATGAGCTTAATTAAAATTTCTATTAAAAACATATGTATGCAATAATATAAGGATGATAACAAATGTTAGTGTGTATTTTTATAGTATTGGTTTGAATGATGTTAACACTTGTTCGAATGTAAATTTCCAATTGATTGGAAAAATAAATGTTTCTTTATTAAAAAAGAATCATACGTTTATTTATTTAAAATGTTTGGTAGATAAAAGATTGATTTCAGAGATGATAAACTATTATTTGGTAAGAAATGTGCAATACCTGTTTGTATCCAATAGTGCATAAATATGTTTAAATCACTGTTTGATAGGAAATAATATTTCTATTTCTCATTACATTTATTCAGTCCATTTTGATATTCACCTTTGTAATCAATTGAAATTAATGTAATTGAATAATTTCAATTAATAAGAGAGAGAACATTAAATTGTATGTTTATAAGTGTAATTAAACGTAGCTTATGTTTTGTGAAAATATAAGAAAATTTTGATTTAATGGAAAGAAGAACGTTTATATCAAATAAAATGAACGTTTCATTTGTGAATGTAGATTTAATTTCATTAGAGTAAAGAATAGAATGATTTGTTAAAAAAGATAAATATATATTTGTTTGAACGCCGTTTTAGCATACAGATTGATTACAAGAATATGAATATAATTTAAGTAAGTTATTTATTACTGTGGTGTAAAACAACAAATTTATAAACATGTTTAAATGACTTAAGAAAACAACTGTTCTATTTCTCATCCATTTTGGTTATCTATTTTGAAATTTAACTTTGTTATTAATTGCAATTAATGTAATGGAAATATTTCGATTAAAAGGAAAGAAAACATTGATTGCAATTAATAGATTTGATAAAAGAAACACACGTTTTGTGTTAAACAGAAATTGTGCTTTAATGGAAATAAAAGAATTTAACATTTTCATTTTTAAGGTAAGTATAATTTTATTAATTTTGCGTAGATAAAAATTTACATGTGTATAAATTGAGTATTATCTGAGTGAATGAAATTAATTTGGTTACGTTTTGGAAAAAATTGAATTTCAAAATGAGTATGTGGTCCCTTCATTTCTTTTTTATTTATTTATTGCATGTATGTTTTAAAATAGTTACCTCATTATTAAAACTTGGTCCATTCGTTTTTCCTTCGGTTTAATACCTAAACCTAAGCTTTTAGGCTATATTTAATTCTTTCCATCTCATTTATGGTTATAAAAAAAATTATTTTCCTTTGGTTTACAAATTTTCTCATTCCTACATATATTTTCTTATGCATTATCAATGCCTAAAGCATTTAAAACTAAACGTGCATTTTGTCCCTCCACCTTTATTTCCTTATTATTAAATAATCTATAATTTTATTTCTTCATTTGCATTTTAATTCTCCTAACACCTCATATTCATTTAGTTCACATCTTTCAATACTACGTTTTAGGGCTGTTTATATATTACTTTATTTCAATTCCTAGTTTGTTTATATATACCAGATTAGCTTTTCATTTGTTTCCATCTTCATTCCTTTAGTCATATTTTATTTTTTAATCTCATCTTCTGTAGCTTCATTTTTCAAATAAAACTTCCATCTCATTTCTTATCTCTCTTCACCTTCCTTTTTCATTTTCTTCTTCTTTGAATCTCCTTCTTCTCTTTTTTTGCTTCATTTTTAATCTTTTTTGTTTCTTCTTCTTTTTCAAATCTTCTTCTTATTCTTTTTGAAAGCTTACTTTTCTTTTTCAATTCTTCATCTTCTTTAAATTTTCTTCTTATTTTCCAAACATTCTTCTTTTTTTCAAATCTTTTTCTTCAAATCCAGATCTATAACAACTTCTCTATCTCTTCTAAAACATTCTAAAAAAAGATTAAGATAGAAGGAAACAAATCAAAAGGAGGAAGTAGTAGCGGATCCAAATCCGACTAGAAAAGGGAAATCTAGAAAGGTGAGTGTTTAAACTCACTTACGAAATACTAAAATTTTATTGCATGTTAAACCAGGTCATATATTGATAAATTTTTAATTGTTGGTTTGGAATTTTTATTGATATTTAATTTGAATAGCTAAATTCCAATATGTGACGACTAATAATTACTGTGACATGTTATTGAATTGGTTGATTTGTTGAATTGATTGATTTGAATGTTGATTGTATGTTGTGATGGATGCTATTGTAATTGAATGTGTATTTGTTCATTTATTTGATATATCTTTGTTATCACCCTATAGTTTATTGTAATTATATAAATTTTCATATTGATTATTTGCACACTGAATAAAGATATAAAACCCATGAATTTCAACTATTTACATCAGGGGGAAAATAGTATGTTAAATTAACTATTTGAACCTTAAAAATGATTTTGAGAAGTAAACCGTCGTTACCTTATTTGAAAGTTTTCAAAATTTAATTTTGAAACATTGGTGAGTTTCCAAAAAATTGAATATCGAAACTTTGGAACATTTTTATAAATCAAATCTCTTGAACTATGAAATTTAACTAGGAATTGTTCTGTAAATTTGTAATTTACTAGAATGGATCTATTGTGAAATCCATTTTATTTTGAATATGGAAACAATAACATTTCCAGAAATTTGAATTTTCAAAATTTAGTTATCCGCATTCCTTATTAAATCTAATTTTGATTTAATTTGCATAAGAATTTTAGTTCTGACTCCAGTGTATTATTTTTCCTTTACGCTTGGGTCAGCCTGAGTTTTCCAACATTGAAGACTATTTTCTTGTAGACGAAGACGAAGATTCAGTATATTATTGCTATTTATTATTTCACTACATTCTGTGTTTCGCTGCATTATTTATTTATTTATGATATATGTATAACTCTGATTTGAGTTTGTAAAAGTGTAATCAAATGTTATTTGTAAAACAACTTCATGAATTTGATTATTATATTTTGTCGTTTTACTATGAGATTCTGTATTTTGTTTTTTCTTTCCTTTTTCCTTTTTTTCTTATTTACCCCATTAACAATCCTTCCTTTTGAATGGTTTGATTCTAACATGTGTGGTTTATTGTCGATTTGAACCGTCCAAAAATGTGGGTCGTTACAATTGAATATACCGTAGAGATCAACACAATGAAGCGATCAAAACGGTATACAGATACCAATGGTACGATCATCCAATCAAAAGTCGATAATCGGTACCGAAAATGCTGCTATTTTGCAAGACATAAGATAAACGGGCAATAGCAATTCAAATTTGAAGAAATGAAATATGACGTCTCACTCAGAATATGATTTACAAATTTATTGTATAAAAATATTCAAGTTTGAAAAATATTTTATTATCATCAAATATTAACTGATATAAATTTAAATAAAATTACACAATAAAATAAACTTTCATATTATCTGATGAAAATTTACCGTTTGTTATGTTAAAGTAGACTATTCCAAATATTAAATTTTCAATTCAAAATTTCATTATTCAAAATTTCACAATTCAGTTAATTACATTTTTTAAAAACCAGTTGAATTTACGGGTCGTTACATCTTCAACAAACATTATTTTTGTACTTGGAAGATATGAATGAGCAAGAATGAACAAGACTGTTGTGGTGTTTATATTAGTTGCATTGCTTAAATCACATGGCGACAAACTTGTTTGAATACAAAGTAGCCACGTTGCATAGTTTTAAACATATGGCAGCCACCATTGATGGAAATGAATAAAATTTGCTACAGTGTCCTCTCACATCAGAACATTGTAGCCACGTTGCATGGTTTTAAACATATGGCAACCATTATTAAATGTTTGAATTCAAATTGTCTTTACTCACTTGGCAGCAAGTGATGGTGTTTGAATTCAAAGTGGATACAGTGCCCTGTCACAGTTGAACACTTCTTTGCCATCATCATGATCATACGTGTTTTCCATTATCATCTCATTAAGCATATAAAAATGGTGGATTACAACCATACTATTTTGCCATCATCTTACTCGTATGAAGGTCCTATAAGTCACAATACTCCACCGAATATGTCTTCTCCTCAATCAATAACTGAGTGGTATATTGAAATGGTGTAAATAGTTATGAGGATGTAAGAGGACATGAGAGGGATTTGTAAGAGCGTTGGCTTACGGAGGATGGAAGAAGGCAAAAGTAGAGTGGCCTAGTCACATTATAACATTGCGAAGAAGGCATGAATAAAAAGGAGTGTGCATCTCCTCGATGTCTCTGTAGTCTACTATATTTCGATATAGACATATAGGTATAACAACACCCCTTCTAACCTCATCATCAGCCAAAGCCGGTAAATAAGCATGATATGATTTAAAATCCTTAAAGGAACTATCAAATAAAACTGACACGCAGTCTGGTCAACCAATCTCGATACCGGTCAACATATAAAAATCTAAAAGAGTCAATCCTAACTTAAAGTCAGAAAAATGAAACGTGTGAGCAGTAGGCCACCGTCTCTCGGTAAGGACCTTTATTATGCAATGGTCGACATGTGCAAAGATAGGTAAATCTAGAATTCACCGAAAGGTGATGCAAGTAGCCTATCCGAAATCGGTTGAGGTAATGTGATATAAAACTCAGAAATACACTTATACTAACTGCCATGCATAGCTACATGGCGAACCTATATAAGCAATTAATTAACGTTAATGGTAAATTAAGCAAACCAGTAACATTCATAGTTTGCGAGTGTTCATCTAATAATTACATATTAAAATTATATCTGTGGCTTCGCTGGCATTATAGTAAGTCGATTTGCTATAGTCGAGGGGAGATCGTGTAAGGATCGTAGATCGTCTGCAATCATGGTAGTATTTGGAATGATATGAGCTGCACCGGCATTGGCATCTACCGTGGGTCAGACAGTCCATCTACTGGTTTTGATGGAGAGTGGCGTCATTTGGACGTCTTGATCAATAAATTAGAAACTGTAAAAAAGGAAATTGAGTGGTAAATAAATGAGGGTGGAAGAGGAAAACACGCCTCATATAGGCCTTTAGTCCAGACGTCTGTTCAACAGACGCCTGATGCTCAAGCGTTTGTTGAACAAACGTCCACTCTCATAAACTGTTGGAGTATTCGTGAGCTTACAAAATGTAAGCTCACATTTTGTAACATATGCACTCCAAAACTATTGGAGACGCTCTTATTGTAGCATTTTATGGTTAAATGATAGAACTCGGCAGCTTTTTATACTGTCTATATTTCCTTTTTCGGCATTTTCTCATATAATGATATCGTACACTGTCCATTTTTTTTACCTGCTGCTATTTTTGTAGCAATTAGTGATTAGTGAGAAAGATGATATGAACAGTGATTTTGTTATGCATGTGGCACGGTAGGCAGCGAATAGAGGTGTATTTTTATTTATTAAGGTTAGGCTTTGAGGAGACGGCTACGAATGACGACAATTATGGGAGCTGAGGACTACGCACAACGTTGAAGCGTGAGGAAAAAGTAGTGTAGGGGACACGACGACGTGGGAAGTGGTGGCGTGGGAAGCAGCGATTCGATCTATGCGTAAGTGAAGACGAAATGTGTCTTTATGGCTAAATTTTAAAGATGATGTACTACAAACCATTGAAAGTTTGTAATTTGAACTAAATTGCCATATTATTTATGCACGCATATATATGTAATACATACATACATCTGTGTGTGTGATATATTAAAATAAAAATTAAATTAATTAATATGTTTAATTAATTAAATACTGAATATTATAAAATAAAATATGATTTTATTTTAAATAGATAAATCGGATTCAATGCAATTGATAGATTACATAAGCTCATTAAGATCCAATTAGAAATTTATGCGTTTCACCCGCTGCCAAACTAGTAAGGACCCAACACCAATAACCACTCACTTAGAAATGTTGAAAATTTGATGTCGACAATTTATTCATACATCCGCCGCTGGCATCGACTTTAATGGGAGAGTAAATAAGGGGATGCAATTTCACATCAGATCCAACGTTGTTAACAAATTTGATACCTAGCATCCGAGATTTGAAGACTACCCATATTTTAACTTGCTTTATTTCTTCCATCTCCAAATTAACAAGGATTAATATATTTGGGACATCTCTTTAGGTGACTAGCCTAAAAATTTTGTACAATTGTAACTTTGTGATATATGAATCGATGCGAGAAAGTGTACAAAGTTAGCCACCACCTATACACTATGAACTTCCTTCAAACATCACTCTTTCATGGAGTTCCTCTCTAATGCGTGAATTCTCCTCTAATGGCACATGCATATAAATGCATGCATGCAAACGTATAGGTAAAGTGTAAAACAAAAAATTCCAACATCGAAAATATAGAAATTAAATCAACAATAAAATGCAAAGTTTACTCATTTTCTTATGTAGTTTTAATAATTTTATTGAAAATAGGTGCAATAACAAAAAAAATAAATTAAGTAACGAAAAAGTCATGAAGTTGTACCTAATGTCAATGGTCAATGATATGGAGATCTTTGAGCCCCATCATCGTAATAAGGACGCCGTAAGCTGTGACGTCCCATCTCGAGACCCACATTAACAAAAAGTATTACGGAGTAACGTTGTCTGCTAATGCAGAGAATAGAACTGGTTAGGAACGACCATCTATAGTATTGTCTTAATGTTTATTGAATACGTCGATTAGTGCTCTGTATTCTTTTTTTCTAGCTCAAGTGGATCGACATGTTCAATAAATGCTTAATACAAAACTACAGATGGCTATAGGATCTATGAGAATAAAATACAACAACTCAAATGCATATTTTATGTATAGATGATACCTAACATTTAAAAGATAAAAAACGAACGAAATTCAGAATGCAAAGAAAATATGTAAGCAAGATAATAGTCAACCGGACTTCATAAGAATAAAAATTTAATTATGAGAAAATCTAACGAGTAATAATGTGAAAAGTTAACGCATCTTTAAGAAAACAAAATAATAAAAGTTGTGGCTTTCTTCGATTTCATTTCAAGTTTTGCGTTTTCAAAATTCATTACAAAATATGTAAAGAGTGGAGTAAAATATTTAAAACTTCGAGTTACTATGAAGATGAAGAAGGAACTGCAGATGAAATGGAGGGATGCACCATTTTTTACTCTTTTGTTATTTTCCAAAATATGAAGAAAAAAACTAGTTTTTTATTTTGTATATTGAGTTCATATTTTAAATTTGTTTATTCTCTAAAAAAAACACATGAAACGTATTCTGATTTGTTTGGACGAAAACACAAAACTAACGGCAAACCAACCAAGCCTTAAAGTTTTCATTCTGTACGGTTATGGTCGTAGAGTAATGGCAGTAGTTTGTTAGACAATCACTTAAAATAACAGTAATTTTGGTTATGCTGATAAACAATATTTACTTCAGATTCCTAGCAACGGAAATACGGAAGCAAAAAGGGTGGGCTTTTATGAAAAAATAGACCTCCTTCTTCCTTCAACCGAAATCCTATTCTAGTAGATTTTTTCATTTACCGTCCAAAATTATCCCCTTTACTGAAAGGGAACCCAACCACATCATCTTTATGCTGCCTTCAAAGCCATTCACAAACCGATAAAACAATGAAGAAGAGAAGGCTTTTTTGCCCTCATGCAGGATCGAACTACGGACCTCCAGTTTACAAGACTGGCGCTCTACCACTGAGCTATAAGGGCTGCTCTGTGTGCAGACTTGTAAATCATCTTCATTTATCTCTACTGAATTGGATTGGAAGGAATTCACTCATACAGGCAAGCTCTAGCTCTGTTAAAAGTAACCTGGACGAAAGCTACACGATGAAATAATTAGCATCGAAGTAGTTCACTACGTATTGTTTGTTCCCCATTAGAGATAATATCATATAATTGATTAAAGATGCGTTGTTTTCCAAATTGAGTTATGTATTGGTATTGATGTACTAATCTGAGTTCCTTCAGTTTAAAAGAATTGGACTGACATACCAATGACTGTTATACCGATGACTAGTAACCGTTACACCGGTAATGGTAAATTATCGTTTGTACAGGAAAATAACAAGTTGATATATTTTTACGTCGAATGACGATTCATTATATATCTTATCACTTAATATAGCATATAGAAAAGAAGTGTATTTATCATCATTTGGGTTTATTACCAGTGTAATGAATCATTTTACATGAATATCAGTGTATTATGAATGGACTGGTAAATTACCTTTACCGTTGGTTTTGGAAAAATATTACTGATGTCTTACCGTGAAAAATGGAAAATTTATGGTTACCGTACCGATTGTCTGGTATATCGATTTTACTTTAAAATGGTAAACGATTGACTGGTAAGGATAAATTTACCGTTATCATACAACCCTAGTTCCACCCATAGTTATTGGTCAATGACTGATATCAACCTTTTCAATTCAAGTGTTCGACGTATCAGAAATCAATATATATATATGTATACTTTTACGTATATATTTATTCCTTAAGTCTATTGTGGGTTTCTTTAATGTTTCACCTATACATTATATTGCATAAGTTTTATTATTATATACTTTTATACTTTATTTAACTTATATCATATTTTAAGTATAACATTTAATTAAATATTATTTAATTAATTATTATATTAGTCAAATATAGCATATTATATTGAATGCATAGACACTATAACCTTTATAGTAATAAACATACATCTTATACATACATATGTGTGTGTGTGAATGTATTTTAGTTTATTAATTTACTTTTAATTGATTTATTTAATTAAAAATTAATTAAGTTTTATTAGCTATGAAAATTCTTTTATACACACACATATATACTCATGTTCTCTCAAAGAATTCAAGACAACATAACATATATCATTGTATATATTATACATGTATATATATTGAACTAATCAACTTATCTAATTAACTCATTTATTTTATTAATCTTTTTAATAAATAGTGTTTTTCAGATTAATTTCATAACAGTTTAAAACACCTGAAAATATATATTACAACTTTCATAATATGTATTTTATTTAAATTTAATTTATCCATTTAAAACTTTTATTTTAATTTTCAAAGCAGATTGAAAATCAATATTATAACATTTGTAATATTTTTCTTATTTTAAATTCAAAAAAATTGAAATTAGCCAAAGGTCCAATTCAAATTGGGTCTTTTCTATTAGGGGCAACTTTTGGGCTCACATAGCTGTTTAGGCATGGCCCGTAGCCAGGTAGGACATGATACTCGATTACCCAACAATCCAGCCTAGACACTACATTTCTTAAAGACCCTACTAACTGTATTGTAAGCTTAATTAGTTAGCCCTAATATGACTAATTTAGACGATAAAGGATATTTGGTTCTGATATCATTATTGGAACCGGACCAGCACACAGCGTTGTAAATGAGTAAATTTCTAAAAATTTATAACATTTGGATCTAATGCTAAATTTATTATAAATAAAATCAATAATTTATTTAATTTGCAAACGTGTTTTTAATAATTATTATGTTTGTATGTTATAGTGTAATATGTGTATTATATACGCATGTGTGTGTGCGTGCTACATAAGATGTGTGCATTGTTTGACATCTTCGTGTATAGATGTTGGGATTTACATCACAACTGACAGACTAGACGATCCATATAAAATGGTTTTAACTTCTTACAAAGCTCCTAAGGGAAGGCTTCCTACTCCAGACAGAATATCGAAAGGGGGTATAACATAAGATAAAATTTGTGTTTTGTGCAATTTAGCAAAGGAATATCACATGCATCTATCTTTCAAGTGCGAATTTGCTAAAAGAATTTGGGAAAACTATAAACTTGCAAAAAACTTCAAATTTTTGAGTAATAGTCTAAGGGAGATTGTAGAATACCTGGCCGAGAGATGACACGCCGAAGACCAAAAAGCAAATGTGCAGCGGATTGCCTCGACAACCATTGTTTGGAGTATTTGGACGGAGCGACATCGTCGCATATTCTAGAAGAAGGGGAAGGGAGCAACAGAAGTTAGTAAATTAGTAATAATCAATATGAAATTAGTGAGTAAGAGAATTTGTGGAAAATACTACATCAGTGGCTCGGAATGAGGAGTAGGCGAGTTTATAGGAATGGATCTGAGGCCGGAACGGGGAGAAAACCAAAAAATGAGCAACGTAAGTTTTCAGCCACCATGGTTGAGCTCGAAGAAGAAAGAGTGGATCTAAAAAGTTTCACTTTAATTATTCTTTGTACTAGTAGCTTTAAAGTATAAGTGGCTTTTGTAAGTTTCATTAGTTTGCATGCATTTATAATGGGCCAATCATCCAAGGTGAAATTGCTTGATAAAGCTTTAAACAATTTCAAATAAATCAATAAACGGTTTTATAAATAATATTAAATAGTGTTTGTAAAATATGAATGTTTATACATATACGTGTATATGTGTATATGTGTGCGTGTATAATCGAAATTATAATATAAAGTAATTATGAATATTGTTACCAGTGACTTGAATATAAAATCAAATTTGAACTTCAAACTTTGAATTTTAGATCTATATCCCTACTACTAATAAAGAAAATTCGTTGAACTATTTACTTGGTATCGTTTTGAAATTCCAAAAATGCCCTCGCTTTCTGTTTACATATTTGCATTCAAACAAAACACCAATGTATACAATAACACAAACAGTCCGTGTGCGAAGCATGGGCACATACTAGTCTATATAATAAAATATCAAGATACTTCAATTCGTATTAATATATTAATGTTAAATATATATATTTCAAACTAATTATTATTATTATTAATTCATATGCATATTATATATATATATATATTAATATTTTTGAAAATGAATATATGTATAAGCTTTAGTATGAATAAATAATTAACAAAAAATTTGTGTGTGTGTGTATTAACATATATACATGGCTAAAAATAAATATTGTTTTTTGAAATAGATTTTGGTTAAAAAAAAGTTTTTTATTAATGTTCTGTAAGGAATTCTTGATAAATTTTTTTTTAAAACTATTTGATACAAATCTATAATTTTATAAGTACTTATATTTATGTATTTTACAATGTATATACATATTTACAATATATAGAATTAAGTATAATAACTAAATGAATTATATATATAATATCTATGTATGGATTTAATATATATATATATATATATATATATATATATTTAAAAATATAATGTATATGTATTAATAAAATAAATATAAATATATGCAAAATTATGTATGTGTTTTAAAATCAATCTTTGTAAAAAATCAATTTTTTTAATATCATCTCAATACAAGAAAGATTTATTTATTTTTTAAATTATTAGCTGTGAATTATATGTTACTATATACCTATACAAAAAGTTAATATATATATATAATCGTTAAATGTAGACAATACATTGGTACGCAGATTCATGATATTAATTTCTGACCAAGTTAACATATGACATGAATGAGCATATTAAACATTATGAATAAGTAATATCACCTTTCATCAAAGCCTAATTGTCTGCCCTTTGTAACGAAGAATTTAACTCAGGATCACATATCCAGAAGTTGCTAGCTTCTCAAACGTAGCTACCACCGACGATTGAACTGACTTTTATTTGATGTAAAAAATGCTAGAAAAGGTGGAGGAGTGAGATAGGATTTTCGGCCAGCAAAAGAACTGAAGAAAAGGCTAAAAACTATAAAAGCAAGTGAGGGCTTGGAGAAGTCTAAATAGAGGAGACACCAAGGAGAAAAATATGGATCTGGATCCGTATTTCACTCTTACCTTTTTCTCTTCCTTTTTAATCAAATCCAACCCCTCCTTAGCCATCATTACGGCTTGCCTTTCCTTGTACATTCCAGCCAAAAATTCAAGCCCCCTTATGGGCCTCTTAATCATTTCAAGCTTGAACAATATTCGTTGTGTTCAAATCCAATTTCAACGCATACCGATATTAAGTTAGAGAATCCCTTCATTGGTAGATTTTGGCAATACAATTACTATACTTATTCTTTTATTTGTTTTGTTTATCATCCTTATTTTGTTGATCATCAAAGTGATGATTATGCATAATTGTAATAGCTAACTTTCTACAAACTTTTGTATACTTTTATTTTTGATTAATAAAGTTATGACCGCTCTCCTCTTAAGAGGACCACTCTTTTATATAAAAAGATAAGTACCGATATCGTATATTGATTAATTTATAACTATTATAAATACACTGTTTAATATTGTTCTACACATCAAATAAAATTTTATAATTAATATTTCATAAATATTAATTAATTTATAATAATTACAAATTATTTAAATTGAGTCGTAAAAGGAGTATTTAATATTTTGGTCATGTACCTCTTAGGTGTAAATTTGGTCAGCGATTAATATCGAATAATTCGAATATTAACGTTCACATATCACTTGGAAGATGGCGTGGAATTATGACCAAATTTATCACTTATTTAGTTTCAGTAAAATCCAATTTTACATTATTAAGCATTACCCAAAAGTGACAATTATTTACACCAATTCTCTTCGTCAAAACTATTACTTTGGACTCAAGTAATTTGGTAATGAAAAATTCTAATATTGTGCATATTCAACTATATAGTCCAAATACAAAGTCCATGGTTTAATAATAACAATTATTATTAACTGAGCTGCTTTCGCCAAAGACTTTGACTTTGTGTTGACGTTAGTTAACCATGATACTAACCTCGTATAATCGAGGAGATGAATCCTCTCTTGAATTGTGTTTCACTTCTAATGCTTCCACTCGATTCAACTATAGTCGTTCTATGGACACCGTACCACGGTCTACCTATAATCAATGCAGAGTTTCCACGTTATAGACGAACGATATTACCAAGTCAAGATAACTATGTAATATATTGTCACATCAATATTTTTTGTTTGACCTAGGTTGCATTAACCAAAAAAACTATCAAGTGAGTCATTTTATAGTTATCCAATAAGTATCAGTACATAACCTTTTGATGTCCACAGTAGTCATGAGTAATACACCGCCTAACATTTCGATAACATTATTTACTGTAGTTTCAAAGAATGTATCGATATCTAGTCTTGGAACGTCTTGACTAGGAATATTTAAAACAATATGTTTTATTTCATTGTGATAAATTAATCATAGTTAAAACACTTTGTAACTATCACAAAAATACACCATTTATGGATTTTCTATTAAATATGATTTTAATTAATTAATTAATATAACACATTATATCAAGTATACAATAGAAAGAAAACACCTCTCATTTTGAACAAAAATGGTTAACTACTTAGATATATCTAACAAATTACATAACAACCTTAAGGCCATACACCTGACTATATTGAGGCCTAGCTTACCAAATTTTGACGATGTAATGATACTAAGTAAGGATGGAGAAAGGGTGGCTTTGGTTGTAACAACTGTAACGACCCGTATTTTTACGGATCGAAAGATCGTAGAATTGTTGTAAATAGATTGTTAGTGCCGTTAAGTCATTCAGAATTTAAGTCATTTGGAGCTTAGGTCGTGTAGAAGTTGAGTCGTGTGGGGGCTTAAGTCGTGACTGACTTAGTGGTGTTGAGCGACTCATGGTAATGGCCGACTTAAGAAGGTTAACGACTTAGGAGTTGAACGGCTTAAGGATTGGGAAGACCTAAATATAGTTAGCGAGTTAACGGGTTAGTTTAGGTCGTAGAGGCGACTTATAGAATTAAGCGACCTAAGGAGTTAAGGTGTTTAGCGACTTAAAAATAGGAGCGACCTATAGTATTAAGCGACTTATAGGTTTGGAACGACTTAAGGAGGATGGCGACCTTGAGGATAGCATTGTGTTGAGATAGGTCATAGGAGTCTTAAGTCGATGGGTCGGCTAGGTGATAAGTCGTAGACGAGATAAGGCTTAACTCGTGTGGTCCTGTGTATAGTTAAGTCGTGTGTGTGTTAGGACGTAGGACCTGTTAAGTCATAAGTCGTTGAAGCTTATGCTTAGTGTTAAGTCGTATGCCGCGTGCTTTAGGTCTTAGGTCGTTGAGGTTATGAGTCGTCTCCTGAGTTAATTGTTGAGTCGTTCAAACGACTTAAGGCTTAGGAAGGAACGCACGCATATGTTAAGTCGCGCATAGGCTTGAGTCGTAGGTTGTGGGCTGTTAAGTCGTGGACGACTTATGGGGATGATGAGTCGTGACCGACTTAAGGGGGTACGAGTTAAGGAATCAGCCTATAAATAGAGGGCTTTGGTTCACTTTTTGGCACCGGATTTTGAAGCGACGAAGTGCTGCCATTTTGAGAGCTCGACTACAACACTTCTTCACTTCTTTTCTCCACTCTAATCTAGTGATTCCTTCCATCTAAATTGAAGATCAAATCGAAGATCCAAGAACCAAAGTTGAAGATCTCCATCCATCAAAGAGAGATTTCATCATTTGAAGCGGAGCTTTGGAGGATCAAGCTTGATTCTTTGCTGTCCAGATCTGAAGTTGGTTGTTTTTCAGGTGTTTAGGTGATTCGGTGAGTGGTAGTTATCTCTCACACGGACCCAAGGGAGTATATTGGATCGGTGGCTTGTTTATGTGTTAAAGATAGTAATTTCATGCATTTTCCCTTAGTCTGCATGTAGATCCATCATCTATGAAGTTTTGATATCCATTTTACTACATGTTCACTTATGCAAGTTCATTCATCAAGTTGTAGAGATATTGTTCATAATTCATGCTTGTTAGAATGCATGTTAGATTTGGACTCTTTATTTACGAAATTGCCATTATTGTTGTAATTGTTTATTTAGATCTTGTTTGAATGATTGATTACTTGGATTAATGTTTGATTTGATGGATTAGTTGATTGATAACTTGATTTGGACAAGTTGGTCGAAGATGATTCAAAAGCTAAGTGGAAAGGCTCTTGAATAAGGAAAGCTGCTTGTGGCATATGAAGCGGATGTTGAAGCTCATATGGATAGATTTGATGATGATGTTGAGATGGGACTTTGCCGTGATGCGATGAGGCAAACCATGATGTTGAAATGGGACTTTGCTATGATGCGATGAAGCAAAGCGTGATGTGAGAAAGCCTTGGTTTAATCCAGACGGGATCATCCCAAGCATGTTGATAACTCGGTGACGTGGTCCGGGTTTGTGGATAATGGTTAGCTTGACAGGCGCTCGAGCTAGTATGGGAATAGTCGTCGAGGAGGATGACTAGAAGGCTGAGATTTCATCGTTGTTGAAGGTTCTAGCATGCTCAAAGCAAGAGTACGTTGGGACGGGTCACGATGACGTTCCAAGCACGGGTCACGATGACGTGCTAGTACTCTGGGAAGATGCGATAGTCCTAGGCATGGGTCACGACGACGTGCGGAGCTATGTCTAGAACCGGGGTTGCCATTAGCCCTTGACGGACGGCTGAAAGAAGGTGCCGGTCATTCAATTAACGGTGATATCAAAGCAATGATAACAGTGATAGCCAGAGTCATGGATGTTTGGTTGCACCATCATTCGATCTCAAGAGCGATGCTTTCTGGATGCTTATCAGATCTTGGTTTAGGCCTTGGGGGTTTGTACTTGGAAAACATCGACCTTGACTCGAGTGATAATTGGTTTACTTAAATTGTCTGCTTTGCTATGTTTGTTTTTGCTTAGAGGGTCTGGGGGCTATCACTGTAGAATGAGGTGGAGTGGGATGGTTGAGTTCCTATTCCTTTTACCCTTTATGCTCTTTTGGTATGTTTGATAGTTGATTTACTGCTCACTAAGACTGTTGTCTGACTCAAGGTTTTATGTTCAACTCTTATTACCTTGGGCTGTTCATCCATGTTGGGATGGGCAGACTAGGTAGCAGGTGACAGGTGCTGTTCTTGGCTACCAACGATGTTGATGACGAAGACAAGCTGGAGGCTTTTGCATATTGTTTTCTTACTATATGTACTGGATGTTCCGCTGTTTGTTTGATACTCTGAGTGTTATGTAGTGAGGCTTGATGTATTGACTATTCAGATGATTGTATAAAACTATTATGAGTTTATATGACTCCGTTCTGTGGAGCTTCACTATGTATACTTTTCTACTGTATTTTATCCATGTGCTGTGAGTAATACGATAGACTATTCTGTTTTATCTTACCCTGACTATTATCCATGGCTGCCTGGCACACCTTTCAGCGCACCATTCCCTTGTTTTCGTGCGGGAGTCATGGGCGGTCGTCACATTTGGTATCAAAACTTTGGTTAATCAATTTTAGCCAACGCTCGCTGACGTAACTACATATGAGAGACGTAATTGTATTTTGATGGATCATTACTATATATAATATAGTAGCTTAGAAGGATTTGAACTCCTTATGTAGTTATTTCTCAAGGTGTTCTAATCATTCTTTTTATAGATATTAAGAATGAGTCGAAGAGAGAGACAAGCTGCTAGGGAAGGCCGTGCTTCTGAGGGAGTTGCTGATTATGCTTCTATGTTTGACGCCATGATGACTTCGATCATGAGAAGGATACCAACTTCAGGACCATCAGTAGATGTTGGAGTTCAAGTTCAAGCTCCAAAACCAGTAGATTTTGCTAAGCTGTGCAAGGACTATACTGCTCTTGGAGGAAAGGTTTTCTTGGGAACAGAATCAACCATAGAAGTCCAGAGATGGATAGATGCTTGTAGAAGGATCTTTGGTGATTTGGGAATTGAGGATGCAACTAAGAGGAAGCTTTCATCAAGACAGCTTCAGGGAAGGGCTTCTGATTGGTGGAACTCTATCACCATTGATACTCCAGAGGAAGAGATCACTTGGGAGCAATTCCAAACTAGATTTGAAGCTAAGTTCATTTCTACAGCTCAGAAGTCTGTTTTTTTTAAGAAGTTTGTGGAGCTCAAGCAAGGTGGAAGACCAGTTCTTGAATATGTTTCTGAATTTGAAGCTTTGTCCAAGTATGCCAGATCATATATTGAGTCTTCATATCAGAAGAACGAAAAGTTTGTGACAGGCTTGGATAGTTATCTTGGGAGACAGTTGGTGGATCATCTGGACGATCCATTTGAGAAGCTTGTGGAGAAAGCCCTCAGGCATGAGAGTTTGTTTCCTAAGGAAGGGTCTGTTGTTGCTGTGACCAAGGAAGAGTCCAAACCACAGCAGGGTGGAAACAAGAAGAGGAAGCAGCAACAGCAGAAGTGTAAGGATGGCCAGAAGAAGCCAAAGGGTGAAGTGACCTGCTACAATTGTCGGCAGAAGGGCCATTTCTCTAGGGATTGCAAGAATCCAAAGGTGCAATTGAAGTGCCACAACTGTGATAAGCCGGGGCATATCAGGAAGGACTGTCCAGAACCGAGGAAAGATAAGCAGATTGTGCAAGCTTATGCTTTGGGAGCTGTTCCATCATCTTTGAAAGCTCCTACTGCGGAAGAGAAGGGGAAGAGTGTGGTGGTTCAAGGTACTCTTTCCATATGTAGTGTTCCTGTAAGAGTGTTATTTGATACTGGGGCGTCGCATTCGTTTGTTTGTAATGAACTGGTAAGCCGGTTGGGTTTGGAACCGGATATTAATGATAGACCATTGGTTGTGACTAATCCAGTTGGGGGTTCGTCTTGTTTGTGTATGTTATGCCGTGGTCTAGTTGTATCGAGTCATGATTGCTCTTTTGTTTGTGATTGTTTTGTTCTGAACTTTGCGGGGTTCGGAATTATTTTGGGTATGGACTGGCTTAGGAAGTATGCGGCAAGGATTGATTGTGAGAGGCTGGAGGTGACAGTCGAGAATGTGGAGGGGCGAAAGGTTGTGATACGATGTAAGCATGAAGAAGGCGTCTTCATAAGCTTCATGTATTCGTTGGTTATTCCACGAGATGGTTTGTCATTGATGCCTATTGTGAATGGATTTGAGGATGTCTTTGACGAGGTCAAAGGGTTACCGCCGCATAGGGAGATCGAGTTTCGTATCGATCTAGTTGAGGGAGCCAGACCAGTTGTGATGCCTCTTAGGCGGATGGCGCCTAGGGAGCAGTAAGAGTTGAAGGTGCAAGTGGATGACCTTTTACGGAAAGGATTAATTCGGCGTAGCGTGTCCGAATGGGGTGCACCAGTTGTGTTCGCAACCAAAGCGGATGGATCGTTGAGGTTGTGTATGGATTATCGTGAGCTGAATAAAGTGACTAAGAAGAACAAGTATCCGTTGCCGAGAATAGATGACTTGTTTGATCAGCTTCACGAAGCTAAGGTGTTTTCTCAGATGGATTTGGCAACGGGATTTCACCAGTTGAGAGTGGCTAAGGATAGTGTCCCGAAGACTGCTTTTAGGACATCATCCGGTTTCTATGAGTGGCTGGTAATGCCGTTTGGATTGACCAATGCACCAGCATATTTTGTGGATCTTATGAATAGAGTATTCAGAGATCAGTTGAACAAGTTCGTACTTGTGTTCGTGGATGATATTCTGATTTATTTCAGAACTGAAGAAGAGCACAAGACGCACTTGCGTATTGTTTTGGAAATCTTGCGGAAACATCAGCTAAAGGCTAAGTTTTCGAAGTGTCACTTCTGGAAGAGTGAAGTGAGGTTCTTAGGCCATGTTATCTCTGGAAATGGAATAGCGGTTGATCCCGCTAAGGTGGCAGCAATCCAGGATTGGGTTAGGCCTAAGAATGCATCTGATGTGAGAAGTTTTCTTGGATTAGCAGGATATTATCGTCGATTTATCAAAGACTTTTCCAAGATAGCTGCACCGTTAACAGGATTGACGAAAAAGAACCAAGTGTTCAGATGGGATGATAAGTGTGAGCAAGCTTTCGGAATCCTGAAAGAGCGACTGACAAGTGCTCCTGTTTTGGTTATTCCTAGTGGAAATGATGAGATGGTGGTTTACACCGATGCATGCGGTACTGGACTTGGGGCAGTGCTAATGCAGAAGGATAAAGTTGTTGCGTATGCAAGTCGACAATTGAAGCCGCATGAAAGGAAATATCCGACTCATGGTTTGGAGTTAGCGGCGATTGTTTTTGCTTTGAAGATGTGGAGACATTACCTATTGGGAGTTCGATTTGAGTTGTTTACAGACCATAAGTCGTTGAAGTATCTGTTCTCCCAAAAGGATTTGAATCTTCGGCAGCAACGATGGCTAGAGTTTTTAGCATCAAATGATTTTGGTATAGCCTATACTCCGGGAAAAGGTAACGCAGTGGCTGATGCGTTAAGTCGAAGACATGCAGGATTGGGAGCCATGTTTTCAGAATGGAAGAGTCTCGAGTATTTGGCTGGATTTGACTTCAGGCCCAGATGTGAATTGGAACCTGAGATGTTGGCAAACTTATCAATAAGACCTACTCTTGTGGAAAGAATTGGCGAGAGCCAAAAGCGAGATGATTAGCTTGTCAAGATTATCCGCGATTTGAAATCTGGATTGAACCCAGAAAAGGATAAAGGATTCGAAGTCGATCGAGAGGGTTGGCTTCGGAAACAAGGACGACTAGTTGTTCCCGATATAGAAGAATTGAGAGATGAAGTTCTAAAGGAAAGTCATCACTCAAAGTTGACAATTCATCCAGGTGGAAATAAGATGTATCGGGATATGAAAAGGACTTACTACTGGGAAGGTATGAAGAAGGATGTTGGAAATTTTATTTCCAAATGTATGAACTGCCAGTTGGTAAAAGCCGAGCAGAAGAAGCCAAGTGGATTGCTTCAGCCATTAGAGGTTCCTACATGGAAGTGGGAGCAGATATCGATGGATTTTATCGTTGGTCTACCTAGAACAAGAACGGGAAATGAAGGGATTTGGGTAATCGTAGATTGTTTGACTAAGAGTGCAAGATTCATTCCTGTTCGATAAACTAGGACTGCATCGAAATTGGCTGAGTTATATGTTAAGTAGATAGTTCGATTCCATGGTATTCCGAAGAGTATAGTGAGCGATCGAGATCCATTGTTCACTAGTGGATTTTGGAAGAGCTTCCAGGAAGTTTTGGGAACCAAGTGGTGTTTGAGTACAGCTTATCACCCTCAAACAGATGGTCAGACGGAGAGAGTCAACCGAGTTTTGGAAGATCTCCTCAGAGCATGTGTTTTGGACTTCAGAGGATCATGGAAAGATTATCTTCATTTGGTGGAATTTTCATATAATAACAGTTACCAGTCAAGTATTGATATGGCACCGTATGAAGCATTGTATGGAAGACCGTGTAACTCTCCGACATGTTGGTTGGAAACTGGAGAAAAGCTGATACTTGGGCACGAAATGATTCGACAGACTTCGGATTTCATAGAGATCATTCGGCGACGAATGAAGGCAGCCCAAGATCGTCAGAAAAGTTATGCCGATAAGCGTCGTAAGGATTTGGAATTCGACATAGGTGATATGGTTTTTGTGAAGATTTCTCCACTGAAGAATGTTATTCGATTCGGGAAGAAAGGGAAATTGACTCCGAGATTTTTTGGACCATTTCCGATCATTGAGCGAATTGGAAACCTCGCATATAAATTGGAGTTACCAGAAAAGATGGCGGGTGTGCACAATGTTTTTCATGTATCTTATCTACGGAAGTATGTGAACGACTCGAATACGATGGTTTCTGCTGATAGCTGTGAAGATTTAGAAGTTGATCCAGTTGTTACGAGACCTCGTAAGCCGCTTCGTGTTGTTGAAACCGACACGAAACAGCTTAGGAGGAAAACGATTACGTTGCTCAAGGTACAATGGAGTGATGATGTTAACGACTGTACGTGGGAGGAGGAAGAGAGGATGAAGGCAGCTCATCTTGAACTCTTCGAGGTATGGCCCTAAGGTGTCGTGACATCACATGAATTTGTAACTTGTTCTAGTCTTAGAATTCTGCATGCTAGGCTAGTAATTGGATGCATGGTTTATTGGTTGCTATGGATGGTAGGCATGCGGAATAGTTTTGGTTGCTCTTGTTTGTTTGGAATTTCGGGGACGAAATTCCTAAGGGGGTGAGAATGTAACGACCCATATTTTTACGGATCGAAAGATCGTAGAATTGTTGTAAATAGATTGTTAGTGCCGTTAAGTCATTCAGAAATTTAAGTCGTTTGGAGCTTAGGTCGTGTAGAAGTTGAGTTGTGTGGGGGCTTAAGTCGTGACTGACTTAGTGGTGTTGAGCGACTCATGGTAATGGCCGACTTAAGAAGGTTAACGACTTAGGAGTTGAACGGCTTAAGGATTGGGACGACCTAAATATAGTTAGCGAGTTAACGGGTTAGTTTAGGTCGTAGAGGCGACTTATAGAATTAAGCGACCTAAGGAGTTAAGGTGTTTAGCGACTTAAAAATAGGAGCGACCTATAGTATTAAGCGACTTATAGGTTTGGAACGACTTAAGGAGGATGGCGACCTTGAGGATAGCACTGTGTTGAGATAGGTCGTGGGAGTCTTAAGTCGATGGGTCGGCTAGGTGATAAGTCGTAGACGAGATAAGGCTTAACTCGTGTGGTCCTGTGTATAGTTAAGTCGTGTGTGTGTTAGAACGTAGGACCTGTTAAGTCGTAAGTCGTTGAAGCTTATGCTTAGTGTTAAGTCGTATGCCGCGTGCTTTAGGTCTTAGGTCGTTGAGGTTATGAGTCGTCTCCTGAGTTAATTGTTGAGTCGTTCAAACGACTTAAGGCTTAGGAAGGAACGCGCGCATATGTTAAGTCGCGCATAGGCTTGAGTCGTTGAGTCGTAGGTTGTGGGCTGTTAAGTCGTGGACGACTTATGGGGATGATGAGTCGTGACCGACTTAAGGGGGTACGAGTTAAGGAATCAGCCTATAAATAGGGGGCTTTGGTTCACTTTTTGGTACCGGATTTTGAAGCGATGAAGTGCTGCCATTTTGAGAGCTCGACTACAACACTTCTTCACTTCTTTTCTCCACTCTAATCTAGTGATTCCTTCCATCTAAATTGAAGATCAAATCGAAGATCCAAGAGCCAAAGTTGAAGATCTCCATCCATCAAAGAGAGATTTCATCGTTTGAAGCGGAGCTTTGGAGGATCAAGCTTGATTCTTTGCTGTCCAGATCTGGAGTTGGTTGTTTTTGAGGTGTTTAGGTGATTCGGTGAGTGGTAGTTATCTCTCACACGGACCCAAGGGAGTATATTGGATCGGTGGCTTGTTTATGTGTTAAAGATAGTAATTTCATGCATTTTCCCTAAGTCTGCATGTAGATCCATCATCTATGAAGTTTTGATATCTGTTTTACTACATGTTCACTTATGCAAGTTCATTCATCAAGTTGTAGAGATATTGTTCATAATTCATGCTTGTTAGAATGCATGTTAGATTTGGACTCTTTATTTACGAAATTGCCATTATTGTTGTAATTGTTTATTTAGATCTTGTTTGAATGATTGATTACTTGGATTAATGTTTGATTTGATGGATTAGTTGATTGATAACTTGATTTGGACAAGTTGGTCGAAGATGATTCAAAAGCTAAGTGGAAAGGCTCTTGAATAAGGAAAGCTGCTTGTGGCATATGAAGCGGATGTTGAAGCTCATATGGATAGATTTGATGATGATGTTGAGATGGGACTTTGCCGTGATGCGATGAGGCAAACCATGATGTTGAAATGGGACTTTGCTATGATGCGATGAAGCAAAGCGTGATGTGAGAAAGCCTTGGTTTAATCCAGACAGGATCATCCCAAGCATGTTGATAACTCGGTGATGTGGTCCGGGTTTGTGGATAATGGTTAGCTTGAGAGTCGCTCGAGCTAGTATGGGAATAGTCGTCGAGGAGGATGACTAGAAGGCTGGGATTTCATCGTTGTTGAAGGTTCTAGCATGCTCAAAGCAAGAGTACGTTGGGACGGGTCACGATGACGTTCCAAGCACGGGTCACGATGACGTGCTAGTACTCTGGGCAGATGCGATAGTCCTAGGCACGGGTCACGACGACGTGCAAAGCTATGTCTAGAACCGGGGTTGCCATTAGCCCTTGACGGACGGCTGAAAGAAGGTGTCGGTCATTCAATTAACGGTGATATCAAATCAATGATAACGGTGATAGCCAGAGTCATGGATGTTTGGTTGCACCATCATTCGATCTCAAGAGCGTTGCTTTCTGGATGCTTATCTGATCTTGGTTTAGGCCTTGGGGGTTTGTACTTGGAAAACATCGACCTTGACTCGAGTGATAATTGCTTTACTTAAATTGTCTGCTTTGCTATGTTTGTTTATGCTTAGAGGGTCCGGGGGCTATCACTGTAGAATGTGGTGAAGTAGGATGGTTGAGTTCCTATACCTTTTACCCTTTATGCTCTTTTGGTATATTTGATAGTTGATTTACTGCTCACTAAGACTATTGTCTGACTCAAGGTTTTATGTTCAACTCTTATTACCTTGGGCTGTTCATCCATGTTGGGATGGGCAGACTAGGTAGCAGGTGACAGGTGCTGTTCTTGGCTACCAACGATGTTGATGACGAAGACGAGCTGGAGGCTTTTGCATATTGTTTTCTTACTATATGTACTGGATGTTCCGCTGTTTGTTTGATACTCTGAGTGTTATGTAGTGAGGCTTGATGTATTGACTATTCAGATGATTGTATAAAACTATTATGAGTTTATATGACTCCGTTCTGTGGAGCTTCACTATGTATACTTTTCTATTGTATTTTATCCATGCGCTGTGAGTAATACGATAGACTATTCTGTTTTATCTTACCCTGACTATCGTCCATGGCTGCCTGGCACACCTTTCAGCGCACCATTCCCTTGTTTTCGTGCGGGAGTCATGGGCGGTCGTCACAACAACGATGTGGTGAAGTAGTTATGTTAGAGAAGAAGCAACAAATTGAGGAAGAAGAAGATAATATGTTGTAACATCCCGCCTTTTCGTACGCTTTAAATCGACAATAAACCACACACGTCATACTTAAAACATACAAAAAGGTGGATTGTTATGGGGTAAATAAGAAAAGCAGAGGAGGAAAAAACAAAATAGAATCTTGCAGCGGAACGATAAAATATAATAAAAAATATACAGTTCATAAAATTGTTTTACAAAACATTTGATTTTTCTTTATACAATAAATACCAAAGTTCACATACCAAAGGATAATAACAATGCAGCGGAATAAAATTGTGTAGTGGAATAATATAGTAGATAATAGTAATATAATCTTCGTCCTCGTCCTCGAGAGCTAAAGTCTTCGAATCCTGAAATGCTCGGACTGACCCGAGCGAATTGAAAGGACAAAACACTCGAGTCAGAACTAAAAGATCTTATGTAAGTTAAATTAAGTGAAATAAATATCAATGAAGTAACTCAAGAGATGCTCGGGATTTACATCTCTTGAGGATCCGTTAAACTATTTACTATGTAGTATATTTCGCTATTATAATAGTGTCTAATTGTAAAATAAACTTACTTTTAAATAGCGTTAAGGCTTTACATTTTCCACCTTAACACGTAATAATGCCAATAATCTATACAGTACCGTAATACCTCCTGATCGGGAGGCTACCAGAGGATACTGCATAGGTACGACACAAATAGAAACTCGTACAAGGCGCGCTAGCGTATGTGACACGGCACAACTAGGCAATGCCAGGGTAGATATACCAATTACGCTTCCGGGTGGGTGGTAACGCATAGCCGCAGCTACCGCCCACCTCGAGCCACACCCTAAATAAAAAAAATCAAAAGTGGCCACCGAATCAATCCAAAAGTCAAAGTATAACATCGAAGGGATGTGTCCGATCAAATGTGCTACCTCATTAACCCTTCAATCGCTCCTGTTTTAGCCACCTTATGCCAACTCACGGGAGTTGGGTCCACGTATTTACCTCAAAGGAAACACCGCCACCATCCTACTTCATTCTGGAATCTCGACCGCATCCACTGTTGTTAAAGCGGTTTTCAGAGCTAGCAGAGAGTATGACAACTTTTGATCTTGGTCTCTTTAACAACCAAACGTTATTATAACACCACGGTCTTTTCAAAATAGTTTATATTTTAAAACCAGAATATAATATCCATTTCAAAACCATATAAATACAATATCATTTTCGTTTAAAAACCAAATCCATTTGATATCATTTAGACCCAAATCAATATAATATCATTTTAATTTCAAATATATCCTTTTCCAAAAAATCATAGTGCTTTCAAAGTATGACATTTAGAAATCAAAACTCTTGAATATAATACTTTCAAATTATAATACCTTGAAAATCATAACTTTGAAACAAACTTCCACCTCTTAAATGGTTAAATATTAAATTACTTTATAAAATAAAATAGCTTCTTTTAGTTTCACAAATCAATTCCAAATACCGATTTAAACTTCCAAATAAACCATTTCAATTCTTATGTTTCAAAGCTTTAAATATTCCACCATTTCAAAACAAATTCTTTGATAATTCCATATATCAAATTACATTACTATTATTTAGATTTGAAATGTTTACTTAATGAATTCAATATAATTTAAGAAAAAACTTTAACATCACATAACTGGATATTCTTTCAATTTATTTAATTTGATATACTCATTCAAATCAACTTGATATTCATTTAAATCATTCTAGACTAAAAATCAAGTTATAAAAATCACACTCTTTAACAATCACGATTTTATATTAAAATTTCAAATCAAATATATCCGAGTATAATTCTTAAAAAAATTATTCAAATCAATTTCATATCATCTTCCCTCTTTATTCCCCTTTAAGTTATTATAACTCCAGAAATAAATTTGAATAAATACTCAACCATATTTATATCTCAATAAAATCAAACTTTATTATTAAACTTCCTTTATACTTTAAATCGATTTTTATAAATAGCTTAAAACCAAGAATTCAACTATATATAATATAACATTTATATAATATCCAAATCAATATCTCAAAATCATATATTTCTTTAAAAACCATAGAAATCATTTCAAAATATTTTTACATATATAGAACGCAGTGCCTGTATATAATTTTCTATCCTATGGTCAGGTGATATGGATATTTATCATTTCAATCCATAATTTAAAATAAAATCACGGTTATATATCATTTCAAACCGCAATCCCGAATGAAATGGAAATGCATAATAACTTGCAGTTTATAACAATATAAAATACAGCATCCATTCATCCAATGTCAACCATCAACCGTTTTTCACAATCATCATCAAATTCAGACAATAGCATCAATATAGAACGGGTAATAAACAACAGGTATTAGCTAGCAGTTTATATTCAATAATAAGTTAAAACTGTTTAACTGGCAGTTTATATGCAATAATAAATAAATAAAAATTTAACTGGCAGTTTATATGCAAACATAAATTAAATAACAATTTAGTTTAAATAAATGCAATCTAACTGAGACGATGATTAAATATATGCCCAAACAATAATGGATAAATTTTAAATCACATCAAAATTTAATTTAACAAACATAAGAAATCTTAGAAGTTGTGAGTGGGTTAAAACACTCACTTTTTGAATTTAAATTGAATTTAAATTCAATTTAAATCCAAAAATTTGACAGTCTCATTCGTCCAAACCAGCTCCAAAATATTCGGAATTTTAATACGATCGTAACAAAAAAAACCCATGCGTGAATTGATATTCGTAGGTAAAAGATATAGCGATAAATGCGTGTGAATTTCAATTTAAAAAAAGAAGAGAACACACTACCTATCCAAGCCACGCATCAATCACGTACGCAACCCACTTTCCAGAAACCCACCTGCTATCCCGCTTTTTGGCAAAGCCGCGATACCAAAAGATCGATCAGAAACGAAGGACAGTTCGCCTCAGAGGTTGATCGTACTTCCTTTCGCCATGGATATCACTGAATTTTATCCGAGTCCAGATTGAGCTACAATTGATAGGGCACGACAAGAAAGGCCACAGGAGTCAGCATTTCAAATTTCAAGTCGATCCGAGTTCGTATGCTCAAGTTATGATCGAGGCAACTTGGAGGGAACACACTGGTTTCGAACCCATAATGATGGTTGTCTTCGAATCCATCGTCACGCCCCAGTTCGAAATCATCTCCTTCGAACCCTTCGAATCCCCCACGGGTTCGACTCCATTACTTTCGAACCCATCGGATCCATCCATACTCGGCTGCCTTATTTCGAATCCACCGGACATGCATGCTTCGAAACCATCCATAAGCTTCGTTCGAACCCATCCCTGAAGTCATGTTCGAACCCATCACAGAGCCATGCTTCGAACCCATCACAAAGGCCTTCTTCGAACCCATCCGTGATGCCATGTTCGAACCCATCCGGTGTTGCCTTGTTCGAACCCACTGGGTCAACCAACGTGTCTTCCATCGGTTCGAAATCACCGAGATACACGGAGTCGATGCGGTCAACACGGAGTGAAGTCCAGATCGATTCGAAGTTTGCGCTCCACATCACCACGAAGTCGCGTGCCATGATGGATTCGAAACCATCGTTTCGAATACAGGGGTTCGAACCAAACAGCCGTGCCGTGAACCCTATTTCGAACCCATCATATCTCCTAATCTACTGATCCAAATGCCATGAAATTTTCACAGATGTTTGCATACATGTTGAAGAATGTCCACGCCAAATTTCACCTCGATTGAATGAATTCTTGATCGGTTCGAATGGAGTTCGAACCGATGCCAAAGTGGGCCCAAACTTCCTGAGACCGTGCATGTGGGCCCCCTCACGTGCCAGACGTGGTCTCTCGAGTTTTCAGTGAAATATCAGCAGCCTATGCCTATAAATAGAGCCCCAGGGCCAACAGAAAAGGGATCTTCTGACTCTGAGACGCCGAGACTCTACCGGATCAAGATCTCCATCATCCTATAGAGTAACTTGATTGTTGATTTCGAATTTCCAGTTGTAACTTGCTGTGGATCGCTGTAACAACTTGTAATCATTGAAAGAGAATCAATAAAACATCAAAAAACTTCACAGTGGACGTAGGCAACACGCCGAACCACTATAAATCGCTTGTCTACGCATTTATTTTACTGTTGATTGGAGTTTTTGTTAGATAATATCTGTTTTGAACTTGCATTCTTGACTATTATCTCTTCAACGACTCCCGAAGAGTGTTGTGCCCAATTTTGACACAAACATTTTGGTGCTTTCACTGAGAAAACCCAGATTTTCTCCTGCTCGTTGGATCTGTCATCGATACCGGATTGAATAAATCTAAGAGAGAGATCCAGATTGTTAAATCCAACTTCCTTCCCTTCTATTCAGATTTGCATAAAGTCTAGGAAAGGAACTCAACTGTAAAAATGGTTAGCAAAAGAACCACCTCGAACGCCGTCAATCAAGAAGGACAGGATAGACAGAATCCTGCCCCTCTGCCTCCACCTAATCAAGATGCCGCTGGGCACTCAGAACCGTCGGGTCCGGTTACCCGACAAGAATTGCAGTTGTTACTTCAAGAGCTGACCCAGAGTCGGCGACAACTAGAAGAACAGCTACGCGCTAACGCTGAGCTAATCAACCAGCTGGATCGCCAGAAACGAAAACGATCCACGAGAGATCGTGCTTATCGCTCTTCTAGCGAAAGTTCTTCATCTTCTGACTATCATAACCGACCTCCACGACCCCGGTTAGATGAGGGTCGTATGCCATCCGCTGGAAACCAACTGATATTGACCGTTGGACAAATAAGAGTTGGTCCGTCAGCCAGTTTCCAGACCGGACCCTCCTCCCGAGGGGGTGCCATTCCTCACCACGCCGTTGAATACCGCACCGCTAGCGTTGCGGCTGAACCAGGGGTCGACGCTCGAGATCAGTCGGACCCGGACCGTCGTCAAAGCGGTCATACTCCTGAACCATACGTCCCAGAGGACTATGAGCCGAGAAGGCAAGATGTGAACCGTCAGCGATATCCGGTTCAAACTCGAAGTATGGAACGTGACCATACTCCGGCGCAAATGCCGGGTCTTTCAACTATGATACGTCAGATGATTCGTGAGAGTCAGGGATTCACAAACGAAGATTGGGGAGTTTCCCGAAGTCACACTCCCTTTACGGACGACATTCTTAATGCTGAACCCCCACGGCGATTCCGAATGCCAACTCTGCCCATGTATGAGGGAAACTCCGATCCCAATCAACATATTCTAAAATATGAATGGTCAATGACAGCTGCCAGAGCCGACGACGCTGTGAAATGTCGTAGTTTCCCCATATCCCTGGGGGGCATCGCCACCATGTGGTTCACCCGATTGCCTCCTCGATCCATCTCCTCCTTCGACCAGCTGGCCACAAAATTCGTTGAGCAATTCCGCATGCACGTCGCAAGGCCGAAAGATGTCAACACTCTATCTAGTGTCACGCAAGCTCCCGGAGAAACACTCAGACACTACTTAGAAAGATTCCACACTGCATGTGCAGAGATTAGTAATCCGAACGATAACTCCATACTTATGGCGTTAACTAAGGGGATCGACCCCGATTCTGAATTTGGCAATTGGCTAGCTGGGAAACCACCTGCGTCATTGGACCGTTTCCACGCCAAAGCTGCTCAATTCCTGAGACGGGAAGACGCGAAACAGTCTAGGAAGCAAACTGACGCAGGACCAAATGCGGGAGAAACCCAAAGCAGTGTTGCAATAAAACAGCCTGGCGAGAGCTCCGGAAAAGTTCAGTTGAACATCAAAAATAAACAAGCTCGGCGAAGAGAGAGCGTGAATCTACTTAAAAAACAAGATCAAAATCGCGGTCCGCAATGCAAAAATCCGAAGTTCGACAGTTATACTCCTTTGAATATTTCATTGGAGGATTTGTATTTGCGGACCCGTAATGCGATTCAATATGAAAAACCTGCTCCAAGACCGTCATCGGAGAGGCAAATCCAGACGGGAAAATTTTGCAGGTTCCACGAAGGCTACGGGCACGATACGAACGAGTGTCTTCACCTACAGGATCTTGTTGAAAAACTGGTCTGGGAAGGGAAACTGGAACAGTTTGTGCGGACACCGCAGCCCAGAGATGCGGGCCCATCCAATCCAATCAATGAACCCAGTCGACCGAGGCAGGAGGACTCGCCTTGTCCCCGTGGGAGATTGGTGATAAACGCCATCAGTGGCGGGCCCACTCATTTAGGAGCCTGGAACAACGAAGAACCTCGTCACTGTCACACATGACAGGCTCCTTCAATTCATGAATACTTTACAATTTCTTTTATGTTCTGAATTTTGAATTTGAAATAAGGCACTGACTTTGCCACATTTTCTCATTTCAGCTAATAAAATGCTATCTCTTCAAGCTAAAGCTGTGATTCATCGAATACAACATTCAACAATCACGACACACGAAGAGCTAAGTTCCATCGAACAATGGAATTTATTCAAATAGCGAGTGACTGGGCCACTCACTAAGTGAAACCCCAGCTCGGGGGCAAGCCAACACATCGAAGGCTGAACTGGACCAACACACGACAGTCCATTCCATAATTCGTTCCAGGAGTGCGAACGGACTCCAACTTCCCACAGCGTGAATTGGAGTATAAACATTTAACAATTCGTTCCCGGAGTGCGAACGGACTCCAAATTCCCGGAGCGCGAATTGGAGTATAAACACTTAACAATTCGTTCCCGGAGTGCGAATGGACTCCAAATTCCCAGAGCGCGAATTGGAGTATAAACATTTAACAATTCGTTCCCGGAGTACGAACGGACTCCAACTTCCCACAGCGTGAATTGGAGTATAAACATTTAACAATTCGTTCCCGGAGTGCGAACGGACTCCAAATTCCCAGAGCGCGAATTGGAGTATAAACACTTAACAATTCGTTCCCGGAGTGCGAACGGACTCCAACTTCCCACAGCGTGAATTGGAGTATAAACATTTAACAATTCGTTCCCGGAGTGCGAACGGACTCCAAATTCCCGGAGCGCGAATTGGAGTATAAACACTTAACAATTCGTTCCCGGAGTGCGAACGGACTCCAACTTCCCACAGCGCGAATTGGAGTATAAACACTTAACAATTCGTTCCCGGAGTGCGAACGGACTCCAAAGTCCCGGAGCGCGAATTGGAGTATAAACACTTAACAATTCGTTCCCAGAGCACGAACGGACTCCAAATTCCCAGAATGTGGATTGGAGTATAAACATCAATTCAAAGTTCCCGGAGTGCGAACCGAAGCATCAACACCAACTCCATGATCCCCAAAACATGAATTGGGGTATGAACATAAGTTACGGGTTCCCGGAGCGCGAACCGAAGCATCCGTGCAAACTCCATATTCCCGAAGTGCGAGTTGGAGTATAAATGTCGATTCCGGGTTCCTGAAGTACGAACCCAAACATACATGTTTTATCCAAGCTCCCGGCGTGTGAATTGGAGCACCAACACCAAGTCAAAGTTCCCGTAGTGCGAACTAAAGCGTTAATACTAACTCCGAGTTAGTAGAGTGCAAGTTGGAATGTGAACACCATTCCCAAGTTCCCGGAGCGCGAACCATGTTACAAGCATCAATAACACTTGAACTCCTGGAATGCAAACCAGGTTATCGATCTCAAATTACTCTAAGTCCCAGGAAGGCGGACGTGTGCTCAAGACTTGCAACAAGTGCGATCAACCATCATAAATACAAATGTTGTTCCCCAAAACTAGGGGGCACGAAAGCTAAATATTACTCGCTAACCGAAGTGATACAACGTCCGAAGTTCAACTCATTCATCAATCACAGCGTGTGACCAAGATCTTCAGACTTGGAAAATGAGACGAACTCTGCTTAAACGGTAAAAACACCACAAGTACACCGGACCGAAAACAATACACCGCAAGTACTTAAGCACAAATAAAATAAGAGTTGAAACAAAGAAATAAAATTTTATTTCAACTAACTTAAAACAAGGACTTACACGCAGATAAGTTCTTCCAAAAAAGAATGCCTACTAGCAGGGGCCGAACCTGCATCTATACACGACCTACTGACAAGAAACGAAGACAAGTACCTATCTACCAAAACATCTACTTAAGAAGCTGATTTATTTCTTCTTTTTCCTTCTTACTAGTGGCACAACATCAGTGTCACTAGGGATAGAGATTCTTCGTTTTGAATGTCTCCTCTCCGGCGGTGGCTCTTCGGCTGGGGGCATGATGTCAATATCCTCCTCGGAGCTTGAATCTACATGGAGGCTACCTGCCGGAGGAGTAGGGGGAACTGTATCCATAACGGAAGTTGAGACCGTGCCACCCGATGGTGCTACCGTAGCAGGTGCTGGACTCTGCGCCGCCGTGCTGCCACTGACGGTACCGCTATGCCCCGCAGCCTCTATTTCGGCGTTAATCTCAGCCAAAATTTCTTCATCACGAGTCGCATGGGCTTGGCTGGGGGCATCTTCGGCCTGCATCGAAGAACTTGAAGACGGCGGGAGGCTACTAACGATGATAAATGGCAAGTCAGAGAAAGAACCACCCTGCTCACCGAGCAGTTCGCTCACCATCTGTTCGTCAGCAGACAGGGATCCCCCCTGCGTCGTCTCAGCAGATACTGCAGTTACAACAGTAGTCTCGGTAGCGATGGCCTTATCTCCTCTGCTTGATTCTTCAGCCACAACAGTCGGCGCAACTCCAGTCACTAGACAAAAAATAAGAAGTTATTAAAAACTGCTACAAAACAAACACTCTATTCAGAGAACGCTTGAGATAACTTCGGGATACCTTCCCCAGTTTGGCTCGAAGACGGCTGGACGGCCTCGGAAGTACGCTCATGAATAGGAGATAAGCGCGGTTGTTCTGGGCCGTAAGCAGGAACAGGTTGCAAACTGACCACAGATACAGGCATCGATGAAGATGGTGTGGTGACTTCAGCGACAGCAGAATGGTGCTCAACGCCTGACCCCTCTCCGACTTCCAGGGAATGACCACTGATCATTTCCTTCTCATGAGCGATGATAGCGTCGTGAAGAACCTTCTTCTCATCATCTGTAAGCAGCCGATTCTCCAGTTCGAATCGATCGACCGCTTCACCTGGGTGCGCTTCCTCTTCCTCCTCAACCAATCGGTCCCAAGCGCTACGAAGGTGAACTGGATAATCTTGAAGCCAGGCCAAGTTTCTGTGCTTTAACACATTGGCGTTGTAAGTTATGAGCAAATCTTCGATATCGGCCTCTAGCCTGGCCTCTGCATTCTGAACCTTCTCCTCCACCTCTACTTCGACCGCCTGGACTTTGGCCACGGCCACATCTCTCTCAGTGCGAAGCACCACGGCTTGCTCGCAGGCCTCTTGCGCCGTGTTATGCGCGTCATCTCTATCTTTAATAATTTCAGCAAATTTAGCCTTGAGCTCGTTAAGTTCTTTTAACGCCGCATCCCGCTCAGCAGTGACGACAGTGTTCCGGTGGGCCATGTCTTCCACCGTAACGTAGTGCTCCTTTTTCATTCTATCCATGGCTGCTTGAGCTTCGTCGACCTTTGTAAGAGCCTCCATCTCCGACTTTCGAGACGATTCAGCCTCGGTGTTCAACACTTGTATGATACAGTCTCTTTGAGCCAGCTCAGTTTGAAGCTTTTCAATGGTAGCAGCTCGTTCGAAGGCCAACGCCGATGCCTTATCGGCCGCCCTATACCATGCCTTGTATTGGGAGTAAAAGTCATGAACATAGTCGAGCGCTAACCGCTCAGCCTCCGGCGGGACCCTTTTCAGGTTCGGGGGAAGACGTAGTTGTCGAAGAAGATATTCGGGAACTCCCTTTTTAGTTGCGCAAGTCTAATTGCCCCTTCTCCCGAGATCTCTGTAGGAGGCTGCTCTGCGACTATCGGGGTCATCGCCTCGGATCGGGAAGCTTGAGAAGCCGACGTATATCGAGAGGACTCGGAAGGATGAAGGACATGAGCAGGAGGTTGTACGGGATCTCTGGAAGGAGGAGGAGTACGCGACCGCGATCGACGCTTATAGCCCCTGTCCGTGTCATATCTCTCGTGACTAGAATACCCAGAGCGTCCCTGGTCATAATACCCAGGACGCCCCTGATCATAGCCTCTATCCCCTTGGTGCCTACGCGAATCGTAATATGAAGGCTTGCGGGCGTGTCGAAGACTCCCAAGCATCGAACCTCGCTTAGACATGATATCTGCGAAGCAAAGTAAAATAGAATTAATCACCTTTCAAAACAGATAGTTTTCAGTCAAAGGTTATGTAGTGTCGTGAAATGTGTATGAATATGCATTCCCCACGACCAACCGGAAGTGTCGACCTCGCTAGTAATAAGAGGCTCGTTCAATTCTAAGGTGCGATGGAATTCCTCCAACCCGGCATCATGTTGAAAAGATACATCGTCCGGGATTGGAAGATCGGCAAGCCCTTCAAAAAGATTTTCAGTTCTCGGAGGAGACGTCTCCGAGATTCTAACTCCGGGAGCAGAACGGGCCGTGACGACCGATTTCCATCTCCCCTTCTTACTTGACTTAACCATGGCAGCCTTGCCTTTTCTCTGCTCCGCGACATCCGGAGCTGCGTCAGTAGGCCCGGTCAGCGGCTCATCATCAGTGTGGGTTCTTTCAGAGTCCGCTTCCTCAGCTGTGGTAACTCTGGGTTTCTTGTGCTTGACTCGTTTCTTCGAGACGACCCGTAGTGCCACTTCAAAGCTTATGCTCTGCCCTTGTTCGATCAAACCGTAGGCCCGGAGATTCCTATCCGTCAATAACACATCGATATCCCTATCTCCACCCGGGACTTCTCGAAGCACTCGCACCATCTCCCTAAAGCGCTCACCTTCAGGTCGCTGAATCACCGCTGCAAAAAAAGATAAAACATAAATTCCACTTCGGCTGCGATTGCCATAGTAATTATTTACGAACTCAACTATACTCACGTCTGAATAGCCATCGTCGGGCGAATCCAGGAGGACATCTGACATAAAACCATTCTGTCCTATAATAGCTCAACCTGGTCCAAGACCCGGTAACCACTTGGCAGTTTCTCACCGCTTCCAGGAATGTGAAGGAGGGATAATCACCCCGAGTTTTGAAATTGAACAAGTATCTGATCTCAATTGGGAGCGGTGGTCGATGGAGATATTCCATAAATGCGATGAACATGCTATTGATCGACGCATATCCATTCGGGTGCAGCTGGGATGGGGCGATCCTCAAGAACGACAATACTTCCCTTATGTACTCGTTGAATGGTGGAAGTGTCCCGGCCGCGCAAGCGTGGCGGTTAAATGCCGTATATCCCTCCGGTGGATTATGCGGTCTATCATTCGGCCCCGGCAGTAACACATCATCCAATGACAAGCCGTGCCTCAAACATATTCTCCCCAACATGTCTTCAGAGATATTCGATGGAACGGAGTCCGATGGATTGGCAATGAACGACGCATCGAGAAGTTCGTCCGTAGCTGGACCAATGATCTCAGGATCTATATCCGGAACCTCTAGTCTCGGAGAGACTGTACCTTGAATCTCCTGCTGCTGTGAACTTGAAGGTTCCATAACTAGCTAACTCATGAGAAACCATCGTTAGATGACAAAGAACCCGTATGTTCCCCAGTGTAACGTGTATGAATGTGTGTGGTATCGTGCCATGCATTACTTGAATAAATGTTGCAGAGTTAAAGTAAATATGCAAACGACAAAGCTACGGAGTCCAGCTACAATGACCGTCATCGCTGACCGTCATCACTAAATCACTTATATGATGGAAGTCGGTTCGAATAGAAGTTGTTATAGTTCCATCGACGAGCTTCAAAAGGCAATCAAATATGCAGTTCAATATTCAAGTCCAAATACGCAGGAATGAAGCTCGTCGGAGTTATGCTTGAAAAATTTCGAATTTTGGAATCCATCATATAGGGTTCGAAACCATCACAAAGACTTCGTTCGAACCCAACCGAACTCCTCTTTGTTCGAACCCATGCGTTCGAACCCATCCTGACGTAGTTTCGAACCCATGCGTTCGAACCCATCCTGAATTCGCTTCGAAACCATGAAGTTAAATGCGCTTCGAGCCGATAGACAGACGGCAAGTTCGAACCGATCACTGCTTGACGAGTTCGAACCGATAAGGAAACTTCAACTCCACATCATCCACTTTCGAACCGATCCGCTTCGTATCGATACGAATTTGAGGACTTCGAAACGATAGACTATGGGTTCGAATCCATCGATTCGAATGGATCCCTCGAATCCCCCAATCGGTGCGAACTGCGCATCCCAACAAAGACTTTCCAAGGATCGATTCGAAATCTAATAAAAAGACGCCACCGTCATCGATTCGAACTCGACCCTACGCATCGGTTCGAATCCTTCCCAAACCAGATCTGGTTTTGTCAACCTCGAGGCCATGCAATCGATAAACAGAAATGGGTTCGAAATCACTTCGCCGTTTGAATCCGAGGCTAATTACCTAGTTTGAACGATGGATTCGAGAGATTGAAGGCTTGAATCTGGATTGATTCGATGATACGACACAGTGTTTCCCCTTTTTTTGCTTCGAAACGATACGCTGCGCAGTAGAAAGCAAGAAAAGAGTAAAAGTGAAAAGTGAAAAATGTCGTGGTCTTTGCTATTTATATGGAGAGTTGGATGACTGAATCAATTCGCGTGCCGGTGGACTCGACCGTTTACAACAGGTCAGAATGCAGAGCCGGTTTGAAATCCACTTTCGAACCCATACAGTTTGAGGCTCCATCGTGTGAAGCGCGTGGACCACTGTCACGAACAAAAGTCTCGAAACCATCCCTTCGCATCGGTTCGAATGTCAATTTCGAACCCATCCTTACATAAGCGTACTCCGTCCCTTCATATCGGTTCGAATGTCAATTTCGAACCCATCACTACCCAAGTGTATTCCAGCCTTTCAGACCGGTTCGAATGACAATTTCGAACCCATCATAGCAGCAAGCGTACCGCGTCCATAAAAACGTGGATTTCGAACCCATCAATGCTCGAATGCATCGGTTCGAAACATTACGCTCACGCAATACAAACCTGATTCCTTTGACCTTCTACATCAGTTCAGGAGAGGATCGATACGAAGGAACCTTTCAAAACAACCACCAAGCGTTGTCTCAGTTCAAATTTCAAAGTTGGTTCAGGAGAGAATCAATACGAAATTCTATGGCAAACCAAACTGACAACAACTCGTGGACGCACGACGTTAACGATGGTCAAATTAACATATGTGCACACATGTCGGACTAACATTCGATTTTGAATATTCACAGGGATCGAACACTCATCCTATTACAAATGCGACAGCCAACGGCTAAGCACTATTATACAGCAATCAATCACATCAACGCAAGGTTACAGCAGTACAGCATACGAGTTTCGACGAAAAAAGAGAGCAATGATTGTTCAGATAGAAATGGCAGCTATTCAAAGCACGTCATGTTCCCACAAGACGTACTTTGGGGGGCAAAATGTTATCCCGCTTTTTGGCAAAGCCGCGATACCAAAAGATCGATCAGAAACGAAGGACAGTTCGCCTCAGAGGTTGATCGTACTTCCTTTCGCCATGGATATCACTGAATTTTATCCGAGTCCAGATTGAGCTACAATTGATAGGACACGGCAAGAAAGGCCACAGGACTCAGCATTTCAAATTTCAAGTCGATCCGAGTTCGTATGCTCAAGTTATGATCGAGGCAACTTGGAGGGAACACACTGGTTTCGAACCCATAATGATGGTTGTCTTCGAATCCATCGTCACGCCCCAGTTCGAAACCATCACCTTCGAACCCTTCGAATCCCCCACGGGTTCGACTCCATTACTTTCGAACCCGTCGGATCCATCCATACTCAGCTGCCTTATTTCGAATCCACCGGACATGCATGCTTCGAAACCATCCATAAGCTTCGTTCGAACCCATCCCTGAAGTCATGTTCGAACCCATCACAGAGCCATGCTTCGATCCCATCACAAAGGCCTTCTTCGAACCCATCCGTGATGCCATGTTCGAACCCTTCCGGTGTTGCCTTGTTCAAACCCACTGGGTCAACCAACGTGTCTTCCATCGGTTCGAAATCACCGAGATACACGGAGTCGAAGCGGTCAACACGGAGTGAAGTCCGGATCGATTCGAAGTTTGCGCTCCACGTCACCACGAAGTCGCGTGCCATGATGGATTCGAAACCATCGTTTCGAATACAGGGGTTCGAATCAAACAGCCGTGCCGTGAACCCTATTTCGAACCCATCATATCTCCTAATCTACTGATCCAAATGCCATGAAATTTTCACAGATGTTTGCATACATGTTGAAGAATGTCCACGCCAAATTTCACCTCGATTGGATGAATTCTTGATCGGTTCGAATGGAGTTCGAACCGATGCCAAAGTGGGCCCAAACTTCCTGAGACCGTGCATGTGGGCCCCCTCACGTGCCAGACGTGGTCTCCCGAGTTTTTAGCGAAATATCAGCAGCCTACGCCTATAAATAGAGCCCCAGGGCCAACAGAAAAGGGATCTTCTGACTCTGAGACGCCGAGACTCTGCCGGATCAAGATCTCCATCATCCTATATCATAACTTGATTGTTGATTTCGAATTTCCAGTTGTAACTTGCTGTGGATCGCTGTAACAACTTGTAATCATTGAAAGAGAATCAATAAAACATCAAAAAACTTCACAGTGGACGTAGGCAACACGCCGAACCACTATAAATCGCTTGTCTACGCATTTATTTTACTGTTGATTGGAGTTTTTGTTAGATAATATCTGTTTTGAACTTGCATTCTTGACTATTATCTCTTCAACGACTCCCGAAGAGTGTTGTGCCCAATTTTGACACAAACACCGAAACCCTACTTCGCGCAGACGCACGAAGCCGCCTTCAAACCCCGAGCCACTTTGCCTTCATACGACACCGCACTCATGCCATAACCACCGCGCCAGGCTCCCCTCTCCTTCTCTACAGACACTCGACCACCCAAGTCACGAACGACGCACAAAATAGCCGGCCGCCGCCATGTACCCTTAACCCTAATCGAATTTTTCACTCAAATCTGATCGTTGAAACTCCAAACGAACCCCGCCGATGCCTTCCACTCGAGACTCTCCACAGCCCGGTATCATCCATTCGACGATCCATCGTCGTGGATTTGAACCATATGGACTGCCGAGAATTAAAACACAATTTCTGATGAAACGATAATCTGAATCGAAAAACGAACACCACCAGTGAATTACGCTAGTCGAGAGTTTCAACATATATTTTTCCAAATTTTTCTACGGAGTTTGAAATTTTAGCTTTGGATTTGATTTGCAATTGGATCTGGAAATATAGAATTTTGTTGTCTGCCATTGAGGAGGAGAGATAGCTGAATTGCATACAGAAAAATCAGAATGAGGGGAATTAGGGTTTATAACCAGGTTCATATAGGAAGGTCAGAAATTAGATTGGATGTATAAGGTTGGATATACGCGCTAACGCCAAAGTGGCCCAAAAAGCCCGTTTCGACTCCGGAACGAAATTGGGTCAACCCATATATCAAAATAGATATTTTAAAATATTTTAAACGCAATGGAAAAGATTTTGGGTTCAAATTGCATCATATGAAGAAGTTATGCTCAAATCAATATTTTTCAAATTGATTTCAATTGATTTCAATTTCATAAATTTCAAGGCGTTTCGAGTCCGTACGATCAAACGACAAGTCCGATCACTACGAAACTTGAAACTCTACAATAATTCACCGTTACGGATCCGATGAAACTAGTTTCGTCGAAATCCGAGTCAGTGGCCAAAATGGCTATTTTTCCATTAATTAAATAAATTAATAATTAATTAATTAAATCCAATTTTAAATTTCAATCTTAAAATTGGCAAATTTTATCACTTTTATATTTCTCAATCAATTTTAATGTTTTAAACAAATTAAAAGTCAATTTAAAGCTGATTATCTTATCGATTTCAGTATTTTCCTTAGTTCCATTCAAATAAAGAAATTATAAATTTAATTTTCAAAATTTCTATTAAATTAAATTAATAAATCATTTTTCCATTCATATTGTCAAATAGATTGATTTAGTATTGGATTCAAAACTATTTACATTAATATCCTCACATTTCATCTAAATTCCCATTTAAAATATTAAATCCATTTAATTGTAATTAAATCCTTTTATTAAATTTTAAATTCCAATAAATTAATAAAGCTTTATTCCATTTCTATTTTCATCTTTATTTCAATTACATAACATTTTATTCCAATTTTACTGTATTTTCCAAATACGTACATTAACTAATATTAATATTCTTCATTAATTATTTACTTGGTTTTATAATTTAAATTCATTCAAATAAATCAATAAATCTTGATTTACAATCTTTACCTCAACCAATAGTCATATTATAAATGGAATTGTCATTATTTTCAAAAATTACTTAAATTAACGTTAATGTAAAAATTTGTTTATATTTATTGCAATTGATTACGAGTTACAATTTAATATACTTGTCTAAAAGGTTAGCTTACAATACTTGCTACCCTTTAACGTTTATTTCACTCATAAGCTATTATTAACAACCAAATGTTGAAATTTGATTTAGACCAAATTCAATGCATTACATGAATGGGTAAATGATTAAAGTTTTACACTATTGCCCCTTTTCTTTATTTGTATTAAAGGCTATGTTTCAAATGTGAAATCTTATTAATTACACACATAAATTAAGATTTTAAAACCAAACCTTAGTTCCATTCTTTTTTTTCCAATTTATTACTTATGAAAAAATTTCTCGTTTCTATTATTTATTACATACCTACCTTCACCCCTTGCATTAATTCTCATAAACGTTACATTATTGATATCCAAATTTTGATTTAGTAAACCAATTTGTTACAACTTTACTTACATTAATACTATTTCCCTTATTTTGGTTATTATTTCGTACGTAGATCACAAGTTTACATTTCTTTATACTATCTTATGAAACAATATACATTTCCAATACTTTATTACATTTATTGGAATTAAATTTCCAAATTTGCTAGATACAACAAACTATGACCTTACAGTTATTTCAATTAATTGGGATTGTGCTAAATTAATTATTTATAAACTTACATAAACATAATTGCATTAATTTACATTAGGTTACAAATAAATTAATACACTGATTTCATTTGTAAATTAAATGCTTACCTTTATAAGTTTTTATTCCCAAACAATATTTCAATTACTACAGGACATTGATTTAATTCAATTTACTATTTAATATTATTAATTCATTAAATAAATTCACTATTTACCTTTGTTTTCTTATATTCAATTCCTAGCCTAGTATAACAATTTACATCACTTTAATTTATTCGAAATTTTATCTCAACTGTTAATACTTAGCTTTAATTTCCGTGGTTTCATTTCATTTTCAACATTTGCTTCATTATTAAATACATACATACATACATACATACATACATACATACATACATACATACATACATACATACATACATATATATATATATATATATATATATATATATATATTCCATTTTCCTAAATTAAATTGCAAAAATTAAATTAAACTAACCAATTTATTTATCAAAATTTACGGGTCGTTATATATGTAGTAATGTTGCTATGTGATATCATTGTTTTTAATTGTGTATATTTCTATTAATAATGATATGTTATAGTAGTAGTTTATAAACTGTAGTGGTAGCTTTTGAATTGTAATAGCATTTTTTTAATTATAGTAGCAGATTATAGACAATTGTAGCACCTATTTTGATGTGTGTAGTAATGATACTGAGTGGTATTATTTTTTTAGCTAAATAAACATAATTATGTATATTTTAATTCATAATGCTATTGTACATTAGCAACTTATAAATTATAATAGTGATTTCTAAATTTATATTAGCTTCTTTAAATTAAATAATGTTTATAAGCATTGTAGCATCGTTTTGGATTTGTGTAGTAATGATACTACATAGTATTATTATTTTGTCTTTTAATAAATATAGGTATATTTTATTCATAATATTATTTTGTAGTAGCATTTTATGGATTGTATCTTGAATTGCAGTAGATTTAAAAATTCATTGTAGTAGTTTATAAACAGCTACAGTATCTTTTTAGATGTGTGTGGTAATGATACTGTGCAATAACATTTTTTGTTTTTCTAGAAATTAAAATATTTATGTGTATATTTTTTCATAATGCTATTTTAAAGTAGCACTATTTTAAGGTAGCATTTGTGAATTCTAGCGCTAGTTTTCTAAAGTAGTGTAGTTTTTTTAATTGTACTAGTAGTTTATAAATAATTGCAGCACCTTTTTAAATGATGTATATATTGTATCTTATAATATTATTTTATAATAGCATTCATGAATTGTAGTATTAATTTATGAAGTTTATTAATATATTTTTAGTTTGTAATAGGTTTTTATGAGTTGTAGTACCATTTTTGAATTAGTATTTTTAAAATTCACTTTCTAGCATCATTCTATAACATTTTGTAAAGTTAATATTGTTTTTGTTTTATTTTTTAAATGTTTGTAAAACTATTTTTATAAATTAATTTATAATACTACTACACAGCTTTTTAATTTTTTGAATATTTATTGTGTTATTTTTTTATATATTATTTTATGACGCTGCTATGTAGTATCAGTTTTGTATTTACTGAATTATAAAAAAGAATATAACACTTATATTTCAGTTTTATGTGTAATAGTTGACCTTACTTTAAAGCATCTCCAATGCTGATTATTCCAACCGAGTGTGCAAATTGTGATAGTATAGATTTTTAGGCTGATAGTGTGGGGATGTGTAATATAATCGGGCGCTTGTTTAACAAACGCCCGATTTCCACCGGCAATCGGGTGTTTTTTCAACAAGCACCCAATTATATGACCTCCAATAATTACCCCAATAGCTCTACTCCCCTCAACGGATCTGTTCCCCTCTACAAATACCAACCTCCTTCGTCCTCTCTCCTCACACACAACACTCTACAACATTTTCAAACTTTCTACCCACACTCTTCATCTCAAATGCTTTTCGATTTCGATGGCGACGCCGTAGGATGCAGTTTCGAAAGATTCGATTTAGAAGACTTTACGGTTCTGTTGGTGGAGCGATAAATGCCGGCAATTGGATTGGGGCGGAAGACTATGATCTATATTACATTTGTGCGCACTTTCAACCGATTCTATTTGAAGTGCCGACCAAAATGGTGAAATTTTTTGGGAAAAAATCACTAACTGCTTCAATCATAAGAACATCAATCACAAAAGATCATTATCTTCGAAATGTCGTTATGGAAAAAACAATCGTCAAACATAAATATTTGATCCTCAAATATTTAAGTTAAAGCAAACGAATCCTAGTGGATTTGGAAACGAAACGTATTTGGTAAGATTTACTAAATTTTAATATGTCTAAATTTTTTTCATAGTTCTCTAATTATCCTAGTGTTTATTTTGCAGAGAATAGCAGCAAACAAGTTTTTAAAGAAATCTACAAACCTGATAATAAATAAGCAGCTCATTTTTATCAGTTCATGCATGTTTATGACCTGCTAGTTGAGCATATAAAATGAAATTCCTCACTTCAGAAAACTGTTCAAGACATTCAATCAAACAGCTCCGATGTAAAGTGCCAAGAGTCGGAGAATGCTCTATCCTTGGGGAATCGCTAGGAAGCTTTGGTACATGTTCGTAAGAGCAACTAATCCCTAACAATGGTTATTTTTGTTAGGCTGTAGGGAGCCAAAGCAGCCAAAAAGAAGCAGGTTGTTGGGGTGGATCAAGTAGGTTTTAAAAAACTCATATTTGAATATAAAGATAGATATAATCGTGCAATGGATTCTCGAGCTGCTAAATCCCAAGAAAGAATGTCGAACTTGGATCGACATCTTGTTGGAAACCGATAAAGAGATGAAGATGCAGTAGTGTTTGTGGATACGTCGCACATGTCTAAAAAACAACGAGAGTATACAGAATCGAAAATGGAAGAAATTATGGAGCATAGACATGAAGATGGGTTGTAGTTGTATTTGTATTTCTAGAACCATTTTATCTTTGAATTATTAGTTGATGTATTCTGCTATGAACTTAACCAAGTAATTTTAGAAGTACAACCAAATGAAATTGAATTATGTTACTTCTTATTAAATGAAATTGCAATACATAACTTTTTAAGAACAAATTGTGGTACAAAATGCAAAAAAATAAATTACAACAACATTAAGAGCAATAACAACAACATAAAGAATAACAAAAAGCTTAACAACAATAATAAACTTTCACTGATTGCCAATAAAGTTCCAAAGATGATATATTAGATCGTTTTGTAATCTTCAATGGAATTCAACACTACGATATGACATTTGGCTAGAAATATGAAACTCGAGTTCCAAGTGCGCTTCCAATCATGTCGTTGTGCCATACGTTCAGTGCTGCTGTAGCACCCTCGTACACATAATCTTCTTCCACGTTTCTTTCATCCTCTAAAATCATATTGGTAAAATAACACAAGTGTACATTACTGTTGTCGTTTTAAGTGGATCCCAAAGTCTGCGTGGATTGTCGACTGTAGCAAATCTTGGTTGAAGGACCCAAAATGCTCTTCCAACATTCTTTCTATGGTCTTCTTACGTTTTTGCAAACTTTGATTGTTTATTGTTTAATGGGTTAGGAATTGTCTAGACAATGAAACCCCATTTAGGGTATGTACCATCCCTAAGATAATATCTATGATCGTACATGTTACCTCCTAAACTGAAGGAACACGGAGTTGATCTACCATTAGTTAAATCATTAAGCAAAGTTGATCGTTCGACTACGTTGAGATCATTGTTAGGACCTAATATTCTAAAAAGGCATGCCACGTCCATATGTCATATGAAGCAACTGCTTGAAGAATAATAGTCGACTTATGAAACTTACCCTATTAAGCTTTGGCATACGCCTTTGGACAATTCTTCCACTCTCAATACAAATAGTCTGTACTAGACAACATTCTCGGCTATCCTCTACTGTCATACATCTCCATTAATCTTGCTATGCCAGCTTCATTTGGTCTTCGTAAGCATTGGTTGCCGTAATGTCTATGGTAGCTTGATATAAATGGTCCAAAATTCTAGAACCATGCTTCGCCCCAAATGCAAATTCTCATCCAGAGCATCTGTTGGTCCTGCATATGCAAGCATTCTCAACACAGTAGTCATTTTTTATGATACCAGTCAATCCTCGAGTATGAGATGCATTGGGTTTGAAGGAAAAGTATTTATCATGTTGTTTCATTGATTGTACGATTCTAAGAAACAAAGGTCGGTGCATGTGAAATCTTCTTCTAAAATCTCCATTAGTGTATGTAGGATTTGGAATAAAATAGTCTTCTAAACAATCTTCCATTGCACCAGGAATGTTTGCAATTTTTATAGCATCGACCATTAACTGATCCATCATATCGCCCATCGGATTAACCAACTTGTAGTGAAGACATGGCTATTAGCTCCCTTTTACGATGGAAATGATCTTCCAACATCTCACCAAAGCTACCGTCGCTATAGTCGAAAACTATAAGATCTTCAATAGGAATTATTTTTGTACTTGGAAGATATGAATAAGCAAGAATGAACTAGACTATTGTGGTATTTATATTAGTTGCATAGCTTAAATCACATGGCAACAAACTTGTTTGAATACAAAGTGGCTACAGTGTCCTTCCACGTCAGAATGCCATAGCCTCATTGCACAGTTTTAAACACATGGCAGCCATCATTGATGGAAATGAATACAAATTAGCTATAGTGTCATGTCACATCAGAACATTGTAGCCACATTGCATGGTTTTAAACACATGGCAACCATTATTGAATGTTTGAATTCAAATTGTCTTTACTCACTTGGCAACAAAGGATGGTGTTTGAATTCAAAGTGGCGTCCTGTCACAGTTGAACACTTCTTTGCCATCATCATGCTCATACGTATTTGCCATTATCATCTCATTAAGTATATAAAAATGGTGGATTACAACCATACTTCTTTGCCATCATCTTAGTCGTATGAATGTCCTGTAAGTCACAATACTCCACCAAATAAGTCTTCTCCCCAACCAACAATTAAGTGGTATATTGAAATGGAGTAAATACATTATGATGATGTAAGAGAATACGAGAGAGATTTTTGAGAGCGTAGGCTTATGGAGGATGGACGAAGGCAAAAATAGAGCAGCCTAGTCACACTAGAACATTGCGAATAAGGTATGAACAAAAAGGAGTGTGCATCCCCTCGATGTCCCTATAGTCTACTATATTTCGATATAGACATGTAGGTATAGCAGTACCCCTTCTAACCTCATCATCAGCCAAAGCCGGTAAATAAGCAAAGTATGATTTAAAATCCTTAAAGGAACCATCAAATAAAACCGACGCGCAGTCTGGTCAACCGATCTCCATATTGGTCAGTACATAAAAATCTAAAAGAGTCAATCCCAATTTGAAATCAGGAAAATGAAACATGTGAGCACTAGGCCACCGTCTTTCAGTAAGGACCTTTATTATGCAATGGTCGACATGTGCAAATATAGGTAAAGCTAGAAATTTACCAAAAGGTGATGCAAGTAGCCTATCCGAAATCGGTTGAGGTAATGTGATATAAAACTCAGAAATACACTTATACTAACTACCGTGCATAGCTACATGATGAACCTATATAAGCAATTAATTAACGTTAATAGTAAAATAAGCAAACCAATAACATTCTTAGTTTGTGAGTGTTCATCTAATAATTACATATTAAAATTATACATATGGCTTCACTAGCGTTGTAGTAAGTCGATTTGCTATAGTCGAGGGGAGCTCGTGCAAGGATCGTAGATAGTCTGGAGTCACGGTAGTATCTGAAATGATATGAGCTGCACCGGCTTTAGCATCTACCGTGGTCGGACATACCGGTTTTGATGGAGAGTGCCGTCATTTGGGCGTCTTGATCAATAAATTAGAAACTGTAAAAAAGGAAATTGAGTGGTAAATAAATGACGGTAAAGGAGGAAAACACGCCTCATATAGGCATTTAGTCCAAATGTCTGTTCAACAGACGCCTGATGCTCAAGTGTTTGTTGAGCAAACGTCCGGTCTCATAAACTGTTGGAGGATTCGTGAGCTTACAAAATTTAAGCTCACATTTTGTAACATATGCAGTCCAAAACTATTGGAGATGCTCTTAATGTAGTATTTTATGGTAAACGATAGAACTCGGCAACGTTTTATACCCTCTATATTTCTTTTTTCGGCATTTTCTCATATAATGATATCGTACACTGTTCATTTTTTTTACCAGCTGCTATTTATGTAGCGATTATCGATTAGTGAGAAAGATGAGATGAGCAATGATTTTGTAATACGTTGTAAGGTATGCAGGTGGCACGGTAGGCAGCGAGTAGAGGTGTATTTTTATTTGTTAGGGTTAGGCTTCGAGGAGATGGCTATGAAGGGTGACAATTATGGAAGGTGACGACTACGAGCAACGTTGGAGCGTGAGGAAAGAGTAGTGTAGGGGACATGACGACGTGAGAAGTGGTGGCGTGGGAAGCAGCGGTTTGATCTATGCGTAAGTGAAGAACGAAATGTGTCTTTATGGCTAAATTTTAAAGACGAATCCTACAAACCATTGAAAGTTTGTAATTTGAACTAAATTTCCGTATTATTTATACAAACATATATATGTAATACAAACATACATACATACATCTGTGTGTGTGTGATATATTAAAATGAATATTAAATTAATTAATATGTTTAATTAATTAAATACTGAATATTATAAAATAAAATATGATTTATTTTAAATAGATAAATCAGATCCAATGCAATTGATAGATTACATAAGCTTATTAAGATCCAATTAGAAATTTATGCATTTCACCCGCTGCCAAACTGGTAGGGACCCAACACTAATAACCACTCACTTAGAAATGTTGCAAATTTGATGTCGACAATTTATTCATACATCTGCCGCTGGATCGACTTTAATGGGAGAGTAAATAAAGGTATGCAATTTTACATCAGATCCGACATTGTTAAAAAATTTGATACCTAGCCTCCGAGATTTGAAGACTACCCATATTTTAACTTTCTTTATTTCTTCCATGTCCAAAATAACAAGGATTAATATATTTAGTACATCTCTTTAGGTGACTAGCCTTAAAATTTTGTAGAATTGTAACTTTGGGATGCATGTATCGATGCGAGAAAGTGTACAAAGTTAGCCACCACCTATACACTATGAACTTCCTTCAAACATCACTCTTTTCATGGAGCTCCTCTCTAATGTGTGAGTTCTCCTCTAATGGCACACACATATAAATGCACGCACGCAAACGTATAGGTAAAGTGTAAAACAAAAATTTTCCAACATCGAAAATACAGAAATTAAATCAACAATAAAATGCAAAGTTTACTCATTTTCTTATGTAGTTTTAATAATTTTATTGAAAACAGGTGCAATAACAAAAAATTAAATAACTTAAGTAACAAAAAAGTCACGAAGTTATACCTAATGTCAATGGTCAATGATATGGAGATTTTTGAGCCCCGTCATCGTAATAAGGATGCTGTAAGCTATAACGTCCTATCCCGAAACCCACATTAACAAGAAGTATTATGGGGTAATGCTGTCTGCTAATGCAGAGAATAGAGCTGATTATGAGCGACCATCTATAGTATCACTTAAATATCTATTGAATACGTCGATTAGTGCTCTATATTCTTTTTTCCTAACTTAAGTGGATCGACATATCAAATAAATGCTTAATATAAAACTACAGGTGGCTATAGGATCTATCAGAACAAAATACAACTATTCAAATGCGTATTTTATGTATAGATGATACCTAACATTTAAGATTAAAAAATGAACGAAATTCAGAATGCAAGGATAATATGGAAGCAAGATAATAGTTAACTGAACTTCATAAGAATAAAAATTTAATTACGAGAAAATCTAACGAGTAATAATGTGAAAAGTTAACGCATCTGTAAGAAAACAAAATAATAAAAGTTAAGGCTTTATTTGGTTTCATTTCAAGTTTTGCGTTTTCAAAATTCATTACAAAATATGTAAAGAGCGGAGTAAAATATTTAAAACTTCGAGTTACTATGACGATGAAGAAGGAACTGCAGATGACATGGAGGGTGGACCGTTTTCTACTTTTTGTTATTTTCCAAAATATGAAGAAAAATAATTAGTTTTTTATTTTGTATATTGAGTCATTTTTCAAATTTGTTGTTTTTCAAAAAAAACACATGAAAGGTATCCTTATTTGTTTAGACAAAAACACAAAACCAAAGACACACCAACCCGAGCCTAAAAGTTTTCATTCTAATCAAAAGCTCATGTTTTGTACGGTTATGGTCGTACAACGATGATAGTAATTTGTTAGACAATCCCTTAAAATAACAATAATATTTACTTCAGATTCGTAGTAACGTAAACACAGAAGCAAAAATGGTGGGCTTTTATGTAAAAAAAGATCTCCTTCTTCCTTCCACCGAAACCCTACTCCAGTAGATTTTTTCCATTTACCGTAAAAAATTTATCCCCTTTTCTGAAAGAGAGCCCAACCACATCATATTTGCGCTGCCTTTTTGGCCGTTCACAAACCGATAGAGCAATTAGGAGAAGATTTTCTGCCCTCACGCAGGATCGAACTACGGACCTCCATTTTACAAGACTGGCGCTCTACCACTGAGCTATATGGGCTGCACTGTGTACAAGCTTGTAAATTAACTACATTTATCTCCACTGAAGTGGATCGGAAGGAATTCACCCGAACAGGCAAGCTCTAGCACTGTTAAAAGTAACGTGGACGAAAGCTACACGATGAAATAATTAGCATCGAAGTAGTTCACTACGTATTGTTTGTTCCCCATGAGAGATAATATCATATAATTGATTAAAGATGCGTTGGTTTCCAAATTGAGTCATGTATTAGTACTGATGTACTGATCTGAGTTCCTTCAGTTCAAAAGAATTGGACCGGTATGCCAACGACTGGTATATCGGTAAACTGCTAACCGTTACGCTGGTAATGGTAAATTACCGTTTGTCTGGGAAAATAACAAGTTGATATATTTTTATGCCGAACGATGATTCATTATATATCTTATCACTTAATATATGATATAGAAAAGAAGTATATTTATCATCATTTGAGTTGAATACCAGTGTAATGAATCATTTTACATGAATATCAATGTATTATGAATGGACAGGTAAATTACCGTTACCGTTGGTTTTAAAAAAATATTACCGATGTTTTGCCGTAAAAAATGATAAATTTACGGTTACCTTATCGATTATGCTGGTATATCGACTTTACTTTTAAATGGTAACCGATTGACTGGTAATGGTAAATTTACCGTTACCATAACAACCCTAGTTCCACTCATAGTTATCGATCAATGACCTCGCAAAGTATATTTCCACTTTAACCCCCTCCCTGCATATAAGATGATAGACCATAAGCAACTCTTCTCTTTTTATCCGAAATCATTACTTCCATCTTACGAGATAGATATGCTTTGTGTTGTTTTTTGTTGAATTCATACATATAATATTAAATTATTCTATAGCGGCTCAAACTTCAGCAAGATGAAGAATCATGTAATCAATTCTCTACGTATCTAAGATTGCTTCTTTCTTTGATAACTTCTGATGGTGACTAGCTGAGCAGTTCCTGTAAAATTTACATGCAGGTGAGCAATCTATTTTTAGTCATTTATTTCCATCATACAAAATAATTATTATCGATAATATGATGTGCTATGATGTTCATTATGTGAAAACTTTCTGATGCCTCTTCATTTGAGTTTACTCACCATTTTCTGTGATATAGATTGTAGGATCATTATATTTCATCTTTGTATTACTCTACAATTGTTTTAATCCATCCGAAACCATGTATATCCATGAACCATGTTGCAAAACATGATATAAATTAACTAAGTAATTACTAAATGGTGATCAGTCGTTCAAAAAACTGAGTTTTGACATAAAGATAAGTGATTGAATAATAGAAGTCCTATTTACCGAATCACCAATTGGTACACTCACTTTTTTCTGTGAAAATAAATGATTAGTTAGAAGCAGTAAAGGAACCAATAATGAGTAACAACGTGGTATAAATGTAGTAGTAAAAACGAAGCGTCGTTACTTGCTTGCGTATGTTTCCTCAAACTAAAATCAATATCTAACAGCCTTTAACTTTACAAAACTAATCAAGTTTTTCACCTTGTTTGTATCACAATAGATAGCACAAAGCAAAAGCATACAAACTATTGAACATACCTAATTGCTCCAATTTGGAGTCAGTGATACTAAGACTAGGTGTAGAATTTGAATTATCTTTTGCACGTCTTGATGTGTATTTAACGAGTCCTACAAAATCATACGATCCTTGTATCAAAGCGGTTTCCTATTTAGTGAATTTGGGAAGTCTTTCACCGATTTTCTAATACAGGCTTGTTATTTTCTATTTGTTAATGGCTCCACATACCTAAGTCCACACAATAATCTTAATATGAATTTAAGAAATGTATGATTACAAACATTTTTTGTTGCTTACTGACCATCGAAGCATTGATTCAATTTCTTTCAGTTCTTTTGCTTTATCTGCATCTGAATGTGGCTTATGCCACGTGCTAAATTGAGTGATTTCAATTTCTCCTCCTTGTTCAAACTAAAAATAAAAAGGTGCATCACATAAGAACAAGCTTGCATATCTTATAGCATAAAATTTACATGAATTATTATGACGAACTCCCATAATTTATTGATCCGTTGAAGCACATTACTGCCAAAAGTTAAAATTATGAGCAAGATTGATTTTTTTTTATTGCGTTTGGCAACTACGTATTATAAGCAATTACTTTTAAGTGACTTGTATCAATTCTTATGTTTGGAAAATCTGTATAAGGAGCTTTGATAATGTGATATTAACTTTATAATATTATTCTTATTAACTTCAAGAAAAATTACCTGGCAGCGGTTTTCATAAACTTTAGCAGCTGTTCCATGTGCTAATAATATTGCATTGTGAGCAATAACGTAAGGTTCAGTGATCAGAGAATCACGAACGGGATGCCCAAAGAAGCTACTACAAAACCCTGGGACACGCGCACGCACACACTCTAGAATATCATGCACGTATTAGATTAAGGTTAGAGGGCAAGACTCTTGCTTTGGGACATGCGCACGCACACACTCTTTAGAATTTCGTGCACGTATTAGATTAAGGTTAGAGGGCAAGACTCATGGAGCTCCAGTTTACAAGGCTGGCGCTCTACCACTGAGCTATAAGGGCTGCTATATGCACAAACTTGTAAATTATTTCATTTATCTCTACTGGATTGGATTGGAAGGCATCCACCCAAACAGGCAAGCTCTAGCTCTATTAAAATTGATGTGGTTGAAAGCTACACGATGAAATAATTGGTATCAAGGCAGTTCAGTACAAATTATTTGTTCCCCATTAGAGATAATATCTTATAGTTAATTAAAGATGTGCTACAAAGTTTTATAATGCTTCACGATGAAAAATCTCTCTCCGACACACATTATGTACACAGTATGTGTGTTGTGTGTGAATATTCTTGTACATGTTACAAAGTTTTATAATGCTTAAAATACGTTGATAAATTGCTGTTGCACTTCCAAATTTAGATTTATTTATCACTATTTCAACGAATATTTGAAATTAAACATATAACTCATTTATCTAAGCAAATGTGTCAAACATGAGATGTCAAATTCAATTTTTTTTCCGTTCTAGATACTTGTTTAAAAATATTAAGAAATTATAATCTCTCCCCCTCTGTCTCTCCCCCTCTGTCTCTCTCCCTCCCCTTCTCCCCCCTTCCCCCCCCCCCCCACACACACACCATAGTAAGATATATAAGATATACAAAATTTATTTTCTTGGTTTTCTCCAATTACATTACATTAAAGTTCTCACTAGTCATTATCTTTACGCTACTGTCCACTTTTTCTTTCATATCTAGGTTAATTGTCATTACATTAAGTCATAATAGTATTATTGTATATCTTTATGCATTTCACTTTTTTTTAATTTTAAATTTACAAATTTATTTTATAGATTAATATTGTCAAAAATAATAATTTCATCGTTAATATATTTTATGAAAGTCTTATCACAAAGGGAAATTATTGGATATTAAATAATCATTTGCAAAACTAGAATATTTTAAGAAAACTGCAATAATTATAAGCTTTTCCACAGTTCAATTTTTTCTTCCGCTTTCAACTGCTGTCTAATATATATAGTTAAAAATTAGGCTATATTTTCATTTTATCATGCTTTCATTCTAGATGAATATTTTAATATTTGTTACAAGTTTTATAATTTGTGAAATATATCGATTCATTCTTATTACACCTACAGTTTTAGATTTTTCTTATAACTAATATTTGAAATTAAATTTACAAATCGTTCATCTAATCAAATGCATCAGATTTCAAATTCAAAATTTTGTCTTAATTCATACTTATCTAAAATATAAAAAAATCAAAATTTTTAAGTCAGTCAAATTTCTGTAATTAATTTATATTCATTTGTTTGAAGAAAAAAATAGGAGAAGGTAACAAAATGTTTAGCTCATTTATATGAACGAAAATGGCAATCTTAATTTTTTTATTCAAAATAAATCATGTAACAAAAAATATACATCTAAAATAAAATAAGATCGACCTGTTAGTAAATCGGGAACCGTGTATTAATGAATTGTGAAATCGTACTTACATCTTGTACTCGCCATTCTTTTGGTAGCTCATTTATGAGATTGTTGTAATACATTATTCCCTCCTGATTTATTCCTCCTTTCAAGGTACCATCTGTTTTAACAAATCAACATCAAACAAAATCAAATAAGAATTTTGTATAGTTGTTTGGGACATATAAGCTTCAGTTTTGTTTTGGTTTTTTTTTTAAAATAACATCATTCCTAATGTTCATTTTTGTTGGTTGATTTAAATATAGTGGACCAGTTATAACCTGGCAAAATTCTTGACGAAAAGACCGAGAAACGATATGAATCAACCCCCATCTCCTTCATCATATTTACGTCATCCTGCAAACATTTGATAATAATATATTTTCTCCAATACATGGTTTATATTGACATTCCATTACATCATTCTTTTCAGATTTCAGTTACTTTGTATCCGTGTTATGGGTTCATGGCAACGTCTCCATTACTGCTGCCCTAAATTTTCTCTGTATGCTCTGGACAATGAAAAAGTACCAATAATATCTCAAACGCAGATGTATTGCTATTTACAATTTGCATTCTGCTATTCTTTTCACAAACTAGAATATTTTGAAATGTTATACTCCCATTAGATTTTATGAGGCTACCAATTATATTAACATAATCTGTCTAGCATACACGGCTGTTGGTGAGTGAAAGCGCCCCAAATGCTAGGTCCTTTACCCCCATTAGATGCTCCCTCCACCTAAAACCATATCACATATTATGATATGTTTCAATGTATACATATTTCAATACTACAAATCTATAGATAATAAATAAATAACTAAATAAAAAGAAAAAGCATACCTGATATGCAGAAGATGCAACACCGAATTTATATTCACCATAGAACATAGACCTTTGTATATCAGCTTCAAGTGGAACTTAAATTGTCCATGGTTAGGGTATTGGTGCAGTATTTTCTGTATTAGAGCATGCAATATGAGTATCTGACCTCTTGCTCCTGTAACTACTGGTCAAATATTTCTTTAAAAGAGAGACTGGCATATTCTTTTCTGGATGCTAGAAGTGGATCACTGATCCTTGTTTGAATTAGCATGTTCAGGAGTTTAGCCATGGTTTATAAATTTTAATTGAAGAGTATCTCTTTCTTGCTTGTGATTGGTACCACACCTATGTACATGTTTTTATAAAGGCTGGGAGCCTGTAAAAATAGTATATATATCTTGGCAGTTTGATTGCGAATACAATTTTTGTTGAAATTATTCGCCACGAGAAAGGCAAGAAGTTTCATCTCTCCTGTTGTGAGATGTACTTTGATTCGTGTATTATTGGCTCTATTTGCTAATTTTGAGTTGGAGATTGAACAATTAGATGTAAAGACTGTATTTTTGAATGAAGATCTCAAGGAAGATATCTATATCTGTTAGACAGAGCTAGAGTATGTCTGCAAGCTGAACAAATCTTCTTTTTGCTTGCCCAAGTTGACAATCACCCCACCTTAAGTCCTTCCTCCTTTGGAAGGGGTCAGTTGACTTCTCATTCTAAAGTGGCTTCGTCATTGATTGATAGATGATAATTTAATCTTTATTTGATTGATATATTATATTTCTCCCTTGTAATCTCTAATCTTTACTTGGTCAATAGATTATTGCTCTTCCTCGTAATCTTGTTGAGTGAAATAAAATAGTTATTAGATCCAAGGATGTATGCCAGTTATATCTTGTGTCATTTTGATATGTTTGGTAATTGGGTTATTCGCGATATCTTTGTTGGAATTCGTTGGTAGTTAACCAACAGGCTAGATCATGGTTATTGGTAGAATTTTCACTACATGAGGTCCTTGTTTAGACGGTGTTGGAAAGAACAAACTGGGGTGTATATAGTCGTATACTTTATTTAACCGTAATATCACATGTATTAGTACATTATATCGTTGATGTGGAGAAAGAAGGAAACATAAAATCGAAACTATTGTATTTAGGTGATATTCTGTGGCATATTTTAGTTCCAAATAAAAATAGAGTGCACATAAATTTAGATGTTGCTCAAATCATTCCCACTATTTAAGTCATACTTTGATCTCGGTTGAATTGCCAGTAATGGCAGTTAAATTCACTGTCTAGAAAATATGGTAGGTTAATCCTTGTTTCTCTATGATTATTTCGCTAATAATTTATTGGTCTAATTAATTTCACCATTGGTTTTGTTTTTTCTCTAATAGCCGCAGCTTCTGTTTATATCCTTTTTTATTTTTATTTTTATGTACACCACCTCTAAAATATTTATCCTAGACATACACTATAAACTTCTTGCTTGTGTAATGTCCATCTAACATTACTTCTATAAGAAATATCACTCGAATTTTGATAAGATTGTCAAAAGGTATGTACGTAGGATCCACATTAAGTACGCTCGTACATGTTCCTTGAGACAAAATAATGTTCCAAAATATGTTACTCTACCTATAAATGCACGTGCATTATATATTTTTAATTATTATGAAGCAATGTACTGCCTCTGAATAATAATTGCAAATTTGAAGATACTTCCCTTCATACATAGATTAGTACTCATAAATTTGTAACCTATGCATGCTTATATGTAATTTTCTCTTATAATACAGACTCCATCAACTTTTGAATAGATTCAAAAGTACAAAGAAACAGAAGCCACCGTTAGTTTTTTAGCATCACTTCCATCAAGTTTGTGTATGTTACTTGCATCATACATACATTTATTTACACACACGCGAGCACGTGTGCACGCACACACAGGTTTGTGTATGTCTGTGTGCACACGTGTAAGTGTGCGCCTGCGTTTGTGCATATGCTAATTTTTAACACTAGTATATTGAAGTAATATTGGTTATTTGTTAGTTCCATACATATTTATGAAACTGAAATGGGTAAAGATTGTTAAACGAGCTCAATATTGTTGTTTCGCGCTCTTTATAAAACACAACGTTTGTATGATGTGCTTGGAACCGTATGAAATAAAGTGAATAGAGGAAGAGGGGGAAAAATGATAAGCTTGGAATTGTATGAAATAAAGTGAAGAGAGGAAGAGGGAAAATAGATGACAAAAGAAAATATAGGATATCCATTAAAGTCATGTTTCAAGTTTGGCATCTACCCTGTGCAAAGCAAACATGTTGTTATGCATGTAATACTTGAATAAAGCCGAGTACTGTTTCTCAGCACTTTCTAGATCATTAATTTTAAAATTACCATAATTAGTTGATAGATTTTTCTTACATAACCTTTTATTAATAACATCTCTAGTACTGGAAGTTCCCCATTTCATTTTGGCAAGTTAAAATGCATTCAACAAATTTCTCCACCGCTGATGGACTTCGACGTTTTTCCATCTACGTAATATCTGAAACTATTTAAAAGCATGTTTTCTTTCAGGTCAGATAAAGATAAGATTGAAATGAAAAGAAGATGAATAAAGTTCTGTGATGTTTGTTATATTGATACAATGCGAATAAGCTTGTGGAGAACTACGGAAACAAATGCACACACACATTTAACTCGAAGAATTTACTATAGATTAATATTAGTATCACATGTTTATTTGCGTATTTACAAAAATGTATTGGAATTTGCTAGTGTGTGTGTCTGTCAAACAATAACAAGGTAAAAATAAATTATTTTCCAATTATCTCTATCTCTACACTAATAAAGAGAATTCCATGATTGATTTACTCGGTGTATTTTTGAAATTCCAAAAATGCCCTTTTTAAATATATGGCGGTGGCAGTTATTAGTTGAAGTGAAGGCATGGTGGGCGGGCCAAAATGATGTGCTGAAGAATGTTTCGATAATTTCCAAACGTAAATGAGATCCACATACATGGCATGTTAAAATTCTCTACCTAGTTTTAATGGACTGTTCATCTATTAGGTTATATTCACTATAGAAAAATATATCTTGGACTATATGGGAATAGCTAATCAATTGATTATACAACTAATTTGATTTTTTTCATTGCGACTACATCTTACTATGTTGGGGTGGGATTCCAACTAGAGATCACTCCCCACAAGCACAGCGGAAGACAGAATCGTGGTAAGAAGTGTAAAACAACCAATCAATAACTCAATTTCAGTCTCAATAAATCCAAAAGCAATCACAATCTCAAACAAGCAGTTCAGAAATCAAAGCGATAATGAAAAATAAATCACAGTGTGATTTATAGTGGTTACACTAACGTTGTGTTAGTGTACATCCACATTACGAGGGAGCTTTTATTAATATTGATGAGAAGAGTACAAGAGATTGATTACAATGATCAAAATTCTAATTAGAAATTGATTTGTGAAGAAAAGGATTGAAGAAAATTAGGTTTTGATAAACCCTAATTTGTGGAGACTAATCTCTTACAGTTGCTTTCTGTTGTTTGCACGCACACTAGATCTGGAACCTGAAGCTAGCTTATATAGGAGAATAGAAACCCTAGGTAGTGTTCCAAAATTGCCCCTTCAGATATCACAAATCTTCACGCCAAACCCACGCATGAAAAACAGGTGGTGGTCGCCACAGACATAATGGTCAGATGTCTGACTTAAGCCTTTGGAAAAAGTTTTCTATAGGCTCAGACGTCTGATCATTTTGGTCAGACGTCTGACTTAAGCCTCTGGAAGAAATTCTGCACAGACTCAGACGTCTGTCGCTGTTAATTCAGCCCACTTCACCTTTTTCCTTATAACTTCCACCTTCGAACTTCGGTTTACGAACCGTTTTCTCCGTTATGAAGCTACTTTCGACCTCTATAATTTTCCACATAGCGTCATCAAAATTTAACACTCTACCTCGACACTATATCCGTCTCTAATTCTAAGGGTACCATGCCATCAACGACAACCGATAGCACCAACTATCACTTCTTCTACCTTTAACCAAACATAAATGCTTTCCCAATGAGCTCCGGCAAAGCTACCGCCTACTGCACTCCACCAACGAGCTCACGTAAAGCCCCCACCCGCTAATGAAATGTTGAAAACATCCCAATCCTAAGCTATCTCACCAAATACTAGCACTTACCAAGAAGATAGAACCTCAATCTCTCATCGACACTCTTCCTCATCTACCATCAAGCTTCTCCCTTAACCGTACCACCCCGGGCACCTAGCACTTCTCTAAGCGAATCAAGTTCGAGCAGTGCTTTAGTGAACATAACCTCCGCGTTATCATTTTTGTGCACTTTTCGAAGATATACTTGCTTACTCATTCATGGCTACTAGAAATGACTCTCTCATTTCAATATGCTTAGTCCGTGAGCTAAACGCCAAATTCTTTGCCAAGTGAAACACTCTGGCTATCACATCGAACATCAATACTATCATGACCGAATCCCAAGTCACACAACAATCGTTTCAAATAGAGTGCCTTCTTCGCCGCCTCCACCGTGGCTCAATTCCACCTCCGCAGTGGATAAAACTACGGTCTGCAATCTCGATCTCCAACTTATGGCTATACCCCCAAGTGTGAAGACATCTGGAAGTTGATTTTCTTCGATCCCTATCACCGGCGTAGTCCGAATCACAATAACCAACCAACTTGTAATCCATCACCTTACTACCGTAAAAAACAAGACCATGAGATTATGTGTCTCTAAGGTATCTCAATATAAGCTTCACAGCTTCCCAATGCGATTTTCTCGAATTAGCCATGTACCGACTAACCATCCCGACGACATTTGCAATTTCGGACCTTGTACACACCATAACATGCATTAGACTTCCAACCGCAGTACCATATGGTACCTTTGCCATATAAGCCTTGTCTTCCTCCAAAATAGACGATCCTTTACTCGAAAGCTTCATATGCAAAGGCAAAGGTGTATTTGACGCCTTTGCATTTTCCACGCTAAATCGGCAAAGCACTTTCTCAATGTACTCCTTTTGAGTTAGTTTAACTCAAAATGCTTTCGATCTCATACAATTTCCATGCCCAATATCCTTCTTGCTTCTTCAAGATCCTTCATTTGAAACTCCGATTTCAAACTCGGTTTTAGCTTGTTGATTTCGTTCTTATCCTTAGAAGCAATGAGCATGTCATCAACATACAAGAGTAAATACATCCAACAATCATTTCTCAACTTCTTGAAATAAGCACATGCATCTTTAATGCTTCTATCAAATTCAAAAATAAAATGATCAAATCTCTTATACCATTGTCTAGGTGATTTCTTTAAACCATATAGTGATTTCTTCAATTTGCAAACCAAATTTGGCTTACCATCCACAACAAAATGTAGCGACCCGTAAATTTTCGATAATTAAATTAGCTAATTTAATAAGATTTCGTGATTTAATGTTAGAAAAAAAAATTGTAATTCATTTGGAATAATAATAACTGGAATGAATTACAACAATTATCCAAGTAATGAAAAATAAATGCTACTTAGTAAATGACTTTGCAATCAATAGTTGAATAGGATATTAAAGGTTGAATTCATTGGGTATGATAGAGTAATTGATTGATAAGTAAAATCTATTTGAAATCAAATATTGAATATTGAACACGTAATTGTTTAAATTAAATATTTAAAACTTATTGAATAATTGAATAACTGTAAAATGAAAATAGTGTTCTAAATTTTGAAATGGTTTTAAAAGTTGAATCTTATAAGTTCAATTTCAATATTTCAAAAGATAATGAATTATTGGATAAGCGAAATTGTCTAAATTAAATATTTGGAATTTATTGGATAAATAAAATAACGGGTTTAATATGATTAAAAATGATTTATAAAATTTTATTTTATCATATTGGAGTTATAGTGATGTTATAGAACTTTTAAAACTGAATTTAAAATTTATTTGTGAAAATTGAATATTTTAATATTTAATTATCGCCTGAAAAATAGCCAATTTTTGAACAGTCTCAGAATTGGACGAAACTAGTTCCATTGGATCCGTAATAGTTAGTTATTATCGGATTTCAATTTTCGTAGCAATCGGAGTTGTCGTTTGACCGTGGCAGCTCGAAACGCGTTGAAATTGTTTTAATATTAATTTGGCGAGTTAAAATAGTCATTTTTCAAACGGTCTCGGATTTCGACGAAACTAGTTTCATTGGATCTGTAATGTGATATTATTGTAAGGTTTCAAATTTCAAGTCAAACGGATTTACCGTTTGTCCGGGGCAAGCCAAAACGCATAGAAAATCGTTTAATCGGTTTAATTTAAAATTGATCGTTTATTGCCGTAACTCACGCATACGATCGAATTAGCTTCCGAAACATGTTCCATTGCGTCCGGAATGGGGGTAAAACCTTATAAACGCCTGGCGGCACGTCTCGATTGGAGTTCGGATGATTTTGGACCTACCTATATAAATACGCACGCAAACCGAGACAGTTTTATTATTATTATAATCCAGAAACCCTAATTCTAAATCATGGCCGCCACTTATTCCATGGCCAGAAATTGCCGATCTTCTTCCTCATTTTCCTCTCAATCCATCAACAATTAGCAAAAGCTCTCAACTACAAAGTTGTAGAGGACGATGAAAGCTTCAAATCCATACGGAGATGATCGAAAACGGAGCTTCGAATCAACGGGAAATCGCGTTCAAAGTCGCTGCGTTTTTTCACGTTTTCGAAGGCCAGAAATAGTCGAAACTTCCTCCTCTATTATCTCCAAATCTACAAACAATTAGCAAAAGTCGTCAACTACAAAGTTGTAGAGGGCATCAAGATCTAGCTATCCAACGGTGGAGATCCGAAACGGAGCCACGGATCGACGGGAAATCGCGTTCAAAGTCGCTGCGTTTTTCACGTTTTTCGAGGCCAAAGGTGCAGCCGAGTTTGACCATACTCACGGTGAAGATGGAGCTCGCGAAGGCCTTCGAGATGATGGGTCCTGATCGTTCTGGAAGTCGTCGAGGTGGTCGTGACAATTGCTTGAAGAACGGCGGCTATGGGTTGTTTATACGTGCGTTTGTCACGTTGAGGAAGAAGAGATGAGGGACGGCTCAGATCTGAAGATGCAGAAATCGATGGCCAGGATGGAGTTGAGGGTTTGATATTTAAAATAAAGCTGAAATTGTATATTTAAATTCGTATAAACTTTAAAATAGCATAACTTTTTCATACGAGGTCGAAAACGCACGAAACTTTTTGCGTTGGAATCGTATCGACGAGGACTACGCAATGGAACTGGATTGGAATCATTTGGAGCTATAGAAAATTTTGAGTTAAATCGAACGTCGTTCGATTTGATTTAAAATCGTAAAATCAAGGTGAGTGTTTTATAACGCTCACAACGTACTAAATATCTTTATGCTAGTTAAATTTGTCATTATGTAGTGTTATGATTTTATTTGTCGTTGTTTGATAAAAATTTAATGGCCATATAGATTGTCATTCGAATTAATCGTTGAAGTTTAAATTTGACAGTTAAATTGAAATTGAAATTGAATTGCAATTTAATCACCCGACATCGATAACTATGAAATTGCCTTGAATTGTATTGCCTATTGGACGATGTATTTCGATGGATGTTATTGGTTGATGTTTGGATGTTTGGATGTTTATTTGCTTATATATATCCTGTTATGCATACATATGATACTGTGATTTAATTTAAGTAATATATGCTCATCCCTGACATTTAATTGAAATAAATAATTACTTGGCCATAGGATAGAAAATTATATACGGACACCGAATTGGCTAAATTAATAACTTTAAAATCGTCGATTTGAAATTTATTTATATGTTTTGTTTAAAAGTTATAAATAGACATAAATTTATAGAAATCGAATTTATCGAAATTTGGGTTTGGAATGTTGAAATAAATTTGGTTAAAAGAAATTGTTAAATAATATAAGTCGAGACTTTGAAATTTAAAAATTGGGATTTGATTTAAATTCGAAAATTGATTTGTTTAAAGATTTAACCTTAATTCGGGCTTTGAATATTACTATGTAAAAGCGATATAAAATGATATTTGAAATGGATTTGATTTTTAAAGCGAACATGATATTTTGATATCAATTATGAATCGATTTGAAATGTAAAAGAGCCAACGGTGTAATAATACGTAGTTATTAAAGAGACCGGGATCGGATATGGACATACTCTCTGTCGATACCGAAAACCACTTTAATAACTATTATACGCGGAGTGTTGATCCAGAATGAAGTAGATGGTTTGGTGAACGCGTTGACTGAGGAAAGAGAACGATTATTGGATGACCCCTGACATGACTAAAACAGGAGCCGCGCCGGGCCATTGAGGTTCGCCACCTCTAGCGGACACACTTCTTCGATACCATATCTATTACATTTGTGATGCGATTTGGGTGCACCCCTTGATTTGGGAGTGTTGTTTCGCGGTGTTGGGGTAGCTGCTGGCTATGCCCAACATCAGTCCGGATCACGCAACTACTAGTATCCTAGTTGGTATCGCCTCATGTACCTTGTCATACTAATTATCCTATTCGCGACCACTACGTTTTTGATTTGTACCTTGAGTATATGGATTGCCCTCTGGTGACTTCCGGTTTTGGGGAAACTACGGTCTTGTATATGCTTTTGGGAATATAAAAATGTGTTAAGGGGGATTATGGTAACGCCTTAACGCTATTTTGATACTTTATATTACTGATAGGCATTATCTACTTAGCGTATATTACTACATAGTAGATAGTTTCACGGATCCTTGAGAGATGGAAAATCCCGTAACATCTCTTAAGTTATTGCACGCACGTTAACACTGGATATGAGATGTCAAACCCCGTAAACATCTCTGACGCCGTTACACTCATATTTATTTACGATTGATTTAACTTTCATAAGGATATTTTAGTCCTGACTCGAGTGTTTTGTCTTTTCATTACGCTCGGGTCAGTCCTGAGTTTTCAGTTTAGGTTGAAGATCATTTCCTTGGAGGACGGAGACGAAGATTTGGTATATGATCTACTACTATTATATTCATTCCATTCCGCTGCATTGTTGTATGATATTTATTGTGTATGTAACTCTGATAAATGTTGTATAATAATAATCAAATGTATTCATTTCAAATGTATTCATTTAATTAACAGCTTCATGAACTGTTATTTTATTATTATACTTTAGCCTTCCGCTGTGAGATTCTGTGTTGTTTCATTTCCTTTATTTCCCTTCCTTTTCTTTTCTTAATTACCCCAATAACTATCTGCTCTTTTAATGGTTTGGAATCGACATGTGTAATTGATCGTCGGTTTTAAACTGTCCAAAAAGGCGGGTCGTTACAGTTGGTATCAGAGCTTTGGTTTAGCGATAAACCTTGGCTCTAGTGGGGAATAACTCATTGAAATATAGGTAAACTATATGAATGAGTTGAGTGTATATGAGAGTGCGTACTTGTTATTTGATATAAAATGGTTTTATATTGTGTTAATTTGTTCCGTTGAGTATTTATGAATTCTGGTCGATACTTGGGACGCCAAGGCGTCGATAGGAATTTCTAAACACTCGAATAGGATAAACCAACACAATATCGTTTTGGAATATATTTTTATATAAAGAATTATTTGAATATTTATTCATTTTGATTGAATTGATTGTTAGGAGATGATAATATTAGATTATTATCGTTATTGTTTGATCAGTCAATATTTACAACAATTGATTAAATAACAATGGATTTAGGAAAATGGAAATCTTGTAAACACAATTGATATTGAATATAAATGAATTTTAACTTGGATTTGGGAATTTAAATTCCGATGTTTGAAATTGACTTACAAGAATTTGAAAAATATAATATGAGTATTATATGATAGTATAATTGAGTTGAAATTGTTTTCGAAGGATTTTTTTTATGATAAGTGTTATATTCCCTTCTCTTGACGCTAGAAAATGATTTCGGTGATGAGTGCACGCATCATCGGCGTTTATTTTCGAGAGTCCGAGTGGGGGAGACCACTTAATAGCTTGTCTAAACTTTGTTTTGATTCAAATTTTATTTTATTTTGTACTCTCTATAGTATGATTTGTTATATAAATTATATAAGTATATATTATTTCAAAACTTGATTTGAAATGAAACCGGGATTGGAATTCTTAAGTCCTTTAATAATTAATGATTTTTTTTAAATGATTGAAATGAATTTAGACTTGAATCATTAAGGAACTCCTGAATTATGAAATGAGAAATGAACCTAAGAGCTAAGTGAAAATATCAATTGAAGTAGAAATCCTTAGAATTAGGAAATTATGAACTTAAAATAAAAGTGAAACTGTAAAACTCGCGTAGTATTGAAATTCATTCTATAGCATAGATATAACTTACCAAAATATTTAAGAAGTTCAAAAATGTTATATGAATTGTTAATTGGATAATATACAAGTATAGGTTTGAATAATGGAATATGCATTTAATCAATGGTTTGCAAATATAAATAAAATTGTTAGTAAATAATTGGAATTTAAATTAACATTTAAAGGTGATTCACAATTTTGTTAATATAAAATGGAAATACTATATGTGAATGTAAATGTGAAAAAAAATTATAGTGCAATTTAAGTAATGACTTAAGAATTAATAAATTGAAAATTCAACTTTAAATGGAAAGAAGTTGTATGTTGTTTAACTACATTCTATTTGCATAACTATAACTTACCAAATACTTAAAAGGTTTAAAATGCTAATAAGGATAAGTAGAGAAATAATATACCAGTGTGAGAGTGAATAATAAAATGTGAAGATCTAATTGAAAGTTGTAAATATAAAAGAAATTTAAGCGGTAAAATGAATGATATATATAAGTGAATGAATAAAATTTAAAATTTATGAAATATAGAATTGGTAAATGGAAACTAATTAAATTTGAATATAACTAAATGTCAATAAACTTGGAAGTGTATGAAATTAAAATTGACTTGGAAATGTATAACTGATTTAGCGTAGATTTTGGATGGATGTCAATGTTTGATATGCGTTGGTTGTTAGATGGATGATAATTGATTGAGTAGAATTCATTAGTGTTAATAGAATTGAATAAACGGAATAAAATTTTAAAAATAATTAACTTCAAATTTGAAGCAAAGTGAAATTAAATATAATTGAATTCAATTTAAATTTAAGCAAATTGACTTGAATTAAAAATGTGAATGAAACAAACTTGAATAAATCGGAAACAAATTAAATGTAAACCTATTGCATGGATGAATAAGAAAATAGATGACTTTGTGTTTATGATTGTTCTTTAGAAAATTTGAAGTTTTGATGTTTTGTACTTTGAAATAATAAAAGCAAATTCTTGGAAAAAAAAAGAAATCCAACATTGTCCAATATATGCTGAAACGAAAACAACCATAACTTTTAAATGGCTGAACGAAATTCGACGATCTTGAACTTTTCGAAAAGCTTAGAAACTATAGCACAACTTTTGTTTAGATAACTTGAGAAAATTCCTTCGTCTACTAGGTTAAAAACTTGAATGTTACTCGCTGTCCTGTGTAAAAATAAGTAAAATCTGTAGTATACACCCTTAGTATTTTTGACATATCTTTTTACTGGTTTATCGGATTTTGATGATCTTGTACTTTCTGGAAAGCTAAGAACATAAGCTAAAACTTTTGTTTTAAGTGTTTTGTGTTTTGACACCGTTTAGAAGTTCGAAACCACGAGTGAACGTCACAGACCTGCGCAATGCATTGCTCAGGCTGAGGCGTATACTCTTAGTAAAACTGCCATAAATTTTGAACGGATGATCCGAATTCGATGATTTTGGACATTACGGAAAGCCTGAAATGAATGCAACAACTTTTGTTTAGATTCTGTTGTCAAATATTACCGTTTAGGTGACCTAAAGCTAAGATTTGTTTGCTGTCTAGAAATTGAAATCTCAGTTTTGAAGCTAAATATGTTATATATATGTTGTGTAGGCTAAGTATAGCGATCTATCTTTATATGCATGGTTCTAACTTAGTTATTGAGCATTTTAATAGGTAGCAAAGGGGTTGCGCTTCGTTGTGGAGCTCGCTTCTACGCTAAACGCATAATGTAAGTAAAATGTTAATAAATGCTAAATAAAAGGTACGCTTACGGTTTTATATGATATTGGTGATATTTATATGTTGTTTTCCCACATATGGGATGCCTCATCATTGAGATGAGATGTATATTTGTGATATATATGCTATTATATTTTTTCCGATCGAGCCGCGCAAAGGAGACTCTGCCGAATTTTTCCGTAAATCCGGGTGTTAGAAATTTTTTCAAGTTTTAATTTTTTTTATAACTTGTTTTGATTACTAACTTTTAAAGTTAGGAAGCCGTTCGGAGTAAGTTAGTGGAAGCGTAGTTATGACTTTATAAATGGAATTTCATTGTTTTATAAGTTGGTAACTTTGAATAAAATATATCTAATGTTGAATTCTATACTTAGTTTCTTTTCCTTTTTTTTCCCTTCTTTTCCTTTTCGAGGACGAAAAGTTTTGAGTGGGGGAGAGTGTAGCGATCCGTAAATTTTCGATAATTAAATTAGCTAATTTAATAAGATTTCGTGATTTAATGTTAGAAAAAAAAATTGTAATTCATTTGGAATAATAATAACTGGAATGAATTGCAACAATTATCCAAGTAATGAAAAATAAATGCTACTTAGTAAATGACTTTGCAATCAATAGTTGAATAGGATATTAAAGGTTGAATTCATTGGGTATGATAGAGTAATTGATTGATAAGTAAAATCTATTTGAAATCAAATATTGAATATTGAACACGTAATTGTTTAAATTAAATATTTAAAACTTATTGAATAATTGAATAACTGTAAAATGAAAATAGTGTTCTAAATTTTGAAATGGTTTTAAAAGTTGAATCTTATAAGTTCAATTTCAATATTTCAAAAGATAATGAATTATTGGATAAGCGAAATTGTCTAAATTAAATATTTGGAATTTATTGGATAAATAAAATAACGGGTTTAATATGATTAAAAATGATTTATAAAATTTTATTTTATCATATTGGAGTTATAGTGATGTTATAGAACTTTTAAAACTGAATTTAAAATTTATTTGTGAAAATTGAATATTTTAATATTTAATTATCGCCTGAAAAATAGCCAATTTTTGAACAGTCTCAGAATTGGACGAAACTAGTTCCATTGGATCCGTAATAGTTAGTTATTATCGGATTTCAATTTTCGTAGCAATCGGAGTTGTCGTTTGACCGTGGCAGCTCGAAACGCGTTGAAATTGTTTTAATATTAATTTGGCGAGTTAAAATAGTCATTTTTCAAACGGTCTCGGATTTCGATGAAACTAGTTTCATTGGATCCGTAATGTGATATTATTGTAAGGTTTCAAATTTCAAGTCAAACGGATTTACCGTTTGTCCGGGGCAAGCCAAAACGCATAGAAAATCGTTTAATCGGTTTAATTTAAAATTGATCGTTTATTGCCGTAACTCACGCATACGATCGAATTAGCTTCCGAAACATGTTCCATTGCGTCCGGAATGGGGGTAAAACCTTATAAACGCCTGGCGGCACGTCTCGATTGGAGTTCGGATGATTTTGGACCTACCTATATAAATACGCACGCAAACCGAGACAGTTTTATTATTATTATAATCCAGAAACCCTAATTCTAAATCATGGCCGCCACCTATTCCATGGCCAGAAATTGCCGATCTTCTTCCTCATTTTCCTCTCAATCCATCAACAATTAGCAAAAGCTCTCAACTACAAAGTTGTAGAGGACGATGAAAGCTTCAAATCCATACGGAGATGGTCGAAAACGGAGCTTCGAATCAACGGGAAATCGCGTTCAAAGTCGCTGCGTTTTTTCACGTTTTCGAAGGCCAGAAATAGTCGAAACTTCCTCCTCTATTATCTCCAAATCTACAAACAATTAGCAAAAGTCGTCAACTACAAAGTTGTAGAGGGCATCAAGATCTAGCTATCCAACGGTGGAGATCCGAAACGGAGCCACGGATCGACGGGAAATCGCGTTCAAAGTCGCTGCGTTTTTCACGTTTTTCGAGGCCAAAGGTGCAGCCGAGTTTGACCATACTCACGGTGAAGATGGAGCTCACGAAGGCCTTCGAGATGATGGGTCCTGATCGTTCTGGAAGTCGTCGAGGTGGTCGTGACAATTGCTTGAAGAACGGCGGCTATGGGTTGTTTATACGTGCGTTTGTCACGTTGAGGAAGAAGAGATGAGGGACGGCTCAGATCTGAAGATGCAGAAATCGATGGCCAGGATGGAGTTGAGGGTTTGATATTTAAAATAAAGCTGAAATTGTATATTTAAATTCGTATAAACTTTAAAATAGCATAACTTTTTCATACGAGGTCGAAAACGCACGAAACTTTTTGCGTTGGAATCGTATCGACGAGGACTACGCAATGGAACTGGATTGGAATCATTTGGAGCTAGAGAAAATTTTGAGTTAAATCGAACGTCGTTCGATTTGATTTAAAATCGTAAAATCAAGGTGAGTGTTTTATAACGCTCACAACGTACTAAATATCTTTATGCTAGTTAAATTTGTCATTATGTAGTGTTATGATTTTATTTGTCGTTGTTTGATAAAAATTTAATGGCCATATAGATTGTCATTCGAATTAATCGTTGAAGTTTAAATTTGACAGTTAAATTGAAATTGAAATTGAATTGCAATTTAATCACCCGACATCGATAACTATGAAATTGCCTTGAATTGTATTGCCTATTGGACGATGTATTTCGATGGATGTTATTGGTTGATGTTTGGATGTTTGGATGTTTATTTGCTTATATATATCCTGTTATGCATACATATGATACTGTGATTTAATTTAAGTAATATATGCTCATCCCTGACATTTAATTGAAATAAATAATTACTTGGCCATAGGATAGAAAATTATATACGGACACCGAATTGGCTAAATTAATAACTTTAAAATCGTCGATTTGAAATTTATTTATATGTTTTGTTTAAAAGTTATAAATAGACATAAATTTATAGAAATCGAATTTATCGAAATTTGGGTTTGGAATGTTGAAATAAATTTGGTTAAAAGAAATTGTTAAATAATATAAGTCGAGACTTTGAAATTTAAAAATTGGGATTTGATTTAAATTCGAAAATTGATTTGTTTAAAGATTTAACCTTAATTCGGGCTTTGAATATTACTATGTAAAAGCGATATAAAATGATATTTGAAATGGATTTGATTTTTAAAGCGAACATGATATTTTGATATCAATTATGAATCGATTTGAAATGTAAAAGAGCCAACGGTGTAATAATACGTAGTTATTAAAGAGACCGGGATCGGATATGGACATACTCTCTGTCGATACCGAAAACCACTTTAATAACTATTATACGCGGAGTGTTGATCCAGAATGAAGTGGATGGTTTGGTGAACGCGTTGACTGAGGAAAGAGAACGATTATTGGATGACCCCTGACATGACTAAAACAGGAGCCGCGCCGGGCCATTGAGGTTCGCCACCTCTAGCGGACACACTTCTTCGATACCATATCTATTACATTTGTGATGCGATTTGGGTGCACCCCTTGATTTGGGAGTGTTGTTTCGCGGTGTTGGGGTAGCTGCTGGCTATGCCCAACATCAGTCCGGATCACGCAACTACTAGTATCCTAGTTGGTATCGCCTCATGTACCTTGTCATACTAATTATCCTATTCGCGACCACTACGTTTTTGATTTGTACCTTGAGTATATGGATTGCCCTCTGGTGACTTCCGGTTTTGGGGAAACTACGGTCTTGTATATGCTTTTGGGAATATAAAAATGTGTTAAGGGGGATTATGGTAACGCCTTAACGCTATTTTGATACTTTATATTACTGATAGGCATTATCTACTTAGCGTATATTACTACATAGTAGATAGTTTCACGGATCCTTGAGAGATGGAAAATCCCGTAACATCTCTTAAGTTATTGCACGCACGTTAACACTGGATATGAGATGTCAAACCCCGTAAACATCTCTGACGCCGTTACACTCATATTTATTTACGATTGATTTAACTTTCATAAGGATATTTTAGTCCTGACTCGAGTGTTTTGTCTTTTCATTACGCTCGGGTCAGTTTTGAGTTTTCAGTTTAGGTTGAAGATCATTTCCTTGGAGGACGGAGACGAAGATTTGGTATATGATCTACTACTATTATATTCATTCCATTCCGCTGCATTGTTGTATGATATTTGCTGTGTATGTAACTCTGATAAATGTTGTATAATAATAATCAAATGTATTCATTTCAAATGTATTCATTTAATTAACAGCTTCATGAACTGTTATTTTATTATTATACTTTATCCTTCCGCTGTGAGATTCTGTGTTGTTTCATTTCCTTTATTTCCCTTCCTTTTCTTTTCTTAATTACCCCAATAACTATCTGCTCTTTTAATGGTTTGGAATCGACATGTGTAATTGATCGTCGGTTTTAAACTGTCCAAAAAGGCGGGTCGTTACAACAAAACCTTCCAGTTTCTCCATGTAGATGTCTTCATCCAAGTCACCATGCAAGAAGACGGTTTTCATATCAAGTTGCCCCAACTCCAAGTTGTGAATAACGACTATAGCAAGTAATATATGGATAGAAATATGGTGCACAACCGGTGCGAATATCTCATCATACTCCTTTCTCTTCCTTTGTGCAAACCCCTTAGCCACTAGCAGAGCTTTGTAGCTTCCATTGTCCTTTACCTTGTATTTCCATTTGCACCTAATAGCGCAGTTTCCTTTAGGAAGTTGAACCAAATCCCAAGTTTGATTCTTCAATAATGATTGCATTTCTTCCTCCATGGCACAAATCCATTTCGAGCTATAACTCGACTCCATGATGTCATCAAGGTCCATCGACTCATCTTGGACTACATGAAGAGCATATTTAAAATTATCAAAAAGGCTAAGATAGTTTCAATCACCGTATCTTTTGGGGTGGTCTTATAGTACGACGACCAACCCGAGTAGCAATACCATCATCCGAACTCCCTTCGGCTCCACTGCACAACACCAACACTACTAGAGGAATCCTATGGACTATGTGATGTAACATTAATCACTACATCCTCACAAGCATCTCCAACTACTCTACTCTCTCTACTCCTTGGACCAAATGTGCAAATAATTTCCTTATCCTTTGATTCATCATGAACCAAATCCGGAACATCCGATGAGCTTTCTTTCTCCTTAAACATCGTCGACCCATCAAAAGTAATATGACGAGAATTCACTACCTTCTTCATTTCCGAATTCTAAATCCGATAGCCTTTTACTCCATCCGTATAGCCAAACAAAATCCCCTTGAAAGCTCTAGGTTCAAGCTTATCATTTTTCGAATCATGCACATAAACAGGACTACCAAACACACGAAGATAACTCAAGTCAATCCTTTCACACATCCTTCGTAATTTTGTTACCAATAGCTGAGCATAGAATTCGATTAATAATATGCACTGCGGTTGACAAAGCTTCAGCCTAAAATCCCTTAGCCAAACCCGATGTCAATCTCAAGCATCGAGCTTTCTCAAGTAGAGTATTGATTAATCCTTTACGCAATACCATTCGACTGCGGATCTCCAAGTGTAGTAAAATGCCTTTGAATACCATGATGTTTGCAAAACTCCGAAAAATCTCCGAAAACATACTCTCCTCCATTGTCGGACCTTAGAATCTTCAAAGATTTGTCACTCTCATTCTCAACAAGAGCGTTCCATGTTTTAAACTTTGCAAATGCTTCCGACTTGGCCTTCATTAAATACATCCAAACTTTCCAAGAAAAGTCATCTATGAAAGAAATATAATAGTGAGCACCATCCAAAGAAGCTACATGTGTCGCTCCCCAAACCTTTTTCGAATTATGCTTTCCCTCATCGAATGAAACTTTAGTTTGCTTTCCTATGACGCATTCTTCGCAAAACTTTAACGTGTTGAAACTTTCTCCATCGATCATCTCTCTCTTTCGAAGATCATCCAAACTCCTCTACGAGACATGACCTAACCTCAAATGCCACAATCTAGTCGCATCCAAGCCATGAGATTTATCGACTCCTATACAAATTTCACCTTCTACAGTCACTCCTTAAAGCAAATAAATACCATAAGTCCTAGGTACAATCAAATGGTACAACCCAATCTACTCTCATAGTTACAACTATAAATGCATGCACATTATGATTAGATATAGGTCCACCTGAACTGCATATATACTCGTTACTTTAAAGTCCTTGTAAATTAAAGTTTTCATTCAAGCTATTATCCTTATGTTACTATTCAGTTTTTCTTTCGTACCAAGGTTAATTTTCATTACGCAGTCATAAAAGTATGATCATATATCCATTATCTGTATGCATTTCACTCATTTCTTTTGTAAGTTTTATCACAAAGGGAAATTAATTGAAATATGAGATGATCGATTAAAACCTAGAATATTTTGACAAAACTAAAAATACAAGAAGATAGTTTGATCGTTGTCTTATTAGAAAGGAAAATTAATCGTTGTCTTATCATATAGGAATATAGGATACATTGGCATTTACAAGAAGACACACAACACTGAAAATGGAAAATACAACCATACTATATAAACACTGTTAATCAATACGTGCTACATTAGAATTTATGATTTGAGAAATGTACAGTACCAACTAGCTAACTTTTTGGTGATTCACGCAAGATCATTTTTGTAGTCCATTTATTTAAGATCAAACCATCCACCTCTTCCTTTGTTCCACTCAGAGTTATCGGTCAATGACCATGCAAAGTATCCTTCTACTTAACCCCCTTCCTGCATATAAGATAATATACTACAAGTAACTCTTGTTTTTATCCCAAATCGTCGCTTCCATCGGATGAGACTTATATATTTCATGGCCTAAAATTCTTTGTATTTTGGTTCAAGTCATGCATGTAATCAACCCTATATAGCAGCTTTGAAGTTCATCAAGATGAAGAATCATGCAATCGACCCTATGTGAATCTGAGATTGCTTCTTCCTTTGATAACTTTTAATCGTGATCAAGCTGAGCTGTTCCTGCAAAATTTAAGTACAGGAGATCAATCTATTTTTTGTTATTTATTCTTGTTGGTGTATATTCCTGGATTTTCAGTGAAGTGACACAGCAGTGGTAAAATAAATTTGTAGAGATCGCTCCAAGACACGTCGATAACGCTTTTCTTAAGACGTTATTTGCCTTCGTCACTCGTTTATACAAACAAATGAGTGCTGTGAGTTAAGACAAATCGTCTTCTAAGATACAATAGTGCCGAGATGATTGTTCTCTGTAATCGATTGTGATAGCACCGTCGAAACCGATTCAAATTATCTTCTGAATTGACTGCAGTGACAAGGGTATCGAGTTAGTGATCAACAATATCACAAACCTAAAATAGTATTGAAAGAAATAAGAGAGAAAATGAAAAACTTGAATTTACAATGCATTTTGGCGTTCCTGATTTCAGGAAGATGAAAGGTGATCTGAAATAGTTTTCGGGTGTTGCTATTCTAAAGAGAGATGTCTTTTCGTTTGAATTTTCAAACATCCTGCCATTTCAACAGTCGCGTTTTCCACCTTTTATGTATTTTAATTTGTATTATGGGCTTGTTAATGGGTTCAAATCTGGCCCGTTTTAACTAAAACATTTCTGTTCAAAAATATAATTTGAACCAAAAAACCGCCTCGGTCGGATGGATGGACGGCAGCGGTGACGCGCCCGCCTGTGGTGGTTATGCACGGCTTTCCTCCTCACAATAGAGCAAATGTTTGGGTGCCCAAATGGTCCAACCTTCTCTTGAGGAACCTATATTTAAACAAATATAGTTTCTATTATTCTAAAATGTGAGATTATTCCCAATTCTTCTTTCTCTTCTTTTTATTTAAAAAAAATAACTCATACAAAGTATTTTATAAAAGTTCTCACTAACAACCCTCCATCAAATTTTAATAAAAATTTTTATGTCATATATGTAGCAGGAAAATTTGTGCATAAGTATAGATTCTTGTTGACTTGAATCTATACGTAATGATAACCTATCAGAGCGTGCCAAAATAAAGTGGTTGATTAAACATTGAACCAACGATCCTATGCACGTACCGGATGTGTTTTCACACATTCATTTTTTCTTCTTTAGATAATTCATAATCCGACATGTGAATTGGCCTTCTGTCTATATCTTGGTTTCATGAAATGCCCTTAAAGACTTAAGCCACAGTCTCGCAGAAGGCGACGCCACCTTCATGCATTCATATAGTTATGTTTATTTCAAGCGCTTTATAAGTATGCCCTTCAACAGCAGTTCTGTTATAAACCTATTAAGTATTAAGTAGTACAATGTCCACCATATCATTATTGATACCAAACACTATTCTTGAAATGGATATAATATTAGTTGTTTGGATTAATATTATAATGCATGAAAATCACGTCGTATAACATATTTTTGCTCATTGAACTCAAAATAATGAATTTTATTATGTTGACTTGAGTTTCCATCATAGATGATTTTTATATTGGCTTTAAATCTATTCCTTTTGACGTTTTCAACACCAAATCTTTTGCAAGTCCTTTTATAAATGGATCGGCCAAGTTTTGGCTAGATCTTACGAAATCTATGGTAATTACCCATCAGCGAGCATTTGCCTTACTGCACTATGCCTTAGGCCAATATGTCTAGATTGATATTATATACCTGGCTATATACTCTTGATAGTGTTGTTTGACTATCATAATGCACATATATCGAAGGCATTCGTTTTGGTCATACAGGAATTTCTAACAGCAAATTTCTTAACCGTTACGTTTCTTTACTACAAGAAGCCAGTGCTACAAATTCAGTAGTTATGGTAGAATATGCAATACACGTTTATTTCTTTGAGGTCTAGGATATTGCTCCCTTCCCAAGACTGAATATCCATCTACTGGTTATCCTCTCTTTCAATGTTCCAACTGGCATCCATGTATCATTCTATTACACTTGGATACCCACTGTACAATGTATATAGTCCATGGTTCCTTTTAGATATTTTAAAATTCTTTGTACAACGAGCCAGTGAATATGACTGTGGTTACTAGTATATCTACTCATTTTGTCAGCAGCATAGACAATATCAGGTCTTGTGCATGTCATGACATACATTAGACTACCAATAAGTTTAGCGTATTCTAGTTGATCTTGATCTACGGGTATTAGAATATAGTTGCATATTTAGGTCAAATGGATGCTTATTGGTTTGTAATCAAATTGACTAAACCTTTTTAGAATCTTTTCAATGTAAGGAGACTAGACACTGAACAACCATTCCGCTGTTTTTATGATTCTTATTCTTAGAATCACTTCAGCTTTCACCATATTTTTCATGTGAAAACATGAAGATAGAAAATTTTCCGTTTCTTCAATACTCGATGTATCAGTCCTAACATCAAAATATCATCAACATAAAGACATATGATTACACCTTTACCAGCACGAAATTTGCTATATACACATCTGTTTGATTCGTAAATCCTAAAACCATTTAATACTATGGTTTTATAAAATTTATCATGATACTGTTTTGATTCAAGACAGTAAAGTGATTTAATAAGTTTACACACTTAATGTTCTTGTTTAAGCATCACAAAACCTTTTGGTTGAGACATATATCTCTTCATCAAGTTCTCCATTTAAGAATGGAGACTTGACGTCCATTTGATGAATTTCAAATTTTTAAATAGATGCTAATGCAATTAATGTCCTAATTGTTAAAATTCTAGCTATATGTGCATATATATCAGAATAATCTATTCCTTCATTTTGGGTATATCCCTTAGCAACTAATTTAGTCTTAAAATTTTCTTTAGTACCATCTACTCTTAATTTCTTCTTAAATATCCACTTACATCCTATTGGGTTAGAACCAAAAGGTAAGTGTAGTAATTTCCATATTTGATTTCCCATAATAGAATCAGTTTCACCATTTATGGCTTCTTGTCAAAAAGCTGAATCATGAGACTTTATGGTTTCAGTATATGTTAAAGGATCAGAATCTAAGGATGTAGAAAGCATGATTTGATGTCTAATACCATCTTTTGATTCTTCGACCAAATAAGGGATAAATTTTGGTTCGAATCACTTTTTAGTCCTCATTTCTTTACTTTTTCTAAGAGTTTCACCATTTTGATCTTTATTTTTTTGAGTGTTCTCAAATCCATGAATAAATTCAGTGATCTCCACCATTTCACGTATAGGTGTATTAAGCTCCACCATTTCACTGGTAGATGGATTGGATGGAATAGACGTGAATCTATTTTCATAGAACACCGCATCTTTGGATTTTATTATTGTGTTTAGCTCAATCGAATTATTAGGATATATTACTAGAAACTTATAACTCTTGTTGTGTTGAGCGTATTCTAAGAAAATACATTTAATGCTCTTTTGTCCTAATTTTTTGATTTTGGGTTCAGGTAATCGAACAATAACTCTACAGTCTCAAACTCGATAATAATCAAGATTTGGTTTGCGTTTCTTTCAAAGTTTATACGGTGTGACTTTAGTTTTCTTACGAGATATTTTATTTAAAATGTAACAAGCGGTAAGTAATATCTCATCCCAAAAACTAGTATTAAAACCAAAATTACATAACATAGCATTAACCATTTCAGTAAGAGTCTTATTTTTACGTTCCGGTACTCCATTTTGTTGTGGAGTATAAGCTACAGATGTCTCATGTATAATTCCTACAGATTCACAAAATGTGAAGAAATGATATTCACCTCCCCTATCAGATCAAAGGGTCTTAATTTTAATATCACATTGGTTTTATACTTCAGTCTTATAAGTCATAAATGAATTTAATACTTCATCCTTAGTATGCATTAAGCGTAACAATATTTTGAATAGTCATCTATAAATGTGACAAAATATTTCTTTCCTCCTCTAGTAAGAGTACCATGCATACCACAAAAATCAATATGAATCAATTGTAATAGATTAGTGGTACCGATAGATTTCAATGGGAACAATTTTCTAGTTATTTTGGTTAATGAGCGTATCCTACATTTATCATCATATTTAGGGATCATATTTAATGAAATCATATCATTCAGACTTTTAATATTAACATGTCTTAATCTACTTTTCCACAAAGAAAAAGATACAACAGTATAAGCGAAAGCAACCATTTTTATTCATATTCAATTTGAACATTTCATCACACATGTACCCTTTTTCAACTAACATTCCGCCTTTGGTCAATACATATTTACCAATTGTTTGAAGTCAAACTTATTATAGACCACCAAAAGCATGGTTCTTTCTAACCTCAGATACATAATATACATCATCTAATGTCAGAATTTTCCCGAATGTGAACTTCAAGTCTACTGCTCCCTTCCCCTCGATCGGTGCTTTCGATGAGTTTCCCATACAGAGATAATTTTCATCCTCGGACGGATCAAGTTTCTTAAATAGACTCTTGCTGTTGCAGATATGCTTAGTAGCACCAGAGTTGATCCACCAAGAATCCTCACTTTCAATCATGTTGATTTAAGAGATAACATAATGAGGTTCTTTTTAAGAAAATGACAATCTCTTTTAAAGTGATCAGGCTTTCCACAATTGTAGCATCCATTCACTTTCTTAGTCTTCTTATTATCGAAGTTTTTCTTATTATGAAATTCCCTCTTTTGATTAAAAGAGTTCTCAGAGGTTTTATTTTTCTCGTTTTCCTCGACTATGTGGATCTTAGATGAAAACACTGTTGGTTCAGTGTTTTCTTCTACCAAATCATGTGCAACATTATCATGGTTTTAAATCTCCTATATATCGTCCGAGATCTCCTCCGAGATCTCCTTTTCACACTTAAATGAGAGGAGACATCAAATCTCATCCATATCTCCCTCGACACTCATCTCATCCGAGATATTCAAATCTCACCCGATATATGAATCAAAATCTCAATCCGAGATCTCATCCGAAATTATACATTTTTCTTATTTTGCATATTATTTTTTATTTTCATTTTGATTCAAAATAAACTAATCAATCCAATTATAATTTACCAACTTTTTGAACATATTCTTTACTTTTTATCTTAATGTTAATGAGCCATAGTGAAAGGTTTCATTTCTTTATTATGTTCAAATAAAAGGATATTATTCGATTATTATCAAATCAATTAAGCTAATCAAGCTACTACTTTTCTAAAAATATTCTTTTTTCCATGTAAATCAAGTATGTTACCATTTTTATTTTTACGAAAAAAGTTGTAACTGTTAAATAAATTTTTGACAAATCAATTTTAGACACATAAGTACATCCGAGATATTCTCGAGATGCACTATAAAACCCGAGATGTCAATCCGAGATGTATACCCGATATGTACTCATCTCGTCCGAGATCTCACCCGATACAAGGTAACTTGTGTAAAATTCCGAGATGAAACGTGACCGAAATCCGATATTTAAAACCTTGAACATTATCCAGATTCATATTATCTCTCTTGTGTTTAAGGATTTTCCTTTGATCTTTTCAAGAAGGGAGAAGTTTGTCTATTATGGATGAGACTTTTATCTCCTTATTCATATTCATATTACGTTGGTTGAATTGGTTTAGGATATGCATAATATTATTGAATTGCTCTACTACTGGCCTAGCATCAATTAAAAAATTTAGTATCAAAAATTTCTTACTTGTTGCGTCCTGCATTAGATATTTGGCCTCCAGTGCATCCCAACTTCTTTAGTAGCTGATTTACTATAGTATATATCGAACAGAGTTTCCGTCATTGCATGCACATGTGCCCCTTACATATGTAGTGATATCGTTCCCATTTTAGTCTTGTTCATGCTTGCGCAATAGTCTCGTTTTATGTTTCCTCTGGTTTCGGCGTTGTAAGAACATAAACCACTTATAATCCAGCCAATAGAAAATGCATCTTCTTCTGCCAACACACGAAATTAACACCATTGAACCTTTCCAATTTGGTGAAATCAGAAGGAAACTCTTTCAAACTATACGGTTCCATTGTCGAATAACGTCTTAAGATCGTTGGTGTAAATTCCTAGATCTCTGATGAAGTGACACAACAACGATAAAAATAAATATGTAGAGATTGCTCCAAGGCACGTCAATGATTCTTTTCTTAAGACATTATTTGTCCTCACCACTCGTTTAAACAAACAAATGAGTGCTCATGAGTTAAGGCGAATTGTCTCCCAAGATACAATGAAGCGGAGATGATTCTTCTTTTTAATCAATTGCGACAGCACTGTCGAAATCGATTCAAACTATCTTCTAAATTGACTACAATGACAAGAATATCGAGTCTGTGATCTGCAGTATCACAAACTCGAAATAGTATTGAAAGAAATAAGAAAGAAGAAGAGAATGAGAAACTTGAATTTGCAATGCTTTTTTGGCATTTCTGATTTCAGAAAGAAGAAAGTGTTTTGAAACACTTTTCAGTCGTAGCAAATTTTATGGAGAAGAAAAGTGATCTGAAATAATTTTCGGGTGTTACTATAATAGTTGTGAAGAGAGATGTCTTTTCGCTTGAAACGTTGTGTCTTCGACCAAGCGAGGCTGCGTTTGAATTTTTAAACATCCTGCCATTTCAACAATCGTGTTTCCTGCCTTTTCTATATTTTAATTTGAATTTTGGGCTTGCTAATTCACACAGAATATTTAAACATTTGGATGATTATGCATAGCTTCCCTTCTCACAATAAAACAAATATTTGAATGCCTAAATGGTTCAACATTCTCTTAAGAAAGTTATATGTAAACAAATATAGTTCATACTATTCTAATAAGATGTAGACTATTCGCAATCATTCTTCCTCTTCCCTTTCTTAAAAATAAACTAACTCGCACAAAATAAAGGTGGAACCCAGTGCATGAGGCTTCCGAACGATAGCGGGTTCTGAGAAGGTTTATAATATATGCAGCCCTTCCCTCGCATTGCGACGAAGCTGTTTCCCGATTCGAATCTGTTCGTCCGGATCACCATGCGGATGACCTAACTATTGCGTCAAGGCTCGACCTCAAAATAACTCACACAAAATACTTTATAAAACTTTCCACTAACAATTCTTCAATACATCAGATTAAACAATTATTATTGATAATATGACATGCGATGATTTTCATTATATGAAAACGTTTTGATGTTTGAGAGTTTACCAATCATTTTCTGTGATATAGGTCCTAGAATTATTTCTTCTGATTCTCTATTATTATTTTATTTTCCATATGTTGTTTTCTTCAAAAATTAAAATTTCGTAAAATCAAAAAAATCATTCATACATATACATACATACATACATATATTTATTAAATTTGTTAATTTTTCATTGTATCATGCTTCCATTGCGAATGGATATTCTTATATTTGTACAAGTTTTATAATGCATAAAATAGGTTAAATTGTTGTTGCACTTTCAAATATAGTCTTATTTATCACTATCTTAACAAATATTTGAATTAAATGTATAAATTATTTATCTGATCAAATGTGTCATACATGAGATACCAAATTCAATTTTTTTCGCACTAGATACTTAATTAAAAATATTACCAAATCATAAATTTTAAATCAATCAAATTAACATGATTAACTCTCTCTCTACACAAACACACATATACATATAGATATATAACCATAGTAAGGAATAAAAAGTTTATTTTCTTGGTTCTCTCCAGTTATATTATGTTAAAGTTCTCATTCAAGTTATTACCTTTAGGTTACTATTCAATTTTTTTTCCTTTCATATCAAAGTTAATTTTCATTACATTACATCATAATAATATGATCATATGTCCATATGCATTTCATTTTTTTTAAATTTTAAATTTACACATGGATTAGTTTTATCGAAAATAATAATTTTACCGTTTCTGAATTTTACTTTGAGATAAATGTTTGATATATTTAATTTTATTAAAGTTTTATCACAAAAAGAAATTATTGAAATAATATTTCGTTTACAAAACTAGAATATTTTGAGAAAACTGCTATATTTATGAGCTTTCCATGTTTCAATTTTTTTCCACTTTCAATTGTTGTCTAATCTATATGGTTATAAATTATGTTATAATTTTCGTTTAACTACGTGATGTCAATCAGTGAGGTGGTTTCTTCTCAGACCAGTGGACCTATCAGTTCAACTCAGAATTCAAACAACACCCTTCCAACTCAATCCAGTGGTACCATGAGGTCCCTTTACAGTCATGACAGTAGCTCTGTCCACATCACAGCACAAAAAGTTGATGGAAAAAAAATACCTGCAGCGGGCAGAGTCAGTAAATTTGGTTATCAGTGTGCGTGGAAAACTTGGATGCCTCACTGGAGATCTTCCTGCACCTCCTTCGAATGACTCCACCTACAAGGTATGGCAAGATGACAATTCTATTGTCCTTGCTTGGCTAATTAACCCAATAGATCCGAAAATCAACCGCGGGTATTTATTTTTCAAAACCACCAAAGAAGTATGGGATGCTGCCAAAAAGATGGACTCTGATCTTGGTAAAGCTTCTCAAAATTTTGAAATCCGCACCAAGCTTAAAGGACTCAAACAAGGTAATTAAACTGTTACCAATATTTTTCGGACTTACGGGACCTGGGGCAGGAACTCAATTTGTATCTGGATATCACACCTTTATGGGCTAACTGCACTACAATACAGCAGCAGCAGTAAGAAAAAGAACGAGTTTTTGATTTCCTTACTAGCTTGAATAGCAATCTTGATAAAGTGAGAGATTGTTTGTTTAGTCGTTCCCCATTTCCTGACACCGAAGAAGCGTTTTTTGAGGTTAGACGTCAAGAAGCATGCCGTCGTGTCATGCTTACTACTCTCGAATTACAGCACAAAGAAAGCTCCGGTCTTGTCTCTGTTATACGTCTAGTATACCAAAACAGAGAATAATCAAATATAAACTCGTCGCACAAGTTTATAACTCAGATTTCCACTACACTGGAATTCTGTAGTAAATATTATAACAATATGAACGTTGTAAATGAATTACAACAACAGCGTTATACTATTTTGAATAAACAGTATAACAAAATAGAAGAAAGAATTGAGAATTCTAACCGGATAATGTCTGAGGCTCGTCGTAACGATTTCCTTAAGAATTTTATTAAAAAAAATTCTCCCAAGATACAACAGACGTAATCTGCACGAGATTGTGATGTGTATGATCTTCTGTGTGATAGGACTGAAGATGATTTTAAGAGATGAAGGGATAGAAGAGATTGTTCGGTTTGGAAAAAAATGAGTGAGGAAAGTGATCAGGTTTCCTCCTTATTTATAGTCGAATTCCCAACTACTGCATCCGTTGGAAAAAGCCGCATCTCTTCATTTGCAATGTCAAAAAAGCGTTACTGTTCGCAACAGTCACTTCCTTTCATTTACAACGCTGCAGAACTGTTGCTGTTTGCAACAGTCGCGACCGTTCATTTGCAACGGTCCAGAAGTGTTGCTGTTTGCAACAGTCACTTCCTTTCATTTGCAACGCTCCAGAACTGTTGCTGTTTGCAACAGTCGCGTCCGTTCATTTGCAACGGTCCAGAACTGTTGCTGTTTAAAACGTCGCATCTCTTAAAAAACCTGCATCTATTCAAACAGTGTTCACTTTTATTTCCCAAAAATATAACCGGGTCGGGTCCGCTCATATTAGACCCGCACCCGCACCCGGCCCGGTTCGGTCGGTCGGACGGGCGGGCGGCGGCGCGCGCGTGTGTGTTAGTCCATGGCCATATAGGTCCTCCCCCTCGCACAAAATATACTTGACCCTAAGGGCCAATATAGGGGATGAGAGTATATAATATATACAAGAAAATGGACATATTTTTGGTGATGTGGGATATATCTCATTCACCATCTAAAAGGAATTCCAACAATCCCCCACATGAATGATGATATATCTCTCCCCCACACAAAGTGTAATATCACACAGTTCATATGAAAATAATGCTGTATCGAGGATAAGTAGATATTTCACTTTGAACTTTCCCTAGTTAAAACTTATCGGATATACTTGGCTAATCGGTGAGTTATTTCATCTTGAACCGTCAGCCGTTATTGTATAACCAGACAATAAGCGTTACAAAGCATTATTTCCCTTCACATCCAATCTCTTGGTTGTGTTCATTTTGGTCCTGAACAATTTTTGGTTCTGCGAGTGTTTTTAGAGAATAAAAGCCTTTGAATATTCTCATAGAGCCGACCCAGCTCACACTAACATAGGTGATCGCAACCATTAAGAGTATCCTACATATACCCCACTTGTTATTGTCAAGATATGGTCATCATTAAAAAACATAGTTTTAACCTTTAAACACCTCTGTAGGCATGCATTTATATTTTGCACCATAGGAATGGAGTTGGACTATGTCCACGTAAATGCATTACGTCTTGAGTTATCCAGAACTGGTTTGCCTATTGATCCTAGTCCGTGGGATCTCCAGTTGCTAGGATAGGTTTCCGTATAAGATAACTCTTGATGGTTTAGGCTTTTAAGCCCATTCCCCTCGATGCGCAGTCAATTTTTTCTCTTGATAAACCTTTAGTAAATGGATCCGCTAGGTTATCATTTGTTCTCACATAATCTATGGAAATAGTTCCATTTGAGAGTAACTGCCTAACTGTATTATGGCGTCGACGAATATGTCGTGACTTTCCATTATACACAAAGTTTTGCGCTCTGCTTAGCGCTGCTTGGTTATCACAGTGTATGCATATGGCCGGTACAGGTTTAGGCCAAAACGGAATATCTTCTAAAAAGTGACGAAGCCGTTCTGCTTCTTCGCCTGCTTTATCTAATGCAATGAACTCTGATTCCATAGTGGATCGAGCTATGCATGTTTGCTTAGTAGATTTCCATGACACCGCTGCCCCTGCTAGGGTAAAGACATAACCACTCGTTGATTTTGATTCCTCTGAATCTGCAATCCAGTTTGCATCACTATATCCTTCTAAGACGGCATGATAGTTTCCATAATGTAAGGAATAGTTAGTGGTATTTTTTTAAATATCCAAGCACTCTTTTTAGTGCTTTCCAGTGTTCCTTCCCTGGATTGCTTGTATACCTGCTCAATCGACTTACTGCATAAGCTATATTTGGTCTTGTGCAATTCATGAGATACATGAGACAGCCTATTACACGAGAATATTCCAGTTGCATTACACTCTCATTAGTGTTTTTGTGCAGTACTTCCGATGGATTAAAAGGGGTATTTACTCCTTTAATTCCAAAATTTTGAAATCTTTCAATCACTTTGTATACATAGTGTGACTGAGACAATTCAATTCCATTAGGAGTTCGTATTATTTTGATTCCCAAAATAACGTCTGCAACTCCTAAGTCTTTCATATCGAAATTGCTAGCTAACATTTTCTTTATGGTCTCTATGACTTGAGTATTTGGAACAAATATTAGCATATCGTCTACATATAGACAAATCAGCACATATGATTGTCCAATTTGTTTATAATAAACACACTTATCGCATTCATTTATACGAAAACCATTTCTTATCATGACACTATCAAATTTTTCGTGCCATTGTTTTGGAGCTTGTTTTAGTCCGTATAATGATTTTACTAATCTACAGACTTTGTTTTCATTTCCTTTGGAAATAAATCCCTCAGGTTGCTCCATGTAAATCTCCTCATCGAGATTTCCATTTAAGAATGCTGTTTTTACATCCATCTGATGAATCTCTAGATTATAGATGGATGCAATAGCTATTAACATTCTTATAGAGGTTATTCGTGTTACCGACGAATATGTATCAAAAAAGTCTACTCCTTCTTTTTGACGATATCCTTTGGCTACTAATCTAGCTTTATACTTGTCGATAGAGCCATCTGCTTTCATTTTCTTTTTGAAAATCCATTTGCAGCCAATTGGTTTTATTCCTGGTGGAATATCAATAATTTCCCAAGTTTTATTACTTAGAATTGAATCAATCTCACTTTGGATTTCTTCTTTCCAACATGAGGATTCAGAAGATGACATTGCTTCCTTGTACGTTTGAGGTTCGTGTTCTAACATATAAGTTAAAAAATCCGAACCAAATGTTTTGGAAGTTCTTGCCCTTACGCTTCTTCTTGGTTCAACCTCCTCGTTGTCCTGATGAGTTTCATTTTTACATGTCTCATCTCTGTTATCTCTTGTCCTTTTTGGGACAGGATTTCCATTGTTTCTTTTATGTGGGAACACATCTTCAAAGAACGAGGCATCTCTTGATTCCATGATTGTATTTACATGAATATCATTTATATCAGACTTGAATACCAAAAATCTGTAGGAACAACTATTTTGGGCTGGCCCAAGATAATAACAATCTACTGTTTTTGGTCCAAGTTTGACTCTCTTGGGAGGAGGAACAGGAACTTTTGCCAAGCACCCCCACACTTTGAGGTATTTAAAGCTTGGTTTGTGTCCTCTCCATATCTCATATGGAATTGTTCCCGTTTTATCGTGATGAACTTTGTTTAATATGTGATTAGACATATTTAAGGCTTCCCCCCACAAGTTCGTCGGTAGACCAGAAGTTAAAAGCATGGCAGTAATCATGTCTTTTAACGTTCTATTCTTCCTCTCGGCTACACCATTTTGTTGTGGTGAATATGGAGCCGTTGTTTGATGAATTATTCCATTTTCTTCACAGAATTGTTCAAATGGTGATTCATACTCTCCACCTCGATCAGATCTTAATATCTTGATCTTTTTATTTAACTGATTTTCTACCTCAGCCTTGTATTTTATAAACGCTGTTATTGCTTCATCTTTACGATTTAAAAGATATACATAGCAATATCACGTATAATCGTCAATGAAAGTAATGAAATACTTTTTCCCACCTCTTGTAGGTAGTAATTTGAAATCACATAAATCTGTATGTACCAAACCTAATGGTTCGGTGCTTCTGTCAACAGATTTAAATGGTTGTTTGACCATTTTTGCTTCTACACATGTCTCACATTTGTAGTTTTTATCTACTTGGAAATTTGGAATCAATCCCAAGTTTGATAATTTCTTCATTTTTCGAAAGTTTATGTATCCTAATCTATCGTGCCATAGTAAAATTTCGTGCTCAAGCAAATAAGAAACTTCAATTTTATTAATAGCACAATCAGAATATATAGTTTTATTGCCGATAACGGCTACATTTGCCTTAAATAGGCCATCACATAAATATCCCCTTCCTATATATATTCCAGCTTTGGACAGAACCATCTTGTCTGACTCAAACACCATCTTGAATCCCTTCTTTGATAGGACTGCACCAGAGATGAGATTCTTGCGTATGTCTGGAACATGGAGCACGTCATTCAACTTAACAGTTTTTCCAGAAGTAAACTTGAGGATTACTGTGCCACTGTCTTCGATCATGGAAACTGCAGAATTACCCATGTAGAGTTTTTCTTCGTGATCGAATTTCTGGTATGTAGAAAACATGGATTTGTCAGAACAAACATGACGAGTAGCACCTGTATCTACCCACCATTGGTTAGGATTCTGAACCAGATTGCATTCAGATACTACCGCCGAGAAGTTGGACTCGTCTACTTCCATGTTATCCACTATATTTGCCTCTTTATTGCGTTCCTTCTTGTGTCTGCAATCTTTAGTGGCATGTCCAACTTTTCCACAAACCCAACATTCGCCATTAAACTTCTTGGTTCGTTTGTTGTCTTTTGGTTTGTTGTCTTGAGCTTTCCTTTTCTTCTGGAAACTCTTCTTTTTGTTTTTGGTCTTCGACCCTTCAGCCACAAATGCCTCCTCGCTTGGTTTTGTAACTGCACGGTTGTCCGCCTCGATTTTTAATCGGACTATGAGATCCTGCAAAGAGATTTCCTTCTTTTTATGCTTTAGATAATTGCGGTAATCTCTCCACGACGGTGGCAGTTTTCCCGTGATGGCTTCGGCCAGAAATGATTCTCCAACCTTATGACCTTCTGCCTCGAGTTCATGAATGATGATTTGCAGTTCATGCAGTTGAGCGGTTACTGGTTTGGAGTCAACCATCTTGTAGTCCATGAATTTGTCTACAATAAATTTCTTAAGACTGATATTCTGCGTCTTGTATTTTGCGGTAAGTGCATTCCAGAGTTCTTTTGACGTCTTTAAAGGCTGATATACTTTGTATAGCACCTTGTCGAGACAATTCAGAATATAGTTTCTACATAAAAAATCGGAATGCTTCCACATATTCACCTCTGCTTCCTTGCCTGTTGCAGGAATCGGTTCCACCTCGTCGAGGTACTTTTGTAGACCGAGCGTGGTGAGATAAAATAACATCTGATTCTGCCATGTCAAGAAATCATCACCATCTCCCTTGAACGGTTCAGGTCTGTTGTGAGTAGTATTCTTTGAAAATTCTACGATTGCCATCTCTGTTTTAGTAAGAAAACAGTAACATTCTTAAGATGTTATACGTCTAGTATACCAAAACAGAGAATAATCAAATATAAACTCGTCGCACAAGTTTATAACTCAGATTTCCACTACACTGGAATTCTGTAGTAAATATTATAACAATATGAACGTTGTAAATGAATTACAACAACAGCGTTATACTATTTTGAATAAACAGTATAACAAAATAGAAAAAAGAATTGAGAATTCTAACCGGATAATGTCTGAGGCTCGTCGTAACGATTTCCTTAAGAATTTTATTAAAAAAATTCTCCCAAGATACAACAGACGTAATCTGCACGAGATTGTGATGTGTATGATCTTCTGTGTGATAGGACTGAAGATGATTTTAAGAGATGAAGGGATAGAAGAGATTGTTCGGTTTGGAAAAAAATGAGTGAGGAAAGCGATCAGGTTTCCTCCTTATTTATAGTCGAATTCCCAACTGCTGCATCCGTTGGAAAAAGCCGCATCTCTTCATTTGCAATGTCAAAAAAGCGTTACTGTTCGCAACAGTCACTTCCTTTCATTTGCAACGCTGCAGAACTGTTGTTGTTTGCAACAGTCGCGACCGCTCATTTGCAACGGTCGAGAAGTGTTGCTGTTTGCAACAGTCACTTCCTTTCATTTGCAACGCTCCAGAACTATTGCTGTTTGCAACAGTCGCGTCCGTTCATTTGCAACGGTCCAGAACTGTTGCTGTTTAAAACGTTGCATCTCTTAAAAAACCTGCATCTATTCAAACAGTGTTCACTTTTATTTCCCAAAAATATAACCGGGTCGGGTCCGCTCATATTAGACCCGCACCCGGCCCGGTTCGGTCGGACCGGCGGGCGGCGGCGCGCGCGTGTGTGTTAGTCCATGGCCATATAGGTCCTCCCCCTCGCACAAAATATACTTGACCCTAAGGGCCAATATAGGGGACGAGAGTATATAATATATACAAGAAAATGGACATATTTTTGGTGATGTGGGATATATCTCATTCACCATCTAAAAGGAATTCCAACAGTCTCAAAATCAGGACCACCGCCACATGGCAGATTCAATCCTGATCCTCGGCCTAATCGTAAGGTTGAAAGACCTTGGTGTGATCATTGCAAACGCCACGGCCATATTTGGTCCACTTTTTGGGAAATTCATGGAAAACCACTGAATTGGATGGTAGGGTTAAGATTTAGATTGGGAAGAAAGGGGGATAATTCGAGAGGAAGGATACAGAAATGGAAGGAAAAAAAGATAAAAGGAGAGAATTCAGCAATGAATTCAGCAATTGCTAGTGCATACTTATAGCCACTTTTTCAGCTTTTTCAACTAGGCCACTAACTACTTTTTGGCGCCAAAACAAATAACTGAAAAATAAAAACAAAAATAAAAGATAATGCATGCTGCTACTTTTCCTAACAACCCTACAATCCATATTTCTGGGTGCCGTTACTTTCCAACAATCCTACAGCACTATTTTAATTCCTAAATCTTTTTGGCATTTGAATCGTTCTTCTTGGCCGTGCATGCACGTTAGAGTTACCTTCCTGTGCACTGGTTGTGTGCGTATCATCACCCCTCCCTTCAAAGTCGACCTTGTCCTCATGGTCGTGGTGGCTTCTATCAATGGTAGTTGGTAGTTGATGTAATGGTGAGATGGCTGAGTTTGGATAAAGTTTGAGTAATGAAACGTGAAACACAGGGTGAATGTGAGATTCTGATGGTAGCTGAAGCTTATATGCGACCGGTCCAATTCGTTCAATAATTAAAATGGCCCAAAGTATTTCTTCGGTAGCTTGTGGTGATTATTCTTTAGTTTGTGCTGGCGATAGGGTTGAAGTTTGAGAAAGACCCATGAGCTGATGTCGAACTGCTTGTCACTACGGTGTTGGTTTACATGATTCTTCATCCTTGTCTGAGCTCGTAACAAGTTGGTCTTGATTAGTCGCAACAGGTCATCTCTTGAAGCTGCCCATTCGTTGAGTTCTGGTATTGTAGTTGCGAACTAACGTAATGGATAAGACTGGTGGTGGTCTTCCATACACCACTTGAAAAGGAGACATGCCCAATGAAGTATGTTTTGTGGTGTTGTACCACCATTCGACCCATGGAAGACACTTTACTCATTTGTTCGGTACATTATTGACGACTGCGCGTAAGTAAGTTTCTAAGCAACGATTTACGACTTCAGATTGACCATCGCTTTGTGGGTGATAGGCGCTGCTCATTTGTAACTTAGTGCCGTGTAGACGGAATAATTCTTTCCAAAATAAGCTGGTGAACAGTTTATCTCTGTCAGAAACAATTGATCTTGGGAACCTGCGCAATCTTGCATATTCTTGCGAGAAATACGAAGCAAGCTGCGATGCCGAGACTGATGTTGGTAGAGCACAGAAATGGCCGTATTTTGAGAGGCGATCTACTATCACCCATATAATTGTTCGACCGTTCGCTGGTGGAAGATGGGTAATGAAATCCATGGTTATATCTTTCCATATGTGTGTTGGTATCGGCAGTGGTTGTAGTAGACCCTATGAGGAGTGTTATCCGGCTTAATCTGCAAACAAGTCTGACATTGTTGAACAAATTCCTGGACGGTGTTTGCTAATTTTGGCCAATAAAAATTACTCGCAACTCTAGCAATTGTGCCCTTCATTCCAGAGTGACCCCCAATTTTTGATGCATGTAACTCAGTGATAAGTTGGTTCTTCAACTCCGTGTTTGTAGGCACATATAAACGATTGTCCCAAAATAATAGATTATTTCACAATTGAAACTTAGGGTTGGAGCAGGCACCTGCACGCAATTGTGTGATGATGGACTGTGCTACCGCGTCTTGCTGTAGTGCAGATTTGATGCTAGCCAGCAAGGGAAAAGTCGGTCCCGAAATTGCGTACATCGTAGCTTCACTGGTGTGCCGTGATAAGCCATCTACAACCACATTTTGCCTGCCTGGTCAATAATGGATGGTAAAATCAAATCCAAGGAGCTTCGTAAGCCACTTTTGCTGCTCTGGTGTTTGTATTATTTGCGACGTCAGCTCTCGGAGGCTTTGATGATCCGTGTAAATCTGAAAAGGACGACCTAACAAATGATGCCGCCATTTTTTTTATAGAAGAAGTAATTGCAAACATCTCTCTGGAATATGTGGAAGCTTTTTGAAGGTGGCGAGGTAATTTGAGGGAGAATAAGGAGATCGGGTGATCTGTTTGGGCTAGGACGGCGCCGATGGCTGTGGCAGAAGCGTCGGTGGTGACTATGAACGTTTGATTGAAATTTGGGAGAGAAAGGATTGGGGTTTGGGTAACAGCTGATTTGAGTTATTTGAAAGCGACCTGGGCTTGTGAGTTCCAAGAAATAGATGATTGTTTTAATAAATCGGATAATGGGCTTGAAATGGATGCATAATTTCGAATAAAACGCCTATAGTAGCCGATGAGGCCCAGAAACCCACGAACAGCGGTTATCGACGTTGGTATTGGCCACTTAACCATTGTGTCAATTTTTGCTGGGTTGACACGAACCCCTTTATCGGAAATAATGTGGCCCAAATAATCCAATTTGTTGAGGCCGAAAGTACACTTGGTCAGATTTGCAAAGAATTGGTGTTGGTCTAAAATTTAAAGAGTGGTGGTGAGGTGTTTCAAATGATCGTTCCATGAAGAGCTATAAATAAGAATATCATAAAAAAACGAGAATAAACTTCCGTAAATATGGTCGAAAGATATTATTCATCGTTGCTTGGAATGTGGATGGGGCTTTAGTTAAGCCAAAAGGCATTACCGAAAATTCAAAATGTCCTTCGTGAGTACGGAAAGTGGTTTTGGGTATATTAGGTGGGTGGACACGAATTTGGAAATAGCCGCTTTGGAGATCGAGCTTTGAAAAAATTATTGCACCATAAAGTTCATCCAATAATTCGTCCACCGTTGGGATGGGAATGCGGTTTTTAATGGTGATTGCGTTAAGCGCTCTATAATCGACATAAAAACGCCATGAGCTGTCTTTTTTTACTAAGAGAACGGGTAAGGAGAATGGGCTAGTGGATAGTTGGATGATTTTGGAATTGAGCATTTCTTGGATTTGTCGTTCGATTTCATTTTTTTAGAAGTATGGATATCGATAGGGAATTGTGTTTATTGGTTTCGAATTGGGTATGAGGTTAATGTGGTGATTTAATTAGCGGTCTGGAGGGAGATTTGTTGGTGGAGCAAAGATATGTGAATAAGGGGTGAGCAAGTTTTGAAGCTGTGGGTGGCCGTAGTTTATTGGTAGTGGTCCTACAGTGCAAGTGTCGGTTGTAGGTAAAGAAAAGTGGCTATTGAGGAGGTCAGCTCGAGACGTTTTGATTTAAAGAAATAGGAGATGGGTCGAGTGTTTGGACCATCCCAGTTAAACATACGGGCTTGCCATCAATTTCAAAAAGCATGGTTAATTTCTTGTGATCCATGGTAAACGGCCCTAATTGCTCAAGCTATTGGATACCCAATACTGCGTCTGAACCTACTATCTCAAGCAAATGAAAATAGATGGAAAATTCAATTTCTTGAATATCCGTAGTTATATTTCGGCAGCATCCTAGGCTCCATAGCTTTTCGCCATTTCCAACTGTGACTGTGAATGAATTCATGGTATTTGTTGCCAACCTTACGAATTTCGCCGTTTTTGGGTGCAAGTAATTATGTGTTGAACCGGAGTCCACTAAAATTGAGATGTGATTTCCATTGACAAGGATGGTAGTCGCAACGCTCGTGGGTGAGATGAGCCAGTTAAAGCATGGAAACAAATTTCCTGAGGTAATTCGAGGAGAGGTTCAGTTGCAGTTGATATGTCAGGTGGTGGTTTTGGATCGGGTTCTCCATCGGCTGTGTTATTTGATTCGTCGGAATTTATGTCTGGAAGAATCATTAGTATGTGAGTTGGTTTACATCGATGATCGAATTGGTACTTCTCATTGCAGTTGAAGTTCAATCCCTGCTGTTCACGGGCATTCATTTCGGTTTGGGAAAGTTGTTTGATGGGTATAGTCGGCTTGGTTGTTTGAGTGGAAGGTGTTTGTAGAAATGTCTGAGTATTGTTTTGGGTGGGTGGTGATTTGGTAAGATATTGGCTGGTTCTAGAAAATGGGTATTTGGTTTGGTCGGTAGATTTTCATTCGATCAGTTTAGCTGTATCGGTTGCATCGGAGAGTGTAGCAGGCTTAAGTAGGAGTAGTTCATTTTGAATATCTGTTTTGAGGCTGGAAATGAAACATTGAAGAATGGAGTCAGGTTGTAATGTGGTGATTCGATTACAAAGGGTTTCAAAGGTAGCTTGGTAATTGTCTACGGTGGTGAGTTGTTTCAGTTTGAAGAGGGTAGCCTATGGATTTAAGAATGTAGGTGGACCGAAGCGTTGTTCTACTGCTTTTGATAAGGCTGGCCACGACGACAGTTGCTTGTTACGGTGCATCCACTAAAACCAGGTGAGAGCTTGTCCCTGCATATGAAAACTTGCAAGATCCACGCGTTAGTCTTCAGGTCTTGAATAATATGTGAAAAAACGATCTGCTTGGAAAATCCAATCATGAGGATTGGAGCCGTCGAAGGTTATTAGCGCGATTTTTGGGTTTCTGTGTTGGTTAGGGGTAGACAGTAAAAGGGGTTGTCTGCGAGATGTAGCTGTTTGATTGTTTAGGGAAGATGGAGGTAAGGTTTCGAATTTCTGTTTTAATTCAGCCATTGATTTGGTAAGGGATTGAATGTCGGATTTGATGTCTATGATATCAGCGTTTTAGGATTCGAGTAAGGATCCATGGCTGGTTTGTGTGGTTTGAAGGGCTGTGATGGTTTCGTTGTGGTTGTTGAGCTGGTGAACAGCCTCTTCTAGTCGAGTCATGGAGGAATAGTTTTGGATGTCAAGGGAAGGGAGGAGAAGATCACTGGTGAAAGCACCAAAATGGTAGGGTTAAGATTTAGATTGGGAAGAAAGGGGGATAATTCGAGAGGAAGGATACAGAAATGGAAGGGAAAAAAGATAAAGAGAGAGAGAATTCAGCAATTAACTTCTTTCATACCCATTCTGTAATTGCTAGTACATATTTATAGCCACTTTTACAACTTTTTCAGCTAGGCCACTAACTACTTTTTGTCGCCAAAACAAATAACCGAAAAATAAAAGCAAAAATAAAAGATAATGCATGCTGCTACTTTTTCTAGCAACCCTGCAATCCATATCTCTGGGTGTCGTTACTTTCTAACAACCTTGCAGCACTATTTTAATCCCTGAACCATTTTGGCATTTGAATCGTTCTTCTTGGCCGTGCATACACGTTAGAGTTCCTTCCTGTGCACTGGCTGTGTGCATATCATTGGACTCCTCATCGCCAGAATGACAAAACGGCCTACCAAACTTAGCCTGAAAGTAATGTTATTCGTAACGTCAGAAAAGTGTACGAAATTGTTATACAGTAACGTCAAAAAAACATTAGTAAATAGTTAGATAGTAACGTCAGAAAAGCGTTACGCAACTGTACACACAAATTGTTAACAGTAACGTTACAAAAGTGTTATGAAAGGTTACAATTTGCAACTTATGTTGCAAACTGCAACTTAGTTGCAAATTGCAACTTATGTTGCAAATTGCAACAACAACAAACCGTCACAGGTACATCGCAAAATTGGTACAGGTAGAACTGTGCAGTTAACAAATAAAATAGTAAAGAGCGTACTGATTAGATTGTCCGAGTCCAGTTTCTGAAAATTGTTTCCTTGAAATAATATTACCCCCTCTACGGCGCTTAAGGAAATCGAGCAATTGTTCCCCAAGATAAAACAGACATTCTCTGTGATGCAGCACAACAATGGCAGAGCAATAACGAACTCAAAAGAGTATTTTTAAGAAGAGTGCTGTGAGGAGAAAGAAAAAGCAGAAAAATTAATTGTGTTTTCACTGTTTTCTGTCCGCCTATATATAGACGCGGTGCCTGTTCAAATGGATGCGATTGTTGGAAAGGTTGTGACCTTTTACCAGGCGGTGCGACCGTTTGAATTCGAACGGACAGAAATAAAAAACTGTTCGGTCTAAACAACTACATCAAACCAACTGCCAACTGCAATGTGTTAAGTTCCTCTAATATGCCTCAAACGTCCATTCACCCGCACCGCGGATGTGGATGCGGGCTCGGGCACGAGGGAGGTTGCACGCGAGGTGGTGCAATGCACCACCCGTCATGGCTTGTGTCTCTATTTGTCTATATAAATTGTCATAATGTCCACTTCTTAGTATATAAACAAAAATAGTTTATTTTATTCTAAGATGTGGGACTATTCAACTTCTAAGGCAATTAATGTCTTCACATTCCCCAATACAACTCATTCATTTCTAACAATCTCCCACATGAATAAGTATTTGTTCAATTTGTTCTTAAATTATGCGAAATATTTATCGCATCGGTTAAAGTAGCACATTGCTCTTGAACTTTCCTAGTGTTTATCCTTTTGACTTACTGGCAAATTAGTGGACTAGGTTGTTTTTGAACTGTAAGCCTTTTGCGTAAATCTAAAATAGAAAACACACAATAAGTGTTTCAAATCCTCCTTGGTTCTCTATTTGTGTTCGTTTTGCCATGAACACCAACTTGGTCTCACAAGTGCTTTGGACATTTTGCCTTGCAATTCTCCTTGAAGCGGCGCCTTCGCATTCACGTAGGTGATTCTATAACGGGTATTTTCTCAATACTCGATTCTATCATATTACCAAGTATAGACATCATTAAAAGTATTAAAACTTATCCTATTCTCTGATGAGTAGTGCACTGACTTATCATAGGAATGGTTTGAATAGTGTTATCATGTTTATGTAAACTTAGTTGTCGCTTTGAACCTAGATCTTGGGATCTCCAGTTATCCAGTTAGCTAGTTGTTAAAATTTGGTGATACAAAATCACAAATAGAGGAAAATATGCAAAAGAAAGAATGAGAAGATTTTGTTTTCCCTAATTAGTATGCATATTTGAGTATGTTTATTTCTCTCTCTAATTGGTTAATCAAATTATTATTTTCCATCTAATGTTAACTTGGACATTAAGTAATTAATTATATAAATAGAGACTAGAAGAAAGTAAAAATATGGTGGAAAATTTATTTGCAAATTTTTTCATCTCCATCTTTGTTCTTCTTCTCCGACAATTTTAGCTATATAGACATTTGCTCCCTTTCTCAATTTGGTTATTCAATGATATATTTTTATTTTAGCTTTGTTCTATTAATTGTAGATAAAATTTTGTGAATCAATAAAGTGTGTGGTTGGGTGGAATATCTTGTGTTATTGCATTTTGATTTCAATTCCGTTTTGTTTTCAGTCCAAATTATCTCTTTTTTATGATTTGAGTGACAAAGTTATGTTGATAAAAGCTTCCGCAAAGCACTACTATTTCTATAACAGTTTGGTATCGGAGCATAAATCCTCACAAAGCTTAGAGTAGTTTTGGTTTGAAAAATTATTGATGTCGGATATGATTTCCTTTTCGAAGATGACTATTTTAGATGGGAAAAATTAGGGTATTTGGAAGTCTAAGATGGAGGATGTTCAGTACCTCAATGATCTTCATGATCCGATTGATGGAGATGGAAGAAACCTCTGTTGTAGATGAGGGAAATGGAAGAAGATGGATAAGAAGACGATTGCTCTGATTCGCCAGTATCCTGATGATTCAGTTTTCCATCATGTGGCTAATTGTTAATCCACGAAGGCTTTATGGTACAAGTTCATATCTTTGTATGAGTTCAGAGAGTGCTACTAGTAAGGCTTTTCTGGTTCAAAAGTTGATACAACTGAGTTCAGAGAGTGCTACTAGTAAATCTCTATAGCTTGGTAAGTTCTGTAGTCGACAATGGAAAACGAGTGATTATTGAAGGACCTAGGCGACGACATGGTGGAGAGGTTAATATGATCACTGCTTATGATTCTAGCATTGTGGATCATATTTATACATGGGTCTTCATGTTGATGATGCTCGAGGGATCGATAGTGATCAGGTAATGAGCTCAGATCAAGTGATAGACGAGTGTCGAATTGTAAAATCCACAAAGACAAGACGGAGATCTTTGTGGTAGTACAAACGTTTTTGAGACCGAATTTGTGTGGTGCACCTCGTGTGGGAGATGCATCACTTCTAGGCGGTGGTTGAGGTTTGTAATTTAGTGTGGTTGAGATATTGAGATTTGTGATAGATCTAGATGTGACATGCTTGATATGTTGGAGACATGTGATTTTACATCAAGGTAGAATGTTAAATTTTGGTGATACAAAATCACAAATAGAGAGAAATAAGTATGCAAAATAAAGAAAGAGAATATTTTGTTTTTCCTAATTAATAGGCATATTTGAGTATGTTTATTTCTCTCTTTAATTAGATAATCAAATTATTTTTTGCCATCTAATGTTAACTTGGGAATTAAGTAATTGATTATATAAATAGAGACGAGAAGAGAGTGTAAAAGTGTGGTGGAAAATCTATTTGTTGATTTTCTCATCCCCATCTTTGTTCTTCTACTCCTATAATTTTAGCCATATAGATATTTGCTCCCATTTTCAATTTGGTTATTGATTTATGGTATTTTGTTTATTTGAGCTTTTTTCTATTAATTGTAAACAAAATTTTGGTGAAGCAATAAAGTGGGTGGTTGGATGGAATATCTTGTGTTATTGCGTTTTGATTTCAATTTCGTCTTGTTTTCAATTCAAGTTATCCTCTTTGTGATTTGGGTGACAAAGATCCAATGATAAAAGTTTTTGAAAAGTGCTACTATTTCCATAACATTAGGTGGGGTTTCCGTTTAAAGAAACTTTTAGTTTATGGGCATTAACACCATTCTCATCAATAAGATATTAACCTTCTCTCTAGATAAGTTTTTTGTTAGTGGATCCACAATGTTATCAATTGATCTTACATAGTCAATTGTGATAACCCCATTGGAGAGAATTTGTCTAACAATTTTATGTCTACGACGAATATGTTAGACTTGACCTTATTAAGCTTACTACCGGCCCTTCCAATATTTGATTGGCTATCGCAACGTATGCTTACTGGAGGTACGGGTTTTTCTCAATTTGGAGTATCTTCTAAGAAATCTTGAAGCAAATTTACTTCTTCTGCGGCTTTGTCCATGACAATAAATTCTGATTTCATGGTTGATCTTGCTATGCAAGTTTGTTTAGAGGATCTCCAAGATACTGCCCCACCAGTTAAGGTAAACACATATCCACTAGTGAATTTTATATTTGATGAACCAGTTATCCAGTTTGCATCACAATACCCTTCTATTACAGATGAGTGCATATCATAATGTAGTCCATGACTTTGTGTATACCATAGGTATCATAATACTCGAATTATAACATTCCAGTGATTCTTTCCCGGGTTGCTAGTATACTGCTGTGTTTATATATCAGGCCTAGTGCAGTTCACCACGTATATAATGCTGCCTAGCATACGAGAGTACTCAAGTTGATAAATACTATCATTGCTATTTTTAATCCAGTTTTGGTTCAAATCGATGGGTGTTTTTGCTGGTATTATATTGTGTTGTTTAAACTTTTCAAGTATTTTCTCAATGTATTTTGATTGGGACGACACATATCCTTAGTTGATTTTATGTATTTTTACCCCAAGTATCACATTAGCAATTTCCAGATCTTTCATATCAAATCTGACAGAGAGCATATCTTTTGTAGATTTTATCATCTCCTTGTTGCTTTCAAATATTGGTAGATCGTCGACATATAGACATACAATGACATATCTCATATTTGTATGTTTAGAATAGACACATTTTCCACTTTCATTTATATGAAATTCATTTAATATCATATTTTCATTAAATTTTTCATGCCATTGTTTAGGCCCTTGTTTAAGCCCAGTGATTTTCTTACTCTATAAACCTTTCTTTCATCTCCAGTTTTTAGGAAACCTTCAAGTTGTTTCGTGCATATTTCTTCTTCCGGTTCTCCATTTAAAAATGCCGTCTTTACATCTATTTGTTGTATTTCTAAATCGAGCGTGGATGCGATTGCTATCAGCATTCTTATTGATGTTATTCTAGTTACTGAAGTATGTATCAAAATAGTCCGGGTCTTCCTTTTATCTGAAACCTTGAACCACAAGTCAAGCTTTATACTTGTCTATTGAACCATCATGTTTCAATTTCTTCTTAAATATCCATTTATTATCCAAGGTCTTGCATCCTTAAGGTAAATCAACTAATTCCCATGTATGATTTTCTATAAGAATTCGATTTTGTTATTAATGGTCTCCTTCCAATAAGAGGCATCGGTGGAGGACATAGCTTGTTTGTATGTTAATGGATCGCCTTCTAACATAAATGTGTAGAAGTCTGGACCAATGGTTTTTGATGTCCTTGATCCTTTGCTTCTTCTTAGTTCCTCCTTTGGTTGATTAGCACTATTTTGCTGATCATTATCAATTTTTTGTTCAGTATTCTCAAGAGAATTGATGATTTCGATTTCCCTTGGTTTCTTTTGAGGATAATTTCTAGTACCCAGTTTTAAATGGTATACATGCTCGAAATATCTAGCATTTTTTGACTCGATGATGGTATTTACGTAAATATCATCAACTTCGGATTTGTATACCAAAAACCGATAAGCAGTATTATATTGTGTATATTCAATGAATACACAATCAATTGTTTTTGGTCCAATTTTTACTTTTATTGGTTTAAGTGCATCTACTTTCGCAAGACACCCCCATAATTTTAAGTATTTATTGGATAGTGGTCTATTTTCCAAAGTTCGTGGGGAGATTTAGATGTTTTCTTTCATGATATCTTACTCAAAATATGATTTGCGGAAAGAATAGCTTCTTCCCAGAAGTTATCTGGCAAGCCAGAACTAATTAGAAAGACATTCATCATTTCTTTAAGAGTTATATTTTTCCATCCGGCTATACCGTTGGATTGAGATGAATACGGGGCCGTAGTTTGGTGTATAATACTATGTTCGACATAGAATTCCTCAAAGGGAAATTCATATTCTCCTCCTCTATCACTTCTTAAAGCTTTTATTTTCTTTTTGAGTTGATTTTCAACTTCTGCTTTATACTACTTAAACATGTCAAATGCTTCGTCCTTACTTCTAAGGAGATACACGTAACAGTGCCTTGAACAATCATTAATGAAGGTAATGAAATACCTTTTTCCACCTCTAGTTTGACACATTTAAGTCTCATACATCTATTTGTATTAACTCTAGAGGTTCATTTTCTTGTTCAACATGATGAAACGAAGTTCTTGTCAATTTTGCTTCTGCACAAACCTAACATTTATAGTTGGAATCTATGTTACATTTTGGTATAAAATCTAGATTAATCATTTTCCGTAAGATATCGATATTTACATAGGCTAATCTGGAATATCATATGTCAGAGGAGTCAATAATATAAGCAAAAAATTCAATTTTATTCATATCATTGTCTAGTACAATAATGCTTATATTTGACTTAAATAAACCATCACAAGCATATCCTCTCCCTACATACACTACATTCTTTGACAACATAAACTTATTAGACAAAAAATTGAGTTTGAAACCATACTTGCTAAGCAGTGATCTAGAAATCGGGTTCTTGCGGATTTCTGGAACATAAAGAACATCTGCCAAAGCTAGTTCTTTTCCAGAAGTCATTTTCAGTACAATCTTTCCTTTGCCTTCGACTTTCGATGCGGGTGAATTACCCATAAAAAGTCGTTCGTCCTCAGTAGCAGTTTTGCAAGTTTTAAACATACACTTATTTGCATATATGTGTCATGTAGCTTTCGTGTCTACAAACCATTCCTTCGAGTCACCACCAAGGTTGTATTCGGACACTACCGCACATAAGTCCATATCAAACACGCCCTCTGAGATGTCAGCCATGTTTTCTTATGGTTCATTTTTTTTGGATGCCCGACACTCGATGGTTTGTGTCCTTTCTTCCCACAATTATGGCATGAACCTTGAAATTTCTTTTATTTTTTAGGAGCATGCACACGTTTTCTTTTGTTGAGTTTTTTTGGAATCATTTGCCTTGGCAATCATGGTATGCAAAGTCTTCTTCTCTGATTTCGGTTATCTTCCTCAATCCTTAATCGGATTACAAGTTCCTCCATTTTCATCTCCTTACGCTTGAGCTTAAGATTGTTTTTGAAATTTTTCCATGGCAGAGGAAGCTTTTCAATTGCAGTGGCATATTGAAAGGATTGGCTTAGGGTCATTTCTTCATCGTGCAGTTGGTGAATGATGACTTGTAACTCTTGAATCTGATTGATAACGGTCTTTGCATCAACCATTTTGAAGTCAAGGAATTTCCCTACTATGAATTTCTTCATGTCCATATTTTCGGTTTTGTACCTTTTCTCAAATGCCATTCAAAGTTCTTTTGATGTTTGAGCGGTATAATATACATTGTATAGGCTGTAGTCAAGCCCATTTAGTATGTAGTTCTTGCACATAAAGTCGGAACTCTTCCAGACATTCAAGGTTTCAACTTTTGTTGCATCGGGTTTCAATTCTTCGATTACAGGAGTATCTTCTGTAAGAAACTTTGCAAGGCCCAAAGTCGTCAAGTAAAACAACATCTTTTGCTGGCAGCGTTTAAAGTCCATCCCTGTGAACTTTTTCGACCGTTCTACATAAGACAACGCTATTGTTGGAACCATACTAGTAGACTGAATAGTAATCATAGTCTGTGTTGGTGCAAAATTGTTGCTTTCATGAGACATTTTCGTCTACAAAAACAGCCAACAATAAATAAATATTATTTCAAGATTGTTATTCATAACGTCAAAAAAGTGTTACGAAATTATTATACAGTAACGCCAGAAATGTGTTCCTAATAGTTAGACAGTAACGTCAGAAAAGCTTTACGAAACTGTACACACAAATTGTTAATAGTAACGTTATAAAAGTGTTACGAAACTGTTACAATTATGTTGCAAAATGCAACAACAACAAACCGTCACAGGTACGTAGCAAAATTGGTATGAGTCGAACTATGCAATGAACAAATAAAATAGTAAACAGTGTACCGATTAGATTGTTCGAGTCCAGTGTTTGAAAACTGTTTCTTGAAACAATATTGCTTCCTCTACGAGGCTTATGGATATCGAACAGATAAAACGAACCTTCTCTGTGATGCAGCGCAGCAATCGCAGAGCAATGAGGAACTCAAGAGAGTATTTTTAAGAACAGTGCTGTAAGGAGAAAGAAAAGGCAGAAAAATTAATTAGGAGTTGAAACCTATTCTATTGAGTTTAAGATCATTGAAATTAATATATTTAATGATGGCGATTTCTATTGTTACCAATATATTTAGACAATTGAAATTAAATGCAAATAAATGTTACACTTATGTGGTTCAATACAATAACTGAAAGTGTGGTTGTGGTAAAATAAATAGAAATGTAAATTCATTCTTAAGGTAACAATTAAGTTAATAGAAGAATGAAACTGAGATAAATAACTAATTGGGATTTTATATTTTAATTTATGTGAAAATTTGACAAAATCCAATTTAATGGAAATATAGTAGTTAATACCAATAAAAATGGAGATTAAAGTATATTAATGTAGTGAAATGAAAAACAAATGTTAATTTTGTTTATAAAATAATAGTTGATTCAAATAAAAAAGATTGAAATTGAATCAAATTAATTTATTGGAATTAATTATGATTAAATGAATTTATTGGAACTGAGGTTTAACATTGTAATTAGTGGGATATTCAATATCAAATTGATATAGGAATTTTTTATAAAGGATTATAAACTACCTAGTAATCCAAACTGATAGAAATTATAAATAACTAAATATTGAATTGAAAGTGATTTAATTTAATTTAAATTAATTTAATTAATTAACTGGAATATAGCCATTTTGACAACTATCTCGGATTTTGACGAAGCCAGTTTCATCGAATTGGTAGCGGTGAGTTATTATAGGATTTCAAGTTTCGTAGCGATCGGACTTATCGTTTGATCGTAAGGGCTTGAAACGCCTAGAAATCAGTTAAATTAAATCAATTGAAATCAATTTGAATTAAGCTAATTTTAACGTAACTTCTTCATGCGATGGAATTAGGAGTTGAAACCTATTCTATTGAGTTTAAAATCATTGAAAACATCTTTTTTGATGTATAGGTTGACCCATTTCATTCTTGAGTCGAAATGGGCTTTTCGGGTCGTTTATCGTTCAATCAATCTTGTCCATTCATCCTATTTCTGACCTAACTATAAATAGTCCGTTATAAACCCTAGCCACTCTACACATTCATTTGTCTATACGTACATTTCCTTCTCAACTCTTGATTCCAATGGCAGACAAACCAAACAAACTTCTCAATTCAATTTCAAATCAAAAATTCAACTTCAAATTAAAAATTCTCAGACTATATCGAATTATATATCAATTTGAAGCGCTCGACGAGCGCGTCTCGGATCTGTAATTCATTTTCCAATTTGAACCTCTATCTGTCTAGAAATTGATGAACTACTCTCGGCCGTTCGTTGATCGTCTATCAACTTCGACGGATCGCCGTTTGGGGGTTACCGTCATGTAGATGAGGACGAGTGGATAACATTTGTGTCATTCTTTTGGTTGATCAGTGGTCTGATGTGACGAATTAATTCAATTAGGTCATGATGTAGTGGTGGCGGCTGCCCTCATTCACGGCCGATGGTGGATCCATCATCGTAGGGGGGAGATTGGAGGCGTACCGATGGTGGGCCGCGAGCAGTTTGAGGCCAGAAAAGCGATCTCTTGCGGCGGCGACTTCATCAGGTTTGAGTGCAACTTCAACGCGAGGGTTCTGAGTATTGGAAGGTGGTGACGTGTGTTGTTTATTATTGTTTTATTTATTTTAAATTTTAAATCGTTGAACTTCTAATGATAATAACTTTTGCATACGAACTCGGATTCATGCACGATTTCTTACGTTGGGATCGTATTGAAATTCCAGACATTTTAACGCTTGTTTGGACGAATTCTGAAACTGTTTGAATTTTGAGTTTAAATTGGATTTAAATTCAATTTAAATTCAAAGGTGAGTGTTTTAACCCACTCACAACTTCTAAATTTTTTTATGTTTGTTAAATTAAATTTATGATGCGATTAGAAATTTATCTATGGCTGTTTCGTATATTATGAATCATCATCTCAGTTAATTTGAATTTATTTGACTTAAATCGTTATTTAATTTATTATTGAATATAAATTGCCAGTCAAATGCCTATTATTGATTATCAGTTCTATATTGATATTTAGTGATTGATTTGGTTATGATTGTGATGGATGTTTAACTGTTGATATTGGATGAATGGATGTTGTATTCTATATCATTATAAACTGCAAGTTCACTATGGGTTGAAATGATACATATCCGAATGGTCTATAGATTAGGGAAAAATCGTTATGGGCTGAAATGATAGACTCGAGCGATTTTATGGATTTTAATATTAATACGGGATTGTGGTTTGAAATAATATATTACCGTGAAATTTTAAATTGCGGGTTGAAATGATAAGTATCCATATCACTAGACCCTAGGGTAGAGAATTATGTACGGGCACCAGATTGGTTAAATTAAATAATTTTAAATCCTTAATTTTTGAATTCAATTAAATGATATTTAAAATAAAAATTTGATTTATATAAATTAAAGTATTATTGGAAAATCAAGTTTTATGTTGGAATGTGAATTGGTTTTAATGGGAATTGCTTTAAGAAATTTAGTTGGAAGTTTAAAGGTTAACCTTTAAGTATAAATGAAATTCTATCGAAATTGAGACATTAAATTTGTTTGAAAATAACTTTAAAGTATTTTGAAATTGGAGTAATTCGAATTGATATTTGAACATGGATTAAAAATGAGCTAAAATGCAATAGTTTATTGAAACTAAAAATTTGAAGGTTGAAACGTAGTTCGTTGATTTGGAAATTGAAATTTGTCCAAATGTGTTGAAATGAAATGAATAGTTTAATTTGATATAAATTCCAAATTCATATTTTAATATAAACTTCTTTAAAGATATTTAAAAAAAATCTAATTATTAAGATTTTCAAATTTATTAAACCATTTAACCAATATTGACTATTTAAATTATTTTGATCTATTTTAAACCAAATTCATTTATTTTAAACTAATGTAAACCATTTTATTTATTTTAAATATAATAAATCTATTTTAATGCTATTTAATCTTTTTTAGTTGTATTTAATCTAATTTAAATCTATTTAACTATTTTAAATCAATTTAAATGTATTTTAACCTATAATTAAACTATTTTAGAGTATGTTAACTATTTATAACTATTTAAAACTAATTTATAAATTTCTAGACTAAATGACGTGGAAGTGTTTAAATTCAATTCAATTGGTTTAAAAAGAGAATAAGGTTAAATGATGTTCTAACCTAAGTTAGGGTTTAAAATGTTATAATTAATTGAAATGATGATTTTGAAGTAAGAATTTAACCTATTTTAGAAATATGATTTTTGGAAGGAATTATGATTTTGGAAACGATATGATTTGAAGGTGAATATCATTTGAAAGTGAATATGGTTTAAAGTGAATATGATTTGAAAGTGAATGTGGTTTGAAGTGAATATGATTTCAAAGAGATGATTTGAAATTTAAATATGATATTTTGATATCAATTATGAAATGATTTTGGAAATGTAAAAGAGCCATATGGTGTGTAATAAGCGAGCGATTGTTAAAGAGACTGGGATCGAATATTGTCATACTCACTACCAATATCGAAAACTACTTTAACAACTGTGTACGTGGTAGAGATTCCAGAAATGAGGTAGGATGGTTTGGTGAACGTTTTCTATATGATGTATGATGTGACCCTGACTCCCATGAGTCAGCTTAGATGTGACTATAATCAGGAGCCACGCCGGGACAAGTGAGGTCATTCCTCCAATCGGAAACACTTCTTCGATATTATATTCTGATTTTTGTGGTTGACTTGGCGACCACCCTCTGATTTTTGATTTGGGAGTGTGTTTGGAGGTGGGAGGTAGTAGCTGCGATGCGTTATCACCAGTCCAGATCCGCAAATGGTATATCTACCATGGCTTTTCCTCATGTGTCATGTTCACAAGCCCTAGCGCACCTTCTACGAGTTTGTTTTATAGCATACCTATGGGATACCCTCTGTGTTCACCTCTCGGAGGAGCGTACGGTACTGAATAGACTATGGGAATATATAAAATGTGTTAATGGGGATATAGGTAATGCCTTAACGCTATCTTAATACCTTTACTTTACTATAGACATATTATAATAGCATATTGTACTACATAGTACATGGTTTAACGGATCCTTAGGAGATATGAATCCCGAGCATCTCTTAAGTTACTGCACTCACGTTAGAAACTGGATAGGAGATGTCAAACCCCGTAAACATCTCTGATTTCGTTCCGCTCGTATTTATTTACCGTTGATTTAACTTACATAAGATCTTTTAGTTCTGACTCGAGTGATTTGTCTTTTCAATTCACTCGGGTCAGCCTGAGCATTTTAGGATTTTGAAAACCTTATTTTTAGAGGACGAAGACGAAAATTTGTATTATTATTCTTTACTTTAATTAATTCACTGCATCATGTATTCCGCTGCATTATATATATTCTCCGGTATGTGTAACTCTGATCTGTATTGTATAAGTATAATCAAATGTTTTATAAAACAGCTTCATGAACTGTTTATTTGATTATTATATTTTTTCATTCTGCTGCAAGATTTTGTTTGTTTTTTCTTTCTCTGTGTTAACGCTAAAATGTGAACGCTAACACCCCGGTGTGTAAAGTGTAGTTGTGAAAGCACCACCCGATAGATCGGGAAAGAATTACAAGCAAGTAATAGCAGAAAAGCAGTAAACAACAACGATTTTATAGTGGTTCGGCTTAAGGGTATAGCCTACGTCCACTCTAAGTACTTTTATTAATAATCCCGTTACAAACTGATACAATTCTTCTCAAGTTCAATACACTTCAAGTTACAAGTGATTTGGAACAAGTCTTAAGCTTCAATGTCGATTAAAGTTCTTAGATTCATGTTGAAGATGTGCGGTTTCTTCGTGAATTTCTTTGATGTATTCCTCTAATCTTGGAAGCTCTAAGTGTTGATGAAGTTCTCAATGCAGCAAGGTAACGGTGTGTGAAGAGAATGTGCCAAAAGAGACCCTTGAATGTTGGAGGTAGTCGTGTATTTATAGTGAATTCTGGGCTGGAATTACTGCCAAGTTCTAAGTCGTGGCCGACTTAGTATAAGTCGTGGCCGACTTAACATATGTCGTGGCCGATTTACCGAGTCAAGTCCACGGCTTAATAGAAGCAAGCTTATCTGAATTCATATCATCTGTCTTAAGCCGTCGCCGAGGTAACGTGCCGCGCGTTAAATTGTTGCACTACTTCTTCCTTCATATCTCTAGGTCGGTTACGACTTATCACAAGCCATAGGTCGGTCATGACTTGGGTGTGGACAACTTGTTCTTAACAGTTATGTCGGCAAACAACTTGAGTCGTTAGATCGGAGATTGTGTTAGGTCGGTAGACTTTTGTAAGTCCTAGGTCAGAATCTCCTTGAACTTTAAGTCGGCATCTTCTCAGGCCCCTTAGGTCGGTAACTTGGTCAAGTCATTGGGTCGGCATTACTTAAAAGCGTTAGGTCGGCACACTCTTAGCAGTTGGGTCGGCAGACGATGCGAATGGTTAGGTCGGAACTTTCTTTAAGGCCTTAGATCGGTCTCCTTCTCAAGCCTCTTAGGTCGGTATCCCTCTTAATCCTTATGCAATTAGGTCGGTTTTCCGTGCTAAGATATTAAGTCGGCACCCTTCGTTAAGTTGGCAGAACGTTAGGTCGTCTATCATTTTGGACCGGTGACCCACGGCCGAGTCGGGGTTAACATTTGCCCCTCGAAACGTACGCCTAATAGTTAGGTCGTATGCTTCGATATCTTTTAACGCGTTCCTTTTTAAATCGGTAGGTCGTACGCGAACCATCAGTTGGATGGCCTATGTCGCTTCAGTCCCTACCATAGTGAGATATAAATCGTCAATTTTCTTCTTTCTTCTCATTACCTATTTCTTCGATTCCGCCATTAAAAATCTTCCGAGCTCCAAAAAGGCGATTTAATTTCAATCAACTACTGAAAACATCTGCTATTCATCACGTAAGTGATTTCATTCTTTTTTCGACCGTAGATTACTATTGATTCGTGAATTCTGTTGCTTAAACTCGAACCGCCTCCCTATATGATGCTCCATCACGAATCCCATCACGTTTATAGCTGATGAAGCCTAGGTTGCTTAATTCGGCTTCAGATGACCGCTGATACAACGAAGGTGACTTATCACCTTAGGCTCGATGATCTCTGATGGTAGGGTATTGGATTTGTGACAACTTCGAACTGTTGTATTGGGTGATTTGATAGCATGAATGAAGGCTGTTGTTGATGGAATGGTTATCGGGTTAATGGGTAGATGGAGTGTGATGTTGGTTCGGGAGCGAGTCAGTGATTTTGGGTGGCTTATCCTTTGGCCGACCTGGCTCTTAGCAACCTTAAGTCGTGGCTGAGAGAGTGCTTGAAGAACACTTGCCGATTTAAACTTTAAGGCCTGAATCGTGACCGAGTTAATACTTGGAAAGTTCCTGCCTTTCGGACCGGAGCTTACTTTCTTATCTCTCCCTTGCGGCCTAGAGGACTGAGTTGCCAAATTAAACTACTTAGACCCTGACCCGCTACCGACCTAGCCTTATCTCGCGAAAAACTTTTGAACCGCAACCGACTTAATACTTGGGCTTTAGACGTGTTATCATTTAGGAGCATAGGCCTACTTTGAGCATTTGTCTTGAGCTACCGAACTAAATTGTCTGAATTTTGAACTGCCCCAACTTTAAACTTGCTTGAATCTCATTGTATTATTTCACAGGCCGCATTAACTTATAAGCTGCTAACCTGCTGAAAATGACAAACAAAGAAAACCAAGGCGAAAATACTGCCATTGACTGCCCACGTCAGATGACAGATTAGTCAAGACAAGACAAGCAACTTAACTATATTGCATGAAATGTTTGTGAATCAATCAATTAAAGTTAAACATTAATGCAAAGTATCAACAATCTGAACTGATTTGTCTGCATCAACATCATACTTGCATATTTAGGCTTAAAACAATAATCCCTGGATTTCATAACTAACAAATGCTTGCTAGTTTTCATTCCAGTTATATTTGTTTACTGCTTGATTGATTTTACACAACACTTCACACACTTTAGGAAACGTGCATCTTCATGTTTGAATACCCAGTTGTTTATGTAGAATGACTTCCCACCGGGAAGAAGAAGTGGTAACTCAAGAGGAAGAAACTTTTCCGATAGCTGTTCCCATAGAGAATCCTCCGGAGAGAACCTCGACTATTCTAACTTCAAGAGCGTTTATCCAGCTGCGCACTCAATTTGGCTTTGCTGAAAGTGATGTTCTTCTCCCTGGGCCAAGTGATACTGCTGACAATCCTCCCTATGGTTTTGTTGCAGTCAATCGCCAAATGTGCTTAAGTGGGGCGATTCCTCCTTTTAACGACTTCCTTCGAACTCTTCTCCTTCGGTTGACAATCTCTCCGTTTCAACTTCATCCCAATGGCTATGCCATCTTGACGGGGTTATGTGTTTTATTTAGAAGAACTCTTGATCGCCTACCGAGTTTTGAAGAAATTCGTTATCTGTGCTCGTTTGCAAAGAGTAAAGATCATCCTTCCCTTATTATTGTGAGAAGTGCCAGAAACCGCAAGCTCATTTCCGATCTTACTGAAAGCGTTCATGGATTTTTGAACCAGTTTTTCTTTGCCCGCTGTCCCTCAGGGTTTTATGCCATCTGGAGAGTAGGAAGTAAGATTAGTGTTTCTATTTTTTCCGTTTTGAAACTTTTTCGAGATCCGAACTTTCAGTTGCTAACTTCATTCTTTGTTCCTTTCAGCACTTCCTCTCCCTTCTAGAGACCCAATTCACAAGCAAGTCTTTGAGAGGTTGAGTGCCGTGGCCACAGAAGAGAGGAGCATAAAATTTCTGTTGAGGGATGAATTTTTACATCAACACGGGCTTCTACACACTTCTCGCTCTATGCATGCTCATGAAGTTCCAACGGAAGTCCCCAATTCTCCGATAAAGACTCCTGAATCTTCGCTGGTGAAGTGCTCCACTTCTGTTGATGTTGCGGGGCCATCTGGTAAACTTGCCCCGGTTATCGAGGAAGAAGAGCCTCAGGGATCCTCTCACCATTCACAAGAATCTGGTGAAAAGGCTAAGAAATCCAGTCCTGTCAAGCAAAGCAGAGACGATACCTTCGAAGGATTGAGCGACCTCTTCGCTACTTCACAAGAGATCTTCAAAGATGACCCTACTACTGCCGGGATTTCTTCTTCAGTAGTTGAAGCTACTTCTATTTTGCAACAGTCGTCGTCGACTCAAGAGTTGACGTTAACTATTACACCCACAACCACTCCCCAAATAAAGAGTGGTTCGTAGATTAATGCGCGTAGTTTGCACAACACACACACTTAGAATTTCTCATCACTTCTATGCACTTTTCTTCTTGTACTTTAAAGATTTCTAAAGCTTATTATTTTAATTCCAGATTCTCCTATGGGGCGCAGCGGCTCGTACTATGACGATTTCCAACGCTACGGGAGGCGTAGCCAGTATGATTACAGGCGTTACCTTCCTTCTTACAGAGAGTCGGATGAAGAGAGGGCTGCCCGAAAGGCTCATGAAAGGAGGACTGAAGAAGAACATCGTGAAAGAAGGGAGAGAGAAGAGCGCCATGATTCTTGGCAAAAAGGCGATGACTCTCACAAGAGAAAATCTCATGACGATTGAGGAAAAGGTCACATGAGTGAAGACTTAAGCAAACGAGCCCGTCACAGTGAAAAGCAGGCCTCTACTACTCCTGCCTCGCTCGACATTCCTTCTGATTCTCCTGTTCTTGGGAAATCAGATATTCAAACGATAATTAGCAGGCCCAAATTTCAAGTTGGACCGGGTCCTGCTACTCTGCAGAGCCGGTTTCCTCAATGGTGCCTTAAGGGAGTGAGGTTCGACCTAGACTTGGTCCCCATCGACAAGTCTGTCATGTTGCGCAATCTTGACGCCGTCAAACTTGATATCGAGAGGATGTCAAACTGGCAGAAGCTTGTCGATGAGCTTCAAAGAGTTAACCGTGCCAACATAGAGGCCATGCTTACTATGGAAAACGATAAGGCCGAATGGCAAAAGGTCGTTGAGCAACACGACACCGAGATGAGGAACATTGCTTCTTACAATGAGGAGCTTGAAGCAAAAGTCGAGGAATTGAAACATGAGCTTGCTGCTTCCTCTTCTTCCTATTCTCAGAAAGAAGAAGTGCTCCTGAAACAAGTGAGAGACGCTCACGCTAGCCAAATGGATGCCGAAGACAGGCTAGAAGTACAAAAAAGAATCAGTGAAGGCTATGCTACTGATATTGCTGAGCTCCGAAAGAAAAACAACTCCCAGGAGGCGGAGATACAAATGCTTAAGCTTCAGCTTGCCAAAACTGAAAGGGAGCGTGATGAGGCTGTCGCCGGCAGAATCACAGCTGAAGAATCTCATGAGGCGACCAAAAACAGCATCAGCTCAACATTATTCGACTTCTACTTGCACAGCGTCTTGGGGCGTGGAAGCCTTGCCTTTCTAGGCCCCAAGTATGAAATCACACTGGCTGAAGTTTGGGAGACAGCACTTGATATGCTCGGTGGTAAAGGTGCTGGATATGCTGAGTCAGCCCTTGAAGAGCATTATCTTGATGACGAAGCCCGTGCCGCTCTTGCCAAGGGTAAGGAGCAGCTTGCCAGAGCGCGGGCCGGGATGGCGGAAGAGGAGCGTTCTGAAAAAGAAGTACCGCCTACCATCTCCCAACGTCCTCTAGTTTCTCCCGAGGTGGACATTACAGGCCCTAGTGCTCATTTGCCGCCTCCTACAAGAACTGGGGTAATCACCCTTACTGATGAAGAGGCTTTGGAGGACATTGGGGCTCAGAATTATGAGATTGAACTGACAAAGCCAATATCTTTAGGTAATTTCGACATTGGTCCGATTCAGGTGGATTGCCTGCTTATTCCTCAAAAATTTGATGAGCTTCTCGATTACCTCCTGAATCTCGATGAACCCATATCTCCCTTCTTTCGGGAAGATACTAACATTTTCAATTTTTCTTCTTCTGCAGTTGAAACAACAAGTGCCGTGCAGACTTCGCCTTCTCTGGCTATTCCTCCTCCATCTCTTCAGGTGACTCCTCCTTCTGCTTCACAACCTGGGTCACAAGAGGAGAAAATTGAGGCTCTTCATGGTTTGGATGACCCTGTTGCCTCGCAGGAGCAAAAAGATGAGGGACTCGAAGGAGGCGAGATCTCTCCGGAGTGGACTCCTTCTGACGACGTAGTTTTGTCCGCTCTCGTTACTCCGGGGAGTGAGTCTTCTTCGCAGAGAAGAAAGAAGCATGGGACATCGAAGAGGAGGGGGAAGAAAATTATCACCACTGAAGAGGAACCGGAAATTGCGCCAGTTGTACCTCCCTCCCCTTCTTCCGTTATGCCTTCAGACCAACCTGGAAGACCCGAAAAGCTAACCACTCGGCCGGGTAAAGGGTCTAAAGGCGGCAAGAAGAAATGAAGAGTTGAGCTTTTTGATTCCTTTTTTTTTTGTGTAATGGTCGGATGTTGTGCAGGCACCGGCCCCTGCTTCTTATTTTGAAACCTGTATTTGCAATATCTGCAAATGAATAAAATGATTCTTTATTTGTACAGACTTTTGTTTGAATTTGAGAATGCATTTATTATTCATTTTTGCACAAGTTCTTTTTCTTTGCGCAAGTTTTATTTATACGATGTTGCGGTGAGCTTGTGGTATGTTGTTTGAGCGTACTTTACCGACATAGTTATACCGCTTTGTATGTAACTATACCATGTTGCCCCTATACCATGAGCTTACTGCAATATCGTATACTTTAAGGGGACTTGCACTCTCGTTTTCTAAAGAATAATTACTTCATTCTCGAGAAGAATTTTCGTAGAGTGCAACTTCCTTCATATAAGTTTCTACGCTTTGTCCTTCGAAGAAATCACTTTCTCCTTTTGCGTTTGTATATATTTTGCCAAGTGAATTCTTCTATGTGGCAAAGCGGACCTCTGAATGTACTTTAACCCCCTCTTTTTTTTTCTGAGGAAGATCATTCTCCATAATAGGTAAATTACTCTTCCTTTGGAAGTTAAAGTATGCTCTTGATGAGGATTTTTTTTTTTTTTTTTTTTTATATATATATAAATAGAAAGTTGTTCCTCTGAGGAGGGATTTTTCACGTTTCAACACTTGGAAGTTTTATTTCAATCTCGGTGAAACGTGTACCTCCAAAGAGTTATGCCTTAGAAATCCTTTTCACGTTTCATCACTTGGAAGTTTTATTTCAATCTCGGTGAAACGTAGGTTTCCGAAGAGGTCTTTCTTCTTAATTGTGTCCCCGGGAGGGGGTTGTACCTCTGAGGAGGGATTTCTCACGTTTCAACACTTGGAAGTTTTATTTCAATCTTGGTGAAACGTGTACCTCCAAAGAGTTGTGCCTTCGAGGAAAGCCTTTTCACGTTTCGACACTTGGAAGTTTTATTTCAATCTCGGTGAAACATGGGCTTCCAGGAAGGTCTTTATCTTGTTTTGTATTTCAACTTTGGTGAAGTGAAATTCCGAAGAGCGGTTGTTACACTTCAACTCCTGGCGAAATGTGCCCCCGAAGAGGTCTTTATTTTTTTTTTGCATTTCAACTCTGGTGAAGTGTAATTCCGAAGAGCGGTTGTTACACTTCAACTCCTGGTGAAATGTGCCCCCGAAGAGGTCTTTATTTTGTTTGCATTTCAACTCTGGTGAAGTGCAATTCCGAAGAGCGGCTGTTACACTTCAACTCCTGGTGAAATGTGCCCCCGAAGAGGTCTTTATTTTGTTTGCATTTCAACTCTGGTGAAGTGTAATTCCGAAGAGCGGCTGTTACACTTCAACTCCTGGTGAAATGTGCCCCAGAGATGGTTTACATTGCCTGGAAGTTACTCTCTCATGGTTGGTGGATCATGACTCCTCCAATCTTTTTTGTTGAGTAGAGAACTTTCTTTTTTGCGGCATATGTCCCATTTAAGGTCTTTGTCCTCCGAAGAGTTGTGCCTCCGAAGAGGAGCATTTTGCCTCCGAAGAGGGCTTTGGTCTCTGAGGAGAAGCATTCGGTCCCCGTAGAGAAACTTTTTTGCCTCCGAAGAGGGCTTTGGTCTCTGAGGAGAAGCATTCGGTCTCCGTAGAGAAGCATTTTCCCTCCGTAGAGGGCTTTGATCTCTGAGGAGAAGCATTCGGTCTCCGTAGAGAAGCATTTTGCCTCCGTAGAGGGCTTTGGTCTCTGAGGAGAAGCATTCGGTCTCCGTAGAGAAGCATTTTGCCTCCGTAGAGGGCTTTGGTCTCTGAGGAGAAGCATTCGGTCCCCGTAGAGAAGCTTTTTTGCCTCCGAAGAGGGCTTTGGTCTCTGAGGAGAAGCATTCGGTCTCCGTAGAGAAGCATTTGCCTCCGAAGAGGGCTTTGGTCTCTGAGGAGAAGCATTCGGTCTCCGTAGAGAAGCTTTTTTGCCTCCGAAGAGGGCTTTGGTCTCTGAGGAGAAGCATTCGGTCTCCGTAGAGAAGCATTTGCCTCCGAAGAGGGCTTTGGTCTCTGAGGAGAAGCATTAGGTCTCCGTAGAGAAGCTTTTTTGCCTCCGAAGAGGGCTTTGGTCTCTGAGGAGAAGCATTCGGTCTCCGTAGAGAAGCTTTTTTGCCTCCGAAGAGGGCTTTGGTCTCTGAGGAGAAGCATTCGGTCTCCGTAGAGAAGCATTTGCCTCCGAAGAGGGCTTTGGTCTCTGAGGAGAAGCATTCGGTCTCCGTAGAGAAGCTTTTTTGCCTCCGAAGAGGGCTTTGGTCTCTGAGGAGAAGCATTCGGTCTCCGTAGAGAAGCATTTGCCTCCGAAGAGGGCTTTGGTCTCTGAGGAGAAGCATTCGGTCCCCGTAGAGAAGCTTTTGCCTCCGAAGAGGGCTTTGGTCTCTGAGGAGAAGCATTCGGTCTCCGTAGAGAAGCATTTTGCCTCCGAAGAGGGCTTTTCACATTTCATCTCACGGGAGTATGTTGACCGGTTGTGGTGAAATGCGTGCCCCTAAGTAGGGTTATTGTCAGGAAGTTTGGAGTTTCCTTTTCTCGGTTGGATGGATTCTCGGGAGTGTGTCGACCGATAACTCCACGACTTTGTAAAGAGAAAGACGCCTTTTTTCGGTGAAGCCCGCTTGAGGTTTTTATCCTCTGAGGAGTTATGCCTTCAAAGAGGGCTTGTGCTTCTGAAATATTCTTTTTGCTGGCTGACGCTTGCTCTCGCATGTCTCTTTGCCGTTGATTCATGTTGACAATCCCCATTGCTTCACAAGTGTCACCACTTTCAGCTACCAGGCCTCTCCCTTACCCAAAGGAGTATATTTTATAGTTAAGTGAATTGGTGGTGGCAGATTTAGGTTCTTTAACTTGCTGTTTGTTGTTCAAACATTTGTAGTTAGCTATATATGATCTGCTTCTATCCACCTTGCTTACTTTCGTTTGAAGTTTTCCTTTTGTAGGATTTGACTATGGGAATTTTGAATGGCCCAGTGCTCGACTGCCGGATGATGTTGCGGATCGCTTGGTCTCGTGACTGGTAAGCTTTGTTTTTATGGCCTGCATTATTAAATCGTTTTTTTTTTAGTAACACGATTAACGTATTTCATATGCCGGAATAAAACTAAGCAGTTTATAATAGTAGAGAACATAAGAATTATAGTGGTTTAACCGAAACTGGGCCTATATCCACTTTATAGCTTTTGTTATTCGCCTGCCTTGCAATTGCCCTTAACAAGCGAATCATATATTTGTAAATTCTTTGCAATATCTTAGCAAAGTTCTCATGTAAAATATGGATGTAAATGGTTGCTGTTCCAAGTTCTTGGAATTGGTTTTCTTTCGACAGTTGCGAATTTGATTGATTATATTAGCAATTCCTTAGTGCCGTCTTTAAGTGTTCTTCTGTTGGCGGGTGGTTTTAACTGAAGAAACATACTCTAGCCAAATCTTATTTGTTTGCTTAGAGTACTTCTTATTCAGGATTTGACCCTGGAATTCTGTTGTTTAAGGCTTGCTTTTGAATGCTACCAAGGGTTGCTTGATATTGCAATGAATCAGCTTGGTATTGATTGCCTGCAAATTTAGATCGATAATCTTAGTGATATTCTCAGAATATTTCACATATCGAAATAAAATAAGCGACTCGTAATAATAGGGAAAGCAAGACTTATAGTTTTTATTATTTATTGGCATTGTTTTTACTACAGATTTTGACACAAGAATCATTGGATCAGCACTCTTTTACAAATTTGAAACAAAGTGTTCAAGTAAGGTATGGAAGCAATTGCTGCCCCAGGCTTTAGGAATTGAATTTTTTGGCATGAGAGGACTGGATGGCAACATCTTTCAGAATCGAAACTTCCTTTCACTTTGAAGGTCTCCTTGGAGTGTGAGCACGTCTTCCCGCCTCATCCAATTTTTCCCTGCCTGGTGAGGGCTTGCTGTGATGACACTGATGATAGGACCTTCATCTCCCTGTGCCACGGTTCTCTTACTTGAGCTACATTGTTGAGCGGGAACCAGCTGCACCTTAGAGGATGAGGAGTAGTTAATTTCATCTTTTTTTTCACATACTGTTGTAGTTCATTCTGCTTGATCAATTCTTCAATCTCCTTCCTTAGATGGCGACATTGGTTAGTTTCATGGCCAGGTTGATTGTGAAATTGACAGAATTTCCCATTGTCTGTCGCGCTTCTCCTCATCAGAGGTGGTTTGGGGTAAACAACAACATCCTTCGTTGCCAAGAAGATACTTTCCGGAGTGTCGGTCAAGGGAGTGAAGTTGGAGGGTATGAAGCGTCGAGCTTTTTTCAAGAGTTTTTGTTTTCTTCTTCCCCCATTCTTCTCTTTCTGTTCAATCATTTCCGGTATGTATTCTTCATCGTTACCAGGACTCAATGGGTAATCATCAACTATTCTTTCAAAAGTTCGCCTTGACAAACGTTCGTGGATAGTTGGTCGTGGCCATGAATTCTCTGTTTGGGGGAATGTTCCAATAGTAATGCCAGTTGCTCGTTGAGGAGCATTCCATTCTTCTGAAACCTGGGCCTCTTTGGCAATGGTTTTTATATCACTTTCTAGTCGATGGACTTCTTCCTGCAATGCGTTCATCTTATCCAGTATCCTATTGCTTTGAACTTCCATGTGTTGATATATTCCATATATCACTGCATTTAATTCAGCCCTTGTGACTCCAATACTTGAAGCTGTTTCACTTAGCGTGGGAAGAGCAATGGCATTGCTGCAAGTACCTTCAAACCTTAACAACTTCCGTTTCCTTTCTGAAGCCATGGTTTCTTTTAGAATTTTGTTGAACAATGGTTGAAGTTTGCCCCTGAGTTCAATTCTCAGTGAAAGCACCAAAAATGTTAACGCTAAAATGTGAACGCTAACACCCCGGTGTGTAAAGTGTAGTTGTGAAAGCACCACCCGATAGATCGGGAAAGAATTACAAGCAAGTAATAGCAGAAAAGCAGTAAACAACAACGATTTTATAGTGGTTCGGCTTAAGGGTATAGCCTACGTCCACTCTAAGTACTTTTATTAATAATCCGGTTACAAACTGATACAATTCTTCTCAAGTTCAATACACTTCAAGTTACAAGTGATTTGGAACAAGTCTTAAGCTTCAATGTCAATTAAAGTTCTTAGATTCATGTTGAAGATGTGCGGTTTCTTCGTGAATTTCTTTGATGTATTCCTCTAATCTTGGAAGCTCTAAGTGTTGATGAAGTTCTCAATGCAGCAAGGTAACGGTGTGTGAAGAGAATGTGCCAAAAGAGACCCTTGAATGTTGGAGGTAGTCGTGTATTTATAGTGAATTCTGGGCTGGAATTACTGCCAAGTTCTAAGTCGTGGCCGACTTAGTATAAGTCGTGGCCGACTTAACATATGTCGTGGCCGATTTACCGAGTCAAGTCCACGGCTTAATAGAAGCAAGCTTATCTGAATTCATGTCATCTGTCTTAAGTCGTCGCCGAGGTAACGTGCCGCGCGTTAAATTGTTGCACTACTTCTTCCTTCATATCTCTAGGTCGGTTACGACTTATCACAAGCCATAGGTCGGCCATGACTTGGGTGTGGACAACTTGTTCTTAACAGTTATGTCGGCAAACAACTTGAGTCGTTAGATCGGAGATTGTGTTAGGTCGGTAGACTTTTGTAAGTCCTAGGTCAGAATCTCCTTGAACTTTAAGTCGGCATCTTCTCAAGCCCCTTAGGTCGGTAACTTGGTCAAGTCATTGGGTCGGCATTACTTCAAAGCGTTAGGTCGGCACACTCTTAGCAGTTGGGTCGGCAGACGATGCGAATGGTTAGGTCGGAACTTTCTTTAAGGCCTTAGATCGGTCTCCTTCTCAAGCCTCTTAGGTCGGTATCCCTCTTAATCCTTATGCAATTAGGTCGGTTTTCCGTGCTAAGATATTAAGTCGGCACCCTTCGTTAAGTTGGCAGAACGTTAGGTCGTCTATCATTTTGGACCGGTGACCCACGGCCGAGTCGGGGTTAACACTCTGCTTTTTCTTATTCATCCCAAAACAATCCGCCCTTCTGTATGGTTTAAGTCGGCACGTGTGTCTGCTTAAACGTACAAAAAGGCAGGATATTACACTCAATAAGGTCCTTTATTATGCAACGGTCGACATGTGCAAATATAGGTAAAACTAGAAATTCACCGAAAGGTGGTGCAAGTAGCCTATCCGAAATCGGTTGAGGTAATGAGGTATAAAACTCAAAAATACACTTATACTAACTATCACGCATAGCTACATGACGAACCTATATAAGCAACTAATTAATGTTAATAGTAAACTAATAAAACCAATAACATTCTTAGTTTGTGAGCGTTCATCTAATAATTACATATTAAAATAATACATGTGGCTTCGCTAGCTTTGTGGTAAGTCGATTTGCTATAGTCGGGGGGAGATCGTGCAAGGATCGTAGATCGTCTGCAGTCACGGTAGTATCTGGAATGATATGAGCTGCGCCGGCATTGGCATCTACCATGGGTCGGACAGTCCGTCTATCGGTTTTGATGGAGAGTGGCGTCATTTGGGCGTCTTGATCAATAAATTAGAAACTGTAAAAAAAGAAATTGAGTGGTAAATAAATGATGGTAAAAGAGGAAAACGAGCCTCATATAGGCATTTAGTCCAGATGTCTGTTCGACAAACGCCTGATGCTCAAGTGTTTGTTGAACAAACGTCCGGTCTCATAAACTATTGGAGGATTCATGAGCTTACAAAATGTAATCTCACATTTTGTAACATATTCACTTCAAAACTATTGGAGATTCTTTTATTGTAGTGTTTTATGGTTAAATGATAGTACTCGGCAGCGTTTTATACTCTCTATATTTTTTTTGGCATTTTCTCATATAATGATATCGTACACCGTCCATTTTTTTACCAGCCACTATTTTTGCAGAAATTAGAGATTAGTGAGAAAGATGAGATGAGCAATGATTTTTTAATACGTTGTAAGATATGCAGGTGGCACGGTAGGCTAAGAGCAGAGGTGTATTTTTATTTGTTAGGGTTAGGCTTTGAGGAGACGGCTATGAAGGGTGACAATCATGGGAGGTGACGACTACGAGTAGCGTTGGAGCGTGGGGAAAGAGTAGTGTAAGGGACACGATGATGTGGGAAGTAGTGGCATGGGAAGCAGCGGTTTGGTCTATGCATAAGTGAAGAACGAAATGTGTCTTTTTGGCTAAATTTTAAAGATGATGTCCTACAAACCATTGAAAGTTTGTAATTTGAACTAAATTTCCATATTATTTATACACACATATATATGTAATACATACGTACATCCGTGTGTGTGTGATATATTAAAATAAACATTAAATTAATTAATATGTTTATTCAATTGAATACTGAATATTATAAAATAAAATATGATTTTATTTTAAATAGATAAATCAGATCCAATGCAATTGATATATTACATAAGCTCATTAAGATCCAATTAGAAATTTATGCATTTCACCCGCTGCCAAAGTGGTAGGGACCCAACACCAATAACCACTCACTTAGAAATGTTGCAAATTTGATGTCGACAATTTATTCATACATCTGCCGCTGACATCGACTTTAATGGGAGAGTAAATAAGGCGATGCAATTTTACATCAGATCCGACGTTGTTAACAAATTTGCTACCTGGCATCCGAGATTTGAAGATTACCCACATTTTAACTTTCTTTATTTCTTCCATGTCCAAATAACAAGGATTAATAGATTTGGGACACCTCTTTGGGTGACTAGCCTTGAATTTTTATAGAATTGTAACTTTGGGATACATGAATCGATGCGAGAAAGTGTACAAAGTTAGCCACCACCTATACACTGTGAACTTCCTTCAAACATCACTCTTTTCATGAGTTCCTCTCTAATGTGTGAGTTTTCCTCTAATGGCACACACATAAAAATGCATCCACGCAAATGTATAGGTAAAGTGTAAAACAAAAAAATTCCAACATTGAAAATACAGAAATTAAATCAACAATAAAATGCAAAGTTTACTCATTTTCTTATGTAGTTTTAATAATTTTATTGAAAATAGCTGCAATAACAAAAAAATAAATAGCTTAAGTAACGAAAAAGCCACGAAGTTATACCTAATGTCAATGGTCAATGATATGGAGATCTTTGAGCCCCATCATCGTAATAAGGATGTCGTATTATTTTATGGATCGATGATACCTAACATTTAAAAGATAAAAAATGAACGAAATTCAGAATGCAAGGAAAATATGGAAGCAAGATAATAGTCAACTGAACTTCATAAGAGTAAAAATCTAGTTACGAGAAAATCTAACGAGTAATAGTGTGAAAAGTTAACGCATATGTAAGAAAACAAAGTAATAAAAGTTAAGGGTTTGTTCTGTTTCATTTCAAGTTTTGCGTTTTCAAAATTCATTACAAAATAATAGTATGGATCCATGCTTCGCAAATGGGTTGTTTATATTATTGTATACATTGATATTTTTTTTGAGTGCAAACATGTAAACGGAAAGCAATGACATTTTTGGAATTTCAAAAAACATCGAGTAAATTAGTTAAACTAATTTTCTTTATTAGTAGTAGAGATGTAAAGAGCGGAGTAAAATATTCAAAAATTCGAGTTACTACGACGATGAAGAAGGGACTACAGATGGAATGGAGGAAAGTCTATTTAGACTCAAAATGTAGACACAATTGGTGACACAATGGATTTGCACCATTAGATTGCCTCCTGATTTCCAACTTCCGTATAAGGATAAAAATATCCAACGGCCGTGATTTTTTGTGTCCCCAATTTGTGTCCATTTTGTGTCTAAATAGCCATTCTCTTTTCCAAAATATGAAAAAGAATAATTAGTCTTTTATTTTGTATATTGAGTTCATTTTTCAAATTTGTTGGTTTCAAAAAAAACATATGAAACATATTCTGTTTTGTTTAGACGAAAACACAAAACTAACGGCAAACTAACCCGAGCCTAAAAGTTTTCATTCTAATCAAAAGCTCGTGTTTTGTATGGTTATGGTCGTATTGTGATGGCAGTAATTTGTTAGACAATCCCTTAAAATAACAATAATTTTGGTTACGGTGATAAATAATATTTACTTCAGACTCGTAGCAACGGAAACACAGAAGCAAAAATGATGGGCTTTTATGTAAAAAAAGACCTCCTTCTTCCATCAATCGAAACCCTACTCCGGCAGATTTTTTCCATTTACCGTAAAAAAGTTATTCCCTTTTCTGAAATAGAGCCCAACCACGTTATCTTTGTGCTGCTTTTTTGGCTATTCACAAATCGACAGAGCAATGAAGAGAAGATTTTTTGCCCTCACGCAGGATCGAACTACGGACCTCCAGTTTACAAGACTGGCGCTCTACCACTGAGCTATAAGGGCTGCTATATGCACAAACTTGCAAATTTTTTCATTTATCTCTACTAGATTGGATTGGAAGGCATCCACCCAAACAGGCAAGCTCTAGCTCTATTAAAATTGATGTGGTTGAAAGCTACACGATGAAATAATTGGTATCAAGGCAGTTCAGTATGAATTGTTTGTTCCCCATTAGAGATAATATCTTATAGTTAATTAAAGATGTGTTACAAAGTTTTATAATGCTTCACGATGAAAAATCTCTTTCCGACACACATTATGTACACATTATGTACACACTATGTGTGTTGCGTGTGAATATTCTTATATATGTTACAAAGTTTTATAATGCTTAAAATACATTGATAAATTGTTGTTTTTCTTCCAAATTTAGATTTATTTATCACCATTTCAATGAATATTCGAAATTAAACATATAACTCATTTATCTAAGAAAATGTGTCAAACATGAGATGTCAAATTCAAATTTTTTTCGTTCTAGATACTTGTTTAAAAATATTAGCAAATTATAATCTCCCCCCTCTGTCTCTCTCCCTCCCCTTCCCCCCTCCCCTCTCAAAACACACACACCATAGTAAGATATACAAAATTTATTTTCTTGGTTTTCTACAATTACATTACATTACATTAAAGTTCTCACTAGTCATTATCTTTACGCTACTATCCTCTTTTTCTTTCATATCAAGGTTAATTGTCATTACATTAAGTCATAATAGTATGATCGTATATCTTTATGCATTTCGCTCTTTTTTAATTTTAAATTTACAAATTTATTTTATAGATTAATATTGTCAAAAATAATAATTTCATCGTTAATGCATTTTATTAATGTCTTATCACGAAGGGAAATTATTGGATATTAATTAATCATTTACAAAACTAGAATATTTTAAGAAAACTGCAATAATTATAAGCTTTTCCACAGTTCAATTTTTTTTCGGCTTTCAACTGCTGTCTAATATATATAGTTAAAAATTAGGTTATAATTTTCATTTTATCCTGCTTTCATTCTAGATGAATATTTTAATATTTCTTACAAGTTTTATAATTTGTAAAATATATCGATTCATTATTATTACACCTACAGTTTTAGGTTTGTTTTATAACTAATATTTGAATTTAAATTTATAAACCGTTCATCTAATCAAATGCATCAGATATCAAATTCAAAATTTTGTCTTAATTCATACATATCTAAAATATAAAAAAATAAAAAATTTTAAATCAGTCAAATTTCTGTAATTAATTTATATATATTCATTTGTTCGAAGAAAAAAATAGGAGAAGGTAACAAAATGTTTAACTCATTTATATGAACGAAAATGGCAATCTTAATTTTTTTTGTTCAAATTAAATCATGTAACAAAAAATATACATCTAAAATAAAATAAGATCGACCTATTAGTAAATCGTGAACCATGTATTAATGAATTGTGAAATCATACTTACATCTAGTACTCGCCATTCTTTTGGTAGCTCATTTATGAGATTGTTGTAATACGTTATTCCCTCTTTTCAAGGTACCATCTGTTTTAAGAAATCAACATCAAACGAAGTCAAATAAGAATTTTGTATAGTTGTTTGGAACATACAAGCTTCAGTTTTGTTTTTTTTTTGTTTTTTTTTAAATAACATCATTCATAATGTTCATTTTTGTTGGTTCATTTAAATACAGTGGACCGGTTATAACATGGCAAAATTCTTAACCAAAAGACCGAGAAACGATATGAATCAACTCCCATCTCCTTCATCATCTTTACATGATCCTGCAAACATTTGATAATCATATATTTTCTCTAATACATGGTTTATATTGACATTCCATTACATCATTGTTTTCAGATTTCAGTTACTTTATATCCGTGTTATGGGTCCATGGTAACGTCTCCATTACTGCTGCCCTAAATTTTCTCTGTATGCTCTGGACAATGAAAAAGTACCAATAATATCTCAAATGCAGATGTATTTCTATTTACAATTTGCATTCTGCTATTCTTTTCACAAACTAGAATATTTTGAAATATTGTACTCCCATTAGATTTTATGAGGCTACCAATTATATTAACATAATCTGTCTAGCATACACGGCTGTTGGTGAGCGAAAGCGCCCCAAATGCTAGGTCCTTTCCCCCCATTTGATGCTTCCTCCACCTAAAACCATATAACATATTATGATATGTTTCAATGTATACATATTTCAATACTACACATCTATAGAAAATAAATAAATAACTAAATAAAAAGAAAAAGCATACCTGAATGCAGAAGATGCAACACCGAATTTATATTCACCATGGAACATAGACCTTTGTATATCAGCTTCAAGTGGAACATAAATTGTCCATGGTTAGGGTATTGGTGCAGTATTTTCTGTATTAGAGCATGCAATATGAGTATCTGACCTCTTGCTCCTGTAACTAATGGTCAAATTTTTCTTTGAAAGAGAGAGACTGGCATCTTCTTTTCTAGATGCTAGAAGTGGATCACTGGTCCTTGTTTGAATTAGCATGTTCAGGAGTTTAGCCATGGTTTATAAATTTTAATTGAAGGGTATCTCTTTCTTGCTTGTGATTAGTACCACACCTATATGCATGTTTTTATAAAGGCTGGGAGCCTGTAAAAATAATATATATATCTTGGCAGTTTGACTGCGAATGCAACTTTTGTTGAAATTATTCACCACGAGAAGGGCGAGAAGTTTCATGACATATTCTCTTCTGTTGTGAGATGTACTTTGATTCGTGTATTATTGGCTCTATTTGCTAATTTCGAGTTGGAGCTTGAACAATTAGATGTAAAGACTGTATTTTTGCATGAAGATCTCAAGGAAGATATCTATATTTGTTAGACAGAGCTAGAGTATGTCTGCAAGCTGAACAAATCTTTGTATAGATGAAGCATTTCCCCAGACATAGGTGCAAATGATTTGACAAGTTTATGTTTTCACAAGGATTTGCCAAGATCTACAAGGACCAATAAATGTACTTTGAAAGTGGGGTTGGTATGATTTACTAGCTGTTATATGTAGATGATACGTTGGTTGTTTTACATTATATGACGAGAATTGTTGAGTTGAAAGCGGAACTCAGTAGGGAGTTTGATATAAAGAACTTAGGAAATGCACAACGAATACCGGTTGCCTCTTTTATTGCATTAGAGAAGGCAACAAATTATGTAACGACCCGCCTTTTTGGACAGTTTAAACCGACGATCAAATACCCATGTCGATTCCAAACCATTAAAAGGGCAGATAGTTATTGGGGTAATTAATAAAAGAAAAGGAAGGGAAATAAAGGAAATGAAACAACACAGAATCTCACAGCGGAAGGCTAAAGTATAATAATAAAATAACAGTTCATGAAGCTGTTAATTAAATGAATACATTTGAAATGAATACATTTGATTATTATTATACAACATTTATCAGAGTTACATACACAACAAATATCATACAACAATGCAGCGGAATGGAATGAACATAATAGTAGTACATAATATACCAAATCTTCGTCTTCATCCTCCAGAAATAGATCCTCAAAAATCTGAAAACTCAGGACTGACCCGAGCGTAATGAAAAGACAAAACACTCGAGTCAGGACTAAATATCCTTATGAAAGTTAAGTCAATCGTAAATAAATATGAGTGTAACAGCGTCGGGGATGTTTACGGGGTTTGACATCTCCTATCCAGTGTCAACGTGCGTGCAATAACTTAAGAGATGTTACGGGATTTTCCATCTCTCAAGGATCCGTGAAACTATATACTATGTAGTAATATACGCTAAGTAGATAATGCCTATCAGTAATATAAAGTATCAAAATAGCGTTAAGGCGTTACCATAATCCCCCTTAACACATTTTTATATTCCCAAAAGCATATACAAGACCGTAGTTTCCCCAAAACCGGAAGTCACCAGAGGGCAATCCATATACTCAAGGTACAAATCAAAACGTAGTGGTCGCGAATAGGATAATCAGTATGACAAGGTACATGAGGCAATACCAACTAGGATACTAGTAGTTGCGTGATCCGGACTGATGTTGGGCATAGCCAGCAGCTACCCCAACACCGCGAAACAACACTCCCAAATCAAGGGGTGCACCCAAATCGCATCACAAATGTAATAGATATGGTATCGAAGAAGTGTGTCCGCTAGAGGTGGCGAACCTCAATGGCCCGGCGCGGCTCCTGTTTTAGTCATGTCAGGGGTCATCCAATAATCGTTCTCTTTCTTCAGTCAACGCGTTCACCAAACCATCCACTTCATTCTGGATCAACACTCCGCGTATAATAGTTATTAAAGTGGTTTTCGGTATCGACAGAGAGTATGTCCATATCTGATCCCGGTCTCTTTAATAACTACGTATTATTACACCGTTGGCTCTTTTACATTTCAAATCGATTCATAATTGATATCAAAATATCATGTTCGCTTTAAAAATCAAATCCATTTCAAATATCATTTTATATCGCTTTTACATAGTAATATTCAAAGCCCGAATTAGGGTTAAATCTTTAAACAAATCAATTTTCAAATTTAAATCAAATCCCAAATTTTAAATTTCAAAGTCTCGACTTATATTACTTAACAATTTCTTTTAACCAAATTTATTTCAACGTTCCAAACCCAAATTTCGATAAATTCGATTTCTATAAATTTATGTCTATTTATAACTTTTAAACAAACATATAAATAAATTTCAAATCGACGATTTTAAAAATTATTAATTTAGCCAATTCGGTGTCCGTATATAATTTTCTATCCTATGGCCAAGTAATTATTTATTTCAATTAAATGTCAGGGATGAGTATATATTACTTAAATTAAATCTCAGTATCATATGTATGCATAACAGGTTATATATAAGCAATAAACATCCAAACATTTAAATATCAACCAATAACATCCATCGAAATAAATCATCCAATAGACAATACAATCCATGGCAATTTCATAGTTATCAAGGTCAGGTAATGTAATCGCAATTCAATTTCAATTTCAATTTAACTGTCAATTTAATTTTTCAACGGTTAATTCAAATAACAAGCTATACGACAATTAAATTCATATCAAACAACGACAAATAACATTCATATCACTTCATAATGTCAATTTAACTAGCATAAAGATATTTAGTACGTTGTGAGCGTTATAAAACACTCACCTTGATTTTACGATTTCAAATCAAATCGAACGACGTTCGATTTAACCCAAAATTTTCTCTAGCTCCAAACGATTCCAATCCAGCTCCTTTGCGAAGAGCTCGTCGAAACGATTCCAACGCAAAAAGTTTCGTCCGAATCCGACCTCGTATGAAAAAGATATGATTTTTACAAGTTTACACGATTTTATATTAACTAAATTTACAACCTTCTTTATAATTTTACCTAACTCAAATCTCAGCCACTAGATCCCTCCTCTGCAAATCTCCACCGCTCCTTCTTTCTTCCATCTCACGTTCATCTACAGGTTAGAGACGCAACATAGAACCCATCAAGCTTCAAACTAGGGTTCCATTTTGCGACCACCACAAGCATCGGGAAGTTGATCAGAGACCATCGTTGCGAAGCCCCGCTCGAGAGCCACCATCGGCTGCCACCATGTTGAACTCGGCCTCCCCTATCACCTTGAAAAACGTGAAAAACGCAGCCCCTTCCTACACGATTTCCCGTTGATTCGAAGCTCCGTTTTCGATCATCTCCGTATGGATTTGAAGCTTTCATCGTGCTCTACAACTTTGTAGTTGAGAGTTTTTGCTAATTGTTGATGGATTGAGAGGAAAATGAGAAAGAAGTTTCGAATTTCGTGGCCATTGATTCAGAAAATGGCGGCCAGGGCTGAAGTCAATTAGGGTTTCTGGATTATAATAATAATAAAACTGTCTCGGTTTGCGTGCGTATTTATATAGGTAGGTCCAAAATCAACTGTAACGACCCGCCTTTTTGGACAGTTTAAACCGACGATCAAATACACATGTCGATTTCAAACCATTAAAAGAGCAGATAGTTATTGGGGTAATTAAGAAAAGAAAAGGAAGGGAAATAAAGGAAATGAAACAACACAGAATCTCACAGCGGAAGGCTAAAGTATAATAATAAAATAACAGTTCATGAAGCTGTTAATTAAATGAATACATTTGAAATGAATACATTTGATTATTATTATACAACATTTATCAGAGTTACATACACAGCAAATATCATACAACAATGCAGCGGAATGGAATGAACATAATAGTAGTACATAATATACCAAATCTTCGTCTTCATCCTCCAGAAATAGATCCTCAAAAATCTGAAAACTCAGGTCTGACCCGAGCGTAATGAAAAGACAAACACTCGAGTCAGGACTAAATATCCTCATGTAAGTTAAGTCAATCGTAAATAAATATGAGTGTAACGGCGTCAGAGATGTTTACGGGGTTTGACATCTCCTATCCAGTGTCAACGTGCGTGCAATAACTCAAGAGATGTTACGGGATTTTCCATCTCTCAAGGATCCGTGAAACTATATACTATGTAGTAATATACGCTAAGTAGATAATGCCTATCAGTAATATAAAGTATCAAAATAGCGTTAAGGCGTTACCATAATCCCCCTTAACACATTTTTATATTCCCAAAAGCATATACAAGACCGTAGTTTCCCCAAAACCGGAAGTCACCAGAGGGCAATCCATATACTCAAGGTACAAATCAAAACGTAGTGGTCGCGAATAGGATAATCAGTATGACAAGGTACATGAGGCAATACCAACTAGGATACTAGTAGTTGCGTGATCCGGACTGATGTTGGGCATAGCCAGCAGCTACCCCAACACCGCGAAACAACACTCCCAAATCAAGGGGTGCACCCAAATCGCATCACAAATGTAATAGATATGGTATCGAAGAAGTGTGTCCGCTAAAGGTGGCGAACCTCAATGGCCCGGCGCGGCTCCTGTTTTAGTCATGTCAGGGGTCATCCAAAAATCGTTCTCTTTCTTCAGTCAACGCGTTCACCAAACCATCCACTTCATTCTGGATCATCACTCCGCGTATAATAGTTATTAAAGTGGTTTTCGGTATCGACAGAGAGTATGTCCATATCCGATCCCGGTCTCTTTAATAACTACGTATTATTACACCTTTGGCTCATTATATTTCAAATCGGTTCATAATTGATATCAAAATATCATATTCGCTTCAAAAATCAAATCCATTCAAATATCATCGTATCTTTCAAAATATCAGATTTCATATTTAAATTAAAGATTTAAATATAAACATTTCACCTTATTGACCAGCTTAGGATTTTAGAAAAAATAGTTTTAAGTAGTTTAAAAGTAGTTTTAAATAATTAAAATAGTTAAAAACACTTAAAATCTTTAAAATGGATTTAAAATAGATAAATTAGTTTAAAATAATTTAAATTGGGTTAAGTAGATTTAAAATAGATTAAAATAATTTAAGTATTCAAAATGGTTTATATAACAGAGTAATTTTGAAAACAAATTAAAACAGCTTCAAAATCAATCCATTTCAATTATAACTTCCCAATTCAAATCAATTTCAATTTCCATTCTACCGATTCAATTTCGATTTCAATTCAAAACAATGTCAACTTTTACTTCAAATCAATTCAATTCTACATTCACCTTTAATTAATTCAATTTCAATTTATATCGATTTGGAGCTTGATTTCTCAAAATATCAATTTATAACACTTAACAAAATTTCCAACAATATTCAAGTTTAAATCCAAATTCCAAATATGATTCAATTCCAAACTCGATTTCAAAATATCATTTTCATATCACTTTTACTTAGTAATATTCAAAGCTCGAAATAATGTTCAATCTTTAAAATAAATAGATTTTCGAAATTCAATCGTATCCAAATTTTAAATTTTAAAGTCACAACTTAAATTATTTACCAATTTCTTTTAACCAAAATTTATTTCAACATTCCAACTCAAATTTTCGACAAATTCGATTTCTATAAATTGATTTCTATTTATCACTTTTAAATCGAAACATTTAAATAAATTTCAAATCGACGATTTCAAAAATTATTAATTTAGCCAATTCGGTGTCCGTATATAATTTTCTATCCTATGGCCAAGTAATTATTTATTTCAATTAAATGTCAGGGATGAGTATATATTACTTAAATTAAATCTCAGTATCATATGTATGCATAACAGGATCTATATAAGCAAATAAACATCCAAACATTCAATTATCAACCAATAGCATCCATCAAAATACATCATCAAATAAACAATACAATTCATGGCAGTTTCATAGTTATCAATGTCAGGTAATTTAATCGCAATTCAATTTTAATTTCAATTTAACTGTCAATTTAATTTTCAACGGTTAATGCAAAAGACAAGCTATATGACAATTAAATTTTTATCAAACAACGACAAATAAGATCATAACACTTCATAATGTCAAATTTAACTAGCATAAAGATATTTTGTACGGTGTGAGCGTTATAAAACACTCACCTTGATTTTACGATTTTAAATCAAATCGAACGACGTTTGATTTAACTCAAAATTTTCTCTAGCTCCAAATGATTCCAATCCAGTTGCATTGCGTAGTCCTCGTCGATACGATTCCAACGCAAAAAGTTTCGTGCGTTTTCGACCTCGTATGAAAAAGTTATGCTATTTTAAAGTTTATACGAATTTAAATATACAATTTCAGCTTTATTTTAAATATCAAACCCTCAACTCCATCCTGGCCATCGATTTCTGCATCTTCAGATCTGAGCCGTCCCTCATCTCTTCTTCCTCAACGTGACAAACGCACGTATAAATAACCCATAGCCGCCGTTCTTCAAGCAATTGTCACGACCACCTCGACGACTTCCAGAAACCCTAATTGACTTCAGCCCTAGCCGCCATTTCCTGAATCAATGACCACAAATTAATGAAATATAGAATTGGTAAATGGAAACTAATTAAATTTGAATATAACTAAATGTCTATAAGCTTGGAAGTGTATGAAATTAAAATTGACTTGGAAATGTATAATTGATTTAGTGTAGATTTTGGATGAATGTTAATGTTTGATATGCATTGGTTGTTAGATGGATGAAAACTGATTAAGTAGAATTCATTAGTGTTAATGGAATTGAATAAACGGAATAAAATTTTAAAATAACTAAATTCAAATTTGAAGCAAAGTGAAATTAAATATAATGGAATTCAATTTAAATTGAAGCAAATTGACTTTAATTTAAAATATGAATGAAACAAACTTGAATAAATCGGAAACAAATTGAATGTAAACCTATTGTGTGGATGAATAAGAAAATAAATAGCTTTGTGTTTATGATTGTTCTTTAGAAAATTTGATGTTTTGATGGTTTGTACTTTGAAATAATAAAAGCAAAATTTTGGAAGAAAAAAAAAAAAAAATCCAAAATGGTCCAATACATGCTGAAATGAAAACAACCATAACTTTTAAATGGCTGAACGGAATTCGACGATTTTGGACTTTCCGAAAAGCTTAGAAACTATAGCACAACTTTTATTTGGAGTGTCTTGAGAAATTCCTTCGTCTACTAGGTTAAAAACTTGAATGTTACTCGCTGTCCTGTGTAAAAAAAATAAGAAAAATCTGAAGCATACAACCTTAGTATTTTCGCCATATCTTTTGACTGGTTTATCGGATTTTGATGATCTTGCCCTTTATGGAAAGCTAAGAACTTAAGATAAAACTTTTGTTTTAAGTGTTTTGTGTTTTGACACCGTTTAGAAGGTCGAAACCACGAGTGAACGTCACAGACCTGCGCAACACTGCCCAGGCTGAAGCGTATCCCCTAAGTAAAACGGCCATAACTTTTGAACGGATGATCCGAATTCGATGATTTTGGACATTACGGAAAGCCTGAAATAAATGCAACAACTTTTGTTTAGATTCTATTGTCAAATTTTACCGTTTAGGTGACCTAAAGCTAAGATTTGTTTGCTGTCCAGAAATTGAAATCTCAGTTTTGAAGATAAATATATTATATATATGTTGTGTAGGCTAAGTATAGCGGTCTATCTTTATATGCATGGTTCTAACTTAGTTTTGAGCATTTTAGTAGGTAGAAAAGGGGTTGCGCTTCGTGTGGAGCTCGCTTCTACGCTAAACGCATAATGTAAGTAAAATGCTAATAAATGCTAAATAAAAGGTACGCTTACGGTTTTATATGATATTGGTGATATTTATATGTTGTTTCCCCACATATGGGATGCCTCATCATTGAGATGAGATGTATATTTGTGATATATATGCTATTATATTTTTTCCGATCGAGCCGCGCAAAGGAGACTCTGCCGAATTTTTCCATAAATCCGGGTGTTAGAAAATTTTTCAACTTTTAAAATTTTTTTTATAACTTGTTTTGATAATTATCTTTTAAGTTTAGAAAGCCGTTCGGAGTAACTTAGTGGAAGCGTAGTTATGGCCTTATAAATGGAATTTCATTATTTTATAAGTTGGTAACTTTGAATAAAATATATCTAATGTTGAATTCTATACTTAGTTTCTTTTCCCTTCTTTTCCTTTTCGGGGACGAAAAGTTTTGAGTGGGGGAGAGTGTAACGACCCGTAAATTTTCGATAATTAAAATAGCTAATTTAATAAGATTTCGTAATTTAGTGTTAGAAAAAAAAATTGTAAGTCGTTTGGAATAATAATAAATGTTGAATCTATTGGGATTATAATAGAGTTAATAAGATTTTTAAAACTGGAATTTATTGGATAAATTGAATAACGGGTTTAATATGATTAAAAATGATTTGTAAAATTTTATTTTATCATATTGGAGTTATAGTGATGTTATAGAACTTTTAAAACTGAATTTAAAATTTATTTGTGAAAATTGAATATTTTAATATTTAATTATCGACTGGAAAATAGCCAATTTTTAAACAGTCTCAGAATTGAACGAAACTAGTTCCATTGGATCCGTAATAGTTAGTTATTATCGGATTTAAATTTTCGTAGCAATCGGAGTTGTCGTTTCACCGTGGCAGCTCGAAACGCGTTGAAATTGTTTTAATATTAATTTGGCGAGTTAAAATAGTCATTTTTCAAACGGTCTCGGATTTCGACGAAACTAGTTTCATTGGATCCGTAATGTGATATTATTGTAAGGTTTCAAATTTCAAGTCAAACGGATTTACCGTTTGTCCGGGGCAAGCCAAAACGCATAGAAAATCGTTTAATCGGTTTAATTTAAAATTGATCGTTTATTTCCGTAACTCTCACATACGATCGAATTAGCCTCTGAAACCTATTCCATTGCGTCCGGAATGGGGGTAAAACCTTATAAACGCCTGGCGGCACGTCTCGATTGGAGTTCGGATGATTTTGGACCTACCTATATAAATACGCACGCAAACCGAGACAGTTTTATTATTATTATAATCCAGAAACCCTAATTGACTTCAGCCCTAGCCGCCATTTCCTGAATCAATGGCCACGAAATTCGAAACTTCTTTCTCATTTTCCTCTCAATCCATCAACAATTAGCAAAAACTCTCAACTACAAAGTTGTAGAGCACGATGAAAGCTTCAAATCCATACGGAGATGATCGAAAACGGAGCTTCGAATCAACGGGAAATCGTGTAGGAAGGGGCTGCATTTTTCACGTTTTTCGAGGTGATAGGGGAGGCCGAGTTCAACATGGTGGCAGCCGATGGTGGCTCTCGAGCGGGGCTTCGCAACGATGGTCTCTGATCAACTTCCCGACGCTTGTGGTGGTCGCAAAATGGAACCCTAGTTTGAAGCTTGATGGGTTCTATGTTGCGTCTCTAACCTGTAGATGAACGTGAGATGGAAGAAAGAAGGAGCGGTGGAGATTTGCAGAGGAGGGATCTAGTGGCTGAGATTTGAGTTAGGTAAAATTATAAAGAAGGTTGTAAATTTAGTTAATATAAAATCGTGTAAACTTGTAAAAATCATATCTTTTTCATACGAGGTCGGATTCGGACGAAACTTTTTGCGTTGGAATCGTTTCGACGAGCTCTTCGCAAAGGAGCTGGATTGGAATCGTTTGGAGCTAGAGAAAATTTTGGGTTAAATCGAACGTCGTTCGATTTGATTTGAAATCGTAAAATCAAGGTGAGTGTTTTATAACGCTCACAACGTACTAAATATCTTTATGCTAGTTAAATTGACATTATGAAGTGATATGAATGTTATTTGTCGTTGTTTGATATGAATTTAATTGTCGTATAGCTTGTTATTTGAATTAACCGATGAAAAATTAAATTGACAGTTAAATTGAAATTGAAATTGAATTGCGATTACATTACCTGACCTTGATAACTATGAAATTGCCATGGATTGTATTATCTATTGGATGATTTATTTCGATGGATGTTATTGGTTGATATTTAAATGTTTGGATGTTTATTGCTTATATATAACCTGTTATGCATACATATGATACTGAGATTTAATTTAAGTAATATATACTCATCCCTGACATTTAATTGAAATAAATAATTACTTGGCCATAGGATAGAAAATTATATACGGACACCGAATTGGCTAAATTAATAATTTTTAAAATCGTCGATTTGAAATTTATTTATATGTTTGTTTAAAAGTTATAAATAGACATAAATTTATAGAAATCGAATTTATCGAAATTTGGGTTTGGAACGTTGAAATAAATTTGGTTAAAAGAAATTGTTAAGTAATATAAGTCGAGACTTTGAAATTTAAAATTTGGGATTTGATTTAAATTCGAAAATTGATTTGTTTAAAGATTTAACCCTAATTCGGGCTTTGAATATTACTATGTAAAAGCGATATAAAATGATATTTGAAATGGATTTGATTTTTAAAGCGAACATGATATTTTGATATCAATTATGAATCGATTTGAAATGTAAAAGAGCCAACGGTGTAATAATACGTAGTTATTAAAGAGACCGGGATCGGATATGGACATACTCTCTGTCGATACCGAAAACCACTTTAATAACTATTATACGCGAAGTGTTGATCCAGAATGAAGTGGATGGTTTGGTGAACGCGTTGACTGAAGAAAGAGAACGATTATTGGATGACCCCTGACATGACTAAAACAGGAGTCGCGCCGGGCCATTGAGGTTCGCCACCTCTAGCGGACACACTTCTTCGATACCATATCTATTACATTTGTGATGCGATTTGGGTGCACCCCTTGATTTGGGAGTGTTGTTTCGCGGTGTTGGGGTAGCTGCTGGCTATGCCCAACATCAGTCCGGATCACGCAACTACTAGTATCCTAGTTGGTATTGCCTCATGTACCTTGTCATACTGATTATCCTATTCGCGACCACTACGTTTTGATTTGTACCTTGAGTATATGGATTGCCCTCTGGTGACTTCCGGTTTTGGGGAAACTACGGTCTTGTATATGCTTTTGGGAATATAAAAATGTGTTAAGGGGGATTATGGTAACGCCTTAACGCTATTTTGATACTTTATATTACTGATAGGCATTATCTACTTAGCGTATATTACTACATAGTATATAGTTTCACGGATCCTTGAGAGATGGAAAATCCCGTAACATCTCTTAAGTTATTGCACGCACGTTGACACTGGATAGGAGATGTCAAACCCCGTAAACATCCCCGACGCCGTTACACTCATATTTATTTACGATTGACTTAACTTTCATAAGGATATTTAGTCCTGACTCGAGTGTTTTGTCTTTTCATTACGCTCGGGTCAGTCCTGAGTTTTCAGATTTTTGAGGATCTATTTCTGGAGGATGAAGACGAAGATTTGGTATATTATGTACTACTATTATGTTCATTCCATTCCGCTGCATTGTTGTATGATATTTGTTGTGTATGTAACTCTGATAAATGTTGTATAATAATAATCAAATGTATTCATTTCAAATGTATTCATTTAATTAACAGCTTCATGAACTGTTATTTTATTATTATACTTTAGCCTTCCGCTGTGAGATTCTGTGTTGTTTCATTTCCTTTATTTCCCTTCCTTTTCTTTTCTTAATTACCCCAATAACTATCTGCCCTTTTAATGGTTTGGAATCGACATGGGTATTTGATCGTCGGTTTAAACTGTCCAAAAAGGCGGGTCGTTACAAATTATCTACATGGAAAAGATTAACGGAAGTATTCAATGGCTTCTTAAAGAAGATATTTGTCAAGTCTATTATAAATAGACATGTCTAGGGTTGATAAGAGAGGTGTGAGAAAAAGTGTATTTTGTTGGGTATTTGGGATTGAGATTTCTTTCTATTTTAAGTCTCTTTTGTATTTTCTTAGTTGAATCAATAAAAGTTTCATTTTTTGGAGGAATTAATTTTGTTTGCTTTCTTCACTATTTTCTCTTCTAAATCTAATTATGTTGTGATCCCCGAAAAATCATTAACATTTGATATCAGAGCCAGGTTTACAAATTTTTGGAAGAGTCTTTGGCTATGGAGAAGATAAGTGTTGAAAAGCTTAGTGGAAGGAACTGGGGATTATGGAAGGCGAAGATGGAAGATTATCTCTATCTTAATGATCTTCACCAACCCTTGGAAAACAAAGGTGAAAAGCCAAATGGAATAACTGAGGCAAAGTGCGAAATTTTGGATAGGAAGGCAGCTGCAGCAATTCAGTGTTTTATGGAGAATTCTGTGTTTCATATTGTTGTTTGTGAAACTTCTGCTTTTGGCATATGGAAGGAATTTATGCAAAAAATTCTGCAACAAATAAGGCATTCTTGATGAGAAAGTTGGTCAATCTAAAACTTAAGGAAGGCGAATCGATTAGCGAATATCTCAACAGCTTTCAAGCAATTGTGAACCAATTGGCGAAGATAGGCTTCAAAGTTGATGACGAAACTCAAGATTTAATATTAATGATCTCATTGCCTGAAAGTTAGGAAACTCTAATAGTCGCATTGAACAATTCAAATTCTAATGGTGTTGTTTCCATGGAGATTGTGGTTAGCAGTCTTCTTAATGAGGAGATGCGGAGGATAAATTCATTGAAAGGAAAGGCCACTGAAGAAAAGGAAACTACAAATCCATTGGCAGAGGTCCACTTTGCAAAGAGAGAAAGACGCTCATTCAAACCAAATACGGATCGAGACTTCATTTGCTATTACTATGAAAAACCAGGCCATCAGCTGAAATTTTGCAATAAATTAAGAGATGATGAAAACTCAAGAAGGAAGCAAAAATAAGCTGGAGGTAGATCGTGATGAGGAGGTAAACTTTGGCATTAGCAATGATGTTCTTTGTGTTGAATGTGTGGTGTGTACGAGTGCACATGCTAATATAGTACACACGGATCGTGTAATATGGAATATAATATAAATGCGGAAATAGATGATAATAACAAAGTAAATAAAAATAGAAAAATCACACCAGAGATTTTTATACTGGTTCGGAGCACCGTCCTACGTCCAGTCCCAGACTTCTATCTGGATTTTCACTATTAACTACCTCGCTTCACCCGGAGGAACAGGTTTACAACACCCGAGCAAACGAACAGAATTTCACGCCTCTAATACACTGAGGACTTCAACACTTGCCTCTTACAACACCGAGGACTTCAACAAAGATGAATATAATTGTTTGTTGACGGTATATGTTCTTGCTAACACAGTTTTGTCACTTGTAGTACATATTTCCTATAATCTTATCCTTAAAAATATGTGAACGATGTTTTGTGAAGATTAAGGGAAATATATTACTTATTGAATCAAAAGATATTAAATAATTTCAATGATTCAATAAGCAATTAAAATAATTGAGATCTTTTAGAATGCAGGAGTATTTAGAAAGTAAGATCAGAAATTAGAGTAAAAAATGTATGTAATCATATATGTGAATCAATGATTTAGATGAGTTTATATAGAGAAAAAATGGTTGTAACTCTTTGTGAACAGTAGCCATTAATAGATATGATCATTGATTAAAGGTAAGAGATGCAACCATTGGAGAAAGAAGTGTCTTTTGGAAAAGGTTTCTCTCTATTTAAAAACGGTCGACAGGTCAAAAATTGGCCAGTAGACAGGATTTCAAATATATAGTCGTTATGTGCATGTGTGCACGTTTATGTGCATTTTACACAGAAACGGTCGAACGCCTAATTTATGACCGGTCGACCGCCTAATTTATGACCGGTCGACCGGTCTCTGTTAATTTGCTCAACAAATGTGCAAATGCTTTTTTTAAACATATATATATCGATTATATTGTGATGCATGATTATTTGAGGATAGATTTTAGCAAGTTTATCACTATTACAATATCAAATAATCAACCTATAATCTAGAGTACCATATGTAGCTCTTTTGTGCCTCTTTATAGCTATGATGTCTTTGTTTTGTCGATCGCCTTTATTTCTTTGTAAGAAATCAAAACCTTCATAGAACCTGTGACTCAACATTCTCCCCCTTTTTGATTGATGACAACATATATCTGAAGTTCTGAATCTCCCCCTGAATATGTGATCTGTATTCTTTATATATATATATATTCCTGCAAATAATTGTTAGCACTTTCTCCCCCTTTGTCATCGACAAAAAGGAATAATAGATAACGGAATAATATAGGAGTATATCAACCAGAATATTCATGCATACCAAACATACCAGAGTATCATACCAGAGTATGTAACATATCCAAACATACCAGAGTATCATACATACCATAATATCATACGAATAAAAGTAACGACACTATTTAGTACAAGTGTCGAATGATGTTTTTAAATTACTAATCCAAAATATAGAGATAGAAAACAGAATCTAGGATGAGTCAGAAGCTGTCTCCTCTTGAATATCTTCTTCCTCATCATCATCATCATCATCATCTTCCTCTTCATCGTCCTCTCTAGATGATTCTCCACGACCATGTCCACTAGTACCAGCAGACTCCTCAGTTGATGACCAGTTGAAAGCAGGAGGAGAAGGACGTTTTCCTGGGTCTTGAGCAGAGATGGATGTGCTACATGAAATAGCATCCCATAAAATACCAAAGAATGACTTGACTTTGTTGAAGCGTCTATCAATTTTTGTGCCCATGCGCTTGAGTCTTGATTCAAGCAAGAATTGATTACGCGTAATAGTTTCGAGTGATTCTTTTGTTGTGGATTTTGATTTCAACATCTTAACTTCTTCGGAACAAGGTCGAGAGGAAGTAGCTTTTTGTTTTGTTGGACCTCTTTGTTGCCATTGTTCAAACGGCATAATCTCAAGGTAAGGAGGAGGAAGCTTCATGCGTTTGATGGTTGCGGAATCAATACATTTTGGTTTCGAGGTGGCAGAGTCAGGAGGTCTTACGCCACAAGCTAGCAAAATACGCATGATATATTCATTGAAGAAAAAGTGAGGTCGCGTAGAGTTATTTACCTTGAGAATCTCGTCAAAAAGCATATGAATCCAATTGATTTGGATATCCCCATAAATAGCATAAAGGGCCTTGAAGTTTTCTTTGTATACAGCGTCATAGTTTTCTAGTCTAGGAAACAAGGAAAACATCAAAACGCGATGTAGTAGTCCGGCGGTGGGTCGAAGTCCAATTGATTTTGTGCCATCACTGGTGTCCTCCATGAATTGATGGCTGATGTTATTGCGAGTGAAGACTTCACAGAAATGTGATGAAAACTCATCGCCTTGATTTGGAATACCCAGTATAGAAGCTATTCTATCAAGAGTGATAAAAATTTGTTTGCCACATACGACAGACCAAATGACTCCGTTCGGATTATCAGGTTTATGCTCGTCTAGGTTCATGTTGGCATAGAATAATTTTATCATCAAGTGATTTATTTCCACATTGTTTTTTGAAAAATTGATCAATGGAGTAAGATTTGAGTTATTTGCTAACCTACGGATTCCATAAGATGTGAAATCATCAAACTTGATGAAAGAGCTCGGATGAAACTTGTAATTAGTCATTTGATTCCATCTTGTGATAGCTACCGGATTTTCGAGCCACTTCTTAGCGGAGATATTGAGTGATGAAGTTCCGGAGGATGATCCTTTCTTGGGTTTCTTTTGCGGAGGAGCCATTGTTAGAAGATTTGGAGATTTGGAAATTGAAATTGAGAAAATAGGGTTTTTGGAGTTTGGGGAAAAATAACCGGTTGAGGCAAATGAGAAGGGGGATGGAAAAAATGACGCAAAGGATATATATAAAAACTGAACATACGTTAACCGGTCGACCGCTTGAATATGGCCGATCGACCGTTTTCAACCAGAGAGCAAACGGTCGACCGGTTCAAATATAGGTGGTCGACCGGTTATATTGCCTGATGAAAAATAGTTTGTTTTTGCAAATTTTGATAATATATCAAGCTATATAATTCATATTTCACTTTTATTATAAAATATAAACGTTATTACAAGAGTGATAGTGAGAAAACGATACAACAAGTATATATATATAAAACTAATGAGGAGGGGAAGATTCGTCATCAGAATTTTCTTTATTATCTTCAATACGTTGTGTCCATGGACTCCAATTTTTCTGAGCACCTTCATTCCTGTTATAATTCTGATCCCAAGAGTTAGGACTCCTAGATGTTGACGGCCTAGACGGCATTGGTTCATGCACATCATGCTTGTTTGAGCCACAAAAGAATGATGTCATTTTTTCTAAAACAGATGAACGTGCTGATGTCCGTTGTTGCTCATGATAAAGCTGGATTTGCCCATAATGGAGCTGTCTTTGAAGATCTATTTGATGTTTCTGATAGTGGTGAATCTCGTCGATCTGAGCTTTGGTACAAGGAGAACAAAACAGCGCCTTCTTAACTCGTTTTGAGGTTGGTGTACTTCCTGGAGTACGAAGGCATTGGTGATGATACTTTGGTTTTTGTTTTGGTATTTCAGGAGAATAATACTCCTCTGGCTCAGAATTTGTAACGGAAATGTGTGATTTGTGAGCACACTTATCACAAATGTGAGCCATAGAGAATAATGTATAGAGCCTTATGCTTAGAAAAAGAAAGATGAAATAAAGAGAGAAAATTTGACAAGCTTATAAAGAAGTTCCATGTATATAAGCCTGTGGATGAGAGTGAATAAAGAATTTTGACCATGAAAGCAAGCGGAGGCTCTTATTGAAAGAAATAAATAGTCTCCTTTTGATAATAGGAATTAAAAAAAAATATAGTTCAAATATAATAGAAAAACAATCATTAGAAATTACTAGTCAAGATCTTTTCTTGAAATTAAACCAAGCTCTCTTCGTAATCTAATAAAACTAGATTCGAGCAGAGGCTTAGTAAAAATGTCCGCTATTTGATTATCAATTTGGACATATTCAAGACATATATATCCTTTTTCAATATTATCTCTAAGGAAATGATGACGGATATCAATGTGTTTGGTTCTAGAATGATTCACTGGATTCTTAGAGAGATTTATAGCACTTGTGTTATCACAGTATATAATCGAATTTGATAAATGAATATCAAAATCTTGAAGTGTTTGTTGCATGTATAGTACTTGAGTACAAGCGAGAGCCGCTGATATATATTCAGCTTCACATGTTGATAGTGAAACACAATTCTGTTTCTTACTAAACGAAGAGACAAGTGATTTTCCAATAAAATGGCACGTACCACTTGTACTTTTTCTATCCATTCGCGATCCGCCAAAATCAGCATCACTATATGATACTAATTCAAATGGACATTCTTTTGGATAAAAAAGACCGAAATCTTTGGTATTATTAAGATAACGAATTATGTGTTTCACTGCTCGTAGATGTGATTCCTTTGGATCTGCTTGAAAGCGTGCACATAGACAAACACTCATCAATATATCTGGACGACTTGCTGTAAGATAAAGAAGAGAACCAATCATGCTTCGATATAATTTCTGGTCAACACTCTTACCATTTTCATCTTTTTCAAGATGTGTAGCTGTACTCATAGGAGTTGGTTTACCAGATGTATTTTCTAATCCAAAGCGTTTGATAAGATTTCCACAGTATTTTTCTTGATTGATAAAAATACCGTTTGAAAGTTGCTTGATTTGAAGTCCAAGAAAATAAGATAGTTCTCCCATATGAGACATTTCGAATTCTTTGGTCATAATACTTGCAAATTCCTTGCAGAGTTTATCGTTTGTTGAACCAAAGATGATATCGTCTACATATATCTGGATAACTAGAATATCTTTTTGAGAATGTTTGATAAACAAAGTTTGATCGATTTTGCCTATTTGAAATCCTGAGTTAATAAGATAGCTACGTAGTCGTTCATACCAAGCACGAGGTGCTTGTTTTAAACCATACAGAGCTTTCTTAAGTTTGAACGCATGGTCAGGATATTTTTCATGTACGAACAAAGGAGGTTGTTCGACATAGACATTCTCTTTGATAAATCCATTGAGAAAAGCACTTTTGACATCCATCTGTTAAAGTTTGAAATTATGGTGACAAGCAAAAGATAATAGGATTCTAATAGCTTCTAGTCGAGCAACTGGTGCAAAAGTTTCTTCATAATCGATACCTTCTTCCTGATTATACCCTTGTGCTACTAATCTTGCTTTATTTTTGGTGATATTTCCTTGTTCGTCAGCCTTATTTTTATAGACCCATTTAGTACCAATAACTGACTGATCAGTTGGTCTTGGAACAAGTTCCTAAACGTCATTGCGCTCGAACTGATTTAGTTCTTCCTGCATGGCAATGATCCAGTAATCGTCTATAGCAGCTTCTTTTGGATTCTTAGGTTCGATATTTGAGAGCAAAGCGACATGACCCATTTGATTGAGTTGACTCCTTGTTCTGACATGTGATACCTCACCGATTATATTTTGGGCCGGATGGTCTCTTAATATCCTTGGTGGTGATTGTAACTCACATATTTGAGGAATATTCTCAATAATTATTTCCGAGTCAGAATCAATATTCGTGACAGTTGGATTGTCAGTGACTATAGATTCGTCATTATCTGATATAGTGTGAGGATGCTGATAGAATTCATCAAAAAAGACATGAAGTGATTCTTCAATAGTTTTGGTTCGTTTATTAAATATACGATAGGCCTTACTTCGTTCCGAATAACCGACAAATATTCCTTCATCAGCTTTTGGATCGAATTTGCCAAGCTGGTCTTTCGTATTTAAGATAAAACACTTGGAACCAAAAACTTTGAAGTATGAGATTTTAGGCTTTCTTTTGTTAAATAATTCATAAGGAGTATTCTTAGGAAGAGGTCTTATGGACACACGATTTAAAACATAACAGGCAGTTGCGACGGCTTCTGCCCAGAAATGTTTTGGTAAGGTGGTTCCATTCAATAATGTTCTTGCACATTATTGTAAAGTTCAGTTCTTTCGTTCTACAACTCCGTTCTGTTGTGGAGTTCTGGGAAACAAAAAATTATGATATATACCTTTCTTTGTACAAAAATGTACAAATTCATTATTTTCAAATTCTCCGCCATGATCACTTCTTATATTTTTAACTTTAATCCCTTTTGATTTTTGAATTCTTTTGACGAAAGATTTGAAATGATCGAAAGTGTCACTTTTATTTTTTAAGAAAATTGTCCATGTGTAACGAGAGAAATCATCAACTATTACAAGCACATATCGACTGTGATTTATTGACTGCACCCTAGTAGGTCCAAATAAATCCATGTGTAGTAACTCAAGTGGTTGTAATGTTGATATGACTTTCTTGGATTTAAAAGATGATTTGGTCAATTTTCATAATTGACATGCATCACAAATGTTGTTAACTTTAAAACTCATTTTGGGTAGTCCTCTAACTAGATTGTTTTTGGCTAGCTTGTCAATAGTTCTGAAGTTTATATGACAGAAGCGTTTGTGCCATAGCCATGGATCATTATCATTATCCACAAGACACATATCTGAATTATGATTAATATTCATATTCAGAATATATATATATTTATGTCTCTATAACCTTCGAAAACTAAATTATGGTCTTTATCTAAAATACTACACTTATTATTCGAAAAGGAAATTATAAAACCCTTGTCACATAACTGACTAATACTAAGTAAATTGTGTTTTAAATTTCTAACTAGCATGACATTAGTAATAAGAGGTAAGTTAGATGTACCGCAATTGCTCACATCGCCTTTGCCGATGATATAACCTTTTGAATTATCTCCAAAAGTGACTGAGCCACCATCTGAGTATAAAATATTTGTCAATAAGCTCTTGTCTCCAGTCATATGCTTCGAGCAACCACTGTCCAATATCCACTTTCCTCTTTTCTTAAGTGGGACCTGCAAAAAATAAAATTAAGTCCATGGTACCCACTTTTTATGGGGTCCTAAGAGTTAGGTCTTAGGAGTCCAAACCTATACGGGTCTGGTATCCCCTTTATATACATAATTAATATTAAGATGTACAGTATTCATAAAATTCTGAATATATTTGTTCCTAATCAAATTGTTATTTGTTTTAGGAACCCATATTTTGATAGTTTTGACATTTTTCTTTTGAAATTTCACAACTGGTTTTGGTTTGGAATATAATAAACTAAGATTTTTCTTAGCTTCAGTTTTTTGTACTTTCTTCTTCCTTTTATTTCCAAAATGTTTCTTGGTTTCTTGTTTGTTATATCCCAAACCTTGTTTATCCGAAATAGATTGTGAACTTTCAATGATTTTTGTCAAATTTTCTCGACCTTTGTTAAAGTTAGAAACATTTTGAGTAATGTTATCTAACTTAGTTTGTAAACTAGCCTTTTCTAGGTCCAAAATTTTGACTTTTGCCTCAAGCTCATGATTTTTAGTAGTGAGAGCATCATTTTTCTCTTTTTGAGTTTCAATTTCTTGACTCAAAAGAACTAGTTGAGAGTCAACATTAGATGATGATTCTTGAAATTTTTCAAGTTCTTCTTCTAATATTTTCTTCTCGTCTTTTAACATATCTCATTCAAATTCTGCTCTACTCAAATCTGCTTTGGTTTCTTTTAGCTGTCGTTTTGTGTCTTTATATTTGACTATCAATTCAGCATTAATATCAAGCATTTCATCGAATGTAGGAATTTGTACCTCATCTTCTGTTGCCATGAAACATACATTAGCTTGTTCATTCTCCGAATCACTTTCACTTTCTGATGAAGATGAGTCTGAATCATCCCATGTTACTGAGAAGGCTCGTTTCTTTGACTTGTCCTTCTTATATTTGAATTTGTCATTTTTTGACTTCTTCTTTTGTTCTGGACAATCCTTCTGCATGTGCCCCCTTTTGTGGCAATTGAAACATTCTATAGAGGATGATGTTGGTTTATTCGATCCAGATTTCTTTCTGTTATAATGACTGGTTTTTCGCTGTTTTAGGAATTTTTTGAAACCTTTTGCTATGAATGCCAGATCTTCGTCTCCAGACTCTGATTCATTTTCGTCTTTTTCAGCGTGGAATGCCACGTTCTTTTTTTCTTCTTTTTGTTCCTTTCTAGTCTACAAGTTAGCTTCATAGGACATTAGATTTCCTATCAATTCATCTGGCTTCATGACGGAAAGGTCATTAGCTTCTTCAATTGCTAATACTTTTCCTTCCCTTTCACTAGTCAGAGAATGTAGGACTGTTGAAACAACATCAAAATCAGAATACTTTTGTCCTAAGCCAATAAGTGCATGGTGGATAGTTTGAAACCGTGAATAGATATCATTGATTGTCTCATTTGGTTTCATTTTGAAATTTTGAAATTGACTTTTCAGCATGGCTATTTTGGCTTGTTTAACCTTTTTAGTACCTTCACGCGTGATTTTTAGCGTTTGCCAAATTTGATATGCAGTAGTGCAGATACTAACACGGTTATATTCATTTTGGTCTAATGCACAAAACAACATATTTATTGCTCTTGCATTTACGGCTGCTGCCGTTTTCTCAGCCCAGTCCATTCTGAATAATCAGTTGTTGGATTTACTATTTCTTTTTGAGTTGCATTCCAAGCATCATAACTATTTGATTGCATAAAGAATGACATACGTGTTGCCCAATAACTATAGTTAAGACCATTGAAAAATGGAGGTCTTTGTGTCGATTGACCTTCCACGTAAGTGGTGTTTTGAGTGCTATTACTTGCGTTATTTGCCATATTACAAGAATATATCAAATAACGTTGTTACGGTTATATGATGACCGTGCTCTGATACCAAATGAATGTGTGGTGTGTACGAGTGCACATGCTAATATAGTACACACGGATCGTGTAATATGGAATATAATATAAATGCGGAAATAGATGATAATAGCAAAGTAAATAAAAATAGAAAAATCACACCAGAGATTTTTATACTGGTTCGGAGCACCGTCCTACGTCCAGTCCCCAGACTTCTATCTGGATTTTCACTATTAACTACCTCGCTTCACCCGGAGGAACAGGTTTACAACACCCGAGCAAACGAACGGGATTTCACGCCTCTAATACACTGAGGACTTCAACACTTGCCTCTTACAACACCGAGGACTTCAACAAAGATGAATATAATTGTTTGTTGACGGTATGTGTTCTTGCTAACACAGTTTTGTCACTTGTAGTACGAATTTCTTATAATCTTATCCTCAAAAATATGTGAACGATGTTTTGTGAAGATTAAGGGAAATATGTTACTTATTGAATCAAAAGATATTAAATAATTTCAATGATTCAATAAGCAATTAAAATAATTGAGAGCTTTTAGAATGCAGGAGTATTTAGAAAGTAAGATCAGAAATTAGAGTAAAAAATGTATGTAATCATATATGTGAATCAATGATTTAGATGAGTTTATATAGAGAAAAAATGGTTGTAACTCTTTGTGAACAGTAGCCATTAATAGATATGATCATTGATGAAAGGTAAGAGATGCAACCATTGGAGAAAGAAGTGTCTTTTGGAAAAGGTTTCTCTCTGTTTAAAAACGGTCGACAGGTCAAAAATTGGCCAGTAGACAGGATTTCAAATATATAGTCGTTATGTGCATGTGTGCACGTTTGTGTGCATTTTACACAGAAACGGTCGACCGCCTAATTTATGACTGGTTGACCGGTCTCTGTTAATTTGCTCAACAAATGTGCAAATGCTTTTTTTAAACATATATATATCGATTATATCGAGATGCATGATTATTCGAGGATAGATTTTAGCAAGTTTATCACTATTACAATATCAAATAATCAACCTATAATCTAGAGTACCATATGTAGCTCTTTTGTGCCTCTTTATAGCCATGATGTCTTTGTTTTGTCGATCGCCTTTATTTCTTTATCAGAAATCAAAACCTTCATAGAACCTGTGAGTCAACATGTGTTGATATGAGTATGGAAGGAGAGTGGGTGCTCGATTCTGGTGCATGTTTCCACATTTGCAATCAAAGGGAAGCATTCACTGATTATAAGGAGGAAGCATGCAAGGTGGAGCCAGCAACGGAAAACCGCAAAGCCTACTTGGAGGTCTTTGTGGTATTACAAAAAATTCTGATCTGTTGATGACGTGCATGTTCTATTGGCGGGCATGCATAGTTTGGAGGGAGGTTTAGTTTTGGATGAAGACATATGTTTCCTTAGATATATTGTTTGGAGTTGAGGTTCGAGGAGGAGCTTGCATGTCATTTATGAAATATTATATCAAGGTGGAGATTGTCAGATTTTAGTGATATAATATTCCATATTTGATTAGATCTTGGAGATATTTGGGTCTATGTGGAATTATGACTCAAATTCATTGCCTATTTTATAGGATCTAGATTAACCCTAGAGGAGGGGGTGAATAGGGTTATAGCAAATTTTCTCAAATTAAACACAGAAATATAATTGCAGAAATAAATATGCTGAAAAGTAAATCACACACAAAATTTACCCAGCTTCGGCAACCCCTGCCTACTGCTGCATTCCCAGATTTCTATTAGAATTAAACAGTATCACGCTTACAAACACTCTACTAGACTCGCAGACCCTTTTGCTCCCGCTCACAAACACTCTACTAGACTCGCACACCCTGCTCCCGCCTATAGAGTTTCGCTCACTCGCAAACACTGCTCCCGCCTTTAGAGCTTTGCAAACTCGCACTCCCTGCTCACTGAACTAATTCTAAATAGACAATCTGACACTACCTAATCCCTAGGTGGTGATTTACAGATTCTTCGACTCGAAAAGAAAAAACAACTTCAAAAATAACACCGGAGCAAAAATTAAACTACAACTTGAATGCGTGATTTTTGCTCAAAATAAAATAACTAAAAAACCCCTTTTTTAATTGAACCCTAAACAAAAACTTAAGCCCTTTTATAAAAAAAAACAAGGTCGGCCCCTTTTTTTTATTAACCCGATCCACTTTGGCTTTTGAGAAGAAAAAAGGCGGCCTCTTATTGTTTTGTTCGTTCTGAAATTAGGGCTTGCGATCCATAATTGGGGCTTTTCAATATTCGATTCCTCTGATGTTGCTTGGTTGACTTTGAGATTGCGTTGCTCGGCTTGCTCGTTCTCTTGATTTGAGAAACTAGGGTTCGGCTTCGGTTTCTTCTATTCGTTGATGACTATTTGGTCCTTCTCTGTCTTACTTCAGCAATCGACTCTTTGGTATGTTGTTTCTTTTGTTGCTTGTTTGATTGCTTGCTCTTTTTCGATGCCGATGATGATAGATTGGGATTTCGATTGATAGTTCGATTGTGAATTGAAGCACTTGCTTGATGATGATACCTTCGGGTTGAATTTATATGAATTCGATTACACTAATTAACTCGATACTTTCCTGAAATTCACTTTCGTGATGCACACGACTTTCCTAATGCATTCGTTACTTACTTGATTCATACGGCTTTGTTTTGAGAACGTTCGATCCTTCTTGTAACAGACACTTTCCCTTTTTAATTTTGCTGACTATTTCAAAGATTACAAATTTGAGTTTCATTAAATTCTGACTTCGATTTATATTTAACTTCGATCATCTCTGCTGCATACTTTACTCGGTCGAGCTCATCCCCATTCTGTAGATCTGAACTTTGCATTTTATACAAAAATATATGCTCACTATATTCTGTTCATCTGCATGTTTACTGTGACGTTGGTCTTCATGTACTTGTTTCATGTTGCAACTGACTTGTGTCTGCATTGTTGATTCAGAACTTCTGTTCATGTCGGCACTGGCTGTAGTTGAGTTGATACATTCGTCAGTTCTACATTTGTGTCACTTTGATGTTGTGTATGTGATGCATTCATTACTGCAATACTTGTCTTGGTTGTTCACCATGTTGCATTCACTCCATTTTGCATTGCATTTGTGATTGATGCAGTTTTGACATTTGGTCATGTTGCAGTATTCATTGTTGTTGTGTTCCTCACTGATGCATTGTTGTAACTCCATCTTGACTTGGGCTTTTTCACTGTAACAGATGCTACACTTGTTCATGTATATATTACTTTGTTTCACCGGTGGCCTATGTGCATGCTTTACTGTTCTTTGCATTTGTTCATATGAGTGTTCTCACTTGATCTACCACACTGTTGCATACATTTGCATTGTATATATTCTATTCCTGTTTGCATTTGAGTTTGTAGCTTGGTGTCATGTTTGTTTTGAGTCTGCAACTTGTAGCTGGACTTGATTTGTGCCTTGTCCATTCTCATGTGTTCATCCCTGTAGTATATGTTAGTGATACATCTTGGAGTTGGTTCATGTTGCACTGCACTTTGATGTTGTAGTCTCTGACTTGAGCATGTTTATATTGAACTGCCTCCTGTACTTGCAGTTTGGTCGATTGAGTTGTTGCAATTGAATTCAAGTTTCTTGTACTTGTGCACTGTTGTGTCTGGTTCTTTTCATTCATGTTGCAACTCAAATGTTTCACTCTGATATGTTTATGCATTTGCCACTGAGCTTGATTCTTCGCTTGCATCGTTGTAGTTGCATTTATGTCACGTAGTTGCATACTTTGACTTGATGCTGCATATATGTTTGTTGCAGTCCCTTTTTGCTGTTGCTATGTAGTTACTATGCTTTGCTTGGTCTCTGATCTCTGTTGCTCATTTGGGCTGTTGGTTGTCTCTGTAATATCTATGTGCACAACTTTGTGATGAAAACAAGTGCGAATTATGACGAACAACCCAAATAACTGAGGCAAACTATATTTTCAAAAATCGTATTTTATTTTATATTGCAAAAATATTTCTTTTTCAATTTTACTGCGTTAGTGAATATTTTTGCAGATTTCTCAGATGCTGGATTCAAACTGGAATGCAGTTGAAGACAAAATACGAGTGTGAGTGATATGTAGTGAGGTTATCAATGTAAAAATATTTGTGATGTAATCGTGATGTAATCAGAAATGTATACGTATAGTGAGAGCATGAATTTGTACTATTCAAGATTGTAATAAATATTTGTTTGAATAAAATTTCTGTTTGAATTCAAAATCAAATTCTGTATAATTTATTTTATTCAACAAATATTTATTTAATCTATGAAAAACAAAATAGTACATAATCAAATACATTTAAATAAATATATATGTTTATTATCATCAAACAAAAACATATAAGCGCATATTCAACAATCTCCCCCTTTTGATGATAACAAACATATATTTAAGATTTTGACCGTGTTAAATGTATTTGACCAATTATATACTCTAATTGCTCCCCCTATTTAAATGCTTCCTTTCTACATGATGCTCCCCCTACATATATGCATACAAGTAGAAATATATTCATATGAGCCTAGATGCATATGGAAAGATTATTTGACCTTTGCTTGATTCTATTTGACAAAATCTTAACTTTTCTCTCCCCCTTTTGTTATCAGCAAAAGAATAATAGTGTGAGAGAAAAACAGAGATAAAGTGATCGATATTAATCCAACATTAATCTCAAATTGAATATAAATATTAAACTTCAATAAGAATCAAACAAAAACCATAATTACCCTTGTTAGGCGCATATTCCACTTCTAGAAATGATGGATATGGTGTTCATATAAAATTATACAGTTGAATCAACTTGTGGTACATTTATATCAGGAATTTGAATATCTACTAATCATGCATAACCGTTAGGACTTTTAAATGAGATTAGTAGTATTCGAATTTAATTTTAAAAATGAAATCAAGTATCTTCTAACCACGCATAACCGTGAGGACTTTTAAATGGGATTAGAATCAACTTGTCTATTTAAGCAATTAATTTTGATATGCGTTCCATACATGCATAACCGTGAGGACTTTTAAATGAGCATGGAAGCACATAATAAAAAAAATTCAAGTAATTCACCCATGCATAACCGTGAGGACTTTTAAATGAGAGTGAATACTTTGGATATTTATTCATTTATTTAAAAAATATGACATGAAAAACAAATGATTCCTGATTATAGTACCACATATCGACAAACTATATTGAATATTTGATAAAACATGGTCGATAGAAATAATGATAGATATAGAAATGGTCATGGAATCTTTACCCAACAAAAAGTTTTATAATTCTTGTTTTAGTTCCTAAAGAAATTTTCCAAATATACTCTCTTGAGTAATGTATGTTAAATATCAACACTCATCACTTTTTCAATCACTATTTATCTCTTTGATAATTAGTAGGGAGTCGGATCAGTCAAAATTTGTCATTTAAAATCAAATAAAATTAACTAATCTGAAAATATGGTCAAACAATTATTTTCTCGAAGGGGTTATATGAAAAATTATTTCAAGTGAAAAATATGCAGATATTTTCTTTGAAAAAAACGATGCAGCAAATGAAAGTTTCACAATAAATCACGTTCAACTCGTAAGTTTTCTATCAACTATATTACTAGTATGAATTGCATCTGAATTTCTTTTTCAATCGAAAATATCACTAACTGGATTTGGTAAACCAGACATGAAGTGTGCATCAAAAATTTCAAACCCAATTTTAGCAACAATTTAAATGACATTCTTTGGATTTTGAATTGAAGCCATGTTCACACTCAACCAAATATCATGGTGTTAATTTCAGAAAGCATAGGATAAACAATTATATTCATGAGTAATCAACAGTCAGTCAACATCATAACAATTTCTTGAATTTTCAACAATTTCTTAAAATCCTTTTTCACATGAATTTGAAATCGTGCAAATTTACAAGCAGTGATCAAAATGTCAAAATATATCTACGTGTAGCATGAGTAATCAAGGATCAATAAAATACCATCATTTGACCAAACATATTAAGTTCAATGATGAAAGGATGGTTGGTCTACTTTTAAGCACAGATCAAAGTAAAAACAAGTCAAAGGAAAAATCATATCAATAAGTCAGAATTAAAGACATCACATCATGATCACAATTTTGGCTGATTTAATTCAGAATATGGTGCAGATTATACCTTCACCTGTTTTACCTTTACGATAATTTCTCGTGATTGCCCATAGTGATTCTGTCACCTTTATACTAGGCTAAGGAACTTTGCTATGTTGCCCGTTGTGTTTCTGGAGCGGCCAAAATCCAGAGAACACCGTTGTTGTTCCTTAGCCTGCCACCACACCTACACGATGAAAGATTTTTGTGACCTATTTCTAGGTCCATGATTGTTAGTGGCAGAAACATTATGAATAAACAAACCCTTTGGAACCCAAACTTGTTTAGTTCTTTTATTCTTGTTCCAATAGACATGAAATTTGTTTGTAGAATTCTTAGGAACCCAAACTTGTATAAATTTTGTGTTCTTGTTCCTATGACTACAATTTTCAACATGATGTCCAATTATTTCACATTTATCAAAGATACTTTTCCCTTTTGCATTATCCTCAGCTTGTGTCTTCCCAAAACCAAGTCCATTTCTGTTGTTAGCAAAAATTTGATTTCCCAATAGCATGTTGAAAGATTTTTTGCCTCTTGAAAAGTTATTCAAAGATTTCTCAAGATTTTGGACTTTGGTTTTTAGTGTTGTATTTTCAGTGACAAGTGAGGTGCATCGATTTATAAAATCCTTTTTCCTAGTGTCGATGGTTTCCTTAAGATTCAAGTTTTCTTTTTCAAGATTCTCAGAGTTATTCTTAAGTCTTGTCAATTCTGAATCTAAAACTTTACATCTTTTACATTCTAGGTTTTGAATATTTTCAAGTTCAGTTTCTAACCTAAAATTTTTACGAGCAAGTTCTCTCCTATCGGTTTTCAGTTTTTCAATTTTAGATTCAAGAGCATCAACTACTTTAGTAAGATAAGAACACATAAAAACAAGATCTCTATAGGAATACTCACCTTCCTCACTAGATTCCTCTGAGCTTGAATCTGAATTTGATTTCGCCATAAGACACAAGTTAACCTCCTCTGAGCTGCTATCCGAAGCTTCATCATCCCAAGTCGCTGCAAATACCTTCTTCGCCTTTTTCTTTCCTTTGTTGTTTTTGAGAAGTGGACATTTTGGTTTGATGTGGCCAGGCTTGTTGCAGTTAAAACATGTCAGTTCACTATCGGAATTTTCGGAATCTTTTGACCTATTGCCCTTTGTTTTCTTCTTGTGTGGCTTGAATCTAGACCATCTTCTAAGATTATTGACAGCCATTGCAAGCTCTTCAATTGGATCTTCTTCATCGCTTTCTTCTTTGCTCTTTAAGGCAATCGTCTTCTTCTTTGGTTCGGAGTTGTTGCGTTCTTCCTTTGCTTTTAGCTTAAGCTCATATGTCATCAAGTTTCCAATCAACTCCTCCATGCTTAGCTTACTCAGATCTTTCGATTCTTGGATTGTCGTGAACTTTTGCCTCAAAGTTCATTGGTAAGACTCATAGTATCTTCCGCACAAGCTCTACCTCAGTGAATACCTTCCCAAGTGCTCTAGCGTTGTACACCAAAGTTGAAAAGCGTCCAAACATGTCCTTTATGCTCTCGCCTTTGTCCATCACAAAGTTCTCGTATTCATTGCTGAATAGGGCTAGACGAGACTCCTTGACTTGAGAAGTTCCTTCGTGCGTCACCTCCAAAGTGTGCCAAATTTCCTGTGCTGTTGTACAATGAGAAATTCTATTAAATTCATTTTTATCAAGAGCACATATCAAAGCATTCATGGCTTTAGCATTTGTCGTTTTCAATCTCTTATCGTTAGCATCCCACCTATCCTTAGGTTTAGGAATATCAGTATCACCAACGATTATAGTGGGAAGTTTATAGCCAGTTTCAATAATATCCCAAACATCATAATCAACGGAACTAAGATAAATACTCATCCTAACTTTCCAATAAGCATAATCATTCCCGTTAAACATGGGTGGCCTAACAATAGATTGCCCCTCAGAGAAAGCATTATTTGATGGATTCATGACTCTAGAGTTAAATAAAAAAATATATACCGGGCTCTGATACCACTTATAGGATCTAGATTAACCCTAGAGGGGGGGTGAATAGGGTTATAGCAAATTTTCTCAAATTAAACACAGTAATATAATTGCAGAAATAAATATGCTGAAAAGTAAATCACACACAAAATTTACCCAGCTTCGGCAACCCCTGCCTACTGCTGCATTCCCAGATTTCTATTAGAATTAAACAGTATCACGCTTACAAACACTCTACTAGACTCGCAGACCCTTTTGCTCCCGCTCACAAACACTCTACTAGACTCGCACACCCTGCTCCCGCCTATAGAGTTTCGCTCACTCGCAAACACTGCTCCCGCCTTTAGAGCTTTGCAAACTCGCACTCCCTGCTCACTGAACTAATTCTAAATAGACAATATGACACTACCTAATCCCTAGGTGGTGATTTACAGATTCTTCGACTCGAAAAGAAAAAACAACTTCAAAAATAACACCGGAGCAAAAATTAAACTACAACTTGAATGCGTGATTTTTGCTCAAAATAAAATAACTAAAAAACCCCTTTTTTAATTGAACCCTAAACAAAAACTTAAGCCCTTTTATAAAAAAAAACAAGGCCGGCCCCTTGTTTTTATTAACCCGATCCACTTTGGCTTTTGAGAAGAAAAATGGCAGCCTCTTGTTGTTTTGTTCGTTCTGAAATTAGGACTTGCGATCCATAATTGGGGCTTTTCAATATTCGATTCCTCTGATGTTGCTCGCGCTCGTTCTCTGATGATTTGGTTGACTTTGAGATTGCGTTGCTCGGCTTGCTCGTTCTCTTGATTTGAGAAACTAGGGTTCGGCTTCGGTTTCTTCTATTCGTTGATGACTATTTGGTCCTTCTCTGTCTTACTTCAGCAATCGACTCTTTGGTATGTTGTTTCTTTTGTTGCTTGTTTGATTGCTTGCTCTTTTTCGATGCCGATGATGATAGATTGGGATTTCGATTGATAGTTCGATTGTGAATTGAAGCACTTGCTTGATGATGATACCTTCGGGTTGAATTTATATGAATTCGATTACACTAATTAACTCGATACTTTCTTGAAATTCACTTTCGTGATGCACACGACTTTCCTAATGCATTCGTTACTTACTTGATTCATACGGCTTTGTTTTGAGAACGTTCGATCCTTCTTGTAACAGACACTTTCCCTTTTTAATTTTGCTGACTATTTCAAAGATTACAAATTTGAGTTTCATTAAATTCTGACTTCGATTTATATTTAACTTCGATCATCTCTGCTGCATACTTTACTCGGTCGAGCTCATCCCTATTCTGTAGATCTGAACTTTGCATTTTATACAAAAGTATATGCTCACTATCTTCTGTTCATCTGCATTTTTACTGTGACGTTGGTCTTCATGTACTTGTTTCATGTTGCAACTGACTTGTGTCTGCATTGTTGATTCAGAACTTCTGTTCATGTCGGCACTGGCTGTAGTTGAGTTGATACATTTGTCAGTTCTACATTTGTGTCACTTTGATGTTGTGTATGTGATGCATTCATTACTGCAATACTTATCTTGGTTGTTCACCATGTTGCATTCACTCCATTTTGCATTGCATTTGTGATTGATGCAGTTTTGACATTTGGTCATGTTGCAGTATTCATTGTTGTTGTGTTCCTCACTGATGCATTGTTGTAACTCCATCTTGACTTGGGCTTTTTCACTGTAACAGATGCTACACTTGTTCATGTATATATTACTTTGTTTCACTGGTGGCCTATGTGCATGCTTTACTGTTCTTTGCATTTGTTCATATGAGTGTGCTCACTTGATCTACCACACTGTTGCATACATTTGCATTGTATATATTCTATTCCTGTTTGCATTTGAGTTTGTAGCTTGGTGTCATGTTTGTTTTGAGTCTGCAACTTGTAGCTGGACTTGATTTGTGCCTTGTCCATTCTCATGTGTTCATCCCTGTAGTATATGTTAGTGATACATCTTGGAGTTGGTTCATGTTGCACTGCACTTTGATGTTGTAGTCTCTGACTTGAGCATGTTTATATTGAACTGCCTCCTGTACTTGCAGTTTGGTCCATTGAGTTGTTGCAATTGAATTCAAGTTTCTTGTACTTGTGCACTGTTGTGTCTGGTTCTTTTCATTCATGTTGCAACTCAAATGTTTCACTCTGATATGTTTATGCATTTGCCACTGAGCTTGATTCTTCGCTTGCATCGTTGTAGTTGCATTTATGTCACGTAGTTGCATACTTTGACTTGATGCTGCATATATGTTTGTTGCAGTCCCTTTTTGCTGTTGCTATGCAGTTACTATGCTTTGCTTGGTCTCTGATCTCTGTTGCTCATTTGGGCTGTTGATTGTCTCTGTAATATCTATGTGCACAACTTTGTGATGAAAACAAGTGCGAATTATGACGAACAACCCAAATAACTGAGGCAAACTATATTTTCAAAAATCGTATTTTATTTTATATTGCAAAAATATTTCTTTTTCAATTTTACTGCGTTAGTGAATATTTTTGCAGATTTCTCAGATGCTGGATTCAAACTGGAATGCAGTTGAAGACAAAATACGAGTGTGAGTGATATGTAGTGAGGTTATCAATGTAAAAATATTTGTGATGTAATCGTGATGTAATCAGAAATGTATATGTATAGTGAGAGCATGAATTTGTACTATTCAAGATTGTAATAAATATTTGTTTGAATAAAATTTCTGTTTGAATTCAAAATCAAATTCTGTATAATTTATTTTATTCAACAAATATTTATTTAATCTATGAAAAACAAAATAGTACATAACCAAATACATTTAAATAAATATATATGTTTATTATCTTCAAACAAAAACATATAAGCGCATATTCAACATATTTTACAGATTTGATAGAAATTGGAGTGTGATTAATTGCACATTTTAGAGATTTTGTGTATTTGGCAGAGTGATCAGTTGCCTCTTTTATTTCATTAGGGAAGGCAACAAATTATCCACGTAGGAAAGATTAACTGAAGTATTCAATGACTTCTTAAAGAAGATATTTGTCAAGCCTATTATAAACAGACATGTCTAGGGTTGATAAGAGAGGTGTGGAAAAAGTGTATTTTGTTGGGTATTTGAGATTCAGATTGAGTTTTCTTTCAATTTCAAGTCTTTTTTTTGTATTTTCTTGGTTGAATCAATAAAAGTTTTGTTTTGGGGGAATTAATTTTGTTTTCTTTCTTCACTATTTTCTCTTTTAAATCTAATTGTGTAGTGATCCCGAAAAATCATTAACATTAATTATTAGATTTTAGTGATATAATATTCAATATTTGATTAGATCTTGTAGATATTTGAGTCTATGTGGAATTATGACTCAAATTCATTGCCTGTTTTACAGATTTAATAGAATTTGGAGTGTGATTAATTGCACTTTTTAGAGATTTGTGTATTTGGCAGAGTTATCAGTTGCCTCTTTTAATGCATTAGAGAATGCAACAAATTATCTACATGGAAAAGATTAACGAAAGTATTCAATAGCTTCTTAAAGAAGATATTTGTCAAAGTCTATTATAAATAGACATGTCTAGGGCTGATAAGAGAAGTGTAGGAAAAAGTGTATTTTGTTGGGTGTTTGGGATTGAGATTTCTTCTCAATTTTAAGTCTCTTTTGTATTTTCTTGGTTGAATCAATAAATTTTTTTTTATTTTTGGGGGAATTATTTTTGTTTGCTTTCTTCACTACTTTCTCTTCTAAATCTAATTGTGTAGTGATCCCGTAAAATTCTTAACATTTGGTATTAGAGCTAACTACACAAATTTTTGGAAGAGTCTTTGGCTATGGAGAAGATAAGTGTTGAAAAGCTTAATGGAAGAAACTGGGGGTTATGGAAGGCGAAGATAGAAGATTATCTCTATCTTAATGATCTTCACCAGCCCTTGGAAAACAAAGGGGAAAAACCAAATGGAATAACTGAGGAAAAATGAGAAATTTTGGATAGGAAGGTAGCTGCAGCAATTCGGTGTTTTATGGAGAATTCTGTGTTTCATATTGTCGCTTGTGAAACTTCTGCTTTTGGCATATGGAAGAAACTGAAAGGAATTTATGCAAAAAATTCTGCGACGAATAAGGCATTCCTGATGAGAAAGTTGGTCAATCTAAAACTAAAGGAAGACGAATTGGTTAGCGAACATCTCAACAGCTTTTAAGAAATTGTGAACCAATTGACGGAGATAAGCTTCAAAGTTGATGACGAAACTCAAGCTTTAATATTAATGAGCTCATTGCCTGAAAGTTGGGAAACTCTTATAGTCGCATTGAACAATTCAAATTCTAGTGGTATTATTTCCATGAAGACCGTGGTTAGCAGCCTTCTTAATGAGAAGATGCGGAGGATAAATTCATCAAAAGGAAAGGCCACTGAAGAAAAGGAAACTACAAATCCATTGGCAGAGGTTTACTTTGCAAAGACAGAAAAAGGCTCATTCAAGCCAAATACGGATTGAGATTTCATTTGCTATTACTGTGAAAAACCAGGGCATCAGCTAAAATTTTGCAATAAACTAAGAGAGGATAAAGAGAGGATGAAAACTCAAGAAGGAAGCAAAAATAAGCTGGAGGTAAACGGTGATGAGGAGATAAACTTTGGCATTATCAATGATGTTCTTTGTGTTGATATGAGTATGGAAGGAGAATGGTGCTAGATTCTGGTGCATGTTTCCACATTTGCAATCAAAGGGAAGCATTCACTAATTATAAGGAGGAAGCGTGCAAGGTGGAGTCCGCTAATGGTGGAGATCTACAAGTTCAAGGCACATGTTCTGTCATGTTGAAGATGGATACTGGATGTTGGTGACGCTTACAGGGGTTAGACATATCCCAGAAATTAAAAAGAATCTTATCTCTGTTGGACAGCTGGAAAGGAAAGGTTGTAACTTCTCGATTCGAGGTAGAGTAACTAGGGTTTGGAAGAGTGATAGGGAGGTGATGCGCGCAAAGAGGAAAAACAATAATATTTATTCATTGCTTGGAAAAACCTTAAAGTTTGCAAATTCTTATACAAGTGAAGTTGGAGAGACAAATCTATCGAAATCAAGGTGGAACTAACAACGGAAAACCACAAAGCCTTCTTGGAGGTCTTTGTGGTATTACAAGCAATTCTGATTTGTTGATGATGTGCATGTTCTATTGGTGGACATGCATAGTTTGGAGGGAGGTTTAGCTTTTGGTGAAGACATGCTTCTTTGGATATATTGTTTGGAGTTTAGGTTCGAGGAGGAGCTTGGATGTCATTTATGAAATATTATATCAAGGTGGAGATTGTTAGATTTTAGTGATACAATGTTCCATATTTAATTAGATCTTGGAGATATTTGAGTATATATGGAATTATGACTCAAACTGATTGCTTATTTTACAGATTTTAGAATTTGGAGTGTGATTAACTGCACTTTTTAGAGATTTTGTGTATTTGGCAGAGTTATCAGTTGCCTCTTTTATTGCATTAGAGAAGCAACAAATTATCTACATGGGAAAGATTAACGGAATTATTCAATAGCTTCTTAAAGAAGATATTTGTCAAAGTCTATTATAAATAGACATGTCTAGGGTTGGTAAGAGAGGTGTGGGAAAACGTGTATTTTGTTAAGTGTTTGGGATTGAGATTTCTTGTCAATTTTAAGTCTCTTTTGTATTTTCTTGGTTGAACCAATAAAAGTTTTTTGTTTTTGGGGGAATTATTTTTTTTCTTTCTTCACTACTCTCTTCTAAATCTAATTGTGTGGTAATCCCGGAAAATTCTTAACAGATGATACGTTGATTGTTTTACATTGTATGACGAGTATTGTTGAGTTAAAAGCGGAATTCGGTAAGGAGTTCGATATAAAAACTTAGGAAATGCACAACGAATACCAGGGATTGAGATTATCAGAGATAGACAAGGGAAAAGTTAGGCACACTCAAACATAGTATATAGGAAAAGTTCTCGCTTGATGTGGATGAAGAATGCAAAACCAGTTCTATAACATTGCACTCTCGATTTATTTATGAATCCTACATCGGATGAGGAGAAATTTCTTATGGAGGATATTCCATATGCTAATGTTGTGGAGAGTTTGATGTATGCTATGATGTCCACCAAACTAAATTTGGCTTATGCAGTTGGTGTATGCCTAACCCGACAAAGTTCGTTAGCAAGAAGTGAAGTAGATTCATAGATATTTGAGAGAAAATTCAGACATTGGCTTGTTATTGAAAGAGCTGGCATGAGTTATGTCCTTAATGGATATTTTGGCTTAGATTATGAGTCAAAGAGGGATGGGCCGAAGTTGGTGTCAGGTTATTCAAATACATCTCGCTGCAATTGAATCTTGGGCGAGATATTCAAATCTCAATCGAGATCGATTTACGAGATCTCGGTAATTTTTTTTAAAAATTTATGTTTTTTTTAATAAGCTAGACCTAGAATATATGCCTTGTTGGCTAGGCTCAAAATTCATGCTTTATATCAGCAAACAAGTTAAATTTTCAATTTCATTTTCAACCATTCATTTTTTCTATTTTCAAGTCGTAAATACACGTCTAGGGTTTGTTTGAAATGTCGATTTTCTTTCTAAAATGCGGTTCTTCATCCTCAAATCCATTAAGCTTTTATGTTAAGTTATTTTCTTTTTATAAATATTTTCCGAACCCTAATTATTTTGCACTATTTCCTTCTCTAGTTCCTCTTCCATTCAAATTTCTAAATTTTCTATATTTTTATTCCTTTTATGTTATGTCATTTGTTGAAATAAATTCACTACCGTTAACTTTCGATTCCATAGCAAAATTCAAAATTTTGCAGTTAATCCAATTTTTTGTGTTGGGCATTGGTATGTTCTACTTAATTTTGTATTTCTCACTGTGAATTTTTTTCCCACAATTAACTTGAAATGCTAACATCTCTTTTTAATTAAAATTGTTCTTTTTAAGAGACAAATGCCTTGTTGTTAGGTTATTTTCCATTCTTCTTCAACATAGTTTGTTAGTCAATATATTGTATATTTGCTTAAATATATTTTTTTGTTTAAAAAATGATATTAGTGATATTAGTCTCATTAAAATAGTTTACTAATTTATATATTCTCTATTAAAAGAAATTAAGTAAAGAAGTGAACATTTCAGCTTTACATATTTTTGTTTAAGAGGGTTTGCTTGCTTGTTTTCTTGAATGTAAACCAATATTAAAAATATCAAATAGTCCGAGATTGAAAATTAAATAAGTTAAATCATTTTTGTAATTAGTGTTTATAAATTTAGTTACATACTTGTAAACTAATATTGAAGATATCAAATAGTCCGAGATCGTTCTGAGATGTATTTTAAGGTCCGAGATGTAATTGCTAGATGAACACCTGATATACATTTATTTCGTTCGAGATCTCACTCGATACGAGATAAGGTCCCTAAAATCTTCGAGACGAAACATGACCGAAATCCAAAGTTAAAAACCCATCTTGGCATATGACATATTTAATGAAGAACGAGCTACAGTCTATTATTGCTTTGTCAACCGCTTAGGCGGAGTTAGTTGCTATTGTAGGGACGACTAAGAGGAGGTTGTACTTGTTGCAGTTGTTAGAGGATCTTGATATGATGCAGAAGCCTTGACCATTCATATAGTCCAAATGTTATACATTTGGTAGATAATCAAGCTTACAGTGCACATAACTAACATATAGACGTGTGAGTTCCTCCTTATGTCGGAAGAGGAGCATCAAAAGATAAAATTAGCAATTGTGCATAAAAAAGACAATCCAGTGGATATGATGACGAAGTCGATTTCGAGGGAGAAGCTGAACATTTTTCAAACTTGATTAGCTTGACTAGAAGCAATTGACGCCTAATGGTGCAGATCCAGTGAAATATATTTTTTATTTGTTGAGTTGGTAAATCAATATGACTAGGGAGATTGAAGATTTATTTGTTGCGTCATGTTGGAGTGTTGAATTTTTTTGTCACGGTATATCAAATCATAGTGTTGATTCTTAGTCAAAATCATGTTATCTTCGTAGAGATATTTTCTAGTGAAAAATTTCGAAGTTTCTTTCTCCTTAAGCCATCTTTTTTCTTCTATATAAGCACAGAGGCTTCAACCATTATAATCAAGCAAATAAAGTGAAAAAATTCAATTTTTTTAGTCTAGCAATCCTCTCTTTTAATTTTTATTCTCTCTTGTATCCCATCAAAATCCATTACTAAAGGAAAATTTTAGATTCAATTTTTTCTTGTTATTGGATCTATAGTTGTTTATAACAGCGGATCATTTAGTCTTCTAATCGATGACTCTAGATCGATTTAATAAAATTACGCTTACAGTAATGTAAACTTTAAGGCACTTCCACACTAATTCGGTGTCCATACACACGCACGTCGTTTAGTGTTGGTGGAGGACCGAAGCTTTCTTCTACTGCGTACAATACTTGCACTCTGCAATGTTCCGCTCATCACTTATATTGTCCCGTGCTCCACTCTGTCTACTCGTGCAAACCCATTTCTGTACCGGTATCCCAATTGAATATCCCTCCATTGCTTCTTAAGTGGGCACATACATGATCATGATATCACTTCTTGTAAAAAAAGGATTCCCAATGGTATGTGTTACTATTCTCATATATATACCATGCTTTTCTCCGTGTATCTTGCATCCGAACCCGTATTAATTGATATTTTAAAAATGTATATCCATATATGCATATCATGTCTGTATCCAGAACAATACATATATTTGAAAATCCGTATCCATATCTACATCGTGTCTGTAACCAAAACCATGTAGGTATTTTCTAATATCCAAATTATAAGCATTGGAAGAGCTAAAATAGCATAAATTTTCAAACAGGACCTCTGGAAAAAACATTATACAAAAGTAGGTCTCACAAAAAACTTAATGCAGAAATAAGCCTCGTTTTGAAATAAGCTTGCGCAAATATGGATTGCGCAAGCTTATTTTTTTAAATAGAAGGCTTGCGCATTCCATATTTGCGCAAGCTTTATGTCTGTTGCTTGCGCAAACATGGAGTGCACAAGCAATATTTTGGGCATCAAAATTCTAGTTTACTCAGATCTATCCCTCATTTTCGAAAATCTCATCCATCTTCTCAAAATCCATCCAAACTGATTATTTTCCCAAATTCAAACTTCTCAATTACATTGTGAACCAAATAGTTGCTAAATTCTACATGGAAGAGTCTTCTTCATCTTTACAAAAATGGTTATAGTTTATGTTGCTCAAATTTTTTATTTTTATTATTGTTGAAATTAATAGTTATTGTTGTTAGTGTTTATAAGTACTAGGTAATGGTGTTGGTACTATTGAAAAGGCCTCACTGAAAACTTATTGCAGAAATAAGCATCGTTTTGAAATAAGCTTACGCAAATATGGATTGCGCATGCTTATTTTTTTTTAACAAAAGGCTTGCGCATTCCATATTTGCACAAACTTTATGTATATTGCTTGCGCAAACGTGGATTGCACAAGCAATATTTCGGGAATCAAAATTCCACTTTGCTTAGATCTATCCCTCATTTTCTAAAATCTCATTCATCTTCTCAAAATCCGTCCAAACCCTTTATTTTTTTCAAACTCAAACTTCTCAATTACATTGTCAACCAAATAGTTGCTAAATTCTATATGGAAGATTCTTCTTCATCTTTACAAAAAAGGTAATAGTTTATGTTGCTCAATTTTTTTATTTTTATTGTTGTTGAAAATTAATAGTTATTGTTGTTAGTGTTGATAAGTACTGCGTAATGGTGTTGGTACTATTGAAAAATTAGGTAATGGTTAATGAAATAGAAAAACCTAGTTGTTAATTGAAAACCCTAATTGATATGTTAATGTTTTATTGTTTATTTTGACGCTAGACATGATTGTTTGGGAGATTGATGATGAAACGTTGTGATGTACTTGTAGTGCAAATCGATGTTGCAAGCTCAAGTCATATTGACGTTGATGTTAATCATGTTCTGGAGACATAGTTCGAAACGATATACATGTTTGTTTACGCGAAGTTGTTTCTAGCAAAAGAACCGGTCATCAAATTCGCGTTGATGGAAATATGCTGACGCCTCTACATCCTGTTGGTCCATCCATGCCACGGGGCAATGACCATATCCAAATTGTTGTCGTGGAGCTACGTGTGTAGTGGTCGTATGCGAAAAGCAAAAGAATGTCGGGTGAAGATTTTTCGGTTGTAGTTCGTACAATGAACATAGACTGAATCCTCGTGAAGTTGATTGTTGTAATTATTTTAAATGGATTGATCAACCATTGTGCGAAAGGGGACACATGTATGCCTATGAATTGCAAGCCGAAATCAGTCGTCTCAAAAAGGTGAATGAAGAACTAAAGGAAACCAGTGGGAGACTAAGATTTTGATAGTCGTTTGGGTCTAGGATAATGTCGTCAAATTTTGGTTTTTTATTGAACTTTAGTATTTCGAATATGAATTTCCAAATTGTTTGTTTTTGTTTGAACCCGTATTGTGTGCTAGTTAATCAGTTGGCTAAACAATGAGGTGATTTTGGGTTTAAATGTAATGTAGAACTATAGTCTTTATTCTGTTGGTGAAATATATTGGTTATATTATTATATTGATTTGCTTGCTTGCTTTTTCTTGAAGATTGATTTTTCCGCTTTTGGTTGAAGATTTCCCACAAAATCAAAATCTTCTTGGAAAAATAGGGTATTAGTTCAACAAATTTTTGTTTAGCATTTTGTCACAAAATCAAGATTTTGAATGTAGTCTTGTAATTGATTTTGCAGATAATGTCAACGGTTCCAACTATATTTTACTATGATGGAGAATTGTTAGTTGATAATGAAGGTAAACCTAGATATGTTGGCAAAAAGCGAAAAGGATCGAAAATAAAAAGTCATTGTAGTTTTCTAGAGCTTTAAAAACAGACATTTGAAGTGACAAAAGTCAATCCTATGATGTATGATTTAAAATTTACGGTGAAATGGGTTAGACATGATCGTTCATCCGCTATTGATTTGGAAGATGACGATGATTTCAACTCTACGTTTTCGGTTGGAATGAGAGTGATATACATATATGTTGCGAAAGTAGAACATGTTAATGTGGTAGAAACACATCCGTCCGTCATTTCTGTGGATGAGGATGTACCCACCACATAGTTACAAGAAACACAATGGTCGGCGTATTCTTCTGATCTGACAAGTCATCAAGACGGAGACTTTACAAATTTATTGCATATGTACAGCGGAATGGTTGGAGTATATTCAAGTCAAGAACAAAATATGATGTATAACTCTATACATCCAAATCAATTGCAAGCATTGGAAAAGTGAGTAATATTATACTCTAGCACTTGCATTTTGACTTATCATGGAACTTACTCTTACCGTTATTTTTTGTATTCATAGCGTCGAAATAAATGCAGGGGAAGAAACATTAATTGGTTGTGCTGACGACGATGACGATCATGTTGATATTGCAAACGAAAGCGGAGTGCAATTGGATAGCATGCAAGTAGCTTGTGCGGATGATGTAGATAAAACTTGGATCGATCAAATGGAAATTAACAATGGTGCAATCTTATATGCGGACATTGAGCAGGCTGATGATGAAAATGTCAAAGTTGAAAAAAATCACATATGAAAAGTCCCTAGCCGATGATTTATGCACTGCAACAATGATAGTGAAATCGATTATAGAATATTGTCAATTAGACGTGGAAGTGTTTGGAAGAGAATGTGCTGAAAAAGGATCACGAGTTGGGTTAGTTTTTGAAAGTAAGCAGAAGCTTGTTGAACAGTTATGTGAGTGAGGGAATAAATGTTCGGTTTCTCTTCAAGTTCTGAAATCGCGTGTAAATCAATACACGGTTTGTTGTGATGTGGATGAAACATGTCCTCTACGAGTGCATACTAGCTTATCGGTGAGAAAATCTCAAAATCGGTGGAAAATAACAACATATGTTGGCGATCACACTTGTTTAAATGCAACCGTCAACCCAAACCATCGACAGGCAACATCAAAAGTTTATATGTGGCAAATACTTCCATTAATCAAAGCTGAAAAAAAATATGACTGCAAGAACAGTTCAAGTGACTATCAAATATGTTTCATATTAAAGTGAGTTATTATCAAGTGTGGAATGGACTAGAGAATTGCCAAAATATCTTCGAGCCCTGCAACGTACCAACACTGGAACCGTTTATGATGTTATTCATAGTCGTGGTGTTTTTGATGGTGCTTTTTAGGCTTTCGGACCTTCTATTGATGGTTTCAACCACTGTCGACCTATGTTGTGTATTAATGCTACTCATTTATATGAAAAATATCTAAGTACGTTATCGGTAGCTACCCGTGTAGACGCAAACCAAGGTCTTTTTCCGTTAGCCTCTGTTGTACTAACAGAGTTGTTACAAACGTGGAGTTGGTTTATTCTTTGCATATGAAATTATATTCCATCTGTACGTACCAGATGTATTACCTTTATCTCAGATCGTATGAAAGGAATTCCACATGTACTTAGAGAAGCTTGGTCAATTGAACATCATCATCACTTTTGTATTCGTCATATTAAAAAAAATTTCAAGAAAGCAGGGTTTGGTACGGATGAGCTACAAAATTTTTTACATGCATGTGCCACAGCATCGGAGGTTGTAAAATATAATGAACTTCGAAAACAGTTGAAGGCTATAAATCGAGATTCAAATGCGTGGATTGAACGAAATTTGAAAAATCAGGAATCAAGCTGGACTCTTTGTCACGGCGGCGGCGTAAGATTACATATGATGACAACTAATGTTTTCGAAAGCTCTAACAGTGTGCTGAAAGAAACTAGGAATTTACCTGTTAGATCCTTGGTTGCACGTACGTTTCATCGATTGAACCATTACTTTTTCGAACTTCGAACTCAAGGAGAAGAGTGGATGTCACAGCTCACACCGAAGTGGGAAGCAGCGAGGAGAAGATGGAAGAATCAAGGCTCATGTCCATAGAGAGATATAGCTTCATAGAATGGCAGGTGAAAGATGTTCATATGTTTGATTATACGGTGAATATCGGTGATCGCCAAATGTTCGTGCAACATGCCAACATTAGATCATTTTTCGTGCTCCCATGTATTAGCAGCATGTTCATGTGGTTCGGGTGGTGTTAATAGAGCGTATTTTGACTTAATCTCAACATGGTACACGACGGCCAAGTATAGCACTGTTATGCTCCTTTATTCCACCATATACTAGATAGTCGACATTGGGATGTCTACGAAGGTCCTATTATACAACCACCACCAGTGTGCGGAAATTCAGGACGTCTGCGGTTTACTCGAATCAAAGGTTTTATGGATCCTTCATCTTCATCCGGCCATAATAGATGTAGCAAATGTGGTGCTTTTGCCTATAAGAAAAAAATATGACCTCGTCGAATTATTCGAGTTGCCGTATTTATTTCTTATTGGATATGTCTATTTCTCTTCAATGTAAGAATTGTGTTAACTTGTTATTGCTTATGTTGTTTCTTATTGCATATGTTAATTTCTTATCGCATGTGTTTATTTCTTTTCAACGTAAGAACTGTGTTAACTTCTTATCGCACATTTCTGAATACGTTGAAATGCTCACTGCCTTGTGGAACAGTTAAATATAGCTTGCGCATTTGTGAATTGCGCAAGCTATATTACTGAGTATAGTTTGCGCAATTTTGAAATGCGCAAATTATATATGCGAATATAGCTTGTGCTATCCAAAATTGCGCAAACTATATTCAGTAATATAGCTTGCGCAATTCAAAAATTCTCAAGCAATGATATGCTCTTTTAAAAGACAGAGAGCTGTTGCACTTTCCTCCCCTACACAACCCATCAACATTACATATCATCAACATTACACAAACATCAACACAATATACCGTCCATAATACAATTGAATATCATCAACACAAAATACACCATCTATAATACAATTGAATACCATCGTCATTAAGTTCAACAAAATATACAATCCACCAACTTCATAAACATCAACAACTACCATTCGAACTAATGAAACATCAACAAGATATATCGACCAAACAACAAAACAACTCAGTCGTAAAGCCTTCTAACCTCCAGAAGTGTGAGGGCAGCTCTGAAGATTTTAGGGTTTCAGCCCTTATACGTGAATATATATACGTAAATAAACAATATTTTATTAATATTTACCATTCTAACGAACTTGTGCAAACGAACTCCAAATCTCACGTGCCGCCAGGCATTTATAGGGTTTTACCTATGTTCCGAACAAAATGGAACGTGTTTTGAAGGCTAATTTGATCATATACGCGAATTATGAAATTAAACCATCAATTTAAAATTAAATCGATTAAAGTATTGTTTAGAAATTGTATAGAGTTTCATAATTTTATTTTAAAATTTAGAATGACTTAACTTTATTTTAAAAGATAATAGCGTATACTTTATTAAGCAGTTTTATTCAAGTTATTTCTAAAGGATGTGTGTATGTGTATTTAAAATCAATATGTAGGAACTTTTAATATGAATGTTTTGATGTATTTTTAAGAGTAAAGTATTTAAATTATTTTAAACCTTAAATATTTGTACTTGGATGTTTTCAGAGGGAGTAAGGATTTGGAAAACCTATTCCATGAGAAATTGAGTTTGAAAAGTGTTTTCAACGGGAATTGAAAAGGAAAATTATATCTCGTAAAGATATTTTTGAGGAAAAATAAATAATATGGAAATTATTTATTGTGTGATGGATGTTGTGAATGTTAATTGATAGTTAAATCACCGACTATCAATATTGGACAAATGCGTTGATCGTTTCGAAGAGACCCGGATCGAGATTTATTTCTCGAAAACCACTTCGATCCGGTTTGTACGTTTCGTGGAAAAACTTGTTTGGAGTCGAAGATGGAGCAGTGAAGTGCAAGGGCTAGTCGCTACTAATCCTGAGGATATTTCCAAACTGGGTGTGGTAGGAGTAGTGCCTTCGGTTCCGTTCGAACCCAGGACGGACTTGTATGGACGAATGCTTTCAGAACATCGTCAGGTGGACGATTGGCATTCTATGTGAAACGTTCTAAAGGTAACACTTAGCCTCAAGCCTCATCAACCGGGAATGACTGAAAATCAGGGGATATGCAGCAAGGCTTCGTGGGTAGTCCCCATTTGAGAGTAAGGTCATCCCTGTATGGATGTCCCTTTTTATTCAGCTTAGTGGTGCGGTTGCTGATCCCAACCGTGGGGTGATTTTACTTGGAACTGTCCAGTAAGGGATGGTTTCGGCCTTGTGTTGTAGGGGATCGGGCGTGGTCCTTGGTAGCCCCGTACTGAATATTTTAGCCTTCGTCAAATGTTAATTAAACTCTTCTTTTTCTTTTTCTTCTTCATTTTGTACACGATTGGAGTTGAAATTTAGCCTTCGTCAAATGTTGGAACATGTGTTGGAACATGTATTTCTCGTTATTGAGTGGGACTGAAAATTAAATTTTCTTCTTGTCTCTCCCACTGCGGCCACTCTTTCGTTTTCTCTTTAGTGGATTGACCAAGATACCCAAACTTTTATTCCCCTTCATACCAAACGGGCCATTGAGCTTGAATTTCTCCACCGACGTCTTGTGTTCCCTCCACTCCCGTATGTGGCCCCCCCATGCCGTTTGTCCTCCCTCCGCTTCCTTCACTGTTGTACGTGTCTCTTCCCAAGCACGTGGTCGTTCATCTACAATACGCAAAAGTTTTGCCGGTCTTCTTAACTTGTTTCGACCTAGAATCGTATCGAGTATGCGTCGTAGGTCAATGCATTTACTTTTCACCTTATCCAGCTCTATATGACTATCTTTGATTTCGTCAACCACATCCAAACCGCTATACATCCTGCTTACCTACGCGAAATGTAAAACAATGCAGCAATGAATATGATCCAAAAAAATGAATAACCAAAATTTATAAATTAAGATACTAACCACATCATGCTCTAGTGGAACTCGGGAATGTACGCAACTAATTTCCTAGCCGACTTTTTCAAAATATAACGGCGAGTAATTTTCCAATAACAATACTCATACTTGCTCAATGGTGTCGGGGGATCACGAGCTTGTTCGACACGATCAATTTTGGAATTCCATAATGCTATACTTTTCTGCAGGAAGTCCATTCAATTACGGGGTTCTGGGTCTAATGGCACCACGGAATCGGGAATGTGCTGATAGTCAAAGCCAAACTGTCTCATTACTCGGTCAGGAGCGTATAATTCAAAGTCCAAAAAAAGAATCATTCTGCTCTTAGCGATCCAACCCGAATAGATATACTCAATGTCAGGATGACCAAATTTCATCATCAAAAAATATGGTTCCTAGGTAATGGCGTCATATGTTAACAAATTCAACTCATTTTGGTAAAACTGTATATTTTTTGGAGTTTCACGTCAACTCCTAGCACAACTCCACCTACACCCGAATGGAAGATAATGATCTAAATCGGTAGGAATTCTTACAGACGGTCGTCCAATAGCAATATAAGACCAAGACCATATTTGCAACAATGTTGCAGAACCCCTTAAAACTTTTCTTCTTTGCAATTTTGTCAACTCACTGTACAAATAACAAAGTAAAGCAATGTCCCATGAATGGTAACCATAGTTTGCTAAACCTTGCAGAAATGGTAAAATTTTCAAATTTAATCTACCTTTCGAATGATCTGGAAAAAGACGACAACTTAAAAGGTACAATATGACGACACGACTGCGATGAAGTATGTCTAAATCCGTTGCACTTTCAGGTAGTGGTTCGGAAAATTCCATTTTAAAGCATGTCATTGCTAGCTCACTTTTAGACTTCACAGCCTCTTTTAGTGGAAAAATACCAAACAAATCATGATACAATTCCAAATAATCAATATTCAAATTTTGTGAACATAATGAGAAACTGTCTGTTCCTAGACCAAACATCGGCTAAAGTTACCGTCATTTCACCCACTCTTAAATAAAAAGTATATGTCTTCGGTCTCCATTTATCACACAGTGCCGTAATAAGGTGATGATCTAGTCGAATGTAGTCAACTTGCATCGCTTTTCAAAACCCAGCAATTCTAGGTTTTGTTCCAACCTAGGATCTTTAAACTCTATTTCCTTTAGCTTGCTTGAATGGTCGCAAAACTTAAATGTTTCTGCATCCTGATTTATAATAAAGAATTGCAATTAGTAATTCATATTTGCGTCTTTTTTGTTTAAAATAAATACCTCCATAAGCGCATCATTTTGGCTTCTATGCTGCTCTTGAAGATAAAGAAGACTTCTATCTTCGGGTCCGGGAGCCAGTTCTACAATATACCCATCAACCATTTAATCATTCAAAAATCGATTTTCCATCTAGGGTTTAGGTTTAGGATTGATTTATTACTATTTACATTTTCAACTATGACAACAACCATAGACGTAAATTGCCGTCGAAAGCAACACCAATACTTAGTATATTACCAACAACTATCACTTGTTAATTTAACATCAATTGGAACTAATTTTTTTAACCTCTAATCACCGTGGATGAAGAACTTCCTTCCATTTTTAGCTAAATCAATTAGTTGCTTCAAGATAGACTTGAGAATAAGATAATTGAGAAGTTTGGATTCGGTAAAAATGAGTTGGGGAAGGAGTTTGGAAAAATTTTGGGAAGAAGAAACTTTTTTGGTAAAGTGAAAATCAGATCTGTGCAAACTGGAATTTTTATGCTTGAAATATAGCTTGCGCAAATATGGATTGCGCAAGCTATATACATAGAGTTTGCGCATTTACGGAATGTACAAGCCTTTTGTCAAAAGAAAAGCCTGTGCAATCCATATTTGCGCAAACATAAAACCAGGTCTGTTTATGCAATAAGTTTTTAGTCAGGCCTATTATTACAATTTCTTTTTTCCAAAGGTCCTATTTGAAAATTTGTCCTTTAAAATATGGATGGTTATGGGTATTTGAAAGCATATACGTTCGAGATATTTATTGTTTAAAATTTTTGGTTTTTAATCCAACATTGTATTCTTTTTTGTTAAAGATTTGCATTTTTTTTCAAAAAATAAAATTGAAAAGTAAATTAAAAGAAATACAATATTTATTTGGAAAATTGCAATTTCGGGCTTAACTCCCTTTGACACGATCACGCAAGTCTTCTTTTTGCTTGCCCAAGTTGACTATCTCCCCACCTTAAGTCCTTCCTTCTTTGGAAGGGGTCAGTTGACCTCTCATTCTAAAGTGGCTTCGTCATTGATTGATAAATTATAATTTAATCTTTATTTGATTGATAGATTATATTTCTCCCTTGTAATCTTTAATCTTTACTTGGTCTATAGATTATTGCTCTTCCTTGTAATCTTGTTGAGTGAAATAAAATAGTTATTAGAGCCAAGGACGTAGGCCAGTTATATCTTGTGTCATTTTGATAAGTTTGGTAATTGGGTTATTCGCAATATCTTTCTTGGAATTCGTTGGTAGTTAACCAACAAGCTAGATCATGGTTATTGGTAGAATTTTCACTTCATGAGGTTCTTGTTTAGACGGTGTTGGAAAGAACAAACTGGGGTGTATATAGTCGTATACTTTGTTTAACCGTAATATCACATTTATCAGTACATTATATCGTTGATGTGGAGAAAGAAGGAAACATAAAATTGGAACTATTGTATTTAGTTGGTATTCTGTCGCATATTTTAGTTCCAAATAAAAATAGAGTGCACATAAATTTAAATGTTGCTCAAATCATTCCCACTATTTAAGTCATGCTTTGATCTCGGCTGAATTGCCAGTAATGGCAGTTAAGTTCAGTATATAGAAAATATAGTAGGTTAATCCTTGTTTCTCTATGATTATTTTGCTTATAATTTATTGGTCTAATTAATTTCACCATTGGTTTTGTTTTTTTCTCTAATAGCTGCAGCTTCTGTTTATATCCTTTTTTATTTTTATTTTTATGCATACCACCTCTAAAATATTTATCCTTGACATAAACTATAAACTTCTTGCTTGTGTAATGTCCATCTAATATTACTTCTATAAGAAATCTGACTCAAATTTTGATAAGATTGTCAAAATGTATGTATGTAGGAATAGGATCCACATTAAGTACGCTCGTACATGTTCCTTGAGACAACATAATGTTCCAAAATATGTTGCTCTACCTATAAATGCCCGTGCATTATATATTTTTAATTATTATGAAGCAATGTACTGCCTCTGAATAATAATTGCGAATTTGGAGATACTTCCCTTCATACATAGATTAATACCCATAAATTTGTAACCTATGTATACTTATATGTAGTTTTCTCTTATAATACAGACTCCATCAACTTTTGAATAGATTTAAAAGAACAAAGAAACAGAAGCCACCATTAGTTTTTTAGCATCACTTCCATCAAGTTTGTGAATGTTACTTGCATCATACATACATTTACTTACACACACGCAAGCACGTGTGCACGCGCACACAGGTTTGTGTATGTCTGTGTGCACTCGTGTAAGTGTGTGCATGCGTTTGTGCATATGCTAATTTTTAACATTGGATTTAGGTAAGGTTACAAGCATTTTAATTAGTATATTGAAGTAATATTGATTATTTGTTAGTTTCATACATATTTATGATACTGAAATGGGTAAAGATTGTTTAATGAGTTCAATATTGTTGTTTCATGCACTTTATAAAACACAACATTTGTATGACGTGCTTGGAACCGTATGAAATAAAGTGAATAGAGGAAGAGGGCAAAAAAATGATAAGCTTGGAATTGTATGAAATAAAGTGAAGAGAGGCAGAGGGAAAAAAATGACAAAAGAAAACATAGGATATCCATTAAAATCATGTTTCAAGTTTTGGCATCTACCCTGTGCAAAGCAAACATGCTGTTATGCATGTCGTACTTGAATAAAGCTGAGTACTGTTTCTCAGCACTTTCTAGATTATTAATTTTAAAATCACTATTAATTAGTTGATAGATTTTTCTTACATAACCTTTTATTAATAACATCTCTAGTAGTGGAAGTTCCCCATTTCAATTTGGCAAGTTAAAATGCATTCTACAAATTTCTCCACCGCCGATGGACTTGATGTTTTTCCATCTATGTAATATTTGAAACTATTTAAAAGCATGTTTTCTTTATGGTCAGACAAAGATAAGATTGAAATGAAAAGAAGATGAACAAAGTTCTGCGATGTTTGTTACATTGATACAATGCGAATAAGCTTATGGAGAACTTCCGAAACAAATGCACATACACATTTAACTCGAAGAATTTACTATGGGTTAATATTAGTACCACATGTTTATTTGCGTATTTACAAAAATGTATTGGAATTCGCTAGTGTGTGTGTGTCAAACAATAGCAAGGTAAAAATAAATTATTTTCCAATCATATCTCTATCTCTACACTAATAAAGAGAATTCCATGAGCTGATTTACCCAGTGTATTTTTGAAATTTCAAAAATGACCTTTCTATGTATATGGCGGCTGCAGTTATTAGTTGAAGTGAAGGCATGGTGGGAGGGCCAAAACAATGTGCTGAAAAATGTTTCAATAATTTCCAAACGTAAATGAGATCCACATACATGGCATGTTAATATTATCTACCTAGTTTTAATGGATTGTTCATCTCTTAGGTTATATTCACTATCAAAAAAAATATCTTAGACGATATGGGACTAGCTAATCAATTGATTATACAACTAATTTGATTTTTTCCATTGCTACCACATCTTAACTATGTTGGGGCGATTTATAGTGATTCCACCAACATTGTGGTGGTGTACATCCACTTTAAGAGAGAGTTTTATTAATATTGATGAGAAGAGTACAAGAGATTGATTACAATGATCAAAATTTTAGTTAGAAATTGATATGTGGAGAAAAGAATTGAAGAAAATTAGGTTTTAATAAACCCTAATTTGTGGAGGCTAATCTCTTGCAGTAGCTTTCTGTTGCTTGCACGCACACTAGATATGGAACTTGAAGCTAGCTTATATAGGAGAATAGAAACCCTATGCAATGATTCAAAATTACCCCTACAGATATCACAAATCTTCACGCCATGCCCACGCATGAAAACATGCGGTGGTCGCCTCAGATGTTTGTCCAAAATGGTCAGACTTCTGATTTAAGCATTTGGAAAAAGTTCTCTATAGGCTCAGACGTCTGATTTATGCCTCTGGAAGAAATTCTGCACAAACTCAGACGTCTGAATTTTTATCTCAGACATCTGTCGCTGTTAATTCAGCCCACTTTACCTTTTCCATTATAACTTCCACTTCCAAACTCCGATTTGCCAACCGCTTTCTCCGTTATGAATCTACTTTCGACCTCTATAATTCTCCATATAGTGTCGTCAAAATTAACACTCCACCTCGACACTATATCCATCTTCGATTCCAATGTTACCATACCATCAATGACAACCGATAGCACCAACTTTCACTTCTTCTACCTTCAACCAAACATGAATGCTTTCCCAATGAGCTCCGGCAAAGCCACCGCCCGTTGCACTCCTCCAACGAGCTCAGGTAAAGCCCCCACCTGCTAATGAAATGTTGAAAACATCTAAATCCTAAGGTATCTCACCAAAGACTTGCACTTACCAAGAAGATAGAACCTCAATCTCTCATCGATACTCTCCCTCATCAACCACCAAGCTCCTCCCTTAACCGTGCCACACCATGGCACCTAGCACTTCTCTAAGCGAATCAAGTTCGAGCAATGCTCGAACTTCCCAACTGGCAATGCCTTAGTGAACATATCCCCCGCGTTATCCTTTTTGTGCACTTTCCGAAGACATACTTGCTTACTCATTCATGGCTACTAGAAATGACTCTCCCACTTCAATATGCTTAGTCCTGGGCTAAACGTTAAATTCAATGCCAAGTGAATAGCGCTCTGGCTATCACATCGAACATCAATACTATCATGTCCGAATCGAAAGTCACACAACAATCGCTTCAAATAGAGTGCCTCCTTTGCCGCCTCCACCGCGGCTATCAATTCCGCCTCCGTAGTGGATAAAGCAACTACGGTCTGCAATCTAGATCTCCAACTTAGGGCTGTACCCCCAAGTGTAAAGACATATCCGGAAGTTGATTTTCTTCGATCCCTATAACCGGCGTAGTCCGAATCACAATAACCAACCAACTTGCATTCCATCACCTTACTACCGCAAAAAACAAGACCATGAAATGATGTGCCTCTAAGGTATCTCAATATAAGCTTCACAGTTTCCCAATGCGATTTTCTCGGATTAGCCATGTATCGACTAATCATCCCGACGGCATTTGCAATATCGGCCTTGTACACACCATAGCATACATTAGACTTCCAACCGCACTAGCATATGGTACCTTTGCCATATAAGCCTTATCTTCCTCCAAAATAGGCGATCCTTTACTCGAAAGCATCATATGCAAAGGTAAAGGTGTATTTGACGCCATTGCATTCTCCATACTAAACCGACAAAGCACTTTCTCAATGTAATCCTTTTGAGTTAGTTTAAACTCAAAATACTTTCGATCCCTTATAGTTTCCATGTCCAATATCATTTTCGCTTCTCCATGATCCTTCATTTTGAACTCTAATTTCAATCTTGGTTTTAGCTTGTTGATTTCATTCCTATCCTTAGAAGTAATGAGCATGTCGTCCACATACAAGAGTAAATACACCCAACAATCATTTTTCAACTTCTTGAAATAAACACAAGCATCTTTAGTGCTTCTATCAAAACCATTTTCAAGCATAAAATGATCAAATCTCTTGTACCATTGTCTAAGTGATTGCTTTAGGCCATATAGTGATTTCTTCAATTTGCATACCAAATTTGGCTTACCATTGTCTAAGTATTGCGTACACCGGTGTGAATATCTCATCATACTCTTGTCCCTTCCTTTGTGCAAACCCCTTAGTCACTAGCATAGCTTTGTATCTCCCATCATCCTTTACCTTGTATATCCATTTGCACACAATAGCACGGTTTCCTTTAGGAAGTGGAACCAAATCCCAAGTTTGATTCTTCAACAACGATTGCATCTCTTCCTCTATGGCATAAAACCATTTCGAGCTATCACTCGACTACGTGACGTCATCAAGGTCCATCGGGTCATCTTGGACTACATGAAGAGCATAGTCCAAGTTATCAAAAAATCTAAGATATTTTCAATCACCATATCTTTCGGGTGGTCTTATAGTACGACGATCAACTCGAGTAGCAATACCATCATCCAAACTCCCTTCGACTCCACCTTGAACCAAATCTTCTCTAGAATCATGCACATCACCAACACTACTAGAGGAACCCTGTGGACTATGTGATGAAACATCAATCGCTGCTTCCTCACAAGCATCTCCAACTACTCTACTCTCTATTCCTTAGACAAAATGTGCAAATAATTTCCTTCTCCTTTGATTCATCATGAACCAAGTCTGGAACATCCGATGAGCTTTCTTTCTCCTTAAACATCGTTGACTCGTCAAAAGTAACATGACGAAAATTCACTACCTTCTTCTTTTTCGGATTTCAAATCCGATAGCTTTTTACTCCATTTGTATAGCCAAGCAAAATCCCCTTGAAAGCTCTAGGTTCAAGCTTATCATTTCCCGGATCATACACATAAACAAAACTACCAAACACACGAAGATAACTCAAGTCAATGCTATTTCCCTTCCACACTTCCTCCGGATTTTTGTTACCAATAGGTGAGCATGGAATTCGATTAATATTATGCACTGCGGTTGACAAAGCTTCAGCCCAGAATCCCTTAGCCAAACCTAAAGTCAATCTCAAGCATCGAGCTTTCTCAAGTAGAGTATGATTCATCCTTTCCGCAACACCATTCGACTGCGGATCGTTGGGTGTTGTAAAATGCCTCCGGAATACCATGATGCTTGCAAAACTTTGAAAAATATCCGAAAACACACTCTCCGCCATTGTTGGACCTTAAAACATTCAAAGATATGCCACTCTCGTTCTCAACAAGAGCTTTCATGCTTTGAACTTTGCAAATGCCTCCGACTTGGCCTTCATTACATACCCAACCTTTCCGAGAAAAGTCGTCTATGAAAGAAATATAATAGCGAGCGCCATCCAAAGAAGCTACAGGTGCCGGTCCTCAAACATCCGTGTGAACATACTCAAGGACCTTTCTCGAATCATGCCTTCCCTCATCGAATGAAACTTTAATTTGCTTCTCCATGACGCATTCTTCGCAAAACTCTAACTAATTGAATCTTTCTCCATCTATCATCTCCCTCTTTCGAAGAACATCCAAACTCCTCTTCGAGACCTGACCTAAGCTCAAATGCCACAATCTAGTCGCATCCAAGCCACGTGAACTATTAACTCCTATACAAGTTTCACCTTCTACAATCACTTCTTGAAGTAAATAAATACCATGAGTCCTAGGTACAACCAAATGGTACAGCCAAATCTACTTTCATAGGTACAATTATAAATGCATGCATATTATGATTAGATATAGATCCACCTGCACGTGCATATATACTCATTACATTAAAGTCCTTGTAAATTAAAGTTTTCATTCAAGCTATTATCCTTATGTTACTATTCATTTTTTATTTCATACCAAGGTTAATTTTCATTACGCAGTCACAAAAATATGATCATATATCCATTATCTGTATAAATTTCACTTCTTTTCTTTTGTAAGTTTTATCACAAAGGGAAATTAATTGAAATATGAGACAATCGATTAAAACCTAGAATATTTTGACAAAACTAAAAATACAAGAAGATAATTTGATCGCTTTCTTATCAAAAAGGAAAATTAATCGCTTTCTTATCATATAAGAATATAGGATGCATTGGCATTTACAAGAAGATGCACGACATTGAAAACGAAAAATACAACCATACTATATAAACACTGTTAATCAGTACAAGCTGCATTAGAATTTATGATTTGAGAAATGTACCGTGCCAACCGGCTAGCTTTTTGGTGATTCACGCAAGATCATTTTTGCAGTCCATTTATTTAAGACCAAAACATTAACCACTTGCTTTGTTCCACTCAGAGTTATCGGTCAAATACCATGCAAAGTATCCTTCCACTTTAACCCCCTTCCCGCATATAAGATAATATACTACGAGAAACTCTTCTGTTTTTATCTCAAATCGTAGCTTCCATCTGTTGAGACTTATATATTTCATGGCTTAAAATTCTTGGTATTTTGGTTCAAGTCATGAATGTAATCAACCCCCTATAGTATCTTTGAAGTTCATCAAGATGAAGAATCATGCAATCAGCCCTCTGTGAATCTGAGATTGCTTCCTTCTTTGATAACTTTTCATCGTGATCAAGTTGAGCCGTTCCTGCAAATTTAAGTACAGGCGAGCAATCTATTTTTTGTTATTTATTCTTTTTAGTGTATATTCCAGGATTTTCAGTGAAGTGGCACAGCAGTGGTAAAACAAATTTGTAGAGATCGCTCCAAGAAACTTCGATAACGTTTTCCTTAAGACGATATTTTCCTTCACTGCTCGTTTATACAAACAATGAGTGTTGTGAGTTAAGACAAATCGTCTTCTAAGATATAATAGAGCCGAGATGACTGTTCTCTTTAATCGACTGTGATAGCACCATCGAAATCGATTCAAATTATCTTTTGAATTGACTATAGTGACAAGGGTATCGAGTTAGCGATCAGCAGTATCACAAACCTAAAATAGTATTGAAAGAAATAAGAGAGAAAATGAAAAATTTGAATTTACAACGCATTTTTGGCGCTCCTGATTTCAAAAAGATGAAAAGTGATTTGAAATAGTTTTTGGGTGTTGCTACTCTAAAGAGAGATGTCTTTTCGTTTGAATTTTCAAACATCCCGCCATTTCAACAGTCGCGTTTTCCGCATTTTATGTATTTTAATTTGTATTATGGGCTTGTTAACAGGTTCAAATCTGGGCCTTTTAACTAAAACAGTTTTGTCCAAAAACATAACTTGAACCAAACCCGCCTCGGTCGGATGAATGGACGGCGGCAACGGCGCACGCGTGTGGTGGTTATGCATGGCTTCCCTCCTCACAATAGAGCAAATGTTTGGGTGCCCAATAGTCCAACCTTCTCTTGAGGAACCTATATTTAGACAAATATAGTTTCTATTATTCTAAAATGTGAGATTATTCCAAATCCTTCTTTCACTTTTCTTTCTCTTCTTTTTAGTTAAAAAAATAACTCATACAACATATTTTATAAAAATTCTCACTAGCAATCCTCCATCAAATTTTTATAAAATTTCCTATGTCATATATGTAGCAGGAAAATTTGTGCATAAGTATAAATTCTTGTTGACTTGAATCTATACGTAGTGATAACCTGTCAGAGCATGCCAAAATGAAGTGGTTGACTACACATTGAACCAACGATCCTATGCACATACCGGATGTGTAATGACCCACCTTTTTGGACGGTTTAAATCAACAGCAAACCACATATGTCTAATTTAAACCATTCAAAAAGAAGGATTGTTAATGTGGAAATAAGAAAATAATAGAAAAGAAGGAAAAACAAAACACAGAATCTCGCAGTGGAATGACAAAATATTATAATCAAATAAACAGTTCATGAAGCTTGTTTACAAATGACATTTGATTATACCTTTATAGTTCAAATTAGAGTTATACATACATCAGAAAATAAACAAATAATGCAGCGGAACACAAGAAGCGGCGGAAAATTAAAATAAATAGTAATAACATACTTTCTCTTCGTCTTCATCCTCCAGAAAATAGCCTTCAATACACTGAAAAGCTCAAACTGACCCGAGCGTAATGAAAACAAAACACTCGAGTCAGAACTAAAAGATCTTATTTAAGTCAAATTTATCTAAAATAAAAATATGAATACAATGGCTTCAGAGATGTTATGGGATTTTTCATCTCCTATCAAGTGTACAAATGCGAATAAATTTATTTAAAAGGTTTCAAATAATTCGAAATATCAATTTTAATCATTTAAATATAAAAAATCCGAAGTTTGAATTAACTTAAAGCCTTCAAATAATTCAGTTCCAATAAAAATCCAAATTCAAGAATTTATATAGATATATATAAATCATCAACCAGTATCATAATTTAAAATTTTCAAATCAATGAAAACCGCTCAGGTCTTTCATTTCCACCCATAACGATTTTTTCTTAATCTATAAGATCGTTCGGGTATGTATCATTTCAACCCATAGTGAACTTGCAGTATTACAACGATATAAAATACAACATCCATTCATCGAAGATCAACAATCAAACATCCATCATAATAATCATCCAAACCAATCAATAAATATCAACATAGAAATGATAATCAATAACAGGTATTTCTGGCAATTTATGTTCAATAATAAATTAAATTAAGATTTAATTCAAATAAATTCATATTAACCGAGATGACGATTTAAAATATACCAAACAGCCAAAAATAAATTTTTATCACACCGTAAATTTAGCTTAACAAACATAAGAAGTTTTAGAAGTTGTGAGTGGGTCAAAACACCACCTTTGAATTCAAATTGAATTTAAATCCAAATTAAGCCCAAAATTCGAACAGTCTCCAAATTCGTCCAAACAAGCATCAAAATGCCCAGAATTTTGATTCGATCCCAACGGATCAAAGCGCGCATAAATTGGAGTTCGTATGTAGAAGTTATAGTAGTTAGAACATTTTTAAAGTGAAATAAAATAAAATAAAAAGAAACAAAACTCAGCACGATCCAGGTCAGCTCGCTCGCGCGTTCCAGAAACCCTAATCACCGAATGTTCAATCGCGATCCAATACAGCCGCCCCAATTGATACTCCCATTGTCGCCGCCAAGGCCTTGTGCAGAAACTGACGTCACCGCGGCCATGTCGAAACACCCTGGATGCCGCCTTCTCCTTCGCCTGCGCGACCCCCACCCTTGCCGACAATCGGCATCTATAGCTCCGGCTGCTGCAAAGAAGAACCCTAGTTGAATTAATCACTTCGATCTATCCGTTAAATATCCAAACAACCACCCCTGATGCACTCCATTCGTCGCTCTCCACTGCCCCGGTAACATTGATTCGACGATCGATCGAGGTTGATCGACGATCGATGAAGGGCCGAATATCAATCATCCAATTCCAGCCACATAGCAATCAAGATCAAAAAACGAATCATATATTTGACTTGCGCTCATCGAGAGCTTCAAATCGATATATAATTTGATATAGTTAGAGGAGCTTGAATTTTGGAATTGGATTTGAAATTGAATTTGAAATTTGGGAATTATGTATTGTTTGCCGTCGGAATGAGAAGTTGAGAAAGAGATATACATACGGACAATAGAAATAAGAAATAACTAAGGGTTTATAACGAGCTATTTATATGGATAGCTAAAATAGAAAAGAATGGACCAGACCGATTTGAATTGGAACGATAAACAACCCGAAAAGTCCGTTCTTCCTCCAGAAGGAAAATTGGTCATTCCATATATCAAGATAGATGTTTTCAAATATTTTAAACTCAATGGAATAGATTTCAGGTCTTAATTCCATCGTATGAAGAAATTATGTTAAAATCTGCTTATTTTAAATTGATTTCAATTGATTTGATTTCTAAGCGTTTCGAGTACGTATGATCAAACGACAAGTCCGATCATTATGAAACTTGAAATTCTACAATAGTTCACCGTTACGGATCCGATGAAACTAGTTTCATTGAAATCCGAGACAATTGCCAAAATGACTATTTTCACCTTAATTAAATAAATTAATATTAAATTAATTAATCACCTTGTCAATTCAAATTTAATAATTTACTATTTCTATCATTTTAGATTACTTGGTAATTTAAAATCCTTTATAACAAATTACTATATCAATTTTATTATTGAATAATTCAAAATTTTCAATGTTAAATTCAATTTCAAATAAGTTCAGTAATTATAAATTTAATTTCCAATAAATCTGTTTATCTGATTCTTAAGTTTGTTATTCAATCAATTATCATCTTATAGGTATATTTACACTGGTTTATATCTTACCACACTAGTGTTTGCCAATTTCATCTAAATTTTAATTAAGTAATATTTAATTTCATTTTATTCATCATAAGTCCATTTATTGCAGCTAAAATCCAATAAATAAATCAAACTTGAATTTCAATTATTTTTATTCAATCAATTGCCATATTATGAATAAAATTAACGTTATTCCTAATTATTACCTTAATTTACATTATTGTACTATTTTATTAGATTTATATCAATTGATTTCAAATTAAATTTAATGTTCAAAATAAGTATGCAACTTATAATAATTGTTACGATTAACTTTAAGTCACATTAATAAGTTTATTATTCACAACCAAATGTTATAACAAACTATACTACACAAATTCCATCCAATTTCTATTTATTGCACCTTATGTAATTAATTAATACATCTTTCGCATTATCAATTTCTTAATTCAATTATCAATTAACGCATACATTACTAAAAATTTATATATAACCTATATCGCTTATAACTCTTTAATTCTTTCAGTTGTTTGGAATCTCATTCAAGTTGTTAAAAATTAACTTAAATTATCATTATTAACTTTCATTTTAGTTATTATTTCATCATTATATCACAAATTTATATTTCTCTCAATATTAAATTACTAAAATCAGTTAATTACATTTCCAGGTTTACTACTTACAACAAATGTTACCATTTCTTATTAACTAATTCCATATTTACATTTGTTTACCTTCATTTATTTTATAACCAAGTATAACATTTTCATTATTACCATTGTTGGAGTTTCATTACAGTTGTTAATAATTGACTTAAATTAACATGGTTACCTTTCATCTTATTTATTATTCTATTAACAAATTACAAATTTTTATTCTTTCCACGTATTAAATCACAAATCCTATTAAATTAACTAGTTTAAATTATCGAAAGTTATGGGTCGTTACACTCTGTCCCACTCAAAACTTTTCGTCCCCGAAAAGGAAAAAGAAGGGAAAATGAGAAATTAAGAAATCAACATATATTATTCAAAATATTAAATTTATAACACTCAAATTTACAAAATTAAATAATTTAAATAAAATATATCAATTTCTAAACAATTAAATCCTTTTATATTCAAGTTAACAAAAGATTAGAAAATATTTCATAAAATTTTCTAATTCCAAAATTCACGAATATTTTCGACACAGTCTCCTTAGTACAGAGAGACTCGAAATAAATCATAATATCAAATTATAACAATATATGATATAATTTTCAAAATAATATATCCTAACACAGGGAAAACAATATAATATCGCTAGAAAACCATAATCCGAGAACGTACCTATTTGTCGGGCAAATAACGCTTATTTTATGAAATCAAAAACAATAGCAATTTCTTCCATAACATGTATTCCACTTATATAATCCAAAGAGGTTAATAATTATATAGAAGTGAAATGATTATATTGTTTTAAACAAACAATCAACATAACATAACAACAATCAATTTCAACCAAAAGCATACCATCATCACATAAAATCAAAATAAATCAATACAACATAACAAAAATCTTTTGCAAACAAACATACAATCTTCACGAGGGATCAATGTAATCAACCATTTCTGAAGTCAAAATCATTAACTTTAATATAGTATTCATTTTATTATTTACTTTAATTATCACTAGCTTCAAACATTAACTCAAGTTCATAATTCTTTGCTTACAATATTCATTTCTATTTCATTATATTTAGTAGCATTACAATTACAACTCAGGTTTATAACTATTTTCATATCAAATTTCTTATTTATAAAAGTAAATTTCATTGATACTTTCATTATTTAAGTTTTCTTGTATAAAATTCCATTACATATCCTTAATTAACATTACAACTTTTAATATTCTAGTAAGTTATATATATGTTTCTAAGAATGTAATTGAAGTTACACAAGTTTATCGTATTTTATTTTAGTAAATAAATGTTCAATAGTTATCATTTCTTATGTTCATATCCTTTTTGTTTACAAGTTACAAATTTCAAATTCCTTGTATATTTCATTTATAACTTAGCATTTGATTTCTTACTTTCCACTTTAGAAGTTTCAATTATTAAATAGTTAAAATTTTATTCCATTACAATAATTGAAATTCTAATTGAAATTTACTTTAGTTTATTCTACTGGGTTTTCTTCTCATTATTTACCGTTCCATTCATTTATTTATATAAAGATCAATCACTTACATAATTTGTTTTCCATTAAGGATTTAAGTCACTAATGAATCATTTCATAAAATATTACTTAAGCTCCAACTGCCTTACCTAAGTTTATAACTTAATTCTATTATAGAATATAAATTTAAGTTTTTGGTATTCGCTCTTGAAGAGAAAAGAAATATTTCAATATATCAAAAACATTTAATTAAAACATTTAACCTCATTCACTTAGTAAAATATAAGATATCTTTAAAACATCCTCATAGCATTATGCAAATATATTTCAAAAGTCTAAAAAATGTTAGAAATTTATATCAAAACATTATAATAAGCTTTAAAATAAAGTTCCTTAAATCCGATAATTTATTAGACTCGTTATTTTTAAAATAAGTATAAACTCAAGATTATTAAACTATAACTAATAGTATACTCAAATCTTACATTAAATTTCTAAATCAAAGTATAAAATTTCGTACCATCACAATAAATTTTAAACACTTGTTTAAAAATGAATATTCAAATCATGTAAAAACATTTATTATGGTTTGATACAAAATTCAAATAGTAAATAAACCTATAAATTTACTATTAGTACTTCGAAATCAAGTAAATATTTCCAAACTATACTTCCAAAATAGAGATTTTAATTTCTTTGTCAAGTATATTACTATAAATAAACTTCGCAAATCAATTTTTTCTTCTTCTTTCCATTTATATAATATCTTTAAATTATACATTCAAAGAAACTTATATAAATTTTACTTGAAATATTCATTTTAAAGCTTCATTTGCAAATCAATCATCTTTAATACTTTAATACCCTGTAAAATAATTCATTTGTAAAATTTCTTGCTTCATTTATAAAAACCATTTAATTTTTTTAATACATCTTTATAAATATATGTAAACTATTTGAAAATAATTATTTACATTATTACTTGTATTTACAAAGAAGCCATTGAAAACATTAAATCCATTATTTATAAATTTATTAGTTTTAAGTCTCAAAATTCTTTTAAACATCATTAATAAATCAATAATCATTAACCTTAAATATATTTTATTTAATTAATAACTTCTTAAAATATTTACAACACTAATAATTTACTATTAAACCATATTGTACATAAATAACAATATTTTAAACATTTTAAAGTATTTAGAAATGACAAAAAAGACCAAAATCTCTTTTGATATAATACTTTATCAAAATATTTTTATAACTCGATGTCTTAACAGGTTTATCCTCGTTCTTGCAGACTCTGGCCAAGCTTGATCAGGCGCAAGGCTTGAATTCTTTAAGTACTCGTTAGTCCCTGAGAAGATGGTTTTGATGACAACAACCTTAGAATAAGATTTTAAAATATAAATATTTTCATTATAGTTTAGATATATATGTATATGCAGGATCTAACCATGCAGGCACCAAGAATGAAGACTGTACAGTATATAGATTTAAGATTGAAGACTCATGGGTATCAAGATTACCAAGGGTTCAAGATTTCAATAATAAGTAATTTAATTAGGAATTTTGTTAAAACTCCTAGAAAAGCACTGGCATCTTAAAATCCAATTTATTCGTGGAATGTAATCCACTTCGAGCCTGTTAAAGGGATGGGACTCTAAGTAGGATGGAATCTACGAAAAATCTAGTGGAACATTGTTTTGTATTCACTAACTTTTATTCAAATAAATTTTACAAAATTATATCTTGTTTTCAAAATGATTTCAAAATCTTCCTTTTAAAAGAATCAAAAACATCTATCCTGGTTTTAAATATTTTTAGCCTCAAAATAATCTTTATTTTCAAAGTCAAATTATCCTTGGTTTTAAACTATCTTTTAATAATAATGATATATTTAACTTTTTATATTTATACTTAGATATGAATATAAAATTATGGTAAAATTTTATATCAAAATATTATTCTCTATATTTTTTATGCATTATACCAAAATTTCCTTAGGCTTGTGGACAACCCCAATCTAACCTTGTCGACAAGGTGACAATTGATTTCAAAAATTTGAATTTCAAAAGAAGTGTCTATTCGTCATATCCTTTCACGAATGGACATGGTTGTTGTTCTACTATAAATGGTTGCAATTTTAAACGAATTTACATTCATATTTTCTCTGATTACGCTCCTCTTCTTCTTCCATAGTTCTTTATATACATTTTTACCATTACTCTACCGAAATCAAGATTGAATCTAACTAGATCATTTCTTGTTCGATTCTTTATCGCTATCTTAACAAGATCTCGATGCTATTAAGAGTTATAGGCTTCTTTGTAATAAACTAAACGAGAAAAGGTGTGATTGTAGCCTGTGAAATCGATCAAACAAGAAAAGTTGTGATTGTAGCCTGTAAAATCAATTGGGTGAACTTGTTGCCCGTAAAATCAAGCATCTCTATCCAGAGGATTGTGAATCTGGAGTGGTGTACCTCATGGCCTTGAAATTGAGGGTGTAATTGTAACTATTTCTTTTGAAAGAAAATCTGTACTTGTGTGCGGGACTGGATGTAGGGTAACTCCAAATCTGTATATAATCCGATGTGTTCTTTCCTTTATTGCTTTTACTTTATTTCTGCATCTGTGTTTGATTCTGTGATCATATCTGTGTTTGAATATTGCATGCATTTGTGTTAAACTTAACAAAAACTCAAAAAGATTTAGTAATTTCTTAAAAAACGATTCACCCTAACCCCTCTAGTGTTAATTCTAGCCTTAAGATCCATAATCCGCATTTCTCTCATTTGGTATCGGAGCAAGGTTTTCAAAGTTTCATAATCTGAATTTTGAGAAATTTTCAAAATGGCTACCAACACTATTACTGTTAACACTGCCAACACTAGTTCTATTATCCCTGTCACTGGTTCATTTGTAGAAGGTCAGTCTACTGTCAGACCACCATTTTTTAATGGTAGTAACTATGCATATTGGGCATGTAGGATGAAAATATATTTACAATTTATAGGACTAGACTCTTGAAACGTCACACAGACTGAATATTCTGAACTCACAACTGATTTTGCACGGTGGACTGCCCAGCAAAAGACTGTTGCTCAAAATAACTGTAAAGCAACGAATATTCTGTTTTGTTCACTTGATAGAAATGAATTTAATAGAGTGTCGGTTTGTAAGTCTGCATATGCAATCTGGAAAACTTTGCAAGTTACTCACGAAAGAACAAGCAAAGTTAAACAGACCAAAATTTCCATGCTCACAAATCAGTTTCAATTATTTAAAATGAATTCTAATGTGTCTATTTCAGATATGTATAGTAGATTTCAGAATATTGTGCATTCTCTAATATCCTTGGGAAAGGAAATTTCGGAAGAAGATCAAGTCAGAAAAATCTTAAATTCTCTTACTCCAGAATGGGATCAAAAGACACTTGCAATCAAAGAGGCAAATGACATTAGTACCTTAAAGATAGAAGAATTAATTGGAAATCTAATGACATTTGAAGTCCAAATGATTGAGAGAAGAGAAAGCAAAACATCTGAAAAGAAATCAATGGCATTCAATGCATTGACCGATGAATCAGACTCAAACAACAATAATGATGAAGAGATGGCCCTTATGACCAAGAATTTTCAGAAATTCCTGAAATACAGAAAGATGATAATCTCAAGAGAAACAACTATAAGAACTCTGGAAATCAGATTGTAGTGCGAAACATTGTCAAATGTTTCAACTATGACGAACTGTAATGACCCTAAACAAAAATAAAATGAAAGTTATATTCATTTTAAGAATTTCAGAAGTTATAAAAAAAAATTGCTTGGACGTAAAACAAATAGTTTCATGACTAAACAATTATATGAATATATGTATTTAAAATATAGGGAATTTCCTGTTTAATTTAAGAAGCAAAATGCAATGGAAATTTATGAAGTTTTAAATGACTTATGTAATCATGCTGAAAGAAGGGAAAAATAAATAATCTTGTGTGTGTGTGTATAATTTTTATAACACACACACACACACACACACACACACACACACACACACACACATATATATATATATATATATATATGAGTTGTTGTTTTAAGGGGTGGAATAAAAACAATATAGTATGAATAATTTTTACATCACATAATTATATATGATGGTGTACATGATTTAATGGAAAAGGTGGCTAGGTAGAAAATGCAAGAAGGTTACAGTTTTTATAAGGATAGAGCAGAAAATAAAAATGTACAAAGGTCACATGCATATGGCATGAATATGATAAGATCATGGAAATAGCATGCAGAAATTAAAGTATTGGAAATCCCGAAATAACTACTAAAGGAAATCAAGTGGGTATAATTCCAATTGAGGACCATGCATAAGTGTAAACTGTGCATGAAAAATAAAAGGGTATCAAAGGAATTACCCATTTCCTTAGACCCTAAAAACAACTTTATAAAACCTGCACACCATAAGGATCATCATGATCCTCTCAGAAAAATATATACATATAAAACAAAACAAAAGAAAAATAGGTATGCAGTTCTGAAGGAATTTGCTGGGTAGAGGAGCAAGATAGTAAAGGAAAAAAATAATAGGTGAGCATTAATTCATTTTATGCAATGGCATTAAGTCCTCTAGTAGGCAGCCTAAAAAGTATTATAAGAAGTATTTAAATCTTTGAAATGGTTTGATATGGATGAAATGGATGTTTGTTGGGTATTTCTGTTTGGTGTCTTGTATGATAGTTTTTCCAAGCCAAGATGGTTTGAGCATTTTTAATTCTGTTTTTATTATTGTTAAGTATGGATCTAAATTATTTAGAACATAGGCAGCAAGATAAAGATCTAGCTCATGTTTATATTCTAAATAATAAGGTAGGAGGCTTTTCTGAGTTTTTGATGAATTTTATTAACAAACGCCTCTTTCCATATTTCTACAATAAAATAATAGGATCATAATGCTTAAGTAATTTTTGGAAAGATTTCACACATGTTGTAAATCTCTGCAGTAAGAAAAGATTGTACCAGAAAGTATTTATGTTTTTCTGAAACATGAATGGGGTGAAGATTTTTATGAATGAGTTATAAGCAGGGGCTTAATAAGTTAAGCAGGAAACTGAGGGGGAGTTTTATTAAATTAATAAACTCTATGATTAAGTAAAAGGAAATAAAATAGGTCATTTGGGGTTAGTCAATGATCTACTTTCTTCAGGTGGGGGAAAGTATATGCATGGTGCAAGTGCACCCTGAGGCCTTTGTGTGTTGGAATAAATAAGACTAACTGGGAGATTCCTTCATAATGCATACTTGTGTTCATTTGACAAGGGGATTTAGACCATAATTAAAATGGGGTATGAGATCTAAAAATCTCTGGGTTATAATATCTGAACAAAGGTATAAATTAAATAAGGTTTAATGTGATGACCTTAATGAACTGCTGGGAGAAACTGGGAGAACATAACCTGGATTTATTTATGATGTTGTGAATAATGCATGGCTTGTTGCATATATGTTGAATGAATGGTTGTATACTTGAAGTTATCTAGCAACTTTGCTGATGTGCCTAGTTTATAAACTGCTAGATTATGCAAGTGATAAAAGTTCATAAGATTTGTAAATTTGTATAGAATTTATTAATGTTCATACCAGTGTAAACTGACCCTTTTGATTGCCTTGCAAACATCTGGGTGTCTCAAATAAATGGGGCAGCTCAATGATTTGCATGCAGGTAAGTAAAAGTGACATGATGGATGAAGGAGGCATTAGCTGCTAGTATAAATAAGAGAAACATTGCTTGTATTTGCAGATTGCTTGTAGTGAAAAACCTGATTATTATTAGTAATTAAAGTTAAATAGTGAGGATGTTTTTCTGGGTGCTTGGATTATGATATGTATCTAACTAAAACTGTGATGAATGAATTCTTATGGCAAGTAACTAGATGATGCCCTTATGAAATGTTTGGTTATCTTTTGGGGACTGTGAAAACTAATATATATATATCATAAGTATATAACATGTGTGCATGTCAGTCCCTGGTTCTTTTGTTTGAAACTGATTTGTGTTATAATAATGGCAATTAAGATTGGCAAGTGTAACAGATTCTTCAGAAAAACAAAATAAGCTTGTGAATCTTGAACAAGATAAATTATGCATGAACTGTAATGAACATTGGGTTGTGTATAATCTCTGAGAAAATGCATGACTTATATTTATGCAATTGATTTTAAAACAGAAAGAGTTTTAAAGAAATGGATTTGGAAACATTTTTGTTTTGTGACTAAAAACCCGGGGAAAACAAATTCTCATAAAAACTTTTATAAGATAAAAGCAAACTGGTGATAAGAAAGAATGTTTGTGGAATTGATTTACATAGAAATATGGTCCTGAATATTGTAAGAATGGGGTCATGTCCAACCCATATGGTTAAGTGTCAGATCCTTATAGCCTGGAATCACTTCTCTGTAATTTATGTTGTGCAAGTGTTTCCAACTCGAAGAAAGTAACTGAAAAACTCCGAGTTTTTGAAACATAAACTCGAAGCAAACCAGTATGCATTTTCAACCAATCTGAAAAATGCAGAGCAAATACAATTGTGCAACCTGAAATGAAAATGTGATTGTGAAAACAAATTTGTATGTTCATATTAACAATTATTCTCCTTTCAGTTATATTTCTTAATACTTAAATATTGTATTATGTGTCAGTAGTCATGTATAGGCAGAAAGAGTAGGAAATTAAATTAAAAAAAAAAATTGCAAAGGTGCACTGTACTTGCACCACCAAACCTACATGCTTAGAGTCTGATGTAAATATCATCCCATTCAAAAATAAAAGAAGCAAACATATCATCAAATATGTAGAGCTATTATAAGGTGAATTGTGAACTGATATAACTATATTGGTAACTCAGGATCTTGGAAAAAAAAAATTTGGGGTTAAAAATAAAAGGGGTCACCACAGTTGGTACCAGAGCTATGTTTTAAATAACATAGTAAACATTATTGTATGTATATGGATGATTGAATGCATTGATTAAATTCTTAAGGTTGAATGTTTTTGTATGACTGAATGAAATGTATGTTTGAGATACGTGTATAGAGTACACCTAAATCAAATAAATAAACAAAGTAAAGATATTAAAAATAATGGGGGTAAATAAACTAACTTAAAAATTATATCTATAGCATTATGGTAGGACCCAGACATCACACAGGTGCAGGACCATCACGTGAGCCACCTGTGATAAGCATGGAAGATTTTGTGAGGGCTTTGAGGGATGGAATGGCACCAAGGCAAGATAATCCTCATGAGGAGCTCTCCAAACTGCTCAAGACTTGTACCAATTTGGGAGGAAAGGATTTTGAAGGCACTGAAGGAGCTATGGGTGTTCAAATGTGGATAAGGACTATGGAGAGGGTCTTTACAGATATGCAAATCAATGACCAAAGGAAAAGACAAATAGCTTCAAGGAAATTGAAGGGGGTGGCACTGGATTGGTGGGAGGTTGTGATAGTAGGAAGGCCAGAGAATGATATCACTTGGAATGATTTCAAGGTCATGCTTGAGGCCAGATTTATTCCAGCATCTGCCAAAGCCACACTGCTTGAAGACTTTATTAGATTAAGGCAAGGAGGCATGAGTGTAAATGAGTACACTCAGAAGTTTGAAGCATTATCCAAGTGTGGAATGGTGTTGATAGGGAATGCAGAAGCAAAGAATGCAAGGTACATTCAAGGCTTGAACCCCAATTTATCCAGGGCAATGTTGCCATATAAAGACAAAACTTTTGATCAAGTGATTGATCTAACTCTCTCTTTTGAGCAACATGATACCACAAGAGAGAAATTCAGGAACATGAAGCTCAATAAGAAGAAGGGAGGCCAGAACAAAGTGCAACCTTATGATAAGAGAAATGCAAGTAAAGGAGCTAAGAAAGGGGAAGGAGCAATAACACCTGAAAGCAAGAAATTTACTCATTGTTTTAACTGTGGAAAAGCTGGACATTACAGTAACCAATGCCCTGACCCTAAAATACCAAAAGGAAGCTGCTGTAACTGTGGGAAGATGGGACATTTAAAGAAGGACTGCCTAGAGACTCATAAGAAAACAGCAAGGGTAGGAGCTTTGGCAACAAACACCACTGAAAATGTTTGACAACTTGAAGGTATAATTCTAATCAATACCCAACCAATATCAGTAGTATATGACACTGGTGCCTCACATTCACTGATATCTTTGGAAATTGTAAAGAAGTTAGCACTTGCTTGTGTTTCTATTGAACTACCCTTAACTATACACAGTCCCATAGGGAGTCATTGTATATTAAGAATGAAGTGTATGGGTCTGAAATTAATTATAAGGGGTTATGGTTTTGATTCAGATCTATATACTTTAAATTATCCTAGTATTGGGATTATATTAGGGGTAGATTGGTTAATGAAAAATAAAGCAATTTTAAATTTAGAAAATCTTACTATTTCTTTGGAGACAAATGAAGGTAAAAGAATTACAGTTCTAAGTGAAATAGCAAAGAACACATGTTTTAATAAAATTTGGAGTATAAATGAAATTCAAAAGGAATTAAAAATAGAGGAAATTCCAGTAGTTAATGAATATATAGATGTGTTTGGAGAAGTGAGAGGAATTCCTCAGAATAGACCAGTTGAATTCAAAATAAAGTTAATGCCAGGAACAAATCCAATCATTAAAAAGCCTTATAGGATGGGTCCAAAAGAACTGGTAGAATTAAAACATCAACTAGAAGAATTAGAAGAGAAAGGATTCATAAGATCAAGTAGTTCTAGTTGGGGTTCCCCAGTGCTCTTTGTCAAGAAACATGATGGAACAATGAGGTTGTGTGTAGACTATAGGGATTTAAACAAGGTAACTATTAAAAATAAGTACCCACTGCCTAGAATAGATGATCTATTTGATCAATTGCATGGAGCTAGAATATTTTCAAGATTAGATTTAGCCTATGGATTTCACCAAATGAAAGTTGCAGAGGAGAGCATTGAGTACACAGCCTTTAACACAAGATATGGCCTATATGAATTTTTAGTAATTCCATTTGGCTTGACCAATGCTCCCTCTTAATTTGTAGATTTAATGAATAGAATTTTCAGAGACTTTTTGGATAAATTTGTTCTAGTATTTATAGATGATATATTAATTTACTCCAAGACAGAAGATGATCATGCTATGCATCTACACTTAGTATTATCCAGACTTAGAGAACATGAATTAAAAGCCAAGTATTCAAAATGTACATTTTGGCAACATGAAGTAAAATTCTTAGGACACATAGTGTCACAGCAAGGGGTAAGTGTGGATCCAAGCAAAGTGATTGCAGTTCAATCATGGAGTAGACCCAGAACAGTGACTGAGGTGAGATCATTCTTGGGATTGGCAGGGTATTATAGAAGGTTCATCAAGGATTTTTCAAGAATAGCCACACCAATGACCAAGTTGACAAAAAAGAACCAACCGTATGTGTGGACTGAGCAGTGTGAACAAGCTTTTGAGAGATTGAAGCAAGCACTGGTAGTAGCTCCTGTTTTGCAAATCCCAGAAGAAAATGAAGTAATGGTTGTATATACTGATGCTAGTGGGTCTGGGTTAGGTGCAGTGCTTATGCAGCATGGCAAGGTAGTGGCATATGCATCAAGACAACTTAAACCCAATGAAACCAAATACACAACTCATGATCTGGAATTAGCTGCAATAGTGTTTGCATTAAAACTTTGGAGGCATTATTTGCTTGGAGCAAAATTTGAATTGTTTACCGACCATCAAGCATTGAAATATTTATTTTCTCAAAAAGATTTGAATATGAGACAAGCAAGGTGGATGGAATTTCTAGCTGCATATGATTTAGATATTTTGTACACCCCTGGAAAAGCCAATAGGGTGGCAGATGCCTTGAGTAGGCATCAAGTTAGGTTAGCAAGTCTAATGATTGATGAATTTAAAAACCTAGCAATGCTTGGGGAGGCAGATATATATATAGCAAGAATGAGAAGAATTTTAGTGAGCATAATGATATGGTAGAATATGGTACACTAGGATTGATTACAGTAAAATCCAATCTAGTGGAGAAAATTGGTAGCATGCAAGACCAAGATAAGGATTTGAAGGAGAAGAAGGAAATGTTACTTAGCAACATTGAGTTGGAAAATTTTAAAATAGATCACAAGGGGTATTTGAGGAAGAATGAGAAGCTGTGTGTACCAGACATTGCAGAGTTGAAGGAAGAAATCATGAATGAGCATCACAAAACCAAGTACACCATACACCCTGGTGGTACTAAAATGTATCATGATTTAAAAAGAAGCTATTGGTGGCCAGGAATGAAACAAGCAGTGGAAAGATATGTGGCAAAGTGTTTCACTTGTCAACTAATTAAAGCAGACTACCAAAAGCCCTCTGGCATGTTGCAACCTTTGGAGGTACCTCAATGGAAATGGGAAAGTATTTCCATGGATTTTGTGGATGGTTTTCCCAGAACTAAGAAAGGCAATGATAGTATATGGGTAATTGTTGATAGACTAACCAAATCAGCTCACTTTGTCCCTGTCAGGTCAGATAGAAATGCATCTAAGCTTGCACAATTATTTGTTAAGGAAGTGGTAAGGCTACATGGCATACCCAAGACCATTGTAAGTGATAGAGACACTTTGTTCACCTCAAGATTTTGGGAAAGCTTCCAAGAAGCAATGGGAACTCATCTATGTTTAAGTACTGCCTACCATCCTCAAAGTGATGGGCAGACAGAAATAGTAAATAAAATATTGGAAGATCTATTAAGAGCATGTGTGCTTGACTTTGGGGGTAATTGGGAGGATCACATTCATTTGGCAGAGTTTACCTATAACAATAGCTACCAGTCAACCATAGGAATGGCACCCTTTGAAGCCTTGTATGGGAGACCCTGCATATCCCCTGCCTGTTGGTTGGATATGGAGAGGGTATACTAATAGGACCAGATCATGTTAAAGAAACTTCCAACATGATTGAGTTAATTATACATAGAATGAAGACAGCACAATCAAGACAGAAGTCTTATGCAGATAAAAGGAGGAAGCCAATGGAGTTTAAGGTAGGAGAGTATGTTTTTCTAAAGGTATCACCAATGAGAAAGGTGTTCAGGTTTGGGAAATCTGGTAAGTTATCACCATGATTTGTAGGGCCATATGAAATTATGCAAAGAATTGGTGCTATAGCCTATAAACTTAAGTTACCTGAGGAGTTGAGTAGTGTACATCCTGTGTTTCATGTTTCTCAATTGAGAAAATGGGTGCATGATGAAGGAGCAATACTGGAGTCACCTACTCAAATTCAAGTCCAAAAGAATTTGGTCTATGCAAATGAACCAGTGGGGATAGTTGCTAAGGAGGAGAAAAAGTTGAGGAACAAGGTGATCAAACTGGTAAAAATTCAATGGAGCTTGGACACCAATGATTGTACATGGGAGGTGGAGGACAAAATGAGGGCTAAATACCCCAACTTGTTTACTGATGGAGAGGTATGTTTAAGTAGTTTATAATAATTCTCTGAATATTCTTATGCATTGCTTGCTTTCATAAAATGTGAGTATGGGGTTATGGAATTAAAACAGGCTATGGATTAATATTTATATTTGGAGAAATTAGAAGAAATTATGGGGACATAATTCCTTTAAGGGGGAGGGTATGTAATGACCCTAAACAAAAATAAAATGAAAGTTATATTCATTTTAAGAATTTCAGAAGTTATAAAAAAAAATTGCTTGGACTTAAAACAAATAGTTTCATGACTAAAGAATTATGTGAATATATGTATTTAAAATATAGGGAATTTCCTGTTTAATTTAACAAGCAAAATGCAATGGAAATTTATGAAGTTTTAAATGACTTATGTAATCATGCTGAAAGAAGGGAAAAATAAATAATCTTGTGTGTGTGTGTGTGTATAATTTTTATAACACACACACACACACACACACACACACACACACACACATATATATATATATGAGTTGCTGTTTTAAGGGGTGGAATAAAAAAAATATAGTATGAATAATTTTTACATCACATAATTATATATGATGGTGTACATGATTTAATGGAAAAGGTGGCTAGGTAGAAAATGCAAGAAGGTTACAGTTTTTATAAGGATAGAGCAGAAAATAAAAATGTACAAAGATCACATGCATATGGCATGAATAGGATAAGATCATGGAAATAGCATGCAGAAATTAAAGTATTGGAAATCCCGAAATAACTACTAAAGGAAATCAAGTGGGTATAATTCCAATTGAGGACCATGCATAAGTGTAAACTGTGCATGAAAAATAAAAGGGTATCAAAGGAATTACCCATTTCCTTAAACCCTAAAAACAACTTTATAAAACCTGCACACCATAAGGATCATCATGATCCTCTCAGAAAAATATATACATATAAAACAAAATAGAAGAAAAATGGGTATGCAGTTCTGAAGGAATTTGCTGGGTAGAGGAGCAAGATAGTAAAGGAAAAAAATAATAGGTGAGCATTAATTCATTTTATGCAATGGCATTAAGTCCTCTGGTAGGCAGCCTAAAAAGTATTATAAGAAGTATTTAAATCTTTGAAATGGTTTGATATGGATGAAATGGATGTTTGTTGGGTATTTCTGTTTGGTGTCTTGTATGATAGTTTTTCCAAGCCAAGATGGTTTGAGCATTTTTAATTCTGTTTTTATTATTGTTAAGTATGGATCTAAATTATTTAGAACATAGGCAGCAAGATAAAGATCTAGCTCATGTTTATATTCTAAGTAATAAGGTAGGAGGTTTTTCTGAGTTTTTGATGAATTTTATTAACAAACACCTCTTTCCATATTTCTACAATAAAATAATTGGATCATAATGCTTACGTAATTTTGGAAAGATTTCACACATGTTGTAAATCTCTGCAGTAAGAAAAGATTGTACCAGAAAGTATTTATGTTTTTCTGAAACATGAATGGGGTGAAGATTTTTATGAATGAGTTATAAGCAGGGGCTTAATAAGTTAAGCAGGAAACTGAGGGGGAGTTTTATTAAATTAATAAACTCTATGATTAAGTAAAAGGAAATAAAATAGGTCATTTGGGGTTAGTCAATGATCTACTTTCTTCAGGTGGGGGAAAGTATATGCATGGTGCAAGTGCACCCTGAGGCCTTTGTGTGTTGGAATAAATAAGACTAACTGGGAGATTCCTTCACAATGCATACTTGTGTTCATTTGACAGGGGGATTTAGACCATAATTAAAATGGGGTATGAGATTTAAAAATCTCTGGGTTATAATATCTGAACAAAGGTATAAATTAAATAAGGTTTAATGTGATGACCTTAATGAACTGCTGGGAGAAACTGGGAGAACATAACCTGGATTTATTTATGATGTTGTGAATAATGCATGGCTTGTTGCATATATGTTGAATGAATGGTTGTATACTTGAAGTTATCTAGCAACTTTGCTGATGTGCCTAGTTTATAAACTGCTAGATTATGCAAGTGATAAAAGTTCATAAGATTTGTAAATTTGTATTGAATTTATTAATGTTCATACCAGTGTAAACTGACCCTTTTGATTGCCTTGCAAACATCTGGGTGTCTCAAATAAATGGGGCAGCTCAATGATTTGCATGCAGGTAAGTAAAAGTGACATGATGGATGAAGGAGGCATTAGCTGCTAGTATAAATAAGAGAAACATTGCTTGTATTTGCAGATTGCTTGTAGTGAAAAACCTGATTATTATTAGTAATTAAAGTTAAATAGTGAGGATGTTTTCCTTAGTGCTTGGATTATGATATGTATCTAACTAAAACTGTGATGAATGAATTCTTATGGCAAGTAACTAGATGATGCCCTTATGAAATGTTTGGTTATCTTTTGGGGACTGTGAAAACTAATATATATATATATCATAAGTATATAACATGTGTGCATGTCAGTCCCTGGTTCTTTTGTTTGAAACTGATTTGTGTTATAATAATGGCAATTAAGATTGGCAAGTGTAACAGATTCTTCAGAAAAACAAAATAAGCTTGTGAATCTTGAACAAGATAAATTATGCATGAACTGTAATGAACATTGGGTGGTGTATAATCTCTGAGAAAATGCATGACTTATATTTATGCAATTGATTTTAAAACAGAAAGAGTTTTAAAGAAATGGATTTGGAAACATTTTTGTTTTGTGACTAAAAACCTGGGGAAAACAAATTCTCATAAAAACTTTTATAAGATAAAAGCAAACTAGTGATAAGAAAGAATGTTTGTGGAATTGATTTACATAGAAATATGGTCCTGAATATTGTAAGAATGGGGTCATGTCCAACCCAGATGGTTAAGTGTCAGATCCTTATAGCCTGGAATCACTTCTCTGCAATTTATGTTGTGCAAGTGTTTCCAACTCGAAGAAAGTAACTGAAAAACTCCGAGTTTTTGAAACATAAACTCGAAGCAAACCAGTATGCATTTTCAACCAATCTGAAAAATGCAGAGCAAATACAATTGTGCAACCTGAAATGAAAATGTGATTGTGAAAACAAATTTGTATGTTCATATTAAAGTTTATTCTCCTTTCAGTTATATTTCTTAATACTTAAATATTGTATTATGTGTCAGTAGTCACGTATAGGCAGAAAGAGTAGGAAATTAAATTAAAAAAAAAAATTGCAAAGGTGCACTGTACTTGCACCACCAAACCTACATGCTTAGAGTCTGATGTAAATATCATCCCATTCAAAAATAAAAGAAGCAAACATATCATCAAATATGTAGAGCTATTATAAGGTGAATTGTGAACTGATATAACTATATTGGTAACTCAGGATCTTGGAAAAAAAAATTGGGTTAAAAATAGAAAGGGTCACCACACGAACCAGGCCATATCAAAAGAGACTGCCAATATCCAGATAGGCAAAATCTTCCTATAAACAATGATTTCACAAAGAAACAAAAACATGCATTTACTGCTACTCTAGATGACTCAGACTCGTCGTCAAGCGATGATGATCAGAAGACAGATAATTCAAATATGTGTTTCACGGTAGTTCACGACTTCGACGAATTCAGTGAAACTGACTCAGAAAAAGGTACACGTTTACAATACATTGGTTGAAATTGCATACTTAGAATTGGATGCTTGACTGATTGATTTTGAATTGGTGTGTTGTTTGAAATTTAAAAGTTTTATTTTTATTATTTTTACTATTATTTTATATTATTATTATTACTACTATTTATTTATTAGTATCATAATATTTTATGGAATATACTATAATTCTAGTAATATTCCAAAGAAATATATATGCATTAAAAATAATATATATATATATTAGAATACTTAAAAGAAATAAATCATGAAAAGTCACAGACACTTGTCGACAAGGTCCCCATCATGATGTCGATAAGGGTACAAAAATTTGAAATTCAAAATTTGAATTCAGAACGTTGAATTTCCCTCCATCTTTTCACTTCATTCAATTCTCCGAAAAGTCACCTTTTGACCAGAGAACATGTCCTTTGAGAATCTATTTATTCACTATGTCTTATCACAACTTTTCACTCTCATTTTCAAATTCAAACTCTTATCTCAAAATTTCAAGCTCTTTACTCTCTACTCTAATGGCTTCTTCAAGCAACCCTTCCACACTGAGAATTTCCAGAAAGATAAATGAGCAACTCTACAATGATCCGGAGGCTATAAAAGCATATATCAACTATGCTAACTATGGAAAAGCCATCCCGGGAAGTATGCTTTATTTCAAGATTTCCCTATTTATGAAATCGATTCTCTTTTTGCAAATAATCAAGTTCTTAGTCTTGTTGATGCTTCTCAAAATGATTTTGTTTGTTCTCCAAATCTTGTTAAAATTTTCTATGCAAATCTCAACCGTGGATTTTATAATGGAAATGATGATGAAATTTGGAGTAGTGTCAAAGGCACTAGAATCGTTTTAAATTGCGATCTTTTGGGCACCATTCTCAATTGCTAGAGCACGGGAATGGATCTTTCTAGTTTTAATATCGATGAAAATGATCGTGAGACATTTCATCACATTTTTGAAGGAAATGATAACTTTGAATTCAAAAATCGAAAATTTCGAGCAAAAGCTAGAATTGTTAATCTTCTTTTACGACATACTTTGACCCCAAGTTCGGGGAGTTTTAACAATCCAACTTCAAAAGTTTGCAAAGCACTTTTTTCTATTTGTGGAAATTATGATATTAATTGGGCGCAAGTTATTTTGGATGAATTTCGTCCCAAAAATCTTTAAATGGATGAAAACACTTTGTATCATGGAATCTATCTCACTCGGATTTTTAACTATTTTGTAGTAGATTTCAAAGGAGAATAATTTGTTTCAAGAAAGAATTTTAATCTCTCAAACGTTTCTCTTATGAAAATTCCATTTGTTTTTCAACCTTATGAGACTCTTGCCGAAAAGGAAAAGCGTTTGGCTCATGAGGAGATGGAAGAGAAGGAAAAGGAAGAAGAAGGGGATGAAATGGAAATAGAAGAAGAAGAAGGTGAAACCTCTTTGGAAAGCATTGACTATCCTCCTAATCCAACCAATAAAACCTTACTCAAAAATCAGAAGATCATTGTCGAGAATCATCGGATTCTTAAACGGTCCGTTTGTAAGAAATTGGATAAAAGGTCATCCTAGATGAACAAGTTTTTCTCCAAAGTTAGCAAGAAGCTTGGATTATCTTCATCGTCGTCATCCTCAAACTAATTCTACCTTTTCATGTCTTGTTGTATTAGTTTTAGTTTGTTTTGATTTGAATTTTTGTGTAGTTCTTAATGTTTAATCATTGTATCGTTCTATTGTGAAATAAAATTGAATTACCTTTCTGTTATCTAGCTTACCCTATCTCATAATAAATATTAGTATATTATACACACACACACACACACACACACACACACACATAATTATTCTGTAACGACCCGTATTTTTAGCTATTTTTAATTATTAAATTTAAGGTAATTATAGAATGAAAATGATTATTAATGTAATTTGTTGAATAATTTAATATTTGAAATTATTTGAATAATTAAATTCTAAATTTAATATGATAGAAAATGATGTCGTAAATTGATTTAAAATTTTATATAAGCAACAATTAAGATTATTAATATTTTAAATTGGATTTAAATGTGAATAACTAAAATCGAAGATTTTATATTGGAATTAACGGGTAAAAATAGCCATTTTGGCAACTGTCTTGGATTTCGACGAAACCAGTTTCATCGGATCCGTAATAGTGAATAATTGTAAGATTTCAAATTTCGTAGCAATCAGACTTATCGTTTAGTCGTGCGAGCTTGAAACGCGTAGAAATTAATTTAAAGGAATACGATAAAATAAATTGAATTTGAAAAGCTATCTTCCACATATGATCGAATTAGGCCTCGAAACTAGTTCCATTGCGTTCGGAACGGTGGTAAAACATTATAAACGCCTGGCGGCATGTCTCGTTTGGAGTTCGGACGATTTTGGACCTACCTATATAAATATGCACACAAACCGAGACAGTTTTATTATTGTTCTAATCCAGAAACCCTAATTCTATACCATGGCCGCCACCATTCAATGGCCAGAATTACTCGAACTTCTTTCCATAATATCTCTCAATCCGTTCAACGAAATCCAAAAATTCCAAAAGCAAAGTTGTAGATCTTGGCGAGCTCTTCAAATCCATACGGTTGATTGCTGGTAATATGTCACGGATTCTCCACGATTTGACTTTGAATGTCATTCGTATTTGCACGTTTTTCGAGAAAATGGTGTGGCATAGGGCGGCGAAACTTCTGGCGTTGGTGGCTCTCCTGGAGGCGCTCGCGTGGAAATGTTCTGATCATGATGCGGTTGTGTATATTGGCATGCGCTTTGAAGCCATACACGTGAAAATGGGTACGTGCGTGTTCTTCAATTGGGAAGAAAGGTGTACGTATTTTATTTATTTATTATTTTATATTAAAATTCAAATGTTCTAACTCGAATAACATTTGCATACAAGCTCGGATTGACGTGCGGTTTTCTCCGTTGCGTTCATATCGAAATTTCGGACAAGATGAAACTGGTTTGGCTGCATTTCGGGACTGTTCCAATTTGGACCTTTATTTGGATTTTAAATCGTCGATAAATCAAATGTGAGTGTTTATACGCTCACAATTGACTAAAATAATTTTATGTTAGTTATATTTATATTCTGAAGTGATATAAAAATTTATTGGCTGTTGTTTGGTAGCTTTAATTGTCATTTAAATTGGTATATGAATTAATTGATAGAATTTAAATTGACCGTTAAATAAATTTCAATTTAATTGGCAGCATATTACTCGATATGGTAAAAAAAATGAAATTTGTGAATGTTATTGATTTTATGGTTGATTGGTTGTGATGAACGTTATTGGTCGATATTGGTTGTTCATTTATTTTGATATATCATGTTATCATCCTGTATATTGTTAATCGCATATAAAACTGTAAACTGAATTATTTCGAATAAATTAAGAAATAGGTTGAGATGATATATACCTATGACATCTATTGGATTAAAATGATATATATCCATTCCTGAAATTAAATTGAAATAACTGTTCACTTGGCCATAGGTTAGAAAATTATATACGGACACCGGGTTGGTTAAATTAAATGGTTTTAAAAGTGTTTTGAAATTATTTAAATGAACTGATTTTAAGAATAAAATCCAATTTATGGAAATTGAATTATTTTGAATTGGAGCTCGAAAAGTTGGAATTTAAACTTTGTGACGACCCAGAATTTTTAAGCAATTTAAATCAGAATATTAAATCGATTTTAAATATTCAATAGAGCAATTTTAACTTGAATTCAAATCACTATTTATTTGATAATTAAATAATAGGATTTAATAATTAGAAGTTGGACAAAGTATTTAATCTGGGATTTCTTAGCCGTTCGATCAACAATCAAAATGCTCGAAGGTAATAATAATAATTATAAGATAAAACAAATGATATTAATAATAATAAAAAAATAAATAAAAGAAGAAGCCTCTAAGGGAAGCCGTGTTATAAAAACGAACAACACAGTAGGGGCCTAACCCTTTTCCCTTCTGCATACAAATGCCCTTCGTTCGAAGCCCCAAATCCATTCTTCTCCTTCCCCTGTAAATCAAATTCGAGTTTTATATGTAAACGAAAAAAATAAATAGAAGAGAGGCTTCAAAGGGAAGCTTTTGGCCACGTTTTATAAATAAATTTCCTCCCTCATTTTCGACTTTAGACCGAAGTCGATCCCCTTTCGTCCCTAAATCGAATCTCGTTCATTAATAAAAAAAAGAAGGCAGTCGCTTCGAATCGAACTCGTTCGAGCCTATGGGAATTGCGACCTCTTATCGCAACCGAAGCCTATGGGATTCCTGGAAGCTCGCGCGTAAGGGGTGCTGCTGTGGGTTGTGACGCCGTGAAGGGAGGTGGTGCTGAAGAGATAGGGTCGCGATGTGGGTCGAGCTCGCGCCTGCTTTGGAATCGTGTGCGAGCGCGCATAGGCGATGGAATTTAGGGCTTGGTGACGGCTTCGCATGAACAATGCTCGTGCGAGTGTGTGGCGACAGCAGTAAGGGAGGGAGGTTGCGACTGTTTGGGCTTGCGGTGGAGTTAATTCGTCAGCGATGGTGGGTTGGGGTGTCTCGTTTGGAAGGTAGCAATTTTATATTATCTGTGTTTAATTTAATTTAGAAATATATATAGATAATATATATATATATATATATATATATATATACACAAGTATTTTCACTTACTGGTTAATCTAAATTAGTGTGGCATGGAAATAAATTTATTAGATTTAATATAAGCAGAAAATTTATTTTTAGATGATTTTGGGAAAGTATAGGAATTTTAAAATGTGTAGAGTATGTAATAATAAACAGATAAATATACACATGAAAAATATTTTATCATATTAGTTTATTAATTAAAAAAAAGAGAGAAGAAAAAAAGAAGTGGGTTAGATGATAAAACTATTTTAATTAACTTATTTAATAATTGAGTTACCCAAGATACTTTGTCAAGAAAATTTTTGGTTTAAATTTTAGGTTAAAATAAGTAAAGACATATTAGTTAATTATTAGATTTATTCAAGTGTTAATTAACTATATAATGTTATAAAAGGTCTAAAATCGAGAAACAAGCCAGTTTGGAATGGATTGCAAACAGCAGAACAAAGGTGAGTTAATCTCACTCAGTTTAAAATTTAAATTTAAACGATTGAATTTAAATAATTGATTATATGATTGGATTGATTGATGTGATATAGTATAGTATAAGTTGAGATTGGTATATTATGTGATACTAACATCTGTGGATGCAGGGAAAACAGGTTGGAGGGATCCAACTGGACCCCTCACATTTATTTAAATTATTCCATATTCTCTGTTGTGATTATTTGATATCTTATGATGAGTTATATTGGTATATTGAATGTTATGGTTGATTGGATATTTGGGTATAATGAATTACCAAATTATATGAATTGGATTGTTGAAAGAAATTAAAAAGAAGTAAATTTGTAAGCGAAATAATTATAAAAAGTTTTAATAAATTAAGAATGAATTGGGAAGAAATAGAAGTGTTATGAAAATAATACTAAATAACTTCGAGTATGAAGAGAAATGGAATTTTGAATAAAATGAAATTGATGAATTGTAAACTTAAGTTATATCAATTAAAGAAATAAAGAATTATTTTAAAATTTAAAGTTTAAATTTATTTAAAGGAACGAAGAAAAAATTGAGAAATCTAAAGATTGGAATCAAGAAATGAGATCTGAAATTAATAAAGTCTGAATTTAAAGGGATTAAATTGGAAATCAATTTGGGAAATTGATTTAAGTGATTGAAGTAGGATTTTACTCTGGATAACCAAGTACATGTTTAAAGTAAATTCTTAAATAAATTTAAAGGTTTTAAAGATGTTGTAAAAAAAAACAAGTTTTAGAAAATTTATTATTTCTAATATTTAAATTCAATAGTAAGTATTTTCCTAAATCTATTATAGTAGTAATTACTTAAAAAGTGACCTAGTATTTTGTTTTCAAAAGTGAAAATCTAGTTTTATATTCTATTAAGTAACTTTATTTTCAAATACTCATATAGTATGTATTTTACAAAATATTGAAGCAATTTAGCTTAAATGTTTAAAGGTATATATTTTCAAAGTAAAGTGTTTAAAATTATTTTAAAAATCTATTTTTGTGCTTGGTGATTTCAGAGCGAATATAAAATATTTGGGAAAGTTGATTCTGAGAAGAAATATGGTTTGAAACTGTTTCCAAAAGATTGAAAATAGAAATGTATCTTGTGAAGATATTTTGAGGTTAATAAATAATGTGGGAAATTATTTATTGTTTGATGGATGTTTGTGAATATAAATTGATAGTTAAATAACCGACTATCAATATTGGACAAATGCGCTGATCGTTTCGAAAAGACCAGGATCGAGATTAATTTCTCGAAAACCACTTCGATCCGGTTTGTACGTTTCGTGCGAAAAACGTGTTCGGAGTCGAAGATGGAGCAGTGAAGTGCAAGGGCTAGTCGCTACTAATCCTGAGGATATTTTCATAATGGATGTAGTAGGAATAGTGCCTTCGGTTCCGTTCGAACCCGGGACGGACTTGTATGGACGAGTGCTTGCGAAACATCGTCAGGTGGACGATGGGCATTCTAAGTTAATCGTTCTAAAAGGTAACGCTTAGCCTCAAGCCTCATCAACCGGGAATGACTGAAAATATGGGGATATGCAGCAAGGTTAGGTGGGTCATGCCCAAGCAGGACAAGATATTTCCCCTGTCTAGATGTCCCTTATATATTTCGGCTTAGTGGGTGGTTGGTCGCGCCAACCACGGGGTTTATCTTGTTCGGGACTGTTCAGTAAGGAATGGTTCCGGCCTTGTGTTGCAGGGGATGAAGGGAGTAATCCTCGGTACGGTGATCTAGGCCCCGTACTGTGAAAGTGGTACCCAAGTGCCTAGTCATTGTTGGAAATCCATTGTCCCTACGAGCCTTGTACGAGTTTTGTTTGTATTACCCACTCTGTGGCTAGTAGCTGGAATTTAATAGATGTAACAATTTCGGCTATTTTATAAGTATTTGTATATAGACCCTAGTATAATATCAGAGGATTTCTATAAAAATTGTTTTAGCTATTGTAAGGTAAAAACCCGACATGTTTATTTGTGGCGTGGTCTTACGAGATGCTTTTGTTTTCAAAGGATTTTTAAAACTTTAATAATCAATTGGGTGTGATTTTCTCACGCTGGTAATCCAGACTGACTCGGGTGTTATTTAACTGTAATGCTCGGGTCAGACCGAGTATTATAGAATATAGGATATGATGCTGTGGAGCTCAGGAGACGAGCTGGATGACGATACGTATTCTCGTACATGTATATATATATTTCCGCTGTGTTGAGTTGTTGTGTACCCATTGTATGTTATTGATGTGAGTTGTGACTGATGTACTCTGATGATGTAATATATGTAAACTGATATATTTGATTTTGAGTAAAGATTATTTATTCTCTATTATATTTTATTCCGCTGCGATGGTTAGATTCTGATGTTGATTTTGTTTTCTCTTCTTCTACCTCTTCTTCTTTAACCCAATGGTTCGTATTTCTGTACAACTTTAGTTGATTGTTGTAGAATAGTGTTGACTCAAGGGGTACGGATTTGCGGGCTGTTACAGTTGGTATCAGAGCTTAGGTTGGTGATAACCTTGGTCTGGTGGGAATTACTCATTTAAAATAGAGTCCGAAGTACTCTAGAATGAGTTTGAGCGTATTAATAGATATGAGCGCGTATTTGTTAGTGAATATAATTTTTTTTAATATTGTGTTGATTGATTTATTGAGTGGCAAATGAACCTTCGTCGACACAGTCTGCGCAACTATATTGAAGGGGTTTCTAAACACTTGAATAGAGCAATCGACATGATATTGTTTTAAATATGGGTGAATTAAATAATTTTACCCAAAAACATATTTTGATATAAAGAATAGTTTTTGTAAACTGTTTGACTAATATATGGTTGCTTGGTTGTTAGAAATGATAATATTAAAGTATTATCATTGTTAAGTGAAAATTTAACTAGAAATTGGAATATAATTAAAAATTTAAGTAAATAAATTCATTATAAAATGAAATTTATAAATATGAATTGTAAATGTGCATTATAAATTAAAATATAACCAAATAAGAATTTGTATGAGCATAAGCTATGCAAATAAAATTATAGTAAAATTGATTTAAAGCAGGATTTGGGAATTTAAATCCCGGAGATTTTGGAAGTGTTTGTCAAAGTATTTGAAGATGAATAATAACACAATTGTTTTGGAGATACTTCCGAAAGGAAAATTGTTTTAAAATGGGTTTTGGAAGTGAAATAGCATTGAAATCACTTGGATTATTGGAAATTAATTCTGATGATGACGGCCGCATCATCAGTATTCATTTTCGAATTTCTAAGTGACGAATTGCTACCAAAGTGATTTGTTCAGAAAAGCTAGTTGTTTTGAAAATTTACAAAGGAAATGTGTTGGGAATAAAACCAGGATTGGTTTAATTTTTGAGAAATGTGATTTTGAGATGTTGGAGATTTCAAAATGATTTGGGACCAAAGTAGGTGCTTTTAAATTCCTGATGAGATAGCTGTAAGCTTATAAAATTGAGATGATTTTTAGATCATGAAAGAAATATAAGCTTTGAATGTTGGAATTTAAATTTAAAAGGGAATGTTAAAAATGAAATTAACTTAGATTGGGGGAAATAAAGATTTTACTGGACTGAAATTAATTGGATAGGCTGAAATAATATCCAGTTGTACTCGAATTAAGTTGAAATTGGATTGAGTTAAATAAATTTGAGTTAAAATAGAATTAAATTGGAATAAAATTCAGTTGAGTTATGGGTGATATTGAATGGAATTAAATTCTTACTTGAATAAATGGAAAATAAGTTGGATAAAAATTGGGTTGAAATTGATAAATCAGAATAACTTATAAAATAATTAAAAATCCTTGGGAATAAAATATGCTTGGGCTATGAATAAATAGAAGACTTGAATTAAAAATAGTAAGTTGTTACTTAATAAAATTTAAAATGGAATACAAAGCCCAAATTTAATATTTTGATGAATTGGAAAATGAAAAGAAAATCCAAACTTGAATTATAAAGTATATTGAACTTAAGGAAATAAAATGAAGTGATATAAATTCAAGTGTTGGATTATAAATAAGGGAAGAACTAATTAGATAATAAATTAGTTAATGAGATTGAATTGTGAGTTTACAATGAAGTTTGAAAATAAACTCAAGTTATAAATTAAAATTGATTCAAATTGTTGATGAAGTGAAAGTAATTGAGAATGAACCTGAATTGTGAGTTAATAAATTGGATGGTAAATTGGAAGTGAATAATAGAATCAGAACTAGAGTTATTAAATTGAAAATTTAGCTTGAAGTGTTAACAAATTAAATATAATTGAAGTGTATCAGATAAAAATGTAAATGGATTAAAATAGCAATGTTTGAATGTGTAAATAAAATTCATAAGTGAAGATAACTTGGAAATAGCCAGGAAATAAATTGAATGCGTTAATCTGAAAAGTTAAATTTTATAATAACTAATCAAATAAGTTTGAAATGAGATTGGACTGAGATAGAATCAAATTGAATTGAAAAGAGAAATTTATTGGCAAAAAGGAAATGAGCTTATGAATAGAAAGAAAAAAAAGGGGGAGATTTACTGGAAAATAAAATGGGCTTAAGTATAAAATTGGAGTGAATAAACTTAAGCTTAAAAAAAAAATGGAAATGAGTTGAATTGCATTCAACTTAAAATTAAGTTTAATAATAGTGAATTGGATTTAAATCAAGTAAGAATAAATTTTAATTGAAATAAAATTCGGTGTGATGCCGATAATATTTAATGGAGTGAAAATGCTTAAATAAATAATTGTAAACCATTTAAATTATTAAGGGATTGAAATAACTTGAGACAATAAGAGAAATAGAATGTTTTGAGTTTATTAGAATGGTTTAAGTGAATGTGGATAAACTAATTATATTGAATTAATAAATGATGGAATAAATAAGTATCAAAAGAAATGTGGTTTAAATAAGTTGAGAAATGGTTATGGAATGAAATAGCTTGGATTGTTTCGAGCTAAATAAAATAGTTTGGAATAAACTAACATGGAATGAAATGTAAATAAATGGATTATAAATTAAATTTAATGGAATGTGTTGAGCTAAATAAATGATTGTGAATGGATCAAAATAAAAAGGAAATTTAATTGGAAATGAAAATGAACCTAAGTTGTTAATGGTTTTGAATAAACTAGCTTGGTTAATAAAATGATGTGCAAGTGAATGGATTCAAATCTGAAACGCAATGAAATGAAAATACATGGATTATGAATAAATCCGAAATGGAATAGAATTAAGCGTAAGTTGAGTTGGGGTCAATTTAAATTGATTATAAAACTCAAGTGCTTATTTATCCACATAAATCTCGTCAAATTGCAAAGAATAAATTGTTATTGAATGTAAATAGAAGTTATTAAAATGCCTTGGATGGATATGAGTAAATAAATTGGTTTTGAGAGCGATTGAACTAAATATGTGTTCAGTTTGCTTAAGAATAAATAAAATGTAAGCGATTGAGTTTTAAACCATTCAAATTGATGAAGTGGTAAACAAATGGATTGAAAACCTGTTAACGCTAAAATTTGAACGCTAACACCCCGGTGTATAAAGTGTAGTTGTGAAAGCACCACCCGATGATTCGGGAACAGAGTATAAGCAGAAAGTCACAGAAAACGCAGTGAATAACAACGATTTTATAGTGGTTCGGCTCAAAGCAAGCCTACGTCCACTTTAATTCTCTTTATTGCTAAACTGATTACAACTTTACAACAATCTTCAATTACAATTATGACGAGACAAACAACTAGAACTTTGGTAGAGAAGAATTCTTCGAATGCATGTAGATTGCGTTAGATTTTCCCTTGAAGTTAGTTGAGATGTCCTTCGAACTTGAAGTGTCGGGTAAGTTGAGAACTCGGCAGAGTATTGGCGCTTGGAATGATTGGCCAAAAGTCCCCCCAACTGTTGGAAGTGGTCATGTATTTATAGGAGTTTCCTGGACTAAGCCGTGTACGACTTATAGAACTTCACGGGTTAGCATAACTCGGCTGCGACTTAAGGTAAGTCTTTACGAGGTAGAGGATCTCACGGGTTAGCTTGACTCGTTTGCAACTTAGGGTAAGCATTCGCGAGTTAACGTGTTATAGGGACACGGGTTACGACTTAACAGGTCGTGAACGACTTAAAAACAGTAAGTCATTTGTTGATTGTTTCGGATTGATTTAAGCCGCTCGGACCTCTCATTAGTTAAGTCGTTCATTTCCTAACACGTGAGCCTGTTAACTCGCTAACCCGCCCGCTTGCTTACTAACTCGCTAACTCGCTAACTCGCTAACTCGTTAGCTTGCTTACTAACTCACTAACTCGTTAACTCGCTAACTCGTTAGCTTGCTTACTAACTCACTAACTCGTTAGCTAGCTGGCTTACTAACTCGCTAAGTGCCTTAACCCGTTAAGTCGTTGATCCACCAAGTTGTTACAAACCCCGAGTCGTTGAGTCGTTCCATTCCTCTAAGTCGCCTCTAACCTTAACTCGCGAGCTAATTGAGTCGTAACCAGTTGAGTCGGTCCATTCCTTAAGTCGCGAGGTTTCTTGAGTCGTTAGGAACTTTAAGTTGATGAGTCGCTTGGTCTCTTGGCCCACTAAGTCGCATAACTCTTAAGTCATGAATCACAACAGGGTTAACATTTGCCCCTTGAAGTACGCGCCTACATCGTAGGTCGTGTGCTTCGACTCATCTTAACTCATGCTACCCTGAATCGTTGAGTCGTTAGCGACTTATAAGAGGCTTGAGTCGTTCGTGTCGATTCGAGTCCCCCTGTTCGTGTATATAAGCTGGTGAGATGCCTTCTCCTTCCCTTTTACTCACATTCATATCTTAACTCACTTAGCAGATCCCCAAGCTCCCTGAAGAAGAATTCGAATCAATCAGCTCCGATCCACCAATCATTATCACAACGTAAGTTCAATCATTATCGAATCACGATCTCGGTTGAATTGTAAATCTTCTAATTTCTGTTCCTACCTCGATTCCACTGAACCATGACCTCCGCGGCTTCTATTTACCTCGCCGCTTCCTTTCGCTGTGAATTATAGCTTTCAATTGTTGGTAGACGCGTTGCTACTATGATTCGTGGGATCGTACTAGGCTTATGATAAATTAGTGGTGACTTGACTTCTAGATGATTCGGTGGCGTGCAGGAGTGATGAATTTCATGGAGAGGATGGTGAATTTCCTTATGCGGCTGTTAACGGGTTATTGGGTTATGGTTTGAGATAGCAAAATGTTATGTGGAGGAGAAACTTGTGAGTGAGCAGATCTGAACGACTCAGGGACTTTGAACGACTTAGCAAATCTGAGCAGTTTTGGAGTCTTGAGCGACTTAGCATGTTATGCTGTGCTCAACTTAGGAGTTAGGATCTTTGAATAGTTTGGGTCCTTCCAACGACTTAGCAGCTTAGAACCTCCTAACGACTTAGCAGCTTAGAACCTCCTAACGACTTAGCAGCTTAGAACCTTCTAACGACTTAGTGAGTTAAGTCGCGTTCGACTTAGGACTTGACCAGATTTTTCGCTGCTGCACGGCCCTGTTTCTTACATCCTAAAACTTAAACAATCTTGCTTTGCTTTGGTTTGAAGCATTGAACTTTGACCCCCTAACTCATAATGCGACCTTAGGACTTGCACTAGGCTTGGCAACTTCAAGATTTTGACGAAACTTGAACGAGTTTCCAAACTGAACAGCTTGAATTCGTTTATAAATTGCACCAACTAACAACCTACTAAACATAATTTCTGCAGAAAACAAAGGCGAATATACTGCCATTGACTGCCTACATCAAATGACCGATTAGCCGATAAAGAATAATTATTTCAAATGAATTATGTGAATGGAGTGTTATTAATCATTCAAACATTAAATGGCGTATTAGGGCAAAATTAAAACAATCAACTAAAGCTGATTGGTTTGCATCAATACTGCATTCAAACTTTGAAACAACAAGCTCTGAAATTTAATAATCAATAAGTATCGACTAATTTGATTTCAATTATCTTTACTTGTCATTCTTATCAATTTTGCACAACACTTCACACACACTTTTAGGAAACGTGCACCTTCATATTTGAACATCCAGTTACTTATATAGAATGTCTTCTCAACAAGAAGAGTCGATGGGCCAGGCTGAAGATGTCTTCCCAATGGCTAACCCATTGGTTGACCCTCCGGAGAGAACTCCTACTACCCTAAATCAGCGGGTGTTCAACCAACTGCGCATCCAGTTTGGTATTGCTGAAGCTGACGCCTTACTCCCGAGACCAAATGACACTACAGATAGTCCCCCTCTCGGCTTTATCGCTGTTAATCGCCAAATGTGCTTGAGTGGAGCCATTCCTCCTTTCAATGACTTCTTACGACAGCTTCTTCTTCGCTTAACTATCTCTCCATTTCAATTACACCCAAATGGTTATGCCATTTTAATAGGGCTATGTGCACTGTTCATGAGGACATTTAATCGCTTTCCCAGCTTTGAGGAGATTTGCTATTTATGCTCATTCATAAAATCTAAGGACCATCCCTCTATTACACTCGTGAGAAGCGTGAGAGGCCGTAAATTGATAATGGGTCTCTCTGAAAGTGCTCATGGGTTTCTGAATCAGTACTTCTTTGTTCGTTGCTCCCCTGGGTTTTATAGCATCTGGAGAGTTGGAAGTAAGTTTTGTTCTTTCCATTTGGGCTTTTTCGAAATTCCAGTTGTCGAGTGCTAGCTTTTGCAGCATTTCGTCCTCTTTCAAGAGATTCAAGATATAAGGCGACTTTTGAAAGATTGAGTGCTGTGCCAGTGGAAGAGAGGAGCGCTAGGTTCTTACTGAGGGATGAGTATTTGCACCAACTCGGGCTTCTACACCCTTCTCGATCTATCCATCCTCGCGAAGTCCCTGACTCTCCGGATGAAGCATTAGATGCCCCAGCTCCCATTGAAGAGCCTATGCGGAGTGAAACTGCTATCGAGGCTTCACTAGTGAAGTGTTCAACTCCGAAGGATGCTGCGGGGCCGTCTTACAAGTCTGTACTTGCCCCAGTCATTGAAGAAGGAGAGCTTCCGCATCGGGCAGAAAAGGCCATCGAAGAAGGAGCTGATGGAAGGAGCCTTGCCGGGCGTGATGGTGAAGACATCTTTGGGAATTTAAGTGACATAATAATCACCCCTCAAGAACTCTTTAAGGATGACTCTACCACTGCTAAAATTATATCTTCGGCGGCCGAAACGACCTTTGCTCTTAAGCAAACTCCTTTAGCACAAGAACTCCCATTAGTTACAAAGCCTGTCACTACCCCCCGACTGTCGAGCGGTTCGTCGTTCGGCGCGTATAGTTTGCACGTCACGCACACCTTAGGATTTTTCAGCACTTCTATGCACTTATCTTCTTATACTTTAAAGATTTCTAAAGCTTATCTTTTTATTTCAGATTCTCCGATGGGACGCAGCGGATCCTATTATAAAGACTTTCAGCGCTATGGAGGGCGTGGCAACTATGATTATAGACGCTACCTTACTGGTCCTAGAGAAACCGATGAGCAGAGAGCTGCTCGAAAAGCTAGAGAGAGGAGAGAATATGAAGAACGTCATGAGAGGATAGATGTGCGACATGAGTCTCCTTCAAGAGGCGATGACTCTCACAAACGTAAAACACATGATGGTCGGGGGAAGAGCCACATTGTTGAGGACCCAAGCAAGCGGGCCAAACCTAGTGAGAGGCACGCATCTGCAATATCTGAAAAGTTTGACGCTCCCATATCTATCGACATTCCTTCCAAATCCCCTGCTCTTGAAGGAAGCTCTATTCAAACACTTCTTAATAGACCTTCATATCGTGTTGAAAGGGGCCCACCGACCCTACAGAGCCGATTCCCGAATTGGTGCTTGAAGGGGGTGCGCTTCGATCTTGATTTAGTCCCCATTGATAAAGAAGCCATGTACCGAAATCTTGATGCCGTCGGACTTGATATTGAAAGAATGTCTGGATGGCAAAAGCTTGTTGATGAACTCCAAAGGGTCAATCGGGCCAATATCGAGGCGATGCTAACTATGGAGAACGATAAGTCGGAATGGCAGAAGATTCTTGACCAACACAACATCGAGATGAAAAACATAACCGAGTATAATGAGAAACTTGAAGCTGAAGTCAAGCAGCTTAAAGACGATCTTACCACCTCTTCTAACACTTACACTCAAAGAGAAGAGGTGCTACAAAAACAAGTGCGGGATGCACATGCTGGCCAAAGAGATGCCGAAGCTAAAGTTGAGAGGCTAGAAGAGGTCGTAGAGAATTACCGCACTGATGTCGCTCAGTTGCGGAGTAAAATGAGCGCCCAAGACATGGAGATTGAAGCGTTAAAAGCTAAACTTGCTAAAACTGAAAAAGAACGAGATGAGGCCATGGCTGGTAAAATCGCAGCTGAAGAATCTATTCAAGCCATGGAAGCCAACGTCAGTTCAAATCTATTCGACTTTTACTTGCACAGCGTCTTGGGGCACGGCAGTCTCTCTTTTCTCGGTCCTAAATACAAAATCACCTTGGCTGAAGTGTGGGAAGCCGCTCTCGACATGTTCAGAGGCGCCGGGTATACCGAGGAAGAGCTTGAGGCGCGCTATCTAGATAAGGAAACTCGTGCTGCTCCTGCAAAGGGAAAAGGGCAACTTGCCAAAGTGCGGACTGGGATGGCGGAAGAGGAACGTTCTGGAAAAGAATTACCACCTACTACCTCTGTTGGTCCTTTAGTTTCTCCTGGGGTTGACATCACAGGTTCCAGTGCTCATTCCCCGCCTCCTACAAGAACCGGGGTAATTACCCCTACTGATGATGAGGCTTTGGAAGATATTGGAGCTTAAAATTATGAGATTGAACTAGCGAAGCAAATATCTTCAGGTAACTTTGACATTGGTCCGATTCAGGTGGATTGCCTGCTTGCTCCTCAAAAGTTTAATGAGCTTCTCGATTACTTATTGAATCTTGACGAACCCATATCTCCCTTCTTTTCGGGAGATACTAATATTTTTAACTTCTCTTCTTCTGCAGTTGAAACACCAAGTGCTGTGCAAACTTCGCCTCCTGCAGCTATTATTCCTTCGTCTTCTCAAGTTACTCCCCTTCCTACTTCTCAACCAGGATCACAGGTAGAAAAGATAGGAGCTCTTCAGGGTCTGGACGATCCTGCTACTTCTCGAAAAGGAAAAGAACTTGAGACAGGCGAAGTCTCTCCGGATCGAACTACTTCTGACGATACAAAACTGTCCGCATTCATTACTCCGGAAAGTGAGTCTTCAAAGAGCTGAGCGAAGCGCACATCTTCGAAGAAGAAGAGGAAGAGTATTTGATCACAGAAACAGATTTGGAAGTTACTCCGGAGGCTCCTCTTTCTCCTTCTTCCCCAACTCTTTTAAGCCGGCACGAGAAGCTACCAATTAAACCAGGCGAAGGCTCAAAAGGTGGTGGGAGAAAGAAGAAGTGATGAACCTTGCTTTTCCTTCCTTGTTTGGTTTTTGCCTTTTGCATGTATTAAAGCTTGTAATGACCGGATATTATGCGGGTACCACCCCCCCTCCCCCCGCTTTTCTTTTGTTGGCACCTGTACCTGTATATAGAATAGTGTTGAATAAAATGATTCTTTTTCTTTGTATAAGTTTCTGTCTATATCTGAGAATGCATTTACTATTCATTTTTGTACAAGTTTCTTTGTATGATATTGCAGTGAGCTTGTGGTATATCTTGTTCGAGCGCAATTTTACCGATGTAGTTACGCCATGCTGCCCCTATACCATAAGCCCATTGTAATATTTTATTTTATGTGGAACTTGTGCTTTTATTTTTAAAGAATAATTATTCCACATTTGGAGGAATATGATTTCATTAAAAAATAGAGCACAAATAAGTTTCTACGCTTCAACTTTCGAAGATATCACTCTTTATTTTGTGCATATACACATTTTATTGAATGAAATCTTCTATGTGGTAAAGCGGGTATTTGTAAAGCACTTCAACTTCTTTTTGAGGAAGAGAATTTTCTAGAACAAGTAATTCACTCTTCCTTTGAAAGTTAAAGTGTGCTCTTAATGAGGATTTTTTTTTTTTTACATGCCACAGTAAAGGGCTTCTTGATTTTCGTTTCTTTGAAAAGTTGCACCTTTGAGGAAGACTTTTTCACGTTTCAACACTTGGAAGTTTTACTTCAATCTTGGTGAAACGTGTGCCTTCGAAGAGGTCTTTTCTGCTTGATTGTGCCTCCGGGAGGAGGTCTTTTCATTTCTGCCTCTGGGAAGAGGTCTTTCTGTCTTATTGTGCCTCTGGGAAGAGGTCTTTCTGTTTCTGCCCCTTGGGAGAGGCTCCTTTTTTTTAGCATTTCATCTCCGGTGAAGTGAAACTCCGTAGAGCGGTTGTTACACTTCAACTCCTGGCGAAATGGGCCTCCGAAGAAGGCTTTTATTTTGTTTTACATTTCAACTCTGGTGAAGTGAAACTCCGAAGAGCGGTTGTAACACTTCAACTCCTGGTGAAATGGGCCTCCGAAGAGGGCTTTTATTTTGTTTTACATTTCAACTCTGGTGAAGTGAAACTCCGAAGAGCGGTTGTAACACTTCAACTCCTGGTGAAATGGCCCTCCGAAGAGGGCTTTTATTTTGTTTTACATTTCAACTCTGGTGAAGTGAAATTCCGAAGAGCGGTTGTAACACTTCAACTCCTGGTGAAATGGGCCTCCGAAGAGGGCTTTTATTTTGTTTTACATTTCAACTCTGGTGAAGTGAAATTCCGAAGAGCGGTTGTAACACTTCAACTCCTGGTGAAATGGGCCTCCGAAGAGGGCTTTTATTTTGTTTTACATTTCAACTCTGGTGAAGTGAAATTCCGAAGAGCGGTTGTAACACTTCAACTCCTGGTGAAATGGGCCTCCGAAGAGGGCTTTTATTTTGTTTTACATTTCAACTCTGGTGAAGTGAAATTCCGAAGAGCGGATGTAACACTTCAACTCCTGGTGAAATGGGCCTCCGAAGAGGGCTTTTATTTTGTTTTAAATTTCAACTCTGGTGAAGTGAAATTCCGAAGAGCGGTTGTAACACTTCAACTCCTGGTGAAATGGGCCTCCGAAGAGGGCTTTTATTTTGTTTTACATTTCAACTCTGGTGAAGTGAAATTCCGAAGAGCGGTTGTAACACTTCAACTCCTGGTGAAATGGGCCTCCGAACAGGGCTTTTATTTTGTTTTACATTTCAACTCTGGTGAAGTGAAATTCCGAAGAGCGGTTGTAACACTTCAACTCCTGGTGAAATGGGCCTCCGAAGATTGCCTGGAAGTTACTCTCTCATGGTTGGAGGGTCATGACTCCTCCAATCTTTTTTGGTTGAGTAGAGAACTTTCTTTTTTACGGCATATGCTTCGTTAGAGGTCATTATCCTCCGAAGAGTTGTGCCTCCGAAGAGGACTTTAGTTGTTCCTTGTCCACTTGCTTATGCCTTTTCAGTGATCCTCTATTTTTTTTTTCAAGCTTGCACTCCCTTCTCTTACAAGTAGCTTGTTTAATCCAAAGAAGTGCACTTCATTGCTAGGCCAGTTCACGAGAACGGACATAAGCTTCTTAGTTGGATGTTTGTTTGTTCAAACTTCTCAATTTATTAGCTAAAGCCCGTTTTCGGCGAAATCATTGACTGTTCAATTGAAGCACTTCTTATCTAGGATTTAAGCTCGGGAATTTTGTGACTTGGAATTTGTTTGTTGAATGATAACAAGAATCACTTGGTCTTGTAATGTGCAAGTTTTGTTTTCGTTGCCTGCAAAAATTTAAATCGACATTTCAGTAATACATTTAATGTACTTTTCATATCGAGAATAAAGCAAACATGTAATAATAATAAGGAACACAAGATTTATAGTGGTTCGGCCAAGAATTTGGGCCTACATCCACTTTATAGTCTTTCATTATTCACTTGCATCGGTTTTACAATCGCTTTCAATTACAGGAATCATACATTCATAATTCTTTTTACAATATTTCAACAAAGCTATCAAGTAAAGTATGGACGCAAGTGATTGCTGTTCCAAGCTCGCGGAATTTGATCTCCTTCGATAGTAGTGAGTTTGAATGTGCCGTCAAGAAGCTTCTGACCTATGACATATGGTCCTTCCCAATTTGGCCCAAACACACCTGTCGCTGTCATAATTCTCTTTAGGACTAGATCTCCAATTTCAAAGCTGCGTTGGCGAACTTTGGAATTGAAATGTCTGGCTATCCTTTGCTGATGAGATGCGATTCTGAGCTCAGCCTCTTCTCTTCTTTCATCAAGGAGATCTAGTGCCTCAAGCTGTAGTTTTTCATTCTCCCCTTGATTGAAATGGATTCTTCTATGTGAAGGGACTTCTGTTTCTACCGGAATCATTGCCTCTGATCCATATGCCAATGAAAACGGAGTATGCCCAGTCGCAGTTTTGTGGGTAGTTCTGTATGCCCATAGTGCTAGTGGTAGCTTATCGACCCAACCACCTTTTGCTTTTTCAAGTTGCTTCTTGATGGTTGACTTGATAATTTTATTTACTGCTTCCACCTGCCCGTTTGCCTGCGGATGAGCTACTGCTGAGAAGCTTTTTCGGATTTTGAATCGTTTGCAAAAATCTTGGAATTCTTCACTTTCGAACTGAGTACCATTGTCTGTAATTATTTTTTGAGGCACACCATATCTGCAAATGATACTTTAGTCACAAAACTTATCATCTTTTTTGAAGTGAAAGTAGCCAGTGGTTCAGCTTCTGCCCACTTAGTAAAATAATCTACAGCAACAATGGCATATTTAATTCCAGATTTGGCAGTTGGTAACGGTCCTACAAGGTCTATCCCCCATATCGGAAACGGCCATGGACTGACCATCTGTGTGAGTTCAGTGGAAGGAGCTCTAGGAATTTTGGCGAATCTTTGGCATCTGTCGCATTTTCGGGAATAGTCTGCTGCATCTCGATTAATTTCTGGCCAAAAATATCCGTATCGGAGAATCTTTTTCGCTAAAGTTTGACCACCTAAATGATCACCACATTCTCCCCCATGCACCTCAGCTAGGATTGTTTTGGACTCTTCCCTGGATACACATCGAAGTGACGGCATTGAGAATCCCCGTCTGTATAACTGGCCATCCTGGACTATATAGCGAGAGGCTTTCCTCAGTAGCTTCTTTCGTTCTTTTGAAATTTCCGGTAAAGATCCATTGAGCAGATATTCTGTTATTGGAGTCATCCACGATTCTTGCTCTTGAGACACGCTCATGATCCAATCAATATCCATCTCATCAATGCTCGGAGTCGACAGGACCTCCACTGGAGTTAACCCCAGAAATTGAGCTTCGCCTATGCTAGAGTACTTTGCGAGAGAATCTGCTTTCATGTTTTCTTCTCGAGGAATATGGCTTATCATGTAATGATCGAAATCACCCAGGAGTTCCCAAGCCTTTGACAAGTAGGCGGGCAGATTTCCCCCTTTCGCTTGGAATTCCTTCTTTACTTGGCATACAATAAGTTGAGAATCACTGAAGATCTGTAATGCTTGGATGTTTAGTTCTTTAGCAATCCTTAGGCCAACGATAAGGGCTTCGTATTTTGCTTCATTGTTTGTTGAAGGAAATTCCAATCTTAGTGCATAGCATAATGATCGACCTTCAGGGGTCTCGAGTACAACTCCGGCTCCATAACAGTAGTCGTTTCTCGCGCCATCGACATATAACTTCCATTGAATTGGGGAATCGTCGATCATTTCCTCCTCACTGTTACCCTTATCTATGAATTCTGCGATGAAATCCGCTAAAGCTTGTCCATTGATTGCTTTTCGGGGATGATAAGTGATGTCATATTGACTGAGTTCAATATTCCACTTTAGAAGACGGCCCGAAGTCTCAGGGCGAAACAGGACTTGCTTTAAAGGTTGATCAGTGAGGACTCTGATAGGATGAGCTTGGAAATATTGCCTCAACTTCCTAGATGCAATTAGTAGGCAATAGGCGAGTTTTTCCAACTTAGAGTAATTCATCTCTGCCCCAGTGAGTCTTTTGCTGATATAGTAAACTGGATGTTGAATCCTCTTGTCTTCTCGTATCAGCGCTGCACTTAAAGCATGAGATGATACTGCCAAGTATATAAGAAGATCCTCGCCATCGCCAGGCCTAGAAAGTATTGGAGGCGTTTCCATATGGCGAATCAATTCATCAAAGGCTTTTTTGCATTCGGGAGTCCAATCGAAGTTTTTCTTTCCTTTCTTTAGGGCGTCAAAGAATGGGATGCATTTATCTGTGGCTTTGGAAATGAACCGACTCAAGGCGGCGACTTTTCCATTGAGACTTTGCAATTCCTTCTTTGTTCTAGGAGCTTTGACTTCCTTTAAGGCGGTAATTTGAGCTGGACTAGCCTAAATGCCCCTAGCGCTCACGATGAAATCTAAAAACTTGCCGGATTCCACTCCAAATGAACATTTTAAAGGATTGAGCTTCATTCCGTATTTTCGGAGGACTGCGAACATGTCTGCTAAGTGTTCTATGTGATCCACTGCTTTCTTAGACTTTACTAACATGTCATCGACGTAGACTTCCATAGTCTTGCCCAATTGCGGTTTGAACATAGCATTAACAAGTCTTTGGTATGTTGCCCCTGCATTCTTCAGCCCGAAGGGCATAACTCTGTAGCAGTAAAGACCAACGTCGGTGATAAAGCTCGTGTCCTCCTGATCTGGCTCATGCATCATGATCTGGTTATATCCGGAGTAGGCATCCATAAAAGATAACAATTCGTGTCCCGTTGTTCTGTCTACCAGTTGATCGATCCTGGGTAATGGGAAGCAGTCTTTGGGGCAGGCCTTGTTTAGATCTGAAAAATCGATGCATACTCTCCATTTTCCGTTGGCTTTCTTAACCAGCACTGGATTTGAAACCCAATTCGGATAGGTAGATTCTTTGATAAAATTATTCTCCATGAGCCGATCAACTTCTTCTTTTAACGCTGCCGACCTTTCTGGACTTTGAGTTCTCCTTTTCTCCTTCACAGGTGTAAATTTTGGATCAATATTTAGAGCGTGTACTGCAACTTCTGGGGATATTCCGCACATATCGGCATGAGTCCAAGCAAAAACATCCAAATTTGCCTTTAAAAAAGATATAAAGATATTCTGAATTGACACATTAAGTTGTGAACCCACATTCAACACCTTGTTTGGGTCCTTTGGGTCAACAGGTACTGGTATTGTTGTTTCCACTGGTACCACTCTATTCTCCCCTGCACTGACTTTTCTAGGATCGATCTCTTTCCGTGCTCCGCTGTGCTCGCCAGTGCAGGGCCCGCCCTGTAATTGCTACAAGGCTGGCTCTTTGATGCGGACTGGGGCTGCCGCATCCTTTCCCATTTCTCTTTTCCTTGCCTCTCGCAGCTCTGTCAGATAACACTCCCGCCCAGCATTTTGATCCCCTTTTATAACTCCCACTCCATTATCTGTGGGAAATTTAATGGTGAGGCACCATGGGGCCAGAACAGCTTTGAATGCTGCGAGAGTTGGACGGCCAAGGAAAGCATTATAAGCAGAAAATTCGTCGACAATCACAAAAGTTTGCTTGCGGACCACTTTTCTTTCTCCTTCTCCAAGTTCCACAAACAAATCAACGGTTCCTATAGGCTGTTTTGGCTCCCCAGTGAAGCCAGCCATTTTCTGCGATGATGCTTGCACATCAACCATAGGGATCTTCATTTGGTCGAATGTTTTCTTGAAGAGGATATTGCAGGATGCGCCACAATCAATGAGAACTCTTCTGACAATAGCTGGCCCGATACCAGCCGAGATGACTAAGGGATCCAAGGTAGGAGCTTCAATACCTGCGGAATCCCTGGCTCTGAATACAATATCATTATTGAAAGTTTTTTGTTGCTTCAGGGGCATAGCACCTTCCAAAACAAATACGTCTTCCTCGGTCGGTATATACTTCAAAGCTCGGGTATACCTTTCCATCTCACCCCAGCTCCTGCCTGCTGGGTGAGGTCCTCCCGTAATGACATTGATGACAGGCCTTCCGGATTCATGCCCTGCAGTCTTCTCACTTGCCCTGGGTTGATGAGCAGGAGCTCGTTGCCCCTAACTAGTCGAAGCGGGATTGTTGCTATTCTTTTCCACAAATTGCTGCAGCTTGTTTTCCCTTATCAATTCTTCAATCAAAATTTTCAATTGGCGGCATTCATCGGTATCATGACCGGGTTGATTATGGAAGCGGTAAAACTTTCCGCTTTGTACAGCTTTTTTCCCGGTTCTCAGAACGGGAGGTTTAGGATAATCAACAGAATCTTTAGTGGCAAGGTAAATACGCTCCGGCGTATCTGATAAAGGGGTATATTCCGATGGCTTGAAGGAACGAGGCTTCTTCATATTTTTCTGTCTCTTCCCATCATTATTTTCCCTTTTCTGTCCTACAGATTCATTCTTACGTGGGGCAACAACATTATCTTCATCTTTTTCCAATGCTGCCTTTACCGGTACAGGACGGCTTTCCAGACGTATGAACTCATCTGCTTTCTTGTAGAATTTTTCAAGGGAATTTGGTTCCTTCATGTTAAGCCATTTTACAAATTCGCTCGACTTGTCGATGGCCCTCATCAGATAGGTCACGATCATCCGTGGTTCTGCATTGTCTACCTCGGCCAGCGCTATATTAAAACGATTCAAGAAAGATCTGATAGTCTCACCTGGATTCTGCTCTAAACTTGACAATGACATAATATCTTTGGCTTTTGAAGCGTATAGTCTGAACTGCTCCTTGAATTTCCGGGTTAAGTCAGAAAACTGATCTATAGACCGGATTGGCAACTTGGTGAACCAAAGCAGAGCTACACCTTCCAGATATACAGGAAAATATCGGCACTTTATTTCATCAGAAGCTCTGGCACCTGTCATGTGCCAATCATACTTATACAAGAATTCGTTCGGATCACTTGTTCCTTTGTAAGCTGGGATAGTTGGAGGGACGAACTTCCTTGGGAACTCAGCCTTTAAGATTCTTTCGGTAAACGGGGTTTTACTTGGAGCGAAACCCCATTCCTTCTCATCTTCATTCCTTTGCATGCTTTCCTTCATGATTTGTCGAACCATTTCAGAAAGATATCCCTCATCATTTCGAGCTTTAGATCCACCAATTTCAGGAAATGTCCGCTCAAAGGGGCTAGCAGCCCTCTCAGGAATGTTTCTTTCTTCATCCTCATGAATATTGCCAGCAACGTTCCTTTCATTACCCGTTGGTTGACGGTTTACCCCAAGCAAGTCATTCAACTTATTCAAAATTAGGGTATTTTGGGCGTTCTGAGCTTCCAATTGCGCACTTTGGGCATTTATCTGCTGGTTCAGCCCTAAGATTACAACATCCAACTCCGCTTTTGTAACTCCAACGGGTGGAGTGGCTTGATTAGGAACTGGGGAAGCGGAGGTTCCCTCTTGAACATTTCCAGATCTAACAGATCTACTCTTTCTCCCCGGAGCCATGATTTCAGATAAACTTCTAGTCTTCAGAGAGGTTACTTCAACAAACTTCCATGGAGCAATGATGACGATTTGCCTGAGTTCAATTCTCAGTGAAAGCACCAAAAATGTTAACGCTAAAATTTGAACACTAACACCCCGGTGTATAAAGTGTAGTTGTGAAAGCACCACCCGATGATTCGGGAACAGAGTATAAGCAGAAAGTCACAGAAAAAGCAGTGAATACCAACGATTTTATAGTGGTTCGGCTCAAAGCAAGCCTACGTCCACTTTAATTCTCTTTATTGCTAAACCGATTACAACTTTACAACAATCTTCAATTACAATTATGACGAGACAAACAACTAGAACTTTGGTAGAGAAGAATTCTTCGAATCCATGTAGATTGCGTCAGATTTTCCCTTGAAGTTAGTTGAGATGTCCTTCGAACTTGAAGTGTCGTGTAAGTTGAGAACTCAGCAGATTATTGGCGCTTGGAATGATTAGCCAAAAGCCCCCCCAACTGTTGGAAGTGGTCATGTATTTATAGGAGTTTCCTGGACTAAGCCGTGTGCGACTTATAGAACTTCATGGGTTAGCATAACTCGGCTGCGACTTAAGGTAAGTCTTCACGAGGTAGAGGATCTCACGGGTTAGCTTGACTCGTTTGCAACTTAGGGTAAGCATTCGCGAGTTAACGTGTTATAGGGACACGGGTTACGACTTAACAGGTCGTGAACGACTTAAAAACAGTAAGTCATTTAGTGATTGTTTCAGATTGATTTAAGCCGCTCGGACCTCTCATTAGTTAAGTCGTTCATTTCCTAACACGTGAGCCTGTTAACTCGCTAACCCGCCCGCTTGCTTACTAACTCGCTAACTCGCTAACTCGTTAGCTTGCTTACTAACTCACTAACTCGTTAACTCGCTAACTCGTTAGCTTGCTTACTAACTCACTAACTCGTTAGCTAGCTGGCTTACTAACTCGCTAAGTGCCTTAACCCGTTAAGTCGTTGATCCACCAAGTTGTTACAAACCCCGAGTCGTTGAGTCGTTCCATTCCTCTAAGTCACCTCTAACCTTAACTCGCGAGCTAATTGAGTCGTAACCAGTTGAGTCGGTCCATTCCTTAAGTCGTGAGGTTTCTTGAGTCGTTAGGAACTTTAAGTTGATGAGTCGCTTGGTCTCTTGGCCCACTAAGTCGCATAACTCTTAAGTCGTGAATCACAACAGGGTTAACAAAACCATTCAAATTGAATGAAATGGTTTATAAAAATTGAAACAGTTGAATTGGCATAAAAGTCTATAAATTGCTTACGGAAAAATGTTTGGTGTGAATTGCTTTTAGAATTCATATGTTTTAACTATTGTTAATAAGTGAAACATAGTTAAACTTCATATGTTTGGCACTTACATGTTTAAATTGAGTAAGTACAGGTACTGGGAAGCCGTGTGGCTGGATTTGGGTTGCATTAGTTGCTAAATAAATAAGCTGCTTGTTTAAAATGCTAAATAAAGTACGCCTACGCAATTAAAATAGGAAATATGAACTGTTTTTGGTTTTTCCGACTGTGTGGTCGATGTATATATATTTATCTCTTTTGTCAAATTGCAAAAGCTCCTCCGTACAAAGGAGGCTCTGCCAAAAATTTTCAGAAATTTTGGGAGTTAGAAAATTTTAGAAAAACTTTGGAAAATTGTGTTAACGACTAGCGAATTCAAATTAGAAACTAAACTGAATTAGTAAGTGAAACTAATTAAAATAATGACATAACTTAGTTATAAATGAAAAACAAGATTTATATATTTAGAGTGAAAGATAAATTGGATTCATATGGAAATGAAAGAATCGATTTGAATAGAAATAGATATAAACTAAAGTCGGAGTAAAATAAATATAAGAAACACATAAAATACTTATACTAACTTAAGTATGAAATGGTGCATTCTTAATTGGAAATGGAATATCACAAATACATTCTAAGCTAATATTTGGATTAATAAATATTGACATTGGTAAGAAAGTTGATATAATGTTTTGGGAATATTGTGTTTCTATATTAGTACTAAACAGGATATGCAGGTATTATAAAAGGGAAAAGGAAATTGGATTTGATTTCAAGAGATAAATTTGAATTGCCTGACAAAAGGTATGCATTTAAATTTGGTATGGAATTTGATTGAGATTTGGATTTGGATTGAGCCACTTGGCTTTTTGTTTTCTTTTTGGATTTGGGAGGCCGTAGAGCCATTTTGTAGTTGTACCGAGTCAGCCGCGCAAAGGAGACGCTGGCAAAAATTTTCGGAAATTTAGAGAGTTAGAAAATTTTTGAGAAATTTTTGAAAATTTAAATTGGGTTTAAAATTTAAATTTGAATGGATTGGGTTAATGATATTGGTAGAAACCTAATGGAAGAGTTTGGAAAGTTAGTAAAAATGATAATAGTCTTTTATAGAAGATAGTTGGTTGGATGTTGAATTGTTTGGTTTTGAGGAAAAGTAACGGGTATTGAACCATTCTTCCTAACTAGTAATTTCGGGGACGAAATTCTTTTAAGGGGGAAGGAATGTGACGACCCGGAATTTTTAAGCAATTTAAATCGAAATATTAAATCGATTTTAAATATTCAATAGAGCAATTTTAACTTGAATTCAAATCACTATTTATTTGATAATTAAATAATAGGATTTAATAATTAGAAGTTGGACAAAGTATTTAATCTGGGATTTCTTAGCCGTTCGATCAACAATCAAAATGCTCGAAGCTAATAATAATAATTATAAGATAAAACAACTGATATTAATAATAATAATAAAATAAATAAAAGAAGAAGCCTCTAAGGGAAGCCGTGTTATAAAAATGAACAACACAGTAGGGGCCGAACCCTTTTCCCTTCTGCATACAAATGCCCTTCGTTCGAAGCCCCAAATCCATTCTTCTCCTTCCCCTGTAAATCAAATTCGAGTTTTATATGTAAACGAAAGAAAAAATAGAAGAGAGGCTTCAAAGGGAAGCTTTTGGCCACGTTTTATAAATAAATTTTCTCCCTCATTTTCGACTTTAGACCGAAGCCGATCCCCTTTCGTCCCTAAATCAAATCTCGTTCATTAATAATAAAAAAGAAGGCAGCCGCTTCGAATCGAACTCATTCGAGCCTATGGGAATCGCGGCCTCTTATCGCAACCGAAGCCTATGGGATTCCTGGAAGCTCGCGCGTAAGGGGTGCTGCTGTGGGTTGTGACGCCGTGAAGGGAAGTGGTGCTGAAGAGATAGGGTCGCGATGTGGGTCGAGCTCGCGCCTGCTTTGGAATCGTGTGCGAGCGTGCATAGGCGATGGAATTTAGGGCTTGCTGACGGCATCGCATGAACAATGCTCGTGCGAGTGTGTGGCAACAGCAGTAAGGGAGGGAGGTTGCGACTGTTTGGGCTTGCGGTGGAGTTAATTCGTCAGCGATGGTGGGTTGGGGTGTCTCGTTTGGAAGGTAGGAATTTTATATTATCTGTGTTTAATTTAATTTAGAAATATATATGGATAAAAAAAAATTATACACACAAGTATTTTCACTTACTGGTTAATCTAAATTAGTGTGGCATGGAAATAAATTTATTAGATTTAATATAAGCAGAAAATTTATTTTTAGATGATTTTGGGAAAGTATTGGAATTTTAAAATGTGTAGAGTATGTAATAATAAATAGATAAATATACACATGTAAAATATTTTATCCTATTAGTTTATTTATTAAAAAAAAGAGAGAAGAAAAAAAGAAGTGGGTTAGATGATAAAACTATTTTAATTAACTTATTTAATAATTGAGTTACCCAAGATACTTTGTCAAGAAAATTTTTGGTTTAAATTTTAGGTTAAAATAAATAAAGACATATTAGTTAATTATTGGATTTATTCAAGTGTTAATTAACTATATAATGTTATAAAAGGTCTAAAATCGAGAAACAAGCCAGTTTGGAATGGATTGCAAACTGCAGAACAAAGGTGAGTTAATCTCACTCAGTTTAAAATTTAAATTTAAACGATTAAATTTAAATAATTGATTGTATGGTTGGATTGATTGATGTGATATAGTATAGTATAAGTTGAGATTGGTATATTATGTGATATTAACATCTGTGGATGCAGGGAAAACAGGTTGGAGGGATCCAACTGGACCCCTCACATTTATTTAAATTATTCCATATTCTCTGTTGTGATTATTTGATATCTTATGATGAGTTATATTGGTATATTGAATGTTATGGTTGATTGGATATTTGGGTATAATGAATTACCAAATTATATGAATTGGATTGTTGAAAGAAATTAAAACGAAGTAAATTTGTAAGCGAAATAATTATAGAAAGTTTGAATAAATTAAGAATGAATTGGGAAGAAATAGAAGTATTATGAAAATAATACTAAATAACTTCGATTATGAAGAGAAATGGAATTTTGAATAAAATGAAATTGATGAATTGTAAACTTAAGTTATATCAATTAAAGAAATAAAGAATTATTTTAAAATTTAATTTAAATTTATTTAAAGGAACGAAGAAAAAATTGAGAAATCTAAAGATTGGAATCAAGAAATGAGATTTGAAATTAATAAATTCTGAATTTAAAGGGATTAAATTGGAAATCAAATTAGGGAATTGATTTAAGTGATTGAAGCTAGGATTTTACTCTGGATAACCAAGTACATGTTTAAAGTAAATTCTTAAATAAATTTAAAGGTTTTAAAGATGTTTTAAAAAAAAAACAAGTTTTAGAAAATTTATTATTTCTAATATTTAAATTCAATAGTAAGTATTTTCCTAAATCTATTATAGTAGTAATTACTTAAAAAGTGACCTAGTATTTTGTTTTCAAAAGTGAAAATCTAGTTTTATATTCTATTAAGTAACTTTATTTTCAAATACTCATATAGTATGTATTTTACAAAATATTGAAGCAATTTAGCTTAAATGTTTAAAAGTATATATTTTCAAAGTAAAGTGTTTAAAATTATTTTAAAAATCTATTTTTGTGCTTGGTGATTTCAGAGGGAATATAAAATATTTGGGAAAGTTGATTCTGAGGAGAAAGATGGTTTGAAACTGTTTCCAAAAGATTGAAAATAGAAATGTATCTTGTGAAGATATTTTGAGGTTAATAAATAATGTGGGAAATTATTTATTGTTTGATGGATGCTTGTGAATATAAATTGATAGTTAAATAACCGACTATCAATATTGGACAAATGCGCTGATCATTTCGAAGAGACCGGAATCGAGATTAATTTCTCGAAAACCACTTCGATCCGGTTTGTATGTTTCGTGCGAAAAACGTGTTCGGAGTCGAAGATGAAGCAGTGAAGTGCAAGGGCTAGTCGCTACTAATCCTGAGGTTATTTCCAAAATGGATGTAGTAGGAATAGTGCCTTCGGTTCCGTTCGAACCCGGGACGGACTTGTATGGACGAGTGCTTGCGAAACATCGTCAGGTGGACGATGGGATTCTAAGTTAATCGTTCTAAAAGGTAACGCTTAGCTTCAAGCCTCATCAACCGGGAATGACTGAAAATCAGGGGATATGCAGCAAGGTTAGGTGGGTCATGCCCAAGCAGGACAAGATATTTCCCCTGTCTAGATGTCCCTTATATATTTCGGCTTAGTGGGTGGTTGGTCGCGCCAACCACGGGGTTTATCTTGTTCGGGACTGTTCAGTAAGGAATGGTTCCGGCCTTGTGTTGCAGGGGATGAAGGGAGTAATCCTCGGTACGGTGATCTAGGCCCCGTACTGTGACAGGTGGTACCCCAGTGCCTAGTCATTGTTGGAAATCCATTGTCCTTACGAGCCTTGTACAAGTTTTGTTTGTATTACCCACTCTGTGGCTAGTAGCTGGAATTTAATAGATGTAACAATTTCGGCTATTTTATAAGTATTTGTATATAGACCCTAGTATAATATTAGAGGATTTCTATAAAAATTGTTTTAGCTATCGTAAGGTAAAAACCCGACATGTTTATTTGTGGCGTGGTCTTACGAGATGCTTTTGTTTTCAAAGGATTTTTAAAACTTTAATAATCAATTGGGTGTGATTTTCTCACGCTGGTAATCCAGACTGACTCGGGTGTTATTTAACTGTAATGCCCGGGTCAGATCGAGTATTATAGGATACAGGATATGATGCTGTGGAGCTCAGGAGACGAGCTGGATGACGATACGTATTCTCGTACTTGTATATATATATATATATATATATTTCCGCTGTGTTGAGTTGTTGCGTACCCATTGTATGTTATTGATGTGAGCTGTGACTGATGTGCTCTGATGATGTAATATATGTAAACTGATATATTTGATTTTGAGTAAAGATTATTTATTCTCTATTATATTTTATTCCGCTGCGATGGTTAGATTCTGATGTTGATTTTGTTTTCTCTTCTTTTACCTCTTCTTCTTTAACCCAATGGTTCGTATTTCTGTACAACTTGAGTTGATTGTTGTAGAATAGTGTTGACTCAAGGGGTATGGATTTACGGGCTGTTACAAACTTGGTAAAAGAAATTGTTTAATTAATTGAAGTTTATTTTTTTTTAAATTAAAAATTGAAATACGGCATAAATTTTTGAAAGTTGATTTGTTTTAAAAGATTGGACCTTTATTCGAACTGTGAATATTTCTAAGAAAATTGATATGAAATGATATTTCAAGTTTGAGTTTGAAATTGAAAATTTGGATTTAAAATTTGGTATTGAAAGTAAATTTGATTTAAGTGTTTAAATTGATATTTTGAAATTGAATTTTGGAATTGGAATTGAAATTGGAAATTAATTTGAAATTGGAATTTAAATTAATTCGGAATTGGAATTGGAAATTAATTTGAAATTGAGATTTCAATTAATTTGGAATTGAATTGAAATTTAAAGAAATTTGTGAATTGAAATCGAAATTTATGTGGAATCGAAATTTATTCAATTTGAAATTGGAATAAATTGATTAAATCGAAATGGAATTTGGAATTGATTTGAGTAGGAAATTTGGAATGTTGACCGGTTTGACTTTGGAATTATTTTTCAAAAATGAATATTTAAGTATAAATGATTTAAAATTTATATTATTTAAATATTCAAATTATTTTGATTTCCCAAACTATTTTACTATATAAACCATTTTTACGACTCAAATTATTTTCTATTAAACTATTTTAACTATTTTAAACTATTTAAACTATTTTCAAAAAATTCAAACCAGTTAAAGGGATGAAAATGTTTATATTTAAACCTTGGATTTAAACACGAACTAGGGTAAAGTGGAGATTGTAACCTAAATTGAATTCGAATCAAATTTTGGAAGTGAAATCGATTTATCGGACAAATTTGATAATTTTGCGAAATGGATTTGATTTTAAAGAGAGTATATGATGATTTCGAAATGGATTTGATTTTGGAAACGAATATGATAGTTTGATATCAAGTGCAAATTGTTTTTGAAATGAAAAGACCCGACCAGTGTGTAAAATGACGATTGGTTGTTAAAGAGACCGTGGCCTCTTATTGAAATACTCTCTTTCAATATTGGAACCACTTTGACAACCGTGTACGCGGTGGATGATATCCAGAATGTAGTGGTTGAATTGGCGACGTTTACTGGAATGAAGTAAGAGAACGATGATGGATAGCCTTGACATTCGTGTCATAATTAAAATGACTAAAACAGGAGCCTATGTCTGGCCATTGAGGTTAGCTACCTCTAGCGACGTTGATCCCTCATATTACTATTTTGGTTTCGGATTCGATGGGTGCACCTTTTGTCGTTTGGATTGATTGTCGCGGTCGGCCACAAATGGGTTAGGACCAGCCAGAAAGGGTAAACTGGTAGAATCCTACCTTGGGCATTGCCTCACGTGCCTTGTCATATTTATCCTTATACGAGCCCATTACGATTTTGGTTTAAACTGTAAAAGTGTGTTAAGGTGGATCAATGTAAAGCCTTAACGCTATTTTGATATTTATTTTACTGATAGTCATTATCTACTATAGCGTATACTATTACATATAAATAGTTTAACGGATCCTTAGGAGATGGAAAATCCCGTAACATCTCTTAAGTTTTTGCACTCTTATTTGTGATATTGATTTGACTTACATAAGAGTATTTTAGTCCTGACTCGAGTGTTTTGTCTTTTCATTACGCTCGGGTCAGTCCTGAGTTTTTCAGCATATTGAAGATTGTTCTTTGGAGGATGAAGACGGAGTTTTGGTATATTACTATTATTATTATCCCCGCATCATGCTATTATGCTGTATTGTTTATTTATTCCTGATGTATATATATAAATCTGATAAATGTGTATAGATTAAAATCAAGTGTATAGTGAACAACTTCATGAATTGTTTATTTGATTATTATATTTTATCATTTCCGCTGTGAGATTCTGTGTTTTGTTTTCTTCTTCTCTTCTTATTTTTCTTATTTTAACCACGTTGATTATCTACGTTCCGGATTGTTTAAGCCAGACATGTGTGGATTATTGTCGATTCAAACCTTTCAAAATGTGGATCTTCACATATTCACAAAATCAAAATAAGTCATCAAAATTGACTAACCTCTGTCGACAACCCCCTTTGACCATGTCGACATATACTGGTCAGAAATGACTTTTCATTTTAAATTTTAAATTTGAATAACTACCTTATGTCTATTCATTTCAAACGGATTTCTACACCTATAAATGCCTATTTCTTCCAGAATTCATCACTCAGAATTATTTCTTATCTACTTTATCTCTAATTCTTCTCACAAACTCAAATATGGACAAGCTAATTCATAATTTGACCGAGAATCTTGAATAAACCCTTATTCTTTCAAGAATATTATTTCTTTCATTCTTCGTCACTTAGAGTTGAGTCAAATGCAGATGATCAAGGAGCAAGAAAAGCATTTCGATGCGATACGATGGATGATTTCCTCCCTGCACAAAGATGTTAATGAAGCACATCCTCCTGTCTCTCTCACCAATGATAATGAAAATTGGGATGCCATTTAAGCAGACCCTATATTTGGAGAAGAAGGATGGTTGGAAGTTCCTCGTAATGTTTGATTTTATTTGATTGCTTTGTTTGATTTTAATTGATTTCTTGGATTGATTTGATTTGATTTGGTTTGGTGTGGATTGATATTTGGTGTGCAAAACATGTATAAAAACACATTGATATTAATATAATCTTTGATTAGTTATCATGTCTATCAGTATAATTATCGCTTAATCTATCTATTATATATACTACATTGAATAATATATTAATGCAGGTATTTTAGTACAAGAATAAGGGGGAGTTATATAGTTTGGAGTAAGTTTTTGTTGATGACAAAGGGGGAGAAGTATAAAATATGATTGTTAGGCATAGATTAAGAGGGATTTATTAGTTTTAGGGGGAGTTATTAGGATAGAAGTAATATTTTATAAACAAAGGTTGTCATCATCAAAAATGGGGAGATTGTTAGTCCCCGAGAAAATGATTTTGATGACAACAACCTTAGAATAAGATTATAAAATATAAATACTAACATCATAGTTTAGATGTATATGTATATGCAGGTACCAAGAATGAAAACTGTACAGTATAGAGATTCAGGATTGAAGATTCATGAGTATCAAGATTATCAAGAGTTCAAGATTTCAATAATAAGTAATTTAATTAGGAATTTGGTTAAAACTCTTAGAAAAGCACTGGCATCTTAAAATCTAATTTATTTGTGAATTGGAATCCACTTCGAGCCTGTTAAAGCGATAGAACCCTAAGTAGGATGGAACCTACGAAAAATCTAGTAGAACATTGTTTTGTATCCACTAACTTTTATTCAAATGTTTTTTTACTAAATTATACCTTGTTTTCAAAATGATTTTAAAATCTTCCTTTTAAAAGAATCAAAAACATCTATCCTGGTTTTAAATATTTTTAGCCTCAAAATAATCTTTATTTTCAAAATCAAATTATCCTTGGTTTTAAACTATCTTTAAGTAATAATAATATATTTAACTTTTAATATTTATACTTAGATTTAAACATAAAATTATAGTAAGATTTTATATCAAAATATTATTCTCTATATTTATTTATGTATTATAGTTAAGTATATTTATAAAGTTTTAAAAAATAGTTTTAATACAAGATAGAAGTTATTTTCCAAGAAAAATAAATTACCAAAATTTCCTTAGGCTTGTCAACAACCCCAATCTAACCTTGTCGACAAGGTGGCAGTTGATTTCAAAAATTTGAATTTCAAAAGAAGTGTCTATTCATCACATCCTTTCACGAATGGACATGGCTGCTGTTCTACTATAAATAGGTGCAGTTTTAAACGAATTTATATTCATATTTTCTCTGATTTCACTCATCTTCTTCTTCACATTTCTTTATATACATTTTTACCATTACTCTGCCGAAACCAACATTGAATCTAACTAGATCATTTCTGGTTAGATTCTCTATCACTATCTCAACAAGATCTCAGTGCTATTTATTTATAAATACTATTTAAATATTTTTAATACATCTTTATAAATATATGTAAACTATTTCAAAATAATTATTTACATTATTACTTATATTTACAAAGAAGCCATTGAAAACATTAAATCCATTATTTAAATTTATTAGTTTTAAATCTCAAAATTCGTTTAAACATCATTAATAAATCAATAATCATTAACCTTAAATATGTTTTATTTAATTAATAACTTCTTAAAATATTTACAGCACTGATAATTTACTATTAAACCATATTGTACATAAATAACAATATTTTAAACATTTTAAAATATTTAGAAATGACAAAAAATACCAAAATCTCTTTTATATAATACTTTATCAAAATATTTTTATAACTCGATGTCTTAACAGGTTTATCCTCGTTCTTGCAGACTCTGGCCATGCGTTGATCAGGCGCAAGGCTAGAGTTCTCCAAGTACTCATTAGTCCCTGAGAAGATGGTTTTGATGATAATAACCTTAGAATAAGATTATAAAATATAAATATTTACATTATAGTTTAGATATATATGTAAATGCAGGATTTAACCATGCAGGCACCAAGAATGAAGACTGTACAGTATACAGATTCAAGATTGAAGACTCACGAGTATCAAGATTATCAAGGGTTCAAGATTTCAATAATAAGTAATTTAATTAGGAATTTTGTTAAAACTCCTAGAAAAGCACTGACATCTTAAAATCCAATTTATTCGTGGAATGGAATCCACTTCGAGCCTGTTAAAGGGATGGAACCCTAAGTAGGATGGAACCTACGAAAAATCTAGTGCAACATTGTTTTATATCCACTAACGTTTATTCAAATGTTTTTTACAAAATTATATCTTGTTTTCAAAATGATTTCAAAATCTTCCTTTTAAAAGAATCAAAAACATCTATCCCGGTTTTAAATATTTTTAGCCTCAAAATAATCTTTATTTTCAAAATCAAATTATCCTTGGTTTTAAACTAGATCAATTCTTGTTTGATTCTTTATCACTACTTAACAAGATCTCGGTGCTATTAAGAGTTATAGGCTTCTTTGTAATAAAATAAACGAGAAAAGGTGTGATTATAGGCTGCGAAATCAATCAAGCGAGAAAAGGTGTAATTGTAGCCTGTGAAATCAATTGGGTGAACTTGTTGCCCGTAAAATCAAGTATCTCTACCTAGAGGATTGTGAATCTGGAGTGGTGTACCCCGTGGCCTTGAAATCGAGAGTGTAATTGTAACAATTTCTTTTGAAAGGAAATCCGTACTTGTGTGCGAGACTGAATGTAGGGCAACTCCGAACCAGTATAAAATCCGGTGTGTTTTTTCCTTTATTGCTTTTACTTTATTTCTGCATCTGTGTTTGATTCTGTGATCATATCCGTGTCTGAATATTGCATACATTTGTGTTCAAATTAACATAAACTCAAAAAGATTTAGTAATTTCTTAAAACACTATTCGCCCCTTCCTCTAGTGTTAATTCTAGCCTTAAGATCCAGAATCCGCATTTCTCACAGTACTTAGTAGACCTGATTCAACACTCGGTGAAAAATACTTTAAAAAATAGGTATGAGAAGTACCGCTCAAAATCCAATGTCAAATGATGATAATACGATAGCAATGGCCCGTTGTTGATCCAGTATTTATGCAATGGACACAAAACTTTCCCGAAGATCCTTCCACCTTTCAGATTATAGAAAATATCGTAGCCAATTCGTAAATAAGGGACCATCAAACCCTGCAGCAGCGGTACGCTGCTGATTCAATGATTTACGCAATGGATGCACTTCCTTCCCCGAAGATCCATAAACAACAGATCCTAGGATCGAAAGGGCCTCCATAGGTTAAACTAAAGAACCATCTACCCTAAAAAACGAGGAACTCATAAGTTTAAGTCCGGACAACCATATCAGTTCGAATCCATTTCTAAATTCACCCAAGTCTATTAGGTTTTATCGGTCGAATCCATTTCTTGATTCCCCAAGCCCATTTGGGTCGAAGCGTATCATTCTATACTTCTTCACGGAGAGTACTTCCCCATACCTCTTACTTTATAATATAACATACCATGTATAGTACCCTTTCAAAATCATAGCTTCAAATATCGCACTTATATAAATTCCATTATATATTAGATTTCATTTCCAGATAAAGTACTTCCCAAATCAATAATCTTGAATATATCAAATCATGTTTATATAAATTCCGTTATATATAAGATTTATCTCTTCAGATCGAATACCTTCAAAAATTAACAGTTTCAAAATCCCTTGTACTTGTATAAAAACCATCTTATACAAGAATCAAAAAATTTCAAAATCAATTTCGCTGTATGAAAAGCTGTATGGAATTTGAACTATCTTTGCTTTATAAAAGGTTTTGAATTTTGAATAGTTTCGTATATAAAATCTTTTTGTGAAATAGTTCTGTATAAGATAGTTTGTACGATATTTTTGTAAATAAAATAGAATAAATAGTTTGTATAAGGAAACTAAAAGAAAATAGTTTTGGTAAATGGTTTAAATTAATAGTAATTTTGTAGAAAAGAAAATTCCAAATTAAATTACAAAATTATCCAACCCAACAACTTTCAATTTCAGCATCAAAGCATATCAATAATATTGGAACATAAGACGTCCATATGTCATCATTTCGCAAAATCACATTTGATCGCTCGCTCGATTACACAAGTTCGCTTTCGAACTAGTATTGTCCATTCCACTTCCCTAATGAGGACTTTGACATGGTTTTTGACTAGAAACCATCATTCTACATGCATAGTCATATATTATGATAGAAAATTCTAGAATCAAACCAAAAATCGATATTAAATATTCGCCATCAATAATCGAATGAAAAATCCTAACGCGAAATTGTGTAATTCACTTAGAAATTATGTACTCAAATCTGGATCATATTAACTATGCGAATAAAATAATATACGCACAACTTACGTACTTATTCCAATTTGATTCATCGCAATTACACTTCTACTAAATTCATTATTAATCTCATTGACTAATACAAGTATCATTTCATACTTTAATATTTGTTTCACAGAATTTCTCCATTCAATATAAAATATTAATATATTCTTTCTCATAATATTGCTTATATTTCTCTTCAATGTAAATTACATTCATTTCACATGTAATACTTCTCATTTAATACTACATTTATTTGCAAATCATTTCATAAGGTATTTTCTTAAGTTTATAACCAATTTATAAAAACTTAATTCCTTTATATAAGACATTGTTGGAGTTTAAAATTACCACAATTTATTTATAACCAGTTATTGCAACATCCATTTATTTCATAACAATTTACAAGTCATGGTTTTATTTATAATCATTTCACATTAAATTCATATTTTCTTATTGTAATGATCCGAAATTTCCGATCCCAAAAATTCCAGATAGTTATGAAAAAAGAAAGAGATAGAAGAAGAAGAAGATCAGAAGCACCAACATCTCACATTCGCAGTGGATAAAATATAATAATAAACAATAACAGTTTACAAAGAATAATATTCCATCGATTACATTTAAATACATCAGAGTTACACATATATTCAACACTGGACATATACAAATCAACATGTCTCAGATTTACAATATTGAAATACAGCGGAAATACTCTACACGTTCTTGCCATCCAGCTCGACTCCCGTGCTGCAGAACGTTCCTACCTGAAAATCTATAATACTCGGTCTGACCCGAGCATTACACCAAGGTAACACCCGGGTCAGGCTGGAAACCAGCGTGAGTAAATCCAACAAACATGGAATACCAAGCAAACAACTTATATAAAACCCGGGGTAACTCGATTCAATTCGCAAAAGCCACAATTAGTTAGTCATCATTTATTCCACATATCCATTTCCTAAGTACCAAGGCTTAGATTTAAATAGTCCAATTTCCTTTAAATCACTTCACTCCAGCATATAGATTTCACATATCAATCTATAAAGATATTCGAAGTGGTTTCGGGTATTTCCTAATACCCGACCCCGGCCTCTTCGAGACTCGTGCCATCCTAACCCAAATTATCAAAATGAAATACACAACATTTCATATCAGGAATATCATCTCATTCAAGCATCCAATACCATTCCATCATTCATAACAAATTTTATTACTTCCAAATTAATTCAATTGATTCTAATTGAATTTCAATCCTCAATCACTTAGATTTCTTTATTTGTTAATTAATTAATTTCAAATCAAATAATACAATTATCCCTTCAATATTCATCTTAATTAATCACCTGGATTAATTATCCTTCAATTTCATTCAAGCAACTATCTTTAATTAACTTCACCATATTACTTATCCTCAACGAAAACGATAAGTAATCTTAATTACTTCATGAACAAATTAACTATTTAGTTACATTAATCCTTCATTATTTATATATTAACTTCTCATAAGTCACTTATTATTGATTAATCAATCTTAATTAATCAATCTTTAATTACGTCATTGATTATATAAATTAACGATTTTCAATTCTATTTTAATTGATTCAAACCTAAATTAATTACATTAATTAAACACAATATTAATCATTCTTGATTTATCTCAACCCTGTAATTAACTATCCATTTATTTACTTCATTAAATAAATCAACTTCTCCTTAATTAATCATCTTAATTAATCTCCTGACTAATTTGACAAAGTAATTATATTTTATTAATTTCATTAGGTAATTATTTATCAAACCATCCAATGATTATTCTGAATTACTTGCACTCAATTAATTAACTTAAAACTTAATTTATTAATTAAGTCAAACCCTTAATTACTAAATTAATTAACCCAAATGATTAATTAATTGAATTAATAAATTTTCTATTTTAATTACCCCACTAGTTAAATGAATCACAAACCATTAAGCCCTTATCAATATTAAGGTGAAACATTTCCTTATTTATGACTTAAGTCAACAACAATTTAAAATCCGAATACTTCGAGTCAAACCACAATTAACTCGAGAACCAACCAAAACCAAAGTCACATTATCATCAGTGCACATCCAATCAACTCAATAAATCAACCATTTTTATTTTAAATTTAACCATTTAAATAAAAATAATAAGAAAATCAAACAAAGTGAGATTTATTCACCTTTGCTTTTATTTGTAATCTAGTTCAAAATTGTCTTGGGTTTTCCTCGATTTTTGACCTTGTATAAATGATTCACGATATGTTAATATCTGAATTAATCAAATAATTTATCACCATTACTTATTAAATTTTCAACTGATTTAAACTATTTTTTTTAAACCCCATAGTAATTTAAAACCTCTTTTTTTTCCTTTCTTTCTTCCTATTCGTGTCCATATATTAAATTGAAATAAACTGTATATTCTACTTGTTAAATCAAACATTTAATTATATTTATTTTCATTTCTATAACACACAACAATAGTTTATTTTACTGAAGAAAAAAAAATTTCTCCACGTACACTTATTAAATCCTAAAATAAAATCCCTTTCTGCCATATATATATATTAAAAAGAAACAGTAAAACCTGTTTATACTTTAAACTAAGAAAGAAGAGATAATACTTAGTCTTATGCACGACCTGGTGCTCGCGGCGATCAAAGCCCAACGCTCGACTTCTGCTCTAAATCGCATGCCATGACAGAAATTGCAACCTCCTAAATCGCTCACCCCTCCACGAACTACAGCCACCACACTCAAGCTCATTTCGAATCCTCCTTAATTGATCGCGACGAACCCTCACCACCATTGCCGAAACCCACTTCCACTAATTGTCGCTGCCACCACCACTCAGTGTTACCCCTCTTCCCTCATCGCGCCCCAAATTCGACCGCTTCGCCATCATGCAAGCCATACGCGAAACCCTAGGCTCGGTCGCGACGTCGCCTGCGATTACGGCAGCACCAAATTGCGACAAGACACAAGTTGAACCCTCGTTTCAAACCTCCTTCTCCTCGCATTCGATCGCGACCCACGCATGCTCCCTGAACACGGCTCAATCGACTCTGTGGTCGCGTCGCCCCATCAGCACCGTATGCCTATGTCGTTTCTTTCTTTTTTTTAAATTTGGAGATGCGGTTACATTAGAGGAATTAGGGCTTGAATAGAAAATTGATTTCGATTTCTGTTTCTAGATTTGAGAGGAAGACGGAGGATTAGATATAGGGTTGGGGATGGCTTTCTGAATACGCCTGATTATTATATAATTAATTATCGAACATATCTCGAATCGCACCGTGAAATTACGAACCCAAAATCAGACATGCCGACAGCCATTAATAAGGTTTTACCCGCATTACGAACACAATGGAACTACTAAAATTGATCTACGATCAAATTTTGAATTAAATCGATTAAAATAGTTCTAATCGTTTTGAGCTGCCAGGGTCAAATGACAACTCCGATAACTACTAAAATTGAAATCCGATAATAACTAACTATTACGGTTCCAATAGAACCGGTTTTGTTGAATTCCGAGACTGTGCCTCGGAAGGCTATTTTTAAATATCGATTTAAACGATATATTTTCAAAACTTAACATAACATTTCCAAATTCAATTTCAACACTTTCACTACCTTCAGTGCTATCAATACAAATTTTATAAGCTTCAAATTATTTTTAAACAGGTTTAAAAATTTCAGATTCAACAATTTACCCAATTTCAATTATTAAATTCAATATTTAAACTATATAATTTAATGATTTAGTTATCAAGTAAATATTGTTATCTGGAATTCAACTTAAAATTAACTTTCAAATATTTTAAAATCAATTATGTATTCCAATTTAAATTGTTAGAATTTCCGGATCGTCACATTCCTCCCCTCCTGAAAGAATTTCGTCCTCGAAATTACTAGTTAGGAAGAATGGTTCAAAACCCGTTTACCTTTTTCCAAAACTCACAATTCAACATCCTACCAACTGTCTTTTATAAAAGACTTCTTATCCTTCTTACTCACTTCCCAAACTCTCCCACGGTTTCCAAACAATCCCTTTTTACTCAATCATTCAAATTTCAATTTAAAACCAAATTTGGAATTATCAAAATTTTCTAACTCTCTAAATTCTCGAAATTTTTTGCTAGTGTCTCCTTTGCGCGGCTAGCTCGGTACTACTACAAAAGGCGTCTACGGGCTTCCAAATTCCAAAAGAAAATAAAAGCCAAGTGACTAGATCAAAACCCAATCCAAATTCGAACAGAAATTTAAATACATACCTTTTTGTCGGGCGATTCAAATTTATCTTCTAATATTAAATCCAATTTTTCTTTTCCCTTTAATATACCTGCATATCCTACTTAGCAACAAGATTCAATCGTAACCTTTCAAATCATTTTATACATTTCCTTTCAGATGTTTTCACGTCTACTTCTATTCAAATTAGTTTTTCCCATTTTCATACGAATTTAATTTATTTTCAATTTTGAATATTGAATTTTATCTTTTACTTATAACTGATTCATATTAGTTTCATTTACTAATTTACTTAAATTTCCAATTTGAAATTGTTTTTTCGTTAACAAATCTTTTTCCAAAAATTTTCAGAAATTTTCTAACTCCCAAAATTTTCGGAAAATTTTGGCGGTCTCCTTTGTATGGAGGAGCTTTTGCAATTTGACAAGAGATATTGACCCACACGGTCGGAAAAAACAAAAACAGTTCATATTTCCTATTTTTATTGCGTAGACGTACCTTATTTAGCATTTTAAGCATGCAGCTTATTAATTTAAGCAATTAGCGCAACTAAATCCAGCCAAACGGCTCTTTAGGTACCTGTACTTACTCAATTTAAATATGTAAGTGCCATATATAGAAAATCTATTAACATTACACTTATTTTCAATAGCTCAACACAAGCATTTCAAAAGCAATAACACCGAACGCTTACCATAAGCGATTTATATAAGTTTAAAGATAATTCAGTTGCTTTCAGACAATTCATAAGCCATTTCATTCAATTTTAATGGTTTGTAACTCAATTTCTTACATTCAATTAATTTTTAATCCAATCCACATTCACTTCAAAAGATTCAAAATCAAGTTTATTTAATCTCTATCAACTCATAGAATTTTAATTACTTTTATTTACGCCGAACGACAACTATTTTTTTATGCAATTTCGATGATATTCGCTTAACAAAGTATTTATTTTTATTTTATAACTACTTTAAATTAATTTCAACTCATTCTGTATGTAATTCCCTTTCAAATTTATTCACTAACCATACATATGCATTCCATTTCATCTTCGCATCGTTTCCAATTTAAAACTATTTCAATGAGCTTGATAGCATTCAATGCTTTATATTAATATCCATTTCCAAAAATAAATTTAACCCAAACCTTTTATTTAATATCCTTCCATTCTAATAAACCAATACCAACTAAAACTTGGATTTAATTTTTTATTCAAGCAGACTTCATCCATTTATTATTTAATTCGATTAACCCATTTATTCACCCCATATTTAAATTTTTAACTCGTTTACTTAATTCATTTGCGAATTTATTTTATTTACACCAAGCCGTTTTCAATTTGTTTCTACTTACTTAGGTTTTTTTCATAATTCAAACCATCACTATTTCGATTTAACTCTATTTTATTTTCATATTTACAGCATCACCCTTATTTAATTCATTATCAAATCCAAGTCGAATTCTATTACAATTCGAATTCATTTCCTAACTCCATTATTAACTCACAATCCATTTATTTAACCGAGTTAAATTTTATTAACATACTATATCAAATAATTATTTATTAGCTTACTTTCAACTTTTAAATAAATATTCGATTTTATTACTAAACAATCACCTTATTAAAAAAAAATTCCGAATTAAATTTTTTCACAATTCCAGTTTGAAATTTTCTTTCATCTTTCAAAATCCCAACGTCTTTATTTAAAAATTTTAGAAATGTTTTTAAATTCAGATAATACTATTAAAATAGTTTTTAATAAAAATACTTCTTATAACTCGATATCTCAACCAGTCCATCCTTGTTCTCATAGAAATTCAGTCGTACGTTGATCAGGCGTAGGACTGAAAATCTATAAGTACTTGGTAAACCCGTTTTCAACACCCAGTGAAAATACTTGGAAAATAATTTTATTGAAAATATAGAAAATAGTTTTTGAAAATAGAGGAAATATCTTTGGTGAGAATGCTCTAGAGATCATCACTCCCATCCATGGTCGTTGTTACATTCAAGGGTTACATTGCCATCGCAGCAAAAGTCAATGTAATTGTAGGCTCTCCGCGGCCTCTCGATTACGCCATGGAACCCACGACAGATCGCAGTTACATACCAGGGTTACGTTGCCATCACAGAAAAAGTCCATGTAACTGTTGGCTCTCAGCTGCACACACGATTTGCGCTGTCAAAATGAAACTTCTCCACTCCTACATAGGTCGCAGTCTACCGATATAAAATCAAACGCAGACTGTTGGCTCTCAGCGGCACACACGACTTTTGCTATGGTAAACACTACTCATAATCCTCAGGAACTAGTTTTTTCCGGACTCCTAACAGGATCAACTTTAGAACTCCCCCCCCCCCTTGGGGCTCAAGGCAGCACCACCCGGTGGCACTCCTGAGAAGTTCATTTCAAGGGAGCGCCTTTTTCTCCAGAGCCATCATCAAAACACTTTATACTATATACATATAGTATCTTTAAAATCATACGCCTAGTATGATTTCATACAAGGCTCCTTTACACAAAATCGATTATCCCAAAATCGATAATTCTCAAACTAGGCTATCCAAATTTTAATATCAATTTTACCCAAAAATCAAAGCCTTTCCAAATCCAAAGGTTACCAAACCTTTTTCCAAAATCCTCATAAGATCCTTTATATATATAGATATATAAAAAATTCAAAAACTTTGGATCCTTTCAAACTTGTATAAAACTCCTTTTATACTTCAAACACCTGCAAAATCCTCTTCTTCTGGCAATAGATTTAACAAGGGGAGATTTATCTTATATAACAAAGATATGAAGCTTTGTTTATTCAAAATCAAATAATCAAATTTGATTATTCTTTCAATATCAATTCCGTACGATATACACTTATCATCCGTATGCTATACCAATCTGATCGCTCACTCGATCACACAATTTCACTTCCAAACTAGTATCGTCCACCTGACTTCCTAGTGCGGACACAGATCTAAGTTCCTAATTAGAAACCGCCATTCTCCTTGCATAGCCATAACTATGATAGAGAATACCCAGAACCAATCAACGATCCATATCCAGGTTCACCGTCGAAAATCGAGTGAAAAATCCCAACTCGGATCAATATAATCATTTCGAAAATCTGTGTTCGAATCTGGATCAAATCACTATGCGAATAGAATAATATACGTACATCCTACGTAATTATCTTCATTGATCATTAACTAAATCAATTTCCTTTCTATTCATCCTCACTTTGAACTTTATTCACTTATTCGCATTTATCTTAATCCTCGTTCGGATTATCACTTCAATTCTTATCTCAGTTGGGTATTTAATCAATAACAGTTTGAACTCCGACCAGTTTATTTTTAGAAAATAGCTTGAAAATTTTAAAAATAGATAAGTAGTTGAAAATAATTATTAGTTTGCAAAATAGCTATAAAATAGTTAACTAATTGTAAAATAGTTGGAAAATAGTAAAATAATTATAGAATCTTTGGATAATTGCAAAATAGTTGTAAAATAGTAATTAATTTGTGAAATAGTTGAAAAGTAGTAACTAGTTTAGAAAACAGTTGAAAAATGGTTAAATAGCTCCAAAAATAACTGTAAAACAACTATAAAATAATTTGGCTTTAAGAAAGAAAGGTTGTATATATTTGATAGCTTAGAAAAATAAGTTTATATTAAAACAATTTATTTAAAATAGTCTAGAGTCAAACCGTTCAATTTCCAATCTCCATTCTCATCAACTCAATTTAAATTTCCACTTCCATTTAAATTGACTCAATTCAAATTTGAATAACTTCAATTTCCATTGAAATTGACTTAATCCCAGTTCAAGTTGAATTAATTCTCAATTTCTTCCCAACTTCAAATCAAATTCCATTTGATTCTAACTTATTCAACTTTATTTACAGTTCCAAATTATTCAACTAAATTTGGACTATTATCAATTGAACCCACTTCAAGTTCAAATCATTTCAATTTAATCTCATCCAAATTCTCCATTTACATTTAAACCTTCAGATTAATAACCTCTCCACTTAAGCTTAACACTTGCTTCACTTTGGGTTTCACATCACATCACATTTCGAAGAAAATTCAAAACTCAATCTTAGAGTTAATTTCATATTTATTTCGTTTACACACCAGTCTTCTTTTAAAATTTAAACCACCCTTGGTTATAATTTCAAACAAATCCCATAAAAATCTTCCAACATTTCTTATTTTAAAACGTGACTATATTCGAAATAGTCTGAATTATATTATTTTCTATTTCTTTAACTCTTTGAAACAATTGATTGTTTCTAGACTTAGGTTTTTAAACCGTCACAATTTTAAAACCCACTTTAATTTAGAAGTTATACTCATCTTATAAATGTACTTCATTTGGCTCACCTAATAACAAATATGTCATTATTAAACATAATAACTAATTATGATAATACTCAAGGTAATCATATCTAGATACCAATTCCTTTTTATATTATTCTTACTTCTATAAATTCAAGATAAAGTTTCAGTTTGAATCCATTTCAAACTTACCTTTATTTAAAGCTTTTAAACAATTTAATTTCTGAATTCTAATTTTAGAATTTCATTTTCAGTTAATTAAATTTTAATTTGGTTGTATATACTACTTCTTAATTTAATTTCAATAATTTAACAACCAATCGCCTTAGTATTTATTAGAATGAAATATTGCTTTATATATCAAAATATACTTTTATATAAAATCATTTAAAACCATTATATAAGAAAATAACGAGTACGCTCTCATATAAATATATTCACAACTCATTCTAGAATATTACGGACTCTATTTAATGAGTAACTCCCACCAGAGCCAAGGTTCTTGCTTAACCTTTCAACTCTGATACCAAATGTAATGACCCGAAATTTTCGATCCCGAAAATTCCAGATAGTTATGAAAAAAGAAAGAGATAGAAGAAGAAGAAGAAGATCAGAAGCACCAACATCTCACATTCACAGCGAATAAAATATAATAATAAACAATAACAGTTTACGAAGAATAATATTATGTTGATTACATTTAAATACATCAGATTTACACATATATTCAACACTGGACATATACAAATCAACATGTCTCAGATTTACAATATTGAAATACAGCGGAAATACTCTACACGTTCATGCCATCCAGCTCGACTCCTGAGCTCCAGAACGTTCCTACCTGAAAATCTGTAATACTCGGTCTGACCCGAGCATTACACCAAAGTAACACCCGGGTCAGACTGGAAACCAGCGTGAGTAAATCCAACTAACATGGAATACCAAGCAAACAACTTATATAAAACCCGGGGTAACTCGATTCAATTCGCAAAAGCCACAATTAGTTAGTCATCATTTATTCCACATATCCATTTCCTAAGTACCAAGGCTTAGATTTAAATAGTCCAATTTCCTTTAAATCACTTCACTCCAGCATATAGATTTCACATATCAATCTATAAAAATATTCGAAGTGGTTTCGGGTATTTCCTAATACCCGACCCCGGCCTCTTCGAGACTCATGTCATCCTAATCCAAATTATCAAAATGAAATACACAACATTTCATATCAGGAATATCATCTCATTCAAGCATCGAATACCATTCCATCATTCATGACAATTTGATCACTTCCAAATTAATTCAATTGATTCTAATTGAATTTCAATCCTCAGTCACTTAGATTTCTTTACTTGTTAATTAATTAATTTCAAATCAAATAATTCAATTATCCCTTCAATATTCATCTTAATTAATCAACCTGGATTAATTATCCTTCAATTTCATTCAAGCAACTATCTTTAATTAACTTCACCATATTGCTTATCCTCAACCAAAACGATAAGTAATCTTAATTACTTCATGAACAAATTAACTATTTAGTTACATTAATCCTTCATTATTTATATATTAACTTCTCATAAGTCACTTATTATTGATTAATCAATCTTTAATTACGTCATTGATTATATAAATTAACGATTTTCAATTATATTTTAATTTCATCCAAACTTAAATTAATTACATTAATTAAACCACAATATTAATCATTCTTGATTTATCTCAACCCTCTAATTAACTATCCATTTATTTACTTCATTAAATAAATCAATTTCTCCTTAATTAATCATCTTAATTAATCTCCTGATTAATTTCACAAAGTAATTATATTTTATTAATTTCATTAAGTAATTATTTATCAAACCATCCAATGATTATTCTGAATTACTTACACTTAATTAATTAACCTAAAAATTAATTTATTAATTAAGTCAAACCCTTAATTACTAAATTAATTAACCCAAATTATTAGTTAATTGAATTAATAAATTTTCAATTTTAATTACCCCAATAATTAAATGAATCACTATCATTAGGCCTTATCAATATTAAGGTAAAACATTTCCTTATTTATGACTTAAGTCAACAACAATTTAAAATCCAAATACTTCGAGTCAAACCACAATTAACTCGAGAACTACCCAAAACCAAAGTCACATTATCATCAGTGCACATCCAATCAACTCAATCAATCAACAATTTTTTTTAAATTTAACCATTTAAATCAAAATAATAAAAAAATCAAACAGAGTGATATTTACTCACCTTTGCTTTTATTTGTAATCTACTTCAAAATTGTCTTGGTTTTTCCTCGATTTTTGACCTTGTATAAAGGATTCACGATATGTTAATATCTGAATTAATCAAATAATTTATCACCATTACTTATTAAATTTTCAACCGATTTAAACTATTTATTATATTATTTTTTTAAAACCCCACAGTAATTTAAAACCTTTCTGTTTTTTTTCTTTCTTCCTATTCGTGTCCATATATTAAATTGAAATAAACTGTATATTCTACTTGTTTAATCAAACATTTAATTATATTTATTTTCCTTTCTATAACACACAACAGTAATTTACTTTACTGAAGAAAAAAATTTCTCCACATACACTTATTTAATCCTAAAATAAAATCCCTTTCTACCATATATATATTAAAAAGAAAGAGTAAAACCTATTTATACCTTAAACTAAGAAGGAAGAGATAATACTCACAGTCTTATGCACGACCTGATGCTCGCGGCGATCAAAGCCCAACACTCGACTTCTGCTCTAAATCGCATGCCATGATAGAAATTGCAACCTCCCAAATCGCTCACCCCTCAATGAACTGCAGCCACCACACTCAAGCTCATTTCGAATCCTCCTTAATTGATAGCGAAGAACCCTTGGCCGTCGCCACTCAGTGTTACCTCTCTTCCCTCATCGTGCCCCAAATTCGACCGCTTTGCCATCATGCAAGCCATACGTGAAACCCTAGCCTCGGTCGCGACGTCGCCTGCGATTACGGCGACACCAAATTGCAACAAGACACAAGCCGAACCCTCGTTTGAAACCTCCTTCTCCTTGCATTCGATCACGACCCACGCAGGCTCCCTGAACACGGCTCGATCGACTCTGTGGTCGCGTCGCCCCATCAGCATCGTATGCCTATGTCGTTTATTTTTTTTAATTTGGAGATGTGATTACATTAGAGGAATTAGGGCTTGAATAGAAAATTGATTTCAATTTCTGTTTCTAGATTTGAGAGGAAGACGGGGGATTAGATATAGGGTTGGGGATGGCTTTCTAAATATGCCTGATTATTATATAATTAATTATTGAACATATCTCGAATCGCACCATGAAATTTCGAACCCAAAATAAGACATGCCGACAGCCGTTAATAAGGGTCTATCCGCATTCATAACACAATGGAACATGTTTCGGAGGCTAATTTGATCGTATGTGTGAGTTACAAAAGAAAACGATCAAATTTTAAATTAAATCGATTAAAATAGTTCTAAGTGTTTTGATCTGCCAGGGTCAAATGACAACTTCGATAACTACTAAAATTGAAATCCGATAATAACTAACTGTTACAGATCTAATAGAACTGGTTTCGTTGAATTCTGAGACTGTGCCTCGGAAGGCTATTTTTAAATATCGATTTAAATGATATATTTTCAAAACTTAACATAAAATTTCCAAATTCAATTTCAACACTTTCACTACCTTCAGTGCTATCAATACAAATTTTATAAGCTTCTAATTATTTTTAAACGGGCTTAAAAATTTCAGATTCAACAATTTACCCAATTTCAATTATTAAATTCAATATTTAAACTATATAATTCAATGATTTAATTATCAAGTAAATATTGATATCTGGAATTCAAGTTAAAATTAACTTTTAAATATTTTAAAATCAATTATCTATTCCAATTTAAATTGTTAGAAATTCCGGGTCGTCACACTTATCCCATTTAGTTTCACCTTTATCTTTCAATTTATTTATAACACATTTCATAAATGTTAACTAAGTTCACAATTTCAATTTTTAAATATTTCAAGGCTTAAAATTCACATTTTTATGTTATTGCATTACATGCCAATAATGTATACAATAATTCCACTCAACTATAACAAATTAACCTTGTTTCACTTGCTTTCAAATTAAGGTTATCAAATTCAACTCGTATATTATAATAATTCAGAAGTTTTTACTATCCAACTATTCTATTGTATTTCAATAGTTGAAACTACCAACCAACAAACAATAAGTTTCACAGCAAAACATTTCAATTCCATAAAAAAAATATCCAAATTATTCATTTTATTATCTTTAATACATCATTATTAAACTAGTGTTTAGTCTATTAATTCAATCAACAATAATTACCCAATGTTTATACTTTGACCAATTACAACCAATCCTTAATAAATGATAATAATTAAATATTACCAGTTCATAAAACAAACACATTACAAATAACTATAATAGTTATAAAAATTTATTCCGTATATATAACATATAATATTAGAAAAATTATTCCATTTCAAAACTTATATAAAATCCTTTTTATAACACTAACAAATACGCGCTCTCGTATATACACTCAGACAACTCATTCTAGGGTATTACTACCCTATCTTTAATGAGTTAACCCCAACAGGCTAAGGTGTGTCTAAACATGGTTCTGATACTAATTGTGACGACCCACATTTTTGGACGGTTTAAATGGACAATAAATCACACATGTCTAATTCAAACCATTCAAAAGGGAGGATCGTTAATGGAAAATAAGAAAATAATAGAAAAGAAGGAAAAAAATAAAACACAGAATCTCGCAATGGAATGATAAAATATAATAATCAAATAAACGGTTCATGAAGTTGTTTTACAAATGACATTTGATTACACTTTTACAGTTCAAATCAGAGTTATACATACATCAGAAAAATAAAAAAATAATGCGTTGGAACACAGGAAGAAGAGGAAAATTAAAATAAATAGTAGTAATATACTTTCTCTTCGTCTTCGTCCTCCAGAAAATAGTCTCCAATACACTGAAAAGCTCAGACTGATCCGAGCGTAATGAAAACAAAACACTCGAGTCAGAACTAAAAGATCTTATGTAAGTCAAATTAATCTAAAATAAAAATATGAATACAATGGCTTCAAAGACGTTACGGGATTTTTCATCTTCTACCAAGTGTACAAATGCGAATATATTTATCTAAATAGGTTTCAAATAATTCGAAATATCAATCTTAATCATCTAATTAAAACAAATCCGAAGTTTGAATTAACTTAAAACCCTTCAAATTATTCAGTTCCAATAAAAATCCAAATTCAAGAATTTATATGGATATATATAAATCATTAACCAGTATCATTATTTAAGATTTTCAAATCAATGAAACCACTCAGGTCTTTCATCTCAACCCATAACGATTTTCCCCTAATCTATAATATCGTTCAGGTATGTATCATTTCAACCCATAGTGAACTTGCTGTAACAACCCTGAATTTTGAACAATTTAAAAATGAAAATATTTAAATAATTTTAAATATTCGAATGATAATTGACATGAATTTCAAATTTTCAGGATAAATTGGCGATTAAATTTTAGAATTTAATCTATAAGAAGTTGAATAAAATTTGAATTTGACTTTGGAGTTTGAAATTGAATATTGAATTTGTATTTTTAATTCAAACTAATTACTTAGAAAAAATAATTTGGATACAAGAATTATTATTTGTGTAAACTTATAAATGGATGGTTAGTTTAATAACATTTTCTTTAGCTTAAATAAAAAGGAATAAAATTTTAATAAAGAAATACACATAGTTAAAAAAAATCAAACAACAAAATTAAACAAAACAAAGTAAAGAAAATGATTATACAAAACAAATTGGATTTAAAATGAAAAAAATAAGAAAAAAATATATAAAAAATAATAATAATAGTATAATAACAAAAAAAAGAGTACGCTGCCTTACTTATCAGCTGTAAACACACCCAAATTCGTGCCTTGATCCATGCCTTCCATCACGCCAAAAACACGTCTCTCCCCTACTCTTTTATACCCATCCCCTTTACCTTTCTCATTCAAAACCCTAAACAAATCAAACCGAAGAAATAGAAAAATGGCGGCATCGTCTTCGTTTTCCCTTGATAAATTTTGGGCTTGAGATATTTGCTTGCTGTTTGGAGATTTGTGCTTCTCGATAGCCTTGGAGAGCTATCGTCTTCTTCGCTTGCTTGATTGAGGCTTTCGAGATTTAGGGTTTTGTAATTTTGGGACTTCGTTCCCTTTTGTGCTCTGCTTTGCGAATTATGGTGGCTTGACGTTGGCTCCTTCAATCTGCGCTTGTCGAAAGGTGAGTGATTTTTATTTCACTCACATCTAGTTCAACTTAGTACTTTGCTTTGCGTTTGGGTTGATTTTGTCGCTGATGATTTCTAACTTGATTTCTTTACTGATTTGATTTCCTGTTCTCTTGGTTATCTCGGCACTGTTTTTATTTAGAGGTTGATGATTTCCTCTGACTAGTTCATAATCGCATATGCTTGATTTTGCACTGTTAGTTGGTATTTGGTGATTGAATTCGATTTCTCGGTGAATCGTTTCACCGGCATTCTTCTTGGTATTGGTTGTTGTTGCATTCAATGTTGGTCTGCATTCGATCTGATGCACTCCGTTTTGACCACTGTTTCATCATGTCACAGGTCTAGTATTGCTTGATTCATCTGTTGCACTTGTAGTTGCATTCCATTCTGTTGCATTTGACTTGGTGCTTTCTGGTCTGCATACTATTCAGTGCTTCACTGTTGCACTTCTTTATGTTGTTACTAATGGTCCATATTATTTGTTGAGGTTGCTGTCTTGATTCATTCCATTCCATCTATACTTTGTAGTTGATTCACTTAGTCTCCCTTTGCATTATTCACTATTGTACAGTTTGCATGTTCATGTATGCTTCTTCTCATATGCATAGCTTTTAATTTAAGTTGCATTTCGTTTGTTTGAATAATGAGTAACAACATTTATAAGTTGAATCTGCATGGTGCTGCCGACCTGTAGCCTGCAGTTATGTTGCTAGTTCCTTGGTCATTTCCAGTTACTTGTAGTCTGGTATCTAATCATTTGTATCAGTGTTGTTTTTTTTATTGTTGTTGTATTCTTCCATTTGACAACTGTTTGTTTCACTTGAGTGTACATGCAGCTTGGAGTCAGTTTCCTTGTAGTGCTTACTTTCTTGGAACTATTTTAACTTCTGGAATTACTTGAGTTTCTTGTTGCATTTTCAAATTGCTATTTCAATTTGGTCTGGTTGGACTTGAGACTGTAGCATTCATTCTTGCTTCATCGTGTAGTTGTGTTGCCATATTGAGTTGCACTATCTAGTGGCAGTTTTCTATTTTTTGTCGATTGATTGGGACTTGAGGCGAGGCTTGATTTTTATGTCTTGACCATTTCAATTAAATTTGTACTTGTGTTGAATCTGATTTTGATTTGACCTTGTGCACTCGAGTTGGCGAGGCAGTGCACATGTATGTATGTGTGTACTGCAGCCACACCGCCTTGATTTTATTGGTATTTCTTTTGCTTTGAGCATTTGGGTCTGCATACATAAGTTTTGATGCTGCTTTGATTTGTTGAAGCTTTGCATTTGAGTCGAGTCATGACAACTATGGCTTGACCATTGCGTTCAGTTTTGTGGTTTGGTGCCTTCTTGAATTTATGCTGTGATGCTGACTTTGCATAAGCTCGAGCTCTGTAGCCTTGCTTTGTTCAATTCATACTTGTAGCCTTTGTGCCTTGTTGTTCCACTGTTGCACTTCAATTGCTTCTGCTGGTTCATGTATAAGTATGTGTCATTGCCTTGTGCACTGATGTTTACTGACATGTTGGAGTTGAGAACTTTTGTGTTATATCATGTAATTGATGATGTTGGTTTTGATCTTATTTCCTGCCCTTGTGCATGACTGCATTTGCACATATGTTTGTCCATGTGCTGTTGGTTATGTACATTCATTTGTGTACATATTGCATACTTCACTAGTTGTACCACTTCCATTTTGCACTGTATAGTATTTATTTTGGAAAAGCAATATATTTTGTCTTTGCTTCGGCACTGCGCCTTGTTCTTGATTTTTATACTTGCACATTTGGGTTGTGTTCTTTTGGCACTGCTTACTACTAGTTTGATGTGCATTTGTTTTCAAGCATAATAGCAACATGTTGTAGTTGCAGTTTGTATTTATTATGCCCTTGGATTCGGGTGGTGGCTGCGTTATTATTGCAGTTCTATCCCTGAATATTTGTGGTGCTTGCAGTTTCATTTTTATGAAAATTTTGCACTTATTGGAAATGTGCAGTAATGAGTTGGTTGGGAACTTGTTTTCTTGAGTTTACTTGGTATATGCAAAACAATTGCATTTCGACCTTGCCATGTTACATTGTTTTGGGTATGACTGCCTTTGTGCACTTGTTGTTGAACTGTTCGATTTTTTTTGTTAACCTCATCGCTGGACTGTTCATCTCTTTATTGGATCACGGCTTCGACTTGGTTCGATGTTGACTTCGATTTTTATCGAAATTCTTGCTGTAGCATACTTGACCTCTGCAGCTTCGATTTCTGTTAGTATTCACTGTTGTGATGATTTCTATTTCATTACGGTAGTGGCGAGGCAGTGCACGCAAGCGTGGACTGCAGCCACACAAAGTTAACATTTTAAAAATGTGGCGAGGCCGTATACGCGTGTGTGTACTGCAACCCTACCAAATCTAATGTTTTAAATGATGTTTTCTTTTTGATGAAAATTGTTTTATGTTGACAATTCAATATATTTTGAATTGATTTTGATGATTTTGTTGTTAATTGCCGTTTAGGCAAATTTTGATTGTTTTCTAAATTATCTTCATCAATAATCCCTTCATCCATCCTCATTGATAATTTGAATCTACTGAGTTATTGTTTAACACTGTTAAGTGTTATATTTACCGTTATCTGATTGCTTGTTAAAGGATCGGATAGGTAAATTTATATTTCACCGTCGTCTAATTGTTGTTTGATTATTATTGCCTCTATGCACTAATAACTGAGTTTGAATTAGACTGACATGTGTATTATTTTCTTTTGAATATAATACTTGGGTCAGACCCAGTATTTTACAGCTTGAACATTTTCAGGCCGCGAAGTTAGAGAGAGTTGGGGAAATTGCTTCACTTTAGCTTTTCGAAGAATTTTTTATACTTAAAGATATATTCCGCTGTATAAAATTTAATGCATTGTACAAACTCTGATATATGTAAGAAAAATTCATTCTTCTGAAATATTAATATTATTATAATATTGTTGTGATTCTGTGGCTGATTCTGTTTAAACTCTATAAACTGAATAACAATCCGTCATTTTGAACGTCTCAAGTTGGTTTAATTACCGACTGGGGGCGGTCAGAATGGCGGGTCGTTACACTTGCAGTATTATAACGATATAAAATACAACATCCATTCATCCAATATCAACAATCAAACATCCATCACAATAATCATCCAAACCAATCAATAAATATTGATATAGAACTGATAATCAATAACAGATATTTCTAGCAATTTATATTCAATAATAAATTAAATAACGATTTAATTCAATAAATTCAAATTAACTGAGATGACAATTTAAAATACACCAAACAACCATAAATAAATTTCTATCACAACATAAATTTAATTTAACAAACATAAGAAGTTTTAGAAGTTGTGAGTGGGTCAAAACACTCACCTTTGAATTTAAATTGAATTTAAATCCAATTTAAGTCCAAAATTCAAACAGTCTCTGAATTTGTCCAAACCAACTTCAAAATGTTCGTAATTTCGATACGATCCAAGTCGATCAAACTGTGCATAAATTGGAGTCCGTATGCATAAGTTATAGAAGTTAGAACATTTTTAAAGTGAAATAAAATAAAATAAAAAGAAACAAAACTCACCATGATCCACATTAGCTTGCTTGCTCATTCCATAAACCCTAATAACCGAAAGTTCAAACACGATCCAATACAGCCGCCCCGACTGATACTTCTACCATCGCCGCCAAGGACTCCGTGCCCAAACCGACGTCACCGCAGCCATGTCGAAACCCCTTGGATGTCGCCTTCGCCTGCGCGACCCCCATCTTGCCGAAAATCGGCATCTACAGCTTCAGCCGCTTCAAAGAAGAAGAACCCTAGTTGAATTATTCACTTTGATCTAAGCGTTAAATATCCAAACGACCACCTCTGATGCACTCCATTCGTCGCTCTCCATAGTCCGGTAACATTGATTCGACGATCGATCGAGGTTGATTGACGATCGATGAACGGTCGAGAATCAATCACCCAATTCCGGCCACACAGCAACCTAGATCAGAAAATGAATCACATATTGGACTTGCGCTCATCGAGAGCTTCAAATTGATATATAATTCGATATAGTTTGAGGAGTTTGAATTTTGGAATCAAATTTGAAATTGAATTTGAAATTTGGGAATTAGGTTTTGTCTGCCATTGGAATGAGGATTGAGAAGGAGATGTATGTACAGGCAATAGAAATAAGAAATATTATGGGGTTTATAACGAGCTATTTATATGGATAGCTGAAATAGAAAAGAATGGCCAAGATCGATTTTAATGGAACGATAAACAACCCGAAAAGTCCATTCTGCCTCCGGAATGAAAATTGGTCATCGCATATACCATGATAGATGTTTTCAAATATTTTAAACTCAGTGGAACAGGTTTCATATCCTAATTCCATTGTATGAAGAAGTTATGTTAAAATCTGCTTATTTTGAATTGATTTCAATTGATTTGATTTCTAGGCGTTTCGAGTTCGTATGATCAAACGACAAGTCCAATCGTTACGAAACTTGAAATCCTACAATAATTCACGGTTACGGATCCGATGAAATTGGTTTCATCGAAATCCGGGATAGTTGCCAAAATGGCTATTCACCTTAACTAAATAAATTAATATTGAATTAATTAATCACCTTGTCAATTCAAATTTAATAATTTGCCATTTCTGTCATTTTAGATTGCTTGGTAATTTAAAATCCTTTATAAAAAATTTCTATATTAATTTTATTATTGAATAATTCAAAATTTTCAATGTTAAATTCAATATCAAATAAGTTCAGTAACTATAAATTTAATTTTCAAAAATCCATTTATTTGATTCTTAAGTTTGTTGTTCAACCAATTATCATCTTATTGGTATATTTACATTGGTTTATATCTTACTACACTAGTATTTTCCAATTTCATTTAAAATTTAATTAACGTAAAATTTAATTTCATTTTATTCTCCATAAGTCCATTATTATGGCTAAAATCCAATAAATAAATCAAACTTGAATTTCAATTATTTTTATTCAATCAATTGCCATATTGTGAATAAAATTAACATTATTCCCAATTATTACCTTAATTTACATTAATGTACCGTTTAATTAGATTTATACCAATTGATTTCAAATTAAATTTAATGGACAAAATAAATATGCAACTTATAATAATTGTTACCATTAACTTTAAGTCACATTAATAAGTTTATTATTCACAACCAAATGTTATAACAACCTATATTATACAAATTCCATCCAATTTCTATTTATTGCACCATATGTAATTAATTAATACTTCCTTCACATTATAAGTTTCTTAATTCAATTATCAATTAACGCATACATTACTAAATTGATTTACAACTTATACCCCTTATAACTCTTTAATTCTTTCAGTTGTTTGGAATCTCATTCAAGTAGTTAATAATTAACTTAAATTATCATTATTAGCTTTCATATTAGTTATTATTTCATTATTATATCACAAAATTTTATTTCTCTCAATATTAAATTCGAAAAATCAATTAATTACATTTACAGGTTTATTACTTGCAATAAATGTTGCCATTTATTATTAACTAATTCCATATTTATATTTTTTGCCTATATTTACTTTGTAACCAAGGATAACATTTTCATTATTTCCATTGATTGGAGTTTCATTAAATTTGTTAATAATTGACTTAAATTAACATGGTTACCTTTCATCTTATTTATTATTCCATTAACAAATTACAAATTTTTATTCTCTCCACCTATTAAATCACAAATCCTATTAAATTAACTAATTTAAATTATCGAAAATTACGGGTCGTTACAGGATGTTTTTCACACACTCATGTTTTCTTCTTCAGATAATTCATAATCCGGCACGTGGATTGTCCTTTTGTCTATATCTTGGTTTCATGAAATACCCTTAGAGACTTAAGCCACGGTCTCACAGAAGGCGACGCCACCTTCATGAATTCATATAGTTATGTTTATTTCAAGTGTCTTATAAGTATACACTTCAACAGTAGTTCTGTTATAAACCGATTAAGTACCAAGTAGTATAATGTCCACCATATCATTATGGATACCAAAAACTTTTCTTGGAATGGATATAATATTAGTTGTTCGGATTAATATTATAGTGCTTAAAAATCACATCGTATAACGTATTTTTGCTCATGGAACTCAAGATAATGAATTTCGTATAAATTTAGCAGTTATGGTAGAATCTGCAATACACGTTTATTTCTTTGAGGTCCAGGATATTTCTCCCCCACCAAGAGTGAATATCCATCCACTGGTTATCCTCTCTTTCAGTGTTCCAACTAGCATCCATGTATCCTTTTATTACACTTGGATACCCACTGTACAATATACTATAGTCCATGGTTCCTTTTAAATATTTTAAAACTCTCTGTACAATTAGCCAGTGAATATGATTATGGTTACTGGTATATCTACTCATTTTGTCAACAGCGTAGGCAATATCAGGTCTTGTGCATGTTATGACATACATTAGACTACCAATAACTTTACCATATTCTACTTGATCTTGATCTACTGATATTAGAATATAGTTGCGTATTTAGGTCAAATGGGTGCTTACCGGTTTGCAATCAAATTGATTAAACCTTTTTAGAATCTTTTCTATGTAATGCGACTGGGCACTGACCAACCATTCCGCTGTTTTTATGATTCTTATTCCTAGAATCACTTCAGCTTCCACCATATTTTTCATGTGAAAACAAGAAGATAGAAATCTTTTCGTTTCTTCAACACTCGATCGGTCCCAACATCAACATATCATCAACATAAAGGCATATAATTACACCTTTACCAGCCTGAAATTTTCTATATACACATTTGTTTGAATCATAAATCCTAAAGCCATTTGATACTATGGTTTTATAAAAAAATTCATGATGTTGTTTTGATTTAAGACTGTAAAGTGATTTAATAAGTTTACATACTTTATGTTCTTCTTCATGCATTACAAAACCTTCTGGTTGAGACATATATCTCTTCGTCTTCTCCATTTAAAAATGGAGTCTTGACGTCCATTTGATGAATTTCAAATTTTTAAATAGATGCTAATGCAATTAGTGTCCTAATTGTTAAAATTCTAGCTACAGGTGCATATGTATCAAAATAATCTATTCCTTTTAGGCATATCCCTTAGCAACTAATCTAGTCTTAAAATTTACTTTCGTACCATATGCTCTTAATTTCTTCTTAAATATCCACTTACATCCTATTGGGTTAGAACCAGAAGGTAAGTCTAATAATTTTCATGTTTGATTTCCCATAATAGAATTAATTTCATCATTTATGGCTTCTTTTCAAAAAGCTGAATCCTGAGACTTTATGGTCTCAGTATATGTTAAAGGATCAGAATCTATGGCTATAGAAAGCATGACTTGTGTTTAATACCATCTCTTGATTCTTCAACCAAATAAGTGATAAAATCTGTACGAATCAATTTTCAGTCCTCATTTTTTTACTCTTCCTAAGAGTTTCACCAGTTTGATCGTTATTTTCTTGAGTGTTCTCAATCCACGAATAGATTCAGTGACCTCCTCCATTTCACGTATAGATGTATTAAGCTCCACCGCTTCACTGGTAGATGGATTCGATGGAATAGACGTGAATCTATTTTCATAGAACACCGCATCTTTAGATTCTATTATTGTGTTTAGCTCAATCAAATTATTAGGTTATATTACTAGAAATTTATAACTCTTGTTGTGCTGAGCGTATTCTAAGAAAATACATTTAATGCCCTTTTGTCCTAATTTTCGGATTTTGGGTTTAGGTAATCGAGCAATAACTCTAAAATCTCAAACTCGGAAATAATCAAGATTTGCTTTGCGTTTCTATCAAAGTTTATAAGGTATGACTTTAGTTTTCTTACGAGATATTCTATTTAATATGCAACAAGCGGTAAGTAATATCTCACCCCAAAAACCAGTATTAAAACCAGAATTACATAACATAGCATAAACCGTTTCAGCAAGATCCCTATTTTTACGCTCTGGTACTCCATTTTGTTGTGGAGTATAAGCTACAGATTTCTCATGTATAATTCCTACAGATTCACAAAATGTAGAGAAATGATATTCATCTCCCCTATGAGATTAAAAGGTCTTAATTTTGACATCACATTGGTTTTATATTTCAGTCTTATAAGTCATAAATGAATTTAATACTTCATCCTTAGTATGCTTTAAGCGTAACAGTATTTTTAATAGTCATCTATAAATGTGACAAAATATTTTTCCACCTTTAGTAGGAGTACCATGCATACCACAAAAATCAATATGAATCAATTGTAATATATTAGTGGTACCGATAGATTTCAATGGAAACAATTTTCTAGTTATTTTGGTTAATGAGCATATCCTACATTTAGAATCAAATTTATCATCATATTTAGGGATCAAATTTAATGAAATCATATTATTCAGTATTTTAATACTAGCTTGTCTCAATCTACTATGCCACAAAGAAAAAGGGTCAACAATATATGCAAAAGCAACCATTTTATTAATATTCAATTTGAACATTCCATCACACATGTACCCTTATTTAACTAACATTTCGCCTCTCGTCAATACATATTTACCAGACTTAAAGATTTGTTTGAAGTTAAACTTATTATAAACCACTAGAAGCAAGGTTCTTTCTAACCTTGAGTACATAATATACATCTAATGTCAGAATTTTCCTAAATGTGAACTTCAAGTCTACTATTCCCTTCCCCTCGACCTGTGCTTTCGATGAATTTCCCATATAGAGATAATTTTCATCCTCAGACGGATCAAGTTTCTTGAAAAGACTCTTGTTGTTGCAGATATGCTTAATTGCACCAGAGTCGATCCAGCAAGAATCCTCACTTTCAATCATATTGATTTAAGAGATTACAGCTGCCAATTTTTCTTTTGTCAATTAAGGTTCTCTTTAAGAAAACGACAATCTCTTTTAAAGTGATCAGGCTTTCCACAATTGTAGCATCCATTCACTTTCTTAGTCTTCTTGTTATCGAAGTTTTTATTATTATGAAATTTCCTCTTTTAATTAAAAGAGTTCTCAAAGGTTTTATTTTTCTCGTTTTCCTCGACCACATGGATCTTAGATGAAACACTACTGGTTCAGTGATTTCTTTCTGCCAAATCCTATGCAAGATTATCCAGATTCATACCATCCTTCTCGTGTTTAAGGATTTTCCTTTGATCTTTCCAAGAAGGGGGAAGTTTGTCTATTATGGATGAGACTTTTATCTTCTTATTCATATTCGTATTACGCTGGTTGAGTTGGTTTAGGATATGCATAAAATTATTGAATTGCTTTACTACTGGCATGACATCATTCATTTTATAATAAAAAAATTTAATAGCCAAAAATTTCTTAGTTGTTGCGTCCTCCATTAGATATTTGGCCTCCAGTGCATCCCAACTTCATTAACAGTTGATTTACTATAGTGTATATCGAATAGAGTATCCGTCATTGCATGCACATGTGCTCCTTACATATGTAATAATTTCGTTCCCATTTTAGTCTTGTTCGTGCTTGCACAATAGTCTCATTTTATGTTTCCTCTAGTTTCTGCGTCGTAGGAACATAAACCACTTATAATCCGACCAATAAAAAATGCATCTTCTTCTGCCAACACACGAAATGCACACCATTGAACCTTTCCAATTTGGTGAAATTAGAAGCAAACTCTTTCAAACTGTACGATGACACTGTCGAATAACATGTTAAGATTGTTGTTGTATATTCCTAAATTTTTGATGAAGTGGCACAATAGTGATAGAAACAAATCTGTAGAGATTGCTCCAAGGCACGTCAATGATTCTTTTCTTAAGACGTTATTTGTCTTTACCACTCGTTTAACCAAACAAATGAGTGCTCATGAGTTAAGGCGGATTGTCTCCCAAGATACAATGAAGCCGAGATGATCGTTCTCTTTAATCAATTGCGATAGCACTGTCGAAATCGATTCAAACTATCTTCTGAATTGACAACAATGACAAGAGTATCGAGTTTGTGATCTGCAGTATTACAAACTCGAAATAGCATTGAAAGAACTAAGAAAGAAGAAGCGAATGAGAAACTTGAATTTACAATGCTTTTTGGCGTTTCTGATTTCAGAAAGAAGAAAGTGTTTTGAAACACTTTTAAGTCATTGCAAATTTTAGGGAGAAGTAAAGTGGTCTGAAATAATTTTTGGATGTTACTATAATAGTTGTGAAAAGAGGTGTCTTTTCGCTTAAAGCGTTGTGTCTTCTGCCAACGAGGCTCCCTTTCGTTTGAATTTTCAAACATCCTGCCATTTCAACAGTTGTGTTTCCTGCCTTTTTTGTATTTTAATTTGAATTCTGGGCTTGCTAATTCACACAAAATATTTAAACATTTGGTTGGTTATGCATAGCTTCCCTCCTCACAATAAAAAATATATTTGGATGTCCAAATGGTTCAACATTCTCTTAAGGAGCTTATATGTAAACAAATATAGTTCCTACTATTCTAATAAGATAAGATGTGGGACTATTCCCAATCATTCTTCCTCTTCCCTTTCTTAAACATAAAATAACTCGCATAAAAGATGGAACCCAGTGTTTGAGGCTGCCGAACGATAGCGGGCTCTGAGGAGGTTGATAATATACGTAGCTTTCCCCTTGCATTGCGACGAGGTTGTTTCCCGACTCGAATCTGTTCGTCCAAATCACCATGGCGGATGACCTAACCGTTGCGTCAAGGCTTCATCTCAAAATAACTCTTACAAAATATTTTATAAAAATTTTCACTAACAATTTTTCAATACATCATACTAAACAATTATTATTGATAATATGACATGCGATGATTTTCATTATATGAAAACCTTTTGATGTTTGAGAGTTTACCCGTCATTTTCTATGATATAGGTCCTATTCTAATTCTCTATTATTATTTTATTTTCCATATGTTGTTTTCCTCAAAATTAAAATTTCTTAAAATCAAAAAAAATCATTCATACATATACATACATACATATATTTATTAAATGCATTAATTTTTCATTGTATTATGCTTCCATTGCGAATGAATATTCTTATATTTGTTACAAGTTTTATAATACATAAAATATGTTAAATTGTTGTTGCACTTTCAAATATAGTCTTATTTATCACTATCTCAACAAATATTTGAATTAAATGTATAAATTATTTATCTGATCAAATGTGTCAAACATGAGATACGAAATTCAATTTTTTTCGCACTAGATACTTAATTAAAAATATTACCAAATCATAAATTTTAAATCAATAAAATTAACATGATTAACTCTCTCTCTCTGCGCACACACACACACAAACACACACACATACATATAGATATATAACCATAGTAAGGAATAAATTTTTTATTTTCTTGGTTCTTTCCAATTATATCACGTTAAACTTCTCATTCAAGTTATTACCTTTAGGTTACTATTCATTTTTTTTCCTTTTATATCAAGGTTAATTTTCATCACATTACGTTATAATAATATGATCATATGTCAATATATGAATTTCACTTTTTCTAAATTTTAAATTTACACATTTATTTTTACGGATTAGTTTCATCAAAAATAATAACTTTACCGTCACTAAATTTTACTTTGAGATAAATGAGTGATATATTTAATTCTATTAAAGTTTTATCACAGAGTGAAATTATTGAAATAATATTTCGTTTACAAAACTAGAATATTTTGAGAAAACTGCAATATTTATAAGCTTTCCATGTTTCAATTTTTTTCCACTTTCAACTGTTGTCTAATCTATATGGTTATAAATTATGTTATAATTTTCGTTTAACTACGTGATGTCAATCAGTGAGGTGGTTTCTTCTCAGACCAGTGGACCTATCAGTTCAACTCAGAATTCAAACAACACCCTTCCAACTCAATCCAGTGGTACCATGAGGTCCCTTTACAGTCATGGCAGCAGCTCTCTCTACATCACAGCACAAAAAGTTGATGGAAAAAGAAAACCTACAGTGGGCAGAGTCGGTAAAATTAGTTATCACTGGGCGTGGAAAACTTGGATGCCTCACTGGAGATCTTCCTGCACTTCCTTCGAATGACTCCACCTACAAAGTATGGCAAGATTAGAATTCTATTGTCCTTGCTTGGCTAATTAACCCGATAGATCCAAAAATCAACTGCAGGTATTTATTTTTCAAAACCACCAAAGAAGTATGGGATGCTGCCAAAAAGATGGACTCTGAACTTTGTGTTAACGCTAAAATTTGAACGCTAACACCCCGGTGTATGAGTTATAGTTGTGAAAGCACCACCCGATAACTCGGGAACAGATTACAAGCAGATAATAGCGGAAAAGCAGTAAACAACAACAATTTTATAGTGGTTCGGCTTAAGGGTATAGCCTACGTCCACTTTAAGTACTTTTATTGATGATCTCGTTACAAGCTGATACAATTCTTTCCAAGTACAATACACTTTGAATTACAAGTCACTTAGAACAAGTAGCCTAAACTTAAATGGAGATTAGAGTCTTCAAATCCATGTTGGATGTGTGTGATCTTTTCTCGAAGTTGTTTGTAGCGTTCTTCGTGTCTTGAGAGCTTTAAGTGTTGGATTGGTTTGGAATGCAGTAGAGTAACGGCGCTTGAAGAGAATGAGCCAAAAGTCCCCTGCTAGTTGGAGTTAGGGTCATATTTATAGGCATTTTTCAGAGTAAGGTCGTAGGTCGTGACCGACCTAAGTAAGGTCGTAGGTCGTGACCGACCTAAGTAAGGTTGTAGTCGACCTGAAGAGTATTGGCCCCTCCTTCCTCACGCATGCTGATTTGCACAAGTCCTAGGTCGTGAGCGACCTATCCCCTTGTGGCATTGCATAGTCTTCTATATTCTGGTATTTAGGTCGTTAGCAACCTAACCTAGGTCTCGAGTACTTTCCTGCAGCCATAGTTAATCTTAAGTCGCTGAGTCCCTTAGGTCGCGACCTTCCTTAGGTCGCGGAGCTTCTTAGGTCGGTGGATAGTTAGGTCGCGGAGTTCCATAGGTCGAGTCCATCTTCAGGTCGCACTCACTCTTAGGTCGCGGCCTCCTTTAGGTTGCAGCTTTATGTTAGGTCGCAACAATCCTTAGATCGCCAGGTTACTTCTGCAGTTAAGTCGCGCCCTTTTTTAGGTTGCCTGTTCTTTTAGGTCGCGGCCTTTTTGGGTCGCTGCTGCCTTTAGGTCGAGACAATCTTAGGTCGCAACACTTTAGGTCGCAGCTACTCTTAGGTCGCTGGGTTCCGCTAGGTCGTAACCTTCTTCAGATCGCTAGGTCGCTTCACTAATTAGGCCGCTAAATCGTTTCATCTCTTGGGTCACTAGGTCGCGTCTTCAGTTAGGTTGCTTACTTTTAGGTCGCGGCAATAATAGGAGTTAACATCTGCCCCTCGAAGTATAGGCCTATGTCATAGGTCGCATGCTTCGACTTATCTTTGCTAGGTCGTGAGCGACCTAAAACATATGCTAACTCGCGTGTCTACTCGCCTTCTTCTTTCAGCTCCATATAAACTGCTAGGTTGCTTCTTCTTCATTATCTAACTGCTTCAATTTCTTGCTCTGCCATTAACAGAATTCCGCGATTTTAAAGACGAACTCAAGCAAATCATTCAGCAATTCATTCTTGCTATCAAATCACGTAAGCATCTTCGATCCTTATTCATTCCCTAATCACCATCGAACCATGAATTTTAACCTCTCAACCCCAAATCGATTTTGTACGTCGTGCTTCACTCTGAGTTGCATTGTGATCGATTCCTGTTCGTCACTGGCTATTGTTGTTATTGTGATTCTCGAATGCACAACAGTGAGTTAGGTCTATGACAGATCAGAGATATATGGAGTCGTTTTTCGAATGACTTGGTGGTATGAAAAGACGATGATCTTCACGAATAGAATGAGGGATTCTGCGCTATTAGTGTTAACGGGTTACTGGGTCTGATGTGCTTTAGCGTGGATAGGAAGTCAGAAACCTAGTAGATCTGAGCATTCTAAGATAACTTACGACCTAAGGGAAGCTCGAGGACTTTCAAATTCACGACTTAATTCTTAGGTCGCGTTGGGATTTGAACGACCTAGGACTTGGCAAATTTGCACATGCACTTTGAACAGAATGACTTAACAATTTAGCGACCTATCATTCTTGAATGACTGCATAGCGACTTAATATATCAACGACCTGTACTTTGCGGCATAGGCTTTAGGTCGCGGCCGAGTTAGGACTTGGAAAGTTTGTACTGCCTTGAACCTTTTAACTTGCATAGTGCGACCTAATGAAGCCCGACCTATGCTAGGTCGCTGGACGACCTAAGACTTATGAAATTCTGTGAAGACTTGGTTGAATTGTTTGAACTTGAATTCTGTTGCACTTTGTTGTAGGTTATCTCTAATGCTAATAACCTGTTAAACATAATATTTGTAGAAAAATGGGACGAATATACTGTCATTGACCGCCCACATCGAATGACAGATTAGTCGATAAAGAATAATCAACTTAAATGAACTGTGTGAGTGAAATGCTGTGAATCAACCGACTCAAATGAAGTGTTAAAGCAAAGCTAAAATTTTGTTTGAATTAACACTGCGCTTGAGTTTTAAATTAACAAGTCCTGAAATCTCACAATCGATCAGTTGTCAATTAGTTTAATTTCAGTTATTTCGCTTGTTACCTTTATTAGTTTCGCACAACACTTCACACTTTTAGGAAACGTGCACCTTCACACCTGAACATCCAGTTACTCATGTAGAATGACGTCTCAACAAGAAGAGATGATAGAACACGTCGAAGGGGCTTTCCCGGTCGCTATTCCACTAGAGAACCCCCCGGAAAGAACTCCTACCCTTCTGAAACAGCGGGTGCTTAATCAATTATGCATTCAATTTGGCATTGCCGAGGACGAAGTTTTACTCCCTGGACCAAATGATTTCGCTGATAGACCACCTTCCGGTTTTGTTGCCATTAATCGCCAAATGTGCTTAAGTGGAGCAATTCCTCCCTTTAATGAATTTCTTCAACAAATCCTTCTTCGACTGACGATCTCTCCTTTACAACTGCATCCCAATGGCTATGCCATCTTGATGGGATTGTGCGTTCTGTTCAGGAGAACTCTTGACCGTCTTCCGAGTTTTGAGGAAATCTGTTACTTGTGCACTTTTGCGAAGAACAAGGACCACCCTTCGATTGTACTTGTAAGAGGTGCGAGGAACCGTAAACTAATTTTGGATTTGCCGAAGAGTGCACATGGTTTTTTGAATCAATTCTTCTATATCTGTTGCCCCGCAGGATTTTACGCAGACTGGAGAATAGGAAGTGAGATCTTTTTTTTTTCCTTCTTTCTTCAATTCCATTCCAAGTTTTTCATGGTTCGTATTGCTAGATGCTGATTTCATTCCTTATTTTTACAGCACTTCCTCCTCCTTCTAGAGATTCTAGTCATAAACCAGTCTTTGAAAGGCTAAGCATTGTGGCTGCTGAAGAGAGGAGTGCAAAATTTTTATTGACAGATGAACTCCTTCATCGATTTGAGCTTTTACATTCTTTTCATTCTACTCAACTTCATGAAGTTCCGACTGAAGTTCCCGATTCTCCGATGAAAATTCCTGATGCCCCGGTCCCTACTAAAGAGCACATGCAGAGAGGAACCTCTATAGAAACTTCACTAGTAAAGTGTTCAATTCCGAAAGATGTTGCGGGGCCATCTGACAAGTCTGTACTTGCCCCAGTTATCGAAGAGGAAGAACCTCCACGATCTTCCGAAAAATCTACTAACGAAGGAGTCAAGAAAGCAAGTCCCAAAAAACATGATGGTGATGATGTTTTCGAGGGGTTGAGTGATTTAAATTGTGACTTCTCAAGAACTTTTCAAAGATGACGTCTCCAAAACTATCTCTTCTGTAATCGAGGCGACATCTTCTTTACAACAAATGTCAACTCCTCCTACTCAAGTTATCACTACCTCTATTCCACAGAGTGGTTTGTAACTCGATGCGTGTAGTTTACACGTTACACGACACTTCGGATTTCTCATCACTTCTACGCACTTATCTTCTTGTACTTTAAAGATTTCTAAAGCTTATTATTTTTATTCCAAATTCTCCCATGGGGCGCAGCGGCTCGTACTATGATGATTTCCAGCGCTACGGGAGGCGTAGCCAGTATGATTACAGGCGTTACCTCCCTTCTTACAGAGAATCGGATGAAGAGAGGGCCATCAGGAAAGCCGACGAGAGACGAGCATATGAAGAACGTCACCGAAGGGAACAAGAAAGACATGACCCTCCCCACAGAGATGATGATACTCAAAAGAGAAAAGCTCACGATGAGAGAGGTAAAGGTCACATAGACGATTCTTCTAGCAAGCGGGCTAGACTTACCGAAGAAACAATGCCGACAGCTTCTGAACATGTTCCTGCTCAATCTCCTGCTCCTGTTCGCTCCGACATTCAAGCAATCATCAACCGGCCCGCATACCAAGTCGGGCAAGGTCCTCCCACTCTTCAAAGTCGATTTCCTCGGTGGTGCTTGAGAGGGGTTCGATTTGATCTCGACTTGGTTCCTCTCAACAAACCGGCTATGCTGCGAAATCTTGATACTGTCAGGACCGATATTGAAAGAATGTCGAACTGGCAAAAACTTGTTGACGAGCTTCAGAGGGTTAACCGAGCCAATCTCGAGGCCATGCTCACAATGGAGAATGACAAGGCTGAGTGGCAGAAGACTCTCGAACAGCATGACGCCGAAATGAGAAGTATTGCTTCCTATAATGAAAAGCTGGAAGCGGAAGTAGAAAAGCTTAAGGAAGAATTAGCTACTTCATCTACTTTCCATTCTCAAAAGGAGAGCATGCTTCAGCAACAAGTACGAGATGCGCATGCCAGTCAAAGGGCAGTCGAAGATAAGCTTACACACCAAGAGAAGGTCATAGAAGAATATCGTGCTGAAACTTTACAGCTGCGAGAACAGGCCGGCTCTCAAAGCTTGGAGATAGAGATGCTAAAAGCTCGACTTGCTATAGCCGAAACGGAGCGTGACGAGGCTGTTGCTGGTAAACTCGCGGCCGAAGAGGCCCATCAAGCAACCAAAGCTGATATTAGCTCCACATTATTTGATTTCTATCTGCATAGCATTTTGGGGCGTGGCAGCCTTGCCTTTCTAGGCCCTAAATACGAAATTACATTAGCTAAAGTCTGGGAGGCAGCACTTAATATGCTAGGTGGCAAAGGTGCTGGCTACGCCGAGACAGCTCTTGAAGAGCATTATCTCGATGATGATGCCCGCGCCGCTCTTGCCAAGGGAAAAGAGCAACTCGCCAAGGTACGGGCCGGAATGGCGGAAGGGGAACGTTCTGAGAAAGAAATACCGCCTACCACTTCTGAACGTCCTTTAGTTTCTCCCGAAGTGGACATTACAGGCTCTAGTGCTCATTCGCCGCCTCCTATAAGAACCGGGGTAATCACCCCTACTGATGATGAGGCTTTGGAGGATATCGGGGCTCAGAATTATGAGATTGAACTTACGAAGCAAACATCGTCAGGTAATTTTGATATTTGTCCGATTCAGGTGGATCGCTTGCTTACTCCTCAAAAGTTTGATGAGCTTCTCGATTACTTCTTGAATCTCGACGAACCCATATCTCCCTTCTTTCGGGGAGATACTAATATTTTTAATTTCTCTTCTTCTGCAGTTGAAACGCCAAGTGCTGTGCAGACTTCACTTCCTCCGGTTATCCCTCCTCTGTCGCTTCAGGTGACTCCTCCTTCTGCTTCACAACCCGGGTCACAAGAGGAACAGATTGAGGCTCTTCATGGCTTGGATGACCCTATCGCTTCGCAAGAGCAGAAGGACGAGGGACTTGAAGGAGGCGAGATCTCTCCGGAGCGGACTCCCTCTGATGACGTAGTTTTGTCCGCTCTTGTTACTCCAGGGAGTGAGTCTTCTTCGAAGAGAAGAAAGAAGCACGGAACATCGAAGAGGAGGGGGAAGAAAATCATCACCACTGAAGAGGAACCGGAAGTCGCACCGGTTGCACCTCCCTCTCCTTCTTCCCTTATGCCTATAGATAGACCTGAAAAACTAATCATTCGGCCAGGCAAAGGGTCCAAGGGTGGCAAGAAGAAATGAAGACTTCAGCTTTTAGCTTCTCGTCTTTTGCATGTATTGGTCGAGAATTGTGCGGGTATCGGCCCCCCGCTTTTCTTTTGTTGAAACTTGTACCTGTATATAAAGTAATGTTGAATAAAATGATTCCTCTTTCTTTGTATAAACTCCTGTTTGAATTTGAGAATGCATTTATTATTCATTTTTGCACAAGTTTATTTATATGACATTGCAGTGAGCTTATGGTATGTTGTTTGAGCGTACTTTACCGATGTAGCTATATCATATCGTATACAACTATACCATGATGCCCCCATATCATAAGCTTACTGCAATTTTCTATACTTCGAGGGGACTTGCACTCTTATTTTCTGTAGAATGACTATTTCATTCGTGAAAAGATTTTTCATAGAGTACAACTCCTTTCATATAAGTTTTTACGCTTTGTCCTTCGAAGAAGTCACTTTTTCCTTTTGCGTATGTACACATTTTGCCAAGTGAATTCTTCTATGTGGTAAAGTGGACCTCTGAATGTACTTTAACTTTCTTTCCCCCTTTTTTTTTAAAAAATAGGTAAATCACTCTTCCTTCGAAAGTTAAAGTATGCTCTTGATGAGGATTTTTCTTTTAAATAGAAATTTGTACCTCTGAGGAGGGATTTTTTCACGTTTCAATGCTTGGAAGTTTTATTTCAATCTTGGTGAAACGTGTACCTCCAAAGAGTTGTGCCTTTGAAGAAAGCCTTTTCATGTTTCAACACTTGGAAGTTTTATTTCAATCTTGGTGAAACGTGGGCTTCCGAAGAGGTCTTTCTTCTTGATTATGCTTCCGAAGGGGGGGTTGTACCTCTGAGGAGGGATTTTTCACGTTTCAACACTTGGAAGTTTTATTTCAATCTTGGTGAAACGTGTACCTCCAAAGAGTTGTGCCTTCGAAGAAAGCCTTTTCACGTTTCAACACTTGGAAGTTTTATTTCAATCTCGGTGAAACGTGGGCTTCCAGGAAGGTCTTTCTTTTGTTTTGCATTTCAACTTTGGTGAAGTGAAATTCCGAAGAGCGGTTGTTACACTTCAACTCCTGGTGAAATGTGCCTCCGAAGAGGTCTTTATTTTGTTTGCATTTCAACTCTGGTGAAGTGAAATTCCGAAGAGCGGTCGTAACACTTCAACTCCTGGTGAAATGTGCCTCCGAAGAGGTCTTTTATTTTGTTTGCATTTCAACTCTGGTGAAGTGAAATTCCGAAGAGCGGTTGTTACACTTCAACTCTTGGTGAAATGTGCCTCCGAAGTGGTCTTTTATTTTGTTTGCATTTCAACTCTGGTGAAGTGAAATTCCGAAGAGCGGTCGTTACACTTCAACTCCTGGTGAAATGTGCCTCAGAGAGGGTTTTCATCGCCTGGAAGTTACTCTCTCATGGTTGGAGGGTCATGACTCCTCCAATCTTTTTTTGTTGAGTAGAGAATTTTCTTTTTTGTGGCGTATGACCCATTAGAGGTCTTTATCCTCTGAAGAGTTGTGCCTCCGGAGAGGACTTGTGCTGCCGATGATAGCTTTGGTTGTTCCTCTGTCCACTTGCTTATGCCTTTTCAATGATCCTCTGCTCTCTTTTTTTTTTTTTTTTAGCTTTCATTCCCTTTTCTCACAAGTAACTTGTTTAATCCAAGGAAGTGTGCTTCATTGTCAGGCAATTTCGTGAGAACGAGCACTAGCTTCTTAATTGGATGTTTGTTTGTTCAAACGATCTCAATTTATTAGCAAAGACCCGTTTCTGTCGAAATCATAGGCCGTTCAATTGAAGTACTTCCTATCTAGGATTTGAATTCGGGGCTTTTGTGACTTGAAATTTGGCGAGAATCACTTGGTCTTTTTATGTGCAAGTTTCACTTCCATTCTCTGCAAAAATTTAAATCGACATTTCAGCAATACATTCTATGTACTTTTTATATCGAAAATAAAGCAAACATGTAATAATAATAAGGAACACAAGATTTATAGTGGTTCGGCCAGGAAATTGGGCCTACATCCACTTTATATTCTTTCATTATTTACTTGCATCAGTTTTACAATTGCCTTCAATTACAAGAATCATACATTCATAATTCTTTTTACAATATTCCAACAAAATTTTCAAGTATAGTATGGACGCAAATGGTTGCTGTTCCATGCCCTTGGAATTTGATCTCCTTCAACAGTGGTGAGTTTGAATGTGCCGTCAAGAAGCTTCTGACCTATGACATATGGTCCTTCCCAATTTGGCCCAAACACACCTGTCGCTGTCATAATTCTCTTCAGGACTAGGTTTCCAACCTCAAAGCTGCGTTGGCGAACTTTGGAATTGAAATGTCTGACTATTCTTTGCTGATGAGCTGCAATTCTGAGATTAGCCTCATCTCTTTTTTCATCAAGGAGATCTAGCGCTTCAAGCTGTAGCTTTTCGTTTTTTGCTTGATTGAAATGGATTCTTCTATGTGAAGGGACCTCTATTTCTACCGGAATCATTGCCTCTGACCCGTATGCCAATGAAAACGGGGTATGCCCAGTCGCAGTTTTGTGAGTGGTTCTGTATGCCCATAGTGCCAGTGGTAGCTTATCGACCCAACCACCTTTTGCTCTTTCAAGTTGCTTCTTGATGGTTGACTTAATAATTTTGTTCACGGCTTCCACTTGCCCGTTTGCCTGCGGATGAGCCACTGATGAGAAGCTTTTCCGGATTTTGAATCGCTTGGAAAAATCTTGGAATTCTTCACTTTCAAACTGAGTTCCGTTGTCTGTAATTATTTTTTGAGGCACACCGTATCTGCAAATGATGTTTTTAGTCACAAAACTTATCATCTTCTTTGAGGTGATAGTAGCCAGTGGTTCAGCTTCTGCCCACTTAGTAAAATAATCTACAGCAACAATGGCGTATTTAATTCTAGATTTGGCAGTTGGCAACGGTCCTACAAGGTCAATTCCCCATATTGCAAACGGCCATGGACTGACCATCTGTGTGAGTTCAGTGGAAGGAGATCTAGGAATTTTGGCGAATCTTTGACATCTGTCACATTTTCGGGAATACTCTGCTGCATCTCGATTAATTTCTGGCCAAAAATATCTGTATCGGAGAATTTTCTTTGCTAATGTTTGGCCACCTGAATGATCACCACATTCTCCTCCGTGTACCTCTGCTAGGATTGCTTTAGACTCTTCCCTGGATACACATCGAAGTAATGGCATTGAGAATCCCCATCTGTATAATCGGCCATCCTGGATTATGTATCGAGAGGCTTTTCTCAGTAGCTTTTGTCGTTCTTTTGAGTTCCCTGGTAAGGATCCATTGAGCAGATATTCTGTTATCGGAGCCATCCATGATTCTTGCTCTTGAGACATGCTCATGATCCAATCAAGGTCCATCTCATCAATGCTAGGAGTCGACAGGACCTCCGTTGGAGTTAGCCCCAGAAATTGAGCTTCACCTGTGCTAGAATACTTTGCGAGAGAATCTGCTTTCGTGTTTTCCATTCGAGGAATGTGACTTATCATGTAATGATCGAAATCACCCAGGAGCTTCCAAGCCTTTGACAAGTAGGCGGGCAGATTCCCCCCTTTTGCTTGGAATTCCTTTTTGACTTGGCATACAATAAGCTGAGAATCACTGAATATCTGTAACGCTCGGATGTTTAATTCTTTAGCAATCCTTAAACCAGCGATAAGGGCTTCGTATTCTGCTTCGTTGTTTGTTGAAGGAAATTCCAATCTTAGTGCATAGCATAATGGTCGGCCTTCTGGGGTCTCAAGTACAACTCCGGCTCCAGAACAGTAGTTGTTTCTCGCACCATCGACATATAGCTTCCATTGGATTAGGGAATCGTCGACTGTTTCCTCCTCACTGTTACCCTTATCTGTGAATTCTGCAATGAAATCTGCTAAAGCTTGTCCATTGATTGCTTTTCGGGGATGATAAGTGATGGCATACTGACTGAGTTCAATATTCCACTTTAGAAGACGGCCCGAAGTCTCAGGGCGAAACAGGACTTGCTTTAAAGGTTGATCAGTGAGGACTCTGATAGGATGAGCTTGAAAATATTGCCTCAACTTCCTAGACGCAATTAGTAGGCAGTAGGCGAGTTTTTCGAACTTAGAGTAATTCATCTCTGCCCTAGTGAGTCTTTTGCTGATATAGTAAACTGGACGTTGAATCCTTTTGTCTTCTCGTATCAGCGCTGCACTTAAAGCATGAGATGATACTGCCAAGTATATAAGAAGATCCTCGCCATCGCCAGGCCTAGAAAGTATTGGAGGCGTTTCCATATGGCGAATCAATTCATCAAAGGCTTTTTGGCATTCGGGAGTCCAATCGGAGTTTTTCTTTCCTTTCTTTAGGGCGTCAAAGAATGGGATGCATTTATCTGTGGCTTTGGAAATGAACCGACTCAAGGCGGCGACTTTTCCATTGAGACTTTGCAATTCCTTCTTTGTTCTAGGAGCTTTGACTTCTTTCAATGCAGTAATTTGAGCTGGACTGGCCTCAATTCCCCTAGCGCTCACGATGAAGCCTAAAAACTTGCCGGATTCCACTCCAAATGAACATTTTAGAGGGTTAAGCTTCATTCTGTATTTCCGGAGGACTGTAAACATTTCTGCTAAGTGTTCAATGTGATCCGCTGCTTTCTTAGACTTTACTAACATGTCGTCGACGTAGACTTCCATAGTTTTGCCCAATTGCGGTTTGAACGTAGCATTAACAAGTCTTTGGTAGGTTGCCCCTGCATTTTTCAATCCAAAGGGCATAACTCTGTAACAATAAAGACCAACATCGGTGATAAAGCTCGTGTCCTCCTGATTAGGTTCATGCATCATGATCTGGTTGTATCCGGAGTAGGCGTCCATAAAAGACAACAACTCATGTCCCGCTGTTCCATCTACCAGTTGATCAATCCTGGGCAATGGGAAGCAATCTTTGGGGCAAGCCTTGTTTAGATCTGAAAAATCGATGCACACTCTCCATTTTCCATTAGCTTTTTTAACTAGCACTGGATTTGACACCCATTTCGGGTAAGAAGATTCTTTGATGAAGTTATTTTCCATGAGTCGATCAACTTCTTCTTTTAATGCTGCTGACCTTTCTGGACCTTGGGTTCTTCTTTTCTGTTTAACTGGCGTAAACTTTGGGTCAATATTCAGAGTGTGTACCGCAACTTCTGGGGATATTCCACACATATCGGCATGAGTCCAAGCGAAGACATCCAGATTTGCTTTTAGGAAAGATATCAAGATATTCTGAATTGACGCATTAAGCTGTGAACCCACATTCAACACCTTATTTGGGTCCTTCGGGTCGACAGGTACCGGTACTGTCGTTTCCACCGGTACTACTCTATTCTCCCCTGCACTGGCTTTTCTGGGATCCATCTCTTTTCGTGCCCCGCTATGCTCGCCAGTGCAGGGTCCGCCCCGTAATTGCTACAAGGCTGGTTCTTTGATGCGGACCGGGGTTGCCGCATCCTTTCCCATTTCCCTTTTTCTTGCCTCTCGCAGCTCTGTCAGATAACACTCCCGCGCAGCATTTTGATCCCCTTTTATAACTCCTACTCCATTGTCTGTAGGGAATTTAATGGTGAGGCACCATGGGGCTAAAACAGCTTTGAATGCTGCGAGCATTGGACGGCCAAGGAAAGCATTATAAGCAGAAAATTCATCGACAATCACAAATGTTTGCTTGCGGACTACTTTCCTTTCTCCTTCTCCAAGTTCTACAAGCAGATCAATGGTTCCTATTGGTTGCTTTGGCTCCCCAGTGAAGCCAGCGATTTTCTGCGATGAGGCTTGTACATCGACCATAGGGATTTTCATTTGGTCGAATGTCTTCTTGAAGAGGATATTACATGATGCTCCGCAATCAATGAGAACTCTTCTGACAATGGCTGGTCCGATACCAGCTGAGATGACTAAGGGATCTAGGGTAGGAGATTCGATACCTGTGGAATCTCTGGCTCTGAAAACAGTATCATCACTGAAAGTTTTCTGTTGTTTCAGAGGCGTAGTGTCTTCTAACACAAAGACATCTTCTTCGGCTGGAACATATTTCAAAGCCCTGGTATATCTCTCCATCTCACCCCAGCTCTTGCCAGCTGGATGAGGTCCTCCTGTAATGACATTGATAATGGGTCTTCCAGATTCATGCCCTGCAGCCTTCTCACCTGTCCTAGGCTGATGAACAGGAGCTTGTTGCCCCTGACTTGACGATGCAGGATTGTTGCTATTCTTCTTCACAAATTGCTGCAGCTTGTTTTCTCTTAGCAACTCTTCAATCAGATTTTTCAACTGGCGGCATTCATCGGTCTCATGACCGGGTTGATTATGGAAGCGGCAGAACTTCCCACTCTGTATAGCCTTTTTCCCGGTCCTCAGAGGAATAGGTTTAGGAAAATCAACAGAATCTTTAGTGGCAAGGTAGATATGCTCCGGCATATGCGATAATGGAGTATACTCTGATGGCTTGAAGGATCGAGGCTTCTTCAGATTACTCTGTTTTTTCCCATTATTATTCTCACTTTTTTGCCCCACCGATTCATTCTTGCATGGAGCGACAGTGTTATCTTCAGCTTTCTCCAACACTGCCTTTACCGGTACGGGACGGCTTTCCAGGCGTATGAATTCATCTGCTTTTTTATAAAACTTTTCAAGGGAAGTTGGTTCCTTCATGTTTAGCCATTTTCCAAATTCGCTCGACTTATCAATAGCCCTCATCAGACAAGTCAATATCATTCGCGGTTCTGCATTGTCCACCTCAGCCAGCGCTATATTGAAGCGATTCAAGAAAGATCTGATAGATTCACCCGGATTCTGTTCTAAACTCGACAGCGACATGATGTCCTTGGCCTTTGAAGCATATAGTCTGAACTGCTCCTTGAATTTCCGGGTCAAGTCCGAAAACTGATCAATAGATCGGATTGGCATCTTAGTGAACCACAGTAGAGCCACACCTTCAAGATATACAGGAAAATATCGGCACTTTATCTCATCAGAGGCTCTGGCACCTGTCATGTGCCAATCATATTTATACAAGAATTCATTCGGATCACTTGTCCCTTTGTAAACTGGAATAGTTGGAGGGACAAACTTCCTCGGAAACTCCGCCTTTAAGATTTTCTCAGTAAATGGAGTTTTACTTGGGGAAAAACCCCATTCTTTTTCGTCTTCAACCCTCTGCATACTTTCTTTCATGATTTGCCAGACCATTCCAGAAAGATACTCCTCATCATGTCGAGTCCTAGATCCATCAGCCTCAGGAAGCGTTTGCTCAAAGGGACTAGCAGCCCTCTCAGGAGCATTCCTTTCATTAGCATCATGAATGTTGCCAGCGTAATTCCTTTCATTTCCAGCCGGTTGATTGTTTGCCCCAAGCAAATCGTTCAGCTTATTCAGAATTAGAGCATTTTGGGCACTCTGAGCCTCTAATTGTGCATTCTGGGCGTTTATCTGCTGGTTCAGCCCTAATATTACAGCATCCAACTCCGCTTTCGTAACCCCAGCAGACGGAGTGGGTTGATTAGGTACAGGAGAAGCGGAGGTTCCCTCTTGAACATTTCCGGACCTGACAGATCTACTCTTCCTTCCAGGAGCCATAATCTCAGATAGACTTCTGGTTTTCAAGGAAATTCTCTCTACAAATCTTTGTGAAGCAACGATGATAATTTTCTTGAGTTCAATTCTCAGTGAAAGCACCAAAAATGTTAACGCTAAAATTTGAACGCTAACACCCTGGTGTATGAGTTATAGTTGTGAAAGCACCACCCGATAACTCGGGAACAGATTACAAGCAGATAATAGCGGAAAAGCAGTAAACAACAACAATTTTATAGTGGTTCGGCTTAAGGGTATAGCCTACGTCCACTTTAAGTACTTTTATTGATGATCTCGTTACAAGCTGATACAATTCTTTCCAAGTACAATACACTTTGAATTACAAGTCACTTAGAACAAGTAGCCTAAACTTCAATGGAGATTACAGTCTTCAAATCCATGTTGGATGTGTGTGATTTTTTCTCGAAGTTGTTTGTAGCGTTCTTCGTGTCTTGAGAGCTTTAAGTGTTGGATTGGTTTGGAATGCAGCAGAGTAACGGCGCTTGAAGAGAATGAGCCAAAAAGTCCCCTGCTAGTTGGAGTTAGGGTCGTATTTATAGGCATTTTTCAGAGTAAGGTCGTAGGTCGTGTCCGACCTAAGTAAGGTCGTAGGTCGTGACCGACCTAAGTAAGGTTGTAGTCGACCTGAAGAGTATTGGCCCCTCCTTCCTCACGCATGCTGATTTGCACAAGTCCTAGGTCGTGAGCGACCTATCCCCCTGTGGCATTGCATAGTCTTCTATATTCTGGTATTTAGGTCGTTAGCAACCTAACCTAGGTCGCGAGTACTTTCCTGCAGCCATAGTTAATCTTAAGTCGCTGAGTCCCTTAGGTCGCGACCTTCCTTAGGTCGCGGAGCTTCTTAGGTCGGTGGATAGTTAGGTCGCGGAGTTCCATAGGTCGAGTCCATCTTCAGGTCGCACTCACTCTTAGGTCGCGGCCTCCTTTAGGTTGCAGCTTTCTGTTAGGTCGCAACAATCCTTAGATCGCCAGATTACTTCTGCAGTTAAGTCGCGCCCTTTTTTATGTTGCTTGTTCTTTTAGGTCGCGGCCTTTTTGGGTCGCTGCTGCCTTTAGGTCGAGACAATCTTAGGTCGCAACACTTTAGGTCGCAGCTACTCTTAGGTCGCTGGGTTCCGCTAGGTCGTAACCTTCTTCAGATCGCTAGGTCGCTTCACTAATTAGGCCGCTAAATCGTTTCATCTCTTGGGTCACTAGGTCGCGTCTTCGGTTAGGTTGTTTACTTTTAGGTCGCGGCAATAATAGGAGTTAACACTTGGTAAAGCTTCTCAAAATTTTGAAATCCACACCAATCTCAAAGGACTCAAACAAGGTAATCAAACTGTTACCAATATTTTTCGGACTTACGGGACCTGGGGTAGGAACTCAATTTGTATCTGGATATCACACCTTTATGGGCTAACGGCACTACAATACAACAGCAGTAGTTAGAAAAAGAACGAGATTTTGAGTTCCTTACTGGGTTGAACAGCAATCCTGATAAAGTGAGAGATTGTTTGTTTAGTCGTTCCTCATTTCCTGACACCGAAGAAGCGTTTTTTGAGGTTAGACGCGAAGAAGCATGCCGTCGTGTCATGCTTACTACTCTCGAATTACAGCACATAGAAAGCTCCGCTCTTGTCTCAAAATCAGGACCACCGCCACATAGCAGATTCAATCCTGATCCTCGGCCTAATCATAGGTGTGAAAGACCTTGGTGTGATCATTGCAAACATCACGGCCATACTCAGTCCACTTTTTGGGAAATTCATGGCAAACCACCGAATTGGATGGTAGGGTTAAGATTTAGATTGGGAAGAAAGAGGGATAATTCGAGAGGAAGGATGTAGAAATGGGAGGGGAAAAAAGATAAAAGAGAGAGAATTCAGCAATTAACTTCTTTCATACCCATTCTGCAATTGCTAGTACATATTTATAGCCACTTTTACAACTTTTTCAGCTAGGCCACTAATTACTTTTCGGCGCCAAAACAAATAACCGAAAAATAAAAACAAAAATAAAAAATAATGCATGCTACTACTTTTCTGACAACCCTACAATCCATATTTCTGGGTGTCGTTACTTTCTAACAACCTTACAGCACTATTTTAATCCCTGAACCTTTTTGGCATTTTAATCATTCTTCTTGCCCGTGCATGCACGTTAGAGTTACCTTCCTGTGCACTGGTTGTGTTCGTGTCATCACCCCTCCCTTCAAAATCGACCTTGTCCTCAAGTTCGTGGTGGCTTCTATCAAGGGTAGTTGGTAGTTGATGTAATGGTGAGATGGCTGGGTTTGGACAATGTTTGAGTAATGAAACGTGGAACACAGGGTGAATGCGAGATTCTGATGGTAGCTGATGCTTATATGCGACCGGTCCAATTCGTTCAACAATTTGAAATGGCCCAAAATATTTCTTCCATAGCTTGTGGTGATTATTCCTTAGTGTGTGCTGGCGATAGGGTTGAAGTTTGAGAAAGACCCATGAGCCAATGGCAAACTGCTTGTTACTCTGGTGTTGGTCTGCATGATTCTTCATCCTTGTCTGAGCTCGTAACAAGTTGGTCTTGATTAGTCGTAACAGGTCATCTCTTGAAGCTGCCTATTCGTTGAGTTCTGGTATTATAGTTGCACACGTAGTGTAATGGATAAGACTGGTGGTGGTCTTCCATACACCACTTGATAAAGAGACATGCCCAGTGAAGTATGTTTTGTGGTGTTGTACCACCATTCGGCCCATGGAAGACACTTTACCCATTTTTTTGGTACATCATTGACGACTGCGCGTAAGTAAGTTTCTAAGCAACGATTTACGACTTCAGATTGACCATCGCTTTATGGGTGATAGGCTCTGCTTATTTGTAACTTAGTGCTGTGTAGACGTAATAATTCTTTCCAAAATAGGCTGGTGAATAATTTATCTCCATCAGAAACAATTGATCTTGGGAACCCGCGCAATCTTACATATTCTTGCAAGAAATACGAAGCAAGCTGCGATGCCGAGACTGATGTTGGTAGAGCACAGAAATGGCCGTATTTTGAGAAGTGATCTACTATCACCCATTTAATTGTTCGACCGTTTGCTGGTGGAAGATGGGTAATGAAATCCATGGTTATATCTTCCCATATGTGTGCTGGTATCAGCAGTGGCTGTAGTTGACCCTTATGAGGAGTGTTATCCGACTTAATCTGCAAACAATATGACAATGTCGAACAAATTCCTGGACGGTGTTTGCTAATTTTGGCCAATAAAAATTACTCGCAACTCTAGCAGTTGTGCCCTTCATTCCAGAGTGACCCCCAATTTTTGATGCATGTAACTTAGTGGTAAGTTGGTTCTTCAACTCCGTGTTTACAGACACATATAAACGATTTTCCCGAAATAATAGATTATTTCGTAATTGAAACTTGGAGCAGGCACCTGCACGCAATTGTGTGATGATGGACTGTGCTACCGCGTCTTGCTGTAGTGCAGATTTGATGCTAGCCAGCAAGGGAAAAGTTTGTCTCGAAATTGCGTACATCGTAGCTTCATTGGTGTGCCGTGATAAGCCATCTGCAACCACGTTTTGCCTGCCTGGTCGATAATGGATGGTAAAATCAAATCCAAGGAGCTTCGTAAGCCACTTTTGCTGCTCTGCTGTTTGTATTGTTTGCGACGTCGGCTTCCGAAGGCTTTGATGATCTATGTAAATCTGAAAAGGACGACCTAACAAATAATTCCGCCATTTTTTTATAGAAGAAGTAATTTCAAACATCTATCTGGAATATGTGGAAGCTTTTTGAAGGTGGCGAGGTAATCTAAGGGAGAATAAGGCGACCGGGTGGTCTGTTTGGGCTAGGACGGCGCCGATGGCTGTGGCAGAAGCGTCGGTGGTGACTATGAATGTTTGATTGAAATTTGGGAGAGAAAGGATTGTGGTTTGGGTAACAACTGATTTGAGTTGTTCGAAAGCGGCATAGGCTTGTGAGTTCCAAGAAATAGATGATTGTTTTAATAAATCGGATAATGGGTTTGAAATGGATGCATAATTTCAAATAAAACGCCTATAGTAGCCGATGAGGCCCAGAAACCCACGAACAACGGTTATCGATGTTGGTATTGGCCACTTAACCATTGCGTTAATTTTTGCTGGATTGACACGAACCCCTTTATCGGAAATAATGTGCCGAAATAATCCAATTCGTTGAGGCCGAAAGTACAATTGGTCAGATTTGCAAAGAATTGGTGTCGGTCTAAACTTTGAAGAGTGGTGGTGAGGTGTTTCAAATAATCGTCCCATGAAGTGTTATAAATAAGAATATCGTCAAAAAAAAACTAGAATAAACTTCCGTAAATATGGTCGAAAGAAATTATTCATCGTTGCTTGGAATGTGGATGTGGTGTTGGTTAAGCCAAAAGGCATTACCAAAAATTCATAATGTCCTTCGTGAGTACGGAAAGCGGTTTTGGGGATATCAGGTGGGTGGACACGAATTTGGAAATAGCCGCTTCAGAGATCGAGCTTTGAAAAAATTATTGCACCATAAAGTTCATCCAATAATTCGTCCACGTGGGGATGGGAAAGCGGTCTTTAATGGTGATTACGTTAAGTGCTCTATAATCGACACAAAAACACCACGAACCGTCTTTTTTAACTAAGAGAACGGGTGAGGAGAATGGGCTAGTGGATGGTTGTACGATTTTGGAATTGAGCATTTCTTGGATTTGCCATTCGGTTTTGTTTTTTTGGAAGTATGGATATTGATGCAGTTTGGTGTTTATTGGTTTTGAATGGGGTGTGAGGTTATGTGGTGATTTAATTGGCGGTATGGAGGCAGAGTTAGTGGTGGAGCAAAAATATGTGAATAAGTGGTGAGCAAGTTTTGAAGCTGTGGGTGGCCGTGGTTTATTGGTAGTGGTTCTGCAGTGCAAGTGTTCGGTTGTAGGTAAAGAAAAGTGGCTATTGAGGAGGTCAGCTCGAGACGTTTTAATTGATTTAAAGAAATAGGAGATAGGTCGAGTGTTTGGCCCAACCCAGTTAAATATATGGGCTTGCCATCAATTTCAAAAAGCATGGTTAATTTCTTGTGATCCATGGTAACCGACCCTAATTGCTCAAGCCATTGGATACCCAATATTGCGTCTGAACCCACTGTCTCAAGCAAATGGAAATCGATGAAATATTCATTTCCTTGAATATCCATAGTGACATTTCGGCAGCATCCTAGGCTCCTTAACTTTTCGCCATTTCCAATTGTGACTGTGAATGAATTCATGGTATCTGTTGCTAACCCTATGAATTTCACCGTTTTTGGGTGCAAGTAGTTATGCGTTGAACCGGAATCCACCAAAATTAAGATGTGATTTCCATTGACAAGGGATGGTAATCGCAACTCTCGTGGGTGAGATGAGCCAGTTAAAGCATGGAAAGAAATTTCTTGAGGGGATTCGAGGAGAGGTTCGGTTGCAGTTGATATGTCAGGTGGTGGTTGTGGATCGGGTTCTCCATCGGCCGTGTTATTTGATTCGTTAGAATTTATGTCTGGAAGAATCATTAGTATGTGAGTTGGTTTACATCGATGACCGAATTGGTACTTCTTATTGCAATTGAAGCGCAATCCCTACTATTTACAGGCATTCATTTGGGTTTAGGAAAGTTGTTTGATGGGTATAGTCGGCTTGGTTGTTTGAGTGGAAGGTGTTTGTAGAAATGTCTGAGTATTGTTTTGGGTGGGTGGTGATTTGGTAAGATATTGGCTGGTTCTAGAAAATGGGTATTTGGTTTGGTCGGTAGATTTTCGTTCGGTCAGTTTAGTTGAATCAATTGCATCGGAGAGTGTAGCAGGCTTAAGTAGGAGTAGTTCATTTTGAATATCTGTTTTGAGGCTGGAAATTGTCTATGGTGGTGAGTTGTTTCAGTTTGAAGAGGGTAGCCTGTGGATTTAAGAATTTAGGTGGACCGAAGCGTTGTTCTATTTCTTTTGATAAAGCTGGCCACGACGATAGTTGCTTGTTACGGTGCATCCACTAAAACCAGGTGAGAGCTTGTCCCTGCATATGAAAACTTGCAAGCTCCACGCGTTGGTCTTCGGGTGTTGAATAATATGTGAAAAACGATCCGTCTGGAAAATCCAGTCATGAGGATTGGAGCCGTTGAACGTTATTAGCGTGATTTTTGGTTTCTGTGTTGGTTAGGGGTAGACAGTAAAGGGGGTTGTCTGCTGGGCAACGGTTGACTGTGAGATGTAGCTGTTTGATTGTTTAGGGAAGATGGAGGTAAGGTGTCGAATTTCTAGTTTAATTCAGCCATTGATTTGGTAAGGGATTGAATGGCGGATTTGATGTCTATGATATCAGCATTTTGGGATTCGAGTAAGGATCTATGGCTGGTTTGTGTGGCTTGAATGGCTGTGATGGTTTCGTTGTGGTTGTTGAGCTGGTAAACGGCCTCTTCTAGTTGAGTCATAGAGGAATAGTTTTGGATGTTGAGGGAAAGGAGGAGAAGATCACTAGTGAAAGCACCAAAATGGTAGGGTTAAGATTTAGATTGGGAAGAAAGGGGGATAATTCGAGAGGAAGGATACAGAAATGGAAGGGAAAAAAAGATAAAGAGAGAGAATTCAGCAATTAACTTCTTTCATACCCATTCTGCAATTGCTAGTACATATTTATAGCCACTTTTACCACTTTTTCAGCTAGGACACTAACTACTTTTTGGCGCCAAAATAAATAACCGAAAAATAAAAACAAAAATAAAAGATAATGCATGCTGCTATTTTTTCTAACAACCCTGCAATCCATATTTCTAGGTGCCGTTACTTTCTAACAACCTTGCAGCACTATTTTAATCCCTGAACCTTTTTGGCATTTGAATCGTTCTTATTGGCCGTGCATGCACGTTAGAGTTACCTTTCTGTGCACTAGTTGTGTGCGTATCATTGGACTCCTCGTCGCTAGAATGACAAAAAGGCCTACCAAACTCGGCCTGAAAGTAATAATGTCAGAAAAGTGTACGAAATTGTTATACAGTAAGGTCAAAAAAACATTAGTAAATAGTTAGACAGTAATGTCAGAAAAGAGTTACACAACTGTACACACAGATTGTTAACAATAACGTTACAAAAGTGTTACGGAACGGTTACAATTTGCAACTTATGTTGCAAATTGCAACAACAACAAACCGTCACAAGTATGTCACAAAATTGGTACAGGTAGAACTGTGCAGTTAACAAATAAAATAGTAAAGAGCGTACCGATTAGATTTTCCGAGTCCAGTTTCTGAAAAAAAATTCCTTGAAACAATATTACCCCCTCTACGGCGCTTAAGGAAATCGAGCAATTGTTCCCCAAGATAAAACAGACATTCCCTGTGATGCAGCACAATAATCGCAGAGCAACGACAAACTCAAAGGAGTATCTTTAAGAAGAGTGCTGTGAGGAGAAAGAAAAAGTAGAAAAATTAATTGTGTTTTCACTGTTTTCTGTCCGCCTATATATAGACGCGGTGCCTGTTCAAATGGATGCGATTGTTGGAAAGGTTGTGACCCTTTACCAGGCGGTGCGACCGTTTGAATTCGAACGGACAGAAATAAAAAACTGTTCGGTCTGAACAGCTACGCCAAACCAACTGCCAACTGCAAATTTCTAAGTGCCTCTAATATGCCTCAAACGCCCATTCACCCACACCGTGGATGCGGGTGCGTGCTCGGGCACGAGGGCGGGTGCACGCGACGTGGTGCAATGCACCACCCGTCGTGGCTTGTCTCTATTTGTCTATATGAATTGTCATAGTGTCCACATATTAGTATATAAACACAAATAGTTTATTTTATTCTAAGATGTGGGACTATTCAACTTCCAAGGCAATTATTGTCTTCACATTCCCCAATACAACTCATTCATTTCTAACAATCTCCCACATGAATAAGTATTTGTTCAATTTGTTCTTAAAATTATGCGGAACATTTATCGTATCGGTTAAAGTAGCACATTGCTCTTGAACTTTCCTAGTGTTTATCCTTTTGACTTACTGGCGAATTAGTGGACTAGGTTGTTTTTGAACTGTAAGCTTTTTGTGTAAATCTAAAATAGACAACACACAATAAGTGTTTCAAATCCTCCTTGGTTCTCTATTTGTGTTCGTTTTTGCCATAACACCAGCTTGGTCTCACAAGTGCTTTGGAGATTTTGCCTTACAATTCTCCTTGAAGCGGCACCTTCGCACTCACGTAGGTGATTCTATAACGGGTATTTTCTCAATACTCGATTCTATAATATTACCAAGTATAGACATCGTTAAAAGTATTAAAAACTTATCCTATTCTCCGATGAGTAGTGCACTGACTTATCATAGGAATGGTTTGAACAGTGTTATCATGTTTATCTAAACTTAGTTGTCCGTTTGAACCTAGATCTTGGGATCTCCAGTTATCCAGTTAGCTAGTTGTTAAAATTTGGTGATACAAAATCACAAATAGAGGAAAATATGCAAAAGAAATAATGAGAAGATTTTGTTTGCCCTAATTAATAGGCATATTTGAGTGTGTTTATTTCTCTCTCTAATTTGGTTAATCAAATTATTTTTTTCCATCTAATGTTAACTTGGACATTAAGTAATTAATTATATAAATAGAGACTAGAAGAGAGTAAAAATGTGGTGGAAAATCTATTTGCTAATTTTTTCTTCTCCATTTTTGTTCTTCTTCTCCAACAATTTTAGCTATATGAATATTTTCTCCCTTTCTCAATTTGGTTATTCAGTGATATTTTGTTTATTTTAGCTTTGTTCTATTAATTATAAATAAATTTTTGTGAATCAATAAAGTGTGTTGTTGGGTGGAATATCTTGTGTTATTGCGTTTTTATTTCAATTCCGTCTTGTTTTCAGTCCAAGTTATCTCTTTTTTATGATTTGAGTGACAAAGATACGTTGATAAAAGCTTTCGCAAAGCACTACTATTTCTATAACAGTTTGGTATCGGAGCATAAATCATCACAAAGCTTAGAGTAGTTTTGGTTTGAAAAATTATTGATGTCGGATATGATTTCGTTTTCGAAGATGACTATTTTAGATGGGAAAAATTGGGGTATTTGAAAGTCTAAGATGGAGGATGTTATGTACCTCAATGATCTTCATGATCCGATTGATGGAGATGGAAGAAACCCTTTGATGTAGATGAGGGAAAATGGAAGAAGATGGATAAGAAGACGATTGCTCTGATTCGCCAATATCTTGATTATTCAGTTTTCCATCATGTGGCTAATTGTTAATCCGCGAAGGCTTTATGGTACAAGTTCGTATCTTTGTATGAGTTCACAGAGTGCTACTAGTAAGGCTTTTCTGGTTCAAAAGTGGATACAACTGAGATTAGACGAAGAAAGTCTGTTGCGGAGCATTTAAATGAATTTCAAGATGTAATAAATCAATTGGCAAATATGAAGGTCAATTTTGATGATGAGTTACATGCTCTTTTATTAATGATTTCGCTTTCAAAAAGTTGGGAAACTTTGGTTGTTTCATTGAGTAATTCCAATGCTAATGGAACTATCTCTCTGGAAACTGTTCAAAGCAGCCTTTTGAATGAGGAGCTTAGAAGAAAAGGGTCAGGTATGAAATCAATTCAAAGTGAGGCTATGGTGGCAAGGGACTCAAATAAATATACAATTTGGAAGGACACTAATAGTAAAAGTGTTATCACTTGTTATTATTGTAATAAGAAAGGTCGCATGCGCAGCAAGTGTTATGCTTGTAAAAGAGATCAGAAAAAGGCAACGCATGGTGATAGTAGCGGTGATGCACTGGTAGGTTTTGCTGAAGGCACCGATAGTGATTCTTCTTGTGATGTCCTCTTTAGTGAAAATAAGCCTTGGAAGATAGATTCGGGAGCTAGTTTTCACATGTATACAGACGTGAATTGTTTTTCTTCTTATGAGAAGAGTGTCGGCATGATTAGGACAACCAACGGAGAAGTGCTACAGATTTGTGGTATTATGTCTATCCGGTTTTGTATGCATGACGGTGTGGTTAGAGAAGTTTCTGGAGTAAGACATGTACTCACTTGTTTTCATAATCTTATTTCTCTCGGTTAGTTGGATCGCCGTGGTTGCACTTATGAGACACAAGGTGGAGTTTTGTGAGTGAAGAAAGGTGGTCGTGTAAGGATGAGAGGAGTATTGGAAGAAGGAAATCTCTATAGCTTGGTAAGTTCTGTTGTCGACAATGGAAAACGAGTGATTATTGAAGGACCTAGTCGGCAGCATGGTGGAGAGGTTAATATGATCACTACTTATGATTCTAGCATTGTGGATCATATTTTAGACATAGGTCTTCATGTTGATGATGCTCGAGGGATCGATAGTGATCAGGTAATGAGCTCAGATCAAGTGACAGACGAGTGTCGAATTGCTAAATCCACAAAGACAAGACGGAGATCTTTGTGGTATTACAAATGTTTTTTAGACCGAATTTGTGTGGTGCACCTCATGTGGGAGATGCATCACTTCCAGACGGTGGTTGAGGTTTGTAATTTAGTATGGTTGAGATATTGAGATTTGTGATAGATCTAGATATGACATGCTTGATATGTTGGAGTTATATGATTTTACATCAAGGTGGAGTGTTAAATTTTTGTCACAACCCGTCTTCCACTATCCAGAAAGACGCATCATGAATTAAGAAAGAAAGGGATATATAATTGAAGGAAAAAGAAGAAAGAAGAACAACATCAGAATCTCAACAGCAGAATGAATAAATTATATTAATAACATAAGTATTACATAGTATACAACCATTATCAGAGTTATACAGATTATACATCACATACTAGACAGTTATAAACACCTGTCTAGTTATTACAACTCAATACAATACAAGGAAACTACTCAGAGAAACCAACATAGCGAAATACTAGATAACTATAACGCAGAAGCCTCCTGCTCCATTGCCCCTCCACAATTCGTTAAAGCTAACCTGAATCCCTTGGCTACTCGTAAAAATTTGAGTACCCAAGAGTTTAAGAAAAAAAAAGATAAACTCCGGGTCAGACATGGGTCTGGTGTGAGTAACAGGTTAAAGTTGCTTAACTTTTGAAAACCTTTGAAAAGAAAAGTATCACGTAAGACTTCCCAGACACAAACATGAAAAAGATTTTACCTCACACTAACCAAAGCATTTGATAGGAAATCCAGTGATATTATAATAGGTCTAGGGTTTTCAAGTAAATATGAAATAGCCGAAATTGTTACATTATTAAATTCCAGCTACTAGCCACAAAAGTGGGTAATACAATCAAAACCAAGGGCACTTATTGGATTTTGGATTCCATACAATGGCAGGGCTACCGGGGTACCGCCCGTCACAGTATGGGGCCTAGATCACCGTACCGAGGATCACTCCCAATCCCCTGCATTATAAGGCCGGCACCATCCCGTACTGGAAAATCCCGAACAAGACAACCCCGTAGTTGGCCGTGACCCAATTGCCCACACAGCCGAATAAAAAGGGACTTCTAGACAGGGGAAAATCTCATCCTACTTGGGCATGACCCACTTAGCCTTGCTGCACCTTCCCTGTTTTAGCCATTCTCGGTTGATGAGGCTTGAGGCTACGATTACCTTTAGAGAACAAATCTCTTAGAATGCTCATCGTCCGCCTGACGATGTTCTGAAAGCATTCAATCAATACAAGTTCGTTCCGGGTTCGAACGAAACTGAAGGCATTATCTCATTACACTCATTTTGGAATCACCCTCAGAGTCAATGACGATAACCCTTACACTCTGAATCTTCATCTTCACTTGAGATTCACGACCTATCGTTAATTTGGATTGATGTGGTTTTCGCATATCCAAATATGGAAACCCGATCGTAGTTTCATCGAAATCCAAAATGTATCTTTTAAGGCCAAGTTGTTTTAAATTTAAAATAATTCAATTTAATTATCTATATACACACAGATAGATAATTCACATCATCACAATAGATAATCAACATTATCACCATAAATAGATAATCCATATTATCATCACAAATTGATAATCTACATTATCATCACCAATAGATAATTCGTATTATCATCACAATGCAACCAAGGCATCCATATCACACAACATTATTTATCTCATATCTGAGATTCAAACCATTCAAGGAAATCTATATCATCCATATATAAACAAGGATTAATAATCACACCATTTTTACTTAATTTAAAATGAATTAAATTAATTATTCCATCACTAATTAATTTAAAGTAAATTAAATTAATTACTTCATCATTTTGAATCTTGCTTACTTGATTACAAATCAATTAATTAATCACCATCTCATTATTTATTTCAATTAATCATTCCTGGTTAACAATTTTCTAATTACAATAAGTAATTAGCCTTCAAATTAATTACACAAGTTAATTATACCTAACCCTTTACAATAATTAACTTTTAATTACTTAATCAATTAATTAACTAATCCTCAATTTATCACCTTAATTAATCAACCTTGAGTAATTATCCTTTAATTACATTCTAGTAATTATCTTTAATTAATTTTACAAATTAATTATCCTTAACCAAAAACGGTAATTAACCTTTAATTACTTAATTAATCAATTATAATTAATTATATTGTAACGACCCGTTAAATTAATAATATTAAATGAGTTAAATTAATATAATTTCTAACCTGATTTAGAAAAAAAAAGGCTTTAAGATTTATTTGAGAAAATGTAGTAATTTGTTATAGTAATTGGAATTTAATGTAACAATTTAATTTTTATGACAATAGTTTTGGATAATGTAATTGTCACACTTTGTTAAAAGTTAATGTTAAGAAACCAATAAATGTTGAATTAGTGAATATTAATAAAATATTTACTAGAATGGGATTCATTTAATATTAAAATAAATAGTAGGATTGTTTCATTTGGTGACCGTTGAATAAACCAATGCAATAAGTGTAGATAAAATTTTTTATGAATATTGTTCGATAATGAATGTACTTAAAAACGGTAATAAACTTAATATAAGAAAACAAAGGCAAATTGTGTATTAATTAATGAATTCATGAATCAGTGTATGGACTTAGTGTAACTATACGTAAATGTACGCAATAAGGTTGTGAAATACCAATGATTTGGATTTTCAATTTATATTAAACATAATGTTGGTAGAAATTGGAATTCACTGTTGTGTGAAATATATGAGAAATCGGGTCAAATGTAAATTATACCGTAGATGATATACTCTTTTAAACAGTAGGATTTTTAAATAAATAAACGTTTCACTTAGGTTTCAATTGGATAACTTATGTAGTTTAATGGAGAATCAATTGCAATTAATTGCCATAAATTAGTGATGATAGGGTAGTTTGATTTGGCCTTTAAGAAGCAAAGAAAAAGAAAGACAAGATTTATGAATTCATTTGCAATGTGAAATGCAAATCTTGTGGATTGTTTTTTTTTTTACAAATGGAATTAATATTTAACCATTACGTTAGTGGAGTCTGATAAGTTAAGGTAGATAATCAATGGTAATTTACCTAATTCAAAGGATATATTAATATAAATATGGGTAAAATGAGGTTAGACCAAGGATATAATATTAATTGATTTTTAAGGCTTAATTAATACGTGAAATAGACAAGATTCTACATTCAAACATTTATACAAAGCTAAGTTGTAAATAGAAGTACCAATGTAATATAATGTAAATAGATGGGAATCAAGATTTATTTATTTATTTAATGGAATTTAATTTCTATAGTATGATAATCGCAATTAAATGAAATTGAAATAGCTAATTTATACGTTAGTTGAAATTTAGCTGGAATATGAGGATTTTTAATGAAATAGTGAAATCAAATGGAAATAAGGTTTCAATTATACATTGGAATTTATATTCACCATAAAAGGTTAATTGAAAACCAAAGGAGTTAATAAAGGAATCAAGCTTTATCTATTAATTTGGATTTAAGATATGGTAAATTGGATTTATTGCAATAATTAATTCAATAAGATGAGGTTAATACTTATTCTATTTATAATTAGACCAAATTGTTGATATAGATTTTTTGAAAGCAGAATCTATAAATCAATTTGAGTATCAAATTCAATAATTGCGCTTATTGCATAAATAAAGGGAATTTAACGTTAAATATTACGTTACTGAAATTTAAAATGAACTTTAAGAATAATATTGTGAATCATGAGCCAAAGTATGTGGCATCCCTATTTGGATAAAGAATGAGTATATAAAAGTTAAAATCTAATATACGGGGTTTTGAGCATTTAATTTTATAATTCTTAAATATAGGAAAGTGTAGAAATTAACACTGCAAATTGATATACTTATAATTTTAATTCACATCCAAGCTAGTTAAATCATTTGAAATTGATTAAATTATATAAGTAATAAAATTTGGAAAATTTTAGAATATAATATAAAATTTGGATTTTTGTAATTTATTTTGATTTATTTAATGAATATAAAAATAGCCTTTTTTTGTCACAGACTCGGATTTCGATGAAACCAGTTTCATCGGATCCGTATCGGTGAATTATTATAGGGTTTCAAGTTTCGTATCGATCGGACTTGTCATTTGATCGTACGGGCGTGAAACGCCTTGAAATCAAATTTAATTAAAATCAATTTGAATCAATTTGGAAATTTTGTTTTCAGCATAACTTCTTCATACGATCAAATTTGGACGTGAAACTTTTTCCATCGCGTTCAGAATATTTTAAATTACCTATTTGGATATATAGATTTAATAAATTCGGTTCCGGAGGCATAGCGGGCTTTTTGGGCCATAGTTTGTTCCGCACGTTCATTCTACGGTCTATCTACTCTATCTCTAACCCCTCTATATAAAACTAGCTACAAGCCCTAGCCTCCACCTAATTTCTTTTCATCTGAGCGTATACTTTCTTCAAGCTCCTCTTCTTCTTCAATGGGTGCTAACCCTAGATCCAGTCAGTTCAAAAAAAAAATTCAAATTTAAAAAAAAAATAAAAAATTCGGATCTGCAGCAGCTTATAGTCGCGCTTCGGGTTTCAGGGGAGAAAACCCTAGAACAACTTCGGGTCAGGAAGAAAATGACTCGGGTCGTTCCGGGTCGTTTTGGCGAAAACTCCAAGCAAGTACCGGGGAATTGAGGCGGCGCACCAAAGTCGAACCCGTAGTCGACCCAGGAGCAGAATTTTTCCATTTTTCAAATTTCCATAACTTTTGCATACGAGCTCGGATTCACGCGCGGTTTGTTTTGCTGGGATCGTATCGGAATTTCTGACGTTTTGACGCTGGTTTGGATGGATTTGAAGACCGTCAAAATTTTGAGTTTAAATTGAATTTAAATTCGATTTAAATTCCAAAGGTGAGTGTTTAAAACCCACTCACAACTACTAGAAGCTTTTATGTTTGTTAAATTAATTTTAGAAATGAATAGCAATTTATTTATGAGTATTTGGCATGTTTATTTCACTCATATTTGTTGAATTGCATTTATTAAGTTTAACTGTTAATTTAATTTATTTATTGCGTATTAATTGATAGTTAGAATTTATTTGTTTGCCTATAAACTGCTAGTTAACAGTTATATAGATTATTACTGAATATAAACTATTAGATTAATAGTTGTTAAATTTAATCTGAATAAAATTTCCAGTTATTACCTGTTATCTATTATCAAATATAAATTGTTATTGATTGATATTGCTTGATGATTTTGATTGGATGATGGATGATGTTGATGGATGTTTATTGAATATCATAAAATTGCGAATTATCATGCATATTTCATTCGGGATTGTGGTTTGAAATGATATACAACCGCAAAATTTTATATCTTTTAAATTGCGGATTGAAATGATAAATATCCGTATCACTTGACCATAGGATAGAAAATTTTATACAGGCACTGTGGTCTATATATAACTATTTTAATGTGATTTCTATGGTTTGGATGGGATACGGTTTCTAAAAATCTTAAATTTTATATTGTATAAATATTATTCTTCCATATATATACATATGAAGTTGAAAATTTTGAAATTAAAAGGTGTATAAAAAATCTTTATTTAAAAATGGAAAAAAATTAAGAAAATGGAGTTTAATAATTTATATCATATGTTTAAATGTTAAGTTTGGAAATTTTAAGATATGATATTTATAATTGGATTTTTCCCAAAATAAATTGAAATGAATATTCTAGTATAATTTGAATTGGGAAAATATATATATTTTATTACTAGAAATTGAAGTCTTATTATTTATGGATTTTATGTGAATATTCAAGACTAATTAATAGAACAATTGATCTGTTGAAAGAATAAAATCCAATTTTAGTTTGAAATATTGTTACTCAAAATGGATATACGTATATATAAATAAATTGAAGTGGTTTTGGAACTTGAGAGAGATAATATAAATTTTGGTTTAGACTTTAATAAAGAAATGTATTTGTAAAGCCATGAGAACTATTTTCTTTACAAAGTAACATTTAAGTTAAACCATTTAATTCATATACCGTTGAATGTCCAAACCATTCAAGTTTTTTTTTATAGAAGTTATGGTTTTAAATTATGATTTTCAAAATACTATGCTTTGAAAATATTTGATTTTCAGACGATATGAAGTTAAAGCATTTTGATTTTGGAAAAGAATTATATTTGGGATAAGTGATAAAATATGGTTTTGGGTTTTGAAATGATATCGTATTCATGGTTATGAAATGGAATGTTTATTCTGATTTTTAAAGTATAACCTATTTTTAAATGACCGCGGTGTTATAATAACGATGGGTTGGCAAAGAGACCGGGATCAGATATCTGACATACTCTCTGTCGATACCGAAAACCACTTTGACTAACCGTGTACGCGGTGGAGATTCCAGAATGAAGTAGGTGGTGGCGACGTTTCCTGTAAGGTAAATACGTGGACCCGACTCCCGTGAGTTGGCATAAGGTGGCTAAAACAGGAGCGATTCTCAGGCCAATGAGGTCATTCCTCTGATTGGACCCTCCTCTTCGATATTATACTTTGATTTTGGATTGATTCAGTGGACACTTCTATATTTTGATTTTGGGGAGTTAGTCCGAGGTGGGCGGTAACTGCGGCTACGCGTTTCCACCAGCCTGGATAGCAATTGGTATATCTACCCTGGCATTGCCTAGTTGTGCCGTGTCACCTGCCATACCGAGCCTTTACTACGAGTTTCTATTTGTGTCGTACCTATGGAGTATCCTCTGGTAGCTTCCCGATCAGGAGGTATTACGGTACTGTATAGACTATTGGCATTATTTGTGTTAAGGGCTATATGGGTAACCCCTTAACGCTATTTAAAAGTAAGTTTATTTTATAAATAGACGCTATTATAATAGCGCAATATACTACATAGTAAATAGTTTAACGGATCCTTAGGAGATGTAAATCCCGAACATCCCTTGAGTTACTGTACTCATATTTATTTCTGTTAATTTAACTCACATAAGGTCTTTTAGTCTGACTCGAGTGTTTTTGTCTTTTCAAATTCGCTCGGGTCAGTCCGAGCGTTTCAGGATCGAAGACTTTAGCTTTGAAGGACGAAGACGAAGGAGTCGTATTATTATTATCTATAGTATTGCACCACACTCTAAATTTCCGCTGCATTGATTGTATTGGTATGTGCAACTCTGATATTCATTGCGTAAGTAAAATAAATATTTTGTAAACAGTTATCATGAACTGTATATTGATTATTATATTTTATCCTTCCGCTGTGAGATTCTATTTTGTTTTATTTCTTCTCTGTTTTTCTTATTTACCCCATAACAATCCGCCCTTGCGTATGCTTTGAATTGGCACGTGTGTCGGTTTAAAGTATGCGAAAAGGCTGGATGCTACATATATTAATCCTTAATTAATTACATTAATTAATTACTTCATTAATCACTTATCATTGATTAATGAATCTTAATTAATCCTTAATTACATCATTAATTATACAAATTAATGACCCCTAATTTTAATCAATTAACTACATTAAGTAATTAACCTTAATTAAACCACAATTATTAATCATTTTTGAATAACCACATTTAGTAATTAACCACCCTTAATTACTTCATTGAGTAAATTAATTACTCCAAAATTAAATACATTTAATAAATAAATTATATTTATTAATCATCCTTAATTAATCTCATTAGTAATTAATTACCCTTAATTAATTACACCACTTAATTATTTTCAAAATGACTTAATCAATCAATGCTTAAATTAATTACACCAAGTAATTAATTATTAATTACTTTTACTAAGTAATTACCTTTCATATTAATTACACAAAGCAATTTATTCTAAAACTCTTCCATACTTCAATTAATTACCTCCAGTAAATTACTTACCTTAATTACTTCTCTAAGTAATTATTCTTCATTGATTTCTTATCAACCCATCAAATGATTATTCTAAATTAATTAAAATTAATCAATTAATTTAAACTAATCAAATTAATTAATTAATTACAATGAGTAATTAATACCTTTAATTACATTCATAAAGTAATCATACTTACCCAAATTCCATAAATGATTATCCAAATTAATTAATCCAATTAATTATCAAAATTAATTACATTAATTAATTATTAAATAATCTCAAGTTAATGATCTTTATCAACAATTTTTTAATTGCTTTTCTTAAGTAATTGACTTAAATTAATTATTATTAATTACAAATTTAATTAATCTTAATTACTTAACTTAACCTTAATTAATTTATTCAACCCTCAATTAAATAAATAAATAAATAAATTATCTTATCTAAATTATCTTACTAATTTAATGAATCACAATTCATTAAATCTTTGATTTACTTTAAAATAAAACATTTCTTATTAATGATTACATTATCATTAACAAAGCAATTTAAAACAATTTACTTTAAATTTGTTTCAAATTTCATTTTAAATTTTAGATTTAAAATGAAGTCAAACTTAACATTAAAAAAGTTTAAAAACATTTTAAAAACCCTTTTAAAACTTATGCAAAAGAATTTCTTATTTTATAAAAGATGTTTAAATTCCTTTAAACCCAAATTCATTCTAAAATACAAATCATATTTTAAATTACATCTTAAACATTCAAAGTTGTTTTAAAACAATTTAAATTTAAAATCTTCCTTTATTACAAAACTATGATTCAAATTTGGATTTGAATCCAGATTTAAACTTAAGTTAAATCTCTACTTTTATTTTAAAGCATTACTTCTAAATTAAACTATTTAAACCCTTTTAAAATTGTTTAAAACATTTTACTTTATAAAATTTAATTAAATTGTAAAACCAGGTTTCAAACTCAGTTTTGAATCCATACTTTAAATTTAGGTTTTAAATTCTGTTTTAAAACTTTCTTTCGGATTTAAATTTAATTTTGAGTTGAAAACAATCAGGTTTCTAGAGAAACCTATAACCACCACAATACCCGAGCCTCCCCTTCAATTTACTCCTAGTAAAATCCTTTACCTCTTCGAGCTATTACTCGAATTACTCGAGTAAAACTCGAGTCCAAAAGTTCTGCAACCCCAAAAACTTCACCTGACACACCACTGCACCGTGCATATGCATGGTGGTCCTAACCACCTCCGGTCGTCACCACTGCCTTGAGCACGTCGTCGATTTCCCTCAGATCCAACATCGGCCATCAGAACCTCACAAGCATCACGAAATCAAAATCAAAAAACCAAATTAGAAACTGGAAGCAACAAGCAACCCCCTCAAAACCTGAAAAACTCCTCGTCCTTGCTCCTCCGGCCATCGGAGGCGTTGAAACTCCGTCTGATGCAGCTCAAGCTAGAAAAGAAGGGATAAGTTGTACACGACTTATGGAAGAGAAGTTAAGCCGTCCACGACCTAAGAATGAAGGCTTGGATTGTTTCCGGGTTAAGGAAGGTCGGCAACGACCTCACAAGACACATGGGAAGGCAACACGATCTAAGCAAGCATTGGTGTTGGGTCGTGTACTGGTACTAGGTCGGCAACGACCTAAGGAATCACGAGAAGAGGAGATAGGACGGCTACGACCTAAGGAAAATGGAGTAAGTCATCTACGACCTAACAAATATACAGGAGAAAGGAGTTACTGACCCAAGTTAAGTCGCATACGACCTAACGAACTCCGACCTAATGAAATACGACCTAGTGACTTACGAGTTAACAGACTTGTCTTAGGTCAGGTACGACCTAGTGATGAAGGACGGGCTAATTGTGCCGAGTTACGACCTAAGATAGGTCGCTCCGATATTTCATTGAAGACAGTCTCGAGCTACGACCTAAGTTAGGTCGCGTGAACGACCTACGACCTAAGTTAGGTCGGGGAAAACTTTAGGTCGCCAATTGTTTTGTGAGTCGCTGTATGTTGCATATAAGTTGAGTCGTATACTTGCTAAGTCGTGTGTTGTGTTGTGTTTGTTAGTTAGGTCGGGCTATTTTAGGTCGCTCACGACCTATGGTAAGTCGGCCGTGAATACTGTGTTGTAAATTTTGGGTCGCGGGTATGTTGGGTCGTGAACGACCTAGGTGTTGTACAGTTTGTGATGTGAGATGTAAGCCTATAAATAGACAGGTGGTATCATTTGTAAGGTGGTCGATTTTTGAATAAAATTTCTTGTTGATTGTTGTGTGCTTTCTTCTTAAATTGGTAGTTGAGTGTAATCTCCTATCTCCTCTTTCGGTTAATCGAGTGCGCTCGATTCAACGATCGTAGAAGCCGATTCACGGTATCTAGTGCGCTAGATCAACGTACGAAGAATCGTAGATCTTTGAATACGGTATAGTGCGCTATCAACGTGTTTGAGATAGCTAGAATTCGGTATCTTCGGATCAATGAATTTGGGCATTTTGGTATTCATCAATCCACCGATTGCTACTTTAACCGATTGAAGTTTATTTTGATTAATCCGCTGCGTCAGTTTTGGTATCAGAGCTAGACTTAGCCAATCATAGCTAAGCCAAGACTTGGAGCCAATTTTTTTGAAGTTGAAGTTTGAAGTTGGAGTTATCGTGTTCATCTTGAAGTTGCAACGAGTTTGAAGATTTTGATCCATTTCATTTTGGATCAAACTTGGAGAAGTGTTTGAATTGGAAGTTGCTTAGAGACCTTGAGCCGAGCTAAGGAGTTGTGCGAGCTAGTGTAGAGCGTGATTTGTTGAAGTGTTGTGAAATTTAACCATGTGTAACGTCCCGGAAATTTTCGACTTTCGAAAATTCAACATCGATACTCACTTTATCGACTGTCGAGAAATCGAAGGCCGGAAACCCGAAATGTTATGGTTTAAGAAGAAGAAAGAGAGAGAAGAAGAGATAAGAAGATAGAAAATAGAGAGAAAAGAAAATAGAAAATAGAACGGAACAGAACACAACAGAACAATATCAGAATCTCACAATTCGCAGCGGAACAACATGTAATAATAAATGAATAATTTTTAAACAAAGAACTATATCAGTTATTACATTTTATACATTACATTACATTACATTACATCATCATCAAAGTGTACAAGATCATACAACAACAAACAGCGGAAAAGAAATACTTTATACAAATAATACGCCATGCCATCCAGCTTGCCTCCAGCAATTCCAGAATATCCAGAATATCCTGATAGACCTAACACTTGACTGTCCGTGTGGAAATTGGTGGGCACCCAGAGTTTAGGAAGGAAAACAATAAACTCCGAGTCAGTCATGTGACTGGTGTGAGAACTCAAAACAGTTTATTTATCTTTAAAATCAAAATAGAGGAATATTTTTAAAGTCAATTCGCAATGCTTTTAAAAATGAGACTACCATAAGACCTCCCGCCACACACACAATGCAAACGCAGACTTGGAGGAGATTTCTTCTTATGTTAGTCAAAGATGCTTGATACGCATTTAAAAGAACATTTTATATTATTACTAGTGCATGGTGTAGGAAAAATTCATTTCGAAAGTAGAATATAAATCTTAGCCAACATACGACCATTATCGTATGCCTACTATAGCTAACTATGTTCAATAGCAGGTTACCGCCACATTCCATAGCAGGTTATACAACTATATTTCTCAAAAATCATAATTTTTATAACATTAAAATTATAACGTTTATTTATTTAAAATGGATCTATTCAAAAATATTTTATAAACGTTTTCTTTCAAAAATCACTTCGAAATCCTTTTAAAATTCCAAAATTTGGTCCAATGAAGCTACATACCAAATAGTCAATCACGACAACAACGATATCATATATCGATATGAAAATCAATGAATATCAAAATATCCATAATCAAATAAATACTGTTGAGGAATCCAGTTGGATCCCTCCAACCTGTTTCCTGCATCCACAAACATTAGCACAATACCAATTTCGCTCCAGTACGAAATTATCGCGGTATATGGGATTTAAAATATTACCCGCTTAATAACGGCGCAATAGGGTCTCATCCGCTAAACAAATGCGGGAAATCAATAACTCCAATATATACATATGCCAATATATATATATTGCTATTATATATAATACCAATTTCACTGTTTATGAAATATTCGCGGTATATGTTTTTAATAAATAACATCCGCTTACTAACGGCGTATAATGTCTATTTTAACAATCAATAGATAACAATCATCATTCAAACATGCATTCAAAAATTTTAAATCTAACTATTTAAAATAAAATCGAAACTAATTCAATTGAGTGAGAAATTCTCACCTTGATTTCATTTTCGTTTTAGCGATTTATTTCGAATAAAATTAAACGGACGTTTAATTTTACCAAAAATTATCACTAACTCCAAACGACTCCAATCCAATTTCATCGCGTAGTGCTCGTCCATACGATTCCAACGCAACTGGTTTCGCGCGTTTTCGACCTCGTATGAAAAAGTTATGAATATTTGAACATTACACAAATTTTTATATAATAATTACAACATTTTCTTTTAAATTTTAACCTATTCAATCTAGAGCCGTAGGATCCATCATCTCTTCATCTGGACCGTGCGTGCAAACCCCCCCTCCTTCTTCCTCGTTCTCAGGCCGACAAAGAACCCATTTACACGTAATTAGGGTTAGATTTTTCGCCACCATCACTCAACGATATTTCGATCAGAGAGTTCCATCGCGAAGAGCACGACCCCCCCTACCCACGCCTGCCACCATGTGACACTCGGCCACTTCGTGATACGTGCGCACGCAAGTGAACGTGGCACGTTTGCGCTCAAATTCCCATCGATCCGCTCAACTATTCTCGATCATAACCGTTGAGATCGTAGCTCTCGATGTGCTCTACCTCTTTGTAGTTGAGGGTTTTGTCTAAAAGTTGATGGATTTCGAGAAATCGAGGGGAGAACGTTGAACATTTCTGGCCGTTTATCAGGGAGGTGGCGGCTAGGGTTTGCAAATTAGGTTTATTTTTTTTTATTAAATTTGTGAATTATGGTCTATTTATACAGAATTTTCGAACACTATTCATCCGGAAATTCCGAACTCCGATTTACGCGCCGTAACCAGCGTTTCTAGGGTTTACCCGCCATTCCGGACACAATGGAACAGGTTTCGGAAGCTAATTCGGACATCTGTGCGAGTTATGGCAATAAACGTTCAATTTAAATTAAACCGATTTAAATCGATTTCTAGGCGTTTTAATTTGTACCGGACAAACGGTAAATCCAATTGACACGAAATTTGAAACCTTACAATAATATCACATTACGGATCCGATGAAACTGGTTTCGTCAAAATCCGAGAATTTTTGAAAAATGGCTATTTTAACTCGCCAAATTAAAATTAAAAATAATTCGATGCGTTTTGAGCTGCCACGATCAAACGATAACTCCGATTGACACGAAAATTGAAATTCGGTAATAACTAACTATTACGGATCCAATGGAACTGGTTTCGTTAAATTCTGAGACTGTTCAAAAATTGACTATTTTCACTAGTCGATTTAATATTAAAATATTCAATTTTCACAAATTAACTTTTAATTCGATTTTAAAAGTTCTAAAATATCATTCTAACTCCAATATGATAAAATAAAATTTTACAAATCGTTTTCAATCATATTTAACTCGATTTTCAATTATTTCCATAATTTAACGTATTAAATTATCGATTTAATTATCCAATTAAATCATATAATTCAAATGAAAATTTATTTGACTTATAAATTTCACTTATTAATATTTAAAATTAATTAAATATTCAAATTTTAATTAAATAAAATTCTGGGTCGTTACAATCTTCCCCCCTTAAAAGAATTTCGTCCTCGAAATTAACAAGTAAGAAAAATTACAGAATCTATTAATTTTCCAAAATCTATAGTTTAACTTCTTATAATCTTTACTGAGTTTTCAAATCATACTTAGTTATCTTTTCAAAAACAATTACTATTGTTTAACTTTCAATTCCAAAACAAAGTTTAAGTTTTCAAAATTTTCCAATTTTCTCAAATTTTTTCTAACGCCTTAAATTTTCGAAAAAATTCGCCATAGTCTCCTTTGCGCGGCTCGATCCGAAAAAAAAATGACAGTATATATATCACAAATATACATCTCATCAAGTAATGAGGCATCCCGAAGGGAAAAAGTATAAAAGTACGGTATGTAATCCGAGATATGTACCTTATATTTTATTAGCAAGCATACACGGCTAATATAGCGCGAAAGCGAGCCCCAAATGCGAAGCAAACGCAATCCGCACCTACTAAACACTCAACAAACAACATTAGAATCATGCATATAGACAATAGTATCAATATACAACATATAGCAACATAATAACTATACATGCCAACATAGCAAATGCATGAAAAGCAATATATTCAACCATCAACTAATTATCATTCATAACCAACAAATGTTCATTTACATTCGCATTAATATTCAATGAAATGGTTTTCAATTTAAATCACATTTGATTCATTAACAGTGGATGTTCTTACTAACATTCATTTTCAATTAGTTTATGTTCACTAATTCATATTCAAGTTGGTTCTCTTTCAAATCAAATTCAATTTTATTTAAGATTCACTTAACTTCCAATTGAATTCCAATTACTTTAGCTTTCAATTTCATTAACTCAATTTCATTAACACTTAATGAATTGTATACAATCAATCAACTAACAACCATATAACAACCAATGTATATTAATTACAACCAAATTTCTTTGCTTATATTCATTCAATTTGGTTTCAACACCATCACTTTCAATTGGTTTAATTAAATTGATCTTCATTCAACTATTCAACTTTCCAATAACATTAAGATTTTAATGAATTAACACTTACATTCATTATTCCATATCAATTATTCACATTCAATTGATTAACATTCAATTCATTCATTCAATTCAGTTTCCAATAGTTGAATTTTATTTATATAACTCAAGTTCATATTTTTATTAATCAATTCAGCTTCCAAATTCTAAAGTAAATTTTCATTTAACTTTAAATTCATTTTTATTTCAACTCATATTCATAAATATATTCACATAGTTTCACGTCTCATATATACAAGTTTATTTCACAGTTGTAAAATTACTTTAATTATAATTCAATTCTTATAATTCCTTTGCTTATACAATTATTCTTAAATTTAGATTATTCAAACAACTAAACAATCAACTTATATCCACTTTAATAATTCTGAAAAATTATTTCTTTATATATAAAAATATAATCAAGGTAAAATTATTTCATTTACCCAATTTAAAATCAATATTGTGCCGAATTGTTCTATTCAAGTGTTTAGAAACCCCTTCGGCATAGTTTGACAGACCGTGCTGACGAAGGTTCATATGCCACTCAACAAACCAATCATCACAATATAAAACAATTTTATATTCACTAACAAATACGCTCTCATAGCTATTATTACACTCAAACTCAATCTAGAGTACTACTGACCCTATCTCTAATGAGTAATACCCAACAGAACCATGGTTGGCGCTTAACCATATGCTCCGATACCAAATGTAATGTCCCGGAAATTTTCGACTTTCGAAAATTCAACATCGATACTCACTTTATCGACTGCCGAGAAATCGAAGGCCGGAAACCCGAAATGTTATGGTTTAAGAAGAAGAAAGAGAGAGAAGAAGAGATAAGAAGATAGAAAATAGAGAGAAAAGAAAATAGAAAATAGAACGGAACAGAACACAACAGAACAATATCAGAATCTCACAATTCGCAGCGGAACAACATATAATAATAAATGAATAATCTTTAAACAAAGAACTATATCAGTTATTACATTTTATACATTACATTACATTACATTACATTACATCATCATCAGAGTGTACAACATCATACAACAACAAACAGCGGAAAAGAAATACTATATACTAATAATACGCCATGCCATCCAGCTTGCCTCCAGCAATTCCAGAATATCCAGAATATCCTGATAGACCTAACTCTTGACTGTCCGTGTGGAAATTGGTGGGCACCCAGAGTTTAGGAAGGAAAACAATAAACTCCGAGTCAGTCATGTGACTGGTGTGAGAACTCAAAACAGTTTATTTATCTTTAAAATCAAAATAGAGGAATATTTTTAAAGTCAATTCGCAATGCTTTTAAAAATGAGACTACCATAAGACCTTCCGCCACACACACAATGCAAACGCAGACTTGGAGGAGATTTCTTTTTATGTTAGTCAAAGATGCTTGATACGCATTTAAAAGAACATTTTATATTATTACTAGTGCATGGTGTAGGAAAAATTCATTTCGAAAGTAGAATATAAATCTTAGCCAACATACGACCATTATCGTATGCCTACTATAGCTAACTATGTTCAATAGCAGGTTACCGCCACATTCCATAGCAGGTTATACAACTATATTTCTCAAAAATCATAATTTTTATAACATTAAAATTGTAACGTTTATTTATTTAAAATGGATCTATTCAAAAATATTTTATAAACGTTTTCTTTCAAAAATCACTTTGAAATCCTTTTAAAATTCCAAAATTTGGTCCAATGATGCTACATACCAAATAGTCAATCACGACAACAACGATATCATATATCGATATGAAAATCAATGAATATCACAATATTCATAATCAAATAAATACTGTTGAGGAATCCAGTTGGATCCCTCCAACCTGTTTCCTGCATCCACAAACATTAGCACAATACCAATTTCGCTCCAGTACGAAATTATCGCGGCATATGGGATTTAAAATATTATCCGCTTAATAACGGCGCAATAGGGTCTCATCCGCTAAACAAATGCGGGAAATCAATAACTCCAATATATACATATGCCAATATATATAGATTGCTATTATATATAATACCAATTTCACTGTTTATGAAATATTCGCGGTATATGTTTTTAATAAATAACATCCGCTTAATAACGGCGTATAATGTCTATTTTAACAATCAATAGATAACAATCATCATTCAAACATGCATTCAAAAATTTTAAATCTAACTATTTAAAATAAAATCGAAACTAATTCGATTGAGTGAGAAATTCTCACCTTGATTTCATTTTCGTTTTAGCGATTTATTTCGAATAAAATTAAACGGACGTTTAATTTTACCCAAAATTCTCACTAAATCCAAACGACTCTAATCCAATTTCATCGCGTAGTGCTCGTCCATACAATTCCAACGCAACTGGTTTCGCACGTTTTCGACCTCGTATGAAAAAGTTATGAATATTTGAACATTACACAAATTTTTATATAATAATTACAACATTTTCTTTTAAATTTTAACCTATTCAATCTAGAGCCGTAGGATCCATCATCTCTTCATCTGGACCGTGCGTGCAAACCCCCCCTCCTTCTTCCTCGTACTCAGGCCGACAAAGAACCCATTTACACGTAATTAGGGTTAGATTTTTCGCCACCATCACTCAACGATATTTCGATCAGAGAGTTCCATCGTAAAGAGCACGACCCCCCCTACCCACGCCTGCCACCATGTGACACTCGGACACTTCGTGATACGTGCGCACGCAAGTGAACGTGGCACGTTTGCGCTCAAATTCCCATCGATCCGCTCAACTATTCTCGATCATAACCGTTGAGATCGTAGCTCTCGATGTGCTCTACCTCTTTGTAGTTGAGGGTTTTGTCTAAAAGTTGATGGATTTCGAGAAATCGAGGGGAGAACGTTGAACATTTCTGGCCGTTTATCAGGGAGGTGGCGGCTAGGGTTTGCAAATTAGGTTTATTTTTTTATTAAATTTGTGAATTATGGTCTATTTATAGAGAATTTTCGAACACTATTCATCCGGATATTCCGAACCCCGATTTACGCGCCGTAACCAGCGTTTCTAGGGTTTACCCGCCGTTCTGGACACAATGGAACAGGTTTCGGAAGCTAATTCGGACATCTGTGCGAGTTATGGCTATAAACGTTCAATTTAAATTAAATCGATTTCTAGGCGTTTTAATTTGTACCGGACAAACGGTAAATCCAATTGACACGAAATTTGAAACCTTACAATAATATCACATTACGGATCCGATGAAACTGGTTTCGTCGAAATCCGAGACTTTTTGAAAAATGGCTATTTTAACTCGCCAAATTAAAATTATAAAATAATTTGATGCGTTTCGAGCTGCCACGATCAAACGATAACTCCGATTGACACGAAAATTGAAATCCGGTAATAACTAACTATTACGGATCCAATGGAACTAGTTTCGTTCAATTCTGAGACTGTTCAAAAATTGACTATTTTCACTAGTCGATTTAATATTAAAATATTCAATTTTCACAAATTAACTTTTAATTCGATTTTAAAAGTTCTAAAATATCATTCTAACTCCAATATGATAAAATAAAATTTTACAAATCATTTTCAATCATACTTAACTCGATTTTCAATTATTTCCATAATTTAACGTATTAAATTATCGATTTAATTATCCAATTAAATCATATAATTCAAATTAAAATTTATTTGACTTATAAATTTCACTTATTAATATTTAAAATTAATTAAATATTCAAATTTTAATTAAATAAAATTCTGGGTCGTTACACCATGCCTCCAAGGAGAGCTAATCGTCATCAAAATGTTGAAGCTTTGTATAGAAGAGAAGAAGCCGAGCTTATGGAACAACGTATTAATGAGAAATTTGATGAAGGCATTGGAAAATTAGAGAAGTTGATGAATGATTTGAATCAAACTCAAAGGAGGAGATCACCAAACTCGAACCATGGAGGAAACCGAGTTTCGCCATCAGTTACGGAAGCGAGGAGGGTATCACCGCATTCTTTTAGAGATAGAAGAGAAGCATCAATTTCATCAAGGAGAGATCATCATGACTATGGACATGAAGAGAGAAGAAGTCAACGTGAATTTGACAATGAGGCGTATAGAGATGAAGAGAGACATAGTCGAAGAAGCATGCATGAACGAAGGGATGATAACGATCGAGATCGATATAGACGTTCATTTGATTTTGATGAAGAAGGTGATAGAGCTAGCATTCATTATCGAGATCGAGACCCAGTTTGAAATTCTTATCGGGATGTTGAAGATGATCGTCGATGGGAGTCGGGTATGAAGATGGAAATTCCAGAGTTTAAAGGAGGAATGGTAGCGGAAGAATTTCTTGATTGGTTGTCAAATGTAGAAGAAATCTTTGATTTCAAGGAGGTTCCGGAGAATCGAAGGGTGAAGTTAGTTGCTACTAGGTTGAGGGGGAGAGCTTTGGCGTGGTGGCAGCAAACTAAACATGCAAGAGAGAGAATGGGAAAGTCAAAGATTGAGTCTTGGGAGAAGATGAAGAAGTTGGTGAGAGCTACTTTCTTACCATACAACTATCAATCACTTATGTACCAGAGGTTGCAGAATCTGAAGCAAGGGACGAAGTCTGTTAGTGATTATGGTGATGAATTTTACCAACTCATCGCCAGGAATGATATTATGGAAACGGAAGAACAGTTAACTGCTAGATTCATTGGGGGATTGAGAATGCAGATCCAGGATATGGTTAATATGTTTGATCCTAGATCAGTAGCAGAGGCACATCAGAAAGCGTTGGCTTGGGAGAAGCAGGGAAGGCGTGGAGGTGGTGTGTTTACTAATTCCAATAATCAAGTGAAGGGTGTTAGTGGGAGTTCTATTGTTCCTAAACCTGTCAGTAAGCCAGTGGTAAAGGAGGATGAAAAGGCGAAGATTAGCAGTGGTTTCAAATGTTATAATTGTCAGGAGTTGGGTCATAAAAGCAATGAATGTCCGAAGCCAAAGAAGAGAACCATGGTTGCAGAAGTTGAGGAGGATGATGGTGAGGAGGCAGAATGTTCAAATACACCTTATGTCGAGGAGGAAGAAGAATTGTCTGGAGATGAAGGTTGTAATCTTATGATGAGGAGATCTTGTCTTACACCAAAGCAAGAGGAAGATTCTAGTTTGTTGAGAAGTAACATTTTTCAGTCTACATGCACTATTTTGGGAAAAGTTTGCAAGTTCGTTATTGATGCTGGGAGTTGTGATAATATTATCTCTACAGAAGCAGTAAAGAAGTTGAACTTGAAAACTGAGAAGCATCCTAAACCGTACAAATTAGCATGGTTGAGGAAGGGTGGTGAAGTGAAGGTGTGTCAAAGAGCTTGTGTTAATTTTTCTATTGGGAAGAAGTACAAAGAGGAAATTTGGTGTGACGTTGTAGACATGGATGTTTGTCATCTGTTGTTGGGCAGACCATGGCAGTTTGATAGAGCAGTACAACATGATGATCGTGCTAATAGTTACAGTTTTATGTTCGATGGTACTAAGATTATTCTAGTTCCTAAGAAGCAACAACAGAAGGAAAGCAAGCTGGAGGAGATTGAAGAGCTGAAAACTTTGCTATCTTTGAAGGAGTTTGTTAAGGAAGTTGAAGATGAGCCTGAAGTCTATTTGTTGATTGGAAGAGAGAGTCATGAAGAGGTTGAAATTCCCGAAGAAGCGAAGCCGGTTTTGAAAGAATTTGAAGATGTATTTCCAGAAGAGTTGCCTAAGGAGTTACTGCCACTAAGGGACATTCAACATCAAATTGATCTTGTTCCAGGAGCAGTGTTACCACATCGACCACATTATCGAATGAGTCCGGAGGAACATGAGGAGTTACGAAGGCAAGTAGAGGAGTTGTTAGAACAGGGACGTATTCAGGAAAGCTTGAGTCCTTGTGCCGTACCAGCATTGCTGGTGCCGAAGAAGGATGGAACATGGAGAATGTGTACCGATAGTAGAGCTTTGAACAAGATTACTATTCGCTACAGATTTCCTATGCCGAGGTTGGATGACTTGTTAGATCAGTTGAGTGGGGCTACTATCTTTTCGAAGATTGATCTGAAGAGTGGTTATCATCAGATTCGAATTAGACCGGGAGACGAATGGAAGACCGCGTTCAAGACAAGGGAAGGATTGTATGAATGGATTGTTATGCCGTTTGGTTTATCGAATGCACCGAGTACATTTATGAGGGTGATGAATCAAATTTTCAGACCGTACATTGGGAAGTTCGTGGTAGTTTACTTTGATGATATTCTGATTTATAGTACGAGCACAGAGGAGCATGTAGAGCATTTGAGAAAGGTGTTAATTATTCTTCGTGAGGAACAATTTTATGCAGCTATGAAGAAATGTGTGTTCATGACGAGAAGTGTATTATTTTTGGGATATGTTGTATCTGAGAAGGGAATCCAGGTGGACCAGAGTAAAGTTGAAGCTATTAGAAATTGGCCATAGCCGAGAACTATCACCGAAGTTAGAAGTTTTCATGGATTGGCATCATTCTACCGAAGGTTTATTCCACACTTCAGTAGCGTGATGGCACCGGTTACTGATTGTATGAAAGGGAAGCAGTTTTCTTGGTCGAAGGAAGCGGGGGTTGCTTTCGAACGAATCAAAGAACTTTTGACGACAGCGCCAATTGTTGTATTACCAGATTTTCAGTTGTCGTTTGAGCTACATACTGATGCATCAAAGGTTGGGATTGGAGGAGTGTTGAGTCAGAGTGGGAGGCCAGTTGCTTATTTCAGTGAGAAGTTATCAGGGGCAAAGATGAGATATAGTACATACGATGTTGAGTTTTATGCTGTTGTGCAAGCTGTTAAACATTGGAGGCATTATCTATTCCAGAAAGAGTTTGTTCTTTACACTGATCATGAGGCGTTGAAGCATTTACAGAAGCAGGATAAGATTTCAGCGAGACATGCATCGTGGATTGCATATTTACAGCAATTTACCTTTGTTGTTGAGCACAAATCTGGGGTAACAAATCGTGTGGCTGATGCTTTGAGTAGGAGAAGTCATTTGTTGACAACATTGAAGATTGAAGTAACGGGATTCGAAGTATTGCCAGAATTGTTTGAGGAGGATCCTTACTTTGCAAAGTTTGTTGAGAAAGTTAAGGATGGAGATATTGATGAATTTATGTTGGTTGATGGATTCTTGTTTAAAGGAAATCGGTTATGTATTCCTGAGAGCAGTTTGAGAATGAAGATTATCAAAGAGTTGCACGAAGAAGGCCATGTGGGTAGAGATCGTACTTTGCAGTTAATTTCTCAATCTTATTTTTGGCCATCGATGAGGAAAGAGGTTGAAAAGTTTGTGGAGAGATGTCATATATGTCATGTTTCGAAGGGAACATCGACAAATGCGGGATTGTATATGCCGTTACCTGTACCATCTAAACCGTGGGTTGATATCAGCATGGATTTCGTTTTGGGTTTGCCGAGAACTCAAAGGGAAAATGATTCTATATTTGTTGTGGTGGATAGATTTTCGAAAATGGCACATTTTATTGCTTGTAAGAAGACGGCGGATGCTGTTCGTGTTGCTCAGTTATTCTTTAAAGAAGCCTATCATTTACATGGGTTGCCAGAGTCTATTGTTTCGGACAGGGATACCAGATTTTTGAGTCACTTTTGGCTTAGTTTGTGGAAGATGGTGGGAACAAAGCTGAAATTTAGTAGTGCTTATCATCCGCAAACAGATGAACAGACAGAAGTTGTTAACAGATCGTTGGGAAATTTGTTACGATGTTTGGTGAAGGATAATATGAAGAGTTGGGACATGAAGTTATGCCAGGCAGAGTTTGCTCATAATCATGCAGTGAATCGTAGTACGGGATTCATTCCATTTCAGATTGTATATTCAAATTTACCAAGGGGACCGTTGGACTTAACGGTAGTGCAACAACCGAAGGGGACGATTGAACGGGCTGTTGATTTTGTTGAAGGATTGACGGAATGTCATAAGATCGTTCAAGAATGATTAGTGAAAGCAAATGAGAAGTATAAGCGAACTGCAGATTTGAAGCGACGAAATGTTGAATTTAACGAAGGTGATATGGTGTATGCTGTGTTAACGAAGGATCGTTTTCCAGTGGGCGCTTATAACAAACTGAAAGCCAGAAAGATTGGTCCTGTGGAAGTTGTGAAACGGATTAACAACAATGCTTATAGGTTGAAGCTACCGGAGGATGTATACACTTCTGACGTGTTCAATGTTAAGCATCTTGTACCATATTATGGGGATGAGCAATCCGATGTGGAAGAATTTACAAATTCGAGGACGAATTTTTCTCAACCAGGGGAGGATGATGCAGCTCAAGCTAGAAAAGAAGGGATAAGTTGTACACGACTCATGGAAGAGAAGTTAAGCCGTCCACGACCTAAGAATGAAGGCTTGGATTGTTTTCGGGTTAAGGAAGGTCGGCAACGACCTAACAAGACACATAGGAAGGCAACACGATCTAAGCAAGCATTGGTGTTGGGTCGTGTACTGGTACTAGGTCGGCAACGACCTAAGGAATCACGAGAAGAGGAGATAGGACGGCTACGACCTAAGGAAAATGGAGTAAGTCATCTACGACCTAACAAATATACAGGAGAAAGGAGTTACCGACCCAAGTTAAGTCGCATACGACCTAACGAGCTCCGACCTAATGAAATACGACCTAGTGACTTACGAGTTAACAGACTTGTCTTAGGTCAGGTACGACCTAGTGATGAAGGACGAGCTAATTGTGCCTAGTTACGACCTAAGATAGGTCGCTCCGATATTTCATTGAAGACAGTCTCGAGCTACGACCTAAGTTAGGTCGCGTGAACGACCTACGACCTAAGTTAGGTCGGGGAAAACTTTAGGTCGCCAATTGTTTTGTGAGTCGCTGTATGTTGCATATAAGTTGAGTCGTATACTTGCTAAGTCGTGTGTTGTGTTGTGTTTGTTAGTTAGGTCGGGCTATTTTAGGTCGCTGACGACCTATGGTAAGTCGGCCGTGAATACTGTGTTCTAAATTTTGGGTCGCGGGTTTGTTGGTTCGTGAACGACCTAGGTGTTGTACAGTTTGTGATGTGAGATGTAAGCCTATAAATAGACAGGTGGTATCATTTGTAAGGTGGTCGATTTTTGAATTAAATTTCTTGTTGATTGCTGTGTGCTTTCTTCTTAAATTGGTAGTTGAGTGTAATCTCCTATCTCCTCTTTCGGTTAATCGAGTGCGCTCGATTCAACGATCGTAGAAGCCGATTCACGGTATCTAGTGCGCTAGATCAACATACGAAGAATCATAGATCTTTGAACACGGTATAGTGCGCTATCAACGTGTTTGAGATAGCTAGAATTCGGTATCTTCAGATCAACGAATTTGGGCATTTTGGTATTCATCAATCCACTGATTGCTACTTTCACCGATTGAAGTTTATTTTGATTAATCCGCTGCGTCACCATCCAACGTTTCTTCAACACCTAAACTACCATCTCCGCAAATATTGTAGCACTCGATCATCTAAAGCAACCATGCCGATCAAAACTGATGCACTATCCAAAAACTAGGTTTACAAATCAAATCGTACAATCACCATCACCACGGTGATCTTCCACCACCTCCACCATTTTTCCTTAAATCACTGGCCACTCCTCTTCCTTTAGAAAGAATTACGACCCCTCAATCCATTGGGTTCATCAGAATTTCATCAAATTATAAATTCTGATTAAACCAGAAATGAAATCAATTCTCTTTACTAAAATAGTAATTTTTGTTTTAAATATCAAGTTTAAGCTTTAGCTTTTGATTCATATACCTGAATCTATGAAACAATTAAATTGAATTTTTACTTATTTAAAATTTACACCGTGGTTTATTTATTTCCAGAGGAAATACAAAATATTTTAACTTAACAAATTTTTAAACCTAAAGCTATGGTATAATAAACAACTTTGTTCTAGACTTAAGTCTTAACAAAAATTTGAACAAGAGCAAGAGATTTTTTTTATATTTTAATCTGGACCTGGAACTAGAATCAGAGGAAATACAGTCACTCAGCAGTGCACACAAACATTTATATATATACACAGAGATTTAAAATATATTCACAAACATACTGGTTTTCTGAGATGAACATGCAACATAAACATATAATTGAATTTTTAAAATTTTGATGTTACTCACCCGACATTGCATGAAACAGAGGCAGAGAGCTTTTGAAAACTGGTTTCAAAACTTGCACTTGAATGCTTTTACTTGTTTGTTTTAAAACTTGAAGGCTTGAAAACTTTAGTGCTTGAATTACAACTGCAGTTGCATGCAGAGATGGCTTTGATAGTTTTGATTAAAACTCAGATTGAAGGAAGTGAACTACAGATAGGCTTTTAGAAAGATGGAAGAAGATGCATGTTTGCACAGATTTAAAAATGTAGGCTTGATCAGATTTGATTTTGAGGATTTGCAAAATAAATCACAGATTTTTGATCTAATCTTCAATTTGAAAGTGGATTAAAGATTGCATTATGAAGATGTTTTTAGGCTTTTGATTGAGGTAGGGTTTGCATTGCATTTGAAAATCTGGTTTTGAACATGTAAAATGGTAACAGGAAAACAATACTACAGATTTGTTTTGAAAGTGAGTTACAGGCTTGCATGTTTGAATTGGAAAGTGGATTACAGGGAAATGATCTTAATTTGAAAATGGTTAGATGGATTTCTGGGTTTTTGAGAGTTTGTTACTGATTTGTTTCCAATTTTTGGTTCAACTGAAGACTTTAATTTTAGAGAATGAAGATTATAAAAGAAAGAGAATGAAGAAAACATGCTTATATAAGTTAAGATGATTTATTTTAAAATAAAAGAAAAATTAAAAACAAATATGACACTTGTATAAATTTTTACATTTGTCAATCAGAGTAGATTATTAGTTTACATTTGTCTCATTAGTTACTTAAGATGTTAGCACTTGTTATATACATATTTTACTAATTTTTTTTGCTTAATTTAAAAGTAAATAAAACCCCTTTTTCTTTATTTGTTAAATAATTATATATATAAATTACTTTCATATGTAAATGTATATGTGCATTTTTTTAAAGAAAATGAGATAAAACAAATTATATAAAAATGAAAGCTTACTCACATAATTTAAATATGTTTATTCTTTTGAATTTCAAAATTAATTCAAAATTCAAATTCTACTTAAATTTAAAAATCCAATTTAAAGTTAATTTATATCATATACAAATTTAAAATAGAAATTCTGTGCATATTAAAATCTATTTACATTTATACTTTATTAATATTGTTTGAAAATAACATATTTATCAATTTAGATAATTTATAAAAGAAATTATAAATTACTTATCTTATTTAACTGAATTAATGTTTAATATGTAAATTGTATTTTTAAACTTCCATATATAATTTCAAATTATATTTATCCAGCTATATTTTAAAAAAAGAAATAAAATAAACTTTTGTTTATTTTATTTAAAAATTAAACTTATGCTTAAAATATATTTTAAACAACTTAAGCATTTTTCATTAAGTATCTTAAAACCATATAGTTACTTATTAAATAGTTTTGAATAGTTATATATTAAATAGATTCCAAATTATCAAAATGTATATTAAAATTTAAAAACAAGATTTTATTTGTTTATTAAACTTCAAATCAAAACTTATCTATTTACAATATATATATATATATATATATACACACACACACACATTATAAATAGAAAGCATTTTATTAGCTTTTAAGAGACAAAATTCACCAATTAAATATCTATTTAATTGGATTGTTAAATCAAGTCAAATTTTATTAACAAAATTTATCAAATCAATTTAGTTTTAAATATAGAATATTAAATTGATATTGCCAAAATTTCCGGGATATCACATTCCTTCCCCCTTAAAAGAATTTCGTCCCCGAAATTTAAAAGCTAAGGTAATTTAATAATCTCATTAAAGATTAAATTTTAAAACACAAGCATATATCAATCATATGCTAACAACCATAGCAACCAATCATCCAAATAAACAAACCTAGCTGTCCAGACAAAATTCTGGATAGAATTTCCTTGAGTTTCCCCAAGTATATATATAACGAGATACTCGCTCTACAGAATCCAAACAATGAAAACTACGAAGCTACTGAGCTCCTCCTCATCTAGGTCTACAAACTAAACAGGATATCAGACTACAGACGAGTCTGACTCAAGAACCAAACCTCCTGAGCTGCTGGTTCCACAACCAGAGATACACGTACTCCCTCAGAGATATGTGAAACACATCGAATCTCAGTTATCCAAACTGGCAATTCAACTCTTGAAAACCAAACACACTCCAACCAAAACACAGAATAGATCCAAAACACTTCGGAGCTAGCTTCCCAGACTTACCAAAACTTATAGCTCATTGGATCGGAGAAAACTTATTCAAAACCAAATTTTCGATTCCGGAATCCGAATTCCTTCATCTCTTGTCCATAAAATTCGTCGGACGATTCTGGGCTGCCTACATCCTCCCTGATCATCCCACCTTACGCTGATGCCTCTCGAAATAAACAAAACCTGAAACAACCCATCAAAATGATCCTCTCAAGATTAACCATCAACCAAGAACACAATTCTACTCCACAAACAACAAAAGACTGAACTTACTTCTACTATCCAGAAAAGACAAAACAGATGCACTCCCAAACTGCTTCCGCTGCACAACTCTGATCTGGAATAGAAGAAAATGCTGATGATGAACATGAGCACAAACTGGATAACACATCCCAGAAATATGGTTCATCAGATCCATAAAAGAAAAACTCAGAAGTTCCACCAAAATCTGAGCTGCTTCTCCAAACTCCATCTAAAGGATCCATCCTTCTATTAGCTGAACTACCAGTACCAATCCTGGAATCCTAGCCAATAAGAAAACTCGATCTCCAGATGCGGACAAACCTCTGACTTCCTTGAAGACGTCCATAAAATCTCCAACAATCCAAGAGAACACTCAACTATCGCAAGTCACTCTTTCGATCAACCCAGCCTAATCCAAAGAAACTGCTCTCTCTTTACCAATCAGAATAGCTTACGCTAGCCTAACCAATTCATCGAAGAAATGGATTCACACTGTTTCTTCTGTACTCCAACTTCAGAAAACTAGTCAGCTAGAAGTCTTCCTGCCAACACAGAACATTCCGAGCTACGTTGCTATCACCAATGCCAAAGACTTCCTAATCCAAAGCTTTTTGGGAAACTCGGACCTCAAAGCAAACAGAAACACCCTGTTGGACCCAACCACAACACCGAAGCAGACACACTTCCTTAAACTTGTTCCAGAAAATACATCTTCGGATACATCCATAGTCACTTCATCTCATCACGCAGCTACTACTTCCTGAGGTATCAAGAGACCATTACTCACTTCTGCCAATCAACAGATCCAAACTCTACTTATCCAACTTCAAAGATAGACTCCGAACCTTACAGGTTTCCTTCAGAGATCGATGAAATCCTTTCACCATAGCAAAGCTCACTTGACACGGTATTAGGTCTACAGTCTCGACAGTTACACTTTCAACCTCAAACATTCAAACTTCAACCATTGGTAGTAGTCGTGTTACACACACCACTACCTTATCTACCTTTATATCCTATATTGGAAAACCTAAACAGGTAACCCAACAAATAGGTAGAAATATATATATATATATATATATATATATATATATTAAAATTACAAATAAGCTCTCTCAAGAAAGAAGACACTCTAAAGCATAGGTATTCACTCAACCTAGCACTCTGATACCAACTGTCACGGCCCGTCTTCCACTATCCAGAAAGACGCATCATGAATTAAGAAAGAAAGGGATAGAGAATAGGAAGATAGAGAAGAAAGAAGAACAACATCAGAATCTCAACAGTAGAACGAATAAATTATATTAATAACATATGTATTACATAGTATACAACCATTATCAGAGTTATTGTAACGACCCAGAATTTTTATTAATTAAAATTGGAATATTTAATTAATTTTAAATATTAATAAGTGAAATTTATAAGTCGAATAAAATTATTTCGAATAATTGGATTTAATTGAATAATTAAATCAATAATTTAATATGTGAAAATACTGAAATAATTGAAAATCGGGTTAAATATGATTGAAGATGATTTGTAAAATTTTATTTTATCATATTGGAGTTAGAACGATATTATAGAACTTTTAAAATCGAATTAAAAGTTTATCTGTGAAAATTGAATATTTAAATATTTAATCGACTAGTGAAATTAGCCAATTTTCAAACAGTCTCAGAATTGGACGAAACTAGTTCCATTGGATCCGTAATAGTTTGTTACTATCGGATTTCAATTTTCGTAGCAATCGGAGTTATCGTTTGATCGTGGCAGCTCGAAACGCATCGAAATTGTTTTAATATTAATTTGGCGAGTTAAAATAGCCATTTTTCAAACAGTCTCGGATTTCGACGAAACCAATTTCATCGGATCAGTAATGTGATATTATTGTATGGTTTAAAATTTCATGTCAATTGGATTTACCGTTTGTCCGGTGCAAGCTAAAACGCCTAGAAAATCGTTTAATCGGTTTAATTTTAAATTGAACGTTTATTGCCATAACTCGCACAGATGACCGAATTAGCTTCCGAAACCTGTTCCATTGTGTCTGGAACGCGGGGTAAACCCCAGAAACGCCAGTCACCGCGCGTAAATCGGAGTTTGGAAATTCCGGAATGAATACTGTCGTTCAAACTTCTATAAATAGACCCTTGCCTCTTCACAAATTAAAAAATATATATATATCAAACCCTAATTTGCAAAGTCGCCGCCAGTTATGAATGTGTGGCCGAAATCTTCCTACCTTTCTCCTCTAATTTCTTTCAATCCACTCAATATCATTGAATACTCTCAACTAGAAAAACGTAGATCTCCTCGAGATCTTTAGATCCAATGGTGGTGATTGGATAATTCGCGACGTGGGTGGAGAAATCATGGCCGAAAGGGGCCGGCTTTGTGTGCGTTTTTCGAGCATAATTGGCGACCGAGCTCGCCGTTCCTCCTGGCGATGGTGTAGCGTGGGGTGGCGCTTCATTTGGCACTAGTTGATCGTGGTAGATGTCATCGTATTTGGCGCGAAAATAAACCCTAATAATTGAGGATGGGTTCGGCTATTTACTGGAGGTGAACGCAAACGAGAGGGAGAAGGGGGGAGCGCACGGGCCTGATGGCTTTGCTAGGGATCTACGGCAGTGATTAAGTGTAGGTTAAAATATAAATTGGAAATTTGTAAATTAGTTTATAAAATATAAATTCGTAAAACTTGTAAAATGCATATCTTTTTCATACGAGGTCGAAAACGCGCGAAACCAGTTGCGTTGGAATCGTATGGACAAGCACTACGCTATGGAATTGGATTGGAGATGTTTGGAGTTAGTGAGAATTTTGGCTAAAATTAAACGTCCGTTTAATTTTATTCGAAATAAATCGCTAAAACGAAATTGAAATCATGGTGAGAACTTCCCACTCAATCGAATCGGTTTCGATTTTATTTTAAATAGTTATATTTAAAATTCTTGAATGCATGTTTGAATGATGATTGATATCTATTGATTGTTAAAATAGACATTATGCGCCGTTAGTAAGCGGATGTTATTTATTAAAAACATATACCGCGAATATTTCATAAACAGTGAAATTGGTATTATATATAATAGAAATATATATATATATATATTGGCATATGTATATATTATAGTTATTGATTTCCCGCATTGTATAGCGGATGAGAACCTATTGCGCCGTCTATTAAGCGGATAATATTTTTGAATCCCATATACCGCGATAATTTCGTACTGGAACGGAATTGGTATTGTGCTAACATCTCTGGATGCAGGAAAGCAGGTTGGAGGGATACAACTGGATTCCTCAATAGTATTTATTTGATTATGGATATTTTGATATTCGTTGACTATCATATACGATATATGATATCGTTGTTGTCGTTATTGACTATTTGGTATGTAGCATCATTGGGCCAAATTTTGGAATTTTAAAATGATTTTTAAAGTGATTTTTGAAAGTATACGTTATAAAATATTTTTGGAATTGATCCATTATAAATAAATAACGCTATAATTTTTAATGTTATAAAAATTATGATTTTTGAGAAAAATAGTTAAAAGTTGATTTTTGAAAATATGGGGTTAATGATTTTATAAAATGGTTTAAATCGGGATTTTTGAATTTATTGTAAAATTTTTAAAATATAGGATTTATAAAATTTGATTATTTTATAAATAAAAACGGTGAAATTATAAAGGAGTTTAAAGACATTTTAAAATGATAATATGAATTGATTTATATAAGGGATTTATAAATTGATAATTTAGAAATTAAAATATTTGAATTATTAAACGAGTTTTTATAAGTGTTGGAATGAATTGTGAATGAATTTCGTAAATGAATGAAATTTATAAATTATAAACGGTGAAGTTATAAATGGAATTTTATAAGCAGTAGGTTTATAAAATTTGTGAGGTTATTAAAAGAATAGATTTGGATAAATGAATGAATCTTATAAGTTATAAGATTTATAATTTGGGAAGTTTAAAGGAACGATTTTGCAAACAAATAAATTATAAGTATTTAACTTATAATATGGACTTTTAGTATATAATTGAGTTATAAATCGAATAGGTAAATAAAGGAGATTTATAAAGGAAGTAGTTATAAAATAAATAGAAATGGGATTTATAAACGTTGTTTTATAAATTCGAAACGACTTATTTTGATAAGTAAATTGTATAACTTATTTATGGAGTTATATTCACGTTTTAGATAGTAAATAATCATTTAAAATAAAATGAATAGAAATGATGAAATTGTTTACGTAGTACATTCACGTTTTTGAATAGTGAATAATATGTTAAAGGAAATGTTTTGGATATGATCTTTTAAATAGAATTAAAACGATCTAACGATGTTTTAAATGCGTTAAGATTTGAAACCATAGATTTCAACATTTATTGTTGAAATAGACGTTTTCGAGAAATAAAAGGAAATGGTGGACTATAACACTGTTGTTATAGTAAATGATTTCCGAAAGGAAATGTTTTGTATAGTATTGGGATTTATATATCTATTTTAATTTCGAATCCCTATACTAGTGATTTTGGGTTGTCGTAACGATGTTTTACGCAACATTCGTTTTGGCCCAAATAAATATGTTTAAAAGAATGATTTCCTTAAAGAATGAAATATATACTTAATTTCGATTTAAGTATATTGAATATTTTCCAAGTGTAGAAAATAAACGGATTGAGAATTACTTAATAAGTAAGTATGGAAATGTTTTCCAATATAAAGTGAATATTTTGAGAATTTATCTTTTTGAAGATAAATTGAAAATGAATAATTGAAGTCGTATATTCATAGATATTGTGAAATATAAATTCACTATGGAATTTATAAAAGAAAGGGGAATTTGTTTAAAAATAAATATTGATTTATTTTTGAAGTGTGAAAATTACATATCAAGTAAAGATATTTTTGGGAAATAAATAATTTGGAAAATTATTTGATCCATGGATAGTTCAATAACCGACTATCAATGTTTACCTTTGAATGGTATTTGTTGTGATTTGCTTGGATTTGAATGCTACACTTATTTTTAAATTATTGCGCTCGTTATTTGGATTACCCATTCCAATTAGTGATACGACGTAATGGATAGCATTGATGATCGGTGTTGAAGACCGGATATTTTTTGAAAGCGAAAGGACGACTCGTCGATTGTCTTTTGTAACGATCTCGAATTTCAATTTATTTTAAATTGATAATTAAATTAATTTTTGATTTAAATTTGTGAAATTTATTGATAAATTGATTTGAAATTTCAAAATGAAGTCTTTAAAAGTAAAATAAACAGATAAATATTAAGTTAGAAATTAAATTAGAAATTTATTTACAATACAAAGTACAAGAACAAAAGAAATAAAATAATTACCTTAAAATTTTGGTTATGTAAACTATAAAAATATAAAAGTTAAATAAATAAACAAAACAAAGTAAAATAACAATTAATATTTGGTTATCAATGCACATTTATAAAAATACAAGCATGAAGATATTCAAATGAAGTATGGCATAAACAAATAAATAAAGGAAAAAAAAGTAAGCAAATCAATAAAACAAAGTATAAGCTAAATTAACAAAACAAAGATATACATAGTCGAATGAAAATGATAAAAACAAATTAACAAAACAAATACAAATACAAGCTAGGCAATAAAAATAGAAGTTCACCTATTTTGTAAAGTAAAACAATTTATACTTAAGCTATGAATAAAATAAGAACATTGATATATAAAACAAAAACATAAGTATAAAACAAAACTAAAGAGAATAAATATGCAAAGTACTAAGTAACAAAGCAAGAAATAAACAAATCAAAGAAATACAAAGCATATGGATTTACTGTAAACAAAATGGGAGACACTTGCATTTAATATCCTTGCTTTAGTACACCATAGCATACCTAAACCCCATCAAAATATAAACCATCAGCCGAAGTCAACAAATTAGGCAAGTATAGCCTGTTGCTATAAAGCTTAGAATGCAAGGCAAGAGATAACAAATGAAACAAGTACCAAAGCATTTAAGGCTGGCACAAAGAAGATATCCTACAACATACCTCTAATACACTTCAACCATGCCTATTTTATTAAAATAACATTACCTGTACAAAATGAAGTATCAACCAGCGAGCCTTCTTTTCTATATCCATCATCCTCACTCAGTTTCGTCCACTCCAAACTAAATTTAACTGAAGCAAGTATTTTCTTCAAAACTAAAAAAAAGAAAATCAAAACTACAGCTTATAAACACAGAGTTGTTCTCTGTTTCACAATATTCCAGGTGAGTAACTTTTATCTTCAAGCTTGATCTACCTTTATGTGTGAAAGCATGAAAAATCCTTGGAAATATGATGAGTAGTTTGTCTTCTTGTTTGTTTAGGGATGAAGGCATGTATATAGGTATAATAATATTGTATGCATGCCTGTTAGCAACATATATCAGCTCTATTTCTAATTACAGAGTTTAAAAACAAACCAAAATCTCAAAACTCCTTATCTAATGACTATTAGATTTTGAATTTTAAACAAGATGAGTTGGTGAAATTATAATTTAAGTTTTAAAAACATGTTGAAGTATTCAAAGTTTTGAAATTCCTCTGGAACAAGAAACACAGTAGCAATTCTTAATAACATGTTGTTACCAAATGATGTAATTGGCTAATTTGAGTATATATCTTGAATTGTCTTAGAAAAACATGATTTTAAAAAAAGAAACCATAAATTTTAATGTTGTATTGGTTGAGAAACCTTCAGTAGATCGGAAATTGGTTTGGAGGCAATTTCTGGTGATCATTGGGGGATGAGGCCTCGGGGTTCTCTGGGATGGGAGAGGAGCCTACAGCGGTCGTGGGAAAAATGGCTGGAGATGGTATCATCCACGGCGGCGGCTACGGCGATCATTTTTATTTTTAAACCCGAGTTTTTAGGGTGCGTGAATATGAGATCGCCGCGCCTCCTCTCGTGCATCGAGCTGCACGACCTTCCAAGGGGAGTTAGGTGAGGGTGTGTCGAGTTCGTGGCCGGTGGTGGAGGTTTTCTGGTGGTCGGTGGAGGGAGCAGCTGCCGTTGACAGGTTTGGGGGTGGGAAGGCATTCGTGTTCCAGGTTTTCGAGTATATACTCGAATTTGTTTTCGCATAAGTAATGGGGACTGTTGCGAGCTAGAGTTGATACGTGGATGAATTTCGACTTGCTCGAGGTGGTGGTGGTGTCTGGAGCTCACCGCCGGCGACGTGCACGTGCACGTGGCACATTCGTATCAGTGAGTTTAGGAGGTCTGAAGTAATGGGGATGAAGCAGGGAAAAGACTCGAGATTTGTCTCAAGCAACTCGGGTATTCACTCGAAGTAATTGGAAATTTGACTCGAAGCAAAATGATAAAGGACCGGGTCAAATTTCTAACATTTAAAAAAAAAATTGAAATTTAGAAGGCTCGGGTAAGTTTGGGGAAAAACTCGAAGTTGTCTTCGGGTAGAACGAAGTTTGACTCGAAGCAGGGCCCGGGTGGTATAAAAACAGCTTTCAAAATTTTAAGACAAAATTCAAGTTTTGAACAATTTTAACTTATTCTTTTAAATAATTGTTTTATTTAAGTATGGGATCGGTTTAAGGTTTAAAAGTAAATTATTTCAATTAAATTAAGTTTTAATTAAAGATTTAAATAAAAAGGGTTAATTTATTAATGATTTAATTTATGTAATTGAATAAATTAATGTGATAAATTAAAAGATTCTTTAATAATTAAAGGTTAATTAAGTACTGATAAAAAAAAAATTTATTAATTTGTTGAGAGCTAATTTATTAATGATGGATAATTAAAGGATAATTTTTTTAATTAAATATTAATAAATGATAAAAATTGATTTAAATCAAGTGATTTATCAATATTTAATACAAAGTATAATGTGATTAATTCAAAATGGTAATTGAAGAAATTTATTAGTTAATAAAGATAATTAACTAAGGATTATTAAGTATTGATTTGAGTGATTAATGTTAATAATTAATTGGATTATTTAATTTAGATCATTAGTTATAAATTGTTTAAATGAAATTACCAAATGAAAGTAATTGAGAATTAATCACTTATTGTAATTAATTTTTGGATATTTTGATTTATTAGGGTTAATTAATTAAGTAATTGGTTTAAAGGTCGATTTAAATTAATATGATTAATTAGGTATAATTTAATTAATTAAAGTGTTTGATAAATTTATTTATATCAAATGATTGGTAATTTATAAATAAGATTGAATAATTTATTCATAAGTAATCAATTTAATTGGAAATGAATTGAATTACTTAGCATTAAATAATTTATTAATCCTGCTTATAAATGATTATTAAATGCTTGACCTTACTTATGAATGATTATTTTGTATGAAATGCCTTGAATTGATTATCCTATCTGATTTGTGATATTTTGTTCTGTAGATTGAGCAGTGTATATTTATTTACATTTGTATATTATCTGTGAATCTGTGAATGGACGATGAGCGTTATAGTTTATATCGCTTATCAACTATATTTCTGTGTTTTAGTCTGTGATGATTGATGATGTGGCACTTTTATTGTGTTAAACCCCTGGACCACACCATACACACACAATTATGGATTTCACGAGGAAATCGATTAAGTCACAGATTTTAAAATAATTTTAAAATAATTTTTAAAGTTGAATATTTAAATTCAAAAGTTTAGGAAATGGAATCGGAATAAATGTGAAAAGCTTTTGGAATGAAATTTCAAGTTAAAATTTATTTTAGTTTACTCGATTAAGTTTTAAAATTTAAATAATTCAATTTGAATTTGAATTCGATATTTGGAATTGAATTCTGTAATTTGAAACTAGGGATTAATGATATTATACTAGTCATTATGAGTTAAATCATTTTTTAAAGTATTATTTTTGGGAATTTTAATTTAACCCAGGGATTTCAACTCGTATAAATGAATCAGATTTCCAAAATGAAAACTGTTGTTTTCAAATGATAAACACTTTTAGATAAGAACTGAGATTCCAGTTAATTAGGGGAATTTCAAGATTGAATAGAGAAATGATTTTCCTAAGTTATGAATGAATTCTTTTTGAAAGCTATGAATTAAATCTGTTTATTTTTAACAGATTTAAATTGATGATTTGTTTAAATCAAATTGAAATGAAATTGTTTTGAAGGCTATAAGTTAAATCTTTGATTTAAAGATTTAACGAGTTAATCAAATTGAAATGAAAATTGATTTGGAAAATCTGTGAATGAATCTTTTGTTTAAAAGATTAAAATGTGAAAATTGTTTAAACCGTTAAAGGTTGTGAAAATGAATCCTTTTGTTTAAAAGATTTGAAATGGTGATTTGTTAAGCCATTTGAAGAAAAGTTTTGGGTAATAAGTTGTGACTTAATTGAAATCCCAATATCTATATATTTCTTGTAAATATTGCGCTCACTATTCGGTTTAGCCGGGAGAGGACCTTTGTGTCACATATCCCATTCCGAATATGTGATATGTCGTTATGGATAGCATTTGAAGACCGGTGTTGAAGACCGGATATTTTTGAAAGCGAAAAGACAACTCGTCGAATGTCTTTGCATCGACTGGTCCCCGGTATAGAGGCTCCATCTGTGATGGGAAGTTCGAACGTGATTAGTGAATATCCGGATTGCAAGGACTTTTTTGTAAGTGCCTTCGGTTCTGTTCGAGCCCGGAACAGACTTGTATGGATTGTATGTCTGACATTACAAATTGAGATATAAAGCCGATTTCTTCAAATATATTTCTGTTGGTGGTGGAGAATTTATTCTTTTAGCTTAACACCCTTCTCTGAGACGTACGAGCTTAGAGGTTATGTAATTGAAGGTTATCAGCGATATATTCCCAATTTGGTAATGTGACATGCTGAGTGTTGCTGTAAATGATCATTGTGTTGATTATTTGTGATAGGATCATTTGTTTGATCGTCTATCTTGGTGATCATTTCTATGATCATTTGTTGACCCAAAGCATGGCTTTTGTATAAAGTATATTTTTGTGGACGTGACTTCGTCGAGCCTCACACCCTGGAATGGTCAAAACAGGAAAGAAGCAGCAAGGTTATGAGGGGTAGCGCCCTTTAGGGTATGTGCATTTCCTTCTGGAAAAGGGTGGTATCATGGTATGGAGCCCAGATAGTTACTCATGTTGAAAACACTTTATGATTGTGTGAATTGATTGCGAGCGCTCGGTGAAAGGTCCCAAAGGACCGGGGGATGGCATATTCGGTCAGTTGTTACTCAGTTAGGGGTAACCCGGCCTTGTGTTGGTAGAGTTCCGGTTTGGTTCTCGGGGATGTCCATCCAGAGGCATTCTCATGTGGCAATGGGAAGTTCCTTGGCCTGATCATTCGTTGGAAATCCAAAGAAACAATACGAAACCTTGTACGGTATTAGTTGTAGAACCTGCCATCTAATATGGTAGTTATAGTAGGCATAATATAATGGTACCTATGCTGGCTAAGATTTATATTCTACTTTCGAAATATTTTTCTTACACTATGCACTAGTAATAATATCAAATGTTTCTTTTTAAATGCGTATCAAGCATCTTTGACTATCATAAGAAGAAATCTCCTCCAAATCTTCGTTTGCATTGTGTGTGTGGCGGGAGGTCTTATGGTAGTCTCATTTCAAAAAGCATTGCGAATTAACTTTAAAATATTTCTTTGAATGTTTTAAAAGATAAACTGTTTTTGTTGCTCACACCAGTCCCACGACTGATCCAGAGTTTATTGTTTCTTTCCTAAACTCTGGGTGCTCATTATTTTCTACACGAGCAGTCTAGAGTGGGGTTTTTCAGATAGTCGGATTAGTAGGTTATATGGAGTTAGTTCAGTCTTTGGATCGCACCAGTCTTTCTTATCTTTGTGCATCGTTATTGGGAGTTCGAGCTATTGCTGGATTGATTCTTGGAGATGGAGTTGCAGTTCTCGGAGTTCTCTTTTGAAGACTATCTTAGGGTTATATTGTTCCGCTGCTATTTATTATATCATATCTCTGATGTATATTGATATCTATTGGATCATCTGTCGTATCAGATATTGTATCAAAGCTGTATATCAATGTATTATTCTTTTATTCCGCTGTGTTATTTACTTAATGTTGTTATAAGCTTCGGCGAATCGGATTTGAACGATCGAATCTATGGCATTCGAATACGATTTGAAGTATGGATGTCGATTTTCGAGCGGGCAAAAATCCACGTCGTTACATTTGGTATCAGAGCTAAGGTGAAACTTTAGCTCAGGAGTGTAACACATTAAGTAGCTCATTAGAGATAGGGTGAAGTAAACCCTAGAATGAGTAATCCCTAAGATATCTGTTCGAATGTCTCAGTAAATTCTCTTGCTATTCACCGATAGTAAGTATGAGTGCAAGAAGAGAACGAGATAGGGGACAGGGAAATACGACTATAAATGGTCGATACTTTGTAACAACAGTGGAAACAACTTTCTTATCAATTTTCTTTGATTCGTTCTAAATTCTTTTGATTGCTTCGTGGCAGATCCAGAAGAAGTTTCGATAGGATGTGGCTCTACGATTCGTTATAGAAAATCCTTATCTTTATCGATTTCTTATCAATTTCCGATTTAAACTTTAATGAATTTGAAATTTAGAATTAAAATTTTGAATAAATTTGAAAATTTGAAATTGAGTTAAATTGATTAATAGAATATGAAGGATATTTTGAATAGTATCGATAAATCGATTTTGTTTAAAACCAAATTTTGAAATTCTGTTGTAATTTCTTGGGTTAGTCGAAGTCCGAAGAGGGACAAATTGGTATATATTTTGAGATATTCCGACTTGAATTTGGAATCCATATCTTGTATTTGAGAAATTGTAAAGATTGAGTCTATCTCTGTGTTGTTTTCGTGCCTGCGAATTTTGAGGACGAAATTCTTTTAAGGGGGGAAGTTTGTAACGATCTCGAATTTCAATTTATTTTAAATTGATAATTAAATTAATTTTTGATTTAAATTTGTGAAATTTATTGATAAATTGATTTGAAATTTCAAAATGAAGTCTTTAAAAGTAAAATAAACAGATAAATATTAAGTTAGAAATTAAATTAGAAATTTATTTACAATACAAAGTACAAGAACAAAAGAAATAAAATAATTACCTTAAAATTTTGGTTATGTAAACTATAAAAATATAAAAGTTAAATAAATAAACAAAACAAAGTAAAATAACAATTAATATTTGGTTATCAATGCACATTTATAAAAATACAAGCAAGAAGATATTCAAATGAAGTATGGCATAAACAAATAAATAAAGGAAAAAAAAAGTAAGCAAATCAATAAAACAAAGTATAAGCTAAATTAACAAAACAAAGATATACATAGTCGAATGAAAATGATAAAAACAAATTAACAAAACAAATACAAATACAAGCTAAGCAATAAAAATAGAAGTTCGCCTATTTTGTAAAGTAAAACAATTTATACTTAAGCTATGAATAAAATAAGAACATTGATATATAAAACAAAAACATAAGTATAAAACAAAACTAAAGAGAATAAATATGCACAGTACTAAGTAACAAAGCAAGAAATAAACAAATCAAAGAAATACAAAGCATATGGATTTACTGTAAACAAAATGGGAGATACTTGCATTTAATATCCTTGCTTTAGTACACCATAGCATACCTAAACCCCATCAAAATATAAACCATCAGCCGAAGTCAACAAAGTAGGCAAGTATAGGCTGTTGCTATAAAGCTTAGAATGCAAGGCAAGAGATAACAAATGAAACAAGTACCAAAGCATTTAAGGCTGGCACAAAGAAGATATCCTACAACATACCTTTAATACACTTCAACCATGCCTATTTTATTAAAATAACATTACCTGTACAAAATGAAGTATCAACCAGCGAGCCTTCTTTTCTATATCCATCATCCTCACTCAGTTTCGTCCACTCCAAACTAAATTTAACTGAAGCAAGTATTTTCTTCAAAACTAAAAAAAAGAAAATCAAAACTACAGCTTATAAACACAGAGTTGTTCTCTGTTTCACAATATTCCAGGTGAGTAACTTTTATCTTCAAGCTTGATCTACCTTTATGTGTGAAAGCATGAAAAATCCTTGGAAATATGATGAGTAGTTTGTCTTCTTGTTTGTTTAGGGATGAAGGCATGTATATAGGTATAATAATATTGTATGCATGCCTGTTAACAACATATATCAGCTCTGTTTCTAATTACAGAGTTTAAAAACAAACCAAAATCTCAAAACTCCTTATCTAATGACTATTAGATTTTGAATTTTAAACAAGATGAGTTGGTGAAATTATAATTTAAGTTTTAAAAACATGTTGAAGTATTCAAAGTTTTGAAATTCCTCTGGAACAAGAAACACAGTAGCAATTCTTAATAACATGTTGTTACCAAATGATGTAATTGGCTAATTTGAGTATATATCTTGAATTGTCTTAGAAAAACATGATTTTAAAAAAAGAAACCATAAATTTTAATGTTGTATTGGGTGAGAAACCTTCAGTAGATCGGAAATTGGTTTGGAGGCAATTTCTGGTGATCATTGGGGGATGAGGCCTCGGGGTTCTCTGGGATGGGAGAGGAGCCTACGGCGGTCGTGGGAAAAATGGCCGGAGATGGTATCATCCACGGCGGCGGCTATGGCGATCATTTTTATTTTTAAACCCTACTTTTTAGGGTGCGTGAATATGAGATCGCCGCGCCTCCTCTCGTGCATCGAGCTGCACGACCTTCCAAGGGGAGTTAGGTGAGGGTGTGTCGAGTTCGTGGCCGGTGGTGGAGGTTTTCTGGTGGTCGGTGGAGGGAGCAGCTGCCGTTGACAGGTTTAGGGGTGGGAAGGCATTCGTGTTCCAGGTTTTCGAGTATATACTCGAATTTGTTTTCGCATAAGTAAGGGGGACTGTTGCGAGCTAGAGTTGATACGTGGATGAATTTCGACTTGCTCGAGGTGGTGGTGGTGTCTGGAGCTCACCGCCGGCGACGTGCACGTGCACGTGGCACATTCGTATCAGTGAGTTTGGGAGGTCTGAAGTAATGGGGATGAAGCAGGGAAAAGACTCGAGATTTGTCTCAAGCAACTCGGGTATTCACTCAAAGTAATTGGAAATTTGACTCGAAGCAAAATGATAAAGGACCGGGTCAAATTTCTAACACTTAAAAAAAAAAAAAATTGAAATTTAGAGGGCTCGGGTAAGTTTGGGGTAAAACTCGAAGTTGTCTTCGGGTAGAACGAAGTTTGACTCGAAGCAGGGCCCGGGTGGTATAAAAACAGCTTTCAAAATTTTAAGACAAAATTCAAGTTTTGAACAATTTTAACTTATTCTTTTAAATAATTGTTTTATTTAAGTATGGGATCGGTTTAAGGTTTAAAAGTAAATTATTTCAATTAAATTAAGTTTTAATTAAAGATTTAAATAAAAAGGGTTAATTTATTAAAGATTTAATTTATGTAATTGAATAAATTAATGTGATAAATTAAAAGATTCTTTAATAATTAAAGGTTAATTAAGTAGTGATAAAAAAAAATTTATTAATTTGTTGAGAACTAATTTATTAATGATGGATAATTAAAGGATAATTTTTTTAATTAAATATTAATAAATGATAAAAATTGATTTAAATCAAGTGATTTATCAATATTTAATACAAAGTATAATGTGATTAATTCAAAATGGTAATTGAAGAAATTTATTAGTTAATAAAGATAATTAACTAAGGATTATTAAGTATTGATTTGAGTGATTAATGTTAATAATTAATTGGATTATTTGATTTAGATCATTAGTTATAAATTGTTTAAATGAAATTACCAAATGAAAGTAATTGAGAATTAATCACTTATTGTAATTAATTTTTGGATATTTTGATTTATTAAGGTTAATTAATTAAGTAATTGGTTTAAAGGTCGATTTAAATTAATATGACTAATTAGGTATAATTTAATTAATTAAAGTGTTTGATAAATTTATTTACATCAAATGATTGGTAATTTATAAATAAGATTGAATAATTTATTCATAAGTAATTAATTTAATTGGAAATGAATTGAATTACTTAGCATTAAATAATTTATTAATCCTGCTTATAAATGATTATTAAATGCTTGACCTTACTTATGAATGATTATTTTGTATGAAATGCCTTGAATTGATTATCCTATCTGATTTGTGATATTTTGTTCTGTAGATTGAGCAGTGTATATTTATTTGCATTTGTATATTATCTGTGAATCTGTGAATGGACGATGAGCGTTATAGTTTATATCGCTTATTAACTATATTTCTGTGTTTTAGTCTGTGATGATTGATGATGTGGCACTTTTATTGTGTTAAACCCCTGGACCACACCATAAACACACAATTATGGATTTCACGAGGAAATCGATTAATTCACAGATTTTAAAATAATTTTAAAATGATTTTTAAAGTTGAATATTTAAATTCAAATGTTTTGGAAATGGAATCGGAATAAATGTGAAAAGCTTTTGGAATGAAATTTCAAGTTAAAATTTATTTTAGTTTACTTGATTAAGTTTTAAAATTTAAATAATTCAATTTGAATTTGAATTCGATATTTGGAATTGAATTCTGTAATTTGAAACTAGGGATTAATGATATTATACTAGTCATTATGAGTTAAATCATTTTTTAAAGTATTATTTTTGGGAATTTTAATTTAACCCAGGGATTTCAACTCGTATAAATGAATCAGATTTCCAAAATGAAAACTGTTGTTTTCAAATGATAAACACTTTTAGATAAGAACTGAGATTCCAGTTAATTAGGGGAATTTCAAGATTGAATAGAGAAATGATTTTCCTAAGTTATGAATGGATTCTTTTTGAAAGCTATGAATTAAATCTGTTTATTTTTAACAGATTTAAATTGATGATTTGTTTAAATCAAATTGAAATGAAATTGTTTTGAAGGCTATAAGTTAAATCTTTGATTTAAAGATTTAACGAGTTAATCAAATTGAAATGAAAATTGATTTGGAAAATCTGTGAATGAATCTTTTGTTTAAAAGATTAAAATGTGAAAATTGTTTAAACCGTTAAAGGTTGTGAAAATGAATCCTTTTGTTTAAAAGATTTGAAATGGTGATTTGTTAAGCCATTTGAGGAAAAGTTTTGGGTAATAAGTTGTGACATAATTGAAATCCCAATATCTATATATTTCTTGTAAATATTGCGCTCACTATTCGGTTTAGCCGGGAGAGGACCTTTGTGTCATATATCCCATTTCGAATATGTGATATGTCGTTATGGATAGCATTTGAAGACCGGTGTTGAAGACCGGATATTTTAGAAAGCGAAAAGACAACTCGTCGAATGTCTTTGCATCGACTGGTCCCCGGTATAGAGGCTCCATCTGTGATGGGAAGTCCAAACGTGATTAGTGAATATCCGGATTGCAAGGACTTCTTTGTAAGTGCCTTCGGTTCTGTTCGAGCCCGGAACAGACTTGTATGGATTGTATGTCTGACATTACAAATTGAGATATAAAGCCGATTTCTTTCAAATATATTTCTGTTGGTGGCGGAGAATTTATTCTTTTAGCTTAACACCCTTCTCTGAGACGTACGAGCTCAGAGGTTATGTAATTGAAGGTTATCAGCGATATATTCCCAATTTGGTAATGTGACATGCTGAGTGTTGCTGTAAATGATCATTGTGTTGATTATTTGTGACAGGATCATTTGTTCGATCGTCTATCTTGGTGATCATTTATATGATCATTTGTTGACCCAAAGCATGGCTTTTGTATAAAGTATATTTTTGTGGACGTGACTTCGTCGAGCCTCACACCCCGGAATGGTCAAAACAGGAAAGAAGCAGCAAGGTTATGAGGGGTAGCTCCCTTTAGGGTATGTGCATTTCCTTCTGGAAAAGGGTGGTATCATGGTATGGAGCCCAGATACTTACTCATGTTGAAAACACTTTATGATTGTGTGAATTGATTGCGAGCGCTCGGTGAAAGGTCCCAAAGGACCGGGGGATGGCATATTCGGTCAGTTGTTACTCAGTTAGGGGTAACCCGGCCTTGTGTTGGTAGAGTTCCGGTTTGGTTCTCGGGGATGTCCATCCAGAGGCATTCTCATGTGGCAATGGGAAGTTCCTTGGCCTGATCATTCGTTGGAAATCCAAAGAAACAATACGAAACCTTGTACGGTATTAGTTGTAGAACCTGCCATCTAATATGGTAGCTATAGTAGGCATAATATAATGGTACCTATGCTGGCTAAGATTTATATTCTACTTTCGAAATATTTTTCTTACACTATGCACTAGTAATAATATCAAATGTTTATTTTTAAATGCGTATCAAGCATCTTTGACTATCATAAGAAGAAATCTCCTCCAAATCTTCGTTTGCATTGTGTGTGTGGCGGGAGGTCTTATGGTAGTCTCATTTCAAAAAGCATTGCGAATTAACTTTAAAATATTTCTTTGAATGTTTTAAAAGATAAACTGTTTTTGTTGCTCACACCAGTCCCACGACTGATCCAGAGTTTATTGTTTCTTTCCTAAACTCTGGGTGCTCATTATTTTCTACACGAGCAGTCTAGAGTTGGGTTTTTCAGATAGTCGGATTAGTAGGTTATCTGGAGTTAGTTCAGTCTTTGGATCGCAACAGTCTTGCTTATCTTTGTGCATCGTTATTGGGAGTTCGAGCTATTGCTGGATTGATTCTTGGAGATGGAGTTGCAGTTCTCGGAGTTCTCTTTTGAAGACTATCTTAGGGTTATATTGTTCCGCTTCTATTTATTATATCATATCTTTGATGTGTATTGATATCTATTGGATCATCTGTCGTATCAGATATTGTATCAAAGCTGTATATCAATGTATTATTCTTTTATTCCGCTGTGTTATTTACTTAATGTTGTTATAAGCTCCGGCGAATCGGATTTGAACGATCGAATCTATGGCATTCGAATACGATTTGAAGTATGGATGTCGATTTTCGAGCGGGTAAAAATCCGCGTCGTTACATCTTTGCACCGAGTAGCTACGGTATAGAGACTCTCCATGTGATGGGAAGTCCGGACGTGATTAGAGATTATCCGGATTGCAAGGACTTCTTTGTAAGTGCCTTCGGTTCTGTTCGAGCCCGGAACATACTTGTATGGATTGTATGTCTGACGTTACAAATTGAGATATAAAGCAGATTTCTTTCAAATATATTTATGTTTGTGGCGCAGAATTTATTCTCTTAGCTTAACACCCTTCTCTGAGACGTACGAGCTCAGAGGTTATGTAGTTGAATGTTATCAGCGATATATTCCCAATTTGGTAATGTGACATGCTGAGTGTTGCTGTGAAATGATCATTGTGTTGATCATTTGTGATAGGATCATTTGTTTGTTCGTCTATCTTGGTGATCATTTCTATGATCATTTGTTGACCCAAAGCACGGCTTTTGTATAAAGTGTGTCTTTGTGGACGTGACTTCATCGAGCCTCACACCCCGGAATGGTCAAAACAGGAAAGATGCAGCAAGGTTATGAGGGGTAGCTCCCTTTAGGGTATGTGCATTTCCTTCTGAAAAAGGGTGGTATCATGGTATGGAGCCCAGATACTTGCTCATGTTGAAACACTTTATTTATGATTGTGTGATGATGGTGACGAGCACTCGGTTAAAGGTCCCAAAGGACCGGGTGATGGCATACTCGTGTCAGTTGTTACCTAGTTAGGGGTTCTCATGTGGCAACGGGAAGTTCCTTGGCCTGACCATTCGTTGGAAACCCAAAGAAACAATACGATCTTGTACGGTTTTAGTTATAGAACCTACTTCCTCAGGAGGTAGCTATAGTAAGCATAATATAATGGTACCTATGCTGGCTAAGATTTATATTCTACTTTCGAAATGATTTTTCCTACACTATGCACTAATAATAATATCAAATGTTTCTTTTTAATGCGTATCAAGCATCTTTGACTATCATAAGGAGAAATCTCCTCCAAGTCTGCGTTTGCATTGTGTGGGTGGTGGGAGGTCTTATGGTTGTCTCATTTTTAAAAGCATTTCAAATTGACTTTAAAAATATTCCTCTATTTTGATTTTAAAGATAAATAAACTGTTTTGAGTTCTCACACCAGTCACATGACTGACTCGGAGTTTATTGTTTTCTTTCCTAAACCCTGGGTGCCCACCAATTTTGTCACGACCCGACTTCCACACTTCAGGAAATCGCATCATGAATTAAGAAAGAAAGGGATAGAAAAGAGAAAAGAAAGAAGAGAAAGAAGAAACAACACAAGAATCTCAACAGCGGAACGAATAAATTATATTAGTAACATAAGTATAACATAGAATACATCAAATATCAGAGTACACAGACATATACAACACATACTAGACAGTTATAAACACCTGTCTAGTTATTACAACTCAATCACAATACAGAAACACACAGAGATACCAAACACAGCGGAACTATATAACTATACGCAGAAGCCTCCTTCTCCATATGCTCCTCCACAATTCGTCAACGCTAACCCGAATCCTAACCTGAATTCTCTTGACTACTCATAAAAATTTGAGTACCCAAGAGTTATAGAAAAACAGAAATAACTCCGGGTCAGACATGGGTCTGGTGTGAGTAACAGGTTAAATTGCTTAACTTTGAAAAATCTTTTGAAAAGTAAGGTATCACGTAAGACTTCCCACACATAAACATGGAAAAGTTTTTACCTTACGCTAACCAAAACATTTGATAGGAAATCTGATGATATTATAATAGTGTCTAGGGTTTTCAAATAAATAAGAAATAGCCGAAATTGTTACATGATTAAATTCCAGCTACTAGCCACAAAAGTGGGTAATACAATCAAAACCGTTGGCACTTATTGGATTTTGGATTCCATACAATGGCAGGGCTATTGGGGTACCGCCCGTCACAGTACGTGGCCTAGATCACCGTACCGAGGATTACTCCCTTCATCCCCTGCAACACAAAGCCGGACCCGTTCCTTACTGAACAGTTCCAAATAAGACAACCCCGACGATTGTCATGATCAACCGTCCACACAGCCGAAATATAAAGGGACCTCTAGACAGGGGTAAATCTTACTCTCCAGTGGGGGCTACCCACGAAGCTTTGCTGCACCTCCCCTGTTTTAGCCATTCCTGGTTGATGAGGCTTGAGGCTACGATTACCTTTATAGGACATATCACTTAGAATGCTCATCGTCCACCTGACGATGTTCTGAAAGCATTCAATCCATACAAGTTCGTTCCGGATTCGAACGAAACCGAAGGCATTATCTCGTTACACTCATTTTGGAATCACCCTCAGAGTTAACGACAATAACCCTTGCACTTTGAATCACCATCTCGAATCTATAAGTATCATTCCGTCAACTCATTACGGAATCACCCACAGAGTTATACTGACGTATAGCCCTTACACCTCGAGTCTTCACTCGCTCCACTTGTATAAACGACCTAACGTTTAATTGGAATCGATGTGGTTTTCGGATGTCCAAATATGGAAACCCGATCCCGGTCTCATCGAAATCCAAAGCGTGTCTTATTAAGGCCAAGTTGTTTTAAGTTTAAAACAATTCAATTCATTATCTACATATACACAGATAGATAATTCACAGCATAACAGATAATCAACCTTATCATTATCAATAGATAATTCATATCTAATTCAGATAATCCATATTATCATCCAAAAGCAACCAATGCATCCATATCTCATACACTACTCATCTCATAATTGAGATTACAAACCATACCAAGCAACCAATACCAATCATCAAACATAAGCAACTATCTAATGATCACACCATTTATAATTAATTTAAAATTAATTAAATTAATTACTCAATCTCTAATTAATTTAAAATAAAATAAATTAATTACTTCATCATTAAAATTCTGCTTAACTTAACCATCAATTGATTTCAAATCAATTTATAAATCACCATCTCAATATTCATTTCAATTAATATTGATTAACTATCTCTAATTACAATAAGTAATTAGCTTATAAATTAATCACACAAGTTAATTACTTAAACCCTTTGCAAACAATTAACTTGTAATTACTAAATTAATTTATTAACTAAAATTAATTACATTAAATATTTATTCATTATTAATTATACCTTAATTAATCAATTCCAAATTACATCATTAATATTTAATCAATTCCTAAAATAAATTAATTACATAATAATTAATCTTCAATTTAAACCATATATATTAATCACCCATGATTAATAACCATTCAGTAATTAACTACCTTAATTACTCATCCCATAATTAATTATTCTTAATTAATTATCTAAATTAATCCTCTTGATTAATTTCAAAGTAATTTAAATCTAATTACTTCTATATCAAATATCTTTAATTACATCCTGTAATTATTATTTAATTACTTCTTTAAGTAATTACAAATTCACAAATTACATAAAGTAATTATCAAACAACCAACAAATGTTTAAATTAATTAACTTAATTAATCTAAACTAATCACATTCATTAAATTAATTACACCAAGTAATTAATTCATAAATTACTTTCATAAGTAATTAAAAAATTGATTATAATTAATTAATTAATCTAATTAATTATCAAAATTAATCACATTAATTAATTGTTAAATAATCTTAAGTTAATGACTTCATTAACATTTCTTAATTACTTAATTAAGAATTAATTTGTATTAATCATCATTAGTTATTAAGTAATTAATATTTAATTACTATTTAATTAATCTCTAATTATTAATTAACTAAGTGTTAATTAAAATCTAAATTAATCATTAATCACTTGATTAAATAAATCTTAATCATAAATTAAAATTTAATTAACCATCCTTAATTATTGATTAATTAACCTTAATTAATTAATCTAAAATCTAATTAACTAACTTAAAATCATTAATTACTTAATTAAACATCCACATAATTAATTAATTAAATAATTAATTTTCATCTTAATTACCTTAATCATTAAATGAATCCAATCATTTCATTTTATTTATCCTTAAGATAAACATTTCTTATTTAATTAAGTTTTTAAAAACAAAATGTTTTAAATTTATTTTAAATTCCATTTAACATTCATTTTAAAATTTTAAGACTCAAATTTGTCTTAAATAAGATTTTAAAACAAAAATAAATCTTATGTTTAAAAGAACATCTACTTTGTTAATAAGTTTTAAAAAGAATTTAAATTTAAATCAAATCAAATTCAAACCAATTCTAAAATTGCTTTAAAATTTCAAAATTTTAAAAACAACTTCCAACTCATTCTAGATTTAACTCTTTAAAACTCTTTCTAAAATTTACACCTTCAGTTCAAATGCAAATCATTTTAATCATTTAAAAGCAATTTAAAATTTAAACCTTTATTTCAAAACTGAAGTTTAAATTTTATTCCAGATTTAAAAATTCAGATTTGAATTCATTTCGAGTTTCTAATTTAAATACTTTACCTTTCAATTCAAATGCAAAACACATATGCATTTACTTGTGAGTTTTGAAAACCAAATTTAAATTTAAAAACATGAATGATTTCAAATCCCAGACAAATCAAATTTGAATTCATATTCAAATTCAAACTAAAACTCTGTTTAAATCTCCACCTAAAAATTTAAATTTTCCTTTACATTTAAAACAGAAACAGTTTTTGTTTTATTTAAAAACCCAAACTTTGAAATTTTTGAATTTAAATTATTTTAAAGAAACCAGAATTCAAACTTATTTGAATTCATATTTGAATTCAGTTTTAACATCCCAAGTTAAAACTTTAGTTTGCATTTTATTTCAAACTTTATAAATCTGGAAACAGGTTCCTGTTCCCCCTTTCTCTTTTTTTTTTTATTTTAAACCAATTTGAATTTCTGCATTTAAATTATTACAAAATAAGAATTCAAACAATTTGAATCCCTCTAAAGATTCAAGTTTCATTCTAAGTTCACTTTCCAGATTTAATTTAAACTTTACTCTTTAAAATTCTTAAAACAGAATAGAACAGTTTTCTGTTTTGCTAAACCTGAAACAAAATTTTTGACTCGAGACAATCCCATTTTACTTCGGGTCAGTAACCCACTTACTCCGAGTCACTCACTAAATTTCCCGAGACAAAAACACTGCAATCCAAATATCAATCCCAAACCTGAAACAGGCCAGACCCCATCACTAAACCTGTCATCACCATAATCTCCCATCTCCGGTCACCATCATCGTCCAAACTCCGGCAGTAGCTTCATCACTTCACCATCCATCAATACCCACAACAGCTTTGAACTCGATGCACCCTTGAAGCCGCAGCACCCAAAACACCTTAAACACAGTAACTAGGGTTCTACACCTCAAATCCCAAATTCCAATCTCAAACTTGATTTGCATATCAATTCAATAATTTTTCTATGATTTATGATAGATGACTACCTCCAGAAAAAAAATTCAACTAGTTCAAATGCAAGGATCACTGATCTTGATCAAAAAGTAAAATACAGTAAATTTTCAAAACTGCATTTTATTTTATCACTGTAAATTTTTAATCTTTGATTTAAAATTCTTGCATTCACTTAATGATTCTATAAGTAAACTTGAAACACCCATTCATGATACCTACATTTTCCAATTTTTTTTCAGAATTTAGTTGTATTTTGTGTTTCAGACAACACAGAAAACTAAACAACTTATAAAGCCTTAAAAAATTTGTTCCATCATGTAATAAACCAATTCCATTCAAATTCTAATCCATAATAACATCCAGATCAAGAAAGAAATACTATTTATCAAATTTGAACTCAAACTATAGCAATCAGGACCTTGAAATCAAACAAGCATTGCACTTCCTATTTACACAGGCAGTAAAAACATGTATAAAAATTTAACTCGGCAAATAAACAAACATGCATTCCTACTTAATTTATTTTAAATTAAGTGTTACTCACCTGTATGCAAAATGCAGAGCACACTCAATTGCAGGTTCCAGATTTTATTTTAGCATGCAGGCTTCTTTGTTTAAAAATGATGCTTGCTTTTTAAAACATGCAGGCCTCTGAAATGCAGAGCTTCTGGTTCCAGAGGTTTGAAATGCGGGCTTGAATGCTTTTTAAAAAATGATGCTTTCAGGTTCTTTACATGCAGGCTTCAAATTGATGCATGCAGGCCTCTTGCTTGTAAATGAAATGCAGAGCTTCAACTTGTTTTTACCAGATTTTGAAGATTTCATGAATGCATGATTAAGTCTGTTGCATGCAGGCCTTACTTGATTTAGATTGAAATGCAGGTTTTCTTGCTTTCATGTTGATGCAGGTAGTAATTTTGGAAAGAGGAGTTGAATGCAAAGTTTTACAGGTTTGAAATATGCAGATTTGAATTTTGGTTGTGAGAATGAGATTTGGTTTTCTTTTATTAAGGAATGAAACAAAAATGCATATGAATGAAGAGCAAGATAATATGAATGTAAATTTTCGTATTTAAATGAATTAAAAGAAAAAGAAAATAGAATTGACACTTGTCTTTTTAAAATGTGACACTTGTTAGTTTAAGCTTTAATATATATACACATGTCTTTATGATTAATTAGTGTTTATAATTAGAGTTAAATAAGATTAAGCCTTGTTAATTAATCCTTATACATAATTATGAATATAAATAATTCTCTAAAGAATAAAGCAAAGTATGATTATTATAAACAAAATAATATACAAGTAATTCATTTGAAAAGATACTTTTAAAACAAATTTATAAAAGAGTTTGCAATAACATACATGAATACATGTTTATAATTTTAATTGTATTTTAAACTTCAAATTAAATTTACAAATCAAAATTATCAATTAATAATTTTAAAAAGAATAACACAAATATTTGTATCTTATTTTAATATACAAACCTGAATTAAAAATGAATTTTTAACTAATTAAATCATTTATCTCATATTTAAAATCATATATTATTTAATTAAATATTTTTGAAAAGCTTAAATCCAAAATAAATCACAATTTCTATTTTTAAAACATTAAAATTATGCTATACTAATTTAATTAAGAATAACTTATCTATTTAAAATATATACAAATACATATACATTATTAAATAGAAAACAATTTATTAACTCATTAAAATAAATTAACAAATTAAATATTTAAATAAAGAAAATTATTAAATCAATATCAAATTTATTAACAAAATTTATCAATTCAATATAAATTTAAACCCAGATTATTAAATTTATATTGTCCAAAATTCCGGGTCGTTACAATCCTTCCCCCTTAAAAGAATTTTGTCCCCGAAATTTAAAACAAAGGCAATTTAATAATCTATTTACAGATTTTATTTAAAACACAGCATATGTTAAATATATGCCAACAACCAAAGCGACCAATTCACACAAACAGAACAAATCTAATTATCCAAAAGAATTTTGGATAAAACTTTACGAGTTTCCCCAGTATATATATATATATATATATATATATATATATATATATATATATATATATATATATATCGGGATACTCGCTCTATAGAATCCAATCAACCAATACTATCAAGCTATAGAGATCCTAATAACAATTCTATACAGAATATCAGACTACAAACGAGTCTGACTCAACAACCAATCCATCCTAAACTGCTGGTTCTACAACCAGAAATATCAAACACGTACTCCCTCAGAGTTACGTGAAACATACTGAATCCCAGTTATCCAAGCTGTAGATTCAACTCTAGGAAACCAAACACTCATCTTACCCAACACAGAAGAAACCAAAACACTACGGAGCTAGCTTTCCAAACTTATAACTCCTTGGATCAGAGAAAACTTAACCAAAATCCAATCTCCGATTCCAGAATCCAAATTTCTCTGTCTCTTATCCATAACAATCCTTCGGACAATCCTGGGCTACCAACATCACTCCTAATCAGCTCAACTCTTGCTGATTCCAAAAGAAACAAACTGAATCAAAAACAATCCAATGATCTCCTCAAGATCACTAAAAAACCAAGGACACACCCTGCTTCTCAATAACAGAAGACAGAACAAACTTCTCCTTATCCAGGAAAGACAAAACAGAAACATCCCAAACTGCTTCCGCTGCACAACTCTGATCCGAAACAGAAGAAAATGCTGACGAAGAACTCAAGCACAGACTAGACAACCCAGCACAGAAATATGGTTCCACATATCCATAAGGAAACTCAGATGTTTCTCCGAAACCAGAGTTACTTCACCAACTTCTATCTCAAGGAACCACCCATCTACTAACTGAACCACCAGTACCGATCTTGGAAAGAAAACTCGATCTCCAGATGCAGACAAATTCTGACTTCCTGAAAGAAATCCGGACAATCTCCAACAAACACAGGAGAACAAACTATCGCAAGTCACTTTTGCAATCAACTCAGCCTACACCAAAGAAAACTGCTCCCTCTTACCAAACAGAACGGCTTATGCTGGCCTAGCCAACTTACCAGAGAAACGGATCTACTCTGCTGCTTCTGAACTCTACTTCAGAAAAACTACTCAGCCAGAAAACTCCCTAAAGAAAGATACACTTCAGAGCCTAGGTATTCGCTCAGCCTAACGCACTGGTACCAACTGTCACGACCCGACTTCCACACTTCAGGAAATCACATCATGAATTAAGAAAGAAAGGGATAGAAAAGAGAAAAGAAAGAAGAGAAAGAAGAAACAACACAAGAATCTCAATAGCGGAACGAATAAATTATATTAGTAACATAAGTATAACATAGAATACATCAAATATCAGAGTACACAGACATATACAACACAAACTAGACAGTTATGAACACCTGTCTAGTTATTACAACTCAATCACAATACAGAAACACTCAGAGATACCAAACACAGCGGAACTATATAACTATACGCAGAAGCCTCCTTCTCCACATGCTCCTCCACAATTCGTCAAAACTAACCCGAATCCTAACTTGAATTCTCTTGACTACTTATAAAAATTTGAGTACCCAAGAGTTATAGACAAACATAAATAACTCCGGGTCAGACATGGGTCTGGTGTGAGTAACAGGTTAAATTGCTTAACTTTGAAAAATCTTTTGAAAAGAAAGGTATCACGTAAGACTTCCCACACATAAACATGGAAAAGTTTTTACCTTACGCTAACCAAAACATTTGATAGGAAATCTGATGATATTATAATAGTGTCTAGGGTTTTCAAATAAATAAGAAATAGCCAAAATTGTTACATGATTAAATTCCAGCTACTAGCCACAAAAGTGGGTAATACAATCAAAACCGTTGGCACTTATTGGATTTTGGATTCCATACAATGGCAGGGCTACTGGGGTACCTCCCGTCACAGTACGTGGCCTAGATCACCGTACCGAGGATTACTCCCTTCATCCCCTGCAACACAAAGCCGGACCCGTTCCTTACTGAACAGTTCCAAATAAGACAACCCCGACGATTGTCATGATCAACCGTCCACACAGCCGAAATATAAAGGGACCTCTAGACAGGGGTAAATCTTACTCTCCAGTGGGGGCTACCCACGAAACTTTGCTGCACCTCCCCTGTTTTAGCCATTCCCGGTTGATGAGGCTTGAGGCTACGATTACCTTTATAGGACATATCACTTAGAATGCTCATCGTCCACCTGACGATGTTCTGAAAGTATTCAATCCATACAAGTTCATTCCGGGTTCGAACGAAACCGAAGGCATTATCTCGTTACACTCATTTTGGAATCACCCTCAGAGTTAACGACAATAACCCTTACACTTTGAATCACCATCTCGAATCTATAAGTACTATTCCGTCAACTCATTACGGAATCACCTACAGAGTTATACTGACGTATAGCCCTTACACCTCGAGTCTTCACTCGCTCCACTTGTATAAACGACCTAACGTTTAATTGGAATCGATGTGGTTTTCGGATGTCCAAATATGGAAACCCGATCCCGGTCTCATTGAAATCCAAAGCGTGTCTTATTAAGGCCAAGTTGTTTTAAGTTTAAAATAATTCAATTCATTATCTACATATACACAGATAGATAATTCACAGCACAACAGATAATCAACCTTATCATTATCAACAGATAATTCATATCTAATTCAGATAATCCATATTATCATCCAAAAGCAACCAATGCATCCATATCTCATACACTACTCATCTCATAATTGAGATTACAAACCATACCAAGCAACCAATACCAATCATCAAACATAAGCAACTATCTAATGATCACACCATTTATAATTAATTTAGAATTAATTAAATTAATTACTCAATCTCTAATTAATTTAAAATAAAATAAATTAATTAGTTCATCATTAAAATTCTGCTTAACTTAACCATCAATTGATTTCAAATCAATTTATAAATCACCATCTCAATATTCATTTCAATTAATATTGATTAACTATCTCTAATTACAATAAGTAATTAGCTTATAAATTAATCACATAAGTTAATTACTTAAACCCTTTGCAAACAATTAACTTGTAATTACTAAATTAATTTATTAACTAAAATTAATTACATTAAATATTTATTCATTATTAATTATACCTTAATTAATCAATTCCAAATTACATCATTAATATTTAATCAATTCCTAAAATAAATTAATTACGTAAGTAATTAATCTTCAATTTGAACCATATATATTAATCACTCATGATTAATAACCACTCAGTAATTAACTACCTTAATTACTCATCCCATAATTAATTATTCTTAATTAATTATCTAAATTAATCCTCTTGATTAATTTCAAAGTAATTTAAATCTAATTAATTCTATATCAAATATCTTTAATTACATCCTGTAATTATTATTTAATTACTTCTTTAAGTAATTACAAATTCACAAATTACATAAAGTAATTATCAAACAACCAACAAATGTTTAAGTTAATTAACTTAATTAATCTAAACTAATCACATTCATTAAATTAATTACACCAAGTAATTAATTCATAAATTACTTTCATAAGTAATTGAACAATTGATTATTATTAATTAATTAATCTAATTAATTATCAAAATTAATCACATTAATTAATTGTTAAATAATCTTAAGTTAATGACTTCATTAACATTTCTTAATTACTTAATTAAGAATTAATTTATATTAATCATCATTAGTTATTAAGTAATTAATATTTAATTACTATTTAATTAATCTCTAATTATTAATTAACTAAGTGTTAATTAAAATCTAAATTAATCATTAATCACTTGATTAAATAAATCTTAATCATAAATTAAAATTTAATTAACCATCTTTAATTATTGATTAATTAACCTTAATTAATTAATCTCAAATCTAATTAACTAACTTAAAATCATTTATTACTTAATTAAACATCCACATAATTAATTAATTAAATAATTAATTTTCATCTTAATTACCTTAATCATTAAATGAATCCAATCATTTCATTTTATTTATCCTTAAGATAAACATTTCTTATTTAATTAAGTATTTAAAAACAAAATGTTTTAAATTTATTTTAAATTCCATTTAACATTCATTTTAAAACTTTAAGACTCAAATTTGTCTTAAATAAGATTTTAAAACAAAACTAAATCTTATGTTTAAAAGAACATCTACTTTGTTAATAAGTTTTAAAAAGAATTTAAATTTAAATCAAATCAAATTCAAACCAATTTTAAAATTGCTTTAAAATTTCAAAATTTTAAATACAACTTCCAACTCATTCTAGATTTAACTCTTTAAAACTCTTTCTAAAATTTACACCTTCGGTTCAAATGCAAATCATTTTAATCATTTAAAAGCAATTTAAAATTTAAACCTTTATTTCAAAACTGAAGTTTAAATTTTATTCCAGATTTAAAAATTCAGAATTGAATTCATTTTGAGTTTCTAATTTAAATACTTAACCTTCCAATTCAAATGCAAAACACATATGCATTTACTTGTGAGTTTTGAAAACCAAATTTAAATTTAAAAACATGAATGATTTCAAATCCCAGACAAATCAAATTTGAATTCATATTCAAATTCAAACTAAAACTCAGTTTAAATCTCCACCTAAAAATTTAAATTTTCCTTTACAATTAAAACAGAAACAGTTTATGTTTTATTTAAAAACCCAAACTTTGAAATTTTTGAATTTAAATTATTTTAAAGAAACCAGAATTCAAACTTATTTGAATTCATATTTGAATTCAGTTTTAACATCCCAAGTTAAAACTTTAGTTTGCATTTTATTTCAAACTTTATAAATCTGGAAACAGGTTCCTGTTCCCCCTTTCTCTCTTTTTTTTATTTTAAGCCAATTTGAATTTTTGCATTTAAATTATTACAAAATAAGAATTCAAACAATTTGAATCCCTCTAAAGATTCAAGTTTCATTCTAAGTTCACTTTCCAGATTTAATTTAAACTTTACTCTTTAAAATTCTTAAAAACAGAACAGAACAGTTTTCTGTTTTGCTAAACCTGAAACAAAATTTTGACTCGAGACAATCCCATTTTACTTCGGGTCAGTAACCCACTTACTTCGAGTCACTCACTAAATTTCCTGAGACAAAAACACTGCAATCCAAATATCAATCCCAAACCTGAAACAGGCTAGACCCCATCACTAAACCTGTCATCACCATAATCTCCCATCTCCGGTCACCATCATCGTCCAAACTCCGGCAGTAGCTTCATCACTTCACCATCCATCAATACCCACAACAGCTTTGAACTCGATGCACCCTTGAAGCCGCAGCACCCAAAACACCTTAAACACAGTAACTAGGGTTCTACACCTCAAATCCCAAATTCCAATCTCAAACTTGATTTGCATAACAATTCAATAATTTTTCTATGATTTATGATAGATGACTACCTCCAGAAAACAAATTCAACTAGTTCAAATGCAAGGATCACTGATCTTGATCAAAAAGTAAAATACAGTAAATTTTCAAAACTGCATTTTATTTTATCACTGTAAATTTTTAATCTTTGATTTAAAATTCTTGCATTCACTTAATGATTCTATAAGTAAACTTGAAACACCCATTCATGATACCTACATTTTCCAATTTTTTTCAGAATTTAGTTGTATTTTGTGTTTCAGACAACACAGAAAACTAAACAACTTATAAAGCCTTAAAAAATTTGTTCCATCATGTAATAAACCAATTCCATTCAAATTCTAATCCATAATAACATCCAGATCAAGAAAGAAATACTATCTATCAAATTTGAACTCAAACTATAGCAATCAGGACCTTGAAATCAAACAAGCATTGCACTTCCTATTTACACAGGCAGTAAAAACATGTATAAAAATTTAACTCGGCAAATAAACAAACATGCATTCCTACTTAATTTATTTTAAATTAAGTGTTACTCACCTGTATGCAAAATGCAAAGCACACTCAATTGCAGGTTCCAGATTTTATTTTAGCATGCAGGCTTCTTTGTTTAAAAATGATGCTTGCTTTTTAAAACATGCAGGCCTCTGAAATGCAGAGCTTCTTGTTCAAGAGGTTTGAAATGCAGGCTTGAATGCTTTTTAAAAAATGATGCTTTCAGGTTCTTTACATGCAGGCTTCAAATTGATGCATGCAGGCCTCTTGCTTGTAAATGAAATGCAGAGCTTCAACTTGTTTTTACCAGATTTTGAAGATTTCATGAATGCATGATTAAGTCTGTTGCATGCGGGCCTTACTTGATTTAGATTGAAATGCAGGTTTTCTTGCTTTCATGTTGATGCAGGTAGTAATTTTGGAAAGAGGAGTTGAATGCAAAGTTTTACAGGTTTGAAATATGCAGATTTGAATTTTGGTTGTGAGATTGAGATTTGGTTTTCTTTTATTAAGGAATGAAACAAAAATGCATATGAATGAAGAGCAAGATAATATGAATGTAAATTTTCGTATTTAAATGAATTAAAAGAAAAAGAAAATAGAATTGACACTTGTCTTTTTAAAATGTGACACTTGTTAGTTTAAGCTTTAATATATGTACACATGTCTTTATGATTAATTAGTGTTTATAATTAGAGTTAAATAAGATTAAGCCTTGTTAATTAATCCTTATACATAATTATGAATATAAATAATTCTCTAAAGAATAAAGCAAAGTATGATTATTATAAACAAAATAATATACAAGTAATTCATTTGAAAAGATACTTTTAAAACAAATTTATAAAAGAGTTTGCAATAACATACATGAATACACGTTTATAATTTAAATTGTATTTTAAACTTCAAATTAAATTTACAAATCAAAATTATCAATTAATAATTTTAAAAAGAATAACACAAATATTTGTATCTTATTTTAATATACAAACCTGAATTGAAAATGAATTTTTAACTAATTAAATCATTTATCTCATATTTAAAATCATATAGTATTTAATTAAATATTTTTGAAAAGCTTAAATCCAAAATAAATCACAATTTCTATTTTTAAAACATTAAAATTATGTTATACTAATTTAATTAAGAACAACTTATCTATTTAAAATATATACAAATACATATACATTATTAAATAGAAAACAATTTATTAACTCATTAAAATAAATTCACAAATTAAATATTTAAATAAAGAAAATTATTAAATAAATATCAAATTTATTAACAAAATTTATCAATTCAATATAAATTTAAACCCAGATTATTAAATTTGTATTGTCCAAAATTCTGGGTCGTTACAAATTTCCACACGGGCAGTCAAGAGTTAGGTTTATCAGGATATTCTGGATATTCAGGAGTTGTTGGAGGCAAGCTGGATGGCATGGCGTATTACTACTATATAGTATTTCTTTTCCGCTGTTTGTTGTTGTTTGTTATTGTACACTCTGATGTAATGAAATGTGATGTAATGTAATAACTGATATAGTTCTTTGTTTAAAGATTATTCATTTATCTATTATATGTTGTTCCGCTGCGATTGTGAGATTCTGATGTTGTTATGCTGTTTTCTTTCCGTTCTATTTTCTTTTCTCTCTATTTTCTATCTTTTTCTCTCTTCTTCTGCCTCTTTCTTTTTCTTAAACATTGATAATTCGTATTTCCGTTCATCTTGAGTTAATCTATGGAGATTAGTGTATATTCAAGGAGTACGGATTTGCGGGTCTTCACCGATGTATATTTGTGATATATATACTGTCATTTTTTTTTCGGATCCAGCCGCACAAAGGAGACTATGGCGAATTTTTCCGAAAATTTAAGGCGTTAGAAAAAATTTGAGAAAATTGGAAAGTTTTGAAAACTTTAACTTTGATTTGGAATTGAAAGTTAAACAATAGTAGTTGTTTTTAAAAAGATAACTAAGTATGATTTGAAAACTTAGTAAAGATTTTGTAAGAAGTTTAATTATGAATTTTTGGGAAAGTTAATAGATTCTGTAACTTTTCTTACTTGTAAATTTCGAGGACGAAATTCTTTTAAGGGGGAAAGTATGTAACGACCCAGAACTTTTATTAATTAAAATTTGAATATTTAATTAATTTTAAATATTAATAGGTGAAATTTATAAGTCGAATAAATTTATTTCGAATAATTGGATTTAATTGAATAATTAAATCAATAATTTAATATGTGAAAATGCAGAAATAATTGAAAATCGGGTTAAATATGATTGAAGATGATTTGTTAAATTTTATTTTATCATATTGGAGTTAGAACGATATTATAGAACTTTTAAAATTGAATTAAAAGTTTATCTGTGAAAATTGAATATTTTAATATTTAATCGACTAGTGAAATTAGCCAATTTTCGAACAGTCTCAGAATTGGACGAAACTAGTTCCATTAGATCCGTAATAGTTTGTTATTACCGGATTTCAATTTTCGTAGCAATCGGAGTTATCGTTTGATCGTGGCAGCTCGAAACGCATCGAAATTGTTTTAATATTAATTTGGCGAGTTAAAATAGCCATTTTTCAAACAGTCTCGGATTTCGACGAAACCAGTTTCATCGGATCCGTAATGTGATATTATTGTATGGTTTAAAATTTCGTATCAATTGGATTTACCGTTTGTCCGGTGCAAGCTAAAACGCCTAGAAAATCGTTTAATCGGTTTAATTTTAAATTGAACGTTTATTCCCATAACTCGCACAGATGACCGAATTAGCTTCCGAAACCTGTTCCATTGTGTCCAAAACGCGGGGTAAACCCCAGAAACGCCAGTCACTGCGCGTAAATCGGAGTTTGGAAATTCCGGAATGAATAGTGTCGTTCAAACTTCTATAAATAGACCCTTGCCTCTTCACAAATTAAAAAAAAAAATATGAAACCCTAATTTGCAAAGCCGCCGCCAGTTATGAATGTATGGCCGAAATCTTCCTACCTTTCTCCTCTAATTTCTTTCAATCCACTCAATATCATCGAAAACTCTCAACTAGAAAAACGTAGATCTCCTCGAGATCTTTAGATCCAACGGTGGTGATTGGATAATTCGCGACGTGGGGGGAGAAATCATGGCCGAAAGGGGCCGGCTTTGTGCGCGTTTTTCGAGCATAATTGGCGACCGAGCTCGCCGTTCCTCCTGGCGATGGTGTAGCGTGGGGTGGCGCTTCATTTGGCACTAGTTGATCGTGGTAGATGTCATTGTATTTGGCGCGAAAATAAACCCTAATAATTGAGGATGGGTTCGGCTATTTACTGGAGGTGAACGCAAACGAGAGGGAGAAGGGGGGGAGCGCACGGGCCTGATGGCTTTGCTAGGGATCTACGGCAGTGATTAAGTGTAGGTTAAAATATAAATTGGAAATTTGTAAATTAGTTTATAAAATATAAATTCGTAAAACTTGTAAAATGCATATCTTTTTCATTCGAGGTCGAAAACGCGCGAAACCAGTTGCGTTGGAATCGTACTGACGAGCACTACGCTATGGAATTGAATTGGAGTCATTTGGAGTTAGTGAGAATTTCGGGTAAAATTAAACGTCCGTTTAATTTTATTCGAAATAAATTGTTAAAACGAAATTGAAATCAAGGTGAGAACTTCTCACTCAATCGAATCGGTTTCGATTTTATTTTAAATAGTTATATTTAAAATTCTTGAATGCATGTTTGAATGATGATTGATATCTATTGATTGTTAAAATAGACATTATGCGCCGTTAGTAAGGGATGTTATTTATTAAAAACATATACCGCGAATATTTCATAAACAGTGAAATTGGTATTATATATAATAGCAATATATATATATTGGCATATGTACATATTGCAGTTATTGATTTCCCACATTGTATAGCAGATGAGACCCTATTGCGCCGTCTATTAAGCGGATAATATTTTTAAATCCCATATACCGCGATAATTTCGTACTGGAACGGAATTGGTATTGTGCTAACATTTTTGGATGCAGGAAAGCAGGTTGGAGGGATCCAACTGGATTCCTCAACAGTATTTATTTGATTATGGATATTTTGATATTCGTTGATTATCATATACGATATATGATATCGTTGTTGTCGTGATTGACTATTTGGTATGTAGCATCATTGGGCCAAATTTTGGAATTTTAAAATGATTTTTAAAGTGATTTTTGAAAGTATACGTTATAAAATATTTTTGGAATCGATCCATTATAAATAAATAACGTTATAATTTTTAATGTTATAAAAATTATGATTTTTGAGAAAAATAGTTAAAAGTTGATTTTTGAAAATATGGGGTTAATGATTTTATAAAATGGTTTAAATCGGGATTTTTGAATTTATTGTAAAAAGTTTAAAATATAGGATTTATAAAATTTGATTATTTTATAAATAAAAACGGTGAAATTATAAAGGAGTTTAAAGACGTTTCAAAATGATAATATGAATCGATTTTTATAAGGGATTTATAAATTGATAATTTAGAAATTAAAATATTTGAATTATAAAACAAGTTTTTATAAGTGTTAGAATGAATTGTGAATGAATTTCGTAAATGAATGAAATTTATAAATTATAAACGGTGAAGTTATAAATGGAATTTTATAAGCAGTAGGTTTATAAAATTTGTGAGGTTATTAAAAGAATAGATTTGGATAAATGAATGAATCTTATAAGTTATAAGATTTATAATTTGGGAAGTTTAAAGGAACGATTTTGCAAACAAATAAATTATAAGTATTTAACTTATAATATGGACTTTTAGTATATAATTGAGTTATAAATCGAATAGGTAAATAAAGGAGATTTATAAAGGAAGTAGTTATAAAATAAATAGAAATGGGATTTATAAACGTTGTTTTATAAATTCGAAACGACTTATTTTGATAAGCAAATTGTATAACTTATTTATGGAGTCATATTCACGTTTTAGACAGTAAATAATCCTTTAAAATAAAATGAATAGAAATGATGAAATTGTTCACGTAGTATATTCACGTTTTTGAATAGTGAATAATATGTTAAAGGAAATGTTTTGGATATGATCTTTTAAATAGAATTAAAACGATCTAACGATGTTTTAAATGCGTTAAGATTCGAAACCATAGATTTCAACATTTATTGTTGAAATAGACGTTTTCGAGAAATAAAAGGAAATGGTGGACTATAACACTGTTGTTATAGTAAATGATTTCCGAAAGGAAATGTTTTGTATAGTATTGGGATTTATATATCTATTTTAATTTCGAATCCCTATACTAGTGATTTTGGGTTGTCGTAACGTTGTTTTACGCAACATTCGTTTTGGCCCAAATAAATACGTTTAAGAGAATGATTTCCTTAAAGAATGAAATATATACTTAATTTCGATTTAAGTATATTGAATATTTTCCAAGTGTAGAAAATAAATGGATTGAGAATTACTTAATAAGTAAGTATGGAAATGTTTTCCAATATAAAGTGAATATTTTGAGAATTTATCTTTTTGAAGATAAATTGAAAATGAATAATTGAAGTCGTATATTCATAGATATTGTGAAATATAAATTCACTATGGAATTTATAAAAGAAAGGGGTACTTGTTTAAAAATAAATATTGATTTATTTTTGAAGTGTGAAAATTATATATCTAGTAAAGATATTTTTGGGAAATAAATAATTTGGAAAATTATTTGGAATCTGGTGATGTGTGCATATCCATGGATAGTTCAATAACCGACTATCAATATTTACCTTTGAATGATACTTGTTGTGATTTGAATGCTACACTTATTTTTAAATTATTGCGCTCGTTATTCGGATGACCCATTCCGAATAGTGATATGACGTAATGGATAGCATTGACGACCGGTGTTGAAGACCGGATATTTTTGAAAGCGAAAGGACGACTCGTCGATTGTCTTTGCACCGAGTAGCTATGGTATAGAGACTCCCTATGTTATGGGAAGTCCGGACGTGATTAGAGATTATCCGGATTGCAAGGACTTCTTTGTAAGTGCCTTCGGTTCTGTTCAAGCCCGGAACAGACTTGTATGGATTGTATGTCTGACGTTACAAATTGAGATATAAAGCAGATTTCTTTCAAATATATTTCTGTTGGTGGCGGAGAATTTATTCTCTTAGCTTAACACCCTTCTCTGAGACGTACGAGCTCAGAGGTTATGTAGTTGAATGTTATCAGCGATATATTCCCAATTTGGTAATGTGACATGCTGAGTGTTGCTGTGAAATGATCATTGTGTTGATCATTTGTGATAGGATCATTTGTTTGATCGTCTATCTTGGTGATCATTTCTATGATCATTTGTTGACCCAAAGCACGACTTTTGTATAAAGTGTGTCTTTGTGGACGTGACTTCGTCGAGCCTCACACCCCGGAATGGTTAAAACAGGAAAGATGCAGCAAGGTTATGAGGGGTAGCTCCCTTTAGGGTATGAGCATTTCCTTCTGGAAAAGGGTGGTATCATGGTATGGAGCCCAGATACTTACTCATGTTGAAACACTTTATTTATGATTGTGTGATGATGGTGACGAGCGCTTGGTTAAAGGTCCCAAAGGACCGGGGGATGGCATACTCGTGTCAGTTGTTACCCAGTTAGGGGTAACCCGGCCTTGTGTTGGCAGAGATCCGGTTTGGTTCTCGGGGACGTCCTTCCAGAGGCGTTCTCATGTGGCAATGGGAAGTTCCTTGGCCTGACCATTCGTTGGAAACCCAAAGAAACAATACGATCTTGTACGGTTTTAGTTGTAGAACCTGCTTCCTCAGGAGGAAGATATAGTAGGCATAATATAATTGTAACTACGCTGGCTAAGATTTATATTCTACTTTCGAAATGATTTTTCCTGCACTATGCACTAATAATAATATCAAATGTTTCTTTTTAATGCGTATCAAGCATCTTTGACTATCATAAGGAGAAATCTCCTCCAAGTCTGCGTTTGCATTGTGTGTGTGGTGGAAGGTCTTATGGTAGTCTCATTTTTAAAAGCATTTCGAATTGACTTTAAAAATATTCCTCTATTTTGATTTTAAAGATAAATAAACTGTTTTGAGTTCTCACACCAGTCACATGACTGACTCGGAGTTTATTGTTTTCCTTCCTAAACTCTGGGTGCCCACCAATTTCCACACGGGCAGTCAAGAGTTAGGTTTATCAGGGTATTCTGGATATTCAGGAGTTGCTGGAGGCAAGCTGGATGGCATGGCGTATTACTACTATATAGTATTTCTTTTCCGCTGTTTGTTGTTGTTTGTTATTGTACACTCTGATGTAATGAAATGTGATGTGATGTAATAACTGATATAGTTCTTTGTTTAAAGATTATTCATTTATCTATTATATGTTGTTCCGCTGCGATTGTGAGATTCTGATGTTGTTATGCTGTTTTCTTTCCGTTCTATTTTCTTTTCTCTCTATTTTCTATCTTTTTCTCTCTTCTTCTGCCTCTTTCTTTTTCATAAACATTGATAATTCGTATTTCCGTTCATCTTGAGTTAATCTATGGAGATCAGTGTATATTCAAGGAGTACGGATTTGTGGGTCTTCACAGTTATACAGATTATACATCACATACTAGACAGTTATAAACACTTGTCTAGTTATTACAACTCAATACAATACAAGGAAACTACTCAAAGAAACCAACACAGCGGAATACTAGATAACTACAACGCAGAAGCCTCCAGCTCCATTGCTCCTCCATAATTCATCAAAGCTAACCTGAATCCCTTGGCTACTCGTAAAATTTGAGTACCCAAGAGTTTAAGAAAACAAAAGATAAACTCCGGGTCAGACATGGGTCTGGTGTGAGTAACAGGTTAAAGTTGCTTAACTTTTGAAAACCTTTGAAAAGAAAAGTATCACGTAAGACTTCTCACACATAAACATAGAAAAGTTTTTACCTTACGCTAACCAAAATATTTGATAGGAAATCCAGTGATATTATAATAGGTCTAGGGTTTTCAAGTAAATATGAAATAGCTAAAATTGTTACATTATTTAATACCAGCTACTAGCCACAAAAGTGGGTAATATAATGAAAACCGAGGGCACTTATTGGATTATGGATTCCATACAATGACAGGGCTACCAAGGTACCGCCCGTCGCAGTACGGGGCCTAGATCACCGTACCGAGGATCACTCCCAATCCCCTGCAACACAAGGCCGGAACCATCCCTTACTGGACAGTCCCGAACAAGACAACCCTGCAGTTGGCCGCGACCCAACTGCCCACACAGCCGAATAAAAAGGGACTTCTACACTGGGGAAAATCTCGTCCTACTTGGGCATGACCCACTTAGCCTTGCTGCACCTCCCCTGTTTTAGCCATTTCCGGTTGATAAGGCTTGAGCTACGATTACCTTTAGAGAACACATCTCTTAGAATGCACATTGTCCGCCTAACGTTGTTCTGAAAGCATTCAATCCATACAAATTCATTCCGGGTTCAAACGAAACCGAAGGCATTATCTAGTTACACTCATTTTGGAATCACCCTCAGAGTGAACGACGATAACCCTTGCACTTTGAATCTTCATCTTCACTTGAGATTCACGACCTATCGTTAATTTGGATTGATGTGGTTTTCAGATATCCAAATATGGAAACCCGGTCCCGGTCTCATCGAAATCCAAAACATATCTTTTAAGGCCAAGTTGTTTTAAATTTAAAACAATTCAATTTAATTATCTATATACACACAGATAGATAATTCACATCATCATAATAGATAATCAACATTATCATCATAAACAGATAATCCATATTATCGTCACAAATTGATAATCTACATTATCATCACCAATAAATAATTGATATTATCATCACAATGCAACCAAAGCATCCATATCACACAACATTATTTATCTCATATCTGAGATTCAAACCATTCAAGGAAATCTATATCATCCATATATAAACAAGGACTAATAATCACACCATTTTTAATTAATTTAAAAAGAATTAAATTAATTATTCCACACTAATTAATTTAAAGTAAATTAAATTAATTACTTCATCATTTTGAATCTTGCTTACTCAACCATTAATTGATTACAAATCAATTAATTAATCACCATCTCATTATTTATTTCAGTTAATCATTCCCGATTAACAGTTTTCTAATTACAATAAGTAATTAGCCTTTAAATTAATTAAACAAGTTGATTATACCTAATCCTTTACAATAATTAACTTTTAATTACTTAATCAATTAATTAACTAATCCTCAAATTTATCACCTTAATTAATCACCCTTGATTAATTATCGTTTAATTACATTCCAGTAATTATCTTTAATTAATTTTACAAATTAATTATCCTTAACCAAAAACAGTAATTAACCTTTAATTACTTCATTAATTAATTAGTTATAATTAATAATATTGATCCTTAATTAATAACATTAATTAATTACTTTATTAATCACTTATCATTGATTAATTAATTTTAGTTAATCCTTAATTACATCGTTAATTATACAAATTAATGATCCCTAATTTTAATTAATTAACTACATTAAGTAATTAACCTTAATAAAATCACAATTATTAATCATTTTTAATTACTTCATTGAGTAAATTAATTACTCCTAAATTAGTTACATTTAATAAATAAATTATATTTATTAATCATAGTTGATTAGTCTCATTAGTAATTAATTACACTTAATTAATTACACCACTTAATTATTGTCAAAATGACTTAATCAATCAATGCTTAAATTAATTACGCTAAGTAATCAATTATTAATTACTTTTACTAAGTAATTACCTTTCATATTAATTACACAAAGCAATTTATTCTAAAACTCTTCCATACTTTAATTAATTAACCCCAGTAAATTACTTATCTTAATTACTTCTCTAAGTAATTATTCTTCATCGATTTCTTATCAACCCATCAAATGATTATTCTAAATTAATTAAACTTAATTAATTAATTTAAACTAATCAAATTAATTAATCAATTACAATGAGTAATTAATACCTTTAATTACCTTCATAAAGTAATCATACTTACCCAAATTCCATAAATGATTATCCAAATTTATTAATCCAGTTAATTATCAAAATTAATTACATTAATTAATTATTAAATAATCTCATGTTAATGATCTTTATCAACAATTTTTTTTAATTAATTTTCTTAAGTAATTAACTTAAATTAATTATTACTAATTACAAATTTAATTAATCTTAATTACTTAACTTAACCTTAATTAATTTATTCAACCCTCAATTAAATAAATTAATTAATTATCTTATTTAAATTACCTTACTAATTTAATGAATCATAATTCATTAAATCTTTGATTTACTTTAAAATTAAATATTTCTTATTAATGATTACATTATCATTAACAAAGCAATTTAAAACAATTTACTTTAAATTTGTTTCAAATTTCATTTTAAATTTTAGATTTAAAATGAAGTCAAACTTAACTTTAACAAAGTTTAAAAACATTTTAAAAACCCTTTTAAAGCTTATGCAAAAGAATTTCTTATTTTATAAAAGATGTTTGAATTCCTTTAAACCCAAATTCATTGTAAAATACAAATCATATTTTAAATTACATCTTAAACATTCAAAGTTGTTTTAAAACAATTTAAATTTAAAAACATCCTTTATTACAAAACTATGATTCAAATTTGGATTTGAATCCAGATTTAAACTTAAGGTAAATTTCTACTTTTATTTTAAAGCTTTACTTCCAAATTAAACTATTTAAACCTTTTAAAATTGTTTAAAACATTTTAATTAATAAAATTTAATTAAATTGTAAAACTAGGATTCAAACTCAGGTTTGAATCCATACTTTAAATTTAGGTTTTAAATTCTATTTTAAAATTTGCTTTTAGATTTAAATTTAATTTTGAGTTGAAAACAATCAGGTTTCTAGAGAAACCTGCAACCACTACAATAGCCGAGCCTCCCCTTCAATTTACTCCGAGTAAAATCCTTTACCTCTTCGAGCTATTACTCGAATTACTCGAGTAAAATTGAGTGCAAAAATTCTGCAACCCCAAAAACTTCACCTGACACACAACTGCACCGTGCATATGCATGGTGGTCTTGACCACCTCTGGTCATCACCACTGCCTTGAGCACGTCGTCGATTTTCCTCAGATCCAACATCGACCAACAGAACCTCAAAAGCATTACGAAATCAAAATCGAACACCCAAATCAGAAACTGGAAGCAATAGGCAACCCCCTCAAAACCTGAAAAACTCTTCGTCCTTGCTCCTCCGGCCATCGGAGGCATTGAAACTCCGTCCAACCTTTCTTCAACACCTAAACTACCATCTCTCCAAATATTGTAGCACTCGATCATCTAAAGCAACCATGCCGATCAAAACTGATGCACTATCCAAAAACTAGGTTTACAAATCAAATCGTACAATCATCATCACCACGGTGATCTTCCACCACCTCCACCATTTTTCCTTAAATCACTGACCACTCCTCTTCCTTTAGAAAGAATTACGACCCCTCAATCCATTGGGTTCATCAGAATTTCATCAAATTCTAAATTCTGGTTAAACCAGAAATGCAATTAAATTTCTTTACTAAAAATAGTAATTTTTGTTTTAAAAATCAAGTTTAAGCTTTAGCTTTTGATTCATATACCCGAATCTATGAAACAATTAAATTGAATTTTTACTTATTTAAAATTTACAGCGTGGTTTATTTATTTCCAGAGGAAATACAGAATATTTTAACTTAACAAATTTTTAAACCTAAAGCTATGGTATAATAAACAACTTTGTTCAAGACTTAAGTCTTAACAAAAATTTGAACAAGAGCAAGAGAATTTTTTTTATTTTAATCTGGACCTGGAACTAGAATCAGAGGAAATACAATCACTCAGCATTGCACACAAACATTTATATATATACACAGAGATTTAAAATATATTCACAAACATGCTGGTTTTCTGAGATGAACATGCAACATAAACATATACTTGAATTTTTAAAATTTTGATGTTACTCACCTGACATTGCATGAAACAGATGATAGCTTTTGAAAACTGGTTTCAAAACTTGCACTTGAATGCTTTTACTTCTTTGTTTTAAAACTTGAATGCCTTGAAAACTTTAGTGCTTGAATTACAACTGCAGTTGCATGCAGAGATGGCTTTGAAAGTTTTGATTAAAACTCAGGTTAAAGGAAGTGAACTACAGGCAGGCTTTTAGACAGATGGAAGAAGATGCATGTTTGCACAGATTTAAAAATGCAGGCTTGATCAGATTTGATTTTGAGGATTTGCAAAATAAATCACAGATTTTTGATCTAATCTTCAATTTGAAAGTGGATTAAAGATTGCATTATGAAGATGTTTTCAGGCTTTTGATTGAGGATGGGTTTGCATTGCATTTGAAAATCTGGTTTTGAACATGTAAAATGGTTACAGGAAGCCAATACTGCAGATTTGTTTTGAAAGTGAGTTACAGGCTTGCATGTTTGAATTGGAAAGTGGATTACAGGGAAATGATCTTAATTTGAAAATGGTTAGATGGATTTCTGGGTTTTTGAGAGTTTGTTACTAATTTGTTTCCAATTTTTGGTTCAGCTGAAGTCTTTAATTTTAGAGAATGAAGATTATAAAAGAAAGAGAATGAAGAAAACATGCTTATATAAGTTAAGATGATTTATTTTAAAATAAAAGAAAAATTAAAAACAAATATGATACTTGTATAAATTTTTACATTTGTCAATTAGAATAGATTATTAGCTTACATTTGTCTCATTAGTTACTTAAGATGTTAACACGTGTTATATACATATTTTACTTTTTTATATTTAATTTAAAAGTAAATAAAACCCCTTTTTCTTTATTTGTTAAATACTTATATATATAAATTACTTCCATATGTAAATGTATACGTGCATTTTTTTTAAAGAAAATGAAATAAAACAAATTATATGAAAATGAAAGCTTACTCACATAATTTAAATATGTTTATTCTTTTGAATTTCAAAATTAATTCAAAATTCAAATTCTACTTAAATTTAAAGATCCAATTTAAAGTTAATTTATATCATATACAAATTTAAAATAGAAATTCTGTACATATTAAAATCTATTTATATTTATACATTTATTAATATTGTTTGAAAATAACATATTTATCAGTTTAAATAATTTATAAAAGAAATTATAAATTACTTATCTTATTTAACTGAATTAATGTTTAATATGTAAATTGTATTTTTAAACTTCCATATATAATTTCAAATTATATTTATCCAGCTATATTTTAAAAAAAGAAATAAAATAAACTTTTGTTTATTTTATTTAAAATTTAAACTTATGCTTAAAATTTATTTTAAACAATTTAAAGCATTTTTCCTTAAGTATCTTAAAACCATAAGTATCTTAAGACATAGTGGAGTTGCTACATGTAGTTGTAGTGGCACCGGATCGAATCCCAGCGGCCACAATTATGAGGCATAGTGCACGGCCACTTTAAAACCGGCTTAACCAAAAGTCAGGGCGACATAGTCTCCCTATCCCCAAAGTTTAAAGTTTTAAAAACATTCTAAAACCACTGGAAAGAAATCTTTTTTCTTCAAAAATGGGGTCCCCGCCCTCTCCCATTCTTTTTTCCGCAGTTCAGTCCCATCCATCAACTTCTAAACAACCTTGTCCTTCCTCCCCAATCCTTGTACCTCCCTCTGCAAATCCCCTTCCTTCTGTGTCAGGCCCATCCCCTTCTTCTGGTCCCTTTGTCAGTGTTCCTGTAGTTCCACCACCACTTCCAATAGCTTTACCCAATGTGTCAGTTCCCATCCTATCATCTCCTCCTTTGCTTCCTCAACCGACATCTCTTCCTCCACGACCTTGGAACTCTCTCTTTAAGGCCAAACCAAATAATGCTGGGAAATATGTGCCTCGTGAAATACAGCTTGATTATGTTGGTAATGCAATTGTTCCTTCTGCTGACATTGTTCAAGCAGGAAACTCAATGTGGACAGAATATCTAGTTGGATTTTTTCTTGACAATCCTCTTCCTTATTCAACTGTGCTGTACTACCTTAAAAGAGTTTGGAAACTTAGTGGTTCTATTTTTGTCAAATCTGATGGGTTCTTGTTTTTATTCAAGTTCTCTAATGAGGATGATAGATCTAGAATTGCTGAATCTGACCCAGTGGTGATGAGAAATAAATTATTTATTGTAAAGCATTGGGATGAAAATATTGGCAACAGTTGTAGCAGTATTCGAACTGTTCCAGTATGGATTAAACTCTCAAATATCCCCCTGTATGCTTGGTCTCCTTTAGGAATTAACTGGTTAGCTTCTAGAGTTGGGAAGCTACTTTGTTTGGATGCATCAACTGAAAAATGTGAACGCATTTCTTTTGCTAAATGTTTAGTTGAGGTAAATCCAAATCAAGAACTGCCTGACAATTTTTTAGTTAAACTGCTTGATGGCTCTGAGCAGAATGTAAAGGTTAGCTACTTGTGGAAACCAGAGATTTGTACCATATATAGGGAATTTGGGCACTCAGTTAGCAATTGCAAGAAAGTTGTTTGTGTAGGTATGATGAACAAAGTGACAAGAATGAACAGCAGAGAACTGATGCAGAGGAAAGAAACATGATGAAGAAAGGTCCAAGCTTAGAAAAACAAGACAAGGTGAAACAAGTGTGGAAAAAAGTCAATAAAAGCAAAGGGAAAAAAGTTTTAAATTATGAAGTACATGTTGAAACTGCAATGAAGGAAAAAGGTGAACATGATAAGCCTCCAAATGTTTGTATTGAAGACAACACAAAGGCAACAGATATAACTTGTACTCCTACTAGTCAGGATCATGTCTGTAATGTTACCATTCATAACAAGTACAACTTGCTCCAATCTGAAGTCAATGAGCAAAATGCTATGGATTTGCTTGATGAAGAGGATGGTGAGATAAATGTTCTAAATAATGGTAGTCCTCAAAACCTAAAATCAAACACAAAATCTGCTCCTTCCGTTGTTCACAACAGTTCAAGTTCTCCTGACAAGATACCAAATCATGGTGTGCAGGTTAAGGATAAGAATGTCTCTATGTCTACAAAAAGTATCAAAGAAGTTGGTAAGGAATCATCAGTTATGAAAGATAACACTAAGTCTATTGCAACTGATTTTGACACAAGCTGGTGCAAATCATTTGAAATAGAAATCTCTCAATTAATAATCTCCATGCAAGAAACTGATGTCATCCCACTTCCAGAAGCTCCATCACATTATAACTTTTCAATTAAGTTACCAGGATGGCCTACAAGCATTCCTTCCTCTCAATCACATCCTTCCTCTTCTAATGATCCTACTTCCTCCCAAACTAACTCCCATCCTTCCTCCCCTCCTAGCTTATCAAGAAGAACAATTGAAACTAGATCTCTGTCTACATAGAGAAGTCATAACTCCACACTCTCCCAATAATTTTTATGAATAAGAAAATAGCATCATGGAACATAAGAGGAGCCCACAGTAATTTGAAACTTGATCAAGTCAAATGCATAATCTCTGAGTTTAATATTTGTCTTTTTGGTCGTCTTGAAACCAAGCTTAACCATACTTTATCCCTTAAAGCTTCCTCCTACATTAATCCACAATGGTCCTTCCACCATAACCTTGAATCTGCTTCATATGGTAGAATTCTAGTCCTCTTCGATCCTACTTTTTTGATCCTGACACCCATTCTGACAACTAGGCAATTTATTCATTTTCATGTTCATGTCTCCCAAAACCACTCCTCTTTCTATCTCACTTTTGTTTATGCTGATAACAGTGTTATTTCTAGGAATGCCTTACTCAATGCATTGCCTCCCCTAAGACAATCTTTCACCCCCGGATTGTCCTAGGTGACTTTAACTCCTGCTTTGGCTTTGATGATAAATTTGGTGGCACACCTCTTAATCTCAGAGATATTGAACCACTTAATCATTCTGTTTATGATTCTGAGTTGATTTTAGTGAATAAAACTGGAACCAAGTATTCATGGAACAACTGTAGTAGAAGTGGTGTGCGTACTTATACTACTATTGATCATGCCTTTTGTAATTACCAAGCTCTCAACTAATGGCCTTCTCTTTCTGTCTACCTTCCTCAACTAATAATGTCAGACCACTCTCCTCAAATCTTAACTCTGGGGAACCATATTAGAAGAGAAAAGTCAAGTTTCAAATTTTTTAATGCTTGGTCTAAGCATGATCAATTTCTTAATATCATTAATCAAGCTATCTCTGATTTTACTTGTTTTGGTAACCCAATGTTTAAGTTTTGCAGGAAACTAAAACACATCAAGTTAGCTATCAAGACATGGGCTTCATCAACCTTTGGTACTGGATCCCTTCTCTCTACAGCATTAAAGGAACAACTGAAAATAAAGCAAGACTACATGATGGACCATCCTCTTGATATTCAAGCTTCTGATGAGGAGAGGAATCTACACAAGGAACTTAAAATTGCCCTATCCCTGGAAGCAAGCATGAAGATGCATCAGTTGCATAAAAGATGGCTTGATGAAGGGGATAAGAATACTAAGTTCTTTCATGAATCTCTTAAGGTTAAGCAAGCTCGAGAAAATATTTTTAGAATCACTAATGATCAAGGTACCCTATTTTCTACTCCAGACACTGTTGACCATGCTTTTATCCAACACTTCACTAACTTGCTTGGTAGCACTAATGGTTTCTCCCCTGATTTGGACCAAACTTCTTTACTTGCTCTACCTAGCATTTCTCCTCAAGAAGCTTCTTCTCTAATTATGCCTGTAACTGATGAAGAAATTAAAGCAACCCTCTTCTCCATGAATAAGTTATCTTGTCCGGGTCCTGATGGCCTGAATGTAAATTTTTTTATCACCGCTTGGAGTTTGATAGGTGGTGACTTTTGTCAAGCTATCCACAACTTTTTCAACAAATGTAAGATGCTTGGGGAAGTGAATAGCACTAACATTGCTCTCATTCCCAAAGTGTCCCCTCCAACATGTGTCACCTCCTTCAGGCCCATATCTTGCTGTAATGTCCTCTACAAGTGTATCTCCAAAATTCTAGCTTCACGTTTAGTCAAAGTTTTGCCCACTGTTATATCTATGAATCAATCTGCATTTTTGCCTTCAAGAGACATAATTGACAATGATCTACTTGCCCAGGAATTGCTTAAAGGCTATGGTAGAAGTAATTTCACCCCTGCTGCTGCAATTAAAATAGACATCTCTAAGGCCTACGACACCATACATTGGGACTCTATTGTTAGAATAATGGCAGTGATGGGATTTCCTAAAACATTTGTGTCATGGATTTATGAGTGCATTTCTACTCCCTCTTTCTCACTTGTATTAAATGGTAGACCAGTGGGATACTTCAGAGGTAGTAAAGGTATTCGCCAAGGAGATCCAATTTCATCATATTTATTTCTGATGGTCATGGAGGTCTTAAATGTTATTTTGCAGACCAGCTACAACCACAAGACAATCAAGTATCACCCAAAGTGCTCCCTTCAACAAATTACTTCTATAATGTTTGTAGATGATGTCATGGTATTTACCAAACCAGAGATATCCTCCTTGGATGGTATCATGATAGCACTGCAGGCCTTCCACTGTATGACTGGGCTTACCATTAACCAAGCCAAACCGTCTCTGCTTGTTACTGGAATTAGTGAACTGCATGCTACTGCCCTCCAACAACATTCTGGATTCTCTTGTATGGAAAATGACATGATTTACCTTGGTCTCCCATTAATTTCCAAAAGGAAATCTAAAGCTGACTGTTTACCTCTTTACTTCAAAATTTCCTCGGTAATGTCTGCATGGAATAATAGGAACTTGACTCAAAGTGGAAGGCTTGTTATAATAAAATCTGTTGTCTTTTCCTCCATTGTTTACTGGGCTCGCACCCTAATTCTCCCTAAGAAACTATTGCATAAGCTAAGGTCTGCCATGATCAGATATTTTTGGACAGGCAGTATTCATAACAGGAAGATAGTGCCTTGTTCCTTTTCTAAAATTGAGTCTCCCCTGAGATTGGGAGGGCTTGGAGTATTTGATGTTAGGAAATGGAACATAGCTGCTATGAGTAAACATTTTAATGCCCTTATCAACAAAAGAGGTGGCTTATGGGTTGACTGGTCATGGCAATACAATATAAAGAACAAGTACTTCTGGAGCATGGATATCCCTCAAGTTTGCAGTTGGACATGGAGAAGTTTACTAAATCTCAGAGTAGTTTTCCTCCCCATGATACTATATCCCATCAATGCTAGCAATGATGTTAGCTTTTGGCATGATCCATGGATTAGTAATGGTCAAATCCTTTCCAAAATATGTGATCACTATCAAATGACACAATCTGGTATCCACTTTCATGCTAAAGTTAAGTACTTTCTGCATCATAATCAAATACAGTTGCCATATAATAGTAATCAGGTGATTAGGCACCTGTGGAGAGAAATTCAGCAAATAACTTTTAATACTAATCAGGTTGACACTGTAACCTGGCTTAAGAAGACTCATACAGTTACTGCAGTTTACAAATTTGTTAGTTCCAGTGTGTCTCTGCCTGCTACCAAATGGTTAGCTGTTATTTGGTCAGCTGACTCTTGTCCTAAGGACAACTTAATGATGTGGAAAGTCATCAACCAAGCTTTAGTAACCAGATGCTTGTTGAATAGTTATGGAATGACATGCTATGCTGAGTGTATTTTCTGTAATCAACATGATGAAACTACTGAGCATTTGTTTTTTGGATGTCCTGCCCTTCAATTCTTGATGGATAAGATAAGCTACATAACTGGTTTTAATCTGTCTTGTTCAATCTCAAGTATACAATGGAGTATAATCTATAAAGCAACAAAGTGGAGAAATGTGCAAGGCAGAGCACTTGCAGTATGCTTGAAAGTGTGTATGTCAGTTATATGGAGAGAGAGAAATGCCATAATCTTTGATAAAGTTAGAAGAAATGATGATCTGGTATGGGTAGAAGTTAGAACCAGAACTTATAGGCAACTTCAAAATAGTGCAAGTGTTTTTCATCAATCCCTGATTGATGCCAGGACTTGAATTTGTTGTTCTTTCTTGCTTGTTCTATGTATTTTCCTTTCTTTTTTCTATTGTACTTTTTTTGTTGTTCTTTGCAATAAAACTGGTAGGGGCCCAGTTAACCCCGCTGGCTTTGCCAAAATATATATATCTATACACACACACACACACACACACACACACACACACACACATTATAAATATAAAGCATTTTATTAGCTTTTAAAAGATAAAATTCACCAATTAAATATCTAATTAATTGGATTGTTAAATCAAGTCAAATTTTATTAACAAAGTTTATCAAATCAATTTAATTTTAAATATAGATTATTAAATTGATATTGCCAAAATTTCCGGGATATCACAATTTTGGTGATACAAAATCACAAATAGAGAGAAATAAGTATGCAAAATAAGAGAAGATTTTATTTTTCCTAATTAATAGGCATATTTGAGTATTTTTATTTCTCTCTCTAATTAGATAATCAAATTATTTTTTTCCATCTAATGTTAACTTGGGCATTAAGTAATTGATTATGTAAATAGATACGAGAAGAGAGTGTAAAAGTGTGGTGGAAAATCTATTTGTTGATTTTCTCTTCCTCATCTTTGTTCTTCTTCTCCAACAATTTTAGCCATATAGATATTTGCTTCCTTTTTCAATTTGGTTATTGGTTCATGGTATTTTGTTTATTTGAGCTTTTTTCTATTAATTGTAAACAAAATTTTGGTGAATCAATAAAGTGGGTGGTTGGATGGAATATCTTGTGTTATTGCGTTTTGATTTCAATTTCGTCTTGTTTTCAATTCAAGTTATCCTCTTTGTGATTTGGGTGACAAAGATCCATTGATAAAAGTTTCTGCAAAAGTGCTACTATTTCCATAACACTAGATGGGGTTTCCGTTTAAAGAAACTTTTAGTTTATGGGCCTTAACCACATTCTCATCAACAAGATATTAACCTTCTCTCTAGATAAGTCTTTTATTAGTGGATCCATAATGTTATCATTTGATCTTACATAGTCAATTATGATAACCCCATTGGAGAGAAGTTGTCTAACAATTTTATGTCTATGACGAATATGTCTAGACCTGCCATTATTAAGCTTACTATTGGCCCTTTCAATATTTGATTAGCTGTCGCAACGTATGCTTAATGGAGGTACAGGTTTTTCCTAATTTGGAGTACCTTCTAAGAAATCTTGAAGCAAGTTTACTTCTTCTATGGCTTTGTCCATGGCAATAAATTCTGATTTCATGGTTGATCTTGCCATGCAAGTTTGTTTAGAGGATCTCCAAGATATTGCCCCACCAGTTAAGGTAAACACATATCCACTAGTGAATTTTGTATTTAATGAACCAGTTATCAAGTTTGCATCACAATACCCTTCTATTACAGTTGAGTACATGTCACAATGTAGTCCATGACTTTATGTATACCATAGGTATCATAGTACTCGAATTATGGCATTCCAGTGATTCTTTCTCGGGGTGCTAGTATACTGCTGTGTTTATATATCAGGCCTAGTGCAGTTCACTATGTACATAATGCTGCCTAGCATATGAGAGTACTCAAGTTGATAAATACTATCACTGCTATTTTTAATCCAGTTTTGGTTCAAATCTATGGGTGTTTTGCTGGTATTATATTATGTTGTTTAAACTTTTCAAGTATTTTCTCAATGTATTGTAATTGGGACGACACATATCCTTAGTTTTATGTATTTTTACCCCAAGTATCACATCAGCGATTTTCAGATCTTTCATATCAAATCTGATGGAGAGCATATCTTTTGTAGATTTTATCATCTCCTTGTTTCTTCCAAATATTGGTAGATCGTCGACATATAGACATACAATGACATATCTCATATTTTTATGTTTAGAATACACATTTACCACTTTCGTTTATAATGAAATCCATTTAATATCATATTTTCGTTAAATTTTTCATGCCATTGTTTAGGCCCTTGTTTATGCCCAGTGATTTTCTTAATCTACAAACCTTTCTTTCATTTCCAGTTTTTAGGAAACCTTCAGGTTGTTTCGTGCATATTTCTTCTTCCAGTTCTCCATTTAAAAATGCTATCTTTACATCTATTTGTTGTATTTCTAAATCGAGCGTGGATGCGATTGCTATTAGCATTCTTATTGATGTTATTCTAGTTACTGAAGTATGTATCAAAATAGTCCAGGTCTTCCTTTTGTCTGAAACCTTGAACAAGTCAAGCTTTATACTTGTCTATTGAACCATCAGGTCTCAATTACTTCTTAAATATTCATTTATTATCCAAGGTCTTGCATCCTTAAGGTAAATCAACTAATTCCCATGTATGATTTTCCATGATCAATTCGATTTTATTATAAATGGTCTCCTCCCAATAAGGGGCATCGGTGGAGGACATAGCTTGTTTGTATGTTAATGGATCGTCTTCTAACATAAATGTGTAAAAGTCTAGACCAAAGGTTTTTGATGTCCTTAATCCTTTGCTTCATCTTAGTTCTTCCTTTGGTTGATTAGCACTATTTTTTTGATCATTATCAATTTTTTGTTCAGTTTCTCAAGAGAATTGAAGATTTTGATTTCCCTTGGTTTCTTTTGAGGATAATTTCCAGTACCCCGTTTTAAATGGTATACATGCTTGAAAAATCTAGCATTTTTCGACTCATTGATGGTATTTACGTAAATATCATCAATTTCGGATTTGTGTACCAAAAATCGATAAGCAGTATTATATTGTGTATATCCAGTGAATACACAATCAATTGTTTTGGGTCCAATTTTGACTTTTGTTGGTTTAGGTACATCTACTTTCGCAAGACACCCCCACACTTTTAAGTATTTGTTGGATAGTGGTCTATTTTTCCAAAGTTCATGGGGAGATTTAGATGTTTTCTTTCATGATATCTTATTCAAATATGATTTGCGGAAAGAATAGCTTCTTCCCAGAAGTTATCTGGCAAGCCAGAACTAATTAGCAAGACATTCATCATTTCTTTAAGAGTTATATTTTTCCATCTGGCTATACCGTTGGATTGAGGTAAATATGGGGCCGTAGTTTGGTGTATAATACTATGTTCGGCAAAAAATTCCTCAAAGGGAAATTCATATTCTCCTCCTCTATCACTTCTTAAAGCTTTTATTTTCTTTTTGAGTTGATTTTCAACTTCTGCTTTATACTACTTAAACATGTTGAATGCTTCGTCCTTACTTCTAAGGAGATACACGTAACAGTGCCTTGAACAATCATCAATGAAGGTAATGAAATGCCTTTTTCCACCTCTAGCTTGACACATTTAAGTCACATACATCTATGCGTATTAGATCTAGAGGTTTAGTTTCTTGTTCAACATGATGAAACGAAGTTCTTGTCAATTTTGCTTCTGCACAAATCTGACATTTATAGTTGGAATCTATGTTACATTTTGGTATAAAATCTAGATTAATCATTTTCCGTAAGATATTGAAATTTACATAGCCTAATCTAGAATGTCATATGTTAGAGGAGTTAACAATATAAGCAGAAGATTCAATTTTATTCATATCATTGTCTGGTACAATAATGCTTATATTTGACTTAAATAAACCATCACAAACATATCCTCTTCCTACATACACTACATTCTTTGACAACATAAACTTATCAGACAAAAAATTGAGTTTGAAACCATGCTTGCTAAGCAGTGATCTACAAATCGGGTTCTTGTGGATTTCTTGAACATAAAGAACATCTGCCAAAGCTAGTTCTTTTCCAGAAGTCATTTTCAGTACAATTTTTCCTTTGCCTCCGACTTTTGATGCGGTTGAATTACCCATAAAAAGTCGTTTGTCCTCAGTAACAGTTTCGCATGTTGTAAACATTCACTTATTTGCATATATGTGTCGTGTAGCTTTCGTGTCTACAAACCACTCCTTCGAGTCACCAACAAGGTTGTATTCAGACACTGCTGCACATACGTCCATATCAAACAAGCCTTCTGAGATGTCAGCCATGTTTGCTTCTGGTTTATTTTTCTTGGGTGCCAGACATTCGATGGTTTGTGCCCTTTCTTCCCACAATTATGACATGAACCTTGAAATTTCTTTTATTTTTTAGGAGCATGCTCACGTTTTCTTTTGTTGGGTTTTTATTGACACCATTTGCCTTGGCAATCATGGTATGCAAAGTCTTCTTCTCTGATTTCGGTTATCTTCCTCAATCCTTAATCAGATTACAAGTTCCTCCATTTTCAACTCCTTACGCTTGATCTTAAGATAGTTTTTGAAATCTTTCCATGATAGAGGAAGCTTTTCAATTGCAGTGGCAACCTAAAAGGATTGGCTTAGTGTCATTTCTTCATCGTGCAGTTGGTGAATGATGACTTGTAACTCTTGAATCTGATTGTAACGGTCTTTGCATCAACCATTTTGAAGTCAAGGAATTTTCCTACTATGAATTCTTCATGTCCATATTTTCGGTCTTTGGATGTTCGAGCAGTATAGTATACATTGTATAGGTTGTAATCGAGCTCATTTATTACGTAGTTCTTGCACATAAATTCAGAACTCTTCCGGACATTCAAGGTTTCAACTTTTGTTGCATCGGGTTCCAATTCTTCGACTACAGGAGTATCTTCTGTAAGAAACTTTGCAAGGTCCAAAGTCATCGAGTAAAACAACATCTTTTGCTGGCAGCGTTTAAAGTCCATCCCTGTGAACTTTTCCGACTGTTCTACATAAGACAGCGCTATTGTTGGAACCATACTAGTAGACTGAGTAGTAATCATAGTCTGTATTGGTGCAGAATTGTTGCTTTCATGAGACATTTTCGTCTACAAAAACAGCCAACAGTAAATAAATATTATTTCAAGATTGTTATTCGTAACGTCAAAAAAGTGTTACGAAATTGTTATACAGTAACGTCAGAAATGTGTTCCTAATAGTTAGATAGTAACGTCAGAAAAGCTTTACGAAACTGTACACACAAATTGTTAACAGTAACGTTACAAAAGTATTACGAAACTGTCACAATTATGTTGCAAATTGCAACAACAACAAACCGTCACAGGTACATAGCAAAACTGGTATGAGTAGAACTGTGCAGTGACAAATAAAATAGTAAACCGTGTACCGATTAGATTGTCCGAGTTCAATGTTTGAAAAATGTTTCCTTGAAATAATATTGCTCCCTCTACGAGGCTTAAGGATATCGAACAGATAAAACGAACCTTTTCTATGATGCAGCGCAGCAATCACAGAGAAATAACGAACTCAAGAGAGTATATTTAAGAACAGTGCTGCAAGGAGAAAGAAAAGGCAGAAAAATTAATTAGGAGTTGAAAGTTGAGTTTAAAATCATTGAAATTAACATATTTAATGAGGGCGATTGCTATTGTTACCAATATATTTAATCAATTGAAACTAAATGCAAATAAATGTTACACTTATGTGATTTAATACAATAACTGAAAGTGTGGTTGTGGTAAAATAAATAGAAATGTAAATTCATTCATATGGTAACAATGAGTTAATAGAAGAATGAAACTGAGATAAATAACTAATTGGGATTTTATATTTTAATTTATGTGAAAATTTGACAAAATCCAATTTAATGGAAATATAGTAGTTAATGCCAATAAAAATGGAGATTGAAGTATATTAATGTAATGAAATGTAAAACAAATGTTAATTTTGTTTATAGATTAATAGTTGATTTAAATAAAAAGGATTGAAATTGAATCAAATTAATTTATTGGAATATATTATGATTAATTGAATTTATTGGAACTGAGGTTTAACATTGTAATTTGTGAGATATTCAATATCAAATTGATATAGGAATTTTTTATAAAGGATTATGAAAAATCCTAGTAATCCAAATTGATACAAATTATAAATAACTAAATATTGAATTGAAAGTGATTTAATTTAATTTAATTAATTAACTGGAATATAGCCATTTTGACAACTATCTCGGATTTCGACGAAACCAGTTTCATCGAATTCGTAATGGTGAATTATTATAGGATTTCAAGTTTCGTAGCGATCAGACTTATCGTTTGATCCTAAGGGCTTGAAACGCATAGAAATCAATTAAATTAAATCAATTGAAATCAATTTGAATTAAGCTGATTTTAACGTAACTTCTTCATACGATGGAATTAGGAGTTGAAACCTATTCTATTGAGTTTAAAATCATTGAAAACATCTTTCTTGATATATAGGTTGATCCATTTCATTCTTGAGTCGAAACGGGCTTTTCGGGTCGTTTATTGTTCAATCAATCTTGTCCATTCATCCTATTTCTGACCTAACTATAAATAGTCCGTTATAAACCCTAGCCACTCTTTACATTCATTTGTCTGTATGTACATTTCCTTCTCAACTCCTGATTCCAATGGCAGACAAACCAAAAAAACTTCTCAATTGAATCTCAAATCAAAAATTCAACTTCAAATTAAAAAATCTCATACTATATTGAATTATATATCAATTTGAAGCTCTCAACGAGCGCATCTCGGATCTGTAATTCATTTTCCAATTTGTACCTCTATCTATCAAGAAATTGATGAACTACTCTCGACCGTTCGTTGATCGTCTATCAACTTCGACGGATCGTCGTTTGGGGGTTACCGTCTTGTAGAGGAGGCCGAGTTGATAACATTTGTGTCGTTCTTTTGGTTGATCAACGGTCTGATGTGACGAATTAATTCAATTAGGTCATGATGTAGTGGCCGCGGCTTCCCTCATTCACGGCCGATGGTGGCTCCATCATCGTAGGGGGAGGTTGGAGGCATACCGATGGTGGGCTGCGAGCAGTTTGAGGCCAGAAAAGTGATCTCTTGCGGTGGCAACTTCATCGGGCTCGAGTGCAACTTCAACGCGAGGGTTCTGAGTATTGGAAGGTGGTGACGTGTGTTGTTTATTATTGTTTTATTTATTTTAAATTTTAAATCGTTGAACTTCTAATGATAATAACTTTTGCATACGAACTCGGATTCACGCACGGTTTCTTACTTGGGATCGTATTAAAATTCCAGATATTTTAACGCTTGTTTGGACGAATTCTGAAACTGTTTGAATTTTGAGTTTAAATTGGATTTAAATTCAATTTAAATTCAAAGGTAAGTGTTTTAACCCACTCACAACTTCTAAAATTTCTTATGTTTGTTAAATTAAGTTTATGATGCGATTAGAAATTTATTTATGGCTGTTTGGTATATTTTGAATCATTGTCTCAGTTAATTTGAATTTATTTGACTTAAATCGTTATTTAATTTATTATTGAATATAAATTGCCAATTAAATGCCTATTATTGATTATTAGTTCTATATTGATATTTAGTGATTGATTTGGTTATGATTGTGATGGATGTTTGACAGTTGATATTGGATGAATGGATGTTGTATTCTATATCATTATAAACTGCAAGTTCACTATGGGTTGAAATGATACATATCTGAATGGTCTATGGATTAGGAAAAAATCGTTATGGACTGAAATGATAGACTCGAGCGATTTTATGGATTTTAATATTAATTCGGGATTGCGATTTGAAATAATATATTACCGTGAAATTTTAAATTGCGGATTGAAATGATAAATATCCATATCACTAGACCCTAGGGTAAAGAATTATATACGAGCACCGGATTGGTTAAATTAAATGATTTTAAATCCTTAACTTTTGAATTTAATTAAACGATATTTGAAAATAAAAATTTGATTTATATAAATTAAAGTATTATTGGAAAATCAAGTTTTATGTTGAAATGTGAATTGGTTTTAATTGGAATTGCTTTAAGAAATTTATTTGGAAGTTTAAAGGTTAAACTTTAAGTATAAATGAAATTCTATCGAAATTAAGACATTAAATTTGTTTGAGAATAACTTTAAAGTATTTTGAAATTGGAGTAATTCGAATTGCTATTTGAACATGGATTCAAAATGAGATAAAATGCAATTTGATATAAATTCCAAATTCATATTTTAATATAAACTGCTTTAAAAATATTTTAAAAAAATCTCTAATTATTAAGATTTTCAAATTTATTAAACTATTTAACCAATATTAAATGTTTAAATTATTTTGATTTATTTTAAACCAATTTCATTTATTTTAAACTAATTTAAACCATTTTAATTTATTTTAAATATAATAAATCTATTTTAATGCTATTTAATCTTTTTTAATTGTATTTAATCTAATTTAAATCTATTTAACTATCTTAAATCAATTTAAATGTATTTTAACCTATAATTAAACTATTTTAGAGTATTTTAACTATTTATAACCATTTAAAACTAATTTCTAAATTTCCAGACTAAATGACGTGTAAGTGTTTAAATTCAATTCAATTGGTTTAAAAAGAGAATAAGGTTAAATGATGTTCTAACCTAAGTTGGGGTTTAAAATGTTATAATAAATTGAAATGATGATTTTGAAGTAAGAATTTAACCTATTTTAGAAATATGATTTTTGGAAGAAATTATGATTTTGGAAACTATATAATTTGAGAGTGAATATTATTTAAAGTGAATATGATTTGAAAGTGAATATGGTTTATAGTGAATATGATTTAAAAGTGAATATGGTTTGAAGTGAACATGATTTCAAAGAGATGATTTGAAATTTGAATATGACGTTTTGATATCAATTATGGAATGATTTTTGGAAATGTAAAAGAGTCATCCGGTGTGTAATAAGCGATTGGTTGTTAAAGAGACTGGGATCGAATATTGTCATACTCTCTACCAATATCGAAAACTACTTTAACAACTGTGTACGTGGTAGAGATTCTAGAAATAAAGTATGATGGTTTAGTGAACGTTTTCTGTATGATGTGACCTTGACTCCCATGAGTCAGCTTAGATGTGACTAAAATCAGGAGCCACGCCGGGCCAAGTGAGGTCATTCCTCCTATCGGACACACTTCTTCGATATTATACTCTGATTTTTGTGATTGACTTGTTGACCACCCTCTGATTTTTGATTTGGGAGTGTGTTTCGAGGTGGACGGTAATAGCTGTGATGCATTATCACCAGTCCAGATCCGCAAATGGTATATCTACCCTGGCATTTCCTCGTGTGTCGTGTTCACATGCTCTAGCGCACCTTCTACGAGTTTGTTTTGTACCATACTTATGGGATGCCCACTGTGTAAACCTCTCGTAGGAGCGTACGGTACTGTATAGACTATGGGAATATATAAAATGTGTTAATGAGGATATAGGTAACGCCTTAACGCTATTTTAATACTTTTTCTTTACTATAGATATATTATAATAGCATATTGTACTACATAGTAGATGGTTTAACGGATCCTTAGGAGATGTGAATCCTGAGCATCTCTTAAGTTACTGCACTCACGTTAGACACTGGATAGGAGATGTCAACCCCCGTAAACATCTCTGATGCCGTTCCACTCGTATTTATTTACCGTTGATTTAACTTACATAAGATCTTTTAGTTCTGACTCGAGTGTTTTGTCTTTTCAATTCGCTCGGGTCAGCTTGAGCATTTTAGGAGTTTGAAAACCTTATTTTCAGAGGACGAAGACGAAAATTTGTATTATTATTATTTACTATAATTAATTCATTGCATCATGTATTCCGCTGCATTATTTATTATTCTCCAGTATGTGCAACTCTGATTTGTATTGTATAAGTATAATCAAATGTTTTGTAAAACAGCTTCATGAACTGTTTATTTGACTATTATATTTTTTCATTCCGCTGCAAGATTTTGTTTGTTTTTTTCTTTCTCTGCGTTTTCTTATTCACCCCAAACAATCCTCTCTTATGTATGGTTTAAGTCGGCACGTGTGTCTACTTAAACGTACAAAAAGGTGGGATGTTACACTCAGTAAGGGCCTTTATTATGCAATGGTCGACATGTGCAAATATACGTAAAACAAGAAATTCACCGAAAGGTGGTGCAAGTTGCCTATCCGAAATCGGGTGAGGTAATGTGGTATAAAACTCAATAATACACTTATACTAACTATCACGCATAGCTACATGACGAACCTATATAAGCAATTAATTAATGTTAATAGTAAACTAAGTAACCAATAACATTCTTAGTTTGTAAGCATTCATCTAATAATTACATATTAAAATAATACATGTGGCTTCACTAGCATTGTAGTAAGTCGATTTGCTATAGTCGGGGGGAGGTCGTGCAAATATCGTAGATCGTCTGCACTCATGGTAGTATCTGGAATGATATGAGCTACACCGACATTGGCATCTACCGTGGGTCGGACAGTCCGTCCATCAGTTTTGATGAAGAGTGGCGTCATTTGGGCGTCTTGATCAATAAATTAGAAACTGTAAAAAAAGAAATTGAGTGGTAAATAAATGACGGTAAAAGAGGAAAACGAGCCTCATATAGGCGTTTAGTCCAGATGTCTGTTCGACAACCGCCTGATGCTCAAGTGTTTGTTGAACAAATGTCCGGTCTCATAAACTGTTGGAGGATTCGTGAGCTTACAAAATGTAAGCTCACATTTTGTAACATATGCACTCCAAAACTATTGGAGATTCTCTTATTGTAGTATTTTATGGTTAAATGAATTTTATGGTTAAATGATAGTACTCGGCAGCGTTTTATACCCTCTATATTATTTTTTTGGCATTTTCTCATATAATGATATCGTACGCTGTCCATTTTTTTACCAGCTAATATTTTTGCAGCAATTAACGATTAGTGAGAAAGATGAGATGAGCATTGATTTTTTAATACGTTGTAAGGTATGCAGGTGGCACGGTAGGTAGAGAGTGGAGGTGTATTTTTATTTGTTAGGGTTAGGCTTTGAGGAGACGGCTATGAAGGGTGACAATCATGGGAGGTGACGACTACGAGTAGCGTTGGAGCGTAGGGAAAGAGTAGTGTAGGGGACACGATGATGTGGGAAGTGGTGGCATGGGAAACAACGGTTTGGTCTATGCGTAAGTGAAGAACGAAATGTGTCTTTTTGGCTAAATTTTAAAGATGATGTCCTACAAACCATTGAAAGTTTGTAATTTGAACTAAATTGCCATATTATGTATACACACATATATATGTAATACATACGTACATCCGTGTGTGTGATATATTAAAATAAACATTTAATTAATTAATATGTTTATTCAATTGAATACTGAATGTTATAAAATAAACCATGATTTTATTTTAGATAGATAAATCAGATCCAATGCAATTGATAGATTGCACAAGCTCATTAAGATCCAATTAGAAATTTATGCATTTCACCCGCTGCCAAACTGGTAGGGACTCATCACCAATAACCACTCACTTAGAAATGTTGCAAATTTGATGTCGACAATTTATTCATACATCTGCCACTGACATCTACTTTAATGGAAGAGTAAATAAGGCGATGCAATTTTACATCAGATCCAACGTTGTTAACAAATTTGATACCTGACATCCGAGATTTGAAGATTACCCACATTTTAACTTACTTTATTTCTTCCATGTCCAATTTGATACGTACATCGCCAGTGCTTGCAAATTTTGCCAACGAATCGGCTTCTCTGTTTCGTTCGCGTGGGACGTGTGAGATGTCATAGTATTCCAGACGCGCCAGCAGCTCTTGAACCCGAGCAAGGTAAGAAGCGATTCTCTTACCCTTCGCTTGATAGTCTCCTCGCACCTGATATACTACCAGCTACGAGTCACAGAAGATTTCGAGTGACTTCATTTCCAGTTCGATAACAAGTCTCAAGCCAGCAATCAATGCTTCATATTCGGCTTCATTATTTGTTGCTGCAAACTCGAGCTTCAAAGCATAGCAGATTGATCGGTCTTCAGGAGTTACAAGGATTATACCTGCCCCCGAGCAACGGTCGTTAGATGCCCCATCGGTGTACATCTTCCATCGAACGGGGGGTATGGTTCTGTGATTACTCGGTTCATCTAGCACAGTGAATTCAGCAATGAAGTCGGCTAGTGCTTGTCCTTGTATGGCCCTTTGCGGCAAATAGGTAATATCGAACTGACTTAACTCAATATTCCATTTCAACATCCTTCCGGAAGTTTCCGGTCGTTGGAGTACCTGTCGCAAGGGTTGGTCAGAGTAGACACCGATTGAGTGTGCCTGAAAGTAGGGGCGAAACTTGCGTGATGCGATCACCAAGCAATAGGCTAGTTTTTCAATCTTTGGATAATTTCTTTCCGCCCCTGTCAAGCGCTTACTGACATAGTAAACCGGCTTCTGAATCCGGTCTTCCTCGTGGACCAAGGCTGTACTGATAGCATGCTGGGAAACCGCCAAGTACACATACAACGTTTCTTGGTCTATCGACTTGGACAGTATGGGGGGACTTTCCAAGTTCCTCACCAGAGCCCGGAATGCTTCCTCCCAATTGGATGTCTATTCGAAGTTTATCTTTCCTTTCTTTATAATGTCGAAGAAGGGGATACACTTGTCTGTAGCCCTGGATATAAATCTACTTAGCGCAGCCACTTTTCCATTCAGGCTTTACACCTGCTTTATGGTTCTGGGTACTTATATATCTCAAATAGCCTGGATCTTCTCTGGGTTAGCCTGATTCCCCGGGCATTCACAATGAATCCCAGAAACTTTCCTGATGCTACGCCGAGTGAACACTTCAACGGATTGATCTTCATTCCATAATGCCTGAGTATGTCAAACATCTCTGTTAGGTCTCGGACATGGTCGTTCGACTGCCGTGACTTCACTGGCATGTCATCCACATAGACTTCCATTGTTCTACCAATCTGGTCCTTGGACATTCGATTCACCAGGCGTTGATAAGTTGCTCCTGCGTTCTTTAATCCGAATGGCATTACTACATAGCAATACAATCCCATGTTTGTGAAAAAGATGGTGTGTTCTTGGTCCAGGATGTGCATCGGAATTTGATTGTAACCAGAATACGCGTCCATAAATGATAGCAACTCATGTCCGGCAGTTGAGTCGACGAGTTGGTCAATCCTTAGCAGCGGGAAACTATCCTTCGGGCATGCCTTGTTTAAGTCGGAGTAATCAACACATGTCCTCCATTTTCCATTTGCTCTCTTTACTAACACCGGGTTAGATACCCATTCTGGGTAGAGGGCGTCGCGGACGAACCCTTTGGTTTTGAGTTTGTTCTCCTCCTCTTTGAGAGCCGCGGACCTCTCCGGGTCCATGCCTCTTCTTTTTTGCTTCATAGGAACATGTCTTGGGTCTATGTTCAACATATGACTCGCGATTGCAGGAGAAATCCAGCACATATCAGAATGCGTCCAAGCAAAAACATCAAGGTTCGCTCGGAGGAAGTCAGTAAGATTCTCAGCTGCCACGGGGTCGAGCTGCGATCCTATTTTAAGAACTCGTGATGGGTCGCTGCGGCTAACTGAGATGTCGATGGTTAGTTCAGCCGGTGCCGCGTTTGTTTCCCTGGGTTTCCCATCATTGTCTCTTGGATCTATGTCTCTATGGATCCGAAAATGCCGCCCGAGCCAGGGCTCGGGCGCTAGTTGTCAATCGTCAGAACCTTGGATGTAGACAGGGTTGTCCGCAACCTTTCCTTTCTCCCTACGTCATGCCTCCCTGAGCTCAGCTACATAGCATGTACGGCCGGTCACCTGGTCGCCGTGTACCACTCCAACCCCCTTGTCTGTTGGAAATTTTAACGTCAAACACCAAGGGCCAAAGCTGCCCTAAATTCCGCCAGGGCTGGACGGCCCAGGAATATATTGTACGGGGAATCAACGTCCAATACTATGAACGGTAGGATTCACACCCTTCTGCGTTCACCTTGTCCCAGTTCAACTGGTAACTCCACATATCCCATTGCATCAGTCGCTGCGCCATTAAAGCCATGGATTCTGGCCTTGGATGGTTTCAAATCCTTAGTCTCCAGCTTTATTGGTCGTATGCCTACAGAAAGATGATGTTAATGGAACTTCCGCAATCGATTAGAGTTCTCTTTACGAATGCCGGCCCGATGGTCACAGATATGACCATTGGGTCAATGGTAGGAGCCTCTACCTTGTCCGCATCTCTATTGCTGAATATGATATCGTCATTCATCGTACGCTGCTGCTTTGCAGGATTCCCATCTTCCACGTTCGAACAACACTCGTACTCCGCATGTCTTAAGGAGTTAGCATATCGCTCCATCTTCTGCCAGTTCTTGTCTGTAGGGTGAAGTCCGCCAGCAATCGTGTTAATAACCAATCTACCCACAATCAGAGTAGGTTGTTCCGGCTGGTGTGGGGCTGGCCCGCATCCAGGGTCTGATGTTTCTCGGCTGGCATCATGTGGGTCTTTGACAAACTCCTATAGCTTCTTCTGTCTAATTAGTTTTTCTATGGCGTCATGGAGGTGTCTGCACTCCTCTTTGTTATGCCCATAAGACTCGTGAAAACGGCAATACTTCCCGGTCCGCTTCTGTTCTTCTGTCGATTCCTTTGGACGTGGCTTCCTATACTGGAAAGTGTTGCAAGTTGATAGATAGATGTTCTCAAGAGAAGAGTTCAACGGGGTGTATTAATTGTATGTTGGGATTCTTGATTTCCATTTCCTGTCTCTTTTTTCTTTCGGGGGTTTCCACCTCCGGATCCTTTAGACTACCCGGGCTTGTTCTGGATGTCAACTTGAGTTTTTCCAGGGTTATTTCCGGTTTGCTTCACGACGGCGTTACTTTTCACAGACTCTTGAACGGGACCTGACGCCTTGTCTCGCCTTGTCCACCGAGCTTCCTCACTTCTTATGAACTGATGAGCTTTCGAATGAAAACGTTCCAGCGTAGCTGGGGTCTTCCCCGCCAACCAATCTCTAAATTCAGAATCCGGATCCACTCCACGCTTTACTACCATCAAAATCGCGTGGTCGTTAGGATTGCTCACCTCGGTAGCAGCAACATGAAACCTTTGCAGGTATGCTTTCAATGACTCTCCTAGAGTTTGAGTTACACTTGATAAGGACATCACGTCCTTTGGACGAGTGGTGTGTATCCTGAATTGTTCTACGAATTTCATTGCTAACTCATCGAAGCTGGATATAGATCGTGGTGGGAGTCAAGTGAACCACATGGTGGCAATCCCAGACAAAGTGATTGGGAAACACCTACACTTAGTTGCGTCATTAGCTCTTGCAGAATCCATCATCCATCCGTACTCATCACATGCTGCCTGGGGTTAGTCTTCCCTTCGTAGGTGGGAATGGCGGGCATGCTGAACTTTCTTGGGTATTCGGCCTGTAGAATGGTATCCGTGAAGGGAGTATGACTCTTAGTTACTCCCCAGTCTTCATTGGTTAGACCTTGGTTTTCTTCCATCAGCTGCCTGACCATAGCCGTCAAATCCGGGGTTTGTATGGGAGATGGGAGGTTGGGTTCCGTTCCACGGGACTGTGCAGGTTGATATCCCATCCGATTTGGGTCTTGGTTTCTAGTAGATCGATCAGTAGCACCTGCATATGCATCTTCAACCTTACGGCGTCTACGCCTAGGAGGTTCATCAGCAGAAGTCAAGCTATCATCATCAGAGTAGGGGACAGGGCTTCCTCCAGCATTTTGATGGTGCTACTGAGTAAGCTGAGTCATGAGGTCAGCGTTGGCTTGCATTTGCTCAGCAAGTTGCTTTCTACTTTCCTTAAGTTCTCTTATCAGGTCGTTGAATTCTGCTCGGGAAACAACTTCTGCTTGGTTTTGGTGGGAGGGCCCTGCACCCCGAATCGCTTGCTGATTGCTAGTTCCCAGTTGTTGCACACTAGCGGTTTCATGGGCATCTGCATTTTGAGAGGCTGATCCAGTTCGAGGTCTTCCTATGGTAGAGTTGTTGGTTGTAACTCTGAGTAGTATCAACAGATGCCTTATAGATGATTAAGGATCTCCTTCGGAGGATTTATGCAATCCAGTAGCTGCAAAGTAGATCCTAATAGCCTGAGAATTCAAGTTTCTCAGTGAAAGCACCAAAATTTTAGCACCAAAATTGGTCACTAACACCCTTAGAAAGATTATGCAGAGAAATTAATGAAGAAAGTAAATTAAAACAGAGAACAGAGTGCAAATTTAAATGCAGAGAACAAGAACACCAAATTTATAGTGGTTCGGCATAACTGCCTACATCCACTTTGAGGTTGATTTCCATTCATTTCCTTGATGGGTGATTACAGATACAATCCATTTTTAGTTATTAGAATACAATTACAAAGTAAAAGAAATAAGTCTGGAATGAGTCTTGAAAATGGCAGAGTCTCCCCAGTGTTTTCTAAAAATCTCTCCCCTCTTTCCGTGCCCCTACCCCTCTATTTATAGACAATGGTGGGTTGGACTTCCCTGGTGGGCCTGGTAGCTGAATAACTCAGTCCAAATAGGACAAGTCCTGTACACCGAACCGAGCATGCCGAACGGTCGAGTACCGGTCCATTTTCTTTATGCCGAACGACACGTCTGTTGTGGGGAAGAGTAGGCCGAGCAGTGTTCGGACCGGGCGTGCTTGGGAGAACTCCGAACCATCCTTGATTGCCTAACCATTCTTGATTGCCGAACTATTCTTGATTGCCGAACGTCTCGGGAGGCCGAATGACAATGCCGAGCCTTCATGGATACCGGACGCTCCTTGATGCCGAACGGTTTGGTGCCGAACAGACTGGGTGCCGAACGAGGAGCTTAATGTTTGAACACCATCTTGACCGAACGAGGCTTCTGGCCGAACGAAGCTTTTGGCCGAACAATGCTTTTGGCCGAACAAAGTCTCTGGCCGAGCGCCATCCTTGGCCAAGCAATATCTCAGGCCGAACGTTCTTCAGATGCCGATCGTAAATGATGCCGAAACGTTATGGTGCCGATCCACCTCCAGGCCGAATGCCCTTGGTAGACCGAGTAATAAGTTGCCCGGTCGATTCCCTGGGAAACAATAGTTAAATATATAAGTTGTAAGGATATACATTTATCTATTATTTTAAATGATTTTTAATAAAAACCCGGTATTTAGTTCTTAAGTTTTCGTTAATGAATAATTTCAATTATTATAGTGAAATTGAATGTAACTAATTTATAATTAGAACCTTTAATTAAAATAAGTAATTTAATGCTAGATTATGAATGAAATTATAGGTAAGTTGAAACTGTAATCTATGAAACAAAGAATAATATTATTGAACATTTAATAATTTTAAAGAAATAGAGATTAACTTGTGTAACTTCTATTACATCCTTAAAATGAAAATGAATAATTGTAGGCAATAAATGAAAATGAATAGAATTAATAAGAACAAACTAATCATTGTTGTTGTTTTGGTTTATGGTTGCGTAGGTAAGGAAATTTAAAATTGTTTGGATGAATAAATAATCTATTTTTTTCATTTAAGACTGTTGAGTAAACGATGCACTTGATAGTTTATTTTTCATTCTGTGCAATTTAAAGTTTGAACCCGAACAACTATTTGCTTTGTTCGATATGAATGATTGATTGATTTGTATTGATTCTATGTGATGGTTGTATTGATTTGTTGTTTGAGGCTGAAACGACTTTAAATATTTCATTTTATATAATTGTTAACCTTTTTTAGATTATATAAGTGAAATGCAGGTTATGGAAGCAATTGCTACTACTTTTGGTTCCATAAAATAAGCGTAAATTGCCCGACTAATAGGTATGTTTTCGGATTACGGTATATAGCATTATTCTATTGTTTTCTGGGGTTGGGATATATATTATTTTGGTAAATATATGTTGTATATTGTATATTTGATATTATAATTTCTCTTGAGCCTCCCCGTAGAAAGGAGACTCTGCCGAGATTTTTTGAAAATTTTGGACTTAGAAAATTTTTGAAAATATTTTCCAAACTTTATTGATTTAAGTATAAAAAGATATAATGATTGTAAATTTGTATATTATTTAAAGTAACTAATTTTGTAAATTTAGTTGTCTATAAAATTAATATTTTAAATAAGATGTATTGATTTCTAAATCCTTCTTTTCCCTTCTTTTTCTTTTCGGAGACGAAAAGTTTTGAGTGGGGGAGAGTGTAACGACCCGTTAAATTTCGATGATTAAAATGAGTTAAATTAATAAGATTTTAGTTAAATTTATAAGAAAAAAAATCTTATAATTTATATTGGAACAAATGTTAGAAATTAGATGTAGCAATTAAAATTAAAATTAACAGATTAAAATTTATATTGCAATTAATTGAAAATAATGTAAATTGAATAGAAACGCAAGTTTATTTATAGTGCAGTAATTGATGAATAAAAAGTTTGAAACCAAGTAAATAAATTTATAGAGAACATTTAATAGTAATCAATGTATATATTAGGCAATTGGCAATTTTTGGATTTGTTAAGACTGCAAAGTTATAATTGAGTGTAAATAGAAATATTTGGTAATTAATTAAAATAAGAAAAATGTAAATGTTATAACTTGGTTACAAAAATTTATATACGCAAGTGGATGTAAATATGAATTAATTAATGAGCGCATTAATTTATATGGTATAAAACGTAAATTAATGTAATAAGGATGATGTAGGTTGATAAGTACTCATAATGTTTGTGTTGTTGATAAATGTTACTTTAATGATTGTAATATAAAATAACGGAAGTGTGAATGGAAATTAATAGAAACGTAAACTTATTTTAAGGTAGTAGTTGGATGTAGATTTATGGAATGGAGTTAATGCAAAACATTGAATTAATGAAGACGTTTACGTAGCTACACATTGAATATATGAAAACAAAATGTAAGCATTGGATTAAATTAAGGAAATTAAATATTAAAAAGTGGTCATTTAGTAAAACCAATGTTCTGGGAGTAATTATAATAAGTTGTTTGAAATGCGTATAAACTTTGATTTGGAAATCAATTGGATTTAAAATGAAATTTGGTATTACATTGATGAGTTTAAATGTTATTTTATTATGTAAAGTAATAAATAGTGTAATAAAAGAATGAAATCAAGATAAATAAATTTAATTGATACTTTAATTATAAATAATAGGTTGGATGGTAATTGTTGTGGAGAATAACCATACAAGTATTATAAAGAGTATATTGGTAATAAACGATTATTTCGAATAAAAGTAATTAAATATTACTTTAATGGATATAAATGTAGTAACGGATAGAGTAAATGAAATTAGCATTATGAAAATAAATGTAATGTTGTTTTGTAAGCAATAAAAGCCTATTAATGTGGCTGAAGGTTAACGGTAACGATTTTTGTATGTTACTTATGTATGTTGCTTGTAAATTAAACTTTGAAATTTGTTACAATAATTATAATTTAATATTACGTTAATGTTAATTAAGGTAATATTTGTAAGTAATGTTAAGGTTATTCATATTGGACAAATTGTTGAGTTATAAGGATCAGGAATAAAGCTTTATTAATTTATTGGAATTTAAAATTTAATAAAAGGATCAATTGTAATTAAATGAATTTAATATTTTAAAATGGGAATTTAGATGAAATATGAGGAAATGTATGTAATAGTTTGAATCCAATGTTTAATCCATCCATAATATGACTATTGGTTGATTTAAGTATAGGAAGTAAGATTTATTAATTTAATTTAAGTATAAAATTCAATAATTTTATTTATTGCAAAAAATAAAATGGAATTAAAACGTTTAAATACTATGGTATTGAAATTAAAATGGAATTTGAGGATAATAATGTAAAAAATCATAAACCAATGCAGTGGCAATCTTATTTTGGTAGAAGATGTAAATAAGAAGGCTTAAAAATTTAATAAATGGGTTTTTGAGAATTTAATTTATAATTTCTAAATATAATGAAGCGAAAAATTAACATTGCAATTGATAGATTTATCAACTTTTAATTTACATCTAAACTTGTTTAAAATTTTGTAGACGATTAAGAAATATAAAGGTGATAATATTGTCAATTATAAAATTGAAATTTAAAATTTGGATTTAATTAATTAATTATTAATTTATTTAATTAATGAAAAAATAGCCATTTTGGCCACTGACTCGGATTTCGACGAAACAAGTTTCATCGGATCCGTATCAGTGAATTATTGTAGGATTTCAAGTTTCGTATCGATCGGACTTGTCGTTTGATCGTATGGGCTTGAAACGCCTTGAAATCAATTTAATCGAAATCAATTTGAAAAATATTGATTTTAGCATAACTTCTTCATACGATGCAATTTGAACCTGGAACATTTTCCATTGCGTTTAAAATATTTTAAAATACCTATTTTGATATATGGGTTTACCAAATTTCGTTCCGGGGTCAGAACGGGCTTTTTGAGCCACTTTGTCGTTACCGCGTATTCCACCCGATCCATTTATTCTATTTCAACTTTCTCTATAAATATCCTGCTATAAACGCTAGCCTCCATAATTCTCATTTGTCTATACATAAATTCATTCTATTCCTCCTCTTCCTTAATGGCAGACAAAATTCTATATTTCCAGATCCAATTGCAAATCAAATCCAATGCATAAGTTTCAAAGTCCTCAAAAAAATCTGAAAAAAATATATATCGAAGCTCTCGATATACGCATCTCAAAACTATAATTCATTTTTCGTTTTGGTTCATGTCCGATCGGTAAAAATCAAAGAAGTTTCGGCCATCCATTTGCGTCGAAATCATCATCGTCTGATCGACAAATTGAAGATACAGTATTGTGGAGAGTCGCAAGGGGATCGCATCAGCGTAGGTTAGGCGTTGTGTTAACGGTCAGATCATCGTCAATAACTCAATTAGGTCATAGCATATAGGCGGCGGCCGTGGTAATTTCTGCTCGTTCGAGCGCACAGGGTAGGAGTCGGCGTGGTCTATGTGGCGATGACCAAGGCCGCGGTTGGCCAGAGGCGTGGCGTCGTGTGTTTGTTGAGGGGAATTTTTACATTCGGCGGCGGCTACAGGCACTCGTTCGAACGAGTTAGGGTTCATTTCTGTGCGTACGCGTGTTGAAGGGAGATGAGTGACGTGGCAAGGTTTGTTGTTTATTTTTATTTTATTCTTAATTCGATTTCAACTCGTTTTAAATGCAATAACTTTTACATACGAACTCCGTTTCATACGCGATTTTTTTGTTAGGATCGTAATAAAATTCCGGACATTTTGGCGCTGGTTTGGATGATTTTAGAGACTGTCAAATTTTTGGATTTAAATTGGATTTAAATTCAATTTAAATTCAAAAGGCGAGTGTTTTAACGCACTCACAATTTTTAAAGTTTCTTGTGTTTGTTAAATTGGCATATAATGTGATTTAAAATTTATTTATGGTTGTTTGGCATATTTTTAATCATCATCTCAGTTAATTTCATTCATTTAAATTAAATTGCTGTTTAATTTATTCATTGCATTTACACTGCCAGTTAAATTGTTAATTAATTATTCATTGCATAAAAACTGCTAATTAAATAGTTATTTAAATTTATTATTGAATATAAACTGCTGTTTAATACCTATTGTTTATTATCCATTCTATATTGATGCTATTATTTGAATTTGATGATGATTGCGATAAATGGTTGATGGTTGATATTGGATGAATGGATGCTGTATTTTTATTGTTATAAACTGCAAGTTATCATGCATTTTCATTTTATTCGGGATTGCGGTCTGAAATGATATATAACCGTAATTTTTATTTTTAATTACGGATTGAAATGATAAATATCCGTATTACTTGACCATAGGATAGAAAATTATATACAGGCACCGCAGTCTATATAGATAAAAATATGTTGAAATGATTTTTCTATGGTTTTGTAAAGAAATATACGGGTTATATAAATATTGATTTTTGATGTTATATAAACGTCAAATTTATTATTGATTTCTAGCTCTATACAAATATGCTTTGAAATATAAAATAAGCCCAATAATAAAGTTTGATTATTTTATATAATATGGTTTAATGAATATCGATTTTTGAGATTATATAATTTATTTTTATATATAGTTGAATGCTTGAATCTAAGCTATGTATAAGTGTGTTAAATAAAAATTAAGCTTAATAATAGAGGTTGATTTTATTTAAAATAAATATGAGCAAGTATTTAAATCTTATTTGAATATAGAGTGCATAATGATTTAAATAAATTAAGGTTGAGAGATAAATTGGAGATGTATTTGAAATTGAATTTATTTGAGAAGTAAACTCAAAAGGGTTGATGTGAAATTTATTAAATTAAAAATTTTAAAGGAGATAATTACTATAACTTGATTTTTGGGTCTAGTTGAATTAAATGATTATTTCAAGTATGAATGAATTGAAGAAAATATTTAGTTACTTGAAATTTGAGTTTGTTTTAAATGAAAATGGATTTATTTTGTAAATTTATTTCCAAACTAAATAATAGAAGATTGGAATTTTTGAATCTAAATAATCAAATTTAGTTTTGAAATGGTGGAATATTTAAAGCTTTGAAATATATGAATTGAAATGGTTTATTAAGAGGTTCAAATCCGTATTTGGAATTTATTTGTAAAATTTAAGAAGCTATTTTATTATATAAAGTAATCTAATATTTAAACCATTGAAGTATATTAAGTTATGTTTCAAGCTATAGATTTCAAGGTATATAAATTTGAAGTGCTATGATTCTTGAAAGGGATATATTTGAAATAAAATGATATTATATTAATTTGGGTTTTAAAATAGAAATGATATCGTATTTATATTGGTTTGAAGTGGATATTATATTCTGGTTTTAAAAATATAAACTATTTTGAAAGGCCGCGGTGTTATAATAATGATTGGTTGTTGAAGAGACCGGGATCGAAAGTTGTCATACTCTCTACCAACTCCGAAAACCACTAACAACCATGCACGCGGTGGAGATTCCAGAATGAAGTTGGATGGTGGCGGCATTTCCTTTGAGGTAAATACGTGGACCCAACTCCCGTGAGTTGGCATAATGTGGCTAAAACAGGAGCGATTCTCGGGCCAATGAGGTAGCACCTTTGATCGGACACATCCCTTCGATATTATACTTTGACTTTTGGATTGATTCGGTGGCCACTTTTAATTTTTTTATTCAGGGGTGTGGCTCGAGGTGGGCGGTAGCTGCGGCTACGCGTTACCACCAGCCCGGATGTGTAATTGGTATATCTACCCTGTCATTGCCTAGTTGTGCAGTGTCTCCTACCCTATCGCGCCTTGTACGAGTTTGGTTTTCTCCCGTAGCCCGTGTGATATCCTCTGGTGGCTTCCCGATTAGGAGGAACTATGATATTGGATGGACTACTGGGACTATTACGTGTTAAGGGCTATATGGGTAACCCCTTAATGCTATGAAAAAAGTAAGTTTATTTTACTATTAGACACTATTATAATAGCGAAATATTACTACATAGTAAATAGTTTAACGGATCCTTAGGAGATGTGAATCCCGAGCATCTCTTAAGTTACTGCACTCACGTTAGACACCGGATAGGAGATGTCAAATCCCGTAAACATCTCTAACGCTGTTCCACTCATATTTATTGCTGTAGATTTAACTTACATAAGATATTTTAGTTCTGACTCGAGTGTTTTGTCTTTTCAATTCGCTCAGGCCAGTCTGAGCATTTCAGGATTTGAAGATTTTATTCTAAGGACGAAGACGAAGGTTTGTATTACTATTATCTACTATATTATTCCACTACACCATTTTATTCCGCTGCATTGTTATTATCCTTTGGTATGTGAACTCTGCTATTTATTGTTTTGTAAAACAGTTTTATGAACTGTATACTGATTATTATATTTTATCGTTCCGCTGCAAGATTCTGTTTTGTTTTCCTTCTCTGCTTTTCTTATTTACCCCATAACAATCCGCCCTTTTGTATGTTTTAAGTCCGACATGTGTGGTTTATCGTCGATTTAAAGCGTGCGAACAGGTGGAGGAATTACAATGTCGGACTTGAATTGCTCAAAATACCGCGTTGTAAATAAAATTTGGCAAATCTTAGAATATAAAGTAAATAAATAATCACAGTTCACAAACACAGTAAATAATAATGCAACGGAATTAAAAGGGATAGTAGTTCATGAAGCTACTATATAAAAATAAGATACATTAGAGTTAAACAAGATACAACAAAAGAATAACAAGCTACAACAAGTACAAATCAGAATACAACACTACAATCACCGGATACTGAAAGCGAAATACATGGCTGGATCTTCAAGCAAAGCTCCAACTTCGAAGGTGAGTCTTGAATGCTAAATCACTCAGTCTGACTCGAGCGTAAAGCAAAACACAAAACACTCGAGTCAGGACATAAATACTTATGAACTGTAAATCAACTTAAGTGAACAGTAACAAAATGCATCAGTAACTTAAAGGATGTTTGGGATCGTCCGTCCTTTAAGGATTCATTAAACTATTTACTATGTAGTAATATTGTGCTATTATAATAGTGTCTATAGTAAAATAAACTAACTTTTCAATAGCGTTGAAGGGTTACCCATATAGCCCCCAATACGTAATAGTCCCAGTAGCCCATCCGGTATCAGCATATCTCTAGATCGGAAGACTACCCTAAATACTCCATGGGTTATGGGGGAAAAACAAACTCGTAGTAAAGGCTCGGTATGGTAGGTGACATGGCACAACTAGGCATTGCCAGGTTAGATATACTAATTACGCTTCTGGCCTGGTGGTAACGCGTAGCAGCCGCTACCGCCCACCTCAGAACACATTTCCAAATCAAAATCGAAGGATGGCTATCAAATCAACCACAAGTAAGAGTATAGTATCGAAGGAATGTGTCCGATCGGAGTAATGACCTCACTTGGCCCGTCGATCGCTCCTGTTTTAGCCACCTTAAGCCAACTCATGGGAGTCGGGTCCACGTTCATGCCTCAATAGGATCGTCGCCACCGTCCTACTTCATTCTGGAATCTCCACCATGTGCACAGTTGTTAAAGTGGTTTTTGGAGTTGGCAGAGAGTATGACAACTTCCGATCCCGGTCTCTTTAACAACCAAACGTTATTATATCGCTGTGGTCATTTCAAAATAGTTTATACTTCAAAAATCAAATCATTTCATTCCAAAACCATATTCCTTTCAAGATAATTTATACTTCGAAACCAAAACTATTTTATTTCAAAATTATATCTAAATCAATACAATATCATTTCCAATTCAAACATATATTCACCTTTCAAAAATCATAATACTTTCAAAGTTATAACTCTTTCGAAACCAAATACTTGAAATCATTACACTTTGAAAATCATAACATTTCGAAATCATACATTTGAAATCATGGAACATTCAGTTAATTCTTTACATTTTACAAATTTATTCAATTAAACCATCAGTTTCAGTTCAAGTCAGTTTCCCAACAAACCATTCAAATCTTATCAATTTAAAAATATAGATTTGATCCACAAAATAAACTATTCAATTTTAATATATTTCAAAACTTTAAATATATCATATTTCAAACTAAATTTGAAAATATGGAATGACCCTAATTCTTAAGCAAAATTTTTTTTTTTTAACATACTTAACTAAGACTACCTAGGGTCATCCTTACCTATTCTCATATTATCCAGGATCTTTCTCAATATAAAAATATTGTTTTAAATCTAAATCATTCCTAACATACATATATGAAGATATCTATGTTATATCCTACTAGAATCAGAGCATAATAATAATATGGAAGTAGAAATCTTTTTAAATCTATTAAAATGTGATAATTCCCTGATAAAAGATTTATTTTCACATTCTGATTATTGACCATAGAGTCCACTGTAAACATGTACTTTGGTCTGTTATTCTAATTAAGGAATGATTAAGTAATAATCCGGTGGAAGAAAGCTTTTTAATATGGATGTTTGTGTTAAAATCTGCATAGTTTCAAACTCAAGCTAAAAGAAAGTGGATCATAAGTGAACACAAGCAACATCTAGGCGTAATGGAAACGCGCCTAACCTACACATGAGAGGTCACGAGTTCGAGTGCTATGCTGGTCAGTTCAAACTCAATTTTTGTTTTCTTTTTTTTTTCCTGCATGGTTTTAAAATCTGATACCTACCTATATCTACACATATACACTTAAATTTTGCCTATAATCTAACATACAAAACAATATTTCTTGCTTTATTATTTTCAAAACCCATTCCTACTACTTTTCTAGGAATTTATATTTATATTGTTGCCCAAATATCAACATGTACACAGATATACATGTACATGTCTATGTTTCTGCTCATTTTCCAGAAAACTGGGTTCAAATGGTTCCTTGCTCCATTTATTTGAAGTGTGCATTTGGCCTGACCTGTGGTCTAACTATTTGGTTAAAGAAACCATTCTTTTACTTGCATTTGGACATATATCAGTATCAAGACTTGAAAATATAACAGTTATAACTCTTTCTGGATTTTCCCAATATAATTTCCTATATATCTATCTTTTGAAAAGATTCAGGATTAACTAAAACCATCATAAAGTGATTATACTTATAAAATCCAGTTTTTCCTCTAAATCAAAAACAACTTTAGCAAATAGATTTTCAGTTCAGTTTAACTTCAATATCCTTAATACATACCAAACCAGAAACCAGAAACAACATAACACATATTTCTTGCAAGTTCTTCCTACTTAATACATCACTAGATTCATTTAAAATAACTGAATAAATCCAAACTTTCAAGGTTATTACATAACAACCTAAACAGAACTATCAAACTTCCCAGATTACATGCAAATATTTCATTCTAAGTTCTTATCTAACTCTAGTTTAGCATGCTTATCCAATCATTCTCATTAGCCATAGCAACTTCCTATTTAGAACCAGCATTCCCTGAAAAAGCATTAAGGGCTGCCCCATTTTAAATGAGACACCCCAGTTGCCATAAGCAAACAAGGGTCAGATACAAGATCTGGTATGAGCATCATCAAAAATTCCATGATATTAAGTAATTAAGTGAGACCTAAACATTTTGTATAGATTGGCAGAGCTTCTTTGATCAATCTATCTGACTTATTTATGATACCTTGTGCAATTATGATCAGTATTCAAAACTAATTTTTGTACACACATTCAACTACGCAAACTTATATTTTAAATAGAAATGCTCAAGAACTATCATAGCTCCAGTCCAACCAATCAAGGAATACACTAGTTCCTACTTTATCAATCTGAGATTGCATTTACCAAATTTCTTCCTAGCCTCATCTGCCATAAGGAATCACGGGGACACATTGCAATAAAATAATTCACAATATTGCACAAAGATCTCAGGGCTTAAACAAACCATGTGCCAGCTTGCATACTTTAAATACAACAAGCATTCCAGCAGTTCTCTTGGCTCACAATCCTTTGTTTATTTACTAAGTGTTCATGTTTGATCCTATCATGAGATAGCTAGGTGACTGAATCACAGTGTACATGAAACATTATATAGAGCTCACAAGCATAATTCCAGAACAAGCTAACTTTCATATCCAGGGAATTCATATCTACAATTATTCTGGTTTAAAAGAAAATACAAGAATATTTGTAACTGGGAATAAAGACTAGGCATGTGGGTTATTATTGTTTCACAAGCAACCATGTTTGAACTAAATTCAAGATCTAGCTTAAACAAGATTTCTGGCCCATGGTTTTCTATTTGATCAAGGGTTCAGCACTTTAGGAATTTCCATTGCAACCTTGAATCTTTCATTTGAGCCTCAGCACTTACACAAGTGTAATGCAACTCATATACATATGTTTGTCATGCCATAACTAAACCAGCTACAAGCATTCTCTATTTACTGTTATATTTTCATACTATAACATTTCTGGGTATAAACAATCAGAGCATAATACTCAACTATCAAAACTAAAAGCATTTAGAAACACCCATTAAAGCATCCATTAAAACCATAGTAATAAAATCCAAAATATGCAGAAAAATTAGCATAAGCTAGGCTGCCTCATAACAGGACTTAATGCCATGGATTAGTGAGATTACTCACCGAAAAATGCTTCTCCTGCTTAAATCAGAAAGGAAACCTTTTAAAACTTGCTTTTCTGCTTGCAAATATTTTCCTCTTTGTTTTCTTAAATGTTTTGGGTAGCAAATGATTCTTTTATGGTTTATACTTGGATTTATAAGAGAAGTTTTCTAGGGTTTATCATTGTAAAATCCCATTCCTACCCTGGCCAAGACTCATGCATTTTGCATTTCAGATTTGTTCATTTTCACTTTTGATACCCCGGCCACATGTGGTGCTTACTTTCCCTTATTTTTCTTTACCTTTTCAAAATATATCATGTTCTTACCAAGTCATGAAAATTGTGTGACATTGTCACTTGTTTATTTTCTAGAAATCCTCCTTTCTATTTCTGCCTAAAGCAATTATTCTGCTTGCAATTTGTCTTTTGCTATTTTAGTATTACAATTTTTACTTGCTTATTTCTTTTTAACATTTTCTATTCTTACAGAAATGTACATTTGCATACATATCCTATCTAGGCTTATTTAACTCCTCCTTAATTTCAGAAAGATATGCACCTATATGTGCATACAGGCTTTTAAATCCTTGTAACATTTTCTTTTCTGGGTTTAAATAAAATATGTTTACTGATTCAAAACAAAACTTACTTTTCTTATTTTCTTGGATGATTCATATAATTCCAGAGATCAAATATCCATATCACAAAATTATGTTTGTAATACTTTTTAATTCTTGTTTTGATTTCAGTGGATTTGGAGTTCTTTCTTGTGCCATATCAGTGTGCACACACACTTGAACACTTTTTTTTTCCATGTATTCTTATACAAATGAATTCATATATTTTCAAAATTCAACCAAATAAGATTCTATGAATTTCTGGGGCATTACAATCACCCCACCTTTTTTAGGAATTGTGTCCTCACAATTTTCTCATTCATTTTTTTTTTTAATATTTCTAGATTCTCATAAAATCTATCAGACATTGCATAAGCAAACAATTCAGTCAAAACAACCATACATATTAAACTTTTAGGAATTTAGTTTTTACCTTCCACTACAAAAAGCTTAGGGTAATCCATCTTTATTTTATCCTCCAATTCCCATGTACAGTCCTTAGGGTCTAGGCTCCATTGAACCTTTACCAATTTTAAAGTTTTGTTCCTCAACTTCTTTTCCTCTTTAGCCAAAATCCCCACGGGTTCTTTCTCATAGACCAAATCAGAATTTATTTGAACCTGAGTGGGTTTCTCTAGAATCTCTTCTTTATCATGTACCCATCTTCTAAGTTGTGATACATGGAATACATTGTGCATTGCACTCATCTCTTCAGGCAGCTCTAGCCTATATGCTAATGAACCTATTCTTTCCAAAATCTTGTAAGGTCCAACATATCTTGGGGTAAGTTTTCCTTGCTTGCCAAATCTTAACACCTTCTTCATAGGTGAAACTTTGATGAAAACATAATCACCAACTTCATATTCTACCTGCTTTCTTTTTTTATCTGCAAACTTCTTTTGCCTATCTTGAGCTGCTGCCATTCTTCTCCTCACCAGTTCAATTTTCTCTGTGGTCTCTTTTACATACTCAGGCCCTAAGACAGCCTTTTCTCCTGCTTCAACCCAACATATTGGTGACAAACATGGTTTTCCATACAAGGCTTCAAATGGTGCCATGCCTATGGTGCTTTGATAACTATTGTTATATGTAAATTCAGCCAAATGGAGGTGATCTTCCCAATTACCTCCAAAGTCTAATGTACATGCCCTCAATAAATCCTCCAAAACCTTATTTATCACTTCAGTTTGACCATCTGATTGGGGGTGGTATGCTGTACTCAAGCATAATTCACTCCCTATGGCTTTTTGAAAGCTCTTCCAAAATCTGGAGGTAAAGATTGTGTCCCTATCACTCACTATAGTTTTAGGGATTCCATGCAACCTTACTACTTCTCTCATGAATATCTGAGCTAGTTTAGGGGCATTTCTTTCTGCCTTTACTGGTATAAAATGTGCCACTTTGGTCAATCTATCAACTACTACCCAAATGCTTGTATTTCCTCTCTTTGATCTAGGCAGACCATCTATGAAATCCATAGATATATCTTCCCACTTCCACTGTGGTATACTTAGAGGTTGTAATAGGCCCGAGGGTCTTTGGGTTTCTGCTTTGACTTGTTGGCAAGTCATACACTTTGCAACATGTTTGGCCACATCAGTTTTCATCCCTGTCCACCAATAATCCCTCTTCAAGTTTTGGTACATCTTGGTGCTACCTGGGTGTATAGAATATTTGCTTCTATGATATTTATTAAGTATCTCTTCCTTCAATCCTATATTTTTTGGAACACATATCTTACCTTTATTCCTTAAGTAACCATTCTTATTGTTGTTATTCTTAAAACTCCTATACTTCTCCCTTTCCTTGTCATGTTGCTCAAATTTTAAGGCCAGATCAATGACTTGATCAAAAGTTTTATCTACATATGGCAACATGGCCCTACTAAGCCCTGGATTTAAACCCTTAATATACCTATCATTCTTTGATGCCTCATCAGCCACAAGCATAGCTCCATACTTAGACAAGCCTTCAAACCTATGAGTATATTTAGTCACATTAAAAGTTCCCTGCCTAAGTCTGATGAATTCTTCAAGCAGTAGAGTTTTGGCTGATGCTGGAACAAATCTAGCTTCCAACATCTCCTTGAATTGATTCCAAGTGATTTCATTCTCAATCCTCCCAGCTATGACTACCTCCCACCAACTTAAAGCCACACCTTTCAGTTGTCTTGAGGCCACTTGCCTCTTCCTTTGATCATCCAACTGCATGTCATTGAAAATTCTATCCAGTGTTCTCAACCATGCTTGAATTTCCATCACATTTTCAGTCCCTTCAAAGCTCTTGCCTCCTAAATTGGTATAAGTCTTTAATAGTTTGGAAAGTTCCTCATGTGGATTCTCAAGTCTCTACCCTACTCCATCCCTTAAAGCCCTCATAAAGTCTTGCATATCAAGCATTTGTGGTGTACTTGATCCTGCATTGTGTTGAGATCCTCTTCCTACCATAATTGGACAACTACAGTATGGGTAGATAAGGTTAGTTTATCATGAGAGTATATATATATCTATATATTTTAACTTTCTATCTATATTATTATTTTACTCAAACAGTACATACATATGATTATAGTACTTCAATCAATCAATACAATCATTCTTAGCTATGTATAAATTTAACATAGCTCTGATACCAAAATGGAATGACCCTAATTCTTAAGCAAAATTTTTTTTTTTTAACATACTTAACTAAGACTACCTAGGGTCATCCTTACCTATTCTCATATTATCCAGGATCTTTCTCAATATAAAAATATTGTTTTAAATCTAAATCATTCCTAACATACATATATGAAGATATCTATGTTATATCCTACTAGAATCAGAGCATAATAATAATATGGAAGTAGAAATCTTTTTAAATCTATTAAAATGTGATAATTCCCTGATAAAAGATTTATTTTCACATTCTGATTATTGACCATAGAGTCCACTGTAAACATGTACTTTGGTCTGTTATTCTAATTAAGGAATGATTAAGTAATAATCCGGTGGAAGAAAGCTTTTTAATATGGATGTTTGTGTTAAAATCTGCATAGTTTCAAACTCAAGCTAAAAGAAAGTGGATCATAAGTGAACACAAGCAACATCTAGGCGTAATGGAAACGCGCCTAACCTACACATGAGAGGTCACGAGTTTGAGTGCTATGCTGGTCAGTTCAAACTCAATTTTTGTTTTCTTTTCTTTTCTTTTTCCTGCATGGTTTTAAAATCTGATACCTACCTATATCTACACATATACACTTAAATTTTGCCTATAATCTAACATACAAAACAATATTTCTTGCTTTATTATTTTCAAAACCCATTCCTACTACTTTTCTAGGAATTTATATTTATATTGTTGCCCAAATATCAACATGTACACAGATATACATGTACATGTCTATGTTTCTGCTCATTTTCCAGAAAACTGGGTTCAAATGGTTCCTTGCTCCATTTATTTGAAGTGTGCATTTGGCCTGACCTGTGGTCTAACTATTTGGTTAAAGAAACCATTCTTTTACTTGCATTTGGACATATATCAGTATCAAGACTTGAAAATATAACAGTTATAACTCTTTCTGGATTTTCCCAATATAATTTCCTATATATCTATCTTTTGAAAAGATTCAGGATTAACTAAAACCATCATAAAGTGATTATACTTATAAAATCCAGTTTTTCCTCTAAATCAAAAACAACTTTAGCAAATAGATTTTCAATTCAGTTTAACTTCAATATCCTTAATACATACCAAACCAGAAACCAGAAACAACATAACACATATTTCTTGCAAGTTCTTCCTACTTAATACATCACTAGATTCATTTAAAATAACTGAATAAATCCAAACTTTCAAGGTTATTACATAACAACCTAAACAGAACTATCAAACTTCCCAGATTACATGCAAATATTTCATTCTAAGTTCTTATCTAACTCTAGTTTAGCATGCTTATCCAATCATTCTCATTAGCCATAGCAACTTCCTATTTAGAACCAGCATTCCCTGAAAAAGCATTAAGGGCTGCCCCATTTTAAATGAGACACCCCAGTTGCCATAAGCAAACAAGGGTCAGATACAAGATCTGGTATGAGCATCATCAAAAATTCCATGATATTAAGTAATTAAGTGAGACCTAAACATTTTGTATAGATTGGCAGAGCTTCTTTGATCAATCTATCTGACTTATTTATGATACCTTGTGCAATTATGATCAGTATTCAAAACTAATTTTTGTACACACATTCAACTACGCAAACTTATATTTTAAATAGAAATGCTCAAGAACTATCATAGCTCCAGTCCAACCAATCAAGGAATACACTAGTTCCTACTTTATCAATCTGAGATTGCATTTACCAAATTTCTTCCTAGCCTCATCTGCCATAAGGAATCACGGGGACACATTGCAATAAAATAATTCACAATATTGCACAAAGATCTCAGGGCTTAAACAAACCATGTGCCAACTTGCATACTTTAAATACAACAAGCATTCCAGCAGTTCTCTTGGCTCACAATCCTTTGTTTATTTACTAAGTGTTCATGTTTGATCCTATCATGAGATAGCTAGGTGACTGAATCACAGTGTACATGAAACATTATATAGAGCTCACAAGCATAATTCCAGAACAAGCTAACTTTCATATCCAGGGAATTCATATCTACAATTATTCTGGTTTAAAAGAAAATACAAGAATATTTGTAACTGGGAATAAAGACTAGGCATGTGGGTTATTATTGTTTCACAAGCAACCATGTTTGAACTAAATTCAAGATCTAGCTTAAACAAGATTTCTGGCCCATGGTTTTCTATTTGATCAAGGGTTCAGCACTTTAGGAATTTCCATTGCAACCTTGAATCTTTCATTTGAGCCTCAGCACTTACACAAGTGTAATGCAACTCATATACATATGTTTGTCATGCCATAACTAAACCAGCTACAAGCATTCTCTATTTACTGTTATATTTTCATACTATAACATTTCTGGGTATAAACAATCAGAGCATAATACTCAACTATCAAAACTAAAAGCATTTAGAAACACCCATTAAAGCATCCATTAAAACCATAGTAATAAAATCCAAAATATGCAGAAAAATTAGCATAAGCTAGGCTGCCTCATAACAGGACTTAATGCCATGGATTAGTGAGATTACTCACCGAAAAATGCTTCTCCTGCTTAAATCAGAAAGGAAACCTTTTAAAACTTGCTTTTCTGCTTGCAAATATTTTCCTCTTTGTTTTCTTAAATGTTTTGGGTAGCAAATGATTCTTTTCTGGTTTATACTTGGATTTATAAGAGAAGTTTTCTAGGGTTTATCATTGTAAAATCCCATTCCTACCCTGGCCAAGACTCATGCATTTTGCATTTCAGATTTGTTCATTTTCACTTTTGATACCCCGGCCACATGTGGTGCTTACTTTCCCTTATTTTTCTTTACCTTTTCAAAATATATCATGTTCTTACCAAGTCATGAAAATTGTGTGACATTGTCACTTGTTTATTTTCTAGAAATCCTCCTTTCTATTTCTGCCTAAAGCAATTATTCTGCTTGCAATTTGTCTTTTGCTATTTTAGTATTACAATTTTTACTTGCTTATTTCTTTTTAACATTTTCTATTCTTACAGAAATGTACATTTGCATACATATCCTATCTAGGCTTATTTAACTCCTCCTTAATTTCAGAAAGATATGCACCTATATGTGCATACAGGCTTTTAAATCCTTGTAACATTTTCTTTTCTGGGTTTAAATAAAATATGTTTACTGATTCAAAACAAAACTTACTTTTCTTATTTTCTTGGATGATTCATATAATTCCAGAGATCAAATATCCATATCACAAAATTATGTTTGTAATACTTTTTAATTCTTGTTTTGATTTCAGTGGATTTGGAGTTCTTTCTTGTGCCATATCAGTGTGCACACACACTTGAACACTTTTTTTTCCCATGTATTCTTATACAAATGAATTCATATATTTTCAAAATTCAACCAAATAAGATTCTATGAATTTCTGGGGCATTACAAAATATCATATATCTCAAATTTAATTTCATTATTACTTAAGTTTGAAATATTCACTTCAAAAATCAAATACCATTTGAATAAACTTATATTACAAGTAAACCAAATATCCTTTAAATATTCATTTGTCAAATATCATTTCAAATTCATTTTCTTTATCAAAATAAAGATCAAATTATTTCCAAACCATTTCAATCATCAAAATATCATATCTTTTCAGAACCTCATTATCAAATCATTATTTGAATTCAAATTCAAATTTTAAATTTAAATATCATTTTTAAGTCGAATAAGTCATTTATTTATTATTTCAAATATCATTACCAAAACAATTTCAAAATTCCATTCAAAATTCATTTATCTCATTACATTTCATTCCATTTAACACATAAACAAGTAAACCTTATTTAAATTCAGGTTCAATTTAAATTCCATAAAATTCAAATTTAATTATTGAATTATATTCAAAACTCCTTAAATTTCTCAAATAATCAATTTCCAAAAGTTAAATCATTTAACACTTTAAAATATAACTCAAACAATGTTAAAATCAATAATATTTCAAAACAATGTCAAATTATAGCAACGACGACATTTATAAAGTGCTATCGTAGCTTATTGTTTCAAAAATAATTTAGTTCAAGACTAATGGAATTTATAAAAATACCGTAAGACTACAGCATTTTAGAAATGCTATTAATAAAATTTTATATTTTATTATAACTTCCAGAAACATTTAAAAACTTTAATTTTAGCAAATTTAAACTTATAAATCATATTTCCAGACTTCAAAATTTAACATTTAAATAATTTTAACATATGATTTATCATAATAAAATTAAAATATCAAATATTCAATTTAAAAACTCAATTCATTTATTAAGCCAAAATTTCACTGTTTATTAACTTATAAATTAAATAAAATTTAACATATCACTTTAAATATCATTTCAAAACTTCAAATTAAATTTCCATTATTTATTTGCATTTTAAAAATAAATTTAAAGTCAAAATTCACATTTACTTCAAATTTACATACTTAAATTCACAAATTCAAAACTAAATATTTAGCCTTCTTAAAACTATAAAATATATATTTTTAAATCAAAATTTCATAATTTAAAAGTGCATATCTTTATAAAAATCATTTAAAAATATACCATGGGGTCTGTATATAATTTTCTAACCTAGGTCAAGTGATACGGATATATATCATTTCAATCCCCAATTTAAAAAGAAAACCCGAGTTCTATCATTTCAAACCCGCAATCCCAAGTCAAATAAAATATAATAAAAAATCACTCAGGCCTATCATTTCAGCCCATAATGATTTTTCCTTATTCTAATGTCCGTTCGGGTATGTATCATTTCAACCCATGGTGATTCTATTCTAACAGGGAACTTGCATTGTGAATATATGCATAAACAATGTCAATGCCACAATATAATGTCATATATCACATGTCAGGTGATAATTAACAGTTTTAGCATGGCAATAACATGGAAAAGCATATCATATGATCATCATTAACTTGCATAAACATTTTATATTACTAAACATTTGCCATCAATTCACTAGTTCAAAAGTAAGTATGTCAGAGTGAGAAAGACTCACCTTTACAAGCTGAAGATCACTACAACACACAAAACGATTTCAAAGGCACGACAAGCACGATTTGGCACGACTTTGATTCAAAATGAGAGAGATAAGATATGATCTTGCACACGAAAATTAAACAAAGTAATACAAACATATATATACAATACAAAGATTAATTGAAACAATAGGAAAGTAAAAGCAACAAACGACATTACCAAGCTTTTCAACCATTTTTGCTTGACCACAACTCCATGTATGCTCGGCCATACATGCTTAGGGCTCGGCCACACATGTTTTTCAGGTGGAAAAGGATCTGGTTTGGATCATGAGTGCACAGCTACAAAGGAATGTAGAAGGTTTTTGGGAGTTACATGGTAAGGAATACAATGAGACAAGGCATAAAGTGGAGTTTGGGTTGCATTTAAGCTCGGCCTATGGTCAAGTGGGGTTCGGCAATGCACTATTTTAGGTCTGAAGGGGAGGCCAAAGGTCATGTCAGGTAAGGTCATGGCTGGAGGAGGAGCTTGTGGTGAAGGAGAGGCAAGGTGTGAAGGGAATGGTGGAAATATTGGTTCGGCTAGGCAATTTTGGAGAGGTTTGCACACATTTTTGTGGAGTTTTGTTCATGGGATGTTCACAGCACTTGTCGATCAGAGGAGGGAGAGGTCAGGCCATGGAGGATGTGGGGAAGGAAGTAGTGGTCTATGGAGGAGAGGAGGGGATATGGCCGAGCAAGAAAGCAAAACATTGAAAAAAATTGAAAAGAAAAAGGAAAAGAGGAGCCATGAATCACTTTTTTTTCTCTAATGAAATAGACGTGAATGGAGATGAGGTAGGAAGTTATTCACGTGAATATCAGGGAGAATACACGGCTAAGACCAAAGAAAAGAATGGCTAAAAGAAAGGAAGTGAAAAGGCAAGAAGAGGAAAAGGCAAAGAAAGGAAAGGTCACAGGAAAATGAAAGGTTTTTGACTATTTGTATTTCCAATTTCTTTTAATCAAAATAACTAAATAAATTTCAGTAAAATAAAAATAAAGCTGAACAAAATAAAATGCAAAGAAAATAAAAATATAATTTAAGGAAAAATAGAAAATAATTAAGAAAATAGCCAATATATTGAAACTAGCATTTAAAAATATAAACAATATACCATGAACATTAAAAAATTATAACTTCACTTATAAAAAAATTTAAAATAAAATAAATACATAACATGTCATGTTACACAAATAAGAACATGATATGACAAACAAAATATTATTTATATAAATTAAAATAAGCAACTTTGTTAAATAAAACAATTTACACACAATATTGTAAAAAACATAACTTTCACAATATAAATCGGATTTTAACAAAACGAAAAGCACAGAAAAATATCCAATTTATTCAGGTTTGACATTATAATTCACATAAAAATTAATTTTTATACTTAAAATAAAAAAATTTATTCATTTTAGTAAATAAAATTATGTTTTTTTTTAAATCAGGAATTTTAATTAAAATAATTAAAATAATCACAAAATACAGGGTTGTTACACTCTCCCGCACTCAAAACTTTTCGTTCTCGAAAAGGAATGAGGTACGGGAAAACACAGAAAAATATAGAATGAAACAAGATTAAGACAAGATGACTAGAAGATTGAAATTTGACCTGGTAACTGTTGTTACAGGTAACTTTAACAAGGTGGAGATGATCTTCCCAAGATCCTCTAGAACCAAGAACATAAGCACGAAAAAGATCTTCTAGAATCTGATTCACCCTTTCCGCTTGACCGAAGGCCTGTGGACGTTAAGAAGTGCTCAGATTTAGAACGAGTACCACAGATTATTAAAGATTATAGAAAGATATCTAAACAGAATGGTATAAGCAATAGCTTCCCTATTCTATAGCAAGATAAGGTAAATAAGGACTACCAAAAGATATTTGGAAAAACAAAATAAAATAATAAATTTGAAACCCTAAAAATTTCAACTTAAAATAACTTATTAATTTACATAAGTTAAATAAATCTTAACAATCTCACATTTCATTATTTTATCATCAAATTATCTTAAATCTTAAATTAACAATCTCTAAATCTTGGATTTGAAAAAAAAATCATTTATTATACTCAAAATGAATTCAATAAATTTAATTCTTCATTATTCCTAATTAAAATTAATTTTATTCTTCTCAATATATTTTATCACCTATATTAAATATATTTACACTTATTATAACCGCTTTAAATTTATTATTAGTTCCTTTAACAACATTTTATATTGTAAATTTTTCCATTACCTTTTCTTTATTTACCACCGTTAATCTTTTTATAACTAAAATTTAAGTGTATAACATTTATTATAATCACTCAAAGTTTATTTATAAAATATTTTTATATTGTATATTATCCAATTACATATTCAACTTCTAAAAATTTAGGTAAGTTATATTGGAATGAAATTGTGTATTATACAAATAAAACTTTCCAATTAAATTATTTCAAGCCTGATTATTTATCAAAATCTTGAAATTATACTTAAAAATTATCTTTCAAGATAAAATTTAGGAATTAAATCTCCGATAAGTTCCAAACTATTTAGAGATAAATTAATGCACATATACCATATGTATATCCATTCAAATTTAAATCAAATATCGGCATATGTTATAAATCCAGTCCTATTTTAGAAATTCAAATCAATTAAATTTCTCAAAACAAAACTGTAGCAAGACTACAGAACGGTCTCTTCACTTTGAAACTCAAAAATGAATGTCGATGATGCTGCAGTCATCACCGAAATCATTTTCCAACAACAACGAGAATAGCACTAATTTTAAACATTGAAATTCTTTGGAAACAAATTTCTGTTTGAAAATACTTTAAATAGTATATCCTATTAAAACTTTAAATACAAGGTTTGAAACCATCGGAAATTAAATTCTCAAATTCTTGTTTTAAATTCATTTTTAATTTCCAAATAAATTTATAACCATGTTTATAGTTCAATTATTTGTGGATGAAACACGAGATAATGGTATATAAAATCAAATATTATTTCTTAACAACCAACTTAATAAAATGCAGGAAAAGATTTATAATATAGTTACAAAATTTATTCCATTACTAAATTTGAAAAAAAAACTTAATGTGTCAGTTTGCTATGTTCAAGTGTTTTGAAAATCTTATCAATAGCGTTGAGCAGACGAATCGATCAGAAACTCGAATCAACATCAACGGCTCAAACTACACAATATATAAAACATTTTAAATATTAGTTTACAAATACACTTCAAGAATGATTTGAAGATAAGTTGGAAACAAAGATGAGATGATTAAATAATAGGGTAGGAAGATGGATAAGCTTATATAAATCGCGGGAAGCCTGAGTCTGGTTAACCGTGACTTAAAGAATAAGATCGATGTGGATTTCTCGGGGTAAATCAACATTCGATCTCAAGAGATAGAGTTCGGAATTATAAGAGATACTAGCATCTAAACCGAGGATATAAAATCTTTGGTGAATTGATGCTGTTGTAAAGGAGTTTCACCCCTTTACAAAACAATTTGAGATCGGCGAGACCGCCAACTTATTATAAAGATATTTCGAAGTGGAGTTATGGGATACTCCCAAATCAAAAGAAAACGAATCGTGAGGGACACGGATGGATTTTGAAACCGTAGGGAACGTCCTAAAATTCAAAGGAATCGAGTCAAAATGGATGAGATTCAAACTCGAATGTAAGTGATTCCGTAAATACATTTACTATAAATGTTGAGTTTTGCCTAGAGCTACCAAATCTCTGATACCAAATGTAACATCCTGATATTTTCAACCATTCGCATATGCACATGTCGGGCTTGAATTGCTCAAAATATCGTGTTGTAGATAAAATTTGGCAAATCTTAGAATATACAGTAAATAAATAATCACAGATCACAGACACAGAGTAAATAATAATGCAGCGGAATTAAAAGAGGTAGTAGTTCATGAAGCTACTATATAAAAATAAGATACATCAGAGTTAAACAAGATACAACAAAAGAATAACAAGATACATCAATTACAAATTAGAATACAACACTAGAATCACCGGATACTGAAAGCAAAATTGATGGCTGGATCTTCAAGCAAATATCCAACTCCGAAGGTGTGTCTTGAATGCTAAATCACCCAGTCTGACTCGAGCGTAAAGCAAAACACAAAACACTTGAGTCAGGACATAAATACTTATGAAACGTAAATCAACTCAAGTGAACAGCAACAAAATGCATTAGTAAATTAAAGGATGCTTGGGATCGTCCATCCTTTAAGGATCCGTTAAACTATTTACTATGTAGTAATATTGTGCTATTATAATAGTGTCTACAGTAAAATAAACTTACTTTTAAATAGCGTTGAAGGGTTACCTATATAGCCCCCAACACGTAATAGTCCCAGTAGTCCATCCAGTATCAGCATATCTCCAAATCGGGAGACTACCCTAAATACTCCATGGGCTACGGGAGAAAAACAAACTCGTAGTAAAGGCTCGGAATGGTAGGTGACACGACACAACTAGGCAATGCCATGGTAGATATACCAATTACGCTTCCAGCGCAGCCACTACCGCCCACCTCGGAACACACTCCAAAATAAAAATCAGAGGATGGCCATCAAATCAACCAAAAGTAAGAGTATAGTATCGAAGGAATGTGTCCGATCGGAGGAATGACCTCACTTGGCCCATCGATCGCTCCTGTTTTAGCCACCTTAAGCCAACTCACGGGAGTCGGGTCCACGTTCATACCTCAATAGGATCGTCGCCACCATCCTACTTCATTCTGGAATCCCCACCACGTGCACAGTTGTTAAAGTGGTTTCGGAGTTGGCAGAGAGTATGACAACTTCCGATCCTGGTCTCTTTAACAAACAAACGTTATTATATCGCTGTGGTCATTTCAAAATAGTTTATACTTCAAAAATCAAATCATTTCATTCCAAAACCATATTCTTTTCAAAATAGTTTATACTTCAAAACCAAAACTATTTTATTTCAAAACTATATCCAAATCAATACAATATCTTTTCCAATTCAAACATATACTCACCTTTCAAAAATCATAATACTTTCAAAGTTATAACTCTTTCGAAACCAAATACTTGAAATCATTACACTTTGAAAATCATAACATTTTGAAATCATACATTTGAAATCGTGGAACATTCATTTAATTCTTTACATTTTACAAATTTATTCAATTAAACCAAAATTTCAAATTTCCAAATTAATTCAAATTGAACCATCAGTTTCAATTCAAGTTAGTTTCCCAACAAACCATTCAAATCTTATCAATTTAAAAATATAGATTTGATCCACAAAATAAACTATTCAATTTTAATATATTTCAAAACTTTTAATATACCATATTTCAAACTAAATTTGAAAATCTCATATATCTCAAATTTAATTTCATTCTTACTTAGTTTTGAAATATTCAGCTCAAAAATCCAATACCATTTAAATAAACTTATATTACAAGTAAACCAACTATCCTTGAAATATTCATTTATCAAATATCATTTTAAATTCATATTCTTTATCAAAATAAAGATCAAATTAATTCCAAACCATTGCAATCATCAAAATATCATATCTTTTCTAAACCTCGTTATCAAATCATTATTTGAATTCAAATTCAACTATTCAATTTAAATATCATTTTTAAGTCAAATAAGTCATTCATTTATTATTTCAAATATCATTACCAAAACAATTTCAAAATTCCATTCAAAATTCATTTATCTCATTACATTTCATTCCATTTAACACATAACCAAGTAAAACTTATTTAAATTCAGGTTCAATTTAAACTCCTTAAAATTCAAATTTAATTATTGAATTATATTAAAAACTCCTTAAATTTCACAAGTAATCAATTTTCAAAAGTTAAACCATTTAACACTTTAAAATATAACTCAAACAATGTTAAAATCTATAATATTTCAAAACAATGTCAAATTATAGCAACGACGGCATTTATGAAGTGCTATCGTACCTTATAGTTTCTAAACTAGTTTAGTTCATGGCTAATGACATTTATAAAAATACCGTAATAGATATTTAGTTACTTCAAACCTAGTTAAATTCAAAACAACGGAGTTTTTAAAGTTTAGTTCAAGAATAACGGCATTTATAAAAATGTCGTAATAGATATTTAGTTGCTTCGAACCTAATTAAATTCAAAACAATAACATTTTAAAATGCTATCATAAGACTACAGCATTTTAGAAATGCTATTAGTAAAATTTTAGATTTTATTATAACTTCCAGAAACATTTAAAACTTCAATTTGAGCAAATTTGAACTTATTAATCATATTTCTAGACTTCAAAATTTAACATTCAAATAATTTTAACATATGATTTATCACAATAAAATATAAAAATCAAATATTCAATTTAAAAACTCAATTCATTTATTAAGTCAAAATTTCACCGTTTATTAACTTATAAATTAAATAAAACTTAACATTTTACTTTAAATATCATTTCAAAACTTTAAATTAAATTTCCATTATTTATTTACATTTTAAAAATAAATTTAAAGTCAAAATTCACATTTACTTCAAATTTACATACTTAAATTCACAAATTCAAAACTAAATATTTAGCCTTCTTAAAATTATAAAATATATATTTTTAAATCAAAATTTCATAATTTAAAAGTACATATCTTTATAAATATCATTTAAAAATATACCACGAGTTCAGTATATAATTTTCTAATCTAGGTCAAGTGATACAGATATATACCATTTCAATCCGCAATTTAAAAAGAAAACCCGGGTTCTATCATTTCAAACCCGCAATCCCAAGTCAACTAAAATACAATAAAAAATCACTCAAGCCTATCATTTCAGCCCATAATAATTTTTCCTTATTCTAATGTTCGTTCGGGTATGTATCATTTCAACCATGGTGATTCTATTTTAATAGGGAACTTACAGTGTGAATATATGCATAAACAATATAAACAATGTCAATGCCACAATATAATGTCATATATCAAATGTCCGGTGATAATTAACAGTTTTAACATGGTAATAACATGGCGTAGCGTATCATATGATCATCAGTAACATACATAAACATTTTATATTACTAAACATTTGCCATCAGTTCACTAGTTCACAAGTAAATACGTCAGAGTGAGAAAGACTCACCTTTTCAAGCTGAAGACCACTACGACACACAAAACGATTCCAAAGGCACGACAAGCACGATTTGGCACGACTTTGATTCAAATGAGAGAGAGCTAAGATATGATCTTGCACACAACAATTAAATAAAGTAATATATATATATATATATATATATATATACACACACACAATACAAAGATTAATTGAAACAATAGGAAAGTAGAAGCAACAAATGACATTACCAAGCTTTTCAACCATTTTTTCTTGACCACAACTCCATGTATGCTCGGCCATACATGCTTAGGGCTTGGCCACACATGTTTTCAGGTGGAAAAGGATCTGGTTTGGATCATGAGTGCACGGCCACAAAGGAATGTGGAAGGTTTTTGGGAGTTACATGGTAAGGAATACAATGAGACAAGGCATAAAGTGGAGTTTGGGTTGCATTTAGGCTCGGCCTACGGTCAAGTGGGGTTCGGCCATGCACTGTTTCAGGTCTAAAGGGGCGGCCAGAAGTCATGTTAGGTCAGGTCATGGCTGGAGGAGGAGCTAGTGGTGAAGGAGAGGCAAGGTGTGAAGGGAAGGGTGGAAATATTGGTTCGGCTAGGCAATTTTGGACAGGTTTGCTAACATTTTATGGATTTTTTTTCATGGGATGGTCACAGCACTTGCTGGTCAAAGGAGGGAGAGGTCAGGCCGTAGAGGGTGTGGGGAAGGAAGTGGTGGTCGGTGGAGGAGATGAGGGGATATAGCCGAGCAAACAAGAGAAAGAGGAAGGCAAAACATTGAAAAAAAATGAAAAGAAAAAGGAAAAGAGGAGCCATGAATCACATTTTTTTCTCAAATGAAAATAGACGTGAATGGAGATGCGGTGCAAAGTTTTCACATGAATATCAGGGAGAATAAACAGCTAAGACCAAAGAAAAGAACGGCTAAAAGAAAGGAAGTGAAAAGGCAAGAAGAAGAAAAGGCAAAGAAGGAAAGTTCACAGGAGAATGAAAGGTTTTTGACTATTTGTATCTCCATTTTATTTTAATCAAAATAACTAAATAAATTTCAGTAAAATAAAAATAAAAGCTGAAAAAAATAAAATGAAAAAGAAAACAAAAATATAATTTAAGGAAAAATAGAAAATAATTAAGAAAATAGCCAATATATTGAAACTAGCATTTAAAAATATAAACAATATACAATGAACATTAGAAAATTATAACTTCACGTATAAAATGTTTTAAAATAAAATAAATACATAACATGTCATGTTACACAAATAAGAACATGATATGACAAACAAATCATTATTTATATAAATTAAAATAAGCAATTTTGTTAAACAAAACAATGTACACACAATACTGTAAAAAGCTTAACTTTCACAATATAAATCGGATTTCAACGAAATGAAAAGCAGTATTCTTGAAATTTAATTTATTTTCATTATAAAAGATAAAATTAAAAAATTCAAATATTTAAATTTTAAATTTAAAAGTCAAAGTTTGACCATATTGACGAAAATCCACATTTTTGGAAAATATCCAATTTATTCAGGTTTGACATTATAATTCACATAAAAATCAAAGTTTATATTTAAAATAACAAAATTTATTCATTTTAATAAATAAAATAAAGTTTTGTCAAATCAGGAAATTCAATTAAAATAATTAAAATAATCACAAAATACAGGGTTGTCACACTCTCCCCCACTCAAAACTTTTCGTTCCCGAAAAGGAATGAGGTACGGGAAAGCACAGAAAAAATATAGAATGAAATAAGATTAAGACAAGATGACAAGAAGCTTGAAATTTGACCAGATAACTATTTTTATAGGTAAGTTTAAAAAGGTGGAGATGATCTTCCCAATATCCTATAGAATCAAGAACACAAGCACAAAAAAGATCTTCTAGAATCTGATTCACCCTTTTCGCTTGACCGACGGTCTGTGGATGGCAAGCTGTGCTCAGATTCAAAACGAGTACCAAAAATTATTTAGATTATAGAAAGATTTCTGAACAGAATGGTATAAGCAATAACTTTCCCATTCTGTAGCAAGATAAGGTAAATAAGGACAACCAAAAGATAGTTGGAAAAACAAAATAAAATAATAAATTAGAAACCCTAAAAATTTCCAACTTAAATTAATAATTATTTTGCATAAGTTAAATAAATCTTAACCATCTCACATTTCATTATTTTATCATCAAATTATCTTAAATTTACAATCTCTAAAATCATGGATTTGAAAAAAAAATCATTTATTACACTCAAAATGTTTTCAATAAATTTAATTCTTCTTTATTCCTAATTAAAATTAATTTTATTCTTCTCAATATATTTTATCACCTATATTAAATATATTGACACTTATTATAACCGCTTTAAATTTATTCTCAATTCCTTTAACAACATTTTATATTGTAAATTTTCCATTACCTTTTCTTTATTTACCACTGTTAATCTTTTTATAACTAAAATTTAAGTGTATAACATTTATTATAACCACTCAAATTTTATTTATCAAATCTTTTTATATTGTATATTATCCAATTACATATTCAACTTCTGAAAATTTAGGTAAGTTATATTAGAATGAAATTGTGTATTATACAACTAAAACTTTCCAATTAAATTATTTCAAGCTTGATTATTTATCCAAATCCTGAAATTATACTTAAAAATTATCTTTCAAGATAAAATTTAGAAATTAAATCTCCGATAAGTTCCAAACTATTTAGAGATAAATAAATGCACATATACCATATGTATATCCAGTTGAATTTAAATCATGTATCAGCATATGTTATAAACCCAGACTTATTTTAGAAATTCAAATCAATTAAATTTTCCAAAACAAAACTGTAACAAGACTACAGAACGGTCTCTTCACTTTGAAACTCAAAAATGAATGTCGATGATGCTGCAGTCATCACCGAAATCATTTTCCAGCGACAAAAAGAGAAGAGCACGAATTTTGAACTCTAAAATTCTTTGGAAACAAATTTCTATTCGAAAATACTTTAAATACTATATCCTTTTAGAACTTTAAATACAAGGTTTGAAACCATCGAAAGTTAAATTCTTATTTTAAATTCATTTTAAATTTCCAAATAAATTTATAACCATGTTTATAGTTCAATTATTTATGTATGAAACAAGAGATAATGGTATATAAAATCAAATATTATTTCTTAACAATCAATTCAATAAAATCCAGAAAAAGATTTATACTATAGTTACAAAATTTATTCCATTACTAAATTTGAAAAAAAAAACTTACTGTGTCAGTTTGCTCTGTTCAAGTGTTTTGAAAATCTTATCGATAGCGTTGAGTAGACGAATCGATCGAAAACCCAAATCAACATCAACAACTCGAACAACACAATATATAAAACATTTTAAATATTAGTTTACAAATACACTTCAAGAATGATTTGAAGATAAGATGGAAACAACGATGAGATGATTAAATAACAGGGTAGGAAGATGTATAAGCTTATATAAATCGCGGGCAACCTGAGTCTGGTTAACCGTGACTTAAAGAATAAGATCGATGTGGATTTCTGGGGGTAAATCAACATTCGTTCTCAAGAGATAGATTTCGGAATTATAAGAGATACTAGCATCTAAACTCAGGGTATAAAATCTTTGATGAATCGATGCTGTTGTAAAGGAATTTCACCCCTTTACAAATCAATTTGAGATCGGCGGGACCGCCAACTCATTATAAAGATCTTACGAAGTGGAGTTATGGGATACTCCCAAAACAAAAGAAAACGAACAGTGAGGGGCACGGATGGATTTTGGAACCATAAGGAACGTTCCAAAATTAAAAGGAATCGAGTCAAAAAGGAAGAGATTCAAACTCGAATGTAAGTGATTCCGTAAATACATTTACTATACATGCTGAGTTTTGCCTAGAGCTACCAAAGCTTTGATACCAATTGTAACGTCCCGATATTTTCAACCATTCGCATCTGCACATGTCGGACTTGAATTGCTCAAAATATCGTGTTGTAAATAAAATTTGGCACATCACAGAATATACAGTACATAAATAATCACAGATCACAGACACGGAGTAAATAATAATGTTGCGGAATTAAAAGAGATAGTTGTTCATAGAGCTACTATATAAAAATGAGATACATCAAAGTTAAACAAGATACAACAAAAGAATAACAAGATACATCAAGTACAAATCAAAATACAACACTGGAATCACCGGATACTGAAAGTAAAATTAATGGCTGGATCTTGAAGCAAAGCTCCAACTCCGAAGGTGAGTCTTGAATGCTAAATCATCCAGTCTGACTCGAGCGTAAAGCAAAACACAAAACACTTGAGTCAGCAAAATAAATAGTTATGAACTTTAAATCAACTCAAGTGAATAGTAACAAAATGCTTAAGTAACTTAAAGGATGCTTGGGATCGTCCATCCTTTAAGGATCCGCTAAACTATTTACTATGTAGTAATATTGCTCTATGATAATAGTGTCTACATTAAAATAAACTTACTTTTAAATAGCGTTGAAGGGTTACCCATATAGCCCCCAACATGTAATAGTCCCAGTAGTCCATCCGGTATCAGCATATCTCCAGATCGGAAGACTACCCTAAATACTCCATGGGTTATGGGAGAAAAACAAACTCGTAGTAAAGGCTCGGTATGGTAGGTGACACGGCACAACTAGGCAATGCCAGGGTAGATATACCAATTACGCTTCCGGGCTGGTGGTAATGTGTAACAGCCACTACTGCCCACATCGAAACACACTCCCAAATCAAAATCGGAGGATGGCCATCAAATCAACCAAAAGTAAGAGTATAGTACCGAACGGATGTGTCCGATCGGAGGAATGACCTCACTTGGCCCATCGATCGCTCCTGTTTTAGCCACCATAAGCCAACTCACGGGACTCGGGTCCACGTTCATAACTCAATAGGATCATCGCCAACATCCTACTTCATTCTGGAATCTCCACCGCGTGCATAGTTGTTAAAGTGGTTTTCGGAGTTGGCAGAGAGTATGACAACTTCCGGTCCCGGTCTCTTTAACTACCAAACGTTATTATAATGCCATGGTCGTTTCAGAATAGTTTATACTTCAAAAATCAAATCATTTCATTGCAAAATCATATACCTTTCAAAATAGTTTATACTTCGAAACCAAAACTATTTTATTTCAAAACTATATCCAAATCAATACAATATCATTTCCAATTCAAACATATATTCACCTTTCAAAAATCATAATACTTTCAAAGTTATAACTCTTTCGAAACCAAATACTTGAAATCATTGCACTTTGAAAATCATAACATTTCGAAATCATACATTTGAAATCATGGAACATTCATTTAATTCTTTGCGTTTTACAAATTTATTCAATTAAACCAAGTTTCCAATTTAATTCAAATTAAACCATCAGTTTCAATTCAAGTCAATTTCCCAACAAACCATTCAAATCTTATCAATTTAAAAACATAGATTTGATCCAAAAAATAAACTGTTCAATTTTAATATATTTAAAAACTTTAAATATACCATATTTCAAACTAAATTTCAAAATCTCGTATATCTCAAATTTAATTTCATTATCACTTAGTCTTGACATATTCATTTCAAAAGTCCAACATCATTTAAATAAACTTATATTACAAGTAAACCAAATATCCCTCAAATATTCATTTATCAAATATCATTTCAAATTCATATTCTTTATAAAATAAAGGTCAAATTATTTCCAAACCATTTCAATCATCAAAATATCATATCTTTTCAACACCTCATTATCAAATCATTATTTGAATTCAATTTCAAATATTCAATTTAAATATCATTTTTAAGTCAAATAAGTCATTCATTTATTATTTCAAATATCATTACCAAAACAATTTCAAAATTCCATTCAAAATTCATTTATCTCATTACATTTCATTCCATTTAACACATAACCAAGTAAACCTTATTTAAATTCAAGTTCAATTTAAATTCCTTAAAATTCAAATTTAATTATTGAATTATATTCAAACTCCTTAAATTTCACAAATAATCAATTTCCAAAAGTTAACTCATTTAAAACTTAAAAATATAACTCAAACAATGTTAAAATCTATAATATTTCAAAACAATGTCAAATTATAGCAACGATGGCATTTATAAAGTGCTATCGTAGCTTATAGTTTCCAAAATAGTTTAGTTCAAGACTAATGGCATTTATTAAAATACCGTAATAGATATTTAGTTACTTCAAACCTAGTTAAATTCAAAACAACGGTGTTTTTAAAGTTTAGTTCAAGAATAACGGCATTTATAAAAATGCCGTAATAGATATTTAGTTACTTCAAACCTAGTTAAATTCAAAACAAAAGTATTTTAAAGTGCTGTCATAAGACTACAACATTTTAGAAATGCTATTAATAAAATTTTAGATTTTATTATAACTTCCAAAAGCATTTAAAAACTTCAATTTTAGAAAATTTAAAATTATAAATCATATTTCTAGACTTCAAATTTAACATTTAAAAAATTTTAACATATGATTTGTCACAATAAAATTTAAAAATCAAACCCGCAATCCCAAGTCAAATAAAATACAATAAAAAATCACTCAGGCCTATCATTTCAGCCCATAATGATTTTTCCTTATTCTATTGTCCGTTCGGGTATGTATCATTTCAACCCATAATGATTCTATTCTAATAGGGAACTTGCAATGTGAATATATGCATAAACAATATAAACAATGTCAATGCCACAGTATAATGTCATATATCACATGTCAGGTGACAATTAACAGTTTTAACGTGTTAATAACATAGCATAGCATATCATATGATCATCATTAACTGGCATAAGAATTTTATATTACTAAACATTTTCCATCAATTCACTAGTTCATAAGTAAATATGTCAGTGAGAACGACTCACCTTTTCAAGCTGAAGACCACTACGACACACAAAACGATTCCAAAGGCACGACAAGCACGATTTGGCACGACTTTGATTCAAATGAGAGAGAGCTAAGATATGATTTTGCACACAACAATTAAACAAAGTAATATAAATATATATATAAAATACAAAGATTAATTGAAACAATAGGAAAGTAGAAGCATCAAATGACATTACCAAGCTTTTCAACCATTTTTGCTTGACCACAAATCCATGTATGCTCGGCCATACATGCTTAGGGATCGGCCACACATGTTTTCAGGTGGAAAAGGATCTGGTTTGGATCATGAGGGCACGGCTACAAAGGAATGTGGAAGGTTTTTGGGAGTTACAGGGTAAGGAATACAATGAGACAAGGTATAAAGTGGAGTTTGGGTTGCATTTAGGCTCGGTCTATGGTCAAGTGGGGTTCGGCCATGCACTGTTTCGGGTCTGAAGGGGCGACCAGAGGTCATGTCAGGTAAGGTCATGGCTGGAGGAGGAGCTTGTGGTGAAGGAGAGGCAAGGTGTGAAGGGAATGGTGGAAATATTGGTTCGGCTAGGCCATTTTGGAGAGGTTTGCACACATTTTTGTGGAGTTTTGTTCATGGGATAGTCACAACCATTTCTGATTAGAGGAGAGAGAGGTCTGACCGTGGAGGATGTGGGGAAGGAAGTGGTGGTCGGTGGAGGAGAGGAGGGGATATGGCCGAGCAAACAAGAGAAAGAGGAAGGCAAAACATTGAAAAAAATTGAAAAGAAAAAGGAAAAGAGGAGCCATGAATCACTTTTTTTTCTCAAATGAAATAGACGTGAATGGAGTTGAGGTGGGAAGTTTTTCACGTGAACATCAGGGAGAATACACGGCTAAGACCAAAGAAAAGAACGACTAAAAGAAAGGAAGTGAAAAGGCAAGAAGAAGAAAAGGCAAAGAAAGGAAAGGTCACAGGAAAATGAAAGGTTTTTTACTATTTGTATTTCTACTTTCTTTTAATCAAAATAACTAAATAAATTTCATTAAAATAAAAATAAAAGATGAACAAAATAAAATAAAAATATAATTTAAGGAAAAATAAAAAATAATTAAGAAAATAGCCAATATATTGAAACTAGCATTTAAAAATATAAACAATATACAATGAACATTAGAAAATTATAACTTTACTTATAAAATGTTTTAAAAAAATAAATACATAACATGTCATGTTACACAAATAAGAACATGATATGACAAACAAAATATTATTTATATAAATTAAAATAAGCTATTTTGTTAAATAAAACAATTTACACACAATATTGTAAAAAACATAACTTTCACAATATAAATCGGATTTCAACGAAAAGCAGTATTCTTGAAATTTTATTTATTTTCATTATAAAAGATAAAATTCAAAAATTCCAATATTTAAATTTTAAATTTAAAAGTCAAAGTTTGACCATATTGACCGAAATCCACATTTTCGGAAAATATCCAATTTATTCAGGTTTGACATTATAATTCGCATAAAAATCAAAGTTTATATTTAAAATAACAAAATTTATTCATTTTAATAAATAAAATAAAGTTTTTTTTAAATTAGGAAATTCAATTGAAATAATTGAAATAATCACAAAATACAGGGTGGTTACACTCTCCCCCACTCAAAACTTTCGTTCCCGAAAAGGAATGAGGTACGACAAAGCACAGAAAAAATATAGAATTAAATAAGATTAAGACAAGATGACAAGAAGATTGAAATTTGACCTGATAACTGTTGTTATAGGTAAGTTTAACAAGGCGGAGATGATCTTCCCAAGATCCTCTAGAATCAAGAACACAAGCACGAAAAAGATCTTCTAGAATCTGATTCACCCTTTCCGCTTGACCGACGGTCTGTGGATGGTAAGCAGTGCTCAAATTCAAAACGAGTACCAAAGATTATTAAAGATTATAGAAAGATTTCTAAACAGAATGGTATAAGTAATTGCTTCCCCATTCTGTAGCAAGATAAGGCAAATAAGGACAGCCAAAAGTTAGTTGGAAAAACAAAATAAAATAATAAATTTGAAACCCTAAAAATTTCAACTTAAATTAATAATTAATTTACATAAGTTAAATAAATCTTAACCATCTCACATTTCATTATTGTATTATCAAATTATCTTAAATTAACATTCTCTAAAATCATGGATTTGAAAAAAAATCATTTATTATACTCAAAATGTATTCAATAAATTTAATTCTTCTTTTTTCCTAATTAAATTTAATTTTATTCTTCTCAGTATATTTTATCACCTATATTAAATATATTTACACTTATTATAACCGCTTTAAATTTATTCTTAGTTCCTTTAACAATATTTTATATTGTAAATTTTTCCATTACCTTTTCTTTATTTACCACTGTTAATCTTTTTATAACTAAAATTTAAGTGTATAATATTTATTATAACCACTCAAATTTCATTTAAAATCTTTTTATGTTGTATATTATCCAATTACATATTCAACTTCTGAAAATTTAGGTAAGTTATATTGGAATGAAATTGTGTATTATACAAATAAAACTTTCCAAATAAATTATTTCAAGCTTGATTATTTATCCAAATCTTGAAATTATACTTAAAAATTATCTTTCAAGATAAAATTTAGGAATTAAATCTCCGATAAGTTCCAAACTATTTAGAGATAAATAAATGCACATATACCATATGTATATCCATTCAAATTTAAATCAAATATCTGCATATGTTATAAATCCAGTCTTATTTTAGAAATTCAAATCAATTAAATTTCCCAAAACAAAACTGTAGCAATACTATAAAACGGTCTCTTCACTTCGAAACTCAAAAATCAATGTCGATGATGCTGCAATAATCACAGAAATTATTTTCCAGCGACAAAAAGAAGAACACTAATTTTAAAATTTAAATTTCTTTGGAAACAAATTTCTATTCGGAAATACTTTAAATAGTATATCCTTTTAAAACTTTAAATGCAAGGTTTGTGTGACGACCCGACTTTCCACTCCCGGAAAATCGCATCATCTTTAAGAAAGAAAGGGATAGAAAAGAGAAAAGATAGAGAAGAAGAAAGAAACAACACATCAGAATCTAAACAGCGGAACGAATAAATTATATTAATCACATAATACTTTACATAGTATCATATACATCAGAGTTACACAGCATAATCAACTCATACTAGACAGTTATAACACCTGTCTAGTTATACAACTCAATACAACTCAAAAACATCAACATATCAGAGAACACACAGCGGAATACTCTATAGCTATACGCAGAAGCCTCCTGCTCCATTGCTCCTTCAGAATTCGTCAAGCCAACTTAAAAACCTAACCTGAATCCCTTGGCTACTCGTAAAAATTTGAGTACCCAAGAGTTTAAGAAAAACAGAATAAACTCTGGGTCAGACATGGGTCTGGTGTGAGTAAACGGTTAAAGTTGCTTAACTTTAAAAATCTTTTGAAAGAAAAGGTATCACGTAAGACTTCCCACACATAAACATGGAAAAGTTTTTACCTTACGCTAACCAAAACATTTGATAAGAAATTCTGTGATATTATAATAGTGTCTAGGGTTTTCAAATAAATATGAAATAGCCGAAATTGTTACATCTATTAAATTCCAGCTACTAGCCACAAAAGTGGGTAATACAATCAAAACCGTTGGCACTTATTGGATTTTGGATTCCATACAATGGCAGGGCTACTGGGGTACCGCCCGTCACAGTACGTGGCCTAGATCAACGTACCGAGGAGCCACCCTAACTCCCCTGCAACACAAGGCCGGACCCGTTCCTTACTGAACAGTTCCAAAACATAATCTTAGTTTGAATCTTTTAGTTCTTGGTTTATGCTTAACTAACTTATTTTGTTTTGAATCTATGTTTTAACTAGTTGTTTAAACAAAATAGTTTGAAGTTTAGATTTAAACTTCATCCTACAGTAAGTCAAAACAGAGATGATCAAGCAAACAAACATGCACAGTTTCAAAGCCATAACCTACATATTAAACATATGACTATACAGAAGCAAATTTATATGTATATGAATATCATCATAAATTCATAGAAATCAGCAACTTAACTAATTGAGTTTAGTGAAAATGTTTACTCACCTTATTTTTCAAGTGCAGAGCTTCAAGAAGAAGGGTAGGAAATTTGCAACAGAAATTTTGAATTTTGAAGCTTTAAAAAAAACTGGAGTATCTCAGGTTGCAATTTGAAGAACAGCCAACAACTTGACCCCAAATCATTTGCATGCACACTTGGCAGAGGTGACAGTTTCAGGTAATACTCCTTAAGATTTGCATGCACTTGAAAATTGGGTGCAGACTTCAAAATGCAGAATCTGGGTAATGAATTATAGGTTTCTGTTTAAGAGGAGTAAGTGCAGATTTTTGATTTAAGAAAAAAAACTGCAGGCACTTGTTTGAGGAATTGATTTGTGTTTTTCTTGCATGCATTTGAAAATTATGAGGTAGGCTACTTGAGTTTTGAGGAGTTGATGCAGAATGAATGCTACAGAGAATTGGTTACATGCCTTTGGAAAAGTAGGTTTTGTTTTTGAAAAACAACTGCAGGTATGCAGTTTTTGCTGAGGGATTGATTTTTGTTTTGTTGAGAACAAGTTGCAGACATTCAAGTATGCAGATCTTTGATTTTTGAATCTGCAGACTTGCAAATTGATTTGCTCAAGAAAATATTTACAGGCTTTTGTAATCAGAGAGTAAATGTCTCAGGATTTAAATGACTTTAACATTGATCTGAGAAAAATGTTTACATGCTTTGCTTTGTAAACATAATGGTTTCAGGCTACATGAAATTTTGCAAACTAGATTGAATACAGGGATCAATTGTTTTCAGGCTTGAGATTACAGATATTGATTTGAGGAAATTAATTGCAGATTTTATATTGAGAAAAATTTCTGGTTTAGATTTTGTTTTGAAGATTTTCTGGTTTCTGAAGAGTGAAAGATTTGCATGGTAGTTCTAGTTTCTTTTTAGGAATGAGTACAAAATGTTTAAAGAAAAAGAAGGTGAGGAGAATATAGTGTTTATATAAACAAATTTTCAGATTTGTAAATTAAAAAGAAAATAACATGGACACTTGTCTCAACTTTAATTAATATGCTAACACTTGTTAAAAGAAGTCCTAATATATTAACACTTGTCTAATGTATTTTTATATTATTAATAAGTGATTTTTTAAAGGCTTTTAAATTAATTTCCTAATTACTAATTTGTTTTCTTCTTAGTTTGAAAATGCTTTTCTAATTAAATATCAAATAAACAAATATATTTATACATTTATAATTGTTTTCTAAATCTATATAAAATACAATCTTTGAAAAGAATGAAATCAAATATGATCTAAATAAAATTATATATAATATCTTTAACTCATTTTTAAATGCTATTTCAAAAGCTTGTATTCATTCTTATTAAATAAATACAAATCCAAATTTATATTTAATTCAAAGTCAAACTTTTAAAAATTCCAAATCTAAAAATCAATTTAAATAAATAAATATCAATTTTAAATAAGTTCATTTATTTTTGAAAATAACAATTTTATCACTTTCAAACAATTAAATCAAGAGATTATCAACATTTTAAATTCCCTGAAATTCCGGGATATTACAATCCTCCCCCCTTAACAGAATTTCGTCCTCGAAATTTAAAACAATGATAATCCAGAATTATATTTTATTTTAACCAATTCAAACACATACAGCCATACACTATCAATCAAACAAACAATTCCATCCAAACAACCAATTCAATCAAACAACACTAGCTATCCAGACACAGATCCGGATAAATTTCCTAAATTACTCGAGTTTCCCCAGTATATACACAGGGATACTCGCTTTACTAAACTCAAACTAGCTATGCTGCTAAGTTACTGAGTTCCCACTCAGCAAGATCTATACTCAACACAAGATACCAGACCAAAGACAAGTCTGATCAACTACTACAACTTCACAGAACTACTGGTCTCAAAACCAGTGATGACCAAACACGAACTCCCTCAGAGATACGTGAAATAATTTGAATTCCAGATTTCCAAACTGGCAATTCAACTCTCCAAACCAAAGCACCGATCTCTACAAAAACTCAGAAGAATCCTATATACTACGGAGCTCGCCAAATCTTATAGCTTCCTTAACCAGAGAAAACTCAACAATATCGAAGTCTCCAACTTCGAATTCCAAATTCTTGTGTTACTTAACCTCAAAACTTACCGGATAATCCGGCTGCCAACAGAACCTTCCTGATCAGCTCAACCCTTACTGATACTTCTACAAACAACTGGATCAACTCACCATCTGATCCTCACAAGATCAATCCACAAATCAAAACCAAATTCTACTATCAATAGTAGAAAACAACTTCTCCCATCCTGGAAAAGACAAAACAGAATCACTCGCCAACTTGCCTCAGATTCTGAAAAATTCCAGTAGAAACTCTCTAATCCAAAATACTGCAACATACAGTTGCTTCTATTCAAGAACAACAGCCACCTTGCTTCCGCTGCGCCACTCTGATCTGGAGCAGATAAAAATGCAGACAAAACAGCACATCCCAACAAAAAGGTTCAACAGGAGTTCCAAGAAATACAGAGCTGCTTCACCCAACAATCAATCCTAGGAAACAACCTTCTACCCAATTGAATCACTTTCATCACTCTTGACAAGTCGATTCGGAACTCAATCTCCAATGCGGGCAAAATCTATAACTTCCCTGAAGATATATCCAGAAAAATCTTCAGCAATTCCAAAACTCCTTCATCCTCTAGATATGCCACAAATCCAAGCAAAGACTATCTAATGTAATCACCAAACCATCGCAAGTCACTTTTGCGATCAGCCAATCCAATATCCAAGATACTGTTCTCTCTCCACTAATCAGAACAGTTTAAACTTAATTAGCCAACCCATCGAAGAAACGGGTCCACTAATCTGCTTCTGAACTCCACTTCAGAAAAACTGCTAAGCCAGAAGATCTCCCTGCTGAGACACGGAACATTTCTGAGTTGCACCGCTAGCACAGATGCCAAAGACTTCTTATCCAAAGTTCTTTGAGAAACTCGGACCTCCAACTAAACACATACACCCTGCTGAAATCAGCTACAACACCGAAGCAAACACACTTCATTAAACTTGCTCCGAAAGAAAACATCTTCAGAGACATCCATAGTCACTGCATCTCATCACGCAGCTATTACTTCCTGGGGTATCAAAATATCATCATTCTCTTCTGCCCAACCAATAGATCCAATTTTCAAAAATCCGCTCTCACGAGCGCAAACAAACATACACTTCAAAGGTGAACTCCGAACCTTAACAGGTTTCCTTCAGAGATCAAATGAAGTCTTACACCAAATACAAAGGTTACTCGAGACAGTATTAGGTCTACAGTCTCGACAACTACACTTCCGACCTCAACATTCAAACTCCAACTAATGGTAGTCGTGTTACACACACTACTACCCCATCTACCTTTACAACTTATATTGGGAAACCTGAACAGGTAACCCAACAGATAGGTAGAAATATATATATATACAATTATATAAAAAATTACAAATACGCTCTCTCAAGAAAGACACCACTACAGAGCCTAGGTATTCACTCAACCTAACGCTCTGATACCAAGTGTGACGACCCGACTTTCCACTCCCGGAAAATCGCATCATCTTTAAGAAAGAAAGGGATAGAAAAGAGAAAAGATAGAGAAGAAGAAAGAAACAACACATCAGAATCTAAACAGCGGAACGAATAAATTATATTAATCACATAATACTTTACATAGTATCATATACATCAGAGTTACACAGCATAATCAACTCATACTAGACAGTTATAACACCTGTCTAGTTATACAACTCAATACAACTCAAAAACATCAACATATCAGAGAACACACAGCGGAATACTCTATAGCTATACGCAGAAGCCTCCTGCTCCATTGCTCCTTCAGAATTCGTCAAGCCAACTTAAAAACCTAACCTGAATCCCTTGGCTACTCGTAAAAATTTGAGTACCCAAGAGTTTAAGAAAAACAGAATAAACTCTGGGTCAGACATGGGTCTGGTGTGAGTAAACGGTTAAAGTTGCTTAACTTTAAAAATCTTTTGAAAGAAAAGGTATCACGTAAGACTTCCCACACATAAACATGGAAAAGTTTTTACCTTACGCTAACCAAAACATTTGATAAGAAATTCTGTGATATTATAATAGTGTCTAGGGTTTTCAAATAAATATGAAATAGCCGAAATTGTTACATCTATTAAATTCCAGCTACTAGCCACAAAAGTGGGTAATACAATCAAAACCGTTGGCACTTATTGGATTTTGGATTCCATACAATGGCAGGGCTACTGGGGTACCGCCCGTCACAGTACGTGGCCTAGATCAACGTACCGAGGAGCCACCCTAACTCCCCTGCAACACAAGGCCGGACCCGTTCCTTACTGAACAGTTCCAAAACATAATCTTAGTTTGAATCTTTTAGTTCTTGGTTTATGCTTAACTAACTTATTTTGTAACGACCCGCTATTTTGGACTATTCGCATCCGCACATGTCGGACTTGAAAAATTCAAAATACCGAATTGTTAATTTAAAATTTGGCAAAACTCAGATATACAGTAAATAAATAATCACAGAATCACAGACACAGAGTAATAATATGCAGCGGAATTAAAAGAAATAGTAGTTCATGAAGCTACTATATAAATATAAAAGATACATCAGAGTTTACAACAGAATAGTAAGTCGATACATCAAGTACAAATCAGAATACATCACTGGAATCAACTGGATATCTGAAAGATGAATAGATGGCTGGATCTTCAAGCAAAGCTCCAACTCCAAAGGTGAGTCTCGAATACTGGTACACTCAGTCTGACCCGAGCGTAAAGCAAAACACAAAACACTCGAGTCAGGATTAATATTCTCATATCAATAAATCCAACTCAAGTGAAATATCAATCGAAATACAAGTAACTCAAAGGATGTTGGAATCACCATCCTCTAAGGATCCGTTAAACTATCTACTATGTAGTAGTGTACGCTAAATAGATAATGTCTATCAGTAATATAAAGTATCAAAATAGTGTTAAGGCGTTACCATTATCCCCCTTAACACATTTTATAAGCATCATAGTCTATACAGCACTGTAAACTCCACCGTAAACTAGTGGGATATCAGGGAGTACTCCATAGGTATAACACAAAACAAATTCGTAGTGGTCGCGTATATAGGGATACAAGTATGACAAGGCACATGAGGCAATACCCAAGGTAGTGAAACTACCGTTCGCCTGATCCGGACTGGTGAGAACGCATCGCCGCAGCGATCGCAACACCGCGAAACAACACTCCTAAAATTCCGAGGGTGCACCAATCAATCACAAGTAATGAGTAGTAGTTACGAAGAAGTGTGTTCGCTCGAGGTAGCTAACCCCATTTGGCCCGGCACGGCTCCTGATTTTAGTCATTTCCAATTTGACACAAGTATCAAGGCTATCCATTATCGTTCTCTTTCTTCAGTCATCACGTACATCATTCCAACCACTTCATTCTGGATCATCACTCCACGTATTGTTATTAAAGTGGTTTTCGGTTTAGATAGAGAGTATATCCATAACCGATTCCGGTTTCTTTAATAACTTTCGTAATTATTACACCGATTGGTCGTTTAATAAATTTCAAAAACCACATCAATTCAATTTCAATTTCAATTCGTAAATCAACATTTCGTTGTCTTTCTAAATCAATTTCCAAAGTTTACGTTTCAAAACTTCAAATTACCCTTTCAAAACCTTATAATTCGATTTCAACTGTTTATTTAAACAATTCAAATATTGATTCAAGTTCGTATACAAATTTCATTCCAAAATCATTTAAATTAATTAAATTTAACATTCAAATCAATTTAAATTCATTTATCGATTTCATTCAATATTTATTAAGTAAATTTGTCATTCAAAACAACTTCTATTTAAATTCCAATTCATTTAAATCAATTACTTACGTTCAACTTCATTATATCCAAACATCAAATTGAAATAAATTAAATTCGTCAAATCAACTCCTTAAATTACAAGTCTTACATTAATTTCAATAAATCACATTTTATTTCTTGTTAAAGAAATTCAATTTCGTTCATTTACTTACTTAGTTACAAATCCCAAACTCAATTAACAAAACCAACTTTCACATGTTCGAGAAGTTCAATTTCACTTATTTACTTATTTAAATATTTTTCCAAACTTCATAAATAAAGCAACTCCATTTCATTTGTTAACGAAGATCAAATTCACTTAAACGAAAGTTCGATTTTCTCTTATCAAAGAATTCAATTTTTTTTTCAATTATCAAATAATTAAATCTCATTCAATTATTAAATAATTTCAATCTTGATTATTAATAATTTCAAAACTTAATAATTACAAACTTGATTATAAATTCAAACTTAATTATTAATTCATTTCCACTTAATTATGAATTCAAACTTAATTATCAAATCATTTCAACTTAATTATAAATTCAACTTAATAATTTCAAACTTCAATTATTACTAATTCCAAATTATTTATTTATAATTCCAAATTTAATTATTATACAATTAAATTTCAAACAACGTTCTTTCATCAATTACTACGTTAAAATATGTTTCAGATTTCAATCTTTACATTTTTCTTTCAACAACTCAAATTCCAATTTCGTTTCAAAACTTATTCTTTGCTTAAATAAAATCATTATTTTATTTTTAAATCAATTTATTGACCAATCGGATTTTTATTTAATTCTCTATCCTAAGTCAAGTTCATTTGGGTATTTATCATTTCAACCCGATTCCAATTCAATACAAAAATCAAAGCATAACAAAGGGAACTTGCAGTGTGATAACTGGGATGGTGTCAAAGTAAATAAACAAGCAATAACAACAATCAATAACAATCAAATAATCAATCCAAATAATCCCGAAATAATCGTATTAATTCACATTTTTGTTTGTGCAAATTAATATAATTATTTCTAGAATCTACACTATCATTTCATGTAGATTAAAGATTATTTCACTAATTATTCATATGGTTCTTCACTTGTCATTCGATTTCAATTTCAAATCTAATACTACAACAAATTAATCCAATATACGTTCAAAGGTTCATAGTGTAATTTATCAAATTTTACGTGTCAATTAACTCAACAATTAAAAGGGGTCATATTATTCAAGTTAACTAATCAAGTTCAACACATATGTCGATTCACATTTTTAAACTATCCTACGTCGAATTCAATTGCATAATATTCATCATTTTTACGTTTCAATTTAACATCCAATATAAACAACAAACAATCAATCAATTATCAACCGAACTGGATTATTATTGCATACATAACAGATAACGGTGTCAGATGTCACAGGTGAACTGATACAGGTAATAACATATATAACAGCGTAAATAACTAACAGCAGCATATTTCAATTATCGTTTCAATTAAAATCGAATTTAATAAATAAAAGAATATTAATCGTGAGAGATTGCTCACCTTTCGAGGCTAAAGAGATTTGACAAAGAAAATGAGCTACGAATTTCACAACTATAGATGGATACACTTTGAGGGAGAAAACAGGCGCGACGAACAAAGCTGATAACAAGGATCGACGGACAAATCAGAATAGATTTGATAGAACAACAACGCTAAACATATTATTATTATTATTTTGTTGAATCAACATTTAAAACGAATAAAATAAATTACATAATTAAAAATCATTATTCTTAAACACGTATATTTAAGAGTCAATATATTTTAAAATTTCAAACAATACTTAACAATCTTTGTAAAGAAAAAAAACACGCCATTTAGTAAACACTAAAACTTTGCAATATACATTCTAACTTTGAAATCAAAACAACTTTGTATGTACAGATCTATGATAAAACAAAGATGTTATGCATGTATATAGGTAGAGTTGTGGACCAACCATGTAAACTAAGGCATAATTCTTGGAATGAGCAATGTACATATACTATTATGTACACTATACTAAATGCATACCTATAAACAAGCTTTATACAAACTATATATAAATATACATATAGACTATTGCAGAAACTATGGATAAACATAGCAATCTATAAATGCAGACTCAAGCTTGTATACTTAATATACGATACAAAGAAACTAGACTGTATAACATCTGTTTTAAACATACGTATGTACAGTAAATAACATGCATATATGCCTCGCAAACTTTTTTAACTAACAGAGTATAAAAACTTACTTAATCATTTATGTTGGTACAAATTTCTATATTATAATATAACTACCCTTTAAGATTGTAAATAAAATAGGTTCTATACTATACAAAAATACTCTGTTTATATTTATATCATTGTAATATATAAAATACTTTATAAAATATGTATATTATCATGAAAATTCACTGTGCATATACATATTAGATGCTCTTGCTGGTATAAACTGACTCATATAACTTGTAATTTGATACATATGCTCACTTTTCCGTACACACTCCAAATATATAAAAGGTATAAACTTATAATACTTTATAATATATAACTTATATACCAATCATACACTAAGAAAATGAAGAAAACCAACTCAGACAAACATAAAGAAGTCTGTAGCTTAAATTCTGAAAGCAAAATAAAATATTCATAACACGTAAATATATATACACACATAGATATGCTAATATATGTATAACGTATATATATCTACCTAACAGAGACGAGGATGAGAATGGTTGATGCAGTGATGAGGCCATGCGGTCAGGAAGCTCGAGTCTGTGTTGTTCGCCGGGGTTGTTGTCGACGTTCAGGCGGAGGCGAGTGGTGGATAAGGTTGAGGTGGGCGAAGACTGGTCGAGCGATCAGTGGTTTTATGGGTTCGGGGATGAACAGCCGTGGAGGGAAAGAGAAGAAGACGTGGCACAGGGAGGAGGAAAGTGCTTCGGTGGAGCTCGACAGGGCTATGGAAAGGTCGGACGCGATTACTAACCAGAGGCAGAAGGGAGAAGCGAAAGGCAAGGTCTGGAGAATGAAGAGGGAAGATCAGTTGTATGGGTTGGAGGAGTAGGTGATTTAGACGGGGAGGCGGTCAGCTTCACGGTGCAAGGCAGTCGCATGGCTAGAGTTGCGCGGGGATGTCGGCTCGAGTACTTGCGAAGGTTCTCATGCAGGGAAGGAATGGCTGGAGCTTGGTGTTGGGTCAGTGCGGAGGAAGGAAAAAATGGGAAGAAGGGTGGTGTGTTGCATGATGGCGTGCATGGGAAAATGGGGAAGGAAGAAGTGGAAAATGAGTTACAGTAAACAATGGACTAAAAAAAATTAAAGAGAGTAATGTTGGTCTTGGTGAGGTTTTGTGGCTAGAGTAGAAGATGTGAGGAATGATGAAGTTAGAGGGAAGGTGAAAAATGAACAGGGAGGAAGCTATATAAACTTTTTATATAAATTTTTCGTTGACAAATGAAAGTAGCTGAACCAAATAAAAATGAACGAACCCAAGAATACAGTGTATAGATAGGAATAGAAAAAGTCACAAATTCTAAATTCGAGAAATATTAAATGAAAGTGGCTGCTCGAATTACACAAAGGAAATTGAATAGTCTCAGTCAAACCAAAAGACAAGTTGAGGAACCGATACGAAATTTTTTCATCGATTCCGCAGCGAACCAGAATTCAAAACATAGAAATAAATATGTCGTAGAGATCAGCGCGACGAGACGGTCACAACGGTATAAAGATACCAGTGGTACGATTGAAATATAAAAATTCCAAATTTTCTACTACAGAAAATGCATAAAATTCGCAGAAAATTAAGATCGACGGAGCCAAAGATGTCCGAATTTGAAAAAACGACAAACTGACAACTTACTCAAAAGATGGTTTAGAATCTTTCTACGTAAAAATATTTTGGTTTTAAAAACGTTTTATTTTCATCGCTTTTTAACTGATTAGATTGAAGTAAAATTACGCGTGAAATAAACTTTCATATTTTCGGATGAAAATTTACCGGTTGTTATGTTTAACTAGACGCATTCCAAATATAAAATTTATATTTCAAAATTTTATCGTTTAAAAATTCCACCAAATTTCAATTAAATACGCTAAAAAACCGGTTAAATTTACGGGTCGCTACATTCTCCCTCACTCAAAACTTTTCGTCCCCGAAAAGGAAGGAAGTAGGAGAATAAAAACAACCAGAAGAAAATAGACTCGAATTACAAAATAAACAATAAATTTAAACCATATAAGTTTCAATTTAAATAAATTTATATTCTACAATTTTCTTTTAAATTCAAGGTTTCAATTAAATTGATTAGATTTCACATTTATTAATGTTAGGTACAACAGATTTCTTTGAATGAAATTCAATTAATCCAAGATACTTATTAAGTCGATTTAATTCAATATATTAACTTTCAAAACAAAATTTTTCTTCTATTGATTGCACCTATTATTTATTTAACTTATTATTCTATTTATCTCCATAAACATTTTATAATTAAAATCTAAGTGATATCATTTATTATACGCACTCACATTTTATTTATAAAGACAATTTATATTATATATTATCCAAATTTCTTAAATTTAAAATTCATAAAATCACAAATTTGAATAGTCCATTATTACAATCATATTTTATTCGATAAATTTAATTCTTCTTTATTCCAAATTATTATTCAATTTATTTTTTTCACTTAATATATCTTATCACATTTATATTAAGTATATTTTAATATAACTACTCAAATTTATTTAAGAAATTCCTTTGGTATCATTTATATCGTATAATATTCAATTCCATAATTAACTTTTGAAAATTTAGGTAAGTTATATATAATGCAATTGAGTATTATCCAAATAAAATTTTACAATTTACTTATTTCAAATTAAGTGTTTAGTCAAATCTTTTGGCTTCATTGAACTCATCTTTAAATCAAAATTTAATAATTTATTTCCGATTAATTTCAAACCATTTCAGAGATAATTATGTATATACTATATATATATCAAGTCAAATCATATTTAAAATTACATACCTATATATAAAAAAAATCATACTTAAGAAATTTAAGTTGATTTAATTTCCAAAACAAAATTGTAGCAAAGCTACGAATTCGTCTCTCCACTTCGAAACTCGAAAATAAATGTCGATGATGCGGCCGCCATCACCGAAATTATTTTCCAGCGACAAAATAGGGAGCTCTAATTTAATCATTTAAAATTCCTTGAAAACCATTTCTATTCGAAAATATTTTAAATAATGTACATTTTAAAACCTTAAAACCGTAGTTTGAAATCATCAAAAATTAAATTCACAAATTCTTGATTTAAATGCATTTCAAATTTCAAATCAAACTTATAACCAAATTTATAATTTCATTTATATTATGAAATAGTCAATGATTTATAACAATAAAAGGAAATTAAATTTTAACATTTCGGACAACAGATTCATTAATATTTAATTTTAGAAAAATTTAGACTTATATATAATATAATCATACAAAACAATTTTATTTATCAAATTTGACAACAATATTGTGTCAGTTTGCTCTGTTCAAGTGTTTTGGAAATCCTATCGACAGCGTTGATCAGACGAATCAATCGAAAATCCAAATCAACCTCAACAACTCAAACAACACAATATATAAAACATTTAAAACATTTTTGATATAAATACAAATACACTTCCTCGCTCAACGATACAAGGATGGATTTCAAAATAAGTATAGAGATTCAAATTTTGATGGAAATCAAATCAAAGAGAATTTTGATTCGATGATAAGTTCGAAACAGAAGATAAGATAATTCAATTTACAGAATCGGGAGATGGATGAGCTTATTTAATTCACGGGCAACCTTCGGGTCAACCGTAACTTCAAGAATAAGATCGATGCAGAATTCCGAGGTAAATCAACATTCGATCTCAAGAAATAGAATTCAGGTATTGTAGGAGGTAGATAGCATCCTAAACCGAGGATACAGAAATCTTCGGTAAATAGATGTCTATTGTAAATGAGTTTTACCCATTTACAGATAGATTTGGGATTGGCGAGATCGCCGACTAACTATAAAGATCATTCGGAGTGGAGTTATGGGGTACTCCAGAATCAAAAGAAGATAAATTGTGAGAGATATGAATGAATTTTGAAACCGCAGAGAACGTTCCAAAATTCAAAGGAATTGAGTTAAAAGGAAGAGATTGAAACTCGAGTGATAGTGATTCTGTAAATACATTTACCCTATATGCTAAATTTTGCCTAGAGCTACCAAAAGCTCTGATACCAACAGTAACGACCCGCTATTTTGGACTATTCGCATCCGCACATGTCGGACTTGAAAAATTCAAAATACCGAATTGTTAATTTAAAATTTGGCAAAACTCAGATATACAGTAAATAAATAATCACAGAATCACAGACACAGAGTAATAATATGCAGCGGAATTAAAAGAAATAGTAGTTCATGAAGCTACTATATAAATATAAAAGATACATCAGAGTTTACAACAGAATAGTAAGTCGATACATCAAGTACAAATCAGAATACATCACTGGAATCAACTGGATATCTGAAAGATGAATAGATGGCTGGATCTTCAAGCAAAGCTCCAACTCCAAAGGTGAGTCTCGAATACTGGTACACTCAGTCTGACCCGAGCGTAAAGCAAAACACAAAACACTCGAGTCAGGATTAATATTCTCATATCAATAAATCCAACTCAAGTGAAATATCAATCGAAATACAAGTAACTCAAAGGATGTTGGAATCACCATCCTCTAAGGATCCGTTAAACTATCTACTATGTAGTAGTGTACGCTAAATAGATAATGTCTATCAGTAATATAAAGTATCAAAATAGTGTTAAGGCGTTACCATTATCCCCCTTAACACATTTTATAAGCATCATAGTCTATACAGCACTGTAAACTCCACCGTAAACTAGTGGGATATCAGGGAGTACTCCATAGGTATAACACAAAACAAATTCGTAGTGGTCGCGTATATAGGGATACAAGTATGACAAGGCACATGAGGCAATACCCAAGGTAGTGAAACTACCGTTCGCCTGATCCGGACTGGTGAGAACGCATCGCCGCAGCGATCGCAACACCGCGAAACAACACTCCTAAAATTCCGAGGGTGCACCAATCAATCACAAGTAATGAGTAGTAGTTACGAAGAAGTGTGTTCGCTCGAGGTAGCTAACCCCATTTGGCCCGGCACGGCTCCTGATTTTAGTCATTTCCAATTTGACACAAGTATCAAGGCTATCCATTATCGTTCTCTTTCTTCAGTCATCACGTACATCATTCCAACCACTTCATTCTGGATCATCACTCCACGTATTGTTATTAAAGTGGTTTTCGGTTTAGATAGAGAGTATATCCATAACCGATTCCGGTTTCTTTAATAACTTTCGTAATTATTACACCGATTGGTCGTTTAATAAATTTCAAAAACCACATCAATTCAATTTCAATTTCAATTCGTAAATCAACATTTCGTTGTCTTTCTAAATCAATTTCCAAAGTTTACGTTTCAAAACTTCAAATTACCCTTTCAAAACCTTATAATTCGATTTCAACTGTTTATTTAAACAATTCAAATATTGATTCAAGTTCGTATACAAATTTCATTCCAAAATCATTTAAATTAATTAAATTTAACATTCAAATCAATTTAAATTCATTTATCGATTTCATTCAATATTTATTAAGTAAATTTGTCATTCAAAACAACTTCTATTTAAATTCCAATTCATTTAAATCAATTACTTACGTTCAACTTCATTATATCCAAACATCAAATTGAAATAAATTAAATTCGTCAAATCAACTCCTTAAATTACAAGTCTTACATTAATTTCAATAAATCACATTTTATTTCTTGTTAAAGAAATTCAATTTCGTTCATTTACTTACTTAGTTACAAATCCCAAACTCAATTAACAAAACCAACTTTCACATGTTCGAGAAGTTCAATTTCACTTATTTACTTATTTAAATATTTTTCCAAACTTCATAAATAAAGCAACTCCATTTCATTTGTTAACGAAGATCAAATTCACTTAAACGAAAGTTCGATTTTCTCTTATCAAAGAATTCAATTTTTTTTTCAATTATCAAATAATTAAATCTCATTCAATTATTAAATAATTTCAATCTTGATTATTAATAATTTCAAAACTTAATAATTACAAACTTGATTATAAATTCAAACTTAATTATTAATTCATTTCCACTTAATTATGAATTCAAACTTAATTATCAAATCATTTCAACTTAATTATAAATTCAACTTAATAATTTCAAACTTCAATTATTACTAATTCCAAATTATTTATTTATAATTCCAAATTTAATTATTATACAATTAAATTTCAAACAACGTTCTTTCATCAATTACTACGTTAAAATATGTTTCAGATTTCAATCTTTACATTTTTCTTTCAACAACTCAAATTCCAATTTCGTTTCAAAACTTATTCTTTGCTTAAATAAAATCATTATTTTATTTTTAAATCAATTTATTGACCAATCGGATTTTTATTTAATTCTCTATCCTAAGTCAAGTTCATTTGGGTATTTATCATTTCAACCCGATTCCAATTCAATACAAAAATCAAAGCATAACAAAGGGAACTTGCAGTGTGATAACTGGGATGGTGTCAAAGTAAATAAACAAGCAATAACAACAATCAATAACAATCAAATAATCAATCCAAATAATCCCGAAATAATCGTATTAATTCACATTTTTGTTTGTGCAAATTAATATAATTATTTCTAGAATCTACACTATCATTTCATGTAGATTAAAGATTATTTCACTAATTATTCATATGGTTCTTCACTTGTCATTCGATTTCAATTTCAAATCTAATACTACAACAAATTAATCCAATATACGTTCAAAGGTTCATAGTGTAATTTATCAAATTTTACGTGTCAATTAACTCAACAATTAAAAGGGGTCATATTATTCAAGTTAACTAATCAAGTTCAACACATATGTCGATTCACATTTTTAAACTATCCTACGTCGAATTCAATTGCATAATATTCATCATTTTTACGTTTCAATTTAACATCCAATATAAACAACAAACAATCAATCAATTATCAACCGAACTGGATTATTATTGCATACATAACAGATAACGGTGTCAGATGTCACAGGTGAACTGATACAGGTAATAACATATATAACAGCGTAAATAACTAACAGCAGCATATTTCAATTATCGTTTCAATTAAAATCGAATTTAATAAATAAAAGAATATTAATCGTGAGAGATTGCTCACCTTTCGAGGCTAAAGAGATTTGACAAAGAAAATGAGCTACGAATTTCACAACTATAGATGGATACACTTTGAGGGAGAAAACAGGCGCGACGAACAAAGCTGATAACAAGGATCGACGGACAAATCAGAATAGATTTGATAGAACAACAACGCTAAACATATTATTATTATTATTTTGTTGAATCAACATTTAAAACGAATAAAATAAATTACATAATTAAAAATCATTATTCTTAAACACGTATATTTAAGAGTCAATATATTTTAAAATTTCAAACAATACTTAACAATCTTTGTAAAGAAAAAAAACACGCCATTTAGTAAACACTAAAACTTTGCAATATACATTCTAACTTTGAAATCAAAACAACTTTGTATGTACAGATCTATGATAAAACAAAGATGTTATGCATGTATATAGGTAGAGTTGTGGACCAACCATGTAAACTAAGGCATAATTCTTGGAATGAGCAATGTACATATACTATTATGTACACTATACTAAATGCATACCTATAAACAAGCTTTATACAAACTATATATAAATATACATATAGACTATTGCAGAAACTATGGATAAACATAGCAATCTATAAATGCAGACTCAAGCTTGTATACTTAATATACGATACAAAGAAACTAGACTGTATAACATCTGTTTTAAACATACGTATGTACAGTAAATAACATGCATATATGCCTCGCAAACTTTTTTAACTAACAGAGTATAAAAACTTACTTAATCATTTATGCTGGTACAAATTTCTATATTATAATATAACTACCCTTTAAGATTGTAAATAAAATAGGTTCTATACTATACAAAAATACTCTGTTTATATTTATATCATTGTAATATATAAAATACTTTATAAAATATGTATATTATCATGAAAATTCACTGTGCATATACATATTAGATGCTCTTGCTGGTATAAACTGACTCATATAACTTGTAATTTGATACATATGCTCACTTTTCCGTACACACTCCAAATATATAAAAGGTATAAACTTATAATACTTTATAATATATAACTTATATACCAATCATACACTAAGAAAATGAAGAAAACCAACTCAGACAAACATAAAGAAGTCTGTAGCTTAAATTCTGAAAGCAAAATAAAATATTCATAACACGTAAATATATATACACACATAGATATGCTAATATATGTATAACGTATATATATCTACCTAACAGAGACGAGGATGAGAATGGTTGATGCAGTGATGAGGCCATGCGGTCAGGAAGCTCGAGTCTGTGTTGTTCGCCGGGGTTGTTGTCGACGTTCAGGCGGAGGCGAGTGGTGGATAAGGTTGAGGTGGGCGAAGACTGGTCGAGCGATCAGTGGTTTTATGGGTTCGGGGATGAACAGCCGTGGAGGGAAAGAGAAGAAGACGTGGCACAGGGAGGAGGAAAGTGCTTCGGTGGAGCTCGACAGGGCTATGGAAAGGTCGGACGCGATTACTAACCAGAGGCAGAAGGGAGAAGCGAAAGGCAAGGTCTGGAGAATGAAGAGGGAAGATCAGTTGTATGGGTTGGAGGAGTAGGTGATTTAGACGGGGAGGCGGTCAGCTTCACGGTGCAAGGCAGTCGCATGGCTAGAGTTGCGCGGGGATGTCGGCTCGAGTACTTGCGAAGGTTCTCATGCAGGGAAGGAATGGCTGGAGCTTGGTGTTGGGTCAGTGCGGAGGAAGGAAAAAATGGGAAGAAGGGTGGTGTGTTGCATGATGGCGTGCATGGGAAAATGGGGAAGGAAGAAGTGGAAAATGAGTTACAGTAAACAATGGACTAAAAAAAAATTAAAGAGAGTAATGTTGGTCTTGGTGAGGTTTTGTGGCTAGAGTAGAAGATGTGAGGAATGATGAAGTTAGAGGGAAGGTGAAAAATGAACAGGGAGGAAGCTATATAAACTTTTTATATAAATTTTTCGTTGACAAATGAAAGTAGCTGAACCAAATAAAAATGAACGAACCCAAGAATACAGTGTATAGATAGGAATAGAAAAAGTCACAAATTCTAAATTCGAGAAATATTAAATGAAAGTGGCTGCTCGAATTACACAAAGGAAATTGAATAGTCTCAGTCAAACCAAAAGACAAGTTGAGGAACCGATACGAAATTTTTTCATCGATTCCGCAGCGAACCAGAATTCAAAACATAGAAATAAATATGTCGTAGAGATCAGCGCGACGAGACGGTCACAACGGTATAAAGATACCAGTGGTACGATTGAAATATAAAAATTCCAAATTTTCTACTACAGAAAATGCATAAAATTCGCAGAAAATTAAGATCGACGGAGCCAAAGATGTCCGAATTTGAAAAAACGACAAACTGACAACTTACTCAAAAGATGGTTTAGAATCTTTCTACGTAAAAATATTTTGGTTTTAAAAACGTTTTATTTTCATCGCTTTTTAACTGATTAGATTGAAGTAAAATTACGCGTGAAATAAACTTTCATATTTTCGGATGAAAATTTACCGGTTGTTATGTTTAACTAGACGCATTCCAAATATAAAATTTATATTTCAAAATTTTATCGTTTAAAAATTCCACCAAATTTCAATTAAATACGCTAAAAAACCGGTTAAATTTACGGGTCGCTACATATTTTGTTTTGAATCTATGTTTTAACTAGTTGTTTAAACAAAATAGTTTGAAGTTTAGATTTAAACTTCATCCTACAGTAAGTCAAAACAGAGATGATCAAGCAAACAAACATGCACAGTTTCAAAGCCATAACCTACATATTAAACATATGACTATACAGAAGCAAATTTATATGTATATGAATATCATCATAAATTCATAGAAATCAGCAACTTAACTAATTGAGTTTAGTGAAAATGTTTACTCACCTTATTTTTCAAGTGCAGAGCTTCAAGAAGAAGGGTAGGAAATTTGCAACAGAAATTTTGAATTTTGAAGCTTTAAAAAAAACTGGAGTATCTCAGGTTGCAATTTGAAGAACAGCCAACAACTTGACCCCAAATCATTTGCATGCACACTTGGCAGAGGTGACAGTTTCAGGTAATACTCCTTAAGATTTGCATGCACTTGAAAATTGGGTGCAGACTTCAAAATGCAGAATCTGGGTAATGAATTATAGGTTTCTGTTTAAGAGGAGTAAGTGCAGATTTTTGATTTAAGAAAAAAAACTGCAGGCACTTGTTTGAGGAATTGATTTGTGTTTTTCTTGCATGCATTTGAAAATTATGAGGTAGGCTACTTGAGTTTTGAGGAGTTGATGCAGAATGAATGCTACAGAGAATTGGTTACATGCCTTTGGAAAAGTAGGTTTTGTTTTTGAAAAACAACTGCAGGTATGCAGTTTTTGCTGAGGGATTGATTTTTGTTTTGTTGAGAACAAGTTGCAGACATTCAAGTATGCAGATCTTTGATTTTTGAATCTGCAGACTTGCAAATTGATTTGCTCAAGAAAATATTTACAGGCTTTTGTAATCAGAGAGTAAATGTCTCAGGATTTAAATGACTTTAACATTGATCTGAGAAAAATGTTTACATGCTTTGCTTTGTAAACATAATGGTTTCAGGCTACATGAAATTTTGCAAACTAGATTGAATACAGGGATCAATTGTTTTCAGGCTTGAGATTACAGATATTGATTTGAGGAAATTAATTGCAGATTTTATATTGAGAAAAATTTCTGGTTTAGATTTTGTTTTGAAGATTTTCTGGTTTCTGAAGAGTGAAAGATTTGCATGGTAGTTCTAGTTTCTTTTTAGGAATGAGTACAAAATGTTTAAAGAAAAAGAAGGTGAGGAGAATATAGTGTTTATATAAACAAATTTTCAGATTTGTAAATTAAAAAGAAAATAACATGGACACTTGTCTCAACTTTAATTAATATGCTAACACTTGTTAAAAGAAGTCCTAATATATTAACACTTGTCTAATGTATTTTTATATTATTAATAAGTGATTTTTTAAAGGCTTTTAAATTAATTTCCTAATTACTAATTTGTTTTCTTCTTAGTTTGAAAATGCTTTTCTAATTAAATATCAAATAAACAAATATATTTATACATTTATAATTGTTTTCTAAATCTATATAAAATACAATCTTTGAAAAGAATGAAATCAAATATGATCTAAATAAAATTATATATAATATCTTTAACTCATTTTTAAATGCTATTTCAAAAGCTTGTATTCATTCTTATTAAATAAATACAAATCCAAATTTATATTTAATTCAAAGTCAAACTTTTAAAAATTCCAAATCTAAAAATCAATTTAAATAAATAAATATCAATTTTAAATAAGTTCATTTATTTTTGAAAATAACAATTTTATCACTTTCAAACAATTAAATCAAGAGATTATCAACATTTTAAATTCCCTGAAATTCCGGGATATTACAGTTTGAAACCATCGGAAATTAAATTCTCAAATTCTTGTTTTGAATTCATTCTAAATTTCCAAATAAATTTATAACCATGTTTATAGTTCAATTATTTATGTATGAAACAAGAGATAATGGTATATAAAATCAAATATTATTTCTTAACAACCAATTCAATAAAATCCAGGAAAAGATTTATAATATAGTTACGGAATTTATTCCATTACTAAATTTGAAAAAAAAACTTATTGTGTCAATTTGCTTTGTTCAAGTGTTTTGAAAATCTTATCGATAGCGTTTAGCGGACGAATCGATCAGAAATCCAAATCAACATCAACAACTCAAACAACACAATATATAGAACAATTTAAATATTAGTTTACAAATACACTTCAAGAATGATTTGAAGATAAGTTGGAAACAAAGACGCGATGATTAAATAACAGGGTAGGAAGATGGATAAACTTATATAAATTGTGGGCAACCTGAGTCTGGTTAACATTGGCTTAAAGAATAAGATCGATGTGGATTTATGGGGGTAAATCAACATTCAATCTCAAGAGATAGAGTTCGGAATTATAAGAGATACTAGCATCTAAACCGAGGATATAAAATCTTTGGTGAATCGATGCTGTTGTAAAGGAGTTTCGCCCATTTACAAATCAATTTGAGATCGGCGGGACCGCCGACTTATTATAAAGATCTTTCGAAGTGGAGTTATGGATACTCCCGAATCAAAAGAAAACGAATAGTAAGGGACACGGATGGATTTTGGAACGCATGGAATGTTCCAAAATTCAAAGGAATCAAGTCAAAAAAGGAAGAAATTCAAACTCGAGTGTAAGTGATTCTGTAAATACATTTACTATACATGTTGAGTTTTGCCTAGAGCTACCAAAGCTCTGATACGAAAAGTAACGTCCTGATATTTTCAACCATTCGCATCCGCACATGTCAGACTTGAATTGCTCAAAATACCGCGTTGTAAATAAAATTTGGCAAATCTTAGAATATACAGTAAATAAATAATCACAGATCACAGACACGGAGTGAATAATAATGCAGCGGAATTAAAAGAGATAGTAGTTCATGAAGCTACTATATAAAAATAAGATACATCATAGTTAAACAAGACACAACAAAAGAATAACAAGATACATCAAGTACAAATCAGAATACAACACTGGAATCACCAAATACTGAAAGCAAAATAGACGGCTGGATCTTCAAGCAAATATCCAACTCCGAAGGTGAGTCTTGAATGCTAAATCACCCAGTCTGACTCGAGCGTAAAGCAAAACGCAAAACGCTTGAGTCAGGACATAAATACTTATGAACCGTAAATCAACTCAAGTGAACAGTAAGAAAATGCATCAGTAACTTAAAGGATGCTTGGGATCGTCCATCCTTTAAGGATTCGTTAAACTATTTACTATGTAGTAATATTGCGCTACTACAATAGTGTCTACAGTAAAATAAACTTACTTTTAAATAGCATTGAAGGGTTACCTATATAGCCCAAAACACGTAATAGTCCCAGTAGTCTATCCAGTATCAACATATCTCCAAATCGGGAGACTACCCTAAATAATCCATGGGCTACGGGAGAAAAACAAAATCGTAGTAAAGGCTCGGTATGGTAGGTGACACGACACAACTAGGCAATGCCAGGGTAGATATACCAATTACGCTTCCGGGCTAGTGGTAACGTGCAGCAGCCACTACCGCCCACCTCGGAACACACTCCAAAGTCAAAATCGGAGGGTGGACATCATATCTACCACAAGTAAGAGTATATTATCGAAGGAATGTATCCGATCGGAGGAATGACCTCACTTGGCCCATCGACCGCTCCTGTTTTAGCCACCTTAAGCCAACTCACGGGAGTCAGGTCCACGTTCATACCTCAATAGGATCGTCACCACCATCCTACTTCATTCTGGAATCTCCACCGCTTGCACAGTTGTTAAAGTGGTTTTCGGAGTTGGCAGAGAGTATGACAACTTTCGATCCCGGTCTCTTTAACAACCAAACGTTATTATATCGCTGTGGTCATTTCAAAATAATTTATACTTCAAAAATCAATCATTTCATTCCAAAACCATATTCTTTTCAAAATAGTTTATACTTCGAAACCAAAACTATTTTATTTCGAAACTATATACAAATCAATACAATATCATTTCCAATTCAAACATATATTCACCTTTCAAAAATCATAATACTTTCAAAGTTATAACTCTTTCGAAAACAAATACTTGAAATCTTACACTTTGAAAATCATAACATTTCGAAATCATACATTGAAATCATGGAACATTCATTTAATTCTTTGCATTTTACAAATTTATTCAATTAAACCAAAATTTCTAATTTCTAATTTAATTCAAATTAAACCATCAGTTTCAATTCAAGTCAGTTTCCCAACAAACCATTCAAATCTTATCAATTTAAAAATATAGATTTGATCCACAAAATAAACTATTCAATTTTAATATATTTCAAAACTTTAAATATATCATATTTCAAACTAAATTTGAAAATCTCATATATCTCAAATTTAATTTCATTATTACTTAGTTTTGAAATATTCATTTCAAACTTCCAATACCATTTAAATAAACTTATATTACAAGTAAACCAAAAATCCTTCAAATATTCATTTGTCAAATATCATTTCAAATTCATATTCTTTATCGAAATAAAGATCAAATTATTTCCAAACCATTTCAATCATCAAAATATCATATCTTTTCAAAACCTCATTATCAAATCATTTTTTGAATTCAAATTTGAATATTTAATTTAAATATCATTTTTAAGTCAAATAAGTCATTCATTTATTATTTCAAATATCATTACCAAAACAATTTCAAAATTCCATTCAAAATTCATTTATCTCATTACATTTCATTCCATTTAACACATAACGAAGTAAACCTTATTTAAATTCAGGTTCGATTTAAATTCCTTAAAATTCAAATTAATTATTGAATTATATTCAAAACTCCTTAAATTTCATAAATAATCAATTTTCAAAAGTTAAATCATTTAACTGTAACAACCCGCATGTTTAACGATTATATATTTAAATGTTTTATTTAAATATAGCATCGTTAGTCGGATTTTTGGGTCCGAAAAGCTACTTTTTGCAAACGGCCGAATTGGGACTCGAAACTACCTCCATTGGTTCCAAAATGGCGTTTGCGGTCTTTTTGAGTATAATCTTTGATATGTTTGGACTTTGTGATATTTGACCCTTTTTCTATTGGGTTTTGGGTTTGGCTTCAGCCCACTAACTATCTAATTAACCCTAACTCAGCCCTCTCCTCTCATTCACTTATTCATTTCATATAAGCTTAAGCTTAAAACTAAAAATGGGGGAAGAGAAAGGAAATTAGAAACTCCTAGCCCTAAATCCTCTTGCAAATCCAAATTCTTGCTCCAAAATCAAAGAGAATTCATTGGTAAGTTCTTCTTCATCTTCTCCAACTCTTCTCCTCTTCAATTTCAGAAAATTTCCTAAACCTAAATTGGGATATATGTGTTTTATTCTTAGATTGAAGCTTGTTGAGTTGAAGTAGTGTTTGGTTGGTCTTCTCCTTGTTATTGAGCTCCATCTTCTTGTTTTTGGGTTAAGGTGAGTTTTGAACTCACATCTACTTCTCTTGATTTCATTGATGTTGGGTATGAATTCCTAACACCTTGTTCATATGCATTTGCCTTTGGTTTGAATTGAAATTGGTGAACATTTAACTTTTTGGTGTTTTAGAGTCAAATCCTTGAAAATCATAATTTTGATGTTTGATCATGGTTTTTGGTGGTGAATCGGAGTCAATGGTGTTGGGTTATCGATTGGCAAAATCCCCTTAAATCCATTGCTCGATATGTTGCAAATGGGGTGAGTTTCTCCTCCATTTGCTAGGCTGGAAAACATTTCCAGCTACAGCCAGTCGACTGACCCCCTGCAGTCAGTCGACTGACTGCAGAGAGTAAAAACTCTCGGGTTATGGTTCAGTCGACTGACTGCAGTAGGCTAGTCGACTGACCTGCTTCATTTTGTCCAGTATGCCTATTTGTTTGTGATTTTCACTTTTATCGATTTAAATTGATTCCAATTAGTTGTTTATGCATATTTGACCTTGATGATTCCTTTTTGAATTCATTCACGGGTTTTATAAATGATTTCTTCAAATCATATTAAAAGTTCGCTTCTCCGATTTATAAATTCTATTTAAAATGCACACACAATTTCGCGCTTCGAGCGAAGTGGAAGGAAGATTAAATGGTTAGGTAAAACACGGACCATGAATCCCTGCGTTTATCTTTCCGATTAGTCCCCGACCTATTCGATTGATTGTTTTGACCTTTGTGTCTGGTTTACCGATGAGATGAGGTGAACTTTGTACTGCTTTGAGTGTGAAATTAACTAACGGATAGTAAACCGTTTAGTGCGAACGAGTGGTTATAGGACTCACGTTACCACATTTCGGATTCCTTTTTGACAGTTATGCCACATTCCGCCAGTTAATGTTGTCCAGTACCGGGTCTCTGACCTTCGCCACTACGGTTTGTTGCCTTCGGGTATGTTGCCTTCGGGTATGTTGCCTTCGGGTTTGTATCTTCGGGTTTGTGCCTTCGGGTTTGTTGCCTATAGTATCGCTTCCGATGTTGGTCGTTATGAGCCGCATGGGTGATATTGGGTTGCCCTTTAGTATCGCTTCCGATGTTGGTCGTTATGAGCCGCATGGGTGATATTGGGTTTGGAGTCTTCGGGCTCATGGATCCTTGTTTGTACAGTACTGAGCTCGAGCAAAATTTTCTGATGTTTCATTCATATGTATATTCCCTAGGTATCGCCCTTCTGTGTTGGTCTTTTCGAGCCGCATGATGCGTAGCGTTCACCTTGTGGAACTTGCATACCTTATTGGTATTTGTTATTGCCTTTATGGATTGACTTGGGATATTTGTATCCTTTGTTCTATATATTGCCGATGAGATGAGGCTTGTTATCCTATGATTCATCTTTTGTTAGATGATTGTGTTATCTCCTTTAGAGATATCTGTTATGCTTTGTAACCTTGCAGGTTTATTGTTGTTCAGTTTATCTAACTGATTTGTTTAGCTAGACTGACCCGTGTATTTTATACTCGGGTCAGACCGAGATGCTTCAGGTTAGGTGCTTTTGGACTTAGCCTATTTTGCTTCCGCATGGATTATTCAGCTTGTTCCTTTTTGTCATAGCTTTTTGTGTAGCCCTATTTTGTTGTAACTCTGATACGTGTATTCTTGTGAACTCGTCTGTATATTGTGGTCTGCTATACCACTTGACTTGTATTATTTTGTATACTCTGTTATGTATCTGTATATGTGTATATGATGATTTACTGTTCTGTGATGTATATTTCATTTGAGTTATTATATTCTGTTCTGATAGATCCAACCACCTATGGTTTTTTTTAAGTATTCATTGGGTATGTCGACCTGCTTGGTAGTCTATTGTCGATGTATTCAATAGATAATTAGAGCAAGGCTATAGATGGTCGCTCCCAACCAGCCTTATTCTCCGTGTTAGTTGACGGCATTACCTTGTAGTGTCCTTGGCTAGCGTGGGTATAGAGGTGGGGCGTCACATTAACACTTTAAAATATAACTCAAACAATGTTAAAATCTATAATATTTCAAAACAATGTCAAATTATAGCAACGACGGCATTTATAAAGTACTATCGTAGCTTATAGTTTCTAAAATAGTTTAGTCCAAGACTAATGGCATTTACAAAAATACCGTAATAGATATTTGGTTACTTCAAACCTAGTTAAATTCAAAACAAAGGCATTTTTAAAGTTTAGTTCAAGTAACTGGATTTATAAAAATACCGTAATAGATATTTAGTTACTTCAAACCTAGTTAAATTCAAAACAATAGCATTTTAAAATGCTGTCATAAGACTACGACATTTTAGAAATGCTATTAATAAAATTTTAGATTTTATTATAACTTCCAGAAACATTTAAGAACTTCAATTTTAGCAAATTTAGACTTATAAATCATATTTCTAGACTTCAAAATTTAACATTTAAATAATTTTAACATATGATTTATCACAATAAAATTTAAAAATCAAATATTCAATTTAAAAACTCAATTCATTTATTAAGTCAAAATTTCACTGTTTATTAACTTCTTATAAATTAAACAAAACATAACATTTTACTTTAAATATCATTTCAAAACTTTAAACTAAATTTCCATTATTTATTTACATTTTAAAAACAAATTTAAAGTCAAAATTCACATTTACTTCAAATTTACATACTTAAATTCGCAAATTCAAAACTACATATTTAGCCTTCTTAAGGATCTGGTGGAAAAGGATCTAGTTTGGATCATGAGTGCACACAACAATTAAACAAAGTAATATAAATATATATATATATATATATATATATATATATATATATATAATACAAAGATTAATTGAAACAATAGGAAAGTAGAAGCAACAAATGACATTAGCAAGCTTCTCAACCATTTTTTCTTGACCACAACTCCATGTACGCTCGGCCATGCATGCTTAGGGCTCAGCCACACATGTTTTCAGGTGGAAAAGGATCTGGTTTGGATCATGAGTGCACGGCTACAAAGGAATGTAGAAGGTTTTTGGGAGTTACATGGTAAGGAATACAATGAGACAAGGCATAAAGTGGAGTTTGGGTTGCATTTAGGCTCGGCCTATGGTCAAGTGGGGTTCGGCCATGCACTGTTTCAGGTCTGAAGAAGCGGCCAGAGCTCATGTCAGGTCAGGTCATGGCTGGAGGAGGAGCTAGTGGTGAAGGAGAGGCAAGGTGTGAAGGGAATGGTGGAAATATTGGTTCGACTAGGCAATTTTGGGGAGGTTTACACACATTTTTGTGGAGTATTGTTCATGGGATGGTCACAGCACTTGCTGGTTAGAGGAGGGAGAGGTTAGGCCATGGAGGACGTGGGGAAGGAAGTAGTGGTCGGTGGTGGAGATGAGGGGATATGGTCGAGCAAACAAGAGTAAGAGGAAGGCAAAACATTGAAAAAAATTGAAAAGAAAAAGGAAAAGAGGAGTCGTGAATCACTTTTTTTTTCTCAAATGAAAATAGACGTGAATGGAGATGAGGTGGGAAGTTTTTCACGTGAATATCAGGGAGAATACACGGCTAAGACCAAAGAAAAGAACGGCTAAAAGAAAGGAAGTGAAAAGACAAGAAGAAGAAAAGGCAAAGAAAGGAAAGGTCATAGGAAAATGAAAGGTTTTTGACTATTTGTATTTCCATTTTCTTTTAATCAAAATAACTAAATAAATTTCAGTAAAATAAAAATAAAATCTTAACAAAATAAAATGAAAAATAAAATAAAAATATAATTTAAGGAAAAATAGAAAATAATTAAGAAAATAGCTAATATATTGAAACTAGCATTTAAAAATATAAACAATATACAATGAACATTAGAAAATTATAACTTCACTTATAAAATGTTTTAAAATAAAATAAATACATAACATGTCATGTTACGCAAATAAGAAAATGATATTACAAGAAAAATATTATTTATATAAATTAAATAAACAGTTTTGTTAAATAAAACAATTTACACACAATATTGTAAAAAGCATAACTTTCACATTATAAATCGGATTTCAACGAAACCAAATGCAGTATTCTTGAAATTTAATTTATTTTCATTATAAAGGATAAAATTCAAAAATTTCAATATCTAAATTTTAAATTTATATGTCAAACTTTGACCATATTGACCAAAATCCACATTTTTGAAAAATACCCAATTTATTCAAGTTTGACATTATAATTCACATAAAAATCAAAGTTCATATTTAAAATAACAAAATTTATTCATTTTAATAAATAAAATAAAGTTTTCTTTTAAATCAGGAACTTCAATTTAAATAATTAAAATAATCACAAAATACAGGATTGTTACACTCTCCCCAACTCAAAATTTTTCGTTCCCGAAAAGGAATGAGGTACGGAAAAGCACAGAAAAAAAATATAGAATGAAATAAGATTAAGACAAGATGACAAAAAGATTGAAATTTGACCTGATAACTGTTGTTATAGGTAAGTTTAATAAGGTGGAGATGATTTTCCCAAGATCCTCTAGAATCAAGAACACAAGCACGAAAAAGATCTTCTAGAATCTGAATCACCCTTTCCGCTTGACCGACGATCTGTGGATGGCAAGCAGTGCTCAAATTCAAAACAATTACCAAAGATTATTTAAGATTATAGAAAGATTTCTAAACAGAATGGTATAAGCAATAGCTTCCCCATTCTGTAGGAAGATAAGGTAAATAAGGAAAACCACAAGATAGCTGGAAAATCAAAATAAAATAATAAATTTAAAACCCTAAAAATTTCAACTCAGATTAATAATTAATTTACATAAGTTAAATAAATATTAACCACCTCACATTTCATTACTTTATCATCAAATTATCTTAAATTAACAATCTCTAAAATCATGGATTTGAAAAAAAATCATTTATTATACTCAAAATGATTAATAAATTTAATTCTTCTTTATTCCTAATTAAAATTAATTCTATACTTCTCAATATATTTTATCACCTGTATTAAATATATTTACACTTATTATAACCGCTTTAAATTTATTCTTAGTTCCTTTAACAACATTTTATATTGTAAAATTTTCCATTGCCTTTTCTTTATTTACCACTGTTAATCTTTTTATAACTAAAATTTAAGTGTATAACATTTATTATAACCACTCAAAATTTATTTATAAAATCTTTTTATATTGTATATTATCCAATTACATATTCAACTTCTGAAAATTTAGGTTAGTTATATTGGAATGAAATTGTGTATTATACAAATAAAACTTTCCAACTAAATTATTTTAAGCTTGATTATTTATCCAAATCTTGAAATTATACTTAAAAATTATCTTTCAAGATAAAATTGAGGAATTAAATCTCCGATAAGTTCCAAACTATTTAGAGTTAAATAAATGCACATATACCATATGTATATCCATTTAAATTTAAATCATATATCAGCATATATTATAAATCCAGTCTTATTTTAGAAAGTCAAATCAATTAAATTTCCCAAAACAAAGCTGTAGCAAGACTACAGAACGGCCTCTTCGCTTTGAAACTGAAAAATGAATGTCGATGATGCTACAGTCATCACCTCGAAATCATTTTCCACCGACAAAGAGAAGAGCACTAATTTTAAACTTAAAATTCTTTGGAAACAAATTTCTATTCGAAAATACTTTAAATAGTATATCCTTTTAAAACTTTAAATACATGGTTTGAAACCATCGGAAATTAAATTCTCAAATTCTTGTTTTAAATTCATTTTAAATTTCCAAATAAATTTATAATCATGTTTAAAGTTTAATTATTTATGTATGAAACAAGAGATAATGGTATATAAAATCAAATATTATTTCGTAACAACCAATTCAATAAAATCCAGGAAAAGATTTATAATATAGTTACAAAATTTATTCCATTACTAAATTTAAAAAAAAAACTTATTGTGTCAGTTTGCTCTGTTCAAGTGTTTTGAAAATCTTATCGATAGCATTGACCAGACGAATCGATCAGAAACCCAAATCAAGATCAACAACTCAAACAACACAATATATAAAACATTTTAAATATTAGTTTACAAATAACCTTCAAGAATGATTTGAAGATAAGTTGGAAACAAAGATGAGATGATTAAATAACAGGGTAGGAAGATGGATAAGCTTATAAAAATCACGGGCAACCTAAGTCTGGTTGACCGTGACTTAAAGAATAAGATCGATGTGGATTTCTGAGAGTAAATCAACATTCGATCTCAAGAGATAGAGTTCGGAATTATAAGAGATACTAGCGTCTAAACCGAGGATATAAAATCTTTGGTGAATCGATGCTGTTGTAAAGGTGTTTCACCCCTTTACAAATCAATTTGAGATCGGCGGGTCCGCCGACTCATTATAAAGATCTTTTGAAGTGGAGTTATGGGATACTCCCGAATCAAAAGAAAACGAATAGTGAGGGACACGGATGGATTTTGGAACCGCAGGGAATGTTCCAAAATTCAACGGAATCGAGTCAAAAAGGAAGAGATTCAAACTTGAATGTAAGTGATCACGTAAATACACTTACTATACATGCTGAATTTTGCCTAGAGCTACCAATGCTCTGATACCAAATGTAACGTCCCAATATTTTCAACCATTCGCATCCGCACATGTCGGACCTGAATTGCTCAAAATATCACGTTGTAAATAAAATTTGGCAAATCTCAGAATATAAAGTAAATAAATAATCACGGAATACAGACACGGAGTAAATAATAATGCAGCGGAATTAAAAGAGATAGTAATTCATGAAGCAACTATATAAGAATAAGATACATCAGAGTTAAACAAGATACAACAAAAGAATAACAAGATTCATCAAGTAAAAATCAGAATACAACACTGAAATCACCGGATACTGAAAGCAAAGTAGATGGCTCGATCTTCAAGCAAAGCTCCAACTCCGAAGGTGAGTCTTGAATGCTAAATCACCCAGTTTGACTCGAGCGTAAAGAAAAATACAAAACACTTGAGTCGGGACATAAATACTTGTGAACCGTAAATCAACTCAAGTGCACAGTAACAAAATGCATCAGTAACTTAAAGGATGCTTGGGATCGTCCAACCTTTAAGGATCCGTTAAACTATTTACTATGTAGTAATATTGTGCTATTATAATAGTGTCTACAGTAAAATAAACTTACTTTTAAATAGCATTGAAGGGTTACCCATATAGGCCCCAACACGTAATAGTCCCAGTAGTCCATCTAGTATCAGCATATCTCCAGATCGGGAGACTACCCTAAATACTCCATGGGCTATGGAAGGAAAACAAACTCGTTGTAAAGGCTCGGTATGGTAGGTGACACGGCACAACTAGGCAATGCCAGGGTAGATATACCAATTACGCTTCCGGGCTGGTGGTAACGCGTAGCAGCTACTACCGTCCACCTTGGAACACACTCCTAAATCAAAATCGAAGGATGACCATCAAATCAACCACAAGTAAGAGTATAGTATCGAAGGAATGGGTCCGATCGGAGGAATGACCTCACTTGGCCCATCGATCGCTCCTGTTTTAGCCACCTTAAGCCAACTCACGGGAGTCCGGTACACGTTCATAACTCAATAGGATCGTCACCACCATCCTACTTCATTCTGGAATCTCCACCGCGTGCACAGTTGTTAAAGTGGTTTTCGGAGTTGGCAGAGAGTATGACAACTTCCGATTCCGGTCTCTTTAACAACCAAACGTTATTATATCTCTGTGGGCATTTCAAAATAGTTTATACTTCAAAAATCAAATCATTTCTTTCCAAAACCATATTCCTTTCAAAATAGTTTATACTTCGAAACCAAAACTATTTTATTTCAAATCTATATCCAAATCAATACAATATCATTTCCAATTCAAACATATATTCACCTTTCAAAAATCATAATACTTTCAAAGTTATAACTCTTTCGAAACAAAACACTTGAAATCATTACACTTTGAAAATCATAACATTTCGAAATCATACATTTGAAATCGTGGAACATTCATTTAATTCTTTACATTTTACAAATTTATTCAATTAAACCAAAATTTCAAATTTCAAATTTAATTCAAACTAAACCATCAGTTTCAAGTCAAGTCAGTTTCCCAACAAACCATTCAAATCTTATCAATTTAAAAATACAGATTTGATCCACAAAATAAACTATTCAATTTTAATTTATTTCAAAACTTTAAATATATCATATTTCAAACTAAATTTGAAAATCTCATATGTCTCAAATTTAATTTCATTAATACTTAGGTTTGAAATATTCATTCAAAAATCCAATACCATTTAAATAAACTTATATTACAAGTAAACCAAATATCCTTCAAATATTCATTTGTAAAATATCATTTCAAATTCATATTCTTTATCAAAATAAAGATCAAATTATTTCCAAACCATTTAAATCATCAAAATATCATATCTTTTCAAAACCTCATTATCAAATCATTATTTGAATTCAAATTCAAATATTCAATTTAAATATCATTTTTAAGTCAAATAAGTCATTCATTTATTATTTCAAATATCATTACCAAAACAATTTCAAAAGTCCATTCAAAATTCATTTATCTCATTACATTTCATTCCATTTAACACATAACCAAGCAAACTTTATTTAAATTCAGGTTCAATTTAAATTCCTTAAAATTCAAATTTATTTATTGAATTATATTCAAAACTCCTTAAATTTCACAAATAATCAATTTTCAAAAGTTAAACCATTTAACACTTTAAAATATAACTCAAACAATGTTAAAATCTATAATATTTCAAAACAATGTCAAATTATAGGAACGACGACATTTATAAAGTGCTATCGTAGCTTATAGTTTCTAAAATAGTTTAGTTCATGGCTAATGGCATTTATAAAAAAAACCGTAATAGATATTTAGTTACTTCAAACCTAGTTAAATTCAAAACAATGGAATTTTTAAAGTTTAGTTCAAGAATAACGACCTTTATAAAAATGTCGTAATAGATATTTAGTTGCTTCGAACCTAGTTAAATTCAAAACAATAGCATTTCAAAATGTTGTCATAAGACTACAGCATTTTAGAAATGTTATTAATAAAATTTTAGATTTTATTATAACTTCCAGAAACATTAGGAAAATAGAAGCAACAAATGACATTACCAAGCTTTTCAACCATTTTTGCTTGACCACAACTCCATGTATGCTCGGCCATACATGCTTAGGGCTAGGCCACACATGTTTTCGGGTGGAAAAGGATCTAGTTTGGATCATGAGTGCACGGCTACAAAGGAATGTGGAAGGTTTTTGGGAGTTACATGGTAAGGAATACAATGAGACAAGGCATAAAATGGAGTTTGGGTTGCATTTAGGCTCGGCAAATGGTCAAGTGGGGTTTGGCCATGCACTATTTCAGGTCTAAAGGGGCGGCCAAAAGTCATGTCAGGTCAGGTGATGGCTGGAGGAGGAGCTAGTGGTGAAGGAGAGGCAAGGTGTGAAGGGAATGGTGGAAATATTGGTTCGGCTAGGCAATTTTGGAGAGGTTTGCACACATTTTTGTGGAGTTTTGTTCATGGGATGGTCACAGCACTTGCTGGTTAGAGGAGGGAGAGGTCAGGCCGTGGAGGCTGTGGGGAAGGAAGTGGTGGTCGGTGGAGGAGATGAGGAGATATAGCCGAGCAAACAAGAGAAAGAGGAAGGTAAAACGTTGAAAAAAATTGAAAAGAAAACGTAAAAGAGGAGCCATGAATCACTTTTTTTTCTCAAATGAAAATAGATGTGAATGGAGATGAGGTGGGAAGTTTTCACGTGAATATCAGGGAGAATACACAGCTAAGACCAAAGAAAAGAACGGCTAAAAGAAAGGAAGTGAAAAGGCAAGAAGAAGAAAAGGCAAAGAAGGAAAGGTCACATGAGGATGAAAGGTTTTTGACTATTTGTATTTCCATTTTATTTTAATTAAAATAACTAAATAAATTTCTGCAAAATACAAATAAAAGCTGAACAAAATAAAATGAAAAAGAAAACAAAAATATAATTTAAGGAAAAATAGGAAATAATTAAGAAAATAGCAAATATATAGAAACTAGCATTTAAAAGTATAAACAATATACAATGAACATTAGAAAATTATAACTTCACTTATAAAATGTTTTAAAATAAAATAAATACATAAAATGTCATGTTACACAAATAAGAACATGATATGACAAAACAAAATAATACTTATATAAATTAAAATAAACAATTTTGTTAAATAAAACATTTACACACGATATTGTAAAAAGCATAACTTTCACAATATAAATCGGATTTCAACGAAACAAAAAGCAGTATTCTTGAAATTTAATTTATTTTCATTATAAAAGATAAAATTCAAAAATTCCAATATTTAAATTTTAAATTTAAAAGTCAAAGTTTGACCATACTGACCAAAATCCACATTTTTGAAAAATATACAATTTATTCAGGTTTGACATTATAATTCACATATAAATCAAAGTTTATATTTAACATAACAAAATTTATTCATTTTAATAAATAAAATAAATTTTTTTTAATCAGGAAATTCAATTAAATAATTAAAATAATCACAAAATACAGGATTGTTACACTCTCCCCCCTCAAAACTTTTCGTTCCCGAAAATGAATAAGGTACGGGAAAGCACAGAAAAAAATATAGAATGAAATAAAGTTAGGACAAGATGACAAGAAGAAATTTGACATGATAACTGTTGTTATAGGTAAGTTTAACAAGGTGGAGATGATCTTCCCAAGATCCTCTAGAATCAAGAACACAAGCATGAAAAAGATCTTCTAGAACCTGATTAACCCTTTCCGCTTGACCGACGGTCTGTGGATGGCAAACAGTGCTCAAATTCAAAACGAGTACCAAAGATTATTAAAGCTTATAGAAAGATTTCTAAACAGAATGGTATAAGCAATAGCTTCCCCATTCTGTAGCAAGATAAGGTAAATAAGGACAACCTTGGAAAAACAAAATAAAATAATAAATTTGAAACCCTAAAAATTTCAACTTAAATTAATAATTAATTTACATAAGTTAAATAAATCTTAACCATCTCACATATCATTATTTTATCAACAAATTATCTTAAATTAACAATCTCTAAAATCATGGATTTGAAAAAAAATCATTTTTTATACTCAAAATGTATTCAATAAATTTAATTCTTCTTTATTACTAATTAAAATTAATTTTATTCTTCTCAATATATTTTATCACCTATATTAAATACATTTACACTTATTATAACTGCTTTAAATTTATTCTTAGTTCCTTTAACAACATTTTATATTGTAAATTTTTCCATTATCTTTTCTTTATTTACCACTGTTAATCTTTTTATAACTAAAATTTAATTGTATAACATTTATTATAACCACTCAAATTTTATTTATAAAATATTTTTATATTGTATATTATCCTATTACATATTCAACTTCTGAAAATTTAGGTAAGTTATATTGGAATGAAATTATGTATTATACAAATAAAACTTTTCAATTAAATTATTTCAAGCTTGATTATTTATCCAAATCTTGAAATTATACTTAAAAATTATCTTTCAAAATAAAATTTAGGAATTAAATCTCCGATAAGTTCCAAACTACTTAGAGACAAATAAATGCGCATATACCATATGTATATCCATTCAAATTTAAATCATATATCAGCATATGTTATAAATCCAGTCTAATTTTATAAATTCAAATCAATTTAATTTCCCAAAACAAAACTGTAGTAAGACTACAGAACGGTCTCTTCAATTCGAAACTCAAAAAATGAATGTCGATGACGCTGCAGTCGTCACCCAAATCATTTTCCAGCGATAAAGAGAAGAGCACTAATTTTAAACTTTAAAATTCTTTGGAAACAAATTTCTATTCGAAAATACTTTAAATAGTATATCCTTTTAAAACTTTAAATACACGGTTTGAAACCATCGGAAATTAAATTCTCAAATTCTTGTTTTAAATTAATTTTAAATTTCCAAATAAATTTATAACCATGTTTATAGTTCAATTATTTATGTATGAAACAAGAGATAATGGTATATAAAATCAAATATTATTTCTTAACAACCAATTCAATAAAATCCAGGAAAAGATTTATAATATAGTTGCAAAATTTATTCCATTACTAAATTCGAAAAAAAACTTATTGTGTCAGTTTGCTCTGTTCAAGTGTTTTGAAAATCTTATCGATAGCATTGACCAGACGAATCGATCAGAAACCCAAATCAACATAAACAATTCTAACAACACAATATATAAAAAAAATTAAATATTAGTTTACAAATACACTTCAAGAATGATTTGAAGATAAGTTGGAAACAAAGATGAGATGATTAAATAACAGGGTAGGAAGATGGATAAGCTCATATAAATCGCGGGCAACCGAGTCTGGTTAACCATGACTTAAAGAATAAGATCGATGTGGATTTCTTAGGGTAAAACAACATTCGATCTCAAGAGATAGAGTTCAGAATTATAAGAGATACTAGCATCTAAACCGAGGATACAAAATCTTTGGTGAATCGATGCTGTTGTAAAGGAGTTTCACCCCTTTACAAATCAATCTGTGATCGGCGGGACCGTCGACTCATTATAAAGATCTTTCGAAGTGGAGTTATGGGATACTCCCGAATCAAAAGAAAACGAATAGTGAGGGACACGGATGGATTTTGGAACCGCAGGGAACGTTGCAAAATTCAAAGGAATCGAGTCAAAAAGGAAGAGATTCAAACTCGAATGTAAGTGATTTTGTAAATACATTTACTATACATGCTGAGTTTTGCATAGAGCTACCAAAGCTCTGATACCAAATGTAACGCCCTGATATTTTCAACCATTCGCATTCGCACATGTCGGATTTGAATTGCTCAAAATACCGCGTTGTAAATAAAATTTGGCAAATCTCAGAATATACAGTAAATAAATAATCACAGATCACAGACACAGTAAATAATAATGCAGCGAAATTAAAAGAGATAGTAGTTCATGAAGCTAATATAAAAATAAGATACATCAGAGTTAAACAAGATACAACAAAAGAATAACAAGATACATCAAGTAAAAATCAGAATACGACACTGGAATCACCGGATACTGAAAGCGAAATAGATGGCTGGATCTTCAAGAAAAGCTCCAACTCCGAAGGTGAGTCTTGAATGCTAAATCACCCAGTCTGACTCGAGCGTAAAGCAAAACACAAAACACTCGAGTCATGATATAAAACTTATGATCTGTAAATCAACTCAAGTGCACAGTAACAAAATGCATTAGCAACTTAAAGGATGCTTGGGATCGTCCATCCTTTAAGGATCCGTTAAACTATTTACTATGTAGTAATATTGCTCTATTATAATAGTGTCTATATTAAAATAAACTTACTTTTAAATAGCGTTGAAGGGTTACACATATAGCCCCCAACACGTAATAGTCCCAGTAGTCTATCCAATATCAGCATATCTGCAGATTGGAAGACTACCTTAAATACTCCATGGGCTACGGGAGAAAAACAAACTCGTAGTAAAGGCTCGGTATGGTAGGTGACATGGCACAACTAGGCAATGCCAGGGTAGATATACCAATTACGCTTTCGGGCTGGCGATAACGCGTAGCAGCCACTACCGCCCACCTTGGTACACACTCCCAAATCAAAATCGAAGGATGGCCATCAAATCAACCACGAGTAAGAGTATAGTATCGAAGGAATGTGTCCGATCGGAGGAATGTCCTCATTTGGTCCGTCGATCGCTCTTGTTTTAGCCACCTTAAGCCAACTCATGCGAGTCGGGTCCACGTTCATACCTCACTAGGATCGTCGACACCATCCTACTTCATTCTGGAATCTCCACCGCATACACAGTTGTTAAAGTGGTTTTCGGAGTTGGCAGAGAGTATGACAACTTCCGATCTCGGTCATTTCAAAATAATTTATGCTTCAAAAATCAAATCATTTCATTCCAAAACCATATTCCTTTCAAAATAGTTTATACTTTGAAACCAAAACCATTTTATTTAAAAACTATATCCAAATCAATATGATATCATTTCCAATTCAAACATATATTCACCTTTCAAAAATCATAATACTTTCAAAGTTATAACTCTTTCGAAACCGAATACTTGAAATCACTACACTTTGAAAATCATAACATTTCAAAATCATACATTTGAAATCATGGAACATTCATTTAATTCTTTACATTTTACAAATTTATTCAATCAAACCAAAATTTCAAATTTCCAATTTAATTCAAATTAAACCATCAGTTTCAATTCAAGTCAGTTTTCCAACAAACCATTCAAATCTTATCGATTTAAAAATATAGATTTGATCCACAAAATAAACTATTCAATTTTAATATATTTCAAAATTTTAAATATATTATATTTCAAACTAATTTTGAAAATCTCATATATCTCAAATTTAATTTCATTATACTTAGTTTTGAAATATTCATTTCAAAAATCCAACATCATTTAAATAAACTTATATTACAAGTAAACCAAATATCCTTGAAATATTCATTTATCAAATATCATTTCAAATTCATATTCTTTATCAAAATAAAGATCAAATTATTTCCAAACCATTTCAATCATCAAAATATCATATCTTTTCAAAACCTCATTATCAAATCATTATTTGAATTCAAATTCAAATATTCAATTTAAATATCATTTTGAAGTCAAATAAGTCATTCATTTATTATGCCAAATATCATTACCAAAACAATTTCAAAACTCCATTCAAAATTCATTTATCTCATTACATTTCATTCCATTTAACACATAACCAAGTAAACCTTATTTAAATTCTGGTTTAATTTAAATTCCTTAAAATTCAAATTTAATTATTGAATTATATTCAAAACTCCTTAAATTTCACAAATAATCAATTTCCAAAAGTTAAATCATTTAACACTTTAAAATATAACCCAAACAGTGTTAAAATCTATAATATTTCAAAACAATATCAAATTATAGCAACGACGGCATTTATAAAGTGCTATCGTAGCTTATAGTTTCTAAAATAGTTTAGTTCAAGAATGATGGCATTTATAAAAATGCCGTAATAGATACTTAGTTACTTCAAACCTATTAAATTCAAAAACAACAGAATTTTTAAATTTTATTCAAGAATAATGGCATTTATAATAATGCCGTAATAGATATTTAGTTACTTCAAACCTAGTTAAATTCAAAACAACAGCATTTTAAAATGCTGTCATAAGACTACAGCATTTTAGAAATGCTATTAATAAAATTTCGGATTTTATTATAACTTCCAGAAACATTTAAAAACTTCAGTTTTAGCAAATTTAAACTTATAAATCATATTTCTAGACTTCAAAATTTAACATTTAAATAATTTTAACATATGATTTATCACAATAAAAGTTAAAAATCAAACATTCAATTTAAAAACTCAATTCATTTATTAAGTCAAAATTTCACTGTTTATTAACTTATAAATTAAACAAAACTTAACATTTTACTTTAAATATCATTTCAATAACGTTAAATTAAATTTCCATTATTTATTTATATTTTAAAAATAAATTTAGAGTCAAAATTCACATTTACTTCAAATTTACATACTTAAATTCACAAATTCAAAACTAAATATTTAGCCTTCTTAAAACTATAAAATATATATTTTTAAATCAAAATTTCTTAATTTAAATATACATATCTTTATAGAAATCAATTAAAAATATACCACGAGGTCTGTACATAATTTTCTAACCTAGGTCAAGTGATACGGATATATATCATTTCAATCCGTAATTTAAAATGAAAATCCGAGTTCTATCATTTTAAACCCGAAATCCAAAGTCAAATAAAATACAATAAAAAATCACTCAGGCCTATCATTTCAACCCATAATGATTTTTCCCTATTCTAGAGTCCGTTCAGGTATTTATCATTTCAACCCATAGTGACTCTCTAACAGAGAACTTGCAGTGTGAATATATGCATAAACAATGTCAATGGCACAATATAATGTCATATATCAGATGTCAGGTGATAATTAACAGTTTTAACATGGTAACAACATGGAATAGCATATCATATGATCATCATTAACTCACATAAAGATTTTATATTACTAAACACTTGCCATTAATTCACTAGTTCATAAGTAAATATGTCAGAGTGAGAAAGACTCACATTTTAAAGCTAAAGACCACTACGACACACAAAACGGTTCCAAAGGCACGACAAGCACGATTTGGCACGACTTTGATTCAAATGAGAGAGAGCTAAGATATGATCTTGCACACAACAATTAAAAAAAGAAATATAAACATATATATACAATACAAAGATTAATCGAAACAATAGGAAAGTAGAAGCAACAAATGACATTACCAAGCTTTTCAACCATTTTTGCTTGACCGCAACTCCATGTATGCTCGGCCATACATGCTTAGGGCTCGGCCACACATGTTTTCAGGTGGAAAAGGATCTGGTTTGTATCATGAGTGCACGGCTACAAAGGAATGTAGAAGGTTTTTGGGAGTTACATGGTAAGGAATACAATGAGACAAGGCATAAAGTGGAGTTTGGGTTGCATTTAAGCTCGGCCTATGGTCAAGTGGGGTTCGGCCATGCACTATTTCAGGTCTGAAGGGGAGGCCAAAGGTCATGTCAGGTAAGCTCATGGTTGGAGAAGGAGCTTGTGGTGAAGGAGAGGCAAGGTGTGAAGGGAATGGTGGAAATATTGGTTCGGCTAGGCAATTTTGGAGAGGTTTGCACACATTTTTGTGGAGTTTTGTTCATGGGATGGTCACGGCACTTGCTGGTCAGAGGAGGGAGAGGTCAGGCCGTGGAGGATGTGGGGAAGGAAGTGGTGGTAGTGGTCGTTGGAGGAGATGAGGGGATATGGCCAAGCAAACAAGAGAAAGAGGAAGGCAAAACATTGAAAAAAATTGAAAAGAAAAAGGAAAAGAGGAGCCATGAATCACTTTTTTTCTCAAATGAAAATAGATGTGAATGGAGATGAGGTGGGAAGTTTTTCACGTGAATATTAGGGAGAATACACAGCTAAGACCAAAGAAAAGAACGGCTAAAAGAAAGGAAGTGAAAATGCAAGAAGAGGAAAAGGCAAAGAAAGGAAAGGTCACAGGAAAATGAAAGGTTTTTGACTATTTGTATTTCCCTTTTCTTTTAATCAAAATAACTAAATAAATTTCAGTAAAATAAAAATAAAAGATGAACAAAATAAAATGAAAAGAAAATAAAAATATAATTTAAGGAAAAATAGAAAATAATTAAGAAAATAGCTAATATATTGAAACTAGCATTTAAAAATATAAACAATATACAATTAACATTAAAAAATTATAACTTCACTTATAAAATGTTTTAAAATAAAATAAATACATAACATGTCATGTTACACAAATAAAAACATGATATGATAAACAAAGTATTATTTATATAAATTAAAATAAGAAATTTTGTTAAATAAAACAATTTACACACAATACTGTAAAAAACATAACTTTCACAATATAAATCGAATTTCAACGAAACGAAAAGCAGTATTCTTGAAATTTAATTTATTTTCATTATAAAGGATAAAATTCAAAAATTCCAATGTTTAAATTTTAAAATCGAAGTTTGACCATATTGACCAAAATTCACATTTTTGGAAAATATTCAATATATTCAGGTTTGACATTATAATTCACATAAAATCAAAGTTTATATTTAAAATAAAAAAATTTATTCATTTTAATAAATAAAATAAAGTTTTTCTTTTAAATTAGGAAATTCAATTAAAATAATTAAAATAATCAATTAAAATAATCACAAAATACAAGGTTGTTACAAAGACCCTTGTCTAAAATATGATCCTCAACACGATCATCATAAGCAGTGAACACATTAGCCTCTCTATCTGACTGTGGGCTAGATTCTCCAACTGTCACTCGCTTCCCACAGTCGACTACATGACTAACCAAACGATAAGGTTTCCTTCTTCCAATATACCTCTCATCCATACAAGACCACCCTTCTTCATTTTCAAAACTCCAACTCGAGTCTCATAAATGCAACCACGGCGATCCTACTAACCGAGTTAAATTAGATTATGTGAACTAGAAGGAACATGCCTCACGTCCAAGACTTCTCAAATCATACCATCATGCATATATACCAGATAGATCCAATACTATAAACTAGTAGCTTCAAGATTTTAAATCTCGGATATCGGGCACGTTTCATCTCGGCGATTTTAGTGACTCGGTATCGTATCGGAGGAGATCTCGGATGAGACGAGTGCATCTTATATCGGATTTACAACTAGCCACATGATGGAAGACTAAATCATCAAGATACCGACGAATCAACACAATTGCCTTTTTATCCATTTCTTCTATTTCCCCTCCTCTACATCAGAGGGCTTCTTCCCATCTCCATCAATCGGATATGATCATTGAGGTACAAAACATCTTCCTTCTTAGGCTTCCAAATACCCAATTTTTTCCATCTAAAATAGCCATCTTTGAAAAAGAAATCATATCTGATATACCAATAATTTTTCAAATCCAAAAAGCTTTGCGATGACCTTACTCCGATACCAATCTGTAGCGAAAATTTTGCTTTGTGGAACCTTTTCCCAATGATCTTTTATTATTCAAATCACAAAGAGATAAATTTCTATCGAAAATAAACGGACATGGAATCAAAAATCAATACACAAGAAATTCCACCCAACCACTCTCTTTATTGATTCAGTAAAATTTGTTTACAATTAATCGAACAAAATAAAAGTAATCAAAATACAATTGAACCAATAACCAAAATGAGAAAGGAAGTGTTGATCTCTATGACTAAAATTGTTGGAAGAGAAGAACAAAGATGAAATAAGAGAGAATTAACAAATAGATTTTCATACATTTTACACTCTCTCTTGCAGGCTCTATTTATAACATCAATTACTTAATGTCCAAGTTAATATTAGATGACAAAAAATAAGTTGATTAGCGAGAGAGAAATAAATATAATCAAATATGCTTGTTAATTAGGGGAAAACAAAATCTTTCCTTTCTTTCTTTTGCATATTTATTTCTTTCTATTTGTGATTTTGTATCATCAAAATTTAACGGATGTGTCTGTTCAAAACATGTACCATTATTTCATTAAAAAAGGGAACCGTCATTTTTATCGCGTATCATCATCTAGCCAATGCTCAGCGCTTTCACTTGAGCAGGATCTGGAGTGGGCAAGTTGTACCTAGTCTTACCTCCATTGCTAGACAGACCATCTTTGACACTTGGTCAATAAAACAAGCAGCCATAAAAACCAAATTCATCGCTGCGTGAATCAGAACATTTAATTTTCAACAAATACTAATCATTAATTTTCATAACTTATTAATTTTCAAAAACTAATCATGTTTTTCACATTGTCTGAATCATAGTGGATACTATAAAGTAAAAACAGGCAAACCTCTGTACGTACCTAATTGCTGCAGTTTGGAGTCAGTGATGTGCAGTAATTAAGTCCTACAAAATCATATGATCCTTTTTATCAACTCCGATTCCTCCTCAGTGAATTCTGGAAGCCTTTCTCCGACCAAATCTTTCATACAGGCTGTGATATTCTTCATTCATTGATGACTACATATTTTATTGCCCTCAGCGCTGCTGCTTTTTCTGCATCTGAATCTGAATATGGCTTATACACAGAACGATTCCAATCTCTCCTCAATTATCAGACTTAAAATTTAAAGGGTCAACATGTGAGAACAAGCTTGCATATCTTTAAACGTAAAATTTATATCAATTACTATGAATTCTAACTCCTATAATTTATTGATCCCTCGAAGCACATCATTTCTGAAAGTTAAAAATATAAGCAAGCTTTATTTTACTCAGAGTATGTTTCAGTTTGACAACTAGTTACAAGCAAAAAACTACTTTTAAGCAACTTAATTCAATTCTGGTGCTTAACTTCTTATAAGAGGCTTGCAAAAGCGACTTAGAATTAGAAATATGAAAAGTAGCTTATGACTTATAAACAAAATTTGTAAGTCATGCGTGGTTTTAACCAAATTATATTATTTATTTTTTAACTTTAACACTAAAATTACATCCACACATTTTTACTTATAAGTTACTATTTAAAACTACCTAGAAGTTACTACTTGGAATTCTTTGCAAGAAGTTTCAAAATAAATTGTTGCCAAACGGGCTCTTATTTATTGATATATCCGCTTCTAGAATATTAATCTCGACAAATGTTTTAACTTTGAGAAAAATTACATGGAAGCGGTTTAAAAAGTTCAGCAGCTGCTCCATGTGCTAATTTCAGATTGTGAGTAACGATGTAAGGTTCAGTTAGATAATTGCCACGACGACATCCATGGCTGCTACAATACCCTGGGACATGCACTCCAAGTGAATAGCCTTGGGTACTGAATGTCCATGGCTCATTCACTGTAATCCAATTTTTAACTCCGTCTCCAAATTCTCGGAAGCATATTTGGCAATAATCTTTGTATTTGTGCCTAGTGAAGAAAAATAATACAAGACGCGTTACTTTGTACCACTGCGTTGAAACTTGAAACTCTTTTCTTTAGTTAAGGTTGATGGGTATATTTTTATGAGGTATATAAATCTGTGTAACAACATAGAGTGTTTTGGCAGATATTTTCTTTACTAGAATACCATCAAACCCAAAATGGGATTTAATGAGGTTGCAGTATTTTGCTGACTTTCTATATCATAAAACAGGTTCATTTTTGTTTCTTGTATTACTCTTAAGAAGAACCATATAACAACAACGATTAAGATAAGTTTATGTACTCTATGTGAATTAAATTCTTACACAGTTTTTGTGAAGAAAACCGCCGTATTCATCCTCTAAAGCTTGTGTAACATCCCAATGGAAGAGTCTTAACATATGGTGTTATACCTGGAATGTGAATTACATGTTAGTATATTGTGAAATCATACCACTATTTTCCAGTACTCGCCATTTTCTATTAGCTCGTTTACGAGATTGTAATACATTATTCCTTCTTGATTTATTCCTTACCATCTGTTTTCATAAGTGAACATAAAAAAAAAGTTGATTTATAAATTTGCTTAGTTGTTGGAATCATATGAGCTTCAGTTTTGTATTTATTTTTCTAAATAAAACATCATTTTTAATCTTCATTTCTGCAGGTTCACTTAAGTACGATGGATTGATTTTAACATTGCAGAATTCTAGAGCAAGAGGTTGAGAAAGGGTATGAATTTAGTCCCATCTCCTTTATCATCTTTACATCATCCTGCAAACATTTGACAACAATATCCATTTCCCAATACATGGTTTATATTGGATATGTCAGCAAGTCATTCTTTTAAGATTTCAGTTATTCACTTTGTCTCTGTGTTACAAATCTGTGGCAACATCTCCATTACTCCTTCCCGTGATTTTTTCTTTATAACGATTACATATATTTTTATCTGTAAATAATGAAAAAGGATCAATAATATCCCATATACAGATATGGAGCTAGAATTAGTTGTTATCATTTACAGTTTGCATTCTGCTATTCGTTTAAAAAACTAGAATATTTTGAAATATTATACTTCCATTAGATTTTATGAGGCTATAAGTTATATATATTAACATAATATATTTAGCATATGGTGCTCTTGGTGAGTGAGAGTGTCCGAAATACTAGGTCTTCTTCCTCCTTCATTCCATGCTCCCTCCACCTAAAACCATATCACATATTATGATATGGTTCAACATACACACACGTGTGTGTGTATATATAGGGCTAGGATCGACTAATCTCAGGCATATAATTTAATTCGGAACATGTGTTTGAAATCAGGGGGATTTGAGGCGTAGCAAAAGTCAAGTGCAGCCGATCCTTGCCCATACACACACTACACATCTATGTACAATAAGTAAATAAATTTAAGAAAAACATACCTGGTTTGCAGAAGCTGCAACACCAAATTTAAATTCATTAGAGAACATAGACCTTCGTATATCAACTTCAAGTGGAACTAAAATGGTCCATGGTTGGGGTATGGGTGCTGTATTTTGGCTATCAGAGCATGCAATATGAGTATTTGACCTCTTGCTCCTGTAACTAATGGTCAACTTTTCCTTTGAAAGAGAAAGACTGGCATGATGTTTACTGGATGCTATTAGAGATGGATCACCTGTCTTTATTTCAATTTGCATGTTCAGAAGTTGAGCCATGGTTTAAAAATTTATTGGAAAGGGTTCCCTTTTCTTGCTTGTAATTAGTAATACACCTATGTGCATGCTTTTATAGAGGCTGGGAGCCCGTAAAAATAGTGTACGTATCTTGGCAGTTTGATTGGCAGTGCAGCTTTTATTTATTTAATGGAGATTAAAAAGTAACTTAAAAAATTAACATAAGCAATAGACCATAGTTGCCAGGTGGGGTTTCAATTGCATATAAGAGTTGGTTGCAAAAATAATGTGATTGACATTTGAATGCACATATTATAGTTTTTAATTATACTTTTATAATTCTATATTTAATTTAGTTTTATGTAACCGGTGGTACTGGGTGATCATCTAATACTATTTTTCATGAAGATGCATGCAGATATTATAGCTTGTCATTTGCTTCTGTTATGGATATAATTTTGAAGTCATACAATTATTTTAGTTACTCTTCTTACAAATATAAGGTACACTCATGGGTTATAAGTATAACTATTGATCAACCACCAAGTAAAAGTCAATGCTGCGTCAGCTCTACACTTGGGTGAAATAATTTGAGCAGATATGCTCATTGTGCTGTTAACATCGTTGAAAACATATTTATGCCTAACAATGATGAGAGGAATGCACGTCAATGAAGAAATATGAGAATCAATATGGTTGTTGAATGCAAACAGTGTTGGATGGTGTTGTACTCATATGCGTATCCCAAAAATCAGAACTTGCATCCAAAAGCGTATCAGTTAATATTTTAAAATGCATATCCATATCTGTATATCGTGTCTATCCAAAACGATGTAGATATTTGAAAATGCATATTCATATTTACATCGTGTCTGTAATCAGAACAATGCAGATACTTTTTGATATCCAAAAATATTGTTGAAGTTTAAAGAGTTTTAATTTTGGCTGTTGTTTCTTCAAGTGTCCCTTTGATCTGGTAGCATTGTGTGTGTTAATCTTCCAAGGTGTCTATTTGGTTTATGTTTATTTTTCACGAAGAGTTGTATTGAAGTCTACGCTATGCAGTTGTGTTTTGGTATTTATATTCTTGTAATACTTTGTTTTCACGTAAGTCTAATGAAAAAGAAATCATGTCGCATGCTATTCTACTATTTTCATGATCCTATATTACTTCCTCTTTTGTCTTTAACATGGCATCGGAGCTCAGCTGAGCCGTTGTTGGATCCTTGTACAACTCCTTTTAAAGCAAACTGTGTGTTGATATGGACCCCTTCAGTCGTGTTGGTATGCTTGGAGTTGAGTTGTTAACTCAATCTAACTACAAGATACGGAGGACCTGTATGGAGTATTGTCTTGTTGGTGAAGATCTATGAGATTTTGTTTGGGGAGACAACTGAAAACCTCTGGAGAACACAGCAGAAAATGCCAGTCATTGAAGAAATGGAAGATAGAAAATGCTAAACCAGAGTTCGTTTTGAAGAGGTCTCTCTCATGGGTTATTTGAACATATAATCCAGTGCAAGTCGGCAAGCGAGATATGGATTGAATTCGTAAATTTTTTCAACAAAAAGGACGTGGGAAGATTACAAATGCTCGAAAATGAATTGGCCAACACTGTTCAAGGTGACCTATCCGTTTCTCAATTGTTCTTGAAGGTCAAGACGTTATATTCTGAAATTTCTATTCTTGATCCAGCAGTACCTATATTTGCTGCACCAATGAGGCATCATATCATTCGTGGGTTATCGGAAGAGTATATACCTTTTGTCACGTCAATCGAAGGCTGGGAGAAACAGCCATCCTTGGAGGAGTTCGAGAATTTATTCACTTCTCTAGAATCTCTTGCTCGTTAAATTAAGGCTGTAAATGGATACTCGAAAAATCCAAAATTTGTCTGCATCTGTATCCGAAAAGCGAGTAAATATCTGATAATCGGAAAAACGGGCGCGGATACGGAGACGCTAAGTGAACAACATTACCTTGGTAAGCGTGTTAAAAATTCGTTAAACTCCCTTGAGTCTTTGCATGCTAACTTCCCTAAGCCTTCACGTGTTAACTCCCCCTAGCCATCGCATGTTGATTCCAAGCGGTCATCGTGAGTTGATAGCTTCCCTAAGCTATCACATGTTGACTCCTTGGAGCTTTCGTGGGTTAATTCCTGGTAGTCATCGTGGGTGGATAGCTTCCCACGCTATCGTGGCTTGACTCTGTGACGCAGCGGATTAATAAAAACTAGATATGTCGATGGAATTAGCAATCGGTGGATTGAACAATACTGAAAATGCCCAAATCCGTTGATCTCAAGATGCCGGATTCTAGCTATCTTCGTCTCGTTGATCGTACACGATACCGAGAAACAAAGATCTACGATTCTTCGACGTTGATCAAACGCACTTGATTCCGTGAATCGGCTTCAACGTTCGTTGATTCGAGCGCACTCGAATGCCGAAGTGGAGATAGGAGATTTTCACTCGACTACCAATTTAAAGAAAGCACAAAGCGATCAAATGGAAATTTTATTCAATTTTCAACCACCTTTACAATGATACTTTTACCCCTATTTATAGGAGTTTACAACACATACGACTTAACAAGCTGAAATACAAATATTACACGACTTAAAAACACACAAACACACAACGACCTAAAATAACAAACACGCGACTTATTTGCTTCAACATCGCGACTTACTGGGCCTGAACGACTTAAGAACCATGGCCGCTTCTTAACAAATTTATTCACGACTTAAAGAAGACTCGGCAGTGACTTAGGGTAAAGGAGCTTTCACGCGATCTACTGAAACTTGTTCACGCGACCTATTGCCGATCGCGACTTAGATATTCGATCGTATCTCGTGCGCCACTTAGGGTTAGGTCGCGGCTATGGCAAAGGACTGATGATGGAGCTTCGCGACTTAGGATTAGGTCGCGGTTTGTGGATGTAGTTAGGTCGCGGTGGAATTTTATGTCGATGCTATGGGTATGTCTCGGAGAAAGGGATAGGTCGGCTACCGACTCAGCGTAGGATTGGATCGGCCGCGACTTAAGGAGGAGTTCGCGACTTATGGTGGTTTCATCACCGATCTTGCGACCTACGATAGGTCGGCTGCGACTCATCGAGATAGGTCGGTCGCGACTTATTGAGGTATGCTCTTCATCATCCTCCCCTTTTTGGAAGGAATTCATCCTCGAATTCACATTTTCTTCATCTTCGTCAAGTTCCTCTTCACAATACGGAATTAAGTGTTTGACATTGAAAACATCAGAAGTATGAACATTTTCCGGCAACTTTAACTGATACGCATTATCATTGATCTTTTTCAAGATTTATACTGGACCAATCTTTCATGCTTTCAACTTGTTATAAGTTCCAATTGGAAAACGATCTTTCGTCAATACCGCATAAACAAAATCACCCTCTTTGAAGACTACACTTCTTCATTTCTTATCCGCCATTTGTTTATACTTCTCATTTTTCTTTCCCAATCGTTCCCTAACGATTCTATGGTATTCCGTCAACCCATCAACAAAATCAGCAGCCCGCTTAACTATTCCTTTCGGTTGTGGCACTATTGTCAAATCCAGTGGTCCCTTTGGTAAGCTTGAATATACAATCTAAAATGGACTGAAACCTGTACTTCGGTTATTTGCATGATTATGAGCAAATTCAGCTTGACACAACTTCACATCCCAACTCTTTAAATTGTCTTTCACAAGACATCGTAACAAGTTTCCCAACGATCTATTTACCACCTCTGTTTGCCCATCTGTTTGCGGATGATAAGCACTACTAAATTTCAGCTTCGTTCCCACCATCTTCCACAAACTAAGCCAAAAATGACTTAAAAATCTGGTATCCCTGTCTGAAATAATAGACTCCGGCAACCCATGTAAACGATAGATTTCTTTAAAAAATAACTGTGCCACTCGAACTGCATCCGCTGTCTTCTTACAGGCTATAAAATGTGCCATCTTCGAAAACCTATCCACCACGACAAATATAGAATCATTCCCCCTTTGAGTTCTAGGCAAACCCAAAACGAAATCCATACTAATATCAACCCATGGTCTGGTAGGCACAGGTAACAGCATATATAATCCCGCATTCGTAGCCGTTCCTTTCGAAACTTGACAGATATGACATCTTTCCACAAATCTCTCGACCTATTTCCTCATTGACGGCCAAAAATAAGATTGTGTAATTAACTGCAATGTACGATCACGGCCCACATGTCCTTCCTCGTGCAATTCCTTGATAATTTTCATTCTCAAGCTACAATCTGGTATACATAAACGATTCCCTTTGAACAAGAATCCATCAACTAACACAAATTCATCAGTATTCCCATCCTTAACTTTCTCAACAAACTTTATAAAGTAAGGATCTTCTTCAATCAGCTCTGGCAATAATTCAAAACCTGGCACTTCAACTTTCATTGTCGTTAATAAATGACTCCTCCTACTCAAAGCATCAGCTACACGGTTCGTCACCCCTGATTTGTGTTTAACGAAAAAAGTAAACTGCTGTAAATACGCAATCCACGATGCATGTCTCGCTGAAATCTTGTCCTGCCCTTGCATATGCTTCAACGCCTCATGATCAGTGTACATAACAAATTCTTTCTGAAACAGATAGTGTCTCCAATGCTTAACAGCTTGTACAACAGCATAGAATTCCACATCATATGTACTATATCTCATCTTTGCTCTTGATAACTTCTCACTGAAATAAGCAACGGGTTTCCCACTCTGACTTAAGACTCCACCAATTCCCACCTTCGACGCATCAGCATGCAATTCAAAAAACAACTGAAAATCTGGTAAAACAAGAATCGGCGCTATCTTCAATAGTTCCTTAATCTTCTCAAATGCAACCCCCGCTTCCTCTGACCATACAAACTGTTTTCCTTTCATACAATCAGTAACTGGTGCCATCACGCTACTGAAGTGTGGAATGAATCTTCGGTAGAATGACGCTAGCCCATGAAAACTTCTCACTTCCGTAATTGTCTTTGGCTGTGGCCAATCCCTGACTGCTTCAACTTTATTCTGGTCCACCTGTATACCTTCTCCTGACTAAAACACTGTGTCATGAACATGCATTTCTTCGTAGCAGCATAAAATTGTTCCTCACGAAGAATAATCAACACTTTCCGCAAATGCTCTACATTCTCCTCTGTACTTCCACTATATATCAGAATATCATCGAAATAAACCACCACGAACTTCCCAATGAATGGTCTAAAGATTTGATTCATCACCCGCATGAATGTACTAGGGGCATTTGATAAACCAAATGGCATAACCAACCATTTGTATAACCCCTCTCTCGTCTTGAAGGCTGTCTTCCATTCGTCTCCAGGTCTAATCCGAATTTGATGATATCCGCTTTTCAAATCAATCTTCGAAAAGATAGTTGCCCGACTCAACTGATCTAGCAAGTCATCCAACCTCGGCATTGGAAATCTATATCTCACAGTAATCTTATTCAATGCTCGACTGTCAGTGCACATCCTCCACGTCCCATCCATTTTCGGTACCAACAAAGCTGGCACAGCACATGGACTCAAACTTTCCTGCACACGTCCCTGCTCAAGCAACTCTTCCACCTGCCTTCGCAACTCCTCGTGTTCCTTCGGACTCATCCGATAATGTGGTCTATGCGGTAATACTGCTCCCGGAACAAGATCGATTTGATGTTGAATGTCTCTCAGTGGCGGTAACTCCTTAGGCAACTCTTCTGGAAATACATCCTCAAATTCTTTCAAAACTGGTTTTGCTTCTTCTGGAATTTCAATCTCTTCACTGTTCTCACGCCCTATCAACAAGTACACTTCAGGTTCCTCTTTGACTTCCTTAACAAACTGTGACGATCCTGAATCGACCTTCGAAAATCGGCACCGAATACGACACTCGTATTCAAATGCCGCAGATCCAAACGTCGAATCTGGTTCGCCGGAGCTTATAACACATTAAGTATAACAACACAGCGGAAGAAAAAGAATAACATATATCATATATACATCATTGATACAACATCTGATACAATATGATACAACAGACGATACAATAGATACTATTATACATCAGAGATACAAGAAATAGCAGCGGAAAGAAAAAGATAACACTAGCAGCGGAACAAAATCTCCAAAATAGTCTTCAAGAAAGAACTCCAGCATCAGTAATCTCCATCTCCAAAGCACCAATCCAGAAATAGCTTGTACTCCCAATCAAGATGAACAGAAGCAACTCTAGAGGCAAATCCTAAGGCTGAAAGCTATCGAATCTACACCTACTATAGATTATCTGAAAATCCCAACTCTAGACTGCCCGTGTGGGAAATAGTGGGCACCCAGAGTTTAGGAAAGGAACAATAAACTCCAGGTCAGTCGTGGGACTGGTATGAGCAAACAAAAACATTTGGTCTTTTTAAAACAAACAACAGAATTTAAATTTGAAAATCCGCAATGCTTTTTAGAAAATGAAACTACCATAAGGCCTCCCGGCACACACACAATGCAAACGCACACATGGGGGAGATTTCTCCTTATGATAGTCAAACATGCTTAATACGAGAAAAATTCTGTGATATTATTACTAGTGCATAGTGGAAAATCTTTCGAAAGTATAATATAAATCCTAGCCAGCATAGGTACCATGATGCTATGCCTACTATAGCTGCCATGTTAAATGGCAGGTTCTACAACTAAAACCGTACAAGGCACGTATTGGATGAATGGATTTCCAACAAATGGTCAGGCTAAGGAACTTCCTACTGCCACATGGGATCGCCTCTGGTGGGACGTCCCGAGAAACTAACGTTACGGTTAGATCTCTGCCAACACAAGGCCGGGTTACCTCTGTAACTAGGTAACTACTACACGAATATGCCATCCCCCGGTCCTTTGGGACCTTTATCCGAGGCGCCTCAAAGCAACAACCACACAGTAAATGGGATTGGAGCAACCACATAGGTTAAATACCAGGGCTCCATACCTGATACCACCCTTTACCAGAAGGGAATGACATACCCTAAAGGGAGCGACCCTCATAACCTTGCCGCATCTTTCCTGTTTCGACCATTTCCAGGGAGTGAGGTCCTGATGTAGTCTCGTCCACAAAGCTACGCTTTGGCACAAAGCCATGCTTTGGGTCAACAGATGACCAAAGCAATGATCACAAAGATAAATGATCAAACAAATGATCATATCACAAATGATCAACCAATGATCATCACACAGCAGCACTCAGCATGCCACATTACCAAATTGGGAATATCACTGATAAATATCAACTACATAACCTCTGAGCTCGTACGTCTCAGAGAAGGGTGTTAAGGTAAGAGAATAAATTCTCCGCCACCAAGCAGAAATGTATTTGATAGAGATCAGTTTAATATCTCAAAGTGTAATGTCGGACATACAACCATACAAGTCTGTTCCGGGTTCGAACAGAACCGAAGGCTCTTCCGAAGAAGCCCTTGCAAATCCGGGTATCCACAATCCCGATCGGACTTCCCATCACTAAGGGAATCTCTATACCGTAGCTACTCGGTGCAGAGAAAATCGATAGGTTATCCTAACGTTCTCGAAGACACCCGGTCTTCAACACCGGTCTTCAAATGTAATCCATAACGTCGTATCACTATTCGGAATGGGCTATATGACACGAAGGTCCTCTCCCGGCTAAACCGAATAGTAAGCGCCATATTTTAAAACATATGGATATGGGATTTCAGTTAAGTCACAACTTAAAAATCCAAACTTTTCTTTTAAATGGTTAAATAAATTAACATTTTAAAATCTTCAAACAAAAAGATTTATTTCACAAAGATCTATTCATAGATTTCAAAACAATTCCCATTTCAATTGGATTAACCCAATTAAATCCTTAAATTAAAGATTTATAGCTTTCAAACTCATTTCCAAAGATTTATCTATAACTTGGAAAACAATTTTCCTTTTAGACTTGAAAATCCTTTTAACACAACTTTGGAAGTCCATTTCTTATGGGAAAGCAAATCTAATTTATACAAGTTGAAATCTTGAGTTGAATTTAAATTCCAAAACGTCATCTTTAAAAATGGTTTAAAACCCATATAACCCATTTGTAAGTTGAATAACTTTTTAAACAATAGTTTCCAAGTCACAGAATTCAATTTCAAATATTGAATTCAAATTTAAATTAATTTATTTACATTTCAAAAACTCAATCAAGTTGTTCAAATAACTTTTATTTTTGAAAACTCATTTTCAAAAACTTCAATTTTAATTCCAAAACTATTTTGGAAAAATTCAATTTTTAAAGCGATTTTTTTAAAAATCTGTGACTTAACCCATTTCCACGTGTCATCCATATTTGTGTGTGTATAGGTGTGGTCTAGGGGTTCAACACAATAGTGCACAACATCAACATCACAGATTCAATCATATCAATAAGCGGTATAACCTATAGCGCTTATCTATATTCACAGATTCATAGATAAAGTAAAATATCATTCACAAAGATTAACTAATATGATTCGATGTGGGTTTCGGATAACCGACTGGAATCCGACTCCCTGTCGCATCGAAATCCAAATGTCATTCTACGGGTCAAGGGGTTTGCATAACAATATGTATATATCACAGATATGACAGCTTAGCACAAACATCACATAGCATCACATCACGTATCAAATATATCAATCCATCACAGAACATCCAATAACAATCAAACATCTTTAATTAAGATGAATAAACCGTGTGGTTATAAATTTATTATTCATATAATAAATTCTATTTGTAATCTTTTAAATCGATGATTAATTATTATTAACTAAAATTAATTAGGTCTTATCCATCTTCATTTATTAATCATTTATTAAATTAATTATCTTAATTAATTATCCTTTAATTGTCCTTATAAATAGATTTATTATTCCTTAATTAATTTCAACAATTAATTATCCCTTAATTAATAATGATTTCTTAATCATTTTAAGTTTATTAACCTTAATTTATTTTTATTGATTTAATTACCTTAATAAATTTACCACACTAATTAATTAATTTGACTTTAAAGTAATTGGCCTCAAATATTTGATTTATCAATCCTTAATCTTTAGTTATCTCCTCTTAATTACTTTTACTAAGTGATTACTATTTTCATTTAATTATTTATTAATTACTTGATTAATTAACTTAAAAATCTAATGAATCAAAATCATTAAATTTCATTTAACATTCTCTTTAGACTCAAGACTCAAATTTGTCTTAAATAAGAGTTTAAAACAATACACAACTTAATCTTATATGTTTAAAAGAAACATATACTTTATTAATAAGTTTAAAACAATTTAGATTTCAATTCAACTTGAATTCAAATAAATTTAAAAATTGCTTTAAAATCTCAAAACTGAAATATAACTTCCATTTTCAATTTAGTTTAAACTCTTTAAAACTCTTCCTACAATTTCACCTTCAATTCAAATGTAAATCATTTGAAGGAAATTTAAATTTAATTCTTTACTTTAAAACTGAAGTTTAAAAATTTAAATCCAGATTTAAAAAAACTCAGTTTTCAATTCATTTGAATTCCTAAATTAAATACTTAACCTTCCATTCCAAATACAAATCACATATGCATTTATGCTTGAGATTTTCAAATCAAATTTAAATTTATAAACACAATATGGTTTCAAATTTCAGACAATTAAAATTTGAATTCATTTTCAAATTCAAACTAAAACTCAGTTTAAATCTCCACCCTAAAAAATATATTTAAACTTATCTTCACATTTAAACAGAAACAGTTTCTGTTTTATAAAAAAAAAAAAAACTTAAACTTTGAAAATTTCCAGAATTTAAATATTTTCCAAAAGAACAGAATTTAAACTTATTTATATTTGAATTCTGGTTATTAAAGCCTAAGTCTAAATTAAGTTTACAATTTAAACTTTCACTTCAAATTTAAAAACTGCAAACAGTTTCCTGTTTCCTTTATTTTTTTTTATTTTTAAACCAAATTTGAATTCTGCATTTAAATTATGATAAATTTAGAATTCAAACTTTTTGAATTCATTTTTTTAAATTCAGGTTTAACCCTAAGTTCAAATTTCCAGTTTAAATTCAAACTTGATTCTTAAAATTCAAAAAAAAAACAGAACAGGTCTGTTAAATAAAACCTGAAACAAAATCACACAAACCCCATGGCTTCGAGTAAACCACTACCTTGCTTCGAGTTTTCCCCTCCATTTACCCTAGACCAACCCGAGTCAAAAATCCCTGCAGCTCAACATCAACTCCAACCTGAAAAAAAACTATGCTTGCCGCCACCACTATTTTCTGACCACCTTTCTTCTATTTCCCCCTCACTTCCAGTCAACATTCCATCTTCAGGCAAGAATCCAAGTTTCAAAATCCATTCCATGATCAGATACCCAAAATTCAAAATGCCCAAAACTGCACAGACTAAGTTTACTAACCCCTCAGAAAACTTTTTAAGACCTGAAGCATGTTTTTAATACCCATGTTTAACATGCATTAAGGTTTTAACTTGATTTAATAGATTAAAGTTGTCTGATAATTTTACTTTTAGAAACTATTGTGTACTGTTATTGATTTACACAACTAACTGTCTTTACCTTTTCTGAAATAAAATTACAAACTTAATCTATGCTAAACAACACCATACGTTTATACAATAATTTCTAACTAAAATTCAGACATAAAGATGTGGATTTGTATTTAGAATCTTAATAAAAACAGTAGCAAGTCTGTAGAATTTGCATCACCTATCTGCATATTCAAGTATGCAGGCATGATACAACAGTCACAATTATATCCAAACACATGCACATATAAAATTTAAACAACAAATAAATTTTTAAACAACCTATACATAGTGATGTTGCTGACTAAAGAAAGAATAGAGCAGTTCTTATCTTTTAAATTTACCACTGTTTTACAGTTTCTTATTTGAAAGGCATTTGAATTAACTTTAAGCACTGCAAATCTTATTAGCTTAGTTTTTTTTTAGGTAGAAACTGTTTTTAAAACAGGAATTTACTCACAGATTTTGTTGCACAGAGAAGATGTACTCTGACTCATAACAGGGATATGCATTGATACATACTCATACATTTACACCCATAAAGATGTATAAATTCAAACATGCAATCATCAAAACCATCATACTTCAAGAGTCAACCATAAAATCAGAACATATAGGTAGATAAATGAGTTTGCTCACCTGGAATATATTGACAGAGAACAGGAATCTGGTGATGACCCCCCCTTTTTTTTTCCCTTTTGCTCTTGAACTTTTAATTTTTGTTTTTCTTTAATTCCCAGAGTTAAAACTGCAAGTTGTAAGAAGAAACTGCTTATTTTACTATTGTATTTATTTGTTTATTTCACAATAACAACCAATCTTGATTTCACTTACAATTTGACTTTCTTGTTGTATAACAGAGGCTTTTAATTTTCCTTCTGCAATTAGAAACAGAAAACAAACTTTGCCTTGAACTTGATTCTCCTGGAAACAATTTATTGAACATTATTATTTAAATCTTGTTTTATTTGCTGATTAGCAACTTCAAACTAAAATATTTCAAAGGAATTTTACCTGCCTTTATTAATTTTCCACAGTGCTTGCACTGTTCTGCCAAAAAAAACTACAGCACTATATTTTTTTATAAATCTGCATTTTATTGAATTTGTTTATGTCAAGCCTTTATTTTTGAAACCATAAATTCATTAAACTATGAAGTTAAAAGCTTACCTGAGAAATGCAAACAAAGCTTGAAGATTGTTTTTATCTTAATATTCCCAGGTTTCATTTTTTTTTCTTCCAGATTTCTTTTCCTGTTTTCCAAATCTGTTTTGCTTGATTAAGTTGAGATGCTCTGATTCTTGTTGAGTTGCTTCTAGCTTTTGTTCTTGAATCTTCTTGAATCCCAGATTTTGCTTTTGATTTGCATGCAGAACCAATTTCCAGATTGCAGAATTTGGAAATCTGGTTCATAATGTCTTTCGGACTTTTATAAATTTTGTTTCTTTGGTGTTTTGACTTTGAAATGCTAGATCTTTGATACCTTTGTATTGTTGTAGTTTGAGGTATTCAAATCCTTTTCACTGTTTCTTTTCAGATTTGATGAGACTAAATAAATTCGAAATGGAAGTTGAAAGATTTTCTAAAATTTTTAAATTGAATATTTTAATTAAGCAATGAATGTGGAATGCCATTTGTTAGAATGAAATCATGAGCTTAGATTTTGTTAATTCTTCTACTCCACCCTCACATGTTGATATTATGAAGCAAAAAGAATTTTATAAATTTTATATTTATAACTTATACACTTTTAAAAATAATGTATATCTTTATTCTTTTGAATGTATACATACATGTTCAATGTCGAAAGAATTTAACTAACATATATATTACATCTTAATAACTTTTTTTTTAAAAAAAATGCTACTTACTTTTAAAAACATCTATTTTAAATAAAATTTAAATTTTCAATCTCAACTTGAAATATAAACTCATGTATATGTACTTACATTAAATTTTTGTTCAACATGTTTATACACTTATTTAAAATTTATATTAACACAATTTACATTCATACATTTTTTTTATTTTGTTTATTTTGTACAACTTCATAAAAAGAAAAGATTGGATTCAAACACTTTGATCTCATATTAACAATTGTTATATTTATTTATATAAGAGAATTAAAATCTTAAAATAAAATATTTTTTTTTTTGAAATTTGTTACATCTACCAAATATATTTAATATTTTAGAAAACAACTATCATTCTCTTTTTATTAATCTCAGGCTTTTAATTTCCATTATATTTTTAATACATTCTATTTTGAAGTTCAATACTTGTTTTATAAATCACTTATTCTTAAATTTCTAATATAAATTTCTATTTAAAATCAAAATTATTTATTTATTCTAGAAAATTTTCTAATTAAATCACAATTTATTTCCAAAAATTAATTTCATTGCCCAATTAAACTTAATGAATTTTTAGGAATGTTACAGATTTCCCCCCTTAAGAAATTTCGTCCCCGAAATTTGCTAGGGAGACAACAAAGAGTAGGATGAAAGATAGAGAAATATCTTTCCAAATCAAAATGAATATTAATTCTGTATTTGGCTTACCAAATCAGAATATCAACAATATGAGAACAAACTCATATAATATTACACAAGTTATTTGGATACACCGGTCTACGAATATGCAAGGGCATTGATTAGTTCAAAGGGATAACTAATCGTTCGTAGAACATATCGGATACCAGAGAATGGATAGATGGATTCAATCTTTTACAATTTCTCAAACTCTAGGTATGGATTCCAACTTTGGTTTTGACTGTTATCGTTTTATCAATGCAATTCAAATTTATCCTTACATTTATTAACCAATTTACTTAATTTAAAATTTCCAATTTATTTAATTTAAATTTTCAATTTCAAATTCATTAGTGTTTAGATCAAAAAGCTGATAAGAAACCGACGAAAATACGAATTAAGGATTTCCTACAACGATTCGTAAGGCCACCATCGCACCGAAACTTCTTTCTGGAGCTTTTACGAAGATATCGAAAGAATTTAGAATCGAATCAAAGGAGATTGAGAAGAAAATTGTTTCCACTGTTGCAGGGTATTGACCATTTGTAGTGGTACTCCCCTGTCCCCTATCTCGTCCTCTTCTCGCACTCATACTCACTATCAGTGGATAGTAAGAGAATTTACTGAGGCATTCGAACGGATATCTTAAGGATACTCATTCGAGGGTATACTTCACCCTATCTCTAATGAGTTACTTAATGTGTTATACTCCTGAGCTAAGGTTTTAACCATCAGCTCTGATACCAAATGTGACGATCCTGAATCGACCTTCGAAAATCGGCACCGAATACGACACTCGTATTCAAATGCCGCAGATCCAAACGTCGAATCTGGTTCGCCGGAGCTTATAACACATTAAGTATAACAACACAGCGGAAGAAAAAGAATAACATATATCATATATACATCATTGATACAACATCTGATACAATATGATACAACAGACGATACAATAGATACTATTATACATCAGAGATACAAGAAATAGAAGCGGAAAGAAAAAGATAACACTAGCAGCGGAACAAAATCTCCAAAATAGTCTTCAAGAAAGAACTCCAGCATCAGTAATCTCCATCTCCAAAGCACCAATCCAGAAATAGCTTGTACTCCCAATCAAGATGAACAGAAGCAACTCTAGAGGCAAATCCTAAGGCTGAAAGCTATCGAATCTACACCTACTATAGATTATCTGAAAATCCCAACTCTAGACTGCCCGTGTGGGAAATAGTGGGCACCCAGAGTTTAGGAAAGGAACAATAAACTCCAGGTCAGTCGTGGGACTGGTATGAGCAAACAAAAACATTTGGTCTTTTTAAAACAAACAACAGAATTTAAATTTGAAAATCCGCAATGCTTTTTAGAAAATGAAACTACCATAAGGCCTCCCGGCACACACACAATGCAAACGCACACATGGGGGAGATTTCTCCTTATGATAGTCAAACATGCTTAATACGAGAAAAATTCTGTGATATTATTACTAGTGCATAGTGGAAAATCTTTCGAAAGTATAATATAAATCCTAGCCAGCATAGGTACCATGATGCTATGCCTACTATAGCTGCCATGTTAAATGGCAGGTTCTACAACTAAAACCGTACAAGGCACGTATTGGATGAATGGATTTCCAACAAATGGTCAGGCTAAGGAACTTCCTACTGCCACATGGGATCGCCTCTGGTGGGACGTCCCGAGAAACTAACGTTTGAAAGTTCGCTATGCTCTGATACCAAATGAAAGTGCGCTATGCTCTGATACCAATTGAAAGTGCGGTGTGTATACAATTATATGTGCTAATATAGTACACACGGATCGTGTAATATGGACAATAATATAAATGCGGAAAATAGATGATAGTAGCAAAGTAAAAATAAAAAATAGAAAAATCACACCAGAGATTTTTATACTGGTTCGGAGCACCGTCCTACGTCCAGTCCCAGACTCCTATCTGGATTTTCACTATTAACTACCTCGCTTCACCCGGAGGAACAGGTTTACAATACCCGAACAGCCGAACGGGATTTCACGCCTCTAATACACTGAGGACTTCAACACTTGCCTCTTACAACACCGAGGACTTCAACACTTGCCTCTTACAACACGAGGACTTCAACAAAAACAAAAACAATTGTTGTTGACAACTTGTGTTCTTGAAAACACGGATTTGTCACTAGTAGTACACCCTTCCTATAATCTTATCCTCAAAGAATATGAATGATGTTTTGTAAAGATTAAAGAAGGTATTTACTTATTGAATCAAAAGATATGAAATAATTTCAATGATTCAATAAGCTAAATTAATTTTTAGAATGCAGGAGTGTTAGAGATTAGATTAGAGAGCATATATGATCGTGTAAAAACTTGTTGTTTTAATCAATGATATTGATGTGTATTTATAGAGAGAAAATAGTTATAACCCTTGGTGAAAAGTTGCAGTCAAAAGTTATGATCATTGATGAAGAAGAAGAGACGCAACCATTGAAGAAAGATGTGTCTTTTGGAAGAAGTTGCTCTCTGTTTAAAAACGGTCGACAGGTCAAAAACTAACCGGTAGACAGGTTTTTAAAAATATAGTCGTTATGTGCATGTGTGCACGTTTATTGTGCACATCCAACAGGAACGGTCGACCGCCTATATTTGGACCGGTCGACCGGTCTCTGTTAAATTGCACAATAAAGTGCACAACCTATATAAATGTGTATATATATATGTTATATTTTGTGCATGATTATTTGAGGATAGATTTTGACAATTTTATTACTATTATAACATCAAATAATCAACCTATAATCTAGAGTACCATATGTAGGTCTTGATTTGTCGATCGCTTTAATATTGTTGTCAGCAATCAAAATCTTCATAGAAGCTGTGACTCAACATTCTCCCCCTTTTTGATTGATGACAATATAAAAACTCAAGTATAGAATCTCCCCCTGAATATGTGATTTCCTGCAGACAATTATTAGCTTCTTTCATCCTGCAAACAATTATTAGCACCTTTCTCTCCCTTTGTCATCGACAAAAAGGAGTTGTTAAATGGAAGATGTAAAACAGATTATAGGCAACATAAAACCATAGGCAACATAAAACCACTATCACAGATCAAAAGTAACATTCACACAAGTGCCAGATAATGTCTTTAAAGCTCCACCTAAGTATAACATCTCCTTCTAAGTATAATATCTCCCTCTATTTATATGCATATGAATTTCTCCCCCTTTGTCATTATCAAAAAGAATGAGGAAATATATAAAATTATATAAAATATCTTGTATATAACGAGATAAACTCATTATTAATTATGAAGGAAAAGTAAAATAAATTTTACCATATTTACCGAAGTCCATATTTTATTGTAAGCACGTAATTCTATTAAACATATGGAACATTCTTTGAAATTCCAAAATCTATCCTTTTCCTTTTGTTTCTCTGAGTACCTGTAAAAAATAATAATAATTTTCGGTACCCACTTACTATGTTAGGGTCCGGGGGGTTAGGTCTTTGGAAACCATACCCATTTGGGTGTGGTTGAACCTTTATAAATATAATTTTCATTACAAATTACATTCTTATAATAGTTGGTAATATAAAGTTGTTTATCATGATCAATCATATTAGCTGGAATCCATATCTTAATACTATTAGTCATTAGCTTAGTACTTGAAGAATAATTTCTATCATTTCTAAACAAAGTACTATTATGACTATAACTGGTTTTAGAACTATCTTGATTACTAGTACTAGCACTAGAGTTAGTATACATGAATGCATATCTAGTACTATTTTTACTTTTAGCTTGTTTATAGCCTACACCACTTCTATCATTGTGAGCTTTTGAATTCTTAACATAACCTAATCCCTTCTTATTTGAAGCAGGTTGAGAATTTTCAATAATTCTGCATAAATTTTCTCTCCCTTTATTAAAATTGGAAATATTTTTAGTAATGTCATCAAGCTTAGTTTTGAGACTAGTGTTATCTAACTCAACAATTTTAATTTTTGTTTTTAACTCATGATTTTCAGAAGCTAGAGCATTATTCTTTTCTTTTTGAGCTTCTATTTCTTGACTTAATAGAGCGAGTTGAGAATTGTCGGAATCTTGAATTTTCTCAAGTTCTTCTTCTAATATTCTCTTCTCGTCTTTAAGCATATCTCTTTCGAATTCTGCTTTCTTCTGATTTTCTAGAGCTTCCTTATATTTTCTTTTGAGACTTTTTAAAGTGTCTAGAAGTTCTGAATTTATTTCTATCATATCATCAAAAGTTAGATCACTAACCTCGTTATCTTTTGCCATGAAGCATTTGTTTGTTTGCTCCTTTGATTGTTCTTTATTGCTCTTCCTCTTCTTATTGCCTTGACTAGATCTCTTTGTAGCCATTTATTCTAGGATGTTGTTACGATCTCTAGAAAACCAGGCTCTGATACCAACTGAAAGTTCGCTATGCTCTGATACCAAATGAAAGTGCGCTATGCTCTGATACCAATTGAAAGTGCGGTGTGTATACAATTATATGTGCTAATATAGTACACACGGATCGTGTAATATGGACAATAATATAAATGCGGAAAATAGATGATAGTAGCAAAGTAAAAATAAAAAATAGAAAAATCACACCAGAGATTTTTATACTGGTTCGGAGCACCGTCCTACGTCCAGTCCCAGACTCCTATCTGGATTTTCACTATTAACTACCTCGCTTCACCCGGAGGAACAGGTTTACAATACCCGAACAGCCGAACGGGATTTCACGCCTCTAATACACTGAGGACTTCAACACTTGCCTCTTACAACACCGAGGACTTCAACACTTGCCTCTTACAACACGAGGACTTCAACAAAAACAAATACAATTGTTGTTGACAACTTGTGTTCTTGAAAACACAGATTTGTCACTAGTAGTACACCCTTCCTATAATCTTATCCTCAAAGAATATGAATGATGTTTTGTAAAGATTAAAGAAGGTATTTACTTATTGAATCAAAAGATATGAAATAATTTCAATGATTCAATAAGCTAAATTAATTTTTAGAATGCAGGAGTGTTAGAGATTAGATTAGAGAGCATATATGATCGTGTAAAAACTTGTTGTTTTAATCAATGATATTGATGTGTATTTATAGAGAGAAAATAGTTATAACCCTTGGTGAAAAGTTGCAGTCAAAAGTTATGATCATTGATGAAGAAGAAGAGACGCAACCATTGAAGAAAGATGTGTCTTTTGGAAGAAGTTGCTCTCTGTTTAAAAACGGTCGACAGGTCAAAAACTAACCGGTAGACAGGTTTTTAAAAATATAGTCGTTATGTGCATGTGTGCACGTTTATTGTGCACATCCAACAGGAACGGTCGACCGCCTATATTTGGACCGGTCGACCGGTCTCTGTTAAATTGCACAATAAAGTGCACAACCTATATAAATGTGTATATATATATGTTATATTTTGTGCATGATTATTTGAGGATAGATTTTGACAATTTTATTACTATTATAACATCAAATAATCAACCTATAATCTAGAGTACCATATGTAGGTCTTGATTTGTCGATCGCTTTAATATTGTTGTCAGCAATCAAAATCTTCATAGAAGCTGTGACTCAACAACGTTACGGTTAGATCTCTGCCAACACAAGGCCGGGTTACCTCTGTAACTAGGTAACTACTACACGAATATGCCATCCCCCGGTCCTTTGGGACCTTTATCCGAGGCGCCTCAAAGCAACAACCACACAGTAAATGGGATTGGAGCAACCACATAGGTTAAATACCAGGGCTCCATATCTGATACCACCCTTTACCAGAAGGGAATGACATACCCTAAAGGGAGCGACCCTCATAACCTTGCCGCATCTTTCCTGTTTCGACCATTTCTGAGGAGTGAGGTCCTGATGCAGTCTCGTCCACAAAGCTACGCTTTGGCACAAAGCCATGCTTTGGGTCAACAGATGACCAAAGCAATGATCACAAAGATAAATGATCAAACAAATGATCATATCACAAATGATCAACCAATGATCATCACACAGCAGCACTCAGCATGCCACATTACCAAATTGGGAATATCACTGATAAATATCAACTACATAACCTCTGAGCTCGTACGTCTCAGAGAAGGGTGTTAAGCTAAGAGAATAAATTCTCCGCCACCAAGCAGAAATGTATTTGATAGAGATCAGTTTAATATCTCAAAGTGTAATGTCGGACATACAACCATACAAGTCTGTTCCGGGTTCGAACAGAACCGAAGGCACTTCCGAAGAAGCCCTTGCAAATCCAGGTATCCGCAATCCCGATCGGACTTCCCATCACTAAGGGAATCTCTATACCGTAGCTACTCGGTGCAGAGAAAATCGATAGGTTATCCTAACGTTCTCGAAGACACCCGGTCTTCAACACCGGTCTTCAAATGCAATCCATAACGTCGTATCACTATTCGGAATGGGCTATATGACACGAAGGTCCTCTCCCGGCTAAACCGAATAGTAAGCGCCATATTTTAAAACATATGGATATGGGATTTCAGTTAAGTCACAACTTAAAAATCCAAACTTTTCTTTTAAATGGTTAAACAAATTAACATTTTAAAATCTTCAAACAAAAAGATTTATTTCATAAAGATCTATTCATAGATTTCAAAACAATTCCCATTTCAATTGGATTAACCCAATTAAATCCTTAAATTAAAGATTTATAGCTTTCAAACTCATTTCCAAAGATTTATCTATAACTTGGAAAACAATTTTCCTTTTAGACTTGAAAATCCTTTTAATACAACTTGGAAGTCCATTTCTTATGGGAAAGCAAATCTAATTTATACAAGTTGAAATCTTGAGTTGAATTTAAATTCCAAAACGTCATCTTTAAAAATGGTTTAAAACCCATATAACCCATTTGTAAGTTGAATAACTTTTTAAACAATAGTTTCCAAGTCACAGAATTCAATTTCAAATATTGAATTCAAATTTAAATTAATTTATTTACATTTCAAAAACTCAATCAAGTTGTTCAAATAACTTTTATTTTTGAAAACTCATTTTCAAAAACTTCAATTTTAATTCCAAAACTATTTTGGAAAAATTCAATTTTTAAAGCGATTTTTTTAAAAATCTGTGACTTAACCCATTTCCACGTGTCATCCATATTTGTGTGTGTATAGGTGTGGTCTAGGAGTTCAACACAATAGTGCACAACATCATCATCACAGATTCAATCATATCAATAAGCGGTATAACCTATAGCGCTTATCTATATTCACAGATTCATAGATAAAGTAAAATATCATTCACAAAGATTAACTAATATGATTCGATGTGGGTTTCGGATAACCGACTGGAATCCGACTCCCTGTCGCATCGAAATCCAAATGTCATTCTACGGGTCAAGGGGTTTGCATAACAATATGTATATATCACAGATATGACAGCTTAGCACAAACATCACATAGCATCACATCACGTATCAAATATATCAATCCATCACAGAACATCCAATAACAATCAAACATCTTTAATTAAGATGAATAAACCGTGTGGTTATAAATTTATTATTCATATAATAAATTCTATTTGTAATCTTTTAAATCGATGATTAATTATTATTAACTAAAATTAATTAGGTCTTATCCATCTTCATTTATTAATCATTTATTAAATTAATTATCTTAATTAATTATCCTTTAATTGTCCTTATAAATAGATTTATTATTCCTTAATTAATTTCAACAATTAATTATCCCTTAATTAATAATGATTTCTTAATCATTTTAAGTTTATTAACCTTAATTTATTTTTATTGATTTAATTACCTTATAAATTTACCACACTAATTAATTAATTTGACTTTAAAGTAATTGGCCTCAAATATTTGATTTATCAATCCTTAATCTTTAGTTATCTCCTCTTAATTACTTTTACTAAGTGATTACTATTTTCATTTAATTATTTATTAATTACTTGATTAATTAACTTAAAAATCTAATGAATCAAAATCATTAAATTTCATTTAACATTCTCTTTAGACTCAAGACTCAAATTTGTCTTAAATAAGAGTTTAAAACAATACACAACTTAATCTTATATGTTTAAAAGAAACATATACTTTATTAATAAGTTTAAAACAATTTAGATTTCAATTCAACTTGAATTCAAATAAATTTAAAAATTGCTTTAAAATCTCAAAACTGAAATATAACTTCCATTTTCAATTTAGTTTAAACTCTTTAAAACTCTTCCTACAATTTCACCTTCAATTCAAATGTAAATCATTTGAAGGCAATTTAAATTTAATTCTTTACTTTAAAACTGAAGTTTAAAAATTTAAATCCAGATTTAAAAAAACTCAGTTTTCAATTCATTTGAATTCCTAAATTAAATACTTAACCTTCCATTCCAAATACAAATCACATATGCATTTATGCTTGAGATTTTCAAATCAAATTTAAATTTAAAAACACAATATGGTTTCAAATTTCAGACAATTAAAATTTGAATTCATTTTCAAATTCAAACTAAAACTCAGTTTAAATCTCCACCCTAAAAATATATTTAAACTTATCTTCACATTTAAACAGAAACAGTTTCTGTTTTATAAAAAAAAAAAAACTTAAACTTTGAAAATTTCCAGAATTTAAATATTTTCCAAAAGAACAGAATTTAAACTTATTTATATTTGAATTCTGGTTATTAAAGCCTAAGTCTAAATTAAGTTTACAATTTAAACTTTCACTTCAAATTTAAAAACTGCAAACAGTTTCCTGTTTCCTTTATTATTTTTTTATTTTTAAACCAAATTTGAATTCTGCATTTAAATTATGATAAATTTAGAATTCAAACTTTTTGAATTCATTTTTTTAAATTCAGGTTTAACCCTAAGTTCAAATTTCCAGTTCAAATTCAAACTTGATTCTTAAAATTCAAAAAAAAAAAACAGAACAGGTCTGTTAAATAAAACTTGAAACAAAATCACACAAACCCCATGGCTTCGAGTAAACCACTACCTTGCTTCGAGTTTTCCCCTCCATTTACCCTAGACCAACCCGAGTCAAAAATCCCTGCAACTCAACATCAACTCCAACCTGAAAAAAAACTATGCTTGCCGCCACCACTATTTTCTGACCACCTTTCTTCTATTTCCCCCTCACTTCCAGTCAACATTCCATCTTCAGGTAAGAATCCAAGTTTCAAAATCCATTCCATGATCAGATACCCAAAATTCAAAATGCCCAAAACTGCACAGACTAAGTTTACTAACCCCTCAGAAAACTTTTTAAGACCTGAAGCATGTTTTTAATACCCATGTTTAACATGCATTAAGGTTTTAACTTGATTGAATAGATTAAAGTTGTCTGATAATTTTACTTTTAGAAACTATTGTGTACTGTTATTGATTTACACAACTAACTGTCTTTACCTTTTCTGAAATAAAATTACAAACTTAATCTATGCTAAACAACACCATACGTTTATACAATAATTTCTAACTAAAATTCAGACATAAAGATGTGGATTTGTATTTAGAATCTTAATAAAAACAGTAGCAAGTCTGTAGAATTTGCATCACCTATCTGCATATTCAAGTATGCAGGCATGATACAACAGTCACAATTATATCCAAACACATGCACATATAAAATTTAAACAACAAATAAATTTTTAAACAACCTATACATAGTGATGTTGTTGACTAAAGAAAGAATAGAGCAGTTCTTATCTTTTAAATTTACCACTGTTTTACAGTTTCTTATTTGAAAGGCATTTGAATTAACTTTAAGCACTGCAAATCTTATTAGCTTAGTTTTTTTTTAGGTAGAAACTGTTTTTAAAACAGGAATTTACTCACAGATTTTGTTGCACAGAGAAGATGTACTCTGACTCATAACAGGGATATGCATTGATACATACTCATACATTTACACCCATAAAGATGTATAAATTCAAACATGCAATCATCAAAACCATCATACTTCAAGAGTGAACCATAAAATCAGAACATATAGGTAGATAAATGAGTTTGCTCACCTGGAATATATTGACAGAGAACAGGAATCTGGTGATGACCCCCCCTTTTTTTTCCCTTTTGCTCTTGAATTTTTAATTTTTGTTTTTCTTTAATTCCCAGAGTTAAAACTGCAAGTTGTAAGAAGAAACTTGCTTATTTTACTATTGTGTTTATTTGTTTATTTCACAATAACAACCAATCTTGATTTCACTTACAATTTGACTTTCTTGTTGTATAATAGAGGCTTTTAATTTTCCTTCTGCAATTAGAAACAGAAAACAAACTTTGCCTTGAACTTGATTCTCCTGGAAACAATTTATTGAACATTATTATTTAAATCTTGTTTTATTTGCTGATTAGCAACTTCAAACTAAAATATTTCAAAGGAATTTTACCTGCCTTTATTAATTTTCCACAGTGCTTGCACTGTTCTGCCAAAAAAAACTGCAGCACTATATTTTTTTATAAATCTGCATTTTATTGAATTTGTTTATGTCAAGCCTTTATTTTTGAAACCATAAATTCATTAAACTATGAAGTTAAAAGCTTACCTGAGAAATGCAAACAAAGCTTGAAGATTGTTTTTATCTTAATATTCCCAGGTTTCATTTTTTTTCTTCCAGATTTCTTTTCCTGTTTTCCAAATCTGTTTTGCTTGATTAAGTTGAGATGCTCTGATTCTTGTTGAGTTGCTTCTAGCTTTTGTTCTTGAATCTTCTTGAATCCCAGATTTTGCTTTTGATTTGCATGCAGAACCAATTTCCAGATTGCAGAATTTGGAAATCTGGTTCATAATGTCTTTCAGATTTTTATAAATTTTGTTTCTTTGGTGTTTTGACTTTGAAATGCTAGATCTTTGATACCTTTGTATTGTTGTAGTTTGAGGTATTCAAATCCTTTTCACTGTTTCTTTTCAGATTTGATGAGACTAAATAAATTCGAAATGGAAGTTGAAAGATTTTCTGAAATTTTTAAATTGAATATTTTAATTAAGCAATGAATGTGGAATGCCATTTGTTAGAATGAAATCATGAGCTTAGATTTTGTTAATTCTTCTACTCCACCCTCACATGTTGATATTATGAAGCAAAAAGAATTTTATAAATTTTATATTTATAACTTATACACTTTTAAAAATAATGTATATCTTTATTCTTTTGAATGTATACATACATGTTCAATGTCGAAAGAATTTAACTAACATATATATTACATCTTAATAACTTTTTTTTTTTAAAAAAAATGCTACTTACTTTTAAAAACATCTATTTTAAATAAAATTTAAATTTTCAATCTCAACTTGAAATATAAACTCATGTATATGTACTTACATTAAATTTTTGTTCAACATGTTTATACACTTATTTAAAATTTATATTAACACAATTTACATTCATACATTTTTTTTATTTTGTTTATTTTGTACAACTTCATAAAAAGAAAAGATTGGATTCAAACACTTTGATCTCATATTAACAATTGTTATATTTATTTATATAAGAGAATTAAAATCTTAAAATAAAATATATTTTTTTTGAAATTTGTTACATCTACCAAATATATTTAATATTTTAGAAAACAACTATCATTCTCTTTTTATTAATCTCAGGCTTTTAATTTCCATTATATTTTTAATACATTCTATTTTGAAGTTCAATACTTGTTTTATAAATCACTTATTCTTAAATTTCTAATATAAATTTCTATTTAAAATCAAAATTATTTATTTATTCTAGAAAATTTTCTAATTAAATCACAATTTATTTCCAAAAATTAATTTCATTGCCCAATTAAACTTAATGAATTTTTAGGAATGTTACACAAACTCTTTCAACGATAGCAACGTTTTTAGCTCTTCAATCTCCTCAGATTTACTCTCTCCCTGCTGTCTCTTCTTCGGAATTAAAATAATCTTAACGCCTTCAAACATAAAACTATAACTATTGGTCTGACCATCATGTTGCACTGCTCGATCATACTGCCACGGTCTTCCCAGAAGCAAATGACAAACATCCATCTCAACTACATCACACCAAATCTCGTCTTTATATTTCTTTCCAATGGAAAATGGAACTCGAACTCGCCTATCCACCTTCACCTCTCCTCCTTTTCTCAGCCGCGTTAACTTGTAAGGATTAGGGTGTTTCTCCGTTTTCAACTTCAGCTTCCTCACAGCTTCAGTAGAAATAATATTGTCACAACTTCCTGCATCAATTACAAACTTACAAACTTTTTCCAATATAGTGCATGTCGACTGAAAGATGTTACTCCTCAACCAACTAGCTTCATCTTCTTGCTTTGGTGTTAAACAAGACCTCCTCATCATTAGATTACACCCTTCGTCTCCCGATGCGATATCCTGTTCATTCTCCTCAACTTGACTATCTTCACCCTCAACAGCATCCTCACTTTCAACTTCAGCTATCATAGCTCGTTTCTTCGGTTTTGGACACTCATTGCTTTTATGACCCATCTCCTGGCAATTGTAGCATTTGAAACCATTGTTAACCTTCGCCTTCTCACTCTCCTTTACTACGGGTTTACTGACGGGTTTAGAAACATTAGAACTTCCGCTAACACCCTTCACTTGATTATTAGAATTAGTAAACAAACCACCTCCACGCCTTCCCTGCTTTTCCCAAGCCAACGCTTTTTGATGTGCCTCTGCCACAGATCTTGGATCAAACATATTAACCATATCCTGGATCTGCATCCTCAATCCTCCAACAAATCTAGCAGTCAGCTGTTCCTCTGTCTCCATAACGTCATTTCTAGCAATGAGTTGATAAAACTCGTCAGCATAATCATTAACAGTCTTCGTCCCCTGCCATAGATTCTGCAATCTCTGGTACATAAGTGACTGATAGTTGTATGGTAAAAATGTAGCTCTCATCATTTTCTTCATCTTATCCCACTCAACAACCTTTGACTTCCCCATCCGTTCTCTCGTAAGTTTAGTTTGCTGCCACCACGCCAAAGCTCTCCCCCTCAACCTAGTAGCAACCAACTTTACTCGGCGATTCTCCGGAACCTCCTTGAAATCAAAGATTTCCTCAACATTTGACAACCAGTCTAAGAACTCCTCAGCAATCATCCCGCCTTTAAATTCTGGAATCTCTATCTTCATTCCCGATTCCCATCGATGATCATCCACTACATCTCGATACTGACGTCGTGTCGGATCTCTCTCTCGATAATGAACATTTTCTCTTTCACCATCAAACTCCTCATCAAAGTCTGATGTATATCGATGTCGATCACGACCTCCAACATCTCTACTACCACTCCTTCGATCAACATTCCTATTACAATTGTCAACACTTCTATGATCTTGTTCTTCTCTTCTCTCTCGATCTGAATGTATCGAAGTTCTACTTCCCCCATAGTTCGATTCAGGTGAAACTCTTCTTCTACTTTGATTCATTTCAAGCATCATTCTCTCTAATCGATCAATCCCTTCATTCAACTTTTCAGTAAAACTCTCGTTGATTCGTTGCTCCATTTCATCGGCTTCTTCTCTTCCATACAAAGCATTAATATTGCGATGACGTTGAGCTCGTCTCGGAGGCATGATTGAACTTCAAACAAATAATTCAACAAATCTTCAAAATCTTCAAATAACTTCAACTTCAACTCAAAATTCAAACAAGTCACGACTCAACTAACCCTCTATTCAAAAATTCTCTCCACACATAATTTAATTCACGGTCTCTAGCTCGAATAAGGTGAATGACCTAAAGATTAAGTCGCTCGGTTTCAACTTCTATCTTGGCTTGCTTCCAACAAGCACACTCCAACCCTTCAACACAAGAACAAGGCACGGCCTATGCTTTGACTCGGCTCGGCCTCAAAACCCTTTTCAAAATACTTTGGCGCGCAAATTCTTCCCCTCGAATTCAAACACTATTGCACACTTTGATCCAAAAGGTTATGGATCAAATACTCCAAACTTGTTGCAACTTCAATATGAACACGACGAACACAATTTCAAACTTCGGCTCCAAGATCGACTTAGCCATGATTGGTTAACCTGGGCTCTGATACCAAACTGACGCAGCTGATTAATAAAAACTAGATATGTCGATCGAATTAGCAATCGGTGGATTGAACAATACTGAAAATGCCCAAATCCGTTGATCTCAAGATGCCGGATTCTAGCTATCTTCGTCTCGTTGATCGTGCACGATACCGAGAAACAAAGATCTACGATTCTTCGACGTTGATCAAGCGCACTTGATTCCGTGAATCGGCTTCAACGTTCGTTGATTCGAGCGCACTCGAATGCCGAAGTGGAGATAGGAGATTTTCACTCGACTACCAATTTAAAGAAAGCACAAAGCAATCAAATGGAAATTTTATTCAATTTTCAACCACCTTTACAATGATACTTTTACCCCTATTTATAGGAGTTTACAACACATACGACTTAACAAGCTGAAATACAAATATTACACGACTTAAAAACACACAAACACACAACGACCTAAAATAACAAACACGCGACTTATTTTCTTCAACATCGCGACTTACTAGGCTTGAACGACTTAAGAACCATGGCCGCTTCTTAACAAATTTATTCACGACTTAAAGAAGACTCGGCAGCGACTTAGGGTAAAGGAGCTTTCACGCGATCTACTGAAACTTGTTCACGCGACCTATTGCCGATCGCGACTTAGAAATTCGATCGTATCTCGTGCGCGACTTAGGGTTAGGTCGCGGCTATGGCAAAGGACTGATGATGGAGCTTCGCGACTTAGGATTAGGTCGCGGTTTGTGGATGTAGTTAGGTCGCGGTGGAATTTTATGTCGCTGCTATGGGTATGTCTCAGAGAAAGGGATAGGTCGGCTACCGACTCAACGTAGGATTGGATCGGCCGCGACTTAAGGAGGAGTTCGCGACTTATGGTGGTTTCATCACCGATCTTGCGACCTACGATAGGTCGGCGGCGACTCATCGAGATAGGTCGGTCGCGACTTATTGAGGTATGCTCTTCATCACTCTGAGTAGCCCTCATGAGTTGATTCTATGTAACCATCGTGAGTTGATAACTACCCAAGCTATAGTGTGTTGACTGTTCTATAGCTATTATATGTGAACTACATCACGTGCTACTTCATCTTGACTCCATCATATGCCATTACGTGTGGATTCCAATAAAGACTTCATGTATTAACTCCCCATGAGCTTTTGCACGTCGACAACAAATGCTATCACGTGTGGGTTCCAATAAAGACTTCGTATATCAACTCCCCATACGAGCTTTCGCATGTTGATTACCTATGCTATCGCCGCTGATACCTACAAATTTCAAAAGCTGAAAGTGGTAGTTTTGTAATTAAATTGAAATTATTTCTTTGCTTTATTAAGTAATATTTTACACCAAATTCCATTTGTTTTCAAATTATCATTGGTAAAACTATATTTCAATTTACTTTATAGAATATGTTTAATGCCTTCCCAATTTGTTAATTAATTGTCACTATTTAATTACTTCTTCCCTTAGCAAATTAATTCATATAAAATCAAAAATTAATGGGGAAAATCCCATAAAATCATTAAAATTGAATTTATCATAGTTAACCTTGCACTGAAATTTTCGATCTTACTCTGCAAAAAAAAATTCCGATTTAAATAATTATTTTTAATAATTAATAAACCAAAATCAACATTTTTCAACTTCGAAAATTCATAATAATTCCAAAAATTATGAAATTAAAAACCAATATTTATTTCATTATTATAAACATCATATCTTAATTTTGAATGATTTAATATTGATTAATTTATGTTTTATGCTCAAACATGAGTAAATGTTAGTTTACTTAAATTTAAAACCAAAATCAAAACAATGTTTAGGCATCCAAAAATATTAATCATCATGAAAACATTCATTTATAATTAAAACTCGAACCCAATCTAGCTAGCATGGTTTTAGGAAATTTTTACTCACCTATGATTAAGAAAAATCTTGTTTTATCTCCTTTTCTTATAAATTTGAAAAGCTTGATCTTCCAGCTTTATTTTCTTCTTCTCTTAAGCAGAATGGTGGTTAGCCTTGACTGGAGCTTTAGCATTTGTTTTGTAAATGAAATGAAGATGGGATAGAAGAATATAGTTAAGGAGAATGGACTAGTGGTTTTGGCTTGGGCTAATATTCCATGCGGCCTAGTCTTGCTAATTCATTCTCTTAACACTGATCCTTCCCATTCTAAAATTTACTTACCTGTTTTTATTAACAAAGCCAACCTTAATTGCTTTAATTACCCTTGGTTTAGTCAATTAATCTTTTGAAGTGTCCCATACTTAATTAATTAAATATCTCTTAGGTAATTCTTACAGTTAAATCATTTTATTAATCTCTTTAATAACATCTTCTTATTATAAATTTAAATTTAAATTCCCATATTATGGACCCCCTAAAATATGGGGTGTTACACATGGGGTGTTTATGAAATTAAAAGTTGTGAAAAAAAATACATACATGCTTGAGGAAGAGCAAAATAGCCTAGGATAAAATATGATCTAACTCTCCCTAATCCAAAGTTCACTTTGTATTCATCATATAAAGTAAACTTTAGGGGATATGTGTTATAACATAATTTTCATTTAGTTATATTTAATTCTCAGCTGTAGAAACTTAAAATCGAAAATGGGCATTCTTCGGTACTCATAATCCATAAATCCCGAAAGATTATAACTCTTCGATTTAAGCTCAAAGGCTCTATTATGGATATGGTTTATCATAAAAATTAAATATCAAAATGTACATTGTATATGGCAGAGCATGGATTCCTTTAGTATTTCATTCCAATAAATAAACCTACATGCTGAAAATAAGATAATGTCCAAAGGATAATAGCCTAAAACGAAAACATCGGTAGTAAGACCCAAACCAACGACTGCATATGTCGCTTGTACAGAATGCAACGTTCATCCAATTGACCTTAAACCCAGGGCATAGGCATCAAGGTAGGCCTTCAATTGAAAAATCAAAGCATGCTACAGTTTCGAGTCTACACCCCACATTTAGACCATAAATTGAGACTTATATATAGTCATAACCAAGTATATAGGCCGAAAAAGTTTAATTCAACGTATAAAATTGAAGTTATCTTCTCAAAGCCTAAAGTGCCTCGATATGAAACCAAAATCAATGGCTAAGATAACCCGCATTTACGTCAACGGTTAGATAGCCTAAGGCTTACGCAATTCATATGGGTTACAAATCAAAGCTATATACAAAAATGTCATGTTATCAATTCATGTCAATTAATCTACTAGAAGGTGACTTATGTCCAAATCTCAGCCCCATGTATAGGCAAAGTCAAGAATCTAAGAGTAAGCTCAACACTAATAAGAAAGTTGTAAATCACCTGCAAATACAGGGCATAAGTACCATAAAGAGGACTCAAACTCTTAAATATTGAAAGCATATCACTTGTCCCATTTGTAATCATCTTAATTTTCCCTAACTTAAGCTAGTCTAAAGAACAACCAATGATGGAACTGGTGGGACTGGCCCGCATGAAGTAGGGTGAATGGATAAATTTAAAAAAAAATATTCTATTTGGGTCTTATTCGGCCTATGAAGTCCAAATTTATTTTAAATAAAATCGATATTTTATTTAATTTATAAATAAGGTTTTAATTATTATTATTATGTTTGTATATTATGTAGAACAATATGTGTATCATATATACGTGTGCATACGTGCACATGTTATATAAGACATGTGCATGGTTTAACACGCCCATATGTAGATGTAGAGATTTACATTGCCGGGACATATTAGTCTCTCCATATACATATGTGCTGTCTAAGATATATATGTTTCTATATATAAATAGTTTATAAATAATAATAAATAATGTTTGTAAAATATGAATGTTTATATATATGTATATATGTGTGTGTATGTGTGTTTATATATGTATAATCGAAAGTACAATACAAAGTAATTGTAAACATTATTACGAGCGACTGGAATATAACATTAAATTTAAATTTCAAATTTTAGATCTTAATCCGTGTAATAAAATATCTAGATATTTCAAATTCATATTAATATATTATGTTAAATATATATATATAATCCATATAATAAAATATCTAGATATTTCAAATTCATATTAATATATTAATGTTAAATGTATATATAATATTTCAAAATAATAATTTTTTTAATTTATATACATATTATATATTATATATATTAACATTTTTGAAAATGCATATATGTATATATAAGTCTTAATATTAATAAATAATTAACAAAATGTGTGTGTGTGTGTGTGCATATTAACATATAGACACGGCTTAAAATAAATAACTTTATTTTGAAATAGTATTTGGTTTTAAAAAACAATTATTGTTTATTAAGATTTCCGCACAGAAATCTTTTAAAAAAAATTGTAAACTATTTAATACATATCTAAATTTTTATTAAATACTTATATTTATAAATTTTATAATGTATATACATATTTACAATATATAGAATTAAGAGTAATAACTATACGAAATTAATATATATATATATATATATGAAACTATAATTTATATATATTAATAAATAAATATACATTTATTTTTAAAATTGTGTATGTATTCTAAATTCAATCTTTGAAGAAAAAGATCAATTTTTTAATATTATTTAAACGTAAAGAAGACGTTTTGCAATTACTAGCGATGAACTATATGTTATTAGACACATATAAAAATTATATATTTATATATATATTATCATCAAATGTAGATAATACAACGATATGCAAATTCATGATATCAATTTCTGACCAATCTGGCATATGACATGAATGAGCATATTAGGCATTATTTACAGGTAATATTACCTTCCACCAAAGCCTAATTGGTCGCACCTTGAAATGAAGAATCTAACTCCCTAAATTGAATTTTGTATCCAGAAATTGTTGGCTTTCCAAACACAGCTACCACAGATGATTAATTCGGCTTTTCTTTGATGTTAAAAATACTTGAAAAGGTGGAAGGGCGAGGTAGGATTTTTGGCCAACAAAAGAGACGAAGAGGAGGCTATAAAGCATAAAAGAAAGTGAGGTTAGGGGATGTTTAAATAGAGGAACTACAAAGGAGAAAACTGGGATTCGTATCCTTATTTCTCTCTTACTTTTTTCTCTTCCTTTTTAATTGAAATCCAACCTTTTCTTAGCCATCATTATGGCCGGCCTTCCCTCACACATTAAAACTAAAACTTCAAGCCACCTTATGGGCCTCTAAATTGTTTCAAGCTCAGACAATATTAGTTGCACTTAGGTCCAATTTAAACGTGTACCAATATATTATAACGATATGTATATTTGTAACTATTATAAATACACTATTTAATATTGTTCAACACATCAAATAAAAATTTATAATTAATATTTCAAAATTATTAATTAATTTATAACAATTACAAATTAATCAAATCAAGTGGTAAAATGAGTATTTGTAACAATCCACCCCGAAACGAGCCTTAATTTCGACCCAGAAAAGGCCCATCGAAACTCAGATTCATTCTAAGGTAAACTATTGGTAGAACTAAGAAAATAATGGTATAAATCCATAACTAAACTTTTAGAACTCACAGTGGACGGAACAAAATATAATAGCAAAGTGTACCCATTTATTTCAAAACCATAAAAATGCCATAATACAGGATACCATCAAATCGCATCATAATTCCGTTACAACAATTGTCTATATACATGGGTATACATAAAAGCAAGTAGTAATAACAACTACCGCCAAAAGCCAAGATTCTCCATCTCTAAGCGTCATCACCACCATTACTCCATTTGTAACCTGTGTTGTAATGAGGAGGGAGTCAGAACAACAAGTGTTTGGTGAATAAAAACCATGATTCTTACCTTTTTAGTACTTGGGTAGTGTTGGAACCTGAGTTCTTGATATTTTGACAATAACAAATATATGAAATTATCTAATTAAGTTTTGTAGGAAAATATTGATGATCAGACTTCGGATTGATGAGCGTAATCTTTTATATTGTTAGAGTTTGTGTATAGTTAGTAATATGTGTTAAAATCTCTCCAAATTGGTATACAAGCACAAGCTAATAAATACACTCACTTGTTTTCAAAGTAAAGCATTTATATGTCTAAAACATAGGATTTAGACATCTAAATCATGTATTTCAGCCGTCTGAATGCTGAAGCACAGCGTAAATTTTAAGGTGCATTCAGACGTCTGGCCTTAATATTCGGACGTCTGAATTCAACCTATTTTGCACTGTTTCAGCGCTGGTTTATTATTTCGTTACATTCAAAAGGCTGAATTTTATTCAGAATTCTAAGGTAAAAATAATAGCTAGTTTTTTAAAAGGTTGCTTCTCTTCCTTGAACAGAAACAACACTCAATTCAACAATTGCTTCTTTCTGATTCATGGCTACTCTTCACGAAGCAATGTAACCTTTTAACAATTATAAATAGCAAGCAATTTCAACACTATTTTTCAACAAATTATGATTTCTTGATTTCTAATTTCTATACACTTGCTATTTACTTTAAAGATTATCAAATCAAATTATTTGATCACTAACACTCAAGCATATTTCTTGAGTGATCAATCAGTCTTCCTTTCTTCACGAATTTCACTATATCCCATAAAAGAGAAGATTATAGGAAGGGTGTACTCATATTGACTCATCGGTGCTATTACAGAGCATATTCAGTCAGAAACATTTCCACTTGTATTTGAAGTCCTGTTATAGTATCCTCAGGCAGTATAAGTCCTATTCGGTTGTCCAGGCGTGACAGTCCTGTTCGGTTGTTTAGGCGGTGTAATACTTGTCCCTCTGGGTGAAGCGAGGGTATCGATTGAATTCCCGAGGAGTCTGGGACTGGACGCGGAATGGGAAGTTTGAACCAGTATAAAAATCTTTGGTGTCTTTTATTATTGTTTATATTTTTATATTCATATTCCACTCAAGCAAGTAATTTAGTTAACTTTCATATTACACGATCACATAGTAATTTTCATTTGGTATCAGAGCCCGTAATCTTATAACCATAACACAGTTATTTGATATTTTTTAGTAATATGGAAAATAACACCAACACCAGTTTTACTGAAGGTCGGTCCACTTCACGACCACCACTTTTCAATGGTTTGAACTATAACTATTGGGCTACTAGGATGAGAATCATATGCAAGCTAATGGTTATGACACATGGAATACCTGTCAAACTGAACATCACATACCTACCACTGAATATTCAGAATGGTCTAACACACAAAAACTAGAAGCTACTACAAATGAGAAAGCTATGAATATGTTATTTTTTTCACTAGATAAAAATGAGTTTAATAGAGTTAGCATGTGTACTACTACCTATGAAATATGGAGCACAATGAAAGTTACACATGAAGGCACTAACAAAGTTAAACAAAGCAAGATCTCTATGCTTAAGAATAAGTTTCAAAACATTAGAATGAAACAAGATGAATCTATAAGTGATATGTATTCCAGATTTCAAGACATATATCATTCACTTTTGGCATTAGGAGAAAAATTCAGTGATTTTGATATTGTCTCAAATATCCTAAATTCTCTAACGGATGAATGAGAACGAAAAGTCTTAGCAATTGAAGAAGCTAATGAGATTTCAACCATAAAACCGGAAGAGTTAATAGGAAATGTAATGTCTTATGAAGTTAATCTCTAGGCTAAACGAGTACAGGCACAAGATAAAAAGACAATAGCATTCAAGGCTGAAAAGGAAGAATCTGATTTCGATGGAGAAGATATGGCTCTTATCGCAAAAAATTTCAAGAAGTTTTTTATGTTAAAAAAAACAATAGATTTGGAAATAATAAAAGCGGCTTCAACAACAGTAATAACAAACTATCGAGTGTTATGAATGTCACAAGAAAGTTCATATGAAGAAAGATTGTCCTGATCAAAAGAAGGACAAATTCAAAAACAGAAGAGAGAGATTCAAAAAGAAACAAACATTCTCAGTAACATGGGATGATTTAGAATCCTCTTCATCAGACAGTGACAGAGACACTGTACAAGCAAACGCGTGTTTTATGGCCATGAATGATAAAGTAAGTGACTTAACTTTTGATGATTTAGTAGAAATAAATTCTGTTCTATTAGATAAAATGAAGAACGCCAAAGGAAATTTAAAGAGGCTAGTGAAAAGTTAAATAGAACCAAAGAAAATTTTAGAAGAAGAGCTTCAAGCTTCTCAAGAATCTTATTCTATTACAACTTCTCAAATTTCTATGTTGAGACAAGAAATCGAAACTCAAAAAGAAAAGAATAACTCTCTTCAAGTTGAAAATCATGATTTAAAAGAAAATGTTAAAATATTAGAATTAGATATCTCTAATCTCAAAACACAGTTAGAAGGTATTACCAAAAATGTCTCAAATTTTAATAAAGAAAGAGAAAATCTTTCTAAAATTTGGGAAATTCTCAGACTGTGTTAGATAAAAAGAGCTCAGGCTATAAGAAAGGTTCAAATAATCTACCTAAGAAAAGAAACTCTTTTGAAAATCATTTTCAGAAAAGTAATCCTGTTATAATCAATAATGTTCCAAATATTCCAAATCATTCTAAGAACATTAAAACTTGGGTTCCTAAAACCAACAATTATTTAATTAGGAACAAGTACATTCTTTTATGGAGAATGTTCACAATAATAAAGATTTTATAAAGGGAATGCTGAATCCTCTTGGGTTAGGTTTCCTAAGACCTAACTCTTAGGACCCTAACAAAAAGTGGGTACCAATATCATTTTCATATTTCTTGCAGGTACCACTCAAGAAAAGAGGGAAATGCATATTAGACAGTGGTTGCTCAAAACATATAACAGGAAATAAAGACATGTTGACTAACGTTAATTACTCTGATGGAGGCTCTGTCGCCTTTGGAGATAATTCCAAAGGATACATCATTGGCAAAGGCGATGTGAGCAATAATGGTACATCTAATTTACCTCTTATAACAAATATTTTATTAGTTAAGAATTTGAAACATAATCTACTTAGTATCAGCTAATTTTGTGACAAATGTTTCAATATTTTTTTTTCTGAAAATAAGTGTAGCATTCTTGATCAAAATAAAAATCTTATTTTTGAAGGTAATAGAGATATTTATATATATATTAAATAAGAAAATCATTCATGATTCAAATATGTGCTTAATAGCCAATGAAAATGATCATTGGTTATGGCACAAAAGATTTTGTCACATTAATTTTAAAGCTATTAGTAAACTTTCTCAAAATGATTTAGTAAAAGGTTTACCTAAAATGAATTTCAAAGTAAAAAGTGTTTGTGATGCTTATTGATTAGAAAAATTATCATAATCATCTTTTAAATCAAAGAAAAATATTTCTACATTACAACCACTTGAACTATTGCATTTGGACCTCTTTTGACAAATGCAAATTCAATCTATAAATCATAATAAATATATATTTGTAATAGTAGATGATTTTTCAAGATATACTTGGACTATCTTTATGAAAATAAAAGCAATACTTTTGAAAATTTTAAAATCTTTGTTAAAAGAATTCAAAATCTCAAAATTCTGAAAATTAAGAACATTAGAAGTGATCATGGAGGTGAATTTGAAAATGAGAATTTTGAACATTTTTGTAATACAAAGGGAATTTCACATAATTTTTCTTTTCCTAAATACCACAACAAAATGGGGTTGTAGAAAGGAAAAATAGGACTTTACAAGAATGTGCAAGAACTCTATTGAGTGAAAGCACTTCACCAAAACATTTTTGGGTAGAAGCTGTAGCAACTGCTTGTTATGTATTGAATCGTGTTTCCATTCATCCTCTAACAAAACATACTCCATATGAACTTTTTAATGGAAGAAAACCAAATATATATTATTTTAAAGTTTTTGGTTCAAAATGTTTTATTCTTAATACAAAAGAGCAGCTGGGCAAATTCGATCCAAAATCCGATGGAGGAATATTCATAGGATATTCTGAATGAAGTAAAGCTTACCAAATTTTCAATAAAAGAACTAACATAATCGAAGAAGCGCCTCATGTTTCATTCGATGAAAATTTTAAAATTAACTACAAAATTGATGATGATGAAATAATTACTAAGACAGTCACAGATACTAATACTGAAAAATCTTCTGACAATTCTATTACTCAAACTGAAATCACTGTTCATCATGAAAATGAATTAAGATCTCCTCTTAGGATACTAAAAGATCACCCTGTAGAAAATGTTATTGGAGAAACTAAATCAAATGTTAGGGCTAGAAGTCAACTTAACCAAATGGGGCATGTAGCTTTCCTTTCAAATATTGAACCTAAAAATGCTAAAGAAGCCTCTACTGATGACTATTGGATTATAGCTATGTAAGAAGAGCTAAACCAATTCGACCGAAGCGAAGTTTGGGATTTAGTTCATAGACCAAGTAATCAAACTGTCATTGGTACTAAGTGGGTCTTCAAAAATAAAGACGATGAACAAGAAAATATAACTAGGAATAAAGCTAGATTAGTCACACAGGGATATAATCATGAAGGAATTGACTATAAAGAAACGTTTGCTCCGATCGCCCGACTAGAAGCAGTATGGAACTTATTAGCCTTTGCATGTTTTCATAATTTTAAAATTTATCAAATGGATGTTAAAAGTGATTTTTTAAATTGTTTTATAAAAGAAAATGTTTTTGTTGAACAGCCTCCTCTATTTACACACGAAAAATGTCCAGACCATGTTTATAAACTTAAGAAAGCTTTATATGGTTTAAAACAAGCACCACGTGCTTGGTATGAACAACTTAAAAGCTATCTTTTAAATTCTAGTTTTGAAATAGGGAAAGTTGATCAAACACTTTTTATTAAGAAAAATAAAAAGAATATTTTAATTGTTCAAATTTATGTTGATGATATTATTTTTGGTTCTACTAATAATAAATTATGTCAGGATTTTTCGAATATAATGACCAATGAATTTGAAATGTCACATATAGGTGAATTATCATATTTTCTTGGATTACAGATTAAACAACTAGAAAATGGAATTTTTATTAACCAGGAAAAATATTGTAGCAATCTATTTAAACGCTTTGGTATGGAAAACACTTCGGCCAAACCAACCCCAATGAGTACAACAGTACATCTTGATTGGGATGAGGATGGCGAAAGTGTTGACCGAAAATTATATCGAAGTATGATTGGATCTCTATTTTACTTAACTACTAGTAGACCAGACATAATGATGAGTGTTTGTCTACTTGCTCGATTTTAAGCAAATCCTAAAGGATCACATATGCGAGCAGTGAAACGTATAGTACGATATCTTAGCAAAACCAATGATTTAGGACTATTTTATCCGAAAGAATGACCTTTTGAATTAGTATCGTACAATGATGCTGATTTTGGAGGTGTCGAACGTATATAAATGGTACGAGTGGAACTTGTCACTTCATTGGACATTCCTTAGTATCTTGGTTTAGCAAGAAAGAAAATTGTGTTTCATTATCGACTTGTGAAGTAAAATATATTTCTGTTGCTTTAGCATGTGCTCAAGTCATATATATGCAACAAACACTTTAGGATTATAGAATAAATCTGTCTAAATCTACCATTTTCTGTGGTAATACAAGTGCTATAAACTTATCTAAAATGCAGTCAATCATTCACGAACAAAACTTATTGACATTGATCATCATTTTCTTCGTGATAATATTGAAAAGGATTTAATAAAATTAGAATTTGTTTCTTCTGAAAATCAACTGGCAGATATATTTACAAAACCTTTAAATGAAAATATTTTTATAAAGTTAAGAAGAAAATTAGGTATTGTTTCTCAAAAAGATTTGTAATTTAAAAAAAATTCTACTGGCACTCGATCTCTGGTCTATTGTTAGGTAGTCTAGTATCTCTTCCATTTTGCTCTTGGCGTTTCTTGTTTATGAGTTACACTTTGTTTATTTTCTATGGTTTTAAATATTTTATCGATCTTTAGTAAAAAGATTGTTTAATAAAATTTTATTTCAACTAGTAAACTATTTAGTATCGTTTATCTGGTTATTATTTATTCTAGCATAAACTTGGATTTATTTTTAAACTTTGTTTTCTTTATATATTTTGGCTTCAAACATGTTTCAATACACTCTAAAATCCTCTTTGTTTTTGAAACCAAAAACTTTTTATAACTATATTAAAAATATGTCTTCCCAAGATATCTCTGATTATTCATTTGGTTATTCTTCAATTGATTTCGAATCACGTAGTTCGGGATCTTCATCTTTGCCTACACCCAACAATGAAAAGGCTCCCGTTTACCATAGTGGTTTCTCACCGGAACCTAAAAGACCTAGAAAACTAAATTTTGGCTCTTCTTCAACAAAAACAAAGATTGATAACATTCATCATTTTCAGCAAGATACTTTAAATATTCAGAGAGAACTCTACTATTTACAGAAAATTCAAGGTCAAAAGTTAAATTGATTGGAGAAGACGGTAATCAAATTTTGTGGCTCAACCCCAGTCCAAAATCGAACTATTGCTTAAACTCCTCCACGTCCTCATGTGTCTCCAAACTCATGGGACACGGACAAGAAGTTGGTTCTCCAGCTCGTCAGAATTACTGGTCTCCACTTAAACCATTCAAAGAGAACACCAAGGATGAACCAAGGAATTCTGACGATTCTCCATCCAACTATTAACTTTTGATTTCTGTATTTTTTATTTGTTGTTTTTATCTATAAATTTCATGTAAAATGATTGTATACTATAAAAAGATGACTATATAATTTTATTTTTAAACAAACCTGAATGTAGCATTCTGTGCTAATATTGTACCTTGGAATATTTTTTTCAACACAATTTAATTTAGACTAATTCAAATTAACAGGAATAACAATTTAATATACCAAACAACCATAAATAAATTCTTAATCACATCAGAAATTTAATTTAATTAACATAAGAAATTTTAGAAGTTGTGAGTATCTCTCTATGTGACGTACCTCTCTATGATCTTGCCGTGGTTTTAGTACTTATTTTTCTCTCCTATCCTATGTTGAATACCTAATTCCTTTTTGTCAATGACAAACGGGGAGATAAAGGTAGAATATTGTTATAGGAATTCTTTAATTCATGGAGAGAAAATCTTATTTTCATACTAACCAATATTTTCATACTAACCAATATTTTTATGACAGGAGATGTTATTATTTACTAACCAATATTTTCGTAGTTGTCATTATCAAATAGGAAGAGAATGTTTGAACCTCAGTTCTTGATATTTTGATATTAACAAATATATGAATTTATCTAACCAAGTTTTGCAGGAAAATATTGATGACCAGACTCCGGATTGATGAGCGTAATCTTTTATATTGTTAGAGTTTGTATATAGTTAGTAATATATGTTAAAATCTCTTCAAATTGGTATACAAGCATAAGCTAATAAATACGCTCGCTTGTTTTCAAAGTAAAGCATTTATATATCTGAAACACAGGATTCAGACGTCTGAATCATGTATTTCAGACGTCTGAATGCTGAAGCACAGCGTGAATTTTAAGGTGCATTTAGACGTCTGACCTTAATATTCAAATGTCTAAATTCAACCTGTTTTGCACCGTTTCAGCGCTGGTTTGTTATTTCGTTAAATTCAGAAGGCTGAATTTTATTCAGACTTCTGAGTTAAAAATAACGGTTAGCTTTTTGGAAGGTTGCTTCTCTTCCTTGAACAGAAACAACACTCAATTCAATAGTTGCTTCTTTCTGATTCATGACTACTATTCACGAAGCAATGCAACCTTTTAACAACTATAAATAGCAAGCAATTTCAACACTATTTTTCAACGAATTCTGATTTTTTGATTTCTAATTTCTATACACTTATTATTTACTCTAAAGATTCTCAAATCAAACTATTTGATCACTAACACTCAAGCATATTTCTTGAGTGACCAATCGGCCTTCATTTCTTCACGAATTTCACTATATACCATAAAGGAGAAGATTATAGGAAGGGTGTACTCATATTGACTCATCAGTGCTATTATGGAGCATATTCAGTCAGAAATATTTCCACTTATATTTGAAGTCTTGTTGTAGTATCCTCAGGCAGTAGAAGTCCTATTCGGTTGTCTAGGCGGGAATGTCATGTTCGGTTGTTAAGGCTATCTAATACCTGTTCCTCAGGGTGAAGCGAGGGTATCGATCGAATTCCAAAAGGAGTCTGGAACTGGATGTAGAATGGGAAGTTCTAACCAGTATAAAAATCTCTGGTGTCTTTTATTATTGTTTATATTTTTATATTCATATTCCGCTCAAGCATGTAATTTAGTTAGCTTTCATATTACACGATCACATAGTAACTTTCAGGTAGTATATTTTAAAATAAGAATATGTCTACGAACATAAAACCATTAAAATCATTTAATACTTCTTTATAAGGAAAGGAGGTGGATCCAACTACTTAATGACTTCCATTCCAGACGCAGATTTCGAGAATCACATATCCTAATCATACATCATAAACAGCTAATAATGTGAGAGACGCTACCCAAACCACTTAATCCCTTTAATTGGAAAATTGGTAGATTCTGGTCATTTAATACCTTAATTAAGGTAGACCCCATTTTTTAATACCAATTTCCAAGGCATGCTTCTCAATAGTACTATCTAACTAACATCATATGGAATCTCTTAGGTCACTTAATACTTCCTTGTGGAAAATAGGTGGACTATGGTTATTTAATACCTTAATTAAGGCAGATTCCATCATTTAATACATATTTTCAAATGCGGAGCCCATTGAGATACCACATAACATAACCCCTTGACCATTTAATACTTCATCTAGAGAAAAGAGGCGGGCCCTCAAACAACCACTTAATACCTAAAGACCCCAAAGCAGGCCCATTGTTTTATGGCACATACTCATAATGTAGTCTCACATTAGCTCGACTATTCGTAAGGACCGTTAACCAGATTAGATGGATATATTACCCCTGTAGAATTTAGGACTAACCTCGTATCATTACAAATATTTATCATAAGGATATCTCACATCAATCAAAGTGCATCCAACTGCTGGTGGCCTCAAAGTGAAGGGCAGACTTCCGTCGTGTAACTCTACTGACCTCGCATCCCTATGACTTAGCCATACATCAATTACTCCACACACACACACACACACACACAAACTGATCTCACCATTTGATAAAAAGGCCCTATCAGGAATCTTCTCTTATTAAGCCTTAAAATAATAATTAGTCTATATAAGTGTTTTCTCTTATTTTTGCCTACCAATCAATTACCTTCATTATAGGGGAAAATAAATGAAACTAAATGCCTAATTAACTACGCTATATATGCCTAAATGAATATTTGCGCCTAATAAGTTCTAAACACATGGATTTTACGTCCTAAACTAGTGTTAAATGTCAATTCCATAGCCAAATACTATCACAAGTCCGTTTTTTTCAAATCCCCGAGATTTCAAATACCAAAATAAGGGATTCTAATATCCAAAACAGGGAATAAATACCATAACCAAAAATGCAATAATAGACTTATAAATATCATAGAAACTCAATTTATTAAACCAATTCAATGGAATATCCTAAGCAATAGGAATAGCAATCTAAACTCCATGTTCTATTCAACTCCTCTTTTACAAAGAAATAGTTATGAATAAGTGGTGTAAACTACGAATAGAATTTGTAATCTAAACCCGTTATATCATTAAAGAATCACAATAAAAATCAAAAAAGAAGGAGAAGTGGAATAGACTATGAAATTATCAAAAATTACATAAATGAAACAAATTCCATCAAATTAATGTAAATAATTGAGAATCTCAACATTGAATTGACAATTTGAAATAAAAAAGGACTTCGGGGGATTTGTCTATTGTATTTTTGCAATCCCAAAACCCCTTAGGGCTATTCAAATCCAAAAGGAGATACAACTAAATAATTACTGAAAAAGAAATACTAAGGTTTCCACTCATTGAATAGCCTTAACTTCGCCTTCCTTAGATTTGCATGCTTCACAATCTCTTCTTGAATCTTTTTCTTTATATGTACACACAATAAGGAAGAGGTATATATATATTTATTAGATTTAGAATAGTTGTAAGAGAATAGAATAAGAATTGGTTGGGGGAAGAAGAAATAAATAAAAAATATGTTGGATTCTTGCATGGATTCTCTATGGAGTTTCTCAATCTATTTTGGAGAGATAAAACTGGCAGAATTTTGCTATTATTCCCAACATATTTGTGGATAAAAGTGAAAGGTCTAGGGTCTAATTTATAGTGGTTGGAAACACGTCAGAACCATTAAGTGAGAATAAATTAAAAATAGATAAATCTAGAACGTACAACTCATCAAAATAGGCTTCACAACAAGAAAGTGGTCAACCCTCATGCTCCAAGAGGTCGACCCCGGTCGACCCCTACCGTTCACCTCTAGGTCGACCTCTTGAGATGCTGGGTCAACTTCCCTTATTTTGGGAAGGTATTTATTTTATTTTACCGTTGCTTGATTATTTATTGATTTCTTACCCTAATTAACTTTTAACATTAATTGTTAATTTTTAACGTTACTTTACTCTGAAGTCTAATCACAATTAATTTCAAATTTCAATTTAGGAAATTAATTATTTATTTGATTTTTGTTCAAATTATTTTAAATCTGAAAACTTCAAATGCTCATAACTTCTTCATTCGAGCTCCGTTTTGAGCATATTATAAGTGGAAACTAATAAAAAATTTACCACGAATGCTACGGTATAACTTTAATGGTCAAATTACAACTTTTATAAATTTTCATTTTCTACCTTATCATATTTAATTTAATTTACTTTATTTATGATTCAATTTAAAGGTTGTTACAATATCCAACGTTTCGATTATGTGACTCTTAGTTGTAAATTTGGTCAGCGATTAATATCAAACAATTTGAATATTAACATTCACGTATCACTTAATAGGTAGGGTGACATTATGGCTAAATGTATCGCTCACTTAGTTTTGGTAAAATCTAATTTTACTTTAATAAGCATTACCCGACAGTTTCAATTATTTACACTAATTTTTTTCATCAAAACTATATCACTTTGGACTAATAAAGTTTGGTAATGGTAAAATTCTAATACCGTCCATATTCAACTCTATATTCCAAACACAAAATCCTTGGTTTAATAATAAAAATTATTATCAACTGAACTGTTCTGGCCAAAGACTTTGACTTTGAGTTGACTTTATTTGACTGTAGTACTAACCTCATATAACTGAGAACAAGAACCCTCTCTTGAATAGTGTTTCATTTCAAATACTTGCACTCGACCCAACTATAGTCATTCGATAGACGTCGTGCCACGATTTAACTATAATCAAAGCAGAGCTTCCAAATTGAAGATCAATAATATTATCAAGTCAAGAGAACTATGTAATATTGTCACATCAAAATTTTCTGCTTGACCTTCGTTATATTAACCAACAAAAAAACTATCGAGTGAGTCATTCTATGGTTATCTAATAACTATCAATGTGTAACCCCTTGGTGTCCACAATAGTCATGTGTAATACACTGTCCAACATTTAAAGAGCATTACATAAGTCTCAACGAATATATCGATATCTATTTTCGATACATCTTGACTATGAATATTTAAACAATATATTTGATTACATTGTGATGAATTACTAACAGTTACAACACTTTGGAACTACCATCACAAAAACATACCGTTTATGGATTATTTATAAAATACAATTTTAGTTTAATTAATTAATATAACACATTGTATAAAATATACAGTAGAAAGAAAGCACCTTTTTTTGAACAAGATTGGCTATCGATTTAGATATATGTAATAAATTACATAATTGCCCCTAGGACATATACCTAACTCTATCAATCTCTCACTTGCACTTGGGGTTGGAATCTCTATCCCTCCCTTAAATCAGTTTAATGAAAATTGATGAAATGAGACCCTTCGTGACTGATCAACCGTTGTTTAATTATTAACTCTATCAATCAACTCTCCCCAATGCAGATAAACTAATTTTATCATGTGGAGCTGGTCGGGATATGTTTTCTGACTTCTAGCAAAATCTTTCCATTACGTTGTTATCATATAATAATAATGTAGTATTCTTATACTTGGAATCACCATAACTTAGTTATAAATTTATGCATTTACCTGTATGCATTGCTTTTTTATGGCACCATTCAAGGCGATGTACTTTGCCTCGTTGTTGAATCAGCCACAATCCTTTATTTGGAATATTTCCAACTCAAAATGTAACAACTCAAAATTTTGGTCGTCTAATTTTAGGTGTTTAATTCATTTTAAATATTTAAATAGTTGAATTTTGTAATTTAATAACCTTTAATTCAAATATAAGGAATGATTAAATATTTGAATTATGAATTAAATCTGAATTAAATGGATTTAATAATTTTATTTAACTACTTTTAATTTATAAATAATATTGGTGAATTCAATTTGTAAATTTATTTACAAATACAAATAAATCGGATAAATATCAAAAATTAAATATAAAACGATATTTAAAGTTGTGAAATTGCCATTGCAGGGCACTGTCTAGGATTTCAAGGAAACTAGTTTCATTGGATCTGTAACCGTGAATTATATTATGCCATCGAATTTGATGGCGATCAGACGAATCGTTTAGTCGTGCGAATTCGAAATGTGTTGAAATTAATAATGGAAATTTAATATTATAACCGGGTTTAAAAAGCTTTCTTTTGCATGCGATCGAATTAGGGCTCGAACTAGTTCAATTGTGTTCAAAGTAGGGGTATAACATATAGAACACCAAGCGGCATGCCTCATCTGGAGTTCGAGATTTTTGGTATGTTTTGGTTAATATTTTAAAAATAATATATATATATATGTATGTATGTATGTATGTATGTATGTGTGTGTGTGTGTGTACACATTCACCTTAATCTTGGCCATACCCTCCATTTTTGAAACCATATACGTGCCCATATCCTTGTATTCAGACCCATACCATCATCTTCCTTTATATGCTTCACTGTTAACAGCAGAGGCTTCTTTCTTTCAATATAAGAATTCAAAAATTAAAATTAAAATCTGTACTTCGCTAAAAATCATCGTATTTGATCGGTTGAACTCATTTAAATGCGTGCTTCGATTTGATGCCTTGTTTTTGGTTGCGTTGAAGAGTGAGGCTATGGCCATTTATTGAGGAGAAGCTAGGGCTTGCAATTTCTGGCGTTTAAAGCATCGACGGAAGAAGGGGTTGCTGCCGTTGGATTTCTCGTTGGTTGTTGCACCTATGTGCCAAGTTCGATGGAGTTTTATAGTGGGATGGGGTGACTGACATTTTGGGCATGCATCATGACCCCAATCAGATCACGTTTGACCTTAAGGTTTTAGGCGTGGCAGCGTCGTGTCTAGAAGATATAGATTTTTCTATGTCATTCAACGGTGTGGTCGGATTTTTGTTTCGTGCAACGTCGAGAGAGAGAGGAGGTTGGAGTTGCACGGCCATGGTGCATTTTCATGCACTGCCCTATGCGTGTATAGGGGTATGTGTGTTTGGGGAAGAAGAGTATAATTGGGTAATTTTTGTAATTAACTTAAAAGTTGTTAATTATAATTTAAATTAATCAAAAACTTATAAAATGCTTATCTCACTCATACGAGGTCGGATTAGAACGCCATATTTTGCATTGGACTCGTGTCATCGAGATCTTCGCAATGGAGATGGTTTAGTTAGATTCGGAGCAAGTAAAAATTTAGGCTAAAATTAGACGGCCATTTGGTTTTAGTCTAAAATCGGGATGTTTTGGCGAAACGAAAATTAATGTGAGTTTCAACTCACATTCAATTTTATTATAGCATATCTATGATAATAATAACGTTTATTGCTTGCTTGGATGTTTGATTGATTGTTTGGTTGAATTTCCGTTTAGAAAATAGATGATATATTAATTTGATCGTTATAAACCTATGATTTTAGGCTTGTGTTTCCGCTAAACGGAATATTAAAATTCATTAATCATTTGATTAATGATAATTTAAAATAATTAATCATTTTAACCAATGATTTTGAGATTAATTAACCAATTTAATAAATTATGATTAAAATTGGTTTATCTTAGGATTTAATTAATAATTTTTGCTAACGATGTTTTATACTTAATTAATCATTTTAAATTATGATTATTTGAGTTTAATTAATTCTTTTAATTAATGATGATGAAGTTTAATTAATTCACTGAACTTAACAAATTATTGTAATTAACGATGATTGGAATTGATAATCATTTTAATTAATGGTATTTAAAAGTAATTGGTCATTTTAAATAATGACATTTGAATTTAATTAATCATTTTTAATTAATGATTGTTTTAAATTTAATTAATTGTTTTAGCTAATGATATTCAGAATTTATTTAAATCATTTTAATTGAGGATGTTTTATAATTAAATAAATCATTTTAACAAATGATATTTTAATTAATCGTTTAAACTAGTGAGGATTGAATTTAATTAATTTATGATTCTTTAAAGTTAATTAACTGTTTTAATCAATGGAATTTAAAATTACTTATCATTTTAATAAGTGATGTTTGAGACGACTTATTCATTTTAACTAATTATTATTTGGATTTAATCAATCTTTGCAATTAATGATATTTAAAGTTAACTATTTGATTTAATAAAAGCAATTAAAGTAAATTAACTAATATAATAAAATTGCTTTAATAAACCGATTTAAAGTTGATAAACTGATTTAATAAAGATTTTAAAGTTAATTTACCAAAGTTATAAAAATGTTTGGAAATAATTATCTATTTTATTAAAGATAATGGATTTGTTTATTTAAAAGAGATATTAAATATGATTAATTAACTTTCGGGATTATTAATAGTGTTTTAAAGTTATAAAAAGGAATTAGAACTCGATTATTGGGATGGTAAGTTAGATAATCTTTTGGGTGTTCGGTCTGATGTTGGTTTAGGCCTTCGAGGTCGCGCACTTGGAAAAATCATTCTCTTAACGTTTTAACAATCAGGGACTAATTCTAAAAGTGTTTTGCCAATATGGAATCTCGCACAAGTTCAATTTTTTTTTTTAAAAGTTAAAGTTCAATTTTGGTTATAAAACAATAGTTTTGTAATCGATATCGCTTAAATGGAAAGCATTTAATCATGCATTTAATGCTAAAGTTGAGGCTTGGACTCGTTTCTATCTCGAAAGTTAAAAATTTCATCAAGGCAATGCTTAGAGGTAACACTACCTCAACTTGCCCGACTTCATTTTCGATCGAGAGATAGGACTTGTCTGGAATCAATGAGTGGTAGTAAATATATGATATTTAATTTCCATATACGATCATTTTAATTATCCACGATAGTTGATTTATTAATTATCGGATTCAACTTTCTTCATGGTGTATCATCACCGTAAAAATGATTTGCTGCTCTTTGAGCTTTGCTATCCTTTGTCGGAAAACGACTAAACCAAAAATTCGAGTGAATGTCCAACTATGTGGGGTTTCTCCCGTCAGAAGGGTATTTCACATCTCATCTACGTTTTTGTGTACCGTCACGTGAAAAATGGTTTGAGTTTAGATGTGAAATATTTGGATTCTCGGTAAGGTCTGGCGGGGTTCGACCGGTACATTTTCGAAAAGTGTCATGGAGTATATGAGCTTTTCAAGAGTATATTGCTAGAGCTGTACTCTAAGGGGGTGCACCTTCCTTGTCATTTGTTGGAAATTTTCCTTTCCTTATTTGATTTGAAAACCCTAAATCTATTTTAGCTTTAAATTGCCTCGAGTATAGCCAACTCCTTATCATGGCATTTAAGTATTGATTCAGTCTATTCTATCAAGTTGGATAGTTACCTTATTCAGTCCATTCAACCATGTTTGGATTGTTACCTTATTAGTTCATTCTATCAAGTTGGACTATTTCCTTATTCTATCCATTCTGTCCAGTTTGGATTTTACTCGGTTTATTTTTCACTTTTTTAAGTCTATTTTTAATGTTAATTATGCCTATCCCTATTTGCATTTGTTTCCTATTATTTATTTCTTCTCTTGCCTATATGGATGTTACTCTTGTGAGGTGAAAATCTGTTCCATGTTAGCGGCGTGGTCTTACAGAATTTTATATGTTCTTCATTATTTAAGTTATCTCATGCTGGTATTTCCAGACTGATCCACGTGTTATTTATTTATAATGCTCGGGTCAGACAGAGTATTTTCCCAGGTTGTCTTTGAAGTTTTGGAGATCGTGGAGGGGAGTTGAAGATTCACCTATTGTAGTATTTTATTTTCTGCTGTATTATATAGTATACCTATCGGCATTTGTAAAGTCAGGATTTTATAACTGTCTTGCCGAATAGGTTTGTTTTTAACTCTGATATGCTCTGTATGTTTGGATTGACAGTTTCTACTGTCCTTGTTATATTATACGTTGTCGATTCCGTTGTGAGATTCTATTTTTCTCCGCTCTATGTTCTTTTCTTTTTATTTACCCTAACAATCTGCCCTTTTGTCGATTGGATGCATGACATTGAAACACGGTGGTAGCGTTCGATGTCGACTTTCGATTGTCCAAAAGGCGGGTCATTACACAAAGCTCCTTAACTAAAGGTTTGAGCATGAAATTAATAATGACATATTATATTCAATATAACTTGTGAAGTCCGAGTCCGAATATTCCTTCATAAGGAGTTCATTGTTTCAATAAATGATTCTCTAGTATTTCAAAAATACTTGAGAATACTCTAAACTACTATTTATTGATTTTAATTTGAATTTGGTATTGGCTTCATGTATCAAATACGTAAGCAATTTATGATATTATACACAATAAAACATATCAGATAATTCTTATTGCTAAAGTATAAGGAATCCATCTTACATGTTCCTTATTAAACATTTTAATAAGGTGTCTATGCATATCATTTAGGACATTCCTAAGATCCTTTACTCTTAATATAAAAGATATAATTTACAAATCCAACATCGAGTATTAAACAACCAAACTATTACTGATTTAGGCATAAATACATCGTTAATAAAATAGTATGTTATTTACTTAAGCTTAGAAATATCTATATACCTTTGATTCTTTCTTATGGACACACGCTTCATCTGCATTTTGGGTGAAAATGAAGCTAGTTAATATTTCTACCAAAATACTTATTCTATTCCGATGCTCAGAGAATGATACTTTTGTGTCATTTCTTTGATCATGCCTAAAAACCCACAGACTCAATATCACTCCCACTGATTTCGAGACACTTTGGTTGTTATGTATAAATAATATACTCTAAATCATTATTTAGAATTTTCCATTTCAACACGTATGCACCAAAAGCAAAGTCGTACCAAGCGATAATTCTATGAGTAAAATTTCGAATCAATTTGAGCACATTGAACTGTTAACCTGTTACGCTAATTTCAATTATTGAACCTTAAGATTTTATCCTTATCAATGTTGCACATTATATGCCAACTACATTAGTCTTTCTCTTGAACACATATTTGCTGATGATGGACCACATCCTTCGATTGCAACTACCAAAATCATGTTTTGATAATGTACTTGGCATCCACTTCGAATTTGCACATCATACCATATTGTTAGGTCAATAGTCTTAATAGTTTAATTGACAACCGAGAATTATCTTTCTCGAATTGATAAGAAACTCATAGTTTCTCTTCAATATGCGAGAATACTTATCAGAGATTCTAATGCATCATGTTCATTTAGGCTTTGTTAACTTTGTTTCACCCTTCGTAATCAGTTTCATCTTTGGATCGTATCCAAATCCTTTTTATTATCAATAATTTCTTAAAGAAATTCCTTTGCTACAAATTCGGTATTTCTTGAAACAACAGTTGCTTCGCAGTCCAATGGATCATGTATTCATAAACATTTTATGAATTGCCCTTATATATAAAACTGGTTTAGTTTAAGCATAAATAGGTCATCTAATGACAATTGTTTACAAACTCCTAGGGAGATTGATACAAGGTCCCTTACGAACAATTGTTACATATAGTCTTTTGACTCACACAACCTGCCAACTCCATGGTCTAGGATATATTAGGGTTTCTTATAGACTCTTATTTTGTAAGATTTTGTAAACTATTATTCAGATGAAATTAATTTATTCTTTCATACTACTCTTAAGTACATGAACTTATAGAAAGAAGTTAACTCAACTTCATTCATAGTTAATCATACTTTGTTCAACCAAATTTGATTACTTCTTATTAGTACATCATTATGTTTCATAATAATGAGTGATTTTGGGATTGAATATTTATTCATTTTTAGGCATGTTTGAAACTTTTTCTAATATACTCATCTCTTTGATTTGGTAGAATCAATTTTATTTTCAGATGCACGTTATTTTATTTTCTTTCGTTTTATACTCTATAAGCTTATCTAGACATACTATATGTGTATCAAACACACATGTCCATGTCGATGATAATTTATCAGTGAATATAACGAAGTACGTGGAACAATATTGGTATTAATAGACTTGTGGTTGCATACATCTATATGTATCAATTCGAAGAGTTCTTCGACTTTTATTATGATACAATTGAATGGATGCTTTTCTCTTAATTGTCTGAGAGATAATTTACTGGTGCCATATGATTCATAATTATATAATCAAAAATTGTTTCTAAAAAATGTAGCTTAGTCTATAAGTCCAAAATAATTGCAAATAAATTTAGATACTTCTGTATTTCCAATGCATCACAAATACCAGTACCATGGTTTTCTTTTATAATGAATATTCATAATATTCACATTGTGATAAAACTATGTCTATTTTTTCATCAATGATGAAATATAATTATTATTTCATAAATAATGTTTAGTACGTCTCATGAAAATAATTTTCGTATCTTGATGCAACTAATAAGTGTTATATGACATGCTCCTACTATTTCCCACCATTGTTATAACAGCGTGTGAAATATGATGTTCCATTCAACTACTTAATATAGGTTATTTATTTCATATACCGTAACTTGTTTACAGTTGAGAATTTTCAGATAGATAGCTTAAATTCAAAGAACAAATCTAATAGATAACAATTTACTATTTGAAATACATTTTGGAATATATATCATATTTCTCGATCCAATGTTAAGTATCAACAATTATTTTACAATTCTCGTTTTTGATGTTTCTTTATGAAGCAGAAGTGACCATTCACTCTCTTCATACAAACTACATCTTAGGTTACATCCACTCTTATATATTTGATTTCCCTTCTAAGCAGCAAAACCATTCAGAGGAAATCCTTGCTACACTATCATAGCGAACTCTTTACAAAAGTGCATTTGGTCATCGTTAACTTTTAAGGACATCAAATAATTTGCACTCAACGTAAACTGGCATTTCAGTGATCGAATTCTTAGATCTATCTTACATTCTTTGGTCATGTGTTACATTTAACACAAGAAGATCATTATTGTAACCAATCATATTGATTACACAATCTCACAACATAGTTTATTTGCTTATTTCAATGAACTAATTTCATTGAGGTTTCATAGATTACGAATTATGACCATTCACCATATGACATTTATATGTGATCGCATATGGAGTAAATATCCATATTCTTGCATTGCCTTCTCATTAAAGACAATACACAATCTCAGTCAAGGAAACTCGTAAGTGACCAAGTCATGAATGTATTTAGTGGTTGTATAATTAGGCTTTTGCATGAGTCAACATGTAAAATTTTATTGGTACATATATTTCATATTTCTATTTGTTAATATTAATACAGTTGAGTTGTATATATTAATCGATAAACATTTCATTGATTATATTAACTGCACAAATTTACTAATGTTGATTATTATAATGTTATATAAGAAATGTTCTTACAATACTAGATAGGTTAAATGTTACCATTTCATATTTCTAACAAGACTCCCATTAGTCTTTTATGTTTCTCAAAACACTATGACAAAACACAGAAGTCATTCGAATTCATTGGTGGGTGTTAGGACTCGTCTATCTTAAGATTTTGACATTGAGTTTGCTCAAAAAATCATAGACCTACAAACAATGGATAACTCCTAATTTGTTGTATTGTATACAACTCCTAACTCATGGTTCATTATCTTAATATCATCTCGACCTTGAGTTTGCTTAACAAATCGAAATAAATTTTCACTCGTACGTATCATTTCGTAGTGGCCTAAGTATAGTATATGTACCTTGAGTTTTCTCAACAAGTACATATAGTTATCTTACCTCATCTAGTCAATATATTAATAATACTACACATAACATCTCAAGCATGAACTTTTTCAACGACCAAAGAGCATGCAAGTAATTTATAAATATATTAGCGGTAGAGGACAACACTTACATTAAAGATTCATAATCTTCAATATGTTTAATTGACCGATATCAACCCTTGTGATTCAAGTGTTCGACGTATCAGAAATCACTATATATATGTACTTTTACCTATATATTTATTCCTTAAGTCTATTTGGGGTTTCTTTAATGTTCACCTATACATTTATATTGCATAAGTTTTATTATTATATAACTTTTATGCTTTATTTAACTTATATCATATTTTAAGTATAAAATTTAATTAAATATTATTTAATTAATTATTATATTAGTCAAATATAGCATATTATATTGAATACATATACACTATTACCTTTATAGTCATAAACATACATCTTATACATACATATTTGTGTGTGTGAATGTATTTTAGTTAATTAATTTACTTTTAATTGATTTATTTAATTAAAAATTAATTAAGCTTTATTAGCTATGAAAATTCTTTTATACACACATATATACTCATGTTGTCTTAAAGAATTCAAGACAACATAACATATATCATTGTATATATTACACATGTATATATATTGAACTAATCAACTTATCTAATTAACTCATTTATTTTATTAATCTTATTAATAAATAGTTTTTTCCAGATTAATTTCATAACAGTTTAAAACACTTGAAAATATATATTACAACTTTCATAATATGTATTTTATTTAAATTTAATTTATCCATTTAAAACTTTTGTTTTAATTTTCAAAGCAGTTTGAAAATCAATATTATAATATTTGTAATATTTTTCTTATTTTAAATTTAACTTAAATATAGAACTTTTATTTTAATTTAAAAAAAAATTGAAATTATCCAAAGGTCTAATTCAAATTGGGTCTTTTCTATTAGGGGCAACTTTTGGGCTCACATAGCTGTTTAGGCATGGCCCGTAGCCAGGTAGGACATGATACTCGATTACCCAACAATCCAGCCTAGATACTACATTTCTTAAAGCCCCTACTAACTGAGTTCTAAGCTTAATTAGTTAGCCCTAATATGACTAATTTAAACCGTAAAGGATATTTTCTTCTGATATCATTATTGGAACCGAACCAGCACACAGATTTGTAAATGAGCAAATTCTAAAAATTTATTCCATTTGGATCTAATTCTAAATTTATTATAAATAAAATCAATATTTTATTTAATTTGCAAACGTGGTTTTAATAATTATTATGTTTGTATGTTATATAGTGTAATATGTGTATTATATACACATGTGTGTGTACGTGCTACATAAGATGTGTGCATTGTTTGACATCCTCGTGTATAGATGTTGGGATTTACATCGCAACGGACAGACTAGCCGATCCATATAAAATGGTTTTAACTTCTTACAAAGCTCCTAAGGGAAGGCTTCCTACTCCAGACGGATTATCGGAAGGGGGTATAACATAAGATAAAATTTGTGTTTTGTGCAATTTAGCAAAGGAATATCTATTTTTCAAGTGCGAATTTGCTAAAAGAATTTGGGAAAACTATAAACTTGCAAAAAACTTTAAATTTTTGAGTAATAGTCTAAGGGAGATTGTAGAATACCTGGCCGAGAGATGACACGCTGAAGACCAAAAAGCCAATGTGCAACGGATTGCCTCGACAACCATTGTTTTGAGTATTTGGAAGGAGCGACATCGTCGCATATTCCAGAAGAAGGGGAAGGGAGCAACAGAAGTTAGTAAATTAGTAATAATCAACATGAAATTAGCGAGTAAGAGAATTTGTGGAAAATACTATATCAGTAGCTCGGAATGAGGAGTAGGCGAGTTTATAGGAATGGATCTGAGGCCGGAACGGGGAGAAAACCAAAAAATGAGCAACGCAAGTTTTCAGCCACCATGGTTGAGCTCGAAGAAGAAAGAGTGGATCTAAAAAGTTTCACTTTGATTATTCTTTGCACTAGTAGCTTTAAAGTATAAGTGGCTTTTGTAAGTTTCATTAGTTTGCGTGCATTTATAATGGGCCAATCATCCAAGTCTAAAATTGCTTGATAAAGCTTTACCCAATTTCAAATAAATCAATAAACAGTTTTATAAATAATATTAAATAATGTTTGTAAAATATGAATGTTTATACATATACGTGTATATGTGTATATGTGTGCATGTATAATCGAAATTATAATATAAAGTAATTATGAATATCGTTACCAGTGACTTGAATATAAAATCAAATTTGAACTTCAAACTTTGAATTTTAAATCTATATCTCTACTACTAATAAAGAAAATTCGTTGAACTATTTACTCGGTATCCTTTTGAAATTCCAAAAATGCCCTTGCTTTTTGTTTACATATTTGCGTTCAAACAAAACACCAACGTATACAATAACACAAATAGTCCGTGTGCGAAGCATGGGCACATACTAGTCTATATAATAAAATATCAAGATACTTCAATTCGTATTAATATATTAATTTTAAATATATATATATATTTCAAACTAATAATTATTATTTTTAATTCATATGTATATTATATATATATATTAATATTTTTGAAAATAAATATATGTATAAGCTTTAGTATGAATAAATAATTAACAAAACTTTTGTGTGTGTGTGTGTGTGTATTAACATATATACATGGCTAAAAATAAATATTGTTTTTTGAAATAGCTTTTGGTTAAAAAAAAGTTTTTTATCAATGTTCTGTACGGAATTCTTGATAAAAATAATTTTTTTTGAAAACTATTTGATACAAATCTATAATTTTATAAGTACTTATATTTATATATTTTATAATGTATATACATATTTACAATATATAGAATTAAGTATAATAACTAAAATGAGTTATATATATGTAATATCTATATATGGATTTAATATATATATATATATATATGAAAATATAATGTATATATATTAATAAAATAAATATACATATGCAAAATTATGTATGTGTTTTAAAATCAATCTTTGCAAAAAAAATCAATTTTTTTAATATTATTTAAATACAAAAAGATTTATTTATTTTTTAAATTATTAGCCGTGAATTATATGTTACTACATACCTATACAAAAAAGTTAATATATATATATATATATATATATATATATATATAATCATTAAATGTAGACACTACATTGGTATGCAGATTCATGATATTAATTTCTAACCAAGTTAACATATGACATGAATGAGCATATTAAACATTATGAATAAGTAATATCACCTTTCATCGAAGCCTAATTGTCTGCCCTTTGTAGCGAAGAATTTAGCTCAGGATCACATATCCAGAAGTTGCTAGCTTCTCAAACGCAGCTACCACCGACTATTGAACTGAATTTTATTTGATGTAAAAAATGCTTGAAATGGTGAAGGAGTGAGATAGGATTTTCGGCCAGCAAAAGAGCTGAAGAAAAGGCTAAAAAATATAAAAGAAAGTGATGGTTTGGAGAAGTCTAAATAGAGGAGATACCAAGGAGAAAAATATGGATCTGGATCCCTATTTCACTCTTACCTTTTTCTCTTCCTTTTTAATCAAATCCAACCACTCCTTAGCCATCGTTACGGCCTACCTTTCCTTGTACATTCCAGCCAAAAATTCAAGCCCCCTTATGGGCCTCTTAATCATTTCAAGCTTGAACAATATTCGTTGTGTTCAAATCCAATTTAAATGCATGCCGATATTAAGTTAGAAAATCCCTTTCAATGGCAGATTTTGGCAATACAACTACTATACTTATTCTTTTATTTGTTTTGTTTATCATCCTTATTTTGTTGATCATCAAAGTGATGATTATGCATAATTGTAATAGCTAACTTTCTACAAACTTTTGTATACTTTTATTTTTGATTAATAAAGCTATGACTGCTCTCCTCTTAAGAGACCACTCTTTCATATAAAAAAATAAGTACCGATATCGTATATTGATTAATTTATAACTATTATAAGTACACTGTTTAATATTGTTCTACACATCAAATAAAATTTTATAATTAATATTTCATAAATATTAATTAATTTATAATAATTACAAATTATTTAAATTGAGTCGTAAAAGGAGTATTTAATATTTTGGTCATGTACCTCTTAGGTGTAGATTTGGTCAGCGATTAATATCGAATAAGTCGAATATTAATGTTCACATATCACTTGGAAGCTGGCGTGGCATTATGACCAAATTTATCGCTTATTTAGTTTCAGTAAAATCCAATTTTATATTATTAAGCATTACCCAACAGTGACAATTATTTACACCAATTTTCTTTGGCAAAACTATTACTTTGGACTCAAGGAATTTGGCAATGCAAAATTCCAATATTGTGCATATTCAACTCTATAGTCCAAATACAAAGTCCATGGTTCAATAATAACAATTATTATTAACCGAACTGCTTTCGCCAAAGACTCTGACTTTGAGTTGACTTTAGTTGACCATGATACTAACCTCGTATAACCGAGGAGATGAATAATCTCTTGAATTGTGTTTCACTTCTAATGCTTCCACTCGATTCAACTATAGTCGTTCTATGGACGTCGTACCACGATCTACCTTAATCAATGCAGAGCTTCCATGTTATAGATGAACGATATTACCAAGTCAAGATAACTATGTAATATATTGTCACATCGATATTTTTTGTTTGACCTTGGTTGCATTAACCAAAAAAAACTATCAAGTGAGCCATTTTATAGTTATCCAATAACTATCAGTACATAACCTCTTGATGTCCGCAGTAGTCATGAGTAATACACCGCCTAACATTTCGATAACATTATTTACTCTAGTTTCAAAGAATGCATCGATATCTAGTCTTGGAACGTCTTGACTAGGAATATTTAAAGCAATATGTTTTATTTCATTGTGATAAATTAATCATAGTTAAAGCACTTTGTAATTACTATCACAAAAACATACCATTTATGGATTTTCTATTAAATATGATTTTAATTAATTAATTAATATAACACATTATATCAAGTATACAATAGAAAGAAAACACCTCTCATTTTGAACAAAAATGGTTAACTACTTAGATATATCTAACAAATTACATAATAACCTTAAGGGCATACACCTGACTATATTGAGTCCTAGCTTACCAAATTTTGACGATGTAATGATAATAATTAAGGATGGAGAAACGGTGGCTTTGGTTGTAAAAACGATGTGGTGAAGTAGTTATGTTAGAGAAGAAGCAACGAATTGAGGAAGAAGAAGATAATATGTTGTAACGTCCCGCCTTTTCGTACGCTTTAAATCGATGATAAACCACACACGTCAGACTTAAAACATACAAAAGGGCGGATTGTAATGAGGTAAATAAGAAAAGCAGAGGAGGAAAAAACAAAACATAATCTTGCAGCGGAACGATAAAATATAATAAAAAATATACAGTTCATAAAACTGTTTTACAAAACATTTGATTTTTCTTTATACAATAAATATCAGAGTTCACATACCAAAGGATAATAACAATGCAGCGGAATAAATTTGTCTAGTGGAATAATATAGCAAATAATAGTAAAATAATCTTCGTCCTCGTCCTCCAGTGCTAAAGTCTTCGAATCCTGAAATGCTCGGACTGACCCGAGCGAATTGATAGGACAAAACAGTCGAGTCAGAACTAAAAGATCTTATGTAAGTTAAATTAACTGAAATAAATATGAGTGCAGTAACTCAAGAGATGCTCGGGATTTACATCTCTTAAGGATCCGTTAAACTATTTACTATGTAGTATATTTCTCTATTATAATAGTGTTTAATTGTAAAATAAACTTACTTTTAAATAGCATTAAGGCTTTACATTTTCCACCTTAACACGTAATAATGCCAATAGTTTATACAGTACCGTAATACCTCCTGATCGGGAGGCTACCAAAGGATACTCCATAGGTACGACACAAATAGAAATTCGTACAAGGCGCGCTAGGGTAGGTGACACGGCACAACTAGGCAATGCCAGGGTAGATATACCAATTACGCTTCCGGGTCGGTGGTAACGCATAGCCGCAGCTACCGCCCACCTCGAGCCACACCCCTAAATAAAAAAAAAATCAAAAGTGGCCACCGAATCAATCCAAAAGTCAAAGTATAATATCGAAGGGATATGTCCGATCAAAGGTGCTACCTCATTAACCCGTCATTGGCTCATGTTTTAGCCAGCTTATGCCAACTCACGGGAGTTGGGTCCACGTATTTACCTCAAAGGAAACGCCGCCACCATCCTACTTCATTCTGGAATCTCCACCGCGTACACGGTTGTTAAAGTGGTTTTCGGAGTTGGCAGAGAGTATGACAACTTCGATCCTGGTCTCTTTAACAACCAAACGTTATTATAACACTGCAGTCTTTTCAAAATAGTTTATATTTTAAAACCAAAATATAATATCCATTTCAAAACCATATAAATACAATATCATTTTCGTTTAAAAACCAAATCCATTTGATATCATTTAGACCCAAATCAATATAATATCATTTTAATTTCAAATATATCCTTTTCCAAAAAATCATAGTGCATTCAAAGTATAACATTTAGAAATCAAAACTCTTGAATATAATACTTCCAAATTATAATACCTTGAAAATCATAACTTTGAAACAAACTTCCACCTCTTAAATGGTCAAATATTAAATTACTTTATAAAATAAAATAGCTTCTTTTAATTTCACAAATCAATTCCAAATACCGATTTAAACTTCCAAATAAACCATTTCAATTCTTATGTTTCAAAGCTTTAAATATTCCACCATTTCAACACAAATTCTTTGATAATTCCATATATCAAATTACATTACTATTATTTAGATTTGAAATGTTTACTAAATGAATTCAATATAATTTAAGAAAAACCTTTAACTTCACATAACTGGATATTCTTTCAATTTATTTAACTTGATATACTCATTCAAATCAACTTGATATTCATTTAAATCATTCTAGACTAAAAATCAAGTTATAAAAATCACACTCTTTAACAATCACGATTTTGTATTAAAATTTCAAATCAAATTTATCCGAGTATAATTCTTAAAAAATTTATTCAAATCAATTTCATATCATCTTCCCTCCTTATTCCCCTTTAAGTTATTATATCTCCAGAAATAAATTTGAATAAATACTTAACCATATTTATATCTTAATAAAATTAAACTTTATTATTAAACTTATTTTATAATTTAAATCAATTTTTATAAATAGCTTAAAACCAAGAATTCAACTATATATAAGATAACATTTATATAATATCCAAATCAATATCTCAAAATCATATATTTCTTTAAAAACCATAGAAATCATTTCAAAAATATTTTTATATATATAGACCGCGGTGCCTGTATACAATTTTCTATCCTATGGTCAAGTGATACGGATATTTATCATTTCAATCCGTAATTTAAAATAAAATTACGGTTATATATCATTTCAAACCGCAATCCCGAATGAAATGGAAATGCATAATAACTTGCAGTTTATAACAATATAAAATACAGCATCCATTCATCCAATGTCAACCATCAACCTTTTTCACAATCATCATCCAGTTCAAACAATAGCATCAATATAGAACGGGTAATAAACAACAAGTATTAACTAGCAGTTTATATTCAATAATAAATTAAAACTATTTAACTGGCAGTGTATATGCAATAATAAATAAATAAAAATTTAACTGGCGGTTTATATGCAAAAATAAATTAAATAACAATTTATTTTAAGTATATGCAATCTAACTGAGACGATGATTAAATATATGCCCAAACAATCATGGATACATTTTAAATCACATCAAAATTTAATTTAACAAACATAAGAAATCTTAGAAGTTGTGAGTGGGTTAAAACACTTACCTTTTGAATTTAAATTCAATTTAAACCAAAAAATTTGACAGTCAAAGAATTCGTCCAAACTAGCGCCAAAATGTCGAGAATTCTAATACGATCCTAACAAAAAAACCCATGCGTGAATTGGTATTCGTATGTGAAAGATATAGCGATAAATGCGTGTGAATTTCAATTTAAAAAAAAGAGAACACACTACCTATCCAAGCCACGTCATCAATCACGTACGCAACCCACTTTCCAGAAACCCACCGAAACCCTACTTCGCGCAGACGCACGAAGCCGCCTTCAAACCCCGAGCCACTTCGCCTTCATACGACCGCACTCATGCCATAACCACCGCGCCAGGCTCCCCTCTCCTTCTCTACAGACACTCGATGTAACGACCCGCCGCCCTAACCGCCTCTAGTCGGTAATTAAACCAACTAGAAACGATCAAGATGACGGATTGTTATTTAGTTTATAACATTTAAACAGAATCAGCTACAGAATCCCAGAATAGTAATCATATTTTATAAACAAACTTTTCTTTTATATACAAATATCAGAGATATACAATAAATTACATTTGAATTTATACAGCGGAAACAATTTATATTTATAAGTACAAGAGAAAAAATTTTAGCTAAACTTTAGTGGTGCTGAAATCCCCCTCTCTCTAACTTCGCTGCGAGCAAATCTTTAAGCTGCAAAAATACTCGGTCTGACCCGAGCGTTTATGCAAAACACAAAAACACTCGAGTCAGGATTAATCTTTATTCAAGTAATTAAATTTGAAATGAACTGAAATAAATGGTTACAGTTATGGTGAAACAGATAAATCAATTTAAGTCTATTATAGATTTTCACATTAACGATTCCAAATTTTTATACACATGTGTGGCTGCAGTACACACGTGTACTCATACCCATGTACACTGCCTCGTCAACACATGTGCACGAGTCAGACCAATCACTGCAAACATATTTCAACTAAAGGCCACTGAAAATAACAACAACACATAGGATTACAACAACAGGGAGTAACACAAGTACAGGAATGATAAGGAACAGCAGCAGACACGCACATGGACAGTCGAAATCAGTAAGTCCAGTGAAGTCCAGTGACATATCTCAGGTGCAACATTCAAAGTCAAGAAACATGAATGCATCAGACTGCAGGCAACTCAAATAACACAGTGGCAACCACAAGTCACAAAAGCAGAAAATTGCTTTCAACATGCAAGGATAGATACGGATTAAAGTTCAAGAACATGTAGAAGAAATTTGAAAAACCTGGAATAGTTTCTGTCTTCTGCTTTTGAATAAAGGTGAGTAAACTAAGATTTTTAAAACAGTGTTAAACTTGGTTTCAACTTGCTACTATGAATGAATATCAGGATGTTATATGAAATATTTGTTTAAAATTGAATGCATGTTGAATTGAGTGTATTGAATCTCCTGGGTGATAACAATTTCAAACTGCAAATCTGACCTGTTGCAATGCAAAATTAAGCAAGTTCAAAAGCATGAAACAACTCAAAGTTCTCAACATCCAAGTAGAAATAGCAATCTGAAACCAAATGCAAACAACAACAACCAAGTACTACAAAGGCCAGAGATAACACTCAAGAACAACTCAAGTTTGATTTATTTTTGAAACATGGTACAGGTTCAAGACAAGGTTTTTAACTTGTTTTCAATTTATCTCAAAAGGAATAAGAGGAGAGAAAGTTGGAATATAACTATAGTTATTTCTAAAGCAAACAGGGAATACAACACTGACCTTCACAAAATACATGCAACTGCCTCAAAATCAAATATGCATTCAAGAACGGCAACCAACACCAAAGTTCACAACGCAACAGAAACAACTCAACTCGACTAACAACAAACAGTAATGTGCAGACCCAAATAAATGTCCAAGTAACTCAAGGCAAAGAAGCAACTCAGTAAAACATGCAAGTTCGAGATAAATTCAAGTCAAAAGCCCTAAACAAGTCCAAGTCGAAATCAGGGACATGGCCAAAGTTGAACAGGTCAAAAATTCCAAGCCGTGGTGGCCACTTAAAAAAAAATTCAAAGCCAAGAAAACTCAAACCAAGTCAAGTGAATGTTGAGAACAAGCTACATGATGAACAAGTGCAAAGGTGGATGCATCTATGAATGCAGACACAAAATGAAATAGCCATGTTCCAAAATAAATACAGTGGACTAAATGAAGAACAAGTATGCATAAACTTTTGAACAAGACTGCAACTCAACTAAACAGACATGAATGCAACAAACAAGCATGCAGCTGTAAGCATGCAACTCAGATTATGTACAAGGGCAGTGAGGCACAATGTAACAAATAAATGAAACTGAACAGTGGACAAAAGAACATAAACATCATCAAGCATAGCTTATCTTAACTACAACAGCAGTATACACAAAGCAATTACAAATGGTCCAGTTTAAACATGAATTCATAGGAAATGCATCAAATTTTAAAGTGGTTTATAATTATAGATTTTAAACAGAGGCTTGTAAAATAGGAACAGATATTAATTTTGTTTAGGTTGAATTAAATCTGTGACTTAAGAACAGACTCAATATTATCATATATGCAAACATACATATCAATGTATGCATATACATTCAAAACTGCAGGCATAATAAACAACCATATTCATAACACACCTCAAGTACCAGTCCAAAACCAAAGTATATAAATAGATTCAAGTGTATTTGTCCACATTTAAGGGTTTGAGGCAGAGACAAAGATCAGAGAATTGTTGATGCTTATCTAAAGTTTAAGGCTGTTATGAATATAACTAGAACAAGTGTGTCTACAGGCATGCATTCATATGACTACACCTAAATACAGGCATGCAGCAATATTCATCAACAAATCAACCAAATTTTCTTTTCATCACACATCAATAACAACACAAAGCAAGTCAAGTTTTTCGATAGCATCTGTGCTCATCAGTTTAAAACAAAGTACCAAGTAGAATCTGTTCTTATCAATTTTAAAAAAAAAAAATTTTAAAAAAACATCAGTTGTTATCAGTTTAAAACAAATCACAAATATAACATCTGTTATTATTAGTTTAAAAGCAAATATCAATTAGCAATTTTTCTTATCAATTTAATCACAATTTCAAATAGCACCTGTTCTTATCAGTTTTAAAAAAATAAAATTAGGTAGAATCTGTTCTTATAGTTTAAAATAATTACTAGCATCTGTTTCTACCAATTTAAAATCCAAGCAAATCGAGCAAATAACAGCAACTAGCACAAAAATCCAACATGCAGTCACAAATCTGAGCATATCAGTTTTAAAAATTAAATTAGCCGAGCCAAAGATAATCAAATCACCCCCAAAACATAGCATGCAACCAAATCATTCCATCCAAACAAATATAAAAACTTGCATGAAGATTTATCGTGAGTTTAGAAAACTCACATGCATTTCAAAACAGAGGGACAGTCAACATAAACAAGCATGCAAACACATTATCACTTAACAAAAACAATTTCAGGTACCAAAACATCACAACATATTATAGGCTTAAGTGATTGATTCACGGATAAACAAAGAAGAAGGTTTGGGTTCAGAGGTTTCCATATAAATATTCATTAACAAAGCAAGATCCAACACATGCAGCAACACAAAGCAAGTCAAGATTTAATAGCCTCTATTCTCATCAGATTCTTAAAATGATAGCATCTGTTCTCAACAGTAAAAAAAAAAAAAAAAATTTAAATTTATAGCATCTGTTCAAATCAGTTTTTAAGAAAAACAAATTTTCAAAACAACAATCTGAAATCAAACATTTGGAAGCACCTGTTCTCATCAGGTTATTCATAGCATTTGTTTTTATCAGTTTAAATTAAAATTTAAATAGTGTCTGTTCTTACCAATTTAAAACAAATATCAAATAGCATTTATTCTTATTAGTTTAAAATCAAAAATTGAGTAGAATCTGATCTTAACAGTTCAAAAACACAACATCAGAGCAAGTGATAACGAATAGCAACCAACAATCCAACATGCAGTGAGTTATCTGTTCTTATTAGTTTAAAATTCAAATTTAACCGAGCAACTGAAAGCTAATAATCACCAAATCATAGCATGCAACCAACATTCAATCCAAACAAATTTAAACACCTGAATTAAAAATTAATCGTGAGCAGAAAACTCACCAAAAAAAACGAAGCAGCCGTGGCGAGCACGAAGAAAGCGTCGATCGATTTGCAACAGAAGCTGTCGCCTTTGAATTTCCCCGAGCCCTAATTTTTCAGATCGAAGGACGAAGAAACGCAGCCACCATTTTTTTTCGTTTGTGAGCTAGGTTTTTTTTTTTTTCCGACTGAATGAAAATGAAATGGGGGCGGGTTGAAGAATAAGGGTAGCGGGTTTCTTTTTTCTAACTTATGTTTTTTTTTTCCTCTTCACTTTATTTATCTTTCATTTTTAAAATTCAATAAATTTTAAATTTACAAACTCCAAGCTCAAATTTTAAATTCAAATATGCTCCTCATATTAAACATGAAAAATTCAAATAACTTTGCAGTTTTCAAGTCAAAATTTAAATTCAATCATTAATTTATATAAGTAAAAATCCTTAAACCCAAATTATTTTTCTTAAGTCATCAGTTTGAATTTAAATACAAATTCGATATTCAATTCCCGAATTTCAAAGCCAAATTCAAAAATTTTGTTCAACTTTAATAGATTAAATTCTAAAATTTAATCGCCAATTTATTCTGATAATTTAAAATTCAAGTCAATTATCATCCAAATATTTAAAATTAATCAAATATTTACAATTTGAAATTATTCAAAATTCAGGGCCGTTACAATCTCCCCTCCTTAAAAGAATTTCGTCCCGAAATTACAAGTAAGGAGAAATGATTGTTAAAATTTCACCGCTATTTATATTTTACACAATTCAATCAAGTTCAACACTTATTTAAAATAAATAAGTATAAGATTCATTCTATTTGTTTTATCTCATTAGCTTTGTTTATTAACTCATTTGTTCATCATTTTCTACAATCAAGACACAAAAATCTTTACTAAAATCTTCAACTTACAAAACCCAAATTTTAAATTTGAAAACACTTTATATTAGAGATTTACATATTATAACTTTTCCAAAGCTGTGGACTTTCAAAATCTTTCAAAAATTCTCTTCTTTAATTCATTAGGTTGGAATTATGCGAATTCTAATTCTAGATAATTGATTTTCTATTAAAGTTTGAAAATACTTGATAACTCGAAATTTAACAAGTCTATTGTCGTTCTTAAAGACATTAGGCATACGCTGGCCAGGCGCAAGTCTAACAATCTCCAAGTACTAAATATACTTGCTTCAATTCCCAGTGAAAATACTTTTAAAAATTCTTTTAAAAAATGGATATGGAAAGCACATTCCCCCATGGATCACAGTTTACTCGGCGGTTTCGCTACTATCCCAGTAGAGTCGCTTGTAACTGTGGATATCTCATCCCTTGAATTACGCCATGGTTGTTGCCAAAGATCGCGGTTCACTCGGCGGTTACGCTACTATCCCAGTAGAATCGCTCGTGACCGTAGGCATCTCGCCCCTCGAATTACGCTTTGGTTTGTAGATTGCAGTTTACACAGCGGTTACGCCACTATCCCAGTGGAATCGCTTGTAACTGTAGGCATCACGCCCCTCAAATTACGCTACCACCCGAGTGTAACTAGATCGCGGTATACTCGGCGGTTACGCCACTATCCCAGTGGAATCGCTTGTAACCATAGGCATCTCGCCCCTCGAATTACGCTAGCACACTATACCAGTCCAAAAGGACATTCCAACTAATGGAAATACAAAAGGTCATCCAACTAATGGAAATATAAATGGTCATCCAACTAATGGAAATATAAATGGTCATCCAACTAATGGAAATACTACGTAGCTACGATTTTTAAATGGATACTCATCTCGAGTTCCATCACCATCACACAGTCACACAGTATAAATGGAAGGTACCTTTCCATATCCTCAATTTTGGAAAACATAATATTATACATACATATATAATATTTCATTTCACATTTAGTACATATCATACTCATGTACTTACATAAGTTTTCCATAACAATTACTTTTCCAAACTAATTGGTTTTCGAATTGATCGTATTCACACATATACGTTATGAAAACCACAACATTTCATACCCATAACAAATAGAGGTTTCACAATTTTCCATTTCACTAACCATTTAAAATTTTCCTCTAAGTCGATTTGGAATTTTAAGGTTATATCAAACCTAATACACATTCATAATCCAATTTATTATCGACTTCACACACTCGATTTGGATTTCACGCTACATCGTCAATTCTCAACACATAATTGATGTCTATCGATATATAACCTCTGAGCTCGTACGTCTCAGAGAAGGGTGTTAAGCTAAGAGAATAAATTCCCCGCCACCAACAGATATATATTTAATAGAGATCAATTGATATGTCGTCAATTCACGACGTTAGACATACAATCCAAATCATCCATTTAAAATTCAAAGTTCAACTTACATTGTTTTTTGTGTGTCAAAGTTAAACTCAATTTAACTCAAAATTCAATCACTTTGAAATTTTTCCAAGTTGAACTAATTGTTCATATTTCTCAAAATAATATCTTTACAAGATATAAAAATTTTCACACTTAGCCATTTGAAACAAATTCAAATCATTTTGCACCTTTTAATCTTTGAAAACAAATTTCAAAACAATTTCCTTAAATGGAAACATTTCCAAATATTTATCCATTTTAAACTTCAAATGGTTCACTTAAATTAATCAAATAAATCCTTACCGATTTATTTTAAACTTACGTTCCAAATCCGTAAATTTATTTCCACATTTCAAAAATAAATCAATATTTATTTTTAACAAATTCCCCTTTCTTTTATAAATTCCATAGTGAATTTACATTTCCAAAGTATCTATGAATATACGATTTTCAAATCGATTTCACAAATTCATTTTCAATTTATCTTTAAAAGATAAAATTTCAAACCATTCATTTCATATAGGAAAACATACCCATACTTATTCAATAATAAGTAATTTACAAATCCACTTATTTTCAACACTTTGAAAATATTCAATATACTTCAAACCAAAATCAAGTATATATTCATTCTTAAAAAAAAACATTCTTTTAAACACATTTTATTTGAGTCAAAACGAATGTTGCGTAAAACATCGTTACGACGACTCAAAACCACTAGTATAAGGATTCAAATTTAAAAATAGATATGTAAATCCCAATACTAAACAAAATCATTTCCCTTTTGAAATTATTTACTATAACAACAAATGTTATAATCTACCATTTCCATTTTTCCACTCGAAAACGTCTATTTCAACAACAAGTGTTGAAATCTATGCTTTCGATTCTTAACACATTTCAAAATGAATTATCTTCATTTACATAATGTTTCTTCCCAAAAACATTCCCATTTAAGTTTTCAACTTCAACTTAATTCATGGTTTGAATTCCACATACACTTCAAAAATATTGGTTTTAAACCGATTTCAAATTCCCAATACTAAGTTTTCCACTCAACTTAATTCCATGCCCGTTCAAATTCAAATGCATCATTGAATCTATTTAAATCTATTTCGAATTTTCATTAGATTCATATCTCTCTTGATATTTTATTCACCGTTCAAAAACCATAGATATAATTCCTTTAATAAGTTACAACAATTTACTTATCAAAATAAGTCGTTTGCGGATTTTACAAACATCTCTAGAAATTCTATTTTTATTTATAAAACTTCGTTTTATAATCTCCTTTCTTAATTTGATTCAATTCAATTTATATAACTTAGTTATATACACCAAAAGTCCATATTATAAGTTAAATACTTATAATCCATTTATTCACTAAATCGTTCTTCACAACATTTGAAATCAATTTTTTCAAAAGAATTCAAAATTAAATTTCCAAGTTATAGTTCAATAATCCATTTGATTATAATCAAATTGACATATCATTTTATTTTCCAATTACTACTTTGAAGATATTCAAAATATTTGATTTAAACCAATTTAAACCAATTCATTAATTCAATTAACTCATATTTTCAGTTTCCATAAATCTCAACAATTTGATAATGAGTTTCCGAACGATCGAAACTCAAGTCTAACGAGACCTCACCGAATATAAACTATCGCAAACCAAAATTTAGAGAGGGGAATCTTCAAAAATAATTCTAATTTTCAAAATACCTTTTATTTTAAAGAAAACAATCTTAAACTTCTTTAGATTTGAAAACACTTTCTTTAAAGTGATTCTAGTAACTATTCATATTAAACGCCATAAACTAAGCTTTGTGTAAACCAAAGCTCTGATACCACTTTGTAACGACCCGCCGCCCTAACCGCCTCTAGTCGGTAATTAAACCAACTAGAAACGATCAAGATGACGGATTGTTATTTAGTTTATAACATTTAAACAGAATCAGCTACAGAATCCCAGAATAGTAATCATATTTTATAAACAAACTTTTCTTTTATATACAAATATCAGAGATATACAATAAATTACATTTGAATTTATACAGCGGAAACAATTTATATTTATAAGTACAAGAGAAAAAATTTTAGCTAAACTTTAGTGGTGCTGAAATCCCCCTCTCTCTAACTTCGCTGCGAGCAAATCTTTAAGCTGCAAAAATACTCGGTCTGACCCGAGCGTTTATGCAAAACACAAAAACACTCGAGTCAGGATTAATCTTTATTCAAGTAATTAAATTTGAAATGAACTGAAATAAATGGTTACAGTTATGGTGAAACAGATAAATCAATTTAAGTCTATTATAGATTTTCACATTAACGATTCCAAATTTTTATACACATGTGTGGCTGCAGTACACACGTGTACTCATACCCATGTACACTGCCTCGTCAACACATGTGCACGAGTCAGACCAATCACTGCAAACATATTTCAACTAAAGGCCACTGAAAATAACAACAACACATAGGATTACAACAACAGGGAGTAACACAAGTACAGGAATGATAAGGAACAGCAGCAGACACGCACATGGACAGTCGAAATCAGTAAGTCCAGTGAAGTCCAGTGACATATCTCAGGTGCAACATTCAAAGTCAAGAAACATGAATGCATCAGACTGCAGGCAACTCAAATAACACAGTGGCAACCACAAGTCACAAAAGCAGAAAATTGCTTTCAACATGCAAGGATAGATACGGATTAAAGTTCAAGAACATGTAGAAGAAATTTGAAAAACCTGGAATAGTTTCTGTCTTCTGCTTTTGAATAAAGGTGAGTAAACTAAGATTTTTAAAACAGTGTTAAACTTGGTTTCAACTTGCTACTATGAATGAATATCAGGATGTTATATGAAATATTTGTTTAAAATTGAATGCATGTTGAATTGAGTGTATTGAATCTCCTGGGTGATAACAATTTCAAACTGCAAATCTGACCTGTTGCAATGCAAAATTAAGCAAGTTCAAAAGCATGAAACAACTCAAAGTTCTCAACATCCAAGTAGAAATAGCAATCTGAAACCAAATGCAAACAACAACAACCAAGTACTACAAAGGCCAGAGATAACACTCAAGAACAACTCAAGTTTGATTTATTTTTGAAACATGGTACAGGTTCAAGACAAGGTTTTTAACTTGTTTTCAATTTATCTCAAAAGGAATAAGAGGAGAGAAAGTTGGAATATAACTATAGTTATTTCTAAAGCAAACAGGGAATACAACACTGACCTTCACAAAATACATGCAACTGCCTCAAAATCAAATATGCATTCAAGAACGGCAACCAACACCAAAGTTCACAACGCAACAGAAACAACTCAACTCGACTAACAACAAACAGTAATGTGCAGACCCAAATAAATGTCCAAGTAACTCAAGGCAAAGAAGCAACTCAGTAAAACATGCAAGTTCGAGATAAATTCAAGTCAAAAGCCCTAAACAAGTCCAAGTCGAAATCAGGGACATGGCCAAAGTTGAACAGGTCAAAAATTCCAAGCCGTGGTGGCCACTTAAAAAAAAATTCAAAGCCAAGAAAACTCAAACCAAGTCAAGTGAATGTTGAGAACAAGCTACATGATGAACAAGTGCAAAGGTGGATGCATCTATGAATGCAGACACAAAATGAAATAGCCATGTTCCAAAATAAATACAGTGGACTAAATGAAGAACAAGTATGCATAAACTTTTGAACAAGACTGCAACTCAACTAAACAGACATGAATGCAACAAACAAGCATGCAGCTGTAAGCATGCAACTCAGATTATGTACAAGGGCAGTGAGGCACAATGTAACAAATAAATGAAACTGAACAGTGGACAAAAGAACATAAACATCATCAAGCATAGCTTATCTTAACTACAACAGCAGTATACACAAAGCAATTACAAATGGTCCAGTTTAAACATGAATTCATAGGAAATGCATCAAATTTTAAAGTGGTTTATAATTATAGATTTTAAACAGAGGCTTGTAAAATAGGAACAGATATTAATTTTGTTTAGGTTGAATTAAATCTGTGACTTAAGAACAGACTCAATATTATCATATATGCAAACATACATATCAATGTATGCATATACATTCAAAACTGCAGGCATAATAAACAACCATATTCATAACACACCTCAAGTACCAGTCCAAAACCAAAGTATATAAATAGATTCAAGTGTATTTGTCCACATTTAAGGGTTTGAGGCAGAGACAAAGATCAGAGAATTGTTGATGCTTATCTAAAGTTTAAGGCTGTTATGAATATAACTAGAACAAGTGTGTCTACAGGCATGCATTCATATGACTACACCTAAATACAGGCATGCAGCAATATTCATCAACAAATCAACCAAATTTTCTTTTCATCACACATCAATAACAACACAAAGCAAGTCAAGTTTTTCGATAGCATCTGTGCTCATCAGTTTAAAACAAAGTACCAAGTAGAATCTGTTCTTATCAATTTTAAAAAAAAAAAATTTTAAAAAAACATCAGTTGTTATCAGTTTAAAACAAATCACAAATATAACATCTGTTATTATTAGTTTAAAAGCAAATATCAATTAGCAATTTTTCTTATCAATTTAATCACAATTTCAAATAGCACCTGTTCTTATCAGTTTTAAAAAAATAAAATTAGGTAGAATCTGTTCTTATAGTTTAAAATAATTACTAGCATCTGTTTCTACCAATTTAAAATCCAAGCAAATCGAGCAAATAACAGCAACTAGCACAAAAATCCAACATGCAGTCACAAATCTGAGCATATCAGTTTTAAAAATTAAATTAGCCGAGCCAAAGATAATCAAATCACCCCCAAAACATAGCATGCAACCAAATCATTCCATCCAAACAAATATAAAAACTTGCATGAAGATTTATCGTGAGTTTAGAAAACTCACATGCATTTCAAAACAGAGGGACAGTCAACATAAACAAGCATGCAAACACATTATCACTTAACAAAAACAATTTCAGGTACCAAAACATCACAACATATTATAGGCTTAAGTGATTGATTCACGGATAAACAAAGAAGAAGGTTTGGGTTCAGAGGTTTCCATATAAATATTCATTAACAAAGCAAGATCCAACACATGCAGCAACACAAAGCAAGTCAAGATTTAATAGCCTCTATTCTCATCAGATTCTTAAAATGATAGCATCTGTTCTCAACAGTAAAAAAAAAAAAAAAAATTTAAATTTATAGCATCTGTTCAAATCAGTTTTTAAGAAAAACAAATTTTCAAAACAACAATCTGAAATCAAACATTTGGAAGCACCTGTTCTCATCAGGTTATTCATAGCATTTGTTTTTATCAGTTTAAATTAAAATTTAAATAGTGTCTGTTCTTACCAATTTAAAACAAATATCAAATAGCATTTATTCTTATTAGTTTAAAATCAAAAATTGAGTAGAATCTGATCTTAACAGTTCAAAAACACAACATCAGAGCAAGTGATAACGAATAGCAACCAACAATCCAACATGCAGTGAGTTATCTGTTCTTATTAGTTTAAAATTCAAATTTAACCGAGCAACTGAAAGCTAATAATCACCAAATCATAGCATGCAACCAACATTCAATCCAAACAAATTTAAACACCTGAATTAAAAATTAATCGTGAGCAGAAAACTCACCAAAAAAAACGAAGCAGCCGTGGCGAGCACGAAGAAAGCGTCGATCGATTTGCAACAGAAGCTGTCGCCTTTGAATTTCCCCGAGCCCTAATTTTTCAGATCGAAGGACGAAGAAACGCAGCCACCATTTTTTTTCGTTTGTGAGCTAGGTTTTTTTTTTTTTCCGACTGAATGAAAATGAAATGGGGGCGGGTTGAAGAATAAGGGTAGCGGGTTTCTTTTTTCTAACTTATGTTTTTTTTTTCCTCTTCACTTTATTTATCTTTCATTTTTAAAATTCAATAAATTTTAAATTTACAAACTCCAAGCTCAAATTTTAAATTCAAATATGCTCCTCATATTAAACATGAAAAATTCAAATAACTTTGCAGTTTTCAAGTCAAAATTTAAATTCAATCATTAATTTATATAAGTAAAAATCCTTAAACCCAAATTATTTTTCTTAAGTCATCAGTTTGAATTTAAATACAAATTCGATATTCAATTCCCGAATTTCAAAGCCAAATTCAAAAATTTTGTTCAACTTTAATAGATTAAATTCTAAAATTTAATCGCCAATTTATTCTGATAATTTAAAATTCAAGTCAATTATCATCCAAATATTTAAAATTAATCAAATATTTACAATTTGAAATTATTCAAAATTCAGGGCCGTTACACTCGACCACCCAAGTCACGAACGACGCACAAATAGGCGGCCGCTGCCATGTACCCTTAACCCTAATCGAATTTTTCGTTCAAATCTGACCGTTGAAACTCCAAACGAACCCCACCGATGCCTTCCACTCGAGACTCTCCACAACCCGGTATCATCCATTCGACGATCCTTCGTCGTAGATTTGAACCATATGGATGGCCAAGAATTAAAACACAATTTCTGACCAAATGATAATCTAAATCGAAAAACGAACACCACTAGTGAATTAAGCTAGTTGAGAGCTTCAACATATATTTTTTTCAAATTTTTCTTAGGAGTTTGAAATTTTAGCTTTGGATTTGATTTGCAATTGGATCTGGAAATATAGAATTTTGTTGTCTACCATTGAAGAGGAGAGATAGCTGAATTATGTACAGACGAATGAGAATGAGGGGAATTAGGGTTTATAACCGGGTTTATATAGGTAGGTCATATGTGATATCCCGGAAATTTGGGACAATATCAATTTAATAGTCTACATTAATAATTAATTGATTTGATAATATTTGTTAATAATTTAATAATCTTCTTTTAAGTAAATATTTAACTGATAATTTATCTTTTAAAAGTTAATCAAATTTCCTTCTATTTATAATGTATATATATATATCTGTATATATTGTAAATGGATAATCTTTGTTTTAAACTTAATAAGTAGACATGTTTTCTAATTCTAATATTTTTGATAATTTAGAAATTTTATATTAAGCTATTTAATAAATGATCATATGATTTTAAATTACTCAAGATTTAAGTTTAGTTTGTTTAAAATAATTTTAGCTTACATTTAAATTTAGAAAAAGGGTTGTTTAATTTGTTTTAAATTGAACTTGATAAAAATAAGTAGTTTATTAATAAAGAGATAAATTCTTTTATAAATTATTTTGACTTAATAATGAGCTTTATTAATTATGTAAATGTTTACAAATGAATTTTTAATAAAATTGTTATTTCAACTTTAATTATGAATATGTGTGTTTAAATGAAAGTTATGATTTGGAAATTAAAAATAAAGGTTTCAAAATGTTCAAATTAAAATAAACAATTATTAATATTAATAATATGTGTTAGCCTATGTTAAACATAAAAGAAAATAAAAGTAAAACACATGCTAGAAAATAGAACTAAATACTTAGACTAAATTTATAACTAATAACTAAAGCAACTTTATAAATGTGTAGTAACCGAGTCCTACAAAATCATATGATCCTTGTATCAATGCGGTTTCCTATTTAGTGAATTTTGGAAGTCTTTCACCAATTTTCTCACACAGGCTTGTTATTTTCTATTTGTTAATGGCTCCACATACTTAAGTCCACACAATAATCTTAATATGAATTTTAACATACACAAAAAACACAACGGTAATAAAAAATCATTAATGGCGAGCTATCTCTGAGCTCTCTCTCTCTTGTCGCGACTATTTTTGCTCCTCTGTTTTCGTGCGATTATCTTCTCCGGTTGCTCTCTCGCGTGTTGCTCGCTTCTCTCCGAGGTTCTTCTGTTTGGTTGCTTTCGATGTCGTTTTCGTCCTATGACGAATTCGTTCTAACTGGGTCGTTATTGCGTGAATGCCCGCCATTCGCTGATATTGCCTCTGCCATCTTGGCGGAGGTGGCTGGTCCCTTGTCGGTCACTTTCTCTGGTGACTGCTCGGTGGAAATTAGGGTTTTTTCTTTGGTTCACTTTGGGGATCTTTGTCGCTCGCGATTTCTGTTGGTTAAGGGTTGTTTTATGGAGCTCTTGCTGGTTTTCGCTGATGGTTTACAAGTGCGGCCTCCTCCCCATGGGAGCGTTTCTCTGGCCGTTGATTTTGTTCAGGCGCCGGCTATTCCTTGCGTTTTGGGGAGCAGATCCATTGTGGGCTTCGTTCCACATTTGCGATTTGCTGCCTCTTGCTCTTTGTTGAATTGGGGAGCTAACCCTCCCTTATTTGGTTCGCTTTTAAGGGATCTTTCTGATCTTGACTTTGTTGAGAAGGATTGTTTAGTTTCTAATGGGGATTTCATCACCCCTAGCAATTCTTCGCCGGTTCCGGATTATTCTCATAGGTGGCGGCGACGGCGGCGGCGCCGCTCTTGCCGACTGTTGCACTCGCTGAGCTCATGTGTGAGGTTGCCGCTGCCTGCTGCTTCTTTGGTTCCATCTGTCATTGATTCCACGTTAGTTGGTGCCTGTTTGGATTTGTTGGCCTTGCCCAATGCCTGGTCGGCTTTACTGGTTTGGGAGCAGCCTTTGCCGCTGCTACAGTCGCTATATTTGATGCTTATTTCGCACGAGTGCTGGGTTAACAAAGGGGATTTCACCACTCCTAGATGTTCATCCCAGTTTCGCTCGCTGCTGACTTGCGTTTATGTGCCGCTTCCCTCTGTTGCAATGGTTTCACCAATCATTGGTGCGGCACCGGCTGCTTTTGTTCTCCCCTTAACAGTTTGGTTGGATCGGCTCCAATCGCTTTGTGCAATTCTGTTACCGCAGGTGAGTCTCTCCTCTCTCGGTTTTCCTTTCTCTTTTGATGATGGGTTGCCAGTCTATCTCTGGTTACTGGCCGATGGTTTTTATTTGTTGTGCATGAGCCTCGACACACTTTGGTGTGTGCTCCATGTCACTCCTGTTTGGTTCCTTGACGGTGGCGTGACAGGTCCCCTTAGATTAGGTGTTTTTATCTTCTCTCTTTTTTATTGCTCGTTGCATCAGTGTCTCTGCTTCCAAGTTATTGTTTCGTGGGAGATGCGCGTCAGTTGTTCCCATTCCTGGCCTTTTGTTTGGATCTATCTGATGCATTCTCCTTGCTCCGCTCTTGTGCTGAGACATTACGAGGCCTATTTTATGTCGCATATGTCTTTGGCTCCATTTCTTTTCTTCTTGTTGGTGTACTATCGTTGGTCTCCACGGCGGTTTCCACGGGCCTGGAACGATTGGTTCAGGCGACATCCCGTCTCTGTTCGAATAGTAGTCCCGGTATCGGACCACTATTCGGACAGACAAGGTTATTGCCATCCTTCATTGTTCTGCTCTGTTGCTCCCTCCTACGAGACCGACACGCGACACTTACCTGTATCGCAGGGCTGTACTTTTAGTGACAGTTCGGCTCCGGTAAGTTTCCTATAGCATCTTGGGCTGCATCAGATTTGCTCCCAGACACTTCCCGGTTCATCTTTTGTTTCTCCTCGCCGCGCTCTTCCCTCTTCCTCTTCTCCTTCCCCGTCGCCTGTTCTCTCAGCGCTCCTTCTCTGTGATCGTTCTTCCTATGCTTTTTCCTTCTCTCTTTTGTCTCATTCTTTTCCTATTGTCGACTAGTTTGGTCGGTGGTATGGGTTACAGTTGGTTAGGCACCACTCTCTCTTGCGCTCTCCATCTGTAATCCATGATCGTTTGGATCCGTCTGCCTCCCCCTGTTCCTCGGCGTGCTCCCTTCCCTCCTCTTCCTGTTCTCTGTCCATCACCATTCCTCTTATGTGTGCAGCTGATATTGCGCTCCTTAATGAGCGGCTAGATTGCATTTCTAGGAACTCTTCCCCTTCGCCATTTGATTATTCTCTAGCTTCCTTGTCCGGTGGCGAGGTGTCCTTTGAGACATCCCCCCACCCCCCTCGCCGGACACGACGCAGATCGCGTCAAGTCCAGTCTACCCCGCGCACCATTCGCACACGCTCTATAGCGGCGTCCGAACAGATCGGCAGGTCTACTCGATTTTCCTTGTATCTTATCTGAGTCCGTTCTACTTTGCTTTCATCGGTGTCGGTCTTTTCTTTTTTCTCTTCGGTTTTCTCCCTTTTCCTCATGTCGAATTTCCTTTTCTGGAATGTCTGTGGCATTGGTAACGACGCGTCTTTGGCTAGACTGAAATGCATTGTCAAGAAGCATTCGGTGGGCTTGGTCGCTCTCCTAGAACCTTTTCTGGCCCCAGATGGTATTCCCAGTACCACTCTAAACTTAGGTTTTGGGGGTGGATCAGCCAACGCCTCCGGTAAGATTTGGATTTTACGGTCCAAATCCTTTGTTGTTCGTTCCGTCTTCGACTCCTCGCAGCTTCTCTCTGTGGTCTGCTCTTCTCCATCATTCGCTTCTCCCTTTCTTTTCTCCGCGGTTTACGCCAAATGCGATCGGACGGAAAGGCTCTCCCTTTGGTCCGACATCCTTGCTTTGGTTGATCTGGGTTTTTCCTCGTCAATTGTTGGTGGCGATTTTAATATCGTCGCTTGCCATGCGGAAAAGAGGGGAGGAGCCTCCACCAACCGTGCTGCGATGATGGACTTCAACTCGTTCATTGTCAACTCTGGTCTCTCTGAGCTCTCCTTTGTTGGCTCTGCTTTCACTTGGTCGAACAACCAAGAGGGACCGAACCGTATTCTCTCTAGACTCGACCGTGTCTTCGGGTCGGAAGAATGGTTTCGACTCCCTTTTTCCTTTTCGATCGCTCACCTACATCGTACTTTCTCTGACCATGCTCCTATGGTTGTTCGTTGCCTCCCTCTTTCCCTCTCTCGGCCCTCTTCTTTTCGGTTCCAGAGCATGTGGAGAACTCACCACTCTTTTCATCAAGTGGTGGCTACCTCGTGGAGCGCTCCGATCTCTGGCTCTCCTTGCTCTGTTTTCGCTCGTAAGCTTCATCGCCTCAAAGTCTGCCTTAAGGAGTGGAACGTTGATGTTTTCAAAAACATTTTCGATCGCGTCCGGGTAGCGGAAGAATCCCTTATCTTAGCCGAATCCTTGTTAGATGAGGATCCGTCCGCTGCTAACAAGGAGGCTTGGGCTTTTGCCCAATCTGCTTTCTCTTCAGAATTTCGTATCGAAAATGACTACTTTCGTCAAAAAGCTAGGATCAAATGGTTGGTCGACGGTGATACGAACTCCAAGTTTTTTCACTCCTCAATTCGAAAGAAGAACAATCTTCTCACTATTCGTGAAATTTTGCATCCTGACCAATCTTTGGCCTCATCTCCCGTGGACGTCAGAGATACCATTCTATCCCACTTCCAGTCCTTCTTGGGCTCTCCCTCTGTCTCGGTTCCTGACCCGGCCCTGATGGCCTTCATCCCCCGCATGGTTCTTCCCCCGGACAACAACCTTTTTGCGGCCCCTCCGTTCTCGGACGAGATCCGTGCGTGTGTCTTTGCCCCAAACAAGGATAGCGCCAGCGGTCCGGACGGCTTCAACGGTGTCCTCTATAGGTCAGCTTGGCCTATTATTGAGGCTGATTTCTGCCGCGCGATTCAATCCTTCTTCGCCGGTGGGTCCCTTCCATCTAGCTGGACTTCCACCAATTTGATTCTTATTCCCAAGTGCGAAAATCCACGGTCTTGCGCGGATTTCCGTCCCATCAATCTTTGTAACTTCTCGAATAAAGTTATTTCTAAGATTTTAGCTAGTCATTTAGCCCCTATCCTTGAACGCATTATCTCTCCCTCTCAAGCGGGGTTTGTTAAGGGATGTTTAATCATGGATAACGTCCTTCTCGCTCAGGAACTGATCTCCCAAATAGATCGGAAAATTAGGGGTTCCAATGTGGTGTTCAAACTAGACATGGCTAAGGCCTTCGATCGCATGTCTTGGTTTTTCATCTTAAAGGTCTTTAGGGCTTTCGGGTTCCCGAAAACCCTTATTGACTTAGTTTGGCGGCTCATCTCGAACTGTTGGTACTCTGTGCTCATTAACGAGTCTTCTGCTGGGTATTTCAAGGGAGGTAGGGATCTGCGTCAAGGAGACCCACTCTCACCTTGTCTATTCGTCATTGCGGCGGAGGCTTTCATTCATGGTCTTCAGTCCCTAACTATCTACGGTCAGATCCAGCGATTTGGAATCCCGAGGGGTTGCCCTCTTATCTCTTCCTTATCCTTTGCTAATGACATTGTCATCTTCTCTAATGGTAGCCGCTCCTCTGTCCGGCGACTGCTTCGTTTCATTCACCAATACGAGAGGTGTTCGGGCCAACTCGTTAATCCATCCAAAAGTTGCTTTGTCCATAGCAAGGACTTGTCCCCTTCTCGTGCCACTTGGATCGAGATCATTTCTGGTTACGAGGCAGCTTCCCTTCCTCTTCCTTACCTGGGTATCTCCCTTTACCGAGGTAGAAAACTTAACGCTATCTTCGATCCCTTAACTGATAAAGTGAGAAACAAGATTATCCGCTGGAATGCTTCTCTCCTATCCCAAGCAGGGAAACTAGTTCTCATTAAGTCGGTTCTTGACTCAATGGGTACCCATGTTTTCGTCGCTATGACCCCCACCTCTTCCTTCTTCCGTTCTTATCAGTCTTTGGTCTCGTCCTTCTTCTGGGGTTCCAAGGACGATACTCGCCGTCACCACTGGGTATCTTGGGACGCCATTCGTCGTCCGAAGAACGAAGGTGGCCTGGGACTGCATAATCCTAAGGACCTTTGTGTGGCTTTTGCTTGTAAGCCGTGGAACAGGTTTGGGGCTAACGACTCTTTGTGGGCAACATTTATCCGTACTAAGTACTATAGGCTTGCAGGCACAAATTTTTCTAGCACTCTGTCCTATGCTAGTGAGACCTGGAAGCACATGCAGTCGGTTAAACTGTTCTGTGACTCTCACAACGGGCTTACAGGCTGGGATGGTGGATCGTTCTCCGTTGTGAAAGCTTGGACATCAGCTCGCACTTCAAGTCCTATCCGCCCTTTGTTTTCCTTCATTTGGGATTCTCGAATTCCCCCTAAGGTTTCTCTGTTGATGTGGCGTATCCTCCACAATGGGTTGCCGCTCGATGAAAATCTCCAAATGATCGGCATCCCAATCGTCTCCCATTGTAGATGCTGCAGCGTTGGGAACTCGGAATCCTTGTCCCACCTATTTTTTGTTGGTCTCTCGGCCAGAGCGTGCTAGAATTACTTTGGCAATCTCGTCGGATTTCGTGCCATGGCCACATCTCCCCCAGAGCTCCAGTCAATCTGGTGGGCTGGCGTATCTGGTAAATCTCTTCGTTCGATTGTTTTCAGATTGCTTCCCTGTCTGATCTGTTGGCACGTATGGTGCGTGCGGAATAAGGCAATCTTCGATAATAGCCCCATGGACCCCCCGACTATTATAAGGCGTGTCAGGAATGATGTCTTCCTGGCCTTCCGCAGTAGGCCCTTCAGAGGATCCGTGGGCCCCCGCTCAAGGAGACTTGTGGGTCTTCTCTCTATTACCACTGTCCGGTCTACTGCTAGACTGGGCATTGGCTGAATCCTGATCTTGGCGCGATGTCTCTCCCACCTCGTTCCCATCCCCCCCTCAAATCTCATGAGGTTGCTTGTTTTCCAGGTCCAGGTATCTGTGGACTATTTCTACGCCCGTTTCTCTATTTGCATGGCTTTGACTGCTTCTCATGGTAATGCTTGGTTTCGGACGTCCCATTATCGTGGTGTTCTTCGATTCTGGGGCTGCTCATGTGATCTTGGTTCTTTCTTCTCTAGTTACCTATCCTGTATCTGATTTGGTTTACGGCTTTCTATTCCGCTCTGACTTTGTTCCGCTGTGTTTTGGGATTTTATTCTTTCGCTTATGTCGCTTGCTGGTCTCTATAGTTACCTGCCAGGCTTGTTGGCAGCTTTTGGTGTTTGTTTTATGTATATATTTTCGGTTTAAAAAAATTAATATGAATTTTAAGAAATGTACGATTACAAACATTCTTTGTTGCTTACTGACCATCGAAGCATTGATTCCATTTCTTTCAGCTCTTTTGCTTTATCTGCATCTGAATCTGGCTTATGTCAGGTGCTAAATTGAGTGATTCCGATTTCTCCTCCTTGTTCAGACTAAAAATAAAAAGGTGCAACACATAAGAACAAGCTTGCATATCTTAAAGCATAAAATTTAAATCAATTATTATGAATTCTAACTCCCATAATTTATTGATCCCTTGAAGCACATCATTGCCAAAGGTTAAAATTGTGAGAAATTGATTTTTTTTTTTGATTGCGTTTGGCAACTACTTATTATAAGCAATTACTTTTAAGTGACTTATATCAATTCTTGTGTTTGGAAAATCTGTATAAGGAGCTTTAATAATGTAATATTAACTTTATAATATTAATCTTATCAACATCAAGAAAAATTACCTGGCAGTGGTTTTCATAAACTTTGGCAGTGGTTTTCATAAACTTTAGCAGCTGTTCCATGTGCTAGTAATATTAGATTGTGAGCAATAACGTAAGGCTCAGTGATCAGAGAATCACCAACGGGATGCCCAAAGAAACTACTACAAAGCCCTGGACATGCGACGCACACACACTCTAGAATATGATGCACGTATTAGATTAGGGTTAGAGGGCAAGACACTTGCTCTAGGACATGCGCACCCACACACTCTCTAGAATATCATGCACGTATTAGATTAAGGTGTAACGCCCCACCTCTATACCCACGCTAGCCAAGAACACTCCGGAGTAGTGCTGTCAACTAGCACGGAGAATAAGGCTGTTGAGGAGCGACCATCCATGTAATTGCTTATCACACGGTGGCTATAAATAATCTTCGGAAACAAACATAGAAATAATCATATCACAAATCAGTCATGGATATTCATATCACAAATGCAGAAGAAGATATGAATATATAACTAACACATGAAAGTGTACATCAGAGTAGTGGTCAGTAAGATCCACGATAATACAAAAGAATAGCAACACATGCTATACAAAAGAATACAACTATGAGTCTATATCTCAAGTGTATACAACAAAAACTACTAATCTAAACAGTTAGCCAAAAGTCAGAGTGATGAATCCCTGGGAAGAAGTCAAGCAGAAGCACCTGTAACATCTCGGTCTGACCCGAGTATTATTTAAGAAAATAATAAACGGGTCAGTCTAGCTATAAATATCAGATGACATGATATAACATAAAAGATATGGCATAAACATAAACATCCATAATGACATACCACTATAAGTATGTAAATAACGATCAACAGAAGATCAATCAATAAGAGATAATCAATATCACAAGAATCTTCTCAAAGATTCGGAAAGGGCATCATACCCCAAACTTGTACTCATAACAAGTCAATGACATAAATTCTAGAAATCAATGCAAGAAGTCCAGAAATCATAGAAAAGAGAAAGATGCCTATCACATGACGGTCCGAAGACCAAGGGGAGCTACCCCTCATGTGTGAATGGAATCACACAGATTAAGGTCCAGACTAACCAAAAAGCAAAAAGGTATGTGTGAGTGGAATCACACAAGTGGTGTCTAGTCTAACCTCGCAACAAGAGACATTGCACAGTTGCTAGTCTAAATCATCAGAATGATCGTCATGATCAACGAGAAGTGTCAATTACACTAAGCTAGTAAATATAGAAGTTTAGCTTCATGTCCCATAACCGCTTGCTTAACTTAAATATTTACGAACAAACTGTAAATCTTCACTAATAAAATTGTCACAAGAGGTTCAATCGAACAAGTCCAGGAATTAACCGACGAAGTGAACGCAAGCATTTCATAGCACTTGTTTTACTAAGTCGTTTAATTAGATTTCTCATCCGAGTGAGGTAAAGGTTTGTATATACTAATAGATTGGAAAACGGTTTAAGAAAAGAGCTTTGTTATTAAAAATAGAGTTGAAATTGTTTGTTAAAAGAGTTTTGATATTTACTACTAGTATTGAAACCTTTATATTTTTAAAATGACAAATTACAGAAGAGATTGTAGAAACAATCATCACAAAGATCACATTCGGAGATGTGAATAAAATCCAAGGAAATCAGCTCAAAAGCATCAAAGTGGAAGTTCCCCAACGACCAAACGTGGCCGAGATAACCAGAGATGGTTTGTCTCGAAGAATGGTCAACTCAGCATCTCAACAAAGCAAGTTCTGTTGAATGTTTTTCAGATAAGATCGCCTACGGAGGGGGGGTCCAGGGGGGGTGGCAACCCCCCTAGGTGGGGGTGCGGGGGCAACGCCACCGCTTACGGGGTTCGACCTAGTGAAGATAAAATGAGGTCTAACGACCTAAGGACTCAAGGGTCTAACGACCTAACGACTCAAGGGTCATACGACCTAAGGACTCAAGGGTCTAACGACCTAACGACTCAAGGGTCATACGACCTAACGACTCAAGGGTCATACGACCTAACGAGCTATGGCCAAACGACCTAACGACTCAAGGGTCATACGACCTAACGACTCAAGGGTCATACGACCTAACGAGCTATGGCCAAACGACCTAATGACTCAAGGGTCATACGACCTAACGACTCAAGGGTCATACGACCTAACGAGCTATGGCCAAACGACCTAACGACTCAAGGGTCTAACGACCTAACGACTCAAGGGTCCAACGACCCAACGACTCAAGGGTCCAACGACTCAGCGACTCAAGGGTCCAACGACTCAGCGACTCAAGGGTCCAACGACTCAGCGACTCAAGGGTCCAACGACTTAAGGGTTGCACGACTTAAGGGTTAGGCCAGGAGCGACCTAACGAGATAACTCGTAACCGACTTAAGGGTTGCGTGACTGAAGGGCTGCACGACTTAAGGGTTAACTCGTAAACGACTCACGACCTATGGATGAACGACTTAACTTCGAATGAGCTAAAAATGGCCAGAACGACCTAGGGTTAACTCGTGAACGACTCACGACCTATGGACGAACGACTTAACTCCGAACAACCTAAAAATGGCCAGAACGACCTAGGGTTAACTCGTGAACGACTCACGACCTATGGACGAACGAATTAACTCCGAACGACCTAAAAATGGCCAGAACAACCTAGGGTTAACTCGTGAACGACTCACGACCTATGGACGAACGACTTAACTCCAAACGACCTAAAAATGGCCAGAACGACTCAAGTGCAGAAAATTCAACAAAACGCTAAAAATTGGAGTTTTTTGCCAATCCAATCCAAACCAAATGCTAACATGCATGCAAAAATGATAGGGAATCATTCCCAACAGTCCAATATAGTTATAGGCTAGAATTGTGAGATAAAAATCTCACCTTTGCACCAAATATCAATGAAAATGAAGTTTTAAGCAAGCAAGAATCAATCCTTCTTCTATCTAAGCACAAGAAGCTTGAATCCAATGTCTTCTTCTTGAATTTGGAGTAGAAAGATGGATTGCAATTGAATTTGAGTTTTGGAATTTTAATTTCCCATTCCCTCCACCATTAATGCCAAAGCTTGATTAGTTAGGAAATTTATGAAGAGTGAGGAGAAGAGGGTTGGAACTTGGGCTTAATAGGCTAAACTAACCCAAAGTCCAAAGCGGGAAAAGTTAGTGAAATTTCACTAACTCCAAACCTATCGATGTTTATACTTAAAAAAGTTGTAAACGACATTTCGAACTCAATGGAAGTGGTCTCGAATCCTAATTTGACCGTTTGCAAAATGTAGCTTTTCAGACCAAAATCCGATTAACGAGTTAATATTTAAATAAAATATTTAAATACAAACTCGATAAATATGCGGTTTGTTACATAAGGTTAGAAGGCAAGACTCATGGACCTCCAGTTTACAAGACTGGCGCTCTACCACTGAGCTATAAGGGCTGCTATATGCACAAACTTGTAAATTATTTCATTTATCTCTACTGGATTGGACTGGAAGGCATCCACCCAAACAGGCAAGCTCTAGCTCTATTAATATTGATGTGGTTGAAAGCTACACGATGAAATAGTTGGTATCAAGGCAGTTCAGTACGAATTGTTTGTTCCCCGTTAGAGATAATATCCTATAGTTAATTAAAGATGTGTTACAAAGTTTTGTAATGCTTCACGATGAAAAATCTCTCTGACACACATTATGTACACACAGTATGTGTGTTGTGTGGGAATATTCTTATATATGTTACAAAGTTTTATAATGCATAAAATACGTTGATAAATTGCTGTTGCACTTTCAAATCTAGATTTATTCATCACTATCTCAATGAATATTTGAAATTAAACATATAACTCATTTATCTAAGCAAATGTGTCAAACATGAGATGTCAAATTCAATTTTTTTTCGTACTAGATACTTGTTTAAAAATATTAGCAAATTATAATCTGTGTCCCCCTCCCCCTCCCACACATACACACCATAGTAAGATATATAAAATTTATTTTCTTGGTTTTCTCCAATTACATTACATTAAAGTTCTCACAAGTCATTATCTTACACTACTATCCACTTTTTCTTTCATATCAAGGTTAATGAAGAACTAAGGGAAACCAGTGGAAGACCAAGATTTTGGTAGTCGTTTGGGCCTAGGATAATGTCGTCAAATTTGACTATAGTATTTGCAGTATGAATTTCCGAATTGTTTGTTTTTGTTTTAACTGTATTGTGTGCTAGTTAATCAATTGGCTAAACACTGAGGTGATTTTGAGTTTAAATGTAATGTAGAACTGTAGTCTTGATTCTGTTGGTGAAATATATTGATTATGTTATTATATTGATTTGCTTGCTTGCTTTTTCTTGAAGATTGATTTGACTGCTTTTGGTTGAAGATTGCCCACAAAATCAAAATCTTCTTGGAAAAATAGGGTATTAGTTCAACAAATTTTTGTTTAGCATTTTGTCTCAAAATCAAGATTTTGAATATAGTCTTGTAATTGATTTTGCAGATAATGTCAACGGTTCCAACTATATTTAACTATGATGGAGAATTGTTAGTTGATGATGAAGGTAAACTTAGATATGTTGGCAGAAAGCGAAAATGATCGAAAATAAAAAAATCATTATAGTTTTCTAGAGCTTAAACAACGGATATTTGAAGTGACAAAAGTCAATCATGTGATGTATGATTCAAAATTAATGGTGAAACGGGTTAGCGATGATGGTTCATCCGCTATTGATTTGGAAGATGACGGTGATTTGTGTTAGTCCGTGAGATGATGGTTTTGATGACAACAACCTTAGAATAAATTATAAAATATAAATACTGGCATTATAAGTTTAGATATATATGTATATGCAGGATTTAACCATGCGGGTACCAAGAATGAAGATTGTACAGTACATAGATTCAAGATATCGAGATAGAAGACTCATGAGTATCAAGATTATCAAGAGTTCAAGATTTCAAGCATAAGTATTTTTATTAGGAATTTTTGTTAAAACTCGTAGAAAAGCACTGGTATCTTAAAATCCAATTTATTCGTAGAATGGAATCCACTTCGAGCCTATTAAAGGGATGGAACCCTAAGTAGGATGGAACGTACAAAAATCTAGTGGAACATTGTTTTGTATCCACTAATTTTAATTCAAATGATTTTACAAAATTATCTTGTTTTCAAAATGATTTCAAAACTTTCCTTTTAAAAAGATCAAAACCCTCTATCTTGATTTTAAATAATTTTAGCCTCAAAATTATCTTTAATTTCAAAGTCAAATTACTCCTGATTTTAAACTATCTTTTAATATAATATATTTAACTTTTAAATATTTATACTTAGATTTAAATAGAAAATTATAGTTAAATTCTATATATATTATTCTCTATATTTACTTATGAATTTTAACTATAGTCAAGTATATTTATAAAGTTTAAAATAGTTTAATATAAAATAAAATTTATTTTCAAAGAAAATCAAAACACCAAAAAATCCTTTGAGATGTCGACATGCCAAAGTACCCATGTCGACGTGGTGTCAGTTGAGTTCAAAATTTAAATTTCAAAAGAAGTGTCTGTTCGCCGTAACTCTTCATGAATGGATATGGCTGTTGTTCTTCTATAAATAGGGGTTAGTTTCAACGAATTTTATATCAGATTTTCTGGTTTTTCACATCTCTTCTTTTCCACATTTCTTAAGACATATTCTTACCATTACTCTGCCGAAATCAACATTGAATCGAACTCGATTACTTCTAGTTTGATTCTCTATCACTATCTCTACAAGGTTCTCAGTGCTATTCAGAGTTATAGACTTCTTTGTAATCTATTAAGCGAGAAAAGGTGTAATTGTAGCCTTGAAAATCAATCAAGAGAGAAAAGGTATGATTGTAGCCTTGGTAAATCAATTGGGTAAACTTGTGACCAGGAAATCAAGTATCTCTACCTAGAGGATAGAAATTCTGGAGGGTGTACCTCATAGCCTTGAAACCGAGGGTGTAATTGTACAATTTCTTTTGAAAGGAAATCCGTACTTGTGTTGCGGGACTGGATGTAGGGTAACTCCGAACCAGTATAAAATTCGGTGTGCTCTTTCCTTTACTGCTTTTATTTTATTTCTGCATTTGTGTTTGTTTCTGTGATCATATCTGTGTCTGTATATTGCATACATCGGTGTCTAAATTAACATAAACTCAAAAAGATTTAGTAATTCTTTATTAACACTATTCACCCCCTCTAGTGTTAATTCTAGCCTTAAGATCCGTAATCCGCATTTCTCACAATTTGAACTCTACGTTTTCGGTTGGAATGAGAGTGATAGAAATATGTGTTGCGAAAGTAGAACATGTTAATGTGGTAGAAACAGATCCATCTATCATTTCTGTGGATGAGGATGTACCCACCACACAGTTACAAGAAACACAATGGTCAGTGTATCCTTCTTATCTGACAAGTCATCAAGACAGACTTTACAAATTTATTGCATATGTACATCGGAATGGTTGGAGTATCTTCAAGTCATGATGTATAACTATATACATCCAAATCAATCGCAAGCATTGGAAAAGTGAGTAATATTATACTCTAGCACTTGCATTTTGACTTATCATGGAATTTACTCTTACCGTTATTCTTTGTATTCATAGTGTTGAAATAAATGCAGGGGAAGATACATTAATTGGTTGTGCTGACGACGACGACGATCATGTTGATATTGCAAACGAGAGCGGAGTGCAATTAGATAGCATGCAAGTAGCTTTGTGCGGATGATGTAGATAAAACTTGGATCGATCAAATGGAAATTAACAATGATGCAATCATATATATGCAGACATTGAGTAGGCTGATGATGAAAACGTCGAAGATGAAAAAATCACATATGAAGAGTCCTTAGCCGATGATTCATGCGATGCAACAATGATTATGAAATCGATTATGGAATATTGTTAATTAGATGTGGAAGTACTTAGAAGAGAATGTGCTGAAAAAGAATCACAAGTTGGGTTAGTTTTAAAAGTAAGAAGAAGCTTGTTGAACAGTTATTTATATGTATTTTACATGTATTTAAAATTTCAAAAAGAATTATGGAAATTTGAAAGGTTTTTGACCTTTAATATGCATGTCTTTTCATATTCAAACTTACCTTTTCACTTCAATCACCACATCCATTCAATTGCTGACCATACCACCTTATTTCAGTTGACTTCTCCTCAGTCTCTCACGTGAAATTTTTTTCTCAAACTCTCAAAAAGTTCGGCCTTCACCTGAAGAAATATTTTGGTAAAATTTTCATTTCTTTTTACATTTTCTACTTGATTTTGTTGATTTTTGCACGTGCATCATCTCTTATGTACGGCCCCTCCTTGCTCCAGCACTTTGGCCGCCTCCACCACCACCTACACCAGTCATCATCCCCTCCTTCCACTGACCTTCCATGGACGAGACCCTCCAAGTTGATGATCCACCAAAATTTTGAAGAAAACTCCACTTTAAAACTCCATAGCCGAACTCCCCTTGTCTCCACCACTCCAATCTTGCTTTGGCCAACACATACACCACCACCATCAGCCACAACCAGAGCCTAGGACCTCTGTAACACCTGTAGTTGACCTTCCTAGATCTGGCCTTGTCCATCCATGCTTGGACGAGACCTTAATTGGCAACAAAACCCACTTGTGTTGCCTTGTTTTGTAAATTAATGCACACATACCCTTTATCTCCTTTATATTGTTATGGCCGACCCCTATTGGACCTCAACCTGATCAAAATCTGATCCAAATACATCCCATTATAGTGATTTTCCAGTCCATAGCTGAAGCATAAGTCGTTGAATGCAAGTGCAAAAGCATTAGCTTTGTGTTATATGTTTATCTCTAGCATTATTTTATAATAGTTTGATTTGTAATTCATGTTTGTATTTGTTTTGTTTGATATTGAACAAGGCAATTAGCTTTGGCTCTCCCACTCTCAAATCATTGTTGTGTTATGTGCCTTTGAAGTTTCTTGTTTGTGCATTTGGTTGTCTTCTCCAGCTTATACAAGTGAGTAATTCTCACCAGATAAATTTATACTTATATGACTAGTAAACTGATCACAATTGAATCTGTAAAACATATCACCATGCTATATTTGTTATGTTATGATCATATGATGTTTACCCATGCTTATTTACCTGTTATACCATCTGTTACTGTTATATAATGTTATTCTGTTTATTTATAACAGTTTATCACACTGCAAGTTCCCTTTAGATTAGAATCACTATGGGTTGAAATGATACATACCCGAACAGACTTTAGAATAGGGAGAAATCGTTATGGGCTGAAATGATAGGCCTGAACGATTTTTTTAATTATTTTCATTTACTTTGGACTGCAGGTTTGAAATGATAAAACCCGGGTTTTCTTTGTAAATTATGGATTGAAATGATATATTATCCGTATCATTTTACCTAGGCTAGAAAATTTTATACACACCCGTGATTAAAATATATTTTTCTAAATTTTTTAAAGTATTTTAGAAATGTAAATATTATAATATTTTGATTTAAAACTTAATTAAAAAATGATTTTTGTAAAGTATTTTGATTTTCTAAAAATTTATAAGTGAAATAAATTAATGGTAAAGTTAGAAATTTGAAATATAAGTTATCTTGGAGATTTTGATTTGGTTATAAGTGGAATTTAATTTAAGTAGGAAACTATGATAAACAAATATAAAATTTGATTTAAAATGAATTTAAAATGATTTTTATAAAGTATCAATGATTTTTGAATAAAGTTAAAATGTTAAATGAATGAATATTAAGTTGAATTTTGAAACATATCTTAAATTGGAAATTTGTGAATTTTGTTTAAATGTGAATTTTAAGTTAAGTAAAAAAGAGGAAAAAAATAAGTTATATTTGGAAATTTAAATTTAAGTGTTAAGTTAAAAAAAAATTAATTTAAAGAATTGAAATTGAATGTGTGAATTTAATATGTGAATTATTATTAAATATTGATTTTGAATGAAAATTTAACCTTATAATATCATGAATATAAGGGTATTTAAATTATTGTTTTAATAGTGAAATATATGATTTTATAAGTTTAAAATGATTTAAATAAAGTTTAATTGTTTGTGAAGTTATATTGTATATTTGAAATTTAATTAATTGCATGTTTGAAATGTTATTAATGTAAAGGATATTACAGCATTTTGTAAATGTTGTAGTTGATAAAAATGAACGAATTAAACAAAGGTTATTATAGCACTTTGTAAATGTTGTAGTTGTTGGACTTCACTAAAGTTTATTTGAAACTAAATTAAACCTATTACAGCATTTTAAAAGCTGTCTATTGTTAAATGAATTGTTTTAAAACATAACTTTCCGTAGCATCTTCTAAGTGCTGCGAAAGTTGAATTTACACTATTTGGATAAATTTAAAAGAATAAATGAACTTTGAAAAGTCTAAATTTTTGAGAATTTGACATTTAATTAATAAATATAATAACTTCACTTTTAAATGATTTAAATGGTATATTTAATTGGTTTAATTGGAATATTTAATTGTTTTAAATGGAATATGGGTTAAATGGAATATTTTGATTTGAAATATAAACCATTTTAAAAATGTGATTTGAAATGGTATTTAAATTAAATAAAAATGAATGTGATTTTGGAAAGATATGATATTTTGATAGTTCGTAATGAATTTGAAATGATATTGAATTTTTAAATGATATTTGATTTAGAAGTATAAAATACCATTTTGAAATTTTAACCACGGGATGTATTTAATTTATAGTTTAACTGATCCTTAAAGGATGGGCGATCCTAAGCATCCTTTAGGTTATTGTACATTACTACTACAGTTCACTTGAGTTGGTTTACATTATATAAGTATATATGTCCTGACTCGAGTGTTTTGTGTTTTACTTTGCGCTCGGGTCATCCAGAGTATTTACAGCTTAGCTTTGGATTTCTTTTCTGCAGCTAGGAATCGCTAGAGATTCTGCTTGTCTTGTTATCTGTTCCCTTTCAGTTTCAGTTGTTCTATTTTAGTTCTGGTATTTATAAACTTCTATATTTTTGGGATTTCTATTGTATATGTTTCAGACTGATATTATGTATAATGTTTTGAGAGTTTGTTAAAGTAGCTTCATGAACTACTATGGTATTTTAATTTCCGCTGTGAGTTATTCTGATATTTCTGTGTCTGTAATTCTGTGATTGTATTTCATTTGCTCCAAATTTGTTTACAATGCGGTATTTTGAGCAATTCAAGTCCGGCATGTGTGGATGCGAATGGCTGAAAATATCGGGATGTCACACTTCTTTAATCCTCATTATAACTAATTCAATTTAAATTAATTACTTGATGATTAACCACTTAATCCTACTTAATTAATCATCTGTTAATTAATTATTCCATTTCAAACCATTTAGTTAATTAATCACTTCTTAATCAATTTATTAAACCTTAGTTACTTAATTCATTACTCTTAATTATTAATTAATAACCTTAATTATTAATTTATAAAATTTAATTACCCATTTATTTACCACTAATTACTTAATTAATCAATTGTTAATTCTCAATTGAATTACTTAATTAGTTAACTACTAATCATATATTAATTAACTTCAAGTAGTTAATTTAAAATCCTTAATTTCAAATTAATTAACACTTAATCATTTGTTAATCTATCTTTAGTAACAAATTTATAAATCTCAATTCACTTAGTTAATTACCATTATCACTGAATTAATGTTCCTAATTATCTTCTTACTTAACATTTTACAATCTTCCTTAATATCTTTGAAATTAAATTATTACTAACTTAAAAAGCTTTATGTTAATTAAATTTCAAATACTTATCTTACATTATTTACTTAATTTGAATATTTATTAAGATTTAAAAACATTCTAAAGTATTCACTTAAATAATTAAAACTTGTAGTAAAGTCTTAACTTAAAATTGTCAAACATTAATTAAGTCATCACTACTTAAAATTGTTTAAATGATTAGCTTAAAACTTTACTTTTATTATACTGCAGGTTTGAACACCAAAACCCGAGAAATCCTCAGGTTTACTCGAGTAAACACTCGAGTTTCTCCCACTATCCTTCCGAGTCCCTTCTCTTTCTTCACCTACTTTTTTTTCCAGTTAAGTTTAAGTTTAAAATTGAATATCAAGAAGCATTCTCGCGCACTCAGATTCTCACTCGAAGCAACCCATTTATTTTCTCGAGCATCAAATCGAGTTGCTCACAACCAAACTTCCTGACACCATCTCAAGGCCGTACACGTGCACAATGCCTCGCCGACACTCTTGCGAACCACGCTACCTCCAGCGAGCCACGAACGATCACTACAATCGAAAGCAAAGTTCCACACAATTCCAAAATTTCCAGATCACAATTAAGCCTTTAGTTCGAAATTCTGAAACTTGACTCCACCCCGTAAATTGCTTCTCCCCATCCACGCCGTCCACCTGAGGCGATACAACTCCGGCCTTACCTCGCCAATCCCCTATACTACAGTTCCCCAGAGTTTCGAGCAGCTCGATCGACCAGAGGAGACGCAATCACCTTGTTTTCCGACCACCTCCAAACTTGAGCGTATACCCTAATCTTGCCTCGTTCTATCATTGTTTGCAATAGAAAAACTATTTAACAATTTTCCCGAAATCATCGATTGCCAAACCTGCTTCGTGCAAAATTTCAACATCCAATATTTCCTTGATCGTTGGAAATTGGTTATAATTCATTTTCGGCTCATCTATAAACTGCTCGAAGCATACTTAACTACAAATTTCCATTTTCATTTTAAAAATCCTATTTTGCATTGTGGATTCAAGTTATGAAATTGAATTAGCAATTCTTGACACTTGGGTTTATCATATATATAAATTTTGCTCTGTGAAACTAAATTTACAGATGCAAAACATCACCATCATGCTTAAAACAATTTTTAGACCATAATTTAAGTTTAAACAAACTTATTTTGTTTGAAACCCTAAGCTTAATAATGTTTGTATGAAGATGTATTTAATTTTTTTCTAGTTTACTTTACTCTGTAACCAAAAACAAGAAGAACAGACCATTCTAATCTACACAGTACAACATATACATATACATATACGGAACTACTTATTTAAAAATATATAGCAACGCACAAAGTTATTTGTGAAATAGATCCACAAATTTAAGTTTTAAAAATGATATGCTCACTCACTTGAAAAATGTGTGAACAAAGAGCAAAATTCTGGAAGCTGCTACTTGATTTTCCTTTAAATCTTCTTGTTTATTTAGTTAAGATGTATTTGAGTTTGTACAAGGTGATGCTTATTTTTCTTTTTCTGGTTTGCTATATTTTCTTTGTGAACGAGCAAACACTAGAAAATATACATATATATAGAAGAAAGGTTTTGTACAGGGTTAGGTATTAACTGGTATAAGCTTATTTCTTTGGTCAGAGGTATTTCTTTGACTAGGCAAGATTTTCATTTTTAGAACTGAAATGACTTTGTTACAGGTTGTGAAATGACTTTGTTTGTGCTTGAGATGATATCATTTAATGCTAAAGTTTCCTTACAAGTATACAGCCTTGTCCTATTTTTTTGTATGTAGATATTTTGTTTTCTTGCATTGCTTCTACATATAAATTTCCATAGTATATTACTATAATTACCATATGTATTTATTTATGTTTTCATAGAACCATAAATTTTTACCTTATATATTTATTTCTAACATAAATCCTTGTTTTTATTTTTATTTCTATTTTAAGCTTACTATCAAACACTTAATTAATATTCATATATTCTTATACTTATATTTAATGTTGATAAGATTGATTTTATTTTAAACATTATTATCTATATTACATTTATATGCATATATCTAGATTAAATGTTAATAAAGTAGAGCTTTTAATTAAATTGAATAAGATAGATTTCATTTTAAATATTTTTGAAAGATTTTATTTTGAATTTTCAAATTAAAGCTTCCCTCACAATACATATATACATACATACATACATATATATATATATATAAATGGTAAATGGCAAAAAGTCTTATTTGTTTTTAGAATGACAAGTTTGTATTTTATTTAATTAGATTAAATACTTGTTAAAATAATATTGCCAAAATCCTTGGTCGTCACAACAATGGTAATTAAAACTAATTATTTGTAATTTGAATAAAATTCTAATAATGAAGTAGTGAAAGTGTTATACCTGGATATAAATTGAATATGAGAAAATAAAGATAAGTATTGAATTAAATAATGAAATACACATTGTTAACAGTAATTGGATGTAAATTAAGGAAATATGTTAATGCAAGTTAATAATTAATGAACTTGAATGAACATGCCAATTAAATAAAATAATTTAAATGTTATGACTTAGTTATAAATGGAATATAATAAAAACAAATGTAATTATTGTATTAATGTGTGAAATAATATGATAGATGGAAATTGTTTGTGAAGAATAAACATACAAGTATTATAAAGGGATAATTGGGACAAATGGTAGTTGTTACCAGTTAATTTACCAATTACAAATAAGGGTAATTAAATGTTACTTTAAATATAATTAATATAATTGTGGAAAGTGTGAATGTAAATTCAATAGAAACGTAAATTTATTTATAAGGTAGTAATTGATGAAATAAAAGTATGAAACCAAGTATTAAATTAATTGAGAATATAAATCGTAATTAATGTACATATTTGGCAAATATAATAAAATGGAAATAGTAGTTAATATAAAGGAAAGATGGATATTTGAATATAGTAGTGTAATGAAAGACAAACAAATCATTCCATTGAAATTTAATTTATAATAAGTGTAATTATTGTAGCAGTTGGAATTAAAATTATGCAATTGAAATAAAGATGAAAATGGAAATATTAAAGTATGTAATGCAAGAGTATCATAAATAGTAATGGAATAAAATTAGTGTTATATATGGAATAATAAACTGGGTTGATAGGTAACAAACCTTTAAATGCAATTAAAAGCAAATAGGTTGTGATAACCCAGATTTTCAGGTATTAGATAATTGAATAGTTATCTAATTTGACTTTTGAAAATATTGAACAAATAAATATGTTATTTTTTTATATAAATAGATTTTAAGTAAAATATCTGTTTACCAATTTGAAATTGTGTTTTGTTTAAATATTTATGTTGAAATTAACTTTTAAATTGGATTTTGAATTGAATTTGAATTTGAAGCTGGATTAGAATTTGAGATTTAAAAGATAGATTTTTTTTAAAAACATTTTGGATTTAAAAATACATTATATATGATTTTATAGTTTGTTTAATATTAATTTCTTTTAAAGGATTTTACTTTTATAAATTAAGATATGTAATTATTCATTGCAATTATTATGTAGATAAACATTTAAGCTTTATATCTTTTGAAATCTAAGTATAAGAATTAAAGTACACATAAGATAATTTAAATTCACAAATTAATAAAGGATTCAAGATAAAATCTATAAATTTAATAAGATAAAGGGGTATACCTAAATTTATAAATAATTTAGTCAGGGGATTAATAATAATATAAAAAAATATAAAAAAAGAGAAGAAGAAAATTTTCGATTTAGAACTCAAGAATAAATACCATATAAATAAAGTAGAATTTATTACTTTATATATAATATGAAATCAAGAATTTATATGATAGTATAAATTTTATAAACATAAAAAAAAACATATGTTATGTTATGAAAACATAATACACTTTCTTTTATATTTGTTAAAAATCAATATATATGCACATAAGAAATAATTGTTCACATTTGTAAATTTTATAATACATGAATTAACAAGTGTTCAACATGTAATAAAATTTGTAACAAGTGTCATTAGTTCTCTTTAATTTTTTTTATCACTATTCCCCTAAATTCTCATTTTTTCCCTTTTCAAAACAAAATCTAGCAAACTTAAGAAAACTTAAAACTTGTAATGGAAATCAAAATCCACTTGATCAAGCAAGCAGATCCACAAGCAAATAACTTCAGTCTGGGAAAAGCAAGATTCAGAACAAACTTGTATCATCCTTACAAGTTTCCAAGTTCAACTCTGAATCAAGATACTAAAGGAGATTTAGTTCAGTAATTAAGCATATCAAGGATCAAGCAGATCGGAAGTCTGGATAGTAGCAGTTTTGTTGGGAAGCAAGTGCTTCTCTGTTCATAGTGAAGGGTGAGTAAATCTAAATCTAAAAAAAAAAACTGGTACATAGCATGCAATGATCTTAAAGTATGTTTTGAATTATGTGTGCATGTCGTTTAAAAATGATTTTAAGTATTTATATGTGGAATAATATTTATATATGTGACTGGAACATGTATATAAAAAAAACAACAAGTCTCTGTCCAAACTAAAAGCAGTAAATGAACACCTTAAAACTAGATGCATGCTTGATGTTTGATAAAAGATTGTAAAGCTAAGATGTTGCACGGATGTTCTAACTGGAATATGGTTGAATTACTATATTGTTGGTTTGTATTTATGTCTGTATAAATGTTAATGAGTTCTGCTGTGATCGTAGATTCAAGAATAAACAAATTTATTCAATATCTCTTCATACGAATCAATTTAGGTTGGAATGTTTAAAGGGATTTTGTTCGAATTAACTAAACATATTTTTTTTAAGGTGAAAATGGTAGGTCTTTCAATGGAATTTGGAAATTACTGTAAAATAATAAAAAAAACCCAAAGTTGTCAAAAATTCCTTTTCAACAATTAAGTGTTTCATGCATATTACCTGAATTGTCCTAAGAAAATATGATTTTTAAAAGAAAAATCATAAAATTTAAGTTTGTAAATCGTATAATATCATGAGTTGATCGTGGCTTCTGTTCTGGGCATTTTCTGATGATTGCGTGGATTAGAGGGCAAGAGATTGGGGTCGAAGGAAGGCGGTAGGCCGACGATGTTGGGAAAAATGGGTATTCATTTTTCTGATCGTTGTTGGTGATGATTCGATAGAAACTAGGGTTTAGCAGTGGTTTTTGATTATGTCTGGAGGGTCGAAGCAAATTCGAAGTCGCGGGTGGATTATAAGTGATCGGACCATATTGGATAGAAGCATGGTAATGTTACGAAGTTCTGGACGAAGTTGAGAGATCACTGATGGTCGAAAATCGACGAAGTCGAACTCTTTTGGGGTGATGGTTCGTCCCTGAGTGTAGATCGTCAAGCTCGATTTTGCCTGAATGTCGTTTTGACGATTCTGAGTGGTCGTATGGTATGTCAGGGTCAACGCCGATTTGAGGAATGGCCTGTGATGCCCCACCTCTATACCCACGCTAGCCAAGAACATTACGGTGATTGCTGTCGACTAGCACGGAGAATAAGGCTGTTGAGGAGCGACCATCCGTGTAATTTCTTTGCGCGAGCACCGATATGTCAGATAATATAGCATGCATTCTATTTCAAGAGGAAATCCGACATACCGACACAAACTCAAAGCTACTACACGGTGGCTATATAAATCCTTCGGAAAACAAATATAGAAATAAGCATAACACAAATCAGTCACAGACAATTCATATCACAAAGGCGGAAAATAGATATGAATATTACACTTGGAGTGTACATTAGAGTAGTGGTCTAAAAAGATCCATAATAACACAAAAGAATAGTTACATGAACTACACAAAAGAATAATACATTATGGAGTCTATATCTCAAATGTATACAACAAAAACTACTAATCTAAGTAGTTAACCAAAAGCAAGTGAAATCAATCCCAAGAGAGAAGTCAAGCAGAAGCACCTGTAACATCTCGGTCTGACCCGAGTATTATTTAATAAGAAAATAATAAACGGATCAGTCTAACTATAGATATCAGATGAAATGATGTAGAATCAGAGTTATGACTAAACACATAATAATCACAAGGCCAAGCTGTGATATATAAGTAGTTGATAATCAACAAGAGATTAATCAATATCACAAAATCTACACAAGAATCCAAGAAGCGTCATACTCTTTATTCCGTTCATCAAACCACAAATATTGACGATAATATCAATGTCAATCGCAAAAGTCAACGACGCACAAATTCCAGAAGACTACACAAGAAATCCAGAAATCACAAAAGTCAATGACACACAAATTCACCAGTGCACAAATATCGATAAGACTTATCAATGGAAATCACGAAAAATTGGTGAAACACAAATTCTAGAAATCTACACAAGAAATCCAGAAATCACAAAAAAAAGGAGGGGGGGAGGCCTATCACAAACGGGAGCATAAAGCTCACCAATACGTGTATCACAAACGGAATGCTAATTCCATGGTCGCTAACCATCACAAATTGAGCCGAAGCTCCACAAACAGCCCGAAGACCATGGGTTGCTACCCCATCACAAATTGAGTCGAAACTCCACAAAACGGGGTTTAGTCTCCCTCGCAGACAAAGAGACATCGCACATTGCTAGTCTAAATCACAAAGATGATCGTCATGATCAGCGAGAAGTGTCGATTACACTAAGCTAGTAAATATATGAGTTTAGCTTCATGTCCCATAACCACTTGCTTAACTTAAATATTTACGAACAAACTGTAAATCTCCACTAGAAAATTGTCACAAGAGGTTCAATCGAACAAGTCCAAGAATTAACCGACAAAGTAAACGCAAGCGTTTCATACCACTTGTTTTACTAAGCCGTTTAATTAGATTTCTCATACGAGTGAGGTAAAGGTTTGTATATACTAATAGATTGGAAAACGGTTTTATAAACGAATTTGGTATTAAAATAGTATTGAAATCGTTTGAGGAAAGAGTTTTGATATTTACTACTAGTATAGAAAACCTTTATATTTTTAAAGTGACAAATCACGAAGAAGATTTTAAGAACAATCAATCACAAAAAATTCACATACGAACACGTGAATAAAATCCAACGAAATCGATAAAGGATCCATCGAAATGGATATTCAAAAATCCCTAAAAAGAGTCATCAAAGTCATAATAGATGATAACAACAAATAGGATTATCACGAATCGATTTAAATTGGAATTTCAATCCAAAAAGGCAAATTGGACTCAAACAGCAGGTTCAGTCGACTGAACAGAGTTTTCAGTCGACTGACCCTGTACCTGGAAATTTTCCAGGTTCAGGAAACTTTCTGTTTCCAGTTTCAGTCGACTGTGCAGAGTTTTTCAGTCGACTGAATCATGCCTGGAAACTCTCGGGTTTCAGGTTCAGTCGACTGAACAGAGTTTTCAGACGACTGAATCATGCCTGGGCTTTTTTTCAGCCTTATTCAAATGAAGAGCAAATTCTTCCAAAATGCAACCGGACGAACATTGGCTCTAAGGGTTAATGCCAATCGGCAACCCGGCCCTATATGCTCCTCGATGCATCACCAAAAGCATGATCAAACCTCCATAAAAGGATTTCACACAAATTTGACTTAAAAACCCAAAAATTGGAGTATTCACAAAACCAATCCAAATCAAGAGCAAATGCACATGAAGAAGTGCTAGGAATTCATACCCAACAACCAAAGATAATTATAGTCATAGATGTGAGATAAAAATCTCACCTTTTCTCAAAATCAAACAAGAAGAAGCTTGAAAGCAAGTGGAGAATCAACCTCTCTTCAACACAACCCAAATGAGCTTGAATCTATGCTAAAAAACAAGAACATTCCCAAAATTAGGTTTAGGAATTTCTGAAATTGGTAAGTGAACAAGTTGGAGAAGAAGAAGAGAAGCTTACCAATGGGTTCTTCTTGAGTTTGGAGCTAGGAATTTGATTTGCAAGAGAAACTAGGGTTTTGGAGTTTTAATTTCCAATCTCTCCCACCATTAAAGCTAAGAAAACTGAAAAGAGAAAGAAGTGAGGGAGAATGGGGAGAGTGGTTCAGTTTTGGAGTATAAGTTAACATAGGGCTGAGCCCAAAAACCAAACCCAAAGTAAAAAGTAGCAGAAATCAATTTTCTCCAAACATATCGAAGCTTATACTCAAAAAGGTCGCAAACGGCATTTTAAACTCAATGGGAGTGGTCCCGAGCCCTAATTCGACCGTATGCAAAAAGTAGCTTCTCGGACTAAAATCCGACTAACGATAAAATATTTAAATATAAAATCGATAAATATGTGGGTTGTTACAGACTCCCCTCCTTAAAGAAATTGCTCCTCGCAATATTACAAGAAGAAGATATATAGTAACAACCATAAAAGCATATTCAACACAAAAGAAGTTTGAAATAAGAAGTTCACCTCAAAGAGCACGAGAAAGTAAGTCTGGATGTGTACGCTCGATGTACTCTCTAGATTCCCAAGAACAATCCTTAGGATTTGAAGACCATTGAACTTTAACAAGCGGAACATCTTTATTTCGAAGTCGTTTGACTTCCGAAGCAATGATACGAATAGGATGTTGCTCATAAGTTAAATTAGGCGAAACTTCAATCTCTTCCACAACACCGGGCTCAAGAATAGAATCGGAATCTCGAAGACATTTCCGAAGTTGAGAAACGTGAAACACGTCATGCATAGCAGAAAACTGAGCCGGTAATAAAAGGCGATAAGCCATGGAACCAATACGTTCGGTGATAGGAAATGGCCCAATTTATCGAGGCGCAAGTTTTCCCGATCGACTGAAATGTACAACACCTTTCATAAGTGAAGCACGAATGAACACAAGATCTCCCACAGAAAATTCTAACTTCCTTCTCCGGTTATCGGCATAGGATTTTTGTCTACTCTGGGCTTCTTTCATCCTATGACGAATAAGATCAATCTTTTCTGTGGAATCACGAATAAAATCTGGACCTAAAGCCAGCTTCTCACTGGCCTCAAGCCAACAAGAAGGAGATCGGCATGGCCTTCCGTAGAGTGCCTCGAAAGGTGCCATACCAATACTAGATTGGAAGCTATTATTATAGGAAAATTCAACAAGTGAAATATGATCTTCCCAACCTCCACCAAAATCAAGCACACAAGAACGAAGAAGATCTTCTAGAGTTTGATTCACACGCTCAGTTTGTCCATCGGACTGGGGGTGATAAGCGGTGCTAAAATTAAGCCTCGTTCCTAAAGCTTTTTGAAGACTCTTCCAAAATCCACTAGTAAACAATGGATCACGATCACTAACAATAGAAGTAGGAATACCATGCAATTTAACAATTTCTTTGATAAATATTTTGGCCAAAAGTGGAACGGTTCGGTTAGACCGAACGGGAATAAAATGGGCGGATTTAGTAAGTCTATCAACAATTACCCATAAGCTATCATAACCCGATCGAGAACGGGGAAGGCCATCTATAAAATCCATGGAAATTTGATCCCACTTCCAAACTGGAATTTCTAAAGATTGCAATAACCCTCCGGGCCTTTGATGTTCGGCCTTAACGAGTTGGCAAGTCATGCAACGTTTAACGAAGTTAGCGATGTCAAGTTTCATTCCCTCCCAATAATAAAGTCGCTTCATATCTGCGTACATTTTACTACTACCGGGATGAATGGTAAATTTAGATTGATGAGAATCTTCTAAAATATCTTTACGAAGATCCCTAACATTTGGCACGATAAGTCTACCAAATTTCCGAATGCCGCCACGAGAATCGATATTAAAGTCTTTCAAACCTTCAATATCAATTTTATCCTTAACATTTTGGCCAAGAAGAACCAATTCAGTATCTAGCCTTTGAGCTTCAAGAATGCGGTCTAAAAGAGATGGATGAGCCTCAAGGCTACATAAAACAAATGATGAGCATAAATCGGAAACACGGTCTCGAATTTCGCAAGTGGATAAAATCTCGAGATCGTTCCATTCGGATATCATCATAGAAACAACAGCTTGTTGTTTACGGCTAAGAGCATCGGCGACAAGATTACCCTTACCGGGAGTATAAAGAATATCAAGATCATATGGTGCAAGAAATTCGAGCCAACGCTGTTGACGCAAATTAAGTTCCTTTTGAGAGAATAAATATTTCAAAGACTTATGATCTGTGTAAAGAACAAATTTCTCTCCTAAGAGATAATGACGCCAAATCCGAAGAGCAAAAACAATAGCCGCGAGCTCTAAATCATGAGTGGCATATCTAGTCACAGCAGGCTTTAATTGCCTAGAAGCATAAGCAATAACGCGTTCCTTTTGCATAAGAACGGCACCCAAACCAATGCGACTAGCATCGGTATAAACAACGAAATCTTGATTCCCATCGGGAATAACAAGAATAGGAGCATCAGAAAGAAGTTCTTTTAATTTCTGAAAAGAAGCTTCACATTTGCCCGACCAAATGTATTTAACACCTTTCTTCGTCAAGCTAGTGAGAGGCACGGAAATCTTAGAAAAGTCTTTGATAAAACGACGGTAATAGCCCGCCAATCCGAGAAAACAACGAATCTCTGTCACACTCTCCGGTCTCTTCCAATCTTGAATCGCTTCAACCTTTGAAGGATCCACAGAAATTCCGGATTCAGAAATAATGTAACCGAGAAACTTCACACGAGATTGCCAAAAGTGGCACTTAGAAAATTTTGCCTTTAATTGATTACTCCTAAGAGTTTCCAACACAATCCGAAGATGTTTTTCATGCTCCTCCTCGGTTTTAGAATAAACAAGAATATCATCGATAAAGATGAGAACAAACCGGTCGAGAAAGTCTTTAAAAACTCGATTCATTAAGTCAACGAAATAAGCCGGGGCATTAGTTAACCCAAATGGCATAACAAGCCATTCATAAGATCCATACCGAGTACGGAACAATGTCAAAGGAATGCTATCCTCTGCAATACGAAGCTGATGAAAACCGGTAGCCAAGTCCAATTGTGAAAAGACTCTTGCACCACTAAGTTGATCGAATAGATCATCAATCCGAGGTAAAGGATATTATTTTTGATAGTAAGATCATTAAGCTTGCGGTAGTCAACGCAAAGCCTAAGTGTACCATCGGATTTCTTCACAAAAATAGCTGAAGCTCCCCAAGGCGAGGAACTAGAGCGAATAAATTGCTTTGTTTCCAATTCAGATAATTGTTTACGCATCTCCTCGTTTTCTTTATTGGACATACGATAAGGAGGACGAGTGATAGGTTGAGCTCCCGGAATAAGATTAATTATGAACTCAATTGCTCGCTTAGGTGGTAATCCTAAAAAGGCTCGAATATGTCGGAAAATTCACAAACGACGTGAATAAGAGAAATAATATCACCCTCATCATCATCATCGTCATCACGAGGATTTAAAGAATATAAAGATGCAAGCAAAGCAGAATCTGAATCTTTAAGAATAACAGAAACCTAATTAACAAATTGAGGATGTCGAAGATGAATAGTCCGCTCAGGACATAGGATATGAGCTTCATAATGGTTAAGCCAATCCATTCCCAAAATCATTCCAAAGCCTAAATAACGCATGACATGCAAATCGGCTCGGAAAGAAAAATCACACAAAATAATCTCGACATCTTTACACAATAAACTGATTGTTGCGGATCCACCAACCGGATTCGCAATTCTCAAAGAAGTCATTAAACACAAAACATCCAAAGAAAAAGTATCAACAAGTTCTTTTGATATAAAAGAATAGGACACACCCGTATCAAAAAGAACTCGAATAGGATGATCACGAAACAAAATAATTCCATCTATAATAGAATGAGAAATACCTTGGCCATGAGATGTGCTGCCAGGGGCTTGAGCAACATTTAACTTTCCCTCCTTCTTGCCCTGAAGCTTGGGGCATGAAGATATAACATGACCGGGAACTTTGCAGTAGCGACAAGAAAGAGACTTTGGGCACTTGTTCGCATAATGGTCCTTCGAACCACAATTATAGCATTCCCCACGACCAAAGGAAGAAGTCTTTGCCACGGAGGTTTCTTGCTTCCCTTTCTTATTGGGATAAGGGCCTTTAAATTTGTTTGGCCTCTTTCTGTTGTTGAAGTTTGGTTTGGAACCCACCACTTCAACATCATTCTCTTTATCCGCCTCTTCAAGACGAAGAGCGATATCAACGAGTTGGTCGAAAGAAACTTCTAACTTTAGAAGTAATGGCTTCTTGAGACTTTTGTTTAATCCATAGACGAATCTCTGATTCTTCTTAAGAGGGGTGTTGATGTATTCAACCCCATATTTGGAAAGCGACTCGAAGGAGGCGACATAATCAGTCACGGATGACTCACCTTGAACAAGGTCTATAAATCGTCGAGCCAATGTCACTTTTTCTGCTTCTGGTACGAATTTTAACTCGAAGCACTCTCGGAATCTCTCCCAGGTGAGATCCGCTTCATTAATCTCAGAAATAAGAAGTTCGTACCAGTCCAATGCTCTTTCTCTGAGCATACTAGAGGCCACCTGAACTCGGTGAAGGTCAATAAGATTCATGCGAGAAAAGATTCGATCGCATGACCTTAGCCAGGCCTGTACTTCAATAACAGTTTCGGAACCCTTGAATGGCTCCCCACCCAAATTTGTGTAATCGCTGCACAAGCGTGCAAATCCCGACTTTGGGTGAGTTGGTTCCGGGTTAGCTCCAGCTGCTTGAGCATTTGTCACTAAATCAAGAAGCTGTTGAGCAGTCATAAAAACTCCATCCTGGGGCGGAGTGCTAGATGGCACGGCTCTGGGGCGGCCAGGTCTAGACATTTCTCTTCCTTTAGAAAGAAAGAAGAGGAAGAAAAAGGTTATTCACCAAATTGAATATCAAGCAATCTTCATAGACAAAACATGGAATCATAAAAGAAAATAGGATAGAACGGTACGTAGACCCGAATAAAATCCTAAAGCACGACTCCTAAGATAAACTTAGGACGATGATCCTTGTTATAATATTCCATATTGTTCCAAAGTTTGGCTCTGATACCAAGCTGTGACGCCCCACCTCTGTACCCACGCTAGCCAAGAACATTACGGTGATTGCTGTCGACTAGCACGGAGAAAAAGCTGTTGAGGAGCGACCATCCGTGTAATTTCTTTGCGCGAGCACCGATATGTCAGATAATATAACATGCATTCTATTTCAAGAGGAAATCCGACATACCGACACAAACTCAAAGCTACTACACGGTGGCTATATAAATCCTTCGGAAAACAAATATAGAAATAAGCATAACACAAATCAGTCACAGACAATTCATATCACAAAGGCGGAAAATAGATATGAATATTACACTTGGAAGTGTACATCAGAGTAGTGGTCTAAAAAGATCCACAATAACACAAAAGAATAGTTACATGAGCTACACAAAAGAATAAGTATACATTATGGAGTCTATATCTCAAATGTATACAACAAAAACTACTAATCTAAGTAGTTAACCAAAAGCAAGAGAAATCAATCCCAAGAGAGAAGTCAAGCAGAAGCACCTGTAACATCTCGGTCTGACCCGAGTATTATTTAATAAGAAAATAATAAACGGATCAGTCTAACTATAGATATCAGATGAAACGATATAGAATCGGAGTTATGACTAAACACATAATAATCACAAGGCCAAGCTGTGATATATAAGTAGTTGATAATCAACAAGAGATTAATCAATATCACAAAATCTACACAAGAATCCAAGAAGTGTCATACTCTTTATTTCGTTCATCAAACCACAAATATTGACGATAATATCAATGTCAATCGCAAAAGTCAATGACGCACAAATTCCAGAAGACTACCCAAGAAATCCAGAAATCACAAAAGTCAATGACACACAAATTCACCAGTGCACAAATATCGATAAGACTTATCAATGGAAATCACGAAAAATTGGTGAAACACAAATTCTAGAAATCTACACAAGAAATCCAGAAATCACAAAAAAAAGGGGGAAGGCCTATCACAAACGGGAGCATAAAGCTCACCAACACGTGTATCACAAACGGAACGCTAATTCCATGGTCGCTAACCATCACAAATTGAGCCGAAGCTCCACAAACGGCCCGAAGACCATGGGTTGCTACCCCATCACAAATTGAGTCGAAACTCCACAAAACGGGGTTTAGTCTCCCTCGCAGACAAAGAGACATCGCACATTGCTAGTCCAAATCACAAAGATGATCGTCATGATCAGCGAGAAGTGTCGATTACACTAAGCTAGTAAATATATGAGTTTAGCTTCATGTCCCATAACCACTTGCTTAAATTAAATATTTACGAACTAACTGTAAATCTCCACTAGAAAATTGTCAGAAGAGGTTCAATCGAACAAGTCCAAGAATTAACCGACAAAGTAAACGCAAGCGTTTCATACCACTTGTTTTACTAAGCCGTTTAATTAGATTTCTCATACGAGTGAGGTAAAGGTTTGTATATACTAATAGATTGGAAAACGGTTTTATAAACGAATTTGGTATTAAAATAGTATTGAAATCGTTTGAGGAAAGAGTTTTGATATTTACTACTAGTATAGAGAACCTTTATATTTTTAAAGTGACAAATCACGAAGAAGATTGTAAGAACAATCAATCACAAAAAATTCACATACGAAGACGTGAATAAAATCCAACGAAATCGATAAAGGATCCATCGAAATGGATATTCAAAAATCCCTAAAAAGAGTCATCAAAGTCATAATAGATGATAACAACAAATAGGATTATCACGAATCGATTTAAATTGGAATTTCAATCTAAAAAGGCAAATTGGACTCAAACAGCAGGTTCAGTCGACTGAACAGAGTTTTCAGTCGACCGACCCTGTACCTGGAAATTTTCCAGGTTCAGGAAACTTTCTGTTTCCAGTTTCAGTCGACTGTGCAGAGTTTTTCAGTCGACTGAATCATGGCTGGAAACTCTCGGGTTTCAGGTTCAGTCGACCGAACAGAGTTTTCAGTCGACTGAATCATGCCTGGGCTGTTTTTCAGCCTTATTCAAATGAAGAGCAAATTCTTCCAAAATGCAACCGGACGAACATTGGCTCTAAGGGTTAATGCCAATCAGCAACCCGGCCCTATATGCTCCTCGATGCATCACCAAAAGCATGATCAAACCTCCATAAAAGGATTTCACACAAATTTGACTTAAAAACCCAAAAATTGGAGTATTCACAAAACCAATCCAAATCAAGAGCAAATGCACATGAAGAAGTGTTAGGAATTCATACCCAACAACCAAAGATAATTATAGTCAGATGTGAGATAAAAATCTCACCTTTTCTCAAAATCAAACAAGAAGAAGCTTGAAAGCAAGTGGAGAATCAACCTCTCTTCAACACAACCCAAATGAGCTTGAATCTATGCTAAAAAACAAGAACATTCCCAAAATTAGGTTTAGGAATTTCTGAAATTGGTAAGAGAACAAGTTGGAGAAGAAGAAGAGAAGCTTACCAATGGGTTCTTCTTGAGTTTGGAGCTAGGAATTTGATTTGCAAGAGAAACTAGGGTTTTGGAGTTTTAATTTCCAATCTCTCCCACCATTAAAGCTAAGAAAACTGAAAAGAGAAAGAAGTGAGGGAGAATGGGGAGAGTGGTTCAGTTTTGGAGTATAAGTTAACATAGGGCTGAGCCCAAAAACCAAACCCAAAGTAAAAAGTAGCAGAAATCAACTTTCTCCAAACATATCGAAGCTTATACTCAAAAAGGTCGCAAACGGCATTTTAAACTCAATGGGAGTGGTCCCGAGCCCTAATTCGACCGCATGCAAAAAGTAGCTTCTCGGACTAAAATCCGACTAACGATAAAATATTTAAATAAAATATTTAAATATAAAATCGATAAATATGCGGGTTGTTACATGGCCGGTGGTTTGATCCGAAGGCGTAGGTACGGTGTGCACGTACACACGTGTACAGTTGGTGTCGTGGTTGATCTAGTAATGGAGAGGATCGTGTTGTCGCGAGTTTGGCTCGGGTAGAAGTGAATTTAGCTCGGTGATGGATTCGAGTACGAAAATGTTTAGGAGGAACAGTTTTTAAAAATTTATACTAGCATAAAAGAGAAAGGAATAAGAAATGAAAAAGGAGGAGAAGAAGCTCGGGGAATAAGGGAAGTTACTCGGGAAGCAGTTCGAAGTTAATTCTGCGTGGCCTTGGTTATGGTATTATGTTATCAAGTTTTAAGTATTTAAAATTATCATTTCTTATTGTGATAAAAAAATGAATCGTTAATTAGAGTTAAGCGTTGATAAATTGATTTGTTAATAAATTAATTAAGGAAATCAATTTTTTTTAATCAGTCTAATTAATTATTGGTAATCACTTAATTATGAATTAATTAAGCATAATTGCTTAAAGAAGTAATTTATGGATAATTACTGGATAGAATTAATTGAAGAATGGTAATGGGTTTAGATTTAATTACTTTGTGTAATTAATATGAAGAATAATTACTTATTGAAAGTAATTAAGAATTAATTACTTAAGTGTAATTAATTTAAGACTTAATTATTAAATAAAGTTTATTAGAGGAATTAATTAAGGTAATTAATTGAAATTTAATGTAATTAATTATAGTTAATTAATTAATAGGAGTACTTAAAGGTTAATTACTATAATGGGTTGAGAATAATTAATTTGTGCAGTTAAGTAAGAATAATTACATAATGTAATGAAAGGATGATTAATCATTCAATCATTCAAGATGAATAATTAAGGATGATTAATTAATTGAATATAATTAATTAAGGTTAGGATAAGCAGGATTTTTAAGTAATAAAGTAATTAATGTAATTCATTGGTAGTTAATTAAATTATTCAGAAAGGGTATGACTAATTTATCTTGCTTATGAATGTTTGAATGGTATTTGAATACCTTGGATTATTTGATATCCTTGATATGTGCCTGGAGTGCATTGTGAAATGAAATGTTTTGTAATGTGATATAGGGTGGTTGTGTGGTTATCTGTCGATGATGAATTGCTATATTCAAAGTGATATCTTATATTAAAGATTGAATTATGTTTCACTTAATTAATGGGGAATTAGGAGGACATTGGATTCGAAGAGACCGGAGTCGGGTATTAATTAATGCCCGAAACCACTTCGATTCTTATAATTTGATATGTGAAACTAATAGACTGAAGTGGAATGACTTAAGTAAAGTGGACTATTTAAATCTAAGTTTTTGGCATTTAGATATTGATGTATGATATGAGTAATGTCTTTAACGACTTGTGAACTTGTAAATTGATAAGTTACCCGGGTGCATATCAGTGTATGCTTTTGTATTCATGTTAGATGGGTTTACTCACGCTCGTTTCCAGCCTGACCCGGGTGTTGCTTTGTTGTAATGCTCGGGTCAGATCGAGTATTACGGATTTTCAGGTAAGGACATTCTGGAGCTCAGGAGGCGGGCTAGAGAGCAGGAACGTATGGAAAGCTTCTGATGTTAATATATTATAGTGACTGAAACAGATAGATTTGTCTGTTCCGTGATTATAAATCTGTTGTAACTCTGATATAATAAAGTGTAATTTGACAAGTACAGATTCCTTTGTATAACTATTATTCATGTGATATTATATTTTATTTGCTGCGTATGTGAGACTTTGGGTTTGGTTTTCTGTTCTTCTTCTTCTATCTCTTTCTTCTTTTCTCTAACTATTTGGAATTTTCGGGATCGAAAATTTCGGGTCGTTACATTTGGTATCAGAGCTGAAGGTTAAGCGAGAACCTTGGCTCTGTTGGGGATTACTCATTAAGGATACGGTAAGTGGTACCCTATAATGAGTTGAGTGTATAAATATGAGAGAGCGTACTTGTTATTTTCTTATATAAAGATTTTTAAATGATTTCAAAAGTAAATGAATCTTATATAAGAAATAGATTATCTATTATATTAAGGAAATTGGTTGTAGTATTAATTAAATTAAAAGTAATAGTAAGAATTAAGAAGTAATAGAAATACAACCAAACTGGAATTAAATTTGGGAAAGGATTCAGGATAAGGATATTCAATTCATTTGTGTAGTTAATTAAATTTTATATAATGAGATTAATTTATGGATAATAATTTGGAAATGATAAATAAAGAGGGAGTTACTTAATAAAGTAACAAGAGGTAAGTAATTTAAGGGACAATTACTTAATGAAGGTAATTAAGAAATAAGTTAATTACCGAATGTGATTAATTAATGATGTAATTAAGTTGAAGAAATAACAAAAATATATTATATAATGACTTTGAATGAAATGGTCCTATTTAAAACAAGAGTTTTTTGAAAATTTAAAAGGAATTTGTTTTGGATTGAAAACCAAGGGTGGTTTAAAACTTTAAAATATAATTTGGTATGTAAAAGAAGTTAATATGTATATATGTGGATATACATAATATCAAAGTTGGTTTTAAATAAACTCTAAATATTGAGTTTTAAATTTGGAATAAGATGTGATATCCAAAAGTGATGAACTTTTTAACTTAATAAGTGGAAAGATTATTTATGAGAAGTTTAAAATTTGAAATGGAAGATTGAAATTGGGTAAGGTTGACTGGATTAAGTGAATTGAGCTTAACTTGGGGAAAGTTAAATAAGTTGGAATGATCAACATAATTTGGGAATTTCAAGATGGAATTGGAATTTAATTAGGGAGTTAAATGGTTAATCTGAATTGGGAGTTTGAGTGATCTCAAAATGGGTTTGAGATCTGGAAATTGTAAATTGATGGATGTTTTAAGATGAATTAGATGATATCATCCTATTGTTGTTAAAAATCTTTAAGTTGTGAATTTGAAATTGTTTAAATAAATGAGAGATGGAGTATGGTAATCCATTGTTGAGATAAAAGGAAATTAAACTTTAATTTGAAATCAAGGGAATGGAATTACCTTGAACTAAAAATTTGAGTAATTGAATTTGTAAATTAAAATTTGTTTGAAACTCTTACTTGAACCTTGTAATGAGTTAAGTAAAGATAATTTAAAATGTAATTTTGATAATTGGACTCAGAATTAAATTGCTTAAAGATTTGGATTATTGATTTAAAAATAATGGTTAATTTGATTTAAGAGGTTGAATCAACATTTGGGAATTTAACTCGAATTTATATAATTCGAGATGGTTTAAATTAGGAATTTGAATTTGAATTAGTTCAAATTGAATTTGATTTGAATTAATTGAAATGGTGATTGAAGATGTATGAGTATAAGATTCAAATGGAAAATTTGAATTGGATTAATTTGAAATGATTTGAAATTGAAGTAGGTTCAAATTGAAGTTAGTCCAAATTGATTTGAATAATTTGGAATTATAATTAAAATTGAATAGTTTTAGATTCAAATGGAATTTGAATTAAATCTGGGAGGAAATCAAGAATAATTCAACTTGATTTGGAAATGGAATTTGAAATTGGGATTAATTCAAGCAGGAGTTGAAATGAATTGAAATTGGAACTAGTTCAATTGAAATTTATTTGAATTAGTAGAAATTGAGATCAAAGTTGAATAAAGTTAAATTTGGAAAGAAACTGAGGTTAATTCAACTTGAATTGGGGTTGAATCAATTTCAATGGAAACTGAAGTTATTTAAAATTTGAATTGAGTCAATTTAAATGGAAAAGGAAATTTGAATTGAATTGATGAGAATGGAGATTGGGAAGTGAGCAGTTTTGACTCTGGACTATTTTTAATATAAATTGTTTTAATATAAACCTATTTTCAAAGCTATTTATTATATATACAACTTTTCTTTTAAAAGCCAAACTATCTTATATTTGTTTACAATTATTTTTGAAACTGTTTAACAATTTTCCAATTGTTTTATAAACTAACTACTATATTTCAACTATTTTACAAAACTAATTACTATCTTACTATTATTTTGCAATTATCTAAAATTTCTATAATTATTTTAACTATTTTCTAACTATTTTACACCTATTTTATAAACTAGTAATTATTTTCCAATTACTTATCTATTTTAAAAAAAATTCAAGCTATTTTCTAAACAAACCGGTCGGAGTTCAAACTGTTACTGGTTAAATACCCAATCGAGATAAGAATAGAGGTGATAATCCAAATGGATGTAAGCAATTGTGAACAAGTGAATGAAAATTAAAGTAAATGTGAATAGAAATGGAATAGATTTGGCTAATAACCAATAAAGATAAATACGTAGGGTGTACGTATGTTATTCTATTCGCATAATGATTTGATCCAGATTCGAGCATAGAATTTCGAGATAGTTATATCGATCTGAGTGGGATTTTTTTTCACTCGATTTTCGACGGCGAACCTGGATACGGGTTGTTGATTGGTTTTGGATTTTCTCTATCATAGTTATGACTATGCAAGGAGAATGACGGTTTCTGATCAAGAAACCAGATCTGTGTCCGCACTAGAAAGTCGGATAGACGATACTAGTTCGGAAGTGAAATTGTGTGGTCGAGTGAGCGATCAGATTGGTATAGCTTACGGATGATATGTGTACATCGTACGGATTTGAATAAAATTGATACTGGGAATTTGTGGAAAATGATTGTGAAATGGTTTTAAAAGTGGAATTTATATTTTGTGTAGTATATGATGAAATAAAATGAAATTGGATATTTCTATGGAAGGAATTTACATTATGGAAGTAAATAATATGGTTAATGGCTTTATAGAGTAATCAAATTTTAATACTTGATTTGGAAATAAACAAAGTTATATATCTTTGTTATATAAGATAAATATTCCCTTGTTTAATCCCCTGCCAGAAGAAAAGGATTTTAAAGGTGTTTTGAAGTATAAAAAGAGTTTATACAAGTTTGAAATGATCCAAAGTTTTAAAAAAATTATATATATCTGTATATATATAAAGAACCTAATGAGGATTTTGGGAAAGGTTTTGGGAACCTTTGGATTTGGAAAGGCCTTTTGATTTTTGGGTAAAATCAATATTGAATTTGGAAAGCCTAGTTTGAGAATTATCGATTTTGGGATAATCGATTTTGTGTAAGGATCTTTGTATGAGATCATACTAGGTGTATGATTTAAAGATACTATATGTGTATAGTATAAAATGTTTTGATGATGGCTCTGGGGAAAAAGGCGCTCCCTTGAAATGAACTTCTCAGGAGTACCACCGGGTGGTGCTGCCTTGAGCCCCAAGGGGGGTTCTAAAGTTGATCCTGTGAGGAGTCCGGACAAAACTAGTTCCTGAGGATTATGAGTAGATTATACCATGGAAGAAGTCGTGTGTGCCGCTGAGAGCTAACAGTTACATGTACTTTTGCTGCAACAGCAACGTAACCCAGGATGTAACTGCGATCTATGGTATAACATAGCGAAAGTCGTGTGTGCCGCTGAGAGCCAACAGTATGCGTTTGATTTTATACCGGTAGAATGCGACCTATGTAGGAGTGGAGAAGTTTCATTTTGACAGCGAAATCAGAGGCCGTTGAGAGCCTGCAGTTACATGGACTTTTGCTGCGATGGCAACGTAACCCTGGATGTAACTGTGATCTGTTGTGTGGGGATCCATGGCGTAATCGAGAGCCCGCGGATAGCCTGCAGTTACATGGACTTTTGCTGCGAAGGCAACGTAACCCTGAAATGTAACTGTGACCATGGATGGGGGTGATGATTTCCAGAGCATTCTCACCAAAGATATATCCTCTTTTTTCAAAAACTGTTTTCAATATTTTCAATAAAATTATTTTCCTAGTATTTTCACTGGATGTTGAAATAGGTCTGCTAAGTACTTATAGATTTTCAATCCTACGCCTGATCAACGTATGACCGAATTTCTATGAGAATAAGGATGGACTGGTTAAAATATCGAGTTATAAAAGTATTTTTATAAAACTATTTTGAAAATATTATACAGATTTTAAAAAAGTGTTTTAGAATAATCAAAGAATATTTTAACTGGTTTTAAAATATTTAATAAAATCTGCTTTCGTTCCTTTTCGAGGACGAAAAGATTCAAAGGGGGAAGGAATGTGATAACCCAGATTTTTAGGTATTAGATAATTGAATAGTTATCTAATTTGACTTCTGAAAATATTGAACAAATAAATATGTTATTTTTTTTTATATAAATAGATTTTAAGTAAAATATCTGTTTACCAATTTGAAATTGTGTTTTGTTTAAATATCTATGTTGAAATTAAATTTTAAATTGGATTTTGAATTGATTTTGAATTTGAAGCTGGATTAGAATTTGAGATTTAAAAGATAGATTTTTTTTTTTAAAAACATTTTGGATTTAAAAATACATTATATATGATTTTATAGTTTGTACAATATTAATTTCTTTTAAAGGATTTTACTTTTATAAATTAAGATATGTAATTATTCATTAAAATTATTATGTAGATAAACATTTAAGCTTTATATCTTTTGAAATCTAAGTATAAGAATTAAAGAACACATGAGATAATTTAAATTCACAAATTAATAAAGGATTCAAGATAAAATCTACAAATTTAATAAGATAAAGGGGTATACCTAAATTTATAAATAATTTATTCAAGGGATTAATAATAACAAAAAAATATATAAAAAAAAGAGAAGAAGAAAATTTTCGATTTAGAACTCAAGAATAAATACCATATAAATAAAGTAGAATTTATTACTTTATATATAATATGAAATCAAGAATTTATATAATAGTATAAATTTTATAAACATGAAAAAAAAAACATATGTTATGTTATGAAAACATAATACACTTTCTTTTATATTTGTTAAAAATCAATATATATGCACATAAGAAATAATTGTTCACATTTGTAAATTTTATAATACATGAATTAATAAGTGTTCAACATGTAATAAAATTTGTAACAAGTGTCATTAGTTCTCTTTAACTTTTTTTTTATCACTATTCCCCTAAATTCTCATTTTTTCCCTTTTCAAAACAAAATCTAGCAAACTTAAGTAAACTTAAAACTTGTAATGGAAATCAAAATCCACTTGATCAAGCAAGCAGATCTACAAGAAAATAACTTCAGTCTGGGAAAAGCAAGATTCAGAACAAACTTGTATCATCCTTACAAGTTTCCAAGTTCAACTCTGAATCAAGATACTAAAGGAGATTTAGTTCAGTAATTAAGCATATCAAGGATCAAGCAGATCGGAAGTCTGGATAGTAGCAGTTTTGTTAGGAAGCAAGTGCTGCTCTGTTCGTAGTGAAGGGTGAGTAAATCTAAATCTAAAAAAAAATCTGGTACATAGCATGCAATGATCTTTAAGTATGTTTTGAATTATGTATGCATGTCGTTTAAAAATGATTTTAAGTATTTATATGTGGATTAATATCTATATATGTGATTGGAACATGTATATAAAAAAAAAACAACAAGTCTCTGTCCAAACTAAAAGCAGTAAATGAACACCTTAAAACTAGATGCATGCTTGATGTTTGATAAAAGATTGTAAAGCTAAGATGTTGCATGGATGTTCTAACTGGAATATGGTTGAATTACTATACTGTTGGTTTGTGTTTATGTCTGTATAAATGTTAATGAGTTCTGCTGTGAACATAGATTCAAGAATAAAAAGTTTATTCAATATCTCTTCATACGAATCAATTTAGGGTGGAATGTTTAAAGGGATTTTGTCCGAATTAACTAAACATATTTTTTTTGAGGTGAAAATGGTAGGTCTTTCAATGGAATTTGGAAATTACTGTAAAATAATAAAAAAACCCAAAGTTGTCAGAAATTCCTTTTCAACAATTAAGTGTTTCATGCATATTACCTGAATTGTCCTAAGAAAATATGATTTTTAAAAGAAAAATCATAAAATTTAAGTTTGTAAATCGTATAATATCATGAGTTGATCGTGGCTTCTGTTCTGGACATTTTTTGATGATTGCGTGGATTAGAGGGCTAGAGATTGGGGTCGAAGGAAGGCGGTAGGCCGACGATGTTGGGAAAAATGGGTATTCATTTTTATGATCGTTGTGGGTGATGATTCGATAGCAACTAGGGTTTAGCATTGGTTTTTGATTATGTCTGGAGGGTTGAAGCAAATTCGAAGTCGCGGGTGGATTATCAGTGATCGGATCATATTGGATAGAAGCATGGTAATGTTGCGAAGTTCTGGACGAAGTTGAGAGATCACCGATGGTCGAAAATCGACGAAGTCGAACTCTTTTGGGTTGATGGTTCGTCCCTAAGTGTAGATCGTCAAGCTCGATTTTGCCTGAATGTCGTTTTGACGATTCTGAGTGGTCGTATGGTATGTCAGGGTCAACGTCGATTTGAGGAATGACCGGTGGGTTGGTCAGAAGGCGTAGGAACGGCGTGCACGTACACACGTGTACAGGTGGTGTCGTGGTTGATCTAGTAATGGAGAGGATTGTGTTGTCGCGAGTTTGGCTCGGGTAGAAGTGAATTTAGCTCGGTGATGGATTCGAGTACGAAAATGTTTAGGAGGAACAAATTTTAAAATTTTATACTAGCATAGAAGAGAGAGGAATAAGAAATGAAAAACGAGGAGAAGAAGCTCGGGAAATAAGGGAAGTTACTCGGGAAGCAGTTCGAAGTTAATTCTGGGTGGCCTTGGTTAAGGTATTATGTTATCAAGTTTTAAGTATTTAAAATTATCATTTCTTATTGTGATAAAAAAATGAATCATTAATTAGAGTTAAGCGTTGATAAATTGATTTGTTAATAAATTAATTAAGGAAATCAATTTTTTTTAATCATTCTAATTAATTATTGGTAATCACTTAATTATGAATTAATTAAGCATAATTGCTTAAAGAAGTAATTTATGGATAATTACTGGATAGAATTAATTGAAGAATGGTAATGGGTTTAGATTTAATTACTTTGTGTAATTAATAAGAAGAATAATTACTTATTGAAAGTAATTAAGAATTAATTACTTAAGTGTAATTAATTTAAGACTTAATTATTAAATAAAGTTTATTAGAGGAATTAATTAAGGTAATTAATTGAAATTTAATGTAATTAATTATAGTTAATTAATTAATAGGAGTAATTAGAGGTTAATTACTATAATGGGTTGAGAATAATTAATTTTTGCAGTTAAGTAAGAATAATTACATAATGTAATGAAAGGATGATTAATCATTCAATCATTCAAGATGAATAATTAAGGATGATTAATTAATTGAATATAATTAATTAAGGTTAGGATAAGCAGGATTTTTAAGTAATAAAGTAATTAATGTAATTCATTGGTAGTTAATTAAATTATTCAGAAAGGGTATGACTAATTTATCTTGCTTATGAATGATTGAATGGTATTTGAATACCTTGGATTATTTGATATCCTTGATATGTGCCTGGATTGCTTTGTGAAATGAAATGTTTTGCAATGTGATATAGGGTGGTTGTGTGGTTATCTTTCGATGATGAATTGCTATATTCAAAGTGATATCTTATATTAAAGGTTGAATTATGTCTCACTTAATTAATGGGGAATTAGGAGGACATTGGATTCGAAGAGAACGGAGTCGGGTATTAATTAATGCCCGAAACCACTTCGATTCTTATAATTTGATATGTGAAACTAATAGACTGAAGTGGAATGACTTAAGTAAAGTAGACTATTTAAATCTAAGTTTTTGGCATTTAGATATTGATGTATGATATGAGTAATGTCTTTAACGACTTGTGAACTTGTAAATTGATAAGTTACCCGGGTTCATATCAGTGTATGCTTTTGTATTCATGTTAGATGGGTTTACTCACGCTGGTTTCCAACATGACCCGGGTGTTACTTTGATGTAATGCTCAGGTCAGACCAAGTATTACAGATTTTCAGGTAAGGACGTTCTGGAGCTCAGGAGGCGGGCTAGAGAGCAGGAACGTATGGAGAGCTTCTGATGTTAATATATTATAATATCTGAAACAGATAGATTTATCTGTTCCGTGATTATAAATCTGTTGTAACTCTGATATAATAAAGTGTAATTTGACAAGTAAAGATTCCTTTGTATAACTATCATTCATGTGATATTATATTTTATTTGCGTATGTGAGACTTTGGGTTTGGTTTTCTATTCTTCTTCTTCTATCTCTTTCTTCTTTTCTCTAACTATCTGGAATTTTCGGGATCGAAAATTTTGGGTCATTACATAGGTGACAATTAATATAGGTTGTTTATTTATTTAATGTGTTAAATAAACTTCGGTAATCTATTACAATAAATCTTAATTTAACGTTTTGTTAATGTATTAGGATATGTACCAAAGCAAATGGTACCTAAGATGATAATGATTGGATTAATTGCAATTAAATGAAATTTAATATTTAATTATTACGTTAATTGAAATTAAAATGAAACTTAGTATTACATTTATGAGTTTAAAACAATAATTACAAGATACGAAGATAATAGGATGAATTGAAATGTTAGTTTATTTGTAAGAAATAAGTGATGTAATAAAGGAATGAAATCAAGATAAGTAAATTAATAGAGACTTTAATTACAAAAATGTGTGAAATTGACCAAAATATAGTAAATGGAAATATGATAGTCAATAAATAAAGGATGGAATGGGAGCACTAATGTAATGAATGTAAAACTTAATAAATGGATAAATGGAAATGAAAGATCAGGTGAAATATTGAAAATTGTTATAATTGGTTATGAGATTGAAATGTAAGAAACGAATGTAAATGCTTAATTATCTAATGGAATAATAATAATATAGTTAATGGTAATTAAATAAAAGCGGAAGTATTTAAGAATTGTAACATTTGCTTGATAATAGGGAATTCATAAGTGTAATTAAAGTCATGGTAACACTTGTTATAAGTTACCCGTTTATTTGGTATAATAATTAAAATGGGAATCAATTAGAATTAAATGAACTTTAAAGTACATTAATGAGAATTTATGCAATATCTAAAGGTGTGAATGTAATAAATACAAACCAATGTTAAATTATGACACAAATTTGTGTAGAGAATTTATTTTCCATTATCGTGTGTTAATTAAATATTTAAAGGATGTTAATTTTGGTACGTCTAGGGTTAACAAAATTAATTAAGTGAACGATTGTTTTGAAATTTGAATTCTAAAAATTTGTTTACAGTATAGAGTTGGTCCGTTCATTCCCTTTCTAATTAATTGTTACCTCTTTTTAATGCCTGCTACTTTTAGAAAGGCTGTTCATATTACTATATTTCAATACCAAGTTTGTTCATATTTACTTTCTTTTTTCTCGTTCATTTTCCAACTTCATTTTACTGAAACGTCATTTTATTTATTTCTAATTGATAGTGGCCTTTCTTTTCAAATCTCTTTGGCCCTAAACCTAACTCTAACCTTAGAAATAAGATATGATGCAAATGAAACCCTAGCCTCCATTCTAATCTTCTTCTTTTTTTTCTTTTTCTTTTTTTTCTTCGAATCTCCTTATTATCTCTCATTTTAATTTTTCCTTCCTCTTCAAATATTCTTCTTCTTCAAATTTTATTTTACTTCAAACTTTCTTCTTTCTTTTCAGATCTTGATCTTCTCTTCCATTTTTGGTTCTTCTTATTTTAATCCTTTTCTTTTTCAATTCTTCTTTTTCAATTCTCTTCCAAACCTTTTTAAAGTACATATAGAAGTACATATATGTGTTAGATAATAAGGAGGGAATTTAAAGTGAATCAAAATAAAAGAAAAATTACGGAGCAAAGCTAGCAATTAAGAAGGAGACCAAGGAAACATAGAGCGAAGCTATTGATTAGAAGTCAATTATTTTCAGATTCATATAAAGGTGAGTGGTTTAACCCACTCACAATTTCTTAAATTTCTTATGTGTGTTAAATTAATTTCTGATATGATTAGAAATTTATTTATTGCTATTTGGTATATTTTATCATCATTCCAGTTAAATTGAATTTATTGAATTAAATCGTTATTCAATTTATTATCGCATATAAACTGCCTGTTAAATTAATTCATTATTGAATAAAAACTGCCAGTAATTACCTTTTATTTATTTTCTATTCTATATTAATGTTATTGTTTGAATTGGATGATGATTGTGATAAATGGTTGATGGTTGATATTGGATGAATGGATGTTGTATTTTATATTGTTATAAACTGCAAATTGTTATGCACTTTATTTTATTCGGGATTGCGGTTTGAAATGATATATAACCGTATTTTTATTTTAAATTTCGGATTGAAATGATAAATATCCGTATCACTTGACCATAGGATAGAAAATTTTATACAGACACCGTCGGTCTATATATATAAATATTTTGAAAATGATTTCTCTGGTTTTGGATATAATTATACGTATCTTGCTGTTGTAGATATGCTTGGTAGCACCAGAGTCGATCCACCAAGAATCCTCACTTTCAATCATGTTGATTTAAGAGATTACAGCCGCCAAGTTTTCTTTTGTCGATTGAGGTTCTTTTTAAGAAAACGAAAATCTCTTTTAAAGTGATCAGGCTTTCCATAATTGTAGCATACATTCACTTTCTTAGTCTTCTTGTTATCGAAATTTTCCTTATTATGAAATTTCCTCTTTTGATTAAAAGAGTTCTCAGAGGTTTTATTTTTCTCGTTTTCCTCCACCACATGGATCCTAGATGAATCACTGTTGGTTCAGTGATATCTTTCTGCCAAATCATGTGCAAGATTATCCAGATTCATATTATCCTTCTTGTGTTTAAGGATTTTCCTTTGATCTTTTCAAGAAGGGGGAAGTTTTTCTATTATGGATGAGACTTTTATCTCCTTATTCATGGTCATATTACGCTGGTTGAATTGGTTTAGGATATGCATAATATTATTGAATTGGTCCACTATTGGCCTAGCATCATTCATTTTATAATTAAAAAATTTAGTAGCCAAAAATTTCTTACTTGTTGCATCCCGCATTTGATATTTGGCCTCCCGTGCATTCCAACTTCTTTAGTAGTTGATTTACTATAGTATATATCGAACAGAGTACCCGTCATTGCATGCACATGTGCCCCTTACATATGTAAGAATTTCGTTCCCATTTTAGTCTTGTTCATGCTTGCGCAATAGTCTCGTTTTATGTTTCCTCTAGTTTCTCGTAAGAACATAAACCACTTATAATCCGGCCAATAGAAAATCCATCTTCTTCTGCCAACACACGAAATTAACACCATCGAACCTTTCTAATTTGGTGAAATCAAAAGCAAACTCTTTCAAACTGTACGGTGCCATTGTCGAATAACATCTTAAGATTGTTGGTGTATATTTTTAGATTTTTGATGAAGTGGCACAACAGCGATAAAAAAAATCTGTAGAGATTGCTCCAAGGCACGTCAATGATTTTATTTCTTAAGACGTTATTTGTCATCACCACTCGTTTAAACAAAAAAATGAGTGCTCACGAGTTAAGGCGGAATGTCTTCCAAGATACAATGAAGCCGAGATGATTGTTCTCTTTAATCAATTGCGATAGCACAGTCGAAATCGATTCAAACTATCTTCTGAATTGACAACAATGACAAGAGTATCGAGTTTATGATCTGCAGTATCATAAACCCAAAATAGTATTGAAAGAAATAAGAAAGAAGAAGAGAATGAGAAACTTGAATTTGCAATGCTTTTTTGGCGTTTCTAATTTCAGAAAGAAAAGTGTTTTGAAACACTTTTCAATCGTTGCAAATTTTAGGGAGAAGAAAAGTGATCTGAAATAATTTTCAGGTATAACTATAATAGTTGGGAAGAGAAATGTCTTTTCGCTTGAAACGTTGCATCTTCTGCCAAACGAGGCTTCCTTTCGTTTGAATTTTCAAACATCTTGCCATTTCAACAGTCGTGTTTCCTACCTTTTCTGTATTCTAATTTGAATTGGGGCTTGCTAATTCACATAAAATATTTAAACATTTGGGTGGTTATGCATATCTTCCCTCCTCACAATAAAACAAATATTTGGATGCCCAAATAGTTCAACATTCTCTTAATGAAGTTATATGTAAACAAATATAGTTCCTACTATTCTAATAATAAGATGTGGGACTATTCCTAATCATTCTTCCTCTTCCCTTTTTAAAAATAAAATAACTCGCACAAAATAAAGGTGGAACCCAGTGCATGAGGCTTCTGAACGATAGCGCGCTCCGAGGAGGTTGATAATATATGTAGCCTTTCCCTAGCATTGCGACGAAGCTGTTTCCTGACTCGAATCTGTTCATTTGGATCACCATGCGGATGACCTAACCATTGCTTCTGTTAGGAAATCAAATCTACGATTTCGATGACAACAACTATACAATGGAAATCGAATATGCATATATATTTCTATATGTACAGGTACTTGCTAGAATAACATAACTAGAAAGACAAGAACAAGGCTCAAAGAACACTGCAAGAGCCTACAAGTCGATAGGTATACAGAAGAAAAAGCAAAGATGCACAAAACAGACATGCACAAGTATCAGAGGTCTGGGTGCACAAGTCGGACGTTTGGAAAAGTCCTCTGAAACAACAAACAGACTAAACCAAATGTGTGGTAATAGCACTTAGACGTCTGAAAATCTACTGTGTACAAAAATATATAGTATCAAACGTCTGATACAAATACCAGATGTCTGAATTCAAACTAGGATTTCAGATATGACCTTCAACTGCCACATATGAATGGACATTTCCACTTCTCTTAGCCGCAACTCTTCATCATCAACAGAAGCAACTTCAGGGTGTTCGTTAATGGATGCAACTACTCAAGATACCTATCTACCACTATGTGTAGAGCATTAAGAATCAAAAGAACAAACTTGCCTTACTTACGCTCTCTAATTACATACTCTATCATATATTCTTGATCTCTAGCAATCTATACTTGTATTTCACTCTTCCAAATATTCAGTTCTTCATAGACAAAACTCTCTAGATATATATTGGAAGCATTTGTACTAATTAGTCAACATCCATGTTATAGAGCACACATTTAACAAGAACAATTCATTGTAACCAAGCCAATTTCTCCCGATGAAGCGAGAGTGTTTGATAGTCGAATTTCGAAAGGGAGCTTCCGGACTGGACATAGGACGGATGGTCCGAACCAGTATAAAATCCTGGTGTGCTTATTCTATATTTACTTAGATTAATATTGCTTTTAGTTGCATCATATATATTTTGTCACATATACTTCCACATACACTACACGATCCACCCTGTAGACTTTCAATTGGTATCAGAGCAAGGTTTGATCAAAGTATAGTAACAGTTTTTGAATCACTTTAATATGGCAAGTATTTTTCAAGAAGGTCAATCCACAGCATGACCCCCACTTTGTAATGGTTCTAACTATGCATATTGGTCAACACGTATGGGAATCTTTATGGAATCTAATGGATTAGAAATTTGATCAGCCACTCACAATAAATATGAAGCACCTGACACTGCTATGAACACATGGATTGATGCACAAAAAACTGCAGCCTCTAATAATGTTAAAGCTATGAATGTTATATTTTGTTCATTAAATAAAAATGAATTTTCACGTGTCATGTTATGTAATAGTGCATATGATATTTGGCACCTTACAAGTTACACACTGAGGCACAAACAAAGTTAAACAAACTAAGATTTCAATTTTACAAAAACAATTTTCATCGTTTAAAATAAAAAAAATGAATCTATAGTAGACATTTTCTCTAGATTCCAAACCGTTCAACACGATTTAATGACACTTGGAGTCAAATTCACAAATTTTGATTTGATATCTAGAATACTCAATTCTTTAACTCCAAAGTCGGAAAGAAAAGTATTAGCTATCGAAGAAACTAATGACCTCTCTACACTCGTAGTTGAAGAATTGATAGGAAATTTAATGTCATATGAAGCTAATTTGCAGGCAAGAAAAGAACAAAATTCGAAGAAGAAAAACATAGTATTCCTAGCAACAAATGAAGACTCTGAATTAGACGAAGAAAAAAATCATATTTATTGCCAAAAATTACAATAAATTTAAGAAATTTAGAAAAATGACCAGATTTTATAAAGAAGGAAAATCAAACTCTACAAATCAATCATCAATCAAATGCTATGAATGTGACCAATTTGGACATATGAATAAAGATTGTCCCAAGTTCAACAATGATAAAAGGAAGAACAAATTTGAAAAATTCAAAAAGAAGAAAGCTATCAAAGTAACATGAGATTACTCGGATTCTTCATCATCATTAGACAGTGACAGCGATAGCGACGGAGAACAAGCTAATGTATGCTTTATGGAACAAACTGATGAGGTATGTTCCAAACTTAGCTATGATGAATTATTAGAACTTAGCAATGCATGCTTTATGGCACAAACCTTCTTGGGTGTGGCTACCTGCTCCTCCTAACGTCTAGGACCCTAACAAAGTATATGAGTACCAATTAAATCATCTTTTGTTTTGCAGGCACCCAAATAAAAAATAAGGAGATATGGATACTTGATAGTGGATGCTCTAAGCATATGATTGGAAACTCAAAAATGTTATCAAATATAACACATCAATGGTGGAACGGTAACTTTTGGAGATAACTCAAAAGGATACGTTGTTGGCATTGGAGAAGTCATCAACTCTGGTATTTCTAACTGTCTATTATTACAAATGTTTTGATAGTAGAAAATTTAAAACACAACTTACTTAGCATTAGTCAATTATGCGATAAAGATTTTCAAATTAATTTCTTAAAAGATAGATGTAATGTTTCCAACAATATTAAACAACTTATCTTTGAGAGTTTTAGAAACAAAATTATTTATGTCTTAAATATGAATATAAATCAAAATTCAAACTTATGTTTAACCGCCGAACATGATGATCCATGGTTATGGTATAAACGATTTTGTCATATTAATTTTAAATATATTAATAAATTAGCAAAATATGAGCTAGTCAAAGGTTTACCTAAAATAAATTACAACGTAGAAAATTTATGCGACGATTGTCAAATTGGAAAACTAAAGAAAATCTCTTTTAAGTCTAAAAATAATATTTCTACAAAACAACCATTAGAAATATTACATTTAGATTTATTTGGTCCAAACGAGGTATGGTCTATAAATCACAACAAATATGTTTTCGTAATAGATGATGATTTTTCAAGATATACATGGACTTTATTTTTAAAATATAAAAGTGGCACCTTTGGTATGTTTAAAATTTTTTCTAAAAGAATTAAAACTCAAATGGATTTCAAAACTAAGAATACTCGAAGTGATCACGGTGGAGAATTCAAAAATGATCTTTTTACCAATTTTTGTAACAAAAAAGGCATAAGTCATAATTTTTCTTTTCCCGCACACCTCAACAAAATGTTGTAGTAGAAAGAAAAAAAATCATACGTTACAAGAATGTGCACGAACACTGTTAAATAGTAGTGGTCTACCAAAGCATTTTTGGACAGAATTTATTGCTACGGCTTGTTATGTTTTGAATCGTGTAACCATACGACCTATGACTAAACATACTTGTTTTGAAATATTTTTTGGAAGAAAACCTAAAGTATCATACTTTAAAACTTTCGAATCAAAATGTTTCATACTAAATACAAAGGATAATTTAGGAAAATTCGACCACAAGGCCGAAGAAGGAATCTTTGTTGGATATTCGTATCGTAGCAAGGCGTATAGAATTTTTAATAAACGAACTAACACAATTGAAGAAAGTTTACATGCTTCATTTGATGAAAATTTTCTTAACCATCATACTAATGACGATGAAGAAATAATTCAAATAACAAATACAATAAATTCTTTTAATAATGAGATAAATGCACAAAATAGTAATTTAGTATCATCTCCTAGAATTCTAAAAGATCATCCAAAGGATATTATTATTAGAGATCTTAATTTAAGAGTAAATAGAAATCAACTTAACCAAATAAATCATATTGCATTTATGTCAAATTTTGAACCAAATAATTATAAAGAAGCTTCAAATGATAATTTTTGGATAATAGCCATGCAAGAAGAATTAAATCATTTTGAACATAATAATGTTTAGGAATTAGTACCAAGACCAGAAAATCAATCAGTTGTTGGAACAAAATGGATATTTAAAATAAAGCAGATGAAAACGGAAATATAGTTAGAAATAAAGCACGTTTACTTGCTCAAGCTTATAATCAAGAAGGTATCAACTACGATGAAACTTTTGCTCCTGTAGCAAGACTCGAGGACATACGTACATTACTTGCTTTTTCAAATCATCACAATTTTAAATTATTTCAAATGGATGTCAAAAGTGCTTTTTTAAATGGTTTTATTAAAGAAAACGTATATGTTGAACAACCTCCATTGTTTGTTCACGAAAAATATCCCGATCATGTTTTTAAATTACAAAAAGCCTTATATGGTTTTGTTAACTCCATCTCGGCCATGACTCACCGATCTAGCACATCAAATAGTTAGCGACCCAGCGTTCTGCCGACCTAAGGCACAAAGGGATGCCGACCTAGTATCTTAGCATGGAAGACCGACCTAACTGCATAAGGTTTAAGAGGGATACCGACCTAAGGGGCTTGAGAAGCATGCCGATCTAAGGCCTTAAAGAAAATTCCGACCTAACGACTTGAAATGATGCCGACTTAAGGTTCAAGAGAAATCTGCGACCTAAAAAAGCTAAAAATAGGACGACCTAGTGACTCAAGACAAAAAAGAGTGGAAGCAACTGCATTTAAGTCATGACCGACCTACGACCTAGGATAAGTCGTTCACGACCTAAAACTACAGAGCTCAAAATAGATGCTGCCCCATTTTAAACCGTGAACCTCTTAACTCGTGAACGAGTTAAGACTTGTATCTAGATGAACAAAGAAAGACTCAGTGCCGCTTCACTCATGCCACTGCCTGCTAACTCTTGGCCCTTAGGTCGTGCGCGACCTACAACTTTCCCTAAGTCGGTCACGACTAATAACTTGGGCAATAATTCCAGACCAGAATTCTCTATAAATACCGACCTACCTCAAACTTGAGGGGGACTTTTGGCCAATCACTTTAAGCGCCAATACTCTGCTGAATTCTCGACTCACCCAACACTTCAAGTTCGAAAGGCATCTCAACTAACTTCAAGGGAAAATCTAACGCAATCTATATGGATTCGAAGAATTCTTCTCTACCAAAGTTCTAGTTGTTTGTCTCGTCAGAATTGTAATTGAAGATTGTTGTAAAGTTGTAATTGGTTCAGCAATAAAGAGAATTAAAGTGGACGTAGGCTTGCCTTAAGCCGAACCACTATAAAAACTGTTGTCTTTTCTGCTTTGTTTGTGATTTTTCTACTTGTTTTAGTTCCCGTGTTCACGGGTGGTGCTTTCGCTCAACTTCAATTTACACCGGGGTGTTAGCGTCTGATTTTTACGTTAACATTTTTGGTGCTTTCACTAAGAACCCAACTCAGGAAACTTCCACTATTGCTCCGCAAAGGATTGTTGAAAGGATTTCTTTTAAAACCAGAAGTTTGTTGAAAATAATGGCTCCTGGGAGAAAGCGAAGTTCTGTAAGATCCGATAATGTTCAAGAGAATACTGCTACCTCTCCTCCTTCAAGTCAAGCAGCTCCAACTTTTGGAGTTACTCGAGCAGAGTTGGATGCCATGGTTTTGGGGCTGAATCAACAATTGAATGCACAGAATGCACAGTTGGAGGCCCAGAATGCCCTGATCTTGAGTAAACTGAATGATCTTCTTAGGGCAAACCGTCAACTGAGTAATAATGACGGGAATCCTACTGTGGGAGTTCAAGATGTTGAAGGGAACATTTCTCAAAGAGCCGCAGACCCTATAGAAAGGACTCCTCTTCAAGCTGGAGGGTCAGGGTCGCAGCCAACCCTCCGGGAACGATTGTCAAGGCAGAATTCAGAGAGAGTGACTGATGTGTGTCCTCCGGAGCCTCTAAATGATGAAGAGTATTTTTCGGGTATGGTTCGTCAAATCATGAAGGAAAGTATGCGAAGAAATGAAGATGAGAAAGAGTGGGGATTTGCTCCAAGCAAAACTCCATTTACCGAAAGGGTCTTGAAGGCAGAGTTTCCAAGGAAATTCGTTGCCCCTACTATTTCGGAGTACAAGGGGACGAGTGATCCTAGCGAGTTTCTGTACAAATACGACTGGCACATGACTGGTGCCAAGGCATATGATGAAATTAAATACCGATACTTCCCTGTTTATCTAGAAGGTGTAGCTCTATTATGGTTTACAAAACTGCCGGTCAGGTCCATCGATCAATTCTCCGATTTGACCAGGAAATTCAAGGAGCAATTTCGATTGTATGCTTCTAAAGCAAAGGACATAATGTCGCTCTCAAGTCTAGAGCAAAATCCGGGAGAATCTATCAGGTCGTTCTTGAATCGCTTTAACATAGCACTGGCTGAGGTGGATAATGCTGAGCCACGCATGGTCTTGACGTACTTGATGAGGGAAATTGCCAAGTCAAGCGAATTTGGAAAATGGTTGAAAATGAAAGAACCAAACTCACTTGACAAATTCTACAAGAAAGCGGATGAATTCATGCGCTTGGAGAGCCTCCAAGCACCAGCCAAGGTGGTATTAGGGCAAGCCGGGAACAATGGTGCTGCTACAAACAAGAAGGAACCAAACACTCAGAAAAGGGGAAACGATGGTGGAAAGAAACAGGGAGACGCTAAGAAAGGTCGTTCTTTCAATTTCACACCCTTGACCGATACCCCTGAAAACATCTACTTTGCAACTAAAGATGATGTCAATTATCCGGCACGACCTAAAATGAGAGTTGCAACTAAGATGGAAAAAAGTGGAAAGTACTGCCGGTTCAACAACCAGCCCGGCCATGATACCAACGAATGCCGCCAATTGAAAGAAGTAATTGAACAACTCTTGAAGGAAAACAAACTCCAGCAGTATGTGAAAAGGAACAGAAACGCCTCAGCTTCGTCAACTCAAGAACAGCAAGTTCCCGCTCACCGTCCTGGCTCAAGTGAAAAGGCTGTGGAACACGAATCAGAAAGGCCTGTAATCAATATAATAACTGGAGGACCTCACCCAGTAGGCAAAAGCTGGGGCGAGAAGGAAAGGTATGCCCGGGCATTGAAGCATGTTCCAGCTGAAGAGAATGTTTTTGTTTTAGAGAATGATGCGCCTTTAAAGCAACAAAAGATTCCACAAATGATATTATGTTCAGTGCCAGGGATTCTTTGGGTATCGAAGCTCCGACCATAGATCCTTTGCTCATATCCGTTGGTATTGGGCCGGCAACTGTGAGAAGAGTTCTAGTTAATTGTGGAGCCTCATGCAACATCCTCTTCAAGAAGACCTTTGATCAAATGAAAATTCCAATGGCTGACGTTCAAGCTTCATCACTTAAGATTGCTGGGTTTGCTGGAGAACCCAAACAGCCAATTGGGACCATAGATTTGTTTGTAGAACTCGGAAAGGGACTGAGGAAGGTGGCTCGAAAGCAAACCTTTATAATTGTTGAAGAATTCTCTGCCTACAACGCCTTTTTGGGCCGACCAACTCTTGCTGCATTCAAAGCTGTTCTTGCTCCATGGTGCTTGACTCTAAAATTCCCCACAGATAACGGAGTTGGTGTGGTTAAGGGAGACCAAGATGTGGGGCGATAATGTTATTTTGCAGAATTGCGAGAATCCAGGAAGAGAGAGATGGGAAAAGGTGCGGCGGCTCCAGTCCGCATCAAAGAACCAACCTTGTAGCAATTACAGGGTGGACCCTGCACTGGTGAATGTAGTGGGGCACGTAGAGAGATGGATCCAAGGAAAGCCAGTGCAGGGGAGAATAGAGTGGTACCAGTAGAGGTAACGGTACCGGTGCCCGTAGACCCAAAGGACCCAAACAAAGTGCTTAATGTGGGTTCACAACTCAATTCGACAGTTCAGAATGTTCTGATTGCATTTTTGAAGGCTAATTTGGATGTATTCGCTTGGACTCTTGCGGACATGTGCGGAATATCCCCAGAGATTGCAGTTCATACCCTGAACATTGATCCAAAATTTACACCTGTGAAACAGAAGAGAAGGACTCAGGGTCCTGAAAGAACTGCAGCGCTAAAAGAAGAAGTGGATCGGCTCATGGAGAACAGTTTCATTAGAGAATCTACTTATCCAAATTGGGTCTCAAATCCAGTGCTGGTGAAAAAGGCTAATGGAAAGTGGAGAGTGTGCATTGATTTTTCGGATTTGAACAAAGCCTGCCCCAAAGACTGTTTCCCGCTGCCCAGGATCGATCAGTTGGTGGATGGGACAGCGGGACATGAATTGTTATTTTCATGGATGCATACTCCGGATATAACCAGATTATGATGCATGAGCCGGATCAAGAGGATACAAGCTTCATCACAGATGTTGGACTCTACTGCTACAAGGTCATGCCTTTCGGACTCAAGAATGCAGGGGCAACTTACCAAAGGCTTGTTAATGCCATGTTTAAACCACAGATTGGCAAGACAATGGAAGTTTATGTTGATGATATGCTAGTAAAGTCCAAGAAAGCAGTGAACCACATGGATCACTTGGCAGAGATGTTTGCAGTACTCCGAAAGTATAGAATGAAGCTTAATCCCCTGAAATGTTCATTTGGAGTGGAGTCCGGAATGTTTTTGGGTTTCATTGTGAGCGCTAGGGGCATTGAAGCCAATCCAGCTCAAATCACTTCCTTGAGAGAGGTCAAGGCTCCTAGAACGAAGAAGGAATTGCAAAGTCTCAATGGAAAAGTTTCTGCTTTGAGTCGGTTCATTTCCAAAGCTACTGACAAATGCATTCCATTCTTTAATGCTCTGAAGAAAGGAAAGAAAAACTTTGAGTCGACTCCTGATTGTCAGAAAGCATTTGATGAGTTGGTTCGTCATATGGAAGTGCCTCCGATACTTTCAAAGCCTGATAGTGGTGAAGGTCTTTTCGTATATTTGGCCATTTCGTCTCATGCTCTCAGTGCAGTGTTGGTACGGGAAGACGCAAGGATTCAACGCCCAGTCTATTATATCAGCAAAAGATTCACTGGGGCAAAGATGAACTATTCAAGATTAGAAAAGCTCGCCTATTGTTTGTTGATCGCATCAAGAAAATTGAGGCCGTATTTCCAAGCTCATCCCATCAAAGTCCTCACCGATCAGCCTCTAAAGCAAGTCCTATTCCGTCCTGAGACTTCGGGCCGTCTTTTGAAATGGAATATCGAACTCAGCCAGTATGACGTCACTTATCATCCCCGGAAAGCAATCAATGGACAAGCTTTAGCAGATTTCATCGCAGAATGTACGGATAAGGGTGATAGTGAGGAAGAAGTCATTGATAGCATCCCAATCCAATGGAAATTGTATGTCGATGGCGCAAGGAATGATTACTGTTCCGGAGCAGGGGTTGTCCTTGAAACCCCAGTAGGACGATCACTATGTTATGCACTGAGGCTGGAATTCCCTTCGATAAATAATGAAGCTGAATACGAAGCTCTCATCGCTGGTTTGAGGATCGCTAAAGAACTAAACATCAAGGCATTGCATACCTTCAGTGATTCTCAACTTATTGTTTGTCAAGTCAAGAAGGAATTTCAAGCTAAAGGAGGAAATTTACCAGCCTATTTGTCAAAGGCCTGGGAGCTCCTTCAAGATTTTGACCGTTATTCAATAAACCATATTCCCCGAGAAGAAAATATGAAGGCGGATTCTCTCGCAAAGTATTCGAGTACTGGTGAAGCTCAATTGTTGGGGTTAGTTCCCGTTGAAGTCTTGTCAGCTCCAAGCACAGATGAAATGGATGTTGATTGGATTATGAACATATCCCAAAAGCAAGAATCATGGATGACTCCGATACTTGAATATCTACTCAATGGGTCTTTGCCAGAAAGTTCAAAAGAACGACAAAAGCTGATGAGGAAAGCTTCCAGGTATATAGTTCAAGATGGTCGTTTGTACAGACGAGGATTTTCAATGCCATTACTCCGATGTGTGATAAAGGAAGAAGCTAAGACGATTCTAACTGAAGTACACGGAGGGGAATGTGGAGATCATACAGGTGGTCAAACTTTAGCAAAGAAAATCCTCCATTATGGATACTTTTGGCCAGAAATGAATCAGGATGCTGCTGACTATTCCCGGAAGTGTGATAAATGCCAGAGATTCGCTAAAATTCCTAGAGCACCTTCCACTGAGCTAACACAAATGGTCAGTCATGGCCGTTTTCCATCTAGGGAATAGATCTCATCGGGCCTTTGCCGACTGCCAAATCAGGGATTAAATATGCTATCGTTGCTGTTGATTATTTTACTAAATGGGCTGAGGCCGAACCCTTGGCCATTATTACCTCTAAGAAAATGATAAGTTTTGTGACTAAGAATATCATTTGCAGGCATGGTGTGCCTCAGAAGATAATCACAGACAATGGTACTCAGTTTGAAAGTGAGGAATTTCAAGATTTTTGCAAACGATTCAAAATCCAAAAAAGCTTCTCAGTAGTGGCTCATCCACAGGCAAACGGGCAAGTGGAAGCAGTAAACAAAATCATCAAATCAACCATCAAAAAGCAGCTGGAAAAAGCGAAAAGTGGATGGGTTGACAAGCTACCGCTTGCACTATGGGCAAACAGAACCACCCACAAAACTGCGACTGGGCATACTTCATTTTCATTGGCATATGGATCAGAAGCAATGATTCCAGTGGAAACTGAAGTCCCCTCACACAGAAGAATCCATTTTGATCAAGATGAGAATGAAAAACTGCAATTGGAAGCACTTGACCTCCTTGATGAAAGAAGAGAAGAGGCTAGACTTAGAATTGCAGCTCATCAACAAATAATAGCCAGGCACTTCAATTCCAAAGTTCGTCAGCGCAACTTTGAAGTTGGGGACCTAGTTCTGAAAAGAATCATGACAGCTACAGGTGTGTTTGGGCCAAACTGGGAAGGGCCATATGTTATAGGCACGAAGCTTCTTGACGGCACATTCAAACTCACAACCGTCGAAGGAGAACCAATCCCAAGAGCTTGGAACAACAATCATTTGCGTCCTTATTTTACTTGAAAGCTTTACTGAAATGTTGTAAAAGAATTGCAAATATATGATTCTTGTATTGAAAACAATTGTAAAGCAAGTAAATAATGAAAAGCTATAAAGTGGATGTAGGCCCAGTTTTTGGCCGAACCACTATAAATCTTGTGTTCTCTACTATTATAAACTGCTTTGTTTTATTTCGACATATAAAATACATTAATTGTGTCATTAAAATGTCGATTTAATAATGCAGGTCATAAAAGCAAAGCTTACCCATCGCAAGACCAAGCAATCCCGACATCACTCAGCAAACAAACACTAAACCATTCAAAATTTCCATACTCAAATCCTACAAAAGAAGTGCTTCAAACAAAAGTTGGCAATGTGGATGGAAGTGGACCATTTCTAACTAACTACAAATGTTTGAACAAACAAACAGCCAGTTAAATAAACTGTGTCTACTACCACCAACTCACTCAACTATGAAGTATATTTCTTTGGATAAGGGAAATTATTGGCAACTAGAAAGTGAAAACACTTGCAAAAGACAACGGGGGTCGCCGACGTGAATCGATGGCAAAGAGACATGGGCGAGCAAGCATCAATCAGCAAAAGACCTCTTCAGAGGCACAAGCCCTCTTCGGAGGCACAACTCTTCGGAGGATAAAGACCTCGAGTGGGCCTAGCCAGAAAAAGAGAGATCTTTCTCGTTACAAAGTTGCGGAATGATCGGTCGATACACTCTCGTGAATCCGTCCAACCGAGAGAAAGAAACTCCAAACTTCCAGGCAAAAGCCCTACTCAGAGGCACACGTTTCACCGAGATTGAAATAAAACTTCCAGGTGTTGAAACGTGAAAAGCCCTCTTCGGAGGTCCATTTCACCACAGTTGAAATGCTAAAAGACCTCGAGCGGGCCAACCAGAAAAAGAGAGATCTTTCTCGATACAAAGTTGCGGAATGATCGGTCGATACACTCCCGTGAATCCGTCCAACCGAGAAAAAGAAACTCCAAACTTCCAGGCAGTAACCCAGCTCAGAGGCACACATTTCATCATCGGTCGATACACTCCCGTAAAATGAACTGTGAAAAGCCCTCTTCGGAGGCCCGCTTCCCAACGAACAAGGAAAAATAAAAGCCTCTCCCAAGGGGCAGAACCAAAAAAAGTCCTCTTCCCAGAGGAACAAGAAAACAAAAAGACCTCTTCCCAGAGGCAGAAATAAAAAGACCTCCTCTCCGAGGCACAATCAAACAGAAAGACCTCTTCGGAGGCACACGTTTCACCGAGATTGAAATAAAACTTCCAGGTGTTGAAACGTGAAAAAGCCCTCCTCGGAGGCACAACCCTTCGAAGGCACACGTTTCGTCGAGATTGAAATAAAACTTCCAAGCGTTGAAACGTGAAAAAGCCTTCCTCAGAGGTGCAACCTTTCAAAGAAGCATTTCGTCAGAAACGCAAAGCAAAAGTCAGAAAGCCCTTTACTGTGGCGTAAAAAAAAAGGGGGGGGCCCTCATCAAAGGCACACTTTAATTTTCAAAGAAAGAATGATTCACCTATTCTGGAAAATACTCTTCCTCAAAAAGAAGTTAAAGTACCCTTCAGAGGCCCGCTTTACCACATAGGAGAATTCACTTGGTAAAATGTGTATATGCACAAAAGAAAAAGTGATATCTTCGAAGGGTGAAGCGTAAAAACTTATATGGAGGGAGTTGTACTCTGTTTTTTAACGAAATAATATTCCTCCAAGTATGGAATAATTATTCTCCAGAAAATAAAAGTACAAGTCCCCTCAAAAAATAAAATATTGCAACAAGCTTATGGTATAGGGGCAACATGGTATAACTATATTGGTAAAATTACGCTCGAACAACATACCACAAGCTCGTTGCAATGTCATTAAAAGAAACTGTACGACAATGAATAATAAATGCATTCTCAGATAAAGACAGAAGTTTGTACAAAGAAAAAGAATCATTTTATTCAACACTGTTAAATTTTGTACAGGTACAGGTTTCAAAGTAAAAAGTAAAAGAAAAGCGGGGGCCGGTACCCGCACAATCTCCGGTCAGTACATGCACAAAAGCAAAACGCGTTATGAAAGCCACAGAACCAGAGCCATCATTTCTTCTTCCGTCCACCTTTTGAGCCCGCACCTGGCCGGATAACCAACTTCTTAGGCCGGCTTGTGAGAGTAGGGGATGAAGGAGAAAGGGCTTAGTCGGACTTTCTTCCGTTTTTTCTTCGCCAGTTGAAGATTCCTTCTTCTTCTTGGAGACTCCCTGCTTTCCTCTCTTCTTGGAGGAAGACCCACTCCCTGGAGAAAGAAGTTTAGCTAACGGTTCATCATCGAAGCCAGTTGGTTCCAGGGTCTTCTCGCTTCCTTCAGTTTCTTCTCCTCTCGGATCTTGATAAGCAACAGGATCATCTAAGCCGTGAAGAGCTTCTATTTGCTCCTCTTATGACCCGGGTTGAGAGGCGGACGGAGGAGTGACTTGGAGAACTGAAGGAGGAATAATTGGAGGAGGAGAAGCTTGAACAATGCTCGGTGCCTTCTCTACAGAAGAAAAGAAGTTAAAGTCAGTAAAGAGAGGAGATAAAGGCTCGCTGAGATTCAGAAAATAGTCAAGAAGCTCATCAAGCTCGTAAGAACCAGATGAGCAGTCTACTTGGGCAAGATTAACAGTAGAGTTACCTGGAGAAGTCGGTTTCCTGACATCAACCTCATAAGCCTATGCCTCGGCACTCTCGTCGCCTTCATCTCCACCCTGTATACTTGTGATCTCGGTGGTAACTTTAGTAGGGGATGTAGAATGGGAATTGGAACCGATGATACCGATTTCGGCCGAAGGAGAAGGCTGAATCGGTGCAGTTAAGATAGTTTTTCCTGAATGTTCCCCTACCGCCATTTCGGCCCTTAATTTTGCAAGTTGTTCTTTTCCCTTGGCGAGAGCAGCGCGAGCATCTTCATCCAAATAATGCTCCTTAAGAGCTGGTTCGACATAGCCGGCACCTTTAGCACCAAGCATATCAAGTGTGGCCTCCCATACCTCAGCCAGAGTAATTTCGTACTTGGGGCCTAGAAAAGCGAGGCTACCGCGCCCCAAGATGCTATGCAGGTAGAAGTCAAATAATGTTGAGCTGATGTTGGTCTTCGTTGCCTCATGAGATTCTTCGGCTGTAATTTTTTCGGCAACGGCCTTATCACGCTCTCTTTCAGCTTTGGAAAGTTGAAGCTTAAGCATTTGAATTTCCGCCTCCTGAGAGCTGGCTTTCTCCTGTAGTCCTGTAACCTCAGCACGATACATTCCTGCTGTTTTCTGCTCATCTTCAAGTTGTGCCTTGGCATGTCGCTGAGCTGCGTGAGCATCGCGAACTTGCTTCTGAAATACTTCTTCTTTTTGAGTATATGTGGTAGAAGAAGTAGCAAGCTCTTGTTTAAGTTCCTCAACTTTTGCTTCAAGCTCTTCATTGTAAGTAGCGATGCTCCTCATTTTAGTATCATGCTGCTCAAGAACCTTCTGCCATTCGGCTTTATCGTTCTCCATAGTAAGTATGGCCTCTATATTTGCACGGTTGACCCTTTGAAGCTCGTCTACAAGCTTTTGCCAGTTCGACATCCTTTCAATATCAAGCTTGACGGCATCGAGATTTCGTAGCATGGCAAGCTTGTCGATAGGGACCAAATCAAGATCGAACCGCACTCCCTTCAGGCACCACTGTGGAAACCTGCTTTGCAAAGTGGCTGGGCCCGGTCCAACTTGGAATTTAGGCCTGCTAATTATTGTTTGGATGTCTGTCTTCCCGAGAGCGGGAGAACCGGAAGGAATGTCAAGCGAGACGGGGGCAGTGATCTTTTCGGGAGTTGTAGAAGTATGCTTCTCATGTGTCGGGCACGTTTGCTTAGTTCCTCAACCATATGACTTTTTCCCCGGTCATCGTGGGATTTTCTCTTATGGGAATCATCGCCTTTATGGGAAGAATCGTGGCGTTCCTCCCTCTCTTTTCTCTCAGAACGCTCTTCTTGCGCCCTCCTCTCCTGAGCTTTTCTGGCGGCTCTCTCTTCATCGGATTCTCTATAAAAGGGGAGGTAGCGCCTATAATCATATTGGCTACGCCTCCCGTAGCGTTGGAAGTCATCATAATAGGATCTGCTGCGTCCCATCGGAGGAACTAAAATAAAAAGAGATAAGTTTTAGAATTCTTCAAAGTACAAAGAGTCCGAAGCATAAAAGTGCCGAAAGATTCTAAGTGTGTGTGGTGTGCAAACTACGCGCAGCAAACTACGAACCAGTCTTTAATTGTGGAGTAGTTGTGGGTGTAGTAGTTAGCGTCAACTCTTGAGTCGACGGAGTCTGTTGCAGAGTAGAGGTCGCCTCAGCTACTGAAGAAGAAGCCCTGGTGGTGACGGGGTCGTCTTTAAAGAGCTCCTGTGAAGTGACAAACAGGTCGCTCAACCCTTCGAAAGTGTCATCTCCACTCTGTTTGACGGGGCTTGTTTTCCCAGCTTCTTCGTCACCAGACTTCTTCGAATGAGGAGGAGATTCCCGAAGCTCTTTTTCTTCAGTGACCGGGGCAAGTTTTCCAGATGGCCCTGCGACATCAACAGAAGTGGAGCACTTCACTAGAGAAGCCTCAGAGGCAGGTTCTTTCGGTATGGGTGCATCGGTAAAAACTGGGGCATCCAATGCTTGGGTTGGGGAGTCTGGGACTTCATGAAGGCGTGTAGAGCTAGAGGTATGCAAAAGCCCGAATTGATGCAAAAATTCATCCCTCAACAAAATTTTTACACTTCTCTCTTCTGCGGCCACAGCAGTCAATCTCTCAAAAAATTGCTTATGGCCTGGATCTCTAGAGGGGGGAGGAAGTGCTGAAAAAAGGAAAGAGTGAAATTAACGATTAACAACTCGAAATTCGAAAAGCTCAGGGATGGAAAATAGAAGCAGGTAATCTTACTTCCTACTCTCCAGATGGCATAAAACCTTGGGGGGCAGCGAACAAAGAAAAACTGATTTAAAAATCCATGAACGCTTTCGGTAAGATCAGAAATAAGTTTGCGGTTTCTAGCACTCCTCACAATTATAAGGGAAGGATGATCTTTACTCTTTGCAAACGAGCATAAATAACGAATTTCTTCAAAACTAGGCAGGCGATCAAGAGTTCTTCTAAACAAAACACACAACCCCATCAAGATGGCATAGCCATTAGGATGAAGTTGGAACGAAGAGATTGTCAACCGAAGGAGAAGAATTCGAAGAAAGTCATTAAAAGGAGGAATCGCCCCTCTTAAGCACATTTGACGATTAACTGCAACAAAACCATGGGGAGGATTGTCAGTAGTATCACTTGGCCCAGGGAGTAGGACATCACTTTCAGTAAAACCAAATTGAGTACGTAGCTGAGTAAACACTCTCGGAGTTAGAATAGTCGAAGTTCTCTCCGGGGGATTCTCTATGGGAACAGCTATCGGAAAAGTTTCTTCCTCTTGAGCTACCACTTCTTCTTCTTGATGGGAAGTCATTCTACACAAACAACTGGATATTCAAACGTGAAGGTGCACGTTTCCTAAAAATGTGTGAAGTGTTGTGTAAAATCAACAAAGCAATAAGCAAATATAACTGGAATAAAAAAAACTAGCAAGCGTTTGTCAATTATGAAATCCAGGGCTTAATTCATGAATCGACGGTAATCTAGGATCGAGGAGGAAGCAAGTTGACTTACTCGATGAATGGCAAAGGTTATCAGTGATCGACTGGAGTAAAATCGCCTTTGGGAGCTCTGGAGGATTTTAATGGCAGAATTGAGCAAGGGAGTAAGTAATGAAAAAGAAGGAGATGGATGTTTTATACCTTACAGTAGGGATAACTGAAGCGGCAGATATAACTGTTGGGTCGCGTACGACCAACCGACCTAGTGGCGGACGAGTTAAAGGATATCGAAGCACACGACCTAACCATTAGGCGTGTACTTCGAGGGGCAAATGTTAACTCCATCTCGGCCATGACTCACCGATCTAGAACATCAAACAGTTAGCGACCCAGCGTTCTGCCGACCTAAGGCACAAAGGGATGCCGACCTAGTATCTTAGCATGGAAGACCGACCTAACTGCATAAGGTTTAAGAGGGATACCGACCTAAGGGGCTTGAGAAGCATGCCGATCTAAGGCCTTAAAGAAAGTTCCGACCTAACGACTTGAAATGATGCCGACTTAAGGTTCAAGAGAAATCTACGACCTAAAAAAGCTAAAAAAAGGACGACCTAGTGACTCAAGACAAAAAAGAGTGGAAGCAACTGCATTTAAGTCGTGACCGGCCTACGACCTAGGATAAGTCGTTCACGACCTAAAACTACAGAGCTCAAAATAGATGCTGCCTCATTTTAAACCGTGAAACTCTTAACTCGTGAACGAGTTAAGACTTGTATCCAGATGAAAAAAGAAAGACTCAGTGCCGCTTCACTCATGCCACTGCCTGCTAACTCTTGGCCCTTAGGTCGTGCGCGACCTACAACTTTCCCTAAGTCGGTCACGACTTATAACTTGGGCAATAATTCCGGACCAGAATTCTCTATAAATACCGACCTACCTCAAACATGAGGGGGACTTTTGGCCAATCACTTTAAGCGCCAATACTCTGCTGAATTCTCGACTCACCCGACACTTCAAGTTCGAAAGGCATCTCAACTAACTTCAAGGGAAAATCTAACGCAATCTATATGGATTCGAAGAATTCTTCTCTACCAAAGTTCTAGTTGTTTGTCTCGTCAGAATTGTTATTGAAGATTGTTGTAAAGTTGTAATTGGTTCAGCAATAAAGAGAATTAAAGTGGACGTAGGCTTGCCTTAAGCCTAACCGCTATAAAAACCGTTGTCTTTTCTGCTTTGTTTGTGATTTTTCTACTTGTTTTAGTTCCCGTGTTCACGGGTGGTGCTTTCGCTCAACTTCAATTTACACCGGGGTGTTAACGTCTGATTTTTACGTTAACAGGTTTAAAACAAGTTCCTCGTGCCTGGTACGAACATCTTAAAATCATTTAATTACATCTCGTTTCCAAATAGGCAAAATCGATATGACTTTATTTATTAAACGAGTAAATAACGAATATTTTAGTTGTACAAATTTACGTCGACGATATTATTTTCGGCTTAACTAACGAAAATCTTTGTAATCAATTTTCAAATATTATGAAAAATGAATTTTAAATGTCTCACATGGGAGAATTAAATTTCTTTTTAGGTTTACAAATAAAGTAACTTGAAAATGGTACCTTTATTCATCAAGAAAAATATTATAACGATCTATTACCGTCGTTTTGAAATGGATAAAACTTCAAGCAAATCAACACCGATGAGTACGAGTGCTCCCTTGGAGAAAGATGATAACGGAAAAGATTTCGATGAAAAATTATATCGTAGTATGATTGGTTCCTTACTTTATTTAATGGCAAGTCGACCCGACATTATGATGAGCGTATGTCTTTGTGCCCGATTTCAAGCAAAACCAAAAGAATCTCACCAAAGAGCTGTGAAACGTATCTTACGATATCTATCGAGTACTAGAGATTATGGTTTGTTTTACCCTAAGGGATCATCGTTTGAACTAGTTTCATAGAGTGACGCGGATTTCAGTGGATGTAAAACAGATCGTAAGAGTACTAACGGAATGTGTCACTTTATCGGACAATCATTAGTCTCATGGTTTAACAAAAATCGAAATTGTGTCGTCTTATTTACTTGCGAAGCCGAATATATTTCAGCAGCTCTCGCATGTGCACAAGTGATATACATGCAACAAACACTTATGGATTTCAACAAAGTTATCAATAAATCACCAATATATTGCGATAACACGAGTGCAATAAATCTATCAAAAAACCCTGTAAATCACCCGCGTACTAAACATATAGATATAGGACATCATTTTTTATGTGACAATGTAGAAAAGGGAATTATTACATTAGAATACGTAAATACCGAGAATCAAATAGTAGATATTTTTTCAAAACCGCTAAATGAACAAACATTTGTTAAACTGTGACGCGATTTAGGAATATGCTCTCTTAATGAACTTTTAAACTAATACTACATTTTTCATTTATTCTATTTTTAGCTAAAATTTTTTTCCACAAATTAAAATTGTTAACTCCTTCACCTTAAATTTTTTAGGCGGTTGTTTTACCTATGAATAACCTTTAAAATCATATATAAATAACTTTTTACAAACCAAAAAGTAAAGCAAATACAGACTTCATATTTTTACAACAGAAAATATAAGCACGTCTTCCGACAACTCACATCTCTCCTTCTCGACACCAATAACGGGTAGCTCAGCGGATACACCTCATCGCCTTCCTACTCCTACACCAAATCAGGAACCAATATATATGTGGTCTTCCTACCACACGGGATTCTCTTCCGATAAAAAGAAGTCCAAACGATCTCTATTTATCTCTCCTAACACCAAGGAGAAAATCGATGAGATACATCATTATCAAAAGCAACAAACAAATTTACAACGAGAATTATACTTTGAGCAAAAGGTGACTTCGCGACGACTAAGTTTTCTAGAGCAAGTGGCCATAAAATTTTGTAATTCATGAAAGAAGGATGTACATGAACCACTTTCAATTCCTTGCAATCATTTGGATCCCTCTGCCTTGTATCACACACCTTTGGATCCTTCACCTAGGCGATTCTCTGGTTTCCAAAGAACCCACGAGCGTGGAAATATATGGTCTCCACTTAAGTCATGGAGGGATGACAAGTCTGAAGATCGCAATGCTCCTTCGTCATCTAAATAAGTTTAATTATTCTCACTATATTTTTATCTACGTATATTTTTATTCTGTTTCATAAATAATAATACTATGTTTTATTAAAATCAAATCTCGAAAATAAGCAACACCCTTCAAAATTAGGCTATTTTAAGACAAATTTGTCATCTCAGACGTCTGAACTTTGCCATCAGACGTTTGACACTCCGGTATCACACAAATTTTTATCCATCGTGCATATACCGATGTCTGATGTAACCTTTCAGACGTCTAAAAATTAACTCTACTTCATAACATATACAAATCCGTCTATTTCAGCCGTCTGAACTATTGACCAGACGTTTGAACAACATCTCTGTATCCATAAGATAACAACTCAGACCATTTTCAAACGTTTGATATTATATACAAATGTTTGAGAAAACTATCTGTCTTGCAAGAATAACACTTTGACCTACTCAGACGTCTGATTCTACAACTAGACGTCTGATAACTCTCTCTGCCTTTCGAAAATAGCAAATTGATCAATTCCAGACATCTGCCTCCAACAACCAGACATTTGATTCTATTTACTGTCTTCAAACTAGGTTAAATTGGACGTCTGAATAACTTTCCAAACGTTTGAAATTCAATCGACACTCTAAATTACCTTACTAACGTCTATTTTTTTCACTATTTTTCCACTTACATTTTACTTCGTTTCTACAGCAAGGACGATTTTTAAATTCTCAAAATTACTTTCTCTTCCAAATGTAACGATCCCAATTTTGAATTAAATTTAAATTAATAGTTAATGTGAGTTTTTGAATAAATTTGGGAATAAACTTTGAACTTGAAATATATACGCAAATGTATATATGAGTAACTTGAATTTGACTTTAGAGTTTGAATTTGAATATAGAAATTGTATTTGAATTTAAGTTTTAAATAAATGACCTAGAACAACAATTTGGGTTTAAAAATATTATTTATGTAAAATAAAGTAATGGGTAATTAGTTTAAATAACATTTTCTTTTAAATAATGTGTATATGCAAGTATGAACAAACAAAAGAAAAAAATATCTAAGTATCTATGTACAAACAAATAAAAGAAATAAGCAAAAGCTTATAAAACAAGACAAAGAAAATTTATACAAAAAAAAATCCTTAGCCACCAAAACAAGAATATCAGCCGAAACAATATCTATCAGCCTCCTTAGCACACAAAATATTATCTCATCAGCAGAAATCTATGCTTAATCAAACAAAGAAAAAATATCTCTGACCTGTTGTACAAACAAAAACATAATAACCTGTAAACTCATTTTCTATATATCAAGCTTCACATTTCAGCTCGTCCATCCAAACTGAGTAAAATCTAAAGTAAGCTTTATCTTCAACCTTATAAATTAACAACTTCATTAAAGCCAGAGAATCAAGAAAAGATTTCAGCTGCAGTTCAATAGCCTGTTTCAAATTAAAGAGTTCTGTTCACTCTGGAAAACAATGTGAGTAACTCCACTTTAAAACAATTTAAAAGTATAAATCTGTTGTGTATATATATATATATATATATATATATATATATATATCTGTGAATACGTATGTTGTATCTATATACGTATGAATTCTCTGTGAATGATGGATGGAATTTGTGTGCAGGCTGATGCTCATAAATGTTCTCTGTTCTAAGATTATAAACACAGGATTTTGATTCGAAATTCATTTTCACTTGATCAACTCGATGTTTGGACTTAAGATTAGAGAAGAAGAAAAGCTGTTGTTATAGCATATACTAAAGATTAAAAATCTATTTTAAGTTTAAACAACTCAGTATTGTCTCTGGAAAACAAAGGACTGAGCAAAACCTTACATAAGTCAAAATTCAAGTTTCTTAATTCACGATTTCAGGTACATAACTTGAATTCGTATACTATAACATGATTTTTAAAGCAAAAATCATAATTTTTAGAGTGAAGATGAGGGAGTAGTTTGGGTTTGTCGAGATTTCATAATCTCGGCGATTTCTGGTGATCCTCTGGGTTGTGAGGATCGAGGTTCTCAGGGGTGGTAGCGGAGTGAACGGGGTTTGTGGAAAAAATAGTGAGAGGATGTGAAGTTGAACGTAGTGGTGCGGCGGCGAACGTTTATAATTTGTAAACCTAGTTTTGCAATGGGTTTGTATTATGATTCGTTCGTTCTCTAGGATGGATCGAGCGCTATGAAACTTTGGGTGATGGTAGAGGGGAGGTTTACGAGTAGTCGGTCGGAGTTTCAGGAGTTCTGATGGTCGAGGTTGAGGAGGCGACGATGATTTCTAGGTTGATAGTGAAGCTGATTGTGTTTTCACGTTTCCATTTTGAACTCGATTTTTGATTTCGAGTGAAGGATGGAGATTTGTGGGGTCGGAGATTGGTTAATAGGTGGTCGTCGACTTGCTCGACGATGCAGCGTCGACCGGAGAAGATCATCGGTGTCGTGCACGTGCATGGTGCACGAGTTGGTGATCTGGGAATTTTGAAAGTATTGGGTCGAAGCAGGAATTTGTTCACGAGATTGTCTCGAGTTATTCTCGAGCAAATTTGAGTTGAGAAGAAGGTGTTTTTGTGTTGAACTCGAAGCAAGCATGTTTGGGACTCGGGAAAAATGTGTGTTACAGGTTTTATAAAGAAAACCTGTTCTGTTTTCTAAAATGTTTTGTACAGGTTTTTAAACCTGTCCAGTTTTCCAAATTTAAAAATTCAATTTTTAAATTACAAAGCAAATTTTAAATGAAAAGCAAAGTTTAAAATAAGTTTGAATTTTTAAGCGAAGTTTTAAATTGTAAGAGAAGTTTTTAATCTAAGTTAAATCAAAAATCAAGATTTGTTTGCATTTCAGTTTTGTAAGAAGAGAAGTTTTAAATTTAAATAGTTTTAAATAACTTGAATGATTAAGTGTATTTTTTTAATTTATTTGAATTTAAAATGAAATTGGGTTTTAAATTCTTTTAAACTTCTATTATAAGATAAATAATTCTTTAACTTGTGGAATAAAAGGTTTTGAAATTGTTATAAACTTTGTTAAAGTTAATTTGTTTTCATTATAAATAGTAAAATTTTGTAAGTAAATTGTTTTTAAATGCCTGGTTAATGATAATGTGATCATAGATAAGAATAATGTGTTTATCTTTAAATAAATGAAGATTTAATGATTTGTAATTATTAAGTTAATTAAAATGGATAATTAATGATTTAGATTAATTAATAATTAAAGGTTTAAATTAGTTAATTAAGGTTTAAGTTAATTAATGATTAGGAATGATTAAATTGTATTTAAGAATTTATTAAGTTACAATTAACACTTAATTAATTAACTAATTAGGAATAATTAATGAGTTATTAATGGTTAATCAATTTTAATTAATGATGATTAAAATAAGTAATTTCTTTAACAAAGTAATTAAAGAATTGTTATTAGTTAATGAACGTCGGTAATTAAGATTATTTAAATAATTTATTAATGTGATTAATTTTAATAATTAGTTTAAATTAATTAATTAATGATAATCACTTATGAAATTGTGTAAGTGTAATTGCTTTATGAAAGTAATTAAGGAATTAATTACTCATTTTAATTAATTGAGTTTAATTTGATTAATTTAAATTAATTGTCAAATATTGTGTACTGGATTGATATTTCTGATATGTAATTGTGCTGCTATGTAATGTGAATTGCTTTGTGCTGAACTGTGATTTGTGATTTGTTTCTATGTGTATGTGAAAACCCTGTTTGCCCGTAAAACGGCATTTAAATTACGATGTGACAGGGAGTCGGATTCCAGTTGGTTATCCGAAACCCACATCGAATCATATTAGTGAATCTCTGTGATTGATGAATTTACTTGATCTGTGATGATTGAATGATGTTGCACTATTATGCGAAACCCCTGGACTACACCATACACACACAAATATGGATTGCACATGGAAATTGGTTAAGTCGCAGATTTTTGAAATAAGTTGTGAATTTGAATATTTTCTAATCCAAATAGTTTTGGAAATGGATTAGGATTAAATGTGAAAAGCTTTTGAAATGAAATTTCAAGATAAAATTTATTTTTGAATAACTTGGTAAAGTTTTGAAATTTAAATAATTTGATTTAAATTTAAATTCAAAATTTGAAACTGAATTCTAAGATTTGAAACTAGGGATTAAAGATGTTATACTAGTTATATATGGGTTAAACCATTTTAAATGTATTGATTTAGTAATTTGAATTTAATTCAAGGGCTTTAACTCGTGCAAATATAATTGGATTTTTCTGAAGCGAAAACTATTAGTTTTCAAATAATAAAAGCTTTCACATAAGACATGAACTTCCAGTTTGTGTTAAAAAGGATTTAAAGTTTGAAATGAAAATGGTTTTCCAGGTTATGAATAAATCTTTGGAAACGGTTTGAAAGCTATAAGTTAAATCTTTAATTTAAAGATTTAATGAGTTAATCCAATCGAAGTGGAAATTGTTTTGGAAATCTATGAATGGATCTTTGTGAAACTGGATGAAATTTGCGGAATAAATCTTTTTTTTAAAAGATTTGAAATGGTAATTTGTTTAACCATTTGAAGAATTTTTTTTCGATTTTATAAGTTGTGACTTAACTGAAATCCCATATCCATATATTTTTTAATATTGCGCTCATTATTCGGTTTAGCCGAGAGAGGACCTTGTGTCATATAACCCATTCCGAATAATGATACGTCGTTATGGATAGCATTTGAAGACCGGTGTTGAAGACCGAGTATTTGTGAGAATGATAGGATGACCTATCGATTGACTCTGCACTGAGTCGCTCCGGTATAGAGTTCTCCCTAAGTGATGGGAAGTCCGATCGGGATTGTGAATACCCGGACTTGCAAGGGCTTCTTCGGAAGTGCCTTCGGTTCTGTTTGAACCCGGGACAAACTTGTATGGTTGTATGTCTGACACTACACTTTGAGATATAAACCAGATTTTTCAAATACATATTTGTTGGTGGCGGAGAATTTATTCTCTTAGCTTAACACCCTTCTCTGAGACGTACGAGCTCAGAGGTTATATAGTTGAAGGTTATCAGAGATATATTCCCAATTTGGTAGTGTGGCATGCTAAGTGCTGCTGTGTATTGATGATCATTTGTGATCAAAGCATGGCTTTTGTATGAAGCGCAGCTTTGTGGATAAAACTGCATCAGGACCTCACACCCCGGAAATGGTTAAAACAGGAAAGATGCGGAAAGGTTATGAGGGTCGTGCCCTTTAGGGTGTGTCATTCCCTTCTGGTAAAGGGTGGTATCATGGTATGGAGCCCAGATATTTAACTATGTGGTGAGCTTCAATCTCAATTACTGCGTGGTTGTTGCTTTGTGGTTTAGAGGCGCCTCGGGTAAAGGTCCCAAAGGATCGGGGGTGGCATGCTCGAGTAGTAGTCACCTAGTCATAGAGGTAACCCGGCCTTGTGCTGGCAGAGATCCGATTAGGTTCTCGGGACGTCCCCCCAGAGGCGTACCCATGGACAGTGGGAAGTTCCTTAGCCCGACCATTTGTTGGAAATCCAAACAAAACAATACGCGCCCTATACGGTTTTAGCTGTATAACCTGCCATGGAATGTGGCGGTAACCTGCTATTGAACATGGTAGCTATAGTAGGCATACAATAATGGTTGTATGCTGATTAAGATTAATGTTATACTTCCGAAATGTTTTCTGTACTATGCACTAATAATAATATTAAAGAGAAATTTTTGCGTATCAAGCATGTTTGACTATCATAAGGAGAAATCTCCTCCAATTCTATGTTTGCATTGTGTGTGTGGCGGGAGGCCTTATGGTCGTTTCATTTTCTAAAAAGCATTGCGGATTTATGTTAAATTCTCTTGTGTTTGTTTTAAAAGATAAACTATTTTTGTTGCTCACACCAGTCTCATGACTGACTTGGAGTTTATTGTTCCTTTCCTAAACTCTGGATGCCCACAATTTTTCCACACGGGTAGTCTGGAGTTGGGTTTTTCAGATAGTCAGGTTTAGTAGATTATCTGGAGTTAGTTCAGTCTTTGGATATGGACGATACTTGCTTATCTAGGTGAAACTTGATGTTGGTTCAAGCTAGCTTTGGAGTGGAGCATTGGATTTGGAGATGCATTATTTTGAAGATATTCTTTCCGCTGTGTCTTGTATCTCTGATAGTATTGATGTCTATTGTATCATTCTGTTGTGTCATATTATATCAGATGTTGTATCTGTCATTGTATAAATGTTATATATATATATATTGATATTATTATTTTTCTTCCGTTGTGTTGTACTAATGGTGTTATAAGCTCCGACGAACCAGATTCGATGTTTGGATCTGCGGCATTGGAATATGAGTGTCGTATTCGGTGCCGATTTTCGAAGGTCGAGTCAGGGCCTTCACATTTGGTATCAGAGCTAGGGTTGAAACTTTAGCTCAGGAGTATAACACATTAAGTAACTCATTAGAGATAGAGTGAAGTAAACTCTAGAATGAGTATATCCCTAAGATATCCGTTCGAAGGCCTCAGTAAATTCTCTTACTATTCACTGATAGTAAGTATGAGTGCAAGAAGAGAACGAGATAAGGGACAGGGATGTACCAGTACGAATGGTCAATACCCTGTAATAGTGGAAACAATTTTCTCTATAAATCTTCTTTGATTCGTTTCCAAAATTCTTTGATTGCTTCGTACCAGCCGCAAGAAGAAGTTTCGGTGTGATGGTGGCCCTACGAATCGTTGTAGAAAATCCTTACTTCGTATCTTCATCGGTTTCTTATCAGTTTTTCGATTTAAACTTTAATGAATTAGAAATTTGAAATTGGAAATTCTAAATAAATTGGTTAATAAAATATAAAGCTAAATTTGAATTGAATCGATAAAACGATTTCATTTAAAACCAAATTTGAAATTCTATTATAATTTCTTGTGTAGACCGAAGTCCGAAGGGGGACAAGTTGGTATATACCTTGGGGCGTTCAGACTTATGTTGGAATGCATATCTAGTGTTTGGGAAATTGTAGGAGATTGAATCTATCTATCTATTCTTTGGGGTCTCGATATATTCTACGAATGGTTAGTTATCCCTTCGAACTAACCAGCGCCTCTGCATATTTCGTAGATTGGATGACCCGAGTATCCTATGTAGTATTGTATGAGTTTGTTCTCGTATTGTTGATATTCCGATTTGGTGATCCAAATGCAGAATTGATATCCAGTTTGATCTGGAAAACTGTTTCTTTATCTTTATGTATATATCATTGTTGTTCTCGCGCCTGCAAATTTCGGGGACGAAATTTCTTAAGGGGGGAATCTGTAACGATCCCAATTTTGAATTAAATTTAAATTAATAGTTAATGTGAGTTTTTGAATAAATTTTGGATTAAATTTCTAATTTGAAATATATATGCATATGTATATATGAGTAACTTGAATTTGACTTTAGAGTTTGAATTTGAATATAGAAATTGTATTTGAATTTAAATTTTAAATAAATGACTTAGAACAACAATTTAGGTTTGAAAATATTATTTATGTAAAATAAAGTAATGGGTAATTAGTTTAAATAACATTTTCTTTTAAATAATGTGTATATGCAAGTATGAAAAACAAAAGAAAAATATATCTAAGTATCTATGTACAAACAAATAAAAGAATTAAGCAAAAGCTTATAAAACAAGACAAAGAAAATTTATACAAAAAAAATCCTTAGCCACCAAAACAAGAATATCAGCCGAAACAATATCATATCAGCCTCCTTAGCACACAAAATATTATCTCATCAGCAGAAATCTATGCTTAATCAAATAAAGAAAAAATATCTCTGACTTGTTGTACGAACAAAAACATAATAACATGTAAACTCATTTTCTATATATCAAGCTTCACATTTCAGCCCGTTCATCCAAAACTGAGTAAAATCTGAAGTAAGCTTTATCTTCAACCTTATAAATCAAAAACTTCACTAAAGCCAGAGGATCAAGAAAAGATTTCAGCTGCAGTTCAATAGCCGCTTTCAAATTAAAGAGTTCTGTTCACTCTGGAAAACAATGTGAGTAACACCACTTTAAAACAATTTAAAAGTATAAATCCATTGTATGTATGTATATATATATATATTTCTGTGAACACGTATGTTGTATCTATATACGTATGAATTCTCTGTGAATGATGGATGGAATTTGTGTGCAGGCTGATGCTCATAAATGTTCTCTGTTCTAAGATTATAAACACAGGATTTTGATTCAAAATTCATTTTAACTTGATCTACTCGATGTTTGGACTTAGGATTAAAGAAGGAAAAAAAGCTGTTGTTATAGCATATACTAAAGATTAAAAATCTATTTAAGTTTAAACAACTCAGTATTGTCTCTGGAAAACAAAGGACTGAGAAAAACCTTACATAAGTCAGAATTCAAGTTTCTTAATTCACGATTTCAGGTATATAACTTGAATTCGTATACTATAACATGATTTTTAAAGCAAAAATCATAATTTTTAGAGTGAAGATGAGGGAGCAGTTTGGGTTTATCGAGATTTCATAATCGCGGCGATTTCTGGTGATCCTCTGGGTCGTGAGGATCGGGGTGCTCAGGGGTGGTAGCAGAGTGAACGGGGTTTGTGGAAAAAATAGTGAGAGGATGTGAAGTTGAACGTGGCGGCAACGGCGAACGTTTATAATTTGTAAACCTATTTTTGCAATGGGTTCGTATTTTGATTCGTTCGTCCTTTAGGATGGATCGAGCGCTACAAAACTTTGGGTGACGGTAGAGGGGAGGTTGACAAGTAGTTGGCCGTAGTTTCAGGAATTCTGATGGTCGAGGTTGAGGAGGCGACGATGATTTCCAGGTTGATGGTGAAGCTGGTTGTGTTTCCAGGTTTCCATTTTGAACTCGATTTTTGATTTCGAGTTAAGGATGGAGATTTGGGGGGTCGGAGATTGGTTAGTAGGTGGTCGTCAACTTGCTCGACGATGCAGCATTGACCGGAGAAGATCATCGGCGCCGTGCACGTGCATGGTGCACGAGTTGGTGATCTGGGAATTTTGATAGTATTGGGTGGAAGCATGAATTTGTTCATGAGATTGTCTCGAGTTATTCTCGAGCAAATATGAGTTGAGCTCGAGGTGTTTTTGTGTTGAACTCAAAGCAAGCATGTTTGGGAGTCGGGAAAAATGTGTGTTACAGTTTTATAAAGATAACCTGTTCTGTTTTCTAAAATGTTTTGTACAAGTTTTTAAACCTGTCCAGTTTTCCAAATTTAAAAATTTTCAAATTTTAAATTATAAAGATAAGTTTAAATGAAAAGCGAAGTTTAAAATAAGTTCGAATTTTTAAGTGAAGTTTTAAATTGTAAGAGAAATTTTTAATCTAAGTTAAATCTGAAATCAAAATTTGTTTGCATTTCGATTTTGTAAGAAGAGAAGTTTTAAATTTAAATAGTTTTACATAACTTGAATGATTAAGTGTATTTTTTAATTTATTTGAATTTAAAATGAAACTGGGTTTTAAATTCTTTTAAACTTCTATTATAAGATAAATAATTCTTCAACTTGTGGAATAAAAGGGTTTTGAAATTGTTATAAACATTGTTAAAGTTAATTTGTTTTCATTTTAAGTCTTATATTTAAAATGAAATTTTAAAATGTAAAATTTTGAAAGTAAATTGTTTTTAAATGCCCGGTGAATGATAATTTGATCATAGATAAGAAAAATGTGTTTATCTTTAAATAAATGAAGATTTAATGATTTGTAATTATTAAGTAAATTAAAATGGATAATTAATGATTTGGATTAATTAATAATTAAAGGTTTAAATTAGTTAATTAAGGTTTAAGTTAATTAATGAATAGGAATAATTAAATTGTATTTAAGAATTTATTAAGTTACAATTAACACTTAATTAATTAACTAATTAGGATTAATTAATGAGTTATTAATGGGTAATCAATTTTATATAATGAAGACTAAAATAAGTAATTTCTTTAACAAAGTAATTAAAGAATTGTTATTAGTTAATGAAGGTCATTAATTAAGATTATTTAAATAATTTATTAATGTGATTAATTTTACTAATTAATTTAAATTAATTAATTAATGATAATATTTATGAAATTGTGTAAGTGTAATTGCTTTATGAAAGTAATTAAGGAATAAATTACTCATTTTAATTAATTTAAATTAATTGTCAAATATTGTGTACTGGATTGATATTTCTGATATGTAATTGTGATGCTATGTAATGTGAATTGCTTTGTGCTGAACTGTGATTTTTGATTTGTTTCTATGTGTGTGAAAACCCCATTTGCCCGCAAAACGGCATTTAAATTTCGATGCGACAGGGAGTCGGATTCCAGTTGGTTATCCGAAACCCATATCGAATCATAGCAGTAAATCTCTATGATTGATGAATTTACTTGATCTGTGATGATTGAATGATGTTTCACTATTGTGGGAAACCTCTGGACTACACCATACACACACAAATACGGATTGCACGTGGAAATTGGTTAAGTCGTAGATTTTTGAAATAAGTTGTGAATTGGAATTTTTTTAAATCCAAATAGTTTTGAAAATGGATTAGGATTAAATGTGAAAAGCTTTTGAAATGAAATTTCAAGATAAAGTTTATTTTTGAATAACTTTATAAAGTTTTGAAACTTAAATAATTTGATTTAAATTTAAATTCAAAATTTGAAACTGAATTCTATGATTTGAAACTAGGGATTAAAGACGTTATACTAGTTATATATGGGTTAAACCTTTTTAAATGTATTGATTTGGGAATTTGAATTTAATTCAAGGGCTTTAACTCATGCAAATATAATTGGATTTTTATGAAGCGAAAACTATTGGTTTTCAAATAATAAAAGCTTTCACATAAGACATGAACTTCCAATTTGTGTTAAAAAGGATTTCAAGTTTGAAATGAAAATGGTTTTCCAGGTTATGAATAAATCTTTGGAAACGGTTTGAAAGCTATAAGTTAAATCTTTAATTTAAAGATTTAATGAGTTAATCCAATCGAAATGGAAATTGTTTTGGAAATCTATGAATGGATATTTGTGAAACTGGGTAAACTTTGTGGAATAAACCTTATTGTTTAAAAGATTTGAAATGGTAAATTGTTTAACCATTTGACGAAATTTTTTTGGATTTAATAAGTTGTGACTTAAATGAAATCCCATATCTATATATTTTTAAATATTGCGCTCATTATCCGGTTTAGCCGGGAGAGGACCTTGTGTCATATAACCCATTCCGAATAATGATACTCGTTATGGATAGCATTTGAAGACCGATGTTGAAGACTGGGTATTTGTGAGAACGATAGGATAACATATCGATTGACTCTGCACTGAGTTGCTCAGTTATAGAGTTATCCCTAAGTGATGGGAAGTCCGATCGGTATTGTGAATTCCCGGACTTGCAAGGGCTTCTTCGGAAGTGCCTTCGGTTCTATTCGAACCCGGGACAGACTTGTTTGGTTGTATGTCTGACACTACACTTTGAGATATAAAGCAGATTTCTTTCAAATACATATCTGTTGGTGGTGGAGAATTTATTCTCTTAGCTCAACACCCTTCTCTGAAATGTATGAGCTCAGAGGTTATATAGTTGAAGGTTATCAACGATATATTCCCAATTTGGTAGTGTGGCATGCTAAGTGCTGCTGTGTGTTGATGATCATTTGTTGATCATTTGTGATCAAAGCATGGCTTTTGTATGAAGCGTAGCTTTGTGGACAAAACTGCATCAGGTCTTCACACCCCGGAAATGGTCAAAACAGGAAAGATGCGGCAAGGTTTGAGGGTCGCGCCCTTTAGGGTGTGTCATTCCCTTCTGTTAAAGTGTGGTATCATGGTATGGGGCCCAGATATTTACCTATGTGGTGGGCTTCAATCTCATTTACTGTGTGGTTGTTGCTTTGTGGTTTAGAGGCGCCTCGGATAAAGGTCCCAAAGGACTGGGGGTGGCATGCTCGAGTAGTAGTTACCTAGTTACAGAGGTAACTCGACCTTGTGTTAGCAGAGATCCGGTTAGGTTCTCGGGACGTCCCGCCAGAGGTGTACCCATGGACAGTGGGAAGTTCCTTAGCCCGACCATTTGTTGGAAATCCAAACAAAACAATACGTGCCCTGTACGGTTTTAGTTGTATAACCTTCCATGGAATGTGGCGGTAACCTGCTATTGAACATGGTAGCTATAGTAGGCATACAATAATGGTTGTATGCTGACTAAGATTAATATTATACTTTCGAAATGTTTTCTGCACTATGCACTAATAATAATATTGAAAAGAAATTTTTGCGTATCAAGCATGTTTGACTATCATAAGGAGAAATCTCATCCAATTTTGCGTTTGCATTGTGTGTGTGGCGGGAGGCCTTATGGTAGTTTCATTTTCTAAAAAGCATTGCGGATTTGTGTTAAATTCTCTTGTTGTTGGTTTTAAAAGATAAACTATTTTTGTTGCTCACACCAGTCCCATGACTGACTCGGAGTTTGTTGTTCCTTTCCTAAACTGTAGGTGTCGATAATTATTCCACACGGGAAGTCTAGAGATGGGTTTTTCAAATAGTCAGGTTTACTAGATTATCTGGAGTTAGTTCAGTCTTTGGATATGGACAAGACTTGCTTATCTAGGTGAAACGTGATGTTGGTTCGAGCTAGCTTTGGAGTGGAGCATTGGATTTGGAGATGCATTCTTTTGAAGATATTCTTTCCGCTGTCTTGTATCTATGATAGTATTGATATCTATTGTGTCATTCTGTTGTGTCATATTATATCAGATGTTGTATCTTTCATTGTATCAATGTTATATATATATATATATGTATTGATATATTTTTTCTTCCGCTGTGTTGTACTTAATGGTGTTATAAGCTCCGGCGAACCAGATTCGACGTTTGGATAAATATGAGTGCCGTATTCGTTGCTGATTTTCGAAGGTCGAGTCAGGGCCGTCACACCAAACTCGCTCGAATTCAATGGCTCCTAAAACAAAAAACCCTAAGATCTCTAAGCGAAAGAAAGATCAAGCCACTTCATCCAACTCCCAAGTTTATTCTAACGATCAAATTGAACGATGGATGAATCGTGTACCGCATTCGCTCAAGAGATACGAGAACATTCAAAAGAAGAAACTCCATATAGGTCCATTTTATAATTTGCTAAAGTTTCCAATGTATGATTTAGACGAAATGTGTGAAAGTGCTGGTTTGGAAACATTAATATCCTTTAATCCCAATAACATCCAAATAGATCAGCTAACCGTATTCTTTTCTATGCTAATTTGGATAGCACAGCAGTTTGGGACACCGACAATGATGATAATAGGCTATGGTCTAGTGTTTACGGCAACACAATTAGGCTTACTCCAGGGATCATAGGCCGAACTCTCGGATGTTCCGACACCGAAGAAGATTTATATAATATTCCAGACATGCGTCTGAAACCAAGAGATAATATAACATATCAAATATGAGAAGATGATATGCCTAGATTCGTATCCAAATACCTACAACCTAAGACGAGACATCTCACTAGAATGATTATCAATACTATCATTTCTCGCCTTGGTAGTCATGAGCAAATCATGGAACCAGAGCATAAGACCTTATATGCTATATTCAATGGAACAAGGGTCAATTGGGAAAAATTTATATTTGATGAGTTCAAACATTTTTGGACTCGATCACGCCCATCCATCATCTATCCTACATATATCATGAGACTTCTACGATCTCACAACATCCTCTCATATTTATCCACTTTTGAAGAGATTTCTCTGAAAATGCATCCATAAAAATTTTCTCCTTAATGCAGTTACCGAAAAATCCTTCGGATTTTTTATCATTTGAAGAGTGGACGCAACGTTGTCAAGCCAGAAAAAGTGGGCCTCCACCTCAAACACAACCTTAACCATCACAAGAGGTAGAGTGACATCATGAGACTACTCTTTCTCCTTCTTCACCATTTTATTATATGTGCCAAGATGATATTTTGGAGACTCGCATTGAGACGAATCCAAATGAGAGTATTCACAACTTAACTCTCCAAAATCAGCTTATTTTATCTCGGAACCAAAAATTATTAGTTAAGCGCATTGATAGTTTTGAAACATCTTTGTTTCTCGCCTAGCCACATTTGAAACATCACTTTCATCTGTATTATCTGTTCTAAAGGAGTTTCTTCAAAGGGTTCGTGGTCCTACACCACCTTCAGAAGATTTGCCAACTTCAGTACCTTCTCCTCTTCCTTCGAAACATTCCAAACTGTTTGACGAGGAGAAAGAACCTTTCGAACAAACTCCGACATCTCCTAAAAAACATGCGAGTTTGAAGATAAAGGAGATGATCAAGAAAAATCTTTCCTGAAAGATCCTTAAATTTCTTAGGATTCCATCTTTTGTATCAAAATGATAAAAATCTATGAATGCAATCGGTTAATGTGATTAATGAAATTTCCTTTTTGTTGTGTTATTTCTGTGTATATTTTTTTGTGATCTTACAAAGATTGATAAATACTTAATGGAATTGAAATAATGTCTACAATTCAAGCAGTGATGAATCTTTTTTCATAATGCCAAAGGGTGAGAAATAATAAAAATCACAATAAATAATGGAAAGCACATATTCAAGGCGAGATTTATAAAAATATATACAAGTACATTATATAGTTATCATCATCAAAAAGTGGGAGATTGTTAGGAAATCAAATCTATGGTTTCGATGACAACAACTATACAATGGAAATCGAATATGCATACATATTTCTATACGTACAGGTACTTGCTAGAACATCACTATAAAGACAAGAAAAAGGCTCAAAGAACACTACAAGAGACTACAAGTCGATAGGTACAGAGAAGCAACATAAAAGATGCACAAAACAGATATGCACAAGTATCAGACGTCTGGGTGCACAAGCCAGACATCTGCAAAAGTCCTCTGCAACAACAAATAGATTATGCCAAACATCTGGTAATAGCACTCAGACGTCTGAAAATCTACTATGTACAAAAAATATATAGTATCAGACGTCTGATACAAATGCCAGACGTCTGAATTCAAACTCAGATTTCAGATGTGAACTTCAACTACCACATAAGAATGACATCTCCGTTTTTCTTCGCCGCAACTCTTCATCGTCAACAGAAGCAACTTCAGAGTGTTCGTTAATGGATAAAACTACTCACGATACCTACCTACAACTATATATAGCATCAAGAATCAAAAGAACAAACTTTTACGCTCTCTAATTACATACTATATAATATATTCTTGATCTCTAGCAATTTATACTTGTATTTCACTCTTATAAATATTCAATTCTTCATAGAAAAAACTCTCTAGATATATATTGGAAGCATTTGTACTAATTAATCAATATCCGTGTTATAGAGCACACATTTGACAAGAATAATTCATTGTAAACAAGCCTATTCCTCTGGGCGATGCGAGGATGTTTGATAGTCGAATTCCGCAAAGGAGCTTTGGGACTGGACGAAGGACGGGAGGTCCGAACCATTACAAAATCCTGGTATGCTCTATATTTACATAGATTGATATTTCTTTTAGTTACATCATATATTTTGTTACATATACTTTCATATACACTACATGATCCACCCTGTAGACTTTCAGCATCAAGGCTCGACTTCAAAATAACTCACACAAAATACTTCATAAAAATTTTCACTAACAATTCTTCAATAAATCAGATTAAACAATTATTATTGATAATATGACATGCGATGATTTTCATTATATGAAAACGTTTTGATGTTTGAGAGTTTACCAATCATTTTCTATGATATAGGTCCTTGAATTATTTCTTCTAATTCTCTATTATTATTTTATTTTTCATATGTTGTTTTCTTCAAAAATTAAAATTTCATAAAATCAAAAAAATCATTCATACATATACATAAATACATATTGTTTGCACCAAAAATGGTCACAAACCCAAGTATCGTGAAAGCACCAGTATATGAATACAAATCAGCAATATTCAAACACAATTCTCAGATCTAAGCAATATCAGGCACATCAATTCAGAAATAACAATCAGAAACATAGGATTTATAGTGGTTCGGCGATCTTGTCTACGTCCACTCTGAAGTTTATGACTTTATTGATTCTTTTGATGATCTCAATCCATTACAGCAGATTACAGTAAGTTATCGCTCTGATGTTAGAACACAATGGTGATAGAAAGATGTAGAATTGAATCAGGCAGAGTCTGGATGTCGAATGGCCAAAAGATCCCTTTTCTGTAGGCTCTAGGGGGCTATTTATAGGCATAGGAATCTGAGATCGCGCTCAAACTTCGGGAGACTTCTTTTGGCACGTGAGTGGGCCCACACGACCGACCCTACCAAGTTTTGACTCGATCTGTGATCGATAAGAAACGATTTCGTATCCATCAAAAATTGATCCAATTGAGCTGAAACTTGGTAGGAACAATCTTTACCTTGTATCGAAGCTGCTGTGAAAATTTCATTGCATTTGGATCAGTGGTTTAGGAGATATGATCGATACGAGTTTAAGTTTCTCAAAGTACTGCTTTGTTCGAACCCAGGGTTTCATATCGATGGCCTTTGCATCGATAATGCACGTGGTTTCGTAGTGACGTGGCACGCAACCCTCACATTAATCGACCTTCTACTCTTAGTTGACCGTGTCGTATCCATGTATCTCGCCTTGTTCGTATCAAGTGACGTCACCCAGTTTGCATCGATGGATATGAATGGTAGTTTTACTGATCGATACGAACTGGATCGAGACGAACCGAGGTTCCTTGGTGGATGGATACAAACAAGGCAGGTTTTTCATGGATACGAAACAGTGACTTACCGCTGTTGATGGATGCGAAGTTGATCGATGCGAGGCAGTGCTTGGGGATGGATACGAGACCGACCGACTCGAAGTAGGATGCATCCGTGGATGCGAAGCGGTGTAAGCGGTGTGAACTGATTGATGTGCACGCCATCGATTCGAACCTGATGGATACGAACAGGGGGAGGCGTAGTCATACGGATGGATATGAACCTGATGGATTCGAATAAACCAACACCCCGACCTTTTGATGGATACGAACATCATATTTTCTCTAATTGTATTGATCATATCTCATTCATACGAACTCCGATTAAACTGAAATTTGAAACACCGGCTTTCATGGTCTCGCTTGTCATGTCCTATCAATTGTAGCCTGATCCGGGCTCAGACAAAATTCATCGATATCCATAACGTATCAATGTATAACCAATCTTTGAGACGAACTGTCTTTTGTTTCCGGTCGATCTTTTGGTATCACGGGCTTGCCAAAAAGCAGGATAACACTTGCCCCCCAAAACATGCCTTGTGATAGGAAGGTGTGTTTTGTAATGCCATAAGCTGGATGTTCATATCCTGTCAACAACCTGCAACGAACTCGATAGTTTCATATGACCTCGGACGACGATCGTTCGAGATCGTATGCCATTTGAGGTGAATCAGGACCATTCGCAGTCGATGTTGTCTGCGGCAAATGATGAGATGGGACCTTTTGCGGTCGGATGCCATTCGCGGAAAATGGTGAAATGGGACCGTTCGTAGTCGGATGCCATTCGCGGCAAACGATGAAATGGGACCGTTCGCAGTCGGATGCCATTCGCGGCAAATGATGAAATGGGACAGTTCGCGTTCGGGTGCCGTTCGAGGCAAATTGTGCTCGTTCGCGATCGTGTTCCATTCGAGGAGAATTATGATCGTTTGCGGTCGGATGTCATACTAAGTGAATCGTGACCGTTCGCGGTCGGGTGCCGTTCGAGGCAAATTGTGATCGTTCGCGATCGTGTGCCGTTCGAGGCGAATTGTGATCGTTAACGAACGGATATCATACTAAGCGAATCATGACCCCGCTGTCGGGTGCCGTTCGAGGCAAATTGTGATCATTCGCGATCGTGTGCTGTTCGAGGCGAATAGGTGTGTCCTGGGGGGACTTAGCATTATCGATGCCAGATTTCACGTTTGGGTGAGTTTCTGAATCAAAGACTTTGGCGGTTCATCGCCATACAAGAGGTGCTCATGGACCGTTCGCGATCCAACGGGTATACAAGTAATTTTTTTCACAGAATTGCAAATATTAAAGCAATGATCATACGAATCCCACAACAGAAATTTCCAAACAAACTACGTCCAAATGTCCAAATCGAAATCAAAGCAAAAGCAAGACGAGGATGTCAAAGCGTAAACTCTTACTATGATGTGGTCAGTAGTCATTCAGAGCATGCCTATGGATCGTGCAGGATCTCATACATGTGTAACTGATTTAACCGTGTTAGTGAGAGGTTTACGACTTATTCATCGTTATTTCAATCAATCAATCAATTGATAACCATACGTTGTCTCGGTTTAGGGTCACCTCTAGCTGATGTAGACGGCGGTCGCTCTGGCTCCACCGCTGGAGCTCGCCTCCTCACATACTGAAGTAGCCTACCGTTCCTGATATGCCCTTCTACCTCATCCTTCAGATGCCTACAATCGTTAGTGTTATGACCGTTCAGTTCATGGAATAAGAAATATTTATCTGATTTCCTCTCGTCAACAGTTGGATCCCTTCACATTGTTTTATGATATGGAACCTGCTCTTTGGTATCCTGATAGATTCGTTTCAAACTATCATTCAGCTCTGAGTATGTGGTGAATCTTGGTTCCTTTCGTGGTCGCATCGATCTGTTATCACTATTCTCAGCCTTTCGTTTTCCCTTGCTAGTTTCTGTACATTTCTTAAGGGGATTTCCATCTTTGACCGCATAAACATTAATTTCTTCTCCTTCTTCTCTTTCGGCGTTTGCATCCTCCGATCGCAAAAAAAATTTCGCCTCGTGATAGAGTTCTCCTAGATCCATAGGCGGGTCTTTAGTCAACGAATTTTGGAACTCTATGCCATCAACTATTCCGGACACAGCTGCCATCATAACCATGGATGAATCTGGTCGATCCACCGATGCTGCTGCCGCGTTGAATCGCGTTAGAAAACTCCTCAAAGACTCTCCAGCTTTCTGCTTTAAAATTGCCAAACTCATCACATTCTTGGGTCTTGCAATGTGAACCCTAAATTGCCTCATGAATTTCTCAGTTAAATCTGCCCGCATTCCTATGGAGCCACTCTCCAGTTGCCTAAACATAACGCTGCGGTATCCATCAAATATAATGGAAAGCACCGGGCCATACTTCCTGTGATGCCCCCAGCACTTCCATGTGCCTCATATACCTTGTCAGATGGACTGCGGGGTCCGTCCTTCCATCGTACATCTCCACTGATGGTAACTTGAACTCTGGTGGGTTCCTAGCCATCCTAATTGCAGGAGAAAAGGGACTCATGTTCACGTCTTCAAGATCCCTGTTCATTAATCCGTCCCTCATGGCTCGCCTGACCATCTCCGCCAATCTATCATTGTCTCCTAGTTGTAATCCTCGTTCATCGTTTCGACCTACCCTACGAGTTCATGAGGGAATTCTGGAATCTGCCCCCCGGCTGAGCGTTCACTCCTATACTACTACCAGGTTGCTCGGATGCCCTGTCTCTCTCTCCGGGATTGGATCAATATTCTCCAAGCGTGTGCCCCCTAATCCAGGTGCTACGCCGGATGGTCCTGCTCCATTCTGAACTCCATCCGCTCCTCGATTATGCGCTCCAAGTTGCCTAATCTATTGAAACAAACTCTAGATCAACTCTTCTTGCCTCTTCATCATCGTCTCCATCTCATCCCTGGTGATGAAGATCGATGCCTGATTCGCTCCCAAGGAAGCCTCTTGACTTCCTTCGTGTTGACTTCTTTCTAGTCTCTGCCTTCTACTTGTTTGTCTTGTCATAGCTCCTTAGATCTGAATTCTTAAATCTTCAAATTCAACTTCCAAATGGTAAAATCCTTGAGTTAGCCCCTCTCGGTGAAAGCACCAAAATGTTTGCACCAAAAATGGTCACAAACCCCAGTATCGCGAAAGCACCAGTATATGAATACAAATCTGCAATATTCAAACACAATTCTCAGATCTAAGCAATATCAAGCACAGCAATTCAGAAATAACAATCAGAAACACATGTTTTATAGTGGTTCGGCGATCTTGCCTACGTCCACTCTGAAGTTTATGACTTTATTGATTCTTTTAATGATCTCAATCCATTACAGCAGATTACAGTAAGTTATCGCTCTGATGTTTGAATACAATGGTGATAGAAAAATGTAGAATTGAATCCAGCAGAGTCCGGACGTCGAATGGCCAAAAGATCCCTTTTCTGTAGGCTTCACGGGGCTATTTATAGGCATAGGAAGCTGAGATCGCGCTCAAACTTCGGGAGACTTCTTCTGGCACGTGAGTGGGCCCATGCGACCGACCCCACCAAGTTTCGACTCGATCTGTGATCGATACGAAACGATTTCATATCCATCAAAAATTGATCCAATCGAGCAGAAACTTGGCAGGAGCAATCTTTACCTTGTATGGAAGCTACTGTGAAAATTTCGTTGCATTTGGATCAGCGGTTTAGGGGATATGATCGATACGAGTTTAAGTTTCTTGAAGTACTGCTTTGTTCGAACCCAGGGTTTGGTATCGATGGCCTTCGCATCAATAATGCACGTGGTTTCGTAGTGACGTGGCGTGCAACCCTCGCATTGATCTACCTTCTACTCCGAGTTGACCGCGTCGTATCCATGTATCTCGCCTTGTTCGTATCAAGTGACGTCACCCAGTTTGCATCGATGGATACGAATGGTAGTTTTACTGATCGATACGAACTGGATCGAGACGAACCGAGGCTCCTTGGTGGATGGATACGAACAAGGCAGGTTTTTCATGGATACGAAACAGTGACTTACCGCTGTTGATGGATGCGAAGTTGATCGATGCGAGGCGGTGCTTGGGGATGGATACGAGACCGACCGACTCGAAGTAGGATGCATTAGTGGATGCGAAGCGGTGTGAACTGATCGATGCGCACGCCATCGATTCGAACCTGATGGATACGAACAGGGCGAGGCGAAGTCATACCGATGGATATGAACCAGATGGATTTGAATAAACCAACACCCCGACCTTTTGATGGATACGAACAGCGTATTTTCTCTAACTTGTATCGATCATATCTCATTCATACGAACTCCGATTAACCTGAAATTTGAAACGCCGGCTTTCATGGTCTTGCTTGTCATGTCCTACAATTGTAGCCTGATCCGGGCTCGGACAAAATTCATCGATATCCATAGCGAAGCAATGTATAACCAATCTTTGAGACGAACTGTCTTTTGTTTTCGATCGATCTTTTGGTATCACGGGCTTGCCAAAAAGCGGGATAACACATATATTTATTAAATTTATTAATTTTTCATTTTATTATGCTTCCATTGCGAATGAATATTCTTATGTTTGTTATAAGTTTTATAATGCATAAAATATGTTAAATTGTTGTTGCACTTTCAAATATAGTCTTGTTTATCACTATCTCAACAAATATTTGAATTAAATGTATAAATTATTTATCTGATCAAATGTGTCAAACATGAGATACCAAATTCAATTCTTTTCACACTAGATACTTAATTAAAAATATTACCAAATCATAAATTTTAAATCAATCAAATTAACATGATTAACTCTCTCTCTACAAAAACACACACACATATAGATATATATAACCATAATAAGGAATAAAAAGTTTGTTTTCTTGGTTCTCTCCAATTATATTACGTCAAAGTTCTCATTCAAGTTATTACCTTTAGGTTACTATTCACTTTTTCCCTTTCATATCAAGGTTAATTTTCACTACATTACATCATAATAATATGATCATATGTCCATATGCATTTCACTTTTTTTTAATTTTTAAATTTACACATTTATTTTTACGGATTAATTTTATCAAAAATAATAATTTTACCGTTACTGAATTTTACTTTGAGATAAATGTTTGATATATTTAATTTTATTAAAGTTTTATCACAGAGAGAAATTATTGAAATAACATTTCGTTTACAAAACTAGAATATTTTGAGAAAACTGCAATATTTATAAGCTTTCCATGTTTCAATTTTTTTCCACTTTCAACTGTTGTCTAATCTATTTGTTTATAAATAATGTTATAACTTTCGTTTAACTACGTGATGTCAATCAGTGAGGTGGTTTCTTCTCAGACCAGTGGACCTATCAGTTCAACTCAGAATTCAAGCAACACCCTTCCAACTCAATCCAGTGGTACCATGAGGTCCTTTACAGCTATGACAGCAGCTCTCTCCACATCACAACACAAAAAGTTGATGGAAAAAAATACCTGCAGTGGGCAGAGTCGGTAAAATTGGTTATCACTGGGCGTGGAAAACTTGGATGCCTCACTGGAGATCTTCCTGCACCTCCTTCGAATGACTCCACCTACAAGGTATGCAAGATGAGAATTCTATTGTCCTTGCATGCTTAATTAACCAGATAGATCCGAAAATCAACTGCAGGTATTTATTTTTCAAAACCACCAAAGAAGTATAGGAAGCTGCCAAAAAGATGGACTCTGAACTTGGTAAAGCTTCTCAAATTTTTGAAATCCACACCAAGCTCAAAGGACTCAAACAAGGTAATCAAACTGTTACCAATATTTTTCGGACTTACGGGACCTGGGATAGGAACTCAATTTGTATCTGGATATCACAACTTTATGGGCTAACTGCACTACAATACAGCAGCAGTTAGAAAAAGAACGAGTTTTTGAGTTCCTTACCGGGTTGAACAGCAATCTTGATAAAGTGAGAGATTGTTTGTTAAGTCATACCCCATTTCCTAACACCGAAGAAGCTTTTTTTGAGGTTAGACGTGAAGAAGCATGTCGTTATGTCATGCTTACTACTCTCGAATTACAGCACATAGAAAGCTCCGCTCTTATTTCAAAATTAGGACCACCACCACATGTCAGATTCAATTCTGATCCTCGGCCTAATCGTAAGGGTGAAAGACCTTGGTGTGATCATTGCAAACGTCATGGCCATACTCTGTCCACTTTATGGGAAATTCATGGCAAACCACTGAATTGGACTCCTCGTCGCCAGAATGACGAAAAGGCCCACAAAACTCAGCCTGAAAGTAATGTTATTCATAACGTTAGAAAAGTGTATGAAATTATTATACAGTAACATCAAAAAAACATTAGTAAATAGTTAGACAATAACGTCAGAAAAGCACGCAACTGTACACATACAAAAGTATTACGAAATGGTTACAATTTGCAACTTATGTTGCAAATTACAACAACAATAAACCATCACAGATACGTTGCAAAATTGGTACAGGTAGAGCTGTGTAGTTAAAAAATAAAATAGTAAAGAGCGTACCGATTAGATTGTCCGAGTCCAGTTTCTCAAAATTGTTTCCTTGAAACAATATTTCCCCCTCTACGGCGCTTAAGGAAATCGAGCAATTGTTCCCCAAGGTAAAACAGACATTCTCTGTGATGCAGCACAACAATCGCAGAGCAATGACGAACTCAAAAGTGTATTTTTAAGAAGAGTGTTGTGAGGAGAAAGAAAAAGCAGAAAAATTAATTGTGTTTTCACTGTTTTCTATCCGTCTATATATAGACGCGGTGCATGTTCAAATGGATGCGATTGTTGGAAAGGTTGTGACCCGTTACAAGGCGGTGCGACCATTTGAATTCGAACTGACAGAAATAAAAAACTGTTCGGTCTGAACAGCTACGCCAAGCCAACGACCAACTGCAAAGTGCTAAGTGCCTCTAATATGCCTCAAACGCCCATTCACCATTCCCTTAAGGAGCTTGTATGTAAACAAATATAGTTCCTACTATTCTAATAAGATAAGATGTGAGACTATTCCCAATCATTCTTCCTCTTCCCTTTCTTAAACATAAAATAACTCACATAAAAGATGGAACCCAGTGTATGAGGCTCACTAACGATAGCGGGCTCTGAGGAGGTTGATAATATACGCAGTCTTCCCTTGCATTGCGACAAGGCTGTTTCCCGACTCGAATCTGTTCGCCCGAATCACACTGCGGATGACCTTACTGTTGCGTCAATGCTCCATCTCTAAATAACTCACACAAATATCATATTAAACAATTATTATTGACAATATGACATGCGATGGTTTTCATTATATGAAAACCTTTTGATGTTTGAGAGTTTACCCGTCATTTTCTGTGATATAGGTCCTAAAATTATTTCTTCTAATTCTCTATTATTATTTTATTTTCCATATGTTGTTTTCTTCAAAAATTAAAATTTCGTAAAATCAAAAAAATCATTCATACATATACATACATACATATATTTGTTAAATATATTAATTTTTCATTGTATTATGCTTCCATTGCAAATGAATATTCTTATATTTTTTACAAGTTTTATAATACATAAAATATGTTAAATTGTTGTTGAACTTTCAAATATAGTCTTATTTATCACTATCTCAACAAATATTTGAATTAAATGTATAAATTATTTATCTAATCAAATGTGTCAAACATAAGATACCAAATTCAAATTTTTCGCACTAGATACTTAATTAAAAATATTACCAAATCCTAAATTTTAAATCAATCAAATTAACAAGATTAACTCTCTCTCTACACAAATACACACATACATATAGATATATAACCATCGTAAGGAATAAAGTTTATTTTCTTGGTTCTCTGCAGTTATATTACGTTAAAGTTCTCATTCAAGTTATTACCTTTAGGTTACTATTCCTTTTTTCCCCTTTCATATCAAGGTTAATTTTCATTACATTACATCATAATAATATGATCATGTGTCCATATGCATTTCATTTTTTTTTTAAATTTTAAATTCACACCTAGATTAGTTTTATCGAAAATAATAATTTTAACGTTACTGAATTTTACTTTGAGATAAATGTTTGATATATTTAATTTTATTAAAGTTTTATCACAAAGGGAAATTATTGAAATAATATTTCGTTTACAAAACTAGAATATTTTTGAGAAAACTGCTATATTTATGAGCTTTCCATGTTTCAATTTTTTTTCGCTTTCAACTGTTGTCTAATCTATTTGGTTATAAGTTATGTTATAAGTTTCGTCTAATTATGTGATGTCAATCAGTGAGGTGGTTTCTTCTCAGACCAGTGGACCTATCAGTTCAACTCAGACTTCAAACAACACCCTTCCAACTCAATCCAGTGGTACCATGAGGTCCCTTTACAGTCATGACAGCAGCTCTCTCCACATCACAACACAAAAAGTTGATGGAAAAAAAAATACCTGCAGTGGGTAGAGTCGGTAAAATTGGTTATCACTGGGCGTGGAAAACTAGGATGCCTCACTGGAGATCTTCCTGCACCTTCTTCGAATGACTCCACCTACAAAGTTGGCAAGATGAGAATTCTATTGTCCTTGCTTGGCTAATTAACCCGATATATCCGAAAATCAACTGCAGGTATTTATTTTTCAAAACCACCAAAGAAGTATGGGATGCTGCCAAAAAGATGGACTCTGAACTTGGTAAAGCTTCTCAAATTTATGAAATCCGCACCAAGCTCAAAGGACTCAAACAAGGTAATCAAACTGTTACCAATATTTTTCGGACTTACGGGACCTGGGGTAGGAACTCAATTTTTATCCGGATATCACACCTTTATGGGCTAACTGGACTACAATACAGCAGCAGCAGTTAGAAAAAGAATGAGTTTTTGGGCAAAGTGAGAGATTGAATCCTTATCCTCGAATAGCAATCTTGATAAAGTGAGAGATTGTTTGTTTAGTCGTTCCCCATTTCCTGACACCGAAGAAGCATTTTTTGAGGTTAGACGTGAAGAAGCATGCCATCGTGTCATGCCTACTACCCTCGAATTACAGCACATAGAAAGCTCCGCTCTTGTCTCAAAATCAAGACCACCGCCACATGGCAGATTCAATCCTTATCCTCGGCCTAATCGTAAGGGTGAAAGGCCTTGGTGTGATGATTGCAAACGCCATGGCCATATTTGGTCCACTTTTTGGGAAATTCATGGAAAACCACTGAATTGGATGGTAGGGTTAAGATTTAGATTGGGAAGAAACGGGGATAATTCGAGAGGAAGGATACAGAAATGGAAGGAAAAAAAGATAAAAGGAGAGAATTCAGCAATGAACTTCTTTCATACCCATTCTGCAATTGCTAGTACATACTTGCAGCCACTTTTACAACTTTTTCAACTAGGCCACTAACTACTTTTTGGCGCCAAAACAAATAACTGAAAAATAAAAACAAAAATAAAAGATAATGCATGCTGCTACTTTTCCTAACAACCCCACAATCCATATTTCTGGGTGCCGTTACTTTCCAACAACCTTACAGCACTATTTTAATTCCTAAATCTTTTTGGCATTTGAATCGTTCTTCTTCGCCGTGCATGCACGTTAGAGTTACCTTCCTGTGCACTGGTTGTGTGCGTATCATCACCCATCCTTTCAAAGTCGACCTTGTCCTCATGGTCGTGGTGGCTTCTATCAATGGTAGTTGGTAGTTGATGTAATGGTGAGATGGCTGAGTTTGGACAATGTTTGAGTAATGAAACGTGAAACACAGGGTGAATGTGAGATTCTGATGGTAACTGAAGCTTATATGCGACCGGTCCAATTCGTTCAATAATTAAAATGGCCCAAAGTATTTCTTCGGTAGCTTGTGGTGATTATTCTTTAGTGTGTGCTGGCGATAGGGTTGAAGTTTGAGAAAGACCCATGAGCTGATGTCAAACTGCTTGTCACTACGGTGTTGGTTTACATGATTCTTCATCCTTGTCTGAGCTCATAACAAGTTGGTCTTGATTAGTCGTAACAGGTCATCTCTTGAAGCTGCCCATTCGTTGAGTTCTGGTATTGTAGTTGTGAACTAATGTAATGGATAAGACTGGTGGTGGTCTTCCATACACCACTTGAAAAGGAGACATGCCCAATGAAGTATGTTTTGCGGTGTTGTACCACCATTCGACCCATGGAAGACACTTTACTCATTTGTTCGGTACATTATTGACGACTGCGCGTAAGTAAGTTTATAAGCAACGATTTACGACTTCAGATTGACCATCGCTTTGTGGGTGATAGGCGCTGCTCATTTGTAACTTAGTGCCGTGTAGACGGAATAATTCTTTCCAAAATAAGCTGGTGAACAATTTATCTCTGTCAGAAACAATTGATCTTGGGAACCTGTGCAATCTTGCATATTCTTGCGAGAAATACGAAGTAAGCTGCGATGCCGAGACTGATGTTGGTAGAGCACAGAAATGGCCGTATTTTGAGAGGCGATCTACTATCACCAATATAATTGTTCGACCGTTCGCTGGTGGAAGATGGGTAATGAAATCCATGGTTATATCTTCCCATATGTGTGTTGGTATCGGCAGTGATTGTAGTAGACCCTTATGAGGAGTGTTATCCGGCTTAATCCGCAAACAAGTCTGACATTGTTGAACAAATTCCTGGACGGTGTTTGCTAATTTTGGCCAATAAAAATTACTCGCAACTCTAGCAATTGTGCCCTTCATTCCAGAGTGACCCCCAATTTTTGATGCATGTAACTCAGTGATAAGTTGGTTCTTCAACTCCGTGTTTGCAGGCACATATAAACGATTGTCCCAAAATAATAGATTATTCCACAATTGAAACTTAGGGTTGGAGCAGGCACCTGCACGCAATTGTGTGATGATGGACTGTGCTACCGCGTCTTGCTGTAGTGCAGATTTGATGCTAGCCAACAAGGGAAAAGTCGGTCCCGAAATTGCGTACATCGTAGCTTCACTGGTGTGCCGTGATAAGCCATCTACAACCACGTTTTGCCTGCCTGGTCGATAATGGATGGTAAAATCAAATCCAAGGAGCTTCGTAAGCCATTTTTGCTACTCTGGTGTTTGTATTGTTTGCGACGTCGGCTCTTGGAGGCTTTGATGATCCGTGTAAATCTGAAAAGGACGACCTAACAAATGATGCCGCCATTTTTTTTTATAGAAGAAGTAATTACAAACATCTCTCTGGAATATGTGGAAGCTTTTTGAAGGTGGCGAGTTAATTTGAGGGAGAATAAGGCGATCGGGTGGTCTGTTTGGGCTAGGACGGCGCCGATGGCTGTGGCAGAAGCGTCGGTGGTGACTATGAACGTTTGATTGAAATTTGGGAGAGAAAGGATTGGGGTATGGGTAACAGCTGATTTGAGTTGTTTGAAAGCGGCATGGGCTTGTGAGTTCCAAGAAATAGATGATTGTTTTAATAAATTGGATAATGGGCTTGAAATGGATGCATAATTTCGAATAAAACGCCTATAGTAGCCGATGAGGCCCAGAAACCCACGAACAGCGGTTATCGACGTTGGTATTGGCCACTTAACCATTGTGTCAATTTTTGCTGGATTGACACGAATCCCTTTATAGGAAATAATGTGGCTCAAATAATCCAATTCGTTGAGGCCGAAAGTACACTTGGTCAGATTTGCAAAGAATTGGTGTTGATCTAAAATTTGAAGAGTGGTGGTGAGGTGTTTCAAATGATCGTTCCATGAAGAGCTATAAATAATAATATCATAAAAAAAACGAGAATAAACTTCCGTAAATATGGTCGAAAGATATTATTCATCGTTGCTTAGAATGTGGATGGGGCTTTGGTTAAGCCAAAAGGCATTACCGAAAATTCAAAATGTCCTTCGTGAGTACGGAAAGTGGTTTTGGGTATATCAGGTGGGTGGACACGAATTTGGAAATAGCCGTTTTGGAGATCGAGCTTTGAAAAAATTATTGCACCATAAAGTTCATCCAATAATTCGTCCACCGTTGGGATGGGAATGCGGTTTTTAATGGTGATTGCGTTAAGCGCTCTATAATCGACACAAAAACACCACGAGCCGTCTGTTTTTACTAAGAGAACGGGTAGGGAGAATGGGCTAATGGATAGTTGGATGATTTTGGAATTGAGCATTTCTTGGATTTGTCGTTTGATTTCGTTTTTTTAGAAGTATGGATATCGATACGGTTTGGTGTTTATTGGTTTCGAATTGGGTGTGAGGTTAATGTGGTGATTTAATTAGCGGTCTGGAGGGAGATTTGTTGGTGGAGCAAAGATATGTGAATAAGGGGAGAGCAAGTTTTGAAGCTGTGGGTGGCCGTAGTTTATTGGTAGTGGTTCTACAGTGCAAGTGTCGGTTGTAGGTAAAGAAAAGTGGCTATTGAGGAGGTCGGCTCGAGACGTTTTGATTTAAAGAAATAGGAGATGGGTTGAGTGTTTGGCCCATCCCAGTTAAACATACGGGCTTGCCATAAATTTCAAAAAGCATGGTTAATTTCTTGTGATCCATGGTAACCAGCCCTAATTGCTCAAGCCATTGGATACCCAATACTGCGTCTGAACCCACTATCTCAAGCAAATGAAAATCGATGGAAAATTCAATTCCTTGAATATCCGTAGTTAAATTTCGGCAGCATCCTAGGCTCCATAGCTTTTCGCCATTTCCAACTGTGACTGTGAATGAATTCATGGTATTTGTTGCCAACCTTAAGAATTTCGCCGTTTTTGGGTGCAAGTAATTATGTGTTGAACCGGAATCCACTAAAATTGAGATGTGATTTCCATTGACAAGGGATGGTAGTCGCAACGCTCGTGGGTGAGATGAGCCTGTTAAAGCATGGAAAGAAATTTCCTGAGGGAATTCGAGGAGAGGTTCGGTTGCAGTTGATATGTCAGGTGGTGGTTGTGGATCGGGTTCTCCATCGGCTGTGTTATTTGATTCGTCAGAATTTATGTCTGGAAGAATCATTAGTATGTGAGTTGGTTTACATCGATGATCGAATTGGTACTTCTCATTGCAATTAAAGCACAATCCCTGCTGTTCACGGGCATTCATTTCGGTTTTGGAAAGTTGTTTGATGGGTATAGTCGGCTTGGTTGTTTGAGTGGAAGGTGTTTGTAGAAATGTCTGAGTATTGTTTTGGGTGGGTGGTGATTTGGTAAGATATTGGCTGGTTCTAGAAAATGGGTATTTGGTTTGGTCGGTAGATTTTCAATCGATCAGTTTAGCTGTATCGATTGCATCAGAGGGTGTAGCAGGCTTAAGTAGGAGTAGTTCATTTTGAATATCTGTTTTGAGGCTGGAAATGAAACATTGAAGAATGGAGTCAGGTTGTAATGTGGTGATTCGATTACAAAGGGTTTCAAAGGTAGCTTGGTAATTGTCTACGGTGGTGAGTTGTTTCAGTTTGAAGAGGGTAGCCTATGGATTTAAGAATGTAGGTGGACCGAAGCGTTGTTCTACTGCTTTTGATAAGGTTGGCCACGACGACAGTTGATTGTTACGGTGCATCCACTAAAACCAGGTGAGAGCTTGTCCCTGCATATGAAAACTTGCAAGATCCACGCGTTAGTCTTCGGGTCTTGAATAATATGTGAAAAAACGATCTGCTTGGAAAATCCAGTCATGAGGATTGGAGCCGTCGAAGGTTATTAGCGCGATTTTTGGGTTTCTGTGTTGGTTAGGGGTAGACAGTAAAGGGGGTTGTCTGCGAGATGTAGCTGTTTGATTGTTTAGGGAAGATGGAGGTAAGGTTTCGAATTTCTGGTTTAATTCAGCCATTGATTTGGTAAGGGATTGAATGGCGGATTTGATGTCTATGATATCAGCGTTTTGGGATTCGAGTAAGGATCCATGGTTGGTTTGTGTGGCTTGAAGGGCTGTGATGGTTTCGTTGTGGTTGTTGAGCTGGTGAACAACCTCTTCTAGTCGAGTCATGGAGGAATAGTTTTGGATGTTAAGGGAAGGGAGGAGAAGATCACTGGTGAAAGCACCAAAATGGTAGGGTTAAGATTTAGATTGGGAAGAAAGGGGGATAATTCGAGAGGAAGGATACAGAAATGGAAGGGAAAAAAGATAAAGAGAGAGAGAATTCAGCAATTAACTTCTTTCATACCCATTCTGTAATTGCTAGTACATATTTATAGCCACTTTTACAACTTTTTCAGCTAGGCCACTAACTACTTTTTGGCGCCAAAAAAATAACCGAAAAATAAAAGCAAAAATAAAAGATAATGCATGCTGCTACTTTTTCTAACAACCCTGCAATCCATATTTCTGGGTGTCGTTACTTTCTAACAACCTTGCAACACTATTTTAATCCCTGAACCTTTTTGGCATTTGAATCGTTCTTCTTGGTCGTGCATGCACGTTAGAGTTACCTTCCTGTGCACTGGCTGTGTGCATATCATTGGACTCCTCATCGCCAGAATGACAAAAAGGCCTACCAAACTCAGCCTGAAAGTAATGTTATTCGTAACGTCAGAAAAGTGTACGAAATTGTTATACAGCAACGTCAAAAAAACATTAGTAAATAGTTAGATAGTAACGTCAGAAAAGCGTTACGCAACTGTACACACAAATTGTTAACAGTAACGTTACAAAAGTGTTATGAAACGGTTACAATTTGCAACTTATGTTGCAAATTGCAACTTAGTTGCAAATTGCAACTTATGTTGCAAATTGCAACAACAACAAACCGTCACAGGTACATCGCAAAATTGGTACAGGTAGAACTGTGCAGTTAACAAATAAAATAGCAAAGAGCGTACTGATTAGATTGTCCGAGTCCAGTTTCTGAAAATTGTTTCCTTGAAATAATACTACCCCCTCTACGGCGCTTAAGGAAATCGAGCAATTGTTCCCCAAGATAAAACAGACATTCTCTGTGATGCAGCACAACAATCGCAGAGCAATAACGAACTCAAAAGAGTATTTTTAAGAAGTGTGCTGTGAGGAGAAAGAAAAAGCAGAAAAATTAATTGTGTTTTCACTGTTTTCTGTCCGCCTATATATAGACGCGGTGCCTGTTCAAATGGATGCGATTGTTGGAAAGGTTGTGACCTTCTACCAGGCGGTGCGACCGTTTGAATTCGAACGGACAGAAATAAAAAACTGTTCGGTCTAAACCGCTACATCAAACCAACTGCCAACTGCAATGTGCTAAGTTCCTCTAATATGCCTCAAACGTCCATTCACCCGCACCACGGATGTGGATGCGGGCTCGGGCACGAGGGAGGGTGCACGCGAGGTGGTGCAATGCACCACCCATCATGGCTTGTGTCTCTATTTGTCTATATAAATTGTCATAATGTCCACGTCTTACTATATAAACGCAAATAGTTTATTTTATTCTAGGATGTGGGACTATTCAACTTCCAAGGCAATTAATGTAACGACCCATAAAATTTTAGCAATTTTTAATTGGTATTTAACGTATTGAATTGGATTTTGAGAAATTATTAATAATAAAATTTTGAAAAAAAAAAGAAAATATGTTATGTATATTAATGATTTGTAGTACGAGCTGTGTACATATATTTTAAAGTTTGGTTGTGGTTATACCTATAAGATCTAGTACAAAAACTTTATAAACTATTATTTATACTATAATATAAGTTAAGTTTGATGTAAATTTGGTAGCATAGTTCATTTCTATTGGGTATAAATATCAATAGCATGGGTAATAAATTTACGGTCTCCTTTTGCTTTTCAGCAAGGTGTGTAAATTTTAAGTATGTTAAGTACGTTCCATATATAGTTATTTTGGAAAACCACTGTATATGTATGATGGTCTATTTGAAGTGTATATATAGTAAAGCGTATTTATACCAAGTTTTATTTAATTTATATGTGTTATAATAGCTATATATATATGTTAGTCTTGATACTAGTATATAGTTTTACTGAAGTTTGATTTCTAGTCATGTTAAATATATATATATATATTTGATTTTGGGTTTTTGTGTCACCATTTCCAGTTTATTTTAGTGCATATTTAGTATATCTATACATATGTCGTCAGCTATAAATACGATAGTTAAGGGTTTCATATATCATATGAACCAAAGAAGAAGAGAAGTATATACTATATTTAACTACATATATGAAGTATATGTTTTAAGGGTTGATTTAAGGTCTGCATTAAAAAAAGTAGTTGTGATTACCATTATTTCATATTGTACCTTCTATATTCCTGACTGACTTCCAGCGTTCATTCATTCATTTTTAGTTGTGGTTTTTCTTTTCTCTCTCTTTTCTTATAAATAATTGTACGCATTCATCTCTTTCCCTTTCTTATATTTTGTCCCTTCATCATCTTTTAGCCGTTAATTTTGTTTCGAAAATCAAGAAAATTTGTATACGTTTTTTTCTTTTGAACGTTTAATAATAAAGATAAATCTGCATAGTATAATCAGATATGAATTGAGATCTAGGAAATAAATAAATATAAAAACGTATAACATGCCACTAATAATAAATTGCTTTAATAGCTTCTCAATTAGCGTACAGCTGTTTCCATCCCATGCCATGTCAAAAGTTTGAAACGTAATAAATGCTATATGATTATTTCGCATTTATTTTTTTTCCTTTATTATTTCCTGTACGTTTTCATTCCAATCTAAATTATAACGTTTTGATTTCCATGCCTTTTCGGAACTCAAACGCGCAGCCCAAGGAATATTTCTTTAATAATTTTCCTAAAAATCAGCTTTTGGCCGTTTTATTGCATTGATTTCAAATTGTTCCCGTTTGCTTTTCTCATTCCTCTCATACGTTACCACCTTTATTTATTCTCGGGACACATTTTTTTTCCTTCGTTCCCTTTCTTTTATTTGCTTCCTTCGTTTCCATCGGTTCAATTATATAGATTTTTATATTCGTTGCACATTTACATTCATTTATTTTGACCAGTCCTTTCCTTTGTTATTCCCCTAATTTTGTGCGTTACTTTACCATAACCAATGCTCCGTATTTATTCGCTTTAATCTTTTCAGCTGAATTTGACCATTACTATTCAAATCAATTCATATTTATTGTATACGTTTCGTATGCAACGGTTCTTTTCTTTATTTATTTTGCCTTTATAACCTTGTTTGACTTCGTTTCTTTCATATTGCAAACTGCTGTCACTTCCAATCTCATTCCTCATTTTAAGTTTTCTTCCTCCTCCTTCTTCCATTTTTCTTTCTACAGATCCACCTATTTTCTCCCTTCTTTTACCGTGCTTCCACCTCCCATCGCTTCGTCACCCACCACATCCAACTCATCCCTCTCCCTCCGCGTTTTTCTCTCCTCCTCTCATGCACATATCTCTCTACACGTGTTGTCATCGCCTGCATGCTCAGCCATCCTCAGAGCCTTCACCATCAACAATCATGACACACGTTATCTTTGAGTAATAGGTTAGCATATATTTATAATATATATGTGTTATTGTATATTTTCTATAAGTCTGTATTTGGAATATGTGATCTGTCCTACATGATTTTAAATTCATGTTAGTTATGTATCATATGGTATTATATATATGAGTTCATAACAGTATTCTTTTTTTTTTTTTTTTTTTCGTTCATAGTGTGTATGATATTATACTATGTATAGAGATTTGATAACTTGATTGTTTTATACTTTATGTGTCACGTTGGTATTCAATTTTAAAAGTTTGAAGGTTATATATTAGTTAATATATAGTTTAATATATGTCAGTAATGTATATCTATGCAGTAATATTGTATGTATTATAGCAAAGTAAGTTTTTTTTTTTTTGATTTAAGATATCATATATACATCTTATAAATATAGTATGGTTCCAAGTATGAAATGTTTGCAGTTTTCAGATTCTATATAATATAAAATTTTGTTCGCATGTTATAAAATTTGATAAGTGTATATATAAATATTATATAAAAAGTTAGTACATATATAAAACGTAAAGCATACTCATCTTATCAGTCGATTGTATATGTATTTAAATATATGATATGTTTAAAGCTATGTATTTTGTGAATAACTGGTTATAAGTATATATATACACATTTGATTTAAAGTTATAAAGGTATGCATATTGTGAATTAGACTATATTAATGGTTAGCTTACAAATATTTATATAGTTTTATAGGGAAGTACGAGCTATGTGGGTTATATTTTTAGCAAGCGTATTGTTACCACTTTAAAATGGGTGAAGTTTTACAGTTTACGGTCTATTTGTGTAAGTGTGTAATGTATGTTTAATTTAATAAAGTTATGATAGTTTTGTATAAAATGTTTAACTATTTATATATCTGATATAATGATAGTTCATATCTGATATAGCTTATATATTATAAAGTTACAGGATACGTTAGTTTTATACGCTAGTTAATATATATATTTAATAATTGACTAAAATGTTTTCAGTGTGAGTTTACTTTTTTTAGTGTTGGATTTTATACGGCATAGTATGTATACTTGTTCACAGTCTATATAAGTATATGAGTGCATGTGTCATTATAAGTATTTTGTTGTTTATAAATCTCGAGACATATATATGCGTTTAGGTGTTTGTTTCAGACTTACGTAATATATATATATATATAACCGAATATAGGCTATGCATTTGGAATTTCTATATATACATTTTTATTATGAACATATATAGGTTGCTTTCATGGGTTTTTTTTTAAGTAATATATATTACAATAAGTGGTTATATTGTTTTTATAATAATTATTGACTATAAAATATAATACAATGGTTTTTTTTTGGACGAATTATGTTTAAATTACATATAGGTATATATAGATTTTAAATATACATTTTTAATTTGAAAATTGGTTTTGGGAGAATTAATATCATAATAATTTATATTTTTTTCTGTAATATCAAAATTGATTCGATTCATTCTCATCGATTTCCCATTATCAGCCTTGTCCGTCGTGCCTATTTTCTGCATCAAATCTTGTCCATCCAGCGTTGCTTTGGATTTCGTAGCTTATTTCATCATCATATATCTCTAGCCTCGAAAGGTGAGCAATCACTCACGATTAACGTTCTTTTATTTATTAAATTTAATTTCAATTGAAATGACAATTGAAATATGCTGCTGTTAGATTTAAATTGTTATATATGCTTTTATCGGTAACTGTTCACTTATGGGATATGATACCATATCTTATTGTTTATATTTATTTTGATGATATATGCTTGTTGTTATTATTATTTTCATATCTGTTATCACTCTGCAAGTTCCCTATTAGTATAGAAATCACTATGGGTTGAAAAGATACATACCCGAACGGACTTTAGAATAGGATAATTTCGTTACGGGTTGAAATGATAGACCCAAGCGATTTTTGATTTAATTTAAAATTTTGGATTTCGGGTTGAAATGATATCACCCGAATATATTTAGTGTACGGATTGAAATGATAAATATCCGTAGCACTTGACTATATGGTAGGAAATATATATACAGACACCGTTGGTCCATATAAATATTTTGAAATTATTTCTATAATTTTGGAAAGAAATATACGGTTTAATAAATTTTGATTCTTAAGATATTATATAAATGGAAATTTTATATATAGATTTAGTCGTAATATTTGATTTAAATTAGATTGATTTAATACATATAATATAGTTGAGTATCTATGGAAATCTATATTTCAAATAGATCTTTCTCGTAATAAATTGAAAAAATAGGATTGGGAGGTACATTTGGGTTTATTAAAAATGGTATTTAAATAAGGATTTATTTAATTAAATCGACTTGAATTGAACTTGTAAATATTAAAGCTTTGAGCTATATTGGAATTTAAATGGCGATTTCGAGATTTAGATCTGTATTTGAAATAAATATAGTTGAATTTGTTATTTAGAAACTAAACTGAATTAAAATATAAATTTAGGTTGAACTAAATTTGAATTTATTATTTAGAAGCTAAATTGAATAAAAATTAGTTTGAAACGTTGAATACTTAAAGTTTGAAATATATTGGAATATAAAGGGGGTATTTTGTGATTTCAAATTTGAATTTGAGATTGATAAATTGGGATTTGAATTTAATTTGAATGGGAAGGTTGGGTTAATGTTGAAACGATTTGTTAAGTTGAGGGAATTGAAAATACTTTACTGTATAAATTATTTAATATATATAAACACTATTTGGGAAATATAGAGATATTTGGAGTGAAAATGATGTTTTGGTTTTGAAGTATAAATTAAGATGAAAGAACCACGGTGTTATAGTGTATATTTCTACCCTGTAGATAGTTCCATGGACCCTTAGAGGATGGTTATTCCAAACATTCTTTGAGTTAATTATATTTCAGTTGATATTTCACTTGAGTTAGATTTATAGATATAAGAATGTTAATCCTGACTCGAGTGTTTTGTGTTTTGCTTTACGCTCGGGTCAGACTGAGTGATACAGCATTTGAGACTCACCTTCGAAGTTGGAGCCTTGCTTGAAGATCCAGCTATCTATCCTTTCAGTCATCCTGTTGATTTGTTCAGAGAAGTCATCTGCGCATACTGGAGACTTCACTATATCTAAGATATTCAATTGTATTTATTTCTATCTCCAATGTATATAGTAGCTTCATAAACTACTATTCTTTATCTATTCCGCTGCATTGTATTACTCTGTGTAAGTGATCTATGATTGATTTATTTACTGTATATTTTAAGTTTTGCCAAATTTTTATTAACAATTCGGTATTTTGAATTATTCAAGTCGGACATGTACGGTTTTATTGTCGATTTGAATGGTCCAAAATAGCGGGCTGTTACAGTTGGTATCAGAGCTTTGGCTCTAGGCAAAACTTAGCATATATGGTAAATTTATTTACAGAATCACTTTCGTTCGAGTTGAATCTCTTCCTTTTTGACTCAATTTCCTTTGAGTTTTGGAATGTCCCTCGGTTTCGAAATTCATTCTGTCTCTCCCTATTTATATTCGTTTGATTCTGGAGTATCCCATAACTCCATTGAATGATTTGTAAAGGGGGTGAAAACTCCTTTTCAATTGGCATTGACTCACCGAAGATTCCTGTATCCTCGGTTTACGATGCTGATATATCTTGTTATGCCGAATTCTATATCTCCGACGATCGAATGTCGAATTGCCTCAGAATTCTACACCGATCTAATTTTGGAATCACGGTTGACAGGTAAAGGTCGCCCGCGATTTATAGAAGTATATCCATCTTCTATTTTGTAACTTAATTATCTCACCTTCGATCGAGTCTATCTTCGAATCAGGATTCTATTGATTAGAGTTCCTTTAAATTAAATCTCTATCTTTGTTTTGAAATCCATCCTTAAATCATCCTTTGAAAATCGGGTTTTGTTTGTATTTTAGAAATTGTTTATACCGAAATTATTATTTTGATAACTATGATTTTATTCTATATATATAAAGAAAATGTTTTCGGTAGAGATTATATACCTATATATAAAGCAAATAAGAAATGTTATTCTATATAAAAAGGGTTTTGAAAGGATTTGAAATTTTGAAAAAAATTATAAGAAATTGATTTATATAAAAATGATTTATAATTGAAGTGTTAAATTTGAAATTCGAGAATTGAATTCCGGTATTTTGAAATTGGTTTTAAGATTTTGGAAATTATATATAAATAATACGATTTAAAAGTATTTTTCCGAATAAGAAATATTTCAAATGAATTCAAATGAATTCCAATAATTTTGAAGAAATTTCAAAGAAGTTTTCAAGAAAATAGAAGTCCAGAACTCACTTATGTCGCTGGAGAATAATTTCGGTGATGAGTGCACGCATCATCGACATTGATTTTCGAGTTTCAGAGTGGGGGAGAGGCCACTTTAATAGCTTCGCTATGCGAGTGATTTTGTAAAACCGTTTTTGATTTCAAATTCCGAAGTATAATTTGATATTTTCGAAAGATATATGTATATATTTGAAACAATTTGAAGTAAGACCGGTGTTCAGTCCTCGAGTTTTTGATTTGACTTAGAATAACTCTATTTATAAAAATTGATTTCCATCTCTTGGATTTGAAATTGATTTTCACCGACTATTTTGAAGGTTCGAGCACTTCCAAATCAAGGTTTAAAGGTTTAAAAACCAAGATATTTCGAAAGGTATAAAATATTTGATAAAGTATGCAAGTTTTGTTGTATGAGGTTAAACCTTTTATTAAGTAAGAGAATATGGCTATTTTAATTATACTAATATGGAATTTAGTTTTTAAATGTTTTGAAAGAATTTTAGTTTTAAATAATGGTTTTCAAAAAGGTAAATTGGATATTTCAAATCGAAGTAAATAGTTTAAAGGTTTTAAAGGGATAATTATAAATTTGGAAACCATTTTGAATATAATTGATTTTGAGAAAAATATTTGGTTTTGAAAATTAAATTGAAAAAAAAAAACCCAGTACTTATATGGTGATTTTGGAAATGAATTTGTTTGACTTGAATTATTTTAATTTGGAAACTGGGATAATTTTCTACACCTATTATGTTGGGAACTTTGAAATTCAGACATTTAATTTAGAAGAAAATTTGGTGAAATCATATATGATTTTGAAACGGAATTGGTATTGAAATAATTTGAAATTGAGAACCTTAGATTACTAAGCACTTGATTTGGGAGTGGTCGAACTTATATAAAATGGATTGTATAAGTATGAGGTTGATTTGAAATCTATTGATTTGAATGGTACTCAATTTGGAAAGAGATTTTATTTAATCGAAATCTATATAAGTATGATTTGATCTACTATTGATTTGGAAAGTATTCGATTTGAGAAAGGAATCCTATATATATGGACTTTATATAAGTACAATATTTGAAAGTGATTTGAAAAGGTACTATATGATATATATTTTCGAAGTAAAGATATGGAAAGTGCCTTCTGCTTGATATCCGCTTTGTGGCCACATCGTGGATTCATTCTATCGATATTATTCTCTCTGATTTTCGGTTTTCCGGATGTAATACTCGAGTGTTTCCCACCGTGGCGTAACCCATGGTTTTTTTTCTCTCGTGAATGCACAGCGCAATTGCCTGGCTGAGTCTTGCCTAGGGGTACGGATTGTTTCCTGGGGGATCCAGGCGTAACCATTGTGTATCCTGCAATCTGTGTAGGTCGCGAATAGTAGCGCAAGTGCCTGGCTGAGTCTTGCCTAGGGGTACGGATTGTTTCCTGGGGGATCCAGGCGTAACCATTGTGTATCCTGCACTCTACTAGTCATCATGGCGTAACTCGCAGGGCTGAGAAAGCTTACGGATATGGATTGTTTCCTGGGGGACCCAGGCGTAACCATTGTGTATCTGCGAAACATGATCGGACAAAGGTTTTGGTTTGGTTGTTTTGTTTGGATTGTACTTTCCATATCTGTTTTTAAAGTTTTTTTCAAGTATTTTCACTGGTTGTTGAAACAGGTCTACTAAGTACTTGAAGAATTCTAGCTTTGCGCCTGATCAACGCATGGCCAGAGTCTGCAAGAACGAGGATAAACTTGTTGAAACATCGAGTTATAAAAATATTTTTGAAAGAAAAGATTTATTTCGATATAAAAGGTATTTATTATAAAAGTATTTCCAACAAAGAAATTTTGTGTTAATATTTGAAATTGAAACTCTCATGGTTTGAAATGTACGATTCTTGCCCGATTCTATTCTTTTGAATCTACCTTATCTGCCCTGCTTTATTTATTCAACTATATTCTCTTTTCCGAATCTATCTTCTTTCCTTCTTTCCTTCTTTTGAATATATCCTTTAAAACATTGTTTATTTATATTCTACCTGGTTTAATAAGAGAGAAAAATTAGTGTTTTATAAATAATTGATCCCATGATTAATTGAATGGATTTGATAAAATGAGTAATCTATTAAATATTAATCAATTTAAATAATAACAAAAGAAAAAGTATATGGTTTTAAATAAATTTTTTTAATTTGTTTTTCAAAGTCTAAATTTTTCATCTGGTTGTTTCTATTCTCCTACTTTATTCATTTTCGGGGACGAAAAGTTTTGAGTGGGGGAGAGTGTAACGACCCATAAAATTTTAGCAATTTTTAATTGGTATTTAATGTATTGAATTGAATTTTGAGAAATTATTAATAATAAAATTTTGAAAAAAAAAAGAAAATATGTTATGTATATTAATGATTTGTAGTACGAGCTGTGTACATATATTTTAAAGTTTGGTTGTGGTTATACCTATAAGATCTAGTACAAAAACTTTATAAACTATTATTTATACTATAATATAAGTTAAGTTTGATGTAAATTTGGTAGCATAGTTCATTTCTATTGGGTATAAATATCAATAGCGTGGGTAATAAATTTACGGTCTCCTTTTGCTTTTCAGCAAGGTGTGTAAATTTTAAGTATGTTAAGTACGTTCCATATATAGTTATTTTGGAAAACCACTGTATATGTATGATGGTCTATTTGAAGTGTATATATAGTAAAGCGTATTTATACCAAGTTTTATTTAATTTATATGTGTTATAATAGCTATATATATATATGTTAGTCTTGATACTAGTATATAGTTTTACTGAAGTTTGATTTCTAGTCATGTTAAATATATATATATTTGATTTTGGGTTTTTGTGTCACCATTTCCAGTTTATTTTAGTGCATATTTAGTATATCTATACATATGTCGTCAGCTATAAATACGATAGTTAAGGGTTTCATATATCATATGAACCAAAGAAGAAGAGAAGTATATACTATATTTAACTACATATATGAAGTATATGTTTTAAGGGTTGATTTAAGGTCTGCATTAAAAAAAGTAGTTGTGATTACCATTATTTCATATTGTACCTTCTATATTCCTGACTGACTTCCAGCGTTCATTCATTCATTTTTAGTTGTGGTTTTTCTTTTCTCTCTCTTTTCTTATAAATAATTGTACGCATTCATCTCTTTCCCTTTCTTATATTTTGTCCCTTCATCATCTTTTAGCCGTTAATTTTGTTTCGAAAATCAAGAAAATTTGTATACGTTTTTTTCTTTTGAACGTTTAATAATAAAGATAAATCTGCATAGTATAATCAGATATGAATTGAGATCTAGGAAATAAATAAATATAAAAACGTATAACATGCCACTAATAATAAATTGCTTTAATAGCTTCTCAATTAGCGTACAGCTGTTTCCATCCCATGCCATGTCAAAAGTTTGAAACGTAATAAATGCTATATGATTATTTCGCATTTATTTTTTTTCCTTTATTATTTCCTGTACGTTTTCATTCCAATCTAAATTATAACGTTTTGATTTCCATGCCTTTTCGGAACTCAAACGCGCAGCCCAAGGAATATTTCTTTAATAATTTTCCTAAAAATCAGCTTTTGGCCGTTTTATTGCATTGATTTCAAATTGTTCCCGTTTGCTTTTCTCATTCCTCTCATACGTTACCACCTTTATTTATTCTCGGGACACATTTTTTTTCCTTCGTTCCCTTTCTTTTATTTGCTTCCTTCGTTTCCATCGGTTCAATTATATAGATTTTTATATTCGTTGCACATTTACATTCATTTATTTTGACCAGTCCTTTCCTTTGTTATTCCCCTAATTTTGTGCGTTACTTTACCATAACCAATGCTCCGTATTTATTCGCTTTAATCTTTTCAGCTGAATTTGACCATTACTATTCAAATCAATTCATATTTATTGTATACGTTTCGTATGCAACGGTTCTTTTCTTTATTTATTTTGCCTTTATAACCTTGTTTGACTTCGTTTCTTTCATATTGCAAACTGCTGTCACTTCCAATCTCATTCCTCATTTTAAGTTTTCTTCCTCCTCCTTCTTCCATTTTTCTTTCTACAGATCCACCTATTTTCTCCCTTCTTTTACCGTGCTTCCACCTCCCATCGCTTCGTCACCCACCACATCCAACTCATCCCTCTCCCTCCGCGTTTTTCTCTCCTCCTCTCATGCACATATCTCTCTACACGTGTTGTCATCGCCTGCATGCTCAGCCATCCTCAGAGCCTTCACCATCAACAATCATGCCACACGTTATCTTTGAGTAATAGGTTAGCATATATTTATAATATATATGTGTTATTGTATATTTTCTATAAGTCTGTATTTGGAAAATGTGATCTGTCCTACATGATTTTAAATTCATGTTAGTTATGTATCATATGGTATTATATATATGAGTTCATAACAGTATTTTCTTTTTTTTTTTTTTTCTTTTTTTTTTTTTTTTTCGTTCATAGTGTGTATGATATTATACTATGTATAGAGATTTGATAACTTGATTGTTTTATACTTTATGTGTCACGTTGGTATTCAATTTTAAAAGTTTGAAGGTTATATATTAGTTAATATATAGTTTAATATATGTCAGTAATGTATATCTATGCAGTAATATTGTATGTATTATAGCAAAGTAAGTTTTTTTTTTTGATTTAAGATATCATATATACATCTTATAAATATAGTATGGTTCCAAGTATGAAATGTTTGCAGTTTTCAGATTCTATATAATATAAAATTTTGTTCGCATGTTATAAAATTTGATAAGTGTATATATAAATATTATATAAAAAGTTAGTACATATATAAAACGTAAAGCATACTCATCTTATCAGTCGATTGTATATGTATTTAAATATATGATATGTTTAAAGCTATGTATTTTGTGAATAACTGGTTATAAGTATATATATACACATTTGATTTAAAGTTATAAAGGTATGCATATTGTGAATTAGACTATATTAATGGTTAGCTTACAAATATTTATATAGTTTTATAGGGAAGTACGAGCTATGTGGGTTATATTTTTAGCAAGCGTATTGTTACCACTTTAAAATGGGTGAAGTTTTACAGTTTACGGTCTATTTGTGTAAGTGTGTAATGTATGTTTAATTTAATAAAGTTATGATAGTTTTGTATAAAATGTTTAACTATTTATATATCTGATATAATGATAGTTCATATCTGATATAGCTTATATATTATAAAGTTACAGGATACGTTAGTTTTATACGCTAGTTAATATATATATTTAATAATTGACTAAAATGTTTTCAGTGTGAGTTTACTTTTTTTAGTGTTGGATTTTATACGGCATAGTATGTATACTTGTTCACAGTCTATATAAGTATATGAGTGCATGTGTCATTATAAGTATTTTGTTGTTTATAAATCTCGAGACATATATATGCGTTTAGGTGTTTGTTTCAGACTTACGTAATATATATATATATATATAACCGAATATAGGCTATGCATTTGGAATTTCTATATATACATTTTTATTATGAACATATATAGGTTGCTTTCATGGGTTTTTTTTTAGTAATATATATTACAATAAGTGGTTATATTGTTTTTATAATAATTATTGACTATAAAATATAATACAATGGTTTTTTTTTTGGACGAATTATGTTTAAATTACATATAGGTATATATAGATTTTAAATATACATTTTTAATTTGAAAATTGGTTTTGGGAGAATTAATATCATAATAATTTATATTTTTTTCTGTAATATCAAAATTGATTCGATTCATTCTCATCGATTTCCCATTATCAGCCTTGTCCGTCGTGCCTATTTTCTGCATCAAATCTTGTCCATCCAGCGTTGCTTTGGATTTCGTAGCTTATTTCATCATCATATATCTCTAGCCTCGAAAGGTGAGCAATCACTCACGATTAACGTTCTTTTATTTATTAAATTTAATTTCAATTGAAATGACAATTGAAATATGCTGCTGTTAGATTTAAATTGTTATATATGCTTTTATCGGTAACTGTTCACTTATGGGATATGATACCATATCTTATTGTTTATATTTATTTTGATGATATATGCTTGTTGTTATTATTATTTTCATATCTGTTATCACTCTGCAAGTTCCCTATTAGTATAGAAATCACTATGGGTTGAAAAGATACATACCCGAACGGACTTTAGAATAGGATAATTTCGTTACGGGTTGAAATGATAGACCCAAGCGATTTTTGATTTAATTTAAAATTTTGGATTTCGGGTTGAAATGATATCACCCGAATATATTTAGTGTACGGATTGAAATGATAAATATCCGTAGCACTTGACTATATGGTAGGAAATATATATACAGACACCGTTGGTCCATATAAATATTTTGAAATTATTTCTATAATTTTGGAAAGAAATATACGGTTTAATAAATTTTGATTCTTAAGATATTATATAAATGGAAATTTTATATATAGATTTAGTCGTAATATTTGATTTAAATTAGATTGATTTAATACATATAATATAGTTGAGTATCTATGGAAATCTATATTTCAAATAGATCTTTCTCGTAATAAATTGAAAAAATAGGATTGGGAGGTACATTTGGGTTTATTAAAAATGGTATTTAAATAAGGATTTATTTAATTAAATCGACTTGAATTGAACTTGTAAATATTAAAGCTTTGAGCTATATTGGAATTTAAATGGCGATTTCGAGATTTAGATCTGTATTTGAAATAAATATAGTTGAATTTGTTATTTAGAAACTAAACTGAATTAAAATATAAATTTAGGTTGAACTAAATTTGAATTTATTATTTAGAAGCTAAATTGAATAAAAATTAGTTTGAAACGTTGAATACTTAAAGTTTGAAATATATTGGAATATAAAGGGGGTATTTTGTGATTTCAAATTTGAATTTGAGATTGATAAATTGGGATTTGAATTTAATTTGAATGGGAAGGTTGGGTTAATGTTGAAACGATTTGTTAAGTTGAGGGAATTGAAAATACTTTACTGTATAAATTATTTAATATATATAAACACTATTTGGGAAATATAGAGATATTTGGAGTGAAAATGATGTTTTGGTTTTGAAGTATAAATTAAGATGAAAGAACCACGGTGTTATAGTGTATATTTCTACCCTGTAGATAGTTCCATGGACCCTTAGAGGATGGTTATTCCAAACATTCTTTGAGTTAATTATATTTCAGTTGATATTTCACTTGAGTTAGATTTATAGATATAAGAATGTTAATCCTGACTCGAGTGTTTTGTGTTTTGCTTTACGCTCGGGTCAGACTGAGTGATACAGCATTTGAGACTCACCTTCGAAGTTGGAGCCTTGCTTGAAGATCCAGCTATCTATCCTTTCAGTCATCCTGTTGATTTGTTCAGAGAAGTCATCTGCGCATACTGGAGACTTCACTATATCTAAGATATTCAATTGTATTTATTTCTATCTCCAATGTATATAGTAGCTTCATAAACTACTATTCTTTATCTATTCCGCTGCATTGTATTACTCTGTGTAAGTGATCTATGATTGATTTATTTACTGTATATTTTAAGTTTTGCCAAATTTTTATTAACAATTCGGTATTTTGAATTATTCAAGTCGGACATGTACGGTTTTATTGTCGATTTGAATGGTCCAAAATAGCGGGCTGTTACAATTAATGTCTTCACATTCCCCAATACAACTCATTCATTTCTAACAATCTCCTACATGAATAAGTATTTGTTCAATTTGTTTTTAAATTATGCGAAATATTTATCGCATCGGTTAAAGTAGCACATTGCCCTTGAACATTCCTAGTGTTTATCCTTTTGACTTACTGGAAAATTAGTGGACTAGGTTGGTTTTGAACTGTAAGCCTTTTGTGTAAATCTAAAATAGACAACACACAATAAGTGTTTCAAACCCTCCTTGGTTCTCTATTTGTGTTCGTTTTGCCATGAACACCAGCTTGGTCTCACAAGTGCTTTGGACATTTTGCCTTGCAATTCACCTTGAAGCGGCGCCTTCGCATTCACGTAGGTGATTCTATAACGGGTATTTTCTCAATACTCGATTCTATCATATTACCAAGTATAGACATCATTAAAAGTATTAAAACTTATCCTATTCTCTGATGAGTAGTGCACTGACTTATCATAGGAATGGTTTGATTAGTGTTATCATGTTTATCTAAACTTAGTTGTCGCTTTGAACCTAGATCTTAGGATCTCCAGTTATCCAGTTAGCTAGTTGTTAAAATTTGGTGATACAAAATCACAAATAGAGGAAAATATGCAAAAGAAAGAATGAGAACATTTTGTTTTCCCTAATTAGTATGCATATTTGAGTATGTTTATTTCTCTCTCTAATTGGTTAATCAAATTATTATTTTCCATCTAATGTTAACTTGGACATTAAGTAATTAATTATATAAATAGAGACTAGAAGAGAGTAAAAATATGGTGGAAAATTTATTTGCAAATTTTTTCATCTCCATCTTTGTTCTTCTTCTCCAACAATTTTAGCTATATAGACATTTGCTCCCTTTCTCAATTTGGTTATTCAATGATATATTTTTATTTTAGCTTTGTTCTATTAATTCCGTTTTGTTTCAATTTGGTTATTCAATGATATTTTATTGCATTTTGATTTCAATTCCGTTTTGTTTTCAGTCCAAGTTATCTCTTTTTTATGATTTGAGTGACAAAGATATGTTGATAAAAGCTTCCGCAAATCACTACTATTTCTATAAAAGTTTGGTATCGGAGCATAAATCATCACAAAGCTTAGAGTAGTTTTGGTTTGAAAAATTATTGATGTCGGATATGATTTCGTTTTCGAAGATGACTAATTTAGATGGGAAAAATTAGGGTATTTGAAAGCCTAAGATGGAGGATGTTCTGTACCTCAATGATCTTCATGATCCGATTGATGGAGATGGAAGAAACCTCTGATGTAGATGAGGGAAAATGGAAGAAGATGGATAAGAAGACGATTGCTCTGATTCGCCAGTATCCTGATGATTCAGTTTTCCATCATGTATCTAATTGTTAATCCGCGAAGGCTTTATGGTACAAGTTCGTATCTTTGTATGAGTTCAGAGAGTGCTACTAGTAAGGCTTTTCTGGTTCAAAAGTTGATACAACTGAGTTCAGAGAATGCTACTAGTAAATCTCTATAGCTTGGTAAGTTCTGTAGTCGACAATGGAAAACGAGTGATTATTGAAGGACCTAGGCGACGACATGGTGGAGAGGTTAATATGATCACTGCTTATGATTCTAGCATTGTGGATCATATTTTAGACACGGGTCTTCATGTTGATGATTCTCGAGGGATCGATAGTGATCAGGTAATGAGCTCAGATCAAGTGACAGACGAGTGTCGAACTGCAAAATCCACAAAGACAAGACGGAGATCTTTGTGGTAGTACAAACATTTTTGAGACCGAATTTGTGTGGTGCACCTCGTGTGGGAGATGCATCACTTCTAGGCGGTGGTTGAGGTTTCTAATTTAGTGTGGTTGAGATATTGAGATTTGTGATAGATCTAGATGTGACATGCTTGATATGTTGGAGACATGTGATTTTACATCAAGGTAGAATGTTAAATTTTGGTGATACAAAATCACAAATAGAGAGAAATAAGTATGCAAAATAAAGAAAGAGAATATTTTGTTTTTCCTAATTAATAGGCATATTTGAGTATGTTTATTTCTCTCTCTAATTAGATAATCAAATTATTTTTTGCCATCTAATGTTAGCTTGGGCATTAAGTAATTGATTATATAAATAGAGACGAGAAGAGAGTGTAAAAGTGTGGTGGAAAATCTATTTGTTGATTTTCTCATCCCTATCTTTGTTCTTCTACTCCTATAATTTTAGCCACATAGATATTTGCTCCCATTTTCAATTTGGTTATTGATTCATGGTATTTTGTTTATTTGAGCTTTTTTCTATTAATTGTAAACAAAATTTTGGTGAAGCAATAAAGTGGGTGGTTGGATGGAATATCTTGTGTTATTGCGTTTTGATTTCAATTTCGTCTTGTTTTCAATTCAAGTTATCCTCTTTGTGATTTGGGTGACAAAGATCCAATGATAAAAGTTTCTGAAAAGTGCTACTATTTCCATAACATTAGGTGGGGTTTCCGTTTAAAGAAACTTTTAGTTTATGGGCCTTAACCCCATTCTCATCAATAAGATATTAACCTTCTCTCTAGATAAGTCTTTTGTTAGTGGATCCACAATGTTATCAATTGATCTTACATAGTCAATTGTGATAACCCCATTGGAGAGAATTTGTCTAACAATTTTATGTCTACGACGAATATGTCTAGACTTGCCCTTAGTAAGCCTACTACTGGCCCTTCCAATATTTGATTGGCTGTCGCAACGTATGTGTAACGACCCAGGATTTTAATTTATTTAAATTTGAATATTTAATTAATTTTAGATATTACTAAGTGAAATTTATAAGTCAAATAAATTTTTATTTGAATAATTGGATTTAATTGAATAATTAAATCGATAATTTAATATGTGAAATTATGGAAATAATTGAAAATTGAGTTAAATATGATTGAAAATGATTTGTAAAATTTTATTTTATCATATTGAAGTTAGAATGATATTTTAGAACTTTTAAAATTGAATTAAAAGTTTATTTGTGAAAATTGAATATTTTAATATTAAATCGACTAGTGAAAATAGTCAATTTTTGAACAGTCTCAGAATTGGACGAGACTAGTTTCATTGGATCCGTAATAGTTAGTTATTACCGGATTTCAATTTTCGTGTCAATCGGAGCTATCGTTTGATCGTGGCAGCTCGAAACGCATCGAATTATTTTTAATATTAATTTGGCGAGTTAAAATAGCCATTTTTCAAAAAGTCTCGGATTTTGACGAAACCAGTTTCATCGGATCCGTAATGTGGTATTATTGTAAGGTTTCAAATTTCGTGTCAATTGGATTTACCGTTTGTCCGGTACAAATTAAAACGCCTAGAAAATCGTTTAAATCGGTTTAATTTAAATCGAACGTTTGTAGCCATAACTCGCACAGATGTCCGAATTAGCTTCTAAAACCTGTTCCATTGTGTCCGGAACGCAGGCTAAACCCTAGAAACGATGGTTACGGCGCGTAAATTGGAGTTCGGAATTTCCGGATGAATAGTGTTCGAAAATTCTCTATAAATAGCCAACCTCTCACAAAAAAATAAAATAAAAATATCAAAACCCTAATCTAAACGTGTAGCCGCCAGTTCAAGCTTCAATGGCCAGAAACACGCGACCTTCCTCCCTCCAAATCTTCAAATCCGTGCAACGATTCATGAATCTTTCAACTAGAAACTCGTAGAGCACGTCGCGAACTACATATTCAACGATCATGATTGTTTCTAGTGCTTCGGATTGGCGACAAATCTCGCTCAAAGGTCTGCAGTTCGGCCTCGAAGTGCGCGCTAGGATGAGAGCGAGCTTCATGAGGTTGGGGCCGAGTATAGAGGAGGTGAAGGGCTTCAACATGGCAGTGGTTTGATGAAGTTTAGTCGAGTATTGGCGTTGCAAGATTAAACCCTAGTTAGGGATTTGATGGGTTCATGTGCGGCTACGGGTTACTGGATACGTGAATGAAGGGGGGAAGGAGATGCTATGCACGGTCATGATGGAGAGATGTTGGATCCAGTGGCTAGGAATTTGTGTGGGTTAAAAATTAAAATTTATGTTGTGAATTTGTTTATATAAATACGTGTAAACTTCATAAATGCATAACTTTTTCATACGAGGTCGAAAACACGCGAAACCAGTTGCGTTGGAATCGTATGGACGAGCACTACGCGATGAAATTGGATTGGAGTCGTTTGGAGTTAGTGAAAATTTTGGGTAAAATTAAACGCGCGTTTAATTTTATTCGAAATAAATCGCTAAAACGAAAATAAAATCAAGGTGAGAACTTCTCACTCAATCGAGTCAGTTTCGATTTTATTTTAAATAGTTAGATTTAAAATATTTGAATGCATGTTTGAATGATGATTGTTATCTATTGATTGTTAAAATAGACATTATGCGCCGTTAGTAAGCGGATGTTATTTATTAAAAACATATACCGCGAATATTTCATAAACAGTGAAATTGGTATTATATATAATAGCAATATATATATATATTGGCATATGTATATATTGGAGTTATTGATTTCCCGCATTTTTTTTAGCGGATGAGACTCTATTCCGCCGTTTATTAAGCGGATAATATTTTAAATCTCATATACCGCGATAATTTCGTACTGGAGCGAAATTGGTATTGTGCTAATGTTTGTGGATGCAGGGAAACAGGTTGGAGGGATCCAACTGGATTCCTCAACAGTATTTATTTGATTTCAGATATTTTGATATTTGATGGACTATCATATCGATATATGATGTCGTTGTTGTCGTGATTGACTATTTGGTATGTAGCATCATTGGACCAAATTTGGAATTTTAAAAATGATTTTTGAAAGAAAACGTTTATAAAATATTTTTGGAATTGATCCATTTTAAATAAATAAACGTATAATATTTAATGTTATAAAAATCATGATTTTTAAGAAATATAGTTAAAAACTGATTTTTGAGAATATGATGCTAATGATTTTATAAAATAGTTAAATCGGAATTTTTGAATTTTTATAAAAAGTTTAAAAATAGGATTTATAAAATTTGATTATTTTATAAATCAAGAGAATGATGAAATTATAAAGAAGATTAAAGATGTTTTAAAATAATAATATAAATTGATTTATATTAAGAGATTTATAAATGGATATTTATAAATGAAAATATTTGAATTATAAAACGAGTTTTTATAAGTGTTTGAATGAAGTGAAAATGAATTTCATAAATGAATGAAATTCATAGAATTATAAACGGTGAAGTTATAAATAGAATTTTATAAGCAGTAGGTTTATAAAATTTATAAAGTTATTAAAAGAATAGATTTGGATAAATAATTAAATCTTATAAGTTATAAGATTTATAATTGTGAAGTTTAAAGGAACGATTCTTGTAAACGAATAAATTATAAGTGTTTAACTTATAATATGAATTTCTAGTATATCATGAGATATGAGTTGAGACATGTTAATAAAGGAGATGTATAAATGGAAGTTGTTATGAAATAAATAATAAAGGAATTTATAAACGTTGTTTTACAAATTCGTAAAACGACTTATTTTGATAAGTAAATTGTTATAACTTATAAATGGAGTTATATTCACGTTTTAGACAGTGAATAATCCTTTACGTTAAAAAGAATAGAAATGATGAAATTTGTTAACGTAGTATATTCACATTTTTGAATAGTGAATAATATGTTAAAGAAATTGTTTTGAATGTGATGTTTTAAATTGAATTAAAATGATCTAACGATGTTTTAAGATATGTTGAGATTCGAAACCATAGATTTCAACCTTGATTGTTGAAATAGACGTTTTCGAGAAATAGAAGGAAATGGTGGACTATAACACTGTTGTTATAGTAAATGATTTCTGAAAGGAAATGTTTTGTATAGTATTGGGATTTATATATCTATTTTAATTTTGAATCCCTATACTAGTGATTTTGGGTTGTCGTAACGATGTTTTACGCAACATTCGTTTTGGCCCAAATAAATATGTTTAAGAGAATGATTTCCTTAAAGAATGAAATATATACTTAATCTCGATTTAAGTATATTGAATATTTTCTAAGTGTTGAAAATAAATAAAATTTGTGAATTACTTATGAATAAGTAAGGATGGAAATGTTTTCCAATATAAATTGAATATTTTGAGAATTTATCTTTTCGAAGATAAATTGAAATGAATAATTGAAATCGTATATGCATGGATATTTGGGAATGAAAATTCACTATGGAATTTATGAATGAAAAGGAGAATTTGTTTAAAAATAAATATTGATTTATTTTTGAAGTGTGAAATTATATATCTAGTAAAGATATTTTGGAAAATAAATAATTTGGAAAATTATTTAGAATCTGGTGATGTGTGCATATCCATTGATAGTTCAATAGCCGACTATCAATATTTCCCTTTGAATGGGTATTTGATGTGATTGTTTGAATGTGAATGCCACACTTATTTTTGGATAAGCGCTCACTATTCGGGTTAACCGGGAAAGGACCATGGGGTCGTATAACCCATTCCGAATATGTGATACGTCGTTATGAATTGTATTTGAAGATCGGTGTTGAAGACCGAGTATTTGCGAAAGCGATAGGATGACCTATCTATTGTCTCTGCACAGGGTGGCTCCTGGTATAGAGATTCCTTAAGTGATGGGAAATTCGATCGGGATTGTGAATACCCGGATTGCAAGGGCTTCGTGAGAAGTGCCTTCGGTTTTGTTCGAGCCCGGAACAGACTTGTATGGATTGTATGTCTGACATTACAAATTGAGATATAAAGCCGATTTCTTTCAAATATATTTCTGTTTGGTGGCGAAGAATTTATTCTTTTAGCTTAACACCCTTCTCTAAGACGTACGAGCTCAGAGGTTATGTAGTTGAATGTTATCAGCGATATATTCCCAATTTGGTAATGTGACATGCTGAGTGTTGCTGTGAAATGATCATTGTGTTGATTATTTGTGATAGGATCGTTTATTTGATCGTCTATCCTGGTGATCATTTCTATGATCATTTGTTGACCCAAAGCATGGATTTTGTATAAAGTATGTTTTTGTGGACGTGACTTCGTCGAGCCTCACACCCCGTGAATGGTCAAAACAGGAAAGATGCAGCAAGGTTATGAGGGGTAGCGCCCTTTAGGATATGTGCATTTCCTTCTGGAAAAGGGTGGTATCATGGTATGGAGCCCAGATACTTACTCATGTTGAAAACACTTTATGATTGTGTGAATTGATTGCGAGCGCTCGGTGAAAGGTCCCAAAGGACCGGGGGATGGCATATTCGGTCAGTTGTTACTCAGTTAGGGGTAACCCGGCCTTGTGTTGGTAGAGATCCGGTTTGGTTCTCGGGGATGTCCATCCAGAGGCATTCTCATGTGGCAATGGGAAGTTCCTTGGCCTGATCATTCGTTGGAAATCCAAAGAAACAATACGATCTTGTACGGTATTAGTTGTAGAACCTATCATTCACTTATGGTGGCGCCCCACTGTTTGGATGGTAGCTATAGTAGGCATACGATAATGGTCGTATGTTGGCTAAGATTTATATTCTACTTTCGAAATGAATTTTTTTCTACACTATGCACTAGTAATAATATCAAATGTTATTTTAAATGCGTATCAAGCATCTTTGACTATCATAAGGAGAAATCTCCTCCGATTCTGCGTTTGCATTGTGTGTGTGTGCGGGAGGCCTTATGGTAGTCTCATTTTTAAAAGCATTGCGAATTGACTTTAAAATATTACTCTATTTTGATTTTAAAGATAAATAAACTGTTTTGAGTTCTCACACCAGTCTTGCTTATGCTAGGTGATATGTGATGGGGGGTTCTCGCTTCGCGGTTTGGTGGCGAACGGGAGACTCTTACCCCCACACGTCCTCTTTACGGGGTTGGTTAGGCGAAGCCGTGACATTCGAAAGGGTGGCCGTAAAAGCAAGTTTGGGATATCAGTGTAAGCCACGGTGGGGCTGGGATGGTTGAAAAGCCTACCGGTTGTGACCGCTGCCGTCGGGACGTTACATTTGGTATCAGAGCATATGGTTAAGCGACAACCATGGTTCTGTTGGGTATTATTCATTAGAGATAGAGTCGGTAGTGCTCTAGAATGAATTTGAGTGTAATAATAGCTATGAGAGCGTATTTGTTAGTGAATATAAAATTGTTTTATATTGTGATGATTGGTTTATTGAGTGGCATATGAACCTTCGTCAGCACGGTCTGGACAACTATGCCGAAGGGGTTTATAAACATTTGAATAGAACAATTCGACACAATATTGTTTTAAATTGGGTAAACGAAATAATTTTACCTTGAGTATATTTTATATATAAATAAATAATTTTTTCAGAATTATTAAAGTGTATATAAGCTGATTGTTTAGATGTTTGAATAATCTAAATAAAAGAATAATTGTATAAGCAAAAGAATTATAAGAATTGAATTATAATTAAAGTAATTTGCAATTGTGAAATAAACTTATATATATAAGAAGAGAAACTATACGAATATATTTATGAATATGAGTTATAAAAGAAAATGAATTTAACGTTAAATGGAAAATTTACTTTAGAATTTGGAATCTGAATTGATTTATAAGTGGGAATTTAAGTTATGTAAAACCAAGTGATGTTGAATGAAAATCAAATAATTAAACCAATGAAATTGAATGTAAAGTGAATATACATTGATTGTTAAATGGTTGTTAGTTGATTGATTGTATATAATTCATTAAGAGTTAATGAAATTGAGTTAATGAAATTGAAAGCTAAAGAAATTGAAAGTCAATTGGATGTTAAGTGAATCTTAAATAGAATTCAATTTGAATTTGGAAGTGAAGCAACTTGAATATGAATTAGTGAATATAAAATAATTGAAAATGAATGTTAGTAAAAAAAACATCCACTGTTAATGAATCGAATGTGATTAAATTGAAAACCCATTTCATTGAATATTAATGAGAATATGAATGAATATTTATTGGTTATGGATGATAGTTGGTTGATGTTTGCATTTGTTGTTTTGTTGCATTTGCTATGTTGGCATATATAGTTATTATGTTACTATATGTTGTATATTGATACTATTGCATATATACATGTTCTCATGTTGTTTGTTGAGTGATTAGTAGGTGCGGATCGCGTTTGCTTCGCATTTGGAGCTCACTTTCGCGCTATGTTAGCCGTATATGCTCGCTAATAAAATATAAGGTACATATCTCGGATTACATACCTTACTTTTATACATTTTTTCCCTTCGGGATGCCTCATTACTTGATGAGATGTATATTTGTGATATATATACTGTCATTTTTTTTTTGGATCGAGCCGCGCAAAGGAGACTATGGCGAATTTTTCCGGAAATTTAAGGCGTTAGAAAAAATTTGAGAAAATTGGAAAATTTTTGAAAACTTTAACTTTGATTTGGAATTGAAAGTTAAACAATAGTAGTTGTTTTTGAAAAGACAACTAAGTATGATTTGAAAACTTAGTAAAGTTTTGTAAGAAATTTAATTATGAATTTTTGGAAAGTTAATATATTCTATAACTTTTCTTACTTAGTAATTTCGAGGACGAAATTCTTTTAAGGGGGGAAGATTGTAACGACCCAGGATTTTAATTTATTTAAATTTGAATATTTAATTAATTTTAGATATTACTAAGTGAAATTTATAAGTCAAATAAATTTTTATTTGAATAATTGGATTTAATTGAATAATTAAATCGATAATTTAATATGTGAAATTATGGAAATAATTGAAAATTGAGTTAAATATGATTGAAAATGATTTGTAAAATTTTATTTTATCATATTGAAGTTAGAATGATATTTTAGAACTTTTAAAATTGAATTAAAAGTTTATTTGTGAAAATTGAATATTTTAACATTAAATCGACTAGTGAAAATAGTCAATTTTTGAACAGTCTCAGAATTGGACGAGACCAGTTTCATTGGATCCGTAATAGTTAGTTATTACCGGATTTCAAGTTTCGTGTCAATCGGAGCTATCGTTTGATCGTGGCAGCTCGAAACGCAACGAATTATTTTTAATATTAATTTGGCGAGTTAAAATAGCCATTTTTCAAAAAGTCTCGGATTTCGACGAAACTAGTTTCATCGGATCCGTAATGTGGTATTATTGTAAGGTTTCAAATTTCGTGTCAATTGGATTTACCGTTTGTCCGGTACAAATTAAAACGCCTAGAAAATCGTTTAAATCGGTTTAATTTAAATCGAACGTTTGTAGCCATAACTAGCACAGATGTCCGAATTAGCTTCTGAAACCTGTTCCATTGTGTCCGGAACGCGGGGTAAACCCTAGAAACGATGGTTACGGCGCGTAAATCGGAGTTCGGAATTTCCGGATGAATAGTGTTCGAAAATTCTCTATAAATAGCCAACCTTTCACAAAAAAATAAAATAAAAATATCAAAACCCTAATCTAAACGTGTAGCCGCCAGTTCAAGCTTCAATGGCCAGAAACACGCGACCTTCCTCCCTCCAAATCTTCAAATCCGTGCAACGATTCAAGAATCTTTCAACTAGAAACTCGTAGAGCACGTCGCGAACTACATATTCAACGGTCATGATCGTTTCTAGTGCTTCGGATTGGCGACAAATCTCGCTCAAAGGTCTGCAGTTCGGCCTCGAAGTGCGCACTAGGATGAGAGCCAAGCTTCATGAGGTTGGGGCCGAGTATAGAGGAGGTGAAGGGCTTCAACATGGCAGTGGTTTGATGAAGTTTAGTCGAGTATTGGCGTTGCAAGATTAAACCCTAGTTAGGGCTTTGATGGGTTCATGTGCGGCTATGGGTTACTGGATACGTGAATGAAGGGGGGAAGGAGATGCTATGCACGGTCATGATGGAGAGATGTTGGATCCAGTGGCTAGGAATTTGTGTGGGTTAAAAATTAAAATTTATGCTGTGAATTTGTTTATATAAATACGTGTAAACTTCATAAATGCATAACTTTTTCATACGAGGTCGAAAACGCGCGAAACCAGTTGCGTTGGAATCATATGGACGAGCACTACGCGATGAAATTGGATTGGAGTCGTTTGGAGTTAGTGAAAATTTCGGGTAAAATTAAACGCGCGTTTAATTTTATTCGAAATAAATCGCTAAAACGAAAATAAAATCAAGGTGAGAACTTCTCACTCAATCGAATCAGTTTCGATTTTATTTTAAATAGTTAGATTTAAAATATTTGAATGCATGTTTGAATGATGATTGTTATCTATTGATTGTTAAAATAGACATTATGCGCCGTTAGTAAGCGGATGTTATTTATTAAAAACATATACCGCGAATATTTCATAAATAGTGAAATTGGTATTATATATAATAGCAGTATATATATATTGGCATATGTATATATTGGAGTTATTGATTTCCCGCATTTTTTTTAGCGGATGAGACCCCATTGCGCCGTTTATTAAGCGGATAATATTTTAAATCTCATATACCGCGATAATTTCGTACTGGAGCGAAATTGGTATTGTGCTAATGTTTGTGGATGCAGGGAAACAGGTTGGAGGGATCCAACTGGATTCCTCAATAGTATTTATTTGATTTCAGATATTTTGATATTTGATGGACTATCATATCGATATATGATGTCGTTGTTGTCGTGATTGACTATTTGGTATGTAGCATCATTGGACCAAATTTGGAATTTTGAAAATGATTTTTAAAGTGATTTTTGAAACAAAACGTTTATAAAATATTTTTGGAATTGATCCATTTTAAATAAATAAACGTATAATTTTTGATGTTATAAAAATCATGATTTTTAAGAAATATAGTTAAAAACTGATTTTTGAGAATATGATGCTAATGATTTTATAAAATAGTTAAATCGGAATTTTTGAATTCTTATAAAAAGTTTAAAAATAGGATTTATAAAATTTGATTATTTTATAAATCAAGAGAATGATGAAATTATAAAGAAGATTAAAGATGTTTTAAAATAATAATATAAATTGATTTATATTAAGAGATTTATAAATGGATATTTATAAATGAAAATATTTGAATTATAAAACGAGTTTTTATAAGTGTTTGAATGAAGTGAAAATGAATTTCATAAATGAATGAAATTCATAGAATTATAAACGGTGAAGTTATTAATAGAATTTTATAAGCAGTAGGTTTATAAAATTTATAAAGTTATTAAAAGAATAGATTTGGATAAATAATTGAATCTTATAAGTTATAAGATTTATAATTGTGAAGTTTAAAGGAACGATTCTTGTAAACGAATAAATTATAAGTGTTTAACTTATAATATGAATTTCTAGTATATCATGAGATATGAGTTGAGACATGTTAATAAAGGAGATGTATAAATGGAAGTTGTTATAAAATAAATAATAAAGGAGTTTATAAACGTTGTTTTATAAATTCGTAAAACAACTTATTTTGATAAGTAAATTGTTATAACTTATAAATGGAGTTATATTCACGTTTTAGACAGTGAATAATCCTTTACGTTAAAAAGAATAGAAATGATGAAATTTGTTAACGTAGTATATTCACGTTTTTGAATAGTGAATAATATGTTAAAGAAATTGTTTTGAATGTGATGTTTTAAATTGAATTAAAACGATCTAACGATGTTTTAAGATATGTTGAGATTCGAAACCATAGATTTCAACATTGATTGTTGAAATAGACGTTTTCGAGAAATAGAAGGAAATGGTGGACTATAACACTGTTGTTATAGTAAATGATTTCCGAAAGGAAATGTTTTGTATAGTATTGGGATTTATATATCTATTTTAATTTCGAATCCCTATACTAGTGATTTTGGGTTGTCGTAACGATGTTTTACGCAACATTCGTTTTGGCCCAAATAAATATGTTTAAGAGAATGATTTCCTTAAAGAATGAAATATATACTTAATCTCGATTTAAGTATATTGAATATTTTCTAAGTGTTGAAAATAAATAAAATTTGTGAATTACTTATGAATAAGGATGGAAATGTTTTCCAATATAAAGTGAATATTTTGAGAATTTATCTTTTTGAAGATAAATTGAAATGAATAATTGAAATCGTATATGCATGGATATTTGGGAATGAAAATTCACTATGGAATTTATGAATGAAAAGGAGAATTTGTTTAAAAATAAATATTGATTTATTTTTGAAGTGTGAAATTATATATCTAGTAAAGATATTTTGGAAAATAAATAATTTGGAAAATTATTTGGAATCTGGTGATGTGTGCATATCCATTGATAGTTCAATAGCCGACTATCAATATTTATCTTTGAATGGGTATTTGATGTGATTGTTTGAATGTGAATGCCACACTTATTTTTGGATAAGCGCTCACTATTCGGGTTAACCGGGAAAGGACCATAGGGTTGTATAACCCATTCCGAATATGTGATACGTCGTTATGAATTGCATTTGAAGACGGTGTTGAAGACCGAGTATTTGCGAAAGCGATAGGATGACCTATCGATTGTCTCTGCACTGGGTAGCTCTTGGTATAGATATTCCTTAAGTGATGGGAAATTCGATCGGGATTGTGAATACCCGGATTGCAAGGGCTTCGTGAGAAGTGCCTTCGGTTTTGTTCGAGCCCGGAACAGACTTGTATGGATTGTATGTCTGACATTACAAATTGAGATATAAAGCCGATTTCTTTCAAATGTATTTCTGTTTGGTGGCGAAGAATTTATTCTTTTAGCTTAACACCCTTCTCTGAGACGTACGAGCTCAGAGGTTATGTAGTTGAATGTTATCAGCGATATATTCCCAATTTGGTAATGTGACATGTTGAGTGTTGCTGTGAAATGATCATTGTGTTGATTATTTGTGATAGGATCGTTTATTTGATCGTCTATCCTGGTGATCATTTCTATGATCATTTGTTGACCCAAAGTGTAACATCCCGAAAATTATGAATTTAAATTTTAGTAATATATTTTAACTTTTTGAAATTTAAATTGAAAAGTTATAAAGAAATAAAATATGAACAAAGTTTAGTGTTTTTAGTTAAAACTTTTAATAAAATTAAAACAAATATTGTAATAAAATTACATAGTTATTTAATGTTAATAACTAAAACCACTTTTCTCTTTAACAAAGTAAAATAATAAATTGTGATAGATGAGCTTTTAATAGAAATCAAATTGTTAAGGTAAGATATGATGAAATTGTGAAATTTAAATAACATAATCATAATCAAACAAATAAACAAAAGAACAAACAAATAAACAAATGAATCAAATGAATATGTTACTATACAAACCAGTAAATATTTAAGCAAAAGAAAATAAGATAAAATAAAAACAAACTCTTACATTTAGCAAAATAAACAAAACAACACACCTATATATATATATAAAATAAAAATATAAAACATATAAACTGTACATATAAAAGAAGATGCAAGAGAGTAAAACATTCAAACAAAATAATATTTATATAAATCAAACAGCACATTTTACAGGTACACAGTATAGAAGCTTCTTAAAACATGCTTACATTAAATGCAAGCATCTACAAAGCAACATACCTGCATTCAATGCTTTTACTTCCAGCATGGTTTATCCTGTACTTGTTTTAATCAACCTCAGTAAACAATCTGTTATAAGTAAACATCAACCTGCCTCTTTATTTCGTTCAACAAACTTCTGCAAACCTGAAAAAGAAAAACAGAAAATAAAAAGAAGTTAAAAAAACCAAACCAGAGAAGAAGAATCAAACTGCAGTTAAAAAGAAACAAAAGTATTCTCTGTTTCTATATTGTTCAGGTGAGTAAACCTATATTTATTTGAAATATAAATACTTAATCCATGAATTTGTGTTTTGTTGTATATAAACAAAAAAAATATTGTTCTGCATATTGTTCTGTGTTTCTGGAAAAAAACTTGTGAGCTCTGTTCTTTAAATGATCATATCTCAGGAGCTAGTTAATTAAAAAAAAAAAGATTCAAAGGAACTTCATTTAACATTTTTAACTTAGGATACTTAAAACAAAATAGGTGGTGTATACTTGACTCACAGTTTAAACTTTTGTTTAAGCTTGAAATCAAAACTTTTGACTTTGTAACATGAATATTACAGTAAAAACAAGATTTTAAGGTAAATTCAAGCATTTTAAATCATTGAATTGATATTATAATTTGAACGAACATATGAAAATAGGATTTTTAAAACAGAAATGAAGATTTTTACTTGGGTATCTTAGGAGCAGTTTGTATTTTAGCAAATGTCGCTTTTAAATCAATTCCTGTAAATCAAAAGATTTTTGAATGTTGAGATTTCGTGTGGAGCTAGTTTAATACTCAAGAATGTTGGGAAAAATACAAATTAATTTTTCTATTGTGTGAATTGGGAGTTTGAAATCAAACTAGGGTTTTAGTCTCGAAATGTATACGGTCTGGAAATGCGATGTGTACGCCACCTCTGACGCATCGAGTTAGGGGATTTTGAGGGGAATGATGGCATGAGGTGTGGACGTGATGGTGACGAAGTTTGAGCTGCTCCGATGGTTGGAGCAACGAGGGCGAAGCGAATTTGTTGGTGAGGATGGGTTCGAGTTTCGAGCTGGAAGCTCGATTTCGTTGTGGGGTCGTTAACAGTAAATTGATCATCGTTTTCGAATAGGGGGATGAAGTGCGATTTGTAGATGGTCACGATGGCCATCAGAGTGGTCGCGAACCACCGTGCACGTGCACGGTGGTGATGGTGTCAGTGTTTTGAGTATCAGGGGAGGTGTTGACTTGGAACTCGAGTTGGAACTCGAGAAATTATGTAACGTGCTTCGGGTTTTTCTCGCGTTCCAAAAAGATGTTGGATCTGGGTTTTAAAACATAGCTTTTATAAAATAAATAAAAAAAAAAGAAAAAAAAAGAGACAGGAAGAAGAAAGGAAACTGGGACGAGGGAGAAGTGGAGAAACTCGGGGAAGAGGACGAGAGAAACGTGGGTTGGCTCGGGGAAGAAATGAAAAGTGACGGGTGTTTACTCGAGTGAACTGAAGATTGCTCGGGTTGATTTCCAAAACCTGCAAACTAAAAATGGTGTGTAAATTGTTTAAACAAGTTTTTCTAGATCTAATTTATATTTTAATCAAGTAATTAATATAAAACTAGTGTTGGAATTTAAATTAACATTTAAGTTCTCAAATTTGTAATGAATTGATTTCAAAAGTTTAAGAGAGATTTCTCAGTAAATATAAATTAGTGAATAATTTATATTTATTGATTATAAAAAAAAATTTAACTATGAACTAATAGTTAATTAATTAAGTAATTTCGTTAAGAGTTAAGGATTAATCATTGATTAACTAAGAAAATTAAGAAATCAATGAATGAATAATTAAGTTTTATTAGGGTATTAATTAATGGTTATGAAAAGTAATTAAGAATGATTTGTAATTAAATTGATTAATAAACAATTAAGTATTTAATTAAATTTGTAATTAAGAATTTGTTAATTTTGAAACAATTTATCGAGTTAATTAAGATTTAATTTATTTATCCAAATTTTTATCATTGATTTAAAAATAATTATTTGGTAAATTTATTAAATCCCATTCACTTGGATTTGTAAATAATTAACTATTGCTATGCACTAGATTGATATTTCTGTTATGACTGTGATACTGTGTGATGCACTGTGACTATGATTTGTTCTATATTGATGTGAAAACCCTGTTGTCCGTAAAACGACATTTAAACTTCGATGCGACAGGAATCGGATTTCAGTTTGTTATCCGAAACCCACATCGACTATGTGAATATTTGTGAATGACATCCACATGTTTTGAAATTTTACACCCACTATTCGAATTAGCCGGGAAAGGATCTTTGTGTCATAAAACCCATTTCGAATATGTGATTCGACGTTATGGATAGCAATCGAAGACCGGTGTTGAAGACTGGGTATTTGCGAGAGCGATAGGATGATCTGTCGATTGACTCTGCACCGAGTTGCTCCGGTATAGAGTTCTCCATATGTGATGGGGAATCCAATCAGGATTGTGGATATCCGGATTTCAAGGACTTCTTTGGAAGTGCCTTCGGTTCTGTTCGAGCCCGGAACAGACTTGTATGGATAGTATGTCTGACATTACAAATTGAGATATAAAGCCGATTTCTTTCAAATATATTCCTGTTGGTGGCGGAAAATTTATTCTCTTAGCTTAACACCCTTCTCTGAGACGTACGAACTCAGAGGTTATATAGTTGAAGGTTATCAGCGATATATTCCCAATTTGGTAATGTGACATACTGAGTGTTGCTGTGAAATGATCATTGTGTTGATCATTTGGATAGGATCATTTATTTGATCGTCTATCTTGGTGATCATTTCTATGATCATTTGTTGACCCAAAGCACGGCTTTTGTATAAAGTGTGTTTTTGTGGACATGACTTCGTCGGACCTCACACCCCGAAATGGTGAAAACAGGAAAGATGCAGCAAGGTTATTGGGGGTAGCACCCCTTAGGGTATGTGCATTTCCTTCTGGATAGAAGTGGTATCATGGTATGGAGCCCAAATACTTAACTTATGTGGATATCGCAGATATATATATATATATATATATATATATATATATATATGATTTTGTGATTTGTTGCTGGGGCCCCGGTTAAAGGTTGGTTACGACCGGGAGATGGCATACTCGTGTCAGTATTTACCCAGTTAGGGGTAACCCGGCCTTTTGTTGGCAGAGATCCGGTTTGGTTCTCGGGGACGTCCCTCCAGAGGCGTTCTCATGTGGCAATGGGAAGTTCCTTGGCCTAACCATTTGTTGGAAATCCAATAAAACAATACGAAACCCTGTACGGTTTTAGTTGTAGAACCTGCCATTTACTTATGGTGGCACCCCACTGTTTAAATGGTAGCTATAGTAGGCATAGTTCAGAATGTCTATGCTGGCTAAGATTAATATTCTACTTTCGAAATGATTTACTTCACTATGCACTAGTAATAATATCAAAGAACTCTCTTCTCGTATCAAGCATATTTAACTATCATAAGAAGAAATCTCCTCCAATTCTGCATTTGCATTGTGTGTGTGGCGGGAGGTCTTATGGTAGTTCCATTTTTAAAAGCATTCCGAAAATTCTTTTATAAGTCTTGTTTATTTAAAATACAACTGTCTTTGTTTACTCATACCAGTCCCATGACTGATCCGGAGTTTATTGTTTTCTTTCCTAAACTCTGGGTGCCCATTATTTCCACACGGGCAGCCTAGTAGCAGGTTTCTATATTTTGGAGTAGCAGTATTTTGGAGCTCTTATCTTGGAGATATCTTAGGAGCTATTGGAGATTTCAGGTGTTAGCTTTTGGGAGTTCGTTATCATCTCTCTCGTTTGAGAACTTTTGGATATATGTTCACTGTTGTATTATCATGATGTTGTATTTGGAGTTGTAGTGTATGTATTATGTACTCTGTTGCAGTATGGATATTATGTTGATGTTGTAACAGTGATGTTATTTATGATATTGATTATGTTCCGCTGTTTTATATTCATCTAATTGTTGTTATAAGCTCCGGCGATGCGAATTTGATGTCGTTTATTGGACATCGAGTTTGGGTCGTCACAAATTGGTATCAGAGCTGTTGGTTGAGTAAGAACTTTAGCTACGGAGTATAACACATTAGATGGCTCATTAGAGATAGGGTGAAGTATACCCTAGAATGAGTATAATCAAAATTGAAACTTTGAAATTTCTTAGTCTGTTTCTTTTTACTGCTGATATTCCTTAAGATATTTCGCCTATATATCTAAATCAATTTTCTTACTAATCTCAGATAGTGAAAATGAGTGGACGTAGAGGAAGAATTAGGGGTCAAGGCAATGCTGCAGCACCAAATCAAATTCCCGCAGCCGCAGAAGCAGTAATAGAAATTCAGCAGCAGCCGGACTTGGCTGAATTATATAAGAAGTTTGAAAAGCTTGGTGGCAAACCATTTATTGGCAAAGAGTCAATTATTGACGCTCAAGCTTGGGTAAGATCGTGTGAAAAGATTTTTAAGGGGCTAAAATTGCAGGATGAGCAGAAAAGACTTATAGCTTCTTGGCAACTCTAAGGAGAAGCTTCAGCTTGGTGGGAAACCATCATTATAGATGAACCCGAGGAAGAATTTACTTGGGATCGTTTTAAAGAAGTGTTTGAGAAACGTTACATGCCATCGGCGGGAGTTTCCAGAATGTATCAGGAATTTCTGGATTTGAAGCAAGGAAGTTTGTCGTTTGAAGAATACTTGAATAAATTCAGCGAACTATCTCGGTTTGGCCCGGAATTGCTAAATACACCTCTGAAGAAAAACGAAAGGTTTATCCGGGGAATGAACCAAAAATATCATGGAAGAATGACAGGTCATGTTAAAGAATCTTTTTCGGATTTGGTAGATATGGGGTACAGGTACGCTACTCTTGATATACAAGAAGCAACTATGGAAAAATGTAATTCAGGTGGTCAGATTTATAAAAAGCGAAAATTCGGAGGCAAGAAACCTTGGCAAGGCAATGAGAAGAAGAGGAACACTCAAGGAAGAGCAACAGAAAATGTCACTTGTTACAACTGCAAAGAGAAAGGCCACTATTCAAATGACTTCCCAAAACCGAAGAAACCAGCTAGAGAATGTTACAATTGTCATAAACCGGGACATTTAGTTAAAGATTGCCCAGTGATGAAGCCAGCGCAGGTGGCAAAAGTTTACACGATAAAGGAGGACCCCTCATCTTCAAAAGCTGACAAAGGGAAAAGTGTTTTGGAAGGTAACCTTACTATTAATTATAGAACTGTTAGAGCTTTATTTGATACAGGAGCTTCACATAGCTTTATCTCCCAACAAACCGTGAATGAATTGGGACTTGAAACTAAATTTGCTGACGATCTTATTTGCGTGAAAAATCCAGTTGGAGGTCCCGCAAATCTTAGTTCATATTGTAAGAGAGTTCCTATTTCATATGCTAGCTATAAATTTCCTATCAACCTTTATGTCCTCGAATTTGACGAATTTGAAATCTTACTCGGTATGAACTGGTTATCGAGATACGATGCTAGATTGGAGTGTAGTAATCAGACAGTTTTAATCAAAACAAGCCTTGGAAATTTTATTGAAATCTCTTGTGAGAATCCAAGTCCAAGGAGCGACAGATTGATATATACTTTGGGAAATCTTGAACCCACTTTGCAGTCTATACCTGTTGTTCGGAATTTATCCGACGTATTTGAAGAAGTGAAATCTTTACCTCCTCATCGAGAAATAGAATTCCGAATCGATCTTGTACCTAATACTTGTCCTGTTGTTCACTCAAGTCGCAGGATGGCACCCAGGGAAAAGATTGAATTGGTTCATCAAACTAATGAGCTACTACCAAAAGGATTAATTCGACCCAGTGTTTCTGAATGGGGTTCAGCCGTCGTATTTGTTGCCAAATCAGACGGATCTTTGAGATTGTGTGTAGATTACCGCGATCTAAATAAACAAACTCTCAAGAATAAATTTCCACTGCCCAGGATTGATGATTTATTTGATCAGTTGCATGGCGCTCGTTTCTTTTCAAAGATGGATCTAGCCCAAGGATTCCATCAACTACGAATCGCCGAAGATTGTGTCCATTTGACTGCTTTCAGAGGTCCTAATATGTTCTATGAATGGTTGGTTATGCCTTTCGGGCTAACCAATGCTCCAGCATACTTCGTAGATCTCATGACTCGTGTGTTTCGGGAAGTTTTGAATAAATTTGTGCTTGTATTCGTTGATGACATCTTAATTTTCTCCAAAACTGAAGATGAGCATGCCGAGCATCTTAGAATTGTCTTAGAAATTTTAAGGAGAAATGTTCTATATGCAAAATTTTCCAAATGCCATTTCTGGGTCAATGAAGTAAAATTCCTTGGCCATATTGTTAATGAAGAAGGAATTTCAGTAGATCCTAGCAAAATTTCCGCTATTCTTGATTGGAAACAACCCACTACTCCAAGAGAAGTTCGAAGCTTTTTGGGTTTAGCAGGCTATTACCGGAAATTCGTTCAAGATTTTTCTAAGTTGGCTAGTCCGCTGACTAAGCTAACAATGAAGAATGCAAAGTTCATTTGGACTTCAAGATGTGAGGAAGTTTTTCAAGAGTTGAAAAAGAGATTGACCACTGCTCCTGTTCTCACTATTGTTAACGGGAACCAAGGCTTATCTGTCTATACTGATGCATGTGGTGAAGGGGTAGGTGCAGTATTAATGCAAAATGGAAAGGTGGTTGCCTACGCAAGCAGACAATTACGTCCGCATGAGAAGAACTACCCAACGCACGATTTGGAACTTTTGGCTGTTGTTTTCGCTTTGAAAATATGGAGACACTATCTTCTGGGTAAGAATCTTTTCAGCTTTCTTAATAATTTGCGAAATTAACTAAAGAAATATACTTAATAAACTCTCTTTGTTTTAGGTGAAAAATTCGAATTATTCACCGATCATAAAAACTTGAAATATCTTTTCACCCAGAAGGATCTGAATTTGCGACAACAACGTTGGTTGGAATTTCTAGCATCTTATGACTTAGATATTCTGTATACACCCGGAAAGGCCAATGTAGTTGCAGACGCTTTAAGCAGAAGACATGCTGTTCTCGCATATCTTGTTATCACTCCTACTCTTCTTAAAAAGATCGCAAATAAGCAATATGAAGATGAGTTTCTTCGGGGAATTTATAAAAGAATTTGCCAAGGAGAAGACACTAGTTTTGAGATGGATAATAGAGGAGTAATAAGATTAAAAGGCAGGATTTGTGTTCCAGACTTCCCTGATCTGAAACGTGAAATTTTGGATGAATGCCACAAGTCAAAATTCAGCATCCATCCAGGAGTCAACAAAATGTATCGAGATGTTAAAAGAACATTCTGGTGGAAAACGATGAAGAGAGACATATCTATTTATGTGAGTCGTTGTGCTACTTGTCAGCAGATCAAGAGCGACCAAAAGAAAGTGGCCGGTTTACTTCAACCTTTAGAAGTACCGAAATGGAAGTGGGATCAGGTATCAATGGATTTCATTAATGGATTGCCTCGTACCAAGAAAGGCAATGAAGCGATTTGGGTTATTGTGGATCGCCTAACCAAAAATGCTCATTTCATTCCAGTTAAATCTACTCAGACTGCAGCAAGCTTGGAAGGTATTTATATAAAGGAAATTGTTCGCCTCCATGGTATTCCCAGTAGTATAGTGAGTGATCGTGACCCGATCTTCACTAGTAGATTTTGGGAAGCATTTCAGGACGCATTGGGAACGAAATTAAATTTCAGTACTGCTTATCATCCGCAATCTGATGGACAGACTGAGAGAGTTAACCAAATTTTAGAAGACCTACTGCGTGCTTGTGTTCATGATTTTGGTGGTTCTTGGGAGGACCATTTGCATCTGGTTGAATTCTCATATAACAACAGTTATCAGGCCAGCTTAGAAATGGCTCCTTTCGAAGCTTTATATGTTCGTCCGTGTCGATCACCTACATGCTGGATCGAATCAGGTGACAGACTTGTTCTTGGACCGGATATGATAAAAGAAGCCACTGAAAAGGTAAATTTTATTCGAAAGAAGTTATTAACTGCCCAAATCCGTCAGAAGAGCTATTATGACCGTCGAAGGAGAAATTTGGAATTTCAAGTTGGAGATTCTGTATTTCTGAAAGTATCTCCGATGCGGGGTGTGTTGAGATTCGGGAAAACTGGAAAGTTGGCACCGCGTTATATTTGTCCTTTTCCTATTCTGGAAAGGATTGGTTCTCTAGCATATAGAGTGCAGTTACCCAGCTGGTTGTCTGGCGTACATGATGTGTTCCATATTTCTAATCTTCGGAAATATGTGCACGATCCAGATGATATTATTGAAGAAGCTGCTCAGCAGGATCTTGAAATCACTCCTAACTTGGCAGTTAGAAGGGAACCGATGAAAATTGTTGATCGCGATGAGAAGCGATTGAGGAACAAAGTTGTGAAATTGGTCAAAGTTAAATGGAGTGGCGATCCAAAGGACTGTACTTGGGAGACTGAAGAGAATATGAAGAAGTCATATCCCAAATGCAGAATTGACATCTCGACTTAAAACTGTAAGTCAATTCCTTATTTATAAATTCATCTATTCTTTGTTTAAGTTTCTCTCTCTTTCAATTTCGAGGACGAAATTTTCTTAAGGAGTGGATATTGTAACATCCCGAAAATTATGAATTTAAATTTTAGTAATATATTTTAACGTTTTGAAATTTAAATTGAAAAGTTATAAAGAAATAAAATATGAACAAAGTTTAGTGTTTTTAGTTAAAACTTTTAATAAATTAAAACAAATATTGTAATAAAATCACATAGTTATTTAATGTTAATAACTAAAACTACTTTTCTCTTTAACAAAGTAAAATAATAAATTGTGATAGATGAGCTTTTAATAGAAATCAAATTGTTAAGGTAAGATATGATGAAATTGTGAAATTTAAATAACATAATCATAATCAAACAAATAAACAAAAGAACAAACAAATAAACAAATGAATCAAATGAATATGTTACTATACAAACCAGTAAATATTTAAGCAAAAGAAAATAAGATAAAATAAAAACAAACTCTTACATTTAGCAAAATAAACAAAACAACACACCTATATATATAAAAAATAAAACAAAACATTAGCTAATAAAAATATAAAACATATAAACTGTACATATAAAAGAAGATGCAAGAGAGTAAAACATTCAAACAAAATAATATTTATATAAATCAAACAGCACATTTTACAGGTACACAGTATAGAAGCTTCTTAAAACATGCTTACATTAAATGCAAGCATCTACAAAGCAACATACCTGCATTCAATGCTTTTACTTCCAGCATGGTTTATCCTGTACTTGTTTTAATCAACCTCAGTAAACAATCTGTTATAAGTAAACATCAACCTGCCTCTTTATTTCGTTCAACAAACTTCTGCAAACCTGAAAAAGAAAAACAGAAAATAAAAAGAAGTTAAAAAAACCAAACCAGAGAAGAAGAATCAAACTGCAGTTAAAAAGGAACAAAAGTATTCTCTGTTTCTATATTGTTCAGGTGAGTAAACCTATATTTATTTGAAATATAAATACTTAATCCATGAATTTGTGTTTTGTTGTATATAAACAAAAAAAAATATTGTTTTGCATATTGTTCTGTGTTTCTGGAAAAAAACATGTGAGCTCTGTTCTTTAAATGATCATATCTCAGGAGCTAGTTAATTAAAAAAAAAAAGATTCAAAGGAACTTCATTTAACATTTTTAACTTAGGATACTTAAAACAAAATAGATGGTGTATACTTGACTCACAGTTTAAACTTTTGTTTAAGCTTCAAATCAAAACTTTTGACTCTGTAACATGAATATTACAGTAAAAACAAGATTTTAAGGTAAATTCAAACATTTTAAATCATTGAATTGATATTATAACTTGAATGAACATATGAAAATAGGATTTTTAAAACAGAAATGAAGATTTTTACTTGGGTATCTTAGGAGCAGTTTGTATTTTAGCAAATGTCGCTTTTAAATCAATTCCTGTAAATCAAAAGATTTTTGAATGTTGAGATTTCGTGTGGAGCTAGTTTAATACTCAAGAATGTTGGGAAAAATACAAATTAATTTTTCTATTGTGTGAATTGGGAGTTTGAGATCAAACTAGGGTTTTAGTCTCGAAATGTATACGGTCTGGAAACGCGATGTGTACGCCACCTCTGACGCATCGAGTTAGGGGATTTTGAGGGGAATGATGGCATGAGGTGTGGACGTGATGGTGACGAAGTTTGAGCTGCTCCGATGGTTGGAGCAACGAGGGCGAAGCGAATTTGTTGGTGAGGATGGGTTCGAGTTTCGAGCTGGAAGCTCGATTTCGTTGTGGGGTCGTTAACAGTAAATTGATCATCGTTTTCGAATAAGGGGATGAAGTGCGATTTGTAGATGGTCACGATGGCCATCAGAGTGGTCGCGAACCACCGTGCACGTGCACGGTGGTGATGGTGTCAGTGTTTTGAGTATCAGGGGAGGTGTTGACTTAGAACTCGAGAAATTATGTAACGTGCTTCGGGTTTTTCTCGCGTTCCAAAAAGATGTTTGATCTGGGTTTTAAAACATAGCTTTTGTAAAAAAAAAAGAAGAAAAAGAAAAAAAAAAGAGACAGGAAGAAGAAAGGAAACTGGGACGAGGGAGAAGTGGAGAAACTCGGGGAAGAGGACGAGAGAAACGTGGGTTGGCTCGGGGAAGAGGACCTCACACCCCGAAATGGTCAAAACAGGAAAGATGCAGCAAGGTTATTGGGGGTAGCACCCCTTAGGGTATGTGCATTTCCTTCTAGATAGAAGTGGTATCATGGTATGGAGCCCAGATACTTAACTTATGTGGATATCGCAGATATATATATATATGATTTTGTGATTTGTTGCTGGGGCCCCGGTTAAAGGTTGGTTACGACCGGGAGATGGCATACTCGTGTCAGTAGTTACCCAGTTAGAGGTAACCCGGCCTTGTGTTGGCAGAGATCTGGTTTGGTTCTTGGGGACGTCCCTCCAGAGGCGTTCTCATGTGGCAATGGGAAGTTCCTTGGCCTGACCATTTGTTGGAAATCCAATAAAACAATACGAAACCCTGTACGGTTTTAGTTGTAGAACCTGCCTTTTACTTATGGTGGCGCCCCACTGTTTAAATGGTAGCTATAGTAGGCATAGTTCGGAATGTCTATGCTGGCTAAGATTAATATTCTACTTTCGAAATGATTTACTTCACTATGCACTAGTAATAATATCAAAGAACTCTCTTCTCGTATCAAGCATATTTAACTATCATAAGAAGAAATCTCCTCCAATTCTGCGTTTGCATTGTGTGTGTGGCGGGAGGTCTTATGGTAGTTCCATTTTTAAAAGCATTCCGAAAATTCTTTTATAAGTCTTGTTTATTTAAAATACAACTGTCTTTGTTTACTCATACCAGTCCCATGACTGATCCGGAGTTTATTGTTTTCTTTCCTAAACTCTGGGTGCCCATTATTTCCACACGGGCAGCCTAGTAGCAGGTTTCTATATTTTGGAGTAGCAGTATTTTGGAGCTCTTATCTTGGAGATATCTTAGGAGCTATTGGAGATTTCAGGTGTTAGCTTTTGGGAGTTCGTTATCATCTCTCTCGTTTGAGAACTTTTGGATATATGTTCACTGTTGTATTATCATGATGTTGTATTTGGAGTTGTAGTGTATGTATTATGTACTCTGTTGCAGTATGAATATTATGTTGATGTTGTAACAGTGATGTTATTTATGATATTGATTATGTTCCGCTGTTTTATATTCATCTAATTGTTGTTATAAGCTCCGGCGATGCGAATTTGATGTCGTTTATTGGACATCGAGTTTGGGTCGTCACACAAAGCATGGCTTTTGTATAAAGTATGTTTTTGTGGACGTGACTTCGTCGAGCCTCACACCCCATGAATGGTCAAAACAGGAAAGATGCAGCAAGGTTATGAGGGGTAGCGCCCTTTAGGATATGTGCATTTCCTTCTGGAAAAGTGTGGTATCATGGTATGGAGCCCAGATACTTACTCATGTTGAAAACACTTTATGATTGTGTGAATTGATTGCGAGCGCTCGGTGAAAGGTCCCAAAGGACCGGGGGATGGCATATTCGGTCAGTTGTTACTCAGTTAGGGGTAACCCGGCCTTGTGTTGGTAGAGATCCGGTTTGGTTCTCGGGGATGTCCATCCAGAGGCATTCTCATGTGGCAATGGGAAGTTCCTTGGCCTGATCATTCATTGGAAATCCAAAGAAACAATACGATCTTGTACGGTATTAGTTGTAGAACCTATCATTCACTTATGGTGGCGCCCCACTGTTTGGATGGTAGCTATAGTAGGCATACGATAATGGTCGTATGTTGGCTAAGATTTATATTCTACTTTCGAAATGAATTTTTTTCTACACTATGCACTAGTAATAATATCAAATGTTATTTTAAATGCGTATCAAGCATCTTTGACTATCATAAGGAGAAATCTCCTCCGATTCTGCATTTGCATTGTGTGTGTGTGCGGGAGGCCTTATGGTAGTCTCATTTTTAAAAGCACTGCGAATTGACTTTAAAATATTACTCTATTTTGATTTTAAAGATAAATAAACTGTTTTGAGTTCTCACACCAGTCACATGACTGACTCGGAATTTATTGTTTTCCTTCCTAAACTCTGGGTGCCCCCCAATTTCCACACGGGCAGTTAAGAGTTAGGTTTATCAGGATATTCTGGATATTCTGGAGTTGCTGGAGGTAAGATGGATGGCATGGCGTATTACTAGTATATAGTATTTCTTTTTCCGCTGCACTGTTTGTTGTTGTATGTTGTTGTACACTCTGATGATATGATATGATGTGATGAAATGTGATGTAATGTAATAACTGATATAGTTCTTTGTTTAAAGATTATTCATTTATTATTATATGTTGTTCCGCTGCGAATTGTGAGATTCTGATGTTGTTCTGTTGTTTTCTTTTCCGTTCTATTCTCTATTTTCTACCTTCTTCTCTCTTCTTCTTTTTCTTTCTTAAACCCATAACATTTCGGGTTTCCGGCCTTCGATTTCTCGGCAGTCGATAAAGTGAGTATCGATGTTGAATTTTCGAAAGTCGAAAATTTCCGAAACGTTACAGTATGCTTACTGGAGGAACGGGTTTTTTCTCAATTTAGAGTATCTTCTAAGAAATCTTGAAGCAAATTTACTTCTTCTGCGGCTTTGTCCATGACAATAAATTCTGATTTCATGGTTGATCTTGCTATGCAAGTTTCTTTAGAGGATCTCCAAGATACTGCCCCACCAGTTAAGGTAAACACATATCCACTAGTGAATTTTATATTTGATGAACCAGTTATCCAGTTTGCATCACAATACCCTTCTATTACAGATGAGTGCATATCATAATGTAGTCCATGACTTTGTGTATACCATAGGTATCATAATACTCGAATTATAACATTCCAGTGATTCTTTCCCGGGTTGCTAGTATACTGCTGTGTTTATATATCAGGCCTGGTGCAGTTCACCACGTATATAATGCTGCCTAGCATACGAGAGTACTCATGTTGATAAATACTATCATTGCTATTTTTAATCAGTTTTGGTTCAAATCTATGGGTGTTTTTGCTGGTATTATATTGTGTTGTTTAAACTTTTCAAGTATTTTCTCAATGTATTTTGATTGGGACGACACATATCCTTAGTTGATTTTATGTATTTTTACCCCAAGTATCACATCAGCGATTTCCAGATCTTTCGTATCAAATCTGACGGAGAGCATATCTTTTGTAGATTTTATCATCTCCTTGTTGCTTTCAAATATTGGTAGATCGTCGACATATAGACATACAATGACATATCTCATATTTGTATGTTTAGAATAGACACATTTGCCACTTTCATTTATATGAAATTCATTTAATATCATATTTTCATTAAATTTTTCATGCCATTGTTTAGGCCCTTGTTTAAGCCCAGTGATTTTCTTAATCTATAAACCTTTCTTTCATCTCCAGTTTTTAGGAAACCTTCAAGTTGTTTCGTGCATATTTCTTCTTCCAGTTCTCCATTTAAAAATGCCGTCTTTACATCTATTTGTTGTATTTCTAAATCGAGCGTGGATGCGATTGCTATCAGCATTCTTATTGATGTTATTCTAGTTACTGAAGTATGTATCAAAATAGTCCGGGTCTTCCTTTTATCTGAAACCTTGAACCACAAGTCAAGCTTTATACTTGTCTATTGAACCATCATGTTTCAATTTCTTCTTAAATATCCATTTATTATCCAAGGTCTTGCATCCTTAAGGTAAATCAACTAATTCCCATGTATGATTTTCTATAAGAATTCGATTTTGTTATTAATGGCCTCCTTCCAATAAGAGGCATCGGTGGAGGACATAGCTTGTTTGTATGTTAATGGATCGCCTTCTAACATAAATGTGTAGAAGTCTGGACCAATGGTTTTTGATGTCCTTGATCCTTTGCTTCTTCTTTGTAACGACCCGTAAATTTTAACGGTTTTAGTAACGTATTTAATTGGAATTTTGTGGGATTTAAAATGATAAAATTGTGAAATATAAATTTGATATTTGGAATGCGTCTAGTTAAACATAGCAACCGGTAAATTTTCGTCCGAAAATATGAAAGTTTATTTCGCGTGTAAATTTACTTCAATTGAATCAGTTAAAAAGCGATAAAAATAAAACGTTTTCAAAACCAAAATATTTTTACATAGAAAAATTCTAAACCATCTTTTGAGCAAATTGTCAGTTTGTCGTTTTTCCAAATTCGGACATCTTTGGCTTCGTCGATCTTATTTCTCTGCGATTTTTATGCATTTTCCGCTAGTAGAAATTCGAAATTTTTATAATTCAATCGTACCACCAATATCCATATATCGTTTTGATCGTCTCGTCGTACTGATCTCAACGGTATATTCGATTATGTGTTTTGATGTCCGGTGTACGGCGGGATCTATGAAGCGGACATCTGTATCGGTTACAAAACTTCGACTCTTGGCTTCCTTTGTCTTTTTATTCTTCTACCGTGAAAAAAACCAATAGACTTTACTTTTAAAATTCCAAGTCAGTGCTTCCTGACTCTTTCTATCCTTCTTTGTTCAACGTATGGTCACTTGCATTTATTTGCTTTGGAAACAAACATTTATTAAAAACATTTATATAATCTTGCCTGTACCATTGTGTTACTTTTTCATTTATCATTTCCAGAAGCCTATGCGTCAATCTTCATTTCAAATTCTCTCCCTCTCCCTTGAAACCATCTCTACTCTAATATGCCCTCCCATCCTCTTTCTGTTTTTTTTGGCTGAGAGAAAATAGTATCACATATATATGTTGCTTCACCTGAAGCTTCTCAAAACCTTCCTCTCCGTAAACCGACGAACCCACTCCATCACCGAACCAAGGCCTCCTTTGCCATACTGTTCACCACAGATTCCACCTCCGCAAGCAGCCGCATGAGCCGCCACGCACCGACTCCAACACCTACCTCACGACACGTGCCCTCGATCCCTACGTGTACTGCTCCGCTTTTCTATCACGGTGACCATCTCCGCCTTTCATCGCGACTGCCTCTCCTCCGGCCTTTTATGTGCACGGCCAAACCACACTTCCGACCCGAGCTCCACCGTAACGCACCATCTCACCTCCTCGTCTCGACCGCCGCTTGTTCCCCAACTCCGGCCGAAGCCTCTCCTCACCAACCTCTTCCCCGCACTCAAGCAGGCGTAGCTTCCTCATCAGAAGCCCTCACACGCTCTCTCCTGTAGCAGCTTATGCCAACTTGATAGCCCAGCGAACCCATCAGGCCCGCCACCGTTCTCCATTGCCTCACCCACCACCTACGCGAGCTCCACCTTCATTCAATCACCACCGTACCGAGCCTCTCCTTTCTCACTTCATTCCGTGGCAGCCGCTAGCCGCCTCTCCGTGTACATATGTCGTGTATATGAGATGATCTGTGGCCTTTTGCTGTTTGAGGGTATGCATATGAATCTTGTATTTTAAAGTTTGGTTACATATATAAGTATAAGTATTTTTATATAAGTAGTTATACATATATTACTGTTAGCATATTTATATGTTAGTGTATTTCTATGTTTAAAGTATATACAACAGTGCTAAGTATATGTTTCCGTACGTGTATATATATATATTTTTCAATCGTGCGGTTGTTATAGTTGCGTAGGTTTGCTTTCCAAAAAGGGTTGAGTTGGTCTATATCATAATACAAGCATGCTGTAAGATGTTAAAATATTAGTGAATAGATTTGTTTTATATAATATTTGTTTAGTTCGCATATACAAAATCTATTAGTTTATAAAACATATTAGTGTAAAACGTTAGTGGGGTGTGTGTGTGTATTCACATATTTGTTTATCTGAGTTGTATCTATTTGGTTATAGGATACATATACAGGTGTCAGACTGTAAAGTTTGGTAAAGTATGTAAGTTATATTACATATGGGTTGGTTTAAAGTGGCATATGCTGTTATTGTATAGGTATGTATTGATTTTGAAAGTGGAAGTATATATATGCGTGCGTTACAGGAAAAGGAATTTGTGTTTCAAGTATATATATAGTGTTAGTTTGTATAAATTACAAAACGGGTGGGTATATATCTATATAAATGTTGCCTAAGTTTATATAACAGATATACATTGGTTAGATATGTATATATTAGTTATTTGATATCTAATAAGGCTTTAACGTATATTTTATAATAGACAGGTTCATAGTATGTTATGTATGTGGTAGGGTACATTGTCATATGACTGCGTATATGAATTTAGGTATTATACGTATAAACATGTTTGTTTTATTCTATGTGTTTAATTTAAAACAATGATTTTGATTATATATATAAATTATTTAACATATTTTTTTTTAAAAAAAATCAATTTTTATGGAAATAATAATAATAATAATTGGAAATTATGGTTCCTATCAAGTTAATTCTGATTTGTTCTCATCGATTTCCATTTATCAGCTTTGATCGTTGAATTCGTGCCGATTTTGTTTTGCTTCGATTCGTCATTCAAATTTCAACGTTCGTATCGGTGTGCATATCCGTTTCATCTTCTGTATTCTCTAGCCTCGAAAGGTGAGCAATCACTCACGATTAATGTTCTTTTATTTATTAAATTTGATTTCAATTGAAGCAACAATTGAAATATGCTGCTATTATTTATTGCACTGTTATTTATGTATTAGTTCACTTTTGACACCTGACACCATTATCTGTTAATTATTTATGCGATGATAATACGGTTTGGTTGATAATTGATTGATTGATTGTTGTTAATATTGGATGTAAATTGTAATGAATAAAGTGATAAATATTATGCAGTTGAATTTGACGCAGGATAGTTAAAATTTTGAATTGACATATGTGTTGAATTTGCTTAGTTAAATTTGTGTAATACGACCTTTAAATGTTAGATAAAAAAATTGACACGTAGAATTGGTTAATTACACCTTGAACCATTGAATGTATGATTGTATAGGTTGATGTAATATGAAATTGAACGATTGATGTAAAGTGTAGAACCGCATAAATAATAGTGTAATAATCTTTAATCTACATGAAATGATAGTGTAGATTCTAGGAATTATTATATTAATTCGCAAAAATAACAATGCGAATTAATACGATTATTTCGGGATTATTCGAATAATCATTGAATTGCTATGTATGGATGCTATTGCTTGTTTATTTACTTTGACACCATCCCAGTTATCACACTGCAAGTTCCCTTTATTATGCTTAATCTTGAATTGAAATTGGAATCGGGTTGAAATGATAAATACCCAAAATGAACTTGACTTAGGATAGAGAATTAAATAAACCCGATTGGTCAAAAATTTGATTTGAAATAAAATAAAGATTTTATTTGAATAATAAGGTTTTGAAATAAAATTGGAACGTAAAATTTGATGAAAGGAAAGTGTAAAGATTGAAATCTGAAGCAAATATTAACGTAGTAATTGATGGAAGAACGTTTTTTGAAATTTAATTATTTAATAACTAAATTTGGAATTATTAATAAATAATTTGGAATTAGTAATAATTGAGTTTTGAAATTATTAAGTTTGAAATCATTTAATAATTAAATTTGAAATTATAATTAAGTTTGGAATTATAATTGAGTTTGAAATTATTAAGTTGAAATTATAATTAAGTTGAAATGATTTGATGATTAAGTTCTAATTCATAATTAAGTGGAAATGATTTAATAATTCTGTTTGAATTGATAATCAAGTTTGTAATTATTAAGTTTTGAAATTATTAATAATTAAGATTGAAATTATTAAATAACTGAATAAGATTGAAATGTTTGATAATTGAATAAAATTTGAATTCTTTGATAAGAGAAAATCGAACTTTTGATTTAGTGAATTTGAACTTCGTTAATAAATGAAATGGAGTTTCTTTATTTATTAAAGTTTGAAAATTATTTAAGTAAGGTAATAAGTGAAATTGAACTTTTTGAATACGAGAAATTTAGTTTCTTTATTAATTGAGTTTCGAAATTTGTAACTAAGTAACTAAATAAGTGAAATCGAATTTCTTTAGTAAGAAATAAAATGTGATTTATTGTAATGAATGGGATTTATTGAAATTAACGTAAGACTTGTAATTTAAAGAATTGATTTGACGAATTTGATTTATTTCAATTTGATGTTTTGATATAATGAAGTTAAACGTACGTAATTGATTTAAATGAATTGGAATTTAAATAGAAGTTGTTTTGAATGATAAATTAGCTTAGCGAATATTGAATGAAATCGATAAATGAATTTGAAATTGATTTGAGTGTTAAATTAATTTATTTAAATGATTTCGAAATAAAATTTATATATGAATTTGAATCAATAATTGAATTGTTTAAATAAAATTTGAAATCGAATTATAAGATTCTGGAATGGTAATTCGGAAGTTTTAAAATGTAAACTTTGGAAATTGATTTAGAAAGACAAACGAAATGTTGATTTATGAATTGAAATTGAAAATGAATTGATTTGGTTTTGAAATTTATTAAACGACCAATCGGTGTAATAATTACGAAAGTTATTAAAGAAACCGGAATCGGTTATGGATATACTCTCTATCTAAATCGAAAACCACTTTAATAACTATACGTGGAGTGATGATCCAGAATGAAGTGGTTGGAATGATGTACGTGATGACTGAAGAAAGAGAACGATAATGGATAGCCTTGACACTTGTGTCAAATTGGAAATGACTAAAATCAGGAGCCGTGCCGGGCCAAATGGGGTTAGCCACCTCGAGCGGACACACTTCTTCGTAACTATTACTCATTACTTGTGATTGATTGGTGCACCCTCGTACTTTCAGGAGTGTTGTTTCGCGGTGTTGCGATCGCTGCGGTGATGCGTTCTCACCAGTCCGGATCAGGCGAACGGTAGTTTCACTACCTTGGGTATTGCCTCATGTGCCTTGTCATACTTGTATCCCTATATACGCGACCAATACGAATTTGTTTTGTGTTATACCTATGGAGTACTCCCTGATATCCCACTAGTTTACAGTGGAGTTTACAGTGCTGTATAGACTATGACATTTATATAAAATGTGTTAAGGGGGATAATGGTAACGCCTTAACACTATTTTGATATTTTATATTACTGATAGACATTATCTATTTAGCGTATACTACTACATAGTAGATAGTTTAACAGATCCTTAGAGGATGGTGATTCCAACATCCTTTGAGTTACTTGTATTTCGATTGCTATTTCACTTGAGTTGAATTTATTGATATAAGAATATTAATCCTGACTCGAGTGTTTTGTGTTTTGCTTTACGCTCGGGTCAGACTAAGTGGTTCAGCTTTTGAGACTCACCTTTGGAGTTGGAGCTTCGCCTGGAGATCCAGCTATCTATCCAGCTTTCAGATATTCGATGATTCCAGTGATGTATTATGATTCTTATATTTGACCGTTCTATTTGAGACTTCTGTTGTAACTTATTTAACTCTGATGTATCTTATATATTTATATAGTAGCTTCATGAACTACTATCACTTTACTTCCGCTGCATATTATTACTCTGTGTCTGTGATTCTGTGATTATTTATTTACTGTATATCTGAGTTTTGCCAAATTTAAATTAACAATTCGATATTTTGAATTATTCAAGTCCGACATGTGCGGATGCGAATAGTACAAAATAGCGGGTCGTTACATTCTTAGTTCCTCCTTTGGTTAATTAGCACTATTTTGCTGATCATTATCAATTTTTTGTTCAGTATTCTCAAGAGAATTGAAGATTTTGATTTCCCTTGGTTTCTTTTGAGGATAATTTCCAGTACCCAGTTTTAAATGGTATACATGCTCGAAATATCTAGCATTTTTTGACTCGATGATGGTATTTACGTAAGTATCATCAATTTCGGATTTGTATACCAAAAACCGATAAGCGGTATTATATTGTGTATATTCAATGAATACACAATCAATTGTTTATGGTCCAATTTTGACTTTTATTGGTTTAGGTACATCCACTTTCGCAAGACACCCCCACAATTTTAAGTATTTGTTGGATAGTGGTCTATTTTTCCAAAGTTCGTGGGGAGATTTAGATGTTTTCTTTCATGATATATTACTCAAAATATGATTTGCGGAAAGAATAGCTTCTTCCCAGAAGTTATCTGGCAAGCCAGAACTAATTAGAAAGACATTCATCATTTCTTTAAGAGTTATATTTTTCCATCCGGCTATACCGTTGGATTGAGATGAATACGGGGCCGTAGTTTGGTGTATAATACTATGTTCGACATAGAATTCCTCAAAGGGAAATTCATATTCTCCTCCTCTATCACTTCTCAAATCTTTTATTTCCTTTTTGAGTTGATTTTCAACTTCTGCTTTATACTACTTAAACATGTCAAATGCATCGTCCTTACTTCTATGGAGATACACGTAACAGTGCCTTGAACAATCATTAATGAAGGTAATGAAATACCTTTTTCCACCTCTAGTTTGACACATTTAAGTCCCATACATCTATTTGTATTAGCTCTAGAGGTTCATTTTCTTGTTCAACATGATGAAACGAAGTTCTTGTCAATTTTGCTTCTGCACAAACCTAACATTTATAGTTGGAATCTATGTTACATTTTGGTATAAAATCTATATTAATCATTTTCCGTAAGATATCGATATTTACATAGCCTAATCTGGAATGTCATATGTCAGAGGAGTCAACAATATAAGCAAAAAATTCAATTTTATTCATATCATTGTCTAGTATAATAATGCTTATATTTGACTTAAATAAACCATCACAAGCATATCCTCTTCCTACATACACTACATTCTTTGACAACATAAACTTATTAGACAAAAAATTGAGTTTGAAACCATACTTGCTAAGCAGTGATCTAGAAATCGGTTTCTTGCGGATTTCTGGAACATAAAGAACATCTGCCAAAGCTAGTTCTTTTCCAGAAGTCATTTTCAGTACAATCTTTCCTTTGCCTTCGACTTTTGATGCGGGTGAATTACCCATAAAAAGTCGTTCGTCCTCAGTAGCAGTTTTGCAAGTTGTAAACATCCACTTATTTGCATATATGTGTCATGTAGCTTTCGTGTCTACAAACCATTCCTTCGAGTCACCACCAAGGTTGTATTCGGACACTACTGCACATAAGTCCATATCAAACACGCCCTCTGAGATGTCAGCCATGTTTTCTTATGGTTCATTTTTTTTGGATGCCCGACACTCGATGGTTTGTGTCCTTTCTTCCCACAATTATGGCATGAACCTTGAAATTTCTTTTATTTTTTAGTAGCATGCACACGTTTTCTTTTGTTGAGTTTTTTTTGAATCCATTTGCCTTGGCAATCATGGTATGCAAAGTCTTCTTCTCTGATTTCGGTTATCTTCCTCAATCCTTAATCGGATTACAAGTTCCTCCATTTTCATCTCCTTACGCTTGAGCTTAAGATAGTTTTTGAAATTTTTCCATGGCAGAGGAAGCTTTTCAATTGCAGTGGCATATTGAAAGGATTGGCTTAGGGTCATTTCTTCATCGTGCAGTTGGTGAATGATGACTTGTAACTCTTGAATCTGATTGATAGCGGTCTTTGCATCAACCATTTTGAAGTCAAGGAATTTTCCTACTATGAATTTCTTCATGTCCATATTTTCGGTTTTGTACCTTTTCTCAAATGCCATTCAAAGTTCTTTAGATGTTTGAGCGGTATAATATACATTGTATAGGCTGTAGTCGAGCCCATTTAGTATGTAGTTCTTGCACATAAAGTCAGAACTCTTCCAGACATTCAAGGTTTCAACTTTTGTTGCATCGGGTTTCAATTCTTCGACTACAGGAGTATCTTCTGTAAGAAACTTTGCAAGGCCCAAAGTCGTCAAGTAAAACAGCATCTTTTGCTGGCAGCGTTAAAAGTCCATCCCTGTGAACTTTTCCGACTGTTCTACATAAGACAACGCTATTGTTGGAACCATACTAGTAGGCTGAATAGTAATCGTAGTCTGTGTTGGTGCGGAATTGTTGCTTTCATGAGACATTTTCGTCTACAAAAACAGCCAACAATAAATAAATATTACTTCAAGATTGTTATTCGTAACGTCAAAAAAGTGTTACAAAATTATTATACAGTAACGTCAGAAATGTGTTCCTAATAGTTAGACAGTAACGTCAGAAAAGCGTTACGAAACTGTACACACAAATTGTTAATAGTAACATTACAAAAGTGTTACGAAACTGTTACAATTATGTTGCAAAATGCAACAACAACAAACCGTCACAGGTACGTAGCAAAATTGGTATGAGTCGAACTATGCAGTGAACAAATAAAATAGTAAACAGTGTACCGATTAGATTGTTCGAGTCCAGTGTTTGAAAACTATTTTCTTGAAACAATATTGCTTCCTCTACGAGGCTTATGGATATCGAACAGATAAAACGAACCTTCTCTGTGATGAAGCGCAGCAATCGTAGAGCAATGAGGAACTCAAGCGAGTATTTTTAAGAACAGTGCTGTAAGGAGAAAGAAAAGGCAGAAAAATTAATTAGGAGTTGAAACCTATTCTATTGAGTTTAAGATCATTGAAATTAATATATTTAATGATGGCGATTGCTATTGTTACCAATATATTTAATCAATTGAAATTAAATGCAAATAAATGTTACACTTATGTGGTTCAATACAATAACTGAAATTGTGGTTGTGGTAAAATAAATAGAAATGTAAATTCATTCATAAGGTAACAATTAAGTTAATAGAAGAATGAAACTGAGATAAATAACTAATTGGGATTTTATATTTTAATTTATGTGAAAATTTGACAAAATCCAATTTAATGGAAATATAGTAGTTAATACCAATAAAAATGGAGATTGAAGTATATTAATGTAATGAAATGTAAAACAAATGTTAATTTTGTTTATAGAATAATAGTTGATTCAAATAAAAAAGATTGAAATTGAATCAAATAAATTTATTGGAATTAATTATGATTAATTGAATTTATTGGAACTGAGGTTTAACATTGTAATTAGTGGGATATTCAATATCAAATTGATATAGGAATTTTTTATAAAGGATTATAAACTACCTAGTAATCCAAACTAATAGAAATTATAAATAACTAAATATTGAATTGAAAGTGATTTAATTTAATTTAAATTAATTTAATTAATTAACTGGAATATAGCCATTTTGACAACTATCTCGGATTTTGACGAAGCCAGTTTCATCGAATTGGTAGTGGTGAATTATTATAGGATTTCAAGTTTCGTAGCAATCAGACTTATCGTTTGATCGTAAGGGCTTGAAACGCCTAGAAATCAGTTAAATTAAATCAATTGAAATCAATTTGAATTAAGCTAATTTTAACGTAACTTCTTCATGTGATGGAATTAGGAGTTGAAACCTATTCTATTGAGTTTAAAATCATTAAAAACATCTTTTTTGATGTATAGGTTGACCCATTTCATTCTTGAGTCGAAACGGGCTTTTCGGGTCGTTTATCGTTCAATCAATCTTGTCCATTCATCCTATTTCTAACCTAACTATAAATAGTCCGTTATAAACCCCAGCCACTCTTCACATTCATTTGTCTATACGTACATTTCCTTCTCAACTCTTGATTCCAATGGCAGACAAACCAAACAAACTTCTCAATTCAATTTCAAATCAAAAATTCAACTTCAAATTAAAAATTCTCAGACTATATCGAATTATATATCAATTTGAAGCTCTCGATGAGCGCGTCTCGGATCTGTAATTCATTTTCCAATTTGAACCTCTATCTGTCTAGAAATTGATGAACTACTCTCGGCCGTTCGTTGATCGTCTATCAACTTCGACGGATCGCCGTTTGGGGGTTACCGTCTTGTAGATGAGGCCGAGTGGATAACATTTGTGTCGTTCTTTTGGTTGATCAGTGGTCTGATGTGACGAATTAATTCAATTAGGTCATGATGTAGTGGCGGCGGCTGCCCTCATTCACGGCCGATGGTGGCTCCATCATCGTAGGGGGGAGGTTGAAGGCGTACCGATGGTGGGCCGCGAGCAGTTTGAGGCCAGAAAAGCGATCTCTTGCAGCGGCGACTTCATCAGGTTTGAGTGCAACTTCAACGCGAGGGTTCTGAGTATTGGAAGGTGGTGACGTGTGTTGTTTATTATTGTTTTATTTATTTTAAATTTTAAATCGTTGAACTTCTAATGATAATAACTTTTGCATACGAACTTGGATTCACGCACGGTTTCTTACGTTGGGATCGTATTGAAATTCCAGACATTTTAACGCTTGTTTGGACGAATTCTAAAACTGTTTGAATTTTGAGTTTAAATTGGATTTAAATTCAATTTAAATTCAAAGGTGAGTGTTTTAACCCACTCACAACTTCTAAAATTTCTTATGTTTGTTAAATTAAATTTATGATGCGATTAGAAATTTATTTATGGCTGTTTCGTATATTATGAATCATCATCTCAGTTAATTTGAATTTATTTGACTTAAATCGTTATTTAATTTATTATTGAATATAAATTGCCAGTCAAATGCCTATTATTGATTATCAGTTCTATATTGATATTTAGTGATTGATTTGGTTATGATTGTGATGGATGTTTAACTGTTGATATTGGATGAATGGATGTTGTATTCTATATCATTATAAACTGCAAGTTCACTATGGGTTGAAATGATACATATCCGAATGGTCTATAGATTAGGGAAAAATCGTTATGGGCTGAAATGATAGACTCGAGCGATTTTATGGATTTTAATATTAATACGGGATTGTGGTTTGAAATAATATATTACCGTGAAATTTTAAATTGCGGGTTGAAATGATAAGTATCCATATCACTAGACCCTAGGGTAGAGAATTATATACGAGCACCAGATTGGTTAAATTAAATGATTTAAATCCTTAATTTTTGAATTTAATTAAATGATATTTTAAAATAAAAAATTGATTTATATAAATTAAAGTATTATTGGAAAATCAAGTTTTATGTTGGAATGTGAATTGGTTTTAATTGGAATTGCTTTAAGAAATTTAGTTGGAAGTTTAAAGGTTAAACTTTAAGTATAAATGAAATTCTATCGAAATTGAGACATTAAATTTGTTTGAAAATAAATTTAAAGTATTTTGAAATTGGAGTAATTCGAATTGATATTTGAACATGGATTGAAAATGAGATAAAATGCAATAGTTTATTGAAACTAAAAATTTGAAGGTTGAAACGTGGTTCGTTGTTTTGGAAATTGAAATTTGTCCAAATGTGTTGAAATGAAATGAATAGTTTAATTTGATATAAATTCCAAATTCATATTTTAATATAAACTTCTTTAAAGATGTTTTAAAAAAAAAACTAATTATTAAGATTTTCAAATTTATTAAACTATTTAACCAATATTAACTATTTAAATTATTTTGATCTATTTTAAACCAAATTCATTTATTCTAAACTAATGTAAACCATTTTATTTATTTTAAATATAATAAATCTATTTTAATGCTATTTAATCTTTTTTAGTTGTATTTAATCTAATTTAAATCTACTTAACTATTTTAAATCAATTTAAATGTATTTTAACCTATAATTAAACTATTTTAGAGTATTTTAACTATTTATAACTATTTAAAACTAATTTATAAATTTCTAGACTAAATGACGTGGAAGTGTTTAAATTCAATTCAATTGGTTTAAAAAGAGAATAAGGTTAAATGATGTTCTAACCTAAGTTAGGGTTTAAAATGTTATAATTAATTGAAATGATGATTTTGAAGTAAGAATTTAACGTATTTTAGAAATATGATTTTTGGAAGAAATTATGATTTTGGAAACGATATGATTTGAAAGTGAATATGATTTGAAAGTGAATATGGTTTAAAGTGAATATGATTTGAAAGTGAATATGGTTTGAAGTGAATATGATTTCAAAGAGATGATTTGAAATTTGAATATGATATTTTGATATCAATTATGAAATGATTTTGGAAATGTAAAAGAGCCATCCGGTGTGTAATAAGCGAGTGGTTGTTAAAGAGACTGGGATCGAATATTGTCATACTCTCTACCAATATCGAAAACCACTTTAACAACTGTGTACGTGGTAGAGATTCCAAAAATGAGGTAGGATGGTTTGGTGAACATTTTCTATATGATGTATGATGTGACCCTGACTCCCATGAGTCAACTTAGATGTGATTATAATCAGGAGCCACGCCGGGACAAGTGAGGTCATTCCTCCTATCGGAAACACTTCTTCGATATTATATTCTGATTTTTGTGATTGACTTGGTGACCACCCTCTGATTTTTGATTTGGGAGTGTGTTTCGAGGTGGGAGGTTATAGCTTCGATGCGTTATCACCAGTCCAGATCCGCAAATGGTATATCTACCATGGCTTTTCCTCGTGTGTCATGTTCACAAGCCCTAGCGCACCTTCTACGAGTTTGTTTTATACCATACCTATGGGATACCCTCTGTGTTCACCTCTCGGAGGAGCGTACGGTACCGAATAGACTATGAGAATATATAAAATGTGTTAATGGGGATATAGGTAACGCCTTAACGCTATCTTAATACTTTTATTTTACTATAGACATATTATAATAACATATTGTACTACATAGTAGATGGTTTAACGGATCCTTAGGAGATATGAATCCCGAGCATCTCTTAAGTTACTGCACTCACGTTAGACACTGGATAAGAGATGTCAAACCCCTTAAACATCTCTGATGTCGTTCCGCTCGTATTTATTTACCGTTGATTTAACTTACATAAGATCTTTTAGTTCTGACTTGAGTGTTTTGTCTTTTCAATTCGCTCGGTTCAGCCTGAGCATTTTAGGATTTTGAAAACCTTATTTTTAGAGGATGAAGACGAAAATTTGTATTATTATTCTTTACTATAATTAATTCACTGCATCATGTATTCCGCTGCATTATTTATATTCTCCGGTATGTGTAACTCTGATCTGTATTGTATAAGTATAATCAAATGTTTTATAAAACGGCTTCATGAACTGTTTATTTGATTATTATATTTCGTTATTCTGCTGCAAGATTTTGTTTGTTTTTTCTTTCTCTGCTTTTTCTTATTCACCCCAAAACAATCCGCCATTCTGTATGGTTTAAGTCGGCACGTGTGTCTGCTTAAACGTACAAAAAGGCAGGATATTACACTCAATAAGGTCCTTTATTATGCAATGGTCGACATGTGCAAATAAAGGTAAAACTAGAAATTCACCGAAAGGTGGTGCAAGTAGCCTATCCGAAATCGGTTGAGGTAATGAGGTATAAAACTCAAAAATACACTTATACTAACTATCACGCATAGCTACATGACGAACCTATATAAGCAACTAATTAATGTTAATAGTAAACTAAGAAAACCAATAACATTCTTAGTTTGTGAGCGTTCATCTAATAATTACATATTAAAATAATAATGTGGCTTCGCTAGCTTTGTGGTAAGTCGATTTGCTATAGTCGGGGGGAGATCGTGCAAGGATCGTAGATCACGGTAGTATCTGGAATGATATGAGCTGCACCGGCATTGGCATCTACCGTGGGTCGGACAGTCCGTCTATTGGTTTTGATGGAGAGTGGCGTCATTTGGGCGTCTTGATCAATAAATTAGAAACTATAAAAAAAGAAATTGAGTGGTAAATAAATGATGGTAAAAGAGGAAAAAGAGCCTCATATAGGCATTTAGTCCAGATGTCTGTTCGACAAACGCCTGACGCTCAAGTGTTTGTTGAACAAACGTCCGGTCTCATAAACTATTGGAGGATTCATGAGCTTACAAAATGTAATCTCACATTTTGTAACATATTCACTCCAAAACTATTGGAGATTCTCTTATTGTAGTGTTTTATGGTTAAATGATAGTACTCGGCAGCGTTTTATACTCTCTATATTTTTTTTGGCATTTTCTCATATAATGATATCGTATACTGTCCATTTTTTTACCAGCCACTATTTTTGCAGCAATTAGAGATTAGCGAGAAAGATGAGATGAGCAATGATTTTATAATACGTTGTAAGGTATGCAGGTGGCACGGTAGGCTAAGAGTAGAGGTGTATTTTTATTTGTTAGGGTTAGGCTTTGAGGAGACGGCTATGAAGGGTGACAATCATGGGAGGTGACGACTACGAGTAGCGTTGGAGCGTGGGGAAAGAGTAGTGTAAGGGACACGATGATGTGGGAATTAGTGGCGTGGGAAGCAGCGGTTTGGTCTATGCGTAAGTGAAGAACGAAATGTGTCTTTTTGGCTAAATTTTAAAGATGATGCCCTACAAACCATTGAAAGTTTGTAATTTGAACTAAATTTCCATATTATTTATACACACATATATATGTAATACATACGTACATCCGTGTGTGTGTGATATATTAAAATAAGCATTAAATTAATTAATATGTTTATTCAATTGAATACTGAATATTATAAAATAAAATATGATTTTATTTTAAATAGATAAATCAGATCCAATGCAATTGATAGATTACATAAGCTCATTAAGATCCAATTAGAAATTTATGCATTTCACCGGCTACCAAACTGGTAGGGACCCAACACCAATAACCACTCACTTAGAAATGTTGCAAATTTGATGTCGATAATTTATTCATACATCTGCCGCTGACATCGACTTTAATGGGAGAGTAAATAAGGCGATGCAATTTTACATCAGATCCGACGTTGTTAACAAATTTGCTACCTGGCATCCGAGATTTGAAGATTACCCACATTTTAACTTGCTTTATTTCTTCCATGTCCAAATAACAAGGATTAATAGATTTGGGACACCTCTTTGGGTGACTAGCCTTGAATTTTTATAGAATTATAACTTTAGGATACATGAATCGATGCGAGAAAGTGTACAAAGTTAGCCACCACCTATACACTGTGAACTTCCTTTAAACATCACTCTTTTCATGAGTTCCTCTCTAATGTGTGAGTTTTCCTCTAATGGAACACACATATAAATGAATCCACGCAAATGTATAGGTAAAGTGTAAAACAAAAAAATTCCAACATTGAAAATACAGAAATTAAATCAACAATAAAATGCAAGTTTACTCATTTTCTTATGTAGTTTTAATAATTTTATTGAAAATAGGTGCAATAACAAAAAAATAAATAGCTTAAGTAACGAAAAAGCCACGAAGTTATACCTAATGTCAATGGTCAATGATATAGAGATCTTTGAGCCCCATCATCGTAATAAGGATGTCGTATTATTTTCTGGATCGATGATACCTAACATTTAAAAGATAAAAAATGAATGAAATTCAGAATGCAAGGAAAATATGGAAGCAAGATAATAGTCAACTGAACTTCATAAGAGTAAAAATCTAGTTACGAGAAAATCTAACGAGTAAATGTGTGAAAAGTTAACGCATCTGTAAGAAAACAAAGTAATAAAAGTTAAGGGTTTGTTCTGTTTCATTTCAAGTTTTGCGTTTTCAAAATTCATTACAAAATACTAGTATGGATCCGTGCTTCGCAAACGGGTTATTTATATTATTGTATACGTTGATATTTTGTTTGAGTGCAAACATGTAAACGGAAAGCAATGACATTTTTGGAATTTCAAAAAACACCGAGTAAATTAGTTAAACTAATTTTCTTTATTAGTAGTAGAGATGTAAAGAGAGGAGTAAAATATTCAAAACTTTGAGTTACTATGACGATGAAGAAGGGACTACAGATGGAATGGAGGGAAAGTCTATTTAGACACAAAATGTAGACACAATTGGTGACACAATGGATTTGCACCATTAGATTGCCTCCTGATTTCCATCTTCCATATAAGGATAAAAATATCCAACGGCCGTGAATTTTTGTGTCCCCAATTTGTGTCCATTTTGTGTCTAAATAGCCATTCTCTTTTCCAAAATATGAAAAAGAATAATTAGTCTTTTATTTTGTGTATTGAGTTCATTTTTCAAATTTGTTCGTTTCAAAAAAAACATATGAAACATATTCTGTTTTGTTTAGACGAAAACACAAAACTAACGGCAAACTAACCCAAGCCTAAAAGTTTTCATTCTAATCAAAAGCTCGTGTTTTGTATGGTTATGGTCGTATGGTGATGGCAGTAATTTGTTAGACAATCCCTTAAAATAACAATAATTTTGGTTACGGTGATAAATAATATTTACTTCAGACTCGTAGCAACGGAAACACAGAAGCAAAAATGATGGGCTTTTATGTAAAAAAAGACCTCCTTCTTCCATCAATCGAAACCCTACTCCGGCAGATTTTTTCCATTTACCGTAAAAAAGTTATTCCCTTTTCTGAAATAGAGCCCAACCACGTTATCTTTGTGCTGCTTTTTTGGCTATTCACAAACCGACAGAGCAATGAAGAGAAGATTTTTTGCCCTCACACAGGATCGAACTACGGACCTCCAGTTTACAAGACTGGCGCTCTACCACTGAGCTATAAGGGCTGCTATATGCACAAACTTGCAAAAATTTTCATTTATCTCTACTAGATTGGATTGGAAGGCATCCACCCAAACAGGCAAGCTTTAGCTCTATTAAAATTGATGTGGTTGAAAGCTACACGATGAAATAATTGGTATCAAGGCAGTTCAGTACGAATTGTTTGTTCCCCATTAGAGATAATATCTTATAGTTAATTAAAGATGTGTTACAAAGTTTTATAATGCTTCACGATGAAAAATCTCTTTCCAACACACATTATGTACACACTATGTGTGTTGCGTGTGAATATTCTTATATATGTTACAAAGTTTTATAATGCTTAAAATACATTGATAAATTGCTGTTATGCTTCCAAATTTAGATTTATTTATCACCATTTCAATGAATATTCGAAATTAAACATATAACTCATTTATCTAAGCAAATGTGTCAAACATGAGATGTAAAATTCAAAATTTTTTTCGTTCTAGATACTTGTTTAAAAATATTAGCAAATTATAATCTCCCCCTCTGTCTCTCTCCCTTCCCTTCCCCCCTCCCCTCTCAAAACACACACACCATAGTAAGATATACAAAATTTATTTTCTTGGTTTTCTACAATTACATTACATTACATTAAAGTTCTCACTAGTCATTATCTTTACGCTACTATCCACTTTTTCTTTCATATCAAGGTTAATTGTCATTACATTAAGTCATAATAGTATGATCGTATATCTTTATGCATTTCGCCCTTTTTTAATTTTAAATTTACAAATTTATTTTATAGATTAATATTGTCAAAAATAATAATTTCATCGTTAATGCATTTTATTAAAGTCTTATCACGAAGGGAAATTATTGGATATTAAATAATCATTTACAAAACTAGAATATTTTAAGAAAACTGCAATAATTATAAGCTTTTCCACAGTTCAATTTTTTTTCGGCTTTCAACTGCTGTCTAATATATATAGTTAAAAATTAGGTTATAATTTTCATTTTATCCTGCTTTCATTCTAGATGAATATTTTAATATTTGTTACAAGTTTTTTAATTTGTAAAATATATCGATTCATTATTATTACACCTACAGTTTTAGATTTGATTTATAACTAATATTTGAAATTAAATTTATAAACCGTTCATCTAATCAAATGCATCAGATATCAAATTCAAAATTTTGTCTTAATTCATACTTATCTAAAATATAAAAAAATCAAAAATTTTAAATCAGTCAAATTTCTGTAATTAATTTATATATATTCATTTGTTTGAAGAAAAAAATAGGAGAAGGTAACAAAATGTTTAACTCATTTATATGAACGAAAATGGCAATCTTAATTTTTTTTGTTCAAATTAAATCATGTAACAAAAAATATACATCTGAAATAAAATAAGATCGACCTGTTAGTAAATCGTGAACCGTGTATTAACGAATTGTGAAATCATACTTACATCTAGTACTCGCCATTCTTTTGGTAGCTCATTTATGAGATTGTTGTAATACGTTATTCCCTCTTGATTTATTCCTCCTTTCAAGGTACCATCTGTTTTAACAAATCAACATCAAACGAAGTCAAATAAGAATTTTTTATAGTTGTTTGGAACATACAAGCTTCAGTTTTTTTTTTGTTTTTGTTTTTTTTAAATAACATCATTCTTAATGTTCATTTTTGTTGGTTCATTTAAATACAGTGGATCGGTTATAACCTGGCAAAATTCTTAACCAAAAGACCGAGAAACGATATGAATCAACTCCCATCTCCTTCATCATCTTTACATCATCCTACAAACATTTGATAATCGTATATTTTCTCTAATACATGGTTTATATTGACATTCCATTACATCATTGTTTTCAGATTTCAGTTACTTTGTATCCGTGTTATGGGTCCATGGCAACGTCTCCATTACTGCTGCCCTAAATTTTCTCTATATGCTTTGGACAATGAAAAAGTACCAATAATATCTCAAATGCAGATGTATTGCTATTTACAATTTGCATTCTGCTATTCTTTTCACAAACTAGAATATTTTGAAATATTGTACTCCCATTAGATTTTATGAGGCTACCAATTATATTAACATAATCTGTCTAGCATACACGGTTGCTGGTGAGCGAAAGCGCCCCAAATGCTAGGTCCTTTCCCCCCATTTGATGCTCCCTCCACCTAAAACCATATCACATATTATGATATGTTTCAATGTATACATATTTAAATACTACACATCTATAGATAATAAATAAATAACTAAATAAAAAGAAAAAGCATACCTGATATGCAGAAGATGCAACACCGAATTTATATTCACCATGGAACATAGACCTTTGTATATCAGCTTCAAGTGGAACTTAAATTGTCCATGGTTAGGGTATTGGTGCAGTATTTTCTGTATTAGAGCATGCAATATGAGTATCTGACCTCTTTCTCCTGTAACTAATGGTCAAAATTTTCTTTGAAAGAGAGAGACTGGCATATTCTTTTCTGGATGCTAGAAGTGGATCACTGGTCCTTGTTTGAATTAGCATGTTCAGGAGTTTAGCCATGGTTTATAAATTTTAATTGAAGGGTATCTCTTTCTTGCTTGTGATTAGTACCACACCTATATGCACGTTTTTATAAAGGCTGGGAGCCTGTAAAAATAATATATATATCTTGGCAGTTTGACTGCGAATGCAACTTTTGTTGAAATTATTCACCACGAGAAGGGCAAGAAGTTTCATGACATATTCTCTTCTGTTGTGAGATGTACTTTGATTCGTCTATTATTGGCTCTATTTGCTAATTTCGAGTTGGAGCTTGAACAATTAGATGTAAAGACTGTATTTTTGCATGAAGATCTCAAGGAAGATATCTATATCTGTTAGACAGAGCTAGAGTATGTCTGCAAGCTGAACAAATCTTTGTATAGATGAAGCATTTCCCCAGACATAGGTGCAAATGATTTGACAAGTTTATGTCTTCACAAGGATTTGCCAAGAGCTACAAGGACCAATAAATGTACTTTGAAAGTGGGGTTGGTATGATTTACTAGCTGTTATATGTAGATGATACGTTGGTTGTTTTACATTGTATGACGAGAATTGTTGAATTGAAAGCGGAACTCAGTAGGGAGTTTGATATAAAGAACTTAGGAAATGCACAACGAATACCAGTTGCCTCTTTTATTGCATTAGAGAAGGCAACAAATTATCTACATGGAAAAGATTAACGGAAGTATTCAATGGCTTCTTAAAGAAGATATTTGTCAAGTCTATTAAAAATAGACATGTCTAGGGTTGATAAGTGAGGTGTGGGAAAAAGTGTATTTTGTTGGGTATTTGGGATTGAGATTTCTTTCTATTTTAAGTCTCTTTTGTATTTTTTTAGTTGAATCAATAAAAGTTTTGTTTTTGGAGGAATTAATTTTGTTTGCTTTCTTCACTATTTTCTCTTCTAAATTTAATTATGTTGTGATCCCCGGAAAATCATTAACATTTGATATCAGAGCCAGGTTTACAAATTTTTGGAAGAGTCTTTGGCTATGGAGAAGATAAGTGTTGAAAAGCTTAGTGGAAGGAACTGGGGGTTATGGAAGGCGAAGATGGAAGATTATCTCTATCTTAATGATCTTCACTAACCCTTGGAAAACAAAGGTGAAAAGCCAAATGGAATAACTGAGGCAAAGTGGGAAATTTTGGATAGGAAGGAAGCTGCAGCAATTCAGTGTTTTATGGAGAATTCTGTGTTTCATATTGTTGTTTGTGAAACTTCTGCTTTTGGCATATGGAAGAAATTGGAAGGAATTTATGCAAAAAATTCTGCAACAAATAAAGCATTCTTGATGAGAAAGTTGGTCAATCTAAAACTTAAGGAAGGCGAATCGATTAGCGAATATCTCAACAGCATTCAAGCAATTGTGAACCAATTGGCGGAGATAGGCTTCAAAGTTGATGATGAAACTCAAGATTTAATATTAATGAGCTCATTGCCTGAAAGTTAGGAAACTCTAATAGTCGCATTGAACAATTCAAATTCTAATGGTGTTGTTTCCATGGAGGCTGTGGTTAGCAGTCTTCTTAATGAGGAGATGGGGAGGATAAATTCATTGAAAGGAAAGGCCACTGAAGAAAAGGAAACTACAAATCCAATGGCAGAGGTCCACTTTGCAAAGAGAGAAAGACGCTCATTCAAACCAAATACGGATCGAGACTTCATTTGCTATTACTATGAAAAACCATGCCATCAGCTGAAATTTTGCAATAAATTAAGAGATGATGAAAACTCAAGAAGGAAGCAAAAATAAGATGGAGGTAGACCGTGATGAGGAGGTAAACTTTGGCTTTAGCAATGATGTTCTTTGTGTTGTTATGAGTATGGAAGGAGAGTGGGTGCTAGATTCTGGTGCATGTTTCCACATTTGCAATCAAAGGGAAGCATTCACTGATTATAAGGAGGAAGCATGCAAGGTGGAGCCAGCAACGGAAAACCGCAAAGCCTACATGGAGGTCTTTGTGGTATTACAAAAAATTCTGATCTGTTGATGATGTGCATGTTCTATTGGCGGGCATGCATAGTTTGGAGGGAGGTTTAGTTTTGGATGAAGACATATGTTTCCTTAGATATATTGTTCGAAGTTGAGGTTCGAGGAGGAGCTTGCATGTCATTTATGAAATATTATATCAAGGTGGAGATTGTCAGATTTTAGTGATATAATATTCCATATTTAATTAGATCTTGGAGATATTTGGGTCTATGTGGAATTATGACTCAAATTCATTGCCTATTTTACAGATTTGATAGAAATTGGAGTGTGATTAATTGCACATTTTAGAGATTTTGTGTATTTGGCAGAGTGATCAGTTGCCTCTTTTATTTCATTAGGGAAGGCAACAAATTATCCACGTAGGAAAGATTAACGGAAGTATTCAATGACTTCTTAAAGAAGATATTTGTCAAGCCTATTATAAATAGACATGTCTAGGGTTGATAAGAGGGGTGTGGAAAAAGTGTATTTTGTTGGGTATTTGAGATTCAGATTGAGTTTTCTTTCAATTTCAAGTCTTTTTTTTGTATTTTCTTGGTTGAATCAATAAAAGTTTTGTTTTTTGGGGGAATTAATTTTGTTTTCTTTCTTCACTATTTTCTCTTTTAAATCTAATTGTTTAGTGATCCCGAAAAATCATTAACATTAATTGTTAGATTTTAGTGATATAATATTCAATATTTGATTAGATCTTGGAGATATTTGAGTCTATGTGGAATTATGACTCAAATTCATTGCCTGTTTTACAGATTTAATAGAATTTGGAGTGTGATTAATTGCACTTTTTAGAGATTTGTGTATTTGGCAGAGTTATCAGTTGCCTCTTTTATTGCATTAGAGAATGCAACAAATTATCTACATGGAAAAGATTAACGAAAGTATTCAATAGCTTCTTAAAGAAGATATTTGTAAAAGTCTATTATAAATAGACATGTCTAGGGCTGATAAGAGAAGTGTAGGAAAAAGTGTATTTTGTTGGGTGTTTGGGATTGAGATTTCTTCTCAATTTTAAGTCTCTTTTGTATTTTCTTGGTTGAATCAATAAAAAAAATTTGTTTTTGGGGGAATTATTTTTGTTTGCTTTCTTCACTACTTTCTCTTCTAAATCTAATTGTGTAGTGATCCCGGAAAATTCTTAACATTTGGTATTAGAGCTAACTACACAAATTTTTGGAAGAGTCTTTGGCTATGGAGAAGATAAGTGTTGAAAAGCTTAATGGAAGAAATTGGGGGTTATGGAAGGCGAAGATGGAAGATTATCTCTATCTTAATGATCTTCACTAGCCCTTGGAAAACAAAGGGGAAAAGCCAAATGGAATAACTGAGGAAAAATGAGAAATTTTGGATAGGAAGGTAGCTGCAGCAATTCAGTGTTTTATGGAGAATTCTGTGTTTCATATCGTCGCTTGTGAAACTTCTGCTTTTGACATATGGAAGAAACTGAAAGGAATTTATGCAAAAAATTCTGCGACGAATAAGGCATTCCTGATGAGAAAGTTGGTCAATCTAAAACTAAAGGAAGGAGAATTGGTTAGCGAACATCTCAACAGCTTTCAAGCAATTGTGAACCAATTGAAGGAGATAAGCTTCGAAGTCGATGACGAAACTCAAGCTTTAATATTAGTGAGCTCATTGTCTGAAAGTTGGGAAACTCTTGTAGTCGCATTGAACAATTCAATTCTAGTGGTGTTATTTCCATGAAGACCGTGGTTAGCATCCTTCTTAATGAGAAGATGCGGAGGATAAATTCATCAAAAGAAAAGGCCACTGAAGAAAAGGAAATTACAAATCCATTGGCAGAGGTCCACTTTGCAAAGAGAGAAAAAGGCTCATTCAAGCCAAATACGGATCGAGATTTCATTTGCCATTACTGTGAAAAACCAGGGCATCAGCTAAAATTTTGCAATAAATTAAGAGAGGATAAAGAGAGGATGAAAACTCAAGAAGGAAGCAAAAATAAGTTGGAGGTAAACGGTGATGAGGAGATAAACTTTGGCATTATCAATGATGTTCTTTGTGTTGATATGAGTATGGAAGGAGAATGGTGCTAGATTCTGGTGCATGTTTCCACATTTGCAATCAAAGGGAAGCATTCACTAATTATAAGGAGGAAGCGTGCAAGGTGGAGTCCGCTAATGGTGGAGATCTACAAGTTCAAGGCACATGCTCTGTCATGTTGAAGATGGATACTGGATGTTGGTGACGCTTACAGGGGTTAGACATATCCCAGAAATTAAAAAGAATCTTCTCTCTGTTGGACAGCTGGAAAGGAAAGGTTGTAACTTCTCGATTCGAGGTGGAGTAACTAGGGTTTGGAAGAGTGAAAGGGAGGTGCTGCGCGCGAAGAGGAAAAACAATAATATTTATTCATTGCTTGGAAAAACCTTAAAGTTTGCAAATTCTTATACAAGTGAAGTTGGAGAGACAAATCTATCGAAATTAAGGTGGAGCTAACAACGGAAAACCACAAAGCCTTCTTGGAGGTCTTTGTGGTATTACAAGCAATTCTGGTCTGTTGATGATGTGCATGTTCTATTGGTGGACATGCATAGTTTGGAGGGAGGTTTAGCTTTTGGTGAAGACATGTTTCCTTGGATATATTGTTTGGAGTTGAGGTTCGAGAAGGAGCTTGGATGTCATTTATGAAATATTATATCAAGGTGGAGATTGTTAGATTTTAGTGATACAATATTCCATATTTAATTAGATCTTGGAGATATTTGAGTATATATGGAATTATGACTCAAACTGATTGCTTATTTTACAGATTTTAGAATTTGGAGTGTGATTAACTGCACTTTTTAGAGATTTTGTGTATTTGGCAGAGTTATCAGTTGCCTCTTTTGTTGCATTAGAGAAGCAACAAATTATCTACATGGGAAAGATTAACGGAATTATTCAATAGCTTCTTAAAGAAGATATTTGTCAAAGTCAATTATAAATAGACATGTCTAGGGTTGGTAAGAGAGGTGTGGGAAAACGTGTAATTTGTTAAGTGTTTGGGATTGAGATTTCTTGTCAATTTTAAGTCTCTTTTGTATTTTCTTGGTTGAATCAATAAAAGTTTTATGTTTTTGGGGGAATTATTTTTTTTGCTTTCTTCACTACTCTCTTCTAAATCTAATTGTGTGGTAATCCCGGAAAATTCTTACCAAATGATACGTTGATTGTTTTACATTGTATGACGAGTATTGTTGAGTTGAAAGCGGAACTCAGTAAGGAGTTTGATATAAAAACTTAGGAAATGCACAACGAATACCAGGGATTGAGATTATCAGAGATAGACAAGGGAAAAGTTAGGCACACTCAAACATAGAATATTGGAAAAGTTCTCGCTTGATGTGGATGAAGAATGCAAAACCAGTTCTATAACATTGCACTCTCGATTTATTTATGAATCCTACATCGGATGAGGAGAAATTTCTTATGGAGGATATTCCATATGCTAATGTTGTGGAGAGTTTGATGTATGCTATGATGTCCACCAAACTAAATTTGGCTTATGCAATTGGTGTATGTCTAACCCGACAAAGTTCGTTAGCAAGAAGTGAAATAGATTCATAGATATTTGAGAGAAAATTCAGACATTGACTTGTTATTGAAAGAGCTGGCAAGAGTTATGTCCTTAATGGATATTTTGGCTTAGATTATGAGTCAAAGAGGGATGGGCCAAAGTCGGTGTCAGGTTATGTGTTTTCACTAGGCATCAAGGTTTTAAATCCCATCAATCTCGGCCTAGATCTCGTTTTTAAGATCCAGCGATTCGAAATATGAAAAATCAAATACATCTCGCTGCAATTGAATCTTGGGCGAGATATTCAAATCTCAATCGAGATCGATTTACGAGATCTCGGTCAATTTTTTTTTAAATTTATGTTTTTTTAATAAGCTAGACCTAGAGTATATGTCTTGTTGGCTAGGCTCAAAATTCATGCTTTATATCAGCAAGCAAGTTAAATTGTCAACTTCATTTTCAACCATTCATTTATTCTATTTTCAAGTCGTAAATACACGTCTAGGGTTTGTTCGAAATGTCGATTTTCTTTCTAAAATGCGGCTCTTCATCCTCAAATCCATTAAGCTTTTATGTTAAGTTATTTTCTTTTTGTAAATATTTTCCAAACCCTAATTATTTTGCACTATTTCCTTCTCCAGTTCCTCTTCCATTCAAATTTCTAAATTTTCTATATTTTTAAATTCCTTTTATGTTATGTCATTTGTTGAAATAAATTCACTACCGTTAACTTCCGATTCCATAGCAAAATTCAAAATTTTGCAGTTAATCCAATTTTTTGTGTTGGGCATTGGTATGTTCTACTTAATTTTGTATTTCTCATTGTGAATTTTTTTCCCACAATTAACTTGAAATGCTAACGTCTCTTTTTAATTCAAATCGTTCTTTTTAAGAGACAAATGCCTTGTTGTTAGGTTATTTTCCATTCTTCTTCAACATAGTTTGTTTGTCAATATATTGTATATTTGCTGAAATTTTTTTTTTTTTTTTAAAATGATATTAGTGATATTAGTCTCATTAAAATAGTTTACTAATTTATATATTCTCTATTAAAAGAAATTAAGTAAAGAAGTGAACATTTCAGCTTTACATATTTTTGTTTAAAAGGGTTTGCTTGCTTGTTTGCTTGAATGTAAACCAATATTAAAAATATCAAATAGTCCGAGATTGAAAATTAAATAAGTTCAATTATTTTTGTAATTAGTGTTTATAAATTTAGTTACATACTTGTAAACTAATATTGAAGATATCAAATAGTCCGAGATCGTTCTGAGATGTATTTTAGGGTCCGAGATGTAATTGCTAGATGAACACCCGATATACATTTATTTCATTCGAGATCTCACTCGATACGAGATAAGGTCCCTAAAATCTTCGAGACGAAACATGACCGAAATCCAAAGTTAAAAACCCATCTTGGCATATGACATATTTAATGAAGAACGAGCTACAGTCTATTATTGCTTTGTCAACCGCTTAGGCGGAGTTAGTTGCTATTGTAGGGATGACTAAGAGGAGGTTGTAATTGTTGCAGTTGTTAGAGGATCTTGATATGATGCAGAAGCCTTGACCATTCATATAGTCCAAATGCTATACATTTGGTAGATAATCAAGCTTACAGTGCACATACCTAACATATAGACGTGTGGGTTCCTCCCTATGTCGGAAGAGGAGCATCAAAAGATAAAATTAGCAATTGTGCATAAAAAAGACAATCCAGTGGATATGATGACGAAGTCGATTTCGAGGTAGAAGCTGAATATTTTTCAAACTTGATTAGCTTGACTAGAAGCAATTGACGCCTAATGGTGCGGATCTAGTGAAATATTTTTTTATTTGTTGAGTTGGTAAATCAATATGAGTAGGGAGATTGAAGATTTATTTGTTGCGTCATGTTGGAGTGTTGAATTTGTTTGTCACGGTATATCAAATCATAGTGTTGATTCTTAGTCAAAATCATGTTATCTTCGTTGAGATATATTCTAGTGAAAAATTTCGAAGTTTCTTTCTCCTTAAGCCGACTTTTTTCTTCTATATAAGCACAGAGGCTTCAACCATTATAATCAAGCAAATAAAGTGAAAAAATTCAATTTTTTTTGTCTAGCAATCATCTCTTTTAATTTTTATTCTCTCTTGTATCCCATCAAAATCCATTACTAAAGGAAAATTTTAGATTCAATTTTTTCTTGTTATTGGATCTATAGTTGTTTATAACAGCGGATCTTTTAGTCTTCTAATCGATGACTCTAGATCGATTTAATAAAATTACGCTTACAGTAATGTAAACTTTAAGGTACTTCCACACTAATTCGGTGTCCATACACACGCACGTCGTTTAGTGTTGGTGGAGGACTGAAGCTTTCTTCTACTGCGTACAATACTTGCACTCTGCAATGTTCCGCTTATCACTTATATTGTCCCGTGCTCCACTCTGTCTACTCGTGCAAACCCATTTCTGTACCGGTATCCCAATTGAATATCTCTCCATTGCTTCTTAAGTGGGCATATACATGATCATGATATCACTTCTTGTAAAAAAAGGATTCCCAATGGTATGTGTTACTATTCTCATATATATACCATGCTTTTCTCCGTGTACCTTGCATCCGAACCCGTATTAATTGATAGTTTAAAAATGTATATCCATATATGCATATCATGTCTGTATCCAGAACAATACAAATGTTTGAAAATCCGAATCCATATCTACATCGTGTCTGTAACCAAAACCATGTAGGTATTTTCTAATATCCAAATTATAAGCATTGGAAGAGTTAAAATAGCATAAATTTTCAAACAGGACCTCTGGAAAAAACATTATACAAAAGTAGGTCTCACAAAAAACTTATTGCAGAAATAAGCCTCGTTTTTAAATAAGCTTGCGCAAATATGGATTGCGCAAGCTTATTTTTTTAAATAGAAGGCTTGCGCATTCCATATTTGCGCAAGCTTTATGTATATTGCTTGCGCAAACATGGAGTGCACAAGCAATATTTTGGGCATCAAAATTCCAGTTTACTCAGATCTATCCCTCATTTTCTAAAATCTCATCCATCTTCTCAAAATCCATCCAAACTCATTATTTTCCCAAATTCAAACTTCTCAATTACATTGTCAACCAAATAGTTGCTAAATTCTACATGGAAGAGTCTTCTTCATCTTTACAAAAAAGGTTATAGTTTATGTTGCTCAAATTTTTTATTTTTATTATTGTTGAAAATTAATAGTTATTGTTGTTAGTGTTGATAAGTACTAGGTAATGGTGTTGGTACTATTGAAAAGGCCTCACTGAAAACTTATTGCAGAAATAAGCATCGTTTTGAAATAAGCTTACGCAAATATGGATTGCGCGTGCTTTTTTTTTTTAACAAAAGGCTTGCGCATTCCATATTTGCACAAACTTTATGTATATTGCTTGCGCAAACGTGGATTGCACAAGCAATATTTCGGGAATCAAAATTCCACTTTGCTCAGATCTATCCCTCATTTTCTAAAATCTCATTCATCTTCTCAAAATCCGTCCAAACCCTTTATTTTTTTCAAACTCAAACTTTTTTCAAACTCAAACTTCTCAATTACATTCTCAACCAAATAGTTGCTAAATTCTATATGGAAGATTCTTCTTCATCTTTACAAAAAAGGTAATAGTTTATGTTGCTCAAATTTTTTATTTTTATTGTCGTTGAAAATTAATAGTTATTGTTGTTAGTGTTGATAAGTACTGGGTAATGGTGTTGGTACTGTTGAAAAATTAGGTAATGGTTAATGAAATAGAAAAACCTAGTTGTTAATTGAAAACCCTAATTGATATGTTAATGTTTTATTGTTTATTTTGACGCTAGACATGATTGTTTGGGAGATTGATGATGAAACGTTGTGATGTACTTGCAGTGCAGATCGATGTTGCAAGCTCAAGTCATATTGACGTTGATGTTAATCATGTTCTGGAGACATAGTTCGAAACAATATACACGTTTGTTTACGCGATGTTGTTTCTAGCAAAAGAACCGGTCATCAACTTCGCATTGATGGAAATATGCTGACGCCTCTACATCCTGTTGGTCCATCCATGCCACGGGGCAATGACCATATCCAAATTGTTATCGTGGAGCTACGTATGTAGTGGTCGTATGCGAAAAGCAAAAGAATGCCGGGTGAAGATTTTTCGGTTGTAGTTCGTACAATGAACATAGTTTGAATCCTCGTGAAGTTGATTGTTGTAATTATTTTAAATGTATTGATCAACCATTGTGCGAAAGGGGACACGAGTATGCTTATGAATTGCAAGCCGAAATCAGTCGTCTCAAAAAGGTGAATGAAGAACTAAAGGAAACCAGTGGGAGACTAAGATTTTGATAGTCGGTTGGGCCTAGGATAATGTCGTCAAATTTTGGTTTTTTTTGAACTTTAGTATTTCGAATATGAATTTCCAAATTGTTTGTTTTTGTTTGAACCCGTATTGTGTGCTAGTTAATCAGCTGGCTAAACAACGAGGTGATTTTGGGTTTAAATGTAATGTAGAACTATAGTCTTGATTCTGTTGGTGAAATATATTGGTCATATTATTATATTGATTTGCTTGCTTGCTTTTTCTTGAAGATTGATTTGTCCGCTTTTGGTTGAAGATTTCCCACAAAATCAAAATCTTCTTGGAAAAATAGGGTATTAGTTCAACAAATTTTTGTTTAGCATTTTGTCACAAAATCAAGATTTTGAATGTAGTCTTGTAATTGATTTTGCAGATAATGTCAACGGTTGCAACTATATTTTACTATGATGGAGAACTGTTAGTTGATAATGAAGGTAAACATAGATATGTTGGCAAAAAGCGAAAAGGATCGAAAATAAAAAGTCACTGTAGTTTTCTAGAGCTTTAACAATAGACATTTGAAGTGACAAAAGTCAATCCTACGATGTATGATTTAAAATTTACGGTGAAATGGGTTAGACATGATCGTTCATCCGCTATTGATTTGGAAGATGACGATGATTTCAACTCTACGTTTTCGGTTGGAATGAGAGTGATATACATATATGTTGCGAAAGTAGAACATGTTAATGTGGTAGAAACACATCCGTCCGTCATTTCTGTGGATGAGGATGTACCCACCACATAGTTACAAGAAACACAATGGTCGGCGTATTCTTCTGATCTGACAAGTCATCAAGACGGAGAGTTTACAAATTTATTGCATATGTACAGCGGAATGGTTGGAGTATCTTCAAGTCAAGAAAAAAATATGATGTATAACTCTATACATCCAAATCAATTGCAAGCATTGGAAAAGTGAGTAATATTATACTCTAGCACTTGCATTTTGACTTATCATGGAACTTACTCTTACCGTTATTTTTTGTGTTCATAGTGTTGAAATAAATGCAGGGGAAGAAACATTAATTGGTTGTGCTGACGACAACGACGATCATGTTGATATTGCAAATGAAAGCGGAGTGCAATTGGATAGCATGCAAGTAGCTTGTGCGGATGATGTAGATAAAACTTGGATCGATCAAATGGAAATTAACAATGGTGCAATCTTATATGCGGACATTGAGCAGGCTGATGATGAAAATGTCAAAGTTGAAAAAAATCACATATGAAAAGTCCCCAGCCGATGATTTATGCACTGCAACAATGATAGTGAAATCGATTATAGAATATTATCAATTAGACGTGGAACTGTTTGGAAGAGAATGTGCTGAAAAAGGATCACGAGTTGGGTTAGTTTTTGAAAGTAAGAAAAATCTTGTTGAACAGTTATGTGAATGAGCGAATAAATGTTCGGTTTCTCTTCAAGTTCTGAAATCGCGTGTAAATCAATACACGGTTTGTTGTGATGTGGATGAAACATGTCCTCTACGAGTGCATACTAGCTTATCGGTGAGAAAATCTCAAAATTGGTGGAAAATAACAACATATGTTGGCGATCACACTTGTTTAAATGCAACCGTCAACCCAAACCATCGACAGGCAACATCAAAAGTTTATATGTGGCAAATACTTCCATTGATTAAAGCTGAAAAAAAAATATGACTGCAAGAACAGTTCAAGTGACTATCAAATATGTTTCATATTAAAGTGAGTTATTATCAAGTGTGGAATGGACTACAGAATTGCCAAAATATCTTCGAGCCCTGCAACGTACCAACACTGGAACCGTTTATGATGTTATTCATAGTCGTGGTGTTTTTGATGGTGCTTTTTGGGCTTTCGGACCTTCTATTGATGGTTTCAACCACTGTCGACCTATGCTGTGTATTGATGCCACTCATTTATATGAAAAATATCTAAGTACATTATCAGTAGCTACCCGTGTAGACGCAAACCAAGGTCTTTTTCCGTTAGCCCCTGTTGTACTAACAGAGTTGTTACAAACGTGGAGTTGGTTTATTCGTTGCATATGAAATTATATTCCATCTGTACGTACCAGATGTATTACCTTTATCTCAGATCGTATGGAAGGAATTCCACATGTACTTAGAGAAGCTTGGTCAATTGAATATCATCATCACTTTTGTATTCGTCATATTAAAACAAATTTCAAGAAAGCAGGGTTTGGTACGGATGAGCTACAAAATTTTTTACATGCATGTGCCACAGCATCGGAGGTTGTAAAATATAATGAACTTCGAAAACAGTTGAAGGCTGTAAATCGAGATTCAAATGCGTGGATTGAACGAAATTTGAAAAATCAGGAATCAAGCTGGACTCTTTGTCACGGCGGCGGCGTAAGATTACATATGATGACAACTAATGTTTTCGGAAGCTCTAACGGTGTGCTGAAAGAAACTAGGAATTTACCTGTTAGATCCTTGGTTGCACGTACGTTTCATCGATTGAACCATTACTTTTTCAAACTTCGAACTCAAGGAGAAGAGTGGATGTCATAGCTCACACCGAAGTGGGAAGCAGCGAGGAGAAGATGGAAGAATCAAGGCTCATGTCTATAGAGAGATATAGCTTCATAGAATGGTAGGTGAAAGATGTTCATATGTTTGATTATACGGTGAATATCGGTGATCGCCGAATGTTCGTGCAACATGCCAACATTAGATCATTTTTCGTGCTCCCATGTATTAGCAGCATGTTCATGTGGTTCGGGTGGTGTTAATAGAGCGTATTTTGACTTAATCTCAACATGGTACACGACGGCCAAGTATAGCGCTGTTATGCTCCTTTATTCCACCATATACTAGATAGTCGACATTGGGATGTCTACGAAGGTCCTATTATACAACCACCACCAGTGTGTGGAAATTCAGGACGTCTGCGGTTTACTCGAATCAAAGGTTTTGTGGATCCTTCATCTTCATCCGGCCATAATAGATGTAGCAAATGTGGTGCTTTTGGCTATAAGAAAAAAACATGACCTCGTCGAATTATTCGAGTTGCCGTATTTATTTCTTATTGGATATGTCTATTTCTCTTCAATGTAAGAATTGTGTTAACTTGTTATTGCATATGTTGTTTCTTATTGCATATGTTAATTTCTTATTGCATATGTTTATTTCTTTTCAACGTGAGAACTGTGTTAACTTCTTATTGCACATTTCTGTATTCGTTGAAATGCTCACTTCCTTGTGGAACAGTTAAATATAGCTTGCGCATTTGTGAATTGCGCAAGCTATATTACTGAGTATAGTTTGCGCAATTTTGAAATGCGCAAATTATATATGCAAATATAGCTTGCGCAATCCGAAATTGCGCAAACTATATCCAGGAATATAGCTTGCGCAATTCAGAAATTCGCAAGCAATGATATGCTCTTGTAAAAGACAGAGAGCTGTTGCACCTTCCTCCCCTACATAACCCATCAACATTACATATCATCAACATTACACAAACATCAACACAATATACCGTCCATAATACAATTGAATATCATCAACACAAAATACACCATTTATAATACAGTTGAATACCATCATCATTAAGTTCAAAAAAATATACAATCCACCAACTTCATAAACATCAACAACTACCATTCCAACTAATGAAACATCAACAAGACATATCGACCAAACAACAAAACAACTCAATCGTAAAGCCTTCTAACCTCAAGAAGTGTGAGGGCGGCTCTGAAGATTTTTGGGTTTCAGCCCTTATACGTGAATATATATACGTAAATAAAAAATATTTTATTAATATTTTCCATTGTAACGAACTTGTACAAACGAACTCCAAATCTCACGTGCCGCCAGGCATTTATAGGGTTTTACCTATGTTCTGAACAAAATGGAACGTGTTTCGAAGGCTAATTTGAGCATATACGCGAGTTATGAAATTAAACCATCAATTTAAAATTAAATCGATTAAAGTATTGTTTAGGAATTGTATAGAGTTTCATAATTTTATTTTAAAATTTAGAATGACTTAACTTTATTTTAAAAGATAATAGTGTATACTTTATTAAGCAGTTTTATTCAAGTTATTTCTAAAGGATGCGTGTGTGTGTATTTAAAATCAATATGTAGGAACTTTTAATATGAATGTTTTGATGTATTTTCAAGAGTAAAGTATTTAAATTATTTTAAACCTTAAATATTTGTACTTGGATGTTTTCAGAGGGAGTAAGGATTTGGGAAACCTATTCCATGAGAAATTGAGTTTGAAAAGTGTTTTCAACGGGAACTGAAAAGGAAAATTATATCTCGTGAAGATATTTTTGAGGAAAAATAAATAATATGGAAATTATTTATTGTGTGATGGATGTTGTGAATGTTAATTGATAGTTAAATCACCGACTATCAATATTGGACAAATGCGTTGATCGTTTCGAAGAGACCGGGATCGAGATTTATTTCTCGAAAACCACTTCGATCCGGTTTGTACGTTTCATGGAAAAACTTGTTCGAAGTCGAAGATGGAGCAGTGAAGTGCAAGGGCTAGTCGCTACTAATCCTGAGGATATTTCCAAAATGGGTGTGGTAGGAGTAGTGCCTTCGGTTCCGTTCGAACCCGGGACGGGATTGTATGGACGAATGCTTTCAGAACATCGTCAGGTGGACGATTGGCATTCTAAGTGGAATGTTCTAAAGGTAACGCTTAGCCTCAAGCCTCATCAACCGGGAATGACTGAAAATAAGGGGATATGAAGCAAGGCTTCGTGAGTAGTCCCCATTTGAGAGTAAGGTCATCCCTGTCTAGATGTCCCTTTTTATTCGGCTTAGTGGTGCGGTTGCTGATCCCAACCGTGGGGTGATTTTAGTTGGAACTGTCCAGTAAGGGATGGTTTCGGCCTTGTGTTGTAGGGGATCGGGCGTGGTCCTTGGTAGCCCCGTACTGAATATTTTAGCCTTCGTCAAATGTTAATTAAACTCTTCCATTTTCTTTTTCTTCTTCATTTTGTACACGATTGGAGTTGAAATTTAGCCTTCGTCAAATGTTGGAACATGTGTTGGAACATGTATTTCTCGTTATTGAGTGGGACTGAAAATTAAATTTCTTCTTGTCTCTCCCACTGCGGCCACTCTTTCGTTTGCTCTTTAGTGGATTGACCAAGATACCCAAACTTTTATTCCCCTTCATACCAAACAGGCCATTGAGCTTGAATTTCACCACCGACGTCTTGTGTTCCCTCCACTCCCGTATGTGGCCCCCCCATGCCATTTGTCCTCCCTCCGCTTCCTTCACTGTTGTACGTGTCTCTTCCCAAGCACGTGGTCGTTCATCTAAAATACGCAAAAGTTTTGCCGGTCTTCTTAACTTGTTTCGACCTAGAATCGTAAATAGTATGCGTCGTAGGTCAATGCATTTACTTTTCACCTTATCCAGCTCTATATGACTATCTTTGATTTCGTCGACCACATCCAAACCGCTATACATCCTGCTTACCTACGCGAAATGCAAAACAATGTAACAATGAATATGATCTAAAAAATGAATAATCAAAATTTATAAATTAAGATACTAACCACATCATGCTCTAGTAGAACTCGGGAATGTACGCAACTAATTTCCTAGCCGACTTTTTCAAAATATAACGGCGAGTAATTTTCCAATACTCATACTTGCTCAACGGTGTCGGGGGATCACGCGCTTGTTCGACACGATCAATTTTGGAATTCCATAATGCTATACTTTTCTGCAGGAAGTCCATTCAATTAGGGGGTTCTGGGTCTAATGGCACCACGGAATCGGGAATGTGCTGATAGTCAAAGCCAAACTGTCTCATTACTCGGTCAGGAGCGTATAATTCAAAGTCCAAAAAAAGAATCATTCTGCTCTTAGCAATCCAACCCGCATAGATATACTCAATGTCAGGATAGCCAAATTTCATCATCAAAAAATATGGTTCCTAGGTAATGGCATCATATGTTAACAAATTCAATTCATTTCGGTAAAACTATATATTTTTTGGAGTTTCACGTCAACTCCTAGCACAACTGCACCTACACCCGAATGGAAGATAATGATCTAAATCAGTAGGAATTCTTACAGACGGTCGTCCAATAGCAATATAAGACCAAGACCATATTTGCAACAATGTTGCAGAACCCCTTAAAACTTTTCTTCTTTGCAATTTTGTCAACTCACTGTACAAATAACAAAGTACAGCAATGTCCCATGAATGGTAACCATAGTTTGCCAAATCTTGCAGAAATGGTAAAATTTTCAAATTTAATCTACCTTTCGAATGATCTGGAAAAAGACGACAACTTAAAAGGTACAGTATGACGGCACGACTACGACGAAGTATGTCTAAATCCGTTGCACTTTCAGGTAGTGGTTCGGAAAATTCCATTTTAAAGCATGTCATTGCTAGCTCACTTTTAGACTTCACGGCCTCTTTTAGTGGAAAAATACCAAACAAATCATGATACAATTCCAAATAATCAATATTCAAATTTTGTGAACATACTGAGAAACCGTCTATTCCTAGACCAAACAGAAAGTAAACATCGGCTAAAGTTACCGTCATTTCACCCACTCTTAAATAAAAAGTATCTGTCTTCGGTCTCCATTTATCACATAGTGCCGTAATAAGGTGATGATCTAGTCGAATGTAGTCAACTTGCATCGCTTTTCAAAACCCAGCAATTCTAGGTTTTGTTCCAACCTAGGATCTTTAAACTCTATTTCCTTTAGCTTGCTCGAATGGTCGCAGAACTTAAATGTTTCTGCATCATGATTTATAATAAAGAATTGCAATTAGTAATTCATATTTGCGTCTTTTGTGTTTAAAATAAATACCTCCATAAGCGCATCATTTTGGCTTCTATGCTGCTCTTGAAGATAAAGAAGACTTCTATCTTCGGGTGCGGGAGCCAGTTCTACAATATATACATCAACCAATTAATCATTCAAAAATCGATTTTCCATCTAGGGTTTAGGTTTAGGATTGATTTATTACTATTTACATTTTCAACTATGACAACAACCATAGACGTAAATTGTCGTCAAAAGCAACACCAATACTTAGTATATTACCAACAACAATCACTTGTTAATTTAACATCAATTTGAACTAATTTTTTTAACCTCTAATCACCGTGGATGAAGAACTTCCTTCCATTTTTAGCTAAATCAATTAGTTTCTTCAAGATAGACTTGATAATAAGATAATTGAGAAGTTTGGATTCGGTAAAAATGAGTTGGGGAAGGAGTTTGGAAAGATTTTGGGAAGAAGAAACTTTTTTGGTAAAGTGAAAATCAGATCTGTGCAAACTGGAATTTTTATGCTTGAAATATAGCTTGCGCAAATATGGATTGCGCAAGCTATATACATAGAGTTTGCGCATTTACGGAATGTGCAAGCCTTTTGTCAAAAAAAAGCCTGTGCAATCCATATTTGCGCAAACATAAAACCAGGTCTGTTTCTGCAATAAGTTTTTAGTCAGGCCTATTATTACAATTTATTTTTTCCAGAGGTCCTATTTGAAAATTTGTCCTTTAAAATATGGATGGTTATGAGTATTTGAAAGTACATACGTTCGAGATATTTATTGTTTAAAATTTTTGGTTTTTAATCCAACATTGTATTCTTTTTTGTTAAAGATTTGCATTTTTTTCAAAAAATAAAATTGAAAAGTAAATTAAAAGAAATACAATATTTATTTGGAAAATTGCAGTTTCGGGCTTAACTCCCTTTGACCCGATCATGCAAGTCTTCTTTTTGCTTGCCCAAGTTGACAATCTCCCCACCTTAAGTCCTTCCTTCTTTGGAAGGGGCCAGTTGACCTCTCATTCTAAAGTGGCTTCGTCATTGATTGATAAATTATAATTTAATCTTTATTTGATTGATAGATTATATTTCTCCTTTGCAATCTTTAATCTTTACTTGGCCCATAGATTATTGCTCTTCCTTGTAATCTTGTTGAGTGAAATAAAATAGTTATTAGAGCCAAGGACGTAGGCCAGTTATATCTTGTGTCATTTTGATAAGTTTGGTAATTGGGTTATTCGCAATATCTCTGTTGGAATTAGTTGGTAGTTAACCAACAAGCTAGATCATGGTTATTGGTAGAATTTTCACTACATGAGGTTCTTGTTTAGACGGTGTTGGAAAGAACAAACTGGGGTATATATAGTCGTATACTTTATTTAACCGTTATATCACATGTATCAGTACATTATATCGTTGATGTGGAGAAAGAAGGAAACATAAAATTGGAACTATTGTATTTAGTTGGTATTCTATCGCATATTTTAGTTCCAAATAAAAATAGAGTGCACATAAATTTAAATGTTGCTCAAATCATTCCCACTATTTAAGTCATGCTTTGATCTCGGCTGAATTGCCAGTAATGGCAGTTAAATTCACTATATAGAAAATATAGTTGGTTAATCCTTGTTTCTCTATGATTATTTCGCTAATAATTTATTGGTCTAATTAATTTCACCATTGGTTTTGTTTTTTTCTCTAATAGCTGCAGCTTCTGTTTATATCCTTTTTTATTTTTATTTTTATGTATACCACCTCTAAAATATTTATCCTTGACATAAACTATAAACTTCTTGCTTGTGTAATGTCCATCTAATATTACTTCTATAAGAAATCTGACTCAAATTTTGATAAGATTGTCAAAATGTATGTATGTAGGAATAGGATCCACATTAAGTACGCTCGTACATGATCCTTGAGACAACATAATGTTCCAAAATATGTTGCTCTACCTATAAATGCCCGTGCATTATATATTTTTAATTATTATGAACCAATGTACTGCCTCTGAATAATAATTGCGAATTTGGAGATACTTCCCTTCATACATAGATTAATATCCATAAATTTGTAACCTATGCATACTTATATGTAGTTTTCTCTTATAATACAGACTCCATCAACTTTTGAATAGATTTAAAAGAACAAAGAAACAGAAGCCATCGTTAGTTTTTTAGCATCACTTCCATCAAGTTTGTGTATGTTACTTGCATCATACATACATTTACTTACACACACGCGAGCACGTGTGCACGCGCACACAGGTTTGTGTATGTCTGTGTGCACTCGGGTAAGTGTGCGCATGCGTTTGTGCATATGCTAATTTTTAACATTGGATTTAGGTAAGGTTACAAGCATTTTAATTAGTATATTGAAGTAATATTGATTATTTGTTAGTTTCATACATATTTATGATACTGAAATGGGTAAAGATTGTTTAACGAGTTCAATATTGTTGTTTCATGCACTTTATAAAACACAACATTTGTATGACGTGCTTGGAACCGTATGAAATAAAGTGAATAGAGGAAGAGGGCAAAAAAATGATAAGCTTGGAATTGTATGAAATAAAGTGAAGAGAGGCAGAGGGAAAAAAATGACAAAAGAAAACATAGGATATCCATTAAAATCATGTTTCAAGTTTTGGCATCTACCCTGTGCAAAGCAAACATGCTGTTATGCATGTAATACTTGAATAAAGCTGAGTACTGTTTCTCAGCACTTTCTAGATTATTAATTTTAAAATCACTATTAATTAGTTGATAGATTTTTCTTACATAACCTTTTATTAATAACATCTCTAGTAGTGGAAGTTCCCCATTTCAATTTGGCAAGTTAAAATGCATTCTACAAATTTCTCCACCGCCGATGGACTTGACGTTTTTCAATCTATGTAATATTTGAAACTATTTAAAAGCATGTTTTCTTTATGGTCAGACAAAGATAAGATTGAAATGAAAAGAAGATGAATAAAGTTCTGCGATGTTTGTTACATTGATACAATGCGAATAAGCTTATGGAGAACTTCCGAAACAAATGCACATACACATTTAACTCGAAGAATTCACTATGGGTTAATATTAGTATCGCATGTTTATTTGCGTATTTACAAAAATGTATTGGAATTCGCTAGTGTGTGTGTCAAACAATAGCAAGGTAAAAATAAATTATTTTCCAATCATATCTCTATCTCTACACTAATAAAGAGAATTCCATGAGCTGATTTACCCGGTGTATTTTTGAAATTTCAAAAATGACCTTTCTATGTATATGGAGGCTGCATTTATTAGTTGAAGTGAAGGCATGGTGGGAGGGCCAAAACAATGTGCTGAAAAATGTTTCAATAATTTCCAAACGTAAATGAGATCCACATACATGGCATGTTAATAATTCTCTACCTAGTTTTAATGGACTGTTCATCTCTTAGGTTGTATTCACTATAAAAAAAAATATCTTGGACGATATGGGACTAGCTAATCAATTGATTATACAACTAATTTGATTTTTTCCATTGCTACCACATCTTACCTATGTTGGGGAGATTTATAGTGATTCCACCAACGTTGTAGTAGTGTACATCCACTTTAAGAGAGAGCTTTTATTAATATTGATCAGAAGAGTACAAGAGATTGATTACAATGATCAAAATTTTAGTTAGAAATTGATATGTGGAGAAAAGAATTGAAGAAAATTAGGTTTTGACAAACCCTAATTTGTGGAGGCTAATCTCTTGCAGTAGCTTTCTGTTGCTTGCACGCACACTAGATATGGAACTTGAAGCTAGCTTATATAGGAGAATAGAAACCCTATGCAATGTTTCAAAATTACCCCTACAGATATCACAAATCTTCACGCCATGCCCACGCATGAAAAACATGCGGTGGTCGCCTCAGATGTTTGTCCAAAATGGTCAGACTTTTGATTTAAGCATTTGGAAAAAGTTCTCTATAGGCTCAGACGTCTGACTTAAGCCTCTGGAAGAAATTCTGCACAAACTCAGACGTCTGAATTTTTTTCTTAGATGTCTGTCGCTGTTAATTCAGCCCACTTTACCTTTTCCATTATAACTTCCACTTCCAAACTCCGATCTGCCAACCGCTTTCTCCGTTATGAATCTACTTCCGACCTCTATAATTCTCCATATAGTGTCGTCAAAATTTAACACTCCACCTCAACACTATATCCATCTTCGATTCCAATGTTACCATACCATCGACGACAACAGATAGCACCAACTATCACTTCTTCTACCTTCAACCAAACATGAATGCTTTCCCAATGAGCTCCGGCAAAGCCACCGCCCGTTGCACTCCTCCAACGAGCTCAGGTAAAGCCCCCACCTGCTAATGAAATGTTGAAAACATCTAAATCCTAAGGTATCTCACCAAAGACTTGCACTTACCAAGAAGATAGAACCTCAATCTCTCATCGATACTCTTCCTCATCAACCACCAAGCACCTCCCTTAACCGTGCCACCCCATGGCACCTAGCACTTCTCTAAGCGAATCAAGTTCGAGCAATGCTCGAACTTCCCAACTGGTAATGCCTTAGTGAACATATCCCCCGCGTTATCCTTTTTGTACACTTTCCGAAGACATACTTTCTTACTCATTCATGGCTACTAGAAATGACTCTCCCACTTCAATATGCTTAGTCCTGGGCTAAACATTAAATTCTATGCCAAGTGAATAGCGCTCTGGCTATCACATCGAAAATAAATACTCATGTCCGAATCGAAAGTCACACAACAATCGCTTCAAATAGAGTGTCTCGTTTGCCGCCTCCACCGCGGCTATCAATTCCGCCTCCGTAGTGGATAAAGCAACTACGGTCTGCAATCTAGATCTCCAACTTAGGGCTGTACCCCCAAGTGTAAAGACATATCCAGAAGTTGATTTTCTTCGATCCCTATCACCGGCGTAGTCCGAATCACAATAACCAACCAACTTGCATTCCGTCACCTTACTACCGCAAAAAACAAGACCATGAAATGATGTGCCTCTAAGGTATCTCAATATAAGCTTCACAATTTCCCAATGCGATTTTCTCGGATTAGCCATGTATCGACTAATTATCCCGACGGCATTTGCAATATCGGCCTTGTACACACCATAGGATACATTAGACTTCCAACCGCACTAGCATATGGTACCTTTGCCATATAAGCCTTATCTTCCTCCAAAATAGGCGATCCTTTACTCGAAAGCATCATATGCAAAGGTAAAGGTGTATTTGACGCCATTGCATTCTCCATACTAAACCGACAAAGCACTTTCTCAATGTAATCCTTTTGAGTTAGTTTCAACTCAAAATGCTTTCGATCCCTTATAGTTTCCATGTCCAATATCATTTTTGCTTCTCCAAGATCCTTCATTTTGAACTCCAATTTCAAACTCGGTTTTAGCTTGTTGATTTCATTCCTATCCTTAGAACTAATGAACATGTCGTCCACATACAAGAGTAAATGCACCCAACAATCATTTTTCAACTTCCTTAAATAAACAGAAGCATCTTTAGTGCTTCTATCAAAACCATTTTCAAGCGTAAAATGATCAAATCTCTTGTACCATTGTCTAAGTGATTGCTTTAGGCCATATAGTGATTTCTTTAATTTGCAAACCAAATTTGGCTTACCATTGTATAAGTATTGCATACAACCGGTGTGAATATCTCATCATACTCTTTTCCCTTCCTTTGTGCAAACCCCTTAGTCACTAGCATAGCTTTGTATCTCCCATCATCCTTTACCTTGTATATCCATTTGCACACAATAGCACGGTTTCCTTTAGGAAGTGGAACCAAATCCCAAGTTTGATTCTTCAACAACGATTGCATCTCTTCCTCTATGGCATAAAACCATTTCGAGCTATCACTCGACTACATGACGTTATCAAGGTCCATCGGCTCATCTTGGACTACATGAAGAGCATAGTCCAAGTTATCAAAAAATCTAAGATATTTCCAATCACCATATCTTTCGGGTAGTCTTATAGTACGACGACCAACTCGAGTAGCAATACCATCATCCAAACTCCCTTCGACTCCACCTTGAACCGATCTTCTCTAGAATCATGCACATCACCAACACTACTAGAGGAACCCTGTGGACTATGTGATGTAACATCAATCGCTGCTTCCTCACAAGCATCTCCAACTACTCTACTCTCTATTCCTTAGACAAAATGTGCAAATAATTTCCTTCTCCTTTGATTCATCATGAACCAAGTCCGGAACATCTGATGAGCTTTCTTTCTCCTTAAACATCGTTGACTCATCAAAAGTAACATGACGAGAATTCACTACCTTCTTCGTTTTCGGATTTCAAATCCGATAGCTTTTTACTCCATCCGTATAGCCAAGAAAAATTTCCTTGAAAGCTCTAGGTTCAAGCTTATCATTTCCCAGATCATACACATAAAAAAGACTACCAAACACACGAAGATAACTCAAGTCAATGCTCTTTCCCTTCCACACTTCCTACGGATTTTTGTTACCAATAGGTGAGCATGGAATTCGATTAATATTATGCACTGCGGTTGACAAAGCTTCAGCCCAGAATCCCTTAGCCAAAGCTAAAGTCAATCTCAAGCATCGAGCTTTCTCAAGTAGAGTATGATTCATCCTTTCCGCAACACCATTCGACTGCGGATCGCCGGGTGTAGTAAAATGCCTTCGGAATACCATGATGCTTGCAAAACTTTGAAAAATATCCGAAAACACACTCTCCGCCATTGTTGGACCTTAAAACGTTCAAAGATATGCCACTCTCGTTCTCATAAAGAGCTTTCATGCTTTGAACTTTGCAAATGCCTTCGACTTGGCCTTCATTACATACCCAAACTTTCCAAGAAAAGTCGTCTATCACTACACCACAAAAGGCTTTTAACAGCGTTTGATAAACGCTGTAATATGATACAACAGCGTTATTAGAAACGCTGTATAACGACATGCTGTCGTATATATATAACTTACAACAGCGTTTCTATAAACGCTGTTGAAACATCTCTGTGACAGCGTTTATTACGAGCTGTCAATAATATTTTCAACAGCGTTTATAACGTGTTGTATTATGTTTTCTAAACGCTGTTATTGAATCATCAACAATTTCGACAGCATGTTAAAAACGCTGTTATTGAATCATCAACTATTTCGACAGCATGTAAAAAACGCTGTTATTGACAATTTCAAGAGATAATTACAGCACGAATTAAACGCTGTTGTTTCTTCATTGACAGCATTAATCAAACGCTGTCTTATATTTATATAACAGCTTTAATATTCCACTCTATTTTTGAATATTCCAAAATTATATTTTGAGTATATTGAAGCAACTAGCATATATAACATGTTCTAATAACTATTAATTAGATACATAAACGTTTACATGATATATACGTTCAGTATATTACAATTACAAATATATACATTCAGTATATTACAGTTACATGATATATACGTAAACTGCTAACAACTCCTTGCGGCAAATCAATAAAAAAGACTGCAACTGCTAACAACTGCTACTACCGATCTTCACCATCACAATTACCCCCAGAACATACATCACCACAACTCAGAACTGCTACTAACCTCACTATTGCACATCATACTTCACTGCTTGCAACCCATCTTCACTACCTACAGCAACAACCATCCACTTCCACACACTTTTTAGCAATTCTGTCAACTGCCTTCCTTCATCTATCTACCCCTTCTGCCAAAAATAGCACATCACCACTGTCACTCATCATCTACTTCAAATCTTCCACTACAACCTTCCATAATTCACACTGTCAACTTCAACATAAACCAAAGCTCCTCTGCCTTCACAACAACTACACCGAAACCACCAAAGTTCACCGCTTCTCGCTGACATTAACACTACACGGCCAACCCCTTCAAACTGTGATACCATCAGCCTGCACACACCACTATTTCATCCTCTGCCTCATTTCTACCTCAACCACAAACTACTCTACATCCAAACATCAATAGAGACTCACCACCAGAGGTCCCAAACCAAACACCTGCCCAGACAACAATATCCTCTTACTAAACATAGTTTTTCAAATTCTCTATCATGGTATCAGAGCTGTTTCAAGCTTAACGGCATTGAAATCAGATTTTGAAGAAAGAAAGAAGTCAAGATATCATCAGAGAATTATCATCATCTGATATCTTGATAACCCATCAGGTATATCTCATCATTTGGGTTACATAATTGATTTTGCTTATTAAAACAGGTGCCGTGCCAAAGAAATCAACAAGTTTCTGACTGCAACAAGTTTTTAAGCAAATTCCAAAGCAAGAAGATTCAGAAAAGAAAAACAGATATCAAGAAAGCAATCAAAGGCAGAAAGAAAGTAATTGCCCTGCCAAGAAATCATCAGAACACATTCATCATTTGATTCTGGCTGCAACTAACCTGAGCATACTGCATCTGAAGCAATCTTGTTAACATGTTAACATTAACAAAAAGTAACTGTAGTAGCCTGTAGTAGCTTACACATCTTTCTTGCAGAAGTGCAAGAAGGATCCGATGCATAACACAGACATCTCGAGCCACCTGTAGTAGCCTCATTATTATTAGGGCAGCAATTAGATTGTACAGGTGGACTTTCACTATGACCATCTAGTATACACATATTAATAGCACGAAGAACGCTTCTTTAACGAGAGGTCTTAAAACTACACCTGGAAGCTTTTTCATCAGGTTTTCAACGATTTTCATGGTTTGGAACATTAGATGATCTTCTTTTTTAGCCAGCATACCGGCTAGAAAACTGTTGCATCAATAAATTTGATAAGACAAAACAGAAAAGCAATAATCAACTCAAGTAACATGCGATTTTTTGGAAAAAATATCTACCTTGATATATTTGCCTTCTTGATCTTATCTAAAAGCATGTCAGGAGTGTTGAAATATATGATGCTGCTTATAATAGTAACACAACTGTAGCAAACTTGTACACTTGTTTCAGACATAGCCACCTGCTTGAACAAGTTTAAAAATTGTGTTAATCAAGAGAAAGATGGTGATGAAGATTCCTCTTTTTTTTTTTTAAAGTCATGTCTGCTTAATCGGTTTATACTGGTTAGTAAAAAAACAAAAGTCATTATCATTGTCCATACAACTTGTTTAATAGGAAAAGGTAATGCTTCGTACGAGCTGATTAAACATGACTTATTTTGATCACCTGGATCTTTACCATAACAACTTGTTTAATAGGAAAAGGTAATGCTTCTCGGTCACATAATCTCAAGTACCTTTAGTCATGCTTTTCAGTTCAGCAACCCTTCAGCACATTCTCCATCTACTCAAGCCACAACAACTGATTCATGCCATGTCTCATATATAAGCAGATCATGTTAAATGCCATGTATAACCTCAGAACCATGTATAACCACAATGAACAAACATCAGGCCTATTTTTTGTTTCTCTTACATATTAAAGGTGTAAAAATAAATTGTTGTATACCTAAATCATAGATGCTAAGTAGGTATTCGCTCTTGATGCGAAGTGTTGACCTAGATACCTTGTTAGATCTCTTAAAAAGTCTTCATAGTCACTTTTACAATATAAAAAACAAAAAGTTAATGTAAAAATACAAATTATTATGATCAGTTAAACAAATATCAACACTCAATAAGCACCTGTGATCCGAGTTAAAGGATTGTTTATTGAGAAGAATAGATAAACCATCGACATAAGCAATGCAACCAGTAGTCTAAAAGTGTTCTAATTAAAGCATAGTGAAGTTTAGATAAGTTAAAATAGGAATGATATTCAAATAATAAAGGAATTAGACTTCTAATTACCCTGCAAGCTTGGTGAACACAAAGTTCCTCATCATAATATGTATAATGAGACGAGGGAGTATTGCATGAACCTGTAGTGAATTATTTAAAATCAGTTTCCTGGAGTCAGAAGCGTCCACACGTACCTACGTACATACAGGACGTGCTTAACGTTGCTCCTAGAGTAAATAAATAAATAAATAAATAAATAAAATAAAAAAATAAAAATATCTGCTCCAGATAAGTTGTCTGTTGCGAACCTACACCAGAAATGCTTAATGCTCCATATGCTGCAAATGCATTGGAACGCATGGTTGCATTTGTACATGTCTTTCACAGCAAGAGCAACAATATGACCAAAAATGCACACGGTAAGGGCATCATTCAATCCTAAACCGTGATTCTTGGAACCAAGATTCATAAATTAATTCAAGCATACATGCTGAAGTTGCATGCTAAATCAAACTATCATGATTATTAGCTAATAAGGAAACTACACATTAACCATTCATTTCTGGATGGTAAAAAAATTGTGAATGCATTAAGAGTCAACGAAATTGGGTGTTGTTGCTTATTTTCTACTGAATCATAATGAATGAAACTACTTGCCAAGCTACACAAGCTCTTGAAACACTCGAAATGAATGCTAACTTATGTTGTAACCATTTCAATGTAGATATGAGTTATATGAAACAAATCTTGATAAACCTTGAGTTAGTTGGGCAAAGAACGGTGTAAAACAAAGATTAAAATCAGCAGCGAGTAATAAAGCAAAAAAGTTGAGTTAGTGGATAGTGTTAATTGCATATACATACAAAATGATTGATTAGATATTTTGCAAATGACATCCGAGTAGATGTAAGCTGATGAAGTAGTCAAGCCTTGTAATTTTAGATCAAAGATTTTATATAACGGCTTGTTTGAAGTTCTGTAATAGCAAAAAATTTATCCAGTAAGCATTTGCAATGGACTATAGTGTTTCTATAGGTGAACTTAAGTAGGTTTTGTATATAATGAATAAAAGTCCAACGAATATAAAATTGTACTAAAATATAAAAATAGTAAAAGTCTGTTGTAGTACTTATGTATTGTACTAAATTGTGTAGTAAACAAATGTGAATAAAATGTCCATTTGTCCTTCCTATATGGTATATTTTTACGAAAATATAAAATTTGACTAAATGGAGAAGTTATTGATGTGTTGGTAAAATAAGCTTTTTTTCCGTATGCACTATAAATAAACAGGAAAACGTATAAGCTTCTGCCTATAACATGGTCATGTTGCCACTTTGATCAAAAGCATCATTTAATATTGTACGGCCGAACATAAATTGTGTATACATATAACAACTAACTGAACACATTGTCTATATATGTAAAACACACTTACTCATATTATAACACATTAATTTTTTAAACGTATTTATGATTATAATATCATGTGTTTTTATATAAAGAAAACTCGCACATAGCTTCGGTTAACAACTATTATGGTACACAGATTTGAAAAATCCCAAATCATGTCCTTTTTACAACGTGCCTTCTAGCACAACCCAAAATATATCATATATTCATAAAATACATATCCAATCATATCAAACCATATATCAAATCATACAATACCATTATATCTACCAAGACCTTTTAGCACGAGATGGCATTCGAAGCATGAAGAAGAAAAATATTATATCCAGAAAGACCGACGGTTCTCAGACTAAATGCAACAACCATTCATGAACTAAAAACAAAGAGTTGATGGTCCCATGAAAACCCAAATTTGTTGTCGCATCACCAAAAGATCATGAATAGGTGAGTAGCTGTAATTCTTGTTACTATACGGTTATAAATCTCTAGGTGGCACATGAAATTGTGGCGTTCAGATTTCAGGCGGTCACTCAAGCCCCAGTTGCCACTGCTGCAAGCTCTTGCGGTTGACGAGAAAAAGGTCCTTTTTTTTCTTTGTTTTTTTTCAAGAAAAAGTTGCATAACTTACTATAATTTTACCCCCACTACGCTTCACTTCCTATGTTTGTTCTAGGAATTCAAATTTTCTCATGGACATCATATTGAAAAAAGCTAGACTTTATTTTGTACCGTGATTAGGCACTACAAAGTTTGAATTGAATGTGCTATAAAAAAGTTACTTTTCATAAATTAAGTGAAGTGAGTAAGCAGTGTTATTGGTTGAGTGAAAAATAACTATTATAATGTATATGTGTACATTATAAAACTGCAATGAACGAGAATGGGTCGAAAAGTAAAGCGGATTGGAATTGGATCAGAATCCATGATAACGTACATGAGTTTGTGTTGGAAGGAATGCAACATGAAGACATAGGCGAGATATATTATGAATTGTATCAGCTGATGAATGAAACGAAGAGATTAAGATGTGTCTGGTACAAGTTGCATTGTGAGTAATAATCTGTAAATGAAGAGATTGGGATGTGTTTACATACAGATGGGTAAATACCAGTAAAATTATAGCGATTATAGTGATTAAGAGCAGTAGGAGGTGTAATGATTGTCAAATTATGGCTTAAATTATGTTAGACTTTATTTTTAATTTTTTCTAAGTTGTTTCATTGAGAATATGACTAGGTTTAGATTTAGATTAGAGGACAATCTATGTCTAAAAATGTAAAATGTAGAATGTTGCATTCATATCATACGGTGGCAACAAAAATACCAATTCCAACTGTACCCTACCAAACTACTAAAATAAATTAAACTACTAAAAACTTAAGTGATGAATATAATGATAGATGTATTATGCATACCACCCATGGTGTCCGCCGATGGCCACTCAAGATTTTTAAACATCTCCCGGTCTGGCAATCGATTATCTTAACAGTGTGATCACCACTGGAATATAACTAGACAGAGTTAGCAACTTATTGTAGAACAGCCATTAGCCTTTAAGAGAATAATAACAACTATTTATGAAAAAATTTCTACTACAAGCACAAACAATAATAACTCACTGTGTAGAAGCAATTGTCTTTCCATCCAAACTAAATGCTGCAGCGATTGTTGATCGTGGAGGAGGTGAAAGAGGGCAATATTTAGCTGACAAATGATGCAATGACTTTGCTTCTACCCTGAAAATGATGCCCTCAAATAAACATCAGATAAATGTCATCAAGATACTGATAATTGTGTAGAAAATAAAATACAGCAATGTACTTGTAACCATGTTTTTGAGCACATTAAAATAGCATGCAAAAAAAAATAGATGGTTTACCAAGAATTTAATTCATGTCTAGCATCTATTTCTTTGCAGTTTGACCCACATTTTGCGGTTTGCCTCTGCAACCTTTTCAAGGAGCATCTTGGTTGAGAAGAGATTTCTCTGCATGCTAGTGACTGGAAAACATTTGTATGCCTACATGAACAAAAACGGTTTTAGAACATGTAAACGCGAGCGATCAATATAGAGGAATGCATTAAAAAAATTGACTTTCATATCCAGTTATATGACTTGTTTAAGGAAAACAATATGAAACACGTATTTTAGAAATAAGTGGTGAAAGAGATTAAAACACACGAGACGTTTTGAACAAATCAATACCACCTCCACACTTAAATGATGACATAAAACCTGTTACAATTCGGAGGATCTTGACAATAGAAGAATGAACATCTTTAACACAACAAACATTGAATATGTAGAGATATTCAACAACAAAAATAGTCAAAATGAAAGTCAATGCCAAGAAATATATTATGATTGACGTGTAACATCTAAGACAAAAGGAAGGTCAGAGGTTTAACAATTTAGACAGAAATGAATGTTGGATGTAAAGGAAACGACTAGCATTCGAGCCTCAGGATCGATTATTTGCTTAAAAAACATTAACATATATTACTATAAAGAAGCAAACTTCCACATATTATAAGAACACAGGGTCTACAGGTTTGTAAGACAAAGATCCCACCTGCAACTCAAGCAAGAACTTGAAGGAGATTGTGAGGAACATGAATTTGATGAAGCAGATGCCATAGAAAACTTTGCATTGTCAATAAAATGCTGACGCATTGGTTCCTCTAAGCATGATAAGCCTGAAAAAGACAAAAAAAATCATGATAAGCCTGAAAAAGACAACCACCTCCAAAACTGCTTCATACCACAGTACAACCACCACACAGCTTCCTGCCTCAAAACCACTCCACTGTCATACAACATCAACTCAACTTCATTTCCGTCACATATTCAACTTGTTCTCACTTCGACTACCGACCACTGACTTCACTCAACTGTCAACAACACTGCTTCCAAATTGCTAAACACTGATAACCACCTTGCCAATATCACAATACTGCTGCCTCCTCTGTCATCTTCCCCTACCATTCAAACAGCCAACTTGCCAGAGACAACTACATAGCTCCAACTACAACTTCAATAACCACTACTATCAAACAACAATCACACTGTTTCATTGCTATGCGTTTCTCGGTTAACAGAACCACGGACAACCAGCCTACACATCACTGTCAAACACCAGCATTCCAACATTCCAGCACAACAGCGACTTCAACAACCCAAAGCTCTACAACCCAAAGTCGAACTACGCAGCCTCACCAGAACCATCTAAACAATCCTCGAATGCTAATTTCTGTGAAATCCCAATCGCCTCAAACATCACAAGCATACACAAAACTCCAACCAACACCCACCACAGTTCAACTCGCAACCTCCTAGCCCCTTGACCACCAACAATCTCCTGACAACATACCCAAACAAAATTCGCAACTGCCATTCACCAGAATCAAACCAAAGAATAGTGCCAGTCTCACCGTAGCTTCCTGAACATCGACGACTCTGAGCCAACAGATTTGCAACCATCAAAACCGCACACCAAAACAGATTTGCAACCATCTAAGCAGTCGTTCGCATGTTGTGGTGGTAGAATTGAAGCGATGGTTGGACAGATGCTGGCGATTTCGATTTAGGGTTATGCTTGGTATTTGGGGATATCGGGTGTAAAATTATGAAATGAACATGATTAAAGGAACAAATAAAGTATGAACAAGAGAACTGAGATTAGATTTGAAGAAATCGGGACAAAGAATGAAATGCAGGAGATTTTGGTGAAGAAGATAATTGATATTTTTTGTAATGAGGAATGAGAATAAGAAGGAAAGGCGGTAGAAAGAAATTTTAGTCCCGCGTTAATTTTTTTAGCTCTATCCCAACAATGTCAGCGTTTATTGATTAATATTGTTCGTTTAAAATATTATTGACAGCATTTCCTTAAAAAACGCTGACAAATGTTGCTGTTGAAGGTGATTTTTCTTGTAGTGTATGAAATAAATATCATAGCAAGCGCCATCCAAAGAAGCTACAGGTGTCGGTCCTCAAACATCCGTGTGAACATACTCAAGAACCTTTCTCGAATCATGCTTTCCCTCATCGAATGAAACTTTAGTTTGCTTCTCCATGACGCATTCTTCGCAAAACTCTAACTAGTTGAATTTTTCTCCATCTATCATCTCCCTCTTTCGAAGAACATCCAAACTCCTCTTCGAGACCTGACCTAAGCTCAAATGCCACAATCTAGTCGCATCCAAGCCACGTGAACTATTAACTCCTATACAAGTTTCACCTTCTACAATCACTTCTTGAAGTAAATAAATACCATGAGTCCTAGGTACAACCAAATGGTACAGCCAAATCTACTTTCATAGGTACAATTATAAATGCATGCATATTATGATTAGATATAGGTCCACTTGCACGTGCATATATACTCATTACATTAAAGTCCTTGTAAATTAAAGTTTTCATTCAAACTATTATCCTTGTGTTACTATTCATTTTTTCTTTCGTACCAAGGTTAATTTTCATTACGTAGTCATAAAAATATGATCATATATCCATTATCTGTATACATTTCACTTCTTTTTTTTTGTAAGTTTTATCACAAAGGGAAATTAATTGAAATATGAGACAATCGATTAAAACCTAGAATATTTTGACAAAACTAAAAATACAAGAAGATAATTTATCGCTTTCTTATCAGAAAGGAAAATTAATCGCTTTCTTATCATATAAGAATATAGGATACATTGGCATTTACAAGAAGATGCACGACATTGAAAACGAAAAATAAAACCATACTATATAAACACTGTTAATCAATACAAGCTGCATTAGAATTTATGATTTGAGAAATGTACCGTACCAACCGGCTAAATTTTTGGTGGTTCACGCAAGATCATTTTTGCAGTCCATTTATTTAAGACCAAACCATTAACCACTTCCTTTGTTCCACTCAGAGTTATCGGTCAAATACCATGCAAAGTATCCTTCCACTTTAACCCCCTTCCCGCATATAAGATAATATACTACGAGTAACTCTTCTATTTTTATCTCAAATCGTAGCTTCCATCTGTTGAGACTTATATATTTCATGGCTTAAAATTCTTGGTATTTTGGTTCAAGTCATGAATGTAATCAACCCTCTATAGTATCTTTGAAGTTCATCAAGATGAAGAATCATGCAATGAGCCCTCTATGAATCTGAGATTGCTTCCTTCTTTGATAACTTTTCATCGTGATCAAGTTGAGCCGTTCCTGCAAATTTAAGTACAGGCGAGCAATCTATTTTTTGTTATTTATTCTTTTTAGTGTATATTCCTGGATTTTCAGTGAAGTGGCACAGCAGTGGTAAAACAAATTTGTAGAGATCGCTCCAAGAAACTTCGATAACGTTTTCCTTAAGACGTTATTTTCCTTCACTGCTCGTTTATACAAACAATGAGTGTTGTGAGTTAAGACAAATCGTCTTCTAAGATATAATAGAGCCGAGATGACTATTCTCTTTAATCGACTGTGATAGCACCATCGAAATCGATTCAAATTATCTTTTGAATTGACTGTAGTGACAAGGGTATCGAGTTAGCGATCAGCAGTATCACAAACCTAAAATAGTATTGAAAGAAATAAGAGAGAAAATGAAAAACTTGAATTTACAACGCATTTTTGGCGCTCCTGATTTCAAAAAGATGAAAAGTGATCTGAAATAGTTTTTGGGTGTTGCTACTCTAAAGAGAGATGTCTTTTCGTTTGAATTTTCAAACATCCCTCCATTTCAACAGTCGCGTTTTCCGCCTTTTATGTATTTTAATTTGTATTATGGGCTTGTTAACGGGTTCAAATCTGGCCCGTTTTAACTAAAACAGTTTTGTCAAAAAACATAACTTGAACCAAACCCGCCTCGGTCGGATGGATGGACCGCGGTGGCGGCGCACGCGTGTAGTGGTTATGCATGGCTTCCCTCCTCACAATAGAGCAAATGTTTGGGTGCCCAAATAGTCCAACCTTCTCTTGAGGAACCTATATTTAGACAAATATAGTTTCTATTATTCTAAAATGTGAGATTATTCCAAATCCTTCTTTCACTTCTCTTTCTCTTCTTTTTATTTAAAAATAACAACTCATACAACGTATTTTATAAAAATTCTCACTCGCAATCCTCCATCAAATTTTAATAAAATTTCCTATGTCATATATGTAGCAGGAAAATTTGTGCATAGGTATAAATTCGTGTTAACTTGAATCTATACGTAGTGATAACCTGTCAGAGCATGCCAAAATGAAGTGGTTGACTACACATTGAACCAACGATCCTATGCACGTACCTGATGTGTAACGACCCACCTTTTTGGACGGTTTAAATCAACAGCAAACCACATATGTCTAATTTAAACCATTCAAAAAGAAGGATTGTTAATGTGGAAATAAGAAAATAATAGAAAAGAAGGAAAAACAAAACACAGAATCTCGCAGTGGAATGACAAAATATTATAATCAAATAAACAGTTCATGAAGCTTGTTTACAAATGACATTTGATTATACTTTTATAGTTCAAATTAGAGTTATACATACATCAGAAAATAAACAAATAATGCAGCGGAACACAGGAAGCAGCGGAAAATTAAAATAAATAGTAATAACATACTTTCTCTTCGTCTTCATCCTCCAGAAAATAGCCTTCAATACACTGAAAAGCTCAAACTGACCCGAGCGTAATGAAAACAAAACACTCGAGTCAGAACTAAACGATCTTATTTAAGTCAAATTTATCTAAAATAAATATATGAATATAATGGCTTCAGAGAAGTTATGGGAGTTTTCATCTCCTATCAAGTGTAAAAATGCGAATAAATTTATTTAAAAGGTTTCAAATAATTCGAAATATCAATTTTAATCATTTAATTAAAACAAATCCGAAGTTTGAATTAACTTAAAGCCTTCAAATAATTCAGTTCCAATAAAAATCCAAATTCAAAAATTTATATAGATATATATAAATCATCAACCAGTATAATAATTTAAAATTTTCAAATCAATGAAAACCACTCAGGTCTTTCATTTCCACCCCTAACGATTTTTTCTTAATCTATAAGATCGTTCGGGTATGTATCATTTCAACCCATAGTGAACTTGCAGTATTACAACGATATAAAATACAACATCCATTCATCCAAGATCAACTATCAAACATCCATCATAATAATCATCCAAACCAATCAATAAATATCAATATAGAAATGATAATCAATAATAGGTATTTCTGGCAATTTATGTTCAATAATAAATTAAATTAAGATTTAATTCAAATAAATTCATATTAACCGAGATGACGATTTAAAATATACCAAACAGCCAAAAATAAATTTCTATCACACCATAAATTTAGCTTAACAAACATAAGAAGTTTTAGAAGTTGTGAGTGGGTCAAAACACCACCTTTGAATTTAAATTGAATTTAAATCCAATTTAAGCCCAAAATTCGAACAGTCTCCAAATTCGTCCAAACAAGCATCAAAATGCCTAGAATTTTGATTCGATCCCAACGGATCAAAGCGTGCATAAATTGGAGTTCGTATGTAGAAGTTATAGTAGTTAGAACATTTTTAAAGTGAAATAAAATAAAATAAAAAGAAACAAAACTCAGCACGATCCACGTCAGCTCGCTCGCGCTTCTAGAAACCCTAATCACCGAATGTTCAAACGCGATCCAATACAGCCGCCCCAATTGATACTCCCATTGTCGCCGCCAAGGCCTTGTGCAGAAACTGACGTCACCGCGGCCATGTTGAAACACCCTGGATGCCGCCTTCGCCTGCGCAACCCCCACCCTTGCCGACAATCGGCATCTTTAGCTCCGGCCGCTGCAAAGAAGAACCCTAGTTGAATTAATCACTTCGATCTATCCGTTAAATCTCCAAACAACCACCCCTGACGCACTTCATTCGTCGCTCTCCACTGCCCGGTAACATTGATTCGACGATCGATCGAGGTTGATCGACAATCGATGAAGGGCCGAATATCAATCATCCAATTCCAGCCACATAGCAATCAAGATCAAAAAATGAATCATATATTTGAATTGCGCTCATCGAGAGCTTCAAATCGATATATAATTTGATATAGTTAGAGGAGCTTGAATTTTGGAATTGGATTTGAAATTGAATTTGAAATTTGGGAATTATGTATTGTTTGCCATTGGAATGAGAAGTTGAGAAGGAGATATACATACAGACAACAGAAATAAGAAATAACTAAGGGTTTATAACGAGCTATTTATATGGATAGCTGAAATAGAAAAGAATGGACCAGACCGATTTGAATTGGAACGATAAAAAAGTCGAAAAGTCCGTTCTGCCTCCAGAAGGAAAATTGGTCATTCCATATATCAAGATAGATGTTTTCAAATATTTTAAACTCAATGGAATAGATTTCAGGTCTTAATTCCATCGTATGAAGAAGTTATGTTAAAATCTGCTTATTTTAAATTGATTTCAATTGATTTGATTTCTAAGCGTTTCGAGTACGTATGATCAAACGACAAGTCCGATCATTATGAAACTTGAAATCCTACAATAGTTCACCGTTACGGATCCGATGAAACTAGTTTCATTGAAATCCGAGACAATTGCCAAAATGACTATTTTCACCTTAATTAAATAAATTAATATTAAATTAATTAATCACCTTGTCAAATCAAATTTAATAATTTACTATTTCTGTCATTTTAGATTACTTGGTAATTTAAAATCCTTTATAACAAATTACTATATCAATTTTATTATTGAATAATTCAAAATTTTCAATGTTAAATTCAATTTCAAATAAGTTCGGTAATTATAAATTTAATTTCCAATAAATTTGTTTATCTGATTCTTAAGTTTGTTATTCAATCAATTATCATCTTATAGGTATATTTACACTGGTTAATATCTTACCACACTAGTGTTTGCCAATTTCATCTAAATTTTAATTAACGTAATATTTAATTTCATTTTATTCATCATAAGTCCATTTATTGCAGCTAAAATCCAATAAATAAATCAAACTTGAATTTCAATTATTTTTATTCAATCAATTGCCGTATTATGAATAAAATAACGTTATTCCCAATTATTACCTTAATTTACATTATTGTACAATTTTATTAGATTTATATCAATTGATTTCAAATTAAATTTAATGGACAAAATAATTATGCAACTTATAATAATTGTTACGATTAACTTTAAGTCACATTAATAAGTTTATTATTCACAACCAAATGTTATAACAACCTATACTATACAAATTCCATCCAATTTCTATTTTGTTGCACCTTATGTAATTAATTAATACATCCTTCGCATTATCAATTTCTTAATTCAATTATCAATTAACGCATACATTACTAAAAATTTATATACAACCTATACCGCTTATAACTCTTTAATTCATTCAGTTGTTTGGAATCTCATTCAAGTTGTTAATAATTAACTTAAAATATCATTATTAACTTTCATTTTAGTTATTATTTCATCATTATATCACAAATTTATATTTCTCTCAATATTAAATTACTAAAATCAGTTAATTACATTTCCAGGTTTACTACTACAACAAATGTTACCATTTCTTATTAACTAATTCCATATTTACATTTGTTTACCTTCACTTATTTTATAACCAAGTATAACATTTTCATTATTACCATTGTTGGAGTTTCATTACAGTTGTTAATAATTGACTTAAATTAACATGGTTACCTTTCATCTTATTTATTATTCTATTAACAAATTACAAATTTTTATTCTTTCCACGTATTAAATCACAAATCCTATTAAATTAACTAGTTTAAATTATCGAAAGTTATGGGTCGTTACACTTTGTCCCACTCAAAACTTTTCGTCCCCGAAAAGGAAAAAGAAGGGAAAATGAGAAATTAAGAAATCAACATATATTATTCAAAATATTAAATTTATAACACTCAAATTTACAAATTAAACAATTTAAATAAAATATATCAATTTCTAAACAATTAAATCCTTTTATATTCAAGTTAACAAAAGATTAGAAAATATTTCATAAAATTTTCTAATTCCAAAATTCACGAAAATTTTCGACAGAGTCTCCTTAGTACAGAGAGACTCGAAAGAAATCATAATATCAAATTATAACAATATATGCTATAATTTTCAAAATCATATATCCTAACACAGGGAAAACAATATAATATCGCTAGAAAACCATAATCCGAGAACGTACCTATTTGTCGGGCAAATATTGCTTATTTTATGAAATCAAAAACAGTAGAAATTTCTTCCATAACATGTATTCCACTTATATAATCCAAAGAGGTTAATAATTATATAGAAGTGAAATGATTATATTGTTTTAAACAAACAATCAACATAACATAACAACAATCAATTTCAACCAAAAGCATACCATCATCACATAAAATCAAAATAAATCAATACAACATAACAAAAATCTTTTGCAAACAAGCATACAATCTTCACGAGGGATCAAAGTAATCAACCATTTCTGAAGTTAAAATCATTAACTTTAATATAGTATTCATTTTATTATTTACTTTAATTATCATTAGCTTCAAACATTAACTTAAGTTCATAATTCTTTGCTTACAATATTCATTTCTACTTCATTATATTTAGTAGCATCACAATTACAACTCAGGTTTATAACTATTTTCATATCAAATTTCTTATTTATAAAAGTAAATTTCATTGATACTTTCATTATTTAAGTTTTTCTTGTACAAAATTCCATTACATATCCTTAATTAACATTACAACTTTTAATATTCTAGTAAGTTATATATATGTTTCTAAGAATGTAATTGAAGTTACACAAGTTTATCGTATTTTATTTTAGTAAATAAATGTTCAATAGTTATCATTTCTTATGTTCATATCCTTTTTGTTTACAAGTTACAAATTTTAAATTCCTTGTATATTTCGTTTATAACTTAGCATTTAATTTCTTACTTTCCACTTTAGAAGTTTCAATTATTAAATAGTTAAAATTTTATTCCATTACAATAATTGAAATTCTAATTTAAATTTACTTTAGTTTATTCTACTGGTTTTTCTTCTCATTATTTACCGTTCCATTCATTTATTTATATAAAGATCAATGACTTACATAATTTGTTTTCCATTAAGGGTTTAAGTCACTAATGAATCATTTCATAAAATATTACTTAAGCTCCAACTGCCTTACCTAAGTTTATAACTTAATTCTATTATAGAATATAAATTTTAGTTTTTGGTTATCTCTCTTGAAGAGAAAAAAAATATTTCAATATATCCAAAAACATTTAATTAAAACATTTAACCTCATTCACTTAGTAAAATATAAGATATCTTTAAAACATCCTCATAGCATTATGCAAATATATTTCAAAAGTCTAAAAAATGTTAGAAATTTATATCAAAACATTATAATAAGCTTTAAAATAAAGTTCCTTAAATCCAATAATTTATTAGACTCGTTATTTTTAAAATAAGTATAAACTCAAGATTATTGAACTATAACTAATAGTATACTCAAATCTTACATTAAATTTCTAAATCAAAGTATAAAATTTCGTACCATCACAATAAATTTTAAACACTTGTTTAAAAATGAATATTCAAATCATGTAAAAACATTTGTTATGGTTTGATATAAAATTCAAATAGTTAATAAACCTATAAATTTACTATTAGTACTTCGAAATCAAGTAAATATTTCCAAACTATACTTCCAAAATAGAGATTTTAATTTATTTGTCAAGTATATTACTATAAATAAACTTCGCAAATCAATTTTTTCTTCTTCTTTCCATTTATATAATATCTTTAAATTATACATTCAAAGAAACTTATATAAATTTTAAGTGAAATATTCATTTGAAAGCTTCATTTGCAAATCAATCATCTTTAATACTTTAATACCCTGTAAAATAATTCATTTGTAAAATTTCTTGCTTCATTTATAAATACCATTTAAATTTTTTAATACATCTTTATAAATATATGTAAACTATTTGAAAATAATTATTTACATTATTACTTGTATTTACAAAGAAGCCATTGAAAACATTAAATCCATTATTTATAAATTTATTAGTTTTAAATCTCAAAATTCTTTTAAACATCATTAATAAATCAATAATCATTAACCTTAAATATATTTTATTTAATTAATAACTTCTTAAAATATTTACAACACTGATAATTTACCATTAAACCATATTGTACATAAATAACAATATTTTAAACATTTTAAAGTATTTAGAAATGACAAAAAAGACCAAAATCTCTTTTATATAATACTTTATCAAAATATTTTTATAACTCGATGTCTTAACAGGTTTATCCTCGTTCTTGCAGACTCTGGCCATGCTTGATCAGGCGCAAGGCTAGAATTCTCTAAGTACTCGTTAGTCCCTGAGAAGATGGTTTTGATGACAACAACCTTAGTATAAGATTATAAAATATAAATATTTACATTATAGTTTAGATATATATGTATATGCAGGATTTAACCATGCAGGCACCAAGAATGAAGACTGTATAGTATATAGATTCAAGATTGAAGACGCATGAGTATCAAGATTATCAAGGGTTCAAGATTTCAATAATATGTAATTTAATTAGGAATTTTGTTAAAACTCCTAGAAAAGCACTGACATCTTAAAATCCAATTTATTCGTGAAATGTAATCCACTTCGAGCCTGTTTAAGGGATGGAACCCTAAGTAGGATGGAATCTACGAAAAATCTAGTGGAACATTATTTTGTATTCACTAACTTTTATTCAAATAAATTTTACAAAATTATATCTTGTTTTCAAAATGATTTCAAAATCTTCCTTTTAAAAGAATCAAAAACATCTATCCTGGTTTTAAATATTTTTAGCCTCAAAATAATCTTTATTTTCAAAATCAAATTATCCTTGGTTTTAAACTATCTTTTAATAATAATGATATATTTAACTTTTAATATTTATACTTAGATTTGAATATAAAATTATAGTAAAATTTTATATCAAAATATTATTCTCTATATTTATTTATGCATTATACCAAAATTTCCTTAGGCTTGTGGACAACCCCAATCTAACCTTGTCGACAAGGTGACAATTGATTTCAAAAATTTGAATTTCAAAAGAAGTGTCTATTCGTCATATCCTTTCACGAATGGACATGGTTGTTGTTCTACTATAAATGGTTGCCATTTTAAACGAATTTATATTCATATTTTCCCTGATTACGCTCCTCTTCTTCTTCAACATTTTTTTATATACATTTTTACCATTACTCTACCGAAATCAACATTGAATCTAACTAGATCATTTCTTGTTCGATTCTTTATCACTATCTTAACAAGATCTCGATGCTATTAAGAGTTATAGGCTTCTTTGTAATAAACTAAACGAGAAAAGGTGTGATTGTAGCCTGTGAAATCAATCAAGCAAGAAAAGGTGTGATTGTAGCCTGTAAAATCAATTGGGTGAACTTGTTGCCCGTAAAATCAAGCATCTCTATCCAGAGCATTGTGAATCTGGAGTGGTGTACCTCATGGCCTTGAAATCGAGGGTGTAATTGTAACTATTTCTTTTGAAAGAAAATCCGTACTTGTGTGCGGGACTAGATGTAGGGTAACTCCAAATCTGTATATAATCCGATGTGTTCTTTCCTTTATTGCTTTTACTTTATTTCTGCATCTGTGTTTGATTCTGTGATCATATCTGCATTTGAATATTGCATGCATTTGTGTTAAAATTAACAAAAACTCAAAAAGATTTAGTAATTCCTTAAAAAACGATTCACCCCTACCCCTCTAGTGTTAATTCTAGCCTTAAGATCCATAATCCGCATTTCTCTCATTTGGTATCGGAGCAAGGTTTTCAAAGTTTCATAATCTGAATTTTGAGAAATTTTCAAAATGGCTACCAACATTATTACTGTTAACACTGCCAACACTGGTTCTATTATCCCTATCACTGGTTCATTTGTAGAAGGTCAGTCTACCGTCAGACCACCACTTTTTAATGGTAGTAACTATGCATATTGGGCATGTAGGATGAAAATATATTTACAATCTATAGGACTAGACTCTTGAAATGTCACACGGACTGAATATTCTGAACCCACAACTAATTTTGCACGGTGGACTGCCCAGCAAAAGACTGTTGCACAAAATAACTCTAAAGCAATGAATATTCTGTTTTGTTCACTTGATAGAAATGAATTTAATAGAGTGTCAGTTTGTAAGTCTGCATATGAAATCTGGAAAACTTTGCAAGTTACTCACGAAAGAACAAGCAAAGTTAAACGGACCAAAATTTCCATGCTCACAAATCAGTTTCAATTATTTAAAATGAATTCTAATGAGCCTATTTCAGATATGTGTAGTAGATTTCAGAATATTGTGCATTCTCTAATATCCTTGGGAAAGGAAATTTCGGAAGAAGATCAAGTCAGAAAAATCTTAAATTCTCTTACTCCAGAATGGGATCAAAAGACACTTGCAATCAAAGAGGCAAATGACATTAGTACCTTAAAGATAGAAGAATAAATTGGAAATCTAATGATATTTGAAGTCCAAATGATTGAGAGAAGAGAAAGCAAAACATCTGAAAAGAAATCAATGGCATTCAATGCATTGACCGATGGATCAGACTCAAACAGCAATAATGATGAAGAGATGGCCCTTATGACCAAGAATTTTCAGAAATTCCTGAAATACAGAAAGATGAGAATCTCAAGAGAAACAACTATAAGAACTCTGGAAATCAGATTGTAGTGCGAAACATTGTCAAATGTTTCAACTATGACGAACCAGGCCATATCAAAAGAGACTGCCTATATCCAGATAGGCAAAATCTTCCTGTAAACAATGATTTCACAAATAAACGAAAACATGCATTTACTGCTACTCTAGATGACTCAGACTCGTCGTCAAGCGATGATGATCAGAAGATAAATAATTCAAATATGTGTTTCACGGTAGTTCACGACTTCGACGAATTCAGTGAAACGGACTCAGAAAAAGGTACGCGTTTACAATACATTGGTTGAAATTGCATACTTAGAATTGGATGCTTGATTGATTGATTTTGAATTGGTGTGTTGTTTGAAATTTAAAATTTTTATTTTTATTATTTTTACTATTATTTTATATTATTATTATTATTACTATTTATTTATTAGTATCATAATATTTTATGGAATATACTATAATTCTAGTAATATTCCAAAGAAATATATATACATTAAAAATAATATATATATTATAATACTTAAAAGAAATAAATCATGAAAAGTCATAGACACTTGTCGACAAGGTCCCCATCATGATGTCGATAAGGGTACAAAAATTTGAAATTCAAAATTTGAATTCAGAACGTTGAATTTCCCTCCATCTTTTCACTTCGTTCAATTCTCCGAAAAGTCACCTTTTGACCAGAGAACATGTCCTTTGAGAATCTATTTATTCACTATGTCTTATCAAAACTTTTCACTCTCATTTTCAAATTCAAACTCTTATCTCAAAATTTCAAGCTCTTTACTCTCTACTCCAATGGCTTCTTCAAGCAACCCTTCCACACAGAGAATTTCCAGAAAGATAAATGAGCAACTCTACAATGATCTGGAGGCTATAAAAGCATATATCAACTATGCTAACTATGGAAAAGCCATCCCGGGAAGTATGCTTTATTTCAAGATTTCTCTATTTATGAAATCGATTCTCTTTTTGCAAATAATCAAGTTCTTAGTCTTGTTGATGCTTCTCAAAATGATTTTGTTTGTTCTCCAAATCTTGTTAAAATTTTCTATGCAAATCTCAACCGTGGATTTTATAATGGAAATGATGATGAAATTTGAAGTAGTGTCAAAGGCACTAGAATCGTTTTAAATTGCGATCTTTTGGGTACCATTCTCAATTGCTAGAGCACGGGAATGGATCTTTCTAGTTTTAATATCGATGAAAATGATCGTGATACATTTCATCACATTTTTGAAGGAAATGATAACTTTGAATTCAAAAATCGAAAATTTCGAGCAAAAGCTAGAATTGTTAATCTTCTTTTATGACATACTTTGACCCCATGTTCGGGGAGTTTTAACAATCCAACTTCAAAAGTTTGCAAAGCACTTTTTTCTATTTGTGGAAATTATGATATTAATTGGGCACAAGTTATTTTGGATGAATTTCATCCCAAAAATCTTGAAATGGATGAAAACACTTTGTATCATGGAATCTATCTCACTCGGATTTTTAACTATTTTGTAGTAGATTTCAAAGGAGAATAATTTGTTTCAAGAAAGAATTTTAATCACTCAAACATTTCTCTTATGAAAATTCCATTTGTTTTTCAACCTTATGAGACTCTTGCCGAAAAGGAAGAGCGTTTGGCTCATAAGGAGATGGAAGAGGAGGAAGAGGAAGAAGAAGGGGATGAAATGGAAATAGAAGAAGAAGAAGGTGAAACCTCTTTGGAAAGCATTGACTATCCTCCTAATCCAACCAATAAAACCTTACTCAAAAATCAGAAGACCATTGTCGAGAATCATCAGATTCTTAAACGGTCCGTTTGTAAGAAATTGGATAAAAGGTCATCCAAGATGAACAAGTTTTTCTCCAAAGTTAGCAATAAGCTTGGATTATCTTCATCGTCGTCATCCTCTAAGTAATTCTACCTTTTCATTTCTTGTTGTATTAGTTTTAGTTTGTTTTGATTTGAATTTTCGTGTAGTTCTTAATGTTTAATCATTGTATCGTTCTATTGTGAAATAAAATTGAATTACTTTTCTGTTATCTAGCTTACCCTATCTCCGTAATAAATATTAGTATATTATATAAATATATATATATATATACACACATAATTATTCTGTAACGACCCGTATTTTTAGCTATTTTTAATTATTAAATTAAGGTGATTATAGAATGAAAATGATTATTAATGTAATTTGTTGAATAATTTAATATTTGAAATTATTTGAATAATTAAATTCTAAATTTAATATGATAGAAAATGATGTCGTAAATTGATTCAAAATTTTATATAAGCAACAATTAAGATTATTAACATTTTAAATTGGATTTAAATGTGAATAACTAAAATCGAAGATTTTATATTGGAATTAACGGGTAAAAATAGCCATTTTGGCAACTGTCTCGGATTTCGACGAAACCAGTTCATCGGATCCGTAATAGTGAATAATTGTAAGATTTCAAATTTCGTAGCAATCGGACTTATCGTTCGGTCGTGCGAGCTTGAAACGCATAGAAATTAATTTAAAGGAATACGATAAAATAAATTGAATTTGAAAATCTATCTTCCACATTGATCGAATTAGGCCTCGAAACTAGTTCCATTGCGTTCGGAACGGTGGTAAAACATTATAAACGCCTGGCGGCACGTCTCGTTTGGAGTTCGGACGATTTTGGACCTGCCTATATAAATACGCACGCAAACCGAGACAGTTTTATTATTATTCTAATCCAGAAACCCTAATTCTATACCATGGCCGCCACCTATTCAATGGCCAGAATTGCTCGAACTTCTTTCCTTAATATCTCTCAATCCGTTCAACGAAATCGAAAAATTTCAAAAGAAAAGTTGTAGATCTTGATTGCTGGTAATACGTCACGGATTCGCCAGGATCTGACTTTGAATGTCATTCGTATTTGCACGTTTTTCGAGAAAATGGCGTGGCATAGGGCGGCGAAACTTCTGGCGTTGGTGGCTCTCCTGGAGGCGCTCGTGTGGAGATGTTCTGATCATGATGCGGTTGTGTATATTGGCATGCGCTTTGAAGCCATACACGTGAAAATGGGTACGTGCGTGTTCTTCAATTGGGAAGAAAGGTGTACGTATTTTATTTATTTATTTATTATTTTATATTAAAATTCAAATGTTCTATCTCGAATAACTTTTGCATACAAGCTCGGATTGACGTGCGGTTTTCTCCGTTGCGTTCATATCGAAATTTCGGACAAGATGAAACTGGTTTGGCTGCATTCCGAGACTGTTCCAATTTGGACCTTTATTTGGATTTTAAATCGTCGATAAATCAAAGGTGAGTGTTTATACGCTCACAATTGACTAAAATAATTTTATGTTAGTTATATTCATATTCTGAAGTGATATAAAATTTTATTGGCTGTTGTTTGGTAGGTTTAATTGTCATTTAAATTGGTATATGAATTAATTGATAGAATTTAAATTCACCGTTAAATACATTTAAATTTAATTGGCAGCATATTACTCGATATGGTAAAAAAATGAAATTTGTGAATGTTATTGATTTTATGGTTGATTGGTTGTGATGAACGTTATTGGCCGATATTGGTTGTTTATTTATTTTGATATATCATGTTATCATCCTGTATATTGTTAATCGCATATAAAACTGTAAACTGAATTATTTCGAATAAATTAAGAAATAGGTTGAGATGATATATACCTATGACATCTATTGGATTAAAATGATATATATCCATTCCTGAAATTAAATAGAAATAACTGTTCACTTGGCCATAGGTTAGAAAATTATAAACAGACACCGGGTTGGTTAAATTAAATGGTTTTAAAAGTGTTTTGAAATTATTTAAATGAATTGATTTTAAGAATAAAATCCAATTTATGTAAATTGAATTATTTTGAATTGGAGCTCGAAAAGTTGGAATTTAAACTTGGTAAACGAAATTGTTTAATTAATCGAAGTTTATTTTTTTTTAAATTAAAAATTGAAATACGGCATAAATTTTTGAAAGTTGATTTGTTTTAAAAGAATGGACCTTTATTCGAACTGTGAATATTTCTAAGAAAATTGATATGAAATGATATATCAAGTTTGAGTTTGGAATTGAAAATTTGGATCTAAAATTTGGTATTGAAAGTAAATTTGATTTAAGTGTTTAAATCGATATTTTGAAATTGAATTTTGGAATTGGAATTGAAACTGGAAATTAATTTGAAATTGGAATTTAAATTAATTCGGAATTGGAATTGGAAATTAATTTGAAATTGAGATTTAAATTAATTTGGAATTGAATTGAAATTTAAAGAAATTTGTGAATTGAAATCGAAATTTATGTGGAATCGAAATTTATTCAATTTGAAATTGGAATAAATCGATTAAATCGAAATGGAATTTGGAATTGATTTGGGTAGGAAATTTGGAAAGTTGACCGGTTTGACTTTGGAATTATTTTTCAAAAATGAATATTTTAGTATAAATGATTTAAAATTTATATTATTTAAATATTCAAATTATTTTGATTTCCCAAACTATTTTACTATATAAACCATTTTTATGACTCAAATTATTTTCTATTAAACTATTTTAACTATTTAACTATTTTAAACTATTTAAACTATTTTCAAAAAATTCAAACCAGTTAAAGGGATGAAAATGTTTATATTTAAACCTTGGATTTAAACACGAACTAGGGTAAAGTGGAGATTGTAACCTAAATTGAATTCGAATCAAATTTTGGAAGTGAAATCGATTTATCAGACAAATTTGATAATTTTGAATATATGATAAATTTCGAAATGGATTTGATTTTAAAGAGAGTATATGATGATTTCGAAATGGATTTGATTTTGGAAACGAATATGATAGTTTGATATCAAGTGCAAATTTTTTTTGAAATGAAAAGACCCGACCGGTGTGTAAAATGACGATTGGTTGTTAAAGAGACCGGGGCCTCTTATTGAAATACTCTCTTTCAATATTGGAACCACTTTGACAACCGTGTATGCGGTGGATGATATCCAGAATGTAGTGGTTGAATTGGCGACGTTTACTGGAATGAAGTAAGAGAACGATGATGGATAGCCTTGACATTCGTGTCATAATTAAAATGACTAAAACAGGAGCCTATGTCTGGCCATTGAGGTTAGCTACCTCTAGCGACGTTGATCCCTCGTGTTACTATTTTGGTTTCGGATTCGATGGGTGCACCTTTTGTCGTTTGGATTGATTATCGCGGTCGGCCACGGATGGGTTAGGACCAGCCAGAAAGGGTAAACTGGTAGAATCCTACCTTGGGCATTGCCTCACGTGCCTTGTCATATTTATCCTTATACGAGCCCATTATGATTTTGGTTTAAACTGTAAAAGTGTGTTAAGGTGGATCAATGTAAAGCCTTAACGCTATTTTGATATTTATTTTACTGATAGTCATTATCTACATTGCGTATACTATTACATATAAATAGTTTAACGGATCCTTAGGAGATGGAAAATCCCGTAACATCTCTTAAGTTTTTGCACTCTTATTTGTGATATTGATTTGACTTACATAAGAGTATTTTAGTCTTGACTCGAGTGTTTTGGCTTTTCATTACGCTCGGGTCAGTCCTGAGTTTTTCAGCATATTGAAGATTGTTCTCTGGAGGATGAAGACGGAGTTTTGGTATATTACTATTGTTATTATCCCCGCATCATGCTATTATGCTGTATTGTTTATTTATTCCTGATGTATATATATAACTCTGATAAATGTGTATAGATTAAAATCAAGTGTATAGTGAACAACTTCATGAATTGTTTATTTGACTGTTATATTTTATCATTTCCACTGTGAGATTCTGTGTTTTGTTTTCTTCTTCTCTTCTTATTTTTCTTATTTTAACCACGTTGATTATCTACGTTCCGGATTGTTTAAGTCAGACATGTGTGGATTATTGTCGATTCAAACCTTTCGAAATGTGGGTCGTCACATATTCACAAAATCAAAATAAGTCATCAAAATTGACTAACCTCTGTCGACAACCCCCTTTGACCATGTCGACATATACTGGTCAGAAATGACTTTTCATTTAAAATTTTAAATTTGAATAACTACCTTATGTCTATTCATTTCAAACGGATTTCTACACCTATAAATACCTATTTCTTCCAGAATTCATCACTCAGAATTATTTCTTATCTACTTTATCTCTAATTCTTCTCACAAACTCAAATATGGACAATCCAATTCATAATTTGACCTAGAATCTTGAATAAACCCTTATTCTTTCAAGAATATTATTTCTTTCATTCTTCGTCACCAGCGACACTTAGAGTTGAGTCAAATGCAGATGATCAAGGAGCAAGAAAAGCATTTCGATGCGATACGATGGATGATTTCCTCCCTGCACAAAGATGTTAATGAAGCACATCCTCCTGTCTCTCTCACCAATGATAATGAAAATTGGGATGCCATTTAAGCAGATCCTATATTTGGAGAAGAAGGATGGGTGGAAGTTCCTCGTAATGTTTGATTTTATTTGATTGCTTTGTTTGATTTTAATTGATTTCTTGGATTGATTTGATTTGGTTTGGTGTGGATTGATATTTGGTGTGCAAAACATGTATAAAAACACATTGATATTTATATGATCTTTGATTAGTTATCATGGCTATCAGTATAATTATCGCTTAATCTATCTATTGTATATACTCCATTGAATAATATATTAATGCAGGTATTTTAGTACAAGAATAAATGGGAGTTATATAGTTTGGAGTAAGTTTTTGTTGATGACAAAGGGGGAGAAGTATAAAATATGATTGTTAGGCATAGATTAAGAGGGATTTATTAGTTTTAGGGGGAGTTATTAGGATAGAAGTAATATTTTATAAACAAAGGTTGTCATCATCAAAAAGGGGGAGAATGTTAGTCCCCGAGAAGATGATTTTGATGACAACAACCTTAGAATAAGATTATAAAATATAAATACTAACATTATAGTTTAGATGTATATGTATATGCAGGTACCAAGAATGAAGACTGTACAGTATAGAGATTCAAGATTGAAGATTCATGAGTATCAAGATTATCAAGAGTTCAAGATTTTAATAATAAGTAATTTAATTAGGCATTTTGTTAAAACTCTTAGAAAAGCACTGGCATCTTAAAATCCAATTTATTTGTGAAATGAAATCCACTTCGAGCCTGTTAAAGGGATAGAACCCTAAGTAGGATGGAACCTACGAAAAATCTAGTAGAACATTGTTTTATATCCACTAACTTTTATTCAAATGTTTTTTTACAAAGTTATACCTTGTTTTCAAAATGATTTTAAAATCTTCCTTTTAAAAGAATCAAAAACATCTATCCTGGCTTTAAATATTTTTAGCCTCAAAATAATCTTTATTTTCAAAATCAAATTATCCTTTGTTTTAAACTATCTTTAAGTAATAATAATATATTTAACTTTTAATATTTATACTTATATTTAAACATAAAATTATGGTAAGCTTTTATATCAAAATATTATTCTCTATATTTATTTATGTATTATAGTTAAGTATATTTATAAAGTTTAAAAAATAGTTTTAATACAAGATAGAAGTTATTTTCAAAGAAAAATAAATTACCAAAATTTCCTTAGGCTTATCAACAACCCCAATCTAACCTTGTCGACAAGGTGGCAGTTGATTTCAAAAATTTGAATTTCAAAAGAAGTGTCTATTCATCACATCCTTTCACGAATGGACATGGCTGCTGTTCTACTATAAATAGGTGCAGTTTTAAATGAATTTATATTCATATTTTCTCTGATTTCACTCATCTTCTTCTTCACATTTCTTTACATACATTTTTACCATTACTCTGCCGAAACCAACATTGAATCTAACTAGATCATTTCTGGTAAGATTCTCTATCACTATCTCAACAAGATCTCATTGCTATTCATTTATAAATACCATTTAAATATTTTTAATGCATCTTTATAAATATATGTAAACTATTTCAAAATAATTATTTACATTATTACTTATATTTACAAAGAAGCCATTGAAAACATTAAATCCATTATTTATAAATTTATTAGTTTTAAATCTCAAAATTCGTTTAAACATCATTAATAAATCAATAATCATTAACCTTAAATATGTTTTATTTAATTAATAACTTCTTAAAATATTTACAGCACTGATAATTTACTATTAAACCATATTGTATATAAATAACAATATTTTAAACATTTTAAAGTATTTAGAAATGACAAAAAAGACCAAAATCTCTTTTATATAATACTTTATCAAAATATTTTTATAACTCGATGTCTTAACAGGTTTATCCTCGTTCTTGCAGACTCTGGCCATGCGTTGATCAGGCGCAAGGCTAGAATTCTCCAAGTACTCATTAGTCCCTTAGAAGATGGTTTTGATTATAATAACCTTAGAATAAGATTATAAAATATAAATATTTACATTATAGTTTAGATATATATGTAAATGTAGGATTTAACCATGCAGGCACTAAGAATGAAGACTGTACAGTATACAGATTCAAGATTGAAGACTCACGAGTATCAAGATTATCAAGGGTTCAAGATTTCAATAATAAGTAATTTAATTAGGAATTTTGTTAAAACTCCTAGAAAAGCACTGACATCTTAATATCCAATTTATTCGTGGAATGGAATCCACTACGAGCCTGTTAAAGGGGAACCCTAAGTAGGATGGAACCTACGAAAAATCTAGTGGAACATTGTTTTGTATCCACTAATGTTTATTCAAATGTTTTTTACAAAATTATATCTTGTTTTCAAAATGATTTCAAAATCTTCCTTTTAAAAGAATCAAAAACATCTATCCCGGTTTTAAATATTTTTAGCCTCAAAATAATCTTTATTTTCAAAATCAAATTATCCTTGGTTTTAAACTATATCAATTCTTGTTTGATTCTTTATCACTACTTAACAAGATCTCAGTGCTATTAAGAGTTATAGGCTTCTTTGTAATAAAATAAACGAGAAAAGGTGTGATTGTAGCATGCGAGATCAATCAAGCGAGAAAAGGTGTAATTGTAGCCTGTGAAATCAATTGGGTGAACTTGTTGCTCGTAAAATCAAGTATCTCTACCTAGAGGATTGTGAATCTGGAGTGGTGTACCTCGTGGCCTTGAAATCGAGAGTGTAATTGTAACAATTTCTTTTGAAAGGAAATTCGTACTTTTGTGCGAGACTGAATATAGGGCAACTCCGAACCAGTATAAAATCCGGTGTGTTTTTTTCTTTATTGCTTTTACTTTATTTCTGCATCTGTGTTTGATTCTGTGATCATATCCGTGTCTGAATATTGCATACATTTGTGTTCAAATTAACATAAACTCAAAAAGATTTAGTTATTTCTTAAAACACTATTCACCCCTTCCTCTAGTGTTAATTCTAGCCTTAAGATCCAGAATCCGCATTTCTCACAGTACTTAGTAGACCTGTTTCAACACCCGGTGAAAAATACTTTAAAAAATAGGTATGAGAAGTACCGCTCAAAATCCAATGTCAAATGATGATAATACGATAGCAATGGCCCGTTGTTGATCCAGTATTTATGCAATGGACACAAAACTTTCCAGAAGGTCCTTCCACCTTTCAGATTATAGAAAATATCGTAGCCAATTCGTAAACAAGGGACCATTGAACCCTGCAGCAGCGGTACGCTGCTGATTCAATGATTTACGCAATGGATGCACTTCCTTCCCCGAAGATCCATAAACAACAGATCCTAGGATCGAAAGGGCCTCCATAGGTTAAACTAAAGAACCATCTACCCTAAAAAACGAGGAACTCATAAGTTTAATGTAACAACCCGGTTTTGCGCATCGATTTATAATCGACTTAAATGATTAATATTATTGCAAATTTCCTTTTGAAGTTTTAAATTTTTAATTTTAAATTGATTTATAAATTGTTAAAAGAAATTCTTAAAAATAAAATAAAATAAAAATTGTTATGTGTTGTGAGCTTTGAAATTTGTGATTACCGGCCATTTATTTTTGAATGTCGTTCGACCCATCCCCCTCTCTTCGTTCTTTAACCCGTTCCCCTTTTATTATTTGATAACCCTAAAACTAAACACGCGAAGAAAGAATATAAATGGCGGCCACGTTAGTTCGCTCCTTCGTTCGATCGTTCGTCTCCAAAATTAGGGCATGGAGATCGAAGGCTATGGCTTCAGGGGTTCGAACTCCGCTCGAATCAATCTTCAGAAGCTAGGGCTTTCGATTGCTTCGATTTTTGATCGAGCTCGAGGGGTCGTCGCTTGCTCCGATAGCAAAGGTGAGTGATATTTTTTCACTCGCATCTAATTCAAGCACATGATGATTTCTTACTTCTGCAATTTCGTGATTTTGTGCTGGATTTTCGTGGCTACCACGTATTGATTTTCAACTGTTGTTTCATGATTTTGAACTCGTTCTGACTCGTTGACCTCGGCATTACTTTGAATTGTCGCTAGTCGTTGTATATGCCTTGAGTTGACCTTGCCTTTGACCTGTAGCTTGACATTCATGGTTTTGAACTTGCGTTTTCCTTGATGGCCATCACAGCGTTGATTTTTAGTTGGCATCTGCCGTGACTTTTAAACTTGAAAATAATTTCTTCGGGTTCACTTTGTAATTCCGGCTTGTCTTGTTTTCACTGAACTTTTGTTGGTTGTTCCATTATGTAGTAGTTGTTTAACTGGTACATATGTATTGCACCACTTCTGTCACGTTGAATGGAGCCTTGTTCATGTCGATGTTTGCACCACTACACTTGTGTCCACTGCTTATGGTCGAGTTAATTCTGTCCATTTTCATGTAGCATTTATACATATGTCAGTGGAGCTTGTGCATCGTTCACGTCATTAACTTGCATTGTCTTGTTTCACCACTGCATATATCTATTTGGGTGTTATGCCTGTGACCATTCTTACGGTTTGCATTGGGTTGTACTTCACTGTGTTCGTTTGTCTTCACTTGCATACTTGTTCTTCATGTGTTATGTTTTGAGTTGTAGTCTCAACTCTGACTACTGCTAGCTTGAATTTGGTTGTGACTGTTTCCACTATATGTTGCACCATTCGAGACAGTTCCCTGTTGATGTTTCCATTTATTGGATTCATTGTTTTATATGTTGGAGACTTTAATTATGCTTTATCCAATAATAAGTTTTCAACCTGGTAGCACTGTCCAGATTTACAATTTCACTCCATATATATATGTTCCCACCTGAGTTCATATGTATTGTTTCTTGCATTTATATATATAAGCATGCATGCAGTTCCTTCAATGTGTTATCATCACTGCATTTTCATCGCTGTCTGTCATTTCTGACTTTGGTTCTTTTGAACTTTGTTGCATTATTGTTTCACTGTCTTCAGTTGTAACCTTTATGCTCGAGTCTGATACTTGGTCGTACTGATCATTTATGTCTGGTGCATGTGCATTTGTGGCTTTTCCACTATGTACTTGTATGCATCCCTCTGATCATATGGTCATGTTGCCTTCAGATTGCTTGTATATATGCTTTTACTTTGAGCATGTTGGATTTTTGGGCATTGTTTCATCTGACTTCGGTCTTGATACTTGTACCACCTGGTCTGGATTGTGCTTTACCTTTGTGTATGGCTATTCTTTGACCACTTCACTACCACTTTGACATTCCTTTGTATCTTGGTTCTATGCATTGCCGTGTCACTTGTGTACTTAAGTCAGTGCTGTCCACCTGACTTTGAGCATTGCAGTTTTCTTGCTGTCTTTATATTGTGACTGATTTGAGTCTGATGTGCTTTGCAGTGCATTGACTTATACACTTCTGAATCTACTGTGGTCCACTATACCACTATTTTCATCTTCTTTTGACTATTTCGGCATTGTCTTGGGCTTGTTCGATACTTTGTTGAATTCTTTGGAAATGTGTTGCCTGGCCCTACTATCTGTGCAGCTTACTTATTTGCACTTTCTCATTTGAGTTATACTGCTTCCCGTTGCACCTCTGAATCATTTTCCATGTGCAGTTGTTATGTACATTCATTGGGTACATCGTCACTGTTGTGGCACGGCAGTGCACGCAAGCGTGAACTGCAGCCACACGGTATTCAATGGGTACATCATCACTATAGTGGCAAGGCAGTGCACGCAAGCGTGAACTGCAGCCACACGGTATTGGTTTTATTATTATTTCTTTGGCTTTTGATTTATGGATCTATTTCGTATTCCATATGTTGTAGTGGCGAGGCAGTATACGCGTGCGTATACTGCAGCCCTACTCGTGTTGGCCTTTTAATTGATGTTCCAATTGTTTTGAATTGGTTCGCATCATATTTATCGTTATCCGATTTCTTATTTAAGAATTGGATAGGTAAATTTATTTCTGTGATTGTCGTCTAATCATTATTTAATTATTATTGCTTCTGTGCATTAATAACTGAGTTTGAATTAGACTGACCCGAGTATTATTTTCTTTTGAAATTTAATACTCGGGTCAGACCGAGTATTTCAGGTTGTAGATATTCTGCTTTGGGTTGCTGCTAGAGCTATGAAGTTCTTTCATATCTTTTGGAGTAGTCGTCATTTGTAGTAGCCTGTATTATTGTATAGGAAGATATGTATTCATGTATATTATATGCGTTAATGTACTTGTATATGTAACTTCCTGAATCGACTGTTGTAGTTGTATCACATGTACCGTGTCAAATGTATTGTAACTGACATCAGTTATTATATATGTATATGAGATTTTCTGTTTCATCTGTGTTCCGCATTTTTATTCTCTGTGTTATTATTTTATATTTTGTCCTAGACTATTATAGCCACCGTGTAGTAGCTTTGAGTTTGCATCGGCATGTCGGATTTCCTCCTGAAATGAAATGCATGTTTTTACTATCTGACATATCGGTGCTCGCACAAAGCAATTACACGGATGGTCGCTCCTCAACAGCCTTATTCTCCGTGCTAGTTGACAGCACTACACCGTAGTGTTCTTGGCTAGCATGGGTATAGAGGTGGGGCGTCACAGCTTGGTATCAAAGCCTGGGGTTTAGAACAAATATAAAACATAACTTAGGTAGTACATGTGTTACAACTATTTGTCGATGTTTTATTTCACATCTTTGTCTTAAGATCATCTTTGATTGTTAGGAATGAATTCCTAACGCTTATTCGTGAGCATTGCTGCTATTCTCTATCGCACTTGCTCACTTGAGTTTACACTTCTAAGTATCAGTGTATATATGCTCTACCAAGTTGCATATTGCTGCAACTAGTACCCACTTCGATTTGAACTCGCATTGTTTATTCGAACTGCTATATATATGCATTCTTATCTCTGATTCGTGTTCTTAATGCAGTTTCCATACAATTGGGTTTTGGGTATCAATCTTTGAGACAAATTGCATTCCAATTGTCGACTCTGTCTGTTTATCCATGGTTTGTTGGTTTTCATGTGCCTCTCTCTGATAGTTTTAAAATTTCTTTGGTATAAAAGAAATTGTCTTGGTCTTTGCCTTGTCGATATCGACGTTGATTTGAATTTTACTTTTGCTAAAGTCATTCAAGCATTTATACTCGTTCTGCTTTGTTTTTCCAATTGTTGATCAGTTCTTCTTTTCCGGTTAGTTGTTATCACCTTTGTCGACTTTGATAACTTCTATTTCAGGAATTTTGGGTATTCCTACTTTGATGGATTTGGAATCGAATTCTTTGGATTCTATTCACGTCTTCGTATGTGAATTCTTGTGATTGATTGTTTCTACAATCATTTTTGTGATTTGTCACTTTAAAAATATAAAGGTTTCAATACTGGTAGTAAATATCAAAAACTCTTTTATCAAAATGTTTTCAACTCTATTTTCAATACCAAACTCGTTTTTGAAACTGTTTTCCAATCTATTAGTATATACAAATCTTTATTTCACTCGTATGAGAAATCTAATTAAACGGCTTAGTAAAACAAGTGGTATGAAACGCTTGCGTTTACTTCGTCGGTTAATTGTTGGACTTGTTCGATTGAACCTCTAGTGACAAATTTTATTAGTGAAGATTTACAGTTTGTTCGTAAATATTTAAGTTAAGTAAGTGGTTATGGGACATGATGCTAAACTTTTACATTTACTGACTTAGTGTAATTGACACTTCTCGTTGATCATGACGATCATTTTTACGGTTAGACTAGGCCTCATCGGTGTGATTTCGTCTCACACATATCTCTTGGGCTTTGAGGATTGTCGAGACACCACTTGTGTGATTTCATTCACACATACTTTTCTTTTGATTGTGAGGTTAGACTAGACACCACTTGTGTGATTCCACTCACACATACCTCTTTTGATTTTTTTGGTTAGTCTGGACCTCAATCTGTGTGATTTCGACTCACACATGTGGGGTAGCGCCCCACGGTCTTCGGGCCATTCGTGTGTCAAAATTAATGGCTTGCAACCATGAGATAGCGTCTCGTTATGTGTTGCACGTGTTGATGATTTTTCATGCTCGCGGGTAGGTGAGATTCCGTGCTCCCATTCTCGCTTTGCGTTGCACGTGTTGATGATTTTTCATGCTCGCGTGTAGGTGAGATTCCGTGCTCCCGTTCTCGCTTTGCGTTGCCCGTGTTGGTGATTTTCATGCTCACGTGTAGGTGAGATTTCGTGCTCCCGTTCTCGTTATGCGTTGCACGTGTTGATGATTTTTCATGCTCGTGGGTAGGTGAGATTCCGTGCTCCCGTTCTCGCTTTGCGTTGCACGTGTTGATGATTTTTCATGCTCGCGTGTAGGTGAGATTCCGTGCTCCCGTTCTCGCTTTGCGTTGCCCGTGTTGGTGATTTTCATGCTCACGTGTAGGTGAGATTCCGTGCTCCCGTTCTCGCTTTGCGTTGCACGTGTTGATGATTTTTCATGCTCGCGGGTAGGTGAGATTCCGTGCTCCCGTTCTCGCTTTGCGTTACACGTGTTGATGATTTTTCATGCTCGCGTGTAGGTGAGATTCCGTGCTCCCGTTCTCGCTTTGCGTTGCCCGTGTTGGTGATTTTCATGCTCACGTGTAGGTGAGATTCTGTGCTCCCGTTCTCGCTTTGCATTGCACGTGTTGGTGAGTTTTCATGCTCGCATGTAGGTGAGTTTTCATGCTCCCGTTCTCGTTATGCGTTACATGTGTTGATGAATTTTCATGCTCGCGTGTTGGTGAGTTTCCATACTCTCCTTTGAGTTTTCATACTCTGTTCGAGTTTTCATACTCCGTTCGAGTTTTCATACTCCGTTTGAGTTTTCGTACTCCGTTCGAGTTTTCATACTCCGTTTGAGTTTTCGTACTCTGTTCGAGTTTTCATACTCCGTTTGAGTTTTCATACTCTGTTCGAGTTTTCATACTCCGTTTGAGTTTTCATACTCTGTTCGAGTTTTCATGCTCGCGTTCGAGTTTTCATACTCCGGTTTGAGTTTTCATGCTCGCGTTCGAGTTTTCATACTCCGGTTCGAGTTTTCATACTCGCGTTCGAGTTTTTATACTCCGGTTCGAGTTTTCATACTCGCGTTCGAGTTTTCATACTCCGTTCGAGTTTTCATACTCGCGTTCGAGTTCTCATACTCTTAGCTTGTGTTTTCTGGATTTCTTGTGAGGATTTCTAGAATTTGTGCTTCACCAATTTTCGTGATTTCTATTGGTAAGTTTTATCAATTCTTGTGCATTGGTGAATTCGTGTGTTATTGACTTGTTATGAATACAAGTTTAGGTATGATACCCCTTTCTATCTTTGAGAAGATTCTTGTGACTCTTTGGATGAATGAAAATCCACTTATCGAAGTTGCTTCTGATGTTATTATTTTAATCACGTGTTTTAAAATTTTTTTTTATTCTTCAAAATATTTCAAAATATAAATCAAAATTGTTTTCAAAATTTTTACGATTTGCGCTTTCAAAAGAATGAGGAAGCGAATTAAACGTTTCAGAAAAATCGAGGACTATGACCCCTTTCTTTTACTGATTCGCTTAATTCCGGACTTGTCCGTTTGAGAACGTAAAATGTTATTTATTTAAAATACACAATTTTGCACTTTCAAGGAAACGATGAAGTGAATTAAACGATTTAGTAAAACTCGTGGTTATGAGTCATGTGCGTTTGCTATTTCGGTTAATTTCGGACTCGTTAATTGAAAAATTTGTAATTTGAAATTTGATTACCGTTGTGGTAATTTCTGATTATCGTTTTGATAATTGGATGTTTATGATTTCTGATTTATCGTTTTTGATAATCAGATATTTATTGTTTCTGATTATCGCTTGTGATAATCAGATATTTGAGATCTAATTATCGTTTGTGATAATTAGATATTTGTGATTTGATTATCAATTGTGATAATTAAATAATCGTTGATTCGTGATTTCTGATTTATCGTTTTTGATAATCAGATATTTATTGTTTCTAATTATCTATTGATAATTAGATATTTGAGATTTAATTGTCGTTTGTGATAATTAAATATTTGTGATTTAAGATTTGATTATCGTTTTTGATAATCGAATATTTGTAATTTGAGATTTCTGAATTATCTATTGATAATTAGATTTTGTTGATAATTTGTGAATTTCCTTTATGAAATTAAAAGATTTCTTTGGCGTTTATATTGTACTACGCCAGTGTACCGGCTCAATTTTTTACTATTCATGACGTTTTCTACGTCTTCCAATTACGGAAATGCCTTAGGAATTTCCGATTTCTATTTTTGAGCCCGGTATTATTGAAGAAATTGAAGTTTCACCAGATTTGACGTTGAGCAACATTCTATTCACATCAATGTTTCGGGGGTTCGGCACCTTCGAAATAAAGATGTTTTCTCGTGAAAGTTTATTGGTTCTCAAATCCTATGAATTTCACTTTGGAATCCAGAGAATTCATCGAGCAATCACGATCAGGCTTTCTCTATCATGCTCTTTATGGTGAACTTCCTACTTCGAATTTCTTCATCATGTGATGACATGCTTTTATGGTTGTTACCTTTTACCCGTTTGTTCCTTATGATTGCGAGGATGCAATTTCTTTAAGGAGGGGAGTCTGTAACAACCCGGTTTTTCGCATCGATTTATAATCGACTTAAATGATTAATATTATTGCAAATTTCCTTTTGAAGTTTTAAATTTTTAATTTTAAATTGATTTATAAATTGTTAAAAGAAATTCTTAAAAATAAAATAAAATAAAAATTGTTATGTGTTGTGAGCTTTGAAATTTGTGATTACCGGCCATTTATTTTTGAATGTCGTTCGACCCATCCCCCTCTCTTCGTTCTTTAACCCGTTCCCCTTTTATTATTTGATAACCCTAAAACTAAACACGCGAAGAAAGAATATAAATGGCGGCCACGTTAGTTCGCTCCTTCGTTCGATCGTTCGTCTCCAAAATTAGGGCATGGAGATCGAAGGCTATGGCTTCAGGGGTTCGAACTCCGCTCGAATCAATCTTCAGAAGCTAGGGCTTTCGATTGCTTCGATTTTTGATCGAGCTCGAGGGGTCGTCGCTTGCTCCGATAGCAAAGGTGAGTGATATTTTTTCACTCGCATCTAATTCAAGCACATGATGATTTCTTACTTCTGCAATTTCGTGATGTTGTGCTGGATTTTCGTGGCTACCACGTATTGATTTTCAACTGTTGTTTCATGATTTTGAACTCGTTCTGACTCGTTGACCTCGGCATTACTTTGAATTGTCGCTAGTCGTTGTATATGCCTTGAGTTGACCTTGCCTTTGACCTGTAGCTTGACATTCATGGTTTTGAACTTGCGTTTTCCTTGATGGCCATCACAGCGTTGATTTTTAGTTGGCATCTGCCGTGACTTTTAAACTTGAAAATAATTTCTTCGGGTTCACTTTGTAATTCCGGCTTGTCTTGTTTTCACTGAACTTTTGTTGGTTGTTCCATTATGTAGTAGTTGTTTAACTGGTACATATGTATTGCACCACTTCTGTCACGTTGAATGGAGCCTTGTTCATGTCGATGTTTGCACCACTACACTTGTGTCCACTGCTTATGGTCGAGTTAATTCTGTCCATTTTCATGTAGCATTTATACATATGTCAGTGGAGCTTGTGCATCGTTCACGTCATTAACTTGCATTGTCTTGTTTCACCACTGCATATATCTATTTGGGTGTTATGCCTGTGACCATTCTTACGGTTTGCATTGGGTTGTACTTCACTGTGTTCGTTTGTCTTCACTTGCATACTTGTTCTTCATGTGTTATGTTTTGAGTTGTAGTCTCAACTCTGACTACTGCTAGCTTGAATTTGGTTGTGACTGTTTCCACTATATGTTGCACCATTCGAGACAGTTCCCTGTTGATGTTTCCATTTATTGGATTCATTGTTTTATATGTTGGAGACTTTAATTATGCTTTATCCAATAATAAGTTTTCAACCTGGTAGCACTGTCCAGATTTACAATTTCACTCCATATATATATGTTCCCACCTGAGTTCATATGTATTGTTTCTTGCATTTATATATATAAGCATGCATGCAGTTCCTTCAATGTGTTATCATCACTGCATTTTCATCGCTATCTGTCATTTCTGACTTTGGTTCTTTTGAACTTTGTTGCATTATTGTTTCACTGTCTTCAGTTGTAACCTTTATGCTCGAGTCTGATAGTTGGTCGTACTGATCATTTATGTCTGGTGCATGTGCATTTGTGGCTTTTCCACTATGTACTTGTATGCATCCCTCTGATCATATGGTCATGTTGCCTTCAGATTGCTTGTATATATGCTTTTACTTTGAGCATGTTGGATTTTTGGGCATTGTTTCATCTGACTTCGGTCTTGATACTTGTACCACCTGGTCTGGATTGTGCTTTACCTTTGTGTATGGCTATTCTTTGACCACTTCACTACCATTTTGACATTCCTTTGTATCTTGGTTCTATGCATTGCCGTGTCACTTGTGTACTTAAGTCAGTGCTGTCCACCTGACTTTGAGCATTGCAGTTTTCTTGCTGTCTTTATATTGTGACTGTTTTGAGTCTGATGTGCTTTGCAGTGCATTGACTTATACACTTCTGAATCTACTGTGGTCCACTATACCACTATTTTCATCTTCTTTTGACTATTTCGGCATTGTCTTGGGCTTGTTCGATACTTTGTTGAATTCTTTGGCAATGTGTTGCCTGGCCCTACTATCTGTGCAGCTTACTTATTTGCACTTTCTCATTTGAGTTATACTGCTTCCCGTTGCACCTCTGAATCATTTTCCATGTGCAGTTGTTATGTACATTCATTGGGTACATCGTCACTGTTGTGGCACGGCAGTGCACGCAAGCGTGAACTGCAGCCACACGGTATTCAATGGGTACATCATCACTATAGTGGCAAGGCAGTGCACGCAAGCGTGAACTGCAGCCACACGGTATTGGTTTTATTATTATTTCTTTGGCTTTTGATATATGGATCTATTTCGTATTCCATATGTTGTAGTGGCGAGGCAGTATACGCGTGCGTATACTGCAGCCCTACTCGTGTAGGCTTTTAATTGATGTTCCAATTGTTTTGAATTGGTTCGCATCATATTTATCGTTATCCGATTTCTTATTTAAGAATTGGATAGGTAAATTTATTTCTGTGATTGTCGTCTAATCATTATTTAATTATTATTGCTTCTGTGCATTAATAACTGAGTTTGAATTAGACTGGCCCGAGTATTATTTTCTTTTGAAATTTAATACTCGGGTCAGACCGAGTATTTCAGGTTGTAGATATTCTGCTTTGGGTTGCTGCTAGAGCTATGAAGTTCTTTCATATCTTTTGGAGTAGTCGTCATTTGTAGTAGCCTGTATTATTGTATAGGAAGATATGTATTCATGTATATTATATGCGTTAATGTACTTGTATATGTAACTTCCTGAATCGACTGTTGTAGTTGTATCACATGTACCGTGTCAAATGTATTGTAACTGACATCAGTTATTATATATGTATATGAGATTTTCTGTTTCATCTGTGTTTCGCATTTTTATTCTCTGTGTTATTATTTTATATTTTGTCCCAGACTATTATAGCCACCGTGTAGTAGCTTTGAGTTTGCATCGGCATGTCGGATTTCCTCCTGAAATGAAATGCATGTTTTTACTATCTGACATATCGGTGCTCGCACAAAGCAATTACACGGATGGTCGCTCCTCAACAGCCTTATTCTCCGTGCTAGTTGACAGCACTACACCGTAGTGTTCTTGGCTAGCGTGGGTATAGAGGTGGGGCGTCACATTTAAGTCCGGACAACCATATCAGTTCGAATCCATTTCTAAATTCACCCAAGTCCATTAGGTTTTACCGGTCGAATCCATTTCTTAATTCCCCAAGCCCATTTGGGTCGAAGTGTATCATACTATACTTCTTCACGGAGAGTACTTCCCCATACCTCTTACTTTAAAATATAACATACCATGTATAGTACCCTTTCAAAATCATAGCTTCAAATATCGCACTTATATAAATTCCATTATATATTAGATTTCATTTCCAGATAAAGTACTTCCCAAATCAATAATCTTAAATATATCAAATCATGTTTATATAAATTCCATTTTATATAAGATTTATCTCTTCAGATCGAATACCTTCAAAGATTAACAGTTTCAAAATCCCTTGTACTTGTATAAAAACCATCTTATACAAGAATCAAAAAATTTCAAAATCAATTTCGCTGTATGAAAAGCTGTATGGAATTTGAACTATCTTTGCTTTATAAAAGGTTTTGAATTTTGAATAGTTTCGTATATAAAATCTTTTTGTGAAATAGTTCTGTATAAGATAGCCCAACAACTTTCAATTTCAGCATCAAAGCATATCAATAATATTGGAACATAAGACGTCCATATGTCATCATTTCGCAAAATCACATTTGATGGCTCGCTCGATTACACAAGTTCGCTTTCGAACTAGTATTGTCCATTCCACTTCCCTAATGCGGACTTTGATATGGTTTTTGACTAGAAACCATCATTCTACATACATAGTCATATATTATGATAGAAAATTCTAGAATCAAACCAAAAATCGATATTAAATATTCGCCATCAATAATCGAATGAAAAATCCCAACGCGAAATTGTGTAATTCACTTAGAACTTATGTACTCAAATCCGGATCCAATTAACTATGCGAATAAAATAATATACGCACAACTTACGTACTTATTCCAATTTGATTCATCGCAATTACACTTCTACTAAATTCATTATTAATCTCATTGATTAATACAAGTATCATTTCATACTTTAATATTTGTTCCACAGAATTTCTCCATTCAATATAAAATATTAATATATTCATTCTCATAATATTGCTTATATTTCTCTTCAATGTAAATTACATTCATTTCAATATTTTTCATTTAATACTACATTTATTTGCAAATCATTTCATAAGGTATTTTCTTAAGTTTATAACCAATTTATAAAAACTTAATTCTTTATATAAGACATTGTTGGAGTTTAAAATTATCACAACTTTATTTATAACTAGTTATTGCAACATCCATTTATTTCATAACAATTTACAAGTCATGGTTTTATTTATAATCATTTCACATTAAATTCATATTTGCTTATTGTAATGATCCGAAATTTTCGATCCCGAAAATTCCAGATAGTTATGAAAAAAGAAAGAGATAGAAGAAGAAGAAGAAGATCAGAAGCACCAACATCTCACATTCGCAGTGGATAAAATATAATAATAAACAATAACAGTTTACAAAGAATAATATTCCGTCGATTACATTTAAATACATCAGAGTTACACATATATTCAAAACTGGACATATACAAATCAACATGTCTCAGATTCACAATATTGAAATACAGCGGAAATACTCTACACGTTCCTGCCATCCAGCTCGACTCCCGTGCTCCAGAACGTTCCTACCTGAAAATCTGTAATACTCGGTCTGACCCGAGCATTACACCAAGGTAACACCCGGGTCAGGCTGGAAACCAGCGTGAGTAAATCCAGCTAACATGGAATACCAAGCAAACAACTTATATAAAACCCGGGGTAACTCGATTCAATTCGCAAAATCCACAATTAGTTAGTCATCATTTATTCCACATATCCATTTCCTAAGTACTAAGGCTTAGATTTAAATAGTCCAATTTCCTTTAAATCACTTCACTCCAGCATATAGATTTCACATATCAATCTATAAAAATATTCGAAGTGGTTTCGGGTATTTCCTAATACCCAACCCCGGCCTCTTCGAGACTCGTGTCATCCTAACCCAAATTATCAAAATGAAATACACAACATTTCATATCAGGAATATCATCTCATTCAAGCATCCAATACCATTCCATCATTCATAACAAATTTTATCACTTCCAAATTAATTCAATTGATTCTAATTGAATTTCAATCCTCAATCACTTAGATTTCTTTATTTGTTAATTAATTAATTTCAAATCAAATAATTCAATTATCCCTTCAATATTCATCTTAATTAATCACCTGGATTAATTATCCTTCAATTTCATTCAAGCAACTATCTTTAATTAACTTCACCATATTACTTATCCTCAACCAAAACGATAAGTAATCTTAATTACTTCATGAACAAATTAACTATTTAGTTACATTAATCCTTCATTATTTATATATTAACTTCTCATAAGTCACTTATTATTGATTAATCAATCTTAATTAATCAATCTTTAATTACGTCAATGATTATATAAATTAACGATTTTCAATTCTATTTTAATTGATCCAAACCTAAATTAATTACATTAATTAAACACAATATTAATCATTCTTGATTTATCTCAACACTGTAATTAACTATCCATTTATTTACTTCATTAAATAAATCAACTTCTCCTTAATTAATCATCTTAATTAATCCCCTGACTAATTTCGTAAGGTAATTATATTTTATTAATTTCATTAAGTGATTATTTATCAAACCATCCAATGATTATTCTGAATTACTTACACTCAATTAATTAACTTAAAACTTAATTTATTAATTAAGTCAAACCCTTAATTACTAAATTAATTAACCCAAATTATTAATTAATTGAATTAATAAATTTTCTATTTTAATTACCCCACTAATTAAATGAATCACAAATCATTAAGCCCTTATCAATATTAAGGTGAAACATTTCCTTATTTATGACTTAAGTCAACAACAATTTAAAATCCTAATACTTCGAGTCAAACCACAATTAACTCGAGAACCAACCAAAACCAAAGTCACATTATCATCAGTGAACATCCAATCAACTCAATAAATCAACCAATTTTTTTTTAAATTTAACCATTTAAATAAAAATAATAAGAAAATCAAACAAAGTGAGATTTATTCACCTTTGCTTTTATTTGTAATCTAGTTCAAAATTGTCTTGGGTTTTCCTCGATTTTTAACCTTGTATAAATGATTCACGATATGTTAATATCTAAATTAATCAAATAATTTATCACCATTACTTATTAAATTTTCAACTGATTTAAACTATTTATTATATTTTTTTAAAACCCCATAGTAATTTAAAACCTCTTTTTCTTCCTTTCTTTCTTCCTATTCGTGTCCATATATTAAATTAAAATAAACTGTATATTCTACTTGTTAAATCAAACATTTAATTATATTTATTTTCATTTCTATAACACACAACGGTAATTTATTTTACTGAAGAAAAAAAAAATTTCTCCACATACACTTATTAAATCCTAAAATAAAATCCCTTTCTACCACATATATATTAAAAAGAAACTGTAAAACCTGTTTATACTTTAAACTAAGAAGGAAGAGATAATACTCACAGTCTTATGCACGACCTGGTGCTCGCGGCAATCAAAGCCAAACGATCGACTTTTGCTCTAAATCGCATGCCATGATAGAAATTGCAACCTCCCAAATCGCTCGCCCCTCCACGAACTGCAGCCACCACACTCAAGCTCATTTCGAATCCTCCTTAATTGATCGCGACAAACCCTCACCACCATTGCCGAAACCCACTTCCACTAATTTTCACTGCCACCACCACTCAGTGTTACCTCTCTTCCCTCATCGCGCCCCAAATTCGACTGCTTCGCCATCATGCAAGCCGTACGCGAAACCCTAGCCTCGGTCGCGACGTCGCCTGCGATTACGGCAACACCAAATTGCGACAAGACACAAGTCGAATCCTCGTTTGAAACCTCCTTCTCCTCGCGTTCGATCGCGACCCACGCATGCTCCCTGAACACGGCTCGATCGACTCTGTGGTCGCGTCGCCCCATCAGCACCGTATGCCTATGTCGTTTCTTTCTTTTTTTTAAATTTGGAGATGCGATTACATTTGAGGAATTAGGGCTTGAATAGAAAATTGATTTCGATTTCTATTTCTAGATTTGAGAGGAAGACGGAGGATTAGATATATGGTTGGGGATGGCTTTCGGAATACGCCTGATTATTATATAATTAATTATCGAACATATCTCGAATCGCAGCGTGAAATTTCGAACCCAAAATCAGACATGCCGACAGCCATTAATAAGGTTCTACCAGCATTACGAACACAATGGAACATGTTTCGTAGGCTAATTTGATCGTATGTGCGAGTCACAAAAGAAAACGATCAAATTTTGAATTAAATCGATTAAAATAGTTCTAAGCGTTTTGAGCTTCCAGGGTCAAATGACAACTCCGATAACTACTAAAATTGAAATCCGATAATAACTAACTATTACGGATCCAGTAGAACCGGTTTTGTTGAATTCCGAGACTGTGCCTCGGAAGGCTATTTTTAAATATCGATTTAAACGATATATTTTCAAAACTTAACATAACATTTTCAAATTCAATTTCAACACTTTCACTACCTTCAGTGCTATCAATACAAATTTTATAAGCTTCAAATTATTTTTAAACAGGTTTAAAAATTTCAGATTCAACAATTTACCCAATTTCAATTATTAAATTCAATATTTAAACTATATAATTTAATGATTTAGTTATCAAGCAAATATTGTTATCTGGAATTCAAGTTAAAATTAACTTTCAAATATTTTAAAATCAATTATGTATTCCAATTTAAATTGTTAGAAATTCCGGGTCGTCACATTCCTCCCCCCTTAAAAGAATTAAATTACTAGTTAGGAAGAATGGTTCAAAACCCGTTTACCTTTTTCCAAAACTCACAATTCAACATCCTACCAACTGTCTTTTATAAAAGACTTCTTATCCTCCTTACTCACTTCCCAAACTCTCCCACGGTTTCCAAACAATCCCTTTTTACTCAATCATTCAAATTTCAATTTAAAACCAAATTTGGAATTATCAAAATTTTCTCAAAAATTTTCTAGCTCTCTAAATTCCCAAAATTTTTTGCTAGTGTCTCCTTTGCGCGGCTAGCTCGGTACTACTACAAAAGGCGTCTACGGGCTCCCAAATTCCAAAAGAAAACAAAAGCCAAGTGACTAGATCAAAACCCAATCCAATTTCAAACAGAAATTTAAATACATACCTTTTTGTCAGGCGATTCAAATTTATCTTCTAATATCAAATCCAATTTTTCTTTTCCCTTTAATATACCTGCATATCCTACTTAGCAACAAGATTCAATCGTAACCTTTCAAATCATTTTATACATTTCCTTTCAGATGTTTTCACGTCTACTTCTATTCAAATTAGTTTTCCCCATTTTCATACGAATTTAATTTATTTTCAATTTTGAATATTGAATTTTATCTTTTATTTATAACTGATTCATATTAGTTTCATTTACTAATTTACTTAAATTTCCAATTTGAAATTGTTTTGTCGTTAACAAATCTTTTTCCAAAAATTTTCCGAAATTTTCTAACTCCCAAAATTTTCGGAAAATTTTGGCAGTCTCCTTTGTACGGAGGAGCTTTTGCAATTTGACAAGAGATATAAATATCTATACATCGACCCACACGGTCGGAAAAAATAAAAATAGTTCATATTTTCTATTTTTATTGCGTAGACGTACCTTATTTAGCATTTTAAGCATGCAGCTTATTAATTTAAGCAATTAGCGAAACTAAATCCAGCCAAACGGCTCTTCAGGTACCTGTACTTACTCAATTTAAATATGTAAGTGCCATATATAGAAAATCTATTAGCATTTCACTTATTTTCAACAGCTAAACACAAGCATTTCAAAAGCAACAACACCGTACGCTTACCATAAGCGATTTATATAAGTCTAAAGATAATTCAGTTGCTTTCAACCAATTCATAAGCCATTTTATTCAATTTTAATGGTTTGCAACTCAATTTCTTACATTCAATTAATTTTTAATCCAATCCACATTCACTTCAAAAGATTCAAAATCAAGTTTATTTAATCTCTATCAACTCATAGAATTTTAATTACTTTTATTTACGCCGAACGACAACTATTTTTTTATGCAATTTCGACGATATTCGCTTAACAAAGTATTTATTTTTAGTTTATAACTACTTTAAATTAATTTCAACTCATTCTGTATGTAATTCCCTTTCAAATTTATTCACTAACCATACATATGCATTCCATTTCATCTCCGCATCGTTTCCAATTTAAAACTATTTCAATGAGCTTGATAGCATTCAATGCTTTATATTAATATCCATTTCCAAAAATAAATTTAACCCAAACCTTTTATTTAATATCCTTCCATTCTAATAAACTGATACCAACTAAAACTTGGATTTAATTTTTTATTCAAGCAGACTTCATCCATTTATTATTTAATTCGATTAACCCATTTATTCACCCCATATTTAAATTTTTAACTCGTTCACTTAATTCATTTGCGAATTTATTTTATTTACACCAAGCCATATTCAATTTATTTCTACTTACTTAGGTTTTTTTCATAATTCAAACCATCTCTATTTCAATTTAACTCTATTTTATTTTCATATTTACAGCATCACCCTTATTTAATTCATTATCAAATCCAAGTCGAATTCTATTACAATTCGAATTCATTTCCAAACTCCATTATTAACTCACAATCCATTTATTTAACCGAGTTAAATTTTATTAACATACTATATCAAATAATTATTTATTAGCTTACTTTCAACTTTTAAATCAATATTCGATTTTATTACTAGACAATCACCTTATTAAAAAAAATTCTGAATTAAATTTTTTCACAATTCCAGTTTGAAATTTTCTTTCATCTTTCAAAATCCCAACACCTTTATTTAAAAATTTTAGAAATGCTTTTAAATTCAGATAATACTTTTAAAATAGTTTTTAATAAAAATACTTCTTATAACTCGATGTCTCAACCAGTCCATCCTTGTTCTCATAGAAATTCAGTCGTACGTTAATCAGGCGTAGGACTGAAAATCAATAAGTACTCGGTAAACCCGTTTTCAACACCCAGTGAAAATACTTGGAAAATAATTTTATTGAAAATATAGAAAATAGTTTTTGAAAATAGAGGAAATATCTTTGGTGAGAATGCTCTAGAGATCATCACTCCCATCCATGGTCGCTGTTACATTCAAGGGTTACGTTGCCATCGCAGCAAAAGTCCATGTAACTGTAGGCTCTCTGCGGCCTCTCGATTACACCATGGAACCCACGACAGATCGCAGTTACATACCAGGGTTACGTTGCCATCACAGAAAAAGTCCATGTAACTGTTGGCTCTCAGCGGCACACACGATTTGCGCTATCAAAATGAAACTTCTCCACTCCTATATAGGTCGCAGTCTACCGATATAAAATCAAACGCAGAATGTTGGCTCTCAGCGGCACACACGACTTTCGCTATGGTACACACTACTCATAATCCTCAGGAACTAGTTTTTTCCGGACTCCTAACAGGATCAACTTTGGAACCCCCCCCCCCCCCCCCCCCGGGCTCAAGGCAGCACCACCCGGTGGCACTCCTGAGAAGTTCATTTCAAGGGAGCGTCTTTTTCTCCAGAGCCATCATCAAAACACTTTATACTATATACATATAGTATCTTTAAAATCATACACCTAGTATGATTTCATACAAGGCTCCTTTGTACAAAATCGATTATCCCAAAATCAATAATTCTCAAACTAGGCTTTCCAAATTTTAATATCGATTTTACCCAAAAATCAAAGCCTTTCCAAATCCAAAGGTTACCAAACCTTTTTCCAAAATCCTCATAAGATCCTTTATATATATAGATATATAAAAGTTTAAAAACTTTGGATCCTTTCAAACTTGTATAAAACTCCTTTTATACTTCAAACACCTGCAAAATCCTCTTCTTCTGGCAATAGATTTAACAAGTGGAGATTTATCTTATATAACAAAGATATGAAGCTTTGTTTATTCAAAATCAAATAATCGAATTTGATTATTCTTTCAATATCAATTCCGTACGATATACACTTATCATCCGTATGCTATACCAATCTGATCGCTCACTCGATCACACAATTTCACTTCCGAACTAGTATCGTCCACCTGACTTCCTAGTGCGGACACAGATCTGGTTTCCTGATTAGAAACAGCCATTCTCCTTGCATAGCCATAACTATGATAGAGAATATCCAGAACCAATCAACGATCCATATCCAGGTTCACCATCGAAAATCGAGTGAAAAATCCCAACTCGGATCAATATAATCATTTCGAAATTCTGTGTTCGAATCTGGATCAAATCACTATGCGAATAGAATAATATACGTACATCCTACGTAATTATCTTCATTAATCATTAACTAAATCAATTTCCTTTCTATTAATCCTCACTTTGAACTTTATTCACTTATTCACATTTATCTTAATCCTCATTTGGATTATCACTTCAATTCTTATCTCAGTTGGGTATTTAATCAATAACAGTTTGAACTCCGACCAGTTTATTTTTAGAAAATAGCTTGAAAATTTTAAAAATAGATAAGTAGTTGAAAAATAATTATTAGTTTGCAAAATAGCTATAAAATAATTAACTAATTGTAAAATAGTTGGAAAATAGTAAAATAATTATAGAATCTTTAGATAATTGCAAAATAGTTGTAAAATAGTAATTAATTTGTGAAATAGTTGAAAAGTAGTAATTAGTTTAGAAAGCAGTTGAAAAATGGTTAAATAGCTCCAAAAATAACTGTAAAACAAGTATAACATAATTTGGCTTTAAGAAAGAAAGGTTGTATATATTTGATAGCTTAGAAAAATAAGTTTATATTAAAACAATTTATTTAAAATAGTCTAGAGTCAAACCGTTCAATTCCCAATCTCCATTCTCATCAACTCAATTTAAATTTCCACTTCCATTTAAATTGACACAATTCAAAGTTGAATAACTTCAATTTCCATTGAAATTGACTTAATCCCAGTTCAAGTTGAATTAATTCTCAATTTCTTCCCAACTTCAAATCAAATTCCATTTGATTCTAACTTATTCAACTTTATTTACAGTTCCATATTATTCAACTAAATTTGGACTATTATCAATTGAACCCACTTCAAGTTCAAATCATTTCAATTTAATCTCATCCAAATTCTCCATTTACATTTAAACCTTCAGATTAATAACCTCTCCACTTAAGCTTAACACTTGCTTCACTTTGGGTTTCACATCACATCACATTCCGAAGAAAATTCAAAACTCAATCTTAGAGTTAATTTCGTATTTATTTCGTTTACACACCAGTCTTCTTTTAAAATTTAAACCACCCTTGATTATAATTTCAAACAAATCCCTTAAAAATCTTCCAACATTTCCTATTTTAAAATATGACTATATTCGAAATAGTCTGAATTATATTATTTGCTATTTCTTTAACTCTTTGAAACAATTGATTGTTTCTAGACTTAGGTTTTTAAAACGTCACAATTTTGAAACCCACTTTAATTTAGAAGTTATACTCATCTTATAAATGTACTTCATTTGGCTCACCTAATAACAAATATGTCATTATTAAACATAATAACTAATTATGATAATACTCAAGGTAATCATATCTAGATACCAATTCCTTTTTATATTATTCTTACTTCTATAAATTCAAGATAAAGTTTCAGTTTGAATCCATTTCAAACTTACCTTTATTTAAAGCTTTTAAACAATTTAATTTCTGAATTCTAATTTTAGAATTTCATTTTCAGTTAATTAAATTTTAATTTGGTTGTATATACTACTTCTTAATTTAATTTCAATAATTTAGCAACCAATCGCCTTAGTATTTATTAGAATGAAATATTGCTTTATATACCAAAATATACTTTTATATAAAATCATTTAAAACCATTATATAAGAATATAACAAGTATGCTCTCATATAAATATATTCATAACTCATTCTAGAGTATTATGGACTCTATTTAATGAGTAACTCCCACCAAAGCCAAGGTTCTTGCTTAACCTTTCAACTCTGATACCAAATGTAATGACCCGAAATTTCCGATACCGAAAATTCCAGATAGTTATGAAAAAAGAAAGAGATAGAAGAAGAAGAAGAAGAAGAAGATCAGAAGCACCAACATCTCACATTCGCAGCGAATAAAATATAATAATAAACAATAACAGTTTACAAAGAATAATATTATGTCGATTACATTTAAATACATCAGAGTTACACATATATTCAACACTGGACATATATAAATCAACATGTTTGAGATTTACAATATTGAAATACAGCGGAAATACTCTACACGTTCCTGCATCCAGCTCGACTCCTGAGCTCCAGAACGTTCCTACCCGAAAATCTGTAATACTCGGTCTGACCCGAGCATTACACAAAAGTAACACCCGGGTCAGACTGGAAACCAGCGTGAGTAAATCCATCTAACATGGAATACCAAGCAAACGACTTATATAAAACCCGGGGTAACTCGATTCAATTCGCAAAAGCCACAATTAGTTAGTCATCATTTATTCCACATATCCATTTCCTAAGTACCAAGGCTTAGATTTAAATAGTCCAATTTCCTTTAAATCACTTCACTCCGGCATATAGATTTCACATATCAATCTATAAAAATATTCGAAGTGGTTTCGGGTATTTCCTAATACCCGACCCCGGCCTCTTCGAGACTCGTGTCATCCTAATCCAAATTATCAAAATGAAATACACAACATTTCATATCAGGAATATCATCTCATTCAAGCATCCAATACCATTCCATCATTCATAACAATTTGATCACTTCCAAATTAATTCAATTGATTCTAATTGAATTTCAATCCTCAGTCACTTAGATTTCTTTACTTGTTAATTAATTAATTTCAAATCAAATAATTCAATTATCCCTTCAATATTCATCTTAATTAATCAACCTGGATTAATTATCCTTCAATTTCATTCAAGCAACTATCTTTAATTAACTTCACCATATTACTTATCCTCAACGAAAACGATAAGTAATCTTAATTACTTCATGAACAAATTAACTATTTAGTTACATTAATCCTTCATTATTTATATATTAACTTCTCATAAGTCACTTATTATTGATTAATCAATCTTAATTAATCAATCTTTAATTACGTCATTGATTATATAAATTAACGATTTTCAATTCTATTTTAATTGATTCAAACCTAAATTAATTACATTAATTAAACACAATATTAATCATTCTTGATTTATCTCAACCCTGTAATTAACTATCCATTTATTTACTTCATTAAATAAATCAACTTCTCCTTAATTAATCATCTTAATTAATCTCCTGACTAATTTGACAAAGTAATTATATTTTATTAATTTCATTAAGTAATTATTTATCAAACCATCCAATGATTATTCTGAATTACTTACACTCAATTAATTAACCTAAAACTTAATTTATTAATTAAGTCAAACCCTTAATTACTAAATTAATTAACCCAAATTATTAATTAATTGAATTAATAAATTTTCAATTTTAATTACCCCACTAATTAAATGAATCACTAATCATTAAACCTTTATCAATATTAAGGTAAAACATTTCCTTATTTATGACTTAAGTCAACAACAATTTAAAATCCAAATACTTCGAGTCAAACCACAATTAACTCGAGAACTACCCAAAACCAAAGTCACATTATCATCAGTGCACATCCAATCAACTCAATCAATCAACCAATTTTTTTTAAATTTAACCAATTAAATCAAAATAATAAAAAATCAAACAGAGTGATATTTACTCACCTTTGCTTTTATTTGTAATCTACTTTACTGAAGAAAAAAAATTTCTCCACATACACTTATTAAATCCTAAAATAAAATCCCTTTCTACCATATATATATTAAAAAGAAACAGTAAAACCTATTTATACTTTAAACTAAGAAGGAAGAGATAATACTCACAGTCTTATGCACGACCTGATGCTCGCGGCGATCAAAGCCCAACGCTCGACTTCTGCTCTAAATCGCATGCCATGATAGAAATTGCAACCTCCCAAATCGCTCACCCCTCAATGAACTGCAGCCACCACACTCAAGCTCATTTCGAATCCTCCTTAATTGATAGCGAAGAACCCTTAGCCACCACCACTCAGTGTTACCTCTCTTCCCTCATCGTGCCCCAAATTCGACCGCTTTGCCATCATGCAAGCCATACGTGAAACCCTAGCCTCGGTCGCGACGTCGCCTGCGATTACGGCGGCACCAAATTGCGACAAGACACAAGCCGAACCCTCGTTTGAAACCTCCTTCTCCTCGCATTTGATCGCGACCCACGCAGGCTCCCTGAACACGGCTCGATCGACTCTGTGGTCGTGTCGCCCCATCCGCACCGTATGCTAATGTCGTTTCTTTTTTTTAATTTGGAGATGCGATTACATTAGAGGAATTAGGGCTTGAATATAAACTTGATTTCAATTTATGTTTCTAGATTTGAGAGGAAGACGGGGGATTGGATATAGGGTTGGGGATGGCTTTCTAAATACGCCTGATTATTATATAATTAATTATTGAACATATCTCGAATCGCACCGTGAAATTTCGAACCCAAAATCAGACATGCCGACAGCCGTTAATAAGGGTCTACCCGCATTCATAACACAATGGAACATGTTTCAGAGGCTAATTTGATCGTATATGTGAGTTACAAAAAAAAATGATCAAATTTTAAATTAAATCGATTAAAATAGTTCTAAGTGTTTTGAGCTGCCAGGGTCAAATGACAACTTCGATAACTACTAAAATTGAAATCCGATAATAACTAACTATTACAGATCTAATAGAACCGGTTTCGTTGAATTCCGAGACTGTGCCTCGGAAGGCTATTTTTAAATATCGATTTAAATGATATATTTTCAAAACTTAACATAAAATTTCCAAATTCAATTTCGACACTTTCACTACCTTCAGTGCTATCAATACAAATTTTATAAGCTTCAAATTATTTTTAAACAGGCTTAAAAATTTCAGATTCAACAATTTACCCAATTTCAATTATTAAATTCAATATTTAAACTATGTAATTCAATGATTTAATTATAAAGTAAATATTGATATCTGGAATTAAAGTTAAAATTAACTTTTAAATATTTTAAAATCAATTATCTATTCCAATTTAAATTGTTAGAAATTCCGGGTCGTCACACTTATCCCATTTAGTTTCACCTTTACCTTTCAATTTATTTATAACACATTTCATAAATTGTTAACTAAGTTCACAATTTCAATTTTTAAATATTTCAAGGCTTAAAGTTCACATTTTTTATGTTATTGCATTACATGCCAATAATGTATACAATAATTCCACTCAACTATAACAAATTAACCTTGTTTCACTTGCTTTCAAATTAAGGTTATCAAATTCAACTCGTATGTTATAATAATTCAGAAGTTTTGACTATCCAAATATTCTATTGTATTTCAATAGTTGAAACTACCAAACAACAAACAATAAGTTTCACAGCAAAACATTTCAATTCCATAAAAAAATATCCAAATTATTCATTTTATTATCTTTAATACATCATTATTCAACTAGTGTTTAGTCTATTAATTCAATCAACAATAATTAGCCAATGTTTATACTTTGACCAAATACAACCAATCCTTAATAAATGATAATAATTAAATATTACCAGTTCATAAAACAAACACATTACAAATAACTATAATAGTTATAAAATTTTATTCCGTATATATAGCATATAATATTAGAAAATTTATTCCATTTCAAAACTTATATAAAATCCTTTTTATAACACTAACAAATACGCGCTCTCGTATATACACTCAGACAACTCATTCTAGGGTATTACTACCCTATCTTTAATGAGTTAACCCCAACAGGCTAAGGTTTGTCTAAACATGGTTCTGATACTAACTGTGACAACCCACATTTTTGGACGGTTTAAATGGACAATAAATCACACATGTCTAATTCAAACCATTCAAAAGGGAGGATCGTTAATGGGGAAATAAGAAAATAATAGAAAAGAAGGAAAAAAATAAAACACAGAATCTCGCAGCGGAATGATAAAATATAATAATCAAATAAACGGTTCATGAAGCTGTTTTACAAATGACATTTGATTACACTTTTACAGTTCAAATCAGAGTTATACATACATCCGAAAAATAAACAAATAATGCATTGGAACACAGGAAGCAATGGAAAATTAAAATAAATAGTAGTAATATACTTTCTCTTCGTCTTCGTCCTCCAGAAAATAGTCTCCAATACACTGAAAAGCTCAGACTGATCCGAACGTAATGAAAACAAAACACTCGAGTCAGAACTAAAAGATCTTATGTAAGTCAAATTAATCTAAAATAAAAATATGAATACAATGGCTTCAAAGATGTTACGGGATTTTTCATCTTCTACCAAGTGTACAAATGCGAATATATTTATCTAAAAAGGTTTCAAATAATTCGAAATATCAATCTTAATCATCTAATTAAAACAAATCCGAAGTTTGAATTAACTTAAAACCCTTCAAATAATTCTGTTCCAATAAAAATCCAAATTCAAGAATTTATATGGATATATATAAATCATCAACCAGTATCATTATTTAAGATTTTCAAATCAATGAAACCACTCAGGTCTTTCATCTCAACCCCTAACCATTTTCCCCTAAACTATAAGATCGTTCAGGTATGTATCATTTCAACCCATAGTGAACTTGCAGTATTATAACGATATAAAATACAACATCCATTCATCCAATATAAATAATCAAACATTCATCACAATAATCATCCAAACCAATCAATAAATATCAATATAGAACTGATAATCAATAACAGGTATTTCTAGCAATTTATATTCAATAATAAATTAAATAACGATTTAATTCAATAAATTCAAATTAACTGAGATGACAATTTAAAATACACAAAACAACCATAAATAAATTTCTATCACATCATAAATTTAATTTAACAAACATAAGAAGTTTTAGAAGTTGTGAGTGGGTCAAAACACTCACCTTTGAATTTAAATTGAATTTAAATCCAATTTAAGTCCAAAATTCAAACAGTCTCTTAATTCGTCCAAACCAACTTCAAAATGTTCGTAATTTCGATACGATCCAAGTGGATCAAACTGTGCATAAATTGGAGTTCGTATGCATAAGTTATAGAAGTTAGAACATTTTTAAAGTGAAATAAAATAAGATAAAAAGAAACAAAACTCACCACGATCCACATTAGCTTGCTCGCTCATTCCATAAACCCTAATAACCGAAAGTTCAAACACGATCCAATACAGCCGCCCCGACTGATACTTCTACCGTCGCCGCCAAGGACTCCGTGCCCAAACCGACGTCACCGCAATCATTCTTTGGGAATTAGGTTTTGTCTGCCATTGGAATGAGGATTGAGAAGGAGATGTATGTACAGACAATAGAAATAAGAAATATTATAGGGTTTATAACGAGCTATTTATATGGATAGCTGAAATAGAAAAGAATGGCCAAGATCGATTTTAATGGAACGATAAACAACCCGAAAAGTCCATTCTGCCTCCGGAATGAAAATTGGTCATCACATATATCATGATAGATGTTTTCAAATATTTTAAACTCAGTGGAACAGGTTTCATATCCTAATTCCATTGTATGAAGAGATTATGTTAAAATCTGCTTATTTTGAATTGATTTCAATTGATTTGATTTCTAGGCGTTTCGAGTTCGTATGATCAAACGACAAGTCCAATCGTTACAAAACTTGAAATCCTACAATAATTCATGGTTACGGATCCGTTGAAATTGGTTTCATCGAAATCTGGGATAGTTGCCAAAATGGCTATTCACCTTAATTAAATAAATTAATATTGAATTAATTAATCACCTTGTCAATTCAAATTTAATAATTTGCCATTTCTGTCATTTTAGATTGCTTGGTAATTTAAAATCCTTTATAAAAAATTTCTATATTAATTTTATTATTGAATAATTCAAAATTTTCAATGTTAAATTCAATATCAAATAAGTTCAGCAACTATAAATTTAATTTTCAAAAATCCATTTATTTGATTCTTAAGTTTGTTATTCAACCAATTATCATCTTATTGGTATATTTACATTGGTTTATATCTTACTACACTAGTATTTGCCAATTTCATTTAAAATTTAATTAATGTAAAATTTAATTTCATTTTATTCTCCATAAGTCCATTTATTACGGCTAAAATCCAATAAATAAATCAAACTTGAATTTCAATTATTTTTATTCAATCAATTGCCATATTATGAATAAAATTAACATTATTCCCAATTATTACCTTAATTTACATTAATGTACTGTTTAATTAGATTTATACCAATTGATTTCAAATTAAATTTAATGGACAAAATAAATATGCAACTTATAATAATTGTTACCATTAACTTTAAGTCACATTAATAAGTTTATTATTCACAGCCGAATGTTATAACAACCTATATTATACAAATTCCATCCAATTTCTATTTATTGCACCTTATGTAATTAATTAATACTTCCTTCACATTATCAGTTTCTTAATTCAATTATCAATTAACGCATACATTACTAAATTGATTTACAACTTATACCCCTTATAACTCTTTAATTCTTTCAGTTGTTTGGAATCTCATTCAAGTAGTTAATAATTAACTTAAATTATCATTATTAGCTTTCATATTAGTTATTATTTCATTATTATATCACAAAATTTTATTTCTCTCAATATTAAATTCGAAAAATCAATTAATTACATTTACAGGTTTATTACTTGCAATAAATGTTGCCATTATTATTAACTAATTCCATATTTATATTTTTTGCCTATATTTACTTTGTAACCAAGGATAACATTTTCATTATTTCCATTGATTGGAGTTTCATTAAATTTGTAAATAATTGACTTAAATTAACATGGTTACCTTTCATCTTATTTATTATTCCATTAACAAATTACAAATTTTTATTCTCTCCACCTATTAAATCATAAATCCTATTAAATTAACTAATTTAAATTATCGAAAATTACGGGTCGTTACAGGATGTTTTTCACACACTCATTTTTTCTTCTTCAGATAATTCATAATCCGACACGTGGATTGTCCTTTTGTCTATATCTTGGTTTCATGAAATACCCTTAGAGACTTAAGCCACGGTCTCACAGAAGGTGACGCCACCTTCATGCATTCATATAGTTATGTTTATTTCAAGTGTCTTATAAGTATACACTTCAACAGTAGTTCTGTTATAAACCGATTAAGTACCAAGTAGTATAATGTCCACCATATCATTATGGATACCAAAAACTTTTCTTGGAATGGATATAATATTAGTTGTTCGGATTAATATTATAGTGCTTAAAAATCACATCGTATAACGTATTTTTGCTCATGGAACTCAAGATAATGAATTTCGTATAAATTCAGCAGTTATGGTAGAATCTGCAATACACGTTTATTTCTTTGAGGTCCAGGATATTTCTCCCCCACCAAGAGTGAATATCCATCCACTGGTTATCCTCTCTTTCAGTGTTCCAACTAGCATCCATGTATCCTTTTATTACACTTGGATACCCACTGTACAATATACTATATTCCATGGTTCCTTTTAAATATTTTAAAACTCTCTGTACAATTAGCCAGTGAATATGATTATGGTTACTGGTATATCTACTCATTTTGTCAACAGCGTAGGCAATATCAGGTCTTGTGCATGTCATGACATACATTAGACTACCAATAACTTTACCATATTCTACTTGATCATGATCTACTGATATTAGAATATAGTTGCATATTTAGGTCAAATGGGTGCTTACCGGTTTGCAATCAAATTGATTAAACCTTTTTAGAATCTTTTCTATGTAATGCGACTGGGCACTGACCAACCATTCCACTGTTTTTATGATTCTTATTCCTAGAATCACTTCAGCTTCCACCATATTTTTCATGTGAAAACATGAAGATAGAAATCTTTTCGTTTCTTCAACACTCGATCGGTCCCAACATCAACATATCATCAACATAAAGGCATATAATTACACCTTTACCGGCCTGAAATTTTCTATATACACATTTGTTTGATTCATAAATCCTAAAGCCATTTGATACTATGGTTTTATAAAAAAAATTCATGATGTTGTTTTGATTTAAGACTGTAAAGTGATTTAATAAGTATACATACTTTATATTCTTCTTCAGGCATTACAAAACCTTCTTGTTGAGACATATATCTCTTCGTCTTCTCCATTTAAGAATGGAGTCTTGACGTCCATTTGATGAATTTCAAATTTTTAAATAGATGCTAATGCAATTAATGTCCTAATTGTTAAAATTCTAGCTACAGGTGCATATGTATCAAAATAATCTATTCCTTTTAGGCATATCCCTTAGCAACTAATCTAGTCTTAAAATTTACTTTCGTACCATCTGCTCTTAATTTCTTCTTAAATATCCACTTACATCCTATTGGGTTAGAATCGGAAGGTAAGTCTAATAATTTTCATGTTTGATTTCCCATAATAGGATCAATTTCATCATTTATGGCTTCTTTTCAAAAAGCTGAATCCTGAGACTTTATGGTCTCAATATATGCTAAAGGATCAGAATCTAAGGCTATAGAAAGCATGACTTGATGTTTAATACCATCTCTTGATTCTTCAACCAAATAAGTGATAAAATCTGGTTCGAATCAATTTTCAGTCCTCATTTTTTTACTCTTCCGCAGAGTTTCACCAGTTTGATCGTTATTTTCTTGAGTGTTCTTAATCCACGAATAGATTTAGTGACCTCCTCCATTTCACGTATAGATGTATTAAGCTCCACCGTTTCACTGGTAGATGGATTCGATGGAATAGACGTGAATCTATTTTCATAGAACACCGCATCTTTAGATTCTATTATTGTGTTTAGCTCAATCAAATTATTAGGTTATATTACTAGAAATTTATAACCTTTGTTGTGCTGAGCGTATTCTAAGAAAATACATTTGATGCCCTTTTGTCCTAATTTTCTGATTTTGGGTTTAGGTAATCGAACAATAATCTAAAATCTCAAACTCGGTAATAATCAAGATTTGCTTTGCGTTTCTTTCAAGTTTATAAGGTATGACTTTAGTTTTCTTACGAGATATTCTATTTAATATGCAACAAGCGGTAAGTAATATCTCACCCCAAAAACCAGTATTAAAACCAGAATTACATAACATAGCATTAACCGTTTCAGCAAGAGCCCTATTTTTACGCTCTGGTACTCCATTTTGTTGTGGAGTATAAGCTACAGATTTCACATGTATAATTCCTACAGATTCACAAAATGTAGAGAAATGATATTCACCTCCCTTATGAGATTAAAAGGTCTTAATTTTAACATCACATTGGTTTTATGTTTTAGTCTTACAAGTCATAAATGAATTTAATACTTCATCCTAGTATGCTTTAAGCGTAACAGTATTTTTAATAGTCATCTATAAATGTGACAAAATATTTTTCCACCTCTAGTAGGAGTACCATGCATACCACAAAAATCAATATGAATCAATTGTAATATATTAGTGGTACCGATAGATTTCAATGGAAACAATTTTCTAGTTATTTTGGTTAATGAGCATATCCTACATTTAGAATCAAATTTATCATCATATTTAGGGATCAAATTTAATGAAATCATATTATTCAGTATTTTAATACTAACATGTCTTAATCTACTATGTCACAAAGAAAAAGGGTCAACAATATAAGCAAAAGCAACCATTTTATTAATATTCAATTTGAACATTCCATCACACGTGTACCCTTATTTAACTAACATTTCGCCTCTGGTCAATACATATTTACCAGACTTAAAGATTTGTTTGAAGTTAAACTTATTATAAACCACTAGAAGCAAGGTTCTTTCTAACCTCGAGTACATAATATACATCTAATGTCAGAATTTTCCTGAATGTGAACTTCAAGTCTACTGTTCCCTTCCCCTCGACTTGTGCTTTCGATGAATTTCCCATATAGAGATAATTTTCTTCATCAGACGGATCAAGTTTCTTGAAAAGACTCTTGTTGTTGCAGATATGCTTTATTGCACCAGAGTCGATCCAGCAAGAATCCTCACTTTCAATCATATTGATTTAAGAGATTACAGCTGCCAATTTTTCTTTTGTCGATTAAGGTTCTCTTTAAGAAAACGACAATCTCTTTTAAAGTGATCAGGCTTTCCACAATTGTAGCATCCATTCACTTTCTTAGTCTTCTTGTTATCGAAGTTTTTATTATTATGAAATTTCCTCTTTTAATTAAAAGAGTTCTGAGAGGTTTTATTTTTCTCGTTTTCCTCGACCACATGGATCTTAGATGAAACACTATTGGTTCAGTGATTTCTTTCTGCCAAATCCTGTGCAAGATTATCCAGATTCATACCATCCTTCTCGTGTTTAAGGATTTTCCTTTGATCTTTTCAAGAAGGGGGAAGTTTGTCTATTATGGATGAGACTTTTATCTCCTTATTCATATTCGTATTACACTGGTTGAGTTGGTTTAGGATATGCATAAAATTATTGAATTGCTTTACTACTGGCCTGACATCATTCATTTTATAATTAAAAAATTTAATAGCCAAAAATTTCTTAGTTGTTGCGTCCTCCATTAGATATTTGGCCTCCAGTGCATCCCAACTTCATTAACAGTTGATTTACTATAGTGTATATCGAATAGAGTATTCGTCATTGCATGCACATGTGCTCCTTACATATGTAATAATTTCGTTCCCATTTTAGTCTTGTTCGTGCTTGCACAATAGTCTCATTTTATGTTTCCTCTAGTTTCTGCGTCGTAAGAACATAAACCACTTATAACCCGACCAATAAAAAATGCATCTTCTTCTGCCAACACACGAAATGAACATCATTGAACCTTTCTAATTTGGTGAAATCAGAAGCAAACTCTTTCAAACTGTACGATGACACCGTCGAATAACATGTTAAGATTGTTGGTGTATATTCCTAAATTTTTGATGAAGTGGCACAACAGTGATAAAAACAAATCTGTAGAGATTGCTCCAAGGCACGTCAATGATTCTTTTCTTAAGACGTTATTTGTCTTTACCACTCGTTTAAACAAACAAATGAGTGCTCATGAGTTAAGGTGGATTATCTCCCAAGATACAATGAAGCCGAGATGATCGTTCTCTTTAATCAATTGCGATAGCACTGTTGAAATCGATTCAAACTATCTTCTGAATTGACAACAATGACAGAGTATCGAGTTTGTGATCTGCAGTATCACAAACTCGAAATAGCATTGAAAGAAATAAGAAAGAAGAAGAGAATGAGAAACTTGAATTTGCAATGCTTTTTGGCGTTTCTGATTTCAGAAAGAAGAAAGTGTTTTGAAACACTTTTAAGTCATTGCAAATTTTAGGGAAAGAAAAGTGGTCTGAAATAATTTTTGGATGTTACTATAACAGTTGTGAAAAGAGGTGTCTTTTCGCTTAAAGCGTTGTGTCTTCTACCAACGAGGCTCCCTTTCGTTTGAATTTTCAAACATCCTGCCATTTCAACAGTTGTGTTTCCTGCCTTTTTTGTATTTTAATTTGAATTCTGGGCTTGCTAATTCACACAAAATATTTAAACATTTGGTTGGTTATGCATAGCTTCCCTCCTCATAATGAAAAATATATTTGGATGTCCAAATGGTTCAACATTCTCTTAAGGAGCTTATATGTAAACAAATATAGTTCCTACTATTCTAATAAGATAAGATGTGGGACTATTCCCAATCATTCTTCCTCTTCCCTTTCTTAAACATAAAATAACTCGCATAAAAGATGGAACCCAGTGTTTGAGGCTGCCGAACGATAGCGGGCTCTGAGGAGGTTGATAATATACGTAGCTTTCCCCTTGCATTGCGACGAGGTTGTTTCCCGACTCGAATCTGTTCGTCCGAATCACCATGGCGGATGACCTAACCGTTGCGTCAAGGCTTCATCTCAAAATAACTCATACAAAATATTTTATAAAAGTTTTCACTAACAATTTTTCAATACATCATACTAAACAATTTTTTTATTTTTTTTTTTTTTTTTTTTTTTAATAACAGAAATTTTATTAATCAACATCAAAAGCTGTCAACAAGCCTGACAGGTAACTCAGAAGCAGACAGGTAACTCATACTAAACAATTATTATTGATAATATGACATGCGATGATTTTCATTATATGAAAACCTTTTGATGTTTGAGAGTTTACCCGTCATTTTCTATGATATAGGTCCTATTCTAATTCTCTATTATTATTTTATTTTCCATATGTTGTTTTCCTCAAAATTAAAATTTCTTAAAATCAAAAAAAATCATTCATACATATACATACATACATATATTTATTAAATGCATTAATTTTTCATTGTATTATGCTTCCATTGCGAATGAATATTCTTATATTTGTTACAAGTTTTATAATACATAAAATATGTTAAATTGTTGTTGCACTTTCAAATATAGTCTTATTTATCACTATCTCAACAAATATTTGAATTAAATGTATAAATTATTTATCTGATCAAATGTGTCAAACATGAGATACGAAATTCAATTTTTTTCGCACTAGATACTTAATTAAAAATATTACCAAATCATAAATTTTAAATCAATAAAATTAACATGATTAACTCTCTCTCTCTGCGCACACACACACACAAACACACACACATACATATAGATATATAACCATAGTAAGGAATAAATTTTTTATTTTCTTGGTTCTTTCCAATTATATCACGTTAAACTTCTCATTCAAGTTATTACCTTTAGGTTACTATTCATTTTTTTTCCTTTTATATCAAGGTTAATTTTCATTACATTACGTTATAATAATATGATCATATGTCAATATATGAATTTCACTTTTTCTAAATTTTAAATTTACACATTTATTTTTACGGATTAGTTTCATCAAAAATAATAACTTTACCGTCACTAAATTTTACTTTGAGATAAATGAGTGATATATTTAATTTTATTAAAGTTTTATCACAGAGTGAAATTATTGAAATAATATTTCGTTTACAAAACTAGAATATTTTGAGAAAACTGCAATATTTATAAGCTTTCCATGTTTCAATTTTTTTCCACTTTCAACTGTTGTCTAATCTATATGGTTATAAATTATGTTATAATTTTTGTTTAACTACGTGATGTCAATCAGTGAGGTGGTTTCTTCTCAGACCAGTGGACCTATCAGTTCAACTCAGAATTCAAACAACACCCTTCCAACTCAATCCAGTGGTACCATGAGGTCCCTTTACAGTCATGGCAGCAGCTCTCTCTACATCACAACACAAAAAGTTGATGGAAAAAGAAAACCTACAGTGGGCAGAGTCGGTAAAATTAGTTATCACTGGGCGTGGAAAACTTGGATGCCTCACTGGAGATCTTCCTGCACCTCCTTCGAATGACTCCACCTACAAGGTAGGCAAGATGAGAATTCTATTGTCCTTGCATGCTTAATTAACCAGATAGATCCGAAAATCAACTGCAGGTATTTATTTTTCAAAACCACCAAAGAAGTATAGGAAGCTGCCAAAAAGATGGACTCTGAACTTGGTAAAGCTTCTCAAATTTTTGAAATCCACACCAAGCTCAAAGGACTCAAACAAGGTAATCAAACTGTTACCAATATTTTTCGGACTTACGGGACCTGGGATAGGAACTCAATTTGTATCTGGATATCACAACTTTATGGGCTAACTGCACTACAATACAGCAGCAGTTAGAAAAAGAACGAGTTTTTGAGTTCCTTACCGGGTTGAACAGCAATCTTGATAAAGTGAGAGATTGTTTGTTAAGTCATACCCCATTTCCTAACACCGAAGAAGCTTTTTTTGAGGTTAGACGTGAAGAAGCATGTCGTTATGTCATGCTTACTACTCTCGAATTACAGCACATAGAAAGCTCCGCTCTTATTTCAAAATTAGGACCACCACCACATGTCAGATTCAATTCTGATCCTCGGCCTAATCGTAAGGGTGAAAGACCTTGGTGTGATCATTGCAAACGTCATGGCCATACTCTGTCCACTTTATGGGAAATTCATGGCAAACCACTGAATTGGACTCCTCGTCGCCAGAATGACGAAAAGGCCCACAAAACTCAGCCTGAAAGTAATGTTATTCATAACGTTAGAAAAGTGTATGAAATTGTTATACAGTAACATCAAAAAAACATTAGTAAATAGTTAGACAATAACGTCAGAAAAGCACGCAACTGTACACATACAAAAGTATTACGAAATGGTTACAATTTGCAACTTATGTTGCAAATTACAACAACAATAAACCATCACAGATACGTTGCAAAATTGGTACAGGTAGAGCTGTGTAGTTAAAAAATAAAATAGTAAAGAGCGTACCGATTAGATTGTCCGAGTCCAGTTTCTCAAAATTGTTTCCTTGAAACAATATTTCCCCCTCTACGGCGCTTAAGGAAATCGAGCAATTGTTCCCCAAGGTAAAACAGACATTCTCTGTGATGCAGCACAACAATCGCAGAGCAATGACGAACTCAAAAGTGTATTTTTAAGAAGAGTGTTGTGAGGAGAAAGAAAAAGCAGAAAAATTAATTGTGTTTTCACTGTTTTCTATCCGTCTATATATAGACGCGGTGCATGTTCAAATGGATGCGATTGTTGGAAAGGTTGTGACCCGTTACAAGGCGGTGCGACCATTTGAATTCGAACTGACAGAAATAAAAAACTGTTCGGTCTGAACAGCTACGCCAAGCCAACGACCAACTGCAAAGTGCTAAGTGCCTCTAATATGCCTCAAACGCCCATTCACCATTCCCTTAAGGAGCTTGTATGTAAACAAATATAGTTCCTACTATTCTAATAAGATAAGATGTGAGACTATTCCCAATCATTCTTCCTCTTCCCTTTCTTAAACATAAAATAACTCACATAAAAGATGGAACCCAGTGTATGAGGCTCACTAACGATAGCGGGCTCTGAGGAGGTTGATAATATACGCAGTCTTCCCTTGCATTGCGACAAGGCTGTTTCCCGACTCGAATCTGTTCGCCCGAATCACACTGCGGATGACCTTACTGTTGCGTCAAGGCTCAATCTCAAAATAACTCACACAAATATCATATTAAACAATTATTATTGACAATATGACATGCGATGGTTTTCATTATATGAAAACCTTTTGATGTTTGAGAGTTTACCCGTCATTTTCTGTGATATAGGTCCTAAAATTATTTCTTCTAATTCTCTATTATTATTTTATTTTCCATATGTTGTTTTCTTCAAAAATTAAAATTTCGTAAAATCAAAAAAATCATTCATACATATACATACATACATATATTTGTTAAATATATTAATTTTTCATTGTATTATGCTTCCATTGCAAATGAATATTCTTATATTTGTTACAAGTTTTATAATACATAAAATATGTTAAATTGTTGTTGAACTTTCAAATATAGTCTTATTTATCACTATCTCAACAAATATTTGAATTAAATGTATAAATTATTTATCTAATCAAATGTGTCAAACATAAGATACCAAATTCAAATTTTTCGCACTAGATACTTAATTAAAAATATTACCAAATCCTAAATTTTAAATCAATCAAATTAACAAGATTAACTCTCTCTCTACACAAATACACACATACATATAGATATATAACCATCGTAAGGAATAAAGTTTATTTTCTTGGTTCTCTGCAGTTATATTACGTTAAAGTTCTCATTCAAGTTATTACCTTTAGGTTACTATTCCTTTTTTCCCCTTTCATATCAAGGTTAATTTTCATTACATTACATCATAATAATATGATCATGTGTCCATATGCATTTCATTTTTTTTTTAAATTTTAAATTCACACCTAGATTAGTTTTATCGAAAATAATAATTTTAACGTTACTGAATTTTACTTTGAGATAAATGTTTGATATATTTAATTTTATTAAAGTTTTATCACAAAGGGAAATTATTGAAATAATATTTCGTTTACAAAACTAGAATATTTTTGAGAAAACTGCTATATTTATGAGCTTTCCATGTTTCAATTTTTTTTCGCTTTCAACTGTTGTCTAATCTATTTGGTTATAAGTTATGTTATAAGTTTCGTCTAATTATGTGATGTCAATCAGTGAGGTGGTTTCTTCTCAGACCAGTGGACCTATCAGTTCAACTCAGACTTCAAACAACACCCTTCCAACTCAATCCAGTGGTACCATGAGGTCCCTTTACAGTCATGACAGCAGCTCTCTCCACATCACAACACAAAAAGTTGATGGAAAAAAAAATACCTGCAGTGGGTAGAGTCGGTAAAATTGGTTATCACTGGGCGTGGAAAACTAGGATGCCTCACTGGAGATCTTCCTGCACCTTCTTCGAATGACTCCACCTACAAAGTTGGCAAGATGAGAATTCTATTGTCCTTGCTTGGCTAATTAACCCGATATATCCGAAAATCAACTGCAGGTATTTATTTTTCAAAACCACCAAAGAAGTATGGGATGCTGCCAAAAAGATGGACTCTGAACTTGGTAAAGCTTCTCAAATTTATGAAATCCGCACCAAGCTCAAAGGACTCAAACAAGGTAATCAAACTGTTACCAATATTTTTCGGACTTACGGGACCTGGGGTAGGAACTCAATTTTTATCCGGATATCACACCTTTATGGGCTAACTGGACTACAATACAGCAGCAGCAGTTAGAAAAAGAATGAGTTTTTGGGCAAAGTGAGAGATTGAATCCTTATCCTCGAATAGCAATCTTGATAAAGTGAGAGATTGTTTGTTTAGTCGTTCCCCATTTCCTGACACCGAAGAAGCATTTTTTGAGGTTAGACGTGAAGAAGCATGCCATCGTGTCATGCCTACTACCCTCGAATTACAGCACATAGAAAGCTCCGCTCTTGTCTCAAAATCAAGACCACCGCCACATGGCAGATTCAATCCTTATCCTCGGCCTAATCGTAAGGGTGAAAGGCCTTGGTGTGATGATTGCAAACGCCATGGCCATATTTGGTCCACTTTTTGGGAAATTCATGGAAAACCACTGAATTGGATGGTAGGGTTAAGATTTAGATTGGGAAGAAACGGGGATAATTCGAGAGGAAGGATACAGAAATGGAAGGAAAAAAAGATAAAAGGAGAGAATTCAGCAATGAACTTCTTTCATACCCATTCTGCAATTGCTAGTACATACTTGCAGCCACTTTTACAACTTTTTCAACTAGGCCACTAACTACTTTTTGGCGCCAAAACAAATAACTGAAAAATAAAAACAAAAATAAAAGATAGTGCATGCTGCTACTTTTCCTAACAACCCCACAATCCATATTTCTGGGTGCCGTTACTTTCCAACAACCTTACAGCACTATTTTAATTCCTAAATCTTTTTGGCATTTGAATCGTTCTTCTTCGCCGTGCATGCACGTTAGAGTTACCTTCCTGTGCACTGGTTGTGTGCGTATCATCACCCATCCCTTCAAAGTCGACCTTGTCCTCATGGTCGTGGTGGCTTCTATCAATGGTAGTTGGTAGTTGATGTAATGGTGAGATGGCTGAGTTTGGACAATGTTTGAGTAATGAAACGTGAAACACAGGGTGAATGTGAGATTCTGATGGTAACTGAAGCTTATATGCGACCGGTCCAATTCGTTCAATAATTAAAATGGCCCAAAGTATTTCTTCGGTAGCTTGTGGTGATTATTCTTTAGTGTGTGCTGGCGATAGGGTTGAAGTTTGAGAAAGACCCATGAGCTGATGTCAAACTGCTTGTCACTACGGTGTTGGTTTACATGATTCTTCATCCTTGTCTGAGCTCATAACAAGTTGGTCTTGATTAGTCGTAACAGGTCATCTCTTGAAGCTGCCCATTCGTTGAGTTCTGATATTGTAGTTGTGAACTAATGTAATGGATAAGACTGGTGGTGGTCTTCCATACACCACTTGAAAAGGAGACATGCCCAATGAAGTATGTTTTGCGGTGTTGTACCACCATTCGACCCATGGAAGACACTTTACTCATTTGTTCGGTACATTATTGACGACTGCGCGTAAGTAAGTTTATAAGCAACGATTTACGACTTCAGATTGACCATCGCTTTGTGGGTGATAGGCGCTGCTCATTTGTAACTTAGTGCCGTGTAGACGGAATAATTCTTTCCAAAATAAGCTGGTGAACAATTTATCTCTGTCAGAAACAATTGATCTTGGGAACCTGTGCAATCTTGCATATTCTTGCGAGAAATACGAAGTAAGCTGCGATGCCGAGACTGATGTTGGTAGAGCACAGAAATGGCCGTATTTTGAGAGGCGATTTACTATCACCAATATAATTGTTCGACCGTTCGCTGGTGGAAGATGGGTAATGAAATCCATGGTTATATCTTCCCATATGTGTGTTGGTATCGGCAGTGGTTGTAGTAGACCCTTATGAGGAGTGTTATCCGGCTTAATCCGCAAACAAGTCTGACATTGTTGAACAAATTCCTGGACGGTGTTTGCTAATTTTGGCCAATAAAAATTACTCGCAACTCTAGCAATTGTGCCCTTCATTCCAGAGTGACCCCCAATTTTTGATGCATGTAACTCAGTGATAAGTTGGTTCTTCAACTCCGTGTTTGCAGGCACATATAAACGATTGTCCCAAAATAATAGATTATTTCACAATGGAAACTTAGGGTTGGAACAGGCACCTGCACGCAATTGTGTGATGATGGACTGTGCTACCGCGTCTTGCTGTAGTGCAGATTTGATGCTAGCCAACAAGGGAAAAGTCGGTCCCGAAATTGCGTACATCGTAGCTTCACTGGTGTGCCGTGATAAGCCATCTACAACCACGTTTTGCCTGCCTGGTCGATAATGGATGGTAAAATCAAATCCAAGGAGCTTCGTAAGCCACTTTTGCTACTCTGGTGTTTGTATTGTTTGCGACGTCAGCTCTTGGAGGCTTTGATGATCCGTGTAAATCTGAAAAGGACGACCTAACAAATGATGCCGCCATTTTTTTTATAGAAGAAGTAATTACAAACATCTCTCTGGAATATGTGGAAGCTTTTTGAAGGTGGCGAGTTAATTTGAGGGAGAATAAGGCGATCGGGTGGTCTGTTTGGGCTAGGACGGCGCCGATGGCTGTGGCAGAAGCGTCGGTGGTGACTATGAACGTTTGATTGAAATTTGGAAGAGAAAGGATTGGGGTATGGGTAACAGCTGATTTGAGTTGTTTGAAAGCGGCATGGGTTTGTGAGTTCCAAGAAATAGATGATTGTTTTAATAAATTGGATAATGGGCTTGAAATGGATGCATAATTTCGAATAAAACGCCTATAGTAGCCGATGAGGCCCAGAAACCCACGAACAGCGGTTATCGACGTTGGTATTGGCCACTTAACCATTGTGTCAATTTTTGCTGGATTGACACGAATCCCTTTATAGGAAATAATGTGGCTCAAATAATCCAATTCGTTGAGGCCGAAAGTACACTTGGTCAGATTTGCAAAGAATTGGTGTTGATCTAAAATTTGAAGAGTGGTGGTGAGGTGTTTCAAATGATCGTTCCATGAAGAGCTATAAATAATAATATCATAAAAAAAACGAGAATAAACTTCCGTAAATATGGTCGAAAGATATTATTCATCGTTGCTTAGAATGTGGATGGGGCTTTGGTTAAGCCAAAAGGCATTACCGAAAATTCAAAATGTCCTTCGTGAGTACGGAAAGTGGTTTTGGGTATATCAGGTGGGTGGACACGAATTTGGAAATAGCCGTTTTGGAGATCGAGCTTTGAAAAAATTATTGCACCATAAAGTTCATCCAATAATTCGTCCACCGTTGGGATGAGAATGCGGTTTTTAATGGTGCTTGCGTTAAGCGCTCTATAATCGACACAAAAACACCACGAGCCGTCTGTTTTTACTAAGAGAACGGGTAGGGAGAATGGGCTAATGGATAGTTGGATGATTTTGGAATTGAGCATTTCTTGGATTTGTCGTTCGATTTCGTTTTTTTAGAAGTATGGATATCGATACGGTTTGGTGTTTATTGGTTTCGAATTGGGTGTGAGGTTAATGTGGTGATTTAATTAGCGGTCTGGAGGGAGATTTGTTGGTGGAGCAAAGATATGTGAATAAGGGGAGAGCAAGTTTTGAAGCTGTGGGTGGCCGTAGTTTATTGGTAGTGGTTCTACAGTGCAAGTGTCGGTTGTAGGTAAAGAAAAGTGGCTATTGAGGAGGTCGGCTCGAGGCGTTTTGATTTAAAGAAATAGGAGATGGGTTGAGTGTTTGGCCCATCCCAGTTAAACATACGGGCTTGCCATAAATTTCAAAAAGCATGGTTAATTTCTTGTGATCCATGGTAACCAGCCCTAATTGCTCAAGCCATTGGATACCCAATACTGCGTCTGAACCCACTATCTCAAGCAAATGAAAATCGATGGAAAATTCAATTCCTTGAATATCCGTAGTTAAATTTCGGCAGCATCCTAGGCTCCATAGCTTTTCGCCATTTCCAACTGTGACTGTGAATGAATTCATGGTATTTGTTGCCAACCTTAAGAATTTCGCCGTTTTTGGGTGCAAGTAATTATGTGTTGAACCGGAATCCACTAAAATTGAGATGTGATTTCCATTGACAAGGGATGGTAGTCGCAACGCTCGTGGGTGAGATGAGCCAGTTAAAGCATGGAAAGAAATTTCCTGAGGGAATTCGAGGAGAGGTTCGGTTGTAGTTGATATGTCAGGTGGTGGTTGTGGATCGGGTTCTCCATCGGCTGTGTTATTTGATTCGTCAGAATTTATGTCTGGAAGAATCATTAGTATGTGAGTTGGTTTACATCGATGATCGAATTGGTACTTCTCATTGCAGTTAAAGCACAATCCCTGCTGTTCACGGGCATTCATTTCGGTTTTGGAAAGTTGTTTGATGGGTATAGTCGGCTTGGTTGTTTGAGTGGAAGGTGTTTGTAGAAATGTCTGAGTATTGTTTTGGGTGGGTGGTGATTTGGTAAGATATTGGCTGGTTCTAGAAAATGGGTATTTGGTTTGGTCGGTAGATTTTCAATCGATCAGTTTAGCTGTATCGATTGCATCAGAGGGTGTAGCAGGCTTAAGTAGGAGTAGTTCATTTTGAATATCTGTTTTGAGGCTGGAAATGAAAAATTGAAGAATGGAGTCAGGTTGTAATGTGGTGATTCGATTACAAAGGGTTTCAAAGGTAGCTTGGTAATTGTCTACGGTGGTGAGTTGTTTCAGTTTGAAGAGGGTAGCCTATGGATTTAAGAATGTAGGTGGACCGAAGCGTTGTTCTACTGCTTTTGATAAGGCTGGCCACGACGACAGTTGATTGTTACGGTGCATCCACTAAAACCAGGTGAGAGCTTGTCCCTGCATATGAAAACTTGCAAGATCCACGCGTTAGTCTTCGGGTCTTGAATAATATGTGAAAAAACGATCTGCTTGGAAAATCCAGTCATGAGGATTGGAGCCGTCGAAGGTTATTAGCGCGATTTTTGGGTTTCTGTGTTGGTTAGGGGTAGACAGTAAAGGGGGTTGTCTGCGAGATGTAGCTGTTTGATTGTTTAGGGAAGATGGAGGTAAGGTTTCGAATTTCTGGTTTAATTCAGCCATTGATTTGGTAAGGGATTGAATGGCGGATTTGATGTCTATGATATCAGCGTTTTGGGATTCGAGTAAGGATCCATGGTTGGTTTGTGTGGCTTGAAGGGCTGTGATGGTTTCGTTGTGGTTGTTGAGCTGGTGAACAACCTCTTCTAGTCGAGTCATGGAGGAATAGTTTTGGATGTTAAGGGAAGGGAGGAGAAGATCACTGGTGAAAGCACCAAAATGGTAGGGTTAAGATTTAGATTGGGAAGAAAGGGGGATAATTCGAGAGGAAGGATACAGAAATGGAAGGGAAAAAAGATAAAGAGAGAGAGAATTCAGCAATTAACTTCTTTCATACCCATTCTGTAATTGCTAGTACATATTTATAGCCACTTTTACAACTTTTTCAGCTAGGCCACTAACTACTTTTTGGCGCCAAAAAAATAACCGAAAAATAAAAGCAAAAATAAAAGATAATGCATGCTGCTACTTTTTCTAACAACCCTGCAATCCATATTTCTGGGTGTCGTTACTTTCTAACAACCTTGCAACACTATTTTAATCCCTGAACCTTTTTGGCATTTGAATCGTTCTTCTTGGCCGTGCATGCACGTTAGAGTTACCTTCCTGTGCACTGGCTATGTGCATATCATTGGACTCCTCATCGCCAGAATGACAAAAAGGCCTACCAAACTCAGCCTGAAAGTAATGTTATTCGTAACGTCAGAAAAGGGTACGAAATTGTTATACAGCAACGTCAAAAAAACATTAGTAAATAGTTAGATAGTAACGTCAGAAAAGCGTTACGCAACTGTACACACAAATTGTTAACAGTAACGTTACAAAAGTGTTATGAAACGGTTACAATTTGCAACTTATGTTGCAAATTGCAACTTAGTTGCAAATTGCAACTTATGTTGCAAATTGCAACAACAACAAACCGTCACAGGTACATCGCAAAATTGGTACAGGTAGAACTGTGCAGTTAACAAATAAAATAGCAAAGAGCGTACTGATTAGATTGTCCGAGTCCAGTTTCTGAAAATTGTTTCCTTGAAATAATATTACCCCCTCTACGGCGCTTAAGGAAATCGAGCAATTGTTCCCCAAGATAAAACAGACATTCTCTGTGATGCAGCACAACAATCGCAGAGCAATAACGAACTCAAAAGAGTATTTTTAAGAAGTGTGCTGTGAGGAGAAAGAAAAAGCAGAAAAATTAATTGTGTTTTCACTGTTTTCTGTCCACCTATATATAGACGCGGTGCCTGTTCAAATGGATGCGATTGTTGGAAAGGTTGTGACCTTTTACCAGGCGGTGCGACCGTTTGAATTCGAACGGACAGAAATAAAAAACTGTTCGGTCTAAATAGCTACATCAAACCAACTGCCAACTGCAATGTGCTAAGTTCCTCTAATATGCCTCAAACGTCCATTCACCCGCACCGCGGATGTGGATGCGGGCTCGGGCACGAGGGAGGGTGCACGCGAGGTGGTGCAATGCACCACCCGTCATGGCTTGTGTCTCTATTTGTCTATATAAATTGTCATAATGTCCACGTCTTACTATATAAACGCAAATAGTTTATTTTATTCTAAAATGTGGGACTATTCAACTTCCAAGGCAATTAATGTCTTCACATTCCCCAATACAACTCATTCATTTCTAACAATCTCCCACATGAATAAGTATTTGTTCAATTTGTTTTTAAATTATGCGAAATATTTATCGCATCGGTTAAAGTAGCACATTGCCCTTGAACTTTCCTAGTGTTTATCCTTTTGACTTACTGGAAAATTAGTGGACTAGGTTGGTTTTGAACTGTAAGCCTTTTGTGTAAATCTAAAATAGACAACACACAATAAGTGTTTCAAACCCTCCTTGGTTCTCTATTTGTGTTCGTTTTGCCATGAACACCAGCTTGGTCTCACAAGTGCTTTGGACATTTTGCCTTGCAATTCTCCTTGAAGCGGCGCCTTCGCATTCACGTAGGTGATTCTATAACGGGTATTTTCTCAATACTCGATTCTATCATATTACCAAGTATAGACATCATTAAAAGTATTAAAACTTATCCTATTCTCTGATGAGTAGTGCACTGACTTATCATAGGAATGGTTTGATTAGTGTTATCATGTTTATCTAAACTTAGTTGTCGCTTTGAACCTAGATCTTAGGATCTCCAGTTATCCAGTTAGCTAGTTGTTAAAATTTGGTGATACAAAATCACAAATAGAGGAAAATATGCAAAAGAAAGAATGAGAAGATTTTGTTTTCCCTAATTAGTATGCATATTTGAGTATGTTTATTTCTCTCTCTAATTGGTTAATCAAATTATTATTTTCCATCTAATGTTAACTTGGACATTAAGTAATTAATTATATAAATAGAGACTAGAAGAGAGTAAAAATATGGTGGAAAATTTATTTGCAAATTTTTTCATCTCCATCTTTGTTCTTCTTCTCCAACAATTTTAGCTATATAGACATTTGCTCCCTTTCTCAATTTGGTTATTCAATGATATATTTTTATTTTAGCTTTGTTCTATTAATTCCGTTTTGTTTCAATTTGGTTATTCAATGATATTTTATTGCATTTTGATTTCAATTCCGTTTTGTTTTCAGTCCAAGTTATCTCTTTTTTATGATTTGAGTGACAAAGATATGTTGATAAAAGCTTCCGCAAATCACTACTATTTCTATAAAAGTTTGGTATCGGAGCATAAATCCTCACAAAGCTTAGAGTAGTTTTGGTTTGAAAAATTATTGATGTCGGATATGATTTCGTTTTCGAAGATGACTAATTTAGATGGGAAAAATTAGGGTATTTGAAAGCCTAAGATGGAGGATGTTCTGTACCTCAATGATCTTCATGATCCGATTGATGGAGATGGAAGAAACCTCTGATGTAGATGAGGGAAAATGGAAGAAGATGGATAAGAAGACGATTGCTCTGATTCGCCAGTATCCTGATGATTCAGTTTTCCATCATGTATCTAATTGTTAATCCGCGAAGGCTTTATGGTACAAGTTCGTATCTTTGTATGAGTTCAGAGAGTGCTACTAGTAAGGCTTTTCTGGTTCAAAAGTTGATACAACTGAGTTCAGAGAATGCTACTAGTAAATCTCTATAGCTTGGTAAGTTCTGTAGTCGACAATGGAAAACGAGTGATTATTGAAGGACCTAGGCGACGACATGGTGGAGAGGTTAATATGATCACTGCTTATGATTCTAGCATTGTGGATCATATTTTAGACACGGGTCTTCATGTTGATGATTCTCGAGGGATCGATAGTGATCAGGTAATGAGCTCAGATCAAGTGACAGACGAGTGTCGAACTGCAAAATCCACAAAGACAAGACGGAGATCTTTGTGGTAGTACAAACATTTTTGAGACCGAATTTGTGTGGTGCACCTCGTGTGGGAGATGCATCACTTCTAGGCGGTGGTTGAGGTTTCTAATTTAGTGTGGTTGAGATATTGAGATTTGTGATAGATCTAGATGTGACATGCTTGATATGTTGGAGACATGTGATTTTACATCAAGGTAGAATGTTAAATTTTGGTGATACAAAATCACAAATAGAGAGAAATAAGTATGCAAAATAAAGAAAGAGAATATTTTGTTTTTCCTAATTAATAGGCATATTTGAGTATGTTTATTTCTCTCTCTAATTAGATAATCAAATTATTTTTTGCCATCTAATGTTAGCTTGGGCATTAAGTAATTGATTATATAAATAGAGACGAGAAGAGAGTGTAAAAGTGTGGTGGAAAATCTATTTGTTGATTTTCTCATCCCTATCTTTGTTCTTCTACTCCTATAATTTTAGCCACATAGATATTTGCTCCCATTTTCAATTTGGTTATTGATTCATGGTATTTTGTTTATTTGAGCTTTTTTCTATTAATTGTAAACAAAATTTTGGTGAAGCAATAAAGTGGGTGGTTGGATGGAATATCTTGTGTTATTGCGTTTTGATTTCAATTTCGTCTTGTTTTCAATTCAAGTTATCCTCTTTGTGATTTGGGTGACAAAGATCCAATGATAAAAGTTTCTGAAAAGTGCTACTATTTCCATAACATTAGGTGGGGTTTCCGTTTAAAGAAACTTTTAGTTTATGGGCCTTAACCCCATTCTCATCAATAAGATATTAATCTTCTCTCTAGATAAGTCTTTTGTTAGTGGATCCACAATGTTATCAATTGATCTTACATAGTCAATTGTGATAACCCCATTGGAGAGAATTTGTCTAACAATTTTATGTCTACGACGAATATGTCTAGACTTGCCCTTATTAAGCCTACTACCGGCCCTTCCAATATTTGATTGGCTGTCGCAACGTATGTGTAACGACCCAGGATTTTAATTTATTTAAATTTGAATATTTAATTAATTTTAGATATTACTAAGTGAAATTTATAAGTCAAATAAATTTTTATTTGAATAATTGGATTTAATTGAATAATTAAATCGATAATTTAATATGTGAAATTATGGAAATAATTGAAAATTGAGTTAAATATGATTGAAAATGATTTGTAAAATTTTATTTTATCATATTGAAGTTAGAATGATATTTTAGAACTTTTAAAATTGAATTAAAAGTTTATTTGTGAAAATTGAATATTTTAATATTAAATCGACTAGTGAAAATAGTCAATTTTTGAACAGTGTCAGAATTGGACGAGACTAGTTTCATTGGATCCGTAATAGTTAGTTATTACCGGATTTCAATTTTCGTGTCAATCGGAGCTATCGTTTGATCGTGGCAGCTCGAAACGCATCGAATTATTTTTAATATTAATTTGGCGAGTTAAAATAGCCATTTTTCAAAAAGTCTCGGATTTCGACGAAACCAGGTTCATCGGATCCGTAATGTGGTATTATTGTAAGGTTTCAAATTTCGTGTCAATTGGATTTACCGTTTGTCCGGTACAAATTAAAACGCCTAGAAAATCGTTTAAATCTGTTTAATTTAAATCGAACGTTTGTAGCCATAACTCGCACAGATGTCCGAATTAGCTTCTGAAACCTGTTCCATTGTGTCCGGAATGCGGGGTAAACCCTAGAAACGATGGTTACGGCGCGTAAATTGGAGTTCGGAATTTTCGGATGAATAGTGTTCGAAAATTCTCTATAAATAGCCAACCTCTCACAAAAAAATAAAATAAAAATATCAAAACCCTAATCTAAACGTGTAGCCGCCAGTTCAAGCTTCAATGGCCAGAAACACGCGACCTTCCTCCCTCCAAATTTTCAAATCCGTGCAACGATTCAAGAATCTTTCAACTAGAAACTCGTAGAGCACGTCGCGAACTACATATTCAACGATCATGATCGTTTCTAGTGCTTCGGATCGGCGACAAATCTCGCTCAAAGGTCTGCAGTTCGGCCTCGAAGTGCGCGCTAGGATGAGAGTGAGCTTCATGAGGTTGGGGCCGAGTATAGAGGAGGTGAAGGGCTTCAACATGGCAGTGGTTTGATGAAGTTTAGTCGAGTATTGGCGTTGCAAGATTAAACCCTAGTTAGGGATTTGATGGGTTCATGTGCGGCTACGGGTGACTGGATACGTGAATGAAGGGGGGAAGGAGATGCTATGCACGGTCATGATGGAGAGATGTTGGATCCAGTGGCTAGGAATTTGTGTGGGTTAAAAATTAAAATTTATGTTGTGAATTTGTTTATATAAATACGTGTAAACTTCATAAATGCATAACTTTTTCATACGAGGTCGAAAACACGCGAAACCAGTTGCGTTGGAATCGTATGGACGAGCACTACGCGATGAAATTGGATTAGAGTCGTTTGGAGTTAGCGATTTATTTCGAATAAAATTAAACGCGCGTTTAATTTTATTCGAAATAAATCGCTAAAACGAAAATAAAATCAAGGTGAGAACTTCTCACTCAATCGAGTCAGTTTCGATTTTATTTTAAATAGTTAGATTTAAAATATTTGAATGCATGTTTGAATGATGATTGTTATCTATTGATTGTTAAAATAGACATTATGCGCCGTTAGTAAGCGGATGTTATTTATTAAAAACATATACCGCGAATATTTCATAAACAGTGAAATTGGTATTATATATAATAGCAATATATATATATTGGCATATGTATATATTGGAGTTATTGATTTCCCGCATTTTTTTTAGCGGATGAGACTCTATTGCGCCGTTTATTAAGCGGATAATATTTTAAATCCCATATACCGTGATAATTTCGTACTGGAGCGAAATTGGTATTGTGCTAATGTTTGTGGATGCAGGGAAACAGGTTGGAGGGATCCAACTGGATTCCTCAACAGTATTTATTTGATTTCAGATATTTTGATATTTGATGGACTATCATATCGATATATGATGTCGTTGTTGTCGTGATTGACTATTTGGTATGTAGCATCATTGGACCAAATTTGGAATTTTAAAAATGATTTTTAAAGTGATTTTTGAAAGAAAACGTTTATAAAATATTTTTGGAATTGATCCATTTTAAATAAATAAACGTATAATTTTTAATGTTATAAAAATCATGATTTTTAAGAAATATAGTTAAAAACTGATTTTTGAGAATATGATGCTAATGATTTTATAAAATAGTTAAATCGGAATTTTTGAATTTTTATAAAAAGTTTAAAAATAGGATTTATAAAATTTGATTATTTTATAAATCAAGAGAATGATGAAATTATAAAGAAGATTAAAGATGTTTTAAAATAATAATATAAATTGATTTATATTAAGAGATTTATAAATGGATATTTATAAATGAAAATATTTGAATTATAAAACGAGTTTTTATAAGTGTTTGAATGAAGTGAAAATGAATTTCATAAATGAATGAAATTCATAGAATTATAAACGGTGAAGTTATAAATAGAATTTTATAAGCAGTAGGTTTATAAAATTTATAAAGTTATTAAAAGAATAGATTTGGATAAATAATTAAATCTTATAAGTTATAAGATTTATAATTGTGAAGTTTAAAGGAACGATTCTTGTAAACGAATAAATTATAAGTGTTTAACTTATAATATGAATTTCTAGTATATCATGAGATATGAGTTGAGACATGTTAATAAAGGAGATGTATAAATGGAAGTTGTTATAAAATAAATAATAAAGGACTTTATAAACGTTGTTTTACAAATTCGTAAAACGACTTATTTTGATAAGTAAATTGTTATAACTTATAAATGGAGTTATATTCACGTTTTAGACAGTGAATAATCCTTTACGTTAAAAAGAATAGAAATGATGAAATTTGTTAACGTAGTATATTCACATTTTTGAATAGTGAATAATATGTTAAAGAAATTGTTTTGAATGTGATGTTTTAAATTGAATTAAAATGATCTAACGATGTTTTAAGATATGTTGAGATTCGAAACCATAGATTTCAACCTTGATTGTTGAAATAGACGTTTTCGAGAAATAGAAGGAAATGGTGGACTATAACACTATTGTTATAGTAAATGATTTCCGAAAGGAAATGTTTTGTATAGTATTGGGATTTATATATCTATTTTAATTTTGAATCCCTATACTAGTGATTTTGGGTTGTCGTAACGATGTTTTACGCAACATTCGTTTTGACCCAAATAAATATGTTTAAGAGAATGATTTCCTTAAAGAATGAAATATATACTTAATCTCGATTTAAGTATATTGAATATTTTCTAAGTGTTGAAAATAAATAAAATTTGTGAATTACTTTTGAATAAGTAAGGATGGAAATGTTTTCCAATATAAATTGAATATTTTGAGAATTTATCTTTTTGAAGATAAATTGAAATGAATAATTGAATTCGTATATGCATGGATATTTGGGAATGAAAATTCACTATGGAATTTATGAATGAAAAGGAGAATTTGTTTAAAAATAAATATTGATTTATTTTTGAAGTGTGAAATTATATATCTAGTAAAGATATTTTGGAAAATAAATAATTTGGAAAATTATTTAGAATCTGGTGATGTGTGCATATCCATTGATAGTTCAATAGCCGACTATCAATATTTCCCTTTGAATGGGTATTTGATGTGATTGTTTGAATGTGAATGCCACACTTATTTTTGGATAAGCGCTCACTATTCGGGTTAACCGGGAAAGGACCATGGGGTCGTATAACCCATTCCGAATATGTGATACGTCGTTATGAATTGTATTTGAAGATCGGTGTTGAAGACCGAGTATTTGCGAAAGCGATAGGATGACCTATCTATTGTCTCTGCACTGGGTGGCTCCTGGTATAGAGATTCCTTAAGTGATGGGAAATTCGATCGGGATTGTGAATACCCGGATTGCAAGGGCTTCGTGAGAAGTGCCTTCGGTTTTGTTCGAGCCCGGAACAGACTTGTATGGATTGTATGTCTGACATTACAAATTGAGATATAAAGCCGATTTCTTTCAAATATATTTCTGTTTGGTGGCGAAGAATTTATTCTTTTAGCTTAACACCCTTCTCTAAGACGTACGAGCTCAGAGGTTATGTAGTTGAATGTTATCAGCGATATATTCCCAATTTGGTAATGTGACATGCTGAGTGTTGCTGTGAAATGATCATTGTGTTGATTATTTGTGATAGGATCGTTTATTTGATCGTCTATCCTGGTGATCATTTCTATGATCATTTGTTGATCCAAAGCATGGATTTTGTATAAAGTATGTTTTTGTGGACGTGACTTCGTCGAGCCTCACACCCCGTGAATGGTCAAAACAGGAAAGATGCAGCAAGGTTATGAGGGGTAGCGCCCTTTAGGATATGTGCATTTCCTTCTGGAAAAGGGTGGTATCATGGTATGGAGCCCAGATACTTACTCATGTTGAAAACACTTTATGATTGTGTGAATTGATTGCGAGCGCTCGGTGAAAGGTCCCAAAGGACCGGGGGATGGCATATTCGGTCAGTTGTTACTCAGTTAGGGGTAACCCGGCCTTGTGTTGGTAGAGATCCGGTTTGGTTCTTGGGGATGTCCATCCAGAGGCATTCTCATGTGGCAATGGGAAGTTCCTTGGCCTGATCATTCGTTGGAAATCCAAAGAAACAATACGATCTTGTACGGTATTAGTTGTAGAACCTATCATTCACTTATGGTGGCGCCCCACTGTTTGGATGGTAGCTATAGTAGGCATACGATAATGGTCGTATGTTGGCTAAGATTTATATTCTACTTTCGAAATGAATTTTTTTCTACACTATGCACTAGTAATAATATCAAATGTTATTTTAAATGCGTATCAAGCATCTTTGACTATCATAAGGAGAAATCTCCTCTGATTCTGCGTTTGCATTGTGTGTGTGTGCGGGAGGCCTTATGGTAGTCTCATTTTTAAAAGCATTGCGAATTGACTTTAAAATATTACTCTATTTTGATTTTAAAGATAAATAAACTGTTTTGAGTTCTCACACCAGTCTTGCTTATGCTAGGTGATATGTGATGGGGGGTTCTCGCTTCGCGGTTTGGTGGCGAACGGGAGACTCTTACCCCCACACGTCCTCTTTACGGGGTTGGTTAGGCGAAGCCGTGACATTCGAAAGGGTGGCCGTAAAAGCAAGTTTGGGATATCAGTGTAAGCCACGGTGGGGCTGGGATGGTTGAAAAGCCTACCGGTTGTGACCGCTGCCGTCGGGACGTTACATTTGGTATCAGAGCATATGGTTAAGCGACAACCATGGTTCTGTTGGGTATTATTCATTAGAGATAGAGTCGGTAGTACTCTAGAATGAATTTGAGTGTAATAATAGCTATGAGAGCGTATTTGTTAGTGAGTATAAAATTGTTTTATATTGTGATGATTGGTTTATTGAGTGGCATATGAACCTTCGTCAGCACGGTCTGGACAACTATGCCGAAGGGGTTTATAAACATTTGAATAGAACAATTCGACACAATATTATTTTAAATTGGGTAAACGAAATAATTTTACCTTGAGTATATTTTATATATAAAGAAATATTTTTTTCAGAATTATTAAAGTGTATATAAGCTGATTGTTTAGATGTTTGAATAATCTAAATAAAAGAATAATTGTATAAGCAAAAGAATTATAAGAATTGAATTATAATTAAAGTAATTTGCAATTGTGAAATAAACTTATATATATAAGAAGAGAAACTATACGAATATATTTATGAATATGAGTTATAAAAGAAAATGAATTTAAAGTTAAATGGAAAATTTACTTTAGAATTTGGAATCTGAATTGATTTATAAGTGGGAATTTAAGTTATGTAAAACCAAGTGATGTTGAATGAAAATCAAATAATTAAACCAATGAAATTGAATGTAAAGTGAATATACATTGATTGTTATATGGTTGTTAGTTGATTGATTGTATATAATTCATTAAGAGTTAATGAAATTGAGTTAATGAAATTGAAAGCTAAAGAAATTGAAAGTCAATTGGATGTTAAGTGAATCTTAAATAGAATTCAATTTGAATTTGGAAGTGAACCAACTTGAATATGAATTAGTGAATATAAAATAATTGAAAATGAATGTTAGTAAAAAAAACATCCACTGTTAATGAATCGAATGTGATTAAATTGAAAACCCATTTCATTGAATATTAATGAGAATATGAATGAATATTTATTGGTTATGGATGATAGTTGGTTGATGTTTGCATTTGTTGTTTTGTTGCATTTGCTATGTTGGCATATATAGTTATTATGTTACTATATGTTGTATATTGATACTATTGCATATATACATGTTCTCATGTTGTTTGTTGAGTGATTAGTAGGTGCGGATCGCGTTTGCTTCGCATTTGGAGCTCACTTTCGCGCTATGTTAGCCGTATATGCTCGCTAATAAAATATAAGGTACATATCTCGGATTACATACCTTACTTTTATACATTTTTTCCCTTCGGGATGCCTCATTACTTGATGAGATGTATATTTGTGATATATATACTGTCATTTTTTTTTTGGATCGAGCCGCGCAAAGGAGACTATGGCGAATTTTTCCGGAAATTTAAGGCGTTAGAAAAAATTTGAGAAAATTGGAAAATTTTTGCAAACTTTAACTTTGATTTGGAATTGAAAGTTAAACAATAGTAGTTGTTTTTGAAAAGACAACTAAGTATGATTTGAAAACTTAGTAAAGTTTTGTAAGAAATTTAATTATGAATTTTTGGAAAGTTAATATATTCTATAACTTTTCTTACTTAGTAATTTCGAGGACGAAATTCTTTTAAGGGGGGAAGATTGTAACGACCCAGGATTTTAATTTATTTAAATTTGAATATTTAATTAATTTTAGATATTACTAAGTGAAATTTATAAGTCAAATAAATTTTTATTTGAATAATTGGATTTAATTGAATAATTAAATCGATAATTTAATATGTGAAATTATGGAAATAATTGAAAATTGAGTTAAATATGATTGAAAATGATTTGTAAAATTTTATTTTATCATATTGAAGTTAGAATGATATTTTAGAACTTTTAAAATTGAATTAAAAGTTTATTTGTGAAAATTGAATATTTTAACATTAAATCGACTAGTGAAAATAGTCAATTTTTAAACAGTCTCAGAATTGGACGAGACTAGTTTCATTGGATCCGTAATAGTTAGTTATTACCGGATTTCAATTTTCGTGTCAATCGGAGCTATCGTTTGATCGTGGCAGCTCGAAACGCAATGAATTATTTTTAATATTAATTTGGCGAGTTAAAATAGCCATTTTTCAAAAAGTCTCGGATTTCGACGAAACCAGTTTCATCGGATCCGTAATGTGGTATTATTGTAAGGTTTCAAATTTCGTGTCAATTGGATTTACCGTTTGTCCGGTACAAATTAAAATGCCTAGAAAATCGTTTAAATCGGTTTAATTTAAATCGAACGTTTGTAGCCATAACTCGCACAGATATCCGAATTAGCTTCTGAAACCTGTTCCATTGTGTCCGGAACGCGGGGTAAACCCTAGAAACGATGGTTACGGCGCGTAAATCGGAGTTCGGAATTTCCGGATGAATAGTGTTCGAAAATTCTCTATAAATAGCCAACCTCTCACAAAAAAATAAAATAAAAATATCAAAACCCTAATCTAAACGTGTAGCCGCCAGTTCAAGCTTCAATGGCTAGAAACACGCGACCTTCCTCCCTCCAAATCTTCAAATCCGTGCAACGATTCAAGAATCTTTCAACTAGAAACTCGTAGAGCACGTCGCGAACTACATATTCAACGGTCATGATCGTTTCTAGTGCTTCGGATTGGCGACAAATCTCGCTCAAAGGTCTGCAGTTCGGCCTCGAAGTGCGCGCTAGGATGAGAGCCAAGCTTCATGAGGTTGGGGCCGAGTATAGAGGAGGTGAAGGGCTTCAACATGGCAGTGGTTTGATGAAGTTTAGTCGAGTATTGGCGTTGCAAGATTAAACCCTAGTTAGGGCTTTGATGGGTTCATGTGCGGCTATGGGTTACTGGATACGTGAATGAAGGGGGGAAGGAGATGCTATGCACGGTCACGATGGAGAGATGTTGGATCCAGTGGCTAGGAATTTGTGTGGGTTAAAAATTAAAATTTATGTTGTGAATTTGTTTATATAAATACGTGTAAACTTCATAAATGCATAACTTTTTCATACGAGGTCGAAAACGCGCGAAACCAGTTGCGTTGGAATCATATGGACGAGCACTACGCGATGAAACTGGATTGGAGTCGTTTGGAGTTAGTGAAAATTTCGGGTAAAATTAAACGCGCGTTTAATTTTATTCGAAATAAATCGCTAAAACGAAAATAAAATCAAGGTGAGAACTTCTCACTCAATCGAATCAGTTTCGATTTTATTTTAAATAGTTAGATTTAAAATATTTGAATGCATGTTTGAATGATGATTGTTATCTATTGATTGTTAAAATAGACATTATGCGCCGTTAGTAAGCGGATGTTATTTATTAAAAACATATACCGCGAATATTTCATAAACAGTGAAATTGGTATTATATATAATAGCAGTATATATATATATTGGCATATGTATATATTGGAGTTATTGATTTCCCGCATTTTTTTTAGCGGATGAGACCCTATTGCACCGTTTATTAAGCGGATAATATTTTAAATCTCATATACCGCGATAATTTCGTACTGGAGCGAAATTGGTATTGTGCTAATGTTTGTGGATGTAGGGAAACAGGTTGGAGGGATCCAACTGGATTCCTCAACAGTATTTATTTGATTTCAGATATTTTGATATTTGATGGACTATCATATCGATATATGATGTCGTTGTTGTCGTGATTGACTATTTGGTATGTAGCATCATTGGACCAAATTTGGAATTTTAAAAATGATTTTTAAAGTGATTTTTGAAACAAAACGTTTATAAAATATTTTTGGAATTGATCCATTTTAAATAAATAAACGTATAATTTTTAATGTTATAAAAATCATGATTTTTAAGAAATATAGTTAAAAACTGATTTTTGAGAATATGATGCTAATGATTTTATAAAATAGTTAAATCGGAATTTTTGAATTCTTATAAAAAGTTTAAAAATAGGATTTATAAAATTTGATTATTTTATAAATCAAGAGAATGATGAAATTATAAAGAAGATTAAAGATGTTTTAAAATAATAATATAAATTGATTTATATTAAGAGATTAATAAATGGATATTTATAAATGAAAATATTTGAATTATAAAACGAGTTTTTATAAGTGTTTGAGTGAAGTGAAAATGATTTCATAAATGAATGAAATTCATAGAATTATAAACGGTGAAGTTATTAATAGAATTTTATAAGCAGTAGGTTTATAAAATTTATAAAGTTACTAAAAGAATAGATTTGGATAAATAATTGAATCTTATAAGTTATAAGATTTATAATTGTGAAGTTTAAAGGAACGATTCTTGTAAACGAATAAATTATAAGTGTTTAACTTATAATATGAATTTCTAGTATATCATGAGATATGAGTTGAGACATGTTAATAAAGGAGATGTATAAATGGAAGTTGTTATAAAATAAATAATAAAGGAGTTTATAAACGTTGTTTTATAAATTCGTAAAACAACTTATTTTGATAAGTAAATTGTTATAACTTATAAATGGAGTTATATTCACGTTTTAGACAGTGAATAATCCTTTACGTTAAAAAGAATAGAAATGATGAAATTTGTTAACGTAGTATATTCACGTTTTTGAATAGTGAATAATATGTTAAAGAAATTGTTTTGAATGTGATGTTTTAAATTGAATTAAAACGATCTAACGATGTTTTAAGATATCTTGAGATTCGAAACCATAGATTTCAACATTGATTGTTGAAATAGACGTTTTCGAGAAATAGAAGGAAATGGTGGACTATAACACTGTTGTTATAGTAAATGATTTCCGAAAGGAAATGTTTTGTATAGTATTGGGATTTATATATCTATTTTAATTTTGAATCCCTATACTAGTGATTTTGGGTTGTCGTAACGATGTTTTACGCAACATTCGTTTTGGCCCAAATAAATATGTTTAAGAGAATGATTTCCTTAAAGAATGAAATATATACTTAATCTCGATTTAAGTATATTGAATATTTTCTAAGTGTTGAAAATAAATAAAATTTGTGAATTACTTATGAATAAGTAAGGATGGAAATGTTTTCCAATATAAAGTGAATATTTTGAGAATTTATCTTTTTGAAGATAAATTGAAATGAATAATTGAAATCGTATATGCATGGATATTTGGGAATGAAAATTCACTATGGAATTTATGAATGAAAAGGAGAATTTGTTTAAAAATAAATATTGATTTATTTTTGAAGTGTGAAATTATATATCTAGTAAAGATATTTTGGAAAATAAATAATTTGGAAAATTATTTGGAATCTGGTGATGTGTGCATATCCATTGATAGTTCAATAGCCGACTATCAATATTTATCTTTGAATGGGTATTTGATGTGATTGTTTGAATGTGAATGCCACACTTATTTTTGGATAAGCGCTCACTATTCGGGTTAACCGGGAAAGGACCATAGGGTCGTATAACCCATTCCGAATATGTGATACGTCGTTATGAATTGCATTTGAAGACGGTGTTGAAGACCGAGTATTTGCGAAAGCGATAGGATGACCTATCGATTGTCTCTGCACTGTGCAGCTCTTGGTATAGAGATTCCTTAAGTGATGGGAAATTCGATCGGGATTGTGAATACCCGGATTGCAAGGGCTTCGTGAGAAGTGCCTTCGGTTTTGTTCGAGCCCGGAACAGACTTGTATGGATTGTATGTCTGACATTACAAATTGAGATATAAAGCCGATTTCTTTCAAATATATTTCTGTTTGGTGGCGAAGAATTTATTCTTTTAGCTTAACACCCTTCTCTGAGACGTACGAGCTCAGAGGTTATGTAGTTGAATGTTATCAGCGATATATTCCCAATTTGGTAATGTGACATGCTGAGTGTTGCTGTGAAATGATCATTGTGTTGATTATTTGTGATAGGATCGTTTATTTGATCGTCTAACCTGGTGATCATTTCTATGATCATTTGTTGACCCAAAGTGTAACATCCCGAAAATTATGAATTTAAATTTTAGTAATATATTTTAACTTTTTGAAATTTAAATTGAAAAGTTATAAAGAAATAAAATATGAACAAAGTTTAGTGTTTTTAGTTAAAACTTTTAATAAAATTAAAACAAATATTGTAATAAAATCACATAGTTATTTAATGTTAATAACTAAAACCACTTTTCTCTTTAACAAAGTAAAATAATAAATTGTGATAGATGAGCTTTTAATAGAAATCAAATTGTTAAGGTAAGATATGATGAAATTGTGAAATTTAAATAACATAATCATAATCAAACAAATAAACAAAAGAACAAACAAATAAACAAATGAATCAAATGAATATGTTACTATACAAACCAGTAAATATTTAAGCAAAAGAAAATAAGATAAAATAAAAACAAACTCTTACATTTAGCAAAATAAACAAAACAACACACCTATATATATATAAAATAAAAATATAAAACATATAAACTGTACATATAAAAGAAGATGCAAGAGAGTAAAACATTCAAACAAAATAATATTTATATAAATGAAACAGCATATTTTACAGGTACACAGTATAAAAGCTTCTTAAAACATGCTTACATTAAATGCAAGCATCTACAAAGCAACATACCTGCATTCAATGCTTTTACTTCCAGCATGGTTTATCCTGTACTTGTTTTAATCAACCTCAGTAAACAATCTGTTATAAGTAAACATCAACCTGCCTCTTTATTTCGTTCAACAAACTTCTGCAAACCTGAAAAAGAAAAACAGAAAATAAAAAGAAGTTAAAAAAACCAAACCAGAGAAGAAGAATCAAACTGCAGTTAAAAAGAAACAAAAGTATTCTCTGTTTCTATATTGTTCAGGTGAGTAAACCTATATTTATTTGAAATATAAATACTTAATCCATGAATTTGTGTTTTGTTGTATATAAACAAAAAAAAATATTGTTCTGCATATTGTTCTGTGTTTCTGGAAAAAAACTTGTGAGCTCTGTTCTTTAAATGATCATATCTCAGGAGCTAGTTAATTAAAAAAAAAAAGATTCAAAGGAACTTCATTTAACATTTTTAACTTAGGATACTTAAAACAAAATAGGTGGTGTATACTTGACTCACAGTTTAAACTTTTGTTTAAGCTTGAAATCAAAACTTTTGACTTTGTAACATGAATATTACAGTAAAAACAAGATTTTAAGGTAAATTCAAACATTTTAAATCATTGAATTGATATTATAATTTGAACGAACATATGAAAATAGGATTTTTAAAACAGAAATGAAGATTTTTACTTGGGTATCTTAGGAGCAGTTTGTATTTTAGCAAATGTCGCTTTTAAATCAATTCCTGTAAATCAAAAGATTTTTGAATGTTGAGATTTCGTGTGGAGCTAGTTTAATGCTCAAGAATGTTGGGAAAAATACAAATTAATTTTTCTATTGTGTGAATTGGGAGTTTGAAATCAAACTAGGGTTTTAGTCTCGAAATGTATACGGTCTGGAAACGCGATGTGTACGCCACCTCTGACGCATCGAGTTAGGGGATTTTGAGGGGAATGATGGCATGAGGTGTGGACGTGATGGTGACGAAGTTTGAGCTGCTCCGATGGTTGGAGCAACGAGGGCGAAGCGAATTTGTTGGTGAGGATGGGTTCGAGTTTCGAGCTGGAAGCTCGATTTCGTTGTGGGGTCGTTAACAGTAAATTGATCATCGTTTTCGAATAGGGGGATGAAGTGCGATTTGTAGATGGTCACGATGGCCATCAGAGTGGTCGCGAACCACCATGCACGTGCACGGTGGTGATGGTGTCAGTGTTTTGAGTATCAGGGGAGGTGTTGACTTGGAACTCGAGTTGGAACTCGAGAAATTATGTAACGTGCTTCGGGTTTTTCTCGCGTTCCAAAAAGATGTTGGATCTGGGTTTTAAAACATAGCTTTTATAAAATAAAATAAAAAAGAAAGAAAAAAAAAGAGACAGGAAGAAGAAAGGAAACTGGGACGAGGGAGAAGTGGAGAAACTCGGGGAAGAGGACGAGAGAAACGTGGGTTGGCTCGGGGAAGAAATGAAAAGTGACGAGTGTTTACTCGAGTGAATTGAAGATTGCTCGGGTTGATTTCCAAAACCTGCATACTAAAAATGGTGTGTAAATTGTTTAAACATGTTTTTCTAGATCTAATTTATATTTTAATCAAGTAATTAATATAAAACTAGTGTTGGAATTTAAATTAACATTTAAGTTCTCAAATTTGTAATGAATTGATTTCAAAAGTTTAAGAGAGATTTCTCAGTAAATATAAATTAGTGAATAATTTATATTTATTGATTATAAAAAAAAAATTTAACTATGAACTAATAGTTAATTAATTAAGTAATTTCGTTAAGAGTTAAGGATTAATCATTGATTAACTAAGAAAATTAAGAAATCAATGAATGAATAATTAAGTTTTATTAGGGTATTAATTAATGGTTATGAAAAGTAATTAAGAATGATTTGTAATTAAATTGATTAATAAACAATTAAGTATTTAATTAAATTTGTAATTAAGAATTTGTTGATTTTGAAACAATTTATCGAGTTAATTAAGATTTAATTTATTTATCCAAATTTTTATCATTGATTTAAAAATAATTATTTGGTAAATTTATTAAATCCCATTCACTTGGATTTGTCAATAATTAACTATTGCTATGCACTAGATTGATATTTCTGTTATGACTGTGATACTGTGTGATGCACTGTGACTATGATTTGTTCTATATTGATGTGAAAACCCTGTTGTCCGTAAAACGACATTTAAACTTCGATGCGACAGGGAATCGGATTTCAGTTTGTTATCCGAAACCCACATCGACTATGTGAATATTTGTGAATGACATCCACATGTTTTGAAATTTTACACCCACTATTCGAATTAGCCGGGAAAGGATCTTTGTGTCATAAAACCCATTTCGAATATGTGATTCGACGTTATGGATAGCAATCGAAGACCGGTGTTGAAGACTGGGTATTTGCGAGAGCGATAGGATGATCTGTCGATTGACTCTGCACCGAGTTGCTCCGGTATAGAGTTCTCCATATGTGATGGGGAATCCAATCAGGATTGTGGATATCCGGATTTCAAGGACTTCTTTGGAAGTGCCTTCGGTTCTGTTCGAGCCCGGAACAGACTTGTATGGATAGTATGTCTGACATTACAAATTGAAATATAAAGCCGATTTCTTTCAAATATATTCCTGTTGGTGGCGGAAAATTTATTCTCTTAGCTTAACACCCTTCTCTGAGACGTACGAACTCAGAGGTTATATAGTTGAAGGTTATCAGCGATATATTCCCAATTTGGTAATGTGACATACTGAGTGTTGCTGTGAAATGATCATTGTGTTGATCATTTGGATAGGATCATTTATTTGATCGTCTATCTTGGTGATCATTTATATGATCATTTGTTGACCCAAAGCACGGCTTTTGTATAAAGTGTGTTTTTGTGGACGTGACTTCGTCGGACCTCACACCCCGAAATGGTGAAAACAGGAAAGATGCAGCAAGGTTATTGGGGGTAGCACCCCTTAGGGTATGTGCATTTCCTTCTGGATAGAAGTGGTATCATGGTATGGAGCCCAGATACTTAACTTATGTGGATATCGCATATATATATATATATATATATATATATATATATGATTTTGTGATTTGTTGCTGGGCCCCGGTTAAAGGTTGGTTACGACCGGGAGATGGCATACTCGTGTCAGTATTTACCCAGTTAGGGGTAACCCGGCCTTTTGTTGGCAGAGATCCGGTTTGGTTCTCGGGGACGTCCCTCCAGAGGCGTTCTCATGTGGCAATGGGAAGTTCCTTGGCCTGACCATTTGTTGGAAATCCAATAAAACAATACGAAACCCTATACGGTTTTAGTTGTAGAACCTGCCATTTACTTATGGTGGCGCCCCACTGTTTAAATGGTAGCTATAGTAGGCATAGTTCGGAATGTCTATGCTGGCTAAGATTAATATTCTACTTTCGAAATGATTTACTTCACTATGCACTAGTAATAATATCAAAGAACTCTCTTCTCGTATCAAGCATATTTAACTATCATAAGAAGAAATCTCCTCCAATTCTGCGTTTGCATTGTGTGTGTGGCGGGAGGTCTTATGGTAGTTCCATAAGCATTCCGAAAATTCTTTTATAAGTCTTGTTTATTTAAAATACAACTGTCTTTGTTTACTCATACCAGTCCCATGACTGATCCGGAGTTTATTGTTTTCTTTCCTAAACTCTGGGTGCCCATTATTTCCACACGGGCAGCCTAGTAGCAGGTTTCTATATTTTGGAGTAGCAGTATTTTGGAGCTCTTATCTTGGAGATATCTTAGGAGATATTGGAGATTTCAGGTGTTAGCTTTTGGGAGTTCGTTATCATCTCTCTCGTTTGAGAACTTTTGGATATATGTTCACTGTTGTATTATCATGATGTTGTATTTGGAGTTGTAGTGTATGTATTATGTACTCTGTTGCAGTATGGATATTATGTTGATGTTGTAACAGTGATGTTATTTATGATATTGATTATGTTCCGCTGTTTTATATTCATCTAATTGTTGTTATAAGCTCCGGCGATGCGAATTTGATGTCGTTTATTGGACATCGAGTTTGGGTCGTCACAAATTGGTATCAGAGCTGTTGGTTGAGTAAGAACTTTAGCTACGGAGTATAACACATTAGATGGCTCATTAGAGATAGGGTGAAGTATACCCTAGAATGAGTATAATCAAAATTGAAACTTTGAAATTTCTTAGTCTGTTTCTTTTTACTGCTGATATTCCTTAAGATATTTCGCCTATATATCTAAATCAATTTTCTTACTAATCTCAGATAGTGAAAATGAGTGGACGCAGAGGAAGAATTAGGGGTCAAGGCAATGCTGCAGCACCAAATCAAATTCCCGCAGCCGCAGAAGCAGTAATAGAAATTCAGCAGCAGCCGGACTTGGCTGAATTATATAAGAAGTTTGAAAAGCTTGGTGGCAAAACATTTATTGGCAAAGAGTCAATTATTGACGCTCAAGCTTGGGTAAGATCGTGTGAAAAGATTTTTAAGGGGCTAAAATTGCAGGATGAGCAGAAAAGACTTATAGCTTCTTGGCAACTCTAAGGAGAAGCTTCAGCTTGGTGGGAAACCATCATTATAGATGAACCCGAGGAAGAATTTACTTGGGATCGTTTTAAAGAAGTGTTTGAGAAACGTTACATGCCATCGGCGGGAGTTTCCAGAATGTATCAGGAATTTCTGGATTTGAAGCAAGGAAGTTTGTCGTTTGAAGAATACTTGAATAAATTCAGCGAACTATCTCGGTTTGGTCCGGAATTGCTAAATACACCTCTGAAGAAAAACGAAAGGTTTATCCGGGTAATGAACCAAAATTATCATGGAAGAATGACAGGTCATGTTAAAGAATCTTTTTCGGATTTGGTAGATATGGGGTACAGGTACGCTACTCTTGATATACAAGAAGCAACTATGGAAAAATGTAATTCAGGTGGTCAGATTTATAAAAAGCGAAAATTCGGAGGCAAGAAACCTTGGCAAGGCAATGAGAAGAAGAGGAACACTCAAGGAAGAGCAACAGAAAATGTCACTTGTTACAACTGCAAAGAGAAAGGCCACTATTCAGATGACTTCCCAAAACCGAAGAAACCAGCTAGAGAATGTTACAATTGTCATAAACCGGGACATTTAGTTAAAGATTGCCCAGTGATGAAGCCAGCGCAGGTGGCAAAAGTTTACACGATAAAGGAGGACCCCTCATCTTCAAAAGCTGACAAAGGGAAAAGTGTTTTGGAAGGTAACCTTACTATTAATTATAGAACTGTTAGAGCTTTATTTGATACAGGAGCTTCACATAGCTTTATCTCCCAACAAACCGTGAATGAATTGGGACTTGAAACTAAATTTGCTGACGATCTTATTTGCGTGAAAAATCCGGTTGGAGGTCCCGCAAATCTTAGTTCATATTGTAAGAGAGTTCCTATTTCATATGCTAGCTATAAATTTCCTATCAACCTTTATGTCCTCGAATTTGACGAATTTGAAATCTTACTCGGTATGAACTGGTTATCGAGATACGATGCTAGATTGGAGTGTAGTAATCAGACAGTTTTAATCAAAACAAGCCTTGGAAATTTTATTGAAATCTCTTGTGAGAATCCAAGTCCAAGGAGCGACAGATTGATATATACTTTGGGAAATCTTGAACCCACTTTGCAGTCTATACCTGTTGTTCGGAATTTATCCGACGTATTTGAAGAAGTGAAATCTTTACCTCCTCATCGAGAAATAGAATTCCGAATCGATCTTGTACCTAATACTCGTCCTGTTGTTCACTCAAGTCGCAGGATGGCACCCAGGGAAAAGATTGAATTGGTTCATCAAACTAATGAGCTACTACCAAAAGGATTAATTCGACCCAGTGTTTCTGAATAGGGTTCAGCCGTCGTATTTGTTGCCAAATCAGACGGATCTTTGAGATTGTGTGTAGATTACCGCGATCTAAATAAACAAACTCTCAAGAATAAATTTCCACTGCCCAGGATTGATGATTTATTTGATCAGTTGCATGGCGCTCGTTTCTTTTCAAAGATGGATCTAGCCCAAGGATTCCATCAACTACGAATCGCCGAAGATTGTGTCCATTTGACTGCTTTCAGAGGTCCTAATATGTTCTATGAATGGTTGGTTATGCCTTTCGGGCTAACCAATGCTCCAGCATACTTCGTAGATCTCATGACTCGTGTGTTTCGGGAAGTTTTGAATAAATTTGTGCTTGTATTCATTGATGACATCTTAATTTTCTCCAAAACTGAAGATGAGCATGCCGAGCATCTTAGAATTGTCTTAGAAATTTTAAGGAGAAATGTTCTATATGCAAAATTTTCCAAATGCCATTTCTGGGTCAATGAAGTAAAATTCCTTGGCCATATTGTTAATGAAGAAGGAATTTCAGTAGATCCTAGCAAAATTTCCGCTATTCTTGATTGGAAACAACCCACTACTCCAAGAGAAGTTCGAAGCTTTTTGGGTTTAGCAGGCTATTACCGGAAATTCGTTCAAGATTTTTCTAAGTTGGCTAGTCCGCTGACTAAGCTAACAATGAAGAATGCAAAGTTCATTTGGACTTCAAGATGTGAGGAAGTTTTTCAAGAGTTGAAAAAGAGATTGACCACTGCTCCTGTTCTCACTATTGTTAACGGGAACCAAGGCTTATCTGTCTATACTGATGCATGTGGTGAAGGGGTAGGTGCAGTATTAATGCAAAATGGAAAGGTGGTTGCCTACACAAGTAGACAATTACGTCCGCATGAGAAGAACTACCCAACGCACGATTTGGAACTTTTGGCTGTTGTTTTCGCTTTGAAAATATGGAGACACTATCTTCTGGGTAAGAATCTTTTCAGCTTTCTTAATAATTTGCGAAATTAACTAAAGAAATATACTTAATAAACTCTCTTTGTTTTAGGTGAAAAATTCGAATTATTCACCGATCATAAAAACTTGAAATATCTTTTCACCCAGAAGGATCTGAATTTGCGACAACAACGTTGGTTGGAATTTCTAGCATCTTATGACTTAGATATTCTGTATACACCCGGAAAGGCCAATGTAGTTGCAGACGCTTTAAGCAGAAGACATGCTGTTCTCGCATATCTTGTTATCACTCCTACTCTTCTTAAAAAGATCGCAAATAAGCAATATGAAGATGAGTTTCTTCGGGGAATTTATAAAAGAATTTGCCAAGGAGAAGACACTAGTTTTGAGATGGATAATAGAGGAGTAATAAGATTAAAAGGCAGGATTTGTGTTCCAGACTTCCCTGATCTGAAACGTGAAATTTTGGATGAATGCCACAAGTCAAAATTCAGCATCCATCCAGGAGTCAACAAAATGTATCGAGATGTTAAAAGAACATTCTGGTGGAAAACGATGAAGAGAGACATATCTATTTATGTGAGTCGTTGTGCTACTTGTCAGCAGATCAAGAGCGACCAAAAGAAAGTGGCCGGTTTACTTCAACCTTTAGAAGTACCGAAATGGAAGTGGGATCAGGTATCAATGGATTTCATTAATGGATTGCCTCGTACCAAGAAAGGCAATGAAGCGATTTGGGTTATTGTGGATCGCCTAACCAAAAATGCTCATTTCATTCCAGTTAAATCTACTCAGACTGCAGCAAGCTTGGCAGGTATTTATATAAAGGAAATTGTTCGCCTCCATGGTATTCCCAGTAGTATAGTGAGTGATCGTGACCCGATCTTCACTAGTAGATTTTGGGAAGCATTTCAGGACGCATTGGGAACGAAATTAAATTTCAGTACTGCTTATCATCCGCAATCTGATGGACAGACTGAGAGAGTTAACCAAATTTTAGAAGACCTACTGCGTGCTTGTGTTCATGATTTTGGTGGTTCTTGGGAGGACCATTTGCATCTGGTTGAATTCTCATATAACAACAGTTATCAGGCCAGCTTAGAAATGGCTCCTTTCGAAGCTTTATATGGTCGTCCGTGTCGATCACCAACATGCTGGATCGAATCAGGTGACAGACTTGTTCTTGGACCGGATATGATAAAAGAAGCCACTGAAAAGTTAAATTTTATTCGAAAGAAGTTATTAACTGCCCAAAGCCGTCAGAAGAGCTATTATGACCGTCGAAGGAGAAATTTGGAATTTCAAGTTGGAGATTCTGTATTTCTGAAAGTATCTCCGATGCGGGGTGTGTTGAGATTTGAGAAAACTGGAAAGTTGGCACCGCGTTATATTGGTCCTTTTCCTATTCTGGAAAGGATTGGTTCTCTAGCACATAGAGTGCAGTTACCCAGCTGGTTGTATGGCGTACATGATGTGTTCCATATTTCTAATCTTCGGAAATATGTGCACGATCCAGATGATATTATTGAAGAAGCTGCTCAGCAGGATCTTGAAATCACTCCCAACTTGGCAGTTAGAAGGGAACCGATGAAAATTGTTGATCGCGATGAGAAGCGATTGAGGAACAAAGTTGTGAAATTGGTCAAAGTTAAATGGAGTGGCGATCCAAAGGACTGTACTTGGGAGACTGAAGAGAATATGAAGAAGTCATATCCCAAATGCAGAATTGACATCTCGACTTAAAACTGTAAGTCAATTCCTTATTTATAAATTCATCTATTCTTTGTTTAAGTTTCTCTCTCTTTCAATTTCGAGGACGAAATTTTCTTAAGGAGGGGATATTGTAACATCCCGAAAATTATGAATTTAAATTTTAGTAATATATTTTAACGTTTTGAAATTTAAATTGAAAAGTTATAAAGAAATAAAATATGAACAAAGTTTAGTGTTTTTAGTTAAAACTTTTAATAAAATTAAAACAAATATTGTAATAAAATCATATAGTTATTTAATGTTAATAACTAAAACCACTTTTCTCTTTAACAAAGTAAAATAATAAATTGTGATAGATGAGCTTTTAATAGAAATCAAATTGTTAAGGTAAGATATGATGAAATTGTGAAATTTAAATAACATAATCATAATCAAACAAATAAACAAAAGAACAAACAAATAAACAAATGAATCAAATGAATATGTTACTATACAAACCAGTAAATATTTAAGCAAAAGAAAATAAGATAAAATAAAAACAAACTCTTACATTTAGCAAAATAAACAAAACAACACACCTATATATATAAAATAAAAACAAAACATTAGCTAATAAAAATATAAAACATATAAACTGTACATATAAAAGAAGATGCAAGAGAGTAAAACATTCAGACAAAATAATATTTATATAAATCAAACAGCACATTTTACAGGTACACAGTATAGAAGCTTCTTAAAACATGCTTACATTAAATGCAAGCATCTACAAAGCAACATACCTGCATTCAATGCTTTTACTTCCAGCATGGTTTATCCTGTACTTGTTTTAATCAACCTCAGTAAACAATCTGTTATAAGTAAACATCAACCTGCCTCTTTATTTCGTTCAACAAACTTCTGCAAACCTGAAAAAGAAAAACAGAAAATAAAAAGAAGTTAAAAAAACCAAACCAGAGAAGAAGAATCAAACTGCAGTTAAAAAGAAACAAAAGTATTCTCTGTTTCTATATTGTTCAGGTGAGTAAACCTATATTTATTTGAAATATAAATACTTAATCCATGAATTTGTGTTTTGTTGTATATAAACAAAAAAAAATATTGTTCTGCATATTGTTCTGTGTTTCTGGAAAAAAACATGTGAGCTCTGTTCTTTAAATGATCATATCTCAGGAGCTAGTTAATTAAAAAAAAAAGATTCAAAGGAACTTCATTTAACATTTTTAACTTAGGATACTTAAAACAAAATAGGTGGTGTATACTTGACTCACAGTTTAAACTTTTGTTTAAGCTTCAAATCAAAACTTTTGACTCTGTAACATGAATATTACAGTAAAAACAAGATTTTAAGGTAAATTCAAACATTTTAAATCATTGAATTGATATTATAATTTGAATGAACATATGAAAATAGGATTTTTAAAACAGAAATGAAGATTTTTACTTGGGTATCTTAGGAGCAGTTTGTATTTTAGCAAATGTCGCTTTTAAATCAATTCCTGTAAATCAAAAGATTTTTGAATGTTGAGATTTCGTGTGGAGCTAGTTTAATACTCAAGAATGTTGGGAAAAATACAAATTAATTTTTCTATTGTGTGAATTGGGAGTTTGAGATCAAACTAGGGTTTTAGTCTCGAAATGTATACGGTCTGGAAACGCGATGTGTACGCCACCTCTGACGCATCGAGTTAGGGGATTTTGAGGGGAATGATGGCATGAGGTGTGGACGTGATGGTGACGAAGTTTGAGCTGCTCCGATGGTTGGAGCAACGAGGGCGAAGCGAATTTGTTGGTGAGGATGGGTTCGAGTTTCGAGCTGGAAGCTCGATTTCGTTGTGGGGTCGTTAACAGTAAATTGATCATCGTTTTCGAATAAGGGGATGAAGTGCGATTTGTAGATGGTCACGATGGCCATCAGAGTGGTCGCGAACCACCGTGCACGTGCACGGTGGTGATGGTGTCAGTGTTTTGAGTATCAGGAGAGGTGTTGACTTGGAACTCGAGTTGGAACTCGAGAAATTATGTAACGTGCTTCGGGTTTTTCTCGCGTTCCAAAAAGATGTTTGATCTGGGTTTTAAAACATAGCTTTTATAAATAAAAAAAAGAAGAAAAAGAAAAAAAAAAGAGACAGGAAGAAGAAAGGAAACTGGGACGAGGGAGAAGTGGAGAAACTCGGGGAAGAGGACGAGAGAAACGTGGGTTGGCTCGGGGAAGAGGACCTCACACCCCGAAATGGTCAAAACAGGAAAGATGCAGCAAGGTTATTGGGGGTAGCACCCCTTAGGGTATGTGCATTTCCTTCTAGATAGAAGTGGTATCATGGTATGGAGCCCAGATACTTAACTTATGTGGATATCGCAGATATATATATATGATTTTGTGATTTGTTGCTGGGGCCCCGGTTAAAGGTTGGTTACGACCGGGAGATGGCATACTCGTGTCAGTAGTTACCCAGTTAGGGGTAACCCGGCCTTGTGTTGGCAGAGATCCGGTTTGGTTCTCGGGGACGTCCCTCCAGAGGCGTTCTCATGTGGCAATGGGAAGTTCCTTGGCCTGACCATTTGTTGGAAATCCAATAAAACAATACGAAACCCTGTACAGTTTTAGTTGTAGAACCTGCCATTTACTTATGGTGGCGCCCCACTGTTTAAATGGTAGCTATAGTAGGCATAGTTCGGAATGTCTATGCTGGCTAAGATTAATATTCTACTTTCGAAATGATTTACTTCACTATGCACTAGTAATAATATCAAAGAACTCTCTTCTCGTATCAAGCATATTTAACTATCATAAGAAGAAATCTCCTCCAATTCTGCGTTTGCATTGTGTGTGTGGCGGGAGGTCTTATGGTAGTTCCATTTTTAAAAGCATTCCAAAAATTCTTTTATAAGTCTTGTTTATTTAAAATACAACTGTCTTTGTTTACTCATACCAGTCCCATGACTGATCCGGAGTTTATTGTTTTCTTTCCTAAACTCTGGGTGCCCATTATTTCCATACGGGCAGCCTAGTAGCAGGTTTCTATATTTTGGAGTAGCAGTATTTTGGAGCTCTTATCTTGGAGATATCTTAGGAGCTATTGGAGATTTCAGGTGTTAGTTTTTGGGAGTTCGTTATCATCTCTCTCGTTTGAGAACTTTTGGATATATGTTCACTGTTGTATTATCATGATGTTGTATTTGGAGTTGTAGTGTATGTATTATGTACTCTGTTGCAGTATGAATATTATGTTGATGTTGTAACAGTGATGTTATTTATGATATTGATTCTGTTCCGCTGTTTTATATTCATCTAATTGTTGTTATAAGCTCCGGCGATGCGAATTTGATGTCGTTTATTGGACATCGAGTTTGGGTCGTCACACAAAGCATGGCTTTTGTATAAAGTATGTTTTTGTGGACGTGACTTCGTCGAGCCTCACACCCCGTGAATGGTCAAAACAGGAAAGATGCAGCAAGGTTATGAGGGGTAGCGCCCTTTAGGATATGTGCATTTCCTTCTGGAAAAGGGTGGTATCATGGTATGGAGCCCAGATACTTACTCATGTTGAAAACACTTTATGATTGTGTGAATTGATTGCGAGCGCTCGGTGAAAGGTCCCAAAGGACCGGGGGATGGCATATTCGATCAGTTGTTACTCAGTTAGGGGTAACCCGGCCTTGTGTTGGTAGAGATCCGGTTTGGTTCTCGGGGATGTCCATCCAGAGGCATTCTCATGTGGCAATGGGAAGTTCCTTGGCCTGATCATTCATTGGAAATCCAAAGAAACAATACGATCTTGTACGGTATTAGTTGTAGAACCTATCATTCACTTATGGTGGCGCCCCACTGTTTGGATGGTAGCTATAGTAGGCATACGATAATGGTCGTATGTTGGCTAAGATTTATATTCTACTTTCGAAATGAATTTTTTTCTACACTATGCACTAGTAATAATATCAAATGTTATTTTAAATGCGTATCAAGCATCTTTGACTATCATAAGGAGAAATCTCCTCCGATTCTGCATTTGCATTGTGTGTGTGTGCGGAAGGCCTTATGGTAGTCTCATTTTTAAAAGCACTGCGAATTAACTTTAAAATATTACTCTATTTTGATTTTAAAGATAAATAAACTGTTTTGAGTTCTCACACCAGTCACATGACTGACTCGGAATTTATTGTTTTCCTTCCTAAACTCTGGGTGCCCCCCAATTTCCACACGGGCAGTTAAGAGTTAGGTTTATCAGGATATTCTGGATATTCTGGAGTTGCTGGAGGTAAGATGGATGGCATGGCGTATTACTAGTATACAGTATTTCTTTTTCCGCTGCACTGTTTGTTGTTGTATGTTGTTGTACACTCTGATGATATGATATGATGTGATGAAATGTGATGTAATGTAATAACTGATATAGTTCTTTGTTTAAAGATTATTCATTTATTATTATATGTTGTTCCGCTGCGAATTGTGAGATTCTGATGTTGTTCTGTTGTTTTCTTTTCCGTTCTATTCTCTATTTTCTACCTTCTTCTCTCTTCTTCTTTTTCTTTCTTAAACCCATAACATTTCGGGTTTCCGGCCTTCGATTTCTCGGCAGTCGATAAAGTGAGTATCGATGTTGAATTTTCGAAAGTCGAAAATTTCCGAAACGTTACAGTATGCTTACTGGAGGAACGGGTTTTTTCTCAATTTGGAGTATCTTCTAAGAAATCTTGAAGCAAATTTACTTCTTCTGCGGCTTTGTCCATGACAATAAATTATGATTTCATGGTTGATCTTGCTATGCAAGTTTCTTTAGAGGATCTCCAAGATACTGCCCCACCAGTTAAGGTAAACACATATCCACTAGTGAATTTTATATTTGATGAACCAGTTATCCAGTTTGCATCACAATACCCTTCTATTACAGATGAGTGCATATCATAATGTAGTCCATGACTTTGTGTATACCATAGGTATCATAATACTCGAATTATAACATTCCAGTGATTCTTTCCCGGGTTGCTAGTATACTGCTGTGTTTATATATCAGGCCTAGTGCAGTTCACCACGTATATAATGCTGCCTAGCATACGAGAGTACTCATGTTGATAAATACTATCATTGCTATTTTTAATCAGTTTTGGTTCAAATCTATGGGTGTTTTTGCTGGTATTATATTGTGTTGTTTAAACTTTTCAAGTATTTTCTCAATGTATTTTGATTGGGACGACACATATCCTTAGTTGATTTTATGTATTTTTACCCTAAGTATCACATCAGCGATTTCCAGATCTTTCGTATCAAATCTGACGGAGAGCATATCTTTTGTAGATTTTATCATCTCCTTGTTGCTTTCAAATATTGGTAGATCGTCGACATATAGACATACAATGACATATCTCATATTTGTATGTTTAGAATAGACACATTTGCCACTTTCATTTATATGAAATTCATTTAATATCATATTTTCATTAAATTTTTCATGCCATTGTTTAGGCCCTTGTTTAAGCCCAGTGATTTTCTTAATCTATAAACCTTTCTTTCATCTCCAGTTTTTAGGAAACCTTCAAGTTGTTTCGTGCATATTTCTTCTTCCAGTTCTCCATTTAAAAATGCCGTCTTTACATCTATTTGTTGTATTTCTAAATCGAGCGTGGATGCGATTGCTATCAGCATTCTTATTGATGTTATTCTAGTTACTGAAGTATGTATCAAAATAGTCCGGGTCTTCCTTTTATCTGAAACCTTGAACCACAAGTCAAGCTTTATACTTGTCTATTGAACCATCATGTTTCAATTTCTTCTTAAATATCCATTTATTATCCAAGGTCTTGCATCCTTAAGGTAAATCAACTAATTCCCATGTATGATTTTCTATAAGAATTCGATTTTGTTATTAATGGCCTCCTTCCAATAAGAGGCATCGGTGGAGGACATAGCTTGTTTGTATGTTAATGGATCGCCTTCTAACATAAATGTGTAGAAGTCTGGACCAATGGTTTTTGATGTCCTTGATCCTTTGCTTCTTCTTAGTTCCTCCTTTGGTTAATTAGCACTATTTTGCTGATCATTATCAATTTTTTGTTCAGTATTCTCAAGAGAATTGAAGATTTTGATTTCCCTTGGTTTCTTTTGAGGATAATTTCCAGTACCCAGTTTTAAATGGTATACATGCTCGAAATATCTAGCATTTTTTGACTCGATGATGGTATTTACGTAAGTATCATCAATTTCGGATTTGTATACCAAAAACCGATAAGCGGTATTATATTGTGTATATTCAATGAATACACAATCAATTGTTTATGGTCCAATTTTGACTTTTATTGGTTTAGGTACATCCACTTTCGCAAGACACCCCCACAATTTTAAGTATTTGTTGGATAGTGGTCTATTTTTCCAAAGTTCGTGGGGAGATTTAGATGTTTTCTTTCATGATATATTACTCAAAATATGATTTGCGGAAAGAATAGCTTCCTCCCAGAAGTTATCTGGCAAGCCAGAACTAATTAGAAAGACATTCATCATTTCTTTAAGAGTTATATTTTTTCCATCCGGCTATACCGTTGGATTGAGATGAATACGGGGCCGTAGTTTGGTGTATAGTACTATGTTCGACATAGAATTCCTCAAAGGGAAATTCATATTCTCCTCCTCTATCACTTCTCAAATCTTTTATTTCCTTTTTGAGTTGATTTTCAACTTCTGCTTTATACTACTTAAACATGTCAAATGCATCGTCCTTACTTCTATGGAGATACACGTAACAGTGCCTTGAACAATCATTAATGAAGGTAATGAAATACCTTTTTCCACCTCTAGTTTGACACATTTAAGTCCCATACATCTATTTGTATTAGCTCTAGAGGTTCATTTTCTTGTTCAACATGATGAAACGAAGTTCTTGTCAATTTTGCTTCTGCACAAACCTAACATTTATAGTTGGAATCTATGTTACATTTTGGTATAAAATCTATATTAATCATTTTCCGTAAGATATCGATATTTACATAGCCTAATCTGGAATGTCATATGTCAGAGGAGTCAACAATATAAGAAAAAAATTCAATTTTATTCATATCATTGTCTAGTATAATAATGCTTATATTTGACTTAAATAAACCATCACAAGCATATCCTCTTCCTACATACACTACATTCTTTGACAACATAAACTTATTAGACAAAAAATTGAGTTTGAAACCATACTTGCTAAGCAGTGATCTAGAAATCGGTTTCTTGCGGATTTCTGGAACATAAAGAACATCTGCCAAAGCTAGTTCTTTTCCAGAAGTCATTTTCAGTACAATCTTTCCTTTGCCTTCGACTTTTGATGCGGGTGAATTACCCATAAAAAGTCGTTCGTCCTCAGTAGCAGTTTTGCAAGTTGTAAACATCCACTTATTTGCATATATGTGTCATGTAGCTTTCGTGTCTACAAACCATTCCTTCGAGTCACCACCAAGGTTGTATTCGGACACTACTGCACATAAGTCCATATCAAACACGCCCTCTGAGATGTCAGCCATGTTTTCTTATGGTTCATTTTTTTTGGATGCCCGACACTCGATGGTTTGTGTCCTTTCTTCCCACAATTATGGCATGAACCTTGAAATTTCTTTTATTTTTTAGGAGCATGCACACGTTTTCTTTTGTTGAGTTTTTTTTGAATCCATTTGCCTTGGCAATCATGGTATGCAAAGTCTTCTTCTCTGATTTCGGTTATCTTCCTCAATCCTTAATCGGATTACAAGTTCCTCCATTTTCATCTCCTTACGCTTGAGCTTAAGATAGTTTTTGAAATTTTTCCATGGCAGAGGAAGCTTTTCAATTGCAGTGGCATATTGAAAGGATTGGGTTAGGGTCATTTCTTCATCGTGCAGTTGGTGAATGATGACTTGTAACTCTTGAATCTGATTGATAGCGGTCTTTGCATCAACCATTTTGAAGTCAAGGAATTTTCCTACTATGAATTTCTTCATGTCCATATTTTCGGTTTTGTACCTTTTCTCAAATGCCATTCAAAGTTCTTTAGATGTTTGAGCGGTATAATATACATTGTATAGGCTGTAGTCGAGCCCATTTAGTATGTAGTTCTTGCACATAAAGTCAGAACTCTTCCAGACATTCAAGGTTTCAACTTTTGTTGCATCGGGTTTCAATTCTTCGACTACAGGAGTATCTTCTGTAAGAAACTTTGCAAGGCCCAAAGTCGTCAAGTAAAACAGCATCTTTTGCTGGCAGCGTTAAAAGTCCATCCCTGTGAACTTTTCCGACCGTTCTACATAAGACAACGCTATTGTTGGAACCATACTAGTAGGCTGAATAGTAATCGTAGTCTGTGTTGGTGCGGAATTGTTGCCTTCATGAGACTTTTTCGTCTACAAAAACAGCGAACAATAAATAAATATTACTTCAAGATTGTTATTCGTAACGTCAAAAAAGTGTTACAAAATTATTATACAGTAACGTCAGAAATGTGTTCCTAATAGTTAGACAGTAACGTCAGAAAAGCTTTACGAAACTGTACACACAAATTGCTAATAGTAATGTTACAAAAGTGTTACGAAACTGTTACAATTATGTTGCAAAATGCAACAACAACAAACCGTCACAGGTACGTAGCAAAATTGGTATGAGTCGAACTATGCAGTGAACAAATAAAATAGTAAACAGTGTACCGATTAGATTGTTCGAGTCCAGTGTTTGAAAACTATTTTCTTGAAACAATATTGCTTCCTCTACGAGGCTTATGGATATCGAACAGATAAAACGAACCTTCTCTGTGATGAAGCGCAGCAATCGTAGAGCAACGAGGAACTCAAGCGAGTATTTTTAAGAACAGTGCTGTAAGGAGAAAGAAAAGGCAGAAAAATTAATTAGGAGTTGAAACCTATTCTATTGAGTTTAAGGTCATTGAAATTAATATATTTAATGATGGCGATTGCTATTGTTACCAATATATTTAATCAATTGAAATTAAATGCAAATAAATGTTACACTTATGTGGTTCAATACAATAACTGAAATTGTGGTTGTGGTAAAATAAATAGAAATGTAAATTCATTCATAAGGTAACAATTAAGTTAATAGAAGAATGAAACTGAGATAAATAACTAATTGGGATTTTATATTTTAATTTATGTGAAAATTTGACAAAATCCAATTTAATGGAAATATAGTAGTTAATACCAATAAAAATGGAGATTGAAGTATATTAATGTAATGAAATGTAAAACAAATGTTAATTTTGTTTATAGAATAATAGTTGATTCAAATAAAAAAGATTGAAATTGAATCAAATAAATTTATTGGAATTAATTATGATTAATTGAATTTATTGGAACTGAGGTTTAACATTGTAATTAGTGGGATATTCAATATCAAATTGATATAGGAATTTTTTATAAAGGATTATAAACTACCTAGTAATCCAAACTAATAGAAATTATAAATAACTAAATATTGAATTGAAAGTGATTTAATTTAATTTAAATTAATTTAATTAATTAACTGGAATATAGCCATTTTGACAACTATCTCGGATTTTGACGAAGCCAGTTTCATCGAATTGGTAGTGGTGAATTATTATAGGATTTCAAGTTTCGTAGCAATCAGACTTATCGTTTGATCGTAAGGGCTTGAAACGCCTAGAAATCAGTTAAATTAAATCAATTGAAATCAATTTGAATTAAGCTAATTTTAGCGTAACTTCTTCATGTGATGGAATTATGTAACGATTCGAATTTTTCGCGTTCGAAAATCGACATCCATACTTTACATTGTACTCGAATGCCGCAGATTCGATCGTTCAAATTCGAGTCGCCGGAGCTTATAACACATTAAGTAAATAACACAGCGGAAGAAAAATGAATGATACATATCATATACATTTGAGATACAACATTTGATACAATAACTGATACAACATGAATGGTACAATAGAAAGATACAATAGATATCAGAGTTATGGTACAAGATAACAGCAGCGGAAATAAAAGGTAACACAACAGCGGAACAGAATCTCCAATATAGTCTTCAAGGTAGAACTCCAGAACTGCAACTCCATCTCCTTAACCAATCCAGAAATAGCAAGAACTCCCAAATCAAGATGAAGAGAAGCAACTCGATCCAATTGCGATTGCCAAATCCTAAGGCTTGAAAGCTATCGAATCTACACCTACTACTGATTATCTGAAAACCCAACTCCAGACTGCCCGTGTGGGAAAATAGTGGGCACCCAGAGTTTAGGAAAGGAACAATAAACTCCAGGTCAGTCATGGGACTGGTATGAGCAAACAAAAACATTTGGTCTTTTAAAACAGACAAAAGAATTTAAATTTGAAATCCGCAATGCTTTTTAGAAAATGAAACTACCATATGGCCTCCCGGCACACACACAATGCAAACGCACACATGGGGGAGATTTCTCCTTATGATAGTCAAATATGCTTGATACGAGAAAATTTTCTTTGATATTATTACTAGTGCATACTGGAAAATCTTTCGAAAGTATAATATAAATCCTAGCCAGCATAGGTACCATGATACTATGCCTACTATAGCTGCCATGTTAAATGGCAGGTTCTACAACTAAAACCGTACAAGGCACGTAATTGAAGAATGGATTTCCAACAAATGGTCAGGCTAAGGAACTTCCTACTGCCACATGGGATCTCCTCTGGCGGGACGTCCCGAGAACTAACGTTACGGTTAGATCTCTGCCAACACAAGGCCGGGTTACCTCTGTAACTAGGTAACTACTACACGAATATGCCATCCCCCGGTCCTTTGGGACCTTTATCCGAGGCGCCTCTAAGCAACAACCACACAGTAAATGAGATTGGAGCAACCACATGAGTAAGTATCTGGGCTCCATACCATAATACCACCCTTTACCAGAAGGGAATGACATACCCTAAAGGGCGCGACCCTCATAACCTTGCCGCATCTTTCCTGTTTCGACCATTTCCGGGGAGTGAGGTCCTGATGCAGTCTCGTCCACAAAGCTACGCTTTGGCACAAAGCCATGCTTTGGGTCAACAGATAACCAAAGCAATGATCACAAAGATAAATGATCAAACAAATGATCATATCACAAATGATCAACCAATGATCATCACACAGCAGCACTCAGCATGCCACATTACCAAATTGGGAATATACCACCGATAAATATCAACTACATAACCTCTGAGCTCGTACGTCTCAGAGAAGGGTGTTAAGCTAAGAGAATAAATTCTCCGCCACCAAGCAGAAATGTATTTGATAGAGATCGGTTAATATCTCAAAGTGTAATGTCGGACATACAACCATACAAGTCTGTCCCGGGTTCGAACAGAACCGAAGGCACTTCCGAAGAAGCCCTTGCAAATCCGGGTATCCACAATCCCGATCGGACTTCCCATCACTTAGGGAATCTCTATACCAGGAGCTACCCAGTGCAGAGACAATCGATAGGTCATCCTATCGTTCTTGCAAACTCCCGGTCTTCACCACCGGTCTTCAATGCTATCCATAACGACGTATCACATATTCGGAATGGGCTATATGACACAAAGGTCCTCTCCCGGCTAAACCGAATAGTGAGCGCAATATTTAAAAACATATGGATATGGGATCTCAGTTAAGTCACAACTTAAAACTCAAAACCTTTCATCAAATGGTTAAAACAAATTACCATTTACAAATCTTTTTAAATAAAAAGATTTATTTCAAAACCTTTAATGGTTTAAACAATTTCCACATTTAAATCTTTTAAAGAAAAGATTATCTTAAAGATCCCCTTTTTATCTTATAACAAAGATCACTAACAAAGATTTATTTCTAGCCTTTCAAAACAATTCCATTTTTAATTGGATTAACTCATTAGCCTTTAAATAAAAGAGTTATTTCATAGCTTTCAAAATAATTTCCAAAGATTCATTCATAACTTGGAAAACTTATATTTCAATTCAAACTTGAAATTTCCTATGAATTTGAAATTCATTTCTTATGAGAAAGCTATTTGCATTTTGAAATAACAGTTTTATTTCGAAAAACCCAATTTCAATTTCACGAGTTAGAGCCTTTCAAATATAAATTTGGATTACATTCAAATTCCTAAACCAATAGGATTCAATTTCAAATCTTGAATTTAAATTCAAATCAAACTATTTAAAATTTCAAAACTTAAACCATTTATTAAAATTCCCTTTTCAAAGCTTTTCACTTTTAACATACTTCCCTTTCAAAACCGTTTAAATTCAAAAATCCAACTTTTTAAAACTATTTCAAAAATCTGTGACTTAACCGATTTCCACGTGCAATCCATATTTGTGTGTGTATAGTGTGGTCCAGGGGCTTAACACAATAGTGCACAACATCAATCAGCACAGATTCAAATACAGCAATATATCTGATAAGCGATATAAATTATAACGCTTATATTTGATAAGCGGTACAAACCAATTGCAACGCTTATTTTTCATTCATAGATCACAGGTACATGTATCATAGAAAATAAATTACAGTAAACATAGCTCAAATCAAACAAAGCATCACAATTAGGGATATCAAACAATTCAATCATTCAATAGAATCCAAACGTCTATAAACAATATCAATTAATTATCTGATTAATTTAAATCAGATTAGCCACAAATCTTAGTTCATTAATGTTAATTAATTACAAACCACCTTAATTAATTATTCTTAATTAACTACAATAACTAATTAATTCTTAATTAATAATCAACTCTTAATTAATTCCATTAATTAATATTTAATTACTAATTACTTAATTCCCTAATTATCAATTTAATTAAGTGTTAATTAAAATCTTAATTAATCCTTAATCCCTCAAATTAATCAATCTTTAGTCATTCATTAAAATCAACTTAATAATTCTTCATTACCCATTAATTAATCTTAATTCATCAATCTCAATCATTACTAAGTTAATTTAAAAGCTCTTAATTATTTGATTTATTGACCTAATTATTAATTAATTAAATTAATTAATTACAAACTTAATTACCTTGATCAAATAATGAATTATTAAGTTCAAATAATTTTTACGAAAATCATTAATCTCATCAATGATTAAATTATTATCAAAGTAATTAAAAAAAAAAAATTTGCTTTCATCTAAATTCCATTTAAACTAAAATGAAAACAAGTTTAAACTTAAACAAGGTTTAAGTACTCCAAAGCCCTTTTAAATTTCAGTTAAAAGAATTGTCTAAGGTAAATTTTAAACAATGGTTTAACCCAAAATCCACAAAATTATATTATACTTTTAAACATTCAAGTGATTTTGAAACATTAAATTTCAAAATCTTATTTATATTACAACTAAAATTTAAATTGTGTTTCAGTTTAAGATTCAAAAAAAAATAAATTTAAAATCATGTTTTTTAAATTCCACTTCAGGTTTATAAAACATATGCTATAAACACTGAAATATTTAAACTTGACTATAACATTGAATTTATCAACTTATTCCCCTTTTTTAAAACTTTCAAAATTCAAACTTAAATTTTTGATCCAGGGTCCCAAATCCAGATTTCAACTTAAATTTAAATCATATTTTAAAATCCTGTTTTCAGATCAATGCATAAAATACTGCCCAGATTTATTATCTATTAAACACTTTATTTTATTTATGCAAATTTATTCAAAACCTGGAATTCAAATTCATTTGAATTCATGATTTAAACTTAGTTTCAAATTTTAGTTTACATATAAACTTTGCTTCTAAATTTTTTTTTTTTAAAACTGCAACAGGTTCTCTGTTTTATTTTAAACCTGTAAGAATTTGCTACCCGAGCCAACCTTGTATTCACTTCGAGTCAAAACTATATTTGCTTCGAGCAAATCCCAGTATACTTCGAGTTTTCCTTCCAAAAATCCCGAGACAAAACCCTGTAACCATCAGCTCTTCACACATATGCACACTCCTCCTGTGCACCACCTAACCATCTCCGGCCACATCTGCCATCATCTCTGGCCATCTCCTCATCGATCAGTCAACCCACATCACAACTGAGCATTCAAAAGCCAAGAATTCAACTTGAATTTAAATTCAAGTTTTAAATCCCAAAACCTGGAAATCTTTCCCCCTCTTCAATGTCTAACCTGTCAACACCCATTTCTCCCAACTCCGGCCACCATTACTGTTAACCCTGCTGAAGCTTGAGCCGACTCATCAGACAAAGCAGTTAGCGACTCAGAAGGCTTACGACTTACCATAAGTCATTGGCGGTTCAAGTGTATAAGCTAACAGTCAACTCGTGTACGACTCAATGACCCAACTGCGCGACTTAAGGGACTCACCGACTCATCAAGGACCGACTCAAAGAATCCCCGACTCAACTATTATGCGACTCATGGGAGTTTCTAAACTCAGCGACTCACGACTTAAGGAGCCTAATAAGTTAAAGCATTAGCGACTCATTGAAAGGACGACTTAGGGAAAGTACCGACTCATTTGACCTGGCTCCGACTCATCAAAGACCGACTCATCTGATCACGACTCATCCACTTAAGGTCTTACTGACTCATTGGAGCTACGACTCAGGAAAAGTCCACGACTCAACAGGCTAACGACTCAAGAAACCTACGACCTAAGGAACCTGGCGAGTTAAGGAGATTCTATGAGTTAAGGATGGTACGACTCAGGGAGGTTTACGACTCAAAAGATAAGTCGACGCACAACACAAGACTCAGAGGCAAGTTCAGAGTCATGCTGCAAAGGGGTGACTCGTAGATGACTCACGACTCATCATGAGTCGGTCGCGACTCATCATGAGTCGGTCACGACTCATGACTTGACAGTTTCAGCCTAACATTTTGCCTATAAATACATGGCCATATTCAACATTTGGAGGACTTTTTGGGGGGGGGGGGGACTGACTTCCTAGGCGCCATTACTCTGCTATTGTCTCGACTTCAAGCAACACTCAAGCAACACTTCTAACACTCCAATCACCAAAGACATTTCGACAAATCTCAAGAAGAAAAATAACTCATTCATCATGCATTCGAAGGATTCTTCTACATCGGGGTTTGAGATATTTGTCTAAGTGTGTTGTAATCGGAGTTGATTGTAAAGAATTGTAACTAAATCAGCAATAAAGAGCTTTAAAGTGGACGTAGGCTTGATCCTAAGCCGAACCACTATAAATACTGTGTCTTTTATAGCTTTCCTGTGATTTCTTTGCATATACTTTGTTCCCGTACCAACGGGTGGTGCTTTCACAATTTCCATCTATACACCGGGGTGTTAGCGTTTATTTTTTTTTAGCGTTAACATTTTTGGTGCTTTCACTGAGAATTGAACTCAGGACAGCTGTCATCATTGCTTCGCAGAGATTTGAAGAAAGAATTTCCTTAAAAACCAAAAGTATATCTGAGATTATGGCTCCTGGAAGGAAAAGCAGATCTATCAGATCTGGGAACATTCAAGAGGGAACCTCCGCTTCCCCTGCGCCTAATCTACCCACTCCGTCTGTTGGAGTTACAAAAGCGGAATTGGATGCTGTGATTCTAGGGCTAAACCAGCAGATAAACGCCCAAAATGCGCAACTAGAGGCTCAAAGTGCCCAGAATGCTCTGATTCTGAATAAGTTGAACGACTTGCTTGGGGCAAACAATGAACCGGCTGGTAATGAAAGGAACTATGCTGGCAACATTCATGATGTTAATGAAAGGAATGCTCATGAAAGGCCTACTAGTCCCTTTGAGCAGGCAGTACCTGATGCCGGTGGATCTAGAACTCGGCATGATGAGGAATATCTTTCTGGAATGGTCCGGCAGATCATGAAAGAAAGTATGCAAAGGGTTGAAGATGAGAAGGAATGGGGTTTCGCTCCAAGTAAAACTCCGTTTACTGAAAAAATCTTGAAGGCGGAATTTCCAAGGAAATTTGTCCCTCCAACTATTCCAGCTTACAAAGGGACAAGTGATCCGAATGAGTTCTTGTATAAATATGATTGGCACATGACAGGTGCCAGGGCCTCCGACGAAATAAAGTGCCGATATTTCCCCGTATACCTGGAAGGCGTGGCGTTGCTGTGGTTCACCAAGTTGCCAGTTCGATCTATCGATCAGTTTTCAGACTTGACCAGAAAATTTAAGGAGCAGTTTAGGCTATATGCTTCGAAGGCCAAGGATATCATGTCATTGTCCAGTTTAGAGCAGAATCCTGGTGAGTCTATCAGATCTTTCTTGAACCGTTTCAATATAGCATTGGCTGAAGTGGACAATGCTGAACCACGAATGATATTGACTTATCTGATGAGGGCTATTGATAAGTCAAGCGAATTTGGGAAATGGTTAAATATGAAGGAGCCAACCTCTCTCGAGAAGTTCTACAAAAAAGCGGACGAATTCATTCGCTTGGAAAGTCGTCCTTTGCCAGTAAAGGCAGTGTTGGAAAAAGCTGAAGACAATACTGTCGCTCCACGCAAGAATGAGTCGGTGGGGCAGAAAAGGGAGAATAATAATGGAAAGAAACAGGGTAATCTGAAGAAGCCCCGGTCCTTCAAGCCATCAGAATATACTCCATTATCACATACGCCGGAGCACATCTACCTTGCCACCAAAGATTCCGTCGATTTCCCTAAACCTATCCCTTTGAGAACTGGGAGAAAAGCCATACAAAGTGGGAAATTTTGTCGCTTCCACAATCAACCAGGTCATGAAACTGATGAATGCCGCCAGCTGAAGAATCTGATTAAAGAGTTGCTAAGAGAAAACAAGTTGCAGGAATTTGTGAAAAAGAATAGCAACAATCCTGCATCATCGAGTCAGGGGCAGCGGGCTCCTGTTCATCAGCCTGGGGCAGGTGAGAAAGCTACGGGGCATGAATCTGGAAGGCCCGTTATCAATGTCATTTCCGGAGGACCTCACCCAGCTGGCAAGAGTTGGGATGAGATGGAGAGATATTCCAGGGCTTTGAAATATGCTCCAGCCGAAGAAAACGTCTTTGTTCTAGAAGACACTACGCCCCTTAAACAACAAAAAACTTTCAGTGATGATATTATTTTCAGAGCCAGAGATTCTACAGGTATTGAAGCTCCTACTTTAGATCCCTTGGTCATCTCGGATGGTATTGGACCAGCCATTGTCAGAAGAGTCCTCATTGACTGCGGAGCATCATGCAATATTCTCTTCAAGAAGACATTTGACCAGATGAAAATCCCTATGATCGATGTGCAAGCCTCATCACAGAAAATCGTGGGCTTCACAGGGGAGCCAAAGCAACCAGTAGGAACCATCGATTTGTTTGTAGAACTTGGGGAAGGTGAAAGGAAAGTGGTCCGAAAGCAAACATTTGTGATTGTCGATGAGTTTTCTGCCTATAATGCTTTTCTTGGCCGTCCAACACTCGCAGCATTCAAAGCTATCCTAGCCCCGTGGTGCCTCACTATTAAATTCCCTACTGACAATGGAGTAGGAGTTATAAAAGGGGATCAAAATGCTGCGCGAGAATGTTATTGGGCAGAGCTGCGAGAGTCAAGAAAAAGAGAAATGGGAAAGGATGCGGCAACTCCAGTCCGCATCAAGGAACCAGCTTTGTAGCAATTACAGAGCGGACCCTGCACTGGCGAGCACAGCGGGGCACGGAAAGAAATGGATCCCAGAAAAGCCAGTACAGGGGAGAATAGAGTAGTACCGGTGGAAACGACAATTCCGGTACCTGTTGACCCGAAGGACCCAAATAAGGTGTTGAATGTGGGTTCGCAGCTTAATGTGTCAATTCAGAATGTCTTGATATCTTTCCTGAAAGCAAATCTGGATGTCTTTGCTTGGACTCATGCCGATATGTGTGGGATATCCCCAGAAGTTGCAGTACACGCTCTGAATATTGACCCAAAGTTTACGCCAGTTAAACAGAAGAGAAGAACCCAAGGTCCAGAAAGGTCAGCAGCATTAAAAGAAGAAGTTGATCGACTCATGGAAAATAACTTCATCAAAGAATCTACGTATCCGAATTGGGTTTCAAATCCTGTGCTGGTCAAGAAAGCTAATGGAAAATGGAGAGTATGCATCGACTTTTCTGATCTAAACAAGGCTTGCCCCAAAGATTGCTTCCCATTACCCAGGATCGATCAACTGGTAGACGGAACTGCGGGACATGAATTGTTATCCTTCATGGATGCCTACTCCGGTTATAACCAAATCATGATGCATGAGCCGGATCAAGAGGATACAAGCTTTATCACAGATGTTGGACTTTATTGCTACAGAGTTATGCCCTTCGGATTGAAAAACGCAGGGGCAACCTACCAAAGACTTGTTAATGCTATGTTCAAACCGCAATTGGGCAAAACTATGGAAGTCTACGTCGACGACATGTTAGTGAAGTCCAGGAAAGCAGTGGATCACATTGAACACTTAGCAGAAATGTTCGCAGTCCTCCGGAAATACAGAATGAAACTTAACCCTCTGAAATGTACATTTGGGGTCGAATCCGGAAAGTTCTTAGGTTTTATTGTCAGTGCTAGGGGCATAGAGGCTAGCCCAGCTCAAATTACCGCCTTAAAAGAAGTTAAAGCCCCTAGAACGAAGAAGGAATTGCAAAGTCTCAACGGAAAGGTCGCCGCTTTGAATCGGTTCATTTCCAAAGCGACTGATAAATGCATCCCGTTCTTCGATGCCCTGAAAAAAGGAAAGAAGAACTTTGAATGGACTCCCGAATGTCAAAAAGCTTTTGAAGAGTTGATCCGTCATATGGAAACGCCTCCGATACTTTCTAGGCCAGGCGATGGCGAGGATCTTCTTATATACTTGGCAGTATCATCTCATGCTCTAAGTGCAGCGCTGATACGGGAAGACAAAAGGATTCAACATCCAGTTTACTATATCAGCAAAAGACTCACTGGGGCAGAGCTGAATTACTCCAAGTTGGAAAAACTCGCCTATTGCCTACTAGTTGCATCGAGAAAACTGAGGCAATATTTCCAAGCTCATCCTATCAAAGTACTCACTGATCAGCCTCTAAAGCAAGTCCTATTTCGCCCTGAAACTTCGGGTCGTCTTCTAAAATGGAACATTGAACTTAGTCAATATGACATCACCTATCACCCCCGAAAAGCAATCAACGGACAAGCTTTAGCTGATTTCATTGCAGAATTCACAGAGAAAGATAATGGCGAGGAAAAAGCGATCAATGATTCTCCAATCCAGTGGAAGATGTATGTTGATGGCGCAAGAAATGACTACTGTTCTGGAGCCGGAGTGGTACTTGAAACTCCTGAAGGTCGATCATTATGTTATGCACTAAGACTGGAATTTCCTTCAACAAACAATGAAGCGGAATATGAAGCTCTTATTGCAGGTCTGAAAATCGCTAAAGAGCTAAACATTCGAGCATTACAAATTTTCAGTGATTCTCAGCTTATCGTATGCCAAGTCAAGAAGGAATTTCAAGCAAAAGGTGGAAATCTGCCTTCCTACTTGTTAAAGGCTTGGGAACTCCTATATGAACTCGATCACTATTCAATAAGCCACATTCCTCGTGAAGAGAATATGAAGGCAGATTCCCTCGCAAAGTATTCAAGTTCTGGTGAAGCTCAACTATTGGGATTGGTCCCTGTAGAAGTCCTTTCAGCGCCAAGTATAGACGAGATGGATATAGACTGGATTATGAATGTATCTCAAGAACAAGAGTCATGGATGACTCCAATACTGGATTACCTACTCAGGGGTTCTCTGCCAGAAAACTCGATAGAAAGACGAAAGCTTCTAAGGAAGGCCTCTCGCTATGTAATTCAGGATGGCCGATTGTACAGACGGGGATTCTCAATGCCATTGCTTCGATGTGTATCCCGGGAAGAGTCCAAAACAATCCTAGCTGAAGTGCATGGAGGAGAATGCGGTGATCATTCAGGTGGTCAAACATTAGCAAAGAAAATTCTCCGATACGGATATTTTTGGCCAGAAATTAATCGGGATGCCGCAGATTACTCCCGAAAATGTGACAAGTGCCAAAGATATGCCAAAATTCCTAGAGCACCTTCTACCGAACTCACACAGATGGTCAGTCCATGGCCATTTGCAATTTGGGGAATGGATCTCATTGGGCCGCTACCAACTGCTAAATCAGGGATTAAATATGCTATTGTTGCAGTTGATTATTTTACTAAGTGGGCTGAAGCTGAACCATTGGCTACTATCACTTCTAAGAAAATGATAAGCTTTGTGACCAAGAATATCATTTGCAGATACGGTGTGCCTCAGAAAATAATCACAGACAATGGTACTCAGTTTGAAAGTGAGGAATTCCAGGATTTTTGCAAACGATTCAAAATCCAGAAAAGCTTTTCGGCAGTAGCTCATCCGCAGGCAAACGGGCAAGTGGAAGCAGTGAACAAGATCATCAAATCAACCATCAAAAAGCAACTCGAAAGAGCAAAAGGTGGTTGGGTCGATAAACTACCACTTGCACTATGGGCATACAGAACTACTCACAAAACTGCAACTGGGCATACTCCTTTTTCGTTAGCATACGGATCGGAAGCAATGATCCCGGTTGAAACAGAGGTCCCTTCACACAGAAGAATCCATTTCAATCAAGCAGAAAATGAAAAGCTGCAACTTGAAGCGCTGGATCTCCTTGATGAAAAAAGAGATGAAGCTAACCTCAGAGTTGCAGCTCATCAGCAAAGGATAGCCAGACATTTCAATTCCAAAGTTCGTCAACGCAGCTTTGAAATTGGAGATCTAGTCCTGAAAAGAATTATGACCGCGACAGGTGTGTTTGGACCAAATTGGGAAGGACCATATGTAATAGGTCAGAAGCTTCTCGACGGCACATTCAAGCTCACCACTGTTGATGGAGATCAAATTCCAAGGGCATGGAACAGCAACCACTTGCGTCCATACTTTACTTGAAAATTTTGTTGAAACATTGTAAAAAGAATTATGAATGTATGATTCTTGTAATTGAAAGCAATTGTGAAACTGATGCAAGTAAATAATGAAAGAATATAAAGTGGATGTAGGCCCAATTTCATGGCCGAACCACTATAAATCTTGTGTTCCTTATTACCATTATATGTTTGCTTTGTTTTCGATATAAAAATACATAAAATGTATTGCTGAAATGTCAATTTAAATTTTTGCAGATAATGGAAATGAAACTTGCGCATAATAAGACCGAGCGATTCTCACCATCATTCAACAAACAAATTTCAAGTCTCAAAGACCCCGAATTCAAATCCTAGATAGGAAATACTTCAATTGAACGGCTAATGATTTCGATAGAAACGAGCCCTTGCTGATAAATTGAGATTGTTTGAACAAACAAACATCCAATTAGGAAGCTAGTGCCCGTTCTCACGAACTTGCCTGGCAATGAAGTACATTTCCTTGGATTAAACAAGCCACTTGCGAGAAGAGGGGGATGAAAACTTGAAAAAAAAAAAAAAAAAAAAAGGAGGGGATCGCTGAAAAGGCATAAGCAAGTGAACAAAGGAACAACCAAAGCTACCATCAGCAGCACAAGTCCTCTTCAGAGGCGCAACTCTTCGGAGGATAAAAGACCTCTAATGGGTCATACGCCACAAAAAAGAAAGTTCTCTACTCAACAAAAAAGATTGGAGGAGTCATGACCCTCCAACCATGAGAGAGTAACTTCCAGGCGATGAAAACCCTCTCTGAGGCACATTTCACCAGGAGTTGAAGTGTCATAACCGTTCTTCGGGATTTCACTTCACCAGAGTTGAAATGCAAACAAAATAAAAGCCCTCTTCGGAGGCCCATTTCACCAGGAGTTGAAGTGTAACAACCGCTCTTCGGAATTTCACTTCACCAGAGTTGAAATGTAAACAAAATAAAAGCCCTCTTCGGAGGCACATTTCGCCAGGAGTTGAAGTGTAACAACCGCTCTTCGGAATTTCACTTCACCAAAGTTGAAATGCAAAAACAAAGACCTTCTTGAAAGCACACGTTTCACCGAGATTGAAATAAAACTTCCAAGTGTTGAAACGTGAAAAGGCTTTCTTCGAAGGCACAACTCTTTGGGGGTACACGTTTCACCGAGATTGAAATAAAACTTCCAAGTGTTGAAACGTAAAAAGAAAATCCCTCCTTAGAGGTACAACCCCCTCCCGGGGACACAATTAAGAAGAAAGACCTCTTCGGAAACCCACGTTTCACCGAGATTGAAATAAAACTTCCAAGTGTTGAAACGTGAAAAGGATTTCTAAGGCATAACTCTTTGGAGGTACACGTTTCACCGAGATTGAAATAAAACTTCCAAGTGTTGAAACGTGAAAAAATCCCTCCTCAGAGGTACAACTTTCTATATATAAAAAAAAAATCCTCATCAAAAGCGTACTTTAACTTTCAAAGGAAAAGTAGTTTGCCTACTATGGGAAATGATCGTAAAAAGAAAAGAAGTTAAAGTACCCTTCAGAGGTCCGCTTTACCACATAGAGGAATTCACTTGGTGAAATATGCACGTAAGCAAAAGAAAAAAGTGATTTCTTCGAACGACAAAGCGTAAAAACTTATACGAAGGGAGTTGTACTCTATAAAAATTTTCTTTAAAGAATAAAATAATTATTCTTTAGCAAATAAGAGTGCAAGTCCCCTCGAAGTGTAAAATATTGCAGCAAGCTTAAGGTATGGGGGCAATATGGTATAGTAGTATAGATGCATCAGTAGAGTAATACTCAAGCAACATACCATAAGCCCGCTGCAACACTATATAAAGAAACTTGTGCAAAAATAAATAGTAAATGCATTCTCAAATTCAAACAGAAATTTGTACAAACGAAGAATCATTTTATTCAACTATAATGCAGATACAGGTTTCAAAATAAAAGCGGGGGCCGGTACCCGCACAACTCTCGGCCAGTTCATACAAAAAAAAAAAAAAAAGCTAAAATCTTCACTTCTTCTTCCCTCCTTTGGACCCTTTACTCGGTCGAATAACCAGCTTTTCAGGTCGGCCAGTGGTTATAAGGGAAGTAGGAGAGGCAGGTATAACCGGTTCAACTTCCGGCTCCTCTTTAGTGGCGGTGATTTTCTTCCCCCTCCTCTTTGATGTCCCACGCTTCTCTCTCCTTTGTGAGGAAGACTCACTCCCCGGAGTGACAAGTTTTGATAGAACAATGTCGTCAGAAGGAGTCCGTTCCGGGGAAATGTCACCTCCCTCAGGTCTCTCATCTTTCTGCTCTTGCGAAGCGATGGGATCATCCAAGCCGTGAAGAGCCTCTATTTGTTCCTCCTGTGATCCAGGTTGCGAGGCAGAAGGAGGCACCACTTGAAGAGATGAAGGAAGGATAACCGGGGGAGAAGAAGCTTGAGTTTGGCTCGGTGCTTTCACTACAAAGGAGAAAAAACTTAAAATATCAGTATCTTTCGAAAAGAGAGGGGATGACGGCTCGTCGAAAGTCGGGAATTCATTGACATTTGAAGAATAATCAAAAGTCGGGAATTCATTGAAATTCGAAAAATAATCAAGAAGATCGTCAAGTTCACAAGGAGCAAACGAGCAGTTCACCACTTGGACTGGTCCGGTGTCAAGTTTACCTGGGGCAGTTGGATCTCTGATGCTGATTTCATATCGCTGCGCTTCGTTGCTTTCACCGCCTTCATCCCCGCCTTGTGCACTTGTAGTTTCAGTTACTATCTTAGTCGCAGGCGGAGTGTAGGAGCTAGAACCCGTGATGTCAACCACGGGAGAAACTGGAGGTTGGACAGAGGGAGTAAGTGGTAATTCCTTTCCAGAATGTTCCTCTTCCGCCATTCCAGCTCTCATCCTGGCAAGTTGTTCTTGCCCCTTCACAAGAGCAGCGCGAGCTTCCTCATCCAGGTAACGCGCCTCAAAATCTTCATCGCCATACCCGGCGTCTTTAAACATGCTAAGAGCAGCTTCCCACACCTCGGCCAGGGTGATTTCATATTTAGGACCAAGAAAAGAGAGGCTGCCGCGTCCCAAGAGACAGTGTACATAAAAATCGAATAAAGTCGAATTGATGTCGGTTTCCATGGTCTGAACAGTTTCTTCGGCTGCAATCTTACCAGCCATGGCCTCATCTCGATCTTTTTCGGTCTGAGCAAGTTGGGCTTTTAGCGCTTCAATCTCCATGTCCCGGGCGCTCAGTTTATTCTGCAACTGGGTGACATCAGTGCGGTGGTTCTCTACAGCTTGCTCTAGCCTCTCAGCTTTAGCTTCGGCGTCCCTCTGGCTGGCGTGCGCATCTCGCACTTGTTTTTGCAATACCTCTTCTCTTTGGGTGTAAGTATTAGTAGAAGAGGCAAGATCATCTTTGAGCTGCTTTACTTCGGCTTCGAGTTTTTCATTGTATTCGGCTATCTCCTTCATCTCAACGTTGTGTTGATCAAGAATCTTCTGCCACTCTGATTTATCATTTTCCATGGTCAGCATTGCTTCGATGTTAGCCCGATTAACTCTTTGAAGTTCATCAACAAGCTTTTGCCATCCAGACATTCTGTCAATATCAAGCCTGACAGCATCGAGATTTCTGTACATGGCTTCTTTGTCGATGGGGACCAAATCAAGGTCGAAGCGTACCCCCCTCAAACACCAATTCGGGAATCGGCTCTGCAAAGTCGGGGGGCCCCTTTCAACATGGTATGAAGGCCTGTTGAGGAGTGTTTGAATGGCACTTCCTTCAAGAGCAGGAGATTTGGAAGGGATGTCAGTAGAAACTGAGGCGCCAAGTCTCTCAGATGTCACAGGCGTGTGTTCCTCGCCAAGTTTGGTCCGCTTTCTCGAATCCTCAATATGGCTCTTCCCCCTATCATCATGCGTTTTACGTTTATGGGAATCATCACCCCTTGGGAAGGATTCGTATCGCGTGCCTGCTCCCTCGTGGCGTTCTTCATACTTTCTCCTCTCTTCAGCTTTTCGCGCAGCTCTCTGCTCATTGGTCTCTCTGGAATCGGTATAGTATTGCTTGTAATCATAGCTGCCACGCCCTCCATAGCGTCGAAAGTCTTTGTAATAAGAACCGCTGCCGCTGCGCCCCATAGAGGAATCTGAAAGGCAAAAATAACAAGTCTTAAAAACTTCCAGAGAAAAGAAGTTAAATGTGAACAAATGCCAAAAAATCCTAAGTGTTGTGTGATGTGCAAGCTACACGCATTAAGCTACAAACCACTCTTTGGTGTAGAGGTGATGATAGCTTGGGTATGAGGAGTTGATGTTTGTGTTGGCGTTTGTCGAAGAAGAGACGTCGCCTCAATTACAGGAGAGATAGTTTTAGATACGTCATCTCTAAAAAGCTCCTGCGAAGTCACTATTATGTCGCTCAACCCCTCATAAACATCGTCACCACCATGCTTGGTGGGACTTGTTTTCTCAATTCCTGCATCAGCTAATCCCCCGAGAGGCTGTGAAGGTTCTTCCTCTTCCTCGATCGGGGCAAGCACCATCTTACTGGATGACCCCATAATGTCGGTAGAAGTGGAACACTTCACCAATGAAGCTTCAATATTAGACTCTTTTGATGCGAGTTGTTCGACAGTAACCGGGGCGTCAGGAGTTTTCGTCGGGGAATCGGGAACTTCTGTTGGAACTTCATGAGCATGCGTAGAACGAGAAGCATGTAGAAGCCCGTATTGGTGTAAAAATTCATCATTCAGCAGAAATTTTATGCTCCTTTCTTCCGCAGCCACGGCACTCAACCTCTCGAAAACTTGTTTATGAATCGGATCTCTAGTAGGGAGAGGAAGTGCTAAAAACAGGAAAAGAATGAAATTAGCAGCTGAGAGTTCAGATCTCGAGAAAGTTTCAAAACGGAAAAAGAAGAGACAGGAAATCTTACTTCCCACTCTCCAGATGGCATAAAACCCTGGAGGGCAGCGAACGAAGAAAAACTGATTCAAAAATCCGTGAGCGCTTTCGGAGAGATCAGTAATAAGTTTGCGATTTCGAGCGCTTCTTACAACCACGATGGAGGGATGGTCTTTAGTTTTCGTGAATGAGCAAAAATAGCAGATCTCCTCGAAGCTTGGTAGCCGATCCAAAACTCTCCTGGATAGAACACATAACCCCATCAGAATGGCGTAGCCATTGGGGTGTAATTGGAATGGAGAGATAGACAATCGAAGCAGGAACTGTTGGAGAAAGTCGTTAAAAGGAGGAATCGCCCCACTTAAGCACATTTGGCGATTGACTGCAACAAAGCCGTAGGGAGGATTGTCAGCAGTGTCATTTGGCCCCGGAAATAAGATGTCGGCATCATCAATGCCAAACTGGACGCGCAGTTGGTTAAATGCCCGCTGATTCAAAGTTGTGGATGTCCTCTCCGGAGGGTTGTCTATAGGGATGGCTACTGGAAAGACATCTTCAGCTTGGTCCATCGGCTCTTCTTGATGAGAGGTCATTCTACACAAGCAACTGGATGTTCAAACGCGAAGGTACACGTTTCCTAAAAGTGTGAAATGTTGTGCAGAACTAATGAAAATAAACAAGTAAATATAACTGAAGTTAAGCTAGTTGGCAGTTGGTCGACTACCAAATTTCAGGACTTATTAACTTAAAAGTTCAGGTGTGGTGTTAGTGCAAACCGGTTAATTTCAGTTGACTGTTTCAATATTGCATTAGCATTCTACTTGGATTTGTTGATTTAGAGCACTTCTTTCACATAATTTGTTTAAATTGATTATCTGCTATAAGCTAATCTGTCATTTGATGTGGGCAGTCAATGGCAGTATATTCGTCCCAATTTTCTGTAAATATTGTGTTGGACAGATTGTTAGCCTGCAAGTCAAGGTAACCCGTCAATGAACGCAATAAAATTCAACAGTTCAAAGTTAATGCAATGGTCCAGTGTTCAAACAGAGTTCACACAAGTCATAACCCATCAACGGTTCAAAGGTTCTGAGTTGGCAGTGTCCTAAGTCATGAGTCATGGAAATAAGGAGATTTTCTCCAAGTTTTGTCTCGGCAACGACTCAGGGCTTAAGCCGTGGAGTATGTTAAAAAAAGCTCAGGTTCAATGGTTTCGTCTCGGCCACGACTCAAGAGTTTTGTCCCGGCTACGACTCAAGGGTCTTATCTCGGCCACAACTCAAGGGTTTAGGTCGTGAGGCATGATTGAGTCGAGTCAAACCTATGGCGATATACGAATCAATCTGACCAACTAATCACCTAACTCCTAATCAGGTGGCCTTCTAACCCATAAACCATCTCGCTCCTCACCCCTAACCCGTTGATCTTCCAATATCTAACCCATTAAACCAAGAAACTCTCAACCTACAACCCCAATTTCATGGCATCAGTAGATCGCCTCGGATCACAAATCGTTAGATCAAACAATCCTCAACCCATCAATGATTAAGACGATCAAACTCGCAAAGCTCAGAAGGGTGGATTGAAGATAAAGACGGAGCGCACAGGTTAATAGTGATCGACAATCAGAAAGGAGGCGAAATTGCTTACGTGGTATGAATTCAGAGATGATCGGAGGAGATTTGAGTTGAAATTGCTTTTGGGAGCTTGGAGATGTGTTAATGGCGGAACACGACTCACGAAAATGGTAAAAGAAGTAATGAGAAGAAAACGACTTAAGCCATTTATACCTCGGAGTAGTGGAAGATGAGTCGGCATGCGCGAGTTAAGATAAGTCGAAGCACGCGACCTACGACTTAGGCGTGTGCTTCGAGGGGCAAATGTTAACCCTGCTGAAGCTTGAGCCGACTCATCAGACAAAGCAGTTAGCGACTCAGAAGGCTTACGACTTACCATAAGTCATTGGCGGTTCAAGTGTATAAGCTAACAGTCAACTCGTGTACGACTCAATGACCCAACTGCGCGACTTAAGGGACTCACCGACTCATCAAGGACCGACTCAAAGAATCCCCGACTCAACTATTATGCGACTCATGGGAGTTTCTAAACTCAGCGACTCACGACTTAAGGAGCCTAATAAGTTAAAGCATTAGCGACTCATTGAAAGGACGACTTAGGGAAAGTACCGACTCATTTGACCTGGCTCCGACTCATCAAAGACCGACTCATCTGATCACGACTCATCCACTTAAGGTCTTACTGACTCATTGGAGCTACGACTCAGGAAAAGTCCACGACTCAACAGGCTAACGACTCAAGAAACCTACGACCTAAGGAACCTGGCGAGTTAAGGAGATTCTATGAGTTAAGGATGGTACGACTCAGGGAGGTTTACGACTCAAAAGATAAGTCGACGCACAACACAAGACTCAGAGGCAAGTTCAGAGTCATGCTGCAAAGGGGTGACTCGTAGATGACTCACGACTCATCATGAGTCGGTCGCGACTCATCATGAGTCGGTCACGACTCATGACTTGACAGTTTCAGCCTAACATTTTGCCTATAAATACATGGCCATATTCAACATTTGGAGGACTTTTTGGGGGGGGGGGGACTGACTTCCTAGGCGCCATTACTCTGCTATTGTCTCGACTTCAAGCAACACTCAAGCAACACTTCTAACACTCCAATCACCAAAGACATTTCGACAAATCTCAAGAAGAAAAATAACTCATTCATCATGCATTCGAAGGATTCTTCTACATCGGGGTTTGAGATATTTGTCTAAGTGTGTTGTAATCGGAGTTGATTGTAAAGAATTGTAACTAAATCAGCAATAAAGAGCTTTAAAGTGGACGTAGGCTTGATCCTAAGCCGAACCACTATAAATACTGTGTCTTTTATAGCTTTCCTGTGATTTCTTTGCATATACTTTGTTCCCGTACCAACGGGTGGTGCTTTCACAATTTCCATCTATACACCGGGGTGTTAGCGTTTATTTTTTTTAGCGTTAACAATTACCGACCAAACTCCGGCGACCACTCCATCAACCCACCATCTATCATTACCCAAAACAGTTTTGAACTCGATGCATTATTGAAGCCACAGCAATAAATTTTCTTATGCCCAGGTAAAACTAGGTCAACTTCTGACATTTTCAATTCTCTTCACCAAAAATTCATTTGTATTTCAAATTGGCATTTTACCTATAATCTATGATAGATAAACTATCTCCAGAAGCAAATTCACTCAGATCAATTGCAAGCTTCAATTTATTTTGACCAAATTGTAAAACACAGTGTTGGGACTGCATTTTGTATTTAACACTGTAAATTTTAATTTTTTTTTTTTTAAAATTCAAATATTAGTTTAAGTATTCAATTCATACTCTTGAATTAATGAAACTGGATGATCAAATTTCTATTTACAAAAATTTGTTCTGTAACACTTTGACTTCCAGAGTTAATTACAAAGTCTTTATATCCCTTTTTTTTTCTTCTTATTAATACAGTTTTTAAACTCTAACCTATTTTGCATAACATACTATATTTATATCTTAAACTATAACAGGGATTTGAGTATGGTATCATGATTTTTGAACTGAATCCTGGACAACAAGATCACATACTCAACTGCATACATACATTCAGTATAAAAAAAATGAACTTAAATTATAACATGCAAACATACTTATTCCAGAGATAAACAAGCAACTAATTTCTACTTGAGTTTATTTAGTAAAAATTGTTACTCACAGGCATTTCAAAACAGAGAAGGAGAAATTTGCTCACCTTATTTGTTGAAGGCAGAGACCAGAGAATGTAAAGCCTGGAATTGCTTTTGTTGTTGAATTTAAGTCCTGCTTTTGGTTTTTAAAACTGCTCATTTGAAGCTTGGTGAAGTTGTTTGAATCTGAATTGCTTTCTAGTTGAATCTGCATTTAATTTTTTTATTTTCAACTGCTTTTAAATTTATACTTTAATACTGATTTAAAATATGAATTCAAGTTTTTAAGAAAAATTTACTTATCTTAATTTAATCCCAAAGGAAACTGCCCTGCTCCATCTTCTATTTGTTTTGTTTGAGATCATCTTGAACTAGAATATTTTGCTTAAATCTTGATCTGGACTGATCAAGTTGAGTTGCTGGCTTGCTGTAAACCTTAGTTGTTGGAGCTTTAAACTTATTTCTAAAAGAAATACATGCATGTTGGCTGGTGATATCTGCCTGGATATTTCCAGATTTTCTTGTTTCAGATATTGCATGCAGGCTTGATTTTGAAAACATTGCATACTTTTAGATTTGTTGAAGCTTTGAGCTTGACTACTTTGCCCAACTTTGATTTTCCTAGTTTCCATTTAATTTTGTTGATCTGATTTGTTTCCAGGTTGCATGCTTGAAAAACTGTTTTGAACTTCCTTTTTTTTTTTCTGATCTTTGAAATGCTTTGAATTCTTGAATTTGTTTCTTTGAACTTGCATGTTTCCCCCAGGCTTTGAAATTGCTCCAAGGCTAAAGCTTCCAGATTTTCATTTGCATCGAGTTTTGATTTCAGGTTGCTTTTAACTTGAAACTGAAGCTTGTTAATCTTGTTGTTGATTTTCCTTTATTTTGAATTGCTTGCATTATTCTTGCATAGGCTTCAGTTTCCAGGTAAAAACCTTTGCTTCACGATTTTGATCTTTGCTTTGTTTATCTTTTTTTCTTCTTCTGAAAGTTTGCATTTGTTTGTTTGGGGAGGTTCAAACCCTCAGATTTGCTGAGATATCAATGGATTGCATTATGGGGAAATGAAAAGTTTCTATAATTTTTTTAATCTTATTATTTAATTCAATTTGATTGTATGAAGGCCATTTGTAAAGAGATATCATAACTCTAGATTTTGCTAACTCCTTTACTCCAAATCCATGTGCATGTTTACTTCTTTATGTATATGTTTTACATTTAGATTTTTAAAGACAAAAGGAATTTTTAAATAAATTTTATGCCATATTTTCTTTGTAAATGAATACACCTTTTATTTCATTTGTATGTGCATATACAATGTTAAAAGAATTTAACCAATATTTCATATATATACACATTTTGTTTTTATTAATTTCAAAGAAAGAAATGATTTTAACCAATTATGTTTTTAATATATAAACACATATATAATAGTATTTAGTTCTAAACAATTGTTCTAAAATCATTTGTATCCAATTCAAAATACAACTTTTAAATCCAACTAATTTGATAAAAATATTGATTATTGAATTTTCAATTAAAAGTTCCATTTTAAAATACATACTTTTTTTTTATCTCTAAGCCTTTAAATTCTATTTACAATATAATTTAATCTTAGAATCTCCAAATTTCAAGTCAATTCAATTTTTTATATTTACTTATAATCAAATTCCTATTTAAAATCTAAAATTTTAAATTTATTCTGAAATACTTTAATTAATTCACAAATAATCCCACAATTTTATTATAAAATTCACTTAAATTATCAATTTAAATTTAATTAAAAATTGGGATCGTTACAGATTTCCCTCCTTAAATAAATTTCGTCCTCGAAATTTGCAAGGAAGACGAGAAGAAAAAAAAAATTGATGAAAGATAGGGAGATATCTTTCCGAATCAAACCGGATATCAGTTCTGTATTTGGCTTACCAAATCAGAATATCGACAATATGAGAACAAACTCATACAATATTTCACAAGATATTTGGGTCAATCGGTCTACGAATATAAGAGGGCATTGATTAGCTTGAAGTGGTAACTAATCGTTCGTAGAATATATCGGATCCCAGAGAATAGATGGATGGATTCAATCTTTTACAATTTCTTAAACGCTGGGTATGGATTCCAAATTCAGGTCGGAATACTCCAAAGTGTATACCAATTTATACCTCTTCAGACTTGATATACACAAGAAATTACGATTTGGTTTTAACCGATATCGTTTTATTAATACAATTCAATTTAGCCTTAATTTAAAATTTCCAATTTATTTAATTTAAATTTTCAATTTCAAATTTATTAGAGTTTAGATCGAAAAGCTGATAAGAAAACGATGAAGACGAAAGAAGGATTTTCTACAACGATTTGTAGGGCTACCATCACATTGAAACTTTTTTCCGGAGCTGTCACAAAGATATCGAAAGAACTTAGAATCGAATCAAAGGAGATTGAGAAGAAAGTTGTTTCCACTGTTGCAGGGTATTGACCATTTGTAGTGGTATTCCCCTGTCCCCTATCTCATCCTCTTCTCGCACTCATACTTACTATCGGTGAATAGTAAGAGAATTTACTGAGGCATTCGGATGGATATCTTGAGGATAACTCATTCTAGGGTATACTTCACCCTATCTCTAATGAGCTACTTAATGTTTTATACTCCTGAGCTAAAGTTTTAACCTTCAGCTCTGATACCAAATGTAACGATTCGAATTTTTCGCGTTCGAAAATCGACATCCATACTTTACATTGTACTCGAATGCCGCAGATTCGATCGTTCAAATTCGAGTCGCCGGAGCTTATAACACATTAAGTAAATAACACAGCGGAAGAAAAATGAATGATACATATCATATACATTTGAGATACAACATTTGATACAATAACTGATACAACATGAATGGTACAATAGAAAGATACAATAGATATCAGAGTTATGGTACAAGATAACAGCAGCGGAAATAAAAGGTAACACAACAGCGGAACAGAATCTCCAATATAGTCTTCAAGGTAGAACTCCAGAACTGCAACTCCATCTCCTTAACCAATCCAGAAATAGCAAGAACTCCCAAATCAAGATGAAGAGAAGCAACTCGATCCAATTGCGATTGCCAAATCCTAAGGCTTGAAAGCTATCGAATCTACACCTACTACTGATTATCTGAAAACCCAACTCCAGACTGCCCGTGTGGGAAAATAGTGGGCACCCAGAGTTTAGGAAAGGAACAATAAACTCCAGGTCAGTCATGGGACTGGTATGAGCAAACAAAAACATTTGGTCTTTTAAAACAGACAAAAGAATTTAAATTTGAAATCCGCAATGCTTTTTAGAAAATGAAACTACCATATGGCCTCCCGGCACACACACAATGCAAACGCACACATGGGGGAGATTTCTCCTTATGATAGTCAAATATGCTTGATACGAGAAAATTTTCTTTGATATTATTACTAGTGCATACTGGAAAATCTTTCGAAAGTATAATATAAATCCTAGCCAGCATAGGTACCATGATACTATGCCTACTATAGCTGCCATGTTAAATGGCAGGTTCTACAACTAAAACCGTACAAGGCACGTAATTGAAGAATGGATTTCCAACAAATGGTCAGGCTAAGGAACTTCCTACTGCCACATGGGATCGCCTCTGGCGGGACGTCCCGAGAACTAACGTTACGGTTAGATCTCTGCCAACACAAGGTCGGGTTACCTCTGTAACTAGGTAACTACTACACGAATATGCCATCCCCCGGTCCTTTGGGACCTTTATCCGAGGCGCCTCTAAGCAACAACCACACAGTAAATGAGATTGGAGCAACCACATGAGTAAGTATCTGGGCTCCATACCATAATACCACCCTTTACCAGAAGGGAATGACATACCCTAAAGGGCGCGACCCTCATAACCTTGCCGCATCTTTCCTGTTTCGACCATTTCCGGGGAGTGAGGTCCTGATGCAGTCTCGTCCACAAAGCTACGCTTTGGCACAAAGCCATGCTTTGGGTCAACAGATAACCAAAGCAATGATCACAAAGATAAATGATCAAACAAATGATCATATCACAAATGATCAACCAATGATCATCACACAGCAGCACTCAGCATGCCACATTACCAAATTGGGAATATACCACCGATAAATATCAACTACATAACCTCTGAGCTCGTACGTCTCAGAGAAGGGTGTTAAGCTAAGAGAATAAATTCTCCGCCACCAAGCAGAAATGTATTTGATAGAGATCGGTTAATATCTCAAAGTGTAATGTCGGACATACAACCATACAAGTCTGTCCCGGGTTCGAACAGAACCGAAGGCACTTCCGAAGAAGCCCTTGCAAATCCGGGTATCCACAATCCCGATCGGACTTCCCATCACTTAGGGAATCTCTATACCAGGAGCTACCCAGTGCAGAGACAATCGATAGGTCATCCTATCGTTCTTGCAAACTCCCGGTCTTCACCACCGGTCTTCAATGCTATCCATAACGACGTATCACATATTCGGAATGGGCTATATGACACAAAGGTCCTCTCCCGGCTAAACCGAATAGTGAGCGCAATATTTAAAAACATATGGATATGGGATCTCAGTTAAGTCACAACTTAAAACTCAAAACCTTTCATCAAATGGTTAAAACAAATTACCATTTACAAATCTTTTTAAATAAAAAGATTTATTTCAAAACCTTTAATGGTTTAAACAATTTCCACATTTAAATCTTTTAAAGAAAAGATTATCTTAAAGATCCCCTTTTTATCTTATAACAAAGATCACTAACAAAGATTTATTTCTAGCCTTTCAAAACAATTCCATTTTTAATTGGATTAACTCATTAGCCTTTAAATAAAAGAGTTATTTCATAGCTTTCAAAATAATTTCCAAAGATTCATTCATAACTTGGAAAACTTATATTTCAATTCAAACTTGAAATTTCCTATGAATTTGAAATTCATTTCTTATGAGAAAGCTATTTGCATTTTGAAATAACAGTTTTATTTCGAAAAACCCAATTTCAATTTCACGAGTTAGAGCCTTTCAAATATAAATTTGGATTACATTCAAATTCCTAAACCAATAGGATTCAATTTCAAATCTTGAATTTAAATTCAAATCAAACTATTTAAAATTTCAAAACTTAAACCATTTATTAAAATTCCCTTTTCAAAGCTTTTCACTTTTAACATACTTCCCTTTCAAAACCGTTTAAATTCAAACATCCAACTTTTTAAAACTATTTCAAAAATCTGTGACTTAACCGATTTCCACGTGCAATCCATATTTGTGTGTGTATAGTGTGGTCCAGGGGCTTAACACAATAGTGCACAACATCAATCAGCACAGATTCAAATACAGCAATATATCTGATAAGCGATATAAATTATAACGCTTATATTTGATAAGCGGTACAAACCAATTGCAACGCTTATTTTTCATTCATAGATCACAGGTACATGTATCACAGAAAATAAATTACAGTAAACATAGCTCAAATCAAACAAAGCATCACAATTAGGGATATCAAACAATTCAATCATTCAATAGAATCCAAACGTCTATAAACAATATCAATTAATTATCTGATTAATTTAAATCAGATTAGCCACAAATCTTAGTTCATTAATGTTAATTAATTACAAACCACCTTAATTAATTATTCTTAATTAACTACAATAACTAATTAATTCTTAATTAATAATCAACTCTTAATTAATTCCATTAATTAATATTTAATTACTAATTACTTAATTCCCTAATTATCAATTTAATTAAGTGTTAATTAAAATCTTAATTAATCCTTAATCCCTCAAATTAATCAATCTTTAGTCATTCATTAAAATCAACTTAATAATTCTTCATTACCCATTAATTAATCTTAATTCATCAATCTCAATCATTACTAAGTTAATTTAAAAGCTCTTAATTATTTGATTTATTGACCTAATTATTAATTAATTAAATTAATTAATTACAAACTTAATTACCTTGATCAAATAATGGATTATTAAGTTCAAATAATTTTTACGAAAATCATTAATCTCATCAATGATTAAATTATTATCAAAGTAATTAAAAAAAACAATTTGCTTTCATCTAAATTCCATTTAAACTAAAATGAAAACAAGTTTAAACTTAAACAAGGTTTAAGTACTCCAAAGCCCTTTTAAATTTCAGTTAAAAGAATTGTCTAAGGTAAATTTTAAACAATGGTTTAACCCAAAATCCACAAAATTATATTATACTTTTAAACATTCAAGTGATTTTGAAACATTAAATTTCAAAATCTTATTTATATTACAACTAAAATTTAAATTGTGTTTCAGTTTAAGATTCAAAAAAAATTAAATTTAAAATCATGTTTTTTAAATTCCACTTCAGGTTTATAAAACATATGCTATAAACACTGAAATATTTAAACTTGACTATAACATTGAATTTATCAACTTATTCCCCTTTTTTAAAACTTTCAAAATTCAAACTTAAATTTTTGATCCAGGGTCCCAAATCCAGATTTCAACTTAAATTTAAATCATATTTTAAAATCCTGTTTTCAGATCAATGCATAAAATACTGCCCAGATTTATTATCTATTAAACACTTTATTTTATTTATGCAAATTTATTCAAAACCTAGAATTCAAATTCATTTGAATTCATGATTTAAACTTAGTTTCAAATTTTAGTTTACATATAAACTTTGCTTCTAAATTTTTTTTTTTTAAAACTGCAACAGGTTCTCTGTTTTATTTTAAACCTGTAAGAATTTGCTACCCGAGCCAACCTTGTATTCACTTCGAGTCAAAACTATATTTGCTTCGAGCAAATCCCAGTATACTTCGAGTTTTCCTTCCAAAAATCCCGAGACAAAACCCTGTAACCATCAGCTCTTCACACATATGCACACTCCTCCTGTGCACCACCTAACCATCTCCGGCCACATCTGCCATCATCTCTGGCCATCTCCTCATCGATCAGTCAACCCACATCACAACTGAGCATTCAAAAGCCAAGAATTCAACTTGAATTTAAATTCAAGTTTTAAATCCCAAAACCTGGAAATCTTTCCCCCTCTTCAATGTCTAACCTGTCAACACCCATTTCTCCCAACTCCAGCCACCATTACCGACCAAACTCCGGCGACCACTCCATCAACCCACCATCTATCATTACCCAAAACAGTTTTGAACTCGATGCATTATTGAAGCCACAGCAATAAATTTTCTTATGCCCAGGTAAAACTAGGTCAACTTCTGACATTTTCAATTCTCTTCACCAAAAATTCATTTGTATTTCAAATTGGCATTTTACCTATAATCTATGATAGATAAACTATCTCCAGAAGCAAATTCACTCAGATCAATTGCAAGCTTCAATTTATTTTGACCAAATTGTAAAACACAGTGTTGGGACTGCATTTTGTATTTAACACTGTAAATTTTAATTTTTTTTTTTTTAAATTCAAATATTAGTTTAAGTATTCAATTCATACTCTTGAATTAATGAAACTGGATGATCAAATTTCTATTTACAAAAATTTGTTCTGTAACACTTTGACTTCCAGAGTTAATTACAAAGTCTTTATATCCCTTTTTTCTTCTTCTTATTAATACAGTTTTTAAACTCTAACCTATTTTGCATAACATACTATATTTATATCTTAAACTATAACAGGGATTTGAGTATGGTATCATGATTTTTGAACTGAATCCTGGACAACAAGATCACATACTCAACTGCATACATACATTCAGTATAAAAAAAATGAACTTAAATTATAACATGCAAACATACTTATTCCAGAGATAAACAAGCAACTAATTTCTACTTGAGTTTATTTAGTAAAAATTGTTACTCACAGGCATTTCAAAACAGAGAAGGAGAAATTTGCTCACCTTATTTGTTGAAGGCAGAGACCAGAGAATGTAAAGCCTGGAATTGCTTTTGTTGTTGAATTTAAGTCCTGCTTTTGGTTTTTAAAACTGCTCATTTGAAGCTTGGTGAAGTTGTTTGAATCTGAATTGCTTTCTAGTTGAATCTGCATTTAATTTTTTTATTTTCAACTGCTTTTAAATTTATACTTTAATACTGATTTAAAATATGAATTCAAGTTTTTAAGAAAAATTTACTTATCTTAATTTAATCCCAAAGGAAACTGCCCTGCTCCATCTTCTATTTGTTTTGTTTGAGATCATCTTGAACTAGAATATTTTGCTTAAATCTTGATCTGGACTGATCAAGTTGAGTTGCTGGCTTGCTGTAAACCTTAGTTGTTGGAGCTTTAAACTTATTTCTAAAAGAAATACATGCATGTTGGCTGGTGATATCTGCCTGGATATTTCCAGATTTTCTTGTTTCAGATATTGCATGCAGGCTTGATTTTGAAAACATTGCATACTTTTAGATTTGTTGAAGCTTTGAGCTTGACTACTTTGCCCAACTTTGATTTTCCTAGTTTCCATTTAATTTTGTTGATCTGATTTGTTTCCAGGTTGCATGCTTGAAAAACTGTTTTGAACTTCCTTTTTTTTTTTCTGATCTTTGAAATGCTTTGAATTCTTGAATTTGTTTCTTTGAACTTGCATGTTTCCCCCAGGCTTTGAAATTGCTCCAAGGCTAAAGCTTCCAGATTTTCATTTGCATCGAGTTTTGATTTCAGGTTGCTTTTAACTTGAAACTGAAGCTTGTTAATCTTGTTGTTGATTTTCCTTTATTTTGAATTGCTTGCATTATTCTTGCATAGGCTTCAGTTTCCAGGTAAAAACCTTTGCTTCACGATTTTGATCTTTGCTTTGTTTATCTTTTTTTCTTCTTCTGAAAGTTTGCATTTGTTTGTTTGGGGAGGTTCAAATCCTCAGATTTGCTGAGATATCAATGGATTGCATTATGGGGAAATGAAAAGTTTCTATAATTTTTTTAATCTTATTATTTAATTCAATTTGATTGTATGAAGGCCATTTGTAAAGAGATATCATAACTCTAGATTTTGCTAACTCCTTTACTCCAAATCCATGTGCATGTTTACTTCTTTATGTATATGTTTTACATTTAGATTTTTAAAGACAAAAGGAATTTTTAAATAAATTTTATGCCATATTTTCTTTGTAAATGAATACACCTTTTATTTCATTTGTATGTGCATATACAATGTTAAAAGAATTTAACCAATATTTCATATATATACACATTTTGTTTTTATTAATTTCAAAGAAAGAAATGATTTTAACCAATTATGTTTTTAATATATAAACACATATATAATAGTATTTAGTTCTAAACAATTGTTCTAAAATCATTTGTATCCAATTCAAAATACAACTTTTAAATCCAACTAATTTGATAAAAATATTGATTATTGAATTTTCAATTAAAAGTTCCATTTTAAAATACATACTTTTTTTTTATCTCTAAGCCTTTAAATTCTATTTACAATATAATTTAATCTTAGAATCTCCAAATTTCAAGTCAATTCAATTTTTTATATTTACTTATAATCAAATTCCTATTTAAAATCTAAAATTTTAAATTTATTCTGAAATACTTTAATTAATTCACAAATAATCCCACAATTTTATTATAAAATTCACTTAAATTATCAATTTAAATTTAATTAAAAATTGGGATCGTTACAAATTAGGAGTTGAAACCTATTCTATTGAGTTTAAAATCATTAAAAACATCTTTTTTGATGTATAGGTTGACCCATTTCATTCTTGAGTCGAAACGGGCTTTTCGGGTCGTTTATCGTTCAATCAATCTTGTCCATTCATCCTATTTCTAACCTAACTATAAATAGTCCGTTATAAACCCCAGCCACTCTTCACATTCATTTGTCTATACGTACATTTCCTTCTCAACTCTTGATTCCAATGGCAGACAAACCAAACAAACTTCTCAATTCAATTTCAAATCAAAAATTCAACTTCAAATTAAAAATTCTCAGACTATATCGAATTATATATCAATTTGAAGCTCTCGATGAGCGCGTCTCGGATCTGTAATTCATTTTCCAATTTGAACCTCTATCTGTCTAGAAATTGATGAACTACTCTCGGTCGTTCGTTGATCGTCTATCAACTTCGACGGATCGCCGTTTGGGGGTTACCGTCTTGTAGATGAGGCCGAGTGGATAACATTTGTGTCCTTCTTTTGGTTGATCAGTGGTCTGATGTGACGAATTAATTCAATTAGGTCATGATGTAGTGGCGGCGGCTGCCCTCATTCACGACCGATGGTGGCTCCATCATCGTAGGGGAGAGGTTGGAGGCGTACCGATGGTGGGCCGCGAGCAGTTTGAGGCCAGAAAAGCGATCTCTTGCAGCGGCAACTTCATCAGGTTTGAGTGCAACTTCAACGCGAGGGTTCTGAGTATTGGAAGGTGGTGACGTGTGTTGTTTATTATTGTTTTATTTATTTTAAATTTTAAATCGTTGAACTTCTAATGATAATAACTTTTGCATACGAACTTGGATTCACGCACGGTTTCTTCCGTTGGGATCGTATTGAAATTCCAGACATTTTAACGCTTGTTTGGACGAATTCTAAAACTGTTTGAATTTTGACTTTAAATTGGATTTAAATTCAAAGGTGAGTGTTTTAACCCACTCACAACTTCTAAAATTTCTTATGTTTGTTAAATTAAATTTATGATGCGATTAGAAATTTATTTATGGCTGTTTCGTATATTATGAATCATCATCTCAGTTAATTTGAATTTATTTGACTTAAATCGTTATTTAATTTATTATTGAATATAAATTGCCAGTCAAATGCCTATTATTGATTATCAGTTCTATATTGATATTTAGTGATTGATTTGGTTATGATTGTGATGGATGTTTAACTGTTGATATTGGATGAATGGATGTTGTATTCTATATCATTATAAACTGCAAGTTCACTATGGGTTGAAATGATACATATCCGAATGGTCTATAGATTAGGGAAAAATCGTTATGGGCTGAAATGATAGACTCGAGCGATTTTATGGATTTTAATATTAATACGGGATTGTGGTTTGAAATAATATATTACCGTGAAATTTCAAATTGCGGGTTGAAATGATAAGTATCCATATCACTAGACCCTAGGGTAGAGAATTATATACGAGCACCAGATTGGTTAAATTAAATGATTTAAATCCTTAATTTTTGAATTTAATTAAATGATATTTTAAAATAAAAAATTGATTTATATAAATTAAAGTATTATTGGAAAATCAAGTTTTATGTTGGAATGTGAATTGGTTTTAATTGGAATTTCTTTAAGAAATTTAGTTGGAAGTTTAAAGGTTAAACTTTAAGTATAAATGAAATTCTATCGAAATTGAGACATTAAATTTGTTTGAAAATAACTTTAAAGTATTTTGAAATTGGAGTAATTCGAATTGATATTTGAACATGGATTGAAAATGAGATAAAATGCAATAGTTTATTGAAACTAAAAATTTGAAGGTTGAAACGTGGTTCGTTGTTTTGGAAATTGAAATTTGTCCAAATGTGTTGAAATGAAATGAATAGTTTAATTTGATATAAATTCCAAATTCATATTTTAATATAAACTTCTTTAAAGATATTTTAAAAAAAAAAACTAATTATTAAGATTTTCAAATTTATTAAACTATTTAACCAATATTAACTATTTAAATTATTTTGATCTATTTTAAACCAAATTCATTTATTCTAAACTAATGTAAACCATTTTATTTATTTTAAATATAATAAATCTATTTTAATGCTATTTAATCTTTTTTAGTTGTATTTAATCTAATTTAAATCTACTTAACTATTTTAAATCAATTTAAATGTATTTTAACCTATAATTAAACTATTTTAGAGTATTTTAACTATTTATAACTATTTAAAACTAATTTATAAATTTCTAGACTAAATGACGTGGAAGTGTTTAAATTCAATTCAATTGGTTTAAAAAGAGAATAAGGTTAAATGATGTTCTAACCTAAGTTAGGGTTTAAAATGTTATAATTAATTGAAATGATGATTTTGAAGTAAGAATTTAACCTATTTTAGAAATATGATTTTTGGAAGAAATTATGATTTTGGAAACGATATGATTTGAAAGTGAATATGATTTGAAAGTGAATATGGTTTAAAGTGAATATGATTTGAAAGTGAATATGGTTTGAAGTGAATATGATTTCAAAGAGATGATTTGAAATTTGAATATGATATTTTGATATCAATTATGAAATGATTTTGGAAATGTAAAAGAGCCATCCGGTGTGTAATAAGCGAGTGGTTGTTAAAGAGACTGGGATCGAATATTGTCATACTCTCTACCAATATCGAAAACCACTTTAACAACTGTGTACGTGGTAGAGATTCCAAAAATGAGGTAGGATGGTTTGGTGAACATTTTCTATATGATGTATGATGTGACCCTGACTCCCATGAGTCAACTTAGATGTGACTATAATCAGGAGCCACGCCGGGACAAGTGAGGTCATTCCTCCTATCGGAAACACTTCTTCGATATTATATTCTGATTTTTGTGATTGACTTGGTGACCACCCTCTGATTTTTGATTTGGGAGTGTGTTTCGAGGTGGGAGGTTATAGCTGCGATGCGTTATCACTAGTCCAGATCCGCAAATGGTATATCTACCATGGCTTTTCCTCGTGTGTCATGTTCACAAGCCCTAGCGCACCTTCTACGAGTTTGTTTTATACCATACCTATGGGATACCCTCTGTGTTCACCTCTCGGAGGAGCGTACGGTACCGAATAGACTATGAGAATATATAAAATGTGTTAATGGGGATATAGGTAACGCCTTAACGCTATCTTAATACTTTTATTTTACTATAGACATATTATAATAACATATTGTACTACATAGTAGATGGTTTAACGGATCCTTAGGAGATATGAATCCCGAGCATCTCTTAAGTTACTGCACCCACGTTAGACACTGGATAAGAGATGTCAAACCCCTTAAACATCTCTGATGTCGTTCCGCTCGTATTTATTTACCGTTGATTTAACTTACATAAGATCTTTTAGTTCTGACTTGAGTGTTTTGTCTTTTCAATTCGCTCGGTTCAGCCTGAGCATTTTAGGATTTTGAAAACCTTATTTTTAGAGGATGAAGACGAAAATTTGTATTATTATTCTTTACTATAATTAATTCACTGCATCATGTATTCCGCTGCATTATTTATATTCTCCGGTATGTGTAACTCTGATCTGTATTGTATAAGTATAATCAAATGTTTTATAAAACGGCTTCATGAACTGTTTATTTGATTATTATATTTCGTTATTCTGCTGCAAGATTTTGTTTGTTTTTTCTTTCTCTGCTTTTTCTTATTCACCCCAAAACAATCCGCCATTCTGTATGGTTTAAGTCGGCACGTGTGTCTGCTTAAACGTACAAAAAGGCAGGATATTACACTCAATAAGGTCCTTTATTATGCAATGGTCGACATGTGCAAATAAAGGTAAAACTAGAAATTCACCGAAAGGTGGTGCAAGTAGCCTATCCGAAATCGGTTGAGGTAATGAGGTATAAAACTCAAAAATACACTTATACTAACTATCACGCATAGCTACATGACGAACCTATATAAGCAACTAATTAATGTTAATAGTAAACTAAGAAAACCAATAACATTCTTAGTTTGTGAGCGTTCATCTAATAATTACATATTAAAATAATAATGTGGCTTCGCTAGCTTTGTGGTAAGTCGATTTGCTATAGTCGGGGGGAGATCGTGCAAGGATCGTAGATCACGGTAGTATCTGGAATGATATGAGCTGCACCGGCATTGGCATCTACCGTGGGTCGGACAGTCCGTCTATTGGTTTTGATGGAGAGTGGCGTCATTTGGGCGTCTTGATCAATAAATTAGAAACTATAAAAAAAGAAATTGAGTGGTAAATAAATGATGGTAAAAGAGGAAAAAGAGCCTCATATAGGCATTTAGTCCAGATGTCTGTTCGACAAACGCCTGATGCTCAAGTGTTTGTTGAACAAACGTCCGGTCTCATAAACTATTGGAGGATTCATGAGCTTACAAAATGTAATCTCACATTTTGTAACATATTCACTCCAAAACTATTGGAGATTCTCTTATTGTAGTGTTTTATGGTTAAATGATAGTACTCGGCAGCGTTTTATACTCTCTATATTTTTTTTGGCATTTTCTCATATAATGATATCGTATACTGTCCATTTTTTTACCAGCCACTATTTTTGCAGCAATTAGAGATTAGCGAGAAAGATGAGATGAGCAATGATTTTATAATACGTTGTAAGGTATGCAGGTGGCACGGTAGGCTAAGAGTAGAGGTGTATTTTTATTTGTTAGGGTTAGGCTTTGAGGAGACGGCTATGAAGGGTGACAATCATGGGAGGTGACGACTACGAGTAGCGTTGGAGCGTGGGGAAAGAGTAGTGTAAGGGACACGATGATGTGGGAATTAGTGGCGTGGGAAGCAGCGGTTTGGTCTATGCGTAAGTGAAGAACGAAATGTGTCTTTTTGGCTAAATTTTAAAGATGATGCCCTACAAACCATTGAAAGTTTGTAATTTGAACTAAATTTCCATATTATTTATACACACATATATATGTAATACATACGTACATCCGTGTGTGTGTGATATATTAAAATAAACATTAAATTAATTAATATGTTTATTCAATTGAATACTGAATATTATAAAATAAAATATGATTTTATTTTAAATAGATAAATCAGATCCAATGCAATTGATAGATTACATAAGCTCATTAAGATCCAATTAGAAATTTATGCATTTCACCGGCTACCAAACTGGTAGGGACCCAACACCAATAACCACTCACTTAGAAATGTTGCAAATTTGATGTCGATAATTTATTCATACATCTGCCGCTGACATCGACTTTAATGGGAGAGTAAATAAGGCGATGCAATTTTACATCAGATCCGACGTTGTTAACAAATTTGCTACCTGGCATCCGAGATTTGAAGATTACCCACATTTTAACTTGCTTTATTTCTTCCATGTCCAAATAACAAGGATTAATAGATTTGGGACACCTCTTTGGGTGACTAGCCTTGAATTTTTATAGAATTATAACTTTGGGATACATGAATCGATGCGAGAAAGTGTACAAAGTTAGCCACCACCTATACACTGTGAATTTCCTTTAAACATCACTCTTTTCATGAGTTCCTCTCTAATGTGTGAGTTTTCCTCTAATGGAACACACATATAAATGAATCCACGCAAATGTATAGGTAAAGTGTAAAACAAAAAAATTCCAACATTGAAAATACAGAAATTAAATCAACAATAAAATGCAAGTTTACTCATTTTCTTATGTAGTTTTAATAATTTTATTGAAAATAGGTGCAATAACAAAAAAATAAATAGCTTAAGTGACGAAAAAGCCACGAAGTTATACCTAATGTCAATGGTCAATGATATAGAGATCTTTGAGCCCCATCATCGTAATAAGGATGTCGTATTATTTTCTGGATCGATGATACCTAACATTTAAAAGATAAAAAATGAATGAAATTCAGAATGCAAGGAAAATATGGAAGCAAGATAATAGTCAACTGAACTTCATAAGAGTAAAAATCTAGTTACGAGAAAATCTAACGAGTAAATGTGTGAAAAGTTAACGCATCTGTAAGAAAACAAAGTAATAAAAGTTAAGGGTTTGTTCTGTTTCATTTCAAGTTTTGCGTTTTCAAAATTCATTACAAAATACTAGTATGGATCCGTGCTTCGCAAACGGGTTATTTATATTATTGTATACGTTGATATTTTGTTTGAGTGCAAACATGTAAACGGAAAGCAATGACATTTTTGGAATTTCAAAAAACACCGAGTAAATTAGTTAAACTAATTTTCTTTATTAGTAGTAGAGATGTAAAGAGAGGAGTAAAATATTCAAAACTTTGAGTTACTATGACGATGAAGAAGGGACTACAGATGGAATGGAGGGAAAGTCTATTTAGACACAAAATGTAGACACAATTGGTGACACAATGGATTTGCACCATTAGATTGCCTCCTGATTTCCATCTTCCATATAAGGATAAAAATATCCAACGGCCGTGAATTTTTGTGTCCCCAATTTGTGTCCATTTTGTGTCTAAATAGCCATTCTCTTTTCCAAAATATGAAAAAGAATAATTAGTCTTTTATTTTGTGTATTGAGTTCATTTTTCAAATTTGTTCGTTTCAAAAAAAACATATGAAACATATTCTGTTTTGTTTAGACGAAAACACAAAACTAACGGCAAACTAACCCAAGCCTAAAAGTTTTCATTCTAATCAAAAGCTCGTGTTTTGTATGGTTATGGTCGTATGGTGATGGCAGTAATTTGTTAGACAATCCCTTAAAATAACAATAATTTTGGTTACGGTGATAAATAATATTTACTTCAGACTCGTAGCAACGGAAACACAGAAGCAAAAATGATGGGCTTTTATGTAAAAAAAGACCTCCTTCTTCCATCAATCGAAACCCTACTCCGGCAGATTTTTTCCATTTACCGTAAAAAAGTTATTCCCTTTTCTGAAATAGAGCCCAACCACGTTATCTTTGTGCTGCTTTTTTGGCTATTCACAAACCGACAGAGCAATGAAGATAAGATTTTTTGCCCTCACACAGGATCGAACTATGGACCTCCAGTTTACAAGACTGGCGCTCTACCACTGAGCTATAAGGGCTGCTATATGCACAAACTTGCAAAAATTTTCATTTATCTCTACTAGATTGGATTGGAAGGCATCCACCCAAACAGGCAAGCTTTAGCTCTATTAAAATTGATGTGGTTGAAAGCTACACGATGAAATAATTGGTATCAAGGCAGTTCAGTACGAATTGTTTGTTCCCCATTAGAGATAATATCTTATAGTTAATTAAAGATGTGTTACAAAGTTTTATAATGCTTCACGATGAAAAATCTCTTTCCAACACACATTATGTACACACTATGTGTGTTGCGTGTGAATATTCTTATATATGTTACAAAGTTTTATAATGCTTAAAATACATTGATAAATTGCTGTTATGCTTCCAAATTTAGATTTATTTATCACCATTTCAATGAATATTCGAAATTAAACATATAACTCATTTATCTAAGCAAATGTGTCAAACATGAGATGTAAAATTCAAATTTTTTTTCGTTCTAGATACTTGTTTAAAAATATTAGCAAATTATAATCTCCCCCCTCTGTCTCTCTCCCTTCCCTTCCCCCCTCCCCTCTCAAAACACACACACCATAGTAAGATATACAAAATTTATTTTCTTGGTTTTCTACAATTACATTACATTACATTAAAGTTCTCACTAGTCATTATCTTTACGCTACTATCCATTTTTCTTTCATATCAAGGTTAATTGTCATTACATTAAGTCATAATAGTATGATCGTATATCTTTATGCATTTCGCCCTTTTTTAATTTTAAATTTACAAATTTATTTTATAGATTAATATTGTCAAAAATAATAATTTCATCGTTAATGCATTTTATTAAAGTCTTATCACGAAGGGAAATTATTGGATATTAAATAATCATTTACAAAACTAGAATATTTTAAGAAAACTGCAATAATTATAAGCTTTTCCACAGTTCAATTTTTTTTCGGCTTTCAACTGCTGTCTAATATATATAGTTAAAAATTAGGTTATAATTTTCATTTTATCCTGCTTTCATTCTAGATGAATATTTTAATATTTGTTACAAGTTTTTTAATTTGTAAAATATATCGATTCATTATTATTACACCTACAGTTTTAGATTAGATTTATAACTAATATTTGAAATTAAATTTATAAACCGTTCATCTAATCAAATGCATCAGATATCAAATTCAAAATTTTGTCTTAATTCATACTTATCTAAAATATAAAAAAATCAAAAATTTTAAATTAGTCAAATTTCTGTAATTAATTTATATATATTCATTTGTTTGAAGAAAAAAATAGGAGAAGGTAACAAAATGTTTAACTCATTTATATGAACGAAAATGGCAAACTTAATTTTTTTGGTTCAAATTAAATCATGTAACAAAAAATATACATCTGAAATAAAATAAGATCGACCTGTTAGTAAATCGTGAACCGTGTATTAACGAATTGTGAAATCATACTTACATCTAGTACTCGCCATTCTTTTGGTAGCTCATTTATGAGATTGTTGTAATACGTTATTCCCTCTTGATTTATTCCTCCTTTCAAGGTACCATCTGTTTTAACAAATCAACATCAAACGAAGTCAAATAAGAATTTTTTATAGTTGTTTGGAACATACAAGCTTCAGTTTTTTTTTTTGTTTTTGTTTTTTTTAAATAACATCTTTCTTAATGTTCATTTTTGTTGGTTCATTTAAATACAGTGGATCGGTTATAACCTGGCAAAATTCTTAACCAAAAGACCGAGAAACGATATGAATCAACTCCCATCTCCTTCATCATCTTTACATCATCCTACAAACATTTGATAATCGTATATTTTCTCTAATACATGGTTTATATTGACATTCCATTACATCATTGTTTTCAGATTTCAGTTACTTTGTATCCGTGTTATGGGTCCATGGCAACGTCTCCATTATTGCTGCCCTAAATTTTCTCTATATGCTCTGGACAATGAAAAAGTACCAATAATATCTCAAATGCAGATGTATTGCTATTTACAATTTGCATTCTGCTATTCTTTTCACAAACTAGAATATTTTGAAATATTGTACTCCCATTAGATTTTATGAGGCTACCAATTATATTAACATAATCTGTCTAGCATACACGGTTGTTGGTGAGCGAAAGCGCCCCAAATGCTAGGTCCTTTCCCCCCATTTGATGCTCCCTCCACCTAAAACCATATCACATATTATGATATGTTTCAATGTATACATATTTCAATACTACACATCTATAGATAATAAATAAATAACTAAATAAAAAGAAAAAGCATACCTGATATGCAGAAGATGCAACACCGAATTTATATTCACCATGGAACATAGACCTTTGTATATCAGCTTCAAGTGGAACTTAAATTGTCCATGGTTAGGGTATTGGTGCAGTATTTTCTGTATTAGAGCATGCAATATGAGTATCTGACCTCTTGCTCCTGTAACTAATGGTCAAAATTTTCTTTGAAAGAGAGAGACTGGCATATTCTTTTCTGGATGCTAGAAGTGGATCACTGGTCCTTGTTTGAATTAGCATGTTCAGGAGTTTAGCCATGGTTTATAAATTTTAATTGAAGGGTATCTCTTTCTTGCTTGTGATTAGTACCACACCTATATGCACGTTTTTATAAAGGCTGGGAGCCTGTAAAAATAATATATATATCTTGGCAGTTTGACTGCGAATGCAACTTTTGTTGAAATTATTCACCACGAGAAGGGCAAGAAGTTTCATGACATATTCTCTTCTGTTGTGAGATGTACTTTGATTCGTCTATTATTGGCTCTATTTGCTAATTTCGAGTTGGAGCTTGAACAATTAGATGTAAAGACTTTATTTTTGCATGAAGATCTCAAGGAAGATATCTATATCTATTAGACAGAGCTAGAGTATGTCTGCAAGCTGAACAAATCTTTGTATAGATGAAGCATTTCCCCAGACATAGGTGCAAATGATTTGACAAGTTTATGTCTTCACAAGGATTTGCCAAGAGCTACAAGGACCAATAAATGTACTTTGAAAGTGGGGTTGGTATGATTTACTAGCTGTTATATGTAGATGATACGTTGGTTGTTTTACATTGTATGACGAGAATTGTTGAATTGAATGCGGAACTCAGTAGGGAGTTTGATATAAAGAACTTAGGAAATGCACAACGAATACCAGTTGCCTCTTTTATTGAATTAGAGAAGGCAACAAATTATCTACATGGAAAAGATTAACGGAAGTATTCAATGGCTTCTTAAAGAAGATATTTGTCAAGTCTATTAAAAATAGACATGTCTAGGGTTGATAAGAGAGGTGTGGGAAAAAGTGTATTTTGTTGGGTATTTGGGATTGAGATTTCTTTCTATTTTAAGTCTCTTTTGTATTTTTTTAGTTGAATCAATAAAAGTTTTGTTTTTGGAGGAATTAATTTTGTTTGCTTTCTTCACTATTTTCTCTTCTAAATTTATTTATGTTGTGATCCCCGGAAAATCATTAACATTTGATATCAGAGCCAGGTTTACAAATTTTTGGAAGAGTCTTTGGCTATGGAGAAGATAAGTGTTGAAAAGCTTAGTGGAAGGAACTGAGGGTTATGGAAGGCGAAGATGGAAGATTATCTCTATCTTAATGATCTTCACTAACCCTTGGAAAACAAAGGTGAAAAGCCAAATGGAATAACTGAGGCAAAGTGGGAAATTTTGGATAGGAAGGCAGCTGCAGCAATTCAGTGTTTTATGGAGAATTCTGTGTTTCATATTGTTGTTTGTGAAACTTCTGCTTTTGGCATATGGAAGAAATTGGAAGGAATTTATGCAAAAAATTCTGCAACAAATAAGGCATTCTTGATGAGAAAGTTGGTCAATCTAAAACTTAAGGAAGGCGAATCGATTAGCGAATATCTCAACAGCGTTCAAGCAATTGTGAACCAATTGGCGGAGATAGGCTTCAAAGTTGATGATGAAACTCAAGATTTAATATTAATGAGCTCATTGCCTGAAAGTTAGGAAACTCTAATAGCCGCATTGAACAATTCAAATTCTAATGGTGTTGTTTCCATGGAGGCTGTGGTTAGCAGTCTTCTTAATGAGGAGATGGGGAGGATAAATTCATTGAAAGGAAAGGCCACTGAAGAAAAGGAAACTACAAATCCAATGGCAGAGGTCCACTTTGCAAAGAGAGAAAGACGCTCATTCAAACCAAATACGGATCGAGACTTCATTTGCTATTACTATGAAAAACCATGCCATCAGCTGAAATTTTGCAATAAATTAAGAGATGATGAAAACTCAAGAAGGAAGCAAAAATAAGATGGAGGTAGACCGTGATGAGGAGGTAAACTTTGGCTTTAGCAATGATGTTCTTTGTGTTGTTATGAGTATGGAAGGAGAGTGGGTGCTAGATTCTGGTGCATGTTTCCACATTTGCAATCAAAGGGAAGCATTCACTGATTATAAGGAGGAAGCATGCAAGGTGGAGCCAGCAACGGAAAACCGCAAAGCCTACTTGGAGGTCTTTGTGGTATTACAAAAAATTCTGATCTGTTGATGATGTGCATGTTCTATTGGCGGGCATGCATAGTTTGGAGGGAGGTTTAGTTTTGGATGAAGACATATGTTTCCTTAGATATATTGTTCGAAGTTGAGGTTCGAGGAGGAGCTTGCATGTCATTTATGAAATATTATATCAAGGTGGAGATTGTCAGATTTTAGTGATATAATATTCCATATTTAATTAGATCTTGGAGATATTTGGGTCTATGTGGAATTATGACTCAAATTCATTGCCTATTTTACAGATTTGATAGAAATTGGAGTGTGATTAATTGCACATTTTAGAGATTTTGTGTATTTGGCAGAGTGATCAGTTGCCTCTTTTATTTCATTAGGGAAGGCAACAAATTATCCACGTAGGAAAGATTAACGGAAGTATTCAATGACTTCTTAAAGAAGATATTTGTCAAGCCTATTATAAATAGACATGTCTAGGGTTGATAAGAGGGGTGTGGAAAAAGTGTATTTTGTTGGGTATTTGAGATTCAGATTGAGTTTTCTTTCAATTTCAAGTCTTTTTTTTTTGTTTTTTCGTGGTTGAATCAATAAAAGTTTTGTTTTTTGGGGGAATTAATTTTGTTTTCTTTCTTCACTATTTTCTCTTTTAAATCTAATTGTTTAGTGATCCCGAAAAATCATTAACATTAATTGTTAGATTTTAGTGATATAATATTCAATATTTGATTAGATCTTGGAGATATTTGAGTCTATGTGGAATTATGACTCAAATTCATTGCCTGTTTTACAGATTTAATAGAATTTGGAGTGTGATTAATTGCACTTTTTAGAGATTTGTGTATTTGGCAGAGTTATCAGTTGCCTCTTCTATTGCATTAGAGAATGCAACAAATTATCTACATGGAAAAGATTAACGAAAGTATTCAATAGCTTCTTAAAGAAGATATTTGTAAAAGTCTATTATAAATAGACATGTCTAGGGCTGATAAGAGAAGTGTAGGAAAAAGTGTATTTTGTTGGGTGTTTGGGATTGATATTTCTTCTCAATTTTAAGTCTCTTTTTTATTTTCTTGGTTGAATCAATAAAAAAATTTTGGTTTTGGGGGAATTATTTTTGTTTGCTTTCTTCACTACTTTCTCTTCTAAATCTAATTGTGTAGTGATCCCGGAAAATTCTTAACATTTGGTATTAGAGCTAACTACACAAATTTTTGGAAGAGTCTTTGGCTATGGAGAAGATAAGTGTTGAAAAGCTTAATGGAAGAAATTGGGGGTTATGGAAGGCGAAGATGGAAGATTATCTCTATCTTAATGATCTTCACTAGCCCTTGGAAAACAAAGGGGAAAAGCCAAATGGAATAACTGAGGAAAAATGAGAAATTTTGGATAGGAAGGTAGCTGCAGCAATTCAGTGTTTTATGGAGAATTCTGTGTTTCATATCGTCGCTTGTGAAACTTCTGCTTTTGACATATGGAAGAAGCTGAAAGGAATTTATGCAAAATATTCTGCGACGAATAAGGCATTCCTGATGAGAAAGTTGGTCAATCTAAAACTAAAGGAAGGCGAATTGGTTAGCGAACATCTCAACAGCTTTCAAGCAATTGTGAACCAATTGAAGGAGATAAGCTTCGAAGTTGATGACGAAACTCAAGCTTTAATATTAGTGAGCTCATTGTCTGAAAGTTGGGAAACTCTTGTAGTCGCATTGAACAATTCAATTCTAGTAGTATTATTTCCATGAAGACCGTGGTTAGCATCCTTCTTAATGAGAAGATGCGGAGGATAAATTCATCAAAAGAAAAGGCCACTGAAGAAAAGGAAATTACAAATCCATTGGCAGAGGTCCACTTTGCAAAGAGAGAAAAAGGCTCATTCAAGCCAAATACGGATCGAGATTTCATTTGCCATTACTGTGAAAAACCAGGGCATCAGCTAAAATTTTGCAATAAATTAAGAGAGGATAAAGAGAGGATGAAAACTCAAGAAGGAAGCAAAAATAAGTTGGAGGTAAACGGTGATGAGGAGATAAACTTTGGCATTATCAATGATGTTCTTTGTGTTGATATGAGTATGGAAGGAGAATGGTGCTAGATTCTGGTGCATGTTTCCACATTTGCAATCAAAGGGAAGCATTCACTAATTATAAGGAGGAAGCGTGCAAGGTGGAGTCCGCTAATGGTGGAGATCTACAAGTTCAAGGCACATGTTCTGTCATGTTGAAGATGGATACTGGATGTTGGTGACGCTTACAGGGGTTAGACATATCCCAGAAATTAAAAAGAATCTTCTCTCTGTTGGACAGCTGGAAAGGAAAGGTTGTAACTTCTCGATTCGAGGTGGAGTAACTAGGGTTTGGAAGAGTGATAGGGAGGTGCTGCTCGCGAAGAGGAAAAACAATAATATTTATTGATTGCTTGGAAAAACCTTAAAGTTTGCAAATTCTTATACAAGTGAAGTTGGAGAGACAAATCTATCGAAATTAAGGTGGAGCTAACAACGGAAAACCACAAAGCCTTCTTGGAGGTCTTTGTGGTATTACAAGCAATTCTGGTCTGTTGATGATGTGCATGTTCTATTGGTGGACATGCATAGTTTGGAGGGAGGTTTAGCTTTTGGTGAAGACATGTTTCCTTGGATATATTGTTTGGAGTTGAGGTTCGAGAAGGAGCTTGGATGTCATTTATGAAATATTATATCAAGGTGGAGATTGTTAGATTTTAGTGATACAATATTCCATATTTAATTAGATCTTGGAGATATTTGAGTATATATGGAATTATGACTCAAACTGATTGCTTATTTTACAGATTTTAGAATTTGGAGTGTGATTAACTGCACTTTTTAGAGATTTTGTGTATTTGGCAGAGTTATCAGTTGCCTCTTTTGTTGCATTAGAGAAGCAACAAATTATCTACATGGGAAAGATTAACGGAATTATTCAATAGCTTCTTAAAGAAGATATTTGTCAGAGTCAATTATAAATAGACATGTCTAGGGTTGGTAAGAGAGGTGTGGGAAAACGTGTAATTTGTTAAGTGTTTGGGATTGAGATTACTTGTCAATTTTAAGTCTCTTTTGTATTTTCTTGGTTGAATCAATAAAAGTTTTATGTTTTTGGGGGAATTATTTTTTTTGCTTTCTTCACTACTCTCTTCTAAATCTAATTGTGTGGTAATCCCGGAAAATTCTTACCAAATGATACGTTGATTGTTTTACATTGTATGACGAGTATTGTTGAGTTGAAAGCGGAACTCAGTAAGGAGTTTGATATAAAAACTTAGGAAATGCACAACGAATACCAGGGATTGAGATTATCAGAGATAGACAAGGGAAAAGTTAGGCACACTCAAACATAGAATATTGGAAAAGTTCTCGCTTGATGTGGATGAAGAATGCAAAACCAGTTCTATAACATTGCACTCTCGATTTATTTATGAATCCTACATCGGATGAGGAGAAATTTCTTATGGAGGATATTCCATATGCTAATGTTGTGGAGAGTTTGATGTATGCTATGATGTCCACCAAACTAAATTTGGCTTATGCAATTGGTGTATGTCTAACCCGACAAAGTTCGTTAGCAAGAAGTGAAATAGATTCATAGATATTTGAGAGAAAATTCAGACATTGGCTTGTTATTGAAAGAGCTGGCAAGAGTTATGTCCTTAATGGATATTTTGGCTTAGATTATGAGTCAAAGAGGGATGGGCCAAAGTCGGTGTCAGGTTATGTGTTTTCACTAGGCATCAAGGTTTTAAATCCCATCAATCTCGGCCTAGATCTCGTTTTTAAGATCCAGCGATTCGAAATATGAAAAATCAAATACATCTCGCTGCAATTGAATCTTGGGCGAGATATTCAAATCTCAATCGAGATCGATTTACGAGATCTCGGTCAATTTTTTTTTAAATTTATGTTTTTTTAATAAGCTAGACCTAGAGTATATGTCTTGTTGGCTAGGCTCAAAATTCATGCTTTATATCAGCAAGCAAGTTAAATTGTCAATTTCATTTTCAACCATTCATTTTTTCTATTTTCAAGTCGTAAATACACGTCTAGGGTTTGTTTGAAATGTCGATTTTCTTTCTAAAATGCGGCTCTTCATCCTCAAATCCATTAAGCTTTTATGTTAAGTTATTTTCTTTTTGTAAATATTTTCCAAACCCTAATTATTTTGCACTATTTCCTTCTCTAGTTCCTCTTCCATTCAAATTTCTAAATTTTCTATATTTTTAAATTCCTTTTATGTTATGTCATTTGTTGAAATAAATTCACTACCGTTAACTTCCGATTCCATAGCAAAATTCAAAATTTTGCAGTTAATCCAATTTTTTGTGTTGGGCATTGGTATGTTCTACTTAATTTTGTATTTCTCATTGTGAATTTTTTTCCCACAATTAACTTGAAATGCTAACGTCTCTTTTTAATTCAAATCGTTCTTTTTAAGAGACAAATGCCTTGTTGTTAGGTTATTTTCCATTCTTCTTCAACATAGTTTGTTTGTCAATATATTGTATATTTGCTGAAATATTTTTTTTTTTTAAAAATGATATTAGTGATATTAGTCTCATTAAAATAGTTTACTAATTTATATATTCTCTATTAAAAGAAATTAAGTAAAGAAGTGAACATTTCAGCTTTACATATTTTTGTTTAAAAGGGTTTGCTTGCTTGTTTGCTTGAATGTAAACCAATATTAAAAATATCAAGTAGTCCGAGATTGAAAATTAAATAAGTTCAATTATTTTTGTAATTAGTGTTTATAAATTTAGTTACATACTTGTAAACTAATATTGAAGATATCAAATAGTCCGAGATCGTTTTGAGATGTATTTTAGGGTCCGAGATGTAATTGCTAGATGAACACCTGATATACATTTATTTCGTTCGAGATCTCACTCGATACGAGATAAGGTCCCTAAAATCTTCGAGACGAAACATGACCGAAATCCAAAGTTAAAAACCCATCTTGGCATATGACATATTTAATGAAGAACGAGCTACAGTCTATTATTGCTTTGTCAACCGCTTAGGCGGAGTTAGTTGCTATTGTAGGGATGACTAAGAGGAGGTTGTAATTGTTGCAGTTGTTAGAGGATCTTGATATGATGCAGAAGCCTTGACCATTCATATAGTCCAAATGCTATACATTTGGTAGATAATCAAGCTTACAGTGCACATACCTAACATATAGACGTGTGGGTTCCTCCCTATGTCGGAAGAGGAGCATCAAAAGATAAAATTAGCAATTGTGCATAAAAAAGACAATCCAGTGGATATGATGACGAAGTCGATTTCGAGGTAGAAGCTGAATATTTTTCAAACTTGATTAGCTTGACTAGAAGCAATTGACGCCTAATGGTGCGGATCCAGTGAAATATTTTTTTATTTGTTGAGTTGGTAAATCAATATGAGTAGGGAGATTGAAGATTTATTTGTTGCGTCATGTTGGAGTGTTGAATTTGTTTGTCACGGTATATCAATTCATAGTGTTGATTCTTAGTCAAAATCATGTTATCTTCGTTGAGATATATTCTAGTGAAAAATTTCGAAGTTTCTTTCTCCTTAAGCCGACTTTTTTCTTCTATATAAGCACAGAGGCTTCAACCATTATAATCAAGCAAATAAAGTGAAAAAATTCAATTTTTTTTGTCTAGCAATCATCTCTTTTAATTTTTATTCTCTCTTGTATCCCATCAAAATCCATTACTAAAGGAAAATTTTAGATTCAATTTTTTCTTGTTATTGGATCTATAGTTGTTTATAACAGCGGATCTTTTAGTCTTCTAATCGATGACTCTAGATCGATTTAATAAAATTACGCTTACAGTAATGTAAACTTTAAGGTACTTCCACACTAATTCGGTGTCCATACACACGCACGTCGTTTAGTGTTGGTGGAGGACTGAAGCTTTCTTCTACTGCGTACAATACTTGCACTCTGCAATGTTCCGCTTATCACTTATATTGTCCCGTGCTCCACTCTGTCTACTCGTGCAAACCCATTTCTGTACCGGTATCCCAATTGAATATCCCTCCATTGCTTCTTAAGTGGGCATATACATGATCATGATATCACTTCTTGTAAAAAAAGGATTCCCAATGGTATGTGTTACTATTCTCATATATATACCATGCTTTTCTCCGTGTACCTTGCATCCGAACCCGTATTAATCGATAGTTTAAAAATGTATATCCATATATGCATATCATGTCTGTATCCAGAACAATACAAATGTTTGAAAATCCGAATCCATATCTACATCGTGTCTGTAACCAAAACCATGTAGGTATTTTCTAATATCCAAATTATAAGCATTGGAAGAGTTAAAATAGCATAAATTTTCAAACAGGACCTCTGGAAAAAACATTATACAAAAGTAGGTCTCACAAAAAACTTATTGCAGAAATAAGCCTCGTTTTTAAATAAGCTTGCGCAAATATGGATTGCGCAAGCTTATTTTTTTAAATAGAAGGCTTGCGCATTCCATATTTGCGCAAGCTTTATGTATATTGCTTGCGCAAACATGGAGTGCACAAGCAATATTTTGGGCATCAAAATTCCAGTTTACTCAGATCTATCCCTCATTTTCTAAAATCTCATCCATCTTCTCAAAATCCATCCAAACTCATTATTTTCCCAAATTCAAACTTCTCAATTACATTGTCAACCAAATAGTTGCTAAATTCTACATGGAAGAGTCTTCTTCATCTTTACAAAAAAGGTTATAGTTTATGTTGCTCAAATTTTTTATTTTTATTATTGTTGAAAATTAATAGTTATTGTTGTTAGTGTTGATAAGTACTAGGTAATGGTGTTGGTACTATTGAAAAGGCCTCACTGAAAACTTATTGCAGAAATAAGCATCGTTTTGAAATAAGCTTACGCAAATATGGATTGCGCATGCTTTTTTTTTTTTAACAAAAGGCTTGCGCATTCCATATTTGCACAAACTTTATGTATATTGCTTGCGCAAACGTGGATTGCACAAGCAATATTTCGGGAATCAAAATTCCACTTTGCTCAGATCTATCCCTCATTTTCTAAAATCTCATTCATCTTCTCAAAATCCGTCCAAACCCTTTATTTTTTTCAAACTCAAATTTTTTTCAAACTCAAACTTCTCAATTACATTGTCAACCAAATAGTTGCTAAATTCTATATGGAAGATTCTTCTTCATCTTTACAAAAAAGGTAATAGTTTATGTTGCTCAAATTTTTTATTTTTATTGTTGTTGAAAATTAATAGTTATTGTTGTTAGTGTTGATAAGTACTGGGTAATGGTGTTGGTACTGTTGAAAAATTAGGTAATGGTTAATGAAATAGAAAAACCTAGTTGTTAATTGAAAACCCTAATTGATATGTTAATGTTTTATTGTTTATTTTGACGCTAGACATGATTGTTTGGGAGATTGATGATGAAACGTTGTGATGTACTTGCAGTGCAGATCGATGTTGCAAGCTCAAGTCATATTGACGTTGATGTTAATCATGTTCTGGAGACATAGTTCGAAACAATATACACGTTTGTTTACGCGATGTTGTTTCTAGCAAAAGAACCGGTCATCAAATTCGCATTGATGGAAATATGCTGACGCCTCTACATCCTGTTGGTCCATCCATGCCACGGGGCAATGACCATATCCAAATTGTTATCGTGGAGCTACGTATGTAGTGGTCGTATGCGAAAAGCAAAAGAATGCCGGGTGAAGATTTTTCGGTTGTAGTTCGTACAATGAACATAGTTTGAATCCTCGTGAAGTTGATTGTTGTAATTATTTTAAATGTATTGATCAACCATTGTGCGAAAGGGGACACGAGTATGCCTATGAATTGCAAGCCGAAATCAGTCGTCTCAAAAAGGTGAATGAAGAACTAAAGGAAACCAGTGGGAGACTAAGATTTTGATAGTCGGTTGGGCCTAGGATAATGTCGTCAAATTTTGGTTTTTGTTGAACTTTAGTATTTCGAATATGAATTTCCAAATTGTTTGTTTTTGTTTGAACCCGTATTGTGTGCTAGTTAATCAGCTGGCTAAACAACGAGGTGATTTTGGGTTTAAATGTAATGTAGAACTATAGTCTTGATTCTGTTGGTGAAATATATTGGTCATATTATTATATTGATTTGCTTGCTTGCTTTTTCTTGAAGATTGATTTGTCCGCTTTTGGTTGAAGGTTTCCCACAAAATCAAAATCTTCTTGGAAAAATACGGTATTAGTTCAACAAATTTTTGTTTAGCATTTTGTCACAAAATCAAGATTTTGAATGTAGTCTTGTAATTGATTTTGCAGATAATGTCAACGGTTGCAACTATATTTTACTATGATGGAGAACTGTTAGTTGATAATGAAGGTAAACATAGATATGTTGGCAAAAAGCGAAAAGGATCGAAAATAAAAAGTCACTGTAGTTTTCTAGAGCTTTAACAATAGACATTTGAAGTGACAAAAGTCAATCCTACGATGTATGATTTAAAATTTACGGTGAAATGGGTTAGACATGATCGTTCATCCGCTATTGATTTGGAAGATGACGATGATTTCAACTCTACGTTTTCGGTTGGAATGGGAGTGATATACATATATGTTGCGAGAGTAGAACATGTTAATGTGGTAGAAACACATCCGTCCGTCATTTCTGTGGATGAGGATGTACCCACCACACAGTTACAAGAAACACAATGGTCGGCGTATTCTTCTGATCTGACAAGTCATCAAGACGGAGAGTTTACAAATTTATTGCATATGTACAGCGGAATGGTTGGAGTATCTTCAAGTCAAGAAAAAAATATGATGTATAACTCTATACATCCAAATCAATTGCAAGCATTGGAAAAGTGAGTAATATTATACTCTAGCACTTGCATTTTGACTTATCATGGAACTTACTCTTACCGTTATTTTTTGTGTTCATAGTGTCGAAATAAATGCAGGGGAAGAAACATTAATTGGTTGTGCCGACGACAACGACGATCATGTTGATATTGCAAATGAAAGCGGAGTGCAATTGGATAGCATGCAAGTAGCTTGTGCGGATGATGTAGATAAAACTTGGATCGATCAAATGGAAATTAACAATGGTGCAATCTTATATGCGGACATTGAGCAGGCTGATGATGAAAATGTCAAAGTTGAAAAAAATCACATATGAAAAGTCCCCAGCCGATGATTTATGCACTGCAACAATGATAGTGAAATCGATTATAGAATATTATCAATTAGACGTGGAACTGTTTGGAAGAGAATGTGCTGAAAAAGGATCACGAGTTGGGTTAGTTTTTGAAAGTAAGAAAAATCTTGTTGAACAGTTATGTGAATGAGCGAATAAATGTTCGGTTTCTCTTCAAGTTCTGAAATCGCGTGTAAATCAATACACGGTTTGTTGTGATGTGGATGAAACATGTCCTCTATGAGTGCATACTAGCTTATCGGTGAGAAAATCTCAAAATTGGTGGAAAATAACAACATATGTTGGCGATCACACTTGTTTAAATGCAACCGTCAACCCAAACCATCGACAGGCAACATCAAAAGTTTATATGTGGCAAATACATCCATTGATTAAAGCTGGAAAAAAAAATGACTGCAAGAACAGTTCAAGTGACTATCAAATATGTTTCATATTAAAGTGAGTTATTATCAAGTGTGGAATGGACTACAGAATTGCCAAAATATCTTCGAGCCCTGCAACGTACCAACACTGGAACCGTTTATGATGTTATTCATAGTCGTGGTGTTTTTGATGGTGCTTTTTGGGCTTTCGGACCTTCTATTGATGGTTTCAACCACTGTCGACCTATGCTGTGTATTGATGCCACTCATTTATATGAAAAATATCTAAGTACATTATCAGTAGCTACCCGTGTAGACGCAAACCAAGGTCTTTTTCCGTTAGCCCCTGTTGTACTAACAGAGTTGTTACAAACGTGGAGTTGGTTTATTCGTTGCATATGAAATTATATTCCATCTGTACGTACCAGATGTATTACCTTTATCTCAGATCGTATGGAAGGAATTCCACATGTACTTAGAGAAGCTTGGTCAATTGAATATCATCATCACTTTTGTATTCGTCATATTAAAACAAATTTCAAGAAAGCAGGGTTTGGTACGGATGAGCTACAAAAATTTTTACATGCATGTGCCACAGCATCGGAGGTTGTAAAATATAATGAACTTCGAAAACAGTTGAAGGCTGTAAATCGAGATTCAAATGCGTGGATTGAACGAAATTTGAAAAATCAGGAATCAAGCTGGACTCTTTGTCACGGCGGCGGCGTAAGATTACATATGATGACAACTAATGTTTTCGAAAGCTCTAACGGTGTGCTGAAAGAAACTAGGAATTTACCTGTTAGATCCTTGGTTGCACGTACGTTTCATCGATTGAACCATTACTTTTTCGAACTTCGAACTCAAGGAGAAGAGTGGATGTCATAGCTCACACCGAAGTGGGAAGCAGCGAGGAGAAGATGGAAGAATCAAGGCTCATGTCTATAGAGAGATATAGCTTCATAGAATGGTAGGTGAAAGATGTTCATATGTTTGATTATACGGTGAATATCGGTGATCGCCGAATGTTCGTGCAACATGCCAACATTAGATCATTTTTCGTGCTCCCATGTATTAGCAGCATGTTCATGTGGTTCGGGTGGTGTTAATAGAGCGTATTTTGACTTAATCTCAACATGGTACACGACGGCCAAGTATAGCGCTGTTATGCTCCTTTATTCCACCATATACTAGATAGTCGACATTGGGATGTCTACGAAGGTCCTATTATACAACCACCACCGGTGTGCGGAAATTCAGGACGTCTGCGGTTTACTCGAATCAAAGGTTTTGTGGATCCTTCATCTTCATCCGGCCATAATAGATGTAGCAAATGTGGTGCTTTTGGCTATAAGAAAAAAACATGACCTCGTCGAATTATTCGAGTTGCCGTATTTATTTCTTATTGGATATGTCTATTTCTCTTCAATGTAAGAATTGTGTTAACTTGTTATTGCATATGTTGTTTCTTATTGCATATGTTAATTTCTTATTGCATATGTTTATTTCTTTTTAACGTGAGAACTGTGTTAACTTCTTATTGCACATTTCTGTATTCGTTGAAATGCTCACTTCCTTGTGGAACAGTTAAATATAGCTTGCGCATTTGTGAATTGCGCAAGCTATATTACTGAGTATAGTTTGCGCAATTTTGAAATGCGCAAATTATATATGCAAATATAGCTTGCGCAATCCGAAATTGCGCAAACTATATCCAGGAATATAGCTTGCGCAATTCAGAAATTCGCAAGCAATGATATGCTCTTGTAAAAGACAGAGAGCTGTTGCACCTTCCTCCCCTACACAACCCATCAACATTACATATCATCAACATTACACAAACATCAACACAATATACCGTCCATAATACAATTGAATATCATCAACACAAAATACACCATCTATAATACAGTTGAATACCATCATCATTAAGTTCAACAAAATATACAATCCACCAACTTCATAAACATCAACAACTACCATTCCAACTAATGAAACATCAACAAGACATATCGACCAAACAACAAAACAACTCAATCGTAAAGCCTTCTAACCTCAAGAAGTGTGAGGGCGGCTCTGAAGATTTTTGGGTTTCAGCCCTTATACGTGAATATATATACGTAAATAAACAATATTTTATTAATATTTTCCATTGTAACGAACTTGTACAAACGAACTCCAAATCTCACGTGCCGCCAGGCATTTATAGGGTTTTACCTATGTTCTGAACAAAATGGAACGTGTTTCGAAGGCTAATTTGAGCATATACGCGAGTTATGAAATTAAACCATCAATTTAAAATTAAATCGATTAAAGTATTGTTTAGGAATTGTATAGAGTTTCATAATTTTATTTTAAAATTTAGAATGACTTAACTTTATTTTAAAAGATAATAGTGTATACTTTATTAAGCAGTTTTATTCAAGTTATTTCTAAAGGATGCGTGTGTGTGTATTTAAAATCAATATGTAGGAACTTTTAATATGAATGTTTTGATGTATTTCAAGAGTAAAGTATTTAAATTATTTTAAACCTTAAATATTTGTACTTGGATGTTTTCAGAGGGAGTAAGGATTTGGGAAACCTATTCCATGAGAAATTGAGTTTGAAAAGTGTTTTCAACGGGAACTGAAAAGGAAAATTATATCTTGTGAAGATATTTTTGAGGAAAAATAAATAATATGGAAATTATTTATTGTGTGATGGATGTTGTGAATGTTAATTGATAGTTAAATCACCGACTATCAATATTGGACAAATGCGTTGATCGTTTCGAAGAGACCGGGATCGAGATTTATTTCTCGAAAACCACTTCGATCCGGTTTGTACGTTTCATGGAAAAACTTGTTCGAAGTCGAAGATGGAGCAGTGAAGTGCAAGGGCTAGTCGCTACTAATCCTGAGGATATTTCCAAAATGGGTGTGGTAGGAGTAGTGCCTTCGGTTCCGTTCGAACCCGGGACAGGATTGTATGGATGAATGCTTTCAGAACATCGTCAGGTGGACGATTGGCATTCTAAGTGAAATGTTCTAAAGGTAACGCTTAGCCTCAAGCCTCATCAACCGGGAATGACTGAAAATAAGGGGATATGAAGCAAGGCTTCATGAGTAGTCCCCATTTGAGAGTAAGGTCATCCCTGTCTAGATGTCCCTTTTTATTCGGCTTAGTGGTGCGGTTGCTGATCCCAACCGTGGGGTGATTTTAGTTGGAACTGTCCAGTAAGGGATGGTTTCGGCCTTGTGTTGTAGGGGATCGGGCGTGGTCCTTGGTAGCCCCGTACTGAATATTTTAGCCTTCGTCAAATGTTAATTAAACTCTTCCATTTTCTTTTTCTTCTTCATTTTGTACACGATTGGAGTTGAAATTTAGCCTTCGTCAAATGTTGGAACATGTGTTGGAACATGTATTTCTCGTTATTGAGTGGGACTGAAAATTAAATTTCTTCTTGTCTCTCCCACTGCGGCCACTCTTTCGTTTGCTCTTTAGTGGATTGACCAAGATACCCAAACTTTTATTCCCCTTCATACCAAACAGGCCATTGAGCTTGAATTTCACCACCGACGTCTTGTGTTCCCTCCACTCCCGTATGTGGCCCCCCCCATGCCATTTGTCCTCCCTCCGCTTCCTTCACTGTTGTACGTGTCTCTTCCCAAGCACGTGGTCGTTCATCTAAAATACGCAAAAGTTTTGCCGGTCTTCTTAACTTGTTTCGACCTAGAATCGTAAATAGTATGCATCGTAGGTCAATGCATTTACTTTTCACCTTATCCAGCTCTATATGACTATCTTTGATTTCGTCGACCACATCCAAACCGCTATACATCCTGCTTACCTACGCGAAATGCAAAACAATGTAACAATGAATATGATCTAAAAAATGAATAATCAAAATTTATAAATTAAGATACTAACCACATCATGCTCTAGTAGAACTCGGGAATGTACGCAACTAATTTCCTAGCCGACTTTTTCAAAATATAACGGCGAGTAATTTTCCAATACTCATACTTGCTCAACGGTGTCGGGGGATCACGCGCTTGTTCGACACGATCAATTTTGGAATTCCATAATGCTATACTTTTATGCAGGAAGTCCATTCAATTAGGGGGTTCTGGGTCTAATGGCACCACGGAATCGGGAATGTGCTGATAGTCAAAGCCAAACTGTCTCATTACTCGGTCAGGAGCGTATAATTCAAAGTCCAAAAAAAAGAATCATTCTGCTCTTAGCAATCCAACCCGCATAGATATACTCAATGTCAGGATAGCCAAATTTCATCATCAAAAAATATGGTTCCTAGGTAATGGCATCATATGTTAACAAATTCAATTCATTTCGGTAAAACTATATATTTTTTGGAGTTTCACGTCAACTCCTAGCACAACTCCACCTACACCCGAATGGAAGATAATGATCTAAATCAGTAGGAATTCTTACAGACGGTCGTCCAATAGCAATATAAGACCAAGACCATATTTGCAACAATGTTGCAGAACCCCTTAAAACTTTTCTTCTTTGCAATTTTGTCAACTCACTGTACAAATAACAAAGTACAGCAATGTCCCATGAATGGTAACCATAGTTTGCCAAATCTTGCAGAAATGGTAAAATTTTCAAATTTAATCTACCTTTCGAATGATCTAGAAAAAGACGACAACTTAAAAGGTACAGTATGACGGCACGACTACGACGAAGTATGTCTAAATCCGTTGCACTTTCAGGTAGTGGTTCGGAAAATTCCATTTTAAAGCATGTCATTGCTAGCTCACTTTTAGACTTCACGGCCTCTTTTAGTGGAAAAATACCAAACAAATCATGATACAATTCCAAATAATCAATATTCAAATTTTGTGAACATACTGAGAAACCGTCTGTTCCTAGACCAAACAGAAAGTAAACATCGGCTAAAGTTACCGTCATTTCACCCACTCTTAAATAAAAAGTATATGTCTTCGGTCTCCATTTATCACACAGTGCCGTAATAAGGTGATGATCTAGTCGAATGTAGTCAACTTGCATCGCTTTTCAAAACCCAGCAATTCTAGGTTTTGTTCCAACCTAGGATCTTTAAACTCTATTTCCTTTAGCTTGCTCGAATGGTCGCAGAACTTAAATGTTTCTGCATCATGATTTATAATAAAGAATTGCAATTAGTAATTCATATTTGCGTCTTTTGTGTTTAAAATAAATACCTCCATAAGCGCATCATTTTGGCTTCTATGCTGCTCTTGAAGATAAAGAAGACTTCTATCTTCGGGTGCGGGAGCCAGTTCTACAATATATACATCAACCAATTAATCATTCAAAAATCGATTTTCCATCTAGGGTTTAGGTTTAGGATTGATTTATTACTATTTACATTTTCAACTATGACAACAACCATAGACGTAAATTGTCGTCAAAAGCAACACCAATACTTAGTATATTACCAACAACAATCACTTGTTAATTTAACATCAATTTGAACTAATTTTTTTAACCTCTAATCACCGTGGATGAAGAACTTCCTTCCATTTTTAGCTAAATCAATTAGTTGCTTCAAGATAGACTTGAGAATAAGATAATTGAGAAGTTTGGATACGGTAAAAATGAGTTGGGGAAGGAGTTTGGAAAGATTTTGGGAAGAAGAAACTTTTTTGGTAAAGTGAAAATCAGATCTGTGCAAACTGGAATTTTTATGCTTGAAATATAGCTTGCGCAAATATGGATTGCGCAAGCTATATACATAGAGTTTGCGCATTTACGGAATGTGCAAGCCTTTTGTCAAAAAAAAGCCTGTGCAATCCATATTTGCGCAAACATAAAACCAGGTCTGTTTCTGCAATAAGTTTTTAGTCAGGCCTATTATTACAATTTATTTTTTCCAGAGGTCCTATTTGAAAATTTGTCCTTTAAAATATGGATGGTTATGAGTATTTGAAAGTACATACGTTCGAGATATTTATTGTTTAAAATTTTTGGTTTTTAATCCAACATTGTATTCTTTTTTGTTAAAGATTTTCATTTTTTTCAAAAAATAAAATTGAAAAGTAAATTAAAAGAAATACAATATTTATTTGGAAAATTGCAGTTTCGAGCTTAACTCCCTTTGACCCGATCATGCAAGTCTTCTTTTTGCTTGCCCAAGTTGACAATCTCCCCACCTTAAGTCCTTCCTTCTTTGGAAGGGGCCAGTTGACCTCTCATTCTAAAGTGGCTTCGTCATTGATTGATAAATTATACTTTAATCTTTATTTGATTGATAGATTATATTTCTCCTTTGCAATCTTTAATCTTTACTTGGCCCATAGATTATTGCTCTTCCTTGTAATCTTGTTGAGTGAAATAAAATAGTTATTAGAGCCAAGGACGTAGGCCAGTTATATCTTGTGTCATTTTGATAAGTTTGGTAATTGGGTTATTCGCAATATCTCTGTTGGAATTAGTTGGTAGTTAACCAACAAGCTAGATCATGGTTATTGGTAGAATTTTCACTACATGAGGTTCTTGTTTAGACGGTGTTGGAAAGAACAAACTGGGGTATATATAGTCGTATACTTTATTTAACCGTAATATCACATGTATCAGTACATTATATCGTTGATGTGGAGAAAGAAGGAAACATAAAATTGGAACTATTGTATTTAGTTGGTATTCTATCGCATATTTTAGTTCCAAATAAAAATAGAGTGCACATAAATTTAAATGTTTCTCAAATCATTCCCACTATTTAAGTCATGCTTTGATCTCGGCTGAATTGCCAGTAATGGCAGTAAATTCACTATATAGAAAATATAGTAGGTTAATCCTTGTTTCTCTATGATTATTTCGCTAATAATTTATTGGTCTAATTAATTTCACCATTGGTTTTGTTTTTTTCTCTAATAGCTGCAGCTTCTGTTTATATCCTTTTTTATTTTTATGTATACCACCTCTAAAATATTTATCCTTGACATAAACTATAAACTTCTTGCTTGTGTAATGTCCATCTAATATTACTTCTATAAGAAATCTGACTCAAATTTTGATAAGATTGTCAAAATGTATGTATGTAGGAATAGGATCCACATTAAGTACGCTCGTACATGATCCTTGAGACAACATAATGTTCCAAAATATGTTGCTCTACCTATAAATGCCCGTGCATTATATATTTTTAATTATTATGAAGCAATGTACTGCCTATGAATAATAATTGCGAATTTGGAGATACTTCCCTTCATACATAGATTAATATCCATAAATTTGTAACCTATGCATACTTATATGTAGTTTTCTCTTATAATACAGACTCCATCAACTTTTGAATAGATTTAAAAGAACAAAGAAACAGAAGCCACCGTTAGTTTTTTAGTATCACTTCCATCAAGTTTGTGTATGTTACTTGCATCATACATACATTTACTTACACACACGCGAGCACGTGTGCACGCGCACACAGGTTTGTGTATGTCTGTGTGCACTCGGGTAAGTGTGCGCATGCGTTTGTGCATATGCTAATTTTTAACATTGGATTTAGGTAAGGTTACAAGCATTTTAATTAGTATATTGAAGTAATATTGATTATTTGTTAGTTTCATACATATTTATGATACTGAAATGGGTAAAGATTGTTTAACGAGTTCAATATTGTTGTTTCATGCACTTTATAAAACACAACATTTGTATGACGTGCTTGGAACCGTATGAAATAAAGTGAATAGAGGAAGAGGGCAAAAAAATGATAAGCTTGGAATTGTATGAAATAAAGTGAAGAGAGGCAGAGGGGAAAAAATGACAAAAGAAAACATAGGATATCCATTAAAATCATGTTTCAAGTTTTGGCATCTACCCTGTGCAAAGCAAACATGCTGTTATGCATGTAATACTTGAATAAAGCTGAGTACTGTTTCTCAGCACTTTCTAGATTATTAATTTTAAAATCACTATTAATTAGTTGATAGATTTTTCTTACATAACCTTTTATTAATAACATCTCTAGTAGTGGAAGTCCCCCATTTCAATTTGGCAAGTTAAAATGCATTCTACAAATTTCTCCACCGCCGATGGACTTGACGTTTTTCAATCTATGTAATATTTGAAACTATTTAAAAGCATGTTTTCTTTATGGTCAGACAAAGATAAGATTGAAATGAAAAGAAGATGAATAAAGTTCTGCGATGTTTGTTACATTGATACAATGCAAATAAGCTTATGGAGAACTTCCGAAACAAATGCACATACACATTTAACTCGAAGAATTTACTATGGGTTAATATTAGTATCGCATGTTTATTTGCGTATTTACAAAAATGTATTGGAATTCGCTAGTGTGTGTGTCAAACAATAGCAAGGTAAAAATAAATTATTTTCCAATCATATCTCTATCTCTACACTAATAAAGAGAATTCCATGAGCTGATTTACCCGGTGTATTTTTGAAATTTCAAAAATGACCTTTCTATGTATATGGCGGCTGCATTTATTAGTTGAAGTGAAGGCATGGTGGGAGGGCCAAAACAATGTGCTGAAAAATGTTTCAATAATTTCCAAACGTAAATGAGATCCACATACATGGCATGTTAATAATTCTCTACCTAGTTTTAATGGACTATTCATCTCTTAGGTTATATTCACTATAAAAAAAAAATATCTTGGACGATATGGGACTAGCTAATCAATTGATTATACAACTAATTTGATTTTTTCCATTGCTACCACATCTTACCTATGTTGGGGAGATTTATAGTGATTCCACCAACGTTGTAGTAGTGTACATCCACTTTAAGAGAGAGCTTTTATTAATATTGATCAGAAGAGTACAAGAGATTGATTACAATGATCAAAATTTTAGTTAGAAATTGATATGTGGAGAAAAGAATTGAAGAAAATTAGGTTTTGACAAACCCTAATTTGTGGAGGCTAATCTCTTGCAGTAGCTTTCTGTTGCTTGCACGCACACTAGATATGGAACTTGAAGCTAGCTTATATAGGAGAATAGAAACCCTATGCAATGTTTCAAAATTACCCCTACAGATATCACAAATCTTCACGCCATGCCCACGCATGAAAAACATGCGGTGGTCGCCTCAGATGTTTGTCCAAAATGGTCAGACTTTTGATTTAAGCATTTGGAAAAAGTTCTCTATAGGCTCAGACGTCTGACTTAAGCCTCTGGAAGAAATTCTGCACAAACTCAGATGTCTGAATTTTTTTCTCAAACGTCTGTCGCTGTTAATTCAGCCCACTTTACCTTTTCCATTATAACTTCCACTTCCAAACTCCGATCTGCCAACCGCTTTCTCCGTTATGAATCTACTTCCGACCTCTATAATTCTCCATATAGTGTCGTCAAAATTTAACACTCCACCTCGACACTATATCCATCTTCGATTCCAATGTTACCATACCATCGACGACAACAGATAGCACCAACTATCACTTCTTCTACCTTCAACCAAACATGAATGCTTTCCCAATGAGCTCCGGCAAAGCCACCGCCCGTTGCACTCCTCCAACGAGCTCAGGTAAAGCCCCCACCTGCTAATGAAATGTTGAAAACATCTAAATCCTAAGGTATCTCACCAAAGACTTGCACTTACCAAGAAGATAGAACCTCAATCTCTCATCGATACTCTTCCTCATCAACCACCAAGCACCTCCCTTAACCGTGCCACCCCATGGCACCTAGCACTTCTCTAAGCGAATCAAGTTCGAGCAATGCTCGAACTTCCCAACTGGTAATGCCTTAGTGAACATATCCCCCGCGTTATCCTTTTTGTACACTTTCCGAAGACATACTTTCTTACTCATTCATGGCTACTAGAAATGACTCTCTCACTTTAATATGCTTAGTCCTAGGCTAAACATTAAATTCTATGCCAAGTGAATAGCGCTCTGGCTATCACATCGAAAATAAATACTCATGTCCGAATCGAAAGTCACACAACAATCGCTTCAAATAGAGTGCCTCCTTTGCCGCCTCCACTGCGGCTATCAATTCCGCCTCCGTAGTGGATAAAGCAACTACGGTCTGCAATCTAGATCTCCAACTTAGGGCTGTACCCCCAAGTGTAAAGACATATCCGGAAGTTGATTTTCTTCGATCCCTATCACCGGCGTAGTCCCAATCACAATAACCAACCAACTTGCATTCCGTCACCTTACTACCGCAAAAAACAAGACCATGAAATGATGTGCCTCTAAGGTATCTCAATATAAGCTTCACAATTTCCCAATGCGATTTTCTCGGATTAGCCATGTATCGACTAATTATCCCGACGGCATTTGCAATATCGGCCTTGTACACACCATAGGATACATTAGACTTCCAACCGCACTAGCATATGGTACCTTTGCCATATAAGCCTTATCTTCCTCCAAAATAGGCGATCCTTTACTCGAAAGCATCATATGCAAAGGTAAAGGTGTATTTGACGCCATTGCATTCTCCATACTAAACCGACAAAGCACTTTCTCAATGTAATCCTTTTGAGTTAGTTTCAACTCAAAATGCTTTCGATCCCTTATAGTTTCCATGTCCAATATCATTTTTGCTTCTCCAAGATCCTTCATTTTGAACTCCAATTTCAAACTCGGTTTTAGCTTGTTGATTTCATTCCTATCCTTAGAACTAATGAACATGTCGTCCACATACAAGAGTAAATGCACCCAACAATCATTTTTCAACTTCCTTAAATAAACACAAGCATCTTTAGTGCTTCTATCAAAACCATTTTCAAGCGTAAAATGATCAAATCTCTTGTACCATTGTCTAAGTGATTGCTTTAGGCCATATAGTGATTTCTTCAATTTGCAAACCAAATTTGGCTTACCATTGTATAAGTATTGCATACTACCGGTGTGAATATCTCATCATACTCTTTTCCCTTCCTTTGTGCAAACCCCTTAGTCACTAGCATAGCTTTGTATCTCCCATCATCCTTTACCTTGTATATCCATTTGCACACAATAGCACGGTTTCCTTTAGGAAGTGGAACCAAATCCCAAGTTTGATTCTTCAACAACGATTGCATCTCTTCCTCTATAGCATAAAACCATTTCGAGCTATCACTCGACTACATGACGTTATCAAGGTCCATCGGCTCATCTTGGACTACATGAAGAGCATAGTCCAAGTTATCAAAAAATCTAAGATATTTCCAATCACCATATCTTTCGGGTAGTCTTATAGTACGACGACCAACTCGAGTAGCAATACCATCATCCAAACTCCCTTCGACTCCACCTTGAACCGATCTTCTCTAGAATCATGCACATCACCAACACTACTAGAGCAACCCTGTGGACTATGTGATGTAACATCAATCGCTGCTTCCTCACAAGCATCTCCAACTACTCTACTCTCTATTCCTTAGACAAAATGTGCAAATAATTTCCTTCTCCTTTGATTCATCATGAACCAAGTCCGGAACATCTGATGAGCTTTCTTTCTCCTTAAACATCGTTGACTCATCAAAAGTAACATGACGAGAATTCACTACCTTCTTCGTTTTCGGATTTCAAATCCGATAGCTTTTTACTCCATCCGTATAGCCAAGAAAAATCCCCTTGAAAGCTCTAGGTTCAAGCTTATCATTTCCCAGATCATACACATAAAAAAGACTACCAAACACACGAAGATAACTCAAGTCAATGCTCTTTCCCTTCCACACTTCCTACGGATTTTTGTTACCAATAGGTGAGCATGGAATTCGATTAATATTATGCACTGCGGTTGACAAAGCTTCAGCCCAAAATCCCTTAGCCAAAGCTAAAGTCAATCTCAAGCATCGAGCTTTCTCAAGTAGAGTATGATTCATCCTTTCCGCAACACCATTCGACTGCGGATCGCCGGGTGTAGTAAAATGCCTTCGGAATACCATGATGCTTGCAAAACTTTGAAAAATATCCGAAAACACACTCTCCGCCATTGTTGGACCTTAAAACGTTCAAAGATATGCCACTCTCGTTCTCAAAAAGAGCTTTCATGCTTTGAACTTTGCAAATGCCTCCGACTTGGCCTTCATTACATACCCAAACTTTCCAAGAAAAGTCGTCTATGAAAGAAATATCATAGCAAGCGCCATCCAAAGAAGCTACAGGTGTCGGTCCTCAAACATCCGTGTGAACATACTCAAGAACCTTTCTCGAATCATGCTTTCCCTCATCGAATGAAACTTTAGTTTGCTTCTCCATGACGCATTCTTCGCAAAACTCTAACTAGTTGAATCTTTCTCCATCTATCATCTCCCTCTTTCGAAGAACATCCAAACTCCTCTTCGAGACCTGACCTAAGCTCAAATGCCACAATCTAGTCGCATCCAAGCCACGTGAACTATTAACTCCTATACAAGTTTCACCTTCTACAATCACTTCTTGAAGTAAATAAATACCATGAGTCCTAGGTACAACCAAATGGTACAGCCAAATCTACTTTCATAGGTACAATTATAAATGCATGCATATTATGATTAGATATAGGTCCACCTGCACGTGCATATATACTCATTACATTAAAGTCCTTGTAAATTAAAGTTTTCATTCAAACTATTATCCTTGTGTTACTATTCATTTTTTCTTTCGTACCAAGGTTAATTTTCATTACGTAGTCATAAAAATATGATCATATATCCATTATCTGTATACATTTCACTTCTTTTTTTTTGTAAGTTTTATCACAAAGGGAAATTAATTGAAATATGAGACAATCGATTAAAACCTAGAATATTTTGACAAAACTAAAAATACAAGAAGATAATTTATCGCTTTCTTATCAGAAAGGAAAATTAATCGCTTTCTTATCATATAAGAATATAGGATACATTGGCATTTACAAGAAGATGCACGACATTGAAAACGAAAAATAAAACCATACTATATAAACACTGTTAATCAATACAAGCTGCATTAGAATTTATGATTTGAGAAATGTACCGTACCAACCGGCTAAATTTTTGGTGGTTCACGCAAGATCATTTTTGCAGTCCATTTATTTAAGACCAAACCATTAACCACTTCCTTTGTTCCACTCAGAGTTATCGGTCAAATACCATGCAAAGTATCCTTCCACTTTAACCCCCTTCCCGCATATAAGATAATATACTACGAGTAACTCTTCTATTTTTATCTCAAATCGTAGCTTCCATCTGTTGAGACTTATATATTTCATGGCTTAAAATTCTTGGTATTTTGGTTCAAGTCATGAATGTAATCAACCCTCTATAGTATCTTTGAAGTTCATCAAGATGAAGAATCATGCAATGAGCCCTCTATGAATCTGAGATTGCTTCCTTCTTTGATAACTTTTCATCGTGATCAAGTTGAGCCGTTCCTGCAAATTTAAGTACAGGCGAACAATCTATTTTTTGTTATTTATTCTTTTTAGTGTATATTCCTGGATTTTCAGTGAAGTGGCACAGCAGTGGTAAAACAAATTTATAGAGATCGCTCCAAGAAACTTCGATAACGTTTTCCTTAAGACGTTATTTTCCTTCACTGCTCGTTTATACAAACAATGAGTGTTGTGAGTTAAGACAAATCGTCTTCTAAGATATAATAGAGCCGAGATGACTATTCTCTTTAATCGACTGTGATAGCACCATCGAAATCGATTCAAATTATCTTTTGAATTGACTGTAGTGACAAGGGTATCGAGTTAGCGATCAGCAGTATCACAAACCTAAAATAGTATTGAAAGAAATAAGAGAGAAAATGAAAAACTTGAATTTACAACGCATTTTTGGCGCTCCTGATTTCAAAAAGATGAAAAGTGATCTGAAATAGTTTTTGGGTGTTGCTACTCTAAAGAGAGATGTCTTTTCGTTTGAATTTTCAAACATCCCTCCATTTCAACAGTCGCGTTTTCCGCCTTTTATGTATTTTAATTTGTATTATGGGCTTGTTAACGGGTTCAAATCTGGCCCGTTTTAACTAAAACAGTTTTGTCAAAAAACATAACTTGAACCAAACCCGCCTCGGTCGGATGGATGGACCGCGGTGGCGGCGCACGCGTGTAGTGGTTATGCATGGCTTCCCTCCTCACAATAGAGCAAATGTTTGGGTGCCCAAATAGTCCAACCTTCTCTTGAGGAACCTATATTTAGAAAAATATAGTTTCTATTATTCTAAAATGTGAGATTATTCCAAATCCTTCTTTCACTTCTCTTTCTCTTCTTTTTATTTAAAAAAAATAACTCATACAACGTATTTTATAAAAATTCTCACTCGCAATCCTCCATCAAATTTTAATAAAATTTCCTATGTCATATATGTAGCAGGAAAATTTGTGCATAGGTATAAATTCTTGTTAACTTGAATCTATACGTAGTGATAACCTGTCAGAGCATGCCAAAATGAAGTGGTTGACTACACATTGAACCAACGATCCTATGCACGTACCTGATGTGTAACGACCCACCTTTTTGGACGGTTTAAATCAACAGCAAACCACATATGTCTAATTTAAACCATTCAAAAAGAAGGATTGTTAATGTGGAAATAAGAAAATAATAGAAAAGAAGGAAAAACAAAACACAGAATCTCGCAGTGGAATGACAAAATATTATAATCAAATAAACAGTTCATGAAGCTTGTTTACAAATGACATTTGATTATACTTTTATAGTTCAAATTAGAGTTATACATACATCAGAAAATAAACAAATAATGCAGCGGAACACAGGAAGCAGCGGAAAATTAAAATAAATAGTAATAACATACTTTCTCTTCGTCTTCATCCTCCAGAAAATAGCCTTCAATACACTGAAAAGCTCAAACTGACCCGAGCGTAATGAAAACAAAACACTCGAGTCAGAACTAAACGATCTTATTTAAGTCAAATTTATCTAAAATAAATATATGAATATAATGGCTTCAGAGAAGTTATGGGAGTTTTCATCTCCTATCAAGTGTACAAATGCGAATAAATTTATTTAAAAGGTTTCAAATAATTCGAAATATCAATTTTAATCATTTAATTAAAACAAATCCGAAGTTTGAATTAACTTAAAGCCTTCAAATAATTCAGTTCCAATAAAAATCCAAATTCAAAAATTTATATAGATATATATAAATCATCAACCAGTATAATAATTTAAAATTTTCAAATCAATGAAAACCACTCAGGTCTTTCATTTCCACCCATAACGATTTTTTCTTAATCTATAAGATCGTTCGGGTATGTATCATTTCAACCCATAGTGAACTTGCAGTATTACAACGATATAAAATACAACATCCATTCATCCAAGATCAACTATCAAACATCCATCATAATAATCATCCAAACCAATCAATAAATATCAATATAGAAATGATAATCAATAATAGGTATTTCTGGCAATTTATGTTCAATAATAAATTAAATTAAGATTTAATTCAAATAAATTCATATTAACCGAGATGACGATTTAAAATATACCAAACAGCCAAAAATAAATTTCTATCACACCATAAATTTAGCTTAACAAACATAAGAAGTTTTAGAAGTTGTGAGTGGGTCAAAACACCACCTTTGAATTTAAATTGAATTTAAATCCAATTTAAGCCCAAAATTCGAACAGTCTCCAAATTCGTCCAAACAAGCATCAAAATGCCCAGAATTTTGATTCGATCCCAACGGATCAAAGCGTGCATAAATTGGAGTTCGTATGTAGAAGTTATAGTAGTTAGAACATTTTTAAAGTGAAATAAAATAAAATAAAAAGAAACAAAACTCAGCACGATCCACGTCAGCTCGCTCGCGCTTCTAGAAACCCTAATCACCGAATGTTCAAACGCGATCCAATACAGCCGCCCCAATTGATACTCCCATTGTCGCCGCCAAGGCCTTGTGCAGAAACTGACGTCACCGCGGCCATGTTGAAACACCCTGGATGCCGCCTTCGCCTGCGCGACCCCCACCCTTGCCGACAATCGGCATCTTTAGCTCCGGCCGCTGCAAAGAAGAACCCTAGTTGAATTAATCACTTCGATCTATCCGTTAAATCTCCAAACAACCACCCCTGACGCACTTCATTCGTCGCTCTCCACTGCCCGGTAACATTGATTCGACGATCGATCGAGGTTGATCGACGATCGATGAAGGGCCGAATATCAATCATCCAATTCCAGCCACATAGCAATCAAGATCAAAAAATGAATCATATATTTGAATTGCGCTCATCGAGAGCTTCAAATCGATATATAATTTGATATAGTTAGAGGAGCTTGAATTTTGGAATTGGATTTGAAATTGAATTTGAAATTTGGGAATTATGTATTGTTTGCCATTGGAATGAGAAGTTGAGAAGGAGATATACATACAGACAATAGAAATAAGAAATAACTAAGGGTTTATAACGAGCTATTTATATGGATAGCTGAAATAGAAAAGAATGGACCAGACCGATTTGAATTGGAACGATAAAAAAGTCGAAAAGTCCGTTCTGCCTCCAGAAGGAAAATTGGTCATTCCATATATCAAGATAGATGTTTTCAAATATTTTAAACTCAATGGAATAGATTTCAGGTCTTAATTCCATCGTATGAAGAAGTTATGTTAAAATCTGCTTATTTTAAATTGATTTCAATTGATTTGATTTCTAAGCGTTTCGAGTACGTATGATCAAACGACAAGTCCGATCATTATGAAACTTGAAATCCTACAATAGTTCACCGTTACGGATCCGATGAAACTAGTTTCATTGAAATCCGAGACAATTGCCAAAATGACTATTTTCACCTTAATTAAATAAATTAATATTAAATTAATTAATCACCTTGTCAAATCAAATTTAATAATTTACTATTTCTGTCATTTTAGATTACTTGGTAATTTAAAATCCTTTATAACAAATTACTATATCAATTTTATTATTGAATAATTCAAAATTTTCAATGTTAAATTCAATTTCAAATAAGTTCGGTAATTATAAATTTAATTTCCAATAAATTTGTTTATCTGATTCTTAAGTTTGTTATTCAATCAATTATCATCTTATAGGTATATTTACACTGGTTAATATCTTACCACACTAGTGTTTGCCAATTTCATCTAAATTTTAATTAACGTAATATTTAATTTCATTTTATTCATCATAAGTCCATTTATTGCAGCTAAAATCCAATAAATAAATCAAACTTGAATTTCAATTATTTTTATTCAATCAATTGCCGTATTATGAATAAAATAACGTTATTCCCAATTATTACCTTAATTTACATTATTGTACAATTTTATTAGATTTATATCAATTGATTTCAAATTAAATTTAATGGACAAAATAATTATGCAACTTATAATAATTGTTACGATTAACTTTAAGTCACATTAATAAGTTTATTATTCACAACCAAATGTTATAACAACCTATACTATACAAATTCCATCCAATTTCTATTTTGTTGCACCTTATGTAATTAATTAATACATCCTTCGCATTATCAATTTCTTAATTCAATTATCAATTAACGCATACATTACTAAAAATTTATATACAACCTATACCGCTTATAACTCTTTAATTCATTCAGTTGTTTGGAATCTCATTCAAGTTGTTAATAATTAACTTAAAATATCATTATTAACTTTCATTTTAGTTATTATTTCATCATTATATCACAAATTTATATTTCTCTCAATATTAAATTACTAAAATCAGTTAAATACATTTCCAGGTTTACTACTACAACAAATGTTACCATTTCTTATTAACTAATTCCATATTTACATTTGTTTACCTTCACTTATTTTATAACCAAGTATAACATTTTCATTATTACCATTGTTGGAGTTTCATTACAGTTGTTAATAATTGACTTAAATTAACATGGTTACCTTTCATCTTATTTATTATTCTATTAACAAATTACAAATTTTTATTCTTTCCACGTATTAAATCACAAATCCTATTAAATTAACTAGTTTAAATTATCGAAAGTTATGGGTCGTTACACTCTGTCCCACTCAAAACTTTTCGTCCCCGAAAAGGAAAAAGAAGGGAAAATGAGAAATTAAGAAATCAACATATATTATTCAAAATATTAAATTTATAACACTCAAATTTACAAATTAAATAATTTAAATAAAATATATCAATTTCTAAACAATTAAATCCTTTTATATTCAAGTTAACAAAAGATTAGAAAATATTTCATAAAATTTTCTAATTCCAAAATTCACGAAAATTTTCGACAGAGTCTCCTTAGTACAGAGAGACTCGAAAGAAATCATAATATCAAATTATAACAATATATGCTATAATTTTCAAAATCATATATCCTAACACAGGGAAAACAATATAATATCGCTAGAAAACCATAATCCGAGAACGTACCTATTTGTCGGGCAAATATTGCTTATTTTATGAAATCAAAAACAGTAGCAATTTCTTCCATAACATGTATTCCACTTATATAATCCAAAGAGGTTAATAATTATATAGAAGTGAAATGATTATATTGTTTTAAACAAACAATCAACATAACATAACAACAATCAATTTCAACCAAAAGCATACCATCATCACATAAAATCAAAATAAATCAATACAACATAACAAAAATCTTTTGCAAACAAGCATACAATCTTCACGAGGGATCAAAGTAATCAACCATTTCTGAAGTTAAAATCATTAACTTTAATATAGTATTCATTTTATTATTTACTTTAATTATCATTAGCTTCAAACATTAACTTAAGTTCATAATTCTTTGCTTACAATATTCATTTCAACTTCATTATATTTAGTAGCATTACAATTACAACTCAGGTTTATAACTATTTTCATATCAAATTTCTTATTTATAAAAGTAAATTTCATTGATACTTTCATTATTTAAGTTTTTCTTGTATAAAATTCCATTACATATCCTTAATTAACATTACAACTTTTAATATTCTAGTAAGTTATATATATGTTTCTAAGAATGTAATTGAAGTTACACAAGTTTATCGTATTTTATTTTAGTAAATAAATGTTCAATAGTTATCATTTCTTATGTTCATATCCTTTTTGTTTACAAGTTACAAATTTTAAATTCCTTGTATATTTCGTTTATAACTTAGCATTTAATTTCTTACTTTCCACTTTAGAAGTTTCAATTATTAAATAGTTAAAATTTTATTCCATTACAATAATTGAAATTTAAATTTACTTTAGTTTATTCTACTGGTTTTTCTTCTCATTATTTACCGTTCCATTCATTTATTTATATAAAGATCAATGACTTACATAATTTGTTTTCCATTAAGGGTTTAAGTCACTAATGAATCATTTCATAAAATATTACTTAAGCTCCAACTGCCTTACCTAAGTTTATAACTTAATTCTATTATAGAATATAAATTTTAGTTTTTGGTATTCTCTCTTGAAGAGAAAAAAAATATTTCAATATATCCAAAAACATTTAATTAAAACATTTAACCTCATTCACTTAGCAAAATATAAGATATCTTTAAAACATCCTCATAGCATTATGCAAATATATTTCAAAAGTCTAAAAAATGTTAGAAATTTATATCAAAACATTATAATAAGCTTTAAAATAAAGTTCCTTAAATCCAATAATTTATTAGACTCGTTATTTTTAAAATAAGTATAAACTCAAGATTATTGAACTATAACTAATAGTATACTCAAATCTTACATTAAATTTCTAAATCAAAGTATAAAATTTCGTACCATCACAATAAATTTTAAACACTTGTTTAAAAATGAATATTCAAATCATGTAAAAACATTTGTTATGGTTTGATATAAAATTCAAATAGTAAATAAACCTATAAATTTACTATTAGTACTTCGAAATCAAGTAAATATTTCCAAACTATACTTCCAAAATAGAGATTTTAATTTATTTGTCAAGTATATTACTATAAATAAACTTCGCAAATCAATTTTTTCTTCTTCTTTCCATTTATATAATATCTTTAAATTATACATTCAAAGAAACTTATATAAATTTTAAGTGAAATATTCATTTGAAAGCTTCATTTGCAAATCAATCATCTTTAATACTTTAATACCCTGTAAAATAATTCATTTGTAAAATTTCTTGCTTCATTTATAAATACCATTTAAATTTTTTAATACATCTTTATAAATATATGTAAACTATTTGAAAATAATTATTTACATTATTACTTGTATTTACAAAGAAGCCATTGAAAACATTAAATCCATTATTTATAAATTTATTAGTTTTAAATCTCAAAATTCTTTTAAACATCATTAATAAATCAATAATCATTAACCTTAAATATATTTTATTTAATTAATAACTTCTTAAAATATTTACAACACTGATAATTTACTATTAAACCATATTGTACATAAATAACAATATTTTAAACATTTTAAAGTATTTAGAAATGACAAAAAAGACCAAAATCTCTTTTATATAATACTTTATCAAAATATTTTTATAACTCGATGTCTTAACAGGTTTATCCTCGTTCTTGCAGACTCTGGCCATGCTTGATCAGGCGCAAGGCTAGAATTCTCTAAGTACTCGTTAGTCCCTGAGAAGATGGTTTTGATGACAACAACCTTATAAAATATAAATATTTACATTATAGTTTAGATATATATGTATATGCAGGATTTAACCATGCAGGCACCAAGAATGAAGACTGTACAGTATATAGATTCAAGATTGAAGACTCATGAGTATCAAGATTATCAAGGGTTCAAGATTTCAATAATATGTAATTTAATTAGGAATTTTGTTAAAACTCCTAGAAAAGCACTGACATCTTAAAATCCAATTTATTCGTGAAATGTAATCCACTTCGAGCCTGTTTAAGGGATGGAACCCTAAGTAGGATGGAATCTACGAAAAATCTAGTGGAACATTATTTTGTATTCACTAACTTTTATTCAAATAAATTTTACAAAATTATATCTTGTTTTCAAAATGATTTCAAAATCTTCCTTTTAAAAGAATCAAAAACATCTATCCTGGTTTTAAATATTTTTAGCCTCAAAATAATCTTTATTTTCAAAATCAAATTATCCTTGGTTTTAAACTATCTTTTAATAATAATGATATATTTAACTTTTAATATTTATACTTAGATTTGAATATAAAATTATAGTAAAATTTTATATCAAAATATTATTCTCTATATTTATTTATGCATTATACCAAAATTTCCTTAGGCTTGTGGACAACCCCAATCTAACCTTGTCGACAAGGTGACAATTGATTTCAAAAATTTGAATTTCAAAAGAAGTGTCTATTCGTCATATCCTTTCACGAATGGACATGGTTGTTGTTCTACTATAAATGGTTGCAATTTTAAACGAATTTATATTCATATTTTCCCTGATTACGCTCCTCTTCTTCTTCAACATTTCTTTATATACATTTTTACCATTACTCTACCGAAATCAACATTGAATCTAACTAGATCATTTCTTGCTCGATTCTTTATCACTATCTTAACAAGATCTCGATGCTATTAAGAGTTATAGGCTTCTTTGTAATAAACTAAACGAGAAAAGGTGTGATTGTAGCCTGTGAAATCAATCAAGCAAGAAAAGGTGTGATTGTAGCCTGTAAAATCAATTGGGTGAACTTGTTGCCCATAAAATCAAGCATCTCTATCCAGAGCATTGTGAATCTGGAGTGGTGTACCTCATGGCCTTGAAATCGAGGGTGTAATTGTAACTATTTCTTTTGAAAGAAAATCCGTACTTGTGTGCGGGACTAGATGTAGGGTAACTCCAAATCTGTATATAATCCGATGTGTTCTTTCCTTTATTGCTTTTACTTTATTTCTGCATCTGTGTTTGATTCTGTGATCATATCTGCGTTTGAATATTGCATGCATTTGTGTTAAAATTAACAAAAACTCAAAAAGATTTAGTAATTCCTTAAAAAACGATTCACCCCTACCCCTCTAGTGTTAATTCTAGCCTTAAGATCCATAATCCGCATTTCTCTCATTTGGTATCGGAGCAAGGTTTTCAAAGTTTCATAATCTGAATTTTGAGAAATTTTCAAAATGGCTACCAACATTATTACTGTTAACACTGCCAACACTGGTTCTATTATCCCTGTCACTGGTTCATTTATAGAAGGTCAGTCTACCGTCAGACCACCACTTTTTAATGGTAGTAACTATGCATATTGGGCATGTAGGATGAAAATATATTTACAATCTATAGGACTAGACTCTTGAAATGTCACACAGACTGAATATTCTGAACCCACAACTAATTTTGCACGGTGGACTGCCCAGCAAAAGACTGTTGCACAAAATAACTCTAAAGCAATGAATATTCTGTTTTGTTCACTTGATAGAAATGAATTTAATAGAGTGTCAGTTTGTAAGTCTGCATATGAAATCTGGAAAACTTTGCAAGTTACTCACGAAAGAACAAGCAAAGTTAAACGGACCAAAATTTCCATGCTCACAAATCAGTTTCAATTATTTAAAATGAATTCTAATGAGCCTATTTCAGATATGTGTAGTAGATTTCAGAATATTGTGCATTCTCTAATATCCTTGGGAAAGGAAATTTCGGAAGAAGATCAAGTCAGAAAAATCTTAAATTCTCTTACTCCAGAATGGGATCAAAAGACACTTGCAATCAAAGAGGCAAATGACATTAGTACCTTAAAGATAGAAGAATAAATTGGAAATCTAATGATATTTGAAGTCCAAATGATTGAGAGAAGAGAAAGCAAAACATCTGAAAAGAAATCAATGGCATTCAATGCATTGACCGATGGATCAGACTCAAACAGCAATAATGATGAAGAGATGGCCCTTATGACCAAGAATTTTCAGAAATTCCTGAAATACAGAAAGATGATAATCTCAAGAGAAACAACTATAAGAACTCTGGAAATCAGATTGTAGTGCGAAACATTGTCAAATGTTTCAACTATGACGAACCAGGCCATATCAAAAGAGACTGCCTATATCCAGATAGGCAAAATCTTCCTGTAAACAATGATTTCACAAATAAACGAAAACATGCATTTACTGCTACTCTAGATGACTCAGACTCGTCGTCAAGCGATGATGATCAGAAGATAAATAATTCAAATATGTGTTTCACGGTAGTTCACGACTTCGACGAATTCAGTGAAACGGACTCAGAAAAAGGTACACGTTTACAATACATTGGTTGAAATTGCATACTTAGAATTGGATGCTTGATTGATTGATTTTGAATTGGTGTGTTGTTTGAAATTTAAAATTTTTATTTTTATTATTTTTACTATTATTTTATATTATTATTATTATTACTATTTATTTATTAGTATCATAATATTTTATGGAATATACTATAATTCTAGTAATATTCCAAAGAAATATATATACATTAAAAATAATATATATATATTATAATACTTAAAAGAAATAAATCATGAAAAGTCAAAGACACTTGTCGACAAGGTCCCCATCATGATGTCGATAAGGGTACAAAAATTTGAAATTCAAAATTTGAATTCAGAACGTTGAATTTCCCTCCATCTTTTCACTTCATTCAATTCTCCGAAAAGTCACCTTTTGACCAGAGAACATGTCCTTTGAGAATCTATTTATTCACTATGTCTTATCAAAACTTTTCACTCTCATTTTCAAATTCAAACTCTTATCTCAAAATTTCAAGCTCTTTACTCTCTACTCCAATGGCTTCTTCAAGCAACCCTTCCACACAGAGAATTTCCAGAAAGATAAATGAGCAACTCTACAATGATCTGGAGGCTATAAAAGCATATATCAACTATGCTAACTATGGAAAAGCCATCCCGGGAAGTATGCTTTATTTCAAGATTTCTCTATTTATGAAATCGATTCTCTTTTTGCAAATAATCAAGTTCTTAGTCTTGTTGATGCTTCTCAAAATGATTTTGTTTGTTCTCCAAATCTTGTTAAAATTTTCTATGCAAATCTCAACCGTGGATTTTATAATGGAAATGATGATGAAATTTGAAGTAGTGTCAAAGGCACTAGAATCGTTTTAAATTGCGATCTTTTGGGTACCATTCTCAATTGCTAGAGCACGGGAATGGATCTTTCTAGTTTTAATATCGATGAAAATGATCGTGATACATTTCATCACATTTTTGAAGGAAATGATAACTTTGAATTCAAAAATCGAAAATTTCGAGCAAAAGCTAGAATTGTTAATCTTCTTTTATGACATACTTTGACCCCATGTTCGGGGAGTTCTAACAATCCAACTTCAAAAGTTTGCAAAGCACTTTTTTCTATTTGTGGAAATTATGATATTAATTGGGCACAAGTTATTTTGGATGAATTTCATCCCAAAAATCTTGAAATGGATGAAAACACTTTGTATCATGGAATCTATCTCACTCGGATTTTTAACTATTTTGTAGTAGATTTCAAAGGAGAATAATTTGTTTCAAGAAAGAATTTTAATCACTCAAACATTTCTCTTATGAAAATTCCATTTGTTTTTCAACCTTATGAGACTCTTGCCGAAAAGGAAGAGCGTTTGGCTCATGAGGAGATGGAAGAGGAGGAAGAGGAAGAAGAAGGGGATGAAATGGAAATAGAAGAAGAAGAAGGTGAAACCTCTTTGGAAAGCATTGACTATCCTCCTAATCCAACCAATAAAACCTTACTCAAAAATCAGAAGACCATTGTCAAGAATCATCGGATTCTTAAACGGTCCGTTTGTAAGAAATTGGATAAAAGGTCATCCAAGATGAACAAGTTTTTCTCCAAAGTTAGCAAGAAGCTTGGATTATCTTCATCGTCGTCATCCTCTAAGTAATTCTACCTTTTCATTTCTTGTTGTATTAGTTTTAGTTTGTTTTGATTTGAATTTTCGTGTAGTTCTTAATGTTTAATCATTGTATCGTTCTATTGTGAAATAAAATTGAATTACTTTTCTGTTATCTAGCTTACCCTATCTCCGTAATAAATATTAGTATATTATATAAATATATATATATATATATACACACATAATTATTCTGTAACGACCCGTATTTTTAGCTATTTTTAATTATTAAATTAAGGTGATTATAGAATGAAAATGATTATTAATGTAATTTGTTGAATAATTTAATATTTGAAATTATTTGAATAATTAAATTCTAAATTTAATATGATAGAAAATGATGTTGTAAATTGATTCAAAATTTTATATAAGCAACAATTAAGATTATTAACATTTTAAATTGGATTTAAATGTGAATAACTAAAATCGAAGATTTTATATTGGAATTAACGGGTAAAAATAGCCATTTTGGCAACTGTCTCGGATTTCGACGAAACCAGTTCATCGGATCCGTAATAGTGAATAATTGTAAGATTTCAAATTTCGTAGCAATCGGACTTATCGTTCGGTCGTGCGAGCTTGAAACGCGTAGAAATTAATTTAAAGGAATATGATAAAATAAATTGAATTTGAAAATCTATCTTCCACATTGATCGAATTAGGCCTCGAAACTAGTTCCATTGCGTTCGGAACGGTGGTAAAACATTATAAACGCCTGGCGGCACGTCTCGTTTGGAGTTCGGACGATTTTGGACCTGCCTATATAAATACGCACGCAAACCGAGACAGTTTTATTATTATTCTAATCCAGAAACCCTAATTCTATACCATGGCCGCCACCTATTCAATGGCCAGAATTGCTCGAACTTCTTTCCTTAATATCTCTCAATCCGTTCAACGAAATCGAAAAATTTCAAAAGAAAAGTTGTAGATCTTGATTGCTGGTAATACGTCACGGATTCGCCAGGATCTGACTTTGAATATCATTCGTATTTGCACGTTTTTCGAGAAAATGGCGTGGCATAGGGCGGCGAAACTTCTGGCGTTGGTGGCTCTCCTGGAGGCGCTCGTGTGGAGATGTTCTGATCATGATGCGGTTGTGTATATTGGCATGCGCTTTGAAGCCATACACGTGAAAATGGGTACGTGCGTGTTCTTCAATTGGGAAGAAAGGTGTACGTATTTTATTTATTTATTTATTATTTTATATTAAAATTCAAATGTTCTATCTCGAATAACTTTTGCATACAAGCTCGGATTGACGTGCGGTTTTCTCCGTTGCGTTCATATCGAAATTTCGGACAAGATGAAACTGGTTTGGCTGCATTCCGAGACTGTTCCAATTTGGACCTTTATTTGGATTTTAAATCGTCGATAAATCAAAGGTGAGTGTTTATACGCTCACAATTGACTAAAATAATTTTATGTTAGTTATATTCATATTCTGAAGTGATATAAAATTTTATTGGCTGTTGTTTGGTAGGTTTAATTGTCATTTAAATTGGTATATGAATTAATTGATAGAATTTAAATTCACCGTTAAATACATTTAAATTTAATTGGCAGCATATTACTCGATATGGTAAAAAAATGAAATTTGGGAATGTTATTGATTTTATGGTTGATTGGTTGTGATGAACGTTATTGGCCGATATTGGTTGTTTATTTATTTTGATATATCATGTTATCATCCTGTATATTGTTAATCGCATATAAAACTGTAAACTGAATTATTTCGAATAAATTAAGAAATAGGTTGAGATGATATATACCTATGACATCTATTGGATTAAAATGATATATATCCATTCCTGAAATTAAATAGAAATAACTGTTCACTTGGCCATAGGTTAGAAAATTATAAACGGACACCGGGTTGGTTAAATTAAATGGTTTTAAAAGTTTTTTGAAATTATTTAAATGAATTGATTTTAAGAATAAAATCCAATTTATGTAAATTGAATTATTTTGAATTGGAGCTCGAAAAGTTGGAATTTAAACTTGGTAAACGAAATTGTTTAATTAATCGAAGTTTATTTTTTTTTAAATTAAAAATTGAAATACGACATAAATTTTTGAAAGTTGATTTGTTTTAAAAGAATGGACCTTTATTCGAACTGTGAATATTTCTAAGAAAATTGATATGAAATGATATATCAAGTTTGAGTTTGGAATTGAAAATTTGGATCTAAAATTTTGTATTGAAAGTAAATTTGATTTAAGTGTTTAAATCGATATTTTGAAATTGAATTTTGGAATTGGAATTGAAACTGGAAATTAATTTGAAATTGGAATTTAAATTAATTCGGAATTGGAATTGGAAATTAATTTGAAATTGAGATTTAAATTAATTTGGAATTGAATTGAAATTTAAAGAAATTTGTGAATTGAAATCGAAATTTATATGGAATCGAAATTTATTCAATTTGAAATTGGAATAAATCGATTAAATCGAAATGGAATTTGGAATTGATTTGGGTAGGAAATTTGGAAAGTTGACCGGTTTGACTTTGGAATTATTTTTCAAAAATGAATATTTTAGTATAAATGATTTAAAATTTATATTATTTAAATATTCAAATTATTTTGATTTCCCAAACTATTTTACTATATAAACCATTTTTATGACTCAAATTATTTTCTATTAAACTATTTTAACTATCTTAAACTATTTAAACTATTTTCAAAAAATTCAAACCAGTTAAAGGGATGAAAATGTTTATATTTAAACCTTGGATTTAAACACGAACTAGGGTAAAGTGGAGATTGTAACCTAAATTGAATTCGAATCAAATTGTGGAAGTGAAATCGATTTATCAGACAAATTTGATAATTTTGAATATATGATAAATTTTGAAATGGATTTGATTTTAAAGAGAGTATATGATGATTTCGAAATGGATTTGATTTTGGAAACGAATATGATAGTTTGATATCAAGTGCAAATTTTTTTTGAAATGAAAAGACCCGACCGGTGTGTAAAATGACGATTGGTTGTTAAAGAGACCGGGGCCTCTTATTGAAATACTCTCTTTCAATATTGGAACCACTTTGACAACCGTGTATGCGGTGGATGATATCCAGAATGTAGTGGTTGAATTGGCGACGTTTACTGGAATGAAGTAAGAGAACGATGATGGATAGCCTTGACATTCGTGTCATAATTAAAATGACTAAAACAGGAGCCTATGTCTGGCCATTGAGGTTAGCTACCTCTAGCGACGTTGATCCCTCGTGTTACTATTTTGGTTTCGGATTCGATGGGTGCACCTTTTGTCGTTTGGATTGATTATCGCGGTCGGCCACGGATGGGTTAGGACCAGCCAGAAAGGGTAAACTGGTAGAATCCTACCTTGGGCATTGCCTCACGTGCCTTGTCATATTTATCCTTATACGAGCCCATTATGATTTTGGTTTAAACTGTAAAAGTGTGTTAAGGTGGATCAATGTAAAGCCTTAACGCTATTTTGATATTTATTTTACTGATAGTCATTATCTACATTGCGTATACTATTACATATAAATAGTTTAACGGATCCTTAGGAGATGGAAAATCCCGTAACATCTCTTAAGTTTTTGCACTCTTATTTGTGATATTGATTTGACTTACATAAGAGTATTTTAGTCTTGACTCGAGTGTTTTGGCTTTTCATTACGCTCGGGTCAGTCCTGAGTTTTTCAGCATATTGAAGATTGTTCTCTGGAGGATGAAGACGGAGTTTTGGTATATTACTATTGTTATTATCCCCGCATCATGCTATTATGCTGTATTGTTTATTTATTCCTGATGTATATATATAACTCTGATAAATGTGTATAGATTAAAATCAAGTGTATAGTGAACAACTTCATGAATTGTTTATTTGACTGTTATATTTTATCATTTCCGCTGTGAAATTCTGTGTTTTGTTTTCTTCTTCTCTTCTTATTTTTCTTATTTTAACCACGTTGATTATCTACGTTCCGGATTGTTTAAGTCAGACATGTGTGGATTATTGTCGATTCAAACCTTTCGAAATGTGGGTCGTCACATATTCACAAAATCAAAATAAGTCATCAAAATTGACTAACCTCTATCGACAACCCCCTTTGACCATGTCGACATATACTGGTCAGAAATGACTTTTCATTTAAAATTTTAAATTTGAATAACTACCTTATGTCTATTCATTTCAAACGGATTTCTACACCTATAAATACCTATTTCTTCCAGAATTCATCACTCAGAATTATTTCTTATCTACTTTATCTCTAATTCTTCTCACAAACTCAAATATGGACAATCCAATTCATAATTTGACCTAGAATCTTGAATAAACCCTTATTCTTTCAAGAATATTATTTCTTTCATTCTTCGTCACCAGCGACACTTAGAGTTGAGTCAAATGCAGATGATCAAGGAGCAAGAAAAGCATTTCGATGCGATACGATGGATGATTTCCTCCCTGCACAAAGATGTTAATGAAGCACATCCTCCTGTCTCTCTCACCAATGATAATGAAAATTGGGATGCCATTTAAGCAGATCCTATATTTGGAGAAGAAGGATGGGTGGAAGTTCCTCATAATGTTTGATTTTATTTGATTGCTTTGTTTGATTTTAATTGATTTCTTGGATTGATTTGATTTGGTTTGGTGTGGATTGATATTTGGTGTGCAAAACATGTATAAAAACACATTGATATTTATATGATCTTTGATTAGTTATCATGGCTATCAGTATAATTATCGCTTAATCTATCTATTGTATATACTCCATTGAATAATATATTAATGCAGGTATTTTAGTACAAGAATAAGGGGGAGTTATATAGTTTGGAGTAAGTTTTTGTTGATGACAAAGGGGGAGAAGTATAAAATATGATTGTTAGGCATAGATTAAGAGGGATTTATTAGTTTTAGAGGGAGTTATTAGGATAGAAGTAATATTTTATAAACAAAGGTTGTCATCATCAAAAAGGGGGAGAATGTTAGTCCCCGAGAAGATGATTTTGATGACAACAACCTTAGAATAAGATTATAAAATATAAATACTAACATCATAGTTTAGATGTATATGTATATGCAGGTACCAAGAATGAAGACTGTACAGTATAGAGATTCAAGATTGAAGATTCATGAGTATCAAGATTATCAAGAGTTCAAGATTTTAATAATAAGTAATTTAATTAGGAATTTTGTTAAAACTCTTAGAAAAGCACTGGCATCTTAAAATCCAATTTATTTGTGAAATGAAATCCACTTCGAGCCTGTTAAAGGGATAGAACCCTAAGTAGGATGGAACGTACGAAAAATCTAGTAGAACATTGTTTTATATCCACTAACTTTTATTCAAATGTTTTTTTACAAAGTTATACCTTGTTTTCAAAATGATTTTAAAATCTTCCTTTTAAAAGAATCAAAAACATCTATCCTGGCTTTAAATATTTTTAGCCTCAAAATAATCTTTATTTTCAAAATCAAATTATCCTTGGTTTTAAACTATCTTTAAGTAATAATAATATATTTAACTTTTAATATTTATACTTATATTTAAACATAAAATTATAGTAAGATTTTATATCAAAATATTATTCTCTATATTTATTTATGTATTATAGTTAAGTATATTTATAAAGTTTAAAAAATAGTTTTAATACAAGATAGAAGTTATTTTCAAAGAAAAATAAATTACCAAAATTTCCTTAGGCTTATCAACAACCCCAATCTAACCTTGTCGACAAGGTGGCAGTTGATTTCAAAAATTTGAATTTCAAAAGAAGTGTCTATTCATCACATCCTTTCACGAATGGACATGGCTGCTGTTCTACTATAAATAGGTGCAGTTTTAAATGAATTTATATTCATATTTTCTCTGATTTCACTCATCTTCTTCTTCACATTTCTTTACATACATTTTTACCATTACTCTGCCGAAACCAACATTGAATCTAACTAGATCATTTCTGGTAAGATTCTCTATCACTATCTCAACAAGATCTCATTGCTATTCATTTATAAATACCATTTAAATATTTTTAATGCATCTTTATAAATATATGTAAACTATTTCAAAATAATTATTTACATTATTACTTATATTTACAAAGAAGCCATTGAAAACATTAAATCCATTATTTATAAATTTATTAGTTTTAAATCTCAAAATTCGTTTAAACATCATTAATAAATCAATAATCATTAACCTTAAATATGTTTTATTTAATTAATAACTTCTTAAAATATTTACAGCACTGATAATTTACTATTAAACCATATTGTATATAAATAACAATATTTTAAACATTTTAAAGTATTTAGAAATGACAAAAAAGACCAAAATCTCTTTTATATAATACTTTATCAAAATATTTTTATAACTCGATGTCTTAACAGGTTTATCCTCGTTCTTGCAGACTCTGGCCATGCGTTGATCAGGCGCAAGGCTAGAATTCTCCAAGTACTCATTAGTCCCTTAGAAGATGGTTTTGATTATAATAACCTTAGAATAAGATTATAAAATATAAATATTTACATTATAGTTTAGATATATATGTAAATGTAGGATTTAACCATGCAGGCACCAAGAATGAAGACTGTACAGTATACAGATTCAAGATTGAAGACTCACGAGTATCAAGATTATCAAGGGTTCAAGATTTCAATAATAAGTAATTTAATTAGGAATTTTGTTAAAACTCCTAGAAAAGCACTGACATCTTAATATCCAATTTATTCGTGGAATGGAATCCACTACGAGCCTGTTAAAGGGGAACCCTAAGTAGGATGGAACCTACGAAAAATCTAGTGGAACATTGTTTTGTATCCACTAATGTTTATTCAAATGTTTTTTACAAAATTATATCTTGTTTTCAAAATGATTTCAAAATCTTCCTTTTAAAAGAATCAAAAACATCTATCCCGGTTTTAAATATTTTTAGCCTCAAAATAATCTTTATTTTCAAAATCAAATTATCCTTGGTTTTAAACTATATCAATTCTTGTTTGATTCTTTATCACTACTTAACAAGATCTCAGTGCTATTAAGAGTTATAGGCTTCTTTGTAATAAAATAAACGAGAAAAGGTGTGATTGTAGCCTGCGAGATCAATCAAGCGAGAAAAGGTGTAATTGTAGCCTGTGAAATCAATTGGGTGAACTTGTTGCTCGTAAAATCAAGTATCTCTACCTAGAGGATTGTGAATCTGGAGTGGTGTACCTCGTGGCCTTGAAATCGAGAGTGTAATTGTAACAATTTCTTTTGAAAGGAAATTTGTACTTTTGTGCGAGACTGAATATAGGGCAACTCCGAACCAGTATAAAATCCGGTGTGTTTTTCCTTTATTGCTTTTACTTTATTTCTGCATCTGTGTTTGATTCTGTGATCATATCTGTGTCTGAATATTGCATACATTTGTGTTCAAATTAACATAAACTCAAAAAGATTTAGTTATTTCTTAAAACACTATTCACCCCTTCCTCTAGTGTTAATTCTAGCCTTAAGATCCAGAATCCGCATTTCTCACAGTACTTAGTAGACCTGTTTCAACACCCGGTGAAAAATACTTTAAAAAATAGGTATGAGAAGTACCGCTCAAAATCCAATGTCAAATGATGATAATACGATAGCAATGGCCCGTTGTTGATCCAGTATTTATGCAATGGACACAAAACTTTCCAGAAGGTCCTTCCACCTTTCAGATTATAGAAAATATCGTAGCCAATTCGTAAACAAGGGACCATTTAACCCTGCAGCAGCGGTACGCTGCTGATTCAATGATTTACGCAATGGATGCACTTCCTTCCCCGAAGATCCATAAACAACAGATCCTAGGATCGAAAGGGCCTCCATAGGTTAAACTAAAGAACCATCTACCCTAAAAAACGAGGAACTCATAAGTTTAAGTCCGGACAACCATATGTAACGACCCGGAATTTTGGGCAATAAGAATTTAATAATCTGTGTAAATAATTTAATTGGTTTAATGATTTTCTTTGTAACTTTAATTTAAAATTGGTTAATTTAATCTTTTAAAAGGTTAATAAATTTTAATCTGGCAATAAATTGATAAGATTTGTTTTCCAAAGCTAATTAAATATTATTCTGTTTATAATATGTATATAATTGATATATATTGTGAATAGGAAATCTTTTGTTTTAAATTAAAAGTTGAATTTTCAATTTGTAATATATGTAAGCATATGTTGTAATTTGATATTTGTTTTGAAATTTAATTTAATCTATCAATAATGTAGGTAAGAATGAATATTGCAATTTTAAAAGTTTTGTTTTAAATTCAATTAGATTTTCAAAGGATAATTTAGTTTGATTTAATTGCTTCAAATGTAAGATTGTTATTTATTTTTAAATAGAATAGTTTTAAAGGACTTTAAACAAGCTTTGTTTGTTCTCTTTTAAAATGTTACATTAAAAATGGATGTTTAAGATTATATTTATATTATTATTAGTTTAGGGTATTTTCTTTTAAAAGTAAAATTTATTTATATACATATAAGTATTTATTTATAAACTAAATTTAATATGTAAGTTTATATTTATATTTAAAACTAAATGAAATCTTATAAATAAATATGTGTAGACATATTAACTTGTTGAAGACATTTGTAAGGCAATTAAATAAATGAATGACAAATGTAAGTTTAAAATAACAAGTGGCAATGTTTTCATTGTAATTTTTAATAAATGTATTAAGAAGAAAAATCAGTTTTCTTAAAAACTTTCTTTCTTCATTCTTTCATTTTTTAATGGCAAATCTGAAAACTTAGAATGAAACCTGCATTTCTAAAATTCTACTTCAACCTGCAACTCAATCTGCAACCTTTCAAAATTTGCAACCAAACTGCATTTCTCAAATCTTCAATCTGCAACTAAATTAAATGACAACCTGCAAATCAAAGATTCTTGAAGGCATGCAGAGGATTTCCAAATGCAAGCAAATCAAAGGAAATTTAAAACATCAATCTGAAGCAATATTCAAATCTGCATTTAAATGAAGTTCAACTACAATTTCAACATCAACAAGTTGGAGCATGCATGCAAATCAAACAGTTTTTCAAATTTAATGTTCAAAAGCCTGGAACTAAATTCTGCTCTACTCTGCAAAGTCAAATCAGGTGAGTAAATGTTTTAAAAACAGTTTAAATTGGTTTTGATTATAATGCATGTGATAATTTGTGAGTTGATCCTGGTGATTGCATGAAATATTTTGTATTGACATTATTGAATTTATGGATGGGTGCATACATGAATGATAGGTCTGTATATGTATATGTTATACTCTGTTACCTGTTCTTTCCAGACCCAGATTTATATTCAAAAATTCCAATCTCCCTATAACATTAATATTGGACATAGATGGTTAAATGAAAGTTGTTTGTTTTTGATTTATGGTAATTTTAAAAATGGTTTCTGAGATTTTTAATTCACAAATAATGGATAAAATAAGTTTATACAGTGAAGCTTGGCTGCATGTCAAAATTCGATATCCTCAATTTCTGATTTGGGATATATAGTTGGATTTGTTGTTAAAAATGATGAATTTTAACATACATTTTAAATTTTTAAAATGAATATCCAAATGGGAATTTAGGGATGATCATTTTAGGCAAATTAACAAATTTCTGATGCTCAACGTGTTGGATGCAGCTGTAATTTGGATTGAAGCTTGATTACTGATCTAGGATTATGGGAAAAATACAAAATAATTTTTCTATTGATTGAATTGATCGAATTTGGTTAAACTAGGGTTATTTTGGCTGTTGGGTTCGGCTGTTTTTGCTTGGCCTTTGCGTCACGAATGGAGAACCGAGGGGGTGTCGCGAGGATGGAGTAGGAGGCTGTGGTTGTGTCGAATTGATGAGGATGGTGGCGAGTTCAACGTCGTCGAGATGAAGCGTTGGTGATAGGATTTTCTGTTTTGACGCAGCTGAAGCCTTCGAGCTTTTAAGTCAATTGTTAATTCGAGTAAGTTTTTGGACCTGGGTTTGAATATTGGATCGTGCGCGATAGGGTGATCGTTTCCGATGGTGGCGGCGACGTAATTTAGCCGGAGATGGCGTGCTAGGTGCACGAGCACTGTCGTGTGCACGGCATTGAATCAGGATGTTTTGTTCGTTGGGGAAGAAGGTTTTTTTTTCTCGAAGAGTTGCTCGCGTATCTATCGCGATGTACTCGGAGCAGCTAGGTTTTTGTTTAGCTTGGTGAGGGTCTCGTGTTTTGCCGAGACTTGCTCGAGTTCTGGATTGTTGTTGTTCGTAGTGTTGTGTTTTTGAGTTGGTAATTTTAACCCTATAGGTTATAACTAGATTGTAAGATAAACTCGAGTGGAACAATGTAAAAATTCAACACTAAATTATAGGTAAGTTTATATAGGAAACTAAGGATTAATTTTGTTATTTTAAAATGGAATTTGAATTTAATTATTAAACCTAAGTTTAAATTTGAAGTAATACTTTTAATAACAAAGTTTTCAAAATTTATTTTAAATAGAGATGTTTTAATGGTTAATTAAAGTATTTTAATTTGATTTTAAATCCCTTATTTTCAAATAAGGTTGTGATTGTGATTTTGGAAATCTATATTGAATACTTTGTTTAAGTGTCAAAACTTGATTTAATTCAAATAATTTATTATAGAAATAAATAACGTTAATTTATTTGGAAAATTAACTTAAGAATACTTATTTGTTAATAAGTTAAGTTGGATTAAGATTTATGGTTTTCTTAATTTATTAAAGATTTTTCTTTAATATTAGATATTAATTGATTAATTAATTATTTAATTTATTTTAAATAATTAGTTAATCGTTTATTTAATTTTCACTTAATTATGAATTAATTAAGTATGTTTACTTAATGAAGTAATTAATGGTTAATTTTTGAATGTGATTAGAACGTTAATTACTTAGGGAAGTAATTAGAGAAGTTACTCATGGTAGAAATTAATTGGAAATGATTAATGGGATCACTTAATGTTATCAATTATGGAATTGATTAACTTAATTGTTTTAAAGTTAATTAATTAGGAAGTGATTAATTAATTATTGAATTAAGAATTATTTGATAATATAATTAATTATTTGTTAAGTAATTAATTAAGGAAGTAATTAAGATTTATTAATAAAAGTAATTAAGAGTTAATTACTTAATTTATTTAAGTTAATTAATTAATGTGATTAATTAATTAATAAATGAGATTAAATAAAGATTAATTACTAAGTGTAATTAATTTAAATTGTAATTAACTATTAAGGTAATTAATTAAGGATTAATTATTGATTAATAATTACTTAATAAAGAAACCAGGATTAATTAATTGGATTAATTAATCAAGAATTAATATAATTAAATTAGAAGTTAATTAATTAAGAAGTTAATTAATTAAGATAAGTAATTACAGATTGTTAATTACTGTTTATGGATAATGAGATGATTAATTACAAATTAATTATTTAATTAATTAAAGGATTATTAATTAATAAAGATTATTAATTAATATAATTAATGAAGTAATTAATTTATGTAATTAATTTAAGTATGATTAATTAATTGTAATTAATTAAGGATTAATGTAATTAATTATAGTTAATTAATCAATGAAGGATCATTAATTATTTTAATTAATGATAGTAATTAAAGGTTAATTACTGAATATGGTTATGGATAATTACTTGAATATGACTACAGGATAATTAATCTAGGAAGATTAATTTAAGAAGATCATTAAGGAATGATAAATGAATTTGATTTGTGATAAATCAATGAAGTAGGATTAAGATAATCCAAGTGGTTAAAGGATAGTAATTAATTTAATTAGAGGTTAATTAAATTGATTAACAGTTAATCAATTCTGCTTTGGATGATTGGTTGATATTGAATGATTGATATTGGATGTTGGATGATATTGATGATTGATATTGGGTGTTTGGTTGATAATGGATGATTTGGATGTTTATGATATATGTGATATGCTGCTTTATGAGATGAATGTTGATATGAATTATCTATTGTGATAATGTTATTCATCTACCTGTTATATATCATCCTGTATATAAGTTTTAAAACTGTTTAAATCCCTTAAGTACAACTTGGACATTAAAATGGCGTTTGGTTTCGATGAGACCGGGATCGGGTTTCCATATTTGGAATCCGAAAACCACATCGATTCCAATTAAACGTTAGGTCGTTAATCCAAGTGGAGCAAGTGAAGACTCGAGGTGTAAGGGCTATACGTCAGTATAACTCTGTGGGTGATTCCGTAATGAGTTTGACGAAATAGTGCTTATAGATTCGAGATGGCGAATCAGAGTGCAAGGGCTATGGTCGTTGACTCTGAGGGTGATTCCAATATGAGTGCAACGAGATAGTGCCTTCGGTTTCGTTCGAACCCGGAACGAACTTGTATGGATTGAATGCTTTCAGCACATCGTCAGGCGGACGATGAGCATTCTAAGATAGATGTGTTCTATAAAGGTAATCGCAGCCTCAAGCCTCATCAACCGGGAATGGCTAAAACAGGGGAGGTGCAGCAAGGCTTCGTGGGTAGCTCCCACTGGAGAGCAAGATTTACCCCTGTCTAGAAGTCCCTTTTTATTCGGCTGTGTGGGGCGGTTGAATTCCGGACAACCGCCGGGGTTGTTTTGTTTGGGACTGTTCAGTAAGGAATGGTCCCGGCCTTGTGTTGCAGGGGATGAAGGGAGTAATCCTCGGTACGGTGATCTAGGCCACGTACTGTGACGGGCGGTACCCCAGTAGCCCTGCCATTGTTGGAAACCCATTTTCCCTACGAGACCCTACGGTTTTGTTTGTATTACCCACTTTTGTGGCTAGTAGCTGGAATTTAATGAATGTAACAATTTCGGCTATTTCTTATTTACTTGAAAACCCTAGACACTATTATAATATCACTGGATTTCCTATCAAATGTTTTGGTTAGCGTAAGGTAAAAACTTTTCCATGTTTCTGTGTGGGAAGTCTTACGTGATACCTTTTCTTTCAAAGGTTTTCTAAAGTTAAGCAATTTTAACCCGTTTACTCACACCAGACCCCTGTCTGACCCGAGTGTTTATTTTCTGTTTTATTAAACTCTTGGGTACTCATATTACGTATGAGTAGTCAAGTGATTCAGGTTAGCTTGACGAATTCTGGAGGAGTAATGGAGCAGGAGGCTTCGACGTATAGATATATTGGTTCCGCTGTGTTTGGTATCTGTTTCTTCTGTTGTACTTGAGTTGTATGAATTAGACAGATGTTTATAACTGTCTAATATGTGTTATATAATTATGTAACTCTGATGTAATCTGATACTATGTAATATTTTATGTTAATTATTATATTTTATTCATTCCGCTGTGAGTTCTCTGGTGTTGTTGTGTTCTTCTTTCTCTTTCTTTTCTTCTTCTATCCCTTTCTTTCTTCAAAATGATGCGATTTCCTGGAGGTAGGAAGTCGGGTCGTTTCAGTTGGTATCAGAGCTGTAGGTTGAGTGAATACCTAGGCTCTGAAGTGTGTTTTTCTTTAGGGAGCGTTAGGTTGAGTGAATACCTAGGCTCTGTAGTGGTGTCTTTCTTGAGAGAGCGTATTTGTAATTTTTATATATAACTATATATATATTTATATCTACCTGATCGGTTGGGTTATCTGTTCGGATTTTCCAACATAAGTTATAGAGGTAGATAGTGGAGTAGTGGTGTTTGTGTGTAACACGACTACCACTCAAGGATGAGTTCCTTATGTTGAGGTTGGAAGTATTTGTCGAGACTGTAGATCTAATACCGTCTCGAGTGAGATTTGTTGTTTGGAGTGAGAGAGTTTCTCTGATATCCGAAGGGAATCTTTTGAAGATTCGGAATGTATCTTTGATATGTAAGTTTGGATTTCGCTCGGGCGAGCGAATTATTCTTGAGTTTGGATTTGATGGAAGTGCAGAGTAAGTGATAATATCTTGATAACTGCGTGATGAGATGCAGTCTCCTTGGATATTTTCAGAAGGTGTTTTCTCTTGAAGTAGTTTTAAAGGTGGTTGAGGAGCAGTCTTTACCTGCCTCAGGGAAGGCTCGTCTGTGTAGTAGTTATCTGGATCTTCAGTATGGAAGTTGGCTGTTATGGAATATGAGACTAAGGTCTATGAGCTGTTTTGCTTCGACATAGTCTCATTTGTTATTCTTTAAGAAGAGCGAGATGTTGGTGCTTGGTTTGTAGGCTGAGTTTCTTTTGGGTTGTCTACCAACTCGGAGGTCCATTGTGGGGTTTGTAGATGGATTTGGTCTTTGAGAAGCATTTGGATTTAGAAGTTTGTGGATAGCTGTGGTAGCAGTGCAACTCGAAGTGTTCGGTGTGCTGACGAGTGGATCTTTTAGCTTTGCAGTATCATCGAAGTTGAGTTTGGAAGCAGCAGTGTTGATTGTTTCTCGGATGGTTCAGGAATCTTTGTGGTTCTTCTTGTAGCAGTCCGAGCAGATGGTGGATGTTTTCTTAAAGAGTTAACCTTGATTGGGAAAAGCTTAAAGCTGTTCTAATTGGTAAAGTGAGGACAGTTTCTTTGGAATTCGAATTAGGTAGTATCGCAAAAGTGACTTGCGATTGGTTTGGAATTTTCTTGAGCATTCTTTTGTTTGAGACTAAGGATTCTCATGAGGAAGTAGGAGCTGCTGGAATAATCAGTAGTTTGTTTGCATCTGGAATTGAGTTTCATATTGTTTTGGTTCCAGAAGTGATTTGGTAGCTAGCCTGGTTGTAAGATGGTTCTTGGAGAAGGTGAAGTGGTGAAGCAGCTCAGAAATTTTTGGAATTTGGATTTGGTTGGATCTTGTTTTTGAATTGGATTCTGTAGTAAGGTTGTGTGACCTAGTCAGATGAGTCACCCAGATTGTATGGATTTGATGAACAAGGTTTCTGGTATATATTGGATAAGTTATACTTGTGTTCATCAACAGTATTCTTATCTATTTCAGAATCAGAGTTGCGCAGCGAAAGCAAGGTAGCAGCTATGCATGGAAGGAAGCAAGTTCTGTTTGCCTTTGCTTGAGTAGTAGAGTTTGTGTTCTGGATTTCGACGGATTTTGGAAGAATTTTCCGTTGGATAGGATCCTGAAGCTAGTTTGGTTTGGTCTAGTTGTTTCTGAAAGTATCAGCATAGGTTGAGCTGATCAGGAAGAGATTGGCAGTCCAGAATTGTCTGTTGAGTTATACAGATATGAGATAAGGAGTTTGGTATTCGAAGTTGGAGACTTCAGTGCTGTTAGATTTCTCTGGTTAAGAGAGCAGACATTGAGTAAGATTGGTTGGGTAGTGCTTTGGCATTTGAGATTTCTTGTCTGAGCTCTGATAAGATAAGATTTGTTATCTATGAGATTGAATTGCCAGTTTGGATAGCTGGAATTCATTGAATTTCACGTATCTCTGAGGGAGTACGTGTATGATTCATCGATGGATTGTTGAATCTGCAATTCAGTTGGAATTGGATGTTGTGCTGGGCTTGAGTATAATCTGATATTCTGTTCAGATTGATGGATCTAGAGAAGAGTGGAGCTCTGGATTTAGATGGTGTAGCTTGTTAGTTTAGCTTTGGTGGAGCGAGTCTCCCGGTAAATTTTTTTACTTGGGGAAACTCGAGATAGTATTAGAGTTTTATTCTGACGTATGTCAGGATAATTAGTTAAGTTTGTTTGTGTGATTGATTGTTTTGGTTGTTAGTAACTGGTTGTTAGGAATGCTTTGCTAATTGAATTAAAATCTTTGCTGGGTTATTAAATTAACTTTGCTTTTAAATTTCGGGGACGAAATTCTTTTAAGGGGGAAGGATTGTAACGACCCGGAATTTTGGGCAATAAGAATTTAATAATCTGTGTAAATAATTTAATTGGTTTAATGATTTTCTTTGTAACTTTAATTTAAAATTGGTTAATTTAATCTTTTAAAAGGTTAATAAATTTTAATCTGGCAATAAATTGATAAGATTTGTTTTCCAAAGCTAATTAAATATTATTCTGTTTATAATATGTATATAATTGATATATATTGTGAATAGGAAATCTTTTGTTTTAAATTAAAAGTTGAATTTTCAATTTGTAATATATGTAAGCATATGTTGTAATTTGATATTTGTTTTGAAATTTAATTTAATCTATCAATAATGTAGGTAAGAATGAATATTGCAATTTTAAAAGTTTTGTTTTAAATTCAATTAGATTTTCAAAGGATAATTTAGTTTGATTTAATTGCTTCAAATGTAAGATTGTTATTTATTTTTAAATAGAATAGTTTTAAAGGACTTTAAACAAGCTTTGTTTGTTCTCTTTTAAAATGTTACATTAAAAATGGATGTTTAAGATTATATTTATATTATTATTAGTTTAGGGTATTTTCTTTTAAAAGTAAAATTTATTTATATACATATAAGTATTTATTTATAAACTAAATTTAATATGTAAGTTTATATTTATATTTAAAACTAAATGAAATCTTATAAATAAATATGTGTAGACATATTAACTTGTTGAAGACATTTGTAAGGCAATTAAATAAATGAATGACAAATGTAAGTTTAAAATAACAAGTGGCAATGTTTTCATTGTAATTTTTAATAAATGTATTAAGAAGAAAAATCAGTTTTCTTAAAAACTTTCTTTCTTCATTCTTTCATTTTTTAATGGCAAATCTGAAAACTTAGAATGAAACCTGCATTTCTAAAATTCTACTTCAACCTGCAACTCAATCTGCAACCTTTCAAAATTTGCAACCAAACTGCATTTCTCAAATCTTCAATCTGCAACTAAATTAAATGACAACCTGCAAATCAAAGATTCTTGAAGGCATGCAGAGGATTTCCAAATGCAAGCAAATCAAAGGAAATTTAAAACATCAATCTGAAGCAATATTCAAATCTGCATTTAAATGAAGTTCAACTACAATTTCAACATCAACAAGTTGGAGCATGCATGCAAATCAAACAGTTTTTCAAATTTAATGTTCAAAAGCCTGGAACTAAATTCTGCTCTACTCTGCAAAGTCAAATCAGGTGAGTAAATGTTTTAAAAACAGTTTAAATTGGTTTTGATTATAATGCATGTGATAATTTGTGAGTTGATCCTGGTGATTGCATGAAATATTTTGTATTGACATTATTGAATTTATGGATGGGTGCATACATGAATGATAGGTCTGTATATGTATATGTTATACTCTGTTACCTGTTCTTTCCAGACCCAGATTTATATTCAAAAATTCCAATCTCCCTATAACATTAATATTGGACATAGATGGTTAAATGAAAGTTGTTTGTTTTTGATTTATGGTAATTTTAAAAATGGTTTCTGAGATTTTTAATTCACAAATAATGGATAAAATAAGTTTATACAGTGAAGCTTGGCTGCATGTCAAAATTCGATATCCTCAATTTCTGATTTGGGATATATAGTTGGATTTGTTGTTAAAAATGATGAATTTTAACATACATTTTAAATTTTTAAAATGAATATCCAAATGGGAATTTAGGGATGATCATTTTAGGCAAATTAACAAATTTCTGATGCTCAACGTGTTGGATGCAGCTGTAATTTGGATTGAAGCTTGATTACTGATCTAGGATTATGGGAAAAATACAAAATAATTTTTCTATTGATTGAATTGATCGAATTTGGTTAAACTAGGGTTATTTTGGCTGTTGGGTTCGGCTGTTTTTGCTTGGCCTTTGCGTCACGAATGGAGAACCGAGGGGGTGTCGCGAGGATGGAGTAGGAGGCTGTGGTTGTGTCGAATTGATGAGGATGGTGGCGAGTTCAACGTCGTCGAGATGAAGCGTTGGTGATAGGATTTTCTGTTTTGACGCAGCTGAAGCCTTCGAGCTTTTAAGTCAATTGTTAATTCGAGTAAGTTTTTGGACCTGGGTTTGAATATTGGATCGTGCGCGATAGGGTGATCGTTTCCGATGGTGGCGGCGACGTAATTTAGCCGGAGATGGCGTGCTAGGTGCACGAGCACTGTCGTGTGCACGGCATTGAATCAGGATGTTTTGTTCGTTGGGGAAGAAGGTTTTTTTTTCTCGAAGAGTTGCTCGCGTATCTATCGCGATGTACTCGGAGCAGCTAGGTTTTTGTTTAGCTTGGTGAGGGTCTCGTGTTTTGCCGAGACTTGCTCGAGTTCTGGATTGTTGTTGTTCGTAGTGTTGTGTTTTTGAGTTGGTAATTTTAACCCTATAGGTTATAACTAGATTGTAAGATAAACTCGAGTGGAACAATGTAAAAATTCAACACTAAATTATAGGTAAGTTTATATAGGAAACTAAGGATTAATTTTGTTATTTTAAAATGGAATTTGAATTTAATTATTAAACCTAAGTTTAAATTTGAAGTAATACTTTTAATAACAAAGTTTTCAAAATTTATTTTAAATAGAGATGTTTTAATGGTTAATTAAAGTATTTTAATTTGATTTTAAATCCCTTATTTTCAAATAAGGTTGTGATTGTGATTTTGGAAATCTATATTGAATACTTTGTTTAAGTGTCAAAACTTGATTTAATTCAAATAATTTATTATAGAAATAAATAACGTTAATTTATTTGGAAAATTAACTTAAGAATACTTATTTGTTAATAAGTTAAGTTGGATTAAGATTTATGGTTTTCTTAATTTATTAAAGATTTTTCTTTAATATTAGATATTAATTGATTAATTAATTATTTAATTTATTTTAAATAATTAGTTAATCGTTTATTTAATTTTCACTTAATTATGAATTAATTAAGTATGTTTACTTAATGAAGTAATTAATGGTTAATTTTTGAATGTGATTAGAACGTTAATTACTTAGGGAAGTAATTAGAGAAGTTACTCATGGTAGAAATTAATTGGAAATGATTAATGGGATCACTTAATGTTATCAATTATGGAATTGATTAACTTAATTGTTTTAAAGTTAATTAATTAGGAAGTGATTAATTAATTATTGAATTAAGAATTATTTGATAATATAATTAATTATTTGTTAAGTAATTAATTAAGGAAGTAATTAAGATTTATTAATAAAAGTAATTAAGAGTTAATTACTTAATTTATTTAAGTTAATTAATTAATGTGATTAATTAATTAATAAATGAGATTAAATAAAGATTAATTACTAAGTGTAATTAATTTAAATTGTAATTAACTATTAAGGTAATTAATTAAGGATTAATTATTGATTAATAATTACTTAATAAAGAAACCAGGATTAATTAATTGGATTAATTAATCAAGAATTAATATAATTAAATTAGAAGTTAATTAATTAAGAAGTTAATTAATTAAGATAAGTAATTACAGATTGTTAATTACTGTTTATGGATAATGAGATGATTAATTACAAATTAATTATTTAATTAATTAAAGGATTATTAATTAATAAAGATTATTAATTAATATAATTAATGAAGTAATTAATTTATGTAATTAATTTAAGTATGATTAATTAATTGTAATTAATTAAGGATTAATGTAATTAATTATAGTTAATTAATCAATGAAGGATCATTAATTATTTTAATTAATGATAGTAATTAAAGGTTAATTACTGAATATGGTTATGGATAATTACTTGAATATGACTACAGGATAATTAATCTAGGAAGATTAATTTAAGAAGATCATTAAGGAATGATAAATGAATTTGATTTGTGATAAATCAATGAAGTAGGATTAAGATAATCCAAGTGGTTAAAGGATAGTAATTAATTTAATTAGAGGTTAATTAAATTGATTAACAGTTAATCAATTCTGCTTTGGATGATTGGTTGATATTGAATGATTGATATTGGATGTTGGATGATATTGATGATTGATATTGGGTGTTTGGTTGATAATGGATGATTTGGATGTTTATGATATATGTGATATGCTGCTTTATGAGATGAATGTTGATATGAATTATCTATTGTGATAATGTTATTCATCTACCTGTTATATATCATCCTGTATATAAGTTTTAAAACTGTTTAAATCCCTTAAGTACAACTTGGACATTAAAATGGCGTTTGGTTTCGATGAGACCGGGATCGGGTTTCCATATTTGGAATCCGAAAACCACATCGATTCCAATTAAACGTTAGGTCGTTAATCCAAGTGGAGCAAGTGAAGACTCGAGGTGTAAGGGCTATACGTCAGTATAACTCTGTGGGTGATTCCGTAATGAGTTTGACGAAATAGTGCTTATAGATTCGAGATGGCGAATCAGAGTGCAAGGGCTATGGTCGTTGACTCTGAGGGTGATTCCAATATGAGTGCAACGAGATAGTGCCTTCGGTTTCGTTCGAACCCGGAACGAACTTGTATGGATTGAATGCTTTCAGCACATCGTCAGGCGGACGATGAGCATTCTAAGATAGATGTGTTCTATAAAGGTAATCGCAGCCTCAAGCCTCATCAACCGGGAATGGCTAAAACAGGGGAGGTGCAGCAAGGCTTCGTGGGTAGCTCCCACTGGAGAGCAAGATTTACCCCTGTCTAGAAGTCCCTTTTTATTCGGCTGTGTGGGGCGGTTGAATTCCGGACAACCGCCGGGGTTGTTTTGTTTGGGACTGTTCAGTAAGGAATGGTCCCGGCCTTGTGTTGCAGGGGATGAAGGGAGTAATCCTCGGTACGGTGATCTAGGCCACGTACTGTGACGGGCGGTACCCCAGTAGCCCTGCCATTGTTGGAAACCCATTTTCCCTACGAGACCCTACGGTTTTGTTTGTATTACCCACTTTTGTGGCTAGTAGCTGGAATTTAATGAATGTAACAATTTCGGCTATTTCTTATTTACTTGAAAACCCTAGACACTATTATAATATCACTGGATTTCCTATCAAATGTTTTGGTTAGCGTAAGGTAAAAACTTTTCCATGTTTCTGTGTGGGAAGTCTTACGTGATACCTTTTCTTTCAAAGGTTTTCTAAAGTTAAGCAATTTTAACCCGTTTACTCACACCAGACCCCTGTCTGACCCGAGTGTTTATTTTCTGTTTTATTAAACTCTTGGGTACTCATATTACGTATGAGTAGTCAAGTGATTCAGGTTAGCTTGACGAATTCTGGAGGAGTAATGGAGCAGGAGGCTTCGACGTATAGATATATTGGTTCCGCTGTGTTTGGTATCTGTTTCTTCTGTTGTACTTGAGTTGTATGAATTAGACAGATGTTTATAACTGTCTAATATGTGTTATATAATTATGTAACTCTGATGTAATCTGATACTATGTAATATTTTATGTTAATTATTATATTTTATTCATTCCGCTGTGAGTTCTCTGGTGTTGTTGTGTTCTTCTTTCTCTTTCTTTTCTTCTTCTATCCCTTTCTTTCTTCAAAATGATGCGATTTCCTGGAGGTAGGAAGTCGGGTCGTTTCACCATATCAGTTCGAATCCATTTCTAAATTCACCCAAGTCCATTAGGTTTTACCGGTCGAATCCATTTCTTAATTCCCCAAGCCCATTTGGGTCGAAGTGTATCATACTATACTTCTTCACGGAGAGTACTTCCCCATACCTCTTACTTTAAAATATAACATACCATGTATAGTACCCTTTCAAAATCATAGCTTCAAATATCGCACTTATATAAATTCCATTATATATTATATTTCATTTCCAGATAAAGTACTTCCCAAATCAATAATCTTAAATATATCAAATCATGTTTATATAAATTCCATTTTATATAAGATTTATCTCTTCGGATCGAATACCTTCAAAAATTAACAGTTTCAAAATCCCTTGTACTTGTATAAAAACCATCTTATACAAGAATCAAAAAATTTCAAAATCAATTTCGCTGTATGAAAAGCTGTATGGAATTTGAACTATCTTTGCTTTATAAAAGGTTTTGAATTTTGAATAGTTTCGTATATAAAATCTTTTTGTGAAATAGTTCTGTATAAGATAGCCCAACAACTTTCAATTTCAGCATCAAAGCATATCAATAATATTGGAACATAAGACGTCCATATGTCATCATTTCGCAAAATCACATTTGATGGCTCGCTCGATTACACAAGTTCGCTTTCAAACTAGTATTGTCCATTCCACTTCCCTAATGCGGACTTTGATATGGTTTTTGACTAGAAACCATCATTCTACATACATAGTCATATATTATGATAGAAAATTCTAGAATCAAACCAAAAATCGATATTAAATATTCGCCATCAATAATCGAATGAAAAATCCTAACGCGAAATTGTGTAATTCACTTAGAACTTATGTACTCAAATCCGGATCCAATTAACTATGCGAATAAAATAATATACGCACAACTTACGTACTTATTCCAATTTGATTCATCGCAATTACACTTCTACTAAATTCATTATTAATCTCATTGACTAATACAAGTATCATTTCATACTTTAATATTTGTTCCACAGAATTTCTCCATTCAATATAAAATATTAATATATTCATTCTCATAATATTGCTTATATTTCTCTTCAATGTAAATTACATTCATTTCAATATTTTTCATTTAATACTACATTTATTTGCAAATCATTTCATAAGGTATTTTCTTAAGTTTATAACCAATTTATAAAAACTTAATTCTTTATATAAGACATTGTTGGAGTTTAAAATTATCACAACTTTATTTATAACTAGTTATTGCAACATCCATTTATTTCATAACAATTTACAAGTCATGGTTTTATTTATAATCATTTCACATTAAATTCATATTTGCTTATTGTAATGATCCGAAATTTCCGATCCCGAAAATTCCAGATAGTTATGAAAAAAGAAAGAGATAGAAGAAGAAGAAGAAGATCAGAAGCACCAACATCTCACATTCGCAGTGGATAAAATATAATAATAAACAATAACAGTTTACAAAGAATAATATTCCGTCGATTACATTTAAATACATCAGAGTTACACATATATTCAACACTGGACATATACAAATCAACATGTCTCAGATTCACAATATTGAAATACAGCGGAAATACTCTACACGTTCCTGCCATCCAGCTCGACTCCTGTGCTCCAGAACGTTCCTACCTGAAAATCTATAATACTCGGTCTGACCCGAGCATTACACCAAGGTAACACCCGGGTCAGGCTGGAAACCAGCGTGAGTAAATCCAGCTAACATGGAATACCAAGCAAACAACTTATATAAAACCCGGGGTAACTCGATTCAATTCGCAAAATCCACAATTAGTTAGTCATCATTTATTCCACATATCCATTTCCTAAGTACTAAGGCTTAGATTTAAATAGTCCAATTTCCTTTAAATCACTTCACTCCAGCATATAGATTTCACATATCAATCTATAAAAATATTCGAAGTGGTTTCGGGTATTTCCTAATACCCAACCCCGGCCTCTTCGAGACTCGTGTCATCCTAACCCAAATTATCAAAATGAAATACACAACATTTCATATCAGGAATATCATCTCATTCAAGCATCCAATACCATTCCATCATTCATAACAAATTTTATCACTTCCAAATTAATTCAATTGATTCTAATTGAATTTCAATCCTCAATCACTTAGATTTCTTTATTTGTTAATTAATTAATTTCAAATCAAATAATTCAATTATCCCTTCAATATTCATCTTAATTAATCAACCTGGATTAATTATCCTTCAATTTCATTCAAGCAACTATCTTTAATTAACTTCACCATATTACTTATCCTCAACGAAAACGATAAGTAATCTTAATTACTTCATGAATAAATTAACTATTTAGTTACATTAATCCTTCATTATTTATATATTAACTTCTCATAAGTCACTTATTATTGATTAATCAATCTTAATTAATCAATCTTTAATTACGTCAATGATTATATAAATTACCGATTTTCAATTCTATTTTAATTGATCCAAACCTAAATTAATTACATTAATTAAACACAATATTAATCATTCTTGATTTATCTCAACACTGTAATTAACTATCCATTTATTTACTTCATTAAATAAATCAACTTCTCCTTAATTAATCATCTTAATTAATCCCCTGACTAATTTCGCAAAGTAATTATATTTTATTAATTTCATTAAGTGATTATTTATCAAACCATCCAATGATTATTCTGAATTACTTACACTCAATTAATTAACTTAAAACTTAATTTATTAATTAAGTCAAACCCTTAATTACTAAATTAATTAACCCAAATTATTAATTAATTGAATTAATAAATTTTCTATTTTAATTACCCCACTAATTAAATGAATCACAAATCATTAAGCCCTTATCAATATTAAGTTGAAACATTTCCTTATTTATGACTTAAGTCAACAACAATTTAAAATCCGAATACTTCGAGTCAAACCACAATTAACTCGAGAACCAACCAAAACCAAAGTCACATTATCATCAGTGAACATCCAATCAACTCAATAAATCAACCAATTTTTTTTAAATTTAACCATTTAAATAAAAATAATAAGAAAATCAAACAAAGTGAGATTTATTCACCTTTGCTTTTATTTGTAATCTAGTTCAAAATTGTATTGGGTTTTCCTCAATTTTTAACCTTGTATAAATGATTCACGATATGTTAATATCTAAATTAATCAAATAATTTATCGCCATTACTTATTAAATTTTCAACTGATTTAAACTATTTATTATATTTTTTTAAAACCCCATAGTAATTTAAAACCTCTTTTTCTTCCTTTCTTTCTTCCTATTCGTGTCCATATATTAAATTAAAATAAACTGTATATTCTACTTGTTAAATCAAACATTTAATTATATTTATTTTCATTTCTATAACACACAACGGTAATTTATTTTACTGAAGAAAAAAAAAATTTCTCCACATACACTTATTAAATCCTAAAATAAAATCCCTTTCTACCACATATATATTAAAAAGAAACTGTAAAACCTGTTTATACTTTAAACTAAGAAGGAAGAGATAATACTCACAGTCTTATGCACGACCTGGTGCTCGCGGCAATCAAAGCCAAACGATCGACTTTTGCTCTAAATCGCATGCCATGATAGAAATTGCAACCTCCCAAATCGCTCGCACCTCCACGAACTGCAGCCACCACACTCAAGCTCATTTCGAATCCTCCTTAATTGATCGCGACAAACCCTCACCACCATTGCCGAAACCCACTTCCACTAATTTTCACTGCCACCACCACTCAGTGTTACCTCTCTTCCCTCATCGCGCCCCAAATTCGACTGCTTCGCCATCATGCAAGCCATACGCGAAACCCTAGCCTCGGTCGCGACGTCGCCTGCGATTACGGCAACACCAAATTGCGACAAGACATAAGTCGAATCCTCGTTTGAAACCTCCTTCTCCTCGCGTTCGATCGCGACCCACGCATGCTCCCTGAACACGGCTCGATCGACTCTGTGGTCGCGTCGCCCCATCAGCACCGTATGCCTATGTCGTTTCTTTCTTTTTTTTAAATTTGGAGATGCGATTACATTTGAGGAATTAGGGCTTGAATAGAAAATTGATTTCGATTTCTATTTCTAGATTTGAGAGGAAGACGGAGGATTAGATATATGGTTGGGGATGGCTTTCGGAATACGCCTGATTATTATATAATTAATTATCGAACATATCTCGAATCGCACCGTGAAATTTCGAACCCAAAATCAGACATGCCGACAGCCATTAATAAGGTTCTACCAGCATTACGAACACAATGGAACATGTTTCGTAGGCTAATTTGATCGTATGTGCGAGTCACAAAAGAAAACGATCAAATTTTGAATTAAATCGATTAAAATAGTTCTAAGCGTTTTGAGCTTCCAGGGTCAAATGACAACTCCGATAACTACTAAAATTGAAATCCGATAATAACTAACTATTACGGATCCAGTAGAACCGGTTTTGTTGAATTCCGAGACTGTGCCTCGGAAGGCTATTTTTAAATATCGATTTAAACAATATATTTTCAAAACTTAACATAACATTTTCAAATTCAATTTCAACACTTTCACTACCTTCAGTGCTATCAATACAAATTTTATAAGCTTCAAATTATTTTTAAACAGGTTTAAAAATTTCAGATTCAACAATTTACCCAATTTCAATTATTAAATTCAATATTTAAACTATATAATTTAATGATTTAGTTATCAAGTAAATATTGTTATCTGGAATTCAAGTTAAAATTAACTTTCAAATATTTTAAAATCAATTATGTATTCCAATTTAAATTGTTAGAAATTCCGGGTCGTCACATTCCTCCCCCCTTAAAAGAATTAAATTACTAGTTAGGAAGAATGGTTCAAAACCCGTTTACCTTTTTCCAAAACTCACAATTCAACATCCTACCAACTGTCTTTTATAAAAGACTTCTTATCCTCCTTACTCACTTCCCAAACTCTCCCACGGTTTCCAAACAATCCCTTTTTACTCAATCATTCAAATTTCAATTTAAAACCAAATTTGGAATTATCAAAATTTTCTCAAAAATTTTCTAGCTCTCTAAATTCCCAAAATTTTTTGCTAGTGTCTCCTTTGCGCGGCTAGCTCGGTACTACTACAAAAGGCGTCTACGGGCTCCCAAATTCCAAAAGAAAACAAAAGCCAAGTGACTAGATCAAAACCCAATCCAATTTCAAACAGAAATTTAAATACATACCTTTTTGTCAGGCGATTCAAATTTATCTTCTAATATCAAATCCAATTTTTCTTTTCCCTTTAATATACCTGCATATCCTACTTAGCAACAAGATTCAATCGTAACCTTTCAAATCATTTTATACATTTCCTTTCAGATGTTTTCACGTCTACTTCTATTCAAATTAGTTTTCCCCATTTTCATACGAATTTAATTTATTTTCAATTTTGAATATTGAATTTTATCTTTTATTTATAACTGATTCATATTAGTTTCATTTACTAATTTACTTAAATTTCCAATTTGAAATTGTTTTGTCGTTAACAAATCTTTTTCCAAAAAATTTCCGAAATTTTCTAACTCCCAAAATTTTCGGAAAATTTTGGCAGTCTCCTTTGTACGGAGGAGCTTTTGCAATTTGACAAGAGATATAAATATCTATACATCGACCCACACGGTCGGAAAAAATAAAAATAGTTCATATTTTCTATTTTTATTGCGTAGACGTACCTTATTTAGCATTTTAAGCATGCAGCTTATTAATTTAAGCAATTAGCGCAACTAAATCCAGCCAAACGGCTCTTCAGATACCTGTACTTAATCAATTTAAATATGTAAGTGCCATATATAGAAAATCTATTAGCATTTCACTTATTTTCAACAGCTAAACACAAGCATTTCAAAAGCAACAACACCGTACGCTTACCATAAGCGATTTATATAAGTCTAAAGATAATTCAGTTGCTTTCAACCAATTCATAAGCCATTTTATTCAATTTTAATGGTTTGCAACTCAATTTCTTACATTCAATTAATTTTTAATCCAATCCACATTCACTTCAAAAGATTCAAAATCAAGTTTATTTAATCTCTATCAACTCATAGAATTTTAATTACTTTTATTTACGCCGAACGACAACTATTTTTTTATGCAATTTCGACGATATTCGCTTAACAAAGTATTTATTTTTAGTTTATAACTACTTTAAATTAATTTCAACTCATTCTGTATGTAATTCCCTTTCAAATTTGTTCACTAACCATACATATGCATTCCATTTCATCTCCGCATCGTTTCCAATTTAAAACTATTTCAATGAGCTTGATAGCATTCAATGCTTTATATTAATATCCATTTCCAAAAATAAATTTAACCCAAACCTTTTATTTAATATCCTTCCATTCTAATAAACTGATACCAACTAAAACTTGGATTTAATTTTTTATTCAAGCAGACTTCATCCATTTATTATTTAATTCGATTAACCCATTTATTCACCCCATATTTAAATTTTTAACTCGTTCACTTAATTCATTTGCGAATTTATTTTATTTACACCAAGCCATATTCAATTTATTTCTACTTACTTAGGTTTTTTTCATAATTCAAACCATCTCTATTTCAATTTAACTCTATTTTATTTTCATATTTACAGCATCACCCTTATTTAATTCATTATCAAATCCAAGTCGAATTCTATTACAATTCGAATTCATTTCCAAACTCCATTATTAACTCACAATCCATTTATTTAACCGAGTTAAATTTTATTAACATACTATATCAAATAATTATTTATTAGCTTACTTTCAACTTTTAAATCAATATTCGATTTTATTACTAGACAATCACCTTATTAAAAAAAAATTCTGAATTAAATTTTTTCACAATTCCAGTTTGAAATTTTCTTTCATCTTTCAAAATCCCAACACCTTTATTTAAAAATTTTAGAAATGCTTTTAAATTCAGATAATACTTTTAAAATAGTTTTTAATAAAAATACTTCTTATAACTCGATGTCTCAACCAGTCCATCCTTGTTCTCATAGAAATTCAGTCGTACGTTAATCAGGCGTAGGACTGAAAATCAATAAGTACTCGGTAAACCCGTTTTCAACACCCAGTGAAAATACTTGGAAAACAATTTTATTGAAAATATAGAAAATAGTTTTTGAAAATAGAGGAAATATCTTTGGTGAGAATGCTCTAGAGATCATCACTCCCATCCATGGTCGCTGTTACATTCAAGGGTTACGTTGCCATCGCAGCAAAAGTCCATGTAACTGTAGGCTCTCTGCGGCCTCTCGATTACACCATGGAACCCACGACAGATCGCAGTTACATACCAGGGTTACGTTGCCATCACAGAAAAAGTCCATGTAACTGTTGGCTCTCAGCAGCACACACGATTTGCGCTATCAAAATGAAACTTCTCCACTCCTATATAGGTCGCAGTCTACCGATATAAAATCAAACGCAGAATGTTGGCTCTCAGCGGCACACACGACTTTCGCTATGGTACACACTACTCATAATCCTCAGGAACTAGTTTTTTCCGGACTCCTAACAGGATCAACTTTGGAACCCCCCCCCCCCCCCGGGCTCAAGGCAGCACCACCCGGTGGCACTCCTGAGAAGTTCATTTCAAGGGAGCGTCTTTTTCTCCAGAGCCATCATCAAAACACTTTATACTATATACATATAGTATCTTTAAAATCATACACCTAGTATGATTTCATACAAGGCTCCTTTATACAAAATCGATTATCCCAAAATCAATAATTCTCAAACTAGGCTTTCCAAATTTTAATATCGATTTTACCCAAAAATCAAAGCCTTTCCAAATCCAAAGGTTACCAAACCTTTTTCCAAAATCCTCATAAGATCCTTTATATATATAGATATATAAAAAGTTTAAAAACTTTGGATCCTTTCAAACTTGTATAAAACTCCTTTTATACTTCAAACACCTGCAAAATCCTCTTCTTCTGGCAATAGATTTAACAAGTGGAGATTTATCTTATATAACAAAGATATGAAGCTTTGTTTATTCAAAATCAAATAATCGAATTTGATTATTCTTTCAATATCAATTCCGTACGATATACACTTATCATCCGTATGCTATACCAATCTGATCGCTCACTCGATCACACAATTTCACTTCCGAACTAGTATCGTCCACCTGACTTCCTAGTGCGGACACAGATCTGGTTTCCGATTAGAAACAGCCATTCTCCTTGCATAGCCATAACTATGATAGAGAATATCCAGAACCAATCAACGATCCATATCCAGGTTCACCATCGAAAATCGAGTGAAAAATCCCAACTCGGATCAATATAATCATTTCGAAATTCTGTGTTCGAATCTGGATCAAATCACTATGCGAATAGAATAATATACGTACATCCTACGTAATTATCTTCATTAATCATTAACTATATCAATTTCCTTTCTATTCATCCTCACTTTGAACTTTATTCACTTATTCACATTTATCTTAATCCTCATTTGGATTATCACTTCAATTCTTATCTCAGTTGGGTATTTAATCAATAACAGTTTGAACTCCGACCAGTTTATTTTTAGAAAATAGCTTGAAAATTTTAAAAATAGATAAGTAGTTGAAAAATAATTATTAGTTTGCAAAATAGCTATAAAATAATTAACTAATTGTAAAATAGTTGGAAAATAGTAAAATAATTATAGAATCTTTGGATAAATGCAAAATAGTTGTAAAATAGTAATTAATTTGTGAAATAGTTGAAAAGTAGTAATTAGTTTAGAAAGCAGTTGAAAAATGGTTAAATAGCTCCAAAAATAACTGTAAAACAAGTATAACATAATTTGGCTTTAAGAAAGAAAGGTTGTATATATTTGATAGCTTAGAAAAATAAGTTTATATTAAAACAATTTATTTAAAATAGTCTAGAGTCAAACCGTTCAATTCCCAATCTCCATTCTCATCAACTCAATTTAAATTTCCACTTCCATTTAAATTGACTCAATTCAAAGTTGAATAACTTCAATTTCCATTGAAATTGACTTAATCCCAGTTCAAGTTGAATTAATTCTCAATTTCTTCCCAACTTCAAATCAAATTCCATTTGATTCTAACTTATTCAACTTTATTTACAGTTCCATATTATTCAACTAAATTTGGACTATTATCAATTGAACCCACTTCAAGTTCAAATCATTTCAATTTAATCTCATCCAAATTCTCCATTTACATTTAAACCTTCAGATTAATAACCTCTCCACTTAAGCTTAACACTTGCTTCACTTTGGGTTTCACATCACATCACATTCCGAAGAAAATTCAAAACTCAATCTTAGAGTTAATTTCGTATTTATTTCGTTTACACACCAGTCTTCTTTTAAAATTTAAACCACCCTTGATTATAATTTCAAACAAATCCCTTAAAAATCTTCCAACATTTCCTATTTTAAAATATGACTATATTCGAAATAGTCTGAATTATATTATTTGTTATTTCTTTAACTCTTTGAAACAATTGATTGTTTCTAGACTTAGGTTTTTAAAACGTCACAATTTTGAAACCCACTTTAATTTAGAAGTTATACTCATCTTATAAATGTACTTCATTTGGCTCACCTAATAACAAATATGTCATTATTAAACATAATAACTAATTATGATAATACTCAAGGTAATCATATCTAGATACCAATTCCTTTTTATATTATTCTTACTTCTATAAATTCAAGATAAAGTTTCAGTTTGAATCCATTTCAAACTTACCTTTATTTAAAGCTTTTAAACAATTTAATTTCTGAATTCTAATTTTAGAATTTCATTTTCAGTTAATTAAATTTTAATTTGGTTGTATATACTACTTCTTAATTTAATTTCAATAATTTAGCAACCAATCGCCTTAGTATTTATTAGAATGAAATATTGCTTTATATACCAAAATATACTTTTATATAAAATCATTTAAAACCATTATATAAGAATATAACAAGTATGCTCTCATATAAATATATTCATAACTCATTCTAGAGTATTATGGACTCTATTTAATGAGTAACTCCCACCAGAGCCAAGGTTCTTGCTTAACCTTTCAACTCTGATACCTAATGTAATGACCCGAAATTTCCGATACCGAAAATTCCAGATAGTTATGAAAAAAGAAAGAGATAGAAGAAGAAGAAGAAGAAGATCAGAAGCACCAACATCTCACATTCACAGCGAATAAAATATAATAATAAACAATAACAGTTTACAAAGAATAATATTATGTCGATTACATTTAAATACATCAGAGTTACACATATATTCAACACTGGACATATATAAATCAACATGTTTGAGATTTACAATATTGAAATACAGCGGAAATACTCTACACGTTCCTGCATCCAGCTCGACTCCTGAGCTCCAGAACGTTCCTACCCGAAAATCTGTAATACTCGGTCTGACCCGAGCATTACACCAAAGTAACACCCGGGTCAGACTGGAAACCAGCGTGAGTAAATCCATCTAACATGGAATACCAAGCAAACAACTTATATAAAACCCGGGGTAACTCGATTCAATTCGCAAAAGCCACAATTAGTTAGTCATCATTTATTCCACATATCCATTTCCTAAGTACCAAGGCTTAGATTTAAATAGTCCAATTTCCTTTAAATCACTTCACTCCGGCATATAGATTTCACATATCAATCTATAAAAATATTCGAAGTGGTTTCGGGTATTTCCTAATACCCGACCCCGGCCTCTTCGAGACTCGTGTCATCCTAATCCAAATTATCAAAATGAAATACACAACATTTCATATCAGGAATATCATCTCATTCAAGCATCCAATACCATTCCATCATTCATAACAATTTGATCACTTCCAAATTAATTCAATTAATTCTAATTGAATTTCAATCCTCAGTCACTTAGATTTCTTTACTTGTTAATTAATTAATTTCAAATCAAATAATTCAATTATCCCTTCAATATTCATCTTAATTAATCAACCTGGATTAATTATCCTTCAATTTCATTCAAGCAACTATCTTTAATTAACTTCACCATATTACTTATCCTCAACGAAAACGATAAGTAATGTTAATTACTTCATGAACAAATTAACTATTTAGTTACATTAATCCTTCATTATTTATATATTAACTTTTCATAAGTCACTTATTATTGATTAATCAATCTTAATTAATCAATCTTTAATTACGTCATTGATTATATAAATTAACGATTTTCAATTCTATTTTAATTGATTCAAACCTAAATTAATTACATTAATTAAACACAATATTAATCATTCTTGATTTATCTCAACCCTGTAATTAACTATCCATTTATTTACTTCATTAAATAAATCAACTTCTCCTTAATTAATCATCTTAATTAATCTCCTGACTAATTTGACAAAGTAATTATATTTTATTAATTTCATTAAGTAATTATTTATCAAACCATCCAATGATTATTCTGAATTACTTACACTCAATTAATTAACCTAAAACTTAATTTATTAATTAAGTCAAACCCTTAATTACTAAATTAATTAACCCAAATTATTAATTAATTGAATTAATAAATTTTCAATTTTAATTACCCCACTAATTAAATGAATCACTAATCATTAAACCTTTATCAATATTAAGGTAAAACATTTCCTTATTTATGACTTAAGTCAACAACAATTTAAAATCCAAATACTTCGAGTCAAACCACAATTAACTCGAGAACTACCCAAAACTAAAGTCACATTATCATCAGTGCACATCCAATCAACTCAATCAATCAACCAATTTTTTTTAAATTTAACCAATTAAATCAAAATAATAAAAAATCAAACAGAGTGATATTTACTCACCTTTGCTTTTATTTGTAATCTACTTCAAAATTGTCTTGGTTTTTCCTCGATTTTTGACCTTGTATAAAGGATTCACGATATGTTAATATCTGAATTAATCAAATAATTTATCACCATTACTTATTAAATTTTCAACTGATTTAAACTATTTATTATTTATTTTTTTTAAACCCCACAGTAATTTAAAACCTCTCTGTTTTTTTTCTTTCTTCCTATTCGTGTCCATATATTAAATTGAAATAAACTGTATATTATACTTGTTAAATCAAACATTTATTTATATTTATTTTCCTTTCTATAACACACAACAGTAATTTACTTTACTGAAGAAAAAAAATTTCTCCACATACACTTATTAAATCCTAAAATAAAATCCCTTTCTACCATATATATATTAAAAAGAAACAGTAAAACCTATTTATACTTTAAACTAAGAAGGAAGAGATAATACTCACAGTCTTATGCACGACCTGATGCTCGCGGCGATCAAAGCCCAACGCTCGACTTCTGCTCTAAATCGCATGCCATGATAGAAATTGCAACCTCCCAAATCGCTCACCCCTCAATGAACTGCAGCCACCACACTCAAGCTCATTTCGAATCCTCCTTAATTGATAGCGAAGAACCCTTAGCCACCACCACTCAGTGTTACCTCTCTTCCCTCATCGTTCCCCAAATTCGACCGCTTTGCCATCATGCAAGCCATACGCGAAACCCTAGCCTCGGTCGCGACGTCGCCTGCGATTACGGCGGCACCAAATTGCGACAAGACACAAGCCGAACCCTCGTTTGAAACCTCCTTCTCCTCGCATTCGATCGCGACCCACGCAGGCTCCCTGAACACGGCTCGATCGACTCTGTGGTCGTGTCGCCCCATCCGCACCGTATGCTAATGTCGTTTCTTTTTTTTAATTTGGAGATGCGATTACATTAGAGGAATTAGGGCTTGAATATAAACTTGATTTCAATTTATGTTTATAGATTTGAGAGGAAGACGGGGGATTGGATATAGGGTTGGGGATGGCTTTCTAAATACGCCTGATTATTATATAATTAATTATTGAACATATCTCGAATCGCACCGTGAAATTTCGAACCCAAAATCAGACATGCCGACAGCCGTTAATAAGGGTCTACCCGCATTCATAACACAATGGAACATGTTTCAGAGGCTAATTTGATCGTATATGTGAGTTACAAAAAAAAATGATCAAATTTTAAATTAAATCGATTAAAATAGTTCTAAGTGTTTTGAGCTGCCAGGGTCAAATGACAACTTCGATAACTACTAAAATTGAAATCCGATAATAACTAACTATTACAGATCTAATAGAACCGGTTTCGTTGAATTCCGAGACTGTGCCTCGGAAGGCTATTTTTAAATATCGATTTAAATGATATATTTTCAAAACTTAACATAAAATTTCCAAATTCAATTTCGACACTTTCACTACCTTCAGTGCTATCAATACAAATTTTATAAGCTTCAAATTATTTTTAAACAGGCTTAAAAATTTCAGATTCAACAATTTACCCAATTTCAATTATTAAATTCAATATTTAAACTATGTAATTCAATGATTTAATTATAAAGTAAATATTGATATCTGGAATTCAAGTTAAAATTAACTTTTAAATATTTTAAAATCAATTATCTATTCCAATTTAAATTGTTAGAAATTCCGGGTCGTCACACTTATCCCATTTAGTTTCACCTTTACCTTTCAATTTATTTATAACACATTTCATAAATTGTTAACTAAGTTCACAATTTCAATTTTTAAATATTTCAAGGCTTAAAGTTCACATTTTTTATGTTATTGCATTACATGCCAATAATGTATACAATAATTCCACTCAACTATAACAAATTAACCTTGTTTCACTTGCTTTCAAATTAAGGTTATCAAATTCAACTCGTATGTTATAATAATTCAGAAGTTTTGACTATCCAAATATTCTATTGTATTTCAATAGTTGAAACTACCAAACAACAAACAATAAGTTTCACAGCAAAACATTTCAATTCCATAAAAAAATATCCAAATTATTCATTTTATTATCTTTAATACATCATTATTCAACTAGTGTTTAGTCTATTAATTCAATCAACAATAATTAGCCAATGTTTATACTTTGACCAAATACAACCAATCCTTAATAAATGATAATAATTAAATATTACCAGTTCATAAAACAAACACATTACAAATAACTATAATAGTTATAAAATTTTATTCCGTATATATAGCATATAATATTAGAAAATTTATTCCATTTCAAAACTTATATAAAATCCTTTTTATAACACTAACAAATACGCGCTCTCGTATATACACTCAGACAACTCATTCTAGGGTATTACTACCCTATCTTTAATGAGTTAACCCCAACAGGCTAAGGTTTGTCTAAACATGGTTCTGATACTAACTGTGACAACCCACATTTTTGGACGGTTTAAATGGACAATAAATCACACATGTCTAATTCAAACCATTCAAAAGGGAGGATCGTTAATGGGGAAATAAGAAAATAATAGAAAAGAAGGAAAAAAATAAAACACAGAATCTCGCAACGGAATGATAAAATATAATAATCAAATAAACGGTTCATGAAGCTGTTGTACAAATGACATTTGATTACACTTTTACAGTTCAAATCAGAGTTATACATACATCCGAAAAATAAACAAATAATGCATTGGAACACAAGAAGCAATGGAAAATTAAAATAAATAGTAGTAATATACTTTCTCTTCGTCTTCGTCCTCCAGAAAATAGTCTCCAATACACTGAAAAGCTCAGACTGATCCGAACGTAATGAAAACAAAACACTCGAGTCAGAACTAAAAGATCTTATGTAAGTCAAATTAATCTAAAATAAAAATATGAATACAATGGCTTCAAAGATGTTACGGGATTTTTCATCTTCTACCAAGTGTACAAATGCGAATATATTTATCTAAAAAGGTTTCAAATAATTCGAAATATCAATCTTAATCATCTAATTAAAACAAATCCGAAGTTTGAATTAACTTAAAACCCTTCAAATAATTCTGTTCCAATAAAAATCCAAATTCAAGAATTTATATGGATATATATAAATCATCAACCAGTATCATTATTTAAGATTTTCAAATCAATGAAACCACTCAGGTCTTTCATCTCAACCCCTAACCATTTTCCCCTAAACTATAAGATCGTTCAGGTATGTATCATTTCAACCCATAGTGAACTTGCAGTATTATAACGATATAAAATACAACATCCATTCATCCAATATCAATAATCAAACATTCATCACAATAATCATCCAAACCAATCAATAAATATCAATATAGAACTGATAATCAATAACAGGTATTTCTAGCAATTTATATTCAATAATAAATTAAATAACGATTTAATTCAATAAATTCAAATTAACTGAGATGACAATTTAAAATACACAAAACAACCATAAATAAATTTCTATCACATCATAAATTTAATTTAACAAACATAAGAAGTTTTAGAAGTTGTGAGTGGGTCAAAACACTCACCTTTGAATTTAAATTGAATTTAAATCCAATTTAAGTCCAAAATTCAAACAGTCTCTGAATTCGTCCAAACCAACTTCAAAATGTTCGTAATTTCGATACGATCCAAGTGGATCAAACTGTGCATAAATTGGAGTTCGTATGCATAAGTTATAGAAGTTAGAACATTTTTAAAGTGAAATAAAATAAGATAAAAAGAAACAAAACTCACCACGATCCACATTAGCTTGCTCGCTCATTCCATAAACCCTAATAACCGAAAGTTCAAACACGATCCAATACAGCCGCCCCGACTGATACTTCTACCGTCGCCGCCAAGGACTCCGTGCCCAAACCGACGTCACCGCAATCATTCTTTGGGAATTAGGTTTTGTCTGCCATTGGAATGAGGATTGAGAAGGAGATGTATGTACAGACAATAGAAATAAGAAATATTATAGGGTTTATAACGAGCTATTTATATGGATAGCTGAAATAGAAAAGAATGGCCAAGATCGATTTTAATGGAACGATAAACAACCCGAAAAGTCCATTCTGCCTCCGGAATGAAAATTGGTCATCACATATATCATGATAGATGTTTTCAAATATTTTAAACTCAGTGGAACAGGTTTCATATCCTAATTCCATTGTATGAAGAAATTATGTTAAAATCTGCTTATTTTGAATTGATTTCAATTGATTTGATTTCTAGGCGTTTCGAGTTCGTATGATCAAACGACAAGTCCAATCGTTACGAAACTTGAAATCCTACAATAATTCACGGTTACGGATCCGTTGAAATTGGTTTCATCGAAATCTGGGATAGTTGCCAAAATGGCTATTCACCTTAATTAAATAAATTAATATTGAATTAATTAATCACCTTGTCAATTCAAATTTAATAATTTGCCATTTCTGTCATTTTAGATTGCTTGGTAATTTAAAATCCTTTATAAAAAATTTCTATATTAATTTTATTATTGAATAATTCAAAATTTTCAATGTTAAATTCAATATCAAATAAGTTCAGTAACTATAAATTTAATTTTCAAAAATCCATTTATTTGATTCTTAAGTTTGTTATTCAACCAATTATCATCTTATTGGTATATTTACATTGGTTTATATCTTACTACACTAGTATTTGCCAATTTCATTTAAAATTTAATTAATGTAAAATTTAATTTCATTTTATTCTCCATAAGTCCATTTATTACGGCTAAAATCCAATAAATAAATCAAACTTGAATTTCAATTATTTTTATTCAATCAATTGCCATATTATGAATAAAATTAACATTATTCCCAATTATTACCTTAATTTACATTAATGTACTGTTTAATTAGATTTATACCAATTGATTTCAAATTAAATTTAATGGACAAAATAAATATGCAACTTATAATAATTGTTACCATTAACTTTAAGTCACATTAATAAGTTTATTATTCACAGCCGAATGTTATAACAACCTATATTATACAAATTCCATCCAATTTCTATTTATTGCACCTTATGTAATTAATTAATACTTCCTTCACATTATCAGTTTCTTAATTCAATTATCAATTAACGCATACATTACTAAATTGATTTACAACTTATACCCCTTATAACTCTTTAATTCTTTCAGTTGTTTGGAATCTCATTCAAGTAGTTAATAATTAACTTAAATTATCATTATTAGCTTTCATATTAGTTATTATTTCATTATTATATCACAAAATTTTATTTCTCTCAATATTAAATTCGAAAAATCAATTAATTACATTTACAGGTTTATTACTTGCAATAAATGCTGCCATTATTATTAACTAATTCCATATTTATATTTTTTGCCTATATTTACTTTGTAACCAAGGATAACATTTTCATTATTTCCATTGATTGGAGTTTCATTAAATTTGTTAATAATTGACTTAAATTAACATGGTTACCTTTCATCTTATTTATTATTCCATTAACAAATTACAAATTTTTATTCTCTCCACCTATTAAATCACAAATCCTATTAAATTAACTAATTTAAATTATCGAAAATTACGGGTCGTTACAGGATGTTTTTCACACACTCATTTTTTCTTCTTCAGATAATTCATAATCCGACACGTGGATTGTCCTTTTGTCTATATCTTGGTTTCATGAAATACCCTTAGAGACTTAAGCCACGGTCTCACAGAAGGTGACGCCACCTTCATGCATTCATATAGTTATGTTTATTTCAAGTGTCTTATAAGTATACACTTCAACAGTAGTTCTGTTATAAACCGATTAAGTACCAAGTAGTATAATGTCCACCATATCATTATGGATACCAAAAACTTTTCTTGGAATGGATATAATATTAGTTGTTCGGATTAATATTATAGTGCTTAAAAATCACATCGTATAACGTATTTTTGCTCATGGAACTCAAGATAATGAATTTCGTATAAATTCAGCAGTTATGGTAGAATCTGCAATACACGTTTATTTCTTTGAGGTCCAGGATATTTCTCCCCCACCAAGAGTGAATATCCATCCACTGGTTATCCTCTCTTTCAGTGTTCCAACTAGCATCCATGTATCCTTTTATTACACTTCGATACCCACTGTACAATATACTATATTCCATGGTTCCTTTTAAATATTTTAAAATTCTCTGTACAATTAGCCAGTGAATATGATTATGGTTACTGGTATATCTACTCATTTTGTCAACAGCGTAGGCAATATCAGGTCTTGTGCATGTCATGACATACATTAGACTACCAATAACTTTACCATATTCTACTTGATCTTGATGTACTGATATTAGAATATAGTTGCATATTTAGGTCAAATGGGTGCTTACCGGTTTGCAATCAAATTGATTAAACCTTTTTAGAATCTTTTCTATGTAATGCGACTGGGCACTGACCAACCATTCCACTGTTTTTATGATTCTTATTCCTAGAATCACTTCAGCTTCCACCATATTTTTCATGTGAAAACATGAAGATAGAAATCTTTTCGTTTCTTCAACACTCGATCGGTCCCAACATCAACATATCATCAACATAAAGGCATATAATTACACCTTTACCGGCCTGAAATTTTCTATATACACATTTGTTTGATTCATAAATCCTAAAGCCATTTGATACTATGGTTTTATAAAAAAAATTCATGATGTTGTTTTGATTTAAGACTGTAAAGTGATTTAATAAGTATACATACTTTATATTCTTCTTCAGGCATTACAAAACCTTCTGGTTGAGACATATATCTCTTCGTCTTCTCCATTTAAGAATGGAGTCTTGACGTCCATTTGATGAATTTCAAATTTTTAAATAGATGCTAATGCAATTAATGTCCTAATTGTTAAAATTCTAGCTACAGGTGCATATGTATCAAAATAATCTATTCCTTTTAGGCATATCCCTTAGCAACTAATCTAGTCTTAAAATTTACTTTCGTACCATCTGCTCTTAATTTCTTCTTAAATATCCACTTACATCCTATTGGGTTAGAATCGGAAGGTAAGTCTAATAATTTTCATGTTTGATTTCCCATAATAGGATCAATTTCATCATTTATGGCTTCTTTTCAAAAAGCTGAATCCTGAGACTTTATGGTCTCAATATATGCTAAAGGCTCAGAATCTAAGGCTATAGAAAGCATGACTTGATGTTTAATACCATCTCTTGATTCTTCAACCAAATAAGTGATAAAATCTGGTTCGAATCAATTTTCAGTCCTCATTTTTTTACTCTTCCTCAGAGTTTCACCAGTTTGATCGTTATTTTCTTGAGTGTTCTTAATCCACGAATAGATTTAGTGACCTCCTCCATTTCACGTATAGATGTATTAAGCTCCACCGTTTCACTGGTAGATGGATTCGATGGAATAGACGTGAATCTATTTTCATAGAACACCGCATCTTTAGATTCTATTATTGTGTTTAGCTCAATCAAATTATTAGGTTATATTACTAGAAATTTATAACCTTTGTTGTGCTGAGCGTATTCTAAGAAAATACATTTGATGCCCTTTTGTCCTAATTTTCTGATTTTGGGTTTAGGTAATCGAACAATAATCTAAAATCTCAAACTCGGTAATAATCAAGATTTGCTTTGCGTTTCTTTCAAGTTTATAAGGTATGACTTTAGTTTTCTTACGAGATATTCTATTTAATATGCAACAAGCGGTAAGTAATATCTCACCCCAAAAACCAGTATTAAAACCAGAATTACATAACATAGCATTAACCGTTTCAGCAAGAGCCCTATTTTTACGCTCTGGTACTCCATTTTGTTGTGGAGTATAAGCTACAGATTTCACATGTATAATTCCTACAGATTCACAAAATGTAGAGAAATGATATTCACCTCCCTTATGAGATTAAAAGGTCTTAATTTTAACATCACATTGGTTTTATGTTTCAGTCTTACAAGTCATAAATGAATTTAATACTTCATCCGTAGTATGCTTTAAGCGTAACAGTATTTTTAATAGTCATCTATAAATGTGACAAAATATTTTTCCACCTCTAGTAGGAGTACCATGCATACCACAAAAATCAATATGAATCAATTGTAATATATTAGTGGTACCGATAGATTTCAATGGAAACAATTTTCTAGTTATTTTGGTTAATGAGCATATCCTACATTTAGAATCAAATTTATCATCATATTTAGGGATCAAATTTAATGAAATCATATTATTCAGTATTTTAATACTAACATGTCTTAATCTACTATGTCACAAAGAAAAAGGGTCAACAATATAAGCAAAAGCAACCATTTTATTAATATTCAATTTGAACATTCCATCACACGTGTACCCTTATTTAACTAACATTTCGCCTCTGGTCAATACATATTTACCAGACTTAAAGATTTGTTTGAAGTTAAACTTATTATAAACCACTAGAAGCAAGGTTCTTTCTAACCTCGAGTACATAATATACATCTAATGTCAGAATTTTCCTGAATGTGAACTTCAAGTCTACTGTTCCCTTCCCCTCGACTTGTGCTTTCGATGAATTTCCCATATAGAGATAATTTTCATCATCAGACGGATCAAGTTTCTTGAAAAGACTCTTGTTGTTGTAGATATGCTTTATTGCACCAGAGTCGATCCAGCAAGAATCCTCACTTTCAATCATATTGATTTAAGAGATTACAGCTGCCAATTTTTCTTTTGTCGATTAAGGTTCTCTTTAAGAAAACGACAATCTCTTTTAAAGTGATCAGGCTTTCCACAATTGTAGCATCCATTCACTTTCTCAGTCTTCTTGTTATCGAAGTTTTTATTATTATGAAATTTCCTCTTTTAATTAAAAGAGTTCTGAGAGGTTTTATTTTTCTCGTTTTCCTCGACCACATGGATCTTAGATGAAACACTATTGGTTCAGTGATTTCTTTCTGCCAAATCCTGTGCAAGATTATCCAGATTCATACCATCCTTCTCGTGTTTAAGGATTTTCCTTTGATCTTTTAAAGAAGGGGGAAGTTTGTCTATTATGGATGAGACTTTTATCTCCTTATTCATATTCGTATTACACTGGTTGAGTTGGTTTAGGATATGCATAAAATTATTGAATTTCTTTACTACTGGCCTGACATCATTCATTTTATAATTAAAAAATTTAATAGCCAAAAATTTCTTAGTTGTTGCGTCCTCCATTAGATCTTTGGCCTCCAGTGCATCCCAACTTCATTAACAGTTGATTTACTATAGTGTATATCGAATAGAGTATTCATCATTGCATGCACATGTGCTCCTTACATATGTAATAATTTCGTTCCCATTTTAGTCTTGTTCGTGCTTGCACAATAGTCTCATTTTATGTTTCCTCTAGTTTCTGCGTCGTAAGAACATAAACCACTTATAACCCGACCAATAAAAAATGCATCTTCTTCTGCCAACACACGAAATGAACATCATTGAACCTTTCTAATTTGGTGAAATCAGAAGCAAACTCTTTCAAACTGTACGATGACACTGTCGAATAACATGTTAAGATTGTTGGTGTATATTCCTAAATTTTTGATGAAGTGGCACAACAGTGATAAAAACAAATCTGTAGAGATTGCTCCAAGGCACGTCAATGATTCTTTTCTTAAGACATTATTTTTCTTTACCACTCGTTTAAACAAACAAATGAGTGCTCATGAGTTAAGGTGGATTGTCTCCCAAGATACAATGAAGCCGAGATGATCGTTCTCTTTAATCAATTGCGATAGCACTGTTGAAATCGATTCAAACTATCTTCTGAATTGACAACAATGACAGAGTATCGAGTTTGTGATCTGCAGTATCACAAACTCGAAATAGCATTGAAAGAAATAAGAAAGAAGAAGAGAATGAGAAACTTGAATTTGCAATGCTTTTTGGCGTTTCTGATTTCAGAAAGAAGAAAGTGTTTTGAAACACTTTTAAGTCATTGCAAATTTTAGGGAAAGAAAAGTGGTCTGAAATAATTTTTGGATGTTACTATAACAGTTGTGAAAAGAGGTGTCTTTTCGCTTAAAGCGTTGTGTCTTCTACCAACGAGGCTCCCTTTCGTTTGAATTTTCAAACATCCTGCCATTTCAACAGTTGTGTTTCCTGCCTTTTTTGTATTTTAATTTGAATTCTGGGCTTGCTAATTCACACAAAATATTTAAACATTTGGTTGGTTATGCATAGCTTCCCTCCTCATAATGAAAAATATATTTGGATGTCCAAATGGTTCAACATTCTCTTAAGGAGCTTATATGTAAACAAATATAGTTCCTACTATTCTAATAAGATAAGATGTGGGACTATTCCCAATCATTCTTCCTCTTCCCTTTCTTAAACATAAAATAACTCGCATAAAAGATGGAACCCAGTGTTTGAGGCTGCCGAACGATAGCGGGCTCTGAGGAGGTTGATAATATACGTAGCTTTCCCCTTGCATTGCGACGAGGTTGTTTCCCGACTCGAATCTGTTCGTCCGAATCACCATGGCGGATGACCTAACCGTTGCGTCAAGGCTTCATCTCAAAATAACTCATACAAAATATTTTATAAAAGTTTTCACTAACAATTTTTCAATACATCATACTAAACAATTATTATTGATATTATGACATGCGATGATTTTCATTATATGAAAACCTTTTGATGTTTGAGAGTTTACCCGTCATTTCCTATGATATAGGTCCTATTCTAATTCTCTATTATTATTTTATTTTCCATATGTTGTTTTCCTCAAAATTAAAATTTCTTAAAATCAAAAAAAATCATTCATACATATACATACATACATATATTTATTAAATGCATTAATTTTTCATTGTATTATGCTTCCATTGCGAATGAATATTCTTATATTTGTTACAAGTTTTATAATACATAAAATATGTTAAATTGTTGTTGCACTTTCAAATATAGTCTTATTTATCACTATCTCAACAAATATTTGAATTAAATGTATAAATTATTTATCTGATCAAATGTGTCAAACATGAGATACGAAATTCAATTTTTTTCGCACTAGATACTTAATTAAAAATATTACCAAATCATAAATTTTAAATCAATAAAATTAACATGATTAACTCTCTCTCTCTGCGCACACACACACACAAACACACACACATACATATAGATATATAACCATAGTAAGGAATAAATTTTTTATTTTCTTGGTTCTTTCCAATTATATCACGTTAAACTTCTCATTCAAGTTATTACCTTTAGGTTACTATTCATTTTTTTTCCTTTTATATCAAGGTTAATTTTCATTACATTACGTTATAATAATATGATCATATGTCAATATATGAATTTCACTTTTTCTAAATTTTAAATTTACACATTTATTTTTACGGATTAGTTTCATCAAAAATAATAACTTTACCGTCACTAAATTTTACTTTGAGATAAATGAGTGATATATTTAATTTTATTAAAGTTTTATCACAGAGTGAAATTATTGAAATAATATTTCGTTTACAAAACTAGAATATTTTGAGAAAACTGCAATATTTATAAGCTTTCCATGTTTCAATTTTTTTCCACTTTCAACTGTTGTCTAATCTATATGGTTATAAATTATGTTATAATTTTCGTTTAACTACGTGATGTCAATCAGTGAGGTGGTTTCTTCTCAGACCAGTGGACCTATCAGTTCAACTCAGAATTCAAACAACACCCTTCCAACTCAATCCAGTGGTACCATGAGGTCCCTTTACAGTCATGGCAGCAGCTCTCTCTACATCACAGCACAAAAAGTTGATGGAAAAAGAAAACCTACAGTGGGCAGAGTCGGTAAAATTAGTTATCACTGGGCGTGGAAAACTTGGATGCCTCACTGGAGATCTTCCTGCACTTCCTTCGAATGACTCCACCTACAAAGTATGGCAAGATTAGAATTCTATTGTCCTTGCTTGGCTAATTAACCCGATAGATCCGAAAATCAACTGCAGGTATTTATTTTTCAAAACCACCAAAGAAGTATGGGATGCTGCCAAAAAGATGGACTCTGAACTTGGTAAAGCTTCTCAAAATTTTGAAATCCACACCAATCTCAAAGGACTCAAACAAGGTAATCAAACTGTTACCAATATTTTTCGGACTTACGGGACCTGGGGTAGGAACTCAATTTGTATCTGGATATCACACCTTTATGGGCTAACGGCACTACAATACAACAGCAGTAGTTAGAAAAAGAACGAGATTTTGAGTTCCTTACTGGGTTGAACAGCAATCCTGATAAAGTGAGAGATTGTTTGTTTAGTCGTTCCTCATTTCCTGACACCGAAGAAGCGTTTTTTGAGGTTAGACGCGAAGAAGCATGCCGTCGTGTCATGCTTACTACTCTCGAATTACAGCACATAGAAAGCTCCGCTCTTGTCTCAAAATCAGGACCACCGCCACATAGCAGATTCAATCCTGATCCTCGGCCTAATCATAAGTGTGAAAGACCTTGGTGTGATCATTGCAAACATCACGGCCATACTCAGTCCACTTTTTGGGAAATTCATGGCAAACCACCGAATTGGATGGTAGGGTTAAGATTTAGATTGGGAAGAAAGAGGGATAATTCGAGAGGAAAGATGCAGAAATGGGAGGGGAAAAAAGATAAAAGAGAGAGAATTCAGCAATTAACTTCTTTCATACCCATTCTGCAATTGCTAGTACATATTTATAGCCACTTTTACAACTTTTTCAGCTAGGCCACTAATTACTTTTCGGCGCCAAAACAAATAACCGAAAAATAAAAACAAAAATAAAAATTAATGCATGCTGCTACTTTTCTGACAACCCTACAATCCATATTTCTGGGTGTCGTTACTTTCTAACAACCTTACAGCACTATTTTATTTTAATCCCTGAACCTTTTTGGCATTTGAATCATTCTTCTTGCCCGTGCATGCACGTTAGAGTTACCTTCCTGTGCACTGGTTGTGTTCGTGTCATCACCCCTCCCTTCAAAATCGACCTTGTCCTCAAGTTCGTGGTGGCTTCTATCAAGGGTAGTTGGTAGTTGATGTAATGGTGAGATGGCTGGGTTTGGACAATGTTTGAGTAATGAAACGTGGAACACAGGGTGAATGCGAGATTCTGATGGTAGCTGATGCTTATATGCAACCGGTCCAATTCGTTCAACAATTTGAAATGGCCCAAAATATTTCTTCCATAGCTTGTGGTGATTATTCCTTAGTGTGTGCTGGCGATAGGGTTGAAGTTTGAGAAAGACCCATGAGCCAATGGCAAACTGCTTGTTACTCTGGTGTTGGTCTGCATGATTCTTCATCCTTGTCTGAGCTCGTAACAAGTTGGTCTTGATTAGTCGTAACAGGTCATCTCTTGAAGCTGCCTATTCGTTGAGTTCTGGTATTATAGTTGCACACGTAGTGTAATGGATAAGACTGGTGGTGGTCTTCCATACACCACTTGATAAAGAGACATGCCCAGTGAAGTATGTTTTGTGGTGTTGTACCACCATTCGGCCCATGGAAGACACTTTACCCATTTTTTTGGTACATCATTGACGACTGCACGTAAGTAAGTTTCTAAGCAACGATTTACGACTTCAGATTGACCATCGCTTTATGGGTGATAGGCTCTGCTTATTTGTAACTTAGTGCCGTGTAGACGTAATAATTCTTTCCAAAATAGGCTGGTGAATAATTTATCTCCATCAGAAACAATTGATCTTGGGAACCCGCGCAATCTTACATATTCTTGCAAGAAATACGAAGCAAGCTGCGATGCCGAGACTGATGTTGGTAGAGCACAGAAATGGCCGTATTTTGAGAAGCGATCTACTATCACCCATTTAATTGTTCGACCGTTTGCTGGTGGAAGATGGGTAATGAAATCCATGGTTATATCTTCCCATATGTGTGCTGGTATCGGCAGTGGCTGTAGTAGACCCTTATGAGGAGTGTTATCCGGCTTAATCTGCAAACAAATATGACAATGTCGAACAAATTCCTGGACGGTGTTTGCTAATTTTGGCCGATAAAAATTACTCGCAACTCTAGCAGTTGTGCCCTTCATTCTAGAGTGACCCCCAATTTTTGATGCATGTAACTTAGTGGTAAGTTGGTTCTTCAACTCCGTGTTTACAGGCACATATAAACGATTTTCCCAAAATAATAGATTATTTCGTAATTGAAACTTGGAGCAGGCACCTGCACGCAATTGTGTGATGATGGTTGTGCTACCGCGTCTTGCTGCAGTGCAGATTTGATGCTAGCCAGCAAGGGAAAAGTCGGTCTCGAAATTTCGTACATCGTACTTTCATTGGTGTGCCGTGATAAGCCATCTGCAACCACGTTTTGCCTGCCTGGTTGATAATGGATGGTAAAATCAAATCCAAGGAGCTTCGTAAGCCACTTTTGCTGCTTTGGTGTTTGTATTGTTTGCGACGTCGGCTTCCGAAGGCTTTGATGATCTATGTAAATCTGAAAAGGACGACCTAACAAATAATGCCGCCATTTTTTTATAGAAGAAGTAATTTCAAACATCTCTCTGGAATATGTGAAAACTTTTTGAAGGTGGCGAGGTAATCTGAGGGAGAATAAGGCGACCGGGTGGTCTGTTTGGGCTAGGACGGCGCCGATGGCTGTGGTAGAACCGTCGGTGGTGACTATGAATGTTGATTGAAATTTGGGAGAGAAAGGATTGTGGTTTGGGTAACAACTGATTTGAGTTGTTCGAAAGCGGCATAGGCTTGTGAGTTCCAAGAAATAGATGATTGTTTTAATAAATCGGATAATGGGTTTGAAATGGATGCATAGTTTCGAATAAAACGCCAATAGTAGCCGATGAGGCCCAGAAACCCACGAACAACGGTTATCGACGTTGGTATTGGCCACTTAACCATTGCGTTAATTTTTGCTGGATTGACACGAACCCCTTTATCGAAAATAATGTGCCCAAATAATCCAATTCGTTGAGGCCGAAAGTTCACTTGGTCAGGTTTGCAAAGAATTGGTGTCGGTCTAAAATTTGAAGAATGGTGGTGAGATGTTTCAAATAATCGTCCCATGAAATGTTATAAATAAGAATATCGTCAAAAAAAACAAGAATAAACTTCCGTAAATATGGTCGAAAGAAATTATTCATCGTTGCTTGGAATGTGGATGTGGCGTTGGTTAAGCCAAAAGGCATTGCCAAAAATTCATAATGTCTTTCGTGAGTACGGAAAGCGGTTTTGGGGATATCAGGTGGGTGGACACAAATTTGGAAATAGCCGCTTCAGAGATCGAGCTTTGAAAAAATTATTGCACCATAAAGTTCATCCAATAATTCGTCCACGTGGGGATGGGAAAGCGGTCTTTAATGGTGATTGCGTTAAGTGCACTATAATCGACACAAAAACGCCACAAGCCGTCTTTTTTAACTAAGAGAACGGGTGAGGAGAATTGTAACATTCCGCCTTTTCGCACGATTTAAACCGACACACATGCCGATTCAAACCATACGGAAGGGCGGATTTGTTATGGGGTAAATAAGAAAAAAAACAGAGAAGAAATAAACAAATAGAATCTCACAGCGGAAGGATAAAATATAATAAGAAAATATACAGTTTATAAAAAACTGTTTACAAACATTTATATAATACATATCAGAGTTACACATACCAATAACAATGCAGCGAAACAGTGTGAGTGTAGTACAATACTATAAATAATAATAATACAAATTCTTCGTCTTCGTCCTCCAAAGCTAAAGTCTTCGATCCTGAAACGCTCGGACTGACCCGAGCGAATTTGAAAAGACAAAAACACTCGAGTCAGAACTAAAAGATCTTATGTGAGTTAAATTAACAGAAATAAATATGAGTGCAATAACTCAAAAGATGTTCGGGATTTACATCTCCTAAGAATCCGTTAAACTATTTACTATGTAGTATATTGCGCTATTATAATAGTGTCTATAGTAAAATAAACATACTTTTAAATAGCATTAAGGCTTTACATTTTCCACCTTAACACGTAATAGTCCCAGTAGTCCATCCAATATCATAGTCCCTCCTGATCGAGAAGCCACCAGAGGATACCACACGGGCTACGGGAGAAATCCAAACTCGTACAAGGCGCGATAGGGTAGGTGACACGGCACAACTAGGCAATGGCAGGGTAGATATACCAATTACGCTTCCGGGTCGATGGTAACGCGTAGCCGCAGCTACCTCCCACCTCGAACAAACTCCCCAAAATCAAAATAGAAGTGGCCACTGAATCAATCCAAAGTGAAAGTATAATATCGAAGAGGAGTGTCCGATCAGAGGAATGACCTCATTAACCCGTCAATCGCTCCTGTTTTAGCCACCTTATGCCAACTCACGGGAGTTGGGTCCACGTATTTACCTTACAGGAAACGTCGCCACCAACCTACTTCATTCTGGAATCTCCACCGCGTACACGGTTAGTCAAAGTGGTTTTCGGTATCGACAGAGAGTATGTCCATATCCGATCCCGGTCTCTTTGCCAACCCATCGTTATTATAACACCGCGGTCATTTAAAAGTAGTTTATACTTTAAAAACCAGAATAAATTTTCCATTTCAAAACTATGAATTCGATATCAATTTAAAAACCCAAAATAATATGATATCATTTTATCTCAAATATAACTCTTTTTCCAAAATCATACCGTTTTAAAATATAAATATCTGGAAACCAAACATTTGAATTATATTTTCAAAACATAATATTTCGGAATTCATACCTTTAAAACCATACTTCTAAAACTTGAATGGTTTGGATATTCAACAGTATATAAAATAAATGGTTTACTTTTAAGGTTACTTTGTAAAGAAATTATTTCCAGGGCTTTACAAATATACTTCTTTATTTAAAGTCTACCAAATTTAAATATCACTTTCAAGTTCCAAAACCACTTCAATTTCTATTTATATATATATATATATATCCATTTGGAGTATTAATATTTCAAAACTAAAGTTGGAATTTATTCTTTGAACAAATTAAATGTTCTATTATTTAGTTTTGAATATTTACATAAAATCTATAAATAAAACTCCAATTTCTAGAAATTAACTATTTTCTTAAATTTAAATTATACTAAAATATTCTATTTAAGTAAATCTTGGAAAATCCATTTATAAATATCATACCTTAAAATTTCCAAATTTAAACATATAAGATAAATCACCAAATTCCATTTTCTCAAATTTTTATCATTTTATTCAACAGGTTTATACACAGCTTAAATTTAAAATTTTAACTTCATATGTGTATATCTCGAAGAAAAATATTTTATAAAATATCAAAATTAAATTTTATAAACCGTATCCCATCCAAACCATAGAAATCACTTTTAAAATAATTTATATATAGACCACGGTGCCTGTATATAATTTTCTATCCTATGGTCAAGTGATACGGATATTTATCATTTCAATCCGCAATTTAAAAATAAAATTTTGCGGTTGTATATCATTTCAAACCACAATCCCGAATGAAATGAAAAATGCATGATAACTTGCAATTTAATGATATCAAGTAAACATCCATTCATCAACATCATCCATTGTCCAAATCACAATCATCCATCAATATCAATCAAAATCAATATATATATGAGATTATATAGCAGGTAATAACTGTCAATTATATTCAAATTAAATTTAACAACTATTAATCTAACATTTTATATTCAGTAATAATTTATATAACTGTTAACTAGCAGTTTATATGCAAACAAATAAATTATAACTGTAAATAAATACGCAATAAATAAATTAAATTAACAGTTAAATTTAATAAATGCAATTCAACAGATATGAATGAAATAAACATGCCAAATACTCATAAATAAATTTCTATTCATTTCTAAAATTAATTTAACAAACATAAAAACTTTTAGAAGTTGTGAGTGGGTTAAAACACTCACCATTTGAATTTAAATCGAATTTAAACCCGATTTAAACCCAAAAATTCGCCCATCTCAGAATTCGTCCAAACCAGCGTCATCGAGTCCGGAATTAAATTACGATCCTAACAAAAGAAATTTCGTGTGAAACGGAATTCGTATGAAAAAGTTATGACAAAAAATGATGATTGAAATCAAAATTGAAAAATAAATAAAACGACACACATTCCACCTAAAGCCACGTGAGCATCTTCTTTCACGCAACAGAAAGTTGCACGCAACAGACATCCACGCAAACAGAACGAAGCTTCTACAGGAACCACGCACGCTTGCTTCATGCTGAGCCGCTGCCAACGTCGAACATCGCGACCAGAGCCCGCCCAGTTCGCCAGCATCAGGCGACCTTCCCTTGCCTCGCCTCGAAGAGATTCGGCCCCCCCTTAAAACGTCAGCCGCCACAAAGAAGCAAAACCCTAGCGAATTTTGACTCCAATCCGACCGTTGAATCGCCAAACAAATTACATAGATGTGCTCCCCATCGTCCATACTACAATACCCAGAAACAGAATCTCGATCCGATTAAGTTTTGTGCGACGATGATGAACGGTTTTGGGGCTGTTTAAATTTATTCTGGATGAACAACAGCTCCAATTGAAAAATGAATTACACCATGAGATTACGCGTATCGAAAACATCAGCATATATTTTTTTGAGAATTTTCTGAATTTTTTTGAGTTTTAACTTTTGATTTTGAACTGTGGATAGATCTGGAATTGGATCTGAGATGTATACATTTGGGGAAGAGAAAAGAGTGAAGAAATGAACGTACGGCAAAAGAATAGAGACTAGGGTTTATAGCTGTATATATACAGGTAGGCTAGCGATAGGGTAGATAGGCTGTAGAATGAACGTGCGTGACAAACTATGGTCCAAAAAGCCCGCTATGCCTCCGGAGTCGAATTTGTTAAAACTATATATCCAAATAGGTGTTTTAAAATATTCTGAACGCGATGGAAAAAGTTTCGCGACCAAATTCGATCGTATGAAGAAGTTATGCTGAAAACAAGATTTCCAAATTGATTTCAAATTGATTTTAATAAAATTGATTTCAAGGCGTTTCGCGTCCGTACGATCAAACGACAAGTCCGATCGATACGAAATTTGAAATCCTATAATAATTCACCGATACGGATCCGATGAAACTAGTTTCGTCGAAATCCGAGTCCGTGCCCAAAATGGCTATTTTTAATATTTATTAAATAAATTAAAATAAATCATAAAAATCCAAATTTTCTTTCAACTTTAAATATTGGCCAAATTTCATTACTTATATAATCCAATCAATTCCAAATGATTTAGCAAGCTTGGGCGTGAATTAAAAACTATAAGTATATCAATTTGCAGTGTTAATCTCTGCACTTCTTATTATTTGGGAATTATAAATTTTATTCTCAAAACCCAATTATTTAATCTTATACTTTTATACTCTCATCTTAAATCTAATTAAATAAATAACTTGATTTCCATTTCAACTCATTTTTAATTGCAATTAACCTTTTTACCATAAATTAAATCCCAAATTATAAATAAAATTTTATTTCCATTTCCTTTTTCTCAACTGTTTATTAATTCCCATCCAAATGAATTCAACATTATGAATTTGATAAATTTATTAGATTTACTTCCTTTCTATATTTCTAAGTTATTGTTGTCAATATGAACATTAGTTTAAGATTTCACTCAAATGTTTACCAATTCCAATCTAAACTCAATAACGTCATAATTAACGTTAGAATCCGTTTTATTATGCATAAATTCTAAGTTTTACTGACCCAAATTTTCTTCTTTTCATTCCATATTAATTGTCAATCCCATAGAAAATTAACATTAGGTTCATACCTTTTTACAAATAACTCCAATTTCTTCCAAATAATAATTACATAAACTATTAAATATTAAATCCATTAAATTGCAATAAATTCAATTGATTGCAATTTATTTCCAAATAAATTTGGATTTTTATTTGGTTATACACAAAATTCCGTTACCACTTGCCTAACAAGGTTATTATCACTTAAGATCTCACTGCATCCACATTTTCACATTTTCATTTCCTAGTTTCTTTACTTTATTCTACATAATTTATTACAAATGGGATTTTCTTTGGTTTACATCTTATTTGTATTTAACATTTCTCAATCACCAATTCATTTCACTTTAACTGCGGTAAATTGGCGGATAAATTGAATTTGATTCCCAAAATCTAAATTAACAAGAAACAAGGGTAGGTAACATACAATAGTCATTACTCCAAATTCTAGTCACCTAAATAGGCTTTTATTCCTTGCAAATAAATGTTACTATTTATTTTCATAGTACAAATCTCAATGATTATTCCATTTTATATTTGCTTAGGCCATTTATAGTCCACTATACATATCTACATAAATGGGTAATTTATTCAATTCATTAAGTGTCAATTCTATTAAGCCCTGTTTATATCTTTATGCATTCTTCTATTACTTTACAAAAGGGAATAACTTTTAAACTCATACACTTAATAACAAAACCGTTATAAATCCAATAAACTTCCAAATCCAAGTTTGTACACATTTTACACAACTATTATGATTTCTCACAAACGTTGAATTTATTAAATGACCATTTATTATAATTTAATTCCCTTAATTGAATCAAATGCTTATTATTATATATATTCTTTTCATTCTACCATTCCTTCCCATTTTATATTCATTAACGTATCTACACATCTCTATCTTTCAAATATAAAATAACCGAACTGATTACAAACACTGTTTCTATCAATTTTCATAAGTTTGTTCAAAACTATACTTTTGTTTACATAAAATAAATTTTATGTTTCTATTAGTTTTCTTTTCCTTTCACTACATGCATAAATTATTACTATCTACACTGATTACATCTTTATATTAATGAACACCATTTAAGTTAATATTTATACTAACATTCACAAATTCAACATTTATTTGTTTCTTCAAAATTACTTTAAATCAAGTTGTGAAAATTTACATTATCCACATCTATTATCATAAAATTTTATAGTTACACTAAATTGCAACCACTATACCAAATTTCTACATTTATTCTTAACCAAATTAGAAATTATATTAATTCATTTTATTAAATATCATAAATTTAACGGGTCGTTACAATCTCCCCCACTCAAAACTTTTCGTCCCCGAAAAGGAAAAAGAAGGGAGGAGGAAGATTTACAGTGCATCTTATTTCAAATATTAACTTATAAACAATATTTTACTGGATTAATTTCCTTTAATGAAATATACTTGTTTTATAATCATTATATCCTTTAATACTTGAATTATTAAAGTTGGAAAAATACTTTCACAAAATTCTAAGTCCAAAATTTCCTGAAAATTTTGGCAAAGTCTCCTTTGTACGGAGGGACTCTGGAGAAAATATAATATCCAAATATACAAATATATTACACATATTATCCAAATAAAATATCCCAACACGGGAAAATATATAAAATAGCGCTTTATACGTAATCCGGAAACGTACCTATTTGTCGGGCAATACGCTTATTATTACGGAACCAAAAGCAGTAGCAGTTGCTTCCATAACCTGTATTTTCTTATAAGCCTAAAAGGTTAAATATTTATTTTAAAATGAACTATTCTAGTGGATTCAATCATTCATATCCAATCAAATGCAACAACCATACATTTTAACAAACAGCACACACCGCAAACAAAATCATTCAATCAAACAAACAATTAGTTGTTAGGTTCAAATTCCGAAATTGTACGAAATGTAAAATAACTATCAAGTGCATCCTTTACTCAACAGTCTTAGATGGAACAAAGATAGATTATTTCTCCATCCAACAACTTCAAAATTCCTTACCCAACAACCATACATCAACCAAACAATTCAAATCAACACCAAAATAGCTTATTATACATTTATTTCATACTTCAGTGGTTTGATTTTCTTCCCTTCATTTATGAGGGATTTCTTTGTTCTTACAAGTTTTATTTTCCAATTATCACCAAATTTATTATATTTGTATTTCCTTTTTATTACTTAAGTTTATAAAATAATTCACATTAATAACAACAAATATTTTGAATATCTTCCTTTCCTTACTCTTCACTTGTAAGATTTCCCTTAAATTCTTAATCTGCTAACATTCATTCTTATAAGTGGAAGTTTTTTATTTATCCATTAACTATGGATTACAGTCATTTAAATTCTTCCTACTTTCCATTATATTAGAATAGGGGAGATTAAAACATACTTAAGTGAATAATCATATAATAAATTCTTATTTTGAATTTCATTTTATATACTTAGGTTCATATCATCTATTAATAATAAAATTTCAATTATAACCTAAGTTTATACCATTTAAATTCTTATTTATAACAATAAATTATTGAATACTTCATTATTTCCAAAATTCTACTTGTATAATATCCTATTTAAAATTCTTATTTAACATTTCAACTTTTATATTTGGGTAAGTTATTTATGTCAAAGAAAGTGCAATTGAACTTATACAAGTTGAATCTCAATTCTCTAAATTAAATTTGATGTTTATCCATATTTCTCTTTGTCTTATATGTATGCAAATTCCTCTTTATAACTTTGCAATTATTCTCTTATTTAAATTAGAGGTTTCAATTCATTTATTACTTAACTTTGATTTCACTACAATTTAACAATTGATTAATTAATGGAGAATTTTAGAATTGGATTCCGGGTCAGATTTCAATTTATTTCAAAATAATAGATAAATAAGTTCTTATAACTCAAAATCTCTAATTATAGTTAGAACAATGAAAGAAATTTTTTTTAGAAAATTTCATACTAAATCTGCAGTAGAATTTACTACAGTGGCCTTTCCCCTTCGAAACTCGAAAATGAAAGTCGATGATGCGGCCGTCATCACCGAATTTATTTTCCAGCGACAGAGAGGAAAGTACAGAATTTAATTCTTTTCCAAAATCTTCTTTAAAACAATTCTTCCAATTTATACGAAATATTTATATAAGAAAATACTTATAAACCGAACCATTATTTTTCATAAATTCTTTGAAAACATATTTGGAAAAATCCCGGACTTAAGTTCTAAAATCTCCAATTTGACTTATCATAATTTCAACTTAGCTTCAATTATTATAGATATTTTTATTTTCTAACACCCAATCTATAGCAACCAAATATATATATATATATCTTTATAAAACTATTTTTATATATAGAAAATATAATAGGCAAAATTATTTCATTCACCTATATTAAAAACGGATATTATGTCGGTCTGTCCTATTAAGTGTTTAGAAATCCCTATTGATGGCATAGCGTCCTATGCATCAACCAGAATTTATAAATACAAAGCGGAACAGATTAACACAATATAAAAATCATTTTATTAATACTAACAAATACGCTCTCTCATATATATACACTCAACGACTCCCATAGGATATTACTACCCTATTAACAAAGAGTCAAACCCCACAAAGCCAAGGTTTATCGCTAAACCAAAGCTCTGATACCAACTGTAACATCCCGCCTTTTCGCACGATTTAAACCGACACACATGCCGATTCAAACCATACGGAAGGGCGGATTTGTTATGGAGTAAATAAGAAAAAAAACAGAGAAGAAATAAACAAATAGAATCTCACAGCGGAAGGATAAAATATAATAAGAAAATATACAGTTTATAAAAAACTGTTTACAAACATTTATATAATACATATCAGAGTTACACATACCAATAACAATGCAGCGGAACAGTGTGAGTGTAGTGCAATACTATAAATAATAATAATACAAATTCTTCGTCCTCGTCCTCCAAAGCTAAAGTCTTCGATCCTGAAACGCTCGGACTGACCCGAGCGAATTTGAAAAGACAAAAACACTCGAGTCAGAACTAAAAGATCTTATGTGAGTTAAATTAACAGAAATAAATATGAGTGCAATAACTCAAAAGATGTTCGGGATTTACATCTCCTAAGGATCCGTTAAACTATTTACTATGTAGTATATTGCGCTATTATAATAGTGTCTATAGTAAAATAAACATACTTTTAAATAGCATTAAGGCTTTACATTTTCCACCTTAACACGTAATAGTCCCAGTAGTCCATCCAATATCATAGTCCCTCCTGATCGGGAAGCCACCAGAGGATACCACACGGGCTACGGGAGAAATCCAAACTCGTACAAGGCGCGATAGGGTAGGTGACACGGCACAACTAGGCAATGCCAGGGTAGATATACCAATTACGCTTCCGGGTCGATGGTAACGCGTAGCCGCAGCTACCGCCCACCTCGAACAAACTCCCCAAAATCAAAATAGAAGTGGCCACTGAATCAATCCAAAGTCAAAGTATAATATCGAAGAGGAGTGTCCGATCAGAGGAATGACCTCATTAACCCGTCAATCGCTCCTGTTTTAGCCACCTTATGCCAACTCACGGGAGTTGGGTCCACGTATTTACCTTACAGGAAACGTCGCCACCAAGCTACTTCATTCTGGAATCTCCACCGCGTACACGGTTAGTCAAAGTGGTTTTCGGTATCGACAGAGAGTATGTCCATATCCGATCCCGGTCTCTTTGCCATCCCATCGTTATTATAACACCGCGGTCATTTAAAAGTAGTTTATACTTTAAAAACCAGAATAAATTTTCCATTTCAAAACTATGAATTCGATATCAATTTAAAAACCCAAAATAATATGATATCATTTTATCTCAAATATAACTCTTTTTCCAAAATCATACCGGTTTAAAATATAAATATCTGGAAACCAAACATTTGAATTATATTTTCAAAACATAATATTTCGGAATTCATACCTTTAAAACCATACTTCTAAAACTTGAATGGTTTGGATATTCAACAGTATATAAAATAAATGGTTTACTTTTAAGGTTACTTTGTAAAGAAATTATTTCCAGGGCTTTACAAATATACTTCTTTATTTAAAGTCTACCAAATTTAAATATCACTTTCAAGTTCCAAAACCACTTCAATTTCTATATATATATATATATATATATATATATATATATATATATATATATATATATATCCATTTGGAGTATTAATATTTCAAAACTAAAGTTGGAATTTATTCTTTCAACAAATTAAATGTTCTATTATTTAGTTTTGAATATTTACATAAAATCTATAAATAAAACTCCAATTTCTAGAAATTAACTATTTTCTTAAATTTAAATTATACTAAAATATTCTATTTAAGTAAATCTTGGAAAATCCATTTATAAATATCATACCTTAAAATTTCCAAATTTAAACATATAAGATAAATCACCAAATTCCATTTTCTCAAATTTTTATCATTTTATTCAACAGGTTTATACACAGCTTAAATTTAAAATTTTAACTTCATATGTGTATATCTCGAAGAAAAATATTTTATAAAATATCAAAATTAAATTTTATAAACCGTATCCCATCCAAACCATAGAAATCACTTTTAAAATAATTTATATATAGACCACGGTGCCTGTATATAATTTTCTATCCTATGGTCAAGTGATACGGATATTTATCATTTCAATCCGCAATTTAAAAATAAAATTTTGCGGTTGTATATCATTTCAAACCACAATCCCGAATGAAATGAAAAATGCATGATAACTTGCAATTTAATGATATCAAGTAAACATCCATTCATCAACATCATCCATTGTCCAAATCACAATCATCCATCAATATCAATCAAAATCAATATATATATGAGATTATATAGCAGGTAATAACTGTCAATTATATTCAAATTAAATTTAACAACTATTAATCTAACATTTTATATTCAGTAATAATTTATATAACTGTTAACTAGCAGTTTATATGCAAACAAATAAATTATAACTGTAAATAAATATGCAATAAATAAATTAAATTAACAGTTAAATTTAATAAATGCAATTCAACAGATATGAATGAAATAAACATGCCAAATACTCATAAATAAATTTCTATTCATTTCTAAAATTAATTTAACAAACATAAAAACTTTTAGAAGTTGTGAGTGGGTTAAAACACTCACCTTTTGAATTTAAATCGAATTTAAACCCGATTTAAACCCAAAAATTCACCCGTCTCAGAATTCGTCCAAACCAACGTCATCGAGTCCGGAATTAAATTACGATCCTAACAAAAGAAATTTCGTGTGAAACGGAATTCGTATGAAAAAGTTATGACGAAAAATGATGATTGAAATCAAAATTGAAAAATAAATAAAACGACACACATTTCCACCTAAAGCCACGTGAGCATCTTCTTTCACGCAACAGAAAGTTGCACGCAACAGACATCCACGCAAACAGAACGAAGCTTCTACAGGAACCACGCACGCTCGCTTCATGCTGAGCCGCTGCCAACGTCGAACATCGCGACCAGAGCCCGCCCAGTTCGCCAGCATCAGGCGACCTTCCCTTGCCTCGCCTCGAAGAGATTCGGCCCCCCCTTAAAACGTCAGCCGCCATAAAGAAGCAAAACCCTAGCGAATTTTGACTCCAATCCGACCGTTGAATCGCCAAACAAATTACATAGATGTGCTCCCCATCGTCCATACTACAATACCCAGAAACAGAATCTCGATCCGATGAAGTTTTGTGCGACGATGATGAACGGTTTTGGGGCTGTTTGAATTTATTCTGGATGAACAACAACTCCAATTGAAAAATGAATTACACCATGAGATTACGCGTATCGAAAACATCAACATATATTTTTTTTGAGAATTTTCTGAATTTTTTTGAGTTTTGACTTTTGATTTTGAACTGTGGATAGATCTGGAATTGGATCTGAGATGTATACATTTGGGGAAGAGAAAAGAGTGAAGAAATGAACGTACGGCAAAAGAATAGAGACTAGGGTTTATAGCTGTATATATATAGGTAGGCTAGCGATAGGGTAGATAGGCTGTAGAATGAACGTGCGTGACAAACTATGGTCCAAAAAGCCCGCTATGCCTCCGGAGTCGAATTTGTTAAAACTATATATCCAAATAGGTGTTTTAAAATATTCTGAACGCGATGGAAAAAGTTTCGCGACCAAATTCGATCGTATGAAGAAGTTATGCTGAAAACAAGATTTCCAAATTGATTTCAAATTGATTTTAATAAAATTGATTTCAAGGCGTTTCGCGTCCGTACGATCAAACGACAAGTCCGATCGATACGAAATTTGAAATCCTATAATAATTCACCGATACGGATCCGATGAAACTAGTTTCATCGAAATCTGAGTCCGTGCCCAAAATGGCTATTTTTAATATTTATTAAATAAATTAAAATAAATCATAAAAATCCAAATTTTCTTTCAACTTTAAATATTGGCCAAATTTCATTACTTATATAATCCAATCAATTCCAAATGATTTAGCAAGCTTGGATGTGAATTAAAAACTATAAGTATATCAATTTGCAGTGTTAATCTCTGCACTTCTTATTATTTGGGAATTATAAATTTTATTCTCAAAACCCAATTATTTAATCTTATACTTTTATACTCTCATCTTAAATCTAATTAAATAAATAACTTGATTTCCATTTCAACTCGTTTTTAATTGCAATTAACCTTTTTACCATAAATTAAATCCCAAATTATAAATAAACTTTTATTTCCATTTCCATTTTCTCAACTGTTTATTAATTCCCATCCAAATGAATTCAACATTATGAATTTGATAAATTTATTAGATTTACTTCCTTTCTATATTTCTAAGTTATTGTTGTCAATATGAACATTAGTTTAAGATTTCACTCAAATGTTTACCAATTCCAATCTAAACTCAATAACGTCATAATTAACGTTAGAATCCGTTTTATTATGCATAAATTCTAAGTTTTACTGACCCAAATTTTCTTCTTTTCATTCCATATTAATTGTCAATCCCATAGAAAATTAACATTAGGTTCATACCTTTTTACAAATAACTCCAATTTCTTCCAAATAATAATTACATAAACTATTAAATATTAAATCCATTAAATTGCAATAAATTCAATTGATTGCAATTTATTTCCAAATAAATTTGGATTTTTATTTGGTTATACACAAAATTCCGTTATCACTTGCCTAACAAGGTTATTATCACTTAAGATCTCACTACATCCACATTTTCACATTTTCATTTCCTAGTTTCTTTACTTTATTCTACATAATTTATTACAAATGGGATTTTCTTTGGTTTACATCTTATTTGTATTTAACATTTCTCAATCACCAATTCATTTCACTTTAACTGCGGTAAATTGGCGGATAAATTGAATTTGATTCCCAAAATCTAAATTAACAAGAAACAAGGGTAGGTAACATACAATAGTCATTACTCCAAATTCTAGTCACCTAAATAGGCTTTTATTCCTTGCAAATAAATGTTACTATTTATTTTCATAGTACAAATCTCAATGATTATTCCATTTTATATTTGCTTAGGCCATTTATAGTCCACTATACATATCTACATAAATGGGTTATTTATTCAATTCATTAAGTGTCAATTCTATTAAGCCCTGTTTATATCTTTATGCATTCTTCTATTACTTTACAAAAGGGAATAACTTTAAACTCATACACTTAATAACAAAACCGTTATAAATCCAATAAACTTCCAAATCCAAGTTTGTACACATTTTACACAACTATTATGATTTCTCACAAACGTTGAATTTATTAAATGACCATTTATTATAATTTAATTCCCTTAATTGAATCAAATGCTTATTATTATATATATTCTTTTCATTCTACCATTCCTTCCCATTTTATATTCATTAATGTATTTACACATCTCTATCTTTCAAATATAAAATAACCAAACTGATTACAAACACTGTTTCTATCAATTTTCATAAGTTTGTTCAAAACTATACTTTTGTTTACATAAAATAAATTTTATGTTTCTATTAGTTTTCTTTTCCTTTCACTACAGGCATAAATTATTACTATCTACACTAATTACATCTTTGTATTAATGAACACCATTTAAGTTAATATTTATACTAACATTCACAAATTCAACATTTATTTGTTTCTTCAAAATTACTTTAAATCAAGTTGTGAAAATTTACATTATCCACATCTATTATCATAAAATTTTATAGTTACACTAAATTGCAACCACTATACCAAATTTCTACATTTATTCTTAACCAAATTAGAAATTATATTAATTCATTTTATTAAATATCATAAATTTAACGGGTCGTTACAAGAATGGGCTAGTGGATGGTTGTACGATTTTAGAATTGAGAATTTCTTAGATTTGCCATTCGATTTTGTTTTTTTGGAAGTATGGATATTGATGCGGTTTGGTGTTTACTGGTTTTGAATTGGGTATGAGGTTATGTGGTGATTTAATTGGCGGTCTGGAGGCAGAGTTATTGGTGGAGCAAAGATATGTGAATAAGTGGTGAGCAAGTTTTGAAGCTGTGGGTGGCCGTGGTTTATTGGTAGTGGTTCTGCAGTGCAAGTGTTCGGTTGTAGGTAAAGAAAAGTGGCTATTGAGGAGGTCAGCTCGAGACGTTTTAATTGATTTAAAGAAATAGGAGATGGGTCGAGTGTTTGGCCCAACCCAGTTAAATATATGGGCTTGCCATCAATTTCAAAAAGCATGGTTAATTTCTTGTGATCCATGGTAACCGACCCTAATTGCTCAAGCCATTGGATACCCAATACTGCGCCTGAACCCACTGTCTCAAGAAAATGGAAATCGATGAAAAATTCATTTCCTTGAATATCCATAGTGACATTTCGGCAGCATCCTAGGCTCCTTAACTTTTCGCCATTTCCAATTGTGACTGTGAATGAATTCATGGTATCTGTTGCTAACCCTATGAATTTCACCGTTTTTGGGTGCAAGTAGTTATGCATTGAACCGGAATCCACCAAAATTGAGATGTGATTTCCATTGACAAGGGATGGTTGTAACATCCCGCCTTTTCGCACGCTTTAAACCGACACACGTGCCAATTCAAACCATACGGAAGGGTGGATTGTTATGGGGTAAATAAAAAAAACAGAGAAGAAAAAACTAAACAGAATCTCACAGCGGAAGGATAAAATATAATAATCAAATATACAGTTTATAAATCTGTTTACAAAACCATTTATATAATACATATCAGAGTTACACATACAAATAACAAAGCAGCGGAACAGTGTGTAGTGCACTAGTATAAATAATAATATTATAAATCTTCGTCTTTGTCCTCCAGAGCTAAATCTTGCAATCCTGAAACGCTCGGACTGACCCGAGCGAATTTGAAAAGACAAAAACACTCGAGTCAGAACTAAAAGATCTTATGTGAGTTAAATTAACAGAAATAAATATGAGTGCAGTAACTCAAGAGATGCTCGGGATTTACATCTCCTAAGGATCCGTTAAACTATTTACTATGTAGTATATTGTGCTATTATAATAGTGTTTATTTGTAAAATAAACTTACTTTTTAATAGCGTTAAGGGGTTACCCATATAGCCCTTAACACAGAATATATTCCCATAGTCTATACAGTACCGTAATCTACCCCGTACTGGGCGTCGTCAGAGGGCACTCCATAGGTATGGTACAAAACCAAAATCGTATAAGGCGTGCTAGGGTAGGTGACACGGCACAACTAGGCAATGCCAGGGTAGATATACCAATTGCTACTCGGGCTGATGGTAACGCATAGCCGCAGCTACCGCCCACCTCGAACTAACACCCCCAAAATCAAAGAAATCAATAGTGGCCACCGAATCAATCCAAAGTCAGAGTATAATATCGAAGAAGTGCGTTCGATCAGAGGAATGACCTCATTGGCCCGAGAATCGCTCATGTTTTAGCCACCTTATGCCAACTCACGGGAGTTGGGTCCATGTATTTACCTTACAGGAAACGCCGCCACCAACCTACTTCATTTTGGAATCTCCACCGCGTACACGGTTGTTAAAGTGGTTTTCGGAGTTGGCAGAGAGTATGACAACTTCTGATCCCGGTCTCTTCAACAACCAAACGTTATTATAACACCGCGGTCATTTAAAAATAGTTTATACTTTAAAACCAGAATAAAAATTTCCATTTCAAAAATATTAATACGATATCAATTTAAAGCCCAAAACAATATGATATCCTTTTCTCAAATATAATTCTTTTCCAAAATCATACTGCTTTAAATTTTAAAATATCTGGAAACCAAATATTTGAGTTATACTTTCAAAGCATAATATTTCGAAATTCATAATTTAAAACCATAACTTCTAAAACTTAAATGGTTCGGATATTCAATGGTATATATAATAAATGGTTTAACTTTAAGGTTACTTTGTATCCAGGGCTCTACAAATATACTTCTTTATTTAAAGTCTAAACCAAATTTAAATATCACTTTCAAGTTCCAAAACCACTTCAATTTCTATTTATATATATATCCATTTGGAGTATTAATATTTCAAAACTAAAGTTGGAATTTATTCTTTCAACAAATTAAATGTTCTATTATTTAGTTTTGAATATTTACATACAATCTATAAATAAAACTCCAATTTCTAGAAATTAAGTATTTTCTTCAATTTAATTTATACTAAAATATCCCATTTAAGTAAATCTTGGAAAATCCATTTATAAATATCATACCTTAAAATTTCCAAACTTAAACATATAAGATATATTACCAAATTCCATTTTCTCAAATTTTTATCATTTTATTCAACAGGTTTAAACACAGCTTAAATTTAAAATTTTAACTTCATATGTGTATATATGGAATTAATATTTTATAAAATATCAAAATTAAATTTTTATAAACCGTATCCCATCCAAACCATAGAAATCACCTTTAAAATAATTTATATATAGACCACGGTGCCTGTATATAATTATCTATCATATGGTCAAGTGATACGGATGTTTATCATTTCAATCCGCAATTTAAAATAAAATTTTGCGGTTGTATATCATTTCAAACCACAATCTCGAATGAAATGAAATATGCATGATAACTTGCAGTTTAAATGATATAAAATAAAAACATCCATTCATCCACATCATCCATGATGCAGTGCAAACAGAAGAAATGCAAGTATTAGGTCGCTCACGACCTAAAAAGGAAGAGATAGGTCGCTCAAGACCTAACAATGATACAGCGCGACCTAACGAATTGAGATTGAGTTGTCTCCGACCTAAGAAAACACAGGAAGAAGCATTCCGACCTAACAAGCTCCGACCTAGTGATATTGAACGACCTAATGATATTGAACGAGCTAGTGATGTTGAACGAGATAACTTCGCCGAGTTCCGATCTAAGCAAGCTGAACTGCCTTCTATTTTAGGTCGTAGGGGATTGGGTAGTGTTGTATTTTAGGTCGTTACCGACCTATGGGTTGTGTTGGGTGTTAAGTCGTGAATCGTTGAGTCGTTATATGTTAAGTCGGTAACGAGTTAAGTCGTGTACATATGTTGTGTGTTGTATTGCTTAACTCGGTCATGAATGGGAAGTGTTAGGTCGCGTACGACCTATGGTGAGTCGGTCGTGTTGAGTCGCGTGAGTTGTTTAGGTCGTTGAGTGCTGTGTTGTATACAGGAGAGTATGTTGTGCTGATAGGTCGCTGCCGACCTAGGTGTTGTTAAAATGTGTTGAGTCGCTGATGTTAGGTCGCTGCCGACCTAAGTTAGGTCGTAAGTCGTGGCCGACCTAAGAGTCAGGTGATGATTTGTTGCGTTGCGTTGTAAAAGCTATAAATAGAGTGTGTGTTGTAATTTTTGTGGTTGTTGATTTTTGAATAAAATTCCTTTTTGTTAGCTTTGTGCTTTCATACCAATTGGTAGTTGAGTGTAATCTCCTATCTCCTCTTTCGGTTAATCGAGTGCGCTCGATTCAACGATCGTAGAAGCCGATTCACGGAATCTAGTGCGCTAGATCAACGTGCGAAGAAGTAGATCTTTAAACACGGTATAGTGCGCTATCAACGTGTTTGAGATAGCTAGAGTTCGGTATCTTTGGATCAACGAACTTGGGCATTTTGGTATCTTCAACTCACCGATTGTTACATTTCACCGATTGAAGTTTTGTTTCGAATAATCCGCTGCGTCATTATTGGTATCAGAGCCATACTTAGCCAATCATAGCTAAGTTGATTCTTGGAGCCAAGTATTTGAAGTTGAAGTTTGAAGTTGTTCATCGCGTTCATATTGAAGTTGCAACAAGAGGAAGAACTTTCGATCCATTCCATTTTGGATCAAAGTGTTGAAAGTGTTTGAATTTGAAGTAGGCCGTGTATACTTGGGAAGTAGCCGAGCCTAGTGAAGTGTTTGAAGTATTGAGGCCGAACTAGTGCTTGGAGACCTTGAGCCGAACATAGTTGTGTTGAAGTGCGATTTGTTGAAGTGGTGGCCGAGTTAACTTGTTGTCGAGTTAGTGTTGAACCGAGCAAGTTAAGTCGTGAAGATCAAGCCGAGATAAGATTGAGCCGAGCATTGTTGTTTGAAGTTGAAGGTTAATCTGTGACTTGTTGTTTTGTTAAAACTTTGAAGTTTTGTGTTTGAATTGTTGAAGTGTTTGTGAAAGTTTTTCAATCATGCCACCAAGGAGAGCTAATCGTCATCAAAACGTTGAAGCTTTGTATCGTAGAGAAGAAGCCGAGCTTATGGAACAACGTATTAATGAAAAGTTTGATGAAGGCATTGGAAAATTGGAGAAATTGATGAATGATTTGAATCAAAGGAGGAGATCACCAAACTCGAACCATGGAGGAAACCGAGTTTCGCCATCGGTTACGGAAGCGAGGAGGGTATCACCACATTCTTGTAGAAATAGAAGAGAAACATCAATTTCATCACGAAGAGATCATCATGACTATGCACATGAAGAAAGAAGAAGTCAACGTGAATTTGACAATGAAGCATATAGAGATGAAGAGAGACATAGTCAAAGAAGCATGCATGAACGAAGGGATGATAATGGTCGAGATCGATGTAGGCGTACTTTTGATTTTGTTGAAGAGGGTGATAGAGCTAGTATTCATTATCGAGATCGAGACCAAGTTCGAAATTCTTATCGGGATGTTGAAGATGATCGTCGATGGGAATCGGGTATGAAAATGGAGATTCCGGAGTTTAAAGGCGGGATGGTTGCTGAAGAATTCTTAGATTGGGTTTCAAATGTTGAAGAGATCTTTGATTTCAAGGAGGTTCCTGAGCATAGAAGGGTGAAGTTGGTTGCTACTAGGTTGAGGGGGAGAGCTTTGGCGTGGTGGCAGCAAACTAAACTTACTCGTGAACGGATGGGGAAGTCAAAGATAGAATCGTGGGATAAGATGAAGAAGTTGATGAGATCTACTTTCTTACCTTATAACTACCAATCACTTATGCACCAAAGGTTGCAGAATCTGAGGCAAGGGACAAAGTCTGTTAGTGATTATGCTGATGAATTTTACCAACTCATTGCCAGGAATGATATTATGGAGACAGAAGAACAGCTAACTGCTAGATTCATTGGGGGATTGAGAATGCAGATCCAGGATATGGTTAATATGTTCGATCCTGGATCAGTTGCAGAGGCACATCAGAAAGCGTTGGCTTGGGAGAAACAAGGAAGGCGTGGAGGTGGTGTGTTTACTAATTCCAATAATCCAGTGAAGGGTGCCAGTGGGAATTCTAATGTTTCTAAACCTATCAGTAAGCCAGTGGTGAAGGAGGTTGAGAAGGCAAAGGCTAGCAGTGTTTTCAAATGTTATAATTGTCAGGAGTTGGGTCACAAAAGTAATGAATGTCCGAAGCCGAAGAAGAGAGCACTGGTTGCAGAAGTTGAGGAGGATGATGGTGAGGAGGCCGAATGTTCAAATACACCTTATGTTGAGGAGGAGGAAGAAGTGTCGGGAGATGAAGGTTGTAATCTTATGTTGAGGAGAAGTTGTTTGACACCAAAGCAAGAGGAGGATTGTAGTTGGTTGAGAAGCAATATTTTTCAGTCGACATGCACTGTTCTGGGGAAAGTCTGCAAGTTTGTTATTGATGCGGGAAGTTGTGATAATATTATTTCTACAGAGGCTGTGAGGAAATTGAACTTGAAGACTGAGAAGTATCCTAAACCGTACAAGCTAGCATGGTTAAGGAAGGGTGGTGAAGTGAAGGTGTGTCGAAGGGCTTGTGTTAATTTTTCTATTGGGAAGAAATACAAAGATGAAATTTGGTGTGATGTAGTGGACATGGATGTTTGTCATTTATTGTTGGGTAGACCATGGCAGTTCGATAGAGCAGTTCAACATGACGGTCGTGCCAATAGTTACAGTTTCATGTTCGAGGGTACTAAAATCACTTTAGTTCCTAAGAAGCAACAGCAGAAGGAGAGCAAGCTGGAAGAGATTGAGGAATTGAAAACTCTGTTGACTGTGAAGGAGTTTGTGAAAGAAGTTGAAGAGGAACCTGAAGTATTTTTGTTGATTGGGAGAGAATGCAGTGAAGAAGTTGAGATTCCAGAAGAAGCAAAGCCAATTTTGAAAGAATTTGAAGATGTCTTTCCAGAGGAGTTGCCTAAGGAGTTACCGCCACTTAGAGACATTCAACATCAAATTGATCTTGTTCCGGGAGCAGTGTTACCACATCGACCACATTATCGAATGAGTCCGAAGGAACATGAGGAATTACGAAGGCAGGTGGAAGAGTTGTTGGAACAGGGACGTGTTCAGGAAAGCTTGAGTCCTTGTGCCGTGCCAGCATTGTTGGTGCCGAAGAAGGATGGAACATGGAGAATGTGTACAGATAGTAGAGCTTTGAACAAGATTACTGTTCGTTATAGATTTCCTATGCCAAGGTTGGATGACTTGCTGGATCAGTTGAGTGGGGCAACTATATTTTCGAAGATTGACTTGAAAAGTGGTTATCATCAAATTCGGATTAGACCTGGAGACGAATGGAAGACAGCTTTCAAGACGAGAGAGGGGTTATACGAATGGTTGGTTATGCCATTTGGTTTGTCAAATGCACCTAGTACATTCATGCGGGTGATGAATCAAATCTTTAGACCATTCATTGGGAAGTTCGTCGTGGTTTATTTCGATGATATTCTGATTTACAGCAGGAGTGTGGAGGAGCATGTTCTACATTTGAGGGAAGTGTTGATTATTCTTCGTGAAGAACAATTTTATGCTGCTACAAAGAAATGTGTGTTTATGACGCATACTGTTTTATTTCTTGGGTATGTTGTTTCAGGGGAAGGTATTCAAGTTGACCGGAGTAAAGTTGAAGCAGTCAGGAATTGGCCACAGCCAAAGACAATTACAGAAGTGAGAAGTTTTCATGGGTTAGCATCATTCTACCGAAGATTCATACCACACTTCAGTAGCGTGATGGCTCCAGTGACTGATTGCATGAAAGTGAAACAATTTGTATGGTCAGAAGAAGCGGGAGTTGCTTTTGAGAAGATCAAGGAATTGTTGACGTCTGCACCAATTCTTGTTTTACCAGAATCTATTGTTTCTGATCGAGATACTCGTTTTCTGAGTCACTTTTGGTTGAGTTTGTGGAAGATGGTGGGAACGAAACTGAAATTTAGCAGTGCTTATCATCCGCAAACTGATGGACAGACGGAAGTTGTTAACAGGTCATTGGAAAATTTGTTGCGTTGTCTTGTACAGGATAATTTGAGAAGTTGGGACATGAAGCTATGCCAGGCAGAATTTGCTCATAATCATGCAGTGAATCGTAGCACAGGATTCAGTCCATTTCAGATTGTTTATTCAATTTTACCCAGGGGACCGTTAGATTTAGCGGTGGTACCACAAGCAAAGGGGACGGTTAAACGAGCTGTTGATTTTATTGAAGGATTGACGGAGTGTCATAAGATCGTTCGGGAACGATTGGAAAAGTCGAATGAGAAGTATAAGCAAGCTGCTGATTTGAAGAGACGAAGTGTTGAATTTAATGAAGGTGATTTGGTTTATGCAGTATTGACTAAAGACCGTTTTCCGGTTGGAACGTATAATAAGTTGAAAGCACGGAAAATTGGTCCGATTGAAATTTTAAAGAAAATCAATGAGAATGCTTATAAGTTGAAGCTGCCAAAGGATGTATACACTTCTGATGTTTTCAATATTAAACATTTAATTCCGTATCGTGGGAATGAAATTGTTGTGGAAGATGTTGAGAATTCGAGGTCGAATTTCTGTCAACCCGGGGAGGATGATGCAGTGCAAACAGAAGAAATGCAAGTATTAGGTCGCTCACGACCTAAAAAGGAAGAGATAGGTCGCTCAAGACCTAACAATGATACAGCGCGACCTAACGAATTGAGATTGAGTTGTCTCCGACCTAAGAAAACACAGGAAGAAGCATTCCGACCTAACAAGCTCCGACCTAGTGATATTGAGCGACCTAATGATATTGAACGAGCTAGTGATGTTGAACGAGATAACTTCGCCGAGTTCCGATCTAAGCAAGCTGAACTGCCTTCTATTTTAGGTCGTAGGGGATTGGGTAGTGTTGTATTTTAGGTCGTTACCGACCTATGGGTTGTGTTGGGTGTTAAGTCGTGAATCGTTGAGTCGTTATATGTTTAAGTCGGTAACGAGTTAAGTCATGTACATATGTTGTGTGTTGTATTGCTTAACTCGGTCATGAATGGGAAGTGTTAGGTCGCGTACGACCTATGGTGAGTCGGTCGTGTTGAGTCGCGTGAGTTGTTTAGGTCGTTGAGTGCTGTGTTGTATACAGGAGAGTATGTTGTGCTGATAGGTCGCTGCCGACCTAGGTGTTGTTAAAATGTGTTGAGTCGCTGATGTTAGGTCGCTGCTGACCTAAGTTAGGTCGTAAGTCGTGGCCGACCTAAGAGTCAGGTGATGATTTGTTGCGTTGCGTTGTAAAAGCTATAAATAGAGTGTGTGTTGTAATTTTTGTGGTTGTTGATTTTTGAATAAAATTCCTTTTTGTTAGCTTTGTGCTTTCATACCAATTGGTAGTTGAGTGTAATCTCCTATCTCCTCTTTCGGTTAATCGAGTGCGCTCGATTCAACGATCGTAGAAGCCGATTCACGGAATCTAGTGCGCTAGATCAACGTGCGAAGAATCGTAGATCTTTAAACACGGTATAGTGCGCTATCAACGTGTTTGAGATAGCTAGAGTTTGGTATCTTTGGATCAACGAACTTGGGCATTTTGGTATCTTCAACTCACCGATTGTTACATTTCACCGATTGAAGTTTTGTTTCGAATAATCCGCTGCGTCAATCCACCATCCAAATCACAATCATCATCCAAAATAAAACAATATCAATATATATCTGATAATAATATGCAGGTAATAACTGGCAGTTATATTCAAAATAATTTAACAACTATTAAACTAACAGTTTATATTCATTAATAAATTTTATAACTGTTAACTAGCAGTTTATAGGCGAATAAATAAATTCTAACTGTCAATTAATATGCAATACATAAACTAAATTAACAATTAAATTAAATAAATGCGAATTAACAGATATGCTGAATAAAACATGCCAAACATTCATAAATAAATTCCTACTCATATCTAAAATAAATTTAACAAACATAAAAACTTTTAGAAGTTGTGAGTGGGTTAAAACACTCACCTTTTTGAATTTAAATTGAATTCAAATCCAATTTAAACCCAAAATTTGGACAGTCTTCAAATTCATCCAAACTGGTGCCAAAACGTCAGAAATTCCGATACGATCCCATCAAAACAAACCGCGCGCGAATCCGAGCTCGTATGCAAAAGTTATGAAAATTTGAAAAATGGAAAATTCTGGTCCTGGGTCGACTTCGGTGCGCCGCCTCTATTCCCCGGTGCTTGCTTGGAGTTTTCGCCAAAACGACCCGGAGTGACCCGAGTCATTTTCTTCCTGGACCGAAGTTGCTCTAGGGTTTTCTCCCCTGAAACCCGAAGCGCGACCAGAAGTTGCTGCAGATCTGATTTTTTTTTTTTTTTTTTTGAAATTGAAATTATTATATTTTGGAATTTGAGAATTAGGTTTTTTTTTTCTGCCATTAGAATGAGGAGTTGAGAAGGAGATCTACGTATAGAAAAATGTAAATAAGGAGTGGCTAGGGTTTACAACAGGTTATATATAGACAAGGCTGAAAAATAATAGATGGATCGGATTGGATCTAAACATAAGTTTAAATTTAGGCATAAACATATATGTAATAAACTAGCATTAAATTTTGAAACGTGAATTGATTTAATTGGAAATAAATTACCCAAATGTTCTTATTCGATCAAATTTTATTTACTGAAGGTTGCACTTAATCTAATTTATACATCTTGCCCCTTTTGTCTTTAAATCAATAAATCTTATATAGTATATAGATTTATCATTAATTTTATCTATTCTTCCTTTTTAGGCAATGTTCTATATATTAGATTTCATTTAAATGCAATAAATCATACTATCGTAGTTATATCCAATTAAATAAATAAATGTTGATTCCTACTCTTTTTATCCAACAATTGTTTATGTTTTATTCCATAAATACTTCTACACACATCCTGGATTTTGTATAAATGGTTGTAACGTTAAATCTTGTCTACTTCCCATTTTATATTTAAGGTTTCTAAAACCGATTAATATTATTCCCTAGTCCAAACACCCTTTTGCCCAATTTATATTAACATATCCTTAAATTAGATTAACTCCTATTGATGTAATAGTTAAACATAAATTTCACTTATTTGAAATAAATCCACAATTTAATTTCAAATAAATCAATAAATTTTGGTTTATCACTTCTTAAATATCCAATCGTCATAATTTAATTAAAACTACATTTATCACATTTTATAGAATTTACCATCTTAAGTGACAAATCAAAACTACCCTAACTGCACAAATTTAGGGTAATAATTTCAATTGCTTTCCCATTAAACTACATAAATTATCCAAATGAAACCTAAGTGAAACGTTTATTTATTTAAAAATCTTACTGTTTAAATGAATTTATCCTTTACGATATAATTTACATTTGACTTGATTTCTCATTTATTTTGCAAAACGGTAAATTCCAATTGCTACCAACATTATATTTAATATAAATTTGAATCCAAATAATTGGTATTGCACAACCTTATTGCGTACATTTACATATAGTTACAACTAAGTCAATACACTAATTTCATGAATTCATAAATTAATCCACAAATTTCCATTGACTCTTTATATTCAAAATCAATTGCAAAGGTTTAAAAGTTGCTAAATTTCGATTTCAGTAATTCCTTTAATTCCATTCAAAATCAGCAATTATCTATTAAATGTCCCAAAATTTCTATTAAATTAATCTAACGAATCTTTAATATAAATTAGATGAATTAAATATTGCATTCAAACTATTGCGTTAATATTTTCCGTTTCACTTTAAAGTAACTAAATTTGCCAATTATAATACTTATTTCAATTTCTTAAAATAACCCTTTATTTACATTGAACCCAATTTAATTAAGTTTCCAATTGATTAGATTCAATTTCAACATTTAACTACCCTTAAGTTTTAGGTTATAAACAATTTATATGTATTCTTTCTTAATTATTACTTTGCAACTTCTCGTATAAATTTCACAATCAAACATAAATTTTAAAGTAACGCTTAATAAATATGCTCCTATAATTTCTCAACTTTTAAACGAACGTCACTCCACTTTCAATTAGCGTAACATTCATTTAATTATTACCACCTATTACCGATCCTAATCCCATTAACAAATAAGCAGATAGATTTTTATGATAAGTGTTACAAATTTTTTTTTTTTTTTTAAATAAATTACTATTCATTACTATTGCCTTAAATTCAGCATTAATTTCCTTGCATTAACATTTTATACTAAAATCTTTGTCCAATTATAATTTATACTCTAAAAAATTTCATTTACACCTTTCGTTGTTTCTTAATTACAATTAAGGCGCATCAACTATCTATATTGGTAAATGATTGAATTTTCTAGTAATCCTACTATTTAATGTTTAGTATATTTGTATATTATTATTTACCCTTTTGTTCTCCACTATAAATATATGCACACATACAAATTAAGATTCTACATCTAATTAATCATTCCACCCAATATATAAATTACTAACCTTAAATTATTGCAATTGATTATCTAACATACAGCTGAATCTATTTCTAAATTTTCATAATTCATTAACACCTTACAAAAGTTTACAAATACAGGGCTTGTATCAGATAAAATTTATTTTCATTGATGAATTCAATACTTGCCTTTATTTTATTTATTTCCAACTTAATATCCAATCGCAACAATTTCCACTATTACACTTATTAATTTCAATACATAATTCAATTTGTAAATTTTAATTACCCTTGATACATCTAATTTCAACATTCACTTTCATATAAATAAATAAGATTTCTGTTTCTTTCTAAATTAAAATAAAAATCCTATTAATTAAATTCATTTTAAACATCGTATTTACACGGGTCGTTACACTCTCCCCCACTCAAAACTTTTCGTCCCCGTAAAGGAAAAGAAAAGAGAAGGAAGAATTTAATAAACAGTACATCTTATTTCAGATATTAACTTATAAACAATAATTTACTAAATTTATTACCTTAAATAAAATATACCCGTTTTATAATCATTATATCTTTTTATATTTAGATAAATAAAGTTTGGAAAGCATTTTCAAATAATCTCTAAGTGGTTTCAATCACTAACAACAAATCAATCCAACAATCATCCATTTCAACAACCAGCATACACAACAAATATAAACAACCATATAATCAACAAACAGATAGTTGCTCGGGTTCAAAGAGAAATGGTACAGAATGAACAATAACTATCCAGTGCATCATTTACTCAGCAGTCTTAGATGAGATCGAATAGATTATTTATTCATCCAACTACTTCAAATTTCCTTACCCGACCAACCATAATCAAACAAAAACAATTCAAACCAACCAATCAAATTAACTTATATCAATTCATTACATACTTTAGTTGTTTGATTTCCTTTCCAATTTATAGTTTACATTTATTTCTAACAACTTCAAATTTTATTTTCTCGTTAGTGGTTGTATCCTTTATTTTTACTTATTGCTTACAATTTATTCACTTTTATTATTTATTTATTCCGGTCATGTAAGTTTCTTTTATTTGTATTGTATTTAATACACTTCTCAATTTCAATCTTTTATTCCATGCTTACAATTCTATTACTTATTTATAGTAACCCTTTTTAATTCCCTTAAATTCTTAACCCTAAAATATCCATTCTTATAAGTAAAGGAATTTACAAATTCTTTAACTAGGGTTTGCAGTCATTTATTTATATTACCTACTTTCCATTATATTCAGCTAGTAGTATTTAATTCATACTTAAGTTAATAACCCTACACATCAATCCTTATTTATTAAAGAATTTCATTTTATTCACTTAAGTTTAAAATCACCTATTTATAATACTTACCTTTAATTTTGGTAAAATTTCAATTATAACTTAAGTTTATACCATTAAATTCTTATGTATAATAGCAATTCATTGAATACTTCATTATTTCCAAAATTCCTACTTGTATAATATTCTATTCCAATCTCTTATTTAACATTTCAACCTTTCATATTGGTAAGTTATATATGTTATAGAAAATGCAAAAGAACTTATACAAGTTTTATCTCTTCTTTTAATTTAATTTAATGTTCAACAAATCTTTACTTCTTTCTTATAAGTAAAATTTTTAACTTCCTCTATAACTTAGCATTTAAGACTCTTATTTTATTTAGGGTTTCAATTATTAATTAAATTCTGTTTCACTACTATAATTGAAACAATTAATTAATGGAAATTAAGAATTAAATACCGGGTCAAATTTCAAAATTATTTTAAAAATAATAGATAAATAATTTCTTACAACTTATATATCTCTAATTATATTTTAAAACAATTAAATTTTAGATGATTTCAAAATAAATCTGCAGTAGAATTTACTACAGTGGCCTTTCCCCTTCGAAACTCGAAAATGAAAGTCGATGATGCGGCCGCATCACCGAAATTATTTTCCAGCGACAGAGAGGAAAGTACAAAATTTATTTTCTCCAAAATTTTCTTTAAAACAATTCTTCCGAATTATACTAAATATTTATATAAGAAAATACTTATAGACCAAATCATTATATTTCATAAATCCTTTGAAAGCAAATTTTCAAAAATCCCGGACTTAAGTTCTAAAATTTCCAAATTTCAATGATTTTAATTGCAATCTTATTTTACCTATTATTTATAAATTTTATTCCTAACAACCAATCTATTGCGACCAAATATAGATATCATTTGAAAATTTTTATTTTATATATAGAAAATATAATAGGCAAAATTATTTCATTTACCTATATTAAAACAAATATTATGTCGGTCTGTCGTATTAAGTGTTTAGAAATCCCTATTGATCACATAGCGTCCCATGCATCAACCAGAATTTATAAATACAAAACGGAACAGATTAACACAATATGAAAATCTTTTTATAACACTAACAAATACGCTCTCTCATATATATACACTCAGCGATTAACAAAGAGTCAAACCCCACAAAGGCAAAGTTTATCGCTAAACCAAAGCTCTGATACCAACTGTAACATCCCACCTTTTCGCACGCTTTAAACCGCCACACGTGCCAATTCAAACCATACGGAAGGGCGGATTGTTATGGGGTAAATAAAAAAAACAGAGAAGAAAAAACTAAACAGAATCTCACAGCGGAAGGATAAAATATAATAATCAAATATACAGTTTATAAATCTGTTTACAAAACCATTTATATAATACATATCAGAGTTACACATACCAATAACAAAGCAGCGGAACAGTGTGTAGTGCACTAGTATAAATAATAATATTATAAATCTTCGTCTTCGTCCTCCAGAGCTAAATCTTGCAATCCTGAAACGCTCGGACTGACCCGAGCGAATTTGAAAAGACAAAAACACTCGAGTCAGAACTAAAAGATCTTATGTGAGTTAAATTAACAGAAATAAATATGAGTGCAGTAACTCAAGAGATGCTCGGGATTTACATCTCCTAAGGATGCGTTAAACTATTTACTATGTAGTATATTGCGCTATTATAATAGTGTTTATTTGTAAAATAAACTTACTTTTTAATAGCGTTAAGGGGTTACCCATATAGCCCTTAACACAGAATATATTCCCATAGTCTATACAGTACCGTAATCTCCCCCGTACTGGGCGTCGTCAGAGGGCACTCCATAGGTATGGTACAAAACCAAAATCGTATAAGGCGCGCTAGGGTAGGTGACACGGCACAACTAGGCAATGCCAGGGTAGATATACCAATTGCTACTCGGGCTGATGGTAACGCATAGCCGCAGCTACCGCCCACCTCGAACTAACACCCCCAAAATCAAAGAAATCAATAGTGGCCACCGAATCAATCCAAAGTCAGAGTATAATATCGAAGAAGTGCGTTCGATCAGAGGAATGACCTCATTGGCCCGAGAATCGCTCCTGTTTTAGCCACCTTATGCCAACTCACGGGAGTTGGGTCCACGTATTTACCTTACAGGAAACGCCGCCACCAACCTACTTCATTCTGGAATCTCCACCGCGTACACAGTTGTTAAAGTGGTTTTCAGAGTTGGCAGAGAGTATGACAACTTCCGATCCCGGTCTCTTCAACAACCAAACGTTATTATAACACCGCGGTCATTTAAAAATAGTTTATACTTTAAAACCAGAATAAAAATTTCCATTTCAAAAATATTAATACGATATCAATTTAAAGCCCAAAACAATATGATATCCTTTTCACAAATATAATTCTTTTCCAAAATCATACTGCTTTAAATTTTAAAATATCTGGAAACCAAATATTTGAGTTATACTTTCAAAGCATAATATTTCGAAATTCATAATTTAAAACCATAACTTCTAAAACTTAAATGGTTCGGATATTCAATGGTATATATAATAAATGGTTTAACTTTAAGGTTACTTTGTAAAGAAATTATTTCCAGGGCTCTACAAATATACTTCTTTATTTAAAGTCTAAACCAAATTTAAATATCACTTTCAAGTTCCAAAACCACTTCAATTTCTATTTATATATATATATATATCCATTTGGAGTATTAATATTTCAAAACTAAAGTTGGAATTTATTCTTTCAACAAATTAAATGTTCTATTATTTAATTTTGAATATTTACATACAATCTATAAATAAAACTCCAATTTCTAGAAATTAAGTATTTTCTTCAATTTAATTTATACTAAAATATCCCATTTAAGTAAATCTTGGAAAATCCATTTATAAATATCATACCTTAAAATTTCCAAACTTAAACATATAAGATATATTACCAAATTCCATTTTCTCAAATTTTTATCATTTTATTCAACAGGTTTAAACACAGCTTAAATTTAAAATTTTAACTTCATATGTGTATATATCGAATTAATATTTTATAAAATATCAAAATTAAATTTTTATAAACCGTATCCCATCCAAACCATAGAAATCACCTTTAAAATAATTTATATATAGACCACGGTGCCTGTATATAATTTTCTATCCTATGGTCAAGTGATACAGATATTTATCATTTCAATCCGCAATTTAAAATAAAATTTTGCGGTTGTATATCATTTCAAACCACAATCCCGAATGAAATGAAATATGCATGATAACTTGCAGTTTAAATGATATAAAATAAAAACATCCATTCATCCACATCATCCACCATCCAAATCACAATCATCATCCAAAATAAAACAATATCAATATATATCTAATAATAATATGCAGGTAATAACTGGCAGTTATATTCAAAACAATTTAACAACTATTAAACTAACAGTTTATATTCATTAATAAATTTTATAACTGTTAACTAGCAGTTTATAGGCGAATAAATAAATTCTAACTGTCAATTAATATGCAATACATAAACTAAATTAACAATTAGATTAAATAAATGCGAATTAACAGATATGCTGAATAAAACATGCCAAACATTCATAAATAAATTCCTACTCATATCTAAAATAAATTTAACAAACATAAAAACTTTTAGAAGTTGTGAGTGGGTTAAAACACTCACCTTTTTGAATTTAAATTGAATTCAAATCCAATTTAAACCCAAAATTTGGACAGTCTCCAAATTCATCCAAACTAGTGCCAAAATGTCAGAAATTCCGATACGATCCCATCAAAACAAACCGTGCGTGAATCCGAGCTCGTATGCAAAAGTTATGAAAATTTGAAAAATGGAAAATTCTGGTCCTGCGTCGACTTCGGTGCGCCGCCTCAATTCCCCGGTGCTTGCTTGGAGTTTTCGCCAAAACGACCCGGAGCGACCCGATTCATTTTCTTGCTGACCCGAAGTTGCCCTAGGGTTTTCTCCCTTTAAACCCGAAGCGCGACCAGAAGCTGCTGCAGATCCGAATTTTTTTTTTTTTTTTGAAATTGAAATTATTATTTTTTGGAATTTGAGAATTAGGTTTTTTTTTCTGCCGTTAGAATGAGGAGTTGAGAAGGAGATCTACGTATAGAAAAATGAAAATAAGGAGTGGCTAAGGTTTATAACAGGTTATATATAGACAAGGCTGAAAAATAATAGATGGATCGGATTGGATCTAAACATAAGTTTAAATTTAGGCATAAACATATATGTAATAAACTAGCATTAAATTTTGAAACGTGAATTGATTTAATTGGAAATAAATTACCCAAATGTTCTTATTCCATCAAATTTTATTTACTGCAGGTTGCCCTTAATCTAATTTATACATCTTGCCCCTTTTGTCTTTAAATCAATAAATCTTATATAGTATATAGATTTATCATTAATTTTATCTATTCTTCCTTTTTAGGCAATGTTCTATATATTAGATTTCATTTAAATGCAATAAATCATACTATCGTAGTTATATCCAATTAAATAAATAAATGTTGATTCCTACTCTTTTTATCCAACAATTGTTTACATTTTATTCCATAAATACTTCTACACACATCCTGGATTTTGTATAAATGGTTGTAACGTTAAATCTTGTCTACTTCCCATTTTATATTTAAGGTTTCTAAAACCGATTAATATTATTCCCTAGTCCAAACACCCTTTTGCCCAATTTATATTAACATATCCTTAAATTAGATTTATTCCTATTGATGTAATAGTTAAACATAAATTTCACTTATTTGAAATAAATCCACAATTTAATTTCAAATAAATCAATAAATTTTGGTTTATCACTTCTTAAATACCCAATCGTCATAATTTAATTAAAACTACATTTATCACATTTTATAGAATTTACCATCTTAAGTGACAAATCAAAACTACCCTAACTGCACAAATTTAGGGTAATCAATTTCAATTGCTTTCCCATTAAACTACATAAATTATCCAAATGAAACCTAAGTGAAACGTTTATTTATTTAAAAATCTTACTGTTTAAATGAATTTATCCTTTACGATATAATTTACATTTGACTTGATTTCTCATTTATTTTGCAAAACGGTAAATTCCAATTGCTACCAACATTATATTTAATATAAATTTGAATCCAAATAATTGGTATTGCACAACCTTATTGCGTACATTTACATATAGTTACAACTAAGTCAATACACTGATTTCATGAATTCATAAATTAATCCACAAATTTCCATTGACTCTTTATATTCAAAATCAATTGCAAAGGTTTAAAAGTTGCTAAATTTCGATTTCAGTAATTCCTTTAATTCCATTCAAAATCAGCAATTATCTATCAAATGTCCCAAAATTTCTATTAAATTAATCTAACGAATCTTTAATATAAATTAGATGAATTAAATATTGCATTCAAACTATTGCGTTAATATTTTCCGTTTCACTTTAAAGTAACTACATTTGCCAATTATAATACTTATTTCAATTTCTTAAAATAACCCTTTATTTACATTGAACCCAATTTAATTAAGTTTCCAATTGATTAGATTCAATTTCAACATTTAACTACCCTTAAGTTTTAGGTTATAAACAATTTATATGTATTCTTTCTTAATTATTACTTTGCAACTTCTCGTATAAATTTCACAATCAAACATAAATTTTAAAGTAACGCTTAATAAATATGCTCCTATAATTTCTCAACTTTTAAACGAACGTTACTCCACTTTCAATTAGTGTAACATTCATTTAAATATTACCACCTATTACCGATCCTAATCCCATTAACAAATAAGCTGATAGATTTTTATGATAGGTGTTACAAATTTTTTTTTTTAAATAAATTACTATTCATTACTATTGCCTTAAATTCAGCATTAATTTCCTTGCATTAACATTTTATACTAAAATCTTTGTCCAATTATAATTTATACTCTAAAAAATTTCATTTACACCTTTCGTTGTTTCTTAATTACAATTAAGGCGCATCAACTATCTATATTGGTAAATGATTGAATTTTCTAGTAATCCTACTATTTAATGTTTAGTATATTTGTATATTATTATTTACCCTTTTGTTCTCCATTATAAATATATGCACACATACAAATTAAGATTCTACATCTAATTAATCATTCCACCCAATATATAAATTACTAACCTTAAATTATTGCAATTGATTATCTAACATACAACTGAATCTATTTCTAAATTTTCATAATTCATTAACACCTTACAAAAGTTTACAAATACAGGGCTTGTATAAGATAAAACTTATTTTCATTGATGAATTCAATACTTGCCTTTATTTTATTTATTTCCAACTTAATATCCAATCGCAACAATTTCCACCATGACACTTATTAATTTCAATACATAATTCAATTTGTAAATTTTAATTACCCTTGATACATCTAATTTCAACATTCACTTTCATATAAATAAATAAGTTTTCTGTTTCTTTCTAAATTAAAATAAAAATCCTATTAATTAAATTCATTTTAAACATCGTATTTACACAGGTCGTTACAATGGTAGTCGCAACTCTCGTGGGTGAGATGAGCCAGTTAAAGCATGGAAAGAAATTTCTTGAGGGGATTCGAGGAGAGGTTCGGTTGTAGTTGATATGTCAGGTGGTGGTTGTGGATCGGGTTCTCCATCGGCCGTGTTATTTGATTCGTTAGAATTTATGTCTGGAAGAATCATTAGTGTATGAGTTGGTTTACATCGATGACCGAATTGGTACTTCTTATTGCAATTGAAGCACAATCCCTACTATTTACAGGCATTCATTTCGGTTTAGGAAAGTTGTTTGATGGGTATAGTCGGCTTGGTTGTTTGAGTGGAAGGTGTTTGTAGAAATGTCTGAGTATTGTTTTGGGTGGGTGGTGATTTGGTAAGATATTGGCTGGTTCTAGAAAATGGGTATTTGGTTTGGTCGGTAGATTTTCGTTCGGTCAGTTTAGCTGTATCAATTGCATCGGAGAGTGTAGCAGGCTTAAGTAGGAGTAGTTCATTTTGAATATCTGTTTTGAGGCTGGAAATGAAGCATTGAAGAATGGAGTCAGGTTGTAATGTGGTGATTCGATTACAGAGGGTTTCAAAGGTAGCTTGGTAATTGTCTGTGGTGGTGAGTTGTTTCAGTTTGAAAAGGGTAGCCTGTGGATTTAAGAATGTAGGCGGGCCGAAGCGTTGTTCTATTTCTTTTGATAAGGCTGGCCACGACGATAGTTGCTTGTTACGGTGCATCCACTGAAACCAGGTGAGAGCTTGTCCCTGCATATGAAAACTTGCAAGCTCCACGCGTCTGTCTTCGGGTGTTGAATAATATGTGAAAAACGATCAGCCTGGAAAATCCAGTCATGAGCATTGGAGCCGTCAAACGTTATTAGCGTGATTTTTGGTTTCTGTGTTGGTTAGGGTGTAACGACCCAACTCCCTACACTCCAGAAAGTCACATCGCTAATAAGAAAGAAAGGGATAGAGAATAGAAAAGAAAGAAGAGAAAGAAGAAACAACACATGAGAATCTAAACAGCGGAACGAATAAAGTATATTAATAACATAAAATATTACATAGTTTACAACCACTATCAGAGTACACAGATATACAACATATACATCACATACTAGACAGTTATAAACACCTGTCTTGTATTTTCAACATAATACAACTCAACAGATAACACAGAGATATTATACACAGCGGAATACTAAACATATCTACAACGCCGAAGCCTCCTGCTCCATTGCTCCTCCAATATTCGTCAAAGCTAACCTGAATCCCTTGGCTACTCGTAAAAAATTTGAGTACCCAAGAGTTTATGGAAACAAAAATAAACTCCGGGTCAGACATGGGTCTGGTGTGAGTAACAGGTTAAAGTTGCTTAACTTTCAAAAACCTTTGAAAAGAAAAGGTATCACGTAAGACTTCCCACACATAAACATGGAAAAGTTTTTACCTTACGCTAACCAAAACATTTGATAGGAAATTCTATGATATTATAATAGTGTCTAGGGTTTTCAAGTAAATATGAAATAGCCGAAATTGTTACATTCATTAAATTCCAGCTACTAGCCACAAAAGTGGGTAATACAATCAAAACCGTTGGCACTTATTGGATTTTGGATTCCATACAATGGCAGGGCTACTGGGGTACCGCCCGTCACAGTACGTGGCCTAGATCACCGTACCGAGGATTACTCCCTTCATCCCCTGCTACACAAGGCCGGACCCATTCCTTACTGAATAGTTCCGAACAAGACAACCCCGCAGTCGGCGCGCTTTCCAACTGCCCACTAAGCCGAAATAAAAAGGGACTTCTAGACAGGGGAAAATCTTGCTCTCAAGTGGGGGCTACCCACGAAGCCTTGCTGCACCTCCCCTGTTTTAGCCATTCCCGGTTGATGAGGCTTGAGGCTACGATTACCTTTATAGGACACATCACTTAGAATGCTCATCGTCCACCTGACGATGTGCTGAAAGCATTCAATCCATACAAGTTCGTTCCGGGTTCGAACGAAACCGAAGGCATTAACTCGTTACACTCGTTTTGGAATCACCCTCAGAGTTAACGACGATAACCCTTGCACTCTAATTCTTCATCTCGAATCTATAAGTACTATTCCGTCAAACTCATTACGGAATCACCCACAGAGTTATACTGACGTATAGCTCTTACACCTCGAGTCTTCACTAAACTCCACTTAGATTAACGACCTATCGTTAATTGGAATCGATGTGGTTTTCGGATATCCAAATATGGAAACCCGATCCCGGTCTCATCGAAATCCAAAGCGTGTCTTTTAGGGTCCAAGTTGTTTTAAGTTTTAAAACAATTCAATTTAAACTTATCTATATACACATAGATAGATAACTCATAGATTCACAACAGATAATTATCATTATCAAACTACAGATAATCCACATTATCACTATTAAAAGATAATCCATATTAATATCACAATGCAACCAATGCATCCATATCAATCAACATTACTAATCTCATCTCTGAGATTCAAACCATTCAAAGCAATCATTATCCATTCATATAAGCAATGACTTATAATCATACCATCTATAATTAATTTAAAATTAATTAAATTAATTACATCTTCTCTAATTAACTTAAAATGAATTAAATTAATTACTTACCTTAATATAAATCTTGCTTACATCATCATTAATTAATTACAAATTAATTAATTAATTATCCATTATTAATCACTTTAATTAATCCCCTTGATTAATTATTCTTAATTACATTTAAGTAATTATCCTTAATTAATTTCACAAATTAATTACTCTTAACCATAATTAGTAATTAACCTTTAATTACTTCATTAATTAACTATAACTAATTACATTAAACCTTAATTAATTACAATTAATTAATTACCTTTAATCATTTATTAATAATTAATCTTAATTATTAAATCTTAATTACATCATTAATTATTTAATTAATGATCCTTAATTATATTTAATTAATTATCTTAAATTAAATTAATTACATCAAGTAATTAATCTTAATTAAACCATAATTATTAATCACCTTTGATTAATCACACTTAGTAATTAACTACCCTTAATTACTTATCAAATTAATTACTTCTTAATTAATTTCTTTAACTAATCCCTTGATTAATTATAAAATAATTTAATCCAAATTATTTTCTCAATCCAAACATCATCCACTAATTACATCTAGTAATTATCTCTAATTACTTCACTGAGTAATTTTACTTCATTAATTACATTAAGTAATTATCATCAAATCCAATGTTTAAAATTAATTAAACTTAATTAATTAATTTAAACCAATCACATTAACTCCATTAATTATATTAAATAATTAATGTTTTAATTACTTTTATTTAAGTATTTAACTTAAATAAATTTCACAATTTATTATCATTAATTAATTAGTCTAATTAATTACTAAACATTAATCATATTAATTAATTACTAAATAACCTTAGTTAATGACCATCATTAACAATTATTAATTCCTTAATTACTTTTCCTCATTTACTTCTTAATTAATCTCTAATTTAAATTAATCCAAATTATTAAATATAAATTAAATAAATAAGCCACTCCTCAATTAACTTATTTATTTAATTGCCTTAACACCTTAATAATTTCTATGAAAAATCCATTTCTTATTAATAATTTTATTAATATTAAAGTGTACTTAGAACATTGCATTTTATATTTAAATTCAAATTCCATTTTGAATCTAAAATTCAAAATGATATTTATTTAAGCATAAACCAATTTAGATTCCATTTATATTCTTTCTAAAACAAATGCCAATAACATTTATTACTTATAATTAAAGCTTATATAAGATAAGTCTTAATTTGCTTAATCTAATTTAAAAATAAGTTTTAAATACATTATTGTCAAATTTCAAATTCAAGTTAACACATCATTTGACTTCCTTTTATAAATCTTTTATAATGACTTTATTCAAAAGGAAAACAAGTTTAAAATATTTGTTTGAAAACAAATTTACTTTTAATAAACAATTTAAATTTAAACTTGTTTGGAAACATCTAAATTTTTGAACTTATTCAATTATCCAGATTTTTAAATTCAATACATTTGAACTGTTCCCTATTTAAATCACTTGAATTTAAACTTGAAATTGAACTCTTGCTTTACACCTTGATTTTAAATCTCTTTATTAAAATACAAATTCATTTTTTTGAAACCTGCAGATTTAAATATCTTTAAGAAACTGAACTTAAATTTAAATTTGAACTGCTGTTTTAAAATTAACTTCCAGATTTCAAAAATGAAATTTTAGTTTTCAGAAACTGCCAAGTTTTCTTCTTCTTTTTTTTTTTTTTTTTTTTTTTAACTAGATTCAAATTCAAACTTGAATCTATATATATATATTTTTTTAGAATTTAAACTTACTTCAGATTTCAAAACTACATTTAAATCTCATTTGAATCTTTATTTCATTAAAGTTTGGTTTAATTTTAGTTTAAAAATCAAAACAGAGCTACAGGTTGCAGGACTAAACCTGTTAACATGCCTAAACCCGAGCACTGCTAAATCCACTTCGAGTCTGCAAGCTCTCTCCTTCGAGTAAACATACTATCTGCTTCGAGTTATTCTCCATTTTCCCTTGAACATACCAAACAATCCCCCTGAACCTTAAAGTGCACGGTGCACATGCACCGTGCCTCCGGCAAACATCACCCGCCTCCAGTGACCTTCTCACATCATCGATCAAACCCTCAAACCATTACAAACATCACAATGCTCATTTACAACTCGAATTTGAATTCGAGTTCAAATCCCAAAATCTGGAAACAGAAGACCAAATCCACCCAAACCTGTCAAAGCTTCCACCACCTTCCTCCGACCATCTGAATGCTTGCGCCTCCGTTCATTCCACCATCGACTCATCCTCAAACATCCCCTTAAGTTACAAGGCACTCGATCCACTGAGTAGGTCGTGCCAATCAAAACACAACCCAGACAATATCTAGGGTTCTAAATTTCAAAGTTCACTTATATACAACCCCTAGCATTAATCACTGTCCAACCATTTTTCCCATCATCACCCATCACCATTCTAACTACATGAGGAACCCCTAACTCCACACCTTCGTGGATCACCAGAAAGTCAAAATTTTCTCTTTTAAGTTCATTTCAGAACTGCTCCCTCAATTCAAGTTTAAAAATTGTGATTTGAATGTTAAAAATCTTGATTTGGTTTGTGTATTCATTTCATAATACTAAATTCATAAATTATTCAGTTTGAATTTACACCTAATTTGACATCCACTGATGTTTATTTTTATTTTTTTTTATATTTCCAGTGAACCTTTCAATTTAAAATTTAACTTAACAAATCTTTAAAACTCTTTGATGATATAACAACAGTTTTATTCAAATGTTAAGTACTAATCCAAATGGATTTTTAGGAGAATATAAATTTTTGAATCAAAACATGAACTTGAAACTGGTAACAGAGATTGAACAGAAACACTTCATACCCATCCACACATCCATATAAATATTCAGAGACAAACTTATATTGCATTCTCAAACATATTTTGTTTCAGTGATAAAACATGCAACATAATTATACCTTAAACCATTTATGTTATGAAGTCACGCACAAATTTTTAGGGGCAGAGTAAACTTATTTTCTGGAAAAGCTTCCCAAAAATGCAGGCAACACAAAATCACAAAAGCATTCACAACTATATCCATATTCACATATATATATAAGTACCAGCAATGAACTTGTAAATGACATGCAAACATTTATATTCACAAGTAAAGAAAGCAACCCAAAATCTATACTTAAGTTTATTTAATATAGAATGTTACTCACCTGTTAAATTTGAAAACAGAGCCTCCATAGGTTTGAAAGTTTGGTTTTGCAGAAGTGCTTTTAAAACTGGAAACCCCTATTCTTTTTAAAACTTTTCATTCCAATGCTTGCTTTAAAACTTTGAGTTGCTTGTTACAGAGCTCTTGTATGCATGCTTTGTTTCTTTAATTTTGAAACTGCAGTTGCTAGGATTCCAGATGCTAAATGATGCAGATGCCCTTTATATTTGAAAACTATGCAGAAGCTTTTATATTTGAACAACAATATGCAGTATTGCTTGCATATGAAATGCAGGCTTTGAGATTGCAGAATTGAATTGAAATTTGATTTTTCTTAAGAAGGTGACAGGTTTGCTTTGCATGCAGCTACTACAGGATTTCCATATTTTGAAAGGAGGAAATGCAAAGTTTTGATGTAGGTTTACTTGAATGCAGATTGCTTTTTGGCTTGCATGCAGGCTAATTCCAGAAGTGCAGGTGATTTTCTTCTTGATTTCAAAATGTGACAGATATGTTTTCTAAACATAAAAATGTGGAGGCTTTGAAAATGATTTTGTATTGATTTGTAAGAAGAATTTGCATGCAAGCTTTGTTTCAGATTTGTGGAGTGGATTGAAGATGTTTCAGATTTGGGTTTTTCCATTGTTTCTTAGTTTTTAGAAAAAAAAAGAAATAAAAATGGAAGAGAATTTGTTTATATGTAAAAACTGAAATAAAAATAAAAGAAAAACAAATAAATGACACTTGTCTTACAATTTACACACTTGTCACTTTATCATGTTTATGTATTACACTTGTCTTATAAAAGCAATTAGTATTTAATTAAAAGCTTACTTAGTATTTATTAAAAGTTAATTAGTATTAATTTAGTATGTTATTATAAGATGAATGTAAACTTATGTTTAAATGAATTAGTTAATCATGCTTGCATGTATATAAATTTTAAAATGAATAAATCAAATTTAGTTTATAAAATGAAGCTTATACAAATATTCAAAATCAAAGCAAATTAAAAACATTTATACTTTTAGATTTCAAAGCTTTGAGTTCAAGTTCAAATTAAATTTTGAAACCCATTTTAATTACAAATATAACTACACAATTTAAGTTTTGAAAAACAATTATTTTTATATAAAAATCTTTCTGTCAAAAACAATGTATTATTATATTTTAAAAGTAACAACATTTGATAACTATAAATAACTTATAAAAGAAATTATATTTTTAAGAAATCAAAATAAACCTTATTCTTATTTATTTAAACTTGAGTTAAACATATTTTAAATCATTTCAATATTTATCTTATGCATTCAAAATCATATTTATTTATTTATTTAAAGCAATATCTATTTCTAATGTATACATATTCTATATACATTTTAAATATAAAACAATTATTAACTTTTAAAAGATAAAATATATCAATTACATATTTATTTTTATTGGATTATTAAATTAATTCAAATCTTATTAACAAAGATTATCAAATCAATTTAATTTTTAATTAAGATTATTAAATTGATATTGCCAAAATTCCGGGTCATCACATTCCTCCCCCCTTAAAAGAATTTCGTCCCCGAAATTTAAAACAAAGGTAATTTAATAATCTATTTACAGATTTTAATTTAAAAAAAAACACAAGCATATACCAATAATATGCTAACAACCATAGCAATCAATTCAATCAATCAAACAAATCTAATTATCCAGACAAATTCTGGATAAAAAACTTCCACGAGTTTCCCCGGTATATAAAAATATCGGGATACTCGCTCTAAAAATTCCAAACAATAAATACTATTAAACTATAGAGCTCCTATTCATCTAGATTTACAGAACTAGACAACATATTAGACTACAGACGAGTCTAACTCAACAACCCATACCTTCCAAACTGCTGGTTCCAAAACCAGAGATAGACCATACACGTATTCCCTCAGAGATACGTGAAACTCACCGAATCCCAGTTATCTAAATTGGCAATTCAACTCTGAAAACCAAACACTTATCCAACCAAAACATAGAGAAAAGATCCAAACATCTCGGAGCTAATTTTCCAGCTTACCTCATCTTATAGCTCCTTGGATCAGAGAAAACTCCTACAACAACGAAGTCTCCAACTTCGAATTCCAAATTTCTCTGTCTCATATCCACAAAAGTCTTCGGACAATCTTGACTGCCAACATTCAACTGATCCGCTTAACCCTTGCTGATTCCTCTAGAAACAATCAGAACTAAAAATAACCCAACACAACGATCATCTCAAGATCAACCCAAAACCAAATCACAATTCTACTCCATAACTAGTAGAAGACTGAACTTACTTCTCCTTATCCGGAAAAGATAAATCAAAAGCACTCCCAAACTGCTTCCGCTACACAACTCTGATCCGAAGTAGATAAGAAAATGCTGATGAAGAACACAAGCACCACTGGACATCACTTCCTAGAAATATAGTTCTACAGATCCACAAAGAAGAACTCAGAAATTCCTCCAAAAACTGAGTTGCTTCACCAACCTCTAACTCTAGGAATCGTCCTTCTACTATGCTGAACCACCGGTTGCACTCCTGGAATTCTAGACGATTCAAAAGCTCAAACTCCAGATGCAGAAAAACTCTGTCTTTCCAGAAGACATCCAGAAAATTCTCCAACAATCCAAGAGAACACTCAAACAATCGCAAGTCCCCTTTGCGATCAACCCAGATTAATTTCCAAATAAAAACTGTTCTCTCTTTACCATACAGAACAACTTACTCGAGACAGTATTAGGTCTACAGTCTCGACACATACACTTCCAACCTTAAACATCAGACTCCAACCAATGGTAGTAATCGTGTTACAAACACTACTACCTTATCTATCTTTATAACCTATATTGGAAAACCTGAACAGGTAACCCAAAAGATAGATAGAAATAGATAAATATATATATATTAAAAATACAAATACGCTCTCTCAAGAAAGACACCACTACAGAGCCTAGGTATTCACTCAACCTAATGCTCTGATACCACTGTAACGACCCAACTCCCTACACTCCAGAAAGTCACATCGCTAATAAGAAAGAAAGGGATAGAGAATAGAAAAGAAAGAAGAGAAAGAAGAAACAACACATGAGAATCTAAACAGCGGAACGAATAAAGTATATTAATAACATAAAATATTACATAGTTTACAACCACTATCAGAGTACACAGATATACAACATATACATCACATACTAGACAGTTATAAACACCTGTCTTGTATTTTCAACATAATACAACTCAACAGATAACACAGAGATATTATACACAGCGGAATACTAAACATATCTACAACGCCGAAGCCTCCTGCTCCATTGCTCCTCCAATATTCGTCAAAGCTAACCTGAATCCCTTGGCTACTCGTAAAAAATTTGAGTACCCAAGAGTTTATGGAAACAAAAATAAACTCCGGGTCAGACATGGGTCTGGTGTGAGTAACAGGTTAAAGTTGCTTAACTTTCAAAAACCTTTGAAAAGAAAAGGTATCACGTAAGACTTCCCACACATAAACATGGAAAAGTTTTTACCTTACGCTAACCAAAACATTTGATAGGAAATTCTATGATATTATAATAGTGTCTAGGGTTTTCAAGTAAATATGAAATAGCCGAAATTGTTACATTCATTAAATTCCAGCTACTAGCCACAAAAGTGGGTAATACAATCAAAACCGTTGGCACTTATTGGATTTTGGATTCCATACAATGGCAGGGCTACTGGGGTACCGCCCGTCACAGTACGTGGCCTAGATCACCGTACCGAGGATTACTCCCTTCATCCCCTGCTACACAAGGCCGGACCCATTCCTTACTGAATAGTTCCGAACAAGACAACCCCGCAGTCGGCGCGCTTTCCAACTGCCCACTAAGCCGAAATAAAAAGGGACTTCTAGACAGGGGAAAATCTTGCTCTCAAGTGGGGGCTACCCACGAAGCCTTGCTGCACCTCCCCTGTTTTAGCCATTCCCGGTTGATGAGGCTTGAGGCTACGATTACCTTTATAGGACACATCACTTAGAATGCTCATCGTCCACCTGACGATGTGCTGAAAGCATTCAATCCATACAAGTTCGTTCCGGGTTCGAACGAAACCGAAGGCATTAACTCGTTACACTCGTTTTGGAATCACCCTCAGAGTTAACGACGATAACCCTTGCACTCTAATTCTTCATCTCGAATCTATAAGTACTATTCCGTCAAACTCATTACGGAATCACCCACAGAGTTATACTGACGTATAGCTCTTACACCTCGAGTCTTCACTAAACTCCACTTAGATTAACGACCTATCGTTAATTGGAATCGATGTGGTTTTCGGATATCCAAATATGGAAACCCGATCCCGGTCTCATCGAAATCCAAAGCGTGTCTTTTAGGGTCCAAGTTGTTTTAAGTTTTAAAACAATTCAATTTAAACTTATCTATATACACATAGATAGATAACTCATAGATTCACAACAGATAATTATCATTATCAAACTACAGATAATCCACATTATCACTATTAAAAGATAATCCATATTAATATCACAATGCAACCAATGCATCCATATCAATCAACATTACTAATCTCATCTCTGAGATTCAAACCATTCAAAGCAATCATTATCCATTCATATAAGCAATGACTTATAATCATACCATCTATAATTAATTTAAAATTAATTAAATTAATTACATCTTCTCTAATTAACTTAAAATGAATTAAATTAATTACTTACCTTAATATAAATCTTGCTTACATCATCATTAATTAATTACAAATTAATTAATTAATTATCCATTATTAATCACTTTAATTAATCCCCTTGATTAATTATTCTTAATTACATTTAAGTAATTATCCTTAATTAATTTCACAAATTAATTACTCTTAACCATAATTAGTAATTAACCTTTAATTACTTCATTAATTAACTATAACTAATTACATTAAACCTTAATTAATTACAATTAATTAATTACCTTTAATCATTTATTAATAATTAATCTTAATTATTAAATCTTAATTACATCATTAATTATTTAATTAATGATCCTTAATTATATTTAATTAATTATCTTAAATTAAATTAATTACATCAAGTAATTAATCTTAATTAAACCATAATTATTAATCACCTTTGATTAATCACACTTAGTAATTAACTACCCTTAATTACTTATCAAATTAATTACTTCTTAATTAATTTCTTTAACTAATCCCTTGATTAATTATAAAATAATTTAATCCAAATTATTTTCTCAATCCAAACATCATCCACTAATTACATCTAGTAATTATCTCTAATTACTTCACTGAGTAATTTTACTTCATTAATTACATTAAGTAATTATCATCAAATCCAATGTTTAAAATTAATTAAACTTAATTAATTAATTTAAACCAATCACATTAACTCCATTAATTATATTAAATAATTAATGTTTTAATTACTTTTATTTAAGTATTTAACTTAAATAAATTTCACAATTTATTATCATTAATTAATTAGTCTAATTAATTACTAAACATTAATCATATTAATTAATTACTAAATAACCTTAGTTAATGACCATCATTAACAATTATTAATTCCTTAATTACTTTTCCTCATTTACTTCTTAATTAATCTCTAATTTAAATTAATCCAAATTATTAAATATAAATTAAATAAATAAGCCACTCCTCAATTAACTTATTTATTTAATTGCCTTAACACCTTAATAATTTCTATGAAAAATCCATTTCTTATTAATAATTTTATTAATATTAAAGTGTACTTAGAACATTGCATTTTATATTTAAATTCAAATTCCATTTTGAATCTAAAATTCAAAATGATATTTATTTAAGCATAAACCAATTTAGATTCCATTTATATTCTTTCTAAAACAAATGCCAATAACATTTATTACTTATAATTAAAGCTTATATAAGATAAGTCTTAATTTGCTTAATCTAATTTAAAAATAAGTTTTAAATACATTATTGTCAAATTTCAAATTCAAGTTAACACATCATTTGACTTCCTTTTATAAATCTTTTATAATGACTTTATTCAAAAGGAAAACAAGTTTAAAATATTTGTTTGAAAACAAATTTACTTTTAATAAACAATTTAAATTTAAACTTGTTTGGAAACATCTAAATTTTTGAACTTATTCAATTATCCAGATTTTTAAATTCAATACATTTGAACTGTTCCCTATTTAAATCACTTGAATTTAAACTTGAAATTGAACTCTTGCTTTACACCTTGATTTTAAATCTCTTTATTAAAATACAAATTCATTTTTTTGAAACCTGCAGATTTAAATATCTTTAAGAAACTGAACTTAAATTTAAATTTGAACTGCTGTTTTAAAATTAACTTCCAGATTTCAAAAATGAAATTTTAGTTTTCAGAAACTGCCAAGTTTTCTTCTTCTTTTTTTTTTTTTTTTTTTTTTTAACTAGATTCAAATTCAAACTTGAATCTATATATATATATTTTTTTAGAATTTAAACTTACTTCAGATTTCAAAACTACATTTAAATCTCATTTGAATCTTTATTTCATTAAAGTTTGGTTTAATTTTAGTTTAAAAATCAAAACAGAGCTACAGGTTGCAGGACTAAACCTGTTAACATGCCTAAACCCGAGCACTGCTAAATCCACTTCGAGTCTGCAAGCTCTCTCCTTCGAGTAAACATACTATCTGCTTCGAGTTATTCTCCATTTTCCCTTGAACATACCAAACAATCCCCCTGAACCTTAAAGTGCACGGTGCACATGCACCGTGCCTCCGGCAAACATCACCCGCCTCCAGTGACCTTCTCACATCATCGATCAAACCCTCAAACCATTACAAACATCACAATGCTCATTTACAACTCGAATTTGAATTCGAGTTCAAATCCCAAAATCTGGAAACAGAAGACCAAATCCACCCAAACCTGTCAAAGCTTCCACCACCTTCCTCCGACCATCTGAATGCTTGCGCCTCCGTTCATTCCACCATCGACTCATCCTCAAACATCCCCTTAAGTTACAAGGCACTCGATCCACTGAGTAGGTCGTGCCAATCAAAACACAACCCAGACAATATCTAGGGTTCTAAATTTCAAAGTTCACTTATATACAACCCCTAGCATTAATCACTGTCCAACCATTTTTCCCATCATCACCCATCACCATTCTAACTACATGAGGAACCCCTAACTCCACACCTTCGTGGATCACCAGAAAGTCAAAATTTTCTCTTTTAAGTTCATTTCAGAACTGCTCCCTCAATTCAAGTTTAAAAATTGTGATTTGAATGTTAAAAATCTTGATTTGGTTTGTGTATTCATTTCATAATACTAAATTCATAAATTATTCAGTTTGAATTTACACCTAATTTGACATCCACTGATGTTTATTTTTATTTTTTTTTATATTTCCAGTGAACCTTTCAATTTAAAATTTAACTTAACAAATCTTTAAAACTCTTTGATGATATAACAACAGTTTTATTCAAATGTTAAGTACTAATCCAAATGGATTTTTAGGAGAATATAAATTTTTGAATCAAAACATGAACTTGAAACTGGTAACAGAGATTGAACAGAAACACTTCATACCCATCCACACATCCATATAAATATTCAGAGACAAACTTATATTGCATTCTCAAACATATTTTGTTTCAGTGATAAAACATGCAACATAATTATACCTTAAACCATTTATGTTATGAAGTCACGCACAAATTTTTAGGGGCAGAGTAAACTTATTTTCTGGAAAAGCTTCCCAAAAATGCAGGCAACACAAAATCACAAAAGCATTCACAACTATATCCATATTCACATATATATATAAGTACCAGCAATGAACTTGTAAATGACATGCAAACATTTATATTCACAAGTAAAGAAAGCAACCCAAAATCTATACTTAAGTTTATTTAATATAGAATGTTACTCACCTGTTAAATTTGAAAACAGAGCCTCCATAGGTTTGAAAGTTTGGTTTTGCAGAAGTGCTTTTAAAACTGGAAACCCCTATTCTTTTTAAAACTTTTCATTCCAATGCTTGCTTTAAAACTTTGAGTTGCTTGTTACAGAGCTCTTGTATGCATGCTTTGTTTCTTTAATTTTGAAACTGCAGTTGCTAGGATTCCAGATGCTAAATGATGCAGATGCCCTTTATATTTGAAAACTATGCAGAAGCTTTTATATTTGAACAACAATATGCAGTATTGCTTGCATATGAAATGCAGGCTTTGAGATTGCAGAATTGAATTGAAATTTGATTTTTCTTAAGAAGGTGACAGGTTTGCTTTGCATGCAGCTACTACAGGATTTCCATATTTTGAAAGGAGGAAATGCAAAGTTTTGATGTAGGTTTACTTGAATGCAGATTGCTTTTTGGCTTGCATGCAGGCTAATTCCAGAAGTGCAGGTGATTTTCTTCTTGATTTCAAAATGTGACAGATATGTTTTCTAAACATAAAAATGTGGAGGCTTTGAAAATGATTTTGTATTGATTTGTAAGAAGAATTTGCATGCAAGCTTTGTTTCAGATTTGTGGAGTGGATTGAAGATGTTTCAGATTTGGGTTTTTCCATTGTTTCTTAGTTTTTAGAAAAAAAAAGAAATAAAAATGGAAGAGAATTTGTTTATATGTAAAAACTGAAATAAAAATAAAAGAAAAACAAATAAATGACACTTGTCTTACAATTTACACACTTGTCACTTTATCATGTTTATGTATTACACTTGTCTTATAAAAGCAATTAGTATTTAATTAAAAGCTTACTTAGTATTTATTAAAAGTTAATTAGTATTAATTTAGTATGTTATTATAAGATGAATGTAAACTTATGTTTAAATGAATTAGTTAATCATGCTTGCATGTATATAAATTTTAAAATGAATAAATCAAATTTAGTTTATAAAATGAAGCTTATACAAATATTCAAAATCAAAGCAAATTAAAAACATTTATACTTTTAGATTTCAAAGCTTTGAGTTCAAGTTCAAATTAAATTTTGAAACCCATTTTAATTACAAATATAACTACACAATTTAAGTTTTGAAAAACAATTATTTTTATATAAAAATCTTTCTGTCAAAAACAATGTATTATTATATTTTAAAAGTAACAACATTTGATAACTATAAATAACTTATAAAAGAAATTATATTTTTAAGAAATCAAAATAAACCTTATTCTTATTTATTTAAACTTGAGTTAAACATATTTTAAATCATTTCAATATTTATCTTATGCATTCAAAATCATATTTATTTATTTATTTAAAGCAATATCTATTTCTAATGTATACATATTCTATATACATTTTAAATATAAAACAATTATTAACTTTTAAAAGATAAAATATATCAATTACATATTTATTTTTATTGGATTATTAAATTAATTCAAATCTTATTAACAAAGATTATCAAATCAATTTAATTTTTAATTCAGATTATTAAATTGATATTGCCAAAATTCCGGGTCATCACATAGGGGTAGACAGTAAAGGGGGTTGTCTGCTGGGCAACGGTTGATTGTGAGATGTAGTTGTTTGATTGTTTAGGGAAGATGGAGGTAAGGTGTCGAATTTCTAGTTTAATTCAGCCATTGATTTGGTAAGGGATTGAATGGCAGATTTGATGTCTATGATATCAGCATTTTGGGATTCGAGTAAGGATCTATGGCTGGTTTGTGTGGCTTGAATGGCTGTAATGGTTTTGTTGTGGTTGTTGAGCTGGTAAACGGCCTCTTCTAGTTGAGTCATAGAGGAATAGTTTTGGATGTTGAGGGAAAGGAGGAGAAGATCACTAGTGAAAGCACCAAAATGGTAGGGTTAAGATTTAGATTGGGAAGAAAGGGGGATAATTCGAGAGGAAGGATACAGAAATGGAAGGGAAAAAAGATAAAGAGAGATAATTCAGCAATTAACTTCTTTCATACCCATTCTGCAATTGCTAGTACATATTTATAGCCACTTTTACAACTTTTTCAGCTAGGACACTAACTACTTTTTGGCGCCAAAATAAATAACCGAAAAATAAAAACAAAAATAAAAGATAATGCATGCTGCTATTTTTTCTAACAACCCTGCAATCCATATTTCTAGGTGTCGTTACTTTCTAACAACCTTGCAACACTATTTTAATCCCTGAACCTTTTTGGCATTTGAATCGTTCTTCTTGGCCATGCATGCACGTTAGAGTTACCTTTCTGTGCACTGGTTGTGTGCGTATCATTGGACTCCTCGTCGCTAGAATGACAAAAAGGCCTACCAAACTCAGCCTAAAAGTAATAATGTCAAAAAAGTGTACGAAATTGTTATACAGTAAGGTCAAAAAAACATTAGTAAATAGTTAGACAGTAATGTCAGAAAAGAGTTACACAACTGTACACACAGATTGTTAACAATAACATTACAAAAGTGTTACGGAACGGTTACAATTTGCAACTTATGTTGCAAATTGCAACAACAACAAACCGTCACAAGTATGTCGCAAAATTGGTACAAGTAAAACTGTGCAGTTAACAAATAAAATAGTAAAGAGCGTACCGATTAGATTGTCCGAGTCCAGTTTCTGAAAAAAATTCCTTGAAACAATATTACCCCCTCTACGGCGCTTAAGGAAATCGAGCAATTGTTCCCCAAGATAAAACAGACATTCCCTGTGATGCAGCACAACAATCGCAGAGCAACGACAAACTCAAAAGCGTATTTTTAAGAAGAGTGCTATGAGGAGAAAGAAAAAGCAGAAAAATTAATTGTGTTTTCACTGTTTCCTGTCCGCCTATATATAGACGCGGTGCCTGTTCAAATGGATGCGATTGTTGGAAAGGTTGTGACCCTTTACCAGGCGGTGCGACCGTTTGAATTCGAACGGACAGAAATAAAAAACTGTTCAGTCTGAAGAGCTATGCCAAACCAACTGCCAACTGCAAAGTTCTAAGTGCCTCTAATATGCCTCAAACGCCCATTCACCCACACCGTGGATGCGGGTGCGGGCTCGGGCACGAGGGCGGGTGCACGCGAGGTGGTGCAATGCACCACCCGTCATGGCTTGTGTCTCTATTTGTCTATATGAATTGTCATAGTGTCCACATCTTAGTATATAAACACAAATAGTTTATTTTATTCTAAGATGTGGGACTATTCAACTTCCAAGGCAATTAATGTCTTCACATTCCCCAATACAACTCATTCATTTCTAACAATCTCCCACATGAATAAGTATTTGTTCAATTTGTTCTTAAAATTATGCGAAACATTTATCGTATCGGTTAAAGTAGCACATTGCTCTTGAACTTTCCTCGTGTTTATCCTTTTGACTTACTGGAGAATTAGTGGACTAGGTTGTTTTTGAACTGTAAGCTTTTTTGTGTAAATCTAAAATAGACAACACACAATAAGTGTTTCAAATCCTCCTTGGTTCTCTATTTGTGTTCGTTTTTGCAATAACACCAGCTTGGTCTCACAAGTGCTTTGGAGATTTTGCCTTACAATTCTCCTTGAAGCTGCGCCTTCGCACTCACGTAGGTGATTCTATAACGGGTATTTTCTCAATACTCGATTCTATAATATTACCAAGTATAGACATCGTTAAAAGTATTAAAACTTATCCTATTCTCCGATGAGTAGTGCACTGACTTATCATAGGAATGGTTTGAACAGTGTTATCATGTTTATCTAAACTTAGTTGTCCCTTTGAACCTAGATCTTGGGATCTCCAGTTATCCAGTTAGCTAGTTGTTAAAATTTGGTGATACAAAATCACAAATAGAGGAAAATATGCAAAAGAAATAATGAGAAGATTTTCTTTTCCCTAATTAATAGGCATATTTGAGTGTGTTTATTTCTCTCTCTAATTTGGTTAATCAAATTTTTTTTTTCCATCTAATGTTAACTTGGACATTAAGTAATTAATTATATAAATAGAGACTAGAAGAGAGTAAAAATGTGGTGGAAAATCTATTTGCTCATTTTTTCTTCTCCATTTTTGTTCTTCTTCTCCAACAATTTTAGCTATATGAATATTTGCTCCCTTTCTCAATTTGGTTATTCAATGATATTTTATTTATTTTAGCTTTGTTCTATTAATTATAAATAAAATTTTGTGAATCAATAAAGTATGTGGTTGGGTGGATTATCTTGTGTTATTGCGTTTTTATTTCAATTCCGTCTTGTTTTCAGTCCAAGTTATCTCTTTTTTATGATTTGAGTGACAAAGATACGTTGATAAAAGCTTTCGCAAAGCACTACTATTTCTATAACAGTTTGGTATCGGAGCATAAATCATCACAAAGCTTAGAGTAGTTTTGGTTTGAAAAATTATTGATGTCGGATATGATTTCGTTTTCGAAGATGACTATTTTAGATGGGAAAAATTGGGGTATTTGAAAGTCTAAGATGGAGGATGTTCTGTACCTCAATGATCTTCATGATCCGATTGATGGAGATGGAAGAAACCCTTTGATGTAGATGAGGGAAAATGGAAGAAGATGGATAAGAAGACGATTGCTCTGATTCGCCAATATCTTGATGATTCAGTTTTCCATCATGTGGCTAATTGTTAATCCGCGAAGGCTTTGTGGTACAAGTTCGTATCTTTGTATGAGTTCACAGAGTACTACTAGTAAGGCTTTTCTGGCTCAAAAGTTGATACAACTGAGATTAGACGAAGAAAGTCTGTTGCGGAGCATTTGAATGAATTTCAAGATGTAATAAATCAATTGGCAAATATGAAGGTCAATTTTGATGATGAGTTACATGCTCTTTTATTAATGATTTCGCTTTCAAAAAGTTGGGAAACTTTGGTTGTTTCATTGAGTAATTCCAATGCTAATGGAACTATCTCTCTGGAAACTGTTCAAAGCAGCCTTTTGAATGAGGAGCTTAGAAGAAAAGGGTCAGGTATAAAATCAATTCAAAGTGAGGCTATGGTGGCAAGGGACTCAAATAAATATACAATTTGGAAGGACACTAATGGTAAAAGTGTTATCACTTGTTATTATTGTAATAAGAAAGGTCGCATACGCAGCAAGTGTTATGCTTGTAAAAGAGATCAGAAAAAGGCAACGCATGGTGATAGTAGCGGTGATGCACTGGTAGGTTTTGCTGAAGGCACCGATAGTGATTCTTCTTGTGATGTCCTCTTTAGTGAAAATAAGCCTTGGAAGATAGATTCGGGAGCTAGTTTTCACATTTATACAGACGTGAATTGTTTTTCTTCTTATGAGAAAAGTGTCGGCATGATTAGGATAACCAACGGAGAAGTGCTACCGATTTGTGGTATTATATCTATCCGGTTTTGTATGCATGACGGTGTGGTTAGAGAAGTTTCTGGAGTAAGACATGTACTCACTTGTTTTCATAATCTTATTTCTCTCGGTTAGTTGGATCGCCGTGGTTGCACTTATGAGACACAAGGTGGAGTTTTGAGAGTGAAGAAATGTGGTCGTGTAAGGATGAGAGGAGTATTGGAAGAAGGAAATCTCTATAGCTTGGTAAGTTCTGTTGTCGACAATGGAAAACGAGTGATTATTGAAGGACCTAGTCGGCAGCATGGTGGAGAGGTTAATATGATCACTACTTATGATTCTAGCATTGCGGATCATATTTTAGACATAGGTCTTCATGTTGATGATGCTCGAGGGATCGATAGTGATCAGGTAATGAGCTCAGATCAAGTGACAGACGAGTGTCGAATTGCTAAATCCACAATGACAAGACGGAGATCTTTGTGGTATTAAAAATGTTTTTTTAGACCGAATTTGTGTGGTGCACCTCATGTGGGAGATGCATTACTTCCAGACGGTGGTTGAGGTTTGTAATTTAGTATGGTTGAGATATTGAGATTTGTGATAGATCTAGATATGACATGCTTGATATGTTGGAGTTATATGATTTTACATCAAGGTGGAGTGTTAAATTTTTGTCACAACCCGTCTTCCACTATCCAGAAAGATGCATCATGAATTAAGAAAGAAAGGGATATATAATTGAAAGAAAAAGAAGAAAGAAGAACAACATCAGAATCTCAACAGTGGAATGAATAAATTATATTAATAACATAAGTATTACATAGTATACAACCATTATCAGAGTTATACAGATTATACATCACATACTAGACAGTTATAAACACCTGTCTAGTTATTACAACTCAATACAATACAAGGAAACTACTCAGAGAAACCAACATAGCGAAATACTAGATAACTATAACGCAGAAGCCTCCTGCTCCATTGCCCCTCCACAATTCGTTAAAGCTAAACTGAATCCCTTGGCTACTCGTAAAAATTTGAGTACCCAAGAGTTTAAGAAAAAAAAAAGATAAACTCCGGTTCAGACATGGGTCTGGTGTGAGTAACAGGTTAAAGTTGCTTAACTTTTGAAAACCTTTGAAAACAAAAGTATCACGTAAGACTTCCCACACATAAACATGAAAAAGATTTTACCCTACGCTAACCAAAGCATTTGATAGGAAATCCAGTGATATTATAATAGGTCTAGTGTTTTCAAGTAAATATGAAATAGCCGAAATTGTTACATTATTAAATTCCAGCTACTAGCCACAAAAGTGGGTAATACAATCAAAACCAAGGGCACTTATTGGATTTTGGATTCCATACAATGGCAGGGCTACCGGGGTACCGCCCGTCACAGTAGGGGCCTAGATCACCGAACCGAGGATCACTCCCAATCCCCTGCAACATAAGGCTGGAGCCATCCCGTACTGGAAAATCCCGAACAAGACAACCCCGTAGTTGGCCGCGACCCAATTGCCTACACAGCCGAATAAAAAGGGACTTCTAGACAGGGGAAAATCTCATCCTACTTGGGACTGACCCACTTAGCCTTGCTGCACCTTCCCTGTTTTAGCCATTCTCGGTTGATGAGGCTTGAGGCTACGATTACCTTTAGAGAACAAATCTCTTAGAATGCTCATCGTCCGCCTGACGATGTTCTGAAAGCATTCAATCAATACAAGTTCGTTCCGGGTTCGAACGAAACCGAAGGCATTATCTCGTTAAACTCATTTTGGAATCACCCTCAGAGTTAACGACGATAACCCTTGCACTCTGAATCTTCATCTTCACTTGAGATTCACGACCTATCGTTAATTTGGATTGATGTGGTTTTCGGATATCCAAATATGGAATCCCGATCCTAGTCTCATCGAAATCCAAAATGTATCTTTTAAGGCCAAGTTGTTTTAAATTTAAAATAATTCAATTTAATTATCTATATACACACAGATAATTCACATCATCACAATAGATAATCAACATTATCACCATAAACAGATAATCCATATTATCATCACAAATTGATAATCTACATTATCATCACCAATAGATAATTCGTATTATCATCACAATGCAACCAAGGCATCCATATCACACAACATTATTTATCTCATATCTGAGATTCAAACCATTCAAGGAAATCTATATCATCCATATATAAACAAGGATTAATAATCACACCATTTTTAATTAATTTAAAATGAATTAAATTAATTATTCCATCACTAATTAATTTAAAGTAAATTAAATTAATTACTTCATCATTTTGAATCTTTCTTACTTAACCATTAATTGATTACAAATCAATTAATTAATCACCATCTCATTATTTATTTCAATTAATCATTCCTGGTTAACAATTTTCTAATTACAAAAGCAATTAGCCTTTAAATTAATTACACAAGTTAATTATACCTAACCCTTTACAATAATTAACTTTTAATTACTTAATCAATTAATTAACTAATCCTCAATTTATCACCTTAATTAATCAACCTTGATTAATTATCCTTTAATTACATTCTAGTAATTATCTATAATTAATTTTACAAATTAATTATCCTTAACCAAAAACAGTAATTAACCTTTAATTACTTAATTAATTAATTATAATTAATTATATTAATCCTTAATTAATTACATTAATTAGTTACTTCATTAATCACTTATCATTGATTAATGAATCTTAATTAATCCTTAATTACATCATTAATTATACAAATTAATGACCCCTAATTTTAATTAATTAACTACATTAAGTAATTAACCTTAATTAAACCACAATTATTAATCATTTTTGAATAACCACATTTAGTAATTAACCACCCTTAATTACTTCATTGAGTAAATTAATTACTACTAAATTAATTACATTTAATAAATAAATTATATTTATTAATCATCCTTAATTAATTACCCTTAATTATTTACACCACTTAATTATTTTCAAAATGACTTAATCAATCAATGCTAAATTAATTACACTAATTAATTAATTATTAATTACTTTCACCAAGTAATTACCTTTCATATTAATTACACAAAGCAATTTATTCTAAAACTCTTCCATACTTCAATTAATTACCTCCAGTAAATTACTTATCTTAATTACTTCTCTAAGTAATTATTCTTCATTGATTTCTTATCAACCCATCAAATGTTTATTCTAAATTAATTAAACTTAATTAATTAATTTAAACTAATCAAATCAATTAACTAATTACAATGAGTAATTAATACCTTTAATTACCTTCATAAAGTAATCATACTTACCCAAATTCCATAAATGATTATCCAAATTAATTAATCCAATTAATTATCAAAATTAATTATATTAATTAATTATTAAATAATCTCAAGTTAATGATCTTTATCAACAATTTTTTTTAATTGCTTTTATTAAGTAATTGACTTAAATTAATTATTATTAGTTACAAATTTAATTAATCTTAATGACTTAACTTAACCTTAATTAATTTATTCAACCCTTAATTAAATAAATAAATAAATTATCTTATTTAAATTATCTTACTAATTTAATGAATCACAATTCATTAAATCTTTGATTTACTTTAAAATAAAACATTTCTTATTAATGATTACATTATCATTAACAAAGCAATTTAAAACAATTTACTTTAAATTTGTTTCAAATTTCATTTTAAATTTTAGATTTAAAATGAAGTCAAACTTAACTTTAACAAAGTTTAAAACATTTTAAAATCCCTTTTAAAACTTATGCAAAAGAATTTCTTATTTTATAAAAGATGTTTAAATTCCTTTAAACCCAAATTTATTTTAAAATACAAATCATATTTTAAATTACATCTTAAACATTCAAAGTTGTTTCAAAAACAATTTAAATTTAAAATCTTCCTTTATTACAAAACTATGATTGAAATTTGGATTTGAATCCAGATTTAAACTTAAGTTAAATCTCTACTTTTATTTTAAAGCATTACTTCTAAATTAAACTATTTAAACCCTTTTAAATTTTTTTAAAACATTTTACTTTATAAAATTTAATTAAATTGTAAAACTAGGTTTCAAACTCAGTTTTGAATCCATACTTTAAATTTAGGTTTTAAATTCTGTTTTAAAACTTGCTTTCAGATTTAAATTTAATTTTGAGTTGAAAACAATAAGGTTTCCAGAGAAACCTGTAACCACCACAATACCCGAGCCTCCCCTTCAATTTACTTCGAGTAAAATCCTTTACCTCTTCGAGCTATTACTCGAATTACTCGAGTAAAACTCGAGTCCAAAAGTTCTGCAACCCCAAAAACTTCACCTGACACACCACTGCACCGTGCATATGCATGGTGGTCCTAACCACCTCCGGTCGTCACCACTGCCTTGAGCACGTCGTCGATTTCCCTCAGATCCAACATCGGCCATCAGAATCTCACAAGCATCACGAAATCAAAATCGAAAACCCAAATTAGAAACTGGAAGCAACAGGCAACCCCCTCAAAACCTGAAAAACTCCACGTCCTTGCTCCTCCGGCCATCGGAGGCGTTGAAACTCCGTCCAACGTTTCTTCAACACCTAAACTACCATCTCCCCAAATATTGTAGCACTCGATCATCTAAAGCAACCATGCCGATCAAAACCGATGCACTATCCAAAAACTAGGTTTACAAATCAAATCGTATAATCACCATCACCACGGTGATCTTCCACCACCTCCACCATTTTTCCTTAAATCACTGACCACTCCTCTTCCTTTAGAAAGAATTATGACCCCTCAATCCATTGGGTTCATCAGAATTTCATCAAATTCTAAATTTTGGTTAAACCAGAAATGCAATCAAATCATTTTACTAAAAATAGTAATTTTTGTTTTAAAAATCAAGTTTAAGCTTTAGCTTTTGATTCATATACCTGAATCTATGAAACAATTAAATTGAATTTTTACTTATTTAAATTGATACCGTGGTTTATTTATTTCCAGAGGAAATACAAAATATTTTAACTTAACAAATTTTTAAACCTAAAGCTATGGTATAATAAACAACTTTGTTCAAGACTTAAGTCTTAACAAAAATTTGAACAAGAGCAAGAGATTTTTTTTATATTTTAATATGGACCTGGAACTAGAATCAGAGAAAATACAGTCACTCAGCAGTGCACACAAACATTTATATATATACACAGAGATTTAAAATATATTCACAAACATACTGGTTTTCTGAGATGAACATGCAACATAAACATATACTTGAATTTTAAAATTTTGATGTTACTCACCCGACATTGCATGAAACAGAGGCAGAGAGCTTTTGAAAACTGGTTTCAAAACTTGCACTTGAATGCTTTTACTTTTTTTTTTTAAAACTTGAAGGCCTTGAAAACTTTAGTGCTTGAATTACAATTGCAGTTGCATGCAGAGATGGCTTTGAAAGTTTTGATTAAAAATCAGGTTGAAGGAAGTGAACTAAAGGTAGGCTTTTAGACAGATGGAAGAAGATGCATGTTTGCACTGATTTAAAAATGCAGGCTTGATCAGATTTGATTTTGAGGATTTGCAAAATAAATCACAGATTTTTGATCTAATCTTCAATTTGAAAGTGGATTAAAGATAGCATTATGAAGATGTTTTCAGGCTTTTGATTGAGGAAGGGTTTGCATTGCATTTGAAAATCTGGTTTTGAACATGTAAAATGGTAACAGGAAAACAATACTGCAGATTTTTTTTGAAAGTGAGTTACAGGCTTGCATGTTTGAATTGGAAAGTGGATTACAGGGAAGTGATCTTAATTTGAAAATGGTTAGATGGATTTCTGGGTTTTTGAGAGTTTGCTACTGATTTGTTTCCAATTTTTGGTTCAGCTGAAGTCTTTAATTTTAGAGAATGAAGATTAGAAAAGAAAGAGAATGAAGAAAACATGCTTATATAAGTTAAGATGATTTATTTTAAAATAAAAGAAAAATTAAAAACAAATATGGCACTTGTATAAATTTTTACATTTGTCAATCAGAGTAGATTATTAGTTTACATTTATCTCATTAGTTACTTAAGATGTTAGCACTTGTTATATACATATTTTACTAATTTTTTTTTGTTTAATTTAAAAGTAAATAAAACCCCATTTTTCTTTATTTGTTAAATAATTATATATATAAATTACTTTCACATGTAAATGTATACGTGCATTTTTTTTAAAGAAAATGAAATAAAACAAATTATATAAAAATGAAAGCTTACTCACATAATTTAAATATGTTTATTCTTTTGAATTTCAAAATTAATTCAAAATTCAAATTCTACTTAAATTTAAAAATCCAATTTAAAGTTAATTTATATCATATACAAATTTAAAATAGAAATTCTGTACATATTAAAATCTATTTATATTTATACTTTATTAATATTGTTTGAAAATAACATATTTATCAATTTAGATAATTTATAAAAGAAATTATAAATTACTTATCTTATTTAACTGAATTAATGTTTAATATGTAAATTGTATTTTTAAACTTCCATATATAATTTCAAATTATATTTATCCAGCTATATTTTAAAAAAAGAAATAAAATAAACTTTTGTTTATTTTATTTAAAATTTAAACTTATGCTTAAAATATATTTTAAACAATTTAAACATTTTTCCTTAAGTATCTTAAAACCATATAGTTACTTATTAAATAGTTTTGAATAGTTATATATTAAATAGATTCCAAATTATCAAAATGTATATTAAAATTTGAAAACAAGATTTTATTTGTTTATTAAACTTCAAATCAAAACTTATCTATTTACAATATATATAAATATATATATGTACACATTATAAATAGAAAGCATTTTATTAGCTTTTAAAAGACAAAATTCACTAATTAAATATCTATTTAATTGGATTGTTAAATCAAGTCAAATTTTATTAACAAAATTTATCAAATCAATTTAATTTTAAATACAGAATATTAAATTGATATTGCCAAAATTTCCGGGATATCACATTCCTTCCCCCTTAAAAGAATTTCGTCCCCGAAATTTTAAAGCTAAGGTAATTTAATAATCTCATTAAAGATTAAATTTTAAAACACAAGCATATATCAATCATATGCTAACAACCATAGGAACCAATCATCCAAATAAACAAATCTAACTGTCCAGACAAAATTCGGGATAGAATTTCCTTGAGTTTCCCCAAGTATATATATACCGAGATACTCGCTCTACAGAATCCAAACAATCAAAACTACGAAGCTACTGAGCTCCTCCTCATCTAGGTCTACAAAACTAAACAGGATATCAAACTACAGACGAGTCTGACTCAACAACCAAACCTCCTGAACTGCTGGTTCCACAACCAGAGATACGTGAAACGCATCGAATCTCAGTTATCCAAACTGGCAATTCAACTCTTGAAAACCAAACACCACTCCAACCAAAACACAAAAGAGATCCAAAACACTTCGGAGCTAGCTTTCCAGACTTACCAAAAATTATAGCTCCTTGGATCGAAGAAAACTTATTCAAAACCAAATTTTCGATTCCGGAATCCGAATTACTTCATCTCTTGTCCACAAAATTCTTCGGACGATTCTGGGCTGCCTACATCCTCCCTGATCATCTCACCTTACGCTGATGCCTCTTGAAACAAACAAAACCTGAAACAACCCATCAAAATGATCCTCTCAAGATTAACCATCAACCAAGAACACAATTCTACTCCACAAACAACAAAAGACTGAACTTACTTCTCCTATCCGGAAAAGACAAAACAGATGCACTCCCAAACTGCTTCCGCTGCACAACTCTGATCTGGAATAGAAGAAAATGCTGATGATGAACATGAGCACAAACTGGATAACACATCCCAGAAATATGGTTCATCAGATCCATAAAAGAAAAACTTAGAAGTTCCACCAAAATCTGAGCTGCTTCTCCAAACTCCATCTAAAGGATCCATCCTTCTATTAGCTGAACTACCAGTACCAATCCTGGAATCCTAGCCAATAAGAAAACTCGATCTCCAGATGTGGATAAACCTCTGACTTCCTTGAAGCCATCCATAAAATCTCTAACAATCCAAGAGAACTCTCAACTATCGCAAGTCACTTTTTCGATCAACCCAGCCTAATCCAAAGAAACTGCTCTCTCTTTACCAATCAGAATAGCTTACGCTGGCCTAACCAATTCATCGAAGAAATGGATTCACACTGTTGCATCTGAACTCCACCTTCAGAAAACTAGTCAGCTAGAAGTCTTCCTGCCAACACAGAACACTCCGAGCTACACTGCTACCACCAAAGCCAAAGACTTCCTAATCCAAAGCTCTTTGGGAAACTCGGACCTCAAAGCAAACAGAAACACCCTACTGGACCCAACCACAACACCGAAGCAGGCACACTTCCTTAAACTTGTTCCAAAAAATACATCTTCGGATACATCCATAGTCACTTCATCTCATCACGCAGCTACTACTTCCTGAGGTATCAAGAGACCATTACTCACTTCTGCCAATCAACAGATCCAAACTCTACTTATCCAACTTCAAAGATAGACTCCGAACCTTACAAGTTTCCTTCAGAGATCGATGAAATCCTTTCACCATAGCAAAGCTCACGGTATTAGGTCTACAGTCTCGACAGTTACACTTTCAACCTCAAACATTCAAACTTCAACCAATGGTAGTAGTCGTGTTACACACACCACTACCTTATCTACCTTTATATCCTATATTGGAAAACCTGAACATGTAACCCAACAAATAGGTAGAAATATATATATATATATATATATATATATATATATATTAAAATTACAAATATGCTCTCTCAAGAAAGAAGACACTCCAAAGCCTAGGTATTCACTCAACCTAGCACTCTGATACCAACTGTCACGACCCGTCTTCCACTATCCAGAAAGACGCATCATGAATTAAGAAAGAAAGGGATAGAGAATAGGAAGATAGAGAAGAAAGAAGAACAACATCAGAATCTCAATAGCGGAACGAATAAATTATATTAATAACATAAGTATTACATAGTATACAACCATTATCAGAGTTATACAGATTATACATCACATACTAGACAGTTATAAACACTTGTCTAGTTATTACAACTCAATACAATACAAGGAAACTACTCAGAGAAACCAACACAGTGGAATACTAAATAACTACAACGCAGAAGCCTCCAGCTCCATTGCTTCTCCATAATTCATCGAAGCTAACCTGAATCCCTTGGCTACTCGTAAAAATTTGAGTACCCAAGAGTTTAAGAAAACAAAAGATAAACTCCGGGTCGGACATGGGTCTGGTGTGAGTAACAGGTTAAAGTTGCTTAACTTTTGAAAAGAAAAGTATCACGTAAGACTTCTCACACATAAACATAGAAAAGTTTTTACCTTACGCTAACCAAAACATTTGATAGGAAATCCAGTGATATTATAGTAGGTCTAGGGTTTTCAAGTAAATATGAAATAGCCGAAATTGTTACATTATTAAATACCATCTACTAGCCACAAAAGTGGGTAATACAACGAAAACCGAGGGCACTTATTGGATTTTGGATTCCATACAATGGAAGGGCTACTAAGGTACCGCCCGTCGCAGTACGGGGCCTAGATCACCGTACCGAGGATCACTCCCAATCCCCTGCAACACAAGGCCGGAACCATCCCTTACTAGACAGTCCCGAACAAGACAACCCTGCAGTTGGCCGCGACCCAACTGCCCACACAGCCGAATAAAAAGGGACTTTTAGACTGGGGAAAATCTCGTCCTACTTGGGCATGACCCACTTAGCCTTGCTGCACCTCCCCTGTTTTAGCCATTTCCGGTTGATAAGGCTTGAGCTACGATTACCTTTAGAGAACACATCTCTTAGAATGCACATTGTCCGCCTAACGTTGTTCTGAAAGCATTCAATCCATACAAGTTCATTCCGGGTTCGAACGAAACCGAAGGCATTATCTAGTTACACTCATTTTGGAATCACCCTCAGAGTGAACGACGATAACCCTTGCACTTTGAATCTTCATCTTCACTTGAGATTCACGACCTATCGTTAATTTGGATTGATGTGGTTTTTAGATATCCAAATATGGAAACCCGGTCTCATCGAAATCCAAAACATATCTTTTAAGGCCAAGTTGTTTTAAATTTAAAACAATTCAATTTAATTATCTATATACACACAGATAGATAATTCACATCATCACAATAGATAATCAACACTATCATCATAAACAGATAATCCATATTATCATCACAAATTGATAATCTACATTATCATCACCAATAGATAATTGATATTATCATCACAATGCAACCAAAGCATCCATATCACACAACATTATTTATCTCATATCTGAGATTCAAACCATTCAAGGAAATCTATATCATCCATATATAAACAAGGATTAATAATCACACCATTTTTAATTAATTTAAAAAGAATTAAATTAATTATTCCACACTAATTAATTTAAAGTAAATTAAATTAATTACTTCATCATTTTGAATCTTGCTAACCCAACCATTAATTGATTACAAATCAATTAATTAGTCACCATCTCATTATTTATTTCAATTAATCATTCCCGATTAACAATTTTCTAATTACAATAAGTAATTAGCCTTTAAATTAATTAAACAAGTTAACTATACCTAATCCTTTACAATAAATAACTTTTAATTACTTAATCAATTAATTAACTAATCCTCAAATTTATCACCTTAATTAATCACCCTTGATTAATTATCCTTTAATTACATTCTAGTAATTATCTTTAATTAATTTTACAAATTAATTATCCTTAACCAAAAACAGTATTAACCTTTAATTACTTCATTAATTAATTAATTATAATTAATAATATTGATCCTTAATTAATAACATTAATTAATTACTTCATTAATCACTTATCATTGATTAATTAATTTTAGTTAATCCTTAATTACATCGTTAATTATACAAATTAATGATCCCTAATTTTAATTAATTAACTACATTAAGTAATTAACCTTAATAAAACCACAATTATTAATCATTTTTAATTACTTCATTGAGTAAATTAATTACTCCTAAATTAATTACATTTAATAAATAAATTATATTTATTAATCATCGTTGATTAGTCTCATTAGTAATTAATTACACTTAATTAATTACACCACTTAATTATTGTCAAAATGACTTAATCAATCAATGCTTAAATTAATTACACTAAGTAATTAATTATTAATTACTTTTACTAAGTAATTACCTTTCATATTAATTACACAAAGAAATTTATTCTAAAACTCTTCCATACTTTAATTAATTACCCCCAGTAAATTACTTATCTTAATTACTTCTCTAAGTAATTATTCATCATTGATTTCTTATCAACCCATCAAATGATTATTCTAAATTAATTAAACTTAATTAATTAATTTAAACTAATCAAATTAATTAATTAATTACAATGAGTAATTAATACCTTTAATTACCTTCATAAATTAATCATACTTACCCAAATTCCATAAATGATTATCCAAATTTATTAATCCAGTTAATTATCAAAATTAATTACATTAATTAATTATTGAATAATCTCATGTTAATGATCTTTATCAACAATTTTTTTTAATTACTTTTCTTAGGTAATTAACTTAAATTAATTATTATTAATTACAAATTTAATTAATCTTAATTACTTAACTTAACCTTAATTAATTTATTCAACCCTCAATTAAATAAATTAATTAATTATCTTATTTAAATTACCTTACTAATTTAATGAATCATAATTCATTAAATCTTTGATTTACTTTAAAATTAAACATTTCTTATTAATGATTACCTTATCATTAACAAAGCAATTTAAAACAATTTACTTTAAATTTGTTTCAAATTTCATTTTAAATTTTAGATTTAAAATGAAGTCAAACTTAACTTTAACAAAGTTTAAAAACATTTTAAAAACCCTTTTAAAACTTGTGCAAAAGAATTTCTTATTTTACAAAAGCTGTTTAAATTCCTTTAAACCCAAATTCATTTTAAAATACAAATCATGTTTTAAATTACATCTTAAACATTCAAAATTGTTTTAAAACAATTTAAATTTAAAAACTTCCTTTATTACAAAACTATGATTCAAATTTGGATTTGAATCCAGATTTAAACTTAAGTTAAATTTCTACTTTTATTTTAAAGCTTTACTTCCAAATTAAACTATTTAAACCTTTTAAAATTGTTTAAAACATTTTAATTTATAAAATTTAATTAAATTGTAAAACTAGGATTCAAACTCAGTTTTGAATCCATACTTTAAATTTAGGTTTTAAATTCTGTTTTAAATTTTTCTTTTAGATTTAAATTTAATTTTGAGTTGAAATCAATCAGGTTTCTAGAGAAACCTGTAACCACTACAATACCCGAGCCTCCCCTTCAATTTACTCCGAGTAAAATCCTTTACCTCTTCGAGCTATTACTCGAATTACTCGAGTAAAATTGAGTTCAAAAATTCTGCAACCCCAAAAACTTCACCTGACACACCACTGCACCGTGCATATGCATGGTGGTCTTGACCACCTCCGGTCATCACCACTGCCTTGAGCACGTCGTCGATTTTCCTCAAATCCAACATCGACCATCAGAATCTCAAAAGCATTGCGAAATCAAAATCGAACACCCGAATCAGAAACTGGAAGCAATAGGCAACCCCCTCAAAACCTGAAAAACTCTTCGTCCTTGCTCCTCCGGCCATCGGAGGCGTTGAAACTCCGTCCAACCTTTCTTCAACACCTAAACTACCATCTCTCCAAATATTGTAGCACTCGATCATCTAAAGCAACCATGCCGATCAAAACTGATGCACTATCCAAAAACTAGGTTTACAAATCAAATCGTACAATCACCATCACCACGGTGATCTTCCACCACCTCCACCATTTTTCCTTAAATCACTGACAACTCCTCTTCCTTTAGAAAGAATTACGACCCCTCAATCCATTGGGTTCATCAGAATTTCATCAAATTCTAAATCTGGTTAAACCAGAAATGCAATCAAATCTCTTTACTAAAAATAGTAATTTCTGTTTTAAAAATCAAGTTCAAGCTTTAGCTTTTGAATCATATACCTGAATCTATGAAACAATTAAATTGAATTTTTACTTATTTAAAATTTACAGCGTGGTTTATTTATTTCCAGAGGAAATATAGAATATTTTAACTTAACAAATTTTTAAACCTAAAGCTATGGTATAATAAACAACTTTGTTCAAGACTTAAGTCTTAACAAAAATTTGAACAAGAGCAAGAGAATTTTTTTTATTTTAATATGGACCTGGAACTAGAATTAGAGGAAATACAGTCACTCAACAATGCACACAAACATTTATATATATACACAGAGATTTAAAATATATTCACAAACATACTGGTTTTCTGAGACGAACATGCAACATAAACATATACTTGAATTTTTAAAATTTTGATGTTACTAACTTGACATTGCATGAAACAGAGGCAGAGAGCTTTTGAAAACTGGTTTCAAAACTTGCACTTGAATGCTTTTACTTCTTTGTTTTAAAACTTGAATGCCTTGAAAACTTTAGTGCTTGAATTACAACTGCAGTTGCATGCAGAGATGGCTTTGAAAGTTTTGATTAAAACTCAGGTTGAAGGAAGTGAACTACAAGTAGGCTTTTAGACAGATGGAAGAAGATGCATGTTTGCACAGATTTAAAAATGCAGGCTTGATCAGATTTGATTTTGAGGATTTGCAAAATAAATCACAGATTTTTGATCTAATCTTCAATTTGAAAGTGGATTAAAGATTGCATTATGAAGATGTTTTCAGGCTTTTGATTGAGGAAGGGTTTGCATTGCATTTGAAAATCTGGTTTTGAACATGTAAAATGGTTACAGGAAACCAATACTACATATTTGTTCTGAAAGTGAGTTACAGGCTTGCATGTTTGAATTGGAAAGTGGATTACAGGGAAATGATCTTAATTTGAAAATGGTTAGAGGGATTTCTGGGTTTTTGAGAGTTTGTTACTAATTTGTTTCCAATTTTTGGTTCAGCTGAAGTCTTTAATTTTAGAGAATGAAGATTATAAAAGAAAGAGAATGAAGAAAACATGCTTATATAAGTTAAGATGATTTATTTAAAAATAAAAGAAAAATTAAAAACAAATATGACACTTGTATAAATTTTTACATTTGTCAATTAGAATAGATTATTAGTTTACATTTGTCTCATTAGTTACTTAAGATGTTAACACGTGTTATATACATATTTTACTTTTTTTTTATTTAATTCAAAAGTAAATAAAACCCCTTTTTCTTTATTTGTTTTTTTTTTGGCAAAGCCAGCGAGGTTGACTGGACCCTTACCAGTTTTATTGCTACACAATAAAAGCGGACAGTACAAGAGAGAAGAAAAGGAAGAAAAATAAAAAGAAAATAAATACAATTGAGGAAACAACAGCAAACATAAACCCTAACCATGAATCAAAGCGCCTGGGAATTTGGTGTTGCAGTTCTTCAATTGCCAGTGGGTGCTTCTCCTAACATCTTGCCATAAAAATTCAGTCTTCCTCCTGTGGTTATCAAAAACAACAGTGTTCCTTTCCTTCCATACAGCAGTAAGATATTTTTTCAAACACACAGCCAAGATTCTGGACTCAAACTTTCTCCACTTTGTTGCTTTGTAGATGATACTCCATATCATTGCAGAACCCCCAACAATAAGATTGACTCCAGTAATGGAACTGATTCTGGCCATCAATATTTTAAGAGCCGGACAATCAAAAAAAATGTGGTCAACTGTTTCCTCATGCAGCTCACAAAAGAGACAAAAAGAGGAGCAAGCCATACCAATATGATTCAACTTACTTCTAGTCAGGAGAGCTTGGTTTATGACTTTCCACAACATCAAGTTATCACATGGAGGAGAATCATCAGTCCATATCACTGAATACCATTTGGAAGCAGGGAGAGTATCATACACTGAAATAGTTTTGTAAACACCCCTGATAGTGTGTGGCCTCTGGTCCCACGTAACAGCCTGCATTTCATTGGAAGCGCTGTACTTGTTTTGGATCTCAGTCCATAATTGCCAGATCATTTGGTTACTAGTACCGGGCAATAGAAAAATCCCATCATGTACATAGTCATTAGCTTTAGCATCATAATGAATACCAGACTGTTGAACTTGAAGGTAGTCACAAACTTTTGAAAGGATAAGACCTCTTCCCGGCCAAGGGTCATGCCAGAAGCTCACTCCAGATTTTGCATTAACATGGTATTGTATGAAAGGGAGGTAAACATCTCTTAATTTCAGAATGCTTCTCCAGATCCAACTGCTATTTTGAGGGATCTCCATGCACCAAAAGTACTTGGTCTTAATATAATATTGCCAAACCCAATTAGCCCATATGCTGCTTCTTCTATTGATCAGGTCATCAAAATGGGAACTTATGGTAGCACGGTTCCACTTTCTTACATTAATAACACCTAACCCACCAAGAAGAATTGGAGTTTCAAATTTAGCAAATATGCACGGGATCAACTTCCTATTGTGTATGCTTCCAGTCCAGAAATACCTATGCATAGCTAACCTCACCATTTGCAACAGCTTGGAAGGGAGGATAATGCACCGAGCCCAGTAAACTAAAGAGGAAAAAACTACAGATTTAATAAGGACAAGCCTTCCGCTTTGAGTCAGATGCCTATTAGACCATGCACCCATAACAGATGTAATCTTATTGTATAAGGGAACACAATCAGCATTAGTAATTCTTTTGGCGACCAGGGGTAGACCAAGATACCTCATATCATTGTCCATGCTAGTGTACCCAGTGTGCAGATAAAGGGCAGCAGCTTGGGTAGCACTAACTCCAGCAAGTAACACGGAAGATTTTGCTTTGTTGATAGATAGACCAGTCATGCAATAAAAAGAATGGAGAGCCTCCATAATACCAGTCATGGAGGGAATATCAGGTTTAGTAAACAGCAATACATCATCAGCAAACATTAATGATTGTATTTGGAGTGCAGAGCACTTAGGATGGTACTTGATTTTCTTCTGAGAGTAACTGGTATTAAGCAAAACTGTGAAAACTTCCATGACCAACAAGAAAAGGTAAGAAGATATGGGATCATCCTAGCGAATTCCTTTACTACTTTTGAAATACCCAACAGGTCTACCATTCAAAACAACAGAGAAGTTTGGAGTGGAGATACACACATATATCCATGACACAAAAATTTTGGGAAACCCCATGACCGCCATGATCCTCACAATTGAAGCCCAGTGAATTGAATCATAAACTTTAGATATGTCAATTTTTAGAGTAGCAGCAGGAGACATATTACCTCTAGAATAACCTTTTAGCAATTCTTGAGCAAGCAGAACATTATCAAGAATGTTTCTAGAAGGTAGGAAGGCTGCTTGATTCATAGAGACAACTGATGGCATAATACTAATCATACGTGTGGCAATAATTTTCGTGATACATTTGTATATGACATTACAACAGGATATGGGCCTGAACGAGGAGACACAAGTAGGTGGATAAACTTTAGGTATTAGAGCAATGTTAGTACAATTCACTCCCCCAAGCAGTTTGCATTTTGTAAAGAAATTGTGGATTGCTTGGCAGAATTCTTGTCCAAGCACACCCCAAGTAGCTATGAAGAATGTAACGTTTAGACCATCAGGCCCGCCAACAGATTGTTTATTCATTGCAAATAGCGTATCTTTTATTTCCTCGTTAGTTATAGGCCTTATTAATTCAAGTGCTTCCTGTGATGAAATACTTGGCAAGGTAAGAGTTGAAATACGATCAAGGTCAGGGGAGAACCCAGAATTATTGCCAAGCAATGAGGAGAAGTATTCAACAAAAGCCCGGTCAACACTATCAACAGTGTGACAATGGTTTCCCTGATCGTCAAGGATACTAAATATGTTATCTCTGGTATGTTTGACCTTTATTGCATCATGGAAGAACTTGGTGTTCTTGTCTCCTTCAACAGTCCACTTGGCATGCAGTTGTTGCTTCTTCATGTTAGCTTCCAAGCATAAGGCATTGTTCACATCACTAAAGAGTTTGCTTTCATTAGCCGCAGCTTGCTCATCAAGGGGGTGCTCCATCATGTATTCTTGTTGCTTCTTCAGTTGTTCCTTAAGAGATGTGGAAAGAAGGCTGCCAGCTCCAAAGTTTGCATTGGCCCACAATTTAATTTCCTGCTTGATTTTTTTCAACTTCCTGCAAAACTTATACATGGGTTACCATAGCAGTTAAATTTACTGCTAATTTGAGAAACTAAATCAAGAAAATGGTCATGCTTGAGCCAAGCATCAAAAAATTTGAAACTTCTCTTTTCCTTTCGCAAATGGGGACCCAGAGTTAATATTAAGGGAGAATGGTCAGATAATATAGGTTGTGGGAGGAAAACAGATAAGGTGGGCCATTGATTGAGTGCTTGGATGTTGCAGAAAGCATGATCAATAGTCGTGAACGTACGAACTCCACTACGACTTCTATTATTCCATGAATATTTAGCTCCAGACCTATTAACCATGATTAAGCCAGATTGTTCAATAGATAAGTTGAAAGTAGCAATGTCTGCAGGAGTAAGAGGAATACCCCCACATTTGTCAGAGAGTTCAAAACAGGAATTGAAATCGCCTAGCACAACCCAGGGATGTGAAGACTGACGTAATGGTGGCTAAGAGTTGAAGAATGTGTTACGAGAAATGGCAGAGTTATCAGCGTATACAAAGGTGACATAAAAGGAGGTTTGTGAAAGAGTTTCAATGACATGAAGATGGATGAACTGTCTAGTTGAAAGGATCGGGGAAAGGGTAATAACTTTGGGATCAAACATAATCAGAATTCGTCCATAAGATGCAGAATCAAGGTTATGATGGAAATCCCAAGTAGGATCAATGTAAGTTGCCGCTTTGATGGATAATAAGTGGTTAAGTTTTGTTTCAAGCAAACCAAAAAGACAAATGTCATAAGTTGAAATGTAACTTTTGACTTGATCAAGTTTTAAGTTACAGTGCGCACCCCTGAGGTTCCATGCAGCGAATTTTTTAAACATTAAAAAATTATTGATGGATGGTGGAGTTGTTTCTTCTCTGTTCAGACAGAGACCTTGTTTCAATTTTCCTGTAGGGAGAGGAAAGTTGTGTGGTGGATGGATCTTTGGTTGGAATATGTTTTGGTTGAGGAAGGGTATGGTTTGTAGGCCAACCAGGCAGGTCAATGGAGAAATTGTAAGTTTGAGGATCTTGTGGATGAACTACAGGATCAGGCTTATGGCTTGAGAAAATAAGTTGTTTTATGAATGTCTCAATTTCAGTGCACCAAGCACTATCTTGTCCTGTGTCATGAGTATCAGCTTGTGCATGCACTACTGTAACACGGTTACCATTCTCCTTGCTATTGCTACAGTTAGCAGTTGCATTAATTTGTAAATGCTGCTCTTAAGTAGGCAAATATGGGATATTATTATCCATCACAGTACTGTTAGAAGGATTTGCATTGATCAGTGAATTTTCTTTACTTAATTCAACACAACTGTCATCAAGTTTGTTTTCACCATCCTCTACCTCATTAATATCAACTATATGTTGCTCGAACTCTTCATTCTACAGCACATTAAATTTGTTTTGTGTTTGGACAGTGCATGTTTGGTCCACTTTGTGGGGTTCATTTATAACATTCATACCAGAACTGTTTCCTTCACTTCCAACAGGTTCAAATGTTTCCTCTGCTACTGTGTTTATATTTGTTTTATTTTCCATCTGCTTAGTTATTTCACTTTTTTTTTCCCCTGTTTCTATTGACCTTTAGCCACACTTGCCTCACTGTACCTTGTTTGCCTGAGTTTTTTCCCTTATGCTCAATGTGTTGCTTCACTTCACCAAACTCCTGATGTTCAGAAGCTTCATATTGCTTATCCTTCTCTTCAATTACTGACTTCTTGCAAGTGATAGCCAAATGCCCAAACTCCTTACAAAAGTTACATATTTCAGGCTTCCACAAGTAATCAACTTTAACTTCCTGTTCAGACCCATCAAGCAGTTGAACAGAAAATTGTTCTGGCAGTTCATTCTTGGGCGCCACTTCAACTAAGCATTTGGCAAAAGTTATTCTTTCAAATTTTTCGGTCGATGCAACCATGCAAAGAAGTTTGCCAATTCTTGCAGCTAACCAGTTTATTCCCAAAGGAGACCAGGCAAACAAAGGAATGTTTGATAACTTAATCCAAACAGGGACAGCTTTGATACTACTACAACTGTTGCCAACATTCTCATCCCATGGTTTTACAATAAATAGTTTATTCCTCATAACAACAGGATCAGCTTCAGCTATTCTAATCCTATCTTCTTCATTGGTGAATTTGAACAGGAACAGGAATCCATCTGACTTAACGGTAATGGAACCACGCAGTTTCCAAGCCTTCTTAAGTAGTACAACACAGTCGAGTACGGTAGCGGGGTATCAAGAAAAAACCAACCAGGTATTCCTTCCACATCGAGTTACCTGCCTTAACAACTTCATCCGGTGGAACTAGGGCATCACCATTAAAATTAAGGTGAATGTCTCGTGGTTCATATTTCCCGGCGTTAGTGGGTTCAGCTTCGAAAAGAGAATTCCAAGCTAGCTGAGGATGTGGTACGGGAAGCACCGGTGGGGAAGAAAGGTTCAGAGCAGCAGATTGGGAGGAAGATGAGATGGTGGCAGTTGGAGGCAGGGTTTGGATTCTGACAAGAGGGATGGGGGAAGGAATAGTTACTGACAAGGAAGCATGGACAGCGGAAGATGGGGGTACAAGAATAGGGGAAGAAGGACATTGCGGTAGAGGGGGTGGGTGATAGGATGGATCAGCGGGGAAGATGGAAGGAAAAGGGAGGGTCCCCATTTTTGAAAAAAAAACTTAAAAACTTCTTTAATTTATTACTGAGGAATTAAGACTAAGCAATATTGAAAAAATATGTAAATGTATATGTGCATATTTTTCTTTATTTGTTAAATACTTATATATATAAATTACTTCCATATGTAAATGTATATGTGCATTTTTTTAAAGAAAATGAAATAAAACAAATTATATGAAAATGAAAGCTTACTCACATAATTTAAATATGTTTATTCTTTTGAATTTCAAAATTAATTCAAAATTTAAATTCAACTTAAATTTAAAAATCCAATTTAAAGTTAATTTATATCATATACAAATTTAAAATAGAAATTCTATACATATTAAAATCTATTTATATTTATACATTTATTAATATTGTTTGAAAATAACATATTTATCAGTTTAAATAATTTATAAAAGAAATTATAAATTACTTATCTTATTTAAATGAATTAATGTTTAATATGTAAATTGTATTTTTAAACTTCCATATATAATTTCAAATTATATTTATCCAGCTATATTTTAAAAAAAGAAATAAAATAAACTTTTGTTTATTTTATTTAAAATTTAAATAAACAATGGTTAAAATATATTTTAAACAATTTAAAGCATTTTTCCTTAAGTATCTTAAAACCATATAGTTACTTATTAAATAGTTTCGAATAGTTATATATTAAATAAAATAATAATTTCCAAATTATCAAAATGTATACTACAATTTGAAAACAAGATTTTATTTGTTTATTAAACTTCAAATCAAAACTTATCTATTTACAATACACACACACACACACACACACACATTATAAATATAAAGCATTTTATTAGCTTTTAAAAGATAAAATTCACCAATTAAATATCTATTTAATTGGATTGTTAAATCAAGTCAAATTTTATTAACAAAATTTATCACATCAATTTAATTTTAAATATAGATTATTAAATTGATATTGCCAAAATTTCCGGGATATCACAATTTTGGTGATACAAAATCACAAATAGAGAGAAATAAGTATGCAAAATAAGAGAAGATTTTGTTTTTCCTAATTAATAGGCATATTTGAGTATGTTTATTTCTCTCTCTAATTAGATAATCAAATTATTTTTTTCCATCTAATGTTAACTTGGGCATTAAGTAATTGATTATATAAATAGAGACGAGAAGAGAGTGTAAAAGTGTGGTGGAAAACCTATTTGTTGATTTTCTCTTCCTCGTCTTTGTTCTTCTTCTCCAACAATTTTAGCCATATAGATATTTGCTTTCTTTTTCAATTTGGTTATTGGTTCATGGTATTTTGTTTATTTGAGCTTTTTTCTATTAATTGTAAACAAAATTTTGGTGAATCAATAAAGTGGGTGGTTGGATGGAATATCTTGTGTTATTGCGTTTTGATTTCAATTTCATCTTGTTTTCAATTCAAGTTGTCCTCTTTGTGATTTGGGTGACAAAGATCCATTGATAAAAGTTTATACAAAGTGCTACTATTTCCAAAACACTAGGTGGGGTATCTGTTTAAAGAAACTTTTAGTTTATGAGCCTTAACCCCATTCTCATCAACAAGATATTAACCTTCTCTCTAGATAAGTCTTTTATTAGTGGATCCATAATGTTATCATTTGATCTTACATAGTCAATTATGATAACCCCATTGGAGAGAAGTTGTATAACAATTTTATGTCATGACGAATATGTCTAGACCTGCCATTATTAAGCTTACTATTGGCCCTTTCAATATTTGATTGGCTGTCGCAACGTACGCTTACTGGAGGTACAGGTTTTTCCTAATTTGGAGTACCTTCTATGAAATCTTGAAGCAAATTTACTTCTTCTGCGGCTTTGTCCATGGCAATAAATTCTGATTTCATGGTTGATCTTGCCATGCAAGTTTGTTTAGAGGATTTCCAAGATACTGCCCCACCAGTTAAGGTAAACACATATACACTAGTGAATTTTGTATTTAATGAACCAGTTATCAAGTTTGCATCACAATACCCTTCTATTACAGTTGAGTACATGCCACAATGTAGTCCATGACTTTATGTATACCATAGGTATCATGGTACTCGAATTATGGCATTCCAGTGATTCTTTCTCGGGGTGCTAGTATACTGCTGTGTTTATATATCAGGCCTGGTGCAGTTCACTATGTACATAATGCTGCCTAGTATATGAGAGTACTCAAGTTGATAAATACTATCACTGCTATTTTTAATCCAGTTTTGGTTCAAATCTATGGGTGTTTTGCTGGTATTATATTATGTTGTTTAAACTTTTCAAGTATTTTCTCAATGTATTGTGATTGGGACGACACATATCCTTAGTTAGTTTTATGTATTTTTACCCCAAGTATCACATCAGCGATTTTTAGATCTTTCATATCAAATCTGATGGAGAGCATATCTTTTGTAGATTTTATCATCTCCTTGTTTCTTCCAAATATTGGTAGATCGTCGACATATAGACATACAATGACATATCTCATATTTTTATGTTTAGAATAGACACATTTGCCACTTTCATTTATAATGAAATCCATTTAATATCATATTTTCGTTAAATTTTTCATGCCATTGTTTAGGCCCTTGTTTAAGCCCAGTGATTTTCTTAATCTACAAACCTTTCTTTCATTTCCAGTTTTTAGGAAACCTTCAGGTTGTTTCGTGCATATTTCTTCTTCCAGTTCTCCATTTAAAAATGTTGTCTTTACATCTATTTGTTGTATTTCTAAATCGAGCGTGGATGCGATTGCTATCAGCATTCTTATTGATGTTATTCTAGTTACTGAAGAATGTATCAAAATAGTCCAGGTCTTCCTTTTGTCTGAAACCTTGAACCACAAGTCAAGCTTTATATTTGTCTATTGAACCATCAGGTTTCAATTACTTCTTAAATATTCATTTATTATCCAAGGTCTTGCATCCTTAAGGTAAATCAACTAATTCCCATGTATGATTTGCCATGATCAATTCGATTTTATTATAAATGGTGTCCTCCCAATAAGGGGCATCGGTGGAGGACATAGCTTGTTTGTATGTTAATGGATCGTCTTCTAACATAAATGTGTAAAAGTCTAGACCAAAGGTTTTTGATGTCCTTGATCCTTTGCTTCTTCTCAGTTCTTCCTTTGGTTGATTAGCACTATTTTTCTGATCATTATCAACTTTTTGTTCAGTTTCTCAAGAGAATTGAAGATTTTGATTTCCCTTGGTTTCTTTAGAGGTTAATTTCCAGTACCCCGTTTTAAATGGTATACATGCTCGAAAAATCTAGCATTTTTCGACTCAATGATGGTATTTACGTAAATATCATCAATTTTGGATTTGTGTACCGAAAACCGATAAGCAGTATTATATTGTGTATATCCAATGAATACACAATCAATTGTTTTGGGTCCAATTTTGACTTTTGTTGGTTTAGGTACATCTACTTTCGCAAGACACCTCCACACTTTTAAGTATTTGTTGGATAGTGGTCTATTTTTCCAAAGTTCATGGGGAGATTTAGATGTTTTCTTTCATGATATCTTATTCAAATATGATTTGCGGAAAGAATAGCTTCTTCCCAGAAGTTATCTGGCAATCCAGAACCAATTAGCAAGACATTCATCATTTCTTTAAGAGTTATATTTTTCCATCTGGCTATACCGTTGGATTGAGGTAAATATGGGGCCGTAGTTTGGTGTATAATACTATGTTTGGCAAAAAATTCCTCAAAGGGAAATTCATATTCTCCTCCTTTATCACTTCTTAAAGCTTTTATTTTCTTTTTGAGTTGATTTTCAACTTCTTCTTTATACTACTTAAACATGTTGAATGCTTCGTCCTTACTTCTAAGGAGATACACGTAACAGTGCCTTGAACAATCATCAATGAAGGTAATGAAATGCATTTTTCCACCTCTAGCTTGACACATTTAAGTCGCATACATCTATGCGTATTAGATCTAGAGGTTTAGTTTCTTGTTCAACATGATGAAACGAAGTTCTTATCAATTTTGCTTCTGCACAAATCTGACATTTATAGTTGGAATCTATGTTACATTTTGGTATAAAATCTAGATTAATCATTTTCCGTAAGATATCGAAATTTACATAGCCTAATCTAGAATGTCATATGTTAGAGGAGTTAACAATATAAGCAGAAGATTCAATTTTATTCATATCATTGTCTGGTACAATAATGCTTATATTTGACTTAAATAAACCATCACAAACATATCCTCTTCCTACATACACTACATTCTTTGACAACATAAACTTATCAGACAAAAAATTGAGTTTGAAACCATGCTTGCTAAGAAGTGATCTAGAAATCGAGTTCTTGTGGATTTCTGGAACATAAAGAACATCTGCCAAAGCTAGTTCTTTTCCAGAAGTCATTTTCAGTACAATCTTTCTTTTGCCTCCGACTTTTGATGCGGATGAATTACCCATAAAAAGTCGTTTGTCCTCAGTAATAGTTTTGCATGTTGTAAACATCCACTTATTTGCATATATGTGTCGTGTAGTTTTCATGTCTACAAACCACTCCTTCGAGTCACCAACAAGGTTGTATTCTGACACTGCTGCACATACGTCCATATCAAACAGGCCTTCTGAGATGTCAGCCATGTTTGCTTCTGGTTTATTTTTCTTGGGTGCCCGACATTCGACGGTTTGTGTCCTTTCTTCCCACAATTATGGCATGAACCTTGAAATTTCTTTTATTTTTTAGGAGCATGCTCACGTTTTCTTTTGTTGGGTTTTTATTGACACCATTTGCCTTGGCAATCATGGTATGCAAAGTCTTCTTCTCTGATTTCGGTTATCTTCCTCAATCCTTAATCAGATTACAAGTTCCTCCATTTTCAACTCCTTACGCTTGAGCTTAAGATAGTTCTTGAAATCTTTCCATGATAGAGGAAGCTTTTCAATTGCAGTGGCAACCTGAAAGGATTGGCTTAGGGCCATTTCTTCATCGTGCAGTTGGTGAATGATGACTTGTAACTCTTGAATCTGATTGATAACGGTCTTTGCATCAACCATTTTGAAGTCAAGGAATTTTCCTACTATGAATTTCTTCATGTCCATATTTTCGGTCTTTGGATGTTCGAGCAGTATAGTATACATTGTATAGGCTGTAATCGAGCTCATTTATTACGAAGTTCTTGCACATAAATTCAGAACTCTTCCGGACATTCAAGGTTTCAACTTTTGTTGCATCGGTTTCCAATTCTTGGACTACAGGAGTATCTTCTGTAAGAAACTTTGCAAGGTCCAAAGTCGCCAAGTAAAACAACATCTTTTGCTGGCAGCGTTTAAAGTCCATCCCTGTGAACTTTTCCGACTGTTCTACATAAGACAGCGCTATTGTTGGAACCATACTAGTAGACTGACTAGTAATCATAGTCTGTATTGGTGCAGAATTGTTGCTTTCATGAGACATTTTCGTCTACAAAAACAGCCAACAATAAATAAATATTATTTCAAGATTGTTACTCGTAACGTCAAAAAAGTGTTACGAAATTGTTATACAGCAACGTCAGAAATGTGTTCCTAATAGTTAGATAGTAACGTCAGAAAAGCTTTACGAAACTGTACACACAAATTGTTAACAGTAACGTTACAAAAGTGTTACGAAACTATTAAATTACGTTGCAAATTACAACAACAACAAACCGTCACAGGTACGTAGCAAAACTGGTATGAGTAGAACTGTGCAGTGACAAATAAAATAGTAAACAGTGTATTGATTGGATTGTCCGAGTCCAATGTTTGAAAACTGTTTCCTTGAAATAATATTGCTCCCTCTACGAGGCTTAAGGATATCGAACAGATAAAACGAACCTTTTCTGTGATGCAGCGCAGCAATCGCAGAGCAATGACGAACTCAAGAGAGTATATTTAAGAACAGTGCTGTAAGGAGAAAGAAAAGGCAGAAAAATTAATTAGGAGTTGAAACCTATTCTGTTGAGTTTAAAATCATTGAAATTAACATATTTAATGATGGCGATTGCTATTGTTACCAATATATTTAATCAGTTGAAACTAAATGCAAATAAATGTTACACTTATGTGATTTAATACAATAACTGAAAGTGTGGTTGTGGTAAAATAAATAGAAATGTAAATTCATTCATGTGGTAACAATAAGTTAATAGAAGAATGAAACTAAGATAAATAACTAATTGGGATTTTATATTTTAATTTATGTGAAAATTTGACAAAATCCAATTTAATGGAAATATAGTAGTTAATACCAATAAAAATGGAGATTGAAGTATATTAATGTAATGAAATGTAAAACAAATGTTAATTTTGTTTATAGATTAATAGTTGATTTAAATAAAAAGGATTGAAATTGAATCAAATTAATTTATTGGAATTAATTATGATTAATTGAATTTATTGGAACTGAGGTTTAACATTGTAATTTGTGGGATATTCAATATCAAATTGATATAGGAATTTTTTATAAAGGATTATGAAAAATCCTAGTAATCCAAATTGATACAAATTATAAATAACTAAATATTGAATTGAAAGTGATTTAATTTAATTTAATATTAATTTAATTAATTAACTGGAATATAGTCATTTTGAAAATTATCTCGGATTTCGACGAATCCAGTTTCATCGAATTCGTAATGGTGAATTATTATAGGATTTCAAGTTTCGTAGCGATCAGACTTATCGTTTGATCCTAAGGGCTTGAAACGCATAGAAATCAATTAAATTAAATTAATTGAAATCAATTTGAATTAAGCTGATTTTAACGTAACTTCTTCATACGATGGAATTAGGAGTTGAAACCTATTCTATTGAGTTTAAAATCATTGAAAACATCTTTCTTGATATATAGGTTGATCCATTTCATTCTTGAGTCGAAACGGGCTTTTCGGGTCGTTTATCGTTCAATCAATCTTGTCCATTCATCCTATTTCTGACCTAACTATAAATAGTCCGTTATAAACCCTAGCCACTCTTCACATTCATTTGTCTGTATGTACATTTCCTTCTCAACTCCTAATTCCAATGGCAGACAAACCAAAAAAACTTCTCAATTGAATCTCAAATCAAAAATTCAACTTCAAATTAAAAAATCTCAGACTATATTGAATTATATATCAATTGGAAGCTCTCAACGAGCGCATCTCGGATCTGTAATTCATTTTCCAATTTGAACCTCTATCTATCCAGAAATTGATGAACTACTCTCGACCGTTCGTTGATCGTCTATCAACTTCGACGGATCGTCGTTTGGGGGTTACCGTCTTGTAGAGGAGGCCGAGTTGATAAAATTTGTGTCGTTCTTTTGGTTGATCAACGGTCTGATGTGACGAATTAATTCAATTAGGTCACGATGTAGTGGCCGCGACTTCCCTCATTCACGGCCGATGGTGGCTCCATCATCGTAGGGGGAGGTTGGAGGCATACCGATGGTGGGCCGCGAGCAGTTTGAGGCCAGAAAAGTGATCTCTTGCGGCGGCGACTTCATCGGGCTCGAGTGCAACTTCAACGCGAGGGTTCTGAGTAATGGAAGGTGGTGACGTGTGTTGTTTATTATTGTTTTATTTATTTTAAATTTCAAATCGTTGAACTTCTAATGATAATAACTTTTGCATACGAACTCGGATTCACGCACGGTTTCTTACGTTGGGATCGTATTAAAATTCCAGACATTTTAACGCTTGTTTGGACGAATTCTGAAACTATTTGAATTTTGATTTTAAATTGGATTTAAATTCAATTTAAATTCAAAGGTAAGTGTTTTAACCCACTCACAACTTCTAAAATTTCTTATGTTTGTTAAATTAAGTTTATGATGCGATTAGAAATTTATTTATGGCTGTTTGGTATATTTTGAATCATTATCTCAGTTAATTTGAATTTATTTGACTTAAATCGTTATTTAATTTATTATTGAATATAAATTGCCAGTTAAATGCCTATTATTGGTTATCAGTTCTATATTGATATTTAGTGATTGATTTGGTTATGATTGTGATGGATGTTTGACAATTGATATTGGATGAATGGATGTTGTATTCTATATCATTATAAACTGCAAGTTCACTATGGGTTGAAATGATACATATCTGAATGGTCTATGGATTAGGAAAAAATCGTTATGGACTGAAATGATAGACTCGAGCGATTTTATGGATTTTAATATTAATTCGGGATTGCGATTTGAAATAATATATTACCATGAAATTTTAAATTTCGGATTGAAATGATAAATATCCATATCACTAGACCCTAGGGTAGAGAATTATATACGGGCACCGGATTGGTTAAATTAAATGATTTTAAATCCTTAACTTTTGAATTTATTTAAATGATATTTTAAAATAAAAATTTGATTTATATAAATTAAAGTATTATTGGAAAATCAAGTTTTATGTTGAAATGTGAATTGGTTTTAATTGGAATTGCTTTAAGAAATTTATTTGGAAGTTTAAAGGTTAAACTTTAAGTATAAATGAAATTGTATCGAAATTGAGACATTAAATTTGTTTGAAAATAACTTTAAAGTATTTTGAAATTGGAGTAATTCGAATTGCTATTTGAACATGGATTCAAAATGAGATAAAATGCAATTTGATATAAATTCCAAATTCATATTTTAACATAAACCGCTTTAAAAATATTTTTAAAAAAAATCTCTAATTATTAAGATTTTCAAATTTATTAAACTATTTAACCAATATTAAATGTTTAAATTATTTTGATTTATTTTAAACCAATTTCATTTATTTTAAACTAATTTAAACCATTTTAATTTATTTTAAATATAATAAATCTATTTTAATGCTATTTAATCTTTTTTAATTGTATTTAATCTAATTTAAATCTATTTAACTATCTTAAATCAATTTAAATGTATTTTAACCTATAATTAAACTATTTTAGAGTATTTTAACTATTTATAACCATTTAAAACTAATTTCTAAATTTCCAGACTAAATGACGTGTAAGTGTTTAAATTCAATTCAATTGGTTTAAAAAGAGAATAAGGTTAAATGATGTTCTAACCTAAGTTGGGGTTTAAAATGTTATAATAAATTGAAATGATGATTTTGAAGTAAGAATTTAACCTATTTTAGAAATATGATTTTTGGAAGAAATTATGATTTTGGAAACGATATGATTTGAGAGTGAATATTGTTTAAAGTGAATATGATTTGAAAGTGAATATGGTTTATAGTGAATATGATTTGAAAGTGAATATGGTTTGAAGTGAACACGATTTCAAAGAGATGATTTGAAATTTGAATATGATGTTTTGATATCAATTATGGAATGATTTTGGAAATGTAAAAGAGTCATCCAGTGTGTAATAAGCGATTGGTTGTTAAAAAGACTGGGATCGAATATTGTCATACTCTCTACCAATATCGAAAACTACTTTAACAACTGTGTACGTGGTAGAGATTCTAGAAATGAAGTACGATGGTTTAGTGAACGTTTTCTGTATGATGTGACCTTGACTCCCATGAGTCAGCTTAGATGTGACTAAAATCAGGAGCCACGCCGGGCCAAGTGAGGTCATTCCTCCTATCGGACACACTTCTTAGATATTATACTCTGATTTTTGTGATTGACTTGGTGACCACCCTCTGATTTTTGATTTGGGAGTGTGTTTCGAGGTGGACGGTAATAGCTGCGATGCATTATCACCAATCCAGATCCGCAAATGGTATATCTACCCTGGCATTTCCTCGTGTGTCGTGTTCACATGCTCTAGCGCACCTTCTACGAGTTTGTTTTGTACCATACTTATGGGATGCCCACTGTGTAAACCTCTTGTAGGAGCGTACGGTACTGTATAGACTATGGGAATATATAAAATGTGTTAATGAGGATATAGGTAACGCCTTAATGCTATTTTAATACTTTTACTTTACTATAGATATCTTATAATAGCATATTGTACTACATAGTAGATGGTTTAACGGATCCTTAGGAGATGTGAATCCTGAGCATCTCTTAAGTTACTGCACTCACGTTAGACACTGGATAGGAGATGTCATACCTCGTAAACATCTCTGATGCCGTTCCACTCGTATTTATTTACCGTTGATTTAACTTACATAAGATCTTTTAGTTCTGACTTGAGTGTTTTGTCTTTTCAATTCGCTCGGGTCAGACTGAGCATTTTAGGAGTTTGAAAACCTTATTTTCAGAGGACGAAGACGAAAATTTGTATTATTATTATTTACTATAATTAATTCACTGCATCATGTATTCCGCTGCACTATTTATTATTCTCCAGTATGTGTAACTCTGATCTGTATTGTATAAGTATAATAAAATGTTTTGTAAAACAGCTTCATGAACTGTTTATTTGACTATTATATTTTTTCATTCCGCTGCAAGATTTTGTTTGTTTTTTTCTTTCTCTGCGTTTTCTTATTCACCCCAAACAATCCTCTCTTATGTATGGTTTAAGTCGGCACGTGTGTCTGCTTAAACGTACAAAAAAGTGGGATGTTACACTCAGTAAGGGCCTTTATTATGCAATGGTCGACATGTGCAAATATACGTAAAACAAGAAATTCACTGAAAGGTGGTGCAAGTTGCCTATCCGAAATCGGGTGAGGTAATGTGGTATAAAACTCAGAAATACACTTATACTAACTATCACGCATAGCAACATGACGAACCTATATAAGAATTAATTAACGTTAATAGTAAACTAAGCAACCAATAACATTCTTAGTTTGTGAGCATTCATCTAATAATTACATATTAAAATAATACATGTGGCTTTGCTAGCATTGTAGTAAGTCGATTTGCTATAGTCGAGGGGAGCTCGTGCAAATATCGTAGATCGTCTGCAGTCACGGTAGTATCTGGAATGATGTGAGCTGCACTGACATTGGCATCTACCGTGGGTCGGACAGTCCGTCTATCAGTTTTGATGAAGAGTGGCGTCATTTGGGCGTCTTGATCAATAAATTAGAAACTGTAAAAAAAAGAAATTGAGTGGTAAATAAATGACGGTAAAAGAGGAAAACGAGCCTCATATAGGCGTTTAGTCCAGATGTCTGTTCGACAAACGCCTGGTGCTCAAGTGTTTGTTGAACAAATGTCCGATCTCATAAACTGTTGGAGGATTCGTGAGCTTACAAAATGTAAGCTCACATTTTGTAACATATACACTCCAAAACTATTGGAGATTCTCTTATTGTAGGATTTTACGGTTAAATGATAGTACTCGGCAGCGTTTTATACCCTCTATATTATTTTTTTGGCATTTTCTCATATAATGATATCGTACGCTGTCCAATTTTTTACCAGCTAATATTTTGCAGCAATTAACGATTAGTAAGAAAGATGAGATGAGCAATGATTTTTTAATACGTTGTAAGGTATGCAGGTGGCATGGTAGGCAGAGAGTGAAGGTGTATTTTTATTTGTTAGGGTTAGGCTTTGAGGAGTGGCTATGAAGGGTGACAATCATGGGAGGTGACGACTACGAGTAGCATTGGAGCGTAGGGAAAGAGTAGTGTAGGGGACACGATGATGTGGGAAGTGGTGGCGTGGGAAACAGCGGTTTGGTCTATGCGTAAGTGAAGAAAGAAATGTGTCTTTTTGGCTAAATTTTAAAGACGATGTCCTACAAACCATTGAAAGTTTGTAATTTGAACTAAATTGCCATATTATTTATACACACATATATATGTATTACATACGTACATCCGTGTGTGTGATATATTAAAATAAACATTTAATTAATATGTTTATTCAATTGAATACTGAATGTTATAAAATAAAACATGATTTTATTTTAAATAGATAAATCAAATCCAATGCAATTGATAGATTGCACAAACTCATTAAGATCCAAATAGAAATTTATGCATTTCACCAGCTGCCAAACTGGTAGGGACCCAACACCAATAACCACTCACTTAGAAATGTTGCATATTTGATGTCGACAATTTATTCATACATTTGCCGCTGACATCGACTTTAATGGGAGAGTAAATAAGGCGATGCAATTTTACATCAGATCCAACGTTGTTAACAAATTTGATACCTGGCATCAGAGATTTGAAGATTACCCACATTTTAATTTGCTTTATTTCTTCCATGTCCAATTTGATACGTACATCACCAGTGCTTGCAAATTTTGCCAACGAATCGGCTTCTCTGTTTCGTTCGCGTGGGACGTGTGAGATGTCATAGTATTCCAGACGCGCCAGCAGCTCTTAAACCCAAGCAAGGTAAGAAGCGAGTCTCTGTCCCTTCGCTTGATAGTCTCCTCGCACCTGATATACTACCAGCTGCGAGTCACAGAAGATTTTGAGTGACTTCATTCCCAGTTCGATAACAAGTCTCAAGCCAGCAATCAATGCTTCATATTCGGCTTCATTATTTGTTGCTGCAAACTCGAGCTTCAAAGCATAGCAGATTGATCGGTCTTCAGGAGTTACGAGGATTATACCTGCCCTCGAGCAACGGTCGTTAGATGCCCCATCGGTGTACATCTTCCATCGAACGGGGGGTATGGTTATGTGATTACTCGGTTCATCTAGCATAGTGAATTCAGCAATGAAGTCGGCTAGTGCTTGTCCTTGTATGGCCCTTTGCGGAAAATAGGTAATATCGAACTGACTTAACTCAAGATTCCATTTCAACATCCTTCCGGAAGTTTCCGGTCGTTGGGGTACCTGTCGCAAGGGTTGGTCTGTGTAGACACCGATTGAGTGTGCCTGAAAGTAGGGGCGAAGCTTGCGTGATGCGATCACCAAGCAATAGGCTAGTTTTTCAATCTTTGGATAATTTCTTTCCGCCCCTGTCAAGCGCTTACTGACATAGTAAACCGGCTTCTGCATCCGGTCTTCCTCGTGGACCAAGGCTGTACTGATAGCATGCTGGGAAACCGCCAAGTACACATACAACGTTTCTTGGTCTATCGACTTGGACAGTATGGGGGGACTTTCCAAGTTCCTCACCAGAGCCCGGAATGCTTCCTCCCAATCGGATGTCTATTCGAAGTTTATCTTTCCTTTCTTTATAATGTCGAAGAAGGGGATACACTTGTCTGTTGCCCTGGATATAAGTCGACTTAGCGCAGCCACTTTTCCATTCAGGCTTTACACCTGCTTTATGGTTCTGGGTACTTGTATATCTCAGATAGCCTGGATCTTCTCTAGGTTAGCCTGATTCCCCGGGCATTCACAATGAATCCCAGAAACTTTCCTGATGCTACGCCGAATGAACACTTCAACGGATTGATCTTCATTCCATAATGCCTGTATGTCAAACATCTCTGTTAGGTCTCGGACATGGTCGTTCGACTGCCGTGACTTCACTGGCATGTCATCCACATAGACTTCCATTGTTTTACCAATCTGGTCCTTGAACATTAGATTCACCAGGCGTTGATAAGTTGCTCTTGCGTTCTTCAATCCGAATGGCATTACTACATAGCAATACAATCCCATGTTTGTGAAAAATCTGGTGTGTTCTTGGTCCGGGATGTGCATCGGAATTTGATTGTAACCAGAGTACGCGTCCATAAATGATAGCAACTCATGTCCGGCAGTTGAGTCGACGAGTTGGTCAATCCTTGGCAGCGGGAAACTATCCTTCGGGCATGCCTTGTTTAAGTCGGAGTAATCAACACAAGTCCTCCATTTTCCATTCGCTTTCTTTACTAACACCGAGTTAGATACCCATTCTGGGTAGAGGGCGTCGCGGACGAACGCTTTGATTTTGTGTTTGTTCTCCTCCTCTTTGAGAGCTGCGGACCTCTCCGGGTCCATGCCTCTCCTTTTTTGCTTCACAGGAACATGTCTTGGGTCTATGTTCAACATATGACAGAATGCGTCCAAGCAAAAACATCAAGGTTCGCTCGGAGGAAGTCAGTAAGATTCTCAGCTGCCACGGGGTCGAGCTGCGATCCTATTTTAAGAACTCGTGATGGGTCGCTGCGGCTAACTGAGATGTCGATGGTTAGTTCAGCCGGTGCCACGTTTGTTTCCCTGGGTTCCCCATCATCGTCTCTTGGATCTATGTCTCTATGGATCCGAAAATGCCGCTTGAGCCAGGGCTCGAGCGCTAGTTGTCAATCGTCAGAACCTTGGATGCGGACAGGACTGTCCGCAACCTTTCCTTTCTCCATACGTCGTGCCTCCCTAAGCTCAGCTACATAGCATGTACGACCGGTCACCTGGTCGCCGTGTACCACTCCAACCCCTTTGTCTGTTGGAAATTTTAACGTCAAACACCAAGGGGCCAAAGCTGCCCTAAATTCCGCCAGGGCTGGACGGCCCAGGAATACATTGTATGGGGAATCAACGTCCAGTACTATGAACGGTAGGATTCACACCCTTCTGCGTTCACCTTGTCCCAGTTCAACTGGTAACTCCACATATCCCATTGCATCAGTCGCTGCGCCATTAAAGCCATGGATTCTGGCCTTGGATGGTTTCAAATCCTTGGTCTCCAGCTTCATTGGTCGTATGCCTTCAGAAAGATGATGTTAATGGAACTTCCGCAATCGATTAGAATTCTCTTTACGAATGCCGGCCCGATGGTCGCAGATATGACTATTGGGTCAATGGTAGGAGCCTCTACCTTGTCCGCATCTCTATTCCTGAATATGATATCGTCATTCATCGTACGCTGCTGCTTTGCAGGGGTCCTATCTTCCACGTTCGAACAACACTCGTACTCTGCATGTCTTAAGGAGTTAGCATATCGCTCCATCTCCTGCCAGTTCTTGTCTGTAGGGTGAGGTCCGCCAGCAATCGTGTTAATAACCAATCTACCCACAGTCCGAGTAGGTTGTTCCGGTTGGTGTGGGGCTGGCCCGCGTCCAGGGTCTGATGTTTCTCGCCTGGCATCCTGTGGGTCTTTGACAAATTCCTATAGCTTCTTCTGTCTAATTAGTTTTTCTATGGCGTCATGGAGGTGTCTGCGCTCCTCTTTGTTGTGCCCATATGACTCGTGAAAACGGCAATACTTCCCGGTCCGCTTCTGTTCTTCTGTCGATTCCTTTGGACGTGGCTTCCTATACTGGAAAGTGTTGCAAGTTGATAGATAGATGTTCTCAAGAGAAGCGTTCAACGGGGTGTATTCATTGTACGTTGGGATTCTTGATTTCCATTTCCTGTCTCTTTTTTCTTTCGGGAGTTTCCACCTCCGGATCCTTTAGACTACCCGGGCTTGTTCTGGATGTCAACTTGAGTTTTTCCAAGGTTATTTCCGATTTTCTTCACGACGGCGTTACTTTTCACAGACTCTTGAACGGGACCTGACGCCTTGTCTCGCCTTGTCCATCGAGCTTCCTCCCTTCTTATGAACTGATGAGCTTTCGAATAAAAACGTTCCAACGTAGCTGGGGGCTTCCCCGCCAACCAATCTCCAAATTCAGAATTCGGATCCACTCCACGCTTTACTACCATCAAAATCGCGTGGTCGTTAGGATTGCTCACCTCGGTAGCAGCAACATGAAACCTTTGCAGGTATGCTTTCAATGACTCTCCTGGAGTTTGAGTTACACTTGATAAGGACATCACGTCCTTTGGACGAGTGGTGTGTATCCTGAATTGTTCAATGAATTTCATTGCTAACTCATCGAAGCTGGATATAGATCGTGGTGGGAGTCAAGTGAACCATATGGTAGCAATCCCAGACAAAGTGATTGGGAAACACCTACACTTAGTTGCGTCATTAGCTCTTGCAGAATCCATCATCCATCCGTACCTCATCACATGCTGCCTGGGGTTAGTCTTCCCTTCGTAGGTGGGAATGGCGGGCATGTTGAACATTCTTGGGTATTCGGCCTGTAGAATGGTATCCGTGAAGGGAGTATGACTCTTAGTTACTCCCCAGTCTTCATTGGTTAGACCTTGATTTTCTTTCATCAGCTGCCTGACCATAGCCGTCAAATCCGGGGTTTGTATGGGAGATGGGAGGTTTGGTTCCGTTCCACGGGACCGTGCAGGTTGATATCCCGTCCGATTTGGGTCTTGGTTTCTAGTAGATCGATCAGTAGCACCTGCATATGCATCTTCAACCTTACGGCGTCTACGCCTAGGAGGCTCATCAGCAGAAGTCGAGCTATCATCATTAGAGTAGGTGACAGGGCTTCCTCCAGCATTTTGATGCTGCTACTGATTAAGATGAGTCATGAGGTCAGCGTTGGCTTGCATTTGCTCAGCAAGTTGCTTTCTACTTTCCTTAAGTTCTCTTATCAGCTCGTTGAATTCTGCTCGGGAAACAACTTCTGCTTGGTTTTGGTGGGAGGGCCCTGCACCCCGAATCGCTTGCTGATTGCTAGTTCCCAGTTGTTGCACACTAGCGGTTTCATGGGCATCTGCATTTTGAGAGGCTGATCTAGTTCGAGGTCTTCCTATGGTAGAGTTGTTGGTTGTAACTCTAAGTAGTATCAACAGATGCCTTATAGATGATTATGGATCTCCTTCGGAGGATTTATGCAATCCAGTAGCTGCAAAGTAGATCCTAATAGCCTGAGAATTCAAGTTTCTCAGTGAAAGCACCAAAATGTTAGCACCAAAATTGGTCACTAACACCCTTAGAAAGATTATGCAGAGAAATTAATGAAGAAAGTAAATTAAAACAGAATAGAGTGTAAATTTAAATGCAGAGAACAAGAACACCAAATTTATAGTGGTTCGGCATAACTGCCTACATCCACTTTGAGGTTGATTTCCGTTAATTTCCTTGATGGGTGATTACAGATACAATCCGTTTTTAGTTATTAGAATACAATTGCAAAGTAAAATAAATAAGTCTGGAATGAGTCTTGAAAATGGCAGAGTCTCCCCAGTGTTTTCTAAAAATCTCTCCCCTCTTTCTGTGCCCCTGCCCCTCTATTTATAGACAAAGGTGGGTTGGACTTCCCTGGTGGGCCTGGTAGCTGAATAACTCAGTCCAAATAGGACAAGTCCTGTACATCGAACCGAGCATGCCGAACGGTCGAGTACCGATCCATTTTCTTTATGCCGAACGGCACGTCTGTTGTGGGGAAGAGTAGGCCGAGCAGTGTTCGGACCCGGGCGTGCTGGGGAGAATGCCACACCATCCTTGATTTCCTAACCATTCTTGATTGCCGATGTAACGACCCGGTTTTTTCAACCATTCGCATCCATTATAAGTGTATAGGTAGACACGCATGCCGGAATTGAATTGCTCAAAATACCACGTTGTAAGTAAAAATTTGGCAAATCTCAGGATATACAGTAAATAAAAATCACAGATCACAGACACAGAGTATATAAAAAATGCAGCGGAAGAAAAAGAGATGGTAGTTCATGAAGCTACTTTATAAATATGAGATACATCAGAGTTAAATAAGATACAACAGAAGAGTAACAGGATACATCAGGTACAAATCAGATACATCACTAAACCACTGGATACTGAAACAAAATGGATGGCTGGATCTTCAAGGAAAGCTCCAACGCCGAAGGTGAATCTGAAATGCTAACTCACTCAATCTGACCCGAGCGTAAAGCAAAACACAAAACCCTCGAGTCAGGACATAAATACTTATAAACTGTAAATCAACTCAAGTGAACAGTAACAAAATGCATCAGTAACTTAAAGGATGCTTGGGACCGCCCATCCTCTAAGGATCCGTTAAACTATTTACTATGTAGTAATATACGCTATATACAGTAGTGTCTAATCAGTAAAGTATAATCATATAGAAAATAGCGTTAAGGGGATGGTGAACCTTAACGCGGTCGGATCTTTAAAACCAAAATCGTAGTGGGCTCGATATAAGGATATGACACGGCACGCGAGGCAATGCCAGGGTGGATACACCGTTTGCACTCAAGGACCGGTGGTGACGGCAAGCCAGCAGCTTCCGCCCACCTCGAACAATACCCACGAATCAAAGTGGTGCCACCGAATCGAATCACAAAAGTAATAGAATAGTTTCCGATAGAGCATGCTCGATGAAAGGGTGCGACCCTTTGTGTAGCCCGGTATAGCTCCTGTTTTAGTCATATATGCCAACTCACGGGAGTTGGGTCCACGTAACATACCTCGAGAACGTCGCCACCATCCTACTTCATTCTGGAATCTCCACCGCGTACACAGTTGTTAAAGTGGTTTTCAGTATTGTCCGGCTATAAGACAATATCCGATCCCGGTCTCTTTAACAACCAATCGTTATTATAACCCATGGATATTTATTTCAAATAATTTATACTTTCAAGACCAAAATATCATACTCATTTCAAAACAATATCACAATTGTATCATTTCCATTTCAAAAAAATTCAATATTATATCATTCAAATAAAACCCAAATTTTCAAATCATTGAATATTTCTTTAAATTTATTAAACTTGTAATATTCCTTTAAATTATCATAGCATTTTGGAAATGTTACCTTAAGGAATCATAGCATTTTTGGAATGTACTACTTTCCACTTTACATTGTATATAATCAAAGTATTCATAAGCTTAAAATTTTAACATGTCAATTTATCATAGCCTTATAGTTAAATAAACTTTCTTACTGTAATATACAATTTAAACCGAAATTCTTATGTTAAGTTAAAAGCACCTTATTAACTTACATTATTATTACAATAAAGAAACTTAATTTTAATCATTTAAAGTATGCCATTCACATAAATTAAAACTTGCTTATCAAATGTACGTTATCAACTTACATTTTACTATTACAGTAAGTAAAATTTATCATTTTAATCAATTTAAAATACACCATTACATTGATTAAAATCTACGTGTCAAATGTACGTTTTAAATTTTATATTCCTATTACATTAATGAACATTTGTTAATTTAAATCAATACCACACTACTTAAAACTTTACATGTTTCTTTCTTAATTAAAACTTTACATGTTCTTGTATTAATTAAAACTTTCATGTTCTCTCATTAATTAGGACTTTACACGTTTCTTTCATTAATTCAAAACTTATACGTTTCTTTCATTAATTAAAACTTATACTTTTCTTTCATTAATTAGGAATTTACAAGTTCCTGTCATTAATTAGAATACCATACGTTCTTTCATTAATTAAAACCTATACGTTTCTTTCATAAATTAAAACCTATACGTTTCTTTCATAAATTAAAACTTAACATTTCAGATTTCTTAGCTCTTAACCCTTTCAAATTTCTCATATATATTTATATACATCCAAATAACTGAAAATAATTAAAAGCTCAGTTAAAATTCGAAAATATAACAGATAAACAAAATCTTAAAAATTAAATATTAATTAGATATGATTAAATAAGAAAAATAGCACAGAAAAATGAAAACTAGACTTAAGAATTAGAAATAACTTCAATACACTTTGGAAAAATTTACTTAAATTTAAATACATGTAAAATGAATAAAATAAAGTAAAAAACAGCAAATAAAAGTGAGTGCATAAAATAAAAAAATAATTAATTATATATAATTAAAATAAGAAAATGGCTTAAAATTGTAAACTGGGCTTTAAAATTAGAAATAAATCCAAATGAACTTTAGAAAATCTTCATGGACTTGTAAAATATTTATAACAAATAAAAAAAAAGTGCATTCACAAAATAAAAAAATTATTAAATATAATTTATATGAAGAAAATGGCAGAAAATTAGAAAACAGCCTTTAAAAATAGGAAATAAATACAGTAAATTTTGGAAAAATTCTATTATCATTTAAAAATATTTAGAAGTCAAAATATACATAATAAAACATATTATTACATATTAAAATAAAATATAACCAAGAAGAAGTAATTTATACAATTTAAAATAGTCATTGTTAAATAACCCTATATACGCACAATATTGTAAAGGTTATAACTTTCACAATTTACATCCAAATTCAACGAAACGAAAAGTGGGGTTCTTATAATTTTATGTACTTTCATAATAAAAGAAAAAAAAAAAAATTTTTAAACTTTTAAAATTTTAATTTGAAAGTCACAGTTTGACTATTTTGACCAAAATCAACATTTCAGGCAAATATTCAACTTACAAAATTTTGGAATTATAACTCATATAAAAATCAAGATTATATTTAAATAATAAATTTAAACAATTAAAATAAGTAAAATAAGTTTTTAAATCAAAATCTTACATTAAAAATAATTAAAATATACAATAAAATAATTACAAAATACAGGGTTGTTACACTCTCCCCCACTCAAAACTTTTCGTCCCCGAAAAGGAAGAGGTATGGAAGGGAACAGAAAAGATAGAGTGAAATAGGATTAAGATAAGATGACAAGAAGATTGAAGTTATACCTGATAACTGTTGTTATAGGTAAGTTTTACAAGGTGGAGATTATCAAAGATTATAGAAAGATTTCTAAACAGAAAGATCATAGAAAGATGCATATACCAGTCTATAGCAAGATGAGGACGATAAGAACAACCAAAAGATAGTTTGAAAAAAAAAATAAGAAAATGAATTTGAAAGCAGGGAGATTTCAACTTAAATAGAAAATAAACTTTTACACAAGTTACATAAATCTTAACTATCTCAAATTTCATTATCTTATTATCCAATCATCTTAAATTAACAATTTTTTTTTAAAACCATGGGTTAGAAAAATAATCATTTATTACACTCACAATGTATTTAATAAATTTTGTTCTTCTTTATTCCTAATAAAATTAAATTTATTCCACTCAATATATTTATCACTCATGTTCAATATACTTACACTTATTATAACTGCTTTCTTTTATTCTTAGTTCTTTTAACATCATTTTATTGTAAGTTATTCAATTACCCTTTATTATATTTACCTCTGTTAATCATTTTATAATTAAAATTTAAGTGTATAACATTTATTATAACCACTCAAATTTTATTTATAAAATCTTTTTATATTGTATATTACCCAATTACATTGTTAACTTCTGAAATTAAGGTAAGTTATATTGGAATGAAATTGTGTCATACAAATAAAACTTTCCAATTCAATTATCTCAAGTTTAATCATTTATCCAAAAAAAAATTGTTTTTCTTTTTATAATTGAAATTATTGTTAAAAATAAAATTTAAGAATTAAATTTCCGATTCCTTCAAACCATTTAGAGATAAGTAATAATATATATAATATGTTCAAATCAAATTTCAATCATATATCTATATATATTATAAATTAAGTCATATTTTAGAAATTCAAATCAATTTAATTTCCCAAAACAAAGCTGTAGCAAGACTACAGAACAGTCTCTTCACTTCGAAACTCGAAAACGAACGTCGATGATGCTGTAGTCATCACCGAAGTTATTTTCCAGCGACAAAGAGAAGAGTACTAATTTTAAACTTAAAATTCTTTGGAAACAAATTTCTATTTGAAAATATTTTAAATATTATATCCCTTTAACTTTTTAAACAAAAGGTTTGGAACCATCAGAAATTAAATTCTCAAATTTCTTTTTCTAAATTCATTTAAGTTCCCATATAAATTTATAAACAATTATTTATAAATTCATTTATAGAACAATAAATGATAAATCAAGTATTATCATTTCAAATTATTAGTTTAAATCAATTTATTAAGTTCCATAAATTTACTTATATCACAATTTATTTCATTAACCAAATTTTCAAAATAATATTGTGTCAGTTTGTTCCGTCAAAGTGTTTTAGAAATCCTATCGATAGCGTTGATCAAACGAATCGATCGAAAACCCAACTCAACATCAACAACTCAAACAACACAATATATAAACAAAACATATATTTACAAGTACAATTCAAAATGTTTGAAAATAGGTTGGAAACAAAAGACAAGATGATTAAATAACGAAATAGGGAGGTGGATAAGCTTAAATAAATCACAGGCAACATTTACCGGGTCAACCGTGACTTAAAGAATAAGATCAATGTGGATTTTCTGGGGTAAACCTACGTTTGATCTCAAGAGTTAGAGTTTGGGATAATAGGAGATACTAGCATCTAAACCGAGGATATAAAATCTTTGGCGAATCGATGTTGTTGTAATGGAGTTTCACCCCTCTTACAAGAAAATTTTTGAGATTGGCGGGACCGCCAATTCACTATAAAGATCATTCGAAGTGGAGTTGTGGGATACTCCAGAATCAAATGAAGATGAATAGCGGGGAATAAGAATGGACTTTGGAACCGCAGGGAACGTTCCAAAATTCAAAGGAATCGAGTCAAAAGGGAAGAGATTCAAACTCGAATGAAAGTGATTCTGTAAATACATTCACTCTATATGCTGAGCTTTGCCTAGAGCTACCAAAGCTCCGATACCAACTGTAACGACCCGGTATTTTCAACCATTCGCATCCGTTATAAGTGTATAGGTAGACACTCATGCCAGAATTGAATTGCTTAAAATACCGCGTTGTAAATAAAAATTTGGCAAATCTCAGGATATACAGTAAATAAAAATCACAGATCACAGACACAGAGTATATAAAAAAATGCAGCGGAAGAAAAAGAGATAGTAGTTCATGAAGCTACTTTATAAATATGAGATACAACAGAGTTAAATAAGATACAATAGAAGAGTAACAGGATACATCAGGTACAAATCAGATACATCACTGAACCACTAGATACTGAAACAAAATAGATGGCTGGATCTTCAAGGAAAGCTCCAACGCCGAAGGTGAATCTGGAATGCTAACTCACTCAATCTGACCCGAGCGAAAGCAAAACACAAAACCCTCGAGTCAGGACATAAATACTTATAAACTGTAAATCAACTCAAGTGAACAGTAACAAAATGCATCAGTAACTTAAAGAATGCTTGTGACTGCCCATCCTCTAAAGAATGTAGTAATATACGCTATATACGGTAGTGTCTAATTAGTAAAGTATAATCATATAGAAAATAGCGTTAAGGGGATGGTGAAACTTAACGCGGTCGGATCTTTAAAACCAAAATCGTAGTGGGCTCGATATAAGGATATGACACGGCACGCGAGGCAATGCCAGGGTGGATACACCGTTTGTACTCCCGGACCGGTGGTGACGGCAAGTCAGCAGCTTCCGCCCACCTCGAACAATACCCCCGAATCAAAGTGGCGCCACCGAATCGAATCACAAAAGTAATAGAATAGTTTCCGATGGAGCATGCTCGATGAAAGGGTGCGACCCTTTGTGTAGCCCGGTATAGCTCCTGTTTTAGTCATATATGCCAACTCACGGGAGTTGGGTCCACGTAACATACCTCGAGAACGTCGCCACCATCCTACTTCATTCTGGAATCTCCACCGCGTACACAGTTGTTAAAGTGGTTTTCGGTATTGTCCGGCTATAAGACAATATCCGATCCCGGTCTCTTTAACAACCAATCGTTATTATAACCCATGGATATTTATTTCAAATAATTTATACTTTCAAGACCAAAATATCATACTCATTTCAAAACAATATCACAATTGTATCATTTCGATTTCAAAAAAATTCAATATTATATCATTCAAATAAAACCCAAATTTTCAAATCATTGCATATTTCTTTAAATTTATTAAACTTGAAATATTGCTTTAAATTATCATAGCATTTTGGAAATGTTACCTTAAGGAATCATAGCATTTTTGGAATGTACTACTTTCCACTTTACATTGTATATAATCAAAGTATTGATAAGCTTAAAATTTTAACATGTCAATTTATCATAGCCTTATAGTTAAATAAACTTTCTTACTGTAATATACAATTTAAACCGAAATTCTTATGTTAAGTTAAAAGCAACTTATTAACTTACATTATTATTACAATAAAGAAACTTTATTATTTTAATCATTTAAAGTATGCCATTCACATAAATTAAAACTTGCTTATCAAATGTACGTTATCAACTTACATTTTACTATTACAGTAAGTAACATTTATCATTTTAATCAATTTAAAATACACCATTACATTGATTAAAATCTACGTGTCAAATGTACGTTTTAAATTTTATATTCCTATTACAATAATGAACATTTGTTAATTTAAATCAATACCGCACTACTTAAAACTTTACATGTTTCTTTCTTAATTAAAACATTACATGTTCTTGTATTAATTAAAACTTTCATGTTCTCTCATTAATTAGGACTTTACACGTTTCTTTCATTAATTCAAAACTTATACGTTTCTTTCATTAATTAAAACTTATACTTTTATTTCATTAATTAGGAATTTACATGTTCCTATCATTAATTAGAACACCATACGTTCTTTCATTAATTAAAACCTATATGTTTCTTTCATAAATTAAAACCTATACATTTCTTTCATAAATTAAAACCTATACGTTTCTTTCATAAATTAAAACCTATACGTTTCTTTCATAAATTAAAACTTAACGTTTCAGATTTATATTACCATTTCACAAATTTAACTAAACTTCCAGTTTATTTAATTAATTTAACATCTTTAGTTAAAACTCAAATTTCACATTTTCAAGTCAAGTTATATTTTAAAATTTCATTTTCAACAGTCATTTATTCAACCACTTAAATTTATAGAAAATCAATAATTCTTTAATAAATCACTTAAATTCAAATATAAATCAATTTATCATATCTACCATTTTCCAAATAAATTAAAGTCCATTTTATTCATGTAACTTAAATATCATTTTTGGTCAAAATTTCAAATTTCAAACATAAGTTATATTTCAAAAATCCAGTTAATCCATTCATAAATTACATTTTTAACACATAGAAAAATCATAATTTATTTATTTTAAAACCTTTCAAAATCTATTTAAATCAAATTTCATAATTTTATATTTTTAAAATACTTAAAATATTCAAAGCACTTTATAGAATAACCACGGGTCTGCATATAGTTTTCTAACCTATGTCAAGTGATACGGATATGTATCACTTCAATCCGCAGTTTAAAAGGTAAAAATCCGGGTTCTATCATTTCAAACCCGCAATCCCAAGTTTAAATAAATAAATAAAATAACTCAGGCTATCATTTCAGCCCATAACATTTTTCTAACAGGGAACTTGCAGTGTGATCATATACAGAAATAATATAAACAAAGTCAATATCACAATATACAGTCATATATCAGATGTCAGGTGAAAATTAACAGTTTTAACATGGTAATAACATGGTAATAACATGGCATAGCATATCATATGATCATAATTAACTTGCATAAACATTTTACATTACTAAACACTTGTCATAAATCCACTTTTGATAAGTATATATGTTAGAGTGAGAAAGACTCACCTTTTTCAAAGGTAGAGACCAAAACAACATACAAGCACGACTCCAAAGGCATGACAAGCACAATTTCACGACTTTTGATTTGAGTTGAAAGATAGCCAAGATATGATTTTGTATCATCAACCCAAAACAAAACAAACCAGACAATATATAAACATTCAGCATAAAATAACATTGAAACAATTTTGAAATACAAAGCGAAATGAACAAGATAGATTGGACCTTGCTTCAACCACTTCAATGCTTGGCCTAAGAGACAATTATGCTTGGCTATGATGATGCTTTGGCTCAGGTATGATAGCATATAGGTCAGGTTTAACATCATATAGGCAAGGCAACAAGTGGAGATGAAGGGAATGAGGCAACAATGGTCAAAAACATTGTTTTTAGGCATGTAGGTTGCAATTTGAAGGGTTTGGCCACCATAGATGGCTCGGCCATGGTCATGGTTGGTGGAGTAGATGGTGTTGGAGGCATGGAAGAGATGTAGGAGTTTGTGTCTACGGCTGTGGAGAAGAGGCCGATCCAAACTTAGAAGAGAAATAAGGCAAAATTGCATAGAAAAGTAAGAAAAGTAGAAAGAAGAGAGGGATTTACCTAATTTTTTTTCTTCTTCAAGGTGGAGGCCATGATTTTTAGGGTTTTGGGGCTTCAAAAATTCGTGAATGACAAGAGGAAGTCGGCTGCAAAGGATGGGGAAAGGAATGGCTAAGATGAATTGATGTATTAATGATAGAAGAAACTGCAAAAGAAACGGATAAAACGTTTTTCCGTTTCTTAGCTCTTAACCCTTTCAAATTCCTCATATATATTTATATACATCCAAATAACTAAAAAAAATTAAAATCTCAGTTAAAATTCGAAAATATAACAGATAAACAAAATATTAAAAATTAAATATTAATTAGATATGATTAAATAAGAAAAATAGCACAGAAAAATGAAAACTAGACTTAAGAATTAGAAATAACTTCAATACACTTTGGAAAAATTTACTTAAATTTAAATACATGGTAAATGAATAAAATAAAGTAAAACACAGCAAATAAAAGTGAGTGCACAAAATAAAAAAAATAAAAAAAATTAATTATATATAATTAAAATAAGAAAATGGCTTAAAATTGTAGACTGGGCTTTAAAATTAGAAATAAATCCAAATGAACTTTAGAAAATCTTCATGGACTTGTAAAATATTTATAACAAAAAAAATAACAAAAAAATAAAAGTGCATTCACAAAAATTTTTTTTATTAAATATAATTTATATGAAGAAAATGGCAGAAAATTAGAAAACAACCTTTAAAAATAGGAAATAAATACAGTAAATTTTGGAAAAATTCTATTATCATTTAAAAATATTTAAAAGTCAAAATATAAATAATAAAACATATTATCACATATTAAAATAAAATATAACCAAGAAGAAGTAATTTATACAATTTAAAATAGTCATTGTTAAATAACCCTATATACGCACAATATTGTAAAGGGTATAACTTTCACAATTTACATCCAAATTCAATGAAATGAAAAGTGGTGTTCTTATAATTTTATGTACTTTCATAATAAAGTAAAAAAATTTAAAATTTTAAACTTTTAAAATTTTAAGTTGAAAGTCACAGTTTGACTATTTTGACCAAAATCAACATTTCAAGCAAATATTCAACTTACAAAATTTTGGAATTATAACTCATATAAAAATCAAGATTATATTTAAATAATAAATTTAATTATCTCAAATAAGTAAAATATGTTTTTAAATCAAAATCTTACATTAAAAATAATTAAAATATACAATAAAATAATTACAAAATACAGGGTTGTTACAGCCGAACCATTCTTGATTGCCAAACGTTTCGGGAGGCCGAATGACAATGCCGAGCCTTCATGGATACCGGACGCTCCTTGATACCGAACGGTTTGGTGCCGAACGGTCTGGGTGCCGAACGAGGAGCTTAATGTTTGAACACCATCTTGACTGAACGAGGCTTCTGGCCGAACGAAGCTTTTGGCTGAACAATGCTTTTGGCCGAACGAAGTCTCTGGCCGAGCGCCATCCTTGGCCGAGCAATATCTCAGGCCGAACGTTCTTCAGATGCCGAGCGTAAATGATGCCGAAACTTTATGGTGCCAATCCACCTCCAGGCCGAACACCCTTGGTAGGCCGAGTACTAAGTTGCCCGGTCGATTCCCTGGGAAACAATAATTAAATATATAAGTTGTAAGGATATACATTTATCTATTATTTTAAATGATTTTTAATAAAAACCTGGTATTTAGTTCTTAAATTTCCGTTAATTAATAATTTCAATTTTTATAGTGAAATTGAATGTAACTAATTTATAATTAGAACCTTTAATTAAAATAAGTAATTTAATGCTAGATTATGAATGAAATTATAGGTAAGTTGAAACTGTAATCTATGAAACAAAGAATAATATTATTGAAAATTTAATAATTTTAAAGAAATAGAGATTAACTTGTGTAACTTCTATTACATCCTTAAAATGAAAATGAATAATTGTAGGCAATAAATGAAAATGAATAGAATTAATAAGAATAAACTAATCATTGTTGTTGTTTTGGTTTATGGTTGCGTAGGTAAGGAAATTTAAAATTGTTTGGATGAATAAATAATCTATTTTTTTCATTTAAGACTGTTGAGTAAACGATGCACTTGATAGTTTATTTTTCATTCTGTGCAATTTAAAGTTTGAACCCGAACAACTATTTGCTTTGTTCGATATGAATGATTGATTGATTTGTATTGATTCTATGTGATGGTTGTATTGATTTGTTGTTTAAGGTTGAAACGACTTTAAATATTTCATTTTATATAATTGTTAACCTTTTTTAGATTATATAAGTGAAATGCAGGTTATGGAAGCAATTGCTACTGCTTTTGGTTCCATAAAATAAGCGTTAGTTGCCCGACTAATAGGTATGTTTTCGGATTATGGTTTATAGTGTTATTCTATTGTTTTCTGGGGTTGGGATATATATTATTTTGGTAAATATATGATGTATATTGTATATTTGATATTATATTTTCTCCCGAGCCTCCCCGTAGAAAGGAGACTCTACCGAGATTTTTCGAAAATTTTGGACTTAGAAAATTTTTGAAAATATTTTCCAAACTTTATTGATTTAAGTATAAAAAGATATAATGATTGTAAATTTGTATATTATTTAAAGTAATTAATTTTGTAAATTTAGTTGTTTATAAAATTAATATTTTAAATAAGATGTATTGATTTCTAAATCCTTCTTTTCCCTTCGTTTTCTTTTCGGAGACGAAAAGTTTTGAGTGGGGGAGGGTGTAACGACCCATTAAATTTCGATGATTAAAATGAGTTAAATTAATAAGATTTTAGTTAAATTTATAAGAAAAAAATCTTATAATTTATATTGGAACGAATGTTAGAAATTAGATGTAGCAATTAAAATTAAAATTAACAGATTAAAATTTATATTGCAATTAATTGAAAATAATGTAAATTGAACAGAAACGCAAGTTTATTTATAGGGCAGTAATTGATGAATAAAAAGTTTGAAACAAAGTAAATAAATTTATGGAGAACATTAATAGTAATCAATGTATATATTAGGCAATTGACAATTTTTGAATTTGTTACGACTGCAAAGTTATAATTGAGTGTAAATAGAAATTTTTGGTAATTAATTAAAATAAGAAAAATGTAAATGTTATAACTTGGTTACAAAAATTTATATATGCAAGTGGATGTAAATATGAATTAATTAATGAGCGCATTAATTTATAGTGGTATAAAACGTAAATTAATGTAATAAGGATGATGTAGGTTGATAAGTACTCATAATGTTTGTGTTGTTGATAAACGTTACTTTAATGATTGTAATATAAAATAACGGAAGTGTGATTGGAAATTAATAGAAACGTAAACTTATTTTAAGGTAGTAATTGGATGTAGATTTATGGAATGGAGTTAATGCAAAACATTGAATTAATGAAGACGTTTACGCAGCTACACATTGAATATATGAAAACAAAATGTAAGCATTGGATTAAATTAAGGAAATTAAATATTAAAAAGTGGTCATTTAGTAAAACCAATGTTCTGGGAGTAATTATAATAAGTTGTTTGAAATGTGTATAAACTTTGGTTTGGAAATCAATTGGATTTAAAATGAAATTTAGTATTACATTGATGAGTTTAAATGTTATTTTATTATGTAAAGTAATAAATAGTGTAATAAAAGAATGAAATCAAGATAAATAAATTTAATTGATACTTTAATTATAAATAATAGGTTGGATGGTAATTGTTGTGGAGAATAACCATACAAGAATTATAAAGAGTATATTGGTAATAAACGGTTATTTCGAATAAAGGTAATTAAATATTACTTTAATGGATATAAATGTAGTAACGGATGGAGTAAATGAAATTAGCATTATGAAAATAAATGTAACGTTGTTTTGTAAGCAATAAAAGCCTATTAATGTGATTGAAGGTTAACGGTAACGATTTTTGTATGTTACCTATGTATGTTGCTTGTAAATTAAACTTTGAAATTTATTACAATAATTATAATTTAATATTACGTTAATGTTAACTAAGGTAATATTTGTAAGTAATGTTAAGGTTATTCATATTGGACAAATTGTTGAGTTATAAGGATCAGAATAAAGCTTTATTAATTTATTGGAATTTAAAATTTAATAAAAGGATCAATTGTAATTAAATGAATTTAATATTTTAAAATGGAAATTTAGATGAAATATGAGGAAATGTATGTAATAGTTTGAATCCAATGTTTAATCCATCCATAATATGACTATTGGTTGATTTAAGTATAGGAAGTAAGATTTATTAATTTAATTTAAGTATAAAATTCAATAATTTTATTTATTGCAAAATAAAATGGAATTAAAACGTTTAAATACTATGGTATTGAAATTAAAATGGAATTTGAGGATAATAATGTAAAAAATCATAAACCAATGTAGTGGCAATCTTATTTTGGTAGCAGATGTAAATAAGAAGGCTTAAAAATTTAATAAATGGGTTTTTGAGAATTTAATTTATAATTTCTAAATATAATGAAGCGGAAAATTAACATTGCAATTGATAGATTTATCAACTTTTAATTTACATCTAAACTTGTTTAAAATTTTGTAGATGATTAAGAAATATAAAGGTGATAATATTGTCAATTATAAAATTGAAATTTAAAATTTGGATTTAATTAATTAATTGTTGATTTATTTAATTAATGAAAAAATAGCCATTTTGGCCACTGACTCGGATTTCGACGAAACTAGTTTCATCGGATTCGTATCAGTGAATTATTGTAGGATTTCAAGTTTCGTATCGATCGGACTTGTCGTTTGATCGTATGGGCTTGAAACGCCTTGAAATCAATTTAATTGAAATCAATTTGAAAAATATTGATTTTAGCATAACTTCTTCATACGATGCAATTTGAACCTGGAACATTTTCCATTGCGTTTAAAATATTTTAAAACACCTATTTGTCGTTAGCGCGTATTCAACCCGATCCATTTATTCTATTTCAACTTTCTCTATAAATATCCTGCTATAAACGCTAGCCTCCCTAATTCTCATTTGTCTATACGTAAATTCATTCTATTCCTCCTCTTCCTCAATGGAAGACAAAATTCTATATTTCCAGATCCAATTGCAAATCAAATCCAAAGCATAAGTTTCAAAGTCCTCAGAAAAATCTGAAAAAAATATATATCGAAGCTCTCGATATACGCATCTCAAAACTATAATTCATTATTCGTTTTGGTTCATGTCCGATCAGTAAAAATCAAAGAAGTTTTGGCCATCCATTTGCGTCGAAATCATCATCGTCTGATCGACAAATTGAAGATACAGTATTGTGGAGAGTCGCAAGGGGATCGCATCAGCGTAGGTTAGGCGTAGTGTTAACGGTCAGATCGTCGTCAATAACTCAATTAGGTCATAGCATATAGGCGGCGGCCGTGGTAATTGCTGCTCGTTCGAGCGCACAGGGTAGGAGTCGGCGTGGTCTGGGTGGCGATGATCAAGACCGCGGTTGGCCAGAGGCGTGGCGTCGTGTGTTTGTTGAGGGGAATTTTTGCGTTCGGCGGCGGCTACAGGCACTCGTTCGAACAAGTTAGGGTTCATTTCTGTGCGTACGCATGTTGAAGGGAGATGAGTGACGTGGCAAGGTTTGTTGTTTATTTTTATTTTATTCTTAATTCGATTTCAACTCGTTTTAAATGCAATAACTTTTACATACGAACTCCGTTTCATACGCGATATTTTTTGTTAGGATCGTAATAAAATTCCGGACATTTTGGCGTTGGTTTGGATGATTTTAGAGACTGTCCAATTTTTGGATTTAAATTAGATTTAAATTCAATTTAAATTCAAAAGGCGAGTGTTTTAACGCACTCACAACTTTTAAAATTTCTTATGTTTGTTAAATTGATATATGATGTGATTTAAAATTTATTTATGGTTGTTTGGCATATTTTTAATCATCATCTCAGTTAATTTCATTTATTTAAATTAAATTGCTATTTAATTTATTCATTGCATTTAAACTGCCAGTTAAATTGCTAATTAATTATTCATTGCATAAAAACTGCTAATTAAACAGTTATTTAAATTTATTATTGAATATAAACTTATGTTTAATACCTGTTGTTTATTATCTGTTTTATATTGATGCTATTGTTTGAATTTGATGATGATTGCGATAAATGGTTGATGGTTGATATTGGATGAATGGATGCTGTATTTTTATTGTTATAAACTACAAGTTATCATGCATTTTCATTTCATTCGGGATTGCTGTCTGAAATGATATATAACCGTAATTTTTATTTTTAATTACGGATTGAAATGATAAATATCCGTATTACTTGACCATAGGATAGAAAATTATATACAGGCACCGCGGTCTATATAGATAAAAATATGTTGAAACGATTTTTCTATGGTTTCGTAAAGAAATATACGGGTTATATAAATATTGATTTTTGATGTTATATAAACGTCAAATTTATTATTGATTTCTAGCTATATATAAATAGGCTTTGAAATATAAAATAAGCCCAATAATAAAGTTTGATTATTTTATATAATATGGTTTAATGAATATCGATTTTTGAGATTATATAATTTATTTTTATGTATAGTTGAATGCTTGAATCTAAGCTATGTATAAGTGTGTTAAATAAAAATTAAGCTTAATAATAGAGGTTGATTTTATTTAAAACAAATATGAGTAAGTATTTAAAACTTATTTTAATATAGAGTGCATAATGATTTAAATAAATTAAGGCTGAGAGATAAATTGGAGATGTATTTGAAATTGAATTTATCTGAGAAGTAAACTCAAAAGGGTTGATGTGAAATTTATTAAATTAAATTTTTTAAAGGAGATAATTACTATAACTTGATTTTTGGGTCTAGTTGAATTAAATGATTATTTCAAGTATAAATGAATTGAAGAAAATATTTAGTTATTTGAAATTTGAGTTTGTTTTAAATGAAAATGGATTTATTTTGTAAATTTATTTCCAAACTAAATAATAGAAGATTGGAATTTTTGAATCTAAATAATCGAATTTAGTTTTGAAATGGTGGAATATTTAAAGCTTTGAAATATATGAATTGAAATGGTTTATTAAGAGGTTCAAATCGGTATTTGGAATTTATTTGTAAAATTTAAGAAGCTATATTATTATATAAAGTAATCTAATATTTAAACCATTGAAGTATATTAAGTTATGTTTCAAGCTATAGATTTCAAGGTATATAAATTTGAAGTGCTATGATTCTTGAAAGGGATATATTTGAAATAAAATGATATTATATTAATTTGGGTTTTAAAATAGAAATGATATCGTATTTATATGGGTTTAAAATGGATATTATATTCTGGTTTTAAAAATATAAAGTATTTTGAAAGGCCGCGGTGTTATAATAATGATTGGTTGTTGAAGAGACCGGGATCGAAAGTTGTCATACTCTCTACCAACTCCGAAAACCACTAACAACCGTGTACGCGGTGGAGATTCCAGAATGAAGTTGGATGGTGGCGGCATATCCTTTGAGGTAAATACGTGGACCCAACTCCCGTGAGTTGGCATAATGTGGCTAAAACAGGAGCGATTCTCGGGCCAATGAGGTAGCACCTTTGATCGGACACATCCCTTCGATATTATACTTTGACTTTTGGATTGATTCGGTGGCCACTTTTAATTTTTTTATTTAGGGGTGTGGCTCAGGGTGGGCGGTAGCTGCGGCTACGCATTACCACCAGCCCGGATGCGTAATTGGTATACCTACCCTGGCATTGCCTAGTTGTGCCGTGTCACCTACCCTATCGCGCCTTGTACGAGTTTGGTTTTCTCCCATAGCCCGTGTGATATCCTCTGGTGGCTTCCCGATTAGGAGGAACTATGATATTGGATGGAATACTGTGACTATTACATGTTAAGGGCTATATGGGTAACCCCTTAATGCTATGAAAAAGTAAGTCTATTTTACTATTAGAAACTATTATAATAGCGAAATATTACTTCATAGTAAACAGTTTAACGAATCCTTAGGAGATGTGAATCCCGAGCATCTCTTAAGTTACTGCACTCACGTTAGACACCGGATAGGAGATGTCAAATCCCGTAAACATCTGTAACGCTGTTCCACTCATATTTATTGCTGTTGGTTTAACTTACATAAGATATTTTAGTTCTGACTCGAGTGTTTTGTCTTTTCAATTCGCTCAGGTTAGTCTGAGCATTTCAGGATTTGAAGATTTTATTCTAAGGACGAAGACGAAGATTTGTATTACTATTATCTACTATATTATTCCACTACACCATTTTATTCCGCCGCATTGTTATTATCCTTTGGTATGTGAACACTGCTATTTATTGTTTTGTAAAACAGTTTTATGAACTGTATACTGATTATTATATTTTATCGTTCCGCTGCAAGATTCTGTTTTGTTTTCTTTCTCTGCTTTTCTTATTTACCCCATAACAATCTACCCTTTTGTATGTTTTAAGTCCGACATGTGTGTTTTATCGTCGATTTAAAGCGTGGGAAAAGGTGGAGGCATTACAATGTCGGACTTGAATTGCTCAAAATATCGCGTTGTAAATAAAATTTGGCAAATCTCAGAATATAAAGTAAATAAATAATCACAATTCACAAACACAGTAAATAATAATGCAGCGGAATTAAAAGAGATAGTAGTTCATGAAGCTACTATATAAAAATAAGATACATTAGAGTTAAACAAGATACAACAAAAGAATAACAAGCTACATCAAGTACAAATCAAAATACAGCACTGTAATCACTGGATACTGAAAGCGAAATACATGGCTGGATCTTCAAGCAAATCTCAAACTTCGAAGGTGAGTCTTGAATGCTAAATCACTCAGTCTGACTCGAGCGTAAAGCAAAACAGAAAACACTCGAGTCAGGACATAAATACTTATGAACTATAAACCAACTTAAGTGAACAGTAACAAAATGCATCAGTAACTCAAAGGATGTTTGGGATCGTCCATCCTTTAAGGATTCGTTAAACTATTTACTATGTAGTAATATTGTGCTATTATAATAGTGTCTATAGTATAGTAAAATAAACTTACTTTTCAATAGCGTTGAAGGGTTACCCATATAGCCCCCAATACGTAATAGTCCCATTAGTCCATCCGGTATCAGCATATCTCTAGATCAGAAGACTAACCTAAATACTCCATGGGTTATGGGAGAAAAACAAACTCGTAGTAAAGGCTCGGTATGGTAGGTGACATGGCACAACTAGGCAATGCCAGGTTAGATATACTAATTACGCTTCTGGCCTGGTGGTAACGCGTAGCAGCCACTACGGCCCACCTCAGAACACATTTCCAAATCAAAATCGGAGGATGGCCATCAAATCAACCACAAGTAAGAGTATAGTATCGAAGGAATGTGCCCGAATGGAGGAATGACCTCACTTGGCCCGTCGATCGCTCCTGTTTAAGCCACCTTAAGCCAACTCACGGGAGTCGGGTCCACGTTCATGCCTCAATAGGATCATCGCCACCATCCTACTTCATTCTGGAATCTCCACCATGTGCATAGTTGTTAAAGTGGTTTTCGGAGTTGGCAGAGAGTATGACAACTTCCGATCCCGGTCTCTTTAACAACCAAACGTTATTATGTCGCTGTGGTCATTTCAAAATAGTTTATACTTCAAAAATCAAATCATTTCATTTCAAAAATCAAAAATCAAATCATTTTATATTTCTATGGTTTTGTAAAGAAATATACGGGTTATATAAATATTGATTTTTGATGTTATATAAACGTCAAATTTATTATTGATTTCTAGCTATATATAAATATGCTTTGAAATATAAAATAAGCCCAATAATAAAGTTTGATTATTTTATATAATATGGTTTAATGAATATCGATTTTTGAGATTATATAATTTATTTTTATATATAGTTGAATGCTTGAATCTAAGCTATGTATAAGTGTGTTAAATAAAAATTAAGCTTAATAATAGAGGTTGATTTTATTTAAAATAAGTATGAGTAAGTATTTAAACCTTATTTTAATATAGAGTGCATAATGGTTTAATTAAATTAAGGTTGAGAGATAAATTGGAGATGTATTTGAAATTGAATTTATTTGAGAAGTAAACTCAAAAGGGTTGATGTGAAATTTATTAAATTAAAAATTTTAAAGGAGATAATTACTATAACTTGATTTTTGGGTCTAGTTGAATTAAATGATTATTTCAAGTATAAATGAATTGAAGAAAATGTTTAGTTACTTGAAATTTGAGTTTGTTTTAAATGAAAATGGATTTATTTTGTAAATTTATTTCCAAACTAAATAATAGAAGATTGGAATTTTTAAATCTAAATAATCGAATTTAGTTTTGAAATGGTGGAATATTTAAAGCTTTCAAATATATGAATTGAAATGGTTTATTAAGAGGTTCAAATCGGTATTTGGAATTTATTTGTAAAATTTAAGAAGTTATTTTTTTATATAAAATAATCTAATATTTAAACCATTGAAGTATATTAAGTTATGTTTCAAGCTATGGATTTCAAGGTATATAAATTTGAAGTGCTATGATTCTTGAAAGGGATATATTTGAAATAAAATGATATTATATTAATTTGGGTTTTAAAATAGAAATGATATCGTATTTATATGGGTTTGAAATGGATATTATATTCTGGTTTTAAAAATATAAACTATTTTGAAAGGCCACGGTGTTATAATAATGATTGGTTGTTGAAGAGACCGGGATCGAAAGTTGTCATATTCTCTACCAACTCCGAAAACCACTAACAACCGTGTACGCGGTGGAGATTCCAGAATGAAGTTGGATGGTGGCGGCATTTCCTTTGAGATAAATACGTGGACCCAACTCCCGTGAGTTGGCATAATGTGGCTAAAACAGGAGCGATTCTCGGGCCAATGAGGTAGCACCTTTGATCGGACACATCCCTTCGATATTATACTTTGACTTTTGGATTGATTCGGTGGCCACTTTTAATTTTTTCATTTAGGGGTGTGGCTCGAGGTGGGCGGTAGCTGCGGCTACGCATTACCACCAGGCCGGATGCGTAATTGGTATATCTACCCTGGCATTGCCTAGTTGTGCCGTGTCACCTACCCTATTGCGCCTTATACGAGTTTGGTTTTCACCCGTAGCCCGTGCGATATCCTCTGGTGGCTTCCCGATTAGGAGGAACTATGATATTGGATGGAATACTAGGACTATTACGTGTTAAGGGCTATATGGGTAACGCCTTAATGCTATGAAAAAAGTAAGTTTATTTTACTATTAGACACTATTGTAATAGCGAAATATTACTACATAGTAAATAGTTTAACGAATCCTTAGGAGATGTTAATCCCGAGCATCTCTTAAGTTACTGCACTCACGTTAAACACCGGATAGGAGATGTCAAATCCCGTAAACATCTCTAACGCTGTTCCACTCATATTTATTGCTGTTGATTTAACTTATATAAGATATTTTAGTTCTGACTCGAGTGTTTTGTCTTTTCAATTCGCTCAGGTCAGTCTGAGCGTTTCAGGATTTGAAGATTTTATTCTAAGGACGAAGACGAAGATTTGTATTACTATTATCTACTATATTATTCCACCACACTATTTTATTCCGCCGCATTGTTATTATCCTTTGGTATGTGAACTCTACTATTTATTGTTTTGTAAAACAGTTTTATGAACTGTATACTGATTATTATATTTTATCGTTCCGCTGCAAGATTCTGTTTTGTTTTCCTTCTTTTCTTTTCTTATTTACCCCATAACAATCCGCCCTTTTGTATGTTTTAAGTCCGACATGTGTGTTTTATCGTTGATTTAAAGCGTGCGAAAAGGTAGGGGCATTACAATGTCGGACTTGAATTGCTCAAAATACCGCGTTGTAAATAAAATTTGGCAAATCTCAAAATATAAAGTAAATAAATAATCACAGTTCACAAACAGAGTAAATAATAATGTAGCGGAATTAAAAGAGATAGTATTTCATGAAGCTACTATATAAAAATAAGATACATTAGAGTTAAACAAGATACAACAAAAGAATAATAGGCTACATCAAGTACAAATCAAAATACAACACTGCAATCACCGGATACTGAAAGCGAAATACATGGCTGGATCTTCAAGCAAAGCTCCAACTTCGAAGGTGAGTCTTGAATGCTAAATCACTCAGTCTACTCGAGCGTAAAGCAAAACACAAAACACTCGAGTCAAGACATAAATACTTATGAACTGTAAATCAACTTAAGTGAACAGTAACAAAATGCATCAGTAACTTAAAGGATGTTTGGGATCGTCCATCCTTTCAGGATTCGTTAAACTATTTACTATGTAGTAATATTGTGCTATTATAATAGTGTCTACAGTAAAATAAACTTACTTTTCAATAGCGTTGAAGGGTTACCCATATAGCCCCCAATACGTAATAGTCCCAGTAGTCCATCCGGTATCAGCATATCTCTAGATCGGAAGACTACCCTAAATACTCCATGGGTTATGAGAGAAAAACAAACTCGTAGTAAAGGCTCGGTATGGTAGGTGACATGGCACAACTAGGCAATGCCAGGTTAGATATACTAATTACGCTTCTGACCTGGTGGTAACGCGTAGCAGCCACTACGGCCCACCTCAGAACACATTTCCAAATCAAAATCGGAGGATGGCCATCAAATCAACCACAAGTAAGAGTATGGTATCGAAGGAATGTGTCCGATCGGAGGAATGACCTCACTTGGCCCGTCGATCGCTCCTGTTTTAGCCACCTTAAGCCAACTCATGGGAGTCGGGTCTACGTTCATGCCTCAATAGGATCGTCGCCACCATCCTACTTCATTCTGGAATCTCCACCATGTGCACAGTTGTTAAAGTGGTTTTCGGAGTTGGCAGAGAGTATGACAACTTCCGATCCCGGTCTCTTTAACAACCAAACGTTATTATGTCGCTGTGGTCATTTCAAAATAGTTTATACTTCAAAAATCAAATCATTTCATTTCAAAAATCAAATATCAAATCATTTTATATTTCTATGGTTTTGTAAAGAAATATACGGGTTATATAAATATAGATTTTTGATGTTATATAAACGTCAAATTTATTATTGATTTCTAGCTATATATAAATATGCTTTGAAATATAAAATAAGCCCAATAATAAAGTTTGATTATTTTATATAATATGGTTTAATGAATATCGATTTTTGAGATTATATAATTTATTTTTATATATAGTTGAATGCTTGAATCTAAGCTATATATAAGTGTGTTAAATAAAAATTAAGCTTAATAATAGAGGTTGATTTTATTTAAAATAAATATGAGTAAGTATTTAAACCTTATTTTAATATAGAGTGCATAATGATTTAAATAAATTAAGGTTGATAGATAAATTGGAGATGTATTTGAAATTGAATTTATTTGAGAAGTAAACTCAAAAGGGTTGATGTGAAATTTATTAAATTAAAAATTTTAAAGGAGATAATTACTATAACTTGATTTTTGGGTCTAGTTGAATCAAATGATTATTTCAACTATAAATGAATTGAAGAAAATATTTAGTTACTTGAAATTTGAGTTTGTTTTAAATGAAAATGGATTTATTTTGTAAATTTATTTCCAAACTAAATAATAGAAGATTGGAATTTTTGAATCTAAATAATCGAATTTAGTTTTGAAATGGTGGAATATTTAAACTTTGAAATATATGAATTGAAATGGTTTATTAAGAGGTTCAAATCGGTATTTGGAATTTATTTGTAAAATTTAAGAAGATATTTTATCATATAAAATAATCTAATATTTAAACCATTGAAGTATATTAAGTTATGTTTCAAGCTATAGATATCAAGGTATATAAATTTGAAGTGCTATGATTCTTGAAAGGGATATATTTGAAATAAAATGATATTATATTAATTTGGGTTTTAAAATAGAAATGATATTGTTTTTATATGGGTTTGAAATGGATATTATATTCTGGTTTTAAAAATATAAACTATTTTGAAAGGCCGCGGTATTATAATAATGATTGGTTGTTGAAGAGACCGGGATCGAAAGTTGTCATACTCTCTACCAACTCCGAAAACCACTAACAACCGTGTACGCGGGGGAGATTCCAGAATGAAGTTGGATGGTGGTGGCATTTCCTTTGAGGTAAATACGTGGACCCAACTCCCGTGAGTTGGCATAATGTGGCTAAAACAGGAGCAATTCTCGGGCCAATGAGGTAGCACCTTTGATCGGACACATCCCTTCGATATTATACTTTGACTTTTGGATTGATTCGGTGGCCACTTTTATTTTTTTATTTAGGGGTGTGGCTCGAGGTGGGCGGTAGCTGCGGCTACGCATTACCACCAGCCCGGATGCATAATTGGTATATCTACCCTGGCATTGCCTAGTTGTGCCGTGTCACCTACCCTATCACGCTTTGTACGAGTTTGGTTTTCTCCCGTAGCCCGTGTGATATCCTCTAGTGGCTTCCCGATTAGGAGGAACTATGATATTGGATGGACTACTGGGACTATTACGTGTTAAGGGCTATATGGGTAACCCCTTAATGCTATGAAAAAAGTAAGTTTATTTAACTATTAGACACTATTATAATAGCGAAATATTACTACATAGTAAATAGTTTAACGAATCCTTAGAAGATGTGAATCCCGAGCATCTCTTAAGTTACTGCACTCACGTTAGACACCGGATAGGAGATGTCAAATCCCGTAAACATCTCAAACGCTGTTCCACTCATATTTATTGCTGTTGATTTAACTTATATAAGATATTTTAGTTCTGACTCGAGTGTTTTGTCTTTTCAATTCGCTCAGGTCAGTCTGAGCGTTTCAGGATTTGAAGATTTTATTCTAAGGACGAAGACGAAGATTTGTATTACTAGTATCTACTATATTATTCCACCACACCATTTTATTCCGCCGCATTGTTATTATCCTTTGGTATGTGAACTCTGCTATTTATTGTTTTGTAAAACAGTTTTATGAACTTTATACTGATTATTATATTTTATCGTTCCGCTGCTAGATTCTGTTTTGTTTTCCTTCTCTGCTTTTCTTATTTACCCCATAACCATCCGCCCTTTTGTATGTTTTAAGTCCGACATGTGTGTTTTATCGTCGATTTAAAGCGTGCGAAAAGGTGGAGGCATTATAATGTCGGACTTGAATTGCTCAAAATACCGCGTTGTAAATAAAATTTGGCAAATCTCAGAATATAAAGTAAATAAATAATCACAGTTCACAAACACAGTAAATAATAATGCAGCGGAATTAAAAGAGATAGTAGTTCATGAAGCTACTATATAAAAATAAGATACATTAGAGTTAAACAAGATACAACAAAAGAATAACAAGCTACATCAAGTACAAATCAAAATACAACACTGCAATCACCGGATACTGAAAGCGAAATACATGGTTGGATCTTCAAGCAAAGCTCCAACTTCAAAGGTGAGTCTTGAATGCTAAATCACTCAGTCTGACTCGAGCGTAAAGCAAAACATAAAACACTCGAGTCAGGACATAAATACTTATGAATTGTAAATCAACTTAAGTGAACAGTAACAAAATGCATTAGTAACTTAAAGGATGTTTGTGATCGTCCATCCTTTAAGGATTCGTTAAAATATTTACTATGTAGTAATATTTTGCTATTATAATAATGTCTACAGTAAAATAAACTTACTTTTCAATAGCGTTGAAGGGTTACCCATATTGCCCCCAATACGTAATAGTCCTAGTAGTCCATCCGGTATCAGCATATCTCTAGATCGGAAGACTACCCTAAATACTCCATGGGTTATAGGAGGAAAACAAACTCGTTGTAAAGGATCAGTATGGTAGGTGACATGGCACAACTAGGCAATGCCAGGTTAGATATACTAATTACGCTTCTGGTCTGGTGGTAACGCGTAGCAGCCACTACCGCCCACCTCAGAACACATTTCCAAATCAAAATCGGAGGATGGCCATCAAATCAACCACAAGTAAGAGTATAGTATCGAAGGAATGTGTCCGATCGGAGGAATGAGCTTACTTGGCCCGTCGATCGCTCCTGTTTTAGCCACCTTAAGCCAACTCACGGGAGTGGGTCCACGTTCATGCCTCAATAGGATCGTCACCACCATCCTACTTCATTCTGGAATCTCCACCATGTGCACAGTTGTTAAAGTGGTTTTCGGAGTTGGCAGAGAGTATGACAACTTCCGATCCCGGTCTCTTTAACAACTAAACATTATTATGTCGCTGTGGTCATTTCAAAATAGTTTATACTTCAAAAATCAAATCATTTCATTCCAAAACCATATTCCTTTCAAGATAATTTATACTTCGAAACCAAAATTATTTAATTTCAAAACTATATCTAAATCAATACAATATCATTTCCAATTCAAACATATATTCACCTTTCAAAAATCATAATACTTTCAAAGTTATAACTCTTTCGAAACTAAATACTTGAAATCATTACACTTTGAAAATCATAACATTTCGAAATCATACATTTGAAATCATGGAACATTCAGTTAATTCTTTACATTTTGCAAATTTATTCAATTAAACCATCAGTTTCAGTTCAAGTCAGTTTCCCAACAAACCATTCAAATCTTATCAATTTAAAAATGTATATTTGATCCACAAAATAAACTATTCAATTTTAATATATTTCAAAACTTTAAATATATCATATTTCAAACTAAATTTGAAAATATCATATATCTCAAATTTAATTTCATTATTACTTAGTTTTGAAATATTCACTTCAAAAATCCAATACCATTTGAATGAACTTATATTACAAGTAAATCAAATATCCTTTAAATATTCATTTATCAAATATCATTTCAAATTCATTTTCTTTATCAAAATAAAGATCAAATTATTTCCAAACCATTTCAATCATCAAAATATCATATCTTTTCAGAACCTCATTATCAAATCATTATTTGAATTCAAATTCAAATATTCAATTAAAATATCATTTTTAAGTCGAATAAGTCATTCATTTATTATTTCAAATATCATTACCAAAACAATTTCAAAATTCCATTCAAAATTCATTTATCTCATTACATTTCATTCCATTTAACACATAAACAAGTAAACCTTATTTAAATTCAGGTTCAATTTAAATTCCATATAATTCAAATTTAATTATTGAATTATATTCAAAACTCCTTAAATTTCACAAATAATCAATTTCCAAAAGTTAAATCATTTAACACTTTAAAATATAACTCAAACAATGTTATAATCAATAATATTTCAAAACAATGTCAAATTATAGCAACGACGACATTTATAAAGTGCTATCGTAGCTTATTGTTTCAAAAATAATTTAGTTCAAGACTAATGGAATTTATAAAAATACCGTAAGACTACAGCATTTTAGAAATGCTATTAATAAAATTTTAGATTTTATTATAACTTCCGGAAACATTTAAAAACTTCAATTTTAGCAAATTTAAACTTATAAATCATATTTCCAGACTTCAAAATTTAACATTTAAATAATTTTAACATATGATTTATTATAATAAAATTTAAAAATCAAATATTCAATTTAAAAACTCAATTCATTTATTAAGCCAAAATTTCACTGTTTATTAACTTATAAATTAAATAAAATTTAACATATCACTTTAAATATCATTTAAAAACTTTAAATTAAATTTCCATTATTTATTTACATTTTAAAAATAAATTTAAAGTCAAAATTCACATTTACTTCAAATTTACATATTTAAATTCACAAATTCAAAACTAAATATTTAGCCTTCTTAAAACTATAAAATATATATTTTTAAATCAAAATTTCATAATATAAAAGTACATATCTTTATAAAAATCATTTAAAAATATACCATGGGGTCTGTATATAATTTGCTAACCTAGGTCAAGTGATACGGATATATATCATTTCAATCCCCAATTTAAAAAGAAAACCCGAGTTCTATCATTTCAACCCGCAATCCCAAGTCAAATAAAATACAATAAAAAATCACTCAGGCCTATCATTTCAGCCCATAATGATTTTTCCTTATTCTAATGTCCGTTGGGGTATGTATCATTTCAACCCATGGTGATTCTATTCTAACAGGAAACTTGCATTGTGAATATATGCATAAACAATGTCAATGCCACAATATAATGTCATATATCACATGTCAGGTGATAATTAACAGTTTTAACATGGCAATAACATGGAAAAGCATATCTTATGATCATCATTAACTTGCATAAACATTTTATATTACTAAACATTTGCCATCAATTCACTAGTTCAAAAGTAAATATGTCAGAGTGAGAAAGACTCACCTTTACAAGCTGAAGACCACTACAACACACAAAACGATTTCAAAGGCACGACAAGGACGATTTGGCACGACTTTGATTCAAAATGAGAGAGAGATAAGATATGATCTTGCACATGACAATTAAACAAAGTAATACAAACATATATATACAATACAAAGATTAATTGAAACAATAGGAAAGTAGAAGCAACAAACGACGTTACCAAGCTTTTCAACCATTTTTGCTTGACCACAACTCCATGTATGCTGGCCATACATGCTTAGGGCTCGGCCACACATGTTTTCAGGTGGAAAAGGATCTGGTTTGGATCATGAGTGCACAGCTACAAAGGAATGTAGAAGGTTTTTGGGAGTTACATGCTAAGGAATACAATGAGACAAGGCATAAAGTGGAGTTTGGGTTGCATTTAAGCTCGACCTATGGTCAAGTGGGGTTCGGCCATGCACTATTTCAAGTCTGAAGGGGAGGCCAAAGGTCATGTCAGGTAAGGTCATGGCTGGAGGAGGAGCTTGTGGTGAAGGAGAGGCAAGGTGTGAAGGGAATGGTGGAAATATTGGTTCGGCTAGGCAATTTTGGAGAGGTTTGCACACATTTTTGTGGAGCTTTGTTCATGGGATGGTCACAGCACTTGCTGATCAGAGGAGGGAGAGGTCAGACCATGGAGGATGTGGGGAAGGAAGTGGTGGTCGGTGGAGGAGAGGAGGGGATATGGCCGAGCAAGAAAGCAAAACATTGAAAAAAATTGAAAAGAAAAAGGAAAAGAGGAGCCATGAATCACTTTTTTTTCTCAAATGAAATAGACGTGAATGGAGATGAGGTAGGAAGTTATTCACGTGAATATCAGGGAGAATACACGGTTAAGACCAAAGAAAAGAACGGCTAAAAGAAAGGAAGTGAAAAGGCAAGAAGAGGAAAAGGCAAAGAAAGGAAAGGTCACAGGAAAATGAAAGGTTTTTGACTATTTGTATTTCCATTTTCTTTTAATCAAAATAACTAAATAAATTTCAATAAAATAAAAATAAAATCTGAACAAAATAAAATGCAAAAGAGAATAAAAATATAATTTAAGGAAAATAGAAAATAATTAAGAAAGTAGCCAATATATTGAAACTAGCATTTAAAAATATAAACAATATACCATGAACATTAGAAAATTATAACTTCACTTATAAAAAAATTTAAAATAAAATAAATACATAACATGTCATGTTACAAAAATAAGAACATGATATGACCAACAAAATATTATTTATATAAATTAAAATAAGCAACTTTGTTAAATAAAACAATTTACACACAATATTGTAAAAAACATAACTTTCACAATATAAATCGGATTTCAACGAAACGAAAAGCAGTTGTTAACGCTAAAATTTGAACGCTAACACCCCGGTGTATGAAGTGTAGTTGTGAAAGCACCACCCGATGATTCGGGAGCAGAGTATAAGCAGAAAAACACAGAAAGAACAGTGAATAACAACGATTTTATAGTGGTTCGGCTCAAGGCAAGCCTACGTCCACTTTGAATATCTTTATTGACGATTTGATTACAAGTCGATGCAGTTACACTTTGATTACAACACACTTCGAGTTACAAGTGACTTAGAACAAGTAGCCTAAACTTCAATGTCGATCAAAATCCTTGAACTCATGTTGGACATGTATGATTTCTTCGTGAAGTTCCTTGAGGCGTTCTTTGTATCTCAAAAGCTTTAAGTGTTGAAGTAGTTCGGAATACAGCAGAGTAACGGCGCTTGAAATGACTGGCCAAAAGGTCCCTTGAATGTTGGAGATGGCCATGTATTTATAGGAGTTTTTCAGCCCTGAGTCGTGAGTCGTGTTCGACTCATACTTGACTCGTGGTCGAGTCAAATTAGGTCGTGGCCGACTCATCGAACCAAGCCCTTGGTTTCTCCATGGCCTATTCCTTTGCTGTATTTTAAGCCAAGTCCTGAGTCGCTTACGAGTCAATCCTCATTGGCATAGGCACTGTGGCAATAGACTACGACTCAATGGCTTTAAGTCGTGGACGAGTCATTCTGAGTCATGAGTCGTTAAGTCGTTAACGACTTATCAGGTAGCGGTATATAGGTGAAGCGACTTAGGGACTTATCTTCTTAGGTCATCAATCCTCTTGAGTCATTTCTTATGATGAGTCGTGGACTTGTTGAGTCGCTGAGGCGATAGTCTTGATGAGTCGGTAATGCACTGAGTCGGCCTGCCTTGTGAACCGTTAACCCCTTGAGTCGTCCTATCCCTCTAAGTTGCCTTGAGCCTTAACTCGTAAGCTAACTGAGTCGCTACCAGTTGAGTCGATAATGCACTGAGTCGGCCTGCCTTGTGAACCGTTAACCCCTTGAGTCATCCTATCCCTCTAAGTTGCCTTGAGCCTTAACTCGTCAGCTAACTGAGTCGCTGCCAGTTGAGTCGGTAATGCACTGAGTCGGCCTGCCTTGTGAACCGTTAACCCCTTGAGTCGTCCTATCCCTCTAAGTTGCCTTGAGCCTTAACTCGTCAGCTAACTGAGTCGCTACCAGTTGAGTCGGTACCTTCCTTAAGTAGATGAGTCGTTGAGTAAAACGAGGTTAACACTTGCCCCTCGAAGTACACGCCTAAGTCGTAGGTCGTGTGCTTCGACTCATCCTGTCTCGTGTGCCGATTCAACTTTCACTGCTCACAGCTATAAAAGACTTGAGTCGTCATTCTTACCTCCTTCTTCTCATTACCTATCTTTTAAGTCTCATCTGCCATTAATACTTCTCCGAACCTTCGAAGGCGTTTTCGAGTTAATCAGTCGACGACTTATCCTTGCTATTACATTGTGTAAGTGAATTCAATATTTATCCAACCATGTTTGCTGCTAAATCGTGAATCCCCATCCTCTGATTCTAATCCAACATCATGCGTCGCGTTGCATTCTCGAGCCAAGCTGCGATTGATTTCCAATCGTCATTAGCTATGTTGTTGCGGCTTACGAGAGCTCAGCTACGTGTTGGATGTGCGATGGTCCTGAGACGATTCGAATCTGTCTTGGGCGATTTGTTGGTGCAGAGAAATAATAGGTTTTACTAAGAAAGTGGTGGATTTTGTTGTATAGACGATAACGGGTTAAGGGTTAGATGGCTAACGGGTTAGGAGTAGGAAGGCGTATTGGCCGAAGAGGATGGAACGTTGCTTCGGATGCGACTCAGCAATTTTGGATGACCCAATAACCTCCACGAGTTAACTCTAGACCAGCCTACCAATTCTAGCGACACAAGTCTTGAGTCGTGGCCGAGACAAGACTTGGAGAATTTCACACTGCCTCGAACTAAAATCTTTTCCCATTACTATGCCTTACGAATTAGAGAACCGGTGACTCAAGGCATTAATGTCTTGGAGCATAAACAACCTAGCTTAACTTGCTTCATAACCTTTAAAACATGAATGAGTTATCACATTGTACTGCTTTGAAGCATAATTCTGACTCGATCTTTGACTTGAATTGCTGAAATAAACTGCCTGAATATTGAATTGTTTGGACTTTAACCTGCTAAACTTTGTTGCATATTTTAGTTTTACAGATTGCTTCAATTTGCAAGTATACAACCTGTTTAATACAACAATCACAGAAAATCGGGACGAATATACTGCCATTGATTGCCCACATCCAATGACAGATTAGTCAATAGAAGATAAATGTTAAATAGATTGCGTGAATGATGTACTTTAAACCAACGAATCCAAGTAGAGTGCTAAAGCAATGTTGAGATAGTCAACTGAAATTGACCGGTTTGCACTAACACTATACCTGAAACTTTAAATTAACAAGTCCTGAAATTTAGTAATTGATCAATTGCCAACTAGCTTAACTTCAGTTATATTTACTTGTTTATCTTCATTAGTTCTGCACAACACTTCACACTTTTAGGAAACGTGCACCTTCGCATTTGAACATCCAGTTGCTTGTGTAGAATGACTTCTCAACAAGAAGAACCGATGGGCCAGGCTGAAGACGTCTTCCCAATAGCTAACCCATTGGATAACCCTCCGGAGAGAACTTCCACAACTCTGAATCAGCGGGTGTTTAACCAACTGCGCATCCAGTTTGGCATTGCCGAAGCTGATGCCTTACTGCCGGGGGCAAATGATACTGCAGATAGGCCCCCTCTTGGCTTTATTGCTGTCAATCGCCAAATGTGCTTGAGCGGTGCCATCCCACCTTTTAATGACTTCCTTCAGCAGTTCCTGCTTCGGTTATCTATCTCTCCATTCCAATTGCACCCCAACGGCCATGCCATTCTGATGGGGTTATGTGTGCTATTTAGGAGAGTTTTGGACCGATTACCGAGCTTTGGGGAAATCTGCTACCTCAGCTCATTCACAAAAATTAAAGATCATCCCTCTATCGTAGTTATAAGGAGTGCTCGAAACCGCAAACTCATCACTGATCTTCCTGAAAGCGCTCATGGATTTCAAAATCAGTTTTTCTTTGTTCGCTGTCCTCCAGGGTTTTATGCCATCTGGAGAGTAGGAAGTAAGATTTCCTGTTTTTATTTCTCCATTCTTGAGCTTTTCGAAATCTGAGTTGCTAAATGCTAACTTCGCTTCTTTTTTCTGTTTTAGCACTTCCTCCTCCCTCTAGAGATCCATGCTATAAGCAAATTTTTGAAAGACTGAATGCCGTGGCGGCAGAAGAGAGGAGTATAAAGTTTTTGTTAAATGATGAATTTTTACATCAATTTGGACTCCTTCACTCTTCTCGTTCCACTCAGCTTTGTGAAGTTCCCGATTCTCCAGCGGAGGCTGAAAAGCTTATGCCAAAAGATCCCTCCACTGAAACTTTACTGGTGAAGAGCCCCACTCTCACTGATGTTGCGGGGCCGTCTAGCAATTTGACACTTGCCCCAGTTATCGAAGAGGAAGAACCTCCACGACCTTCCGGGAGATCTGCTGACGAAGGAGTTGAGAAAGCAAGTCCCAAAAAGCATGATGGTGATGATGTTTTTGAGGGGTTGAGCGACCTAATTGTGACTTCACAAGAACTTTTTAAAGATGATGTTTCCAAAACTATCTCTTCTGTAATCGAGGCGACATCTTCTCTACAACAAATGTCAACTCCTCCTACTCAAGTTATCACCACCTCTACTCCACAGAGTGGTCTGTAGCTTGATGCGTGTAGTTTACACATTACACAACACTTAGGATTTTTCAGCACTTGTTTGTGTTTGACTTCTTTTCTCTAAAGGCTTTTAAGACTTGTCTTTTTGCCTTTTAGATCCTTCAATGGGGCGTAGCGGCAACGGCTCTTACTATAAAGACTTTCAGCGCTATGGAGGGCGTGGCAACTACGATTATAGACGCTACCTTACTGGTCCCAGAGAAACCGATGAGCAGAGAGCTGCTCGAAAAGCTAGAGAGAGGAGAGAATATGAATAGCGTCATGAGAGGACAGATGTGCGACATGAGTCTTCTTCAAGAGGCGATGACTCTCACAAACGTAAAACACATGATGGTCGGGGGAAGAGCCACATTGTTGAGGACCCGAGCAAGCGGGCCAAACCTAGTGAGAAACACGCATCTGCAATATCTGAAAAGTTTGACGCTCCCATCTCTATCGACATTCCTTCCAAATCCCATGCTCTTGAAGAAGCTCTATTCAAACACTTCTTAATAGGCCTTCATATCGTGTTGAAAGGGGCCCACCGACCCTACAGAGCCGATTCCCGAATTGGTGCTTAAAGGGGGTTCGCTTCGATCTTGATTTAGTTCCCATTGATAAAGAAGCCATGTACCAAAATCTTGATGCCGTCAGACTCGATATTGAAAGAATGTCCGGATGGCAAAAGCTTGTTGATGAACTCCAAAAGGGTCAATCGGGCCAATATCGAGGCGATGCTAACTATGGAGAACGATAAGTCGGAATGGCAGAAGATTCTTGACCAGCACAACATCGAGATGAAAAACATAACCGAGTATAACGAGAAACTTGAAGCTGAAGTCAACCAGCTTAAAGACGATCTTACCACCTCTTCTAACACTTACACTCAAAGAGAAGAGGTACTACAAAAACAAGTGCGGGATGCACATGCTGGCCAAAGAGATGCCGAAGCTAAAGTTGAGAGGCTAGAAGAGGTCGTAGAGAATTACTGTACTGATGCCGCTCAGTTGCGAAGTAAAATGAGCGCCCAAGACATGGAGATTGAAGCGTTAAAAGCTCAACTTGCTAAAGCCGAAAAAGAACGAGATGAGGCCATGGCTGGTAAAATCGCAGCTGAAGAATCTATTCAAGCCATGGAAGCCAACGTCAGTTCAACTCTATTCGACTTTTACTTGCACAACGTCTTAGGGTATGGCAGTCTCTCTTTTCTCGGTCCTAAATACGAAATCACCTTGGCTGAAGTGTGGGAAGCTGCTCTCGACATGTTCAAAGGCGCCGGGTATACCGAGGAAGAGCTTGAGGCGCGCTACCTAGATGAGGAAACTCGTGCTGCTCTTGCGAAGGGAAAAGAGCAACTCGCCAGAGTGCGGACTGAGATGGCAGAAGAGGAACGTTCTGAAAAAGAATTACCACCTACTACCTCTGAACGTCCTTTAGTTTCTCCTGAAGTTGACATCACAGGTTCCAGTGCTCATTCCCCGCCTCCTACAAGAACCGGGGTAATTACCCCTACTGATGATGAGAATTTGGAGGATATTGGAGCTCAAAATTATGAGATTGAACTAATGAAGCAAATATCTTAAGGTAATTTTGACATTAGTCCGATTCAGGTGGATTGCCTGCTTGCTCCTCAAAAGTTTGATGAGCTTCTCGATTACTTCTTGAATCTTGACGAACCCATATCTCCCTTCTTTTGGGGAGATACTAATATTTTTAATTTCTCTTCTTCTGTAGTAGAAACACCGAGTGCTGTGCAAGCTTCGCCTCCTCTGGTTATCCCTCCACCGTCTCTTCAGGTGGCTCCTCCTTCTGCTTCACAGCCCGGGTCACAAGAGGAGCAAATAGAGGCTCTTCATGGCTTAGATGACCCTATCGCTTCGCAAGAGCAGAAAGACGAGGGACTTGAGGGAGGTGAGATATCTCCGGAGCGAACTCCTTCTGATGACATAATTTTGTCTGCTCTTGTTACTCCAGGGAGCGAGTCTTCTTCGAAGAGGAGAAAGAAGCACAGAACATCGAAGAGGAGGAGGAAGAAAATCATTGCTACTGAAGAGGAACCGGAAGTTGCACCAGTTGCACCTCCCTCCCCTTCTTCCCTTATGCTTACAGACCGACCTGAAAAGCTAACCATTCGGCCGGGTAAAGGGTCCAAAGGTGGCAAGAAGAAATGAAGATTCCAGCTTTTAGCTTCTTGTCTTTTGCACGTACTGGTCGAGAATTGTGCGGGTACCGGCCCCTCCTTTTTATTTTGAAACTTGTATCTGCAATACAACTGAATAAAATGATCCTTTATTTGTACAGACTCCTGTTTGAATTTAAGAATGCATTTATTATTCATTTTTGCACAAGTTTATTTATATGATATTGCAGCGGGCTTATGGCATGTTGTTTGAGCATTACTTTTGCCGATGTGGCTATACCATATTGTACGTAACTACACCATGTTGCCCCCATACCACAAGCTTGCTGCAATATTTTATACTTCGAGGGGACTTGCACTCTTATTTTCTAAAGAATAATTATTTCATTCTTGAAGAAATTTTTGTAGAGTACAGCTCCCTTCATATAAGTTTTTACGCTTTGTCCTTCGAAGAAATCACTTTTTTCTTTTGCTTATGTACACATTTTACCAAGTGAATTCTTCTATGAGGTAAAGCGGGCCTCTGAAGGGTACTTTAACTTTATATATATATATATATTTTTTTGAGGAAGATTATTTTCCAGAATAGGTAAATTACTCTTCCTTCGAAAGTTAAAGTGTGCTTTTAATGAGGATTTTTTTTAAAAAAAACATAGAAAGTTGTACCTCTGAGGAGGGATTTTTCACGTTTCAACACTTGGAAGTTTTATTTCAATCTTGGTGAAACGTGTACCTCCAAAGAGTTGTGCCTTCGAAGAAAGCCTTTTCACGTTTCAACACTTGGAAGTTTTATTTCAATCTCGGTGAAACGTGGGCTTCCGAAGAGGTCTTTCTTCTTGATTGTGTCTCCGGGAGGAGATCTTTATTTTGTTTTGCATTTCAACTTTGGTGAAGTGAAACTCCGAAGAGCGGTTGTAACACTTCAACTCCTGGTGAAATGGGCCTCCGAAGAGGGCTTTTATTTTGTTTTACATTTCAACTCTGGTGAAGTGAAATTCCGAAGAGCGGTTGTAACACTTCAACTCCTGGTGAAATGGGCCTCCGAAGAGGGCTTTTATTTTGTTTTACATTTCAACTCTGGTGAAGTGAAATTCCGAAGAGCGGTTGTAACACTTCAACTCCTGGTGAAATGGGCCTCCGAAGAGGGCTTTTATTTTGTTTTACATTTCAACTCTGGTGAAGTGAAATTCCGAAGGGCGGTTGTAACACTTCAACTCCTGTGAAATGGGCCTCTGAAGAGGGTTTTTATTTTGTTTTACATTTCAACTCTGGTGAAGTGAAATTCCGAAGAGCGGTTGTAGCACTTCAACTCCTGGTGAAATGGGCCTCCGAAGATTGCCTGGAAGTTACTCTCTCATGGTTGGAGGGTCATGACTCCTCCAATCTTTTTTGGTTGAGTAGAGAACTTTCTTTTTTACGGCATATGCTTCGTTAGAGGTCTTTATCCTCCGAAGAGTTGTGCCTCCGAAGAGGACTTTAGTTGTTCCTTGTCCACTTGCTTACGCCTTTTCAGTGATCCTCTATTTTTTTTTATTTTTTTTTATTTTTTTTTCAAGCTTGCACTCCCTTCTCTTACAAGTAGCTTATTTAATCCAAAGAAGTGTACTTCATTGCTAGGCCAGTTCACGAGAACGGACATAAGCTTCTTAATCGTATGTTTGTTTGTTCAAACTTCTCAATTTATTAGCTAAGGCCCGTTTTCGGCGAAATCATTGACCGTTCAATTGAAGCACTTCTTATCTAGGATTTAAGCTCGGGAATTTTGCGACTTGGAATTTGTTTGTTGAATGATAACAAGAATCACTTGGTCTTGTAATGTGCAAGTTTTGTTTTCGTTGCCTGCAAAAATTTAAATCGACATTTCAGTAATACATTCAATGTACTTTTCATATCGAAAATAAAGCAAACATGTAATAATAATAAGGAACACAAGATTTATAGTGGTTCGGCTAAGAATTTGGGCCTACATCCACTTTATAGTCTTTCATTATTCACTTGCATCGGTTTTACAATCGCTTTCAATTACAGGAATCATACATTCATAATTCTTTTTACAATATTTCAACAAAGCTATCAAGTAAAGTATGGACGCAAGTGATTGCTGTTCCAAGCTCTTGGAATTTGATCTCCTTCGACAGTAGTGAGTTTGAATGTGCCATCCAGAAGCTTTTGACCTATGACATATGGTCCTTCCCAATTTGGCCCAAACACACCTGTCGCTGTCATAATTCTCTTTCGGAATAGATCTCCAATTTCAAAGCTGCGTTGGCGAACTTTGGAATTGAAATGTCTGGCTATCCTTTGCTGATGAGATGCGATTCTGAGCTTAGCCTCTTCTCTTTTTTCATCAAGGAGATCTAGTGCCTCAAGCTATATTTTCTCATTTTCCGCTTGATTGAAATGGATTCTTCTATGTGAAGGGACTTCTGTTTCTACCGGAATCATTGCCTCTGATCCGTATGCCAATGAAAACGGAGTATGCCCAGTCGCAGTTTTGTGGGTAGTTCTGTATGCCCATAGTGCTAGCGGTAGCTTATCGACCCAACCACCTTTTGCTCTTTCAAGTTGCTTCTTGATGGTTGACTTGATAATTTTATTTACTGCTTCCACTTGCCCGTTTGCCTGCGGATGGGCTACATCTGAAAAGCTTTTCCGAATTTTGAATCGTTTGCAAAAATCTTGGAATTCTTCGCTTTCGAACTGAGTACCATTGTCTGTAATTATTTTTTGAGCCACACCGTATCTGCAAATGATACTTTTAGTCACAAAACTTATCATCTTTTTTGAGGTGATAGTAGCCAGTGGTTCAGCTTCTGCCCACTTAGTAAAATAATCTACAGCAACAATGGCATACTTAATTCCAGATTTGGCAGTTGGTAACGGTCCTACAAGGTCTATCCCCCATATTGCAAACGGCCATGGACTGACCATCTGTGTGAGTTCAGTGGAAGGAGCTCTAGGGACCTTGGCAAATCTTTGGCATCTGTCACATTTTCGGGAATAGTCTGCTGCATCTCGACTAATTTCTGGCCAAAAATATCCGTATCGGAGAATCTTTTTCGCTAAAGTTTGACCACCTAAATGATCACCACATTCTCCCCCATGCACCTCAGCTAGGATTGTTCTGGACTCTTCCCTGGATACACATCGAAGTAACGGCATTGAGAATCCCCGTCTGTATAACTGGCCATCTTGGACTATATAGCGAGAGGCTTTCCTCAGTAGCTTCTTTCATTCTTTTGAATTTTTCGGTAAAGATCCATTGAGCAGATATTCTGTTATTGGAGTCATCCATGATTCTTGCTCTTGAGACACGCTCATGATCCAATCAATATCCATCTCATCAATGCTCGGAGTCGACAGGCCCTCCACTGGAGTTAACCCCAGAAATTGAGCTTCGCCTGTGCTAGAATACTTTGCGAGAGAATCTGCTTTCATGTTTTCTTCTCGAGGAATGTGACTTATCATGTAATGATCGAAATCACCCAGGAGTTCCCAAGCCTTTGACAAGTAGGCGGGCAGATTCCCCCTTTTTGCTTTGAATTCCTTTTCGACTTGGCATACAATAAGCTGAGAATCACTGAAGATCTGTAATGCTCGGATGTTTAGTTCTTTAGCAATCCTTAAGCCAGCGATAAGGGCTTCGTATTCTGCTTCATTGTTTGTTGAAGGAAATTCCAATCTTAGTGCATAGCATAATGATCGACCTTCAGGGGTCTCAAGTACAACTCCGGCTCCAGAACAGTAGTCGTTTCTTGCGCCATCGACATATAACTTCCATTGGATTGGGGAATCATCGATCGTTTCCTCCTCACTGTTACCCTTATCTGTGAATTCTGCGATGAAATCCGCTAAAGCTTGTCCATTGATCGCTTTTCGGGGATGATAAGTGATGTCATATTGACTGAGTTCAATATTCCACTTTAGAAGACGACCTGAAACCTCAGGGCGAAACAGTACTTGCTTTAAAGGTTGATCAGTGAGGACTCTGATAGGATGAGCTTGGAAATATTGCCTCAACTTCCTAGATGCAATTAGTAGGCAATAGGCGAGTTTTTCCAACTTAGAGTAATTCATCTCTGCCCCAGTGAGTCTTTTGCTGATATAGTAAACTGAATGTTGAATCCTCTTGTCTTCTCGTATCAGCGCTGCACTTAAAGCATGAGATGATACTGCCAAGTATATAAGAAGATCCTCGCCATCGCCAGGCCTAGAAAGTATTGGAGGCGTTTCCATATGGCGAATCAATTCATCAAAGGCTTTTTGGCATTCGGGAGTCCAATCGAAGTTTTTCTTTCCTTTCTTTAGGGCGTCAAAGAATGGGATGCATTTGTCTGTGGCTTTGGAAATGAACCGACTCAAGGCGGCGACTTTTCCATTGAGACTTTGCAATTCCTTCTTTGTTCTAGGAGCTTTGACTTCCTTTAAGGCGGTAATTTGAGTTGGACTAGCCTCAATGCCCCTAGCGCTCACGATGAAACCTAAAAACTTTCCGGATTCCACTCCAAATGAACATTTTAAAGGATTGAGCTTCATTCCGTATTTTCGGAGGACTACGAACATGTCTGCTAAGTGTTCTATGTGATCCACTGCTTTCTTAGACTTTACTAACATGTCATCGACGTAGACTTCCATAGTCTTGCCCAATTGCGGTTTGAACATAGCATTAACAAGTCTTTGGTATGTTGCCCCTGCATTCTTCAGCTCGAAGGGCATAACTCTGTAGCAGTAAAGACCAACGTCGGTGATAAAGCTCGTGTCCTCCTGATCTGGCTCATGCATCATGATCTGGTTATATCCGGAGTAGGCATCCATAAAAGATAACAATTCGTGTCCCGCTGTTCCGTCTACCAGTTGATCGATCCTGGGTAATGGGAAGCAGTCTTTGGGGGAGGCCTTGTTTAGATCTGAAAAATCGATGCATACTCTCCATTTTCCGTTGGCTTTCTTAACCAACACTGGATTTGAAACCCAATTCGGATAGGTAGATTCTTTGATAAAATTATTCTCCATGAGCCGATCAACTTCTTCTTTTAACGCTGCCGACCTTTCTGGACCTTGAGTTCTCCTTTTCTGCTTCACAGGTGTAAATTTTGGATCAATATTCAGGGCGTGTACTGCAACTTCTGGGGATATTCCGCATATATCGGCATGAGTCCAAGCAAAAACATCCAAATTTGCCTTTAAAAAAGATATTAAGATATTATGAATTGACACATTAAGTTGTGAACCCACATTCAACACCTTGTTTGGGTCCTTTGGGTCAACAGGTACTGGTATTGTCGTTTCCACTGGTACCACACTATTCTCCCCTGCACTGACTTTTCTAGGATCCATCTCTTTCCTTGCTCCGCTTTGCTCGCCAGTGCAGGGTCTGCCCTGTAATTGCTACAAGGCTGGTTCTTTGATGCGGATTGGTGCTGCCGCATCCTTTCCCATTTCTCTTTTTCTGGTTTCTCGTAGCTCTGTTAGATAACATTCCCGCCCCGCATTTTGATCCCCTTTTATAACTCCCACTCCATTATCTGTAGGAAATTTAATGGTGAGGCACCATGGGGCTAGAACAACTTTGAATGCTGCGAGAGTTGGACGGCCAAGGAAAGCATTATAAGCAGAAAATTCGTCGACAATCACAAAAGTTTGCTTGCGGACCACTTTTCTCTCTCCTTCTCCAAGTTCCACAAACAAATCAACGGTTCCTATTGGCTGTTTTGGCTCCCCAGTGAAGCCAGCGATTTTCTGCGATGAGGCTTGCACATCAGCCATAGGGATCTTCATTTGGTCGATTGTCTTCTTGAAGAGGATATTGCAGGATGCGCCACAATCAATAAGAACTCTTCTGACAATAGCTAGCCCGATACCAGCTGAGATGACTAAGGGATCCAAGGTAGGAGCTTCAACACCTGCGGAATCCCTGGCTCTGAACACAATATCATTATTGAAAGTTCTTTGTTTCTTCAGGGGCATAGCACCTTCCAAAACGAATACATCTTCCTCGGTCGGTACATACTTCAAAGCTTGGGTATACCTTTCCATCTTACCCCAGCTCCTGCCTGCTGGGTGAGGTCCTCCCGTAATGACATTGATAACAGGCCTTCCGGATTCATGCCCTGCAGTCTTTTCACCTGTCCTGGGTTGATGAGCAGGAGCTCGTTGCCCCTGACTAGTCGAAGCGGGATTTCTGCTATTCTTTTCCACAAATTGCTGCAGCTTGATTTCCCTTATCAATTCTTCAATCAAATTTTTTAATTGGCGGCATTCATCGGTATCATGACCGGGTTGATTATGGAAGCGGCAAAACTTTCCGCTTTGTACTGCTTTTTTCCCGGTTCTCAGAACGGGAGGTTTAGGATAATCAACAGAATCTTTAGTGGCAAGGTATATACGCTCCAGCGTATCTGATAAAGGAGTATATTCCGATGGTTTGAAGGAACGAGGCTTCTTCAGATTTTTCTGTTTCTTTCCATCGTTATTCTCCCTTTTCTGTCCTACAGACTCACTCTTGCGTGGAGCAACAATGTTATCTTCAGCTTTTTCTAACACCGCCTTTACCGGTACAGAACGGCTTTCCAGGCGTATGAACTCGTCTGCTTTCTTGTAGAATTTTTCAAGGGAATTTGGTTCCTTCATGTTAAGCCATTTTCCAAATTCGCTCGACTTGTCGATGGCCCTCATCAGATAAGTCAAGATCATCCGTGGTTCTGCATTGTCTACCTCGGCCAGCGCTATATTAAAGCGATTTAAGAAAGATATGATAGTTTCACCCGGATTCTGCTCTAAACTTGACAACGACATAATAACTTTGGCTTTTGAAGCGTATAGTCTGAACTGCTCCTTGAATTTCCGGGTTAAGTCAGAAAACTGATCTATAGACCGGACTGGCAGCTTGGTGAACCAAAGCAGAGCTACACCTTCCAGGTATACAGGAAAATATCGGCACTTTATTTCATCAGAAGCTCTGGCACCTGTCATGTGCCAATCATACTTATACAAGAATTCGTTCGGATCACTTGTTCCTTTGTAAGCTGGGATAGTTTGGGGGACGAACTTCCTTGGGAACTCAGCCTTTAAGATTCTTTCAGTAAACGTGGTTTTACTTGGAGCGAAACCCCATTCCTTCTCATCTTCATTCCTTTGCATGCTTTCCTTCATGATTTGTCGAACCATTTCAGAAAGATATCCCTCATCACTTCGAGCTCTAGATCCACCAATTTCAGGAAATGTCCGCTCAAAGGGGTTGGCAGCCCTCTCAGGAATGTTTCTTTCTTCATCTTCATGAATGTTGCCAGCAAAGTTCCTTTCATTACCCGTTGGTTGACGGTTTACCCCAAGCAAGTCATTCAACTTAGTCAAAATTAGGGCATTTTGGGCGTTCTGAGCTTCCAATTGTGCACTTTGAGCATTTATCTGCTGGTTCAGCCCTAAGATTACAGCATCCAACTCCGCTTTTGTAACCCCAACAGGTGGAGTGGCTTGATTGAGTCGGTACCTTCCTTAAGTAGATGAGTCGTTGAGTAAAACGAGGTTAACAGCAGTATTCTTGAAATTTAATTTATTTTCATTATAAAAAATAAAATTCAAAAATTCCAACATTTAAATTTAAAAGTCAATGTTTGACCATATTGATCAAAATCCACATTTTTGAAAAATATCCAATTTATTCAGGTTTGACATTATAATTCACATAAAATTAATTTTTATACTTAAAATAACAAAATTTATTCATTTTAATAAATAAAATTAAGTTTTTTTTAAATCAGGAATTTTAATTAAAATAATTAAAATAATAACAAAATACAGGGTTGTTACACTCTCCCCCACTCAAAACTTTTCGTTCCCAAAAAGGAATGAGGTACGGGAAAGCACAGAAAAATATAGAATGAAACAAGATTAAGACCAGATGACTAGAAGATTGAAATTTGACCCGATAACTGTTGTTATAGGTAAGTTTAACAAGGTGGAGATGATCTTCCCAAGATCCTCTAGAACCAAGAACATAAGCACGAAAAAGATCTTCTAGAATTTGATTCACCCATTCCGCTTGACCGACGGCCTGTGGATGGTAAGAAGTGCTCAGATTCAGAACGAGTACCAAAGATTATTAAAGATTATAGAAAGATATCTAAACAGAATGGTATAAGCAATAGCTTCCCTATTCTGTAGCAAGATAAGGTAAATAAGGACTACCAAAAGATAGTTGGAAAAACAAAATAAAATAATAATTTTGAAACCCTAAAAATTTCAACTTAAAATAACTTATTAATTTACATAAGTTAAATAAATCTTAACAATCTCACATTTCATTATTTCATCATCAAATTGTCTTAAATCTTAAAGTAACAATCTCTAAGTCTTGGATTTTAAAAAAAATCATTTATTATACTCAAAATGTATTCAATAAATTTAATTCTTCATTATTCCTAATTAAAATTAATTTTATTCTTCTCATATATTTTATCACCTATATTAAATATATTTACACTTATTATAACCGCTTTAAATTTATTATTAGTTCCTTTAACAACATTTTATATTGTAAATTTTTCCATTACCTTTTCTTTATTTACCACTGTTAATCTTTTTATAACTAAAATTTAAGTGTATAACATTTATTATAATCACTCAAATTTTATTTATAAAATATTTTTATATTGTATATTGTCCAATTACATATTCAACTTCTAAAAATTTAGGTAAGTTATATTGGAATGAAATTGTGTATTATACAAATAAAACTTTCCAATTAAATTATTTCAAGCCCGATTATTTATCCAAATCTTGAAATTATACTTAAAAATTATCTTTCAAGATAAAATTTAGGAATTAATTCTTCGATATGTTCCAAACTATTTAGAGATAAATAAATGCACATATACCATATGTATATCAATTCAAATTTAAATCATATATCGGCATATGTTATAAATCCAGTCCTATTTTAGAAATTCAAATCAATTAAATTTCTCAAAACAAAACTGTAGCAAGACTACAGAACGGTCTCTTCACTTTGAAACTCAAAAATGTATGTCGATGATGCTGCAGTCATCACCGAAATCATTTTCCAGCGACAACGAGAATAGCACTAATTTTAAACTATGAAATTCTTTGGAAACAAATTTCTATTTGAAAATACTTTAAATAGTATATCCTACTAAAACTTTAAATACAAGGTTTGAAACCATCGGAAATTAAATTCCCAAATTCTTGTTTTAAATTCATTTTAAATTTCCAAATAAATTTATAACCATGTTTATAGTTCAATTATTTATGTATGAAACACGAGATAATGGTATATAAAATCAAATATTATTTCTTAACAACCAATTTAATAAAATGCAGGAAAAGATTTATAATATAGTTACAAAATTTATTCCATTACTAAATTTGAAAAAAAACTTAATGTGTTGGTTTGCTCTGTTCAAGTGTTTTGAAAATCTTATCGATAGCGTTGAGCAGACGAATCGATCAGAAACCCAAATCAACATCAACAGCTCAAACAACACAATATATAAATCATTTTAAATATTAGTTTAGAAATACACTTCAAGAATGATTTAAAGATAAGTTGGAAACAAAGATGAGATGATTAAATAACAGGGTAGGAAGATGGATAAGCTTATTTAAATCGCGGGCAGCCTGAGTCTGGTTAACCGTGAATTAAAGAATAAGATCGATGTGGATTTCTGGGGGTAAATAAACATTCGATCTCAAGAGATAGAGTTCGGAATTAAAATAGATACTAGCATCTAAACCGAGGATATAAAATTTTGGTGAATCGATGCTGTTGTAAAGGAGTTTCACCCTTTTACAAAACAATTTGAGATCGGCGAGACCGCCAACTTATTATAAAGATATTTCGAAGTGGAGTTGTGGGATACTCCCAAATCAAAAGAAAACGAATCGTCATTGTAAAGAACCGAAAATCCGTACTTCCTTGAGCTGGCAACATTCCACCACAATCCAGCCAAAGAGGAACGAACTTCCGAATCTTTAGGGTTTAAGAAGAAGAAAGAGGTAGAAGAAGAGAGAAAAGAGAGAAGAAACAGAAACAAACAACAGAACAGGAAGACAATATCAGAATCTCACAATCGCAGCGGAACAACATATAATAGATAAATGAATATCATTAAAACAAAAGAACTATACATTTTATACATACATCACATCATCAGAGTGTACAACAATAAAACAGCGGAAAAGAATACTATATACAATAGATAATAGACTACGCTATCCAAGCTCGCCTCCAACATCTGCACAGCAACTCCCGAATCCAGAATAACCTGACAACCTAACTCTAGACTGCCCGTGTGGAAAATAGTGGGCACCCAGAGTTTAGGAAAGGAACAATAAACTCCAGGTCAGTCATGGGACTGGTGTGAGAACTCAAAACAGTTTATCTTTAAACAAGCAACAAGAAATTTTAATTTTTGAAATCCGCAATGCTTTTTGGAAAATGAAACTACCATAAGGCCTCCCGCCACACACACAATGCAAACGCAGAATTGGAGGAGATTTCTTCTTATGATAGTCAAATATGCGTACTACGCAAAAATCAAATCATTTTTGATATTATTATTAGTGCATAGTGTAGAAAACAGTTTCGAAAGTAGAATATAAATCCTAGCCGGCATAGACATTCCGAACTATGCCTACTATAGCTACCATCTAAACAGTGGTGACCACCATAAGTAAATGGCAGGTAATACAACTAAAACCGTACAAGGCACGTATTGGATGAAAGGATTTCCAACAAATGGTCAGGCTAAGGAACTTCCTACTGCCACATGGGATCGCCTCTGGCGGGACGTCCCGAGAAACTAACGTTACGGTTAGATCTCTGCCAACACAAGGCCGGGTTACCTCTGTAACTAGGTAACTACTACACGAATATGTCATCCCCTGGTCCTTTGGGACCTTTATCCGAGCGCTCGATCCAACAACACCACACAGTAATAGATATAGTGTATCAACATGAGTAAGTATCTGGGCTCCATACCATGATACCACCCTTTTCCAGAAGGAAATGACATACCCTAAAGGGAGCGACCCTCATAACCTTGCCGCATATTCCTGTTTCGACCATTTCCGGGAAGTGAGGTCCTGACGAAGTCTCGTCCACAAAGCTACGCTTTGTGCAACAAAGCCATGCTTTGGGTCAACAGATGACCAAAGCAATGATCACAAAGATAAATGATCAAACGAATGATCATATCACAAATGACCAACCAATGATCATCACACAGCAGCACTCAGCATGTCACATTACCAGATTGGGAATATATCGCTGATAACCTTCGACTACATAACCTCTGAGCTCGTACGTCTCAGAGAAGGGTGTTAAGCTAAGAGAATAAATTCTCCGCCACCAACAGAAATGTATTTGAAAGAAATCTGCTCTATATCTCAAAATGTAATGTCAGACACGTAACCATACAAGTCTGTTCCGGGTTCGAACAGAACCGAAGGCACTTCCAAAGAAGCCCTTGCAATCCGGGTATTCACAATCCCGATAAAATTTCCCATCACAAAGGAAATCTCCATACCGTAGCTAACGATGCAGAGACAATCAATAGGTCATCCTATCGCTTTCACAAATACCCGGTCTTCAACACCGGTCTTCAAATGCTATCCATAACGACGTATCACATATTCGGAATGGGATATACGACACAAAGGTCCTCTCCCGGCTAAACCGAATAGCGAGCGCTTATTTTAAAAATAAGTGTAGCATTCAATTTCAAACAATCACAACAAATACCATCCAAAGGTAAATACTGATGGTCGGTTATTTAACTATCAATAAAGATGCGCCACATCATCAGATTCCAAATAATTTTCCAAAATTATTCAATTCCAAAAATATCTTCACAGATATATATACATACACCTTCCAAATAATTGCCCAAATTATTTGTTTTACCAAAATATCTTTACATGATATAATTTCACACTTCAACCATTTGAAAACCAATTTCAAATTACTTTACATCGTTTATACCCTTTGAAAACAAATTTCAAAATCATCAAATGAATCTTTACCGATTTATTTTAAACTTACGTTCCAAATTCGCAAATTCATTTCCATACTTCAAAATAAATCAATATTTATTTTTAAACAAATTTCCCTTCCTTTTATAAATTCCATAGTGAATTTATATTTCAAAATATCTACTGACCTAACGTTTTCAATAGATTTCAGTTATTCAATCTCAATTTATCTTCAAAAAGATAAATTCTCAAAAACATTTCATTTCATATTGGAAAAGCATTTCCATACTTATTTAATAATAAGGATTCACAAATTTTATTTATTTTCAATAATTTGAAAATATTCGATATACTTAACCATAGCCAAGTATATATTTCATTCTTTTAAGGAAAACATTCTTCTATTCACTTTTATTTAGGTCAAAACGAATGTTGCGTAAAACATCGTTACGACAACTCAAAATCACTGGAATAGGGTTTCAAAATAAAAATAGAAACATAAATTCCAATACTACACAAAATATTTCCATTTGGAAACCATTTACTATAACAACAGTGTTATAGTCCACCATTTCCTTATTTTCTCGAAAACGCCTATTTCAACAATGAATGTTGAAATCTACGTATTCATTTCCTTCTATTTCTCGAAAACGTCTATTTCAACAATAAATGTTGAAATCCAAGTATTCGATACTTAATGCATTTTAAAGCATCTTTAAATCGTTTAAAAATTCCCTTTAAAACATTCTTCTCCCAAAACATGCCCATTTGACTTAATAATATATTCATCGTTTAAAAGAGTGAATATAACTCCTTTAACAAATTCTAAATTCAATTTACCAAATTACATTGATTTCAAATTTATAAACAACGTTTATAAATTCTATTTCTATTAATAACTTTGGTTTAGAAATCTCTTTTATTAAGCCAATTCAATTTATAAACCCAATTTCTATACCAAAGGTTCGTATTATAAGTCAAATACTTCAAATATTATTTATTTACCAAGTCGTTCCTTTTAAACTTCACAATTTGTTAATCTTATTACTGATAAGATTTCTTACCTTTTATAATAGTTTCAACTTATAAAAACCTCCTTTATTAACAATTTCTATAAAAATCCCCTTTTAAATGCCCAAAGCCATTTTATAAGTTAATTACTTATAAACTTTTATTTTCAACATCAATTCATTTCACAACTCTCATAATCTATAAAACTATAGTTTAGATGAAATCTATTTTTATACTTCATTTTAACACTTAATAACTCGTCTTATAATTCCAAAAATTTTAAATTTATAGATATCAATTTATAAAATCTTTTACATAAACTATTAATAAAAATTACCCAAAAACCCAATTTAACTATTTTATAAATCTATTTATTTTTAAAATTTTCCTTTTGGTTATATTTCATGAAAATCATAGTTTTATAACTTTAATATTTAAAATCTTAATTTATTTAAAATGAATCAAGTTCAAAAATTTAATAAAAACATATACTTGGAAAATTACTTAAAAATCCTTTTAAATTCAAAATCGTTATTTTTAACTTTTAAAAAATGAATCCGATGATGCAACAGCACCAAATGGTCAATCACGGGAATAAACATCATATATCAATATGATAGTTAACAATCAACACAATATTTATAAACAAATAAATATTTGCGAGGAATCCAGTTGGATCCCTCCAACCTGTTTCCCTGCATCCACAGACGTTAGCACAATACCAATTCCACTTCAAGGTGGAATATCGCGGTATATGGGATTTTATAAAATATTATCCGCTTACTAACGGCGCAATAGGGTCTCATCCGCTATACGAGGCGGGAAATCAAATCCAATATATACATATGCCAATATATATATTGCTATATATAGTATATATCCTACTATATCTACTACCACAATCAAACGGCAATCATCAATCAACATTAACTATTTAAAATTTTAAACCAAACAGTTTGATTGAGTGAGGAGTTCTCACCTTGGCTTTTATTAGCAATCCATTTTCCATTCCAGCTTGTTTTCTTGATTTATAGACCTTATATAAACATTATACAATCCATTAATATTCGAACTAATTGAACAATTAAATTCTCATTTTTGAATTTAATTACCAATGATTTTATTTTAAAACAATTTTCTGTAAATTAATTTATTTAACTATCATTTTAAATTTCCAACTAACTTTCCTATTTCCTTAACAAAAATCTCATTTACATATATATTTCAAACATTTTACTTATATAAATTCCTCCAATATTTGAAATCCCTTTTAATAAATTTCAAAACTAATTCCTTTGGTAACTAAAATCAAATGAATAAATTAAATTAATTTTCCACCATAATTTATTATTTCAAAATAAATTTAGTAGATTACAATTTATTTGTACACTTGTTTTATTTTTATTTTCTTTTTTCTTCCTGTTAACTTTTAAAAATAGAAATGTTTCCAAACTATCCTGTCATATATTTTCTTCCTGTATTTTTCTGTCTGTCCAATATATTGACATGTGAATATATATATTATTTTCTATTCAAAACAGAATTTATTCTACAGCTTACAGTAAAAATAAAATTTTAATAATAATAATAATAACTTTATATATAAATTTTTTCCAAATCTGTACGTATATAATCAACATATATGTGTCATTAAAATAACTTAATTATAGATTCAATATTTTACTGCAAATAATATTTTTTTTTTATTTTTTTTTTAAATTTAAAACAATACCTCACAACGAAGATAAACCCAGATCCTTCGCATGTGACTCCGCCGATAATTGAATCCCACGGCTAAGCCCCATTTCCCCACATTGACATCACCAGCACGCGCCTCCAGGAATCGCGACAGCCAGATCACGTCGCCCTTCCAGATGCTCGCGAGCGCCTGCTTCTTCGAATCGCGGCCCACACCATCCAATAGAAATCGCACAGCTTCCAGACTCGAGCTCCACTCCTCTGTCGCCAGAACGCAAGCTAACGCCACCCAAAACCAAAAGCGGCCCACTGCTCAACCCGACTTCGAACTGGGGACGAAGGATTTGCTTCGGTTTGAAATTTCGATTCGAATGGATTTTGAAAGGAGGATGAAGAACGATGTTGTTCGGCCATGAAATTTATTTTCAATCGAACGGGATTTTTTTTGAAGAGGATAGGGGAAAAACTCGGCTCTGTTATTCATTATACCCCTTTTTGTGGAACGAATTTTGGGTTGGAGGGGAGTGAGACTGGAGGCTACGGCCATGGTTTTGAATTTCTTTCGTTTTTTTTTTTTATTATTATTATTAACTGAAGGAAGCTCGGTTATAACTTTAAACGAAGATGGTTGCGTGCTGAGGAGACACGATTTGATCTTTGCAATTTTAAAATAAAAGAGGGGTCGACTTCGTACATAGTAGGGTGGCAGTGGTATATTAGGGTGGCTGATGATTTGAGGGTATAGATTTATATTTAAATTTAAATTGAACTCGATTTAATTTCAACGCGTTTTCTTATCGTACAGTCACACAACAACTCCAAACACTACGAAATTTGAAATCCGGTAATAATTCAATATTACGGATCCAATGGAACTGGTTTCATTTAATTCTGAGACTGTTCAAAAATTGGCTATTTTTCAGTCGATAATTAAATATTAAAATCTTCGATTTTCACAAATTAATTCCAAATTCAATTTTACAAGTTCTAAAATATCTCTATAACTTTAATATGATAAAATAAAATTTTCCAAATCATTTTCAATCATATTTAACCTAATATTTAATTATTTTTGGAATTTCACTATTAAATCATCGATTTAATTGTCCCATTAAATCCAATATTCGAAAAATAAATTATTCGACTTAAAAATTCCACTTATTAATATTAAAAATTAATTAAATATTCAAATTCAAGTTATCAAAAATTCTGGGTCGTTACAGTCATGGACACGGATGGATTTTGAAACCGTAGGGAACGTCCTAAAATTCAAAGGAATCGAGTCAAAAAGGATGAGATTCAAACTCGAATGTAAGCGATTCCGTAAATACATTTACTATAAATGTTGAGTTTTGCCTAGAGCTACCAAAGCTCTGATACCAAATGTAACATCCTGATATTTTCAACCATTCGCATATGCACATGTCGGACTTGAATTGCTCAAAATATCGTGTTGTAGATAAAATTTGGCAAATCTTAGAATATAAAGTAAATAAATAATCACAGATCACAAACACAGAGTAAATAATAATGCAGCGGAATTAAAAGAGGTAGTAGTTCATGAAGCTACTATATAAAAATAAGATACATCAGAGTTAAACAAGATACAACAAAAGACTAACAAGATACATCAAGTACAAATCAGAATACAACACTAGAATCACCAGATACTGAAAGAAAAATTGATGGCTGGATCTTCAAGCAAATATCCAACTCCGAAGGTGAGTCTTGAATGCTAAATCACCTCATCTGACTCGAGCGTAAAGCAAAACACAAAACACTTGAGTCAGGACATAAATACCTATGACACGTAAATCAACTCAGGTGAACAGTAACAAAATGCATTAGTAAATTAAAGGATGCTTGGGATCGTCCATCCTTTAAGGATCCGTTAAACTATTTACTATGTATTAATATTGCGCTATTATAATAGTGTCTACAGTAAAATAAACTTACTTTTAAATAGCGTTGAAGGGTTACCTATATAGCCCCCAACACGTAATAGTCCCAGTAGTCCATCCAGTATCAGCATATCTCCAAATCAGGAGACTACCCTAAATACTCCATGGGCTACGGGAGAAAAACAAACTCGTAGTAAAGGCTCGGTATGGTAGGTGACACGGCACAACTAGGCAATGCCACGGTAGATATACCAATTACGCTTCCAGGGCAGCCACTACCGCCCACCTCGGAACACAGTCCAAAATAAAAATCAGAGGATGGCCATCAAATCAACCAAAAGTAAGAGTATAGTATCGAAGGAATGTGTCCGATCGGAGGAATGACCTCACTTGGCCCATCGATCGCTCCTGTTTTAGCCACCTTAAGCCAACTCACGGTAGTCGGGTCCACGTTCATACCTCAACAGGATCGTCGCCACCATCCTACTTCATTCTGGAATCTCCACAACGTGCACAGTTGTTAAAGTTGTTTCGGAGTTGGCAGAGAGTATGACAACTTCCGATCCCGGTCTCTTTAACAACCAAACGTTATTATATCGCTGTGGTCATTTCAAAATAGTTTATACTTCAAAAATCAAATCATTTCATTCCAAAACCATATTCTTTTCAAAATAGTTTATACTTCAAAACCAAAACTATTTTATTTCAAAACTATATCCAAATCAGTACAATATGTTTTCCAATTCAAACATATATTCACCTTTCAAAAATCATAATACTTTCAAAGTTATAACTCTTTCGAAACCAAATACTTGAAATCATTACACTTTGAAAATCATAACATTTCGAAATCATACATTTGAAATCGTGCAACATTCATTTAATTCTTTACATTTTACAAATTTATTCAATTAAACCAAAATTTCAAATTTCCAAATTAATTCAAATCGAACCATCAGTTTCAATTCAAGTCAGTTTCCCAACAAACCATTCAAATCTTATCAATTTAAAAATATAGATTTGATCCACAAAATAAACTATTCAATTTTAATATATTTCAAAACTTTAAATATACCATATTTCAAACTAAATTTGAAAATCTCATATATCTCAAATTTAATTTCATTATTACTTAGTTTTGAAATATTCATCTCAAAAATCCAATACCATTTAAATAAACTTATATTACAAGTAAACCAACTATCCTTGAAATATTCATTTATCAAATATCATTTTAAATTCATATTCTTTATCAAAATAAAGATCAAATTAATTCCAAACCATTTCAGTCATCAAAATATCATATCTTTTCAAAACCTCGTTATCAAATCATTATTTGAATTCAAATTCAAATATTCAATTTAAATATCATTTTTAAGTCAAATAAGTCATTCATTTATTATTTCAAATATCATTACCAAAACAATTTCAAAATTCCATTCAAAATTCATTTATCTCATTACATTTCATTCCATTTAACACATAACCAAGTAAAACTTATTTAAATTCAGGTTCAATTTAAATTCCTTAAAATTCAAATTTAATTATTTAATTATATTAAAAACTCCTTAAATTTCACAAGTAATCAATTTCAAAAGTTAAACCATTTAACACATTAAAATATAACTCAAACAATGTTAAAATCTATAATATTTCAAAACAATGTCAAATTATAGCAACGACGGCATTTATGAAGTGCTATCGTAGCTTATAGTTTCTAAACTAGTTTAGTTCATGGCTAATGACATTTATAAAAATACCGTAATAGATATTTAGTTGCTTCAAACCTAGTTAAATTCAAAACAACGGAATTTTTAAAGTTTAGTTCAAGAATAACGGCATTTATAAAAATGTCGTAATAGATATTTAGTTGCTTCGAACCTAATTAAATTCAAAACAATAGCATTTTAAAAGTCTATCATAAGACTACAACATTTAGAAATGCTATTAATAAAATTTTAGATTTTATTATAACTTCCAGAAACATTTAAAAACTTCAATTTGAGCAAATTTGAACTTATTAATCATATTTCTAGACTTCAAAATTTAACATTTAAATAATTTTAACATATGATTTATCACAATAAAATATAAAAATCAAATATTCAATTTAAAAACTCAATTCATTTATTAAGTCAAAATTTCACCGTTTATTAACTTATAAATTAAATAAAACTTAACATTTTACTTCAAATATGATTTCAAAATTTTAAATTTAATTTCCATTATTTATTTACATTTTAAAAATAAATTTAAAGTCAAAATTCACATTTACTTCAAATTTACATACTTAAATTCACAAATTCAAAACTAAATATTTAGCCTTCTTAAAATTATAAAATATATATTTTTAAATCAAAATTTCATAATTTAAAAGTACATATCTTTATAAATATCATTTAAAAATATACCACGGGTTCTGTATATAATTTTCTAATCTAGGTCAAGTGATACAGATATATACCATTTCAATCCGCAATTTAAAAAGAAAACCCGGGTTCTATCATTTCAAACCCGCAATCCCAAGTCAAATAAAATACAATAAAAAATCACTCAGGCCTATCATTTCAGCTCATAATAATTTTTCCTTATTCTAATGTTCGTTCGGGTATGTATCATTTCAACCATGGTGATTCTATTTTAATAGGGAACTTACAGTGTGAATATATGCATAAACAATATAAACAACGTCAATGCCACAATATAATGTCATATATCACATGTCAGGTGATAATTAGCAGTTTTAACATGGTAATAACATGGCGTAGCGTATCATATGATCATCATTAACTTGCATAAACATTTTATATTACTAAACATTTGCCATCAATTCACTAGTTCATAAGTAAATACGTCAGAGTGAGAAAGACTCACCTTTTCAAGCTGAAGACCACTACGACACACAAAACGATTCCAAAGGCACGACAAGCACGATTTGGCATGACTTTGATTCAAATGAGAGAGAGCTAAGATATGATCTTGCACACAACAATTAAACAAAGTAATATATATATATATATATATACACAATACAAAGATTAATTGAAACAATAGGAAAGTAGAAGCAACAAATGACATTACCAAGCTTTTCAACCATTTTTTCTTGACCACAACTCCATGTATGCTCGGCCATACATGCTTAGGGCTCGGCCACACATGTTTTTAGGTGGAAAAGGATCTGGTTTAGATCATGAGTGTACGGCCATAAAGGAATGTGGAAGGTTTTTGGGAGTTACATGGTAAGGAATACAATGAGACAAGGCATAAAGTGGAGTTTGGGTTGCATTTAGGCTCGGCCTATGGTCAAGTGGGGTTCGGCCAGCACTGTTTCAGGTCTAAAGGGGTGGCCAGAAGTCATGTTAGGTCAGGTTATGGATGGAGGAGGAGCTAGTGGTGAAGGAGAGGCAAGGTGTGAAGGGAATGGTGGAAATATTGGTTCGGCTAGGCAATTTTGGAGAGGTTTGCTAACATTTTTATGGAGTTTTGTTCATGGGATGGTCACAGCACTTGCTGGTCAAAGGAGGGAGAGGTCAGGTCGTGGAGGGTGTGGGGAAGGAAGTGGTGGTCGGTGGAGGAGATGAGGGGATATAGCCGAGCAAACAAGAGAAAGAGGAAGGCAAAACATTGAAAAAAAATGAAAAGAAAAAGGAAAAGAGGAGCCATGAATCACTTTTTTTTCCCAAATGAAAATAGACGTGAATGGAGATGCGGTGGGAAGTTTTCACGTGAATATCAAGGAGAATAAACAGCTAAGACCAAAAAAAAGAACGACTTAAAGAAAGGAAGTGAAAAGGCAAGAAGAAGAAAAGGCAAAGAAGGAAAGGTCACAAGAGAATGAAAGGTTTTTGACTATTTGTATTTCCATTTTATTTTAACCAAAATAACTAAATAAATTTCAGTAAAATAAAAATAAAAGCTGAAAAAAATAAAATGAAAAAGAAAATAAAAATATAATTTAAGGAAAAATAGAAAATAATTAAGAAAATAGCCGATATATTGAAACTAGCGTTTAAAAATATAAACAATATACAATGAACATTAGAAAATTATAACTTCACGTATAAAATGTTTTAAAATAAAATAAATACATAACATGTCATGTTACACAAATAAGAACTTGATATGACAAACAAATCATTATTTATATAAATTAACATAAGCAATTTTGTTAAATAAAACAATGTACACACAATACTGTAAAAAGCATAACTTTCACAATATAAATCGGATTTCAACGAATTGAAAAGCAATATTCTTGAAATTTAATTTATTTTCATTATAAAAGATAAAATTAAAAAATTTAAATATTTAAATTTTAAATTTAAAAGTCAAAGTTTGACCATATTGACGAAAATCCACATTTTTGGAAAATATCCAATTTATTCAGGTTTGACATTATAATTCACATAAAAATCAAAGTTTATATTTAAAATAACAAAATTTATTCATTTTAATAAATAAAATAAAGTTTTGTCAAATCAGGAAATTCAATTAAAATAATTAAAATAATCACAAAATACAGGGTTGTTACACTCTCCCCCACTCAAAACTTTTCATTCCCGAAAAGGAATGAGGTACGGGAAAGCACAGAAAAAATATAGAATGAAATAAGATTAAGACAAGATGACAAGAAGATTGAAATTTGACCTGATAACTATTTTTATAGGTAAGTTTAAAAAGGTGGAGATGATCTTCCCAAGATCCTATAGAATCAAGAACACAAGCACGAAAAAGATCTTCTAGAATCTGATTCACCCTTTGCGCTTGACCGACGGTCTATGGATGGCAAGCTGTGCTCAGATTCAAAACGAATACCAAAAATTATTAAGATTATAGAAAGATTTCTAAACATAATGGTATAAGCAATAACTTTCCCATTCTGTAGCAAGATAAGGTAAATAAGGACAACCAAAAGATAGTTGGAAAAACAAAATAAAATAATAAATTAGAAACCCTAAAAATTTCCAACTTAAATTAATAATTAATTTGCATCAGTTAAATAAATCTTAACCGTCTCACATTTCATTATTTTATCATCAAATTATCTTAAATTAACAATCTCTAAAATCATGGATTTGAAAAAAAATCATTTATTACACTCAAAATGTATTCAATAAATTTAATTCTTCTTTATTCCTAATTAAAATTAATTTTATTCTTCTCAATATATTTTATCACCTATATTAAATATATTGACACTTATTATAACCGCTTTAAATTTATTCTTAGTTCCTTTAACAACATTTTATATTGTAAATTTTCCATTACCTTTTCTTTATTTACCACTGTTAATCTTTTTATAACTAAAATTTAAGTGTATAACATTTATTATAACCACTCAAATTTTATTTATCAAATCTTTTTATATTGTATATTATCCAATTACATATTCAACTTCTGAAAATTTAGGTAAGTTATATTAGAATGAAATTGTGTATTATACAACTAAAACTTTCCAATTAAATTATTTCAAGCTTGATTATTTATCCAAATCCTGAAATTATACTTAAAAATTATCTTTCAAGATAAAATTTAGAAATTAAATCTCCGATAAGTTCCAAACTATTTAGAGATAAATAAATGCACATATACCATATGTATATCCAGTTGAATTTAAATCATGTATCAGCATATGTTATAAACGCAGACTTATTTTAGAAATTCAAATCAATTAAATTTTCCAAAACAAAACTGTAGCAAGACTACAGAACGGTCTCTTCACTTTAAAACTCAAAAATGAATGTCGATGATCTACAATCATCACCGAAATCATTTTCCAGCGACAAAAAGAGAAGAGCACTAATTTTAAACTCTAAAATTCTTTGGAAACAAATTTCTATTCGAAAATACTTTAAATACTATATCCTTTTAGAACTTTAAATACAAGGTTTGAAACCATCGAAAGTTAAATTCTTAAATTCTTGTTTTAAATTCATTTTAAATTTCCAAATAAATTTATAACCATGTTTGTAGTTCAATTATTTATGTATGAAACAAGAGATAATAGTATATAAAATCAAATATTATTTCTAAACAATCAATTCAATAAAATCCAGAAAAAGATTTATAATATAGTTACAAAATTTATTCCATTACTAAATTTAAAAAATAACCTTACTATGTCAGTTTGCTCTGTTCAAGTGTTTTGAAAATCTTATCGATAGCGTTGAGTAGACGAATCGATCGGAAACCCAAATCAACATCAACAACTCAAACAACACAATATATAAAACATTTTAAATATTAGTTTACAAATACACTTCAAGAATGATTTGAAGATAAGATGGAAACAAAGATGAGATGATTAAATAACAGGGTAGGAAGATGGATAAGCTTATATAAATCGCGGGCAACCTGAGTCTTGTTAACCGTGACTTAAAGAATAAGATCGATGTGGATTTCTGGGGGTAAATCAACATTCGTTCTCAAGAGATAGATTTCGGAATTATAAGAGATACTAGCATCTAAACTCAGGGTATAAAATCTTTGATGAATCGATGCTGTTGTAAAGGAATTTCACCCCTTTACAAATCAATTTGAGATCGGCGGGACCGCCAACTCATTATAAAGATCTTACGAAGTGGAGTTATGGGATACTCCCAAAACAAAAGAAAACGAACAATGAGGGGCACGGACGGATTTTGGAACTGCAGGGAACGTTCCAAAATTCAAAGGAATCGAGTCAAAAAGGAAGAGATTCAAACTCGAATGTAAGTGATTCCGTAAATACATTTACTATACATGCTGAGTTTTGCCTAGAGCTACCAATGCTTTGATACCAATTGTAACGTCCCGATATTTTCAACCATTCGCATCTGCACATGTCGGACTTGAATTTATCAAAATATCATGTTGTAAATAAAATCTGGCAAATCACAGAATATACAGTACATAAATAATCACAGATCACAGACACGGAGTAAATAATAATGTTGCGGAATTAAAAGAGATAGTAGTTCATGAAGCTACTATATAAAAATGAGATACATCAAAGTTAAACAAGATACAACAAAAGAATAACAAGATACATCAAGTACAAATCAAAATACAACACTGGAATCACCGGATACTGAAAGTAAAATTAATGGCTGGATCTTGAAGCAAAGCTCCAACTCCGAAGGTGAGTCTTGAATGCTAAATCATCTAGTCTGACTCGAGCGTAAAGAAAAACACAAAACACTTGAGTCAGCAAAATAAATAGTTATGAACTTTAACTCAACTCAAGTGAATAGTAACAAAATGCTTAAGTAACTTAAAGGATGCTTGGGATCTTCCATCCTTTAAGGATCCGCTAAACTATTTACTATGTAGTAATATTGCGCTATTATAATAGTGTCTACAGTAAAATAAACTTACTTTTAAATAGCGTTGAAGGGTTACCCATATAGCCCCCAACATGTAATAGTCCCAATAGTCCATCCGGTATCAGCATATCTCCAGATCGGAAGACTACCCTAAATACTCCATGGGTTATGGGAGAAAAACAAACTCGTAGCAAAGGCTCGGTATGGTAGGTGACACGGCACAACTAGGCATTGACCGAAATCCACATTTTCGGAAAATATCCAATTTATTCAGGTTTGACATTATAATTCACATAAAATTCAAAGTTTATATTTAAAATAACAAAATTTATTCATTTTAATAAATAAAATAAAGTTTTTTTTTAAATCAGGAAATTCAATTAAAATAAATAAAATAATCACAAAATACAGGGTGGTTACACTCTCCCCCACTCAAAACTTTTCGTTCCCCTAAAGGAATGAGGTACGGGAAAGCACAGAAAAAAAATATAGAATGAAATAAGATTAAGACAAGATGACAAGAAGATTGAAATTTGACCTGATAACTGTTGTTATAGGTAAGTTTAACAAGGCGGAGATGATCTTCCCAAGATCCTCTAGAATCAAGAACACAAGCACGAAAAAGATCTTCTAGAATCTGATTCACCCTTTCCGCTTGACGGACGGTCTGTGGATGGTAAGCAGTGCTCAAATTAAAAACGAGTACCAAAGATTATTAAAGATTATAGAAAGATTTCTAAACAGAATGGTATAAGTAATTGCTTCCCCATTCTGTAGCAAGATAAGGTAAATAAGGACAACCAAAAGTTAGTTGGAAAAACAAAATATAATAATAAATTTGAAACCCTAAAAATTTCAACTTAAATTAATAATTAATTTACATAACTTAAATAAATCTTAACCATCTCACATTTCATTATTTTATTATCAAATTATCTTAAATTAACATTCTCTAAAATCATGGATTTGAAAAAAAATCATTTATTATACTCAAAATGTATTTAATAAATTTACTTCTTCTTTTTTCCTAATTAAATTTAATTTTATTCTTCTCAGTATATTTTATCACCTATATTAAATATATTTACATTTATTATAACCGCTTTAAATTTATTCTTAGTTCCTTTAACAGCATTTTATATTGTAAATTTTTCCATTACATTTTCTTTATTTACCGCTGTTAATCTTTTTATAACTAAAATTTAAGTGTATAATATTTATTATAACCACTCAAATTTCATTTATAAAATCTTTTTATATTGTATATTATCCAATTACATATTCAACTTCTGAAAATTTAGGTAAGTTATATTGGAATGAAATTGTGTATTATACAAATAAAACTTTCCAAATAAATTATTTCAAGCTTAATTATTTATCCAAATCTTGAAATTATACTTAAAAATTATCTTTCAAGATAAAATTTAGGAATTAAATCTCCGATAAGTTCCAAACTATTTAGAGATAAATAAATGCAAATATACCATATGTATATCCATTCAAATTTAAATCATATATCAGCATATGTTATAAATCCAGTCTTATTTTAGAAATTCAAATCAATTAAATTTCCCAAAACAAAACTGTAGCAATACTATAAAACGGTCTCTTCACTTCGAAACTCAAAAATCAATGTCGATGATGCTGCAATAATCACAGAAATTATTTTCCAGCGACAAAGAGAAGAACACTAATTTTAAACTTTAAAATTCTTTGTAAACAAATTTCTATTCGAAAATACTTTAAATAGTATATCCTTTTAAAACTTTAAATGCAAGGTTTGAAACCATCGGAAATTAAATTCTCAAATTCTTGTTTTGAATTCATTTTAAATTTCCAAATAAATTTATAACCATGTTTATAGTTCAATTATTTATGTATGAAACAAGAGATAATGGTATATAAAATCAAATATTATTTCTTAACAACCAATTCAATAAAATCCAGGAAAAGATTTGTAATATAGTTACAAAATTTATTCCATTACTAAATTTGAAAAAAAAACTTATTGTGTCAGTTTGCTTTGTTCAAGTGTTTTGAAAATCTTATCGATAGCGTTTAGTAGACGAATCGATCAGAAATCCAAATCAACATCAACAACTCAAACAATACAATATATAGAACATTTTAAATATTATTTTACAAATACACTTCAAGAATGATTTGAAGATAAGTTGGAAACAAAGATGAGATGATTAAATAACAGGGTAGGAAGATGGATAAACTTATATAAATTGTGGGCAACCTGAGTCTGGTTAACCTTGGCTTAAAGAATAAGATCGATGTGGATTTATGGGGGTAAATCAACATTCAATCTCAAGAGATAGAGTTCGGAATTATAAGAGATACTAGCATCTAAACCGAGGATATAAAATCTTTGGTGAATCGATGCTATTGTAAAGGAGTTTCACCCCTTTACAAATCAATTTGAGATCGGCGGGACCGCCGACTCATTATAAAGATCTTTCGATGTGGAGTTATGGATACTCCCGAATCAAAACAAAACGAATAGTAAGGGACACAGATGGATTTTGGAACACATGGAACGTTCCAAAATTCAAAGGAATCGAGTCAAAAAAGGAAGAAATTCAAACTCGAATGTAAGTGATTCCGTAAATACATTTACTATACATGTTGAGTTTTGCCTAGAGCTACCAAAGCTCTAATACGAAAAGTAACGTCCTGATATTTTCAACCATTCGCATCCGCACATGTCGGACTTGAATTGCTCAAAATACCGCGTTGTAAATAAAATTTGGCAAATCTTAGAATATACAGTAAATAAATAATCATAAATCACAGACACGGAGTAAATAATAATGCAGCGGAATTAAAAGAGATAGTAGTTCATGAAGCTACTATATAAAAATAAGATACATCATAGTTAAACAAGACACAACAAAAGAACAACAAGATACATCTAGTACAAATCAGAATACAACACTGGAATCACCGAATACTAAAAGCAAAATAGATGGCTGGATCTTCAAGCAAATATCCAACTCCGAAGGTGAGTCTTGAATGCTAAATCACCCAGTCTGACTCGAGCGTAAAGCAAAACGCAAAACACTTGAGTCAGGACATAAATACTTATGAACCGTAAATCAACTCAAGTGAACAGTAACAAAATGCATCAGTAACTTAAAGGATGCTTGGGATCGTCCATCCTTTAAGGATTCGTTAAACTATTTACTATGTAGTAATATTGCGCTACTACAATAGTGTCTACAGTAAAATAAACTTACTTTTAAATAGCGTTGAAGGGTTACCTAAATAGCCCAAAACACGTAATAGTCCCAGTAGTCCATCCAGTATCAGCATATCTCCAAATCGGGAGACTACCCTAAATAATCCATGGGCTACGGGAGAAAAACAAACTCGTAGTAAAGGCTCGGTATGGTAGGTGACACGGCACAACTAGGCAATGCCAGGGTAGATATACCAATTACGCTTTCGGGCTAGTGGTAACGTGTAGCAGCCACTACTGCCCACCTCGAAACACACTCCAAAATCAAAATCGGAGGATGGCCATCAAATCTACCAAAAGTAAGAGTATATTATCGAAGGAATGTATCCGATCGGAGGAATGACCTCACTTGGCCCATCGACCGCTCCTGTTTTAGCCACCTTATGCCAACTCACGGGAGTTAGGTCCACGTTCATACCTCAATAGGATCGTCGCCACCATCCTACTTCATTCTGGAATCTCCACCGCTTGCATAGTTGTTAAAGTGGTTTTCGGAGTTGGCAGAGAGTATGACAACTTTCGATCCCGGTCTCTTTAACAACCAAACGTTATTATATCGCTGTGGTCATTTCAAAATAGTTTATACTTCAAAAATCAATCATTTCATTCCAAAACCATATTCTTTTCAAAATAATTTATACTTCGAAACCAAAACTATTTTATTTCGAAACTATATCCAAATCAATACAATATCATTTCCAATTCAAACATATATTCACCTTTCAAAAATCATAATACTCTCAAAGTTATAACTCTTTCGAAACCAAATACTTGAAATCTTACACTTTGAAAATCATAACATTTCGAAATCAAACATTGAAATCATGGAACATTCATTTAATTCTTTACATTTTACAAATTTATTCAATTAAACCAAAATTTCAAATTTCCAATTTAATTCAAATTAAACCATCAGTTTCAATTTAAGTCAATTTCCCAACAAACCATTCAAATCTTATCAATTTAAAAATATAGATTTGATCCACAAAATAAACTATTCAATTTTAATATATTTCAAAACTTTAAATATACCATATTTCAAACTAAATTTGAAAATCTCATATATCTCAAATTTAATTTCATTGTTACTTAGTTTTAAAATATTCATTTCAAAAATCCAATACCATTTAAATAAACTTATATTACAAGTAAACCAAAAATCCTTCAAATATTCATTTGTCAAATATAATTTCAAATTCATATTCTTTATCGAAATAAAGATCAAATTATTTCCAAACCATTTCAATCATCAAAATATCATATCTTTTCAAAACCTCATTATCAAATCATTTTTTGAATTCAAATTTGAATATTTAATTTAAATATCATTTTTAAGTCAAATAAGTCATTCATTTATTATTTCAAATATCATTACCAAAACAATTTCAAAATTCCATTCAAAATTCATTTATCTCATTACATTTCATTCCATTTAACACATAACGAAGTAAACCTTATTTAAATTCAGGTTCGATTTAAATTCCTTAAAATTCAAATTTAATTATTGAATTATATTCAAAACTCCTTAAATTTCACAAATAATCAATTTTCAAAAGTTAAATCATTTAACACTTTAAAATATAACTCAAACAATGTTAAAATTTATAATATTTCAAAACAATGTCAAATTGTAGCAACGACGGCATTTATAAAGTGCTATTGTAGCTTATAGTTTCTAAAATAGTTTAGTTCAAGACTAATGGCATTTACAAAAATACCGTAATAGATATTTAGTTACTTCAAACCTAGTTAAATTCAAAACAAAGGCATTTTTAAAGTTTAGTTCAAGTAACTGGATTTATAAAAATGCTGTAATAGATATTTAGTTACTTCAAACCTAGTTAAATTCAAAACAATAGCATTTTAAAATGCTGTCATTAGACTACAGCATTTTAGAAATGCTATTAATAAAATTTTAGATTTTATTATAACTTCCAGAAACATTTAAGAACTTTAATTTTATCAAATTTAGACTTATAAATCATATTTCTAGACTTCAAAATTTAACATTTAAATAATTTTAACATATGATTTATCACAATAAAATTTAAAAATCAAATATTCAGTTTAAAATCTCAATTCATTTATTAAGTCAAAATTTCACTGTTTATTAACTTCTTATAAATTAAACAAAACATAACATTTTACTTTAAATATCATTTCAAAACTTTAAACTAAATTTCCATTATTTATTTACATTTTAAAAACAAATTTAAAGTCAAAATTCACATTTACTTCAAATTTACATACTTAAATTCACAAATTCAAAACTACATATTTAGCCTTCTTAAGGATCTGGTGGAAAAGGATCTGGTTTGGATCATGAGTGCACACAACAATTAAACAAAGTAATATAAATATATATATATAAAATACAAAGATTAATTGAAACAATAGGAAAGTAGAAGCAACAAATGACATTACCAAGCTTCTCAACCATTTTTGCTTGACCACAACTCCATGTACGCTCGGCCATACATGCTTAGGGCTCGGCCACACATGTTTTCAGGTGGAAAAGGATCTGGTTTGGATCATGAGTGCACGGCTACAAAGGAATGTGGAAGGTTTTTGGGAGTTACATGGTAAGGAATACAATGAGACAAGGCATAAAGTGGAGTTTGGGTTGCATTTAGGCTCGGACTATGGTCAAGTGGGGTTCGGCCATGCACTATTTCAGGTCTGAAGAGGCGGCCAGAGCTCATGTCAGGTCAGGTCATGGCTGGAGGAGGAGCTAGTGGTGAAGGAGAGGCAAGGTGTGAAGGTAATGGTGGAAATATGGGTTCGACTAGGCAATTTTGGGGAGGTTTACACACATTTTTGTGGAGTATTGTTCATGGGATGGTCACAGCACTTGCTGGTTAGAGGAGGGAGAGGTCAGGCCGTGGAGGATGTGGGGAAGGAAGTAGTGGTCGGTGGTGGAGATGAGGGGATATGGCCGAGCAAACAAGAGAAAGAGGAAGGCAAAACATTGAAAAAAATTGAAAATAAAAAGGAAAAGAGGAGCCGTGAATCACTTTTTTTTTCTCAAATGAAAATAGGCGTGAATGGAGGGAAGATTTTCACGTGAATATCAGGGAGAATACACGGCTAAGACCAAAGAAAAGAACGGCTAAAAGAAAGGAAGTGAAAAGGCAAGAAGAAGAAAAGGCAAAGAAAGGAAAGGTCATAGGAAAATGAAAGGTTTTTGACTATTTGTATTTCCATTTTCTTTTAATCAAAATAGCTAAATAAATTTCAGTAAAATACAAATAAAATCTGAACAAAATAAAATGAAAAATAAAGTAAAAATATAATTTAAGGAAAAATAGAAAATAATTAAGAAAATAGTTAATATATTGAAACTAGCATTTAAAAATATAAACAATATACAATGAACATTAGAAAATTATAACTTCACTTATAAAATGTTTTAAAATAAAATAAATACATAACATGTCATGTTACACAAATAAGAACATGGTTACAAACAAAATATTATTTATATAAATTAAATAAACAGTTTTGTTAAATAAAACAATTTACACACAATATTGTAAAAAGCATAATTTTCACATTATAAATCGGATTTCAATGAAACCAAATGCAGTATTCTTGAAATTTAATTTATTTTCATTATAAAGGATAAAATTCAAAATTTTCAATATTTAAATTTTAAATTTAAATGTCAAAGTTTGACCATATTGACCAAAATCCACATTTTTGAAAAATATCCAATTTATTCAACTTTGACATTATAATTCACATAAAAATCAAAGTTTATATTTAAAATAACAAAATTTATTCATTTTAATAAATAAAATAAAGTTTTCTTTTAAATCAGGAACTTCAATTAAAATAATTAAAATAATCACAAAATACAGGATTGTTACACTCTCCCCTACTCAAAATTTTTCGTTCCCGAAAAGGAATGAGGTACGGAAAAGCACAGAAAAAAATATAGAATGAAATAAGATTAAGACAAGATGACAAGAAGATAGAAATTTGACCTGATAACTGTTGTTATAGGTAAGTTTAATAAGGTGGAGATGATCTTCCCAAGATCCTCTAGAATCAAGAACACAAGCACAAAAAAGATCTTCTAGAATCTGAATCACCCTTTCTGCTTGACCGACGGTCTGTGGATGGAAAGCAGTGCTCAAATTCAAAACAAGTACCAAAGATTATTAAAGATTATAGAAAGATTTCTAAACAGAATGGTATAAGCAATAGCTTCCCCATTCTGTAGGAAGATAAGGTAAATAAGGAAAACCACAAGATAGTTGGAAAAACAAAATAAAATAATAAATTTAAAACCCTAAAAATTTCAACTAAAATTAATAATTAATTTACATAAGTTAAATAAATCTTAACCATCTCACATTTCATTACTTTATCATCAAATTATCTTAAATTAACAATCTCTAAAATCATGGGTTTGAAAAAAAATCATTTATTATACTCAAAATGATTCAATAAATTTAATTCTTCTTTATTCCTAAATAAAATTAATTCTATACTTCTCAATATATTTTGTCACCTGTATTAAATATATTTACACTTATTATAACCGCTTTAAATTTATTCTTAGTTCCTTTAACAACATTTTATATTGTAAAATTTTCCATCTCCTTTTCTTTATTTACCACTGTTAATCTTCTTATAACTAAAATTTAAGTGTATAACATTTATTATAACCACTCAAATTTTATTTATAAAATCATTGTAACGACACAGGATTTTAATTTATTAAAATTTGAATATTTAATAAATTTTAAATATTAAGAAGTGAATTTATAAGTCGAATAAATTTTAATTTGAATAATTGGATTTAATTGAATAATTAAATCGATAATTTAATATGTTAAATTATGGAAATAATTGAAAATTGAGTTAAATATGATTGAAAATGATTTGTAAAATTTTATTTTATCATATTGAAGTTAGAACGATATTTTAGAACTTTTAAAATCGAATTAAAAGTTTATTTGTGAAAATTGAATATTTTAATATTAAAATCGACTAGTGAAATAGTCAATTTTTGAACAGTCTCAGAATTGGACGAAACTAGTTCCATTGGATCCGTAATAGTTAGTTATTACCGGATTTCAATTATCGTAGCAATCGGAGTTACCGTTTGATCGTAGCAGCTCGAAACGCATTGAATTGTTTTTAATATTAATTTGGCGAGTTAAAATAGCCATTTTTCAAAAAGTCTCGGATTTCGACGAAACCAGTTTCATCGGATCCGTAATGTGATATTATTGTGAGGTTTCAAATTTCGTGTCAATCGGATTTACCGTTTGTCCGGTGCAAGCTAAAACGCATAGAAAATCGTTTAAATCGGTTTAATTTAAATTGAACATTTATTGCCATAACTCGCACAGATGTCCGAATTAGCTTCCGAAACCTGTTCCATTATGTCCGGAACGCGGGGTAAACCCTAGAAACGCTAGTTACGGCACGTAAATCGGAGTTCGTAATTTCCGGAATGAATAGTGTCGATCGATTTTCCTATAAATAGCCCACTATCACAAAAAAAAAGGAAACCCTAATCCAAACGCAGCCGCCACCTCCCTGAACGAATGGCCAGAAAACTCTCCTCTTCTCCTTCATTTATCTTTCAATCCTTCAATCGTTTCAAGAAACTTACAACTAGAAAGTGGTAGAGCGTAATGAGAACTACAAGATCAACGGTTATGATCGAGATTGGAGCTATGGATCAACGGGAAAATGGAGATGAAGGTGACACGTTGCGCACGCGTTTCGAGACTCCAGAGGTAGCCGAGTGCCACCATGTCACGGCCGAGTGTGGTGTTGGGTGAGAGCTTCGATTTGGCACTTCCCGATCGTCTCCAGGTAGCTCGTGGTGGCGGCGTTTGCTAACCCTAGATAATGAAGATGGGTTCTTTTGTGCGTGTATGATTACTGGAGATGGAACGTGAGAGAGGAGAAGGGGAGTGACGGCCTGATGTGGAGATGAGAGGATCCAACGACCAGGAATTGTTTTGGGTTAATTTTAAATTTAAGTTGTAAATTAGTTTATATAAAATCGTGTAAAACTTGTAAAATGCATATCTTTTTCATACGAGGTCGAAAACGCGCGAACCAGTTGCTTTGGAATCGTATGGACGAGCACTACGCGATGGAGTTGGATTGGAGTCGTTTGGAGTTAGTGAGAATTTCGGGTAAAATTAAACGTCCGTTTAATTTTATTCGAAATAAATCGCGAAAACGAAATTGAAATCAAGGTGAGAACTTCTCACTCAATCGAATCAGTTTCGATTTTATTTTAAATAGTTAGATTTAAAATATTTGAATGCATGTTTGAATGATGATTGTTATCTATTGATTGTTAAAATAGACATTATACGCCGTTAGTAAGCGGATGTTATTTAGTAAAAACATATACCGCGAATATTTCATAAACAGTGAAATTGGTATTATATATAATAGCAATATATATATATTGGCATATGTATATATTGGAGTTATTGATTTCCCGCATTTGTATAGCGGATGAGACCCTATTGCGCCGTTATTAAGCGGATAATATTTTAAATCCCGTATACCGCGATAATCCGTACTGGAGCGGAATTGGTATTGTGCTAATGTTTGTGGATGCAGGAAAACAGGTTGGAGGGATCCAACGGGATTCCTCAACAGTATTTATTTGATTTCAGATATTTTGATATTTGATGGATTATCATATCGATATATGATATCGTTGTTTGTCGTGATTGACTATTTGCTGTGTAGCATCATTGGACCAAATTTTGGAATTTTAAAATGATTTTAAAGTGATTTTTGAAAGTATACGTTTATAAAATATTTTTGGAACTGATCCATTTTAAATAAATAAACGATATAATTTTAATGTTATAAAAATTATGATTTTTGAGAAATATAGTTAAAGGTTAATTTTTGAGAAATACGGGTTAATGTTTTTTATAAAATAATTAAATTGGATTTTTGAATTTATTATAAAAAGTTTAAAAAAATAGGATTTATAAAATTTGATTATTTTATAAATCAAGAGAATGGTGAAATTATAAAAGAGATTAAAGATGTTTTAAAATAATAGTATAAATTGATTTTATAAAGGATTTATAAATTGATATTTATAAATTAAAACATTTGAATTATAAAACGAGTTTTTATAAGAGTTTGAATGAAGTGAAAATGGATTGCATAAGTGAATGAAATTCATAGAATTATAAACGGTGAAGTTATAAATGGAATTTTATAAGCAGTAGGTTTATAAAATTTATAAAGTTATTAAAAGAATGGTTTTGGATAAATAATTGAATTTTATAAGTTATATGATTTATAATTATGAAGTTTAAAGGAACGATTTTGTGAAATAATCGTTTTATAAGCATTTAACTTATAATGTGAACTTTTGGTTTATAATTGAGTTATAAATCGAATAGATTAATAAAGGAGATTTATAAAAAGGAAGTAGTGGTAAAATAAATAGAAATGGAATTTATAAACGTTGTTTTATAAACTCGCAAACGACTTATTTTGATAAGTTAATTTTTATAACTTATTTATGAAGTTATATTCACGTTTTAGACAGTGAATAATCCTTTCAAATAAAATGAATAAAAGGATGAAGTTTGTTAACAAAGTATATTCACGTTTTTGAATAGTGAATAATATGTTAAAGAAAAATGTTTTAGATATGATGTTTTAAATAGAATTAAAACGATCTAATGATGTTTTAAATGTGTTGAGTTTCGAAACCATATATTTCAACATTCATTGTTGAAATAGACGTTTCGAGAGATAACAGGAAATGGTGGACTATAACACTGTTGTTATAGTAAATAATTTCCGAAAGGAAATGTTTTGTGTAGTATTGGGATTTATATATCTATTTTAATTTCGAATCCCTATACTAGTGATTTTGGGTTGTCGTAACGATGTTTTACACAACATTCGTTTTGGCCCAAATAAATATGTTTAAGAGAATGATTTCCTTAAAGAATGAAATAAGTACTTAATCTCGATTTAAGTATATTGGATATTTTCCAAGTGTTGAAAATAAATGGATTTGAGAATTACTTATTAAATAAGTATGGAAATTTTTTCCAATATAAAGTGAATATTAGAGAAATTATCTTTTTGAAGATAAATTGAAATGAATAATTGAAATCGAATATTCATTGATATTTTGGATTATAAATTCACTAAGGAATTTATAAAAGAAAGTGGAATTTGTTTAAAAATAAATATTGATTTATTTTTGACATATTGAAATTATATATCTTGTAAAGATATTTTTGGGAAATAAATAATTTGGAAAATTATTTGGAATCTGGTGATGTGTGCATATCCATTGATAGTTCAATAACCGACTATCAATATTTACCTTTAAAAGGTATTTGTTGTGATTTGCTTGAATTTGAATGCACACTTATTTTTAAATTTATTGCGCTCGTTATTCGGATTACCCATTCCGAATAGTGATACGAAGTAATGGATAACATTGATGACCGGTGTTGAAGACCGGATATTTGTGAGAGCGATAGGATGACCTATCGATTGTCTCTGCACTGAGTTGCAACGGTATAGAGACTCCCTAAGTGATGGGAAATCCGATCAGGATTGTGGATATCCGGATTGCAAGGACTTCTTTGTAAGTGCCTTCGGTTCTGTTCGAGCCCGGAACAGACTTGTATGGATTGTATGTCTGACGTTACAAATTGAGATATAAAGAAGATTTCTTTCAAATATATTTCTGTTGGTGGCGGAGAATTTATTCTTTTAGCTTAACACCCTTCTCTGAGACGTACGAGCTCAGAGGTTATGTAGTTGAATGTTATCAGCGATATATTCCCAATTTGGTAATGTGACATGCTGAGTGTAGCTGTGAAATGATCATTGTGTTGATTATTTGTGATAGGATCATTTATTTGATCATCTATCTTTGTGATCATTTCTATGATCATTTGTTGACCCAAAGCATGGCTTTTGTATAAAGTATGTTTTTGTGGACGTGACTTCGTCGAGCCTCACACCTCGCGAATGGTCAAAACAGGAAAGATGCAGCAAGGTTATGAGGGGTAGCGCCCTTTAGGATATGTGCATTTCCTTCTGGAAAAGGGTGGTATCATGGTATGGAGCCCAGATACTTACTCATGTTGAAAACACTTTATGATTGTGTGAATTGATTGCGAGCGCTCGGTGAAAGGTCCCAAAGGACCGGGGGATGGCATATTCGGTCATTTGTTACTCAGTTAGGGGTAACCCGGCCTTGTGTTGGTAGAGATCCGGTTTGGTTCTCGGGGATGTCCATCCAGAGGCATTCTCATGTGGCAATGGGAAGTTCCTTGGCCTGATCATTCGCTGGAAATCCAAAGAAACAATACGAGACTTATACGGTTTTAGTTGTATAACCTGCTATGGAATGTGGCGGTAACCTGCTATTGAACATAGTTAGTTATAGTAGGCATACGATAATGGTCGTATGTTGCCTAAGATTTATATTATACTTTCGAAATGAATTTTTCCTACACTATGCACTAATAATAATATCAAATGTCTTTTTAATGCGTATCAAGCATCTTTGACTATCATAAGGAGAAATCTCCTCCGATTCTGCGTTTGCATTGTGTGTGTGTGTGCGGGAGGCCTTATGGTAGTCTCATTTTTAAAAGCATTGCGAATTGACTTTAAAAATATTCCTATATTTTGATTTTAAAGATAAATAAACTGTTTTGAGTTCCCACACCAGTCACATGACTGACTCGGAGTTTATTATTTTCCTTCCTAAACTCTGGGTGCCCACCAATTTCCACACAGGCAGTTAAGAGTTGGGTTTTTCAGGATATTCTGGATATTCAGGAGTTGCTGGAGGAAAGCTGGATGGCATGGCGTATTACTAGTATATAGTTTTTTTTTCCGCTGTTGATGTTGTTTGTTGTTGTACACTCTGATGTAATGATGATATGATGTAATGTAATGTATAAAATGTAATAACTGATATAGTTCTTTGTTTATAGATTATTCATTTATCTATTATATGTTGTTCCGCTGCGAATTGTGAGATTCTGTTATTGTTCTATTGTTTTCTTTCTGTTCCGTTCTATTTTCTATTTTCCTTTCCCCTCTATTTTTCTATCTTTCTATCTTTCTCTCTCTTCTTCTGTCTTTCTCTTTTTCTTAAACATTGAGAATTCGTATTTCTGTTCATCTTGAAATAATCTAAAGGAGATTAGTGTATATTCTAGGAGTACGGATTTACGGGTCTTCACAGGTGGTATCAGAGCATATGGTTAAGCGACAACCATGGTTCTGTTGGGTATTACTCATTAGAGATAGAGTCAGTAGTACTCTAGAATGAGTTTGAGTGTAATAATAGCTATGAGAGCATATTTGTTAGTGAATATATAAAATTGTTTTATATTGTGATGATTGGTTTGTTGAGTGGTATATGGATTCTGGTTAATACGAGTAATTAACGTTGTTGATAGGGATCTCTAAACACTTGTACAGAACAATTCGACACAGTATTGTTTTAAATTGGGTAAATGAAATAATTTTACCTTGATTATATTTTATATATAAAGGGATAATTTTTCAGAATTATTAAAGTATATATATAAGTTGATTGTTTAGTTGTTTGAATAATCTAAATAAAAGAATACTTGTATAAGCAAAAGAATTATAAGAATTGAATTATAATTAACGTGATTTACAATTGAGAAATAAACTTATATATATAAGAAGTGAAACTAATGAATATATTTATGAATATGAGTTGAATAAAAATCAATTAATTAAACCAATTGAAAGCAAAGGAATTTGGTTGTAATTGATATACATTGATTGTTATATGGTTGTTAGTTGATTGATTGTATATAATTCATTAATTATTAATGAAATTGAGTTAATGAAATTGGAAGCTAAAGTAATTTAAATTCAATTGGAAGTTAAGTGAATTTTAAATAGAATTGAATTTGATTTGGAAGTGAACCAACTTGAATATGAATTAGTGAATATAAACTAATTAAAAATGAATGTTAGCAAAAACATCCACTGTTAATGAATCAAATGTGATTAAATTGAAAACCATTTCATAGAATATTAATAAGAATATGAATGAATATTTATTGGTTATGAAATTGTTGAATGCTAGTTGGTTGATGGTTGAATATATTGCTTTTACTGCATTTGCTATGTTGACATATATAGTTATTATGTTGCTATATGTTGTATATCGATACTATTTACATATATGCATGATTCTCATGTTGTTTGTTGAGTGATTAGTACGTGCGGATCGCGTTTGCTTCGCATTTGGAGCTCGCTTTCGCGCTATATTAGCCGTATATGCTCGCTAATAAAATATAAGGTACATATCTCGGATTAAATATCGTACTTTTACAAATTTTTCCCTTCGGGATGCCTCATTACTTGATGAAATGTATATTTGTGATATATATACTGTCATTTTTTTTTGGATCGAGCCGCGCAAAGGAGACTATGGCAAATTTTTCCGAAAATTTAAGGCGTTAGAAAAAATTTGAGAAAATTGAAATTTTTTGAAAACTATAACTTTGATTTGAAATTGAAAGTTAAACCATAGAAGTTGTTTTTGAAAAGATAACTAAGTATGATTTGGAAACTTAGTAAGTTATTGTAAGAAGTTTTAACTATGGATTTTGGAAAGTTAATAGATTCTGTAACTTTTCTTACTTAATAATTTCGAGGACGAAATTCTTTTAAGGGGGGAAGATTGTAACGACCCAGGATTTTAATTTATTAAAATTTGAATATTTAATCAATTTTAAATATTAAGAAGTGAATTTATAAGTCGAATAAATTTTAATTTGAATAATTGGATTTAATTGAATAATTAAATCGATAATTTAATATGTTAAATTATGGAAATAATTGAAAATTGAGTTAAATATGATTGAAAATGATTTGTAAAATTTAATTTTATCATATTGAAGTTAGAACGATATTTTAGAACTATTAAAATCGAATTAAAAGTTTATTTGTGAAAATTGAATATTTTAATATTAAAATCGACTAGTGAAATAGTCAATTTTTGAACAGTCTCAGAATTGGACGAAACTAGTTCCATTGGATCCGTAATAGTTAGTTATTACCGGATTTCAATTTTCGTAGCAATCGGAGTTACCGTTTGATCGTAGCAGCTCGAAACGCATTGAATTGTTTTTAATATTAATTTGGCGAGTTAAAATAGCCATTTTTCAAAAAGTCTCGGATTTCGACGAAACCAGTTTCATCGGATCCGTAATGTGATATTATTGTAAGGTTTCAAATTTCGTGTCAATCGGATTTACCGTTTGTCCGGTGCAAGCTAAAACGCCTAGAAAATCATTTAAATCGGTTTAATTTAAATTGAACGTTTATTGCCATAACTCGCACAGATGTCCGAATTAGCTTCCGAAACCTGTTCCATTGTGTCCGAAACGCGGGGTAAACCCTAGAAATGCTGGTTACGGCGCGTAAATCGGAGTTCGGAATTTCCGAAATGAATAGTGTCGATCGATTTTCCTATAAATAGCCCACTATCACAAAAAAAAAAGGAAACCCTAATCCAAACGCAGCCGCCACCTCCCCGAACGAATGGCCAGAAAACTCTCCTCTTCTGCTTCATTTATCTTTCAATCCTTCAATCGTTTCAAGAAACTTACAACTAGAAAGTGGTAGAGCGTAATGAGAACTACAAGATCAACGGTTATGATCGAGATTGGAGCTATGGATCAACGGGAAAATGGAGATGAAGGTGACACGTTGTGCACACGTTTCGAGACTCCAGAGGTAGTCGAGTGCCACCATGTCACGGCCGAGTGTGGTGTTGGGTGAGAGCTTCGATTTGGCACTTCCCGATCGTCTCCAGGTAGCTCGTGGTGGCGGCGTTTGCTAACCCTAGATAATGAAGATGGGTTCTTTTGTGCGTGTATGATTACTGGAGATGGAATGTGAGAGAGGAGAAGGGGAGTGACGGCCTGATGTGGAGATGAGAGGATCCAACGGCCAGGAATTGTTCTGGGTTAATTTTAAATTTAAGTTGTAAATTAGTTTATATAAAATCGTGTAAAACTTGTAAAATGCATATCTTTTTCATACGAGGTCGAAAACGCGCGAAACCAGTTGCGTTGGAATCGTATGGACGAGCACTACGCGATGGAGTTGGATTGGAGTCGTTTGGAGTTAGTGAGAATTTCGGGTAAAATTAAACGTCCGTTTAATTTTATTCGAAATAAATCGCTAAAACGAAATTGAAATCAAGGTGAGAACTTCTCACTCAATCGAATCAGTTTCGATTTTATTTTAAATAGTTAGATTTAAAATATTTGAATGCATGTTTGAATGATGATTGTTATCTATTGATTGTTAAAATAGACATTATGCGCCGTTAGTAAGCGGATGTTATTTAGTAAAAACATATACCGCGAATATTTCATAAACAGTGAAATTGGTATTATATATAATAGCAATATATATATATTGGCATATGTATATATTGGAGTTATTGATTTCCCGCATTTGTATAGCGGATGAGACCCTATTGCGCCGTTATTAAGCGGATAATATTTTAAATCCCATATACCACGATAATTCCGTACTGGAGCGGAATTGGTATTGTGCTAATGTTTGTGGATGCAGGAAAACAGGTTGGAGGGATCCAACTGGATTCCTCAACAGTATTTATTTGATTTCAGATATTTTGATATTTGATGGATTATCATATCGATATATGATATCGTTGTTTGTCGTGATTGACTATTTGGTGTGTAGCATCATTGGACCAAATTTTGGAATTTTAAAATGATTTTAAAGTGATTTTTGAAAGTATACGGTTTATAAAATATTTTTGGAACTGATCCATTTTAAATAAATAAACGATATAATTTTAATGTTATAAAAATTATGATTTTTGAGAAATATAGTTAAAGGTTAATTTTTGAGAAATATGGGTTAATGTTTTTTATAAAATAATTAAATTGGATTTTTGCATTTATTATAAAAGGTTTAAAAAAATAGGATTTATAAAATTTGATTATTTTATAAATCAAGAGAATGGTGAAATTATAAAGGAGATTAAAGATGTTTTAAAATAATAGTATAAATTGATTTTATAAAGGATTTATAAATTGATATTTATAAATTAAAACATTTGAATTATAAAACGAGTTTTTATAAGAGTTTGCATGAAGTGAAAATGGATTGCATAAGTGAATGAAATTCATAGAATTATAAACGGTGAAGTTATAAATGGAATTTTATAAGCAGTAGGTTTATAAAATTTATAAAGTTATTAAAAGAATGGTTTTGGATAAATAATTGAATCTTATAAGTTTTAAGATTTATAATTATGAAGTTTAAAGGAACGATTTTGTGAAATAATCGTTTTATAAGCATTTAACTTATAATGTGAACTTTTGGTTTATAATTGAGTTATAAATCGAATAGATTAATAAAGGAGATTTATAAAAAGGAAGTAGTGGTAAAATAAATAGAAATGGAATTTATAAACGTTGTTTTATAAATTCGCAAACGACTTATTTTGATAAGTTAATTTTTATAACTTATTTATGAAGTTATATTCACGTTTTAGACAGTGAATAATCCTTTCAAATAAAATGAATAAAAGGATGAAGTTTGTTAACAAAGTATATTCACGTTTTTGAATAGTGAATAATATGTTAAAGAAAAATGTTTTAGATATGATGTTTTAAATAGAATTAAAACGATCTAATGATGTTTTAAATGTGTTGAGTTTCGAAACCATAGATTTCAACATTCGTTGTTGAAATAGACGTTTCGAGAGATAAAAGGAAATGGTGGACTATAACACTGTTGTTATAGTAAATAATTTCCGAAAGGAAATGTTTTGTGTAGTATTGGGATTTATATATCTATTTTAATTTCGAATCCCTATACTAGTGATTTTGGGTTGTCGTAACGATGTTTTACGCAACATTCGTTTTGGCCCAAATAAATATGTTTAAGAGAATGATTTCCTTCAAGAATGAAATAAGTACTTAATCTCGATTTAAGTATATTGGATATTTTCCAAGTGTTGAAAATAAATGGATTTGAGAATTACTTATTAAATAAGTATGGAAATGTTTTCCAATATAAAGTGAATATTAGAGAAATTATCTTTTTGAAGATAAATTGAAATGAATAATTGAAATCGAATATTCATAGATATTTTGGATTATAAATTCACTATGGAATTTATAAAAGAAAGTGGAATTTGTTTAAAAATAAATATTGATTTATTTTTGACATATTGAAATTATATATCTTGTAAAGATATTTTTGGGAAATAAATAATTTGGAAAATTATTTGGAATCTGGTGATGTGTGCATATCCATTGATAGTTCAATAACCGACTATCAATATTTACCTTTAAAAGGTATTTGTTGTGATTTGCTTGAATTTGAATGCACACTTATTTTTAAATTTATTGCGCTCGTTATTCGGATTACCCATTTCGGATAGTGATACGACGTAATGGATAGCATTGATGACCGGTGTTGAAGACCGGATATTTGTGAGAGCGATAGGATGACCTATCGATTGTCTCTGCACTGAGTTGCAACGGTATAGAGACTCCCTAAGTGATGGGAAATCCGATCAGGATTGTGGATATCCGGATTGCAAGGACTTCTTTGTAAGTGCCTTCGGTTCTGTTCGAGCCCGGAACAGACTTGTATGGATTGTATGTCTGACGTTACAAATTGAGATATAAAGCAGATTTTTTTCAAATATATTTCTGTTGGTGGCGGAGAATTTATTCTTTTAGCTTAACACCCTTCTCTGAGACGTACGAGCTCAGAGGTTATGTAGTTGAATGTTATCAGCGATATATTCCCAATTTGGTAATGTGACATGCTGAGTGTAGCTGTGAAATGATCATTGTGTTGATTATTTGTGATAGGATCATTTATTTGATCGTCTATCTTTGTGATCATTTCTATGATCATTTGTTGACCCAAAGCATGGCTTTTGTATAAAGTATGTTTTTGTGGACGTGACTTCGTCGAGCCTCACACCTCGGGAATGGTCAAAATAGGAAAGATGCAGCAAGGTTATGAGGGGTAGCGCCCTTTAGGATATGTGCATTTCCTTCTGGAAAAGGGTGGTATCATGGTATGGAGCCCAGATACTTACTCATGTTGAAAACACTTTATGATTGTGTGAATTGATTGCGAGCGCTCGGTGAAAGGTCCCAAAGGACCGGGGGGTGGCATATTCGGTCAGTTGTTACTCAGTTAGGGGTAACCCGGCCTTGTGTTGGTAGAGATCCGGTTTGGTTCTCGGGGATGTCCATCCAGAGGCATTCTCGTGTGGCAATGGGAAGTTCCTTGGCTTGATCATTCGTTGGAAATCCAAAGAAACAATACGAGACTTGTACGGTTTTAGTTGTATAACCTGCTATGGAATGTTGCGGTAACATGCTATTGAACATAGTTAGCTATAGTAGGCATACGAAAATGGTCGTATGTTGGCTAAGATTTATATTATACTTTCAAAATGAATTTTTCCTACAGTATGCACTAATAATAATATCAAATGTCTTTTTAATGCCTATCAAGCATCTTTGACTATCATAAGGAGAACTCTCCTCCGATTCTGCGTTTGCATTGTGTGTGTGTGCGGGAGGCCTTATGGTAGTCTCATTTTTAAAATCATTGCGAATTGACTTTAAAAATATTCCTATATTTTGATTTTAAAGATAAATAAACTGTTTTGAGTTCCCACACCAGTCACATAACTGACTCGGAGTTTATTGTTTTCCTTCCTAAACTCTGGGTGCCCACCAATTTCCACACGGGCAGTTAAGAGTTAGGTTTATCAGGATATTCTGGATATTCAGGAGTTGCTGGAGGCAAGTTGGATGGCATGGCGTATTACTAGTATATAGTATTTTTTTTCCGCTGTTGATGTTGTTTGTTGTTGTACACTCTTATGTAATGATGATATGATGTAATGTAATGTATAAAATGTAATAACTGATATAGTTCTTTGCTTAAAGATTATTCATTTATCTATTATATGTTGTTCCGCTGCGAATTGTGAGATTCTGTTATTGTTCTGTTGTTTTCTTTCTGTTCCGTTCTATTTTCTATTTTCCTTTCCCCTCTATTTTTCTATCTTTCTCTCTCTTCTTCTGTCTTTCTCTTTTTCTTAAACATTGAGAATTCGTATTTCTGTTCATCTTGAATTAATCTAAAGGAGATTAGTGTATATTCAAGGAGTACGGATTTGCGGGTCTTCACAATCTTTTTATATTGTATATTATCCAATTACATATTCAACTTCTGAAAATTTAGGTAAGTTATATTGAAATGAAATTGTGTATTATACAAATAAAACTTTCCAACTAAATTATTTTAAGCTTGATTATTTATCCAAATTTTTAAATTATACTTAAAAATTATCTTTCAAGATAAAATTTAGGAATTAAATCTCCGATGAGTTCCAAACTATTTAGAGGTAAATAAATGCACATATACCATATGTATATCCATTTAAATTTAAATCATATATCAGCATATATTATAAATCCAGTCTTATTTTAGAAAGTCAAATCAATTAAATTTCCTAAAACAAAGCTGTAGCAAGACTACAGAACGGTCTCTTCGCTTTGAAACTCAAAAATGAATGTCGATGATGCTACAACCATCACGGAAATCATTTTCCACCGACAAAGAGAAGAGCACTAATTTTAAACTTAAAATTCTTTGGAAACAAATTTCTATTCGAAAATACTTTAAATAGTATATCCTTTTAAAACTTTAAATACAAGGTTTGAAACCATCGGAAATTAAATTCTCAAATTCTTGTTTTAAATTCATTTTAAATTTCCAAATAAATTTATAATCATGTTTATAGTTTAATTATTTATGTATGAAACAAGAGATAATGGTATATAAAATCAAATATTATTTCGTAACAACCAATTCAATAAAATCCAGGAAAAGATTTATAATATAGTTACAAAATTTATTACATTACTAAATTTGAAAAAATAACTTATTATGTCAGTTTGCTCTGTTCAAGTGTTTTGAAAATCTTATCGATAGCATTGACCAGACGAATCGATCAGAAACCCAAATCAAGATCAACAACTCAAACAACACAATATATAAAACATTTTAAATATTAGTTTACAAATACCCTTCAAGAATGATTTGAAGATAAGTTGGAAACAAAGATGAGATGATTAAATAACAGGGTAGGAAGATGGATAAGCTTATATAAATCTTGGGCAACCTGAGTCTGGTTCACCGTGACTTAAAGAATAAGATCGATGTGGATTTCTGAGGGTAAATCAACATTAGATCTCAAGAGATAGAGTTCGGAATTATAAGAGATACTAGCGTCTAAACCAAGGATATAAAATCTTTGGTGAATCGATGCTGTTGTAAAGGTGTTTCACCCCTCTACAAATCAGTTTGAGATCGGCGGGACCGCCGACTCATTATAAAGATCTTTCGAAGTGGAGTTATGGGATACTCCTGAATCAAAAGAAAACGAATAGTGAGGGACACGGATGGATTTTGGAACCGCAGGGAATGTTCCAAAATTCAACGGAATCGAGTCAAAAAGGAAGAGATTCAAACTCGAATGTAAGTGATCAAGTAAACACACTTACTATACATGCTGAATTTTGCCTAGAGCTACCAATGCTCTGATACCAAATGTAACGTCCCAATATTTTCAACCATTCGCATCCAAACATGTCGGACCTGAATTGCTCAAAATATCACGTTGTAAATAAAATTTGGCAAATCTCAGAATATACAGTAAATAAATAATCACGGAATACAGACACGGAGTAAATAATAATGCAGCGGAATTAAAAGAGATAGTAGTTCATGAAGCAACTATATAAGAATAAGATACATCAGAGTTAAACAAGATACAACAAAAGAATAACAAGATACATCAATTAAAAATCAGAATACAACACTGAAATCACCGGATACTGAAAGCAAAATAGATGGCTGGATTTTCAAGCAAAGCTCCAACTCCGAAGGTGAGTCTTGAATGCTAAATCACCCAGTTTGACTCGAGCGTAAAGCAAAACACAAAACACTTGAGTCAGGACATAAATACTTGTGAACCATAAATCAACTCAAGTGAACAGTAACAAAATGCATCAGTAACTTAAAGGATCTTGGGATCGTCCATCCTTTAAGGATCCGTTAAACTATTTACTATGTAGTAATATTATGCTATTATAATAGTGTCTACAGTAAAATAAACTTACTTTTAAATAGCATTGAAGGGTTACCCATATAGCCCCCAACACGTAATAGTCCCAGCAGTCCATCTAGTATCAGCATATCTCCAGATCGGGAGACTACCCTAAATACTCCATGGGCTATGGAAGGAAAACAAACTCTATGTAAAGGCTCGGTATGGTAGGTGACACGGCACAACTAGGCAATGCCAGGGTAGATATACCATTTACGCTTCCGGGCTGGTGGTAACGCGTAGCAGCTACTACCGTCCACTTTGGAACACACTCCTAAATCAAAATCGAAGGATGACCATCAAATCAACCACAAGTAAGAGTATATTATCGAAGGAATGGGTCCGATTGGAGGAATGACCTCACTTGGCCCATCGATCGCTCCTGTTTTAGCCACCTTAAGCCAACTCACGGGAGTCCGGTCCACGTTCGTAACTCAATAGGATCGTCATCACCATCCTGCTTCATTATGGAATCTCCACCGCGTGCACAGTTGTTAAAGTGGTTTTCGGAGTTGGCAGAGAGTATGACAACTTCCGATCCCGGTCTCTTTAACAACCAAACGTTATTATATCTCTGTAGGCATTTCAAAATAGTTTATACTTCAAAAATCATATCATTTCTTTCCAAAACCATATTCCTTTCAAAATAGTTTATACTTCGAAACCAAAACTATTTTATTTCAAATCTATATCCAAATCAATACAATATCATTTCCAATTCAAACATATATTCACCTTTCAAAAATCATAATACTTTCAAAGTTATAACTCTTTCGAAACAAAACACTTGAAATCATTACACTTTGAAAATCATAACATTTCGAAATCATACATTTGAAATCGTGGAACATTCATTTAATTCTTTACATTTTACAAATTTATTCAATTAAACCAAAATTTCAAATTTCAAATTTAATTCAAACTAAACCATCAGTTTCAATTCAAGTCAGTTTCCCAACAAACCATTCAAATCTTATCAATTTAAAAATACAGATTTGATCCAAAAAATAAACTATTCAATTTTAATATATTTCAAAACTTTAAATATATCATATTTCAAAATTCCATTCAAAATTCATTTATCTCATTACATTTCATTCCATTTAACACATAACCAAGTAAACTTTATTTAAATTCAGGTTCAATTTAAATTCCTTAAAATTCAAATTTAATTATTGAATTATATTCAAAACTCCTTAAATTTCACCAATAATCAATTTTCAAAAGTTAAACCATTTAACACTTTAAAATATAACTCAAACAATGTTAAAATCTATAATATTTCAAAACAATGTCAAATTATAGCAACGACGGCATTTATAAAGTGCTATCGTAGCTTATAGTTTCTAAAATAGTTTAGTTCATGGCTAATGGCATTTATAAAAATACCGTAATAGATATTTAGTTACTTCAAACCTAGTTAAATTCAAAACAACGGAATTTTTAAAGTTTATTTCAAGAATAACGGCATTTATAAAAATGTCGTAATAGATATTTAGTTGCTTCGAACCTAGTTAAATTCAAAACAATAGCATTTTAAAATGTTGTCATAAGACTATAGCATTTTAGAAATGCTATTAATAAAATTTTAGATTTTATTATAACTTCCAGAAACATTTAAAAACTTCAATTTTAGCAAATTTAAACTTATAAATCATATTTTTAGACTTCAAAATTTAACATTTAAATAATTTTAACATATGATTTATCACAATAAAATTTAAAAATCAAATATTCAATTTAAAAACTCAATTCATTTATTAAGGAAAAATTTCACCGCTTATTAACTTATAATTAAATAAAACTTAATGTTTTACTTTAAATATCATTTCAAAACTTTAAATTAAATTTCCATTATTTATTTACATTTTAAAAATAAATTTAAAGTCAAAATTCACATTTACTTCAAATTTACATACTTAAATACACAAATTCAAAACTAAATATTTAGCCTTCTTAAAATTATAAAATATATATTTTTAATTCAAAATTTCATAATTTAAAAGTACATATCTTTATAAAAATCATTTAAAAATATACCACGGGGTCTGTATATAATTTTCTAATCTATGTCAAGTGATAAGATATGTATTATTTCAATCCGCAATTTAAAAAGAAAACCCGGGTTCTATCATTTCAAACCCTCATTCCCAAGTCAAATAAAATACAATAAAAAATGTAACTCATGCCTATCATTTCAGCCCATAATAACTTTTCCTTATTCTAATGTTCGTTCGGGTATGTATCATTTCAACCATAGTGATTCTATTCTAACAGGGAACTTGCAGTGTGAATACATGCATAAACAATATAAACAATGTCAATGCCACAATATAATGTCATATATCACATGTCAGGTGATAATTAGCAGTTTTAACATGGTAATAACATGGCGTAGCATATCATATGATCATCATTAACTTGCATAAACATTTTATATTACTAAACATTTGCCATCAATTCACTAGTTCATAAGTAAATACGTCAGAGTGAGAAAGACTCGTCTTTTCAAGCTGAAGACCACTACGACACAAAAAACGATTCCAAAGGCACGACAAGCACGATTTGGCACGACTTAGATTCAAATGAGAGAGAGCTAAGATACGATCTTACACACAACAATTTAACAAAGTAATATATATATATATACACACACACACAATACAAAGATTAATTGAAACAATAGGAAAATAGAAGCAACAAATGACATTACCAAGCTTTTCAACCATTTTTGCTTGACCACAACTCCATGTATGCTCGGCCTTACATGCTTAGGGCTCGACCACACATGTTTTCAGGTGGAAAAGGATCTAGTTTGGATCATGAGTGCACGGCTACAAAGGAATGTGGAAGGTTTTTGGGAGTTACATGGTAAGGAATACAATGAGACAAGGCATAAAGTGGAGTTTGGGTGGCATTTAGGCTCGGCCTATGGTCAAGTGGTGTTCGGCCATGCACTGTTTCAGGTCTAAAGGGGCGGCCAAAAGTCATGTCAGGTCAGGTCATGGCTGGAGGAGGAGCTAGTGGTGAAGGAGAGGCAAGGTGTGAAGGGAATGGTGGAAATATTGGTTCGGCTAGGCAATTTTGGAGAGGTTTGTACACATTTTTGTGGAGTTTTGTTCATGGGATGGTCACAGCACTTGCTGGTTAGAGGAGGGAGAGGTCAGGCCATGGAGGCTGTGGGGAAGGAAGTGGTGGTCGGTGGAGGAGATGAGGGGATATAGCCGAGCAAACAAGAGAAAGAGGAAGGCAAAACGTTGAAAAAAATTGAAAAGAAAAAGGAAAAGAGGAGCCATGAATCACTTTTTTTTCTCAAATGAAAATAGATGTGAATGGAGATGAGGTGGGAAGTTTTCACGTGAATATCAGGAAGAATACACAGCTAAGACCAAAGAAAAGAATGGCTAAAAGAAAGGAAGTGAAAAGGCAAGAAGAAGAAAAGGCAAAGAAGGAAAGGCCACAGGAGGATGAAAGGTTTTTGTCTATTTGTATTTCCATTTTATTTTAATCAAAATAACTAAATAAATTTCTACAAAATACAAATAAAAGCTGAAAAAAATAAAATGAAAAAGAAAACAAAAATATAATTTAAGGAAAAATAGGAAATAATTAAGAAAATAGCAAATATATAGAAACTAGCATTTAAAAGTATAAACAATATACAATGAACCTTAGAAAATTATAACTTCGCTTATAAAATGTTTTAAAATAAAATAAATACATAAAATGTCATGTTACACAAATAATAACATGATATGACAAACAAAATAATACTTATATAAATTAAAATAAACAATTTTGTTAAATAAAACATTTACACACAATATTGTAAAAAGCATAACTTTCACAATATAAATCGGATTTCAACGAAACAAAAAGCAGTATTATTGAAATTTAGTTTATTTTCATTATAAAAGATAAAGTTCAAAAATTCCAATATTTAAATTTTAAATTTAAAAGTCAAATTTTGACCATACTGACCAAAATCCACATTTTTGAAAAATATCCAATTTATTCAGGTTTGACATTATAATTCACATATAAATCAAAGTTTATATTTAAAATAACAAAATTTATTCATTTTAATAAATAAAATAAAGTTTTTTTAATCAGGAAATTCAATTAAATAATAAAATAATCACAAAATACAGGATTGTTACACTCTCCCCCCTCAGAACTTTTCGTTCCCGAAAAGGAATAAGGTACGGGAAAGCACAGAAAAAAATATAAAATGAAATAAAGTTAGGACAAGATGACAAGAAGAAATTTGACCTGATAACTGTTGTTATAGGTAAGTTTAACAAGGTGGAGATGATCTTCCCAAGATCCTCTAGAATCAAGAACACAAGCACGAAAAAGATCTTCTAGAATCTGATTCACCCTTTCCGCTTGACCGACGGTCTGTGGATGGCAAGCAGTGCTCAAATTCAAAACGAGTACCAAATATTATTAAAGCTTATAGAATGATTTCTAAACAGAATGGTATAAGCAATAGCTTCCCCATTCTGTAGCAAGATAAGGTAAATAAGGACAACCAAAAGATAGTTGGAAAAACAAAATAAAATAATAAATTTGAAACCCTAAAAATTTCAACTTAAATTAATAATTAATTTACATAAGTTAAATAAATCTTAACCATCTCACATATCATTATTTTATCAACAAATTATCTTAAATTAACAATCTCTAAAATCATGGATTTGAAAAAAAATCATTTATTATACTCAAAATGTATTCAATAAATTTAATTCTTCTTTATTACTAATTAAAATTAATTTTATTCTTCTCAATATATTTTATCACCTATATTAAATATATTTACACTTATTATAACCGCTTTAAATTTATTCTTAGTTCCTTTAACAACATTTTATATTGTAAATTTTTCCATTATCTTTTCTTTATTTACCACTGTTAATCTTTTTATAACTAAAATTTAAGTGTATAACATTTATTATAACCACTCAAATTTTATTTATATAATATTTTTATATTGTATATTATCCAATTACATATTCAACTTCTGAAAATTTAGGTAAGTTATATTGGAATGAAATTGTGTATTATACGAATAAAAAATTTCAATTAAATTATTTCAAGCTTGATTATTTATCCAAATCTTGACATTATACTTAAAAATTATCTTTCAAGATAAAATTTAGGAATTAAATCTCCGATAAGTTCCAAACTATTTAGAGACAAATCAATGCACAAATACCATATGTATATCCATTCAAATTTAAATCATATATCAGCATATGATATAAATCCAGTCTAATTTTATAAATTCAAATCAATTAAATTTCCCAAAACAAAACTGTAGTAAGACTACAGAACGGTCTCTTCAATTCGAAACTCAAAAAATGAATGTCGATGATGGTGCAGTCGTCACCCAAATCATTTTCCAGCGACAAAGAGAAGAGCACTAATTTTAATCTTTAAAATTCTTTGGAAACAAATTTCTATTCGAAAATACTTTAAATAGTATATCCTTTTAAAACTTTAAATACATGGTTTGAAACCATCGGAAATTAAATTCTCAAATTCTTGTTTTAAATTCATTTTAAATTTCCATATAAATTTATAACCATGTTTATAGTTCAATTATTTATGTATGAAACAAGAGATAATGGTATATAAAATCAAATATTATTTCTTAACAACCAATTCAATAAAATCCAGTAAAAGATTTATAATATAGTTGCAAAATTTATTCCATTACTAAATTTGAAAAAAAAAAACTTATTGTGTTAGTTTGCTCTGTTCAAGTGCTTTGAAAATCTTATCGATAGCATTGACCAGACGAATCGATCAGAAACCCAAATCAACATCAACAACTCTAACAACACAATATATAAAACAAGATGAGTAAATAACAGGGTAGGAAGATGGATAAGCTTATATAAATCACGGGCAACCGAGTCTGGTTAACCATGACTTAAAGAATAAGATCGATGTGGATTTCTTAGGGTAAAACAACATTCGATCTCAAGAGATAGAGTTCAGAATTATAAGAGATACTAGCATCTAAACCGAGGATACAAAATCTTTGGTGAATCGATGCTGTTGTAAAGGAGTTTCACCCCTTTACAAATCAATCTGTGATCGGCGGGACCGCCGACTCATTATAAAGATCTTTCGAAGTGGAGTTATAGGATACTCCCGAATCAAAAGAAAACAAATAGTGAGGGACACAGATGGATTTTGGAACCGCAGGGAACGTTGCAAAATTCAAAGGAATCGAGTCAAAAAGGAAGAGATTCAAACTCGAATTTAAGTGATTCTGTAAATACATTTACTATACATGCTGAGTTTTGCATAGAGCTACCAAAGCTCTGATACCAAATGTAACGTCCTGATATTTTCAACCATTCGCATTCGCACATGTCGGATTTGAATTGCTCAAAGTACCGCGTTGTAAATAAAATTTGGCAAATCTCAGAATATACAGTAAATAAATAATCACAGATCACAGACACAGTAAATAATAATGCAGCGAAGCTAAAAGAGATAGTAGTTCATGAAGCTACTATATAAAAATAAGATACATCAGAGTTAAGCAAGATACAACAAAAGAATAACAAGGTACATCAAGTAAAAATCAGAATACGACACTGGAATCACCGGATACTGAAAGCGAAATAGATGGCTTGATCTTCAAGTAAAGCTCCAACTCCGAAGGTGAGTCTTGAATGCTAAATCACCCAGTCTGACTCGAGCGTAAAGCAAAACACAAAACACTCGAGTCATGATATAAAACTTATGAACTGTAAATCAACTCAAGTGCACAGTAACAAAATGCATTAGTAACTTAAAGGATGCTTGGGATCGTCCATCCTTTAATGATCCGTTAAACTATTTTCTATGTAGTAATATTTCTCTATTATAATAGTGTCTACATTAAAATAAACTTACTTTTAAATAGCGTTGAAGGGTTACGCTGTGACGCCCCACCTCTATACCCACGCTAGCCACGGACACTACAAGGCAATGCCGTCAACTAACACGGAGAATAAGACTGGTTGGGAGCGACCATCTATAGCCTTGCTCTAATTATCTATTGAATACATCGACAATAAACATACCAACCAGGTCGACATACCCAATGAATAATTAAAACAAAACCATAGGTGGTTGGATCTATCAGAACAGAATATAATAACTCAAATGAAATATACATCACAGAACAGTAAATCATCATATACACATATATTGATACATAACAGAGTTTACAAACAATACAAGTCAAGTGGTATAGCAGACCACAATATACAGACGAGTCAAAGGAATACATATCAGAGTTACTACAAAATGGGACTACACAAAAAGCTATGACAAAATGGAACAAGCTGAATAGTCCATGCGGAAGCAAAATAGGCTAAGTCCAAAAGCACCTAACCTGAAACATCTCGGCCTGACCCGAGTATAAAATACACGGGTCAGTCTAGCTAAAGAAATCAGTTAGATAAACTGAACAAGAATAAACCTGCAAGGTTACAAAGCATAATAGATATCTCCAAGGGAGATAACACAATCATCTAACAAAAGATGAATCATATAGAACAAGCCTCATATCATCGGCAACATAAAGAAACAAAGGATAAGAATATCCCAAAGCAAGCCAAAGGCAATAACAAATACCAATAAGGTACACAAGTTCCGCAAGGTAAACGCTACGCATCATGCGGCTCATAATGACCAACACCGAAGGGCGATACCAAGGGAATATACATATGAATGAAACATCATAAAATTTGCTCGAGCTCAGTACTTTACTAATAAGGATCCATGAGCCCAAAGACTCCAAACCCAATATCACCCATGCGGCTCATAACGACCAACATCGGAAGCGATACTTAAAGGGCAACCCAATATCACCCATGCGGCTCATAACGTCCAACATCGGAAGCGATACTATCGGCAACAAACCCGAAGGTACAAACCCGAAGGCAACATACCCGAAGGCAACATACCCGAAGGCAACAAACCGTAGTGGCAAAGGTCAGAGACCCAGTACTGGACACCACTAACTGGCGGAATGTGTCATAACTCTCAAAAAGGAATCCGAAAAGTGGTAACGTGAGTCCCATAACCACTCATTCGCACTAAACGGTTTACTATCCATTAGTTAATTTCATACTCAAAGCAGTACAAAGTTCACCTCATCTCATCGGTAAACCAGACACAAAGGTCAAAACAATCAATCGAATAGGTCGGGGACTAATCAGAAAGACAAACGCATGGATTCATGGTCCATGTTTTACCCAACCATTTAATCACCCTTCCACTCCGCTCGAAGTGCGAAATTGTGTATGTGTGTTTTAATTAGAATTTAAGAATTGGAGAAGGAAACTTTTAATACGATTTAGAGGGATTATTTATGAAAACCCGTGAATGAAGTCAAAGATAAGTTATCAAAGCCAAAAATGCAATGACAACCACTAAAAAGCAACTTGAATCAATAAAATTTGGAAAACAAATCAAAATATGCAAAAATAGGCAAAACAGCAAAATAAGAGCAGATCCGTCGACCGGTTGCAGGGCTCGGTCGGCTGGCCAGATGCAGGAAAAAAAAACTCGACATGAGCAGGTCGGTCGACCGGCTACAGGGCTCGGTCGGCCGAACCTGATGAATTTGCACTTCCTGCCTTATTTCAATGAAAATGCAAATTCTTCCAAACCGCGACCGTTCGAGCAATGGAGTTAAGGAGCCTTAGCCAATAGATACCCCAGCTCCATTAGCTCTCCGATTCGCAACCAAAAAACATATTCAAACATCAAAGTTAGGATCTTTAACGAATTGAACCCAAACACTAAAAATTTGGAATTTCACCAATTCAATCCAAACCAAAAGCAAGTGCATATGAACAAGGTGTTAGGAATTCATACCCAACATCAATGAAATCAAGAGAAGTAGATGTGAGTTCAAAACTCACCTTTTACCCAAAAACAAAGAAGATGGAGTTCACTTTGCAAAGAGAAGACCAACAAACACTACTTCAACTCAACAAGATTCAATCTAAGAATAAAACACATATTTCCCAATTTAGGTTTAGGAAATTTTCTGAAATTGAAGAGGAAAAGAGTTGGAGAAGATGAAGAAGAACTTACCAATGGATTCTCTTTGATTTTGTAGCAAGAAATCAAGTTGGAAGTTGAAACTAGGGCTTGCTAATTTCTATTTCTCTTTCCCTTCCACCATTTCAGTTTTAGCTTGAGAAATGAAAATGAAAAGGAGATGAATGAAGAGAAGGGGCTGAGCTAGGGTATTTAGTTAAGCTAGTGGGCTGAACCCAACCCAAAACCCAATAGAAAAAGTAGCCAAAATTTCACAAACTCCAAACATATCAAAGATTATACTCAAAAAGATCGCAAACGCCATTTTGGAACCAATGGAGGTGGTTTCGAGTTCCAATTCGGCCATTTGCAAAAAGTATCTTTTCAGACCAAAATTCGACTAACGACGCTATATTTAAATTAAACATATAAATATAAAATCGTTAAATATGCGGGTTGTTACATACCCATATAGCCCCCAACACGTAATAGTCCCAGTAGTCTATCCAATATCAGCATATCTGCAGATTGGAAGACTACCCTAAATACTCCATGGGCTACGGGAGAAAAACAAACTCGTAGTAAAGGCTCGGTATGGTAGATGACACGGCACAACTAGGCAATGCCAGGGTAGATATACCAATTACGCTTTTGGGTTGGTGATAACGCGTAGCAGCCACTACCACCCACCTTGGTACACACTTCCAAATCAAAATCGAAGGATGGCCATCAAATCAACCACGAGTAAGAGTATAGTATCGAAGGAATGTGTCCGATCGGAGGAATGACCTCATTTGGTCCGTCGATCGCTCATGTTTTAGCCACCTTAAGCCAACTCATGGGAGTCGGGTCCACGTTCATACCTCACTAGGATCGTCGACACCATCCTACTTCATTCTGGAATTTCCACCGCATACACAGTTGTTAAAGTGGTTTTCGGAGTTGGCAGAGAGTGTGACAACTTCCGATCCCGGTCATTTCAAAATAGTTTATGCTTCAAAAATCAAATCATTTCATTCCAAAACCATATTCCTTTCAAAATAGTTTATACTTTGAAACCAAAACCATTTTAATTCAAAACTATATCCAAATCAATATGATATCATTTCCAATTCAAACATATATTCACCTTTCAAAAATCATAATACTTTCAAAGTTATAACTCTTTCGAAACCGAATACTTGAAATCACTACACTTTGAAAATCATAACATTTCAAAATCATACATTTGAAATCATGGAACATTCATTTAATTCTTTGCATTTTACAAATTTATTCAATCAAACCAAAATTTCAAATTTCCAATTTAATTCAAATTAAACCATCAGTTTCAATTCAAGTCAGTTTTCCAACAAACCATTCAAATCTTATCAATTTAAGAATATAGATTTGATCCACAAAATAAACTATTCAATTTTAATATATTTCAAAATTTTAAATATATCATATTTCAAACTAAATTTGAAAATCTCATATATCTCAAATTTAATTTCATTCTTACTTAGTTTTGAAATATTCATTTCAAAAATCCAACATCATTTAAATAAACTTATATTACAAGTAAACTAAATATCCTTGAAATATTCATTTATCAAATATCATTTCAAATTCATATTCTTTATCAAAATAAAGATCAAATTATTTCCAAACATTTCAGTCATCAAAATATCATATCTTTTCAAAACCTCATTATCAAATCATTATTTGAATTCAAATTCAAATATTCAATTTAAATATCATTTTTAAGTCAAATAAGTCATTCATTTATTATGCCAAATATCATTACCAAAACGATTTCAAAACTCCATTCAAAATTCATTTATCTCATAACATTTCATTCCATTTAACACATAACTAAGTAAACCTTATTTAAATTCTGGTTTAATTTAAATTCCTTAAAGTTCAAATTTAATTATTGAATTATATTCAAAACTCCTTAAATTTCACAAATAATCAATTTCCAAAAGTTAAATCATTTAACACTTTAAAATATAACCCAAACAGTGTTAAAATCTATAATATTTCAAAACAATATCAAATTATAGCAACGACAGCATTTATAAAGTGCTATCGTAGCTTATAGTTTCTAAAAGAGTTTAGTTCAAGAATGATGGCATTTATAAAAATGCCGTAATAGATACTTAGTTACTTCAAACCTATTAAATTCAAAACAACAGAATTTTTAAATTTTAGTTCAAGAATAACAGCATTTATAATAATGTCGTAATAGATATTTAGTTACTTCAAACCTAGTTAAATTCAAAACAACAGCATTTTAAAATGCTGTCATAAGACTACAGCATTTTAGAAATGCTATTAATAAAATTTCAGATTTTATTATAACTTCCAAAAACATTTAAAAACTTCAGTTTTAGCAAATTTAAACTTATAAATCATATTTTTAGACTTCAAAATTTAACATTTAAATAATTTTAACATATAATTTATCACAATAAAATTTAAAAATCAAATATTCAATTTAAAAACTCAATTCATTTATTAAGTCAAAATTTCACTGTTTATTAACTTATAAATTAAACAAAGCTTAACATTTTACTTTAAATATCATTTCAAAACTTTAAATTAAATTTCCATTATTTATTTACATTTTAAAAATAAACTCAGAGTCAAAATTCACATTTACTTCAAATTTACATACTTAAATTCACAAATTCAAAACTATATATTTAGCCTTCTTAAAACTATAAAATATATAATTTTAAATCAAAATTTCATAATTTAAAAATACATATCTTTATAGAAATCATTTAAAAATATACCACGCGGTCTGTACATAATTTTCAAACCTAGGTCAAGTGATACGGAAATATATCATTTCAATCCGCAATTTAAAATGAAAACCCGGGTTCTATCATTTTAAACCCGAAATCCCAAGTCAAATAAAATACAATAAAAAATCACTCAGGCCTATCATTTCAACCCATAATGATTTTTCCCTATTCTAGAGTCCGTTCAGGTATGTATCATTTCAACCCATAGTGACTCTCTAGCAGAGAACTTGTAGTGTGAATATATGCATAAACAATGTCAATGGCACAATATAATGTCATATATCAGATGTCAGGTAATAATTAACAGTTTTAACATGGTAACAACATGGCATAGCATATCATATGATCATCATTAACTCACATAAACATTTTATATTACTAAACACTTGCCATCAATTCACTAGTTCATAAGTAAATATGTCAGAGTGAGAAAGACTCACATTTTCAAACTAAAGACCACTACGACACACAAAACGGTTCCAAAGGCACGACAAGCACGATTTGGCACGACTTTGATTCAAATGAGAGAGAGCTAAGATATGATCTTGCACACAACAATTAAAAAAAGAAATATAAACATATATATACAATACAAAGATTAATTGAAACAATAGGAAAGTAGAAGCAACAAATGACATTACCAAGCTTTTCAACCATTTTTGCTTGACCACAACTCCATGTATGCTCGGCCATACATGCTTAGGGCTCGGCCACACATGTTTTCAGGTGGAAAAGGATCTGGTTTGGATCATGAGTGCACGGCTACAAAGGAATGTGGAAGGTTTTTGGGAGTTACATGGTAAGGAATACAATGAGACAAGGCATAAAGTGGAGTTTGGGTTGCATTTAAGCTCGGCCTATGGTCAAGTGGGGTTCGGCCATGCACTATTTCAGGTCTGAAGGGGAGGCCAAAGGTCATGTCAGGTAAGGTCATGGCTGGAGAAGGAGCTTTTGGTGAAGGAGAGGCAAGGTGTGAAGGGAATGGTGGAAATATTGGTTCGGCTAGGCAATTTTGGAGAGGTTTGCACACATTTTTGTGGAGTTTTGGTCATGGGATGGTCACGGCACTTGCTGGTCAGAGGAGGGAGAGGTCAGGCCATGGAGGATGTGGGGAAGGAAGTGGTGGTAGTGGTCGTTGGAGGAGATGAGGGGATATGGCCGAGCAAACAAGAGAAAGAGGAAGGCAAAACATTGAAAAAAATTGAAAATTAGAAGGAAAAGAGGAGCCATGAATTACTTTTTTTTTTCTCAAATGAAAATAGATGTGAATGGAGATGAGGTGGGAAGTTTTTCACGTGAATATTAGGGAGAATACACAGCTAAGACCAAAGAAAAGAACGGCTAAAAGAAGGGAAGTGAAAATGCAAGAAGAGGAAAAGGCAAAGAAAGGAAAGGTCACAGGAAAGTGAATGGTTTTTGACTATTTGTATTTCCCTTTTCTTTTAATCAAAATAACTAAATAAATTTCAGTAAAATAAAAATAAAAGCTGAACAAAATAAAATGAAAAGAAAATAAAAATATAATTTAAGGAAAAATAGAAAATAATTAAGAAAATAGCTAATATATTGAAACTAGCATTTAAAAATATAAACAATATACAATAAACATTAAAAAATTATAATTTCACTTATAAAATGTTTTAAAATAAAATAAATACATAACATGTCATGTTACACAAATAAAAACATGATATGATAAACAAAGTATTATTTATATAAATTAAAATAAGCAATTTTGTTAAATAAAACAATTTACACACAATATTGTAAAAAGCATAACTTTCACAATATACATCGAATTTCAACGAAACGAAAAGCAGTATTCTTGAAATTTAATTTATTTTCATTATAAAGGATAAAATTCAAAATTTCCAATGTCTAAATTTTAAAATCGAAGTTTGACCATATTGACCAAAATTCACATTTTTGGAAAATATTCAATATATTCAGGTTTGACATTATGATTCACATAAAAATCAAAGTTTATATTTAAAATAACAAAATTTATTCATTTTAATAAATAAAATAAAGTTTTTCTTTTAAATTAGGAAATTCAATTGAAATAATTAAAATAATCAATTAAAATAATCACAAAATACAGGGTTGTTACAAAGACCCTTGTCTAAAATATGATCCTCAACACGATCATCATAAGCAGTGAACACATTAGCCTCTTTATCTGACTGTGTACTAGATTCTCCAACTGTCACTCGCTTCCCACAGTCGACTACATGACTAACCAAACTATAAAGGTTTCCTTCTTCCAATATACCTCTCATCCATACAAGACCACCCTTCTTCATTTTCAAAACTCCAACTCGAGTCTCATAAATGCAACCACGGCGATCCTACTAACCGAGTTAAATTAGATTATGTGAACTAGAAGGAACATGCCTCACGTCCAAGACTTCGCCAATCATACCATCATGCATATATACCAGATAGATCCAATACTATAAACTAGTAGCTCCAAGATTTTAAATCTCGGATATCGGGCACGTTTCATCTCGGCGATTTTAGTGACTCGGTATCGTATCGGAGGAGATCTCGGATGAGACGAGTACATCTTGTATCGGATTTACAACTAGTAGCATGATGGAAGACTGAATCATCAAGATACCGACGAATCAACACAATTGCCTTTTTATCCATTTCTTCTATTTCCCCTCCTCTACATGAGAGGGCTTCTTCCCATCTCCATCAATCGGATATGATCATTGAGATACACAACATCTTCCTTCTCAGGCTTCCAAATACCCCAATTTTTTCGTCTAAAATAGCCATCTTTGAAAAAGAAATCATATCTGATATCCCAATAACTTTTCAAATCCAAAAAGCTTTGCTATGACCTTACTCCGATACCAATCTGTAGTGAAAATTTTGCTTTGTGGAATCTTTTCCCAATGATCTTTTATTATTCAAATCACAAAGAGATAAATTTCGATCGAAAATAAACGGACATGAAATCAAAAATCAATACACAAGAAATTCCACCCAACCACTCTCTTTATTGATTCACTAAAATTTGTTTACAATTAATCGAACAAAATAAAAATAATCAAAATACAATTGAACCAATAACCAAAATGAGAAAGGAAGTGTTGATCTCTATGACTAAAATTGTTGGAAGAGAAGAATAAAGATGAAATAAGAGAGAATTAACAAATAGATTTTCATACATTTTACACTCTCTCTTGTAGGCTCTATTTATAACATCAATTACTTAATGTCCAAGTTAATATTATATGACAAAAAATAAGTTGATTACGAGAGAGAAATAAATGTAATCAAATATGCTTGTTAATTAGGGAAAAACAAAATCTTCTCTTTCTTTCTTTTGCATATTTATTTCTTTCTATTTGTGATTTTGTATCATCAAAATTTAACGGATGTGTCTGTTCAAAACATGTACCATGATTTCATTAAAAAAGGGAACCGTCATTTTTATCGTGTATCATCATCTAGCCAATGCTCAGTGCTTTCACTTGAGCAGGATCTAGAGTGGGAAAGTTGTACCTGGTCTTACCTCCATTGCTAGACAGACCATCTTTAACACTTGGTCAATAAAACAAGCAGCCATAAAACCAAATTCATCGCTGCGTGAATCAGAACATCTAATTTTCGACAATTACTAATCATTAATTTTCATAACTTATTAATTTTCAAAAAATAATCATGTTTTTCACATTGTTTGAATCATAGTGGATACTATAAAGTAAAAACAGGCAAACCTCTGTACGTACCTAATTTCTCCAGTTTGGAGTCAGTGATGTGTAGTAATTAAGTCCTACAAAATCATATGATCCTTTTTATCAACTCTGATTCCTCCTTAGTGAATTCTGGAAGTCTTTCTACGACCAAATCTCTCATACAGGCAGTGATATTCTTCATTCATTGATGACTACATATTTTATTGCCCTCAGCGCTGCTGCTTTTTCTGCATCTAAATCTGAATATGGCTTATACACAGAACGATTCCAATCTCTCCTCAATTATCAGACTTAAAATTTAAAGGGTCAACATGTGAGAACAAGCTTGCATATCTTTAAACATAAAATTTATATCAATTACTATGAATTCTAACTCCCATAATTTATTGATCCCTCGAAGCACATCATTTCTGAAAGTTAAAAATATAAGCAAGCTTTATTTTATTCAGAGTATGTTTCAGTTTGAAAACTAGTTACAAGTAAAAAACTACTTTTAAGCAACTTAATTCAATTCTGGTGCTTAACTTCTTATAAAAGGCTTGCAAAAGCGACTTAGAATTAGAAATATGAAAAGTAGCTTATGACCTAAAAACAAAATTTGTAAGTCATGCGTGGTTTTAACCAAATTATATTATTTATTTTTTAACTTTAACACTAAAATTACATCCACATATTTTTACTTATAAGTTACTATTTAAAACTACCTAGAAGTTACTACTTGGAATTCTTTGCAAGAAGTTTCAAAATAAATTGTTGCCAAACGGGCTCTTATTTATTGATATATCCACTTCTAGAATATTAATCTTGACAAATGTTTTAACTTTGAGAAAATTACATGGAAGCGGTTTAAAAAGTTCAGCAGCTGCTCCATGTGCTAATTTCAGACTGTGAATAACGATGTAAGGTTCAGTTAGATAATTGCCACGATGACATCCAAGGCTGCTACAACACCCTGGGACATGCACTCCGAGTGAATAGCCTTGGGTACTGAATGTCCATGGTTCATTCACTGTAATCCAATTTTTAACTCTGTCTCCAAATTCTCGGAAGCATATTTGGCAATAATATTTGTATTCGTGCCTACTGAAGAAAAATAATACAAGACGCGTTACTTTGTACCACTGCGTTGAAACTTGAAACTCTTTTCTTTAGTTAAGGTTGATGGGTATATTTTTATGAGGTATATAAATCTGTGTAACAACATAGAGTGTTTTGGCAGATATTTTCTTTACTAGAATACCATCAAAACCAAAATGGGATTTAATGAGGTTGCAGTATTTTGCTGACTTTCTATATCATAAAACAGGTTCATTTTTGTTTCTTGTATTACTCTTAAGAAGAACCATATAACAACAACGATTAAGATAAGTTTATGTACTCTATGTGAATTAAATTCTTACACAGTTTTTGTGAAGAAAACCGCCGTATTCATCCTCTAAAGCTTGTGTAACGTCCCAATGGAAGAGTCTTAACATATGTTGTTATACCTGGAATGTGAATTACATGTTAGTATATTGTGAAATCATACCACTATTTTCCAGTACTCGCCATTTTCTATTAGCTCGTTTACGAGATTGTAATACATTATTCCTTCTTGATTTATTCCTTACCATCTGTTTTCATAAGTGAACATAAAAAAAAGTTGATTTATAAATTTTCTTAGTTGTTGGAATCATATGAGCTTCAGTTTTGTATTTATTTTTCTAAATAAAACATCATTTTTAATCTTCATTTCTGCAGGTTCACTTAAGTACAATGGATTTATTTTAACATTGCAGAATTCTAGACCAAGAGGTTGAGAAAGGGTATGAATTTAGTCCCATCTCCTTTATTATCTTTACATCATCCTGCAAACATTTGACAACAATATCCATTTCCCAATACACGGTTTATATTGGATATGTCAGCAAGTCATTCTTTTAAGATTTCTGTAACAACGAGCCTTTTTGGACAGTTTAAACCGACGATCAAATCCACATGTAGATTCCAAACCATTGAAAAGGGCAGATGGTTATTGGGGTAGATGAGAAAAGAAAAGAAAGAGAAATAAAGGAAATGAGACAACACAGAATCTCGCAGCGGAATGATAAAATATAATAGTCAAATAAACAGTTCATGAAGCTGTCTACTATACTTTGACAATTATTTATACAACATTTATCAGAGTTTATACATATACAACAGAACAATTAAATAATGCAGCAGATAACATGATGCAAGGGTAATAATAGTAATAGTATACCAAATCTTCGTCTTCATCCTCCGGAATAGATCTTGAAAAATCTGAAAAACTCATGACTAACTCGAGCGTAATGAAAAGACAAAACACTCGAGTCAGGACTAAAACATCCTTATGAAAGTTAAATCAATCGTAAATAAATATGAGTGTAATGGCGTCAGAGATGTTTACGGGGTTTGACATCTCCTATCCAGTGTCAACGTGCATGCAATAACTCAAGAGATGTTACGGGATTTTCCATCTCTCAAGGATCCGTTAAACTATCTACTATGTAGTAATGTACGCTAAGTAGATAATGCCTATCAGTAATATAAAGTATCAAAATAGCGTTAAGGCATTACCATAATCCCCCTTAACACATTTTTATAATGCCATAGTCTATACAGCACCGTAAGCCCCACCGTAAACTGGTGGTTATCAGAGGGTACCCCATAGGTATAAAACAAAGCATAACGTAGTGGTCGCGAATAGGATAATCAGTATGACAAGGTACATGAGGCGATACCAATTAGGATACTAGTAGTTGCGTGATCCGGACTGATGTTGGGCATAGCTAGCAGCTACCCCAACACCGCGAAACAACACTCCCAAATCAAAGGGTGCACCCAAATCGCATCACAAATGTAATAGATATGGTATCGAAGAAGTGTGTCCGCTAGAGGTGGCGAACCTCAATGGCCCTGCGCGGCTCCTGTTTTAGTCATGTCAGGGGTCATCCAATAATCTTTCTCTTTCTTCAGTCAACGCGTTCACCAAACCATCCACTTCATTCTGGATCAACACTCCGCGTATAATAGTTATTAAAGTGGTTTTCGGTATCCACAGAGAGTATGTCCATATCCGATCCCGGTCTCTTTAATAACTACGTATTATTACACCGTTGGCTCTTTTACATTTCAAATCAATTCATAATTGATATCAAAATATTATATTCGCTTCAAAAATCAAATCCATTTCAAATATCATCGTATCTATTAAAATGTCAGATTCCGTTTCAAAAATCATTTTTCGTCTCAATATCTTATTTTGATTTCAGAATCATTTTGAATTTCAATTTAGGTTGCAACTTCATTTAACTCAATTCATATTTAAATTCAAGATTTCAATATAAACACTTCACCTTATTGACCAGCTTAGAATTTTAGAAAATAGATTTTAAGTAGTTTAAAAGTAGTTTTAAATAATTAAAATAGTTAAAATACTTTAAAATCTTAGAATGGATTTGAAATAGATAAATTAGTTTAAAATAATTTAAATCGGGTTAAGTAGATTTAAAATAGATTAAAACAGTTTAAGTATCCAAAATGGTTTATATAACCGAGTAATTTGGAAAACAAAATAAAACAGCTTCAAAACCAATCCATTTCAATTTATAAATTCCCAATTCAAATCAATTTCAATTTCCATTCTACCGGTTCAATTTCGATTTCAATTCAAAACAACTTCACTTTAACTTCAAATCAATTCAATTCTACATTCGCCTTCAATTTATTCAATTTCAATTTTTATCGATTTGGAGCTTGATTTCAAAATATCCATTTATAACACTTAACAAATTTTCCATCAATATTCAAGTTTAAATCCAAATTTCAAATATAGTTCAATTCCAAGCTCGATTTCAAAATATCATTTTTATATCACTTTTACTAAGTAATATTCAAAGCTCGAATTAAGGTTAAATCTTTAAACAAATCAATTTCGAAATTCAATCATATCCTGATTTTTAATTCCAAAGTCTCCACTTAATTTTTTAACAATTTCTTTTAACCAAAATTAATTTCAACATTCCAAACTCAAATTTTCGATAAATTCGATTTCTATAAATTGATTTCTATTTATAACTTTTAAATCAAAACATTTAAACAAATTTCAAATCGACGATTTTTAAAATTATTAATTTAGCCAATTCGGTGTCCGTATATAATTTTCTATCCTATGGCCAAGTAATTATTTATTTCAATTAAATGTCAGGGATTAGTATAGATTACTTAAATTAAATCACAGTATCATATGTATGCATAACAGGTTATATATAAGCAAACAAACATCCAAACATTTAAATATCAACCAATAGCATCCATCGAAATAAATCATCCAATAGACAATACAATTCATGGCAATTCCATAGTTATCAATGTCAGGTAATTTAATCGCAATTCAATTTCAATTTCAATTTAACTGTCAATTTAATTTTCAACGGTTAATTCAAATGAAAATCTATATGACAATTAAATTCTATCAAACAACAACAAATAAAATCATAACATTTCATAATGTCAAATTTAACTAGCATAAAGATATTTAGTACGTTGTGAGCGTTATAAAACACTCGCCTTGATTTCAATGCAGTTTTAGCGGTTTATCTCGAATAAAATTAAACGGGCGTTTAATTTTACCCGAAATTCAAACTAGCTCCAAACGACTGCAAACCAGTTTCATTTCGAAGCTCTCGCCATCACGATCGCAACGCAAAAAGTCTCGTCTCAATCGGACCTCGTATGTGAGATTTATACATTTTATAAGTTATCAACATTTGAATTTATGAAACAATTTATATTATATTTAAATGAATTCATACCCAAAGCAATTAAAGCCCAACCCACTAACTCCATCTTCCCCAAAGGAAGCCTGTAGCCATTTCCTGTACATGAACAGAGATGAACCCATTCACGCGCGTGCAAAAACCTAGTGATACGGAGCTCCGGTACTCCGTTCGACATGCCGTCTTCGCCAAACTCCTTCTCTCCGTGTGCTCCACCATCTCGGCCACCAAGCTACACATGCGGCCCCACATAAGAAGACGCGACCTGAAGCTCCTCACGTACGACGCGAAATGTCGCGCGTCCCAAACCATAGCCGCACACCACCAAAACTTGCTCCGAGATGCTATCTTCGACGACGAGTTCAAATCAAAGCTCCGTTTCGCGAATCGAAGCCTATATCCTCCACGATTTCCAACCCTAGTTCACGCCTATGAACGGCCTCGACCCCAATAGTTGCCGCACCCAGCAACGAGCATACCAAATCGAAGAGAATTCAAAAATAGGATTTTAGGAAGAGGTTTGGGATTTTTTCATTGAAGATTTTGCAAGAATTAAATTTTTTAAAGTTGGATTTATGTTTTTTTTCCCTGCCTGAAGCTTGCGTGCAGTTATTAAAAGGGAAGGAGAGGCTCTTGCGTGTTTGAATGGGTCAAAGGTACAGTGAAAAGATGGGATAGCAGCTGAAAAGGAGATTTGACTAATTAAAATATTTATTTAAATTTCAAAATACCTCGATCTACGCAACTCGAAATCTCGAACCCCTATCAGGGCATGCCGCTAGGCGTTTATAATGTTATACCCCCATTCCGGACGCAATGGAAAGGGTTTCGGAAGCTAATTCGATCGTATGCGCGAGTTACGGAAATAAATGATCAAATTTAAATTAAACCGATTAAACGAATTTCTATGCGTTTTGGCTCGCTCCAAACAAACGGTAAATCCAATTGACACGAAATTTGAAATATTACAATAATATCATGTTACAGATCCGATGAAACCAGTTTCGTCCAATTCTGAGACTGTTCGAAAATTGGCTATTTTTCAGTCGATAATTAAATATTAAAATATTCAATTTTCACAAATAAATTTTAAATTCAGTTTTAAAAGTTCTATAACATCACTATAACTCCAATATGATAAAATAAAATTGTGCAAACCATTTTTAATCATATTAAACCCGTTACTTAATTATCCAATAAATTCCAATTTTAAAATCTTATTAACTCCATTATAAACCCGATATAACTTACATTCACTTTGGAAACTAATTTGAATCATATTAAATCAAATTTCAATTATTCACTCTATTTTCATATATTAAATTTCAATAAAAAATTAATCATATCAAATTCGGAATTTAATTATTCAAACATTTGTAATGTTAAATTTAAACAATTTTTATTATTCTTGAATCACTATCTTCTGAAATATTCAAAACGAACTTATAAAATTTAACAAATTCAAATTATAGAACAAGCATTTCCATTATACGGTTATCCAATTCCCATTATTAAATTATTCAATAAATTCCAAATATTAAATATAAACAATTTCTCTTATCCAATAATTCATTATCTTTTGAAATGTTGAAATTGAACTTATAAGATTCAACTTTTAAAACCAATTCACAATTTAGAACACTATTTTCATTTTACGGTTATTTAATTATTCAATAAGCTTAAAATATTTAATTTAAACAAGTTACCTGTTCAATATTCAATATTTGATTTAAATAGATTTTACTTATCAATCAATTACTCTATTATGCCAAATGAATTCAACATTTATTATCCTATTCAACTTTTGATTGCAAAGACATTCACTAAGTAGCTTTTATTTTTCATTACTTGGATAATTATTGTCGCAATTCATTCCCGTTATTATTGTTCCAGATGAATTACAAAAAATTTCTAACATTTAATCACGAAATCTTATTAAATTAGCTATTTTAATTATCGAAAATTTACGAGTCGTTACAATTTCAGTTATTCACTTTGTCTCTGTGGTACAAATCTGTGGCAGCATCTCCATTACTCCTTCCCGTGATTTTTTCTGTATAACGATTACATATATTTTTATGCTGTAAATAATGAAATAGGATCAATAATATCCCATATACAGATATGGTGCTAGAATTAGTTGTTATCATTTAAAGTTTGGATTCTGCTATTCGTTTAAAAAACTAGAATATTTTGAAATATTATACTTCCATTAGATTTTATGAGGCTATAAGTTATATATATTAACATAATATATTTAGCATATGGTGCTCTTGGTGAGTGAGAGTGTCCGAAATACTAGGTCTTCTTCCTCCTTCATTCCATGCTCCCTCCACCTAAAACCATATCACATATTATGATATGGTTCAACATACACACACGTGTGTATATATAGGGCTAGGATCGACTAATCTCAGGCATATAATTTAATTCGGAACATGTGTTTGAAATCAGGGGGATTTGAGACGTAGCAAAAGTCAAGTGCAGCCGATCCTTGCCCATACACACACTACACATCTATGTACAATAAGTAAATAAATTTAAGAAAAACATACCTGGTTTGCAGAAGCTGCAACACCAAATTTAAATCCATTAGAGAACATAGACCTTCGTATATCAACTTCAAGTGGAACTAAAATGGTCCATGGTTGGGGTATGGGTGCTGTATTTTGGCTATCAGAGCATGCAATATGAGTATTTGACCTCTTGCTCCTGTAACTAATGGTCAACTTTTCCTTTGAAAGAGAAAGACTGGCATGATGTTTACTGGATGCTATTAGAGATGGATCACCTGTCTTTATTTCAATTTGCATGTTCAGAAGTTGAGCCATGGTTTAATAATTTTAATCGAAAGGGTTCCCTTTTCTTGCTTGTAATTAGTAATACACCTATGTGCATGCTTTTATAGAGGCTGGGAGCCTGTAAAAATAGTGTACGTATCTTGGCAGTTTGATTGGCAGTGCAGCTTTTATGTATTTAATGGAGATTAAAAAGTAACTTAAAAAATTAACATAAGCAATAGACCATAGTTGCCAGGTGGGGTTTCAATTGCATATAAGAGTTGGTTGCAAAAATAATGTGATTGACATTTGAATGCACATATTATAGTTTTTAATTATACTTTTATAATTCTATATTTAATTTAGTTTTATTTAACCGGTGGTACTGGGTGATCATCTAATACTATTTTTCATGAAGATGCATGCAGATATTATAGTTTGTCATTTGCTTCTGTTATGGATATAATTTTGAAGTCATACAATTATTTTAGTTACTCTTCTTACAAATATAAGGTACACTCATGGGTTACAAGTATAACTATTGATCAACCACCAAGTAAAAGTCAATGCTGCGTCAGCTCTACACTTGGGTGAAATAAGTTGAGCAGATATGCTCATTGTGCTGTTAACGTCGTTGAAAACATATTTATGCCTAACAATGATGAGAGGAATGCACGTCAATGAAGAAATATGAGAATCAATATGGTTGTTGAATGCAAACAGTGTTGGATGGTGTTGTACTCATATGCGTATCCCAAAAATCAGAACTTGCATCCAAATTCGTTTCAGCTAACATTTTAAAATGCATATCCATATCTGCATATCGTGTCTATCTAAAACGATGCAGATATTTGAAAATGCATTTTCATATTTACATCGTGTCTGTAATCAGAACAATGCAGATACTTTTTGATATCCAAAAATATTGTTGATGTTTAAAGAGTTTTAATTTTGGCTGTTGTTTCTTCAAGTGTCCCTTTGATCTGGTAGCATTGTGTGTGTTAATCTTCCAAGGTGTCTATTTGGTTTATGTTTATTTTTCATGAAGAGTTGTATTGAAGTCTACGCTATGCAGTTGTGTTTTGGTATTTATATTCTTGTAATACTTTGTTTTCACGTAAGTCTAATGAAAAAGAAATCATGTCGCAGGCTGTTCTACTATTTTCATGATCCTATATTACTTCCTCTTTTGTACAACTCCTTTTAAAGCAAACTGTGTGTTAATCTAACTACAAGATACGGAGGACCTGTATGGAGTATTGTCTTGTTGGTGAAGATCTATGAGATTTTGTTTGGGGAGACAACTGAAAACCTCTGGAGAACACAGCAGAAAATGCCAGTCATTGAAGAAATGGAAGATAACAAATGCTAAACCAGAGTTCGTTTTGAAGAGGTCTCTCTCATGGGTTATAGAGGTCTCTCTCATGGGTTATTTGAACATATAATCCAGTGCAAGTCGGCAAGCGAGATATGGATTGCATTCATAAATTTTTTCAACAAAAAGGACGTGGGAAGATTACAAATGCTCGAAAATGAATTGGCCAATACTGTTCAAGGTGACCTATCCGTTGCTCAATTGTTCTTGAAGGTCAAGACGTTATATTCTGAAATTTCTATTCTCGATCCAGCAGTACCTATATTTGCTGCACCAATGAGGCATCATATCATTCGTGGGTTGTCGGAAGAGTATATACCTTTTGTCACGTCAATCGAAGGCTGGGAGAAATAGCCATCCTTGGAGGAGTTCGAGAATTTATTCACTTCTCTAGAATCTCTTGCTCGTTAAATTAAGGCTGTAAATGGATACTTGAAAAATCCGAAATTTGTCTGCATCTGTATCCGAAAAGCGAGTAAATATCTGATATTCGGAAATACGGAGACGCTAAGTGAACAACATTACCTTGTTAAGCGTGTTAAAAATTCGTTAAACTCCCTTGAGTCTTCGCATGCTAACTTCCCTAAGCCTTCACGTGTTAACTCCCCCTAGCCATCGCATGTTGATTCCAAGTGGTCATCGTGAGTTGATAGCTTCCCTAATCTGTCACATGTTGACTCCTTGGAGCTTTCGTGGGTTAATTCCTGGTAGTCATCGTGGGTGGATAGCTTCCCACGCTATCGTGGCTTGACTCTGAGTATCCCTCATGAGTTGATTCTAAGTAACCATCGTGAGTTGATAACTACCCAAGCTATAGTGTGTTGACTGTTCTATAGCTATTACATGTGAACTACATCAAGTGCTACTTCGTCTTGACTCCATCATATGCCATTACGTGTGGATTCCAATAAAGACTGCATGTATTAACTCCCCATGAGCTTTTGCACGTCGACAACATATGCTATCACGTGTGGGTTCCAATAAAGACTTCGTATATTAACTCCCCATACGAGCTTTCGCATGTTGATTGCCTATGCTATCGCCGCTGATACCTACAAATTTCAAAAGCTGAAAGTGGTAGTTTTGTAATTAAATTGAAATTATTTCTTTGCTTTATTAAGTAATATTTTACACCAAATTCCATTTGTTTTCAAATTATCATTGGTAAAACTATTTTTCAATTTACTTTATAGAATATGTTAAATGCCTTCCCAATTTGTTAATTAATTGTCACTATTTAATTACTTCTTCCCTTAGCAAATTGATTCATATAAAATCAAAAATTAATGGGGAAAATCCCAAAAAATCATTAAAATTGAATTTATCATAGTTAACCTTGCACTGAAATTTCCGATCTTACTCTGCAAAAAAAAAAAGTTCCGATCTAAATAATTATTTTTAATAATTAATTAACCAAAATCAACATTTTTCAACTTCGAAAATTCATAATAATTCCAAAAATAATGAAATTAAAAACCAATATTTATTTCATCATTATAAACATCATATCTTAATTTTGAATGATTTAATATTGATTAATTTATGTTTTATGCTCAAACATGAATAAATGTTAGTTTACTTAAATTTAAAACCAAAATCAAAACAATGTTTAGGCATCCAAAAATATTAATCATTGTGAAAACATTCATTTATAATTAAAATTCGAACCCAAGCTAGCTAGCATGGTTTTAGGAAATTTTTACTCACCTATGATTAAGAAAAATCTTGTTTTATCTCCTTTTCTTATAAATTTGAAAAGCTTGATCTTCTAGCTTTATTTTCTTCTTCTCTTTAGCAGAATGGTGGTTAGCCTTGACTAGAGCTTTAGCATTTTTTTTGTAAATGAAATGAAGATGGGATAGAAGAATATAGTTAAGGAGAATGGACTAGTGGTTTTGGCTTGGGCTAATATTCCATGCGGCCTAGTCTTGCTAATTCATTCTCTTAACACTGATCCTTCCCATTCTAAAATTTATATACCTGTTTTTATTAACAAAGCCAACCTTAATTGCTTTAATACCCTTGGTTTAGTCAATTAATCTTTTGAAGTGTCCCATACTTAATTAATTAAATATCTCTTAGGTAATTCTTACAGTTAAATCATTTTATTAATCACTTTAATAATATCTTCTTATTATAAATTTAAATTTAAATTCCCATATTATGGACCCCCTAAAATATGGGGTGTTACACATCGGGTGTTTATGAAATTAAAAGTTGTGAAAAAAGTACATACAAGCTTGAGGAAGAGCAAAATAGCTAAGGATAAAATATGATCTAACTCTCCCTAATCCAAAGTTCACTTTGTATTCATCATATGAAGTAAACATTAGGGGATATGTGTTATAACATAATTTTCATTTAGTTATATTTAATTCTCAGCTGTAGAAACTTAAAATCGAAAATGGGCATTCTTCGGTACTCATAATCCATAAATCCCGAAAGATTATAACTCTTCGATTTAAGCTCAAAGGCTCTATTATGGATACGGTTTATCATAAAAATTAAATATCAAAATGTACATTGTATATGGCAGAGCATGGATTCCATTAGTATTTCATTCTAATAAATAAACCTACATGCTGAAAATAAGATAATGTCCAAAGGATAATAGCCTAAAACGAAAACATCGGTAGTAAGACCCAAACCAACGACTGCATATGTCGCTTTTACAGAATGCAACGTTCATCCAACTGACCTTAAACCCAGGGCATAGGCATTAAGGTAGGCCTTCAATTGAAAAATCAAAGCATGCTACAGTTTCGAGTCTACACCCCACATTTAGACCATAAATTGAGACCTATATATAGTCATAACCAAGTATATAGGCCGACAAAGTTTAATTCAACATATATAATTGAAGTTATCTTCTCAAAGCCTAAAGTGCCTCGGTATGAAACTAAAATCAATGGCTAAGATAACCCGCATTTACGTCAACGGTTAGATAGCCTAAGGCTTACACAATTCATATGGGTTACAAATCAAAGCTATATACAAAAATGTCATGTTATCAATTCATGTCAATTAATCTACTAGAAGGTGACTTATGTCCAAATCTCAGCCCCATGTATAGGCAAAGTCAAGAATCTAAGAGTAAGCTCAACACTAATAAGAAAGTTGTAAATCACCTACAAATACAGGGCATAAATACCATAAAGAGGACTCAAACTCTTAAATATTGAAAGCATATTGCTTGTCCCATTTGTAATCATCTTAATTTTCCCTAACTTAAGCTAGTCTAAAGAACCACCAATGATGGAACTGGTGGGACTGGCCCGCATGAAGTAGGGTGAATGGATAAATTTTTAAAAATATATTCTATTTGGATCTTATTCGGCCTATGAAGTCTAAATTTATTTTAAATAAAATCAATATTTTATTTAATTTATAAATAAGGTTTTAATTATTATTATTATGTTTGTATATTATGTAGAACAATATGTGTATCATATATACGTGTGCATACGTGCACATGTTATATAAGACATGTGCATGGTTTAACACGCCCATATGTAGATGTAGAGATTTACATTACCGGGACATATTAGTCTCTCCATATACATATGTGCTGTCTAAGATATATATGTTTCTATATATAAATAGTTTTATAAATAATAATAAATAATGTTTGTAAAATATGAATGTTTATATATATGTATATATGTGTGTGTATGTGTGTTTATATATGTATAATGGAAAGTACAGTACAAAGTATTTGTAAACATTGTTACGAGCGACTGGAATATAAAATTAAATTTAAATTCAAATTTTAGATCTTAATCCGTGTAATAAAATATCTAGATATTTCAAATTCATATTAATATATTATGTTATATATATATATATATATATATAATCCATATAATAAAATATCTAGATATTTCAAATTCATATTAATATATTAATGTTAAATGTATATATAATATTTCAAAATAATAATTTTTTTAATTTATATACATATTATATATTATATATATTAACATTTTTGAAAATGCATATATGTATATATACGTCTTAATATTAATAAATAATTAACAAAATGTGTGTGTGTGTGTGTATTAACATATAGACACAGCCTAAAATAAATAACTTTATTTTGAAATAGTATTTGGTTTTAAAAAACAATTGTTGTTTATTAAGATTTCTGCACAGAAATCTTTTAAAAAAAATTGTAAACTATTTAATACATATCTAAATTTTATTAAATACTTATATTTATAAATTTTATAATGTATATACATATTTACAATATATAGAATTAAGAGTAATAACTATACGGATTTAATATATATATATATGAAACTATAATTTATATATATTAATAACATAAATATACATTTATTTTTAAAATTGTGTATGTGTTCTAAATTCGATCTTTGAAAAAAAAGATCAATTTTTTAATATTATTTAAACGTAAAGAAGACGTTTTGCAATTTTTAGCGACGAACTATATGTTATTAGACACATCTACAAATTATATATATATATATATATTATCATCAAATGCAGATAATACAACGATATGCAAATTCATGATATCAATTTCTGACCAATCTGGCATATGACATGAATGAGCATATTAGGCATTATTAACAGGTAATATTACCTTCCACCAAAGCCTAATTGGTCGCACCTTGAAATGAAGAATCTAACTCCCTAAATTGAATTTTGTATCCAGAAATTGTTGGCTTTCCAAACACAGCTACCACAGATGATTAAATTGGCTTTTCTTTGATGTTAAAAATACTTGAAAAGGTGGAAGGGCGAGGTAGTATTTTTTGCCAACAAAAGAGATGAAGAGGAGGCTAAAAAGCATAAAAGAAAGTGAGGTTAGGGGATGTTTAAATAGAGGAACTACAAAGGAGAAAACTGGGGATTCGTATCCTTATTTCTCTCTTACTTTTTCCTCTTCCTTTTTAATTGAAATCCAACCTTTTCTTAGCCATCATTATGGCCGGCCTTCCCTCACACATTAAAACTAAAACTTCAAGCCCCCTTATGGGCCTCTAAATTGTTTCAAGCTCAGACAATATTAGTTGCACTTAGGTCCAATTTAAACGTGTACCAATATATTATAACGATAGTTATATTTGTAACTATTATAAATACACTATTTAATATTGTTCAACACATCAAATAAAATTTTATAATTAATATTTCAAAACTATTAATTAATTTGTAACAAGTACAAATTAATAAATCAAGTGGTAAAATGAGTATTTGTAACAATCCACCCCGAAACGAGCCTTAATTTCGACCCAGAAAAGGCCCATCGAAACTCAGATTCATTCTAAGGTAAACTATTGGTAGAACTAAGAAAATAATAGTATAAAGCCATAACTAAACTTTTAGAACTCACAGTGGACGGAACAAAATATAATAGCAAAGTGTACCCATTTATTTCAAAACCATAAAAATGTCATAATACAGGATACCATCAAATCGCATCATAATTCCGTTACAACAATTGTCTATATACATGGGTATACATAAAAGCAAGTAGTAATAACAACTACTGCCAAAAGCCAAGCTTCTCCATTTCTAAGCATCATCACCACCATTACTCCATTTGTAACCTGTGTTGTAATGAGGAGGGAGTCAGAACAACAAGTGTTTGGTGAATAAAAACCTTGATTCTTACCTTTTTATTACTTAGGTAGTGTTGGAACCTAAGTTCCTGATATTTTGACAATAACAATGAAATTATCTAATTAAGTTTTGTAGGAAAATATTGATGATCAGACTTCGGATTGATGAGCGTAATCTTTTATATTGTTAGAGTTTGTGTATAGTGAGTAATATATGTTAAAATCTGTCCAAATTGGTATACAAGCACACGCTAATAAATACACTCACTTGTTTTCAAAGTAAAGCATTTATATGTCTAAAACATAGGATTCAGACATCTAAATCATGTATTTCAGCTGTCTGAATGCTGAAGCACAGCGTAAATTTTAAGGTGCATTCAGACGTCTGGCGTTTATATTCGGACGTCTGAATTCAACCTATTTTGCACTATTTCAGCGCTGGTTTATTATTTCGTTACATTCAAAAGGCTGAATTTTATTCAGAATTCTGAGGTAAAAATAACAGCTAGTTTTTTAAAAGGTTGCTTCTCTTCCTTGAACAGAAACAACACTCAATTCAACAATTGCTTCTTTCTGATTCATGGCTACTCTTCATGAAGCAATGCAACCTTTTAACAATTATAAATAGCAAGCAATTTCAACACTATTTTTCAACGAATTATGATTTCTTGATTTCTAATTTCTATACACTTGCTATTTACTTTAAAGATTATCAAATCAAATTATTTGATCACTAACACTCAAGCATATTTCTTGAGTGATCAATCAGTCTTCCTTTCTTCACGAATTTCACTATATCCCATAAAAGAGAAGATTATAGGAAGGGTGTACTCATATTGACTCATCGGTGCTATTACAGAGCATATTCAGTCAGAAACATTTCCACTTGTATTTGAAGTCCTGTTATAGTATCCTCAGGCAGTATAAGTCCTATTCGGTTGTCCAGGCGGGACAGTCCTGTTTGGTTGTTTAGGCGGTGTAATACTTGTCCCTTTGGGTGAAGCGAGGGTATCGATTGAATTCCAGAGGAGTCTGGGACTGGACGCGGAATGGGAAGTTTGAACCAGTATAAAAATCTTTGGTGTCTTTTATTATTGTTTATATTTTTATATTCATATTCCGCTCAAGCAAGTAATTTAGTTAACTTTCATATTACACGATCACATAGTAATTTTCATTTGGTATCAGAGCCCGTAATCTTATAACCATAACACAGTTATTTGATATTTTTTAGTAATATGGAAAATAACACCAACACTAGTTTTACTGAAGGTCGATCCACTTCACGACCACCACTTTTCAATGGTTTGAACTATACTATTGGGCTACTAGGATGAGAATCATATGCAAGCTAATGGTTATGACACATAGAATACCTGTCAAACTGAACATCACATACCTACTACTGAATATTCAAAATGGTCTAACACACAAAAACTAGATGCTACTACAAATGAGAAAGCTATTAATATGTTATATATTTTTACCCGATAAAAATGAGTTTAATAGAGTTAGCATGTGTACTACTACCTATGAAATAAGGCGCACAATGAAAGTTACACATGAAGGCACTAACAAAGTTAAACAAAGCAAGATCTCTATGCTTAAGAATAAGTTTCAAAACATTAGAATGAAGCAAGATGAATCTATAAGTGATATGCATTCTAGATTTCAAGACATATATCATTCACTTTTGGCATTAGGAGAAAAATTCAGTGATTCTGATATTGTCTCAAAATCCTAAATTCTCTAACGGATGAATGGGAACGAAAAGTCTTAGCAATTGAAGAAGCTAATGACATTTCAACCATAAAACCGGAAGAGTTAATAGGAAATGTAATGTCTTATGAAGTTAATCTCTAGGCTAAACGAGTACAGGCACAAGATAAAAAGACAATAACATTCAAGGCTGAAAAGGAAGAATCTGATTCCGATGGAGAAGATATGGCTCTTATCGCAAAAAATTTCAAGAAGTTTTTTATGTTAAAAAAACAATAGATTTGGAAATAATAAAAGCGGCTTCAACAATAGTAATAACAAACTATCGAGTGTTATGAATGGCACAAGAAAGTTCATATGAAGAAAGATTGTCCTGATCAAAAGAAGGATAAATTCAAAAACAGAAGAGAGAAATTCAAAACGAAACAAACATTCTCAGTAACATGGGATGATTTAGAATCCTCTTCATCAGACAGCGACAGAGACACTGTACAAGCAGACGCTTGTTTTATGGTCATGAATGATAAAGTAAGTGACTTAACTTTTGATGATTTAGTAGAAATAAATTCTGTTCTATTAGATAAAATGAAGAACGCCAAAGGAAATTTAAAGAGGCTAGTGAAAAGTTAAATAGAACCAAAGAAAATTTTAGAAGAAGAGCTTCAAGCTTCTCAAGAATCTTATTCTATTACAACTTCTCAAATTTCTATGTCGAGACAAGAAATCGAAACTCAAAAAGAAAAGAATGACTCTCTTCAAGTTGAAAATCATGATTTAAAAGAAAATGTTAAAATATTAGAATTAGATATCTTTAATCTCAAAACACAGTTAGAAGGTATTACCAAAAAGGTCTCAAATTTTAATAAAGAAAGAGAAAATCTTTCTAAAATTTTGGAAAATTCTCAGACTGTGTTAGATAAAAAGAGCTCAGGCTATAAGAAAGGTTCAAATAATCTACCTAAGAAAAGGAACTCTTTTTATAATCATTTTCAGAAAAGTAATCCTGTTATAATCAATAATGTTCCAAATATTCCAAAGCATTCTAAGAACATTAAAACTTGGGTTCCTAAAACCAACAATTATTTAATTAGGAACAAGTACATTCTTTTATGGAGAATGTTCACAATAATAAAGATTTTATTTATAAAGGGAATGCTGAATCTGCTTGGGTTTGGTTTCCTAAGACCTAACTCTTAGGACCCTAACAAAAAGTGGGTACCAATATCATTTTCATATTTCTTGCAGGTACCACTCAAGAAAAGAGGGAAATGCATATTAGACAGTGGTTGCTCAAAACATATAACAGGAAATAAAGATATGTTGACTAACGTTAATTACTCTGATGGAGGCTCTGTCGCCTTTGGAGATAATTCCAAAGGATACATCATTGGCAAAGGCGATGTGAGCAATAACGGTACATCTAATTTACCTCTTATAACAAATATTTTATTAGTTAAGAATTTGAAACATAATCTACTTAGTATAAGCTAATTTTGTGACAAAGGTTTCAATATAATTTTTTTTGAAAATAAGTGTAGCATTCTTGATCAAAATAAAAATCTTATTTTTGAAGGTAATAGAGATAAAAATATATATATTAAATAAGAAAATCATTCATGATTCAAATATGTGCTCAATAGCCAAAGAAAATGATCATTGGTTATAGCACAAAAGATTTTGTCACGTTAATTTTAAAGCTATTAGTAAACTTTCTCAAAATGATTTAGTAAAAGGTTTACCTAAAATGAATTTCAAAGTAAAAAGTGTTTGCGATGCTTGTCGATTAGAAAAAGTATCATAATCATCTTTTAAATCAAAGAAAAATATTTCTACATTACAACCACTTGAACTATTGCATTTGGACCTCTTTTGACGGATGCAAATTCAATCTATAAATCATAATAAATATATATTTGTAATAGTAGATGATTTTTCAAGATATACTTGGACTATCTTTATGAAAAATAAAAGCGATACTTTTGAAAATTTTAAAATCTTTGTTAAAAGAATTCAAAATCTCAAAAGTCTGAAAATTAAGAACATTAGAAGTGATCATGGAGGTGAATTTGAAAATGAGAATTTTGAACATTTTTGTAATACAAAGGGAATCTCACATAATTTTTCTTTTCCTAGAACACCACAACAAAATGGGGTTGTAGAAAGGAAAAATAGGACTTTACAAGAATGTGCAAGAACTCTATTGAGTGAAAGCATTTTACCAAAACATTTTTGGACAGAAGCTGTAGCAACTGCTTGTTATGTATTGAATCGTGTTTCCTTTCATCCTCTAACAAAACATACTCCATATGAACTTTTTAATGGAAGAAAACCAAATATATATTATTTTAAAGTTTTTGGTTCAAAATGTTTTATTCTTAATACAAAAGATCAGCTTGGCAAATTCGATCCAAAATCCGATGGAGGAATATTCATAGGATATTCTGAATGAAATAAAGCTTATCAAATTTTCAATAAAAGAACTAACATAATCGAAGAAGCACCTCAAGTTTCATTCGATGAAAATTTCAAAATTAACTACAAAATTGATGATGATGAAATAATTACTAAGACAGTCACAGATACTAATACTGAAAAATCTTTTGATAATTCTATTACTCAAACTGAAATCACTGTTCATCATGAAAATGAATTAAGATCTCCTCCTAGGATACTAAAATATCACCATGTAGAAAATGTTATTGGAGAAACTAAATCAAATGTTAGGACTAGAAGTCAACTTAATCAAATGGGGCATGTAGCTTTCCTTTCAAATATTGAACCTAAAAATGCTAAAGAAGCCTCTACTGATGACTATTGGATTATAGCTATGCAAGAAGAGCTAAACCAATTCGACCAAAGCGAAGTTTGGGATTTAGTTCATAGACCAAGTAATCAAACTGTCATTGGTACTAAGTGGGTCTTCAAAAATAAAGATGATGAACAAGAAAATATTACTAGGAATAAAGCTAGATTAGTCACACATGGATATAATCATGAAGGAATTGACTATAAAGAAAAGTTTGCTCCGATCGCCCGACTAGAAGCAGTATGGAACTTATTAGCCTTTGCATGTTTTCATAATTTTAAAATTTATCAAATGGATGTTAAAAGTGCTTTTTTAAATTTTTTTTATAAAAGAAAATGTTTTTGTTGAACAGCCTCCTCTATTTACACGCGAAAAATATCCAGACCATGTTTATAAACTTAAGAAAGCTTTATATGGTTTAAAACAAGCACCATGTGCTTGGTATGAACAACTTAAAAGCTATCTTTTAAATTCTGGTTTTGAAATAGGGAAAGTTGATCAAACACTTTTTATTAAGAAAAATAAAAAGAATATTTTAATTGTTCAAATTTATGTTGATGATATTATTTTTGGTTCTACTAATAATAAATTATGTCAGGATTTTTTTAATATAATGACCAATGAATTTGAAATGTCACATATGGGAGAATTATCATATTTTCTTGGATTACAGATCAAACAACTAGAAAATGGAATTTTTATTAACCAGGAAAAATATTGTAGCAATCTATTTAAACACTTTGGTATGGAAAACACTTCGGCCAAACCAACTCCAATGAGTACAACAGTACATCTTGATTGGGATGAGGATGGCGAAAGTGTTGACCAAAAATTATATCGAATATGATTGGATCGCTATTTTACTTAACTACTAGTAGACCAGACATAATGATGAGTGTTTTTCTACTTGCTCGATTTCAAGCAAATCCTAAAGGATCACATATGCGAGCAGTGAAACGTATAGTACGATATCTTAGCAAAACCAATGATTTCGGACTATTTTATCCGAAAGAATGACCTTTTGAATTAGTATCGTACAATGATGTTGATTTTGGAGGTGTCGAACAGATATAAAAGGTACGAGTGGAACTTGTCACTTCATTGGACATTCCTTAGTATCTTGGTTTAGCAAAAAACAAAATTGTGTTTCATTATCGACTTGTGAAGTAGAATATATTTCTGTTGCTTTAGCATGTGCTCAAGTCATATATATGCAACAAACACTTAAAGATTATAGAATAAATCTGTCTAAATCTACCATTTTCTATGATAATACAAGTGCTATAAACTTATCTAAAATGCAGTCAATCATTCACGAACAAAACTTATTGACATTGGTCATCATTTTCTTCGTGATAATATTGAAAAGGATGTAATAAAATTAGAATTTGTTTCTTCTGAAAATCAACTGGCAGATATATTTACAAAACCTTTAAATGAAAATATTTTTATAAAGTTAAGAAGAAAATTAGGTATTGTTTCTCAAAAAGATTTTTAATTTAAAAAAAAAATCTACTGGCACTCGATCTCTGGTCTATTGTTAGGTAGTCTAGTATCTCTTCCATTGTGCTCTTGGTGTTTCCTGTTTATGAGTTACACTTTGTTTTTTTTCTATGGTTTTAAATATTTTATCGATCTTTAGTAAAAAGATTGTTTAATAAAGTTTTATTTCAACCAGTAAACTATTTAGTATCATTTATCTGGTTATTATTTATTCTAGCATAAACTTGGATTTATTTTTAAACTTTGTTTTGTCTATATATTTTGGCTTCAAACATGTTTCAATACACTCTAAAATCCTCCTTGTTTTTGAAACCAAAAACTTTTTATAACTATATTAAAAATATGTCTTCCCAAGATATCTCTTATTAGTCATTTGGTTATTCTTCAATTAATTTCAAATCACGTAGTTCGGGATCTTCATCTTTACCTACACCTAACAATGAAAAGGCTCCCGTTTACCATAGTGGTTTCTCACCGGAACCTAAAAGACCTAGAAAACTAAATTTTGGCTCTTCTTCAACCAAAACAAAGATTGATAACATTCATCATTTTCAGCAAGATAGTTTAAATATTCAGAGAGAACTCTACTATTTACAGAAAATTCAAGGTCAAAAGTTAAATTGACTGGAGAAGATGACAATCAAATTTTATGGCTCAACCCCAGTCCAAAATTGAACTATTGCTTAAACTCCTCCACGTCCTCATGTGTCTCCAAACTCATGGGAACAAGGTGTAACATCCCGCCTTTTCGCACACTTTAAAACGACACACGTGCCAATTCAAAGCATACGCAAGGGCGGATTGTTATGGGGTAAATAAGAAAAACAGAGAAGGAATAAAACAAAACAGAATCTCACAGCGGAAGGATAAAATATAATAACAAATATACAGTTCATAAACAGTTTACAAAAGCTTGATTTTACTTATACAATGAATATCAGAGTCACACATACCAATACGAAAATGCAGCGGAATAGAAAGAGTGTGGTGCAATACTATATATATAAAATAATACTGAATCTTCGTCTTCGTCCTCCAAAGCTAAAACCTGCTATCCTGAAACGCTCGGACTGACCCGAGCGAATTTGAAAAGACAAAAACACTCGAGTCAGACTAGAAAATCTTATGTGAGTTAAATAAACAGAAATAAATATGAGTACAATAACTCAAGAGATGCTCGGGATTTACATCTCCTAAGGATCCGTTAAACTATTTACTATATAGTATATTGCGCTATTATAATAGTGTCTATTTATAAAATAAACTTACTTTTTAATAGCGTTAAGGGGTTACCCATATAGCCCTTAACACATAATAGTCCCAGTAGTCCGTCCAATATCATAGTCCCTCCTGATCGGGAAGCCACTAGAGGATACCACACGGGCTACGGGAGAAAACCAAACTCGTACAAGGCGCGATAGGGTAGGTGACACGGCACAACTAGGCAATGCCAGGGTAGATATACCAATTACGCTTCCGGGCCGATGGTAACGCGAAGCCGCAGCAACCGCCCACCTCGAAACAACTCCCCAAATCAAAAAAATAGAAGTGGCCACTGAATCAATCCAAAGTCATAGTATAATATCGAAGAGGAGTGTCCGATCAGAGGAATGACCTCATTAACCCGTCGATCGCTCCTGTTTTAGCCACCTTATGCCAACTCACGGGAGTCGGGTCCACGTATTTACCTTACAGGAATCGTCGCCACCAACCTACTTCATTCTGGAATCTCCACCGCGTACACGGTTAGTCAAAGTGGTTTTCGGTATCGACAGAGAGTATGTCCATATCCGATCCCGGTCTCTTTGCCAACCCATCGTTATTATAACACCGCGGTTATTTAAAACAGTTTATACTTTTAAACCAGAATATAATCCATTTCAAAACCATAATATCTCGATATCATTTCTTCTTTTAAACCCAAACAATTCATTTTGATATTAATTTATAAAGACTCAAATCAATGATATCGTTTCCCAAATAAATTTTCCTTTCCAAAATTATGTCACTTTTATTATTTAATATCCCATGTAACCAATATTTTGTTTGTAACTTTCAACATAATTCTTCGAAAATCCATAGTATTTTAAAACCATTATTTTCAAAACTAAATGGTTTGGATATTCAACGGTATGCGAATTAAAAAGGTTTAACTTTACTGTTGCTTTATAAAGAAATAAATTACATGGCTTTCCAAATATTTCTTCTTTTAAAGTTAAACCAAAATCCAAAATATTACTTCAAGTCCCAAAACCATTTCAATTATATATATATTTATATCCATTTTTGAGCATTAATATTTCAACTAAAGTTGGATTTTTATCCTTTCAAAATCAATATTCTATTAATTAATCTTGACCATTCACATAAAATCCATAATTAATAAAACTTCAATTTCTAGTAAAATATATATATAAATTTTTCAATTCAAATTTTTACTAGAATATCCATTTCTATTTATTTTGGGAAAATCCAATTACAAATATCATATCTTAAAATTTCCAACTTTACATTTAAACATAGGATATAAATTCACCAAACTCCATTTTCTAAATTTCTTCCATTTTCATTAAAGAAATTTATTCACCTTTTAAATTCCTAAATTTTAACTTCATAGGTATATAAATATGGAATAAAATATTTATACAATATAAAATTTAAGATTTATAAACCGTATTCAATCCAACCCATAGAAATCACATTAAAATAGTTATATATAGACCGCGGTGTCTGTATATAATTTTCTATCCTATGGTCAAGTGATACGGATATTTATCATTTCAATCCGCAATTTAAAAATAAAACTTTGCGGTTTTATCATTTCAAACCACAATCCCGAATGAAATGTGAAATGTATGCTAACTTGCAGTTTAATGATATCCAAATAAACATCCATTCAACAACACATCCATAATCCAATCACAAAACATCCATCATCCAATCACAAACATCTATCAATAACAATATGTGTTTGGTAATATACAACAGGTAATAACTAGCAGTTTTCTTCAATTTAGATTTATCAACTATTTATCTAACAGTTTATATTCCCCAATAATTTATATAACTGTTAACTAGCAGTTCATATGCAACAATAATTTCTAACAGCCAATTAATACGCAATCAATAAATTTAATTAACAGCTAAATTAAAAAAAAAATGCAATTCAACAGATATGGATGAAATAACATGCCAAAAGCTCATAAATAAATTTCTATTCATTTCTAAAATTTATTTAACAAACATAAAAGCTTCTAGTAATTGTGAGTGGGTTAAAACACTCACCTTTGGAATTTAAATCGAATTTAAATTCGATTTAAACCCAAAAATTCGCCCGTCTCGGAATTTGTCCAAACCAGCGTCATCGGGTCCGGAATTAAATTACGATCCTAACAAAAAAAGTTTCGTGTGAATCCGACTTCGTATGAGAAAGTTATGGCGAAAAATCGACTTGAAAATCAAAATTAAATAAAACCAAAACAAGAACACATTCACCTTCCCTCGCCACGTCATCTGCATCTTCTCACCTGCGCGCGCATGTTACTCTCGGCTACAGGAATACCTGTTCGAACATAAACCCAAACAAAACGCCTTGACCAAACTTTGACCACCGTTCGCTTCCTCCCTGGACCCACGTGCGCCCTGCCTTCACCACCCTGGGAACCTCCTCCTTCCCCTCTACCGAGCGCGCCACCTCCGGCCACCCAGAACTGCCGCCGCCGCCACTAATAAACCCCCCAAGCCGAAACCCTAGGTCGAAAAATCTCCCAATCTAACCGTTGATTCGCCCCAAAAATTATATAGATGTGATCTCCATCGTCCACTCTACAATACCCAGAAACCGTTTGACGATCTGACGAACTTTTGCGCGATGATGATGGACGGTTTTGGGGCTGTTTGAATTTATTCTGGATGAACGACAGCTCCAATCGAAAAACGAATTTCACCAGTAGATTACGCGTATCGAATACTTCAACATATATTTTTTTGAGAATTTTCTGAGGTGTTTGAATTTTCACTGAATTTTGGATTGAAGCAGATCTAGATTTTGCAACCATTGAGGAGAAGGAGGAGATGAAGAAATATGTACGTATATCCAACTGACAATAGAAAGGAGGCTAGGGTTTATCACGCTATACTTATAGTTAGGGTTGGGTTGGAGCGTATAGGCTAGAAGGATGAACGTACGCAACAAACTATGGCCCAAAAAGCCCGCTACGCCTCCGGAACCGAATTTGTTAAAACTATATATCCAAATAGGTGTTTTAAAATATTCTGAACGCGATGGAAAAAGTTTCACGACCAAATTCGATCGTATGAAGAAGTTATGCTGAAAACAAGATTTCCAAATTGATTTCAAATTGATTTTTAATAAAATTGATTTCAAGGCGTTTCGCGTCCGTACGATCAAACGACAAGTCCGATCGATACGAAACTTGAAACCCTATAACAATTCACCGATACGGATCCGATGAAACTGGTTTCGTCGAAATCCGAGTCCGTGACAAAAATGACCATTTTAATATTTATTAAATAAATCAAATAAATTAAAAATCCAATTTTTATATTTCAACTTCTAATATAGGCCCCATTTCATTATTTATATACTTCAATCAATTCTAAATTATTTACCAAGCTTGGATGTGAATTAAAATCTATCGGTATATAAATTTGCAGCTAAATATCTGCACTTCCTTATTATTTAGAGATTATAAATTTTATTCTAAACCCAATTATTAAATCTTATACCTTTATACTCACCTCTTAAATCAAATTAAATAAATACTTGATTTCCATTCCAACTCATCTTTGGATTGCAATTAACCTTTTTACCATAATTAAATTCCAAATTATTAATAACCCTTATTTTTCTTAACTATTTATTAATTCCAATCCAATTGAATTCAACACTATAAATTTGATTAATTTATTATATTCACTTCCTTTCTATTATTCAAAGTTATTGTTGTAAATACGACGAATACTAACATTAGTTTAAGATTTCACTCAATGTTTACAAATTCCATTTCAAGTTAATAACGTAATATTTTACGTTCAATTCTATTTTATTTGTCGTAAATACCACTTGTTGAATTAAATACTCAAATCATAAATAAATCTTGCTTCTAAAGTTATAACAACAATGGTCCAGTTAAAATTTGAATTAGCTTTAGCTTTATTTTATGGAATTAACTTATTGCAATAAATCCAAATTAATAAATACGCCTTGATTCCTATATTAACTTCTTTGGTTTCAATTAACCTTTTATGGTGAGTATGAATTCCAATGTATAATTGAAACCTTTATATCCATTTTATTTCACTATTCCATTTTTTTATTATTAAATCCATTATAGCCAAATGCATGAAATTAACATACATAAATATATTTTATAAGTCTGCACTTAATTATTACCTTACAATATGTTTTTACGTTACTATAAATTTATACACTCTTCCGTTTCTACATTAATAATTATTACGGTAACGTTTCTCTTAATTAAAACTTTCTTCATAATTGAATGAACTTTATATTTAATACATACTACAGAATTACAATCACCTATGTTCTATCCAACATACATTAAAAGTTCACTACCATAAATTTACCATACATTTATCCAATGGTTACATCCTCAAATTAACAATTTAATCCCATTATACAATTGCAATTCACACTATTTATTGTTACATTAATACTATTTCGAATTTTAATCTTTTAGTATTAATTTAACAATCGTATTAAATTAAGAGGTTATGATGATTTTCACTATATATATATACACTACATTTAAAACCCAACAGTCGTTTCAACTCCTTTGTATTGTATTATATTGGTTATCCATCACTGCCTTTTATTTTACTACCTAGATTCACATATAGTTACAATATTACCATTATATATATATATATATATATATAAACACATAGGAAATCTAAATTCTTGTCATAAATTCTTAAATTTATATTATATTAATGAAACCCCCTTTTGTTAATATTTTTATTAACATCTTCAATTACAACATTTATTGGTTTCTTAAAATAAATCCTTTAACCAAATGCGACAAATTTCACTACCCAAATCTATTGTCATAAAATCTTGTTATTAAATTCCAATTACTATAACAAATCACTACGTTTTCTAAAATAAATATCTAAACTTTTATTTTATTCTCAATTAGATTAGAAATTATATTAAGTTAATCCATTTAATATTATCCAAATTTACGGGTCGTTACAATCTCCCCCACTCAAAACTTTTCGTCCCCGAAAAGGAAAAGAAGGGAGGAGGAAGAATAACAGTACATCTTATTTCAGATATTAACTTATAAACAATATTTTACTGGATTAATTTCTTTTAATGAAATATACTTCTTTTTATAATCATCATATCCTTTAATACTTGAATTATTAAAGTTGGAAAAATATTTTTTCACAAAATTCTAAGTCCAAAATTTTCTGAAAATTTTGGCAGAGTCTCCTTTGTACGGAGGGACTCTGGAGAAAATATAATATCCAAGTATACAAATATATTACATATATATCCAAAATAAAATATCCCACACGGAAAAATATATAAATAGCGCTTTAATCGTAATCCGAAAACGTACCTATTTGTCGGGCAATACGCTTATTATTTTGGAACCAAAAGCAGTAGCAGTTGCTTCCAACCCCTGTATTCACTTATATAATCTAAAAGTTAAATATCTATATTACAGTGAAATGTTTGGGTAGATTCAATCATTCATATCCAATCAAATGCAACAACCATACATTTTAACAAACAGCACACACCGCAAACAACAATCATTCACTCAACAAACAATCAGTTGTTCGGGTTCAAATTCTGAAGTTGTACGAATGAAGAATAACTATCAAGTACATCCGTTGCTCAACAGCCTTAGATGGAACAAAGGTAGATTATTTGTTCATCCAACAACTCCACAATTCCTTACCCAACAAACATACATCAACCAAGCAATTCAAATCAACACCAAAATAGCTTATTATACATTTATTTCATAATTCGGTGTTTTGATTTTCATTCCTTCATTTATGGAGGAATGTCTTTATTTCTTACAATTTCATTTTCCATATATTGCAAAATTCATTATATTTGTATCTCTTTTTTATTACTTAAGTTTATAAAATAAATTCTCATTAATAACAACAAATATTTTGAATATCTTCATTTCCTTACTCTTCACTAGTAAGATTTCCCTTAAATTCTAAATCTACTAACATTCATTCTTATAAGTGGAAGTTTTTATTTCTCTATTAACTATGGATTACAGTCATTTAAAATTTTCCATCTTTCCATTATATTAGAATAGGGGAGATTAAAACATACTTAAGTTAATAATCATCCAATCAATTCTTATTTTGAATTTCACTTCATATACTTAGGTTCATATCCTCTATTAATAATTCTTAACTTTATTTTCAGTAAAATTTCAATTATAACCTAAGTTTATACTACTAATTCTTATTTATACAGTCACTTATTGAATGCTTCAATTTTCCCAAATTCCTACTTGTAAAATATCCAATTCTTGTTTCTTATTTAACATTTCAACTTTTAATTTTGGGTAAGTTATTTATGTTAAAGAAAATGCAATAGAACTTATACAAGTTAAATCTCCATTCTTTAATTAAATTTAATGTTTATCCATATTACTCTTTGTCTCATATGTATGCAAATTCTTCATTATAACTTTGCAATTTTTCTCTTACTTAAATTAGAGGTTTCAATTCATTTATTACTTAATTTTATTTCACTAACAAATTTTAAACAATTTTTTTTTTTTAACGGAAAAATTTAGAATTAAATACCGGGTTAAATTTTAATTTATTTCAAAATAATAGATAAATAAGTTCTTACAACTCAATGTCTCTAATTATAGTTAGAACAATAAAAGAAAATTTTTAGAAAATCCAAAATAAATCTGCAGTAGAATTTACTACAGTGGCCTTTCTCCTTCGAAACTCGAAAATGAAAGTCGATGATGCGGCCGTCATCACCGAATTTATTTTCCAGCGACAGAGAGGAAAGTACAGAATTTAATTTCTCCAAAATCTTCTTTTAAAACAATTCTTCCAAATTATACTATATTTATATAAGAAATTACTTATAAACCAAATCAATAAATTTCACAAATTCTTTGAAAGAAAATTTTCAAAAACCCCGGACTTAAGTTCTAAAAATCTCCAAATTCGGTTTATTATGATTTCACTTAGCTTCAATTTATTACAAATATTCTTATTGCCTAACATCCAATCTATAGCAACCAAATATATACATAATATCATTAAAAACTTTATTTTATATATAGAAAATATAATAGGCAAAATTATTTCATTCACCTATATTAAAAACGGATATTATGTCGGTCTGTCCTATTAAGTGTTTAGAAATCCCTATTGATGGCATAGCGTCCCATGCATCAACCAGAATTTATAAATACAAAACGGAACAGATTAACACAATATCAAAATCTTTTATTAATACTAACAAATACGCTCTCTCTCATATATATACACTCAGCGACTCCCATAGGATATTACTACCCTATTAACAAAGAGTCAAACCCCACAAAGCCAAGGTTTATCGCTAAACCAAAGCTCTGATACCAACTGTAACATCCCGCCTTTTCGCACACTTTAAAACGACACACGTGCCAATTCAAAGCATACGCAAGGGCGGATTGTTATGGGGTAAATAAGAAAAACAGAGAAGGAATAAAACAAAACAGAATCTCACAGCGGAAGGATAAAATATAATAACAAATATACAGTTCATAAACAGTTTACAAAAGCTTGATTTTACTTATACAATGAATATCAGAGTCACACATACCAATACGAAAATGCAGCGGAATAGAAAGAGTGTGGTGCAATACTATATATATAAAATAATACTGAATCTTCGTCTTCGTCCTCCAAAGCTAAAACCTGCTATCCTGAAACGCTCGGACTGACCCGAGCGAATTTGAAAAGACAAAAACACTCGAGTCAGACTAGAAAATCTTATGTGAGTTAAATAAACAGAAATAAATATGAGTACAATAACTCAAGAGATGCTCGGGATTTACATCTCCTAAGGATCCGTTAAACTATTTACTATATAGTATATTGCGCTATTATAATAGTGTCTATTTATAAAATAAACTTACTTTTTAATAGCGTTAAGGGGTTACCCATATAGCCCTTAACACATAATAGTCCCGGTAGTCCGTCCAATATCATAGTCCCTCCTGATCGGGAAGCCACTAGAGGATACCACACGGGCTACGGGAGAAAACCAAACTCGTACAAGGCGCGATAGGGTAGGTGACACGGCACAACTAGGCAATGCCAGGGTAGATATACCAATTACGCTTCCGGGCCGATGGTAACGCGAAGCCGCAGCAACCGCCCACCTCGAAACAACTCCCCAAATCAAAAAAATAGAAGTGGCCACTGAATCAATCCAAAGTCATAGTATAATATCGAAGAGGAGTGTCCGATCAGAGGAATGACCTCATTAACCCGTCGATCGCTCCTGTTTTAGCCACCTTATGCCAACTCACGGGAGTCGGGTCCACGTATTTACCTTACAGGAATCGTCGCCACCAACCTACTTCATTCTGGAATCTCCACCGCGTACACGGTTAGTCAAAGTGGTTTTCGGTATCGACAGAGAGTATGTCCATATCCGATCCCGGTCTCTTTGCCAACCCATCGTTATTATAACACCGCGGTTATTTAAAACAGTTTATACTTTTAAACCAGAATATAATCCATTTCAAAACCATAATATCTCGATATCATTTCTTCTTTTAAACCCAAACAATTCATTTTGATATTAATTTATAAAGACTCAAATCAATGATATCGTTTCCCAAATAAATTTTCCTTTCCAAAATTATGTCACTTTTATTATTTAATATCCCATGTAACCAATATTTTGTTTGTAACTTTCAACATAATTCTTCGAAAATCCATAGTATTTTAAAACCATTATTTTCAAAACTAAATGGTTTGGATATTCAACGGTATGCGAATTAAAAAGGTTTAACTTTACTGTTGCTTTATAAAGAAATAAATTACATGGCTTTCCAAATATTTCTTCTTTTAAAGTTAAACCAAAATCCAAAATATTACTTCAAGTCCCAAAACCATTTCAATTATATATATATTTATATCCATTTTTGAGCATTAATATTTCAACTAAAGTTGGATTTTTATCCTTTCAAAATCAATATTCTATTAATTAATCTTGACCATTCACATAAAATCCATAATTAATAAAACTTCAATTTCTAGTAAAATATATATATAAATTTTTCAATTCAAATTTTTACTAGAATATCCATTTCTATTTATTTTGGGAAAATCCAATTACAAATATCATATCTTAAAATTTCCAACTTTACATTTAAACATAGGATATAAATTCACCAAACTCCATTTTCTAAATTTCTTCCATTTTCATTAAAGAAATTTATTCACCTTTTAAATTCCTAAATTTTAACTTCATAGGTATATAAATATGGAATAAAATATTTATACAATATAAAATTTAAGATTTATAAACCGTATTCAATCCAACCCATAGAAATCACATTAAAATAGTTATATATAGACCGCGGTGTCTGTATATAATTTTCTATCCTATGGTCAAGTGATACGGATATTTATCATTTCAATCCGCAATTTAAAAATAAAACTTTGCGGTTTTATCATTTCAAACCACAATCCCGAATGAAATGTGAAATGTATGCTAACTTGCAGTTTAATGATATCCAAATAAACATCCATTCAACAACACATCCATAATCCAATCACAAAACATCCATCATCCAATCACAAACATCTATCAATAACAATATGTGTTTGGTAATATACAACAGGTAATAACTAGCAGTTTTCTTCAATTTAGATTTATCAACTATTTATCTAACAGTTTATATTCCCCAATAATTTATATAACTGTTAACTAGCAGTTCATATGCAACAATAATTTCTAACAGCCAATTAATACGCAATCAATAAATTTAATTAACAGCTAAATTAAAAAAAAAATGCAATTCAACAGATATGGATGAAATAACATGCCAAAAGCTCATAAATAAATTTCTATTCATTTCTAAAATTTATTTAACAAACATAAAAGCTTCTAGTAATTGTGAGTGGGTTAAAACACTCACCTTTGGAATTTAAATCGAATTTAAATTCGATTTAAACCCAAAAATTCGCCCGTCTCGGAATTTGTCCAAACCAGCGTCATCGGGTCCGGAATTAAATTACGATCCTAACAAAAAAAGTTTCGTGTGAATCCGACTTCGTATGAGAAAGTTATGGCGAAAAATCGACTTGAAAATCAAAATTAAATAAAACCAAAACAAGAACACATTCACCTTCCCTCGCCACGTCATCTGCATCTTCTCACCTGCGCGCGCATGTTACTCTCGGCTACAGGAATACCTGTTCGAACATAAACCCAAACAAAACGCCTTGACCAAACTTTGACCACCGTTCGCTTCCTCCCTGGACCCACGTGCGCCCTGCCTTCACCACCCTGGGAACCTCCTCCTTCCCCTCTACCGAGCGCGCCACCTCCGGCCACCCAGAACTGCCGCCGCCGCCACTAATAAACCCCCCAAGCCGAAACCCTAGGTCGAAAAATCTCCCAATCTAACCGTTGATTCGCCCCAAAAATTATATAGATGTGATCTCCATCGTCCACTCTACAATACCCAGAAACCGTTTGACGATCTGACGAACTTTTGCGCGATGATGATGGACGGTTTTGGGGCTGTTTGAATTTATTCTGGATGAACGACAGCTCCAATCGAAAAACGAATTTCACCAGTAGATTACGCGTATCGAATACTTCAACATATATTTTTTTGAGAATTTTCTGAGGTGTTTGAATTTTCACTGAATTTTGGATTGAAGCAGATCTAGATTTTGCAACCATTGAGGAGAAGGAGGAGATGAAGAAATATGTACGTATATCCAACTGACAATAGAAAGGAGGCTAGGGTTTATCACGCTATACTTATAGTTAGGGTTGGGTTGGAGCGTATAGGCTAGAAGGATGAACGTACGCAACAAACTATGGCCCAAAAAGCCCGCTACGCCTCCGGAACCGAATTTGTTAAAACTATATATCCAAATAGGTGTTTTAAAATATTCTGAACGCGATGGAAAAAGTTTCACGACCAAATTCGATCGTATGAAGAAGTTATGCTGAAAACAAGATTTCCAAATTGATTTCAAATTGATTTTTAATAAAATTGATTTCAAGGCGTTTCGCGTCCGTACGATCAAACGACAAGTCCGATCGATACGAAACTTGAAACCCTATAACAATTCACCGATACGGATCCGATGAAACTGGTTTCGTCGAAATCCGAGTCCGTGACAAAAATGACCATTTTAATATTTATTAAATAAATCAAATAAATTAAAAATCCAATTTTTATATTTCAACTTCTAATATAGGCCCCATTTCATTATTTATATACTTCAATCAATTCTAAATTATTTACCAAGCTTGGATGTGAATTAAAATCTATCGGTATATAAATTTGCAGCTAAATATCTGCACTTCCTTATTATTTAGAGATTATAAATTTTATTCTAAACCCAATTATTAAATCTTATACCTTTATACTCACCTCTTAAATCAAATTAAATAAATACTTGATTTCCATTCCAACTCATCTTTGGATTGCAATTAACCTTTTTACCATAATTAAATTCCAAATTATTAATAACCCTTATTTTTCTTAACTATTTATTAATTCCAATCCAATTGAATTCAACACTATAAATTTGATTAATTTATTATATTCACTTCCTTTCTATTATTCAAAGTTATTGTTGTAAATACGACGAATACTAACATTAGTTTAAGATTTCACTCAATGTTTACAAATTCCATTTCAAGTTAATAACGTAATATTTTACGTTCAATTCTATTTTATTTGTCGTAAATACCACTTGTTGAATTAAATACTCAAATCATAAATAAATCTTGCTTCTAAAGTTATAACAACAATGGTCCAGTTAAAATTTGAATTAGCTTTAGCTTTATTTTATGGAATTAACTTATTGCAATAAATCCAAATTAATAAATACGCCTTGATTCCTATATTAACTTCTTTGGTTTCAATTAACCTTTTATGGTGAGTATGAATTCCAATGTATAATTGAAACCTTTATATCCATTTTATTTCACTATTCCATTTTTTTATTATTAAATCCATTATAGCCAAATGCATGAAATTAACATACATAAATATATTTTATAAGTCTGCACTTAATTATTACCTTACAATATGTTTTTACGTTACTATAAATTTATACACTCTTCCGTTTCTACATTAATAATTATTACGGTAACGTTTCTCTTAATTAAAACTTTCTTCATAATTGAATGAACTTTATATTTAATACATACTACAGAATTACAATCACCTATGTTCTATCCAACATACATTAAAAGTTCACTACCATAAATTTACCATACATTTATCCAATGGTTACATCCTCAAATTAACAATTTAATCCCATTATACAATTGCAATTCACACTATTTATTGTTACATTAATACTATTTCGAATTTTAATCTTTTAGTATTAATTTAACAATCGTATTAAATTAAGAGGTTATGATGATTTTCACTATATATATATACACTACATTTAAAACCCAACAGTCGTTTCAACTCCTTTGTATTGTATTATATTGGTTATCCATCACTGCCTTTTATTTTACTACCTAGATTCACATATAGTTACAATATTACCATTATATATATATATATATATATATAAACACATAGGAAATCTAAATTCTTGTCATAAATTCTTAAATTTATATTATATTAATGAAACCCCCTTTTGTTAATATTTTTATTAACATCTTCAATTACAACATTTATTGGTTTCTTAAAATAAATCCTTTAACCAAATGCGACAAATTTCACTACCCAAATCTATTGTCATAAAATCTTGTTATTAAATTCCAATTACTATAACAAATCACTACGTTTTCTAAAATAAATATCTAAACTTTTATTTTATTCTCAATTAGATTAGAAATTATATTAAGTTAATCCATTTAATATTATCCAAATTTACGGGTCGTTACACAAGGACAAGAAGTTGGTTCTCCAGCTCGTCAGAATTACTGGTCTCCTCTTAAACCATTCAAGAGAACAGCAAGGATGAACCAAGGAATTCTGACGATTCTCCATCCAACTATTAATTTTTGATTTCTGTATTTTTTGTTTGTTGTTTTTATCTATAAATTTCGTGTAAAATGATTGTATACTATAAAAAGATGACTATATAATTTTATTTTTAAACAAACCTGAATGTAGCATTCTGTGCTAATTCAGACGTCTGAATTAAAAATTCAGACGTCTGAATATTATACCTTGGAATATTTTTTTCAACACAATTTAATTCAGACTAATTCAAATTAACAGGAATAACAATTTAATATACCAAACAACCATAAATAAATTCTTAATCACATCAGAAATTTAATTTAATTAACATAAGAAATTTTAGAAGTTGTGAGTATCTCTCTATGTGATGTACCTCTCTATGATCTTGCTGTGGTTTTAGTACTTATTTTTCTCTCCTATCCTATGTTGAATACCTAATTCCTTTTTGTCAATGAAAAACGGGGAGATAAAGGTAGAATATTGTTATAGGAATTCTTTAATTCAAGGGGAGAAAATCTTATTTTCATACTAACCAATATTTTCATACTAACCAATATTTTTATGGCAGGAGATGTTATTATTTACTAACCAATATTTTCGTAGTTGTCATTATCAAATAGGAGGAGAATGTTGGAACCTCAGTTCTTGATATTTTGATAATAACAAATATATGAATTTATCTAACCAAGTTTTGCAGGAAAATATTGATGACAAGACTCCGGATTGATGAGCGTAATCTTTTATATTGTTAGAGTTTCTATATAGTTAGTAATATATGTTAAAATCTCTTCAAATTTGTATACAAGCATAAGCTAATAAATACGCTCGCTTGTTTTCCAAGTAAAGCATTTATATATCTGAAACACAGGATTCAGATGTTTGAATCATGTATTTCAGACGTCTGAATGCTGAAGCACAGCGTGAATTTTAAGGTGCATTTAGACGTCTGACCTTAATATTCAGACGTCTGAATTCAACCTGTTTTGCACCGTTTCAGTGCTGGTTTGTTATTTCGTTAAATTCAGAAGGCTGAATTTCATTCAGACTTCTGAGTTAAAAATAACGGTTAGTTTTTTGGAAGGTTGCTTCTCTTCCTTGAACAGAAACAACACTCAATTCAATAGTTGCTTCTTTCTGATTCATGACTACTTTTCACGAAGCAATGCAACCTTTTAACAACTATAAAAAGCAAGCAATTTCAACACTATTTTTCAAAGAATTCTGATTTCTTGATTTCTAATTTCTATACACTTATTATTTACTTTAAAGATTCTCAAATCAAACTATTTGATCACTAACACTCAAGCATATTTCTTGAGTGATCAATCAGTCTTCATTTCTTCACGAATTTCACTATATACCATAATGGAGAAGATTATAGGAAGGGTGACTCATATTGACTCATCAGTGCTATTATAGAGCATATTCAGTCAGAAATATTTCCACTTGTATTTGAAGTCCTGTTGTAGTATCCTCAGGCAGTAGAAGTCCTATTCGGTTGTCTAGGCGGGAATGTCATGTTCGGTTGTTAAGGCTATCTAGTACCTGTTCCTCGGGGTGAAGCGAGGGTATCGATCGAATTCCAAAAGGAGTCTGGGACTGGATGTAGAATGGGAAGTTCTAACCAGTATAAAAATCTCTAGTGTCTTTTATTATTGTTTATATTTTTATATTCATATTCCGCTCAAGCATGTAATTTAGTTAGCTTTCATATTACACGATCACATAGTAACTTTCAGGTAGTATATTTTAAAATAAGAATATGTCTACGAACATAAAACCATTAAAATCATTTAATACTTCTTTATAAGGAAAGGAGGTGGATCCAACTACTTAATGACTTCCATTCCAGACGCAGATTTCGAGAATCACATATCCTAATCATACATCATAAACAGCTAATAATGTGAGAGACGCTACCCAAACCACTTAATCCCTTTAATTGGAAAATTGGTAGATTCTGGTCATTTAATACCTTAATTAAGGTAGACCCCATTTTTTAATACCTATTTCCAAGGCATGATTCTCAATAGTACTATCTAACTAACATCATATGGAATCTCTTAGGCCACTTAATACTTCCTTGTGGAAAATAGGTGGACTATGGTTATTTAATACCTTAATTAAGGCAGATTCCATAATTTAATACATATTTTCAAATGCGGAGCCCATTGAGATACCACATAACATAACCCCTTGACCATTTAATACTTCATCTAGAGAAAAGAGGCGGGCCCTCAAACAACCACTTAATACCTAAAGACCCCAAAGCAGGCCCATTGTTTTATGGCACATACTCATAATGTAGTCTCACATTAGCCCGACTATTCGTAAGGACCGTTAACCAGATTAGATGGATATACTACCCCTGCAGAATTTAGGACTAACCTCGTATCATTACAAATATTTATCATAAGGATATCTCACATCAATCAAAGTGTATCCAACTGCTGGTGGCCTCAAAGTGAAGGGCAGACTTCCGTCGTGTAACTTTACTGACCTCGCATCCCTATGACTTAGCCATACATCAATTACTCTACACACACACACACACACACTCTGATCTCACCATTTGATAAATAAGGCCCTATCAGGAATCTTCTCTTATTATGCCTTAAAATAATAATTAGTCTATATAAGTGTTTTCTCTTATTTTTTCCTACCAATCAATTACTTTCATAATAGGGGAAAATAAATGAAACTAAATGCCTAATTAACTACGCTATATATGCCTAAATAAATATTTGCGCCTAATAAGTTCTAAACATATGGATTTTACGTCCTAAACTAGTGTTAAATGTCAATTCCATAACCAAATACTATCACAAGTCCTTTTTTTCAAATCCCCGAGATTTCAACATACCAAAATAAGGGATTCTAATATCCAAAATAGGGAATAAACACCATAACCAAAACTGCAATAATAGACTTGTAAATATCATAGAAACTCAATTTATTAAACCAATTCAATGGAATATCCTAAGCAATAGGAATAGCAATCTAAACTCCATGTTCTATTCAACTCCTCTTTTACAAAGAAAGAGTTATGAATAAGTGGTGTAAACTACGAATAGAATTTGTAATCTAAACCCGTTATTTCATTAAAGAATCACAATTTGAACCAAAAAAGAAGGAGAAGTGGAATAGACTATGAAATTATTAAAAATTACATAAATTAAACAAATTCCATCAAATTAATGTAAATAATTGAGAATCTCAACATTGAATTGACAATTCGAAATAAAAAGGACTTCGGGGGATTTGTCTATTGTATTTTTGCAATCCCAAAACCCCTTAGGGTTATTCAAATCCAAAAGGAGATACACTAAATAATTACTGAAAAAGAAATACTAAGGTTTCCACTCATTGAATAGCCTTAACTTCGCCTTCCTTAGATTTGCATGCTTCAAAATCTCTTCTTGAATCTTTTTCTTTATATGTACACACAATAAGGAAGAGGTATATATATATTTATTAGATTCAGAATAGTTGTAAGAGAATAGAATAAGAATTGGTTGGGGAAAGAAGAAATAAATAGAAAATATGTTGGATTCTTGCATGGATTCTCTATGGAGTTTCTCAATCTATTTTGGAGAGATAAAACTGGCAGAATTTTGCTATTATTCCCAACATATTTGTGGATAAAAGTGAAAGGTTTAGGGTCTAACTTATAGTGGTTGGAAAGGCATCAGAACCATAAAATGAGAATAAATTAAAAATGGATAAATCTAGAACGTACAACTCATCAAAATAGGCTTCACAACAAGAAAGTGGTCAACCCTCATGCTCCAAGAGGTTGACCCCGGTCGACCCCTACCGTTCACCTCTAGGTCGACCTCTTGAGATGCTGGGTCAATTCCCTTATTTTGGGAAGGTATTTATTTTATTTTACCGTTGCTTGATTATTTATTGGTTTCTTACCCTAATTAACTTTTAACATTAATTGTTAATTTTTAACGTTACTTTACTCTGAAGTCTAATCACAATTAATTTCAAATTTCAATTTAGGAAATTAATTATTTATTTGATTTTTGTTCAAATTATTTTAAATCTGAAAACTTCAAATGCTCATAGCTTCTTTATTCGAGCTCCGTTTTGAGCATATTATAAGTGGAAACTAATCAAAATTTCACCACGAATGCTACGGTATAACTTTAATGGTCAAATTACAACTTTTACAAATTTTCATTTTCTACCTTATCATATTTAATTTAATTTATTTTATTTATGATTCAATTTACAGGTTATTACAATATCCTACGTTTCGATTATTTGACTCTTAGTTGTAAATTTGGTCAGCGATTAATATCAAACAATTTGAATATTAACATTCACGTATCACTTAATAGGTAGGGTGACATTATGGCTAAATGTATCGCTCACTTAGTTTTGGTAAAATCTAATTTTACTTTAATAAGCATTACCCGACAGTTTCGATTATTTACACTAATTTTTTTCATCAAAACTATATCACTTTGGACTAATAGAGTTTGGTAATGGTAAAATTCTAATACCGTCCATATTCAACTCTATATTCCAAACACAAAATCCTTGGTTTAATAATAAAAATTATTATCAACTGAACTGTTCTGGCCAAAGACTTTGACTTTGAGTTGACTTTATTTGACTGTAGTACTAACCTCATATAACTGAGAACAAGAACCCTCTCTTGAATAGTGTTTCATTTCAAATACTTCCACTCGACCCAACTATAGTCATTCGATAGACGTCGTGCCACGATTTAACTATAATCAAAGCAGAGCTTTCAAATTGAAGATCAATAATATTATCAAGTCAAGAGAAGTATGTAATATTGTCACATCAAAATTTTCTTCTTGAACTACGTTATATTAACCAACAAAAAAACTATCGAGTGAGTCATTCTATGGTTATCTAATAGCTATCAATGTGTAACCCCTTGGTGTCCTCAATAGTCATGTGTAATACACTGTCCAACATTTAAAGAGCATTACATAAGTCTCAACGAATGTATCGATATCTAGTTTCGATACATCTTGACTATGAATATTTAAACAATATATTTGATTACATTGTGATGAATTACTAACAGTTACAACACTTTGCAACTACCATCACAAAAACATACCGTTTATGGATTATTTATAAAATATAATTTTAGTTTAATTAATTAATATAACACACTGTATAAAATATACAGTAGAAAGAAAACACCTTTTTTCGAACAAGATTGGCTATCGATTTAGATATATGTAATAAATTACATAATTGGCCCTAGGACATATACCTAACTCTATCAATCTCTCACTTGCACTTGGGGTTGGAATCTCTGTCCCTCCCTTAAATCAGTTTAATGAAAGTTGATGAAATGAGACCCTTCGTGACTGATCTACCATTGTTTAATTATTAACTCTATCAATCAACTCTCTCCAATGCAGATAAACTAATTTTATCACGTGGAGCTGGCCGGGATATGTTTTCTGACTTCTAGCAAAATCTTTCCATTACGTTGTTATCGTATAATAATAATGTAGTATTCTTATGCTTGGAATCACCATAACTTAGTTATAAATTTATGCATTTACCTGTATGCATTGCTTTTTTATGGCACCATTCAAGGCGATGTACTTTGCCTCGTTGTTGAATCAGCCACAATCCTTTATTTGGAATATTTCCAGCGCAAAGTGTAACAACTCAAAATTATGGTCATCTGATTTTAGATGTTTAATTCATTTTAAATATTTAAATAGTTGAATTTTGTAATTTAATAACCTTTAATTCAAATATAAGGAATGATTAAATATTTGAATTATGAATTAAATCTGAATTAAATGGATTTAATAATTTTATTTAACTACTTTTAATTTATAAATAATATTGGTGAATTCAATTTGTAAATTTATTTACAAATACAAATAAATCGGATAAATATCAAAAATTAAATATAAAACGATATTTAAAGTTGTGAAATTGCCATTGCAGGGCACTGTCTAGGATTTCAAGGAAACTAGTTTCATTGGATCTGTAACAGTGAATTATATTATGCCATCGAATTTGATGGCGATCAGACGAATCGTTTGGTCGTGCGAGTTCGAAATGTGTTGAAATTAATAATGGAAATTTAATATTATAACCGGGTTTAAAAAGCTTTCTTTTGCATGCGATCGAATAAGGGCTCGAACTAGTTCAATTGTGTTCAAAATAGGGGTATAACATATAGAACACCAAGCGGCATGCCTCATTTGGAGTTCGAGATTTTTGGTATGTTTTGGTTAATATTTTAAAAATAATATATAAATATATATGTATGTATGTATGTGTGTGTGTGTGTGTACATATTCACCTTAATCTTGGCCATACCCTCCATTTTTGAAACCATATACGTGCCCATATCCTTGTATTAAGACCTATACCATCATCTTCTTTTATATGCTTCACTGTTAATAGCAGAGGCTTCTTTCTTTCAATATAAGAATTCAAAAATTAAAATCTGTACTTCGCTAAAAATCATCGTATTTGATCGGTTGAACTCATTTAAATGCGTGCTTCGATTTGATGCCTTGTTTTTGGTTGCATTGAAGAGTGAGGCTATGGCCATTTATTGAGGAGAAGCTAGGGCTTGCAATTTTTGGCGTTTAAAGCATCGACAGGAGAAGGGGTTGCTGCCGTTGGATTTCTCGTTGGTTGTTGCACCTATGTGCCAAGTTCGATGGAGTTTTATAGTGGGATGGGGTGACTGACATTTTGGGCCTGCATCATGACCCCAATCAGGTCACGTTTGACCTTAAGGTTTTAGGCATGGCAGCGTCGTGTCTAGAAGATATAGATTTTTCTATGTCATTCAACGGTGTGGTCGGATTTTTGTTTCGTGCAGCGTCGAGAGAGAGAGGAGGTTGGAGTTGCACGGCCATGGTGCATTTTCATGCACTGCCCTATGCGTGTACAGGGGTATGTGTGTTTGGGGAAGAAGAGTATAATTGGGTAATTTTTGTAATTAATATAAAAGTTGTTAATTATAATTTAAATTAATCAAAAAGTTATAAAATGCTTATCTCACTCACACGAGGTCGGATTAGAACGCCATATTTTGCATTGGACTCGTGTCATCGAGATCTTCGCAATGGAGCTGGTTTGGTTAGATTCGGAGCTAGTAAAAATTTAGGCTAAAATCAGACGGCCATGTGGTTTTAGTCTAAAATCGGGATGTTTCGGCGAAACGAAAATTAATGTGAGTTCCAACTCACATTCAATTTTATTATAGCATATCTATGGTAATAATAACGTTTATTGCTTGCTTGGATGTTTGATTGATTGTTTGGTTGAATTTCCATTTAGAAAATAGATGATATATTAATTTGATCGTTATAAACCTGTGATTTTAGGCTTGTGTTTCCGCTAAACGGAATATTAAAATTCATTAATCATTTGATTAATGATAATTTAAAATAATTAATCATTTTAACCAATGATTTTGAGATTAATTAACCAATTTAATAAATTATGATTAAAATTGGTTTATCTTAGGATTTAATTAATAATTTTTGGTAATGATGTTTTATACTTAATTAATCATTTTAAATTATGATTATTTGAGTTTAATTAATTCTTTTAATTAATGATGATGAAATTTAATTAATTCACTGAACTTAACAAATTATTGTAATTAACGATGATTGGAATTGATAATCATTTTAATTAATGGTATTTAAAGTAATTGGTCATTTTAAATAATGACATTTGAATTTAATTAATCATTTTTAATTAATGATTTTTTTAAATTTAATTAATTGTTTTAGCTAATGATATTCAGAATTTATTTAAATCATTTTAATTGATGATGTTTTATAATTAAATAAATCATTTTAACAAATGATATTTTAATTAATCGTTTAAACTAATGTGGATTGAATTTAATTAATTTATGATTCTTTAAAGTTAATTAACTGTTTTAATCAATGGAATTTAAAATTACTTATCATTTTAATAAGTGATGTTTGAGATGACTTATTCATTTTAACTAATTATTATTTAGATTTAATCAATCTTTGCAATTAATGATATTTAAAGTTAACTATTTGATTTAATAAAAGAAATTAAAGTAAATTAACTAATATAATAAAATTGCTTTAATAAACCGATTTAAAGTTGATAAACTGATTTAATAAAGATTTTAAAGTTAATTTACCAAAGTTACAAAAATGTTTGGAAATAATTATCTATTTTATTAAAGATAATGGATTTTTTTATTTAAAAGAAATATTAAATATGATTAATTATCTTTCGGGATAATTAATAGTGTTTTAAAGTTATAAAAAGGAATTAGAACTCGATTAATGGGATGGTAAGTTAGATAATCTTTTGGGTGTTCGGTCTGATGTTGGTTTAGGCCTTCGAGGTCGTGCACTTGGAAAAATCATTCTCTTAACGTTTTAACAATCAAGGACTAATTCTAAAAGTGTTTTGCCAATATGGAATCTAGCACAAGTTCAATTTTTTTTAAAAGTTAAAGTTCAATTTCGGTTATAAAACAATAGTTTTGTAATCGATATCGCTTAAATGGAAAGGATTTAATCATGCATTTAATGCTAAAGTTGAGGCTTGGACTCGTTTCTATCTCGAAAGTTAAAATTGTCATCAAGGCAATGCCTAGAGGTAACACTGCCTCAACTTGCCCGACTTCATTTTCGACCGAGAGATAGGACTTGTCTGGAATCAATGAGTGGTAGTAAATATATGATATTTAATTTCCATATACGATCATTTTAATTATCCACGATAGTTGATTTATTAATTATCGGATTCAACTTTCTTCAGGTGTATCATCACCGTAAAAATGATTTGTTGCTCTTTGAGCTTTGCTATCCTTTGTCGGAAAACGACTAAACCAAAAACGCGAGTGAATGTCCAACTATGTGGGGTTGCTCCCGTCAGAAGGGTATTTCACATCTCATCTACGTTTTTGTGTACCGTCACGTGAAAAATGGTTTGAGTTTAGATGTGAAATATTTGGATTCTCGGTAAGGTCTGGCGGGGTTTGACCGGTACATTTTCGAAAAGTGTCATGGAGTATATGAGCTTTTCAAGAGTATATTGCTAGAGTTGTACTCTAAGGGGGTGCACCTTCCTTGTCAATTGTTGGAAATTTTCCTTTCCTTATTTGATTCGAAAACCCTAAATCTATTTTAGCTTTAAATTGCCTCGAGTATAGCCAACTCCTTATCATGGCATTTAAGTATTGATTTAGTCTATTCTATCAAGTTGGACAGTTACCTTATTCAGTCCATTCAACCATGTTTGGATTGTTACCTTATTAGTTCATTCTATCAAGTTGGACTATTTCCTTATTCTATCCATTCTGTCCAGTTTGGATTTTACTCGGTTTATTTTTCACTCTTTCAAGTCTATTTTTAATGTTAATTATGCCTATCCCTATTTTCATTTGTTTCCTATTATTTATTTCTTCTCTTGCCTATATGGATGTTACTCTTGTGAGGTGAAAATTTGTTCCATGTTAGCGGCGTGGTCTTACAGAATTTTATATGTTCTTCATTATTAAGTTATCTCATGCTGGTATTTCCAGACTGATCCATGTGTTATTTATTTATAATGCTCGGGTCAGACAGAGTATTTTCCGAGGTTGTCTTTGAAGTTTTGGAGATCGTGGAGGGGAGTTGAAGATTCAGCTATTGTAGTATTTCATTTTCTGCTGTATTATATAGTATACCTATCGGCATTTGTAAAGTTAGGATTTTATAAGTGTCTTGCTAGATAGGTTTGTTTTTAACTCTGATATGCTCTGTATGTTTGGAGTGACAGTTTCTACTGTCCTTGTTATATTATACGTTGTCGATTCCGTTGTGAGATTCTATTTTTCTCCGCTCTATGCTCTTTTCTTTTTATTTACCCTAACAATCTGCCCTTTTGTCGATTGGATGCATGATATTGAAACACGGTGGTAGCGTTCGATGTCGACTTTCGATTGTCCAAAAGGCGGGTCATTACACAAAGCTCCTTAACTAAAGGTTTGAGCATGAAATTAATATTGACATATTATATTCAATGTAACTTATGAAGTCTGAGTCCGAATATTCCTTCATAAGGAGTTCATTGTTTCAATAAATGATTCTCTAGTATTTAAAAAATACTTGAGAATACTCTAAACTACTATTTATTGATTTTAATTTGAATTTGGTATTGGCTTCATGTATCAAATACGTAAGCAATTTATGATATTATACACAATAAAACATATCAGATAATTCTTATTGCTAAAGTATAAGGAATCCATCTTACATGTTCCTTATTAAACATTTTAATGAGGTGTCTATGCATATCATTTAGGACATTCCTAAGATCCTTTACTCTTAATATAAAAGATATAATTTACAAATCCAACATCGAGTATTAAACAACCAAACTATTACTGATTTAAGCATAAATACATCGTTAATAAAATAGTATGTTATTTACTTAAGCTTAGAAATATCTATATACCTTTGGTTCTTTCTTATGGACACACGATTCATCTGCATTTTGGGTGAAAATGAAGCTAGTTAATATTTCTACCAAAATCTTATTCTATTCCGATGCTCAGAGAATGATATTTATGTCATTTCTTTGATCATGCCTAAAAACCCACAGACTCAATATCACTCCCACTGATTTCGAGACACTTTGGTTGTTATGTATAAATAATATACTCTAAATCATTATTTAGAATTTCCCATTTCAACACGTATGCACCAAAAGCAAAGTCGTACCAAGCGATAATTCTATGAGTAAAATTTCGAATCAATTTGAGCACACTGAACTGTTAACCTGTTACGCTAATTTCAATTATTGAACCTTAAGATTTTATCCTTATCAATGTTGCACATTATATTCCAACTACATTAGTCTTTCTATTGAACACATATTTGCTGATGATGGATCACATCCTTCGAGTGCAACTACCAAAATCATGTTTTGATAATGTACTTGGCATCCACTTCGAATTTGCACATCATACTATATTGTTAGGTCAATACTCTTAATAGTTTAATTGACAACCGAGAATTATCTTTCTCGAATTGATAAGAAACTCATAGTTTCTCTTCAATATGCGAGAATACTTATCAGAGATTCTAATGCATTATGTTCATTTAGGCTTTTTTAACTTTATTTCACCCTTCGTAATCAGTTTCATCTTTGGATCGTATCCAAATCCTTTTTATTATCAACAATTTCTTAAAGAAATTCCTTTGCTACAAATTCGATATTTCTTGAAACAACAATTGCTTCGCAGTCCAATGGATCATGTATTCATAAACATTTTATGAATTGCCCTTATATATAAAACTGGTTTAGTTTTAGCATAAATAGGTCATCCAATGACAATTGTTTACAAACTCCTAGGGAGATTGATACAAGGTCCCTTACGAACAATTGTTACATAAAGTCTTTTGACTCACACAACCTGCCAACTCCGTGGTCTAGGATATATTAGGGTTTCTTATAGACTCTTATTTTGTAAGACTTTGTAAACTATTATTCAGATGAAATTAATTTATTCTTTCATACTACTCTTAAGTACATGAACTTATAGAAAGAAGTTAACTCAACTTCATTCATAGTTAATCATACTTTGTTCAACCAAATTTGATTACTTCTTATTAGTACATCATTATGTTTCATAATAATGAGTGATTTTGGGATTGAATATTTATTCATTTTTAGGCACGTTTGAAACTCTTTCTAATATACTCACCTCTTTGATTTGGTAGAATCAATTTTATTTTCAATTGCACGTTATTTTATTTTCTTTCGTTTTATACTCTATAAGCTTATCTAGACATACTATATGTGTATCAAACACACATGTCCTTGTCGATGATAATTTATCGGTGAATATAACGAAGTACGTGGAACAATATTGGTATTAATAGACTTGTGGTTGCATACATCTATATGTATCAATTCGAAGAGTTCTTCGACTTTTATTATGCTACAATCGAATGGATGCTTTGCTCTTAATTGTCTGAGAGATAATTTACTAGTGCCATATGATTCATAATTATATAATCAAAAATTGTTTCTAAAAAATGTAGCTTAGTCTATAAGTCCAAAATAATTGCAAATAAATTTAGATACTTCTGTATTTCTAATGCATCACAAATACCAGTACCATGGTTTTCTTTTATAATGAATATTCATAATATTCACATTGTGATAAAACTATGTCTATTTTTTCATCAATGATGAAATATAATTATTATTTTATAAATAATGTTTAGTACGTCTCAAGAAAATAATTTTCGTAGCTTGATGCAACTAATAAGTGTTATATGACATGCTTCTACTATTTCCCACAATTGCTATAACAGCGTGTGAAATATGATGTTCCATTCAACTACTTAATATAGGTTATTTATTTCATATACCGTAACTTGTTTATAGTTGAGAATTTTCAGATAGATAGCTTAAATTCAAAGAATAAATCTCATAGATAACAATTTACTATTTGAAATACATTTTGGAATATATATCATATTTCTCGATCCAATGTTAAGTATCAACAATTATTTTACAATTCTCGTTTTTGATGTTTCTTTATGAAGCAGAAGTGACCATTCACTCTCTTCATACAAACTACATCTTAGGTTACATCCACTCTTATATATTCGATTTCCTTTCTAAACGGTAAAACCATTCAAAGGAAATCCTTGCTGCACTATCATAGCGAACTCTTTACAAAAGTGCATTTGGTCATCGTTAACTTTTAAGGACATCAAATAATTTGCACTAGACGTAAACTGGCATTTCAGTGATCGAATTCTTAGATCTATCTTACATTCTTTGGTCATGTGTTACATTTAACACAAGAAGATCATTATTGTAACCAATCATATTGATTACACAATCTCACAACATAGTTTATTTGCTTATTTCAATGAACTAATTTCATTGAGGTTTCATAGATTACGAATTATGACCATTCATCATATGACATTTATATGTGATCGCATATGGAGTAAATATCCATATTCTTGCATTGCCTACTCATTAAAGACAATACACAATCTCAGTCAAGGAAACTCGTAAGTGACCAAGTCATGAATGTATTTAGTGGTTGTATAATTAGGCTTTTGCATGAGTCAACATGTAAAATTTTATTGGTACATATATTTCATATTTCTATTTGTTAATATTAATACAGTTGAGTTGTATATATTAATCGATAAACATTTCATTGATTATATTAATTGCACAAATTTGCTAATGTTGATTATTATAATGTTATATAAGAAATGTTCTTACAATACTAGATAGGTTAAATGTTACTGTAACGACCCAGAATTTTTAGAAATTAAAATTTGAATATTTAATTAATTTTAAATATTAAGAAGTGAATTTATAAGTCAAATAAATTTTTATTTGAATTATTGGATTTTATTGAATAATTAAATCGATAATTTAATATGTTAAATTATGGAAATAATTGAAAATTGGGTTAAATATGATTGAAAATGATTTGTAAAATTTTATTTTATCATATGGGAGTTAGAATGATATTTTAGAACTTTTAAAATCGAATTAAGAGTTAAATTGTGAAAATTGAATATTTTAATATTAAAATCGACTAGTGAAAATAGTCAATTTTTGAACAGTCTCAGAATTGAACGAAATCAGTTCCATTGGATCCATAATAGTTAGTTATTACCGGATTTCAATTTTCGTGTCAATCGGAGCTATCGTTTGATCGTGGCAGCTCGAAACGCATCGAATTATTTTTAATTTTAATTTGGCGAGTTAAAATAGCCATTTTTCAAAAAGTCTCGGATTTCGACGAAACCAGTTTCATCGGATCCGTAATGTGATATTATTGTAAGGTTTCAAATTTCGTGTCAATTGGATTTACCGTTTGTCCGGTACGAATTAAAACGCCTAGAAATCGATTTAAATCGGTTTAATTTAAATTGAACGTTTATAGCCATAACTCGCACATATGATCGAATTAGCTTCCGAAACCTGTTTCATTGTGTCCGGAACGCGGGGTAAACCCTAGAAACGCTGGTTACGGCGCGTGAATCGGAGTTCGGAATTTCCGGGATGAATAGTGTTTCGTCGGTTTCTTATAAATAGCCCACCATTCACAAATAAAATAAAAAAAAAGAAGCAAAACCCTAATTTCATAACTGCAGCCGCCACCCACATAATGAACGGCCAGAAAACTCCCAACTTCCTCCCTCCAAATCTTCAAATCCGTGCAACGATTCAAGAATCTTCCAACTAGAAGATTGAAGAGCTCGATGAGATCTTTAATATCAACGGTGGAGATCGTGTTTAGAGTTGTGGATTGATGGCAATTGTTGTATGAAGGGGGCCGGTTCGTGCACGTGGTTCGAGGTGGGGGGATGGCCGAGCTCCACTAGGTGATGGCCAAACATAGAGCACGTGATGAGCTTCGACGTGGTGGCGACGTGATGAAGTTTCGTCGAGCGTAGGTGGCGTAAGGTGAAACCCTAGTTAATGCTATATGGGTTGGACGTGCGTGCTCCTTCCTGGAGTTTGAACGTGATAAGGAAGAAAGCAAGGTGCGGTGGTGATTGCATGATGAAGGATCCTGTTTGCACCAAAATTGGGCAAACACCCTTCGGAAGTTTTTGAAGAGATAGTAAATGAAGAACTTGAATTAGAAATAAGGACTATCTAACAAAACTCCAAATCACAGAAAAGTAAATTGCACAGAAGACAAGGATTTAGAGTGGTTTGGCTATGCGCCTACGTCCACTATGAAGCTTCATCACTTTATTCCTTAATACTTGAAGATTACAAGTGTTTTTAAGCAAATTACAGCAGAAAATGGACTTAAATTCGAAACTATCAGCAAAGGAGGTGGTATGGAGTGATTCCGGCAGCGTTTAGGTTTATTTTTCTTCTCCAAATTTTCCCGTCCCTTTTCCGAATGACCAGGGGCTCTATTTATAGGTGTGGAAGGCCAAATTCCTGCCTAAAGCTCAGGGAGGTTGCCTGGCACGTGAGGGGGGCCCATAAGCCCGCGTTCTCGAAGTCCGTGCCCAGTTTGGGATCGATTCGAAATGAATTTCGAATCGATCAAAGAAGCATCCAATCGAGGCGAAATTTGGTGTGGACATTCTTCAACATGCATGTGAACTACTGTAAAAATTTCATGGGATTTGGATCAGTGGATTGGAAGTTATGATCGGTTCGAAATTGGTGTCTTCGGCCTTCTGTTGGTTCGAATCGATGAAGTGGTCTCGTTCGAATCGACCTGTTTGATTCGAGTACTTCGAACCGATCCCAGGGCGCCTCTCTTCGAGTCGATCCTGTCTTTTGCGTGTGGTTGGATTCGAAGTGAGTCTTCGAATCGATGGGGATGGTGTTTGTTCGAATCGATCCAAATGTGTTACCTTGGATCGATTCGAAGTTGTCTTAGCATGTTGGATTCGAAGACTGCGCGATGCCGCATGGTGGGCTTGTAGTCTTGTGAAGATGGATTCGAACTAGCGCATAGTTGATGGAGTCGAAGTATAGCTGCTTTGGTGGATTCGAAGTAAGGTCTAGGTCATGGATTCGAAGTAGAGAACGTCTGATGGATTCGAAATACATGGAGTCGAAGCGGTAGCGTGTCTTATGGATTCGAAGTTAGGAGCACTCTGATGGATTCGAACTTACGTTCTTTTGTTGGGTTCGAACTAGTTGGTTTCGAACATTATGGGTTCGAAACAAATGGTTTCGAACTAGTTGGGTTCGACAGTGATGGTTTCGAACCGAGCGACGTCCATCTTCCTTAACTTGAATCCGTCATAACTTGAGCATATGACCTCGGATTGACTCGAAACTTGAATTGGTGGCTTCTATGGCCTTTCTTGTTATGCCCTATCACTTGTGGCCCTATCCGGACTCGGACAGAATTCATCGATATCCATAGCGGAGTGAAGTGCGATCAATCTCTGAAGCGAACTGTCTTTTGTCTTTGATCAATCTTTTGGTATCACGGCTTTTGCCCGAAAAGCGGGATAACATTTTGCCCCCCAATGTACGTCTTGTGGGCACATGACGTGCTTTGAATAGTCGCCATGTTATTCTGAAGATTATTGTTTTCTGTTCGTTGAAACTCATTAGAGAATTGTCATAACCTTGCCTTGATATGGTTGATTGTGTGTGATTGCGCTTGATCATTGGCTGTCGTTGTTGCAACCGGGTGAATATTTGGTCCCTGTAAATGTTCAAAATCGAATGTTAGTTCAATACGTGTACACGTTTATTAGCTTTCGTCCTTGTTAACGTCGTGCGTTCACGAGTTATGTTGGTTTTTGCTTGCTGCCGAATTCTGTCCCGATTTTCTCCTGGAATGATTTTAGACTCAAGTCAAAGAGTGTTTATCAGTGGTTGTTGATGGATTCGAAGTTATGATTGTATGAACTAATGGCTCTCGAATCGTCGTTGTCTCTGATGGATTCGAAACTTCTGATGGATTCGAAACTTTTGATGGGTTCGAAACTTTTGATGGATTCGAAACTTCCATGGATTCGAAACTTCTATGGAGTCGCAACTTCTGATGGATTCGTAATTTCTATGGATTCGAAACTTCCATGGATTCGAAACTTTTATGGAGTCGAAACTTCTATGGAGTCGCAACTTCTGATGGATTCGAAATTTCTATGGATTCGAAATTTCTTATGGAGTCGAGACTTCTGATGGATTCGAAACTGGTCGTTCGAATCGATGGGAGTTGAAGTGACACTAATCCCTTTTTGGAATCCATATAAATACACGAGGCTGACTCCATTTTCACTTTTTACTTTTTACCATTGCTTTAGCTGTTTCTTCGAATCGACTTTCCAGAGCCAAATCAAACGAGGGATTTTCACGAATCGATCAAATTCCTTCAGGCTTCCACTTGTAACCAAATCAAATCAGGTAACCAAGGGGTCGATTCGAGTTGAGAACGATAGAATTGGAACTTTTCGGCATTGTTTCATCCCTTCTTCTGGAAATTTTGGAGAGTGGTGAGATTTGAACGACGTAGGTCGACTCCACGGAACTGAGGAATGCAAACATTTGAGTCGTGTCGATCAGAGTACTGTCTTTCACTATCTTCGCATCGATCCAGGGGTGAGCGATTCGAGTTGGCTTTGAGCGTGCAACTTCGAATCGATGACTGCAGGAGAACAAGAAAAAAGGACTTGCGGTGATCGATTCGAAACGGCGACATTCTGATCGATTCGAAGGTGCTCACTACTGGTGGGTTCGAAACAATGATACGTGCATCGATTCGAAGGGGCTCGACTCCGATTGATTCGAAATCAGGTGAAACTCCATGGATTCGAACCGCTCTAGATGGATTCGAAGGAGCTCGTCTTCGATTGGTTCGAAGTCAGGTGGGGTTTCATGGGTTCGAACTGCTCCTCCGTTTCCAGGTTGCGTCGAGTCGAACTACGTGGCATTGGAGCGCACCGACTCGGAGTTCATCGATCTGACTTGTGTCGAATCGAGTCGATCGATTTGAGCGTTCTTGTTTCTGGAATTTCCACTCCTTCAATTTGTTTCATCCTCTGAACTATGACCAACTTTGAATCGGATTTTAACGAACTTAATAATTTTTTTCGCATACTTGATTCCGACGAGCTTTGGCCTTGCATGACTAAAGTTGACTTGACCTACCTTCTTTTGAGAGCTCGTCGATGGCACCATAACTCAAACACATATAACGAATTCATACTTGAGTTGGCCAGTAGTATTGGAGTGACGTGAAAGTGACGGTCAGCGATGACGGTCGCTTTCGTTTTTTGACTCCGAGGGTTTGTCGTTCGGACTCCGCGTTCCAATCCCGTAAAATTTGTTTCAGTTATGCACTTCCACTGCACGTCACATTCATATACTTCACACCGGGGAATATACGGGTTTTCTCCGTATTTGACGCTGCCTTCTCGTGAGTTAGTTAATTATGGCGTCTTCGGGTTCTGAACAACAAGAGTTACAGAGCTTGCTCCATCCAGCGCTAGAAATTCCAGAGATTCTTCCTGAAGTGATAGATCCTGCTCCAGACGAGTTGCCGGAGGCCTTACTTATCGAGGATCCCATAGACTCCGTCCGATCCAATATTTCTGGAGCATTGTTAGGCCGGATATGTTTGAAACATAACTTGTCCCTGGATGACGTTTTGCTTCCTGGAGTTGAGGATAGACCTCACAATCCACCCGAGGGTTACACTGCTTTCTATCGTCATGCCTGTGCGGCCGGAACCCTTCCTCCGTTTAATCAATATATCAGGGAGATGCTGTCGTTTATTGGAATAGCTCCCGGGCAACTTCACCCCAACGGGCACGCGTTGCTGAATAGTGTTTTCATTTTATTCATGGACTGCCTTTTTCGTCCGCCTAAGCCAGCTGAGATTAGACACATATTCAATTTCAAGAGCAGAGGTGATAGTCCGTCTTTCACCTTTCTGGAAGCAGTTAGAAACTGCCAGGTCGTGACGGGAGCCTGGACCAGACTTAGTTACTTTAAGAATGAATGGTTTTTTGTCCGATGCCCCCCAGGATTTGCTAGGCGATGGCTGTCCAGACGTGAGTGCCGTAAAATACGTAAGCCTTCTTTAATAGTTATTATCGACATTCGAACTGACATCAGGTGTTTTCATTACAGCTATCATATCGAGGCCGGACGGCGGTCAATACAGAAGCGTCATCCGAAGTTTACAAGAGACTCCGGGTGACTTGCGGCACATTGACTCGGTCTTAACTGATGATAACTTAAGGATGCTGGGCTTAATTGAGACGAACCAAAGTACTGTCGTTAAGGGGTTGGCGAAATCGGCTCCGAGGGCAAAGAAGAAAACCGGTGCAGCGATAGGAGAGATGAGCGATGATGAGAGGACGCCTAATGACACCGGACTAGCGGCTGGCTTTCCCAAAACAGGAAAAAAGCAGAAAGGCAAGGCTGTTGTTCCTAAATTTAAGAGACGGAAGTCTGTAATCGTGTCTCGCTCGATCCCTGGGATTATTTCTTCTGACTCCGCTATTTGTCAACCAGGAAACATTTTCGCAGGTCTGGATGACGTTCCCATCCCGGAATGCGTTTCTCTTTATCACGAGTCCGGGTTGGTTGAGCTTCGGGAAGCGTTAAACATAAGCGAGCTTTTACCCGTTAGTGCAGCCGATACTTCTGGTTGGTCGGAGGCTTTGCACATTTGCATACACCTTCATGACACTACATGACTGCTTTACTTGCCATATCTAATTTGCCTGGCCCTTAACCGAACTGCATCTCTTTTTCAGGTAATATGGCTGGCCGTCAGACTACACTAGACAAACTCCGGAGAGTTCATCACCCCCCAACCTATCATGAATCTCGGCGTGGGGGCCCTGATCGCGATCGCGACCGGAGGCAATATGGCCAGGAGTACCACGCAAAGGATCATCATCGAGGTTACTCTAGCCAGGAACGATCAGACAGAGATCGTAGACATCGCTCCCCATCTCGATCTCCTCCGCAATCCCGAAGTCATGTCCAAACATCCGAGCCTCTGCGACATCAGCCATCTTCGCAGGCTTCGAGGCTTGAGCCACATCGTTCTCGAATCGGGGTTGCGACTTCCACGTCTGCGGAAGAGACCCTTATTGAGTCTTCTGGCGAAGGGGCCATCAGGCTTGCTCAACTGAGGAAAGATTTTCCAGAAATCTGCTTTGATGCTTGTATTTTTCCCCCCAATCTTAAAAGAATTCCCGATGATGCCGCGATTACGGCGCTCAGCTACACCCAGGACTTTTTTGCTCAGTACAAAGAATGGTATAAAGCGGCCGTTAAGGCTTCCAAAGCTGCCTTCGACCGGGCCCAAGTCATCGAGAAGCTAGAGGCCGACTTGGCTCAAAAGAGTCGTATTGTCGACATACTCCAATCTGAGGCGGAATCTTCCCGCAAGGCCGAAGTCGAGTCGTTACAGAAGGTTGATGAAACATTGGTCGAGATGGCGAAAATGCAACAGGCACATTGTACATTAGTTGAAGACTTAGGCCACCGATACAAGAATGTCGAAACTGAGCGAGATGCGGTAGTCAGGGAACTAGAGTAGCTAAAGGCTAAGTTTGCCGACATGAATAAAGAAAAGGACGACGCGAATGTGGCTGCACAGGAAGCGTGTGAGCAGGCTGTATCTTTCCGAGCTGAGCGCGATGCGGCAATTAAGGAACTGGAGGTGCTAAAGGCTAAGTTTGCTGATATGAATAAGGAAAAAGACGACGCGAACGTGGCTGCGCAAAAAGCGTGTGAGCAGGCTGTATCTTTCCGAGCTGAGCGCGATGCGGCAATTGCAAGGGTTAAGGAGGTTGAATCGGAGGTGGAGGAGAGAGTCCAAGCGGAGAGGTTCAAAATGGAGGCCGAATTCGACGATCTCTTGGACACATATAATGCCAATGTACTGGAGTATAGAAACCTCTCCTGGCTAGGGGATTACTCGATGCCTCTCTACAATGCTTGGAAGAAATTGGTGGAAAACAAGAGGATGTCTTGTCTGGATTCGGTATTAGATGAGTTTGAGCTTGAGTCGCGTTTGCTCAGCGAGGATGAGAGGAGGACTCTTCATGAAGCAATCGTTTCCGTTGAAAAAGAAAGACTTGGAGTCCATCAAACGGAGGTTTGTGAAGGTTCGGGCATTGTGCATCATAGCGAGAATACTGAAGTCCCCATTTCGACTTCGTCCGGAGCTGTTGCTGTAGTTGATTCGCATGCTATTCCAGCCTACAATCCGGACCAACCGGAAATGTCTTCGGGCACGGCTCTCGCCCCCGAGCTTGTTCAGGCTCCAAGGCAAGGTAAAGCGGGTATTTTGACTACTCTCTTTACGTCTTAAGACATTGGTTTTCGAGGGAATTTCTTGGTCTGACAGCTCTACTTTTTGTTGTTTAGAGACCGAGAGTGTCGCACCCGTGCTCCCTGTTCCTTCGGCTTTATATCCCACGCATGGAGTTGTTGTCACTGAGGCGATCTCAACCGCCGCCATGGTTGGTGACATAGGAGAGGGAGGATCGATGTCATTCGACGTTCAAATGTTTGAAGAGCTATTTGGTCATCCTCTCGATCCCGTGCCTGACCTTTCTTTTGCGACGAGCGGAGCTGCTCCAGTTTCTAGTTCGATTGTGACGACCACTGGCGTACCTAGCGCAGCTCAACTGTCTCGAGAGGAGGAGATTTTGGCAGAGATAAGTGCCGAGATGGCCAAGACAGTGACAGTTGGTCCCGGAGGTGACGCCGTTCCCCCAAGCTTATCTTCTCTAATGATGATTTCTCCTGGTGGCACGGTAATCGTCTCGAGTGTCGCTGAACATGTATCTGTTACTGCTCCCATGCCTTCGGTTCGCCCTCATAAAAGGATCTCCATCCCTTCCAGTTCTGAGGAAGATGTCGATATTATGCCAGACCCGGAGGACGTTCCTAAGAAAGGCAAAAAGTCTCGCAGGAAGCCAGGCAGTGGGTCTACCGGCTCAACTCCGAGGAAGAAGCATCGGAGGAAGAAAGAGTGAGCCCTTTGCTTTGTCAAGAGTTTACGGATAACAATTCTTTTGTCTTTTCTCTTGTTCTTTTTTTTTTTTTTTTTTTTTTGGGCCATGTGTATGTGTGGATTCGGCCTCCACTTAATCGAAGCATCTTTACTTGCCATGTAATCAAACCTGTTTTTGTTGGCCGATGAAATGGGAAATTATTCTTTTCTTCTTACCTAAATGCCTTGTAGCGTTTGTTTTGTATCCGCTCAGTATTTTTACAGCTTCGTGTCGTGACTTAATGAATGAGTCGGATTCTGATTATATTATCACTTAAGCCAGTGATTAACACCCAGCTTTTTGCCCCTTAGTTGCGGGGAATAATACTCATATTCTGGTGGCTGATTGCGTTTATTGCAAGCCTTTGGGCACACGCCCCCCTTTTGAGGTCTCATGACGATTTGAGATCGATAATCTGTTCCGCATTCCAGGATTCTGAGTGTTATCGATGTTTGGAACACAGTTCGCGCTTTGAGAATCTGGATTAGATGTCTATACCCCAATTCACACTCTGGGAAGTTGGAGTCCGTTCGCACTCCGGGAACGATTTGTTGGATGTTTATATTCCAATTCATACTCTGGGAAGTTGGAGTCCGTTCGCACTCTGGGAACGATTTATTGGATGTTTTATACTCCAATTCACACTCTGGGAAGTTGGAGTCCGTTCGCACTCTGGGAACGATTTATTGGATGTTTATACTCCAATTCACACTCTGGGAAGTTGGAGTCTGTTCGCACTCTGGGAACGATTTATTGGATGTTTATACTCCAATTCACACTCTGGGAAGTTGGAGTCCGTTCGCACTCTGGGAATGATTTATCGGATGTTTATACTCCAATTCACACTCTGGGAAGTTGGAGTCCGTTCGCACTCTGGGAACGATTTATTGGATGTTTTATACTCCAATTCACACTCTGGGAAGTTGGAGTCCGTTCGCACTCTGGGAACGATTTATCGGATGTTTATACTCCAATTCACACTCTGGGAAGTTGGAGTCCGTTCGCACTCTGGGAACGATTTATCGGATGTTTATACTCCAATTCACACTCTGGGAAGTTGGAGTCCGTTCGCACTCTGGGAACGATTTATTGGATGTTTTATACTCCAATTCACACTCTGGGAAGTTGGAGTCCGTTCGCACTCTGGGAACGATTTATTGGATGTTTATACTCCAATTCACACTCTGGGAAGTTGGAGTCTGTTCGCACTCTGGGAACGATTTATTGGATGTTTATACTCCAATTCACACTCTGGGAAGTTGGAGTCCGTTCGCACTCTGGGAACGATTTATCGGATGTTTATACTCCAATTCACACTTTGGGAAGTTGGAGTCCGTTCGCACTCTGGGAACGATTTATTGGATGTTTATACTCCAATTCACACTCTGGGAAGTTGGAGTCCGTTCGCACTCTGGGAACGATTTATTGGATGTTTATACTCCAATTCACACTCTGGGAAGTTGGAGTCGGTAAAAGGATTATCGTGTATCGATCCCTGCGAATGCTGGTATTGTATTCTGCCCCCGAGCTCGGGTCTCACTCAATGAGCGACAGGTCGTATCACAGTTACTCCCTGTTCGAATAAATCCCACCGTGTGATGGAATTTAGCTCTTCGTGCAACGTGATATAATGTGTTATTTTCAGTGAATCACAACTTTTGGCTCGAAGAGATGGCATTTTATTGCTGAAACGAAAGAAACATGGCAAAATCAGTTGCCTTATTACAAATTCAAATTTCAAAATGCAAAAACAAAAATGCTGAAGAAGAAATTGATAAGAAATAGATAAATAAAGCCCGTCAGATGTAGTAGTGACGGAGGCTTCTGCTATTCCAGGCTCTTGGTAAAGTGAGGCCATCAACTGTTGATAACTTGAATGTGCCATCTCTGAGCTTTTGTGAAATCATATACGGCCCTTCCCAATTTGGGTTCATGTGTGAAGGAACCGGGTAAATTCTTTTAAGTACCAGGTCGCCGGATTTAAAAGTTCGTGGGCGGACCTTGGCGTTGTATATTCGAGCGACTCGACCTCGATATGCAGCTGCTCTCACATCGGCTTCTTCTCACTTCTCATCAAGCAGATCTAGGGATTCAGCAAGCAATATACCGTTTGTTTTCGGGTCGTAGTATGTCACACGGTGAGAGCGAACTTCCATTTCGACTGGAATAACTGCTTCAGAGCCATAGGATAGAGAAAAAGGGGTGTGTCCGGTCGCAGTTTTGTGAGTCGTTCTGTACGCCCACAGAGCCATTGGTAGTTCATCAACCCACTTGCCCCCAGCTTTCTCCAATCTTTTCTTCAATATAGACTTGATAACCTTATTGACGGCCTCGACCTGACCATTTGCTTGTGGGTGCGCTACTGCTGAGAATCTCTTATGGATGTGAAATCGCAGACAGAAGTCCTTGAATTCAGCACTGTCGAATTGGGCCCCATTGTCGGTGATAATAGAATGCGGGAGACCAAACCGGCAGATGATGTTGCGTACCACGAAGTTGATCACCTTTTTTGTTGTTATCGTTGCAAGGGGCTCAGCCTCAGCCCATTTGGTGAAGTAATCAACCGCAACTATGGCGTACTTTGCACCCCCTTTAGCTAAAGGCAATGCACCGATTATATCCATCCCCCACATTGCAAATGGCCACGGACTGACCATTTGGGTTATTTCAGAAGGCGGGGCTCTAGGGATCCGAGCGTGTCTCTGGCATCTATCGCATCTTTTGGCATAATCCATAGCATCGCGGTTAACGGTAGGCCAATAATATCCGTATCGAAGTATTTTCTTGGCAAGTGCTTGCCCCCCAGTGTGATCGCCACATTCTCCTTCGTGCACCTCGCGCAACACTCGCTTGATTTCGTCATGTGCGATACACCGGAGAAGAGGAACAGAGTATCCTCTTCGATACATAACTCCGTTTTGAATGACAAATCTTGACACCTTTCGGAGAATCTGTCTTCTTTCACTTCGCCGTTCGGGTAGTGTGCCATGCTCAATGTAATCTTGATAGGGAGTCATCCATGATTCCTTCTCGGAGGTAGCTTCAAATGTGAATTCGTTCTCCGTTCGATCAATGCTTGGATAGGATAATGTCTCGACGGGGACGAGTCCCAAGTGTTGAGTTTCGCCTGTACTTGCCGACTTTGCCAACGCATCAGCTTTCTGATTGTGCTCTCGGGGTATGTAGAAAATGGCATAATAATCAAACTGATCTAGTGTTTCTCGGACCCGGGCTAGATAAGCGGCTAGTCTTCGATCCTTGGCCTGATATTCACCCCGAACTTGGCATACCACCAACTGAGAATCGCAGTATATCTCTACCGCGATAATTCTTAGGTCTCGGGCTAACTTCAGCCCGGCGAGCAAGGCTTCGTATTCAGCTTCATTGTTGGTTGCCCGGAAATCAAACTTTAAGGCGTAGCAGATGGATCGGCCCTCGGGAGTCTCAAGCACAATCCCTGCGCCCGAACACCGATCGTTGGATGCGCCATCAGTGTACATCTTCCATACATATTCGGGTGAGTCACTAGTTTCAGGTAAGTCTTCAGGAACAGTGAATTCGGCAATGAAATCTGCTAAGACTTGACCGTGTATGGCTCTCCTTGGAACATATGCGATGTCGAATTGACTCAGCTCAATGTTCCACTTTAGTAACCTGCCAGATGTCTCGGGTCGTGTGAGGACCTGTCGTAGCGGTTGATCGGTGTACACAATGATAGGGTGAGCCTGAAAATATGGACGGAGCTTCCTCGAGGCGATGACTAGGCAGTATGCCAACTTTTCTAGCCTTGGATAATTTCTCTCGGCCCCGGTCAATCGTTTACTGACATAATAAACTGGTTTCTGTGTTCGGTCTTCCTCCCGAACCAATGCAGCACTAATAGCGTTTTCAGATACAGCCAGATAAAGGTATAATTGTTCATGATCAACAGGTTTTGAAAGAATCGGTGGTGTGGAAAGATGCCGGACTAGCGATTGAAATGCGTTTTCACATTCCGTAGTCCATTCGAAGTTTCGCCTCCCTTTTCGGATTAGGTCGAAAAAGGGTATGCATTTATCCGTTGACCTTGAGATGAACCTACTCAGCGCTGCAATATTTCCATTGAGGCTCTGAACCTGTTTCATGGTCCTCGGGGTTTGAAGACTCCTGATTGCCCATATCTTTTCGGGGTTGGCCTCTATTCCCCGGGCGTTGACGATGAACCCAAGGAACTTTCCGGAAGCAACCCCAAAATGACATTTTAACGGATTTAGCTTCATCCCATACCTCCGGAGGACTTTGAACATTGATTCCAAGTCCTTGACATGATCAGTGGAGTACCGTGATTTTACCAACATGTCATCTACATAGACCTCCATGGTTTTCCCGATCTGGTCGGCAAACATTCGGTTGACTAAGCGTTGATAAGTTGCTCCGGCATTCTTTAAACCAAAAGGCATGACCATGTAGCAATATAGTCCTATGTCAGTTACGAAGCTCGTATGTTCTTGATCAGGCACATGCATGGGTATCTGATTGTACCCAGAGTAAGCATCCATGAAAGACAATAATTCATGTCCGGCCGTCGAATCCACAAGTTGATCGATTCGAGGAAGTGGAAAACTGTCCTTTGGACAAGCCTTATTTAAGTCAGAGTAGTCGATGCACGTTCTCCATTTTCCATTTGGTTTGCGGACAAGTACAGGATTGGATACCCACTCCGGGTACAAAGCATCTCGGATAAACCCATTCGTCTTCAATTTATCGACTTCTTCCTTGAGGGCGGCAGATCTCTCTGGATCCATACCGCGTCTCTTTTGTTTGACCGGGATGTACCGCGGGTCAATATTTAAGGTGTGGCTCGCGATGTCCGACGAAATTCCACACATATCGGAGTGCGTCCAGGCGAATACGTCTAGATTCGCTTGGAGAAATTCGACCAATTCCTGTTGAGCTTGCAGGTTTAGCTGAGACCCAATTTTCAAGAACTTCGAATCGTCATCGTTATCAATTGGAACATCGATTGTCAGCTCGGCTGGGGAGGCCTGACTTTCTTTGGATTCATCATTATCTTCAGTGTCTCGAGGGTCAAGATCCTTCTGGAATTGGTCGTGGTGCCCGGGCCGAGGCCCAGGCGCTAGTTGTCAATCGTCGACAAAGCGGACGTGGAGAGATTCCCCCACGCCCTTTCCCTTTTCCCTCTTTTGTGCTTCTCGTAGTTCAGCAACGTAACAGGCTCTCCCGGCAGCCTGGTCCCCTTGAATGACCCCAATCCCGTGGTCAGTTGGGAACTTTAGAGTCAAACACCACGGGGCAATTGCTGCCCTAAATTCTGCAAGGGCTGGTCGGCCCAAAAAGGCATTATAGGGTGAATGGATGTCCAGGACAACAAACTGTAACACTCGAACTCTACGGCGTTCTCCGTTTCCCAATTCTACTGGCAATTCCACCATTCCGGTGGGTATGTTAGCACTTCCATCGAAGCCGTGGATCCTATATTGACAAGGCTTTAGATCTTTGGCTTCCATTTTCATCTGATCATATGCCCTTTTGAACAAGATGTTTACTGAGCTTCCACTGTCTACCAGGATCCTCTTCATCCAAGCAGGACCAACCTGGGCGGATATGACTAGTGGGTCTATGGTCGGGGCTTCGACTTTGTCAGCATCTCGGTTTCTAAATACGATGTCATCCGTCATCGTCTTCTGTTGCTTAGCCGGAGTTCCTTCATAAAGTGTACTGCAGCTTTCAAAACTTACGTGTCTGATCGAATTGGCGTATGATTCCATTTCCCTCCAACTTCGATCTGCTGGATGAGGGCCACCACTGACTGTATTTATGACCAATCTTCCGCCTGTACGAGCGGGCTCTTCTTGTCTTTCTTGGTTCTGTGCACGATTTTGGTTTGACGGGCCCGCACTACCGGCTTGCGGTGCCCGCACAAATTGATCCAGCTTCCTCTCTCTGATCAGTTTCTCAATAAGGTCTTGCAGATGCCTGCAATCATTGGTGTTGTGTCCATAGCTTTCGTGAAATCTACAAAACTTCCCCGTTTGGATCTGTTTCTCCGATGATGGCTTCGGAGTCGGCTTCTTATATTGCATTGCATTACAGGTTTGTAGATATACGTTTTCTAACGTCGTATTCAGCGGTGTATAACTTTCAAACATTTGCGCCCTACGTCGCGGGCCGCGATTCTGATCCTGCTTCTTACTTCTATTATCGCCGTTCCTTGGCTGGGTTTGCTTGTTCTGAATATTCAACTGCACTCTTCCTGAGCCCTCTCCTGACTGTTTAACGGCCACATTGCTTTGAATCCCTTCATTGCTGGGCCTCGCATCGTCCTGCTTCCTAGATTGTTTCGCATCCTCACGCCTCAGGAATTGGGCGGCTTTGGAATAGAAACGATCCAACGACGCGGGAGGTTTCCCAGCTAGCCAGTTTCCAAAATCAGAGTCGGGATCAATCCCCTTAGTCAGAGCCATCAAGATTGAATTATCATTGGGGTTAGTAATTTCTGCACAGGCGGCGTTGAATCTTTCCAGGTATCGCCTGAGCGTCTCCCCAGGGGTTTGAGTGACACTAGATAAAGTGTTTACGTCTTTAGGCCTGGCGATGTGCATACGGAATTGTTCGATAAATTTGGTTGCCAATTGGTCAAACGAGGAGATAGACCGTGGTGGTAGTCGTGTAAACCACATTGTCGCAATCCCCCCCAAGGAAAAACTACGGCACTTCACTGCATCATCAGCTCTGGCAGCAGTCATCGACCATTCATACTTTAGAATATGCTGGCTAGGGTCGGAGTTTCCTTCATACATAGGCAGAGTCGGCATTCTGAATCGCCGGGGAGGCTCAGCATACAATATGTCATCTGTGAACGGGGTGTGACTTCGAGAGATCCCCCAATCGTCATTTGTTAAACCTTGACTTTCGCGAACCATTTGGCGGACCATAGCTGAGAGATCAGGCATTGCCGCATTCGACGGGTGTCGAGCCAAAGTGTGGTCGGGTTCCACAGTGCGAGGTGGGATCGGGCGCTGTCGACGATCCGAATCTCGCCTCCTTGGCTCAACGTCTTCTGGGATATTCGATCCTGGGGCACGTTCCTGTGGGTGGTAGTTCGGACTGGAGTGATTTCGGATGTCAACTCCTGTGTCAACTGCGGTGGCTTGGTTATCTGCAGTGTGCTGTGGAACAGTGCCTCCTCGAGAGGAAGGTCCCGTATGAAAGCTAGCAGAGGGGCCAACCCTTATTTGTCCAACAGTTAACGTTTGCCGGAGACCAGAAGCATGACTTCCGTCTAACCTGGGGCGTGTAGATCTGCCGCCATAGTCGGATGAGGCAGAGCTTTCCGTGGAAGAATGCGGAGCATGGTCCCTCTTTGATTTCCTTCGCCCTTGACGATTTAGTTGGTTAGCCAATTCAGCATTGACACGCAGCTGCTCAGTTAGCTGTTGTCGGCTTTGAGTTAATTCCTGGAGTAATGCTTGGAATTCTTGCCTTGTAACTGGACCTGACTGATTCGCTTGCCCAGCGGCATCCTGATTGGCTGACTGTAGCTGTGCGGGATTCTGCCTATCCCGACCTTCTTGGTTACCAACGTTGGAAGTGGTTCTCGTACTAACCATCCTGAAGGTTGGATTCCTGTCCTAGATTTTTAGCAAATCTGAAAAGAATAGAAGGAATCCGAATTTGAGGTCTGGATCTCCCTCTTAGATTTATGCAATCCGGTATCGAAGATAGATCCACGGAGCAGGAGAAAGAACTGGTTCCTTTTCTTTCTCAGTGAAAGCACCAAAATGTTTGCACCAAAATTGGGCAAACACCCTTCGGAAGTTTTTGAAGAGATAGTAAATGAAGAACTTGAATTAGAAATAAGGACTATCTAACAAAACTCCAAATCACAGAAAAGTAAATTGCACAGAAGACAAGGATTTAGAGTGGTTCGGCTATGCGCCTACGTCCACTATGAAGCTTCATCACTTTATTCCTTAATACTTGAAGATTACAAGTGTTTTTAAGCAAATTACAGCAGAAAATGGACTTAAATTCGAAACTATCAGCAAAGGAGGTGGTATGGAGTGATTCCGGCAGCGTTTAGGTTTATTTTTCTTCTCCAAATTTTCCCGTCCCTTTTCCGAATGACCAGGGGCTCTATTTATAGGTGTGGAAGGCCAAATTCCCGCCTAAAGCTCAGGGAGGTTGCCTGGCACGTGAGGGGGGCCCATAAGCCCGCGTTCTCGAAGTCCGTGCCCAGTTTGGGATCGATTCGAAATGAATTTCGAATCGATCAAAGAAGCATCCAATCGAGGCGAAATTTGGTGTGGACATTCTTCAACATGCATGTGAACTACTGTAAAAATTTCATGGGATTTGGATCAGTGGATTGGAAGTTATGATCGGTTCGAAATTGGTGTCTTCGGCCTTCTGTTGGTTCGAATCGATGAAGTGGTCTCGTTCGAATCGACCTGTTTGATTCGAGTACTTCGAACCGATCCCAGGGCGCCTCTCTTCGAGTCGATCCTGTCTTTTGCGTGTGGTTGGATTCGAAGTGAGTCTTCGAATCGATGGGGATGGTGTTTGTTCGAATCGATCCAAATGTGTTACCTTGGATCGATTCGAAGTTGTCTTAGCATGTTGGATTCGAAGACTGCGCGATGCCGCATGGTGGGCTTGTAGTCTTGTGAAGATGGATTCGAACTAGCGCATAGTTGATGGAGTCGAAGTATAGCTGCTTTGGTGGATTCGAAGTAAGGTCTAGGTCATGGATTCGAAGTAGAGAACGTCTGATGGATTCGAAATACATGGAGTCGAAGCGGTAGCGTGTCTTATGGATTCGAAGTTAGGAGCACTCTGATGGATTCGAACTTACGTTCTTTTGTTGGGTTCGAACTAGTTGGTTTCGAACATTATGGGTTCGAAACAAATGGTTTCGAACTAGTTGGGTTCGACAGTGATGGTTTCGAACCGAGCGACGTCCATCTTCCTTAACTTGAATCCGTCATAACTTGAGCATATGACCTCGGATTGACTCGAAACTTGAATTGGTGGCTTCTATGGCCTTTCTTGTTATGCCCTATCACTTGTGGCCCGATCCGGACTCGGACAGAATTCATCGATATCCATAGCGGAGTGAAGTGCGATCAATCTCTGAAGCGAACTGTCTTTTGTCTTTGATCAATCTTTTGGTATCACGGCTTTTGCCCGAAAAGCGGGATAACAGATCCTAAGGCCAAGATTGATTTAGGTTTATAAAAAGTAAATTATATGTTGTAATTATTTATATAAAAACTCGTGTAACTTCAAATTATCATATCTTTTTCATACGAGGTCGAAAACGCGCGAAACCAGTTGCGTTGGAATCGTATGGACGAGCACTATGCGATGAAATTGGATTGGAGTCGTTTGGAGTTAGTGAGAATTTTGGGTAAAATTAAACGTCCGTTTAATTTTATTCGAAATAAATCGCTAAAACGAAATTGAAATCAAGGTGAGAACTTCTCACTCAATCGAATCAGTTTCGATTTTATTTTAAATAGTTAGATTTAAAATATTTGAATGCATGTTTGAATGTTGATTGTTATCTATTGATTGTTAAAATAGACATTATACGCCGTTAGTAAGCGGATGTTATTTAATAAAAACATATACCACGAATATTTCATAAACAGTGAAATTGGTATTACATATAATAGCAATATATATATATTGGCATATGTATATATTGGAGTTGTTGATTCCCCGCATTTTTTTGTTTAGCGGATGAGACCCTATTGCGCCGTTATTAAGCGGATAATATTTAAAATCCCATATACCGCGATAATTTCGTACTGGAACGAAATTGGTATTGTGCTAATGTTTGTGGATGCAGGAAAACAGGTTGGAGGGATCCAACAGGATTCCTCAACAGTATTTATTTGATTTCAGATATTTTGATATTTGATGGATTATCATATCGATATATGATATCGTCGTTGTCGTGATTGACTATTTGGTGTGTAGCATCATGGGACCAAATGTTGGGATTTTAAAATGATTTTTAAAAGTGATTTTTGAAAATATACTATATGTTTGGAAATTGATTCATTTTAAATAAATAAACATTATAATTTTTAAAGTTATAAAAATTATGATTTTTGAGAAATATAGTTAAAAACTGATTTTTGAAAATGTGATGCTAATGATTTTATAAAATAGTTTAATCGGGATTTTAGAATTTATTGTGAAAAGTTCAAATATAGGATTTATAAAATTTAATTATTTTATGAATCAAAATGGTGAAATAATAAAGGAGATTAAAGACGTTTTAAAGAATAATATAAATTGATTTATATTAAGAGATTTATAAATGGATATTTATAAATTGAAATATTGACATTATAAAACGAGTTTTTATAAGTGTTTGAATGAAGTGAAAATGAATTTCATAAATTGAATGAAATTTATAGAATTATAAACGGTGAAGTTATAAATGGAATTTTATAAGCAGTAGGTTTATAAAATTTATAAATTCATTAAAAGAATGGTTTTGGATAAATAATTGAATCTTATAAGTTATAAGATTTATAATTATGAAGTTCAAAGGAACGATTTTTGTGAACGAATAATTTATAAGTGTTTAGCTTATAATGTGAACTTTTGGTTTATAATTGAGTTATGAATTGAATATAGGTTAATAAAGGAATTTATAAAAGGAAGTTGTTATAAACTAAATAGGAATGGAATTTATAAAAGTTGTTTTATAAATTCGCAAACGACTTATTTTGATAAGTAAATTGTTGAAACCTATTAATGGAGTTATATTCACATTTTTGACAGTGAATAATACTTTAAAATAAAATGAATAAAAGGATGAAATTGATTAACGTAGTATATTCATGTTTTTGAATAGTGAATAATATGTTGAAGAAATTGTTTTGAATGTGATGTTTTAAATAGAATTAAAACGATCTAACGATGTTTTAAAATATGTTGAGATTCGAAACCATAGATTTCAACATTTATTGTTGAAATAGACGTTTTCGAGAAATAAAAGGAAATGGTAGACTATAACGCTGTTGTTATAGTAAATGATTTCCGAAAGGAAATGTTTTGTATAGTATTGGGATTTATATATCTATTTTAATTTCGAATCCCTATACTAGTGATTTTGGGTTATCGTAACGATGTTTTACACAACATTCGTTTTGGCCCAAATTAATATGTTTAAGAGAATGATTTCCTTAAAGAATGAAATATATACTTAATCTCGATTTAAGTATATTGAATATTTTCTAAGTGTTGAAAATAAATAAAATTTGTGAATTACTTATGAATAAGTAAGCATGGAAATGTTTTCCAATATAAAGTGAATATCTTAAGAATTTATCTTTTTGAAGATAAATTGAAATGAATAATCGAAATCGAATATTCATAGATATTTTGGATTATAAATTCACTATGGAATTTATGAATGAAAAGGAGAATTCGTTTAAAAATAAATATTGATTTATTTTTGAAGTGTGAAATTATATATCTAGTAAAGATATTTTTGGAAAATAAATAATTTGGAAAATTATTTGGAAACTGGTGATGTGTGCATATCCATTGATAGTTCAATAACCGACTATCAATATTTCCCTTTGAATGGGTATTTGATGTGATTTGTTTGAATGTGAATGCCACACTTATTTTTGAATAAGCGCTCACTATTCGGGTTAACCGGGAAAGGACCATGGGGTCGTATAACTCATTCCGAATATGTGATACGTCGTTATGAATCGCATTGAAGATCGGTGTTGAAGACCCGGTATTTGCGAGAGCGATAGGATGACCTGTCGATTGACTCTTCACCGAGTAGCTACGGTATTGAGTTCTCCATATGTGATGGTGAATCCGATCAGGATCGTGAATATCCGGATTGCAAGGACTTCTTTGTAAGTGCCTTCGGTTTTGTTCGAGCCCGGAACAGACTTGTATGGATTGTATGTCTGACATTACAAATTGAGATATAAAGCAGTTTCTTTCAAATATATTTCTGTTGGTGGCGGAGAATTTATTCTTTTAGCTTAACACCCTTCTCTGAGACGTACAAGCTCAAAGGTTATGTAGTTGAATGTTATTAGCGATATATTCCCAATTTGGTAATGTGACATGCTGAGTGATGATGTAAATTATCATTGTGTTGATTATTTGTGATAGGATCGTTTATTTGATCGTCTATCTTTGTGATCATTTCTATGATCATTTGTTGACCCAAAGCACGGCTTTTGTATAAAGTGTGTTTTTGTGGACGTGACTTCGTCGAGCCTCACACCCCGTGAATGGTCAAAACAGGAAAGAAGCAGCAAGGTTATGAGGGGCAGCGCCCTTTAGGATATGTGCATTTCCTTCTGGAAAAGGGTGGTATCATGGTATGGAGCCCAGATACTTACTCATGTTGAAAACACTTTGTTATGATTGTGTGAATTGATTACGAGCGCTCGGTGAAAAGGTCCCAAAGGACCGGGGGATGGCATATTCGGTCAGTTGTTACTCAATTAGGGGTAACCCGGCCTTGTGTTGGTAGAGATCCGGTTTGGTTCTCGGCAATGTCCATCCAGAGGCATTCTCATGTGGCAATGGGAAGTTCCTTGGCCTGATCATTCGTTGGAAATCCAAAGAAACAATACGTGACTTGTACGGTATTAGTTGTAGAACCTATCATTCACTTATGGTGGCGCCCCACTGTTTGGATGGTAGCTATAGTAGGCATACGATAATGGTCGTATGTTGGCTAAGATTTATATTCTACTTTCGAAATGAATTTTTCCTACACTATGCACTAGTAATAATATCAAATGTTGTTTTAAATGCGTATCAAGCATCTTTGACTATCATAAGGAGAAATCTCCTCCGATTCTGCGTTTGCATTGTGTGTGTGTGCGGGAGGCCTTATGGTAGTCTCATTTTTAAAAGCATTGAAAATTGACTTTAAAAATATTCTTCTGTTTTGATTTTTAAAGATAAATAAACTTTTTTGAGTTCTCACACCAGTCTCATGACTGACTTGGAGTTTATTGTTTTCCTTTCTAAACTCTGGGTGCCCACCAATTTCCACACGGGCAGTTAAGAGTTAGGTTTATCAGGATATTTGGGAATTCAGGAATTGCTGGAGGCAAGCTGGATGGCATGGCGTATTACTAGTATATAGCATTTCTTTTTCCGCTGCACTGTATGTTGTAGTTGTAGTACACTCTGATGATGATAATGAAATGTAATGTATAAAATGTAATAACTAATATAGTTCTTTGTTTAAAGATTATTCATTTATTATTATATGTTGTTCCGCTGCGAATTGTGAGATTCTGATGTTGTTCTATTGTTTTCTGTTCCGTTCTATTTTCTATCTTTTTCTCTCCTATCTTCTTTCCTCTCTATTTTTCTATCTATTTTCTCTTTTCTCTTCTCTTTTTCTTCTTTCTTAAAACCCCTCAGTGTTCGGTTTTCCATCGTTCGATTTCTCGGCAGTCGATAAAGTGAGTATCGATGTTGAATTTTCGGAAGTCGAAGAATCGGGTCCTGACAATGTGGTATCAGAGCATATGGTTAAGCGACAACCATGGTTCTGTTGGGTATTACTCGTTAGAGATAGAGTCAGCAGTACTCTAGAATGAGTTGAGTGTAATAATAGATATGAGAGCGTATTTGTTAGTGAATTTATAAAATTGTTTTATATTGTGATGATTGGTTTATTGAGTGGCATATGAACTTTCGTCAGCGCGGTCTCGACAACTATGCCGAAGGGGTTTCTAAACACTTGAATAGAACAATTCGGCACAATATTGTTTTAAATTGGGTAAATGAAATAATTTTACCTTAATTATATTTTATATATAAAGGGATAATTTTTCAGAATTATTAAAGTGTATATAAGTTGATTGTTTAGTTATTTGAATAATCTAAATAAAAGAATTATTGTATAAGCAAAAAGAATTATAAGAATTGAATTATAATTAAAGTGATTTACAATTCTGAAATAAACTTATGTGTATAAGAAGTGAAACTATTCGAATATATGTATGAATATGAGTTATAAATAAAAATGAATTTAAAGTTAAATGGAAATTTACTTTAGAAATGGAAATATAACTTAAGTGTTGTTGAATGGAATTGATATTAGTATCAAAGTAAATTAATAAAAGTTAAGTGATAAATGTGAACTTAAGTTATATAAATGAAATTCAACTTTAGAAATTGAATTGAATAAATCAATTGAATGTTAAGAATTGATATGGAATAGTGAATATAAGAGTTAATTCATTAAAAATCTAATGTTATTGAAAGTTGAATAATTGAATGAAAATCAATTTAGTTAAACCAATTGAAAGTGATGGTGTTGAAACTAAATTGAATGAATATAAGCAAAGGAATTTGGTTGTAATTAATATATATACATTGGTTGTTATATGATTGTTAATTGATTGTATATAATTCATTAAGTGTTAATGAAATTGGAAGTTAAGTGAATCTTAAATAGAAATGAATTTGATTTGGAAGTGAACCAACTTGAATATGAATTAGTGAATATAAACTAATTGAAAATGAATGTTAGTAAACATCCACTGTATATGAATCGAATGTAATTAAATTGAAAGCCATTTCATTTAATATTATGAGAATATGAATGAATATTTATTGGTTATGAATGTTAATTGGATGATAATTGGTTGATGGTTGAATATATATTGCATTTGTAGTTTAGTTGCATTTGCTATGTGACATATATAGTTATTATGTTGCTATATGTTGTATATTGATACTATTGTCTATATGCATGATTCTCATGTTGTTTGTTGAGTGATTAGTAGGTGCGGATCGCGTTTGCTTCGCATTTGGAGCTCGCTTTCGCGCTATATTAGCCGTATATGCTTGCTAATAAAATATAAGGTACATATCTCGGATTAAATATCGTACTTTTACATTTTTTTCCCTTCGGGATGCCTCATTACTTGATGAGATGTATATTTGTGATATATACTGTCATTGTTTTTTTCGGATCGAGCCGCGCAAAGGAGACTATGGCGAATTTTTCCGAAAATTTAAGGCGTTAGAAAAAATTTGAGAAAATTTGGAAAATTTTGAAAACTTTAACTTTGATTTTGGAATTGAAAGTTAAACAATAGTAGTTGTTTTTGAAAAGATAACTAAGTATGATTTGAAAACTTAGTAAAGAATTGTAAGAAGTTTAACTATGGATTTTGGAAAGTTAATAAATTCTATAACTTTTCTTACTTAATAATTTCGAGGACGAAATTCTTTTAAGGGGGGAAGATTGTAACGACCCAGAATTTTTAGAAATTAAAATTTGAATATTTAATTAATTTTAAATATTAAGAAGTGAATTTATAAGTCAAATAAATTTTTATTTGAATTATTGGATTTTATTGAATAATTAAATCGATAATTTAATATGTTAAATTATGGAAATAATTGAAAATTGGGTTAAATATGATTGAAAATGATTTGTAAAATTTTATTTTATCATATGGGAGTTAGAATGATATTTTAGAACTTTTAAAATCGAATTAAGAGTTAAATTGTGAAAATTGAATATTTTAATATTAAAATCGACTAGTGAAAATAGTCAATTTTTGAACAGTCTCAGAATCGAACGAAATCAGTTCCATTGGATCCGTAATAGTTAGTTATTACCGGATTTCAATTTTCGTGTCAATCGGAGCTATCGTTTGATCGTGGCAGCTCGAAACGCATCGAATTATTTTTAATTTTAATTTGGCGAGTTAAAATAGCCATTTTTCAAAAAGTCTCGGATTTCGACGAAACCAGTTTCATCGGATCCGTAATTTGATATTATTGTAAGGTTTCAAATTTCGTGTCAATTGGATTTACCATTTGTCCGGTACGAATTAAAACGCCTAGAAATCGATTTAAATCGGTTTAATTTAAATTGAACGTTTATAGCCATAACTCGCACATATGATCGAATTAGCTTCCGAAACCTATTTCATTGTGTCCGGAACGCGGGATAAACCCTAGAAACGCTGGTTACGGCGCGTGAATCGGAGTTCGGAATTTCCGGGATGAATAGTGTTTCGTCGGTTTCTTATAAATAGCCCACCATTCACAAATAAAATAAAAAAAAGAAGCAAAACCCTAATTTCATAACTGCAGCCGCCACCCACATAATGAACGGCCGGAAAACTCCCAACTTCCTCCCTCCAAATCTTCAAATGCGTGCAACGATTCAAGAATCTTCCAACTAGAAGATTGAAGAGCTCGATGAGATCTTTAAAATCAACGGTGGAGATCGTGTTTGGAGTTGTAGATTGACGGCAATTGTTGTATGAAGGGGGCCGGTTCGTGCACGTGGTTCGAGGTGGGGGGATCGCCGAGCTCCACCAGGTGATGGCTGAACATAGAGCACGTGATGAGCTTCGACGTGGTGGCGACGTGATGAAGTTTCGTCGAGCGTAGGTGGCGTAAGGTGAAACCCTAGTTAATGCTATATGGGTTGGACGTGCGTGCTCCTTCCTGGAGTTTGAACGTGATGAGGAAGAAAGCAAGGTGCGGTGGTGATTGCATGATGAAGGATCCTAAGGCCAAGATTGATTTAGGTTTATAAAAAGTAAATTATATGTTGTAATTATTTATATAAAAACTCGTGTAACTTCAAATTATCATATCTTTTTCATACAAGGTCGAAAACGCGCGAAACCAGTTGCGTTGGAATCGTATGGACGAGAACTACGCGATGAAATTGGATTGGAGTCGTTTGGAGTTAGTGAGAATTTTGGGTAAAATTAAACGTCCGTTTAATTTTATTCGAAATAAATCGCTAAAACGAAATTGAAATCAAGGTGAGAACTTCTCACTCAATCGAATCAGTTTCGATTTTATTTTAAATAGTTAGATTTAAAATATTTGAATGCGTGTTTGAGTGTTGATTGTTATCTATTGATTGTTAAAATAGACATTATACGCCGTTAGTAAGCGGATGTTATTTAATAAAAACATATACCGCGAATATTTCATAAACAGTGAAATTGGTATTACATATAATAGCAATATATATATAATTGCATATGTATATATTGGAGTTGTTGATTCCTCGCATTTTTTTGTTTAGCGGATGAGACCCTATTGCGCCGTTATTAAGCGGATAATATTTAAAATCCCATATACCGCGATAATTTCGTACTGGAACGAAATTGGTATTGTGCTAATGTTTGTGGATGCAGGAAAACAGGTTGGAGGGATCCAACAGGATTCCTCAACAGTATTTATTTGATTTCAGATATTTTGATATTTGATGGATTATCATATCGATATATGATATCGTCGTTGTCGTGATTGACTATTTGGTGTGTAGCATCATGGGACCAAATGTTGGGATTTTAAAATGATTTTTAAAAGTGATTTTTGAAAATATACTATATGTTTGGAAATTGATTCATTTTAAATAAATAAACATTATAATTTTTAAAGTTATAAAAATTATGATTTTTGAGAAATATAGTTAAAAACTGATTTTTGAGAATGTGATGCTAATGATTTTATAAAATAGTTTAATCGGGATTTTAGAATTTATTGTGAAAAGTTCAAATATAGGATTTATAAAATTTAATTATTTTATGAATCAAAATGGTGAAATAATAAAGGAGATTAAAGACGTTTTAAAGAATAATATAAATTGATTTATATTAAGAGATTTATAAGTGGATATTTATAAATTGAAATATTGACATTATAAAACGAGTTTTTATAAGTGTTTGAATGAGGTGAAAATGAATTTCATAAATTGAATGAAATTTATAGAATTATAAACGGTGAAGTTATAAATGGAATTTTATAAGCAATAGGTTTATAAAATTTATAAATTCATTAAAAGAATGGTTTTGGATAAATAATTGAATCTTATAAGTTATAAGATTTATAATTATGAAGTTCAAAGGAACGATTTTTGTGAACGAATAATTTATAAGTGTTTAACTTATAATGTGAACTTTTGGTTTATAATTGAGTTATGAATTGAATATAGGTTAATAAAGGAATTTATAAAAGGAAGTTGTTATAAACTAAATAGGAATGGAATTTATAAACGTTGTTTTATAAATTCGCAAACGACTTATTTTGATAAGTAAATTGTTGAAACCTATTAATGGAGTTATATTCACATTTTTGACTGTGAATAATACTTTAAAATAAAATGAATAAAAGGATGAAATTGATTAACGTAGTATATTCATGTTTTTGAATAGTGAATAATATGTTGAAGAAATTGTTTTGAATGTGATGTTTTAAATATAATTAAAACGATCTAACGATGTTTTAAAATATGTTGAGATTCGAAACCATAGATTTCAACATTTATTGTTGAAATAGACGTTTTCGAGAAATAAAAGGAAATGGTAGACTATAACGCTGTTGTTATAGTAAATGATTTCCGAAAGGAAATGTTTTGTATAGTATTGGGATTTATATATCTATTTTAATTTCGAATCCCTATACTAGTGATTTTGGGTTATCGTAACGATGTTTTACGCAACATTCGTTTTGGCCCAAATAAATATGTTTAAGAGAATGATTTCCTTAAAGAGTGAAATATATACTTAATCTCGATTTAAGTATATTGAATATTTTCTAAGTGTTGAAAATAAATAAAATTTGTGAATTACTTATGAATAAGTAAGCATGGAAATGTTTTCCAATATAAAGTGAATATCTTAAGAATTTATCTTTTTGAAGATAAATTGAAATGAATAATCGAAATCGAATATTCATAGATATTTTGGATTATAAATTCACTATGGAATTTATGAATGAAAAGGAGAATTCGTTTAAAAATAAATATTGATTTATTTTTGAAGTGTGAAATTATATATCTAGTAAAGATATTTTTGGAAAATAAATAATTTGGAAAATTATTTGGAAACTGGTGATGTGTGCATATCCATTGATAGTTCAATAACCGACTATCAATATTTCCCTTTGAATGGGTATTTGATGTGATTTGTTTGAATGTGAATGCCACACTTATTTTTGAATAAGCGCTCACTATTCGGGTTAACCGGGAAAGGACCATGGGGTCGTATAACCCATTCCGAATATGTGATACGTCGTTATGAATCGCATTGAAGATCGGTGTTGAAGACCCGGTATTTGCGAGAGCGATAGGATGACCTGTCAATTGACTCTTCACCGAGTAGCTACGGTATTGAGTTCTCCATATGTGATGGTGAATCCGATCAGGATCGTGAATATCCGGATTGCAAGGACTTCTTTGTAAGTGCCTTCGGTTTTGTTCGAGCCCGGAACAGACTTGTATGGATTGTATGTCTGACATTACAAATTGAGATATAAAGCAGGTTTCTTTCAAATATATTTCTGTTGGTGGCGGAGAATTTATTCTTTTAGCTTAACACCCTTCTCTGAGACGTACGAGCTCAGAGGTTATGTAGTTGAATGTTATCAGCGATATATTCCCAATTTGGTAATGTGACATGCTGAGTGATGCTGTATATGATCATTGTGTTGATTATTTGTGATAGGATCGTTTATTTGATCGTCTATCTTTGTGATCATTTCTATGATCATTTGTTGACCCAAAGCACGGCTTTTGTATAAAGTGTTTTTATGTGGACGTGACTTCGTCGAGCCTCACACCCCGTGAATGGTCAAAAGAGGAAAGAAGCAGCAAGGTTATGAGGGGTAGCGCCCTTTAGGATATGTGCATTTCCTTCTGGAAAAGGGTGGTATCATGGTATGGACCCCAGATACTTACTCATGTTGAAAACACTTTGTTATGATTGTGTGAATTGATTACGAGCGCTCGGTGAAAAGTTCCCAAAGGACCGGGGGATGGCATATTCGGTCAGTTGTTACTCAGTTAGGGGTAACCCGGCCTTGTGTTGGTAGAGATCCGGTTTGGTTCTCGGGAATGTCCATCCAGAGGCATTCTCATGTGGCAATGGGAAGTTCCTTGGCCTGATCATTCGTTGGAAATCCAAAGAAACAATACGTGACTTGTACGGTATTAGTTGTAGAACCTATCATTCACTTATGGTGGCGCCCCACTGTTTGGATGGTAGCTATAGTAGGCATACGATAATGGTCGTATGTTGGCTAAGATTTATATTCTACTTTCGAAATGAATTTTTCCTACACTATGCACTAGTAATAATATCAAATGTTGTTTTAAATGCGTATCAAGCATCTTTGACTATCATAAGGAGAAATCTCCTCCGATTCTGCATTTGCATTGTGTGTGTGTGCGGGAGGCCTTATGGTAGTCTCTTTTTTAAAAGCATTGCGAATTGACTTTAAAAATATTCTTCTGTTTTGATTTTTAAAGATAAATAAACTGTTTTGAGTTCTCACACCAGTCTCATGACTGACTTGGAGTTTATTGTTTTCCTTCCTAAACTCTGGGTGCCCACCAATTTCCACACGGGCAATTAAGAGTTAGGTTTATCAGGATATTCAGGAATTCAGGAATTGCTGGAGGCAAGCTGGATGGCATGGCGTATTACTAGTATATAGCATTTCTTTTTCCGCTGCACTATATGTTGTTGTTGTAGTACACTCTGATGATGATGATGAAATGTAATGTATAAAATGTAATAACTAATATAGTTCTTTGTTTAAAGATTATTCATTTATTATTATATGTTGTTCCGCTGCGAATTGTGAGATTCTGATGTTGTTCTATTGTTTTCTGTTCCGTTCTATTTTCTATCTTTTTCTCTCCTATCTTCTTTCCTCTCTATTTTTCTATCTATTTTCTCTTTTCTCTTCTCTTTTTCTTCTTTCTTAAAACCCCTCAGTGTTCGGTTTTCCGTCGTTCGATTTCTCGGCAGTCGATAAAGTGAGTATCGATGTTGAATTTTCGGAAGTCGAAGAATCGGGTCCTGACAGTTACCATTTCATATTTCTAACAAGACTCCCATTAGTCTTTTATGTTTCTCAAAACACTATGACAAAACACAGAAGTCATTCGAATTCATTTGTGGGTGTTAGGACTCGTCTATCTTAAGATTCTGACATTGAGTTTGCTCAAAAAATCATAGACCTACAAACAATGGATAACTCCTAATTTGTTGTATTATATACAACTCCTAACTCATGGTTCATTATCTTAATATCATCTCGACCTTGAGTTTTCTTAACAAATCGAAAGAAATTTTCACTCGTACGTATCATTTCGTAGTGGCCTAAGTATAGTATATGTACCTTGTTTCTCAACAAGTACATATAGTTATCTCACCTCATCTAGTCAATATATTAATAATACTGCACATAACATCTCAAGCATGAATTTTTCAACGACCAAAGAGCATGCAAGTAATTTATTAATATATAAGCGGTAGAGGACAACGCTTATATTAAAGATTCATAATCTTCAATATGTTTAATTGACTGATATCAACCCTTGTGATTCAAGTGTTCGACGTATCAGAAATCACTATATATATATATATATATATATACTTTTACCTATATATTTATTCCTTAAGTCTATTTGGGGTTTCTTTAATGTTTCACCTATACATTTATATTGCATAAGTTTTCTTATTATATAACTTTTATACTTTATTTAACTTATATCATATTTTAAGTATAAAATTTAATTAAATCTTATTTAATTAATTATTGTATTAGTCAAATATAGCATATTATATTGAATACATATACACTATAACCTTTATAGTAATAAACATACATCTTATACATACGTATTTGTGTGTGTGAATGTATTTTAGTTTATTAATTTACTTTTAATTGATTTATTTAATTAAAAATTAATTAAGCTTTATTAGTGTAACGACCCGCCTTTTTGGACAGTTTAAACCGACGATCAAATACACATGTCGATTCCAAACCATTAAAAGGGCAGATAGTTATTGGGTAAATAAGAAAAGAAAAGGAAGGGAAATAAAGGAAATGAACAACACAGAATCTCACAGCGGAAGGCTAAAGTATAATAATAAAGTAACAGTTCATGAAGCTGTTAATTAAATGAATACATTTGAAATGAATACATTTGATTATTATTATACAACATTTATCAGAGTTACATACACAGCAAATATCATACAACAATGCAGCGGAATGGAATGAACATAATAGTAGTACATAATATACCAAATCTTCGTCTTCATCCTCCAGAAATAGATCCTCAAAATCTGAAAACTCAGGACTGACCCGAGCGTAATGAAAAGACAAACACTCGAGTCAGGACTAAATATCCTCATGTAAGTTAAGTCAATCGTAAATAAATATGAGTGTAACGGCGTCAGAGATGTTTACGGGGTTTGACATCTCCTATCCAGTGTCAACGTGCGTGCAATAACTTAAGAGATGTTACGGGATTTTCCATCTCTCAAGGATCCGTGAAACTATCTACTATGTAGTAATATACGCTAAGTAGATAATGCCTATAAGTAATATAAAGTATCAAAATAGCGTTAAGGCGTTACCATAATCCCCCTTAACACATTTTTATATTCCCAAAAGCATATACAAGACCGTAGTTTCCCCAAAACCGGAAGTCACCAGAGGGCAATCCATATACTCAAGGTACAAATCAAAACGTAGTGGTCGCGAATAGGATAATCAGTATGACAAGGTACATGAGGCAATACCAACTAGGATACTAGTAGTTGCGTGATCCGGACTGATGTTGGGCATAGCCAGCAGCTACCCCAACACCGCGAAACAACACTCCCAAATCAAGGGGTGCACCCAAATCGCATCACAAATGTAATAGATATGGTATCGAAGAAGTGTGTCCGCTAGAGGTGGCGAACCTCAATGGCCCGGCGCGGCTCCTGTTTTAGTCATGTCAGGGGTCATCCAATAATCGTTCTCTTTCTTCAGTCAACGCGTTCACCAAACCATCCACTTCATTCTGGATCAACACTCCGCGTATAATAGTTATTAAAGTGGTTTTCGGTATCGACAGAGAGTATGTCCATATCCGATCCCGGTCTCTTTAATAACTACGTATTATTACACCGTTGGCTCTTTTATATTTCAAATCGATTCATAATTGATATCAAAATATCATATTCTCTTCAAAAATCAAATCCTTTCAAATATCATCGTATCTTTCAAAATATCAGATTTCATATTTAAATTCAAGATTTAAATATAAACATTTCACCTTATTGACCAGCTTAGGATTTTAGAAAAATAGTTTTAAGTAGTTTAAAAGTAGTTTTAAATAATTAAAATAGTTAAAAACACTTAAAATCTTTAAAATGGATTTAAAATAGATAAATTAGTTTAAAATAATTTAAATTGGGTTAAGTAGATTTAAAATAGATTAAAATAGTTTAAGTATTCAAAATGGTTTATATAACAGAGTAATTTGGAAAACAAATTAAAACAGCTTCAAAATCAATCCATTTCAATTATAACTTCCCAATTCAAATCAATTTCAATTTCCATTCTACCGATTCGATTTCGATTTCAATTCAAAACAATGTCAACTTTTACTTCAAATCAATTCAATTCTACATTCACCTTTAATTAATTCAATTTCAATTTATATCGATTTGGAGCTTGATTTCTCAAAATATCAATTTATAACACTTAACAAAATTTCCAACAATATTCAAGTTTAGATCCAAATCCCAAATATGATTCAATTCCAAACTCGATTTCAAAATATCATTTCATATCACTTTTACTTAGTAATATTCAAAGCTCGAAATAATGTTCAATCTTTAAAATAAATAGATTTTTGAAATTCAATCATATCCAAATTTTTATTTTTTTTTAAAGTCACAACTTAAATTATTTACCAATTTCTTTTAACCAAAATTTATTTCAACATTCCAACTCAATTTTTCGACAAATTTGATTTCTATAAATTGATTTCTATTTATAACTTTTAAATCAAAACATTTAAATAAATTTTAAATCGACGATTTCAAAAATTATTTATTTAGCCAATTCGGTATCCGTATATAATTTTCTATCCTATGGCCAAGTAATTTTTTTATTTCAATTAAATGCCAGGAGTGAGTATACATTACTTAAATTAATCTCAGTATCATATGTATGCATAACAGGATCTATATAAGCAAATAAACATCCAAACATTCAATTATCAACCAATAGCATCCATCAAAATACATCATCCAATAAACAATACAATTCATGGCAGTTTCATAATTATCAATGTCAGGTAATTTAATCGCAATCCAATTTTAATTTCAATTTAACTGTCAATTTAATTTTTCAACGGTTAATGCAAATGACAAGCTATATGACAATTAAATTTTTACCAAACAACGACAAATAAAATCATAACACTTCATAATATCAAATTTAACTAGCATAAAAATATTTAGTACGGTGTGAGCGTTATAAAACACTCACCTTGATTTTTACGATTTAAATCAAATCGAACGACGTTCGATTTAACCCAAAATTTTCTCTAGCTCCAAATGATTCCAATCCAGTTGCATCGCGTAGAGCTCGTCCATACGATTCCAACGCAAAAAGTTTCGCGCGTTTTCGACCTCGTATGAAAAAGTTATGCATTTTAGAAGTTTACACAAATTGAAATATAAATAATATACAACTTTTATTTTATTTCTAACCCTAACAGATCTGGGCCATCCATCTCAAAGCCTGCAAATCCAAGCCGTGCGCGATCTTCCTCCTACCTCACGTTACTTCTACAGGAAACGCACGCATGAGAACCCATCAAGCTTCAAACTAGGGTTCCATTTTGCGACCACCACAAGCGTCGGGAAGTTGATCAGAGACCATCGTTGCGAAGCCCCGCTCGAGAGCCACCATCGGCTGCCACCATGTTGAACTCGGCCTCCCCTATCACCTCGAAAAACGTGAAAAACGCAGCCCCTTCCTACACGATTTCCCGTTGATTCGTGGCTCCGTTTTTGATCATCTCCGTATGGATTTGAAGCTTTCATCGTGCTCTACAACTTTGTAGTTGAGAGTTTTTGCTAATTGTTGATGGATTGAGAGGAAAATGAGAAAGAAGTTTCGAATTTCGTGGCCATTGATTCAGGAAATGGCGGCTAGGGCTGAAGTCAATTAGGGTTTCTGGATTAAGATAATAATAAAACTGCCTCGGTTTGCGTGCGTATTTATATAGGTAGGTCCAAAATCATCCGAACTCCAATCGAGACGTGCCGCCAGGCGTTTATAAGGTTTTACCCCCATTCCGGACGCAATGGAACTAGTTTCAAGGCCTAATTCGATCATATGTGAGAGTTACGGAAATAAACGATCAATTTTAAATTAAACCGATTAAACGATTTTCTATGCGTTTTGGCTTGCCCCGGACAAACGGTAAATCCGTTTGACTTGAAATTTGAAATATTACAATAATATAACATTACGGATCCAATGAAACTAGTTTTCGTCGAAATACGAGACCGTTTGAAAAATGACTATTTTTAACTCGCCAAATTAATATTAAACAATTTCAACGCGTTTCGAGCTGCCACGGTCAAACGACAACTCCGATTGCTACGAAAATTGAAATCCGATAATAACTAACTATTACGGATCCAATAGAACTAGTTTCGTCCAATTCTGAGACTGTTCAAAAATTGGCTATTTTTCAGGCGATAATTAAATATTAAAATATTCAATTTTCACAAATAAATTTTAAATTCAGTTTTAAAAGTTCTATAACATCACTATAACTCCAATATGATAAAATAAAATTTTACAAATCATTTTTAATCATATTAAATCCGTTATTTTATTTATCCAATAAATTCCAAATATTTAATTTAGACAATTTCGCTTATCCAATAATTCATTATCTTTTGAAATATTGAAATTGAACTTATAAGATTCAACTTTTAAAACCATTTCAAAATTTAGAACACTATTTTCATTTTACAGTTATTCAATTATTCAATAAGTTTTAAATATTTAATTTAAACAATTACGTGTTCAATATTCAATATTTGATTTCAAATAGATTTTACTTATCAATCAATTACTCTATCATACCCAATGAATTCAACATTTAATATCCTATTCAACTATTGATTGCAAAGTCATTCACTAAGTAGCTTTTTTTTTCATTACTTGGATAATTATTGCAATTCATTCCAGTTATTATTATTCCAAATGAATTACAAATTTTTTTTTCTGACATTAAATCATGAAATCTTATTAAATTAGCTAATTTAATTATCGAAAATTTACGGGTCGTTACAATTAGCTATGAAAATTCTTTTATACACACATATATACTCATGTTGTCTTAAAGAATTCAAGACAACATAACATATATCATTGTATATATTATACATGTATATATATTGAACTAATCAACTTATCTAATTAACTCATTTATTTTATTAATCTTATTAATAAATAGTGTTTTCCAGATTAATTTCATAACAGCTTAAAACAATTGAAAATATATATTACAACTTTCATAATACGTATTCAAATTTAATTTATCCATTTAAAACTTTTGTTTTAATTTTCAAAGTAGTTTGAAAATCAATATTATAATATTTGTAATATTTTTCTTATTTTAAATTTAATTTAAATTTAAAACTTTTATTTTAATTTCAAAAAAAATTGAAATTATCCAAAGGTCTAATTCAAATTGGGTCTTTTCTATTAGGGGCAACTTTTGGGCTCACATAGCTGTTTAGGCATGGCCCGTAGCCAGGTAGGACATGATACTCGATTACCCAACAATCCAGCCTAGATACTACATTTCTTAAAGACCCTACTAATTGAGTTCTAAGCTTAATTAGTTAGTCCTAATATGACTAATTTAGACCGTAAAGGATATTTGCTTCTGATATCATTATTGGAACCGGACCAGCACACATATTTGTAAATGAGCAAATTCTAAAAATTTATTCCATTTGGATCTAATTCTAAATTTATTATAAATAAAATCAATATTTTATTTAATTTGCAAACGTGGTTTTAATAATTATTATGTTTGTATGTCATATAGTGTAATATGTGTATTATATACACATGTGTGTGTACGTGCTACATAAGATGTGTGCATTGTTTGACATCCTCGTGTATAGATGTTGGGATTTACATCGCAACGGACAGACTAGCCGATCCATATAAAATGGTTTTAACTTCTTACAGAGCTCCTAAGTGAAGGCTTCCTACTCCAGACAGATTATCGAAAGGGGGTATAACATAAGATAAAATTTGTGTTTTGTGCAATTTAGCAAAGGAATATCTATTTTTCAAGTGCGAATTTGCTAAAAGAATTTGGGAAAACTATAAACTTGCAAAAAACTTCAAATTTTTGAGTAATAGTCTAAGGGAGATTGTAGAATACCTGGCCGAGAGATGACACGCTGAAGACCAAAAAGCCAATGTGCAGCGGATTGCCTCGACAACCATTGTTTTGAGTATTTGGAAGGAGCGACATCGTCGCATATTCCAGAAGAAGGGGAAGGGAGCAACAAAAATTAGTAAATTAGTAATAATCAACATGAAATTAGTGAGTAAGAGAATTTGTGGAAAATACTATATCAGTAGCTCGGAATGAGGAGTAGGCGAGTTTATAGGAATGGATCTGAGGCCGGAACGGGGAGAAAACCAAAAAATGAGCAACGTAACTTTTCAGCCACCATGGTTGAGCTTGAAGAAGAAAGAGTGGATCTAAAAAGTTTCACTTTGATTATTCTTATTCTTTGCACTAGTAGCTTTAACGTATAAGTGGCTTTTGTAAGTTTCATTAGTTTGCATGCGTTTATAATGGGCCAATCATCCAAGGCTGAAATTGCTTGATAAAGCTTTACCCAATTTCAAATAAATCAATAAACAGCTTTATAAATAATATTAAATAATGGTTGTAAAATATGAATGTTTATACATATACGTGTATATGTGTGCATGTATAATCGAAATTATAATATAAAGTAATTATGAATATCGTTACCAGTGACTTGAATATAAAATCAAATTTGAACTTCAAACTTTGAATTTTAAATCTATATCTTAACTACTAATAAAGAAAATTCGTTGAATTATTTACTCGGTATCGTTTTGAAATTCCAAAAATGCCCTCGCTTTTTGTTTACGTATTTGCGTTCAAACAAAACACAACGTATACAATAACACAAATAGTCTGTGTGCAGAGCATGGTCACATACTAGTCTATATAATAAAATATCAAGATACTTCAATTCGTATTAATATATTAATGTTAAATATATATATTTCAAACTAATAATTATTATTTTTAATTCATATGCATATTATATACATATATATATATTAATATTTTTGAAAATAATTATATGTATAAGCTTTAGTATGAATAAATAATTAACAAATTTTTTGTGTGTGTGTGTATTAACATATATACATGGCTAAAAATAAATATTGTTTTTTGAAATAGCTTTTGGTTAAAAAAAAGTTTTTATCAATGTTCTGTACGGAATTCTTGATAAAAATAAGTTTTTTGAAAACTATTTGATACAAATCTATAATTTTATAAGTACTTATATTTATATATTTTACAATGTATATATATATTTGCAATATATAGAATTAAGTATAATAACTAAAATGAGTTATATATATGTAATATCTATATATGGATTTACAATATATATATATATATATGAAAATATAATGTATATATATTAATAAAATAAATATACGTATATGCAAAATTATGTATGTGTTTTAAAATCAATCTTTGCAAAAAAATCAATTTTTTTAATATTATTTAAATACAAAAAGATTTATTTATTTTTTAAATTATTAGCCGTGAATTATATGTTACTAAATACCTATAGAAAAAAGTTAATATATATATATATATATATATATATATATAATCATTAAACGTAGACAATACATTGGTATGCAGATTCATGATATTAATTTCTAACCAAGTTAACATATGACATGAATGAGCATATTAAACATTATGAATAAGTAATATCACCTTTCATCGAAGCCTAATTGTCTGCCCTTCGTAGCGAAGAATTTAGCTCAGGATCACATATCCAGAAGTTGCTAGCTTCTCAAACGCAGCTACCACCAACGATTGAACTGAATTTTATTTGATGTAAAAAATGATTGAAAAGGTGGAGGAGTGAGATAGGATTTTCGGCCAGCAAAAGAGCTGAAGAAAAGGCTAAAAAATATAAAGCAAGTGATGGTTTGGAGAAGTCTAAATAGAGGAGATACCAAGGAGAAAAATATGGATCTGGATCCCTATTTCACTCCTACCTTTTTCTCTTCCTTTTTAATCAAATCCAACCCCTCCTTAGCCATCATTACGGCCTGCCTTTCCTTGTACATTCCAGCCAAAAATTCAAGCCCACTTATGGGCCTCTTAATCATTTCAAGCTTGAACAATATTCGTTGTGTTCAAATCCGATTTAAATGCATACCAATATTAAGTTAGAAAATCCCTTTCAATGGTAGATTTTGGCAATACAATTACTATACTTATTCTTTTATTTGTTTTGTTTATCATCCTTATTTTGTTGATCATCAAAGTGATGATTATGCATAATTGTAATAGCTAACTTTCTACAAACTTTTCTATACTTTTATTTTTGATTAATAAAGTTATGACTGCTCTCCTCTTAAGGGACCACTCTTTCATATAAAAAAATAAGTACTGATATCGTATATTGATTAATTTATAACTATTATAAATACACTGTTTAATATTGTTCTACACATCAAATAAAATTTTATAATTAATATTTCATAAATATTAATTAATTTATAATAATTACAAATTATTTAAATTGAGTCGTAAAAGGAGTATTTAATATTTTGGTCATGTACCTCTTAGGTGTAAATTTGGTCAGCGATCAATATCGAATAATTCGAATATCAACGTTCACATATCACTTGGAAGCTGGTGTGGCATTATGACCAAATTTATCGCTTATTTAGTTTCAGTAAAATCCAATTTTATATTATTAAGCATTACCCAACAGTGACAATTATTTACACCAATTTTCTTCGTCAAAACTATTACTTTGGACTCAAGGAATTTGGCAATGCAAAATTCCAATATTGTGCATATTCAACTCTATAGTCCAAATACAAAGTCCATGGTTCAATAATAACAATTATTATTAACCGAACTGCTTTTGCCAAAGACTTTGACTTTGAGTTGACTTTAGTTGACTATGATACTAACCTCGTATAACCGAGGAGATGAATCCTCTCTTGAATTGTGTTTCACTTCTAATGCTTCCACTCGATTCAACTATAGTCGTTCTGTGGACTTCGTACCACAATCTACCTATAATCAATGCAGAGCTTCCATGTTATAGACGAACGATATTACCAAGTCAAGATAACTATGTAATATATTGTCACATCGATATTTTTTGTTTGACCTTGGTTGCATTAACCAAAAAAACTATCAAGTGAGCCATTTTATAGTTATCCAATAACTATTAGTACATAACCTCTTGATGTCCGCAGTAGTCATGAGTAATACACCGCCTAACATTTCGATAACATTATTTACTCTAGTTTCAAAGAATGTATCGATATCTAGTCTTGGAACGTCTTGACTAGGAATATTTAAAACAATATGTTTTATTTCATTGTGATAAATTAATCATAGTTAAAACACTTTGTAATTACTATCACAAAAACATACCATTTATGGATTTTCTATTAAATATGATTTTAATTAATCAATTAATATAACACATTATATCAAGTATACAATAGAAAGAAAACACCTCTCATTTTGAACAAAAATGGTTAACTACTTAGATATATCTAATAAATTACATAATAACCTTAAGGGCATACACCTGACTATATTGAGGCCTAGCTTACCAAATTTTGACGATGTAATGATAATAATTAAGGATGGAGAAAGGGTGGCTTTGGTTGTAACAACGATGTGGTGAAGTAGTTATGTTAGAGAAGAAGCAACGAATTGAGGAAGAAGAAGATAATATGTTGTAACGTCCCGCCTTTTCGTACGCTTTAAATCGACGATAAACCACACACGTCGGACTTAAAACATACAAAAGGGCGGATTGTAATGAGGTAAATAAGAAAAGCAGAGGAGGAAAAAACAAAACAGAATCTTGCAGCGGAACGATAAAATATAATAAAAAATATATACAGTTCATAAAACTGTTTTACAAAACATTTGATTTTTCTTTATACAATAAATATCAGAGTTCACATACCAAAGGATAATAACAATGCAGCGGAATAAATTTGTGTAGTGGAATAATATAGTAAATAATAGTAAAATAATCTTCGTCCTCCAGAGCTAAAGTCTTCGAATCCTGAAATGCTCGGACTGACCCGAGCGAATTGATAGGACAAAACACTCGAGTTAGAACTAAAAGATCTTACGTAAGTTAAATTAACTGAAATAAATATGAGTGCAGTAACTCAAGAGATGCTCGAGATTTACATCTCTTAAGGATCCGTTAAACTATTTACTATGTAGTATATTTCACTATTATAATAGTGTCTAATTGTAAAATAAACTTACTTTTAAATAGCATTAAGGCTTTACATTTTCCACCTTAACACGTAATAATGCCAATAGTTTATACAGTACCGTAATACCTCCTGATCGGGAGGCTACGAGAGGATATTCCATAGGTATGACACAAATAGAAACTCGTAAAAGGCGCGCTAGGGTAGGTGACACGGCACAACTAGGCAATGCCAAGGTAGATATACCAATTACGCTTCCAGGTCGGTGGTAACGCATAGCCGCAGCTACCGCCCACCTCGAGCCACACCCATAAATTAAAAAAAATCAAAAGTGGCCACCGAATCAATTCAAAAGTCAAAGTATAATATCGAAGGGATATGTCCGATCAAAGGTGCTACCTCATTAACCCGTCATTCGCTCATGTTTTAGCCACCTTATGCCAACTCACGGGAGTTGGGTCCACGTATTTACCTCAAAGGAAACGCCGCCACCATCCTATTTCATTCTGGAATCTTCACCGCGTACACGGTTGTTAAAGTGGTTTTCGGAGTTGGCAGAGAGTATGACAACTTCGATCCTGGTCTCTTTAACAACCAAACGTTATTATAACACCGCGGTCTTTTCAAAATAGTTTATATTTTAAAACCAGAATATAATATCCTTTTCAAAACCACATAAATATAATATCATTTTCGTTTAAAAACCAAATCCATTAGATATCATTTAGACCCAAATCAATATAATATCATTTTAATTTCAAATATATCCTTTTCCAAAAAATCATAGTGCATTCAAAGTATAACATTTAGAAATCAAAACTCTTGAATATAATACTTCCAAATTATAATACCTTGAAAATCATAGCTTTGAAACAAACTTCCACCTCTTAAATGGTTAAATATTAAATTACTTTATAAAATAAAATAGCTTCTTTTAATTTCACAAATCAATTCCAAATACCGATTTAAACTTCCAAATAAACCATTTCAATTCTTATGTTTCAAAGCTTTAAATATTCCACCATTTCAAAACAAATTCTTTGATAATTCCATATATCAAATTACATTACTATTATTTGGATTTGAAATGTTTACTAAATGAATTCAATATAATTTAAGAAAAACCTTAAACTTCACATAACTGGATATTCTTTCAATTTATTTAACTTGATATACTCATTCAAATCAACTTGATATTCATTTAAATCATTCTAGACTAAAAATCAAGTTATAAAAATAACACTCTTTAACAATCACGATTTTGTATTAAAATTTCAAATCAAATTTATCCGAGTATAATTCTTAAAAAATTTATCAAATCAATTTCATATCATCTTCCCTCCTTATTCCCCTTTAAGTTATTATATCTCCAGAAATAAATTTGAATAAATACTTAACCATATTTATATCTTAATAAAATCAAACTTTATTATTAAACTTTCTTTATACTTTAAATCAATTTTTATAAATAGCTTAAAACCAAGAATTCAACTATATATAAGATAACATTTATATAATATCCAAATCAATATCTCAAAATCGTATATTTCTTTAAAAACCGTAGAAATCATTTCAAAAATATTTTTATATATATAGACCACGGTGCATGTATATAATTTTCTATCCTATGGTCAAGTGATACGGATATTTATCATTTCAATCTGTAATTCAAAATAAAATTACGGTTATATATCATTTCAAACCGCAATCCCGAATGAAATGAAAATGCATAATGACTTGCAGTTTATAACAATATAAAATACAACATCCATTCATCCAATATCAACAATCAACCGTTTTTCACAATCATCATCCAGTTCAAACAATAATATCAATATAGAACGGGTAATAAACAACAGGTATTAACTAGCAGTTTATATTCAATAACAAATTAAAACTATTTAACTGGCAGTTTATATGCAATAATAAATAAATAAAAATTTAACCGGCGATTTATATGCAAAAATAAATTAAATAACAATTTAGTTTAAATAAATGCAATCTAACAGAGACGATGATTAAATATATGCCCAAACAATCATGGATAAATTTTAAATCACATCAAAATTTAATTTAACAAACATAAGAAATATTAGAAGTTGTGAGTGGGTTAAAGCACTTACCTTTTGAATTTAAATTGAATTTAAATTCAATTTAAACCGAAAAATTTGACAGTCAAAGAATTCGTCCAAGCTAGCGCCAAAATGTCCAGAATTCTAATACGATCCTAACAAAAAAACCCGTGCGTGAATTGGTATTCGTATGTGAAAGATATAGCGATAAACGCGTGTGAATTTCAATTTAAAAAAAAAGAGAACACACTACCTATCCAAGCCACGTCATCAATCACGTACGCAACCCACTTTCCACAAACCCACCGAAACCCTACTTCGCGTAGACGCACGAAGCCGCCTTCAAACCCCGAGCCACTTCGCCTTCATACGACCGCACTCATGCCATAACCATCGCGCCAGGCTCCCCTCTCCTTCTCTACAGACGCTCGACCACCCAAGTCACGAACGACGCACAAAATAGCCGGCCGCTGCCATGTACCCTTAACCCCAATCGAATTTTTTGTTCAAATCTGACCGTTGAAACTCCAAACGAACCCCACCGATGCCTTCCACTCGAGACTCTCCACAGCCCGGTATCATCCATTCGACGATCCGTCATCGTAGATTTGAACCATATGGACGGCCGAGAATAAAAACACAATTTCTGATCAAATGATAATCTAAATCGAAAAACGAACAACACTAGTGAATTACGCTAGTCGAGAGCTTCAACATATATATTTTTCAAATTTTTCTTAGGAGTTTGAAATTTTAGCTTTGGATTTGATTTGTGATTGTGTGACGACCCAGAATTTTTGAGCATTTAAAAATCGGAATATTTAATTGATTTTGAATATTCAATAGGGTAATTTTAACTTGAATTACGAATATCACAATTTATTTGATAATTGAATTATTAAATTAAATAATTTGAAGTTGGATAAAATACTGAATTTGGAGTTTTAGGGCTGTTAAAATATATTTTGAAGGCTTATAAAATTTATATTGATAACACTGAAGACAATAGAAGTCTTAAAATTGAAATTAACAGTGATTTGTACAGTTCTGAAATTTATGTCGTTTAAATTGAATTTAAAAATAGCCTTCCGAGGCGCAGTCTCGGAATTAGACGAAACTAGTTCCATTGGATGTGTAATAGTGTATTATTATCGGATTTCAATTTTTGAAGTGATTGGGGTTGTTGGGTAAGCATACGATATATGAACACATTGAAAATTTTATTGAGACGATTAAAATTTAAATAATATACCATACAAATCATGATTTCCTTTCGTCTTATGATGCACGACACGTCGACACCCCTCAGCTATAATTAACATATCCTTTCCCTTTCTTTTGCAAAACCAAACGAGATTCAATCAGATAATTCAAAACGGAGAGATATAAAAAAAGAAAGAAAAAAAAGAGGCTTCGTTCATAAGCTAATGGACGAAAGGATAAGCTCGTCTGCTATCCCTCTCTTTTTTTTTAAGAAATATAATAGGGCCAAACCCTTCTGTTCAATCGACCGGCTATAAAAAAAAAAGAAAGGCAAACGATAAAAAGGGGGCGGTCGATTTCGAGCGAGGTCGAGCATAGGAGGATTTCGCGTGGAAGAAGTTGATGGCTGACTTTGTACCGCCGTCGCCGTGATAGCTAGGGTTCGAAGTCGCATGATTTGCGCAACTCCGAAGGGTATCGAGTGTATCGTGAGTTTGAGTGAGCTATGGGGGTCGCGATAGTTGTCGTACTCGAAGCTGCTCGAACTAGGGCTCGAGAATTGGTAAGGTTGCACGAGATGGGTTCGGCTTCGATGCTTTGAGGTCGCTAGGGATTCGAGATTCAGTGGAGACAAGATCAACGATAGAGGGCTCCTCGTTTTCATGCGTGTGGGTTCGAAGAGACGACGGCAAGAGATGCTCGTTCTCGAGCATGGCGGTGGTAGTCCAGTGGGGTGCGAAAATCATGGGTTTGACGAGATGGTCTGGTCGAATTCGTCGAGCAGTAAGGTATTGTTTTTTGAATTCAAAGTAAATTTTAGAATATTTTAGGGATAAAACTATTTCTGTTTAAATATGTCCATGAAAGAGATTTTTTTTTATTATTCGAAATTGGATGAATATATGTTTATGCAGAAATACATATACAGATTGAATTTTGAATAAAAGGAAATAATAATAATATAGGTATATATATACACACATTTCTAACTTGTTAGTTATTTCAAATAATGAATTAGGGAAGATCTGTAGTTTAATTCAAAAAGGAAATGAACTTGTTTAAAAATATATATATAATTTTAAAATGTTATAGAATTTATAAAAATAGATTTAAAATCTGTATAGGTTATGTAATCGGTATTTTTGTAATTTCTAAAGGGAATTAAATAAATTGTAAAATTTAAGGATTAGTTGATTTATTTATTTAATGGTAATAAATTGTTTGACAAGTTAAAATATTGATAAATACACATATATACCTATTTCCATTTACTAGTGAAATTTTTAAATAATGAATTATGGAAATTAATTTGTTCTTAGTCACTTAAAGAAAATTTATATAAAAAAATGGAAATAAATTGTTCAAGTTATTTCAATGTGTAATAAATCGTATGGTTGTTATACTAGGTCAAAATCTGATAGAAGCAAGCCGGGTTGGGTAGGATTGCAAAACGAGAACCAAAGGTGAGTTAATCTCACTCAGTTAATATAAATTTAAATTTAAATGATTAAATTTAATAATTTATTGCATGGTTGAATTGATTGATGTGATATGGTATAGTAAATTTGAAATTGGCATGTTGTGTGATGCTAACGTCTGTGGATGCAGGGAAAACAGGTTGGAGGGATCCAAATGGATCCCTCAACATTTATTTAAATTATTTAAATTACCCTGTTATGATGATTTGATATCTTATGATGGATTATGTTGAAATATTGAATGCTATGGTTTGATTGGATACTTGGGTATAACGAATTCCCAGAAAAATAAATAACTTGGATGTTGGAAAGAAAAGAAAAGAAGTGAATTTGTAAGTAAAATAAATATGGAAATTTGAATAAATTTAAGAATGAAATAAAAATAAAATAAAGTGACATAAGAATTCTAATTAATAAATCTTGAACATAGAAAGGAGATTTTTGAATTAATAGAAAGTTAATGAATTGTAAACTCCAAAGGCTAATATCTAAAAGAACAGAACATTTGTTTTAAATTTAAGATTTTAAATTTTGGAAAAGAACAAGGAAGAAAATGGGAAAAGCCTGAAATTTGTATATTTCAGTTAAAAGATTTAAAATCAAACAGCAAATAATAATAAATAAATAAATAAAGTCCATAATTAATGAATTTTGGAAATGAACCTAGCAAGTAAAGAAATTTATTCCAAATAGAATGAATTGGAAATCAATTCGGGAAATTGATTTAAGTGCTTGAAGTTGGAATTCTCTCTGGATGGCCAAGTACACGTTTTTAAAAGTAAATTTGTAAAAATAAATTAAATGTTTTCAAAGTTGTTGTTAAAGAAAGAAAGTTTTGTAAAATTATTATTTCTAATATTTAATTTCTAAAGCAAGTATTTCCTTTTAATATAATATAGCATAAATTATTTAAAAGTGACTTAGTATTTGTTTTAAAAGTGGAAACCTGGTTTTATATTTTATAAAGTAACCTTATTTACTCAAATTTATATAGTATGTATTTTTAACAAATTATTTAAGTAGTTTTATCCTAAATGTTTTAAAATATATATTTCAAAGTAAAGTGTTTTAAATTATTTTAAAAATCTATTTTTGTGCTTGGTGATTTCAGAGGAGATAGAAAATATTTGGGAATGTTTATTCTGAAAAGAAAGATGGTTTTGAAACTGTTTTCAAAGGATTGAAAATAGAAATATATCTTTGACGATATTTTGAGATAAATAAATAATTTTGGGAAATTATTTATTGTTTGATGGATATTTGTGAATGTTAATTGATAGTTAAATAACCGACTATCAATATTGGCCAACTGCATTAATCGTTTCGAAGAGACCGGGATCGAGATTTATTTCTCGAAAACCACTTTGATCCGGTTTGTACGTTTCGTCTAAATGATTTTGGATTGGAAGATGGAGCAGTGAAGTGCAAGGGCTAGTCGCTACTAATCCTGAGGATATTTCCAATATGGATGTAGTAGGAATTGTGCCTTCGGTTCCGTTCGAACCAGGGACGGACTTGTATGGATGAATGCATGCGAAAACATCGTCAGGTGGACGATGGGCATTCTAAGGGATAAGTTCTAAAAGGGTAACGCTTAGCCTCAAGCCTCATCAAATGGGAATGACTGAAAATCAGGGGTTATGCAGCAAGGCTAGGTGGGTAGCACCTAAGCAGGGTGAGGTCATTCCAGTCTAGATGTCCCTTTTTATTTTTCGGCTTAGTGGGCGGTTGATGATCCGAACCGCGGAGTGATCTCACTCGGGATTATCCAGTAAGGGATAGTCCCGGCCTTGTGTTGCAGGAGAGCGGGCGTACTCCTCGGTACGGTGATCTAGGCCCCATACTGTGACAGGTGGTACCCCAGTGCCTAGTCATTGGTTGGAAATCCTTTCTTCCTACGAGCCTTGTACGTGTTTTGTTTGTATTACCCACTTTTGTGGTTAGTAGTTGGAATTTAATCATGTAACAATTTCGGCTATTTTATATGTATTTGTATATAGACCCTATTATAATATTAGAGGATTTCTATAAAAAAAATTTAGCTATCGTAAGGTAAAAACCCGACATGTTTATTTGTGGCGTGGTCTTACGAGATGCTTTTGTTTTCAAAGGATTTTCGAAACTTTAATAATCAATTGGGTGTGATTTTATCACGCTGGTATTCCAGACTGACTCGGGTGTTATTTAACTGTAATGCTCGGGTCAGACCGAGTATTATAGGATACAGGTTATGATGTTGTGGAGCTCAGGAGACGGGCAAGTTGACGATACGTACATTCGTACTTGTTATATATATATTCCGCTGTTTGAGTTGTTGTGTATCCATTGTATGTTATTGATGTGAGCTGTGATTGATGTACTCTGATGATGTAATATATATAAACAGATATATTTGATTTGAGTAAAGATCATTTATTATATTTTATTCCGCTGCGATGGTTAGATTCTGTTGTTGTTTTCTATTTTCTTCTTCTATCTCTTCTTCTTTAACCCAAATGGTTCGTATTTCTGTACAACTTGAGCTGGTTTAGTAGAATAGTGTTGACTCAAGGGGTACGGATTTACGGGTCGTTTCACTTGGTATCAGAGCTAGGTTGGTGATAACCTTGGCTCTGGTGGGGATTACTCATAAAATAGAGTCTATAGTACTCTAGAATGAGTTTGAGCGTATTAATAGATATGAGCGCGTATTTGTTAGTGAATATAAATTGTTTTAATATTGTGTTGATTGGTTTATTGAGCGGCATATGAACCTTCGTCGACATAGTCTGCGCAACTGTATCGAAAGGGTTTCTAAACACTTGAATAGAACAATCGACACGGTATTGTTTTAAGTATGGGTGAATGAAATAATTTTACCCAAAAACATATTTTGATATAAAGAAAGTTTTTGTAAACTATTTAGTTAATATATGGTTTCTTGGATGTTAGGAAGAATAATATTAAATTATTATCCTTATTGTATGAAAAATTTAACTGGAAATTGAGAATATAACCAAATTTTAAGGCAATAAATTCATTATAAAATGAAATTTATAAATATGAGTTATAGATGTAATTTATGAATTGAAATATAATCAAATGAGAATTTGTATAAACATAAGCTGTGCAAATGAATTATAGTTAAAATTTATTTAAGCAGGATTTGGAAATTCAAAATTTCAGAGATTTTGGGAATGTTATCGAAGTGTTTTGAAGATAAATGATAACAGTATTGTTTTGGGAGTATTTCTGAATGGAAATTTGTTTTAAATGGGTTTTGAAAGTGATATAGCATTAAAATCATTTGGATTATTGGAAAATAATTCTGATGATGATGGCCGCACCATAAGTATTCATTTTCGAATTTTTAAGTGACGGATTGCTACCAAATTGATTTGTTCAGAAAGCTAGTTGTTTTTGAAAGTCTCAAAAGAAATTTGGTGGAAATAAAAGCCAGGATTGGTTTAAATTTTCGAGAAATGAGATTTGAGATGTTGAAGATTTCAAAATGTTTTGAAACCAATAACCGGGTATTTGAAAATCCTGATGAGATAGGTTGTAAGCTTATAAATTAAGATGATTTTTAAATCAGGAAGAAAATATAAGCTTTGAATGTTGGAATTTAAATTTAAAGAGAAAAGTTAAAAATGAAATTAACATGGATTGGAGAATAAAATTTAACTGTATTAAAATTAATTGAATAAGCTGAAAATAATATCCAGTTGTATTCGAATCATGTTGAAATCGAATTGAGTTAAATAAATCTGAGTTAAAATAAAATTGAATTGGAATAAGGATTCAATTAAGTTATTAAATGAAATTAAATTTTTTCCTGGATAAATGGGAAATAAGTTGGATAAGAATTAGATTGAGTTAAGTAAATCAGAATGACTTGTAAAAGAATTAGAAATCCATGAAATAAAAATATGCTTGGTTTATAAATAAGCATAAGGCTTGGGTTAAAAATAAAAGATGAATATATTCAAGCCTAGAATGAGTGTGATTGTATGAAATATAAGTTGTGACTTGTTAAATTTGAAGGTGAGATAGGAAACCCAAAAATAAATATTTTTGGTGAATTGGAAAATAAACAGAAAAGCCAAACTTGAATTATAAAATAATTTGAACTAAGAAAATTAAATGAAGTGATATTTGGAAATAAAATCAAGTATTGAACTATAAATAGGAGAGAACTAATTTGTTAATGAATTAGTTAATGAAATTGAATTGTGAGTTTATGATGAGGTTTGAAAATAAAACTCAAGTTATAATTAAATTCGACTTACATTGTCGATGAAGAAAATATAATTGAAAGTGGCCTTGCAATTAATTAATTGATTTGTGAATGAAATTGCAATGTAAGTTAATAAAATTGGATGGTAAATTAAAAAGTGAATGGTGGAATCAGAACTTGGGTTATTAATTAAAATTTAACTTGGAGCGTTAACAAATTAGATATAATTGGAATGTATCAAAAAAAAAAGAAATGGATTAAAATAGCAATGGTTTGAATATGCAAATAAAATCCAACTAAGTGGAAATAAATTGGAAATGGTCATGTGATAAATTGGATGAACAGAATCTAAAAGGTTAAATTTGATAATAAGAAGTCAAATGAAATCGTGAATTTTAAAATGAGATTTAACTGAAATAGAATTAAATTTAATGGAAGAGAAAGATTTACTTGAGACGAAATAAGCTTAAGTATAAAATTGGAGTGAATAAACTTAAGCTAAAAGATGGAAAAGAGTTGAATTGAGTTCAACTAAAAATTAAGTTTAATAATAGTGGGTTGGGTTTAAATCAGGTGAAAATAAATTTTTAACCGAAATAAAATTCGGTGAGTTATAAATAATATTAATGGAATGATATTCTAGAATAAATAATTGTAAACCATTTAAAAATTATTAAGGGATTTGAAATAACTTGAGACAATAAGGAAAATAGAATGTTTCGAGTTTATTAGAATGGTTTAAGTGAATGTGGGCAAACTAATTATATTGAATAAATAAATGGATGGAATAAATAAGTATCAAATGAAATGTGGTTTAAATAAGTTGAGAAATGGTTATTGAATGGAATAGCTCGGATTGTCTTCAAGCGAAATAAAATAGTTTGGAATAAACAAATATGGAATGAAATATAAATAAATGGATTGTAAACAAAATTTAAATGGAATATGTCCAGCTAAATAAATGATTGTGAATGGATTAAAATAAAAGGGAAATTTAAGTGGCAATCAAGATGAACCTAGGTTGTAAATGGTTTTGAATGAACTAGTTGGTTAATAAAATGAGATGCAAAGTGAATGGTATTCAAATATAAAATGCAGGGAAAATGAGAATATATGGATTGTGAATAAATTGAAAATGGAATAGAATTAAGTATAATTTGAGTTGAAATCCATTTAAATTGGTTATGAACATAAATACCTATTTATCCACATGGATCTCGTCAAATTACATAGAATTAATTGTCATTTGATGTAAATGGAAGTAATTAAAAATTCTATGGATTGATAGGAGTAAAATAAATTGATTTTGAAAGCAATTGAATTAAATATGAGTTCAGTTTGCTTAAGAATAAATTAAATGTAAGCGATTGAGTTTTAAACCATTTAAATTGATGAAGTGGTATACGAATGGATTGAAAACCATTCAGATTGAATGAAAATGGTTTAGAATTAACTGAAACAGTTGAATTGGCATGGAAACTATATAAATTGCTTACGGAAAAATGTTTGGTATAAGTTTCTTTTAGAATTCATGTGTTTAACTATTGCAAATAAGTGAAATGTTGTTAAACTTCATATATCTGGCATTTACGTGTTTAAATTGAGTAAGTACAGGTACCTGGAAGCCGTGTGGCTGGATTTGGTTGTGCTAACGGCTAAAACTATAAGTTGTTTGCTTTTAAATGCTAAATAAGGTACGCCTACGCAATTAAAATAGGAAATATGAAATGTTTTTGGTTTTTCCGACCATGTGGGTCGATGTATATATATTTATCTCTTTTGTCAAATTGCAAAAGCTCCTCCGTACAAAGGGTACTCTGCCAAAAAAATTCAGAAATTTTGGGAGTTAGAAATTTTTGAAATTTTTGGAAAATTTATTAACGACAAAACAATTTCAAACTAGGAATTGAAATAAGTTAGTGAATGAAACTAATTAAAATAATGACATGAATTAGTTATAAATGAAAAATAAAATTTAACATTTGAAGTTGAAAATAAATTGAATTCGTATGAAAATGAAAGAATCAAGTTGAATAGAAATAGATATAAACTAAAGTGAAAGATGAAATAAATATAAGGAGCATATAAAATGCTTAAACTAAACTTTAGAGGGAATGGTGAAGTCTTAAATGGAAATTGATACTGCCAATGTAATTTAAGTCAATATTGGAATGAATAGATATTGGCATTTGGTGAGAAAGTGGATAAAATGTTTTGGAATATTGTGATTGGTTCTTATTGCTAAGTAAGATATGCATGTAATATAAAAGGAAAAAGAATTGGATTGATTTCAAAAGATAAAAGTTGAAATGCTCGACAAAAAGGTATGTATTTAAATTTGGTATGAAATTTGACAGGGATTTAGATTGAGCCACTTGGCGTTTTGTTTTCTTTTTGGATTTGGGAGGCCGTAGAGCCATTTTGTAGTTGTATCGAGCTAGCCGCGCAAAGGAGACGCTGGCAAAAAAATTCGAAAATTTAGAGAGTTAGAAAAATTTTTGAGAAAATTTTGATAATTCAAAATTTGGTTTTAAATTGAAACTTGAATGGTTAAACAAATGGTATGGTTTGGAACTAGGGAAAGGTTTGGAAGTTAGTAAGAAAGATAATGGGTCTTTTATATAAAAGATAATTGGTAAGATGTTGAATAGTTAGAAAACTGTTTGGTTTTGGGAAAAATAAACGGGATTTGGACCATTCTTCCTAATTAGTAATTTCGGGGATGAAATTGTTTTAAGGGGGAAGGAATGTGACGACCCAGAATTTTTGAGCATTTAAAAATCGAAATATTTAATTGATTTTGAATATTCAATAGGGTAATTTTAACTTGAATTACGAATATCACAATTTATTTGATAATTGAATTATTAAATTAAACAATTTGAAGTTGGATAAAATACTGAATTTGGAGTTTTAGGTCTGTTAAAATATATTCTGAAGGCTTATAAAATTTATATTGATAACACTGAAGCCGATAGAAGTGTTAAAATTGAAATTAACAGTGATTTGTACAGTTCTGAAATTTATGTCGTTTAAATTGAATTTAAAAATAGCCTTCTGAGGCGCAGTCTCGGAATTAGACGAAACCAGTTTCACTGGATCCGTAATAGTGTATTATTATCGGATTTCAATTTTTGAAGTGATTGGGGTTGTTGGGTAAGCGTACGATATATGAACGCATTGAAAATTTTATTGAGACGATTAAAATTTAAATAATATACCATACAAATCATGATTTCCTTTCGTCTTCTGATGCACGACACGTCGACACCCCTCAGCTATAATTAACATATCCTTTCCTTTTCTTTTGCAAAACCAAACGAGATTCAATCAGATAATTCAAAACCGAGAGATATAAAAAAAGAAAAAAAAAGAGGCTTCGTTCATAAGCTAATGGACGAAAGGATAAGCTCGTGTGCTATCCCTCTCAATTTTTTTCTAAGAAATATAATAGGGCCAAACCCTTCTGTTCAATCGACCGGCTATAAAAAAAAGGCAAACGATAAAAAGGGGGCGTTCGATTTCGAGCGAGGTCGAGCATAGGAGGATTTCGCGTGGAAGAAGTTGATGGCTGACTTTGTACCGCCGTCGCCGTGATAGCTAGGGTTCGAAGTCGCATGATTTGCGCAACTCCGAAGGGTTGAGTGAGCTATGGGGGACGCGACAGTTGTCGTACTCGAAGCTGCTCGAACTAGGGCTCGAGAATTGGTAAGGTTGCACGAGATGGGTTCAGCTTTGATGCTTTGAGGTCGCCAGGGATTCGAGATTCAGTGGCGACAAGATCGACGATGGAGGGCTCCTCGTTTTCATGCGTGTGGGTTCGAAGAGACGACGGCAAGAGATGCTCGTTCTCGAGCATGGCGGTGGTAGTCCAGTGGGGTGCGAGAATCGTGGGTTTGACGAGATGGTCTGGTCGAATTCGTCGAGCAGTAAGGTATTGTTTTATGAATTCATAGTGAATTTTAGAATATTTCAGGGATAAAACTATTTCTGTTTAAATATATCCATGAAAGAGATTATTTTTTTATTATTCGAAATTGGATGAATATATGTTTATGCAGAAATACATATACAGATTGAATTTTGTATAAAAGGATAATAATAATATAGGTATATATAGATATACATTTCTAACTTGTTAGTTATTTCAAATAATGAATTAGGGAAGATTTGTAGTTTAATTCAAAAAGGAAATGAACTTGTTTAAAAATATATATATATAATTTAAAATGTTATAAAATTTATAAAAATAGATTTAAAATATGTATAGGCTATGTAATCGGTATTTTTGTAATTTCAAATGGGAATTAAATAAATTGTAAAATTTAAGGATTAGTTGATTTATTTATTTAATGGTAATAAATTGTTTGACAAGTTAAAATATTAATAAATACACATATATACCTATTTCCATTTACTAGTGAAATTTTGAAATAATGAATTATGGAAATTAATTTGTTCTTAGTCACCTAAAGAAAATTTATACAAAAAAAAATGGAAATAAATTGTTCAAGTTATTTCAAAGTGCAATAAATCATATGGTTGTTATACTAGGTCAAAATCTGATAGAAGCAAGTCGGGTTGGGTAGGATTGCAAAACGAGAACCAAAGGTGAGTTAATCTCACTCAGTTAATATAAATTTAATTTTAAATGATTAAATTTAATAATTGATTGTATGGTTGAATTGATTGATGTGATATGGTATAGTAAATTTGAAATTGGCATGTTGTGTGATGCTAACGTCTGTGGATGCAGGGAAAATAGGTTGGAGGGATCCAACTGGATCCCTCAACATTTATTTAAATTATTTAAATTACCCTGTTATGATGATTTGATATCTTATGATGGATTATGTTGAAATATAGAATGCTATGGTTTGATTGGATAATTGGGTATAATGAATTCCCAAAAAAATATATAACTTGGATGTTGGAAAGAAAAGAAGTGAATTTGTAAGTAAAATAAATATGGAAATTTGAATAAATCTAAGAATGAAATAAAAATAAAATAAAGTGACATACGAATTCTAATTAATAAATCTTGAATATAGAAAGGAGATTTTTGAATTAATAGAAAGTTAATGAATTGTAAACTCCAAAGGCTAATATCTAAAAGAACAGAACATTTGTTTTAAATTTAAGATTTTAAATTTTGGAAAAGAACAAGGAAGAAAATGGGAAAAGCCTGAAATTTGTATATTTCAGTTAAAAGATTTAAAATCAAACAGCAAATAATAATAAATAAATAAAATAAAATCCATAATTAATGAATTTTGGAAATGAACCAGGCAAGTAAAGAAATTTATTTCAAGTAGAATGAATTGGAAATCAATTCGGGAAATTGATTTAAGTGCTTGAAGTTGGAATTCTCTCTGGATGGCCAAGTACACGTTTTTAAAAGTAAATTTGTAAAAATAAATTAAATGTTTTTAAAGTTGTTGTTAAAGAAAGCAAGTTTTGTAAAATTATTATTTCTAATATTTCGTTTCTAAAGCAAGTATTTCCTTTTAATATAATATAGCATTAATTATTTAGAAGTGACTTAGTACTTGTTTTAAAAGTGGAAACCTGGTTTTATATTTTATAAAGTAACCTTATTTTCTCAAATTTATATAGTATGTATTTTTAACAAATTATTTAAGTAGTTTTATCCTAAATGTTTTAAAGTATATATTTCAAAATAAAGTGTTTTAAATTATTTTAAAATTCTATTTTTGTGCTTGGTGATTCCAGAGGAGATAGAAAATATTTGGGAATGTTTATTCTGAAAAGAAAGATGGTTTTGAAACTGTTTTCAAAGGATTGAAAATAGAAATATATCTTTGAGTATATTTTGAGATAAATAAATAATTTTGGGAAATTATTTATTGTTTGATGGATGTTTGTGAATGTTAATTGATAGTTAAATAACCGACTATCAATATTGGCCAACTGCGTTGATCGTTTCGAAGAGACCGGGATCGAGATTTATTTCTCGAAAGCCACTTCGATCTGGTTTGTACGTTTCGTGTAAACGATTTTGGATTCGAAGATGGAGCAGTGAAGTGCAAGGGCTAGTCGCTACTAATCCTGAGGATATTTCCAATATGGATGTAGTAGGAATAGTGCCTTCGGTTCCGTTCGAACCCGGGACGGACTTGTATGGATGAATGCTTGCGAAAAAATCGTCAGGTGGACGATGGGCATTCTAAGGGATAAGTTCTAAAAAGGTAACGCTTAGCCTCAAGCCTCATCAAATGGGAATGACTGAAAATCAGGGGTTATGCAGCAAGGCACCCAAGCAGGGTGAGGTCATTCCAGTCTAGATGTCCCTTTTTATTTTTCGGCTTAGTGGGCGGTTGCTGATCCCAACCGCGGAGTGATCTCACTCGGGATTATCCAGTAAGGGATAGTCCTGGCCTTGTGTTGCAGTGGAGCGGGCGTACTCCTCGGTACGGTGATCTAGGCCCCGTACTGTGACAGGTGGTACCCCAGTGCCTAGTCATTGGTTGGAAATCCATTATCCCTACGAGCCTTGTACGTGTTTTGTTTGTATTACCCACTTTTGTGGCTAGTAGCTGGAATTTAATCATGTAACAATTTTGGCTATTTTATATGTATTTGTATATAGACCCTATTATAATATTATAGGATTTCTATAAAAATTGTTTTAGCTATCGTAAGGTAAAAACCCGACATGTTTATTTGTGGCGTGGTCTTACGAGATGCTTTTGTTTTCAAAGGATTTTTGAAACTTTAATAATCGATTGGGTGTGATTTTCTTACGCTGGTATTCCAGACTGACTCCGGTGTTATTTAACTGTAATGCTCGGGTCAGACCGAGTTTTATAGGATACAGGTTATGATGCTGTGGAGCTCAGGAGACGGGAAAGTTGACGATACATACATTCGTACTTGTTATATATATATATAATCCGCTGTTTGAGTTGTTGTGTATACATTGTATGTTATTGATGTGAGCTGTGATTGATGTACTCTGATGATGTAATATATATAAACAGATATATTTGATTTGAGTAAAGATCATTTATTATCTATTATATTTTATTCCGCTGCGATGGTTAGATTCTGGTGTTGTTTTCTATTTTCTTCTTCTACCTTTTCTTCTTTAACCCAAATGGTTCTAATTTCAGTACAACTTGAGTTGATTTAGTAGAATGGTGTTGACTCAAGGGGTACGGATTTGCGGGTCATTTCAAATTGGATCTGGAAATATAGAATTTTGTTGTCTGCCATTGAAGAGGAGAGATAGCTGAATTGTGTACAGACAAATGAGAATGAGGGGAATTAGGGTTTATAACCGGGTTTATATAGGTAGGTCATAAATTAGAATGGATGGATAAGGTTGGATATACGCGCTAACGCCAAAGTAGCCCAAAAAACCCGTTTCGACTCCGGAACGAAATTGGGTCAACCCATATATCAAAATATATATTTTAAAATATTTTAAACGCAATGGAAAAGGTTTCGGGTTCAAATTGCATCGTATGAAGAAGTTATGCTCAAATCAATATTTTTCAAATTGATTTCAATTTCATAAATTTCAAGGCATTTCGAGTCCGTACGATCAAAAGACAAGTACGATTGCTACGAAACTTGAAACCCTACAATAATTCACCGTTACGGATCCGATGAAACTAGTTTCGTCGAAATCCGAGTCAGTGGCCAAAATGGCTATTTTTCCATTAATTAAATAAATTAATAACTAATTAATTAAATCCAATTTTAAATTTCAATCTTAAAATTGACAAATTTTATCACTTTTATATTTCTCAATCAATTTCAATGTTTTAAACAAATTAAAAGTCAATTTAAAGTTGATTATCTTATCGATTTCAGTATTTTCCTCAGTTCCATTCAAATAAAGAAATTATAAATTTAATTTCCAAAATTTCTATTAAATTAAATTAATAAATCATTTTTCCATTCATTATTGTCAAATAGATGGATTTAATATTGGATTCAAAACTATTTACATTAATATCCTCACATTTCATTTAAATTCCCATTTTAAATACTAAATCCATTTAATTGCAATTAAATCCTTTTATTAAATTTTAAATTCCAATAAATTAATAAAGCTTTATTCCATTTCTATTTTCATCTTTATTTCAATTGCATAACATTTTATTCCCATTTTACTGTATTTGCCAAATACATACATTAATTATTATTTGTATTCTTCATTAATTATTTACTTGGTTTTATACTTTAAATTCATTCAAATAAATCAATAAATCTTGATTTACAATCTTTATCTCAACCAATAGTCATATTATAAATGAATTGTCATTATTTTCAAAAATTACTTAAATTAACGTTAACGTAAAAATTTGTTTATATTTATTACAATTGATTACGAGTTACGGTTTAATATACTTGTCTAAAAGGTTAACTTACAATACTTGTTACCCTTTAACGTTTGTTTCACTCATAAGCTATTATTAACATCCAAATGTTGAAATTTGATTTAGACCAAATTCAATGCATTACATGAATGGGTAAATGATTAAAGTTTTACACTATTGCCCCTTTTCTTTATTTGTATTGAAGGCTATGTTTCAAATGTGAAATCTTATTAATTACACACATAAATTAAGGTTTTAAAACCAAACCTTAGTGTCATTCTTTTTTTTCCAATTTATTAATTATGAAAAAATTTCCCATTTCTATTTATTTATTACATACCTACCTTCACCCCTTGCATTAATTCTCATAAACATTACATTATTGATATCCAAATTTTGATTTAGTAAACCAATTTGTTACAACTTTACTTACATTAACGCTATTTCCCTTATTTTGGTTATTATTTCATACGTAGATCACAAGTTTACATTTCTTTATACTATCTTATGAAACAATATACATTTCTAATACTTTATTGCATTTATTGGAATTAAATTTCCAAATTTACTAGATACAACAAACTATGGCCTTATAGTTATTTCAATTAATTGAGATTATGCTAAATTAATTATTTATAAACTTACATAAACATAATTGCATTAATTTACATTCAGTTACAAATAAATTAATAAACTGATTTCATTTGTAAATTAAATGCTTACCTTTATAAGTTTTCATTCCCAAACAATATTCCAATTACTACAGGACATTGGTTTAATTCAATTTACTATTTAATATTATTAATTCATTAAAAATTCACTATTTACCTTTGTTTTCTTATATTCAATTCCTAGCCTAGTATAACAATTTACATCACTTCAATTTATTCGAAATATTATTTCAACTGTTAATACTTACCTTTAATTTCTATGGTTTCATTTCATTTTCAACATTTGCTTCATTATTAAATATATATATATATATATATATATATATATATATTCCTTTTTCCTAAATTAAATTGCAAAAATTAAATTAAACTAACCAATTTATTTATCAAAATTTCCGTGTCATTACATATGTAGTAATGTTGCTATGTGATATCATTGTTTTTAATTGTGTATATTTCTATTAATAATGATATGTTATAGTAGTAGTTTATGAACTGTAATGGTAGTTTTTGAATTGTAATAGCCTTTTTCCAATTATAGTAGTAGATTATAGACAATTGTAGCACCTATTTTGATGTGTGTAGTAATGATACTGAGTGGCATTATTTTTTTTAGTTAAATAAACATAATTATGTATATTTTTGTTCATAATGCTATTGTACATTAGCAACTTATAAATTATAATAGTGTTTTTTAAAATTATATTAGCTTCTTTAAATTGAATAACGTTTATAAACATTGTAGCATCGTTTTGGATTTGTGTAGTAATGATACTACACAGTATTATTATTTTGTCTTTCAATAAATATAGGTATATTTTAGTTCATAATATTATTTTATAGTAGCATTTTATGGATTGTTTCTTGAATTGCGGTAGATTTAAAAATTCATTGTAGCAGTTTATAAACAGCTGCAGTATCTTTTTAGATGTGTGTGGTAATGATACTGTGCAATAACATTTTTTTATTTTTCTTGAAATTAAAATATTTATGTGTATATTTGTTCATAATGCTATTTTAAAGTAGCACTATTTTAAGGTAGCATTTGTGAATTCTAGCAGTAGTTTTCTAAATTAGTATAGTTTTTTTAATTGTACTAGTAGTTTATAAATAATTACAGCACCTTTTTAAATGATGTATATATTGTATCTTACAATGTTATTTTATAATAGCATTCATGAATTGTAGTATTAATTTATGAAGTTTATTAATATATTTTTAGTTTGTAATAGGTTTTTATGAGTTGTAGTACCATTTTTGAATTAGTATTTTTAAAATTCACTTTCTAGCATCATTCTATAACTTTTTGTAAAGTTATTATTATTTTTGTTTTATTTTTTAAATGTTTGTAAAACTATTTTCATAAATTAATTTATAATACTACTACATAGATTTTTAATTTTTTGAATATTTATCATGCTATTTTTTTATATATTATTTTATGATGCTACTATGTAGTATTAGTTTTGTATTTACTGAATTATAAAAAATAATATAACACTTATATTTCAATTTTATGTGTAATAGTTGACCTTATTAAAGCATCTCCAATGTTGATTATTCCAACCGGGTGTGCAAGTTGTGATAGTACAGATTTTTGGGTTGATAGTGTGGGGACGTGTAATATAATCGGGCGCTTGTTGAACAAACGCCCGATTTCCACCGGCAATCAGGTGTTTTTTCAACAAGTACCCAATTATATGACCTCCAATAATTACCCCAATGGCTCCACTCCCCTCAACGGATCTATTCCCCTCTACAGATACCAACCTCCTTCGTCTTCTCTCCTCACACATAACACTCTACAACATTTTCAAACTTTCTACTCTCACTCTTCATCTCAAATGTTTTTCGATTTCTACGGTGACGCCGTAGGATGCAGTTTCGGAAGATTCGATTTAGAAGACTTTACGGATCTGGGTGGAGCGATAACTACCGGCAATTGTATTGGGGCGGAAGACTATGATCTATATTTCATTTGTGCGCACTTTCAACTGTATTTGAAGTGCCGACTAAAATGGTGAGATTTTTTGGGACAAAATCACTAACTGCTTCAATCATAACAACATCAATCACAAAAGATCATTATCTTCGAAAGGTCGTTATGGAAAAAAAAATCGTCAAACATAATTTAAGTTAAAGCAAATGAATCCTAGTGGATTTGGAAACAAAACGCATTTGGTAAGATTTACTAAATTTTAATATGTCTAAATTTTTCTCATAGTTCTCTAATTATCCTAGTGTTTATTTTGTAGAGAATAGCAGCAAACAAGTATTTAAAGAAATCTACAAACCTGATAATAAATAAGCAGCTCAATTTTATCAGTTCATGCATGTTTATGACCTGCTAGTTGAGCATATAAAATGAAATTCCTCACTTCAGAAAACCGTTCAAGACATTCAATCAAACTGCATCCGATGTAAAGTGCCAAGAGTCGAAGAATGCTCTATCCTCAGGGAATCGCTAGGAAGCTTTGGTACATGTTCGTAAGAGCAACTAACCCCTAACAATGGTCATTTTTGTTAGGCTGTAGGGAGCCAAAACAACCAAAAAGAAGCAGGTTGTTGGGGTGGATCAAGTAGGTTTAAAAAAACTCATATTTGAATCTAAAGATAGATATAATCGTGCAATGGATTCTCGAGCTGCTAAATCCCAAGAAAGAATGTCAAAATTGGATCGACATCTTGTTGGAAACCGATAAAGAGATGAAGATGCAGCAGTGTTCATGGATACGTCGCACATGTCTAAAAAACAACGAGAGTATACAGAATCGAAAATGGAAAAAATTATGGAGCATAGACATGAAGATGGGTTGTAGTTGTATTTGTATTTCTAGAACCATTTTATCTTTGAATTATTAGTTGATGTATTCTGCTATGAACTTAATCAAGTAATTTTAGAAGTACGACCAAATGAAATTGAATTATGTTACTTCTTATTAAATGAAATTCCCTTACATAACTTTTTAAGAACAAATTGCGGTACAAAATGCAAAAAAATAAATTACAACAACATTAAGAACAAAACAACAACATAAAGAATAACAAAAAAATTAACAACAATAATAAACTTTCACTGATTGCCAAAAAAGTTCCAAAGATGATATGTTAGATCGTTTTGCAATCTTCAATGGAATTTAACACTACGATATGAAATTTGGCTAGAATTATGAAACTCGAGTTCCAAGTGCGCTTCCAATCATGTCATTGTGCCATACGTTCGGTGCTGCTGTAGCACACTCGTACACATAATCTTCTTCCACGTTTCTTTCGTCCTCTAAAATCATATTGGTAAAATAACACAAGTGCACATTATTGTTGTCATTTTAAGTGGATCCCAAAGTCTGCGTGGATTGCCGACTATAGCAAATCTTGGTTGAAGGACCCAAAACGCTCTTCCAACATTCTTTCTATGGTCTTCTTACGTTTTTGCAAACTTTGATTGTTTATTGTTTAATGGGTTATGAATTGTCTTGACAATGAAACCCATTTAGGATATGTACCATCGCCAAGATAATATCCATGATCGTACGTATTACCTCCTAAACTGAAGGAACACAGAGTTGATCTACCATTAGTTAAATCTACCATTAGTTAAATCATTAAACAGAGTAGATCGTTCGACTACGTTGAGATCATTGTTAGGACCTAATATTCTAAAAAGGCATGCCAGGTCCATATGTCATATGAAGCAACTGCTTGAAGAATAATAGTCGACTTATGAAACTTACCCTGTTAAGCTTTAGCATACGCCTTTGGACAATTCTTCCACTCTCAATACAAATAGTCTGTACACAACATTCTCAGCTATCCTCTACTATCATACATCTCCATTAATCTTGCTATGCCAGCTTCATTTGGTCTTCGTAAGCATTGATTGTCGTAAATGTCTATGGTAGCTTGATAGAAATGGTCCAAAAATTCTAGAACCATGCTTCGCCTCAAATGCAAATTCTCATCTAGAGCATCTTCTGGTCCTGCATATGCAAGCATTCTCAATACAGTAGTTGTTTTTTAAGATACCAGTCAATCCTCGAATATGAGATGCATTGGGTTTGAAGGAAAAGTATTTATCATGTTGTTTCATTGATTGTACGATTCTAAGAAACAAAGGTCGGCGCATGTGATATCTTCTTCTGAAATCTCCATTAGTGTATGTAGGATTTGGAATAAAATAGTCTTCTAAACAATCTTCCATTGTATCAGGAATGTTTGCAATTTTTATAGCATCGACCATTAACTGATCCATCATATCGCCCACCAGATTAACCAACTTGTAGCGCAGACATGGCTATTAGCTTCCTTTTACGATGGAAATGATCTTCCAACATCTCACCAAAGCTACCGTCGCTATAGTCGAAAACTATAAGATCTTCAATAGGCATTATTTTTGTACTTGGAAGATATGAATGAGCAAGAATGAACAAGATTATTGTGGTATTTATATTAGTTGCATAGCTTAAATCACATGGCAACAAACTTGTTTGAATACAAAGTGGCTACAGTGTCCTTCCACATCAGAATACCATAGCCTCGTTGCACAGTTTTAAACACATGGCAGCCATCATTGATGGAAATGAATACAAATTAGCTTTAATGTCCTGTCACATCAGAACATTGCAGCCACATTGCATGGTTTTAAACACATGGCGGCCATTATTGAATGTTTGAATTCAATTTGTCTTTACTCACTTGGCAACAAAGGATGGTGTTTGAATTCAAAGTGGCGTCCTGTCATAGTTGAACACTTCTTTGCCATCATCATGCTCATACATATTTTCCATTATCATCTCATTAAGTATACAAAAATGGTGGATTACAACCATACTTCTTTGCCATCATCTTACTCGTATGAAGGTCCTATTAGTCACAATACTCCACTGAATAAGTCTTTTCCCCAACCAGCAACTGAGAGGTATATTGGAATGGAGTAAATACATTATGAGGATGTGAGAGAATACGGGAGAGATTTGCAAGAGCGTAGGCTTATGGAGGATGGAAGAAGGCAAAAATAGAGCAGCCTAGTCACACTAGAACATTGCGAATAAGGCATGAACAAAAAGGAGTATGCATCTCCTCGATGTCCCTAGAGTCTACTATATTTTGATATAGACATGTAGGTATAGAAGCACCCCTTCTAACCTCATCATCAGCCAAAGCCGGTAAATAAGAAAAATATGATTTAAAATCCTTAAAGGAACCATCAAATAAAACCGACGCGCAGTCTGGTCAACCAATCTCCATACTGGTCAGTATATAAAAATCTAAAAGAGTCAATCCCAACTTGAAATCAGGAAAATGAAACGTGTGAGTAGTAGGCCACCGCCTTTCAGTAAGGACCTTTATTATGCAATGGTCGACATGTGCAAATATAGGTAAAGCTAGAAATTTACCAAAAGGTAATGCAAGTAGCCTATCCAAAATCGGTTGAGGTAATGTAATGATCTCGAATTTTAATTTATTTTAAATTGATGATTTAATTTTATTTGATTTAAAATTGTGAAATTAAAGGATAAATTGATTTGAGTTTATCCAAATCGAAATAAAATATGTTATTTGTTAAGAAAGATATTGTTTCTTTTGTAAATTATTTTAAAATTTAGTATTGAGTTATTTTTAAACAATATTAATATAAAGATATTTGAATTCAATTTTACGAAATGGATTTTAGAAGTTGTGTAAATATAACAAAATTTTTGAAATAAATATTTAAGTTAAAATATAAGCAAATATACAAAGTAAAATAAAGCACAAACAAAAAAAAAAGTATTATAAAATACATCAAAAAAATGTATAGTGTTAAAGTGAAACAAACAAACAAAACTTTATATTAAAGTATAAACTTGTAAAAGCAAGATCAAAGTAAAAATATTCAGGTAAAGCAATGTGCAAAGCTTCAGCCGAGCAAACAAGGAAAGCAAATAAAATATAAACATGAAAACATAAAATACATCAGCCCCCAAAACACTTACATATCAGCTGAGTTAAAATAATCAAGGTAAAGAAAAGATCAAAGGAACATGCTTCTATTTCCATCATCTCAGCAGCCCATGATTTTAGTACAAGGAAAAGGTAACATCATCCCTGTACATTTCTTTTTATGTATCACCTAAGCTTTTATATAGCACCCTATACAAGATATGGGATCACTTGTACCAGTAAAAAAGATACAAGCCTGCATACATCTTCTATATATCAATCACTTTCTTCATTTTTGGTTCGTCCAACTTCAGGGCTATAAGAAAAAAAAAGAAAAAAAAAGAAAAAAATAATGAAAATAAAATAGCAACTTGAAAACAACAGCAACTAAAACCATTCAAACAAGGAGATGAACAACAAAACAGGATTTAAAAAGGGAATCATCTGCATTTTTCAAACAATAAATGTCCTCTGTTCTTCAAAGTTTCAGGTGAGTAACTAACTTTGAACTGGTCATAATATTTTGATGCTATTGTTTGTATGGATGTTGAGATGCTTGTATGTTTGTGTTTATGAATATGTATATTGTATACAGATTGTTTACAGGCATCTGTACCTTTGTTAAATATTCATAAGTAAAGGACAACAGAAGAAAAAAAAAATCTATACCTTCCTAGATAAACGTTATTTTATGATTCTTGAAAAAAAATTGTAATGGTGTAATGTTATTTTTAAAAATAAAAACAAGTAGTAATACTGAGTAATTCATTTGGAAATTCAAGTATGTTTCAAGATGGAAACAGCTCTGTTCATTTCCTCTAGAAAAATCACTGTGAGTAACTTTTGTTTTAAATCTTAACAGTAAATCTTTGGAATACTTCTCTGTGAATAGCTATCCATATACATGTGGTTTTCTTTGAGTATATTTGTAAGATGGAAGAATTTTGTGTATTCATGTATGATTCTTGTCTAGAATTAGAAATCAGTTTCTTCATTCAAAAAAAATCAGTTTCTCTTACTCTACCCATTATTTGAGCTTAAGGTTAAAATAAAACTTGTCTGTTATAGTATATATTGAGTTTTTAAAATTTATACAAGGAAAAACAACTTCAAATTTTTCCTGGAAAACAAGAAACTGAATATAACTTACAATAAGTCAAAAAAATTAATCTTTTTAAATTGCGATTTCAGACATGCAAATGGAATCCATATACTTGAACATAATTTTTTAAGTAAAAATCTTAATTTTTAGATCAAAGACAAAGGAGGATTTTGGGTTCATCTGCTTCGAGTATTTTGAACTATCTCGGTTGATCTAAAGGGGCGGAGGGATCGAGCTTCCTCCTAGAGGTGGAGGAGCGATCAACGTTGATGGAAAAATTTCCTGATGTTTGTATATTTCAGGGTGAAGGTGGGAATTGTAGTTTCAAATCTGGAACCCTAGTTTCGATGGTGATTAGTAAATGGTCCACCGCGTTTTCTCTGGAGGACCGAGTGCCTCGTGGCTTTGCGAGAAGGTAGAGAGGAGATGGACGAGGCGTTGGCCGGAGTTTCGGTCGATACGATGGTCGGGGTTGTGGGAACGAGCGGTTTCCAGGTTTGGTAATGGTGATGCAAATTCTGTTCCAGGTTTCTTGTCAAATCTCGTTTTGGGTTTCGAGTGTAGGACAGAGTTTTGGGTGGTCGGAGCATGGTCAGTTGGTCATCGTCGATTTGCTCGTCGATGCTGCATTGGCCGGAGGTGGCGAACGAAGGCGTACACGTGCACGAGGTGAAGTTCTGTGCATCTGGGTTTTCCACATTGATGAAGAAGATGGGTTCGAATTTATGAAGGGGGGAACTCGAAGCAGGCTGTTGATTTTCTCGGGGGGAAACTCGCGTTTGCTCGAAGAAGATGAGGGGAGGAGCTATGGTAGAATTGTTCAGGTTTTAAAACCCGTTGCAAATTTTAGCAGTTTTTTTAAAAAAAAAAAAGAGTTTGTTTTTTTTTTACAAGTTAAACCAAGTTATTAAATAAAGTTCAATAATGAATTTGAGTTAGTTTTGAAATTTTAATAATTTAATTTAAATTTGGAATTAAATTTAGTTTTATAAATTTAAAGGTATAAATAAGTTTAAATGTTAAAGTTCCTTTAATATGTGAATTTAATAAATAAATTTGATTTAAACTCTTTTAAAATTTCTTTATAATAAAATATTACTTCAACAAGTAATTTAAAGGATTTTTAAATTAGTTTTAAACTTTACTAAAGATAAACGAGGGTTCATTTTAAATCTTGAGTTTAAAATGAAATTTAGAAAGGCAAGTTGAAATAAAAAGGTTTTCAAACATATTTGTAAATGATATTTAAGTCACTACTAAGAATGAGTTCACCTTAAATTAATAAAGATTGAATGATTCGTAATACATTAATTATTAAGATAATAGGAATGGATAATTAAAGTTTTGTATCAATTAAATTAGTAATTGTAAGTTTAACTTTATTAATTAAGGTCTAATTTCTTAAAACAATTAATTAAATGGTTAATTAATTATGTAATTGGTTTAAAAGATTAATCTAATAAATTTATTAATTAAGAAGAATTAATAAAGGTGATTGATAAATTAATCTATATTAATTGCTTTGTAATTAATAAATCAAGATTAGATAATTAATTCATAAGTAATTAATTTAATTGGAAATAAATTGAATTAATCAGGATAAAACGATTAATTAATCCTACTTTCAAACGATTTTTGAATAGTTGACCTTACTTATGAACGATTGTATTGTACAAAATACTTTGAATTGATTGTCCTATCTGATCTGTGAAACTTTGTTCTGTGATTGTGCTATGTATATTTTATTCATTTATTTATGATAAATCTATATATTATCCGTGAATCTGTGAATGGGCGATAAGCTTTATAGTTATATCGCTTATTAACTATATTTCTGTGTTTGATCTGTGATGATTGAATGATGTTGCACTATTGTGTTAAACCCTGGACCACACTTATACACACACACCAATATGGATTTCACGAGGAAATTGTTTAAGTCACAGATTTTGAAATGATTTATAAAATTGAATATTTAAATTCAAATGTTTTGGAAATGGATTGAGATTAAAGTGAAAAGCTTTTGAAATGGAATTTCAAAGATGAAGTTTATTTTTAATAACTTGATTGAATTTTGAAATTTAAATATTTTGATTTGAATTCAATACTTGAAATTGAATTCTATATTCAGAATTTATGATATTAAACGGTATACAAGTTTATATGGGTTTTAAACCATTTTTGAAGTGTTGTTTTTGGGAATTTGAATTAACCCAAAAGATTTAACTTGTATAAATAAGACCGAATTTCTTTGAAACGAAAACTACTTGTTTTCAAATAATAACAGCGTTCATTTTAAAGAAATGATCTCCCAATTATGTTGAAAAGATTTCAAGCTGAAATAGAATTGAAATGTTTTGAAAGCTATGAGTTAAATCTTTGATTTAAAGATTTAACGAGTTAAATCCAATTGAATTGGAATTGTTTTGAAATCCAGGAATGAATCTTTGAGAAACTAGGTGAACTTTATGAAATAAATCTTTTTGTTTTAAAAGATTTGAAATGGTAATTTGTTTAAACCATTTGAAAGAAAAGTTTTGAATTATTAAGTTGTGACTTAATTGAAATTCCTTATCCATATGTTTTAAATGTTGCGCTTACTATTCGGGTTAGCCGGGAAAGGACCTTTGGGTTGTATAACCCATTCCGAATATGTGATACGTCGTAATGGATAGCATTTGAAGACCGGTGGTGAAGATCGGGTATTTGCAAGAACGATAGTATGACCTATCGATTGTCTCTGCACTGAGTTGCAATGGTATAGAGACTCCCTAAGTGATGGGAAGTCCAATCGGGATTGTGAATACCCGGATTGCAAGGGCTTCATTGGAAGTGCTTTCGGTTCTGTTCTAAATCCAGAACAGACTTGTGTGGATTGTTATGTCTGGCATTACAGTTTGAGATATAAAGCTGATTTCTTTCAAATATATTTCTATTGGTGGCGGAGAATTTATTCTCTTAGCTTAACACCCTTCTCTGAGACGTACGAGCTCAGAGGTTATATAGTTGTATTCCCAATTTGGTAATGTGACATGCTGAGTGTTGCTGTGAAATGATCATTGTTGATCATTTGTGATATGATCATTTGTTTGATCATTTATCTTTGTGATCATTACTTTGATCATTTGTTGACCCAAAGCATGGCTTTGTACCAAAGCGTGGCTTTGTGGACGAGACTTCGCCAAGCCTCACAACTCGGAAATGGTCGAAACAGTCGTGGCAGCAAGGTTTCAGGGATCGCTTCCCTAAGGTAGGACCATTCCTTCTGGAAAGGGGTAGTATCATGGTATGAAGCCCAGATACTTATGTGGATACACTATATCTATTACTGTGTGGTGTTGTTGGAATCGAGGCCTCGTATAAAGGTCCAAAAGGACCGGGGGTGGTATATCTGAGGTTTCTTACTCCCTGGGAAAGGGGTAGCCGGCCTTTTTTGGCAGAGATCCATTTGGGATGCTAGGGGACGTCCTTTCAGAGGCGTTCCATTTCGGGGTTTGGGAAGTTCCTTTGCCCGACCATTTGTTGGAAATCCATTCTTCAAATACGTACCTTGTACGGTTTTAGTTGTAGAACCTATCATTCACTTATGGTGGCGCCCCACTGTTTGGATGGTAGCTATAGTAGGCATAGTTCGAAATGTCTATGTTGGCTAAGATTTATATCTTTATTTTTGAAATAAATTTTTCCTACACTATGCACTAGTAATAATACCTAATGTTCTTTTTAAATGCGTATCAACCATCTTTGACTATCATAAGGAGAAATCTCCTCCGATTCTGCGTTTGCATTGTGTGTGTGTGTGTGGGAGGCCTTATGGTAGTCTCATTTTTAAAAAGCATTGCGAATTGACTTTGAAAATCTTTTTTTGAATGTTTTAAAAGATAAATTGTTTTTGTTGCTCACACCAGTCCCACGACTGATCCGGAGTTTATTGTTTCTTTCCTAAGCTCTGGGTGCTCATTATTTTCTACACGAGCAGTCTAGAGTTGGGTTTTTCAGATAGTCAGGTTTAGTAGATTATCTGGAGTTAGTTCAGTCTTTGGATCATACCAGTCTTTCTCGTCTTGGTGCATCGTTATTGGGAGTTCGAGCTATTGCTGCATTGGTTCTTGGAGATGGAGTTGCAATTTTTTGGAGTTCTTCCTTAAAGACTATCTTAGAGTTATATTGTTCCGCTGCTAGATGTTATCCATTTTTCTTTTCCGCTGCTATTTTATTGTATCATATCTCTGATGTATATTGATATCTATTGGATCATCTGTTGTATCAGATATTGTATCAAAGCTATATATCAATGTATTATTCTTTTATTCCGCTGTGTTATTTACTTAATGTTGTTATAAGCTCCGGCGAATCGGATTTGAACGGTCGAATCTATGGCATTCGAATACGATATGAAGTATGGATGTCGATTTTCGAGCGCGAAAAATCCAATTCGTTACAGGTAATGTGATATAAAACTCAGAAATACACTTATACCAACTACCGTGCATAGCTACATGATGAACCTATATAAGCAATTAATTAACGTTAATAGTAAACTAAGCAAACCAATAACATTCTTAGTTTGTGAGTGTTCATCTGATAATTACATATTAAAATTATACCTATGGCTTCGCTAGCGTTGTAGTAAGTCGATTTGCTATAGTCGGAGGGAGCTCGTGCAAGGATTGTAGATAGTCTGCAGTCACGGTAGTATCTGAAATGATATGAGCTGCACCGGCATTAGCATCTACCGTGGGTCGAACATACTGGTTTTGATGGAGATTTGCGTCATTTGGGCGTCTTGATCAATAAATTAGAAACTGTAAAAAAGGAAATTGAGTGATAAATAAATGACGATAAAAGAGGAAAACACGCTCATATAGGCATTTAGTCCAGATGTCTGTTCAACAGACGCCTTATGCTCAAGTGTTTGTTGAGCAAACGTCCGGTCTCATAAACTGTTAGAGGATTCATGAGCTTACAAAATTTAGCTCACATTTTGTAACATACGCAGTCCAAAACTATTGGAAATGCTCTTATTGTAGTATTTTATGGTTAAACGATAGAACTCGACAATGTTTTATACCCTCTATATTTCTTTTTTCGACATTTTCTCATATAATGATATCGTACACTGTCCATTGTTTTTACCAGCTGCTATTTTTGTAGCAATTAGCGATTAGTGAGAAAGATGAGATGAGCAATGATTTTGTAATACGTTGTAAGGTATGCAGGTGGCACGATAGGCAGCGAGTAGAGGTGTATTTTTATTTGTTAGGGGTAGGCTTTGAGGAGACGACTATGAAGGGTGACAATTATGGAAGGTGACGACTACGATCAACGTTGGAGCGTAAGGAAAGAGTAGTGTAGGGGACACGGCGACGTGGGAAGTGGTGGCGTGGGAAGCAGCGGTTTGATCTATGCGTAAGTGAAGAACGAAATGTGTCTTTATGGCTAAATTTTAAAGATGATGTCCTACTAACCATTGAAAGTTTGTAATTTGAACTAAATTGCCATATTATTTATACATGCATATATATGTAATACAAACATGCACACATACATCTGTGTGTGTGTGATATGTTAAAATAAATATTAAATTAATTAATATGTTTAATTAATTAAATAACGAATATTATAAAATAAAATATGATTTTATTTTAAATAGACAAATCAGATCCAATGCAATTGATAGATTACATAAGCTCATTAAGATCCAATTAGAAATTTATGCATTTCACCCGCTGCCAAACTGGTAGGGACCCAACACTAATAACCACTCACTTCGAAATGTTACAAATTTGATATCGACAAGTTATTCATACATCTGCCGCTGGATCGACTTTAATGGGAGAGTAAATAAGGGTATGCAATTTTACATCAGATCCAACGTTGTTAACAAATTTGATACCTAGCATCAGAGATTTGAAGACTACCCATATTTTAACTTGCTTTATTTCTTCCATGTCCAAAATAACAAGGATTAATATATTAGGACATCTCTTTAGGCGACTAGCCTTAAAATTTTGTAGAATTGTAACTTTGGGATACATGTATCGATGCGAGAAAGTGTACAAAGTTAGCCACCACCTATACACTGTGAACTTCCTTCAAACATCACTCTTTTCATGGAGCTCCTCTCTAATGTGTGAGTTCTCCTCTAACGGCACACGCATATAAATGCACGCACGCAAACATATAGGTAAAGTGTAAAACAAAAAAATTCCAATATCGAAAATACAGAAACTAAATCAACAATAAAATGCAAAGTTTACTCATTTTCTTATGTAGTTTTAATAATTTTATTGAAAACAGGTGCAATAACAAAAAAATAAATAACTTAGTAACGAAAAAGTCACGAAGTTATACCTAATGTCAATGGTCAATGATATGGAGATTTTTGAGCCCCATCATCGTAATAAGGATGCTGTAAGCTGTGACGTCCTATCCCGAAACCCACATTAACAAGAAATATTACAGGGTAATGTTGTCTGCTAATGCGGAGAATAGAGCTGGTTAGGAGCGACCATCTATAGTATTATCTTAAATATCTATTGAATACGTCGATTAGTGCTCTATATTCTTTTTCCCTAACTCAAGTGGATCGACATATCCAATAAACGCTTAATACAAAACTACAGGTGACTATAAGATCTATCAGAACAAAATACAATTACTCAAATGCGTATTTTATGTATAGATGATACCTAACATTTAAAAGATTAAAAAAACGAACGAAATTCAGAATGTAAGGAAAATATGGAAGCAAGATAATAGTCAACTGAACTTCATAAGAATAAAAATTTAATTACGAGAAAATCTAACGAGTAATAATGTGAAAAGTTAACGCATCTGTAAGAAAACAAAATAATAAAAGTTAAGGCTTTGTTTGGTTTCATTTCAACTTTTGCGTTTTCAAAATTCATTACAAAATATGTAAAGAGCGGAGTAAAATATTTAAAACTTCGAGTTACTATGACGATGAAGAAGGAACTGCAGATGGAATGGAGGGTGAACAGTTTTCTACTCTTTCGTTATTTTCCAAAATACGAAGAAAAATAATTAGTTTTTTATTTTGTATATTGGGTCATTTTTCAAATTTGTTGTTTTTCAAAAAAAACACATGAAACGTATCCTGATTTGTTTAGACGAAAAACAAAACCAAAGACACACCAACCGAGCCTAAAAGTTTTCATTCTAATCAAAAGCTCGTGTTTTGTACGGTTATGGTCGTACAGTGAGGACAGTAATTTGTTAGACAATCCCTTAAAATTACAATAATATTTACTGCAGATCCGTAGCAACGTAAACACAGAAGCAAAAATGGTGGGCTTTTATGTAAAAAAAGATCTCCTTCTTCCTTCAACCGAAACCCTACTACAGTAGATTTTTTCCATTTACCATAAAAAAGTTATCCCCTTTTCTGAAAGAGAGCAAACCACATCATATTTGCGCTGCCCTTTTGGCCGTTGACAAACCGATAGAGCAATTAAGAGAAGATTTTCTGCCCTCACGCAGGATCGAACTACGGACCTCCAGTTTACAAGACTGACGCTCTACCACTGAGCTATAAGAGCTGCACTGTGTACAAACTTGTCAATTATCTTCATTAATCTCTACTGAATTGGATCGGAAGGAATTCACCCGAACAGGCAAGCTCTAGCACTGTTAAAAGTAACGTGGACGAAAGCTACACGATGAAATAATTAGCATCGAAGTAGTTCACTACGTATTGTTTGTTTCCCATTAGAGAGAATATCATATAATTGATTAAAGATGCGTTGGTTTCCAAATTGAGTCATGTATTAGTATTGATGTACTGATCTGAGTTTACTCACCATTTTCTGTGATATAGATTGTAGAATCATTATATTTCATCTTTGTATAACTTAACAATTGTTTCAATCCATCCAGAACCATGTATATCCATGAACCATGTTGCAAAACATGATATAAATTAACCAAGTAATTACTAAATGGTGATCAGTCGTTCAAAAAACTGAGTTTTGACATAAAGATAAGTGATTGAATAATAGAAGTTGTATTCACCGAATCACCAATTGGTACACTCACTTTTTTCTGTGAAAATAAATGATTAGTTAGAAACAGTAGAGGAACCAATAATGAGTAACAACGTGGTATAAATGTAGTAGTAAAAACGAAGTGTCGTTACTTGTGTACGTTTCGTCAAACTAGAATCAATATCCAACAGCATTTAACTTTACAAAACTAATCATGTTTTTACCTTGTTTGTATCACAATAGACAGCACAAAGCAATACTATACAAACTATTGAACATACCTAATTGCTCCAATTTGGACTCAGTGATACTAAGACTAGGTGTAGAATTTGAATTATCTTTTGCATGTCTTGATGTGTAGTAACCGAGTCCTACAAAATCATATGATCCTTGTATCAATGCGGTTTCCTATTTAGTGAATTTTGGAAGTCTTTCACCGATTTTCTCATACAGGCTTGTTATTTTCTAGTTGTTATTGTCTCCACATACCTAAGTCCACACAATAATCTTAATATGAATTTTAAGAAACGTACGATTACAAACATTCTTTGTTGCTTGCTGACCATCGAAGCATTGTTTCCATCTCTTTCAGCTTTTTTGCTTTATATGCATCTGAATCTGGCTTATGTCAGGTGCTAAATTGAGTGATTTCGGTTTCTCTTCCTTGTTCAGACTAAAAAATACAAAGGTGCAACACATAAGAACAAGCTTGCATATCTTAAAGCATAAAATTTATATCAATTATTATGAATTCTAACTCCCATAATTTATTGATCCCTTGAAGCACATCATTGCCAAAAGTTAAAATTGTGAGAAATTAATTATTTTTATTTATTTTATTTTTTTTGATTGCGTTTGGCAACAACTTATTATAAGCAATTACTTTTAAGTGACTTGTATCAATTCTTGTGTTTGGAAAATCTGTATAAGGAGCTTTAATAATGTAATATTAACTTTATAATATTAATCTTATCAACGTCAAGAAAAATTACCTGGCAGTGGTTTTCATAAACTTTAGCAGCTGTTCCAGTGCTACTAATATTAGATTGTGAGCAATAACGTAAGGCTCAGTGATCAGAGAATCACCAACGGGATGCCCAAAGAAGCTGCTACAAAGCTCTGGGACATGCGCACCCACACACTCTCTAGAATATCATGCACGTATTAGATTAAGGTTAGAGGGCAAGACTCACGGACCTCCAGTTTATAAGACTGGCGCTCTACCATTGAGCTATAAGGGCTGCTATGTGCACAAACTTGTAAATTATTTCATTTATCTCTACTGGATTGGATTGGAAGGCATCCACCCAAACAGGCAAGCTCTAGCTCTATTAAAATTGATGTGGTTGAAAGCTACACGATGAAATAGTTGGTATCAAGGCAGTTCAGTACGAATTGTTTGTTCCCCATTAGAGATAATATCTTATAGTTAATTAAAGATGTGTTACAAAGTTTTATAATGCTTCAGGATGAAAAATCTCTCTCCGACACACATTATGTACACACAGTATGTGTGTTGTGTGGGAATATTCTTATATATATTACAAAGTTTTATAATGCATAAAATACGTTGATAAATTGCTATTGCACTTTCAAATCTAGATTTATTCATCACTATCTCAACGAATATTTGAAATTAAACATATAACTCATTTATCTAAGCAAATGTGTCAAACATGAGATGTCAAATTCAAATTTTTTTCGTACTAGATACATGTTTAAAAATATTAGCAAATTATAATCTTTGTCCCCCTCCCCCTCCCCCTCCCCCTCCCCCACACACACCATAGTAAGATATACAAAATTTATTTTCTTGGTTTTCTCCAATTACATTACATTACATTAAAGTTCTCACAAGTCATTATCTTTACACTACTATCCACTTTTTCTTTCATATCAAGGTTAATTCTCATTACATTAAGTCATAATAATATGATCGTATATCTTTATGCGTTTCGTTCTTTTTTAATTTTAAATTTACAAATTTATTTATAGATTAATATTGTCAATAATAATAATTTCATCGTTAATGCATTTTATTAAAGTCTTATCACGAAGGGAAATTATTGGATATTAAATAACCATTTACAAAACTAGAATATTTTAAGAAAACTGCAATAATTATAAGCTTTTCCACGGTTCAATTTTTTCTTCCGCTTTCAACCGCTGTCTAATATATATAGTTATAAATTAGGTTATAATTTTCATTTTATCATGCTTTCATTCTAGATGAATATTTTAATATTTGTTACAAGTTTTATAATTTGTAAAATATATCGATTCATTATATTACACCTACAGTTTTAGAATTGTTTTATGACTAATATTTGAAATTAAATTTATAAACCGTTCATCTAATCAAATGCATCAGATATCTAATTCAAAATTTTGTCTTAATTCATACTTGTCTAAAATATAAAAAAAATCAAAAATTTTAAATCAGTCAAATTTCTGTAATTAATTTATATTCATTTGTTTGAAGAAAAAATTAGAAGGTAACAAAATGTTTAGCTCATTTATATGAACGAAAATGGCAATCTTATTTTTTTGTTCAAAATAAATCATGCAACAAAAATTATACATCTAAAATAAAATAAGATCGATCTGTTAGTAAATCGTGAACCGCGACGCATATTAATGAATTGTGAAATCATACTTACATTTTCTAGTACTTGCCATTCTTTTGGTAGCTCGTTTATGAGATTGTTGTGATTAGGCCTATCAATGGTACAGGTTTTGGCCTGAGCCCGGCCCGAATCCGCCCTATTTATGCAGGTACGAGTTTTGTCTTTTACTACCCAAGCCCGACCCGGGTCGGGTACGATTTTATCAAAACCCTGTCCGATTAGAGCCCGACTTGACTATTAGTTTTTCGTCGTATGAAAACATAAGCGTGTATGTTATTTATTTACCATTTTCTTTGTTTACGTGTAAATGTTTTTTCATACTTTTGTTATGAGCTTAACTACATCACCGTTCAATTTATATACCAACATTGTTTGTATACAAATTTTAACAAAATTGAGTTTTAAAATATGGTTTTAACAAAAATATTCTGAGTCAGGTATTCGGTTATTATCCAACAGGCTTAAAAAGCCCAACTGGTTGGGCTCGGATATTGGGTTGAAATACCCTACAGGTTCAGGTCGGGCTTGGGTTTTAATTATTATAATTGGACTCGGGTCCGGGTTTTATAATACCCGGACCGAACCCGACCCATTGACAGGCCTTGTTGTAATGTAACATTCTCGGTTTTTGAGTAAAATTTAAATTGGCAATTAAAATAAACTTTTAAATTAAATGGTGAATTAATTTGATATTTTTCAAATTAATAAGACATTTGTTTGTTTACTCATTTATAAATACAAATTGATTGTATATTAACTTTTGAATTTGAAATTTAAAAATAAATATTTTGAACAATATATTGGATTTGGAAACTCTATACTAATAAAAAAATTGGTTTTGTATTTATGGTGATTTGAAAGTTTTATTTTGAAATTGATAAAAATAAATTATAAAAGCTATTTAAAGAGTTAAAATTCAAATATATATTATATATTTATTTATTTATGTCTGATTAATTTTAAATCACATTCTTTAAAGTTAAAAATATATAAAGGTAAAGCATTAGTTTAAAAGTATAAACATATCTTTTGAAATCAATGTAATATTTAAAAATAAGAAAGAAAGGTATATAAAACATATATATATACATACATATACATATATACATATATATATATATATATATATATATATATATATATATATGAACTAAACTGAAATTATGAAGTAAAACATGTTTCATAAATAAAACTGAAATAAGGGTTTTAAAAACAAAGTTATAAATTAATTAAAAAGAGGGGTTTAAACATAAATTTAAGTGTTTTAACATTTGTAAGCCATGAAATTTGGAAATTAACAAGGGTTAACTTAGTAAGCATGAGAATAATAAGTGTCATACTTGTTTTTCGTTTTCTTTTATTTTTGAAATTTATGAATAAAGAGGAAAATAAGCTATATGAACAATCTATACTTCTCCTATCTTCTTTCTTCTTCATTTTCAAAAGACTGTAAATCAGGGAAAATCAATCAAAGCTAAAAATACAAATCAGGTCTAAAAGAAATCAAAACGAAAACCTGATCAAGAGTAAAAGAAATCATCTCAGCAATCAAAAACCTGAAAGTATCAAAACAAACAAATGTTCAACCTGAGTTTAAAGCTTCAAGCAATTTAAAACAATTCAAAGATCAACTCAAAAGGGTTTCAGATAAAAATCCTGAAGCAAAATAAATTCTAGAAAAATCAAAACAAGAGAGAAGATAAAGCAATTCAAATCAAACCATAGCAAGCTAAAAAAACAGCAAGTGCAAATTCATCTCTGCAATTCAAAAGCTTCAACCTGATTCTTGAGCAGCATCAAGATCAAGTTCAAACTCAAGTTACAGTAAAAAGCAAGTGCAGATTATTTAAAACAAATCAAGAATCCAGTTTTTAAGTCAAAGTAAGGATCCAGATTTCATCTCCAGGCTCAAATCTTTTTCTCTGCTTAATTAACTTCCAGGTGAGCAAACTTAACCTAAATCTATTCATATATTTTTGATGATTTTGATTGATAAAGTAGTGAATGATGTTCTTCCTATATGAATATATGTGAATGCATGGATATATATAATGATATGTCTGTGAGAATGCCTGTGTTTATAGATGTAGTTAGCCTCTGCAGGCTCTTGAATTCAATCGAAAATCAAATGCTCTGAATATATTCAATTTTAAGTTACGATATCTCAATGAAAAATGATTGTGACAAGGTGATATCAATGTTAACAATAATTTCAAGTAAAATTATTTAGTCAATATTTTGAGAAATAAAAAAGTACAGTGGAAATCATTCTCAAGTCTAAAATCGATTATTTTAATTTCAAGATTTGATCACATAATTAGATTCATGTTAGAAAATAGTGAATTTTAGAAATAGAATCATGAATTTTAGTTTTGTTTTGAGATGGGATTTTGGGGTTGAACGGAATCACGTTTTTCGTCAATTCTCGATGATCAACGGGTAATCGAGCTTCGGGTTGTATGTCAGAGGAAGTTCAGGTGATGGGGTTCATTGGAAAAATGATCACAGAGGTTTCCGATCATCGTAGAGGAGGTGCGGTGGCGTTGTAGGGTTTAAATCCCTATTGGGTTTATCTATGTTGTCGAGTCGATATCTCCAATGTGGGAGCGTCGGACTGGATCGGGGTGTGGGGGATCAATGCGTGGGTCGACGACGATGTTCTGGTCGTAACAGCGGGGTCTCAGGTCACCGTGGAAGGCGGTGCCAGGTAGTTTTCTTCGATCAATTCAAGTTTCTGGGGGTGTCGATTGCTAAATTTTGAGCCCCGGTGAGATTAACGGTTCAGGGCGGTCGGAGTGTGTGAACACGTTGTCGATGACGTATGGGTGATCGCGATGATAAACGAAGAGGCTTCGGTCGATGGTGCACGTACATGGTGTACGTTGGATCTGGAAGTGGTTGTGGTAGTTGTGGGAAGATGAAGTTTTGCTTGGTAAAATTTGAAAATGGTTCATGGAAATTGAAGTGATGCCTCGGGTTTGTGCTCGAGCGATTGTTCGGGTAGTTTGTGTTGTGGGCTCGGGTAGTTTTAGTGGTTACGGGTTTAAAAATGTGTAAGTGAATTTGTATTTAGTTTTAGTAAATAATTTAATCAAGTTTTAAAAGCAAGTTTTCAAAGCTAGTTAGGGAACAATTGTTTTCCAAAATATAACGATCATTAAGTAATTAATTAAGCAAATGAAATGATTTTGATTATTTAGTAACTTAAAGGGTTTTAAGTTAAATTCTTATGTTAATAATAATTAATTTTATCTCAAGGTTTATTAAATAAGGATTTAAATGATAATTGAGAAATAAATTAAGATAATGATTTATCTTTGATAAATTTATGGTTAATTAATTAGTATAAGTAATTAAGGTGTAATTACTTAATTGAAATTAATTAAGGATAATTAATGAATTAAGATTCATCAATGATAATCAATTAATTAATTTAAAGGTAATTACTTACTTAAAGATAATTACTTAATTAAAAGTAATTAATTGATGATTAAAATTGATTAATCAAGCGATTAAGGGAAAATTACTCAATGTAATTAATTTGTGATTTATTAATATAAGGGATTAGAGATAATCACTTATTCCAACTGATTAAGGGTAATTAATTAGTTAATGATAACTAATTAAGGATTAACTAATTAATGTAATTAATTAAGGATAATTTATTTAATGGTAATTAATTAAGGGTTAATTAATTTAAGCATAATTAATTAAAGGATTATTAAATAATTAAAGGCTAATCATTTAATGATTTAAGGTTGATTTATTTATTAATTAAGGTTGATTAATTTATAATTAAAGGTTAATTAATTTATTAATTAAGGTTAATTAATAAATTATTAAATGATAATTAATTAAAATAGTTTGTAATTAAATAATATCAATTAACCAGGATTAGTAGTTTATTCATAAGTAATTAATCTGATTTAAATTAATCAGATAACAATTGATCTTACTTATGGATGCCTGGATTCTATTGAATGTTGAATTATTTGATACCCCTGATGTGTGATGCTTTGTGATATGAGTTGTTTTGATTTGAGCTGTGATAAATGTAATTTATTTATCTGTGATAAATTTATATTATTTATCTATGAATCTGTGAATGAAGATAAGCGTTATAGGATTATACCGCTTATCGATATTGTTGTGCTTGAATTTGTGATTATTAAATGTTGTTGCACTATTGCGTAAAACCCCTAGACTATACCATACACACACAAATATGGATTGCACAAGGAAATCGGTTAAGTCACAGATATTTTGAAATCTAAATATTATTTTATTTAAAAATGGAAGTTTGAATCCAAAGGGTTTTGGAAATGGAATTGAATTGAATGCGAAAAGCCTTTGAAAGGGAAGTTTTGAAATTGAAATTTATTTTTGAATAAACTATATCTTGTTAAATAGTATTTGAAATTATTTTGGAAATCATGGTTTAAAAGGTTTACATATATATATATATATATATATATATATATATATGGTTTTAAAACTATTTTAAGTAAATTGTTTTGGGAATTTGAATTTAATCTAAATTAGAACTTGCCAATATTAGGGCAGTTCGTTGATTTTCTCGTTTATTCTTTTAAAGGATATAACTTGTGTATATTTGATCAGATTTTCCGAAATGATAAGTATGTGTTTTCAAATGATAATAGCTTTTGTATAACGAAAGGACTTCCAATTTTTGGTTAAAAAGGATTTCAGTTTTGAAATGCAATTTTTTTGAAAGCTATTAATGAATCTTTGTTAAAGATTAGTGAACTTTGTTTCCAAAATAAGAGGATCTTAAAAGTGTATCTTTTGCATAAAAGATTTGGAATTGTAAATAGTTTTGAAAGCTATGAATGAATCTTTGTGAAAGATTGGTAAACCTTGTGAAGTAAATCTTTTTGTTTAAAGATTTGAAAATGGTAATTTGTTTAAACCATTTGAAGGAAAGGTTTTAGGTAATAAGTTGTGACTCAACTGAGATCCCATTATCGATATGGTTTTCAAATATTGCGCTCATTATTCGGTTTAGCCGGGGGAGGACTTTGTGTCATATAACCCATTTCGAATAATGATACGACGTTATGGATGGCATTTGATGACTGGTGGTGAAGACCGGATATTTTCGAGAACGAAAGGATTACCCGTCGAATAACTCTGCACTGATTAGCTACGGTACAGAGATCTCCATATGTGATGGGGAGTCCGATCGGGATTGTGAATACATAGATTGCAAGGGCTTCTTTGTGAAGTGCCTTCGGTTCTGTTCGAATCCGGAATAGACTTGTATGGATGTATGTCTGACGTTACACTTTGAGATGTAGAGCTGTTTGTAGGATTGATTTCAACCTAGAGGGGGGGTGAATAAGGTGATACTATTAATTATAAAAATTAATTGCGGAAGCTTATAAAATAATTTCAACACAGATCACAGAATAATAGCAGCACAGATAATAGCAGAATAATAAAAGTAGAACGACACAGAATTTACCTAGCTTCGGCAAAACCCTGCCTACGTGCTGCCCCCAAGGTTTCTACTAGAAATTAAGTAGTCACACTCTTACACGTAAACTCGCGACATCCGCTACTGACTGACCTAACTCTACTGTAACGACCCGTAAATTTTCGATAATTAAAATAGCCAATTTAATAAGTTTTCGTGATTTAGTGTTAGAAAAAAATTGTAAGTCGTTTGAAATAATAATAACTATAATGAATTGCAACAATAATTATCCAAGTAACGATAAAATAAAACTACTTAGTGAATGCCTTCGGAATCAAAAGTTGAATAGGATAATAAATGTTGAAATTCATTAGGTATAATAGAGAAATTGATTGATAAGTAAAATCTTTTGAAAATCAAATATTGAATATTGAACAGGTAAATGGTTTAAATTGAATATTTAAAACTTATTGAATAATTGAATAAATGTAAAATGAAAATAGTGTTCTAAATTGTGAATTGGTTTTAAAGGTTGAATCCTATAAGTTCAATTTCAATATTTCAAAAGATAGGGATTTAATAATCAAATTTTGTTTAAATTTAATAATTACAAATGTTTGAATAATTAAATTCCGAATTGGATATGATTAATTTGATATTGGAATTTAATATATGAAAATAGAGTGAATAATTGAAATTTGATTTAATATGATTCAAATTGGTTTCCAAAGTGAACGTAAGTTATATTTGGATTTTAATAGAGTTAATAAGATTTTTAAATTGGAATTTATTGGATAAATTGAATAACGGGTTTAATATGATTAAAAATGAATTGTAAAATTTTATTTTATCATATTGGAGTTATAGTGATGTTATAGAACTTTTAAAACTGAATTTAAAATAAATTTGTGAAAATTGAATATTTTAATATTTAATTATCGACTGGAAAATAGCCAAATTTTGAACAGTCTCGGAATTGGACGAAACTAGTTCCATTGGATCCGTAATAGTTAGTTATTATCGGATTTCAATTTTCGTAGCAATCGGAGTTGTCGTTTGACCGTGGCAGCTCGAAACGCGTTGAAATTATTTTAATATTAATTTGGCATGTTAAAATAGTCATTTTTCAAACAGTCTCGGATTTCGACGAAACCAGTTTCATCGGATCCGTAATGTGATATTATTGTAATATTTCAAATTTCGTGTCAATTGGATTTACCGTTTGTCCGGGGTGAGCCAAAACGCATAGAAATCGGTTTAATCGATTTAATTTTAAATTGATCGTTTATTGCCGTAACTCGCGCATACGATCGAATTAGCTTCCGAGACCTGTTCCATTGTGTCCGGAACGTGGGGTAAACCCTAGAAACGCCGGTCACCGCGCGTGCATCGGAGCTCGAAAATTTAAAGTGTATAGTGTTCGTTGAAACTTCTATAAAGGGACCCCTTAATCTTCATTTTTGCAAAAGAAAAACTGCCTAGGGTTTTCAAAACCTTCAGCCGCCATCACCTTTATGAATGGCCAGAAATTAATACCTTTCTCTCCTCAATTACTCTCAATCCATCGACAATTGCGCGAAGTGTTCAACACGAAAGTCGAAGAGCTAAGCAAGAGCTTCGATTGCATACGGAGATGATCGAGTTTCGAGCAACGTGGGGGAGTAGGGGAGGCCGCGACCTGCTGCTGTTTGCACGCGTCTCTAGGCCGAAGGGGGTGGCCGAGTTCGCCACGGGTTCAGGCGAAGGTGGAGGGAGCAATGGCCTTCGACGCGGTAGTCCCTGATCGCCTTCAAGTGGATCGGTGGAGGAGCTATTTGGAACCCTAGTTCATTGGTGGTGGGTTTGGTTTCACGTGAATAGCCTGGAGCTTGCGTGCGTTTCAACGTGATGGGGAAGAGAGTCTCGTGCGGCCTGGATCTATAGCCTTGAAATCTACGGTCCTGATTGCTTGGTAATAAAAAAAAAAAAAGGAAATGTAAATTGAGTTATATTATAATTCGTGTAACTTTAAAACCATATAACTTTTTCATACGAGGTCGAAAACGTACGAAACCAGTTGCGTTGGAATCGTATGGACGAATACTACGCAATGAAGCTGGATTGGAATCATTTGGAGCTAGAGAAAATTTTGAGTCAAATCGAACGTCGTTCGATTTGATTTAAAATCGTAGAATCAAGGTGAGTGTTTTATAACGCTCACACCGTACTAAATATCTTTATGCTAGTTAAATTGACATTATGAAGTGATATGAATTTTATTTGTCATTGTTTGATATAAATTTAATTGTCATATAGCTTGTTATTTGAATTAACCGTTGAAAAAATTAAATTGACAGTTAAATTGAAATTAAATTTGAATGGCGATTAAATTACCTGACATTGATAACTATGAAACTGCCATGAATCGTATTGTTTATTGGATGATGTATTTTGATGGATGCTATTGGTTGATAATTGAATGTTTGGATGTTTATTTGCTCATGTAGATCCTGTTATGCATACATATGATACTGTGATTTAATTTAAGTAATATATACTCATCCCTGACATTTAATTGAAATAAATAATTACTTGGCCATAGGATAGAAAAGTATATACGGACACCGAATTGGCTAAATTAATAATTTTTGAAATCGTCGCTTTGAAATTTATTTAAATGTTTGATTTAAAGGTTATAAATAGAAATCAATTTATAAAAATCGAATTTATTGAAAATTTGAGTTTTGGAATATTGAAATAAATCTTGGTTAAAAGAAATTGTTAAGTAATGTGATTCGAGACTTTGAAATTTAAAATTTGGGATTTGATTGAATTTCGAAATTTGATTTGTTTAAAGATTTAACCTTAATTCGAGCTTTGAATATTACTAAGTAAAAGTGATATAAAAATGATATTTTGAAATCGAGCTTGGAACTTAATCACATTTGAAATTTGGATTTAAACTTGAACATTGAAGGATAATTTTGTTAAGTGTTAAAAATTTGATATTTTGGAAAATCAAGCTAAAAATCGATATAAATTGAAATTGAATAAAATTAATGGTGAATGTAAAATTGAATTAATTTGAAGTAAAAATTTGACATTGATTTGAATTGAGATCGAAATTGAATCGGTAAATTGGAAATTGAAATTTATTTGAATTGGGAAGTTATAATTGAAATGGATTGGTTTTGAAGCTGTTTTAAATGTGTTTTCCAAATTACTCTGTTATATAAACCATTTTGAATACTTAAACTATTTTAATCTATTTTTAATCTACTTAACCCAATTTAAATTATTTAAACTAGTTTATCTATTTTAAATCCATTTTAAAGATTTTAAGTATTTTTAACTATTTTAATTATTTAAACTACTTTTAAGCTACTTAAACTATTTTCTAAAAAATTTCAAGCTGGTTAATAAGGTGAAATGTTTATATTTAAACCTTGAATTTAAATACGAATTGAGTTAAGTGAAGTTGCAACCTAAATTGAAATTCGAAATGATTTTGAAATCGAAATGAGATATTGATGCGAAAATTGATTTTTGAAACGGAATCTGACATTTTGATAGATATGGTGATATTTGAAATGGATTTGATTTTTGAAGAGAATATGATATTTTGATATCAATTATGAATCGATTTGAAATATAAAAGAGCCAACGGTGTAATAATACGTAGTTATTAAAGAGACCGGGATCGGATATGGACATACTCTCTGTCGATACCGAAAACCACTTTAATAACTATTATACGCGGAGTGTTGATCCAGAATGAAGTGGATGGTTTGGTGAACGCGTTGACTGAAGAAAGAGAACGATATTGGATGACCCCTGACATGACTAAAACAGGAGCCGCGCCGGGCCATTGAGGTTCGCCACCTCTAGCGGACACACTTCTTCGATACCATATCTATTACATTTGTGATGCGATTTGGGTGCACCCCTTGATTTCGGAGTGTTGTTTCGCGGTGTTGGGGTAGCTGCTGGCTATGCCCAACATCAGTCCGGATCACGCAACTACTAGTATCCTAGTTGGTATCGCCTCATGTACCTTGTCATACTGATTATCCTATTCGCGACCACTACGTTTTGATTTGTACCTTGAGTATATGGATTGCCCTCTGGTGACTTCCGGTTTTGGGGAAACTACGGTCTTGTATATGCTTTTGGGAATATAAAAATGTGTTAAGGGGGATTATGGTAACGCCTTAACGCTATTTTGATATTTTATATTACTGATAGGCATTATCTACTTAGCGTATGTTACTACATAGTAGATAGTTTAACGGATCCTTAAGAGATGGAAAATCCCGTAACATCTCTTAAGTTATTGCACACACGTTGACACTGGATAGGAGGTGTCAAACCCCGTAAACATCTCCGACGCCGTTACACTCATATTTATTTACGATTTATTTAACTTGCAAGAGGATATTTAGTCCTGACTCGAGTGTTTTGTCTTTCCATTACGCTCGGGTCAGTCCTGAGTTTTCAGATTTTGTGAAGATCTATTCTGGAGGACGAAGACGAAGATTTGGTATACTATTACTATTATTGCCCTTGCATCATGTTATCTGCTGCATTTTTTAATTGTTCAGTTGTATATGTATAAACTCTGATAAATGTTGTATAAATAATTGTCAAAGTATAGTAGACAGCTTCATGAACTGTTTATTTGACTATTATATTTTATCGTTCCGCTGCGAGATTCTGTGTTGTTTCATTTCCTTTATTTCTCTTTCTTTTCTTTTCTTATTTACCCCAATAACTATCTGCCCTTTTGAATGGTTTGGAATCGACATGTGTATTTGATCGTCGATTTAAACTGTCCAAAAAGGCGGGTCGTTACAGTTGGTATCAGAGCTTTGGTTTAGCGATAAACCTTGGCTCTAGTGGGGAATAACTCATTGAAATAGAGGTAAACTATATGAATGAGTTGAGTGTATATGAGAGAGCGTATTTGTTAGTGATATAAAATGTTTTATATTGTGTCGGTTGATTTGTTGAGTGGCTTATGGATTCTGGTCAATACGAGTAATTAACGTCATTGACAGGGATCTCTAAACACTTAAACAGAACAATTCGACATAGTATTGTTTTGAAATTGGGTAAATGAAATAATTTTGCCCTAATTATATTTTGTATATAAAGAATTTATTTCAAAATTTATTGTGATCAATCTAGCTTATTTGGTTGTTGGAAATGAAATATTGGTTGTTAACATTAATCGGAGATTGTAATTTAAATAAATAAGGTGAACTACAAAATGAACTATGATAAAACACTTGTGGGATGTTTTAAGAAAGAAATTCCTATAATTTGAAGAAAATATAAACACTTGTGAAATCTTATAAGAATATTTTATAAAGGTGACTTATGAATTAAAATAGATTTAAAATGGGAAAATATTGAGTTTAAGACCCGGAGATTTTGAAAAATTGTTTTCAAAGTTTAAAGAAAATATAGTAATGTTAGTTGGAAATTGTTTATGGAAATTTTTGAAAGGATTTTAAAAGGAAATGATGAATTCAGTACTCCTCTCTTATGTCGCTGGAAAATAATTTCGGTGATGATTGCGCAGCATCATCGACGTTCATTTTCGAGTCTTAAAGTGGGGGAGACTTCTAAGAAGCTTTGTTTTTCTTTGAAATTATTTTGGGTAAATGGATTTTGGTTTGAACTCAAAAGGTATGATTTGTTATATATATATATATAAAAGATAAGTATATATGTTTATTTCAAATGATTTGAAAGAACCGGGCATTTAAATTTCTAAGTTCCATTAATTAATAATTTTCAAATTATTTGAATGAAATGCGAATAACCAGAATTTATAAAATAAGAGGATTAAGATATCTAAGCTATTGTTTGGGAAAACTTTAAACTTGAAGGGTAAAGAGGATTTAAACAAATTAAATTTGTGAACATTCTAATTAAGTACAATGAAATTCTATAAATTTGTATAATACCAAATTTGCATTCTGATAATATATAACAAGACTTACCAAATATTAAAAAGTTAAACGATGTTTTGGATATGTAATGAGATGTTGTACAAATAAACAGAACCTGAAAGTAATTGAAGTATACAAGTAAGGAAAACTCAAAATGAATTAAAATGTATATAAATGAAAATTTTGGTTGTGAAAAATGTTATATGCTTAAATATAGCATGAAATGATGAATGGATAAATGGAACAAGTAAGTGAACTTAAGAAATGAATCGTATTATATCTTTGTAAATTGGTTATTGAAACAAATATAGATTACGAAGGGATTGTAAAATAATTGAATTTGTAACCTTTAAGATATCTGTAAACTAAGAGAAGTCATATATGAGAAGTTAGACTTTTATGAAATGACTATTAACTAAAGTGTTGATTAATAAAATGTTTCACAAATGAATTCGTTATTAACTGAAATTATGAAAATGAAATAAATGTAAACAAAGAAATTTCTTATAGCTAAGAATAAATTGGAAAATGAAATTGAATTTAATTAAATTACATAGAATGTTTAAAATGAACTTGAGTAAGCAAATTCTTTAATATGATGTTTAAGAAAAGATAATGTTGAAGAATATGCTATGTAAAGAAATGGATATATTTACTAAATAACGGATTGTGAATAATAAATGGTAAATAAAATGGAAGTCAATAAAATAATTTAGTATAGATAAATTGGATAGAAAGCTATTGAAAGGTAATACGTGTGATTGTACGTATATTATTTTATTCGCATAACGATTTGATCCAAATTCGAGCACAAAATTTTAGATGATTTATATCGATCCAATTTAGGATTTTTCACTCGATTCTCGACGGCGAACCCTAGATATGGATTTTAATTTGATTCTGGAATTCTCTATCATAGTATATGGCTATGCAAGGAGAGTAACAGCTTCCAATCAAGGAACCAAATCCGAGTCCGCACTAGAGAGTCGTGTGAACGATACTAGTTTGGAAGTGAAATTGTGTGGTCGAATAAGCGATTGGATTGATATTGCTCACGGATGATATATGTACGGCTTACAGAATTAATTAAACTAATATTGAAAATTGAAGATGCCAAATATAAAATGAATCTTTTAAATTGTATAATTGGAAATAAAAAGAGATAAACCAAATTGAATGTAAAATGAATAATTTGGTTATGTTGGGTATAATTTGGTTGTTATATGATTGTTAGTTGATAGTATATATAATTCATTAAGTGTTATTGAAATTGAAAGCTATAAATCATTGAAATCAAATTAGAAGTTAAATGAATATTAACTAATGTAAATATAAATTAGTGAATGTTAACTAATTGAATTGAGGATGAATGTTAGAAAAATCCAACGTTAATGAATCAACTATGATTAAAATTGAAACCCAGTCAATAAATATTAATGAGAAGTGAATTTATATTGATTGGTTATGGATTTGTTGGATGATAGTTGATTGATGGTTGCATTTGTTGTTTTGTTGCATTTGCTATGTTGGCACATGTAGTTGTTATGTTGCTATATTGTGTATATTGATATTATTTTCATATATGCATGTTTCTCATGGTTTGTTGAGTGTTTAGTAGGTGCGGATTGCGCTTGCTTCGCATTTGGAGCTCGCTTTCACGCTATATTATTCGTATATGCTCGCTAATAAAAATATAAGGTACATGTTTATTTTATCATTGGATTTGGTGATTTTTGATGAGCCACTTGGCTTTTGGATTTTCTTTTGTTTGTTTGGGGCCCGTAGAGGCGTTTTGTAGTTGTACCGATCGAGCCGCGCAAAGGAGACTCTGTCGAAATTTTTCGTAAATCCGGGTGTTAGAAAAATTTTCAAGTTTTAAAATTTTATAACTTGTTTTGATAACTAACTTTAAATTTAGAAAGCCGTTGGAATAACTTAGTGGAAGCGTAGTTATAACTTTATAAATGGAATTTCATTGTTCTATAAGTTAATAACTTTGAATGAAATATATCTAATGTGAATTCTATACTTAGTTCTTTTCCCTTCTTTTTCCTTTTCGGGGACGAAAAGTTTTGAGTGGGGGAGAATGTAACGACCCGTAAATTTTCGATAATTAAAATAGCCAATTTAATAAGTTTTCGTGATTTAGTGTTAGAAAAAAATTGTAAGTCGTTTGAAATAATAATAACTATAATGAATTGCAACAATAATTATCCAAGTAACGATAAAATAAAACTACTTAGTGAATGCCTTCGGAATCAAAAGTTGAATAGGATAATAAATGTTGAAATTCATTAGGTATAATAGAGAAATTGATTGATAAGTAAAATCTTTTGAAAATCAAATATTGAATATTGAACAGGTAAATGGTTTAAATTGAATATTTAAAACTTATTGAATAATTGAATAAATGTAAAATGAAAATAGTGTTCTAAATTGTGAATTGGTTTTAAAGGTTGAATCCTATAAGTTCAATTTCAATATTTCAAAAGATAGGGATTTAATAATCAAATTTTGTTTAAATTTAATAATTACAAATGTTTGAATAATTAAATTCCGAATTGGATATGATTAATTTGATATTGGAATTTAATATATGAAAATAGAGTGAATAATTGAAATTTGATTTAATATGATTCAAATTGGTTTCCAAAGTGAACGTAAGTTATATTTGGATTTTAATAGAGTTAATAAGATTTTTAAATTGGAATTTATTGGATAAATTGAATAACGGGTTTAATATGATTAAAAATGAATTGTAAAATTTTATTTTATCATATTGGAGTTATAGTGATGTTATAGAACTTTTAAAACTGAATTTAAAATAAATTTGTGAAAATTGAATATTTTAATATTTAATTATCGACTGGAAAATAGCCAAATTTTGAACAGTCTCGGAATTGGACGAAACTAGTTCCATTGGATCCGTAATAGTTAGTTATTATCGGATTTCAATTTTCGTAGCAATCGGAGTTGTCGTTTGACCGTGGCAGCTCGAAACGCGTTGAAATTATTTTAATATTAATTTGGCATGTTAAAATAGTCATTTTTCAAACAGTCTCGGATTTCGACGAAACCAGTTTCATCGGATCCGTAATGTGATATTATTGTAATATTTCAAATTTCGTGTCAATTGGATTTACCGTTTGTCCGGGGTGAGCCAAAACGCATAGAAATCGGTTTAATCGATTTAATTTTAAATTGATCGTTTATTGCCGTAACTCGCGCATACGATCGAATTAGCTTCCGAGACCTGTTCCATTGTGTCCGGAACGTGGGGTAAACCCTAGAAACGCCGGTCACCGCGCGTGCATCGGAGCTCGAAAATTTAAAGTGTATAGTGTTCGTTGAAACTTCTATAAAGGGACCCCTTAATCTTCATTTTTGCAAAAGAAAAACTGCCTAGGGTTTTCAAAACCTTCAGCCGCCATCACCTTTATGAATGGCCAGAAATTAATACCTTTCTCTCCTCAATTACTCTCAATCCATCGACAATTGCGCGAAGTGTTCAACACGAAAGTCGAAGAGCTAAGCAAGAGCTTCGATTGCATACGGAGATGATCGAGTTTCGAGCAACGTGGGGGAGTAGGGGAGGCCGCGACCTGCTGCTGTTTGCACGCGTCTCTAGGCCGAAGGGGGTGGCCGAGTTCGCCACGGGTTCAGGCGAAGGTGGAGGGAGCAATGGCCTTCGACGCGGTAGTCCCTGATCGCCTTCAAGTGGATCGGTGGAGGAGCTATTTGGAACCCTAGTTCATTGGTGGTGGGTTTGGTTTCACGTGAATAGCCTGGAGCTTGCGTGCGTTTCAACGTGATGGGGAAGAGAGTCTCGTGCGGCCTGGATCTATAGCCTTGAAATCTACGGTCCTGATTGCTTGGTAATAAAAAAAAAAAAAAGGAAATGTAAATTGAGTTATATTATAATTCGTGTAACTTTAAAACCATATAACTTTTTCATACGAGGTCGAAAACGTACGAAACCAGTTGCGTTGGAATCGTATGGACGAATACTACGCAATGAAGCTGGATTGGAATCATTTGGAGCTAGAGAAAATTTTGAGTCAAATCGAACGTCGTTCGATTTGATTTAAAATCGTAGAATCAAGGTGAGTGTTTTATAACGCTCACACCGTACTAAATATCTTTATGCTAGTTAAATTGACATTATGAAGTGATATGAATTTTATTTGTCATTGTTTGATATAAATTTAATTGTCATATAGCTTGTTATTTGAATTAACCGTTGAAAAAATTAAATTGACAGTTAAATTGAAATTAAATTTGAATGGCGATTAAATTACCTGACATTGATAACTATGAAACTGCCATGAATCGTATTGTTTATTGGATGATGTATTTTGATGGATGCTATTGGTTGATAATTGAATGTTTGGATGTTTATTTGCTCATGTAGATCCTGTTATGCATACATATGATACTGTGATTTAATTTAAGTAATATATACTCATCCCTGACATTTAATTGAAATAAATAATTACTTGGCCATAGGATAGAAAAGTATATACGGACACCGAATTGGCTAAATTAATAATTTTTGAAATCGTCGCTTTGAAATTTATTTAAATGTTTGATTTAAAGGTTATAAATAGAAATCAATTTATAAAAATCGAATTTATTGAAAATTTGAGTTTTGGAATATTGAAATAAATCTTGGTTAAAAGAAATTGTTAAGTAATGTGATTCGAGACTTTGAAATTTAAAATTTGGGATTTGATTGAATTTCGAAATTTGATTTGTTTAAAGATTTAACCTTAATTCGAGCTTTGAATATTACTAAGTAAAAGTGATATAAAAATGATATTTTGAAATCGAGCTTGGAACTTAATCACATTTGAAATTTGGATTTAAACTTGAACATTGAAGGATAATTTTGTTAAGTGTTAAAAATTTGATATTTTGGAAAATCAAGCTAAAAATCGATATAAATTGAAATTGAATAAAATTAATGGTGAATGTAAAATTGAATTAATTTGAAGTAAAAATTTGACATTGATTTGAATTGAGATCGAAATTGAATCGGTAAATTGGAAATTGAAATTTATTTGAATTGGGAAGTTATAATTGAAATGGATTGGTTTTGAAGCTGTTTTAAATGTGTTTTCCAAATTACTCTGTTATATAAACCATTTTGAATACTTAAACTATTTTAATCTATTTTTAATCTACTTAACCCAATTTAAATTATTTAAACTAGTTTATCTATTTTAAATCCATTTTAAAGATTTTAAGTATTTTTAACTATTTTAATTATTTAAACTACTTTTAAGCTACTTAAACTATTTTCTAAAAAATTTCAAGCTGGTTAATAAGGTGAAATGTTTATATTTAAACCTTGAATTTAAATACGAATTGAGTTAAGTGAAGTTGCAACCTAAATTGAAATTCGAAATGATTTTGAAATCGAAATGAGATATTGATGCGAAAATTGATTTTTGAAACGGAATCTGACATTTTGATAGATATGGTGATATTTGAAATGGATTTGATTTTTGAAGAGAATATGATATTTTGATATCAATTATGAATCGATTTGAAATATAAAAGAGCCAACGGTGTAATAATACGTAGTTATTAAAGAGACCGGGATCGGATATGGACATACTCTCTGTCGATACCGAAAACCACTTTAATAACTATTATACGCGGAGTGTTGATCCAGAATGAAGTGGATGGTTTGGTGAACGCGTTGACTGAAGAAAGAGAACGATATTGGATGACCCCTGACATGACTAAAACAGGAGCCGCGCCGGGCCATTGAGGTTCGCCACCTCTAGCGGACACACTTCTTCGATACCATATCTATTACATTTGTGATGCGATTTGGGTGCACCCCTTGATTTCGGAGTGTTGTTTCGCGGTGTTGGGGTAGCTGCTGGCTATGCCCAACATCAGTCCGGATCACGCAACTACTAGTATCCTAGTTGGTATCGCCTCATGTACCTTGTCATACTGATTATCCTATTCGCGACCACTACGTTTTGATTTGTACCTTGAGTATATGGATTGCCCTCTGGTGACTTCCGGTTTTGGGGAAACTACGGTCTTGTATATGCTTTTGGGAATATAAAAATGTGTTAAGGGGGATTATGGTAACGCCTTAACGCTATTTTGATATTTTATATTACTGATAGGCATTATCTACTTAGCGTATGTTACTACATAGTAGATAGTTTAACGGATCCTTAAGAGATGGAAAATCCCGTAACATCTCTTAAGTTATTGCACACACGTTGACACTGGATAGGAGGTGTCAAACCCCGTAAACATCTCCGACGCCGTTACACTCATATTTATTTACGATTTATTTAACTTGCAAGAGGATATTTAGTCCTGACTCGAGTGTTTTGTCTTTCCATTACGCTCGGGTCAGTCCTGAGTTTTCAGATTTTGTGAAGATCTATTCTGGAGGACGAAGACGAAGATTTGGTATACTATTACTATTATTGCCCTTGCATCATGTTATCTGCTGCATTTTTTAATTGTTCAGTTGTATATGTATAAACTCTGATAAATGTTGTATAAATAATTGTCAAAGTATAGTAGACAGCTTCATGAACTGTTTATTTGACTATTATATTTTATCGTTCCGCTGCGAGATTCTGTGTTGTTTCATTTCCTTTATTTCTCTTTCTTTTCTTTTCTTATTTACCCCAATAACTATCTGCCCTTTTGAATGGTTTGGAATCGACATGTGTATTTGATCGTCGATTTAAACTGTCCAAAAAGGCGGGTCGTTACATCTACGCTCAAAACCCTGCCACAACTCAGCCACTGAGTTGCGAATTCCCAAACTACGCCACGTAGTTTGTCCCCTAGTCACACGACAAGAAATTTCAACGGTTTAAAAAGAAATTACAAATTAAAAACAATTTAAAAACAAAAACTAAGCCCTAAATATATTTAAGAGCCTTATTATAATTTTTAAACCCCAAATCTAAACTAAAGGCCGGCCCAAACTTTCTTTTCTCTTTATCTTCTATCGGCCCGTTCCTTTGTGAGATAATGGCGGCTCTGTTCTTTTCTTTGTTCGATCAAAATTAGGGCTTTCGTAATTTCAAAGACGCCGACTTTAGTTGCTCGATCAAGGAAGATTTATCACGTTGTTTGCTTTGTCGGTCGCACGCTTCTCTACTTTGCTCACAGCTCTTTGAAATTGATCGAGTTTGTGGTATGGCTTCGGCAAGTAATTTTTTGCTCTTTTACTTCCTGATTGAATGCTCGAACTCGATTGCTATTTGCCGATGATGATTGTGGGTATATATATGGATTCGATCTCCTTTATTTGCGTTCGTCTGATTTTTTCAACATCTTAGCTTCGGCCATTCGATTTCATTTGGATGTTGATGATTTCACTGACTTTTTCAATTTCGTATAAATTGATACTTGACACTCACGGTTTTGATTTATGACTTAGTCAATTTTCTTGGCCACCACGATTTCGACTTGTTCATCATATTCTTTGATCACGGCTTTGACTTTGCTGTGACGATATTGATTTATTTCATTTCTGTAACATGTTGGAATTTGACCCTATTGTGATTTTTGTGTCACTGCAATTTGCACTTTACCACGGCATTTTTTTATTCTATGATTTCGATACTGTAGAGTCAAAGTTTTCAGTGACATTTGCTTCTGCACTTTGTCTTGTTCTTTGTTGTAAAGTTGAATCACTGTCATTTGTTGATTTCGGCCACTTAACTTGGTTGCCTCATCATGTATACACTTGATAATCATGTTGTATTATCGACATGAGCTTGGCATTGTCACTTGTAGTAGATGTTGCAATTTTAACTTGTGTTCCTCAGGGTGTACTCGAGTCTGGTGCATATATGTATGATTGCATCTAAATTGTATACTTGATGCAGTCTTCATGCAATTGATTTCTTTGTAGTCTCTGGTATCATTCTTCGAGACAGTTTGCATTTCAATTTCTGGCTTTGATATGGATTTGTTTTAACGTGCATCCTGACCTTGTTGAGTTCTTGGATTTGTGCATCTTTGCCATAAGAGTGGATGTGATTTGCATCTGATTTTCATGTGTGTCCAGACCTGAATGTGCAGTCTTGTATATGTTTTGAGTCATGGTTGTTGTGTCACTGTTGTGTGCTGTTTGGTTCTTGATATTTGTGAATCTGGTTCATGATCTAGCTCGAGTTGCTTTGAGTCTCCATTGGATAGTTGCTACTGCACCATCCTGTTTGTATTGTGTCCTATGTTTCATGTCATCATTTCTAGATTTAGTAGCTCACATTGATTTCTACTTGTATACATACATACATATGGTTATGTGTGTATATAGGTGTGTCAGCATAGGTGTATGTATGTGTTTGATTCATATTTTGCACTGTGTATTTAATAGCCTCAAGTGTTTGTGACATCTGTAGTTTGACTCTTGTTTGGTTTTTGGTGCACATGCTTCTGATTCATTTTTGAGGCAGTTTACATATATTGGCTAATATGTGTTTGTGTACATATTCACTTGGTGGCATTTGTTTGCTGTTATGTTGGTGGCATTTGTTTGCTGTTATGTTGGTGGCATTGCATTGTTGTGCATTGAGCCTTGTTCGAACTCGTATCACTTGAGTTGAATCCAGCTGGTAGCTCGGATTTGACCTTGTGTTGAAAGTTGTGACATTATTTTATTACACTTGAGTTGAATCCGATAATTTGGGTTTGACCTGTGCTCACATGTCCCTATAAATTTATCAACTGTATATATCGGTGTGCACGGCCTTGTGGCATATACAGTGAAACACTGTGTATGTCACAAGCTGTTCGTGTATGATGAATTGAAAATTAAATGATGACGAACAACCCAAATAACCGAGGCAAATATTATTTCCAAAATTCACATTTTATTTTAATACTACAAAAATATTTCCTTTTTAATTTTACTGTGTCAATATTTATTTTTTGCAGATCGCTCAGATGCTGGATTCATATTGGAATGAAGTTGAAGATAAATTGTGAGTGAATGAGCGATATGTAGTGAGGACATATGTAAATGAAAGAAAGATTGTGATGTAATTGAATTTATATTGTAATCAAAATTGTGTATGTATAGTGAGAGCTCGAATTTGTACTATTCAAAATTGTACTAAATATTTGTTTGAATAAAAAATTCTGTTTGAATTCAAATTCTGTGTTATTTATTCTTATTCAGCAAATATTTATTCAGTCTATGAATAATAAAATAGTACTTTAACAAATACATTTTCACTAATATATATATATATATGTGTGTGTGTGTGTATATATATGTGTGTGTTTATTATCATCAAAAAAAATCATATAATCGCATATTCAACAATCTCCCCCTTTTGATGACAACAAATATATATTTAAGATTTTGAATATGTTAAATGTATTTGATCATTGATATGCTCTAATTGCTCCCCCTATTTAAATGCTTCCTCTCTACACAAAGGTCCCCCTACATATATGCATACAAATTAAAAATATGCAAATGAGCTTAGATGCAAATGGAAAATATTTGACCTTTGCTTGATTTTATTTGACAAAATCTTAACTTTTCTCTCCCCCTTTTGTTATCAGCAAAAGAATAATAGTATTAGAGAAAATAGAGATAAAGTGATCGATATTAATCCAACATTAAAACTCAACTGAATATAAATATTAAATTTCAATAAAAAATCAAACAAAAATCATAAATACTTTGTTAGGCGCATATTCCACTTTTAGAATGATGGGAATGATGTCATCATATAAAACCATACAGTTATGTCTATTTGTGGTATATTTATATCAGGAATTTGAATATCTACTAAGCATGCATAACCGTTAGGACTTTTAAATGGGATTAGTAGTATTCCAAATTTTTTTTTAAAAAATGAATTCAAGTATCTTCTAACCACGCATAACCGTGAGGACTTTTAAATGGGATTAGAATCAACTTGTTTATTTTAAAAATCAATGTTTTTGATATGCGTTCCATACATGCATAACCGTGAGGACTTTTAAATGAGCATGGAAGCACATAACAAATTCCAAGTAATTCACCCATGCATAACCGTGAGGACTTTTAAATGAGAGTGAATACTTTGGTATTTATTTATTTATTATTTATTTATTTATTATTAATATTTTTAAAAAATATAAAATGAGAAACGAAGGCTTCCTGTTTAAAGTACCACATATTGACAGACTATATAGAATTTTGATGAGTGATGGTCATTAGAAATATGATAGAAATAGAGACGGTCATGGAATTTTTACCAACAAAAAGTTTTATAAATCTTGTTTAAATTTCTAAAGAAATTTACTAATTATACCGTCTCGAGTTATAATGTATGATTAATATTAACGATCGTCACTTTTTCAATCACTATTCATCTTTTCGATAATCATTATGGAGTCAGATTAGTCAATGTAATCATTAAAATCAAATTCAAAAATAATTATAAAATCAATTTTTCTACAAATGACCAATCTGAAAACAAGGTCAAAAATAATTTTCTAGAAGGGGTTTTATAAGAAAATTTTCTGCTATTTGAAATGAAAAATATCCAGATATTTTCTTTGAAAAACGATGCAGTTACTAAATGTCGTCTACAAAAATCACGTTCAAATAGTAAGTTTTCTATCAATTAGATTACCAATGTAATCTGCATTTGAATTTCTCTTTTACTCCAAATTATCACTAATAGACCATGAAGTGTGCACCAAAAATTTCAAACTCAATTTTAACATTTTTTTAAATGACATTCTCTTGAATTTGAAATGAAGCCTTGTAAATAATCAGAAACCATGAATATAGAGTTAGCCTTATTATAACCAAATGTATTATCATCCAACAAAACATTATTATTAATCCAAACTAATATATATGAAGTAATTCAAATGCTCTAGAGATTTTTATAGTGTTTTTGGCATAAGAATATAATTGGCCAAACATTTTGAATAAGTCAGAATAAAAATCATCATATATTTCATCATCACATTATTGGCTGATTTAACTCAGATTTCGGTGTAGATTATCACATTTAACATATCGTTCAAATGAATATACCATTACCTGTTTTACCTTTACGATATTTTTCGTGGTTGTCCATTGTGATTCTGTCACCTTTATACTAGGCTAAGGAACTTTTCTTTGTCGCCCGTTATGTTCTTGAAACAGCCAGAATCCAAGTAACACAGTTGTTGTTCCTTAGCCTGCCACCATACCTACACGATAAAAGGTTTTAGTGACCTATTTGTTTTTATAGGTCCATTGTTGTTAGTGGTAGAATATTTTGAAAAATAATTTTTTGAAGACCCAAAACTATTTATATATGTTCCTTTTGGCACCTAGATTTGTTTAACTTTGAGAGATTTTATATTTGTGTCTTTTGAAACCCAAATTGGTATAGTTTTCACGTGTTTGGGTCTATACCAACAATTATTGTGATTGTGTCCATATTTTCTACAAATTGTGCACATAGAGTTGACTTGATTAATTTTGCTTTAAACATTTTCAGATTGATTATATCCAAGTCCTTGTCTAACTGTATTAACAGTTTGCTTCCCTAATAGCATATTCAACGATTTTTCACTTTTGGAAAATTTATCTAAAGTCATTGACAATTGTTGGACTTGTGTTTTGAGATATTCATTTTCGTTTAACAATTATGTGCACTTTTTGATAGAATTCTCTCTCCTTGTATTTTCACTTTCTTTCAAAATCAGAATTTCATTTCAAGCGATTTCTTTTTAATTTCTGATTTTTTAATTTCTTCTTCAAATGTTGGACACTTATCACACTTAGGGATCCTACTTTGATAGGTTTTAATTAATTGGTCAAGTTTTTTATTCAACTCTATCAAAGTATCCTTTTGTGATTCAAGTTTGGCATATTTCTTCCTAAGTCGTTCAAAACAGCCATTTACTTCGTGGAAATATATAAGTAATTCTAAGTGAGTGAGTTTTGATACCACGTTTGGCTCATCATTATCGCTATCAGTTATATTTCCCTGAAGGCACATATCTGATTTCTCACTCTCATTGCTAGAACTTTGATTATCTTCATCACTTGTATTCCACATGGCTGTAGAATTTCTCCCTTTTAATTTCTTTTCTTGGTCGTGTTGATTTTGAGGATAATTGGGCTTGATATCACCGGGTTTGTTGCAAATGATCCCGTGTTCTTCTGAATTGTCTAGTGCTTTGATTATTCTGCTTATCAATTGTTGATTTGGAGCTGGATTTCCGTATTTGTGGTTCCATTTTTTGAATCTCTTTATTAGTAGCGCCAGCTTAGCTGCTCCATCATTATTATCCTCATCACAACTGCCTTTTTCCAATCCTGTCAAGAACATTTCTTTAACTGAGTTGGTTGTGGAGGATTTCTCACTGCTGTTGACTTTTGCACCATATATTGCATTGAAAGTATTTCAGATTTCCAGTGCATTTTCACAATGAAAAATGAAATTAAAATTATCTTGATTAATATGAGAATATAATAAATGCATAGCCAGAGCATTAATCGAGATAATTTTCTTATTTGTTATATCACACCCATTTTCAACAATATCCCGACATTTAACATTAACAGATTTTAAATAAAATTCCATTTTCAATTTCTAATTTAAAAAATCTGTTCCATCAAAAATAGAAGGAATAATATTGGAACGATCCTTAAAAAATAGCCATTTTAAAAATTCAAATTTTTAAAACAAAATTTGGTTTTTGAAAAAAAATCAAAATTTTAAAACAAAAATGGCTTTTGTTCCTATCTCTAATACCACTTGTAGGATCGATTTCACCCTAGAAGGGGGTGAATCGGGTGATACTATTAATTATAAATATTAATTGCAGAAGCTTATAAAATAATTTCAACACAGATCATAGAATAATAGCAGCACAGATAATAGCAAAATAATAAAAATAGAACGACACAGAATTTACTTAGCTTCGGCAAAACCCTGTCTACGTGCTACCCCAAAGGTTTCTACTAGAAATTAAGTAGTCACACGCTTACACACGTAAACTCACGACACCCGCTACTGACTGACCTAACTCTACGCTCAAAACCCTGCCACAACTCAGCCACTGAGTTGCGAATTCTCAAACTGCGCCACGTAGTTTATCCCCTAGTCGCACGACTAGAAATTTCAACGGTTTAAAAAGAAATTACAAATTAAAAACAATTTAAAAACAAAATCTAAGCCCTAAATATATTTATGAGCCTTATTATAATTTTTAAACCCCAAATCTAAACTAAAGGTCGGCACAAACTTTCTTTTCTCTTTATCTTCTATCGGTCCGTTCCTTTATGAGATAATGGCGGCTCTGTTTTTTTCTTTATTCGATCAAAATTAGGGCTTTCGTAATTTTAGAGATGCCGACTTTGGTTGCTCGATCAAGGAAGATTTATCACGTTGTTTGCTTTGCCGGTCGCACGCTTCTCTAATTTGCTCACGGCTCTTTGAAATTGATCGAGTTTGTGGTACGGCTTCGGTAAGTAATTTTTTGCTCTTTTATTTTCTGATTGAATGCTCGAACTCGATTGCTATTTGCCGATGATGATTGTTGGTATATATATGGATTCGATCTCCTTTATTTGCATTCGTCTGATTTTTTCAACATTTTAGCTTCGGCCATTCGATTTCATTTGGATGTTGATGATTTCACTGACTTTTTCAATTTCATATAAATTGATACTTGACACTCACAGTTTTGATTTATGACTTGGTCAATTTTCTTGGCCACCACGATTTCGACTTTTTCATCATATTCTTTGATCACGACTTTGACTTTGCTGTGACGATATTGATTTATTTCATTTCTGTAACATGTTGAAATTTAACCCTATTGTGATTTTTGTGTCACTGCAATTTGCACTTTACCACGACATTGTTTTATACTATAATTTCGATACCGTAGAGTCAAAGTTTTCAGTGACATTTGCTTCTGCACTTTGTCTTGTTCTTTGTTGTAAAGTTGAATCACTGTCATTTGTTGATTTCGGCCACTTAACTTGGTTGCTTCATCAGGTATACACTTGATAATCATGTTGTATTATCGACATGAGCTTGGCATTGTCACTTGTAGTAGGTGTTGCAGTTTTAGCTTGTGTTCCTCAGGGTGTACTCGAGTCTAGTGCATATATGTATGATTGCATCTGAATTGTATACTTGATGCAGTCTTCATGCATTTGATTTCTTTGTAGTCTCTGGTATCATTCTTCGAGACAGTTTGCATTTCAATTTCTGGCTTTGACATGGATTTGTTTTAACGTGCATCCTGACCTTGTTGAGTTCTTGGATTTGTGCATCTTTGCCATAAGATTGGATGTGATTTGCATCTGGTTTTCATGTGTGTCCAGACCTGAATTTGCAGTCTTGTATATGCTTTGAGTCATGGTTGTTGTGTCGCTGTTGTGTGCTGTTTGGTTCTTGATATTTGTGAATCTGGTTCATTGATCTAGCTCGAGTTGCTTTGAGTCTCCATTGGATAGTTGCTACTGCACCATCTTGTTTGTATTGTGTCATGTGTTTCCAGTCATCATTTCTGGATTTAGCAGTTCACGTTGATTTCTACTTGTATACATACATACATACAGTTATGTGTGTATATAGGTGTGTCAGCACAGGTGTATGTACGTGCTTGATTCATATTTTGCACTGTGTATTTGATAGCCTCGAGTGTTTGTGACATCTATAGCTTGACTCTTGTTTGGTTTTTGGTGCACATGCTTCTGATTCATTTTTGAGGCAGTTTGCATATATGGGCTAATATGTGTTTGTGTACATATTCAATTGGTGGCATTTGTTTGCTGTTATGTTGGTGGCATTTGTTTGCTGTTATGTTAGTGGCATTGCATTGTTGTGCATTGAGTGTTGTTCGAACTTGTATCACTTGAGTTGAATCCAGCTTGTAGCTCGGATTTGATCTTATGCTGAAAGTTGTGACATTATTTTATTGCACTGGAGTTGAATCCGATAATTTGGGTTTGACCTGTGCTCACATGTTCCTGTAAATTTGTCAACTGTATATATCGGTGTGCACGGCCTTGTGGCATATACAGTGAAACACTGTGTATGTCACAAGCTGTTCGTGTATGATGAATTGAAAATTAAATGATGACGAACAATCCAAATAACTGAGGCAAATATTATTTTCAAAATTCACATTTTATTTTAATACTACAAAAATATTTCCTTTTCAATTTTACTGCGTCAACATTTATTTTTGCAGATTGCTCAGATGCTGGATTCATATTGGAATGAAGTTGAAGATAAATTATGAGTGAATGAGTGATACGTAGTGAGGACATTTGTAAATGAAAGATTGTGATGTAACTGAATTTATATTGTAATCAAAATTGTGTATGTATAGTGAGAGCTCGAATTTGTACTATTCAAAATTGTACTAAATATTTGTTTAAATAAAAAATTCTGTTTGAATTCAAATTCTGTGTTATTTATTCTTATTCAGCAAATATTTATTCAGTCTATGAAAAATAAAATAGTACATTAACAAATACATTTTCACGAATATATATATATGTTTATTATCATCAAACCAAAAATAATATAATCGCATATTCAACACTGTTTTTTATCAAATACATTTCTTTTTAGTGGCGAAGAATTTATTCTCTTAGTTTAACACCGTCTCTGAGACGTACGAGCTCAGAGGTTATGTACTTGATGGTTACTAGTGATACATTCCTAATTTGGTATTGTGGCATACGAAGTGCTACTGATCATGTGTTGATCTAAGCATGGCTTTTGTGTAAAGCGTAGCTTTGTGGATGAGACCTCGTCGGATCTCACAACCAGAAAATGGTCGAAATAGGAAAGATGCGGCAAGGTTATTAGGGGTCGCGCCCCTAGGATATGTCGATTTCTTTTGGAAAAAGGTGGTATCATGGTATGGAGCCCAGATAACTAACCTATGTGGTTACTGCAAATACATTGCTTTGTGGTTGTTGGTATTGAGCGCTCGGGTAAAGGTCGGTAATGACCGAGGGTGGCATACTTGTGTGGTGTTATCTAGTTACAGAGGTAACCCGACCTTGTGTTGGCAGAGATCCGGTTACGTTCTCGGGGCGTCCCTCCAAAGGCGTTCCCATGTGGCCCAGTAAGTTCCTTAGCGTGACCATTTATTGAAAATCCAATCATCAATACGCGCCTTTTACGATTGCAGTTGTATAACCTGTCATTCTTAAATGGTAGCTATAGCAGGCATAATATAATGGTATCTATGCTGGCTATGAGTAATATTGTACTTTCGAAAGGTTTTCTGTACTATGCACTAATAATAATATCAAAAGGATTTTCACGTATCAAGCATGTTTGACTACCAGAAGGAGAAATCTCCCCCAGGTGTGTGATTGCATAGTGTGTGTGTCGGGAGGCCTTATGGTAGTTTCATTTTTCAAAAAGCATTGTGGATATCTTTTAAATTATTTTATTTTTCTTTTGCAAAGATAAAACTATTTTCGTTTGCTCACACCAGTCTCATGACTGATCTGGAGTTTATTATTTCCTTTCTAAACTCTGTGTGTCCACAATTTTCCACACGGATAGTCTTGAGTTGGATTTTTCAGATAATCAAATAGTAGGAGTAGATTCAATAGAATCCAGCCTTTGGATTTGGCGATCACATTTGTTTCTCTGGGATCAGAGTTGCTACAAGTTCAGCATGATGGTGGTTCGAGCATTTGGAGCTTGGAGTTTTAGCATGGAAGACGTTATCTTTTCTGATGTTGTTGCTTTATTCTTCCGTTGTTGTCTTGTGAATCTGTATATCTATCTCTGATATTGATATCATTGATATCAGTTGTATCAAACGTTGTATCAACTGTTGTATACAAATAAAGTTATTCATTTTCTTCCGCTGTGTTATTGTACTTAATGTGTTATAAGCTCCGGCGAACCAGATTCCACATTTAAATCTGCGGCATTCGAATACGGGTGATATATTTGATGCCGATTTTTAAAGGTCGAGTCAGGGTCGTTACATGTAATACATTATTCCCTCTTGATTTATTCCTCCTTTCAAGGTACCATCTGTTTTAACAAATCAACATCAAACGAAGTCAAATTAGAATTTTGTATAGTTGTTTGGGACATATAAGCTTCAGTTTTGTTTTTATTTTTTTAAATAACGTCATTCCTAATGTTCATTTTTGTTGGTTCATTTAAATACAGTGGTCCCGTTATAACCTGGCAAAATTCTTGACCAAAAGACTGAGAAATGATATGAATCAACTTCCATCTCCTTCATCATCTTTACATCATCCTGCAAACATTTGATAATCATATATTTTCTTCAATACTTGGTTTATATTGACATTCCATTACATCATTCTTTTCATATTTCAGTTACTTTGTATCCGTGTTACGGGTCCATGGCAACGTCTCCATTACTGCCGCCCTAAATTTTCTCTGTATGCTCTGGACAATGAAAAAGTACCAATAATATCTCAAATGCAGATGTATTACTGCTATTCTTTTCACAAACTAGAATATTTTGAAATATTATACTCCCATTAGATTTTATGAGGCTACCAATTATATTAACATAACTGTCTAGCATGCACGGTTGCTGGTGAGTGAAAGTTCACCAAATGCTAGTTCCTTTCCCCCCATTTGATGCTCCCTCCACCTAAAACCATATCACATATTATGATATGTTTCAATGTATACATATTTCAATACTACACATCTATAATAATAAATAAATAAATAAATTAAAAGAAAAAGCATACCTAATATGTAGAAGATGTAACACCGAATTTAAATTCACCATAGAACATAGACCTTTGTATATCAGCTTCAAGTGGAACTAAAATTGTCCATGGTTAGGTTATTGGTGCAGTATTTTCCGTATTAGAGCATGTAATATGAGTGTCTGACCTCTTTCTTCTGTAACTAATGGTCAAATTTTTCTTTGAAAGAAAGAGACTGGCATATTCTTTTCTGGATGCTAGAAGTGGATCACTGGACCTTGTTTGAATTAGCATGTTCAGGAGTTTAGCCATGGTTTATAAATTTTAATTGAAGGGGTCCTTGTTTGAATTAGCATGTTCAGGAGTTTAGCCATGGTTTATAAATTTTAATTGAAGGGTATCTCTTTCTTGCTTGTGATTAGTACCACACCTATGTGCATGTTTTTATAAAGGCTCGGAGCCTGTAAAAGTAATATATATATATATATATATATATATATATATATATATATATATCTTGGCAGTTTGACTGCGAATGCAACTTTTGTTGAAATTATTCGCCACGAGAAGGGTGAGAAGTTTCATGGCATATTCTCCCCTGTTGTGAGATGTACTTTGATTCGTGTATTATTGGCTCTATTCGCTAATTTCGAGTTGGAGCTTGAACAATTGGATGTAAAGACTATATTTTTGCATGAAGATCTCAAGGAAGATATCTACATCTTTTAGACATAGCTAGAGTGTCTATAAGCTGAACAAGTCTTTGTATAGATCGAAGCACTTCCCAAAACAGAGGTGCAAATGATTTGACAAATTTATGTTTTCACAAGGATTTGCCAAGAGCTACAAGGACCAATAAATGTACTTTAAGAGTGTGGGGTTGGTATGATTTACTATCTATTATGTGACGATCCATAATCGGCCTTCGAAAATCGGCACCGAATACGACACTCGTATTTGAATGCCGCAGATCCAAATGTCGAACCTGGTTCGCCGGAGCTTATAACACATTAAATAACACAGCGGAAGAAAAAGAATAGCATATATCAATATACAACATTTGATACAATAACTGATACAACATGAATGGTACAATGAATATTAATATACATCAGAGATATGATACAAGCTAATAGCAGCGGAAAGAAAAGATAACACAGCAGCGGAACAAAATCTCCAAAGATCTCCAATCCAATGCTCCAAAGCAAGAACTCCAAGCCAGTAGCTCGAACCACCATCACGTTTCACCAAGATAAGCAAGTGCAGTTCAGATCCAAAGACTGAACTAGCTCCAGATAATCTATTAAACCTAACTATCTGAAAAACCCAACTCTAGACTGCCCGTGTAGGAAAATAGTGGGCACCCAGAGTTTAGGAAAGGAACAATAAACTCCAAGTCAGTCATGGGACTGGTATGAGCAAACAAAAACATTTAGTCTTTTAAAATAAGCAACAAAGAATTTAAAACAAATCCGCAATGCTTTTTAGAAAATGAAACTACCATAAGGCCTCCCGGCACACACACAATGCAAACGCACACATGGGGGAGATTTCTCCTTATGATAGTCAAACATGCTTACTACGAGAAAAATCCTTTGATATTATTACTAGTGCATAGTGGAAAATCTTTCGAAAGTATAATATAAATCCTAGCCAGCATAGGTACCATGATACTATGCCCACTATAGCTGCCATGTTAAATGGCAGGTTCTACAACTAAAACCGTACAAGGCACGTATTGGATGAATGGATTTCCATCAAATGGTCAGGCTAAGGAACTTCCTACTGCCACATGGGATCGCCTCTGGCGGGACGTCCCGAGAACTAACGTTACGGTTAGATCTCTGCCAACACTAGGCCGGGTTAGCTCTGTAACTAGGTAACTACTACACGAATATGCCATCCCCCGGTCCTTTGGGACCTTTATCCGAGGCGCCTCAAAGCAACAACCACACAGTAAATGAGATTGGAGCAACCACATAGGTTAAATACCAGGGCTCCATACCTGATACCACCCTTTACCAGAAGGGAATGACATACCCTAAAGGGCGCGACCCTCATAACCTTGCCGCATCTTTCCTGTTTTGACCATTTCCAGGGTGTGAGGTCCTGATGCAGTCTCGTCCACAAAGCTACGCTTTATACCAAAGCAATGCTTTGATCACAAATGATCAACAAATGATCATCAACACACAGCAGCACTTAGCATGCCACACTACCAAATTGGGAATATATCACTGATAAATATCAACTACATAACCTCTGAGCTCGTACGTCTCAGAGAAGGGTGTTAAGCTAAGAGAATAAATTCTCCACCACCAAGTAGAAATGTATTTGATAGATATCAATTTAATATCTCAAAGTGTAATGTCGGACACACAACCATACAAGTCTGTCCGGGTTCGAACAGAACCGAAGGCACTTCCGAAGAAGCCCTTGCAAATTCGGATAATCCCTAATCACGTCCGGACTTCCCATCACATATGGAGATCTCTATACCGGGGATCAGCCAGTGCAGAGACAATCGATGAGTTATCCTTTTGTTTTCGGAAATATCCGGTATTCACCACCGGTCTTCAATTGTTATCCATAACGTCGTATCACTATCCGGAATGGGCTATATGACACAAGGTCCTCCCCCGGCTAAACCGAATAATGAGCGCCATATTTTAAAACATATGGATATGGGATTTTAGTTAAGTCACAACTTATAAAATCCAAAACTTTTCTTTCAATGGTTAAACAAATTACCATTTTAAATCTTTAAACCAAAAGATTTATTTCACAAAGGTTCACCTAGTTTCACAAAGATCTATTCATAGATTCAAAACAACTCCCATTCCAATTGGATTAACTCAATAAATCTTTAAATTAAAAATTTAATTTATAGCTTTCAAAACACGTTCCAAAGATTTATTTATAACTTGGAAAACCATTTTCATTTCAAATCTTGAATTCCTTTTAACACACATTGGAAATCCATTTCTTATATGAAAGCTTCTATTATTTGAAAACAACAGTTTCGTTTCAGAAAAGTCTGATTTATACAAGTTGAAATCTTGGGTTAAATTTAAATTCCAAACATCACTTTTTAAAATGGTTTAAAAACCCATATAAACCCATTTATAAGTTGAATAACTTTTTAAACCTTAGTTCCCAAATTATAGAATTCAACTTCAAATATTGAATTCAAATTTAAATTAAATTATTTAAATTCCAAAACTTAATCGAGTTATTCAAAATAACCATTTTCAAAAGCTTTAATTCTAATTCCAAAACTATTTTGGATTCAAAAATACAATTTTAAAATATATTTCAAAAGTCTGTGACTTAACCCATTTCCACGTGCAATCCATATTTGTGCGTGTACAAGTGTGGTCCAGGGGTTATACACAATAAAAGTGCAACATCATCAACCATCACAGATTTAATCATTATGATTCGATGTGGGTTTCGGATAACCAAATGGAATCCGACTCCCTGTCGCATCGAAATTTAAATGTCGTTTTACGGGTCAAAGGATTTGCATATTCATATAATCATATATATATCATAGATATAACAGCTTAGCACAAAGCATCAAATAGCATCACATCACATATCAAAATATCAATCCAACACACATCATTCAGTAGCAATCAAACATCTACAATTAAGATGAATAAATTGTGTGGTTTAAATTAATTAACCACATAATTACTTTCATAAATTATCTTTAATCAATGATTAGTTATCCTTAATTAAAATTAATTGAATCTCAATCATCTTTGTTAATTAATCATTCCTCAATTAATTACTCTAATTAATATATCCTTAATTGTTCATAAATGAAGCCCTAATTACTTTTATTAATTAATTAAACCTTAAATTTAAGTAATTACTTCTCAAGTAATTATATTATCAAATCTTCAATAAATCAAGAGATAAATTAATTACTTTGATTTTTCTTTAGAGCTTGTTTTATACATTACCTCTATTACATTAGTTAGTTAAAATATTAAGTTTGTTTAAAATAATGTTTATTCTAATTACCTTCCTTAATTTCATTATTCAAATTATATAAATAAATTCTTGAGTTAATGTAACAAAATTTAATATGAGTTTAATTACTTTAAAATGTCTTGTTTAAACTTTAATTAGTTAAAGCTCAAATAAAATCATCATTTAATAGAAGGCAATTAAAATCATTCAAAACGTTGAAGTTTCATATTTTTTTTAGAACAAAACTGCTTTGTATATAAAACCCGAGGCACTTCGAGTCTTCCCCAGGATTTCTTCCTGCTTGCTTCGAGCTCCTACAAAATTTGGCCCGAGCGCTGATATATTTTTTTCTTTCCAAATTTTGTTAAGTATTAAAATCAAACCGGATGCAATGCTAATTTATCACTAGCTCGTCTTCGAGTTTTCCCCAATTTCCCCCGGGTACTACTACGATCCCATACTCTTCTTCCCCAAACACAATACTAGTACAACCATGGGTCATGTGCACATGCACAATCGAGTTCGCCGCCGCTAGTTGAATCTCCGGCCACCCCCAAGTCAACGCCCATCCACCTGAACCCCACGAGCATCCAGAAACCTATCTCGTCAACAAGATCGAAAATTTTGCTATCTACCCAACTGTAATGAAACCGAGCTACAAAAAAACACGCCGAACTGTTGATGCCGACCACCAGACAATCTTAGCCTCCGGTCATGACTACCTCATCCACACAGATAACACCCCCCAAATCCATGTGCAACTCGATGCACGCACGGAGCCCCAACGGCCATTTTTCCAACCAATGCCTAAATTAGGGTTAAAAATTTGATCTCCTCGCCGCCGTCGCTACAGTGGACTAGAATACTTCCACTTATTTTTCTCCAACTCACCGTAGGACCTTTCCTCTCCACGCCAAGACACAACCATCATCATCATCTCGTTGGTCGGAATTTTGCAAAAACCCCTAATCTGGTTACCTCGGCTTATCTTAGTGATTACTAAATTAAAAGTTTTGATTTTATTTCCAAAAATCATAATTTTCGATAAGCTTTTAGGTGGCATATCTGAAATTAAAATTTACCAGTTTTGAAATTGATCATGACTTGAATTTCAACAGTGCTTTCTTGTTCCAAGTTTTAAGTCCTGAGTATTATCCTTTTAAATGTTTTTAACTTTCAATCTTACATGAATTCAAATATTTTTTCTTTGATACTTAAACCTAACACAACTGGAATCAAGAAACTTGGATTCTTAACAGATTTTCATAAAAAAATGAAACCTGTAGCTAGAACAGAATTTACAATCCTGTACATCAACATACACATGCAAAGATGCATAATTCATTCAAATTTTGTTGCATGCAAACTATATTCAGCTTGCATACATAATAATCAAGTCTCTGGAAAAGTTTACTCACTTGTTTCTCAATTCAATTTTTTTCCAAGAGAAATGGGGAGAGAGATTTTAGATATCACTACAATTAAAATGTTACAGGAAGACAGAGACATGGAAACAAATGTTTCCAGGAAAATCAAACACAAGCTTGGCCACTCATTCACATGCAAAGCCATTCACATTCATATAAGCATTCATATAAGAATCCAAACACAAAGGAAATTAGAGCAAGCATAGGTTTACTCACCTGAAAATTCCAGAAACAGAAAGGTTTTTCCTGATAGTTTCAAAGATAGATGAAGGCCTGTATAATTTTTTTTCTTTAATCTCCATGAAGCTTTTATCTGCAAATTGTAAAAAAACACTTTGCTTACTTCCTATTGCATTTGCCTATCTACTTTATTAATAACAAAAGTTTTTTTTTTCTTACTTACAGTATGATTTTTTTTATATACAACAGGGGAACCTCCTGCAATTGAAACAGAAATCAATCTGTTGCCTTGAACTTGATTCTTCCTGCAACTTAGATTGATTGAGCATTATTGTTTAAATGTTTGTTATACTTACTGATTACTAACATCACATTCAAATTTTAAACAGAAAGAAATTTACTTGCCTTCAAATTTTTTTTTTCCAGAAAATTTGCATTTATCTCCTGGCTACAAACTGAAGCATCCACTTTTCTTTGTTGCTTTAACTTCAGGTTGATTTGCACGCTTTGGTTTGATTGGTTTTTTTTTTTCCATTGAACTTTGATTCTCCTTTTTGGTTTAGAAACTGAGTTTTAAATCTGAAGCTCTCACTTGCATTGACTGCAGGTTATACTACAGGCTTGTACTTGCGAATGGTAATTGTTTTCAGGTTAATTTGATTTTGAGTTTTTGAGAAAAGGATGCCATTTTCTTTCTTTGATTCCAGATTTCGAATTATAATGATGAATGAAGAGTAAATGTGATATTTTCAGCCTAGTTTTTGATTTTTTCTTTCTTTTGGTTTGAACTGAATTGTTTCCTTTTTGATATCTATGTTTTAAAAAGCTTTGATATTGAGATGTGTGATGCAAAATCTGTTTTTCAGATTTTGCTGAGATATGCTAAGATATGTTATATGATGGCATATGGGAAGATGTGAAGCTTCTTGTATTTTTTTTTTAAATTTCATTATTTTAAATAAAAGTAATGATGTTATTTGTATGTATACATATATGTAAGATCTAAAGGTATGTTTACATTGTTTGTACATATACATATGTACAATATATATTTTTCATGTTCTACCTCTTTTGCATTATTGATTTGTAAATATGGAAGTGATTTGTATTATTTATATTTTCATATTTCTAACATTTGTAAATATTTTTACATTTTAAATTTTGGGAATATACAACTATATTCTTTCCAGAAGAAGATGTATTTTTTAAATCTTTTAATCAAATAAAATAAAAAAGTATATAATATGGTCGAATTAAAATTCTGAAATAGCTTTTGTAATTTTTTTTATTTATATCAATTTTATAATATTACTTTTTAAACCAATATTATCTTTAAGCTTAGTTTATTTTATTTTTGAATTAAGACTAGTATACCATTTAAATAAATAATTATCTATATTTATATTATTTCAAATTTTTATTTCTTATTTTATAACCATTTTGTCCATTATTCCTACTTATACTAATTTAAAGAAAGAAAATGAATTTTAAACTAATTATGCTTTTAATAAATAAACCCATATAAAATAGTATTTAGTTTTAAACAATTGTTTTGAAAATCATTAATATCTAATTCAAAATAAAATTTTCAAAATAAATATTACCAATTTCTACTAGTATAAAATTATGTGGTTTTAAAATCCAAATTTATAAATATATACATTTTGAATTTTCAAAATCAAAATCTTATTTAAAATTTTAACTTTCAATATATACATATTTATTCAAATTATAGTGCATATTTATCTCTAATATAATTATCCTTAAATCCAATTTTTTTGTTATTATAAGATACTTATCCTTAAATTCCAACCAAATTTCTATTTATAATCTAAATTTTAAGTTTATTTTGGGAATCTCAAATTAATTCACAATTAAATTCACAGTTTAAATTCAAAATTAATCTAATTATTGAATTATTTTGGCTAATATTTCAGGAATGTTACAGATTCCCCTCCTTAAGAAATTTCGTCCTCGAAATTTGCTAGAAAGACGAAAAGAAAAGATGAAAGATAGAGAAATACCTTTCCAAATCGAACTGAATATAAATTCTGTATTTGGCTTACCAAATAAGAATATCAACAATAGATATGAGAACAATCTCATATAATATTACACAAGATATTCGGGTCCACCGGTCTACGAATATGCAAGGGCACTAATTAGTTCGAGGGACAACTAATCGTTCGTAGAATATATCGGATCCAGAGATGGATAGATGGATTCAACCTTATACAATTTCTCAAACACTAGATATAGATTTCAAATTCAAGTCGAAATACCCCAAAGTATATAACTTGTTCCTCTACGGACTTCGATATACACAAGAAATTATAATAGAATTTAAATTTTGGTTTTAAAAGAAATCGTTTTATTGATATAATTCAAATTTAGCTTCATATGTGTTAACCAATTTATGTAATTTAAAATTTCCAATTTATTTAATTTAAATTTTCAATTTCAAACTCAATAGAGTTGAAAAGCTAATAAGAACCCGATGAAGATACGAAGTAAGGATTTTCTACAACGATTCGTAGGGCTACCATCACACCGAAGCTCCTTTCTGTAGCTGTCACAAAGCAATCAAATGAATACGAAATTGAATCAAAGGAGATTGATAGAAAAAAGTTGTTTCCGCTGTTGCAGGGCATTGACCATTGGTAGTGGTATTCCCCAGTCCCCTATCTCATCCTCTTCTTGCACTAATAATCACTATCAGTGGGTAGTAAGAGAATTTACTGAGGCATTCGAACGGATATCTTAGGGATTACTCATTCTAGGGTATATTTCACCCTATCTCTAATGAGTTACTTAATGTGTTATACTCCATAGTTAAAGTTTTAACCAAAGCCCTGATACCAAATGTGACGATCCATAATCGGCCTTCGAAAATCGGCACCGAATACGATACTCGTATTCGAATGCCGCAGATCCAAACGTCGAACCTGGTTCGCCGGAGCTTATAACACATTAAGTAAATAACACAGCGGAAGAAAAAGGATAGCATATATCAATATACAACATTTGATACAATAACTGATACAACATGAATGGTACAATGAATATTAATATACATCAGAGATATGATACAAGCTAATAGCAGCGGAAAGAAAAGATAACACAGCAGCGGAACAAAATCTCCAAAGATCTCCAATCCAACGCTCCAAAGCAAGAACTCCAAGCCAGTAGCTCGAACCACCATCACGTTTCACCAAGATAAGCAAGTGCAGTTCAGATTCAATGACTGAACTAGCTCAAGATAATCTATTAAACCTGACTATCTGAAAAACCCAACTCTAGACTGCCGTGTGGGAAAATAGTGGGCACCCAGAGTTTAGGAAAGGAACAATAAACTCCAGGTCAGTCATGGGACTGGTATGAGCAAACAAAAACATTTGGTCTTTTAAAATAAGCAACAAAGAATTTAAAACAAATCCGCAATGCTTTTTAGAAAATGAAACTACCATAAGGCCTCCCGGCACACACACAATGCAAACGCACACATGGGGGAGATTTCTCCTTATGATAGTCAAACATGCTTACTACGAGAAAAATCCTTTGATATTATTACTAGTGCATAGTGGAAAATCTTTCGAAAGTATAATATAAATCCAAGCCAGCGTAGGTACCATGATACTATGCCCACTATAGCTGCCATGTTAAATGGCAGGTTCTACAACTAAAACCGTACAAGGCACGTATTGGATGAATGGATTTCCAACAAATGGCCAGACTAAGGAACTTCCTACTTCAACATGGGATCGCCTCTGGCGGGACGTCCCGAGAACTAACGTTACGGTTAGATCTCTGCCAACACAAGGCCGGGTGTAACAACCCGCATATTTATCATTTATATATTTAAATATTTTATTTAAATATTTCACCGTTCATCGGATTTTGGACCGAAAAGCTACTTTGTGCAAACAGTCGAATTGAGACTCGAGACCACCCCTATTGAGTTCAAAATGACGTTTGCGACCTTTTTGAGTATAAGCTTCGATATGTTTGGAGAAAGTTGATTTTTGCCACTTTTTCACTTAGGGCTTTGGTTTGGGCTGAGCCCATTAACCCCACTTATGTATTCAGTCCCAACCCTCTCCTCTTCATTTACTTCCTTTCTATTTTCCTAACCCTTCAAGCTTTAGCAACAATGGTGGAGAGGAGTGGAAATTAAAACTCCAAGCCCTAGTTCCATAGCAAAATCCAAGTTCTTGCTCCAAAATCTATGAGAACCCATTGGTAAGCTTCCTCTTCTTCTTCTCCAACTCATTCTCTCTTTGATTTCAGAAATTTCCTAAACCTAATTTAGGGAATGTTTCTCTTTTAAGCTTAGATTCAAGCTTGTTGAGTTGGAATTGAAGAGTGCTTGTTCTTGTCATTGCTTCATAGCATCTTCTTCATTCGTTTGGGTTCAAAGGTGAGATTTTTAATCTCACATCTATGCTTATAATTCTCTTCTATTGTTAGGTATGAATTCCTAACACTTATTCATGTGCATTTGATTTTGATTTGGATTGCTTTTGTGAATATTCCAATTTTTAGTGCTTTGAGTTCAATACGTTAAAAATCCTAACTTTGATGTTTGAACATGTTTTTGGTGATGCATCGAGGAGCATATAGGGCCGGGTAGTCGATTGGCATAAACCCTTAGCGCCGTTGCTCGTGCGATTGCAATTTGGTCGGGATTTGCACCTCCTTTGAAATAGGGTAGGAAGTGCAAGTATACAAGTTCGGCCGACCGAGCCCCCTGGGCCGGTCGACCGACCTGTAGTCCAGGCACTTCCTGCCTCTGTTTGGAAGTGCTGGTTACAGGCTTCGGCCGACCGAGCCCCCTGGGCCGGTCGACCGACCTGGTGCCCCGAGCACTTCCAACCTCTGGTTCGGTCGACCGACTCAGGGAGTCCGGTCGACCGACCTGCTCAAATTTGCCAGATTAGCCTATATTGCTAATTCGTTTGAATTTCCAACTTTAATCGATTCGTGTTGTCTCCCTTTTGTTGTTATCATTTGTTATGACTTTGATGACTTATTTTCTTTGGGAATTCTTGGAATATCCATTTCGATGGATTCGATATCGATTTCTTTGGATTTTATTCACGTTTTCGAATGTGAATCTTAGTGATTGATTGTTCCTACAATCTTCTTTGTGATTTGTCACTTTGAAAATATAAAGGTTTTCTATACTAGTAGTAAATATCAAAACTCTTTCTTCAAATGATTTCAACACTATTTTATTACAAAGCTCGTTTTCTTAAACCGTTTTCCAATCTATTAGTATATACAAGCCTTTACCTCACTCGTATGAGAAATCTAATTAAACGACATAGTAAAACAAGTGGTACGAAACGCTTGCGTTTACTTCATCGGTTAATTCTTGGACTTCTTCGATTGAATCTCTTGTGACAATTTTCTAGTGGAGATCTACAATTTGTTCGTAAATATTTAAGTTAAGCTAGTGGTTATGGGACATGAAGCTAAGCTCATATATTTACTAGCTTACTCTAATCGACACTTCTCTTTGATCATGACGATCATTTTATGGTTTAGACTAGCATTATGCGATGTCTCTTTGTCCACGTGGAGGACTGTACGTCGTTTTTATTGAGCTTCGGCTCACCAGGAGGAGCTTCGGCTCAAAGTCCGCAATGAGGGACTATACCCTGTCACGAGGAGCTTCGGCTCACCAGGAGGAGCTTCGGCTCAAAGTCCGCAATGGAGGAGTATACCCTTTCACGAGGTGCTTCGGCTCACCAGGAGGAGCTTCGGCTCAAAGTCCGCAATGGGGGACTATAACCTGTCACGAGGAGCTTCGGCTAACCAGGAGGAGCTTCGGATCAAAGTCCGCAATGGGGGACTATACCCTGTCACGAGAAGCTTCGGCTCACCAGGAGGAGCTTCGGCTCAAAGTCCGCAATGGGGGACTATACCCTGTCATGAGGAGCTTCGGTTCACGAGGAGGAGCGTCGGCTCAAAGTCCGCAATGGGGGACTATACCCTGTCAGGAGGAGTTTTTGACTCACCAAGAGGAGCTTCGGCTCAAAGTCCGCAATGGGGGACTATACCCTGTCTGGAGGAGCTCCGGCTCATTTTTCTGGGATTGGCCATCCTTTTTATTGTGATTTATGGATTTCTTGTGTTGATTTCTGGAATTTATGTTTCACCAACTTTTACGATTGGCATGGATATATATGTCATTTATTGTGGCTTAGTGAATGAAATTAGGAGTATGACATTCCTTTTAGCTTGAGTAGATCTTTGTGATATTGATTAATCTCTTGTTGATTTTTCAATTACTTATATATCACAGCTTTGCATTGTGATTATTATGCGTTTAGTCATATCTCTTATTCTGTATCATTTCATCTGATATTTATAGCTAGACTGATCCGTTTATTATTTTCTTATTAAATAATACTCGGGTCAGACCGAGATTTTACAGGTGCTTCTGCTTGCTTTACATCCGGGATTACCTCCTTGACTTTTGGTTAACTACCTTAGTTTAGTAGTTTTTGTTGTATACATTTGAGATACAGACTCTATGATGTATACTTATTCTTTTATCTAGCACTTGTATCTATTCTTTTTGATATTGTGGATCTTATTTGACCACTACTCTGATGAGCACTTTCATGTGTTCTATTCATATCTATTTCCGCCTTTGTGATATGAATTGTCTGTGACTGATTTATGTTATGCTTATTTCTATATTTGTTTCCGAAGATATCATAGCCACTGTGTAGTAGCTTTGAGTTTGTGTTGGCATGTCGGATTTCCACTTGAAAAGAACTGCATGTTATACTATCTGACATATCGATGCTCGCACAAAGCAATTACACGGATGGTCGCTCCTCAACAGCCTTATTCTCCGTGCTAGTTGACAGCATTCACTCCGTAATGTTCTTGGCTAGCGTGGGTATAGAGGTGGGGCGTCACAGCTTGGTAGCAGAGCCAAACTTCGGAACAATATAGAATAATTTAGCAAGGATCATGTCCTAAGTCTTTCTTAGGAGTTGTGCTTTAGGATTTTATTCGGGTCTTCGTACCGTTCTATCCTATTTTCTTTATGATTCCTTGTTTTATCTATCAAGAATTGCTTGATATTTATCTTGAGAATAACGTTTTCTTCTTCTTTATTTCTTTCTTAAAGAAGAGAAATGGTTAGACCTGGCCGTCCCAGCGCCGGTCAATCTAGTGCTACTCCCCTGGATGGAGTATTTATGTCTGCCCAGCAGCTTCTAGATCTTGTTAAGAACGCTCAAGCTGCCGGACCCAATCCTTTCCCTACTCATCCTAGATCCGGTTTTGCACGCTTGTGCAGAGACTACACCGATTTGGGTGGAAGGCCATTCAAGGGATCCGAGAGTGTTATAGAAATTCAAGCTTGGCTCAAATCATGCGATCGTATCTTTTCTCGCATGAATCTTATTGACTTACATCGAGTCCAAGTGGCTTCTAGCATGCTCCAAGAAAGAGCATTAGATTGGTATGAGCTTTTAATTTCTGAAATCGTTGAGGCGTATCTCACTTGGGAGCAATTCCGAGAAAGATTCGAATTGAAATTTGTGCCCGAGGCCGAAAAATTAACTTTGGCCCGGCGTTTTATTGACCTTGTTCAAGGTGAATCTTCTGTGACAGACTATGTCTCATCTTTCGAATCTCTGTCCAAATACGGGGTTGAGTACATTAATACCCCATTGAAGAAAAATCAGAGATTTGTCTATGGCTTGAATAAGAATCTTAAGAAGCCATTACTCTTGAAACTTGAGGTTTCATCTCATTATTTTTATATCAAAAGAACTTGTCGATTCTTTTTCTTTGAATATTTTGGGTTTGATGACTTCTTTGAGTATTGTGAATCCGGATGGTAGATCCGCAACACTCAATTTGCTTTTTATTGATGCCAAAATTATTTTATGAGACTTTTCTTTCCGAGCCGATATTTTTTACTTAGGCTTCGGAATTGATTTTTTGAAAGGATCGGCTTAATCATTGTGAAGCCCATATCCTATTTTTCGAGTGGACTATTCATCTTCGACATTTTCAATCTGTTAAGCAGATTTCTATTTTTCCCTTTATGATTTTGATTCCAACTTGATGGCATCATTTTATTCCTTAAGCCCACTTATAAGGAAAGTGTTATTTCCCTCATTCATGTAGTTAGAGAAATTTTCCGGTATTTTTTGAGCTTGTCTTAGGATTATCACCTAAGTAATCTTTTGTGTGGTGTTAAGGTCTTTCTAGTTCGACCTTGCCACCGATTTTCGTTTGCTACGAGTTGCGGAAATTAGCATTCCACTTACCGCATTCCGCACTCGTTATGATTCTTATGAATGACTTATTATGTCATTTGAATTGTCCAACTTGTTTCATCCATTTTATAAATCGAATATTCTATGAATATTTCGATGAGACCATTCTTGTATTTATTGATTTTTGGATGAAAATAGCAATTTAAAATTTTGCAAATCTTTTTCGTAAGATTTATTTATAAGTAAAACTGGATTTTGTTCTTGAAACGAACAAAGAATATTCTTAAAACTTTTTAAGAGATTTATTTATCCTATAAAAGATGATTTTGTGATTGTATTGCCCGTTGAGTGCTTTAAGAATTCTGGTCGATGCGCTTGATCAACGTTATCGATAAGAATCTCCTAAACGCTTTGATGAGACAATCAGACACAGTATATTAACGTGAAAATAGTAAATTTTTCTAGAATGATTATTACATAATGATAAATGTAATTTTGAAAGTTTTAACTTTATGGGAAAGAAGATTATTTAAAAGAAATTCTTTCTTTTCGATACTCTTATTCTTGTGATTCCTGAAGGGGAACCAAGACTTTGCTATTTGTACCGATACTAGTCCTATTGGTTTGGATGCCATTCTCTTACATAAGATAACGTGCTATCACTTGTTCTTCTAAATCATTATAGCTTATCGAGACTAGATATGCCACTCATGATCTGGTGCTCTCGGCTATTGTTTTTACTTTTGGAATTTGGCACCATCATATTTGGATGAGAAATTTGTTCTCCACCTTAATCATAAATCTTTGGAATAATTATTTTCTCATATGGAACTCCATGTTGACTCGAGTTCCTGGCATCATATGATCTTGATATTCTTTTTATTCCCGGAGGGGAAATCGTGTTGCCAATGCGCTTTGTTGTAGGCAACAAGTGTTGATTCTTTGATAATGTCTGAATGGAATTATCTTTTTTTATCAAGTTCATCGAACGTTTTGATATACTTCGTTTTATTGAGCCTTATCTCATTCCTTTTATGGACTAGTGCCCGATGTTCTTTTATGGTGTTCGGTTCATTGGAGATATTGTTATTATAATACATCGATGTTCCATCTTATCTGGATCAATGGATGTACCATTATACTACATCGCTGTTTCGGTTTATCGGTTCATTTGACGTACCGTTTTTGTACTACGCTGATGTTCCAGATTATTTGAGTTTCTAGTTTCTCGGGCGTACTGTTATTATACTACGTCGTTGCACCAGCTCAATTTTCTGCTATTCTTGACGTTCTCCACGTCTTTTATCTACGGAAATGCCTTAGGGATTCCGGTTTTTATTCTTGAGCCCGGTGATATTGTAGAAATTGAAGTTTCACCAGATTTGATTTATGAGTAACATTCCATTCGCATCATTGCTTCGGAGGTTGAGCGCCTTCGGAATAAAGATGTTCTTCTTATGAGAGTTCAATGGTTCTCAAAACCTATGGATTGCTCTTGGGAATCCAGAGAATTCATCGAGCGATCCCGTTCGTGCTAACTCTTTCATGCTCTTTATGGTGAACTTCCTATTTCGAATTTTCCTTTGTGTTGATATGCTTCCATGGTTGTTACTTCTTATTTTCCTCTTAAGTATTGCGAGGACGCAATTTCTTTAAGGAGGGGTGTCTGTAACAACCGCATATTTATCGATTATATATTTAAATATTTTATTTAAATATTTCACCGTTCATCGGATTTTGGTCCGAAAAGCTACTTTGTGCAAACAGTCGAATTGAGACTCGAGACCACCCCCATTGAGTTCAAAATGACGTTTGCGACCTTTTTGAGTATAAGCTTCGATATGTTTGGAGAAAGTTGATTTTTGCCACTTTTTCACTTAGGGCTTTGGTTTGGGCTGAGCCCATTAACCCCACTTATGTATTCAGTCCCAACCCTCTCCTCTTCATTTACTTCCTTTCTATTTTCCTAACCCTTCAAGCTTTAGCAACAATGGTGGAGAGGAGTGGAAATTAAAACTCCAAGCCCTAGTTCCATAGCAAAATCCAAGTTCTTGCTCCAAAATCTATGAGAACCCATTGGTAAGCTTCCTCTTCTTCTTCTCCAACTCATTCTCTCTTTGATTTCAGAAATTTCCTAAACCTAATTTAGGGAATGTTTCTCTTTTAAGCTTAGATTCAAGCTTGTTGAGTTGGAATTGAAGAGTGCTTGTTCTTGCCATTGCTTCATAACATCTTCTTCATTCGTTTGGGTTCAAAGGTGAGATTTTTAATCTCACATCTATGCTTATAATTCTCTTCTATTGTTAGGTATGAATTCCTAACACTTATTCATGTGCATTTGATTTTGATTTGGATTGCTTTTGTGAATATTACAATTTTTAGTGTTTTGAGTTCAATTCATTAAAAATCCTAACTTTGATGTTTGAATATATTTTTGGTGATGCATCGAGGAGCATATAGGGCCTGGTAGTCGATTTGCATAAACCCTTAGCGCCGTTTCTCGTGCGATTGCAATTTGGTCGGGATTTGCACCTCCTTTGAAATAGGGTAGGAAGTGCAAGTATACAGGTTCGGCCGACCGAGCCCCCTGGGCCGGTCGACCGACCTGTAGTCCAGGCACTTCCTGCCTCTGTTTGGAAGTGCTGGCTACAGGCTTCAGCCGACCGAGCCCCCTGGGCCGGTCGACCGACCTGGTGCCTCGAGCACTTCCAACCTCTGGTTCGGTCGACCGACTCAGGGAGTCCGGTGGACCGACCTGCTCAAATTTGCCAGATTAGCCTATATTGCTAATTCGTTTGAATTTCCAACTTTAATCGATTCGTGTTGTCTCCCTTTTTTTGTTATCATTTGTTATGACTTTGATGACTTATTTTCTTTGGGAATTCTTGGAATATCCATTTCGATGGATTCGGTATCGATTTCTTTGGATTTTATTCACGTTTTCGAATCTGAATCTTAGTGATTGATTGTTCCTACAATCTTCTTTGTGATTTGTCACTTTGAAAATATAAAGGTTTTCTATACTAGTAGTAAATATCAAAACTCTTTCTTCAAATGATTTCAACACTATTTTATTACAAAGCTCGTTTTCTTAAACCGTTTTCCAATCTATAGTATATACAAGCCTTTACCTCACTCGTACGAGAAATCTAATTAAACGACTTAGTAAAACAAGTGGTATGAAACGCTTGCGTTTACTTCATCGTTTAATTCTTGGACTTGTTCGATTGAATCTCTTGTGACAATTTTCTAGTGGAGATCTACAATTTGTTCGTAAATATTTAAGTTAAGCTAGTGGTTATGGGACATAAAGCTAAGCTCATATATTTACTAGCTTACTGTAATTGACACTTCTCTTTGATCATGACGATCATTTTATGGTTTAGACTAGCATTGTGCGATGTCTCTTTGTCCACGTGGAGGACTGTACGTCGTTTTTATTGAGCTTCGGCTCACCAGGAGGAGCTTCGGCTCAAAGTCCGCAATGGGGGACTATACCCTGTTACGAGGAGCTTCGGCTCACCAGGAGGAGCTTCGGCTAAAAGTCCGCAATGGGGGACTATACCCTGTCACGAGGAGCTTCGGCTCACCAGGAGGAGCTTCGGCTCAAAGTCCGCAATGGGGGACTATATCCTGTCACGAGGAGCTTCGGCTCACCAGGAGGAGCTTCGGCTCAAAGTCCGCAATGGGGGACTATACCCTGTGAGGAGGAGTTTTTGACTCACCAGGAGGAGCTTCGGCTCAAAGTCCGCAATAGGGGACTATACCCTGTCTGGAGGAGCTCCGGCTCATTTTTCTGGGATTGGCCATCCTTTTTATTGTGATTTCTGGATTTCTTGTGTTGATTTCTGGAATTTATGTTTCACCAACTTTTACGATTGGCATGGATATATATGTCATTTATTGTGGCTTGGTGAATGAAATTAGGAGTATGACATTCCTTTTATCTTGAGTAGATCTTTGTGATATTGATTAATCTCTTGTTGATTTTTCAATTACTTATATATCACAGCTTTGCATTGTGATTATTATGCGTTTAGTCATATCTCTTATTTTGTATCATTTCATCTGATATTTATAGCTAGACTGATCCGTTTATTATTTTCTTATTAAATAATACTCGGGTCAGACCGAGATTTTACAGGTGCTTCTGCTTGACTTTACATCCGGGATTACCTCCTTGACTTTTGGTTAACTACCTTAGTTTAGTAGTTTTTGTTGTATACATTTGAGATACAGACTCTATGATGTATACTTATTCTTTTGTCTAGCACTTGTATCTATTCTTTTTGATATTGTGGATCTTATTTGACCACTACTCTGATGAACACTTTCATGTGTTATATTCATATCTATTTCCGCCTTTGTGATATGAATTATCTGTGACTGATTTATGTTATGTTTATTTCTATATTTGTTTCCGAAGATATCATAGCCACTGTGTAGTAGCTTTGAGTTTGTGTCGGCATGTCGGATTTCCACTTGAAAAGAACTGCATGTTATACTATCTGACATATCGATGCTCGCACAAAGCAATTACACGGATGGTCGCTCCTCAACAGCCTTATTCTCCGTGCTAGTTGACAGCATTCACTCTGTAATGTTCTTGGCTAGCGTGGATATAGAGGTGGGGCGTCACACCGGGTTACCTCTGTAACTAGGTAACTACTACACGAATATGCCATCCCCCGGTCCTTTGGGACCTTTATCCGAGGCGCCTCAAAGCAACAACCACACAGTAAATGAGATTGGAGCAACCACATAGGTTAAATACCAGGGCTCCATACCTGATACCACCCTTTACCAGAAGGGAATGACATACCCTAAAGGGCGCGACCCTCATAACCTTGCCGAATCTTTCATGTTTTGACCATTTTCGGGGTGTGAGGTCCTGATGAAGTCTCATCCACAAAGCTACGCTTTATACCAAAGCCATGCTTTGATCACAAATGATCATCAACACACAGCAGCACTTAGCATGCCACACTACCAAATTGGGAATATATCACTGATAAATATCAACTACATAACCTCTGAGCTCGTACGTCTCAGAGAAGGGTGTGAAGCTAAGAGAATAAATTCTCCGCCACCAAGCAGAAATGTATTTGATAGATATCAATTTAATATCTCAAAGTGTAATGTCGGACACACAACCATACAAGTCTGTCCCGGGTTCGAACAGAACCGAAGGCACTTCCGAAGAAGCCCTTGCAAATACGGATAATCCCTAATCACGTCCGGACTTCCCATCACATACGGAGATCTCTATACCGGGGATCAGCCAGTGCAGAGACAATCAATGAGTTATCCTTTTGTTTTCGAAAATATCCGGTCTTCACCGTCAGTCTTCAATTGCTATCCATAAAGTTGTATCACTATCCGGAATGGCCTATATGACACAAGGTCCTCCCCTGGCTAAACCGAATAATAAGCGCCATATTTTAAAACATATGGATATGGGATTTTAGTAAGTCACAACTTATAAAATCCAAAACTTTTCTTTCAATGGTTAAACAAATTACCATTTTAAATCTTTAAACCAAAAGATTTATTTCACAAAGTTTCACCTAGTTTCACAAAGATCTATTCATAGATTCAAAACAACTCCCATTCCAATTGGATTAACTTAATAAATCTTTAAATTAAAGATTTAAATTATAGCTTTCAAAACACGTTCCAAAGATTTATTTATAACTTGGAAAACCATTTTCATTTCAAAACTTGAATTCCTTTTAACACACATTGGAAATCCATTTCTTATATGAAAGCTTCTATTATTTGAAAACAACAGTTTCGTTTCAGAAAAGTCCGATTTATACAAGTTGAAATCTTGGGTTAAATTTAAATTCCAAACATCACTTTTTAAAATGGTTTAAAACCCATATAAACCCATTTATAAGTTGAATAACATTTTAAACCTTAGTTCCCAAATTATAGAATTCAATTTCAAATATTGAATTCAAATTTAAATTAAATTATTTAAATTCCAAAACTTAATCGAGTTATTCAAAACAACCATTTTCAAAAGCTTTAATTCTAATTCCAAAACTACTTTGGATTCAAAAATACAATTTTAAAATATATTACAAAAATCTGTGACTTAACCCATTTCCACGTGCAATCCATATTTGTGTGTGTACAAGTGTGGTCCAGGGGTTATACACAATAAAAGTGAAACATCATCAACCATCATAGATTTAATCATTATGATTCGATGTGGGTTTCGGATAACCAACTGGAATCCGACTCCCTGTCGCATCGAAATTTAAATGTCGTTTTACGGGTCAAAGGATTTGCATATTCATATAATCATATATATATCATAGATATAACAGCTAAGCACAAAGTATCAAATAGCATCACATCACATATCAAAATATCAATCCCACACACATCATTCAGTAACAATCAAACATCTACAATTAAGATGAATAAATTGTGTGGTTTAAATTAATTAACCACATAATTACTTTCATAAATTATCTTTAATCAATGATTAGTTATCCTTAATTAAAATTAATTAAATCTTAATCATCTTTGTTAATTAATCATTCCTCAATTAATTACCCTAATTAATAAATCCTTAATTGTTCATAAATGAAGCCCTAGTTACTTTTATTAATTAATTAAACCTTAAATTTAAGTAATTACTTCTCAGGTAATTATATTATCAAATCTTCAATAAATCAAGAGATAAATTAATTACTTTGATTTTTCTTTAGAGCTTGTTTTATACATTATCTCTATTACATTAGTTAGTTAAAATATTAAGTTTGTTTAAAATAATGTTTATTCTAATTACCTTCCGTAATTTCATTATTCAATTTATATAAATAAATTCTTGAGTTAATGTAACAAAATTTAATTTGAGTTTAATTACTTTAAAATGTCTTGTTTAAACTTTAATTAGTTAAAGCTCAAATAAAATCATCATTTAATAAAAGGCAATTAAAATCATTCAAAACTTTGAAGTTTCTTTTTTTTTTTTAGAACAAAACTGCTTTGTATATAAAACCCGAGGCACTTCGAGTCTTCCCTAGGATTTCTTCCTGCCTGCTTCGAGCTCCTACAAAATTTGGCCCGAGCGCTGATATATTTTTTTTCTTTCCAAATTTTGTTAAGTATTAAAATCAAACCGGATGCAATGCTAATTTATCACTAGCTCGTCTTCGAGTTTTCCCCAATTTCCCTCGGGTACTACTACGATCCCATACTCTTCTTCCCCAAACACAATACTGGTACAACCATGGGTCATGTGCACATGCACAATCGAGTTCGCCGCTGCTAGTTGAATCTCCGGCCACCCCCAAGTCAACGCCCATCCACCTGAACCCCACGAGCATCCAGAAACCTATCTCGTCAACAAGATCGAAAATTTTGCTATCTACCCAACTGTAATGAAACCGAGCTACAGAAAAACACGTCGAACTGTTGACGCCGACCACCAGACAATCTTAGCCTCCGGTCATGACTACCTCATCCACACAGATAACACCCCCCAAATCCATGTGCAACTCGATGCACGCACGGAGCCCCAACGGCCATTTTTCCAACCAATGCCTAAATTAGGGTTAAAAATTTGATCTCCTCGCCGCCGTCGCTACAGTGGACTAGGATACTTCCACTAATTTTTCTCCAACTCACCGTAGGACCTTTCCTCTCCATGCCAAGACACAACCATCATCATCATCTCGTTGGTCGGAATTTTGCAAAAAACCCTAATCTGGTTACCTCGGCTTATCTCAGTGATTACTAAATTAAAAGTTTTGATTTTATTTCCAAAAATCATAATTTTCGATAAGCTTTTAGGTGGCATATCTGAAATTAAAATTTACCAGTTTTGAAATTGATCATGACTTGAATTTCAACAGTGCTTTCTTGTTCCAGGTTTTAAGTCCTGAGTATTATCCTTTTAAATGTTTTTAACTTTCAATCTTACATGAATTTAAATATTTTTTTCTTTGATACTTAAACCAAACACAACTGGAATCAAGAAACTTGGATTCTTAACAGATTTTCATAAAAAAAATGACACCTGTAGCTAGAACAGAATTTACAATCCTGTACATCAACATACACAGGCAAAGATGCATAATTCATTAAAATTTTGTTGCATGCAAACTATATTCAGCTTGCATACATAATAATCAAGTCTCTGGAAAAGTTTACTCACTTGTTTCTCAATTCAATTTTTTTCCAAGAGAAATGGGGAGAGAGATTTTAGATATCACTACAATTAAAATGTTACAGGAAGACAGAGACATGGAAACAAATGTTTCCAGGAAAATCAAACACAAGCTTGGCCACTCATTCACATGCAAAGCCATTCACATTCATATAAGCATTCATATAAGAATCCAAACACAAAGGAAATTAGAGCAAGCATGGTTTACTCACCTGAAAATTCCAGAAACAGAAAGGTTTTTCCTGATGGTTTCAAAGGTAGATGAAGGCCTGTATAATTTTTTTTCTTTAATCTCTTTGAAGCTTTTATTTGAAAATTGTAAAAAAAACACTTTGCTTACTTCCTATTGCATTTGCCTATCTACTTTATTAATAACAAAAGTTTTTTCTTTCTTACGTACAGTATGAATTTTTTTTATATACAACAGGGGAACCTCCTGCAATTGAAACAGAAATCAATCTGTTGCCTTGAACTTGACTCTTCCTGCAACTTAGATTGATTGAGCATTATTGTTTAAATGTTTGTTATACTTACTGATTACTAACATCACATTCAAATTTTAAACAGAAAGAAATTTACTTGCCTTCAATTGTTTTTTTTTGTTTTTTTCCAGAAAATTTGCATTTATCTCCTGGCCACAAACTGAAGCATCCACTTTTCTTTGTTGCTTTAACTTCAGGTTGATTTGCACGCTTTGGTTTGATTGCTTTCTTCTTCTTTTTTTCTTTTTTTTTTCCATTGAACTTTGATTCTCCTTTTTCGTTTAGAAACTGAGTTTTAAATCTGAAGCTCTCACTTGCATTGACTACAGGTTATACTACAGGCTTGTACTTGTGAATGGTAATCGTTTTCAGGTTAATTTGCTTTTGAATTGTAACGTCACGGATTTTTCCCGCTCGAAAATCGACATCCATACTTCAAATCGTATTCGAATGCCGTAGATTCGACCGTTCAAATCCGATTCGCCGGAGCTTATAACAACATTAAGTAAATAACACAGCGGAATAAAAAAATAATACATTGATATACAATATCTGATACAGCAGAATGCTACAATGAATATCAATATACATCAGAGATACAATAAAATAGCAGCGGAAAGAAAATAGATAACACTAGCAGCGGATAATCTCTATCTTCAAGCACCAATCCAGAAATAGCTTGAACTCCCATAACAATGCACCAAGCTAGGCAAGACTGGTGCGAACCAAAGACTGAACTAAACTTCAGATAAAATCTACTGAACCTAAGTATCTGAAAAACCCAACTCTAGACTGCTCGTGTGGAAAATAGTGAGCACCCAGAGTTTAGGAAAGGAACAATAAACTCCGGATCAGTCATGGGACTGGTGTGAGCAACAAAAACAGTTTATCTTTAAAAACAAGCAATAAGAGAATTTTAAAGTAAATTCGCAATGCTTTTTGAAAATGAAACTACCATAAGACCTCCCGCCACACACACAATGCAAACGCAGACTTGGAGGAGATTTCTTCTTATGATAGTCAAAGATGCTTACTACGCAAAAATCAAATCATTTTTGATATTATTATTAGTGCATAGTGTAGAAAACATTTCGAAAGTAGATTATAAATCTTAGCCAGCATAGGTACCATTATATTATGCCCGCTATAGCTACCATATTAAATGGCAGGTTCTACAACTAAAACCGTACAAGGCTCGTATTGTTTCTTTGGAATTCCAACAAATGGTCAGGCCAAGGAACTTCCCATTGCCACATGGAAACGCCTCTGGATGGACATCCCGGGAACCTAACCGGATCTCTTCCAACACAAGGCCGGGTTACCCCTAACTGGGTAACTACTGACACGAGTATGCCACCTCCCGGTTGTAACAACCTTTACCCGGGGCCCCAACATCAAATCACATAACAAGATATATATAAGTTTGTGATGTCCACATAAGTAAGTATCTGGGCTCCATACCATGATACCACTTCTATCCAGAAGGAGATGTACATGCCCTAAAGGGGCGCTACCCCCTAATAATTGCCGCATCTTTCCTGTTTTGACCATTCCGGGGTGTGAGGTTCGACGAAGTCACGTCCACAAAACTGCGCTTTGTTTCAAAGCCATGCTTTGGGTGAACAAATGATCAAAGTAATGATCACAAAGATAAATGATCAAACAAATGATCATATCACAAACGATCAAACAATGATCATTTCACAGCAACACTTAGCATGTCACATTACCAAATTGGGAATATATCGCTGATAACCTTCAACTACATAACCTCTGAGCTCGTACGTCTCAGAGAAGGGTGTTAAGCTAAAAGAATAAATTCTCCGCCACCAACAGAAATGTATTTGAAAGAAATCTGCTTTATATCTCGAAATGTAATGTCAGACACACAATCCATACAAGTATGTTCCGGGTTCGAACAGAACCGAAAGCACTTCCAAAGAAGCCCTTGCAATCCGGATAATCCCTAATCACGTCCGGATTTCTCATCACATATGGAGATCTCTATACCGGGGATCAGCCAGTGCAGAGACAATCGACAAGAAACCCTTTCGTTTTCGAAAATATCCGGTCTTCACCACCGGTCTTCAAATGCAATCCATACGACGTATCACATATTCGGAATGGGATATATGACACAAAGGTCCTCTCCCGGCTAAACCTAATAGTGAGCGCAACATTTAAAAAAACATATGGATATTGGGATTTCAATTAAGTCACAATTTATTTCCCAAAACTTTCTTTCAAATGGTTTAAACCAATTACCATTTCAAATTCTTTTTACAAAAAGATTAATTTCACCAAATTCACATAGTTTCACAAATTCCATTTCAATTTGATAAATTCACTAAATCTTTAAATTAAAGATTTATCTTATAGATTTCAAACTATTTCCAAATATTCACTTTTAAAAATTTGTTTTCAAATATTCATCAATAACTGGGAAAACTTTTTCAGTTTAACTTGAAATCTGTTTGATACAATTTGAAATTCATTTCTTTTAAGAAAGCTTTTTATCATTTAGAAACAACAATCTTATTTCAGAAAACCCAATTTCATTTATACAAGTTATAACCTTTGGGTTAATTCAAATTCCCAAAAATAATACTTTAAAAATGGTTTTACTCGTATATAACTAGTATAATATCGTTAATCCCTAGTTTCAAGTCATAGAATTCAATTTCAAGTATTGAATTCAAATTTAAATCAAAATATTTAAATTTCAAAACTTAATCAAATTACTCAAAACAAATTTCATCTTTGAAATTCCATTTCAATTGCTTTTCACTTTAAACCCAATCTCATTTTCAAACCTATTGAATTTAAATTTTCTATTTAAAATCGTTTCAAAATCTGTGACTTAAATCGATTTCCTCGTGAAATCCATAATTGTGTGTGTGTAAGTGTGGTCCAGGGTTTAACACAATAGTGCAACAACATTCAATCATCATAGATCAAATACAACAATATATCCGATAAGCGATATAGATTATAACGCTTATCTTCATTCACAGATAACAGATATATATATATATATATATATATATATATATCACAGGTAATGAATTACATCATGGATAATTAATTACATTACAGATCACAACTTAAATCAGGATATATCACAAAGCATCACATACCAGGGATGTCAAACAATTCAACATCCAATACAATCTAAACATCCATAAATAGGATTATCTGACAAATTTAAATCAGATTAAATTTCTATGAATAATTCTTTTCACATTTATTATCAAATAAATTTCAAGTAAATGATCCTTATTAACTATTCATAATTATTTAATTACTATTCTTAACTCAATTTAATTATTGTTAATTATCATTTAATTAACCTTAAAAATCATATATTTAATCACCGATTATTTAATTAATTAAGTTCTAAACTGTAACTTAATAAATCTTAATTACTTGATTAAATAACCTTAATCATTTGTTTAAAAGACAACTCTTTATTAAATTTATGAATCTTATTTACAAATTAATTTACCTTAATTAATTTAACTCAAATCTTAATTTCTTGATTAAATAAATTAATCAATTATTCACTTGAACTAATTTAATGAGTGCATATCATTTTATCTTCACTAATTCAAATTTAAAACATTTTCTAACTAATGTTTTAATTATCATCACAAAGCTAAATTTAAACAATTTAAATATTAAAACTTCTTTGATTTCAGAACTAGGACTCAAATTATCTTTAATTCAGATTTAAATTTAACTTAAAAACTTATGTTCAATTAAAAACTTTATTTTCAATTTCTAACTATTTAAACATTTCAGGTTGTTAAAAACAATTCAAATTCTAAAACTTTATTTTCTTTTTAAACTCAGATTCAAACTATTATTAATTCAGATTTAAATTTAGATTTAAACTTGTTTTAACTTTGCTTAATAATTTAAATTCAGTTTTCAAAGTTAGAGATAAATCAGGTTATTAAAACCTGCTACTCAGACATACCCGAGCTACATCACTCCTGCGTCGAGTCCTCCCCCTCAAAATCTCGAGTAAACCCTCGAGTCAACACACGCGAGTTCACCATGCTTCTTCCCCACTTCCCACCCTGATACGTACACTGGCATGTACACGTACACGAACTTCGCGACCAACTCCGGTCAACGCCGCAGCCACCCAAGCGTCATCGTCGACCTCCCAAATCAAATCGAACAACCCAATTTACACAAACTTGCCCAAATCACAATTGAGTGAATTCGAGCCCGAGATTGAAACCTGGAACACGCGAGAGCATCACCACCTAAACCTGGAAACCATCGTCGTTCTCAACGCCTCGATCACCTGAGTTCGTACAACTCCGGTCATCTACTCGTCCATCTCCCCTCTTCCACCTCCCAGAAGCGCGTGCGACTCGATCGCGTATTGATGACGATCTCGGCATAAAACAGACAAGTGCCGAAACCTAAAGTAAAACCCTAAAAGGGATTCGACCCAACAATTTATACAATTAAAAATTTTTCTGATAATTTTCATAGGATCGATGATGTTCATACTCGCTTCAATTCAAATTCCAGCATTTTAAATTGGATTGATCACCTGAAATTTGCAAAAATGTAATTTTCGTTCATATACAAACTGTACCTTAAATACAAATCTAAAAATCTTCATTTTCGTTTTAAAAATCATATTTTTCGAAGATGATTCGAGGCATATACTTGAATCAATGATTCGTGATACTCGAATTTTCTAGAAATTGAAGTTTTTACTGTAAAACTTGATTTTCTACTTCATATGCATTTATTATTTCACGAAACCATTTTTAGATTTTAACTTATACCTAAATACAACTATATTGTTTGAAATCAAAGCCGGGCATTAACTGGGAAGCAAGAAATTGAGTTTTCTTATTGTAGTTCTATACCTATATATGAAGAACAGAGGAAAAAAAACCCACTGATACATACATATACACGAAGCATTCTTCAATATATGTACTTAAGATTAAATGGTTGAGTGTTACTCACTTATATATGAAGAACAGAGAAAAACATTTGTTGCCTTTTGAAACTAGCTTGAGATTTCTTGTTGAAGCTTCTCACTTGATTTCTGGTTTGCTATTTGATTGTTGTTGTTGTTTGAGTTGAATTTTGTTTACCTAAGTTTTGCCTTAGTTTCTATATAAAGTTTCTTTGGCTTTCCAACTGATATGTATGCAGATGTGAAAGTATATAGGAAAGAAAAAGAAGTAGACAGGGATTAAAGAAAGAAGGCATGGTACAGGGTATTACTATTGTACAAGGTGATTATATTTTTTTTATTATTAAACAAGATCTGAGGCTGGTGGCTACAAATCTCATTTTGTATGCTCGCATTAATTGTTTTGTACATCTTCTTTTCATATTGTATACTTAAATATGTATACCTGTTGTACTTTGGCCGTTTCTTTTGTTGAATACATGGATATACTTCATTAGCAAGCTTACACATATTTTCTGCAAGTGCATTCTCAGCCTACACATATTCATCTTTGCTTGTACTTGTTTTATATTTGTACTTTAGATTTAGACCTGGTTTTATGCCTTGTTTGTTTGACTCGGCTGAAGCTTTGTACATTGCTATTTATATTAAATTTCAATATGCTGTTGTATTTTGTTGAATACTTGCTTATACTTCTTTACTTTGCTTTTGCTTGTTCCAGGTTGTATTTCCCTTTTATGTTTGTGCTTTGTTAGCTTATATGTTTTGTTTTGATTGTTATTTTGTTTATATACTTGGTTTTGTTTATTTATTTACTTTGTACTGTAATACTTTTGTTTGTGTTATTTTGTATTAGTTTAGCTTATGTTGCATACTTGTCTTATGTATTCTCTTTTGCTTTTGTCTGAACATACTTATATTTATATTTGGTTGCTTGTTTAATTATTTTCTTACTTATGTGTTTGTTTTTTTATCTTTTATAAGTGTTTATATGCGAATGCATTTTATTTATTAATTTTATTTATTATTTACTATAAATCCTAATTCAAATACAAATCAAATATCCAAAATTTTAAATTTATTCCAAAATTTATTCAAAATTTACATTAACTATTAATTAAAATAAATTCCAAAATTTGGGGTCGTTACAGACTTCCCCCTTTAAAAAGAATTTCGTCCTCGAAATTCGCCAGAGAGAGATAACGAAGATAGATGAAAGTTAGAAGAACAATTCTTCGTGTCAAACTAGATATCTATTCTGCATATGGCTTACCAAATCAGAACATCAATGATATGAGCACAACTCATACAATATAGGATACTCGGGTCATCAAATCTACGACATATGCATGAGCATTGGTCAGTTCGAAGGGATAACTAACCATTCGTAGAATATATTGGGACCCAAAAATAGACAGATATATGGATACAATTTCAAAGTTTTTAGTTTAAAACTAAAGTATACCTATCAACCATAGCAATCAAAACAACCAATTCATCCAAACAACAATTCTGGCCAAAATGGAGTTTATGTCCCATATTAATATATCGAATTTCCTTCCTGGATCTACCAGGAACTATCAAAGAATTGAAAAGAGACTCTGAACAAAAAAGATTGATAGAGAAAAAATTGTTTCCACTGTTGTTACAGGGTATTGACCATTTATAGTCGTATTTCCCTGTCCCCTATCTCGTTCTCTTCTTGCACTCATATCTACTATCGGTGGATAGTAAGAGAATTTACAGAGACATTCAAACAGATATCTTAACGATTACTCAATCTAGGGATACTTCACCCTATCTCTAATGAGCTACTTAACGTGTTATACTCCTGAGCTAAAGTTCAACCTTAGCTCTGATACCAAATGTAACGTCACGGATTTTTCCCGCTCGAAAATCGACATCCATACTTCAAATCGTATTCGAATGCCGTAGATTCGACCGTTCAAATCCAATTCGCCGGAGCTTATAACAACATTAAGTAAATAACACAGCGGAATAAAAGAATAATACATTGATATACAATATCTGATACAACAGAATGCTACAATGAATATCAATATACATCAGAGATACAATAAAATAGCAGCGGAAAGAAAATAGATAACACTAGCAGCGGATAATCTCCATCTTCAAGCACCAATCCAGAAATAGCTTGAACTCCCATAACAATGCACCAAGCTAGGCAAGACTAGTGCGAACCAAAGACTGAACTAAACTTCAGATAAAATCTGTTGAACCTAAGTATCTGAAAAACCCAACTCTAGACTGCTCGTGTGGAAAATAGTGAGCACCCAGAGTTTAGGAAAGGAACAATAAACTCCGGATCAGTCATGGGACTGGTGTGAGCAACAAAAATAGTTTATCTTTAAAAACAAGCAACAAGAGAATTTTAAAGTAAATTCGCAATGCTTTTTGAAAATGAAACTACCATAAGACCTCCCGCCACACACACAATGCAAACGCAGACTTGGAGGAGATTTCTTCTTATGATAGTCAAAGATGCTTACTACGCAAAAATCAAATCATTTTTGATATTATTATTAGTGCATAGTGCAGAAAACATTTCGAAAGTAGATTATAAATCTTAGCCAGCATAGGTACCATTATATTATGCCCGCTATAGCTACCATATTAAATGGCAGGTTCTACAACTAAAACCGTACAAGGCTCGTATTGTTTCTTTGGATTTCCAATAAATGGTCAGGCCAAGGAACTACCCATTGCCACATGGAAACGCCTCTGGATGGACGTCCCGAGAACCTAACCGGATCTCTGCCAACACAAGGCCGGGTTACCCCTAACTGGGTAACTACTGACACGAGTATGCCACCACCTCCCGGTTGTAACAACCTTTAACCGGGGCCCCAACATCAAATCACAAAACAAGATATATATAAGTTTGTGATGTCCACATAAGTAAGTATCTGGGCTCCATACCATGATACCACTTCTATCCAGAAGGAGATGTACATACCCTAAAGGGGCGCTACCCCCTAATAACCTTGTCGCATCTTTCCTGTTTTGACCATTCCGGGGTGTGAGGTTCGACGAAGTCACGTCCACAAAATTACGCTTTGTTTCAAAGCCATGCTTTGGGTCAACAAATGATCAAAGTAATGATCACAAAGATAAATGATCAAACAAATGATCATATCACAAATGATCAAACAATGATCATTTCACAGCAACACTTAGCATGTCACATTACCAAATTGGGAATATATCGCTGATAACCTTCAACTACATAACCTCTGAGCTCGTACGTCTCAGAGAAGGGTGTTAAGCTAAAAGAATAAATTCTCCACCACCAACAGAAATGTATTTGAAAGAAATCTGCTTTATATCTCAAAATGTAATGTCAGACACACAATCCATACAAGTCTGTTCCGGGTTCGAACAGAACCGAAGGCACTTCCAAAGAAGCCCTTGCAATCCGGATAATCCCTAATCACGTCCGGATTTCCCATCACATATGGAGATCTCTATACCGGGGATCAGCCAGTGCAGAGACAATCGACAAGAAACCCTTTCGCTTTCGAAAATATCCGGTCTTCACCACCGGTCTTCAAATGCAATCCATACGACGTATCACATATTCGGAATGTGATATATGACACATAGGTCCTCTCCCGGCTAAACCGAATAGTGAGCGCAACATTTAAAAAAACATATGGATATTGGGATTTCAATTAAGTCACAACTTATTACCCAAAACTTTCTTTCAAATGGTTTAAACCAATTACCATTTCAAATTCTTTTTACAAAAAGATTAATTTCACCAAATTCACCTAGTTTCACAAATTCCATTTCAATTTGATAAATTCACTAAATCTTTAAATTAAAGATTTATCTTATAGATTTCAAACTATTTCCAAATATTCACTTTTAAAATTTTTTTTCTCAAATATTCATCAATAACTGGGAAAACTTTTTCAGTTTAACTTGAAATCTGTTTGATACAATTTGAAATTCATTTCTTTTACGAAAGCTTTTTATCATTTAGAAACAACAATCTTATTTCAAAAAACCCAATTTCATTTATACAAGTTATAACCTTTGGGTTAATTCAAATTCCCAAAAATAATACTTTAAAAATGGTTTTACTCGTATATAACTAGTATAATATCGTTAATCCCTAGTTTCAAGTCATAGAATTCAATTTCAAGTATTGAATTCAAATTTAAATCAAAATATTTAAATTTCAAAACTTAATCAAATTACTCAAAACAAATTTCATCTTTGAAATTCCATTTCAATTGCTTTTCACTTTAAACCCAATCTCATTTTCAAACCTATTAAATTTAAATTTTCTATTTAAAATCGTTTCAAAATCTGTGACTTAAATCGATTTCCTCGTGAAATCCATAATTGTGTGTGTGTAAGTGTGGTCCAGGGCTTAACACAATAGTGCAACAACATTCAATCATCATAGATCAAATACAACAATATATCCGATAAGCGATATAGATTATAACGCTTATCTTCATTCACAGATAACAGATATATATATATATATATATATATATATATATATATATCACAGGTAATGAATTACATCATGGATAATTAATTACATTACAGATCACAACTTAAATCAGGATATATCACAAAGCATCACATACCAGGGATGTCAAACAATTCAACATCCAATACAATCTAAACATCCATAAATAGGATTATCTGACAAATTTAAATCAGATTAAATTTCTATGAATAATTCTGTTCACATTTATTATCAAATAAATTTCAAGTAAATGATCCTTATTAACTATTCATAATTATTTGATTACTATTCTTAACTCAATTTAATTATTGTTAATTATCATTTAATTAACCTTTAATATCATATATTTAATCACCGATTATTTAATTAATTAAGTTCTAAACTGTAACTTAATAAATCTTAATTACTTGATTAAATAACCTTAATCATTTGTTTAAAAGACAACTCTTTATTAAATTTATGAATCTTATTTACAAATTAATTTACCTTAATTAATTTAACTCAAATCTTAATTTCTTGATTAAATAAATTAATCAATTATTCACTTGAACTAATTTAATGAGTGCATATCATTTTATCTTCACTAATTCAAATTTAAAACATTTCCTAACTAATGTTTTAATTATCATCACAAAGCAAATTTAAACAATTTAAATATTAAAACTTCTTTGATTTCAGAACTAGGACTCAAATTATCTTTAATTCAGATTTAAATTTAACTTAAAAACTTATGTTCAATTAAAAACTTTATTTTCAATTTCTAACTATTTAAACATTTCAGGTTGTTAAAAACAATACAAATTCTAAAACTTTATTTTCTTTTTAAACTCAGATTCAAACTATCTTTAATTCAGATTTAAATTTAGATTTAAACTTGTTTTAACTTTGCTTAATAATTTAAATTCAGTTTTCAAAGTCAGAGATAAATCAGGTTATTAAAACCTGCTACCCAGACATACCCGAGCTACATCACTCCTGCTTCGAGTCCTCCCCCTCAAAATCTCGAGTAAACCCTCGAGTCAACACACGCGAGTTCACCATGCTTCTTCCCCACTTCCCACCCAGATACGTACACCGGCATGTACACGTACACGAACTTCGCGACCAACTCCGGTCAACGCCGTAGCCACCCAGGCGTCATCGTCGACCTCCCAAATCAAATCGAACAACCCAATATACACAAACTTGTCCAAATCACAATCGAGTGAATTCGAGCCCGAGATTGAAACCTGGAACACGCGAGAGCATCACCACCTAAACATGGAAACCATCGTCGTTCTCAACGCCTCCATCACCTGAGTTCGTACAACTCCGGTCATCTACTCGTCCATCTCCCCTCTTTAACCTCCCAGAAGCGCGTGCGACTCGATCGCGTATTGATGACGATCTCGACATAAAACAAACAAGTGCCGAAACCTGAAGTAAAACCCTAAAAGGGGTTCGACCCAACAATTTATACAATTAAAAATTTTTCTGATAATTTTCATAAGATCGATGATGTTCATACTCGCTTCAATTCAAAATCCAGCATTTTAAATTGGATTGATCACCTGAAATTTGCAAAAATGTAATTTTCGTTCATATACAAACTGTACCTTAAATACAAATCTAAAAATCTTCATTTTCGTTTTAAAAATCATATTTTTCAAAGATGATTCGAGGCATATACTTGAATCAATGATTCGTGATACTCGAATTTTCTAGAAATTAAAGTTTTTACTGTAAAACTTGATTTTCTACTTCATATGCATTTATTATTTCACGAAACCATTTTTAGATTTTAACTTATACCTAAATACAACTATATTGTTTGAAATCAAAGCCTGGCATTAACTGGGAAGCAAGAAATTGAGTTTTCTTATTGTAGTTCTATACCTATATATGAAGAACAGAGGAATAAAAACCCACTGATACATACATATACACAAAGCATTCTTCAATATATATACTTAAGATTAAATGGTTGAGTGCTACTCACTTATATATGAAGAACAGAGAAAAACAATTGTTGCCTTTTGAAACTGGCTTGAGATTTCTTGTTGAAGCTTCTCACTTGATTTCTGGTTTGCTATTTGATTGTTGTTGTTGTTTGAGTTGAATTTTGTTTACCTAAGTTTTGCCTTAGTTTCTATATAAAGTTTCTTTGGCTTTCTAACTGATATGTATGCAGATGTGAAAGTATATAGGAAAGAAAAAGAAGTAGACAGGGATTAAAGAAAGAAGGCATGGTACAGGGTATTACTATTGTACAGGGTGATTATATTTTTTTTTTATTAAACAAGATCTGAGGCTGGTGGCTACAAATCTCATTTTGTATGCTCGCATTAATTGTTTTGTACATCTTCTTTTCATATTGTATACTTAAATATGTATACCTGTTGTACTTTGGCCGTTTCTTTTGTTGAATACATGGATATACTTCATTAGCAAGCTTACACGTATTTTCTTCAAGTGCATTCTCAGCCTACACATATTCATCTTTGCTTGTACTTGTTTTATATTTGTACTTTAGATTTAGACCTGGTTTTATGCCTTGTTTGTTTGACTCGGCTGAAGTTTGTACATTGCTATTTATATTAAATTTCAATATGCTGTTGTATTTTGTTGAATACTTGCTTATACTTCTTTACTTTGCTTTTGCTTGTTCCAGGTTGCATTTCCCTTTTATGTTTGTGCTTTGTTAGCTTATATGTTTTGTTTTGATTGTTATTTTGTTTATATACTTGGTTTTGTTTATTTATTTACTTTGTACTGTAATACTTTTGTTTGTGTTATTTTGTATTAGTTTAGCTTATGTTGCATACTTGTCTTATGTATTCTCTTTTGCCTTTGTCTGAACATACTTATATTTATATTTGGTTGCTTGTTTAATTATTTTCTTACTTATGTGTTTGTTTTGTTATCTTTTATAAGTGTTTATATGTGAATGCATTTTATTTATTAATTTTATTTATTATTTACTATAAATCCTAATTCAAATACAAATCAAATATCCAAAATTTTAAATTTATTCCAAAATTTATTCAAAATTTACATTAACTATTAATTAAAATAAATTCCAAAATTTGGGGTCGTTACATGGGTTTTTGAGAAAAGGATGCCATTTTCTTTCTTTGATTCTAGATTTTGAATTTAAGATGATGAATGCAGAGTAAATGTGATATTCTCAGCCTAGTTTTTGATTTTCTTTCTTTCTTTTGGTTTGAACTGAATTGTTTCCTTTTTGATATCTATGTTTTAAAAAGCTTTGATATTGAGATGTGTGATGCAAAATCTATTTTTCATATTTTGCTGAGATATGTTATATGATGGAATATGGGAAGATGTGAAGCTTCTTGTATTTTTTTTTAAAATATCATTATTTTAAATAAAAGTAATGATGCTATTTGTATGTATACATATATGTAAGATCTAAAGGTATGTTTACATTGTTTGTACTATACATATGTACAATATATATTTTTCATGTTCTACCTCTTTTGTATTATTGATTTGTAAATATGGAAGTGATTTGTATTATTTATATTTTCATATTTCTAACATTTGTAAATATTTTTACATTTTAAATTTTGGGAATATACAACTATATTCTTTCCAGAAGAAGATGTATTTTTTAAATCTTTTAATCAAATCAAATAAAAAAGTATATAATATGGTTGAATTAAAATTCTGAAATAGCTTTTGTAATTTTTTTTTATTTATATCAATTTTATAATATTACTTTTTAAACCAATATTATCTTTAAGCTTAGTTTATTTTATTTTTGAATTAAGACTAGTATACCATTTAAATAAATAATTATCTATATTTATATTATTTCAAATTTTTATTTCTTATTTTATAACCATTTTTTCCTTTATTCCTACTTATACTAATTTAAAGAAAGAAAATGAATTTTAAACTAATTATGCTTTTAATAAATAAACCCATATAAAATAGTATTTAGTTTTAAACAATTGTTTTGAAAATCATTAATATCTAATTCAAAATAAAATTTTCAAAATAAATATTACCAATTTCTACTAGTATAAAATTATGTGGTTTTAAAATCCAAATTTATAAATATATACATTTTGAATTTTCAAAATCAAAATCTTATTTAAAATTTTAACTTTCAATATATACATATCTATTCAAATTATAGTGCATATTTATCTCTAATATAATTATCCTTAAATCCAATTTTTTTGTTATTATAAGATACTTATCCATAATTCCAACCAAATTTCTATTTGTAATCTAAATTTTAAGTTTATTTGGGGAATCTCAAATAAATTCACAATTAAATTCACAGTTTAAATTCAAAATTAATCTAATTATTGAATTATTTTGGCTAATATTTCAGGAATGTTACATATTATATGTAGATGATACGTTGATTGGTTTACATTGTATGACGAGTATTGTTAAGTTGAAAGCGAAACTCAGTAGGGAGTTTGATATAAAGAACTTAGGAAATGCATAACGAATACCAGGATGGAGATTATCATAGATAGACAGAGGAGAAAGTTAGACGCACTCAAACATAGTATATTGAAAAAGTTCTTGCTTGATGTGGATGAAGAATGCAAAACCAGTTCTATAACATTGCGCTCTCGATTTATTTATGAATCCTACATTGGATGAGGAGAAATTTCTTATGGAGGATATTCCATATGCTAGTGTTGTGGAGAGTTTGATGTATGCTATGATGTCCACCAAACTAAATTTGGCTTATGCAGTTGGTGTATGTCTAACTCGACAAAGTTCATTAACAAGAAGTGAAGTAAATTCATAGATATTTGAGAGAAAATTCAGACGTTGGCTTGTTATTGAAGGAGCTGGTAAGGATTATGTCCTTAATGGATATTTTGGCTCAGATTATGCGTCTAATAGGGATGGGCCAAAGTAGGTGTCGGGTTATGTGTTTACACTTGGCATCAAGGTTTTAAATCTCAGCAATCTCGGCTTAGATCTCGTTTTCAAGGTCCAGGGATTCGAAATATGAAAAATCGAATACATCTCGCTGCCACTGAATCTTGGTCGAGATTGATTTACGTGATCGCGGCTGAAATTAATTTTTTTTGAATTTTTTTTAATAAGCTAGACCTGGAATATATACCTTGTTGGCTAGGCTCAAAATTCATGCTTTATATCAGCAAACAAGTTAAACTGTCAATTTCATTTCCAACCATTCATTTTTTCTATGTTCAAGTCGTAAATACATGTCCAGGGTTTTTCTTCGTTGTTTGAAACGTCGTTTTTCTTTCTAAAATGCGGTTCTTTATCCTCAAATCCATTAAGCTTTTATGTTAAGGTCTTTTCTTTTTGCAAATTTTTTTTGAACCCTAATTATTTTGCACTATTTCCTTCTCTAGTTTCTCTTCCATTCAAATCTCTACATTTTCTACAATTTTTAATTCCTTTTTTGTTATATCATTTGTTGAAATAAATTCACCACCGTTAACTTCCGATTCCATAGAAAAATTCAAAATTTTGCAGTTAATCAAATTTTTTGTGTTGGGCATTGGTATGTTCTACTTAGTTTTATATTTCTTACGGTGATTTTTTTTCCACAATTAATTTGAAATACTAACGTCTCTTGCTAATTCAAATCATTCTTTTTAAGAGACAAATGTCTTGCTATTAGGTTATTTTCCATTCTTGCTCAACATAGTTTGTTAGTCAATATATTGGTTATTTACTGAAATATATATTCTTGTTTGGAAAAAATGATATTAGTGATATTAGTCTCGTTAATATAGTTTACTAATTTATATATTCTTTATTAAAATAAGCAAAGAAGTAAACATTTCAGCTTTACATATTTTTGTTTAAAAGGGTTTGCTTGCTTATTTGCTTGAATGTAAACCAATATTAAAAATATCAAATAGTCTAAGATTGAAAATCAAATAAGTTAAATCATTTTTCTAATTAATACTTATAAATTTAGTAGCATACTTGTAAACCAATATTGAAGATATCAAATAGTCTGAGATCGTTCTAAGATGTATTTTAGGGTCGGAGATGTAATTCCTAGACGAACACCTGATATACATTTATTTCGTCCAAGATCTCACTCGATACGAGATCAGGTCCCTAAAATCTTCGAGTCGAAACATGACCGAAATCCATGGTTAAAACCCCATCTTAGCATATGGCATAATTCATGAAGAACAAGCTATAGTCCATTATTGCTTTGTCGACCACATAGGCAGAGTTAGTTGCTATTGTAGGGACAACTAAGAGGAGGTTGTACTTGTTGCAGTTGTTAGAGGATCTTTAGTAGATAATCAAGCTTACAGTGCACATACCTTACATATAGATGTGCGGGTTCCTACTTATCAGAAGAGGAGCATCAAAAGATAAAATTAGCAATTGTGCATACAAAAGACAATCCGGTGGATATGATGACGAAGTCGATTTCGAGGGAGAAGCTTGAACATTGTTCAAACTTGATTAGCTTGACTAGAAGCTATTGGCGCCTAATGGTGTGGATCCAGTGAAATCTTTTCTTTATTTGTTGAGTTGGTAAATCAATATGAGTGGAGAGAGATTGAAGATTTATTTATTGCGTCATGTTGGAGTATGGAATTTATTTGTCACAGTATATCAAATCATAGTGCTGATTCTTAGTCAAAGTCATGTTATTTTCGAAGAGATATTTTCTAGTGAAAAATTTCGAAGTTTCTTTCTCCTTAAGCCATCTTTTTTCTTCTATATAAGTGCAGAGGCTTCAACCATTATAATGAAACAAATAAAGTGAAAAAATTCAATTTTTTTAATCTAGCAATCCTTCGTTTTAATTTTTATTCTCTCTTGTATCCCATCAAAATCCATTACTAAAGGAAAAATTAGGATTCAATTTTTTCTTGTTATTGTATCTATACTTGTTTATATCAGCGGATCTTTTAGTCTTCTAATCGATGACTCTAGATCGATTTAATAAAATTACACTTACAGTAATGTAAACTTTTTGGCACTTCCACACTAGTTTGATGTCCATACACACGCACTTCGTTTAGTGTTGGTGGCGGATCGAATCTTTCTTCAGCTGTGTACAATACTTGCACTCTGCAATGTTTCGCTCATCACTTATATTGTCCCGTGCTCCACTCAGTCTACTCGTGCAAACCCATTTCTGTACTGGTATCCCAATTGAATATCCATTCACTGCTTCTTTGGGGGGCACATACATGACCATGATATCACTTCTTGTACCAAAAGGGATTCCCAATGGTATGTGTTACTATTCTCATATACATATACACCATGCTTTTCTCCATGTATCTTGCATCCGAACCCGTATTAATTGATATTTTAAAATGTATATCCATATACGCATATCATGTCTGTATCCAGAACAATGCATATATTTGAAAATCCGTATCCATATCTACATCGTTTCTGTAACCAAAACCATGTAGGTATTTTCTAATATCCAAAATATAAGTGTTCGAAGAGTTAAAATAGGATAAATTTTCAAACAGGAACTTTGGAAAAAAAACATATTACAAAAGTAAGTCTCATTGAAAACTTGTTGCAGAAATAAGCCTGCTTTTGAAATAAGCTTGCGCAAATATGGATTGCGCAAGCTTATTTTTTAAATAGAAGGCTTGCGCAATCTTTAAGTATATTGCTTGCACAAACATGGAGTGCACAAGCAATGTTTCGGGCATCAAAATTCCAGTTTGCTCAGATCTATCCCTCATTTTCTAAAATCTCATCCATTTTTTCAAAATCCATCCCAACTCGTTATTTTTCCAAATTCAAACTTCTCAATTACATTGTCAACCAAATAGTTGCTAAATTCTACATGGAAGAGTCTTCTTAATCTTTACAAAAAAGGTTGTAGTTTATGTTGCTCAAATTTTTTATTCTTATTATTGTTGAAAATTAATAGTTATTTTTGCTAGTGTTGATAAGTACAAAGTAATGGTGTTGGTACTGTTGAAAAGGCCTCACTGAAAACTTACTGAAGAAATAAGCATCGTTTTGAAATAAGCTTGAGCAAATATGGATTGCGCAAGCTTATTTTTTTTTAACAGAACGCTTGCGCATTCCATATTCGCGCAAGCTTTATATATATTGCTTGCACAAACATAGATTGCTTAAGCAATATTTTGGGCATCAAAATTTCAGTTTGGTCAGATCTATCCCTCATTTTCTAAAATCTCATTCATCTTCTCAAAATCCATCCAAACCCTTTATTTTTTCAAATTCAAACTTCTCAATTACATTGTCAACCAAATAGTTGCTAAATTCTATATGGAAGTCTTCTTCATCTTTACAAAAAAGGTAATAGTTTATGTTGCTCATTTTTTTTATTGTTATTGAAAATTAATAGTTATTTTTGTTAGTGTTGATAAGTACTAGGTAATGGTGTCGATACTGTTGAAAAATTAGGTAATGGTTATGAAATAGAAAAACCTAGTTGTTAATTGAAAACCCTAATTGATATGTTAATGTTTTATTGTTTATTTCAACGGTAGATATGATTGTTTGGGAGATTGACGATGATACGTTGATGAAACATTGATGTACTTGTAGCGAAAATCGGTGTTGCAACCTCAAGTCATATTGACGTTGATGTTGATCATGTTTTGGAGACACAATTCGAAACAGTATACACGTTTGTTTACGCAAAGTTGTTTCTAGCTAAAGAACCGGTCATTAAATTCGCGTTGACGGAAATATGTTGATGCCTCTACATCCTGTTGGTCCATCCATGCCACGGGGCAATGACCATATCCAAATTGTTATTGTGGAGCTACGTGTGTAGTGGTCATTTGCAGAAAGTAAAAGAATGTCAGGTGAAGATTTTTCGTTTGTAGTTCGTACAATGAACACAGACTGAATCCTCGTAAAGTTGATTGTTGTAATTATTTTAAATGAATTGATCAACCATTGTACGAAAGGGGACTCGAGTATGCCTATGAATTGCAAGCCGAAATCAGTCGTCTCAAAAAGGTTAATGAAGAGCTAAGGGAAACCAGTGGGAGATCAAGATTTTGGTAGTCGTTTGGGCCTAGAATAATGTCGTCAAATTTTGGTTTTGTTGAACTATAGTATTTTGAATATGAATTTCCGAATTGTTTGTTTTTTTTTTTAACTGTATTGTGTGATAGTTAATCAATTGGCTAAACACTGAGGTGATTTTGAGTTTAAATGTAATGTAGAACTATAGTCTTGATTCTGTTAGTGAAATATATTGGTTATATTATTATATTGATTTGCTTGCTTGCTTTTTCTTGAAGATTGATTTGACTGCTTTTGGTTGAAGATTGCCCACAAAATCAAAATCTTCTTGGAAAAATAGGGTATTAGTTCAACAAATTTTTGTTTAGCATTTTGTCTCAAAATCAAGATTTTGAATATAGTCTTGTAATTGATTTTGCAGATAATGTCAACGGTTCCAACTATATTTAACTATGATGGAGAATTGTTAGTTGATGACGAAGGTAAACTTAGATATGCTGACAGAAAGTTCAAATGATCGAAAATAAAAAATCATTATAGTTTTCTAGAGCTTAAACAACGGATATTTGAAGTGACAAAAGTCAATCCTGTGATGTACGATTTAAAATTAACGGTGAAATCGGTTAGAGATGATGGTTCATCCGCTATTGATTTGGAAGATGAAGATGATTTGTGTTAGTCCGTGAGATGATGGTTTTGATGACAACAACCTTATATTAGATTATAAAATATAAATACTGACATTATAAGTTTAGATATACATGTTATGCAGGATTTAACCATGCAGGTACTAAGAATGAAGACTGTATAGTATAGAGATTCATGATATCGAGATAGAAGACTCATGAGTATCAAGATTATCAAGAGTTCAAGATTTCAAGCATAAGTATTTTTATTAGGAATTTTTGTTAAAACTCGTAGAAAAGCGCTGGTATCATAAAATCCAATTTATTCGTGGAATGGAATCCACTTCGAGCCTGTTAAAGGGATGGAACCCTTAGTAGGATGGAACCTACGAAAATCTAGTGGAACATTGTTTTGTATCCACTAATTTTAATTCAAATGATTTTACAAAATTATCTTGTTTTCAAAATGATTTCAAAACTTTCCTTTTACAAACATCAAAACCCTCTATCCTGATTTTAAATAATTTTAGACTCAAAATTATCTTTAATTTCAAAGTCAAGTTACTCCTGATTTTAAACTATCTTTTAATACAATATACTTAACTTTTAAATATTTATACTTAGATTTAAATATAAAATTATAGTTAAATTATATATATATTATTCTCTATATTTACTTATGAATTTTAACTATATTCAAGTATATTTATAAAGTTTAAAATAGTTTTAATATAAAATAAAAGTTATTTTCAAAGAAAATCAAAACACCAAAAAATCCTTTGGGATGTCGACATGCCGAAGTACCCCATGTCGACGTGGTGTCAGTTGAGTTTCAAAAGAAGTGTCTATTCGCCATAAATCTTCATGAATGGACATGGCTGTTGTTCTTATATAAATAGGGTTAGTTTTAATGAATTTTATATCAGATTTTCTGGTTTTTCACTCCTCTTCTTCTTCCACATTTCTTAAGACATATTCTTACCATTACTCTGTCGAAATCAACATTGAATCGAACTCCATTACTTCTAGTTTGATTCTCTATCACTATCTCTACAAGGTTCTTAGTGCTATTCAGAGTTATAAACTTCTTTGTAATCTATTAAGCGATAAAAAGTGTGATTATAGCCTTGGAAATCAATCAAGAGAGAAAAGGTGTGATTGTAGCCTTGGTAAATCAATTGGATAAACTTGTGGCCCGGAAATCAAGTATCTCTACCAGAGGATAGAAATTCTGGAGGGTGTACCTCGTAGCCTTGAAACCGAGAGTGTAATTATAAAATTGCTTGAGAAAGGAAATCCGTACTTGTGTTGCAGGACTGGATGCAGGGTAACTCCGAACCAGTATAAAATTCGGTGTGTTCTTTCCTTTACTGCTTTTATTTTATTTCTGCATCTGTGTTTGTTTCTGTGATCATATCTGTGTCTGTATATTGCATACATCAGTGTCTAAATTAACATAAACTCAAAAAGATTTAGTAATTCTTTATTAACACTATTCACCCCCCTCTAGTGTTAATTCTTCCTCAAGATCCGTGATCCGCATTTCTCACAATTTGAACAATGAGAGTGATAGAAATATATGTTGCGAAAGTAGAACATGTTAATGTGGTAGAAACAGATCCATCTGTCATTTCTGTGGATGAGGATGTACCCACCACACAGTTACAAGAAACACAATGGTCGGTGTATCCTTCTTATCTGACAAGTCATCAAGATAGACTTTACAAATTTATTGCATATGTACAGCGGAATGGTTTGAGTATCTTCAAGTCAAGAACAAAATATGATGTATAACTCTATACATCCAAATCAATCGCAAGCATTGGAAAAGTGAGTAATATTATACTCTAGCACTTGCTTTTTGACTTATCATGGAATTTACTCTTACCGTTATTTTTTGTATTCATAGTGTTGAAATAAATGCAGGGGAAGATACATTAATTGGTTGTGCTGACGACGATGACGATCATGTTGATATTGCAAACGAGAGCGAAGTGCAATTAGATAGCATGCAAGTAGCTTTGTGCGGATGATGTAGATAAAACTTGGATCGATCAAATGGAAATTAACAATGAGGCAATCTTATATATGCAGACATTGAGCAGGCTGATGATGAAAACGTCAAAGATGAAAAAATCACATATGAAGAGTCCCTAGCCGATGATTTATGCGTTGCAACAATGATTGTGAAATCGATTATGGAATATTGTTAATTAGACGTGGAAGTACTTGGAAGAGAATGTGCTGAAAAAGAATCACGAGTTGGGTTAGTTTTTGAAAGTAAGCAGAAGCTTGTTGAACAGTTATGTGAATAAGCGAATAAATGTTCGGTTTCTTTTCAAGTTCTGAAATCGCGTGCAAATCAATACACGGTTTGTTGTGATGTGGATGATACATGTCCTATGCGAGTGCATACTAGCCATCATGAGAAAATCTCAAAATTGGTGGAAAATAATAACATTTGGCGGCGATCACACTTGTTAAAATGCAACCGTCAACTCAAACCATCGACAGGCAACATCAGAGTTTATATGTAGCAAAGTACTTCCATTGATCAAAGATGAAACAAATATTACTGCAATAACAGTTCAAAAGACTGTCAAATATGTTTCATATTAAATTGAGTTATTCTCGAGTGTGGCACGGACTATAGAAAGCAGTTGCAATTATTTATGGAGATGGAGAATCTTCATGCGTGGAATTGCCAAAATATCTCGAGCCCTGCAACATACCAACCCTGGAACCGTTTATGACGTTATTCATAGTCGTGGTGTTTTTTACGGTGCTTTTTGGGCTTTCGGATATTCTATTGATGGTGTCAACCACTGTCGACCTATGCTGTGTATTGATGCCACTCATTTATAAGGAAAATATCTGAGTACATTATTAGTAGCTATTGGTGTAGACGCAAACCAAGGTCTTTTTCCATTAGCCTTTGTTGTTGTACTAACAGAGTTGTGACAAACGTGGAGTTGGTTTATTCGTTGCATGTGGAATTATATTCCATTTGTACATGCCAGATGTATTACCTTTAGCTCGGATCCTATGAAAGGAATTCCACATGCGCTTAGAGAATCTTAGTCAATTGAACATCAACATCACTTTTGTATTCGTTATATTAAAGAAAATTTCAAGAAAGCAGGGTTTGGTACGGATGGGCTACAAAATTTGTTACATGCATATGCCACGACATCGGGGGTTGTAAAATATAATGAACTTCGAAAACGGTGAAGGCTGTAAATCGAGATTCTGATGTGTGGATTGAACGAAATTTGAAAAATCAGGAATCAAACTGGACTCTTTGTCACGACGGCGGCATAAGATTACATATGATGACAACTAATGTTTTTGAAAGCTTTAACATTGTGCTGAAAGAAACTAGGAATTTACCTGTTAGATCCTTGGTTGCACGTACGTTTCATCGATTGAAGCATTATTTTTTCGAACGTCGAACTCAAGGAGAAGAGTGGACGTCACAGCTCACACCGAAGTGGGAAGCAGCGAGGAGAAGAATAGAAGAATCAAGGCTCATATCTATAGAGAGATAAGCTTCATAGAATGGTAGGTGAAAAATATTCATATGTTTGATTATATGGTGAATATCGACGATGTCGCCAAATGTTCATGCAACATGGCAACATTAGATCATTTTCCATGCTCCCATGTATTAGCAGCAAGTTCACGTGGTTCGGGTGGTGTTAATAGAGCGTATTTTGACTTAATCTCAACGTGGTACACGACGACCAAGTATAGCACTGCTTATGCTCCTTTATTCCACCATATACTAGATAGTCAACATTGGGATGTCTACGAAGGTCCTATTATACAACCACCACCAGTGCGTAGAAATTCAGGACGTCTGCACTCGAATCAAAGATTTTATGAATCCGTCATCTTCACCCGACCATAATTGATGTAGCAAATGTGGTGCTTTTGGCCATAAGAAAAAAACATGACCTCGTCGAATTATATGAGTTGCAGTATTTATTTCATATTGGATATTATTGGATATGTTTATTTCTTTTCAATGTAAAAATTGTATTAACTTGTTATTGCATATGTTTGTTTCTTATTGCATATGTTAATTTTTTATTGCATATGTTTATTTCTTTTCAATGTAAGAATTGTGTTAACTTCTTACTTCACATTTCTGAATTCGTTGAAATGCTCACTGCCTTGTGCAACAGTTAAATTTAGCTTGTGCATTTCTGAATTGCGCAAGCTATATTACCGAGTATAGTTTGCGCAATTTTGAAATGCGCAAGTTATATATGCGAATATAGCTTGCACAATCCGAAATTGCGCAAACTATATTCAGTAATATAGCTTGTGCAATTTAGAAATTCACAAGCAACAATATACTCTTGTGAAAGACAGAGAACTGCTGCACCTTCCTCCCCTACACAACCCATCAACATTACATATCATCAACATTACACGAACATCAACACAAAATATACCATCCATAATACAATTAATATCATCAACACAAAATATACCATCTATACTATAATCGAATATCATCATCATTAAGTTCAACAAAATATACAATCCACCAACTTCATAAACATCAACAACTACCATTCTAACTAATGAAACATCAACAAGATATATCGACCAAACAACAAAAAAACTCGATCGCAAAGCCTTCTAACCTCAAGAAGTGTGTCACTCTTCTTGTCCCTTTTTTTCTTCCTTTTGGTACACGATTGGAGTTGAAATTTCGCCTTCGTCAAATGTTGGAACAGGTGTTGGAACATGTATTTCTCATTATTGAGTGGGACTGAAAATCAAATTTTCTTGTTGTCTCTCCCATTGCGGCCACTCTTCCGTTTGCTCTTTAGTGGATTGACCAAGATACTCAAACTTTTGTTCCCTTTCATGCCAAACGGGCCATTGAGCTTGAATTTCTCCGCCAACGTCTTGTGTTCCCTCCACTTCCGTATGTGCCCCCCCATGCCGTTTGTCCTTCCTCTACTTCCTTCACTTTGTACGTGTCTCCTCCTAAGCACGTGGTCATTTTTCTACAATATGCAAAAGTTTTGCTGGTCTTCTTAACTTGTTTCGACCTAGAATCGTATCGAGTATACGTCGTAGGTCAATGCATTTACTTTTCACCTTGTCCGGCTCCATATGAATATCTCCGATTTCGTCGACCATGTCCAAACCGCTATATATCCCCTTACCTACGCGAAATGCAAAACAATGTAACAATGAATATGATATAAAAAAAATGAATAATCAAAATTTATAAATTAAAATAATAACCACATCATGCTCTAGTGGAATTCGGAGAATGTACGCAACCAATTTCCTAATCGACTTTTTCAAAATATAATGGCGAGTAATTTGCCAATACCAATACTCATTGTCGCTCAACGGTGTCAAGGGATCACGTGCTTGTTCGACACAATCAAATTTGGAATTCCATAATGTTATACTTTCCTACAGGAAATCCATCCAACGAGGGGGTTCTAGGTCTAATGGCACCACGGGATCGGGAATGTGCTGATAGTCAAAGCCAAACTGTCTCATTACTCGGTTAGGAGCATATAATTCAAAGTAAAAAAAGAATCATTTTGCTCTTAGCAATCCAACCCGCATACATATACTCAATGTTAGGATGCCCAAATTTCATCATCAAAGAATATGGTTCCCAGGTAACGGCGCCATCCTCTAACAAATCCAATTCATTTCGATAAAACTGTATATTTTTTGGAGTTTAACGTCAACTCCTAGCATAATTCCACCTACATCCGAATGGAAGATAATGATCTAAATCAATAGGAATTCTTACAGACGGTCGTCCAATGGAAATATGAGACCAAGGTCAAATTTGCAACAATGTTGTAGAACCCCCTAAAACTTTTCTTCTTTGTAAGACATTGTTTTTCAACTCACTGTACAAATAACAAAATACAACAGTGCCCCATGAATGGTAACCATAATTTGCTAAATCTTACCGAAATGGTAAAAATTTCAAATTCAATCTACCTTTTGAATAATCTTGAAAAAGACGACAACTTAAAAAGTACAATATGTGTAATGATCCTGGATTTTAATTTAGTTTAAATTGATAATTAAATTAATTTTTGATTTAAAAATTGTGTAATAATCGGTAATTTATACCAAATGTTAGTAAATTTTAATAATCGAGAATAAATTTGAATATTTGAAAATAAATACATAAGTTAAGTTTGATAACAACAACTACAACAACATGTTAAATAGAACTTTATTTACATTCTCAAGCTTGTAGACAAAGAAGTACACAACATACTCACATCAGTCGAGTAAACAAGTCAAAGCAATAAGACTTGAAAAGAAAATATGTGTACGTTTGCACAGTAAAATAAAAAGATCCTTAGTACAGCAAATATATTTAAGTAAAAACATAAAGTACTTAACAATAAATACAACACACCTCTAGCATATCAGATCGTACCAGTCACCATTACATATTTTCTATCAGCTTCCATTCAAAGAAAATATACACTGTTGTACAAACAAAAGTATGGTCACCCTTTAAACTCACTTTGCATATATCATCATCTATCTCAGCTCGTCCATTCAAAACTAAGAAAAATATGAAGCAAGCATCATTTTAAAATCTGAAACAAAACTTCAACTAAAACAAACCTCAAATCAAATGCAAGCCAGAGGATCAAAAGAAGACTAAATAATATGAAGCTCTGATTATTCTCTGGAAGACACGGTGAGTAAATTTTTGATCTTAAAACAGCTTAAATCTGAGACTTGAACTGGTTGCATAAATGAAATCTTGAAGTTAAATGGTTTGAAATGATTTGTATGTATGTGTAGATGTAAATGGATGTGTGTGTGTATATATATGTGTGATATGGCTGATGATCATCTCTGTTTATCTTACAGTGCCCCCTTCATCAAATAAACAATTCATATCTTCATTTGTATATGATTATAGGCTAGGCCCTGAGGATAGAAAATGTTTGAAAGTTTATACAGTTAATTTTAAAATTAGTGTTAACCTAATATATGACGTATTTAGAAAAGAAATTTGAAATCTACAAGTCTGATCAAAATTTTGATTTCTTCATTTTCGATCAATATTTAAACATATGATCTAAACAAAAGTTGTTTGTTTAGGTATAATTCAAGTTCTAAAAATAATTTTAAGCAAATCAAATGCAAGAATTTTCTGAAAATTTGAATGTACAGGCAAAACTAAAACCTATTGAAAATTTGATTATCTTATTCTTTGATTTCAGTTATATCAGTAGAAATGATTTAGGAAATAATGATTTTTGAAAGCAAAATCATAATTTTTAATTCAGTAATTATTGAGATAAGTAGAAATAGACAATTTTGGGGTTTTTGGCCATTGCCGATCATCGATGCAATGGCTACGGTTGGTGTTGTTCGTGAAGGTGGAGGAGGACTCGTTGATTACGCGAAAAATGTTAAAAAAAATTCCTAATGCAAGAATCTTGGGGACGAGAATGATTTAGGGTTTAGTTCGAGTTTTTTTTGAAAGTGTCCGTGCGTATAATATGGATAAGCAGTAATACAGAGTATAGATAGTAAATAATGCGAAATAAAAATGCAGTATAGTAAAATGACACCAGAGATTTTATACTGGTTCAGAGCACCGTCCTACGTCCAGTCCCAGACTCCTTCTGGAATTTCACTACAACAACCCTCACTTAACCCGGAGGAACAGGTCTATACAACCCTAAGCAGCAGAACAGGGACCTGAGCAGCAGAACAGGATTTCGCCTCAACAACCGAAGAGGACTTCACGCCTTAGCAGCAGAACAGGACTTCAACAAATACAAAAGTATATTTGACACTGTGTGTTCTTGATAACACTGATTTATCTCTGATAGTACAAACTTCCTATAATCAAATCCTCAAGTGTATAAAGTGTATGCGAAGATATAAAAGGAAGGTAATGCTAAAAATCGAAGATTATGAAAGTTAATTTGGAGATTCCAAGCAATAAAAATGCATGCTCGCTGTTTGAATGTAAATATTAAAGCACAAGAAGAGTATTAGAGAGTTAGAATGAAAATCGATGAATATGAAGTGTTTGGGAGTATCTATATATAGTAATTGAAGAGTTACTGCCATTGGTGAAGGGTTCTGACGAAGAGGAGCGTCTATTTCCGTTCAGAGAAGAGTTGGTTCCCTTCGTAGAAGAAGATGTCCTTTCAGAAATATGACAGTTAGGTTCAGGTCAGTCGACTGGTCGTTTTTGGTCAGTTGACTGATTACAGAGTGTTAAAAACTCTCGGGTCCAGGTTCAGTCGACTGACTTAGATCATCCAGTCGACTGAATTTAAAAACATGCACATTTATGTTAAAATGCACAGATTCAGTCGACTGGTTGATTGTATTCAGTCGACTGAATTCCGTTGTTAAGCAAAAATTGCAGTAGCTCATTTGGTTAGAGTACTTGGCTTCCAATCTAGTAACCCAGGTTCAAGCCCTGCTCCATGCATTTTGTTTGAAAACTTGATTTTGATTAAAATATGCATGCAAGTTTATTTGAATGTGAATGATGATTCTTGAGGAAAGATTTTAACAAAGCACTAGCCAGACTCTATATACATATTTGATGACTCTTGTTAAAATATATAACTATATGAACCATGCTTTGAGTCGTTGAGTCAGGATGATGTCATAGTCGTAGATTCGTGAATTTTTATCAGCAATCAAAACCTATGATCCAACATTCTCCCCCTTTATGATGATGACAACTCCATTTTCTACGAACGAATCTTTGACAAGCTTTGTTGATCTTATCTCTCTCACTGAATATCTTCCTATAATTGTGCTATAGATTTCTCCCCCTAAATCTATGCTATATATATATTCTATTTAATCTTTTTCCCCCTTAATCTGTGCTTGCATGGTTTATTCCTACAAATAGTGTTAGAGAGCAATATCTTTCTCCCCTTTGTCATCGACAAAAAGGAGAGTTTATATGATGATATAAATAATATTTTACATAAGTGTTAACATAGAACAATATAAAACAAAATAACTTCTACTTATATTGTGAGGTATCAGAAAAATAATTAACATTTAAAGCATGCGATACCCAAGGTTCTTATAATTTCCTAGTTTTTAGGAAACCATACCCTTTTGGGTGTGGTTGAACCTTTATAAATATAATTTTTCATTATTAACTACCATATCAAAATAACCATCAATGTATTTTTCTCTATTTTTCAAATTAACAGGAACCCAAATACTGAGATAATTTTTATTCATATTTCCTGTTAATGACTTTGTACTTCTAGAGAAATTATCAACATTATAGGTTATAGTAGTATTTGAATTCCTATAAAAATTGGATTTAGGCTTTACTCGAAATTTAGTACTAGCACTATAATTTTTACTATACATGAAAGCATATCTAGTGCTATTTCTACGATCATTTTTATTATACCCTAAACCACTTTTATCATTGTGAGCTTTTGAATTCTTAACATAACCTAATCCCTTCTTATTTGAAGCAGGTTGAAAATTTTCAATAATCCTGGATAAATTTTCTCTTCCTTTATTAAAATTGGAAATATTTTTAGTAACGTCATCAAGCTTAGTTTTTAGACTAGTGTTATCTAACTTAACAATTTTAATTTTTGTTTTTAACTCATGATTCTCAGAAGCTAGAGCATTATTCTTTTCTTTTTGAGCTTCTATTTCTTGACTTAATAGAGCGAGTTGGGAATTGTCAAAGAGTGAATCTTGAATTTTCTCAAGTTCTTCTTCTAATATTTTCTTCTCATCTTTAAGCATATCTCTTTTGAATTCTGCTTTCTTCTGATTTTCTAGAGCTTCCTTATATTTTCTTTTGAGACTTTTTAAAGTGTCTAGAAGTTCTGAATTTATTTCTATCATATCATCAAAAGTTAGATCACTAACCTCATTATCTTTTGCCATGAAGCATTTGTTTGTTTGCTCCTCTGATTTTTCTTTATTGTTCTTCCTCTTCTTATTGCCTTGACTAGATCTCTTTGTAGCCATTTATTCTAGGATGTTGTTACGATCTCTAGAATACCAGGCTCTGATACCAAATGAAAGTGTCCGTGCGTATAATATGGATAAGCAGTAATACGGAGTACAGATAGTAAATAATGCGAAATAAAAATGCAGTATAGTAAAATGACACCAGAGATTTTATACTGGTTCGGAGCACCGTCCTACGTCCAGTCCCAGACTCCTTATGGAATTTCACTACAACAACCCTCACTTAACCCGGAGGAACAGGTCTATACAACCCTGAGCAGCAGAACAGGGACCTGAGCAGCAGAACAGGGACCTGAGCAGCAGAACAGGATTTCGCCTCAACAGCCGAAGAGGACTTCACGCCTGAGCAGCAGAACAGGACTTCAACAAATACAAAAGTATATTTGACACTGTGTGTTCTTGATAACACTGATTTGTCTCTGATAGTACAAACTTCCTATAATCAAATCCTCAAGTGTATGAAGTGTATGCGAAGATATAAAAGGAAGGTAATGCTAAGAATCGAAGATTATGAAAGTTAATTTGGAGATTCCAAGCAATAAAAATGCATGCTCGCTGTTTTAATGTAAATATTAAAGCACAAGAAGAGTATTAGAGAGTTAGAATGAAAATCGATGAATATGAAGTGTTTGGGAGTACCTATATATAGTAATTGAAGAGTTACTGCCATTGGTGAAGGGTTCTGACGAAGAGGAGCGTCTATTTCCGTTCAGAGAAGAGTTGGTTCCCTTCGTAGAAGAAGATGTCCTTTCAGAAATATGACAGTTAGGTTTAGGTCAGTCGATTGGTCATTTTTGGTCAGTTGACTGATTACAGAGTGTAAAAAACTCTCGGGTTCAGGTTCAGTCGACTGACTTAGATCATCCAGTCGACTGAATTTAAAAACATGCACATTTATGTTAAAATGCACAGATTCAGTCGGCTGGTTGATTATATTCAGTCGACTGAATTCTGTTGTTAAGAAAAAACTGCAGTAGCTTATTTGGTTAGAGTACTTGCCTTCCAATCTAGTCACCCGGGTTCAAGCCCTGCTCCATGCATTTTGTTTGAAAACTTGATTTTGATTAAAATATGCATGCAAGTTTATTTGAATGTGAATGATGATTCTTGAGGAAAGATTTTAACAAAGCACCAGCTAGACTCTATATAAATATTTGATGATTCTTGTTAAAATATATAACTATATGAACCATACTTTGAGTCGTTGAGTCAGGATGATGTCGTAGTCGTAGATTCGTGAATTTTTATCAGCAATCAAAACCTATGATCCAACATTTTTTGTGTTCTGGAAATTGACGATCGCGGCACCATGAATCGATCGAGCTGTGCGTGCTTTTAAGGGATGGAGGAGGAAGTGTTGACGAGTTCGTGGCCGGAGTTTGGGATTTTCTAGTGGCCGGAGTCGCGTGGACGAGGCGTTGCCAGGTATGGGTGTGGAGGAAGATGCAATTTCCAGGTTTTGGGTTGAGCTCCTCTAATTTGATTTCGAGATAACTGGGTGGTCCAGATGTTTGGGATTGGTTGCGAGTTTGGTTTGTGACTTGCAGAGATGGTCGTTGATGGTCGGCGTCGGCGATCGTGCGTGTGCACGTGCACGGCTGTAGATAGCGTGTCTTGTTTGGGTTTGCGTGAGGGTCTCAGGAGAAATCTCGTGCCTGGAAAGGTTTGGAGTGGGTTATCTCGTGAGAGTTGGGTAAATTAACAGTTTAAACTTAACAGTTTTTAACAAAAAAAAAAAAGATAAGAGAAGAAAAATAGGAGTGGTAGAAGAAGAAGCAACCGTGGGTTGCAGGGGAGATTCAGGGAAGAAGGGAAGTAGCATGTGTTGCAGGGATGACTCGAGTGTTTTGGGTAGGAAACGCGAAGTGCTACTCGGATTTAGCATAGGTATTCTCGGGTTTTTCAACTGTAGCTTTTTATAAAGGGTTAAGTAAACTGTTTCATTAGTCTTAACACTACAAGTTAGGGAAATGGTTAACAAATCAGTTAAGTCCTAAATACGAGTTTTAAGTAATTAAGTTAAGTTCAGTATAGAAATTATTAACATTTAAAGTTATAGTTAATTATAAATTAATTTTTTTCAAATTTTAAAAAGGAGACTTATAAAAATGTTAATTTAAACTAATAATTAATATTAATTAATTATTTTTGGCAAGTAATTAAGAATGGTTAAATGTTCAATTAATTTTTTTAGAAGTAATTAAGGATAATTAAATAATAATTATAATTAGAGTTGAACTAATTAATGTTTAAGTAATTAATAAAATTTTGTAATTAATTACTTAAGTTAATTAATGAATGATTAATAAGTTAATTAATTTAATTATGAATTAATAAACGATTAACTAAGTAATTAGTAATTAATGATGAATAATTAAGTAAGTAATTAAGGCTTAATAATTGATTACGTAATAATTTATTAATTAAATAATTTGAAATGGAATAAGAAATTGATTGATAATTAATGAGAGTAATTAAGGATTAATTACTTATCGTAATTAATTTTGGATATTTTGATTAATTAAAGGTTAATTAATTATGTAATTAACTCAAAGTTAATTTAATTAATGTGATTAATTAAGGGCTAATTAATTATAGGTAATTGATTAAGATGGATAATTAAGGATTAATTTATAAATTGATTAATTAATATTAAATGATTTGTAATTAATAAATCAAGATTGGATAATTAATTCATAAGTAATTGATTTAATTGGAAATAAATTGAATTAATCAGGACTAAACGATTAATTAATCCTGTTTATAAATGATTATTAAATGCTTGACCTTACTTATGAATGATTGTATTGTATGAGATGCCTTGAATTGATTGTCCTATCTGATCTGTGATATTTTGTTCTGTAGATTGTGGTATGTAAAATTTATTCATTTATGGATGATACATCTGTATATTATCTGTTAATCTGTGATGATTGAATGTTGTTGCACTATTGTGTGTTATACCCCTGGACCACACCATACACACACAAATATGGATTTCACGAGGCAATCGATCAAGTCACAGATTTTTGAAAATAGTTTTGAATTTATTGAAATGGACTGGGTTTAAAGTGAAAAGCTTTTGAAATGGAATTTCAAAGATGAAATTTATTTTGAATAACTTGATAAATTTTGAAATTTAAATAATTTGATTTAAATTTCAATTCAAAATTTGAAACTGAATACTATGATTTGAAACTAGGGATTAAAGATGTTATATTGGTTATATATGGGTTAAACCACTTTTAAGTATTGTTTTTGGGAAATAGAATTAACCCAAAGATTGTAACTTATATAAAGGGAATCGGTTTTTTTCCAAAATAAAACTGTTGTTTCTAAATGATAAAAAGCTTTGGTTTCAGATCTTATTGAAAGGGATTTCAAGTTTAAACTAAAATAGTTTTCCAAGTTATAGATAAATATTCGGGAACGAATTTTGAAAATAAATATTTGGGAATAATTTGAAAACTATGAGACAAATCTTTGATTTAAAGATTTGATGGAATAATCCTTTTGAAACGGAATTGTTTTGAAATCCGGAAAAGAATACTTGTGAAAGTAGGTGAACTTTATGAAATAAATCTTTTGTTTAAAAGATTTAAAATGGTAATTGGTTTAAACCATTTGAAAGAAAGTTTTGAATTATTAAGTTGTGACTTAATTGCAATCCCATGTCCATATGTTTTAAATATTTTCGCTCACTATTCGGTTTAGCCGGGAAAGGACCTTTGTGTCATATAACCCATTCCAAATATGTGATTCGACGTTATGGATAGCATTTGAAGACCGGTGTTGAAGACCGGGTATTTGCAAGAGCGATAGGATGACCTGTCGATTGTCTCTGCACTGAGTTGCGCCGGTATAGAGACTCCCTAAGTGATGGGAAATCCGATCGGGATTGTGAATACCCGGATTGCAAGGACTTCTTTGAAAGTGCCTTCGGTTCTGTTCGAACCCAGAACAGACTTGTATGGATTGTTATGTCTGACATCATAATTTGAGATATAAAGCTGATTTCTTTCAAATATATTTCTGTTGGTGGCGGAGAATTTATTCTCTTAGCTTAACACCCTTCTCTGAGACGTACGAGCTCATAGGTTATGTAGTTGATGGTTATCAGCGATATATTCCCAATTTGGTAATGTGACATGCTGAGTGTTGCTGTGAAATGATCATTGTTTGATCATTTGTGATATGATCATTTGTTTGATCATTTATCTTGGTGATCGTTACTTTGATCATTTGTTGACCCAAAGCATGGCTTTGTACCAAAGCGTGTCTTTGTGGACGAGACTTCGTCGAACCTCACACCCCGAAATGGTCGAAACAGGAAAGATGCGGCAAGATTATTGGGGGTAGCGCCCCTTAGGGTATGTGCATTTCCTTCTGGATAGAGGTGGTATCATGGTATGGAGCCCAGATATTTAACCTATGTGGTTACTGCGAATTTATTACTTTGTGGTTGTTGGTTATCGGGATCTCGAGAAAAGGTCATTTACGATCGGGGGATGGCATACTCGTGTCAATAGTTACCCAGTTTGAAGGGTAACCCGGCCTTGTGTTGGCAGAGATCCGATTAGGTTCTCGGGGACGTCCTTCTAGAGGCGTTCTCATGTGGCAATGGGAAGTTCCTTGGCCTGACCATTCGTTGGAAATCCAAAGAAACAATACGAGCCTTGTACAGTATTAGTTGTATAACCTGCCATGGAATGTGGCGGTAACCTGCTATTGAACATGGTAGCTATAGTAGGCATACGATAATGGTCGTATGTTGGCTAAGATTTATATCTTTACTTTCGAAATAATTTTTCCTACACTATGCACTAGTAATAATATCAAATGTTTCTTTTTAATGCGTATCAAGCATCTTTGACTATCATAAGGAGAAATCTCCTCCGATTCTGCGTTTGCATTGTGTGTGTGTGCGGGAGGCCTTATGGTAGTCTCATTTCTAAAAAGCATTGCGAATTGATTTTTAAATATTTCGTTGTTTGTTTTTAAAGATAAACTGTTTTTGTTGCTCACACCAATCCCATGACTGATCCTGAGTTTATTGTTTCTTTCCTAAACTCTAGATGCTCAAAATTTTCTACACGGGCAGTCTAGAGTTGGGTTTTTCAGATAATCAGATTAGTAGGTTATCTGGAGCTAGTTCAGTCTTTGGATGTGGACGAGACTTGCTTGTCTTGGTGAATCGTGATGTTGGTTCGAGCTGCTGCTGGAGTTCTCTTTTGAAGACTATCTGGAGTTATTTGTTCCGCTGCTAGCATTATCTATATTTCTTTTCCGCTGCTATTTTCTTGTGTCTCTGATGTATATTGATATCATTGTATCACTCTGTTGTATCAGATATTGTGTCAATGCTGTATATCAATGTATTATTTTTCTTATTCCGCCGTGTTGTTTACTTAGTGTTGTTATAAGCTCCGCCGAATCGGATTTGAACGGTCGAATCTATGACATTCGAATACGATATGAAGTATGGATGTCGATTTTCGAGCGCGAAAAAAATCCAGTTCGTTACAATATGACAGCACGACTACGACGAAGTATATCTAAATCCATCGCGCTTTCATGTAGTGGTTCATAAAATTCACTTTTAAAGCATTCCATTGCTAGCTCACTTTCAGACTTTACAGCCTCTTTTAGGTGAAAAATACCAAAAAAATCATGACACAATACCAAATAATTAATATTCAAATTTTGTGAACATACCGGAACACCTGTGTGCCTAGACCAAACAGAAAGTAAACATCAGCTAAAGTTGCTGTCATTTCATCCACTCTTAAATGAAAGGTATATGTCTTCGGTCCCCATTTATCACACAATGCCATAATAAGGTGATGATCTAGTCGAATGTAGTCAACTTGCATCGCTTTTCAAAACCCAATAATTCTTAGGTTTTGTTCCAACCTAGGATCTTTAAACTTTATTTCCTTTAGCTTGCTCGAATAGTCGCAAAACTTAACTGTTTTTACATCTTGATTTATACCAAAGAATTGCAATTAGTAATTCGTATTTGCGTCTTGGATTAACAATAATTCATTATGTTTAAAATAAATACCTCCATAAGCGCATCATGGCTTCTATGTTGCTCTTGAAGATAAAGAACACTTCTATCTTCGGGTCCGGGAGCCAATTTTACAATATATACACCAACCAATTAATCATTCAAAAATCGATTTTCCATCTAGGGTTTAGGTTTAGGATTGATTTATTACTATTTACATTTTCAACAATGACAACAACCATAGACGTAAATTGTCGTGGAGAGCAACAACAATACTTAGTATGTTACCAACAACAATCACCGGTTAATTTAACTTTAATTTAAGCTAATTTTTCTTAATCTCTAATCACCATGGGTGAAGAACTTCATTCCGTTTTTAGCTAAATCAATTAGTTGCTTTAAGGTAGATTGAGAATAAGGTAATTGAGAAGTTTGGATTTGGTAAAAAATGAGTTGGGGATGGAGTTTGGAAAGATTTGGGAAGAAGAAACTTTTTTGGTAAAGTGAAAATTAGATCTGTGCAAACTGGAAATTTGATGTCCGAAATATAGCTTGCGCAATTTATATTTGCGCAAGCATTATACATAAAGCTTGCGCAAATATGGATTCGCAAGCTATACACATAGAGTTTACACATTTAGAAATGCGCAAGCCTTTAGTCAAAAAAAACTTGCGCAATCCATATTTGCGCAAGCATATAACAAGTCTATTTCTACAATAAGTTTTTAGTCAGGCCTATTATTACAATTTGTTTTTTCTAGAGGTCCTATTTGAAAATTTGTCCGCTAAAATATGGATGGTTATGGGTATTTGAAAGCATAAATGTTCGAAGATATTCTGATTATTGTTTAAAAATTTTGGTTTTTAATCCAACATTGCATTCTTTTTTGTTAAAGTTTGCATTTTTTTTCAAAAAATAGAATAGAAAATTAAATTAAAAGAAATACAATATTTATTTGGAAATTGCAGTTTTGGGCTTAACTCCCTTTGACCCGATCACGCAAGTCTTCTTTTTGCTTGCCCAAGTTGACAATCTCCACACCTTAAGTCCTTCCTTCCAAAGAAGGGGTCAGTTGACCTCTCATTCTAATGTGGCTTCGTCATTGATTGATAGATTGTAAATTAATCTTTATTTGGTTGATATATTATAGAGGGAATTAATTTAAAAGACAATGATTTGTATATTTTTTGCCTCAAGGACACGACCTCAATATTTTTACTGTAAGGACAAACATTCTTCTAAAAATTATTCATAAGGACAAATATTTTTCAAAATTATTCATAAGGACAACAAAACTGCTACCGAGCTAAAAACTGATACCTAAAAACTGCTACTGATAACTACAAACTGATACCTAAACACTGCTATTAATAACTAAAAATTGACACCTACAAAAAGTTGTCCTTCATGATAAAATACTGAAGGTCTGTCCTTGAGGCTAAAAAGCCGTGAAATTTTGTCCTTAACAATAATTTCATGTATATTATATTTCTCCCTTGTAATCTTTAATCCTTACTTGGTCGATAGATTATTGCTCTTCCTTATAATCTTGTTGAGTGAAATAAAACAGTTATGAGTGAAATAAAATAGTTATTAGATCCAAGGAAGTAAGTTAGTTATATGAATATCTTGTGTCATTTTGATATGTTTGGTAAGTGGGTTATTCGCGATATCTTTGTTGGAATTCGTTGGAAATTAACCAACAGGCTAGATCATGGTTATTGGTAGTATTTTCACTAAATGAGGTCATTGTTTAAACAGTGTTGGGAAGAATAAGCTGGGGTGTATATAATCGTATACTTTATTTAACTGTAATATCACATGTATCAGTACATTTTATCGTTGACGTGGAGAAAGAAGGAAACATAAAATCGGGCTACTGTATTTAGTTGGTGTTCTGCGGCATATTTTAGTTCCAAATAAAAATAGAGTGCACATAATTTAGGTGTTGCTCAAATCATTCCCACTATTTAAGTCATGCTTTGATCTCGGTTGAATTGCCAGTAATGGCAGTTAAATTCACTATCTAGAAAATATAGTAGGTTAATCCTTGTTTCTCTATGATTATTTCGCTAATAATTTTTTGGTCTAATTAATTTCACCATTGGTTTTGTTTTTTCTCTAATAGCAGCAGCTTCTATTTATATCCTTTTTTGTTTTTATTTTTATGTACACCACCTCTAAAATATTTATCCTAGACATACACTATAAACTTCATGCTTGAATGATATCCATCTAATATTACTTCTATAAGAAATCTGACTCGAATTTTGATAAGATTGTCAAAGTGTATGTATGTAGGATCCACATTAAGTACGCTCGTACATGTTCCTTCAAACAACATAATGTTCCAAAATATGTTACTCTAACTATAAATGCCCGTGCATTATATATTTTTAATTATTATGAAGCAATGTATTGCCTCTGAATAATAATTGCGAATTTGGAGATACTTCCCTTCAGACATAGATTAATACTCATAAATTTGTAACCTATGCATACCTGTATGTAATTTTCTCTTACAATACAGACTCCATCAACTTTTGAATAGATTTAAAAGTACAAAGAAATAGAGGCCACCGTTAGTTTTCTAGCATCACTTCCATCAAGTTTGTGTATGTTACTTGCATCATACATACATTTGTTTACACACATGCGAGCACGTGCGCACGCGCACACAGGTTTGTGTCTGTCTGTGTGCACACGTGTAAATGCGTTTGTGCATATGCTAATCTTTAACATTAGATTTAAGTAAGGTTACAAGCATTTTAATTAGTATATTGAAGTAATACTGGTTATTTGTTAGTTCCATGCATATTTATGAAACTGAAATGGGTAAAGATTGTTTAATGAGTTCAATATTGTTGTTTTGTGCTCTTTATAAAACACAACGTTTGTATGATGTGCTTGGAACCGTATGAAATAAAGTGAATAGAGGAAGAGGGGAAAAAATGATAAGCTTGGAATTGTATGAAATAAAGTGAAGAGAGGAAGAGGGAAAAAAGATGACAAAAGAAAACATAGGATATCCATTGAAATCATGTTTCGAGTTTGGCATCTACCCTGTGCAAAGAAAACATGCATTGGCATGTAATACTTGAATAAAGCCGAGTACTGTTTCTCAGCACTTTCTAGATCATTAATTTTAAAATTACTATTAATTTGTTGATAGATTTTTCTTACATAACCTTCTATTAATAACATCTCTAGTACTGGAAGTTTCCCATTTCATTTTGGCAAGTTGAAATGCATTCTACAAATTTCTTCACCACTGATGGACTTGACGTTTTTCCATCTATGTAATATTTGAAACTATTTAAAAGCATGTTTTCTTTATGGTCAGATAAAGATAAAATTGAAATGAAAAGAAGATGAATAAAGTTATGTGATGTTTTTTATATTGATACAACGCGAATAAGCTTGAGGAGAACTACGGAAACAAATGCACATACACATTTAACTCGAAGAATTTACTATAGATTAATATTAGTATCACATGTTTATTTTCGTTTTTGAAAAAAAGTACTGCAATGCGCTAGCGTGTGTGTTAAACAAAAGCAAGGTAAAAATAAATTATTTTCCAATTATCTCTATCTCTACACTAATAAAGAGAATTGCATGAACTGATTTACTCGGTGTATTTTTAAAATTCCAAAAATGCCCGTTCTATATATATGGCGGCGGCAGTTATTAGTTGAAGTGCAGACATGGTGGGCGGACCAAAATGATGTGTTGAAAAATGTTTCAATAATTTGCAAGCGTAAACGACATCCACATACATGGCATGTTAATATTCCCTACTTAGTTTTAATGGACTGTTCATCTCTTAGGTTATATTCAATATCAAAAAATATATCTTGGACGATATGGGACTAGCTAATCAATTGATTATACAACTAATTTGATTTTTTTCATTGCTACCACATCTTACCTATGTTGGGGCAGGATTTCAACTGGAGACCACTCAAATCGAAACTCCACAAGCACAGCGGAATACGGGATCGTGGTAAGAAGTGTAAAAACAACCAATCAATAACTCAATTTCAATCTCAATCAATCCAAAAGCAATCACAATCTCAAACAAGCAATTCATAAATCAAAGCGATAATGAAAAATAAATCACACATTGATATAGTGCTTCCACCAACGTTGTGTTAGTGTACGTCCACTTTAAGAGAGAGCTTTTATTAATATTTATAAGAAGAGTACAAGAGATTGATTACAATGATAAAAATTCTAATTAGAAATTGATTTATGGAGAAAAGAATTGAAGAAAATTAGGTTTGATGAACCCTAATTTTTGGAGGCTAATCTCTTGCAGTTGCTTTTTGTTGCTTGCACGCACACTAGATCTGGAACCCGAAGCTAGCTTATATAGGAGAATAGAAACCCTAGGCAATGTTTCAAAATTTCTCCTGCAGATATCACAAATCTTCACACCAAGCCCATGCATGAAAAACAGGCGGTGATCGCCACAGCCGTAACGGTCAGACGTTTCACTTAAGCCTTTGGAAAAAGTTCTCTACAGGCTCAGACGTCTGACCATTTTGGTCAGACGTCTGAGTTAAGCCTCTGGAGGAAATTCTGCAAAAACTAAGACGTCTGAATTTTTTTCTCAGATGTCTGTCGCTGTTAATTCATCCCACTTCACCTTTTCCCTTATAACTTCCACCCCCGAACTCCTATTTGCGAACCGTTTTCTCCGTTATGAAGCTACTTTCGACCTCTAGAATTCTTCATATAGCGCCGTCAACATTTAACACTCCACCTCGACATTATATCCACCTCCAACTCCAATGGTACCATACCTCTAACGACAATTGATAGCACCAATTATCACTTCTTCTATCTTCAATCAAAATGAATACTTTTCCGATGAGTTCCGACAAAGCCATCGTCCGTTGCACTCCACCAACGAGCTCAGGCAAAGCCCCCACCCACTAATGAAATATTGAAAACATCCAAATCCTAAGCTATCTCACCAAAGACTAGCACTTACCAAGAAGATAGAACGTCAATCTCTCATCGATACTCTTCCTCATCTACCACCAAGCTCCTCCCTTAACCGTGCCACCCCGTGACACCTAGCACTTCTCTAAGCGATTCAATTTCGAGCAATGCCTTAGTGAACATATCCGCCGCGTTATTCTTTTTGTGCACTTTCCAAAGATATGCTTGCTTACTCATTAATGGCTACTAGAAATGACTCTCCCACTTCAATATGCTTAGTCCGTGAGCTAAACGTCAAATTCTCTGCCAAGTGAATGACACTCTGGCTATCACATCGAACATCAATACTATCATGTCTGAATCCCAAGTCACACAACAATCGCTTCAAATAGAGTACCTCTTTTGCCGCCTCCACCGCGGCTATCAATTCCGCCTCCGTAGTAGATAAAGCAACTACGGTCTACAATCTAGATCTCCAACTTATGGCTATACCCCCAAGTGTGAAGACATATCCGAAAGTTGATTTTCTTCGATCCCTATCACCGGCGTAGTAAAAATCACAATAACACGGTGGAACACAGTTGTAAAAGATATATTACAACGATGGAACAACAGTCGTATTTTAAGAAGTTGTAAAAGACTATCAATTTTTTACAACTGTGTTCTTTAGTTGCATATAACCGTTGTGATATTGTATATTACAACTGTTTCTTACCCTTGCAAATAACCATTTTACAACTGTTGGTAACTCTTGTAGTATGTAACATTTCGTGCTGTAGCAGGTATGACAACTACGTGGCCACCTTTGTAGTTATCCCTACTACAAATGTTACACACAGTTGCAGTTTAGTATATTCTGCGACCTCCTCCACAGTTGTAATATACTTTAATTACAACCACAACAATTGCAATTTAAACCCAAAAATATAATTGCATGCACCATTTAATAATTTACCAAAACTATAAATATACATAACTGAATCAAATTCATTCATAAATATTAATATTTATATAATTCTAACAAAACACAATACATAACAAATAAAACAATCTAAAGTATTCGTTCACATCACCAACTAAAACAATACCAAAACAACATTCTCACATAACCATTCCAAAATAGGATACAACACAAAATACATAAGAAAGATAAAGTTTTGTATCGCAAAACACATACCCTAAGGAAATACACTAGTCCAAGGCAACGAAGTCTTTATGCCAAGCCATGGTCGATCCAACTGCTTCTCCAATAGTACACATCTCGGAATTCGACCTCCATAAGAAAGCTACGAGTGCTAGCTTTTATCAGCCAATTATCCCCTAAGGCAAACAAACATATGTGAAAATAGGCAACTGGAAGTTTGTATAACAGTGTAGAAATCATATTATAACCATTAAATTCGTAGTTAAAAATTCTATATCACTAAAGCTAAAACAACTACAAAAACGTAATATCTCTTTAAGATATTACATAAATGCACCGTCCTAGACATATAATATATGTCATGTTATATTGATTGACTAGTAAGTTCAAATTATTTAAATGGTGCTGCAGCTCATTGTATCTTTTTAAGGTTAACAATAGAAAAGGCTACAACAATGTTATATTTGAAAGAAACATTGCAGATGCCCTAAGAATAATAAGAACTTAAGGCTTTCACGATATAAATAACAGTATAATACCGATTATGCAACATAATTCTACTTCAGTATAATCACATCAAAAGATATAAACAGCAGAACATATTATACAAAACATTGATCAAATCATCATCACAAAAATCACCAAAACTGGCAAACCATGGGAATAGAATACTGACCCGACTTGGTAAACTTTCCAATGCAAGTTCGAAGAGAATAAAGGTGCCCACGACTAACGTTGGTGGCGTGCCGAACTATAGAGGCAGAACAGTAGTAGACCTTTTGCTTGTGTAGCCGGAAGATGTAAATGCTCTTCGTATCGTGCATTCCAATCACTTTCTCCCAAACAAAGTATAGAGGCGTGCATGCAAAACCGAAAGGGATGAACTGGTGGATAAGCATTAGTATGACTGGCGCATCATGGAAGCCATTTTTAGGAAGAAGAGAGAAGGCATTGGAATGGTTAAGGAGTTCGTCACCGAATGCCCAATACATTGCTGCTGCTGACGGTAAGGGAAGTGTGAATACATACAAAGTGGCCAGTAGGTAGCTGTATTTGAATTTTTGTTGCTTCCACATAGCATGCATTATTTCCCTGTTAAATTTACAGTGGGGTAAGTTAAATTGGAATATCGGTTATGCTTTATCTTTATTTAATTTAATATTGGACGGAAGATTCCTAAAGTGTTGTTAATGAACAAATGATCATTTCTCATGTGCATGATATTTTTAAAAGAAAAATTAATTAGCTAGTATGATATGCTCACATGGGTTCATGTGTGCTTTGATGCTTATGTACTTACAAGCCTGGATTGGCATAATTGCATGTACAAGGGATTGAAGGTCTAGAAATAGATATGAAATTGTACATGCCTTACATTTAAATAACCTTTGACTGTCTATGCCTTACATTTGAATTTTGAATCTGATGAACTAACAAATTGTCCAATAGTCATACCAAATCAATCAATCATGAAAGGAAAAAAGATACAAGAGATTTTTTTTGGTTTCGTACTTCAAGTGCCCCACTTATCTAATACAGTGAATGTCAATTTCAATGATAAATATGTGCATTCAAAAAGAAATTTTTTTACTAGCCGTATAGCAACCAAGATGCATAGGAAGCCAACTTACTAAAAATATCCACACATAAATAAGGATAAGATAGTTATGGGCATTTGCATCTCACTGATTCAATAGGGTTGTTGGACAATAACTATCAAAATATTTATTGCAATCGCTCGTAGGGAGGCTTCAATTATAATTCAATAACTCAAATTTTTCTTGTGATGCCTTTTGCAGAAAAGAAAAAAAACAATAGTATAAAAGAGCAAGAATACGGTACAATGCTTACACAGTGACTGCGTGGCCGCCAAAAGTATAGAGAATATTGGTGGCACCAGTGAAGTACAAAATTCCTCAAGTCGCCTCTCCCCCCCATGTCGCCTCGCCATACTCTACTACAAAATTGCAACTGCAACTGCAGGTGAAACCATCTCAAGCAAAATCAATCGCCGACAATCAAACATCAATCATCGGCGATCAATCACGATAGCCTTAAACTTCGACTTCCACTCCCAAACAACATCGCCACCACTGCTTCGCCCTCCCTGAAACGCGCGACCTTAATTTAACTTCATCGCGACACCCACTACCGCCCTGGTCTAATCATCTTAACATGTATGCATGTACAAACCTATGTAAACTGTGTTATAATTCAGACATACAAATTTTACCATGGTAAGACATATACGAATGATTACCTTATATGAAGGGTTTTAATGATGAAGGGGCATGTGTTAAGTTTGTGAGTGAGAAATACATCAAAAGCGATCTTTATGGGAGATGTCGAGTAGAAATGAGGATTATTCATGCTGCCATACACTTCATACTGCATGATTATAGCTTTTTTCTATTATGTAATATGAGCTTGTTACAGGAATTTGATAACATATATGGAGTTGGATGGCAATGTGTGGTTGGTTCATGTTTTGGAAGTTATTTCACGCATTCAAAAGGAACATTCATTTACTACTCCTTAGGATCTCTTTATTTCCTTATTTTCAGAGTGACCTCGACTTAATTTTGATTAATAGCTATTGATTTCGGACTCATTGCTGGACAGGGGAGCATTAATGAAGAAATTATTGTTTTTTTACATTTGTAAATTTGTATAAAGGATCATCATTGGATTACATTACCGAACAACTTTAGCATTTTACTTGAATCATAATTCAGATGGCATCAGCTTCATTCCATTATTGTTCCCCCTATTTTCGGTTCAACCTCGTGCATTCATATATATATATATATATACATACACACACACACATTCAATCAAATGATTTCATCATTTATCATAAAACATAAATGGATAAATTGGATTAGTCAGAAACATGATAAAATACTTTTGTATATAAGATTTATGCTAATCATAATTATATTTAGTCATTGTTATTGTGTCACTTCGAGATCATATTCCACTTCGTGCAAGCCTACAGATGTACATAACAGTACATGAACTGCATTTATGCTCAATACAACATAACAAATTAGAACAACATATATGCATTTTATAGGTAGACGGTTATATGAATATACACTATAAATGCTTTTACTAAATGGGTTTTCTGTTTTTGAGAAATGAAAGAATACATCTCCCAAAGGAAGATCTCTTCTTATGATTACCACTTCCAGGCATAAGTGCATTCTGCAATCAATCATTGGTCAAATTTAGTTTACTCTGACAATAGAAACTAAGCATGATGATTCATGCAAACTGAGCTATCAAACCTCTGTGAGAAAATCAAAAGAACTGGTGTTGAATTGCTTCAATGATCTTGAAAGCTTGAGGACTGGAACTTTAGTAGAAAGTTCGGCTCCTAAAAAATTATATTTCTTAATCAAACAGTAAGAAAGAAGTATCTAAATTTCATCTATCTCATTCTAAAATTACTCAGGTTATGTTCAAATTTAAGAAATTCTTACCAGTATTGGACTCTGTAACTATTTGAGGCTTAATGACAGTATTAGCATCAAATGGCTGTTGGGTAGTAACAATTTCACACTGATCTTTAATGCCCAGACAAGTACCTTTATCATCATCAACAGGATCAACCCTATTGCCAAATTTGACCTGTTACTTTGTATGTATGCCTCAATACATAACAGAAAATGAAAGAAAAAACTAACTACTGATGTTAATGTACCTTGAAGGTTCACCGACTTTCTCTGCCTTTTGTAGATTTGTACTAGGTGCTATTCAAAGAAGAATGGCATTAACAATCAGCAATTTTTTAAGTAAAAATTTAATACAGAAGACATCTTTACCTGGCAAAACATAACGACACTGATATCTAAAGAACTTAGCACTCAATAGCAGAGAAGAAATGTCCAGGCCAAAAGTATATTGTTGACACGAAAGTATTCTCTATCTTAGGCAGCTGATTCTTTGCTCAGTTCGAGAAGCATTATTGTAAGTGTTCAATCCCTGCTCGATGTTAGAAGATACCGTTCCAAGATGATCGACAACGGTCACTATCACTTCACATACATAGCTCTTATTCTGATTCTGATTAAATACACATATATTTAACCAGACAACTACAAAATTCTATTGAGCATAAATATTTATCATAAAACATATATATTTAACCAGACAACTACAAAATTCTATTAAACACTTATTTTAAAATACACGTGCAATATTTACAAATAGAACCCTGCATTACTTAACATAACCCATGTGCATATGATGCCACCTATATTCCATCTAAGATTTATATTTGACATGCTAATTGCACATGAATGTGGATGAACATGAACGCACACGAAAATGAAATGCTGTGTTGTCCTTCCTTTTCAAAAATGAATAATATTCTTTAAATGCTATTTTTACAAGTTGTTTCTTTGGTTGTTTAATGAAGAAAACTTAGTACAATTTTTTGATGAAATTGAATCTTTCTGTTCATGTAAAAAGCTTATCGACCAAGTTTTTGATCTCTTTTGAATTTTTCCTCGTATTTGCTGTCAGAGACAGAGTGCTTATTCAAACTTTAACTGTAAGTTCAATTTATGCCCAATTTAAGGCACTTTTTGCACCTTGTAAAAGAAAACTTTGGGCTACAACTGTGGGATACATAAGTGAACTCAAAATTTCTTTTCACATGGTATCATTTCATTTGTGTATTGAAAGGTTTCACCTTTTTCTTTGGTAAAACTGAAATATAGTACATGATAAATGATGCAGGAAAAGCCAAAAGCAGAGGTTACTACTAGACTCAGAGACTTGCTGTAAACATAGTTGCTGTAAAAAGATATATGATTTAGTAACTTAAGAATGATTTGGTGATGAGTGTGCATTTCCCAACTTACTCCAAATGAATTTTGTAAGTTTTATCTGTCCAATTTGCATGATTGATTGATTATTGTAAAAATTACATGCTATATATTGTAAAACTTGCCAGGCTAGAATGTCAACAAGCTATCACTAGATCGCGGTATATATTGTAAGATTGACTGTTAGGTTAAGCACCATTTATTTTAGTTTGCTTTGTAATGAACAGTTCGTTAATTAAGTTCAGTTTAGTAAGCAAACTTAATTAGAAACTTAAGCGTATCGCTAAATAAGTTTCAGAATCACATAAAATTGAACTCAGTGGCTTCTACAGCACCATTCCAACTACATTTCCATGCAAATTTTAGCTCTTTAACATCAATTTCCTAACCAAGAATGCTGCTACACTTATCGAGTTCACCTATCTAAAGTTCAATGTTTATGTCAAGTAGGAAAAGAATGAAATAGAAGTGTATATTACCATCAAATTAACTAAGAATCCGGGTTAACAACAATGAAAAAAATACTCAAGCAATTAAGATTATCAAGAAACAAACCAAAAGACACAACATACCAAAACAGCGGCAACCCAGAAAAGTACACAGCCAGCAAAACAAGCACGAACTGCGAGCACCGACGACTATGAGAGGCGCCGATGACGACGAGCTGCGAGTATGAGCGGTCCGCGATCTAGGTTTTTTTTAGGGTTATGGATCGGGTAAAAGCGGCGAGTACGAGCATCTAGGAGCGATACTTGCGATTAGCGACGACGACGATTTAGGGTTTTAGGTTTAGATTTTTTTTTGAATGGCGATGGCGATCTGCGATTAATTTGAACGAAATTATTGAAAGGAGGGAAAACGAAATGAAATGAGGGAGAGCGAAAATCCCTATTAACATGAAATATAATAATTGTTACAACCTTTGAAAACAGTTGTTGTAAATAAATATTACAACTGCTGTATAAATATAGTTGTTAAAAGTGCTTTTATTACAACTGCTGAAATAAAACAGTTGTTACAAACTAACTATTACAACTGTTGTAGTGAAATAATTGTTAAAAAATACCTATGACAACTGTCAACATTTGCTGGTTGTAAATAAAAGGTTGTAATATGGCTGTTTTGTTGTAGTATTCATGCTTGAATGATATCCATCTAGTATTACTTCTATAAGAAATCTGACTCGAATTTTGATAAGATTGTCAAAGTGTATGTATGTAGGATCCACATTAAGTACGCTCGTACATGTTCATTCAGACAACATAATGTTCCAAAATATGTTACTCTACCTATAAATGCCCGTGCATTGTATATTTTTAATTATTATGAAGCAATGTACTGCCTCTGAATAATAATTGCGAATTTGGAGATACTTCCCTTCAGACATAGATTAATACTCATAAATTTGTAACCTATGCATACCTGTATGTAATTTTTTTTTACAATACAGACTCCATCAACTTTTGAATAGATTTAAAAGTACAAAGAAACAGAGGCCACCATTAGTTTTCTAGCATCACTTCCATCAAGTTTGTGTATGTTACTTGCATCATACATACATTTGTTTACACACACGCGAGCACGTGCACACAGGTTTGTGTATGTCTGTGTGCACACGTGTAAATGCGTTTGTGCATATGCTAATCTTTAACATTAGATTTAAGTAAGGTTACAAGCATTTTAATTAGTATATTGAAGTAATATTGGTTATTTGTTAGTTCCATGCATATTTATGAAACTGAAATGGGTAAAGATTGTTTAATGAGTTCAATATTGTTGTTTTGTGCTCTTTATAAAACACAACGTTTGTATGATGTGCTTGGAACCATATGAAATAAAGTGAATAGAGGAAGAGGGGGAAAAATGATAAGCTTGGAATTGTATGAAATAAAGTGAAGAGAGGAAGAGGGAAAAAAGATGACAAAAGAAAACATAGGATATCCATTAAAATCATGTTTCGAGTTTGGCATCTACCCTGTGCAAAGAAAACATGCATTGGCATGTAATACTTGAATAAAGCCGAGTACTGTTTCTTAGCACTTTCTAGATCATTAATTTTAAAATTACTATTAATTTGTTGATAGATTTTTCTTACATAACCTTTTATTAATAACATCTCTAGTACTGGAAGTTTCCCATTTCATTTTGGCAAGTTGAAATGCATTCTACAAATTTCTTCACCACTGATGGACTTGACGTTTTTCCATCTATGTAATATTTGAAACTATTTAAAAGCATGTTTTCTTTATGGTCAGATAAAGATAAGATTGAAATGAAAAGAAGATGAATAAAGTTATGTGATGTTTGTTATATTGATACAACGCGAATAAGCTTGTGGAGAACTACGGAAACAAATGCACATACACATTAAACTCGAAGAATTTACTATAGATTAATATTAGTATCACATGTTTATTTGCGTTTTTGAAAAAATGTACTGCAATTCGCTAGCGTGTGTGTTAAACAATAGCAAGGTAAAAATAAATTATTTTCCAATTATCTCTATCTCTACACTAATAAAGAGAATTGCATGAACTGATTTACTCGGTGTATTTTTAAAATTCCAAAAATGCCCTTTCTATATATATGGCGGCGGCAGTTATTAGTTGAAGGGCAGGCATGGTGGGCGGACCAAAATGATGTGTTGAAAAATGTTTCAATAATTTGCAAGCGTAAACGACATCCACATACATGGCATGTTAATATTCCCTACTTAGTTTTAATGGACTGTTCATCTCTTAGGTTATATTCACTATCAAAAAATATATCTTGGACGATATGGGACTAGCTAATCAATTGATTATACAACTAATTTGATTTTTTTCATTGCTACCACATCTTACCTATGTTGGGGCAGGATTTCAACTGGAGACCACTCAAATCGAAACTCCACAAGCACAGCGGAAGACGGGATCGTGGTCGCCATAGCCGTAACGGTCAGACTTTTGACTTAAGCCTTTGGAAAAAGTTCTCTACAGGCTCAGACGTCTGACCATTTTGGTCAGACGTCTGATTTAAGCCTCTGGAGGAAATTCTGCAAAAACTAAGACGTCTGAATTTTTTTCTCAGATGTATGTCACTGTTAATTCAGTCCACTTCACCTTTTCCCTTATAACTTCCACCCCCGAACTCCTATTTGCGAACCGTTTTCTCCGTTATGAAGCCACTTTCGACCTCTAGAATTCTTCATATAGCACCGTCAAAATTTAACACTCCACCTCGACATTATATCCACCTCCAACTCCAATGGTACCATACCTCTAACAACAATTGATAGCACCAATTATCACTTCTTCTATCTTCAATCAAACATGAATACTTTTTCGATGAGTTCCGACAAAGCCATCGTCTGTTGCACTCCACCAACGAGCTCAGGTAAAGGCCCCACCCGCTAATGAAATATTGACAGCATCCAAATCCTAAGCTATCTCACCAAAGACTAGCACTTACCAAGAAGATAGAACGTCAATCTCTCATCGATACTCTTCCTCATCTACCACCAAGCTCCTCCCTTAACCGTGCCACCCCGTGACACCTAGCACTTCTCTAAGCGATTCAATTTCGAGCAATGCCTTAGTGAACATATCCGCCGCGTTATCATTTTTGTGCACTTTCCAAAGATATGCTTGTTTACTCATTCATGGCTACTAGAAATGACTCTCCCACTTCAATATGCTTAGTCCATGAGCTAAACGTCAAATTCTCTGCCAAGTGAATGACACTCTGGCTATCACATCGAACATCAGTACTATCATGTCTGAACCCCAAGCCACACAATAATCGCTTCAAATAGAGTGCCTCTTTTGCCGCCTCCACCGCGACTATCAATTCCGCCTCCGTAGTAGATAAAGCAACTACGGTCTGCAATCTAGATCTCCAACTTATGGCTGTACCCCCAAGTGTGAAGACATATCCGGAAGTTGATTTTCTTCGATCCCTATCACGGACGTAGTTAAAATCACAATAACCAACAAACTTGCAATCTATCACCTTACCACTGCAAAAAACAAGACCATGAGTTGATGTGCCTCTAAGGTATCTCAATATAAGCTTCACAGCTTCCCAATGCGATTTTCTTGGATTAGCCATGTATCGACTAACCATCTCGTGGCATTTGCAATATCGGGTCTTGTACACACCATATCATACATTAGACTTCCAACAACACTAGCATATGGCCTTTACCATATAAGCCTTGTCTTCCTCCAAAATAGGTGATCCTTTACTTGAAAGCTTCATATGCAAAGTAAAGGTGCATTTGACGCCTTTGCGTTTTCCATGCTAAACTGGCAAAGCACTTTCTCAATGTACTACTTTTGAGTTAGTTTCAACTCAAAATGCTTTCGATCCCTTACAATTTCCATGTCTAATATCCTTCTTGCTTCTCCATGATCATTCATTTCGAACTATGATTTCAAACTTGGTTTTAGCTTGTTGATTTCATTCTTATCCTTAGATGCAATGAACATGTCGTCCACATATAAGGGTAAATACACCCAATAATCATTTCTCGACTTCTTGAAATAAACACAAGCATCTTTAATGCTTCTCCCAAAACCATTTTCAAGCATAAAATGATCAAACCTCTTGTACCATTGTCTAGGTGATTGCTTTAAACCTAATAGTGATTTCTTCAATTTGCAAACCAAATTTGGCTTACCATCCACAACAAAACCTTCCGGTTGCTCCATGTAGTTGTTTTCATCCAAGTCACCATACAAGAAGGCGGTTTTCACATCAAGTTGCTCCAACTCCAAGTCGTGAATAATAACTGTAGCAAGTAATATTCAGATAGAAGTATGGCGCACAACCGGTGCGAATATCTCATCATACTCCTTTCTTTTCCTTTGTGCAAACCCCTTAGCCACTAGCATACCTTCGTATCTCCCATCGTCCTTTACCTTGTATAAACATTTGCACCTAATAGCACGGTTTCCATTAGGAAGTGGAACCAAATCCCAAGTTTGATTCTTCAACATTGATTGCATCTCCTTCTGCATGGCACAAATCCATTTCGAGCTATCACTTGACTCCATGATGTCATCAAGGTCCATCAGCTCATCTTGGACTACATGAAGAGAATAGTCCAAATTATCAAAAAAGCTAAGATTGTTTCAATCACCATATCTTTCGGGTGGTCATACAGTACGACGACCAACCCGAGTAGCAATACCATCATCCAAACTCCCTTAGGCTCCACCTTGAACCGAATCTTCTCTAGAATCATGCGCATCACCAACACTACTAGAGGAACCCACTGGACTATGTGATGTAACATTAATCGCTACTTCCTCACAAGCATCTCCAACTACTCTACTCTCTCTACTCCTTAGACAAATGTGCAAATAATTCCCTTCTCCTTTGATTCATCATGAACCAAGTCCGAAACATCCGATGAGCTTTCTTTCTCCTTAATCATTACCGACTCATCAAAAGTAACATGACGAGAATTCACTACCTACTTCGTTTTTGGATTCTAAATCCGATAGTCCTTTAATCCATTCGTATAGCCAAACAAAATCCCCTTGAAAGCTCTAGGTTCAAGCTTATCGTATCCCGGATCATGCACATAAACATTACTACCAAACATACGAAGATAACTCAAATCAATGCTCTTTTCCTTACACACTTCCTCCAGAATTTTGTTACCAATAGCTGAGCATGGAATTCGATTGATAATTTGCACTGCGTTAACAAAGCTTCAGCCCAAAATCCCTTATCCAAACCCGATGTCAATTTCAAGCATCGAGCTTTCTCAAGTAGAGTACGATTAATCATTTACGCAACACCATTCGACTGTGGATCCCCAGATGTAGTAAAATGCCTCTGAATACCTTAATGCTTGCAATACTCCGAAAAATCTTCGAAAACATACTCTCTGCCATTGTCGGACCTTAGAACCTTCAAAGATTTGCCATTCATTCTCAACAAGAGCTTTCCATGCTTTGAACTTTGCAAATGCCTCCGACTTGGCCTTCATTACATACACCCAAACTTTTCATGAAAAAGTTGTCTATGAAAGAAATATAACGGCGAGCTCCATCCAAAAAAGTTACAGGTGCCGGTCCCCAAATATCTGTGCGAACATACTCAAGAACCCTTCTCGAATCATGTTTTCCCTCATCGAATGAAATCTTAGTTTGCTTTCCCATGACGCATTCTTCGGAAAACTCTAACTAGTTGAAACTTTCTCCATCATCTCCCTCTTTCGAAGAACATACAAACTCCTCTTCGAGGCATGACCTAACCTCAAATGCCACAATATCCAAGCCGCGAGAACTATCACCTCCTATACAAGTTTCACCTTCTACAGTCACTCCTTGAAGCAAATAAATACCATGAGTCCTCGGTACAACCAAATGGTACAGCCAAATCTACTTTCATAGGCACAACTATAAATGCATGCACATTATGATTAGATATAGGTCCACCTGGACGTGCATATATACTCGTGGCTTTAAAGTCCTTGTAAATTAAAGTTTTCATTCAAGCTATTAACTTTATGTTACTATTCATTTTTTCTTTCGTACCAAGGTTAATTTTCATTAAGCAGTCATAAAAATATGATCATATATCCATTATATGTATACATTTCACTCCTTTTCTTTTGTAACTTTTATCACAAAGGGAAATTAATTGAAATATGAGATAATCGATTACAACCTAGAATATTTTGAAAAAACTAAAAATACAAGAATATAATTTGATCACTGTCTTATCAGAAAGGTAAATTAATCGATGTCTTATCATATAGGAATATACTACAAGTAACTCTTGTTTTTATCCCAAATCGTCGCTTCCATCTGATGAGGCTTATATATTTCATGGCTTAAAATTCTTTGTATTTTGGTTCAAGTCATGCATGTAATCATCCCTATATAGCAGCTTTGAAGTTCATCATGCAGTCAACCCTCTGTGAATTTGAGATTGCTACTTCCATTGATAACTTTTAATCGTGATTAAGTTGAGATCTTCCTGCAAAATTTAAGTACAGGCGAGCAATTTATTTTTTGTTATTTATTCTTGTTTGTGTATATTCCTGGACATTCAGTGAAGTGGCACAGCAGTGGTAAAACAAATATGTAGAGATCGCTCCAAGACAGGTCGATAACGCTTTCCTTAAGACGTTATTTGCCTTCACCACTCGTTTATACAAACAATGAGTGCTATGAGTTAAGACAAATCGTCTTCTAAGATACAATGGAGCCGAGATGATTGTTCTCTTTAATCGATTGCGATAGCACCGTCGAAATCGATCCAAATTATCTTCTGAATTGGCTGCAGTTACAAGGGTATCGAGTTAGTGATCAACAGTATCACAAACCCAAAATAGTATTGATAAAATAAGAGAGAAAATGAAAAACTTGAATTTGCAATGCATTTTTGGAATTCCTGATTTCAGGAAGATGAAAAGTGATCTGAAATAGTTTTCGGGTGTTGCTATTCTAAAGAGAGATGTCTTTTCATTTAAATTTTCAAACATCCCTCCATTTCAACAGTCGTGTTTTCCGCCTTTTATGTATTTTAATTTGTATTATGCGCTTGTCAACGGGTTCAAATCTGGTCTGTTTTAACTAAAAATAGTTCTGTCCAAAAATATAATTTGAATCAAACCCACCTTGGTCGGATGGATGGACGACGGCGGCGACACGCGCGTGTGTGGTGGTTATGCACGACTTCCCTCCTCACAATAGAGTAAATGTTTGGGTGCCCAAATGGTCCAACCTTCTCTTGAGGAACCTATATTTAAACAAATATAGTTTCTATTATTCTAAAATGTGAGATTATTCCCAATCCTTCTTTCTCTTCTCTTTCTCTTCTTTTTATTTAAAAACAAAATAACTCATATAAAATATTTTATAAAATTTCTCACTAACAATGCTCCATCTAATTTTAATAAAATTTCCTATGTGATATATGTAGTAGAAAAATTTGTGCATAAGTATAGATTCTTGTTGACTTGAATCTATACGTAGTGATAACCTATCAGAGCATGCCGAAATGAAGTGGTTGACTAAACATTGAACCAACGATCCTATGCATGTACTGGAAGTGTTTCACACACATTTTTTCTTCTTCAGATAATTCGTAATCCGACACGTGGATTGGCCTTCTGTCTACATCTTGGTTTCATGAAATGCCCTTAGAGACTTAAGCCACAGTCTCGCAGAAGGCGATGCCACCTTCATGCATTCATATAGTTATGTTTATTTCAAGTGCCTTATAAGTTGTAACGACCCGTACAATTCAATAATTAAATTGGTTAAATTAATAAAATTTTCATAATTAAATTTAGAAAGAAATAAAATTTTTATAATTTATATTGAAGTAAATGTTAAGAATGAAATATAGCAATGGTAATTAAAACTAATTATCTGTAATTTAAATAAAATTCTAATAAATGAAGTAGTGAAATTGATATACCTGGATATAAATTGAATATGAGAAAATAAAGGTAAGTATTGAATTAATTAATGAAATAACACATTGTTAACAGTAATTGGATGTAAATTAAGGAAATATGTTAATGCAAGTTAATAATTAATGAACTTGAATGAACATGCCAATTAAATAAAATAATTTAAATGTTATGACTTATGTATAAATGAAATATAATAAAACCAAATGTAATTATTGTATTAATGTGTGAAATAACATGATAGATGGAAATTGTTTGTGAAGAATAAACATACAAGTATTATAAAGGAATAATGGGGACAAATGGTAGTTGTTACCAGTTAATTTGCCAATTACAAATAAGGGTAATTAAATGTTACTTTAATGATAATTAATTAATATAATAATGGAAAGTGTGAATGTAAATTTAGTAGAAACGTAAATTTATTTATAAGGTAGTAATTGATGTAATAAAAGTATGAAACCAAGTAAATAAATTAATTTAGAATATAAATCGTAATTAATGTACATATTTAGCAAATATAATAAAATGGAAAGAGTAGTTAATACAAAGGAAAGATGGATATTTGAATATAGTAGTGTAATGAAAGACAAACAAATCATTCCATTGAAATATAAATTATAATAAGTGTAATTATTGTAGCAATTGGAATTAAATATTATGCAATTGAAATAAAGATGAAAATGGAAATATTAAAGTATGTAATGCAAGGGTATCATAAATAGTAATGGAATAAAATTAGTGTTATATATGGAATAATAACCTGGGTTGATAGGTAACAAACTTTTAAATGCAATTAAAAGCAAATAGGTGACAATTAATATAGGTTGTTTATTTATTTAATGTGTTAAATAAACTTTGGTAATCAAATACAATAAATCTTAATTTAATGTTCTGTAAATGTATTAGGATACATATACTAAAGTAAATGGTACCTAAGACGATAATAATTGGATTAATTGCAATTAAATGAAATTTAATATTTAATTATTACATCAATTGAAATTAAAATGAAACTTAGTATTACATTTATGGGTTTAAGACAATAAATACAAGATATGAAGATAATAGGATGAATTGAAATGTTAGTTTATTTGTAAAGAAATAAGTGATGTAATAAAGGAATAAAATCAAGATAAGTAAATTAAGTGAGACTTTAATTACAAATAATGTGTGAAATTGACCAAAATAAAGTAAATGGAAATATGATAGTCAATAAATAAAGGATGGAATGGGAGCACTAATGTAATGAATGTAAAACTTAATAAATGGATAAATGGAAATGAAAGGTCAGGTGAAATATTGAAAATTGTTATAATTGGTTATAAGATTGAAATGTAAGAAACGAATGTAAATACTTAATTAGCTAATGGAATAATAATAATATAGTTAATGGTAATTAAATAAAAGCAGAAGTATTTAAGAATTGTAACATTTGCTTGATAATAGGGAATTCATAAGTGTAATTAACGTCATGGTAGCACTCGTTATAAGTTACCCGTTTATTTGGTTTAATAATTAAAATGGGAATCAATTAGAATTAAATGAACTTTAATGTATATTGATGAAAATTTATGCAATAACTAAAGGTGTGAATATAATAAATACAAACCAATGTTAAATTATGACACAAATTTGTGTAGAGAATTTATTTTCCTTTATTGTATGTTAATTAAATCTTTAAAGGATGTTAATTTTGGTACATTTAGGGTTAACAAAATTAATTAAGTGAACGATTGTTTTGAAATTTGAATTCTAAAAATTTATTTACAGTATAGGGTTGGTCCATTCATTCCCTTTCTAATTAATAATTACCTTTTTTAATGTATGCTACTTTTAAAAAGCCTGTTCATATTTACTATATTTCAATATCAAGTTTGTTCATATTTAATTTCTTTTTTTGTTCATTTTCCAACTTCATTTTACTGAAACGTCATTTCATTTATTTCTAATTGATAGCGGCCTTTCTTTTCAAATCTCTTTGGCCCTAAACCTAACTCTAACCTTATAAATAAGATATGATGCAAATGAAACCTCAGCCTCCATTCTAATCTTCTTCTTTTTTTCTTTTTCTTTTTTTCTTCAAATCTCCTTATTATATCTCATTTTAATTTTTCCTTCCTCTTCAAATATTCTTCTTCTTCAAATTTTATTCTATTTCAAACTTTCTTCTTTCTTTTCAAATCTTGATCTTCTCTTCCATTTTCAGTTCTTCTTATTTTAATCCTTTTCCTTTTCAATTCTTCTTTTTCAATTCTTTTCCAAACCTTTTTAAAATACATATATAAATACATATATATATATATATATATATTAATATAATAAGGAGGGAAATTAAAGTAAATCAAAATAAAAGAAAAATTACGGAGCAAAGCTAGAAATCAAGAAGGAGACTAAGGAAACATAGAGCGAAGCTATTAATTAGAAGTCAATTATTTTCAGATTCGTATAAAGGTGAGTGTTTTAACGCACTCACAATTTCTAAAATTTCTTATGTGTGTTAAATTAATTTCTGATATGATTAGAAATTTATTTATTGTTGTTTGTTATATTTTATCATCATTCCAGTTAAATTGAATTTATTGAATTAAATCATTATTCAATTTATTATCGCATATAACTTCCAGTTAAATGAATTCATTATTGAATAAAAACTGCCACTAATTACGTGTTATTTATTTTCTATTTTATATTAATGTTATTGTTTGAATTGGATGATGATTGTGATAAATGGTTGGTGGTTGATATTGGATGAATGGATGTTGTATTTTATATTATTATAAACTGCAAATTGTTATGCACTTTATTTTATTTAGGATTGCGGTTCGAAATGATATATAACCGTATTTTTATTTTAAATTACGGATTGAAATGATAAATATCCGTATCACTTGACCATAGGATAGAAAATTTTATACAGACACCGTCAGTCTATATATATAGATATTTTGAAAATGATTTCTATGGTTTTGGATAGAATTATACGGTTTAATAATTATTGATTCTTTTTGATATTATATAAAAATATTTTATATATAGTTAAATTCATGTATTTAAGCTATGTATAAATTTGTTTGATAACAATAAATTTAATAATGGAGTTTGATTTTATTAAAATAAAATATGGTTAAGTATTTAAATCATACTTTAATATAGAGGTTATAATGATTTAAATAAATTAAGATTGGATGGTAAATTGGAAATTTATTTGAAATTGAGCTTATTTAAGAATTAAACTCCATAAGTTGATGTAAAATTCATAAAACTTGAAATTTTAAAAGGTATGATGTTTATAACTGGATTTTTATTCTAGATGAATTAAATTAATATATCTAGTATAAATAAATTGAAGGAAATAATTAGTTATTGGCAATTTGAGTTTTATTTAAATGATAATGGATTTATTGTGCAAATATTTCAAAACTATATAATAGAACATTGAATTGTTGAATCGTAATTATCAACCTTAGTTTTGAAGTTGTTTAATACTCAAAGTTTGAAATATATTGAAATTAAAGTGATTTATTGAAATTGAAAGTGAGTTGAAAATTTATGAATTGAGATTTAATTTAAAGTGAATAAAATTGTAAAGTCGAGGAAATTTTTTACTTTATAAAGCAATTTTAAATTCAAACTATTTTATTTTATATACTGTTTATGCTTTTCTTATTTACCCCATAACATTCCCTCCTTCTGTATGGTTTAAGTCTGACGTGTATGGTTTATCGTCGATTTAAAGCGTAAAAAAAGGTGTTACGTTAAACCTTAGCTTTGTGGGATCTGACTCTTATCAAATAGGGTAGTAATACCCTATGATGAGTTGCTGAGTGTATATATATGAGAGAGCGTATTTGTTAGTGTTATAAAAAGTTTTAATATTATGTTAATCTATTCCATTTTGTATTTATAAATTGTGGTTGGTGCATGGGACGCTATGACACCAATAGGGATTTCCATACGCTTAATAGGACAGACCGACACAATATTTGTTTTGAATATAGGTGAATGAAATTATTTTGCCTATTATATTTTCTATATATAAAATAGATTTTTATAAATCAGATATATATTTGGTTATATATATATTGGTTGTTAGGCAATGAAATGTATAAATAATAGTTGAAATAAGACTGAAAATAAATAAATGAAAATTAGAAATTTAGAATCTAAGTTCCGGGGTTTTGAAAATTTCTTTTGAATGATTTTGAAATATAATAATAACATTATTTAGAGGTACTTTCTGATATAAATATTTCAATATAATTTGAAAGAATTGTTTTAAAGAAACTTTGAAAGGAAATAAATTATGTACTCCCCTCTCTGTCGCTGGAAAATAATTTCGGTGATGAGTGCACGCATCATCGACATTCATTTTCGAGTTTCGAAGTGGGAAAGCCACCGTAGTAGTTTTACTGCAGGTTTATTTTGATAAACAAATATAAATTCTAATTTTTTTTAAATATAATTAGATATACAAGTTGTAAGTATATACATTTAATTTATTATTTCAAAATGATTTGAAATTTAACCTGGTATCTAGTTCTTAAGTTTCCGTTAATTAATAGTTTCAGTTAATGTAGTGAAATGGAATGTAACTAATTAATAATTGGAGCCTTTAATTAAAATAAGAGATTTAATGCTAGGTTATGAATGAAATTAAAAGAAATTTAAAATATGTAACCTATAAGACGAAGGATAATATTATTGAACATTAAATTAATCAAGGGAAATAGAACAAACTTGTATAACTGTCAATTACATCCTTAAAAACATATATATAACTTACCGATTATAAAAGTTGAGATGTTAATAAGAAAGTGTAATGGAAAATTTTAGAAGTAAACCTAAAAGTAATGAAATATTCAATACATTCTTTAATAGATAAGGATTTATTTGTTGTAGTTGTTATAAACTTATATAATTGAAAATATTACTGATTTAATATAATAGAAAGGTAAGTATTATAAATAAATGATCATAAACCCAGTAAATGAATTAATATGCTAAGAAATTGAATTGAACATAAATACTATAAACAAAAGAATGTAAGTAAATTAAGTTATGGAATAATGAATGAATGAATAAATATAATGCAATAAAAAAACTGGCATGACCTGAATAAATGAAAATGAATAATTGCAAGTAATAAATGAAATAAACATTGAACCAATGAATAGAAGTAAAAAGTTGTAAGAAGTAAATGTAAAATAAAAAGATAAATTGGTATATGGATAAAAAGGAAATCAAACAACAAATGTATGAAATGAAATTAATAAGAATGAAATTGATCTATTGTTTGAAATTGTTGTTTGTTTAGTTATGGTTGTTTGGGCAAGGATACTATAAAACTGTTTGGATGAATAAATAATCTATTTAGTTTCATCTAAGACTGTTGAGTAAATGGTGCACTAAGTAGTTTATTTTCCATTCCGTTCAATTTAAAGTTTGAAACCGAACAACTATTTGTTTTGTTTGATATGAATGAATGATTGATTTGTGTTGATTCTATGTGATTGTTGTATGCCTTGTTGCAAGTGATTGATGTTTGTATTGATTTGTTTGTTTATGGTTGAAACCACTTTAAATATTTCATTTTATATAATTGTTAACCTTTTTGGATTATATAAGTGAAATGCAGGTTATGGAAGCAATTGCTACTGCTTTTGGTTTCATAATTAAACGTAAATTGCTCGACAAATAGGTACGTTTTCAGATTACGGTTTTCCAACATTAATATATATTTTTTCCCATGTTGGGATATATATTATTTTGGAAAATATATGTTGTATATTGTTATCTTGGATATTATATTTTCTCCTGAGCCTCTCCGTACAAAGGAGACTCTGCAAAAAATTTCTATAAATTTTGGACTTAGAAAATTATTGAAATGTTTTCCAAACCTTATTAATTTAAGTATAAAAAGATTTAATGGTTATAATTTGATATTTTATTTAAATTAATTAATTTTGTAAATTTATTTGTTTATAAATTTAATATTTTAAGTAAGATATATTAGTTTCTTAATTCTTCTTTTCCCCTTCTTTTTCCTTTTCGGGGACGAAAAGTTTTGAATGAGGGAGAGTGTAACGACCCGTACAATTCAATAATTAAATTGGTTAAACTAGTAAGATTTTCATAATTAAATTTAGAAAGAAATAAAAAATTTATAATTTATATTGAAGTAAATGTTAAGAATGAAATATAGCAATTGTGACGTCCTGCCTTTCATTCCATAGAAAGACGTATCATCGATAAGAAAAGAAAGAGGTAGAAATAGAAAAGATAGAAAGAAAGAATAACAACATCATAATCTCACAGCGGAAACGGAAAAAAATATAATACATCACATAACTATTACATAGTTTTGCATATATCAGAGTTACACAACATCATGCAAACAAGACAGTCATATATATCTGCCATTACATACATCCCAAAATACAACATACGTCAACTAATACAACGGAACTAGATAGATAGATACGTCTGGATTCCTGCTCCAAGCTCCTCCTGTAACAACCCGCATATTTAACGATTTTATATTTAAATGTTTAATTTAAATATAGCATCGTTAGTCGGATTTTGGGTCTGAAATGTTACTTTTTGCAAACGGCCGAATTGGGACTCGAAACCATTTCCATTGATTCCAAAATGGCGTTTGCGATCTTTTTGAGTATAATCTTTGATATGTTTGGAGTAAGTGAAATTTTGGCTACTTTTTCTACTTGGGCTTGAGTCTGGGTTCAGCCTAATCTCCACTTAACCCTCTAGCTTAGCCCCTTCTCTTCATTCATCTCCATCTCATTTCATTTCTCAAGCAAAAAACTGAAATGGTGGAAGGGAAGAGGAAATAGAAATTGCAAGCCCTAATTCCATTTGCAAACTCCAAATTCTTGCTCCAAAATCATAGAGAAGCCATTGGTAAGCTCCTCTTCATCTTCTCTATCTCTTTCTCTCTTCAATCTCAGAAATTTCCTAAACCTAATTTAGGAAAATACTTGTATTATTCTTAGATTGAAGCTAGTAGAGTTGAAGTGGAGATTTGTTGGTCTTCTCCTTGCAAATTGAACTCCTTCTTCTTTGTTTTTGAATTAGATGGTGAGATTTTTTTATCTCACATCTATGTTTACAACTATGTTGGGTTGTTAGGTATGAATTCCCAACAATTATTCATGTGCAATTGCTTATGATTCGGATTGGTTTTATGAAAATTGCAAATTTTGGTGTTTTGGAAGTATAAAACTCTAGATTCATAACTTGAGGTTTGATCATGTGTTTGGAGTTGGGTAAGAGAGCCAATAGCGCTGGGTTGTCGTTGGGCATAATTCCCTAGCGTCGTTGCTCGTCGATTGCATTTTGAAGGAGTGTTTCCTTCATTAGAAAGGCTGAGATACAGCCTTAAGGCTCAGTCAGTCGACTGACCTTCTGCAGTCAGTCGACTGGCTGTAGCCAATTGGCATATCAAGGCCGTAAACAGAGACAAGAAGTCTCTGTTTCCTGCAACCAATGGACTGGCCATTTTTGTCAGTCGACTAAATGCAGGAAATGAGATTTTTATGTCTCTGGATCAGTCGACTGACTGCAGTGAACCAGTCGACTGACCTGCCTCATTTTGCCTGATGTGGCTATTTGTTTGTAATTCCCACTTTTATCGATTAAAATTGATTCCAATTAGTTGTTTATGCATATTTGACCATGATGATTTCTTTTTGACTTCATCCACGGGTTTTTTATAAAATAATCTTCTAAAATCACATTTAAAAGTTCGTTTCTCCAATTTATAAATTCTGTTTAAAACACACAATTTCGCACTTCGAGCGAAGTGGAAGGAAGATTAAATGGTTAGGTAAAACAAGGACCATGAATCCCTAAGTTTATCTTTCCGATTAGTCCCCGACCTATTCGATTGATCGTTTTGACCTTCGGGTTTGGTTTATCGATGATATGAGGTAAACTTTGTACTGCTTTGAGTCTGAAAGTGGCTGACGGATAGTAAACCGTTTAGTGCGAACGAGTGGTTATGGGACATACGTTAACACTTTTCGAATTCCTTTCCAAGAGTTGTGACACATTCCGCCAGTTAGTGGTGTCCAGTACTGGGTCTCTGACCTTCACCACTACGGTTTGTTGCCTTCGGGTATGTGCCTTCGGGTTTGTGCCTTCGGGTTTGTTGCCCTATAGTATCGCTTTCTATGTTGGTCGTTATGAGCCGCATGGGTGATATTGGGTTTGGAGTCTTCGGGCTTATGGATCCTTGTTTATACAGTACTGAGCTCGAGCAATTTTATGATGTTTCATTAATATGTATATTCCCTTGGTATCGCCCTTCGGTGTTGGTCTTTTTGAGCCGCATGATGCGTAGCGATTACCTTGTGGAACTTGTATACCTTATGTGTATTTGTTATTTGCCTTTTGGCTTGATTTGGGATAATAGTATCCTTTGTTTATCTATGTCGCCGATGATATGAGGCTTGTTCTATATGATTCATCTTTTGTTGATGATTGTGTTATCTCTTTTAGAGATAATTTTTATACTTTGTAACCTTGTAGGTTTATTGTTGTTCAGTTTATCTAACTGATTTGTTTAGCTAGACTGACCCGTGTATTTTATACTCGGGTCAGGCCGAGATGTTTCAGGTTAGGTACTTTGGACTTAGCCTATTTTGCTTCCGCATGGACTACTTCGCTAGCTTCTTTTTGTCATAGATTTTGTGTAGTCCTGCTATGTTGTAACTCTGATATTTATTCTTGTGAACTCGTCTGTATATTGTGGTTTTCTATACCACTTGACATGTATTATTTTGTATACTCTGCTATGTATCAGTATATGTGTATATGATGGTTTACTGTTCTATGATGTATATTACATTTGAGTTGTTATATTCTGTTCTGATAGATCCTCTAGCCACCTATGGTTTTGTTTTAAGTATTCATCGGATATGTCGATCTGCTTGGTAAGGCAATTGTCGATGTATTCAATAGATAATTAAAGCAAGGTTATAGATGGTCGCTCCTAAACAGCCTTATTCTCCGTGTTAGCAGACCGTATTATCTATTAATACTCTTTGCTAGCGTGGGTATAGAGGTGGGGCGTCACAGCGTGGTATCAGAGCTGAGTTTAGAACAAAGTATGATAAACACAGAATAGAACACATTACGATACATCAAAGTGTACAAGTGATACAGATCTTTGAATCATCGTGTCTCTCTATTCCATCAAGGTTAGATAGAATTTGGTAATACGTCTAGGAATGCATTTTTATTCCATAGTATTCCATATTGAATTATCCACCTTGTGAATAATCTTATTCTTATCTTAACTTTTAGCGTATGGCTGGAAGAGGCAGAGGATGACGTTCGGATGCTGGGCAATCCAGCGGCTCACATCTGGATGGCGTTTATATGTCTGCCGATCAGTTTTTGGAATTGATTAGGAGCACTCAGCCTCCAGTTCCTCCTCGAGTATCTCCACCTCGCAAGTCTTCTTTTGCACGTCAGTGCAATGATTTTTCTCATCTTGGGGGGAAGCCGTTTAAGGGCTCCGAGTCCGTTCTTGAAGTCCAAGCTTGGCTTCGCACGTGCGAGCGTATCTTCTCTCGCATGGATCTTTCCGAACATGATAGAGTTCTTGTGACTTCTAGTTTATTACAAGAGCGTGGTCTTGATTGGTATGAGCTTCTTGTAGCCGAGATTGATGAGCTTATTCTTTCTTGGACTCAGTTTCGGGGACGATTCGAACTCAAGTTCGTTCCTGAATCTGAAAAAGTTTTATTGACCCATCGCTTCCTTGAGTTGAAGCAAGGGAAATCTTCTGTTTCTGAGTATGTTGCATCATTCGAGGCTTTATCTCAGTATGGTCTTGAATTCATCAGCACTTCTTACAAGAAGAATTTGAAGTTTGTTTCTGGTCTTAAGAAATATCTTAAGAAGTCTTTGTTGCTCCAGCTTAAACTTTCTTTTGAGGAGTTGGTTGATTCGACACTTCATCTCGAGACCGTCGAGAAGGAGTGTGATAGTGATATTGATGTTGAGGTTTCCAAGAACCACAACAAGAGGCCGTTTCCAATTCAGAAGAAGCCTTTTCCTTCTAAGAAGAAGAAGACTGGTGGTTCTAGTTCTTAGCCTCAGTCTCCTGGAACACCTTTCGTTCGAAAGTGTTTCAATTATGGTTCTCTTGATCATATTATTCGAGCTTGTCCTAAGCCTCTCTTCTGCCGTTATTGCAAGAAGGAAGGTCATCATGTTTCAGCTTGCCCTACTATTCCGGCTGGTGCCAGTCTAGCAGGCTTTATGCTGCTAAGGCTTCTGAAGGTCCTTCTCAGTCCAAAGGTATATCTTCATCTATTTTGGAAGGTTCTATTTTATTTCATGATCATAGTGTTCGAGTTCTTTTCGATACGGGTGCATCATATTCTTTCGTATCGAAAAAGCTCGTTGATGATTTATCTTTGGATGTTTCTTGTTTGGTTACTTCTATAAGGATTGCGAATCCTATTGGGGGATCCGCGACCCTTAGTTTGCTTTGTGATGATGTTGAGATTGTTTTATGTGGCTTTTCTTTCCGTGCGAATCTGCACATTATTTCTTGTCTGGGATTTGATATGATTTTGGGTATGGACTGGCTAGTGAGATATGATGCCAGGATTATTTGTCCGGAGAGAACTATATATCTTCGACATATGGATTCGCCTACTCAGCTATCTCTTGTTCTTCGGAATGTGGATAATTCCAAGATGGCTTTATATTCTCTTGACTCGCGAGATGATGATGATACATCTCGTACTCCTGTTGCTTGTGACTTTTCTGATGTTTTTGAGCCTGTATTGGGTTTGCCACCCAAGCGGGCAATTGATTTCTGCATTGATCTCATTCCAGGCACGCAGCCAGTTAGTCATCCTCCCACGAGGATGTCTACAAAGGAAAATGAGGAACTCAAGAAGCAGCTTTTGGAGCTTGAGTCCAAGCAGCTGATTCAGTCCAGTTTTTCTCCATGGGGATCCACGGTCGTCTTCGTGAAAAAGCCTGATGGAACTCTTTGGCTTTGCATTGATTATCGCAAGCTTAACGAGTTGACCATTAGGAATAGGTATCCATTGCGTAGGATCGATGATATGTTCGATCTATTGAGTGGTGCTAAGCTCTTTTCTCAGCTCGACCTTGCCACGGGTTTTCATCAGTTACGAGTCGTGGAGGATAGCATACCTCTTACAGCTTCCCGCACTCGATATGGTTATTTTGAATGGCTCGTTATGCCGTTCGGTTTGACGAACGCTCCTGCTTTCTTTGTCGATCTCATGAATCGAATATTTCGGGAATATCTCGATAAGTTCGTCCTTGTGTTCATTGATGATATCCTTATTATTCTAAGTCTGAAGCTGAGCATGCTAATCACTTAAGGATTGTCTTGAGTACTCTCCGTCATCATCAGCTTAGAGCCAAATTCTCCAAATGCCACTTTTGGGAGAATAAGGTTAAGTTCTTAGGCCATGTTGTATCTTTCGATGGCATTTCTGTCGATCTCTCAAAGATCGAAGCCATTCAGAATTGGAAGAGGCCTGAAAATGTTCATGAGATTCGTAGTTTCCTTGGATTGGCGGGTTATTACCGTCGGTTCATTAAGAACTTTTCCCATGTTGTGCTTCCTATCACCTGCCTCACTCGTAAAGGCATTCATTTTATTTGGTCCGACAAGTGTGAAGCTTCCTTTTTGACATTAAAGGAACTTCTCACTAATGCTCCTATTCTTGTGGTTTCCGAAGGGAATCATGATCTTGTTGTCTACATCGATGCTTGTGGTAGTGGTCTCGGTGCTGTTCTTATGCAGAAGGATCGAGTAGTTTCTTATGCTTCTAGGCAACTGCGTCCGAATGAAGTTCGCTATGCCACTCATGATCTTGAGTTAGCCGCCATTGTCTTCGCCTTGAAGATTTGGCGACACTATTTATTGGGCGAGCGCTTCATTCTCTATACCGATCATAAATCCTTGAAGTATTTGTTCACTCAGAAGGAACTCAATATGAGGCAACAACGTTGGCTCGAGTTTCTTGCTTCCTATGACTTTGATATCCTGTATACCCCTTGTAAGGGAAATCGTGTTGCAATGCGCTTAGTCGCAAACATTCGACTGTAATTTCTATGATGCTTACCGAATGGGATGTTCTTGAGACTCTATCTTTTTGTGAAATTCGTGATCGAGGTTCATCTTCTGATTCTCCTATTCTATTGCTTAGTTTGAGAGCTCGACCCATTTTGTTGGATCGTATTGCCGATGGTCAGCGGCGTGATCCTGATTTGTTGTATCTTATTCAGCTTTGCGAGTCTGAATCCTGTGATGAGGCGTTGCAAGATTTCAGCATTGATTCTCATGGGTGTCTTCGCAAGAAGAACCGTCTTTTTGTGCCTTCTGATTTTGCGCTTAGGCATGACATTCTTGATGACTGTCACCGTTCTAAGTATACCATTCATCCTGGTAGTAGTAAGATGTATGCCGATATGCATCGTCTTTATTATTGGGAAGGCATGAAGCACGATGTGGCGAGTTATGTGAGTAATGGCATAACCTGTCAGCGTATTAAGGCCGAACATCAGCGTCCTTTGGGTCTTCTTCAGCCTTTAGAGATTCCATTGTGGAAATGGGATCAAATTTCTATGGATTTTATTGACGGCCTACCTCGTTCGAGATCGGGCCATTCTAGCATCTGGGTTATTGTTGATCGCCTCACTAAATCTGCTCATTTTATTCCTATTAAGTCTAATAGGACTGTGTCTCTTTTGGCTAAGTTATATGTCAAGGAAATCGTGAGACTTCACGGTGTTCCTAGTTTTATTGTGAGTGATCGTGATCCTTTATTCACGAGTCATTTTCGGAAGAGTCTTCAGCAAGCTTTAGGAACAAAGCTTAATTTTTCTACAGCTTATCATCCGCAGTCTGATGGACAGATTGAACGGATGAATCATATCTTGGAAGATCTTCTCCGTACTTGTATTTTTGATTTTGGTGGTAGTTGGGAAGATCACCTACCTCTTGTAGAGTTCTCCTACAATAATAGTTTTCAGTCTAGTATCGTTATGGCTCCTTTCGAAGCCTTATACGGAAGGCCATGTCGATCACCTACATGTTGGTTAGAATCTGGGGAGAAGCTTATTCTTGGTCCAGACTTTGTTCGTCATTCTTCCGAGAAGATTGATCTTATTCGATTGAGAATGAAAGAGGCACTCGAGTTCTCGATCGGCAATCATGTTTTTATTTGTGTTTCTCCTTTGAAGGGGGTTATGCGTTTCAGTACGACTGGAAAATTGGCTCCTCGCTTTTGTGACGTTTCGCGAATTTTGCCCGCTCAAAAATCGACATCCATACTTTACATCGTACTCGAATGTCGTAGATTCGACCGTTCAAATCCGATTCGCCGGAGCTTATAACAACATTAAGTAAACAACACAGCGGAATAAAAGAATAATACATCGATATACAGCTTTGATACAATATCTGATACAATAGATGATCCAATAGATATCAATATACATCAGAGATATGAAAAAAAAAATATAGCAGCGGAAAAGAAAATAGATAACATCTAGCAGCGGAACAATATAACTCTGAGATAGTCTTCAAGGAAGAACTCCAAGAACTGCAACTCCATCTCCAAGAACTAATCCAGCAATAGCTCGAACTCCCCATAACGATGCACCAAGCTAGGCAAGACTGGTCCGAACCAAAGACTGAACTAACTTCAGATAATCCACTATATCTAACTATCTGAAAAACCCAACTCTAGACTGCTCGTGTAGAAAATAATGAGCACCCAGAGTTTAGGAAAGAAACGATAAACTCCGGATCAGTCGTGGGACTGGTGTGAGCAACAAAAACAGTTTATCTTTTAAAACATTCAACAAAAGATTTTCAAAGTCAATTCGCAATGCTTTTAAAAAATGAGACTACCATAAGGCCTCCCGCACACACACACAACGCAAACGCAGAATCGGAGGAGATTTCTCCTTATGATAGTCAAAGATGCTTGATACGCATTAAAAGAAACATTTGATATTATTACTAGTGCATAGTGTAGGAAAAATTATTTCGAAAGTAAAGATATAAATCTTAGCCAGCATAGACATTCCGAACTATGCCTACTATAGCTACCATCCAAACAGTGGGGCGCCACCATAAGTGAATTATAGGTTCTACAACTAATACCGTACAGGATCGTATTGTTTCTTTGGATTTCCAACGAATGGTCAGGCCAAGGAACTTCCCATTGCCACATGAGAATGCCTCTGGATGGACATCCCCGAGAACCAAACCGAATCTCTGCTAACACAAGGCCGGGTTACCCCTAACTGAGTAACAACTGACCGAATATGCCATCCCCCGGTCCTTTGGGACCTTTCAACCGAGCGCTCATAATCAATTCACACAATCATAAAGTGTTTTCAACATGAGTAAGCATCTGGGCTCCATACCATGATACCACCCTTTTCCAGAAGGAAATGCACATATCCTAAAGGGCGCTACCCCTCATAACCTTGCCGCATCTTTCCTGTTTTGACCATTCCCGAGGTGTGAGGCTCGACGAAGTCACGTCCAAAAAAAACATACTTTATACAAAAGCCATGCTTTGGGTCAACAAATGATCACAGAGATGATCACCAAGATAGACGATCAAATAAATGATCCTATCACAAATAATCAACACAATGATCATTTCACAGCAACACTCAGTATGTCACATTACCAAATTGGGAGTATATTGCTGATAACCTTCAACTACATAACCTCTGAGCTCGTACGTCTCAGAGAAGGGTGTTAAGCTAAAAGATTAAATTCTCCGCCACCAACAGAAATATATTTGAAAGAAATCGGCTTTATATCTCAATTTGTAACGTCAGACATACTATCCATACAAGTCTGTTCCGGGCTCGAACAGAACCGAAGGCACTTACAAAGAAGTCCTTCCAATCCGGATATTCACAATCCCGATCGGATTTCCCATCACTTAGGGAGTTTCTATACCGGCGCGACTCGGTGCAGAAACAATCGATAGGTCATCCTATCGCTTTCGCAAATACCCGGTCTTCATCACCGGACTTCAAATGCTATCCATAACGACGTATCACATATTCGGAATGGGTTATACGACACAAAGTCCTTTCCCGGCTAAACCGAATAGTGAGCACGATATTTCAAAAACAAATGGATAATGGGATTTCAATTAAGTCACAACTTATTACCCAAAACCTTTCTTCAAATGGCTTAACAAATTACCATTTTCAATCTTTAAACAAAAAGATTCATTTTCACAACCTTTAACAGTTTAAACAATTTTCACATTTTAATCTTTAAACAAAAGATTCATTCATAGATTTTCCAAATCAATTTTCATTTCAATTTGATTAACTCGTTAAATCTTTAAATCAAAGATTTAACTTATAGCCTTCAAAACAATTTCATTTCAATTTGATTTAAACAAATCATCAATTTAAATCTATTAAAAATAAACAGATTTAATTCATAGCTTTCAAAAAGAATTCATTCATAACTTAGGAAAATAATTTCTCTATTCAATCTTGAAATTCCCCTAATTAACTGGAATCTCGGTTCTTATCTAAAAGTGTTTATCGTTTGAAAACAACAGTTTTCATTTTGGAAATCTGATTCATTTATACGAGTTGAAATCCTTGGGTTAAATTCAAATTCCCAAAACCATACCTTTAAAATGGTTTAAATTCATACAAACCTGTTTATAATATCTTTAACCATAATTTCCAATCATCGAATTCAATTCCAAATATCGAATTCAAATTCAAATTTGAATTATTTAAATTGGAGATTTTACCGAGTTATTGAAAATAGCTTTTATCTGTGAAAACCTTTTTCAAAAGCTTTACCGTTTAACCCAAATCCATTTTCAATCTTAATTTGAAATTAAAATTTTAATTTCAAAAACATTACATTTAAATTATCTGTGACTTAACCGATTTCCTCGTGAAATCCATATTTGTGTGTGTATGGTGTAGTCCAGGGGTTATACACAGTAGTGCAACATCAATCAATCATCACAGATCAAAATACAGAAATATAGTTGATAAGCGATATAAACTATAACGCTTATCTGTTATATACAGATCACAGATATATATGTCACAGATAGTAAATTACAGATCACCACATAAATCAGGATGTATCACAAAGCATCATATATTAGGGATATCAAACAGTTTAACATCCAATATAATCCAAGCATCCATAGGTAGGATTTATTCAATTATCTGATTAATTTAATTAGATAAATTTCCGTGAATAAATTTTCTAGTTATGGTAGATTAATAATCAATTAATTTTAAAACATTTAATAAACTTTCCTTTAATTAATCATTAATTACTCCTTAATTAATAATTATTCTTGATCACTTTTATTTAATAATTTGCCCTTGATAAATTAATTATTCTCAAATTAATTACTCAAATTAATTTATCACACTATCCTTAAATCAATTTATTGCTTAATCATTTGATTAAATCAACTTTAATTATTAATTAATATCCAATTAATAATTCTTAATTTACAAATTAATTAACTTAATAAATCTTTAAACTTTAATTAAGTAATTAAACCTTTAATTATATTTCATCAACTTTTGAATTATTAAATAATTGACCTTTGATTATACCATTTTCATTAATGATCTTTAATTAATTAATTAGCCCAAAATTGATTAATTTTTATTTAATTAATTACCCGTAATTAATTATAACTTAATTCATCATCCTTAAAATTTTATTAACTTTTAGTCACTTTATTAATCCGATGCTTAAATCATTAATCATTCATTCTTAATAAATTAATCAATTATTTATTACAAATTAATTAACCTTAAATTAAAAATTAACTTATCTTTAATTGATAAACCTTGTATTTAATCATCAATAACAACGTAAACTAGCTTTACTTTTAAGCTAACATTTTTAAAACATTTGAGTAACTTTTTAATTTCATTATCAAGTTTATGTAAAATAAACTTTTTAATACAAAGGTTATATATACATTTAAAACATTTTAAAATATCCTGAAACATTTTAAACTTAACAAATTTTAAAATGATTAATCTTCAAAACTCTTTACTAATCCTAAATTCAGCTTTGAACTACACAACATCATCGAGTTAGCAATAAATCTTTTAGGACCAACACTTTAATGCTTCAAGAACTAACTCCTGTTTCTCGAGATCATGCATCGCCCTCATTCCAACAAAACGAGGAACAGGCAGTGCACCGTGCACGTGCACGGTGCCTCCTATCACCTCCGGCCACTCTCGATGACTCTCCCACATCGGAAATCGACCTCGCATTGTACTCCGACCTTCTCCACTTCGATTCCACTCAGAGGCAAGGATCAAGCAACTCAGCACAAAACTGAAACAAGAATAGAAACCTGGAACATCACATTTCCCCGCAACCCAAACCTGGAACGGCGTCGTTCGCCACAACCCGACCACCGTAGGGCCTGAGACTTCGGCCATGGCTTCGTCGACGTCTCCTCCACCTTTCCCCCAAACTACGGCGAACTCGGTCGCCTATAGACAACGAACGAGACGGAATTCTCGTCATCGAAAAAACTAGGTCTAAAAGTAAAAACCTCACGCCGCCATCACCTCGAGGATTGAGAGTACCTCCGACCAATTTTCCCACCATTGTCATAGACTCGTCCACCTCCACACGAGACCCCGACCTCCCAGATCATCGGAGTTGTCAGAAATTGCCAAAATTCCATTTTCAGTTCAACCCCAAACTGCTCCTTTATTCCAACACTAAAAATCAAGATTTTTGATTTAAAATTCATGTTTTGGTTTAACAATTCGATCTATATTCCTGAATTCATGAATTAAAGAGATTAGATTTTCGACTTATCTCAAGTTGCTCAGTATTTTTTTGGGTTTCCAGAAAAATTTATAAGTTGTTTCCACTTAATTGTATTTTAAATCTTGAGTATATGTTATAACTAATAAACTTTGTTTTAAATCTTAGGTTCAAACGACCAGTAAGTTGAATGGAAATAAGTTTTTTTTTTCTTTTTTCAAATGTTTGTGCTTTAAAACGCCAGACAGAGGACAGTATAGAATAACCTATGCAAAACACCCATCTTACAAATACTCAGAGAATATATATAAATATACTAACATACTATTTCCAGATATGTATATGCAACAGGGTCAACTTCAAATAATAAAACAATATGATGTTACTCACCTTAGTAGGAAAGAACAGAGGGCTGCCCCTTTTTTTGTTTGAAACTGCATATTTGATTTTTTTGAAAACCTTTATCTTTGGTCTGATACTTGATATTCACATTGAGTTGAATCTTTGCATTTGATTTGTTTTTAAACTTTGCTTGATGTTTTGAGTTGCATAGTTGCTGTTTGAATTTGATCCTTGAATTGAATCCCTGCCTAGCTTGATTCCAGATGTTGTTTAAGTTTAAGAAGTTGTTTTAATATGAAATGATGTTTTTCTCTGGTTTTACTCAGCTTGAAAATGAACGAGACTGATATGTATAAAGAAAAGAAGATGATAGGTAAGCTATTATTTTGTACAATATAGTGATATTATATTATTTTTTTGTACTTAGAAATTGTTTATGAATCTTCAACTCAGAGATTTTCCTTGCTTGGGGCTGAAGTATGTACTAGAGGTATGGCAGTAGGATATCTTCTTTGTGCCAGCCTTAAATGCTTTGGTACTTTGTTTCCATTCCTTACTTTGTTCTTGCCTTTATCTCGGCTGAAGTGAATTTGTTTTGGGGGCTGCAACTTTATTTTGTTTGCTTAGTACTTTATGCTTTGTTTTGTTTTTATACTTACTTTCTATTTGCCTGCATACACATCTCTTTTATTTTCTTTTTATATTATGCAAGCTTTATTACTTATGTAAATATATATACTTTATATTTTTCATTCGCATAGCTTGCTTTGTATTTTCTTTTGTTTATGTTTATATGTGAATGTATTTCTTACTTTTAAAATATTATTGAAATTCTATAACTTTGTTTTGTACATAGATGTTTTATATATTTATTTGGTTCCATACTTAACTTTTATTTATCTCTATTTATAACTCAAATATTTATTTTACTTCTATTTTTAGTTTAAATATTTATCATGAATTTTACTTTAATAATTATTTTTTTATTTTTCTATATACACATACATATATAACTCAAATTATCATCATTTATAAATTTTTAAATCAATTTATTTATTTATTTTTCAAAATCATTTATTTAAGATTTTATTTAAAATCCAATATATACATATATATTCACATATATACAAATTTTCAAATCCATATGACTCTACATATTTTCTATTTGAATCGGGGAAACTCGCTTCCATTTATAATTAATTCTACAAATTTTTATTCAAAAATTCATTTAAATTATCAATTTAAACTAAATTAAAATCTTGGGTCGTTACAAACTTCCCCCCTTAAAAGAATTTCGCCCTCGAAATTGTACAGCTCGTCTCTCGAGTTATACACACGCAAAATAGACTAACGGTAATTCAAATTATACTAGTAACACATGGATATTTTCTGGCCATTCATAATATATTTTATGTTAAACACTACTCAAAATATTAGTACATGAGTTATAGTCATACGTAACCCACTAACGTCCAACCTTTACTACGATCTCAAGTCCAAAATACCTATATAAATACCCCAAAATAAGTCAAACCGACCAACTACCAATCCTCACTGTCAGAACCCTCCCTCTCAGGCCCTTAAAGGTCCATCACTTCAACCTCATCGTCTGTCTCAAAAATCTCCTCCGGATCAGATTCTTCCAGAATAAGATACCCACCATTTAACTCCTCGTCCTCAATGGGATCATCATCATCCACGGCATTATCCAAATCCCAATGAATTGCTTCGTCACCTTCGGACTCTTCCTCCACTTTAGGTTCTTCTTCCGCCTTAACCTCTTCCTCGAATTCCTCCTCAACTTCTTCTTCGAATTCTTCCTCGAACTCTTCTTCTTCGAATTCTTCCTCGAACTCTTCTTCGAATTCCTCCACTTCTTCTTCTTCGAATTCTTCCTCGAACTCTTCTTCTTCTTCTACTGGTGGTTGGGGTTGCAATCTAGGCTCCATTGGGAATTCCCTATGAACTGATGACTCACCTTCATCATTTCGTACCCTACTGGATGAAGCATAATCACCCACTCTCCTGACCTTTCCTCCTCGGCTAACGCTATTTGTACTCTACAATTAAAATCAAAATCCAAATATTAAGATCTTAAGTTTAGAATTTTATAGGTTGAGAAATACATCAAAGTTTATATTTCATATTTTATTCTACCCAAGAAGTTATAACAGAAATTCAAAATTTGTTCTCAACCAAAATCGTTTTATCAATACAATTCAAAGTTAGCTTCATATCCTATTAATCAAGTTAACTCAATTTTAAAACTTCCAGTTTATTCAAAATTTTCTAATTCATTAAAGTTTAAATCAAAAACTGAAAAGAAATCGATGAAGATATGAATTAAAAATTTCCTACAACGATTCGTAGGGCCATCATCGCATCGAAACTTCTTCATGTAACTGCCACGAAGCAATCAAAAGAAATTTGAAAACGAACCAAAAAAGATTAAGAAGAAAGTTGTTTCCACTGTTGTTACAGAGTATTGACCAATTATAGTCGTATTTCCCTGTCCCCTATCTCGTTCTCTTCTCGCACTCATACTTACTATCAATGGATAGTAAGAGAATTTACTGAGACGTTCAAACGGATATCTTAGGGATTACTCATTCTAGGATTTACTTCATCCTATCTCTAATGAGTTACTTAATGTGTTACACTCCTGAGCTAAAGTTCAACCCTTAGCTCTGATACCAAATGTGACGTTTCGCGAATTTTGCCCGCTCAAAAATCGACATCCATACTTTACATCGTACTCGAATGTCGTAGATTCGACCGTTCAAATCCGATTCGCCAGAGCTTATAACAACATTAAGTAAACAACACAGCGGAATAAAAGAATAATACATTGATATACAGCTTTGATACAATATCTGATACAACAAATGATCCAATAGATATCAATATACATCAGAGATATGAAAAAAACAAATATAGCAGCGGAAAAGAAAATAGATAACATCTAGCAGCGGAACAATATAACTCTGAGATAGTCTTCAAGGAAGAACTCCAAGAACTGCAACTCCATCTCCAAGAACTAATCCAGCAATAGCTCGAACTCCCCATAATGATGCACCAAGCTAGGCAAGACTGGTCCGAACCAAAGACTGAACTAACTCCAGATAATCCAATATATCTAACTATCTGAAAAACCCAACTCTAGACTGCTCGTGTAGAAAATAATGAGCACCCAGAGTTTAGGAAAGAAACGATAAACTCCGGATCAGTCGTGGGACTGGTGTGAGCAACAAAAACAGTTTATCTTTTAAAACATTCAACAAAAGATTTTCAAAGTCAATTCGCAATGCTTTTAAAAAATGAGACTACCATAAGGCCTTCCGCACACACACACAATGCAAACGCAGAATCGGAGGAGATTTCTCCTTATGATAGTCAAAGATGCTTGATACGCATTAAAAGAAACATTTGATATTATTACTAGTGCATAGTGTAGGAAAAATTATTTCGAAAGTAAAGATATAAATCTTAGCCAGCATAAACATTCCGAACTATGCCTACTATAGCTACCATCCAAACAGTGGGGCGCCACCATAAGTGAATGATAGGTTCTACAACTAATACCGTACAAGATCGTATTGTTTCTTTGGATTTCCAACGAATGGTCAGGCCAAGGAACTTCCCATTGCCACATGAGAATGCCTCTGGATGGACATCCCCGAGAACCAAACCGGATCTCTGCCAACACAAGGCCGGGTTACCCCTAACTGAGTAACAACTGACCGAATATGCCATCCCCCGGTCCTTTGGGACCTTTCAACCGAGCGCTCGTAATCAATTCACACAATCATAAAGTGTTTTCAACATGAGTAAGCATCTGGGCTCCATACCATGATACCACCCTTTTCCAGAAGGAAATGCACATATCCTAAAGGGTGCTACCCCTCATAACCTTGCCGCATCTTTCCTGTTTTGACCATTCCCGAGGTGTGAGGCTCGACGAAGTCACGTCCACAAAAACATACTTTATACAAAAGCCATGCTTTGGATCAACAAATGATCATAGAGATGATCACCAAGATAGACGATCAAATAAATGATCCTATCACAAATAATCAACACAATGATCATTTCACAGCAACACTCAGTATGTCACATTACCAAATTGGGAGTATATTGCTGATAACCTTCAACTACATAACCTCTGAGCTCGTACGTCTCAGAGAAGGGTGTTAAGCTAAAAGAATAAATTCTCCGCCACCAACAGAAATATATTTGAAAGAAATCGGCTTTATATCTCAATTTGTAACGTCAGACATACTATCCATACAAGTCTGTTCCGGTCTCGAATAGAACCGAAGGCACTTACAAAGAAGTCCTTGCAATCCGGATATTCACAATCCCGATCGAATTTCCCATCACTTAGGGAGTTTCTATACCGGCGCGACTCGGTGCAGAAACAATCGATAGGTCATCCTATCGCTTTCGCAAATACCCGGTCTTCATCACCGGACTTCAAATGCTATCCATAACGACGTATCACATATTCAGAATGGGTTATACGACACAAAGGTCCTTTCCCGGCTAAACCGAATAGTGAGCACGATATTTCAAAAACAAATGGATAATGGGATTTCAATTAAGTCACAACTTATTACCCAAAACCTTTCTTCAAATGGCTTAACAAATTACCATTTTCAATCTTTAAACAAAAAGATTCATTTTCACAACCTTTAACGGTTTAAACAATTTTCACATTTTAATCTTTAAACAAAAGATTCATTCACAGATTTTCCAAATCAATTTTCATTTCAATTTGATTAACTCGTTAAATCTTTAAATCAAAGATTTAACTTATAGCCTTCAAAACAATTTCATTTCAATTTGATTTAAACAAATCATCAATTTAAATCTGTTAAAAATAAACAGATTTAATTCATAGCTTTCAAAAATAATTCATTCATAACTTAGGAAAATCATTTCTCTATTCAATCTTGAAATTCCCCTAATTAACTGGAATCTCGGTTCTTATCTAAAAGTGTTTATCGTTTGAAAACAACAGTTTTCATTTTGGAAATCTGATTCATTTATACGAGTTGAAATCCTTGGGTTAAATTCAAATTCCCAAAACCATACCTTTAAAATGGTTTAAATTCATACAAACCTGTTTATAATATCTTTAACCATAATTTCCAATCATCGAATTCAATTCCAAATATCGAATTCAAATTCAAATTTGAATTATTTAAATTAGAGATTTTACCGAGTTATTCAAAATAGCTTTTATCTGTGAAAACCTTTTTCAAAAGCTTTACCGTTTAACCCAAATCCATTTTCAATCTTAATTTGAAATTAAAACTTTAATTTCAAAAACATTACATTTAAATTATCTGTGACTTAACCGATTTCCTCGTGAAATCCATATTTGTGTGTGTATGGTGTAGTCCAGGGGTTATACACAGTAGTGCAACATCAATCAATCATCACAGATCAAAATACAGAAATATAGTTGATAAGCGATATAAACTATAACGCTTATCTGTTATATACAGATCACAGATATATATGTCACAGATAGTAAATTACAGATCACCACATAAATCAGGATGTATCACAAAGCAACATATATTAGGGATATCAAACAGTTTAACATCCAATATAATCCAAGCATCCATAGGTAGGATTTATTCAATTATCTGATTAATTTAATTAGATAAATTTCCGTGAATAAATTTTCTAGTTATGGTAGATTAATAATCAATCAATTTTAAAACATTTAATAAACTATCCTTTAATTAATCATTAATTACTCCTTAATTAATAATTATTCTTGATCACTTTTATTTAATAATTTGCCCTTGATAAATTAATTATTCTCAAATTAATTACTTAAATTAATTTATCACACTATCCTTAAATCAATTTATTGCTTAATCATTTGATTAAATCAACTTTAATTATTAATTAATATCCAATTAATAATTCTTAATTTACAAATTAATTAACTTAATAAATCTTTAAACTTTAATTAAGTAATTAAACCTTTAATTATATTTCATCAACTTTTAAATTATTAAATAATTGACCTTTGATTATACCATTTTCATTAATGATCTTTAATTAATTAATTAGCCCAAAATTGATTAATTTTTATTTAATTAATTACCCGTAATTAATTATACCTTAATTAATCATCCTTAAAATTTTATTAACTTTTAGTCACTTTATTAATCCGATGCTTAAATCATTAATCATTCATTCTTAATAAATTAATCAATTATTTATTACAAATTAATTAACCTTAAATTAAAAATTAACTTATCTTTAATTGATAAACCTTGTATTTAATCATCATTAACAACGTAAACTAGCTTTACTTTTAAGCTAACATTTTTAAAACATTTAAGTAACTTTTTAATTTCATTATCAAGTTTATTTAAAATAAACTTTTTAATAAAAGGTTATATATACATTTAAAACATTTTAAAATATCCTGAAACATTTTAAACTTAACAAATTTTAAAATGATTAATCTTCAAAACTCTTTACTAATCCTAAATTCAGGTTTGAACTACACAACATCATCGAGTTAGCAATAAATCTTTTAGGTCCAACACTTCAATGCTTCAAGAACTAACTCCTGTTGCTCGAGATCATGCATCGCCCTCATTCCAACAAAACGAGGAACAGGCAGTGCACCGTGCACGGTGCCTCCTATCACCTCCGGCCACTCTCGATGACTCTCCCACATCGGAAATCGACCTCGCATTGTACTCCGACCTTCACCACTTCGATTCCACTCAGAGGCAAGGATCAAGCAACTCGGCACAAAACTGAAACAAGAATAGAAACCTGGAACATCACATTTCCCCGCAACCCAAACCTGGAACGGCGTCGTTCGCCACAACCCGACCACCGTAGGGCCTGAGACTTCGGCCATGGCTTCGTCGACGTCTCCTCCACCTTTCCCCCAAACTACGGCGAACTCGGTCGCCTATAGACAACGAACGAGATGGAATTCTCGTCATCGAAAAAACTAGTTCTAAAAGTAAAAACCTCACGCCGCCATCACCTCGAGGATTGAGAGTACCTCCGACCAATTTTCCCACCATTGTCATAGACTCGTCCACCTCCACACGAGACCCCGACCTCCCAGATCATCGGAGTTGTCAGAAATTGCCAAAATTCCATTTTCAGTTCAACCCCAAACTGCTCCTTTATTCCAACACTAAAAATCAAGATTTTTGATTTAAAATTCATGTTTTGGTTTAACAATTCGATCTATATTCCTGAATTCATGAATTAAAGAGATTAGATTTTCGACTTATCTCAAGTTGCTCAGTATTTTTTTGGGTTTCCAGAAACATTTATAAGTTGTTTTCACTTAATTGTATTTTAAATCTTGAGTATATGTTATAACTAATAAACTTTGTTTTAAATCTTAGGTTCAAACGACCAGTAAGTTGAATGGAAATAAGTTTTTTTTCTTTTTTCAAATGTTTGTGCTTTAAAACTCCAGACAGAGGACAGTATAGCATAACCTATGCAAAACACCCATCTTACAAATACTCAGAGAATATATATAAATATACTAACATACTATTTCCAGATATGTATATGCAACAGGGTCAACTTCAAATAATAAAACAATATGATGTTACTCACCTTAGTAGGAAAGAACAGAGGGCTGCCCCTTTTTTTTGTTTGAAACTGCATATTTGATTTTTTTGAAAACCTTTATCTTTGGTCTGATACTTGATATTCACATTGAGTTGAATCTTTGCATTTGATTTGTTTTTAAACTTTGCTTGATGTTTTGAGTTGCATAGTTGCTGTTTGAATTTGATCCTTGAATTGAATCCCTGCCTAGCTTGATTCCAGATGTTGTTTAAGTTTAAGAAGTTGTTTTCAATATGAAATGATGTTTTTCTCTGGTTTTAATCAGCTTGAAAATGAACGAGACTGATATGTATAAAGAAAAGAAGATGATAGGTAAGCTATTATTTTGTACAATATAGTGATATTATATTATTTTTTTGTACTTAGAAATTGTTTATGAATCTTCAACTCAGAGATTTTCCTTGCTTGGGGCTGAAGTATGTACTAGAGGTATGGCAGTAGGATATCTTCTTTGTGCCAGCCTTAAATGCTTTGGTACTTTGTTTCCATTCCTTACTTTGTTCTTGCCTTTATCTCGGCTGAAGTGAATTTGTTTTGGGGGCTGCAACTTTATTTTGTTTGCTTAGTACTTTATGCTTTGTTTTGTTTTTATACTTACTTTCTATTTGCCTGCATACACATCTCTTTTATTTTCTTTGTATATTATGCAAGCTTTATTACTTATGTAAATATATATACTTTATATTTTTCATTCACATAGCTTGCTTTGTATTTTCTTTTGTTTATGTTTATATGTGAATGTATTTCTTACTTTTAAAATATTATTGAAATTCTATAACTTTGTTTTGTACATAGATGTTTTATATATTTATTTGGTTCCATACTTAACTTTTATTTATCTCTATTTATAACTCAAATATTTATTTTACTTCTATTTTTAGTTTAAATATTTATCATGAATTTTACTTTAATAATTATTGTTTTATTTTTCTATATACACATACATATATAACTCAAATTATCATCATTTATAAATTTTTAAATCAATTTATTTATTTATTTTTCAAAATCATTTATTTAAGATTTTATTTAAAATCCAATATATACATATATATTCACATATATACAAATTTTCAAATCCATATGACTCTACATATTTTCTATTTGAATCGAGGAAACTCGCTTCCATTTATAATTAATTCTACAAATTTTTATTCAAAAATTCATTTAAATTATCAATTTAAACTAAATTAAAATCTTGGGTCGTTACAAACTTCCCCCCTTAAAAGAATTTCGTCCTCGAAATTGTACAGCTCATCTCTCGAATTATACACACACAAAATAGACTAACGGTAATTCAAATTATACTAGTAACACATGGATATTTTCTGGCCATTCATAATATATTTTATATTAAACACTACTCAAAATATTAGTACATGAGTTATAGTCATACATAACCCACTAACGTCCAACCTTTACTACGATCTCAAGTCCAAAATACCTATATAAATACCCCAAAATAAGTCAAACCGACCAACTACCAATCCTCACTGTCAGAACCCTCCCTCTCAGGCCCTTAAAGGTCCATCACTTCAACCTCATCGTCTGTCTCAATAATCTCCTCCGGATCAGATTCTTCCAGAATAAGATACCCACCATTTAACTCCTCGTCCTCAATGGGATCATCATCATCCACGGCATTATCCAAATCCCAATGAATTGCTTCGTCACCTTCGGACTCTTCCTCCACTTTAGGTTCTTCTTCCGCCTTAACCTCTTCCTCGAATTCCTCCTCAACTTCTTCTTCGAATTCTTCCTCGAACTCTTCTTCTTCGAATTCTTCCTCGAACTCTTCTTCGAATTCCTCCACTTCTTCTTCTTCGAATTCTTCCTCGAACTCTTCTTCTTCTTCTACTGGTGGTTGGGGTTGCACTATAGGCTCCACTGGGAATTCCCTATGAACTGATGACTCACCTTCATCATTTCGTACCCTACTGGATGAAGCATAATCACCCACTCTCCTGACCTTTCCTCCTCGGCTAACGCTATTTGTTCTCTACAATTAAAATCAAAATCCAAATATTAAGATCTTAAGTTTAGAATTTTATAGGTTGAGAAATACATCAAAGTTTATATTTCATATTTTATTCTACCCAAGAAGTTATAACAGAAATTCCAAATTTGTTCTCAACCAAAATCGTTTTATCAATACAATTCAAAGTTAGCTTCATATCCTATTAATCAAGTTAACTCAATTTTTAAAACTTCCAGTTTATTCAAAATTTTCTAATTCATTAAAATTTAAATAAAAAACTGAAAAGAAATCGATGAAGATATGAATTAAAATTTTCCTACAACGATTCGTAGGGCCATCATCGCATCGAAACTTCTTCATGTAACTGCCACGAAGCAATCAAAAGAAATTTGAAAACGAATCAAAAAAGATTGAGAAGAAAGTTGTTTCCACTGTTGTTACAGAGTATTGACCAATTATAGTCGTATTTCCCTGTCCCCTATCTCGTTCTCTTCTCGCACTCATACTTACTATCAATGAATAGTAAGAGAATTTACTGAGACGTTCAAACAGATATCTTAGGGATTACTCATTCTAGGATTTACTTCATCCTATCTCTAATGAGTTACTTAATGTGTTACACTCCTGAGCTAAAGTTCAACCCTTAGCTCTGATACCAAATGTGACGTTTCGCGAATTTTGCCCGCTCAAAAATCGACATCCATACTTTACATCGTACTCGAATGTCGTAGATTCGACCGTTCAAATCCGATTCGCCGGAGCTTATAACAACATTAAGTAAACAATACAGCGGAATAAAAGAATAATACATTGATATACAGCTTTGATACAATATCTGATACAACAGATGATCCAATAGATATCAATATACATCAGAGATATGAAAAAAATAAATATAGCAGCGGAAAAGAAAATAGATAACATCTAGCAGCGGAACAATATAACTCTGAGATAGTCTTCAAGGAAGAACTCCAAGAACTGCAACTCCATCTCCAAGAACTAATCCAGCAATAGCTCGAACTCCCCATAATGATGCACCAAGCTAGGCAAGACTGGTCCGAACCAAAGACTGAACTAACTCCTGATAATCCACTATATCTAACTATTTGAAAAACCCAACTCTAGACTGCTCGTGTAGAAAATAATGAGCACCCAGAGTTTAGGAAAGAAACGATAAACTCTGGATCAGTCGTGGGACCGGTGTGAGCAACAAAAACAGTTTATCTTTTAAAATATTCAACAAAAGATTTTCAAAGTCAATTCGCAATGCTTTTAAAAAATGAGACTACCATAAGGCCTCCCGCACACACACACAATGCAAACGCAGAATCGGAGGAGATTTCTCCTTATGATAGTCAAAGATGCTTGATACGCATTAAAAGAAACATTTGATATTATTACTAGTGCATAGCGTAGGAAAAATTATTTCGAAAGTAAAGATATAAATCTTAGCCAGCATAGACATTCCGAACTATGCCTACTATAACTACCATCCAAACAGTGGGGCGCCACCATAAGTGAATGATAGGTTCTACAACTAATACCGTACAAGATCGTATTGTTTCTTTGGATTTCCAACAAATGGTCAGGCCAAGGAACTTCCCATTGCCACATGAGAATGCCTCTGGATGGACATCCCCGAGAACCAAACCGGATCTCTGCCAACACAAGGCCGGGTTACCCCTAACTGAGTAACAACTGACCGAATATGCCATCCCCCGGTCCTTTGGGACCTTTCAACCGAGCGCTCGTAATCAATTCACACAATCATAAAGTGTTTTCAACATGAGTAAGCATCTGGGCTCCATACAATGATACCACCCTTTTCCAGAAGGAAATGCACATATCCTAAAGGGCGCTACCCCTCATAACCTTGCCGCATCTTTCCTGTTTTGACCATTCCCGAGATGTGAGGCTCGACGAAGTCACGTCCACAAAAACATACTTTATACAAAAGCCATGCTTTGGGTCAACAAATGATCATAGAGATGATCACCAAGATAGACGATCAAATAAATGATCCTATCACAAATAATCAACACAATGATCATTTGACAGCAACATTCAGTATGTCACATTACCAAATTGGGAGTATATTGATGATAACCTTCAACTACATAACCTCTGAGCTCGTACGTCTCAGAGAAGGGTGTTAAGCTAAAAGAATAAATTCTCCGCCACCAACAGAAATATATTTGAAAGAAATCGGCTTTATATCTCAATTTGTAACGTCAGACATACTATCCATACAAGTCTGTTCCGGGCTCGAACAGAACCGAAGGCACTTACAAAGAAGTCCTTGCAATCCGGATATTTACAATCCCGATCGGATTTCCCATCACTTAGGGAGTTTCTATACCGGCGCGACTCGGTGCAGAAACAATCGATAGGTCATCCTATCGCTTTCGCAAATACCCGGTCTTCATCACCGGACTTCAAATGCCATCCATAACGACGTATCACATATTCGGAATGGGTTATACGACACAAAGGTCCTTTCCCGGCTAAACCGAATAGTGAGCACGATATTTCAAAAACAAATGGATAATGGGATTTCAATTAAGTCACAACTTATTACCCAAAACCTTTCTTCAAATGGCTTAACAAATTACCATTTTCAATCTTTAAACAAAAAGATTCATTTTCACAACCTTTAACGGTTTAAACAATTTTCACATTTTAATCTTTAAACAAAAGATTCATTCACAGATTTTCCAAATCAATTTTCATTTCAATTTGATTAACTCGTTAAATCTTTAAATCAAAGATTTAACTTATAGCCTTCAAAACAATTTCATTTCAATTTGATTTAAACAAATCATCAATTTAAATCTGTTAAAAATAAACAGATTTAATTCATAGCTTTCAAAAATAATTCATTCATAACTTAGGAAAATCATTTCTCTATTCAATCTTGAAATTCCCCTAATTAACTGGAATCTCGGTTCTTATCTAAAAGTGTTTATCATTTGAAATCAACAGTTTTCATTTTGGAAATCTGATTCATTTATACGAGTTGAAATCCTTGGGTTAAATTCAAATTCCCAAAACCATACCTTTAAAATGGTTTAAATTCATACAAACCTGTTTATAATATCTTTAACCATAATTTCCAATCATCGAATTCAATTCCAAATATCGAATTCAAATTCAAATTTGAATTATTTGAATTGGAGATTTTACCGAGTTATTCAAAATAGCTTTTATCTGTGAAAACCTTTTTCAAAAGCTTTACCGTTTAACCCAAATCCATTTTCAATCTTAATTTGAAATTAAAACTTTAATTTCAAAAACATTACATTTAAATTATCAGTGACTTAACCGATTTCCTCGTGAAATTCATATTTGTGTGTGTATGGTGTAGTCCAGGGGTTATACACAGTAGTGCAACATCAATCAATCATCACAGATCAAAATACAGAAATATAGTTGATAAGCGATATAAACTATAACGCTTATCTGTTATATACAGATCACAGATATATATGTCACAAATAGTAAATTACAGATCACCACATAAATCAGGATGTATCACAAAGCATCATATATTAGGGATATCAAACAGTTTAACATCCAATATAATCCAAGCATCCATAGGTAGGATTTATTCAATTATCTGATTAATTTAATTAGATAAATTTCCGTGAATAAATTTTCAAGTTATGGTAGATTAATAATCAATCAATTTTAAAACATTTAATAAACTATCCTTTAATTAATCATTAATTACTCCTTAATTAATAATTATTCTTGATCACTTTTATTTAATAATTTGCCCTTGATAAATTATTATTCTCAAATTAATTACTTAAATTAATTTATCACACTATCCTTAAATCAATTTATTGCTTAATCATTTGATTAAATCAACTTTAATTATTAATTAATATCCAATTAATAATTCTTAATTTACAAATTAATTAACTTAATAAATCTTTAAACTTTAATTAAGTAATTAAACCTTTAATTATATTTCATCAACTTTTAAATTATTAAATAATTGACCTTTGATTATACCATTTTCATTAATGATCTTTAATTAATTAATTAGCCCAAAATTGATTAATTTTTATTTAATTAATTACCCGTAATTAATTATACCTTAATTAATCATCCTTAAAATTTTATTAACTTTTAGTCACTTTATTAATCCGATGCTTAAATCATTAATCATTCATTCTTAATAAATTAATCAATTATTTATACAAATTAATTAACCTTAAATTAAAAATTAACTTATCTTTATTTGATAAACCTTGTATTTAATCATCATTAACAACGTAAACTAGCTTTACTTTTAAGCTAACATTTTTAAAACATTTGAGTAACTTTTTAATTTCATTATCAAGTTTATTTAAAATAAACTTTTTAATACAAAGGTTATATATACATTTAAAACATTTTAAAATATCCTGAAACATTTTAAACTCAACAAATTTTAAAATGATTAATCTTCAAAACTCTTTACTAATCCTAAATTCAGGTTTGAACTACACAACATCATCGAGTTAGCAATAAATCTTTTAGGTCCAACACTTCAATGCTTCAAGAACTAACTCCTGTTGCTCGAGATCATGCATCGCCCTCATTCCAACAAAACGAGGAACCGGCAGTGCACCGTGCACGTGCACGGTGCCTCCTATCACCTCCGGCCACTCTCGATGACTCTCCCACATCGGAAATCGACCTCGCATTGTACTCCGACCTTCACCACTTCGATTCCACTCAGAGGCAAGGATCAAGCAACTCAGCACAAAACTGAAACAAGAATAGAAACCTGGAACATCACATTTCCCCGCAACCCAAACCTGGAACGGCGTCGTTCGCCACAACCCGACCACCGTAGGGCCTGAGACTTCGGCCATGGCTTCGTCGACGTCTCCTTCACCTTTCCCCCAAACTACGGCGAACTTGGTCGCATATAGACAACGAACGAGACGGAATTCTCGTCATCGAAAAAACTAGGTCTAAAAGTAAAAACCTCACGCCGCCATCACCTCGAGGATTGAGAGTACCTCCGACCAATTTTCCCACCATTGTCATAGACTCGTCCACCTCCACACGAGACCCCGACCTCCCAGATCATCGGAGTTGTCAGAATTGCCAAAATTCCATTTTCAGTTCAACCCCAAACTGCTCCTTTATTCCAACACTAAAAATCAAGATTTTTGATTTAAAATTCATGTTTTGGTTTAACAATTCGATCTATATTCCTGAATTCATGAATTAAAGAGATTAGATTTTTGACTTATCTCAAGTTGCTCAGTATTTTTTTGGGTTTCCAGAAACATTTATAAGTTGTTTTCACTTAATTGTATTTTAAATCTTGAGTATATGTTATAACTAATCAACTTTGTTTTAAATCTTAGGTTCAAACGACCAGTAAGTTGAATGGAAATAAGTTTTTTTTTCTTTTTTCAAATGTTTGTGCTTTAAAACTCCAAACAGAGGATAGTATAGCATAACCTATGCAAAACACCCATCTTACAAATACTCATAGAATATATATAAATATACTAACATACTATTTCCAGATATGTATATGCAACAGGGTCAACTTCAAATAATAAAACAATATGATGTTACTCACCTTAGTAGGAAAGAACAGAGGGCTGCCCCTTTTTTTTGTTTGAAACTGCATATTTGATTTTTTTGAAAACCTTTATCTTTGGTCTGATACTTGATATTCACATTGAGTTGAATCTTTGCATTTGATTTGTTTTTAAACTTTGCTTGATGTTTTGAGTTGCATAGTTGCTGTTTGAATTTGATCCTTGAATTGAATCCCTGCCTAGCTTGATTCCAGATGTTGTTTAAGTTTAAGAAGTTGTTTTCAATATGAAATGATGTTTTTCTCTGGTTTTACTCAGCTTGAAAATGAACGAGACTGATATGTATAAAGAAAAGAAGATGATAGGTAAGCTATTATTTTGTACAATATAGTGATATTATAATTTTTTTTGTACTTAGAAATTGTTTATGAATCTTCAACTCAGAGATTTTCCTTGCTTGGGGCTGAAGTATGTACTAGAGGTATGGCAGTAGGATATCTTCTTTGTGCCAGCCTTCAATGCTTTGGTACTTTGTTTCCATTCCTTACTTTGTTCTTGCCTTTATCTCGGCTGAAGTGAATTTGTTTTGGGGGCTGCAACTTTATTTTGTTTGCTTAGTACTTTATGCTTTGTGTTGTTTTTATACTTACTTTCTATTTGCCTGCATACACATCTCTTTTATTTTCTTTGTATATTATGCAAGCTTTATTACTTATGTAAATATATATACTTTATATTTTTCATTCACATTGCTTGCTTTGTATTTTCTTTTGTTTATGTTTATATGTGAATGTATTTCTTACTTTTAAAATGTTATTGAAATTCTATAACTTTGTTTTGTACATAGATGTTTTATATATTTATTTGGTTCCATACTTAACTTTTATTTATCTCTATTTATAACTCAAATATTTATTTTACTTCTATTTTTAGTTTAAATATTTATCATGAATTTTACTTTAATAATTATTATTTTATTTTTCTATATACACATACATATATAACTCAAATTATCATCATTTATAAATTTTTAAATCAATTTATTTATTTATTTTTCAAAATCATTTATTTAAGATTTTATTTAAAATCCAATATATACATATATATTCACATATATACAAATTTTCAAATCCATATGACTCTACATATTTTCTATTTGAATCGAGGAAACTCGCTTCCATTTATAATTGATTCTACAAATTTTTATTCAAAAATTCATTTAAATTATCAATTTAAATTAAATTAAAATCTAGGGTCGTTACAGCTTTATAGGACCATTTTCTATTACTGAACGTATTGGCCATGTGGCTTATAGAGTTTCACTTCCAGCTCATTTATCTGGTATTCATGACGTGTTTCACGTCTCGCAACTTCGGAAGTGTCTTCGGGAGTTGGATTCTGTTATTAATTCTCCTGATTTGCAAGCGCTTGAGATCTCACCGGACTTATCTATTGTACAACAACCTATTCGCGTGCTTGACTCGGAGGTGCGACACATTCGGAACAAGGACGTGCCGCTCGTTAAAGTTCAATGGTCCGCTAATCCCAATGACTGTACTTGGGAAACCAGAGAGTATATCGAGCGATCTTATCCGGGTTTTCTATCTTTGCTTGTCGATGGTGAGATTATCTTTTCGTCTCTAGCTTATATCCTTCTTTTTTTGAATGTTGTACGTATGTAGTTGTTACTAATATCGTCTCTAGGAATTGCGGGGACGCAATTTTGTAAGGAGGGGAGATCTGTAACAACTCGCATATTTAACGATTTTATATTTAAATGTTTAATTTAAATATAGCATCGTTAGTCGGATTTTGGGTCTGAAATGTTACTTTTTGCAAACGGCCGAATTGGGACCCGAAACCATTTCCATTGATTCCAAAATGGCGTTTGCGATCTTTTTGAGTATAATCTTTGATATGTTTGGAGTAAGTGAAATTTTGGCTACTTTTTCTACTTGGGCTTGAATTTGGGTTTAGCCCAATCTCCACTTAACCCTCTAGCTTAGCCCTTTCTCTTCATTCATCTCCATTTCATTTCATTTCTCAAGCAAAAAACTGAAATGGTGGAAGGGAAGAGGAAATAGAAATTGCAAGCCCTAATTCCATTTGCAAACTCCAAATTCTTGCTCCAAAATCATAGAGAAGCCATTGGGAAGCTCCTCTTCATCTTCTCTATCTCTTTCTCTCTTCAATCTCAGAAATTTCCTAAACCTAATTTAGGAAAATACTTGTATTATTCTTAGATTGAAGCTAGTAGAGTTGAAGTGGAGATTTGTATCGCCCTTCGGTGTTGGTCTTTTTGAGCCGCATGATGCGTAGCGATTACCTTGTGGAACTTGTATACCTTACGGGTATTTGTTATTTGCCTTTTGGCTTGATTTGGGATAATTGTATCCTTTGTTTATCTATGTCGCCGATGATATGAGGCTTGTTCTATATGATTCATCTTTTGTTGATGATTGTGTTATCTCTTTTAGAGATATTTTTTATACTTGTAACCTTGCAGGTTTATTGTTGTTCAGTTTATCTAACTGATTTGTTTAGCTAGACTGACCCGTGTATTTTATACTCGGGTCAGGCTGAGATGTTTCAGGTTAGGTACTTTGGACTTAACCTATTTTGCTTCTGCATGGACTACTTAGCTAGCTTCTTTTTGTCATAGCTTTTGTGTAGTCCTATTATGTTGTAACTCTGATATTTATTCTTGTGAACTCGTCTGTATATTATGGTTTGCTATACCACTTGACATGTATTATTTTGTATACTCTGCTATGTATCAGTATATGTGTATATGATGGTTTACTGTTCTGTGATGTATATTGCATTTGAGTTGTTATATTCTGTTCTGATAGATCCTCTAGCCACCTATGGTTTTGTTTTAAGTATTCATTGGATATGTCGATCTGCTTGGTAAGGCAATTATCGATGTATTCAATAGATAATTAAAGCAAGGGTATAGATGGTCGCTCCTAAACAGCCTTATTCTCCGTGTTAGCAGACGGTATTATCTATTAATACTCTTTGCTAACGTGGGTATAGAGGTGGGGCGTCACACCTCCAGAACTCAACAATACAAAACCTATCACTTGGCTACTCATAAAAATTTGAGTACCCAAGAGTTTAAGAAAAAACAGAATAAACTCTGGGTCAGACATGGGTCTGGTGTGAGTAAACGTGTTAAAGTTTCTTAACTTTGAAAATCTTTTGAAAATAAAGGTATCACGTAAGACTTCCCACACATAAACACGTGTAAGTTTTTACCTTACGCTAACCAAAACATTTTATAGGAAATCTAGTGATATTATAATAGTGTCTAGGGTTTTCAAGTAAAATACAAAAATAGCTGAAATGCTTACATCTCACATTCCAACATTATTGGGCACAATCAAAACGTACGGCGCTTATTGGATATTGGATTCTATACAATAGCAGGTCTACTGGGGTATCGCCCGCCACAGTACGGGGCCTAGATCACCGTACCGAGGATCACACCCGACCTCCTACAACACAAGGCCGGAACCATTACCTACTGAACAGTTCCGAACAAGATAACCACGTAGTTGTGGCCAACAACCGCCCACACAGCCGAAATAAAAGGACATCTAGACAAGGGTATATCTCGTCCTACTTGTGTGTTACCCATCTAACCTTGCTGCACCTCCCTTGTTTTAGCAATTCTCAGTTGGTGAGGCTTGAGGCTACGATTACCTTCAGAGAAACATATCTTAGAATGCTCATCGTCCACCTGACGATGTTCTGAAAGCATTCAATCCATAAAAGTTCATTCCGGGTTCGAACGAGACCAAAGGCATTATCTCGTTACTCTCATTTTGGAATCACCCTCAGAGTTAACGATGATAACCCTTGCACTCTTAAACACCATCTCGATCTTCACTTGAGATGCCACGAGCTAATGTTCAATTTGGATCGATGTGGTTTTCAGATAATCATAACTGACACTCGATCCCGGTCTCATTGAAATCCAAACGCCATTTTAATGGTCAAGTTGTTTAATTGTTTAAACAATTTACTTCAACACTTTGAATTCACATAGCATTTATCACAGATAAATCATACTCAAACAATACAGATATATCCAGAATATATCAAAGAGTATCACAGAATATCACCAAATAGATATCACCAATCCAGATATTCAACTTATAATCATCTATAAGCAAACATCTTGTAACAACCCAGTATTTTATAATTATTTTAATTATTTATTTTAATTATTTAAATTGAAACTCATGATTTAAAAACTTTATTATATTTACTAAAAATGAATAAATTTTATTATTTTAAGATTTTGATTTTTTGTGCGAATTATAATATCAAACCTGAATAAATAGGATATTTTCAGAAAATGTGGATTTTGGTCAAATTGGTCAAACTTTGACTTTTAAATTTAAAATTTAAATTTTTGAATTTTTGAATTTTATTTTTAATTATTAAAATAAATTTAATTTCAATAATATTGCTTTTCGTTTCGTTGAAATCCGATTTATATTGTGAAAGTTATGCTTTTTACAATATTGTATGTAAATTGATTTATTTAGTAAAATTGTCTACTTTAATTTATATAAATAATATTTTTATTGGTCAAATTATGTTCTAATATGTGTTATATGACATGTTAGGTTTATATTTTATTTTAAAAATTATTTTAAAGTAATGTTACAATTTTTCCAAAGTTTATTGAATTATTTTCAATTTTTAAAGCCTAGTTTCCAATTTTTAGCTATTTTCTTAATTTAATTATATTTATTTAAAATTTATTTATTTATTTTTATGCATTGATTATATTTTTGTGTTTTTATCTTTATTTATATGTATTTTACATGTATTTAAAATTTCAAAAAGAATTATGGAAATTTGAAAGATTTTTGACCTTTAATATGCATGTCTTTTCATATTCAAACTTACATTTTCACTTCAATCACCACATCCATTCAATTGCAGACCATACCACCTTCTTTTAGCTGACTTCTCCTTAGTTTCTCACGTGAAAAGGTTTTTCTCAAACTCTAAAAAAGTTCGACCTTCACCTGAAGAAAATTTTTGTAAAACTTCCATTTGTTCTTACATTTTTACTTGATTTTGTTGATTTTTGCACATGCATTCATCTCTTATGTTCGGCCCCTCCTTACTCTAGCACTTTGGCCGCCTCCACCACCACCTACACCAGCCATCATCCCCTCCTTCTAATGACCTTCCATGACCAAGACCCTCCAAGTTGATGATCCACCAAAATTTTGAAGAAAACTCCACTTTAAAACTCCATAGCCGAACTCCCCTTGTCTCCACCACTCCAATCATGCTTTGGCCGACCCATACACCACCACCACCGGCCACAACCTGAGCCTAGGACCTCTGTAACACCTGTAGTTGACCTTCCAAGATCTGACCTTGTCCATCCATGCTTGGCCGAGACCTTAAATGACAACAAAACCCACCTGTGTAGCCTTGTTTTGTTAATTCATGCACACATACCCTTTATCTCCTTTATATTGTTATGGCCGACCCCTGTTGGACCTCAACCTAATCCAAACCTGATCCAAATACATCCTTCCAGTCCATAGTTGAAGTATAACTCGTTGAATGCAAGTGTAAAAGCATTAGCTTTGTGTTACATGTTTATCTCTAGCATTGCTTTGTAATAGTTTGGTTTGTAATTCATGTTTGTATTTGTTTTGTTTGATATTGAACAAGGAAATTAGCTTTGGCTCTCCCACTCTCAAATCACTGTCGTGTTATCGTGCCTTTGAAGTTCCTTGTTTGTGCATTTGGTTGCCATCTCCAACTTATACAAGTGAGTAATTCTCACCAGACAAATTTATACTTATATGACTAGTAAACTGATCATAATTGAATCTGTAAAACATAACACCATGCTATATTTGTTATGTTATGATCATATGATGTTCATCCATGCTTATTTACCTGTTATACCATCTATTACTGTTATATAATGTAATTCTGTTTATTTATATCAGTTTATCACACTGCAAGTTCCCTTTGGATTAGAATCACTATGGGTTGAAATGATACATACCCGAACGGACTTTAGAATAGGGAAAATCGTTATGGGCTAAAATGATAGGCCTGAACGATTTTTTAAATTATTTTCATTTATTTGGGAACGCGGGTTTGAAATGATAAAACCCAGGTTTTCTTCGTAAATTACGGATTGAAATGATATATTATCCGTATCACTTTACCTAGGCTAGAAAATTTTATACAAACCCGTGGTTAAAATATATTTTCCTAAAAATTTTAAAGTATTTTAGAAATGTAAATATTATAATATTTTGATTTAAAACTTAATTAAAAATGATTTTTGTAAAGTACTATTGGTTTTCTAAAAATTTATAAGTGAAATAAATTAATGGTAAAGTTAGAAATTTGAAACATAAGTTATCTTGGAAATTTTGATTTGGTTTTAAATGGAATTTAAATTAAGTAGGAAAATATGGTAAATAAATAAAAAATTTGATTTAAAATGAATTTAAATGATTTTTATAAAGTATCAATGATTTTTGAATAAAGTTAAAATGTTAAATGAATGAATATTAAGTTGAATTTTGAAATATATCTTAAATTGGAAATTTGTGAATTTTGTTTAAAGGTGAATTTCAAGTTAAGTAAATAAAGAGGAAAAAAATAAGTTATATTCAGAAATTTAAACTCAAGTGTTAAGTTAAATAAATTTAATTTAAAGAACTGAAATTGAATGTGTGAATTTAATATGTGAATTATTATTAAATATTGATTTTGAATGAAAATTTAACCTTATAAAATCACGAATGTAAGGGTAGTTAAATGATTGTTTTAAAAGTGAAATATATGATTTTATAAGTTTAAAATGATTTAAATAAAATTTAATTGTTTGTGAAGTTATATTGAATATTTGAGATTTAATTAATTGCATGTTTGAAATGTTATTAATGTAAGGGATATTACAGCATTTTGTAAATGCTATAGTTGATATAAATGAATGAAATGGCTAGAATTGACCAAAGGCTATTGTAGCACTTTGTAAGTGCTGTAGTTGCTGGACTTAACTAAAGTTTATTTGAAACTAAATTAAACCTATTACAGCATTTTAAAAGCCGTCTTTTGTTAAATGAATTGTTTTAAAACATAACTTTACGTAGCATCTTCTAAGTGCTGCGAAAGTTGAATTTACACTGTTTTGATAAATTTAAAAGAATAAATGAACTTTGAAAAGGCTAAATTTTTGAGAATTTGACATTTAATTATTAAATATAATAAATTCACTTTTAAATGATTTAAATGGAATATTGAATTAGTTTTGTTGGAATATTTAATTGGTTTAAATGGAATATTTAAATGGTTTAAATGGAATATTTTGATTTGAAATATAAACCATTTTAAAATGTGATTTGAAATGGTATTTAAATTGAATAAAAATGAATGTGGTTTTGGAAAGATATGATATTTTGATATTTCGAAATGAATTTGAAATGATATTGAACTTTAAATGATATTTGATTTAGAAGTATAAAATACCATTTTGAAATTTTAACCACGGGATGTATTTAATTTATAGTTTAACTGATCCTTAAAGGATAGGCGATCCTAAGCATCCTTTAGGTTATTGTATATTACTACTATAGTTCACTTGAGTTGGTTTACATTATATAAGTACACATGTCTTGACTCGAGTGTTTTGTGTTTTATTTTACGCTCGGGTCAGCCAGTGTATTTACAGCTTAGCTTTGGATTTCTTTTCTGGAGCTAGGAATCACTGGAGATTCTGCTTGTCTTGTTATCTGTTCCCTTTCAGTTTCAGTTGTTCTATTTCAGTTCTGGTATTTATAAACTTCTATATATTTGGGATTTCTATTGTATATGTTTCAGACTGATATTATGTATAAGTTTTGAGAGTTTGTTATAGTAGCCTCATGAACTACTATGGTATTTTAATTTCCGCTGCGAGTTATTTTGATTCTGTTTCAGTGATTTTGTGATTTTATTTCATTTGCTCCAAATTTATTTACAATGCGGTATTTTGAGCAATTCAAGTCCGACATGTGTGGATGCGAATGGCTGAAAATACCGGGCTATCACATTTGATATCAGAGCTTTGGTTTTAGGCAAACCATAGCTTGCGGAGCATAAACTCATTAAAGACAGGGTACAAATACCCAAGAATGAGTGAAATCAATCTCGGAATCATTTCCTTTTGAGAGAACATATTTTCGAAGTATAAAATGATTTTCAAATGATTTTAAAAGATTTTCAAAGACTATTTTGGTGTAAAAATTTTCTTATTTTGAAACCAAGATTTTTCTAAGCTTCATTCCTTCTGTATACATCTTGTTTAGTAATCTCTTGGTTAGGATTCTTATCGATTAAGATTCCTTGAACTTTAGAATGCTCCCACTTGTTTTGAAATCCAGTCTTGTCCCTATTTTTATCCCTTTTGATTTTTAGGCATTTCATAACTCCACCAACCTCTATAAATATTGGTGATTCTGTAAATCTTTGAATGATTGTAAAGGGATGAAACTACTTTACAATTAGCAATGATTTACCAAAGATTTCTGTATCCTCGGTTTACGATGCTATCTATCTCCTGCTCTATCCAGATTCTATATTTGGCAATCGAATGTTGATTTGCCTTAGATTTTCGTATTGGTTATATTCCTAAAGTCACGGTTGACCAGTTAAGGTCGCCCGTGATTTATATAGGCTTATCCATCTTCTATTATTGAATTGTCTAATCTTAGTTCGAGCTTATCTTCGAATCAGGATTCTATTTGATTGGAGTTCCTCTAAATTCGAATTTCTGTTTGTTTTGAAATCTAATCTTGAATCATCCTTTAGAAATTTGTGTTTAGTTGTATTTTGAAATTGTGCATACATCGAAATTATTATTTTGATAAGGATGGCCATATTTTATATATAAAAGTGAAATGTTTTCGATAAGGATTATATACCTTTTAAAAATGAAAATTTGAAATTTCGAAAGGATTTTAAATTTTGAAAATTTTATAAGAATTTGTCTTAAATAAAAATAATTTATAACTGAAAGGTTTTTGAATTTGAATTTCGAGGAATCGAACTCCGGTGTTTTGAAATCGGTTTTAGGATTTTGGAAAATATAATAATAAGATGATTTAAAGATATTTTCTGAGTTAGAAATATTTCAAATGAATTCCAATGATTTCGAAGAGATTTCAAAGAATTTTCAGGAAAATAAAAGTCCAGAACCCACTTAAGTCGTTGGAAAATAATTTCAATGATGAAAGCATGCATCATCAACATTGATTTTTGAGTTTCTAAGTGGGGGAAAGGCCACTCTAGTAGCTTTGCTATGCGAGTGATTTTGTGAAACCAAATTTTGTTTTTAGATTTTGAAGTATGGTTTGACGTTAGAAAGATATATATATATATATATATATATATATATATATATATATATATATATATTTGAAATGATTTAAAGTAAGCCGGTGTTCAGTCCTCAAGATTCAGATTTGTTTTGGTATAGTCCTATCTTTTGGAATTGGTTTACTGATCTGTTGGTGATTTCCAACTCTTGGATTGAAAATACGATTTCTTCGACTATTTTGAAGGTTCGAGCACTTCCAAATCAAGGTTAACTTTTAAAAGCTAAGTAATTTTGAAAGGTATAGGGTATTTGATAAAGAATATAAGTTTTGTCTGGTATGATTAAAGTATAAAGTAATATGATTTAAATAAGTTGAAACTGTTTGTTGAGTGAAATAAATAAGACTATTTTGAATTATACTAGCATGAAATATAGATTTGAAATGTTTTTAATAAATTAATATATAGAATAATAATCTTTCCAATTGTTAATTGGAGTTTCCATATGGAAATAAATAGTTTGAAGGTTTTAAAAAGAAATGGTTCAAACTTAGTAACCATTTTAGATATTTTGATGATTGAAATGGTTTGGAAATGATTTAATCTTTATTTTGATAATGAATGTGAATTTGAAGTGATAATTGATTTTGATAAAGGAATATTTGAAGTTTATATTTGTATGAAAGGATATTTGGTTTACTTGTAATTTGAGTTTAATTAAAAATGATGGATTCATGAAATGAATATTTCAAAACTAAGTAATAATGAAGTAAAATTTGAGATATATGAAATTATAAAATTTAGTGTTGGAATATGGCATATTTAAGCTTTGAAATATATTAAAGATTGAATAGTTCATTTTGTGGATCAAATCTTTATCTGAAATTTGATAATATTTGAAATGGTTTTGTTGGAAAACTAAATTGAATTGAAATTGATGGTTCGAATTGAATTAAAATTTGGAAATTTTAGATTTGGGTTTAATTGAATAAATTTGTGAATGTAACGAATTAAAGGAATGTTTTATGATTTCAAATGTATGATTTCGAAAGGTTATGATTTTCAAAGTGTAATGATTTCAAGTGCTTTGGTTTCGGAAGATTTATAACTTTGAAAGTATTACGATTTTTGAAAGTGAATACATGTTTGAAATGGAAATGAATTGGTTTGACATAAATTTTGTTGATTTGGAAATTTGGATTATTTTCTAAATCTATTGTTTGAAGAAACTTTGAAATTGAATATATGTAATTAGAAAGAAATGATTTGGCAAAATCATATATGATTTTGAAACTGCATTGATATTGAAATGGTTTGAAATTGGGAACCTTGTTTATTTAAATACTTTGATTTGAGAGTTATCGAACTTATATAAAATTGATTTAAGTAAGTATGAAGTGATTTGAAAACTATTAATTTGTAAAGGTACTCAACTTGTAAATTGAAATCTTATATATAATCGAAGTCTATATAAGTGTGATTTGATATACTATTGATTTGGAAAGTATTCGATTTGAAATGAAATCTTATATATAATGGACTTTATATAAGTATGATATTTGAAAGTGATTGCGAAAGGTGCTATATGATACATATTTTCGAACTAAAGATATGGAAAGTGCCTTCTGCTTGATATCCGCTTTGTGGCCACACTGTGGATTCATTCTATCGATATTATTCTCTTTGATTTGAGTTTTTCGGATATGATACTCGAGTGTCCATCGAATTCCATGGCGATCTCCATGGTCTTATGATCGCGACTGCATAGCGTAATTCACAGAGGCTACGAGAGCCTAAGGGTACGGATGTTTCCTGGGGGTTCCAGGCGTAACCATTGTGTATCTGTGATCTATTGGGTCACTTGGTAGCGTAATCTGCAGGAGATTCGAGAGCCTAAGGGTACGGATGTTTTCTGGGTGATCCAGGCGTAACCATTGTGTATTTGCGGTACTACCAGTCTTCATGGCATAATCGCAAGGCTGCATCAGTTAGCGTACGGGTACGGATGTTTCCTGAGGGATCCAGGTGTACCATTGTGTATCCGCGATCCATGATCGACATGTTTGGTTTGGTTGATTTGTTTGGATTGTACTTTCCATATCTGTTGTTTTTAAAAGGTTTTCCTGTATTTTCGTTGGGTGTTGAAACAAGTCTATTAAGTACCGGGAGAATTCTAGCTTTGCCTCTGATCAATGCATGGCCAGAGTCTACAGGAACGAAAGTAAACTTGTTAACACATCGAGTTATAAAAGTATTTTGATAAAGTATTATATAAAGGATATTTTGATCATTTATTTTACTTTTCTAAATAATTTTAAATGTTTTAAATATTGTTTACTTCGAACTATCAGATTTGAATCAAATGACTATTCATTATATTATAAAATATTTAAAATGTTATAAAATTTTAATTGAAATTTATATGGTTTTAAAATGTGGTTCATCCTTTTGCTTTCAACCTATTCTTCCTTCTTGCTATTTCTACCTCCTTCCTCTTCGCGGGTCCTTTCCGCATTGTGGAAAGAATTGGTTCTTTGGCTTATCGTTTGGATTTGCCTAAGAAGCATTCTGGAGTGCATGATGCATTCCACGTCTCACATCTTCTCTGGCATCTTCTTGACCTATATCTTTTGTTCAGCCTTCTACTCTTGATGGTTGGGATATTGAGCACAATCTGACTGTCGAGAGTAAGCCACTTCGTATTGTCGACAGAGGTACGAAGCAGCTAAGAAGGAAATCTGTTAGTTTGATCGAAGTACGATGGGGTTCTAATGATCGAGATTGTACCTAGGAAACGGAGGAGAGCAATTGTGCTTCGAATCCGAAATTGTTTTCCCAGGTACTATTTGTTGTTTATCTTGCTTTTTCTTATTTTCCTTGCTCGTTCTTTTCGAGGACGAAAAGATTTGAGTGGGGGAGTGTGTAATAACCCAGTATTTTGTGATTATTTTAATTGTTTAAATTAAAACTCCTGATTTAAAAAATTTATTATATTTATTAAAAATGAATAAATTTTACTATTTTAAGAATATATTTTGATTTTTTGTGTGAATTATAATTTCAAACCCGAATAAATATGATATTTTCAGAAAATGTGGATTTGGTCAAATTGGTCAAACTTTGACTTTTAAATTTAAAATTTTGAATTTTTGAATTTTATCTTTTATTATTAAAATAAATTTAATTTCAAGAATATTGCTTTTCGTTTCGTTGAAATCCGATTTATATTGTGAAAGTTATGCTTTTTACAATATTGTATGTAAATTATTTTATTTAGTAAAATTGCCTATTTTAGTTTATATAAATAATATTTTTATTTGTCAAATTATGTTCTAATATGTGTTATTTGATATTATAGGTTTATAATTTATTCTAAAACTCATTTTAAGTAATGTTACAATTTTTCGAAAGTTTATTGAATTATTTTCAATTTTTAAAGTCTAGTTTCCAATTTTTAGATATTTTCTTAATTTAATTATATTTATTTAAAATTTATTATTTTATTTTTATGCATTCATTATATTTTTGTGTTTTTATCTTTATTTATATGTATTTTACATGTATTTAAAATTTCAAAAAGAATTATGGAAATTTGAAAGGTTTTTGACCTTTAATATGCATGTCTTTTCATATTCAAACTTACCTTTTCACTTCAATCACCACATCCATTCAATTGCTGACCATACCACCTTCTTTCAGTTGACTTCTCCTCAGTTTCTCATGTGAAAAAAAAATTCTCAAACTCTCAAAAAGTTCGGCCTTCACCTGAAGAAAAATTTTGGTAAAACTTTCATTTCTTTTTACATTTTCTACTTGATTTTGTTGATTTTTGCACATGCATTCATCTCTTATGTTCGGCACCTCCTTACTCCAGCACTTTGGCTGCCTCCACCACAACCTACACCAGCCATCATCCCCTCCTTCCACTGACCTTCCATTGCCGAGACCCTCCAAGTTGATGATCCACCAAAATTTTGAAGAAAACTCCACTTTAAAACTACATAGCCGTACTCCCCTCCACCACTCCAATCATGCTTTGGCCGACCCATACACCACCACCACCAGCCACAACCTGAGCCTAGGACCTCTGTAACACCTGTAGTTGACCTTCCTAGATCTGACCTTGTCCATCCATGCTTGGCCTAGACCTTAAATGGCATCAAAACCCATTTGTGTTGCCTTGTTTTGTAAATTCATACACACATGCCCTTTATCTCCATTATATTGTTATGGCCGACCCCTATTGGACCTCAACCTAATCCAAACCTGATCCAAATACATCCCATTACTGTGATTTTCCAGTCCATAGCTAAAGCGTAAGTCGTTGAATGCAAGTGCAAAAGCATTAGCTTTGTGTTACATGTTTATCTCTAGCATTGTTTTGTAATAGTTTGGTTTGTAATTCTTGTTTATATTTGTTTTGTTTGATATTGAACAAGGCAATAAGCTTTGGCTCTCCCACTCTCATATCATTGTAGTGTTATCGTGCCTTTGAAGTTCCTTGTTTGTGCATTTCGTTGTCATCTCCAGCTTATACAAGTGAGTAATTCTCACCAGGCAAATTTATACTTATATGACTAGTAAACTGATCACAATTGAATTTGTAAAACATATCACCATGCTATATTTGTTATGTTATGACCATATGATGTTCACCCATGCTTATTTACCTATCATACCATCTGATACTGTTATATAATGTTATTCTATTTATTTATATCAGTTTATCACACTGCAAGTTCCCTTTAGATTAGAATCACTATGGGTTGAAATGATACATACCCGAACGGACTTTAGAACAGAGAAAAATCGTTATGGGCTGAAATGATAGTCCTAAACGATTTTTTTAATTATTTTAATTTACTTGAGATTGCAGGTTTGAAATGATAAAACCCGGGTTTTCTTTGTAAATTACGGATTAAAATGATATATTATCCGTATCACTTTACCTAGGCTAGAAATTTTATACAGACCCGTAGTTAGAATATATTTTTCTAAATTTTTTAAAGTATTTTAGAAATGTAAATATTATAATATTTTGATTTAAAACTTAATTAAAAATAATTTATGTAAAGTATTGTTGATTTTCTAAAAATTTATAAGTGAAGTAAATTAAATGGTAAAGTTAGAAATTTGAAATATAAGTTATCTTAGAAATTTTGATTTGGTTTTAAATGGAATTTAAATTAAGTAGGAAAATATGATAAATAAATATAAAATTTGATTTAAAATGAATTTAAAATGAATTTTATAAAGTATTAATGATATATGAATAAAGTTAAAATGTTAAATGAATGAATATTAAGTTGAATTTTGAAATATATCTTAAATTGGAAATTTGTGAATTTTGTTTAAAGGTGAATTTCAAGTTAAGTAAATAAAGAGGAAAAAAATAAGTTATATTCAGAAATTTAAACTTAAGTGTTAAGTTAAAAATAATAATTTAAAGAATTGAAATTGAATGTGTGAATTTAATATGTGAATTATTATTAAATATTGATTTTGAATGAAAATTTAACGTTATAAAATCATGAATAGAAGGGTAGTTAAATGATTGTTTTAAAAGTGAAATATATGATTTTATAAGTTTAAAATGATTTAAATAAAATTTAATTGTTTGTGAAGTTATATTGAATATTTGAAATTTAATTAATTTCATGTTTGAAATGTTATTAATGTAAAGGATATTACAGCATTTGTAAATGCTATAGTTGATATAAATGAACGAAATGGCTAGAATTGACCAAAGGCTATTATAGCACTTTGTAAGTGCAGTAGTTGCTGGACTTAACTAAAGTTTATTTGAAACTAAATTAAACCTATTACATCATTTTAAAAGCTGTCTTTTGTTAAATGAATTGTTATAAAACATAACTTTCCGTAGCATCTTCTAAGTGCTGCGAAAGTTGAATTTACACTGTTTTGATAAATTTAAAAGAATAAATGAACTTTGAAAAGGCTAAATTTTTGAGAATTTGACATTTAATTATTAAATATAATAACTTCACTTTTCAATGATTTAAATGGAATATTCAGTTAGCTTAATTGGAATATTTAATTGGTTTAAATGGAATATTTAAATGGTTTAAATGGAATATTTTGATTTGAAATGCAAACCATTTTAAAATGTGATTTGAAATGGTATTTAAATTAAATAAAAATGAATGTGGTTTTGGAAAGATATGATATTCTGATATTTCGAAATGAATTTGAAATGATATTGAATTTTTAAATGATATTTGATTTAGAATTATAAAATACCATTTTGAAATTTTAACCACGGGATGTATTTAATTTATAGTTTAACTGATCCGTAAAGGATGGACGATCCCAAGCATCCTTTAGGTTATTGTACATTACTACAATTCACTTGAGTTGGTTTACATTATATAAGTATATATGTCCGGACTCGAGTGTTTCGTGTTTTACTTTACTCTCGGGTCAGCCGGAGTATTTACAGCTTAGCTTTGCATTTCTTTTCTGGAGCTAGGAATCGCTGGAGATTCTGCTTGTCTTGTTATCTATTCCATTTCAGTTTCAGTTATTCTATTTCAGTTTTGGTATTTATAAACTACTATATATTTGGGATTTCTATTGTATATGTTTCAGACTGATATTATGTATATTGTTTTGAGAGTTTGTTATAGTAGCTTCATGTACTACTATGGTATTTTAATTTCCGTTGAGAGTTATTTTGATATTTCTGTGTCTGTGATTCTGTGATTGTATTTCATTTGCTCCAAATTTATTTACAATGCGGTATTTTGAGCAATTCAAGTCCGACATGTGTGGATGCAAATGGCTGAAAATATCGGGTTGTCACATTTGGTATTAGAGCTTTAGTTTTAGGCAAACCATAGCCTGGGGAGCAAAAACTCATTAGAAATAGGGTAGAAATACCCTAGAATGAGTGAAATCAATCTCAGAATCATTTCCTTGTGAGAGAACGTATTTTCGAAGTAGAAAATGATTTTCAAATGATTTTAAAAGATTTTCAAAGACTATTTCGGTATAAAAATTTTCTTATTTTGAAACCAAGATTTTTCTAAGCTTCATTCCTTCTTATACACCTTGTTTAGTAATCTCTTGGTTAGGATTCTTATCGATTAAGATTTTTCATAGCCTGCTCTATCCAGATTCTGTATGTTTTGAAATCTAACCTTGAATCATCCTTTGGAAATTTGTGTTTAGTTGTATTTTGAAATTGTGCATACATCGAGATTATTATTTTGATAGGAATGGCCATATTTTATATATAAAAGTGAAATGTTTTCGATAAGGATTATATACCTTTTAAAAATGAAAATTTGAAATTTCGAAAGGATTTCGAAATTTTGAAAATTTTATAAGAATTTGTCTTATATAAAAATGATTTATAACTAAAAGGTTTTTGAATTTGAATTTCGAGGAATCGAACTCCGTTGTTTTGGAATCGATTTTAGGATTTTGGAAAATATAATAATAATAAGATGATTTAAAGATATTTTCTGAGTAAGAAATATTTCAAATGTATTCCAATGAATTCCAATGATTTCGAAGAGATTTCAAAGAAGTTTCAAGAAAATAAAAGTCCAGAACCCACTTAAGTCGTTGGAAAATAATTTCGATGATGAAAGCATGCATCATCAACGTTGATTTTCGAGTTTCTGAGTGGGGGAGAGGCAACTCTAGTAGCTTTGCTATGCGAGTGATTTTGTGAAACCAAATATTGATTTTAGATTTGAAGTATGGTGTGACGTTCGAAACATTTATGTGTGTGTGTGTGTGTATTTGAAATGATTTAAAGTAAGCCGGTGTTCAGTCCTCAGGATTCAGATTTGTTTTGGTATAATCCTATCTTTTGGAATTGCTTTACTGATCTGTTGGTGATTTCCAACTCTTGGATTGATAATACGATTTCTTCGACTATTTTCAAGGTTCAAGCACTTCCCAATCAAGGTTAACTTTTAAATGCTAAGTAATTTTGAAAGGTATAGGGTATTTGATAAAGAATATAAGTTTAGTCTGGTATGATTAAAGTATAAAGTAATATGATTTATATAAGTTGAAAATGTTTGTTAAGTGAAATAAATAAGACTATTTTGAATTATACTGGCATGAAATATAGATTTGAAATGTTTTTAATAAATTATATATATAGAATAATAATCTTTCCAATGGTAAATTGGATTTTCCATATGGAAATAAATAGTTTGAAGGTTTTAAAAAGAAATGGTTTTAAACTTAGTAACCATTTTAGATATTTTGATGATTGAAATGGTTTGGAAATGATTTAATATTTATTTTGATAATGAATGTGAATTTGAAGTGATAATTGATTTTGATAAAGGAATATTTGAAGTTTATATTTGTATGAAAGGATATTTGGTTTACTTGTAATTTGAGTTTAATTAAAAATGATGGATTCATGAAATGAATATTTCAAAACTAAGTAATAATGAAGTAAAATTTGAGATATATGAAATTATAAAATTTAGTTTTGGAATATGGCATATTTAAGCTTTGAAATATATTAAAGATTGAATAGTTTATTTTGTGGATCAAATCTTTACTTGAAATTTGATAATATTTGAAATGGTTTTGTTGGAAAACTAAATTGAATTAAAACTGATGGTTTGAATTGAATTAAAATTTGAAAATTTTGGATTCGGGTTTAATTGAATAAATTTGTGAATGTAAAGAATTAAAGGAATGTTTTATGATTTCAAATGTATGATTTCGAAAGGTTATGATTCTCAAAGTGTAATGATTTCAAGTATTTTGGTTTCGAAAGATTTATAACTTTGAAATAATTACGATTTTTGAAAGTGAATACATGCTTGAAATGGAAATGAATTTGTTTGACATAAATTTTGTTGATTTGGAAATATGGATTATTTTCTAAATCTGTTGTTTGTAGAAACTTTGAAACTGAATATATGTAATTAGGAAGAAATGATTTGGCGAAATCATATATGATTTTGAAACTGAATTGATATTGAAATGGTTTGAAATTGGGAAACTTGTTTATTTAAATACTTTGATTTGGGAGTTATCGAACTTATATAAAATTGATTTAAGTAAGTATGAAGTGATTTGAAAACTATTGATTTGTAAAGGTACTCAACTTGTAAATTGAAATCTTATATATAATCGAAGTCTATATAAGTGTGATTTGATATACTGCTGATTTGGAACGATTTGAAATGGAATCTTATATATAATGGACTTTATATAAGTTTGATATTTGAAAGTGATTGTGAAAGGTACTATATGATACATATTTTCAGACCAAAGATATGGAAATTGCCTTCTGCTTGATATTCGCTTTGTGGCCACACCGTGGATTCATTCTATCGATATTATTATCTCATATTTGAGTTTTCCGGATATGATACTCGAGTGTCCATCGAATTCCATGGCGATCTCCATCGTCATATGATTGCGACTGCATAGCGTAATTCATAGAGGCTGCGAGAGCCTAAGGGTACGGATGTTTCCTGGGGGTTTCGGGCGTAACCATTGTGTATCTGCGATCTATTGGGTCGCTTGGTAGCGTAATCTGCAGGAGATGCGAGAGCCTAAAAGTACGGATGTTTCCTGGGGGATCCAGGCATAACCATTGTGTATTTGCGGTACTACCAGTCTTCATGGCGTAATCGCAGGGCTGCGGTAGTCACCGTACGGGTACGGATGTTTCCGGGGGGATCCAGGTGTAAGCATTGTGTATCCGCGATCCATGATCGACATGTTTCGTTTGGTTGATTTTTTTGGATTGTACTTTCCATATCTGTTGTTTTTAAAAGGTTTTCCTGTATTTTCACTGGGTGTTGAAACAAGTCTATTAAGTACTTGGAGAATTCTAGCTTTGCGTCTGATCAACGCATGGCCAGAGTCTACAGGAACGAAAGTAAACTTGTTAAGACAACGAGTTATAAAAGTATTTTGATAAAGTATTACATAAAGGATATTTTGATCATTTATTTTACTTTTCTAAATAATTTAAAATGTTTTAAATATTGTTTACTTAGAGCTATCAGATTTGAATCAAATGACTATTCATTATATTATAAAATGTTTAAAATGTTATAAAATTTTAATTGAAATTTATATGGTTTTAAAATATGGTTTATCCTTTTGCTTTCAACCTATTCTTCCTTCTAGCTATTTCTACCTTCTTCCTCTTCGCGGGTCCTTTCCGCATTGTGGAAAGAATTGATTCTTTGGCTTATCGTTTGGATTTGCCCAAGAAGCATTCTGGGGTGCATGATGCATTCCACGTCTCACATCTTCTCTGGTATCTTCTTGACCTATCTCTTTTGTTCAGCCTCCTGCTCTTGATGGTTGGGATATTGAGCCCAATCTGACTGTCGAGATTAAGCCACTTCGTATTGTCGACAGAGGTACGAAGCAGCTAAGAAGGAAATCTGTTAGTTTGATCAAAGTACGATGGGGTACTGATGATCGAGATTGTACCTAAGAAATGGAGGAGAGCATTTATGCTTCGAATCTAAAATTGTTTTTCCACGTACTATTTGTTTTCCATCTTTCTTTTTATTATTTTTCTTGTTTGTTCTTTTCGAGGACGAAAAGATTTGGGTGGGGAAGAGTCTAACAACCCAATATTTTGTGATTATTTTAATTGTTTAAATTGAAACTCCTAAATTAAAAAAATTATAATATTTATTAAAAATGAATAAATTTTATTATTTTAAGATTTTTTTTTGCTTTTTGTGTGAATTATAATTTCAAACCTGAATAAATTGGATATTTTCAGAAAATGTGGATTTTGGTCAAATTGGTCAAACTTTGACTTTTAAATTTAAAATTTTAATATTTTAATTTTTGAATTTTATCTTTTATTATTAGAATAAATTTAATTTCAAGAATATTGCTTTTCGTTCGTTGAAATCTGATTTATATTGTGAAAGTTATGCTTTTTACAATACTGTATGTAAATTGATTTATTTAGTAAAATTGTCTATTTTAATTTATATAAATAATATTTTTATTTGTCAAATTATGTTCTAATATGTGTTATATGACATGTTAGGTTTATATTATTTTTTAAAACTTATTTTAAAGTAATATTACAATTTTTCCAAAGTTTATTCAATTATTTTCAATTTTTAAAGCCTAGTTTTCAATTTTTAGCTATTTTCTTAATTTAATCATATTTATTTAAAATTTATTTATTTATTTTTATGCATTCATTATATTTTTGTGTTTTTATCCTTATATATATGTATTTTAAATGTATTTAAAATTTCAAAAAGAATTATGGAAATTTGAAAGATTTTTGACCTTTAATATGCATGTCTTTTCATATTCAAACTTACCTTTTAACTTCAATCACCACATCCATTCAATTGCTGACTATACCACCTTCTTTCAGCTGACTTCTCCTCAGTTTCTCACATGAAAAAAAATTTCTCAAACTCTCAAAAAGTTCGGCCTTCACCTGAAGAAAAATTTTGGTAAAACTTTTATTTCTTTTTACATTTTCTACTTGATTTTGTTGATTTTTGCACATGCATTCATCTCTTATGTTCGGCACCTCCTTACTCTAGCACTTTGGCCACCTCCACCACCACCTATACCAACCATCATGCCCTCCTTCCACTGACCTTCCATGGCCGAGACCCTCCGAGTTGATGATCCACCAAAATTTCGAAGAAAACTCCACTTTAAAACTCCATAGCCGAACTCCCCTTGTCTCCACCACTCCAATCATGCTTTGGCCAACCCATACACCAACACCACTAGCCACAACCTGAGCCTAGCATCTCTTTAACACCTGTAGTTGACCTTCCTAGATCTGACCTTGTCCATCCATGCTTGGCCGAGACCTTAAATGGCAATTCAAGTCCGGCATGTGTGGATGCGAATGACTGAAAATATCGGGCTGTCACACATCTTTAATCCTTATTGTAAATAATTCAATGTAAATTAATTACTTGAGAATTAATCACTTAATCTTGCTTAATTAATCATCAATTAATTAATTATTCCATTTCAAACCATTTAATTAATTAATCACTTCTTAATCAATTTATTAAAACTTAATTACTTAATTCATTACTCCTTAATTATTAATTAATAACCTTAATAATTAATTTATAAAACTTAATTACCCATTTATTTACCACTAATTACTTAATTAATCAATTATTAATTCTCAATTGAATTACTTAATTAGTTAACTACTAATCATATATTAATTAACTTCAAGTAGTTAATTTAAAATCCTTAACTTCAAATTAATTAACACTTAATCATATGTTAATCCATCTTTAGTAACAAATTTATAAATCTCAATTCACTTAGTTAATTACCATTATCACTGAATTAATGTTCCTAATTATCTTCTTACTTAACATTTTACAATCTTCCTTAATATCTTTGAAATCAAATTATTACTAACTTAAAAAGCTTTAATGTTAAGTAAATTTCAAATACTTATCTTACATTATTTACTTAATTAGAATATTAATTAAGATTTAAAAACATTCTAAAGTATTCACTTAAATAATTAAAACTTGTAATAAAGTCTTAACTTGAAATTTTCAAACATTAATTAAGTCATCACTACTTAAAATTGTTTAAATGATTAGCTTAAAACTTTACTTTTATTATACTGCAGGTTTGAACACCAAAACCCGAGAAATCCCCAGGTTAACTCGAGTAAACACTCGAGTTTCTCTCACTATCCTTCGGAGTCCCTTCTCCTTCTTCACCTACTTTTCTTTTTTTAGTTAAGTTTAAGTTTAAACTTGAATATCAAGAAGCACTCTCGCGCACTCAGGTTCTCACTCGAAGCAACCCATTCATTTTCTCCAGCATCAACTCGAGTTGCTCACAACCAAACTTCCTAACACCATCTCAAGGCCGTACATGTGCACAACGCCTCGTCGACACTCTGGCAAATCACGCTACCTCCAGCGAGTCACGAACGATCACTACAATCGAAAGCAAAGATCCACACGATGCCAAAAATTTCCAGATCGCAATTAAGCCTTTCGTTCGAAATTTTGAAACTTGACTGCACCCAGCAAATTGCTTCGCCCCATCCACGTCGTCCTCCTGAGGCGATACAACTCCAGCCTCACCTCGCCAATCCCTATACAACACTTCCTTAGAGTTTCGAGTAGCTCGATCGACCAGAGGAGACGCAACCACCTTGTTTTCCGACCACCTCCAAACTTGAGCGTAAACCCTAATCTTGCCTCGTTCTATCATTATTTGCAATAGAAAAATTATTTAACAATTTTCCTGAAATCATCGATTGCCAAACCTGCTTCGTGCAAAATTTCAACATCCAATATTTCCTTGATCGCTGATAATTGGCTATAATTCATTTTCGGTTCATCTATAAACTGCTCGAAGCATACTTAACTAAAAATTTCCATTTTCATTTAAAAATCCTATTTTGAAGTGTGGATTCAAGTTATGAAATTGAATTAGCAGTTCATGACCCTCGAGTTTATCATATATTTAAATTTTCTTTGTAGAACTAAATTTACAGATGCAAAACATCACCATCATGCTTAAAACAGTTTTTAGACCATAATTTTAGTTTAAACAAACTTATTTTGTTTGTAGCCCTAAGCTTAATAATGTTTGTGTGAAGATGTATTTAATTTTTTTCTAGTTTACTTTACTCTGTAACCAGAAACAAGAAGAACAGACCATTCCAATCTACACAGTACAACATATACATATACAGAACTACTTATTTAAAAATATACAACATAGCACAAAGTTATTTGTGAAACAGATGCATAAATTTAAGTTTTAAAAATGATATGTTCACTCACTTGAAAAATGTGTGAACAGAGGGCAAAATTCTGGAAGCTGCTACTTGATTTTCCTTTAAATCTTCTTGTTTATCTAGTTGAGATGTATTTGAGTTTGTACAGGGTGATGCTTATTTTTCTTTTTCTGGTTTTCTATATTTTCCTTGTGAACGAGCAGACACTAGAAAATAGACATATATATAGAAGAAACGTTTTGTACAGGGGTGGGTATTAACTGGTATAAGCTTATTTCTTTGGTCAGACGTATTTCTTTGACTAGGCAAGATTTTCATTTTTAGAACTGAAATGATTTTTTTATAGGTTGTGAAATGACTTTGTTTTTGCTTGAGATGATATCATTTAATGCTAATGTTTCCTTACAAGTATACAGCCTTGTCCTATTTTTTTGTATGTAGATATTTTATTTTCTTGCATTGCTTACATATATAAATTTTCGTAGTATATTACTATAATTACCATATGTATTTATTTATGTTTTCATAAAACCATAAAATTTACCTTATATATTTATTTATAACATAAATCCTTGTTTTTATTTTTATTTCTATTTTAAGCTTACTATCAAACACTTAATTAATATTCATATATTATTATACTTATATTTAATGTTGATAAGATTGATTTTATTTTAAACATTATTATCTATATTACATTCATATGCATATATCTAGATTAAATGTTAATAAAGTAGAGCTTTTAATTAAATTGAATAAGATAGATTTCATTTCAAATATTTTTGAAAGATTTTATTTTTGAATTTTCAAATCAAAGCTTCCTTCACAATACATACATACATATATATAAATGGTCAATGGCAAAAAGTCTTATTTGTTTTTAGAATGACAAGTTTGTATTTTATTTAATTAGATTAAATACTTATTAAAATAATATTGCCAAAATCCTAGGTCGTCACAACAATATTAATTAAAACTAATTGTTTGTAATTTGAATAAAATTCTAAAAAATGAAGTAGTGAAAGTATTATACCTTCATATAAATTGAATATGAGAAAATAAAGGTAAGTATTGAATTAATTAATGAAGTAACACATTGTTAACAGTAATTGGATGTAAATTAAGGAAATATATTAATGCAAGTTAATAATTAATGAACTTGAATGAACATGCCAATTAAATAAAATAATTTAAATGTTATGACTTAGTTTTATAAATGGAATATAATAAAAACAAATATAATTATTGTATTAATGTGTGAAATAATATGATACATGGAAATTGTTTGTGAAGAATAAACATACAAGTATTATAAAGGGATAATGGGGACAAACGGTAGTTGTTACCTGTTAATTTACCAATTACAAATAAGGGTAATTAAATGGTACTTTAATGATAATTAATATAATAGTGGAAAGTGTGAATATAAATTAAATAGAAACGTAACTTTATTTATAAGGTAGTAACTGATGTAATAAAAGTATGATACCAAGTAAATAAATTAATTGAGAATATAAATCGTAATTAATGCACATATCTGGCAAATATAATAAAATGGAAATAGCAGTTAATACAAAGGAAAGATGAATATTTGAATATAGTAGTGTAATGAAAGACAAACAAATCATTCTATTGAAATCTAATTTATAATAAGTGTAATTATTATAGCAATTGGAATTAAATATTATGCAATTAAAACAAAGATGAAAATGGAAATATTGAAGTATGTAATGCAAGGGTATCATAAATAGTAATGGAATAAAATTAGTGTTATATATGGAATAATAACCTGGGTTGATAGGTAACAAACTTTTAAATGCAATTAAAAGCAAATAGGTGACAATTAATATAGGTTGTTTATTTATTTAATGTGTTAAATAAATTTTGATAATCAATTACAATAAATCTTAATTTAACGTTTTGTTAATGTACTAGGATATATATACCAGAATAAATGGTACCTAAGATGATAATAATTAGATTAATTGCAACTAAATGAAATTTAATATTTAATTATTACGTTAATTGAAATTAAAATGAAACTTAGTATTACATTTATGAGTTTAAGACAATAATTATAAGATATGAAGATAATAGGATGAATTGAAATGTTAGTTTATTTGTAAAGAAATAAGTGATGTAATAAAGGAATGAAATTAAGATAAGTAAATTAGTTGAGACTTTAATTACAAATAATGTGTGAAATTAACCAAAATATAGTAAATGGAAATATGATAATCAATAAATAAAGGATGGAATGGGAGCACTAATGTAATGAATGCAAAACTTAATAAATGGATAAATGGAAATGAAAGGTCGGGTGAAATATTGAAAATTGTTATAATTGGTTATGAGATTGAAATGTAAGAAACGAATGTAAATACTTAATTATCTAATAGAATAATAATAATATAGTTAATGGTAATTAAATAAAAGCGGAAGTATTTAAGAATTGTAACATTTGCTTGATAATAGGGAATTCATAAGTATAATTAAAGTCATGGTAACACTTGTTATAAGTTACCCTTTTATTTGGTTTAATAATTAAAATGGGAATCAATTAGAACTAAATGAACTTTAAAGTACATTAATGAGAATTTATGCAATATCTAAAGGTGTGAATGTAATAAATACAAACCAATGTTAAATTATGACACAAATTTGTGTAGAGAATTTATTTTCCATTATCGTGTGTTAATTAAATCTTTAAAGGATCTTAATTTTGGCATGTTTAGGGTTAACAAAATTAATTAAGTGAATGATTGTTTTTAAATTTTAATTCTAAATTTTTTTTTACAATATGGTGTTGGTCCATTCATTCCCTTTCTAATTAATAATTACCTCTTTTTAATGCCCGCTACTTTTAAAAAGGCTGTTCATATTTACTATATTTCAATACCAAGTTTGTTCATATTTACTTTCTTTTTTTGTTCATTTTCCAACTTCATTTTACTGAAACATCATTTCATTTATTTCTAATTGATAGCGGCCTTTCTTTTCAAATCTCTTTGGCCCTAAACCTGACTCTTACCTTATAAATAAGATATGACGCAAATGAAACCCTAGCCACCATTCTAATCTTCTTCTTCTTTTTTTTATTCTTTTTTTCTTCAAATCTCCTTATTATCTCTCATTTTAATTTTTCCTTCCTATTCAAATATTCTTCTTCTTCAAATTTTATTCTATTTCAAACTTTCTTCTTTCTTTTCAAATCTTGATCTTCTATTCCATTTTCAGTTCTTCTTATTTTAATCCTTTTCTTTTTCAATTCTTCTTTTTCAATTTTTTTCCAAACCTTTTTAAAATACATACATAAATACATATATGTGTTAATATAATAAGAAGGGAAATTAAAGTGAATCAAAATGAAAGAAAAATTAAGGAACAAAGCTAGCGATCAAGAAGGAGACTAAGAAAACATAGAGCGAAGCTATTGATTAGAAGTCAATTATTTCCAGATTCGTATAAAGGTGAGTGTTTTAACCCACTCACAATTTCTAAAATTTCTTATGTATATTAAATTAATTTCTGATATGATTAGAAATTTATTTATTGCTGTTCGGTATATTTTATCATCATTCCAGTTAAATTGAATTTATTGAATTAAATCGCTATTCAATTTATTATCGCATATAAACTGCCAGTTAAATTAATTCATTATTGAGTAAAAACTGCCAGTAATTACCTGTTATTTATTTTCTATTCTATATTAATGTTATTGTTTGAATTGGATGATGATTGTGATAAATGGTTGATGGTTGATATTGGATGAATTGATGCTGTATTTTATATTGTTATAAACTACAAATTGTTATGCACTTTATTTTATTTGGGATTGCGTTTGAAATGATATATAACCGTATTTTTGTTTTAAATTACGGATTGAAATGATAAATATCTGTATCACTTGACCATAGGATAGAAAATTTTATACAGACACCGTCGGTCATATATATAAATATTTTGAAAATGATTTCTATGGTTTTGGATAGAATTATACGTATCCTGCTGTTGTAGATATGCTTAGTAGCACCAGAGACGATCCACCAAGAATCCTCACTTTCAATCATGTTGATTTAAGAGATTATAGCTGCTAAGTTTTCTTTTGTCGATTGAGGTTCTTTTTAAGAAAACGACAATCTCTTTTAAAGTGATCAGGCTTTCCACAAATGTAGCATACATTCACTTTCTTAGTCTTCTTGTTATCGAAACTTTTCTTATTATGAAATTTCCTCTTTTGATTAAAGTGTTCTTAGAGGTTTTATTTTTCTCGTTTTCCTCCACCACGTGGATCCTAGATGAAACATTGTTGGTTCAGTGATTTCTTTCTGCCAAATCATGTGCAAGATTATCCAGATTCATATTATCCTTCTTGTGTTTAAGGATTTTCCTTTGATCTTTTCAAGAAGGGGGAAGTTTTTCTATTATGGATGAGACTTTTATCTCCTTATTAATGCTCATATTATGCTGGTTGAATTGGTTTAGGATATGTATAATATTATTTAATTGCTCCACTACTAGCCTAGCATCATTCATTTTATGATTAAAAAATTTAGTAGCCAAAAATTTCTTACTTGTTGCGTCCTGCATTAGATATTTGGCCTCAAGTGCATTCCAACTTCTTTAGCAGTTGATTTACTATAGTATATATCGAACGGAGTATCCGTCATTGCATGCACATGTGCCCCTTACATATGTATCCCATTTTAGTCTTGTTCATGCTTGCGCAATAGTATCATTTTATGTTTCCTCCAGTTTTTTGTAAGATCAGAAACCACTTATAATCCGTCCAATAGAAAATTCATCTTCTTCTTCCAACACATGAAATTAACACCATCGAACCTTTCTAATTTGGTGAAATCAGAAGCAAACTCTTTCAAACTATACGATGCCATTGTCGAATAACGTTTTAAGATTGTTGGTGTATATTCTTAGATTTTTGATGAAGTGGCACAATAGCGATAAAAGAACAAATCTGTAGAGATTGCTCCAAGGCACGTCAATGATTTTTTTTCTTAAGACGTTATTTGTCCTCACCACTCGTTTAAACAAACAAATGAGTGCTACGAGTTAAGGCAGAATGTCTCCCAAGATACAATGAATCCGAGATGATTGTTCTCTTTAATCTATTGCGATAGCACTGTCGAAATCGGTTCAAACTATCTTCTGAATTGACTACAATGACAAGAGTATCGAGTTTGTGATTTGTGGTATCATAAACTGGAAATAGTACTTAAAGAAATAAGAAAGAAGAAGAGAATGAGAAACTTGAATTTTCAATGCTTTTTTGGTGTTTCTGATTTCAGAAAGAAAAGTGTTTTGAAACACTTTTCAGTCGTTGCAAATTTTAGGGAGAAGAAAAGTGATATAATATAATTTTTGGGTGTTACTATAATAGTTGTGAAGAGAAATGCCTTTTCGCTTGAAACGTTGCATCTTCTGCCAAACGAGGCTTCCTTTCGTTTGAATTTTCAAACATCTTGCCATTTCAACAGTCGTGTTTCCTTCCTTTTCTGTATTTTAATTTGAATTCGGGGCTTGCTAATTCACATAAAATATTTAAACATTTGGGTGGTTATGCATATCTTTCCTCCTCACAATAAAACAAATATTTGGATGCCCAAATGGTTCAACATTCTCTTAATGAAGTTATATGTAAACAAATATAGTTCCTACTATCCTAATAATAAGATGTGGGACTATTCCCAATCATTCTTCCTCTTCCCTTTCTTAAAAATAAAATAACTAGCACAAAATAAAGGTGGAACCCAGTGCACGAGACTTCTGAACGATAGCGGGCTCTGAGGAGGTTGATAATATATGCAGCCTTTCCCTCGCATTGCGACGAAGCTATTTCTTGACTCGAATCCGTGCATTGGGATCACCATGCGGATTACCTAACCATTGCTTCTGTTAGGAAATCAAATCTATGATTTCGATGACAACAACTATACAATGGAAATCTAATATGAATATATATATTTCTATATATACAGGTACTTGAGAGAACAACATAACTAGAAAGACAAAAACAAGGCTCAAAGAACACTGCAAGAGCCTACAAGTCGATAGGTATACAGAAGAAAAATAAAAGATGCACAAAACAGACATGTACAAGTATCAGAGGTCTGGGTGCATAAGTCAGACGTTTGGAAAAGTCCTTTGAAACAACAAATAGACTAAACCAAACGTCTGGTAATAGCACTCAGACATCTGAAATCTACTGTGTACAAAAAATATATAGTATCAAACGTCTGATACAAATACCAGACGTCTGAATTCAAACTCAGGTTTCAGATATGAACTTCAATTACCACATAAGAATGGACATTTCCACTTCTCTTAGCCGCAACTCTTCATCATCAACAGAAGCAACTTCAGAGTGTTCGTTAATGGATGCAACAACTTAAGATACCTATCTACCACTATATAGAGAGCATCAAGAATCAAAAGAACAAACTTGCCTTACTTACGCTCTCTAACTACATACTCTATCATATATTCTTGATCTCTAGCACTCTATACTTGTATTTCACTCTTCCAAATATTCAGTTCTTCATAGACAAAACTCTCTAGATATATATTGGAAGCATTTGTACTAATTTGTCAATATCTGTGTTATAGAGCACACATTTGACAATAACAATTCATTTAACCATGCCTATTTCTCCCGATGAAGCGAGAGTGTTTGATAGTCGAATTTCGGAGGGGAGCTTCGAGACTCGACGTAGGACGGAAGGACCGAACCAGTATAAAATCCTGGTGTGCTTATTCTATATTTACTTAGATTAATATTGCTTTTAGTTGCATCATATATATTTTGTCACATATACTTGCATATACACTACATGATCCACCCTGTAGACTTTCAATTGGTATCAGAGCAAGGTTTGATCAAAGTATAGTAACAGTTTTTGAATCACTTTAATATGGCAAGTATTTTTCAAGAAGGTCAATCCACAGCATGACCCCCATTTTGTAATGGTTATAACTGTGCTTATTGGTCAACACGTATGGGAATCTTTAAGGAATCTAATGGATTAGAAATTTGGTCGGCCACTCAAAATAAATATGAAGCACCTGACACTGCCATTAACACATGGAATGGTGCACAAAAAACCACAGCCTCTAATAATGTTAAAGCTATGAATATTTTATTTTGTTCATTAAATAAAAATGAATTTTCATGTGTCATGTTATGTAATAGTGCATATAATATTTGGCGTACCTTATAAGCTACACACTGAGGCACAAACAAAGTTAAACAAACTAAGATTTCAATTTTACAAAATCAATTTTCATCATTTAAAATGAAAAAAAATGAATCTATAGTAGACATGTACTTTAGATTCCAAACAATTCAACACGATTTAATGACATTTGGAATCAAATTCACAAATTTTGATTTGATATCTAGAATACTCAATTCTTTAACTCCAAAGTGGGAAAGAAAAGTATTAGCTATCGAAGAAACTAATGATCTCTCTACACTCTTAGTTGAAGAATTGATAGGAAATTTAATGTCATATGAAGCTAATTTGCAGGCAAGAAAAGAACAAAATTCAAAGAAGAAAAACATAGTGTTCCCAGCAACAAATGAAGACTCTGACTCAGACGAAGAAAAAATCGTATTTATTGCCAAAAATAACAATAAATTTAAGAAATTTAGAAAAATGACCAGATTTTATAAAGAAGGAAAATCAAACTCTACAAATCAAGCATCAATCAAATGATATGAATGTGACCAATTTGGACATATGAATAAAGATTGTCCCAAGCTCAACAATGATAAAAAGAAGAACAAATTTGAAAAATTCAAAAAGAAGAAAGCTTTCAAAGTAACATGAGATTACTTGTATTCATCATCATCATCAGACAGTGACAGCTATAGCTGTAATATCCCGGTATTTCCAGGAGTTTAAAATGCTGATAATCTCTTAGTTTAAATAATTTGAATTGATAAATTGTTATTTACAAGGATAATTAACCAAGTAATAATAATATAATGTCTTAATTATGGTTATAAATTGGTTTTAAAATAAGGATAATTATTTTATTTGTGTAAATAAAATTCTAAATAGATTTATTATGTACAAAATTTATAAGTGTGTTTAAATTGTATTTAAATCTGTGTATTTTAAATTGATTTTAAAATAGGATATATTATTGTAAATAATAATAAGCTTAATTAAAAATAGATGTTTATATTCATTTAAAATTTATTTTAGATTTGATTTTTAAAATTTGACTTTGAAATGAATATAAATTTGAATTCAAGAATATACATACAACTTAAATATAATAATTTAGTTTGAATTTTAAATTATATAGATAATGTTTTTTAATTAAAAATAAGATTATTATTTTATTTCTTTTTATAAAAATTTATCTATAGAAATTTGGATTTGTGTTTATTTAATAAAATAAATGCAAGGCTTGGAAATAACATTTTAAAATAAGTTTGAAATATTGTATATAAATTTTATTTAAATCATATTTGGTTTCAATTCTTTTCAAAGATTGCATTTTATATAAATTTAGCAAACATTTATAAATGTATAAATGTATTTGTTTACTTGAAATTTAATTAGAAAATTAACTTAAAATAAAAAGGCCTTCATAATTCTTTTAGGATAAATATGAATAAATAATGACAAGTGTTAATGTATTAGGGGTTCTTTTAACATGTGTGAGTAAATAAAAATATGAGAATGACAAATGGTGTAGTTTAGTACAAGTGGCATTTTTCTAAAATTTTGTTTCCTTTTATTTTTAATAAAATCATTCAGCCTTTATATAAACAAATTTTTACTTCTCTTCATTCTTTTTCTATTCTTCAATTCAAAACTGAGAAAACTAAAACCATTCTCTAAAAAGCAAATCAGAAAATAAACCATTTCCTCAAACCAGAAAAGAAGCATTTTCCTGTAAACACTTTCCAAACTTTTTTTTAAAAAAAAAACATTCTTCAAGCTCAAACTTAAAACCTATAATTCATTTTCCAAGATCATGACATCTCTCTAGTTCAAAATCCAAAACCTGTACTTCATTTCTCAGATCAAATAAAATCCCTGTAATCAATCCAGTTTTCCAAATTCAAAGATCTAAACCTGTCAGTAAATCCTCAAAGCCATTACAAAGAGCCTGTAACAAATTCTCAGATTTTAAACAATCTGTAGTATTCAACCTGCACATCAAACAATGCTTTGATCATTCCTGTTTCGAGTTGAATCATCTCAGTCAATAAAGAAACCAAGTATTAAAGAAATTCAGTTTTCTGGAATCAAAACAACAACAGCATGCAAAGTTTTCAAAATTTCAAAAGCAATTCCCAGTTCTTTTTTCCAAAGCCTTCTGCATTTTCTAAGAGGCGGGTAAATTTTTTTTTAAAATTAAAGTTAAGTAGATAATTTTATAGTTATTTTGAAATCTGTGATGATAATTATTCTGTATGTATGCATGTAGTAACTCTCTGTGTATTTATGATGTATGCTTATCTGTTGATTCTAGCTTCTCTGTTCTTAGTTCAGAATATATGATTTTGATCAAGATCAAAATCCTTGCATGTCTTTCCTGTTAGACTGTAAAAATTTAAACAATATAGTTTAGTTTAAAGCCTAATCCAGGAATTAAATTAGATACAAGTATTATGAGATCTAAACTATGATAAAATCTGGAAAGTACAGTAGAGATACTTAAAATATGTAAAATCTATCATCTTAATTCACTGATTTAAGATCATAACTTGAATACATTATGGAAGTTACGATTTTTAAGACAAATATCAGAATTTTTAGATTTGAAATAAACGAGAATTTTGGGTTTGACTGGGATTTGGTTTTTTGGTGATATCTTATGATCACAAGGTTTGGGGTGGTCGGGATTCTTGTGGGAGGTGGAGGAGGTAATGGAGGTTCAGAAAAAATCGAAGGATAACTTTCTGGTGGTCGCGGCGACAGCGGCAGGAGGATTTAGGTTTTTAAACCTAATTGGGTCGAACTGGAAGGTGGGATCGTTACTGCTTCTTTGGTACATCGAGTTGAATGGAATTTTGGGGATGGCCTCATTGATGATCGGAGGTTGTATGATTGTAGTGACACGTCGTTTGATGATCGGAGATGCGACCGCGAGATGGTTTTGGTCATGGAGATGATTCCAGTTTCAACTGGAATGCCAAATTCTGGAACAAAGCTTGAGATGGTGATTTGGGGATTGGAGAAGGTTGCTGCAGTATAGGGTGACATGTCGAAGAGTTCGTCAGCGGCCGGAGGTAGGTCTGGCAGTGGTGCATGTGCACAGGGAGGTGGTGTATGTTGTTTTGGGTATCAGTGGATTGTGTTGCTCTGGGGTTGTTCGTTTTCTCGAGTAAGGTCTCGGGGAAGACTCGTGCGGATTTATGTTATGGCTCGAGTTATCACTGGGGTCAATTGCAAACTTAAGTAAATCTGTTAAAGTTGTAGCAGTTTTTTTTAGAGATTTAAATCAAATAGTTTTTAAAAAATAAATTAAAACTGTTTTGATAATGAGAAGGGATGTAGATGTACTTAGTTTTGTTTCAAGTATACATGGATTAAATCGAAGTAAAATGTTTTAAACCAGTTTTTAAAATTTAATTGAAAGTAAATTTTTAAAAACTTTAATCAAGTTAAATCATTTCTTGAAATTCATTTCTTTATAATAAATGTTTGAATAAATGATGTTGTATGATTTGTAAACTTAGATGTTTTAAGTTAAATCCTTAATGTTATTTTCCACCTTATTTTGGAAATATAAAAAAAAAATTATAAGTAAATGTTTTTATTGGTTAATGAAAAATGATTTTATTAATTAACAATTAAAGTAAGTTAATTTATTAATTTGGAATTAGAATTGTTAATTAATAATTAAGGAAAGAAATTAATGATTTCTTTCTAATTTAATTTAATTAATGAATTAAGTTAAGTAAAGATTTCAAGATTTATTTAAGATAATGTTTTATCTTAAATATTAGTTAAGTATTGAGGATTTGTAATTAATTAAGTTGATTAAGAATTTTTAGTTTAATCAATTTAATTTAATTAATTATTTTAAAAGGGATTAATTAAGTAATTAATTAAGTATAATCAAATTAACCAATAATTATGATGATTAGATTATTGACCAATGATTAATTAAATTGTAATTACTTAATTAACTAAGTAATTAAGGGTTAATTAAAATGGTAATTAATTAATACTTAATAAAGGTTATATTAAGTTTTAATTTGGTTTTCTTAATTAATAATTAAGAAGTTATTAATCTATAATGCAAGTTAATTTAAGAATTAATTAACTACTATTAAAGGTTAATTAATTATAATTAAGAATTAATTAATTTTATTTATGGATTAATTAATTTGTAATTAAGGTTGTTAATTAATAATTAAGTTTATTAATTAATGATTAAGAGTTGATTAATTAGTTAATCAAGTTTAATTAATTAATTATAAAAGTAATTATTAATTACTTTGTATTAAAGAATTGATTAATAATTAAGGTTTATTAATTAATGGTTGAAGGTTAATTAATCTGTTAATTGAAGATTAATTGGTTAAAGTGTAATTAAGGAATGAGTTACTCAATTTTAGTTGATGAGATCAGTGCGATCAAGCAAGTTAATTAATTTGTTAATTAATTAAAGAAGTCACTTGATAAATACTTAATAAGTTTTGATAAGGCTAATTCTTAAGATAAGTAATTGATTAATTACAAAGGTAACTGAATTAGGTAAATTACTGATTGGAAAGTAATTTTTAATGGGTAAATTACTTGTTAAAGTAATTTAAGGATTATTACTTGGTGTAATAAATCAATGAATTTATAAAGTAATTAAGAAGTAATTAAGAATAGTTAATTACTGTATTTAAGTTGATTAAATTTAAGAAATTAACCTAAGCATGATTAATTTATTAAGTATCATTAATTGATATGATTAATGAAAATAATTAAGGATTAATTACTTTATTAAGAGTTAATTAATCAAGATTGATTAGGATTAATTAATTGGTTTAACTAATGGTTATTTAAGCAAGATTTATTTTGATGAAGGTAATTAATTTAATTAATTTTAAATTAATTAAGAAGTAATTAATTTAATTCACTTTAAATTAATTAGAGATAGAGATAGTTAATTTAATTCATTTTAAATTAATTATATTGGTATGAGTAAGTCATTTCTTATGTATGATGGATGACATTGATTGTCTTGAATGCTTTGTGAACTCAGTAACGAGATAAGTATGGTTGTATGATAGGAATGCTTGGTTACATTGTGATGATTACATAGATTATCAATTGGGATGTTGATATATGGATTACCTATTATGATACTGATATATGGATTATCTATTATGATATGGATTATGTGGATTACCTGTTATTTGATAATGTTGATTATCCATTGTGGCTTGTGAATTATCTATTATGTGTATATATAGATAGTTGAATTTAACTGTTTAAAACTTTTAAAACAACTTGGACTTAAAAGACACGCTTTGGATTTCGATGAGACCGGGGTCGGATTTCCATAATTGGATATCTGAAAACCAAATCGATTCCAAATAACGTTAGGTCGTAAGTCAAAATGGAGCTTTGTGAAGACTCGAGGTGTAAGGGCTATACGTCAGTATAACTCTGTGGGTGATTCCATAATGAGTTTGACGGAATTAGTTCTTATAGGTTCGAGATGGTGATTTATAATGCAAGGGTTATTGTCGTTAACTCTGAGGGTGATTCCAAAATGAGTGTAACGAGATAATGCCTTCGGTTTCGTTCAAACCCGGAACGAACTTGTATGGATTGAATGCTTTCAGAACATCGTCAGGTGGACGATGAGCATTCTAAGTGATATGTCCTATAAAGGTAATCGTAACCTCAAGCCTCATCAACTAGGAATGGCTAAAACAAGGGAGATGCAGCAAAGCTTCGTGGGTAGCCCCCACTGAAGAGAAAGATTTACCCCTGTCTAGAGGTCCCTTTTTATATTCGGTTGTGTGGGCGATTGATAGCTAGAATCGCCGGGGTTGTCTTATTCGGAACTGTTCAGTAAGGAACGGGTCCGGCTTTGTGTTGCAGGGGGTCGGGAGTGATCCTCGGTACGGTGATCTAGGCCACGTACTGGACGGGCAGTACCCAAGTGCCCTGCCATTGTATGGAATCCAAATTCCAATAAGTGCCGTACGCATTAGTTGTGCCCAACTATGTTGAAACGTGAGATGTAAGCATTCCAGCTATTTTTGTATTTTACTTGAAAACCTTAGACACTATTATAATATCATCGGATTTCTTATCAAATGTTTTGGTTAGCTTAAGGTAAAAACTTTTCCATGTTTATGTGTGGGAAGTCTTACGCGATACCTTTTCTTTCAAAAGGTTTTTAAAGTTAAGCAACTTTAACCGTTTACTCACACCAGACCCATGTCTGACCCAGAGTTTATTTTTGTTTTCCATAAACTCTTGGGTACTCAAATTTTTACGAGTAGTTAGGGGATTCAGGTTAGGTTTGACGAATTCAGGAGGAGCAATGGAGCAGAAGGCTTCTGCGTATAGCTATAGAGTATTCCGCTGTGTGTTCTTTGAGATGTTGTATTGAGTTGTATAACTAGACATGTGTTTATAACTGTCTAGTATGTGTTGTTTAAGCTGGGTATCTCTGATGTATATGATACTATGTAAAGTATTATGTGATTAATATAATTTATTCGTTCCGCTGTTTAGATTCTGATGTTGTTTCTTTCTTCTTCTCTATCTTTTCTCTTTTCTATCCCTTTCTTTCTTAAATCATGACGCGTCTTTCTGGGTAGTGGAAGGCGGGTCGTCACAGTTGGTATCAGAGCGTTAGGTTGAGTGAATACCCAGGCTCTGTAGTGGTGTCTTTCTTGAGAGAGTGTACTTGTAATTTTTATTATACATTACTATGTATATATTTCTACCTATCTGTTGGATTACCTTTTCGGGTTTTCCGATATAAGTTATAAAGGTAGATGGGGTAGTAGTGTGTGTAACACGACTACCATTGGTTGGAGTTTGAATGTTGAGGTTGGAAGTGTATTTGTCGAGACTGTAGACCTAATACCGTCTCGAGTAATCTTTGTAGTTTGGTATAAGGATTTCATTGATCTCTGAAGGAAACCTGTTAAGGTTCGGAGTTCGTCTTTGAAGTGTAAGTTTATTTGCGCTCGTGTGAGCGGATTTTTGAGAGTTTGGATCTGTTGGTTGGGCAGAAGCGAGTGATGGTATTTTGATACCTCAGGGAGTAGTAGCCGCGTGATGAGATGCAGTGACTATGGAAGTCTCCAGAGATGTTTTCTTTTGGAGCAAGTTTAAGGAAGTGCGTCTGTTTCAGAGTTGTAGCTGGGTTCAGTAGGATGCTTGTGTTTAGTTGGAAATCCGAGTTTCTCCAAGAACTTTGGATAAGAAGTCTTTAGCATCTGTGTTAGCAGTGCAGCTTGGGAGTGTTCTGTTTTTCAGCAGGAAGTTCTTTTGGGCTTAGAATTTCCTAGAGGTAGAATTCAGAAGCAGCAGTGAGGATCTGTTTCTTCGATGGATTAGTTGGTCAAGGATAAACTGTTCGGATTTGTGGAGAGAGAACAATATCTTGGATATGGATTGGTTGATCGCAAAAGTGACTTGCGACGGTTTGGTGATTATCTTAGATAGTCTTTGCTTGGATTTGTGACATTTCTAGAGGATGTAGAAGTTATAGAGTTGCTGAAGATTGTCCGAGTATATCTTCAGGAAAGTTGGAGGTTTTGCCTGCATTGGAGATTGAGTTCTGAATCGACTTGATGTCAAGAGTGATACAAGTGATTCAATTGGGTAGAAGGTTGTCTCCTAGGTTGATTGGTTGGTGAAGAAGCTCTGTATTTCTTGGAATTTCTGTTGCAACCTTATTTCCAAGATGTGATGTTTAGTCTGTACCGGTGTTCTTTTGACGGCATTTTCATCTACTACAGATCAGAGTTGTGCAGCGGAAGCAAGGTGGCTGTTGTTCTTGAGTAGAAGCAACTGGAAGTTGCAGTATTTTGGATTTGAGAGTTTCTACTGGAATTTTTTAGAATTTGAGGCAAGTTGTTTTCTTCTGTTGATAGAAAAGTTTGGTTTTGATTGTGGATTGATCTTGTGAGGATCAGTTTGTGAGTCGATCCAGCTTGTTTGTAGAAGCATCGGTGAAGGTTGAGTTGATCGGGAAGGATCTGTTGGCAGCCCGGATCATCGGGTAAATTTTTGAGGTTAAGTGACGGAAGAATTTGAAATTCGAAGTTGGAGGCTTCGATATTGTTAAAGTTTTCTTTGGTAAAAGGGAGCAATAAGTTTTGGTACGCTTTGAGGTATTGGATTCTTCTGAGTTTTTGTAAAGATCAGTGCTTTGGTTTGATGAGTTGAATTGCCAGTTTGGAAGACTGGAATTCAAGATATTTCACGTGTCTCTGAGGGAGTACGTGTTTTGGTCATCACTGGTTTTGAGACCAGTAGTTCCGTGAAGGATTTCAGTAGTTGATCAGTCTTGTCTTTGGTTTGGTATCTTATATAGATTATAGATCTAGCTGAGTAGGAACTCAGTAGCTTATAAGTATAGCTAGTTTGGGTTTAGTAGAGCGAGTATCCCTGTGTCTGTACTGGGGAAACTCGAGATAATTTAGGAAGTTTATCCGGATCTGTGTCCGCATAGCTAGTGTTGTTTGATTGAATTGGTTGTTTGGATGAAATTGTTTATTTGATTGATAGTGTATGGCTGTTATGAATGTTTGAATTGGTTGAAATAAAATTAAACTTTGGATTATCTTTGTTTTAAATTTCGAGGACGAAATTCTGTTAAGGGGGGAGGATTGTAATATCCCGGAATTTCCAGGAGTTTAAAATGCTGATAATCTCTTAATTTAAATAATTTGAATTGATAAATTGTTATTTTCAAAGATAATTAACCAAGTAATAGTAATGTAATGTCTTAATTATGGTTATAAATTGGTTTTAAAATAAGGATAATTATTTTATTTGTGTAAATAAAATTCTAAATAGATTTATTATGTTCAAAATTTATAAGTGTGTTTAAATTGTATTTAAATCTGTGTATTTTAAATTGATTTTAAAATAGGATATATTATTGTAAATAATAATAAGCTTAATTAAAAATTGATGTTTATATTCATTTAAAATTTATTTTAGATTTGATTTTTAAAATTTGACTTTGAAATGAATATAAATTCGAATTCAAGAATATACATACATCTTAAAGATAATAATATAGTTTGAATTTTAAATTATATAGATAATGTTTTTTAATTAAAAATAAGATTTTGTTTTATTTCTTTTTATAAAAATTTATCTATAGAAATTTGGATTTGTGTTTATTTAATAAAATAAATGCAAGGCTTGGAAATAACATTTTAAAATAAGTCTGAAATATTGTATATAAATTTTATTTAAATCATATTTGGTTTCAATTCTTTTCAAAGATTGCATTTTATATAAATTTAGCAAACATTTATAAATGTATAATTGTATTTGTTTACTTGAAATTTAATTAGAAAATTAACTTAAAATAAAAAGGCCTTTATAATTCTTTTAGGATAAATATGAATAAATAATGACAAGTGTTAATGTATTAGGGGTTCTTTTAACATGTGTTAGTAAATAAAAATATGAGAATGACAAATGGTGTACTTTAGTACAAGTGGCATTTTTCTAAAATTTTGTTTCCTTTTATTTTTAATAAGATCATTCAGCCTTTATATAAACAAAATTTTACTTCTCTTCATTCTTTTTCTATTCTTTAATTCAAAACTGAGAAAACTAAAACCATTCTCTAAAAAGCAAATCAGAAAATAAACCATTTCCTCAAACAAGAAAAGAAGCATTTTCCTATAAACACTTTCCAAACTTAAAAAAAACATTCTTCAAGCTCAAACTGAAAACCTATAATTCATTTTCCAAGATCATGACATCTCTCTAGTTCAAAATCCAAAACCTGTACTTCATTTCTCAGATCAAATAAAACCCCTGTAATCAATCCAGTTTTCCGAATTCTAAGATCTAAACCTGTCAGTAAATCCTCAAAGCCATTACAAAGAGCCTGTAACAAATTCTCAGATTTTAAACAATCTGTAGTATTCAACCTGCACATCAAACAATGCTTTGATCATTCCTGTTTCGAGTTGAATCATCTGAGTCAATAAAGAAACCAAGTATTAAAGCAATTCAGTTTTCTGGAATCAAAACAACAACAACATGCAAAGTTTTCAAATTTTCAAAAGCAATTCCCAGTTCTTTTTTCCAAAGCCTTCTGCATTTTCACAGAGGTGCGTAATTTTTTTTTAAATTAAAGTTAAGTAGATAAATTTATGGTTATTTTGAAATCTATGATGATAATTATTCTGTATGTATGCATGTAGTAACTCTCTGTGTATTTATGATGTATGATTATCTGTTGATTCTAGCTTCTCTGTTCTTAGTTCAGAACATATGATTTTGATCAAGATCAAAATCCTTGCATGTCTTTCCTGTTAGACCGTAAAAATTTAAACAATATAGTTTAGTTTAAAGCCTAATCCAGGAATTAAATTAGATATAAGTATTATGAGATCTAAACTATGATAAAATCTGGAAAGTACAGTAGAGATACTTAAAATATGTAAAATCTATCATCTTAATTCACTGATTTAAGATCATAACTTGAATACATTATGGAAGTTATGATTTTTAAGACAAATATCATAAAATTTAAATTTGAAATAAACGAGAATTTTGGGTTTTACTGGGATTTGGTTTTTTGGTGATATCTGAAGATCACAAGGTTTGGGGTGGTCGGGATTCTTGTGGGAGGTGGAGGAGGCAATGGAGGTTCAGAAAAAAATCGAAGGATAACTTTCTGGTGGTCGCGGCGTCAGCGGCAGGAGGATTTAGGTGTTTAAACCTAATTGGGTCGAACTGGAAGATGGGATCGTTACTGCTTCTCTGGTACATCGAGTTGAATGGAATTTTGGGGATGGCCTCATTGATGATCGGAGGTTTTATGATTGTAGTGACGCGTCGTCTAATGATCGGAGATGTGACTGCGAGATGGTTCTGGTCATGGAGATGATTCCGGTTTCAACTAGAATGCTAAATTCTGGAACAAAGCTTGTGATGGTGATTTGGGGATTGGAGAAGGTTGCTGCAGTATAGGGTGACGTGTCGGAGAGTTCGTCAGCGGCCGGAGGTAGGTCTGGCAGTGGTGCATGTGCACAGGGAGGTGGTGTATGTTGTTTTGGTGTTAGTGGATTGTGTTGCTCTGGGGTTGTTCGTTTTCTCGAGTTAGGTCTCGAGGAAGACTCGTGTGGATTTATGTTATGGCTCGAGTTATCACTGGGGTCAATTGCAAACTTAAGTAAAACTGTTAAAGTTGTAGCATTTTTTTTAGAGATTTAAATCAAACAGTTTTTAAAAATTAAATTAAAACTGTTTTGATATTGAGGAGAGATGTAGATGTACTTAGTTTTGTTTCAAGTACACATGGGTTAAATCGAAGTAAAATTTTAAACCAGTTTTTAAAATTTAATTGAAAGTAAATTTTTAAAAACTTTAATCAAGTTAAATCATTTCTTGAAATTCATTTCTTTATAATAAATGTTTGAATAAATGATGTTGTATGATTTGTAAACTTAGATGTTTTAATTTAAATCCTTAATGTTATTTTCCAACTTATTTTTGAAATATAAAAAAAAAGAAATTTATAAGTAAATGTTTTTATTGGCTAATGAAAAATGATTTTATTAATTAACAATTAAAGTAAGTTAATTTATTAATTTGGAATTAGAATTGTTAATTAATAATTAAGGAAAGTAATTAATGATTTCTTTATAATTTAATTTAATTAATGAATTAAGTTAAGTAAATATTTCAAGATTTATTTAAGATAATGTTTTATCTTAAATATTAATTAAGTATTGAGGATTTGTAATTAATTAAGTTGATTAAGAATTTTTAGTTTAATTAATTTAATTTAATTAATTATTTTAAAAGGGATTAATTAAGTAATTAATTAAGTATAATTAAATTAACCAATAATTATGATGATTAGATTATTAACGGATGATTAATTAAATTGTAATTACTTAATTAACTAAGTAATTAAGGGTTAATTAAAATGGTAATTAATTAATACTTAATAAAGGTTATATTAAGTTTTAATTTGGTTTTCTTCATTAATAATTAAGAAGTTATTAATCTGTAATGCAAGTTAATTTAAGAATTAATTAACTATTATTAAAGGTTAATTAATTATAATTAAGAATTAATTAATTTTATTTATGGATTAATTAATTTGTAATTAAGGTTGTTAATTAATAATTTAGTTTATTAATTAATGAGTAAGAGTTGATTAATTAGTTAATCAAGTTTAATTAATTAATTATAAAAGTAATTAGTGATTAATTACTTTGTATTAAAGAATTGATTAATAATTAAGGTTTATTAATTAATAGTTGAAGGTTAATTAATCTGTTAACTGAAGATTAATTGGTTGAAGAGTAATTAAGGAATGAGTTACTCAATTTTAATTGATGAGATCAGTGCTATCAACCAAAGTTAATTAATTTGTTAATTAATTAAAGAAGTCACTTGATAAATGATTAAGTATTATTACTTAATAAGTTTTGATAAGGCTAATTCTTAAGATAAGTAATTGATTAATTACAGAGGTAACTGAATTAGGTAAATTACTGATTGGAAAGTAATTTTTAATGGGTAAATTACTTGTTGAAGTAATTTAAGGATTATTACTTCGCGTAATAAATCAATGAATTTATAAAGTAATTAAGAAGTAATTAAAAATAGTTAATTACTGTATTTAAGTTGATTAAATTTAAGAAATTAACCTAAGCATGATTAATTTATTAAGTATCATTAATTGATATGATTAATGAAAATAATTAAGGATTAATTACTTTATTAAGAGTTAATTAATCAAGGTTGATTAGGATTAATTAATTGGTTTAACTAATGGTTATTTAAGCAAGATTTATTTTGATGAAGGTAATTAATTTAATTAATTTTAAATTAATTAAGAAGTAATTAATTTAATTCACTTTAAATTAATTAGAGATAGAGATAGTTAATTTAATTCATTTTAAATTAATTATATTGGTACGAGTAAGTCATTGCTTATGTATGATGGATGACATTGATTGTCTTGAATGCTTTGTGAACTCAGTAATGAGATAAGTATGGTTATATGATAGGAATGCTTGGTTACATTGTGATGATTACATAGATTATCAATTGGGATGTTGATATATGGATTACCTATTATGATACTGATATATGGATTATCTATTATGATATGGATTATGTGGATTACCTGCTATTTGATAATGTTGATTATCAGTTGTGGCTTGTGAATTATCTATTATGTGTATATATAGATAGTTGAATTTAACTGTTTTAAAACTTTTAAAACAACTTGGACTTAAAAGACACGCTTTGGATTTTGATGAGACCGGGATCGGATTTCCATAATTGGATATCTGAAAACCACATCGATTCCAAATAACGTTAGGTCGTAAGTCAAAATGGAGCTTTGTGAAGACTCGAGGTGTAAGGGCTATACGTCAGTATAACTCTATGGGTGATTCCATAATGAGTTTGACAGAATTATTTCTTATAGGTTCGAGATGGTGATTTGGAATGCAAGGGTTATTGTCGTTAACTCTAAGGGTGATTCCAAAATGAGTGTAACGAGATAATGCCTTCGGTTTTGTTCGAACCCAGAACGAACTTGTATGGATTGAATGCTTTCAGAACATCGTCAGGTGGACGATGAGCATTCTAAGTGATACGTCCTATAAAGGTAATCGTAACCTCAAGCCTCATCAACCGGGAGTGGCTAAAACTGGGGAGATGCAGCAAAGCTTCGTGGGTAGCCCCCACTGGAGAGTAAGATTTACCCCTGTCTAGAGGTCCCTTTTTATATTCGGTTGTGTGGGCGATTGATAGCTAGAATCGCCGGGGTAGTCTTATTCGGAACTGTTCAGTAAGGAACGGGTCCGGCTTTGTGTTCTGGGGGTCGGGAGTGATCCTCGGTACGGTGATCTAGGCCACGTATTGTGACGGGTGGTACCCCGGTAGCCCTGCCATTGTATGGAATCCAAAATCCAATAAGTGTCGTACGTATTAGTTGTGCCCAACTATGTTGGAACATGAGATGTAAGCATTCCAGCTATTTCTGTATTTTACTTGAAAACCCTAGACACGATTATAATATCATCGGATTTCCTATCAAATGTTTTGGTTAGCGTAAGGTAAAAACTTTTCCATGTTTATGTGTGGGAAGTCTTACGCGATACCTTTTCTTTCAAAAGGTTTTTAAAGTTTAGCAACTTTAACCGTTTACTCACACTAGACCCATGTCTTACCCGGAGTTTATTTTTGTTTTTCATAAACTCTTGGGTACTCAAATTTTTACGAGAAGCCAGGGGATTTAGGTTAGGTTTGACGAATTCAGGAGGAGCAATGGAGCAGAAGGCTTCTGCGTATAGCTATAGAGTATTCCGCTGTGTGTTCTCTGAGATGTTTTATTGAGTTGTATAACTAGACAGGTGTTTATAACTGTCTATTATGTGTTGTTTAAGCTGTGTATCTCTGATGTATATGATACTATGTAAAGTATTATGTGATTAATATAATTTATTCGTTCCGCTGTTTAGATTCTGATGTTGTTTCTTTCTTCTTCTCTGTCTTTTCTCTATTCTATCCCTTTCTTTCTTAAATCATGACGCGTCTTTCTGGGTAGTGGAAGGCGGGTCGTCACAATAGCGATGGAGAACAAGCTAATGTATGCTTTATGGCACAAACTGATGAGGTATGTTCCAAACTTAGCTATGATGAATTATTAGAGCTTAGCAATGTATGCTTTATGGCACAAACCGCTTAGGTGTGGCTACCTGTTCCTCCTAACGTCTAGGACCCTAACAAAGTATATGAGTGCCAATTAAATCATCTTTTGTTTTGCAGGCACCCAAAATAAAAAATAAGGAGAAATGGATACTAGATAGTGGATTCTCTAAGCATATGACCGGAAACTCAAAAATGTTATCAAATATAACACATCAATGGTGGAACGGTAACTTTTGGAGATAACTCAAAAGATACGTCGTTGGCATTGGAGAAGTCATCAACTCTGGTATTTCTAACTCTCCTATTATTACAAATGTTTTGATAGTAGAAAATTTAAAACACAACTTACTTAGCATTAGTCAATTATGTGATAAAGGTTTTCAAATTAATTTCGAAAAAGATAGATGTAATGTTTTCGACAATAATAAACAACTTATCTTTGAGGGTTTTAGAAATAAAAAATATTTGTCTTAAATATGAATATAAATCTAAATTCAAATTTATGTTTAACCGTCGAACATGACGATCCATGGTTATATATAAACGATTTTGTCATATTAATTTTAAATATGTTAATAAATTAGCAAAATATGAGCTAGTCAAAGGTTTACCTAAAATAAATTACAAAGTAAAAAATTTATGCGACGATTGTCAGATTGGAAAACTAAAGAAAATCTCTTTTAAGCCTAAAAATAATATTTCTACAAAACAACCATTAGAATTATTACATTTAGATTTATTTGGTCCAACCCAGGTATAATCTATAAATCACAACAAATATGTTTTCGTAATAGTTGATGATTTTTCAAGATATACATGGACTTTATTTTCAAAACATAAAAGTGACACCTTTGGAATGTTTAAATTTTTTGCTAAAAGGATTAAAACTCAAATGGATTTCAAAACTAAAAATATTCGAAGTGATCACGGTGGAGAAGTCGAAAATGATCTTTCTACCAATTTTTGTAACAAAAAAGGCATAAGTCATAATTTTCTTTTCCCCGCACACGTGAACAAAATGTTGTAGTAGAAAGAAAAAATCGTACGTTACAAGAATGTGCACGAACACTATTAAATAGTAGTGGTCTACCAATATTTTTTTGGGTAGAAGCTATTGCTACGGCTTATTATGTTTTAAATCGAGTAACCATACGACCTATGACTAAACATACTTGTTTTGAAATTTTTTGGAAGAAAACCTAAAGTATCATACTTTAAAACTTTCGAATCAAAATGTTTTATACTAAATACAAAAAATAATTTAGGAAAATTCGACCCGAAGGCCGAAGAAGGAATCTTTGTTGGATATTCGGATCGTAGCAAGGCGTATAGAATTTTTAATAAACGAACTAATACAATTGAAGAAAGTTTACATACTTCATTTAATGAAAATTTTCTTAACCATCATACTAATGACGATGAAGAAATAATTCCAAAAACAAATACAACAAATTCTTTTAATAATGAGATAAATGCACAAAATAATAATTTAGTATCATCTCCTACAATTCTAAAAGATCATCCAAAAGATAATATTATTGGAGATATTAATTCAAGAGTAAATAGAAATCAACTTAACCAAATAAATCATATTGGATTTATGTCAAATTTTGAACCAAATAATTATAAAGAAGCTTCAAAAGATAATTTTTGGATAATGCAAGAAGAATTAAATCATTTTGAACGTAATAATGTTTAGGAATTAATACCACAGAAAATGAATCGGTTGTTGGAACAAAATGGATATTTAAAATAAAGCAGATGAAAACAGAAATATAGTTAGAAATAAAGCATGTTTAGTCGCTCAAGGTTATAATCAAGATGGTATCAACTACGATGAAACTTTTGCTTCAGTAGCAAGACTCGAGGCCATACGTACATTTCTTGCTTTTGCAAATCATCACAATTTTAAATTATTTCAAATGGATGTCAAAAGTGCTTTTATAAATGGTTTTGTTAAAGAAAACATATATGTTGAATAACCTCCATTGTTTGTTCACGGAAAATATCCCGATCATGTTTTTAAATTACAAAAAGCCTTATATGGTTTAAAACAAGTTCCTCGTGCCTGGTACGAACGTCTTAAAATCACTTAATTACATCTCGTTTCCAAATAGGTAAAATCGATACGACTTTATTTATTAAATGAGTAAATAACGACATTTTAGTTGTACAAATTTACGTAGACGATATTATTTTTGGCTTAACTAACGAAAATCTCTGTAATCAATTTTCAAATATTATGAAAAATGAATTTGAAATGTCTCACATGGGAGAATTAAATTTCTTTTTAGGTTTACAAATAAAATAACTTGAAAATGGTACCTTTATTCATCAAGAAAAATATTGTAACGATCTATTACCGTCGTTTTGAAATGGATAAAAATTCAAGCAAATCAACACCGATGATTGCCAGTGTTCACTTGGAGAAAGATGATAACAGAAAAGATTTTGATGAAAAATTATATAGTAGTATGACTGGCTCGTTACTTTATTTAACGGCTAGTCGACCCAACATTATGATGATCGTATGTCTTTGTGCCCGATTTCAAGCAAAACCAAAAGAATCTCACCAATGAGCTGTTAAACGTATCTTACGATATCTATCGAGTACTAGAGATTATGGTTTGTTTTACCCTAAGGGATCATTGTTTGAACTAGTTTCATAGAGTGACGCGGATTTTGGTGGATGTAAAACAGATCGTAAGAGTATTAGCGGAACGTGTCACTTTATCGGACAATCATTAGTCTCATGGTTTAACAAAAATAAAAATTGTGTCTTCTTACTTACTTGCGAAGCCGGATATATTTCAGCAGCTCTCGCATGTGCACAAGTGATATACATGCAACAAATACTTACGGATTTCAGCAAAGTTATCAATAAATCACCAATATATTGCGATAACACGAGTGCAATAAATCTATCAAAAACCCCTGTAAATCACCCTCGTATTAAACATATAAATATAGGACATCATTTTTTACATGACAATGTAGAAAAAGGAATTATTACATCAGAATACGTAAATACCGAGAGTCAAATAGCATATATTTTTACAAAACCGCTAAATAAACAAACGTTTGTTACACTGGGACGCGATTTAGGAATATGCTCTCTTAATGATCTTCTAAACTAATACTAAGTTTTTCATTTATTCTATTTTTAGCTAAATTTTTTATCCACAAATTAAAATTGTTAACTCCTTCGCCTTAAATTTTTTAGGTGGTTGTTTTACCTACGAATAACCTTTAAAATCATATATAAATAACTTTTTACAAACCAAAAAGTAAAGCAAATACAGACTTCATATTTTTACAATAGAAAATATGAGCACGTCTTCCGACAACTCTCATCTCTTCTTCTCGACACCAATAATGGATAGCTAAGTGGATACACCTCATCGCCTTCCTACTCCTACACCAAATCAGGAACCAATATATATGTGGTCTTCCTACCACACGAGATTCACTTCCGACAAAAAGAAGTCCAAACGATATCCATTTGTCTCTCCTAACACCAAGGAGCAAATCGATGAGATACATCATTCTCAAAAGCAACAAATAGATTTACAATGAGAATTGTACTTTGAGCAAAAGGTGACTTCACGACGACTAAGTTTTCTGTAGCAAGTAGCGATAAAATTTTGTAATTCATGAAAGAAGGATGTACATGAACCACTTCTGATTCCTTGCAATCCTTTGGATCCCTCTGCCTCGTATCGCACACCTTTGGATCCTTCACCTAGGCGATTCCCTGGTTTCCAAAGAACCCACGAGCGTGGAAATATATGGTCTCCACTTAAGCCATGGAGGGATGAAAAGTCTGAAGATTGCAATGCTCCTTCGTCATCTAAATAAGTTTAATTATTCTCACTGTATTTTTATCTACGTATATTTGTATTGTGTTTCACAAATAATAATACTATGTTTTATTAAAATCAAACTCTCGAAAATAAGCAATACCCTTCAAAACTAGGCTATTTTATGACAAATTTGTCATTTCAGACGTCTGAACTTTGCCATCAGACGTTTGACACTCTGGTATCACACAAATTTTTAACCATCGTTCATATATCCGACGTCTGATGTAACCTTTCAGACGTCTGAAAATTAATTCAACTTCATAACATATACAAACCCGTCTATTTCAAACGTCTGAACTATTGACCAGACGTCTGAACAACGCCTCTATATCCATAAGATAACAACTCAGACCATTTTCAAATGTCTGATATTATATCCAAACGTCTAAGAAAACTATCTGTCTTACAAGAATAACACTTCGACCTATTCAGACGTCTGATTCTACAGCCAGACGTCTGATAACTCTCTTTGCCTTCCGAAAATTACAAATCGATCAATTCCATACGTCTGCTTCCAGCAACCTGACGTTTGATTCTATTTACTATCTTCAAACTAGGTTAAATCGGATGTCGGAATAACTTTCTAGACGTCTGAAATTCAGTCGACGCTCTAAATTACCCTGCTAATGTCTATTTTTTCACTTTTTTTCACTTACATTTTACTTCATTTCTACAGCAAGGACGATTTTTAAATTCTCAAAATTACTTTCTCTTCCAAACTCACTCGAATTCAGTGGCTCCTAAAACAAAAAACCCTAAGATCTCTAAGTGAAAGCAAGATCAAGCCACTTCATCCAACTCCCAAGTTTATTCTGACGATCGAATTGAACGATGGATGAATCGTGTACCGCATTCGCACAAGGGATACGAGGATATTCAAAAGAAGAAACTCCATACAGGTCCATTTTATAATTTGTTAAAGTTTCCAATGTATGATTTAGACGAAATGTGTGAAAGTGTTGGTTTGGAAACATTAATATCCTTTAATCCCAATAACATCCAAATAGATCAATTAACCGTATTTTTTTTCTATGCTAATTTGGATAGCATAGCAGTTTGGAACACCGACAATGATGATACTTGGCTATGGTCTAGTGTTTACGACAACACAATTAGGCTTACTTCAGGGATCATAGGCCGAACTCTCGGATGTTTCGACACCGGAGATGATTTATACAATATTCCAGACATGCGTATGAAACCAAGAGATAATATAACGTATCAAATATGGGAAGATGATATGCCTAGATTTGTATCCAAATACCTACGACCTAAGGCGAGACTTCTCGCTAGAATAATTATCAATACTATCATTTCTCGCCTTGGTAGTCATGAGCAAATCATGGAACTAGAGCACAAGACCCTATATGCTATATTCAGTGGAACAAGGGTCAATTGGGAAAAATTTATATTTGACGAGTTTAAACATTTTTGGACTCGATCACGCCCATCCATCATCTATCCTACATATATCATGAGACTTCTACGAGCTCACAGCATCCCCTCATATTTATAGACTTTTGAAGAGATTGCTCTGAAATATGCATCGACAAAATTTTTCTCCTTAATGCAATTACCGGAAAATCCTCTGGATTTTATATCATTTGAAGAGTGCACGCAACGTTGTCAAGCTAGACAAGGTGGGCCTCCACCTCAAACACAACCTTAACCATCACAAGAGATAGAGCAACATCATGAGACTACTCTTCCTCCTTCTGCACCATTTTATTATATGTGCCAAGATGATATTTTGGAGACTCGCATTGAGACGAATCCAAATGAGAGTATTCGCGACTTAACTCTCCACAATCAGCTTAATTTATCTTGGAATCAGAAATTATTGGTCAAGCACTTTGATAGTTTTGAAACATCCTTTGCTTCTCGCCTAGCCATAGTTGAAACATCACTTTCAGTTATATTATCCGTTCTAAAGGAGGTTCTTCAAAGGGTTCGTGGTCCTACACCACCTTCAGACGATTGGCCAACTCCAGTACCTTCTCCTTCTCCTTCAAAACATTCCAAACTGTTTGACGAGGAGAAAGAGCCTTTCGAACAAACTCCGACATCACCTACAAAACAAGCGTGTTTGAAGATAAAGGAGATGATCAAGAAAAAGCTTTCGCAGAAGATCCTTAAATTTCTTAGTATTCCATCTTTTGTATCAAAATGATAAAAATCTATGAATGTAATCGATTAATGTGATTAATGAAATTTCCTTTTTGTTGTTTTATTTATGTGTATATTTTTTTGTTATCTTACAACGATTGATAAATAATTAATGGAATTGAAATAATGACTACAATTTAAACAGCTATGAATCTTTTTTGATAATGCCAAAGGGAGAGAAATAATAAAAATCACAATAAATGATGGAAAGCACATATTCAGGGGGAGATTTATAAAAATATATACAAGTACATTATATAGTTATCATCATCAAAAAGAGGGAGATTGTTAGGAAATCAAATCTATGGTTTCGATGACAACAACTATACAATGGAAATCGAATATGCATATATATTTCTATATATACAGGTACTTGCTAGAACATCACTAGAATGACAAGAAAAAGGCTCGAAAAACACTATAAGAGACTACAAGTCAATAGGTACAAAGAAGCAACATAAAAGATGCACAAAACAGATATGCACAAGTATCAGACGTCCGGGTGCACAAGCCAGACGTTTGGAAAAGTCCTCTGGAACAACAAATAGACTATACCAGATGTTTGGTAATAGCACTCAGACGTCTGAAAATCTTTTATGTACAAAAAATATATAGTATCAGACGTCTGATACAAATGCCAAATGTCTGAATTCAAACTCGGATTTCAGATGTGAACTTCAACTGCCACATAAGAATGGACGTCTCCATTTTTCTTCGCCGCAACTCTTCATCATCAACAGAAGCAACTTCAGAGTGTTCGTTAATGGATGCAACTACTCAAGATACCTATCTACAACTATATATAGCATCAAGAATCAAAAGAACAAACTTACCTTACTTATGCTCTCTAATTACACTATATAATATATTCTTGATCTCTAGCAATTTATACTTGTATTTCTGTAACGATCGCGATTTTTCGTCCATGAAAACCGACATCAATACGTCCACTGTATCAACTGCCGAGCAATCGAAGGCCGGAAAACCGTACCGTTAGGGTTAAAGAAAAAGAAAAAGTAGAAGAAGATAGAAAAAGAGAGAACAGAACAGAAAGACATAACAGATCAACATCAGAATCTCACAATTCGCAGCGGAACAACATATAATAGATAAATGAATAATCTTTAAACAAAGAACTATATCAGTTATTACATTACATTTCATCATCAGAGTGCACAACAACAACAACAACAAACAGTGGAAAACAAATACTATATACTAGTAATACGCCATGCCATCCAGCTTGCCTCCAGCAACTTCTGAATATCCTGATAAACCTTAACTCTTGACTGCCCGTGTGGAAATTGGTGGGCACCCAGAGTTTAGGAAGGAAAACAATAAACTCCGAGCCAGTCATGTGACTGGTGTGAGAACTCAAAACAATTTATTTTTAAAATCAAAATAGAGGAATATTTTAAAGTCAATTCGCAATTCTTTTAAAATTGAGACTACCATAAGGCCTCCCGCACACACACAATGCAAACGCAGAATCGGAGGAGATTTCTCCTTATGATAGTCAAAGATGCTTGATACGCATTAAAAAGAAACATTTGATATTATTACTAGTGCATAGTGAGGAAAACATTTCAAAAGTAGAATATTAATCTTAGCCAGCATAGACATTTCGAACTATGCCTACTATAGCTACCATCTAAACAGTGGTGACCACCATAAGTAAATGGCAGGTTCTACAACTAAAAACGTACAGGGTTTCGTATTGGGAATTGGATTTCCAACAAATGGTCAGGCCAAGGAACTTCCCATTGCCAGATGGAAACGCCTCTGGAATGACGTCCCGAGAACCAAATCGGATCTCTGCCAACACAAGGCCGGGTTACCCCTAACTGGGTAACTACTGACACGAATATGTCATCCCCCGATCGTAACCGATCTTTCCGAGGATCCTCGATTTCCAACAACCACAAAATATGCAGCAACAACATAGGTTAAATATCTGGGCTCCATACCATGATACCATCTCTATCCAGAAGGAATGACATACACTAAAGGGGCGCTACCCCCTAATAACCTTGCCGCATCCTTCCCGTTTTGACCATTTTCGGGGTGTGAGGTCCGACGAAGTCTCGTCCACAAAGCCACACTTTATACAAAAGCCGTGCTTTGGGTCAACAAATGATCATAGAAATGATCACCAAGATAAATGATCAAATAAATGATCCTATCACAAATGATCAAATAATGATCATTTCACAGCAACACTCAGCATGCCACACTACCAAATTGGGAGTATATCACTAATAACCTTCAACTATATAACCTCCGAGTTCGTACGTCCTAGAGAAGGGTGTTAAGCTAAGAGAATAAATTCTCCGCCACCAACAGAAATATATTTGAAAGAAATCAGCTTTATATCTCAATTTGTAATGTCAGACATACAATCCATACAAGTCTGTTCCGGGATCGAACAGAACCGAAGGCACTTACAAAGAAGTCCTTGCAATCTGGATATTCACTAATCACGACCGGACTTCCCGTCACTAAGGTTGATAAAACCTCTATATGGGAGATCAGCCGATGTAGAGTAACTCGACGGTAATCCATCCATTTTCACAAACATCCGGTCTTCAACACCGATCATCAAATGCAATTCATTTCGACGTATCACATATCCAGAATGGGTTATACGACCCCAAGGTCCTTTCCCGGCTAACCCGAACAGTGAGCGCTTATTCAAAAATAAGTGTGGCATTCAAATTCAAACAAATCACAACAAATACCTATTTAAAGGTAAATATTGATAGTCGGATTACTTAACTATCAATAGGCATGCTCAACATCACCAAATTCCAAATAATTTCCCAAATTATTTACTTTCCAAAATATCTTTACTAGATTTAAAATTTCCCACACTTCAAACATTTGAAAACTAATTTTCAAATCACTTTTCAATCCTTTACCATTTTTGAAAACAAATTTCAATCATTTTCCTTACGCGAAATACTTTAATTCCATATGGTTCATTTAAACCAATTCAATAAATCCTTAACGATTTACTTTATATTTACGTTCCAAATCCATAAATTAATTCCCACACTTCAAAAATAAATCAACATTTATTTTTTAACAAATTCCCCTTTTCATTTATAAATTCCACAGTGAATTTACATTCCAAAATATTTATGAATATACGATTTCAGTTATTCATTTTCAATTTGTCTTCAAAAAGATAAATTCTCAAAACATTTCATTTCACATTGGAAAAACATTCCCATACTTATTTATTCATAAGTAATTCACAAATCCATTCAATTTCAACACTTGGAAAATATTCAATATACTTAAATCGAAAATTAAATATATATTTCATTCTTTAAGAAATCATTCTCTTAAACACATTTGTTTGGGCCAAAACGAATGTTAGGTAAAACATTGTTACGACGACCCAAAATCACTACTGTAGGGATTCAAAGTTTAAATAGATATATAAATCCCAATACAATACAAAACATTTCCTTTCGGAAACCATTTTCTATAGCAACAGTGTTATAGTCCACCATTTCCTTCTATTTCTCAAAAACGTCTATTTCAACAATAAATGTTGAAATCTATGCATTCGATACTTAATGCATTTTAAAACGTCTTTAAAATCATTAACTTCATTTCATAATGTTCCTTCCCCAAAAACATATCCATTTCATTTAATAATATATTCACTGTCCAAAATCGTGAATATAATCCCTTTCATATATTCCTATATCCAACTTATCAAATTCAATTGATTTCGGATTTATAAACAACGTTTATAAACTCCATTTATATTTTTATAAACTTCTATTTATAAAAATCCTTTTTATATCTCATTTTAAATGCCAAAATCCAATTTATAAGTTGATTACTTATAAATCTTATATTTTACAAAATCTATCCATTTTATAAATTCATATTTCATAAATTTATAAATCTCAATTCACTTATGAAATCCAGTTTTTATTTCACTTTATTACTTATAAAAACTCGTTTTATAATTCCAGTATTTTTAATTTATAAATATCAATTTTATAAATCTTTTATATAAACCGTTTTTCATAATTCAAAAATCCCAATTTAAACCAATTATAAATTAATTCACTATTTATTTCCAAAAATTTCATTTCGGTTATATTTCTCAAAAATCTAAATTTTTATAACATAAAAATTTATAACGTTTTAATTATTTAAAATGAATCAATTCAAAATTTAATAAAAACATATACTTTGAAAAATCATTTTAAAATTCCTTTTAAAACCAAAAATCATTATTTTAAAACTTCAGAAATGGATCTGATGATGCAGCAGCACCAAATAGTCAATCACGACATCCAAATATCATATATCGATATGATAATCAACAAATATCAAAATATCTGTAAATAAATCAATACAGTTGAGGAATCCTGTTGGATCCCTCCAACCTGTTTCCCTGCATCCAAAGATGTTAGCACAATACCAATTCCGTTCTAGTACAAAATTATCGCGGTATATGGGATTTAAAATATTATCCGCTTAATAGACGGCGCAATAGGGTCTCATCCGCTATACAATGCGGGAAATCAACAACTGCAATATATACATATGCCAATATATATATATATATATTGCTATAATATATAATACCAATTTCACTGTTTATGAAATATTCGCGGTATATGTTTTTAATAAATAACATCCGCTTACTAATGGCGCATAATGTCTATTTTAGCAATCAATAGATGACAATCATCATTCAAACATACATTCAAGAATTTTAAATCTAACTATTTAAAATAAAATCGAAACCGATTCGATTGAGTGAGAAGTTCTCACCTTGATTTCAATTTCGTTTTCAGCTTTTATTTGGAATAAAATTAAACGGACGTTTAATTTTACCCAAAATTCTCACTAACTCCAAACGACTCCAATCCAATTCCATAGCGTAATGCTTGTCCATACGATTCCAACGCAACTGGTTTCGCGCATTTTCGACCTCGTATGAAAAAGTTACAGTATTTTAAACATCACACGATATAGTTTATAATTTATTTACAAATTTATTTTTATTTTCTATACCCAAACACATCCAGGCCGCACATTTCAAAATTATCAGATCCAAGCCATCCACGCATTTCTCCTTCTCCTTCCCAGGTTATTGAATGAAAACGTGAACCCATACTTGCCGTCCAAACCCCACACCTCGCGGCCACCACGCTTGGCTTCAGGATGATCAGAGAGCGCCATATTGAAGGCCTTTAAGCAAGCTACACTCGGCCCCAAAATCTCCAAGCTCGGTCAGCCGCCTCTCTCGAAAAATGTGTCGAAACCGAAGACAAACGCGACCAAAATTTGCATCCATACGACGACGATAGCGCTAATCCACCGTTAGATATGAAGTACTCGAGGAGTTCTGCGTTTTTCTAGTTGGAGGATTCGCGAAATTGTTTTTAGATTGGAAGAAAAGGGGAGGAGAACGAAACGAATTCTCAGCCATTAACAAGTTAGGGCCGGCGGCTGAAGCTATTGGCTAGGGTTTTGGCAAATAGAAGAGAGGGGGGGGGGGCTTATATAGAAAATTTCACCAATTACTATTCACCCGGAATTTCCGAACTCCAAACGAAGCGTGCCGGTTGGCGTTCCTAAGGTTTACCCCGCGTTCCGAACACAATGGAACGTGTTTCAGGAGCTAATTCGGTCATCTGTGCGGGTTATGGCAATAAACGTTCAATTTTTAAATTAAACCGATTAAACGATTTTCTATGCGTTTTAGCTTGCACCAGACAAACGGTAAATCCGATTGACTTGAAACTTACAATAATATCACATTACGGATTCGATGAAACTGGTTTCGTCGAAATCCGAGACTTTTTGAAAAATGGGTATTTTAACTCGCCAATTTAATATTAAAAACAATTTCGATGCATTTCGAGCTGCCACGATGAAACGATAACTCCGATTGCTACTGTTAACTCCTATTATTGCCGCGACCTAAAAGCAAGCAACCTAACTGAAGATGCGACCTAGTGACCCAAGAGATGAAACGATTTAGCGGCCTAATTAGTGAAGCGACCTAGCGATCTGAAGAAGGTTACGACCTAGCGGAACCCAGCGACCTAAGAGTAGCTGCGACCTAAAGTGTTGCGACCTAAGATTGAGTGCGACCTGAAGATGGACTCGACCTATATAACTCCGCGACCTAACTATCCACCGACCTAAGAAGCTCCGCGACCAAAGGAAGGTCGCGACCTAAGGGACTCAGCGACTTAAGATCAACTATGGCTGCAGGAAAGTACTCGCGACTTAGGTTAGGTCGCCAACGACCTAAATACAGAATATAGAAGACTATGCAATGCCACAGGGGGATAGGTCGCTCACGACCTAGTACTTGTGCAAATCAGCATGCGTGAGGAAGGAGGGGCCAATACTCTTCAGGTCGACTACAACCTTACTTAGGTCGGTCACGACCTACGACCTTACTTAGGTCGGTCACGACCTACGACCTTACTCTGAAAAATGCCTATAAATATGACCCTAACTCCAACTAGAAAAGGACCTTTGGCTCATTCTCTTCAAGCGCCGTTACTCTGCTGCATTCCAAACCAATCCAACACTTAAAGCTCTCAAGACACGAAGAACGCTACAAACAACTTCGAGAAAAGATCACATACATCCAACATGGATTTGAAGACTCTAATCTCCATTGAAGTTTAGGCTATTTGTTCTAAGTGACTTGTAATTCAAAGTGTATTGTACTTGGAAAGAATTGTATCAGCTTGTAACGAGATCATCAATAAAAGTACTTAAAGTGGACGTAGGCTATACCCTTAAGCCGATCCACTATAAAATTGTTATTGTTTACTGCTTTTCCGCTATTATCTGCTTGTAATCCGTTCCCGAGTTATTGGGTGGTGCTTTCACAACTACAACTCATACACCGGGGTGTTAGCGTTCAAATTTTAGCGTTAACAGCTACGAAAATTGAAATCCGATAATAACAAACTATTACGGATCCAATGGAACTAGTTTCGTCAAATTCTGAGATTGTTCAAAAATTGGCTATTTTACAGTCGATAATTAAATATTAAAATATTCAATTTTCACAAATTAACTTTTAACTCGATTTTAAAAGTTCTAAAACGTCGTTCTAACTCCAATATGATAAAATAAAATTTTACAAATCATTTTCAATCATATTTAACTCAATTTTCAATTATTTCTGGAATTTTCAACTATTAAATTATCGATTTAATTATTCAATTAAATCCAATTATTCGAAATAAAATTATTCGACTTAAAATTTTCACTTATTAATATTTAAATTCAATTAAATATTCAAATTTAAATTATCAAAAATTCTGGGTCATTACATACTTCCCCCCTTAAAAGAATTTCGTCCTCGAAATAACCAAGTAAGAAAAGTTACAAAATTCATTAACTTTCCAAAATCCATAGTTAAACTTCTTACAATAAATTATTAAGTTTTCAAATCATACTTAGTTATCTTTCAGAACCAAACTATACCATTTAACTTTCAATTCCAAAATCAAAGTTATAGTTTTCACAAATTTCCCAAATTTTCTCAAAATTTTTCTAACGCCTTAAATTTTCGGAAAAATTCGCCATAGTCTCCTTTGCGCGGCTCGATCCGAAAAAAAATGACAGTGTATATATCACAAATATACATCTCATCAAGTGATGAGGCATCCCGCAGGGAAAAAAGTGTAAAAGTACAATATTTAATCCGAGATATATACCTTATATTTATTTAGCGAGCATATACGGCTAATATAGCGCGAAAGCGAGCTCCAAATGCGAAGCAATGCCATCCGCACCTACTAAACACTCAACAACAACATGAGAATCATGCATATATGAAAATAATATCAATATACAACATATAGCAACAAAAGAACTACATGTGCCAACATAGCAAATGCAACAAAAGTAACAAATGCAACCACCAACCAACTATCATGCATAAACAAATCAATATTCATTCATATTCTCATTAATATTCAATGAATTGGTTTTCAATTTAAATCACATTTGATTCATTTGCATTGGATTTTACTAACATTCATTCATATTCAATTTTAATTAGTTTGCATTCACTAATTAAAGTCCAATTCATATTCAATTCTATTCAAATTTATTTACTTTGAATTTGAATTCAATTACTTTAGTTTCTAATTTCGCTAATTCAATTCCATTAACACTTAATGAATTTATATACATCAATCAACAATCACATAACAACCATTGTTTATTCAATACAACTAAATTTATTTATTTTACATTCAATTTGGTTCAACACATTTAATTCCAATTGGATCATATTAAATTGACTTTCATTCAATTTATTCAACTTCCAATAACATTAACTTCTAATAAATTAACAGTTATATCCATTATTTCATATCAATTATTTACTTTTAACTGATTAACATTTAATCCATTTATCAATTCAATTGCTAATTCCTTTAACAATTTAAAGTTGAATTTCATTTATATAACTCAAGTTCAATTTCTCAATGACTTCACTTATTTAATTCACTTATTAATTTACTTCGATACCAAAATTCAACTTCATTCAACATCACTTAAGTTATATTTCATTCCAAACACCTTTTGTTTAATTTAACTTAAGTTATCACTTATAAATCCAATTCAAATTCCAATCCTATTTAACTTTTTACCAAAGCTAAATTTATTAACTCCTATCATAAGTTCAAAACTTATTTCACTTATATTCATCATCTTATAAGTTATACAACTTATATTCAACAATTACTACTTGGATTTTATTGATTTACTTATAATTCCTTTAATTTAACTTAATCCTTTAAGTTAAATTTATTCTATCGAAATTCAATTTGTATAAGTGGTCAACTCATTTATCATTTCCATAATATTTAAATAGGATTCCAGAGTCTTTTCAATCTTTCAAAACCATTTTTGAAATCAATTCAAATTACCTTCTGAATTTCCAAAACCAAATCCCTTATTTTCCAACAACTTTTCTTTAAAATAATCTGGCAGCTATTCCTCTTTTGGAAACTCGAAAATGAACACCAATGATGCCGCGGGCATCATCGGAATTATTTTCCAGCGACCGAAAAGAGTTTAGAGCTTTAATTTCTCTTCAAAACAATTTTCCAAAATATCAAGTCATTTCAAAACACTTCTTTGGAATTTCATTTCAGAATATAAATCATATTTACAAATCTTTTACTTATATAATTTCACTTCTTATATACAAGATTATTTCACAATTGTAAATCATTTTAATTATAACTCCATGCTTATAATTCAATTGCTTATACAATTCATTCTTTTACAGCTGTTGTTTTTATTTAAGTAATTCAACAACCAAACAATCAATTCATATACACTTTAATAATTTCGAAAAATTATTCCTTTATATATAAAATATAATCAAGGTAAAGTTATTTCATTTACCCAATTTAAACAATATCGTGTCAATTTGTTCTGTACAAGTGTTTAGAGATCCCTATCAACAACGTTAATTACTTGTGTTGACCAAAATCCATATACCACTCAACAAACCAATCATCACAATATAAAACAATTTATATTCACTAACAAATACGCGATCGTATCTATTATTACACTCAAACTCATTCTAGAGTACTACTGACCCTATCTCTAATGACTAATACCCAACAGAGCCATGGTTGTCGCTTAACCATAAGCTCTGATACCAAATGTAACGATCGCGATTTTTCGTCCACGAAAACCGACATCAATACGTCCACTGTATCAACTGTCGAGCAATCGAAGGCCGAAAAACCGTACCGTTAGGGTTAAAGAAAAAGAAAAAGTAGAAGAAGATAGAAAAAGAGAGAATAGAATAGAAAGAAATAACAGATCAACATCAGAATCTCACAATTCGCAGCGGAACAACATATAATAGATAAATGAATAATCTTTAAACAAAGAACTATATCAGTTATTACATTACATTTCATCATCAGAGTGTACAACAACAACAACAAACAGCGGAAAACAAATACTATATACTAGTAATACGCCATGCCATCCAGCTTGCCTCCAGCAACTCCTGAATATCCTGATAAACCTTAACTCTTGACTGCCCGTGTGGAAATTGGTGGGCACCCAGAGTTTAGGAAGGAAAACAATAAACTCCGAGTCAGTCATGTGACTGGTGTGAGAACTCAAAACAGTTTATCTTTAAAATCAAAATAGAGGAATATTTTAAAGTCAATTAGCAATGCTTTTAAAAATGAGACTACCATAAGGCCTCCCGCACACACACACAATGCAAACGCAGAATCGGAGGAGATTTCTCTTCATGATAGTCAAAGATGCTTGATAAGCATTAAAAAGAAACATTTGATATTATTACTAGTGCATAGTGAGGAAAACATTTCAAAAGTAGAATATTAATCTTAGCCAGCATAGACATTTCAAACTATGCCTACTGTAGCTACCATCTAAACAGTGGTGACCACCATAAGTAAATGGTAGGTTCTACAACTAAAACCGTACAGGGTTTCGTATTGGGAATTGGATTTCCAACAAATGGTCAGGCCAAGGAACTTCCCATTGCCACATGGAAACGCCTCTGGAATGACGTCCCGAGAACCAAACCAGATCTCTACCAACACAAGGCCGGGTTACCCCTAACTGGGTAACTACTGACACGAATATGTCATCCCCCGATCGTAGCCGATCTATCCGAGGATCCTCGATTTCCAACAACCACAAAATATGCAGCAACAACATAGGTTAAATATCTGGGCTCCATACCATGATACCACCTCTATCCAGAAGGAATGACATACACTAAAGGGGCGCTACCCCCTAATAACCTTGCCGCATCCTTCCTGTTTTGACCATTTTCGGGGTGTGAGGTCCGACGAAGTCTGGTCCACAAAGCCACACTTTATACAGAAGCCGTGCTTTGGGTCAACAAATGATCATAGAAATGATCACCAAGATAAATGATCAAATAAATGATCCTATCACAAATGATCAAACAGTGATCATTTCACAGCAACACTCAGCATGCCACACTACCAAATTGGGAGTATATCACTAATAACCTTCAACTATATAACCTCTGAGTTCGTACGTCTCAGAGAAGGGTGTTAAGCTAAGAGAATAAATTCTCCACCACCAACAGAAATATATTTGAAAGAAATCATCTTTATATCTCAATTTGTAATGTCAGACATACAATCCATACAAGTCTGTTCCGGGATCGAACAGAACCGAAGGTACTTACAAAGAAGTCCTTGCAATCCGGATATTCACTAATCACGACCGGACTTCCCGTCACTAAGGGTAATAAAACCTCTATATCGGAGATCAGCCGATGTAGAGTAACTCGATGGTAATCCTTCCGTTTTCACAAACATCCGGTCTTCAACACCGGTCATCAAATGCAATCCATTTCGACGTATCACATATCCAGAATGGGTTATACGACCCCAAGGTCCTTTCCCGGCTAACCCGAATAGTGAGCGCTTATTCAAAAATAAGTGTGGCATTCAAATTCAAACAAATCACAACAAATACCTATTTAAAGGTAAATATTGATAGTCGGATTACTTAACTATCAATAGGCATGCTCAACATCACCAAATTCCAAATAATTTCCCAAATTATTTACTTTCCAAAATATCTTTACTAGATATAAAATTTCCCACACTTCAAACATTTGAAAACTAATTTTCGAATCACTTCTCAATCCTTTACCATTTTTGAAAACAAATTTCAATCATTTTTCTTACGCGAAATACTTTCATTTCAACATGGTACATTTAAACCAATTAAATAAATCCTTAACGATTTACTTTATATTTATGTTCCAAATCCGTAAATTAATTCCCACAATTCAAAAATAAATCAACATTTATTTTTTAACAAATTCCCCTTTTCATTTATAAATTCCATAGTGAATTTACATTTCAAAATATTTATGAATATACGATTTCAATTATTCATTTTCAATTTATCTTCAAAAAGATAAATTCTCAAAACATTTCATTTCACATTGGAAAAACATTCCCATACTTATTTATTCATAAGTAATTCACAAATCCATTCAATTTCAAGACTTGGAAAATATTCAATATACTTAAATCAAAAATTAAGTATATATTTCATTCTTTAAGAAATCATTCTCTTAAACACATTTGTTTGGGCCAAAACGAATGTTACGTAAAACATCGTTACGACGACCCAAAATCACTAGTATAGGGATTCAAAGTTTAAATAGATATATAAATCCCAATACTATACAAAACATTTCCTTTCGGAAACCATTTTCTATAACAACAGTGTTATAGTCCACCATTTCCTTCTATTTCTCGAAAACATCTATTTCAACAATAAATGATGAATTCTATGCATTCGATACTTAATGCATTTTAAAACGTCTTTAAAATCATTAACTTCATTTCATAATGTTCCTTCCCCAAAAACATATCCATTTCATTTAATAATATATTCACAGTCCAAAATCGTGAATATAATTCCTTTCATATATTCTTATATCCAACTTATCAAATTCAATTGATTTCGGATTTATAAACAACGTTTATAAACTCCATTTATATTTTTATAAACTTCTATTTATAAAAATCCTTTTTATATCTCATTTTAAATGCCAAAATCCGATTTATAAGTTGACTACTTATAAATCTTATATTTTACAAAATCTATCCATTTTATAAATTCATATTTCATAAATTTATAAATCTCAGTTCACTTATGAAATCCATTTTTTATTTCACTTTATTACTTATAAAAACTCGTTTTATAATTCCAGTATATTTAATTTATAAATATCAATTTTATAAATCTTTTATATAAACCGTTTTTAATAATTTAAAAATCCCAATTTAAACCAATTATAAATTAATTCACTATTTATTTCCAAAAATTTCATTTCGTTATATTTCTCAAAAATCTAAATTTTTATAACATAAAAATTTATAACGTTTTAATTATTTAAAATGAATCAATTCAAAAGTTAATAAAAACATATACTTTGAAAAATCATTTTAAAATTCCTTTTAAAACCAAAAATCATTATTTTAAAACTTCAGAAATGGATCTGATGATGCAGCAGCACCAAATAGTCAATCACGACATCCAAATATCATATATCGATATGATAATCAACAAATATCAAAATATCTGTAAATAAATCAATACAGTCGAGGAATCCAGTTGGATCCCTCCAACATGTTTCCCTGCATCCAAAGATGTTTGCACAATACCAATTCCGTTCCAGTACGAAATTATCGCGGTATATGGGATTTAAAATATTATCCGCTTAATAGACGGCGCAATAGGGTCTCATCCGCTATACAATGTGGGAAATCAACAACTACAATATATACATATGCCAATATATATATATATATATATATTGCTATAATATATAATACCAATTTCACTGTTTATGAAATATTCGCGGTATATGTTTTTAATAAATAACATCCGCTTACTAACGGCCCATAATGTCTATTTTAACAATCAATAGATAACAATCATCATTCAAACATACGTTCAAGAATTTTAAATCTAACTATTTAAAATAAAATCGAAACCGCTACGATTGAGTGAGAAGTTCTCACATTGATTTCAATTTCGTTTTCAGCTTTTATTTCGAATAAAATTAAACGGACGTTTAATTTTACCCGAAATTCTCACTAACTCCAAACGACTCCTGTAACATTCCTGAATTTTGAACAAGTTTAATTTGACAATTTATTTAATTTTGAAAATATAATTGTGGATTTAATTACGAATTTATTAGAAAATTTCTATTTTTGAATTATAAATAGAATTGAATTGGGAATTTAAGATTAAAAATATAATTGTGTTTAAATTTTCAAAATTAATAAAGATGTATTTTTTTTCATATAAATATATTTTAAGATAGAATATTTGAAAATAAAATTGAGATTATCTTTTGAAAATTTGAATGAATAAATATATCTATTGTAAATAAAATTTATTAATTTGACATCAAATGGAATGTAAAGATATATTTAAAAAGGTATTTGATTATTTATTCATTTATAAGTACAAATTTATTCTATATTAAATCTTGAATTTGAATTAAAAATGTAAAAATTAGATTTGAATATAAAATTTGATTTGATTAAAAGATTTAAACCATTGGAACATAAAAAAAAAATGTTATATTCAAATAAAACATGAACATGATTTGTAAGTTAAAAATAAAACAAGGTTTAAAAACAATTTGTAAATAAATTTATAAAAAGGGACTTTACATAATTTTGTTTAAACATAACAAATGTAAGAAAACTAACAAATGAAATTACAAATGTCAAACAAAGTTAAACAAGTGGCAAACCCATATTTATTCTAAAATAAAATTTAATTAGAATGTAATTAAAAGAAAAACAAATTCTTTTCTTATCTTTTCAAGTCCTGTTAACAAAATTACAAGAACAGAAATTAAATTTAAAACAAGTCTTTTTCTGAAGAAAACAAACCTGGGAATGAATTCATCTCAGAAATCAAAGCAAAGAAATTCAAAGAGAAATCAAAAACTTTCAAACTACAATCTGAAGCAAGTTACAGATCAAAATTCAACAAACAAAGTATTCTTAAAACAATTATGCGAATCTGAAAATCAAACACTTTCTGAAATCTGGAAATCAAGATCATGCATGCAGTTCTAATTTGGTTTTAAAAGCAACAAGATCAAATACAACACTAGCAAAAGAAGGATAGAGGTCAGCTGCTAAAATTCAATTCAACAGCAAGCTAAACATCTGAAGCAAATTTTCAGACCAGGCCTCTGTCTTCATCTACAAAATATGTGAGCAAACTCTTAATTCTTTCTTTTATATTGGTTGGCATGTAATTTATTTGAATGTCTGTTTGTAAAATACAACTGCATGTCTAAAGTGAAGATTGAAAATCACTTGTATTTAAACAAACCTACATGTGTGCCTATGAAAATTTTGAAAACAGAGCATGTGTCTGTTTTTAGCAAAACAGGTTTCAAAACCTGATTGAAAGATAAGAAAGATAAAAAAAATCAGAAAGTAAAACAAACAATTTAAAAGGCCTGAAATCAATTTTTGAAAATCAGAGTTCAACATCAAAACAGATGCAAGTGAATTAAGTTCAAGTCACAAAATATCAAAGCCTGTCTCTGTCCAGACTTCAAAATATGTGAGCAAACCCACTTTCCCCTGATTTTATCTTGATACTTTCTGAAGTGTGATAATGAAATGTGTTTGAATGATGTGTATACTGGCCTGCATGTTGTATATATGAAAATATCTGAGAGTATTTCTCTGTTTATATGAAAATAGGTCCTGTTTTTAGTTACAGGGTTCCTCATCTAAGTTTTAAAATTTAAATTCACTTTGTGAAATCAATATTAAGTAGAACTTTGAAGAGAAAATGTTTATAGCAACATAAACTTATTTTTAAAAATAACCACAAGTAAAATATGTGAAAAAAAAAATAGTTAATTGCAGAGATGGTTTTCATTACACTGTCTCTGTTTCAAACATACTCTTTAATACTGCATTGATGTTTAAAAGGATGTTCTGGAATGATTGTCAATATGCCTGTATGTTTTGAATATGCCAGTGCATGTTGTTATTCTGGTGTATATATACATATAGATATATAACTAATCTTGTGTAATTGGTTAGAGACAGGATCTTAAATCAAGATTTGAAAGTTTGAATGAAATTGTTTGAGTGAACCAAGAAGAAAAAAAAAAGGTTGACAAAGAACATCATATCTTAGATTTTAAAATAACTTGAGTATTGATCTTTAAAAGGGAAATTTATCATGATACTATATACAAATTTTAAATAGTTTCAAATATATACTATGGAATAAATATTAAGGAGATTAGAATATTATAGTAATAAACCATTATATCAGAAACTTAAAATCATAAAGTCTGGAATTTGTTGAAGCTAAACAGTGTAGCATGGTCTCTGTATACCAATTTCACTGTAAAAAGAACATTTTTATGTTAAATTCAAATGTTAAATTTTGTTGATTTGATTTTTTATCTAGAACAAACATTCAAAAATAAGATTTTTGAAACAAACATGATGATTTTTAGTGACGTATTTAAGGTGCGGTTTCGAGATGAACAAAAAAAATGTTTTTGTCAATTCCTGATGATTAAAACAGAACTTGGACATTGAGATTTGTCTTGAAGCTAGCTTAATGGTTTACGAAGTGGGGAAAATGTTAGAAAAAATTTCTATTGCGTGGATTTGGGGAACGAGATCAATTTAGGGCTTGTGTTCAAGTTTGATTTTGTCTGTAACCATGGGGTGTTCGTCGCCCTCACATGATCGAGTGTCTCGAGATTTGGGAAATGGATGCATCATGGTCTGGTGCAATCTTGGGTAAAAGGGCGAGATGGTCGGTGATTGGGATGGTCGTGGATGATGGGTTAGTTGCTTGAAGTTTGGTTCTGATGGAAGCTAATTTGCTCGATTTTGATCTACGGCAAAGTTGAGGGATCTGGGTGCTATGGCGAGTTGAGGGGATCATATGTGACTGGTAGAGATCGGCTACGATGAACGGAATCGCCACGATCGTGTGTACATGTGTACGCGTGGGTTGGGTGTATCAGTTGATTGGGGAGAAGAAGAATGATGGAAGAAGAAGAACGCGACTCGAGAACGAGCTCGGGAAGATAGTGATTTGGTTCGAGTTTCCTTTGCATTTGACTCGAGTAAAAATTTTCATAGGCTCGAGCAGGTTTTCTTCTGAAACCTGACTGTGTGCAGGTTTTAAATTTTAAAACTAAATTTAAAAATAGGCTAGGCAAGTTTAAATCTGAGCTTAAAGCAAGATTAATTGATGAATTCAAATAGATTTTGAATTTCGGGTTTTGAAATAATCAAGATTTTCAGAAATATAATATTTAAATTTTTACAACCTACACAGTTTTTGATATTGAGTGATTTTTTAAAATACGAAAATAAGTTATCAAAACAAGATTTAAATTCTAAGTTAAATCTGAAATTAGAATCCTGGATTCAAATTTGAATTTGAACCTGGAAGTTTCAAAAAGGAAAATAGGTTGACAAATTCAAATGTAATAATTTAGTTTGAATATTTTAAGTATGTTTAACATGTGTTTTATAAAAATCTGTAATAAAATTTAAAACAGAGTCTAAATTTTAATTTAAACCTGAAACATGATTTGGATCTTGGTTGTAATATAAATAAAATTTGAAATTTATATGTTCAATATCCTTTGAATTATTTAAAGTATTTTAAACTTGTTAAGTTTGAATGTGGGATAAGTTTTATAATCTATAATCTAACTTAAAGATCTTAAGTTGATAAATTTATTGATGACCATCTATTTCCCAAGGTTTATTAAATAAGAATCAAACGAAGAAAAAAAAAAAAGGATGAATGGCTATCTTCTAATTGATGAAATTTTAAATAATTAATTAATGAAAGTACTTAAAGTAATTAAAGAAATTGATTAATAATTCAAGTTAATTAAATCAAGTAATGAATGATTTAAATTAAAATAATAACTACTAGGTAAAAGTAATTAAGAGTAGATAAATTTAAGATCAAAGATTGATTAATCAAATATTTGGGGTTAATTACTTTAAAGTAAATTAATTAATATGGTTAATTAATTAAGATAACTAATTAAGGTTAATTAACTTAAAGTGATTAAGAAATTATTATTAATTAAGGAATAATTAATTGTTGAAATTAATTAAGGAATAATAAATCTATTTATTAAGGACAATTAATTTTAACTAAGATTTAATTAATCAATAATTAAAAGTTTATTATTTAAAGTAATTAATTGAGGAATAAGTAACTAAGATTTAATTAATTACAATTAAAGGTTAATTAATTACGAAAATTAATTAAATAAATGATTAATAAATGTAGGTAGTTAAAACTTAATTAATTACAGTTAATGATAATTAACCATTGATTTAAAAGATTACTAATAGAATTTATTATATGAATAATAAATTTATAACCACACGGTTTATTCATCTTAATTAAAGATGTCTGATTGTTATTGGATGTTCTGTGATGGATTGATATATTTGATACGTGATGTGATGCTATGTGATGTTTTGTGCTAAGCTGTCATATCTGTGATATATATATATATTGTTATGCAAACCCCTTGACCCGTAGAATGACATTTGAATTTCGATGCGACAGGGAGTCGGATTCCAGTCGGTTATCCGAAACCCACATCGAATCATATTAGTTAATCTTTGTGAATGATATTTTACTTTATCTATGAATCTGTGAATATAGATAAGCGTTATGGGTTATACCGCTTATCAATATGATTATGATGTTGTGCACTATTGTGTTGGACCCTGGACTACACCTATACACACACAAATATGGATGGCACGTGGAAATGGGTTAAGTCACAGATTTTAAAATCGTTTTAAAATTGATTTTTTCCAAAATAGTTTTGGAATTAGAATTGAAGCTTTTGAAAATGAGTTTTCAAAAATAAAAGTTATTTTAAATAACTTGATTGAATCTTGGAATTTAAATGAATTCATATAAATTTGAATTCAATATTTGAAATTGAATCCTAAAATTTGAGAACTAGGGTTTAAAAAGTTATTCAACTTACAAATGGGTTATATGGGTTTTAAACCATTTTTCAAGGTGATGTTTTGAAATTTAAATTCAACTCAAGATTTCAACTTGTATAAATTAGATTTGCTTTCTCATAAGAAATGGACTTTCAAGTTGTGTAAAAAAAGGATTTTCAAGTCTAAAAGGAAAATTGTTTTCCAAGTTTTAGATAAATCTTTGGAAATGTGTTTTGAAAGCTATAAATCTTTAATTTAAAGATTTAATTGGGTTAATCCAATTGAAATGGGAATTGTTTTTGAAATCCATGGATAGATCTTTGTGAAACTGGGTGAAACTTTGTGAAATAAATCTTTTTGTTTAAAGATTTAAAAATGGTAATTTGTTTAACCATTTGAAAGAAAAGTTTTGGATTTTTATAAGTTGTGACTTAACTAAAATCCCATATCCATATGTTTTAAAATATGGCGCTTACTATTCGGTTTAGCCGGAAGAGGACCTTGTGTCATATAACCCATTCCGAATAGTGATACGACGTTATGGATAGCAATTGAAGACCGGTGGTGAAGACTGGGTATTTGTGAGAACGATAGGATAACCTATCGATTGTCTCTGCACCGAGTAGCTACGGTATAGAGATTCCCTTAGTGATGGGAAGTCCGATCGGGATTGTGGATACCCGGATTTGCAAGGGCTTCTTCGGAAGTGCCTTCGGTTCTGTTCGAACCCGGAACAGACTTGTATGGTTGTATGTCCGACATTACACTTTGAGATGTTATCTGATCTCTATCAAATACATTTCTGCTTGGTGGCGGAGAATTTATTCTCTTAGCTTAACACCCTTCTCTGAGACGTACGAGCTCAGAGGTTATGTAGTTGATATTTATCAGTGATATTCCCAATTTGGTAATGTGGCATGCTGAGTGCTGCTGTGTGATGATCATTGGTTGATCATTTGTGATATGATCATTTGTTTGATCATTTATCTTTGTGATCATTGCTTTGGCCATCTGTTGACCCAAAGCATGGCTTTGTTGCACAAAGCGTAGCTTTGTGGACGAGACTGCATCAGGACCTCACTCCCCGGAAATGGTCGAAACAGGAAAGATGCGGCAAGGTTATGAGGGTCGCGCCCTTTAGGGTATGTCATTTCCTTCTGGAAAAGGGTGGTATCATGGTATGGAGCCCAGATACTTACTCATGTTGATACACTATACCTATTACTGTGTGGTGTTGTTGTGCGCGCGCTCGGATAAAGGTCCCAAAGGACCGGGGGATGACATATTCGTGTAGTAGTTACCTAGTTACAGAGGTAACCCGGCCTTGTGTTGGCAGAGATCTAACCGTAACGTTAGTTCTCGGGACGTCCCGCCAGAGGCGTACCCATGTGGCAATAGGAAGTTCCTTAGCCTGACCATTTGTTGGAAATTCATTCATCCAATACGTGCCTTGTACGGTTTTAGTTGTAGAACCTGCCATTTAACATGGCAGCTATAGTAGGCATAGCATCATGGTACCTATGCTGGCTAGGATTTATATTATACTTTCGAAAGATTTTCCACTATGCACTAGTAATAATATCAAAGAATTTTTCTCGTAGTAAGCATGTTTGACTATCATAAGGGGAAATCTCCCCCATGTGTGCGTTTGCATTGTGTGTGTGCCGGGAGGCCTTATGGTAGTTTCATTTTCTAAAAAGCATTGCGGATTTCAAATTTAAATTCTTCTATCTGTTTTAAAAGAACAAATGTTTTTGTTTGCTCATACCAGTCCCACGACTGACCTGGAGTTTATTGTTCCTTTCCTAAACTCTGGGTGCCCACTATTTCCCACACGGGCAGTCTAGAGTTGGGGTTTTCAGATAATCAGTAATAGGTGTAGATTCGATAGCTTTCAGCCTTAGGATTTGGCAATCGCATTTTGGATCGAGTTGCTTCTCTTCATCTTGAGTGGGAGTTCGAGCTATTGCTGGATTGGTGCTTTGGAGATGGAGATTACTGATATTGGAGTTCTTTCTTGAAGACTATTTTGGAGATTTGTTCCGCTGCTAGTGTTATCTTTTATTTCCGCTGCTATTCTTTGTATCTCTGAAAATGTTGATATCTATTGTACCATTCTGTTGTATCATTCATGTTGTATCAGTTATTGTATCAAATGTTGTATATTGTTATGCATATTCTTTTTCTTCCGCTGTGTTATTTACTTAATGTGTTATAAGCTCCGGCGAACCAGGTTCGACGTTTGGATCTGCGGCATTTGAATACGAGTGTCGTATTCGGTGCCGATTTTCGAAGGTCGAGTCAGGGTCGTTATAAGTGGTATCAGAGCTGATGGTTAAAACCTTAGCTCAGGAGTATAACACATTAAGTAACTCATTAGAGATAGGGTGAAGTAAACCCTAGAATGAGTATATCCCTAAGATATCTGTTCGAACGCCTCAGTAAATTCTCTTACTATCCACTGATAGTGAGTATGAGTGCGAGAAGAGGACGAGATAGGGGACAGGGGAGTACCACTACAAATGGTCAATACCCTGCAACAGTGGAAATATCCTTTCTCTATCAATCTCCTTTGATTCGTCTTTTCAATCCTTTGATGATTCCTGGCAGTTTCAGGAAGAAGTTCTGATATATTTGCGTGGGACACAAACTCCAGATGGGTCAGAATTGTTTGTTTGGACGAATTGTTTGCTTTGGTTGCTATGGTTGATAGGTATATTTTGGTTGTTTAAACTAAAAGTTTTGGGATTGCATCCATATATCTGTTGGGTCTCGATATATTCTACAAATGGTTAAGTTATCCCTTCGAGCTAACTAGTGCCCATGTATATCCGTAGTTCTGGTGACTCGAATATCTTGTGTAATATTGAATGAGTTCGTTCTCATAATTATTAGTGATATTCTGATTTGGTAAGCCCAATGCAGAATAGATACCCAATTTGATTTGAAAACTGTTTCTCTATCTTTGTGCATCTATTCTTTGTTGTCTCTCTCTTTTAAATTTCGAGGACGAAATTCTTTTAAGGGGGGGAATCTGTAACATTCCTGAATTTTGAACAAGTTTAATTTGACAATTTATTTAATTTTGAAAATATAATTGTGGATTTAATTACGAATTTATTAGAAAATTTCTATTTTTGAATTATAAATAGAATTGAATTGGGAATTTAAGATTAAAAATATAATTGTGTTTAAATTTTCAAAATTAATAAAGATGTATTTTTTTTCATATAAATATATTTTAAGATAGAATATTTGAAAATAAAATTGAGATTATCTTTTGAAAATTTGAATGAATAAATATATCTATTGTAAATAAAATTTATTAATTTGACATCAAATGGAATGTAAAGATATATTTAAAAAGGTATTTGATTATTTATTCATTTATAAGTACAAATTTATTCTATATTAAATTTTGAATTTGAATTAAAAATGTAAAAATTAGATTTGAATATAAAATTTGATTTGATTAAAAGATTTAAACCATTGGAACATAAAAAAAAAATGTTATATTCAAATAAAACATGAACATGATTTGTAAGTTAAAAATAAAACAAGGTTTAAAAACAATTTGTAAATAAATTTATAAAAAGGGACTTTACATAATTTTGTTTAAACATAACAAATGTAAGAAAACTAACAAATGAAATTACAAATGTCAAACAAAGTTAAACAAGTGGCAAACCCATATTTATTCTAAAATAAAATTTAATTAGAATGTAATTAAAAGAAAAACAAATTCTTTTCTTATCTTTTCAAGTCCTGTTAACAAAATTACAAGAACAGAAATTAAATTTAAAACAAGTCTTTTTCTGAAGAAAACAAACCTGGGAATGAATTCATCTCAGAAATCAAAGCAAAGAAATTCAAAGAGAAATCAAAAACTTTCAAACTACAATCTGAAGCAAGTTACAGATCAAAATTCAACAAACAAAGTATTCTTAAAACAATTATGCGAATCTGAAAATCAAACACTTTCTGAAATCTGGAAATCAAGATCATGCATGCAGTTCTAATTTGGTTTTAAAAGCAACAAGATCAAATACAACACTAGCAAAAGAAGGATAGAGGTCAGCTGCTAAAATTCAATTCAACAGCAAGCTAAACATCTGAAGCAAATTTTCAGACCAGGCCTCTGTCTTCATCTACAAAATATGTGAGCAAACTCTTAATTCTTTCTTTTATATTGGTTGGCATGTAATTTATTTGAATGTCTGTTTGTAAAATACAACTGCATGTCTAAAGTGAAGATTGAAAATCACTTGTATTTAAACAAACCTACATGTGTGCCTATGAAAATTTTGAAAACAGAGCATGTGTCTGTTTTTAGCAAAACAGGTTTCAAAACCTGATTGAAAGATAAGAAAGATAAAAAAAATCAGAAAGTAAAACAAACAATTTAAAAGGCCTGAAATCAATTTTTGAAAATCAGAGTTCAACATCAAAACAGATGCAAGTGAATTAAGTTCAAGTCACAAAATATCAAAGCCTGTCTCTGTCCAGACTTCAAAATATGTGAGCAAACCCACTTTCCCCTGATTTTATCTTGATACTTTCTGAAGTGTGATAATGAAATGTGTTTGAATGATGTGTATACTGGCCTGCATGTTGTATATATGAAAATATCTGAGAGTATTTCTCTGTTTATATGAAAATAGGTCCTGTTTTTAGTTACAGGGTTCCTCATCTAAGTTTTAAAATTTAAATTCACTTTGTGAAATCAATATTAAGTAGAACTTTGAAGAGAAAATGTTTATAGCAACATAAACTTATTTTTAAAAATAACCACAAGTAAAATATGTGAAAAAAAAAATAGTTAATTGCAGAGATGGTTTTCATTACACTGTCTCTGTTTCAAACATACTCTTTAATACTGCATTGATGTTTAAAAGGATGTTCTGGAATGATTGTCAATATGCCTGTATGTTTTGAATATGCCAGTGCATGTTGTTATTCTGGTGTATATATACATATAGATATATAACTAATCTTGTGTAATTGGTTAGAGACAGGATCTTAAATCAAGATTTGAAAGTTTGAATGAAATTGTTTGAGTGAACCAAGAAGAAAAAAAAAAGGTTGACAAAGAACATCATATCTTAGATTTTAAAATAACTTGAGTATTGATCTTTAAAAGGGAAATTTATCATGATACTATATACAAATTTTAAATAGTTTCAAATATATACTATGGAATAAATATTAAGGAGATTAGAATATTATAGTAATAAACCATTATATCAGAAACTTAAAATCATAAAGTCTGGAATTTGTTGAAGCTAAACAGTGTAGCATGGTCTTTGTATACCAATTTCACTGTAAAAAGAACATTTTTATGTTAAATTCAAATGTTAAATTTTGTTGATTTGATTTTTTATCTAGAACAAACATTCAAAAATAAGATTTTTGAAACAAACATGATGATTTTTAGTGACGTATTTAAGGTGCGGTTTCGAGATGAACAAAAAAAATGTTTTTGTCAATTCCTGATGATTAAAACAGAACTTGGACATTGAGATTTGTCTTGAAGCTAGCTTAATGGTTTACGAAGTGGGGAAAATGTTAGAAAAAAATTCTATTGCGTGGATTTGGGGAACGAGATCAATTTAGGGCTTGTGTTCAAGTTTGATTTTGTCTGTAACCATGGGGTGTTCGTCGCCCTCACATGATCGAGTGTCTCGAGATTTGGGAAATGGATGCATCGTGGTCTGGTGCAATCTTGGGTAAAAGGGCGAGATGGTCGGTGATTGGGATGGTCGTGGATGATGGGTTAGTTGCTTGAAGTTTGGTTCTGATGGAAGCTAATTTGCTCGATTTTGATCTACGGCAAAGTTGAGGGATCTGGGTGCTATGGCGAGTTGAGGGGATCATATGTGACTGGTAGAGATCGGCTACGATGAACGGAATCGCCACGATCGTGTGTACATGTGTACGCGTGGGTTGGGTGTATCAGTTGATTGGGGAGAAGAAGAATGATGGAAGAAGAAGAACGCGACTCGAGAACGAGCTCGGGAAGATAGTGATTTGGTTCGAGTTTCCTTTGCATTTGACTCGAGTAAAAATTTTCATAGGCTCGAGCAGGTTTTCTTCTGAAACCTGACTGTGTGCAGGTTTTAAATTTTAAAACTAAATTTAAAAATAGGCTAGGCAAGTTTAAATCTGAGCTTAAAGCAAGATTAATTGATGAATTCAAATAGATTTTGAATTTCGGGTTTTGAAATAATCAAGATTTTCAGAAATATAATATTTAAATTTTTACAACCTACACAGTTTTTGATATTGAGTGATTTTTTAAAATACGAAAATAAGTTATCAAAACAAGATTTAAATTCTAAGTTAAATCTGAAATTAGAATCCTGGATTCAAATTTGAATTTGAACCTGGAAGTTTCAAAAAGGAAAATAGGTTGACAAATTCAAATGTAATAATTTAGTTTGAATATTTTAAGTATGTTTAACATGTGTTTTATAAAAATCTGTAATAAAATTTAAAACAGAGTCTAAATTTTAATTTAAACCTGAAACATGATTTGGATCTTGGTTGTAATATAAATAAAATTTGAAATTTATATGTTCAATATCCTTTGAATTATTTAAAGTATTTTAAACTTGTTAAGTTTGAATGTGGGATAAGTTTTATAATCTATAATCTAACTTAAAGATCTTAAGTTGATAAATTTATTGATGACCATCTATTTCCCAAGGTTTATTAAATAAGAATCAAACGAAGAAAAAAAAAAAGGATGAATGGCTATCTTCTAATTGATGAAATTTTAAATAATTAATTAATGAAAGTACTTAAAGTAATTAAAGAAATTGATTAATAATTCAAGTTAATTAAATCAAGTAATGAATGATTTAAATTAAAATAATAACTACTAGGTAAAAGTAATTAAGAGTAGATAAATTTAAGATCAAAGATTGATTAATCAAATATTTGGGGTTAATTACTTTAAAGTAAATTAATTAATATGGTTAATTAATTAAGATAACTAATTAAGGTTAATTAACTTAAAGTGATTAAGAAATTATTATTAATTAAGGAATAATTAATTGTTGAAATTAATTAAGGAATAATAAATCTATTTATTAAGGACAATTAATTTTAACTAAGATTTAATTAATCAATAATTAAAAGTTTATTATTTAAAGTAATTAATTGAGGAATAAGTAACTAAGATTTAATTAATTACAATTAAAGGTTAATTAATTACGAAAATTAATTAATTAAATGATTAATAAATGTAGGTAGTTAAAACTTAATTAATTACAGTTAATGATAATTAACCATTGATTTAAAAGATTACTAATAGAATTTATTATATGAATAATAAATTTATAACCACACGGTTTATTCATCTTAATTAAAGATGTCTGATTGTTATTGGATGTTCTGTGATGGATTGATATATTTGATACGTGATGTGATGCTATGTGATGTTTTGTGCTAAGCTGTCATATCTGTGATATATATATATATATTGTTATGCAAACCCCTTGACCCGTAGAATGACATTTGAATTTCGATGCGACAGGGAGTCGGATTCCAGTCGGTTATCCGAAACCCACATCGAATCATATTAGTTAATCTTTGTGAATGATATTTTACTTTATCTATGAATCTGTGAATATAGATAAGCGTTATGGGTTATACCGCTTATCAATATGATTATGATGTTGTGCACTATTGTGTTGGACCCTGGACTACACCTATACACACACAAATATGGATGGCACGTGGAAATGGGTTAAGTCACAGATTTTAAAATCGTTTTAAAATTGATTTTTTCCAAAATAGTTTTGGAATTAGAATTGAAGCTTTTGAAAATGAGTTTTCAAAAATAAAAGTTATTTTAAATAACTTGATTGAATCTTGGAATTTAAATGAATTCATATAAATTTGAATTCAATATTTGAAATTGAATCCTAAAATTTGAGAACTAGGGTTTAAAAAGTTATTCAACTTACAAATGGGTTATATGGGTTTTAAACCATTTTTCAAGGTGATGTTTTGAAATTTAAATTCAACTCAAGATTTCAACTTGTATAAATTAGATTTGCTTTCTCATAAGAAATGGACTTTCAAGTTGTGTAAAAAAAGGATTTTCAAGTCTAAAAGGAAAATTGTTTTCCAAGTTTTAGATAAATCTTTGGAAATGTGTTTTGAAAGCTATAAATCTTTAATTTAAAGATTTAATTGGGTTAATCCAATTGAAATGGGAATTGTTTTTGAAATCCATGGATAGATCTTTGTGAAACTGGGTGAAACTTTGTGAAATAAATCTTTTTGTTTAAAGATTTAAAAATGGTAATTTGTTTAACCATTTGAAAGAAAAGTTTTGGATTTTTATAAGTTGTGACTTAACTAAAATCCCATATCCATATGTTTTAAAATATGGCGCTTACTATTCGGTTTAGCCGGAAGAGGACCTTGTGTCATATAACCCATTCCGAATAGTGATACGACGTTATGGATAGCAATTGAAGACCGGTGGTGAAGACTGGGTATTTGTGAGAACGATAGGATAACCTATCGATTGTCTCTGCACCGAGTAGCTACGGTATAGAGATTCCCTTAGTGATGGGAAGTCCGATCGGGATTGTGGATACCCGGATTTGCAAGGGCTTCTTCGGAAGTGCCTTCGGTTCTGTTCGAACCCGGAACAGACTTGTATGGTTGTATGTCCGACATTACACTTTGAGATGTTATCTGATCTCTATCAAATACATTTCTGCTTGGTGGCGGAGAATTTATTCTCTTAGCTTAACACCCTTCTCTGAGACGTACGAGCTCAGAGGTTATGTAGTTGATATTTATCAGTGATATTCCCAATTTGGTAATGTGGCATGCTGAGTGCTGCTGTGTGATGATCATTGGTTGATCATTTGTGATATGATCATTTGTTTGATCATTTATCTTTGTGATCATTGCTTTGGCCATCTGTTGACCCAAAGCATGGCTTTGTTGCACAAAGCGTAGCTTTGTGGACGAGACTGCATCAGGACCTCACTCCCCGGAAATGGTCGAAACAGGAAAGATGCGGCAAGGTTATGAGGGTCGCGCCCTTTAGGGTATGTCATTTCCTTCTGGAAAAGGGTGGTATCATGGTATGGAGCCCAGATACTTACTCATGTTGATACACTATACCTATTACTGTGTGGTGTTGTTGTGCGCGCGCTCGGATAAAGGTCCCAAAGGACCGGGGGATGACATATTCGTGTAGTAGTTACCTAGTTACAGAGGTAACCCGGCCTTGTGTTGGCAGAGATCTAACCGTAACGTTAGTTCTCGGGACGTCCCGCCAGAGGCGTACCCATGTGGCAATAGGAAGTTCCTTAGCCTGACCATTTGTTGGAAATTCATTCATCCAATACGTGCCTTGTACGGTTTTAGTTGTAGAACCTGCCATTTAACATGGCAGCTATAGTAGGCATAGCATCATGGTACCTATGCTGGCTAGGATTTATATTATACTTTCGAAAGATTTTCCACTATGCACTAGTAATAATATCAAAGAATTTTTCTCGTAGTAAGCATGTTTGACTATCATAAGGGGAAATCTCCCCCATGTGTGCGTTTGCATTGTGTGTGTGCCGGGAGGCCTTATGGTAGTTTCATTTTCTAAAAAGCATTGCGGATTTCAAATTTAAATTCTTCTATCTGTTTTAAAAGAACAAATGTTTTTGTTTGCTCATACCAGTCCCACGACTGACCTGGAGTTTATTGTTCCTTTCCTAAACTCTGGGTGCCCACTATTTCCCACACGGGCAGTCTAGAGTTGGGGTTTTCAGATAATCAGTAATAGGTGTAGATTCGATAGCTTTCAGCCTTAGGATTTGGCAATCGCATTTTGGATCGAGTTGCTTCTCTTCATCTTGAGTGGGAGTTCGAGCTATTGCTGGATTGGTGCTTTGGAGATGGAGATTACTGATATTGGAGTTCTTTCTTGAAGACTATTTTGGAGATTTGTTCCGCTGCTAGTGTTATCTTTTATTTCCGCTGCTATTCTTTGTATCTCTGAAAATGTTGATATCTATTGTACCATTCTGTTGTATCATTCATGTTGTATCAGTTATTGTATCAAATGTTGTATATTGTTATGCATATTCTTTTTCTTCCGCTGTGTTATTTACTTAATGTGTTATAAGCTCCGGCGAACCAGGTTCGACGTTTGGATCTGCGGCATTTGAATACGAGTGTCGTATTCGGTGCCGATTTTCGAAGGTCGAGTCAGGGTCGTTATAACTCCAATCTAATTCCATAGCGTAGTGCTCGTCCATACGATTCCAACGCAACTGGTTTCGCGCATTTTCGACCTCGTATGAAAAAGTTACAGTATTTTAAACATCACACGATATAGTTTATAATTTATTTACAAATTTATTTTTATTTTCTATACCCAAACACATCCAGGCCGCACTTTCAAAATTATCAGATCCAAGCCATCCATGCATTTCTCCTTCTCCTTCCTAGGTTATTGAATGAAAACGTGAACCCATACTTGCCGTCCAAACCCCACACCTCGCGGCCACCACGCTTGGCTTCAGGATGATCAGAGAGCGCCATATTGAAGGCCTTTAAGCAAGCTACACTCGGCCCCAAAATCTCCAAGCTCGGTCAGCTGCCTCTCTCGAAAAACGTGTCGAAACCGAAGACAAACGCGGCCAAAATTTGCATCCATACGACGACGATAGCGCAAATCCACCGTTAGATATGAAGTACTCGAGGAGATCTGCGTTTTTCTAGTTGGAGGATTCGCGAAATTGTTTGTAGATTGGAAGAAAAGGGGCGGAGAATGAAACGAATTCTCAGCCATTAACAAGTTAGGGCCGGCGGCTGAAGCTATTGGCTAGGGTTTTGGCAAATAGAAGAGAGGGGGGGCTTATATAGAAAATTTCACCAATTACTATTCACCCGGAATTTCCGAACTCCAAACGAAGCGTGTCGGTTGGCGTTCCTAAAGTTTACCCCGCGTTCCGAACATAATGGAACGTGTTTCAGGAGCTAATTCGGTCATCTGTGCGTGTTATGGCAATAAACGTTCAATTTTTAAATTAAACCGATTAAACGATTTTCTATGCGTTTTAGCTTGCACCGGACAAACGGTAAATCCGATTGATTTGAAATTTGAAACCTTACAATAATATCACATTACGGATTCGATGAAACAAGTTTCGTTGAAATCCGAGACTTTTTGAAAAATGGCTATTTTAACCCGCCAATTTAATATTAAAAACAATTTCGATGCGTTTCGAGCTGCCACGATCAAATGATAACTCCGATTGCTACGAAAATTGAAATCCGATAATAACAAACTATTACGGATCCAATGGAACTAGTTTCGTCCAATTCTGAGATTGTTCAAAAATTGGCTATTTTACAGTCGATAATTAAATATTAAAATATTCAATTTTCACAAATTAACTTTTAACTCGATTTTAAAAGTTCTAAAACGTCGTTCTAACTCCAATATGATAAAATAAAATTTTACAAATCATTTTCAATCATATTTAACTCAATTTTCAATTATTTCTGGAATTTTCAACTATTAAATTATCGATTTAATTATTCAATTAAATCCAATTATTCGAAATAAAATTATTCGACTTAAAAATTTCACTTATTAATATTTAAATTCAATTAAATATTCAAATTTAAATTATCAAAAATTTTGGTCGTTACAATTTCACTCTTATAAATATTCAGTTCTTCATAGACAAAACTCTCTAGATATATATTGGAAGCATTTGTACTAATTAGTCAATATCCATGTTATAAAGCAAACATTTGACAGGAACAATTCATTATAAACAAGCCTATTCCTCTGGGTGATGCGAGGATGTTTTGATAGTCGAATTCCGCAAAGGAGCTTTGGGACTGGATGTGGGACGGGAGGTCCGAACCATTATAAAATCCTGATGTGTTTATTATATATTTACTTAGATTAATATTGCTTTTAGTTGCATCATATATTTTGTTACATATGCTTTCGTATACACTACATGATCCACCCTGTAGACTTTCAGCATTAAGGCTCGACTTCAAAGTAACTCAAACTAAATACTTTATAAAACTTTTCACTAACAATTCTTCGATACATTAGATTAAACAATTATTATTGATAATATGACATGCGATGATTTCCATTATATGAAAATGTTTTGATGTTTGTGTAACGACCTGGAAATTTTAATAGATATAATTGGTTAATTTAATTGGATCTCTATAATTAAATTGAGAACAAATAAAACTTTTATAAATTATAATGAAGAAAACATTAAAAAGGAATGCAAAATAAAGTTTTGTCAAAATATTTGAAATTTAATGTATGTTAATAGGATTATTGGCAATTAAATGAAATTAACTATTGAAATGTTACATTAATGGAAAATGTAATAAGATGTTTAGGGGTTGTCAAATTTGAGTATAGTAAAAGTAATAAAAGGTTAACTAGGTTATAGAGTAGTAATGAACTTAATAAAAGGGATTGGAATAAAAACAGACCAATTTATCGAAATTTAGTGTATAATAAATGGAATTTTCGTAGCAAATGGAATTTAATACTACGGTGATAGAACTAAGTGGAATTTGGGAAACATTAAGGTAATAGTTCTACAACAAATTAATTATACGATAAGAAGAATGTATTGGAAATAAATGAAAAATTTATACAATCAATGTAGATAAGTAATTATAATGTTTGTCATAGATAATAAATGTTACTTTAATGGTAATTAATAAAATAACGGAAGTGTGAATGTAAATTAAATAGAATCGTAAATTTATTGATAAGATAATAAATTGGTAAAAAGAATGGAATTAAGGTAAATTCATTAATTGGATTTAAACCTAAATTAATGTGTACAATTGCTAGAAGTACACATTTAGAAATGGAATATTTATTCAAATTAAGAGGTAAATAGGCATATATTAGTGTAATGGGATAAAACTAATGTAATTAGGTATGAATGTAAGTGATGTATCAATAAAGGAAATTTGTACTGTGTTAATGAATTTATAACGGGAATGAAATATAAACTAATAAATAATTAATTCAATGCAATCCCAATTGATTGAAACAACTATTTGAGTTATAATTGATGGTAAATGGGAATATTTGGTAATAAATTAATATAAGAAAATAAATGTAAATATTGGAGTAATCAATGAATTAATAATGAATAAATAGCGATTGGATAAAAATCGATGTTCTGTATGTAATTGTTTGAAAATGATAACTTATACAAATATGATTAAGGGTTAGTGGCAACGATTATTATAAAATAACCACTTATGTAGTCCATTAAATCAAATTTGTAATAAATTGCAATGAATCTCAATGTAAGGTTATATTTTTAAAAGTTAAGGAATTAATTGAAATTAATGCTAACTCTATTCATAATATGACAATTGGTTGATTTAAAGAATAAAAAGCAAGATTTACTAATTAAATTGAAGTGTAAAATTAAATAATTGGATTAATTGCAATTTAATGATATTTAATATTTAATTTTTGCGTTAATTGAAATTAAGATGAAATTTGTGAATAATAATGTAATAAACCATAAACCAGTATTAATTTCATCCGTTGGATAATAATGAAATTAATAGTAGAATAAAAATATATTTTAATAGAATTTTTGGAAATTATATTTATAATTTTTGAATTTAATGAAATTGGGGTTAATACTGAAATTGATAAATTAATCAACTTTAATTTGACATTTAAATTTGGGTAAATTAATGTAAATTATTTAGAAATTTAAAAATGATGAATTTGTTAATTAAGAGTTGAAATTGAAAATTTAATTTAATTTGTTAATTTATTAATTTAATTAATTAATGTAAAAATAGCCATTTTGTCCACTGACGCGGATTTCGACGAAACTAGTTTCATCCAATCCATAACGGTGAAATATTGTAGGATTTCAAGTTTCGTAGCGATCAGACATGTCATTTGATCGTACGAAAGCGGAACGCCTTGAAATCGATTTAATTGAAATCAGCTGAAATCAATTTGAAAAATATAGATTTTAGCATAACTTCTTCATACGATGGAACTAGGACGTGAAACCTGTTCCATTGCGTTTTAAATATTTTAAAACATTTATTTTGATATATGGGTTGACCCAATTTCGTTCCGGAGTCGAACCGGGCTTTTCGGGCCACATATTGTTCAGCGCGTTTATCAATCCGATCCATCTATTCTATTTCAACCTTGTCTATAAATACCCGGTTATAAACCCTAGCCTACTTCTATTTCTCATTTGTATGCACATACATTTCAACTATCTCTCCTCCTCAATGGCAGACAAACGAATTCTAGATCCAAACACAAATCAAATTCAAATCCAAAACAAAAATTTCAAGCTCCTCAAAAAAATTCACAAAAATTATATATCGAAGCTTTCGACGAGCGCATCTCAGATCTGAAATTTGTTTTCCAAATTGAATCACCGTTTCACCAGAAATCTATGATCAATTCTAGGCCGTTCATTTGGGTCGCATTCAACTTGCACGGAACGTCGATTTAGCGGTTTGGATAGGAGGAGACTGTCACGTGTGGTTCATCGGCGTTGGTGGTTTGTGATGTTAACGGACTGATCATCGCCGTTAATTGGTTTGGGTTGCGTTTTAAGTGGCGGAGGCTGCTCTCGGTCACTGTCGAACGACGATCGATGGACGTAGGAGGTCCGGTCATGGTCGCGGCTAGCCTAGGAGAGGGGTTGTGAGTCACGTGGATGACCGTGGGCGATGGCATTGGCCTGGAAAAGATGGCGGCGCGTTCAATTTTTCGTGTACGAAGGCAATTAGGGTTCTGGAGATGACAGCTGAGGTCACATGGCGTTTTGGTTTGCTTTGTTTTATTTATTTTATTTTAATTTGATTTTCAAATGTTCTAACACATGTAACTTTCTCACACGAGGTCCAATTCACGCGCGGTTTTCGCCGCTAGGTTCGTATTGGAATTCCGGATATTTTGATGCTGGTTTGGACGAATTCTGAGGTTGTCCAAATTTTGGGTTTAAATTGGATTTAAATTCAATTTCAATTCAAAAGGTGAGTGTTTTAACCCACTCACAACTTCCAGCATTTCTTATGTTTGTTAAATTTAATTTTTATTGTGATTATGCATTTATTTATGACTGTTTAGTATATTTTAATCCTCATCTCAGTTAGTTGCATTTATTTAAATTAAATCGTTATTTAATTTATTATTGAATATAACTGCCAGTTAATTGCCTGCTAAATATTATCAGTTATATATTGATATTGATTGATTGTTTTCGATGATGATTGTGATGGATGTATGAATTTATGATGGATGAATGGATGTTTATTTACATCATTATAATCTGCAAGTTCTTTTTGATTCGAGATTGCGGTTTGAAATGATATATAATCGTATTTTTATTTTTATTTACGGATTGAAATGAAAAATATCCGTATCACTTGGCCATAGGGTAGAAACTTTTATACAGACATAGTGGTCTATATATAAAATTATTTTGAAATGATTTTCTATGGTCTTGGAAAGAAATATACGGTTTAATAAATATTAATTTTTGATATTATATAAATATTATTATATATATAGTTAAGTTCTTGAATTTAAGCTATGTATAAATTTGTTTCATAAAAATAAGTTGAATAATGGAATTTGATTGTTTTATATTATATGGTTACGTACCTGTTTAAGATATTATATATATGGAGTTTAATGACTTAAATAAAAATTAAGTTGGAAGATAAATAGGAAATTGGTTTGAATTGAATTATTTAAGAATTATACTCGAATAAATTTGATTTGAAACTTAAATAAAATTGAGATTTTAAAGGGTGTGATTCTTATAACTTAATTTGGTATAGAGTGATTTAAACAAATATCGAGTTGATTTAAATGGATATATCAAGTTAACCAAATTTTAAGAGTATCCCATTATTTGAAGTTAAAGGTTTTACTTAAATGATATTTGATTTATCTAGTAAACGTTTCAAATCTAAACAATAGTAATTGAATTTAATAAAAATGGAATTATCAAAGAATCAGTTTTGAAATGGTGGAATATCTAAAGCTTTGAAATATATGAATTGAAATGGTATATTTGAAGGTTCAAACCGGTATTTGGAATTTATTTGTGAAATTAAATGAGCTATTTTATTATATAAAGAAATGTAGTATTTAAACCATTTAAGTATTAAAAGTTATGGTCCAAAGCTATTGGTTTCAAGGTATATAGATTTGAAAGTGCTATGATTTTGGAAAAAGGATATATTTGAAATAAAAGTGATATCATATTGATTTGGGTTTTAAAATGGAAATGATATCGTATTTATATGGTGTTGAAATGGATATTATATTCTGGTTTTAAAAGTATAAACTATTTTGAAAAGGCCGCGGTGTTATAATAATGTTTGGTTGTTAAAGAGACCGGGATCGAAAGTTGTCATACTCTATGCCAACTTCGAAAACCACTTTAACAACCGTGTACGCGGTGGAGATTTCAGAATGAAGTAGGATGGTGGCGGCGTTTCCTTTGAGGTAAATACGTGGACCCGACTCTCGTGAGTTGGCATAAGGTGGCTAAAGCAGGAGCGATTGACGGGCTAATGAGGTAGCACCTTTAATCGGGCACATCCTTTCGATATTATACTTTGACTTTTGATTTGATATGGTGGCCACTTTTTGAATTTTTTTGGGGTGGTGGCTCGAGGTGGGCGGTAGCTGCGGCTATGCATTACCACCGGCCCGGAAGCGTAATTGATATATCTACCCTGGCATTGCCTAGTTGTGCCGTGTCACCTACCCTAGCGCGCCTTATACGATTTTGTTTTGTACCATACCTATGAGGTGCCCTCTGATGACGTCCAGTACGGCGGAGATTACGGTACTGTATAGACTATGGGAATATAAAAGTGTGTTAAGGTGGAAAATGTAAACCCTTAACACTATTTTCAGTATATTATACTTTACTTTAGACACTATTATAATAGCATATATTACTACATAGTAGATAGTTTAACGGATCCTTAGGAGCTGTGAATCCCGAGCATCTCTTGAATTACTGCACTCACGTTAGACACTGGATAGGAGATGTCAAATCCAGTAAACATCTCTGACGTCGTTCCACTCATATTATTTATTATTGATTTAACTTACATAAGATCTTTTAGTTCTGACTCGAGTGTTTTGTCTTTTCAATTCGCTCAGGTCAGCCTGAGCATTTCAGGATTTGGAAGACTGTATTCTGGAGGACGAAGACGAAAATTTATTATTATCTATTATATTATTCCACTACACCATTTTATTCCGCTACATTGTTATCTATTGTTCTCTGGTATGTGTAGCTCTGATATATGTTGTATAAGTGTAATCAAATGTTTTGTAAACAGCTTCATGAACTGTATATTTGATTATTATATTTTATCGTTCTGATGCAAGATTCTATTTTGTTTTTCTTTCTCTCTCTTTCTTATTTACCCCTTAACAATGGGCCCTTCTGTACGATTTAAGTCTAACGTGTATGTTTTATCGTCGATTTAAACCGTGCAAAAAAGCGGGACGTTGCATCTGGTATCAGAGCTTTGGTTTAGCGATAAACCTTAGCTTTATGGGGTCTGACTCTTTATCAATAGGGTAGTAATACCCTATGGGAGTCGCTGAGTGTATATATATATGAGAGAGCGTATTTGTTAGTGTTATAAAAGGTTTTGATATTGTATTAATTTGTTCCGTTTTGTATCTATAAATTCTGGTTGGTGCATGGGACGCTATGACATCAATGGGGATTTCTAAACACTTAATAGGATAGACCGACACAATATTTTTTTTGAATGTCGGTGAATGAAATAATTTTTCCTATTATATTTTCTATATATAAAATAAATTTTTATAAAGGTATATTTGGTTGCAATATATTGGTTTTTAGTTAATGGAAATTATAAATAATAGTTGAAATGAGATTGGAAATAAAATAAATGAAAATTGAAAATTTAGAGCTTAAGTCCCAGGGTTTTGAAAAAATTTTCAATGATTTTTGGAATATAATAATGATAATATTTAGAAGTATTTTTTGATATAATTATTTCAAAATAATTTGAAAGAAATGTTTTTTTAGAAAAAGAAATTTTTGGAAAGAAATAAGTTTGTACTCCCCTCTCTGTCGCTGGAAAGTAATTTCGGTATGAGTGCACGCATCGTCGACCTTCATTTTCGAGTTTCGAAGTAGGAAAGCCACTGTAGTAGTTTTACTACGGAATATTTATTTTGATAACCAAATATAAATTTCTAATTTTTTTAAGTATAATTGGATATATAAGTTTTAAGTATAAACATTTATCTATTATTTTAAAATGATTTGAAATTTAACCCGGTATTTAGTTCTTAAGTTTTTGTTAATTAATAGTTTCAATTATTGTAGTGAAATGGAAAGTAACTAATTAATAATTGAAACCTCTAATTAAAATAATAGCTAAGTTAATGTTTAAAGTTATTTATAACTAAATAAGTAGAAAAGATGGATAGTAAGTAAAACATCTTGAGTTTAAGATGCGTATTTGAAACCATTGATAAATAAGAAGATTTAATGCTAGGTTATAAAGGAAATTAAAAGAAAATTGAAATGTGTAACCTATAAGACAAAGGATATAATTATTGCACATTCAATTAATTAAAAGAAATGGGATAAACTTGTATGATTTTCAATTGCATTCTTAAAACACACACACACACACACACACATATATATATATATATATATATATATATATATATATATATATATAACTTACCCAATAATAAAAGTTGCAATGTTTAATAAGAAATGGTAATAGAATATTGTACAAGTAAAAAAAATTGAAATAATGAAAGTATTCAATGAAATTCCTTAATCAATAAGAATTTTAGGTTGTAATTGTTAGGAACTTAAGTATAATTAAAAACTACTAGTTAAAATAGAAAGGTAAGTATCATAAATGGAATTTAGTAATAAACAAAGGTAAATAAATGAAAACTGTAAGAAATAAAATGTAAAATAAAAAGATAAACCGTTATATGAATGAAAAAGAAATCAAACAACAAATGTATGAAATGAAATTAATAATAAGAAAATTTAATTTGTTGTTTGGAATTGTCGTTTGTTTTGGTTTATGGTTGTTTGGGTAAGGATACTTTAAAAATTGTTTGGATGTATAAATAATCTAATTAGCTTCATCAGAGATTGTTGAGTAAATGATGCGCTTAGTAGTTTATTTTTCATTCTGCACAATTTGAAGTTTTGAACCCGAACAACCATTTGTTTTGTTTGATATGAATGAATGATTGATTTGTGATGATTTTATGTGACGGTTGTATACCTTGTTGCAAATGATTGATGGTTGTATTGATTTGTTTGTTTATGGTTGCAACCACTTTAAATATTTCATTTTATATAAATTGATTAACCTTTTTGGATTATATAAGTGAAATACAGGTCATGGAAGCAATTGCTAGTGCTTTTGGCTTCATAATTAAGCGTCAATTGCCCGACAAATAGGTACGTTTTTGGATTGCGGTTTATAGCGCTATGATATTGTTTTTCCGGTTTGGGATATATATTATTTTGGAAATATATGTTGTATATTGTTATATTAGATATTATATTTTCTCCCGAGCCTCTCCGTACAAAGGAGACTCTGCCAAAATTTTCCGTAAATTTTGGACTTAGAAAATATTTTGAAAATGTTTTCCAAGATTTATTAATTTGAGTATAAAAAGATTTAATGGTTATAAATTGGTATATTTTATCTAAAATAATTAATTTTGTAAATTTATTTGTTTATAAATTTAATTTTTTTTAGTAAGATATATTGATTTCTTAATTCTTCTTTCCCTTCTTTTCCTTTTCGGGGACGAAAAGTTTTGAGTGGGGGAGAGTGTAACGAGCCAGAAATTTTAATAGATATAAATGGTTAATTTAATTGGATCTTTTTAATTAAATTGAGAAAGAAATAATTTTTTTATAAATTATAATGAAGAAAATATTAAAAAGAAATGCAAAATAAAGTTTTGTCAAAATATTTGGAATTTAATGTATGATAATAGGATTAATGGAAATTAAATGAAATTAACTATTGAAATGTTACATTAATGGAAAATGTAATAAGATGTTTAGGGGTTGTCAAATTTGAGTATAGTAAAAGTAATAAAAGGGTAACTAGGTTATAGAGTAGTAATGAACTTAATAAAAGGGATTGGAATGAAAACAGATCAATTTATTGAAATTTAATATATAATAAATGGAATTTTCGTAGCAAATGGAATTTAATACTACGGTGATTAGAACTAAGAGGAATTTGGGAAACATCAAGGTAATAGTTATGCAACAAATTAATTATACCATAAGAAGAATGTATTGGAAATAAATGGAAAATTTATACAATCAATGTAGATAAGTAATTATAATGTTTGTTGTAGATAGTAAACGTTACTTTAATGGTAATTAATAAAATAATGGAAGTATGAATGTAAATTAAATAGAATCGTAAATTTATTGATAAGGTAATAAATTGGTAAAAAGAATGGAATAAAGGTAAATTCATCAATTGGATTTATACTTAAATTAATGTGTACAATTGCTAGAAGTACACATTTAGAAATGGAATATTTATTCAAATTAAGAGGTAAATAGGCATATATTAGTGTAATGGGATAAAACTAATGTAATTAGGTATGAATGTAAGCGATGTATCAATAAAGGAAATTTGTAATGTGTCAGTGAATTTATAATGGGAGTGAAATGTAAACTAATAAATAATTAATCCACTGCAATTCCAATTGATTGAAACAACTATTTGGGTTATAATTGATGGTAAATAGGAATATTTGGTAATAAATTAATATAAGGAAATAAATGTAAATATTGGAGTAATCAATGAATTAATAATGAATAAATAGCAATTGGATAAAAATCAATATTCTGTATGTAATTGTTTGAAAATGACAACTTATACAAATATGATTAAGGGTTAGTGGCAACGATTATTATAAAGTAACCACCTATGTAGTTCATTAAATCAAGTTTGTAATAAATTGCAATGAATCTCAATGTAAGGTTATATTTTTATAAGTTAAGGAATTAATTGAGATTAATGCTAACTCTATTCATAATATGACAATTGGTTGATTTAAAGAATAGAAAGCAAGATTTACTAATTAAATTGAAGTGTAAAATTAAATAATTGGATTAATTGCAATTTAATGAAATTTAATATTTAATTTTTGCGTTAATTGAAATTAAGATGAAATTTGTGAATAATAATGTAATAAACCATGAACTAGTGTTAATTTCATCCGTTGGATAATAATGAAATGAATAGTAGAATGAAAATGTATTTTAATAGAATTTTTGGAAATTAAATTTATAATTTTTGAATTTAATGAAATTGTGGTTAATACTGAAATTGATAAATTAATCAACTCTAATTTGACATTTAAATTTGGGTAAATTAATGTAAATGATTTAGAAATTTAAATATGATGAATTTGTTAATTATAGAGTTGAAATTGAAAATTTGACTTAATTTGTTAATTTATTAATTTAATTAATTAATGTAAAAATAGCCATTTTGTCCACTAACTCGGATTTCGACGAAACCAGTTTCATCGGATCCATAACGGTGAATTATTGTAGGATTTCAAGTTTCATAGCGATCGGACCTGTCGTTTGATCGTACGAACGCGAAACGCCTTGAAATTGATTTAATTGAAATCAATTTGAAAAAAATTGATTTTAGCATAACATCTTGATATGATGAAATTAGGACGTGAAACATGTTCCGTTGCGTTTTAAATATTTTAAAACATCTATTTTGATATTTGGGTTGACTCAATTTCATTCCGGAGTGGAAACGGGCTTTTCGGGCCATATATTGTTCAGCGCGTTTATCAATCCGATCCATCTATTCTATTTCAACCTTGTCTATAAATACCCGATTATAAACCCTAGCCTACTTCTATTTCTCATTTGTATGTACCTATATTTCAACTATCTCTCCTCCTCAATGACAGACAAACGAACTCTAGATCCAAACACAAATCAAATTCAAATCCAAAACAAAAATTTCAAACTCCTCAAAAAAATTCACAAAAATTATATATCGAAGCTTTCGACGAGCGCATCTCAAATCTGAAATTTGTTTTCCAAATTGAATCACCGTTTCACCAGAAATGCATGATCAATTCTCGGCTGTTCATTTGGGTCGCGTTCAACTTGCACGGATCGTCGATTTAGCTGTATGGATAGGAGGAGAGTGTCGCGTGTGGTTCATCGGCGTTGGTGGTTTGTGATGTTAACGGCCTGATCATCGCCGTTAATTGGTTTGGGTTGCGTTTTAAGTGGCAGTGGCTGCTCTCGGTCATTGTCGAACGGCGATCGATGGATGCAGGAGATCTGGTCATGGTCGCGGCTAGCCTAGAAGAGGGGTCGTGAGGCATGCGGATGACCGTGGGCAATGGCATTGGCTTGGAAAAGATGGCGGCGCGTTCAATTTTTCGCGTACGAAGGTATTTAGTTTCTGGAGATGATAGCTGAGGTCACGTAGCGCTTTGGTTTGCTTTGTTTTATTTATTTTATTTTAATTTGATTTTCAAATGTTCTAACACGTGTAACTTTCTCACACGAGGTCCAATTCACCCACGGTTTTCGCCGCTAGCTTCGTATTGGAATTTCGAATATTTTGACGCTGGTATGGACGAATTCCGAGGCTATCCAAATTTTGGGTTTAAATTGGATTTAAATTCAGTTTAAATTCAAAAGGTGAGTGTCTTAACCCATTCACAACTTCTAGAATTTCTTATGTCTGTTAAATTTAATTTTGTAGTGATTAGGCATTTATTTATGACTGTTTAGTATATTTTAATCCTCATCTCAGTTAATTGCATTTATTTAAATTAAATCGTTATTTAATTTATTATTGAATATAACTGCCAATTAATTACCTGTTAAATATTATCAATTATATATTGATATTGATTAATTGTTTTGGATGATGATTGTGATGGATGTATGATTTTATGATGGATGAATGGATGTTTATTTATATCATTATAATCTGTAAGTTCTTTTTGATTCGGGATTGCGGTTTAAAATGATATATAACCGTATTTTTATTTTTATTTACGGATTGAAATGATAAATATCCGTATCACATGACCATAGGGTAGATGTTATCCTGCTTTTTGGCAAAGCCGTGATACCGAAAGATTGATCAAAAACAAAAGACAGTTCGTCTCAGAGATTGGTTATACTTCACTCTGCTATGGATATCGATGAATTTTGTCCGAGTCCGGAACCGGCCAAAATTGATAGGACATGACAAGAAAGGTCGAAGGAGTCGTCATTTCAAATTTCAGGTCAATCCGAGTCCGTATGCTCAAGATATGATGGATTCAATTTGAGAGAGGTAGCCATTATCTGGTTCGAAACCATCACCTTCGAACCCATCCAATACCCCTACCTCGAAACCATCCAGTTCGAACCCATCCACTGTCTATGCTTCGAACCCATCTAGTTCGAACCCATCTGGTTCGAAACCATCCCAAAGCCTTCCTTCGTACCCGCCGGTCCTTCGAATCCATGACGTCACCCAGCTTCGCATCCATCCAACTAAAGCCCCTTCGTATCCTTGCTTCGAATCCATGCAAGCCCTTACTTCGAATCCATCCTCACCGGTACGTCCGAGTCCATAGAAAACCCTCTAGCTTTGAGTCCATGTCACTTCGAACCGACCCTATTCGAATCGATCGAGTTCGAACCCATAGGGACTCCCTGATTCGAATCGGTCGCGTTCGAAGCCAGGGATACTCCTTTGTTCGAATCCACCGAGTCAGCTGGTTTGAATGACGTGTCATTCCATCGATACGAAGTCGCCATAGTTCACGGAGTCGAAGCGGTCCATTCGGAGATAAACTAGGATCGATTCGAGAGATACGCGCCACGTCACTGCAGACCCACGTGCACTCATGGATTCGAACTCAAGGGTTCGAAACTATCGGTTCGAACCACACAGCCAACCGAGAATCCTCATTTCGAACCGATCATATCTCCTAAACCACTGATCCAAATGCAACCAAATTTTCACAGTATCTTCCATACAAGATAAAGATTGTTCCTGCCAAGTTTCAGCTCGATCGGAACATTTCTTGATGGGTTCGAAATGACTTCGAATCGATGTCAGATCGAGACGAAACTTGGTGGGGTCGGTCGCGTGGGCCCACTCACGTGCCAGAAGACGTCTCCCGAAGTTTCAGCAAGATCTGGGCCTCCAACGCCTATAAATAGCACCCTGAAGCCTTTAGAAAAAGGGAGCTTCCGAGAACTTCTGCCATTGAACACCAAGACTCTGCCGGATTCAAATCTATTCATCAGAATCACTGTTGTATTCAGATTTCAAAGCTATTATCAACTGTAATCCGTTGTAATCGATTTAATCAAGCAAAGCAATAAAGAGAAAACCTTCAAAGTGGACGTAGGCGCGAACGCCGAACCACTATAGATCCTGTGTTTGTGATTGTTGTTTGTGAATTACTGTGATTGGTTACTTAGAGCTGAATTCCATATTGATCGTTGCTGAGTTCTGTGTTGATTATTATCGAGTTGAGTACGTAAACGGGTGCTTTCGTGATATTGGATGTTTGTGACCAATTTTGGCGCAAACATTTTGGTGCTTTCACTGAGAGCTTGAACTCAGGAGGTCTACCAATTGATAGCAAGTTCAAAGAGAGTTTGAAAATTCAAATTTAAGAAATTATGACGAGACAATCAAGCCGAAGGCCAAGGCCAGAGAGAAGTGAACAACAAGGAAGTCAGGAGGCTTCCTCAGGAGCGAATCAACCATCGATCTACATCACTAGGGACGAGATGGAGACGATGATGAAGAAGCAAGAGGAGTTGATCCAGAGTTTATTTCAACAGATAGGACAGCTTGGAGCACAGAATAGAGGAGCCAATGGAGTCCAGAATGAAGCAGGACCATCCGGCGTCGCACCCGGATTAGGGGGCACACCCATGGAGAACGTTGGTCCAATTTCGGAGGGAGAAAGAGGAGTATCTGCGCAACCTGGAGACAGCAGAGGAATGAGCGCTCAGTCAAGGGGGCAGATTTCAGAGTTCCCTCGTGAACTCGGGGGGCAGGTTGAGAGCAATGAACGAGGATTGCACCTTGGAGATGAAGATAAATTGGCCCAAATGGTTAGGCGAGGCATGAGAGGCGGATTAACGAACAAAGATCTTGAAGACGTAAACATGAGTCCCTTTTCTCCTGCAATTAGGATGGCTAGGAACCCACCAGAGTTTAAGTTGCCATCAATAGAGATGTATGATGGGAGGACGGATCCCGCTGTCCATTTGACGAGGTACATGAGGCATATGGAGGTGCTGGGGGCATCACAAGAGGTTATGGCCCGATGCTTTCCATTATATCTAACGGATATCGCAGCATTATGGTTTAGGCAACTAGAGAGCGGCTCCATAGGAACATGGGCAGACTTGACGGAAAGATTCGTGAGACAATTTAGGGTTCACATTGCAAGACCCAAAAACGTAATGAGTTTGGCAATTTTGAAGCAGAAGGCTGGAGAGACTTTGAGAAGTTTTCTGACGCGATTCAATGCGGCAGCAGCATCGATGGATCGGCCAGATCCATCCATGGTTATGATGGCAGCCGTTTCCGGGATAGCTGATGGCACGGATTTCAAAAATTCATTGACGAAAGATCCACCTATGGATCTAGGGGAATTCTATCATGAGGCGGAAAAGTTCCTACGATTGGAAGACGCGAGTGCAGAAAGAGAAGAAGGAGATGAGCTCAATGTTTACACGGTTAAAGACGAAAAGCCTCTCAAAAGGGACTCGGATAAGGATAAAGGTAAAAGAAAGAGTGAGAATGACAGAGACAGATTAAAGCGGCAGCGGAGGGAGCCGCGATTCACCACATACACTGAGCTGAATGAAAGCTTGGAACGAATTTATCATGATACCAAAGAGAAGGTTCCATATCGTAGGCCAATGCGAAGGGACCCAACTTCTGACGAAAGGAAATCAGATAAGTATTGCATATTTCATGAATTGAATGGTCATAACACTAATGATTGCAGGCATCTTAAGGACGAGGTGGAAGGACATATCAGGAACGGTATGCTCCTTCAGTATGTGAGGAAACGGACTCCCGCAGTGGAGCCAGAGCGCCCGCCGTCTACCTCAACTAGAGGTGGCCCTGAGTCGGGACAACGTCTGATTATCCATTGATTGATTAAAATCACGATGAACAAGTTGTAAACCTCTCACTAATGCGGTTAAATCATTTACACATGTGAGCGATCGCGTACGATCCATAGGCATGCTTTGAATGACTACCAGCGCATCATAGTGAGAGTTTACACTTTGACATCCCTGCTTTGCCTTCTGCTTTGATTTTGATTTGAACATCTAGACTCTGTTTGTATGGACATTTCTGCTATGAGATTCGTATAATCATTGCTTTTATATTTGCAATTCCATGAAAGAATTTATCTTCATGCCCGTTGGATCGCGAACGGTCCACGAGCACCTTCTGTATGGCGATGAACCGCCAGAGTTTTGATTCAGAAACTCCCCCGAATATGAACTCCGGCATTGATAATACTAAGTCCCCCCCGGGCACACATAATTTGCCTCGAACGGCATACGATCGCGAACGATCACAATTTGCCTCGAACGACACACGATCGCGAACGATCACAAATCGCCTCAAACGGCATCCGACCGCGAACGGTCACGATTCACTTATATCACAAATTCGCCTCGAACGGCACACGATCGCGAACGATCACTTTCTGCCTTGAATGGCACCGACCGCGAACGGTCATGGTTCACTAATTATAAAATCCGACCTCGAACGGTCACCATTCGCCTTGAACGGCACTTGGTCGCGAACGATCGTCATTTGCCACGAACAGCAGTCGACCGCGAACGGTCCCATCTCATCATTTGCCGCGAACGGCATCGACCGCGAACGGTCCTATTCCATCCTATGCCACGAACGGCACGGACCGCGAACGGTCCCGATTCACCTCAAGCAGTATGCGATCCCGAACGATCGACGCATGGATTTATACGCTCGACCGCGCACGGTCGCACTTCACCTCGAATGACTCGATCACGAACGATCGTCATTTGAAGTTGAGCGCTTGACCACGAACGACCGCGCTTCATCTCAAATAACTCGATCCCGAGCGATCGTCACTTGAGGTCATATAAAACTGTCAAATTCTTTACAGGTCGATGATAGGATAAGAACATCCAACTCAAAGCATTACAAAACACACCTTCCTACCGCAAGGCATGTTTTGGGGGGGGGCAAGATGTTATCCCGCTTTTTGGCAAAGCCGTTATACCGAAAATTGATCAAAAACAAAAGACAGTTCGTCTCAGAGATTGGTTATACTTCACTTTGCTATGGATATCGATGAATTTTGTCCGAGTCCGGAATGGGCCAAAATTGATAGGACATGACAAGAAAGGTCGATGGAGTCGTCATTTCAAATTTCAGGTCAATCCGAGTCCGTATGCTCAAGATATGATGGATTCAATTTAAGAGAGGTAGTCATTGTCTGGTTCGAAACCATCACCTTCGAACCCATCCAATACCCCTACCTCGAAACCATCCAGTTCGAACCCATCCACTGTCTATGCTTCGAACCCATCTAGTTCGAACCCATCTGGTTCGAAACCATCCCAAAGCCTTCCTTCGTACCCGCCGGTCCTTCGAATCCATGACGTCACCCAGCTTCGCATCCATCCAACTAAAGCCCCTTCGTATCCTTGCTTCGAATCCATGCAAGCCCTTACTTCGAATCCATCCTCACCAGTACGTCCGAGTCCATAGAAAACCCTCTAGCTTTGAGTCCATGTCACTTCGAACCGACCCTGTTCGAATCGATCGAGTTCGAACCCATAGGGACTCCCTGATTCGAATCGGTCGCGTTCGAAGCCAGGGATACTCCTTTGTTCGAATCCACCGAGTCAGCTGGTTTGAATGACGTGTCATTCCATCGATATGAAGTCTCCATAGTTCACGGAGTCGAAGCGGTCCATTCGGAGATAAACTAGGATCGATTCGAGAGATACGCGCCACGTCACTGCAGACCCACGTGCACTCATGGATTCGAACTCAAGGGTTCGAAACTATCGGTTCGAACCACACAGCCAACCGAGAATCCTCATTTCGAACCGATCATATCTCCTAAACCACTGATCCAAATGCAACCAAATTTTCACAGTAGCTTCCATACAAGATAAAGATTGTTCCTGCCAAGTTTCAGCTCGATCGGACCATTTCTTGATGGGTTCGAAATGACTTCGAATCGATGTCAGATCGAGACGAAACTTGGTGGGGTCGGTCGCGTGGGCCCACTCACGTGCCAGAAGAGGTCTCCCGAAGTTTCAGCAAGATTTGGGCCTCCAACGCCTATAAATAGCACCCTGAAGCCTTCAGAAAAAGGGAGCTTCCGAGAACTTCTTCCATTGAACACCAAGACTCTGCCGGATTCAAATCTTTTCATTAGAATCATTGTTGTATTCAGATTTCAAAGCTATTATCAACTGTAATCCGTTGTAATCGATTTAATCAAGCAAAGCAATAAAGAGAAAACCTTCAAAGTGGACGTAGGCGCGAACGCCGAACCACTATAGATCCTGTGTTTGTGATTGTTGTTTGTGAATTACTGTGATTGGTTACATAGAGCTGAATTCCATATTGATCGTTGCTGAGTTCTGTGTTGATTATTATCGAGTTGAGTACGTAAACGGGTGCTTTCGTGATATTGGATGTTTGTGACCAATTTTGGCGCAAACAGTAGAAAATTTTATACAGACATCGTGGCCTATATATATAATTATTTTGAAATGATTTTCTATGGTCTTGGAAAGGAATATACAGTTTAATAAATATTAATTTTTGATATTATATAAATATTACTTTATTTATATATATATAGTTAAGTTCTTGAATTTAAGCTATGTATAAATTTGTTTCATAAAAATAAGTTGAATAATGGAATTTGATTGTTTTATATTATATGGTTACGTACCTGCTTAAGATATTGTATATATGGAGTTTAATGACTTCAATAAAAATTAAGTTGGAAGATAAATAGGAAATTGGTTCGAATTGAATTATTTAAGAATTATACTCGAATAAATTTGATTTGAAACTTAAATAAAATTGAGATTTTAAAGGGTATGATTCTTATAACTTAATTTGGTGTAGAGCGATTTAAACAAATATCGAGTTGATTTAAATGAATATATCAAGTTAACCAAAATTTAAGAATATCCCGTTATTTGAAGTTAAAGGTTTTACGTAAATGATATTTGATTTATTAAGTAAACGTTTCAAATCAAAATAATTGTAATTGAATTTAATAAAAATGGGATTATCAAAGAATTAGTTTTGAAATAGTGGAATATCTAAAACTTTGAAATATATGAATTGAAATGGTTTATTTGGAGGTTCAAACCGGTATTTGGAATTTATTTGTGAAATTAAAGGAGCTATTTTATTATATAAAGAAATTTAATATTTAAACCATTTAAGTATTAGAAGTCATGTTTCAAAGCTATTGGTTTCAAGGTATATAGATTTGAAAGTGCTATGATTTTGGAAAAAGGATATATTTGAAATAAAAATGATATCATATTGATTTTAGTTTTAAAATGGAAATGATAACGTATTTATATGGTGTTGAAATGGATATTATATTCTGGTTTTAAAAGTACAAACTATTTTGGAAAGACAGTGGTGTTATAATAACGTTCGGTTGTTAAAGAGACCAGGATCGAAAGTTGTCATACTCTCTGTCAACTCCGAAAACCACTTTAACAACCGTGTACGCGGTGGAGATTCCAGAATGAAGTAGGATGGTGGCGGCATTTCCTTTGAGGTAAATACGTGGATCCGACTCCCGTGAGTTGGCATAAGATGACTAAATCAGGAGCGATTGACGGGCTAATGAAGTAGCACCTTTGATTGGACACATCCCTTCGATATTATACTTTGACTTTTGATTTGATTCGGTGGCCACTTTTGATTTTTTTTTTGGGGTATGGCTCGAGGTGGGCGGTAGCTGCGGCTATGCGTTACCATTGGCCCGGAAGCGTAATTGGTATATCTACCCTAGCATTGCCTAGTTGTGCCGTGTCACCTATGGAGTGCCCTCCAACGACGTCCAGTACGGGGAGATTACGGTACTGTATAGACTATGGGAATATAGAAGTGTGTTAAGGTGGAAAATGTAAAGCCTTAACGCTATTTTCAGTATATTATACTTTACTTTAGACACTATTATAATGGCATATATTACTACATAGTAGATAGTTTAACGGATCCTTATGAGATATAGACGCTATTTTCTTCATAAATTAAAATTTCATAAAATCAAAAAAATCATTCATACATATACATACATACATACATACATACATATATTTATTAAATTTATTAATTTTTCATTTTATTATGCTTCCATTGCGAATGAATATTCTTATGTTTGTTATAAGTTTTATAATGCATAAAATATGTTAAATTGTTGTTGCACTTTCAAATATAGTCTTATTTGTCACTATCTCAACAAATATTTGAATTAAATGTATAAATTATTTATCTGATCAAATGTGTCAAACATGAGGTACCAAATTCAATTCTTTTCGCACTAGATACTTAATTAAAAATATTACCAAATCGTAAATTTTAAATCAATCAAATTAACATGATTAATTCTCTCTCTCTCTCCAAAAACACACACACATAGATATATATATATAACCATAATAAGGAATAAAAAGTTTGTTTTCTTGGTTCTCTCCAATTATATTACGTCAAAGTTCTCATTCAAGTTATTACCTTTAGGTTACTATTCATTTTTTTCCCTTTCATGTCAAGGTTAATTTTCATTACATTACATCATAATAATATGATCATATGTCCATATGCATTTCACTTTTTTTTTAAATTTTAAATTTACACATTTATTTTTACGGATTAATTTTATCAAAAATAATAATTTTACCATTACTGAATTTTACTTTGAGATAAATGTTTGATATATTTAATTTTATTAAAGTTTTATCACAAAGAGAAATTATTGAAAAAATATTTCGTTTACAAAACTAGAATATTTTGAGAAAACTGCAATATTTATAAGCTTTCCATGTTTCTATTTTGTCCACTTTCAACTATTGTCTAATCTATTTGGTTATAAATTATGTTATAATTTTTGTTTAACTACGTGATGTCAATCAGTGAGGTTGTTTCTTCTCTGACCAGTGGACCTATCAGTTCAACTCAGAATTCAAGCAACACCCTTCCAACTCAATCCAGTGGTACCATGAGGTCCCTTTACAGTTATGACAGCAGCTCTCTCCACATCACAGCACAAAAAGTTGATGGAAAAAAAAAATACCTGCAGTGGGCAGAGTTGGTAAAATTGGTTATCACTGGGCATGGAAAACTTGGATGCCTCACTGGAGATCTTCCTGCACCTCCTTCGAATGACTCCACCTACAAGGTATGGCAGGATGAGAATTCTATTGTCCTTGCTTGGCTAATTAACCCGATAGATCCGAAAATCAGCTGCAAGTATTTGTTTTTCAAAATCACCAAAGATGTATGGGATGCTGCCAAAAAGATGGACTCTGAACTTGGTAAAGCTTCTCAAAATTTTGAAATCTGCACCAAGCTCAAAGGACTCAAACAAGGTAATCAAACCGTTACCAATATTTTTCGGACTTACGGGACCTGGGGTAGGAACTCAATTTGTATCTGGATATCACACTCTTATGGGCTAACTGCACTACAATATAGCAGCAGCAGTTAGAAAAAGAACGAGTTTTTGAGTTCCTTACTGGGTTGAACAGTAATCTTGATAAAGTGAGAGATTGTTTGTTTAGTTGTTCCCTATTTCCTGACACCGAAAAAGCATTTTTGAAGGTTAGACGTGAAGAAGCATGTCGTCGTGTAATGCTTACTACTCTCGAATTACAGCACATAGAAAGCTCCGCTATTGTCTCAAAACCAAGACCACCGCCACATGGCAGATTCAATCCTGATCCTCGGCCTAATCGTAAGGGTGAAAGACCTTGGTGTGATCATTGCAAATGTCACGGCCATACTCGGTCCACTTTTTGGGAAATTCATGGCAAACCACTGAATTGGACTCCTTGTCGCCAGAATGACAAAAAGGCCCACCAAACTCAGCCTGAAAGTAATGTTATTCGAACGTCAGAAAAGTGTACGAAATTGTTATATAGTAACATCAAAAAAACATTAGTAAATAGTTAGATAGTAACGTCAGAAAAGCATTACGCAACTGTACACACAAATTGTTAATAGTAACGTTACAAAAGTATCACGAAATGGTTACATGTTGCAAATTGCAACTTATGTTGCAAATTGCAACAGCAACAAACCGTCACAGATACGTCGCAAAATTAGTATAGGTAGAATTGTGCGGTTAACAAATAAAATAGTAAAGAGCATACCGATTAGATTGTCTGAGTCCAGTTTCTGAAAATTGTTTCCTTGAAACAATATTACCCCTTCTGCGGCGCTCGAGGAAATCGAGCAATTGTTCCTCAAGATAAAACAGACATTTTCCGTGACAAAGCACAGCAATCGTAGAGCAATGACGAACTCAAAAGAGTATTTTTAAGAAGAGTGCTGCGAGGAGAAAAAAAAGCAGAAAAATTAATTCTGTTTTCACTGTATTCTATCCGCCTATATATAGACTCGGCGCCTGTTCAAATGGATGCGATTGTTGGAAAGGTTGTGACCCTTTATTAGGCGGTGCGACCGTTTGAATTCGAACAGACAGAAATAAAAAAATGTTCGATCTGAACAGCTACGCCAAGCCAACTACAAAGTGCTAAGTGCCACTAATATGCCTCAAACGCCCATTCACCCGCACCGCGGATGTGGTTGCAGGCTCGAACACGAGCGTTGATTCACGCGAGGTGGTGCAATACACCACCCGTCATGGCTTGTGTCTCTATTTGTCTATATGAATTGTCATAGTATTCACATTTTAGTATATAAACAAAAATAGTTTATTTTATTCTAAGATGGGACTATTCAACTTCGAAGGCAATTTATGTCTTCACATTCCCCAATACAACTCATTCATTTCTAACAATCTCCCACATGAATGAGTATTTGTTCAATTTGTTCTTAAAATTATGCGAAACATTTATCGTATCGGTTAAGTAGCACATTGGTCTTGAACTTTCCTAGTGTTTATCCTTTTGACTTACTGGCGAATTAGTGGACTAGGTTGTCTTTGAAATGTAAGCCTTTTGTGTAAATCTAAAATAGACAACACACAATAAGTGTTTCAAATCCTCCTTGGTTCTCTATTTGTGTTCGTTTTTGCCATGAACACCAGCTTGGTCTCATGAGTGCTTTGGAGATTTGGCCTTACCATTCTCCTTGAAGCGGCGCATTCGCACTTACATAGGTGATTCTATAATGGGTATTTTCTCAATACTCGATTCTATAATATTACCAAGTACAGACATCATTAAAAGTATCAAAACTTATCCTATTCTCCGGTGAGTAGTGCATTGACTTATCATAGGAATGATTTGAATAGTGTTATCAAGTTTATCTAAACTTAGTTGTCCCTTTGAACCTAGATCTAGGGATCTTCAATTATCCAGTTAGCTAGTTGTTAAAATTTGGTGATACAAAATCACAAATAGAGGAAAATATGCAAAAGAAAGAATGAGATGGTTTTTTTCCTAATTAATAGGCATATTTGAGTATGTTTATTTCTCTCTAATTGGTTAATCAAATTATTATTTTTCATCTAATGTTAACTTGGGAATTAAGTTATTTATTATATAAATAGAGACTGGAAGAGAGTAAAAATGTGGTGGAAAAATCTATTTGCTAATTTTTTCTTCTCCATCTTTGTTCTTCTTCTCCAACAATTTTAGCTATATAGATATTTGCTCCCTTTCTCAATTTGGTTATTCAATGATATTTTTTTTAAAATTTTGTGAATCAATAAAGTGTGTGGTTGGGTGGAATATCTTGTGTTATTGCATTTTGATTTCAATTCCGTCTTGTTTTCAGTCCAAGTTATCTCTTTGTGATTTGAGTGACAAAGATACGTTGATAAAAGCTTCCAGAAAGCACTACTATTTCTATAATAGTTTGGTATCAGAGCACAAATCATCACAAAGCTTAGAGTAGTTTTGGTTTGAAAATTTTGTGATGTCGGATATGATTTCATTTTCGAAGATGACTATTTTAGGTGGGAAAAATTGGGGTATTTGGAAGTCTAAGATGGAGGATGTTCTGTACCTCAATGATCTTCATGATCCGATTGATGAAGATGGAAGAAGCCCTCTGATGTAGACGAGGGAAAATGGAAGAATATGGATAAGAAGACGATTGCTCTGATTCGTCAATATCTTGATGATTCAGTTTTCCATTATGTGGCTAATTGTGAATCCACGAAGGCTTTACGGTACAAGTTCGTATCTTTGTATGAGTTCAAAGAGTGCTACTAGTAAGGCTTTTCTAGTTCAAAAGTTGATACAACTGAGATTAGAAGAAGAACTTTTGTTATGGAGCATTTGAATGAATTTCAAGATGTAATAAATCAATTGGCAAATATGAAGGTCAATTTTGATGATGAGTTACATGCTCTTTTATTAATGAGTTCGCTTTCAAAAAGTTGGAAAACTTTGGTTGTTTCATTGATTAATTCCAATGCTAATGAAACTCTCTCTGTGGAAACATTTCAAAGCAGCCTTTTGAATGAGAAACTTAGAAGAAAAGGGTCAGGTATGAAATCAATTCAAAGTGAGGCTATAGTGGCAAGGGACTCAAAGAAATATATAATTTGGAAGAAGGACGCCAATAGTAGAAGTGTTATCACTTGTTATTATTGTAATAAGAAAGGTCACATACACTGCAAGTGTTATGCTTGTAAAAGAGATCAGAAAAAGGCAACACATGGTGATAGTAGTGGTGATGGACTGGTAGGTTTTGCTGAAGGTGCCGATAGTGATTCTTCTTGTGATGTTCTCTTTAGTGAAAATAAGCCTTGAAAGATAGATTCGGGAGCCAATTTTCACATTTATAGAGATGTGAATGGATTTTCTTCTTATAAGAAGAGTGTCGGCATGATTAGGACAACCAACGGAGAAGAGCGACTTATTTGTGGTATTAGATCTATCAGGTTTCGTATGCATGACGGTGTGGTTAGAGAAGTTTTTGGAGTAAGACATGTACTCACTTGTTTGCATAATCTTATTTCTCTCGGTCAGTTGGATCGCCATGATTGCACTTATGAGACTCAAGGTGGAGTTTTGAGAGTGAAGAAAGGTAGTCGTGTAAGGATGAGAGGATTATTGGAAGAAGGAAATCTTTATAGCTTGGTAAGTTCTATAGTCGACAATGGAAAACGAGTGATTATTGAAGGACCTAGTCGATAGCATGGTGGAGAGGTTAATATGATCACTGCTTATGATTCTAGCATTGAGGATCATATTTTAGACGTGGGTCTTCATGTTGATGATGCTCGAGGGATCGATAGTGATTAGGTAATGAGCTCATATCAAGTGATAGATGGGTGTTGAATTGCAAAATCCACAAAGATAAGACGGAGATCTTTGTAGTATTACAAACGTTTTTGAGACCGAATTTGTGTGGTGCACCTCATGTGGGAGATGCATCACTTCCAGGCAGTGGTTGAGGTAGTGTGGTTGAGATATTGAGATTTGTGATAGATCTAGATATGACATGCTTGATATGTTGGAGCTATGTGATTTTGCATCAAGGTGGAGTGTTAAATTTTGGTGATACAAAATCACAAATAGAGGAAAATAAATTTGCAAAAGAAAGAAAGAGAAGATTTTGTTTTTTCTAATTAGTAGGCATATTTGAGTGTGTTTATTTCTCTCTCTAATTAGATAATCAAATTGTTTTTTGCCATCTAATGTTAACTTGGGCATTAAGTAATTGATTATATAAATAAAGACGAGAAGAGAGTGTAAAAGTATGGTGGAAAATCTATTTGTTGATTTTCTCTTTCCCATCTTTGTTCTTCTTCTCCAACAATTTTAGCCATATAGATATTTTCTCCCTTTTTCAATTTGGTTATTGATTCATGGTATTTTGTTTATTTTAGCTTTTTTCTATTAATTGTAAACAAAATTTTGGTGAATCAATAAAGTAGGTGGTTGGATGGAATATCTTGTGTTATTGCGTTTTGATTTCAATTTCGTCTTGTTTTCAATTCAAGTAATCTCTTTGTGATTTGGGTGACAAAGATCCATTGATAAAAGCTTCCGCAAAGTTCTACTATTTCCATAACACTAGGTGGGGTTTCCGTTTAAAGAAACTTTTAGTTTATGGGCCTTAACCCCATTCTCATTAATAAGATATTAACCTTCTCTCTAGATAAGTCATTTGTTAGTGGATCCGCAATGTTATCATTTGATCTTACATAGTCAATTGTGATAACCTCATTGGAGAGAAGTTGTCTAACAGTTTTATCTACGACGAATATGTCTAGACTTGCCATTATTAAGCTTACTATTGGCCCTTCCAATATTTGATTGGCTATCGCAACGTATGCTTACTGGAGGTACAGGTTTTTCTCAATTTGGAGTACCTTCTAAGAAATCTTGAAGCAAATTTACTTCTTCTGCGACTTTGTCAATAAATTCCGATTTCATGGTTGATCTTGTTATGCAAGTTTTTTTAGAGAATCTCCGAGATATTGCCCCACCAGTTAAGGTAAACACATATCCACTAGTGAATTTTGTATTTGATGAACCAGTTATCCAGTTTGTATCACAATACCCTTCTATTATAGATGAGTACATATCATAATGTAGTCCATGACTTTGTGTACACCATAGGTATCATAGTACTCGAATTATGGAATTCCAGTGATTCTTTCCCGGGTTTCTAGTATACTGCTGTGCATATATATCAGGCCTAATGTAGTTCACTTTGTGCATAATGCTGCCTAGCGTACGAGAGTACTCAAGTTGATAAATACTATCACTGCTATTTTTAATTTGGTTTTGGTTCAAATCTATGGGTGTTTTTTGCTGGTATTATGTTGTGTTTTTTAAACTTTGCAAGTATTTTCTCAATGTATTGTGTTTGGGATGACACATATCCTTAGTTGGTTTTATGTATCTTTACCCCAAGTATCACATCAACAATTTCCAGATCTTTCATATCAAATCTGACGGAAAGCATATCTTTTATAGATTTTACCATCTCCTTATTGCTTCCAAATATTAGTAGATCGTCTACATATAGACATACAATGACATATCTCATATTTGTATGTTTAGAATAGACACATATTCCACTTTCATTTATATGAAATCCATTTAATATCATATTTTCATTAAATTTTTCATGCCATTGTTTAGGCCCTTGTTTAAGCCCAGTGATTTTCTTAATCTACAAACCTTACTTCTATATCCAGTTTTTAGGAAACCTTCAGGTTGTTTCATGCATATTTCTTCTTCCAATTCTCCATTTAAAAATGATGTCTTTACATCCATTTGATGTATTTCTAAATCGAGCATGGATGCGATTACTATCAGCATTCTTATTGATGTTATTCTAGTTACTGAAGTACGTATCAAAATAGTCCAGGTCTTCCTTTTGTCTGAAACCTTGAACCACAAGTCAAGCTTTTGTAGGATCTAGATTAACCCTAGAGGGGGGGGGGAGTGAATAGGGTTATAGCAAATTTTCTCGATATAAACACAGAAACATAACGCAGAAATAAATATGCTGAAAAAGTAAATCACACACAAAATTTACCCAGCTTCGGCAACCCCTGCCTACTGCTGCATTCCCAGATTTCTATTAGAATTAAATAGTATCACGCTTACAAACACTTTACTAGACTCGCAGACATTTGCTCCCGCTCACAAACACTCTACTAGACTCGCAAACATTTGCTCCCGCTCACAAACACTCTACTAGACTCGCACACCCTGCCCCCGCCTATAGAGTTTCGTTTACTCGCAAACTCTGCTCCCGCCTACAATAGAACTTTGCTTACTCGAAAACTCAGCTCCCGCCTATAGAGCTTTGCAAACTCGCACACCCTGCTCACTGAACTAATTCTAACTAGACAATCTGACACTACCTAAACCCTAGGTGGTGATTTACCAAGTTTTGTTTCGTAAAGTGAAAACAAAAACTTAAAACAGTTTAAAACAACTTAAAAACAAATAACCCTAATTGAAATTAAACTAAAGCCTTTTATAATAAGGCCGACCCCCCTTTTTTTTTTTAATTCTATGACCCGTTCCCTTCTTCTTTTGCTTGGCCCGTTCCTTTGCTTGTGAGAATAATGGCGGCTTCGTCCTGTTTCTGAAATTAGTGCTTCGGCTCTTCTACTCCAAATTAGGGCTTCGGCTCTTGATCCAAATTTAGGGTATTGAAGCTGCGCCTTTTCGTGTGCTTCGTTCTCGTTCGTTCGCTCTTGGCCGCTTCTGTTTGATCGAGTTCACTGTTGCGATTTCGGTACGTAATTTATCCTTTTTTTTGCTTTACTGGTTGATGCTTGAACTCGATGGAATAATTGCCGATGATGATTAGGGTTTTTATAGGATTTGATTTCCTATTTTTGCGTTCGTATATGTTGATTTGAATTTGTCATATGCCGTTCGATCTGGTATTGATGCACGAGATTTCACTGACTTGTTCATAATTGTATATTCGATGCTTGATACTCACGGCTTTGAATTGCCGTGCTCATCATGGTGTTGATTTTTTTTTTTTGACTTCGTTAATTCTTCATACTCACTTGAATTTTATAATTTGACTTCTGGTTTCACTTTTTGTCTTCGGCATTGAATGACTTGATTAACTGGAAATCTTGACTTTGTTGTCATTTGCGAAACTGTAGTTCACTGCATCACTGTAACCTGTATCTTTGAATCTTGATTCTGGTCAACACTTGTATTTGCAGTTGATCTGATGCATTTCTGGCTTGGTTACTTTGGCATGGTTTGTTTGCCTAGTGATACTTGTTGTTGTGTAGACTGTAGTCTATTTGATTACTTTAGTTGCATTGATCTCTGTAGTCTGCACTTGTATAGTTGGTTCCATATTCATGTATCTTGATGTTGTATAGACTTTTTCATGCTGCTGTGATGCAGTTTCCTTCACTGTTGTATCTTTGGGAGTTTGCACTGCTTCATGTTGAATTCATTGAAGTATTGATTGTTACATTACTTAATGTTGTCACTATGTTCGACATGGTCTTTGTAATGCTTGGTTACTGGTCGAGTTCATTTGTATTTGAACTACTCTCTGGAGTGGTTGTTGTGTTCTCTGACTCTGGTGCCTTCTACAACAATGTTCTCTTGTTCGATCACTTGCTTGGATTAGCTCTGTATATTACTATGTTGATGGTTGCTGTGCACTCTGATGTATATGCATTTAACACTGTCTTTTACTGTAGTCTTCATTGTTGTGTTTTGTACTTGATTTGCATTGCTATACTGTTGCATTATGGTCTTCTCATTCTGTTGCACTTTGGTTTAGTTGTGCATTTGTCCAGCCATTTAAACTGACCTTGTACTTCTGGTTTTGATTCATATGTTCTTCAAGTCAGTGGTGCACTGTGCCATGCATTTGTACTTCTCTGGTCTCTTCATTCCTGTAGCTCCATCTTGACTTGGGTTGTTGATTCATTTAGTGATAATGTTGATTTCACTCTGGCCATACTGCATTTTACTTGTTGCATACATGAACTTGACACTGTAAAATTCTCGTTGCACCTTGGTTGTTCACCATGTTGCATTCATGAATTTTCTGTCTTGACTTCACTGTGAATTTGGAATTTGTCTAAGCTTTGCATTCTTTTGTAGCCTTGTGTTGAATCCAGTTATAAAAACTCGGGTTTGACCTTGTGCTTGAGTCGTGATTTTGAATATATTGCACGTGAGTTGAACCCGGCTTTTCATTTGGGTTTGACCTGTGCTCACCTGTCCTTGTAGCATTATCAAGTGTATATCGATGTGCACGGCCTTGTGGCATGTACAGTGATACACTGTGCATGTCACATTGTTCGTGTATGATGAATTCTATTTTAAATGATGACGAACAACCCAAATAACTGAGGCAAATCATATTTTCAAAAATCATATTTCATTTTATATTGCAAAAATATTTCTTTTTCAATTTTACTGCGTCAAAATTTATTTTTGCAGATTGCTCAGATGCTGGATTCAAACTAGAAGGAAGTTGAAGATAAAAATACGAGTGTGAGTGATATGTAGTGACGTCAACTGTAAATATGAAATGTGATGTAATTGTAATCAAAGTTGTATAGTTATAGTGAGAGCTTGAAATTGTACTATTCAAATTTGTAAAGAATATTTGTTTGAATAAAATATTCGTTTGAATTCGAATTCTGTGTTATTTAATTTATTCAACAAATATTTATTTAATCTGTGAAAATAAAATAGTATATTAACAAATACATTTAAACGAATGTATATATGTTTATTATCATCAAACAAAAATCATATAAGCGCATATTCAACAGCTTTATACTTGTCTATTGAACCATCAGGTTTCAATTTCTTCTTAAATATCCATTTATTACCCAAGGTCTTGCATCCTTAAGGTAAATCAACTGATTCCCATGTACGATTTGCCATAATGAATTCGATTTTATTATTAATGGTCTCCTTCCAATAAGGGGCATCGGTGGAGGACATAGCTTGTATGTATGTTAATGGATCGTCTTCTAACATAAATGTGTAGAAGTCTGGACCAAAGGTTTTTGATGTTCTTGATCCTTTGCTTCTTCTTAGTTCCTCCTTTGGTTGATTTGCACTAATTTGCTGATCATTATCAATTTTTTTGTTCAGTATTCTCAAGAGAATTGAAGATTTCGATTTCCCTTGGTTTCTTTTGAGGATAATTTCCAGTAACCCGTTTTAAATGGTATACATGCTCGAAAAATCTAGCATTTTTCCACTCAATGATGGTATTTACGTAAATATCATCAATTTCGGATTTGTGTACCAAAAACCGATAAGCATTATTATTTTGTGTATATCCAATGAAGACACAATCAATTGTTTTTGGTCCAATTTTGACTTTCGTTGGTTTAGGTACATTTACTTTCGCAAGACACCCCCACATTTTTAAGTATTTGTTGGATGGTGGTCTATTTGTCCAAAGTTCATGGGGAGATTCAGATGTTTTCTTTCATGATATCTTATTCAAAATGTGATTTGCGGAATGAATAGCTTCTTCCCAGAAGTTATCTGGCAAGCCAGAACTAATTAGCATGACATTCATCATTTCTTTAAGAGTTATATTTTTCCATCTGGCTATACCGTTGGATTGAGGTGAATACGGGGCCGTAGTTTGGTGTATAATGCTATGTTCGGCACAGAATTCCTCAAAAGGAAATTCATATTCTCCTCCTCTATCACTTCTTAAAGCTTTTGTTTTCTTTTTGAGTTGATTTTCAACTTCTGCTATGTACTACTTAAACATGTCGAATGCTTCGTTCTTACTTCTAAGGAGATACACGTAACAGTGCCTTGAACAATCATCAATGAAGGTAATGAAATACCTTTTTCCACCTCTAGTTTGACACATTTAAGTCACATACATCTATGCGTATTAGCTCTAGAGGTTCAGTTTCTTGTTCAACATGATGAAACGAAGTTCTTGTCAACTTTGCTTCTGCACAAACCTGACATTTATAGTTGGAATCTATGTCACATTTTGGTATAAAATCTAGATTAATCATTTTCCATAAGATATCGAAATTTACATAGCCTAATCTAGAATGTCATACGTTAGAGGAGTCAACAATGTAAGCAGAAGATTCAATTTTATTCATATCATTGTCTGGTACAATAATGCTTGCATTTGACTTAAATAAATCATCACAAACATATCCTCTTCCTACATACACTACATTCTTTGATAACATAAACTTGTCAGACACAAAATTGAGTTTGAAACCATACTTGCAAAGCAGTGATCCAGAAATTGGGTTATTGCGGATTTCTGAAACATAAAGAACATCTTCCAAAGCTAGTTCTTTTCCAGAAGTCATTTTCAGTACAATCTTACCTTTGCCTTCGACTTTTGATGCGGATGAATTACCCATAAAAAGTCGTTCATCCTCAGTAGCAGTTTTGTAGGTTGTAAACATCCACTTATTTGCATATATGTGTCCTGCAGCTTTCATGTCTACAAGTCATTCCTTCGAGTTACCAACAAGGTTGTATTCGGACACTACTGCACATAAGTCCATATCAGACACTCCTTCTGAGATGTCAGCCATGTTTGCTTCTGATTTATATTTCTTGGGTGCCCGACATTCGATGGTTTTGTGTCCTTTCTTCCTACAATTATGACATGAATCTTGAAATTTCTTTTATTTTTTAGGAGCATGCTCAGGTTTTTTTTTTTGTTGGGTTTTTTTGACTCCATTTGCCTTGGGAATCATGGTATGCAAAGTCTTCTTCTCTGATTTCGGTTATCTTCCTCAATCCTTAATCGGATTACAAGTTCCTCCATTTTCATCTTCTTACGCTTGTGCTTAAGATAGTTTTTGAAGTCTTTCCATAATAGTGGAAGCTTTTCAATTGCAGTGGCAACCTGAAAGGATTGGCTTAGGGTCATTTCTTCGTGCAGTTGGTGATGATGACTTGTAACTCTTGAATCTGATTGATAACGGTCTTTGCATCAATCATTTTGAAGTCAAGGAATTTTTCTACTATGAATTTCTTCATGTCCATATTTTTGGTTTTGTACCTTTTCTCAAATGCCATTCAAAGTTCTTTGGATGTTCAAGCAGTATAGTATACATTGTATAGGCTGTTGTTGATCCCATTTAGTATGTAGTTCTTGCACGTAAAGTCAGAACTCTTCCAGACGTTCAAGGTTTCAACTTTTGTTGCATCGGGTTCCAATTCTTCGACTATAGGAGTATCTTTTGTAAGAAACTTTGCAAGGCCCAAAGTCGTCAAGTAAAACAGCATCTTTTGCTGGCAGCGTTTAAAGTCCATCCTTTTGAACTTTTCCGGCCGTTCTACATTAGACAACGCTATTGTTGGAACCATACTAGTAGATTGAGTAGTAATCATAGTCTTTGTTGGTGCAGAATTGTTGCTTTCATAGGACATTTTCGTCTACAAAAACAGCCAACAATAAATAAATATTATTTCAAGATTGTTATACGTAAAGTCAAAAAAGTGTTACGAAATAGTTATACAGTAACACCAGAAATGTGTTCCTAATAGTTAGACTGTAACGTCAGAAAAGCTTTACGAAACTGTACACACAAATAGTTAACAGTAACGTTACAAAAGTGTTACGAAACTGTTACGATTATGTTGCAAATTGCAACAACAACAAACCGTCACAGGTACGTAGCAAAATAGGTATGAGTTGAACTGTGCAGTGAACAAATAAAATAGTAAACAGTGTACCGATTAGATTGTCCGAGTTCAGTGTTTGAAAACTGTTTCTTTGAAACAATATTGCTCCCTCTACGACGCTTAAGGATATCAAACAGATAAAACGAACCTTCTCAGTGATGCAGCGCAGCAATCGTAGAGCAATGACGAACTTATTTTTAAGAACAGTGCTGTAAGGAGAAAGAAAAGGCAGAAAAATTAATTGTGTTTTCACTATTTTCTGCCAACTGCAAAGTGCCTCTAATACGCCTCAAACGCCCATGAGCTCGGCCACAAACGTAAGTGTGCGTCGTCATGGCTTGTGTCTCTATTTACCCATATGAATTGTTGTAATGTCCACATCTTAGTATATAAACACAAATAGTTTATTTTATTTTAAGATGCGGTACTATTAACTTTCAACGCAATTAATGCCCTCACAATCTCCAATACAACTCGTTTATTTCTAGCAAGTAATCGTGATAAGAGTAGCACTGCTACCCCTTCGTTCAGCAAGGAACAACTCGAACATTTATGTACACTCCTGAGTCAATCTTCCATGAAACCCAAGTCTGGTCTTGAATCTTATAGTGCCTCAGTCGCACATTCTAATAATTTCTCTTCCGCTATCCAAACACCATGGATAATCGATTCAGGTACAACTGAGAACATGACAGATTTACCTCATTTCTTAGATTTTTATTGTCCATGTTCCACTAAATCTAGTGTCAAGATTGCAGATGGCACTCATTCACCTATTACAGGAATAGGCACAATTAAATTGTCTACTGATTTACTTCTTAATTAGTACTTTATGTTCCTTCTCTAAAATGCAATCTAATCTCTGTCCGCAAATTAACTGCTGATTATCGTTGTCTTGCTAAATTTATGTCCAATTCTTATAAATTTTAGGATCTATCATCGGGAAGGATGGTTGGCAGTGCTATGATTCATGACGGACTTTATTTCTTTGAAAGATAGCAACCAATAAAAGAGAAACCTTCTCTGTTTCCTTTGGTTTCGAGTTCTATTTCTAATTCTAATCCATAATATGTTTCAAATTTTGTATCTGACTCAAATTTTTAGACAATTATGTTATGACATTGTCGACGAGCATCCAGTTTTTTTAAATTTGAAACATTTATTTCCATCCTTTTTAATCAATAAAAAGGTTGCTAAATTCCAATGTGATATTCATCAGTTTGCAAAACGTACACTTGTTTCATTTTCTCAAAAACTGTACACACTTTCCAGTTCTTTCTCTCTGGTTCATAGTGACATATAGGGACCCTCAAAGGTCACCACTTCTAATGGTAAGCATTGGTTTATTACATTCACTGACGACTCACACTCGTATCACTTGGGTCTATCTGCTTTGGCATAAGTCTGTGGCATGTAAGGTTTTTCAAAATTTCCATCATATGATCCAAACACCGCACCATGCTATTAGAACACTGTGTATAGACAATGATACTGGGTATTTCAATACTACCCTTGGTCCCTATCTTCTATAGAATGGGATCGTTCATCAATGCTCGTGTGTGGATACTCCACAACAGAATGAGGTTGCTGAGAAAAAATCATCATCTATTGAAGGTAGCCCGTGCTCTCATGTTCACTATGCATGCCTAAATTTCTTTGGGGCGATGCTGTCCTCACTGCTGCTTATCTCGTTAATCGCCTTCCCAGTTGGCCTCTTCAGTTCAAAACACCTTATTTTGTTCTTCTATCTCTCCATCCTCACATTCTACAAATACTCTACCAGTCAAAGTCTTGGGTTGCACCGCTTTTGTGCACATCCACTCCCAACATAGGAGTAAACTTGATCCTAGAGCCATTAAGACAATTTTTTCTAGGTTATTCTCCTACTCAAAAAGGCCACCGGTGTTAGTCCCCTCACTGAAAAATCATTTATCTCAAGTGATGTCACCTTTTTTGAAAATACTGCTTCACTCCCACCTCGCTTTAGGGGGAGCACATCCATCACGAGCAAGAATTCATTGCTTGGTCAAAGGAGAATTCATTGTTTCGCTTGTGTGACTTGTCAGGTGTAAATTTTATCGGCGATTAAAATTAAACTGTTCGAATATTAATGTTCACACGTCACTTAGCAGGTGGTGTGACATTTTGACCAAATTTATTGCTTACTTGCGTTCGGTAAAATCCAATTTCACTTTGTTAAACGTTACCCGGTTATGAATTTTATTTACACCAATTCTTTTCATCAAAACTATATCATTTTGAACTTATGTAATTTGGTAATGGTCAGAATTCCAATATCGTTCATATTTAATTTTATAGTCCAAATACAAAGTCGTTGGTTCAATAATAATAATTATTACTATCCGAAATGCTCTAACCAAAGACTTTGACTTTGAGTTGACTTCAGTTGACCGTGATACTAATCTCATATAACTGAAAGACGAATCCTCTTCTGAGTAGTATTTCACTTCCAATGCTTTCACTCGATCCAACTACAGTCGTTCAATGGATGTTTTGCCATGACTAAACCATAATCAAAGTGGAGCTTCCACATTGTAGATCAACAGTGTTCTTAAGTTAAGAGAATTCTGTAAATCGGTCACATCGATATTTTCTGTATGGCCTTTAGTTATATTAGCCAACAAAAAGCTATATACTGAGTCATTCTTAGTTATCCAATAATTATCAGTACGTAACCACTTAGTGCCCGTAATAGCCACGAGTAATACAATGACGAACATTTGAAGGTCATTACGTAATCTAGTCTCAATGGCTGTATCGATATCCAGTCTTGATACATCTTGATTAGGAATATTTAAAATGGTATGTTTATTTTCATTGTGACAAGTTACTCATGGTTCCAACACTTTGAAACTATTATTACAAAACATATAATTTACGGATTTTCTATTAAATATGTTTTTAATTTTAATTAACTAATTAATATAACTCATTATACCAAGTATATAATAGAAAGAAAACACCTTTTATTTTGAATAAGATTGATTACCAAGTTATATATTTGTAACAAATTATATAATTCACTGTAGAACATACCTCTAACTCTACCATTCCATACTTAAATCGTCTATTGATTGGGGTATAACTTGATTATCTCGGCATTGAATTCACGACCTTGAATTAGAACTTGAACTTGCTTAAGACAGCCACCCACAACCACTATGACCTGAGGAAACTTCTGATGACTGACGCTAACCTCCACCATGTTAGATTGATGAGGCTGGATCAGATGATGGTTGGGAATAGAGCTTGCCAAGGAAGAAACCGACAAAGAAGACAACCGAGGTGGAGAAGCCGGTCAAAGTTAAGCGGGACTGCTTTAAAGTCCATTTTATCATCGACGTCGGGCTGATCACGAATGCAAATTAGGGATATGATGACATAGCTATGCAAGGAGAAAGAGGAGTGGCAACACGTAGATCTCAACAAATTGAGTGATGTTGTGCCAACATTGCATCGAGAACAATTTAACACACAACATCCAGTTGATGTCTTGGTCTCTTGCCGTGAGCCACTTCAAAAGGAATGAAATACCAAGGTAAGCTCTAAGGAAAGTAGTGTTGTGGGAGGGGAAGAGCCGGGCGTTGGTAGGGACGTAGGTCCTCCTCTTGGCCAATCCTTACATACAACCATTTGTATCCTGGACATGACGGAGGGCCTATGGGTGAATTTCATGCAGGGACGAATGAAACTAGCATAGGAAGCTTAGCCTCATCATGCCAGCCCCTTATAAGAAATAGGGGTCGCGCCGATACAAATGATAGTTTACTTGCACTTCTATTATTTCTTTGAATTTTGATTAAAATTTTTATTCTACTTTGTTGATGCAGTGGTCGAAAAGTTCAATTTTTCCACCTTTGACTAGTCTGGCTCCGATACCAAAGTCATTGCGATCGCCGTGTCCAAAGCGAGGAAGGAGGTAATCGAGGTACCATCATGAAGGGGACTTGCCGTTGGAGGATTATATTAGGAGGGTGAAGAGGGTTAGATAATCACGGTCCACTAGGCCCCTAACTCCTTTTGCAAGCCAGACATCCATTTTTGATGAAGAGGGGTGTGTCGGGGTATAAAATGGTGCCGATAGGGCACGTATCCCTGGGGATTGACGCCGCTTCAGACAATGATGACTGGAGTTTTTGCTGAGATCGTTTCAGATGATGTCGGTGGAGATTTTTGTGTCTACCCACCGAGACTGATCTGTTTGGAGCCTACACTCTACGAAGGATGTCGTGGATGCCCGTACTCAAGATGCCCCACTTGTAAGTTTCCGATGAGAAAGTAACAATTGCAACTGAAGTTTATGTTGTAAAAAGTCTTCGCAAATATTTATATCGTTAAAAACTAAATTTATTTTAGTGAATATTTAAACTATGTCGGTGGAGGTTTTGGTTTCTACCTAGGCATGTAAATGGATACTTTCGAATACAGATATTGCCATATCTGTATTTCTATCAAAAATTATTTTCGAATATCGGATGTCTATATTCGCGGATGATGGCAGATATCAGATATTTATAGGATATTCTTCGACCAATTCACAACCAATAAATCTAAACATATAACTAGAAAATTTTGATTATATTATAGATTCATTTTTGTATTAAATATAAAAATAATATTAAATACACTAAGGAAGTTAATTTTAAACAGTCGAAGTTTATTTTTTTGAACGTATTAATTTTTTTTACTGGTAGTAAACGACAATCATTTTATATACTAAAATACATAAAAAAATAACTATAATCTTAATAAAAATTGGACGGATAATTATAGATATGGATATTTCCATATTCGCATCCGTATCCATTTTTGGAATATCGAATAATTTTTCACATTTCGGATACGGACGAATTTTGAATTTTTTGACTGCTCACTGACAGCCCTATGTCTACCCACCGGATCTGGTTGAAGCTGGCATAATAGGGAGGATGTCGTGGATGCCCATAATCGAGATGCTCTGCTCGCAAGTTGCTGATGAGAAAGTAACAATTGCAACTTAAGTTTATGTCGTAAAAAGTCTCGGCAAATATTTATATCATTTAAAACCAAATTTGTTTAAGATTGAATCAAATTTATGTATGAACATCTAAAAATCAATCATCATGTAATTTTAGATCATTTAACCTGGTAAAAAAATGAAAATAAAAGACTATCATATGGGTTGGATATATATAAGAAGGATTTCATGATGGAAAGTTAAGAAATACATTTTTCGGTTCTTAAAGGATATCAAAGCTATCATACAGTTTTCATGGCATATAGGGTCAAGAAACCATAAACAAATAATATAACGAGCCAGGTGAAAAGCAAATGAAAGTGAGAGAATAGATTAGAAGAGGAGAAATATATGAGAGGAATGAGAGCAAAAAATAAGAACTCAATGGATTTTTGATGGAAGAAAGGTGTTTGTTTAGTAGTTTCATAACTTACATCTTTCAATGTTAATCACACCATAATTGATCTTTTGAATATTTTTGAATAGACATAATTGCTAAGAAACGAGCAAGGAAACTAAAATATATACAAGAAATATATATACAATCGACATAATTGGTTAGGATTTTAAAGCTATGATACCAAATGTGATGACCCACACTTTATTTGAGTTTAGGTGCAATCTAATTTGGACAATTTAAATTTAACTCTTTTGCGGAGATGGTTCACCCCTTCTCTCCTCTTTTATTTCTGTCCTCCGATATATATATACACAAACACACACACACACACACACACACATATGTATGTATGTACAATTGTAACAACCCTATATTTTGTAATTATTTTATTGTATATTTTAATTATTTTTAATGTAAGATTTTTATTTAAAAACTTATTTTACTCATTTGAAATGATTAAATTTATTATTTAAATATAAACTTGATTTGTTATGAGTTATAATTCCAAACTTGTGCAAGTTGAATATTTACCTGAAATGCTGATTTTGGTCAAAATAGTCAAACTGTGACTTTTAAGTTAAAATTTTAAAAGTTTAAAAATTTAATTTTTTTTCTTTTATTATGAAAGTACATAAAATTCTAAGAACACTACTTTTTGTTTCGTTGAATTTGGATGTAAATTGTGAAAGTTATACCCTTTACAATATTATGCGTATATAGGGTTATTTAACAATGACTATTTTAAATTGTATAAATTACTTCTTCTTTGTTATATTTTATTTTATTATGTGATAATATGTTATATTATGTATATTTTTACTTTTAAGTATTTTTAAAATGATAATATAATTTTTCTAAAGTTCATTTGAATTTATTTCTAATTTTAAAAGCCTGGTCTACAATTTTAAGCCATTTTCTTAATTTAATTATATATAATTAAAATTTATTTATTTATTTTATGCACTCACTTTTATTTGCTGTGTTTTACTTTATTTCATTCATTTTACATGTATTTAAATTAAAGTAAATTTTTTCAAAGTGTATCGAAGTTATTTCTAATTCTTAAGTCAAGTTTTCACTTTCTATGCTATTTTTCTTATTTTAATCATATCTAGTTAATATTTAATTATTAATATTTTGTTTATCTATTATATTTTCGAATTCTAACTGAAATTTATAAGTGTTTTCAGTTATTTAAGATGTATATGAATATATATATAGGAAGTTTAAAAGGTTTGAAAGCAAAGAAACGTAAAACCGTTTTAACGTTTCTTCTTCCGTTTCTTTTCCAATTAATAGATTTAATTTCCTTTGACCGTTCCTTTCTTTATTGTAGTTGTTCGTTTCTTACCTCATTTTCACGTGAAAACTTTCCTCTCTACTTCATTTTTCACGGCTAGAAAGGTTTAGTAATGGCTCCTCTTTTCCTCTTCTTTTTGCTCTTCGTTTTCCATTGTTTTCTTATATTTTGCCTTGTTTTCTCATGTGTATTGCCTTGCCTCTCCTCCAAAGCCACGGCCACCACCTCCTACACCTCTTCCCTTCCACCATCACCAGCTACCCCTCTAGTCTTGACCAAGTCCGAGCCCACCATGGTGCCAAAACTCCAAAAAAAATGCAACAATGCCCTTGAACAATGCTAGTTTGACCACCTTTGCCTCATCTCCTTCAACCACCACCTTAACCACCACCATAGCCACCTCCACCACCTCTGACCTGACCTTCACCCTCTGCCGCATCACCCAATACCCTTTGGAAATCAGACCATGACCAAGCCGTGCCCATCCATTGAAGCTAGCACCACAAAACTTCCACAAAACTCCTTAAAACATTGCCTAGACCACACATATCATCACCTACCCTCCATATCTTGCTTTGGCCACCCCTTATCCACCACCACCAGCCACTCCACCACCTTTGGCCACTGCTCCAGCTACTCTCCAGACCTGTACAAGCATGGCCAAGCCACCACATGCCCATGGCCGTGCCAAGAATGTCACAAAAACTCAACTTATCTAACCTTGACCCTATATATGCTTTATGTTGCACCACTACACCTTCATCTCCACTTGTTGCCTTGCCTATATGATGTTAAACCTGACCTATATGATGTCATAGCTGAGCCAAAGCATCATCATAGCCAAGCGTAAGTGTCCCTTAGGCAAAGCATTGAAGTGGTTGAAGCAAGGTCCAATCTATCTTGTTCATTTTGCTTTGTATTTCAAAATTGTTTCAATGTTATTTTATGTTGAATGTTTATATATTGTCTTGTTTGTTTTGTTTTGGGTTGTTGATACAAAATCATATCTTGGCTATCTTTCAACTCAAATCAAAAGTCGTGCAATTGTGCTTGTCGTGCCTTTGGAGTCGTGCTTGTATGTTGTTTTGGTCTCTAGCTTTGAAAAAATTGAGTCTTTCTCACTCTGACATTTATACTTGTGAAAAGTGAATTGATGACAAGTGTTTAGTAATAAAAAATGTTTATGCAAGTTAATGATGATCATATGATATGCTATGCCATGTTATTACCATATTATTACCATGTTAAAACTGTTAATTTTCACCTGACATGTGATATATGACTGTATATTGTGATATTGACATTGTTTATATTATTTCTGTATATGATCACACTGCAAGTTCCCTGTTAGAAAAAAATGTTATGGGCTGAAATGATAGGCCTGAATGGTTTTAAATTTTTCATTTTGACTTGGGATTGCGGGTTTGAAATGATAAAACCCGGATTTTCTTTGTAAATTATGGGTTGAAATGATATATTACCCATATCACTTTTCCTAGCATAGAAAATTATATACAGGCCCGTAGTTAAAATATGTTTTTCTAAAATTTTAAATATTTTAGAAATTTAATTATTATAATATTTTGATTTTAAATTAACAAAAAGGATTTTTCTAAATTATTATTGATTTTCTGAATAATTGTAAGTGAAATGAATTAATGAAAAAGTTAGAAATTTTGAACGTAAGTTATTTTGGAAATTTTGATTTAATTTTAATTGGAAATTTAATTGAGTATGAAATTATGATAAATTTATGATAATTTGAATTTAAATGAATTTAAAATGATTTTTATCATATTTATGATTTGTTAACAAAGTTGAAATGTGAAATGAATAAATATTTTAAGTTGAAACTTTGAAATATAACTAGAATTGGAAATTTATGAAATTGACGTAAAGGTGAACTTTTAGTTAAGTAAATAAAAATAAAACTAAGTTATATTTGAGAATTTGAACTTAAGTGTTAAGTTGAAATTTAATGTAATGGATTTTAAAAATCCAACATTGCATTTTAATAAGTGAATTATTATTAAATCTTGAATTTTGAATGGAAATTTAACTTTATAAAATCATGAACTTGAGGAAAGTTAAATGATGTTTATAATTGTGAAAATGTATGATTTTATAAGTTAAAAATGTTTTTAATAAAAATATAATTGGTTGAGAAATTTTATTGAATATTTGAAGTTAATTGAATGCATTTTTGAAATGCTATTAATTACAATGTAAATGATATTACAACATTTGTAAACGCTGTAGTTGATGATAATGAACTATAAAGCTAAATTGAATTAAAAGCTATTATAGCAATCTTTGTAAGTGCTATAATTTTTGAATTTAACTAAGTTATTCGAATTTAAGTAAACCTATTATAACATTTTAAAATGCTGTCTTTTGTTAAATTGAACTGTTTTGAATGTAACTTTCCGTATAAGTTTTCTAAATAATGCGAAATGTGAATTTTCACGGTTTTGATAAACTTAAGTGAATAAATAAACTTTGGAAGTTGAAATTTTTGGAAATTTAATAATTTAATTATTAAACATAATAACTTCATTGAAATGATAAAAAAGAATTTTTGGAATATAAACTGTTTTGAAATATGAATTGAAATGGTATTTTAGATTGAATAAAATGAATAATGATTTGAAATAAATGAAGTTTGAAAAGATACGATATTTTGATATATTAAAATGATTTGAAACGAAGTTTTGAAAGGATATGATATTTTGATGTATTAAAATGATTTGAAACGAAGTTTTGAAAGATATGACATTTTTGATACTAAATGGTTTGAAAACGGAGTTTGAAAGATAGGACATTTTGATATTAACATGATTTAAAAAGAAGTTCTGAAAGATATGATATTTTGGAACTGAAACTTTGAAAGTTTATGATATTTTGATATATTAAAATGATTTGAAACGTAGTGTTGAAAGGGTATGAAAATTTAATATATTGAAATGGTTAGAAATGACTTGATATTTATTTTGATAAATATTTGAATTGAAAGATATTTTACGATGATATATTGAAATGGTTTTGGAAATGATTTAATCTTTATTTTGATAAAGATTTGGATTGAAAAGGATATTTTATTTTGAAGTATAAAATATTGTTTTAAAGTTATAACAACGGGTTATAATAACGATTGGTTCTTAAAGAGACCGGGATCGGATATTGTCTTATAGCCGGCCAATACCGAAAACCACTTTAACAACTGTGTACGCGGTGGAGATTCCAGAATGAAGTAGGATGGTGGCGACGTTCTCGAGGTATATTACGTGGACCCAACTTCCGTGAGTTGGCATACATGACTAAAACAGGAGCTATACCGGGCTACACAAAGGGTCGCACCCTTTCATCGAGCATGCTCCATCGGAAACCATTCTATTACTGTTGTGATTCGATTCGGTGGCGCCACTTTGATTCGGGGGTATTGTTCGAGGTGGGCGGAAGCTGCTGGCTTGCTGTCACCACCGGTCCAGGAGTGCAAACGGTGTATCCACCCTGGCATTTCCTCGCGTGCCGTGTCATATCCTTATATCGAGCCCACTACAATTTTGGTTTTAAAGATCCGACCGCGTTATGGTTCACCATCCCCGTAACGCTATTTTCTATATGATTATACTTTACTGATTAGACGCTACCGTATATAGCGTATATTACTACATAGTAAATAGTTTAACGGATCCTTAGAGCATGGGCGGTCCCAAGCATCCTTTAAGTTATTGATGCATTTTGTTACTGTTCACTTGAGTTGATTTACAGTTTATAAGTATTTATGTCCTGACTCGAGGGTTTTGTGTTTTTCTTTACGCTCGGGTCAGATTGATTGAGTTAGCATTCAAGATTCACCTTCGGCGTTGGAGCTTTCCTTGAAGATCCAGACATCTATTTTGTTTCAGTATCCAGTGGTTCAGTGATGTATCTGATTTGTACCTGATATATCCAGTTACTCTTCTGTTGTATCTTATTTAACTCTGATGTATCTCATATTTATATAGTAGCTTCATGAACTACTATCTCTTTTTCTTCCGCTGCATTTTTATATACTCTGTGTCTGTGATCTGTGATTTTTATTTACTGTATATTCTGAGATTTGCCAAATTTTTATTTACAACGCGGTATTTTGAGCAATTCAATTTCGGCATGAGTGTCTACCCATACACTTATAATGGATGCGAATGGTTGAAAATACCGAGTCGTTACAGTTGGTATCAGAGCTTTGGTAGCTCTAGGCAAAACTCAGCATATGGAGTGAATGTATTTACAGAATCACTTTCATTTGAGTTTGAATCTCTTCCTTTTTGACTCAATTCATTTGAATTTGGAATGTTCCCTACGGTTCCAAAATCCATTCGTGTCCCTCACTATTCATCTTCTTTTGACTCTGGAGTATTCCATAACTCCGCTTCGAATGATCTTTATAATGAGTCGGCGGTCACGCCAATTTCAAATTTAATTGAAAAAGGGGGAAAACTCTTTTGCAATTAGCATCGATTCACCAGAGATTTATATCTATCCTTGGTTTAGAGGTAATATCTTTTGCTATTCCAATCTCTAACTCTTAGGATCGAATGTAGATTTTCCCTAGAAAATCCACATTGATCTTATTCTTTAAGTCAAGGTTGACCCGGTTAAGGTTGCCCGTGATTTATTTAAGTTAATCCACCTCCCTATTTTGTTATTTAAACATCTTGTCTTTTGTTTTCAATCTATTCTTCTAAAAATTTTGAATTGTACTTGTATATCTATGTTTTGTTTTATATATTGTGTTGTTTGGGTTGTTGATGTTGATTTGGGTTTCCGATCGATTCGTCTAATCAACGCTATCGATAGGATTTCTAAAACACTTTGACAGAACAAACTGACACAATATTATTTTAAAATTTGGTCAATGAAATAAAATTTTGATATATAAGTAAATTTATGGAACTTAATAAATTGATTTAAATTAATTATTTGAAGTGATAATACTTAATTTATCATTTATTGTTCTATAAATGAATTTATAAATAGTTGTTTATAAATTGATTCGGGAACTGAAATGAATTTAGAACAAGAAATTTGAGAATTTGATTTCCAATGGTTTCAAACCTTTTGTTTAAAATGTTTTAAAAGGGATATATTATTTAAAGTATTTTCAAAAAGAAATTTGTTTCCAAAGAATTTTAAAGTTTAAAATTAGTGCTCTTCTCATTGTTGCTGGGAAATAACTTCGGTGATGATCGCGACATCATCGACGTTCATTTTCGAGTTTCGAAGTTAAGAGACTGTTCTGTAGTCTTGCAACAGCTTTTTTTTGGGGAATTTAATTTGGTTTGAATTATCTGAAATATGACTTGATTTATAATATATATGTATATATATAGATATATGATTGAAATTTGATTTGATATATTATGTATATATTATTAGTTATCTCTAAATGGTTTGAAGAAATCAAGAATTTAGTTCCTAAAATTTTATTTTTTTAAAAATAATTTCAATTATAAAAAAGAAAATCAAAATTTTTAATAAATGATTTAAGCTTGAAATGATTGAAGTGGAAAGTTTTATTTGTATAATACAAGTGCATTCAAATATAACTTACCTTAATTTCAGTAGTTAGCAATGTAATTTGGATAGTATACAATATAAAAGTTTTTATAAATGAAATTTGAGTGGTTATAATAGATGTTATACACTTAAATTTTAATTATAAAATGATTAACAGAGGTAAATATAATAAAGGGTAATTGAATAACTTACAATAAAATGATGTTAAAAGAACGAAGAATGAAAGAAAGCAGTTATAATAAGTGTAAGTATATTTAAGATCAGTGATGAATATATTGAGAGGAATAAATTTAAGTTTAATTAGGAATAAAGAAGAATTAAATTTATTAAGTACAATGTGAGTGTAATAGATGATTATTTTTCAAACCCATGGTTTTAAAAATTGTTAATTTAAGATGATTGGATAATAAGATAATGAAATTTGGGGTAGTTAAGATTTATTTAAATTGTGTAAAGATTTATTCTCTATTTAAGTTGAAATTTCCATGCTTTCAAATTTATTTCCTTATTTTGTTTTTCAAACTATCTTTTGGTTGTCCTTATTATCCTTATCTTGCTATAGACCGGTATAGGAATCATTCTATAATCTTTCTGCTTAGAAATCTTTCTATAATCTTGATAGACCTTTGGTAATCATTTTGAATCCACCTTTTTCGTGCTTGTGTTCTTGATTCTGGAGGATCTTGGAAAGATCACCTCCACCTTGTAAAACTTACCTATAACAATAGTTATCAGGTATAACTTCAATCTTCTTATCATCTTATCTTAATCCTATTTCACTCTATCTTTTCTGTGCCCTTCCATACCTCATTCCTTTTCGGGGATGAAAAGTTTTGAGTGCGGGAGAGTATAACAACCCTGTATTTTGTAATTATTTTATTGTATATTTTAATTATTTTTAATGTAAGATTTTGATTTAAAAACTTATTTTACTTATTTGAAATGATTAAATTTATTATTTAAATATAATCTTGATTTTTTATGAGTTATAATTCCAAACTTGTGTAAGTTGAATATTTGCCTGAAATGCTGATTTTGGTCAAAATAGTCAAACTGTGACTTTTAACTTAAAATTTTAAAAGTTTAAAAATTTAATTTTTTTCTTTTATTATGAAATTACATAAAATTATAAGAACACTACTTTTCGTTTCGTTGAATTTGGATGTAAATTGTGAAAGTTATACCCTTTACAATATTGTGCGTATATAGGGTTATTTAACAATGACTATTTTAAATTGTATAAATTACTTCTTCTTTGTTATATTTTATTTTATTATGTGATAATATGTTATATTATGTATATTTTGACTTTTAAGTATTTTTAAAATGATAATATAATTTTTCTAAAGTTCATTTGAATTTATTTCTAATTTTAAAAGTCTAGTCTACAATTTTAAGCCATTTTCTTAATTTAATTATATATAATTAAAATTTATTTATTTATTTTATGCACTCACTTTTATTTGCTGTGTTTTACTTTATTTCATTCATTTTACATGTATTTAAATTAAAGTAAAATTTTCCAAAGTGTATTGAAGTTATTTCTAATTCTTAAGTCAAGTTTTCACTTTCTGTGCTATTTTTCTTATTTTAATCATATCTAATTAATATTTAATTATTAATATTTTGTTTATCTGTTATATTTTCGAATCCTAACTGAAATTTATAAGTGTTTTCAGTTATTTAAGATGTATATGAATATATATATAGGAAGTTTAAAAGGTTTGAAAGCAAAGAAACGTAAAACCGTTTTAACGTTTCTTCTTCCGTTTCTTTTCCAATTAATAGATTTAATTTCCTTTGACTGTTCCTTTCTTTATTGTAGCTGTGCATTTCTTACCTCATTTTCACGTGAAAACATTCCTCTCCACTTCATTTTTCACGGCTAGAAAGGTTTGGTAATGGCTCCTCTTTTCCCCTTCTTTTTGCTCTTCTTTTTCCATTGTTTTCTTATATTTTGCCTTGTTTTCTCATGTGTATTGCTTGGCCTCTCCTCCATAGCCACGGCCACCACCTCCTACACCTCTTCCCTTCCATCATCACCAGCTACCCCTCTGGTCTTGACTAAGGCCGAGCCCACCATGGTGCCAAAACTCCAAAAAAAATGCAACAATGCCCTTGAACAATGCTAGTTTGACCACCTTTGCCTCATCTCCTTCAACCACCACCTTAACCACCACCGTAGCCACCTCCACCACCTCTGACCTGATCTCCACCCTCTGCCACATCACCCAATACCCTCTAAAAATCAGACCATGACCAAGCCGTGCCCATCCATTGAAGCTAGCACCACAAAACTTCCACAAAACTCCTTAAAACATTGCCTAGACCACACATATCATCACCTACCCTCCATATCTTGCTTTGGCCACCCCTTAGCCATCACCACCAGCCACTCCACCACCTTTGGCCACTGCTCCAGCTACTGTCTAGACCTGTACAAGCATGGCCAAGCCACCACATGCCCATGGCCGAGCCAAGAATGTCACAAAAACTCAACTTATTTAACCTTGACCCTATATATGCTTTATGTTGCACCACTACACCTTCATCTCCACTTGTTGCCTTGCCTATATGATGTTAAACCTGACCTATATGATGTCATACCTGAGCCAAAGCAACATCATAGACAAGCATAAGTGTCCCTTAGGCCAAGCATTGAAGTGGTTGAAGCAAGGTCCAATCTATCTTATTCATTTTGCTTTGTATTTCAAAATTTTTTCAATGTTATTTTATGTTGAATGTTTATATATTGTCTTGTTTGTTTTGTTTTGGGTTATTGATACAAAATCATATCTTGGCTATCTTTCAACTCAAATCAAAAGTCGTGCAATTGTGCTTGTCGTGCCTTTGGAGTCGTGCTTGTATGTTGTTTTGGTCTCTAGCTTTGAAAAAAGTGAGTCTTTCTCACTCTGACATTTATACTTATGAAAAGTGAATTGATGAAAAGTGTTTAGTAATAAAAAATGTTTATGCAAGTTAATGATGATCATATGATATGCTATGCCATGTTATTTCCAAATTATTACCATGTTAAAATTGTTAATTTTCACCTGACATCTGATATATGACTGTATATTGTGATATTGACATTGTTTATATTATTTCTGTATATGATCACACTGCAAGTTCTCTGTTAGAAAAAAATGTTATGGGCTGAAATGATAGGCCTGAATGGTTTTAAATTTTACATTTTGACTTGGGATTGCGGGTTTGGAATGATAAAACCCGGATTTTGTTTGTAAATTATGGGTTGAAATGATATATTACCCATATCACTTTACCTAGCGTAGAAAATTATATACAGGCCCGTAGTTAAAATATATTTTTCTAAAATTTTAAATATTTTAGAAATTTAATTATTATAATATTTTGATTTTAAATAAAAAAAAGGATTTTTGTAAATTATTATTGATTTTCTGAATAATTGTAAGTGAAATGAATTAATGAAAAAGTTAGAAATTTTGAACGTAAGTTATTTTGGAAATTTTGATTTAATTTTAATTGAAAATTTAATTGAGTATGAAATTATGATAAATTTATGATAATTTGAATTTAAATGAATTTAAAATGATTTTTATCATATTTATGATTTGTTAATAAAGTTGAAATGTGAAATGAATAAATATTTTAAGTTGAAACTTTGAAATATAACTAGAATTGGAAATTTATGAAATTGACGTAAATGTGAACTTTTAGTTAAGTAAATAAAAATAAAACTAAGTTATATTTGATAATTTGAACTTAAGTGTTAAGTTGAAATTAATGTAATGGATTTTATAAATTCAACATTGCATTTTAATAAGTGAATTATTATTAAATCTTGATTTTTGAATGGAAATTTAACTTTATAAAATCATGAACTTGAGGAAAATTAAATGATGTTTATAAATGTGAAAATGTATGATTTTATAAGTTAAAAATGTTTTTAATAAAAATATAATTGGTTGAGAAATTTTATTGACTATTTGAAGTTAATTGAATGCATTTTTGAAATGCTATTAATTACAATGTAAATGATATTACAGCATTTGTAAACGCTGTAGTTGATGATAATGAACTAAAAAGCTAAATTGAATTAAAAGCTATTATAGCAATCTTTGTAAGTGCTATAATTTTTTAATTTAACTAAGTTATTCGAATTTAAGTAAACCTATTATAACATTTTAAAATGCTGTCTTTTGTTAAATTGAACTATTTTGAATGTAACTTTCCGTATAAGTTTTCTAAATAATGCGAAAAGTGAATTTTCACGGTTTTGCTAAACTTAAGTGAATAAATAAACTTTGGAAGTTTAAATTTTTGGAAATTTAATAATTTAATTATTAAAAATAATAACTTCATTGAAATGATAAAAAAGAATTTTTGGAATATAAACTGTTTTGAAATATGAATTGAAATGGTATTTTAGATTGAATAAAATGAATAATGATTTGAAATAAATGAAGTTTGAAAAGATACGATATTTTGATATATTAAAATGATTTGAAACGAAGTTTTGAAAGGATATGATATTTTGATATATTAAAATGATTTGAAACGAAGTTTTGAAAGATATGATATTTTTGATATTAAATGATTTGAAAACGGAGTTTGAAAGATAGGACATTTTGATATTAACATGATTTAAAAAGAAGTTCTGAAAGATATGATATTTTGGAACTGAAACTTTGAAATGTTATGATATTTTGATATATTAAAATGATTTGAAAGGTAGTGTTGAAAGGGTATGAAAATTTAATATATTGAAATGGTTAGAAATGACTTGATATTTATTTTGATAAATATTTGAATTGAAAGATATTTTACGACGATATATTGAAATGGTTTTGGAAATGATTTAATCTTTATTTTGATAAAGATTTGGATTGAAAAGGATATTTTATTTTGAAGTATAAAATATTGTTTTAAAGTTATAACTACGGGTTATAATAACGATTCGTTGTTAAAGAGACCGGGATCGGATATTGTCTTATAGCCGGCCAATACCGAAAACCACTTTAACAAATGTGTACGCGGTGGAGATTCCAGAATGAAGTAGGATGGTGGCGACGTTCTCGAGGTATATTACGTGGACCCAACTTCCGTGAGTTGGCATATATGACTAAAACAGAAGCTATACCGGGCTACACAAAGGGTCGCACCCTTTCATCGAGCATGCTCCATCGGAAACCATTCTATTACCGTTGTGATTCGATTCGGTGGCGCCACTTTGATTCGGGGGTATTGTTCGAGGTGGGCGGAAGCTGCTGGCTTGCCGTCACCACCGGTCCGGGAGTGCAAACGGTATATGGTTCACCATCCCCTTAACGCTATTTTCTATATGATTATACTTTACTGATTAGACGCTACCGTATATAGCGTATATTACTACATAGTAAATAGTTTAACGGATCCTTAGAACATGGGCGGTCCCAAGCATCCTTTAAGTTACTGATGCATTTTGTTACTGTTCACTTGAGTTGATTTACGGTTTATAAGTATTTATGTCCTGACTCGAGGGTTTTGTGTTTTGCTTTACGCTCGGGTTAGATTGATTGAGTTAGCATTCAAGATTCACCTTCGGCGTTGGAGCTTTCCTTGAAGATCCAGACATCTATTTAGTTTCAGTATCCAGTGGTTCAGTGATGTATCTGATTTGTACCTGATGTATCCTGTTACTCTTCTGTTGTATCTTATTTAACTCTGATGTATTTCATATTTATATAGTAGCTTCATGAACTACTATCTCTTTTTCTTCCGCTGCATTTTTATATACTCTGTGTCTGTGATCTGTGATTTTTATTTACTGTATATTCTGAGATTTGCCAAATTTTTATTTACAACGCGGTATTTTGAGCAATTCAATTTCGGCATGAGTGTCTACCCATACACTTATAATGGATGTGAATGGTTGAAAATGACGAGTCGTTACAACAATATTTTTATAATTTCTAGAAATAGTGAAGAAAGAGAAAGGAGAAATGACAGAGCTTCACTGCTCAATTCGGAAAATATAAGAAGAAAATTGAAGGGCTGTGTCTGTATTTATAGGCTATTGAATCAATTTGGTATGTTAGATTATTATTTATTAAATCCTGACAGTTTAGGCCTAGGTTCATTGTGTGCCGGCCCTAACCAACTGGTTGACCGATCATATAAAAGCGCTCGATCGGTTAAGACTGCTGTCGACCAGTGGGGACCAGTTATTTATTTTCGTTTTCCATTTACTTAAGTGTTAAGTTTATATATCAAACGTTAAGTTTATATATTAAATGTTATTTTTACCGTTATCAATGTCTGTTATCCTAGTTATACTTTAAATTATTTTAATCCGAAATCTTCAAACGTCGATAACCTAATCGTTTGAACTTCAATCGCAAAACTTTATATATGAAAGTTGATCAGAAAAATATCACGAATGCAATGGTGCAAGTTTCGTGGTCAAAGTCCAATGTTTGCTCAAATTTCAATTTTAAGCCTTATCATTTATTTATTAATTATTTTATTAATTACTGTTTATTTTAGGGAGTATTACTAAACAATTATTACCGATAATATGACATGCGATGATTTTAATCATGTGAAAACTTTCCGATGCTTCTGTGTTTGAGAGCTTACTAACCATTTTCTATGATATAGATCCTACTATTGTTATATTGTCTTTGTAAAATTTAACTGTTTCAATCCATCTGGGACCATGTGTACCATGAACCATGCTGCAACATATGATAGAAATCAAATTAAGTATATGTTAAAAGGGGGTCCGACTGTTTAAAATTTTGAGTTTTAACATAAAAAATGATTATTTAATATATGTGATTTATTTTGCAAAAAATAAACTCACGTGATTCTACTATAGTCATCAATGAAAATAATAAAGTGTCAATTTTGATTATTTAGCGGCGTACACATTGGACCACGTACATCTGTGTGGATTAACTCTAGTGATTCTTTTGCTCTCCAAGCTTTGCTTGATGGTAAAAGGTTGTCGATGTTGTTTTCCTAGCATGCACCCTTTACATACATTGTTGATTTCCTTGATTATTGGATGGTCTTGCATCCTATTCTTTTCATAGAGGATTGTCAATCCATGAAAATTGAAATGTCCAAACCTCCTATGATACGGATAAGATTCGTCTGCATGTGCTTGCATTTCTATATTGTTAGTGTATTTCCGTTGTACTGGAAATCTTCTGTTTTCTTTCATTTTTATTCTTGCAATTTCAAGGGATTTGTTCGCTTGTCATATATTATGGAAGAATCTCATTCAGAATGCAAAGAGTATTCTTTCTCTATCATCTGTCCCACACCAAGTAGGTTTGGATCAATGTTGGGACTAGAAGTACATCCTTGATGTATCTTCTGTTTTTTCGTGTATCAATAGCAATTTCGACTCTTCCTTTTGCTTCTATGAAGTTACCATTACCAATTTTGAATTTTGATTTAGCTTTATCAAGTTTACAAAAGATATTTTTATTTTATTTTTGTCATGTGGTTACTACGACCATTATCAAAGTACCAAATACCATTCTTTTCTTCCGAAGTAGCTTGATAGACATAAACAAGTTTATTTTCTTCATCCGTCTCTTCTGAAAAGTTAGCATAATGAGATTTCTTGAAGCGACGGTCTTTTTCAACATGGCCGAACATTTTACAGTTTTGGCATTTGATTTCCCTTTAAACCAACAATCTTTATCCAAGTGACAATTATTTCACAAATACCGCATAAGGAAAATTTTCCATTGTTCTCAGGTCATTTTCCTTGGTTGCTTTTGCTTCTATTGTTTTGTTGTATCTTTCTACTTCCTCCTTTTGCATTTACGAGACAATAAATGAAATTTGGTTTGAAATATGTTTTTTATTGAATTTTCATTTCCCCTTTATCGTCAATTTTCGTATGCTTCAAGAGAGCCTATTAACTTGATTGGCAATGAGGTTTTTGAATTTTTTAATTCCTCTATCACCTAAATTATTGCATCATAATTTTCTGTATAAGAAATTAATATTTTTTTCGACTATTTTCTTTTTTGAACATGTTCCTCCATAGGCTCTTATTGGTTTACCATTTCTTTTATTCTTGAATGGTAATCTTTTGCAGCCTTGTTTTCTTTCATCTTAAGGTTTTCAGTCTCTTTTAAGCTTCCGTAGTTTAACCATTCATACCTTTGTGGATCTTAAAACTCCTCCTTTATCGTGTCCCACACCCTTTTTGCAAACATGATTGGAGGGAAAATTTAATATGCCATTTCTTGTTGTAGGCAAAACAATGCCTGAGAATCTTTTTGTTATCTTTTAGAATCCTCTTGATTTGTTGGAAGAGTAGATGTGTCTTCTAAGATAATAAATCTTTCCTCAACATTTTTTCATAGATTTTGCAAACAAAAATAGATCTTGAATATGACAGACCAAAAATCATAATTTTCTAGATGGAAGATTGACGCAGGAAGAGAAGAGAAGTACGATATGATTAGTTATTCATGATGAGAAGCAAGAACTGAACGCCCAGCCTTGATCAAATAGAGCTCTGATTCCACTGGTAGAAATGTTATTAAAAATTATAAAGAAAGAAATAGAAGAATTTGATTTTTTTTTTAAAAATTGATAGTGTAGATTTTTTTCTTTAGTACATTATGCCAAGAATGACATATATATATATATATATATATACACACTCATGACCTTTAGAAAGAGACAAATTTAACCATTCAATTAAAAACACAATTATTGATTAAAGACCTCATATGAAATAAAATAATTTTACCTCAACATACGTGATTTTTCATAATTAATGGACACAACTTTTCACACAACTTTTCACAAATGGATGTTGTAGTGAAAACTTTGCGTTGCGGAAGTTTTTCCCAATAGATCTTTTATCATCCAAATCACAAAGAGATAAATTTAGAGAGAAAATAAACGGACATGAAATCAGAAATAAATACACAAGAGATTCCACCCAACCACCCTCTTTATTGATTCATCAAAATTTATTTACAATTAATCGAACAAAATAAAAGTAAAAAAAATACAAATTGAACCAATAACCAAATTGAGAAAGAGTCTCTTGATATCTAGGGCTAAAATTGTTGGATGTGAAGAACAAGGATGGAAGAGGAGAGAATTAGCAGATAAATTTTCACATATTTTACACTCTCTCTTATAGGCTCTATTTATATCGTCAGTTACTTAATGTCCAAGTTAATATTAGACGACAAAAATAAGTTGATTAGCTAATTAGAGAGAGAAATAAACATAATCAAATATGTTTGTTAATTAGGGGAAACAAAATCTTCTCTTTCTTTCTTTTGCATATTTATTTCCTTCTATTTGTGATTTTGTATCACCAAAATTTAACGCTCCACCTTGATGCAAAATCACATATCTTCAATATATCAAGCATGTCATCTCTAGTTCTATCACAACTCCATATATCTCAATTATACCAAATTACAAACCTCCGCCACCTCCTACAAGTGATGCATCTCTCGTCATGAGGTGCATCACACCAATCGGTCTCAAAAGCGTTTGCAATACCACAAAGATCTTCATACATTTTTTGTGGATTTTCCAACTCGACCCTCGTCTACCACTCGATCTATGCTCATTACATGATCACTATCTATCTCTCAAGCATCATCAACATGAAGACCCTTGTCTAAAAGATGATACTCAACACGATCATCATTAGCGGTGAACACATTAGCCTCTCTATCTGACTATGGACTAGGCTCTCAAACTATCATTCACTTCCCATAGTCGACTACATGACCAACCAAACTATAAAGATTTCCTTCTTTCAATACACCTCTCATCCATACAAGTCCACCCTTCTTCATTCTCAAAACTCCAACTCGAGTCTCATAGGTGCAACCACAGCGATCCTACTGACCAATTTAAATAAGATTATGTGAACTAGAAAGAACATGTCTCACGTCCGAGACTTCTCTAATCACACCATCATGCATACGAAACCGGATAGATCCAACACCATAAACTAGTAGCTCTACTTCATTGGCGGTCCTAATCATGCCGACACTCTTCTCATAAGTAGAGAAACAATTTGCATCTCTACAAATGTGAAAGATGTATTATGAATCCATCATCCAAGGCCTCTCTTCACTAACGAAGACATCATAGCAAGTATCACTGTCACTACCTTCAGCTATGCTCGTCCATGTATCACTATCACCGTCACTATGTATAGCCTTCTTTTGATTCTTTTTATACGCTTCACACCTATTGCGCATATGACCATTTTTATGACAATAATAACAAATGATACTTTTTGACATATCTTTACCATTAGCGACTTTCTTCTTCGGACTTGTATTCTTTTTCGAGTCCTTCGCTATCAGCGACTTTCTTCTTCAGACTTGTATTCTTTTTCGAGTCCTTCGCTATCATAGCCTCATCTTGAACTAATTTCACACATGACCCTTTTCTTCTAAGCTCCTTATTCAAAAGACTACTTCAAACAGTTTTCAGTGAGATAATTCCAGTAGCATTGGAATTACTCAATAAAACAACCAAAGTTTCTCAACTTTCTGAAAGCGAACTCATCAATAAAAGAGCATGTAACTCATCATCAAATTTGACATTCATATTTGCCAATTGATTTATTACGTCTTGAAATTTGTTCAAATGCTCTGCAATAGACTTCTCTCCATCTAATTTCAGTTGAAATAACTTTCGAACAAGAAAAGCCTTATTTGTAGCACTCTTTGATTCATACAAAGATACAAACTTGTCCCACAAAGCCTTCACGGATTTACAACTAGCCACATGATGGAAGATTGAATCATCAAGATACCGACGAATCAACGCAATTGCCTTCTTATCCATCTTTTTCCATTTTCCCTCCTCTACATCAAAGGGCTTCTTCCCATCTCCATCAATCGTATCATGAAGATCATTGAGGTACAAAATATCTTACATCCTAGGCTTCCAAACACTTTAATTTTTTCTGTCTAAAATAGTCATCTTTGAAAAAGAAATCATATCCAATATCTCAATAATTTTTCAAATTTAAAATTAGTTTAAGCTTTGCGATGACCTTGCTCCGATACCAATCTGTAGCGAAAATTTTGCTTTGCAGAATCTTTTCTCAATAGATCTTTTATCATCTAAATCACAAAGACATAAATTTGGATAAAAAATAAACGAATATGAAATCAGAGATTGAATAGATTTCCATAAATTTTACACTCTCTCTTCAAGACTCTATTTATAACATCAATTACTTAATGTCCAAATTAATATTAGAAGGCAAAAAATAAGTTGAGTAGCCAATTAGAGAGAGAAATAAACATAATAAAATATGCTCGTTAATTAGGGGGAACAGAATCTTCTCTTTCTTTCTTTTTCATATTTATTTCTTTCTATTTGTGATTTTGTATCATCAAAATTTAACGGATGTGTCTGTTCAAAACATGTAAACCATAATTTCATTAAAAAAGGAAACCTTCATTTTTATTGTGTATCATCATCTAGCCAATTCTCCGCACTTTCACTTGAGCAGGATCTGGAGTGGGCAAGTTGTACCTAGTCTTACCTCCATTTCTTGAGAGACCATCTTTGACACTTGGGCAATAAAACAAGCAGCCATATAAACCAAATTCATCACTGCGTGGATCAGAACATTTAATTTTCAACAAATACTAATCGTTAATTTTCAAAACTTATTAATTTTCAAAAACTAATTATGTTTTTCACATTGTTTGAATCACGGCGGATACTATAAAGTAAAAACAGGCAAACCACCGTACATACCAAATTGCTCCAGTTTGGAGTTAGTGATGCTAAGACTGGATGTAGAATTTGGATCATCTTTTGCATATCTTGATGTGTAGTAATTAAGTCCTACAACTCATATGACCCTTTTATCAACTCTGATTCCTCCTTAGTGAATTCTGGAAGCCTTCCTCTGACCAAATCTCTCATACAGGCTGTGATATTTTTCATTCATTGATGACTACATATTTTATTGCCCAGAGCGCTGCTGCTTTTTCTGCATCTGAATCTGAATATTTCTTATACATAGAGCGATTCCAATCTCTCCTCCTTTATCAGACTTAAAATTTAAAAGTTCAACATGTGAGAACAAGCTTGCATATCTTAAAATATAAAATTCTTATCAATTACTATGAATTCTAACTCCCATAATTTATTGATCCCTCGAAGCACATCCTTTCTGAAAGATAAAAATATAAGCAAGCTTTATTTTATTTAGAGTATGTTTCAGTTTGACAACTAGTTACAAGTAATCAAAGCTACTTTTAAGTAACTTAATTCAATTATGGTGCTCAACTTCTTATAAGAGGCTTACAAAAGCAACTTAGAATTAGAAATGTGAAGAGTAGCTTATGACTTATAAACAAAATTTGTAAGTCATGCGTGGTTTTAATCAAATTATATTATTTATTTTTACCATTAACACTCAAATTACATCCACGCACTTTTACTTATAAGTTACTATCTAAAACTACCTAGAAGTTACTACTTGGAATTCTTTGTAAGAAGTTTCAAAATAAGTTGTTGCCAAACATGCTCTTATTTATTGATATATCCGCTTCTAGAATATTAATCTTGACAAATGTTTTAACTTCGAGAAAAATTACATGGAGGCGGTTTTTATAAAGTTCAGCTGCTGCTCCATGTGCTAATTACAGATTGTGAGTAACGATGTAAGGTTCAGTTAGATAATTGCCATGACGACATCCAAGGCTGCTACAACCCCTGGGACATGCACTCCGAGTGAATAGCCATGGGTACTAAATGTCCATGGCTCATTCACTGTAATCCAATTTTTAACTCTGTCTCCAAATCCTCGGAAGCATATTTGGCAATAATCTTCGAAATCGTGCCTAGTGAAGAAAAATAAAACAAGACACTTTACTTTGTACCACTATGTTGAAACTTGTAACTCTTTTCTTTAGTTAAGGTTGATGGGTATATTATTATGAGGTATATAAATTTGTGTAACAACATAGAGTGTTTTGGCAGATGTTTTATTTACTAGAATACCATCAAACCCAAAATGGGATTTAATGAGGTTGTAGTATTTTGCTGACTTTCTATATCATAAAACAGGTTCATTTTTGTTTCTTGTATTACTCTTAAGAAGAACCATATAACAACAACGATTAAGATAAGTTTGTGTACTCTATGTGAATTAAATTCTTACACACTTTTTGTGAAGAAAACCGCCGTATTCATCCTCTAAAACTTGTGGGGCATCCCAATGGAAGAGTCTTAACATATGGTGTTATACCTGGAATGTGAATTACATGTTAGTATATTGTGAAATCATACAACTATTTTCCAGTACTCGCCATTTTCTATTAGCTCGTTTACGAGATTGTAATACATTATTCCTTCTTAATTTATTCCTCATTTCAAGGTACCATCTGTTTTCACAAGTGAACATAAAAAAGGTTGATTTATAAATTTGCTTAGTTGTTGGAATCATATAAGATTCAGTTTTGTGTTCATTTTTCTAAATAAACATCATTTTTAATCTTCATTTTCGCAGATTCACTTAAGTACAATGGATTGCTTTTAACATTGCAGAATTCTAGACCAAGAGATCAAGAAAGGGTATGAATTTAGTCCCATCTCCTTTATCATCTTTACATCATCCTACAAGCGTTCAACAACAATATCCATTTCCCAATACATGGTTTATATAGGATATGTTAGCAAATCATTCTTTTACGATTTCAGTTATTTATCTCTGTGGTACAAATCTGTGGTAGCATCTCCGTTACTCCTGCCCGTGATTTTATTTGTATAACGATTACGTATATTTTGTTAGAAATGAATGAGTTGGTTGAGAAATTTGGAAGAAGAAAGCATTATACAAAGTCGCACATCGGGGAATATTTGTACCAATTCCTCTATATATACTACAATCCAACTTAGTACATCAAACAAAAAGAGAACGATGATAAAGTGTGGAAAGGATAAGGTAACTTGGCATGTAAGCCAAGAATGAATTGTAGCAATGGTTATTAAGAACTAATTATTGACAATTTCAGTAAAATCACAATGAAAATGAAATTGTGTATATTGTTGCACTTTTTATAAAATAAAAATATAAAATAAGTAAATAAGTGTAAGTGCTGTATAACTAAAGGAATTTATATGTTATTAATAGTAATTGAATGAATTCGGTAATATTTATGTAATTATAAAATTTGGTTGAAGTGTGGTAAACCTAAGTGTAACCTTGGCTTGTAAACAATTATTATAAGTTACCTGTTTAATTTGTTGATTGAATTGAAATGGGAAATAAAATTCTAATAAAAATATAATTAAAGGTTACATTAATGGGAATGAGAATGTGTTAAGTAAATAAAAGGTAAACAATATTAGTCAAGGTTAATGAATTTATGTATTGAAGGGAATACTAATTAATGAAAAGAAATGCAAATGTTATAAGAACTAATTATTGACAATTTAAGTATAATCACAATGAAAATGAAATTGTATATATTGTTGCACTTTTTATAAAATAAAAATATAAAATAAGTAAATAAGTGTAAGTGCTGTATAACTAAAGGAATTTATATGTTATTAATAGTAATTGAATGAATTCGGTAATATTTATGTAATTATAAAATTTGGTTGAAGTGTGATAAACCTAAGAGTAACCTTGGCTTGTAAACAATTATTATAAGTTACCTGTTTAATTTGTTGATTGAATTGAAATGGGAAATAAAATTCTAATAAAAATATAATTAAAGGTTACATTAATGGGAATGGGAATATGTTAAGTAAATAAAAGGTAAACAATATTAGTCAAGGTTAATGAATTTATGTATTGAAGGGAATACTAATTAATGAAAAGAAATGCAAATGTTATATTTGGCAAAATTTCAATATTAGTGGGAGTTATAGTTAATGCACAATTGCAAGATTTTAATTGATTTTATTTAGAAAATTGGAAAATAAATTTTAATAAATATAATTAAATATTTTGTTAATGTAATTTATGATAATATTTGAAAGTAATGTCCATTCCATCTAATTTTAAATATAGTAATAAATAATGTGTAAAAAGGCAATAAATTATACGTTTACTTGACACGTTTTATATCCATTCTTGTTTAATTATTTGGCGTTATTGATGGTACGTTATTTTCTGATATATTCTTTAGCATATTTAATAAATAAATAAGAAACATAAATTACGTTACTTTGTTAATTATTTTGGGCGTACGTTTCGTTTTAATTATTGCGTCTATTGTACGCACTCTTTAATTTCTTACCTTAACTGGAAGAAAAATCAAATCATTCAATAGCCGTTCTTCTCTATAGGAAAGAAATGAAAAGCTTGCCTTGTCATTCACGTGAGAGAATTTCCACTTTTCTTTTCACTTCTCCTTAATTAATGGGAATAAATTTTTAAATTTCCTCTAGCCGTTACTATCTTCATTTCTTGCCCTTTTTCTCCACCTTTTGATTTCCTACCTCTTTATTTACCTATTTATTTATTTCCTACCTTAACTTATTCCTCAATACCCATAGATGTTCCTTACATGTAGCCTATCAATTCACATGAAGATAGGAAGAGTTCTCATTTTTCCATTTATTCCTTTTTTTTAAAATAGGAATAAATCCCTTCATTTTCTCTTGCCACTTTAAACAAAATTTCTTTCCACTTTATCAATTTGAGGCTTCCCTTATAAATACAAATCACACGTACATACCCTACTCCATATCAATAGACCTTCATCTCCTCTCTCGCATGAAGCAGCAAGTAAATGGCAGCATGCTTTTCATTTATTTTCTTTTTCTTCTTCTATTTCATCCTTTTCTTTTGTTTTCTTCTTGTTTATATTGCTTTTGCTTTTCCTTTATTTTAAGTATAACATGTTTCAAGTATATATTTTAAAATATAAGTATGTTTATATAGTGCAGCGCAAGTATACATTAAATTTAAAGTTATAAACATCTGCAATTGTTCTATGGTTAGTTTTATATGAGTATTTATTGAAATTTGTTTAGTCTGACTTTTGAATATACATTGGGTTGTTGCATACTGTTTATATATAATATAAGAAGTTTAGAAGTCTGCATACTTTTATATATCATATAAGAAGTTTAGAATAGTTGGATTTCAATCTGTATGATTTCATCGGAGAAATATCATGAACACATATTAGTCTATATATTGTGTACATGAGTTTGAATTCTATGTTCATATCCTGTTTTAACATAAAATATACAAACACATGTTTTGATTTAATTGGCACGTGTCTGAATAGCTTGCATACATAGTTTACACCTATATACATATACGACATGCATTTTTCATATATGTGACATTTTAAGTCAGGGCCTATTGTTTCTATACTTGGATTTAAAATGGAAGGTATAAGTTTTAAATATGTAACGTGTTTAAGTGTAACATTTATGCGGTTACATATATAGTTATGGTTATATACCGCTACCTGGGTTGCATAAGAATTATATGTTGATTTTAAAGTAAGTCACTTTGATTTTATAAGGGGTATTGAGTCTAAATTATATATTAGGTATGTATTCTAAATATGGGTTTGGATATAATAATGATTTTGTATATACCCATAAACGTTTTGATTTTTATTATAGATATGTTTTAAATTCAATACATATGTTTAAAGTTTAAGATTGATTTAAAAATATATATGTATTTGTTTCAATATATATATTGTATATATGTTTTAAGTGTGATTTAAAGTCCGCACTTAAATTTTTTGTTTGCATGTTTGTAATGTATAAAGATAATGTATATAAATTCATGCCTGCGTTGCCGTACAATTTTGAAAGAATATATATGATATTCAATGACAATAGATTTTTATATTATATATGTATATATAAAAGGTTACATTTATAAACATTTAAATTTTAGATGGTGTTCAGATATTGGTTTGAAATATGGGTAATATAGTATACAAGTATTTATTTCAATCTTATGTATATATGATGATTAATTTTATTTATTGGTTTTAAACTAAATATTTATTTAGTTCAAATTTATATCGACTGATTCAATCGTTCTCTTCGATTTCCCACTATCAGCCTTGTCTGTCGTGCCTATTTTCTACATCAAATCTTGTCCATCCAGCGTTGCTTTGGATTTCGTAGTTCACCTCATTGTCCATCTCTCTAACCTCGAAAGGTGAGCCATCACTCACGATTAATGTTCTTATGTTTATTAAGTTTGATTTTAATTGAAACGACAATTGAAATATGCTGCTAGTTTGAACTGTTATTTATTTAAATTGTTATATATGTTAGTATCTGTAACTGTTCACCTATGGGATATGACACCATCTTCTGTGTTTATATTATATTATTATTGATGATATATGCCTGTTGTTATATTCTATATTATCTGTTATCACTCTGCAAGTTCCCTGTTAGTATAGAATTCACTATGGGTTGAAATGATACATACTCGAACGGACTTTAGAATAGGAGAAAATCGTTATGGGTTGAAATGATAGACCCAAGCGATTTTCATTTGAATTGAATTTGGGATTGCGGGTCGAAATGATATCTACCCGTATATATTTAAATTACGGATTGTAAATATCTGTATCACTTGGCCATAGGATAGGAAATTATATACAGACACCGTTGGTCTATGTATAAATATTTTAAAATGATTTCTATGGTTTTGAAAGGGAATATATATATATATGGTTTTATTTAATATTGGAAATGTTTAATATATAGATAAGTTTTAGAATAAAGTGATTTAATTAATATATTATGTTAAGTAGTAAATTCTTATATCGATTTTCAATGATTTGCATAAGTAAGGAAGATAATGTTGAATTTATTAAAATTGTATTTAGTTAAGAATTTTACTTAATTAAATCGTTTTGAAACTATTGAATTTGGAATTTTTAGATATGATCTTGTAACTTGATTTTGATTTAGGAAATTAAATGAATATTTCCCGATTAAAGAAATTGAAGGAAAATATAGTAAACTGTAATTCAAGATTATTTAAATGATATTGAATTTATTAAGTGAATATTCCAAGGCTATAAAATAATGAAGTTAAACCAACATTTATATGAAATTATTAAATTTAGTTTTGAAAATGTTGAATATTTAAAGCCTTGAAATATATTGGAATTTAAATGTTTATTTTGTGGTTCAAATCTGTATTTGAAATCGATAAAATTCGAATTTGTTTAGTCAGAAACTGAATTGAATGGAAATTGGTAAATTTAGATTGAATTAAATTTGATTGGAAAAGTCGAGTTGATTTTGAAGCGATTTGTGAAGTTTTGAGGAAATTACAAATACTTTACTTTATAAATTAGTTAGTATATATGTATATATACATACTATTTTGGAAAATAGATATATTTGAAATGAAATGATATTTAAGTTTTGAAGTATAAATTAATTTGAAATGACCACGGTTTTATAGTGTATATTTCTACATTGTAGATAGTTCCACGGATCCTTAGAGGATGGTTATCCCAACATCCTTTAAGTTAATTGTATTTCAGTTGATATTTCACTTGAGTCGGATTTATGGATATAAGAATGTTAATCCTGATTCGAGTGTTTTGTGTTTTACTTTACACCCGAGTCAGCCTGAGTATTTATAGCTTAGCTTTGGATATATTTTCTAGAGCTAGGAATCGCTGGAGATTCTGCTTGTCTAGTTGTCTATTCCCTTTCAGTTTGAGTTGTTCTATTTTAGCTCTGGTATTTATAAACTTCTATGTATTTGAGATTTCTATTGTATACGTTTTTTTTCAAACTGATGTTATGTATTTCGTTTTGAGAGTTTGTTATAGTGGCTTCATGAACTACTATGGTATTTTGATTTCCGTTGCGAGTTATTTTGATATTTCGGTGTCTATGATTCTATGATTGTATTTCATTTGCTCTAAATTTTATCACAGTCTGTTATTTTGAATTATTCAAGTCAGACATGTGTGGATTATTGTCGATTTGAATGGTCCAAAATAGTGGGTCGTTACATTTGGTATCAGAGCTTTGGTTTTTAGGCAAACCATAGCCTTCAGAGCAAAAACTCATTAGAGATAAGGTAGAAATACCCTAGAATGAGTGAAATCAATCTCAGAATTATTTCTTTGTGAGAGAACATATTTTCGAAGTGTAAATTGATTTCTAAATGATTTTTAAAGGATCTTCAAAGATTATATTAGTATAAAATCTTCTTATTTTGAAATCAAGATTTTCTAAGTTTCATCCCTTCTGTATCCACCTTGTTAGAAATCTCTTGGTTAGGATTCTTATAGATTGGGATTCCTTGTATTTTGGAACGCTTCCACTTGTTCTGAAATCCAGTCTTGTCTTCCCTATTTTTCCTTTTGAATTTTGGAGCATTCCGTAACTCCACTTTGGAATGACCTCTATAAAGATCGGTGATTCCACAAATCTTTGAATGATTTGTAAAGGGGTGAAACTCCTTTACAGTTGGTTCTATATTGTCGGTTTACGATGCTATCTACCTTCTGCTTAACCTGGATTCTATCCCTGGCGATCGAATTTCGATTTGCCTTAGATTTCCACATTTATTATATTCCTGAAGTTGCAGTTGACCGGTTAAGGTCGCTCGCGATCTATATAGGCTTATCCATCTTCTATCTTGTTTGATTCGGATTCTTTGTTAAAAGGAAGCTATTTGAGCATGGCAAAATCAAAAGAGCAGAAAGCAGCTCGTAGAGCACGAAGAGCACTGGCCCGTAAGGAGCAGGAGGAAGCGGTCGAGAAGTGGTAAAAGCTGTGGAGAGAAAGGGCAAGACCTGGTCCTTATGACCATGTCATTTGTTATCGGTGTCAGGAAAAGGGTCACTATGCTGCCATGTGTGGGAAGAGAAGCAAAGGAAAGAAGAAGGGGAGCAAGCGTTTCCGATACAAGATCTTCTGCTTTAGATGCCGTTAGGAGGGGCACTCTCGTCGTCGCTGCCAGAAGGTGAAGAAGGTGAAATATGCACCCACTACATCAATTGGACCACCAACTGTTTGCTCCCACTGTAGGAGGTTTGGGCATATAGCCAGGATTTGTTTAGAGAGGCAGCATGGGAAGAAAGCTGTGTGCCCAAAGTTCGAGAAGGAAGATAGGACTGTGGTGCATTTATGCCAGAAGTGTAGAGGTTGGGGGCACATTGAGGGGGAGTGTCGGAACCCGTTGAAGCACCACCCGGAAGAATTAATACTGATTCCTTGTTCATGTAGGGTGGTATTCTGTGGATCTGTTTGTTATTAGTAGTATGTTAGGTTGCATTCGACGAACTCTATTGTATCTTTTGCTTATCCGAAGTTGTCAAACTAAAAAGATATTTGTGCTCCTGTTTTTGTATGATTTGAAATTCGAATCTCTGCTTGTTCTGAAATCCATCCTCGAAAAATCCCTTGAAAATTTATGTTTGGTTGTATTTTGAATTTGTGCATGCATCGAAATTATTATTTTGATAAGGGTGACCACTTTTTATATAAAAGTGAAATGTTTTCAATAAGAATTATATACCTTTTAAAAATGAAAATTTAAATTTCGAAAGGATGTCAAATTTTGAAAAATATATATAATAATTTGGATTTACATAAAAATAATTTATAACTGAAGGGTTTTAATTTGAAATTTGTGGGATTGAACTCCGGTGTTTTGAAATTGGTTTTAAGATTTTGGGAAATATATAATAATAGGAATTAAAGATATTTTCCGAATAAGAAATGTTTCAAATGTAATTGAACGAATTCCAATGATTTTGAAGAAATTTCAAAAGAATTTTTCAAGAAAATAAAAGTCCAGAACCCACTTATATCGCTGGAAAATAATTTCGGTGATGAATGCATGCATCATCGACATTGATTTTCGAGTTTCTGAGTGGGGGAGAGGCCACTCTAGTAGCTTTGCTGTGCGAGTGATTTTATGAAACCATTTTGATTGCAGATTTGTTTTGGTATAAGATTATCTATTGAAATTGATTTCACCAACTATTTTGAAGGTTCGAACACTTCCAAATCGAGGTTAAATTTTCAATGCTATGAAATTTCGAAGAGTATAAAATATTAAATAAAGTATATAAGTTTGGTTTTGTATGCTTAAAGTATGAAGAGTATGACTTAAATAAATTTGAAACTTTTGTTAAGTAAATAATTTGCAAAAGGTAAATTGGATCTTTTGAATAGAAATAAATAATTTAAAGGTTTTGAAGGGATAGTTATAAACTTGGAAATCCTTTTAGGTAAAATTGATTTTGAGAAAAATATTTGGTTTCGAAAATAGATTGGAATGTAAACCCAGTACTTATATGATGATTTTGAAAATGAACTGATATTGAAATGATTTGAAATTGAGGACCTTGTATTATTAAGTAATTGATTTGGGAGTTGTTGAACTTATATAAAATGGATTTGTATAAGTATGAAGTTGATTTGAAAACTATTGATTTGAAAGGTACTCAATTTGAAAAGAGAAATCTTATAAGTGTGATTTGATATACTATTGATTTTGGAAAGTATTCGATTTGAAAATAAAATCTTATATATAATAGGCTTTATATAAGTATGATATTTAAAAGTGATTTGAAAAAGGTACTATATGATATATATTTTCGAAGTAAAGATATGGAATGCCTTTTGCTTGATATCCGCTCTATGGCCACATTGGGGATTCATTCTATCGATATTATTCTATCTGATTTTTGGTTTTCCGGATGTGATACTCGAGTCCCACCGTGGCGTAACCCATGGTTTTTTTCTAGGCACGATTGCGTAGCGTAATTCGTCCGGCTGAGATGGCCCAGGGGTACGGATGTTTCCTGGGGGATTCAAGCATAACCATTGTGTATCCTGTGATCTACGTAGGTCGTTTTTATAGCGAAATCTGCAGGGTTGAGAAAGCTTACGGTTACGGATGTTTCCTAGGGGATTCAGGCGTAACCTTTGTGTATCCGCGGTCTACTAGTCATCATGGTGAAATTCGCAGGGCTGAGAAAGCTTACGGATACGGATGTTTCCTGGAGGATTCAGGCGTAACCTTTGTGTATCTGCGATCCATGGTTGGACAAAAGGTTTGGTTGATTTGTCAGGATTGTACTTTCCATATCTATTTTTAAAAGTTTTTCAAGTATTTTCACTAGGTGTTGAAACAAGTCTACTAAGTACCTGGAGAATTCTAGCTTTGCGCTTGATCAATGCACTGCCAGAGTCCACAGGAATAAGGATAAACTTGTTAAGACATCGAGTTATAAAAGTACTTTGATAAAGTATCACATAAAGGATATTTTGATCATTTATTTTACCTTTCTAAATAATTGAAATTTATATAATTTTAAAATAATGGTTCATCCTTGTCTTTCAACCTATCTTCCCTTCTAGCCATTCCTACTTTCCACCTTGATAAACTTACCTATAACAACAGCTAGAAGGTATAATTTTAATCTTCTTGTCATCTTGTCTTAGTCCTATTTCATTCTTTTTTTTTTGTGTTTTCCATACCTTGTTTCTTTTCGGGGATGAGACGTTTTGAGTGGGGGAGAGTGTAACGACCCGTAAATTTTGATAAATAAATTGGTTGAATTGATAAGTTTTTGTAATTAAATCTAGAAAGAAATAAAAATTTTATAATTTATATTTAAGTAAATGTTAAGAATGAATTGTAGCCATGGTTATTAAGAACTAATTATTGACAATTTAAGTAAAATCATAATGAAAAGGGAATTGTGTATATTGTTGCACTTGTTATAAAATAAAAATATAAAATAAGTAAATAAGCGTAAGTGCTGTATAACTAAAGGAATTTATATATTATTAATAGTAATTGAATGAATTCGGTAATATGTATGTAATTATAAAATTTAGTTGAAGTATGATAAACTTAAGTGTAACCTTGGCTTGTAAACAATTATATAAGTTACCTGTTTAATTTGTTGATTGAATGGGATGGGAAATAAAATTCTAATAAAAATATAATTAAAGGTTACATTAATGGGAATGAGAATGTGTTAAGTAAATAAAAGGTAAACAATACTAGTCAAGGTTAATGAATTTATGTATTGAAGGGAATACCAATTAATGAAAATAAATGAAAATGTTATATTTGGCAAAATTTCAATATAAGTGTGCATTACAAGATTTTAATTGATTTTATTTAGAAAATTGGGTAATAAATTTAAATAAATATAATTAAATATTTTTTGAATGTAAATTATGTTAATATTTGAAAGTAATATCCATTCCATCAAATTTTAAATATAGTAATAAATAATGTGTAAAAAGGCAATAAATTATACGTTTACTTGACACGTTTCATATCCATTGTTGTTTTATTACTTGACACGTTTCATATCCATTCTTGTTTAATTACTTGACACGTTTCATATCCATTCTTGTGTAAAAAGGCAATAAATTTTATTAATGGTACGTTATTTCTTGATATATTCTTTAGCATATTTACTAAATAAATAAGAAACATAAATTACGTTACTTTGTTAATTATTTTGGGCCTACGTTTCGTTTTAATTATTGCGTATATTGTACGCACTCTTTAGTTTCTTACCTTAGCTGAAAAAAATCAAATCATTCAATAGCCGTGCTTTTCTATAGGAAAGAAATGAAAAGCTTGCCTTGTCATTCACGTGTGAGAATTTTCTCTTTCCTTTTTACTTCACCTTAATTAATAGGAATAAATTCCTAAATTTCCTCTAGCCATTACTATCTTTATTTCTTGCCCTTTTTCCCCACCTTTTGATTTCCTACCTCTTTATTTACCTATTTATTTATTTCCTACCTTAACTTATTCCTCAATACCCATAGCCGTTCCTTACATGTAGCCTATCAATTCACGTGAGATAGGAAGAGTTCTCATTTTTCAATTTATTCCTTTTTTTAAAATAGGAATTAAATCCCTTCATTTTCTCTTGCCACTTTAATAAAAATTTATTTCCACTTTATCAATTTGAGGCTTCCCTTATAAATACAAATCACACGTACATACCATAATCCTTATTAACAGACCTTCATCTCCTCTCTCGCGTGAAGCAGCAGGTTAACGGCCGCATGCTTTTCATTTATTTTCTTTTTCTTCTTCTTTTTCATCCTTTTCTTTTGCTTTCTTCTTGTTTATATTGCTTTTTCTTTCCCTTTATTTTAAGTATAACACGTTTCAAGTATATATTTTAAAATATAAGTATGTTTATATAGTACAACGCAAGTATACATTAAATTTAAAGTTATAAACATCTACATTTGTTCTATGGTTAGTTTTATATGGGTATTTATTGAAATTTGTTTAGTCCGACTTTTAAATATACGTTGGGTTGTTGCATACTGTTTATATATAATATAAGAAGTTTAGAAGTCTGCATACTTTTATATGTCATATAAGAAGTTTAGAATAGTTGGATTTCAATCTGTATGATTTCATCAGAGAAATATCATGAACACATATTAGTCTATATATTGTGTACATGAGTTTGAATTCTATGTTCATATCTTGTTTTAACATATAATGTATATACACATGTTTTGATTTAATTGGCACATGTCTAAATAGCTTGCATACATAGTTTACACCTATACACATATACGACCTGCATTTTTCATATATGTGACATTTTAAGTCAGGGCCTATTGTTTCTATACTTGGATTTAAAATGGAAGGTATAAGTTTTAAATATGTAATGTGTTTAAGTGTAACATTTATGCAGTTACATATATAGTTATGGTTATATACTGCTACCTGGGTTGCATAAGAATTATATGTTCATTTCAAAGTTAGTCACTTAGATTTTATAAAGGGCATTGAGTTTAAATTATATATTAGGTATGTATTCTAAATATGGGTTTGCATATAATAATGATTTTGTATATACCCATAAACATTTTGATTTTTATTATAGATATGCTTTAAATTCAATATATTTTTAAAGTTTAAGACTGATTTAAAAAATATATATGTATTTGTTTCAATATATATATTGTATATATGTTTTAAGTGTGATTTAAGGTTTGCACTTAAATTTTTAGTCTGCATGTTTGTAATGTATAAAGATAATGTACCTGCGTTGTCGTACAATTTTGAAAGAATATATATGATATTAAATGAAAATTGATTTTTATATTATATATATATATATAAAAGTTATATTTATAAAGATTTAAATTTTAGATGGTGTTCAGATATTGGTTTGAAATATGCGTAATATAGTATACAAGTATTTATTTCAATCTTATGTATATATGATGATTAATTTTATTTATTGGTTTTAAACTAAATATTTATTTAGTTAAAATTTATATCGACTGGTTCAATCGTTCTCTTCGATTTCCCATTATCAGCCTTGTCCTTCGTGCCTATTTTCTACAACAAATCTTGTCCATCCAGCGTTGCTTTGGATTAAATAGTTCACTTCATTGTCTATCTCTCTAACCTCGAAAGGTGAGAAATCACTCACGATTAATGTTCTTATATTTATTAAGTTTGATTTCAATTGAAACGACAATTGAAATATGCTGCTAGTTTGAACTGTTATTTATTTAAGTTGTTATACATGCTAGTAACTGTAACTGACCTATGGGATATGACACCATATCCTATGTTTATATTATAATATTATTGATGATATATGCCTGTTGTTATATTCTATATTATCTGTTATCACTCTGCAAGTTCCATGTTAGCATAGAATTCACTATGGGTTGAAATGATACATACCCGAACGGACTTTAGAATAGGAGAAAATCGCTATGGGTTGAAATGATAGACCCAAGCGATTTTCATTTGAATTGAATTTGGGATTGTGGGTCGAAATGATATCTACCCGTATATATTTAAATTACGGACTGTAAATATCCATATCACTTGGCCATAGGATAGGAAATTATATATACAGACACCGTTGGTCTATATATAAATATTTTTAAATGATTTCTATGGTTTTGAAAGGGAATATATATATATGGTTTTATTTAATATTGGAAATGTTTGATATATAAATAAGTTTTAAAATAAAGTGATTTAATTAATATATTATGTAAAGTAGTAAATTCTTAAATCGATTTTTCAATGATTTGTATAAGTAAGGAAGATAATGTTGAATTTATTAAAATTGTATTTAGTTAAGAATTTTACTTAATTAAATCGTTTTGAAACTATTGAATTTGGAATTTTTAGATATGATCTTATAACTTGATTTCGATTTAGGAAATTAAATGAATATTTCCCGATTAAAGAAATTGAAGGAAAATATAGTAAACTATAATTCAAGGTTATTTAAACGATATTGAATTTATTAAGTGAATATTCCAAGGCTATAAAATAATGAAGTTAAACCAACATTTATATGAAATTGTTAAATTTAGTTTTGAAAATGTTGAATATTTAAAGCCTTGAAATATATTGGAATTTAAATGTTTATTTTGTGGTTCAAATCTGTATTTGAAATCGATAAAATTCGAATTTGTTTTGTCAGAAACTGAATTGAATGGAAATTGATAAATTTAGATTGAATCAAATTTGAATGGAAAAGTCGAGTTGATTTTGAAGCAATTTGTGAAGTTTTGAGGAAATTACAAATACTTTACTTTGTAAATTAGTTAGTATATATATATATATACTATTTTGGAAAATAGATATATTTGAAATGAAATGATATTTAAGTTTTGAAGTATAAATTAATTTGAAATGACCACAGTGTTATAGTGTATATTTCTACATTGTAGATAGTTCCACAGATCCTTAGAGGATGGTTATCCCAACATCCTTTAAGTTAATTGTATTTAAGTTGATATTTCACTTGAGTCAGAATTATGGATATAAGAATGTTAATCCTGACTCAAGTGTTTTGTGTTTTACTTTACACTCGGGTCAGCCTGAGTATTTACAGCTTAGCTTTGGATTTCTTTTCTAGAGCTAGGAATCGCTGGAATTCTGCTTATTTAGTTGTCTATTACCTTTCAGTTTCAGTTGTTCTATTTCAGCTCTGGTATTTATAAACTTCTATGTATTTGAGATTTCTATTGTATATTTTTTTTTCAAACTGATATTATGTATTTTGTTTTGAGAGTTTGTATAGTAGCTTCATGAACTACTATGGTATTTTGATTTCCGCTGCGAGTTATTCTGATACTTTGGTGTCTATGATTCTGTGGTTGTATTGCATTTTCTCCAAATTTTATCACAATCTGTTATTTTGAATTATTTAAGTCAGACATGTGTGGATTATTGTCGATTTGAATGGTCCAAAATATTGGGTCGTTACACTCAAGAACTACAACTGATCATCCGTCAACTGCAAGATGAAGGGTTGATACTTAGCGAATCTTTCCAGGTTGCCGCAACCATTGAGAAACTTCCTCCATCGTGGAAGGACTTCAAAAATTACCTTAAGCATGAGCGTAAGGAAATGACAATGGAAGAACTCATAGTTCGTCTACGAATTACGGAAGATAATAGAAATTCTGAGAAAAAGATCTCTCGGAATATGGATGCCAAAGAAAATGTTGTTGAGACTGATAAACCTAACAAGAGAAAACGTGATACTGCACCTCAGAAGTCGAAGAAGAAATTTCAGGGTTCTTGCCATAACTGTGGAAAGAAGGGGCATAATGTTAATCCCGTTTCACCAACGAGTTAAAGAGTCCACGAGATAAGAGCCCACAAGGTAGGATCTATGAGTTGAGGAGCCTGCGACCTAAGAACTACGACTCAGGAAGCTTACGACCTACGACTTAAGGCAGCAAACAGTTCTAGAAGGACTTACGAGTTAAGCAGTCTCCGACTTAAGGCCTCCACGGTTTAAGGCTTTTACGAGTTAAGGAACCTTACGAGTTAAGGATGGCACGACTTAAGGAGATGCACGACCTACGACCTAAAACATGTTGCGACCTAACAATGGCTACGGTTGAACGACCTAAGGAAAGCTATGCGACTTAAAGGAGTAACCACTCAAAACATTGGAAGGAAGGGTCAACAACACATAAGTCGTTGACGACTTACGACTTATGATGAGTCGTGTACGACTCATGCTAGCACGAAGGAAGTCATGTTTGGTTAACTCGGGAACGACTTATCACTTGTATCGTTCATTCGAACAGGAGCATAACATTAAACCAAGCCGAGAGTCAAATCCAGTAGGTCGGCCGCGACCTACCATGAACCGCTGACAAGCCCGCGACTTATCATATGAGACAATTCACCATGACTCGTCCACGACCTAAGGTCACTAAGTCGTAGTCCACTGCTATGATGTCCATACTAAAAAAGGATGACTCGTGAACGGGTTAGAACTTGTGCTATATTCAGAAGACCGAAGGCGAGTTTGAGCTCAACATGGTGAGTCGTCCACGACCCAACATGACTCGGCCACGAGTAACCCATGAGTCGGGTACGACTCACGACTTAAGACCGGAAACCCCTATAAATACACGACCATTTCCAACATGAAGGGGACTTTTGGTCAATCAATTTCAGGCACCATTTCTCTGCCGAATTCCAGACTACTTCAACACTTAAAGCTTTTTGAGATTCAAAGAAAGTCTAAAGGAACTTCATGAAGAAATCATCTACATCCACCATGGATTTGAAGATTTTTTGTCAACATCGAAGTTTGAGTTACTTGTTCTAAGTCTTTTGTAATTCAAAATGTGTTGTACTTGAGAAGATTTGTATCAACTTGTAACGTGATCATCAATAAAAGTACTTAAAGTGGACGTAGGCTATACCCATAAGCCGAACCACTATAAAATTGCTGTTGTTTACTGCTTTTCCGCTATTACTTGCTTATAATTCTTTCCCGATCTATCGCGTGGTGCTTTCACAACTATACTTCACACACCGGGGTGTTAGCGTTCAAATTTAAGCGTTAACATTTTTGGTGCTTTCACTGAGAATTGAACTCAGGACAGCTGTCATCATTGCTTCGCAGAGATTAGAAGAAAGAATTTCTTTAAAAACCAGAAGTATATCTGAGATTATGGCTCCTGGAAGGAAAAGTAGATCTATCAGATCTGGGAACATTCAAGAGGGAACCTCCGCTTCCCCTGTGCCTAATCTACCCACTCCGTCTGTTGGAGTTACAAAAGCGGAATTGGATGCTGTGATTCTAGGGCTAAACCAGCAGATCAACGCCCAAAATGCACAACTAGAGGCTCAAAGTGCCCAGAATGCTCTGATTCTGAATAAGTTGAACGACTTACTTGGGGCAAACAATCAACCGGCTGGTAATGAAGGGAACTATGCTGGCAACATTCATGATGTTAATGAAAGGAATGCTCATGAAAGGCCTACTAGTCCCTTTGAGCAGGCAGTACCTGACACCGGTGGATCTAGAACTCGGCATGATGAGGAATATCTTTTTGGAATGGTCCGGCAGATCATGAAAGAAAGTATGCAAAGGGTTGAAGATGAGAAGGAATGGGGTTTCGCTCCAAGTAAAACTCCGTTTACTGAAAAAATCTTGAAGGCGGAATTTCCAAGGAAGTTTGTCCCTCCAACTATTCCAGCTTACAAAGGGACAAGTGATCCGAATGAGTTCTTGTATAAATATGATTGGCACATGACAGGTGCCAGGGCCTCCGACGAAATAAAGTGCCGATATTTCCCCGTATACCTGGAAGGCGTGGCTTTACTGTGGTTCACCAAGTTGCCAGTTCGATCTATCGATCAGTTCTCAGACTTGACCAGAAAATTTAAGGAGCAGTTTAGGCTATATGCTTCGAAGGCCAAGGATATCATGTCATTGTCCAGTTTAGAGCAGAATCCTGGTGAGTCTATCAGATCTTTCTTGAACCGTTTCAATATAGCATTGGCTGAGGTGGACAATGCTGAACCACGAATGATATTGACTTATCTGATGAGGGCTATTGATAAGTCAAGCGAATTTGGGAAATGGTTAAATATGAAGGAGCCAACCTCTCTCGAGAAGTTCTACAAAAAAGCGGACGAATTCATTCGCTTGGAAAGTCGTCCTTTGCCAGTAAAGGCAGTGTTGGAAAAAGCTGAAGACAATACTGTCGCTCCACGCAAGAATGAGTCGGTGGGGCAGAAAAGGGAGAATAATAATGGAAAGAAACAGGGTAATCTGAAAAAGCCCCGGTCCTTCAAGTCATCAGAATATACTCCATTATCACATACGCCGGAGCACATCTACCTTGCCACCAAAGATTCCGTCGATTTCCCTAAACCTATCCCTTTGAGAACTGGGAGAAAAGCCATACAAAGTGGGAAATTTTGCCGCTTCCACAATCAACCAGGTCATGAAACTGATGAATGCCGCCAGCTGAAGAATCTGATTGAAGAGTTGCTAAGAGAAAACAAGTTGCAGCAATTTGTGAAAAAGAATAGCAACAATCCTGCATCATCGAGTCAGGGGCAGCGGGCTCCTGTTCATCAGCCTGGGGCAGGTGAGAAAGCTACGGGGCATGAATCTGGAAGGCCCGTTATCAATGTCATTTCCGGAGGACCTCACCCAGCTGGCAAGAGTTGGGGTGAGATGGAGAGATATTCCAGGGCTTTGAAATATGCTCCAGCCGAAGAAAACGTCTTTGTTCTAGAAGACACTACGCCCCTTAAACAACAAAAAACTTTAAGTGATGATATTATTTTCAGAGCCAGAGATTCTACAGGTATTGAAGCTCCTACTTTAGATCCCTTGGTCATCTCGGCTGGTATTGGACCAGCCATTGTCAGAAGAATCCTCATTGACTGTGGAGCATCATGTAATATCCTCTTCAAAAAGACATTTGACCAGATGAAAATCCCTATGATCGATGTGCGAGCCTCATCACAGAAAATCGTGGGCTTCACTGGGGAGCCAAAGCAGCCAGTAGGAACCATCGATTTGTTTGTAGAACTTGGGGAAGGAGAAAGGAAAGTGGTCCGAAAGCAAACCTTTGTAATCGTCGATGAATATTCTGCTTATAATGCTTTTCTTGGCCGTCCAACACTCGCAGCATTCAAAGCTATCCTAGCCCCGTGGTGCCTCACTATTAAATTTCCTACTGACAATGGAGTAGGAGTTATAAAAGGGGATCAAAATGCTACGCGAGAATGTTATTGGACAGAGCTGCGAGAGTCAAGAAAAAGAGAAATGGGAAAGGATGCGGCAACTCCAATCCGCATCAAGGAACCAGCTTTGTAGCAATTACAGAGCGGACCCTGCACTGGCGAACACAGCGGGGCACGGAAAGAAATGGATCCCAGAAAAGCCAGTACAGGGGAGAATAGAGTAGTACCGGTGGAAACGACAATTCTGGTACCTGTTGACCCGAAGGACCCAAATAAGGTGTTGAATGTGGGTTCGCAGCTTAATGTGTCAATTCAGAATGTCTTAATATCTTTCCTGAAAGCAAATCTGGATGTCTTTGCTTGGACTCATGCCGATATGTGTGGGATATCCCCAGAAGTTGCAGTACACGCTCTGAATATTGACCCAAAGTTTACGCCAGTTAAACAGAAAAGAAGAACCCAAGGTCCAGAAAGGTCAGCAGCATTAAAAGAAGAAGTTGATCGACTCATGGAAAATAACTTCATCAAAGAATCTACGTATCCGAATTGGGTTTCAAATCCTGTGTTGGTCAAGAAAGCTAATGGAAAATGGAGAGTATGCATCGATTTTTCTGATCTAAACAAGGCTTGCCCCAAAGATTGCTTCCCATTACCCAGGATCGATCAACTGGTAGACGGAACTGCGGGACATGAATTGTTATCCTTCATGGATGCCTACTCCGGTTATAACCAAATCATGATGCATGAGCCGGATCAGGAGGATACAAGCTTTATCACAGATGTTGGACTTTATTGCTACAGAGTTATGCCCTTCGGATTGAAAAACGCAGGGGCAACCTACCAAAGACTTGTTAATGCTATGTTCAAACCGCAATTGGGCAAAACTATGGAAGTCTACGTCGACGACATGTTAGTGAAGTCCAGGAAAGCAGTGGATCACATTGAACACTTAGCAGAAATGTTCGCAGTCCTCCGGAAATACAGAATGAAACTTAACCCTCTGAAATGTACATTTGGGGTCGAATCCGGAAAGTTCTTAGGTTTTATCGTCAGTGCTAGGGGCATTGAGGCCAGTCCAGCTCAAATTACCGCCTTAAAAGAAGTTAAAGCTCCTAGAACGAAGAAGGAATTGCAAAGTCTCAACGGAAAGGTCGCCGCTTTGAGTCGGTTCATTTCCAAAGCTACTGATAAATGCATCCCATTCTTCGATGCCCTGAAAAAAGGAAAGAAGAACTTTGAATGGACCCCCGAATGCCAAAAAGCCTTTGAAGAGTTGATCCGTCATATGGAAACGCCTCCGATACTTTCTAGGCCAGGCAATGGTGAGGATCTTCTTATATACTTGGCAGTATCATCTCATGCTCTAAGTGCAGCGCTGATACGGGAAGACAAAAGGATTCAACATCCAGTTTACTATATCAGCAAAAGACTCACTGGGGCAGAGCTGAATTACTCCAAGTTGGAAAAACTCGCCTATTGCCTACTAGTTGCATCGAGGAAACTGAGGCAATATTTCCAAGCTCATCCTATCAAAGTACTCACTGATCAGCCTCTAAAGCAAGTCCTATTTCGCCCTGAAACTTCGGGTCGTCTTCTAAAATGGAACATTGAACTTAGTCAATATGACATCACCTATCACCCCCGAAAAGCAATCAACGGACAAGCTTTAGCTGATTTCATTGCAGAATTCACAGAGAAAGATAATGGTGAGGAAAAAGCGGTCAATGATTCTCCAATCCAGTGGAAGATGTATGTTGATGGCGCAAGAAATGACTACTGTTCTGGAGCCGGAGTGGTACTTGAAACTCCTGAAGGTCGATCATTATGTTATGCACTAAGACTGGAATTTCCTTCAACAAACAATGAAACAGAATATGAAGCTCTTATTGCAGGTCTGAAAATCGCTAAAGAGCTGAACATTGGAGCATTACAAATTTTCAGTGATTCTCAGCTTATTGTATGCCAAGTCAAGAAAGAATTTCAAGCAAAAGGTGGAAATTTGCCTTCCTACTTGTCAAAGGCTTGGGAACTCCTATATGAACTCGATCACTATTCAATAAGCCACATTCCTCGGGAAGAGAATATGAAGGCAGATTCCCTCGCAAAGTATTCAAGTTCTGGTGAAGCTCAACTATTGGGATTGGTCCCTGTAGAAGTCCTTTCAGCGCCAAGTATAGACGAGATGGATATAGACTGGATTATGAATGTATCTCAAGAACAAGAGTCATGGATGACTCCAATACTGGATTACCTACTCAGGGGTTCTCTGCCAGAAAACTCGATAGAAAGACGAAAGCTTCTAAGGAAGGCCTCTCGCTATGTAATTCAGGATGGTCGATTGTACAGACGGGGATTCTCAATGCCATTGCTTCGATGTGTATCCCGGGAAGAGTCCAAAACAATCCTAGCTGAAGTGCATGGAGGAGAATGCGGTGATCATTCAGGTGGTCAAACACTAGCAAAGAAAATTCTCCGATACGGATATTTTTGGCCAGAAATTAATCGGGATGCTGCAGATTACTCCCGAAAATGTGACAAGTGCCAAAGGTATGCCAAAATTCCTAGAGCACCTTCTACCGAACTCACACAGATGGTCAGTCCATGGCCATTTGCAATTTGGGGAATGTATCTCATTGGGCCGCTACCAACTGCTAAATCAGGGATTAAATACGCTATTGTTGCAGTAGATTATTTTACTAAGTGGGCTGAAGCTGAACCATTGGCTACTATCACTTCTAAGAAAATGATAAGCTTTGTGACCAAGAATATCATTTGCAGATACGGTGTGCCTCAGAAAATAATCACAGACAATGGTACTCAGTTTGAAAGCGAGGAATTCCAGGATTTTTGCAAACGATTCAAAATCCAGAAAAGCTTTTCGGCAGTAGCTCACCCGCAGGCAAACGGGCAAGTGGAAGCAGTGAATAAGATCATCAAATCAACCATCAAAAAGCAACTCGAAAGAGCAAAAGGTGGTTGGGTCGATAAACTACCACTTGCACTATGGGCATACAGGACTACTCACAAAACTGCAACTGGGCATACTCCTTTTTCGTTAGCATACGGATCGGAAGCAATGATCCCGGTTGAAACGGAGGTCCCTTCACACAGAAGAATCCATTTCAATCAAGCAGAAAATGAAAAGTTGCAACTTGAAGCGCTGGATCTCCTTGATGAAAAAAGAGATGAAGCTAACCTCAGAGTGGCAGCTCATCAGCAAAGGATAGCTAGACATTTCAATTCCAAAGTTCGTCAACGCAGCTTTGAAATTGGAGATCTAGTCCTAAAAAGAATTATGGCCGCGACAGGTGTGTTTGGGCCAAATTGGGAAGGACCATATGTAATAGGTCAGAAGCTTCTCGACGGCACATTCAAGCTCACCACTGTTGATGGAGATCAAATTCCAAGGGCATGGAACAGCAACCACTTGCGTCCATACTTTACTTGAAAATTTTGTTGAAACATTGTAAAAAGAATTATGAATGTATGATTCCTGTAATTGAAAGCAACTGTGAAACTGATGCAAGTAAATAATGAAAGAGTATAAAGTGGATGTAGGCCCAATTTCATGGCCGAACCACTATAAATCGTGTGTTCCTTATTATTATTATATGTTTGCTTTGTTTTCGATATAAAAATACATAAAATGTATTGCTGAAATGTCGATTTAAATTTTTGCAAACAATGGAAATAAAACTTGCGCATAATAAAACCGAGCGATTCTCACCATCATTCAACAAACAAATTTCAAGTCACAAAGACCCCGAATTCAAATCCTAGATAGGAAATACTTCAATTGAACGGCTAATGATTTCGATAGAAGCGAGCCCTTGCTGATAAATTGAGATTGTTTGAACAAACAAACATCCAATTAGGAAGCTAGTGCCCGTTCTCACGAACTTGCCTGGCAATAAAGTACACTTCCTTGGATTAAACAAGCCACTTGTGAGAAAAGGGGAATGAAGACTTAAAAAAAAAAAAAAAAAAAAGAAAAAAGAAAAAAGAGGATCGCTGAAAAGGCATAAGCAAGTGAACAGAGGAGCAACCAAAGCTACCATCAGCGGCACAAGTCCTCTTCGGAGGCGCAACTCTTCGGAGGAAAAAAGACCTCTAATGGGTCATACGCCACAAAAAAGAAAGTTCTCTACTCAACAAAAAAGATTGGAGAAGTCATGACCCTCCAACCATGAGAGAGTAACTTCCAGGCGATGAAAACCCTCTCTGAGGCACATTTCACCAGGAGTTGAAGTGTTATGACCGCTCTTCGGAATTTCACTTCACCAGAGTTGAAATGCAAACAAAATAAAAGCCCTCTTCGGAGGCCCATTTCACCAGGAGTTGAAGTGTTGTGACCGCTTTTCGGAATTTCACTTCACCAGAGTTGAAATGTAAACAAAATAAAAGCCCTCTTCGGAGGCCCATTTCACCAGGAGTTGAAGTGTTGTGACCGCTTTTCGGAATTTCACTTCACCAGAGTTGAAATGTAAACAAAATAAAAGCCCTCTTCGGAGGCCCATTTCACCAGGAGTTGAAGTGTTGTGACCGCTTTTCGGAATTTCACTTCACCAGAGTTGAAATGTAAACAAAATAAAAGCCCTCTTCGGAGGCACATTTCGCCAGGAGTTGAAGTGTAACAACCGCTCTTCGGAATTTCACTTCACCAAAGTTGAAATGCAAAAACAAAGACCTTCTTGAAAGCACACGTTTCACCGAGATTGAAATAAAACTTCCAAGTGTTGAAACGTGAAAAGGCTTTCTTCGAAGGCACAACTCTTTGGGGGTACACGTTTCACCGAGATTGAAATAAAACTTCCAAGTGTTGAAACGTGAAAAATCCCTCCTCAGAGGTACAATTTTGTATAAAAAAAAAATTCCTCATCAAAAAGCGTACTTTAACTTTCAAATGGAAAATGATTGTAAAAAGAAAAGAAGTTAAAGTACCCTTCAGAGGTCCGCTTTACCACATAGAGGAATCCACTTGGTGAAGTATGCACATAAGCAAAAGAGAAAAGTGATTTCTTCAAACGACAAAGCGTAAAAACTTATACGAAGGGAGTTGTACTCTATAAAAATTTTCTTCAAAGAATAAAATAATTATTCTTTAGCAAATAAGAGTGCAAGTCCCCTCGAAGTATAAAATATTGCAGCAAGCTTAAGGTATGGGGGCAACATGGTGTAGTGGTATGGCTGCATCAGTAAAGTACTACTCAAACAACATACCATAAGCCCGCTGCAATATTATAAAAATAAACTTGTGCAAAAATAAATAGTAAATGCATTCTCAAATTCAAACAGAAGTTTGTACAAACGAAGAATCATTTTATTCAACTATAATGCAGATACAGGTTTTCAAAATAAAAGCGGGCGCCGATACCCGCACAACTCTCGGCCAGTTCATACAAAAGGCAAAAAAACTAAAATCTTCACTTCTTCTTCCCTCCTTTGGACCCTTTACTCGGTCGAATAACCAGCTTTTCAGGTCGGCCAGTGGGTATAAGGGAAGTAGGAGAGGCAGGTGTAACCGGTTCAACTTCCGGCTCCTCTTCAGTGGCGGTGATTTTCTTCCCCCTCCTCTTTGATGTCCCACGCTTCTCTCTCCTTTGTGAGGAAGACTCACTCCCGGGAGTGACAAGTTTTGATAGAACAATGTCGTCAGAAGGAGTCCGTTCCGGGGAAATGTCACCTCCCTCAGGTCTCTCATCTTTCTGCTCTTGCGAAGTGATGGGATCATCCAAGCCGTGAAGAGCCTCTATTTGTTCCTCCTGTGATCCAGGTTGCGAGGCAGAAGGAGGCACCGCCTGAAGAGATGAAGGAAGGATGACCGGAGGAGTAGAAGTTTGAGCAGTGCTTGGTACTTTCTCTACAGAAGAAAAAAGGTTAAAGTCAGTAAAAAGAGGAGATGAGGGTTCACCAATGAAGTCAGTAAAGAGAGGAGATGAAGGCTCGTCAAGGTTGAGAAAATAGCCTAGGAGCTCGTGAAACTCATGTGAAATAAACGAGTAACCAGCTTGAGCAGAATTGACAGTAGCGAGATTAACAGTGAAGTTACCTGGAGAAGCTGGTTTCCTGATATCGACTTCATAAGCTTGCGCATCAGCGCTCTCTTCACCCTCGTCTCCACCTTGTGTGCTTGTAATATCAGCGGTAACTTTGGTGGGAGATGCGAGATGGGAACTGGAACCAATAATGTCGACTTCAGACGAAGAAGGTGGCTGGACTAGAGTAGTTGAAGTGGTTTTCCCCAGCTGGTCCCCTTCCGTCACTTCGGTTCTTAGTTTGGCAAGTTGTTCCTTTCCCCTGGCGAGAGCAGCGCGAGCGTCTTCATCAAAATAATGCCTTTCCAGGGCTGGCTCGTCATAACCAGCACCTTCAGCACCAAGCATATCGAGGGCGGCCTCCCACACTTCAGCTAAAGTGATCTCATACTTGGGACCAAGAAAGGCGAGGCTTCCACGCCCCAAGACGCTATGCAAGTAAAAGTCGAATAATGTTGAGCCGAAGCTGTTTTTGGTCGCCTCATGAGATTCTTCGGCTGCGATTTTGCCGGCGACAGCCTCATCGCGCTCCCTTTCAGTTCTGGCAAGCTGAAGCTTAAGCATTTGTATCTCCGCCTCCTGGGAGTTGTTTTTCTTTTGAAGCTCAGCAATATCAGAGACATAGCCTTCATTGATTCTTTTTTGTACCTCGAGCCTGTCTTCGGCGTCCCTCTGACTAGCATGAGCATCTCTAACTTGTCTGAGAAGCACTTCTTCTTTTTGAGAGTATGAAGTAGAGGAAGCAGCAAGCTCATCTTTCAACTTCTCAACCTTTGCTTCGAGCTCCTCGTTGTAGGAAGTAATGCTCCTCATTTCGTTGTCGTGCTGCTCAAGGACCTTTTGCCACTCAGCCTTATCATTTTCCATGGTGAGCATAGCCTCTAAGTTGGCGCGGTTAACTCGTTGAAGCTCATCAACAAGCTTCTGCCAGTTTGACATCCTCTCGATATCAAGTTTAACGGCGTCAAGATTTCGTAGCATAGCAGGCTTGTCAATAGGGACTAGGTCGAGATCGAACCTCACACCCTTTAAACACCACTGCGGAAAACGACTTTGTAAAGTGGCAGGGCCCGGTCCCACTTGAAATTTGGGCCTGCTTATTATTGTCTGGATGTCCTCCTTTCCAAGAGCAGGAGAGTCGGAAGTAATGTCAAGAGGGGCAGGGACAGTAGGCTTTTCGGGAATAGTGGAAGCGTGTCTCTCACCATATCGGGCTCGTTTGCCTGAATCTTCAACTACATGACCTTTTCCCCGGTCGTCGTGAGATTTCCTTTTGTGAGGATCATCACTTCTCTGCAGAGAATCATGGTGCTCATCCCTATCCCTTCTGTCATAACGCTCTTCTGCATCCCTCCTTTCACGAGCCTTTCGAGCAGCCCTCTCTTCGTCAGACTCTCTATAGGAAGGAAAGTAACGCCGATAGTCATATTGGCCACGCCCCCCATAGCGTTGGAAATCCTGATAATATGACCCGCCGCGTGTCATTGAAGAATCTGAAATAAGAAAAGATAAGCTTTAGAAATCTTTAAAGTATAAGAAGATAAGTGCATAAATGTGCTGGAAAATCCTTAGTTGTGTGTGAAGTGCAAGCTACTCGCGTTGGACTAACGAACCACTCCTCTGTTGGGGGGAAGTGATGGATTTCACTGTTGATGACAACTCTTGAGATGAAGGAGTTAGAGTCTGTTGGAGGGCAGATGTTGCTTCAATCGTCGGAGGTATAGCTTTACCATGAGCAGGGTCTTCTTTAAAGAGCTCTTGTGAAGTAATAATTATGTCACTTAAATCCCCAAAGACGTCATCACCGGCATGCCCAACCTGATTCCCTCCATCATCTCCTTTGTCAGCACTCTCCCTAGTTTGGGAAAGGGGCTCCTCTTCTTCCTCAATAATGGGAGCAAGTGCGGGCTTTTCGGAGGGTCCCGTATCGTCTCTGGGAGTAGAGCACTTTACTAATAAGGTTTCTGCAGAAATTTCTCCTCGTATGTGCTCTTTAGTGGAGATCGGAAGATCAGGAGTTTTCACCGGAGAGTCAGGAACCTCCGTTGGAGCTTCACGAGGCCGAGTAAAGCGAGAGAGATGGAGGAGTCCGTATTGATGTAAAAGTTCATCGTTTAGCAGAAACTTTATGCTCCTCTCTTCTACCGGCACGGCATTTAATCTTTCAAAAATTTGCTTAAGACTTGGGTCCCTAGCAGGGGGTGGAAGTGCTAAAAACAGGAAAAGAATGAAATTAGCAGCTGAGAGTTCAGATCTCGAGAAAGTTTCAAAACGGAAAAAGTAGAGACAGGAAATCTTACTTCCCACTCTCCAGATGGCATAAAACCCTGGAGGGCAGCGAACGAAGAAAAACTGATTCAAAAATTCGTGAGCGCTTTCGGAGAGATCAGTAATAAGTTTGCGATTTCGAGCGCTTCTTACAACCACGATGGAGGGATGGTCTTTAGTTTTCGTGAATGAGCAAAAATAGCAGATCTCCTCGAAGCTTGGTAACCGATCCAAAACTCTCCTGAATAGAACACATAACCCCATCAGAATGGCGTAGCCATTGGGGTGTAATTGGAATGGAGAGATAGATAACCGAAGCAGGAACTGTTGGAGAAAGTCGTTAAAAGGAGGAATCGCCCCACTTAAGCACATTTGGCGATTGACTGCAACAAAGCCGTAGGGAGGATTGTCAGCAGTGTCATTTGGCCCCGGAAATAAGATGTCAGCATCATCAATGCCAAACTGGACGCGCAGTTGGTTAAATGCCCGCTGATTCAAAGTTGTGGGTGTTCTCTCCGGAGGGTTGTCTATAGGGATGGCTACTGGAAAGACATCTTCAGCCTGGCCCATCGGCTCTTCTTGATGAGAGGTCATTCTACACAAGCAACTGGATGTTCAAATGCGAAGGTGCACGTTTCCTAAAAAGTGTGAAGTGTCGTGCAAAGCTAATAAAAAATAATAATAACAAGTAAAGATAACTGGAATTAAACTGGTTGACGATTGATTGACTATGGTAATTTCGGAACTTGTTATTTAAAGCTCAAGCATAATATTAATGCGGGCTGGTCAGTTTCAATTAACTAATCCAGTGCTGCTTTAATATTCCACTTGAAATCGGTAGCACTTCGTTCACACGATTTATTTAAGTTAATCATCTATCATTAACTAATCTGTCGTTCGATGTGGGCAATCAATGACAGTGTATTCGTCCCAGTTTTCTGTGAATGTTGTATTAACAGATTATTAGCTTACAAGTTGAAGTAATCTGTAAAAGAATGCAGCAAAGATCAACAGTTCAAAGTTCAAGCAAAATTTACAAGTGTTAAGTTGTCAACGACTCAAGAATCCTTTGTACGGGTTAAGCTAAGTCATTGGTTATTTGGATGACTCGGCTACGACCTAAGGAAAGTGAGGCAAGTTAAGTTAGGTTGTTCCAACTCTAAATCGCTGATGTTATAAGTCGGTAGTACTATGAGTCGTAAGTCAAAGAACAGGGGGAAGGCTCCAGATCGAAGCAACAAGAAACCTTCTAAGTTCTAACTCGGTTACGACTCATGGTTTGAGTCGTAAAACTTGCTAGGTCGGATTAAAAGTCAATAGTAAAGGCTACTGGGTCGCATGGAAGCTGCTGAGTCGTACACGGCTTATGGTTTAAGTCGTGTACCGTTTAAAGGATAAGTCACGGGAAAGTAGCAAGTGCTGAGTCGTTCACAGTTTATGGTTTGAATCATTCACGGCCTATGGCTTAAGTCGTTCACGACTTATAGCTTGAGTCGTCTGCGGTTTATGGCTAAAAGCAGTGAGTCGTGTACGGTTGAGATTGCAAGGTATTTCAGAATCAATGGCCAAAAAGCAAAACCATCTAAGTCGTGAGATCCTAAGTCATTTCCTCAACCAGTCAACTCCTTTCTAACCCGTTAACCTGTTAGGAACTTCCTCATCTCCTCCGAACCCATGGGCCAGTCAAATCAAGACATTGTAATTCATCATCTTCTCCTCACATCATCAGAAAGCACCCAAAAAACCAATTCGAATCGCTTCAAGTGTACGGCGAATCAAACGCGATGTTGTAATCTAAAGGATCACAACAACAACGTAGCCAACACTGGTCAGAATCGTTCACAACTCAATTCAAAGCCCGAGTACGACGTACGATGGTGATTTGGGAACAAGAAGCGAAAATTTATGCCTTAGCGATGGTCGTGGTTGGATTGAAGTTCAGAATGACTTACGCGATGTGAAGGAAAGGATGGATTAATGATCAGTAAGCTTGGAGAGTCTCTAATGGCGGATGCGTCTGTGAGATAAGAAGTGGGAGAGGAGAAACGACTCAAGCGTTCTTATATCTGGAGGCATTGGAACTTGAATCGGCACGGGTTATGATGAGTCGAAGCGCACGACTTACGGCTTAAGACGTGTGCTTCGAGGGGCAAGTGTTAATCCCGTTTCACCAACGAGTTAAAGAGTCCACGAGATAAGAGCCCACAAGGTAGGATCTATGAGTTGAGGAGCCTGCGACCTAAGAACTACGACTCAGGAAGCTTACGACCTACGACTTAAGGCAGCAAACAGTTCTAGAAGGACTTACGAGTTAAGCAGTCTCCGACTTAAGGCCTCCACGGTTTAAGGCTTTTACGAGTTAAGGAACCTTACGAGTTAAGGATGGCACGACTTAAGGAGATGCACGACCTACGACCTAAAACATGTTGCGACCTAACAATGGCTACGGTTGAACGGCCTAAGGAAAGCTATGCGACTTAAAGGAGTAACGACTCAAAACATTGGAAGGAAGGGTCAACAACACATAAGTCGTTGACGACTTACGACTTATGATGAGTCGTGTACGACTCATGCTAGCACGAAGGAAGTCATGTTTGGTTAACTCGGGAACGACTTATCACTTGTATCGTTCATTCGAACAGGAGCATAACATTAAACCAAGCCGAGAGTCAAATCCAGTAGGTCGGCCGCGACCTACCATGAACCGCTGACAAGCCCGCGACTTATCATATGAGACAATTCACCATGACTCGTCCACGACCTAAGGTCACTAAGTCGTAGTCCACTGCTATGATGTCCATACTAAAAAAGGATGACTCGTGAACGGGTTAGAACTTGTGCTATATTCAGAAGACCGAAGGCGAGTTTGAGCTCAACATGGTGAGTCGTCCACGACCCAACATGACTCGGCCACGAGTAACCCATGAGTCGGGTACGACTCACGACTTAAGACCGGAAACCCCTATAAATACACGACCATTTCCAACATGAAGGGGACTTTTGGTCAATCAATTTCAGGCACCATTTCTCTGCCGAATTCCAGACTACTTCAACACTTAAAGCTTTTTGAGATTCAAAGAAAGTCTAAAGGAACTTCATGAAGAAATCATCTACATCCACCATGGATTTGAAGATTTTTTGTCAACATCGAAGTTTGAGTTACTTGTTCTAAGTCTTTTGTAATTCAAAATGTGTTGTACTTGAGAAGATTTGTATCAACTTGTAACGTGATCATCAATAAAAGTACTTAAAGTGGACGTAGGCTATACCCATAAGCCGAACCACTATAAAATTGCTGTTGTTTACTGCTTTTCCGCTATTACTTGCTTATAATTCTTTCCCGATCTATCGGGTGGTGCTTTCACAACTATACTTCACACACCGGGGTGTTAGCGTTCAAATTTAAGCGTTAACACATAAAGCTGCCGAATGTTGCGCTCCCAAAAAGAAGAAATCAGAAGCAAATACAGCTGAAGTTACAGATGACATTTCTGATATGGATTTATGTGCACTAATATCAGAATGCAACCTTATTGGTAATTTAAAGGAATGGTTTGTAGACACAGGTGCCACTCGACACATATGTGCTAATAAGTGGATGTTTATAACTTATAAAACTGCTACTGATGATGAACAACTTTTCATGGGCAATTCATCTACATCAAAGGATGAAGGCAAGGGAAAAGTTGTGCTGAAACTAACTACTGGAAAAGATCTTACTTTGAGTGATGTTCTTCACGTTCCAGAAATCCGCAAGAATTTGATATCAGGGTCCTTGCTTAGCAAGCATGGTTTCAAATTAACCTTTTGTAACAACCCTAGATTTTTGCATATAATTTAAAATTTTCTTTATTTTATTTTGATATTATTTGAATTTTTTATTTCAAACATTTCATTTTTAAATATAAATTTTGATTATTATATGAATTATAATTTCAAACTGGTATAAATTGAATATTTTCCTAAAAAATGGATTTGTGGTCAAAACTGGTCAAACTTTGACTTTTAAATTTTAAATTTAAATATTTGAATTCTTAAATTTTATCTTTTATTTTTAAAATATAATTAATATCATGAATATTGTTTTTCGTTTCGTTGAAAACGGATTTAAATTGTGAAAGTTATACTATTTTCAATATTGTGTGTATATTGAGTTATTTAACAATATTCTTTGTTTTAATTTATAAAAATGTCATATTTATTTGATATATCTTATTATAATTTGTATATTTATGTTATATTATATATATTTTTTCATTTAAATAGTTTGTTAGTATTGATAAATAATTTCCAAAGCTTATTGAATTTATTTTCTAATTTTCAAGCCTAGTTTCCATTTTTCTTTGCTATTTTCTTAATCTAATTATATATAGTTAAAATTTATTTATTTATTTTAGGAATTCACTCTTATTTGATGTGTTTTACTTTATTTTACATGTATTTAAATTAAAATAAAATTTTCCAAAGTTTATTGAAGTTATTTCTAATTTTTAAAACCTAGTTGCATTTTTAAGCCATTTTCTTAATTTAAATTCTATTTAATTAAATTTTAATTATTTACTTTATAAATTTTTTCATTTCTGAGTTGTTATCTTTATTTATCAATTTTTATATGTATTTATAAATTTCAAATGAATAAAAGAAATTTGAAAAGGTTGGTGTCTCTTTTGTTGCTTTTGTCTCTTTGTTTTCCCGCCTTTTCATTTTCTTAACTCTTGCTTTTATTTTATTTAGCCGACGTCATTATTATTCTTTCTGGCCGTATCTTTCTCTTCATTTTCACGTATTATCAAAAGCTTCTCATCATAAAAAAAGTGCGACCATCATCTAGTAGAGGGATTTGGTAAAAATTCATTTCTTTTCATCTTTTTCTATTTGTTTACATTGATTTTTGCACTTGCTCTCTTCTTCTAGGCTCGGCTCCTCCCACCTCCATCACCTTTGCCGCCTCCACCACCACCACCACAATCGGCTGTCCTCTTCCTCCATCCCATAGCCAAGCCATGGCCATGCATTTGTGTTGTGTAGATCCACCAAAAATTTAACCAACATCACATAAATGTACAAGCCAAGCCTACCTTTGCTTACACCACCTCAACCTCCCCTTTGGCCGACCCATACACCACCACCACCAGCCTTTTCCTGACCCATACACCTCCGCCACACCTGAAGTTGACCACCTGCAGACTGGACGTGACTTGGAGTGCCTTGGCCGTGACCTTTAGTGCCTTGAAAACATTGTGTGTTGCCTTATAGTTGTTGTGTTCATGCTCATATCTCTCTACCATACTTTGCTCCATCATTTTCCCATGCTAGGCCGACCATTAGGAACCCAAACCAGATCCAAACCATGCCTCTAGCCATTCCATTTCAGATCTGGAGCTGAATCATAGATGGTAGAAAGCAAGTGCAAACACTTTGGATTTGTTTACGCATCCAATTCTATCATTGTTTAATGGTATTTTGTGTTGAAACTTATGTTATATATATTTGTTTTGTTTGAATGTGTCCAAGGCTATTAATCTTTGGCTCTCCACTCTCAAATCATGTTCATGCTTTCATGCCTTCGAAGACCTTTGTTGTGTGTAGTTGTTTGTCATCTCCAGCTAATACAAGTGAGTTATTCTCACTAGACAATTTTGTACTTATATTACTAGTAAATCGATCACCTATGAAACTGTAAAATGCATCACCATATTATATCTACTATATTATGATCATATGATGTTCACCATGCTTAAACACCTATTATATCATATGTTACAATTATATTATGCTGTTCTGTTGTTTATATCAATTTAACACACTGCAAGTTCCCTTTAGATTAGAATCACTATGGGTTGAAATGATACATACCCGAACGAACTTTAGAATAAGGGAAAACCATTATGGGCTGAAATGATAGGCCTGAGCGATTTTCAGTTTATTTCATTTACTTCGGACTACGGGTTTGAAATGATAAAACCCGCATTTTCTTTGTAAATTACAGGTTGAAATGATATATTACCCGTATCACTTTACCTAGCGTGGAAAATTATATACAGGCCCGTAGTTAAAATATGTTTTTCTAAAATTTTAAAATATTTTAGAAATGTAATTATTATAATATTTTGATTTAAAATTAATTAAAAATTATTTTTGTAAATTATTATTGATTTTCTGGAAATTTGTAAGCTAAATAAATTATGGAAAAGTTAGAAAATCTGAATGTAAGTTATTTTGGAAATTTTGATTTAATAATAATTGGAAATTAAATTAAATATGAAATTATAATAAATTTATGATAATTTGAATTTAAAATGAATTTAAAGTGATTTTTTAATATATTAATGATTTTTGAATAAAGTTAAAATGCGAAATGAATGATTATTTAAGTTGAAATTTTGAAATATAACCAAAATGGGAATTTGTGAATTTGGCTTAAAAGTGAATTTTAAGTTATGTTAATAAAAATGGAATTAAGTTATATTTGAAATTTTAAACTTAAGTGTTAAGTTGAAATTTAATGTAATGAATTTAAATTTGAATGTTGAAATTTAATAAGTGAATTATTAATAAATATTGATTTTTGAAAGGAAAGTTAACTTTATAAAATCATGAATTTAAGGAAAATTAAATGATGATTATAAATGTGAAAATTTATGATTTTATAAGTTAAAAATGATTCAAATAAAAATATAAGTGTTTGTGAAATTCTATTGAATATTTGAAGTTAATTAACAGCATTTTTAAATGCTGCCTTTTGTTAAATTGAATTATTTTGAATATAACCTTCTGTAGTATTTTCCAAATGCTTCGAAAGTTCAATTTTCATTTTTTTAATAAATTTAAGTGAATAAATGAACATTGAAAGTGTAAATTTTTGGAATTTAATTAATTTAATTATTAAATGTAATAACTTCATTTTTATGATTTAAAATGAAGTAATTTGTTTTGAAATATAAACTATTTTGAAATGTGTGTTGAAATGGTATTTTAAATAAAATGAATGTTGTTTTGAAAAGATACAATATTCTGCTATTAAAATGATTTGAAATGAAATTTTGAAAGATACGATATTTTGATATTTAAATGATTTGAAAATGAAGTTTGAAAGAGATGATATTTTGATATTAAAATGATTGATATTAAAATGATTTGAAAATGAAGTTTTGAAAAGATATGATATTTTGATATTAAAATGATTGATATTAAAATGATTTGAAAATGAAGTTTTGAAAGATATGATATTTTGATATTAAAATGATTGATATTAAAATGATTTGAAAATGAAGTTCTGAAAGATATGATATTTTGATATTTAAATGATTTGAAAATAAAGTTTTGAAAGATATGATATTTTGATATTAAAATGATTTGAAAATGAGGTTTTGAAAGATACGATATTTATGTATTAAAAATTATTTGAAAGGAAGTTTTGAAAGGATATGATAATTTAATATATTGAAATGGTTGTTACACCTTTGTATCCGATAAGTTTGTATTATCAAAGAATGGAGTGTATGTAGGAAGAGGATATGTATGTGATGGTTTATTCAAGGCAAATGTAACAACTATTGTACCAAACATTGATATGAATAAAAGTGAATCTTCTGCTTATATTGTTGACTTTTTTAACATATGGCATTCTAGATTAGGGCGTGTGAATTTTGATACACTGCAAAAAATGATAAATCTAGAATGTATACCAAAATGTAACATAGACTCCAACTATAAATGTCAAATTTGTGCAGAAGAAAAACTGACAAGAAACTCGTTTCATCATGTTGAACGAGAAACTGAACCTCTAGACCTTATACAAACTGATGTATGTGATTTGAAAATGTGTCAAACTAGAGGAGGAAAAAGATATTTCCTTACGTTTATTGATGATTGTACTAGGTACTGCTGTGTGTATCTACTTAGAAGCAAGAATGAAGCATTCGATATGTTTAAACAGTATAAAGCAGAAGTTGAGAATCAACTCAATAGGAAAATTAAAGCTTTACGAAGTGATAGAGGAGGAGAATATGAATTTCCTTTTGAGGAATTCTGCGCTAAGCACAGCATTATACACCAAACTACAGCACCAAATTCACATCAATCCAACGGTATAACCGAACGGAAAAATAGAACTCTTAAAGAAATGATGAATGCTTTATTAACCAGTTCTGGCTTGCCAGATAACTTTTGTGGAGAAGCTATTCTTTCGGCAAACCATATTTTAAATAAAATACCACGAAAGAAAACATCCACGTCTCCTCACGAACTTTGGAAAAATAGACCGGCATCCTACAAATACTTAAAAGTGTGGGGGTGTCTTGCTAAAGTAGAGATACCTAAACCAAAGAAGGTCAAGACAGGACCAAAAACAATTGATTGTGTATTCATTGGATATGCACAAAATAGTGCTGCTTATCGATTTTTAGTACACAAATCTGAAGTTGATGATATTCATGAAAATACCATCATTGAGTCGAGGAAGGAAAGATTTTTCGAACATATATTCCCTTTAAAGCAGGGCACTGATAGTGATACTCATAAGAGACCAAGGGAAGATGAAATCTCTAATTCTCTTAAGGATACTGAAGATAATCTTTAGCAAATTAGTGTTGATCAACAAGTGGAGGAACCAAGAAGAAGTAAAAGGTCTAGAACCTCAAAACCCTTTGGACCAGACTTCTATACCTTTACGTTAGAAGATGATACATTGACATACAAACAAGCTATGTCCTCCAACGATGCCCCTTACTGGAAAGAGGCTATTAACAATGAGATAGAATCCATTATGGCTAACCATACCTGGGAGTTAGTTGATTTACCTCAAGGATGCATGACCTTAGGCAATAAATGGATATTTAAGAAGAAATTTAAACCTTATGGTTCAATAGACAATTACAAAGCTCGTCTTGTAGTCCAAGGATTCAGACAAAAGGAAGAATCAGACTATTTTGATACATATTCACCAGTGACGAGGATAATATCAATTAGGATGCTTATTGCAATCACATCCATACTTGATTTAGAAATACATCAAATGGATGTAAAAACTGCATTTTGAGTGGTGAACTAGAGGAAGAAATATATATGAAGCAACCTGAAGGGTTTCTAAGCTATGGAAAGGAAAATAAAGTATGCAAATTAGTAAAGTCGCTTTATGGCCTTAAACAAGCTCCAAAACAATGGCATGAGAAATTTGATGAAACTATGTTATCACATGGATTCACAATAAATGAATCAGATAAATGTGTCTACCTGAAACACATACATTTAGGATATGTCATTGTTTATCTTTTTGTTGATGACCTGTTGATCCTAGGAAATAACAAGGCCATAATAACATCTACAAAGAATGTGTTATCCTCTAGATTCGATATGAAAGACCTAGGACTGTCTGATGTGATATTGGGTGTCAAAATTTTGAGAAACCATAGGGATATGCATTATCCCAATCACATTACATCGGTAAGATACTTGAAAAATTCAAGCAATATAATATAACTATTGCAAAATCACTCCTAGATATGAATCAAAATTGGGTAAAGAACACTGGTGATGGTATCTACCAGCTTGAATACTCTCGTATATTATGAAGTATCATGTATGTTATGAACTGCACTAGGCCGATATCGCATACGCTGTAAGTAAGCAAAGTAGATTTACCAGCAATCCTGGTAAACATCATTGGAAAGCGATAATCAGAGTTCTAGGATTCCTAAAGTATAAATAGAACTATGGTTTACACTATACAAACCATCCTTCAACAGTGGAAGGATACAATGATACCAATTGGATAACTGGATCACAAGATGCAAAGTCTACAAGTGGATATGTGTTCACATTAGGAAATGGAGCAATATCATGGAAATCATCCAAACAGACTTGTATAGCTAGATCTACAATGGAATCAGAGTTTATTGCACTAGATAAGACCACAGAAGAAGCAGACTGGCTTCAAAGTTACTTGGAAGATATTCCAAATTAAAGCAAACCTATGCCTCCAATATGTATACATTGTGATAGTCAATCAGCAATTGGAAGAGCTAATAGTACACTATACAATGGTAAATCTAGGCATATTCGTCGTAGACATAAAATAATAAGATTACTTCTCTCTAATTGAGTTATCACTATAGACTACATAAGGTCAAAAGATAACATAGCGGATCCACTAACTAAAGGCTTGCCAAGAGAGAAAGTTCAAATCTTATCGATGGGAATGGGGTTAAGGCCCATAGAATAAAAGTTTTTTTAATGGAAACCCCACCTAGTTGAGTGGAGATCACAAGATCTAGGTTCAAAGGGACAACTAAGTTAAGAGAAACTTGACGGCACTGTTACACACAAACCATTCCTATGATAAGTCAGTGCTTTATTTGTTGGAAAATAGGATAAGTATTGATATTTTTAATGATGTCTGTACTTGAGGAATTGTGTACACTTTACAGAATCACCTACATAAGTGCGACGACACCGCTTCAAAGAGAATTATGAGGCCAAATTCTATAAGAACTTATGAGACGAGACAGGTGTTCAAGGCAAAAACGAACACATATAGAGAACGAAGGATTATAAGAAACATTTGTCGTGTGTTATCTATTGTAGATTACACAGAAGGCTTATAGTTCAAGGACATTCTATGTCTACTGATTCGCTTGTAATTCAAATAAGTAAACACTAGGAAAGTTCAAGGCCTCTGTGCTACTTTAACCGATACGATAAATAGTTCGTTAAACTAAGAACAACTGCTCATTCACATGGGGGATTGTTAGAAATGAATGAGTTAGTGGAGAAATTTGGAAGAAGAAAGCATTATACAAAGTCCCACATTGGGGAATATTTGCACCAATTTCTCTATATATATACTACAATCCAACATAGTACATCAAATAAAAGGAGAATAATGACAAAGTGTGAAAAGGATAAGGCAATGTGGCATGTAGGCCTTCATATTAATATTAAATATGTCAAAGATAGGGCCTTGGGGCTCTTGGGAACTCGTGATTAAATGGGCCGCCGACTGCCGCTTGGGCCTACATGCGCCAAAGTGGCTATTTTTCGGTCGGATGTGTCTATTCGTTTGAATGGTAACCAAATGCGGCAATTTCCTTCTAGACGCGCGCATACAACGGTCACTGCTGTTGGTTTAAGGGTCGCAATCTTTCCAACAGTCACAACCGCTTCGAATAGGCACCTCCTCCAGTCTATAAATATGCGGCCAGAATCTGAGAATTATTCATTCAGTTTACTCTCGGATTATGTTCCTTCTTCCCACTATATCTCTGTTCTAGTGCTATAATCTCTTCAGTTCGTCCGCTCTATGTCTACAACCACCATGCCGCGGGGCTGGTCTGTTTCATCCTGCGAAACAAATTGCTAATAGCCGTAAAACTAAGTACGGCGGCAATATTGTTTCAAGGAAACAGTTTTTACTAGACTCAGATACTTTAATCAGTAATACATTTCATATAGATCTGCTCATGCATTTTGGTGCTACAATTTATCAAAATTAATTGAAAAATTAGTGACAATTTTTGCCGTTACTACTTCTGCATTATTCTGTAAATGTTGTTAAGTTACAATTAGTTTCGTAACACTTTCCGGTAGTTGCGACTAACATATTTTTATGTCGTAAACAATGAAAAAGGATCAATAATATCCCATATATAGATATGATGCTAGAATTAGTTATTATCATTTACAGTTTGCATTCTGCTATTCGTTTCAAAAACTAGAATATTTTGAAATATTATACTTCCATTAGATTTTATGAGGCTACAAGTTATATATATTAACATAATATATTTAGCATATGGTGCTCTTGGTGAGTGAGAGTGTCTGAAATACTAGGTCCTCTTCCTCCTTCATTCCATGCTCCCTCCACCTAAAACCATATCACATATTATGATATGGTTCAACATATGTATATATAGGGCTAGGATCGACTACATCTCATTTTTGCTACACCTCAAATCCCCTTGATTTAAACCACATGTTTCGAATTAAATAATATACTTTCTCTCTCCTGAAGTGAGATGTGAAGTGAGATGAGATAGAAGGAATACAATTTAATTCGGAACGTGTGTTTGAAATCTGGGAGATTTGAGGCGTAGCAAAAGTCAGGTGTGGCCGATCCTTGCCCATACACACACTACACATCTATGTACAATAAGTAAATAAATTTAAGAAAAACATACCTGGTTTGCAGAAGCTGCAACACCAAATTTAAATTCATTAGAGAACATAGACCTTCCTATATCAACTTCAAGTGAAACTAAAATGGTCCATGGTTGGGGTATGGGTGCTGTATTTTGGCTATCAAAGCATGCAATATGAGTATTTGACCTCTTGCTCCTGTAAATAATGGTCAACTTTTCCTTTGAAAGAGAAAGACTGGCATCATGTTTATTGGATGCTATTAGAGATGGATCACTAGTCCAATTTTCATGTTCAGAAGTTGAGCCATGGTTTATTTATTTTAATTGAAGGAGTTCCCTTTTCTTGCTTGTGATTAGTAATACACCTATGTGCATGTTTTTATAGAGGCACGGGGCCTGTAAAAATAGTGTACGTATCTTGGAAGTTTGATTGGCAGTGCAGCTTTTATGTATTTAATGGAGATTAAAAAGTAACTTAAAAATTTAACATAAGCAATAGACCATAGCTGCCAGGTGGGGTTTCAATTGCATATAAGAGTTGGTTGCAAGAATAATGTGATTGACATTCGAATGCACATATTATAGTTTTTAATTATACTTTTATAATTCTATATTTAATTTAGTTTTATCTAATTGGTGGTACTGAATGATCATCTAATACTATTTTTCATGAAGATGCATGTAGATATTATAGTTTGTCATTTGCTTCTGCTATAGATATAATTTTGAAGGCATACAATTATTTTAGTTACTCTTCTTACAAATATAAGGTACACTCATGGGTTACAAGTATAACTATTGGTCAACCACTAAGTAAAAGTCAATGCTGCATTAGCTCTACATTTGGGTGAAATAAATTCGAAGCAGATATGCTCATTGTGCTGTTAACATCGTTGAAAACATATTTATGCCTAGCAATGATGAGAGGAATGCACGTCAATGAAGAAATATGAGAATCAATATGATTGTTGAATGCAAACAGTGTTGGATGGTGTTGTGCTCATATGCGTATCCCAAAAATCAGAACTTGCATCCAAATTCATATCAGCTGATATTTTAAAATGCATATCCATATTTGCATATCGTGTCTATCCAAAACGATGCAGATATTTGAAAATGCATTTTCATATTTACATCATATCTGTAATCAGAACAATGCAGATATTTTTTGATATCCAAAAATATTGTTGAAGTTTAAAGAGTTTTAATTTTGGCGGTTGATTCTTTAAGTGTCCCTTTGATCTGGTAGCATTGTGTGTGTTAATATTCCAAGGCGTCTCTTTGGTTTATGTTTATTTTTCACAGAAAAGTTGTATTGAAGTCTAGGCTATGCAGTTGTGTTTTGGTATTTATATTCTTGTAATACTTTGTTTTCAAGTCTAGTGAAAAAGAAATCATGCTGCAGGTTGTTCTAATATTTTCATGATCCTATATTAGTTCCTCTTTTGTTTTTAACATGGTATGACGACTCGGATTTTCGATTATTGAAATATTAATTTATTAAGTCAAACAAATAAATTTATGATAATTAAAATATCTGAATATATATATATATATGTGTGTGTGTGTATTGATAAAAAATTATGTTTAATCTTAAATTTTAAAATTTCCAATTATGATAAATTATATGTATATGTAAACTCCACCATTTAAATTAAGATAAAATATACATGAATATATATAGATAAATATATACAAGCTTTATGATAATTAAAAATATATACACACACATACATGTATATAAGTGTGTGTATATATATATGTGTGTATGTATGCCTATATGTAGCAATGTATATGAGAATGTGTATAAATGAAAATGTAGATATATACATATATGGGGGAAAAGTATGTAGGTAAAAGTATATGTTAATATAAAATAATGTATATGTAAATCCCTTAATATATATATATATATGTACGTACGTACGTACGTATGTATGTATGTATATATATAGTGTATGAAGATAAATGTTTATACTTAGGGAAACATCATCATGGGAAACATTTAATTCTAGCAAGCAAAACATAAAATCAAGTCCCATAAAATAGCAAATTAACTCATATAATCAAATCAGCCTTCATATGAATCAAATCGAAATAAAACAAAATAAAAATAAAATAAGAAATTTAAGGTCTGTATATGAACAATATGTTTCAGCCTCTTATTTACTTGCTTCCCTCATCTACATACTATATGTTATCTACACATATACCATTCAAGTCAAAAATATAAAACAAAATCAAACTCAAGTCTTCAAATCAAGCCTTTCATAACATATCAAATCCACCTTATAAATCAATCACGGCAGGGATCAAATCCGCAAATCAAAAAAATAGAAAATAAATAAATAAAGCTTGTACATATGCAGGCCTCTACCTTGCTCTATACACTAATTCCTCCTCTCCTATATATTCATAGCCTAGCTTTTCAGTTTGCTCACACATAAAGGAATTTTTTTAAGTAACCTGTCATTTAAGTGAAGAAAGAAGAGGAAGAAGAAACATCAGTTTTCAAAGAACCGAGAGTTAAAACCTCCACTGTTTAATAAGAAAATCCTTGTATGTGTTAATACTTGAGAATATGGATGTGTCTTTAGCCTATAATACTTGTGTATGTGATTGTTATGCTATGATGTCGATGCATATATATGTATAGACTTGAGCAACTTCACCTGTATACCAAACAACCTGTACATCATCGGGAACAAGCTCTCCGTCTTGTTTTATTGGATAAAACAATGGAACTTTCTGCTTCAGAAATGAATTCAATCTCACCTAGCATAGGAAGAGAAAATCATTCGTAACAGTGAATGAGACAACATTGTCAAAAATTCAACTAGCTTAAATTAATAATCAGATCATATAGTTGTGTTCACGATGGAAATGCATAATTTTTGCGAGCGATGGGAGAATTTTTACTGACTTATAGAAGGAGAATTTTTAAGTTGAGCGGAATTAGGCGAAAGGTCGAATTCAAGCACCTCGTTGATTTGGGGGCACGACACTTGGCGTGGAGGAGCATTAGGTGGTGGAGAACCCGAGAAAAACGGGAGATGATTTTTCTGGGGAATGGGGAAATATTTTGAACTCACGGTAGTGTTTGGGGTAGGATTTTATTGAGGGTCGTTGTCGTGGAAATGACAATGTGGAAGAGGTGAGTGAGATGTGCAGTCGGGGGGGAAAGTCATGGCGAACGTAGTGGTGAAGTTTTGTGGTATACGGTGGTGGGTGGTGGTGTAGAGAGGCAGAGGGGGTGGCTCGACTATGTTCATGGTTTGGGTACCAGTTCGAAAATTCGAACTGGGCTTGGATGGCGTGTTTCTGGAGGGTCATTGGGATGCGGGGTTGCTAGGCGACCGATGGAGATGGTCAGCGGAAAGGTTTCGATCATCGGCAATCGGTGTACATGCACGTTGGTGTGCATGCTATAGTCGGTAGGAAAAAAACAGGAAAGAAAAAAAAAGAACATGAGGGAAGGGAGAAGATTGGAAGTTGGGTCGTGATCTTCTTTGCCTTTCTGGGCCGGGTCGATATGTTGTGGACTGATTGTTTAAAATAAAAACAAGCATAAGTGTTTTAGTAATGGTTAAATTTTGAATATTAATAGTCCTTCAATTTTTTAAGAACATTGTTTTCTCATTAACAAAAATTTCCAATGGATATGAAGTTCTTGTGTTGTGACCCACTCGGCTAACCCTACAATTTAAACTAAATTTATTAACTAATATGGAACTTAATAAATTTAATAATTAAAGCGACTATTAAAGGTAAAACTTATTTGATTAAATCATAAGAAAATAAATAAGTAATTAGCTTCTAAATGGTTTAACCTTATGATAATTAATAAAAAAATTATTGGCTGGATTAGTAATCGGAGTCAACCAAAAACAAATTGTTTATAATTTCTTAAATTATAAGTAAATTTGGATCAAAAATACAAGTAGATTCAGTAATGAAAAATTATTAATTCTGATTGTAAATTGTTAAATATTAGCATTAAGCATTATTTTAGTTAATGATCTACGTTTTGGTTATTGTCCTTGAATATTTACTTTAACGACATTTGTAATAGATCCCCCTATGTGAATAATTGCCACCCTAAATATAAATTGTTTATTTTAAACAATTTTCCCTTTTTAAATTTATTGCTTGAATTCGAAGAAACCAGAATCGAATATTAGCGTTATCCGAAACCACTTCGATTTGAAAATCACTGCGAACCTGTATGGGTCTTATTTTAGAGTTACCATGCTGGAATCGGATTAATTTGACAAAATCAACTATTTTAAATAAGTAACTGTCCTTGGACATTTTGATTGTATCGATGGATTTCTATTAAAGGGTTTTGGTTATAATCAGATAAAAACTCGTCGTGTTATACGAGTTACCCTGGTTTTAAAAGATTTTTATAACTTAAGTAATTTGAAATTTGGTGGGTTTTACTCACGCTGGTTTCCACCCTGACTCGGATGTTACTTTATTGTAATGGTCGGTTCAGACCGTGTATTACAAAATTTTCAAGTTAGGACGTTTTTGGAGCCCGGAGACGAGCAGGATGACAGAGGCGTATTGCACGTATTGACTATTTTCCGCTGTGTATTATAGGTTGTTTTATTCATTATTTAGGGACAATTTATTTTAGTTGTCCAAATTATTTGTTGATAATTGTACTATGATACCTTGTATATAGATTAACTGTGACAGCTTTTTTATAAAATGCTGCTATTTGTATATTATATTTTGTTTCCGCTGCGATTATGAGATTCTGTGTTATTGTTTCTGCTTTCTTCTTTTATCTCTTTTCTTCTTAACCCTAACAACCTGATATTTCTGGCACCCGATTGCTCGGCACTCTATACAGTGAACGTATTAGTGTCGATTTTCAAGGGTCGACAATCGCCCGGCCGTTACACGTGGTATCAAAGATGAAGTTAAGCGAGAACCTTGGCTCTGTTGGGGATTACTCATTAGAGATAGGGTCGGTAGTACCATAAAGTGAGTCGAGTGTATTATATATGTAGGCGTACTTGTTATTTTCTTATATAATGATTTTAAAATGATCTTTAAAAAATTTTAATATATAAAAGAAATAATTTTTGTAGATTATTGTAGTATATCAAGGTGATTGGTTGTAATTATTATAATCAATTCAAACTATTAGACTTAAGTGGTAAAAAATATACAACCAAATAGTATTTGAATAAAAATGAACTATACAAGTAAGTTAAGCTAAAAATAGATTGAAACCTAAATTTAAATCCCGGAAAATTCAAAAGAATTTTCAAAGTATTTGAAATAAGTTACCTTGATTATATTTTTCTAGCAAATTATGATGGAATATATGATGTGTTTGATTAGATATGATAATTATCATAGATTGGGTATTGTGTCTTAATAAAGGATTTTTATTACAGAATAAACAATGATGAAACTTAGTGAGATGTTTTAAGGAAGTAAAATTATATAAGCATGACTTAGTTAGAAATGGATCTTAATTGGGAGTTTTTGGAATCTAGTCCCAGAAATTTTGAAACTATTTCAGTGTGTTGGAGGAAATAATAAATTTTATTATTTAGAACATTTTTGCATATGGAAATCTTTGTTTAAAACAAGTGTTGTTTGAAGATGAATTTGTTTTGGATTAAAAATCAAGAATGGTTAAAAAATTTAAAGTGTGATTTTGTATGTAAATGGGATAATATGTATATATGTGGATATATGTGATTCCAAAATTGATTTGAGATGAATACTGTTGTTTGAATTCTGGAATCCCTCTAAGAATGTGAAGTATAACCCAAAGGGAAATAAGTTTTTTAACTTATAAGTGGGAAGTGATGTTAATAAGAATTGGATTTGGAATGAAAAATTTAAATTGACTAAGGTTAAATGGATTGAATGGAATGGAAATTTACTCAGGACAAGTTAATTAAGTTTTGAACTTATAACCTGAATTGGAAATTTCAAGGTGACACTAAGATTTAACTTATGAGAGTTAAATGAATTAAATTGTAAAAGAAATGGTATGGATTTAATGAGAGTTGCAAAAGGGAAGAAACGTGTGTAAATGATTTCAAAATGATTTTTTGAAATAAAAACGGGTGTCGAATCCTGGAAATGTGTGATGGATATTGTTGATTGGTGTTTTAGATAATTCGAAGGTTTATTTACTTTGATATATCCTGCTATCATCCTGTTTATTATTTATAGCATATAAAACTATAAATTGGACTATTTTGAATAAATTAAAAAGTGGATTGAAATGATATATCCATTACTGAAATTAAATGGAAATAAAACTTTATTTTTAAACTATCTAAATCATTTTGATTTTTAGAAATAAAAATGAATTTATGGAATGGAACTATATTCAACTTAAGTTTGAAATGTTAAAACAAAAATTATCAACCGGAATTGCTGAAAGAAATGGGATTAAACTTTTGAAGTTATAATTGGGAAATAAATTGAATTCCGAAAATCGATTGTTCTAAAAAGATTTAGACTCTTACTCGAATCTTAAAATAAGTTTAAGTAAGGGTAATTTAAATGAATATTTGAAATTTGGGCTCGGAATTGAATTATTTTAAAGACTTGGGTTGTTAAATTAAATATTGAGGGTTAATTTGATTTAAGTGATTAATCGGTATTTTGAAATCCAAACTCTAATTTATATAAATCGGGATGGCATAAAATTTGAAAATGAAATTGGAATTAATTCAAATTTGAATTGAATGGAATCAATTGGAATTGTGATCGAAGTTGAATTAGTTCGAATTCAAATTGGAAATTGATTTGAAATGGAATGGGAATCGTAGTTAATTGAAATTGGAATTTGGATTGAAACAATTTAAATGGAAGTGGAAAATGAAAATTCATTTGAATTGGAGATTGGAAACTGAATCAGTTTGACTCTGAAACTAATTTCAAATAAATTACTTTAATACAAACTGTTTTAAATCTATCTTCTTAAATATTCTAATTATTTTGATTTTCTTTTCAAGCTATTTACTATACAAACCATTCTTTTTAAAACTCAAACTATCTTATATTAACTATTTAACCATTTTACAATGATTCAAACTATTTTCTAAATTCAAACTGGTCAGAGTGGAAATTGGTTATATTTAAATCATGGATTTAAATACGAATTTGGATAAAATTGAAGTATTAACCCATATGGAAAATTGAAGCAATTCTAAATCGGAACCGAATTGGATATTGAGGCAAAAATGATTTTGAAGTGAAGGAGTATATTTTTGAGTAAATATGATGATTTTAAATTAAAAGGTTAGATAGTATTATAACTGAAACTCACTTTATAAGAAGTAAGTAATGTTGCAAATGACTTTGAAAAAAGGAAATCGAACTTGAAAATTTTATTTCGCGTTAATGAGATTATAAATGTTAGTTATATATTCAGATTTCCTTGTTGAATTTATAATTAGAAGAAATGATCTTGGAAAGAACTTTTAGGGTACTAAAATTGAGTTTATATAAGTATGAAGTGAACTCAGAAGTTATTGATCTGAAAATTATTCGAGTTGAAGGAATGATTTTATATGTATATGAGAATGAAACTGAAAGGGTTCTGAAACTCATTGATTTTGAAAGGCTTTTGATTTGGCAAAAAAGAAAATTTTGGAAATTTGGTAATCCAAATTCGAGAATTATCAATTTTGAAGATATTGATTTTGTGTAAATGAGGTTTATATGTGATGCATATAAAGAGTATGATTTGAAAGGTACTATATGTGTATATAATATGATATGTTTTGAGAAAAGATTGGAAAAAAGGCACCCCTTTGAGAGTCGAAACTTATAGTAGAAGATCCACTAAGTGGTTCTGCTTAGAACCTTAAGGGCGGGTTCAATAAGATTAGGATCCCAGAGGAAGTCAAGAGAAAACTCGAGTTCCTGAGGATTGTGTTTAGGGTAGCATAATTCGTGTGGCACTGATGCCTATAGTTACATTGGTATTATGCTATGACGACAACATAACCCTTGTTTAACTACGATCTACTATGTTCCAAAGCGTAAGTCGTGTGGCAGTGATTGCCTATGATCTACGTTTGACTTTGCTAGGAGAGCGACGTAGCATCGGTAGCGTAATTCGAGTGGCGCTGATGCTTACAATTACATGGGTTTTGCTGTGATGGCAATGCAACCCTGGATGTAGCTACGATCTATTGCGGTTCCCATGGCGAAGTAGAGGGGCGCGGATGTCTACAGTTTTCTTATGGATTTCACCGGGATGGCGAGGTAATCATCGTGCTAAGTATGATCCATGGGAGGGGGTTATGATTTCCATAACATTTTTGAAAAGGTTTTTCAAGTATTTTCACTCGGTGTTGAAAACGGGTCTACTAAGTACTTGTAGTTTTTCAGTCCTATGCTTGATCAACGTATGACTGAATTTCTGTGAGAACGAGGATGAACTTGTTAAGACATCGAGTTATAAAAAGTATTTTTACATAAAACTAGCTTGGTAATACTATATAAGTTAAAGTGTTTTAAAAATTGTATAATAAAAGTGTAAGGAATTAAAATGTTTAAAGGATGATCTAACTAACAATAAACATCAAAATTCTAATTCTCGCTTCGTTCCTTTTCGAGGACGAAAAGTTCTAAAGGGGAAGGAATGTGACGACTCGGATTTTCTGATGTTTGTTATTAGGTAATTAACTATTTCCGATTATTGAAATATTAATTTATTAAGTCGAACAAATAAATTTCAGATAATTAAAATACCTGAATCTATATGTATTGATTAAAAACTATATTTAATCTTAAATTTTAAAATTCCTAGGTATGATATTTTATATGTATATGTAAACTCCACCATTTAAATTAAGATAAAATATCCATGAATGTATATAGATAAATATATACATAAGCTTTATTATAATTATATATATATATATATATATATATATAAACATATGTATAAGTATATAAATATGTATATATGCATATATGAAGCAATGTAAATGAGAATGTGTATAAATGAAAATGTAGATACATACATATATGTGGGCAAATATATGTTGGTAAAAGTATATGTTAATATAAAATAATGTATATGTAAATCCCTATATATATATATAGTGTATGAAGGCAAATGTTTATACTTAGGGAAAGATCATCATGGTAAGTATTTAATTCTAGCAAGAAAAACATAAAATAAAGTCCCGTAAAATAGCAAATCAACTCATATAATCAAATAAACCTTCATATGAATCAAAAAAAACAAAAGTAAAATAAAATAAGAAATTTAAGGCCTGTATATGAACAATAGGTTTCAGCCTCTTATTTACTTATTCCGCTCATCTACATACCCTATGTTATCACACATATACCATTCTAGTTGTTTACGCCAAAATTTATCACAAACCAAAACGTCGTGAAAGCACCAATATATGAATATAGATCAACAATATCCGAGCCGAAATCTCAAATTCAAGAAAAATAGAGAACAACAATTCAAGAATAACAAACAATGACACTAGATTTATAGTGATTTGGCTATCTCCGACCTACATCCACTTTGAATGATAATCCTTTTATTGATGTTCTTCGCAGATTACAGTTGATCATAGCAGATTACAATAAAGAAGTTTAAGTACAACAACAATGATGAAGTGTGAAGTTGAATCCGGAAGAGTCTGGACGTCAAATAGCCGAAAAGATCACTTTTCTATAGGCTCTAGGGGGCTATTTATTGGCATATTAGGTTGATACCTCGCTCAAACATTGGGAGACTGCTTTTGGCATGTGAGTGGGCCCATGCGATCGATCCCATGAAATTTCGACTCGATCTATGATCGATACGAACCAATTTCGTATCGATCAAGATTTTTCCCAATGGAGTTGAAACTTGGCATGAACCTTCCTTGGCTTGTACGTAAACTCCTGTGAAAATTTCATCGTATTTGGACCTATGGATTGTGAGATACGATCGATGCAATCTCGTATTTTTTTAAGGCTGCTAAGTTCGAATCCATAGTTTTGTACCTACCCCCTTCGTGTTGATCAAAGGCACGTGCTTGCTCGTGACGTGGAACGATAAACTAGGGTAAATCCATAATCTTCGCCGCATTGAATGCTTCTTCCCTCGTGTCGTGGAAGCTCCTCGTTCGTATCCACACATCATGCTCACTCGCATCCATGATTTCACAACGTTATGTTCGCATCCATCGATCCACTCCCTTTTTCGTATCGATTCCAAGGTTACATTTCGTGTCGATTCGGTAAATGTCGATCGATACGAAGTGACCACATGGAATTTGTCTGATCGATACGATATGTGGATGAAACAGGGACCAATGGATTGATACGAAAATCGTTCTCAGAATGGATACGAATGAGGCCTTACCTAATGGATACGAACCAGAGAAGCTTCAGATGGATAAGAAAGCATCAATTTCCCCCATGACCGATACGAAATCATCGACTCGAAGTGTGCTTCCAGTCTCCATCCTGATCGATGCGAACCTAAGCCAATCGATACGAACAGTATCGATTCGAAATACTACTTGCCGACCGATACGAAATGTATCGATACGAACCACCATTCACGTACTTTAACCCATCCATATCTCGAGCATATGAACTCCAATTGACCTGAAAATTGTAACATAGCCTCCCATTGCCTTGATCATCATTCCCAACCGTTCTTGTCTCGATTGGAGCTCGACTAAATTTAGACGATATCGATCACAACCTCTTTTCTAATCGATCTCGCATCCTGACATCCATCCTTTCCTAGCTACACTGTTGATATTCTAGCCTTGACCAAAGGGTGGGATAACATTTTCCCCCCAAAACATACCTAGTGATAAGAAGGTGCGTTTTGAATTGTTTCGAATCCGATATCTGAAGTCCATAGCCATATCATCCGAGTGCATCGTTCTTGACTGCTCTGAGTCGATGTCCGATTCCAAATCCAGTAACCAAAGCCTTCACTAATTCTATATACATCCGATTTCGATAATCGAGTCCTAATCCATCCTTATCCAATAACTGAATACAGGACCTCTCCGGGTCGATATTCAAATCTATAACCTCTCCAGGTTCTTGTCACGCGCAATCTACACTTGACGACCGTGGTCCAGTGTCCCTGGACGTCGTATAATGCCATGGCTTAAGTCCTAAGCCAAATCCTGGTCACTCCGGACCCTTGTCGAGCATAGTCCATACCCGATGACCTGTAATAATAACGATAATGTAGGGACTAAGTCCTAGGCCGAATCCTGGTCACTCCAGACCCTTATCGAGCATAGTCCATACTCAATGACCTGAATAAGTCGATTTGTCACGTTCGGGCGACTCACCCCTTGCCAGGTATAATCCATACCCGATGATCGTTCACCAAAAACCAAACAAAAATCCAATCAAAATCCTATCCAAAATCCAAACCAAATCAGAAAATCAAAAATCCACATCCAAAACCAAAACCAACATCCAAACACGAGAATAATCATCCAAACAGAAGTCCAAACCAGAAAACAAATAGAATCGGGTGTTCAAACCAAACTCCAAAACCAAGCCAAAAAAATGAGTATCCAATCCAAAAAAAAGATTTCACATACCATAGCATCGCGGTTTATCACCATTCAGAGCATTCCTAGGGGCCATTTCCGTCCCCGTACATGGGTAAATGACTTTGTCCTTTGCTAGTAGCTTGCTACTTATTACATAACATCCCAGTCAATTGATAACCAATCGAGCATCATCCCTGGGCCTCACACCATCATTGTGTGAGGTTGACGGTGCTCGCTCCTGCTCCACCGCTGCATTTCGATCCCCGACATACTGCCTCAACTGTCCATTCCTCACATGCTCCTCAATTAATCCTTTAAGTACCTGCAGCTGTTGGTATCGTGCCCATCCAAATCGTGGAAGACATATTTCCTTCTTGATGCCCTTTCACGTTTAGAAGGTTCTCTCCTAGCCGGCCTTCGGTAGGGAAGGCGGTTCCGGGTTTCGATGAATATCCGCTCCAATGTTTCATTCAATCCTGTATATGTAGAAAATTTTGACTCTCTCCATCGTTTCTTATCTTTTTTTGAGCCATCATTAGACTTCCTTTTTCCTATACCTTTATCCTTAATCGAGCTTCCGCCAGATGGCCCTCCATCCTCAGCCGCATTCACCTCCCTTAACTTCAAATCTGTACATGCATCTTTTTATCGGAGGAATCTCTCAGCTTCATGAAAGAATTCCCCAAGATCCAGTGGTGGGTCCCGTATCAGAGATAATTTGGAATCTGAATCCTCTCTGACTCTTGAAACTGCTGCCATTAAAACCATCGATGGATTCAGCCGATCCACCGAAGCAATCGCCGCATTGAACCAAGTTAAGAAAGCTCTGAGTGATTCATCCGTCCTTTGCTTTATCGACGTTAACGTCATCACAATCTTTGGTCATTTAATATGAACCCAAAACTGCTTCAGAAACCTGTCCCCCAGTTCCATCCATGTCCCGATAGATCCCTCTTCGAGCTGTCTGAACCACATTGCAGCTATGTCCGTTAAGTACAAAGGGAAACATTGGGCCATAACTTCCTCCGATGCACCCAGCACTTCCATATGTCTTGTGTATCTCATCAAGTGATCAGTTGAATCAGCCTTGCCATTATATACTTCCATGTAAGGTAGCATGAGCTCTGATGGATTCCGAGCTATCCTGATTTCATGAGTAAACGGACTCCTATTACTCCTTCTAAATCTCTATTGGTCAAATCTTCGCGCATGGTTCGCCTGATAATCTCAGCCAATTCAGCATTGTTTGTCAGGGTTGCCCCCCAAGTCCCCGAAGGAATTCCGGTACATACTCTTCATCCCGCGCTCTTACATTCCTGCCAGCATCCTGTTGTGTGGTGTTGACTCGAATCCCTCCGTGAACTGGTTCATAGTTGTTGGGGGTGTGTCCCCTGATTAGGGATTGCACCTTGTTGAGCTGTTCCATTTGATTGCCTCTTTGGTCCTTCTATTCTAGCTCCGTGGGTCTGAACTCCTAAAGCTCCGACTGTCCCTGTTTGTCAAACCTGTCTGAAGAGGTTCTGCATCATTTCCTCCTGCCTTTTCAGAAGCTCTTCATGCATAGCTCCCATCATCATTTCCATTTCATCTCGGGTGATGAAAGCTGAAATCTGGTTGGCTCTGGATGAAGCCTCTTGGCTTCCTTCATGTTGACTTCTCTCTGTCCTCTATCTTCTATTGGTTTGCCTTGTCATAGCTCTCTAGATCTGAATCCTTAAATCTTCAAACCTGAATCCCAAATCTGGTATAGCGGGTGCTAGTTGTTCTCAGTGAAAGCACCAAAGTGTTTGCACCAAAATTGGTCACAACCCCAAACGTCGTGAAAGCACCAATATACGAATATAGATCAGTAATATCTGGGCATAAATCTCAAATTCGAGCAAAATAGAGAACAACAATTTAGGAATAACAAATAATGACACGAGATTTTTAGTGGTTCGGTTATCTCCGGCCTACATCCACTTCGAATGATAATTCTTTTATTGATGTTCTTCGCTGATTACAGTTGATCACCGCGGATTACAATGAAGAAATTTAAGTACAACAGCAATGATGAAGTGTAAAATTGAATCCGGTAGAGTCTGGACATCAGATAGCCAAAAAGATCCCTTTTCTTTAGGCTCTAGGGGGCTATTTATAGGCATAGTAAGCTGATACCTCGCTCAAACTTCGGGAGACTCCTTCTGGAACGTGAGTTGACCCACGCGATCGATCCCATGAAGTTTCGACTCGATTCGTAATCAGTACGAACCAATTTCATATCGATCAAGATTTTTCCCAATGGAGTTGAAACTTGGCACGAGCCTTCCTTGGCTTGTACGTAAGCTTCTGTGCAAATTTCATGGCATTTGGACCTATGGATTGTGAGATACGATCGATGCAATCTCATATTTTTTGAAGGCTGCTGAGTTCGAATCCATAGTTTCGTATCTGTCCCTTTCGTCTGGATCAAAGGCACGTGCTTGCTCGTGACGTGGTACGATAAACTAGAGTAGATCCATATTCTTCGCCGCGTAGAACACTTCTCCCCTTGTGTCGTGGACGCTCTTCGTTCGTATCCACACATCGTGCTCACTCGCATCCATGATTTCACAACGTTATGTTCGCATCCATCAATGCATTCACTTTTTCATATTGATTCCAGGGGTGCATTTCGTGTCGATTCGGTAAATTTCGATTGATACAAAGTGACCACATGGAATGTGTCTGATCGATACGATACGTAAACGAAACCGGGACCAACGGATGGATACGAAAATTGTTCTCAGAATGGATTTAAAGGTTTCAATAGCTTCTTTGTAATACAAGTAATGATGTAAATAATTATTTTCAAATAGTTTACATATATTTATAAAGATGTTATTTAAAATATATAAATGGTATTTAAAAATGAAGCAAGAAATTTTGCAAATGAATTTTTGAAAAGATTAAAGTATTAAAGATGATTTATTTGCAAATGAATCCTTCAAATGAATATTGCAAGTAAAATTTATATAAGTTTCTTTGAATGTAGAATTTAAATATGTTATATAAATGGAAAAAAAATTGATTTGCGAAGTTTATTTATAGTAATATACTTGGCAAATAAATTTGAATCTTAATTTTGCAAGTATAGTTTGGAACATTTAATTGATTTCAAAGTACTAATAGTAAATTTATTGGTTCATTTACTGTTTGAATTTTTTATTAAACCATAACAAAAGTTTTTCCATGATTTGAATATTCATTTTAAAGAAGTGTGTGAAATTAATTATGAAGATATGAAAATTTAAACTTTGATTTAGAAATTTAATGTAAGATTTGAGTATTCTATTAGTTTCAGTTTAATAATCTTGAGTTTATACTTATTTTAAAAATAACGAGTCTAATAAATTATCAGATTTAAGGAACTTTATTTTAAGGTTTATTATAATATTTTGATAAAAATTTCTAACATTGTTTCAGACTTTTGAAAAATCTTTGCATAATGCTATGAGGATGTTTTAAATATATCTTATATTTTTACTAAGTGAATGAGGTTAAATGTTTTAACTTAATTTTTAGATATGTTGAACTATTTCTTTTCTCTTCAAGGGAAAATACCAAAAACTTAAAATTCTATTCAATAACCTAATGGAGTTATAAAAATAAGTAGGATAATAGAAGCTTAAGTAATTTTTTTTTGAAATGATTCATTAATGACTTAAATATTTAATGGAAACCAAATTATGTAAGTGATTGATCTTTATATAAATAAATGAATGAAAGGTAAATGATGAAAACAAAACCAATCGAATATACTTAAATAAATTTAAAATTCTTGTTGTTTGGCTGATGGTATATTTATGAAAGAATACTTCTAGTTGTTGAGGTTGTTTGACTAATATATTAAGTAATTATCTAAGGCTGTTGAGCATAGGGTACACTTGACAGTTTATTCATCTCCGTGCAAGATTTAAGGTTTCTAAAGTAAACAAACCATTGGTTACTGTGGATGTATGATGGATTCTTTGGTTGCACAAATGGTTGTATTGTTTGTTTGTATATGTTTTATTTTTGAAATATGATACATATATTGCAATTATTAATATTATTGTTTTCCGGACCTCTTTGTACAAAGGAGACTCTGCCGAAATTTAAGACTTCAATTTTTTTTTTTTTTGTAAATTTGAGTTATTTTTCTTATTTTTATTACACTTAAATATGTATGTTTAATTGTTTATAAATTGACTGTGTAAATAAAATATAACATATTTTTGGATTCCTTCTTATTTCTTTTTGGGGACGAAAAGTTTTGAGTGTAGGAGATTGTAACGACCGGCATTTTTAAACATTTAAAAGTATTAAATTAAATAAGATTTTTAAATAAAATTGTTAGGAATAAAAAATTAAGATTTTATTGATACAAATTAGATTATATTACAAATTATGAGCTTAATTAAAATTTCTATTAAAGACATATGTATGCAATAATATAAGGATGATAACAATTATTAGTGTATGTTTTAATAGTATTGGTTTGAATGATATTAACAATTGTCTGAATGAAAATTTCTAATTGATTGGAATAATAAATGCTAATAAGGAATAATAAATGTTTCTTTATTAAAAAAGAATCATATGTTTATTCATTTAAAATGATTGGTAGCTAAAAGACTGATTTCAGAGATAATAAACTATTATTTGGTAAGAAATGTATAATACTTGTTTGTATCCAATAGTGCATAAATATATTTAAATCACTGTTTGATAGGAAATAATTTTTCTATTTTTCATTACATTTATTTAGTCCATTTTGATATTCACCTTTGTAATTAATTGAAATTAATGTAATTGAATAATTTCAATTAATAAGAGAGAGAACATTAAATTGTAAGTTTATAAGTGTAATTAAACGTAGCTTATGTTTTGTGAAAATATAACAAAATTTTGATTTAATGAAAAGAAAAACGTTTATATCAAATAAAATGAATGTTTCATTTGTGAATATAGATTTAATTTCATTAGAGTAAAGAATAGAATGATCTGTTAAAAAAAGAAATATATATTAATTTGAACGCTGTTTTAGCATACAGATTGATTACAAGAATATGAATATAATTTAAGTAAGTTATTTATTACTATGGTGTAAAACAACAAATTTATAAACATGTTTAAATGACTTAAGGAAACAATTGTCCTATTTCTCATCCATTTTGGTTTATCTATTTTGAAGTTTAACTTTGTTATTGATTGCAATTAATGTAATGGAAATATTTCGATTAAAAGGAAAGAAAACGTTGATTGCAATTAATAGATTTGATAAAAGAAACGCACGTTTTGTGTTAAACAGAAATGGTGCTTTAATGGAAATAAAAGAATTGAACGTTTTCATTTTTAAGGTAAGTATGATTTTATTAATTGTGCGTGGATAAAAATTTATATGTGTACAAATTTAGTATTATTTGAGTGAATGAAATTAATTTGGTTACGTTTCGGAAAAAATTGAATTTCAAAATGTGTATGTGGGCCCTTCATTTCCTTTTTATTTATTTATTGCATGTACGTTTTAAAATAGTTACCTCATTATTAAAACTTGGTCCGTTCGTTTTTCCTTCAGTTTAATACCTAAGCCTAAGCTTTTAGGCTATATTTAATTCTTTCCATCTCATTTATGGTTATAAAAAATTTTATTTTCCTTTGGTTTACAAATTTTCTCATTCCTACATACATTTCCTTATGCATTATCAATGCCTAAAGCATTTAAAACAAAACGTGCACTTTGTCCCTCCACCTTTATTTCCTTATTATTAAATAATCTATAATTATATTTCTTCATTTGCATTTTAATTCTCCTAACACCTCATATTCATTTAGTTCACATCTTTCAATACTACATTTTATGGCTGTTCATATTTTACTTTATTTCAATTCCTAGTTTGTTTGTATATACCTTATTAGCTTTTCATTTGTTTCCATCTTCATTCCTTTAGTCATATTTCATTTTGTAATCTCATCTTCTGTAGCTTCATTTTTCAAATAAAACTTCCATCTCTCTCTTCACCTTCTTTCTTCCTTTTTCATTTTTTTCTTCTTTAAATCTCCTTCTTCTCTTTTTTTTGCTTCATTTTTAATCTTTTTTGTTTCTTCTTCTTCAAATCTTCTTCTTATTCTTTTTGAAAGCTTCCTTTTCTTTTTCAATTCTTCATCTTCTTTAAATTTTCTTCTTATTTTCCAAACATTCTTCTTTTTTCCAAATCTTTTTCTTCAAATCCAGATCTATAACAACTTCTCTATCTCCTCCAAAACATTCTAAAAAAAGATTAAGATAAAAGGAAACAAATCAAAAGGAGGAAGTAGTAGCGGATCCAAATCCGACTAGAAAAGGGAAATCCAGAAGGTGAGTGTTTAAACTCACTCATGAAATACTAAAATTTTATTGCAAGTTAAACCAGGTCATATAGTGATAAATTTTTGATTGTTGGTTTGGAATTTTTATTGATATTTAATTTGAATAGCTAAATTCCAATATGGTTGATTTGTTGAATTGATTGATTTAAATGTTGATTGTATGTTGTGATGGATGCTATTGTGATTGAATGTGTATTTGTTCATTTATTTGATATATCTTTGTTATCACCCTATAGTTTATGGTAATTATATAAATTTTCATATTGATTATTTGCATACTGAATAAAGATATAAAACCCATACATCAGAGGAAAAATAGTATGTTAAATTTACTATTTGAACCTTAAAAATGATTTTGAGAAGTAAACCGTCGTTACCTTATTTGAAAGTTTTCAAAATTAAATTTTGAAACATTGGTAAGTTTCCATAAAATTGAATATCGAAACTTTGTAACATTTTTATAAATCAAATCTCTTGAACTATGAAATTTAACTGGGAATTGTTCTGTAAATTTGTAATTTACTAGAATAGATCTATTGTGAAATCCATTTATTTTGAATATGGAAACAATAACATTTCTAGAAATTTGGGCTTTCAAAAATTTAGTTATCTGCATTCCTTATTAAAATCGACTTTTGATTTAATGTGCATAAGAATTTTAGTTCTGACTCGAGTGTATTATTTTCCTTTATGCTCGGGTCAGCCTGAGTTTTTCGACATTGAAGACTATTTTCTGGTGGATGAAGATGAAGATTCAGTATATTGTTCCTATTTATTATTTCACTACATTCTGTGTTTTGCTGCATTATTTGTTTATTTATGATATATGTATAACTCTGATTTGAACTTGTAATAGTGTAATCAAATTTTATTTGTAAAACAACTTCGTGAACTGTTTATTTGATTATTATATTTTGTCGTTCCACTGCGAGATTCTGTATTTTGTTTTTTCTTTCCTTTTTCCTTTTTTTTCTTATTTACCCTATTAACAATCCTTTCTTTTGAATGGTTTGATTCTGGCATGTGTGGTTTATTGTCGATTTGAACCATCCAAAAATATGGGTCATTACAGTTGAATATACCGTAAAGATCAGCACAACGTAGAGATTAGCACAAGGAAGCGATCAAAACGGTATACAAATACAAATGGTATGATCATCCAATCAAAAGTCGATAATCGGTATCGAATATGCTGCTATCTTGCCAGAAATAAGATAAACGGGCAATAGCAGTCCAAATTGGAGAAACGAAATATGACGTCTCACCCAGAATATGATTTACAAATTTATTGTATAAAATATTCAAGTTTGAAAATATTTTATTATCATCAAATATTAACTGATATAAATTTAAAAAAAATTACACAGTAAAATAAACTTCCATATTATCTGATGAAAATTTACCGTTTGCTATGTTAAAGTACACTATTCCCAATATTAAATTTTCAATTCAAAATTTTATTATTAAAAATTTCACAAAATTCAATTAGTTACATTTTTTAAAAAGCCAGTTAAATTTACGGGTCGTTACATCTTCAACAGACATTATTTTGTACTTGGAAGATATGAATGAGCAAGAATGAACAAGGCTATTGTGGTGTTTATATTATTTTCATTGCTTAAATCACATGGCAACAAACTTGTTTGAATACAAAGTGGCTACAGTGTCCTTTCACATCAGAATACTATAGCCACGTTGCATAGTTTTAAACATATGGCAGCCACCATTGATGGAAATGAATACAAATTAGCTATTGTGTCCTCTCACATCAGAGCATTGTAGCCGCGTTGCATGGTTTTAAACACATGGCAACCATTATTAAATGTTTGAATTCAAATTGTCTTTACTCACTTGGCAGCAAGTGATGGTGTTTGAATTCAAAGTGGCTACAGTGCCCTGTCACAGTTGAACACTTGTTTGCCATCATCATGCTCATAAGTGTTTGCCATTATCATCTCATTAAGCTTACAAAAATGGTGGATTGCAACCATACTTTTTTGCCATCATCTTACTCGTATGAAGGTCCTGTAAGTCACGTTACTCCACCGAATATGTCTTCTCCTCAATCAATAACTGAGCGGTATATTGAAATGGAGTAAATACGTTATGAGGATGTAAGAGAACATGAGAGAGATTTGCAAGAGCGTAGGCTTATGGAGGATGGAAGAAGGAAAAAGTAGAGCGGCCTAGTCACATTATAACATTGCGAAGAAGGCATGAATAAAAAGGAGTGTGCATCTCCTCGATGTCCCTGTAGTCTGTTATATTTCGATACAGACATATAGGTATAACAACACCCCTTCTAACCTCATCATCAGCCAAAGCCGGTAAATAAGCATAATATGATTTAAAATCCTTAAAGGAACTATCAAATAAAACTGACGCGCAGTCTGGTCAACCAATCACGATACCGGCCAGCATATAAAAATCTAAAAGAGTCAATCCCAACTTAAAATTAGCAAAATGAAACGTGTAAGTAGTAGGCCACCGTCTCTCAGTAAGGACCTTTATTATGCAACGGTCGACATGTGTAAATATAGGTAAAGCTAGAAATTCACCAAAAGGTGATCCAAGTAGCCTATCAGAAATCGGTTGAGGTAATGTGATACAAAACTATGAAATACACTTATACTAACTACCACGCATAGCTACATGACGAACCTATACAAGCAATTAATTAACGTTAATGGTAAACTAATCAAACCAATAATATTCTTAGTTTGTGAGTGTTCATCTAATAATTACATACTAAAATTATATATGTGGCTTCACTAGCATTATAGTAAGTCGATTTGCTATAGTCGAGGGGAGTTCATGTAAGGATCGTAGATCGTCTGCAGTTACGGTAGTATTTGAAATGATATAAGCTGCACTGGCATTGTCATCTACCGTGGGTCGGACAGTCCGTCTACTGGTTTTGATGGAGAGTAGCGTCATTTGGACGTCTTGATCAATAAATTAGAAATTGTAAAAAAGGAAATTGAGTGGTAAATAAAATGAGCGTAGTAGAGGTAAACACGCCTCATATAGGCCTTTAGTCCAGATGTCTGTTCAACAGACGCCTGATGCTCAAGTGTTTGTTGAACAAACGTCCGGTCTCATAAACTGTTGGAGGATTCGTGAGCTTACAAAATGTAAGCTCCCATTTTGTAACATATGCACTCCAAAACTATTAGAGATGCTCTTATTGTTGTATTTTATGGTTAAATGATAGAACTCGGTAGCTTTTTATACTTTCTATATTTCTTTTTTTGGCATTTTCTCACATAATGATATCGTACACTGTCCATTTTTTTACCTGCTGCTATTTTTGCAGTAATTAGCAATTAGTGAGAAAGATGAGATGAGCAATGATTTTGTTTTGCAGGTGGCACGGTAGGCAGCGAGTAGGGGTGTATTTTAATTTTTTAAGGTTAGGTTTTGAGGAGACAGCTATGAAGGGTGACAATTATGGGAGGTGACGACTACGAGCAACGTTGAAGCGTGAGGAAAGAGTAGCGTAAGGGACACAACGACGTGGGAAGTGGTGGCGTGGGAAGCGGCGATTTGACCTATGTGTAAGTGAAGAACGAAATGTGTCTTTATGGCTAATTTTAAAGATAATGTCCTACAAACCATTGAAGTTTGTAATTTGAACTAAACTGTCATATTATTTACACAAACATATATATGTAATACATACATACATACATCCGTGTGTGTGATATATTAAAATAAACATTAAATTAAATAATATGTTTAATTAATTAAATACTGAATATTATAAAATAAAATAAGATTTTATTTTAAATAGATAAATCATATTCAATGCAATTGGTAGATTACATAAGCTCATTAAGATCCAATTAGAAATTTATGCGTTTCACCCGCTGCCAAACTGGTAAGGACCCAACACCAATAAACACTCACTTAGAAATGTTGCAAATTTGATGTCGACAATTTATTCATACATCCGCTGCAGGCATCGACTTTAATGGGAGAGTAAATATGGGGATGCAATTTTACATCAGATCCAACGTTGTTAACAAATTTGACACCTAGCATCCGAGATTTGAAGACTACCCATATTTTAACTTTCTTTATTTCTTCCATGTCCAAAATAACAAGGATTAATAAATTTGGGACATCTCTTTAGGTGGCTAGCCTTAAAATTTTATAGAATTGTAACTTTGAGATACATGAATCGATGCGAGAAAGTGTACAAAGTAAGCCACCACCTATACACTATGAACTTCCTTCAAACATCACTCTTTCATGGAGTTCCTCTCTAATGTGTGAGTTCTCCTCTAATGGCACACACATATAAATGCACGCACGCAAACGTATAGGTAAAGTGTAAAACAAAAAATTCCAACATCGAAAATACAGAAATTAAATCAACAATAAAATGCAAAGTTTACTCATTTTCTTATGTAGTTTTAATAATTTTATTGAAAATAGGTGCAATAAAAAAACCTAAGTAACGAAAAAGTCACGAAGTTATACCTAATGTCAATGGTCAATGATATGGAGATCTTTGAGCCCCATCATCGCAATAAGGATGCCGCAAGCTGTGACGTCCCATCTCGAGATCCACATTAATAAAAAGTATTATGGAGTAATGCTGTCTGCTAATGCGGAGAATAGAACTGGTTATGAGCGACCATCTATAGTATTGTCTTAATATCTATCGAATACGTCGATTAATGCTCTGTATTCTTTTTTTCTAACTCAAGTGGATCGACGTATCCAATAAATACTTAATACAAAGCTACAAATGGCAATAGGATCTATCAGAACAAAATACAACAACTCAAATGCATATTTTATGTATAGATGATACCTAACATTTAAAAGATAAAAAAATGAACGAAATTCAGAATGCAAGGAAAATATGGAAGCAAGATAATAGTCAACTAAACTTCATAAGAATAAAAATTAAATTACAAGAAAATCCAACGAGTAATAATGTGAAAAGTTAACGCATTTGTAAGAAAACAAAATAATAAAAGTTAAGGCTTTGTTCGGTTTCATTTCAAGTTTTGCGTTTTCAAAATTCATTACAAAATAGGTAAAGAGCGGAGTAAAATATTTAAAACTTCGAGTTACTATGACGATGAAGAAGGAACTGTAGATGAAATGAACGGATGTACCATGTTTACTCTTTTGTTATTTTCCAAAATATGAAGAAAAAAATTAGTTTTTTATTTTGTATATTGAGTTCATTTTTTAAATTTGTTGTTTCTCTAAAAAACACATGAAATTTATTTTGATTTGTTTAGACGAAAACACAAAACTAACGGCAAACCAACCCAAGCCTTAAAGTTTTCATTCTGTACGGTTATGGTCGTAGAGTGATGGCAGTAGTTTGTTAGACAATCACTTAAAATAACAGTAATTTTGGTTACACTGATAAACAATATTTACTTCAGATTCGTAGCAGCGGAAATACAGAAGAAAAAATGGTGGGATTTTATGTAAAAATAGACCTCCTCCTTCCTTCAACCGAAACCCTACTCTAGTAGATTTTTCCATTTACCGTCAAAAACTATCCCCTTTACTGAAAGGGAACCCCAACCACATCATCTTTGTGCTACCTTCAAAGCCATTCACAAACCGATAGAGCAATGAAGAAGAGAAGGCCTTTTTGCCCTCACGCAGGATCGAACTACGGACCTCCAGTTTACAAGAATGGCGCTCTACCACTGAGCTATGAGGGCTGCTCTGTGTACAGACTTGTAAATCATCTTCATTTATCTCTACTGAATTGGATCGGAAGGAATTCACCCGAACAGGCAAGCTCTAGATCTGTTAAAAGTAACGTGGACGAAAGCTACACGATGAAATACTTAGCATCAAAGTAGTTCACTACGTATTGTTTCTTCCCCAATAGAGATTATATCATATAATTGATTAAAGATGCGTTAGTTTCCAAATTGAGTGATGTATTAGTATTGATGTACTGATATGAGTTCCTTCGGTTCAAAAGAATTGGACTGGCATACCAATGACTGGTATACCGACTGGTAACCGTTACACCGGTAATGGTAAATTACCATTTGTATAGGAAAATAACATGTTGATATAATTTTACGTCGAATGACGATCCATTATATATTTTATCACTTAATGTAGAATATAGAAAAGAAGTGTATTTACCATCATTTGAGTTGAATACCAGTGTAATGAATCATTTTACATGAATATCAGTGTATTATGAATGGACTGGTAAATTACCGTTACCGTTGGTTTTGAAAAAGTATTACTGACGTCTTACCGTTAAAAATGGTAAATTTACAGTTACCGTACTAATTATGCTGGTATGTCCATTTTACTTTAAAATGGTCAACGATTGACTGGTAAGGGTAAATTTACCGTTATCATACAACCATAGTTCGACTCATAGTTATCGGTCAATGACCCTGCAAAGTATATTTCCACTTTAACCCCCTTGACGATAGACCATAAGCAACTTTCTCCTTTTATCCCAAATCATTACTTCCATCTTACGAGATAGATCTATTCCATCATAGATGATTTTTATATTGGCTTTAAATCTAGTCCTTTTGACGTTTTCAACACCAAATCTCTTGCAAGTCCTTTTATAGATAGATCAGCCAAGTTTTGGCTAGATCTCACGAAATCTTTGGTAACTACCCATCAATGAGCATTTGCCTTACTGTACTATCCCTTAGGCCAATATGTCTAGATTGACATTATATACCTGACTATATTTTCTTGATAGTGTTGTTTGATTATCATAATGCACATATATCGAAGGCATTCGTTTTGGTCATACACGATTTTCTAACAGCAGATTTCTTAACCATTACATTTCTTTACTACAAGAAGCTAGTGCTATAAATTCAGCAGTTATGGTAGAATCTGCAATACACGTTTATTTCTTTGAAGTTCAGGATATTGCTCCCCTCCCAAGAGTCAATATCCATCTACTAGTTATCCTCTCTTCCAGTGTTCCAACAGGCATCCATGTATTCTTCTATTACACTTGGATACCCACTGTACAATATACTACAATCCATGGTTCCTTTTAAATATTTTAAAATTCTTTGTACAACTAGCCAATGAATATGACTATGGTTACTGGTATGTCTACTCATTTTGTCAACAGCGTAGGCAATATCAGGTCTTGTGCATGTCATGACATACATTAAACTATCAATAACTTTAGCGTATTCTAGTTCATCTTGATCCACGGGTATTAGAATATAGTTGCATATTTAGGTCAAATGGGTGCTTACAGGTTTGCAATCAAATCGATCAAACCTTTTTAGAATCTTTTCTACGTAATGAGATCGGATACTGATCAACCATTTCGCTGTTTTTATGATTCTTATTGCTAAAATCACTTCAGCTTCCACCATATTTTTCATGTGAAAACATGAAGATAGAAATATTTTTGTTTCTTCAATACTCGATGTATCAGTCCCAACATCAACATATCATCAACATAAAGACATATAATTACACCTTTACCAGCAAGAAATTTGCTATATACACATCTGTTCAATTCGTAAATTCTAAAACCATTTGATACTATGGTTTATAAAATTTCTCATGCCACTGTTTTGATTTAAGACAGTAAAGTGATTTAATAAGTTTACACATTTTATGTTCTTGTTTAGGCATCACAAAACCTTTTGGTTGAGACATATATCTCTTCATCAAGTTCTTCATTTAAGAATGGAGTCTTGACGTCCATCTGATGAATTTCAAATTTTTAAATAGATGCTGATGCAATTAATGTCCTAATTGTTAAAATTCTAGCTACAGGTGCATGTGTATCAAAATAATCTATTCCTTCTTTTTGGGTATATCCCTTAGCGACTAATATAGTATTAAAATTTTCTTTTGTATCATCTGCTGTTAACTTCTTCTTAAATATCCACTTACATCATATTGGGTTAGGACCAGAAGGTAAGTTTAATAATTTAATTTCCATGTTTGATTTCCCATAATAGAATCAATTTCATCATTTATTGCTTCTTGTCAATAAGTTGAATCCTGAGACTTTATGGATTCGGTATATGTTAAAGGATCAGAATCTATGGCTGTAGAAAGCATGACTTGATGTCTAATACCATCTTTTGATTCTTCAACCAAATAAGCGATAAAATTTGGTTCAAATCACTTTTTTTCCTCAATCTTTTTACTTTTTCTAAGAGTTTCACCAGTTTGTCATTGTTTTCTTGAGCGTTCTCAAATCCACGAATAGATTCAATGACCTCCATCATTTCACGTATAGGTGTATTATGCTCCACCGTTTCACTGGTAAATGGATTGGATGTAATAGACATGAATGCATTTTCATAGAACACCGCATATTTAGGTTCTATTATTGTGTATAGCTCAATCGAATTATTAGATTATATTACTAGAAACTTATAACTCTTGTTGTGTTGAGCGTATTTGAAGAAAATACATTTAATGCCCTTTTGTCCTAATATTCTGATTTTAGGTTCAGATAATCGAACAATAACTCTACAGTCTCAAACTCGATAATAATCAAGATTTGGTTTGCGTTTCTTTCAAAGTTTATACGGTGTGACTTTAGTTTTCTTATGAGATATTCTATTTAAGATGTAACAAGCAGTAAGTAATATCTTACCCCAAAAACTAGTATTAAAACCAGAATTACATAACATAGCATTAACCATTTTAATAAGAGTCCTATTTTTACGCTTCGATACTCCATTTTGTTATGGAGTATAAGCTACAGATGTCTTATGTATAATTCCTACAGATCCAAAAAATGTAGAGAAATGATATTCGCCTCCCCTATCAGATCAATGGGTCTTAATTTTAACATCACATTGGTTTTATACTACAGTCTTATAAGTCATAAATGAATTTAATACTTCATCCTTTGTATGCATTAAGCGTAACAATATTTTGAATAGTCATCTATAAGTGTTACAAAATATTTCTTTCCTCCTCTAGTAGGAGTACCATGCATACCACAAAAATCAATATGAATCAATTGTAATAGATTAGTGGGATCGGTAAATTTCAATGGAAACAATTTTCTGCTTATTTTAGTTAATGAGCATATCCTACATTTATCATCAAATTTATCATCATATTTAGGGATCATATTTAATGAAATCATATTATTCAGACTTTTAATATTAACATGTCTTAATCTACTTTGCTATAAAGAAAAAGAGTCAAAAATATAAGTAAAAGCAACCATTTTATTAATATTCAATTTGAACATTCCATCACATATGTACCCTTTTTGAACTAACATTCCACCTTTGGTCAATACATATTTACCAGACTCAAAGACTTATAGTCAAACTTATTATAGACCACTAGAAGAAAGGTTCTCTCTATCCTCGGATACATAATATACATCACCTAATGTCAGAATTTTCCTGAATGCGAACTTCAAGTCTACTATTCCCTTCCTCTCGACCGGTGCTTTTGATGAGTTTCCCATATAGAGATAATTTTCATCCTCAGACGGATCAAGTTTTTTGAATAGACTCTTGCTGTTGTAGATATGCTTAATAGCACCAGAGTCGATCCACCAAGAATCATCACTTTCAATCATGTTGGTTTAAGAGATTACAGCTGCCAAGTTTTCTTTTGTTGATTGAGGTTCTTTTTAAGAAAACGACAATCTCTTTTAAAGTGATCGGGCTTTCCACAAATGTAGCATCCATTCACTTTCTTAGTCTTCTTGTACTCGAAGTTTTTCTTATTATGAAATTTCCTCATTTGATTAAAAGAGTTCTCAGAGGTTTTATTTTCTCGTTTTCCTCGACCACGTGGATCTTATATGTAACACTGTTGGTTCAGTGATTTCTTTCTGCCAAATCACATTCAAGATTATCTAGATTCATATTATCCTTCTTGTGTTTAAGGATTTTCCTCTGATCTTTCCAAGAAGGGGGAAGTTTGTCTATTATGGATGAGACTTTTATCTCCTTATTCATATTCATATTACGCTGGTTGAATTGGTTTAGGATATGCATAATATTATTGAATTGCTCCACTACTTGCCTAGCATCATTCATTTATAATTAAAAAATTTAGTAGCCAAAAATTTCTTACTTGTTGCGTCATGCATTAGATATTTGGCCTCCAGTGCATCCCAACTTCTTTAGCAGTTGATTTACTATAGTATATATCGAACAGAGTATCCGTCATCGCATGCACATGTGCCGCTTACATATGTAATAATTTTGTTCCATTTTAGTCTTGTTCGTTCTTGCGCAATATCTCGTTTTATGTTTCCTCTAGTTTCGACGTCGTAAGAACATAAACCACTTATAATCCGGCCAATAGAAATGCATCTTCTTCTGCCAACACATGAAATTAACACCATCGAACTTTTCCAATATGGTGAAATCAAAAGCAAACTCTTTCAAACTTTATGGTGCATTTTCGAATAATGTCTTAAGATTGTTGGTGTATATTCCTAGATTTCTAATGAAGTGGCACAACAACGATAAAAAAAATATATGTAGAGATTGCTGCAAGGTACGTCAATGATTCTTTTCTTACGACGTTATTTGTCCTCACCACTCGTTTAAACAAACAAATGAGTGCTCGTGAGTTAAGGCGGATTGCCTCCCAAGATACAATGAAGCCGAAATGATTGTTCTCTTTAATCAATTGCGATAGCACTATTGAAATCGATTCAAACTATCTTCTGAATTGACTATAATGACAAGAGTATCGATTTTGTGATCTGCAGTATCACAAACCCGAAATAGTATTTAAAGAAATAAGAAAGAAGAAGAGAATGAGAAACTGGAATTTGCAATGCTTTTTTGGCGTTTCTGATTTTTGAAAGAAAAGTGTTTTGATACACTTTTCAGTCATTGCAAATTTTAGGGAGAAGAAAAGTGATCTGAAATAATTTTCGAGTGTTACTATAATAGTTGTGAAGAGAGATGTCTTTTCGCTTGAAATGTTGCATCTTCTGCCAAACGAGGCTTCCGTTCGTTTGAATTTTCAAACATTCTGCCATTTCAACAGTCGTGTTTCCTACCTTTTCTATATATTTTAATTTGAATTCTGGGCTGGCTAATTCACACAAAATATTTAAACATTTGGGTGGTTATGCATAGCTTCCCTCCTTACATTAAAACAAATATTTGGATGCCCAAATGGTTCTACATTCTCTTAAGGAAGTTATATGTGAACAAATATAATTCCTACTATTCTCATAAGATGTGGGTCTATTCCCACTTATTCTTCCTCTTCCCTTTGTTAAAAATAAAATAACTCGCACAAAATAAAGGTGGAACCCAGTGCACAAGGCTCCCAAACGATAGCGGGCTCTGAGGAGGTTGATAATATACGCAGCCTTTCCCTCGCATTGCGACGAAGCTGTTTCCTGACTCGAATCTGTTCGTCCGGATCACCATGCGAATGACCTAACCATTGCGTCTGCTAGGAAATCAAATCTACAGTTTCGATAACAACAACTATACAATGGAAATTGAATATGCATATATATTTATATATATACAAGTCCTTGCTAGAACAACATCACTAGAAAGATAAGAAGAAGGCTCGAAGAACACTACAAGAGACTACAAGTCAATATGTACAAGAAGCAACAGAAAAGATACACGAAACAGACATTCACATGTATTAGATGTTTGGTTGCACAAGGAAGACGTCTGAAAAAGTCCTCTGCAACAACAAACAGACAAAAACAGATGTCTGGTAATAGCACTCAGACATCTGAAAATCTATTATGTATAAAAACTATATAATATCAGACGTCTGATACAAATACCAGACGTTTGAATTCAAACTTGGATTTCAGATATGAACTTCAACTGCCACATACGAATGGACATCTCCGCTTCTCTTTGCCGCTACTCTTCATCATCAACAGAAGCAACTTCAGAGTTCGTTAATGGATGCAACTACTCAAGATACCTACCTACAACTATATATAGCATCAAGAATCAAAAGAAAAAACTTACCATACTTACGCTCTCTAATTACATACTCTATCATATATTCTTGATCTCTAGCAATCTATACTTGTATTTCACTCTTTTAAATATTCAGTTCTTCATAGACAAAACTCTCTAGATATATATTGGAAGCATTTGTACTAATTAGTCAATATCCGTGTTATAGAGCACACATTTGACAAGAACAATTCATTGTAACCAAGCCTATTCCTTCAGACGAAGCGAGGGTGTTTGATAGTCGAATTCCGAAGGGGAGCTTCGGGACTGGACGTAGGATGGGAGGTCCGAAACAGTATAAAATCCAGGTGTACTTATTTTATATTTACCTAGATTAATATTGCTTTTAGTTGCATCATATATTTTGCTACATATACTTGCATATACACTACACGATCCACTCTGTAGACTTTCAACATCAAGGTTCGACCTCAAAATAACTCACACAAAATACTTTATAAAACTTTTCACTAACAATTCTTCAATACATCATATTAAACAATTATTATTAATAATATGACATGCGATGATTTTCATTATGTGAAAATGTTTTAATGTTGAGAGTTTACCAATCGTTTTCTGTGATATAGGTCCTAGAATTATTTCTTCTACTTCTCTATTATTATTTTATTTTCAATATGTTGTTTTCTTCAAAAATTAAAATTTCGTATAATTAAAAAAATCATTCATGCATATAAATACATACGTATATTTATTAAATTTATTAATTTTTCATTGTATTATGCTTCTATTGCGAATGAATATTCTTATATTTGTTACAAGTTTTATAATGCATAAAATATGTTAAATTGTTGTTGCACATTCAAAAATAGTCTTATTTATCACCATCTCAACAAATATTTGAATTAAATGTATAAGTTATTTATCCGATCAAATGTGTCAAGCATGAGATACCAAATTCAATTTTTTCGCACTAGATATTTAATTAAAAATATTATCAAATCATAAATTTTAAATCAATTAAATTAACATGATTAACTCTCTCTCTCTCTCTACACAAACACACACAGACATATAGATATATAACCATAGTACGGATTAAAAGGTTTATTTTCTTGGTTCTCTCCAATTATATTACGTTAAAATTCTCATTCAAGTTATTACCTTTAGGTTACTATTCATTTTTCCCCTTTCATATCAATGTTAATTTTCATTACATTACATCATAATAGTATGATCATATGTCCATATGCATTTCACTTTTTTAAAATTTTAAATTTACACAATTATTTTTACGGATTAGTTTTATCGAAAATAATAATTTTACCGTTACTGAATTTTACTTTGACATAAATGTTTGATATATTTAAGTTTATTAAAGTTTTATCACAAAGAGAAATTATTGAAATAATATTTCGTTTACAAAACTAGAATATTTTGAGAAAACTGCAATATTTATAAGCTTTCCATGTTTCAAATTTTTTTCCACTTTCAACTGTTATCTAATCTATATGGTTATAAATTATGTTATAATTTTCGTTTAATTATGTGATGTCAATCAGTGAGGTGGTTTTTTCTCAGACCAGTGGACCTACCAGTTCAACTCAGAATTCAAATAACACCCTTCCAATTCAATCTAGTGGTACGATGAGGTCCCTTTGCAGTCATGACAGCAGCTCTCTCCACATCACAGCACAAAAAGTTGATGGAAAAAATTACCTACAGTGGGCAGAGTCAGTAAAATTGGTTATCAGTGGGCGTGGAAAAATTTGATGCCTCACTGGAGATCTTCCTGTACCTCCTTCGAATGATTCCACCTACAAGATATGGCAAGATGAGAATTTTATTGTCCTTGCTTGGCTAATTAACCCGATAAATCCGAAAATCAACCGCGGTTATTTGTTTTTCAAAACCACCAAAGAAGTATGGGATGCTGCCAAAAAGATGGACTTTGATCTTGGTAAAGCTTCTCAAAATTTTGAAATCCGCACCAAGCTCAAAGGACACAAACAAGGTAATCAAACTATTACCAATATTTTTCGGACTTACAGGACCTGTGGTAGGAACTCAATTTATATCTGGAATATTTTTCGGACTTACCTTACTTACTTACGCTCTCTAATTACGTACTCTATCATATATTCTTGATCTCTAGCAATCTATACTTGTATTTCGCTCTTATTCAGTTCTTCATAGACAAAACTCTCTAGATATATACTGGAAGAATTTGCACTAATTTATCAATATCTGTGTTATAGAGCACACATTTGACAATAATAATCCATTGTAAACATTTCTATTCCTCCGGACGAAGCAAGGGTGTTTGATAGTCGAATTACGAAGGAGAGCTTCGGGACTGGACGTAGGACGGAAGGTCTGAACCAGTATAAAATCTTGGTGTGCTTATTCTATATTTACTTAGACTAATATTGCTTTTAGTTGCATCATATATTTTGTTACGTACACTTTCATATACACTACATGATCCACCATGTAGACTTTCAATTTGTATCAGAGAAAGGTTTGATCAAAGTACGGTAACATGTTTTTCAATTACTTTAATATGGCAAGTATTTTTCAAGAAGATCAATCCACAGCACGACCCCCACTTTGTAATGGTTCTAACTATGCATATTGGTCAATACGTATGAGAATCTTTATGGAAGCTAATGGATTAGAAATTTGGTCAGCCACTCAAAATAAATATGAAGCACCTGACACTGCTATGAGCATATGGAGCTATGAATGTTTTATTTTGTTCGTTAGATAAAAATGAATTTCACATGTCATGTTATGTCATGCTGCAAATGATATTTGGCGTACCATAAAAGTTACACACAAAGGCACAAACAATGTTAAACAAACTAAGATTTCAATTTCACAAAATCAATGTTCATCATTTAAAATGAAACAAAATGAATCTATAGTAGACATGTACTCTAGATTTCAAACCATTCAACACGATTTAATGACACTTAGAGTCAAATTCACAAATTTTGATTTGATAGTTAGAATACTCGATTCTTTAACTCCAGAGTAGGAATAGCTATCGAAGAAGCCGATGATATCTCAACACTCTTAGTTGAAGAATTGAGAGGAAATTTAGTGTCCTATGAAGCTAATTTGCAGGTAAGAAAAGAACAAAATTCGAAGAAAAAAACATTGCATTTCTAGCAAGACTTAGACGAAGAAGAAATCGTATTTATTGCCAAAAATTACAACAAATTCAAGAAATTTAGGAAAATGACCAAATTTCATAAAGGAGGAAAATCAAACTATACAAATCAAACATCGATCAAATGCTATGAATGTGACCAATTTAGGCGTACGAAGAAAGATTGTCCCAAGCTCAATAATGATAAAAAGAAGAACAAATTTGAAAAATTCAAAAAAAAGAAAGCTTTCAAAATAACATGAGATGACTCAGACTCTTCATCATCATCAGACAGTGGCAACGATAGCGACGGAGAACAAGCTAATGTATGCTTTATGGCACAAACTGATGAGGTATGTTCCGAACTTAGCTATGATGAATTATTAGAACTTAGCATGGAATTAGATGATAAATTTAGACAAATAAAAAAAATTGATAAAGAACATATAGCCAAAATAAACAGATTAGAACTTGAAGTAGGAATGTTAAAAGATGAAAAAATTATTTTAGAAGAGGAACTAGAATTATCTCAAGAAAAAATTAAAAATAGTTTGGTTGAAAATGAAACTATGGCTATTGATTTTGGAAAAACTAGAATAGAAAAGGATAACTTGTTAAAAGAAAATATCAACTTGAAGAGCAATATAAAAACATTGAAAGTTGAAAATTTATAACTAAAAGAAAAATTAGATAAAATTACAAATAATGTTTCAAAATTTAATAAAGGAAAACAAAATTTGTAAAATCTTATCAAAACTTCAAAATCATCAGGTAATAGAAATGGAATAGGATTTAAAAATATTCCTAAACAAAAAAGGAATAATATGGAGAAATATAGTTGTATTAATCAAAAGACTAGAAGATCACCTAAGTCTAATACGAATACCAAGAATATAAAAATTTGGATTCCTAAGACAAATAATAGTTTGATTAGACAAAAACATATTAATAATTTTTTAGATAACGTAGTCTATAATAAAAATTATATTCATAAAGGTACCAAACCGTCTTGGGTATAGCTACCTGCTTCTCCTAACGTTTAGGACCCTAACAAAGTATATGGGTACCAATTAAATCATCTTTTGTTTTGCAGGCACCCAAAATAAAAAATAAGGAGAAATGAATATTTGATAGTGGATGCTCTAAGCATATGATCGGAAACTCAAAAATGTTATCAAATATAACATACGTCAATGGTGGGACGGTAACTTTTGGAGATAACTCAAAAGGATACGTCGTTAGAATTGGAGAAGTCATCAACTTTGGTATTTCTAACTCTCATATTATTACAAATGTTTTGATAGTAGAAAATTTAAAATACAACATATTTAGCATTAGTCAATTATGCGATAAAGGTTTTCAAATTAATTTTGAAAAAGATAGATGTAATATTTTCAACAATAACAAGCAACTTATCTTTGAGGGTTTTAGAAAAAATATATTATGTCTTAAATATGAATATAAATCGAAATTCAAATTTATATTTAACCGCCAAACATGACGATCCATTGTTATGGCATAAACAATTTTTTCATATTAATTTAAAATATATTAATAAATTAGCAAAATATGAGCTAGTTAGAGATTTACCTAAAATAAATTACAAAGTAGAAAATTAATGCGACGATTGTCAAATTATAAAACTAAAGAAAAGCTCTTTTAAGTCTAAAAATAATATTTCTACAAAACAACCATTAAAATTATTACATTTAAATTTATTTGGTCCAAGTACGATATATAAATCACAACAAATATATTTTGTAATATTTGATGACTATTCAAGATATACATGGACTTTATTTTTAAAACATAAAAGTGATACTTTTGGAATGTTTAAATTATTTTCTAAAAGAATTAAAACTCAAACGGATTTGAAAATTAAAAATATTCGAAGTGATCACGGTAGAGAATTTGAAAATGATCTTTTTACCAATTTTTGTAACAAAAAGGCATAAGTCATAATTTTTCTTTTTTCCGCGCACCTCGACAGGATGGTGCAGTGGAAAGAAAAAAACGTACGTTGCAAGAATGTGCACGAACACTATTAAAAAGTTGTGGTCTACCAAAACATTTTTGGGCAGAAGCTATTGCTACGACTTGTTATGTTTTGAATCGAATAACCATATGACCTATGACTAAACATACTTTTTTTGAAATATTTTTTGGAAGAAAACCTAAAGTATCATACTTTAAAACTTTCGGATCAAAATATTTTATGCTAAATACAAAAGATTATTTAGGAAAATTTGACTAGAAGGCCGAAGAAGGAATCCTTGTTGGATATTCAGATCGTAGCAAGGTGTATAGAATTTTTAATAAACGAACTAACACAATTGAAGAAAGTTTACATGTTTCATTTGAAAAGTTAGCATAGTGAGATTTCTTGAAGCGACGGTCTTTTTCAACATGGCCGAACATTTTACAGTTTTGGGATTTTGATTTCCCTTTAAACCAACAATCTTTATCCAAGAGACAATTACTTTCACAAATACCGCATAAGGAAAATTTTCCCTTGTTCTCAAGTTATTTCGCTTGGTTGCTCTTGCTTCTATAGTTTTGTTGTATCTTTCTACCTCTTTTTGCATTACGAGACAACAAATGAAATTTGGTTTGAAATATGTTTTCTGTTGAATTTTCATTTCCCCTTTATCGTCAATTTTCGTATGCTTTCAAGAGAGCCTAACTTGATCGGCGATGAGGTTTTTGAATTTTTTAATTCCTCTATCACCTAAATTATTGCATCATAGTTTTCTATATAAGAAATTAATATTTTTTCTGACTATTTTCTTGTTTGAACATGTTTCTTCATAGGCTCTTATTGATTTACCATTTCTTTTATTCTATAATGGTAATCTTTTGCAGCCTCGTTTTCTTTCATCTTAAGATTTTCAAAATCTCTTTTAAGCTTCCGTAGTTTAACCATTCGTACCTTTGTGGATCTTAAAACTCCTCCTTTATCGTGTCTCACACCCTCTTTGAACACATGATTCGAGGGAAAATTTAATCTGCCATTGTTTGTTGTAGGCAAAACAATGCTTAAGAATCGTTTTGTTATCTTTTAGAATCCTCTTGATTTGTTGGAAGAGTTGATGTGTCTTCTAAGATAGTAAATCTTTCCTCAACATTTTTTCATAGATTCTGCGAACAAAAATAGATCTTGAATTTGACAGACCAAAAATCATAATTTTCTGAGTGGAAGATTGACGCAGGAAGAGAAGTGAAGAACGGTATGATTCGTTATTCATGATAGGAAGCAAGAACTGAACGCCCAGCCTTGATCAATAGACTTTGATTCCACTAGTAGAAATGATATTAAAAAATAATAAAGAAAGAAATAGTAGAATTAGATTTTTTTTAAATTTGGTAGTGTAGATTTTTTTTTCCATTTTTTCATTGGTATATTATGCCAAGAACGACATATTTATACATATACTCATGACCTTTAGAAAGAGACAAATTTAACCATTCAATTAAAAACACAATTATTAATTAAAGACCTCACATGAAATAAAATAATTTTACCTCAACATACGTGATTTTTCATAATTAATGGACACAACTTTTCACAAATGGATGTTGTAGTGAAAACTTTGCTTTGCAAAAGATTTTTACAATAGATCTTTTATCATCCAAATCATAAAGAGATAAATTTGGAGAGAAAATAAATGGACATGAAATCAGAAATCAATACAAAAAAAATACAACCAACCACCCTCGTTATTGATTCATTAAAATTTATTCACAATTAATCGAACAAAATAAAAGTGTACAAAATACAAATTGAACCAATAACCAAATTGAGAAAGAGAGTCTTGATCTTTATGGCTAAAATTGTTGGAGGTGAATAACAAGGATGGAAGATGAGAGAATTAGCAAATAGATTTTCACACATTTTACACTCTCTCTTATAGGCTCTATTTATAACATCAATTACTTAATGTCCAAGTTAATATTAGATGACAAAAAATAAGTTGATTAGCCAGTTAGAGAGAGAAATAAACATAATCAAATATGTCTGTTAATTAGGGGAAACAAAATCTTCTCTTTCTTTTTTTTTGCATATTTATTACCAAAATTTAACGCTCCACCTTGATGCAAAATCACATATCTTCAACATATCAAGCATGTCATCTCTAGATCTATCAAAACTCCATATATCTCAATCAAACCAAATTACAAACCTATACCACTGCCTACAAGTGATGCATCTCCCTTTTATGAGGTGCACCACACCAATTGGCCTCAAAAGCGTTTGCAATACCACAAAAATCTTCATACAATTTTTGTAGATTTTTCTATTCGACACTTGTCTACCACTCGATCTGAGCTCATTACATGATCACTACCTATCTCTCCAGGATCATCAACATGAAGACCCTTGTCTAAAATATGATCCTCAAAACGATCATCATAAGCAGTGAACACATTAGCCTCTCCATCTGACTGTGGACTAGGCTCCCTAATTGTCACTAGCTTTCCATAGTCGACTACACGACCAACCAAACTATAAAGTTTTCCTTCTTTCAATACACCTCTCATCCATACAGGACCACCCTTCTTCATTCTCAAAACTCCAACTCGAGTCTCGTAAATGCAACCACAACGATCCTACTGACCGGGTTAAATAAGATTATTTGAACTAGAAGGAACATGCCTCATGTCCGAGACTTCTCTAATCACACCTTCATGTATACGAAACCAGATAGATCCAATACCATAAACTAGTAGCTCTACTACATTGGCGGTCCTAATCATGCCGGCACTCTTTTGATAAGAAGAGAAACAATTTACATCTCTACAAATGTGAAAAATTTCTCCCGAATCCATCATTCAAGGCCTCTCTTCACTAATGAAGACATCACAACAAGTGTCACAGTCATTATCTTTAGCTATGGCCGTCCATGTATCACTATCACTGTCATTATGTATAGCCTTCTTTTGATCCTTTTTATACGCTTCACATATATTGCGCATATGACACTTTTTATGACAATAGTAACAAATGATACTTTTCGACATATCTTTACTATTAGCGAATTTCTTCTTCGGACTTGTATTCTTTTTCGAGTCTTTGCTATCATAGTCTCATCTTGAGCTAATTTCACACATGACCCTTTTTTTTCTGAGTTTCTCATTCAAAATACTATTTTGTACAGTTTTCGGTGAGATAATTCTATTAGCATTGAAATTACTTAATAAAACAATCAAAGTTTTCCAACTTTCTGAAAGCGAACTCATCAATAAAAGAGCATGTAACTCATCATTAAATTTGACATTCATATTTGTCAATTGATTTATTACATCTTGAAATTCGTTCAAATGCTCTGCAACAGACTTCTCTCCATCTAATTTCGGTTGAAACAACTTTCAAACAAGAAAAACCTTATTTATAGCACACTTTGACTCATACAAAAATACAAGCTTGTCCTACAAAGCCTTCGCGGATATACAACTAGCCACATGATGGAAGATTGAATCATCAAGATACAGACGAATCAACGTAATTGCCTTCTTATCAATCTTCTTCCATTTTCCCTCCTATACATCAGAGGACTTCTTGCCATCTCCATCAATCATATCATGAAGATCATTGAGATACAAAACATCTTCCATCCCAGACTTCCAAATACCCCAATTTTTTCCTTTTAAAATAGCCATATTTGAAAAAGAAATCATGTCCGATATCTCAATAATTTTTCAAATCCAAAATTACTCTGAGCTTTGCGATGACCTTGCTCTGATACCAAAGTGTAGTTAAAATTTTTGCTTTGCGGAATCTTTTTCCAATAGATCTTTTATCATCCAAATCACAAAGAGATAAATTTGGATAGAAAATAAACGGACATGAAATCAGAAATCAATAGACAAGAGATTTCACCCAACCACTCTCTTTATTGATTCACAAAAATTTATTCACAATTAATCGAACAAAATAAAAGTAAACAAAATACAAATTGAACCAATAATCAAAAGGAGAAAGGATGTTTTGATCTCTATGGCTAAAATTATTGGAGAAGAAGAACAAAGATGAAATAAGAGAGAATTAGCAAATAGATTTCCGTACATTTTACATTCTCTCTTCTAGGCTCTATTTATAACATCAATTACTTGATGTCCAAGTTAATATTAGATGACAAAAAATAAGTCGATTAGCCAATTAGAGAGAGAAATAAACATAATTAAATATGCTTGTTAATTAGGGGAAATAAAATCTTCTCTTTCTTTCTTTTGCATATTTATTTCTTTATATTTATGATTTTGTATCATCAAAATTTAACGGATGTGTCTGTTAAAAACATGTACCATAATTTCATTAAAAAAGGGAACCTTCATTTTTATCGTGTATCATCATCTAGCCAATGCTCAGCGCTTTCACTTGAGCGGGATCTGGAGCAGGAAAGTTGTACCTAGTCATACCTCCATTATTAGAGAGACCATCTTTGACACTTGGTCTATAAAACAAGCGGCCATAAAAACCAAGTTCATCGCTGCGTGAATCAGAACATTTAATTTTCAACAAATACTAATCATTAATGTTCAAAACTTAATTAATTTTCAAAAACTAATCATGTTTTTCACATTGTTTGAATCATAGTGGATACTATAAAGTAAAAACAGGCAAAACACTGTACATACCTAATTGCTCCAAATTGTAGTCAGTGATGCTAAGACTGGATGTAGAATTTGGATCATATTTTGCATATCTTGATGTGTAGTAATTAAGTCCTACAAAATCATATGATCCTTTTTATCAACTCTAATTCCTTCTTAGTGAATTCTGGAAGCCTTTCTCCGACCAAATCTCTCATACAGGCTGTGATATTCTTCATTCATTAATGACTACATATTTTATTGCCCTCAGCGCTGCTGCTTTTTCTGCATCTGAATCTGAATATGACTTATACACAGAGCGATTCCAATCTCTCCTCAATTATCAGACTTAAAATTTAAAGGTTCAACATGTGAGAACAAGCTTGCATGTCTTTAAACATAAAATTTATATCAATTACTATGAATTCTAACTCCCATAATTTATTGATCCCTTGAAGCACATCATTTTTGAAAGTTAAAAATATAAGCAAGTTTTATTTTATTAAGAGTATGTTTCAGTTTGACAACTAGTTACAAGTAAAAAACTACTTTTAAGCAACTTAATTCAATTCTGGTGCTTAGCTTATTATAAGAGGCTTGCAAAAGCGACTTAGAATTAGAAATGTGAAAAGTAGCTTATGACTTATAAACAAAATTTATAAGTCATGCGTGGTTTTAACCAAATTATATTATTTATTTTTTAACTTTAACACTCAATTTACATCCACACATTTTTACTTACAAGTAACTATTTAAAACTACCTAGAAGTTACTACTTGGAATTCTTCGCAAGAAGTTTCAAAATAAATTATTGCCAAACGGGCTCTTATTTATTGATATATCCGCTTCTAGAATATTAATCTTGACAAATGTTTTAACTTTGAGAAAAATTACATGGAAGTGGTTTAAAAAGTTCAGCAGCTGCTCCATGTGCTAATTTCATATTATGAGTAACGATGTAAGGTTCAGTTAGATAATTGTAACGATGTAAGGCTGCTACAACACCCTGGGACATGCACTCCGAGTGAATAGCCTTGGGTACTGAACGTACATGGTTCATTCACTGTAATCCAATTTTTTACTGTCTCCAAATTCTCAGAAGCAAATTTGTCAATAATCTTTGTAATCGTGCCTAGTGAAGAAAAATAATACAAGACACGTTACTTTGTACCACTACGTTGAAACTTAAAACTCTTTTCTTTAGTTAAGGTCGATGGGTATATTTTTATGAGGTATATAAATCTGTGTAACAACATGGAGTGTTTTGGTAGATATTTTCTTTACTAGAATACCATCAAACCCAAAATGGGATTTAATGAGGTTGCCGTATTCTACTGACTTTCTATATCATAAAACAGGTTCATTTTTGTTTCTTGTATTACTCTTAGGAAGAACCACATAAAAACAACAATTAAGATAAGTTTATGTACTCTATGTGAATTAAATTCTTACACACTTTTTGTGAAGAAAACCGCCATATTCATCCTCTAAAGCTTGTGGAACATCCCATGGAAGAGTCTTTAATATGGTGTTATACCTGGAGTGTGAATTACATGTTAGTATATTGTGAAATCATACCACTATTTTCCAGTACTCGCCATTTTCTATTAGCTCGTTTATGAGATTGTAATACATTATTCCTTGATTTATTCCTTACCATCTGTTTTCATAAGTGAACATTAAAAAAAAGTTGATTTATAAATTTGCTTAGTTATTGGAATCATATGAGATTCAGTTTTGTATTTATTTTTCTAAATAAACATCATTTTTAATCTTCATTTCTGCAGGTTCACTTAAGTACAATGGATTGATTTTAACATTGCAGAATTCTAGACCAAGAGGTTGAGAAAGGGTATGAATTTAGTCCCATCTCCTTTATCGTCTTTACATCATCCTGCAAACATTTGACAACAATATCTGTTTCCCAATACATGGTTTATATTGGATATGTCAGCAAGTCATTCTTTTACGATTTCAGCTATTTACTTTGTCTTTGTGGTACAAATCTGTGGCATCATCTCCATTACTCCTTCCCGTGATTTTATCTATATAACGATTACATATATTTTTATGCTGTAAATAATGAAAAAGGATCAATAATATCCCATATACAGATATGGTGCTAGAATTAGTTGTTATCATTTACAGTTTGCATTCTGCTATTCGTTTCAAAAACTAGAATATTTTGAAATATTATACTTCCATTAGATTTTATGAGGCTATAAGTTATATATATTAACATAATATATTTAGCATATGGTGCTCTTGCTGAGTGAGAGTGTCCGAAATACTAGGTCCTCTTCCTCCTTCATTCCATGCTCCCTCCACCTAAAACCATATCACATATTATGATATGGTTCAACATACACGTGTGTGTGTGAGTGTATATATAGGACTAGGATCGACTACATCTCATTTTTGCTACACCTTGAATCCCTTTGATTTTAACCACATGTTCCGAATAAAATAATATACTTTCTCTCTCCTGAAGTGAGATGAGAGAGAAGACATATAATTTAATTTGGAATATGTGTTTGAAATCATGGGGATTTGAGGCGTAGCAAAAGTCAGGTGCAGCCGATCCTTGCCCATACACATACACTACACATCTATGTACATTAAGTAAATAAATTTAAGAAAAACATACCTGGTTTGCAGAAGCTGCAACACCAAATTTAAATTCATTTGAGAACATAGACCTTCGTATATCAACTTCAAGTGGAACTAAAATGGTCCATGGTTGGGGTATGGGTGCTGTACTATTTTGGCTATCAGAGCATGCAATATGAGTATTTGACCTCTTGCTCCTGTAACTAATGGTCAACTTTTCCTTTCAAAGAGAAAGACTGGCATCATGTTTACTGGATGCCATTAGAGATGGATCACCAGTCCAATTTGCATGTTCAGAAGTCGAGCCATGGTTTGTTTATTTTAATTGAAGGAGTTCCCTTTTCTTGCTTGTGATTAGTAATACACCTATGTGCATGTTTTTATAGAGGCTGGGAGTGATGCAACATAGGAAGCGAATTTGATGATGTAAATCGAATCCGTCCAGGATCTCACACGATTAGCGGAAATAATCGGTGAATCGATGATAAATCGGTGAATTCAAGAATACCCAAATGCCCAAATCCGTTGATCACGAAGATACCGGATTCTAGCAATCTTCGACACATTGATCGCGCACGATACCGTGCAAGAAGATCTACAATTCTTTGAACGTTGATCAAGCACACTTGATTCCTTGAATTGGCTTCAACAATCGTCGATTCGAGTGCACTCGAATGTCGAAAGTGGAGATAGGAGATTACACTCAACTACCAATTAAAATGGAGGCACAAAACACAAACCAATTTTTATTCAAAAAAATCAACAACCACTTACAAGTGATTCCACACCCCTATTTATAGCAGTTTACAACCCAACACACGTTACAATACTTCACACGACTTAAGAAAGGTTCATCACAATCAGTACAAATGACTTACCAACACACAGTCGACCTAAACAACACACGCGACCTAAAAAGAATATCAACAGGAACCAAAAAAAATCTCGCGACCTAAACAAACAACGATCTACATAGCTCGTTTGCGACATTGCACTTGCCGCGACTCAAGGCGGAGCTTCATACGGGTGGAGGACTCAAGGCGGAGCTTCATACTGCTGGAGTGACTCGCAACCTAGAGAAGTCGCCATGACTTACGGAGAAGGAGCGATAGGTCGGTCGCCGCGAACTAGGGTAGGTCGTTCGCGACCTAGGGCTTGCTTGCCGCGACCTAGGGTAGGTCGTTCGCGACCTATGAAGGTATGCGCTGCATCATCCTCCCCTGGTTGAAAAAATTTCGACCCCGAATTCTCACTTTCCTATTCTTCGACATGCTTATCCTCATGGTATGGAATCAAGTGTTTGACGTTGAAAACATCGGTAGTATGGATATGATCTAGTAAACTCAACTGATAAGCATTCTCATTAATCTTCTTTACGATTTCCACAGGACCAATCTTTCTAGCTTTCAACTTGTTGTAAGTTCCAACTGGAAAACGATCTTTCGTCAATACTGCGTAAACAAAATCTCCTTCTTCGAACTCTACACTCCTTCGTTTCTTATCTGCTATTTGTTTATACTTCTCATTTGACTTAAGCAATCGTTCATGAACGGTTCTGTGACACTCCTGTAACTCAGTTACAAAATCACAAGCTTGCTTAACAACTCCCTTCTAATATGGCACGGGCTTCAAATCTAACGGTCCCTTCGGAATTGCTGAATATACAACTTGAAACGGACTGAATCCAGTACTTCGATTAACAGTGTGATTATGTGCAAATTCCGCCTGACATAATTTCATATCCCAGCTCTTCAAATTATCTTTCACAAGACATCTCAACAAGTTTCCCAATGATCTATTCACTACCTCCGTTTGCCCATCTGTTTGCGGATGATAAGCGCTACAAAAATTCAGTTTCGTTCCAACCATCTTCCAAAAACTAATCCAAAAATGACTTAGAAATCGCATATCCCTGTCAGAAACAATTGTCTCAGGTAACCCATGTAATCGGTAAATCTCTTTAAAGAATAACTGAGCAACACGGACTGCATCAGCGGCCTTCTTACAAGCTATGAAATGTGCCATTTTCGAAAATCTATCTACCACCACATATATGGAATCATTTCCACATTGAGTTCTTGGCAAACCTAAAACGAAATCCATGCTGATATCAACCTATGGTCTGCTAGGCACGAGCAATGGCATATACAATTCTACATTCGTAGCTGTCCCTTTGGAAACTTGACATAGGTGACATCTCTCCACAAATCTTTCAACTTCTTTTCTCATCGAAGGCCAAAAATAAGACTGAGAAATCAACTGTAACGTACGGTCTCTACCCATATGTCCTTCTTCGTGTAATTCCTTCACAATTTTCATTCGCAAGCTACACTCTGGTATGCACAATCGATTCCCCTTGAATAGAAACCCATCTATCATCACATATTCTTCCATCTTCCCTTTATTGACTTCATCTACCATCTTCGCGAAGTAAGGACCTTCAGCAAACAATTCTGGAAGTACTTCAAACCCTATCACTTCAACCTTCATTGTAGTCAACAAATGATTCCTTCTACTCAATGAATCTGCAACACCGTTTGTAACTCCCAATTTGTGTTTCACAACAAATGTAAACTGTTGTAAGCATGCAATCCACGAAGCATGTCTAACTACAATTTTGTCCTGTCCCTGCAAATGTTTCAATGCTTCATGATCAGTATACAGAACAAATTCTTTATGGAACAAATAGTGTCTCCAATGCTTCACGGCTTGCACAACAGCATAAAATTCTACATCATAAGTATTATATCTCATCTTGGCTCCCGAAAGCTTCTCACTGAAATAAGAAATAGGATGGCCCCTCTGACTTAATACTCCTCCAATTCCAACCTTAGATGCATCTGTATGTAGCTCAAACAACAACTGAAAGTCTGGTAATACTAGAATGGGCACTGACGTCAAAAGTTCCTTGACCCGCTCAAAAGCATCTCCTGCTTCCTCTGACCATGAAAATTGCTTTCCCTTCATACAATCAGTAATTGGTACCATCACACTACTGAAATATGGAATAAATCTTCGGTAGAATGATGCTAATGCATGAAAACTTCTAACTTCGGTTATCGTCCTGGGTTGTGGCCAATTTCTGATTGCTTCGACTTTATTCTGATCCACCTGTATACCTCCTTTTGATACAGCATATCCCAAAAATAAAACACTATGCGTCATGAACACGCATTTCTTCGTTGCAGCATAAAATTGTTCATGTCGCAGTATCATCAATACTTCTCTCGTATGATGCAAGTGTTCTTCTGGGCTTCCACTGTATATCAGTATATCATCGAAATACACCACCCGAACTTCCTAATAAATGGTCTAAAGATCTGATTCATCACCCGCATAAACGTACTGGGTGCATTCGAAAGACCAAACGGCATAACCAGCCATTCATACAACCCCTCCCGTGTCTTGAACGCTGTTTTCCATTCATCCCCAGGCCGAATTTGAATTTGATGGTACCCACTGTTCATATCAATCTTTGAAAATATTGCATCTCCATTCAACTAGTCTAACAAATCATCCAATCTAGGCATTGGAAATCTGTACCTCACAGTAATCTTGTTCAATGCCCGACTATCGGTGTACATTCTCCAAGTTCCATCCTTTTTCGGCACTAACAAGGCTGGAACTTCACAAGGGCTTAAACTTTCCTGTACACGCTCTTGTTCAAGCAAATCTTCCACCTGCCTTCTCAACTCCTCGTGTTCTTTTAGAATCATCCTGTAATGTGGTCTATGTGGTAACACAGCTCCTGGAACAAGATCTATTAGGTGTTGTATGTCCCTCAACGGTGGTAACTCTTTTGGCATCTCTTCAGGAAATACATCTTCAAATTCTTCCAGCACCGGCTTTACTTCTTCAGGAATTTCAACCACTTCATTCTCTCATGTCCGACCAACCAAAATATTTCAGGTTCATTTTAGACTTCTTTAACAAACTCTTTCAAAGATAGTAAAGTTTTCAGCTCTTCAATCTCCTCCAACTTGCTTTCCATCTGTTGTTGCTTTTTAGGAATTAAAGAGATTTTAGTATCTTCAAACATGAAACTGTAGCTGTTGGTACGTCCATCATGTTGTACAGCTCTATCATACTGCCACGGTCTCCCCAATAACATGGCAGACATCCATATCAACCACATCACACCAAATTTCATCTTTGTATTTCTTCCCAATCGAAAAAGTTACACAAGCTCTTCTACTAACCTTCACCTCCCCACCTTTCCTTAACCAAGCTAACTTGTAGGGCTTAGGATGCTTCTCAGTCTTCAATGCCAACTTCTTTACATCTTCTGAAGAGATAATGTTATCGCAACTTCCAGCATCGATAACAAACTTGCAAACCTTTCGCAGAATAGTGCACGTTGACTGAAAAATATTACTCCTCAACCAACTTGAATCGTCCTCTTGCTTTGGAGTCAAACACGACCTCCTCATCATTAAATTACAACCCTCATCTCCCGACAATTCTTCCTCCTCATCAACATGTGGTGAATTGGAGTATTCTACTTCAGCATCCTCATCCTCACCCTCATCAATCATTGCTCGCTTCTTAGGTTTTGGACATTCATTGCAATTGCTCTTGTGACCAATTTCCTGACAGTTATAGCACTTGAAATTTTTGTTGATTGGTCTTAACATCTTCATTGACAACCGGTTTATTGACTGTTTTGGAAACATTAGAATTGCTACTAGCCACTTTCACTTGATTGTTGGCATTTGTAAACACACCACCTCCTCGTCTCCCTTGTTTCTCCCAAGCAAGTGCTTTCTGATGTGCTTCAGCGACAGATCTCGGATCAAACATATTCACCATTTCTTGAATCTGCTTCTCAACCCTCCAACGAATCTAGCGGTCAATTATTCCTCTGTCTCCATGATATCATTCCTCGCAATTAGTTGATAAAATTCATCCGCATAATCATTCACAGACTTTGTTCCCTGTCTCAAGTTCTGTAATCGCCGATACATAAGGGATTGATAGTTATAAGGCAAGAAAGTAGGCTTCATCAATTTCTTCATCTTCTCCCATGAGACAATCTTTGATTTGCCCATTCTCTCCCGTGTAAGTTTTATTTGCTGCCACCATGCCATAGCTCTTCCTCTCAACCGAGTAGAAACCAACTTAACTCTGCGAGACTCGAGAACTTCTTGTTGAATATGCGCTTATATGATTTTTGTTTGATGATAATAAACATATATTCATTCGTTTAAATGTATCTGATAATATACTATTTTATTTTTCACAGATTAAATAAATATTTGCTGAATAAAATAAATAACACAGAATTTGAATTCAAACGAATATTTTATTCAAACAAATATTTATTACAATTTTGAATAGTATACAAATTCAAGCTCTCACTATTCACTATACAACTTTGATACAAATTCAATTACATCACTATTTTACATCAGCACCTCACTACATATCGCTCACACTCGCATTTATCTTCAACTGCATTCAAGTTTGAATCCAGCATCTGAGCAATCTGCAAAAATATAAACTAACGCAGTAAAATTGAAAATAAAATATTTTTGCGATATAAAATAAAACGTGAATTTTGAAAATGATATTTGCCTCAGTTATTTGGGTTGTTCGTCATCATTTAAATTTGAATTCATCATACACGAACAACTTGTGACATACACAGTATATTACTGTATATGCCACAAGGCCGTGCACGTCGATATATACACTTGATTGATTTACAGGGACAGGCAAGCACAGGTCAAACCCAAATGAAAAACCGAGTTCAACTCACGTGCAATATATTCAAAATCACGACACGAGCACAAGGTCAAACCCAAGTTTTGAAACTGGGTTTAACACATGGCAACGTCAAGTCCAGACAATACAGTATGAACAAGCCAAAATGAAGTTGTACAAGTACAGTCAAGAAAGCAGCTCAAGTAACAAAAGTCAAGTGCAGCAATGAAACAAAATAGTATGACACGAAGCAAATGAATATAGTGAATGAAATGCACAAAGACATAGCATCTGTCTCAGGTTAATAAACCAGAGAAATGCACAGTGGAATGAAGTCAAGTGATGCACATATACTTGAAAGCTACAGCATCAAGTAGACCAAGTTCATATGCAATGAGAGGAACATCAAAGACAAGACTAAGTGCAGCATCAGTGAAGACAGTTACTTCACAATGAACAAGTGCACAACAAAACCAACAAAGACCAAGGCTACGGCATAATGCATCAGAGATATGGAAACACATCAACAACTACAGAACAATCAAACTGCATCAAGTCCAGCAGCATGAACAAGTATGGCAGCATGTGAATGCATCAAAACAAGAAATGAAACACTGCAACTCAGTGCATCAACCAAAGTTAAGGCGACATGAAGTCAGCAAACTGCAACAAACACATATATGGTCTAAGTGAATCAAGCAAATGCACAGAAGCCACTTCAGCTACATTGAGGCTCAATGGTGAAGCAGACTCAAGTGAAAAGGTAGCACAAGAACCAGAAAAACCAAATCAGTGCACCAAAGCAAACTACAAGATGTAGAGCAACAATGCACAGTGACAATTTGGAGTATTATATGCAAAACAACTTGTAGATCAAACATGATGGAGCTACAGGAATGTACCAAGTTACATGAAGACAGAAGACTACAACTTAAAATGCAATGCACAGCAGGTATAACAAAGTCACAGGCCATAATGAAGACTGAATGAAATGAATATGTGTTACAGTGGTGATGCAAGTGCTAACCAGAATGAAGTCCAATACAACTTCAACAAAGACTCAAGCTATAGTGCATAATGGTCAACACAGTAAGCAATGAAGCAGTGCAACATCTTCCATCAACACACTCAAGTGACTCAACAATGCAACAAGGTGATATGCAAACAACATAACAGTATGCAAGCTCGAGCACAAGAACATGACAACAAACAGAAGTGCACAGCAACAGTAAGGCAATGCACAAATACAGGTGAATCAAATGACCAGATCAATGAACAAACTACAAAGAACATCAACAATGCGACAATGTGCATAGCAGATTAAAAGCATGTATCCAGCAATGTCATATAATAGTTTTTTTTTTAAAAAAAAAGTCAAGAATTTACAAGTTCAAATCAAATGGCTGGAGTGAACATGATCGACCGAGTTCAACATCAAGTGGTAATCAAGTTCGAACATGCCAAAGTCAAAGAGAAAGTCACGGGAAATCAAGGAAATCAATACCGTGTTTCTAATCAAAGTCAAAATCGTGATGACCACGATATCAATTCGAAACCGTGTCAATCAAGCAACAATAATACGAAATTGACAAAGTCAAATAAATCATCATCGTTCAACAAATATCAAACGGCCAAAGCAATAATTTTGAAACAATCAGACGAACGAAATTAAAGGGAAACGAATCCTATAAAAGCCCCAGATCATCATCGGCATAAGGGTGTGAGTTCGAACACAAAAATCGAAAAGGAACAGAGCAAAAAATTTACCTGAAGCGAAACCGAACTCACCAAAGAGAAGCCAAGCCAAGCCAATAATCATCTCAACCCTAATTCGCAAATCAGAGCATTCAAGGGATCAAAGCCCCAAATCCATAAACCCTAAATCACAGTACCACGAGAGAGCGGAGCCGTGAATTCCAGAGCAACAAGCAATAGCCAAAATTAAAGAACATCGAAACAAAGCCGCCTCTCATAATTTTCAGATCAAAGAACGAAGACGCAAGCCCTAATTCGTTTGTGTAGAAGAACGAACGAAGAAATAAGAGCCGCCATCACAAACAAAGGAACGGGGGCGATAAAAATATATTGAAAGAATAATTGGGCCGGCCTTAATTTAGTTTGGGGTTTTTTTTAAAAAATTATAATAAGGGTTATATTTTTGAATTAGGGCTATTTTATTTTATTGTGTTTTGTTTTGTATTTTCTTTTTAAACCGTTTTTAATTTTCTAGTCGTGTGACTAGGGTACAATTTACGGTGTGTAGTTTGGGAATTCGCAACTCGGTAGTTGAGTTGTGGTCAGGGTTTTGAGCGTAGAGTTAGATTAGTCAATAGCGGGTATAGCGAGTTTACGTGTGTAAGCGAGGGACTATCTAATTTCTAGTAGAAACCTTGGGGGCAGCACGTAGGCAGGGTTTTGCCGAAGCTGGGTAAATTCTGTGTTGTTCTGTTTTATTCTGTTATTTATATTATGCGATATTTGTGCTGCTATTCTGTGATCTGAAGTGAAATTAATTAATAAGCTTCCGCGATTAATTTTTATAATTTACACTATCACCCTATTCAGCCCCCCTCTAGGGTGAAATCGATCCTACAAGTGGTATCAGAGCTAGGAACAAAAGCCATTTTTGTTTTAAAATTTTGATTTTACAAAAACCAATTTTTATTTTAAAAATTCGTGTTTCAAAAATCAATTTTTGTTTTAAAAATTCGTGTTTCAAAAATCAATTTTTGTTTTAAAAATTCGTGTTTCAAAAATCAATTTTTGTTTTTAAAAATTCGTGTTTCAAAAATCGTTTTTTTTTGTTTTAAAAATTTGAATTTTTAAAATGGCTTCTTTTAATAATGCTTTTGCAGAAGGGCAATCCATAGTTAGACCACCAATGTTCAATGGTGAATATGCTTACTGGAAAAATAGAATGCAAATTTTTCTGAAAACCATTGACGCTTGGAATATTGTTGAGACAGGTTATAGTATACCAACTATAACTGTAGATAATCAGGAAATAGAGAAACTAAAGGAACAATGGACAGAACTAGAAAATAAATTACAGAATACTAATGCCAAAGCTATGAATTCTATTATCTGTTCATTGGATCAATTTGAATTTAATCGTGTCTCACATTGTCTAACTGCGCAGGAAATATGGCACATACTAGAAGTGACTCACGAAGGAACATCTCAAGTCAAAGAATCTCGCCTTGCAATGCTAAGCAGCGAATACGAGAACTTCAAAATGGCGAAGGAAGAAAATGTCAAAGAGATGTACGGACGACTCTCCAATATCGTATACAAATCAAAAGCTCTCGGAAAAACATACACCGAATTAGAAATAGTCCGAAAAATCCTCAGAGTCCTTCCACGAAGCTTTGAAGCAAAAGTAACTGCCATACAAGAATCGAAAGATTTAAAACAACTTAAAGTTGAGGAACTCATCGGAAATCTCACCACTTATGAGCTAGAAATGAAATTCAAAGAAGAGCGTGAAGGAGGTGACACTCAAAAGAAATCAATAGCTCTCAAAGGAACAACCGAAAGTGATGATGATAACGATGAAGATGATGGAGCAGCGGAATTGGAGCTGTTAATAAGGAAATTCAAAAAATGGAATCAAAAACATGGAAATTCAGCTCGAAATCAAAAAGCAAAAAGCAGAACAGCCAAAGCACTAGACTACTCAGAAGAACAAAAGTTTATTTGTTATAATTGCAACAAACCCAGCCATATCAAGCCCGATTGTCCACAAATTAAATCCAGCCATGGAAAGAAACAGAAAAAGAAAAGTTTTGCAGCCACTTGGGATGAAATAGACGAGAATGATCAAAGCACTGGCAGTGAAAGCGAAAAGGCAGAATTGTGTCTTCGAGGTGATACAACTGACAGTGACGATGACGAGCCAAGTGAGGTATCAAAACTTACCCATTCTGAGTTGCTTATATATTTTCATGAAGTAAACGGTTGTTTTGAACGACTTAGGGAAAAATATGCCAAACTTGAATCTCAAAAAGATACTTTGATAGAATGTAATAAACAACTTGATCAATTAGTTAAAACCTATCAAAGTAGGATCCCTAAGTGTGATAAGTGTCCAACATTTGAAAAGGAAATTAAAAAATCAGAAATCAATATAAAAACACTTGAAAATGAAATTCTGATTTTAAAGGAGAATGAAAATACTAGGAGAGAGAATTCTATTAAAAAGTGCACACAGTTGTTAAACGAAAATGAATCTCTCAAATCACAAGTCCAACAATTGTCAACAACTTTAGATAAATTTTCAAAAAGTGAAAAATCGTTGAATATGCTATTAGGAAAGCAAACTGTTAATTCGGTTAGACAAGGACTTGGATATAATAGTTCGAAAATTGTTGAAAGCAATATTAGTCAAGCTAAATCCATGTGCACGATTTGTAGAAAATTTGGACACGATCACAATAATTGTTGGTATAGACCCAAACATGTGAAAACTATACCGATTTGGGTTCCAAAAGGCACAAATATAAAATCTCTCAAAGTTAAACAAATTTGGGTGCCAAAGGGAACAATTATAAATAGTTTTGGGTCTACACAAAATTATTTTTCAAAATTTTCTGCCACTAACAACCATGGACCTATAAAAACAAATAGGTCACATAAATCCTTTTCCGTGTTGGTGTGGTGGCAGGCTAAGGAACAACAATAGTGTTCTCTGGTTTTTGGCTGTTCCAGAAACACAACGGGCGACAAAGCTAAGTTCCTTAGCCTAGTATAAAGGTGACAGAATCACAACGGACAACAACGAAAAATATCATAAAGGTAAAACAGGTATGGTATGTTTTAAACGATATATTAAATGTGATAATCTGCACCGTATTTTGAATTAAATCAGCCAATATTGAGATTGATGAAAAGATGATGATTTTGATTCTGACTTATTCAACATAGTTGGCCAATTATATTCTTATGCCAAAAACACTATAAAAATCTCTAGATTCTTTGAATTGCTTCATATATATCAGTTTGGATTAAAAATAGTGTTTTGTTGGATATTACAATTGGTTATAATATGGCTAACTCTTTATTCACGGTTTTCTGATTATTTACACGGTTTCATTTCAAATTCAAAAGAATGTCATTTAAATTGTTGTTAAAATTGAATTTGAAAATTTTGGTGCACACTTCATGTTTTGGTCAATAAAATTCAATTGATGAGAATTTTGAGTGAAAAAGAAATTCAGATGCAGATTACACTGGTAATCTAGTTGATAGAAAAATTACTAGTTGAACGTGATTTTTAAGACACTTAGTAACTTCATCGTTTTTTTCAAAGAAAATATCTGCATATTCTTCATTTAAAATAATTTTCAAATAGCAGAATTTTTTTTTTAAAACCCCCTGGAGAAAATCATTTTTTTTGACCATATTTTCAGATTAGTCATTTTGAAAAATTAATTTCATAATTATTTTTGAATTGATTTTAAATGACTATTTTGACTAATCTGACTTCCTATTGTTTATCAAAAAGAAAAATAGTGATTGAAAAAGTGATGAGTGTTAATATTGATCAAATATTATGACTCGAGACGGTATAATTAATAAATTTCTTTAGAAATTTAAACAAGAGTTATAAAATTTTTGTTGGTAAAAAATTCCATGATCATCTCTATGTCTATCATGTTTTCTATCAACAATCACTCATCAAAATTCTATATAGTTTGTCAATATGTGGTACTTTAAACAGGAATCGTTCGTTTTTCATTTTTACATTTTTTTAAAAAAAAATAAAATAAATAAATAAATAAATAAAAATAATAATTAAATAAATAAATAAATACCAAAGTATTCACTCTCATTTAAAAGTCCTCACAGTTATGCATGGGTGAATTACTTGGAATATGTTGTGTGCTTCCATGCTCATTTAAAAGTCCTCGCGGTTATGCATGTATGGAACGCATATCAAAAGTTGATTTGTAAAATATACAAGTTGATTCTAATCCCATTTAAAAGTCCTCACGGTTATGCGTGGTTAGAAGATACTTGAATTCATTTTTTTTTAAATAAGATTGGAATACTACTAATCTCATTTAAAAGTCCTAACGGTTATGCATGGTTAGTAGTTATTCAAATTCCTGATATAATATACCACAAATAGACACAACTGTATGGTTTTATATGATGACATCATTTTCCATCATTCTAAAAGTGGAATATGCGCCTAACAAAATATTTATGATTTTTGTTTGACTTTTTATTGAAATTTAATATTTATATTCAATTGAGTTTTAATGTTGGATTGATATCGATTACTGTATCTCTATTTTCTCTAACACTATTATTCTTTTGCTGATAACAAAAGGGGGAGAGAAAAGTTAAGATTTTGTCAAATAGAATCAAGCAAAGGTCAAATAATTTTCCATTTGCATATAGGCTCATTTATATATTTCTATTTGTATGCATATATGTAGGGGGAGCTTTGTGTAGAGAGGAAGCATTTAAATAGGGGGAGCAATTAGGATATATCAATGATCAAATACATTTAACATATTCAAAATCTTAAATATATGTTTGTTATCATCAAAAGGGGGAGATTGTTGAATATGCGCTTATGTGATTTTTGTTTGATGATAATAAACATATATTCATTCGTTTAAATGTATCTGATAATATACTATTTTATTTTTCACAGATTAAATAAATATTTGCTGAATAAAATAAATAACACAGAATTTGAATTCAGACGAATATTTTATTCAAACAAATATTTATTACAATTTTGAATAGTATACAAATTCAAGCTCTCACTATTCACTATACAACTTTGATACAAATTCAATTACATCACTATTTTACATCAGCACCTCACTACATATCACTCACACTCGCATTTATCTTCAACTGCATTCAAGTTTGAATCCAGCATCTGAGCAATCTGCAAAAATATAAACTAACGCAGTAAAATTGAAAATAAAATATTTTTGCGATATAAAATAAAACGTGAATTTTGAAAATGATATTTGCCTCAGTTATTTGGGTTGTTCGTCATCATTTAAATTTGAATTCATCATACACGAACAACTTGTGACATACACAGTATATTACTGTATATGCCACAAGGCCGTGCACGTCGATATATACACTTGATTGATTTACAGGGACAGGCAAGCACAGGTCAAACCCAAATGAAAAACCGAGTTCAACTCACGTGCAATATATTCAAAATCACGACACGAGCACAAGGTCAAACCCATGTTTTGAAACTGGGTTTAACACATGGCAACGTTAAGTCCAGACAATACAGTATGAACAAGGCAAAATGAAGTTGTACAAGTACAGTCAAGAAAGCAGCTCAAGTAACAAAAGTCAAGTGCAGCAATGAAACAAAATAGTATGACATGAAGCAAATGAATATAGTGAATGAAATGCACAAAGACATAGCATCTGTCTTAGGTTAATAAACCAGAGAAATGCACAGTGGAATGAAGTCAAGTGATGCACATATACTTGAAAGCTACAGCATCAAGTAGACCAAGTTCATATGCAATGAGAGGAACATCAAAGACAAGACTAAGTGCAGCATCAGTGAAGACAGTTACTTCACAATGAACAAGTGCACAACAAAACCAACAAAGACCAAGGCTACGGCATAATGCATCAGAGATATGGAAACACATCAACAACTACAGAACAATCAAACTGCATCAAGTCCAGCAGCATGAACAAGTATGGCAGCATGTGAATGCATCAAAACAAGAAATGAAACACTGCAACTCAGTGCATCAACCAAAGTTAAGGCGACATGAAGTCAGCAAACTGCAACAAACACATATATGGTCTAAGTGAATCAAGCAAATGCACAGAAGCCACTTCAGCTACACTGAGGCTCAATGGTGAAGCAGACTCAAGTGAACATGTAGCACAAGAACCAGAAAAACCAAAACAGTGCACCAAAGCAAACTACAAGATGTAGAGCAACAATGCACAGTGACAATTTGGAGTATTATATGCAAAACAACTTGTAGATCAAACATGATGGAGCTACAGGAATGTACCAAGTTACATGAAGACAGAAGACTACAACTTAAAATGCAATGCACAGCAGGTATAACAAAGTCACAGGCCATAATGAAGACTGAATGAAATGAATATGTGTTACAGTGGTGATGCAAGTGCTAACCAGAATGAAGTCCAATACAACTTCAACAAAGACTCAAGCTACAGTGCATAATGGTCAACACAGTAAGCAATGAAGCAGTGCAACATCTTCCATCAACACACTCAAGTGACTCAACAATGCAACAAGGTGATATGCAAACAACATAACAGTATGCAAGCTCGAGCACAAGAACATGAAAGCAAACAGAAGTGCACAGCAACAGTAAGGCAATGCACAAATACATGTGAATCAAATGACCAGATCAATGACCAAACTACAAAGAACATCAACAATGTGACAATGTGCATAGCAGATTAAAAGCATGTATCCAGCAATGTCATATAACAGTTTTTTTTTTTTTAAAAAAAAAAAACAAAGTCAAGAATTTACAAGTTCAAATCAAATGGCTGGAGTAAACATGATCGACCGAGTTCAACATCAAGTGGTAATCAAGTTCGAACATGCCAAAGTCAAAGAGAAAGTCACGGGAAATCAAGGAAATCAATACCGTGTTTCTAATCAAAGTCAAAATCGTGATGACCACGATATCAATTCGAAACCGTGTCAATCAAGCAACAATAATACGAAATTGACAAAGTCAAATAAATCATCATCGTTCAACAAATATCAAACGGCCAAAGCAATAATTTTGAAACAATCAGACGAACGAAATTAAAGGGAAACGAATCCTATAAAAGCCCCAGATCATCATCGGCATAAGGGTGTGAGTTCGAACACAAAAATCGAAAAGGAACAGAGCAAAAAATTTACCTGAAGCGAAACCGAACTCACCAAAGAGAAGCCAAGCCAAGCCAATAATCATCTCAACCCTAATTCGCAAATCAGAGCATTCAAGGGATCAAAGCCCCAAATCCATAAACCCTAAATCACAGTACCACGAGAGAGCGGATCCGTGAATTCCAGAGCAACAAGCAATAGCCAAAATTAAAGAACATCGAAACAAAGCCGCCTCTCATAATTTTCAGATCAAAGAACGAAGACGCAAGCCCTAATTCGTTTGTGTAGAAGAACGAACGAAGAAATAAGAGCCACCATCACAAACAAAGGAACGGGGGCGATAAAAATATATTGAAAGAATAATTGGGCCGGCCTTAATTTAGTTTGGGGTTTTTTTTTTAAAATTATAATAAGGGTTATATTTTTGAATTAGGGCTATTTTATTTTATTGTGTTTTGTTTTGTATTTTCTTTTTAAACCGTTTTTAATTTTCTAGTCGTGTGACTAGGGTACAAACTACGGTGTGTAGTTTGGGAATTCGCAACTCGGTAGTTGAGTTGTGGTCAGGGTTTTGAGCGTAGAGTTAGATTAGTCAATAGCGGGTATAGCGAGTTTATGTGTGTAAGCGAGGGACTATCTAATTTCTAGTAGAAACCTTGGGGGCAGCACGTAGGCAGGGTTTTGCCGAAGCTGGGTAAATTCTGTGTTGTTCTGTTTTATTCTGTTATTTATATTCTGCGATATCTGTGCTGCTATTGTGTGATCTGAGGTGAAATTAATTAATAAGCTTCCGCGATTAATTTTTATAATTTACACTATCACCCTATTCACCCCCCCTCTAGGGTGAAATCTATCCTACACTTCTTTGAAGTCAAAAATCTCTTAAACATTAGATAACCAATCAAGGAATTCTTCAGCTTGCATACCACCCTTGAATTCTAGAATTTCAGTTTTTATTCTCGACTCCCAACGACGATCATCTTGTACATCCCGGTTTGGACGTCGTACTTGGTCTCGATCTCGATAATGAATACTTCCTATGTCACTCTCTTCATCATAATCAAATGTACTCCGATATCGATCTCGACCATCAACATCTCTATGATCACGCATATCTCTTCGACTATGTGTTTCAGCATCACGATATGGATCACCTTTATACTCCCGTGGAGTTCTTCTCTCTTCATCTCTATACTCATGATGTTCTCACCTTGTTGAAACTGATGACTCTCCTCTATCTCGAATAGATTGTGGCGACACCCTCCTCGCTTCCATAACCGATGGCGAAACCCTGTTTCCTCCATGGTTCGAGACTGCTGACCTTCTCCTTTGATTCATATCGATCATCAATTTCTCCAACTTCTCAACACCTTCATTGAACTTCTCATTGATGCATTGCTCCATTGCCTCAGCTTCTTCTCTTCGATACACATCTCCAATATTTTGAAATCGGTTAGCACGTCACGGAGGCATGATCTCTCTAACAAGCTCGGCTCCTTCTCTACTTAGCTCGGATTTGCTTTGATTTGGCTTGACTTTAACTCCAACACTTTAACTCGGCTCCAACAGGCTCGGCTTAGCTATGATTGGCTAAGTCTCGCTCTAATATCAAACTGATGCAGCGTAGGAAGCGAATTCGACGATGTAAATCGAATCCGTCCAGGATCTCACATGATTAGCGGAAATAATCGGTGAATATATGATAAATCGGTGAATTCAAGAATACCCAAATGCCCAAATCCGTTGATCATGAAGATACCGGATTCTAGCAATCTTCGACACGTTGATCGCGCACGATACCGTGCAAGAAGATCTACAATTCTTCGAACGTTGACTAAGCGCACTTGATTCCATGAATTGGCTTCAACAATCGTCGATTCGAGCGAACTCGAATGTCGAAAGTGGAGATAGGAGATAACACTCAACTACCAATTTTAATGGAGGCACAAAGCACAAACCAATTTTTATTCAAAAAAATCAACAACCACTTACAAGTGATTCCACACCCCTATTTATAGCAGTTTACAACCCAACACACGTTACAATGCTTCACACGACTTAAGAAAGGTTCATCACAATAAGTACAAATGACTTACCAACACACAGTCGACCTAAACAACTCACGCGACCTAAAAAGAATATCAACAGGAACAAAAAAAATCTCGTGACCTAAACAAACAACGATCTACAAAGCTCGTTCGTGATATTGCACTTGTCGCAACTCAAGGCGGAGCTTCATACAGGTGGAGGACTCAAGGCGGAGCTTCATACTGCTGGAGCGATCGCGACCTAGGGAAGTCACCACGACTTAAGGAGAAGGAGCGATAGGTCGGTCACCGTGACCTAGGGTAGGTCGTTCGCGACCTAGGGCTTGCTTTCCGCGACCTAGGGTAGGTCGTTCGCGACCTATAAAGGTACGCACTGCATCGGGGAGCCTGTAAAAATAGTGTACGTATCTTGGCAATTTGATTAGCAGTGCAGCTTTTATGTATTTAATGGAGATTAAAAAGTAACCTAAAAAATTAAGATAAGCAATAGACCATAGCTGCCAGGTGGGGTTTCAATTGCATATAAGAGTTGGTTGCAAGAATAATGTGATTGACATTTGAATGCACATATTATAGTTTTTAATTATACTTTTATAATTCTATATTTAATTTAGTTTTATCTAATTGGTGGTACTGGATGGTCATCTAATACTATTTTTCATGAAGATGCATGCAGATATTATAGTTTGTCATTTGCTTCTGCTATGGATATAATTTTAAAGCCATACAATTATTTTAGTTACTCTTCCTACAAATATAAGGTACACTCATGGGTTACAAGTATAACTATTGGTCAACCACTAAGTAAAAGTCAATGCTGCGTTAGCTCTGCACTTGGGTGAAATAAACTCGAAGCAGATATGCTCATTGTGCTGTTAACATCGTTGAAAACATATTTATGCCTGGCAATGATGAGAGGAATGCACGTCAATGAAGAACTATGAGAATCAATATGGTTGTTGAATGCAAACGGTGTTGGATGGTGTTGTACTCATATGCGTATCCTAAAAATCAGAACTTGCATCCAAATTCGTATCAGCTGATATTTTAAAATGCATATCCATATCTGCATATCGTGTCTATCCAAATGATGCAGATATTTGAAAATGCATTTTCATATTTACATCGTGTCTGTAATCAGAACAATGCAGATACTTTTGATATCCAAAAATATTGTTGAAGTTTAAAGAGTTCTAATTTTGGCTGTTGTTTCTTCAAGTGTCCCTTTGATCTGGTAGCATTGCGTGTGTTAATATTCCAAGGCGTCTCTTTGGTTTATGTTTATTTTTCACAGAAAAGTTGTATTGAAGTCTAGGCTATGCAATTGTGCTTTGGTATTTATATTCTTGTAATACTTTGTTTTCAAGTCTAATGAAAAAGAAATCATGTTGCAGGTTGTTCTACTATTTTCATGATCCTATATTAATTCCTCTTTTGTTTTTAACATGGTATGACGACTTGGATTTTCTGACATTTGTTATCGAGTAATTAACTGTTCTCGAATATTGAAATATTAATTTATTAAGTCGAACAAATAAATTTCTGATAATTAAAATATCTGAATATGTATATGTATTGATAAAAAATTATATTTAATCTTAAATTTTAAAATTTCCGAGTATGATAAATTATATGTATATGTAAACTTCACCATTTAAATTAAGATAAAATATCCATGAATATATATTGATAAATATATACGCAAGCTTTATGATAATTAAATATATATATACACACATGTAATATATACGCAAGCTTTATGATAATTAAATATATATATATATACACACATGTATATAAGTATATATATGTATGTATATATGTATGTATGTATGTATGTATGTATGTATGTATGTGTGTATGTATGTATGCATGCCTATATGTAGCAATGTATATAAGAATGTGTATAAATGAAAATGTAGATATATATATATATATATATATATATATATATATATATATATATATATATATGGGGCAAACTTATGTAGGTAAAGGTATATGTTAATATAAAATAATGTATATGTAAATCCTTTAATATATATATATATATATATATATATAATTTATGAAGATAAATGTTTATACTTAGGGAAACATCATCATGGGAAACATTTAATTCAAGCAAGCAAAACATAAAATCAAGTCCTATACAATAGCAAATCAACTCATATAATCAAATCAGCCTTCATATGAATCAAATCGAAATAAAAAAAAAGAAAAATAAAAAAAGAAATTTAAGGCCTGTATATGAACAACACGTTTCAGCCTCTTATTTACTTGTTTCCCTCATCTACATACCATATGTTATGTACACATATGCCATTCTAGTCAAAAATATAAAAAAAAATCAAAGTCAAGTCTTAAAATCAAGCCTTTCATAACATATAAATCCACCTCACAAATTAATCAGGGCAGGGATCAAATCAGCAAATCAAAAAAATTAAAAAATAAATAAATAAAGCTTGTACATATGCAGGCCTCTACCTTGCTCTGTACACTAATTCCTCCTCCTTTATATATTCATGGCCTAGCTTTTCAGTTTGCTCACACATAAAGGAATATTTTTTTTAGAAACCTGTCATTTAAGTGAAGAAAGAAGAGAAAGAAGAAACAGCAGTTATCAAAGAACTGAGAGTTAAAACCTCCACTGTTTAATAAGAAAATCCTTGTATATGTTAATACTTGAGAATATGGATGTGTCTTTAGCCTGTAATACTTGTGTGTGTGATTGTTATGCTATGATGTCGATGCACATATATGTGTAGACTTGAGCAACTTCACCTGTATACCAAACAACCTGTACATCACCAGGAACAAGCTCTCTGTCTTGTTTTATTGGATAAAACAGTGGAACTTTCTACTTCAGAAATGAATAACTCAACATTTACCTAGATTTAAAATGTGGTTCCAAGACAAAAAATATTTATTTTTAAGTATAGAACATTTCGAAATTTGTTGCATTCAATCTCACCAAGCATAGGAAGAGAAAATCATTTGTAACAGTGAATGAGACAATATTGTCGAAAATCCAACTAGCTTAAATTAATAATCAGATTGTATAGTTGTATTCGCGATGGAAATGCATGATTTTTGCGAGTGATGGGAAATTTTTTACTGACTTATAGAAGGAAAATTTTCTAGATGAGCGGAATTAGGCGAAAGGTCGAATTCAAGCACCTCGGTTGATTTGGGGGCACGACACTTGGCGTGGAGGAGCGTTAGGTGGTGGTGAACCTGAGAAAAATGGAGGCGATTTTTCTGTGGAATGGGGAAGTGGCGAACTCGCAGTAGGGTTTGGGGTAAGATTTTGTTGAGGGTCGTTGTCGTGGAAATGGCGATGTGGAGGAGGCGAGTGAGATGTGCAGAGGGGGAAAAGATGGGGAAAGTCATGGAGAACGTAGTGGTGATGTTTTGTGGTATACGGTGGTAGGTGGTGGTGTAGAGAGGCAGAGGGGGAGGCTCGACAATGTTCATGATTTGGGTACCAGTTCGAAAATTCGAAGTGGGCTTGGATGGCGTGTTTCTAGAGGGTCATTAGGACGTGGGGTTGCTATGCGACCGATGGAGATGGCCAGCGGTAAGGTTTCTGTTATCCCTCCTTTTGGCAAGGCCGAGATAATCAGGAACTGACTGGAAAAGGACAAGATCACATGTCCTCAATTTGGAATGATTGATTGGGCAACTACAAATATCGATGAATTTTTCCCGAGTCCGGATCGGGCTACGATTGATAAGACACGTCAAGCTAAGTGGTAGAAACCAACGTTCCAAATTTCAGGGTAATCCGAGTTAGTATGCTCAAGTTATCGCCAATGGGAGATGGATGAAATGATATAGGTTCGAATCCCTCAGGAATAACATAGGTTCGAATCGATCAGAAGTAAGCCATGCTCTGAATCCATCGACCACACATTGGTTCGAATCCGTCCAAGTAGCCTTGCTTCGAATCCATCTTCACATGCCCACGTTCGAACCCATTATGGCTTCGACTCCATGCCGTAATTGTCTTCGAATCCAATAAGCAAAGGAAACTTCGTATCGATCAACCACGGCCTTCCACAATCGGTACGAAGGAACACGTATTTGACCGATTCGAAAGAAGCGACTCTTCGAATCGATAACCTCGAATCCATCAAGTCCACACAGCTAAAACCTAGGAATATGACCCAGAAAACTCGAAGAAAAAGGAGGATTGACCCAAAGCATACGCACCATGTCATCACTTTCATGTGCAGAAGCATGGATTCGACCTTATGGGTTCGAACCGTATCGATTCGAATGGATCCATGGGGCGAAAAACTCCATCTTGAACGATCATAACTCGAGATCTACAAGTCCAAATGCTATGAAATTTTCACAGGAGCTTGCATATACATAGAAGAATCTCCACGCCAAGTTTCATCACGATTGGATACATTTTTGATCGATTCGAACCAAGGGTCGAATCAATCCCACAGTTGGCCCGGATCTCCAGATTTCGGCCGTGTGGGCCCCCACACATGCCAGAAGCGGTCTTCCTGAATTTTAGGCGAAATATCAGCCTCCTACGCCTATAAATAGAGCTCCTGGTCATTCAGAAAGGGGACCGGAGAATTTTAGAGATAAAGCACGCCCGGACGCTGCCAGAATCATTCTACACCATTTCCTCTGCTGCCGATTTCGAATTTAAAGTCTATTATCTGCTGTATTTTGCTCGAGAACACTTGTAATCTTGAAGAATTAAGCAATAAAGAGATAAAACTTCATAGTGGACGTAGGCAAATTGCCGAACCACTCTAAATTGTTGTCTTTCGTGCAATTTACTTTTCTATGACTTGGAGTTTTTGTTAGATAATTCTCATTTTCAATTTAATTCCTTCATTTATTATCTCTTCAAAAACTTCCAAAGGGTGTTGCCCAATTTTGGTGCAAACACTTTGGTGCTTTCACTGAGAAAACCCAGCTTTTCTCCTGCTCTTTGGATCTATCATCGATACCGGATTGAATAAATCTAAGAGAGAGATCCAGATCGTCAAATCCAACTTCTTTCCCTATTGAGATTTGCACAAAGTCTAGGAAAAGAATTCAACTTTCAAGATGGTTAGCACAAGGACCACCTCAAATGCTGTCAATCAAGAAGAACAGGATAGACAAAATCCTGCTCCACTACCTCCATCTAATCAAGATGCTACTGGACACTCAGAACCGTCAGGTCCGGTCACCCGACAGGAGTTGCAGTCGCTACTCCAAGAGCTAACCCAGAGTCGGCAACAGCTTGTAGAACAGCTACGCGCTAACGCCGAGCTGATCAACCAACTGGATCGTCAGAAGTGAAAGAGATCCAAGAGAGACCATGCTTCTCACTCGTCCAGCGAAAGCTCTTCCTCTTTCGATTGCCATAATCGATCTCCATGACCCCAGCTAGATGGGAGTCACATGCCAACTGTTGGAAATCAACCAGCAATGACCGTTGAACCAGGAGTCGATGCTCAAGACCAGTCGAACATGGACCATCATCATCATGGACATACTCCTGAACCATACGTCCCCATGGACTATGAACCAAGAACGCGAGGTTTGGACCATCGACAGCATCCAGTCCAACTCCAGAGTATGGAACGCAATCACACTCTGGCACAAGCCACACAAAACGTGCAAACGCCGGATATTCCGACTATGATACAACAAATGATCCTCGAAAGCCAGGATCCCACGAACGAAGACTGGGGAATCTCCAGAAGTCACAATCCATTCACGAAGGACATTCTTACTGCTGAACCCCCACGATGATTCAGAATGACAACTCTACCCATGTACGAGGAAAACTCTGACCCCAACCAACATATTCTGAAATATGAATGGTCGATGACCGCTGCCAGAGCCAATAATGCAGTAAAGTGTCGTAGTTTCCCCATATCCTTGGGAGGCATCGCTACCATGTGGTTCACTCGACTGCCACCTCGATCCATCTCTTCCTTCGACCAGTTGGCCACAAAATTTGTTGAACAATTCCGCATGCACGTTGCAATTCCAAAAGATGTCAACACTCTATCTTGCGTCACTCAAGCTCCCGGAGAGACGCTCAGACACTACTTAGAGAGATTCCATACCGCATGTGCGGAGATCAGCAATCCGAACGATAACTCCATCCTTATGGCATTGACTAAGAGGATCGACCCCGATTCTGAATTTGGCAACTGGCTAGCTCGAAAACCACTTGCATCATTGGACCGTTTCCACGCCAAGGTGACTCAATTCCTGAGACGGGAAGATGAGAAACAGTCTAGGAAGCAAACTGATGCAGGACCAAGTACGGAAGGGATCCAAAGCAATGCTGCAATCAAATAGTCCGGCGAGAGCTCCGAAAAAGTTCATTTGAACGTTAAAAACAAACAAGCTCGGCGAAGAGAGAGTGTGAATCAAACCAGAAAACGAGATCAAAATCCTAGCCCGCAGCGCAAGAATCCAATGTTTGACGGTTACACTCCTCTGAATACATCACTAGAGGACCTATATTTACAAACCCGTGATACAATTCAATATCAAAAACCTGCACCAAGACCGTCGTCAGAGAAGCATATCCAGACGGGAAAGTTTTGCCGGTTCAATGAAAGCTACGGGCATAATATAAACGAGTGTCGTCACTTACAAGATCTCGTTGAAAAATTGATCAGAGAAAAGAAGCTTGAACAGTTTGTTCAGACGCCGTAGCCGGGAGAAGCGGGCCCATCAAATCAAAGTAATGAATCCAATTATCTGATGCAGGAAGACTCCACCCCCACCGGCTGGAGGTTGGTAGTAAATGCTGTTGGAGGTATCCTTCATCCAACAAAGCGGAGCTGGGATGAGATGAAGTCATATGCCAGCCCTACTAGGCATGTAGATGCTGCATGCTGTAGACATTTGAGAGATAGAGTTCAGATCAAACGACAGAAAGCAATGACCGACGACATCGCATTTCAGTGTAGTGGTGATGACAGAATCATAGTCCCGACTACCGATCCACTAGTCATATCGGCTCAGTTAGGCCATGTGTGGATGAAAAGGATCTGGTTGACAGCGGAAGTTCCGTGAATATAATATTTAAGCGAGCCTACGACCAAATGAATCTGAATACCAAAAACTTGAAACCATGCCAATCCAGTATTCGCGGCTTTGACGGGAGCGCGGCCATATCCATCGGAGAACTAGAAATACCAACAGAGTTGGGAACAGGACAGTGCTGCAGAATCTGGATGTTGCGATTCGTGGTGATGGACATAGATTCACTGTACAATGCTTTCTTAGGCCGACCATCCCTTGCTGAATTCAGGGCTGTTATTGCCCCATGGTGCCTAACCTTAAAATTCCCCACTGACAAAGGAGTTGGTGTTGTTATAGGAGACCAAGCCGACTTAAGGACCATTAAACTACGAAAGCGAGTTTCCTGGTCGCACGATGTCAATGATCAACCCCAAACCTTCAAAATTGGTGATTTCCTCTACGGAAGAGTACACTCAACACCATCGCACGTGAAACCAACGTGGGAAGGGCCATGTATAATTGAACAGAAATTCGGGGATGACCTGTTCTTGTTGACGACATTGGGCGGTCCTATTTTGCCAAGAGCCTGGAGAAGCAAGGACCTACGTCATTGCTACACATGACAGGCTTTATTTGATCTATGAATGCTTTGCAGTTTCCTTTACATTCTGAAATATGAATTTGTAATAAGGCACTGACTTTGCCGTATTTTCTTATTTCAGCAATAAAATACTATCTCTTCAAGCTTGAGCTGTGATTCACCGAATACAACATTCAACAATCACGACACACGAAGAGCTAAGTTCCATCAAACAATGAAATTTATTCAAATAGCGAGTGACTGTGATACGACCGGCCACTCACTAAGTGAAACCCCATCTCGGGGGCAAGTCAACACATCAAAGGCTGAACAGGACCAACACACGACAGTCCATTCAATAACTCGTTCCCAGAGCGCGAACGGACTCCAACTTCCCAGAGCATGAATTGGAGTATAAACATTCAATGACTCGTTCCCAGAGCTCGAACGGACTCCAACTTCCTAGAGCGTGAATTGGAGTATAAACATTCAATCACTCGTTCCCAGAGCGCGAACAGACTCCAACTTCCCAGAGCATGAATTGGAGTATAAACATTCAATAACTCGTTCCCAGAGTGCGAACGGACTCCAACTTCCCAGAGCGTGAATTGGAGTATAAACATTCAATAACTCTTTCCCAGAGCGCGAACGGACTCCAACTTCCCAGAGCGTGAATTGGAGTATAAACATTCAATAACTCGTTCCCAGAGCGCGAACGGACTCCAACTTCTCAGAGCATGAATTGGAGTATAAACATTCAATAACTCGTTCCCAAAGCGCGAACGGACTCCAACTTCCCAAAGTGTGAATTGGAGTATAAACATTCAATAACTCGTTCCCAGAGTGCAAACGGACTCCAACTTCCCAGAGCGCGAATTGGAGTTAAACATTGAATAACTTTTTCCCGAAGTGTGAATGGACTCCGACTTCCCAGAGCGTGAGCTGGAGTATAAACGTTAAATCTATCGTTCCCAGAGTGTGAACGGACTCCTAAAAAGCCCAAATAGATGTGACTGACCATCCAGCGGCTAACTCCAGATTCCTAGAGCGCAAGTCAGAGTACAAACATCAATTCCAAGTTCCCGGGGGCGCGAGCCGTGTTACAAATATCGGTAACTCTCAAATTCCCAGAGTGCGAACCGGATTATCAATCTCAAATTATCCTAAGTCCCCGGAATGTGGACATATGCTTAAGATTTGCAATATATGCGATCAGCCACCAAAATACAAATGTTACTCCCCGAGACTAGGGGCAGAAAAGCTAAGCATTAATCACTAACCAAAGTGATACTATGTCCGGAGTTTAACTCATTCATCAAATCATGACACGAAGTTATGTTTTCATACTTGGCATATAAAAAAACAAAACAACAAACACTGCAAAACACTTAAGTAAAAGAAAAGAGCAACTTCCCATTCAATCAACTAACAAAAACAAGTTTGATTACATGGCAAGTCAAAAAGTTTCAATTAAGTGGAAGCCGAATCCACATATATACACGTCTCTAGAAGAACAAAAGAAAAGGTAAAAGAATTGCCATTTCTCAACCACATGATAAAACGAGAAGTTCACTCCTTCTTCTTCCGGGGTTTCTTCTTCAGAGTTGAGCCGCTGGACCCACTACCCGGCTTCCTACGAGACTTTTTGTCCTTCTTTGGAACATCCTCAGGATCTGGCATAATATCAACGTCTTCCTCAGAGCTGGAAGGGATAGAGATCCTCTTATGAGGGCGAACTGAAGGCATGGGGGCGGTGACAGGTGTTTGTTCAGCAACGCTCGAGACAGTAACCGTGCCACCGGGAGAGATCACCATTGTGACGACCCGCCCTTCTACGCCCAGAAAGACGTATCGTCTTGATGAAAGAAAGGGATGAGAAAATAGAAAGATAAAGAAGAAAGAACAACAACATCAGAATCTCACAGCGGAATGGAACAAAATATAATAGATCACATAACTATTACATAATTTTACATATATCAGAGTTATACAGATCAAACAACCCATACTACACAGTTATAAACACCTGTCTAGTTATACAAGTCAATATACAATACGGATAAACAACTCAGAGATATCAACACAGCGGAACACTATATATATCTATCTACAACGCTGAAGCCTCCTGCTCCATTGCTCCTCCAGAATTCCTCAAAGCCAACCTGAATCCCTTGGCTACCCGTAAAAATTTGGGTACCCAAGAGTTTATGAAAAACAAAAATAAACTCCGGGTCAGACATGGGTTTGGTATGAGTAACAGGTTTAAGTTGCTTAACTTTGAAAATCATTTGAAAATAAAAGGTACCACGTAAGACTCCCCACGAATAAATATGGTTAAGTTTTTACCTTACGCTAACCAAAACATTTGATAGGAAATTCTATGATATTATAATAGGTCTAGGGTTTTCAAGTAAATAGAAAATAGCCGAAATTGTTACATTCATTAAATTCCAGCTACTAGCCACAAAAGTGGGTAATACAATCAAAACCGTAGGCACTTATTGGATTGTGGATTCCATACAATGGCAGGGCTACTGGGGTACCGCCCGTCACAGTACGTGGCCTAGATCAACGTACCGAGGATTACTCCATTCATCCCCTGCAACACAAGGCCGGAACCATTCCTTACTGAACAGTCCCGAACAAGACAACCCCCACAGTTGGAGCTCACAACTGTCCACACAGCCGAATAAAAAGGGACATCTAGACAGGGGAAAATCTTGTCCTGCTTGGGCATGACCCACCTAACCTTGCTGCACCTTCCCTGTTTTAGCCATTCCCGGTTGATGAGGCTTGAGGCTACGATTACCTTTAGAGAACATATTTCTTAGAATGCTCATCGTCCGCCTGACGATGTGTTGAAAGCATTCGATCCATACAAGTTCGTTCCGGGTTCGAACGAAACCGAAGGCATTATCTCGTTACACTCATTTTGGAATCACCCTCAGAGTTAACGACGATAACCCTTGCACTCTGAATCTCCAGCTTTACTTCAGATTCACGACCTAACGTTAATTTGGAATCGATGTGGTTTTCGAACTTCCAAATGTGGAAAACCCGATCCCGGTCTCATCGAAATCCAAAACGTGTCTTTTAGGGCCAAGTTGTCTATTTAGTCTTAACAGTTTAATTCAAAATAATTCAATACACACAGATAGATAGTTAACATCAACATAAACAGATCATCATTATTATCACTACAAACAGATAATGCATATCATGATAACAGATAATTCATACTTAAATCAAGCATCCATATCATACAACATCAATTTCTCATATCTGAGATCTTAAATTATTCCAGGTAAGCAATTTCATCCATTCATACATAAGCAATCATATAAGCTATAATTAAATTAAAATGAATTAAATTAATTATATCATCTCTAATTAATTAAAAGTAAATTAAATTAATTACTTCACCATTTAAAACTTGCTTACACAATTATTAATCAATCTCCAATCAATTAATAAATCATTCACTAATTACTCGATTCAATTAATCATACTAGATTAACATTTTATTATATACCTAAGTAATCATCCTTAAATTATTTTCACGAATTAATTATCTTATCTAACTATAGAAATTAACCTTAAATTTACAAACATTACCTTACTTCTGAATCACACTAATTAATTACTCTTCAATTTCTTATTATTGATTAATTAATCTAAATTTATCATCCCATCATTAATTATATCAATTAATGATTTCTAATTACATTTTAATTAATTCCCTGTTTGAAATTAATTACTTTAAGTAATTAGTCTTCAATTAAACCACATTTATTAATCACCTCTGATTAATACCATTCAGTAATTAACTATCTTTAATTACTCATCAAATAAATTAATTACTCCTTAATTAATTTCTCTAATTAATCCCTTGATTAATTATACGCAGTAATTATATTCCAATTACTTCCATTATTAAATCACTCTCAGTTGATTACATCCAGTAATTATCATCAATTACTTCCCTAAGTAATTATACTTATCTCATCATCAAAATGGTTGTCTAAATTAATTAAACTTAATTAATTAACTTAAACAATTCATAGAATTAATTACAACGAGTAATTAATTTCTTAATTACTTTCTTAAGTAATTATACTTAACAATTCACAATTGCTTATCTTAAATAAATAATTTAATTAATTATTAAAAATAATCCCATTGATTTATTATTTCATAATTTTTAGTTAATGACCTTCATTAACTAATTATAATCCTTTAATTACTTTTCTAAAGTAATTAACTTACATTTTAAGTTAGTCTTAATAACTCATTAATTAATTCTTTATTAACTTATTAATTTCTTACTAATCATTAATTTAATATTAAACCAATGATTACCTAATTACCAATTAATTTACCTATAACTTATATCTTATTTAAATAAATTCAACTCTTCATTTCTGAGTTAATCTATCCTAGTCATTAATTTTCCACTTAGTTAATTTAATAATTACAAGCCTTAAGTCTTTAGAAACCCATATTCTATTTAATGATCAATTTATCATTAATAAGCTATTTAATCAATTTAATGTAAATTTACATTAAAATTTGTTTAAAACAAATTTTAAACTTAAAAATCTTATTTATTTAAAAGCTGAGATTCAAACTACGTTTTGAATCCAATCTTATCTTGTTTAAAACTTTGTTTAAAATACATATATTTTCCATTTAAAAGCTCATTTTAAAAATTTTATAAAAACTTACATGTTTAAAACCCGGAGCTAAAAATACCCGAGACAAACAATTATTTTTACGAGCAAAATCCCACATTTCTTCGAGTCTGACACTCGAATTGCTCGAGTGAAACTCACACAATAAATCCCTCTTTTAAAGTGTTTTCAAATAATTTAAAAATTTTAAACTTTATTTTATTTTAAACTGAGATTCAAATTTCTTTTGAATTCAAACTTTTCTTTTATTTGAATAACCATGTTAAACCCTTATCTCATTTAAAACCCAGTTTAAACAATTTTAAACTTTACAGGTTTTATAAAAAAAAAACCTGTTCAACTTATCCAGGTTTCCCCCCTTCCTAACTCTACTCCGAGTCAAGCTCGATGTCGCTTCGAGTCGCGTGAAGTATTTTCCCGAGTCAAAATACATAAAAACTCGAGTACCCCCTACCTCACAAAACAATCCAGGTATGACATAGTGCACCGTGCATATGCACGGTGCCGATGGTCGACGCAGACCATCGTTGACGATCTCTCCACACCATCTATCACCCCAACACCCCCACGCAACCATCAACAAGTCCAATCCAACCAGAAATCAAAAAGGAGGGTTCGAGCTCCCATCAGAAAATACAGACAACCCAAATCCAAACCTGGAAGATCGCCGTCAACTCCACCTCGTTCACCAGAGACGCTACAATTTCGGCCATCACCATGTCTATGCCTCCTCCACCTCCCCTCAAGAGCACGCAACACTCGATCCACTATAGAGGTTTTGGTGATCAATTCATTACGCACAGCAAAAAATTAGGGTTCTATAAGAAAATCCCCTTCCGTGAATTCCCTGGTGAATTTTATCAACATCCACCATTTTTACACAAAACTCCATTCATACTTCTTCCTCCAGAAAGAAACCCGAATCCCAAATTCACATAGATCACCCCAAAATCACAGATTCACTTACAATATACAACCCCGAACTAAACCTTAAATACTTAACTAAAAATAGTCATTCTGGTTTTAAAAATCAAATTTTTGTCTTAGCATTTGATTCATATGCCTGAAACTATGATTTAAAAGAATTGGGTTTTAGCTTATTTTAACTTTCCAAAGTAAATCTATATTTTCCAGAACCATTTCAAAACTATTTTTCTTTAAACCAATTTCAGACTCAAGTCTATGTTATAACAACATTATATGTTCAAAACTTATGACTTGTTAAAGCTTAAATTAAAAATAAAAGAAATTTTCTTATATGAACTTAAACCTGAAATCAAAACAGAGAAAAATACACAGTAATACATTATCACATATCCACACCTTAACACAGAGATGTATTTGCAAAAGATACTCACAAATAACTAAGCTTTAGAGAGAACATATAGCAGAATAATTATACTTACATATTTATAAATGTGTTGTTACTCACCTGAGTTTTCCAAAACAGAGCTGCTTTATTTTTTTGAAGCATGCTTTTAAATTTTGCTAGCTCGAAATCTCTTGAAAACATGAATGCTAAAATGCTTTTGCTTCCTTGTTCTAGATTTATAAACTGCATGTACGCATTAGTTTTGAAAAGATGCAGACTTCTGGTTTCAGAGATGCATAGGCTTGACTTCAGATTTTGAAAAGAAGATACTCAAACTTAAAAATCTCAGATTTCCAGAGATGGAGACCCTGGTTTGTATTGAATTTTATGTAGATGTTTAGGTTGAACTTTGTTTAGTTTAGATAGTATTTTAGGTTTTCTCAGTTTTAGATGCTCGAAAGTGAGATGGAGTTGATATATAAGAAGCAAGTTTACAAGTTATATTATGTTTGTGCACAGGGTTATATTTTGTTGTACAATAAGTTCAGAGATATTTCTTTACATTTCGGCTGAAATGAAAGTATTAAATGGCCTTTGTACTTTTTGTTTACTCTAGCTTACCTTATCTAATTATGCAGATAATTTAAGCTTCCAATATAAGATTCTTACCTGTTTTCTTATTTATCCTATTTTAGTGTATGTATTTAGATATTTTCCTCTTTGTCTTGTTTACAGGCCCGTCACTTTGTTCTTTTTGTACACTTTGAATTTTTGGTACACTTTGTTCTTGCAGATATTTCTTATATAAAATTTCCTTTTGCTTGCCTGGGTAATGTTTTTCTTATGTTCAAATATATAAAGTTATTTTAGTCTAAGTATTTATACTCATTTTTAAAACCATACGTTTAATTTATGTTTGAGTTTAATATATTTAAGACATGTGTTTATTTTAAACATGTTTGAAAGATGCTTTTTCAAATTTACAAATCATTACTTCTCATGTTAATGTATTCAAATAAATTTTTGAAATAGTCATTTCTGTCTATATTAAAAATCCATTTTGTAAGAAGATTACATCATTAATATTGTTAAATATAACTCATGATTAAATTAAAATAATTCACAAATGAATTTGCCTTCTTATTCAATACATTACTTATTTTATTAGCTACATTAAAAACAAACAAATCCTTTTATTTAAATTTAAACTTAAACAAAAATCAAATTTAAAAAAAATTATGTTTTTAGTTTAGGTATTAAAATTATATGGTTATTTATTTAGTAGCTTAATATCAAATTGAATCCAGTCTTAATTTATCAAAAATGTTAGAATAAGAAAACAAGCCTATATATATATTAAATTTAAAATAAACATTTATCTAGTTATAATATATACAGATATGTATACATACAAATATAAAATAATTTATTAGCATTTATAAGAGATTATCAGTTTAAATATTTATTTTAAAGAAGATTATTACACTTATTTCAAATTTATTATTAACAATATGGTCAATTCAATTAAATTTTGACATAAATTATTAAATTGTTATTGTCAAAATTTCCGGGATATCACAACCATTAAAGAAGATAAGCTCGAAGGAGCAGTGTCGCCACCACGACCACCAACCGTCACCATCGTGGCCATTTCAGCGCTTATCTCAGCTAAAATCTCTTCTTCTTGAGTCAACTGAGCAGCGCTGGATACGCTGGTGGTTGTTACGACAGAACTGAAGACTGGAGCAGCTCCACTCGTCGCGAATGAAGGATCAGGAATAGGGTCAAGAGAGTGACCAAGTAGCTCTTCAATCATTTGAACATCGAATGACATCGAGCTCCCCTCTCCCATCTCACCGGCCATGGCAGCGGTTGAGATTGCCTCGGTGACAATAACTCCGCGCGTAGGATATAAAACCGGAGGAACTGGGGGCACGAATGCGACACTCTCAGTCACTGAACAAAGGAGAGAAAAAGTAATCAGTCCAGAAAATTCTCTCAAAAATCGATACTTTAAGACATGAGAGAAATAATCAAAGTACCTTCTTTGCCTTGCGTTGGAACTTGAACAGGCTCGGAGACATCAATCTCGCCAGAGGACAACTCCGGTTGGTCCAAGTTGTAAGCAAGAATAACTTGTGGATCAACCGCGGCGGTAGCTTCGGATGAAGTAGGGATAGGGACTTCGATGTTCTCGCTATGATACGCGACACCCGAATCTTCACCAATCTCCGCTTGATGAATGCCAAGTCTCTCTTTCTCAACAGAAATTATCGCCTCATGAATAGTTTTTCTCTCATCCTCGCTAAGCAAACGTGACTCGAGCTCAAACTCATCTCCATCCGGGCAAGACATCCTCTTGTTCTCCAATAATTTCTTCTAGGCATTGTAGAGAGGCATCGAGTAATCTCCTAGCCAGGAGAGATTTCTATGTTCTAACACATTGGCATTATATGTGTCCAAGAGTTCGTCGAATTCGGCCTCCATCTTGAACCTCTCTGCCTGGGCTCTCTCCTCCACCTCCGTTTCAACCTCCTTAACCCTTGCAACTGCCGCATCACGCTCATCTCAAAGAGACACAGCTTGCTCACACGCTTCTTGCGTGGCCGTATTAGCATCGTCTTTTTCTTTATTCATATCAGCAAACTTAGCCTTTAATTCCTCTAGTTCTTTGACAGCCGCATCCCGCTCGGCTTCAGCATTTTTGTATCGATGGCCCAAATCTTCAACTAAAGTGCATTGTGCCTGTTGCATCTTCGCCATCTCAACTAATGTCTCATCAACCTTTTTTAACGACTCAGTTTCGGCTTTACGGAAAGATTCCGCCTAAGATTGGAGTATGTCAACAATGCGATTCTTCTGAGCCAAGTCGGCTTCCAGTTTCTCGATAATTTTGTCCCGATCAAAGGCTGCTTTTGAAGCTTTAACATCCGCTTTGTACCATTCTTTGTACTGAGCATAGAAATCGTGGGTGTAGCTAAGTGCCGTGGTCACGGCGTCTTCAGGGATTCTTTTAAGGTTAGGAGGAAAAATACAAGCATCGAAGCAAATCTCCAAAAAATCTCTCTTCAATCGAGCAAGTCTGATGGCCCCTTCACCAGATGGTTCAATAGGGGCCTCCTCCGCAGCTGTGGTCGTAGCAACCTCGGTTCTAGAATGGTGTGGCTCGAGCCTCGAAACCTGCGAAGACGGTTGATGTCGTAGAGGCTCAGACACCTGAATATGGCTTCGGGGTGGCAGAGGAGAACGAGAGGAGGAGAGGTGTCTCCGATCTCTATCCGATCGCTCCTGACTGGAATAACAGTGATGATAATCCCTGGCATAATATTCCTGGCCATGATGCCTCCGTTCACGATCGCGATTGGAGTCTCCACGTCGAGATTCGTATTAAGACGAAGGGTGATGTACTCGTCGGAGTTTGTCCAATGTAGAGTGACGGCCAGACATAGCACCTGAAAAAGAGAAATAATTTTGTTAAATACCAGGCGAAAGCAGTACGATTTGTGTGGAAATCGTGTAGTGTTATGAAAGTGTATGCAAATGTGCAAAACCCCCGACCAACCAGAAGTGTCGACTGCACTAACAGGTAAAGGCTCGCTTAATTATAACGCTTCCTGGAGTTCATCCAACCCGGACTCGTGGTAGAGAGATACGTATTCCGAGATGGGAATGTCACCAGTCCTATAAAAACGTTTCTTGATTGACAAGGAGCAGCGTCAGAGGTAATAATTCCGGGGATCAAACGAGATATGACTACAGACTTCCGTCTCTTAACTTTAGGGACAACAGCCTTGCCTTTCCGCTTTTCTTCTACTCGGGAAAGGTCGGCCGCAAACTCGGTGTCAGTAGGCGTCCTCTCATCATCGCTCATTTCTCTTATCACTATGACGGGTTTCCTTTTCACCGTCTTCTTCTTTGTCTTCGAAGCCGGTTTTGCCAACCCCTCGATGACAATACTCTGATTCGTCTCAATTAAACCCAGCATCCTTAAGTTATCATCAGTTAACACCGAGTCGATGTGCCACAAATCACTCGGGACCCCTTGTAAACTTCGGACAACGCCTTTGTAGTGACCACCGTCAGGCCCTAAGATGATAGCTGCAAGAAAAACGCCTGATATTAGTTCAAGTGTTGGCAACGACTATTAAAGAAGGATTGTGCGATCTACGACACTTACATCTAGACAGCCATCGCCTAGCATACCCTGGGGGGCATCGAACAAAAAACCATTCATTCTTAAAATAACTGAGTCTAGTCCAGGCTCCCGTCACGATCTGGTAGTTTCTAACTGCTTCCAAGAAGGTGAAAGATGGACTATCGCCCCTGCTCTTGAAGTTGAATATGTGTCTAATCTCAGTTGGCCTTGTCGGACGAAAGAGATGATCCATAAATAAAACGAAAACACTGTTCAGCAATGCGTGTCCATTGGGATGAAGTTGCGAGAGGGCGATTCCAATGAACGATAACATCTCCCTGATATATTGGTTAAATGGAGGGAGAGTTCCAGCCACGCAGGCATGGCGATAGAAAGCAGTATACCCCTCCGGCGGATTGTGTGGTCTGTCATCAACGCCCGGTAGCAAAACGTCGTCTGGGTATAAGTTATGCTTCAAACATATCAAACCCAATAATGCTTCGGAAATATTGGACTGGACGGAATCAACGGGGTCCTCGATAAATAGAGCCTCCGGCAATTCGTCCGGAGCCGGATCTATTACTTCAGGAGGGATGTCTGGAATCTCAAGCACCGGAGGAGGCGAGCTTTGTACTTCTTGTTGTTGAGAAATCAAAGATTCCATAATTAACTAACTCACCAGAAAGCGGCGTTAAATACATAAAAAGCCCATGCATTCCCTCCAGTGTAGAGTGTATGAATATGTCGTGTAGTGCAAGTGCTATGCATAACTTAAGCAGATTTTACAAGTCGAAACAAGATGTTCGAACGACGAAACCTTTGAATTTGAGAATGAAAATGACCGTCATCGCTGACCGTCACTTCCACACCACCCAGATGCTACTGACCAATTCAAGTACCACTTTGTTATATTGTTGGTTAAGTCACAGTTCCATCGACGAGCTTCAAAAAGGAGGTCAAGTCAAATTCGATTATGCAAGGCCAAAGTTCGTCGGAGTCAAGAATGCTAAAGTTCAGTGAGTTCGTTAAAGTTAAAACTTGAAATTGGTCGTAGTTCAGATGTTGGAGCAAATCAGAAGATCAAAAGTTTCAGATGTTAGAACGTTCGAATCGATCGACTCGAATCGATACGAGTCGAATCGAAGGCGTTCGAAACCATACACCTCGACTCCATGAAAGGTCGACTCGGTGAAGCCTTAGGGTGGAAGAGCACTTCGAATCCATAAGCACTGCATAGCTTCGAATCGATCACATTACATACCTTCGAATCGATCAGGGTGTCACTGCTTCGAATCGAAGCCTCGCGCTTGATATTGATTCGAATAGTTCATTCCTGGATCGATTCGAAATCTTGCATTCTTGATCGATTCGAACTACACATGCTCAGATCAATGCGAAGCAAGGATGCTTCTCCATGATAACACTTAAGATCGGAACGACTTGGATGGTTTCGCTCCCCAGATCCATCGAGTCGACCAACTCCATTCAGATCTCATGACTCTTCAGATTTGTCAGATGAAAAGAATTGAAATCGATGATGAAAAGTCCAGTTTTATCGCCCTACACTCGAGTCAAATTCCTTAATTACCTAGTTGGATTCAATTAACAGACGAAAACTTGGAAAAATTGGATCGATTCGTGCAAGATGCAATTGTCTCTAGCTCTGGAGGATCGATTCGAAAATACGGTTAAAGCAATAGTTAAAAAGTAAAAAATAAAAGTGAAGTTGTCCTTGAGTATTTATATTAGTTCCACAGAAAGCGCGTGACTCTTCGACTCCCGGTTGTGGTGACTTTCTACCACCGGTCACTCGCCATGCTCCATCGATTCGAACGACCGCTCAATAACCCACTAAGTTCGAATCAATCCCAGCGTAGGGTCGTTGCTTCGAATCCATCACACGGTTGAGTCCATACTTCACTTCGAACCCATTGCCTTCCTATCCTTTACACGATCGTACCAATCCCAACTTTATCGATGCGAGGCATCATCGATTCGAGGAAGCACTAAGCAAAGGCTGGATTAAAAACCATCGACTCGAAGACAATCGATTCGAACATACGTGACTTCGAATCCATCAAAGGACATCGATGAGAGCAAAAGAATCGCTATATTTTGAAAAATTACTTGTCTACCTTTTGTACCGATTCAGGAGAGGATCGATACAAGAGGATGATTACAAACAATCATAAATACAGTGTTCTAACTCGAATCTCAAGATCGGTTCAGGAGGGGACCGATGGAGAATTCGATAACAAACCGAACTGACAACGACTTGCAATCACGCAACGTTAACCAAAGTCAAGGTGGTACATATATGCACATATGTCCGACTAATGTTTGATCTGTATTATTCACAGGGATCAAATATCCATTTTGTCGTGATGTAGACAACGAACAGCCGATCGCAATCATACGACGATTGGCTACAGCAATAAAGAATACAACTCTCAGCAAAGCATGTTCTAATTGTCCAACGATAGACTGCAGCTTTTCAAAGCACGTCATGTTTACACAAGATGTACTTTGGGGGGCAAATGTTATCCCGCCTTTTGGTAAGGCCGAGATAACCAAGAACTGACTGGAAAAGGACAAGATCACATGCCTCAATTTGGAATGATTGATTGGGCAACTACAAATATCGATGAATTTTTCCCGAGTCCGGATCGGGCTATGATTGATAAGACACGTCAAGCTAAGTGGTAGAAACCAACGTTCCAAATTTCAGGGCAATCCGAGTTAGTATGCTCAAGTTATCGCCAATGGGAGATGGATGAAATGATATAGGTTCGAATCCCTCAGGAATAGCATAGGTTCGAATCGATTAGAAGTAAGCCATGCTCCGAATCCATCGACCACACATTGGTTTGAATCCGTCAAAGTAGCCTTGCTTCGAATCCATCTTCACATGCCCACGTTCGAACCCATTATGGCTTCGACTCCATGCCGTAATTGTCTTCGAATCCAATAAGCAAAGGAAACTTCGTATCGATGAACAACGGCCTTCCACAATCGGTACGAAGGAACACGTATTTGACCGATTCGAAAGAAGCGACTCTTCGAATCGATAACCTCGAATCCATCAAGTCCACACAGCTAAAACCTAGGAATATGACCCAGAAAACTCGGAGAAAAAGGAGGATTGACCCGAAGCATACGCACCACGTCATCACTTTCATGTGCAGAAGCATGGATTCGACCTTATGGATTCGAACCGTATCGATTTGAACGGATCCATGGGGCCAAAAACTCCATCTTGAATCGACCATAACTCGAGATCTACAAATCCAAATGCTATGAAATTTTCACAGGAGCTTGCATATACATAGAAGAATGTCCACGCCAAGTTTCATCACGATTGGACACATTTTCGATCGATTCGAACCAAGGGTCGAATCAATCCCACATTGGGCACGGATCTCCAGAATTCGGCCATGTGGGCCCCCACACATGCCAGAAGCGGTCTCCCTGAATTTTAGGTGAAATATCATCCTCCTACGCCTATAAATAGAGCCCCTGGTCATTCAGAAAGGGGATCGGAGAATTTTAGAGATAAAGCACGGCCGGACGCTGCCAGAATCGTTCTACACCATTTCCTCTGCTGCCGATTTTGAATTTAAAGTTTATTATCTGCTGTATTTTGCTCGAGAACAATTGTACTCTTCAAGAATTAAGCAATAAAGAGATAAAACTTCATAGTGGACGTAGGCAAATTGCCGAACCACTCTAAATTGTTGTCTTCCGTGCAATTTACTTTTCTGTGACTTGGAGTTTTAGTTAGATAATCGTCATTTCAATTTAATTCCTTCATTTATTATCTCTTCAAAAACTTCCGAAGGGTGTTGCCCAATTTTGGTGCAAACAGTTTCGATCATCGGCAATCGGTGACATGCACGGTGGTGTGCATGCTATAGTCGGTAGGTAAAAAACAGGAAAGAAAAAAAAGAACATGAGGGAAGGGAGAAGATTGGAAGTTGGGTCGTGAACTTCTTTGCCTTTTCGGGCCGGATGGATATGTTGTGGACTGGTTGTTTAAAATAAAAACAAGCATAAGTGTTTTAGTAATGGTTAAAGTTTTGAATGTTGATAATCCTTCAATTTTTTTAAGAACATTGTTTTCTCGTTAACAAAAATTTGCAGTGGATATGAAGTTCTTGTGTTGTGACCCTCTCGGCTAACCCAGCAATTTAAACTAAATTTATTAACTAATATGGAACTTAATAAATTTAATAATCAAAGTGAGCTATTAAAAATTAAACTTATTTGATTAAATCATAAGTAAATAAATAAGTAATTAGATTCTAAATGGTTTAACCTTATGATAATTAATAAAATTTGTTATTGGCTGGATTAGTAATCAGAGTTAACCAAAAATAAATTGTTTATAATTTCTTAAATTATAAGTAAATTTGGATCAAAAATACAAGTAGATTCAGTAATGAAAATTTATTAATTCTGATTGTAAATTGTTAAATTTTAGCATTAAGCATTATTTTAGTTAATGATCTATGTTTTTGTCCTTGAATAGTTACTTTAACAACATTTGTAACAGATCCCCTTATGTGAATAATTGCCACCCTAAATATAAATTGTTTACTTTAAACAATTTTCCCTTTTAAAATTTGTTGCTTGAATTCGAAGAAACCAGAATCGAATATCAGCGTTATCCGGAACCACTACGACTTGAAAATCACTACGAACCTGTACAGGTCTGATTTTAGAGTTACCATGCTGGAATTGGATTAATTTGACCAAATCAACTATTTTAAATAAGTAACTGTCCTTGGACATTATGATTGTATCAATGGATTTCTATTAAAGGGTTTTGCTTATAATCGGATAAAAACTCGTCGTGTTATACGAGTTACCCTGGTTTTTAAAAGATTTTTATAACCTAAGTAATTATAAATTTGGTGGGTTTTACTCACGCTGGTTTCCACCCTGACTCGGGTGTTACTTTATTGTAATGCACGGGTCAGACCGTGTATTACAAAATTTTCAGCTTAAGACGTTTTTGTACCCGGAGATGAGCTGGATGATAGAGACATATTGCACGTATTGACTATTTTCCTCTGTGTATCATAGGCTGTTTTATTCATTATTTAGGGACAATTTATTTTAGTTGTCCAAATTATTTGTTGATAATTGTACTACGATACCTTGTATATAGATTAACAGTTATAGCTTTTTTATAAAATGCTGCTATTGTATATTATATTTTGTTCCGCTGCGATTATGAGATTCTGTGTTATTATTTCTGCTTTCTTCTTTTATCTCTTTTCTTCTTAACCCTAACAACCTGATACTTCCGGCATCCGATTGCTCTACACTCTATACAGTGGACGTATTAGTGTCGATTTTCGAGGGTTGAAAATCGTCCGGCCGTTACACGTGGTATCAAAGCTGAAGTTAAGCGAGAATCTTGGCTCTGATAGGGATTACTCATTAAAGATAGGGTCGGTAGTACCATAAAATGAGTCGAGTGTAGTATATATGTGGGCGTACTTGTTATTTTCTTATATAATGATTTTAAAAATGATTTTTAAATAATTTTGATACATAAAAGAAATAATTTTTGTAGATTGTTGTAGTATATCAAGGTGATTGGTTGTAATTATTATAATCAATTAAAATTATTAGACTTAAGTGGTAAAAAATATAAAACCAAATAGAATTTGGATAAAAATGAACTATACAACTAAGTTAAGCTAAAAATGGATTGAAACCTAAATTTAAATCCCGAAAAATTCAAAAGAATTTTCAAAGTATTTGAAATAAGTTACCCTGATTATATTTTTCCAGTAAATTATGATAGAATATATGATGTGTTTGATTTCTAGATATGATAATTATCAAAGATTGGGTGATGCGTCTTAATAAAGGATTTTTATTACAGAATAAACAATGATGAAACTTATGAAATGTTTATACTTAGGGAAACATCATCATGTTAAGTATTTAATTCTAGCAAGCAAAACATAAAATCAAATCCCATAAAATAGCAAATCAACTCATATAATCAAATCAACCTTCATATGAATCAAATCAAAATAAAAAAAAAGTAAAATAAAATAAGAAACTTAAGGCCTATATATGAATAATAGGTTTCAGCCTCTTATTTACTTGTTTTGCTCATCTACATACCCTATGTTATCACACATATACCATTCTAGTTGTTTGCGCCAAAATTGGTCACAAACCCCAAACGTCGTGAAAGCACCAATATATGAATATAGATCAGCAATATCCAGACACAAATCTCAATTCAGGCAAAATAGAGAACAACAATTTAGGAATAACAAACAATGACACGAGATTTATAGTGGTTCGGCTATCTCCGGCCTTATCCACTTCGAATGATAATCCTTTTATTGATGTTCTTAGCGGATTACAGTTGATTACAGCAGATTATAATGAAGAAATTTAAGTACAACAGTAATGCTGAAGTGTAAAGTTGAATCTGGCAGAGTCTGGGCGTCAGATAGTCGAAAAGATCCCTTTTCTGTAAGCTCTAGGGGGCTATTTACAGGCGTAGTAGGTTGATACCTCGCTCAAACTTCGAAAGACTCCTTCTGGGATGTGAGTGGGCCCACGCGATCGATCCCATGAAGTTTTGACTCGATCCGTGATCGATACAAACCAATTTCATATCGATCACGATTTTGCCCAATGAAGTTGAAACTTGGCATGAACCTTCCTTGGCTTGTACGTAAGCTCCTGTGAAAATTTCATGGCATTTGGACCTATTGATTGTGAGACACGATCGAAGCAATCTCGTATTTTTTGAAGGTTGTTGAGTTCGAATCTGACGCAGCGGATTAATCAAAATAAACTTCAATCGGCGAAAGTAGCAATCGGTGGATTGATGAATACCAAAATGCCCAAATTCGTTGATCCGAAGATACCGAATTCTAGCTATCTCAAACACGTTGATAGCGCACTATATCGTGTTCAAAGATCTACGATTCTTCGTACGTTGATCTAGCGCACTAGATACCGTGAATCGGCTTCTACGATCGTTGAATCGAGCGCACTCGATTAACCGAAAGAGGAGATAGGAGATTACACTCAACTACCAATTTTAGAAGAAAGCACACAGCAATCAACAAGAAACTTTATTCCAAAATCAATCCCGAAAAAATGTACAACTCACGCGTATTTATAGTGTGTATCAACCTGAGCCTTAAGTCGTTGCCGACTCATCACCCTACGACTCACGACTCAAGCATTCAGCGACTCACGACTCATATTACAACACAACATACCGACTCAATGAATCCACGACTCAACGGACTCACGCCTCACGACTTAGGAGCATTACAACACATACATGCATCAGAACATAGTACACGACATACGACTCAAGGCAATTACAACACAACACAACACTTAGGTTGTATACGACTTACGACATAAGAAGTAGACGACTCAACCTTCCACGACTCATAGAAAATCTACACATCCAGGCTTACGACTTAAGACTGCCAACGACTCAAGCTCTTGGGTCGTAACTCGTAACTCGTTAACATCCTTCTCTGTTCTCCAGCTAGGTCGTGTACGACCTAGGCCTTCAACTTTTGCTCTGTTAAGTTGTGAACGATTCAAACCCCCACTAGGTCGTAAATGACTCAAGCTTCCATTAACTCGTGAACGACTCAAGTCCGAAACCACCTCCATTCGACCTATGGATCTTTTATCTGGTAACTTCTTCTTACGTATTTCATTAAGCCGTAGACGACTCATGCCATCACCTTCTGATCTGTTAAGTCGTGAACGACTCATGCCGCTGCTCTTAACTCGTGTACGACTCATCAAACTCGAACGACTCAGGTTCCCACTAAGTCGTAACTTCTTTGCATCCTTTTTGTTAAGTCGCAAACGACTTAAAATCACTTCGTTAGGTCGCAAACCATTGGAGTTAGGTCGCAGCTCCTTTCCTTTATGTCGTGGACGACTTAGCTTTGCTTCCTTAAGTCGTGGACGACTTATACCTTTGACCTGAGCTGCATCATCCTCCCCTGGTTGAGAAAAATTCGCCCTCGAATTTGTAATTTCTTCTATACCAGATTGTTCATCTCCATAATATGGCACAAGATGCTTAATATTGAATACGTCAGAAGTGTACACGTCCTCCGGTAGCTTCAACTTATAAGCATTTTCATTGATCCGTTTCACAACTTCTACTGGACCAATTTTTCTGGCTTTCAACTTGTTATAAGCGCCTACTGGAAAACGATCCTTCGTTAACACAGCATACACAAAATCTCCTTTGTTAAATTGAACATTTCGTCGCTTCAAGTCTGCAGTCTGCTTATATTTCTCATTTGCTCTCTCCAATCGTTTCTGCACGATTTTATGACATTCAGTCAATACATCAACAAAATCGACAGCTCGTTTAACCGTCCCCTTCGGTTGTGGTACTACTGCCAAATCAACGGTCCCCTTGGCAAACTTGAATATAAAATCTGAAATGGACTGAATCCCGTACTACGATTCACTGCGTGATTATGAGCAAACTCTACCTAACATAACTTCATGTCCCAACTCTTCAGATTGTCCTGTACAAGACATCGTAACAAATTTCCCAACGATCTGTTAACAACTTCTGTCTGTCCATCTGTTTGCGGATGATAAGCACTACTAAATTTCAGCTTTGTTCCCACCATCTTCCACAAACTTAGCCAAAAGTGACTCAAAAATCTGGTATCCCTGTCCGAAACAATAGACTCTGGCAACCCATGTAAACGATAGATTTCTTTAAAGAACAACTGAGCAACACGAACAGCATCCGCCGTCTTCTTACAAGCAATAAAATGTGCCATTTTCGAAAATCTATCCACCAATACAAATATAGAATCATTTCCCCTTTGAGTTCTAGGCAAACCCAAAACAAAATCCATGCTGATATCAACCCACGGTTTAGATGGTACAGGTAACGGCATATACAATCCTGCATTTGTCGCTGTTCCCTTCGAAACCTGACATATATGACATCTCTCCACAAATCTCTCTACCTCTTTCCTCATTGACGGCCAAAAATAAGTTTGAGAAATCAAATGCAATGTACGATCACGGCCCACATGTCCTTCCTCGTGCAAATCTTTGATAATCTTCATTCTCAAACTGCCCTCTGGAATACATAATCGATTTTCTTTAAACAAGAATCCATCAACCAACACAAATTCATCAGAACTCCCATCCTTAACTTTCTCAACAAACTTTGCAAAGTAAGGATCTTTGTCAATCAACTCTGGCAATAATTCAAACCCTATCACCTCAACTTTCATTGTAGTCAACAAATGATTCCTCCTACTCAAAGCATCAGCCACACTATTCGTTGCCCCAGATTTATGTTTCACGACAAAAGTAAACTGCTGCAAATAAGCAATCCATGATGCATGTCTCGCTGAAATTTTATCCTGCCCCTGCAAATGCTTCAAAGCTTCGTGGTCTGTGTAAAGAACGAACTCCTTATGGAATAGATAATGTCTCCAATGTTTCACTACTTGCACAACAGCATAAAACTCAACATCATATGTACTGTATCTCATCTTTGCCCCTGATAACTTCTCACTGAAATATGCAATAGGTCTTCCACTCTGACTCAACACTCCTCCAATCCCAACCTTTGATGCATCAGTGTGTAGCTCAAACAACAACTGAAAATCTGGTAATACAAGAATTGGTGCTGTCGTCAACAGTTCTTTGATTCGTTCAAAAGCAATCCCAGCTTCCTCTGTCCAAGAAAATTGTTTCCCTTTCATACAATCAGTAACCGGTGCCATCACGCTACTGAAGTGTGGAATGAATCTTCGGTAGAATGATGCCAATCCATGAAAACTTCTAACTTCAGTGATAGTTCTCGGCTGTAGCCAATTTCTAATAGCTTCAACTTTACTCCGGTCCACCTGGATTCCCTTCTCAGATACAACATATCCCAAGAATAAAATACTTCCCGTCATGAACACACATTTCTTCGTAGCTGCATAAAATTGTTCCTCACGAAGAATAATTAACACCTTTCTCAAATGCTCTACATGTTCCTCTGTGCTCGCACTATAAATCAGAATATCATCAAAGTAAACTACAACAAACTTCCCAATGTATGGTCTGAAAATTTGATTCATCACCCTCATGAATGTACTCGGTGCATTCGATAGACCAAACGGCATAACCAACCATTCATATAAACCTTCCCTCGTCTTGAATGCGGTCTTCCATTCGTCTCCCGGTCTAATTCGAATCTGATGATATCCACTCTTCAAATCAATCTTCAAAAAGATAGTAGCCCCACTCAACTGATCCAGCAAGTCATCCAACCTTGGCATAGGAAATCTGTAACGTACAGTAATCTTGTTCAAAGCTCTACTATCTGTGCACATCCTCCATGTTCCATCCTTCTTCGGTACCAACAAAGCTGGTACTGCACAAGGACTCAAGCTTTCCTGAACACGTCCCTGTTCTAACAACTCTTCCACCTGCCTTCGTAACTCCTCATGTTCCTTCGGACTCATTCGATAATGTGGTCGGTGGGGTAAAACTGCTCCCGGAACAAGATCAATTTGATGTTGAATGTCTCTCAGTGGCGGTAACTCCTTAGGCAACTCCTCTGGAAATACATCTTCAAACTCTTTCAAAACTGGCTTTGCTTCTTTTGGAATTTCAACCTCTTCTCTGCTCTCTCGCCCAATCAACAAATAGACTTCAGGCTCATCTTCAACTTCCTTAACAAACTCCTTCAAAGATAGCAAAATTTTCAGTTCTTCGATCTCCTCCAACTTACTCTCCTTCTGTTGTTGCTTCTTGGGAACTAAAGTGATTTTAGTACCTTCGAACATAAAACTGTAACTATTAGCACGACCATCATGTTGCACCGCTCTATCAAACTGCCATGGTCTACCCAACAACAGATGACACACATCCATGTCTACAACGTCACACCAAATTTCATCTTTGTACTTCTTCCCAATAGAAAAATTCACACTAGCTCTTCGACACACCTTCACTTCACCACCCTTCCTCAACCATGCTAACTTGTACGGTTTATGATGCTTCTCAGCTTTCAAGTTCAACTTCTTTACTGCTTCTGTAGAGATAATATTGTCACAGCTTCCAGCATCAATAACGAACTTGCAAACTTTTCCCAAAATAGTGCATGTCGACTGAAAAATATTGCTTCTCAACCAACTAGAATCCTCTTCTTGCTTTGGTGTAAGACATGACCTCCTCATCATAAGATTACAACCTTCATCTCCAGATAATTCTTCTTCCTCCCTAACATAAGGTGTATTTGAACATTCTGCCTCCTCACCATCATCTTCAATCTCAGCAACCATTGCTCTCTTCTTCGGCTTCGGACATTCATTGCTTTTAAGACCCAGCTCCTGGCAATTGTAACATTTGAAACCACTGCTAACCTTTGCCTTCTCAGCCTCCTTCACCACTGGCTTACTGACAGGTTTAGAAACATTAGAACTCCCACTAACACCCTTCACTTGATTATTGGAATTAGTAAACACACCACCTCCACGCCTTCCTTGGTTCTCCCAAGCCAACGCTTTCTGATGTGCCTCTGCTACTGATCTAGGATCAAACATATTAACCATATCCTGGATCTGCATTCTCAATCCCCCAATGAATCTAGCAGTTAGCTGTTCTTCCGTCTCCATAATATCATTTCTTGCAATGAGTTGGTAAAATTCATCAGCATAATCACTAACAGACTTCGTCCCTTGCATTAGATTCTGCAACCTCTGGTACATAAGTGATTGATAGTTGTATGGTAAGAATGTAGCTCGCATCAACTTCTTCATCTTCTCCCATGATTCAATCTTTGACTTTCCCATTCTCTCTCTCGTAAGTTTAGTTTGCTGCCACCATGCCAAAGCTCTCCCCCTCAACCTAGTAGCAACTAACTTCACCCTTCTATTCTCCGGAACCTCCTTGAAATCAAAGATTTCCTCAATATTAGATAACCAATCAAGAAATTCTTCTGCTACCATTCCACCCTTAAACTCTGGAATTTCCATCTTCATCCCCGATTCCCATCGACGATCATCTTCAACATCTCGATATGAATTTCGAACTTGGTCTCGATCTCGATAATGAATACTAGCTCTATCACCCTCTTCATAAAAATCAAATGTACGTCTATATCGATCTCGACCATCATCATCCCTTCGTTCATGCATGCTTCTTCTACTATGTCTCTCTTCATCTCTATATGGCTCATTCTCAAATTCTCATGGACTTCTTCTCTCTTCATGTCTATATTCATGGTGATCTCTCCGTGATGAAATTGATGTTTCTCTTCTATCTCTAAAAGAATGCGGTGATACCCTCCTCGCTTCCGTAACCGATGGTGAAACTCGGTTTCCTCCATGGTTCGAGTTTGGTGATCACCTCCTTTTAGTTTGATTCAAATCGTTCATCAACTTCTCTAACTTTCCAATGCCTTCATCAAATTTCTCATTAATACGTTGTTCCATAAGCTCGGCTTCTTCTCTTCTATACAAAGCTTCAACGTTTTGATGACGATTAGCTCTCCTAGGTGGCATGATTGAAAATCTTCACAAACTATTCAAAACTTCTCAAATATTTCAACAGATCTTCAAAAATCTCCAACATATGCCAAACAATGCACGGCTTAACACCACTAGCTCGCACAAACTCCTTGTCTCGGCTTGCTTTTCACAGTTCAATTCCTTAACTCGGCAACAAGTTAACTCGGCCTCAATAATTCACGGCTTAACTTGGCTCGGCTCAAGGTTTCCAAGCAAATTCAAATTCAAACACTTCTCCAACTCTAGATCCAAAATGAAATGGATCAAAACTTTCAAACTCGTTGCAACTTCAAGATGAACACGATGAACTCCAACTTCAAACTTCAAAAATTGGCTCCAAGTCTCGGCTTAGCCATGATTGGCTAAGTCTAGCTCTGATACCAAAACTGACGCAGCGGATTAATCAAAATAAACTTCAATCGGCGAAAGTAGCAATCGGTGGATTGATGAATACCAAAATGCCCAAATTCGTTGATCCGAAGATACCGAATTCTAGCTATCTCAAACATGTTGATAGCGCACTATACCGTGTTCAAAGATCTACGATTCTTCGTACGTTGATCTAGCGCACTAGATACCGTGAATCGGCTTCTACGATCGTTGAATCGAGTGCACTCGATTAACCGAAAGAGGAGATAGGAGATTACACTCAACTACCAATTTTAGAAGAAAGCACACAGCAATCAACAAGAAATTTTATTCCAAAATCAATCCCCAAAAAATGTACAACTCACGCGTATTTATAGTGTGTCTCAACCTGAGCCTTAAGTCGTTGCCGACTCATCACCCTACGACTCACGACTCAAGCATTCAGCGACTCACGACTCATATTACAACACAACATACCGACTCAATGAATCCACGACTCAACAGACTCATGCCTCACGACTTAGGAACATTATAACACATACATGCATCAGAACATAGTACACGACATACGACTCAAGGCAATTACAACACAACACAACACTTAGGTTGTATACGACTTACTACATAAGAAGTAAACGACTCAACCTTCCACGACTCATAGAAAATCTACACATCCAGGCTTACGACTTAAGACTCCCAACGACTCAAGCTCTTGGGTCGTAACTCGTAACTCGTTAACATCCTTCTCTGTTCTCCAGCTAGGTTGTGTACGACCTAGGCCTTCAACTTCTGCTCTGTTAAGTTGTGAACGATTCAAACCCCCACTAGGTCGTAAATGACTCAAGCTTCCATTAACTCGTGAACGACTCAAGTCTGAAACCTCCTCCATTCGACCTATGGCTCTTTTATCTGGTAACTTCTTCTTACGTATTTCATTAAGTCGTAGATGACTCATGCCATCACCTTCTGATCTGTTAAGTCGTGAACGACTCATGCCGCTGCTCTTAACTCGTGTACGACTCATCAAACTCGAACGACTCAGATTCCCACTAAGTCGTAACTTCTTTGCATCCTTCTTGTTAAGTCGCAAACGACTTAAAATCACTTCGTTAGGTCGCAAACCATTGGAGTTAGGTCGCAGCTCCTTTCCCTTAAGTCGTGGACGACTTAGCTCTGCTTTCTTAAGTCGTGGACGACTTATACCTTTGACCTGAGCTGCATCAGAATACGTAGTTTTGTACCCACCCCCTTCGTGTCGATCAAAGGCACGTGCTTGTGATGTAGAACGATAAACTAGGGTAGATCAATATTCTTCTCCGCGTTGAACGCTTCTCCCCTCGTGTCGTGGACGCCCTTTGTTCGTGTCCACACATCATGCTCACTTGCATCCATGATTTCACAACGTTATGTTCGCATCCATCGACATACTCCCTTTTTCGTATCGATTCCAGGGGTACGTTTCATGTCGATTCGGTAAATGTCGATCGATACGAAGTGACCACATGGAATGTGTCTAATCGATACGATATGTAGACGAAACGGGGACCAACGGATGGATACGAAAATCGTTCTCAGAATGGATATGAATGAGGCCTTACCTGATGGATACGAACCAGAGAAGTTTCTGATGGATACGAAAGCATCAATTTCCCCCATGGCCGACATGAAATCATCGATTCGAAGCGCGCTGCCAGTCTCCATCCCGATCGATGCGAACGTCATCGATGTGAATCCAAGCCGATCGATACGAACAATATCGATTCGAAATACTGCCCGCTGACCGATACGAAATGTATCGATACGAACCACCATTCACGTACTTTAACCCATCCATATCTCGAGCATACGAACTCCGATTGACTTGAAAATTGTAACGTAGCCTCCACTTGCCTTGGTCATCATTCCCAATCGATCTCGCATCGATTGGAGCTGGGCCAAATTTAGACGATATCGATCACAACCTCTTTTCTAATCGATCTCCCATCCTAACATCCATCCTTTCCTAGCTACTCTGTTGATATTCCAGCCTTGACCAAAGGGTGGGATAACATTTGCCCCCCAAACATACCTTTTGATAAGAAGGTGTGTTTTAAATAGTTTCAAATCCGATATTTGAAGTCCATGCCATATCATCCAAGTGCATTGTTCTTGACTGCTCTAAGTCGATGTACGATTCCAAATCTAGTAACCAAAGCCTTTAATAATTCTGTATCCATCCGAATTCGATAACTGAGTCCTAATCCATCCTTATCCAATAACTGAATCAAGGACCTCTTCGGGTCGATATCCAAATCTATAACCTCTCCTGGTTCTTGTCAAGCGCATTCCACACTTGACGACCGTGGTCCAGTGTCCCTGGACGTCGTATAATGCCATGGCTTAAGTGCTAAGCTAAACCTTGGTCACTCCGGACCCTTGTCGAGCATAGTCCATACCCGATGATCAAAAATAATAACGATAATATAGGGCCTAAGTCCTAGGCCGAATCCTGGTCACTCCGGACCCTTGTCGAGCATAGCCCATACTCAACGACCTGAATAAGTCGATTTGCCACGTTCGGGCAAAGCGACTGACCCCTTGCCAGGTATAATCCATACCGATGACCGTTTATCAAAAACCGGACAAAAAAATCCAATCAAAATCCAATCCAAAATCCAAACCAAATCAGAAAATCAAAAGTCCAAAACCAAAACCAACATCCAAACACGGGAATAATCATCCAAACAGAAGTCCAAACCAGAAAACAAACAGAACCAGGAGTTCAAACCAAACTCCAAAACCAAGCCAGAAAATCGAGTATCCAATCCAAAAAAACAGATTTCACAAACCATAGCATCACGGTTTATCACCATTCAGAGCATGCCTAGGGCCCATCTCTGTCCCCGTACATGAGTAAATGACTTTGTCGTTTTCCAGTGGCTTGCTACTTATTACATAAGATCCCATTCAATTAATAACCAATGGACAATCATCCCTGGGCCTCACACCATCATTGTTTGAGGTAGATGGTGCTCGCTCCTGCTCCACCGCTGCATTCCGAGCCCCGACATACTATCTCAACTGTTCCTTCCTTGAATGCTCCTCAATTAGTCCTTTAAGTGCCTGCAGCTGTTGGTATCGTGCCCATCCAAATCATGGAAGAGACAGTGCCTTCCTGATGCCCTTTCGCGTTTAGAAGGTTCTCTCCTAGCCGGCCTTCAGTAGGGAAGGTGATTTCGGGTTTTGATGAATATCTGCTCCAATGTTTCATTCAATTCTGTATATGTAGAGAATTTTGGCTCTCTCCATCGTTTCTTATCTTTTTCTGAGTCATCATCAAACTTCCTTTTTTCTTTACCTTTATTGTTATTCGAGCTTCCGCCAGATGGCCCTCCATCCTCAGCCGCATTCCTTCCTTAACTTCAAATCTGTACATGCATCTTCCTATCAGAGGAATCTCTCAGCTACGTGGAAGAATTCCCCAAGATCCAGTGGTGGGTCCCGTATCAGAGATACATTGAAATCTGAATCCTCTCTGACTCCTGAAACTGCTGCCATTAAAACCATCGATGGATTCGGCCGATCCACCAAAGCAACCACCGCATTGAACCAAAGTAAGAAAGCTTTGAGTGATTCATCCATCCTTTGCTTCATCGACGTTAATGTCATCACATTCTTCGGTCTTTTAATATGAACCCGAAACTGCTTTAGAAACCTGTCCACCAGTTCCATCCATGTCCCGATAGATCCCTCTTCCAACTGTCTGAACCACATTGCAGTTATGTCCGTTAAGTACAGAGGGAAACATTGGGCCATAACTTCCTCCGACGCCCCCAGCACTTCCATATGTCTTGTGTATCTCATCAAGTGATCAGTTGAATCAGCCTTGCCATTATATACTTCCACGTTAGGTAGCTTGAACTCTGGTGGATTCCAACCTATCCTGATTTCATGAGTAAACGGACTCCTATTACTCCTTCTAAATCTCTATTGGTCAAACCTCCGCGTATGGTTCGCCTGATAATCTCAGCCAATCCAGCATTGTCTGTCAGGGGTTGCCCCTCGAGTCCCCGAAGGAATTCCGGTACATACTCTTCATCCCACGCTCTTACATTCCTGCCGGCATCATGTGTGTGGTGTTGACTGGAATCCCTCCGTGAACTGGTTCATCGTTGTTGGGGGGTGTGTCCCCGACCCTGGGTCCATCTGGATTAACAGGTGTATGCTTATTAGGGATTGTACCTTGTTGAGCTATTCCATCTGATTGCCTCTTTGGTCCTTCTATTCCAGCGCCATGGATCTGAACCCCTAAAGCTCCAACTTTCCCTATTTGTCCAACCTGTCTGAGGAGGTTCTGCATCATTTCCTCCTGCCTTTTCAGAAACACTTCATGCATAGCTCCCATCACAATTTCCATTTCATCTCGGGTGATGAAAGCTAAAGTCTGGTTGGCTCCGAATGAAGCATCTTGGCTTCCTTCATGTTGACTTCTCTCTGTCCTCTGTCTTCTACTCGTTTGCCTTGTCATAGCTCTCTAGTTCTGAATCCTTAAACCTTCAAACCTGAATCCCAAATCCGGCATAGCGGGTGCTAGTTTTTCTCATTGAAAGTACCAAAGTGTTTGCGCCAAAATTGGTCACAAACCCCAAACGTCATGAAAGCACCAATATATAAATATAGATCAGCAATATCCGGGCACAAATCTCAAATTCAAGCAAAATAGAGAACAATAATTCAGGAATAACAAACAATGACACGAGTTTTATAATGGTTCGGTTATCTTCGGCCTACGTCCACTTCGAATAATAATTCTTTTATTAATGTTCTTCGCTGATTACAGCTGATCACAGTGGATTACAATGAAGAAATTTAAGTACAACAGCAATGATGAAGTGTGAAGTTGAATCGGATAGAGTCTGGACGTCAGATAGCCAAAAAGATCCCTTTTCTTTAGGCTCTAGGGAGCCATATATAGGCATAGTAGGCTGATACCTCGCTCAAACTTCGGGAGAACCCTTTTGGCACGTGAGTGGGCCCACGCGATCGATCCCATGAAGTTTTGACTCGATTCGTGATCGATACGAACCAATTTCGTATCGATTAAGATTTTTCCCAATGGAGTTGAAACTTGGCATGAACCTTTCTTGGCTTGTACGTAAGCTGCTGTGAAAATTTCATGGCATTTGAACTTATGGATTGTGAGATACGATCGATGCAATCTCTTATTTTTTGAAGGCTGCTGACTTCGAATCCATAGTTTCGTATCCATCCACTTCGTGTGGATCAAAGGCACGTGCTTGCTCGTGACGTGGTACGATAAACTAGAGTAGATCCATATTCTTCGCCGTGTTGAATGCTTCTCCCCTCATGTCGTGGACGCTCTTCGTTCGTATCCACACATCATGCTCACTCGCATCCATGATTTCACAATGTCATGTTCGCATCCATCGATCCATTCCCTTTTTCGTATCGATTCCAAGGGTGCATTTCTTGTCGATTCGGTAAATGTCGATCGATACGAAGTGACCACATGGAATGTGTCTGATCGATATGATATGTGGATGAAATGGGGACCAATGGATGGATACGAAAATTGTTCTCAGAATGGATTTAAGGGTTTCAATAACTTCTTTGTAAATATAAGTAATGATGTAAATAATTATTTTCAAATAGTTTACATATATATATAAAGATGTTATTTAAAATATATAAATGGTATTTAAAAATGAAGCAAGAAATTTTGCAAATGAATTTTTGAAATGTATTAAAGTATTAAAGATGATTTATTTGCAAATGAAGCTTTCAAATGAATATTACAAGTAAAATTTATATATGTTTCTTTGAATGTAGAATATAAAGATGTTATATAAATGGAAAACAAATTGATTTGCGAAGTTTATTTATAGTAATATACTTGGCAAATAAATTTGAATCTCTATTTTGCAAGTATAGTTTGTAATATTTAATTGATTTTGAAGTACTAATAGTAAATTTATTGGTTCGATTACTGTTTGAATTTTTTTATTAAACCATAATAAATGTTTTTCCATGATTTGAATATTCATTTTAAATGTGTGAAATTAATTATGAAGATGTGAAATTTTAAACCTTGATTTAGAAATTTAATGTAAGATTTGAGCATTCTATTAGTTTCAGTTTAATAATCTTGAGTTTATACTTATTTTAAAAATAACGAGTCTAATAAATTATCGAATTTAAGGAACTTTATTTTAAAGTTTATTATAATGTTTTGATATAAATTTCTAACATTGTTTTAGACTTTTGAAAAATCTTTGCATAATGCTAGGAGGATATTTTAAATATATCTTATATTTTTACTAAGTGAATGAGGTTAAATGTTTTAACTTAATTTTTAGATATGTTGAAATATTTCTTTTCTCTTCAAGGGCAAATACCAAAAACTTAAAACTTTGTTCAATAACCGAATGGAGTTATAAAAATAAGTAGGACGGTAGAAACTTAAGTAATATTTTTTTTGAAATAGTTCATTAATGACTTAAATATTTAATGGAAACCAAATCATGTAAGTGATTTATCCTTATATAAATAAATGAATGAAAGGTATATGATGGAAAAAAAAACCAATCGAATAGACTTAAATAAATTTAAAATTCTTGTTGTTTGGCTGATGGTAAGTTTGGGAAAGAATACTTCTAGTTGTTGAGGTTGTTTGACTAATATATTAAGTAATTAACTAAGGCTGTTGAGCATAGGGTACACTTGAAAGTTTATTCATCACCTTGCATGATTTAAGGTTTCTAAACTAAACAAACCATTGGTAACTATGGATGTACGATGGATTCTTTGGTTGCATAAATGGTTGTATTGTTTGTTTTTATATGTTTTATTTTTGAAATATGATACATATATTGCAATTATTAATATTATTGTTTTTCGGACCTCTCTGTACAAAGGAGACTCTGCCGAAATTTTTCGGAAATTTAAGACTTCGAATTTTTTGTAAATTTGAGTTATTTTTCTTATTTTTATTAAACTTAAATATGTAGGTTTAATTGTCTATAAATTGACTGTTTAAATAAAATGTAACATATTTTTGGATTCCTTCTTGTTTCTTTTTTAGGACGAAAAGTTTTGAGTGAGGGAGATTGTAACGACCGATATTTTTAAACATTTAAAAGAATTAAATTAAATAAGATTTTTAAATAAAATTGTTAGGAATAAAAAAATTAAGATTTTATTGATACAAATTAGATTATATTACAAATTATGAGCTTAATTAAAATTTCTATTAATGATATATGTACGCAATAATATAAGGATGATAACAAATGTTAGTGTGTATTTTAATAATATTGGTTTGAATGATATTAACAATTGTCTGAATGTAAATTTCCAATTGATTGGAATAATAAATGTTAATAAGGAATAATAAATGTTTCTTTATTAAAAAAGAATCATATGTTTATTTATTTAAAATGTTTGGTAGCTAAAAGATTGATTTCGGAGATGATAAACTATTATTTAGTAAGAAATGTATAATACCTGTTTGTATCCAATAGTGCGTAAATATGTTTAAATCGCTGTTTGATAGGAAATAATTTTTCTATTTCTCATTACATTTATTTAGTCCATTTTGATATTCACCTTTGTAATCAATTGAAATTAATGTAATTGAATAATTTCAACTAATAAGAGAGAGAACATTAAATTCTAAGTTTATAAGTGTAATTAAACGTAGCTTATGTTTTGTGAAAATATAAGAAAATTTTGATTTAATGAAAAGAAGAACGTTTATATCAAATAAAATGAATGTTTCATTTGTGAATGTAGATTTAATTTCATTAGAGTAAAGAATAAAATGATTTGTTAAAAAAGAGAAATATATATTTATTTGAACGTTGTTTTAGCATACAGATTGACTACAAGAATATGAATATAATTTAAGTAAGTTATTTATTATTGTGGTGTAAAACAAAAAATTTATAAACATGTTTAAATGACTTAAGGAAACAACTGTCCTATTTCTTATCCATTTTGGTTTATCTATTTTGAAATTTAACTTTGTTATTAATTGCAATTAATGTAATGGAAATATTTCGACTAAAAGAAAAGAAAACTTTGATTGCAATTAATAGATTCGATAAAAGAAATGCACATTTTGTGTTAAACAGAAATGGTGCGATAATGGTGTTTGCACAAAAAATGGACAAACACCTCCAAGTCGTATTATTTTAGTTGAGTATGTGTGGTTTTCAATGATTTTAGATGAGTATGTAAATATGAGAAAAGTAAGGGCTGAAATGTAAAAGACACGCAGATTTATAGTGGTTCGGCCAGAATGTGCCTACGTCCACTTTATATGTTATTATCTTTCTTCTTCCAGATTACAAGTACAATGCTTTGTATACAAGTGTATGAAAGTAGTTTGAAAGTTCCTTCCTTGCTTGAGCTCTCAAACTTGTCTGCCATTGTTGTACCCCTGCCCCTCTATTTATAGAGTGAGGTAGGGGGCAGGGGTCTTGGAAGTGTATAGCTGCTGGTGGGCCCGGGCTGGAGCAATCTGGACTGGCAACCTTCTGGTTCGGTAGAGCTTCGTTCGGCGTTGGGCTTTGGATCGGTGGTAGGTAGGGACCGGTGGTAGATAGGCGGTTCGGCGCTCGTTTGGTCTTAGGTGGTTCGGCGCTCGTTTGGTCCGGTGGTGGCCTTGTTGATGGGTTGGTTCGGCACGCATGGGAGAGGCCGAATGGGGCTTGGAGAAGGTTGGTCTTATGCCGAATGAGAATGCCGATCCGGTGTGCCAAATGAGATGGAGGAGCGTCGGCTCGGTGGCCGAATGGGACTGGCCGAACGAGCTTGGGGCCGAATGTGGCATGGGACCGAACGAGCTTGTGACCGAATGAATCCTTGGGCCGAACATGCTTGGGCCGAATGAGTTTCTACCCTGAGAATGTTGGACGGACTTGGCTCGTACTGCCGAATGGAGCTTCCATGCCGAATGGACTTGGCTCGTACTGCCGAATGAAGCTTCATGCGTGAGTGCCGAGTGTTCCTTGGCCTTGGTGAATGAACTGGAGGTTATTCATGTCGAATGAGCTATGGCTTGCATTGTCGAATGGGAAAGAGGCCGGTCATGCTGAATGAAGTGGTGATTGCGAACCCGGGTGAAACAGACGCTTCGTTGTCTCAAGATCTTCTGGGTGAGAATTCGCCCAACATTTGCCCCCCAAAGTGGGGCACGTGCTTGCACGTGTCGCGCTTTGTTTTGCCCCGTGGTAGGAAGACTAGCTTTATAACGCCAGGGATTGGACGTTCGTATTCTGTTGATGTCCTGCAAAGGAATTTACAGTTTTAGTGTGATTCCAAATAGCGATCGTTCATGATCGAAATATTTGAGATGAAGTGAACTGTGTCGCTCGGGACGAGCAAGTGTGCCCCGAAGGGGCTTAGCATCGTCGATGCCAGGTTCACGTTAGAGTTGGTCCCTGGGTCGTTTGCCAAGGTGGTTTATCGCCAGCTCAGAGCATGCCTAGGGATCGTTCGCGACCGCGTACATGTGTAAGTGGCTTAGCCATTTCACAATTATCAAATATCCATTCGACCGATGGGCTTAAAAATACGTGTCAAAGTGTAAATTCCCACGATGGTAGGGTTAATAACCATTCAGAGCGTGCCTATGGACCATTCGAGGTCGCGTACACGTGTAAACGATTTAATCCACGTCGGTGAGGACTTTACGACTTATTCATCGTTATCATAATCTTATTTTATTAGTTAGTTCTGGAGTTCGGTACTTATCTGAGGGAGGCGCCTGCGTGCCCCCAGTTTCTGGTTTCTGCTGGTAGAGGTAGCTTCGTTCGGGTTCGAGTTGGCACAAGTTTCATTCGGTTGGAGGCTGGTCCGGTATGGATAGTTCCATTCGGCTTCCATTCGGTCCGGTATGTCGAATGCCTTGGTCCGGTCCTGAGCTCGCCTATATATAGAGGCCGCACCCCCCTCGTTTTTCATTACCGAACGAGTAGAGCCGAACCATATTGTGCTGCCGAACCAAAGTCTTCGCCGAACCAGCTTATACCGAACCAGGTATGTATACTTTCTGCCGAATGAACCTTTGCCACCGGATGGCCCTGTTTGCCGAATGTGTACGGAGTGTATTGAATAGCCGAATGAGGTATGCCGAATGACATGTATGCCGAATGACATGTATGCCGAATGAGCATTGGAGTTTGGTGCCGAATGAACTCGTCTTGCACCGCCGAATGAGACTTCATACTTGAACCTTGAGCGGAATCTTATGCTTTTATATGCTTTCTTTAGATACTTGCTTGTTTATCTTTCTATACTTCTTGCTCTAACACCGTGTTTTTCTTGTGCTGCAGAAAATGTCTCGCAAAGCGGAAACACGATCAGACAGAAAGAAGTCTAGAGGCACAAGAGAGCCCTCCTCTTCCTTGCCCCCAGTCCAATCAGGATCCGAGCAACATCGACCCATTCCAAGGTCTCTAGTGGATGGATATGGTCCACAGGAACTTTTGATCTCCCCCCCTGATTGCTTTCCTAGCTCCTTAAAGGAGGAGCAACTTGACGTCATATCCCGTTCCTTTGGGATAGATAGGGCTCTTATGCTGCTGCCAGGAGATGGGGTGATGCCATATAATCCTCCCGAGGGCTACTTCGCTTTTAGCAGATACCATTGCATGTGTGGGGCCATTCCTCCTATCAACGCTTGGATAGTAAGCTTCACCGCATATTTGAAGGTGGCTCCCTTCCAGCTTCAGCCTAACTCATATGCTATCCTGGTGAGCCTCTTTGTCATCTTCCAGAGGAGGTACGGGCGTCCTCCTTCTAACCGGGAAATCCGATACTTGTACAACCTGAGAGGCTATAAGAAGGGGTCTCCGTATATTAGTCTGGAGGCGGCCGTACCCTTCAAACCAGTTCTGGACTTGTATTCCAAGTTCACCATGTTCAAGAAGGAGTGGTTCTTCGCCAAGGACGATGCTGTTTCTTTCCGCCTTTTCACTTCCGGCTGTAAGATTGATTTCATTTATATTTTTCATGTGTTTTGACTGTAGTGTTTTTTCTGACATGCTTCTATTTCTGGCTAGCGACAGGTGGTATTGCAGTCGTGGAGGACGATTCCTTAGTGCGAATGGCTGCTGAACTAAAGGCTATTCCGGCACGGGACCGGTCGGCCTCTTTCTTGATCAGGAACGCAACCCTCTTGGAGTATAATTTGATCTTACCGCACCAGTCCGTGGTTAAGCAAAGAGACACGGCTGAGGAGAAGGCTGCTAAAGCCAAGGAGGGGGATAAGGTAAAGAGCGGTAAGAGGGAGCCTTTCGCAGAGCGTCCCGTGGTCGGGGGGAAGAAACTGAGGAAGTCCGATGGCCCTTCTCCAAGTACTTGCCCGATTGTCCCGGAGGAGGAAGGTGTAGAAGAGGAGGAAGGAGGCGAAGTTGGAGAAGGGTCGGAGGGTGGAGGAGATGGCGAAGGTCAAGGTGGTAGTGGTGTTGCTGCTCTAACCTCTGAACAAGACCTCGAACTGGATGAGGCTCTCCGTCGGGCCTTCGGGGAGTCGGAGGGAGAGTCGGAAACGGAGAAGGGAACGGAGAAGGCAAAGGAAACCGGCAAAGCTGTGGCTGGCACTGACCCATCCTCTAAGGGTTCCTCAGCTAGGGTGATTCCGGCGATGCAAGGTGAACTTTTGTCTTCTGCCGATTCTATTTTCGATAAGGACTTAGAAATTTTTTACGGTTCACTTCCGTCCTGGAATGAGATCCAGGACTTATTGCAGTATCCCACTCCTCCGCCGGGTTTGTATAACAGATGTGTCTCCTCACTTTTCTTTCTTTTTAACTTAGCACATTTTTTGAATTGCGGATTATTGTATGTTCGTAACACTTGTTCTTTATTCCAGGGGCAGGCCAGGCGGGTAAAACGTCGGATGTTCGACACCGCCTTGAACAATTTAAGTCGAGGAGAGCTTCCGCGAAACCTTCTACTGATCGCACTGGGGACGTAGTCAAGTACCGCCCTCTTCTTGGGGTCATCGAAGAGGGCATTCAGAAAAGGAAGCGGAGCCGTTCCTTATTTGAGTCTTCTTCTGCTTCGCAGCTTCCTACTCTGTCTCCCCCTACTCAGCCTCCTCGTGATACTACGGAGGAGAGCACGGAGCCCTGCCCCCCTCCTCCTCCTTCCAAGAGATCTACTGTCATTCATATAAGGCGTCCCGATGTGCCTCGCCCCGTGCCTCGTGACCCTTTTGCCGGTCATCCTGATTTAGACCCAAGTTTTCGGGACATTTCATTTGATGAGACCACGGGCGAGCACCTACTTCCCCGCAACCCCATGGTACGTGTGCTGGATGAGGCCAAGTCCCTAGATCTTGATCTGCTTACTACTCGGGTAGTTACTATGGGGGACGAGGCCAAGGCTAATATTGACCGGGTGGCCGAAGAGACTAAGAAGTTAATGGAGCATCATGCTCGATTGGTCAAGGCCGGGGAGGAGATTGGGAGTGCTAATATTCGGTTAAGGCTAAAGGTTGCCGATCAGGCCAAGCAGCTTGCCGACCAAGCCATCCAGATCTCCCAGCATGAGGAAGCCTCCCAGCGTCTGAAAGAGACCATGGAGAAGGCCAGTAGGGCGGAGTTACGGAAGATGGAGGTTACCTGCAGGGAGCGGATTAACATGGCCATTACAACGGTGGATGAGGTTCGAAATGCGGATCTCGAGCGGGTAGAGGAGTTGTCGAGGAGACTCGAGGCTGCGGAGATGGCTCAGGCTGAGTTGAAGGAGGAGATGGAGGAGATGAGGAGGTCCCTTAGGTTGAAGGAGGAGGAAATGAGGAGGTCACTCCAGGCTGACTGCTTGAGATACCAATCAGAGAGGGACGTCGCCGTCGCTAAGTTGCAAGCTTCCGAGGCTCGGGTGAGGGAGTTTGAGGAAAATGAGGGGATGATGGATGAGATGCTTCAGGATATGTACTTCCATACTTGGAAAGAGGGCGGCTTGTCTTGGATGGACGATTACCCTCGGGTCATGGCCAAGGTGTATCTCCAGGCTTTAGAGGAGGCCAGGGTGAACGCGGGTAAGGAAGGCGGAGAGGCTTTCAACTTGAGTGCGGTTACTGCTCAGTTCTCAAAGGAGGAGCAAGCGGCGGTGAAGGAGGGGATGCGGCTGCTTGCTGCGGAGGAAGCGGGCGTGCAGTTGGATGATGAGGATCAAGCGGCGGATGCTGGTGAGTTATTCTTTTCCCTTTCTTTTCTTTCCGTGTTTTCATAACTTGATCGTTCGTTTAATGAATTCCTCTTCCGATCTGGACAGGTGGGACTTCAGATCCACATGCTGGGGGCTCCGATCCTGCGGCTAAGTAGGCTGGGGGAGTTGGTGATGGAGTGTGGATGCATCTGCCATCTTTTTGTTTCTTTTTTATCACTGTTCATGTTAGTCTTTGATATGCAACTGTAATAAAATTATTTGCAAAGAATAACTTCGTGTGATCTTATAATATAAGCTGATTTTGTCATGTTTAAATGTTGTTGCTGTGATTATCTTGATATGTTGTGTGAGAAGTATAGTTACGTATATGCCTGTGATTCTAGTTGTGTTTGATGTTAAGTTTTTGCTTGAAATATAACTTCACGTGTTGCAATGTCAGTGTATGAATAAGTTATAGTTACGCATTTATGTACAAGAGAAGAGAGTACCGCCCTTTATGTTTTATTCGCAGGCGGTAGCTTTGAGTGTCTTGTGTAACTGTTCACGGGTATAGCAGAGCGCCCTGCTACCCAGCACGCAGGCTTAGAGCCTCATGAGTGAATGTTTCCTATTTGGTTTCCTGTACTTTAGAGTTTGTTATACAGGATAGGAGAAAAATATTTAAATGAAATGGAAATATAGTAAAAGTAAAACTTCCAGTCACGGAAGGCCGTCGATGTGCTTAAGTTCGTGGCAAACGGGTTTTGTAGTCACTTTCCCTAGCTGTGGGTCTTGGAGACATTTGTCACCCATCTTACGCCTCCGCGGGGAGTTTTCTTTTTTACCACAGCCGCACTTAAGACACATCGGAGCCGAGATCGCGCACGGTAACTACCCGAACCGTTATGGTCCGTAATCGTGGGTATTATTCGATTTACCGTGGCCGGCTAGCGTGGGTGCCGTTGGCCGTGAACTACCCCTGGCTGGCCACACCTTATGTTGGGGCTTAAAGTAGGTTCACAGTTACCGGCGAGCCGAACGCCGTAATGAGCTGCCATCGGCTATAGTCGGCCTTTATGATGACTTATAATCGGCTCATTACAGTTGGCTTTGAGGGCAGGCGCACAATGAGTTAACCCGCAGCAGAGGGATGCTGGAGCAAAAGTGTCTCATTGGCGAGTGCATAGAATCGTAGCGTACCTGTTAGGCCTAGTCCAGATGAGGCCGCGGTGCATCTTGAGTGGAGATGCCATAGGATTTTGTTCAACAGAAAGGGATAAAGCTTAACAAGCAGCCAAGATATGAAGGCACAAGGTAACAAGAGATAAGATTTTTAAAGTGGTTCGGCACGATAATGCCTACGTCCACCGTGTTAATACGCTTCATATGGGCGGTACGTGTTAAGCAAAGTATCGACGGAGGTGTCGGATGTTCCAAGCCCTCTGGAACACCACTCCGTCCACTGTTGACAAAATATAAGCTCCGTTGTTGTGAAGATCTTGATGAATTTCATATGGTCCGTCTACTGGTGCTTTCATGGTTAGGTAGCATGACAGGCTCAGCTATATCCGACCCCTGCCTGGCACCTCCCCCGTTGGGTTTGGTTCCAAGTGTTTCCTCAGGTCGGAATTCGGGCTGAGTCCGGGCTCGGCTCCTACCATGACCATTTCTTTATTAACCTCTTCGAAGAAGAAAGGTCATTGTTGTCTCACAGATCCTCCAGATTGGGACTCGGTCCATGATTCGGTGTTGCGGGAGGATCCGCATGAGGATAAGATCTCCCTCTTGTAAGCTGCGATGCTTGATTTTGGAGTTGCATTGTGCTGCCACTTTTTGCTTGTGGGCTTCTGCTTTTAAGTGTTGCATCGTTTCTCCTCTCCTCAATCAGATCCAAAGACATGAGGAGGAGTTCTTCGTTTTCTTCTGGGTTGCAGTGGGTCCCATGGTGAGATGGCGCTACAGTTTCAACTGGGGGCATGGCCTCCAATCTGTATGCCAAAGAGAAAGGAGTATGCCCCGTTGATGTTCTATGAGAGGTGCGGCAGGCCCAGGGTGCCGTAGGAAGTTCGTCCACCCAAGCGCCTTTTGACTTTTCAAGCTTCTTCTTGGTTAGGGTTTTGAGAATTCTGTTGACAGCTTTGACTTGTCCGTTTGCCTGAGGATAAGCTACAGATGAGAAGCTTTTGTGAATTATGTGCTCTTGGCATCGGTTGGTAAACTCTTTGTTGTCAAACTGGAGTCCGTTGTTTGATATGATCTTGAGTGGGACTCCGTACCTGCATAGAATATTTTTTGATCAAGAAGTTGATAATTTATGTAAGAAGTTGATAATTTGTGCCAAAGATATTTTATTTTAAAGGGTCCGCTTCCACCCATTTGGTGAAATGATTAAAAACATCCTTCTAGCCATCCAGGACAAAGTTTAAAGCAAGGGAGGGGGGCAAGAGTCAAATCTCTGTCCTGGTTGATATAAACGCTTTCCTCCCTTCTTGCCCCCAGCGTTATCTCTAGAGTCATTTCTTCAAACGTCCTTTGTTGCAGCGGGAGTGTCGCCATGGGTAGTCTTAGCCTGTTGTCCTGACTGTCTTTTAGCGGTAGCGTTTTCAAGCCTCATATACTTCCCAGCTTCATGGAAGAAGTCAGGTAACGTAGCTGGTTTATCTTTTGTTAACCTCCTAGCAAACTTGGTATCCGGATGCACGCCACTACAAAGGGCCGTTGGGATAAGTTTCTCATTGGCATCTTGAACTGTTGCTGTTGTGGCGTTGAACCGTGTTAGATATTGTTGCAGCGTCTCTCCGGATTTCTGTTTGATATTGGATAGAGAATAAGCATCCTTGGGTTGTTCCACATGGATGAGGAACTGGCTAATAAACCTTTCTTTCAACATCTCCCATGAGCTGATGGATCCTCGGGGTAGATGGCAGAACCAGGAGGTAGCTAGATCTGCTAGGAATAGCGGAAAGCATTTACATAATACTCCTTCTGTTGCTCCACTCATGAGCATATGCTGGGTGTATCTCTGTAAGTGTACGATGGGGTCGGAAGTTCCTTTGTAAGGTTCCATGGTTGGCATTTTCCATTCCCGGGGGGCGATGGTAGTTTCGATATTTCGGGTAAAGGGGCTGGTGACCCTAGCGCCTATCCCCCGGTCCCTTTGCTCTCGTTGGACACACTCTCTGAATAATCGTGCCATTCGTTCGTCCGAACTTGGAGCGGACAAAAATGAGCTTAGTTCTTCCCTGCGGGATCTATCTCGTCCAGATGACCTTTGCTGTCTCCGAGATCCTCCAGATTGAGACTCATCCCATGATTCAGTGTTGCGGTTGGATTCCTCAGCATCCCTTAAGCGTGACATAAGTTGGTCCACTAAAGCTTCTTGTTGGGATGTGAAGCGGTTGGTTACTTCAGCCACAACTCTGTCTAGATCTGCCCTAGTTATTGGTTGTTCGGTGGCAGGAGCTATCAGATTTGCCTGGTATCCATCTGGTGCTGCTGTTGAAATTGGATGATCCTCTTGATCTGGGGCTACTGGATCCGGAAGACTGCTAGTTGCGATGTTCTTTCCTTTGTTAACATCCTTCCGTTGCTTGGAAGGCATGATTTCTAAGCGACGAACGTCGTTATGAGGAAGAAGGTTGAGTGGGAGAAGCTGAAGCTTCGAGTTCAATTCTCAGTGAAAGCACCAAAAATGTTTGCACAAAAAATGGACAAACACCTCCAAGTCGTATTATTTTAGTTGAGTATGTGTGGTTTTCAATGATTTTAGATGAGTATGTAAATATGAGAAAAGTAAGGGCTGAAATGTAAAAGACACGCAGATTTATAGTGGTTCGGCCAGAATGTGCCTACGTCCACTTTATATGTTATTATCTTTCTTCTTCCAGATTACAAGTACAATGCTTTGTATACAAGTGTATGAAAGTAGTTTGAAAGTTCCTTCCTTGCTTGAGCTCTCAAACTTGTCTGCCATTGTTGTACCCCTGCCCCTCTATTTATAGAGTGAGGTAGGGGGCAGGGGTCTTGGAAGTGTATAGCTGCTGGTGGGCCCGGGCTGGAGCAATCTGGACTGGCAACCTTCTGGTTCGGTAGAGCTTCGTTCGGCGTTGGGCTTTGGATCGGTGGTAGGTAGGGACCGGTGGTAGATAGGCGGTTCGGCGCTCGTTTGGTCTTAGGTGGTTCGGCGCTCGTTTGGTCCGGTGGTGGCCTTGTTGATGGGTTGGTTCGGCACGCATGGGAGAGGCCGAATGGGGCTTGGAGAAGGTTGGTCTTATGCCGAATGAGAATGCCGATCCGGTGTGCCAAATGAGATGGAGGAGCGTCGGCTCGGTGGCCGAATGGGACTGGCCGAACGAGCTTGGGGCCGAATGTGGCATGGGACCGAACGAGCTTGTGACCGAATGAATCCTTGGGCCGAACATGCTTGGGCCGAATGAGTTTCTACCCTGAGAATGTTGGACGGACTTGGCTCGTACTGCCGAATGGAGCTTCCATGCCGAATGGACTTGGCTCGTACTGCCGAATGAAGCTTCATGCGTGAGTGCCGAGTGTTCCTTGGCCTTGGTGAATGAACTGGAGGTTATTCATGTCGAATGAGCTATGGCTTGCATTGTCGAATGGGAAAGAGGCCGGTCATGCTGAATGAAGTGGTGATTGCGAACCCGGGTGAAACAGACGCTTCGTTGTCTCAAGATCTTCTGGGTGAGAATTCGCCCAACAAATGGAAATAAAATAATTGAATGTTTTCATTTTTAAGGTAAGTATAATTTTATTAATTGTGCGTAGATAAAAATTTACATGTGTACAAATTGAGTATTATTTGAGTGAATGAAATTAATTTGGTTATGTTTTGAAAAAAACTGAATTTCAAAATGTGTATGTGGCCCCTTCATTTCTTTTTTATTTATTTATTGCATGTACCTTTTAAAATAGTTACCTCATTATTAAAACTTGCTCCGTTGGTTTTTCCTTCGGTTTAATATCTAATCCTAAGCTTTTAGGCTATATTTAATTCTTTCCATCTCATTTATAGTTATAAAAAAATTTATTTTCCTTTGGTTTACAAATTTTCTCATTCCTACATATATTTCCTTATGCATTATCAATGCCTAAAACATTTAAAACTAAACGTGCAATTTGACCCTCCACCTTTATTTCCTTATTATTAAATAATCTGTAATTTTATTTCTTCATTTGCATTTTAATTCTCCTAACACCTCATATTCGTTTAGTTCACATCTTTCAATACTACGTTTTAGGGCTGTTCATATATTACTTTATTTAATTCCTAGTTGTTTATATATACCTTATTAGCTTTTCATTTGTTTCCATCTTCATTCCTTTAGTCATATTTCATTTTCTAATCTCATGTTCTGTAGCTTCATTTTTCAAATAAAACTTCCATCTCATTTTTTATCTCTCTTCACATTCCTTTTTCATTTTTTTCTTCTTTAAATCTCCTTCTTCTCTTTTTTTGCTTTATTTTAAATCTTTTTTGTTTTTTCTTCTTTTTCGAATCTTCTCCTTATTCTTTTTGAAAGTTTCCTTTTCTTTTTCAATTCTTCATCTTCTTTAAATTTTCTTCTTATTTTCCAAACATTCTTCTTTTTCCAAATCTTTTTCTTCATATCCAGATCTATAACAACTTCTCTATCACTTCCAAAACATTCTAAAAAAAGATTAAGATAGAATGAAACAAATCAAAAGGAGGAAGCAGTAGCGGATCCAAATCCGATTAGAAAAGGGAAATCCAGAAGGTGAGTGTTTAAACTCACTTACGAAATACTAAATTTTATTGCAAGTTAAACCAGGTCATAGAGTGATAAATTTTTGATTGTTGGTTTGGAATTTTTATTGATATTTAATTTGAATAGCTAAATTCCAATATGTGACGACAAATAATTACTGTGACATGTTATTGAATTGGTTGATTTGTTGTATTGATTGATTTGAATGTTGATTGTATGTTGTGATGGATGCTATTGTGATTGAATGTGTATTTGTTCATTTATTTGATTTATCTTTGTTATCACCCTATAGTTTATTGTAATTATATAAATTTTCATATTAATTATTTGCACACTGAATAAAGATATAAAACCCATGAATTTCAAGTATTTACGTCAGGGAAAAAAAGTATGTTAAATTTACTATTTGAACCTTAAAAATGATTTTTAGAAGTAAACCGTCGTTACCTAATTTGAAAGTTTTCAAAATTAAATTTTGAAACATTGGTAAGTTTCCATAAGATTGAATATCGAAACTTTGGAACATTTTTATAAATCAAATCTCTTGAACTATGAAATTTAACTGGGAATAGTTCTGTAAATTTGCAATTTACTAGAATGGATCTATCGTGAAATCCATTTTATTTTGAATATGGAAACAATAACATTTCAAGAAATTTGAACTTTCAAAAATTTAGTTATCTGCATTCCTTATTAAATCTACTTTTGATTTAATTTGCATAAGAATTTTAGTTTTGACTCCACTGTATTATTTTCCTTTACGCTCGGGTCGGCCTAAGTTTTTCAACATTGAAGACCATTTTTTGGTGGACGAAGACGAAGATTCAGTCTATTATTGCTATTTATTATTTCAATATATTATGTATTTCGCTGCATTATTTGTTTGTTTATGATATATGTATAACTTTGATTTGAATTTATAAAATTGTAATCAAATGTTATTTGTAAAACTACTTCATGAATTTGATTATTACATTTTCTCGTTCCACTGCGAGATTCTGTATTTTGTTTTTTCTTTCCTTTTTCCTTTTTTTCTTATTTACCCCATTAACAATCCTTCCTTTTGAATGGTTTGATTCTGACGTGTGTGGTTTATTGTCGATTTAAACCATCCAAAAATGTGGGTCGTTACAATTGAATATACCATAGAGATCAGCATAACGAAGCGATCAAAATGGTATACTGATACCAATGGTACGATCATCCAATCAAAAGTTGATAATCGGTACCAAAAATGCTGTTATTTTGCTAGAAATAAGATAAACCGACAATAGCAGTCCAAATTTGGAGAAATGAAATGTGACGTCTCACTTAGAATATGATTTACAAATTTATTGTATAAAAATATTCAATTTTGAAAAATGTTTTATTATCATCAAATATTAACTGGTATAAATTTAAATAAAATTACACAATAAAATAAACTTCCATATTATCTGATGAAAATTTACCGTTTGCTATGTTAAAGTAGACTGTTCCAAATATTAAATTTTCAATTCACAATTGTATTATTAAAAATTTCACAAAGTTAAGTTAATTACATTTTTTAAAAAGTAGTTGAATTTAAGGGTCGTTACATCCTCAACAGACAATATTTTTGTACTTGGAAGATATGAATGAGCAAGAATAAACAAGACTGTTGTAGTGTTTATATTAGTTGCACTGCTTAAATCACATGGCGACAAACTTGTTTGAATACAAAGTGGCTACAGTGTCTGTAACGACCCAGAATTTCTATTAATTAAAATTTGTATATTTAATTGATTTTTAAATATTAATAAGTGAAATTTATAAGTAGAACAATTTATATTTCGAATATCTGGATTCAATTGGATAATTAAATCGATAATTTAATATTTGGAAATATGGAAATAATTGAAAATTGGGTTAAATATGATTAAGATTGATTTGTAAAGTTTTATTATATCATATTGGAGTTATAATGATGTTATAGAACTTTTAAAATCGAATTAAAAGTTAATTTGTGAAAATTGAATATTTTAATATTTAATTGACGAGTTAAAAATAGCCATTTCTCAAACAGTCTCGGATTTCGATGAAAACAGTTTCATCGGATCCGTAATGTGATATTATTGTATGGTTTCAAATTTCATGTCAATCGGATTTACCGTTTTTCCGGGGCAAGCTCAAACGCATAGAAATTGGTTTAAATCGATTTAATTTTAATTTGATCGTTTTATATCCATAACTGGCACAGATGATCGAATTAGCCTCCGAAAAACGTTCCATTGTGTTCGGAAGCGGGGTAAACCCTAGAAACGCCAACCGACACGCTTCGTTTGGAGTTCGGAAAATTTTGGATGAATAGTGTTTTTGGAATTTTTCTATGTAAGCACCTTTAATATTCACTTTTGCAACAAACTGCAAACCCTAGCCCCTCTATCTTCAACCTCTACCTCAAAGATAAATGGCCGAAAACAACCACCTTCCCCTCCAATTATCTTCCAATCCAAACCCTTTTAGCTTTCGATTCCTAAATGAAAGTTAAAGAGTTTCGCGAGCTCTACGTTGTGAACGACTATGATTGGAAAATTCGTCGCCGATTGATGGCAATATTCGTTTGAACGTTCGGCAGTGACTCACGTTTTTCGAGGCAAAGGATTGGACGAGCTTCGAGCTCTTCAAGCCGAGAGGGTAGGAGGTGGAGGCGCACACAATGGCGTTGTTTGATCGGAGGCCGGTCGTCTATTGGGGTGTGCATTTCAAACCATAGTTGGTGATTTATGGGTTCGGCTTTCACGTGAATGACCTGGAGGAGAAACGCGTTTGGGGAAGATGAATGCATCGGCAGAGATTTCAAGAAACAATATCGAACGGCCTGGATGATTTATGTTGAAAAAATTAAAATATAAATTGTAAAATTATTATTTTTAAAACCGTGTAAACTTTAAACTATCATAACTCCTTCATACGAGGTCCATTTTGGACGAAACTAGTTGCATTGGAATCGTATAGACGAGCACTACGCTATGGAACTGGATTTGAGTCATTTGGAGCTAGTGAAAATTTTAGGTAAAATTAGACGCACGTTTAATTTTATTCGAAATAAAACGCTGGAAATCAGAAATTCAAGGTGAGAACTTCTCACTCAATCGAAATAGTTTCGATTTAAATTTTAAATAGTTAAATTTAAAATTGTTGATTATATGCCTGGATGATAAATTATTATCTATTGATTGTTAAAATAGACATTATACGCCATATATTAAGCGGATGTTATTTATTAAAAACATATACCGCGATAATTCCATCTTGATTGGAATTGGTATTATATATGTACTTGGAGTTGATTTCCTGCATTATATAGCGGATGAGACCCTATTGCGCCGCATAATAGCGGTAATATTTTATAAATCCTATATACTGCGTATTCCGTCTTGAAACGGAATTGATATTGTGCTAATGTCTGTGGATGCAGGGAAACAGGTTGTGTAAGGACCTGCAAATCCGTACTCCTTGAATAGACACTAATCTCTATTGATTAACTCAAGATGAGTGGAAATACGAATTCTTAGGGTTTAAAAAAAAGAAAAAGATAGAAGAAGAGAGAAAAGATAGAACAGAACAGAAAGAAAACAACAGAACAATATCAGAATCTCACAGTCGCAGCGGACAACATATAATAGATAAATGAATAATCTTTAAACAAAGAACTATATCAGTTATTACATCACATTACATTTCATTTCATCACATCACCAGAGTGTACAACTATCAAACAACAACAAACAGTGGAAAAGAAATACTATATAGTAGTAATACGCCATGCTGTCCAGCTTGCCTCCAGCAACTCCCGAATTCCAGAATATCCTGATAAACCTGACTCTTGACTGCCCGGGGGGAAATTAGTGGGCACCCAGAGTTTAGGAAGGAAAACAATAAACTCCGAGTCAGTCATGTGACTGGTGTGAGAACTAAAACAGTTTATTTTTTTTAACAAAGTACAGAATAATTTTAAAATAGATTCGCAATGCTTTTTAGAAAATGAGACTACCATAAGGCCTCCCGCACACACACACACACAATGCAAACGCAGAATCGGAGGAGATTTCTCCTTATGATAGTCAAAGATGCTTGATACGCATTAAAAAGAAACATTTGATATTATTACTAGTGCATAGTGTAGGGAAAATCATTTTGAAAGTAAAGATATAAATCTTAGCCAGCATAGGCATTTCGCACTTATGCCTATATAGCTACCATCCAAACGGTGGTGACCACCATAAGTGAATGATAGGTTCTACAACTAAAACCGTACAAGATCGTATTGTTTCTTTGGATATCCAACAAATGGTCAGGCCAAGGAACTTCCCATTGCCACATGGAAACGCCTCTGGAATGACGTCCCGAGAACCTAACCGGATCTCTGCCAACACAAGGCCGGGTTACCCCTAACTGGGTAAGTACTGACACGAATATGTCATCCCCTGATCGTAACCAATCTAAATCCGAGGATCCTCGATTTCCAACAACCACAAAGAAATAAATTTGCAGCAACAACATAGGTTAAATATCTGGGCTTCATACCATGATACTACCTCTATCCATAAGGAATGACATACACTAAAGGGGCACTACCCCCTAATAACCTTGCTGCATCCTTCCTGTTTTGACCATTTCCGGGGTGTGAGGTCCGACGTAGTCTCGTCCACAAAGCTACGCTTTATACAAAAGCTGTGCTTTGATTCAACAAATGCTCAACAGCACTTAGCATATCACACTACCAAATTCGGAGTATATTACTAATAACCTTCAACTACATAACCTCTGAGCTCGTACGTCTCAGAGAAGGGTATTAATGCTAAGAGAATAAATTCTCCGCCACCAACAAATTTGTATTTGAAAGAAATCAGCTTTATATCTCAATTTGTAATGTCAGACATACTATCCATACAAGTCTGTTCCGGGATCGAACAGAACCGAAGGCACTTACAAAGAAGTCCTTGCAATCAGGATATTCACTAATCACGTCCGGACTTCCCATCACATATGGAATCTCTATACCGAGGCCATTCGGTGCAGAGACATTCGACGGTAATCTTTCCGTTTTCAAAAATATCCGGTCTTCAACACCGGTCTTCAAATGCAATTCATAACGACGTATCACATATTCGGAATGGGTCATACGACCCCAAGGTCCTTTCCCGGCTAACACGAATAGTGAGAGCTTATTCAAAAATAAGTGTGGCATTCAAATTCAAGCAAAACACAACAAATACCCATTCAAAGGTAAATATTGATAGTCGGTTATTGAACTATCAGCGGATATGCACAACATCACCAGATTCCAAATAATTTTCCAAATTATTTATTTTCCAAAAATATCTTTACAAGATGTATATTTTCCACACTTAAACCATTTGAAAACAATTTTCAAGTCACTTTTCACCTTTACCACTTTTGAAAAAAAAATCATACATTTTCCTTACGCGGAAATACTTTCATTTCAACATGGTTCATTTCAACCAATTAAATAAATCCTTAATGATTTACTTTATATTTACGTTCCAAATCTGTAAATTAATTCCCACACTTCAAAAATAAATCAACGTTTATTTTTAAACAAATTCCCTTTTTCATTTATAAATTCCATAGTGAATTTACATTCCAAAATATTTATGAATATACGATTTCAATTATTCATTTTCAATTTATCTTCAAAAAGTTATATTTTCAAAACGTTTCATTTCACATTGGAAAAACATTTCCAGACTTATTTATTAATAAGTAATTCACAAATCTACTTATTTTCAACATTTGAAAAATATTCAATATACTTAAATCGAAATTAAGTATATATTTCATTCTTTAAGGAAATCATTCTCTTAAACATATTTATTTGGGCCAAAACGAATGTTGCGTAAAACATTGTTACGACAACCAAAAATCAGTAGTATAGAGATTCGAAATTAAAATAGATATATAAATCCCGATACAATATAAAGAATTTCCTTTCGGAAATCATTTACTATAACAACAGTGTTATAGTCCACCATTTCCTTCTATTTCTCGAAAACGTCTATTTCAACAATGAATGCTGAAATCTATGGTTTCGAATCTTAACACATTTTAAAAACATCGTTAGATCGTTTTAATTCTATTTAGAACATCACATCCAAAACATTTTCTTTAACATATTATTCACCATCCAAAAACGTGAATATACTTCGTTAACTAATTTCATCATTTCTATATATTTTATTTTAAAGGATTATTCACTGTCTAAAACGTGAATATAACTCCATTAATAAGTTATAACAATTTACTTATCAAAATAAGCCGTTTGCGGATTTATAAAACAATGTTTATAAATTCCATTTCTATTTATTTTATAACAACTTCCTTTTATAAACCTCCTTTATTAACCTATTTCAATTTATAACTCAATTATATACCAAAAGTTCATATTATAAGTTAAATACTTATAATCTATTTGTTTACAAAATCGTTCTTTTAAACTTCCCAAATTATAAATCTTATTACTTATAAGATTCATTTATTTACCCAAATCTATTCTTTTAATAACTTTACAAATTTTATAAATCTACTGCTTATAAAATTCCATTTATAACTTCATCGTTTATAATTCTATAAATTTCATTCATTTATTAAGTTCATTTACACTTCATTCTAACACTTATAAAAACTCGTTTTATAATTCAAATATTTTAATTTCTAAATATCAATTTCATAAATCTTTTATATAAATCAATTTATATTGTTATTTTAAAAACGTCTTTAAACTCCTTTATAATTTCACCATTTTCTTTGATTTAAAAAATAATCAAATCTCATAAATCCTATATTTAAACCATTTTTTTAAATAAATTCAAAAATATCGATTTAAACTATTTTATAAAATCATTAACCCCTATATTTTCAAAAATCAACTTTTAACTATATTTCTCAAAAATCATAATTTTTATAACATTAATATTATAACATTTATTTATTTAAAACGAATCAATTCCAAAAATATTTTATAAACGTATACTTTCAAAAATCACTTTAAAAAATCCTTTTAAAATTCCAAAATTGGCCCAATGATGCTACACACCAAATAGTCCATCACGACAACAACGACATCATATATCTGTATATGATAATCAACAAATATCAAAATATCTGAAATCAAATAAATACTGTTGAGGAATCCAGTTGGATCCCTCCAACCTGTTTCCCTGCATCCAGAAACATTAGCACAATACCAATTCCGTTTCCAAACGGAATATCACGGTATATATGATTTAAAATATTATCCGCTTAATAGTGAGAAGTTCTCACCTTGATTTTCAATTTCGTTTTCAGCTTTTATTTCGAATAAAATTAAACGGACGTTTAATTTTTTCCAAATTTTCGCTAGCTCCAAACGACTCCAATCTAATTCCATAGCGTAATGCTCGTCCATACGAACCCAACGCAACCAGTTTCGTGCGTTTTCGACCTCGTATGAAAAAAATATGAATTTTTAAAGTTACACGAATTTAAAACATATAAATTTACAAATTTATTTTATATTTCTAAACCTAATAGATCTCAGCCGTCCATCTCTACTCTGCAACACCGTGGCGGCTCCCCTCTTCTTCTTCCCTACCCAGTAACGTGCCCGAGAAAAAGGAACCCACGGCTGCCCCCATCTATGAATTTTCACAACCACTACAACCCATTACACAACGATCGACCACCTCCATTTGGAAGCTCTAGCTCCCATCTACCCACGCCTAAATCCAAGGCAAGCTCGGTCAGCCCCAACTTGGGAACGACGAGCTCGAACGCGTAACCTTCAAGGCCAAATTGCCGATGATTTGTCTCATAATTTTCGATCTTGACCGTTGATTCTATAGAACTCACGTAGCTCTACACTTTTCTAGTTGAAACCTTTTTGAAACAATGCATGGATTGGAAATTATTGAGGGAGAAAGATGAACAATTTTCATCCATTGGTTTATGAAGCCGTCGGCTTGAATTGAAACCCTAAGGTTTGTTTTCATTTTGCAAAAGTGGAATTTAAGGGGCTTTTATAAAAAATATAACGAACACTATTCATCCCGGATTTTCCGAACTCCAAAACGAAGCGTGCCGGTTGGCGTTCCTATGGTTTACCCCGCGTTCCGAACACGATGGAACGTATTTCGGGAGCTAATTAATCATCTGTGCGAGTTATGGCAATAAACGATCGATTTAAAATTAAAATGGTAAATCAAATTTCTAGGCGTTTTGACTTGCCCCGGACAAACGGTAAATCTGATTGCTACGAAATTTGAAACCATACTATAATATCACATTACGGATCCGTTGAAACTAGTTTCGTCGAAATCCGAGACTGTTTGAAAAATAGCTATTTTAACTCGCCAAATAAATATTAAAATATTCAATTTTCATAAATTAACTTTTAATTCGATTTTAAAAGTTCTAAAATATCGTTCTAACTCCAATATGATAAAATAAAATTTTATAAATCAATTTCAATCATATTTAACCCGTTATTCAATTATTTCTGTAATTTCCCATATTAAATTATCGATTCAATTATCCAATTAAATCTAATTATTCAAAATAAAATTTATTCGACTTATAAATTTCACTTATTAATATTTAAAATTAATTAAATATACAAAATTTAATTGACATAAATTCTGGGTCGTTACAAACTTCCCCCTTAAAAGAATTTCGTCCTCGAAATTACCAAGTAAGAAAAGTTACAGAATCTATTAACTTTCCCAAAACAAACCATTCAATTTAGATTTTTCAAATCTCTTAAGTGTTTAACTTTCCCAAAATTCATAGTTAAACTTCTTATAATAACTTTACTAAGTTTTCAAATCCAACATAGTTATCTTTCAAAAACAACTACTATTGTTTAACTTTCAACTCCAAATCAAAATTATAGTTTTCACAAACTTTCCCAAAAATTCCCAAATTTTTTCTAACGCCTTAAATTTTCGGAAAAATTCGCCATAGTCTCCTTTGCGCGGCTTGATCCGAAAAAAAAATGAAAGTATATATATCACAAATATACATCTCATCAAGTGATGAGGCATCCCGCAGGGAAAAAAGTGTAAAAGTACGATATTTAATCCGAGATACGTACCTTATATATTATTAGCGAGCATATACGGCTAATATAGCGCGAAAGCGAGCTCCAAATGCGAAGCAAACGCAATCTGCACCTACTAAACACTCAACAAACAGATGAGCAACATGTACATAGACAATAGTATCGATATACAACATATAGCAACATAATAACTATATATTCCAACATAGCAAATGTAGTAAAAGCAATATATTCAACCATCAACCAACCATCATCCAACTAGCATTCAACTAACATCCATAACCAATAAATATTCATTGATATTCTCATTAATATTCAATGAAGTGGGTTTTCAATTTAATCACATTTGATTCATTAACGGTGGATGTTTTTACTAACATTCATTTTCAATTAGTTTATATTCACTAATTCATATCCAAGTTGGTTCACTTCCAAATCAAATTCAATTCTATTTAAGATTCACTTAACTTCCAATTGGATTTCAATTACTTTAGCTTTTAATTTCATTAACTCAATTGCATATAGGTTTTTATACAATCAACTAATTATCATATAACAACCAATGTATATTAATTGCAACCAAGTTCCTTTGCTTATATTCATTCATTTTGGTTTAACACCTTTACTTTCAATTGGTTTAACTAAATTGATTTTCATTCAATTATTCAATTTTTTTTCAATAACATTAGATTTTAATGAATTAACACTTACATTCATTACTTCATATCAATTTATTTACATTCAATTGATTTACATTCAATTCATTCGTTCATTTCAATTACTAAAGTTGAATTTCATTACATAACTCAAGTTCACATTTATCACTTAACTTTATTAATTTACATTGATACCAAAATCAACTTCATTCAACATCTCTTAAGTTATATTCCATTTAAACATTATTTGGTTTTACTTAACTTAAATTCCCACTTATAAATCCAATTCAGATTCTCAATTCTGAAGTAAATTTTATTTAACATTTACCAAAGTCAAATTTCATCACTTATTCAAACTCATTTTTATTTACAACTCATATTCATGAATATATTCATATAGTTTCACTTCTTATATATATATATATATATATATATATCTAAGTTTATTTTACAATTGTAAATCACTTTAATTATAATTTCATACTTATAATTCATTTGCTTATACAATTATTCTTTTATTCAGATTATTCAAACAAATTTTAAATTTACTTATATATATTCTTACATTTTCAACAACCAAACAATCAACTTATATACACTTTAATAATTCTGAAAAATTATTCCTTTAAATATAAAATATACTCAAGGTAAAATTATTTCATTTACCCAATTTAAAACAATATTGTGTCGAATTGTTCTGTACAAGTGTTTAGAGATCCCTATCAACAACGTTAATTACTCGTATTAACCAGAATCCATACACCACTCAACAAACCAATCATCACAATATAAAACGATTTTATATTCACTAACAAATACGCTCTCATAGATATTATTACACTCAAACTCATTCTAGAGAACTACTGACTCTATCTCTAATGAGTAATACACAACAGAGCCATGGTTGTCGCTTAACCATATGCTCTGATACCAGATTGTAAGGACCCGCAAATCCGTACTCCTTGAATAGACACTAATCGCCATTGATTAACTCAAGATGAACGGAAATACGAATTCTTAGGGTTTAAAAAAAAGAAAAAGATAGAAGAAGAGAGAAAAGATAGAACAGAACAGAAAGAAAACAACAGAACAATATCAGAATCTCACAATCGCAGCGGACAACATATAATAGAAATTGAATAATCTTTAAACAAAGAACTATATCAGTTATTGCATTACATTTCATTTCATTTCATTACATCATCAGAGTGTACAACTATCAACAACAAACAGCGGAAAAGAAATACTATATACTAGTAATACGCCATGCCGTCCAGCTTGCCTCCAGCAACTCCCGAATTCATGAATATCCTGATAAACCTGACTCTTGACTGCCCGTGTGGAAATTGGTGGGCACCCAGAGTTTAGGAAGGAAAACAATAAAATCCGAGTCAGTCATGTGACTGGTGTGAGAACTAAAACAGTTTATTTATTTTTTAAAACAAAGTACAGGATAATTTTAAAATAGATTTGCAATGCTTTTTAGAAAATGAGACTACCACAAGGCCTCCCGCACACACAAACAATGCAAACGCAGAATCGGAGGAGATTTCTCCTTATGATAGTCAAAGATGCTTGATACGCATTAAAAAGAAATATTTGATACTATTACAATTGCATAGTGTAGGGAAAATCATTTCGAAAGTAAAGATATAAATCTTAGCCAGCATAGGCATTTCACACATATGCCTACTATAGCTACCATCCAAACAGTGGTGACCACGATAAGTGAATGATAGGTTCTACAACTAAAACCGTACAAGATCGTATTGTTTCTTTGGATTTCCAACAAATGGTCAGGCCAAGGAACTTCCCATTGCCACATGGAAACGCCTCTGCAATGACGTCCCGAGAACCTAACCGGATCTCTACCAACACAAGGCCGGGTTACCCCTAACTGGGTAACTACTGACATGAATATGTCATCCCCCGATCGTAAGCGATCTACATCCGAGGATCCTCGATTTCCAACAACCACAAAGAAATAAATTTGCAGCAACAACATAGGTTAAATATCTGGGCTCCATACCATGATACCACCTCTATCCAGAAGGAATGACATACACTAAAGGGTCGCTACCCCCTAATAACCTTGCTGCATCCTTCTTGTTTTGACCATTTCCGGGGTGTGAGGTCCGACGCAGTCTCGTCCACAAACCTACGCTTTATACAAAAGCTGTGCTTTGATTCAACAAATGCTCAACAGCACTTAGCATATCACACTACCAAATTGGGAGTATATTACTAATAACCTTCAACTACATAACCTCTGAGCTCGTACGTCTCAAAGAAGGGTGTTAATGCTAAGAGAATAAATTCTCCGCCACCAACGGATATGTATTTGGAAGAAATCAGCTTTATATCTCAATTTGTAATGTCAGACATACTATCCATACAAGTCTGTTTCGGGATTGAACAGAACTGAAGGCACTTACAAAGAAGTCCTTGTAATCCGGGTATTCACTAATCACGTCCGGACTTCCCATCACATATGGAATCTCTATACCAGGGCCATTCGGTGTAGAGACATTCGACGGTAATCCTTCCGTTTTCAAAAATATCCGGTCTTCAACACCGGCCGTCAAATGCAATTCATAATGACGTATCATGTAACAGCCCGCAAATCCGTACCCCTTGAATCAACAATATACTACCCTAATTGACTCAAGTGAAACAGAAATACGAACCATTAAGGTTAAAAGAAAAAGAGATAGAAGAAGAAGAAACTAAACAATATCAGGATCTCACAGTCGCAGCGGAATAAAATATAATAGTAACTATATATCTTTACACAAAAATGAAATCTATAACTGTTTATACACAACATATAATCAGAGTAGCTCATACATCAATCAACACATAACAGACATACCATACAACATAGCAGCGGATATATATATACATAGGTAAAATAGTACGTCTCGGACTCCAGCTCCTCTCCTGCTCCATAGCAACCTATCCTGAACCTATAATACTCGGTCTGACCCGAGCATTATAATGAAATAACACCCGAGTCAGTCTGGAATACCAGCTGATAATAATGCACACAATTGATTATTAAAGTTTCAAAAATCCTTTTGAAAACAAAAGCATCTCGTAAGACCACGCCACAAATAAACATGTCGGGTTTTTACCTTACGATAGCTAAAACACTTTTTATAGAAATCCTCTGATATTATAATAGGGTCTATTTACAAATACTTATAAAATAGCCGAAATTGTTACATTATTAAATTCCAGCTACTAGCCACCGAAGTGGGTAATACAAACAAAACTCGTAAAAGGCTCGTAGGGAAAATGGATTCCAACTAATGACTAGGCACTGGGGTACCACCTGTCACAGTACGTGGTCTAGATCACAGTACCGAGGACTACTCCCTTCGTCCCCTGCAACACAAGACCGGAATCACCTATGGGCAATTCCGAATAAGATCACCCCGCGGTTGGGATCAGCAACCGCATCACTAAGCCGAAATAAAAAGGAACCTCTAGACAGGGATGACCTTACTCTCCAGTGGGGGCTACCCACGAAGCCTTGCTGCATATCCCCTGATTTTCAGTCATTCCCGGTTGATGAGGCTCGAGGCTAAACGATACCTTTAGCACATATCCCTTAGAATGCCCATCGTCCGCTGACGATGTCACGAAGCATTCGTCCATACAAGTCCGTCCCGGGTTCGAACGGAACCGAAGGCACTATTCCTACTACATCCATTTTGGAAATATCCTCAGGATTAGCAGCGACTAGCCCTTGCACTTCACTGCTCCATCTTCGACTCCGAAAACGTTTTATCGCACGAAAACGTACAAACCGGATCGAAGTGGTTTTCGAGAAATAAATCTCGATCCCGGTCTCTTCGAAACGATCAACGCAATTTGTCCAATATTGATAGTCGGTGATTTAACTATCAATTTATATTCATAAACATCCATAGCATCCATCACACATTAAATAATATTCCATATTATTTATTTACCTCAAATATCTTTAAAAGATATATTTCAAATTTCCAAAGCTCATTTGAAAACATTTCCCAAAATTCTCCATTTACAAGGTAAATCCTTTACCATATATTTCCATTGGAATCGCCAAGTTCAAACAATTTAGATTTATAATAATTAAAACATTTATTTCTAAAATATACTTAAAACAGGTAAATTTACTACTAATTATATACTCAAGATATAATTTCCAAATATATAAAGCAAAACTATTATATAAGATATAACTTGATTTAAAATAGGGTTTTAGTTATACTATAATTAAAAAAAAATAGAGTTGTAAAAGAATTTATACTTATACCAAAATATCTTGAGTCAAAACTAGCTCTTGAAAACAAATCCAATTGTTAAAAATAATTACTAAGGCATTTATAAAATTTACTATTGCTAATTTATAAATAATTACTTTTAAAACAAAAATTTTCAAAACATTCTTTAAAACTGGTTTAAGATTTTAAAACTTCCTTTTTATAAAATCAATTTAAAACTCGAACTTGGTTTTTTCCCAAGGAAATCTCATTTCTACTAAATCATCACAGAAATCCTTCTCACGATTTCTGTCCAATTATTTCAATTTAGTTTTATATTTTAATAACATAAATTATTTTCCCAAATTTTCAACTAATAACATTTATCTTTGATTACCATTCCAGATTTTACAACTTTCAATTTCCATTTTTAAATAGATTTTAGATTTTAATCTTTTTAAATCCATTATTTAACAATACCTTTTATTTCTCTAAAATTCAATTTTATCCATTTACAATTAATTATGGATTTATAATTTATTTAGAAATATTCCAATACTATTTCATTTCAGTTTTCCCATCCAACAGATTATAATTTTTATATTCTTTCAAATTTCATATTTATTAATTTTCTTAGTTTCTTTTGAAACCCAATTAAATTCCTTTAAAATTTAAACTCCAAATTCTTTTAAAATTAACATTCTGAGTTTTATAGTTAATATCACAATATCACAATGCAATTCAATTCCAAATTTATCAATCACAATATATAACAGGCATCATTACCAATTATAAAAATAATACTACATTGTGAGGAATCCAGTTGGATCCCTCCAACCTGTTTCCCCTGCATCCACAAATATTAGCATATCACATATATAATATCAATTCAATTTGATAATAATTAACATATTCAGCTAAACATCCAAACAAACAATCAATACTAGCTGTCTACTTTACTAGCATCCAGATGTGAGTGAGAATAACTCACCTTGAGTTTCGGCGAGCGTTTGAAATTCAAATTAAACCGAACGACGTTCGATTTAACCTAAATTTCTACTTGCCCGGAATGAATCCGGATCTGCTCCATCACGTAGTATTCTCTCCTGCGATTCCAACGCTTCCAGTTTCGTCCGAAACTGATAACATATGCAATAGTTATGTATTTTATAAATTCCAATTTGAATTTAAAACAAATTTCTTTTTTTTTTTTTATTACCAAACAACTACAGGCCGCACGTTCCCTTTCTCCCTCACGTTACTTCTCCTTCCAGGCAACATCAAACCCATCAACGCAATCTAGGGCTCGAGACCGCGACCACCACAGGCCGTTCCACCTCAATCGGAAGCTACTGCTTCGAAGGCCTTCGCTCCCTCTACCTTCGGTCCATGAACCACGCATCGCGGCCCCCTTCTTGGCTCGCAAATCGAGCACGAACGGCCACGAACGGCCCACGAAATCTTCCCCTCCGCTTCACAGAACTCCATCTCCACCGTTGGATCCCTTGAACTCGACGTCCTCTTCAATCTTCTAGTTGGAAGTTTATGAAATTACTGCATGGATTGAGAGATTTGGGTGGAAGAGCGATAATCGATTTCGGCCATTAACTAAAATATGCGGCGGCTACTGATGTATTCATTAGGCTAGGGTTTGATAAAACGATATATATATAATATAATTTATTATTATTTTATTAATATCATTCTCTTTTTAACAACTTGCAATCGAACACCAATCCTCACATTCCGGCAGGCGATCCTAAGGTTTTTCCGCGTTCCGGACACAATGGAACAGGTTTCGTAAGCTAATTCGATCGTATGCACGAGTTACGGAATAAAACGATCAATTTGAAATTAAATCGATTAAAACGATTTCGGTGCGTTTCGAGCTGCCGGGGTCAAACTACAACTCCGATTGCTACAAAAATTGAAATCCGGTAATAACTAACTATTACGGATCCAATGAAACTAGTTTCGTCGAATTCCGAGACTGTGCCCCGGAAGGCTATTTCAACTCGTCTATTAAATTAAGCAATTTTCGAAATTATCGAAATCACTCCAAATCTCCACTTTTAAAATTTTATTAACTTAACAATAATTCATATAACATTTATAAACACATTAAAAATCGTTTTGGCTCATTCCGGACCAAAATCTGATTAATTGCATTTTTAATAATATTAAATTCATTTTAAATTCATAAAAAAAATTCCAAATAATAATCTATTAACTTTTAAATTCTTCCAAAAATCTAACAATATCATGTATAACCTATGGAACTTAAAAATGCATTTAAACATCAATTTTATAACAATTCCCATTCAATTTCCAATATATTCTCAGTTCTAATAATTATTATTATTACTCCAATTCAAATGGAATCACCATATTTTGAAACTATAACTCATCTTATTAACTCAACCATAGTCTTCTATTATCAAGATTCAAATTAGAATCCATATCCAACATTTAAAATGAATTAAATGTTAAATTTTGGCGACCCAAAATTCCGGGTCGTTACATTCCTTCCCCCTTATAAAAATTTCGTCCCCGAAATTTATATAAGGTAGAACATACACTTAAACCCATTTACTTATCCCATTAGCTTAGTTAAAAGCTTATATACACTTCACAAAATCCTTTTTGTTCAATTCCCAAACCTATTTGCTTTATTAATTCTAAAGCTTTAATTTTTACTTATAACTTCCCAAGTCATTTAACTTTTCCCAAAACCCCAAAAATTTTCTAACTCCCTAAATTTACGGAAAATTTCGGCAGAGTCTCCCCTGTACGGAGGAGCTTCTGCGATATCGCAGGATACACAAATATATATACATCGGCCCACACGGCCGGAAACCAAAATATAACACAATATATATATCATTTCCCCAATTTTATTTGCGTAGGTGTACCTTTAAGCAAATTTTTAAAAGCAAGCGGCTAATATAATGCATAAACGCACTCCAAACCTCTCGAACGCCTCGCATTCCTGCACTTACTCAACATACTTATTAGTTTACAAAGATATGAGTATTTTAACAACATTTTCAATGTAAATGCAAATCAAACACATCCATTTACATTCCAAACAAATATTGCATAATATCATAAGTAAATCATACTTTAAAGTATGTTCCACACTTATTTTCTAATGCCAAACTCCATTTTATTTCACATAAATGATTTACATACAAGTTCGGCCATTCCAATTCATAATTACTACTACAAATTCATATTCACTTCAATATAATGAATATATGCATTTAATTCATTTACCTTACCTTTATACTCAAATCCCTTTATTAAGATTTAGCCCATTCTATTTCATCCAAACTAACTTCGTTTTATTACACTTGAAATGGTTTACATTCAAGTTCATTATATACCATTTATTAATCTCAACTAATTCATTTCCCAATTTGATTTACAATCAAATTTTATTTTAAGCATGAAACATGAGTATTTCTTTTATAATTCATTTCTCATTCATATGCAAACATCACTTATCCAAAAGTCAATTCATTCCAATTGATTTAAAAACCCATTCCATATGCTATTTTAAATCAATTCACTTGCATTCTTTCACAAAACTCCTTAAATTAGATTCCAATCCATATCAATTTATTCAAACATCAATTCAATTGCATAACACCTCAATTCTTTCTTGCATACCAAATTTAGTTTCATTTTAATTGGACTCCACTTAATCAAATTCCAATTTATCCAAAACCAATTTAGTTGTTGTTTAAACAACTCAATTCTGAATATATTCAAATATTCATGTCATTCAAGCAAAACAATTGCCACTTAAGCTTAACCATTTAAAATTAATTTCAACTTAGATTTATATTAGTTTTACTCCATTACAAGGTTCACAAATCAAACATTTTCTCTTTCCAATGCAATTGTTAAATTACATTTCCTTACATCTTTATTTCTTTAACCAATCCAAGTTTATTTTTATTATTTTATTATTCTTATTATTATTTTTTAAAATCATGCCTTGATTTTCATATTTTCAAATCCATTACTTAACTTAAGTTTACACTTATCATTCCACTTGCAATTCAATGCCTATCACCCAACAAAATTTATGCAAGACTACATTATAAAGCTTAATCACATTTATTTAATTTACTTAAGCTTTCTCCTCAATATTACCATTTTCCGATTATTTCATTTAACAATTTAAATTCCTACCTTCCCGTATACTTCTTTAAATAGAATTTAAATTTCTTTCAATATTATTTGTTACACAATTGAAATTCAATTTCAATTTCATTATCAAACAAATTCCATTTTTCCATACATAAGTCCAAAACTTATTTGCCACTTAAGAACATTCACATTTATATTCCCGCTTTGCTTCATTAGACTTTGCTTTTCATTTATGGTTAAGTTTTGAATTTTTCCACACCATTCAACCCTTTCCATTTCATAATCACATATTCAAATTATAACACTTAATAACTTAAAAATATGAATTCCTTTATGCAATTATAAACAATTTACATTTCACCTTTATAACTATTTACTTTAATTCCAATTCATCAAGATTGAATTAAATCCCAATTCCTCAATTTTAATTTTCCATTTCATCTAGGTTTATTTCATTTCAAATTCACAATTTTAATTTTCCAAATACAAGTTCAAAACTTGTTTACTAAGTGAAGTTTATTCACTCCTTTTATATTCCCCTTATCTTATCTCAATTCACATTCATTTGAGATTAGATTTTTAAATTCACCATTCCATTTCATTATTTCTCATGGTGATTATAATTTCTATTTCTATTTTATAAGTTCACCAACTTATTTATTTTAAAAACTTATATTGCTCATTTTACTCCACCAACATTTTATAATCACAATTCTAAATTCCATATGTATATATATATATATCTGAATTCTTAAGGATAAAAATTCCCTTAATTTATTTCTTTGCAAACTTCAAATCCACAACCTCAAACTATAAGTATAATACTTAATAGCTTATGGGTATAATCCAATACTCAATGACCCACAATCTCAAAATCAACTTACCTTTCAATTTAATCCAAATCAATTTTATTTTAAGTCCAACTTATTTACTTATCCAAGTAAAATTCAAATTTCAATTTACTTCAATACATTTTATTCACTTTCATTTACTCAAATTAAATTTTAATTTCAAGATTTGAAATTTCTCATTTCCTTCTTATTAGCATTAGCTTCACTTAACAAATTCAATAGTTGATTCATTTCAACTTTACACATTATTTAATAAGAACTTTCCCAGAATTCAATTTACCCGGTTTTATCTCAAAACCATTTTGAAATATATCAAATATATATATACCCATTTGGTATATCAAATCAAATCTCCATGTTTTCCAAACCAATTTGGTTGTACCCAAAACAATTTGTTCATATCCCAAAACAAATTCTCATTTTTGAAATATCCAAAACAACCGTTATCCCCAACAAATCCAAACAATACCATAACCAATTACTAGGGAAGCAATCCATCACTTTAGAAACTCGAAAATGAATTCTAATGATGTGGCCAGCATCATCAGGATTATTTTCCAGCGACTGCAGTGAGTTCAATGCTTCTTAACTTTCCCAATTTCATTTCAAACAGTTTCCATTCAAAAATATTACCCAAAACAATACTCCATTATTGTCTTCAATACATTGGAAAACATTTCAAAACTTCCCAGGATTTTAAATTTCCAAATTTTTATTTTCAATCTATTAAAAATCCTTTTCAAAACTTCCGGGTTAAAATTCTGGTTTAAATTCAAATTTTAATTTCACTTCTTATTTGCAACATATTTAATTAATTCTATTTTGTTATAACCATTTCAATTTTACTATCCTAAATTCCTTATTTGCTTATATATATCATTTCAAATTTTGGATCATATTCAAGATTCTTACTTAATTATGGTATTAACAATCCAACAATCACCCAATATATAATAAGCTAGAAAATCATTTCTTTTATATTAAAATATAATTTTGGGTAAAATTATTTCATTTACCCACTTTAAAAACAATACTATGTCGGTTTATCTTGTTTAAGAGTTTAGAAATCCCTATCGATACGGTTGTACCTCCCGCACCGACCAGAATTCATAAACACTCAACCGATAAGTCAACACAGTATAAAAACAATTTTATAAGCACTAACAAGTACGCTCTCATAGCTATTAATACACTCAACTCATTATAGAGTACTATCGACTCTATTAAATGAGTAATCACCCCACCAAAGCCTAGGTTGTCGCCAACCTAAGCTCTGATACCAACTGTAACAGCCCGCAAATCCGTACCCCTTGAATCAACAATATACTACCCTAATTGACTCAAGTGAAACAGAAATACGAACCATTAAGGTTAAAAGAAAAAGAGATAGAAGAAGAAGAAACTAAACAATATCAGGATCTCACAGTCGCAGCGGAATAAAATATAATAGTAACTATATATCTTTACACAAAAATGAAATCTATAACTGTTTATACACAACATATAATCAGAGTAGCTCATACATCAATCAACACATAACAGACATACCATACAACATAGCAGCGGATATATATATACATAGGTAAAATAGTACGTCTCGGACTCCAGCTCCTCTCCTGCTCCATAGCAACCTATTCTGAACCTATAATACTCGGTCTGACCCGAGCATTATAATGAAATAACACCCGAGTCAGTCTGGAATACCGGCTGATAATAATGCACACAATTGATTATTAAAGTTTCAAAAATCCTTTTGAAAACAAAAGCATCTCGTAAGACCACGCCACAAATAAACATGTCGGGTTTTTACCTTACGATAGCTAAAACACTTTTTATAGAAATCCTCTGATATTATAATAGGGTCTATTTACAAATACTTATAAAATAGCCGAAATTGTTACATTATTAAATTCCAGCTACTAGCCACCGAAGTGGGTAATACAAACAAAACTCGTAAAAGGCTCGTAGGGAAAATGGATTCCAACTAATGACTAGGCACTGGGGTACCACCTGTCACAGTACGTGGTCTAGATCACAGTACCGAGGACTACTCCCTTCGTCCCCTGCAACACAAGACCGGAATCACCTATGGGCAATTCCGAATAAGATCACCCCGCGGTTGGGATCAGCAACCGCATCACTAAGCCGAAATAAAAAGGAACCTCTAGACAGGGATGACCTTACTCTCCAGTGGGGGCTACCCACGAAGCCTTGCTGCATATCCCCTGATTTTCAGTCATTCCCGGTTGATGAGGCTCGAGGCTAAACGATACCTTTAGCACATATCCCTTAGAATGCCCATCGTCCGCTGACGATGTCACGAAGCATTCGTCCATACAAGTCCGTCCCGGGTTCGAACGGAACCGAAGGCACTATTCCTACTACATCCATTTTGGAAATATCCTCAGGATTAGCAGCGACTAGCCCTTTCACTTCACTGCTCCATCTTCGACTCCGAAAACGTTTTATCGCACGAAAACGTACAAACCGGATCGAAGTGGTTTTCGAGAAATAAATCTCGATCCCGGTCTCTTCGAAACGATCAACGCAATTTGTCCAATATTGATAGTCGGTGATTTAACTATCAATTTATATTCATAAACATCCATAGCATCCATCACACAATAAATAATATTCCATATTATTTATTTACCTCAAATATCTTTAAAAGATATATTTCAAATTTCCAAAGCTCATTTGAAAACATTTCCCAAAATTCTCCATTTACAAGGTAAATCCTTTACCATATATTTCCATTGGAATTGCCAAGTTCAAACAATTTAGATTTATAATAATTAAAACATTTATTTCTAAAATATACTTAAAACAGGTAAATTTACTACTAATTATATACTCAAGATATAATTTCCAAATATATAAAGCAAAACTATTATATAAGATATAACTTGATTTAAAATACGGTTTTAGTTATACTATAATTAAAAAAAAAATAGAGTTGTAAAAGAATTTATACTTATACCAAAATATCTTGAGTCAAAACTAGCTCTTGAAAACAAATCCAATTGTTAAAAATAATTATTAAGGCATTTATAAAATTTACTATTGCTAATTTATAAATAATTACTTTTAAAACAAAAATTTTCAAAACATTCTTTAAAACTGGTTTAAGATTTTAAAACTTCCTTTTTATAAAATCAATTTAAAACTCGAACTTGGTTTTTTCCCAAGGAAATCTCATTTCTACTAAATCATCACAGAAATCCTTCTCACGATTTCTGTCCAATTATTTCAATTTAGTTTTATATTTTAATAACATAAATTATTTTCCCAAATTTTCAACTAATAACATTTATCTTTGATTACCATTCCAGATTTTACAACTTTCAATTTCCATTTTTAAATAGATTTTAGATTTTAATCTTTTTAAATCCATTATTTAACAATACCTTTTATTTCTCTAAAATTCAATTTTATCCATTTACAATTAATTATGGATTTATAATTTATTTAGAAATATTCCAATACTATTTCATTTCAGTTTTCCCATCCAACAGATTATAATTTTTATATTCTTTCAAATTTCATATTTATTAATTTTCTTAGTTTCTTTTGAAACCCAATTAAATTCCTTTAAAATTTAAACTCCAAATTCTTTTAAAATTAACATTCTGAGTTTTATAGTTAATATCACAATATCACAATGCAATTCAATTCCAAATTTATCAATCACAATATATAACAGGCATCATTACCAATTATAAAAATAATACTACATTGTGAGGAATCCAGTTGGATCCCTCCAACCTGTTTCCCCTGCATCCACAAATATTAGCATATCACATATATAATATCAATTCAATTTGATAATAATTAACATATTCAGCTAAACATCCAAACAAACAATCAATACTAGCTGTCTACTTTACTAGCATCCAGATGTGAGTGAGAATAACTCACCTTGAGTTTCGGCGAGCGTTTGAAATTCAAATTAAACCGAACGACGTTCGATTTAACCTAAATTTCTACTTGCCCGGAATGAATCCGGATCTGCTCCATCACGTAGTATTCTCTCCTGCGATTCCAACGCTTCCAGTTTCGTCCGAAACTGATAACATATGCAATAGTTATGTATTTTATAAATTCCAATTTGAATTTAAAACAAATTTCTTTTTTTTTTTTTTTATTACCAAACAACTACAGGCCGCACGTTCCCTTTCTCCCTCACGTTACTTCTCCTTCCAGGCAACATCAAACCCATCAACGCAATCTAGGGCTCGAGACCGCGACCACCACAGGCCGTTCCACCTCAATCGGAAGCTACTGCTTCGAAGGCCTTCGCTCCCTCTACCTTCGGTCCATGAACCACGCATCGCGGCCCCCTTCTTGGCTCGCAAATCGAGCACGAACGGCCACGAACGGCCCACGAAATCTTCCCCTCCGCTTCACAGAACTCCATCTCCACCGTTGGATCCCTTGAACTCGACGTCCTCTTCAATCTTCTAGTTGGAAGTTTATGAAATTACTGCATGGATTGAGAGATTTGGGTGGAAGAGCGATAATCGATTTCGGCCATTAACTAAAATATGCGGCGGCTACTGATGTATTCATTAGGCTAGGGTTTGATAAAACGATATATATATAATATAATTTATTATTATTTTATTAATATCATTCTCTTTTTAACAACTTGCAATCGAACACCAATCCTCACGTTCCGGCAGGCGATCCTAAGGTTTTTCCGCGTTCCGGACACAATGGAACAGGTTTCGTAAGCTAATTCGATCGTATGCACGAGTTACGGAATAAAACGATCAATTTGAAATTAAATCGATTAAAACGATTTCGGTGCGTTTCGAGCTGCCGGGGTCAAACTACAACTCCGATTGCTACAAAAATTGAAATCCGGTAATAACTAACTATTACGGATCCAATGAAACTAGTTTCGTCGAATTCCGAGACTGTGCCCCGGAAGGCTATTTCAACTCGTCTATTAAATTAAGCAATTTTCGAAATTATCGAAATCACTCCAAATCTCCACTTTTAAAATTTTATTAACTTAACAATAATTCATATAACGTTTATAAACACATTAAAAATCGTTTTGGCTCATTCCGGACCAAAATCTGATTAATTGCATTTTTAATAATATTAAATTCATTTTAAATTCATAAAAAAAATTCCAAATAATAATCTATTAACTTTTAAATTCTTCCAAAAATCTAACAATATCATGTATAACCTATGGAACTTAAAAATGCATTTAAACATCAATTTTATAACAATTCCCATTCAATTTCCAATTTATTCTCAGTTCTAATAATTATTATTATTACTCCAATTCAAATGGAATCACCATATTTTGAAACTATAACTCATCTTATTAACTCAACCATAGTCTTCTATTATCAAGATTCAAATTAGAATCCATATCCAACATTTAAAATGAATTAAATGTTAAATTTTGGCGACCCAAAATTCCGGGTCGTTACATATCACATATTCGAAATGGGTTATACGACCCCAAGGTCCTTTCCCGGCTAACCCGAATAGTGAATGCTTATTCAAAAATAAGTGTGGCATTCAAATTCAAGCAAAACACAACAAATACCCATTCAAAGGTAAAAATTGATAGCCGGTTATTGAACTATAAATGGATATGCACAACATCACCAGATTCCAAATAATTTTTCAAATTATTTATTTTCCAAAAATATCTTTACAAGATGTATATTTTCCACACTTCAACCATTTGAAAACAATTTTCAATTCACTTTTCACCTTTACTACTTTTGAAAACAAATTTCATACATTTTCCATACGCGGAAATACTTTCTTTTCAACATGGTTCATTTCAACCAATTAAATAAATCCTTAACGATTTGCTTTATATTTACGTTCCAAATCTGTAAATTAATTCCCACACTTCAAAAATAAATCAACGTTTATTTTTAAACAAATTCCCTTTTTCATTTATAAATTCCATAGTGAATTTACATTCCAAAATATTTATGAATATACGATTTCAATTATTCATTTTCAATTTATCTTCAAAATGATATATTCTCAAAACGTTTCATTTCACATTGGAAAAACATTTCCATACTTATTTATTAATAAGTAATTCACAAATCTATTTATTTTCAACATTTGAAAAATATTCAATATACTTAAATCGAAATTAAGTATATATTTCATTCTTTAAGGAAATCATTCTCTTAAACATATTTATTTGGGCCAAAACGAATGTTGCGTAAAACATCGTTACGACAACCCAAAATCACTAGTATAGGGATTCGAAATTAAAATAGATATATAAATCCCAATACTACATAAAAAATTCCTTTCGGAAATCATTTACTATAACAACAGTGTTATAGTCCACCATTTCCTTCTATTTCGCGAAAACGTCTATTTCAACAATGAATGTTGAAATCTATGGTTTCGAATCTTAACACATTTTAAAAACATCGTTAGATCGTTTTAATTCTATTTAGAACATCACATCCAAAATATTTTCTTTAACATATTATTCACTATCCAAAAACGTGAATATACTTGGTTAACTAATTTCATCATTTCTGTACATTTTATTTTAAAGGAATATTCACTGTCTAAAACGTGAATATAACTCCATTAATAAGTTATAACAATTTACTTATCAAAATAAGCCGTTTGCGGATTTATAAAACAATGTTTATAAATTCCATTTCTATTTATTTTATAACAACTTCCTTTTATAAATCTCCTTTATTAATCTATTTCAATTTATAACTCAATTATATACCAAAAGTTCATATTATAAGTTAAATACTTATAATCTATTTGTTTACAAAATCGTTCTTTTAAACTTCCCAAATTATAAATCTTATTACTTATAAGGTTCATTTATTTACCCAAATCTATTCTTTTAATAACTTTACAAATTTTATAAATCTACTGCTTATAAAATTCCGTTTATAACTTCATCGTTTATAATTCTATAATTTTCATTCATTTACGAAGTTCATTTACACTTCATTCTAACACTTATAAGAACTCGTTTTATAATTCAAATATTTTAATAAATAAATATCTATTTCATAAATATTTTATATAAATCAATTTATATCGTTATTTTAAAAACGTCTTTAAACTCCTTTATAATTTCACCATTTTCTTTGATTTAAAAAATAATCAAATCTCATAAATCCTATATTTAAACCATTTTTTTTTAAAATAAATTCAAAAATCTCGATTTAAACTATTTTATAAAATCATTAACCCCTATATTTTCAAAAATCAACTTTTAACTATATTTCTCAAAAATCATAAATTTTATAACATTTATTTATTTAAAATGAATCAATTCCAAAAATATTTTATAAACGTATACTTTCAAAAATCACTTTAAAAAAATCCTTTTAAAATTCCAAAATTGGCCCAATGATGCTACACACCAAATAGTCCATCAGGACAACAACGACATCATATATCTATATATGATAATCAACAAATATCAAAATATCTGAAATCAAATAAATACCATTGAGGAATCTAGTTCGATCCCTCCAACCTGTTTCCCTGCATCCACAAACATTAGCACAATACCAATTCCGTTTCCAAACGAAATATCGTGGTATATAGGATTTAAAATATTATCCACTTAATAGGTGGCGCAATAGGGTCTCATCCGCTATATAATGCGGGAAATCAACTCCAAGTACAAAAATAATACCAATTTCACTGTACTGTGAAATATTCGCGGTATATGTTTTTAATAAATAACCTCCGCTTACTAATGGCGTATAATGTCTATTTTAACAATCAATATATAACAATCATCATTCAAACATACATTCAAGAATTTTAAATATAACTATTTAAAATAAAAATCGAAACTGATTCGATTGAGTGAGAAGTTCTCACCTTGATTTTCAATTTCGTTTTCAGCTTTTATTTCGAATAAAATTAAATGGACGTTTAATTTTTCCCAAATTTTTTGCTAGCTCCAAACGACTCCAATTCTATGTGTAATGCTCGTCCATACGAATCCAACGCAATTGGTTTCGTACGTTTTCGACCTCGTATGAAAAAGATATGAATTTTTAAAGTTACACGAATTTAAAACATATAAATTTACAAATTTATTTTATATTTCTAAACCTAATAGATCTCAGCCGTCCATCTCTACTCTGCAACATCGTGGCCGCTTCCCTCTTCTTCTCCCCTACCCAGTAACGTGCACGAGAAAAAGGAACCCACGGCCGCCCCCATCTACGAATTTTCGCAACCACTACAACCCATTACACAACGATGGGCCACCTCCATTTGGAAGCTCTAGCTCCCCTCTACCCACGCCTGAAACCATGGCAAGCTCGGTCAGCCCCAACATGGGAATGACGAGCTCGAACGCGTAACCTTCAAGGCCAAATTGCCGATGATTCGTCTCATAATTTTTGATCTTGACCGTTGATTCTATAGAACTCACGTAGCTCTACACTTTTCTAGTTGAAACCTTTTTGAAAAATGCGTGGATTGGAAAATATTGAGGGAGAAAGATGAACAATTTTCGGCCATTGGTTTATGAGGCCGGCGGCTTGAATTGAAACCCTAGGGTTTGTTTTCATTTTGCAAAAGTGAATTTTAAGGGGGTTTTATAGAAAATATAACGAACACTATTCATCCCGGATTTTCCGAACTCCAAAACGAAGCGTGTCGGTTGGCGTTCCTAAGGTTTACCCCGCGTTCCGAACACAATGGAACGTATTTCGAGAGCTAATTGATCATCTGTGCGAGTTATGGAAATAAACGATCGATTTAAAATTAAATCGGTAAATCAAATTTCTAGGCGTTTTGACTTGCCTTGGACAAACGGTAAATCTGATTGCTACGAAATTTGAAACCATACTATAATATTACATTACGAATCTATTGAAACTAGTTTCGTCGAAATCCGAGACTCTTTGAAAAATAGCTATTTTAACTCGCCAAATAAATATTAAAATATTCAATTTTTATAAATTAACTTTTAATTCGATTTTAAAATTTCTAAAATATCGTTCTAAATCCAATATGATAAAATAAAATTTTACAAATCAATTTCAATCATATTTAACCCGTTATTCAATTATTTCTATAATTTCCCATATTAAATTATCGATTCAATTATCCAATTAAATATAATTATTCGAAATAAAATTTATTCGACTTATAAATTTCACTTATTAATATTTAAAATTAATTGAATATACGAAATTTAATTGACAGAAATTCTGGGTCGTTACATGTTGGAGGGATCCAACTGGATTCCTCACCAGTATTTATTTGATTACAGATATTGTGATATTTGTTGATTATCATATACTCATATATGATGTCTTTGCTGTCGTGATTGACTATTTGGTGATGTTGCATCATCAGATCCATTTTTGAAGTTTTAAAATAATGATTTTTGATTTTAAAAAGAATTTTAAAGTGATTTTTGAAAGTATACGTTTTATTAAATTTTGAATTGTTAAAATAAATAAACATTATAATTTTATTGTTATAAAAGTTATATCTTTGGAAAATAGTAATTAAGTATGATTTTGGAGTTATATAAGTTTTAAATAATGTTTTGTAAATTATTAAATGGATTGGTTTATTTAAATTGAGATTTTTGAATTATTATAAACGGTTTATATAAAAGATTTCTAAGATTAATATTTATAAATTAAAAATATAAGAATTGTGAAACAAGTTTTATTAAGTGTTAAAATGAAGTATAAATGGATTTCACAAGTGAATAAAATTTTATAGATTTATAAATTGTGAAGTTATGAAATGAATAGATTTTGTAAAATAAAAGATTTATAAATAATTAAATTATAAATTGGATTTTGGGTATAAAGTTGAGTTATAAATTGAATTGATTTATAAAAGGTATTTTTATAAATAGAAATGGAATTTATAAGCATTGTTTATAACTTCGAAATCAATTGAATTTGATAAATTTAATATAAAAGGTTATTAAAGGAGATATATTCGCGATTTCGGATAGCGAATTATCCTTGAAATAAAATGTGTAAAAAATATTGAATTTGGTTAGCGAAGTATATTCACGATTTTGGACAGTGAATATATTATTAAATAAAATGGATATGTTTTGGGAAAATGAATATTATCAAATGAAGTTAATTGTTTTAACGATGTATTAAATTGTGTTAAACATCGAAACCATAGATTTCAACATTCATTGTTGAAATAGACGTTTTCGAGAAATAAGGAAAAGATGGACTATAACACTGTTGTTATAGTAAATGATTTCCGAAAGGAAAGGTTTTTTTATAGTATTGGGATTTATATATCTATCTTAATTTTGAATCCCTATACTAGTGATTTTGGGTCGTTCTAACGATGTTTTACGCAACATTCGTTTTGGCTCAAATAAATGTGTTTAAGAGAATGTTCTCTTTAAAGAATGAAATATATACTTAATTTCGATTTAAGTACATTGAATATTTTCCAAGTGTTGAAAATAAATGGATTTGTGAATTACTTATTAGTAGATAAGTATGGAAATGTTTTCCAATATGAAGTGAATATTTTGGGATTTTATCTTTTAAAGATAAATATGAAAATGAATATTAGAAATCGATTTGGAAATCATATATTCATAGATATTTTGCAATTGTAAATTCACTATGGAATTTATAAATGAAAGGGAAATTTGTTTAAAAATAAACATTGATTTATTTTTGAAGTATGGAAATAAATTTATGACTTTGGAACGTAAATACAAAGTAAATCTGTAAGGATTTATTTAATTGGCTTAAATGAACCATTTTGAAATGAATGTATTTCCGCGTAACGAAAACGATTGAAATTTGTTTTCAAAAGTGGTAAACGTGAAAAGTGATTTGAAATTTGTTTTCAAATGGTTGAAGTGTGGAAATCTTTTATCTAGTAAAGATATTTTGGAAAGTAAATAATTTGGGAAATTATTTGGAATCTGGTGATGTTAAGCATACCTATTGATAGTTAAATAATCCGACTATCAGTATTTACCTTTAAATAGGTATGTGACGACCCAAAAATTTTGAGCAATTGAAATTGGAATATTCAATTGATTTTGAATATTTAAATGTTAATTTTTAACTTGAATTCAAATATCACCAATGATTTGATAATTAAATTATTGAATTAAATAATTTGAAGTTGAGTAAAATGTTGAATCTGGAGTTTTAAGCCTATTAAAAATAATTTGAAGGCTTGTAGAATTTATATTGATAGTGCTGAAGATAATGGAAGTGTTGAAATTGAATTTAACAGCGATTTGATAAGTTTTAATAATATATCGTTTAAATTGATATTTAAAAAAAGCCTTCCAAGACACAGTCTCGGAATTCGACGAAACCAGTTCCATTGGATCCGTAATATTTTATTATTATCGGATTTCAATTTTCGTAGTGCTTGGAGTTGTTGTGTGAGCATACGATTAGTAAATGCGCTTGAAACTTAATCGAGATTTTTTTAATGTAAAATATAAACGTTAAATCAGTAGCCACCTTAACATCTGATTTCCGTCCACCTAGTTGTCTCATCTTCTTGTTTAAAGTACGCTACCATCTTTTCGTGTTCCCGTTCTTCTAAACAAAGAAATTATAATGGTCGCTCCTTGTTTTTCCTTCAATTTAAATTGAAATTTATCCTAACAAATCTCCTCTCCTAATCAAAATAAATGAACCTAGTAATGGCAGCTTCATTCCAAAGCAATCACAACTTGATTTATTCCTCTTTCCTCCTTTCAGTTCGAAAACGAGGCCGAGTTCTTCGTTCTAAAAAAAGGGGGGGATCGGTGTCTTCAGTTATAAATCTGAGTACCCTCCCATCTTCTTCGTTTAAAAATCGAAATCGAATCGCGATTTAGGGCCGGGGAGTTCGTGTCGCGTGGCACGCGGGCGTCGCATTTCGTCACGATGGTTCTCGATGGTCGGAGAAGGGCAGCGTCGTGGTCGACGTCGCGAATGGAGGTGGTTGGGGTTTCATTTGGATGGGGTTTCGAATCGAGGGGAGACGATTGTTTTTGATGGCTCGAAGAATTGGGAATAGAGGTGGATTCGATTATGGGGTTTTCCGACTTGGGATGTGATGTAACTGTGCAGGCAGAGGGGTTATAGGAGTTGTGCACCGTGGTTGGAGTTGCAGCCACTGTTTGATGGAGAAGTTCGATCAGCAGAGGTATTGATTTATTCTTCTAAATTTAAATTTACAATGGTTTTATATATATACACACAGAAATAAAAAAAATTATAATAAAACTAAATATATAGAGATTTTGTTGAAGAGTTTGTATCGAAATAAAATGTTTAATATATGTATAAATTAATTTTATAAGTGGGGGTTTCAAAGGAAATATGTGTAAAGGTAAATTATCTATATAAATATATATATACATATTTTCAAGTACTAGTTAATTTTAAAATAATGTAATATGAAGATTAATTTATTAAATAAACTCATCTAATTATTTTAACCACCAAAATATTTTAGTAAAAAGGAAATTAAGGTAAAAGTAATCTATTAGTTTAAAAGAACATTTGTTGGTTTAAATGAAATGAAAATTTATAATTAATAGTTCGATCAATCCAAATATTAATTAACTGCAAAATATTTATAAAAGGTTAAAAATCGAGGAGGAGGCAAGCTGGATTTGAATGGATGCGAATAAAATAAAAAGGTGAGTTAATCTCACTCAGTTAAATTTAGATTTAAATGATTAAATTTAAATAATTGTTTGAAATGGTTGAATTGATTTATGTGATGTAGTGTGGTATATATTTGGAATTGGCATTTTATATTGTGCTAACATCTATGGATGCAGAGAAAAACAGGTTGGAGGGATCCAACTGGACCCCTTAACTTTATTTAATTATTTAATATTCTCTGTTCTGAACATCGATATTCTGTAATGAATTATGTGGAAATATTGAATGCTATGGCTTGATTGTTATAATCGGGCAATAATGAATTACCAAATGTATAATTTGAGTTTGGGAATGAAAATAAAAGAAGTGAAATTGTAAATAAAATAATTATAGAAAAGTTGAATAAATTTATAAATGAACTGGAAAGGAAATAAAGTGACTTTAAAATTTTAATAAATAAATCTTGGGTATGGGAAGGAAAAGTTAAATAAACAGAAAGTTAATGAAACTTAAACTTCAATGTTATTGTTTAAAAGAACAAAACATTTATTTTAAATTTAGGATTTAAATTATTTAAGAAGAATAAAGAACAAATTAGGAATAACTTGAAATTTGTATATTTCAGCTAAAGGATTTAAAAATCAAACTGAAAATAATAATAAAGTCCATAATTAATGAATTTCGAAATGAACTGATAAGTAAAGAAATTTATTTCAAAAGGAATAAATTGGGAATCAATTTGGAAAATTGATTTAAGTGATTGACATTGGAAATTTCTCTCTGAATAACCGAGTACGTTTTCAAAGTAAATTTTTAAATATAAATTAAAAGTTTAAAGTTGTTTTAAGAAGTATGTTTTGAAAAATTTATTATTTCTAAATATTTAAATTCTAAAGTAAGTATTTCCTTTTAATCTATTATAGCAATAATTATTTTAATCTATTATAGTAATAATTATTTAAAGAGTGACTTAGTATTTTATTTTTAAAAGTGAAATCTAGTTTTATATTTTATTTAGTAACCTTATTTTCAAATATTCATATAGTATGTATTTTTAACAAATCATTGAAGTAGTTTTAACTTAAATGTTATAAAGTATATTTCTAAGTAAAGTGTTTTAAATTATTTTAAAAATCTAGTTTTGTGCTTGGTGATTTCAGAGGAGATAGAAAATATTTGGGAAAGTTTATTCTAAAATGAAAGATGGTTTTGAAACTGATTTCAAAGGATTGAAAATAGAAATATATCTTATGAAGATATTTTTGAGGTTAATAAATAATTAGAGAAATTATTTATTGTTGGATGGTTGTTTGTGATTATTAATTGATAGTTAAATAACCGACTATCAATATTGGCCAGCTGCGTTGATCGCTTCGAAGAGACCGAGATCGAGATTTATTTCTCAAAAACCACTTCGATCCGGTTTGTACGTTTCGTGGGAAAAGAGTTTGGATTCGAAGATGGAGTATTGAAGTGCAAGGGCTAGTCGCTACTAATCTTGAGGATATTTCCAAAATGGATGTAGTAGGAGTAGTGCCTTCGGTTCCGTTCGAAACCGGGACGGACTTGTATGGACGAATGCTTTCGGAACATCGTCAGGTGGACGATGGGCATTCTAAGGAATATATTCTAAAAAGGTAACACTTAGCCTCAAGCCTCATCAAATGGGAATGAATGAAAATCAAGGGTTATGCAGCAAGGCTAGGTGGGTAGCACCCTAGCAGGGTGAGGTCATCCCTGTCTAGATGTCCCTTTTTATTTCGGCTTAGTGGGCGGTTGCTGATCCCAACCGTGGGGTGATCTCACTCGGGATTATCCAGTAAGGGGTAGTCCCGGTCTTGTGTTGCAGGGGAGCGGGCATACTCCTCGGTACGGTGATCTAGGCCCCGTACTGTGGTAGGTGGTACCCCAGTGCCTAGTAATTAGTTGGAAATCCATTCTCCCTACGAGCCTTGTAGGAGTTTTGTTTGTATTACCCACTCAGTGGCTAGTAGCTGGAATTTAACGAATGTAACAATTTCGGCTATTTTATAAGTATTTGTATATAGACCCTATTATAAATCAGAGGATTTCTATAAAAAATTGTTTTAGCTATCGTAAGGTAAAAACCCGACATGTTTATTTGTGGCGTGGTCTTACGAGATGCTTTTGTTTTCAAAGGATTTTTGAAACTTTAATAATCAAATGGGTGTGATTTTCTCACGCTGGTATTCCAGACTGACTCGGGTGTTATTTAACTGTAATGCTCGGGTCAGTCCGAGTATTATAGCATACAGGATATGATGCTGTGGAGCTCAGGAGACGAGCAAGATGACGATACGTACTCCCGTACTTGTTTATATACATATATTCTGCTGTGTTGAGTTGTTGTGTATCCATTTGTATGATATTGATGTTGAGCTGTGATTGATATACTCTGATGATGTAATATATAAACGGAGATATTTAAGTTTTGAGTAAAGAGTATTTATTATCTATTATATTTTATTCTGCTTCGATGGTTAGATTCTGTTGTTGTTTTCTATTTTTCTTCTTTTACCTCTTCTTCTTTAACCTAAATGGTTCGTATTTCTGTACAACTTGAGTTGATTGTTGTAGAATAGTGTTGACTCAAGGGGTATGGATTTGCGAGTCGTTTCACTTGGTATCAGAGCATAGGTTGGTGAAAACCTTGGCTCTGGTGGGAATTACTCGTTCAAATTAGAGTCTGTAGTACCCTAGAATGCGTCTGAGCGTATTAATAGATATGAGCGCATATTTGTTAGTGAATGTAAATTGTTTTAATATTGTGTTGATTGATTTATTGAGTGGCATATGAACCTTCGTCGGCACAGTCTGTACAACTGTATCGAAGGGGTTTCTAAATACTTGAATAGTACAATCAACACGGTATTGTTTTAAATGTGGGTAAATGAAATAATTTTACCCAAAAATATATTTTGATATAAAGAAAAGATTTTGTAAACTATTTTAGCTAACATATGGTTGCTTGAATGTTAGAAATGATAATATAAAATTATTATCATCGTTAAGTGAAAATTTAACTAGAAATTGAAATATAACAAAAATTTAAGGAAATAAATTCATTATAAAATGAAATTTATAAATATGAATTATAAATGTAAATTATAAATTGAAAATATAATCAAATAAGAATTTGTATGAGCATAAGCTATGCAAATGAATTATAGTTAAAATTGATTTAAGCGGGATTTGGAAATTTAAAATCCCAAAGATTTTGGAAGTGTTTCGAAGATAAATAATAGCGATATTATTTTGGAGTTTTTTTGAAAGGAAATTGTTTCAAATAAATTTTAGGAAAGGATATAGCATTAAATTCACTTCAGTCACTGGGAAATAACTTCGGTGATGACTGCAGCATCATCGATGTTCATTTTCGAGTTTCTAAGTGATAAATTGTTGCTAAACTGATTCGTTCAGAAAAGTTAGTTTTTTTTGAAAATTTCAAAGGAAATTTGTTGGGAATAAAACCAGGATTGGTTTAATTTTTGAGAAAATGTGATTTGAGATGTTGGAGATTTCAAAACAATTTGAAACCAAAGCCGGGTGTTTAAAAATCCTGATGAGATAGTTGTAAGCTTATAAATTGAGATGATTTTTAAATCAGGAAGGAAATATAAGCTTTGAATGTTGGAAATTTAAATTTAAAGAGAAAAGTTAAAAATGAAATTAACCTGGATTGGAAAATAAAATTTAACTGGATTGAAATTAATTGAATAGGTTGAAAATAATATCCAGTTGTATTCGAATTAAGTTAATATCGAATTGAGGTAAATAAAACTGAGTTAAAAGAAAATTGAATTGGGATAAGAATTCAATTGAATTGTTGAATGGAATTAGATTCTTATCTGAATAAATGGAAAATAAGTTGAATAAGAATTGGAATGAAAAAATAAAATAAAAAAAAAGATGAATATATTTAAGCCTTGATTGAATGGAATTGTGTAAATAATAAGTTGTGACTTATCAATTGAAAATGGAATACAAAATCCAAAATAAATATTGTTTGATGAATTGAAAAATAAAATGAAGATCAAAACTTGAATTATAAAATAAATTGAACTTAAGAAAATCAGATGAAGTAATATTTGGAATGAAAAAAAAAGTGTTGAATTATAAATAGGGAAAGAGCTATTTAGATAATGAAATATTTAATGAGAACCCAATGTAGTTAAATAGAAGTTGAATTATGAGTTTGTGATGAAGTTTGGAAATAAACTCAAGTTATAAATCAAATTCGACTTGAATCATTAGTGAAGAAAATATAATTGAAAGTGGCCTTGCAATTAATTAAGTGAATTGAGAATGAAATTTGCAATGTAAGTTAATAAAATTGTATGGTAGTTTTAAAAGTGAATGGTAGAATCAGAACTGGAGCTATAAATTGAAAATTTAACTTGAAGTGTTAACAAATTAAATATAATTGGAAATGTGTCGAATAAAGGAAAATGAAATAGATTGAAATAGTAATGGTAGGAATTGCAAATAAAATCCAAATAAATGGAAATAAATTGGAAATGGCCGTGTAATCAATTGAATGAGTTGAATCTGGAAAGCTAAATTTTATAACAACTAATCAAAAGAAATTGTAAATTTAAAATGAGATTTAACTAAGATAGAATTAAGTTGAGTGAAAGAGAAAAGTTTACTCGTAAGATGAAATGAGCTTAAGTATAAAATTGAAGTAAATTGACTTAAGCTGAATGAATGGAGGAGAGTTGAATTGAAATCAACTTAACCTAAGTTTAATAATATTGGATTGGGTTTAAATCAAGTGAAAACAAATTTTAATCGAAATAAAATTGGTGGGTTATAAATAATATTTAAGGGAATGAAAATTCATAATGGATTGAGTGGGTGAACTAATTATATTGAATAAATAAATGATGGAATAAATAAGAATCAAATGAAATGTGGTTTAAATAAGTAGAGAAATGGTTATGGAATGAAATAGCTCGAATTGTTTTCGAGCTAAATAAAATAGTTTGGAATAAATAAGAATCAAATGAAATGTGGTTTAAATAAGTAGAGAAATGGTTATGGAATGAAATAGCTCGAATTGTTTTCGAGCTAAATAAAATAGTTTGGAATAAACAAATATGGTATGAAATGTAAATGAATGGATTGTGAAGGAAATTCAAACAGAATGTGTCAAGCTAGATCAAATGATTTTGAATGGAACTTGTGGTTGGTTGATAAAATGAAATGCAAGTGGATGGATTCAAATATGAAATGTAATGAAAATGAGAATATATGGACTGTCAATATATTTAAAAATGGAATAGAATTAAGTATAAATTGAGTTGAAATCAATTTAAATTGGCTATAAAACATAAGTACTTATTTATTCACATGCATCTCATCGAATTGTATAGAATAAATTGTCATTGGATGTAAATGGAAGAAATTAAAATTCTATGTATTGATAAGGGTGAAATAAATTGATTTTGAGAGCAATTGAATGAAATATGAGTTCAGTTTGCTTAAAAATTAATTAAATGTAAGTTTGTGAGTTGTTAACCATTCGGATTAAGTAAAATGACATGTGATTGGGTGTAAGCAATTAAAATTAATGTTGGAATATTTAAATTGCTTGTAAAAAGTGTTTAATGGGCATTTCTTTTAGTATTCATATGTTTTAACTGTTGCAAGTAAGTGAAATGTGTTGAACTTCTTATATTTGGCACTTACATGTTTAAATTAAGTACAGGTACCTGGAAGCCGTGTGGCTGGATTTGGTTGTGCTATTTGCTAAAAATAATAAGCCGCTTGCTTAAAATGCTAAATAAGGTACGCCTACGCAATAAAATTAGGAAATATGAACTGTTTTTGGTTTTTCCGACCGGGTGGGTCGGTGTATATATATTTATATCTTTTGTCAAATTGCAAAAGCTCCTTCGTACAAAGGAGACTCTGCCAAAATTTTCCAAAAATTTTGGGAGTTTGAAAATTTTTGGAAAATTTTGTTAACGACAAAACGGTTTCGAATTGGAAATTGAAATAAATTAGTAAATGAAACTAATTAAAATAATGACATGAATTAGTTATAAATGGGAAATAAAATTTCAATATTTAGAGTTGATGATAAATTGAGTTCATACGAAAATGAAAGAATTAATTTGAATAAAATTTGACATAAATTAAAACGGTGAAATGGGAATAAATAAAGAAACCGATATTACAAATATATAAGTAAGTTAATATTTGAACGAATAAATATTGACATTCGGTAAGGAAGTCAATAAAATGTTTGGAAGTTATAATTGGGAATTATTGCTAAATAAGATATGCAGGTATTATAAAAGGAAAGGAAAATTGGTTTTGATTCAAGAAGATAAATTTGAATTGCCCGACTTAAAAGGTATGTGTTTAAATTTCTATATGAAATTGGATTGAGTTTTTGGATCTAGCCACCTGGCTTTTTGATTTCTTTTTGGATTTGGGAGGCCGTAGAGCCATTTTGTAGTAGTACCGAGCTAGCCACGCAAAGGAGACGCTGGCGAAATTTTTCGAAAATTTAGAGAGTTAGAAATTTTTTGAGAAAGTTTTGATAATTCAAATTTGGTTTTAACTTTAAAATTTGAATTGTTAAGTAGTGATATAGTTCGAGGCTTATGGATAAGTTTGAAAGGTTAGAAAAAGGATTAGTGAGTCTTTGATAAAAAGATTTGTTTAGTAAGTTGTTAAAAACTATTTGGGTTGAGGGAATAGTTAACGGGATATATATCATTCTTCCTAATTAGTAATTTCGGGGAAGAAATTCTTTTAAGGTGGAGGAATGTGACGACCCGAAAATTTTGAGAAATTGAAATTGGAATATTCAATTGATTTTGAATATTTAAATGTTAATTTTTAACTTGAATTCAAATATCACCAATGATTTGATAATTAAATTATTGAATTAAATAATTTGAAGTTGAGTAAAATGTTGAATCTGGAGTTTTAAGCCTATTAAAAATAATTTGAAGGCTTGTAGAATTTATATTGATAGTGCTGAAGATAATGGAAGTGTTGAAATTGAATTTAACAGCGATTTGATAAGTTTTAATAATATATCGTTTAAATTGATATTTAAAAAAAGCCTTCCAAGACACAGTCTCGGAATTCGACGAAACCAGTTCCATTGGATCCGTAATATTTTATTATTATCGGATTTCAATTTTCGTAGTGTTTGGAGTTGTTGTGTAAGCATACGATTAGTAAATGCGCTTAAAACTTAATCGAGATTTTTTTTAATATAAAATATAAACGTTAAATCAGTAGCCACCTTAACATCTGATTTCCATCCACCTAGTTGTCTCCTCTTCTTGTTTAAAGCACGCTACCATCTTTTCGTGTTCCCGTTCTTCTAAACAAAGAAATTATAATGGCCGCTCCTTGTTTTTCCTTCAATTTAAATTAAGATATATCTGAACAAATCTCCTCTCCTAATCAAAATAAATGAACCCAGTAATGGCAGCTTCATTCCAAAGCAATCGCGACTTGATTTATTCCTCTTTCCTCCTTTCAGTTCGAAAACGAGGCCGAGTTCTTCGTTCTAAAAAAAGGGGGGAACCGGTGTCTTCAGTTATAAATCTGAGTACCTTCCCATCTTCTTCGTTTAAAAATCAAAATCGAATCGCGATTTAGGGCCCGGAGTTCATGTCGCGTGGCACGTGGGCGTCGCATTTCGTCACGATGGTTCTCGAAGGTCGGAGAAGGGCAGCGTCGTGGTCGACGTCGCGAATGGAGGTGGTTGGGGTTTCATTTGGATGGGGTTTCGAATCGAGGGGAGACGATTGTTTTTGCTGGCTCGAAGAATCGGGAATGGAGGTGGGTTCGATTATGGGGTTCTGCAACTTGGGATGTGATGTAACTGTGCAGGCAGAGGGGTTATAGGAGTTGTGCACCGTGGTTGGAGTTGCAGCCACTGTTTGGTGGAGAAGTTCGATCACCAGAGGTATTAATTTATTCTTTTAAATTTAAATTTACAATGGTTTTATATATATATACACACAGAAAGAAATTTTTTTATAATAAAACTAAATATATAGAGATTTTGTTGAAGAGTTTTATCAAAATAAAATGTTTAGTATATGTATAAATTAATTTTATAAGTGTGAGTTTCAAAGGAAATATGTGTAAAGGTAAATTATCTATATAAATATATATATATACATATTTTCACGTACTAGTTAATTTTAAAATAATGTATTATGAAGATTAATTTATTAAATAAACTCATCTAATTATTTTAGCCACCAAAATATTTTAGTAAAAAGGAAATTAAGGTAAAATTAATATATTAGTTTCAAAGAATATTTGTTGGTTTAAATGAAATGAATAAATTATAATTAATAGTTCAATCAATCCAAATATTAATAAACTGCAAAATATTTATACAAGGTTAAAAATCGAGGAGGAGGCAAGCTGGATTTGAATGGATGCGAATAAAATAAAAAAGTGAGTTAATCTCACTTAGTTAAATTTAAATTTAAATGATTAAATTTAAATAATTGTTTGAAATGGTTGAATTGATTTATGTGCTGTAGTGTGGTATATATTTGGAATTGGCATTTTATATTGTGCTAACATCTGTGGATGCAGGGAAAAACAGGTTGGAGGGATCCAACTGGACCCCTCAACTTTATTTAATTATTTAATATTCTCTGTTCTGAATATTGATATTCTGTAATGAATTATGTGGAAATATTGAATGCTATGGCTTGATTGTTATAATCGGGCAATAATGAATTACCAAATGTATAATTTGAGTTTGGGAATGAAAATAAAAGATGTGAAATTGTAAGTAAAATAATTATAGAAAAGTTGAATGAATTTATGAATGAACTGGAAAGGAAATAAAGTGACTTTAAAATTTTAATAAATAAATCTTGAGTATGGGAAGGAAAATTTAAATAAACAGAAAGTTAATGAAACTTAAACTTCAATGTTATTGTTTAAAAGAACAAAACATTTATTTTAAATTTAGGATTTAAATTATTTAAGAAGAATAAAGAAGAAATTGGGAATAACCTGAAATTTGTATATTTCAGCTAAAGGATTTAAAAATCAAACTGAAAATAATAATAAAGTCCATAATTAATGAATTTCGAAATGAACTGATAAGTAAAGAAATTTATTTCAAAAGGAATAAATTGGGAATCAATTTGGAAAATTGATTTAAGTGATTGACATTGGAAATTTCTCTCGGAATAACCAAGTACGTTTTCAAAGTAAATTTTTAAATATAAATTTGTGACGACCGCCCATGACTCCCGCACGGAAACAAGGGAATGGTGCGCTGAAAGTGTGCCAGGCAACCATGAGTGACCGTCAAGGGTAAAATAAACATTTCAGACTCTATCGTAAAACTCACAGCGCATGGATAAAATACAATAGAAAAATATAATATAGTGAAGCTCCCATAGAACAGAATATCATCATCTAATCATAATAGCTTTATACATGGTATGAAACATGAATACAAGAAGCCTCACTAAATAGCACTCAGAGTAATCAACAAACAGCGGAATATCCAGTACATAGAATATGAAAATAATATGTAAAGCCTCCTGCTCGCCTTCTTCATCATCAACGTGAGCCACTAAGATCAGCACCTGCCACCTGTCACCTAGTCTGCCCATCCCAACATGGATGAACAGCCCAAGGTAATAAGAGGAGACATAAAACCTTGAGTCAGACAAAGTCTTAGTGAGCAGTAAATCAACTATCAAACATACCAAAAGAGCATAAGGGATAAAAGGAATAGGAACCAAACCATCCCACTCCGCCTCTTACTACAGTGATAGCCCCCAGACACATTAAGGAGAAGCAAGCATAACATGGCAGACAATTAAAGTAAAGCAATAATCATTCGAGTCAAGGTCGATGTTTTCCAAATACAACCCCCAAGGCCTAAACCAAGATCAGATAAGCACCCAGAAAACACCGCTCTTGAGACCGAATGATGGTACGGCCAAACATCCATGACTCTGGCTATCACTGTTATCATTGCCTTGATTTCACCGTTAATTGAATGACCAACTCATTCTTTTATCCATCGGTCAAGGGCTAATGGTAACCCCAGTTCTAGACATAACTCCGCACGTCGTCGCAGCCCGTGCCTAGGAATTTTCGCAACTACCCAGAGTACTAGCACGTCGTCGCAGCCCGTGCTTGGAACGTCGTCGCAGCCCGTTCCAACGTACTCTTGCTTTGAGCCTGCTAGAACCTTCAACAACGATGAGATCTCAGCCTCCTAGTCATCCTCTTCGACAACTATTTCCATACTAGCTCAAGCGCCTCTCAAGCTAACCATTATCAACCAACTCGCATCGCATCATCGAGTTATCAACATGCTTGGGATGATCCCGTCTGGATTAAACCAAGGCTATCTCACATCATGCTTCGCTTTATCGCATCATAGCAAAGTCTCATCTCAACATCATGGCTTGCCTCATCGCATCATGGCAAAGTCCCATCTCAACATCATCTAATCCATACATATGAGCTTCAACATCCGCTTCATATGCCACAAGCAGCTTTCACCATTCAAGAGCCTTTCCACTTAGCTTTTGAATCATCTTCGACCATCTTATCTAGATCTAACTATCAATCACCTAACATACATAGCAATCAATCAAATCAATCATTAGCTTAAGCAATCAAGCATTCAAATATGGTCTAAGTAGGCATTTATAACTACAATGGCAATTTCGTAAGTAAATGAGCATAGATATAACATACATGAATCATGGGTTTTTAGCATAGATCCAACAAATATAAATCATGGGTTTTTATCTCTACAACTTGGTAAATGAACTTGCATAAGTAAACATTTTTGTAAGTAATGGATCTACACTTGGATCTAAGGAAAAATGCATAAAATCACTATCTACAACACTCCAACAAACCACCAATCCAATATACTCCTTTGGGTCCGTGTGAGAGATAACCACCACTCACCAAATCACCCAAACCTTCAAAAACTATCAACTTCAGATCTGGACAGCGAAGCTTCAAGCTTGATTCGTCGAAATCCCGCTTGAAACGATGAAATCTAGCTTGGTTGGATGAAGATCTTCAACTTTAGCTCTTGGATCTTCAATCTCGATCTTCGATCTTGGATGGATGTTAGAACTAGATTGGAATGGAGAAAATAAGATGAAGAAATGTTGTAGTCGAGCTCTCAAAATGGCAGCACTTCGTCGCTTTAAAAACCGGTGCCAAAAAGTGAAGATAGGCGCCTCTATTTATAGGCTAAAACCTTAGGTCGTCCGCCCCCTTAGGTTGCCCACGACCTAACTATTGCCGACCTAAAGACCTCCGACCTAAAACACATGCACGCGACCTAACAGATACGCGCGGCCTAGCTGCCCAACGACCTAAGCCTTACACCAATGCTCGACCTAGTATCACCATACTCATGCGACCTAACGTCATGGCCGACCTAACACTCCTGTGACCTAGCGACTTATTAACATCGTGACTCAACGACCTAACCTAGTCACGACCTAACCAAACCCAGGGTCACATGACCTAACGGCTTAATGGTTTAAGCTCCTACGCGACCTAATGCCTTCACGAGTTACGACCTACGACCTAAATACCTCAGCATCCTAACTTAGGTCGTCTACGACCTAACTAACATGACTAACTTCCTTAGGTCGCTCATCGAATAAGTCGTAAACCCCATAGGTCGGTCAACTACTATAACTCGTTCACGACTCAACTTCCATAGGTCGTAAACACTCTTAAGTCGTTGTCTAGTAAGTCGCTTAACCCCTAAAACCGATAACTCGCCTAAGCTACTAACTCGTCCAGTTCCTTAGGTCGTTAACCCTTAACTCGGCAACCACCCTAAGTCCTAAACCATTTCCTTAGGTCGTATAACCGACCTATCCCCTTAACTCGTTGTAACACAATAACTCGTGAAACTTTTATAGGTCGTAATTCCTATAACTCGAAACCCCTTAAGTCGTCTACGACTTAAAAATACACGACCTAAGCTAAATCCACCTACACGAGTTAGCTTTTCATGACTTAAGCTCTGAACAACATGAACAACACTAACAACCTAGTAGCCATTATTTTATGATTAGTCGACACGTAAAATACGGGTCGTTACATTCTCTCCCCCTTAGGAATTTCGCCCCCGAAATTCCAAACAAACAACAGCAATCAAAACTATTCTGCATGCCTACTATCCATAGCAATCAACAAACCGTGCATCCAATTCCTAACCTAGCATGCAGAATTCTAAGACTAGAACAAGGTACAAATTCATGAGATGTCACGACACCTTAGGGCCATACCTCGAAGAGTTCAGGATGAGCTGCCTTCATCCTCTCTTCCTCCTCCCACGTACAGTCGTTAACATCATCACTCCATTGTATCTTGAGCAACGTAATCGCCTTCCTCCTAAGCTGTTTCGTGTCGGTTTCAACAACACGAAGCGGCTTACGAGGTCTCGAAACAACTGGATCAACTTCTAAATCTTCACAGCTATCAGCAGAAACCACCGTATTCGAGTCATGCACATACTTCCGTAGATAAGATACATGAAACACATTGTGCACACCCGCTATCTATTCCGGTAACTCCAATCTATAAGCGAGCTTTCCAATTCGCTCGATAATCGGGAATGGTCCAACAAATCTCGGAGTTAACTTTCCTTTCTTTCCAAATCGAATAACATTCTTCAGAGGAGAAATCTTCACAAAAACCATATCACCTACGTCGAATTCCAAATTCTTACGACGATTATCGGCATAACTTTTCTGACGATCTTGGGCTGCCTTCATTCGTTACCGAATGATCCCTATACAATCCGAAGTCTGTCAAATCATCTCTGGCCCAAGTATCAGTTTTTCTCCAGTTTCCAACCAACATGTCGGAGAGTTACACGGTCTTCCATACAATGCCTCAAATGGTGCCATACCAATACTCGACTGATAACTGTTGTTATACGCAAATTCCACCAAATGAAGATGATCCTCCCATGATCCTCCGAAATCCAAAACACAAGCTCTGAGAAGATCTTCCAAAACTCGGTTGACTCTCTCAGTCTGACCATCTGTTTGGGGGTGATAAGCTGTACTCAAACACAACTCGGTTCCCAAAACTTCCTGGAAGCTCTTCCAAAATCCACTAGTGAACAATGGGTCTCGATCACTCACTATACTCTTCGGAATACCATGGAATCGAACTATCCACTTAACATACAATTCAGCCAACTTTGATGCAGTCCTAGTCGATCGAACAGAAATGAATCTTGCACTCTTGGTCAAACGATCTATAATGACCCAAATCCCTTCATTTCCCGCTCTTGTCCTAGGTAGACCATCGATAAAATCCATCGATATTTGCTCCCACTTCCATGTAGGAACTTCTAACGGCTGAAGCAATCCACTGGGCTTCTTCTGTTCAGCTTTTACCAACTGACAGTTCATGCACTTGGAAATAAAATTTACAACATCCTTCTTCATACCTTCCCAGTAATAGGTTCTCTTCATGTCCCGATACATCTTATTTCCTCCTGGATGAATTGTCAACTTCGGGTGATGACTTTCCTTCAAAACTTCATCTCTCAACTCATCGATATCGGGAACAACCAGTCGTCCTTGCTTACGAAGCCAACCCTCTCGATCGACTTCGAATCTTTTATCCTTCTCTGGGTCCAATCCAGATTCCAAATCACGGATAATCTTGACAAGCTTATCGTCTCGCTTTTGGCTCTCGCCAATTCTTTCCATAAGAGTAGGCCTTATCGACAAGTTTGCCAACATTTCAAGTTCCAATTCACATCTGGTCCTGAAGTCATATCTAGCTAAAAACTCGAGACTCTTCCATTCCGAAAACATGGCTCCCAATCCTGCATGTCTTCGACTTAACGCATCAGCTACTGCGTTACCTTTTCCCGGAGTATAGGCTATACCAAAATCATATGATGCTAAAAACTCTAGCCATCGTTGCTGCCGAAGATTCAAATCCTTTTGGGAGAAAAGATACTTCAACGACTTATGATCCGTAAACAACTCGAATCGAACTCCCAATAGATAATGTCTCCATATCTTCAGAGCAAACACAATCGCCGCCAACTCCAAATCATGAGTCGGGTAATTCCTTTCATGCGGCTTTAGTTGTCGACTTGCATACGCAACAACTCTATCCTGTTGCATTAGCACTGCTCCAAGTCCAGTACCACATGCATCGGTGTAAACCACCATCTCATCATTCCCACTTGGAATAGTCAAAACAGGAGTACTCGTCAGTCGCTCTTTCAGGATACCAAAAGCTTGCTCACACTTAGCATCCCAACTGAATACCTGATTCTTTTTCGTCAATCCTGTTAATGGTGCAGCTATCTTGGAAAAGTCCTTGATAAACCGACGATAATATCCTGCTAATCCAAGAAAACTTCTCAAATCAGATGCATTCTTAGGTCTAACCCAATCCTGGATCGCTGCCACCTTAGCGGGATCAACCGCTATTCCATTTCCAGAAATAACATGGCCTAAGAATCTCACTTCACTCTTCCAGAAGTGACACTTCGAAAACTTAGCCTTCAGCTGATGTTTCCGTAAGATTTTCAAAACAATACGCAAGTGCGTCTCGTGTTCTTCTTCAGTTCTGGAATAAATCAGAATATCATCCACGAACACAAGTACGAACTTGTTCAACTGATCTCTGAATACTCTATTCATAAGATCCACAAAATATGCTGGTGCGTTAGTCAATCCAAACGGCATTACCAGCCACTCATAAAAACCGGATGGTGTCCTAAAAGCAGTCTTCGGCACTCTACCCTTCGCCACTCTTAACTGGTGAAATCCCGTTGCCAAATCCATCTGAGAAAACACCTTAGCCTCGTGAAGCTGATCAAACAAGTCATCTATTCTCGGCAATGGATACTTGTTCTTCTTAGTCACCTTATTCAGCTCACGATAATCCACACACAACCTCAACGATCCATCTGCTTTGGTTGCGAACACAACTGGTGCACCCCATTCGGACACAATACGCCGAATGAATCCTTTCCGCAAAAGGTCATCAACTTGCACCTTCAACTCTTGTTGCTCCCTAGGCTCCATCCGCCTAAGAGGCATCACAACAGGTCTGGCTCCCTCAACTAGATCGATACGAAACTCGATCTCCCTATGCGGCGGTAATCCTTTGACTTCGTCAAAGACATCCTCAAATCCATTCACAATAGGCACCGATGATAGTCCATCCCGTGGAACAACCAGCGAATACATGAAGCTCATGAAGACGCCTTCCTCATGCTTACATCGTATCACAACCTTTCGCCCTTCCACATTCCCGACTGTCACCTCTAGCCTCTCACAATCAATCCTTGCCGCATACTTCCTAAGCCAGTCCATACCCAAAATAATTCCGAACCCCGCAAAGTTCAGAACAAAGCAATCACAAACAAACGAGCAATCATGACTCGACACAACTAGACCATGGCATATCATACACAAACATGACGAACCCGCAACTTGATTTGTCACAACCAATGGCCTATCAACAATATCCGGTTTCAAACCTAACCGGCCTACCAAATCATCACAAACAAAAGAATGAGACGCTCCAGTATCAAATAACACTCTAACTGGAACACCACAAATGGAAAGAGTACCTTGAACCACCACACTCTTCCCCTTCTCTTCAGCAGTAGGAGCTTTTGAAGACGACGGCACAGCTCCCATAGCATAAGCTTGCACAATCTGCCTATCCCTCCTTGGTTCCGGACAATCCCTCCTGAAATGCCCTGGCTTGTCACAGTTGTGGCATTTCGCCGGCGCCTTTGGATTCCTACAATCCTTGGAGAGATGGCCCTTCTGCTGGCAATTATAGCAAGTCATTTCGCCCCTCGGCTTCTTCTGGCCATCGTTACCCTTCTGTTGCTGTTGCTTCCTCTTCTTGTTTCCACCCTTCTGTGACTTAAACCCTTCCTTGGTTACAGCAACAACAGAACTCTCCCTAGGAAACAAACTCTCATGCCTGAGAGCTTTCTCCACAAGCTTCTCAAACGGATCGTCCAGATGATCCACCAACTGTCTTCCAAGATAAGCATCCAAACCGGTCACAAACTTCTCATTCTTCTGATAAGGAGAATCAATATACGATCTGGCATACTTGGACAAAGCTTCAAACTCAGAAACATACTCAAGAACGGGTCTTCCACCTTGCTTGAGCTCCACTAACTTCTTAAACAGAACAGATTTCTGAGCCGTAGAGATGAACTTAGCTTCAAATCTAACTTGGAATTGCTCCCAAGTAATCTCCTCCTCCGGAGTATCAATGGTGATAGAATTCCACCAATCCGAAGCTCTCCCTTGAAGTTGCCTTGATGCGAGCTTCCTCTTAGTTGCATCCTCAATTCCTAAGTCACCAAAAATCCTTCTACAAGCATCTATCCATCTCTGCACTTCAATGGTCGATTCCGTTCCCAAGAAAACCTTTCCTCCAAGAGAAGTATAGTCCTTGCAAAGCTTAGCAAAATCCACTGGTCTTGGAGCTTGAACTTGAACTCCAACATCCACTGATGGCCCTGAAGCTGGTATCCTTCTCATGATCGAAGTCATCATGGCCTCAAACATAGGAGCATAATCAACAGCTTCCCTAGCAGCACGGCCTTCCCTAGCAGCTGGTCTCCCCCTTCGACTCATCCTTAATATCTACAAAAAGGAATGACTTAGAACATCTTGAGAAACAACTGCATAAGGAGTTCAAATCCTTCTAAACTACTATATTATATATATAGTAATCATTCATCAAAATACAATTACGTCTCTCATACGTAGTTACGTCAGCGAGCGTTGGCTAAAATCGATTAACCAAAGCTCCGATACCAAATGTGACGACCGCCCATGACTCCCGCACGGAAACAAGGGAATGGTGCGCTGAAAGTGTGCCAGGCAACCATGAGTGACCGTCAAGGGTAAAATAAACATTTCAGACTCTATCGTAAAACTCACAGCGCATGGATAAAATACAATAGAAAAATATAATATAGTGAAGCTCCCATAGAACAGAATATCATCATCTAATCATAATAGCTTTATACATGGTATGAAACATGAATACAAGAAGCCTCACTAAATAGCACTCAGAGTAATCAACAAACAGCGGAATATCCAGTACATAGAATATGAAAATAATATGTAAAGCCTCCTGCTCGCCTTCTTCATCATCAACGTGAGCCACTAAGATCAGCACCTGCCACCTGTCACCTAGTCTGCCCATCCCAACATGGATGAACAGCCCAAGGTAATAAGAGGAGACATAAAACCTTGAGTCAGACAAAGTCTTAGTGAGCAGTAAATCAACTATCAAACATACCAAAAGAGCATAAGGGATAAAAGGAATAGGAACCAAACCATCCCACTCCGCCTCTTACTACAGTGATAGCCCCCAGACACATTAAGGAGAAGCAAGCATAACATGGCAGACAATTAAAGTAAAGCAATAATCATTCGAGTCAAGGTCGATGTTTTCCAAATACAACCCCCAAGGCCTAATCCAAGATCAGATAAGCACCCAGAAAACACCGCTCTTGAGACCGAATGATGGTACGGCCAAACATCCATGACTCTGGCTATCACTGTTATCATTGCCTTGATTTCACCGTTAATTGAATGACCAACTCATTCTTTTATCCATCTGTCAAGGGCTAATGGTAACCCCAGTTCTAGACATAACTCCGCACGTCGTCGCAGCCCGTGCCTAGGAATTTTCGCAACTACCCAGAGTACTAGCACGTCGTCGCAGCCCGTGCTTGGAACGTCGTCGCGGCCCGTTCCAACATACTCTTGCTTTGAGCCTGCTAGAACCTTCAACAACGATGAGATCTCAGCCTCCTAGTCATCCTCTTCGACGACTATTTCCATACTAGCTCAAGCGCCTCTCAAACTAACCATTATCAACCAACTCGCATCGCATCATCGAGTTATCAACATGCTTGGGATGATCCCGTCTGGATTAAACCAAGGCTATCTCACATCATGCTTCGCTTTATCGCATCATAGCAAAGTCTCATCTCAACATCATGGCTTGCCTCATCGCATCATGGCAAAGTCCCATCTCAACATCATCTAATCCATACATATGAGCTTCAACATCCGCTTCATATGCCACAAGCAGCTTTCACCATTCAAGAGCCTTTCCACTTAGCTTTTGAATCATCTTCGACCATCTTATCTAGATCTAACTATCAATCACCTAACATACATAGCAATCAATCAAATCAATCATTAGCTTAAGCAATCAAGCATTCAAATATGGTCTAAGTAGGCATTTATAACTACAATGGCAATTTCGTAAATAAATGAGCATAGATATAACATACATGAATCATGGGTTTTTAGCATAGATCCAACAAATATAAATCATGGGTTTTTATCTCTACAACTTGGTAAATGAACTTGCATAAGTAAACATCTTTGTAAGTAATGGATCTACACTTGGATCTAAGGAAAAATGCATAAAATCACTATCTACAACACTCCAACAAACCACCAATCCAATATACTCCTTTGGGTCCGCGTGAGAGATAACCACCACTCACCAAATCACCCAAACACTTCAAAAACTATCAACTTCAGATCTGGACAGCGAAGCTTCAAGCTTGATTCGTCGAAATCCCGCTTGAAACGATGAAATCTAGCTTGGTTGGATGAAGATCTTCAACTTTAGCTCTTGGATCTTCAATCTCGATGTTCGATCTTGGATGGATGTTAGAACTAGATTGGAATGGAGAAAATAAGATGAATAAATGTTGTAGTCGAGCTCTCAAAATGGCAGCACTTCGTCGCTTTAAAAACCGGTGCCAAAAAGTGAAGATAGGCGCCTCTATTTATAGGCTGAAACCTTAGGTCGTCCGCCCCCTTAGGTCGCCCACGACCTAACTATTGCCGACCTAAAGACCTCCGACCTAAAACACATGCACGCGACCTAACAGATACGCGCGGCCTAGCTGCCCAACGACCTAAGCCTTACACCAATGCTCGACCTAATATCACCATACTCACGCGACCTAACGTCATGGCCGACCTAACACTCCTGTGACCTAGCGACTTATTAACATCGTGACTCAACGACCTAACCTAGTCACGACCTAACTAAACCCAGGGTCACACGACCTAACGGCTTAATGGTTTAAGCTCCTACGCGACCTAATGCCTTCACGAGTTACGACCTACGAACTAAATACCTCAGCATCCTAACTTAGGTCGTCTACGACCTAACTAACATGACTAACTTCCTTAGGTCGCTCATCGAATAAGTCGTAAACCCCATAGGTCGGTCAACTACTATAACTCGTTCACGACTCAACTTCCATAGGTCGTAAACACTCTTAAGTCGTTGTCTAGTAAGTCGCTTAACCCCTAAAACCGATAACTCGCCTAAGCTACTAACTCGTCCAGTTCCTTAGGTCGTTAACCCTTAACTCGGCAACCACCCTAAGTCCTAAACCATTTCCTTAGGTCGTATAACCGACCTATCCCCTTAACTCGTTGTAACACAATAACTCGTGAAACTTTTATAGGTCGTAATTCCTATAACTCGAAACCCCTTAAGTCGTCTACGACTTAAAAATACACGACCTAAGCTAAATCCACCTACACGAGTTAACTTTTCATGACTTAAGCTCTGAACAACATGAACAACACTAACAACCTAGTAGCCATTATTTTACGATTAGTCGACACGTAAAATACGGGTCGTTACAAAATTAAAAGTTTAAAGTTGTTTTAAGAAGTATGTTTTGAATAATTTACTATTTCTAAATATTTAAATTCTAAAGTAAGTATTTCCTTTTAATCTATGATAGCAATAATTATTTTAATCTATTATAGCAATAATTATTTAAAAAGTGACTTAGTATTTTATTTTTAATAGTGAAATCTAGTTTTATATTTTATTTAGTAACCTTATTTTCAAATATTCATATAGTATGTATTTTTAACAAATCATTGAAGTAGTTTTAACTTAAATGTTATAAAGTATATTTCTAAGCAAAGTGTTTTAAATTATTTTAAAAATCTAGTTTTGTGCTTGGTGATTTCAGAGGAGATAGAAAATATTTGGGAAAGTTTATTCTAAAATGAAAGATGGTTTTGAAACTGATTTCAAAGGATTGAAAATAGAAATATATCTTGTGAAGATATTTTTGAGGTTAATAAATAATTTGGGAAATTATTTATTGTTGGATGGTTGTTTGTGATTATTAATTGATAGTTAAATAACCGACTATTAATAATGGCCAACTGCGTTGATCCTTTCGAATAGACCGGGATCGAGATTTATTTCTCGAAAACCACTTCGATCCGGTTTGTACGTTTCGTGGGAAACGAGTTTGGATTCGAAGATGGAGCAGTGAAGTGCAAGGGCTAGTCGCTACTAATCTTAAGGATATTTCCAAAATGGATGTAGTAGGAGTAGCGCCTTCGGTTCCGTTCGAACCCGGGACGTACTTGTATGGACGAATGCTTTCGGAACATCGTCAGGTGTACGATGGGCATTCTAAGGAATATATTCTAAAAAGGTAACGCTTAGCCTCAAGCCTCATCAAATGGGAATGACTGAAAATCAGGGGTTATGCAGCAAGGCTAGGTGGGTAGCACCCAAGCAAGGTGAGGTCATCCCTATCTAGATGTCCCTTTTTATTTCGGCTTAGTGGGCGGTTGCAGATCCCAACCGCGGGGTGATCTCACTCGGGATTATCCAAAAAGGTGTAGTCCCGGTCTTGGGTTGCAGGGGAGCGGGCGTACTCCTCGGTACGGTGATCTAGGCCCCGTACTGTGGCAGGTGGTACCCCAGTGCCTAGTCATTAGTTGGAAATCCATTTTCCCTACGAGCCTTGTACGAGTTTTGTTTGTATTACCCACTCTGTGGCTAGTAGCTGGAATTTAATGAATGTAACAATTTCGGCTATTTTATAAGTACTTGTATATAGACCTTATTATAATATCAGAGGATTTCTATAAAAAATTGTTTTAGCTATCGTAAGGTAAAAACTCGACATGTTTATTTGTGGCGTGGTCTTACGAGATGCTTTTGTTTTCAAAGGATTTTTGAAACTTTAATAATTAATTGGGTGTGATTTTCTCACGCTGGTATTCCAGACTGACTCGGGTGTTATTTAACTGTAATGCTCGGGTCAGACCGAGTATTATAGCATACAGGATATGATGCTATGGAGCTCAGGAGACGAGCAAGATGACGATACGTGCTCCCGTACTTGTTTATATACATATATTCCGCTGTGTTGAGTTGTTGTGTATCCATTTGTATGATATTGATGTTGAGCTGTGATTGATGTACTCTGATGATGTAATATATAAACAGAGATATTTAAGTTTTGAGTTAAGAGTATTTATTATCTATTATATTTTATTCTACTGTGATGGTTAGATTCTGTTGTTGTTTTCTATTTTTCTTCTTCTACCTCTTCTTCTTTAACCCAAATGGTTCGTATTTCTGTACATCTTGAGTTGATTGTTGTAGAATAGTGTTGACTCAAGGGGTACGGATTTGCGGGTCGTTTCAAGGTATTTGTTGTGATTGCTTGAATTTGAATGCCACACTTATTTTTGAATAAGCGCTCACTATTCGGGATAGCCGGGAAAGGACCTTGGGGTTGTATAACCCATTCCGAATATGTGATACGTCGTTATGTATTGCGTTTGAAGACCGATGTTGAAGACCGGATATTTTTGAAAATGGAAGGATTACCGTCGAATGACTCTGCATCGGCAGATCTCCGATATAGAGGTTTTTATCACCCTTAGTGACGGGAAGTCCGGACGTGATTAGTGAATATTCGGATTGCAAGGGCTTCTTTGGAAGTGCCGTCGGTTCTGTTCGTGCCCGGAACAGACTTGTATGGATTGTATGTCTGACATTCCAAATTGAGATATAAAGCTGATTTCTTTCAAATATATTTCTGTTGGTGGCCGAGAATTTATTCTCTTAGCTTAACACCCTTCTCTGAGGCATACGAGCTCGGAGGTTATGTAGTTGAAGGTTATTAGTGATATACTCCCAATTTGATAGTGTGATATGCTAAGTGCTGTTGAGAATTTGTTGAACAAAGCACAACTTTTGTATAAAGCGTGGCTTTGTGGACGAGACTTCGTCGGACCTAACACCCCGGAAATGGTCAAAACAGGAAGGATGCAGCAAGGTTATTAGGGGGTAGAGCCCCTTTAGTGTATGTCATTCCTTCTGGATAGAGGTGGTATCATGGTATGGAGCCCAGATACTTAACCTATGTTGTTGCTGCAAATTTATTTCGTTGTGGTTGTTGGAATCGAAGATCCTCGGATATAGATCGGTTATGATCGGGGAATGACATATTCGTGTCAGTAGTTACCTAGTTTGAAAGGTAACCCGGCCTTGTGTTGGCAGAGATCTGGTTAGGTTCTCGGGTCGTCTTTCCAGAGGCGTACCCATGTGGCAATGGGAAGTTCCTTGGCCTGACCATTTGTTGGAAAATCCAAAGAAAAAATACAATCTTGTAGGGTTTTAGTTGTAGAACCTATCATTCACTTATGGTGGTCACCACTGTTTGGATGGTAGCTATAGTAAGCATAAGCGCGAAATGCTATGCTGGCTAAGATTTATATCTTTACTTTCGAAATGATTTTTCCTACGCTATGCACTAGTAATAATATCAAATGTTTTTTTAATGCTTATCAAGCATCTTTGACTATCATAAGGAGAAATCTCCTTCGATTCTGCGTTTGCATTGTGTGTGTATGCCGGAGGCCTTATGGTAGTCTCATTTTCCAAAAAGCATTACAAATCTATTTTAAAATTATCATGTTCTTTGTTTTAAATATAAACTGTTTTAAGTTCTCACACCAGTTCCATGACTGACTCGGAGTTTATTATTTTCCCTCCTAAACTCTGGCCGCCCACCAATTTCGACACGGGCAGTCTAGAGTCAGGTTATCAGGATATTCTGGAATTTAGGAGTTGCTGGAGGCAAGCTGGATGGCATGGCGTATTCACTAGTATATAGTATTTCTTTTCCGCTGTTTGTTGTTGTCGTTGTTGTACACTCTGATGATGTAATATAATGTAATGTGATGTAATGTAATAACTGATATAGTTCTTTGTTTAAAGATTATTCATTTATCTATTATATGTTGTTCCGTTGCGATTGTGAGATTCTGATATTGTTCTGTTGTTTCTTTCTGTTCTGTTCTATCTTTTTCTCTCTTCTTCTATCTTTTTCTTCATCTTTAACCATAACGGTATGGTTTTTCGGCATTCGATTGCTCTGCAGTTGATACAGTGGATGTATTGATGTCGGCTTTCGAGCATCGAAAAGTTGATCGTTACACTGTCCTTTCACATCAAAATACTATAACCACGTTGCAAAGTTTTAAACATATGACAGCCACCATTGATGGAAATGAATACAAATTAGCTACAGTGTCCTCTCACATCAGAACATTGTAGCCACGTTGCATGGTTTTAAACACATGGAAACCATTATTAAATGATTGAATTCAAATTGTCTTTACTCACTTGGCAACAAGTGATGGTGTTTGAATTTAAAGTGGCTACAGTGCCCTGTCAAAGTTGAACACTTCTTTGCCATCATCATGCTCATACGTTTTTGCCATTATCATCTCATTAAGCATACAAAAATGGTGGATTACAACCATACTTTTTTGCCATCATCTTACTCGTATGAAGGTCCTATAAGTCACGATACTCCACCGAATATCTTCTCCTGAATCAATAACTGAGTGGTATATTGAAATGGAGTAAATACGTTATGAGGATGTAAGAGAACATGAGAGCGATTTGCAAGAGCGTAGGCTTATGGAGGATGGAAGAAGGCAAAAGTAGAGCGGCCTAGTCACATTATAACATTGCGAAGAAGGCATGAATAAAAAGGAGTGTGCATCTCCTCGATGTCCATGTAGTCTACTATATTTCGATATAGACATATAGGTATAACAACACCCCTTCTAACCTCATCATCAGCCGAAGCCGATAAATAAGCATAATATGATTTAAAATCCTTGAAGGAACTATCAAATAAAACTGACGCGCAGTCTGGTCAACCAATCTCGATACCGGTCAACATATAAAAATCTAAAAGACTTCATCCCAACTTAAAATCAGGAAAATGAAACGTGTGAGTAGTAGGCCACCGTCTCTCAGTAAGGACCTTTATTATGCAATGGTCGACATGTGCAAATATAAGTAAATCTAGAAATTCACCGAAAGGTGATGCAAGTAGCATATCCGAAATTGGTTTAGGTAATGTGATATAAAACACAGAAATACACTTATACTAACTACCATGCATAGCTACAGGACGAACCTATATAAGCAATTAATTAACGTTAATGGTAAACTAAGCAAACCAATAACATTCTTAGTTTGTGAGTGTTCATCTAATAATTACATATTAAAATTATATCTATAGCTTCGCTAGCATTATAGTAAGTCGATTTTCTATAGTCGAGGGGAATTCGTGTAAGGATCGTAGATCGTCTGCAGTCACGGTAGTATTTGGAATGATATGAGCTGCACCGGCATTGGCATCTACCATGGTCGGACAGTCCATCTACTGGTTTTGATGGAGAGTGGCATCATTTGGACGCCTTGATCAATAAATTAGAAACTGTAAAAAAGTAAATTGAGTGGTAAATAAATGACGGTAGAAGAGGAAAACACGCCTCATATTGGCCTTTAGTCCAGATGTCTGTTCAACAAACACCTAATGCTCAAGCGTTTGTTGAACAAACGTACGGTCTCATAAACCGTTGGAGGATTCGTGAGCTTACAAAATGTAAGCTCACATTTTGTAACATATGCACTCCAAAACTATTGGAGATGCTCTTATTGTGGTATTTTATGGTTAAATGATAGAACTCGGCAGCTTTTTATACTTTCTATATTTCTTTTTTCGACATTTTCTCATATAATGATATCGTACACTGTCCATTTTTTACCTGCTGCTATTTTTGCAGCAATTAGCGATTAGTGAGAAAGATGAGACGAGCGATGATTTTGTTATGCAGGTGGCACGGTAGGCAGCGAGTGGAGGTGTATTTTTATTTGTTAAGGTTAGACTTTGAGGAGAGGGCTATGAAGGGTGACAATTATGGGAGCTGACCACTACGCGCAACGTTGAAGCGTAAGGAAAGAGTAGTGTAGGGAACACGACGATGTGGATAGCAGCGATTTGATCTATGCGTAAGTGAAGAACGAAATGTGTCTTTATGGATAAATTTTAAAGATGATGTCCTACAAACCATTGAAGTCTGTAATTTGAACTAAAAAATTGCCATATTATTTATACACACATATACATGTAATACATACATACATCCTTGTGTGTGATATATTAAAATAAACATTAAATTAAATAATATGTTTAATTAATTAAATGCTGAATATTATAAAATAAAATATGATTTTATTTTAAATAGATAAATCAGATTCAATGCAATTGATAGATTACATAAGCTCATTAAGATCCAATTAGAAATTTATGCGTTTCACCCGCTGCCAAACTGGTAAGGACCCAACACCAATAATCACTCACTTAGAAATGTTGCAAATTTAATGTTGACAATTTATTCAAACATCCGCCGCTGGCATCGACTTTAATGGAAGAGTAAATAAGGGGATGCAAGTTTACATCAGATCCAACGTTGTAAACAAATTTGATACCTAGCATCCGAGATTTGAAGACTACCCATATTTTAACTTGCTTTATTTCTTCCATGTCCAAAATAACAAGGATTAATATATTTGGGACATCTCTTTAGGTGACTAGCCTTAAAATTTTGTAGAATTGTAACTTTGAGATACATGAATCGATGCGAGAAAGTGTATAAAGTTAGCCACCACCTATACACTATGAACTTCCTTCAAACATCACTCTTTCATGGAGTTCCTCTCTAATGTGTGAGTTCTCCTCTAATGGCAGGCACACGCATATAAATGCATGCACGCAAATGTATAGGTAAAGTGTAAAACAAAAAATTCCAACATCGTAAATACAGAAATTAAATCAACAATAAAATGCAAAGTTTACTCATTTTCTTATGTAGTTTTAATAATTTTATTGAAAATAGGTGTAATAACAAAAAAAAAACTTAAGTAACAAAAAAGTCACGAAGTTGTACCTAATGTCAATGGTCAATGATATGGAGATCTTTGAGCCCTATCATCGTAATAACGATGCCGTAAGCTGTGACGTCCCATCTCGAGACCCACATTAACAAAAAGTATTACAGAGTAACGTTGTCCGCTAATGTGGAGAATAGAACTGGTTATGAGCGACCATCTATAATATTGTCTTAATATCTATTGAATACGTCGATTAGTGCTCTGTATTCTTTTTTTCTTACTCAAGTGGATCGACATATCCAATAAATGTTTAATACAAAACTGCAGATGGCTATAGGATCTGTAACGACCCGCCTTTTTGGACAGTTTAAAACCGACGATCAATTACACATGTCGATTCCAAACCATTAAAAGAGCAGATAGTTATTGGGGTAATTAAGAAAAGAAAAGGAAGGGAAATAAAGGAAATGAAACAACACAGAATCTCACAGCGGAAGACTAAAGTATAATAATAAAATAACAGTTCATGAAGCTGTTAATTAAATGAATACATTTGAAATGAATACATTTGATTATTATTATACAACATTTATCAGAGTTACATACACAACTAATATCATACAACAATGCAGCGGAATGGAATGAATATAATAGTAGTAGATAATATACCAAATCTTCGTCTCCGTCCTCCAAGGAAATGATCTTCAACCTAAACTGAAAACTCAGGACTGACCCGAGCGTAATGAAAAGACAAAACACTCGAGTCAGGACTAAAATATCCTTATGAAAGTTAAATCAATCGTAAATAAATATGAGTGTAACGGCGTCAGAGATGTTTACGGGGTTTGACATCTCATATCCAGTGTCAACGTGCGTGCAATAACTCAAGAGATGTTACGGGATTTTCCATCTCTCAAGGATCCGTGAAACTATCTACTATGTAGTAATATACGCTAAGTAGATAATGCCTATCAGTAATATAAAGTATCAAAATAGCGTTAAGGCGTTACCATAATCCCCCTTAACACATTTTTATATTCCCAAAAGCATATACAAGACCGTAGTTTCCCCAAAACCGGAAGTCACCAGAGGGCAATCCATATACTCAAGGTACAAATCAAAAACGTAGTGGTCGCGAATAGGATAATCAGTATGACAAGGTACATGAGGCAATACCAACTAGGATACTAGTAGTTGCGTGATCCGGACTGATGTTGGGCATAGCCAGCAGCTACCCCAACACCGCGAAACAACACTCCCAAATCAAGGGGTGCACCCAAATCGCATCACAAATGTAATAGATATGGTATCGAAGAAGTGTGTCCGCTAGAGGTGGCGAACCTCAATGGCCCGGCGCGGCTCCTGTTTTAGTCATGTCAGGGGTCATCCAATAATCGTTCTCTTTCTTCAGTCAACGCGTTCACCAAACCATCCACTTCATTCTGGATCATCACTCCGCGTATAATAGTTATTAAAGTGGTTTCGGTATCGACAGAGAGTATGTCCATATCCGATCCCGGTCTCTTTAATAACTACGTATTATTACACCTTTGGCTCTTTATATTTCAAATCGATTCATAATTGATATCAAAATATCATATTCGCTTCAAAAATCAAATCCATTCAAATATCATCGTATCTTTCAAAATATCAGATTTCATATTTAAATCCAAGATTTAAATATAAACATTTCACCTTATTGACCAGCTTAGGATTTTAGAAAAATAGTTTTAAGTAGTTTTAAACAATTAAAATAGTTAAAAACACTTAAAATCTTTAAAATGGATTTAAAATAGATAAATTAGTTTAAAATAATTTAAATTGGGTTAAGTAGATTTAAAATAGATTAAAATAGTTTAAGTATTCAAAATGGTTTATATAACCGAGTAATTTGGAAAAACAAAATAAACAGCTTCAAAACCAATTCATTTCAATTACATCTTCCCAACTCAAATCAATTTCAATTTCCATTCTACCGATTTCAATTTCGATTTCAATTCAATTCAACGTCAACTGTGACTTCAAATTTATTCAATTTTATATCCACTTTCAATTAATTCAATTTAAATTTATATCGATTTAGAGCTTGGTTTTTCAAAATTTCCATTTAGAACACTTACAAGATTATCCATCAATATACGAGTTTAAATCCAAATTTCAAACATGATTCGATTCCAAGCTTGATTTCAAAATATCGCTTATATCTCACTTTTACTTAATTATCCTTCAATACTCAAATTTAAATCTAAATTTCAAATATGATTCAATTTCAAGCTCAATTCCAAAATATCATTTTTATGTTGGTTTTACGTAGTAATACTCAAAGTTCGAAATAATGTTCAATCTTTAAATCAAATAGATTTTCGAAATTCAATCATATCCCAAATTTTATTCTCAAAGTCTCAACTTAAAATTTTTAACAATTTCCCTTTTACCAAAATTTATTTCAACATTCCAAACTCAATTTCCCGATAAATTCGATTTCTATAAATTTATTTCTATTTATAACTTTTAAATCGAACATTTAAATAAATTTCAAATCGACGATTTCAAAAATTAATAATTTAGCCAATTCGGTGTCCGTATATAATTTTCTATCCTATGGCCAAGTAATTTTTATTTCAATTAAATGTCAGGGATGAGTATATATTACTTAAATTAAATCACAGTATCATATGTATGCATAACAGGTTCTATATAAGCAAATAAACATCCAAACATTCAATTATCAACCAATAGCATCCATCAGATACATCATCCAATAAACAATACAATTCATGGCAGTTTCATAGTTATCAATGTCAGATAATTTAATCGCAATTCAATTTTGATTTCAATTTAACTGTCAATTTAATTTTTCAACGGTTAATTCAAATGACAAGCTATATGACAATTAAATTTTTATCAAACAACGACAAATAAATCATAACACTTCATAATGTCAAATTTAACTAGCATAAAGATATTTAGTACGGTGTGAGCGTTACAAAACACTCACCTTGATTTCAATGCAGTTCCAGCGTTTTATTTCGAATAAAATTAAACGAGCGTTTAATTTTACCCGAAGTTTTCACTAGCTCCAAACGATTCCAATCCAGTTCCATAGCGTAGTGCTCGACAATACGAATCCGACGCAAGTCGTTTCGCGAAATTCCGACCTCGTATGAAAGAGATATCAATTTTTAAGTTTACACGATTTATATAAACTAAATTTACAACATTATTTTTCAACTTCAACCTCCAACAGATCGTGGCCGTCCAAATTCTTTGCCCAAGATCTGGGCCGTGCACAGGTCCTTCTTCCCCCACGCGTCTTCTACAGGTAACCATCACGCGCAAATAACCCACCAAGGCCGAAATTAGGGTTAATTTTCGCGACCTCCTCGTCGTCATCCACCACGATCAGAAGCTTCCATCTTGAAGAGCGTCTCCTCCTCTACCTTCGGCCACCACCCCATGCAACTCGGCCTCCCCCATGTCTAGAAATACGCGCGCGACTTTCGGCCGTTTGTGGACGATTTGCCACCAATCCGCTAACCCACACGCGATCATGACCGTTGGATAGAAAGATCTCACTCCCCTCTACAAGTTTCATGTTGAAGGATTTCGCTAATTATTGATGGATGAAGAGAAATCGAGGGAAGAAGGTTGAATATTTCAGGACGTTCGAAATACAAGTGGCGGCCGGCATTGTAACTAGGGTTTTTATTTTTTATTTTGTGAGTAAAAGGGCTATTTATAGGAACGACGAATACTATTTATCCGGCTTTTCCAAACTTCGAATTTCACGCGGTGACCGGCGTTCCTAGGGTTTATCCCGCGTTCCGGACACAATGGAATAGGTTTCGGGAGCTAATTCGATCATCTGTGCGAGTTACGGAAATAAACGATCAAATTTAAATTAAATCGATTAAACGATTTTCTATGCGCTTTGGCTCGCCCCGGACAAACGGTAATTCCGATTGACACGAAATTTGAAACCTTACAATAATATCACATTACGGATCCAATGAAACTAGTTTCGTCAAAATCCGAGACCGTTTGAAAATTGACTATTTTAACTCGCCAAATTAATATTAAAACAATTTCAACGCGTTTCGAGCTGCCACGGTCAAACGACAACTCCGATTGCTACGAAAATTGAAATCCGATAATAACTAACTATTACGGATCCAATGGAACTAGTTTTGTCCAATTCTGAGACTGTTCAAAAATTGGCCATTTTCCAGTCGATAATTAAATATTAAAATATTCAATTTTCACAAATAAATTTTAAATTCAGTTTTAAAAGTTCTGTAACATCACTATAACTTTCATATGATAAAATAAAATTTTACAAATCATTTTTAATCATACTAAACCCAATGGATTCAACATTTATTATTATTCCAAATGACTTACAATTTTTTTTCTAACACTAAATCATGAAATCTTATTAAATTAGCTATTTTAATTATCGAAAATTTACGGGTCGTTACACTCTCCCCCACTCAAAACTTTTCGTCCCCGAAAAGGAAAAAGAAGGGAAAAGAAACTAAGTATAGAATTCAACATTAGATATATTTTATTCAAAGTTACCAACTTATAAAACAATGAAATTCCATTTATAAAGTCATAACTACGCTTCCACTAACTTACTCCGAACGGCTTCCTAACTTAAAAGTTAGTAATCAAAACAAGTTATAAAAAAAATTAAAACTTGAAAAAATTTCTAACACCCGGATTTTACGGAAAATTTCGGCAGAGTCTCCTTTGCGCGGCTCGATCGGAAAAATATAATAGCATATATATCATAAATATACATCTCATCTCAATGATGAGGCATCCCATATGTGGGAAACAACATATAAATATCACCAATATCATATAAAACCGTAAGCGTACCTTTTATTTAGCATTTATTAGCATTTTACTTACATTATGCGTTTAGCGTAGAAGCGAACTCCACAACGAAGCGCAACCCCTTTGCTACCTACTACAATGCTCAATAACTAAGTTAGAACCATGCATATAAAGATAGATCGATATATTTAGCCTACACAACATATGTATAACATATTTAGCTTCAAAACTGAGATTTCAATTTCTGGACAGCAAACAAATCTTAGCTTTAGGTCACCTAAACGGTAAAATTTGACAACAGAATCTAAACAAAATTTGTTGCATTCATTTCAGGCTTTCCGGAATGTCCAAAATCATCGAATTTGGATCATCCGTTCAAAAGTTATGGCCGTTTTACTTAGGGGAAACGCTTCAGCCTGGGCAGTGTTTGCGCAGGTCTGCGACGTTCACCCACATTTCCGACCTTCTAAACCACATCAAAGCACAAAACACTTAAAACAAAAGTTTTCGCTTATGTTCTTAGCTTTCCAGAAAGTACAAGATCACCAAAATCCGATAAACCAGTCAAAAGATATGGCAAAAATACTAAGGGTGTATACTGCAGATTTTACTTATTTTTACACAGGACAGCGAGTAGCATTCATGTTTTTTTTTACCTAGTAGACGAAGGAATTTCTCAAGACACTCTAAATAAAAGTTGTGCTATAGTTTCTAAGCTTTTCGGAAAGTCTAAAATCATCGAATTCCGTTCAGCCATTTAAAAGTTATGGTTGTTTTCGTTTCAGCATATATTGGACAATTTTGGATTTTTCCAAAAATTTGCTTTTATTATTTCAAAGTACAAACCATCAAAATTTCAAATTTTCTAAAAAAAACAAACATAAACACAAGGTCATTTATTTTCTTATTCATCCATGCAATAGGTTTACATTCAATTTGTTTCCGATTTATTCAAGTTTGTTTCATTCACATTTTAAATTCAAGTCAATTTGCTTCAATTTAAATTGAATTCAATTATATTTAATTTCACTTTTCTTCAAATTTGAATTTAATTATTTTACAATTTTATTCCGTTTATTCAATTCCATTAACACTAATGAATTCTACTTAATCAATTATCATCCATCTAACAACCAATGCATATCAAACATTAACATCCATCCAAAATCTACACTAAATCAATTATACATTTCCAAGTCAACTTTAATTTCATACACTTCCAAGCTTATAAACATTTAGTTATATTCAAATTTAATCAGTTTCCATTTACCAAATCTATATTTCATAAATTTTAAATTTTATTCATTCACTTATATATATCATTCATTTTACCGCTTAAATTTCTTTTATATTTACAACTATCAATTAGATCTTCACATTTTATTTTTCACTCTCACGCTGGTATATTATTTCTCTACTTATCCTTATTAGCATTTTAAACATTTTAAGTATTTGGTAAGTTATAGTTATGCAAATAGAATGTAGTTAAACAACATACAACTTCTTTTCATTTAAAGTTGAATTTTCAATTAATTAATTCTTAAGTCATTACTCAAATTTCACTATAATTTTTTTTTTTTTCACATTTACATTCACATATAGTATTTCCATTTTATATTAACATAATTGTGAATCACCTTTAAAGGTTAATTTAAATTCCAATTATTTACTAACAATTTTATTTATATTTGCAAACCATTGATTAAATGCATATTCCATTATTCAAACCTATACTTGTATATTATCCAATTAACAATTCATATAACATTTTGAACTTCTTAAATATTTTGGTAAGTTATATCTATGCTATAGAATGAATTTTAATACTATGCGAGTTTTACAGTTTCACTTTTATTTTAAGTTCATAATTTCCTAATTCTAACGATTTCTACTTCAATTGATATTTTCACTTAGCTCTTAGGTTCATTTCTCATTTCACAATTCAGAAGTTCCTTAATGATTCAAGTCTAAATTCATTTCAATCATTTAAAAAAAAATCATTAATTTTTAAAGGACTTAAGAATTCCAATCCCGGTTTCATTTCGAATCAAGTTTTGAAATAATATATACTTATATAATTTATATATCAAATCATACTATAGAGAATACAAAATAAAATAAATTTGAATCAAAACAAGGTTTAGACAAGCTATTAAGTGGTCTCCCCCACTCGGACTCTCGAAAATAAACGCCGATGATGCGTGCACTCATCACCGAAATCATTTTCTAACGTCAAGAGTAGGGAATATAACACTTATCATAAAAAAATCCTTCGAAAACAATTTCAACTCAATTATACTATCATATAATACTCATATTATATTCTTTCAAATTCTTGTAAGTCAATTTCAAACACCGGAATTTAAATTCCCAAATCCAAGTTAAAATACATTTATATTCATTATCAATTGTGTTTACAAGATTTCATTTTCCTAAATCCATTGTTATTTAATCAATTGTTGTAAATATTGACTGATCAAACAATAACGATAATAATCTAATATTATCATCTTCTAACAATCAATTCAATCAAAATGAATAAATATTCAAATAATTCTTTTATATAAAATATATTCCAAAACGATATTGTGTTGGTTTGTCCTATTCGAGTGTTTAGAAATTCCTATCGACGCCTTGGCGTCCCAAGTATCGACCAGAATTCATAAATACTCAACGGAACAAATTAACACAATATAAAACCATTTTATATCAAATAACAAGTACGCTCTCTCATATACACTCAACTCATTCATATAGTTTACCTCTATTTCAATGAGTTATTCCCCACTAGAGCCAAGGTTTATCGCTAAACCAAAGCTCTGATACCAACTGTAACGACCCGCCTTTTTGGACAGTTTAAAACCGACGATCAATTACACATGTCGATTCCAAACCATTAAAAGAGCAGATAGTTATTGGGGTAATTAAGAAAAGAAAAGGAAGGGAAATAAAGGAAATGAAACAACACAGAATCTCACAGCGGAAGGCTAAAGTATAATAATAAAATAACAGTTCATGAAGCTGTTAATTAAATGAATACATTTGAAATGAATACATTTGATTATTATTATACAACATTTATCAGAGTTACATACACAACTAATATCATACAACAATGCAGCGGAATGGAATGAATATAATAGTAGTAGATAATATACCAAATCTTCGTCTCCGTCCTCCAAGGAAATGATCTTCAACCTAAACTGAAAACTCAGGACTGACCCGAGCGTAATGAAAAGACAAAACACTCGAGTCAGGACTAAAATATCCTTATGAAAGTTAAATCAATCGTAAATAAATATGAGTGTAACGGCGTCAGAGATGTTTACGGGGTTTGACATCTCATATCCAGTGTCAACGTGCGTGCAATAACTCAAGAGATGTTACGGGATTTTCCATCTCTCAAGGATCCGTGAAACTATCTACTATGTAGTAATATACGCTAAGTAGATAATGCCTATCAGTAATATAAAGTATCAAAATAGCGTTAAGGCGTTACCATAATCCCCCTTAACACATTTTTATATTCCCAAAAGCATATACAAGACCGTAGTTTCCCCAAAACCGGAAGTCACCAGAGGGCAATCCATATACTCAAGGTACAAATCAAAAACGTAGTGGTCGCGAATAGGATAATCAGTATGACAAGGTACATGAGGCAATACCAACTAGGATACTAGTAGTTGCGTGATCCGGACTGATGTTGGGCATAGCCAGCAGCTACCCCAACACCGCGAAACAACACTCCCAAATCAAGGGGTGCACCCAAATCGCATCACAAATGTAATAGATATGGTATCGAAGAAGTGTGTCCGCTAGAGGTGGTGAACCTCAATGGCCCGGCGCGGCTCCTGTTTTAGTCATGTCAGGGGTCATCCAATAATCGTTCTCTTTCTTCAGTCAACGCGTTCACCAAACCATCCACTTCATTCTGGATCATCACTCCGCGTATAATAGTTATTAAAGTGGTTTCGGTATCGATAGAGAGTATGTCCATATCCGATCCCGGTCTCTTTAATAAGTACGTATTATTACACCTTTGGCTCTTTATATTTCAAATCGATTCATAATTGATATCAAAATATCATATTCGCTTCAAAAATCAAATCCATTCAAATATCATCGTATCTTTCAAAATATCAGATTTCATATTTAAATCCAAGATTTAAATATAAACATTTCACCTTATTGACCAGCTTAGGATTTTAGAAAAATAGTTTTAAGTAGTTTTAAACAATTAAAATAGTTAAAAACACTTAAAATCTTTAAAATGGATTTAAAATAGATAAATTAGTTTAAAATAATTTAAATTGGGTTAAGTAGATTTAAAATAGATTAAAATAGTTTAAGTATTCAAAATGGTTTATATAACCGAGTAATTTGGAAAAACAAAATAAACAGCTTCAAAACCAATTCATTTCAATTACATCTTCCCAACTCAAATCAATTTCAATTTCCATTCTACCGATTTCAATTTCGATTTCAATTCAATTCAACGTCAACTTTGACTTCAAATTTATTCAATTTTATATCCACTTTCAATTAATTCAATTTCAATTTATATCGATTTAGAGCTTGGTTTTTCAAAATATCCATTTAGAACACTTACAAGATTATCCATCAATATACGAGTTTAAATCCAAATTTCAAACATGATTCGATTCCAAGCTTGATTTCAAAATATCGCTTATATCTCACTTTTACTTAATTATCCTTCAATACTCAAATTTAAATCTAAATTTCAAATATGATTCAATTTCAAGCTCAATTCCAAAATATCATTTTTATGTTGCTTTTACGTAGTAATACTCAAAGTTCGAAATAATGTTCAATCTTTAAATCAAATAGATTTTCGAAATTCAATCATATCCCAAATTTTATTCTCAAAGTCTCAACTTAAAATTTTTAACAATTTCCCTTTTACCAAAATTTATTTCAACATTCCAAACTCAATTTCCCGATAAATTCGATTTCTATAAATTTATTTCTATTTATAACTTTTAAATCGAACATTTAAATAAATTTCAAATCGACGATTTCAAAAATTAATAATTTAGCCAATTCGGTGTCCGTATATAATTTTCTATCCTATGGCCAAGTAATTTTTATTTCAATTAAATGTCAGGGATGAGTATATATTACTTAAATTAAATCACAGTATCATATGTATGCATAACAGGTTCTATATAAGCAAATAAACATCCAAACATTCAATTATCAACCAATAGCATCCATCAGATACATCATCCAATAAACAATACAATTCATGGCAGTTTCATAGTTATCAATGTCAGATAATTTAATCGCAATTCAATTTTGATTTCAATTTAACTGTCAATTTAATTTTTCAACGGCTAATTCAAATGACAAGCTATATGACAATTAAATTTTTATCAAACAACGACAAATAAATCATAACACTTCATAATGTCAAATTTAACTAGCATAAAGATATTTAGTACGGTGTGAGCGTTACAAAACACTCACCTTGATTTCAATGCAGTTCCAGCGTTTTATTTCGAATAAAATTAAACGAGCGTTTAATTTTACCCGAAGTTTTCACTAGCTCCAAACGATTCCAATCCAGTTCCATAGCGTAGTGCTCGACAATACGAATCCGACGCAAGTCGTTTCGCGAAATTCCGACCTCGTATGAAAGAGATATCAATTTTTAAGTTTACACGATTTATATAAACTAAATTTACAACATTATTTTTCAACTTCAACCTCCAACAGATCGTGGCCGTCCAAATTCTTTGCCCAAGATCTGGGCCGTGCACAGGTCCTTCTTCCCCCACGCGTCTTCTACAGGTAACCATCACGCGCAAATAACCCACCAAGGCCGAAATTAGGGTTAATTTTCGCGACCTCCTCGTCGTCATCCACCACGATCAGAAGCTTCCATCTTGAAGAGCGTCTCCTCCTCTACCTTCGGCCACCACCCCATGCAACTCGGCCTCCCCCATGTCTAGAAATACGCGCGCGACTTTCGGCCGTTTGTGGACGATTTGCCACCAATCCGCTAACCCACACGCGATCATGACCGTTGGATAGAAAGATCTCACTCCCCTCTACAAGTTTCATGTTGAAGGATTTCGCTAATTATTGATGGATGAAGAGAAATCGAGGGAAGAAGGTTGAATATTTCAGGCCGTTTGAAATACAAGTGGCGGCCGGCATTGTAACTAGGGTTTTTATTTTTTATTTTGTGAGTAAAAGGGCTATTTATAGGAACGACGAATACTATTTATCCGGCTTTTCCAAACTTCGAATTTCACGCGGTGACCGGCGTTCCTAGGGTTTATCCCGCGTTCCGGACACAATGGAATAGGTTTCGGGAGCTAATTCGATCATCTGTGCGAGTTACGGAAATAAACGATCAAATTTAAATTAAATCGATTAAACGATTTTCTATGCGCTTTGGCTCGCCCCGGACAAACGGTAATTCCGATTGACACGAAATTTGAAACCTTACAATAATATCACATTACGGATCCAATGAAACTAGTTTCGTCAAAATCCGAGACCGTTTGAAAAATGACTATTTTAACTCGCCAAATTAATATTAAAACAATTTCAACGCGTTTCGAGCTGCCACGGTCAAACGACAACTCCGATTGCTACGAAAATTGAAATCCGATAATAACTAACTATTACGGATCCAATGGAACTAGTTTTGTCCAATTCTGAGACTGTTCAAAAATTAGCCATTTTCCAGTCGATAATTAAATATTAAAATATTCAATTTTCACAAATAAATTTTAAATTCAGTTTTAAAAGTTCTGTAACATCACTATAACTTTCATATGATAAAATAAAATTTTACAAATCATTTTTAATCATACTAAACCCAATGGATTCAACATTTATTATTATTCCAAACGACTTACAATTTTTTTTCTAACACTAAATCATGAAATCTTATTAAATTAGCTATTTTAATTATCGAAAATTTACGGGTCGTTACAGGATCTATCAGAACAAAATACAACAACTCAAATGCATATTTTATGTATATATGATACCTAACATTTAAAAGATTAAAAAAACGAACGAAATTCAGAATGCAAACAAAATATGGAAGCAAGATAATTGTCAACCGAACTTCATAAGAATAAAAATTTAATTACGAGAAAATCGAACGAGTAATAATGTGAAAAGTTAACGCATCTATAAGAAAACAAAATAATAAAAGTTATGGCTTTGTTCGGTTTCATTTCAAGTTTTGCGTTTTCAAAATTCATTACAAAATGTAAAGAGCGGAGCAAAATATTTAAAACTTCGAGTTACTATGACGATGAAGAAGGAACTGCAGATGAAATGAAGGAATGGACCATTTTTTACTCTTTTGTTATTTTCCAAAATATGAAGAAAAAAAATTAGTTTTTTATTTTGTATACTGAGTTCATTTTTTAAATTTGTTGATTCTCTAAGAAAACACATGAAACGTATTTTGATTTGTTTAGGCGAAAACACAAAACTAACGGCAAACCAACGTAAGCCCTAAAGTTTTAATTCTGTACGGTTATGGTCGTAGAGTGATGGCAGTAGTTTGTTAGACAATCACTTAAAATAACAGTAATTTTGGTTATGCTGATAAACAATATTTACTTCAGATTCGTGGCAGCGGAAATACAGAAGCAAAAATGGTGGGCTTTTATGAAAAAATAGACCTCCTTCTTCCTTCGACCGAAACCCTACTCTAGTAGATTTTTCCATTTACCATCAAAAATTATCCCCTTTACTGAAAGGGAAGCCAACCACATCATCTTTGTGCTGCCTTCAATGGCATTCACAGACCGATAGAGTGATGAAGAAGAGAAGGAACTGCAGATGAAATGAAGGAATGGACCGTTTTTTACTCTTTTGTTATTTTCCAAAATATAAAGAAAAAAATTAGTTTTTTATTTTGTATACTGAGTTCATTTTTTAAATTTGTTGTTTCTCTAAGAAAACACTTGAAACGTATTCTGATTTGTTTAGGCGAAAACACAAAACTAACGGCCAACCAACGTAAGCCCTAAAGTTTTCATTCTGTACGGTTATGGTCGTAGAGTGATGGCAGTAGTTTGTTAGAAAATCACTTAAAATAACAGTAATTTTGGTTACGCTGATAAACAATATTTACTTCAAATTCGTGGCAGCGGAAATACAGAAGCAAAAATGGTGGGCTTTTATGAAAAAATAGACCTCCTTCTTCCTTCGACCGAAACCTTACTTCAGTAGATTTTTCCATTTACCGTAAAAAATTATCCCCTTTACTGAAAGGGAACCCAACCACATCATCTTTGTGCTGCCTTCAAAGGCATTCACAGACCGATGGAGTGATGAAGAAGAGAAGGCCTTTTTGCCCTCACGCAGGATCGAACTATATACCTCCTGTTTACAAGACTGGCGCTTTACTACTGAGCTATAAAGGCTGCTCTGTGTGCAGACTTGTAAATCATCTTCATTTATCTCTACTGAATTGGATTGGAAGGAATTCACTCATACAGGCAAGCTCTAGCTCTGTTAAAAGTAACCTGGACGAAAGCTACACGATGAAATAATTAGCATCGAAGTAGTTCACTACGTATTGTTTGTTCCCCATTAGATATAATATCATATAATTGATTAAATATGCGTTAGTTTCTAAATAGAGTCACGTACTAGTATTGATGTACTGATCTAAGTTCCTTCAGTTCAAAAGAACTGGACTGGCATACCAATGACTCTTATACCGATGACTGGTAACCGTTACACCAGTAATGGTAAATTACCATTTGTATAGGAAAATAACAAGTTGATATATTTTTACGTCGAATGACGATTCATTATATATCTTATCACTTAATATAGCATATTGAAAAGAAGTGTATTTATCTATCATTTGAGTTGAATACCAGTGTAATGAATCATTTTACATGAATATCAGTGTATTATGAATGGATTAGTAAATTACCGTTACCGTTGGTTTTGAAAAAATATTACTGATGTCTTACCGTAAAAAATGGTAAATTTAAGGTTACCGTACCGATTGTGCTGGTATATCGATTTTACTTTAAAATGGTAAATGATTGACTGGTAAGGGTAAATTTACCGTTATCATACAACCCTAGTTCCACCCATAGTTATCGGTCAATGACCCTGCAAAGTATATTTCCACTTTAACCCCCTCGATGATAGACCATAAGCAACTCTTTTCTTTTTATCCCAAATCATTACTTCCATCTTACGAAATAGATATATTTTTTGTTGTTTTTGGTTGAATTCATACATATAATATTAAATTATTCTATAGCAGCTCAAACTTCAGCAAGCTGAAGAATCATGTAATCAATCCTTTACCTATCCGAGATAGCTTCTTTCTTTGATAACTTCTCATGGTGATCTAGCTGAACAGTTCCTGTAAAATTATGCAGGGTGAGAAATCTATTTTTAGTCATTTCTTTCTATCATACTTATTATCGATAATATGATGAGATATGATTTTCATTATGTGAAAACTTTCTGATGCCTCTTCATTTGAGTTTACTCACCATTTTCTATGATATAGATTGTGGGATCATTATATTTCATCTTTATATAACTTAACAATTGTTTCAATCCATCCGGAACAATGTATATCCATGAACCATGTTGCAAAACATGATATAAATTAACTAAGTAATTACTAAATGGTGATCAGTCCTTCAAAAAACTGAGTTTTGACATAAAGATAAGTGATTAAATAATAGAAGTTGTATTTACCGAATCACCAATTGGTACACTCACTTTTTTCTGTGAAAATAAATGATTAGTTAGAAACGGTAGAGGAACCAATAATGAGTAACAACGTGGTATAAATGTAGTAGTAAAAACGAAGTGTCGTTACTTGCTTGTGTATGTTTCCTCAAACTAGAATCAATATCCAACAGCATTTAACTTTACAAAACTAATCATGTTTTTCACCTTGTTTGTATCAGAATAGATAGCACAAAGCAAAAGCATACAAACTATTGAACATATGTAATTGCTCGATTTTGGAGTCAGTGATACTAAGACTAGGTGTAGAATTTGAATTATCTTTTGCATGTCTTGATGTGTAGTAACTGAGTCCTACAAAATCGTATGATCCTTGAATCAATGCAATTTCCTATTTAGTGAATTTTGGAAGTTTTTCACCGATTTTCTCATATAGGCTTGTTATTTTCTATTTGTTAATGGCTCCACATACCTAAGTCCACACAATAATCTTAATTTGGATTTTAAGAAATGTACGATTACAAACATTCTTTGTTGCTTACTGACCATCGAAGCATTGATTCCATTTCTTTCAGCTCTTTTGCTTTATCTACATATGAATCTGGCTTATGCCACATGCTAAATTGAGTGATTCCGATGTCTCTTCCTTGTTTAGACTAAAAATAAAAAGGTGCAAAGCATTGTTAGAAATGAACGAGTTAGGGGAGAGATTTGGGAAGAAGAAAGCATTATACAAAGTCCCACATCGGGGAATATTTGTACCAATTCCTCTATATATACTACAATCCAACATAGAATATGAATCAATAGGAGAATGAGTACAAAGTGTGGAAGGGATGGGGCAATGTGGTATGTAGGCCTTCATATTAATATTAATATGTCAAAGATATGGCCTTAATCTCGTGACTAAATTGGGCCATTTTTTCCTAACGCGCGCACACAACGGTCACAACCTATAAATAGGCACCTCCTCCAGCCTATAAATAGACAGCAATATTGTTTCAACTAAACAATTTCTACTGGACTCGTACGTTTTAATCGGTAATACCTTTCATACTGATCTAGTTACGCATTTTGGTGTTACAATTTCTCAAAAATAATTGACAAATTAGTGACGAATTTTGCCGTTGCTATTTCTGCGTTATTTTGTAACTGTTAATGAAGTTACAATTGGTTTCGTAACACTTTCCGATAGTTGCGAATAATATTTTTGAAACAATATTGATTATTGTAGACGACGATGTCTAAAAATAGCAACAGCAGTAACGCTGCACCAACACAGACGGTGACTAACGCTCAGCCATCACATCTGCTTCTGACAATGGCACTGTCTCATGGAGAAAGGTCAGAAAATTTCAACGGGACGGACTTCAAGCGTTGGCACCACAAGATGTTGTTTTATCTAACAACATTAGGCCTGGCCAGGTTTCTAACTGAAGATGCTCCTGAAGTTGGCGAACTCGAACCCGATGCAATCAAAGTGGAGGCCGCAAATGTCTGGAAAAATTCGGACTTTATGTGTAAAAACTATATTCTGAATGGTCTGGATAATAGCCTCCACAATGTCTATTGTATTGTTGCAACATCCAAAGAACTCTGGACGGCCTTGGACAGAAAGTAAAAAACTGAAGATGCATGCATGAATAAATTCGTCTATATCAAAGGCCGAATGCAAGGAAAAAGTTATGCTGAAACTAACTTCTGGAAACGAGCTTACTTTGAGTGATGTTCTTTACGTTTCAGAAATCCGCAAGAATTTGATATCAGGGTCCTTACTTAGCAAGCATTGTTTCAAATTAACCTTTGTTGCCGATAAGTTTGTATTATCAAAGAATGGAGTGTATGTAGGAAGAGGATATGTATGTTATGATTTATTTAAAGCAAATGTAACAACTATTATACCAAACACTGATATGAATAAAAGTGAATCTTCTGCTTATATTGTTGACTCTTCTAACATATGACATTCTAGATTAGGGCATGTGAATTTTGATACACTGCGAAAAATGATTAATTTAGAATGTATACCGAAATGTAACATAGACTCCAACTATAAATGTCAAATTTGTACAGAAGCAAAATTGAAAAGAACCTCGTTTCATCTTGTTGAACGAGAAACTGAACCTCTAGACCTTATACACACTGATGTATGTGATTTGAAAATGTGTCAAACTGGAGGCTTTTCTTGTCTGAAACATCGATTTTCTTTCTAAAATGCGGGTTCTTCATCCTCAAATCCATTAAGCTTTTATGTTAAGTTCTTTTCTTTTTGCAAATATATTCCATACCCTAATTATTTTGCACTATTTCCTTCTCTAGTTCCTCTTCCATTCAAATTTCTACATTTTCTATAATTTTTAATTCCTTTTTTGTTATATCATTTGTTGAAATAAATTCACCACCATTAACTTTTGATTTCATAGAAAAATTCAAAATTTTGCGGTTAATCCAATTTTTTGTGTTGGGCGTTGTTATGTTCTACTTATTTTATATTTCTTACCGTGAATTTTTTCCCACGATTAACTTGAAATGCTAACGTCTCTTTCTAATTCAAATCATTATTTTTAAGAGACAATGTCTTGCTGTTAGGTTATTTTCCATTCTTGTTCAAGATAGTTTGTTAGTCAATAGATTGTACATTTGCTGAAATATATATTCTTGTTTAAAAAAATGATGTTAGTGATATTAGTCTCATTAAAATAGTTTACTCATTTATATATTCTCTATTAAAAGAAATTAAGTAATGATGTGAACATTTCAGCTTTAAATATTTTTGTTTGCTTTCTTGTTTGCTTGAATGTAAACCAATATTAAAAATATCAAATAGTCCGAGATTGAAAATCAAATAAGTTAAATCATTTTCATAGTTAGTATTTATAAAATTAGTTGCATACTTGTAAACCAATATTGAAGATATCAAATAGTCTGAGATCGTTCTGAGATGTATTTTATGGTCCGAGATGTAATTCGTAGATGAACACCCGATATACATTTATTTCGTCCGAGATCTCACTCGATACGAGATCAGGTCCCTAAAATCTTCGAGACGAAACATGACCAAAATCCAAGGTTAAAAACCCTTTTTAGCATATGACATATTTCATGAAGAACAAGCTACAGTCTATTATTGCTTTGTCGACCACATACGCAGAGTTAGTTTCTACTGTGGGGACGACTAAGAGGAGGTTGTACTTGTTGCTGTTGTTAGAGGATCTTGATATGATGCAGAAGCCTTGGCCATTCATATAGTCCAAATGCTATACATTTGGTAGATAATCAAGCTTACAGTGCGCATACCTAACATATAGATGTGTGGGTTCCTCCTTATGTCGGAAGAGGAGCATCAAAAGATAAAATTAGCAATTGTGCATACAAAAGACAATCCGGTGGATATTATGACGAAGTCGATTTCGAAGGGGAAGCTTGAGCATTGTTCAAACATAATTAGCTTTACTAGAAGCTATTGGCACCTAATGGTGCAGATCCAGTGAAATCTTTTCTTTATTAGTTGAGTTGGTAAATCAATATGAGTGGAGAGAGATTGAAGATTTATTTGTTGCGTCATGTTGAAGTTTTGAATTTATTTGTCACGGTATATTAAATCATAGTGTTGATTCTTAGTCAAAGTCATGTTATCTTCGAAGAGATATTTTCTAGTGAAAAATTTCGAAGTTTCTTTCTCCTTAAGCCATCTTTTTTCTTCTATATAAGCGCAGAGGCTTCAACCATTATAATCAAGCAAATAAAGTAAAAAAATTCAATTTTTTTAATCTAGTAATCCTCTCTTCTAATTTTTATTCTCTTCCTTGTATCCCATCAAAATTCATTACTAAAGGAAAAATTTGGATTCAGTTTTTTCTTGTTATTGGATTTATAGTTGTTTATATCTGCGAATCTTTTAGTCTTCTAATCGATGACTCTAGATCGATTTAATAAAATTACACTTACAGTAATGTAAATTTTTTGGCACTTCCACACTACTTCGATGTCCATACACACGCACTTCGTTTAGCGTTGGTGGCGGACTGAAGCTTTCTTCGGCTAAGTACAATACTTGCACTCTACAATGTTCCGCTCATCACTTATATTGTCCCGTGCTCCACTCCGTTTACTCGTGCAAACCCATTTCTGTACCAGTATCCCAATTGAATATCCCTCCATTACTTTTTAAGTGGGCACATATGTAACAATCCTGAAAATTTATCAAGTTTAAATTGGCAATTTAATTTATTTTTGAAAATAAAATGAGAATTAATTAAAAAAAATTCTAGAATAAATAGATAATTTTGATTATAAATAGTAATTTATATTAGAAATTTAAGGATAAGTGATTTATAAAATAAATATTGAATTTCAAAATATAATAGAATTTAAAAGCTTGAGGTTAATAAAATGATAGTAATAGTCGTTTTCTAAAATATTAATTATATTTGGTAGATGTAATAAATTTTAAAAAGAAAGATTTATTTTTAGGATTTAATTCTCTCATGTGAATAAATGTGAATATTTGTTAATATGAAATCAAAATTTCTAAATCCTTCTTTTCCTTTTTAAAAGTTGAACAAACAAAAAATAAAAATAAAAAAATGAGATGTTTTAAAAATAAGTGGCGTTTAAAAGTCATTAGGATGTAATTTATATAATATAAAGATTGGTTAAAAACAGTTTTTCTTTTAACATTGTATATACATGTATATGTACAAATGAATAAAGAGGTATCTTCATTTATAAAGTAATATGATATGAAGTTGTTTAAAAAAAAAAATCCTTCTTGTCTTCGTAAAAATACAAACATACATAGGGAGATGGAGTAAGCTGATTTGCAAAATCTAGATCTTATGATTGTATTTTTAACAAATGGAAAGATAACATCATCGCTTAATTAAAATATTCAATTTAAAAATTTCAGAAAATCTTTCAACTTCCATTTCGAATTTATTTAGTCTCATCAAATCTGAAAAGAAACAGTGAAAATGATTTGAATATCTCAGACTACAACAATACAAAAGTATCAAAGATCTAGCATTTCAAAATCCAACTCCAAAGAAAAGAAAAAAATCAGAGGAAGCTTCAATTTGGAATCAATACAATGGAAAGCATGTAGTTTCAAAATAATCTGAAGCAAGTTCAGGCAAGGTCGGATCTGAAACAAAGTTTAAAGCAAAACAGAGAAAAAAAATCACCAGGAATTCAACATAAAAAAAAACAAATCCAGTTTCAATATCAATGGGGAGTTGCAAGCCTGAAATATGCAAATGCAAGTTCAAGATCAAAATTAGATATTCCAGTTGAAAGAAATAAAGTAGAAGAAAAATTGGAAAACCAAGTTATTCTCAATTCAAAAAGAAAAATCTGAAGTGTTTTCAAGGTGCAGTGATGTACATTCAGGTGAGTTTTGTTTTAACTGTATAGTTTATAGAATTATGATTTTTAAATCAATTTCAACAACAAATTTAAAACATGAATTGCAGATTTATGAAAAAAAAAAACAAAGCAAACTCAGATGGAAGGCAAAGGCTTCAACCTGAAATGGGTTAGAACAGTGCAGTTCTCTCTGGGATTTAAATAAAGATAAGTAAATTTCTTTAAAAGCTTTTAATTTGATGTTGTAAATCAGTGATAAAGCATAAGTTTAAAATAGTTGAACAAAATAAAAAAAATGCAGATTCAACTTGAAAGCAAATGTGAATTGAAGTTTGCAGCTTGGAAAATAAATCAGGTTGAAGCTTTAAACAAATTCAAACTGTAAGTAAATAAATTCTATTGTTTGTCATTGATGAAGTGAGTAACAAATGCAATAGGAAGTCTAAACAAAGTTTATGTTAATAAACTTCTGCAGATCAAAGAAATAATTGCCTGTCTCTGTTTAACAGAAACCAAGTTCCCCTCTACGCTGTCAAAAACACTTCTCTGCTTTTGTTTTCTCAAAAATCCAGGTGAGCAACACACTCGAACCCATTTATACGTTTTAATATTTGAGATGAATGCTTGAATGGATTTCCTTCTCTAATAGATGGTATGATGGAATGTAAATTTGTGTGTACATATATGTAATGCCTGTCTGGAGATAAGTAGAATTTTCCTCTGAATACATTCCAGTTTTAAAAACCTGTTAGAAAATTTTAAATTTCCTCAACCCAAGCAAATTTTAGGTTTGATTGCTGAATGAAAAATATTTATGTGAGTACAACTTCATTTTTAAGAATCAATCCAAGTGAAAATATAGAGTAAGTGGTTTAAAATAAAATTTTACAGGGAATAATCATATTAAGTCAGGAAATCAATTGTCATAATTACACATTTTAACTTTATAATCTAGTTCGAGCTTGAAAATGTTGATTTTTGAAACTGATATCATAATTTGTAAGTCAGTATTTCAATTGGTACTTGAAGTTGAACTGGATTTGGTTTCTCGTCGAATTCCGATGATCAGTGGAAAGTTGGGACTCGTGATCAGGCCTAGAGGAGGATGGTGGGATGGGTCACTTGAAACAAATAGTACAAAAAAATTCTGATGATCGGAGTTGCCTGGCGTGGGCAAATTAGGGTTCAAGGTGTTACTTTGGGCGATGTCGGAATTGGGGAAACTGCGTCAACGTGGGTAGGCCGGACTGGATCGCAAGGTGGGGAATTGGAGCGTGGTGATGTGGCGGGGCTAGGGACGGAGTTGCGAGGTCTCCGGTGACCTGAGGCGATGGGTTGAAGGGAGTTTCTGATGAACTGTTTTGTTCAAGGCCAAGTCGAGTAGCTCGATCATTGTTTTTGGCTCGAATCGTTGATGTGGTTAATTGATGGAGTTGAGATGGTCGTAGGTGATGTGCCGGAAGGTGTGGCGATGTTCGGCGTTGCTTCAGGTGGTGGTGCATATGCACGGTGATATCTGCGTATCAGTATTTTTGGGGTGTGGTTTGTTCGAGGAAGAAGATAAAGTATTCTCGGGGATGGCTCGAAGAATTGCAGTAATGGCTCGAAGCAGTTGAAAAAGTGAGTTACACGAAATTGGTCTCGGAGGGAATTCAGTAATAACTCGGGTCGTTCTGGCACAAAACTCGAAGTGGGTGATGATTTTACTCGAAGTAATATTAAGGTCTCGGGCATATCACTTTGTTTCAGGTTTTTAAACAAAACAGAAACCTGTTTCTGTTTTTAAAATTAAAAGCAAAGTTTGAATATAAACTGGAATTTAAATTAGGGTTTAAACTTGAATTGAATCTAAATTCAATAGTTTGAATCATGGTTTTTGAAATAATTTAAATTTTGAAATTTAAATTTAGTTTTAAAAACTTTTAAGTATAAAAGTGTATTGGTTTTAAATTTAAACTAGAAGTTTAAATTGTAAAATATAAGCTTTAAAATAAGTTTGAATCTGAGATTTAAAAATCTAAAATTTGATTTGAATTTCAGTTTTTAAATAAAATAAGTTTTTGAATTTAATTTGTTTTAACTATTTTAGAAATGGTTAAATAATTTGAATTTTAAAATAAAGATGAAAAATGTAAGTAAAGCTTTAAAGTTTTAAGTTTAAATCTGGAATAAAAGATTCAATCTGTATTTCAGTTTTGAAATTAAGGAAATTTTTGAATTTGAATTTATTTTTAAATAACTTAGAATGTTTAAAGTGTAGGTTTAAACTGATTTGAACTTTATATTCTTTTAGACTTATTTTATAAAATGGTTATTCTTTTGACATATGAGATAAGAGGTTTTGAATTGTCTCAAAAACCTTGTCTAAGTTAAATTTGTATCTTAAATTTAAAATGGAGTTTAAATGGAACTTAAAGTAAATTTAAAAACAAATTGATTTCAAATGCTTAATCAATTAAGAAATGTTATCTTTAAGATAAATAATTTGAATTCATTAAATTATTAAGTTGGAAAATTAATTATTTAATAAATTAATAATATGGATGATTAATTAAATAATTAAGTGTTTTTAAATTAATTAATTAATGATTGAGATTAATTAATTTAGGTTAATTAATCTGTAATTAAGAATTATTAATTAGATTTTAATTAATGATTAAGGATTAATTAATCAAGTAGTTAAGGATTAAGTAAGTGACAGTTAACACTTGATTAATTAGATAATTAGAGATTAATTAATAGATAATTAAGGATTTATTAATTAAAGTAATTAAATAGAGGTCAATTAATAAAAGTAATTAAGATTAAATTAATTACAATTAAAGGTTAATTAATTAAAATAATTAATTAAATAAATGATTAATAAATGAAAGTAGTTATGACTTAATTAATTTTAGTTAATAATAATTAATCATTGATTTAAAGATTTCAAATAGAAGTAATTACTGTGGGTAATAAATTTATAACCACACGGTTTATTCATCTTAATTAAAGATGTTTGATTGTTATTGAATGCCATGTGATGGACTGATATATTTGGTGTGTGATGTGATGCTATGTAATGTTTTGTGCTAAGCTGTAATATCTGTGATGTATATATTGTTATGCAAACCCTTGACCCGTAGAACGACATTTGAATTTCGATGCGACAGGGAGTCAGATTCCATTTGGTTATCCGAAACCCACATCGAATTGTAATGATTGAATCTGTGCTGATTGATGATGTGACACTCTTATTGTGTAAAACCCCTGGACCACACTTATACACACACGAATATGGATTGCACGTGGAAATGGGTTAAGTCGCAGATTTGAAATTGTTTTAAAATTTAATTTTTAAATCCAAAATAGTTTTGGAATTAGAATTGAAGCTTTTGAAAAATGAATTTCAAAAATAAAAGTTATTTGAATAACTTGATTGAATCTTGAAATTTAAATGAATTGATTTAAATTTGAATTCAATATTTGAAAATTGAATTCTATAATTTGGAAACTATGGTTTAAAAGTTATTCAACTTATAAATGGGTTTATATGGGTTTTTAAATCATTTTAAAAATGATGTTTTGGAATTTAAATTTAACCCAAAGATCTTAACTTGTATAAATGAAATCGGATTTTTCCAAAAAGAAAACTATTTGTTTTCAAACGATTGAAGCTTTCACATAAGAATGAATTTCCAATTTGTGTTAAAGGATTTCAAGTCTAAAAATGAAAATAGTTTTCCAAGTTTTAGATAAATCTTTGGAAATGTGTTTTGAAAGCTATAAATCTTTAATTTAAAGATTTAATTGGGTTAATCTAAATTGAATGGGAATTGTTTTGAAATCTATGGATAGATCTTTGTGATATCGGGTGAAACTTTGTGAAATAAATCTTTTTGTTTAAAGATTTAAAAATGGTAATTTGTTTAACCATTTGAAAGAAAAGCTTTGGATTTTTAAGTTGTGACTTAACCGAAATTCCATATCCATATGTTTTTTTTTTAAATATGGCGCTTACTATTCGGTTTAGCCGGGAGAGGACCTTGTGTCATATAACCCATTCCGAATAGTGATACGACGTTATGGATTGCAATTGAAGACCGGTGGTGAAGACCGGGTATTTGTGAGAACGATAGGATAACCTATCGATTATCTCTGCACCGAGTAGCTACGGTATAGAAATTCCCTTAGTGATGGGAAGTCCGATCGGGATTGTGGATACCCGGATTTGCAAGGGCTTCTTCGGAAGTGCCTTCGGTTCTGTTCGAACCCGGAACAGACTTGTATGGTTGTATGTCCGACATTACACTTTGAGATATTAAACTGATCTCTATCAAATACATTTCTGCTTGGTGGCGGAGAATTTATTCTCTTAGCTTAACACCCTTCTTTGAGACGTACGAGCTCAGAGGTTATGTAGTTGATATTTATCAGTGATGTATTCCCAATTTGGTAATGTGACATACTGAGTGCTGCTGTGTGATGATGATCATTTGTTGATCATTTGTGATCAAAGCATGGCTTTTGTATAAAGCGTAGCTTTGTGGACGAGACTGCATCAGGACCTCACACCCCGGAAATGGTCGAAACAGGAAAGATGCGGCAAGGTTATGAGGGTCGCGCCCTTTAGGGTATGTCATTCCCTTCTGGAAAAGGGTGGTATCATGGTATGGAGCCCAGATACTTACTCATGTGGATACTGCAGATCTATTACTTTGTGATACTTTGTGGTTGTTGTTGCGCGCGCTCGGATAAAGGTCCCAAAGGACCGGGGGATGGCATATTCGTGTAGTAGTTACCTAGTTACAGAGGTAACCCGACCTTGTGTTAGCAGAGATCTAACCATAACGTTAGTTTTCGAGACGTCCCGCCAGAGGCGATCCCATGTGGCAGTAGGAAGTTCCTTAGCCTGATCATTTGTTGGAAATCCAATCAAAACACTACGCGCCCTGTACGGTTTTAGTTGTATAACCTGCCATGGAATGTGGCGGTAACCTGCTATTGAACATGGTAGCTATAGTAGGCATAAGTGCGAAATGCCTATGCTGGCTAGGATTTATATTATACTTTCGAAATGATTTTCTACACTTTGCACATTATTATAATAATATCAAAGAATTTTCTCGTATTAAGCATATTTGACTATCATAAGGAGAAATCTCCTCCAAGTCTGCGTTTGCATTGTGTGTGTGGCGGGAGGCCTTATGGTAGTTTCATTTTCTAAAAAGCATTGCGGTTTTTTTAAAAAAAATAAATTCTTTTGTTTGTTTTAAAAGACCAAATGTTTTTGTTTGCTCATACCAGTCTCATGACTGACCTGGAGTTTATTGTTCCTTTCCTAAACTCTGGGTGCCCACTATTTTCCCACACGGGCAGTCTAGAGTTGAGTTTTTCAGATAGTCAGGTTTAGTAGATTATCTGGAGCTAGTTCAGTCTTTAGATCTGAACTGCACTTGCTTATCCTTGTGCATCGTGATTTGGGAGTTCAAGCTATTGCTGGATTGGTGTCTTGGAGATGGAGATTTCTGATGCTGGAGTTCTTCCTTGAAGACTATATTGGAGTTTTTTTTCCGCTGCCAGTGTTATCATTATCTTTCCGCTGCTATTCTTGGTACCTCTGATGTATATTGATATTCATTGTATCATTCATGTTGTATCTGAGATTGTATCATCGTTGTATATTGATATATGCTATTCTGTTTCTTCCGCTGTGTTTTACTTAATGTGTTATAAGCTCCGGCGAACCAGGTTCGACGTTTGGATCTGCGGCATTTGAATACGAGTGTCGTATTCGGTGCCGATTTTCAAAGGTCGAGTCAGGGTCGTTAGAACATACATGATCTTGATATCACTTCTTGTACCAAAAGGGATTCCCAATGGCATGTGTTACTATTCTCATATATATACCATGCTTTTCTCCATGTATGTTGCATATGAATTAATTGAGATTTTAAAATGTATATCCATATATGCATATCATGTCTGTATCCAGAACAATGCATATATTTGAAAATCCATATCCATATCTACATCGTGTCTGTAACCAAAACCATGTAGGTATTTTCTAATATCTAAAATATGAGCGTTCGAAGAGTTAAAATAGGATAAATTTTCAAACAGGACCTTTGGAAAAAACATATTACAAAAGTAGGTCTCACCGAAAACTTATTGCAGAAATAAGTCTCGTTTTGAAATAAGCTTGCACAAATATGGATTGCGCAAGCTTATTTTTTTTAAATCGAAGGCTTGTGCATTCCATATTTGCACAAGCTTTATGTATATTGCTTGCGCAAACATGGAGTGCACAAGCAATATTTCGGGCATCAAAATTACAGCTTGCTCAGATCTATCCCTCATTTTCTAAAAGCTCATCCATCTTCTCAAAATCCATCCAAACTCATTATTTTTCCAAATTCAAACTTCTCAATTACATTGTCAACCAAATAGTTGCTAAATTCTACATGGAAGTCTTCTCCATCTTTACAAAAAAGGTTATCGTTTATGTTGCTCAAATTATTTATTTTTATTATTGTTGAAAATTAATAGTTATTGTTGTTAGTGTTGATAAGTACTAGGTAATGGTGTTGGTGCTGTTGAAAATCACTGAAAACTTATTGCAGAAATAAGCATCATTTTGAAATAAGCTTGCGCAAATATGGATTGTGCAAGCTTATTTTTTTTAACAGAAGGCTTGCACATTCCATGTTTGCGCAAGCTTTATGTATATTGCTTGCGCAAACATGGATTGCACAAGCAATATTTCGGGCATCAAAATTCCAGTTTGCTCAGATCTCTCCCTCATTTTCTAAAACCTCATTCATCTTCTCAAAATCCATCCAAACCCTTTATTTTTCCAAATTCAAACTTCTCAATTACATTGTCAACCAAATAATTACTAAATTCTATACGAAAGAGCCTTCTTCATCTTTACAAAAAAGGTAATAGTTTATGTTGCTCAATTATTTTATTTTTATTGTTTAAAATTAATGTTATTATTGTTAGTGTTGATAAGTACTAGGTAATGGTCACTACAACAAAACAGTATTTTTACAACGGGCAATGCCCGTTGTAATATGGTTTTCGCAACGGGCATGTGCCCGTTGTAATAGGCCTTGTTGTAATAGGTCCACCACATTTTACAACGGGCAATGCATGTTGTAAAAACAGTTGCAGTATACCTTTTTACAACGGGTTATGACCGTTGTAATAGACTATAATACAACGGCCATAATCCGTTGTAATAGACTAATCATGCTAGTTGCATAGCCTTTTTCACAACATGCATTGACCGTTGTAAAATACCTATTTAACAACGTGTGTTAACCGTTGTAAAATCTTACAAGACAACGTGCAGTGACCGTTGTAAGAAACTCATATAACAATGCACATTGCCCGTTGCAAAATAAATGCAATTTTTAAAAAAAATTACAGCAGCATCCATGCAATACATCCATACTAATACTAAATATTATCGTAAAATAATTAAAATCACATACGAAAAGACTAAAAGCTAAAGTCATAGAATTCTAACACTCCAAAAAGTTAGATAAGTTTACATGCCAAATACATAAAGCATTAACACATAACAGTCCGCTACAAATATCATGTTCTGAGTACAATCATGCTATACCATAGAGATGAAGTCTTTATGCCACGCGACGGTTGATACAACAGCCTCTTTGATAGTCTGCATCCTTGAATTTGGCCTAAATATAAAGGCTTCTGGTTCCACCGCTACATTAACCCATACTTTCCAAGCATTTTCTCCAAGCTTTACAAAATGTACTGAAGCATCAGGATCAATGCTTGCTATCGTCCCCTCTGCAACTACGTTCTTCTGCCAACCCAATAGCTGATAAAATATTTATTTATCAGCTATTCGTATCTCATTGGCTGGATAATTAAAATTAAAACTTTGGACAATATAAAATTATAATAAAATTTGCTAATGCTATTATGTCATTTTCTAATACAGCTAATGAGACTAGATTAAACTTCGCCAAAATTATAGTGGAAGTAGAATTTGATTTCTCCTGTGGAAATGATTGTGAAGGTAATAGTATTGAAATTGAAGTATCTTACAAGTATCAATCCAAACTGTGTACACATTGCACTTGCATTCACAAAGCACACACTCGTACAGTATTCACAAGGAATCACGCGTATACAGGCAAAAGCTTCACATGTACGCACCCCAGGCTCAAGGTGCTGCAAGTTGTAACAAGCTAAAATTATAGGAAAAAAATGGAAATGTGTTGATTTTTGTAAAGAGAAAATTGCATCCATTCTTGTGTTTGTAGACAAGGAATGAGGAAAAATGTGTGCACAAAATGAATGTATCTGTTTAGATGCAGCAATAACAAAAACTAAAAAATATGGCGTGTCTTTCTCTTTTGATGCTCTGTATGTTCATCTTCATGCCTAGTACAAAGAAAGTAATGTGAAAAGTAAAAAGATGAATTATGAAAGTGTGTTCTGTATGTGGAGGAAAATGGGTTGCTAGTTTTAAGGGAAGAAAGAATGGAAAGCATGCAATGAAGTGAAGGAAATTAGAAGGAAAAAAAATGTAGAAAAATGAAATGTATTTGGGAATGGTTGGCTATGTAACATTTTCATGCATCCCCCTCAGTGTATTCTCTCACCCTATGTATAAAAGAGGAAACTTCAATGCTAAGGAAAAAAAGCAGTAACAACATCAAATGCGCACGTTAAATGCAGCACGCACCAACAGAGATATTTGTATGGTTTAGGATTAAAAAGTTTTGAAGTACGATGTTACACCATATTCCATTAGCGTATGGACCACGAACAACCGAAATAAAAATATGACCAAACTCTACGGCATAAGACGATCACAAAATAGTAATAACATAGACAAGTGAACATATTCTATTAAATTTCGAAAGTAGTGACGTTTGGCCTAAAAAAACGCGTCAAACAAAATTATATTTAATTTCCAAATTAAAAGTTGTGGAATTTTTTTTATAAATTAAATTAAAACGATGTCATCAAAAACTAAGTCTTAATTTGAAATATATAGTTTATTAAGATTTAATTCAAATCCGAATATTTAAATAAATCAAATATTCAAATTCGAAGACAAAATATACGGATCGTTACATTTTGTTTTGAATTAGCGCGCCCGCGCATGTGTGTGTTTAACTTAAACCTGGCGACCAAAGGAAAAAGGCACTGACCTTGAAAAAACAGAAATGGCCAGGCAACAAAAATAGCAGCATGTTGTCCTGCGTCTGCTAGCTTCTTGAGAAGGCTCACTACAGTAGGAAGAAATTTTGCTGATATGGAAAGAAGGCCAAGAAGCTGTGCCATATTTGAACATGCTGATTAATCTAAAGATAAACTTGGGCTTGCACTTGAAAATCATTATCACGGCAATAAAATCCTCAAGATATGATTTTCATATAATGCATATGGCAATTGGTAGCATCTAATACACAGGTTTAGCCACTGGAATAGAAAGTGCGTATTAGCCTACTACAACAGGTTCATTACCATTAAATAATCAGCACAACAAATTGCTATTGTTATTGCTATTATTATTATTTCAATCAAACCCATTTTTTAAAAGTTGTAAATGTGAACACAAAATTTGACCTAGTAAGTATTGACCATTAGATTTCTGTCTTTATATGAAAGGGGGAAACCTATGGAATATCTACTGGTTAAGATCTCATATGTCTGATTTTGCATCTCCAGATTGTGTTCAAATAAAATTTCCCATAACAAAATCGTCTCACTTTCAAAACATATATTGGCGTACTACGTAGGCACCAGTTTAGCATTTTGTATTGGAATGATTTGAAATGCAATTTCAAAGATTAAAAACCCATCGATGTAGATTGTTAACACAAAATATATTGTCGCGATTTGTAAATTGGTGCGAGTATTGAAATCTAATTTAGATCCAGCATGAAGCCAATAGTAACAAATATTGAAAGGGGTATGATTATGTGATACCTTTTGAAAAGTAGGAGGAAAAAATTACAAACTGCTCTCATGATTTGGACTATTGAAACATGATACATTAAAAAATGCATCTTTCAATTTATAAAATTAAAGGCCATGTTAAAAATATTTAAGATTTAAGATGTTGGAAGTAATATTACTCTTGAAGTATCTCGATTCTTATAAGAAAGTTATAGCGCCATTACGGAATTCGCCTGATATATCAAGCTGGACCCAAAGTGCTTTTGCAAGAAGGTAGGCCACAAAAATAACACCAAGCCAAAGAGGGTTCTTGTGATATACTAGCTGATTTATGATGTTTTAGAAATATAAAATTTTGCATGGGCATAAGTACTACAATCCGGCAATAATAGTACCTGAGAAGGGCCGCAAATTCATTAAATCCCAGAAAAAGCATCGCAACAATTGCCCATTGAGGAGGTAGTGCACTGTTATTTCTCTTGCTAACTTCCTGGCAAAGTATAATTGAGTGTGAACACACTCAGGTTCAAAAGAGGTAAAAAGGGTATTCAAACGCAGCAAACATTATACCTGAGCAGCAATGGCCTGTGTCACAGTATACTCAATTTCAGTGTTAAATTGCCTCCACAAAGACTTGCACTGAACATGTGTTATCAAGGTTTTCTCTCGAGGAACCTACCAGAAAGTAAATTAGTTGAACTGTAATATCAATGTGTTAAGCAACTTTTTTTTTCCTATCATTGCACTATCAAACTTAAAATAGATCACAAAGAATTCCTTAATATTCACAGTTAAAAGAAAATAATAATTGATGTCTCAGAAACTCGATCCTAAACCATTGAATCAACACTCGAGGTATTACCGCTTTGGTGGTAAGAGTATACCCTCGAAGAGTGTATGCTTATCCTTAACATACATGATCTGAGTACTTCAATCAAGGACAAGGAATGTATGTGTCAAAACAATAACCAAGGGTTTAGCTTAAGCTTAAGCTTTAAAATGTTGAGAGAACCACAAGCTTAAACTTTAAAATGTCTTTTTAGAAGAAAATTGTTGTTATAGATTTTTCACTTAACGTAGATATAATATATACTATCAGTTACTTAAAGGAGATTTCAATCAAAATCATAATACTACATCAATACATATACATTTCTCTAATACATTATTAGAAGAAAATTTGATTCGAAAAATGAAAATAAGTGTCATTCTTCTGACAATGTAGTATTAGAGTCCTCGGCTATTCGTGTTGAAATAAAAGCTCTGCAATTTTTGGATCCAAAATTCTAAATCAACATTTCCATAAGCCATCACTGTCTCGTTCTAATTCAACTTTCATAACTATCTCTTGTTCTCATATCTTTGCATAAAATAAAATATAACCTCAGGAATTCAAAATTGAATTCCACTTGAAAAAAAAAATCCAAAACCTAATCATTACTGCTAGTTCCTTAATCAGCGACACATGAAAAGGGAACAGCTAATATTTAATGCACGGAGTGAGTTGTAAAGGAGGCATGGGGAAAGAGGGACAAGATTACATAATCTGCATCAGCAAAAAAAATTTGTTGTGCTAATGTCCTTGAGAATTTATTGCCTTTAGGTGATATAAATTTGCATTCAATTAAAATTTGACAATGGAGTACAATAATAGCATTAAGGAGTAAAAGATTGCTGGATGATTTTGGTTTTTTTATGTAAAAAGTTTTAAACATGTTCGTCTAATAAAGACAGAGTGCATCCTACACAAGTTGGTTTACTAAGTTATTTTATGCAATATGTTGTACCAAAAAAGCAAGATGCAGCCAAGCGTTCCATATTGATCCTCATTATTTCAGTATGAAAACCAATGGATTAAATGATAAGATGAATTGCTCTGTTTGACTAATTTAAGAGTGGGTATGCATGTCATTTGATTTTCTATTTACTTTGTCGTAATCTGCTTTATTGTTTCATTTTTAATTTTTTGTTTAACTGAAGAAAAAAAAAACTACTTCACTCATCAATTTTTTAAACAATTATAGATATGTTTATCAATTTGTCAAACAATGATAAATCTGTTTATCATTTCTATAATTATAACAAAATTGTTTATCACTTTTTTTATGCATAGCTAAATATATTCAGTGCCTTCCAAATTATAACCAGTACAAATAACAAAAATATACAAACTTCTAAGTTACACTCATCGTTCATTTATCAATTTTCTAAACTTTGTTATTCACATTTACCACTTTTTTGAATATGTTAACACACATTTACCGAGTTTTGAACACAGTTAGATGCATTCATCATTTTTCAATGTTAACACATTTATCGTTATTTTTAACTAATCGAACAAATGATTTTATGACTCTTTCAGAAAATGGTACTAGCTATGAAAATCAGTTTTAATATACACTATATATAACCATATTTTGAAATTATTCGCACTTGTTATTTTTGCAGCTAAAATTTTAAAAAGTAAATTGAAGCACTTTACATAAAAGACAATTCAAGCCCTTGAAACTAAAATTTTCTAATTTCAAATCTTTATAACTAAAATTGCATATTAATATGTGTTTAGATAGAAATTTAATTATTGAGATAGTTCGGAAAAATTCCCAAGAACGAAAATTGAGCAAATTACAATTTTAACTTCTTTCTATGATTATGTAATTTCTCAGTATCATCTTCATCTCTTTTTCCCTTAATTTCCTGAAATACAAAAGTCCTCAAATCAAAAATGCATTTCCAAATGTTTTTCAAATATTTGAAGTCCACAAAAAACGAAAAAACAAAACAGTAGTGCTATAGTTTAAGAAATTTATATGGATATCACACATTGAAAACAAATAAATAAAATATTTGGTCGAGGAAAGAACAAATTTAAGAGGTATTCTGATCTCTAAATTTTTCGTAGCAGTACTATAAATAAACATATTTCCACATTGATGTTCAGGATTTTTTAATTTAATGTTTCTCCATGGTCATTCGTTCTTTTATTCAAATCAACATTCCCCATAATCACCTTTGATTATGAACTGCTAGCTGGCTTTTGTATGACCATATCTTCAAAATCTGAAATTGGATATACTTAAAAATAGAAAATTTTACATATATAAGAAGCAGATTTTATTAATATTATTGTTGTTGTACATAATTACATAAGTTTATGTTATCAAGTTTATAGAACAAAAACAGCCAACTATCATCATTGAAGAGTTCTTCTAAGGAGTCTAATAACCAAGGGTTTAGCACAAAGGTTACATCTTCACCCTATGTTTACCATCTTTCGTAGGTAATCAAAGTTATAAACAAAGGGTTAGCATTAATGCTCTATATTTTTTTACCATTTTTTATGGATACATACTAAAAATACCATATATTATACCACCAGAATAAGTAACCAAAAAAATTCAAAATACATTAAAAGCACATCTAAGCACATTATTGTTGCTAGCAGTACTCAAATAAATAGGCTAGAGGAGAAATTTTATTGAGAGCAAATGTATGTAGATTCTATTATTTCAAATAGCAAGCTAGTTTTAGTGACATTTGAAGACATTTTGCTTTCTAGCACATTTTAGTGATATCCGAACACTTGCGGAACATATTTTTGCAGAATGTTTATTTTATATTTTTTCCCTTCCTCTAAATCTTTAATTTTACAAACCAACGTAAAATTTCTTATTCTGATAGAATAAATAACAAAAAAGAACTTGCATGTTGAAATTGAAATAAGAATTTTACCTGAGCAAATTCTTTAATTATTTGGTACAAAAAAAGTGTAGCATATTAACTTTAATATTCATAGATGACTCGTTGCAATTGTACATAAATAAAATCTAACGAAAAACGATCTCCAAAAGTATTACTCATTCCTCCAGAATAAGATTGTGGCACTTATTACACACAAAACTTTGGCAACTATCAAATTCTACTAGTGGAACCTGGAATTAGTATCCTGTACTAGCTTTTAAATTTCTTTAATAAAGACGGTTCACCATAGTAAAATTCATTAATTAGTTTAGAAGCCACACCACTCGACAAAAGAATAAAATTAAATAAACTAAAACATAACTAAAACAAACAAAAACAAAAACAAAACAAAAAACAAAGCAAAAAAATCAAAAACCACCATCGCATATAGAAAATGATAATATATAGATGTGGTTCCTCTCAGTCTAGTAAAAAATAGAATTCTGAAAGTTACACTATGAGCATACCTTCTCCCATGAGCTTGATGACAATGGGTCAATAGATTGGATACTCCTCCTCGTACCAGAATTATTACTAGAATCCATAAGGGCCAAGGAAAGAGTGCTTTGTATGTCATCACCTTCATCATCCAAACGCATTGCAGCCGTTACAGATAACAATTTCAAAGACTACAAAAGCAGACGTAAGAAACTTCCTCATAACGTGCAGATTTAAAAATCAATGCTTACAGATTATAATTTTAGGTTTACAGCAAAGCGTGCAATTTTAGATCTTAAAAGTCCAATCATAGATTGATAAGCAGGATGCACTCACTGTAAACAATACGAAAAGCACAAACCTAAATCACACATAATCAAAACCCAAGATGCAATCATCAATCGGATACGAAAATCACAAACCATAGATACGAAAAGCACAAACCTATTCGCTCTTCACCAATTTTGAATCCTGAATTCCTCGATTTCTTCGATCGCGAAGTGGAGAGAAGATAAAACATGGAGTGCCCTAATTTTGCGAAGTGGAAAAAAGATAAGAGAGAAGTGCCCTAACGAAAATGAAATACACAGTCGATAAACTAGATAAAAAGTTAAAAATTCACATCGGTCCTTTGTTACAACGGCCCTAGGATAAACCACGTGGTGATAACGGGGAAGAGAAGTGCAGTAAGTTCGTAGTCCATCTATTACAATGGGCATTTGTTGAATGTTGTAAAATATATTTTCATTACAACGGACAGAAGTTGACCGTTGTAATATCTCTCTATTACAACGGGAAAATAATGCAAGTTGTAAAAAGGTGTAAGACAGAGCATCTATTACAACGGTCCTAAAACGACCGTTGTAATAGTTGTCTATTACAACGGGCAGAATACGCCCGTTGTAAAAAGGACGTCGTAATAGGGTATTTTTGTTGTAGTGGGTGTTGGTACTATTGAAAAATTAGGTAATGGTTAATGAAATAGAAAAACATAGTTGTTAATTGAAAACCTTAATTGATTTGTTAATGTTTTATTGTTTATTTTGATAGTAGACATGATTGTATGAGAGATTGACGATGAAATGTTGATGAAACATTGTGATGTACTTGTAGTGCAAATCGATGTTGCAAGCTCAAGTCATATTGACGTTGATGTCGATTATATTCCGGAGACACGGTTCGAAACAATATTCACGTTCGTTTACGTGAAGTTGTTTCTAGCAAAAGAAGCGATCATCAAATTCGTGTTGATGGAAATATGCTGACGCCTCTACATCCTGTTGGTCCATCCATGCCACGGGGCTATGACCATATCCAAATTATTATTATGGAGGTATGTGTGTAGTGGTCGTTTGCGAAAAGCAAAAGAATGTCGGGTGAAGATTTTTCGGTTGTAGTTCGTGCAATGAACAAGGACCGAATCCTCGTGAAATTGATTGTTGTAATTATTTTAAATGGATTGATCAACCATTGTACAAAAAGTGGCTCGAGTATGAATTGCAAGCCGAAATCAGTCGTCTCAAAAAGGTGAATAAAGTACTAAGGGAAACCATTGGGAGACCAAGATTTTGGTAGTCGTTTGGGCCTAGGATAATGTCGTCAAATTTTGGTTTTTGTTGAACTGCAGTATTTTGAATATGAATTTTCGAATTGTTTGTTTTTGTTTTAACTCGTATTGTGTGCAGTTAATCAGTTGGCTAAACACTGAGGTGATTTTGGGTTTAAATGTAATGTAGAACTATAGTGTTGATTGTGTTGGTGAAATATATTGGTTATATTATTATATTGATTTTCTTGCTTGTTTTTTCTTGAAGATTGATTTGACTGCTTTTGGTTGAATATTGCTCACAAAATCAAAATCTTCTTGGAAAAATAGGGTATTAGTTCAACAAATTTTTGTTTAGCATTTTGTTGCAAAATCAAGATTTTGAATGTAGTCTTGTAATTGATTTTGCAGCTAATGTCAACAGTTTCAAATATATTTTACTATTATGGAGATTGTTAGTTGATGATGAAGGTAAACCTAGATATGTTGGCAGAAAGCGAAAAAGATCGAAAATAAAAAGTCATTGTAGTTTTCTAGAGCTTAAACAACGGACATTAATCTTGACAAATGGGCTCTTAGTTATTGATATATCCTCTTCTAGAATATTAATCTTGACAAATGTTTTAACTTCGAGAAAAATTACATGGAAGTGGTTTAAAAAGTTCAGCAGCTGTTCCATGTGCTAATTTCAGATCGTGAGTAACGATGTATGGTTCAGTTAGATAATTGCCACGATGACATCCAAGGCTGCTACAACATCCTGGGACATGCACTCCGAGTGAATAGCCTTGGGTACTGAATGTACATGGCTCGTTCACTATAATCCAATTTATAATTCTGTCTCTAGATTCTCGGAAGCATATTTGGCAATAATCTTTGAAATCATGCCTAGTGAAGAAAATAATACAAGACACGTTACCTTGTACCACTGCGTTGAAACTTGAAACTCTTTTCTTTAGTTAAGGTTGATGGGTATATTTTTATGAGGTATATAAATCTGTGCAACAACATAGAGTGTTTTGGCAGATGTTTCTTTACTAGAATACCATCAAACCTAAAATGGGATTTAATGAGGTCGCGGTATTTTGTTGACTTTTCTATATCATAAAACAGGTTCATTTTTGTTTCTTGTATTACTCTTAAGAAGAACCATATAACAATAACGATTAAGATAAGTTTATGTACTCTATGTGAATTAAATTCTTACACACTTTTTGTGAAGAAAACCGCCGTATCCATCCTCTAAAGCTTGTGGGACATTCCAATGGAAAAGTCTTAACATATGGTGTTATACCTGGAATGTGAATTACATGTTAGTATATTGTGAAATCATACCACTATTTTCCAGTACTCGTCATTTTCTATTAGCTCGTTTATGAGATTGTAAAACATTATTCCTTCTTGATTTATTTCTCATTTCAAGGTACCATCTGTTTTCACAAGTAAACATAAAAAAAAAGTTGATTTACAAATTTGCTTAGTTGTTGGAATCATATAAGCTTCAGTTTTGTATTTATTTTTCTAAATAAACATCATTTTTAATCTTCATTTTTGCAGGTTCACTTAAGTACAATGGATTGATTTTAACATTGCAGAATTTTAGACCAAGAGGTTGAGAAAGGGTATGAATTTAGTCCCATCTTCTTTATCATCTTTAACTGCAAGCATTTGACAACAATATCCATTTCCCAATACATGGTTATATTGGATATATCAGCAAGTCATTCTTTTACGATTTCAGTTATTTACTTTGTCTCTGTGATACAAATCTATGGCAGCATCTCCATTACTCCTCCCCGTGATTTTATCCGTATAACTATTAGGTATATTTTTATGCTGCAAACAATGAAAAAGGATCAATAATATCCCATATACAGATATGATGCTAGAACTAGTTATTATCATTTACAGTTTGCATTCTGCTATTCGTTTCAAAAACTAGAATATTTTGAAATATTATACATCCATTAGATTTTATGAGGCTACAAGTTATATATATTAACATAATATATTTAGCATATGGTGCTCTTGGTGAGTGAGAGTGTCTGAAATATTAGGTCCTCTTCCTCCTTCATTCCATGCTCCCTCCACCTAAAACCATATCACATATTATGATATGGTTCAACATATGTATATATAGGGCTAGGATCGACTACGTCTCATTTTCGCTACACATCAAATCCTCTTGATTTTAACCACAGTATTCGAATCAAATAATATACTTTCTCTCTCCTGAATTGAGATGTGAAGTGAGATGAGAGAGAAGGTATATAATTTAAATTGGAACGTGTGTTTGAAATCAGGGAGAGTTGAGGCGTAGCAAAAGTCAAGTGTAGCCGATCCTTTTCCATACACACACACTACACATATCTATGTACAATAAGTAAATAAATTTAAGAAAAACATACCTGGTTTGCAGAAGCTGCAACACCAAATTTAAATTCATTAGAGAACATAGACCTTCCTATATCAACTTCAAGTGGAACTAAAATGGTCCATGGTTGGGGTATGGGTGCTGTATTTTGGCTATCAAAGCATGCAATATGAGTATTTGACCTCTTGCTCCTGTAACTAATGGTCAACTTTTCCTTTGAAAGAGAAAGACTGGCATCATGTTCACTGGATGCTATTAGAGATGGATCACTAGTCCAATTTGCATGTTCAGAAGTTGAGCCAAGGTTTATTTATTTTAATTGAAGGGGTTCCCTTTTCTTGCTTGTGATTAGTAATACACCTATGTGCATGTTTTTATAGAGGCTGGGAGCCTGTAAAAATAGTGTACGTATCTTGGCAGTTTGATTGGCAGCGCAGCTTTTATGTATTTATTGGAGATTAAAAAGTAACTTAAAAAATTAACATAAGCAATAGACCATAGCTGTCAGGTGGGGTTTCAATTGCATATAAGAGTTAGGTTGCAAGAATAATGTGATTGACATTTGAATGCACATATTATAGTTTTTAGTTATACTTTTATAATTCTATATTTAATTTAGTTTTATCTCACCAGTGGTACTGGGTGATCATCTAATACTATTTTTCATTAAGATGCATGCAGATATTATAGTTTGTCATTTGCTTCTGTTATGGATATAATTTTTGACGCAGCGGATGTTCGAAACAAATGAAATGGGTGAAAGTAGCAAGCGGTGAATTGATAATCCTATAATGCCCGAATTCGTTGATCCGAAGATACCGAATTCTAGCTATCTCTATCACGTTGATCGCGCACGATTCCGCGAAAAGAGATCTACGATTCTTCAACGTTGATCTTGCGCACAAGATACCGTGAATCGGCTTCAACAAACGATAATTCGAGCGCAAGTGGAGATAGGAGTTAACACTCGACTACGGATTTAATGGAGGCACAAAGCTTCACAAGCAAAATTTTATTCAATTTAATAACCTTTACAAATGACATGACTTGCCTATTTATAGGCTTACAACTCAACAAACGACTTAAAAAATTACAACACAATATGTACACGACTTAAGACTACACAGTACAACGACTCAACACTGACCTAAAGAAAATTTCGCGACTTAAAAGAATGTGCAGCGACTTAAAATAGCAAATGGCACAACTTTGCGACTCAAGTAATAAGTCGTTCGCGACTTATGAAGCAGACAGTAAGTCGTTCGCGACTTAGAAATCATTGGCGACTTAACTATGTCGCTCGCGACTTATTCCCTTTACACGAGCTAAGAGAAGGTGGTAAAACAATCTTCGCGACTTTATGATGGAGTACTGAAGGCCGTACGCGACCTACGGCGGAGCTTCGCGACCTTCGATATGTCGCTCGCGACTTATGATATGTTGCTCACGACTTATTGGAGCAGCGCGACTCAAGGTAAGTCGCTCGCGACTTAGGGCAGAGAAGTTAGGTCGCGGGAAAAGGAGATTGGGGATGAGTCGTAAGTCGCAGTGGGGGATGAGTTGTGGGTCGTGGGAGGGAATTGGGGATGAGTCGTAGGTCGCGGTGGGGGATGAGTCGAGGTTCATGGCTGAAGTGGCGATAGGTCGGCCCCGGTTTAAGGTATGTACTTCATCATCCTCCCCTTGTTGGAAGGAATTCGTCCTCGAATTCACACTCTCGTCATCTTCATCTAGTTCCTCCCCATAATACGGAACTAAGTGTTTGATATTGAAAACATCAGAAGTATGAATATTTTCCGGCAATCTTAACCGATACGCATTATCATTGATCCTCTTCAAGTTTTCTACTGGACCAATTTTTCGTGCTTTCAACTTGTTGTAAGTTCCAACTGGAAAACGATCTTTCGTCAAAATGGCGTAAACAAGATCACCCTCTTTGAAGACAACGCTTCTTTGTTTCTTATCCGCCATTTGTTTATACTTCTCATTTGCCTTTCCCAATCATTCATGAACGATTCTATAGCATTCCGTCAACCCATCAACAAAATCAGCAGCCCGCTTAATTGTCCCCTTCGGTTGTGGTACTATTGTCAAATCCAACGGCCTCTTCAGTAAGCTTGAATATACAATCTGAAATGGGCTGAAACCCGTACTACGATTTACTACATGATTATGAGCAAACTCTGCCTGGCATAACTTCATGTCCCAACTCTTCAGATTGTCCTTCACAAGACATCGCAATAAATTCCCCAGCGATCTGTTAACAACTTCGATCTGTCCACCTGTCTGCGGATGATAAGTGCTGCTAAAGTTCAACTTCGTTCCCACCATCTTCCACAAACTTAGCCAAAAATGAATCAAAAATCTGGTATCCCTGTCTGAAACAATAGACTCCGGCAACCCATGTAAACGATAGATTTCTTTAAAGAACAACTGAGCAACACGAACAGCATCCGCCGTCTTCTTACAAGCAATAAAATGTCCCATTTTTGAAAACCTGTCAACCACCACATATATAGAATCATTGCCACGCTGCGTTCTCGGTAATCCCAACACAAAGTCCATACTCACATCAACCCATGGTTTAGCTGGTACAGGAAACGGCATATACAACCCAGCATTGGTCGCAGTTCCTTTCGAAACCTGGCAGATATGACATCTCTCCACATATCTCTCTACCTCTTTCCTCATTGATGGCCAAAAATAAGACTGAGAAATCAACTGCAATGTACGATCTCTGCCTACATGGCCTTCTTCATGTAACTCTTTGATAATCTTCATTCTGAAACTGCAATCCGGTACGCATAAACGATTCCCTTTAAACAAAAAACCATCCACCAACACAAACTCATCAGTACTCCCATCCTTAACTTTCTCAACGAACTTTGCAAAGTAAGGATCCTCCTCAAACAACTCTGGCAATAATTCGAATCCTGACACTTCAACCTTCAGCGTTGTCAACAAGTGATTCCTCCTGCTCAAAGCATCCGCTACACGATTTGTCACCCCTGATTTGTGTTTCACAACGAAAGTAAACTGCTGCAAATAGGCAATCCATGATGCATGTCTCGCTGAAATCTTGTCTTGTCCTTGTAAATGTTTCAACGCTTCATGATCAGTATATAGAATAAATTCTTTCTGAAATAGATAGTGTCTCCAATGCTTAACGGCTTGTACAACAGCATAGAATTCCATATCATATGTACTATATCTCATCTTTGCCCCTGATAACTTTTCACTGAAAAACGCAATAGGACGTCCCCTCTGACTCAACACTCCCCCAATTCCAACCTTTGATGCATCAGTATGTAGCTCAAACAATAACTGAAAATCTGGTAAAACTAGAATTGGTGCAGACGTCAGCAATTCCTTGATCCTTCCAAAAGCATTCCCGGCTTCCTCTGACCACGAAAATTGTTTACCCTTCATGCAATCGGTAACAGGCGCCATCACGCTACTGAAGTGTGGAATAAATCTTCGGTAGAATGAAGCCAACCCATGAAAACTTCGAACTTCTGTTATTGTCTTGGGATGTGGCCAATTTCTGACTGCCTCAACTTTACTCTGATCAACTTGAATACCTTCTCCTGAAACAACATAACCCAGAAATAAAACACTGTGCGTCATAAACACGCATTTCTTCGTAGCAGTATAAAATTGTTCCTCACGAAGAATAATCAACACTTCCCTCAAATGTTGAACATGCTCCTCCATACTCCTGCTGTATGTCAGAATATCATCAAAATACACCACCACGAATTTCCCAATGAATGGTCTAAAGATTTGATTCATCACCCGCATGAACGTACTAGGCGCGTTTGATAAACCAAATGGCATAACCAACCATTCGTATAAACCCTCCCTGGTTTTAAAAGCAGTCTTCCACTCATCACCTGGTCTAATACGAATTTGATGATATCCGCTCTTCAAATCAATCTTCGAAAAAATAGCCGCCCCACTCAACTGATCTAGCAAGTCATCCAACCTCGGCATTGGAAATCTATATCTCACAGTAATCTTATTCAATGCTCGACTGTCAGTGCACATCCTCCACGTCCCGTCCTTCTTTGGTACCGACAAAGCTGGCACAGCACATGGACTCAAACTTTCCTGCACACGTCCTTGCTCAAGTAACTCTTCCACCTGCCTCCTCAACTCTTCATGTTCCTTCGGACTCATTCGATAATGTGGTCTATGCGGTAATACTGCTCCCGGAACAAGATCGATTTGATGTTGAATGTCTCTTAGTGGCAGTAACTCCTTGGGCAACTCTTCTGGAAATACATCCTCAAATTCTTTCAAAACTGGCTTCGCTTCTTCTGGGATTTCAACCTCTTCACTACAATCTCGTCCAATTAACACAAAGACTTCAGGCTCCTCTTCAACTTCCTTAACAAACTCCTTCAAAGTAAACAAAGTTTTCAGCTCTTCAATCTCCTCAGATTTACTCTCTCCCTGCTGTCTCTTCTTTGGAACTAAAATAATCTTAATGCCTTCAAACATAAAACTATAGTTATTAGTTCGACCGTCATGCTGCACTGCTCGATCATACTGCCACGGTCTTCCCAATAGCAAATGACAAACATCCATCTCAACTACATCACACCAGATTTCGTCTTTATATTTCTTCCCAATAGAAAATGGAACTCGAACTCGCTTATCCACCTTCACCTCTCCTCCTTTTCTCAGCCACGCTAATTTATAAGGATTTGGATGTTTTTCCGTTTTCAACTTCAATTTTCTCACCGCTTCTGTAGAAATAATATTGTCACAACTTCCAGCATCAATCACAAATTTACAAACTTTTCCCAGAATAGTGCATGTAGATTGAAAAATGTTGCTCCTCAACCAACTAGCCTCATCCTCTTGTTTCGGTGTTAAACAAGACCTTCTCATCATTAGATTACACCCTTCATCTCCCGACGCGATATCCTGTTCATTCTCCTCAACTGGACTATCTTCACCTTCAACAGCATCCTCACTTTCAACTTCAGCTATCATCGTTCTCTTCTTTGGCCTAGGACATTCTTTACTCTTATGACCCACTTCTTGGCAGTTATAACACTTGAAACTGTTAGTAATCTTCGCCTTCTCACCCTCCTTCACAACTGGTTTTGTAACAGCTTTAGGAGCATTAGAACTTCCGCCAACACCCTTCACTTGATTGTTAGAATTAGTAAACACACCACCTTCACGCCTTCCCTGCTTCTCCCAAGCCAATGCCTTTTGGGATGCTTCCGCCACAGATCGTGGATCGAACATATTAACCATATCTTGGATCTGCATTCGCAAACCTCCAACAAATCTCGCCGTTAACTGTTCTTCTGTCTCCATGATGTCATTTCGAGCAATTAGTTGATAAAACTCGTCAGCATAATCATTAACACTCTTCGTTCCTTGTCTCAAGTTCTGCAACCTCTGATATATGAGGGATTGATAATTTTAAGGTAAGAATGTAGCTTTCATCAATTTCTTCATTTTTTCCCAATCAACAATTTTCGACTTCCCCATCCGTTCTCGTGTAAGTTTGGTTTGCTGCCACCATGCCATAGTTCTTCCCCTCAACCTAGTAGCAACCAACTTCACTCGACGATCTTTCGGAACCTCCTTGAAATCAAAGATCTCCTCAACATTAGACAACCAGTCCAAGAATTCTTCTGCAACCATTCACCCCTTGAACTCTGGAATTTCCATCTTCATTCCCGATTCCCATCGACGTTCATCCGCTACATCTCGATATTGACGTCGTATTGGTTCTCTATCTCGGTAATGAACACTTCCCCTATCACCATCAAACTCCTCATCAAAATCTGACGTATATCGATGTCGATCACGACCTCCAACATTTCTACTACCACTCCTTCGATCAACATTTCTATCACGATTGTCAACACTTCTATGATCTTGATCTTCTCTTCTCTCTCGATCTGAATGTAGCGAAGCTCTACTTCCCCCATGGTTCGATTCAGGTGAAACCCTTCTTCTACTTTGATTCATTTCAAGCATCATTCTCTCTAGTCGACCAATTCCTTCATTCAACTTCTCAGTGAAACTCTCGTTGATTCGTTGCTCCATTTCATCGGCCTCTTCTCTTCCATACAAAGCATTGATATTTTGATGACGTTGAGCTCGTCTCGGAGGCATGGTTGAGCTTTAAACAATCTCAAAAAAATAATTTTCCAACACTTTCCGAACTTTGATCCAAAGTGAGATGGATCGAAACTCCCAACTTGTTGCAACTTCACGATGAACACGATGATCACTAAACTTCTCAACAATTGCAAATACGATCTCCAAACTTCAACTTCTCGAAACCCAATTCTCCAAATGATGCATACTCCTTGCAATCTAGCTCTGATACCAAACTGACGCAGCGGATGTTCGAAACAAATGAAATGGGTGAAAGTAGCAAGCGGTGAATTGATAATCCTGTAATGCCCGAATTCGTTGATCCGAAGATACCGAATTCTAGCTAACTCTATCACGTTGATCGCGCACGATTCCGCGAAAAGAGATCTACGATTCTTCAACGTTGATCTTGCACACAAGATACCGTGAATCGGCTTCAACAAACGATAATTCGAGCGCACTCGAATTACGTAAGTGGAGATAGGAGTTAACACTCGACTACCGATTTAATGGAGGCACAAAGCTTCACAAGCAAAATTTTATTCAATTTTCAATAACCTTTACAAATGACACGACTTGCCTATTTATAGGCTTACAACTCAACAAACGACTTAAAAAATTACAACACAATATGTACACGACTTAAGACTACACAGTACAACGACTCAACACTGACCTAAAGAAAAGTTCGCGACTTAAAAGAATGTGCAGTGACTTAAAATAGCAAACGGCACAACTTTGCGACTCAAGTAATAAGTCGTTCGCGACTTATGAAGCAGACAGTAAGTCGTTCGTGACGTAGAAATCATCGGCGACTTAACTATGTCGCTCGCGACTTATTCCCTTTACACGAGCTAAGAGAAGGCGGTAAAACAATCTTCGCGACTTTATGATGGAGTACAGAAGGTCGTACGCGACCTACGGCGGAGCTTCGCGACCTTCGATATGTCCCTCGCGACTTATGATATGTTGCTCACGACTTATTGGAGCAGCGCGACTCAAGGTAAGTATCTCACGACTTAGGGCAGAGAAGTTAGGTCGCGGGAAAAGGAGATTGAGGATGAGTCGTAGGTCGCAGTGGGGGATGAGTCGTGGGTCGTGGGAGGGAATTGGGGATGAGTCGTAGGTCGCGGTGGGGGATGAGTCGGGGTTCGTGGCTTAAGTGGCGATAGGTCGGCCCCGGTTTAAGGTATGTACTTCATCATCCTCCCCTTGTTGGAAGGAATTCGTCCTCGAATTCACACTGTCGTCATCTTCATCTAGTTCCTCCCCATAATACGGAACTAAGTGTTTGATATTGAAAACATCAGAAGTATGATAAATACTCGGATTTTCTACTATTTTCATGATACTAAGTGTTTGATATTGAAAACATCAGAAGTATAATACGGAACTAGGTTGTTCTACTATTTTCATGATCCTATATTAGTTCCTCTTTTGTTTTTAACATGGTGTGACAACTCGGATTTTCTGACGTTTGTTATTGGGTAATTAACTGTTTTCGAATATTGAAATATTAATTTATTAAGTCGAACAAATAAATTTCTGATAATTAAAATATCTGAATAAATTTTAAAATTTCAGGGTATGATAAATTATATGTATATGTAAACTTCACCATTTAAATTAAAATAAAATATCCATGAATATATATTGATAAATATATACACAAGCTTTATGATAATTAAAAATATATATATACATGTATATAAGTATATATATATGTATGTATGTATGTATGCCTATACGTCGCAATGTATATGAGAATGTGTATAAATGATAATGTAGATGTATACATATATGGGGGCAAACGTATGTAGGTAAATGTATATGTTAATATAAAATAATGTACATGTAAATCTTTTAATATATATAAATATATATAGTGTATGAAGATAAATGTTTATACTTAGGGAAATTTCATCATGGGAAACATTTAATTCTAGCAAGCAAAACATAAAATCAAGTCCTATAAAATAGAAAATCAACTTATATAATCAAATCTGCCTTCATATGAATCAAATCGAAATAAAACAAAAGAAAAATAAAATAAGAAATTTAAGGCCTGTATATGAACAATATGTTTCAGCCTCTTATTTACTTGTTTCCCTCATCTACATACCATATGTTATGTACACATATGCCATTCTAGTCAAAAATATAAAACAAAATCAAAGTCAAGTCTTAAAATCAAGCCTTTCATAACATATCAAATCCACCTTATAAATCAATCAGGGTAGGGATCAAATCAGCAAATCAAAAAAATAAAAAATAAATAAAGCTTGAACATATGCAGGCCTCTACCTTGCTTTGTACACTAATTCCTCCTCTTCTATATATTCATGGCCTAGCTTTTCAGTTTGCTCACACATAAAGGAAATTTTTTTTTTAGAAACCTGTCATTTAAGTGAAGAAAGAAGAGGAAGAAGAAACAGCAATTTTCAAAGAACCGAGAGTTAAAACCTCCACTGTTTAATAAGAAAATCCTTGTATATGTTAATACTTGAGAATATGGATGTGTCTTTAGCATGTAATACTTGTGTGTGAGATTGTTATGCTATAATGTCGACGCATATATATGTGTGGACTTGAGCAACTTCACCTGTATACCAAACAACCTGTACATCACCAGGAACAAGCTCTTTGTCTTGTTTTATTGGATAAAACAGTGGAACTTTCTACTTCAGAAATGAATAACTCAACATTCACCTAGATTTAAACTATTGTTCCAAGACAAAAACTATTTATTTTTAAGTATAGAACATTTCGAAATTTGTTGCATTCAATCTCACCAAGCATAGGAAGAGAAAATCATTTGTAACAGTGAATGAGACAATATTGTCGATAATCCAACTAGCTTAAATTAATAATCAGATCATATTGTTGTGTTCACGATGGAAATGCATGATTTTTGCGAGTGATTGGAAATTTTTTTACTGACTTATAGAAGGAAAATTTTCAAGATGAGCGGAATTAGACGAAAGGTCGAATTCAAGCACCTCGGTTGATTTGGGGGTACGACACTTGGCGTGGAGGAGCATTAGGTGGTGGTGAACCCGAGAAAAATGGAGACGATTTTTCTGTGGAATAGGGAAATGCGGCGAACTCGCAGTAGGGTTTGGGGTAGGATTTTGTTGGGGGTCGTTGTCGTGGAAATGGCGATGTGGAGGAGGCGAGTGAGATGTACAGTAGGGGGAAAAGATGGGCAAAGTCATGGCGAACGCAGTGGTGAAGTTGTGGTATACGGTGGTGGGTGGTGGTGTAGAGAGGCAGAGGGGGTGGCTCGACTATGTTCATGGTTTGGGTACCAGTTCGAAAATTCGAACTGGGCTTGGATGGCGTGTTTCTGGAGGGTCATTGGGACGCAGGGTTGCTAGACGACCAATGGAGATGGTCAGTGGTAAGGTTTTGATCATCAGCAATCGGTGTACGTGCACGGTGGTGTTCATGCTATAATCGGTAGGTAAAAAACAGGAAAGAAAAAAAAGAACATGAGGAAAGGCAGAAGATTGGAAATTGGGCCGTGATCTTCTTTGCCTTTTTGGGCCAGATCGATATGTTGTGGACTGGTTGTTTAAAATAAAAACAAGCATAAGTGTTGTAGTAATTGTTAAAGTTCTGAATGTTAATAATCCTTCAATTTTTTTAAGAACATTGTTTTATCGTTAAAAAAAATTTCTAGATGATATGAAGTTCTTGTGTTGTGACCCTCTCGGCTAACCCTACAATTTAAACTAAATTTATTAACTAATATGGAACTTAATAAATTTAATAATTAAAGCGAGCTATTAAAAATAAAACTTATTTGATTAAATCATAAGTAAATAAATAAGTAATTAGATTCTAAATGGTTTAACCTAATGATAATTAATAAAAAAATTATTGGCTGGATTAGTAATCGGAGTTAACCAAAAATAAATTGTTTATAATTTTCTTAAATTGTAAGTAAATTTGGATCAAAAATACAAGTAGATTCAATAATGAAAATTTATTAATTCTGATTGTAAATTGTTAAATATTAGCATTAAGCATTATTTTAGTTAATGATTTATGTTTTGGTTATTGTCCTTGAATATTTACTTTAACAACATTTGTAACAGGTCCCCCTATGTGAATAATTACCACCCTGAATATAAATTGTTTATTTTAAACCATTTGCCCATTTTAAATTTATTGCTTGAATTTGAAGAAACCGGAATCAAATATCAGCGTTATCCGGAACCACTTCGATTTGAAAGTCACTGCAAACCTGTATGGGTCTGATTTTAGAGTTACCATGCTGGAATTGGATTAATACGACAAAATCAAGTATTTTAAATAAGTAACTGTCTTTGGACATTATGATTGTATCGATGGATTTCTATTAAAGGGTTTAGTCATAATCAGATAAAAACTCGTCGTGTTATACGAGTTACCCTGGTTTTTAAAGGATTTTTATAACTTAAGTAATTTGAAATTTGGTGGGCTTTACTCACGCTGGTTTCCACCCTGACTCGGGTGTTACTTTATTGTAATGCTCGAGTCAGACCGTGTATTACAAAATTTTCAGCTTAGGACGTTTTTGTACCCGGAGACAAGCTGGATGATAGAGGCGTATTGCACGTATTAACTATTTTCCGCTGTGTATTGTAGGTTGTTTTATTCATTATTTAGGGACAATTTATTTTCGTTGTCCAAATTATTTGTTGATAATTGTACTATGATACCTTGTATATAGATTAACAGTTACAACTTTTTTATAAAATGCTGCTATTGTATATTATATTTTGTTCCGCTGCGATTATGAGATTCTGTGTTATTATTTTTGCTTTCTTCTTTTTCTCTTTTCTTCTTAACCCTAACAACCTGATATTTCCGACATTCGATTGCTTGGCACTCTATACAGTGGACGTATTAGTGTCGATTTTCGAAGGTCAAAAATCGTCCGGCCGTTACACGTGGTATCAAAGCTGAAGTTAAGCAAGAACCTTGGCTCTGATGGGGATTACTCATTAGAGATAGGGTCGGTAGTACCATAAAATGAGTCGAGTGTAGTATATATGTGGGTGTACTTGTTATTTTCTTATATAATGATTTTAAAAATGATTTTTAAATAATTTTGATATATAAAAGAAATAATTTTTGTTGATTGTTGTAGTATATCAAGATGATTGGTTGTAATTATTATAATCAATTAAAATTATTAGACTTAAGTGGTAAAAAATATACAACCAAATAGAATTTGGATAAAAATGAACTATACAAGTAAGTTAAGCTAAAAATGGATTGAAACCTAAATTTAAATCCCGGAAAATTCAAAAGAATTTTCAAAGTATTTGAAATAAGTTACCTTGATTATATTTTTCCAGTAAATTATGATGGAATCTATGATGTGTTTGATTTCCAGATACGATAATTATCATAGATCGGGTATTGTGTCTTAATAAAGTATTTTTACTATAGAATAAACAATGATGAAACTTATGAAATGTTTTAAGGAAGTAAAATTATATAAGCATGACTTAGTTAGAAATGGATCTTAAGTGGGAGTTTTTGGAATCTAGCCCCAGAAATTTTGAAACTGTTTCAAAGTGTTGGATGAATAATAAATATTATTATTTAGAATATTTTTTCATATAGAAATCTTTGTTTAAAACAAGGGTTGTTTGAAGATGAATTTGTTTTGGATTAAAAACCAAGAATGGTTTAAAAATTTAAAGTGTGATTTGATATGTAAATGGGATAAATATGTATATATGTGGATATATGTGATTCCAAAATTGATTTGAGATGAATACTGGTGTTTGAATTCAAGAATCCCTCTGAGAATGTGAAGTATAACCCAAAGGAAAATAAGTTTTTTAATTTATAAGTTGGAAGTGATATTAATAAGAATTGGATTTCGAATGAAAAAATTAAATTGAGTAAGGTTAAATGGATTGAATGGAATTTGAAATTTCAGGGTGAAACTACGATTTAACTTATGAGAGTTAAATGAATTAAATTATAAAAGAAAAGGTATGGATTTGATGAGAGTTGCAAAAGGGAAGAAACGTGTGTAAATGATTTCAAAATGATTTTTTGAAATAAAAACGGGTTTCGAATCCTGGAAATGTGTGATGGATATTGTTGATTGGTGTTTTAGATAATTTGAAGGTTTATTTACTTTGATATATCCTGCTATCATCCTGTTTATTATTTATAGTATATAAAACTTTAAATTGGATTATTTCGAATAAATTAAAAAGTGGACTGAAATGATATATCCATTACTGAAATTAAATGGAAATAAAACTTTATTTTCAAACTATCTAAATCATTTTGATTTTTAGAAATAAAAATGAATTTATGGAATGGAACTATTTTGAACTTAAGTTTGAAATGTTAAAACAAAACTTATCAACCAGAATTGTTGAAAGAAATGGGTTAAACTTTTGAAGTTATTACTGGGAAATAAATTGAATTTCGAAAATTGATTGTTCTAAAAAGATTTGGACTCTTACTCGAATCTTAAAATAAGTTTAAGTAAGGGTAATTAAACGAATATTTGAAATTTGGGCTCAGAATTGAATTATTTTAAAGACTTGGGTTGTTAAATTATATATTAAGGGTTAATTTGATTTAAGTGATTAAATCCGTATTTTGAAAACCAAACCCGAATTTATATAAATTGAGATGGCTTAAAATTTGAAAATGGAATTGGAATTAATTCAAATTGGAATTGAATGGAATTAATTGGAATTGTGATCGAAGTTGAATTAGTTCGAATTCAAATTGGAAATTGATTTGAATTGGAATGGGAATCGAAGTTAATTCAAATTGGAATCTGGATTGAAACAATTTGAATGGAAGTGGAAAATGGAAATTCATTTGAATTGGAGATTGGAAACTGAATCGGTTTGACTCTGAAACTAATTTCAAATAAATTATTTTAATATAAACTGTTTTAAATCTATCTTCTTAAATATTCTAATTATTTTGATTTTCGTTTCAAGCTATTTACTACACAAACCATTCTTTTTAAAACTCAAACTATCTTATATTAACTATTTAACTATTTTACAATGATTCAAACTATTTTCTAAATTCAAGCTTGTCAGAGTGGAAATTGGTTATATTTAAATCATGGATTTAAATATGAATTTGGATAAAATTGAAGTATTAACCCATATGGAAAATTGAAGCAATTCTAAATTGGAATCGAATTGGATATTGAGGCAAAAATGATTTTGAAGTGAAGGAATATATTTTTGAGTAAATATGATGATTTTAAAATAAAAGATTGGATAGTATTATAGCTGAAACTCACTTTATAAGAAGTAAGTAATGTTACAAATGACTTTGAAAAAAGGAAATCGAACTTGCAACTTTTATTTCGCATTAATGAGATTATAAATGTTATTTATATATTTAGATTTCCTTGTTGAATTTATAATCAGAAGAAATGATCTTGGAAAGATATTTGAGGATACTAAAATTGAGTTTATATAAGTATGAAGTGAACTCAGAAGTTATTGATCCAAAATTATACGAGTTGAAGGAATGATTTTATATGTATATGAGAATGAAACTGAAAGGGTTTTGAAACTCATTGATTTTGAAAGGCTTTTGATTTGGCAAAAAATAAAATTTTGGAAATTTGGTAAACCAAATTCGAGAATTATCAATTTTGAAGATATCAATTTTATGTAAATGAGGTTTATATGTGATGCATATAAAGAGTATGATTTGAAAGGTACTATATATGTATATAATATGATATGTTTTGAGAAAAGATTGGAAAAAAGGTACTCCATTGAGAGTCGAAACTTATAGTAGGAGGTCCACTAAGTGGTTCTGCCTTGAACCCTAAGGGTGGGTTCAATGAGATTAGGATCGCAGAGGACGTCCAAACAAGACTGGAGTTCCTGAGGATTGTGTTTGGGGTAGCATAATTCGTGTGGCGCTGATGCCTATAGTTACATTGGGATTATGCTATGACGACAACATACCCTTGTTTAACTACGATCTACTGCGTTCCATAGCGTAAGTCATGTGGCAGTGATTTCCTACGATCTACGTTTGACTTCGCTGGGAGAGCGATGTAGCATCGGTAGATTGTGATCTATGTGTTCCATAGAGATATTCGTGTCGCAGCGAGTGCCTATAGTCTACATTGGGAATCGACTGGTGTAGTCTGCGATCTATGTGGTAAAGTTTCGTTTGGTAGCGTGATTCGAGTGGCGCTGGTGCTTACAGTTACACGGGTTTTGCTGTGATGACAACGCAACCCTGGGTGTAGCTGCGACCTGTTGCAGTTCCCATGGCGAAGTCGAGGGTCGCGGATGCCTACTGTTTTCTTATGGATTCCACCGGGATGGCGACGTAATCATAATGCTAACTATGATCCATGGGAGGGGTTGATGATTTCCATAACATTTTTGAAAAGGTTTTTCAAGTATTTTCACTGAGTGTTGAAAACGGGTCTACTAAGTACTTGTAAATTTTCAGTCCTATGCTTGATCAACGTATGACTGAATTTCTGTGAGAACGAGGATGAACTTGTTAAAATATCGAGTTATAAAAAGTATTTTTATATGAAACTAGCTTGGTAATACTATATAAGTTAAAGTGTTTTAAAAATTGTATAATAAAAGAGTAAGGAGTTAAAATGTTTAAAGGATGATCTAACTAACAATAAACATCAAAATTCTAATTCTCGCTACGTTCCTTTTCGAGGACGAAAAGTTCTAAAGGGGGGAGTAATGTGACGACTCGGATTTTCTGATGTTTGTTATTTGGTAAGTAACTATTTTCGGTTATTGAAATATTAATTTATTAAGTCGAACAAATAAATTTCAGATAATTAAAATATCTGAATATGCATGTATTGATTAAAAACTATATTTAATCTTAAATTTTAAAATTCCTGGGTATGATAAATTGTATGTATATGTAAACTCCACCATTTAAATTAAGATAAAATATCCATGAATATATTTAGATAAATACATATATAAGCTTTATGATAATTAAAAATATATATACACACGTATATAAGTATATAAATATGTATATATGCCTATATGAAGCAATGTAAATGAGAATGTGTATAAATGAAAATGTAGATACATACATATATGGGGGCAAACATATGTAGGTAAAAGTATATGTTAATATACAATAATGTATATGTAAATCCCTTAATATATATGTATATATATAGTGTATGAAAGTAAATGTTTATAATTAGGGAAACATCATCATGGTAAGTATTTAATTCTAGCAAGCAAAACATAAAATCAAGTCCCATAAAATAGAAAATCAACACATATAATCAAATCAACCTTCATATGAATCAAATCAAAATAAAACAAAAGTAAAATAAAATAAGAAATTTAAGGCCTATATATGAACAATAGGTTTCAGCCTCTTATTTACTTGTTCCGCTCATCTACATACCATATGTTATCACACATATACCATTCTAGTTGTTTGGGCCAAAATTGGTCACAAACCCCAAATGTCGTGAAAGCACCAATATATGAATATAGAACAGCAATATCCAGACACAAATCTCAAATTCAAGAAAAATAGAGAACAACAATTTAGGAATAACAAACAATGACACGAGATTTATAGTGGTTCGGCTATGTCCGGCCACATCCACTTCGAATGATAATCCTTTTATTGATGTTCTTCGCAGATTACAGTTGATCACAACAGATTGCAATGAAGAAATTTAAGTACAATAACAATGATGAAGTGTAAAGTTGAATCCGGCAGAGTCTGGATGTCAGATAGCCAAAAAATCCCTTTTCTGTAGGCTCTAGGGGGCTATTTATAGGCGTTGTAGGTTGATACCTTGCTCAAACTTCGTAAGACTCCTTCTGGCATGCGAGTGGGCCCACGCGATCGATCCCATGAAGTTTCGACTCGATTCGCGATCGATACAAACCAATTTCGTATCGATCACGATTTTTCCCAATGGAGTTGAAACTTGGCATGAACCTTCCTTGGCTTGTACGTAAGCTCCTGTGAAAATTTCATGGCATTTGGACCTATGGATTGTGAAACATGATCGATGCAATCTCGTATTTTTTGAAGGCTGTTGAGTTCGATTCCATAGTTTTGTACCCACCCCCTTTGTGTCGATCAAAGGCACGTGCATGCTCGTGACATGGAACGATAAACTAAGGTAGATCCATATTATTCGCCGCGTTGAACGCTTCTCCCCTCGTGTCGTGGACGCTCTTCATTCGTATCCACACATCGTGCTCACTCACATCCATGATTACACAACGTTATGTTCGCATCCATCGATCCACTCCCTTTTTCGTATCGATTCCAGGGGTACATTTCGTGTCGATTCGGTAAATGTCGATTGATACGAAGTGACCACATGGAATGTGTCTGATCGATACGATATGTAGACGAAACGGGGACCAACGGATGGATACGAAAATCGTTCTCAGAATGGATACGAATGAGGCCTTACCTGATGGATACGAACCAGAGAAGCTTCTGATGGATACGAAAGCATCAATTTCCCCCATGACTGATACGAAATCATTGATTCGAAGTGCGCTGCCAGTCTCCATCCTGATCGATGCGAACGTCATCGGTGCGAACCCAAGCCGATCGATATGAACAGTATCGATTGGAAATACTGCCTACCGACCGATACGAAATGTATCGATACGAACCACCATTCACGTACTTTAACCCATTCATATCTCGAGCATACGAACTCCGATTGACCTGAAAATTGTAACGTAGCCTCCCCTTGCCTTGATCATCATTCCCAGTCGATCTCGCGTCGATTGGAGCTCGGCCAAATTTAGACGATATCGATCACTACCTCTTTTCTAATCGATCTCGCATCCTGACATCCATCCTTTCCTAGCTACTCTGTTGATATTCCAGCCTTGACCAAAGGGTATGATAACATTTGCCCCCCAAATCATACCTTGTGATAAGAAGATGTGTTTTGAATAGTTTCGAATCTGATATCTGAAGTCCATAGCCATATCATCCGAGTGCATCGTTCTTGACTGCTCTAAGTCGATGTACGAATCCAAATCTAGTAACCAAAGCCTTCACCAATTCTATATCCATCCGAATTCGATAACCGAGTCTAATCCATCCTTATCCAATAACTGAATCCAGGACCTCTCCGGGTCGATATCCAAATCTATAACCTCTCCGGGTTCTTTTCAAGCGCAATCCACACTTGAGGACCGTGGTCTAGTGTCCTTGGACGTCGTATAACGCCATGCTTAAGTCCTAAGCCAAACCCTGGTCACTCCAGATCCTTGTCGAGCATAGTCCATACCCGATGACTTGAAATAATAACGATAATGTAGGGCCTAAGTCCTAGGCCGAATCCTGGTCACTCCGGACCTTTGTCGAGCATAGTCCATACTCAACGACCTGAATAAGTGGATTTGCCACGTTCGGGCAAAGCAACTCACCCCTTGCCAGGTATAATCCATACCCAATGATCGTTTACCCAAAACCGGACAAAAATCCAATCCAAAATCCAAACCAAATCAGAAAATCAAAAATCCACATCCAAAACCAAAACAAAGATCCAAACACGAGAATAATCATCCAAACAGAAGTCCAAACCAGAAAACAAACAGAACCAGGAGTTCAAACCAAACTCCAAAACCAAGCCAGAAAATCGAGTATCCAATCCAAAAAAATAGATTTCACAAACCATAGCATCGCGGTTTCTCACCATTCAGAGCATGCCTAGGGCCATCTCCGTCCCCATACATGAGTAATGACTTTGTCGTTTTCCAGCAGCTTGCTACTTATTACATAAGATGCCAGTCAATTGATAACCAATCGACCATCATCTCTGGGCCTCACACCATCATTGTTTGAGGTAGACGGTGCTCGCTCCTGCTCCACCGCTGCATTCCAAGCCCCGACATACTGCCTCAACTGTCCATTCCTTACATGCTCCTCAATTAGTCCTTTAAGTGCCTGCAGCTGTTGGTATCGTGCCCATCCAAATCATGGAAGAGACAGTGCCTTCCTGATGCCCTTTCACGTTTAGAAGGTTCTCTCCTAGCCGGTCTTCGGTAGGGAAGGCGATTCTGGGTTTCGATGAATATCCGCTCCAATGTTTCATTCAATCCTATATATCCAGAGAATTTTGGCTCCCTCCATCGTTTCTTATCTTTTTCTGAGTCATCAAACTTCCTTTTTTCTTTACCTTTATCCTTATTTGAGCTTCCGCTAGATGGCCCTCCATCCTCAGCCGCATTCACCTCCCTTAACTTCAAATATGTACATGCATCTTCCTGTCAGAGGAATCTCTCATCTTCGTGAAAGAATTCACCAAGATCCAGTGGTGGGTCCCGTATCAGAGATACATTGAAATCTGAATCCTCTCTGACTCCTGAAACTGCTGCCATTAAAACCATCGATGGATTCGGTCGATCCATCGAAGCAACCGCCGCATTGAACCGAGTTAAGAAAGCTCTGAGTGATTCATCCATCCTTTGCTTTATCGACGTTAATGTCATCACATTCTTCGGTCTGTTTATATGAACCTGAAACTGCTTTAGAAACCTGTCCACTAGTTCCATCCATGTCCCGATAGATCCCTCTTCCAACTGTCTGAACCACATTGCAGTTATGTCCGTTAAGTACAGAGGGAAACATCGGGCCATAACTTCCTCCGATGCTCCCAGCACTTCCATATGTCTTGTGTATCTCATCAAGTGATCAGTTGAATCAGCCTTGCCATTATATACTTCCACGTTAGGTAGCTTGAATTCTGATGGATTCCGAGCTATCCTGATTTCATGAGTAAACGGACTCCTATTACTCCTTCTAAATCTCTATTGGTCAAACCTCCATGCATGGTTCGCCTGATAATCTCAGCCAATCCAGCATTGTTTATCAGGGGTTGCCCCCCGAGTCCCCGAAGGAATTCCGATACATACTCTTCATCCCATGCTCTTACATTCCTGCCAGCATCCTGTTGTGTGGTGTTCACTAGAATCCCTCCGTGAACTGGTTCATCGTTGTTGGGGGGTGTGTCCCCGAGCCTGGGTTCATCCGGATTAATAGGTGTATACTGATTAGGGATTGCACCTTGTTGAGCTATTCCATTTGATTGCCTCTTTGGTTCTTCTATTCCAGCTCATGGATCTAAACCCCTAAAGCTCCAACTGTCCCTGTTTGTCCAACCTGTCTGAGGAGGTTCTGCATCATTTCCTCCTGCCTTTTTAGAAACTCTTCATGCATAGCTCCCATCATAATTTCCATTTCATCTCGGGTGATGAAAGCTGAAGTCTGGTTTGCTCCGGATGAAGCCTCTTGGCTTTCTCCATGTTGAATACTCTCTGTCCTTTGTCTTCTAGTCGTTTGGCTTGTCATAGCTCTCTAGTTTTGAATCCTTAAACCTTCAAACCTGAATCCCAAATCTAGAATAGTGGTTGCTAGTTGTTCTTAGTGAAAGCACCAAAGTGTTTGCAGCAAAATTGGTCACAAACCCCAAACGTCGTGAAAGCACCAATATGTGAATATAGATCAGCAATATCCGGGCACAAATATCAAATTCAAGAAAAATAGAGAACAACAATTCAGGAATAACAAACAATGACACGAGATTTATAGTGGTTCGGCTATCTCCGGCCTACGTCCACTTCGAATAATAATCCTTTTATTGATGTTCTTCGCTGATTACAGTTGATCACAACGGATTACAATGAAGAAATTTAAGTACAACAGCAATGATGAAGTGTGAAGTTGAATCCGGCAAAGTTTGGACGTCAGATTGCCAAAAAGATCCCTTTTCTTTAGGCTCTAGGGGGCTACTTATAGGCGTAGTAGGCAGATACCTCACTCAAACTTCGAGAGACTTCTTTTGGCACGTGAGTGGGCCCACGCGATCGATCCCATGAAGTTTCGACTCGATTCGTGATCGATACAAACCAATTTCGTATCGATCAAGATTTTGCCCAATGAAGTTGAAACTTGGCATGAACCTTTCTTGGCTTGTACGTAAGCTCCTGTGAAAATTTCATGGCATTTGGACCTATGGATTGTGAGATACAATCGATGCAATCTCGTATTTTTTGAAGGCTGCTGAGTTCGAATCCATAGTTTTGTATCCATCCCCTTCATGTGGATCAAAGGCACGTGCTTGCTCGTGACGTGGTACGATAAACTAAAGTAGATCCATATTCTTCGTTGCGTTGAATGCTTCTCCCCTCGTGTCGTGGAAGCTCTTCGTTCGTATCCACACATCGTGCTCACTCGCATCCATGATTTCACAACGTCATGTTCGCATCCATCGATCCATTCCCTTTTTTGTATCGATCCAGGGATGAATTTCGTGTCGATTCGATAAATGTCGATCGATACGAAGTGACCACATGGAATGTGTCTGATCGATATGATATGTAGACGAAACGGGGACCAACGGATGGATACGAAAATTATTCTCAGAATGGATTTAAGGGTTTCAATAGCTTCTTTGTAAATATAAGTAATGATGTAAATAATTATTTTCAAATAGTTTACATATATTTATAAAGATGTTATTTAAAATATATAAATGGTTTTTAAAAATGAAGCAAGAAATTTTGCAAATGAATTTTTGAAATGTATTAAAGTGTTAAAGATGATTTATTTGCAAATGAAGCTTTTAAATGAATATTGCAAGTAAAATTTATATATGTTTCTTTGAATGTAGAATTTAAAGATGTTATATAAATGGAAAACAAATTGATTTGCGAAGTTTATTTATAGTAATATACATGGCAAATAAATTTGAATCTCTATTTTGCAAGTATAGTTTGGAATATTTAATTGATTTCGAAGTACTAATGGTAAATTTATTGGTTCATTTACTATTTGAATTTTTTATTAAACCATAATAAATGTTTTTCCATGATTTGAATATTCATTTTAAAACAAGTATGTGAAATTAATTATGAAGATGTGAAATTTTAAACTTTGATTTAGAAATTTAATGTAAGATTTGAGTATTCAATTAGTTTCAGTTTAATAATCTTGAGTTTATACTTATTTCAAAAATAATGAGTCTAATAAATTATCGGATTTAAGGAACTTTATTTTAAAGTTTATTATAATGTTTTGATATAAATTTCTAACATTGTTTTATAATTTTGAAAAATCTTTGCATAATGCTATAAGGACATTTTAAATATATCTTATATTTTTACTAAGTGAAGGAGGTTAAATGTTTTAACTTAATTTTTAGATATGTTGAAATATTTCTTTTCTCTTCAAGGGCAAATACCAAAAATTTAAAATTTTAAACAATAACCGAATGGAGTTATAAAAATAAGTAGGATAATAGAAGCTTTTAAGTAATGTTTTTTTTTGAAATGATTCATTAATGACTTAAATATTTAATGGAAACCAAATTATGTAAGTGATTGATCTTTATATAAATAAATGAATGAAAGGTATATGATGGAAAAAAACCAATCGAATAGACTTAAATAAATTTAATATTCTTATTGTTTGGCTGATGGTAAGTTTGGGAAGGAATACTTCTAGTTGTTGAGGTTGTTTGACTAATTTATTAAGTAATTATCTAACGCTGTTGAGCATAGGGTACACTTGACAGTTTATTCATCAGCTTGCATGGTTTAAGGTTTCTGAACTAAACAAACCATTGGTTACTATGGATGTATGATGGATTCTTTGGTTGCATAAATGGTTGTATTGTTTGTTTGTATATGTTTTATTTTTGAAATATGATACATATATTGCAATTATAATATTATTGTTTTCCAGACCTTTCTGCAGAAAGGAGACTCTGCCGAAATTTTTCGAAAAATTAAGACTTCGATTTTTTTTGTAAATTTGAGTTATTTTTCTTATTTTTATTAAACATAAATATGTAGGTTTAATTGTTTATAAATTGACAGTTTAAATAAAATGTAACATATTTTTGGGCTCCTTCTTGTTTCTTTTCGAGGACGAAAAGTTTTGAGTGGGGGAGATTGTTACGACCGGCATTTTTAAACATTTAAAAGTATTAAATTAAATAATATTTTTAAATAAAATTGTTTAGAATAAAAAAATTAAGATTTTATTGATACAAGTTAGATTATATTACAAATTATGAGCTTAAATAAAATTTCTATTAATGACATATGTATGCAATAATATAAGGATGATAACAAATGTTAGTGCGTATTTTAATAATATTGCTTTGAATGATGTTAACACTTGTCTGGATGTAAATTTCCAATTGATTGGAATAATAAACGTTTCTGTATTAAAAAAGAATCATATGTTTATTTATATAAAATGTTTGGTAGCTAAAAGATTGATTTCAGAGATGATAAACTATTATTTGGTAAGAAATGTGTAATACCTGTTTGTATCCAATAGTGCATAAATATGTTTAAATCACTGTTTGATAGGAAATAATTTTTCTATTTCTCATTACATTTATTTAGTCCATTTTGATATTCACCTTTGTAATCAATTGAAACTAATGTAATTGAATAATTTCAATTAATAAGAGAGAGAACATTAAATTGTAAGTTTATAAGTGTAATTAAACGTAGCTTATGTTTTGTGGAAATATAAGAAAATTTTGATTTAATGGAAAGAAGAACGATTATATCAAATAAAATGAATGTTTCATTTGTGAATGTAGATTTAATTTCATTAGAGTAAAGAATAGAATGATTTGTTAAAAAAGAGAAATATATATTTATTTGAACGCTGTTTTAGCATACAGATTGATTACAAGAATACGAATATAATTTAAGTAAGTTATTTATTACTGTGGTGTAAAACAACAAATTTATAAACATGTTTAAATGACTTAAGAAAACAATTGTCCTATTTCTCATCCATTTTGGTTATCTATTTTGAAATTTAACTTTGTTATTAATTGCAATTAATGTAATGGAAATATTTCAATTAGAAGGAAAGAAAACGTTGATTGCAATTAATAGATTTGATAAAAGAAACACACGTTTTGTGTTAAGCAGAAATTGTGCGTTAATGGAAATAAAAGAATTGAACATTTTCATTTTTAAGGTAAGTATAATTTTATTAATTTTGCGTAGATAAAAATTTACATGTGTATAAATTGAGTATTATTTGAGTGAATGAAATTAATTTGGTTACGTTTTGGAAAAAATTGAATTTCAAAATGTGTATGTGGTCCCTTCATTTCTTTTTTATTTATTTATTGCATGTACGTTTTAAAATAGTTACCTCATTATTAAAACTTGGTCCATTCGTTTTTCCTTCGGTTTAATACCTAAGCCTAAGCTTTTAGGTTATATTTAATTCTTTCCATCTCATTTATGGTTATAAAAAAAAATTATTTTCCTTTGGTTTACAAATTTTCTCATTCCTACATATATTTTCTTATGCATTATCAATGCCTAAAGCATTTAAAACTAAACGTGCATTTTGTCCCTCCACCTTTATTTCCTTATTATTAAATAATCTATAATTGTATTTCTTCATTTGCATTTTAATTCTCCTAACACCTCATATTCATTTAGTTCACATCTTTCAATACTACGTTTTAGGGCTGTTTATATATTACTTTATTTCAATTCCTAGTTTGTTTATATATACCTTATTAGCTTTTCATTTGTTTCCATCTTCATTCCTTTAGTCATATTTTATTTTCTAATCTCATCTTCTGTAGCTTCAATTTTCAAATAAAACTTCCATCTCATTTTTTATCTCTCTTCACCTACCTTTTTCATTTTTTTTCTTCTTTGAATCTCCTTCTTCTCTTTTTTTGCTTCATTTTTAATCTTTTTTGTTTCTTCTTCTTTTTCAAATCTTCTTCTTATTCTTTTTGAAAGCTTCCTTTTCCTTTTCAATTCTTCATCTTCTTTAAATTTTCTTCTTATTTTCCAAACATTCTTCTTTTTTCCAAATCTTTTTCTTCAAATCCAGATCTATAACAACTTCTCTATCTCTTCCAAAACATTCTAAAAAAAGATTAAGATAGAAGGAAACAAATCAAAAGGAGGAAGTAGTAGCGGATCCAAATCCGACTAGAAAACGGAAATCCAGAAGGTGAGTGTTTAAACTCACTTACGAAATACTAAAATTTTATTGCAAATTAAACCAGGTCATATATTGATAAATTTTTGATTGTTGGTTTGGAATTTTTATTGATATTTAGTTTGAATAGCTAAATTCCAATATATGACGACTAATAATTACTGTGAAATGTTATTGAATTGGTTGATTTGTTGAATTGATTGATTTGAATGTTGATTGTATGTTGTGATGGATGCTATTGTGATTGAATGTGTATTTGTTCATTTACTTGATATATCTTTGTTATCAGCCTATAGTTTATTGTAATTATATAAATTTTCATATTGATTATTTGCACACTGAATAAAAATATAAAACCCATGAATTTAAAGTATTTACATCAGGGGAAAAATAGTATGTTAAATTTACTATTTGAACCTTAAAAATGATTTTGAGAAGTAAACCGTCGTTACCTTATTTGAAAGTTTTTAAAAATTAAATTTTGAAATATTGGTAAGTTTCCATAAAATTGAATATCGAAACTTTGGAACATTTTTATAAATTAAATCTCTTGAACTATGAAATTTAATTGGGAATTGTTCTGTAAATTTGTAATTTACTAGAATGGATCTATTGTGAAATCCATTTTATTTTGAATATGGAAACAATAACATTTCTAGAAATTTGAACTTTCAAAATTTAGTTATCCGCATTCCTTATTAAATCTACTTTTGATTTAATTTGCATAAGAATTTTAGTTCTGACTCCAGTGTATTATTTTCCTTTACGCTCGGGTCAGCCTGAGTTTTTCAACATTGAAGACTATTTTCTGGTAGACGAATACGAAGATTCAGTATATTATTGCTATTTATTATTTCACTGCATTCTGTGTTTCGCTGCATTATTTATTTATTTATGATATATGTATAACTCTGATTTGAATTTGTAAAAGTGTAATCAAATGTTATTTGTAAAAGAACTTCATGAATTTGATTATTATATTTTGTCGTTTCACTATGAGATTCTGTATTTTGTTTTTTCTTTCTTTTTTCCTTTTTTTCTTATTTACCCCATTAACAATCCTTCCTTTTGAATGGTTTGATTCTAACATGTGTGGTTTATTGTCAATTTGAACCATCCAAAAATGTGGGTCGTTACAATTGAATATACCGTAGGGATCAGCACAACGAAGCGACCAAAACGGTATACATATACCAATGGTACGATCATCCAATCAAAAGTCGATAATCCGTACCGAAAATGCTGCTATTTTGCCAGACATAAGATAAATGGGCAATAGCAGTCCAAAATTTGAAGAAATGAAATATGATGTCTCACTCAGAATATGATTTATAAATTTATTGTATAAAAATATTCAAGTTTGAAAAATATTTTATTATCATCAAATATTAACTGATATAAATTTAAATAAAATTACACAATAAAATAAACTTTCATATTATCTGATGAAAATTTACCATTTGCTATGTTAAAGTAGACTATTCCAAATATTAAATTTTCAATTCAAAATTTTATTATTCAAAATTTCACAAAATTCAGCTGATTACATTTTTTAAAAACCAGTTGAATTTACGGGTCGTTATATCTTCAACAGACATTATTTTTGTACTTGGAAGATATGAATGAGCAAGGATGAATAAGACTATTGTGGTGTTTATATTAGTTGCATTGCTTAAATCACATGGCGACAAACTTGTTTGAATACAAAGTAGCCACGTTGCATAGTTTTAAACATATGGCAGCCACCATTGATGGAAATGAATACAAATTAGCTACAGTGTCCTCTTACATCAGAACATTGTAGCCACGTTGCATGGTTTTAAACACATGGCAACCATTATTAAATGTTTGAATTCAAATTGTCTTTAATCACTTGGCAGCAAGTAATGGTGTTTGAATTCAAAGTGGCTACAGGGCCCTGTCACAGTTGAACACTTCTTTGCCATCATCATGCACATACGTGTTTTCCATTATCATCTCATTAAGCATATAAAAATGGTGGATTACAACCATACTTTTTTGCCATCATCTTACTCGTATGAAGGTCCTATAAGTCACGATACTCCACCGAATATGTCTTCTCCTCAATCAATAACTGAGTGGTATATTGAAATGGAGTAAATACGTTATGAGGATGTAAGAGAACATGAGAGGGATTTGCAAGACCGTAGGCTTATAGAGGATGGAAGAAGGCAAAAGTAGAGCGGCCTAGTCACATTATAACATTGCGAAGAAGGCATGAATAAAAAGGAGTGTGCATCTCCTCGATGTCTCTGTGGTCTACTATATTTCGATATAGACATATAGGTATAACAACACCCCTTCTAACCTCGTCATCAGCCAAAGCCGGTAAATAAGCATAATATGATTTAAAATCCTTAAAGGAACTATCAAATAAAACTGACACGCGGTCTGGTCAACCAATCTCGATACCGGTCAGCATATAAAAATCTAAAAGAGTCAATCCCAACTTAAAATCAGAAAAATGAAACGTGTGAGTTGTAGGCCACCGTCTCTCAGTAAGGACCTTTATTATGCAATGGTCGACATGTGAAAAGATAGGTAAATCTAGAATTCACCCAAAGGTGATGCAAGTAGCCTATCCGAAATCGCTTGAGGTAATGTGATATAAAACTCAGAAATACACTTATACTAACTACCATGCATAGCTACATGGCGAACCTATATAAGCAATTAATTAACGTTAATGGTAAACTAAGCAAAACCAATAGCATTCTTAGTTTACGGGTGTTCATCTAATAATTACATATTAAAATTATATCTGTGGCTTCGCTGGCATTATAGTAAGTCGATTTGCTATAGTCGAGGGGAGTTCGTGTAAGGATCGTAGATCGTCTGCAGTCACGGTAGTATTTGGAATGATATGAGTTGCACCGGCATTGGAATTTACCGTGGGTCATCAGACAGTCCGTCTACTGGTTTTGATGGAGAGTGGCGTCATTTGGACGTCTTGATCAATAAATTAGAAACTGTAAAAAAGGAAATTGAGTGGTAAATAAATGACGGCAGAAGAGGAAAACACGCCTCATGTAGGCCTTTAGTCCAGATGTTTGTTCAACAGACGCTTGATGCTCAAGCGTTTGTTGAACAAACGTCCGGTCTCATAAACTGTTGGAGGATTCGTGAGCTTACAAAATGTAAGCTCACATTTTGTAACATATGCACTCCAAAACTATTGGAGATGCTCTTATTGTAGTATTTTATGGTTAAATGATAGAACTCGGCAGCTTTTTATACTGTCTATGTTTCCTTTTTCGGCATTTTCTCATATAATGATATCGTACACTGTCCATTTTTTTTACCTGCTGCTATTTTTGCAGCGATTAGTGAGAAACATGAGATGAACAGTGGTTTTGTTATGCAGGTGGCACGGTAGGCAGCGAATAGAGGTGTATTTTTATTTGTTAAGGTTAGGCTTTGAGGAGACGGCTATGGATGGTGACAATTATGGGAGCTGACGACTACGCACAACGTTGAAGCGTGAGGAAAGAGTAGTGTAGGGGACACGACGACGTGGCAAGTGGTGGCATGGGAAGCAGCGATTCGATCTATGCGTAAGTGAAGAACGAAATGTGTCTTTATGGTTAAATTTTAAAGATGATGTACTACAAACCATTGAAAGTTTGTAATTTGAACTAAATTGCCATATTATTTATGCACGCATATATATGTAATACATACATACATACATCTGTGTGTGTGATATATTAAAATAAAAATTAAATTAATTAATATGTTTAATTAATTAAATACTGAATATTATAAAATAAAATATGATTTTATTTTAAATAGAAAAATCAGATTCAATGCAATTGATAGATTACATAAGCTCATTAAGATCCAATTGGAAATTTATGCATTTCACCCGCTGCCAAACTGGTAAGGATCCAACACCAATAACCACTCACTTAGAAATGTTGCAAATTTGATGTCGACAATTTATTCATACATCCGCCGCTGGCATCGACTTTAATGGGAGAGTAAATAAGGGGATGCAATTTTACATCAGATCCAACGTTGCTAACAAATTTGATACCTAGCATCCGAGATTTGAAGACTACCCATATTTTAACTTGCTTTATTTCTTCCATGTCCAAAATAACAAGGATTAATATATTTGGGACATCTCTTTAGGTGACTAGCCTAAAATTTTTGTAGAATTGTAACTTTGAGATACATGAATCGATGCGAGAAAGTGTACAAAGTTAGCCACCACCTATACACTATGAACATCCTTCAAACATCACTCTTTCATGGAGTTCCTCTCTAACGTGTGAGTTCTCCTCTAATGGAACACACATATAAATGCATGCACGCAAACGTATAGGTAAAGTGTAAAACAAAAAATTCCAACATTGAAAATACAGAAATTAAATCAACAATAAAATGCGAAGTTTACTCATTTTCTTATGTAGTTTTAATAATTTTATTGAAAATAGGTGCAATAACAAAAAAAAACCTAAGTAACGGAAAAGTCATGAAGTTGTACCTAATGTCAATGGTCAATGATATGGAGATCTTTGAGCCCCATCATCGTAATAAGGATGCCATAAGCTGTGACGTCCCATCTCGAGACCCACATTAACAAAAAGTATTACGGAGTAACGTTGTCTGCTAATCGGAGAATAGAACTGGTTAGGAGCTGTAGGATCTAGATTAACCCTAGAGGGGGGTGAATAGGGTTATAGCAAATTTTATCGATATAAACACAGAAACAAAACGCAGAAATAAATATGTTGAAAAGGTAAATCACACACAAAATTTACCCAGCTTCGGCAACCCCTGCCTACTGCTGCATTCCCAGATTTCTATTAGAATTAAACAGTATCACGCTTACAAACACTCTACTAGACTCGCAGACATTTGCTCCCGCTCACAAACACTCTACTAGACTCGCAAACATTTGCTCCCGCTCACAAACACTCTACTAGACTCGCACACCTTGCTCCCGCCTATAGATTTTCGTTTACTCGCAAACTCTGCTCCCGCCTACAATAGAACTTTGCTTACTTGCAAACTCTTCTCCCGCCTATAGAGCTTTGCAAACTCGCACACCCTGCTCACTGAACTAATTCTAACTAGACAATCTGACACGACCTAATCCCTAGGTGGTGATTTACAAATTCTTCGATTTGAAAAATAAAAACAACAATTAAAAGACAAAAGAAAATAACCCTAAACCCTAATTAACAATATAATAAAGCCCTTTTTTAAAAAAAACGGCCGGCCCCTATTCTTTATTTTAGCCCGTTCCTTTTAGTTTTCTTCTGTAACAAAGAACACGGACTCCCTTTCGTTCCTCTTTGCGCTTAGGGCTTGCGTTTCTTCTTCGTTCCTCTTCCTTCAATAAATTAGGGCTTCAGGAGGAATTGCCGCTTGATAGTTGATACTTCGATCTGCTTGCTTCAATTTAAATTGTTTGCGGCTTCTCCTCCTTGATCGAGTTCGGCTGATGCTTCGGTATGTAATTTCCCTTTTTGCTTTTACAATTTTGGCTTATTCGAACTCGATGATTGAAATTGCCAGTGATGATTGGGTTATATATGCATTCGAATTCCTTGAATTACGTTCTTCTAAATATATTTGAATTCGTCAATGGCCGTTCGATCTTGTATTGATGCTTGGGATTTGTTCTGACTTTGTCACTTTCGTATTTTTGGTAGCTTGATTCACACGGTATTGATTTGATTTCGTGGTCAATTTTCTTGGCTATCACGGTGAACACTTGTTTGACTTGTTCCATTTTTTTTTTTAATTTCGGCTTCTTGAATTTTGACTGCATCTCACGGCTTTGAATATTGATGCTTTTGACTTTGGACATTTTCGTTTATCCCTGTAGGAGCTTTGTACAATTCTCTGGCCATAATTTTTCTGGTTGGTACTGGATGCATCGCTTCAGTGCTTCATTACCTCATGTGCTTGTATTGACATGTTATGGCCTGTACTCGTTTTGCTTTTGATGCATTCTGGTGCGACCTTTACTTGTTGATCTTCATAGTTCACTCTGATATTTTGGTACTGTGTCTGATCTGTGCACATTGTTGATACATGACCAATTTGCATGTTTGTTGTAGTAGTTGCTATCTTCATTTGATTGTTGCATGGTTCATTTGATAGCACTAGCTGTTGTCTTTGTGGTCACTTATGCATTTGGAATTGGTCTGTTGTGTCCTCTGTATACTACGGCTCTGACCATCTTATTGTTGCATTGCATGTTGCTGTTTCATTTGTTTCATGCATTATTGATTTTCATTTTACATCACTTGAACTTGCTTTTGACTCGGCCTGAACCTTTGCATTACATACATATGTATATGCTCACTGTATCTTCATTCATGTTGGTTTAGTTTGTGCACTTGAATCTCTTGGCACTGCTGTTAGCTTTGGTGTATGTATAGTGATGCGCTCCCTTTGTGGTCTTCACTGTATTCATGCACTTTGGTCTTTGTTGCCTCTTGCATGTAGTTGGTTGTAACTGTGTTGAACTTTATTCTGGTTGGCACTTGCACTGATCTGCATACATGTGTTTTGATGGAGTTTTGATTTGTCGAAGCTTTACATTCTTCAAGTTGCCTTGTGTTGAATCCAGTTTCAAAACTCGGATTTGACCTTGTGCTCGTGTCGTGATTTAATTTATGTCGCACCTGAGATGAATCCTAAATTTGGGTTTGACCTATGCTCACCTGTCCCTGTAGCATTATCAAGTGTATATATTGGTGTGCACAGCCTTGTGGCATATACAGTGATACACCGTGTATGTCACAAGTTGTTCGTGTATGATGAATTCAAATGTAAATGATGACGAACAACCCAAATAAATGAGGCAAATCATATTTTCAAAAATTATCTTTTATTTTTGAATTGCAAAAATATTTCTTTTTCAATTTTACTGCGTTAGTTTATATTTTTGCAGATTGCTCAGATGCTGGATTCAAACTGGAAGGAAGTTGAAGATAAATACGAGTGTGTGTGATATGTAGTGAGGTGAACTGTAAATATGAAATGTGATGTAGTTGTAATCAAAGTTGTATAGTTATAGTGAGAGCTTGAAATTGTACTATTCAAAATTGTAATAAATATTTGTTTGAATAAAATATCTGTTTGAATTCAAAATCTGTGTAATTTATTTTATTCAACAAATATTTATTTAAACTGTGAAAAATAGAATAGTATATTAACAAATACATTTAAATGAACGTATATATGTTTATTATCATCAAACAAAAATCATATAAGCGCATATTCAACAATCTCCCCCTTCTGATGATAACAAACATATATTTAAGATTTTGAATGTATTAAATGTATTTGATCGTTCAACTTGCTCCCCCTATTTGAATGCTCCCTCTCTACACAATACTCCCCCTACATATATGCATACAAATAAAAATATGTAAATGAGCCTATATGCAAATGGAAAATTATTTGACCTTTGCTTGATTCTATTTGACAAAATCTTAACTTTTCTCTCCCCCTTTTGTTATCAGCAAAAGAATAACAGTGTTATAAAAATAGGGATGAAGTGACAGACATGAATCAAACATTTAACTCAATTGAATATAAATATCAAATTTCAATAAAATTCAAACAAAAATCATAATTACCCTTGTCAGACGCATATTCCACTTTCAGAAATGATGGGGATAAAATCATCAAAAAATCATACAGTTCTGTCTATTTGTGGTATATTTATTTCGGGAAATTTGAATATCTACTAACCATGCATAACCGTTAGGACTTTTAAATGAGATTAGTAGTATTCCAATTTAATTTTTAAAAAGAATTCAAGTATCTTCTAACCATGCATAACCATGAGGACTTTTAAATGGGATTAGCATCAACTTGTCTATTAAATCAATTAATTTTGATATGCGTTCCATACATGCATAACCGTGAGGACTTTTAAATGAGCATGGAAGCACATAATCAAAAATCCAAGTAATTCACCCATGCATAACCGTGAGGACTTTTAAATGAGAGTGAATACTTTGGATATTTATTTTATTGAAGAATATAATAAATTGAAGCACAAATAATTTCCTTCACAGGTTTAAAGATATTGAAAAACGAATGATTTCCTTTGTAAACTACCACAAATTTACATACTATATGTAATTTTGATGAGTGTTGGTCGATAGAAAGAAGGTAGAAATAGAAATGGTCATGGAACTTTTACCCAACAAAAAGTTTTTATAACTCTTGTTATGAAATTCTAAAGAAATTTTCTAATTATACTTTCTCGAGTTATAATATATGATAAATATCAACACTCATCACTTTTTCAATCACTATTCATCTTTTCGATAATCAAAGGGTGTCAGATTAGTCAAAAAGTCATTTAAAATCAAATTCAAAAATTATAAAATCAATTTTTCAAAAATGACTAATCTGAAAATATGGTAAACAATGATTTTCTTGAAGGGGTTTTATAAGAAAATTTTCTGCTATTTGAAAATTATTTCAAGTGAAAAATATGCAAATATTTTCTTTGAAAAACGATGCAGCAAATGAATGTTTCAAAAATTAATCAGGTTCCACTAGTAATTTTTCTATCAACTATATTACTAGTGTAATCTGCATCTGAATTTAAGTTTCACTCAATATTCACTCGTCGGATGTCAAAAACCAGATTGTGAAATTTCAACAAACTATCTCAGAATGAAATTTGAAATGAAGCCATGTTATCACTCAAACAAATATCATAGTGTTAAACTTAGAAGCCATAGGATGAACAACTATCAACAGTCATTAAAACTTCATTATTATTTCAAAACAATTTCTTGAAGTTGCAACAATTTCATAAAGTTTCAACAATTTCAGAAATTTCTTAAAATCCTTTTTATAGCATGAGTAACCAGTAATCAATCAACATCATAATTTGACCAAACAGATTAAGTTTAATGATGAAAGGATGGTTGGTCTACTTTTAAGCACAAATCAAAGTAAGAACAAGTCAAAAGAAATCATATCAATTAAGAATAAGTCAAAATTAAAAAATCATCTCTTTTCAACATCACAATCTTTGGCTGATTTCATTCAGAATACGGTGCAGATTATCACATTTAATATATCGTTCAAAACAATTTTACCTGTTTTACCATTACGATAATTTTTCGTTGTTGTCCATTGTGATTCTGTCACCTTTGTACTAGGCTAAGGAACTTTGCTTTGTCGCCCGTTGTATTTCTGGAACAGCCAAAATCCAGAGAACACTGTTGTTGTTCCTTAGCCTGCCACCACACCTACACGATGAAAGATTTATGTGACCTATTTGTCCTTATAGGTCCATGATTGTTAGTGGCAGAATATGAAAAATATGTTTGTGGAGACCCAAAACTATTTATATATGTTCCTTTTGGCACCCAAATTTGTTTGACTTTCAAAGATTCTATATTTGTGCCTTTTGGAACCCAAATCGATATAGTTTTCACATGTTTGGGTCTATACCAACAATTATTGTGATTGTGTCCATATTTTCTGCAAATCGTGCACATTGAATTTTCTTGATTAATCTTGTTTTCAACAATTTTAGATTGATTATATCCAAGTCCTTTTCTAACCGTGTTAACAGTTTGCTTTCCTAATAGCATATTCAACGATTTTTCGCTTTTTGAAAATTTATCTAAAGTCGTTGACAATTGTTGGACTTGTATTTTGAGAGATTCATTTTCGTTTAACAATTGTGTGCACTTTTTAATAGAATTCTCTCTTCTAGTATTTTCAATTTTTAAAGTCAGAATTTCATTTTCATGTGATTTCATTTTAATTTCTGATTTTTTAATTTCTTCTTCAAATGTTGGACACTTATCACACTTAGGGATCCTACTTTGATAGGTTTTAACTAATTGGTCAAGTTGTTCATTCAATTATATCAAAGTGTCTTTTTGTGGTTCAAGTTTAGCGTATTTTTCCCTAAGTCGTTCAAAACAGCCATTTACTTTGTGGAAATAAATAAGTAATTCAGAGTGAGTAAGTTTTGATACCTCGCTTGGCTCGTTGTCGTCGTTATCGGTTATATTCCCATGAAGGCACATATCTGCTTTCTCACTTTCACTGCTATCGCTTTTATTCCACGTGGCTGCAAATTTCCTTTCTGAATTCTTCATTACTAATGCCAGCTCGGCTGCTCCATCATCATCATCCTCATCACAACTGCAATTTACCAATCCTGTTAAGCATATTTCTTTATCTGAGTCGGTTGTGGAGGACTTCTCATTGCTGTTGACTTTTGCACCATATATTGCATCGAGAATTTTCCAAATTTTCTGTGCATTTTCACAATGAGAGACGAAATAAAAATTATCACGATTAATATGAGAATATAATATATGCATAGCAAGAGCATTAATCGAGATAATTTCCTTATTTGTTATATCACACCCATTTTCAATAATATTCCAACATTTAATATTAACAGATTTTAAATAAAATTCCATTTTCAGTTTCCAATTCAAAAAATCTGTTCCATCGAAAATAGAAGGAATAATATTGAGACGACCCACATCAAAAAAATTATTTGGTGGATTCATGACTCTAGAGTTAATGAAAAATTACCGGGCTCTGATACCACATGTAGGATCTAGATTAACCCTAGAGAGGGGTGAATAGGGTTATAGCAAATTTTCTCGATATAAACACAGAAACAAAACGCAGAAATAAATAGGCTGAAAAAGTAAATCACACACAAAATTTACCCAGCTTCGGCAACCCCTACCTACTGCTGCATTCCCAGATTTCTATTAAAATTAAACAGTATCACGCTTACAAACACTCTACTAGACTCGTAGACATTTGCTCCCGCTCACAAACACTCTACTAGACTCGCACACATTTGCTCCCGCTCACAAACACTCTACTAGACTTGCACAACCTGCTCCCGCCTATAGAGTTTCGTTTACTCGCAAACTCTTCTCCCGCCTACAATAGAACTTTGCTTACTTGCAAACTCTGCTCCCGCCTATAGAGCTTTGCAAACTCGCATACCCTGCTCACTGAACTAATTCTAACTAGACAATCTAACACGACCTAATCCCTAGGTGGTGATTTACAAATTCTTCGATTTGAAAAATAAAAACAACAATTAAAAGACAAAAGAAAATAACCCTAAACCCTAATTAACAATATAATAAAGCCCTTTTTGAAAAAAAAACGACAGGCCCCTATTCTTTATTTTAGCCCGTTCCTTTTTGTTTTCTTCTGTAACAAAGAACATGGCCTCCCTTTCATTCCTCTTTGTGCTTAGGGCTTGCGTTTCTTCTTCGTTCCTCTCCCTTCAATAAATTAGGGCTTCCGGAGGAATTGCCGCTTGATAGTTGATACTTTGATCTGCTTGCTTCAATTTAAATTGTTTGCGGCTTCTCCTCCTTGATCGAGTTCGGTTGATGCTTCGGTATGTAATTTCCCTTTTTGCTTTTACAATTTTGGCCTATTCGAACTCGATGATTGAAATTGCCGGTGATGATTGGGTTATATATGCGTTCGAATTCCTTGAATTACATTCGTCTAAATATATTTGAATTCGTCAATGGCCGTTCGATCTTGTATTGATGCTTGGGATTTGTTCTGACTTTGTCACTTTCGTATTTTTGGTAGCTTGATTCACACGGTATTGATTTGATTTCGTGGTCAATTTTCTTGGCTATCACGGTGAACACTTGTTTGACTTGTTCCAATTTTTTTTTTTAATTTCGGCTTCTTGAATTTTGACTGCATCTCACGGCTTTGAATATTGATGCTTTTGACTTTGGACATTTTCGTTCATCCCTGTAGGAGCTTTGTACAATTCTCTGGCCATAATTTTTCTGGTTGGTACTGGATGCATCGCTTCAGTGCTTCATTACCTCATGTGCTTGTATTGACATGTTATGGCCTGTACTCGTTTTGCTTTTGATGCATTCTGGTGCGGCCTTTACTTGTTGATCTTCATAGTTCACTCTGATATTTTGGTACTGTGTCTGATCTGTGCATATTGTTGATACATGACCAATTTGCATGTTTGTTGTAGTAGTTGCCATCTTCATTTGATTGTTGCATGGTTTATTTGATAGCACTAGCTATTGTCTTTGTGGTCACTTATGCATTTGGAATTGGTCTGTTGTGTCCTCTGCATGCTACGGCTCTGACCATCTGATTGTTGCATTGCATGTTGTTGTTTCATTTGTTTCATGCATTATTGATTTTCATTTTACATCACTTGAACTTGCTTTTGACTCGGCCTGAACCTTTGCATTACATACATATGTATATGCTCACTGTATCTTCATTCATGTTGGTTTAGTTTGTGCACTTGAATCTCTTAGCACTGCTGTTAGCTTTGGTGTATGTATAGTGATGCACTCCCTTTGTGGTCTTCACTGTATTCATGCACTTTGGTCTTTGTTGCCTCTTGCATGTAGTTGGTTGTAACTGTGTTGAACTTTATTCTGGTTGGCACTTGCACTGATCTGCATACATGTGTTTTGATGCAGTTTTGATTTGTCGAAGCTTTGCATTCTTCAAGTTGCCTTGTGTTGAATCCAGTTTCAAAACTCGGATTTGACCTTGTGCTCGTGTCGTGATTTAATTTATGTTGCACCTGAGTTGAATCTTGTATTTGGGTTTGACCTGTGCTCACCTGTCCCTTAGCATTATCAAGTGTATATATTGGTGTGCACGGCCTTGTGGCATATACAGTGATACACTGTGTACGTCACAAGTTGTTCGTGTATGATGATGTAACAACCCGCATATTTATCGAGTTTGTATTTAAATATTTTATTTAAATATTAACTCGTTAATCGGATTTTGGTCCGAAAAGCTACTTTTTGCAAACGGTCAAATTAGGACTCGAGACCACTTCCATTGAGTTCGAAATGTCGTTTACAACTTTTTTAAGTATAAACATCGATAGGTTTGGAGATAGTGAAATTTCACTAACTTTTCCCGCTTTGGACTTTGGGTTAGTTTAGCCTATTAAGCCCAAGTTCCAACCCTCTTCTCCTCACTCTTCATAAATTTCCTAACTGATCAAGCTTTGGCATTAATGGTGGAGGGAATGGGAAATTAAAATTCCAAAACTCAAATTCAATTGCAATCCATCTTTCTACTCCAAATTCAAGAAGAAGACATCGGATTCAAGCTTGTGGTTGCTTCTCCATTTGCCTTCAAGCCTTGTTCTTCATTTTCATTGGGTTTTGGAGCAAAGGTGAGATTTTTGTCTCACAAATCTAGTCTATAACTATATTGGACTGTTGGGAATGATTCCCTATCACTTTTGCATGCACATTTGCATTTGGTTTGGATTGGATTGGCGAAAAACTCCAATTTTTAGTGTTTTTGATGAAAAACTGCTCTTAGGTCGTTCTGCCTTCATTAGGTCGCTCGGGGTGGAAAAGTCATGGCCTTCGTATTTGACTCACTCGGTTTTAGGTCGTAGGTCGCAAGCCTTTTAGGTCGTACGTCGTATGGTCGTTAGGTCGCTCTGCTTTGACTCTGGCCATTTTTGCTCACTCGCAGTTAGGTCGCTCACGACCTAGGACTTAGGTCGCTCGCGAGTTAGTGGCTTAGGTCGTTGGGTCATATAACCCATTAAGTCGCGCTCCTTTAGGTCGCACCTCTTTTAGGTCGCGCCTGTTTTAAGTCGCCCTTCTCTGGACCTTGTTAGGTCGCTCAACATTGACCTCGTTAGGTCGCTCAACACACCGTGTCGCTAGGTCGCTCGACTCTGGACCTCATTAGCTCGCTCAACCGTCTACCTTTATAGGTCGTAGGTCGTCTCCGACCTTAAACCACTCGGCCGCATTAGGTCGCGTACCTTTTAGGTCGCGTGTTGCATTAGGCCGTATGACCTTAGGTCGTTAGGTCGTATGGCTTTAGGTCGCTAGGTCGTATGGCTTTAGGTCGCTAGGTCGTATGACCTTAGGTCGTTAGGTCGTACGGCTTTAGGTCGCTAGGTCGTATGGCTTTAGGTCGCTAGGTCGTATGACCTTAGGTCGCTAGGTCGTTGGGCCTCATTTCTTCTTAGGTCGTTGCTTCTTATAGGTCGCTCGGCTCCTTAATTTCTTTAGGTCGTATGGTTGTTAGGTCGCGAACCCATTTTAGGTCGCATGACCTATACCCTTTAGGTCGCTGGACCACTAGGTCGTGCCCCTTAGACCCCTAGGTCGCAACCATTAGGTCGCTCGACCCTATCCCTCTTAGGTCGTTAGACCTCATTTTGTCTTCACTAAGTCGTACCGTTTTGGTCGGGGCGCTGCCGCGCACCCCGCCGGGGGCGTTGCCCCCTGGACCCCGCGACCTGACCGGGCAGGTCGAACCCCGTAAGCGATGGCGTTGCCCCCGCACCCCCACCTTGGGGGGTTGCCACCCCCCCTGGACCCCCCCTCCGTAGGGCATCTTATCTGAAAAATATTCAACAGAACTTGCTGAGCTGATTTCCTTGGATTTTTATCACATCTTCGAATGTGACCTTTGTGATTGATTGTTTCTACAATCGCTTCTGTGATTTGTCACTTTAAAATATAAAGGTTTCAAAACTAGTAGTAAATATCAAAATTCTTTCAACAAAATGATTTCAACTCTATTTTTAATAACAAAGCTCTTTTCTTAAACCGTTTTCCAATCTATTAGTATATACAAACCTTTACCTCACTCGGATGAGAAATCTAATTAAACGACTTAGTAAAACAAGTGGTATGAAACGCTTGCGTTCACTTCGTCGGTTAATTCTTGGACTTGTTCGATTGAACCTCTTGTGACAATTTTATTAGTGAAGATTTACAGTTTGTTCGTAAATATTTAAGTTAAGCAAGTGGTTATGGGACATGAAACTAAACTTCTATATTTACTAGCTTAGTGTAATTGACACTTCTCGTTGATCTTGATGATCGCTTTATGAATTAGACTAGCAATTGCGCGATGTCTCTTTCATTGCAAGGTTAGACTAGACACCACTTGTGTGATTCCATTCACACATACCTTTTTGCTTTTTGGTTAGTCTTGACCTCAATCTGTGTGATTCCATTCACACATGCGGGGTAGCTCCCCTTGGTCTTCGGACCGTCATGTGATAGGCCTCTTTCCCTTTTTATGATTTCTAGATTTCTTGTGTTGATTTCTGGAATTTATCTCTTTGACTTGTCATGAGTACAAGTTTAGGGTATGATGCCCTCTTTGGATCTTTGAGAAGATTCTTGTGATATTGATATATCTCTTATCGGTTGATCTCCTGTTGATCATTATTTGCATACTTATAGTAGTATGTCAGTATGGATATTTTATGTTTATGCCATATCTTTTATTTTATATCATGTCATCTGATATTTATAGCTAGACTGATCCGTTTATTATTTTCTTATAAATAATACTCGGGTCAGACCGAGATGTTACAGGTGCTACTGCTTGACTCCTCCCCCAGTGATTCACTACTCAGACTTTTGGCTACTTGTTTAGATTAGCAGCTTTTGTTGTTTACACTTGAGATATAGACTCATAGTTGTATTCTTTTGTATAGCACGCGTTGCTATTCTTTTGTATTATCGTGGATCTTTTTAGACCACTACTCTGATGTACACTTTTATGTGATATATATTCATATCTCTTTCCGCCTTTGTGATATGGATATCTGTGATTGATTCGCATGTTATGCTTACTTCTATATTTGTTTCCGAAGATTATTTTATAGCCACTGTGTGATAAGAAATTACATGGATGGTCGCTCCTCAACAGCCTTATTCTCCGCGCTAGTTGACAGCACTACACCGTAGTGTTCTTGGCTAGCGTGGGTATAGAGGTGGGGCGTCACAGATGAATTCAAATATAAATGATGACGAACAACCCAAATAACTGAGGCAAATCATATTTTCAAAAATTATCTTTTATTTTTAAATTGCAAAAATATTTCTTTTTCAATTTTACTGCATTAGTTTATATTTTTGCAGATTGCTCAGATGTTGGATTCAAACTGGAAGGATGTTGAAGATAAATACTATTGTGAGCGATATGTAGTGAGGTGAACTGTAATATGAAATGTGATGTAGTTGTAATCAAAGTTGTATAGTTATAGTGAGAGCTTGAAATTGTACTATTCAAAATTGTAATAAATATTTGTTTGAATAAAATATCTGTTTGAATTCAAAATCTGTGTAATTTATTTTATTCAACAAATATTTATTTAAACTGTGAAAAGTAGAATAGTATATTAACAAATACATTTAAATGAATGTATATATGTTTATTATCATCAAACAAAAATCATATAAGCGCATATTCAACAGGAGCGACCATCTATAGTATTGTCTTAATGTCTATTGAATACGTCGATTAGTGCTCTGTATTCTTTTTTTAGCTCAAGTGGATCGACATGTTCAATAAATGCTTAATACAAATCTACAGAAGGCTATAGGATCTATCAGAACAAAATACAACAACTCAAATGCATATTTTATATATAGATGGTACCTAACATTTAAAAGATAAAAAAACGAACGAAATTCAGAATGCAAAGAAAATATGTAAGCAAGATAATAGTCAACCGAACTTCATAAGAATAAAAATTTAATTATGAGGAAACCTAACGAGTAATAATGTGAAAAGTTAACGCATCTGTAAGAAAACAAAATAATAAAAGTTATGGCTTTGTTCGATTTTATTTCAAGTTTTGCATTTTCAAAATTCATTACAAAATATGTAAAGAGTGGAGTAAAATATTTAAAACTTCGAGTTACTATGAAGATGAAGAAGGAGCTGCAGATGAAATGGAGGGATCCACCATTTTTTACTCTTTTGTTATTTCCAAAATATGAAGAAGAAAAATTAGTTTTTTATTTTGTATATTGAGTTCATTTTTTAAATTTGTTGTTTCTCTAAAAAAAACACATGAAACGTATTCTGATTTGTTTGGACGAAAACACAAAACTAATGGCAAACCAACCAAGCCTTAAAGTTTTCATTCTGTACGGTTATGGTCGTAGAGTGATAGCAGTAGTTTCTTAGACAATCACTTAAAATAACAGTAATTTTGGTTAAGCTGATAAACAGTATTTACTTCAGATTCGTAGCAGCGGAAATACGGAAGCAAAAATGGTGGGCTTTTATGAAAAAATAGACCTCCTTCTTCCTTCAACCGAAACCCTATTCTAGTAGATTTTTTCATTTACCGTCCAAAATTATCCCCTTTACTGAAAGGGAACCCAACCGCATCATCTTTGTGCTGCCTTCAAAGCCATTCACAAACCGATAAAACGATGAAGAAGAGAAGGCTTTTTTGCCCTCACGCAGGATCGAACTACGCACCTCCAGTTTACAAGACTGGCGCTCTACCACTGAGCTATAAGGGCTGCTCTGTGTCCATACTTGTAAATCATCTTCATTTATTTCCACTGAATTGGATTGGAAAGAATTCACTCATACAGGCAAGCTCTAGCTCTGTTAAAAGTAACCTGGACGAAGATGAAATAATTAGCATCGAAGTAGTTCATTACGTATTGTTTGTTCCACATTAGAGATAATATCATATAATTGATTAAAGATGCGTTAGTTTCCAAATTGAGTCATGTATTAGTATTGATGTACTGATCTGAGTTCCTTCGGTTCAAAAGAATTGGACTGACATACCAATGACTGTTATACCGATGACTGGTAACCGTTACACCGGTAATGGTAACTTACCGTTTGTATAGGAAAATAACAAGTTGATATATTTTTACGTCGAATGACGATTCATTATATATCTTATCACTTAATATAACATATAGAAAAGAAGTGTATTTATCATCATTTTTGTTCATTACCAGTGTAATGAATCATTTTACATGAATATCAGTGTATTATGAATGGACTGGTAAATTACCTTTACCGTTGGCTTTGAAAAAATATTATTGATGTCTTACCATGAAAAATGGAAAATTTATGGTTACCGTACCAATTGTGTTGGTATATCGATTTTACTTTAAAACGGTAAACGATTGACTGGTAAGGATAAATTTACCATTATCATACAACCTTAGTTCCACCCATAGTTATCGGTCAATGACTGATATCAACCCTTGCAATTCAAGTGTTCGACGTATCAAAAATCACTATATATATATATATATATATACTTTTATGTATATATTTATTCCTTAGGTCTATTTGGGGTTTCTTTAATGTTTCACCTATACATTTATATTGCATAAGTTTTATTATTATATAACTTTTATACTTTATTTAACTTATATCATATTTTAAGTATAACATTTAGTTAAATATTATTTAATTAATTATTATATTAGTCAAATATAGCATATTATGTTGAATACATATACACTATAACCTTTATAGTAATAAACATACATCTTATACATACATATGTGTGTGTGTGAATGTATTTTAGTTATTAATTTTCTTTTAATTGATTTATTTAATTAAAAATTAATTAAGTTTTATTAGCTATGAAAATTCTTTTATACACACACATATATGCTTATGTTGTCTCAAAGAATTCAAGACAACATAACATATATCATTGTATATATTATACATGTATATATATTGAACTAATCAACTTATCTAATTAACTCATTTATTTTATTAATCTTATTAATAAATAGTAATTTCCAGATTAATTTCATAACAGTTTAAAACACTTGAAAATATATATTACAACTTTCATAATATGTATTTTATTTAAATTTAATTTATCTATTTAAAACTTTTATTTTAATTTTCAAAGCAGATTGAAAATCAATATTATAACATTTGTAATATTTTTCTTATTTTAAATTTAACTTAAATTTAAAACTTTTATTTTAATTTCAAAAAAATTGAAATTAGCCAAAGGTCCAATTCAAATTGGGTCTTTTCTATTAGGATCAACTTTTGGGCTCACATAGCTGTTTAGGCATGGCCTGTAGCCAGGTAGGACATGATACTCGATTACCCAACAATCTAGCCTAGACACTACATTTCTTAAAGACCCTACTAACTGTGTTGTAAGCTTAATTAGTTGGCCCTAATATGACTAATTTAGACCGTAAAGGATATTTGGTTCTGATATCATTATTGGAACCGGACCAGCACATTGTGTTGTAAATGAGTAAATTTCTAAAAATTTATAACATTTGGATCTAATTCTAAATTTATTATAAATAAAATCAATATTTTATTTAATTTGCAAACGTGGTTTTAATAATTATTATGTTTGTATGTTATAGTGTAATATGTGTATTATATACGCATGTGTGTATGTGTTACATAAGATGTGTGCATTGTTTGACATCTTCGTGTATAGATGTTGGGATTTACATCACAACGGACAGACTAGCCGATCCATATAAAATGGTTTTAACATCTTACAAAGCTCCTAAGGGAAGGCTTCCTACTCCAGACAGATTATCGAAGGGGGGTATAACATAAGATAAAATTTGTGTTTTGTGCAATTTAGCAAAGGAATATCACATGCATCTATTTTTCAAGTGCGAATTTGCTAAAAGAATTAGGTAAAACTATAAACTTGCAAAAAACTTCAAATTTTTGAGTAATAGTCTAAGGGAGATTGTAGAATACCTGGCCGAGAGATGACACGCCGAAGACCAAAAAGCCAATGTGCAGCGGATTGCCTCGACAACCATTGTTTTGAGTATTTTGGAAGAGCGACATCGTCGCATATTGCAGAAGAAGGGGAAGGGAGCAACAGAAGTTAGTAAATTAGTAATAATCAACATGAAATTAGTGAGTAAGAGAATTTGTGGAAAATACTATATCAGTGGCTCGGAATGAGGAGTAGGCGAGTTTATAGGAATGGATCTGAGGCCGGAACGGGGAGAAAACCAAAAAACGAGCAACGCAAGTTTTCAGCCACCATGGTTGAGCTCGAAGAAGAAAGAGTGGATCTAAAAAGTTTCACTTTGATTATTCTTTGTACTAGTAGCTCTAAAGTATAAGTGGCTTTTGTAAGTTTCATTAGTTTGCATGCGTTTATAATGGGCCAATCATCCAAGGTGAAATTGCTTGATAAAGCTTTACCCATTTTCAAATAAATCAATAAACGGTTTTATAAATAATATTAAATAATGTTTGTAAAATATGAATGTTTATACATATACGTGTATATGTGTATATGTGTGCATGTATAATCGAAATTATAATATAAAGTAATTATGAATATTGTTACCAGTGACTTGAATATAAAATCAAATTTGAACTTCAAACTTTGAATTTTAGATCTATATCTCTACTACTAATAAAAAAAATTCGTTGAACTATTTACTCGGTATCTTTTTGAAATTCCAAAAATGCCCTTGCTTTCTGTTTACATATTTGCGTTCAAACAAAACACCAACGTATACAATAACACAAACAGTCCGTGTGCGAAGCATGGGCACATACTAGTCTATATAATAAAATATCAAGATACTTCAATTCGTATTAATATATTAATGTTAAATATATATATTTCAAACTAATAATTATTATTTTTAATTCATATGCATATTATATATATATATATATTAATATTTTTGAAAATAAATATATGTATAAGCTTTAGTATGAATAAATAATTAACAAAAAAAAATTTGTGTGTGTATTAACATATATACATGTTAGGAACTGAGGTGATGATGTTTTGATGACAACAACCTTATATAGTTATTATACTTTACAAAATATATACTAACATTTCCATATATATATATATATATATATATGTATGTATGTATGTGTGTATGCATATAGGAAGTATATGCAGGTATCATCGAAGACTGATCAGTATAAAGACTCAAGCATCAAGATGAAGATTAGAGATTCAAGATTCAAGACTCTAGAGAATCAAGATTTCAAGATCTCAAGATAAGTGTCTAGTATTTTGTTAAAACTTCATAATAGCACTCTCATCTTTCTTCCAATTTTCTTTTGGGATGGAACCCAATTTCTATCGAAACCAGTGGCATACAAACCCACGACAAGCAGCTTACAAACCTACGAAAAGTGGCTTACGAATCCACGAAAATAAAAATCATTTAAACTACTTTGTACAAGTTCTCGAGTCCTATGGAGGAGCTCTGTAGGAAGGTTCTTGCAATTTCAGTTTGAATAGATTTGTCAAAATCTTTTTAAATCTGTTTTCAAAATGTTTTAGCTTTCAAAATCATGTTTTCAAAAATATTTTCAAACTTTGTTTTAGCCTTGAAATATTCCTCTATTCTGATTTTAAAAACTTCTATTTTTAAAACATCAAAACTTATTCTGATTTTAAATATTACTTATATAATTGACGGTCTATATCAATTATATATATATATATTTAAAATAATGTTTTATATTCATTCTCTATCTCAAAATATTGTTTACACACTTTACTTTGCTTCAGAGAAGTTTCAACTTGTTTTAAATTCAATTGTCTTTGCAAAACAACATCTCTATAATTTTGAACTAAGGGATGCCGACATAAGGGGATACCCCATGTCGACATGGTGGCAGTTGGATTCAAAATTCAATTTTCAAAAGAAGTGTCCATTCGTTCGAAAACCTTTCGCCAATGGTTATGACTGTTGTTCATCTATATAAAGGCTTCCAAAACGAATTTTTTTAACAACTAATTTCTTATTTTCTTCACTCTTTCTTCTCCACCATTCCATATCCATAAAAATTCATATTTTCAAGATCATGCCATCATTCTGCCAAATTCTCAGTAAGAAATCATTTAGATACTCTCTCTATTTGATTCTCCATCATTCTACTAAAGATCAAAGTGCTATTCAGAGTTATAGGATTAATTTGTATTCAAAAAGTCCATACAGTCTGTCCATTCAAAAGGATTGTTACTAAGAAGTATTAGGGTGATCTTGTGTCCCGTAAATCAAGAGAGTTTACCCCAGACTCGGAGATAGGAGGGTTCCTCAAGGCCTTAGAAATTGAGGGTTGTAATTTGGATATTGGCTTATAAAAATCTGTATAAGGATGTTGCCTTGGTGCAGGACTGGATGTAGGAGGATTCCGAACCAGTATAAAATCTGGTGTGTTCTTTCCTTTTACTTGCTTTACTTTACTATTTGCATTTGTTATATGTTCTGTGATCATTCTGTGTTAGAATTCTGCTTAGATTTGTGTTGAAAGTTTTAATTTAGTCATATAGTTCATATATTCTTTAAAACACTATTCACCCCCCTCTAGTGTTATTTCTGCCTTAAGATCCTTAATCCGCATCCCTAACAATTGGTATCGGAGCAATGGTTTTCATTGTTTTCATAATCTGAAACTTGAAAAATATAAAAATGGCATTTTTGGAAAATTGTGATAAAACTGTTTTGAATCTATGCATTTCATCAAAGTACCATAAGTCTGCATATAGTTATTTTGAAAAATCAAGTTATCTACCGAATTGGTGTGTTATGCAGGGACAGACATGTTATATGGCTTTTGACGAATCAACACCCAATGGACAAACTGTGCAAATTGAGAAAGATAAATGGATACTTGATAGTGGCTGTTCGAGGCACATGACTGGAAATCCCGAGATGCTCAAGGACATTACTTATCAAGATGGTGGATTAGTCAATTTTGGTGACAATTCTAAAGGATATGTGGTTGGCGTCGGCAATGTCGGTAACTCTAAAACTTTACTTATTTATGATGTTTTATTAGTTAGGAACTTAAAACATAATCTGCTTAGTATAAGTCAACTTTGCGATAAAGGTTTTAAAATTAAATTTGGAAAAGATAAATGTCACATTATAGATGATAAGTCTAATATAAATTTTGAAGGTATTAGGAAGAAAAATATTTATATCCTTAGTATGAAAATTTCAAATGATAATCAATGTCTTTTGGCTAATACAAGTGACCGTTGGATTTGGCATAAAAGATTTGGCCATTTGAATTTCAAATTATTATCTAGGATATCAAAACTTGACTTAGTTAGAAGTCTACCCAAGTTAAACTTTAAAGTAGATAGTATTTGTGATGCTTGTCAATTAGGAAAACTTAAGAAAAGTTCATTTAAATTAAAAGATGCTATTTCTACCTCTAGTCCTCTAGAATTACTTCATTTAGATTTATTTGGTCCATCTCAAGTTCAATCAATTAACCATAGTAAATATGTTTTTGTTATAGTAGATGATTATTCAAGATATACTTGGACAATCTTTTTAAAACATAAAAGTGATGCTTTTGAAATATTTAAAAACTTTTCTAAAAGAATTCAAAAACAACATTCTTTCAAAATTAATACTATTCGAAGTGATCACGGTGGTGAATTTGAAAATGAAAATTTTGAGAATTTCTGTACTCAAAATGGAATTACTCACAACTTTTCATTTCCAAGAACTCCACAACAAAATGGAGTAGTAGAACGTAAGAATAGAACAATTCAAGAGTGTGCTCGTACAATGCTTTCTGATAGTAATTTACCTAAACTTTTTTGGGCTGAAGCAGTTGCTACAGCTTGTTATATATTAAATAGAATTTTAATTAGGCCATTAACAAATAAAACTCCATATGAATTACTTTATAATAAGAAACCTATAGTTGCTTATTTTAAAGTCTTTGGGAGTAAATGTTTTATACTTAATACAAAAGATAATTTAGATAAATTTGAACCAAAAGCTGATAAAGGATTCTTTATTGGGTATTCTAATAGAAGCAAAGCATTTAGAGTTTTTAATTTAAAAACTAATACTATTGAAGAAACTATGCATGTATCTTTTGATGAAAATCTTAATGATATTGTACAAATAGATGATGAAGAAGATTTTATCAATTTAAATCAATCTAATGAAACTATTAGTGAAATAAATCAACCTAATAAGAGATTTAAAATATCAAAAGATCATCCTAAATATGTAGTAAGAACTAGAAATCAATTAAGTAGTATGAGTAATGTAGCCTTTATATCAATAATTGAACCTAAAAATCCAAAGGAAGCATCGTCTGGTGATTCATGGAGTCTTGCTATGCAAGAAGAATTGAATCAATTTACCAGAAATGATGTGTGGGAACTTGTTCCTAAACCTGAGGATAAAAGTATAATTGGAACTAAATGGGTTTATAAAAATAAAATGAACGAACTCGGTGAGGTCGTAAGAAATAAAGCTTGTTTAGTCGCGCAAGGTTATTGTCAAGAAGAAGGAATTGACTATGATGAAATCTTTGCCCCCGTAGCAAGATTAGAAGCTATAAGAATTCTACTTGCTTTCGCTAATTATAATAATTTCAAATTATATCAAATGGATGTTAAAAGTGCTTTTCTAAATGGTTTTGTAAAAGAAGATGTTTATGTTGAACAACCTCCACTTTTTGAAGATAATAAATTTCCAAACCATGTATACAAGTTAAAGAAAGCTCTATATGGTCTAAAGCAAGCTCCTAGAGCCTGGTATGAAAAACTATGATCTTATTTACTTCAATCTGGTTTTGAAATTGGTAAAGTAGATACAACACCTTTTATTAAAAGAAATAATCAAGATATTCAACTGGTTCAAATATATGTATGTGATATAATCTTTGGATCAACTAATAACATAATGAATAAAGAATTTTCAGATATAATGACTAAAGAATTCGAAATGAGTCACATGGGAGAATTAAGTTTCTTCTTAGGCTTCAAATTAAACAACTAGAAATGGAATCTTCATAAGTCAAGAAAAATATGCTAAAGACTTAATCAATAAATTTGGTTTAAGCACCTCTAGTGGGAAACCAACTCCAACGTCAACAAATATAGGTTTAAGTAAAGAAGATAAATCAAAAGATATTGATCAAACTTTATATAGGGGAATGATTGGTTCGCTACTCTATATAACAGCGAGTCGTCCTAATATTATGCATAGTGTTTGTTTGTAACGTACGCGATTTTTCGTTGCCGAAAAACCGAATAGTTATGGGTTTAAGAAAGAAGAAAGAAAGAAAAAAAAAAGAAAAAGATAGAAAATTTAGATAGGGAAAAGAAAATAGAAATTAGAGAGAATAGAAAATAAGGAGAATAGAACAGAATTTTAAAATAGAACAAAAACAGAAAGAAAACAGAAAACAACATCAGAATCTCACAATTCGCAGCGGAACAACATATAATAATAAATGAAAAATCTTTAAACAAAGAACTATATCAGTTATTACATTACATCACTTTTCATTACATCATATCATCAGAGTGTACAACAACATACAACAAACAGTGCAGCGGAAAAAGAAATACTATATAGTAGTCATACGCCATGCCATCCAGCTTGCCTCCAGCAACTCCAGAATATCCAGAATATCCTGATAAATCCTAACTCTTGACTGCCCGTGTGGAAATTGGTGGGCACCCAGAGTTTAGGAAGGAAAACAATAAACTCCGAGTCAGTCATGTGACTGGTGTGAGAACTCAAAACAGTTTATTTATCTTTAAAATCAAAAATAGAGGAATATTTTTATTTCAATTCGCAATGCTTTTAAAAAATGAGACTACCATAAGGCCTCCCGCACACACACACAATGCAAACGCAGAATCGGAGGAGATTTCTCCTTATGATAGTCAAAGATGCTTGATACGCATTTAAAATAATATTTGATATTATTACTAGTGTATAGTGTAGGGAAAATTCATTTCGAAAGTAGAATATAAATCTTAGCCAACATACGACCATTATCGTATGCCTACTATAGCTACCATCCAAACAGTGTTGCGACACCATAAGTGAATGATAGGTTCTACAACTAAAACCGTACAAGTTTCGTATTGTTTCTTTGGATTTCCAACAAATGGTCAGGCCAAGGAACTTCCCATTGCCACATGAGAATGCCTCTGGAAAGACATCCCCGAGAACCAAACCGGAACTCTGCCAACACAAGGCCGGGTTACCCCTAACTGGGTAACTACTAACACGAGCACGCCATTCCCCGATCGTAAACGACCTTTCTCACGGGATCCCGAAAACCAACAACCACAAAGTAATAAATTCGTAGTAACCACGTAGGTTAAATATCTGGGCTCCATACCATGATACCACCTCTATCCAGAAGGAAATGTACATACCCTAAAGGGTGCTACCCCTCATAACCTTGCCGCATCTTTCCTGTTTTGACCATTTCCGGGTGTGAGGTTCGACGAAGTTACGTCCACAAAAACATACTTTATACAAAAGCCATGCTTTGGGTCAACAAATGATCAACACAATGATCACCAAGATAGACGATCAAATAAACGATCCTATCACAATAATCAACACAATGATCATTTCAGCAACACTCAGCATGTCACATTACCAAATTGGGAATATATCGCTGATAAATTCAACTATATAACCTCTGAGCTCGTACGTCTCAGAGAAGGGTGTTAAGCTAAAAGAATAAATTCTTCGCCACCAACAGAAATATATCTGAAAGAAATCGGCTTTATATCTCAACTTGTAATGTCAGACACACAATCCATACAAGTTTGTTCCGGGCTCGAACAAAACCGAAGGCACATACAAAGAAGTCCTTGCAATCCGGATATTCACAATCCTGATCGGATTCACCATCACATATGGAGAACTCTATACCGGAGCAACTCGGTGTAGAGTAAATCGACAGGTCATCCTATCGCTCTCGCAAATACCGGGTCTTCAACACCGATCTTCAATGCTATCATAACGACGTATCACATATTCGGAATGGGTTATACGACCCCATGGTCCTTTCCCGGTTAACCCGAATAGTGAGCGCTTATTCAAAAATAAGTGTAGCATTCACATTCAAACAAATCACATCAAACACCCATTCAAAGGGAAATATTGATAGTCGGCTATTGAACTATCACTGGATATGCACACATCACCAGATTCCAAATAATTTTTCAAATTATTTATTTTCCAAAATATCTTCACAAGATATTTAATTTCAATACTTCAAAAATAAATCAATATTTATTTTTAAACAAATTCCACTTCCTTTTATAAATTCCTTAGTGAATTTATAATTCCAAAATATCAATGAATATTCGATTTCAATTATTCATTTTCAATTTATCTTCAAAAAAAGATAGATTCTAAATATCACTTCATATTGGAAAACAATTCCAATATTATTTAATAAGTGATTCACAAATTTTATTTATTTTCAACACTTAGAAAATATTCAATATACTTAAATCGAAATTAAGTATATATTTCATTCTTTAAGGAAATCCTTCACTTAATCATATTTATTTGGGCCAAAACGAATGTTGCGTAAAACATCGTTACGACAATCCAAAATCACTAGTATAGGGATTCGAAATTAAAATAGATATATAAATCCCAATACTATACAAAAACATTTCCTTTCGGAAATCATTTACTATAACAACAGTGTTATAGTCCACTATTTCCTTCTACTTCTCGAAAACGTCTATTTCAACAATAAAATGTTGAAATCTATGGTTTCGAATCTCAACACATTTTAAAACATTTTTCGATCGTTTTAATTCTATTTAAAACATCCAAATCCAAAACAATTTCTTTAACGTGTTATTCACTATTCAAAAACGTGAATATACTTCATTAACAATTTCATCCTTTTATTCATTTTAATTCAAAGGATTATTCACTATTCAAAAATGTGAATTAACTCCATTAATAGGTTTCAACAAATTTTCTTGTCAAAATAAGTCATTTGCGAATTTATAAAACAACGTTTATAAATTCCATTTCTATTTATTTATAAAAACTTCCTTTTTATAAATTCTTTTATTAACCTATTCCAGTTTATAACTCAATTATAAACTAAAAGTTCATATTATAAGTTAAATACTTATAAAACGATTATTTTACAAAATCGTTCTTTACAATTTGATAATTATAAATCTTATAACTTATGAGATTCAATTATTTACCCAAGTCTATTCTTTTAATAACTTTACAAATTTTATAAACCTACTGTTTATAAAATTCCATTTATAACTTCACCGTTTATAATTCTATTAATTTCATTCTTATAACTTCACCATTTAAATTCTATAAATTTCATTCTTTAATGAAATTCATTTTCACTTCATTCAAACACTTATAAAAACTCGTTTTATAATGTCTATATCTCAATTTATAAATATCCATTTATAAATCTCTTAATATAAATCAATTTATATTATTCTTTTAAAACGTCTTTAAATTCCTTTACAATTTCACCATTCTATTGATTTATAAAATAATTAAATTTCATAAATCCTATATTTAAACTTTTCACAATAAATCCTAAAATATCTCGATTTAACTATTTTATAACTCAATAGCATCATATTCTCAAAAATCAGTTTTTAACTATATTTCTCAAAAATCATAATTTTTTATAACTTTAAAAATTATAACGTTTATTTATTTAAAATGGATCAATTCCAAAATTATTTTATAAAACGTATACTTTCTAAAATCTCTTTAAAAATCATTTTTAAAATTCTAAATTTGGTCCAATGATGCTACACACCAAATAGTCAACCACGACTACACGATCCATCATATATCGATATGATAATCCATCAAATATCAAAATATCTGAAATCAAATAAAAACTGTTGAGGAATCCAGTTGGATCCCTCCAACCTGTTTTCCTGCATCCACACACATTAGCACAATACCAATTTCGCTCCAGTACGAAATTATTACGGTATATGTTCTTATTAAATATTATCCGCTTAATAACGGCGTAATAGGGTCTCATCCGCTAAACAAAAAATGCGGGAAATCAACAACTGCAATATATACATATGCCAGTATATATATATTGATATTATATATAATACCAATTTCACTGTTTATGAAATATTCGCGGTATATGTTTTTATTAAATAACATCCGCTTACTAACGACGTATAATGTCTATTTTAACAATCAATAGATATTCATCAACATTCAAACATGCATTCAAATATTTTAAATCTAACTATTTAAAATAAAATCGAAACTGATTCGATTGAGTGAGAAGTTCTCACCTTGGTTTTAATTTCCGTTTTAGCGATTTATTTCGAATAAAATTAAACGGACGTTTAATTTTACCCAAAATTCTCACTAACTCCAAACGACTCCAAACCAACTCCATCGCGTAGTGCTCGTCCATACGATTCCAATGCAACTGGTTTCGCGCGTTTTCGACCTCGTATGAAAAAGTTATGAATATTTGAAGTTACACGAATTTTAACTTATAAATTACAACTTAAATATAAAATTTTAAACCTAGGCTAGATCATAGACGTGCATTCCAAGGCCAAGAAATCAGGCCCGTGCATTTTCTCTTCTCCTCTATCTCACGTCTACAGGCTATTTGCCGCAACCACCAAACCCATAACCATTCAACTAGGGTTAGCATTTGCATCGCGATTACTCAACAAATTCGATCAAACCACCTTCATCTCGAAGCTCATGACCTAAGCTATGCTCGGCCTGAAGCATGTGGAGCTCGGCCTCATGATGAGCCTCGAATTTCGTGTGCAGGCCTGAAGAGAACGGCCCCCTTTTCTCCTCCATCGTCGCTCCAAATTCGATCATAACCGTTGGATCTCTAGTTCGTGTTGTGCTCTACAACTTTCTAGTTGGAAGCTTCATCTAATTGCTGATGGATTGGAAGATCTAGAGGAAAGAAGTTTGGCAAATTCTGGCCGTTCAGGGGGGGGGTGGCGGCTGTGCTTATGAAATTAGGGTTTGGAATGATTTTTTTATCAAATTATGAAGAGAGTGGTGCTATTTATAGAGTTTCGTTCGACACTATTCATCCGGAAATTCCGAACTCCGATTTACGTGTCGTAACCAGCGTTTCTAGGGTTTACCCCGCGTTCCGGACACAATGGAACAGGTTTCGGAAGCTAATTCGGAAGTATGTGCGAGTTATGGCTATAAACGCTCAATTGAATTAAACCGATTTAAATCGATTTCTAGGCGTTTTAATTCGTAACGGACAAACGGTAAATCCAATTGACTTGAAATTTGAAACCTTACAATAATATCACATTACGGATCCGATGAAACTGGTTCCGTCGAAATCCGAGACTTTTTGAAAAATGGCTATTTTAGCTCGCCAAATTTAAATTAAAATAAATCGATGCGTTTCGAGCTGCCACGATCAAACGATAACTCCGATTGACACGAAATTTGAAATCCGGTAATAATTAACTATTACGGATCCAATGGAACTGGTTTCGTTCAATTCTGAGACTGTTCAAAAATTGACTATTTTCACTAGTCGATTTTAATATTAAAATATTCAATTTTCACAAATTAATTTTTAATTCGATTTTAAAAGTTCTAAAATATCCTTCTAACTCCCATATGATAAAATAAAATTTTACAAATCATTTTCAATCATATTTAACTCAATTTTCAATTATTTCCATAATTTAACATATTAAATTATCGATTTAATTATTCAATAAAATCCAATAATTCAAATAAAAATTTATTTGACTTATAAATTCACTTATTAATATTTAAAATTAATTAAATATTCAAATTTTAATTATTAAAAATTCTGGGTCGTTACAATCTTCCCCCCTTAAAAGAATTTCGTCCTCGAAATTACAAGTAAGAAAAGTTACAGAATCTATTAATTTTCCATAAATCCATAATTAAATTCCTTATAATACTTTACTAAGTTTTCAAATCATACTTAGTTATCTTTTCAAAAACAACTACTATTGTTTAACTTTCAATTCCAAAATCAAAGTTAAAGTTTTCAAAATTTTCCAATTTTCTCAAATTTTTCTAACGCCTTAAATTCTCGGAAAAATTCGCCATAGTCTCCTTTGCGCGGCTCGATCCGAAAAAAAAATGACAGTATATATATCACAAATATACATCTCATCAAGTAATGAGGCATCCCGAAGGGAAAAAAGTGTAAAAGTACGATATTTAATCCGAGATATGTACCTTATATTTTATTAGCTAGCATATACGGCTAATATAGCGCAAAAGCGAGCTCCAAATGCGAAGCAAACGCGATCCGCACCTACTAATCACTCAACAAACAACATGATAACATGCATATAGACAATAGTATCAATATACATCATATAGCAACTGAAACAAAAGCAACAAATGCAATATATATTCAACCATCAACCAACTAACATCCAAATAATAAATATTCATTCATATTCTCATTAATATTTAATGAAATGGTTTTCAATTTAATCACATTTGATTCATTTACATTGGGTTTACTAATATTCATTCTCAATTAGTTTATATTCACTAATTCATATTCAAGTTGGTTCACTTCCAATTTTATTAAATCAATTTCATTAACACTTAATGAATTATATACAATCAATCAACTAACAATCATATAACAACCAATGTATATTAATTACAACCAAATTCTTTTGCTTACAATTGGTTTAATTTAATTGATTTTCATTCAATTATTCAACTTTCTAATAACATTAGATTTTAAATGAATTAACACTTATATTCATTATTTCATATCAATTTAATTCACATTCAATTGATTAACATTTAATCCATTAATTCAATTCATATTACAAAAGTTGAATTTCATTTATATAACTCAAGTTCATATTTATCACTTCACTTTATTATTTATAACTCATATTCATAAATATATTCATTAGTTTCACTTCTTATATATATAAGTTTATTTCACAATTATAAATTACTTTAATTATAATTCAATTCTTATAATTCTTTTGCTTATACAATTATTCTTTTATATAGATTATTCAAACAACCAAACAATCAACTTATATACTTTAATAATTCTGAAAAATTATTCCTTTATATATAAAATATAATCAAGGTAAAATTATTTCATTTACCCAATTTTTAAAATCAATATTATGTCGAATTGTTCTATTCAAGTGTTTAGAAACCCCTTCGGCATAGTTTGACAGACCGCGCTGACGAAAGTTCATATGCCACTCAATAAACCAATCATCACAATATAAAACAATTTTATATTCACAAACAAATACGCTCTCATAGCTATTATTACACTCAAACTCAATCTAGAGCACTGCTGACTCTATCTCTAATGAGTAATACCCAACAGAACCATGGTTGTCGCTTAACCATAAGCTCTGATACCAAATGTAACGTACGCGATTTTTCGTTGCCGAAAAACCGAATAGTTATGGGTTTAAGAAAGAAGAAAGAAAGAAAAAAAAAAGAAAAAGATAGAAAATTTAGATAGGGAAAAGAAAATAGAAATTAGAGAGAATAGAAAATAAGGAGAATAGAACAGAATTTTAAAATAGAACAAAAACAGAAAGAAAACAGAAAACAACATCAGAATCTCACAATTCGCAGCGGAACAACATATAATAATAAATGAAAAATCTTTAAACAAAGAACTATATCAGTTATTACATTACATCACTTTTCATTACATCATATCATCAGAGTGTACAACAACATACAACAAACAGTGCAGCGGAAAAAGAAATACTATATAGTAGTCATACGCCATGCCATCCAGCTTGCCTCCAGCAACTCCAGAATATCCAGAATATCCTGATAAATCCTAACTCTTGACTGCCCGTGTGGAAATTGGTGGGCACCCAGAGTTTAGGAAGGAAAACAATAAACTCCAAGTCAGTCATGTGACTGGTGTGAGAACTCAAAACAGTTTATTTATCTTTAAAATCAAAAATAGAGGAATATTTTTATTTCAATTCGCAATGCTTTTAAAAAATGAGACTACCATAAGGCCTCCCGCACACACACACAATGCAAACGCAGAATCGGAGGAGATTTCTCCTTATGATAGTCAAAGATGCTTGATACGCATTTAAAATAATATTTGATATTATTACTAGTGTATAGTGTAGGGAAAATTCATTTCGAAAGTAGAATATAAATCTTAGCCAACATACGACCATTATCGTATGCCTACTATAGCTACCATCCAAACAGTGTTGCGACACCATAAGTGAATGATAGGTTCTACAACTAAAACCGTACAAGTTTCGTATTGTTTCTTTGGATTTCCAACAAATGGTCAGGCCAAGGAACTTCCCATTGCCACATGAGAATGCCTCTGGAAAGACATCCCCGAGAACCAAACCGGAACTCTGCCAACACAAGGCCGGGTTACCCCTAACTGGGTAACTACTGACACGAGCATGCATTCCCCGATCGTAAACGACCTTTCTCACGGGATCCCGAAAACCAACAACCACAAAGTAATAAATTCGTAGTAACCACATAGGTTAAATATCTGGGCTCCATACCATGATACCACCTCTATCCAGAAGGAAATGTACATACCCTAAAGGGTGCTACCCCTCATAACCTTGCCGCATCTTTCCTGTTTTGACCATTTCCGGGGTGTGAGGTTCGACGAAGTTACGTCCACAAAAACATACTTTATACAAAAGCCATGCTTTGGGTCAACAAATGATCAACACAATGATCACCAAGATAGACGATCAAATAACCGATCCTATCACAATAATCAACACAATGATCATTTCAGCAACACTCAGCATGTCACATTACCAAATTGGGAATATATCGCTGATAACTTCAACTATATAACCTATGAGCTCGTACGTCTCAGAGAAGGGTGTTAAGCTAAAAGAATAAATTCTTCGCCACCAACAGAAATATATCTGAAAGAAATCGGCTTTATATCTCAACTTGTAATGTCAGACACACAATCCATACAAGTTTGTTCCGGGCTCGAACAAAACCGAAGGCACTTACAAAGAAGTCCTTGCAATCCGGATATTCACAATCCTGATCGGATTCACCATCACATATGGAGAACTCTATACCGGAGCAACTCGGTGCAGAGTAAATCGACAGGTCATCCTATCGCTCTCGCAAATACCGGGTCTTCAACACCGATCTTCAATGCTATCATAACGACGTATCACATATTTGGAATGGGTTATACGACCCCATGGTCCTTTCCCGGTTAACCCGAATAGTGAGCGCTTATTCAAAAATAAGTGTAGCATTCACATTCAAACAAATCACATCAAATACCCATTCAAAGGGAAATATTGATAGTCGGCTATTGAACTATCACTGGATATGCACACATCACCAGATTCCAAATAATTTTCCAAATTATTTATTTTCCAAAATATCTTCACAAGATATTTAATTTCAATACTTCAAAAATAAATCAATATTTATTTTTAAACAAATTCCACTTCCATTTATAAATTCCTTAGTGAATTTATAATTCCAAAATATCAATGAATATTCGATTTCAATTATTCATTTTCAATTTATCTTCAAAAAAAGATAGATTCTAAATATCACTTCATATTGGAAAACAATTCCATACTTATTTAATAAGTGATTCACAAATTTTATTTATTTTCAACACTTAGAAAATATTCAATATACTTAAATCGAAATTAAGTATATATTTCATTCTTTAAGGAAATCCTTCACTTAATCATATTTATTTGGGCCAAAACGAATGTTGCGTAAAACATCGTTACGACAACCCAAAATCACTAGTATAGGGATTCGAAATTAAAATAGATATATAAATCCCAATACTATACAAAAACATTTCCTTTCGGAAATCATTTACTATAACAACAGTGTTATAGTCCACTATTTCCTTCTATTTCTCGAAAACGTCTATTTCAACAATAAAATGTTGAAATCTATGGTTTCGAATCTCAACACATTTTAAAACATTTTTCGATCGTTTTAATTCTATTTAAAACATCCAAATCCAAAACAATTTCTTTAACGTGTTATTCACTATTCAAAAACGTGAATATACTTCATTAACAATTTCATCCTTTTATTCATTTTAATTCAAAGGATTATTCACTATTCAAAAATGTGAATTAACTCCATTAATAGGTTTCAACAAATTTTCTTGTCAAAATAAGTCATTTGCGAATTTATAAAACAACGTTTATAAATTCCATTTCTATTTATTTATAAAAACTTCCTTTTTATAAATTCTTTTATTAACCTATTCCAGTTTATAACTCAATTATAAACTAAAAGTTCATATTATAAGTTAAATACTTATAAAACGATTATTTTACAAAATCGTTCTTAAGAATTTCATAATTATAAATCTTATAACTTATGAGATTCAATTATTTACCCAAGTCTATTCTTTTAATAACTTTACAAATTTTATAAACCTACTGTTTATAAAATTCCATTTATAACTTCACCGTTTATAATTCTATTAATTTCATTCTTATAACTTCACCATTTAAATTCTATAAATTTCATTCTTTAATGAAATTCATTTTCACTTCATTCAAACACTTATAAAAACTCGTTTTATAATGTCTATATCTCAATTTATAAATATCCATTTATAAATCTCTTAATATAAATCAATTTATATTATTCTTTTAAAACGTCTTTAAATTCCTTTATAATTTCACCATTCTATTGATTTATAAAATAATTAAATTTCATAAATCCTATATTTAAACTTTTCACAATAAATCCTAAAATATCTCGATTTAACTATTTTATAACTCAATAGCATCATATTCTCAAAAATCAGTTTTTAACTATATTTCTCAAAAATCATAATTTTTTATAACTTTAAAAATTATAACGTTTATTTATTTAAAATGGATCAATTCCAAAATTATTTTATAAAACGTAAACTTTCTAAAATCACTTTAAAAATCATTTTTAAAATTCTAAATTTGGTCCAATGATGCTACACACCAAATAGTCAACCACGACTACACGATCCATCATATATCGATATGATAATCCATCAAATATCAAAATATCTGAAATCAAATAAAAACTGTTGAGGAATCCAGTTGGATCCCTCCAACCTGTTTTCCTGCATCCACAAACATTAGCACAATACCAATTTCGCTCCAGTACGAAATTATCGCGGTATATGTTCTTATTAAATATTATCCGCTTAATAACGGCGTAATAGGGTCTCATCCGCTAAACAAAAAATGCAGGAAATCAACAACTGCAATATATACATATGCCAATATATATATATATTGATATTATATATAATACCAATTTCACTGTTTATGAAATATTCGCGGTATATGTTTTTATTAAATAACATCCGCTTACTAACGGCGTATAATGTCTATTTTAACAATCAACAGATATTCATCAACATTCAAACATGCATTCAAATATTTTAAATCTAACTATTTAAAATAAAATCGAAACTGACTCGATTGAGTGAGAAGTTCTCACCTTGGTTTTAATTTCCGTTTTAGCGATTTATTTCGAATAAAATTAAACGGACGTTTAATTTTACCCAAAATTCTCACTAACTCCAAACGACTCCAAACCAACTCCATCGCGTAGTGCTCGTCCATACGATTCCAATGCAACTGGTTTCGCGCGTTTTCGACCTCGTATGAAAAGTTATGAATATTTGAAGTTACACGAATTTTAACTTATAAATTACAACTTAAATATAAAATTTTAAACCTAGGCTAGATCATAGCCGTGCATTCCAAGGCCAAGAAATCAGGCCCGTGCATTTTCTCTTCTCCTCTATCTCACGTCTACAGGCTATTTGCCGCAACCACCAAACCCATAACCATTCAACTAGGGTTAGCATTTGCATCGCGATTACTCAACGAAATTCGATCAAACCACCTTCATCTCGAAGCTCATGACCTAAGCTATGCTCGGCCTGAAGCATGTGGAGCTCGGCCTCATGATGAGCCTCGAATTTCGTGTGCAGGCCTGAAGAGAACGGCCCCCTTTTCTCCTCCATCGTCGCTCCAAATTCGATCATAACCGTTGGATCTCTAGTTCGTGTTGTGCTCTACAACTTTCTAGTTGGAAGCTTCATCTAATTGCCGATGGATTGGAAGATCTAGAGGAAAGAAGTTTGGAAAATTCTGGCCGTTCAGGGGGGGTGGCGGCTGTGCTTATGAAATTAGGGTTTGGAATGATTTTTTTATCAAATTATGAAGAGAATGGTGCTATTTATAGAGTTTCGTTCGACACTATTCATCCGGAAATTCCGAACTCCGATTTACGCGTCGTAACCAGCGTTTCTAGGGTTTACCCCGCGTTCCGGACACAATGGAACAGGTTTCGGAAGCTAATTCGGAAGTATGTGCGAGTTATGGCTATAAACGCTCAATTTGAATTAAACCGATTTAAATCGATTTCTAGGCGTTTTAATTCGTAACGGACAAACGGTAAATCCAATTGACTTGAAATTTGAAACCTTACAATAATATCACATTACGGATCCGATAAAACTGGTTTCGTCGAAATCCGAGACTTTTTGAAAAATGGCTATTTTAGCTCGCCGAATTTAAATTAAAATAAATCGATGCGTTTCGAGCTGCCACGATCAAACGATAACTCCGATTGACACGAAATTTGAAATCCGGTAATAATTAACTATTACGGATCCAATGGAACTGGTTTCGTTCAATTCTGAGACTGTTCAAAAATTGACTATTTTCACTAGTCGATTTTAATATTAAAATATTCAATTTTCATAAATTAACTTTTAATTCGATTTTAAAAGTTCTAAAATATCCTTCTAACTCCCATATGATAAAATAAAATTTTACAAATAATTTTCAATCATATTTAACTCAATTTTCAATTATTTCCATAATTTAACATATTAAATTATCGATTTAATTATTCAATAAAATCCAATAATTCAAATAAAAATTTATTTGACTTATAAATTCACTTATTAATATTTAAAATTAATTAAATATTCAAATTTTAATTATTAAAAATTCTGGGCCGTTACATTGTCTCTGTGCAAGATACCAATCACAACCTAAAGAAACTCACTTAAAAGCTGTTAAAAGAATTTTAAGATATGTAAAATACACTTTAGATCATGGTTTATTTTATTCTAAAAATAATACTTTTGATTTAATATCATATTGTGATGCTGATTATGCTGGTTGTAAATCAAACCGAAAGAGTACAAGTGGAACTTGTCACTTTCTAGGACATTCACTAGTTTCCTGGTTCAACAAGAAACAAAATACTGTTTCCTTGTCAACAACTGAAGCAGAGTATATATCTGCTGCTCTGGCCTGTTCACAACCCATATATATGCAACAAACTTTAAAAGATTTTGGAATTAACATAAGTAAATCACCAATATATTGTGATAATACTAGTGCAATAAATCTATCTAAAAATCCAACTCACCATGCTAGAACTAAACATATTGATATAAGACATCATTTTCTTAGAGATAATACAACTAAAGAAATAATAACTTTAGATTATATAAATACTGAAAAACAAATTGCTGATACATTAACTAAACCATTAACCAAACAGAATTTTACTAAATTTAGAAGAGAATTAGGCATTTGCTCAAAATCTGAAATATAAAATAATATAATATAATAATCAATAAAAAATTCAAAATAAAAATTACACTTTTTTTGAATAACATGTCGACATGCCCCATCTCATGATGTCGACATACCTAACAAAAATTTGAAAATTGAATTTCCCTCCAAAGTTAGTTATTTGGTTATTTATCTATTTATTTTGTTTTCTCTCCTCTTTCTTCACTATATTCTCTGCAAATAACTTCTAAAACAATAAAATAATGGCCTCCTCTTCTACTAATGAGCCCACTTCACCCACATCTCCTTGTTCTGGTCCATTTCAACGAACTACGCACGCTCGAGTGATCAAATTGCAAGAGAAGATGAAAGATATCCTTTAATTGATGACTGAAATTCAAGTAAGTCAACTTAGGATGGCTATAGAACAACAAAGGCAAGGGAATATTATTAGGAATGTACAAAAATTGCTTATGGATAACCGTACAGAATCCTATTAATATTGAAGACTCTTCACAAGCCATGGAATCCGAGGAAGAAGAACCTATGGAAGAACCACAAGAAGACCAAGAGGAAGATCAACCTTTACCACAACCCGAAGTCCCTATGAATACGGACGAGAGCGTTATTTGCGTTGGTGAGATCCTTGTTGATACTAATGGAAACATAATTAAACTACGTGGAAACTTTTGTCTCCACTACCCCAATTGTTCGATTCATAAGTCTCCTATAGTTAAGGATCGCCATTAAAGCGTACTTTCATTTTATTCTTTGTTTTAAATTGTTTTGTTTGTTCGTGTTTATGTATGTTCTTATATATGTTGTAATAACTAAAATGTGTTCACTTATACTCATTGTTTCATGCTTGTTCTATACATATTATTTGTTCATACTAATCATTCTTGAATTCTTAAGTAGTTAATAGTTTTTGTTAATGACAAAGGGGGAGAAAGTTATAAAAATATATGTGCTTGGTGTAAGAGGGAGTCATGGAGTAAGGGGGAGTTGTAATTTTAGGAAGAAATCACGGAGTAAAGGGGAGTTATGGTATGGTAAGAATATTTTATAAATAAAGGTTGTCATCATCCAAAAGGGGGAGATTGCTAGGAACTGAGGTGATGATGTTTTGATGACAACAACCTTATATAGTTATTATACTTTACTTTATAAAATATATACTAACAGTTCCATATATATATATATATATATATATATATATATATATATATCTGTGTGTGTGTGTGCGTAGGAAGAATATGCAGATATCATCGAAGTCTGATCAGTATAAAGACTCAAGCATCAAGATGAAGATTAGAGATTCAAGATTCAAGACTCTAGAGAATCAAGATTTCAAGATCTCAAGATAAGTGTCTAGTATTTTGTTAAAACTTCATAATAGCACTCTCATCTTTGTTCCAATTTTCTTTTGGGATGGAACCCAATTTCTATCGAAACCAGTGGCTTACAAACCCACGACAAGTAGCTTACAAACCTACGACAAGTGGCTTACGAACCCACGAAAATCAAAATCATTTAAACTACATTGTACAAGTTCTCGAGTCCTATGGAGGAGCTCTGTAGGAAGGTTCTTGCAATTTCAATTTGAATAGATTTTTCAAAATGTTTTTAAATCTGTTTTCAAAATGTTTTAGCTTTCAAAATCATGTTTTCAAAAATATTTTCAAACTTTGTTTTAGCCTTGAAATATTCCTCTATTCTGATTTTAAAAACTTCTATTTTTAAAACATCAAAACTTATTCTGATTTTAAATATTACTTATATAATTGACGGTCTGTATCAATTATATATATATATATTTAAAATAATATTTTATATTCATTCTCTATCTCAAAATATTGTTTAAACACTTTACTTTGCTTCAGAGAAGTTTCAACTTGTTTTAAATTCAATTGTCTTTACAAAACAACATCTCTATAATTTTGAACTAAGGGATGTCGACATAAGGGGATACCCCATGTCGACATGGTGACAGTTGGATTCAAAATTCAATTTTCAAAAGAAGTGTCCATTCGTTCGAAAACCTTTCGCCAATGGTTATGACTGTTGTGCATCTATATAAAGGCTTCCAAAACGAATTTTTTTAACAACTAATTTCTTATTTTCTTCACTCTTTCTTCTCCACCATTCCATATCCATAAAACTTCATATTTTCAAGATCGTGCCATCATTCTGCCAAATTCTCAATAAGAAATCATTTAGATACTCTCTCTATTTGATTCTCCATCATTCTACTAAAGATCAAAGTGCTATTCAGAGTTATAGGATTAATTTGTATTCAAAAAGTCCATAGAGTCTATCCATTCAAAAGGATTGTTATTAAGAAGTATTAGGGTGAACTTGACGCAGCGGATAATAACAAAACGATATAGATTGATGAAAGTAGCAATCGGTGGATTGAAGATACTAAAGTGCCCAAATTCGTTGATCACAAAGATACCGAATTCTAGCTATCTTCGACACGTTGATCGCGCACGATACCGTGACATAAGATCTACAATTCTTCAAACGTTTATCAAGCGCACTTGATACCGTGAATTGGATTCAACAATCGTTGAATCGAGCTCACTCGATTAACCGAAAGTGGAGATAGGAGATCACACTCAACTACCAATTTAAATGAAAGCACACAGCAATCAACCAAAGTTTTATTCAAAAATCAACAACCCAAAATGTACAACACACTCCCTATTTATAGCATTTCAAAACCTGACCCTTAAGTCGTTTCCGACTTAACACCCCCGACTCTCGACCTAACTTAAGTCGTGTGCGACTTAACAACAGCGACTCAAACTGCTACACCCAACACATATTTACAACACTTAGGTCGTATACGACCTAACTACTCACGCGACTTAAGAAGCAGACGACATACGACTTAAAGAAAGTACAAACATATTACAACACAAGAATACGCGACTTAAAATAACACGACTTAGTCAGCAGTGACTTACGTACAACACAGTATAAACAAACACACGACTTAACAGATACAACGACATAACGACTTAACATGACACGGCTTATGACTTACGACCTAGCTTAGGTCGGCAGCGGCTTAAGAAACATCTTCAAACAGCACCTTCATACGACGTAAATCATGGTCGACTTAAGACTTCAACGACTTATCATGAGTCGTAACTCGTGGCAACTTGAAGGAGCGGTATCTTCCCATAACTCACTAGGTCGTAACTCGCTTCCAACTTAAGGCCTTCAACTACCGGAACTTCTCTCTTCTTCTTGATAAATCGTGGACGACTTATAGCTGTGTCGTTAGGTCGTATACGACTTGTCAAACCTGAACGACTTAAGCTCCGGTTAAGTCGTAACTTCTTTTCATCATTCTTGTTAAGTCATAGCTCTCCCCCCCCGAGCTTTCTTAAGTCGCAGACGACTTAAGACCGCTTCCTTAGGTCGTGGACGACTCAAGTCTTGAAGGTTTGGGCCTGGCACTGCTCCAACTCTGTTCTGAGCTGCATCATCCTCCCCAGGTTGAGAAAAATTCGTCCTCGAATTTGTTAATTCTTCCACATCGGATTGTTCATCCCCATAATATGGTATAAGATGCTTAACATTGAACACGTCAGAAGTGTACACATCCTCCGGCAGCTTCAACTTATAAGAATTTTCATTAATCCGTTTCACAACTTCTACAGGACCAATTTTTCTGGCTTTTAACTTGTTATAAGCGCCCACTGGAAAACGATCCTTTGTTAACGCAGCATATACCAAATCTCCTTCATTAAACTCAACATTTCTTCGCTTCAGATCTACGGACCTTTTATACTTCTCATTTGCCTTCTCCAATCGTTCCTGAATGATCTTATGACATTCGGTTAACCCATCAACAAAATCTACATCTCATTTAACCGTCCCCTTCGGTTGTGGTACTACCGCCAAATCCAACAGTCCCCTTGGCAAACTTGAATATACAATCTGAAAAGGACTGTAACCTGTGCTTCTATTAACCGCATGATTATGTGCAAACTCTGCTTGACATAACTTCATGTCCCAACTTCTCAGATTATCTTTCACTAAACATCATAACAAATTTCCCAATGATCTATTAACCACCTCCGTTTGCCCATCGGTTTGCGGATGGTAAGCGCTACTAAAATTCAGCTTCGTTCCAACCATCTTCCACAAACTTAACCAAAAGTGACTCAGAAAACTAGTATCCCTATCCGACACAATAGATTCTGGCAATCCATGAAGTAGATAGATCTTCTTGAAAAATAACTGAGCAACATGAACAGCATCCGCCGTCTTCTTACAAGCAATAAAATGTACCATCTTCGAGAGACGATCCACCATAAAATATATAGAGTCATTCCCCCTTTGAGTTCTCGGCAAACCCAACATGAAATCCATGCTAATGTCTACCCATGTTTTTGTAGGAACAGGTAATGGCATATATAATCCCGCATTTATAGCTGTCCCTTTCGAAACCTGACAAACATGACATCTACGCACAAACCTTTCAACTTCCCTTCTCATTGACGGCCAATAATAAGACTGAGAAATCAACTGCAATGTTCGATCTCTCCCTACATGTCCTTCTTCGTGTAACTCTTTCACAATTTTCATTCTCAAACAGCAATCTGGTACACATAATTGATTCCCTTTGAATAAGAATCCATCTATCAACACAAATTCATCAGTACTCTCGTCCTTGACTTTCTCAATGAATTTCATAAAGTAAGGATCTTCTTCAAGCAACTATGGCAATAGTTCAAACCATGTCACTTCAACTTTCATTGTCGCCAACAAATGATTCCTCCTTCTCAATGCATCAGCCACACGATTCGTCACCCCTGATTTGTGTTTAACAACAAAAGTAAACTGTTGTAGATACACGACCCATGAAGCGTGCCTAGCTGAAATTGTATCCTGCCCTTGCAAATGCTTCAAAGCTTCATGATCCGTATAAAGAACAAACTCATTCTGAAACAGATAATGTCTCCAATGCTTCACTACTTGAACAATTGCGTAAAACTCAACATCATAAGTGCTATATCTCAACTTACCTCTAGACAACTTCTCGCTGAAATAAGCAACTGGTCTTCCTTTTTGACTCAAAACTCCACCAACCCCAACCTTCGACGCATCAGTATGTAACTCAAACAACAACTGAAAATTCTGTAAAACTAGAATTGGTGCTGTCGTCAATAGTGTCTTGATCTTCTCAAAAGCAACCCTTGCTTCCTCTGACCACTCAAACTTCTTTCCTTTCATGCAATCGGTTATAGGTGCCATCACACTACTAAAATGTGGAATGAATCTTCGATAGAAAGATACCAACCCATGAAAACTTCTCACTTCAGTAATTGTCTTTGGCTGTGGCCAACTCCTGACAGCTTCCACTTTATTTTCATCCACTTGAATACCTTCTTTCGATAGAACATATCCCAGAAACAAAACACTGTGCGTCATGAACACACACTTCTTTGTTGCAGCATAAAATTTCTCCTGTCGTAGAATCAACAGTACTTCTCGTAAATGCTGGACATGCTTTTCCATACTTCCACTGTAGATCAAAATGTCATCAAAGTAAACTACCACAAACTTTCCAATGTATGGTCTGAAAATCTGGTTCATCACTCTCATAAAAGTACTCGGTGCATTCGATAAACCAAACGGCATAACCAACCATTCGTATAATCCTTCCCTGGTTTTGAAAGCAGTCTTCCATTCATCACCTGGTCTAATACGAATCTGATGGTATCCACTCTTCAAGTTAATCTTTGAAAACACAACAGCTCCACTCAACTGATCAATTAAGTCATCAAACCTTGGCATAGGAAACCTGTATCTCACAGTGATCTTGTTCAAAGCCCGACTGTCCGTACACATCCTCCACGTACCATCCTTCTTTGGCACCAATAAGGCTGGCACTGCACAATGACTCAAGCTCTCCTGAACACACCCCTGTTCTAACAACTCCTCCACCTACCTCCTCAGTTCCTCATGCTCCTTAGGACTCATCCTGCAATGTGGTCTGTGTGGTAATATGGCCCTTGGCACAAGATCAATCTGATGTTGAATATCCCTCAACGGTGGTAACTCCATTGGCAACTCTTCAGGAAACACATCACTGAATTCTTCTAATACCGGTTTTACTTCCTCTGGAACTTCTACAGATTCAGTGACTTCATGTCCAATCAACAAAAATACCTCTGGACTCTCCTCTACTTCTTCAATAAATTCCTTCAAAGTCAATAAAGTCTTCAGCTCCTCAATCTCTTCTGACTTGCTTTCTTCTTGTTGTCTCTTCTTTGGAACCAAAATGATCTTAACACCTTCAAACATAAAAATGTAGCTATTGGTCCGACCGTCATGTTGCACTGCTCGATCATATTGCCATGGTCTTCCCATAAGCAAGTGACAAACATCCATCTCCACAACATCACACCAAATTTCGTCTTTATACTTCTTCCCAATAGAAAATGGAACTCGAACTCGCCTATCCACCTTCACCTCTCTTCCTTTTCTCAACCACGCTAACTTGTAAGGATTCGGATGTTTCTCCGTTTTCAACTTTAACTTTCTCACAGCTTCGGTAGAAAGAATATTGTCACAACTTCCTGCATCAATCACAAATTTACAAACCTTCCCCAGAATAGTGCACGTTGACTGAAAGATGCTACTCCTCAACCAACTAACCTCTTCTTCATGCTTCGGTATTAAACAAGACCTTCTCATCATTAGATTACATCCTTCATCTCCTGACGCAATATCCTGTTCATCCTCCTCAGCTGGACTAGAATTACCTTCCCCAACATCCTCATCTTCAACTTCAGCAATCATAGTTCGTTTCTTCGGCTTCAGACATTCATTACTCTTGTGACCCACTTCCTGGCAATTGTAACACTTGAACTGTTGTTGACCTTTATCTTCGCAACTTCATTCACAACTGTTTTACTGATAGATTTAGGAACATTAGAACTTCCGCTAACACCCTTCACTTGATTGTTGGAATTAGTAAACACACCACCTTCATGCCTTCCCTGCTTCTCCCAAGCCAACGCTTTCTGATGTGCTTCTGCTACAGATCTAGGATCAAACATATTCACCATATCTTGAATCTACATCCTCAACCCTCCAACAAACCTAGCAGTCAGCTGTTCCTCTGTCTCCATAATGTCATTTCGAGCAATCAGTTGATAAAATTCGTCAGCATAATCATTAACAGTTCTCGTCCCTTGCCTCAGGATCTGCAACCTCTGGTACATAAGTGATTGATAATTGTAAGGCAAAAATGTAGCTTTCATTAGTTTCTTCATCTTCTCCCATGACTCAATCTTCGACTTCCCCATCCGTTCTCGTGTAAGTTTAGTTTGCTGCCACCATGCCATAGCTCTACCCCTCAACCTAGTAGCAACCAACTTCACTCTTCTATGCTCAGGAACCTCTTTAAAATCAAAGATCTCTACAACATTAGACAACCAATCAAGAAATTCTTCAGCTACCATTCCACCCTTGAACTCTGGAATTTCCAACTTCATACCCGACTCCCATCGACGGTCATCATCTACATCCCGAAATACATTTCGTACTTGGTCTCGATCTCGATAATGTATGCTAGCTCTATCACCATCTTCATCATAATCAAATGTACGTCTATATCGATCTCGACCATCAACATCCCTTTGATCACGCATGTCTCTTCTGCTATGTCTCTCTTCATCTCTATATGGCTCATCTTCAAATCCACGTGGAGTTCTTCTCTCTTCAGGTCCATAGTCATGGTGATCTCTCTTTGATGAAATTAATGTTTCTCTTATCTCTCTAAAAGATTGCGGTGATACCTTCCTCGCTTCCGTAACCGATGGCGAAACTCTGTTTCCTCCATGGTTCGAGATTGGTGATCTCCTCCTTTGATTTTGATTCAAATCATTCATCAACTTCTCTAACTTTCCAATGCCTTCATCAAATTTCTCATTAATGCATTGTTCCATTTGCTCGGCCTCTTCTCTTCTATACAAAGCTTCAACATTTTGATGACGATTAGCTCTCCTTGGCGGCATGATTGACTTCACAACACTTCAACAAGTACTTCAAAAATCTTCAATACAAGTCCAACAAGCACGGCCCCAACTTGACTTGGCTCGGCCTCAACACTTCAACACAAATCCAATTCAAACAACTTCCACACTTTGATCCAAAATGGAAAGGATCAAAAGTTCTCCTCTTGTTGCAGCTTCAAGATGAACACAATGAACAACAACTTCAAATTCCTTGGCTCCAAGACTCGGCTTAGCTATGATTGGCAAAGTCTAGCTCTGATACCAAAAACTGACACAGTGGATAATAACAAAACGATATGGATTGATGAAAGTAGAAATCGGTGGATTGAAGATACTGAAGTGCCCAAATTCATTGATCACAAAGATACCGAATTCTAGCTATCTTCGACACGTTGATCGCGCACGATACCGTGACAGAAGATCTGCAATTCTTCAAACGTTGATCAATCGCACTTGACACCGTGAATTGGCTTCAACAATCGTTGAATCGAGCGCGCTCGATTAACAGAAAGTGGAGATAGGAGATCACACTCAACTACCAATTTAAATGAAACCACACAGCAATCAATCAAAGTTTTATTCAAAAATCAACAACCCAAAATGTACAACACACTCCCTATTTATAGCATTTCACAACCTGACCCTTAAGTCGTTTCTGACTTAACACCCCCCATTCTCGACCTAACTTAAGTCGTGCGCGACTTAACAACAGCGACTCAAACAGCTACACCCAACACATATTTACAACACTTAGGTCGTATACGACCTAACTACTCACGCGACTTAAGAAGCAGACAACATACGACTTAAAGAAAGTACAAACATATTACAACACAATAATACGCGACTTAAAATAACACGACTTAGTTAGCAGCGACTTACATACAACACAGTATAAACAAACACACGACTTAACAGATACAATGATATAACGACTTAACATGACACGGCTTACGACTTACGACCTACCTTAGGTCGGCAGCGGCTTAAGAAACATCTTCAAACAGCACCTTCATACGACGTAAATCATGGTCGACTTAAGACTTCAACGACTTGTCATGAGTCGTAACTCGTGGCATCTTGAAGGAGCGGTATCTTCCCATAACTCACTAGGTCGTAACTCGCTTCCAACTTAAGGCCATCAACTACTGGAACTTCTCTCTTCTTCTTGATAAATCGTGGACGACTTATAGCTGTGTCGTTAGGTCGTATACGACTTATCAAACCAGAATGACTTAAGCTCCCGTTAAGTCATAACTTCTTTTCATCATTCTTGTTAAGTCGTAGCTCTCCCCCTGAGCTTTCTTAAGTCGCAGACGACTTAAGACCGCTTCCTTAGGTCGTGGACGATTCAAGTCTTGAAGGTTTGGGCCTGGCACTGCTCCAACTCTGTTCTGACCTCCATCAGATCTTATGTCCCGTAAATCAAGAGAGTTTACCCCAGAATCGGAGATAGGAGGGTTCCTTAAGGTCTTAGAAATTGAGGGTTGTAATTTGAATATTGGCTTATAAAAATCTGTACAAGGATATTGCCTTGGTGCAGGACTGGATGTAGGAGGATTCCGAACCAGTATAAAATCCGATGTGTTCTTTACTTTTACTTGCTTTACTTTAATATTTGCATTTGTTATATGTTCTGTGATCATTCTGTGTTAGAATTCTGTTTAGATTTGTGTTTAAAGTTTTAATTTAGTCATATAGTTTATATATTCCTTAAAACACTATCCACCCCCCCTCTTGTGTTATTTCTGCCTTAAGATCCTTAATCTGCATCCCTACAATACATGGCTAAAAATAAATATTGTTTTTTGAAAAAGCTTTTGGTTAAAAAAAAGTTTTTTATTAATGTTCTATAAGGAATTATTGATAAAAATATTTTTTTTAAACTATTTGATGCAAATCTATAATTTTATAAGTACTTATATTTATATATTTTACAATGTATATACATATTTACATTATATAGAATTAAGTATAATAACTAAATGAATTATATATATATAATATCTATATATGGATTTAATATATATATATATATATATATATTTGAAAATATAATGTATATGTATTAATAAAATAAATATAAATATATGCAAAATTATGTATGTGTTTTAAAATCAATCTTTGTAAAAAATCAATTTTTTTAATATTATTTAAATACAAAAAAGATTTATTTATTTTTTAAATTATTAGCTGTGAATTATATATTACTATATACCTATACAAAAAAGTTAATATATATATATATATATATACACAATCATTTAATGTAGACAATACATTGGTATGCAGATTCATGATATTAATTTCTAACCAAGTTAACATATGACATGAATGAGCATATTAAACATTATGAATAAGTAATATCACCTTTCATCAAAGCCTAATTGTCTGCCCTTTGTAACGAAGAATTTAACTTAGGATCACATATCCAGAAGTTGCTAGCTTCTCAAACGCAACTACCACCGGTGATTGAACTAACTTTTATCTGATGTAAAAAATGCTTGAAAAGGTGGAGGAGTGAAATAGGATTTTCGGCCAGGAAAAGAACCGAAGAAAAGGCTAAAAACTATAAAAGCAAGTGAGGGCTTGGAGAAGTCTAAATAGAGGAGACACCAAGGAGAAAAATATGGATCTTGATCCGTATTTCACTCTTACCTTTTTCTCTTCCTTTTTAATCAAATCCAACCCCTCCTTAGCCATCATTACGGCTTGCCTTTCCTTGTACATTCCAGCCAAAAATTCAAGCCCCCTTATGGGCCTCTTAATCATTTCAAGCTTGAACAATATTTGTTGTGTTCAAATCCAATTTCAACGCATACCGATATTAAGTTAGAGAATCCCTTTCATTGGAAGATATTGGCAATACAATTACTATACTTATTCTTTTATTTGTTTGGTTTATCATCCTTATTTTGTTAATCATCAAAGTGATGATTATGCATAATTGTAATAGCTAACTTTCTACAAACTTTTGTATACTTTTATTTTTGATTAATAAAGTTATGACCGCTCTCCTCTTAAGAGGACCACTCTTTCATATAAAAAGATAAGTACCGATATCGTATATTAATTAATTTATAACTATTATAAATACACTGTTTAATATTGTTCTACACGTCAAATAAAATTTTATAATTAATATTTCATAAATACTAATTAATTTATAATAATTACAAATTATTTAAATGGAGTCGTAAAAGGAGTATTTAATATTTTGGTCATGTATCTCTTAGGTGTAAATTTGGTCAGCGATTAATATCGAATAATTCGAATATTAACGTTCACATATCACTTGGAAGCTGGCGTCACATTATGATCAAATTTATCACTTATTTAGTTTCAGTAAAATCCAATTTTACATTATTAAGCATTACCCAACAGTGACAATTATTCACTCCAATTCTCTTCGTCAAAACTATTACTTTGGACTCAAGTAATTTGGTAATGCAAAATTCTAATATTGTGCATATTCAACTCTATAGTCCAAATACAAAGTCCATGGTTCAATAATAATAATAATTATTAACCGAGCTGCTTTCGCCAAAGACATTGACTTTGAGTTGACTTTAATTAACCATGATACTAACCTCGTATAACCGAGGAGATGAATTCTCTCTTGAATTGTGTTTCACTTCTAATGCTTCCACGCGATTCAACTATAGTCGTTCTATGAACGCCGTACCACGATCTACCTATAATCAATGCAGAGTTTCCACGTTATAGACGAACGATGTTACCAAGTCAAGATAACTATGTAATATATTGTCACATCGATATTTTTTGTTTGACCTTGGTTGCATTAACCAAAAAAACTATCAAGTGAGTTATTTTATAGTTATCCAATAAGTATCAGTACATAACCTTTTGATGTCCGCAGTAGTCGTGAGTAATACAACGCCTAACATTTCGTTAACATTATTTACTCTAGTTTCAAAGAATGTATCGATATCTAGTCTTGGAACGTCTTGACTAGGAATATTTAAAACAATATGTTTTATTTCATTGTGATAAATTGATCATAGCTAAAACACTTTGTAACTATCACAAAAACATACCATTTATGGATTTTCTATTAAATATGATTTTAATTAATTAATTAATTAATATAACGTATTATATCAAGTATACAATAGAAAGAAAACACCTCTCATTTTGAACAAAAATGGTTAACTACTTAGATATATCTAACAAATTACATAACAACCTTAAGGGCATACACCTGACTATATTGAGGCCTAGCTTACCAAATTTTGACGATGTAATGATACTAAGTAAGGATGGAGAAAGGGTGGCTTTGGTTGTAACAACTATATGGTGAAGTAGTTATGTTAGAGAAGAAGCAACAAATTGAGGAAGAAGAGGATAATATGTTGTAACGTCCCCCCTTTCGTACGCTTTAAATCGACGATAAATCACACACGTCAGACTTAAAACATACAAAAAGTGGATTGTTATGGGGTAAATAAGAAAAGAAGAGGAGGAAAAAACAAAACAGAATCTTACAGCGGAACGATAAAATATATAAAAAAATATACAATTCATAAAATTGTTTTACAAAACATTTGATTTTTCTTTATACAATAAATATCAGAGTTCACATACCAAAGGATAATAATAATGCAGCGGAATAAAATTGTACAGTGGAATAATATAGTAGATAATAGTAATATAATCTTCGTCCTCGTCCTCCAGAGCTAAAGTCTTCGAATCCTGAAATACTCGAACTGACCCGAGCGAATTGAAAGGACAAAACACTCGAGTCAGAACTAAAAGATCTTATGTAAGTTAAATTAAGTGAAATAAATATCAGTGCAGTAACTCAAGAGATGCTCGGGATTTACATCTCTTAAGGATCCGTTAAACTATTTACTATGTAGTATATTTCACTATTATAATAATGTCTAATTGTAAAATAAACTTACTTTTAAATAGCGTTAAGGCTTTACATTTTCCACCTTAACACGTAATAGTGCCAATAGTCTATACAGTACCGTAATACCTCCTGATCGGGAGGCTACCAGAGGATACTCCATAGGTACGACACAAATAGAAACTCATACAAGGCACGCTAGGGTAGGTGACACGGCACAACTAGGCAATGCCAGGGTAGATATACCAATTACGCTTCCGGGTCGGTGGTAACGCATAGCCATAGCTACCGCCCACCTCAAGCCACACCCCAAATAAAAAAATCAAAAGTGGCCACCGAATCAATCCAAAAGTCAAAGTATAATATCGAAGGGATGTGTCCGATCAAATGTGCTACCTCATTAACCCATCAATCGCTCATGTTTTAGCCACCTTATGCCAACTCACGGGAGTTGGGTCCACGTATTTACCTCAAAGGAAACGCCGCCGCCATCCTACTTCATTCTAGAATCTCCACCGCATCCACGGTTGTTAAAGTGGTTTTCGGAGTTGGCAGAGAGTATGACAACTTTCGATCCTGGTCTCTTTAACAACCAAACGTTATTATAACACCGCGGTCTTTTCAAAATAGTTTATATTTTAAAACCAGAATATAATATCCATTTCAAAACCATATAAAGACAATATCATTTTCGTTTAGAAACCAAATCCATTTGATATCATTTAGACCCAAATCAATATAATATCATTTTAATTTCAAATATATCCTTTTCCAAAAAATCATAGTGCTTTCAAAGTATAACATTTAGAAATAAAAACTCTTGAATATAATACTTTCAAAATATAATACCTTGAAATCATAACTTTGAAAAAAACTTCCACCTCTTAAATGGTTAAATATTAAATTACTTTATAAAATAAAATAGCTTCTTTTAATTTCACAAATCAATTCCAAATACCGATTTAAACTTCCAAATAAACCATTTCAATTCTTATGTTTCAAAGCTTTGAATATTCCACCATTTCAAAACAAATTCTTTGATAATTCCATATATCAAATTACATTACTATTATTTAGGTTTGAAATGTTTACTTAATGAATTCAACATAATTAAGAAAAAACTTTAACTTCACATAACTGGATATTCTTTCAATTTATTTAATTTGATATACTCATTCAAATCAACTTGATATTCATTTAAATCATTCCAGACTAAAAATCAAGTTATAAAAATCACACTCTTTAACAATCATGATTTTATATTACAATTTCAAATCAAATTTATCTGAGTATAATTCTTAAAAAAATTATTCAAATCAATTTATATCATCTTCCCTCCTTATTCCCCTTTAAGTTATTATAACTCCAGATATAAATTTGAATAAATACTCAACCATATTTATATCTTAATAAAATCAAACTTTATTATTAAACTTCCTTTATACTTTAAATCGATTTTTATAAATAGCTTAAAACCAAGAATTCAACTATATATAAGATAACATTTATATAATATCCAAATCAATATCTCAAAATCATATATTTCTTTAAAAACCATAGAAATCATTTCAAAATATTTTTATATATATAGAACGCAGTGCCTGTATATAATTTTGTATCCTATGGTCAAGTGATACAGATATTTATCATTTCAATCCGTAATTTAAAATAAAAGCACGGTTATATATCATTTCAAACCGCAATCCTAAATGAAATGGAAATGCATAATAACTTGCAGTTTATAACAATATAAAATACAGCATCCATTCATCCAATGTCAACCATCAACCGTTTTTCACAATCATCATCCAATTCAGACAATAGCATCAATATAGAACGGGTAATAAACAACAGGTATTAACTAGCAGTTTATATTCAATAATAAATTAAAAGTGTTTAACTGGCAGTTTATATGCAATAATAAATAAATAAAAATTTAACTGGCAGTTTATATGCAAACATAAATTAAATAACAATTTATTTTAAATAAATGCAATCTAACTGAGACGATGATTAAATATATGCCCAAACAATCATGGATAAATTTTTGATCACATCAAAATTTAATTTAACAAACATAAGAAATCTTAGAAGTTGTGAGTGGGTTAAAACACTCACCTTTTGAATTTAAATTCAATTTAAATCCAAAAATTTGACAGTCTCATTCGACCAAACCAGCTCCAAAATGTTCGGAATTTTAATACGATCCTAACAAAAAAAACCGTCTGTGAATTGATATTCGTATGTAAAAGATATAGCGATAAATGCGTGTGAATTTCAATTTAAAAAAAGAAGAGAACACACTACCTATCCAAGCCACGTCATCGATCATGTACGCAACCCACTTTCCAGAAACCCACTGAAACCCTACTTCGCGTAGACGCACGAAGACGCCTTCAAACCACGAGCCACTTTGCCTTCATACGACACCGCACTCATGCCATAACCACTGCGCCAGGCTCCCCTCTCCTTCTCTACAGACACTCGACCACCCAAGTCACGAACGACGCACAAAATAGCCGGCTGCCGCCATGTACCCTTAACCCTAATCGAATTTTTCACTCAAATATGACCGTTGAAACTCCAAACGAACCCCGCCGATACCTTCCACTCGAGACTCTCCACAGCCCGGTATCATCCATTCGATGATCCATCATCGTGGATTTGAACCATATGGACGACCGAGAATTAAAACACAATTTCTGATCAAACGATAATCTGAATCGAAAAACGAACACCACCAGTGCATTAAGCTAGTCGAGAGTTTCAACATATATTTTTTCCAAATTTTTCTACGGAGTTTGAAATTTTAGCTTTGGATTTGATTTGCAATTGGATCTGGAAATATAGAATTTTGTTGTTTGCCATTGAGGAGGAGAGATAGCTGAATTACGTACAGACAAATGAGAATGAGGGGAATTAGGGCTTATAACCGGGTTCATATAGGTAGGTCAGAAATTAGAATGGATGGATAAGGTTGGATATACGCGCTAACGCCAAAATGGCCCAAAAAGCCCGTTTCGACTCCGGAACGAAATTGGGTCTACCCATATATCAAAATAGATATTTTAAAATATTTTAAACGCAATGGAAAAGATTTCGGGTTCAAATTGCATCGTATGAAGAAGTTATGCTCAAATCAATATTTTTCAAATTGATTTCAATTGATTTCAATTTCATAAATTTCAAGGCGTTTCGAGTCCTTACGATCAAACGACACGTCCGATCACTACGAAACTTGAAACTCTACAATAATTCACCGTTACGGGTCCGATGAAACTAGTTTCGTCGAAATTCGAGTCAGTAGCCAAAATGGCTATTTTTCCATTAATTAAATAAATTAATAATTAATTAATTAAGTCCAATTTTAAATTTCAATCTTAAAATTGACAAATTTTATCACTTTTATATTTCTCAACCAATTTCAATGTTTTAAACAAATTAAAAGTCAATTTAAAGTTGATTATCTTATCGATTTCAGTATTTTCCTTAGTTCCATTCAAATAAAGAAATTATAAATTTAATTTCCAAAATTTCTATTAAATTAAATTAATAAATCATTTTTCCATTCATATTGTCAAATAGATGGATTCAATATTGGATTCAAAACTATTTACATTAATATCCTCACATTTCATCTAAATTCCCATTTTAAATATTAAATCCATTTAATTGTAATTAAATCCTTTTATTAAATTTTAAATTCCAATAAATTAATAAAGCTTTATTACATTTCTATTTTCATCTTTATTTCAATTGCATAACATTTTATTCCAATTTTACTGTGTTTGCCAAATACGTACATTAACTATTATTAATATTCTTCATTAATTATTTACTTGGTTTTATACTTTAAATTCATTCAAATAAATCAATAAATTTTGATTTACAATCTTTACCTCAATCAATAGTCATATTATAAATGGAATTGTCATTATTTTCAAAAATTACATAAATTAACGTTAATGTAAAAATTTGTTTATATTTATTGCAATTGATTACGAGTTACAATTTAATATACTTGTCTAAAAGGTTAGCTTACAATACTTGTTACCCTGTAACGTTTATTTCACTCATAAGCTATTATTAACAACCAAATGTTGAAATTTGATTTAGACCAAATTCAATGCATTACATGAATGGGTAAATGATTAAAGTTTTACACTATTGCCCCTTTTCTTTATTTGTATTAAAGGCTATGTTTCAAATGTTAAATCTTATAAATTACACACATAAATTAAGGTTTTAAAACCAAACCTTAGTTCCATTCTTTTTTTTTCCAATTTATTACTTATGAAAAATTTTCCTGTTTCTATTTATTTATTACATACCTACCTTCACCCCTTGCATTAATTCTCATAAACGTTACATTATTGATATCCAAATTTTGATTTAGTAAACCAATTTGTTACAACTTTACTTACATTAACACTATTTTCCTTATTTTGGTTATTATTTCATACGTAGATCACAAGTTTACATTTCTTTATACTATCTTATGAAACAATATACATTTCCAATACTTTATTACATTTATTGGAATTAAATTTCCAAATTTACTAGATACAACAAACTATGACCTTACAGTTATTTCAATTAATTGGGATTGTGCTAAATTAATTATTTATAAACTTACATGAACATAATTGCATTAATTTACATTCGGTTACAAATAAAATAATACACTGATTTCATTTGTAAATTAATGCTTACCTTTATAAGTTTTCATTCCCAAACAATATTTCAATTACTACAGGACATTGATTTAACTCAATTTACTATTTAATATTATTAATTCATTAAATAAATTCAATATTTACCTTTGTTTTCTTATATTCAATTCCTAGCCTAGTATAACAATTTACATCACTTCAATTTATTCGAAATTTTATTTCAACTGTTAGTACTTAGCTTTAATTTCCATGGTTTCATTTCATTTTCAACATTTGCTTCATTATTAAATATATACATACATACATATACATATATATATATATATATTCCTTTTTCCTAAATTAAATTGCAAAAAATTAAATTAAACTAACCAATTTATTTATCAAAATTTACGGGTCGTTATATATGTAGTAATGTTGCTATGTGATATCATTGGTTTTAATTGTGTATATTTCTATTAATAATGATATGTTATAGTCGTAGTTTATGAACTGTAGTGGTAGTTTTTGAATTGTAATAGCATTTTTTAATTATAGTAGCAGATTATAGACAATTGTAGCACCTATTTTGATGTGTGTAGTAATGATACTGAGTGGTATTATTTTTTTAGCTAAATAAACATAATTATGTATATTTTAATTAATAATGCTATTGTACATTAGCAACTTATAAATTACAATAGTGATTTATAAATTTATATTAGCTTCTTTAAATTGAATAACGTTTATAAACATTGTAGCATCGTTTTGGATTTGTGTAGTAATGATACTACATAGTATTATTATTTTGTCTTTCAATAAATATAGGTATATTTTAGTTCATAATATTATTTTATAGTAGCATTTTATGGATTGTTTCTTAAATTGCAGTAGATTTAAAAATTCATTGTAGCAGTTTATAAACAGCTACAATATCTTTTTAGATGTGTGTGGTAATGATACTGTGCAATAACTTTTTTTTGTTTTTCTAGAAATTAAAATATTTATGTGTATATTTTTTCATAATGCTATTTTAAAGTAGCACTATTTTAAGGTAGCATTTGTGAATTCTAGCGGTAGTTTTCTAAAGTAGTATTGTTTTTTTAATTGTACTAGTAGTTTATAAATAATTGCAGCACCTTTTTAAATGATGTATATATTGTATCTTACAATATTATTTTATAATAGCATTCATGAATTGTAGTATTAATTTATGAAGTTTATTAATATATTTTTAGTTTGTAATAGGTTTTTATGAGTTGTAGTACCATTTTTGAATTAGTATTTTTAAAATTCACTTTCTAGCATCATTCTATAACTTTATGTAAAGTTAGTATTGTTTTTGTTTTATTTTTTAAATGTTTGTAAAACTATTTTCATAAATTAATTTATAATACTACTACATAGCTTTTTAATTTTTTGAATATTTATTATGTTATTTTTTTATATATTATTTTATAACACTACTATGTAGTATCAGTTTTGTATTTACTGAATTATAAAAAAGAATATAAACACTTATATTTCAATTTTATGTGTAATAGTTGACTTTACTTTAAAGCATCTCCAATGTTGATTATTCCAACCGAGTGTGCAAGTTGTGATAGTATAGATTTTTAGGCTGATAGTGTGGGGATGTGTAATATAATCGGGCGCTTGTTGAACAAACGCCCGATTTCCACTGGCAATCGGGTGTTTTTTCAACAAGCACCCAATTATATGACCTCCAATAATTACCCTAATGGCTCTACTCCCCTCAACGGATCTATTCCCCTCTACAAATACCAACCTCCTTCGTCCTCTCTCCTCACACACAACACTCTACAACATTTTCAAACTTTCTACTCGCACTCTTCATCTCAAATGTTTTTCGATTTCGACGGCGAAGCCGCAGGATGCAGTTTCGAAAGATTCGATTTAGAAGACTTTACGGTTCTGTAGGTGGAGCGATAACTACCGGCAATTGGATTGGGGCGGAAGACTATGATCTATATTACATTTGTGCGCACTTTCGACCGATTCTATTTGAAGTGTCGACTAAAATGGTGAGATTTTTTGGAACAAAATCACTAACTGCTTCAATCATAAGAACATCAATCACAAAAGATCATTATCTTCAAAAGGTCGTTATGGAAAAAACAATCGTCAAACATAAATGTTTGATCCTCAAATATTTAAGTTAAAGCAAACGAATCCTAGTGGATTTGGAAACGAAACGTATTTGGTAAGATTTACTAAATTTTAATATGTCTAAATTTTTCTCATAGTTCTCTAATTATCCTAGTGTTTATTTTGCAGAGAATAGCAGCAAACAAGTTTTTAAAGAAATCAACAAACTTGATAATAAATAAGCATCTCAATTTTTATCAGTTCATGCATGTTTATGACCTGCTAGTTGAGCATATAAAATGAAATTCCTCACTTTAGAAAACTGTTCAAGACATTCAATCAAACAGCTCCGATGTAAAGTGCCAAGAGTCGGAGAATGCTCTATCCTTGGGGAATCGCTAGGAAGCTTTGGTACATGTTCGTAAGAGCAACTAACCCCTAACAATGGCCATTTTTGTTAGGCTGTAGGGAGCCAAAGCAGCCAAAAAGAAGCAGGTTGTTGGGGTGGATCAAGTAGGTCTAAAAAAACTCGTATTTGAATCTAAAGATATATATAATCGTTCAATGGATTCTCGAGCTGCTAAATCCCAAGAAAGAATGTCTAAATTGGATCGACATCTTGTTGGAAACCGATAAAGAGATGAAGATGCAGTAGTGTTTGTGGATACGTCGCACATGTCTAAAAAACAACGAGAGTTTACAGAATCGAAAATGGAAGAAATTATGGAGCATAGACATGAAGATGGGTTGTAGTTGTATTTGTATTTCTAGAACCATTTTATCTTTGAATTATTAGTTGATGTATTCTTCTATGAACTTAATCAAGTAATTTTAGAAGTACGACCAAATGAAATTAAATTATGTTACTTCTTATTAAATGAAATTGCAATACATAACTTTTTAAGAACAAATTGCGGTACAAAATGCAAAAAAATAAATTACAACAACATTAAGAACAATAACAACAACATAAAGAATAACAAAAAAAACAACATAAAGAATAACAAAAAAACTTAACAACAATAATAAACTTTCACTGATTTCCAAAAAAGTTCCAAAGATGATATATTAGATCGTTTTGTAATCTTCAATGGAATTCAACACTACGATATGACATTTGGCTAGAAATATGAAACTCGAGTTCAAAGTGCGCTTCCAATCATGTCGTTGTGCCATACGTTCGGTGTTGCTGTAGCACCCTCGTACACATAATCTTCTTCCACGTTTCTTTCGTCCTCTAAAATCATATTGGTAAAATAACACAAGTGTACATTATTGTTGTCATTTTAAGTGGATCCCAAAGTCTGCGTGGATTGTCGACTGTAGCAAATCTTGGTTGAAGGACCCAAAACGCTCTTCCAACATTCTTTCTATGGACTTCTTACGTTTTTGCAAACTTTGATTGTTTATTGTTTAATGGGTTAGGAATTGTCTTGACAATGAAACCCCATTAAGGATATGTACCATCGCCAAGACAATATCCATGATCGTACATGTTACCTCCTAAACTGAAGGAACACGGAGTTGATCTACCATTAGTTAAATCATTAAGCAGAGTAGATTGTTCGACTACGTTGAGATCAATGTTAGGACCTAATATTCTAAAAAGGCATGCCAGGTCCATATGTCATATGAAGCAACTGCTTGAAGAATAATAGTCGACTTATGAAACTTACCCTATTAAGCTTTGGCATACGCCTTTGGACAATTCTTCCACTCTCAATACAAATAGTCTGTACTAGACAACATTCTCAGCTATCCTCTACTGTCATACATCTCCATTAATCTTGCTATGCCAGCTTCATTTGGTCTTCGTAAGCATTGATTGCCGTAATGTCTATGGTAGCTTGATATAAATGGTCCAAAAATTCTAGAACCATGCTTCGCCTCAAATGCAAATTCTCATCCAGAGCATCTGTTGGTCCTGCATATGCAAGCATTCTCAACATAGTAGTCGTTTTTTAAGATACCAGTCAATCCTCGAATATGAGATGCATTGGGTTTAAAGGAAAAGTATTTATCATGTTATTTCATTGATTGTACGATTCTAAGAAACAAAGGTCGGCGCATGTGAAATCTTCTTCTAAAATCTCCATTAGTGTATGTAGGATTTGGAATAAAATAGTCTTCTAAACAATCTTCCATTGCACCAGGAATGTTTGCAATTTTTATAGCATCGACCATTAACTGATCCATCATATCGCCCACTGGATTAGCCAACTTGTAGCGCAGACATGGCTATTAGCTCCCTTTTACGATGGAAATGATCTTCCAACATCTCACCAAATCTACCGTCGCTAGAGTCGAAAACTATAAGATCTTCAATAGGCATTATTTTTGTACTTGGAAGATATGAATAAGCAAGAATGAACTAGACTATTGTGGTATTTATATTAGTTGCATAGCTTAAATCACATGGCAACAAACTTGTTTGAATACAAAGTGGCTACAGTGTCCTTCCACGTCCGAATACCATAGCCTCGTTGCATAGTTTTAAACACATGGCAGCCATCATTGATGGAAATGAATACAAATTAGCTATAGTGTCATGTCACATCAGAACATTGCAGCCACATTGCATGGTTTTAAACACATGGCAGCCATTATTGAATGTTTGAATTCAAATTGTCTTTACTCACTTGGCAACAAAGGATGGTGTTTGAATTCAAAGTGGCGTCCTATCATAGTTCAACACTTCTTTGCCATCATCATGCTCATACGTATTTGCCATTATCATCTCATTAAGTATACAAAAATGGTGGATTACAACCATACTTCTTTGCCATCATCTTACTCGTATGAAAGTCCTATAAGTCACAATACTCCACCAAATAAGTCTTCTCCCCAACCAACAACTGAGTGGTATATTGAAATGGAGTAAATACATTATGATGATGTAAGAGAATACGAGTGAGATTTGCGAGAGCGTAGGCTTATGGAGGATGGAAGAAGGCAAAAATAGAGCAGCCTAGTCACACTAGAACATTGCGAATAAGGCATGAACAAAAAGGAGTGTGCATCCCCTCGATGTCCCTATAGTCTACTATATTTCAATATAGACATGTAGGTATAGCAGCACACCTTCTAACCTCATCATCAGCCAAAGCCGATAAATAAGCAAAATATGATTTAAAATCCTTAAAGTAACCATCAAATAAAACCGACGCGCAGTCTGGTCAACCAATCTCCATACTGGTTAGGATATAAAAATCTAAAAGAGTCAATCCCAACTTGAAATCAAGAAAATGAAACGTGTGAGTAGTAGGCCACCGTCTTTCAGTAAGGACCTTTATTATGCAATGGTGGACATTTGCAAATATAGGTAAAGCTAGAAATTTACCAAAAGGTGATGCAAGTAGCCTATCCGAAATCGGTTGAGGTAATGTGATATAAAACTCAAAAATACACTTATACTAACTACCGTGCATAGCTACATGATGAACCTATATAAGCAATTAATTAACGTTAATAGTAAAATAAGCAAACCAATAACATTCTTAGTTTGTGAGTGTTCATCTAATAATTACATATTAAAATTATACCTATGGCTTTGCTAGCGTTGTAGTAAGTCGATTTGCTATAGTCGAGGGGAGCTCGTGCAAGGATCGTAGATAGTCTGCAGTCACGGTAGTATCTGAAATGATATGAGCTGCATCGGCATTAGCATCTACCGTGGGTCGGACATATCGGTTTTGATGGAGAGTGGCGTCATTTTGGCGTCTTGATCAATAAATTAGAAACTGCAAAAAAGGAAATTGAGTAGTAAATAAATGAAGGTAAAAGAGGAAAACAAGCCTCATATAGGCATTTAGTCCAGATGTCTGTTCAACAAACGCCTGATGCTCAAGTGTTTGTTGAGCAAACGTCCGATCTCATAAACTGTTGGAGGATTCGTGAGCTTACAAAATTTAAGGTCACATTTTGTAACATATGCAGTCCAAAACTATTGGAGATGCTCTTATTGTAGTATTTTATGGTTAAACGATAGAACTCGGCAATGTTTTATACCCTCTATATTTCTTTTTTTGGCATTTTCTCATATAATGATATCGTACACTGTCCAATTTTTTTTACCAGCTGCTATTTTTGTAGCAATCAGCGATTAATGAGAAAGATGAGATGAGCAATGATTTTGTAATACGTTGTAAGGTATGCAGGTGGCACGGTAGGCAGCGAGTAGAGGTGTATTTTTATTTGTTAGGGTTAGGCTTCGAGGAGACGGCTATGAAGGGTGACAATTATGAAAGGTGACGACTACGAGCAACGTTGGAGCGTGAGGAAAGAGTAGTGTAGGGGACACGACGACGTGGGAAGTGGTGGCGTGGGAAGCAGCGGTTTGATCTATGCGTAAGTGAAGAACGAAATGTGTCTTTATGGATAAATTTTAAAGATGAGTCCTACAACCATTGAAAGTTTGTAATTTGAACTAAATTGCCATATTATTTATACATACATATATATGTAATACAAACATACATACATACATCTGTGTGTGTGTGTGATATACTAAAATAAATATTAAATTAATTAATATGTTTAATTAATTAAATACTCAATATTATAAAATAAAATATGATTTTATTTTAAATAGATAAATCAGATCCAATGCAATTGATAGATTACATAAGCTTATTAAGATCCAATTAGAAATTTATGCATTTCACCCGCTGCCTAACTGGTATGGACCCAACACTAATAATCACTCACTTAGAAATGTTGCAAATTTGATGTCGACAATTTATTCATACATCTGCCGTTGGATCGACTTTAATGGGAGAGTAAATAAGGGTATGCAATTTTACATCAGATCCAACATTGTTAAAAAATTTGATACCTAGCGTCCGAGATTTGGAGACTACCCATATTTTAACTTGCTTTATTTCTTCCATGTCCAAAATAACAAGGATTAATATATTTAGGACATCTCTTTAGGTGACTAGCCTTAAAATTTTGTAGAATTGTAACTTTGGGATACATGTATCGATGCGAGAAAGTGTACAAGTTAGCCACCACCTATACACTGTGAACTTCCTTCAAACATCACTCTTTTCATGGAGCTCCTCTCTAATGTGTGAGTTCTCCTCTAATGGCACACACATATAAATGCACGCACGCAAACGTATAGGTAAAGTGTAAAACAAAAAAATTCCAACATCGAAAATACAGAAATTAAATCAACAATAAAATACAAAGTTTACTCATTTTCTTATGTAGTTTTAATAATTTTATTGAAAACAGGCGCAATAACAAAAAAATAAATAACTTAAGTAACGAAAAAGTCACGAAGTTATACCTAATGTCAATGGTCAATGATATGGAGATTTTTGAGCCCCACCATCGTAATAAGGATGCTATAAGCTGTAACGTCCTATCCCGAAATCCACATTAACAAGAAGTATTACGGGGTAGTGTTGTCTGCTAATGCGGAGAATAGAGCTGATTAGGAGCGACCATCTATAGTATCATCTTAAATATCTATTGAATACGTCGATTAGTGCCCTATATTCTTTTTTCCTAACTTAAGTGGATCGACATATCCAATAAATGCTTAATGCAAAACTACATGTGGCTATAGGATCTATCAGAGCAAAATACAACTACTCAAATGGGTATTTTATGTATAGATGATACCTAACATTTAAAAGATTAAAAAAACGAACGAAATTCAGAATGCAAGGAAAATATGGAAGCAGGATAATAGTCAACTGAACTTCATAAGAATAAAAATTTAATTACGAGAAAATCTAACGAGTAATAATGTGAAAAGTTAACGCATATGTAAGAAAACAAAATAATAAAAGTTAAGGATTTATTTGGTTTCATTTCAAGTTTTGGGTTTTCAAAATTCATTACAAAATATGTAAAGAACGGAGTAAAATATTTAAAACTTAGAGTTACTATGACGATGAAGAAGGAACTGCAGATGAAATGGAGGGTGGACCGTTTTCTACTCTTTGTTATTTTCCAAAATATAAAGAAAAATAATTAGTTTTTTATTTTGTATATTGAGTCATTTTTCAAATTTGTTGTTTTTCAAAAAAAACACATGAAACGTATCTTTATTTGTTTAGACAAAAACACAAAACCAAAGACATACCAACCCGAGCCTAAAAGTTTTCATTCTAATCAAAAGCTCGTGTTTTGTACGGTTATGGTCGTACAACGATGACAGTAATTTGTTAAAAATCCCTTAAAATAACAATAATATTTACTTCAGATTCGTAGTAACGTAAACACAGAAGCAAAAATGGTGGGCTTTTATGTTAAAAAAGATCCCCTTCTTCTTGAACCGAAACCCTACTCCAGTAGATTTTTTCCATTTACCGTAAAAAATTTATCCCCTTTTCTAAAAGAGAGCCCAACCGCATCATATTTGCGCTGCCTTTTTGGCCGTTCACAAGCCGATAGAGCAATTAAGAGAAGGTTTTCTGCCCTCACGCAGGATCGAACTACGGACCTCCAGTTTGCAAAACTAGCGCTCTACCACTGAGCTATAAGGGCTGCACTGTGTACAAGCTTGTAAATTATCTTCATTTATCTTTACTGAAGTGGATCGGAAGGAATTCACCCGAACAGGCAAGCTCTAGCACTGTTAAAAGTAACGTGGACGAAAGCTACACGATGAAATAATTAGCATAGAACTAGTTCACTACGTATTGTTTGTTCCCCATTAGAGATAATATCATATAATTGATTAAAGATGCTTTGGTTTCCAAATTGAGTCATGTATTAGTATTGATGTACTGATCTGAGTTCCTTCAGTTCAAAAGAATTGGACTGGTATACCAATGACGGGTATACCGGTAAACTGGTAACCGTTACGCTGGTAATGGTAAATTACCGTTTGTCTAGGAAAATAACAAGTTGATATATTTTTATGCCGAACGATGATTCATTATATATCTTATCACTTAATATAGGATATAGAAAAGAAGTATATTTATCATCATTTGAGTTGAATACCAGTGTAATGAATCATTTTACATGAATATCAATGTATTATGAATGGACTGGTAAATTACCGTTACCGTTGGTTTTAAAAAAATATTACCGATGTTTCACCCTAAAAAATGATAAATTTACGGTTACCTTACCGATTATGCTGCTATATCGACTTTACTTTTAAATGGTAACCGATTGACTGGTAATGGTAAATTTATCGTTACCATAACAACCCTAGTTCCACTCATAATTATCGATCAATGACCCTGCAAAGTATATTTCCACTTTAACCACCTCCCTGCATATAAGATGATATACCATAAGCAACTCTTCTCTTTTTATCCGAAATCATTACTTCCATCTTACGAGATAGATATGTTTTGTGTTTCTTTTTGTTGAATTCATACATATAATATTAAATTATTCTGTAGCAGCTCAAACTTCAGCAAGATGAAGAATCATGTAATCAATCCTCTACGTATCTGAGATTGCTTCTTTCTTTGATAACTTCTGATGGTGACTAGCTGAGCAGTTCCTGTAAAATTTACATGCAGGCGAGCAATCTATTTTTAGTCATTTCTTTCCATCATACAAAATAATTATTATCGATAATATGATGTGCTATGATTTTCATTATGTGAAAACTTTCTGATGCCTCTTCATTTGAGTATACTCACCATTTTCTGTGATATGGATTGTAGGATCATTATATTTCATCTTTGTATAACTCTACAATTGTTTCAATCCATCCGGAACCATGTATATCCATGAACCATGTTGCAAAACATGATATAAATTAACTAAGTAATTACTAAATGGTGATCAGTCGTTCAAAAAACTGAGTTTTGACATAAAGATAAGTGATTGAATAATAGAAGTCCTATTTACCGAATCACCAATTGGTACACTCACTTTTTTCTGTGAAAATAAATGATTAGTTAGAAATAGTAGAGGAACCAATAATGAGTAACAATGTGGCATAAATGTAGTAGTAAAAACGAAGCGTCGTTACTTGCTTGTGTATGTTTCCTCAAACTAGAATCAATATCCAACAGCATTTAACTTTACAAAACTAATCATGTTTTTCACCTTGTTTGTATCACAATAGATAGCACAAAGCAAAAGCATACAAACTATTGAACATACCTAATTGCTCCAATTTGGAGTCAGTGATACTAAGACTAGGTGTAGAATTTGAATTATCTTTTGCATGTCTTGATGTGTATTTAACCGAGTCCTACAAAATCATACGATCCTTGTATCAACGCGGTTTCCTATTTAGTGAATTTTGGAAATCTTTCACCGATTTTCTCATACAGGCTTGTTATTTGCTATTTGTTAATGGCTCCACATACCTAGGTCCACACAATAATCTTAATATTAATTTAAGAAATGTACGATTACAAACATTTTTTGCTGCTTACTGACCATCGAAGCATTGATTCAATTTCTTTCAGTTCTTTTGCTTTATCTGCATCTGAATCTGGCTTATGCCACGTGCTAAATTGAGTGATTCCAATTTCTCCTCCTTGTTTAAACTAAAAATAAAAAGGTGCATCACATAAGAACAAGCTTGCATATCTTAAAGCATAAAATTTATATCAACTATTATGAATTCGAACTCCCATAATTTATTGATCCCTTGAAGCACATCACTGCCAAAAGTTAAAATTGTGAGCAAGATTGATTTTTTTTTTTTTGACTGCGTTTGGCAACTACGTATTATAAGCAATTACTTTTAAGTGACTTGTATCAATTCTTGTGTTTGGAAAATCTGTATAAGGAGCTTTAATAATGTGATATTAACTTTATAATATTATTCTTATTAACTTCAAGAAAAATTACCTGGCAGTGGTTTTCATAAACTTTAGCAGCTGTTCCATGTGCTAATAATATTGCATTGTGAGCAATAATGTAAGGTTCAGTAATCAGAGAATCACGAAGGGGATGCCCAAAGAAGCTACAACAAAGCCCTGGGACACGCGCACGCACACACTCTAGAATATCATGCACGTATTAGATTAAGGTTAGAGGGCAAGACTCTTGCTCTGGGACATGCGCACGCACACACTCTCTAGAATTTCATGCACGTATTAGATTAAGGTTAGAGGGCAAGACTCACGGACCTCCAGTTTACAAGGCTGGCGCTCTACCACTGAGCTATAAGGGCTGCTATATGCACAAACTTGTAAATTATTTCATTTATCTCTACTGGATTGGATTGGAAGGCATCCGCCCAAACAGGCAAGCTCTAGCTCTATTAAAATTGATGTGGTTGAAAGCTACACGATGAAATAATTGGTATCAAGGTAGTTCAGTACGAATTGTTTGTTCCCCATTAGAGATAATATCTTATAGTTAATTAAAGACGTGTTACAAAGTTTTATAGTGCTTCACGATGAAAAATCTCTCTCCGACACACATTATGTACACAACATGTGTGTTGTGTGTGAATATTCTTTTACATGTTACAAAGTTTTATAATGCTTAAAATACGTTGATAAATTGCTGTTGCACTTCCAAATTTAGATTTATTTATCAGTATTTCAACGAATATTTGAAATTAAACATATAACTCATTTACCTAAGCAAATGTGTCAAACATGAGATGTCAAATTCAAATTTTTTTTTCGTTCTAGATACTTGTTTAAAAATATTAGCAAATTATAATCTCTCCCCCTCTGTCTCTCTCCCCTTCTCCCCCCTCCCCCCCCCCCCCCCCCCGGCCCCCACACACACACAGCATAGTAAGATATATAAGATATACAAAATTTATTTTCTTGGTTTTCTCCAATTACATTACATTAAAGTTCTCACTAGTCATTATCTTTACGCTACTGTCCACTTTTTCTTTCATATCAAGGTTAATTGTCATTACATTAAGTCATAATAGTATGATCGTATATCTTTATGCATTTCGCACTTTATTAATTTTAAATTTACAAATTTATTTTATAGATTAATATTGTCAAAAATAATAATTTCATCGTTAATGCATTTTATTAAAGTCTTATCACGAAGGGAAATTATTGGATATTAAATAATCATTTACAAAACTAGAATATTTTAAGAAAACTGCAATAATTATAAGCTTTTCCACAGTTCAATTTTTTCTTCCGCTTTCAACTGCTGTCTAATATATATAGTTAAAAATTAGGTTATATTTTCGTTTTATCATGCTTTCATTCTAGATGAATATTTTAATATTTGTTACATGTTATATAATTTGTGAAATATATCGATTCATTCTTATTACACCTACGGTTTTAGATTTGTTTTATAACTAATATTTGAAATTAAATTTATAAATCGTTCATCTAATCAAATGCATCAGATACCAAATTCAAAATTTTGTCTTAATTCATACTTATCTAAAATATAAAAAATCAAAATTTTTAAGTCAGTCAAATTTCTGTAATTAATTTATATTCATTTGTTTGAAGGAAAAAAAATGGGAGAAGGTAACAAAATGTTTAGCTCATTTATATGAACGAAAATGGCAATCTTAATTTTTTTGTTCAAAATAAATCATGTAACAAAAAATATACATCTAAAATAAAATAAGATCACCTGTTAGTAAATCATGAACCGTGTATTAATGAATTGTGAAATCATACTTACATCTAGTACTCGCTATTCTTTTGGTAGCTCATTTATGAGATTGTTGTAATACATTATTCCCTTTTGATTTATTCCTCCTTTCAAGGTACCATCTGTTTTAACAAATCAACATCAAACGAAATCAAATAAGAATTTTGTATAGTTGTTTGGGACATATAAGCTTCAGTTTTGTTTTGTTTTTTTTTTAAAAAGCATCATTCCTAATGTTCATTTTTGTTGGTTCATTTAAATACAGTGGACCGGTTATAACCTGCAAAGACCGAGAAACGATATGAATCAACTCCCATCTCCTTCATCATCTTTACGTCATCCTGCAAACATTTGATAACCATATATTTTCTCCAATACATGGTTTATATTGACATTCCATTACATCATTCTTTTCAGATTTCAGTTACTTTGTATTCGTGTTATGGGTCCATGGCAACGTCTCCATTACTGCTGCCCTAAATTTTCTCTGTATGCTCTGGACAATGAAAAAGTACCATGAAAAAGTACCAATAATATCTCCAATGCAGATGTATTGCTATTTACAATTTGCATTCTGCTATTCTTTTCACAAACTAGAATATTTTGAAATATTATACTCCCATTAGATTTTATGAGGCTACCAATTTTATTAACATAATCTGTCTAGCATACACGGCTGTTGGTGAGTGAAAGCACCCCAAATGCTAGGTCCTTTACCCCCATTTGATGCTCCCTCCACCTAAAACCATATCACATATTATGATATGTTTCAATGTATACATATTTCAATACTACAAATCTATAGATAATAAATAAATAACTAAATAAAAAGAAAAAGCATACCTGATATGCAGAAGATGCAACACCGAATTTATATTCACCATAGAACATAGACCTTTGTATATCAGCTTCAAGTGGAACTTAAATTGTCCATGGTTAGGGTATTGGTGCAGTATTTTCTGTATTAGAGCATGCAATATGAGTATCTGACCTCTTGCTCCTGTAACTAATGGTCAAATTTTTCTTTGAAAGAGAGACTGGCATATTCTTTTCTGGATGCTAGAAGTGGATCACTGGTCCTTGTTTGAATTAGCATGTTCAGGAGTTTAGCCATGGTTTATAAATTTTAATTCAGGAGTATCTCTTTCTTGCTTGTGATTGGTACCACACCTATGTGCATGCTTTTATAAAGGCTGGGAGCCTGTAAAAATAGTATATATATCTTGGCAGTTTGATTGCGAATGCAACTTTTGTTGAAATTATTGGCCACGAGAAGGGCGAGAAGTTTCATGACATATTCTCTCCTGTTGTGAGATGTACTTTGATTCGTGTATTATTGGCTCTATTTGCTAATTTCGAGTTGGAGCTTGAACAATTAGATGTAAAAACTGTATTTTTGAATGAAGATCTCAAGGAAGATATCTATATCTGTTAGACAGAGCTAGAGTATGTCTGCAAGCTGAATAAATCTTCTTTTTGCTTGCCCAAGTTGACAATCTCCCCACCTTAAGTCCTTCCTTCTTTGGAAGGGGTCAGTTGACTTCTCATTCTAAAGTGGCTTCGTCATTGATTGATAGATTGTAATTTAATCTTTATTTGATTGATATATTATATTTCTCCCTTGTAATCTCTAATCTTTACTTGGTCAATAGATTATTGCTCTTCCTTGTAATCTTGTTGAGTGAAATAAAATAGTTATTAGATCTAAGGACGTATGCCAGTTATATCTTGTGTCATTTTGATATGTTTGGTAATTGGGTTATTCGCGATATCTTTGTTGGAATTCGTTGGTAGTTAACCAACAGGCTAGATCATGGTTATTGGCAGAATTTTCACTACATGAGGTCCTTGTTTAGACGGTGTTGGAAAGAACAAACTGGGGTGTATATAGTCGTATACTTTATTTAACCATAATATCACATGTATTATACATTATATCGTTGATGTGGAGAAAGAAGGAAACATAATATCGGAACTATTGTACTTAGGTGGTATTCTGTGGCGTATTTCAGTTCCAAATAAAAATAGAGTGCACATAAATTTAGATGTTGCTCAAATCATTCCCACTATTTAAGTCATGCTTTGATCTCGGTTGAATTGCCAGTAATGGCAGTTAAATTCACTGTCTAGAAAATATGGTAGGTTAATCCTTGTTTCTCTACGATTATTTCGCTAATAATTTATTGGTCTAATTAATTTCACCATTGGTTTTGTTTTTTCTCTAATAGCTGCAGCTTCTGTTTATATCCTTTTTTATTTTTATTTTTATGTACACCACCTCTAAAATATTTATCCTAGACATACACTATAAACTTCTTGCTTGTGTAATGTCCATCTAACATTACTTCTATAAGAAATCTGACTCGAATTTTGATAAGATTGTCAAAAGGTATGTATGTGGGATCCACATTAAGTATGCTCGTACATGTTCCTTGAGACAACATAATGTTCCAAAATATGTTACTCTACCTATAAATGCCCGTGCATTATATATTTTTAATTATTATGAAGCAATGTACTACCTCTGAATAATAATTGCGGATTTGAAGATACTTCCCTTCATACATAGATTAATACTCATAAATTTGTAACCTATGCATGCTTATATGTAATTTTCTCTTATAATACAGACTCCATCAACTTTTGAATAGATTTAAAAGTACAAAGAAACAGAAGCCACCGTTAGTTTTTTAGCATCACTTCCATCAAGTTTGTGTATGTTACTTGCATCATACATACATTTATTTACACACACGCGAGTACGTGTGCATGCGCACACAGGTTTGTGTATGCTGTGTGCACATGTGTAAGTGTGTACCTGCGTTTGTGCATATGCTAATTTTTAACGCTAGTATATTGAAGTAATATTGGTTATTTGTTAGTTCCATACATATTTATGAAACTGAAATGGGTAAAGATTGTTAAACGAGTTCAATATTGTTGTTTCGCGCTCTTTATAAAACACAACGTTTGTATGATGTGCTTGGAACCGTATGAAATAAAGTGAATAGTGGAAGAGGGGAAAAATGATAAGCTTGGAATTGTATGAAATAAAGTGAAGAGAGGAAGAGGGAAAAAAGATGACAAAAGAAAATATAGGATATCCATTAAAATCATGTTTCAAGTTTGGCATCTACCCTGTGCAAAGCAAACATGTTGTTATGCGTGTAATACTTGAATAAAGCTGAGTACTGTTTCTCAGCACTTTCTAGATCATTAATTTTAAAATTACTATTAATTAGTTGATAGATTTTTCTTACATAACCTTTTATTAATAACATCTCTAGTACTGGAAGTTCCCCATTTCATTTTGGCAAGTTAAAATGCATTCTAGAAATTTCTCCACCGCTGATGGACTTCGACGTTTTTCCATCTACGTAAAATCTGAAAATATTAAAAAGCACGTTTTCTTTAAGGTCAGATAAAGATAAGATTGAAATGAAAAGAAGATGAATAAAGTTCTGTGATGCTTGTTATATTGATACAATGCGAATAAGCTTGTGGAGAACTACGGAAACAAATGCGCACACACATTTAACTCGAAGAATTTACTATAGATTAATATTAGTATCACATGTTTATATGCGTATTTACAAAAATGTATTGGAATTCGCTAGTGTGTGTGTCTGTCAAACAATAACAAGGTAAAAATAAATTATTTTCCAATTATCTCTATCTCTACACTAATAAAGAGAATTCTATGATTGATTTACTCGGTGTATTTTTGAAATTTCAAAAATGCCCTTTCTAAATATATGGCGGTGGCAGTTATTAGTTGAAGTGAAGGCATGGTGGGCGGGCCAAAATGATGTGCTGAAAAATGTTTCAATAATTTCCAAACGTAAATGAGATCCACATACATGGCATGTTAAAATTCTCTACTTAGTTTTAATGGACTGTTCATCTACTAGGTTATATTCACTATCGAAAAATATATCTTGGACTACATGGGACTAGCTAATCAATTGATTATACAACTAATTTGATTTTTTTCATTGCTACCACACCTTACTATGTTGGGGTGGGATTCCAATTGGAGATCACTCAAATCGAAACACCACAAGCACGGCGGAAAATAGAATCGTGGTAAGAAGTGTAAAAACAACCAATCAATAACTCAATTTCAATCTCAATAATCCAAAAGCAATCACAATCTCAAACAAGCAATTCAGAAATCAAAGCGATAATGAAAAATAAATCACAGTGTGATTTATAGTGGTTACACTAACGTTGTGTTAGTGTACATCCACTTTACGAGGGAGCTTTTATTAACATTGATGAGAAGAGTACAAGAGATTGATTACAATGATCAAAATTCTAATTAGAAATTGATTTGTGAAGAAAAGAATTGAAGAAAATTAGGTTTTGATAAACCATAATTTGTGGAGACTAATCTCTTACAGTTGCTTTCTGTTGTTTGCACGCACACTAGATCTGGAACCTGAAGCTAGCTTATATAGGAGAATAAAAACCCTAGGTAGTGTTCCAAAATTGCCCCTGCAGATATCACAAATCTTCATGCCAAACCCACGCATGAAAAACAGGCGGTGGTCGCCATAGACATAATGTTCAGACGTCTGACTTAAGCCTTTGGAAAAAGTTTTCTACAGGCTCAGACGTCTGATCATTTTGGTCAGACGTCTAACTTAAGCCTCTGGAAGAAATTTTGCATAGACTCAGATGTCTGAATTTTTTTCTCAGACGTCTGTCCCTGTTAATTCAGCCCACTTCACCTTTTTCCTTATAACTTCCACCTCCGAACTTCGGTTTACGAACCGTTTTCTCCGTTATGAAGCTACTTTCGACCTCTACAATTTTCCATATAGCGTCATCAAAATTTAACACTCTACCTCGACACTACATCCATCTCTAATTCTAAGGGTACCATACCATCGACGACAACCGATAGCACAAACTATCACTTCTTCTACCTTTAACCAAACATGAATGCTTTCCCAATGAGCTCCGGCAAAGCTACCGCCCATTGCACTCCACCAACGAGCTCAGGTAAAGCCCCCACCCGCTAAGGAAATGTTGAAAACATCCAAATCCTAAGCTATCTCACCAAAGACTAGCACTTACCAAGAAGATAGAACCTCAATCTCTCATTGATACTCTTCCTCATTTACCACCAAGCTTCTCCCTTAACCGTACCACCCCGGGCACCTAGCACTTCTCTAAGCGAATCAAGTTCGAGCAGTGCCTTAGTGAACATAACCGTCGCGTTATCCTTTTTGTGCACTTTTCGAAGATATACTTGCTTACTCATTCATGGCTACTAGAAATGACCCTCTCATTTCAATATGCTTAGTCCGCGAGCTAAACGCCAAATTCTTTGCCAAGTGAATAACACTCTGGCTATCACATCGAACATCAATACTATCATGACCGAATCCCAAGTCACAGAACAATCGTTTCAAATAGAGTGCCTTCTTTGCCGCCTCCACCGCGGCAATCAATTCCACCTCTGTAGTGGATAAAACTACGGTCTGCAATCTCGATCTCCAACTTATGGTTGTACCCCCAAGTATGAAGATATCTGGAAGTTGATTTTCTTCGATCCCTATCACCGGCGTAGTCCGAATCACAATAACCAACCAACTTGCAATCCATCACCTTACTACTGTAAAAAACAAGACCATGAGATGATGTGTCTCTAAGGTATCTCAATATAAGCTTCACAGCTTCCCAATGCGATTTTCCCGAATTAGCCATGTATCGACTGACCATCCCGACGACATTTGCAATATCGGACCTTGTACACACCATAGCATGCATTAGACTTCCAACCGCAGTAGCATATAGTACCTTTTCCATATAAGCCTTGTCTTCCTCCAAAATAGATGATCCTTTACTCGAAAGCTTCATATGCAAAGGTAAAGGTGTATTTGACGCCTTTGCATTTTCCATGCTAAATCGGCAAAGCACTTTCTCAATGTACTCCTTTTGAGTTAGTTTAACTCCAAATGCTTTCGATCTCATACAATTTCCATGCCCAATATCCTTTTTTCTTCTTCAAGATCCTTCATTTCAAACTCCGATTTCAAACTCGGTTTTAGCTTGTTGATTTTGTTCTTATCCTTAGAAGCAATGAGCATGTCATCAACATACAAGAGTAAATACATCCAACAATCATTTCTCAACTTCTTGAAATAAACACATGCATCTTTAATGCTTCTATCAAATTCAAAAATAAAATGATCAAATCTCTTGTACCATTGTCTAGGTGATTTCTTTAAACCATATAGTGATTTCTTCAATTTGCAAACCAAATTTGGCTTACCATCTACAACAAAACCTTCCAGTTTCTCCATGGAGATGTCTTCATCCAAGTCACCATGCAAGAAGACGGTTTTCATATCAAGTTGCCCCAACTCCAAGTCGTGAATAACAACTATAGCAAGTAATATCTGGATAGAAATATGGTGCACAACCGGTGCGAATATCTCGTCATACTCCTTTCTCTTCCTTTGTGCAAGCCCCTTAGCCACCAGCAGAGCTTTGTAGCTTCCATCGTCCTTTACATTGTATTTTCATTTGCACCTAATAGAACAGTTTCCTTTAGGAATTTGAACCAAATCCCAAGTTTGATTCTTCAATAATGATTGCATCTCTTCCTCCATGGCACAAATCCATTTCGAGCTATAACTCGACTCCATGATGTCATCAAGGTCCATCGGCTCATCTTGGACTACATGAAGAGCATATTTCAAATTATCAAAAAAGCTAAGATAGTTTCAATCACCATATCTTTTGGGGTGGTCTTATAGTACGACGACCAACCCAAGTAGCAATAACATCATCCGAACTCCCTTCGGCTCCACTGCACAACACCAACACTACTAGAGGAATCCTATGGACTATGTGATGTAACATCAATCGCTACATCCTCACAAGCATCTACAACTACTCTACGCTCTCTACTCCTTGGACAAAATGTGCAAATAATTTCCTTCTCCTTTGATTCAACATGAACCAAATTCGGAACATCCGATGAGCTTTCTTTCTCCTTAAACATCGCCGACCCATCAAAAGTAGTATGACGAGAATTCACTACCTTCTTCGTTTTCGAATTCTAAATCTGATAGCCTTTTACTCCATCCGTATAGCCAAACAAAATCCCCTTGAAAGCTCTAGGTTCAAGCTTATCATTTTTCGAATCATGCAGATAAACAGGACTACCAAACACACGAAGATAACTCAAGTCAATCCTTTCACACATCCTTCGGAATTTTGTTACCAATATATGAGCATAGAATTCGATTAATAATATGCACTGCGGTTGACAAAGCTTCAGCCTAAAATCCCTTAGCCAAACCCGATGTCAATCTCAAGCATCGAGCTTTCTCAAGTAGAGAATTGATTAATCTTTTACGCAACACCATTCGACTGCGGATCTCCAAGTGTAGTAAAATGCCTTTGAATACCATGATGTTTGCAAAACTTCGAAAAATCTCCGAAAACATACTCTCCTCCATTGTCGGACGTTAGAACCTTCAAAGATTTGCCACTCTCATTCTCAACAAGAGCGTTCCATGTTTTAAACTTTGCAAATGCCTCCGACTTGGCCTTCATTAAATACATCCAAACTTTCCAAGAAAAGTCATCTATGAAAGAAATATAATAGCGAGCTCCATCCAAAGAAGCTACATGTGTCGGTCCCCAAATCCTTCTGGAATCATGCTTTCCCTCATCGAATGAAACTTTAGTTTGCTTCCCTATGATGCATTCTTCGCAAAACTCTAACGTGTTGAAACTTTCTCCATCGATCATCTCCCTCTTTTGAAGATCATCCAAACTCCTCTCCGAGACATGACCTAACCTCAAATGCCACAATCTAGTCGCATCCAAGTCATGAGATTTATCAACTCCTATACAAGTTTCACCTTCTACAGTCACTCCTTAAAGCAAATAAATACCATAAGTCCTAGGTACAATCAAATGGTACAACCCAATCTACTTTCATAGTTACAACTATAAATGCATGCACATTATGATTAGATATAGGTCCACCTGAACTGCATATATACTCGTTACTTTAAAGTCCTTGTAAATTAAAGTTTACATTCAAGCTATTATCCTTATGTTACAATTCATTTTTTCTTTCGTACCAAGGTTAATTTTCATTATGCAGTCATAAAAATATGATCATATATCCATTATCTTTATGCATTTCACTCCTTTTCTTTTGTAAGTTTTATCACAAAGGGAAATTAATTGAAATATGAGATAATCGATTAAAACCTAGAATATTTTGACAAAACTAAAATACAAGAAGATAGTTTGATCGTTGTCTTATTAGAAAGGAAAATTAATCACTGTCTTATCATATAGGAATATAGGATACATTGGCATTTATAAGAAGACGCACAACATTGAAAATGGAAAATACAATCATACTATATAAACACTGTTAATCAATACATGCTGCATTAGAATTTATGATTTGAGAAATGTACAGTACCAACCGGCTAACTTTTTGGTGATTCACGCAATATCATTTTTGTCGTCCATTTATTTAAGATCAAACCATCCACTGCTTCCTTTGTTCCACTCAGATTTATCGGTCAATGACCATGCAAAGTATCCTTCCATTTAACCCCCTTCCTCCATATAAGATAATATACTACAAGTAACTCTTGTTTTTATCCCAAATCGTCGCTTCCATCGGATGAGACTTGTATATTTCGTGGCCTAAAATTCTTTGTATTTTGGTTCAAGTCATGCATGTAATCAACCCTATATAACAGCTTTGAAGTTCATCAAGATGATGAATCATGCAATCGACCCTATGTGAATCTGAGATTGCTTCTTCCTTTGATAACTTTTAATCGTAATCAAGTTGAGCTGTTCCTGCAAAATTTAAGCATAGGCGAGCAATCTATTTTTTGTTATTTATTCTTGTTGGTGTATATTCCTGGATCTTCAGCGAAGTGACACAGCAGTGGTAAAATAAATTTGTAGAGATCGCTCCAAGACACGTCGATAACGCTTTTCTTAAGACGTTATTTGCCTTCGTCACTCGTTTATACAAACAAATGAGTGTTGTGAGTTAAGACAAATCGTCTTCTAAGATACAATGGAGCCGAGATGATTTTTCTCTTTAATCGATTACGATAGCACCATTGAAATCGATTCAAATTATCTTCTGAATTGACTGCAGTGACGAGGGTATCGAGTTAGTGATCAACAGTATCACAAACCCAAAATAGTATTGAAAGAAATAAGAGAGAAAATGAAAAACTTGAATTTACAATGCATTTTGGCGTTCCTGATTTCAGGAAGATGAAAGGTGATCTGAAATAGTTTTCGGGTGTTGCTATTCTAAAGAGAGATGTATTTTCGTTTGAATTTTCAAACATCCCGCCATTTCAACAGTCGCGTTTTCGCCTTTTATGTATTTTAATTTGTATTATGGGCTTGTTAATGGGTTCAAATCTGGCCCGTTTTAACTAAAACATTTCTGCCTAAAATTATAATTTGAACCAAAACCGCCTCGGTCGGATAGATGGACGGCAGCGGCGACGCGCCTGCCTGTGGTGGTTATGCATGGCTTTCCTCCTCACAATAGAGCTAATGTTTGGGTACCCAAATGGTCCAACCTTCTCTTGAGGAACCTATATTTAAACAAATATAGTTTCTGTTATTCTAAAATGTGAGATTATTCCCAATCCTTCTTTCTCTTCTCTTTCTCTTCTTATTATTTAAAAAAAATAACTCATACAAAGTATTTTATAAAAGTTCTCACTAACAACCCTCCATCAAATTTTAATAAAATTTTCTATGTCATATATGTAGCAGGAAAATTTGTGCATAAGTATAGATTCTTGTTGACTTGAATCTATACGTGGTGATAACCTATCAGAGCATGCCAAAATGAAGTGGTTGATTAAACATTGAACCAACGATCCTATGCACGTACCGGATGTGTTTTCACACACTCATTTTTTCTTCTTTAGATAATTCATAATCCGACACGTGAATTGGCCTTCTGTCTATATCTTGGTTTCATGAAATGCCTTTAAAGACTTAAGCCACAGTCTCGCAGAAGGCGACGCCACCTTCATGCATTCATATAGTTATGTTTATTTCAAGCGCTTTATAAGCATGCCCTTCAACAGCAGTTCTGTTATAAACCTATTAAGAATTAAGTAGTATAATGTCCACCATATCATTATTGATACCAAACACTATTCTTGAAATGGATATAATATTAGTTGTTTGGATTAATATTATAGTGCATGAAAATCACGTCGTATAACATATTTTGCTCATTGAGCTCAAGATAATGAATTTTATTATGTTGACTTGAGTTTCCATCATAGATGATTTTTATATTGGCTTTAAATCTATTCATTTTGACGTTTTCAACACCAAATCTTTTGCAAGTCCATATATAAATGGATCGGCCAAGTTTTGGCTAGATCTCACGAAATCTATGGTAATTACCCATCTGCGAGCATTTGCCTTATTGCACTATGCCTTAGGCCAATATGTTTATATTGATATTATATACCTGGCTATATACTCTTGATAGTGTTGTTTGACTATCATAATGCACATATATCAAAGGCATTCGTTTTGGTCAAACATGAATTTCTAACCGCAAATTTCTTAACCATTACGTTTCTTTACTGCAAGAAGCCAGTGCTATAAATTCAGTAGTTATGGTAGAATATGCAATACACGTTTATTTCTTTGAGGTCTAGGATATTGCTCCCTTCCCAAGAGTGAATATCCATCTATTGGTTATCCTTTCTTTCAGTGTTCCAACTGGAATCCATGTATCATTCTATTACACTTGGATACCTACTGTACAATGTATATAGTCCATGGTTCCTTTTAGATATTTTAAAATTCTTTGTACAACTAGCCAGTGAATATGACTGTGGTTACTGGTATATCTACTCATTTTGTCAACAGCATAGACAATATCAGGTCTTGCGCATGTCATGACATACATTAGACTACCAATAACTTTAGCGTATTCTAGTTGATCTTGATCTATGGGTATTAGAATATAGTTGCATATTTTGGTCAAATGGATGCTTATTGGTTTGTAATCAAATTGATTAAACCATTTTAGAATCTTTTCTATGTAATGAGACTGGACACTGACCAACCACTCCGCTGTTTTTATGATTCTTATTCTTAGAATCACTTCAGCTTTCACCATATTTTTCATGTGAAAACATGAAGATAGAAATTTTTCCGTTTCTTCAATACTCGATGTATCAGTCCTAACATCAAAATATCATCAACATAAAGACATATAATTACACCTTTACCAGCACGAAATTTGCTACATACACATCTGTTTGATTCGTAAATCCTAAAACCATTTGATACAATGGTTTTATAAAATTTCTCATGCTACTGTTTTGATTTAAGACAGTAAAGTGATTTAATAAGTTTACACACTTAATGTTCTTGTTTAAGCATCACAAAACCTTTTGGTTGAGACATATATCTCTTCATCAAGTTCTCCATTTAAGAATGGAGTCTTGACGTCCATTTGATGAATTTCAAATTTTTAAATAGATGCCAATGCAAGTATTGTCCTAATTGTTAAAATTCTAGCTATATGTGCATATATATCAAAATAATCTATTCCTTCATTTTGGGTATATCCCTTAGCAACTAATCTAGTCTTAAAATTTTCTTTCGTACCATCTACTCTTAATTTCTTCTTAAATATCCACTTACATCCTATTGGGCTAGAACCAAAAGGTAAGTCTAATAATTTCCATATTTGATTTCCCATAATAGAATCAATTTCATCATTTATGGCTTCTTGCCAAAAAGCTGAATCCTGAGACTTTATGGTTTCAGTATATGTTAAAGGATCAGAATCTATGGCTGTAGAAAGAATGATTTGATGTATAATACCATCTTTTGATTCTTCAACCAAACAAGTGATAAAATTTGGTTCGAATCACTCTTTAGTCCTCATTTCTTTACTTTTTCTAAGAGTTTCACCAGTTTGATCTTTATTTTCTTGAGTGTTCTCAAATCCACGAATAGATTCAGTGATCTCCACCATTTCACGTATAGGTGTATTAAGCTCCACCGTTTCACTGGTAGATGGATTGGATGGAGTAGACGTGAATCTATTTTCATAGAACACCGCATCTTTAGATTTTATTATTGTGTTTAGCTCAATCGAATTATTAGGTTATATTACTAGAAACTTATAACTCTTGTTGTGTTGAGCGTATTCTAAGAAAATACATTTAATGCTCTTTTGTCCTAATTTTCTGATTTTGGGTTCAGGTAATCGAACAATAACTCTACAGTCTCAAATTCGATAATAATCAAGATTTGGTTTGCGTTTCTTTCAAAGTTTATACGGTGTGACTTTAGTTTTCTTACGAGATATTCTATTTAAGATGTTACAAGCGGTAAGTAATATCTCATCCCAAAAACTAGTATTAAAACCAAAATTACATAACATAGCATTAACCATTTCAGTAAGAGTCCTATTTTTACGTTCTGGTACTCCATTTTGTTGTGGAGTATAAGCTATAGATGTCTCATGTATAATTCCTACAGATTCACAAAATGTGGAGAAATGATATTCACCTCCCCTATCAGATCAAAGGGTCTTAATTTTAACATCACATTGGTTTTATACTTCAGTCTTATAAGTCGTGAATTTAGTATTTCATCCTTAGTATGCATTAAGAGTAACAGTATTTTGAATAGTCATCTATAAATGTGACAAAATATTTCTTTCCTCCTCTAGTAGGAGTACCATGCATACCACAAAAATCAATATGAATCAATTGTAATAGATTAGTGGTACCGATAGATTTCAATGGGAACAATTTTCTAGTTATTTTGGTTAATGAGCGTATCCTACATTTATCATCATATTTAGGGATCATATTTAATGAAATCATATCATTCAGACTTTTAATATCAACATGTCTTAATCTACTCTGCCACAAAGAAAAAGATACAACAATATAAGCGAAAGCAACCATTTTTATTAATATTCAATTTGAACATTCCATCACACATGTACCCTTTTTCAACTAACATTCCGCCTTTGGTCAGTACATATTTACCAATTGTTTGAAGTCAAACTTATTATAGACCACCAGAAGCATGGTTCTTTCTAACCTCGGATACATAATATACATCATCTAATGTCAGAATTTTCCTGAATGTGAACTTCAAGTCTACTGTTCCCTTCCCCTCAATCGGTGCTTTCGATGAGTTTCCCATATAGAGATAATTTTCATCCTCAGACGGATCAATTTTCTTGAATAGACTCTTGCTGTTGCAGATATGCTTAGTAGCACCAGAGTCAATCCACCAAGAATCCTTACTTTCAATCATGTTGATTTAAGAGATTACAGCTGCCGAGTTTTCTTTTGTCGAATGAGGTTCTTTTAAGAAAATGACAATCTCTTTTAAAGTGATCAGGCTTTCCATAATTGTAGCATCCATTCACTTTCTTAGTCTTCTTGTTATCGAAGTTTTTCTTATTATGAAATTCCCTCTTTCGATTAAAAGAGTTCTTAGAGGTTTTATTTTTCTCGTTTTCCTCGACTACGTGGATCTTAGATGGAAACACTGTTGGTTCAGTGTTTTCTTTCTGCCAAATCATGTGCAACATTATCATGGTTTTAAATCTCCTATATATCGTCCGAGATCTCCTCCGAGATCTCCTTTTCACACTTAAATGAGACGAGACATCAAATCTCATCCATATCTCCCTCGACACTCATCTCGTCCGAGATATTCAAATCTCACTCGATATATGAATCAAAATCTCAATCCGAGACCTCACCCGAAATTATACATTTTTCTTATTTTCCATAATATTTTTTATTTTCATTTTGATTCAAAATAAACTACTCAATCCTATTATAATTTACCAACTTCTTGAACATATTCTTTACATTTTATCTTAATCTTAATGAGCCATAGTGAAAGGTTTCACTTCTTTATTATGTTCAAATAAAAGGATATTATTCAATTATTATGAAATCAATTAAGCTAATCAAGCTACTACTTTTCTAAAAATATTCTTTTTTCCATGTAAATCAAGTATGTTACCATTTTTATTTTTACGAAAAAAGTTATAACTGTTAAATAAACTTTTGACACATCAATTTTAGACACATAAGTACATCCGAGATATTCTCGAGATGCATTATAAAACCCGAGATGTCAATCCGAGATGTATACCCGATATGTACTCATCTCGTCCGAGATCTCCCCCGATACAAGATAACTTGTGTAAAATTCCGAGATGAAACGCGACCGAAATCCGATATTTAAAACCTTGAACATTATCCAGATTCATATTATCTTTCTTGTGTTTAAGGATTTTCCTTTGATCTTTTCAAGAAGGGAGAAGTTTGTCTATTATGGATGAGACTTTTATCTCCTTATTCATATTCATATTACGTTGGTTGAATTGGTTTAGGATATGCATAATATTATTGAATTGCTCTACTACTGGCCTAGCATCATTCATTTTATAATTAAAAAATTTAGTATCAAAAAATTTCTTACTTGTTGTGTCCTGCATTAGATATTTGGCCTCCAATGCATCCCAACTTCTTTAGCAGTTGATTTACTATAGTATATATCGAACATAGTATCCGTCATTGCATGCACATGTGCCCCTTACATTTGTAGTGATTTCGTTCCCATTTTAGTCTTGTTCATGCTTGCGCAATAGTCTCATTTTATGTTTCCTCTAGTTTCGGCGTTGTAAGAACATAAACCACTTATAATCCGGCCAATAAAAAATGCATCTTCTTCTGCCAACACACGAAATTAACACCATTGAACCTTTCCAATTTGGTGAAATCAGAAGGAAACTCTTTCAAACTGTACGGTTCCATTGTCGAATAACGTCTTAAGATCGTTGGTGTATATTCCTAGATTTCTGATGAAGTGACACAACAGCGATAAAAATAAATCTGTAGAGATTGCTCCAAGGCACGTCAATGATTCTTTTCTTAAGACGTTATTTGTCCTCACCACTCGTTTAAACAAAGAAATGAGTGCTCATGAGTTAAGGCAAATTGTCTCCCAAGATACAATGAAGCGGAGATGATTGTTCTCTTTAATCAATTGCGACAGCACTGTCGATATCGATTCAAACTATCTTCTAAATTGACTACAATGACAAGAGTATCGAGTCTGTGATCTGCAGTATCACAAACTCGAAATAGTATTGAAAGAAATAAGAAAGAAGAAGAGAATGAGAAACTTGAATTTGCAATGCTTTTTTGGCGTTTCTGATTTCAGAAAGAAGAAAGTGTTTTGAAACACTTTTCAGTCGTAGCAAATTTTAGGGAGAAGAAAAGTGATCTGAAATAATTTTCGGGTGTTACTATAATAGTTGTGAAGAGATATGTCTTTTCGCTTGAAACGTTGTGTCTTCGACCAAGCGAGGCTTCGTTTGAATTTTTAAACATCCTGCCATTTCAACAATCGTGTTTCCTGCCTTTTCTATATTTGAATTTGAATTTTGGGCTTGCTAATTCACACAAAATATTTAAACATTTGGTTGGTTATGCATAGCTTCCCTCCTCACAATAAAACAAATATTTGAATGTCTAAATGGTTCAACATTCTCTTAAGAAAGTTATATGTAAACAAATATAGTTCATACTATTCTAATAAGATGTAGACTATTCGCAATCATTCTTCCTCTTCCCTTTCTTAAAAATAAACCAACTCGCACAAAATAAAGGTGGAACCCAGTGCATGAGGCTTCCATACGATAGCGGGTTCTGAGAAGGTTGATAATATACGCAGCATTTCCCTCGCATTGCGATGAAGCTGTTACCCGATTCGAATCTGTTCGTCCGGATCACCATGCGGATGACCTAACTGTAGCGTCAAGGCTCGACCTCAAAATTACTCACACAAAATACTTTATCAAACTTTCCACTAACAATTCTTCAATACATCAGATTAAACAATTATTATTGATAATATGACATGCGATGATTTTCATTATATGAAAACGCTTTGATGTTTGAGAGTTTACCAATCATTTTCTGTGATATAGGTCCTAGAATTATTTTTTCTGATTCTCTATTATTATTTTATTTTCCATATGTTGTTTTCTTCAAAAATTAAAATTTCGTAAAATCAAAAAAATCATTCATACATATACATACATACGTATATTTATTAAATTTGTTAATTTTTCATTGTATCATGCTTCCATTGCGAATGAATATTCTTATATTTGTACAAGTTTTATAATGCATAAAATATGTTAAATTGTTGTTGCACTTTCAAATAAAGTCTTATTTATCACTATCTTAACAAATATTTGAATTAAATGTATAAATTATTTATCTGATCAAATGTGTCAAACATGAGATACCAAATTCAAATTTTTTCGCACTAGATACTTAATTAAAAATATTACCAAATCATAAATTTTAAATCAATGAAATTAACATGAATAACTCTCTCTACACAAACACACACATACATATAGATATATAACCATAGTAAGGAATAAAAAGTTTATTTTCTTGGTTCTCTCCAGTTATATTACGTTAAAGTTCTCATTCAAGTTATTACCTTTAGGTTACTATTCAATTTTTTTTCCTTTCATATCAAGGTTAATTTTCATTACATTACATCATAATAATATGATCATATGTCCATATGCATTTCATTTTTTTTTAAATTTTAAATTTACACATGGATTAGTTTTATCGAAAATAATAATTTTACCGTTACTGAATTTTACTTTGAGATAAATGTTTGATATATTTAATTTTATTAAAGTTTTATCACAAAGAGAAATTATTGAAATAATATTTCGTTTACAAAACTAGAATATTTTGAGAAAACTGCTATATTTACGAGCTTTCCATGTTTCAATTTTTTTCCACTTTCAACTGTTGTCTAATCTATATGGTTATAAGTCATGTTATAATTTTCGTCTAATTATGTGATGTCAATCAGTGAGGTGGTTTCTTCTCAGACCTATGAACCTATCAGTTCAACTCGGAATTCAAACAACACCCTTCCAACTCAATCAAGTGGTACCGTGAGGTCCCTTTACAGTTGTTAACGCTAAAATTTGAACGCTAACACCACGGTGTATAAAGTGTAGTTGTGAAAGCACTACCCGATGATTATGGAACAGAGTATAAGCAGAAAATCACAGAAAAAGCAGTGAATAACAACGATTTTATAGTGGTTCGGCTCAATATTTTGCCTACGTCCACTCTGAATATCTTTATTGACGATTTCGTTACAAGTTGATACAATTCTTCCCCAAGTACAATACACTTTGAACTACTAAACACTTTGAATGAGTAACTTAAACTTCAATGTAAGTGAAAGTCCTCGAATCCATGTCGGATGCATGAGATTTCTTCTTGAAGTTGTTGATAGTGTTCCACGTGTCTTGAAAGTTTTGGGTGTTGAGTTAGTTTTGAATGTAGCGGAGTATCGGCGTTTGAAAAGAATGAGCCAAAAGTCCCCCGAATGTTGGAGATGGCTTTCTATTTATAGGCAAATTTGGGTAAGAATTTTTCACCCAAGTCCTAAGTCGTCACCGACTTTAGTTGAGTCGCGGCCGACCTATAGAGGCAAATTCACGGTCTAGTAGAGTTAAGCCGACTTACCTGATTTCATGCAAGCCTAAAGTCGTAAACGAGTTATGGGGCCAGGTCAAAAAAAGATGAGGTATCTGATTCGCTTGCTTAGGTCGTGAACGACCCACCATAGGCCTTAGGTCGGTTTTCCCCATGAGTCGACCAACATCTTTAAAGCATCAAGGTTATAACCCGGTGAGTCGCTGTCCCTGTTAAGTCGACAATAAGTTGAGTCGTCACTTATTCTGAGTCGGTCCATACGTTAGGTCGGCAACAAGCTAAGGCTGTTGAGTCGGAACTTCCTTTGAGCTTTAAGTCGGTCTGCTTCTCAAGTCCCTTAGGTCGGTATCCTTCTTAAACCTTATGCAGTTAGGTCGGTCTTCCATGCTAAGATACTAAGTCAGCATCCCTTGTTAAGTCAGCAGAGTGTTAGGTCGTCCTCCTTTAAGGCATTAAGTAGTTAGGTCGGTGCCCATTCGAGCCTTAGGTCGGCATCCTTTGTTAAGTCGACAGAGTGTTAGGTCGTTTACTATCATAGATCGGTGAGCCACGGCCGAGGCGAGGTTAACATTTGCCCCTCGAAGCATGCGCCTAATGGTTAGGTCGTATGCTTCGATACTCTTTAACCCGTTCCTTTTTTAGATCGGTAGGTCGTAAACGACCTAACAGTTAGATGGCCTAAGTCGCTTCAGTCTCTACCTTAGTGAGTTATAAGTCGTTCACATTCTCTTCTTTTTCCTCTTTATTACTTACTCCCTTGCTCGATTCCGCCATTAAAATTTTCTCAAGCTCCTAAAGACGATCTCATCCCATCTGATCATCTATAACCTCTACCGTTAATCGCGTAGGTAATCTCATTCCTCTTCTGATTGTAGGTCACTGTCAATTCGTAAACCTTGTTGCTCAAACTCAAATTGTTCCTTTGCACGTCGCCCCATCACGAAATTCATCAAACTCATAATCGGCAAGGTGTAGGTTGCTCGAGGTGATCATTGGTGCAACAAAGGCAGTTTACTACCTCAAGTTAGATGATTTCTAATGGCATGGCATTGAACTTGTGACAATTTTTGAATCGTATTATTGGGTGATTGGTTGGTCATGAATGGAGGCGGCTGCTAATGGAATGGTTATTGGGTTAACGGGTTGGTGGAGTGTGATGTTGGTTCGGGAGTGAGTTAGTGAATTTGGGCGGCTTAGTTTTGGCCGACCCGGCTCTTAGTGACCTTAAGTCGCGGCCGAGATAATACTTGGATAAGTTCTTGCCCTTTTGGATCGGAGCTTACTTTCTTATCTCTTCCTTGCGACCTAGAGGGCTGAGCTGCCGAACTAACTTTGACTCTGACCCGTTACCGACCTAGCCTTATCTCGCGAAAGACTTTTAAAGTCGTAGCCAACCTAATACTTGAGCTTTGGATGTGTCGTCATCTAGGAGACCAGTCCCACTTTGAGTATTTGACTTGAGCTGCCGAACTAAGTTTGCCTAAATTCAGAACTTGCCCAACCTTAAATTTGCCTGAATCCCATTGTATTATTTCACAGACCGCATTAACTTATAAGCTGCCAACCTGCTGAAAATAACAAACAAAGAAACCAAGGCGAAAATACTGCCATTGACTGCCCACATCAAATGACAGATTAGTCGAGACGAGACAAGCAACTTAAATATATTGCATGAAATGTTTGTGAATTAATCAACTAAAGTTAAACATTGATGTAAAATATCAACGATCTGAACTGATTTGTCTGCATCAATATTATACTTGCATATTTAGGCTTAAAACAATAATCCCTGGGTTTCATAACTAACAAATGCTTGCTAGTTTTCGTTCCAGTTATATTTGTTTATTGCTTTGTTAATTTTATACAACACCTCACACACATTTTAGGAAACGTGCACCTTGATGTTTGAATATCCAGTTATTTATGTAGAATGACTTCTCATCAAGAAGAAATGACAACTCAAGAGGAAGAAACTTTTCCGGTAGCTCTACCTATAGAGAACCCTCCAGAGAGAACTCCAACCATTCTAACCCCGAGAGCATTTACTCAGCTGCGCACTCAATTTGGTTTTACTGAAAGTGATGTCCTGCTCCCTGGGCCAAGTGATACTGCGGACAGTCCTCCCCATGGCTTTATTGCAATCAATCGTCAAATGTGTTTAAGCGGAGCGATCCCTCCTTTTAATGACTTTCTCCGAATTCTTCTCCTTCGGTTGTCAATCTCTCTGTCCCAACTTCATCCTAATGGTTATGCCATCTTGATGGGGTTGTGCGTTTTGTTCAGAAGAACTTTTGATCGCTTACCAAGTTTTGAAGAAATTCGTTACTTATGCTCGTTTGCAAAGAGTAGAGATCATCCTTCCCTTATAATTGTGAGGAGTGCTAGAAACCGCAAACTTATTTCTGACCTTACCGAAAGCGTTCATGGATTTCTGAACCAATTTTTCTTTGCTCGCTGCCCCCCAAGGTTTTATGCCGATTGGAGAGTAGGAAGTAAGATTACTTGTCTCCATTTTTAAACTTTCTCGAGATCCGAATTACCAATTGCTAATTTCATTCTTTGCTCTTTTCAGCACTTCCTCTTCCCTCTAGAGATCCGGTCCATAAGCAGACTTTTGATAGATTGAGTGCCGTGGCCGTAGCAGAGAGAAAAATCAAGTTTTTGTTGGGGGATGAATTTTTGCACCAATACGGGCTTTTACATACTTCTCGTTCTACACATCCTCATGAAATCCCAGACTCCCCGGCTAGAGCATTGGATGCCCCAGTTTCTACAGATACATCCATACCAAAAGGACCTGCTCCCGAGGCTTCGCTAGTGAAGTGCTCCACTTCTGTTGATGTTGCGGGGCCATCTGATGAACTTGCCCCGGTTATTGAGGAAGAAGAGCCTTAGGGATCTCCCCGACGTTCAAAGAAATCCGGCAAAGAAGCCGAGAAAACTAGCCTTGCCAAGCAGAGCAGGGATGATACTTTCGAAAGGCTGAGCGACCTCTTTGCCACCTCGCAAAGATCTTTAAAGATGATCCTATCACTACCGGGGTTTCTTCTTCAGTAGTCGAAGCAACTTCCATCCTGCAACAGACTCCGTCAACTCAAGAGTTGACGCTAACTATTACACCCACAACCACTCCTCAATTAAAGAGTGGTTCGTAGTTTGATGCGCGTAGTTTGCACATCACACACACTTAGAATTTTTTCGACACTTTTATGTTTCTCACTTTTTGTACTTTGAAGACCTCTAAAACTTATCTCTTTTTATTTCAGACTCTCCGATGGGGCGCAGCAGCTCATACTACGATGACTTCCAGCGCTACGGGAGGCGTAGCCAATTTGATTATAGGCGTTACCTCCCCTCTTACAGAGAATCCGATGAAGAAAGAGCCGCCCGAAAGGCTCAAGAGAAGAGGTCTCAAGAGGAGCGTTATGAAAGAAGAGAGAGGGAAGAGCGCCACGATTCTTCGCAGAGAGGCGACGTTTCCCATAAAAGAAAATCCCACGATGACAGAGAAAAAAGTCATATGGTTGAAGATTCGAGCAAGCGAGCCCGACATGGTGAGAAGCACACCTCTACAACTCCTGAAAAGGTTTTCGCTCCTGCCTCGCTTGACATTCCTTCCGGCTCTCCCGCTCTCGGGAATACAGACATCCAAACAATAATTAGCAGGCCCAAATTCCAAGTTGGACCGGGCCCGGCCACTTTGCAAAGTCGGTTTCCACAGTGGTGTCTGAAGGGAGTGAGGTTCGACCTTGACTTGGTTCCCATTGACAAGTCTGCCATGTTACAAAATCTCGACGCCGTCAAGCTTGATATTGAGAGGATGTCGAACTGGCAAAAACTTGTTGACGAGCTTCAGAGGGTTAATCGTGCAAACATAGAGGCCATGCTCACTATGGAAAATGATAAAGCCGAAAGGAAAAAGGTGCTTGAGAAACATGACACCGAGATGAGAAGCATTGCTTCTTACAATGAGGAGCTTGAAGCAAAAGTTGAAGAACTGAAACAAGAGCTTGCTGCTTCCTCTACTTCTTATTCTCAAAAAGAAGAAGTGCTCCTAAAACAAGTGAGAGATGCTCATGCCAGCCAAAGGGATGTCGAAGACAGGCTTGAAGTGCAGAAAAGAATTAGTGAGGGCTATGTCGCTGACATTGAAGAGCTTCGGAAGAAAAACAGCTCCCAAGAGGCGGAGATTCAAATGCTGAAGCTTCAACTTTCTAAAGCTGAAATGGAGCGTGATGAGGCCGTTGCCGGCAAAATTGCAGCTGAAGATTCTCACGAGGCGACGAGGGCCAACATCAGCTCAACATTATTTGATATATATCTGCACAGCATTTTGGGGCGTGGTAGCCTCGCTTTTCTAGGCCCCAAATATGAAATTACACTGGCTGAAGTTTGGGAGGCAGCACTCGATATGCTCGGTGGCAGCGGCGCTGGCTATGCTGAGTCAGCTCTTGAGGAGCACTATCTTGATGATGATGCTCGTGCCGCTCTTGCTAGGGGGAGAGAACAGCTTGCAAAATTAAGGGCCGAAACAGCGGCAGGAGAATATTCAAGAAAAATCACCTCAACTGCTCCAATTCAACCTTCTCCTTCAGCCGAAATTGACATTATCGGTTCTAGTTCTCATTCCCCATCTCCTACTAAAGTCACCACTGATATTACAAGCATACAAGGTGGAGATGAGGGCGGCGAGAGTGCCGAGGCACAGGCTTACGAAGTTGACGTCAGGGAACCGACTCCTGCAGGTAACCCTACTGACAATCTTGCCCAAGTAGACTGCTCATCTGTTTCTTATGAACTTGATGGGCTTTTTGACTACTTCTTAAATCTCAGCGAACCTTTATCTCCTCTTTTTGCTGACTTGAACTTTTTTCCTTCTGTAGAGAAAACGTCGGGCATTGTTTAGGCTTCTTCTCCTCCAATTATTCCTTCCCCGCCTCTTAAGGTCACTCCTCCTTCTGCTTCGCAACCCGGGTCACAAGAGGAGCAAATAGAAGCTCTTCACGGCTTAGATGATCCCGTTGCTTCTCAAGATCCGAAAGGAGAAGAAACTGAAGGAAGCGAGAGGACTCCAGAACCAACTGGCTCCGACGCTGAACCGTTATCCAAACTTCTTTCTCCAGGGAGTGGGTCTTCCTCCAAGAAGAGAGGAAAGCAGGGAGTTTCCAAGAAGAAGAATAAGAAGGGATCTTTAACTGGCGAAGAAGAGACGGAAGAAAGTCCGATCGAGCCCCTTTCTCCTCCATCCCCTACCCTTACAAGCCGGTCTAAAAAGTTGGTCATTCGGCCAGGTGCGGGCTCAAAAGGTGGGCGGAAGAAGAAATGATGGCCCTAGTTCTGTGGCTTTCATATCGCTTTTTGCCTTTTTTTGCGTGCAATGACCGGAAATTGTGCGGGTACCGGCCCCCCGCTTTTCTTCTGTTTTTTACTTTGGAACCTGTACCTGTATATAAAATAGTGTTGAATAAAATGATTCTTTTTCTTTATATAAACTTCTGTCTATATCTGAGAATGCATTTATTATTCATTTTTGTACAAGTTCCTTTGTACGATATTGCAGTGAGCTTGTGGTATATATTGTTTGAGCGCAATTTTACCGATGTAGTTATGCCATGCTGCCCCTATACCATAAGCCCATTGTAATATTTTATTTTATGAGGAACTTGTGCTTTTATTTTTTAGAGAATAATTATTCCACATTTGGAGGAATATGATTTCATTAAAAAATAGAGCACAAATAAGTTTCTACGCTTCGACCTTCGAAGATATCACTCTTTATTTTGTGCATATACACATTTTATTGAATGAAATCTTCTATGTGGTAAAGCGGGCATTTGTAAGGTACTTCAACTTCTTTTTGAGGAAGAGAATTTTCTAGAACAAGTAATTCACTCTTCCTTTGAAAGTTAAAGTGTGCTTTTAATGAGGATTTTTTTTTAACTTGCCACAGTAAAGGGCTTCTTGATTTTTGTTTCTTTGAAAAGTTGCACCTCTGAGGAAGACTTTTTCACGTTTCAACACTTTGAAGTTTTACTTCGATCTTGGTGAAACGTGTGCCTCCGAAGAGGTCTTTCTGCTTGATTGTGCCTCCGGGAGGAGGTCTTTTCATTTCTGCCTCTGGGAAGAGGTCTTTCTGTCTTATTGTGCCTCTGGGAAGAGGTCTTTCTCTTTTTTTTTTTTTTCATCTCTGGTGAAGCGAAACTTCGAAGAGCGGCTGTTGCACTCCTGAAGTGAGCACTTCTTCTCCTGGTGAAATGGGCCTCCGAAGAGGGCTTTTATTTTGTTTTACATCTCAACTCTGGTGAAGTGAAACTCCGAAGAGCGGTTGTTACGCTTCAACTCCTGATGAAATGTGCCTCTGAAGAGGGCTTTTATTTTGTTTTACATTTCAACTTCGGTGAAGTGAAAATCCGAAGAGCGGTTGTCACACTTCAACTCCTGGTGAAATGTGCCCCCGAAGAGGGCTTTTATTTTGTTTTACATTTCAACTTCAGTGAAGTGAAAATCCGAAGAGCGGTTGTCACACTTCAACTCCTAGTGAAATGTGCCTCCGAGGATTGCCTGGAAGTTACTCTCTCATGGTTGGAGGGTCATGACTCCTCCAATCTTTTTTGGTTGAGTAGAGAACTTTCTTTTTTGCGGCATATGCCTCGTTAGAGGTCTTTATCCTCCGAAGAGTTGTGCCTTTGAAGAGGACTTGTGCCTCCGAAGAGGGCTTTAGTTGTTCCTTGTCCACTTGCTTATGCCTTTTTAGCGATCCTCTATTTTTTTTCTTTTCAAGCTCGCACTCCCTTCTCTTACAAGTAGTTTGTTTAATCCAAAGAAGTGTACTTCATTGCTAGGCCAGTTCGCGAGAACGGACATAGGCTTCTTAATTGGATGTTTGTTTGTTCAAACTTCTTAATTTATTAGCTAGAGCCTGTTTTCGACGAAATCATTGACCGTTCAATTGAAGCACTTCTTATCTAGGATTTAAATTCGGGAATTTTGTGACTTGGAATTTGTTTGTTGAATGATAGCAAGAATCACTTGGTCTTGTAATGTGCAAGTTTTGTTTTCATTGCCTGCAAAAATTTAAATCGACATTTCAGTAATACATTTAATGTATTTTTCATATCGAAAATAAAGCAAACATGTAATAATAATAAGGAACACAAGATTTATAGTGGTTCGGCCAAGAATTTGGGCCTACATCCACTTTATAGTCTTTCATTATTCACTTGCATCGGTTTTACAATCGCTTTAAATTACAGGAATCATACATTCATAATTCTTTTTACAATATTTCAACAAAACTATCAAGTAAAGTATGGACGCAAGTGATTGCTGTTCCAAGCTCTTGGAATTTGATCTCCTTCGACAGTAGTGAGTTTGAATGTGCCGTCAAGAAGCTTCTGACCTATGACATATGGTCCTTCCCAATTTGGCCCAAACACACCTGTCGTTTCATAATTCTCTTTAGGACTAGATCTCCAATCTCAAAGCTGCGTTGGCGAACTTTGGAATTGAAATGTCTGGCTATCCTTTGCTGATGAGATACGATTCTGAGCTCAGCCTCTTCTCTTTTTTCATCAAGGAGATCTAGTGCCTCAAGCTGTAGTTTTTCATTCTCCGTTTGATTGAAATGGATTCTTCTATGTGAAAGGACCTCTGTTTCTACCGGAATCATTGCCTCTGATCCGTATGCCAATGAAAATGGAGTATGCCCAGTCGCAGTTTTGTGGGTAGTTCTGTATGCCCATAGTGCTAGTGGTAGCTTATCGACCCAACCACCTTTTGCTCTTTCAAGTTGCTTCTTGATGATTGACTTGATAATTTTATTTACTGCTTCCACCTGCCCGTTTGCCTGTGGATGAGATACTGCTAAGAAGCTTTTTCGGATTTTGAATCGTTTGCAAAAATCTTGGAATTCTTCACTTTCGAACTGAGTACCATTGTCTGTAATTATTTTTTGAGGCACACCATATCTGCAAATGATACTTTTAGTCACAAAACTTATCATCTTTTTTGAGGTGATAGTAGCCAGTGGTTCAGCTTCTGCCCACTTAGTAAAATAATCTACAGCAACAATGGCATATTTAATTCCAGATTTGGCAGTTGGTAACGGTCCTACAAGGTCTATCCCCCATATTGCAAACGGCCATGGACCGATCATCTGTGTGCGTTCAGTGGAAGGAGCTCTAGGAATTTTGGCGAATCTTTGGCATCTCACATTTTCGGGAATAGTCTGCTGCATCTCGATTAATTTCTGGCCAAAAATATCCGTATCGGAGAATCTTTTTCGCTAATGTTTGACCACCTAAATGATCACCACATTCTCCCCCATGCACCTCAGCTAGGATTGTTTTGGACTCTTCCCTGGATACACATCGAAGTAACGGCATTGAGAATCCCCGTCTGTATAACTGGCCATCCTGGACTATATAGTGAGAGGCTTTCCTCAGTAGCTTCTTTCGTTCTTTTGAATTTTCCGGTAAAGAGCCATTGAGCAGATATTTTGTTATTGGAGTCATCCATGATTCTTGCTCTTGAGACACGCTCATGATCCAATCAATATCCATCTCATCAATGCTCGGAGCCGACAGGACCTCCACTGGAGTCAACCCCAGAAATTGAGCTTCGCCTGTGCCAGAGTACTTTGCGAGAGAATCTGCTTTCGTGTTTTCTTCTCGAGGAATATGACTTATCATGTAATGATCGAAATCACCCAGGAGTTCCCAAGCCTTTGACAAGTAGGCGGGCAGATTTCCCCCTTTCGCTTGGATTTCCTTCTTGACTTGGCATACAATAAGCTGAGAATCACTGAAGATCTGTAACGCTCGGATGTTTAGTTCTTTAGAAATCCTTAAGCCAGCGATAAGGGCTTCGTATTCTGCTTCATTGTTTGTTGAAGGAAATTCCAATCTTAGAGCATAGCATAATGATCGACCTTCAGGGGTCTCAAGTACAACTCCGGCTCCAGAACAGTAGTCGTTTCTCACGCCATCGACATATAACTTCCATTGGATTGGGGAATCGTCGATCGTTTCCTCCTCACTGTTACCCTTATCTGTGAATTCTGCGATGAAATCCGCTAAAGCTTGTCCGTTGATTGCTTTTCGGGGATGATAAGTGATGTCATATTGACTGAGTTCAATATTCCACTTTAGAAGACGACCCGAAGTCTCAGGGCGAAACAGGACTTGCTTTAAAGGTTGATCAGTGAGGACTCTGATAGGATGAGCTTGGAAATATTGCCTCAACTTCCTAGATGCAATCAGCAGGCAATAGGCGAGTTTTTCCAACTTAGAGTAATTCATCTCTGCCCCAGTAAGTCTTTTGCTTATATAGTAAACTGGATGTTGAATCCTCTTGTCTTCTCATATCAGCGCTGCACTTAAAGCATGAGATGATACTACCAAGTATATAAGAAGATCCTCGCCATCGCCAGGCCTAGAAAGTATTGGAGGCGTTTCCATATGGCGAATCAATTCATCAAAGGCTTTTTGGCATTCGGGAGTCCAATCGAAGTTTTTCTTTCCTTTCTTTAGGGCGTCAAAGAATGGGATGCATTTATCTGTGGCTTTGGAAATGAACCGACTCAAGGCGGCGACTTTTCCATTGAGACTTTGCAATTCCTTCTTCGTTCTAGGAGCTTTGACTTCCTTTAAGGCGGTAATTTGAGCTGGACTAGCCTCAATGCCCCTAGCGCTGACGATGAAACCTAAAAACTTTCCGGATTCCACTCCAAATGAACATTTTAAAGGGTTGAGCTTCATTCCGTATTTTTGGAGGACTGCGAACATGTCTGCTAAGTGTTCTATGTGATCCACTGCTTTCTTAGACTTTACTAACATGTCATCGACGTAGACTTCCATAGTCTTGCCCAATTGCGGTTTGAACATAGCATTAACAAGTCTTTGGTATGTTGCCCCTGCATTCTTCAGCCCGAAGGGCATAACTCTGTAGCAGTAAAGACCAACGTCGGTGATAAAGCTCGTGTCCTCCTGATCTGGCTCATGCATCATGATCTGGTTATATCCAGAGTAGGCATCCATAAAAGATAACAATTCATGTCCCGCTGTTCCGTCTACCAGTTGATCGATCCTGGGTAATGGGAAGCAGTCTTTGGGGCAGGCCTTGTTTAGATCTGAAAAATCGATGCACACTCTCCATTTTCTGTTGGCTTTCTTAACCAGCACTGGATTTGAAACCCAATTCGAGTAGGTAGATTCTTTGATAAAGTTATTCTCCATGAGCCGATCAACTTCTTCTTTTAACGCTGCTGACCTTTTTGGACCTTGAGTTCTCCTTTTCTGCTTCACAGGTGTAAATTTTGGATCAATATTCAGGGCGTGTACTGCAACTTCTGGGGATATTCCGCACATATCGGCATGAGTCCAAGCAAAAACATCCAAATTTGCCTTTAAAAAAGATATTAAGATATTCTGAATTGACACATTAAGTTGTGAACCCACATTCAACACTTTGTTTGGATCCTTTGGGTCAACAGGCACTGGTATTGTCGTTTCCACTGGTACTACTCTATTCTCCCCTGCACTGGCTTTTCTAGGATCCATCTCTTTCCGTGCTCCGCTGTGTTCGCCAATGCAGGGTCCGCCCTGTAATTGCTACAAGGCTGGTTCTTTGATGCGGACTGGGGTTGCCGCATCCTTTCCCATTTCTCTTTTCCTTGTTTCTCGTAACTTTGTCAGATAACACTCCCGCCTAGCATTTTGATCCCCTTTTATAACTCCCACTCCATTATCTGTGGGAAATTTAATGGTGAGGCACCATGGGGCCAGAACAACTTTGAATGCTGCGAGAGTTGGACGGCCAAGGAAAGCATTATAAGCAGAAAATTCGTCGACAATCACAAAAGTTTGCTTGCGGACCACTTTTCTTTCTCCCTCTCCAAGTTCTACAAGCAAATCAACGGTTCCTATCGGCTGTTTTGGCTACCCAGTGAAGCCAGCGATTTTCTGCGATGAGGCTTGCACATCAGCCATAGGATCTTCATTTGGTCGAATGTTTTCTTGAAGAGGATATTGCAGGATGCGCCATAATCAATGAGAACTCTTCTGACAATAGCTGGCCCGATACCAGCCGAGATGACTAAGGGATCCAAGGTAGGAGCTTCAATACCTGTGGAATCCCTGGCTCTGAACACAATATCATCATTGAAAGTTCTTTGTTGCTTCAGGGGCATAGCACCTTCCAAAACAAATACATCTTCCTCGGTCGGTACATACTTCAAAGCTCGGGTATACCTTTCCATCTCACCCCAGCTCCTGCCTGCTGGGTGAGGTCCTCCCGCAATGACATTGATAACAGGCCTTCCGGATTCATGCCCTGTAGTCTTTTCACCTGTCCTGGGTTGATGAGCAGGAGCTTGTTGCCCCTGACTGGACAAAGCGGGATTGTTGCTATTCTTTTCCACAAATTGCTGCAGCTTGTTTTCCTTTATCAATTCTTCAATCAAAATTTTCAATTGGCGGCATTCATCGGTATCATGACCGGGTTGATTATGGAAGCGGCAAAACTTTCCGCTTTGTACAGCTTTTTTCCCGGTTCTCAGAACGGGAGGTTTAGGATAATCAACAGAATCTTTTGTGGCAAGGTAAATACGCTCCGGCGTATCTGATAAAGGGGTATATTCCGATGGCTTGAAGGAACAAGGCTTCTTCAGATTTTTCTGTTTCTTCCCATCGTTATTTTCCCTTTTCTGTCCTACAGATTCACTCTTGCGTGGAGCAACAATGTTATCTTCATCTTTTTCCAATGCTGCCTTTACCGGTACAGGACGGCTTTCCAGGCATATGAACTCATCTACTTTCTTGTAGAATTTTTCAAGGGAATTTGGTTCCTTCATGTTAAGCCATTTTCCAAATTCGCTCGACTTGTCGATGGCCCTCATCAGATAGGTCAAGATCATCCGTGGTTCTGCATTGTCTACCTCGGCCAGCGCTATATTAAAGCGATTCAAGAAAGATCTGATAGTTTCCCCTGGATTCTGCTCTAAAGTTGACAACGACATGATATCTTTGGCTTTTGAAGCGTATAGTCTGAACTGCTCCTTGAATTTCCGGGTTAGGTCAGAAAACTGATCTATAGACCGAATTGGTAGCTTGGTGAACCAAAGCAGAGCTACACCTTCCAAATATACAGGAAAATATCGACACTTTATTTCATCAGAAGCTCTGGCACCTGTCATGTGCCAATCATACTTATACAAGAATTCGTTCGGATCACTTGTTCCTTTGTAAGCTGGGATAGTTGGAGGGACGAACTTCCTTGGGAACTCAGCCTTTAAGATCCTTTCGGTAAACGGGGTTTTACTTGGAGCGAAGCCCCATTCCTTCTCGTCTTCATTCCTTTGCATGCTTTCTTTCATGATTTGTCGAACCATTTCAGAAAGATACCCCTCATCATTTCGAGCTTTAGATCCACCAACTTCAGGAAATGTCCGCTCAAAGGGGCTGGCAGCCCTCTCAGGAATGTTTCTTTCTTTATCCTCATGAATGTTGCCAGCAAAGTTCCTTTCATCACCCGTTGGTTGACGGTTTACTCCAAGCAAGTCATTCAATTTATTCAAAATTAGGGCATTTTGGGCATTCTGAGCCTCCAATTGTGCACTTTGGGCATTTATCTGCTGGTTCAGCCCTAAGATTACAGCATCCAACTCCGCTTTTGTAACCCCAACAGGTGGAGTGGCTTGATTAGGCACTGGGGAAGAGGAGGTTCCCTCTTGAACATTTCCAGATCTAACAGATCTACTCTTTCTCCCCGGAGCCATGATTTCAGATAAACTTCTAGTCTTCAGAGAGATTACTTCAACAAACTTTCGTGGAGCAATGATGATAATTCGCCTGAGTTCGATTCTCAGTGAAAGCACCAAAAATGTTAACGCTAAAATTTGAACGCTAACACCCCGGTGTATAAAGTGTAGTTGTGAAAGCACCACCCGATGATTCGGGAACAGAGTATAAGCAGAAAATCACAGAAAAAGCAGTGAATAACAACGATTTTATAGTGGTTCGGCTCAATATTTTGCCTACGTCCACTCTGAATATCTTTATTGATGATTTCGTTACAAGTTGATACAATTGTTCCCCAAGTACAATACACTTTGAACTACTAAACACTTTGAATGAGTAGCTTAAACTTCAATGTAAGTGAAAGTCCTCGAATCCATGTCGGATGCATGAGATTTCTTCTTGAAGTTGTTGACAGTGTTCCACGTGTCTTGAAAGTTTTGGGTGTTGAGTTAGTTTTGAATGTAGCAGAGTATCGGCGTTTGAAAAGAATGAGCCAAAAGTCCCCCGAATCTTGGAGATGGCTTTCTATTTATAGGAAAATCTGGGTAAGAATTTTTCACCCAAGTCCTAAGTCGTCACCGACTTTAGTTGAGTCGCGGCCGACCTATTGAGGCAAATTCACGGTCTAATAGAGTTAAGCCGACTTACCTGATTTCATGCAAGCCTAAAGTCGTAAACGAGTTATGGGGACAGGTCAAAAAATGATGAGGTATCCGATTCGCTTGCTTAGGTCGTGAACGACCCACCATAGGCCTTAGGTCGGTTTTCCCCATGAGTCGGCCAACATCTTTAAAGCATCAGGGTTATAACCCGGTGAGTCGCTGTCCCTGTTAAGTCGGCAATAAGTTGAGTCGTCACTTATTCTGAGTCGGTCCATACGTTAGGTCGGCAACAAGCTAAGGCTATTGAGTCGGAACTTCCTTTGAGCTTTAAGTCGGTCTGCTTCTCAAGTCCCTTAGGTCGGTATCCTTCTTAAACCTTATGCAGTTAGGTCGGTCTTCCATGCTAAGATACTAAGTCAGCATCCCTTGTTAAGTCAGCAGAGTGTTAGGTCGTCCTCCTTTAAGGCATTAAGTAGTTAGGTCGGTGCCCATTCGAGCCTTAGGTCGGCATCCTTTGTTAAGTCGGCAGAGTGTTAGGTCGTTTACTATCTTAGATCGGTGAGCCACGGCCGAGGCGAGGTTAACAACAGTCATGACAGTAGCTCTATCCACATCACAACACAAAAAGTTGATGGAAAAAAATACCTGCAGTGGGCAGAGTCAGTAAATTTGGTTATCAGTGTGCGTGGAAAACTTGGATGCCTCACTGGAGATCTTCCTGCACCTCCTTCGAATGACTCCACCTACAAGGTATGGCAAGATGACAATTCTATTGTCCTTGCTTGGCTAATTAACCCGATAGATCCGAAAATCAACCGCAGGTATTATTTTTCAAAACCACCAAAGAAGTATGGGATGCTGCCAAAAAGATGGACTATGATCTTGGTAAACCTTCTCAAAATTTTGAAATCCACACCAAGCTCAAAGGACTCAAACAAGGTAATCAAACTGTTACCAATATTTTTCGGACTTACAGGACCTGTGGTAGGAACTCAATTTGTATTTGGACATCACACCTTTATGTGCTAACTGCACTACAATACAGCAGCAACAGTTAGAAAAAGAACGAGTTTTTGAGTTCCTTACTGGGTTGAACAGTAATCTTGATAAAGTGAGAGATTGTTTGTTTAGTCGTTCCCCATTTCCTGACAATGAAGAAGCGTTTTTGGAGGTTAGACGTGAAGAAGCACGTCGTCGTATCATGCTTACTACTCTCGAATTATAGCACATAGAAAGCTTTGCTCTCGTCTCAAAATCAGGACCATCGCCACATGGCAGATTCAATCCTGATCCTCGGCCTAATCGTAAGGGTGAAAGACCTTGGTGTGATCATTGCCAACGTCACGGCCATACTCGGTCCATTTTTTGGTAAATTCATGGCAAACCACCAAATTGGACTCCTCGTCGCCGGAATGACAAAAAGGCCTACCAAACTCACCTTGAAAGTAATGTTATTCGTAACTTCAAAAAAGTGTACGAAATTGTTATACAGTAATGTCAAAAAAACATTAGTAAATAGTTAGACAGTAATGTCAGAAAAGTGTTACGCAACTGTACACACAAATTGTTAACAGTAACGTTACAAAAGTGTTACGAAACGGTTACAATTTGCAACTTATTGCAACAACAACAAACCGTCACATGTACGTCGCAAAATTGGTACAGGTAGAACCGTGCAGTTAACAAATAAAGTAGTAAAGAGCGTACCGATTAGATTGTCCGAGTTCAGTTTTTGAAAACTGTTTCCTTGAAACAATAGTACCCCCTCTACGGTGCTTAAGGAAATCGAGCAGTTGTTCCCCAAGATAAAACAAACCTTCTCTGTGATGCAGCGCAGCAATCACATAGCAATGACGAACTCAAGAGAGTATTTTTAAGAATAGAGTGCTGTGAGGAGAAAGAAAGACAAAAAAATTAATGTGGAAATTAGCCACAAGGACCTTTTTAGCAAGTGCAATTAGTTTCTACGACACACAACTGAAATAATTATTTTTAAGGACAAAATGCAATTCTAAGGCCTAAAAACCTATGAAATTATGTCCTTGAAAGTAATTGGACTGCCGACTTTATCCTTAAAAGTAATTATTCTGCTGATTTTGGCCTTAAAATTAATTTCTGTGGATGTGTGTCCTAGAAACTTATTGGACTGCAAAGTTTTTCCTTCTAGTGAAATGCCCCAAAATTAATTGTGTTTTCACTGTTTTCTGTGCGCCTATATATAGACGCGGTGCCTGTTCAAACGGATGCAACTGTTAGAAAGGTTGCGCCACTTTACCAGACGGTGTGACCGTTTGAATTCGAACGGATAGAAATAAAAAACTGTTCGGTCTGAACAGCTCAGCCAAGCCAACTACCAATTGCAAAGTGCCAAGTGCATCGAATATGTCTCAAATGCCCATCCGCCCACGCAACAGATACGGGTGCGGGCTCGGGCACGAGCGTGCGCTAGGTGGTGCATTGCACCACCCGTCATGGCATGTGTCTTTATTTGCTTGTATGAATGGACATAGTGTCCACATCTTAGTATATAATCACAAATAGTTTATTTTATTCTAAGATGTGGGACTATTCAACTTCCAAGGTAATTAATGCCTTCACAATCCCAAATACAACTCATTTCTAAATATCTTCCACATGAGTATTTGTTCAATTTGTTCTTAAGATTATGCGAAATATTTATCGTATCGGTTAAAGTAGCACATTGGTCTTGAAATTCCCTAGCGTTTATCCTTTTGACTTATTGGCGAATTAGTGGACTAGGTTGTCTTTGAACAGTAAGCCTTTTGTGTAAATCTAAAATAGACAACATGCAATAAGTGTTTCTAATCCTCCTTGGTTCTCTGTTTGTGTTCGTTTTTGCAATGAACACCAGCTTGGTCTCATGAGTGCTTTGGAGAATTGGCCTTACAATTCTCCTTGAAGCGGCGCCTTCACACTCACGTTGGTGATTCTATAAAGGGTATTTTCTCAATACTCGATTCTGTAACATTACCAAGTATAGACATCATTAAAAGTATTAAAACTTATCCTATTCTCCAGCGAGTAGTGCACTGACTTATCATATGAATGGTTTGAATAGTGTTATCAAGTTTATCTAAACTTAGTTGTCCATTTGAACCTAGATCTTGGGATCTCCAGTTAGCTAGGTGTTAAATTTTGGTGATACAAAATCATAAATAGAAGAAAATAAATATGCAAAAGAAAGAAAGAGAAGATTTTGTTTTTCCTAATTAATAGACATATTTAAGTATGTTTATTTCTCTCTAATTGGCTAATCAAATTATTTTTTGTCATTTAATGTTAACTTGGGCATTAAGTAATTGATTATATAAATAGAGACTAGAAGAGAGTGTAAAAGTGTGGTGGAAAATCTATTTGCTAATTTTCTCTTCTTCATCTTTGTTTTTCTTCTCCAACAATTTTAGCCATATAGTTGTTTGCTCCCTTTCACAATTTGGTTATTGATTCAATGGTATTTTGTTTATTTTAGTTTTGTTCTATTAATTATAAACAAAATTTTGGTGAATCAATAAAGTGTGTGGTTGGGTGGAATATCTTGTGTTATTGCGTTTTGACTTCAATTCCGTCTTATTTTTAATCCAAGTTATCTCTTTGTGATTTGTGTGACAAAGATCCGTTGATAAAAGATTCTGCAAAGCACTACTATTTTTATAACAATTTGGTATCGGAGGACAGATCACCACAAAGCTCAGAGTAATTTTGGTTTGAAAAATTATTGATGTCGGATATGATTTCTTTTTCGAAGATGGCTATTTTAGATGGGAAAAATTGAGGCGTTTGGAAGCCTAAGATGGAGGATGTTCTGTACCTCAATGATCTTCATGATCTGATTGATGGAGATGGAAAGAAGTCCTCTGATGTAGATGAGGGAACATGGAAGAAGATAGATAAGAAGGCGATTGCTTTGATTAGCCAGTATCTTGATGATTCAGTTTTCCATCATATGGCTAATTGTGAATCCACGAAGGCTTTGTGGTAAAAATTGGTATCTTTGTATGAGTCAAACAGTGGTACTAGTAAGGCTTTTCTGGTTCAAATGCAACTGAGATTAGATGAAGAGAAGTCTGTTGCATAGCGTTTGAATGAATTTTAAGATGTAATAAATCAATTGGCAAATATGAAGGTCAATTTTGATAATGAGTTACATGCTTTTTTATTAATGAGTTCGCTTTCAGAAATTTAGAAAACTTTGGTTGTTTCAATGGGTAATTCCAATGCTAATGGAACTATCTCTCTGGAAACTGTTCGAAGCATCCTTTTGAATGAGGAGCTTAGAAAAAAGGGTCGGGTATGAAATCAATTCAAAGTGAGGCTATGGTGGCAAGGGACTCAAAGAAAGATACAATTTGGAAGAAGAAGAGCGCTAATGGTAAAGGTGTTATCACTCGTCATTATTGTAATAAGAAAGGTCACATACGCAGCAAGTGTTATGCTTGTAAAAGAGATCAAAAAAAGACAACGCATGATGATAGCAGTGGTGATGCACAGCCAGGTTTTACTGAAGGCACCGATAGTGATTCTTCTTGTGATGTCCTCTTTAGTGAAAATAAGCCTTGGAAGATGGATTCGGAAGCCAATTTTCACATTTCTAGAGATGTGAATTGTTTTTCTTCTTATGAGAAGAGTGTTGCCATGATTAGGACAACAAATGGAGAAGAGCTATCGATTTGTGATACTGGATCTATCCGTTTTCGTATGTGTGGTTAGAAAAGTCTTTGGAGGAGGCATGTACCCACTTGTTTGCATAATCTTATTTCTCTCGGTCAGTTGGATCACCGCGGTTGCATTTATGAGACACAATGTGAATTTTTGAGAGTGAAGAAAGGTGGTCGTGCAAGGATGAGAGGAGTATTGGAAGAAGGAAACCTTTATAGCTTGGTAAGTTCTGTAGTCGACAATGGAAAGCGAGTGATTATTGAAGGACCTAGTCCACAGCAAGGTTGAAAGGTTAGTGTGATCACTGCTTATGATTCTAGCATTGATGATCATATTTTAGACAGGGGTCTTCATGTTGATGATGCTCGAGGGATCGATAGTGATCAGGTAATGAGCTCAGATCAAGTGATAGACGGGTGTCGAATTGCAAAATCCACAAAGACAAGATGGAGATCTTTGTGATATCACAAGCATTTTTGAGATCGAATTTGTATGGTGCACTTCATGTGGGAGATGCATCACTTCCAAGCGGTGGTTGAGGTTTGTAATTTAGTGTGGTTGAGATATTAGAATTTGTGATAGATCTAGATATAACATGCTTGATATGTTGGAGATATGTGATTTTGCATCAAGGTGGAGTGTTAAATTTTGGTGATACAGAATCACAAATAGAGGGAAATAAATATGCAAAAGAAAGAAAGAGAAGATTTTGTTTTCCCTAATTAATAGGCATATTTGAGTATGTTTATTTCTATCTCTAATTGGATAATCAAATTATTTTTTGACATCTAATGTTAACTTGGGCATTAAGCAATTGATTATCTGAAGAAAGACTAGAAGAGAGTGTAAAAGTGTGGTGGAAAATCTATTTGTTAGTTTTATCTTCTCGATCTTTGTTTTTCTTCTTCAATAATTCTAGCCGTACAGATATTTGCTCCCTTTTTTAATTTGGTTATTGATTCAATGGTATTTTGTTTTTTTAGCTTTGTTCTATTAATTGTGAACAAAATTTTGGTGAATCAATAAAGTGGATGGTTGGGTGGAATATCTTATGTTATCGCGTTTTGATTTTAATTTCGTCTTGTTTTCAATTCAAGTTATTTCTTTGTGATTTGGATGACAAAGATTCGTTGATAAAAGTTTTCGCAAAGCGCTACTATTCCATAACACTAGGTGGGGTTTCCGTTTGAAGAAACTTTTAGTTTATGGGCCTTAACCGCATTCTCGTTAATAAGATATTAACCTTCTCTCTAGGTAAGCCATTTGTTAGTGGATCTGCAATGTTATCATTTGATCTTACATAGTCAATTGTGATAACCTATTGAAGAGAAGTTGTCTAACAGTTTTATGTCTACAACGAATATGTCCAGACTTGCAATTATTAAGCTTACTATTGACCTTCCAACATCTAATTGGTTGTCGCAACGCATGCTTACTGGAGGTACAGGTTTTTCCAATTTGAAATACCTTTTAATAAACCATGAAGCAAATCTACTTTTGCGGCTTTGTCCGAGGCAATAAATTCTGATTCCATGGTTGATCTTGCTATACAAGTTTGTTGAGAGGGTCTCCAAGATATTGCCTCACCAGTTAAGGTAAACACATATCCACTAGTGGATTTTGTATCTGATGAACCAGTTATCCAGTTTGCATCACAATACCCTTCTATTACAGACGAGTTATATCATAATGTAGTCCATGACTTAGTGTACACCATAGGTATCATAATACTCGAATTATGGCTTTCCAGTGATTCTTTCCTGGGTTGCTAGTATATCTGCTGGGTTTACTTACAACATATGCTATATCAGTCCTAGTGCAGTTCACTACGTACATAATGCTGCCTAGTATACGAGAGTACTTAAGTTGATAAATACTATCGCTGCTATTTTTAATCCGGTTTTGGTTCAAATCTACGGGTGTTTTTGCTGGTATTATATTGCGTTGTTTAAACTTTTCAAGTATTTTCTCAATGTAACGTGATTGAGACAACACATATTCTTGGTTGGTTTTATGTATTTTTACACCAAGTATCACATCAGTAATTTCCAGATCTTTCATATCAAATCTGGCGGAGAGCATATCCTTTATAGATTTTATTATCTCCTTATTGCTTCCAAATATTAGTAGATCGTCTACAAATAGACATACAATGACATATCCCATATTTGTATGTTTAGAATAGACACATTTTCCACTTTCAGTTATATGAATCCATTTAATATCATATTTTCATCAAATTTTAAATGCCATTGTTTAGGTGCTTGTTTATACTCATACAGTGATTTTTTTAATCTACAAACCTTACTTTTATTTCCAATTTTTAGGAAACCTTCAGGTTGTTTCGTGCATATTTCCTCTTCCAGTTCTCCATTTAAAAATGCCGTCTTTTCGTCCATTTGATGTATTTCTAATCGAGTGTGGATGCGATTGCTATCAACATTCTTATTGATGTTGTTCTAGTTACTGGAGAATGTATCAAAATAGTACAGATCTTCCTTTTGTTTGAAACCTTGAAACACAAGTCGAGATTTATACTTGTCTATTAAACCTTCAGGTTTCAATTTCTTCTTAAATATCCATTTATTACCCAAGGTCTTGCATCCTTGAGGTAAATCAACTAATTCCCATGTATGATTTTCCATAATGAATTCGATTCCGTTATTAATGATCTCCTTCCAATAAGGGGCATCGGTGGAGGACAAAGCTTGTTTGTATGTTAATGGATCATCTTCTAACATAAATGTGTAGAAGTCTGGACCAAAGGTTTTAATGTTCTTGATCTTTTGCTTCTTAGTTCCTCCGCTGGTTGATTAGCATTATTTTGCTGATCATTATCAATATTTTATTCAGTATTCTCAAGAGAATTGGAGATTTCAATTTCCCTTGGTTTTTTTGAGAATAAATCTCGGTACTCCATTTTAAATGGTATACATGCTCGAAAATCTAGCATTTCTCGACTCAGTGATGGTATTTACGTGAATATCATCAATTTCGGATTTGTGTACCAAAAACCGATAAGCAGTATTGTTTTGTGCATATCCAATGAATACACAATCAATTGTTTTTGGTCCAATTTTGACTTTCTTTGGTTTAGGTACATCTACTTTTGCAAGACGCCCCACACTTTTAAGTATTTGCAGGATGGTGGTCTATTTTTTCAAAATTCATGGGGAGATTTAGATGTTTTCTTTCGTGATATCTTATTCAAAATATGATTTGCGGAAAGAATAGCTTCTTTCCAGAAGTTATCTGGTAAGCCAGAACTAATTAGTAAGACATTCGTCATTTCTTTAAGGGTTTTATTTTTTCGTTCGGCTATACCGTTGGATTGAGGTGAATACAGGGTCGTAGTGTGGTGTATAATACCATGTTCGACATAGAATTCCTCAAAGGGAAATTCATATTCTCCTCTTTATCACTTCTTAAAGCTTTTATTTTATTTTTGAGTTGATTTTCAACTTCTGCTTTAAACTGCTTAAACATGTCGAATGCTTCATCCTTACTTTTAAGGAGATATACGTAATAGTGCCTTGTACAATCATCAATGAAGGTAATGAAATACATTTTTCCACCTCTAGTTTGACACATTTAAGTCACATACATCTATGCCTATTAGCTCTAGAGGTTCAGTTTCTTGTTCAACATGATGAAACGATGTTCTTGTAAATTTTGCTTCTGCACAAACCTGACATTTATAGTTGGAATCTATGTTACATTTTGGTATAAAATCTAGATTAATCAATTTCCGTAAGATATCGAAATTTACATAGCATATTCTAGAATGCCATAGATTAGAGGAGTCAACAAAATTTTATTCATATCATTGTTTGGTACAATAGTGCTTACATTTGTCTTAAATAAATCATCACAAACATATCCTCTTCTTACATACACTCTATCCTTTAACAACATAAACTTATTAGACACAAAATTGAGTTTGAAGCCATGCTTGCTAAGCGGTGATCCAAAAATTGGGTTCTTGCGGATCTCTGGAGCACAAAGAACATTTGCCAAAGTTAGTTCTTTTCCGAAAGTCATTTTCAGTACAATCCTTCCTTTGCCTTCGACTTTTGATGCGGATGAATTAACCATAAAAAATCGTTCGTTCTCAGTAGCAATTTTGTAGGCTGTAAACAACCACTTATTTGCATATATGTGTCATGTAGCTCCCGTGTCTACAAACCATTCTTTCGAGTTACCAACAATATTGCATTCGGACACTACTGCACAGAAGTCCATATCGGACACGCCTTCTAAGATGTCAGCCATGTTTGCTTCTGATTTATTTTCTTGGGTGTTCGACATTCGACGGCTTTGTGTCCTTTCTTTCCACAATTATGGCATGAACCTTGAAATTTCTTTTATTTCTTAGGGGCATGCTCACGTTTTCTTTTGTTGGTTTTTTGGGTCTCCATTTGCCTTGGCAATCATGGTATGAAAAGTCTTCTTCTCAGATTTTCGGTTATCTTCCTCAATTCTCAATTGGATTATAAGTTCCTCCATTTTCATCTCATTGCGCATGTGCTTAAGGTAGTTTTTGAAATCTTTCCACGAGGGAGGAAGCTTTTCAATTGTAGCGGCAACTTGAAAGGATTCGCTTAGGGCTTTCCTTCATCGTGTAGTTGGTGAATGATGACTTGTAACTTTTGAATCTGATTGATAACGGTCCTTGCATCGATCATTTTGAAGTCAAGGAATTTTCCTGCTATGAATTTCTTCATTCCCGTACCTTTAGTTTTGTACTTTTGCTCAAATGCCATTCAAAGTTCTTTGGATGTTCGAGCAATCCAGTATACATTGTATAGGCTGTTGCGAGCTCGTTTAGTATGTAGTTCTTGCACATAAAATCAGAACTCTTCCAGACATTCAAGGTTTCAATTTTTGTTGAATCGGATTCCAATTCTTCGACTACGGGAGCATTTTCTGTAAGAAACTTTGCAAGGCCTAAAGTCGTCAAACAAAACAGGATCTTTTGCTAGAAGCGTTTAAAGTCCATCCCTATGAACTTTTCCGGCCGTTCTAGATGAGACAGCGCCATTGTTGGAACCATACCAGTAGACTGAGTAGTATTCATAGTCTGTGTTGGTGTAGAATTGTTGCTTTCATGAGATATTTTCGTCTACAAAAACAGCCAACAATAAATAAATATTATTTTAAGATTGTTATTCGTAACGTCAAAAAAGTGTTTCGAAATTGTTATACAGTAACGTCAGAAAAGTGTTCCTAATAGCTAGACAGTAACGTCAGAAAAGCTTTACGAAACTATACACACAAATTGTTAACAGTAACATTACAAAAGTGTTACGAAACTGTTACAATTGTGTTGCAAATTGCAACAACAACAAACCGTCACAGGTACGTAGCAAATTGATACGAGTAGAACTGTGTAGTAACAAATAAAGTGGTAAACAGTGTACCGATTAGATTGTCTGAGTCCAGTGTGTGAAAATTGTTTCCTTGAAACAATATTGCTTCCTTTACAACGCTTAAGGATATCGAAGAGATAAAATGAATCTTTTCTGTGATGCAGTGCAGCAATCGTAGAGCAATGACGAATTCAAGAGTATTTTTAAGAACAAAGTGCTGCAAGGAGAAAGAAAAAGCAAAAAAATTAATTGTGTTACAAGGAGAAAGAAAAAGAAGAAAAATTAATTGTGTTGCGAGGAGAAAGAAAAAGTAGAAAAATTAATTGTGTTTTCACTGTTTTCTACCAACTGCAAAGTGCTAAGTGCATCAAATACGTCTCAAATGCCCACGTGCTCGGGCACAGACACGAGCGCGCGTATGTGGGTGGTGCACACCACCCGTCATGGCTTGTGTCTCTATTTGCCCATATGAATTGTCATAATATCCACATCTTAGTATATAAACACAAATAGTTTATTTTATTCTAAGATGCGGTACTATTCAGCTTTCAAGGTAATTAATGCTTTCACAATCTTCAATACAACTCGTTTATTTCTAACAAGTAATACTGATCAGAGTAGCACTACTACCCCTTCATTCAACAAGGAACAACACATGGACATTTATATACACTCCTGAGCCAATTTTCCATGAAACCCAAGACTGGTCTTGAATCTTATAATGCCTCAGTCGCACATTCTAGTAATTTCTCTTCCGCTATCCAAACACAATGGATAATCGATTCAGGTACAACTGACAACATGACAGGTTTACCTAATTTCTTAGATTTTTATTGTCCATGTTCCACTAAATCTAGTGTCAAGATTGTAGATGGCACTCATTCACCTATTGCAGGAATCGGCACAATTAAATTGTCTACTGATTTACTTCTTAATTAGTACTTTATGTTCCTACTTTAAAATGCAATCTAATCTTTGTCCACAAATTAACTGTTGATTATCGTTATCTTGCTAAATTTATGTCCAATTCTTGTCAATTTTAGGATCTATCATCGGGAAGGATGGTTGACAGTGCTATGATTCATGACGGAATTTATTTCTTTGAAAGAAAGCAACCAATAAAAGAGCAACCTTCTCTGTTTCCTTTGGTTTTGAGTTCTATTTCTAATTCTAATCCATAATATGTTTCAAATTCTGTACCTGACTCAATTTTATGACAATTATGTTATGACATTATCGACGAGCATCCAGTTTTTTTAAATCTAAAACATTTATCTCCATCCATTTTAATCAATAAAAAGGTTGCTAAATTCCAATGTAATATTCATCAGTTTGCAAAACATACACTTGTTTCACTTTCTCAAAAACTATACACACTTTCACAGTTTTTTCTCTCTTGTTCATATTAACATATAGGGACCCTCAAAAGTCACCACTTCTAATGGTAAGCGTTGGTTCATTACATTCATTGATGATTCACACTCGTATCACTTGGGTCTATTTGCTTAGGCATAAGCCTGAGGCATGTAAGGTTTTTCAAAATTTCTGTCATATGATCCAAACACCGCACCATGCTATTAGAACGCAACGTATAAACAATGATATTGGGTATTTCAACACCACCCTCGATCCCTATCTTCTACATAATGGGATCATTCATCAACGCTCATGTGTGGATACTCCACAATAGAATGAGGTCACCGAGGAAAAATCATCATCTATTGAAGGTATCCCGTGCTTTCATGTTTACTATGCCTGCCAAAATATCTTTGGGGCGATGCTGTCCTCACTGCTGCTTATCTCATTAATCGCATTCCTAGTTGTCCTCTTCAGTTCAAAACGCCATATTTTGTTCTTTAATCTCTCCGTCCTCCCATTTCTACAAATACTCTGCCAGTCAAAGTCTTGGGTTGCACCGCTTTTGTGAACATCCACTCCCAACATAGGTGTGACGTCAGGAATTTTTCGCGCTCGAAAATCGACATCCATACTTCATATCGTACTCGAATGCCACAGATCGATCGTTCAAATCCGATTCGCCGGAGCTTATGACACAATTAAGTATAACAAAACAGCGGAAGAAAAGAATAATACATTGATATACAACATTGATACAATATCTGATACAACAGATGATACAATAGATATCAATATACACCAGAGATATGATACAAGAAAAATAGCAGCAGAAAAGAAAATAGATAACACCAGCAGCGGAACAATAACTCCAAAATAGTCTTCAAAGAAGAACTCCAAAACTGAAACTGCATCTCCAAGAACCAATCCAGAAATAGCTCGAACTCCCAATAATGATGCACAAGATAAGCAAGTGTAGTCTGATCCAAAGACTGAACTAACTATAGATAATCCACTACACCTGACTATCTGAAAAACCCAACTCTAGACTGCTCGTGTGGAAAAATTTTGAGCACCCAGATTTAGGAAAGAAACAATAAACTCTGGATCAGTCATGGGACTGGTGTGAGCAACAAAAACAGTTTATCTTTAAAAACAAACAACAAAATATTTTAAAATCGATTTGCAATGCTTTTTAGAAATGAGACTATCATAAGGCCTCCCGCACACACACAAAATGCAAACGCAGAATCGAAGAAGATTTCTCCTTATGATAGTCAAAGATGCTTGATACGCATTAAAAAGAAATATATGATATTATTACTAGTGCATAGTGCAGGAAAAATCATTTCGAAAGTAAAGATATAAATCTTAGCCAACATACGACCATTATCGTATGTCTACTATAGCTACCATGTTCAATAGCAGGTTACCGCCACATTCCATGGCAGGTCATACAACTAAAACCGTACAAGGCTCGTATTGGATGAATGGATTTCCAACAAATGGTCAGGCCAAGGAACTTCCTATTGCCACATGGGAACGCCTTTGGCGGGACGCCTTGAGAACCAAACCGGATCTCTGCCAAACAAGGCCGGCTACCCCCCTTCTCGGGGAATATACAAAACCTCAGATATGCCACTCCCGGTCGTTTGGGACCTTTAAACGACAGCTCTCTAACCAACAACATCACACAGTAAATAATATAGTGTGTCCACATGAGTAAGTATCTGGGCTCCATACCATGATTCTACCCTTTTCTAGAAGGAATGGTCATACCCTAGGGAAGCTACCCCTGAAACCTTGCCAAACAATTCCTATTTCGACCATTACCGGTTTGTGAGGCTCGACGAAGTCTCGTCCACAAAGCTACGTTTTTTACAAAAGCCACGCTTTGATCAACAAATGATCAGCAACACTCAGCAATGCCACATTACCAAGTTGGGAATATATCGCTGATAACCCTCAACTACATAACCTCTAAGGGTGTTAAGCTAAGAGAATAAATTCTCCGCCACCAACGGAAATGTATTTGAAAGAAATCTGCTTTATATCTCAAAATGTAATGTTAGACATACAATCCATTCAAGTCTGTTCTGGGTTCGAACAGAACCAAAGGCACTTTCAAAGAAGTCCTTGCAATCCGGATAATCCCTAATCACATCCGGATTTCCCATCACATATGGAGTCTCTATACCGGGGACCAGTCGATGCAAAGACATTCGACAAGAAACCCTTTCATTTTCGAAAATATCCAATCTTCACCACCGGTCTTCAAATGCTATCCATAACGACGTATCATTATTCGGAATGGGATATATGACACAAGGTACTCTCCCGGCTAAAACGAATAAATGAGCGTAATATTTAAAACATATGGATATGGGATTTCAATTAAGCCACAACTTAAAACCCAAAACTTTCTTCCAAATGGTTTAAACCAATTACCATTTCAAATCTTTAAACAAAAAGATTTATTTCACAAAGATCAATTCATAGATTTCCAAAACAATCTCCATTCCAATTGGATTAACTCGTTAAATCTTTAAATCAAAGATTTAACTTATAACTTTCAAACCGTTTCTATAACTTGGAAATTATTTTCATTTTAAACAAGAAATATTTTTAACACAAATAGGATGTTCATTTCTTATATGAAAGCTTTAATTATTTGAGAACAAATAGTTTTCATTTCAGAAAAATCCAATTATATTTGCATGAGTTAAAGCCTTGGAATTTAAATTCAAATTCCCAAATCAATACCTTTAAAATAGTTTAACACATATAAACTCATTTATAAGTTGAATAGCCTTTCTAAACCTTGGTTTCCAAATCACAGAATTCAATTTCAAATATTGAAATCAAATTTAAATCAAAATATTTAAATTTCAAAACTCAATCAAGTTAATCAAAAAAAATTCATCTTTGAAATTCCATTTCAAAAGCTTTTCACATTTAAACCCAATCCATTTCCAAAGCATTTGAATTTAAATATTCAACTTTTAAAATCATTTCAAACTCGGTGACTTAACCGATTTCCTCATGAAATCCATATTTGTGTGTGTATGAGTGTGGTCTAAGGGTTTAACACAATAGCGCAACATCATTCAATCATCACAGATTAGAAATACAGTTGATAAGCGATATAATCTATAACGCTTATCGTCCATTCACAGATTCACGGATAATATACAAATGTAAACAAATGAATAAATCATACACAGCTCAATCCACAGTACAAAATATGACAAATCAGATAGGGCAATCAATTCAAGGCATCACATATAATACGATCATCCATAAGTAAGGTCGAGCATTTAATAATCATTTATAAGCAGGATTAATTAATCGTTTAATCCTAATCAATTCAATTTATTTCCTAGTAAATTGATTACTTATGAATTAATTATCAAATCCTGATTAATTAATTACAAATCATTTGATATAAATTAATTTATCAAACACTTTAATTAATTAAAATTATTCTTAATTTATCCTATTAATTAAATTAAACTTAAAATCAGTTACATAATTAATTAATCCCTAAATTAATTATTTTAAGAAATTAAAACCTTTAATTACTTATTTAATTAATCCAATTCATTAATTTATTAATTTAATAGATTACCCATTTTAACTGACTTAAAATTTTATAAATTTCAGATCATCATTATATCTTCATCACTTAAGTTAAAACTCGTTCTTAGTGGTGATTTAAATATCATTTATAAACATGTTTTGAAAACTTTTGTTTTCAAACTTATCTTTTAATCTCATTCTAAATCCAAGGTTTTTAAAATAATTCCTTATTTGCCTTTTATAATGTTTAAAAACTAATTTCCTAATATTTTCAAATTTACATGTTAAAGAATATTCATTTTATGAAGAAGTTTAAAAGAATATAAAACCCAATTCATTTTTATTAATTCAAACCGTATTTGAAATATACTTTTAACATTCAAGGTCGTTTTAAAACATTCTAATTACAAATTTATTAAATCTTGACTTGCAATTATCGATTAACATCTTGATTACTTCACTAACAAAAATTAATTAACATAAAACTCTTCATCTTGCCCTTGAAAATATATTTATATTTAATAACTTGAACTTTCTCAAGTTCCACATAATCTACACCGAGCAAAACTTCCGGGTAACTCGAGTCGAACCCCGGAGAAATTCCCCTCTTTTCCCGGGTTTCCCCCATCTTGCTCCTTCTTCCTTCATCTCTGGCTTGCCTCTTTTATTTTTTTCTTTTTTTAAAAATAAAAACAGTAAGTACTAAGCTGATAGAGGTGCAAACACTACGCGATCACTAGCCCAAACCGAGAGCAAACTTCAATTGCTCGAGAATGCCTCCGAGTCACCACGCGATCCCAGGACTGACACGCGATCAATGTCGTGCACGTGCACGAGCACTCGCTGGAGCTCCGGCGAACTCCACCAACATCAGCAAGTCACGAATCCACCATATACTCCAAATCAAATCTCGATTCGACCACATCCCCTCTAAATGAAAAATAACTATCTCGTTCGAAACCTGGAACAAAAACTTGAACCCCCCATCAACCTGTCACTGCCTCGTTTTCGATGCGCTGATCAGCGTTGCCTTTGAAACTCCGGCGAAGACCTCGTCTGCCCCCTAACTCCCATCACTCCAAACCCCGAAGCACTCGACGCTCTGACGAAACCGTGGTGCACGATTTTTCTCCCCGTTCAAAAACTAGGTTTAAAAAATTTGATCCCTCACCGCCGACGCTACCATCGCTATCATCACCTCCGACCATTTTTCCTAGCAAACCCGTAGGCTCGTCTACCACCCCGAACAACCCCAACCAACACGAACCATTCGATCACCAGAAAATGATAAAAATGCATATTTTGTTCAACTATTAACTGCAACTAGGATAGTCAACTAAAAATCTTCATATTAGTTTTAAAAATCATAAATTTCAGTAGGAATCCAAGTTACGAACTTGAATTAGCTTTCTATAACAATTGGATTTATCAATGTGTTGCTTGATTAACTGTAATCAAAGCTTCCAGTAAAAATATTCCACTAACCTGTCTTAAAACAAATTTGTTAATCTTATTTTTTGATTAAACAACTTGTTTTGTTTTAAACTATAAGAATGTAAATGGTATGATGAAAAAGTTTTCAAATTTTGAACAATTATTTAACTCTGCAACAAAAACAGAGGAGAACAAGTAGATAAAATTTTCACAAAACAATTCATCTATATACAGAAACATATATATAAACAAAGCTTACTTATTTCAGATTTAAACCATAAAATCCAAATTCATATACTTAAGTTTTAAATAATGTTACTCACCTTTGCTTGAGAATGACAGAGCACTTTTTTTTTATTTGAAAAGCTTTGAACTTTAAAAACTATGAAGTTGTTTGCTTTGATTTTCCCCCGTAATCTTCTTGCTTGTTGTTGTATAAAGCTTCAGTTTATAACAATGGAAATGCTTTCAGCTTTGAATTTGAAGCTTGCCTCAAGTTGAAGATTGAAATTTTAAATTTCGACTATGCTTTGCTATGTTTTTACTGAACGAACTAAGATAAGAAGAAGTTGATATATGTAGAAAGAAGTTTACAGGATATTATATTGTTGTACAGGTTAATATATTATTTCTTTGTTCAGGGTGACTATAATATTTGTACAATACAATAGGTATGGCTGATGATGCTTGTACAGGTGATAATATTTTGTTGTACTAAGAACATGGCTGAATTGCTTGCATTCCCTTTTCTTGGCTGATATCATGCTTTGCTTGACTAAAGACATTTTTTTTCCATTTGTTTACTAGCTTATACCTTTTAAATTATGTATGTACTTACAGGTTTGTATTGTAGACATTTGTTTTGTCTTTGCATGAATTAATCCCCAGGCTCTTATATTTAAATGAATTTTTTTGTTTCTTTCTTTTGTTTTATTCTTGCCTTATTACTTAGTAATATAAATGTATATATATATTTTATCATGTTGTTATAATTTAACAAATTTGTTTAATGTGTATGTTTTATATTTTATAGTTTATCAATATTTCATTTGCCTTGGTATTGTTTTAAGTGTACACAACATACTTATAGTTGAATATCTTTTAATCTTATATTTTGTTTTTGCTTTTATATTGCCTTGTTTTATATGCTTATGCATATCACTTTTTTTCTATTTCCATTTGTTTGTACTATACTTGAATGTATGCTTATCCTTTCTTTTGCAAGCTATTGAATATATTTACAAAGTTTATTTTATTTTAAAGATTTTTGAAAGACTTCATTTTCGAATTTTATAAATCATAGTTTCTTTCAAAACACACATATCTATTATTTATAAATAAATTTGAAACGGAAATTTCTATTTAAAATAAGAATTCATATGTAAAGACATTTTATTATAAATATTGTTTTAAAAATAACTCAATGTTAAATTAAAATAATTTATAAAAGAAACTATCTCTTTCTTAATAAATAACATATTTTATTTGGTTTTGGATAAACCCAAATCAATTTATCATTTAATTTCACAATTTTAAATCAAAAATAATTTAATTATCAATTTAAAATTGATTAAAATTCGGGATCGTTACAAACTTCCCGCTTAAAAGGAATTTCATCCTCGAAATTCGCCAGAGAGAGATAACGAAGATAGATGAAAGATAGAAAAATATCCTTTCAGATCAAACTGCATATTTATCCTGCATTTGGTAAGCCAAATCAGAATATCAACAATAGATACAAGAACGAATCTATTCAACACTTCACAAGATACTCGGGTTATCAAACCTACGAAATATACAGTGGTATTGGTTAGTTCGAAGGGATAACTAACCATTCGTAGATTATATCGAGACCCAAATAATAGATAAATCGATTTAATCTTCCACAATTTCCAAACATCAGATATGGATTCCAAACTCAAGTCGGAATACTTATACTTTAGGGTATATACAACTTGTCCCTCTTCGGACTTCGATCTACCCAAGAAATTACAATAGAATTTCAAATTTGGTTTTAAACAAAATCATTTTATCAATACAATTCAAATTTAGCTTCATATTCTATTAACCAATTTAACTCAATTTATAATTTCCTATTTATTTAAATTTTCAATTTCAAATTTCCAATTCATTCATATTTAATAAGGTTTAAATCAAGAACTGATAAGAAACCAGTGAAATACGAAGTAAGAATTTTCTACAACGATTCGTAGAGCCATCATCACACTGAAACTTCTTCTTGTAGCTATCACAAAGCAATCAAAAGAATTTGAAAACGAATCAAAGAAAATTGAGAAGAAAAAGATTGTTTCCACTGTCGTTACAGAGTATTGACCAATTATAGTCGTATTCCCCTGTCCCCTACGTCGTCTTCTTCTTGCACTCATATACACTATCGGTGGATAGTAAGAGAATTTACTAAGGCATTCAAATGGATATCTTAGGGATTACTCATTCTAGGGATACTTCACCCTATCTCTAATGAGCTACTTAATGTGTTATACTCGTGAGCTAAAGTTTTACCTTAGCTCTGATACCAAAAGTGACGTCACCGTCGCTTCCATCACCTCCGTTCATTCTTCCTAGCAACCCCGTACGCTCGTCTACCACCCTGAACAACCCCAACCAACACGAACCATTCGATCACCATAAAATGATAAAAATGCATATTTTGTTCAACTATTAACTGCAACTAGGATAGTCAACTAAGAATCTTCATATTAGTTTTAAAAATCATAAATTTCAGTAGGAATCCAAGTTACCAACTTGATTTAGCTCTCTATAACAATTGGATTTATCAATGTGTTGCTTGATTAACTGTAATCAAAGCTTTCAGTAAAAATATTCCACTAACCTGCTTTAAAACAAATTTGTTTATCTTAGTTTTTGATTAAGCAACTTGTTTTGTTTTAAACTATAAGATTGTAAATGGTATGATGAAGAAGTTTTCAAATTTTGAAAAATTATTTAACTCTGCAACAAAAACAGAGGAGAACAAGTAGATAAAATTTTCACAAAACAATTCATCTATATACAGAAACATATATATAAACAAAGCTTACTTATTTCAGATTTAAACCATAAAATCCAGATTCATATACTAAAGTTTTAAATAATGTTACTCACCTTTGCTTTAGAATGACAGAGCACTTTTCTTTATTTGAAAAGCTTTGAACTTTAAAAACTGAGAAGTTGTTTTCTTTGATTTTCCCCCATTATCTTCTTGCTTGTTGTTGTATAAAGCTTCAGTTTATAACAATAGAAATGCTTTCAGCTTTGACTTTGAAGCTTGCCTCAAGTTGAAGATTGAAGTTTTAAATTTCGACTATGCTTTGATATGTTTTTACTGAACAAACTAAGATAAGAAGAAGTTGATATATGTAGAAAGAAGTTTACAGGATATTATATTGTTGTACATGTTAATATTTTATTTCTTTGTTCAGGGTGACTATAATATTTGTACAATACAATAGGTATGGATGATGATGCTTGTACAGGTGATAATATTTTGTTGTACTAAGAAAATGGATGAATTGCTTGCATTCCCTTTTCTCGGCTGATATCATGCTTTTCTTGACTAAAGACATTTTTTTTCCATTTGTTTACTAGCTTATACCTTTTAAATTATGTATGTACTTACAAGTTTGTATTGTAGACATTTGTTTTGACTTTGCATGAATTAATCCCCAAGCTCTTATATTTAAGTGAATTTTTTTGTTTCTTTCTTTTGTTTTATTCTTGCCTTATTACTTAGCAATATAAATGTATATATATATATTTTATTATGTTGTTGTAATTTAACAAATTGGTTTAATGTGTATGTTTTATATTTTATAGTTTATCAATATTTCATTTGCCTTGGTATTGTTTTAAGTGTACACAACATACTTATAGTTCAATATCTTTTAATCTTATATTTTGTTTTTTCTTTTATATTGCCTTGTTTTATATGCTTATGCATATCACTTTTTTTCTATTTCCATTTGTTTGTACTATACTTGAATGTATGCTTATCCTTTCTTTTGCAAGCTATTGAATATATTTACAAAGTTTATTCTATTTTTAACATTTTTGAAAGACTTCATTTTCGAATTTTATAAATCATAGTTTCTTTCAAAACACACATATCTATTATTTATAAATAAATTTGAAACGGCAATTTCTATTTAAAATAAGAATTCAGATGTAAAGACATTTTATTATAAATATTGTTTTAAAAATAACTCGATATTAAATTAAAATAATTTATAAAAGAAACTATCTCTTTCTTAATAAATAACATATTTTATTTGGTTTTGGATAAACTCAAATCAATTTATCATTTAATTTCACAATTTTAAATCAAAAATAATTTAATTATCAATTTAAAAATTGATTAAAATTCAGGATCGTTACATTAGGAGTAAACTTGATCCTAGAGCCATTAAGACAATTTTTTCTAGGTTATTCCCCTATTGAAAAAGGCCATTGGTGTTAGTCCCCTCACCGAAAAATCATTTATCTCAAGTGATGTCACCTTTTTTGAAAATACTGCTCCACTCCTACCTCGCTTTAGGGGGAGCACATCCATCACAAGCAAGAATTCATTGCTTGGTCGAAGGAGAATTCATTGTTTCGGTTGTGTGACTTGTCAGCCGTAAATTTGAACAGCGATTAATATTAAACTGTTCAAATATTAATGTTCACACGTCACTTAGCAGGTGGTGTGACATTTTGACCAAATTTATTGCTTACTTGGGTTCGGTAAAATCCAAGTTCACTTTGTTAAATGTTACCCGGTTATGACTTACACCATTTCTTCTCGTCAAAGCTGTATCATTTTGAACTTACGGAATTTGGTAACGGTCAAAATTCCAATATCGTTCATATATAACTTTATAGTCCAAACACAAAGTCCTTGATTCAATAATAACAATTATTACTATCCGAAATGCTCTAGTCAGAGACTTTGACTTTGAGGTGATTTCAGTTGACCGTGGTACTAATATCATATAACTGAAAAACGAATCCTCTTCTGAATAGTGTTTCACTTCCAATGCTTCCACTCGACGCAACTACAGTCGTTCAATGAACGTTGTGCCATGATTAAATCATAATCAAAGCGGAACTTCTATATTGTAGATCAACCGTGTTCTTAAGTCAAGAGAACTCTGTAAACCGGTCATATCGATATTTTCTGCTTGACCTTTAGTTATATTAACCAACAAAATCTATATATTGAGTCATTCTATAGTTATCCAATAATTATCAGTACGAAACCAATTAGTGCCCCCAATAGGCTTGAGTAATACACCGACGAACATTTGAAAGTCATTAAGTAATCTAGTCTCAACGACTGTATCGATATCCAGTCTTGATACATCTTGACTAGGAATATTTAAAATGATATATTTATTTTCATTGTGACAAGTTACTCATGGTTACAACACTTTGAAACTATTATTACAAAACATACAATTTATGGATTTTCTATTAAATATATTTTAATTAAATTATTTAATTAATATAACACATTATACCAAGTATAAAATAGAAAGAAAACACATTTTATTTTGAACAAGATTGGTTACCAAGATATATATTTGTAACAAATTATATAATTCACCCTAGGATATACCTCTAACTTTACCATCCCATACTTAACTCGTCTATTGATTGAGGAATAACTTATTATTTCAGCATTGAATTCACAACCTTGAACTTGCTTAAGACAGCCGCCCACAACCACCATGACCCGAGGAGACTTCTGATGACTGACGCTAACCTCCACCAGGTTAGATTGATGAGGCTGGATCACATGATGGTTGGGGATAGACCTTGCCAAGGAAGAAACCGGCAAAGAAGACAACCAAGGTGGAGAAGCCGGTCAATGTCAAGCGGGACTGTTTTAAAGCCCATTTTATCATCGATGTCGGACTGATCACAAATGCAAATTAGGGATATGATGAAATAGTTACGCGAGGAGAAAGAGGAGTGGCAACATGTAGATCTCAACAAATTGGGTGATGTTGTGCCAACATTGCAGCGAGACAACGAGAACAATTTAACTCACAACATCCAGTTAATGTCTCGGTCCCTTGCCATGAGCCAGTTAAAAAGGAATGAAATGCCGAGGTAAGCTCTGAGGATAGTGTTGTGGGAGGGGAAGAGCCGGGCGTTGGTAGGGACATAGGTCCTCCTCCTGTCCAATCCTTGCATACGACCATTTGTATCCTGGACATAAAGAGGGGGGGGTCTGTAACAACCCGCATATTTAACGATTTTTTATTTAAATGTTTTATTTAAATATTGTGTTGTTAGTCGGATTTTGGGTCCCAAATGTTACTTTTTGCAAATGACCGAATTGGCACCCAAAACCGCCTCCATTGAGTCCAAAATGGTGTTTGCGATCTTTTTGAGTATAAGCTTTGATATGTTTGGAGTAAGTTGAATTTTGCTACTTTTTCTAGTTGGGTTTTGGGTTTGGGTTCAGCCCACTAGCTAACTAAATACCCTAGCTCAGCCCATCTCTTTCCATTCACTCATTTTAACTCACAACTCAAGCTAAAACTGAAAATGCGGGAAACGAAGAGGAATTAGAAATTCCAAGCCCTAGTTGCAACTTGAATTCTTGCTCCAAAATCAAAGAGAAGGTGTTGGTAAGCCTCTTCTTCATCTTCTCCAACTCTTCTCCTCTTCAATTTCTGAAAGTTTTCCTAAACCTAACTTTGGGAAATATGTGTTTTATTCTTAGATTGAAGCTTGTAGAGTGAAGTGAAGAGTAGTTAGTCTCCTTCTTGTGTTTGTGCTCCTCATCTTTGGTTGTGTGTAAAAAGGTGAGTTTTGAACTCACATCTACTTCTCTTGATATCACGGGTGATGGGTATGAATTCTTATTACTTATTCATATGCATTTTATTTTTGATTGGATTGGTTATATGAATATTCCAATTCTTGAGTTTCAAAATCAAATTTTTATGAACATTCTCTTATGGATGTTTTGATCTTGCTTTGGTGATGAATCGAAGTGTTTATAGGGCCGGGTAGCCGCTAGGCGTGAACCCCTAGCGTCCGTGCTCGTCCGATTGAAAGTTGGGAAGTTTGCTCCTCATTTGGGATAGGCTGGAAACAGCCCAGGTTGTAGGGTCAGCCGACCGACCTGCAACCCCGAGCATTTTTCTGCTCCTGGCCAGCCGACCGAGCCCTGTAGCCGGTCGACCGACCTGCTCCTGTTTGCCTATTTTTGCCTTTTTGCGTGTTTTCCAAATTTTATCGATTCAAGTTGGTTCTTAGTGGTTGTTATTGCATATTTGGCTTTGATAACTTATTTTTGACTTCATTCACAGGTTTTCATAAATAATCCCTCTAAATTGTATTAAAAGTTTGCTCTCTAATTTATAAACTCTATTTAAGACGCGCATACACAATTTCGCACTTCGAGCGGAGTGGAAGGGAGATTAAATGGTTAAGTAAAACACGGACCATGAATCCTTGCGTTTGTCTTTCCGATTAATCCCTGACCTATTCGATTGATTGTTTTGACCTTTTGGTCTGGTTTACCAATGAGATGAGGTAGACTTTGTACTGCTTTGAGTGTGAATTTAACTAGCGGATAGCAAGCCGTTTAGTGCGAACGAGTGGTTATGGTACTCACGTTACCACTTTTCGGATTCCTTTTCGAGAGTTGTGAAACATTCCGCCAGTTAGTGGTGTCCAGTACTGGGCCTTCGGACCTTCACCACTACGGTTTGTTGCCTTCAGGTATGTTGCCTTCGGGTTTGCACCTTCAGGTTTGTTGCCTTCGGGTATGTTGCCTTCGAGTATGTTGCCTTCGGGTATGTTGCCTTCGAGTTTGTACCTTCGGGTTTGTGCCTTCGGGTTTGTTGCCCTATTGTATCGCTTTTGGAGTTAGGTCTTTATGAGCCGCTCGAGTGATATTTGGGTTTGGAGTCTTCGGGCTCATGGATCCTTGTTTATACAGTACTAAGCACGTGCAAATTTTATGATGTTTCATTGATATGTATATTCCCTAGGTATCGCCCTTCGGTGTTGGTCTTTTTAAGCCGCATTATATGTAGCGATTACCTTGTGGAACTTGTGTTACCTTCATTGGTATTTGTTATTTGCCTTTATGGCTTGTTTTGGGATATTCCTATCCTTTGTTTCTATGAGTTGCCGATGATACGAGGCTTGTTAAGATATGATTCATCTTTTGTTAGATGATTGTGTTATCTCTTTTAGAGATATTTTTATACGTTGTGACCTTGCAGGTTATTGTTGTTCAGTTTATCTAACTGATTTGTGTAGCTAGAATGACCCGTGTATTTTATACTCGGGTCAGACCGAGATGTTTCAGGTTAGGTGCATTTGGACTTAGCCTATTTTGCTTCCGCATGGACTATTCAGCTTGTTCCTTTTTATTAAAGCTTTGTGTAGTCCTTTTTGTTGTAACTCTGATATGTATTCATCCGGAATCGTTTGTATATTGTGGTTTGCTATACCACTTGACATGTATTAGTTTGTATACTCTGTTACGTATCAATATATGTGTATATGATGATCTATTGTTCTGTGATGTATATTACAATTGAGCTGTTATATTCTGTTCTAATAGATCCTCCAACCACCTATGGTTTTGTTTTAAGTATTCATTGCGTATGTCGACCTGCTTGGTATGTCTATTGTCGATATATTCAGTAGATAGTTAGAGCAAGGCTATAGATGGTCGCTTCTAACCAGCCTTATTCTCCGTGTTAGTTGACGGTATTATCCTGTAGTGTCCTTGGATAGCGTGCATATAGAGGTGGGGCGTCACAGCGTGGTATCAGAGCTAAGGTTCAGAACAAAGTATGATAAACACAGAATAGATGCACATATTCCGGTACATCAAATTGTATAAGTGATACAAATCTTTGAACCATCTTGCCTCTATTTTCTTCTGTGCCTTGGTAGTAGATAGTGTGGCAATACGTCTAGGAATGTATTTTATTCCATAGTATACCATCTTGGATTATCTATCTTGTGAATAATCTTGTTCTTATCTTACTTTCAGCGTATGGCTGGAAGAGGCAGGGGACGACGTTCGGATGCTGGGCAATCCAGTGGCTCACATCCGGATGGCATTTATATGTCTGCCGATTAGTTTTTGGAGTTGTTTAGGAGCACTCAGCCTCCAGTTCCTCCTCGAGTTTCTCCACCTCGCAAGTCTGCCTTTGCACGTTTGTGCAGTGATTTTTCTCATCTTGGGGGAAAGCCGTTTAAGGGCTCCGAGTCTGTTCTTGAAGTCCAAGCTTGGTTTCGCACGTGCGAGCGTATTTTCTCTCGCATGGATCTTTCCGACCATGATAGAGTTCTTGTAACTTCTAGCTTATTACAAGAGCGTGCTCTTGATTGGTATGAGCTTCTTGTAGCCGAAATTGATGAGTCTACTCTTTCTTGGACTCAGTTTTGAGAGTGATTTGAATCAAGTTCGTTCCTGGATCTGAAAAAGTTTTATTGACCTGTCGCTTCCTTGAGTTGAAGGAAGGGAAATCTTCTGTTTCTGAGTATGTTGCATCATTCGAGGCTTTATCTAAGTATGGTCTTGAATTCATTAGAACTTCTTATAAGAAAATTTTGAAGTTTGTTTCTGGTCTTAAGAAATATCTTAAGAAGTCTTTGTTGCTCCAGCTTAAGCTTTCTTTTGAGGAGTTGGTGGATTCTGCGCTTCATCTCGAGACCGTCAAGAAGGAGTGTGATAGTGATGTTGATGTCGAGGTTTCCAAGAACCCCAATAAGAAGTAGTTTCCATTCCAGAAGTCCAGGTCTTTTCCTTCTAAGAAGAAGAAGGCTGTTAGTTCTATCTCTCAGCCTCAATCTTCTGGAACACCTTTCCTTCGGAAGTGTTTCAATTGTGGTTCTCCTGATCATATTATTCGAGCTTGTCCTAAGCCTCTCTTCTGCCGTTATTGCAAGAAGGAAGGTCATCATGTCTCCACTTGCCCCACTGTTCCGGCTGGTGCCAAGTCTAGCAAGCTTTATGCTGCTAAGGCTTTTGAAGGTCCTTCTCAACCCAAAGGTATACTCCATCTATGTTGGAAGGTTCTATTTTATTTCATGATCATAGTATTCGAGTTCTTTTTGATACGGGTGCATCACATTCTTTCGTATCGAAAAAGCTTGTTGATGGTTTATCTTTGGATGTTTCTTTTTTGGTTACTTCTTTAAGGATTGCGAATCCTATTAGGGGATCCGCGACCCTTAGTACGCTTTGTGATGATGTTGAGATTGTTTTATGTGGCTTTTCTTGTCGTGCGAATCTGCACGTTATTTCTTGTCTGGGATTTGACATGATTTTGGGAATAGACTGGTTAGTGAGATATGATGCCAGGATTATTTGTTCGGAGAGAATTTTGTATCTTCGACATCCGGGTTCGCCTACTCAGTTATCTCTTGTTCTTTGGGATGTGGATAATTCCAAAATGGCTTTATGTTCTCTTAACTCGTGAGATGATGATGACATATCTCGTATTCCTATTGCTTGTGACTTTTCTGATGTTTTTGAGCCTGTTTCGTGTTTGCCACCCAAGCGGGCAATTGAGTTCTGCATTGATCTCATTCCAGGCGCGCATCTAGTTAGTCGTCCTCCCACGAGGATGTCTACAAAGGAAATTGAGGAACTCAAGAAGCAGCTTTTAGAGCTTGAGTCCAAGCAGTTGATTCACTCTAGTTTTCTCTGTAGGGATCCGCGATCGTCTTCGTGAAGAAATCCAATGGAACTCTTAGGCTTTGCATTGACTATCGCAAGCTTAACGAGTTAACCATCAGGAATAGGCATCCATTGCCTAGGATCAATGATATGTTCGATCTATTGAGTGGTGCTAAGGTCTTTTCTCAGCTTGACCTTGCCACGGGTTTTCATCCGTTACGAGTCGCGGAGGATAGCATACCTCTTACCGCTTTCCACACTCGTTATGGTTCTTTTGAGTGGCTCGTTATGCCGTTCGGTTTGACGAACGCTCCTGCTTTCTTTGTCGATCTCATGAATCGGGTATTTTGGGAACATCTCGATAAGTTCGTCCTTGTCTTCATTGATGATATCCTTATTTATTCTAAGTCTGAAGCTGAGCATGCTAATCACTTAAGAATTATCTTGAGTACTCTCCGTCATCATCAGCTTAGAGCCAAATTCTCCAAGTGCCATTTTTGGGGGAATAGGGTTAAGTTCTTAGGCCATGTTGTATCTTCTGATGGCATTTCTGTCGATCCCTCAAAGATCGAAGCCATCCAGAATTGGAAGAGGCCTGAGAATGTTCATGAGATTCGTAGTTTCCATGGATTGGCGGATTGTTACCGTCGGTTCATTAAGGATTTTTCCCGTGTTGTGCTTCCTCTCACCAACCTTACTCGAAAAGACATTCGTTTTATTTGGTCCAACAAGTGTGAAGCTTCCTTTCAGACATTGAAGGAACTTCTCACTAATGCTCCTATTCTTGTGGTTCCCGAGGGGAATCATGATCTTGTTGTCTACACCGATGCTTGTGGTAGTGGTCTCGGTGCTGTTCTTGTGCAGAAGGATCGGGTAGTTGCTTATACTTCTTGGCAACTGCGTCCGAATGAAGTTCGCTATGCCACTCATGATCTTGATTTAACCGCCATCGTCTTCGCCTTGAAGATTTGGCGACACTATTTATTGGGCGAGCGCTTCATTCTCTATACCGATCATAAATCCTTAAAGTATTTGTTTACTCAGAAGGAACTCAATATGAGACAACAACGTTGGCTCGATTTTCTTGCTTCCTATGACTTTGATATCCAGTTTACCCCTGGTAAGGGTAATCGTGTTGCTGATGCGCTTAGTCGCAAACATTCGGCTGTTATTTCTATGATGCTTGCCGAATGGGATATTCTTGAGACTCTATCTTTTTGTGAAATTCGTGATCGAGGTTCATCTTTTGATTCTCCTATTCTATTATTTAGTTTGGGAGCTCGACCCATTTTGTTGGATCGTATTGCCGATGCTCAGTGGCGTGATCCTGATTTGTTGCATCTTATTCAGCTTTGTGAGTCTTGATCCTATGATGAGACATTGCGGGATTTCAGCATTGATTCTCGTGGGTGTCTTCACAAGAAGAACCGTCTTTTTGTGCCTTCTGATTCTGCACTTAGGCATGATATTCTTGAGGATTGTCACCGTTCTAAATATACCATTCATCCTGGTAGTAGTAAGATGTATGCCGATATGCGTCATCTTTATTATTGGGAAGGCATGAAGCGCAGTGTGGCGAGTTATGTGAGTAATTGCATAACCTGTCAGCGTATTAAGGCCGAACATCAGCGTCCTTCGGGTCTTCTTCAGCCTCTTGAGATTCCATTGTGGAAATGGGATCAGATTTCTATGGATTTCATTGATGGCCTACCTCGTTCGAGATCAGGCCATTCTAGCATTTGGGTTATTGTTGATCGCCTCACTAAGTCTGCTCATTTTATCCCTATTAAGTATAATAGGACTGCTTCGCATTTGGCTAAGTTATATGTCAAGGAAATCGTGAGACTTCACGGTGTTCCTAGTTCTATTGTGAGTGATCGTGATCCTTTATTCACGAGTCATTTTTGGAAGAGTCTTCAGCAAGCTTTGGGAACAAATCTTAATTTCAACACAGCTTATCATACGCAGTCTGTCGGACAGACTGAACCGGTGAATCGTATCTTGGAAGATCTTCTTCGTGTTTGTATTTTTGATTTTGGTGGTAGTTGGGAGGATCACCTACCTCTTGTAGAGTTCTCCTACAACAATAGTTTTCAGTCTAGTATCGGTATGGCTCCTTTCGAAGCTTTATATGGAAGGCCATGTCGATCACCTTCTTCTTGGTTGGAATCTAGGGAGAAGCTTATTCTTGGTCCAGATTTTGTTCGGGATTCTTCTGAGAAGATCGATCTTATTCGTTTGAGAATGAAAGAGGCACAGAGCCGCCAGAAATCGTACGCGGACAACCGTAGGAAGCCTCTCGAGTTCTCGATTGGTGATCTTGTCTTTGTTTGTGTTTCTCCTTTGAAAGGGGTGATGCACTTCAGTACGACTGGGAAATTGGCTTCTCGCTTTATAGGACCATTTTCTATTACTGAACGTATTGGCCCTGTGGCTTATAGAGTTTCACTTCCAGCTCATTTATCTGGCATTCATGACGTGTTTCACGTCTCTCAACTTCGGAAGTGTCATCGGGAGTCGGATTCTCTTATTGTTTCTCCTGATTTGCAAGAGCTTGAGGTCTCACCGGACTTATCTATTGTACAACAACCTATTCACGTGCTTGAGGTGCGACACCTTCGGAACAAGGACGTGCCACTCGTTAAAGTTCAATGGTCCGCTATTCCTAATGACTGTACTCGGGAAACCAGAGAGTATATCGAGCGATCTTATCCGGGTTTTCTATCTTTGCTTGGGAATGGTGAGAATATCTTTTCGTCTCAAGCTTATTTCCTTTTCTTTTGAATGTTGTTTGTATGTAGTTGTTACAAACATCGTCTCTGGGAATTGCGGGGACGCAATTTTGTAAGGAGGGGAGATCTGTAACAACACGCATATTTAACGATTTTATATTTAAATGTTTTATTTAAATATAGTGTCGTTAGTCGGATTTTGGATCCGAAATGTTACTTTTTGCAAATGGCCGAATAGGTACTCGAAACTGCCTCCATTGAGTCCAAAATGGCGTTTACGATCTTTTTGAGTATAAGCTTTGATATGTTTGGAGTAAGTTGAATTTTGCTACTTTTTCTAGTTTGGTTTTGGGTTTGGGTTCAGCCCACTAGCTAAATAAATACCCTAGCTCAGCCCATCTCTTTCCATTCACTCATTTTCACCTCCCAACTCAAGCTAAAACTGAAAATGGGGGAAAGGAAGAGGAATTAGAAATTCCAAGCCCTAGTTTCCTCTTGCAACTTGAATTCTTGCTCCAAATTCAAAGAGAAGGTGTTGGTAAGCCTCTTCTTCATCTTCTCCAACTCTTCTCCTCTTTAATTTCTGAAGGTTTTAATAAACCTAACTTTGGGAAATATGTGTTTTATTCTTAGATTGAAGCTTGTAGAGTGAAGTGAAGAGTAGTTAGTCTCCTTCTTGTGTTTGTGCTTCTCATCTTTGGTTGTGTGTAAAAAGGTGAGTTTTGAACTCACATCTACTTCTTGATATCATGGGTGATGGGTATGAATTCCTATTACTTATTCATATGCATTTGATTTTTGATTGGATTGGTTTTATGAATATTCCAATTCTTGAGTTTCAAAATCAAATTTTTATGAACATTCTCTTATGGATGTTTTGATCTTGCTTTGGTGATGAATCGAAGTGTTTATAGGGCCGGGTAGCCGCTAGGCGTAAACCCCTAGCGTCTGTGCTAGTCCGATTGAAAGTTGGGTAGTTTGCTCTTCATTTGGGATAGGCTGGAAACAGCCCAGGTTGCAGGGTCAGCCGACCGAGCCCTGTAGCCGGCCGACCGACCTGTTACCCCGAGCATTTTTCTGCTTCTGGCCAGCCGACCGAGCCCTGTAGCCGGCCGACCGACCTGCTGCTGTTTTGCCTATTTTTGCCTTTTTGCGTGTTTTCCAAATTTTATCGATTCAAGTTGGTTCTTAGTGGTTTTTATTGCATCTTTGGCTTTGATAACTTATTATTGACTTCATTCACGGGTTTTCGTAAATAATCCCTCTAAATTGTATTAAAAGTTTGCTCTCTAATTTACAAACTCTATTTAAAACGCACATACACAATTTCGCACTTCGAGCGGAGTGGAAGAGAGATTAAATGGTAAGGTAAAATACGGACCAAGAATCCATGCGTTTGTCTTTTCGATTAATCCTCGACCTATTCGATTGATTGTTTTGACCTTTTGGTCTGGTTTACCAATGAAATGAGGTAGACTTTGTACTGCTTTGAGTGTGAAATTAACTAACGGATAACAAACCGGTTAGTTCGAACGAGTGGTTATGGGACTCACGTTACCACTTTTCGGATTCCTTTTCGAGAGTTGTGACACATTCCTCCGGTTAGTGGTGTCCAGTACTGGGCCTTCGGACCTTCACCACTACGGTTTGTTGCCTTCGGGTGTGTTGCCTTCGGGTGTGTTGCCTTCGGGTTTGCACCTTCAGGTTTGTTGCCTTCGGGTATGTTGCCTTCGGGTTTGTACCTTCGGGTTTGTGCCTTCGGGTTTGTTGCCCTATTGTATCGCTTTCGAAGTTAGGTCTTTATGAGCCGCTCGAGTGATATTTTGGTTTGGAGTCTCCGGGCTCATGGATCCTTGTTTATACAGTACTGAGCACCTGCAAATTTTATGACGTTTCATTGATATGTATATTCCCTAGGTATCGCCCTTCGGTGTTGGTCTTTTTGAGCCACATGATATGTAGCGATTACCTTGTGGAACTTGTGTTACCTTCACTGGTATTTGTTATTTGCCTTTATGGCTTGTTTTGGGATATTCCTATCCTTTGTTTCTATGAGTTGCCGATGATACGAGGCTTGTTAGGATATGATTCATCTTTTGTTAGATGATTGTGTTATCTCTTTTAGAGATATTTGTTATACGTTGTGACCTTGCAGGTTGTTGTTGTTCAGTTTATCTAACTGATTTGTTTAGCTAGACTGACCCGTGTATTTTATACTCGGGTCAGACCGAAATGTTTCAGGTTAGTTGCATTTGGACTTAGCCTATTTTGCTTCCGCATGGACTATTCAGCTTGTTCCTTTTTGTTAAAGCTTTTTGTGTAGTCCTTTTTGTTGTAACTCTGATATGTATTCATCAGGAATCGTTTGTATATTGTGGTTTGCTATACCACTTGACATGTATTAGTTTGTATACTCTGTTATGTATCAATATATGTGTGTATGATGATCTACTGTTCTGTGATGTATATTACATTTGAGTTGTTATATTCTGTTCTGATAGATCCTCCAACCACCTATGGTTTTGTTTTAAGTATTCATTGGGTATGTCGACCTGCTTGGTATGTCTATTATCGATGTATTCAATAGATAGTTAGAGCAAGGCTATAGATGGTCGCTCCTAACCAGCCTTATTCTCCGTGTTAGTTGACGGCATTATCCTGTAGTGTCCTTGGCTAGCGTGGGTATAGAGGTGGGGCGTCACAGGGTCTATGGGTGAATTTCATGCAGGGAAGGATGAAACTAGCGTAGGAAGCTTAGCCTCATCATGCCAGCCCTTTATAAGAAATAGGGGTTGCATGTTTACTTGCACTTCTACTATTTCTTCGAATTTTGATCAAACTTTTTGTTCTTCTTTGTTGATGCAGTGGTCGGAAAGTTCAATTTTGCCACCTTCGACTAGTCTGGCTCCGATACCAAAGCCATTGTGACCGCCGTGTCCAAAGCGACGAAGGAGGTAATCAAGGTACCTTTGTGAAAGGGATTTGCCGTTGGAGGATTAGATTAGGAGGGTGAAGAGGGTTAGGTAATCATGGTCCACCAGGCCTCCAACTCCATTTGCAAGCCAGACATCCATTTTTTACGAAGAGGGGTGCGCCGGGGGATAAAGCGGTGTCGATAGGGCACGTATCCCTGGAGATTGACGCCGCTTCAGACAACGATGGTGTAACGACCCGGAATTTTGGGCAATATCGATTTAATAATCTGTAATAATAATTAAATTGGTTTGATAAATTTCTGTTTATAATTCTAATTTAAATTGGTAAATGTAATCTTTAAGGGTTAATAAAATTTTAATTTGGCAAAATTTGATAAGAATTGTTTTTCAAAAGCTAATGAAATTTTATTCTGTTTATAATATATATAATTCATATATATTGTGAATAGAAATATCTTTTGTTTTAAATTAAAAATGACAAATTGGAATATATATGTTTGTATATGTTATAATTTGAAATTGTTTTGAAATTTAATTTAATTTATTAATAATTTATGTATGAATGAATATTGCCATTTTAAGGCTTTGTTTTAAATTCAATAAGATTTTTCAAAGGATAATTTATATTAATTCATTTGTTTTCAAATTATAAGATAATTGTTATTTTAAATAAGATAGTTTAAAAATTATTTAAACAAGCTTTGTTTTGTTTTTCTTTTATAATGCTTAAATTTTAAATGATTATAAATGTTTAGGTATATTGTTTAGATTTTAAATACATGTATAAGATTATATTTATATTATAATTAGTTTAGGATATTTTCTTTTAAAAGTAAACTTATTTACATATATGTAAGTATTTATCAATAAAGTAAGTAAATATGTAAGTTTATATTTACATTTAAAATTACATAAAAAATTCAATTTAAAAACACTTAAGACATGTGTAAACATATATACATCTTAACAACACTTGTAAATTAAGAAGTGCATGAAAATGACATTTGTTTGAATTAAGAACATGTGGCAAAATTCTTATTTTAAATTTTAATAAAAATTTTAAGAAGAAAATTAGTTTTCTCAAAAACATTTTCCCTTTAGTTTTCTTTCTTAGCTCAACCAGAAATTAATGGAAAATCTGAAAATTTAAGTTCCTCTTAACCTGCATATGGTACAATTGCAACTTCAACATACAAAAGGAAATATGAAAATATCAAAACCTGAGATTTTAAAATCAAAATCAAAGTTCTTCTCAAATTCAATCTATAAACTTCAACCTGTAATGCAACTTAAAGGAGAGATCAAGAATAGTTTCATCATCTTTTGAATCTGCATTTTTATCAAAGCTGCAAAATTGATCACCTGCAATCTATAATTTCAACCTGCAACTAAAGTGGATGATCAACAATAATTCAACAATCAAAGATTTTTGGAGCATGCAAAGGAATTAACTTCATCAGCAAAGCAAAAATTTAAAGTATTTTCCAGATTTAATATTTCAAGGCCTGGAACAAATCAATACCTGCTCTGTTCTGTGCTCTGCGTATCATCTTTAAGGTAAGTAAATTATTTTAAAAACAGATTTACTAATCTGAAGTTAGTTGTGTATGCATGCAATAAAATTTGGCTTGGATTATGAACATTAGTTATAGGAAAGTATGTTTGTTTGAATGCCTGAACATTGAAATATAGGTTCTGCTATTTTGATCTTATCCCTCTTTAAATTCAATAACTAATTTTTATTCATTGATAATATGTAGTTTGTAAAATGGAGATGATTGAAATCATGAAACTTCATTACTAAATCTTTCTACAAGTTTAAAATAAATATTCAAGCTGAATTTTTTTTAAAAATGACAGTGAAAACTAAATTTTGATAAAAATCAACTATTTTAATTTCCAACTTGGATTATATGCATGTAATCACGAAGGAAAATCGAGAATTTTGATGGTCATATTGTAAATTTTAGTTGAGAAATTGGTGTGAATTTTGGGTTTGAAGGATTTTGGGTTTATGGCGAATTGCCGATTGTTCTCGCAAGTAATTGATTTGAAATTGTGGACGAGGCTAGCTTGTAGATGGATGATTATGGGAAAAATGCAAAATATTTTTTCTAAAAAGTGAATTAAGGGAATTTGGGGGAATTAGGGTTTAGCATGTTTTTGTTTTGGTTTGTTTGTAGTGGTTTCTGTGATTTGAATTGGAGACCGGAACCGTGCGCTTATGGGGGAATTTGAAGATAGTGGCGTAGCGTCTCGTTGGTGAGGAATGACGAGGCATAACGACGACGTTGGGTTCGGCGGCTATGGGAGTTTGGGTGATACGTGTTCACTGCAGTTTTCAAGTGAGGGGTGATATTTTGAGTCGCGCACTTATTTGTGATTCTGGGTGTGAATTCAAGCTCGTGCGGGATGAAGTGATGATCTCGTTGGCCGTGATGATCGTTGTTGGCCGGAGGTTGCGGTACACGTGCACCGTGCACGATAGGTATCAAGTGGGGTTCTGTGTTTGGAGAAGACGAATGGAACTCGGGGGGTTGCTCGAGTTGTACACGGGGGTGACTCGAAGAAGGGGGGTTGCTGGGTTGCTTCAGGGAGAACTCGTGAATGTTACCGGGTTTTCTCGTGTTTTCATTCGAGTGACGTTTGTTTGCTATGTTGCTGGGTGAGTGGTTTTGTATTCCTCAAGTTTTATAAGAATATCAGTAAAATTAAATCAAGTATTTTATTATAAACAAGTTTTATAAAGGAATTAAAAATGCAAAATTTAAAACTTGTTGCTTAAAAATTTAATGTTAATCAAACTTTAAAAGTATAAGTTGAAAATTATTTATTTTATTTTACTTTAAATTTATTTAGAGTGATTTCATTTGAAAGTAATTTAATTACATTTTGGAGTTCGTTTTAAAAAGCATATTTTGAATTTAAATATTAAATTAAAGTTTAAGTTAAAATGTTAAGAAATGATTCAAACCTAAGATTTCAAATTTTTAATTGAAATAAATAAGACTGATATTGGATGTTTTTAAAAGTATTCTAAATTTTGAAATTTGTTTCTAAATTTCCTATTTTCAAATAAGATTATCATTATGAATTTGAAAACTAAATAGGATAATTTGTTTAAGATGTTAAAATTTGATTTATTCAAATAATTCATTACAAGATGAATAAGGTTAATTTATCTTCGATTTGAATATAAATGTTAAATTTGATTTGTTAATAAGTAAAGTTTAATTAAGATTTAATGTTTTCATAATTAATTAAGGATTTTGAAATTATAAGAAGTTAATTAATTAATTGTTTAATTAATTTTAAATAATTAGTTAATTATTTGTTTAATTTTAAATAACCACTTAATTATGAATTAATTAAGTGTAATTACTTAATGAAGTAATCAAGAGTTAATCTTTGAACATAATTAAGAACAAAAGTGATTAATTATGGGCGTAACTAGTAGAGGTTACTCATGGAGTAATTAAAGTTGAGTGGTTATCGGGTAATCATTTGATGATATCAATTAAAGAATTAATTAATGTAATTGATGAAGTTAATTAATTATGATGTAATAAATTAATAAAAGAATTAAGGATTTGGTTAATGATGAAGTAATTAAGATTTATTAATGAAGTAATTAGAGATAATTACTTATATAAGTAATTAAGAGTTAATTACTTAATTATTTTAGTTAACTAATTAATGTGATTTATTAATTAATGAATTTAACTTGAGATTAATTACTAAGTGTAATTAATTAAAATTGTAATTAATTAACAAAGTAATTAATTAATGATTTATTTATTAATTTAATTGTTTAATAATTACTTAATGAAGTAATTAAGATTTATTAATTAAAGTAATTAATCAAAGGGTTAATATAATTAATTAAGAAGTTAATTAATTAAGATAAGTAATTACAAATTGTTAATTATTGTTTATGATTAATGAAATGATTTATTACAAGTTAATTATTTAATTAATTAAAGGATTATTAATTAATAAAGATTTTTAATTAATATAATTAATGAAGTAATTAATTTAATTAATTAATTTAAATATGATTAATTAATTGTAATTAATTAAGGATTAATGTAGTTAATTATAGTTAATTAATTAATGAAGGATCATTAATTATTGTAATTAATGATAGTAATTAAAGGTTAATTACTGAATATGGTTAAGGATAATTGCTTGAATGTAATTAAAGGATAATCAATCGAGGAAGATTAATTAAGGAAGATCATTAAGAGATGATAATGAATTTGATTTGTAATAAATCAATAATCCAAGTGATTAAAGGATAGTAATTAATTTAATTAAAAGTTAATTAAATTGATAATTAATTCTGCTATGGGTGATTGATTAATATTGAATGATTGATATTGAATGTTGAATGATATTGGATGATCAATATTTGGAGATTGATATTAGATGATTGGTTGATATTGGATGTTTGATATTGGTTGATATTGGATATCTCAATTATGTGATATGCTATTGTGAGATGAATGTTGTTATAACTATTGTGATAATTATGATTCATCTATCTGTTTATATACCCTCCTGAATATAGGTTTAATTGTTAAACCCTTAAGTACAACTTGGACATTAAAATGACGTTTAGATTCGGTGAGACTGGGATCGGGTTTCCATATTTGGATATCCGAAAACCACATCCATTCCAATTAAACGTTAGGTCGTTAATCCAAGTGGAGCAAGTGAAGACTCGAGGTGTAAGGGCTATACGTCAGTATAACTCTGTGGGTGATTCCGTAATTAGTTTGACGGAATAGTACTTATAGATTCGAGATGGTGATTTAGAATGCAAGGGCTATGGTCATTGACTCTGAGGGTGATTCCAAAATGAGTGCAACGAGATAGTGCCTTCGGTTTCGTTCGAACCTGGAACGAACTTATATGGATTGAATGCTTTCAAAACATCGTCAGGTGGACGTTGAGCATTCTAAGATAGATGCGTTCTCTAAAGTAATCGCAGCCTCAAGCCTCATCAACCGGGAATGGCTAAAACAGGGGAGGTGCAGAAAGGCTTCGTGGGTAGCTCCCACTGGAGAGCAAGATTTACTCCTGTCTAGAAGACCCTTTTTATTCGGCTGTGTGGGGCGGTTGATCCGGACAACTGCCGGGGTTGTCTTGTTCGGGACTGTTCAGTAAGGAATGGTCCCGGTCTTGTGTTGCAGGGGAGCGGGCGTACTCCTCGGTACGGTGATCTAGGCCACGTACTGTGACGGGCGGTACCCCATTAGCCCTGCCATTGACGGAAACTCATTCTTCCTACGAGACCCTACGGTTTTGATTGTATTACCCACTTTTGTGGCTAGTAGCTGGAATTTAATAGATGTAACAATTTCGGCTAATTTTTATTTACTTGAAAACGCTAGACACTATTATAATATCACTGGATTTCCTATCAAATGGTTTGGTTAGCGTAAGGTAAAAACTTTTCCATGTTTACGTGTGGGAAGTCTTACGTGATACCTTTTCTTTTCAAAGGATTTTCTAAAGTTAAGCAATTTTAACCCGTTTACTCACACCAGACCCCTGTCTGACCCAAGTGTTTATTTTCTGTTTTATTAAACTCTTGGGTACTCATATTATGTATGAGTAGTCAAGTGATTCAGGTATGCTTGACGAATTTTAGAGGAGATATGGAGCAGGAGGCTTCCACGTGTAGATATATTATGGTTCCGCAGTGTTGTTGGTATCTGTATCTGTTGTACTTGAGTTGTATGGTTAGACAGATATTTATAACTGTCTAATATGTGTTGAATAAGTTGTGTACTCTGATGTATTATGTTACTGTGTAATATTTTATGTGTTATATTATATTTCATTCGTTCCGCTGTGAGTTCTCGGATGTTGTTGTTGTTGTTTCTTTCTTTCTCTTTCTTTTCTTCTTTTATCCCTTTCTTTCTTTAAGACGATGCGATTTCCTGGAGATAGGAAGTCGGGTCGTTAAAGATGGCCTGAAGCTTTTGCTGAGATCGTTTTAGATGATGTCGGTGGAGATTCTTGTGTCTACCCACCGAGACTGATTTGTTTGGAGCCTGCACTCTAGGGAGGATTTCGTGGATGCCCATACTCAAGACGCCCCGTTCGTAAGTTTCCGATGAGAAAGTAACAACTGCAATCAAGTTTATGTTGTAAAAAGTCTTCGTAAATATTTATATCGTTAAAAACTAAATTTATTGTAGTGAATATTAAAACTACGTCGGTGGAGATTTTGGTGTCTACCTAGGTACGTAAATGGATACTTTCGGATACAGATAGTCCCATATTTGTATTTCTATCCGAAATCATTTTCGAATATCGGATATCTGTATCCACGAATGCGGGCAGATATCAGATATTTATCGGATATTATTTGACCAGTTCACAACCAATAAATCTAAATAAATAACTAGAAAATTTTGATTATATTATAAATCCATTTTTTTTATTAAATATAAAAATAATAATAAATACATTAAGGAAAATAATTTTAAACGGTCAAAGTTGATTTTTTTTGTACATATTAATTTTTTTCATCTGGTAGTAAACGACAATCATTTTATATACTAAAATACATAAAAAAAAACTATAATCTTAATAAAAATCGGACGGATAATTATAGATACAGATATTTCCATATTCGCATCCGTATCCATTTTTCGGATGTCGAATAATTTTTCGCATTTCGGATACGGACGAAGTTTGAATTTTTTGGCTACACACTGACAGCCTTATGTCTACCCACTGGGCCTGATCTGGTTGAAGCTGGAATAATGGGGAGGATGTCGTGGATGCCCATACTCGAGACGCTCTGATCATAAGTTGCTGATGAGAAAGCAACAATTGCAACTCATGTTTATGTCGTAAAAAGTTTCGGTAATTATTTATATCGTTTAAAACCAAATTTGTTTAAGAATTAATCAAATTTATGTATAAACATCTAAAAATCAATCATCATGTAATTTTACATCATTTAAACTGATAAAAGAATAAAAATAAAAGACTATTATATAGGTTGGATATATATATATAAGAAGGATTTCATGATGGAAAGTTAAGTAATATATTTTTCGGTTCTCAAAGGACTTCAAAGCTATCATACAGTTTTCATGGCATATAGGGTCAAGAAACCATAAACAAATAACATACCGGGCCAGGTGAAAAGTAATGAAAGTGAGAGAATATACTAGAAGAGGAGAAATATATGAGAGGAATGAGAGCAAAAAATAAGAACTCAATGGATTTTTGATGGAAGGAAGGGGTTTGTTTAGTAGTTTCATAACTTACATCTTTCAATGTTAATCACACCATAATTGATCTTTCGACTATTTTAGAATAGACACAATTGCTTAGAAACTAGCAAGGAAACTAAAATATATACAAGAAATATATATACAATCGACATAATTTCTTAGGATTTCAAAGCTCTGATACCAAATGTGACAACACGCACTTTATTTGAGTTTAAGTGGAATCTAATTTAGACAATTTAAATTTAACTCTTTCGCGGAAATGGTTCACCCTCCTCTTTTATTTTTGTCCTCCAATACATATATATATATATATATATATATGTATGTATGTATGTATAATATTTTTATAATTTCTAGAAATAGTGAAGAAGTAGAAATGAGAAATGACAAAGCTTCGCCGCTCAATTCAGAAAGTATAAGAAGAAAATTCAAGGGTTATTCCTGTATTTATAGGCACTTGAATCAATTCGGTATGTTAGATTATTGTTTATTAAATCCTGACAGTTTAGGCCTAGGTTCATTGTGTGCCGGCCCTAACCAACTGGTTGACCGATCATATAAAAGCGCTCGATCGTTTAAGACCGCTGTCGACCAGTGGGGACCGGTGATTTATTTTCGTTTTCCATTTACTTAAGCGTTAAGTTTATATATTAAATGTTATCTTTACCGTTATCAATATATGTTATACTAATTATACTTTAAATTATTTTAATTCGAAATCTTCAAACGTCGATAACCTAATCGTTTGAACTTCAATCGCAGAACTTTATATGCGAAAGTTGATCATAAAAATACCACGAATGCAATGGTGATAGTTTCGTGGTCAAATTCTGACGTTTGCTCAAATTTCATTTTTAAGCCTTATCATTTATTTCTTAATTATTTTATTAATTACTGTTTATTTTAGGGAGTGTTATTAAACAATTATTACCGATAATATGACATGCAATGATTTTCATCATGCGAAAACTTTCCGATGCTTTATTTTCTGTGATATAGATCCTAGTATCGTTATATTGTCTTTGTATAATTTAACTGTTTTCGTCCATCTGGGACCATGTGTATCCATAAACCATGCTGCAAAATATGATACAAATCAAATTAAGTATATGTTAAAAAAGGACCGACTGTTTAAAAATTTGAGTTTTAACATAAAAAATGATTATTTAATATATGTGATTTATTTTTCAAAAAATAAACTCATGTGATTCTATTATAGTCATCAATGAAAAGAATAAAGTATCGATTCTGATTATTTAGTGGTGTACACATTGGACCACAAACATCTGTATGGATTAACTCTAGTGATTCTTTGGCTCTCCGAGCTTTGCTTGATGGTAAAGGTTGTCGATGTTGTTTTCCAAGCATGCACTCTTCACATACATTGTTGATTTCCTTGATTGTTGGATGGTCTTGCATCATATTCTTTTCATAGAGGATTGTCAATCCTTGAAAATTAAAATGTCCAAACTTTCAATGATATGGCAATGACTCGTCTGCATGTGCTGCATTGCTATATTGTCAGCATATTTCCGTTGTGCTGGAAATCTTCTATTTTCTTTCATTTTTATTCTTTCAATTTCAAGGAATTTGTTTCGCTTGTCATATTATATGGAAGAATCTCATTCTAAATGCAAAGAGTATTCTTTCTCTATCATCTGTCCCACACCGAGTAGGTTTTGATCAAAGTTGGGACTAGAAGTACATCCTTGATGTCTTCTGTCTTTTCGTGTATCAAAGCAATTGCGACTCTTCCTTTTGCTTCCATGAAGTAACCATTACCAATTTTGACTTTTGTTTTAGCTTTATCAAGTTTACAAAAGATATTTTTATTTTTTTCATGTGGTTACTACAACCATTATCAACGTACCAAATACCATTCTTTTCTTCTGAAGTAGCTTGATAGACATAAAAAAGTTTATATTCTTCATCTTTCTCTTCTGAAAAGTTAGCACAGTGAGATTTCTTGAAGCAACGGTCTTTTTCAACATTATCGAACATTTTACTGTTTTGGCATTTTAATTTCCCTTTAAACCAACAATCTTTATCCAAGTGACAATTACTTTTACCCTTGGTTGCTCTTGCTTCTATAGTTTTGTTGTATCTTTCTACCTCCTTTTGCATTACGAGACAACAAATGAAATTTAGTTTAAAATATGTTTCTGCTGAATTTCCATTTACCTTTTATCGTCAATTTTCGTATGCTTCAAGAGAGCCTATTAACTTGATCGCGATGAGGTTTTTGAATTTTTTAATTCCTCTATCACCTAAATTATTGCATCATAATTTTCTGTATAAGAAATTTATATTTTTTCCAACTATTTTCTTGTTTGAACATGTTTCTCCAAAGGCTCTTATTGATTTGCCATTTTTTATATTCTAGAATGGTAATAATTTGCAGCCTCGTTTTCTTTCATCTTAAGATTTTCAGAATCTCTTTTAAGCTTCCGTAGTTTAACAATTCATACCTTTGTGGATCTTAAAACTCCTCTTTTATCGTGTCCCCACCCTCTTTGCACACATGGTTCAAGGGAAAATTTAATCTGCCATTGCTTGTTGTAGGCAAAACAATGCTTGAGAATCTTTTTGTTATCTTTTGGAATCCTCTTGATTTGTTAGAAGAGTAGACGTGTCTTCTAAGATAATAAATCTTTCCTCAACATTTTTTCATAGATTTTGCGAACAAAAATAGATCTTGAATTTGACAGACCAAAAATCATTATTTTCTGAATGGAAGAGTGACGCAGGAAGAGAAGAGAAGAATGGTATGATTCGTTATTCATGATGGGAAGCATGAACTGAACGCCCAGCCTTGATCAAACAGAGCTCTGATTCCACTAGTAGAAATGTTATTAAAAAATTATAAAGAAAGAAATAGTAGAATTTGATTTTTTTTTTAAAATTTGATAGTGTAGAATTTTTTTTCCATTTTTTCTTCTTTAGTAAATTATGCCAAGAATGACATATTTATACGTATACGCATGACCTTTAGAAAGAGACAAATTTAACCATTCAAGTAAAAACACAATTGTTGATTACAGACCTCGTATGAAATAAAATAATTTTACCTCAACATACGTGATTTTTCATAATTAATGGATACAACTTTTCACACAACTTTTCACAACTGGATGTCGCAGTGAAAACGTTGCTTTGGGGAAGTTTTTCTCAATAGATCTTTTATCATCCAAATCACAAAGAGATAAATTTGGAGAGAAAATAAACGGACATGAAATCAGAAATCAATACAAAAGAGATTCCACACAACCACCCTCTTTATTGATTCATCAAAATTTATTCACAATTAATCGAACAAAATAAAAGTGAACAAAATACAAATTGAACCAATAACCAAATTGAGAAAGAGAGCTTGATCTCTATGACTAAAATTATCGGAGGTGAAGAACAAGGATGGAAGATGAGAGAATTAGCAAATAGATTTTCACACATTTTACACTCTCTTATAGGCTCTATTTATTACATCAATTACTTAATGTCCAAGTTAATATTAGATGACAAAAAACAAGTTGATTAGCCAGTTAGAGAGAGAAATAAACATAATCAAATGGATGTCGTAGTGAAAACGTTGGTTTGCGGAAGTTTTTCTCAATAGATCTTTTATCATCCAAATCACAAAGAGATAAATTTGGAGAGAAAATAAATGGACATGAAATCAGAAATCAATACAAAAGTGATTCCACACAACCACCCTCTTTATTGATACATCAAAATTTATTCCCAATTAATCGAACAAAATAAAAGTGAACAAAATACAAATTGAACCAATAACCAAATTGATAAAGTGAGCTTGATCTCTATGACTAAAATTGTTGGAGGTGAAGAACAAGGATGGAAGATGACAGAATTAGCAAATAGATTTTCACACATTTTACACTCTCTAATAGGCTCTATTTATAACATCAATTACTTAATGTCCAAGTTAATATTAGATGGCAAAAAACAAGTTGATTAGCCAATTAGAGATAGAAATAAACATAATCAAATATGTCTGTTAATTAGGGGAAACAAAATCTTCTCTTTCTTTCCTTTGCACATTTATTTCTTTTTATTTGTGATTTTGTACCCCAAAATTTAACGCTCCAACTTGATGCAAAATCGCATATCTTCAACATATCAAGAATGTCGTTTCTAGATCCATCACAACTCCCTATATCTCAATCATACAAATTACAAACCTCTACCACCGCCTACAAGTGATGCATCTCCCTATCATGAGGTGCACCACACCAATCGGTCTCAAAATCGTTTGTAATACCACAAAGATCTTCATGCAATGTTTTTGGATTTTTCTACTCAGCACTCGCCTACCACTCGATCTGAGCCCATTACATGATCACTATCTATCTCTCGAGGATTGTCAACATGATGTAACGTCCCGATATTTTGAACCATTCGCATCCGCACACGTCGGACTTGAATTGCTCAAAATACCGCGTTGTAAATAAAATTTGGCAAATCTCAGAATATACAGTAAATAAATAATCATAGATCAAAGACACAGTAAATAATAATGCAGTGGAATTAAAAGAGATAGTAGTTCATGAAGCTACTATATAAAAATAAGATACATCAGAGTTAAACAAGATACAACAAAAGAATAACAAGATACATCAAGTACAAATTAGAATACTACACTGGAATCATCGGATACTGAAAGTAAAATAAATGGTTGGATATTCAAGTAAAGCTCCAACTTCGAAGGTGAGTCTTGAAGGGTTACCCATATAGCCCCCAACACGTAATAGTCCAAGTAGTCCATCCAGTATCAGCATATCTCTAGATAGGAAGATTACCCTAAATACTCTATGGGCTACGGGAGAAAAACAAACTCGTAGTAAAGGCTCGGTATGATAGGTGACACGGCACAACTGGGCAATGCTAGGGTAGATATACGAATTACGCTTCCGGGCTGGTGGTAACGCGTAGCAGCCACTACCGCCCACCTCGGAACACACTCCTTCGTGGAGGATGACCATCAAATTAACCACAAGTAAGAGTATAGTATCGAAGGAATGTGTCCGATCGGAGGAATGATCTCACTTGGCCCGTCGATCGCTCCTGTTTTTGCTACCTTAAGCCAACTCACGGGAGTCGAGTCCACGTTCATACCTCAATAGGATTGTCGGCACCATCCTACTTCATCTGGGAATATCCACCGTGTACACAGTTGTTAAAATGGTTTTCGGAGCTGACAGAGAGTATGACAACTTCCAATCCCGATCTATTTAACAATCAAACGTTATTATAACACCGTGGTCATTTCAAAATAGTTAATAATTCAAAAATCATTTCATTCCAAAACCATATTCCTTTCAAAATAGTTTATACTTCGAAACCAAAACCATTTTATTTCAAAACTATATCTGAATCAATACAATATCATTTCCAATTCAAACATATGTTCACCTTTCAAAAATAATACTTTCAAGTTTATAACTCTTTCGAAACCAAATACTTGAAATCATTACACTTTGAAAATTATAACATTTTGAAATCATACATTTGAAATCATGGAACATTCATTTAATTCTTTACATTTTACAAATTTATTCAATTAAACCAAAATTTCCAATTTCCAATTTAATTTAAATTAAACCATCAGTTTCAATTCAAGTCAGTTTCCCAACAAACCACTCAAATCTTATCAATTTAAAAATATAGATTTGATCCAGAAAATAAACTATTCAATTTTAATATATATGATATTTCAAACTAAATTTGAAAATCTCATATATCTCAAATTTAATTTCATTATTACTTAGTTTTGAAATGTTCATTTCAAAAATCCAATATCATTTAAATAAACTTATATTACAAGTAAACCAAATATCCTTCAAATATTCATTTATCAAATATCATTTCAAATTCATATTCTTTATCAAAATAAAGATCAAATTATTTCCAAACCATTTCAATCATCAAAATATCATATCTTTTCAAAACCTCATTATCAAATCATTATTTGAATTCAAATTCAAATATTCAATTTAAATATCGTTTTTAAGTCAAATAAGTCATTCATTTACTCAAATATCATTACTAAAACAATTTCAAAATTCCATTCAAAATTCATTTATCTCGTTACATTTCATTCCATTTAACACATAACCAAGTAAACCTTATTTAAATTCAGGTTCAATTTAAATTCCTTAAAATTCAAATTTAATTATTAAATTATATTCAAAACTTCTTAAATTTCACAAATAATAAATTTTCATAAGTTAAATCATCTAATACTTTAAAATATAACTTAAACAGTGTTAAAATCTATAATATTTCAAAACAATATCAAATTATAACAACGACGCCATCTATAAAGTGTCATCGTAGCTTATAGTTTCTAAAATAGTTTAGTTCAAGAATAATTGCATTTATAAAAATGCCGTAATAGATACTTAGTTACTTCGAACATAGTTAAATTCGAAACAACAGCATTCTTAAAGTTTAGTTCAAGAATAACGACATTTATAAAAATGCCGTAATGGATATTTAGTTACTTTAAACCTAGTTAAATTCAAAACAAACAGCATTATAAAATGCTGTCATAAGACTACAACATTTTAGAATGCTATTACCAAAATTTCACATTTTATTATAACTTCCAGAAACATTTAAAGACTTCAATTTTACTTTAAAATTTAACACTTAAATAATTTTAACATATGATTTATCACAATAAAATTAAAAAAATCAAATATTCAATTTAAAAACTCAATTCATTTATTAAGTCAAAATTTCACTGTTTATTAACTTATAAATTAAATAAAACTTAACATTTTACTTTAAATATCATTTCAAAACTTTAAATTAAATTTCTATTATTTATTTACATTTTAAAAATAAATTTAAAGTCAAAATTCACATTTACTTCAAATTTACATACTTAAATTCACAAATTCAAAACTAAATATTTAGCCTTCTTAAAACTATAAAATATATATTTTTAAATCAAAATTTCATAATTTAAAAATACATACCTTTATAAAAATCATTTAAAAATATACCACGGGGTCTGTATATAATTTTCTAACCTAGGTCAAGTGATACAGATATATATCATTTCAATCCGCAATTTAAAAAGAAAACCCGGATTCTATCATTTCAAACCCGAAATCACTAGTCAAATAAAATACAATAAAAAATCATTCAGGCCTATCATTTCAGCGCATAATGATTTTCCCCTATTCTAATGTCCGTTCGGGTATGTATCATTTCAACCCATGGTGATTCTATTCTAACAGGGAACTTGCAGCGTGAATATATGCATAAACAATATATAAATAATGTCAATGTCACAATATAATGTCATATATCAGATGTCAGGTGATAATTAAAAGTTTTAACATGGTACCATGGCATAGCATATCATATGATCATCATTAACTTGGATAAACATTTTATATTACTAAACACTTGCCATCAATTCACTAGTTCGTAAGTAAATAGGTCAGAGTGAGAAAGACTCACATTTTCAAGCTGAAGACCACTACGACACACAAAACGATTCCAAAGGCACGACAAGCACGATTTGGCACGACTTTGATTCAAATAAGAGAGAGTTAAGATATGATCTTGCACACAACAATTAAACAAAGCAATATACATATATATACAATACAAAGATTAATTGAAACAATAGAAAAGTAGAAGCAACAAATGACATTACCAAGCTTTTCAACCATTTTTGCTTGACCACAACTCCATGTATGCTCGGCCATACATGCTTAGGGCTCGACCACACATGTTTTCAGGTGGAAAAGGATCTGGTTTGGATCATGAATGCACGGCTACAAAGGAATGTGGAAGGTTTTTGGGAGTTACAAGTAAGGAATACAATGAGACAATGCATAAAGTGGATTTTGGGTTGCATCTAGGCTCGGCCTATGGTCAAGTGGGGTTCGACCATGCAATGTTTCATGTCTGAAGGGGCGGACAGAGGTCATGTTAGGTCAGTTCGTGGCTGGAGGAGGACCTAGTGGTGAAGGAGAGGCAAGGTGTGAAGGAAATGGTGGAAATATTGGTTCGGCTAGGAAATTTTGGAGAGGTTTGTACACATTTTTGTGGAGTTTTGTTCATGGGATGGTCACGGCACTTGCTGGTCAGAGGAGGGAGAGGTCAAACCGTGGAGGATGTGGGGAAGGAAGTGGTGGTGGTGGTCGGTGGAGAAGATGAGGGGATATGGCCGAGCAAACAAGAGAAAGAGGAAGGCAAAACATTAAAAAAAATTGAAAAGAAAAAGGAAAAGAGGAGCCATGAATCATTTTTTTTTCTCAAATGAAAATAGACGTGAATGGAGATGAGTTGGGAAGTTTTCCACGTGAATATCAGGGAGAATACACGGCTAAGACCAAAGAAAAGAACGGCTAAAAGAAAGGAAGTGAAAAGGCAAGAAGAGGAAAAGGCAAAGAAAGGAAGGTCACAGGAAAATGAAAGGTTTTTGACTATTTGTATTTCCATTTTCTTTTAATCAAAATAACTAAATAAATTTCAGTAAAATAAAAATAAAATATGAACCAAATAAAATGAAAAAGAAAATAAAAATATAATTTAAGGAAAAATAGAAAATAATTAAGAAAATAGCTAATATATTGAAACTAGCATTTAAAAATATAAACAATATACAATGAACATTAGAAAATTATAAATTCACTTATAAAATGTTTTATAATAAAATAAATACGTAACATGTCATGTTGCACAAATAAGAACATGATATGACAAACAAAATATTATTTATATAAATTAAAATAAGCAATTTTGTTAAATAAAACAAATTACACATAATAATGTAAAAAAAGCATAACTTCCATAATATAAATCGGATTTCAACGAAACGAAAAGCAGTATTTTTGAAATTTAATTTATTTCTATTATAAAAGATAAAATTAAAAAAATACAATATTTAAATTTCAAAATTTAAAAGTCGAAGTTTGACCGTATTGACCAAAATCCACATTTTTGGAAAATATTCAATATATTCAGGTTTGACATTATAATTCACAAAAAAATCAAAGTTTATATTTAAAATTACAAAATTTATTCATTTTACTAAATAAAATAAAGTTTTTCTTTTAAATCGGAAAAATTCAGTTAAAAAAATTAAAATAATCAATTAAAATAATCACAAAATACAGGGTTATTACAAAGAACTTTGTCTAAAATACGATCCTCAACGCGATCATCTTAAGCAGTGAACACATTAGCCTCTCTATCTGACTGTAGACTAGACTCTCCAACTGTCACTCGCTTCCCACAGTCAACTACATGACCAACCAAACTATAAAGGTTTCCTTCTTTCAATATACCTCTCATCCATACAAGACCACCCTTCTTCATTTTCAAAACTTCAACTCAAGTCTCATAAATACAACCACAACGATCCTACTGACCGAGCTAAATAAGATTATGTGAACTAGAAGGAACACGCTTCACGTCCGAGACTTCTCTAATCATACCATCATGCATATATACCGGATAGATCCAATACTATAAACTAGTAGCTCCAAGGTTTTAAATCTCGGATATCGGACACGTTTCATCTCGGCAATTTTAGTGACTCGGTATTGTATCGGGGAAGATCTCGGACGAGGCGAGTGCATCTCGGACACCAATATCGGATTTACTTCTCGGACATAACGTTCATCTCGGGACCATATCGGAGTATAAAACATCACAAAATTTATAGCAAAAAATGCATGGTATCGATTTATTTAACATTTACTGAATTATTGCAACTAATCTACAGTATTCTCACTGAAAACAAGAATGCAATTATAATTCAATTATATGAAATTGTTCAACAAAAGTTACAAAACATCATCAATTTTAGCAATTACATATAAGTAGATGAAATGCGACAAACTAACTGAAAAATGCGGGTTCTATACAATTACACGTATGCAGTAAGAATAACATAATAACAGTGTCGGGAAATGATGCAAATAAAAGCAAATGCACATAAGACATATCGGGAATCAATGGATTTCAGGTAATGCAGATCTACTTGTAGAAAGTTATGCAAGTAAGAATAACAAACTAAATCTACTTGCGAATCTACTCTAAATTATACTGTACATTTAATTTTTTGAAAAATTGAATTTCATTAAAATAGAAACAACCCTAATTAACATACATGTAGAGAGTAGAGAGATTGGTCGAAGACGAAACTGCAGACTGTCAAAAGCGAGATCGAGTAGTCAAGAATTGAAAACAACCGCGAGCTGTCGGATGTTAGAAGAGGAAGTTCGATATTTTGACGAGGAACGTGATCTTTTGAGAAGTTGAATCATAAATAAAAGGGCTTTGTTCTTTTTCATGATAGATTTAGCTGGGCCAATTTTTTTGAAAAAACAATATATCGGAGATATCTTGGAATATCGTTTCGCTTCAAATATCGGCCGATATATGTAAGTTTCTGCTGATATAATCGAAACGAGATATCAACCGATATCTCATGTTTCGTTTCGCCCAAGCCTTGATCCGAGATTTCGGCCGAGATGGCCGAAATTTAAAACACTGAGTAGCTCTACTCCATTGACGGTCCTAATCATGTCAACCCTCTTCTCATAAGAAGAGAAACAATTTACATCTCTACAAATGTGAAAAATGACTTCTGAATCTATCATGCAAGGCCTCTCTTCACTAATGAAGACATCACAACAAGTATCACTGTCACTACCTTCAGCGATGCCCTTTCATGTATCACTATCACTGTCACTGTGTATAGCTTTCTTTTGATTCTTTTTATACGCTTCACACCTATTGCGCATATGACTATTTTTATGACAATAATAACAAATGATTCTTTTTGATATATCTTTACCATTAGTGACTTTCTTCTTCGGACTTGTATCCTTTTTCGAGTCCTTTGATATCATAGCCTCATCTTGAACTAATTTCACACATGATGCTTTTCTTCTAAGCTCCTCATTCAAAAGACTACTTCGAACAGTTTTCAGTGAGATAATTCCATTAGCGTTGGAATTACTTAATAAAACAATTAAAGTTTCACAACTTTCTGAAAGCGAACTCATCAATAAAAGAGCGTGTAACTCATCATCAAATTTGACACTCATACTTGCTAATTGATTCATTACATCTTGAAATTCGTTCAAGTGCTCTGCAACAGACTTCTCTCCATCTAATTTCAGTTGAAACAACTTTCTAACAAGAAAAGCCTTATTTGTAGCACTTTTTGACTCATACAAAGACACAAACTTGTCCCATAAAACCTTCACGGATTTACAACTAGCCACATGATGGAAGACTGAATCATCAAGATATCGACGAATCAACGTAATTGCCTTCTTATCCATCTTCTTCCATTTTCCCTCCTCTACATCAGAGGGCTTCTTCACATCTCCATCAATCAGATATGATCATTGAGGTTTCCAAATACCCCAATTTTTTCGGTCTAAAATAGCCATCTTTGAAAAAGAAATCATATCCGATATCTCATTAATTTTTCAAATCCAAAATGATTTGCGATGACCTTGCTCCGATACCAATCTGTAGTGAAAATTTTGCTTTGTGGAATCTTTTCCCAATGATCTTTTATCATTCAAATCACAAAGAGATAACTTCGGATATAAAATAAATGGACATGAAATCAAAAATCAATACACAAGAAATTCCGCGCAGCCACTCTCTTTATTGATTCACTAAAATTTGTTTACAATTAATCGAACAAAATAAAAGTAAACAAAATACAATTGAATCAATAACAAAATTGAGAAAGGAAGTGTTGATCTCTATGACTAAAATTGTTGGAGGAGGAGAACAAAGATGAAATAAGAGAGAATTAGCATATGGATTTTCATACATTTTACACTCTCTTTTGTAGGCTCTATTTATAACATCAATTGCTTAACGTCCAAGTTAATATTAGATGACAAAAAATAAGTTTATTAGCGAGAGAGAAATAAACATAATCAAATATCTTTGTTAATTAGGGGAAACAAAATCTTCTCTTTCTTTTTTTTGCATATTTATTTCTTTCTATTTATGATTTTGTATCATCAAAATTTAACGAATGCGTCTGTTCAAAACATGTACCATAATTTCATTAAAAAAGGGAACCGTCATTTTTATCGTGTATCATCATCTAGCCAATGCTCAGCGCTTTCACTTGAGCAGGATCTGTAGTGGGCAAGTTGTACCTAGTCTTACCTCCATTGCTAGAGAGACCATCTTTGACGCTTGGTCAATAAAACAAGCAGCCATAAAAACCAAATTCATCGCTGCGTGAATCAGAACATTTAGTTTTCAACAAATACTAATCATTAATTTTCAAAATTTATTAATTTTCAACAAATACTAATCATTAATTTTCAAAACTTATTAATTTTCAAAAACTAATCATTTTTTTTCACATTGTTTGAATCACAGTGGATACTATAAAGCAAAAACAGGCAAACCACTGTACATACCTAATTGCTCCAGTTTGGAGTCACTGATGCTAAGACTGGATGTAGAATTTGGATCATCTTTTGCATGTCTTGATGTGTAGTAATTAAGTCCTACAAAATCATATGATCCTTTTTATCAACTCTGATTCCTCCTTTGTGAATTCCGAAAGCCTTTCTCCGACCAAATCTCTCATACAGGCTGTGATATTCTTTATTCATTGATGAGTACATATTTTATTGCCCTCAGCGCTGCTGCTTTTTCTGCATCTGAATCTGAATATGACTTATACACAGAGCGATTCCAATCTCCCTCAATTATCAGACTTAAAATTTAAAGGTTCAACATGTGATAACAAGCTTGCATGTCTTTAAACATAAAATTTATATCAATTACTATGAATTCTAACTCCCATAATTTATTGATCCCTCGAAGCACATCATTTCTGAAAGTTAAAAATATAAGCAAGCTTTATTTTATTCAGAGTATGTTTCAGTTTGACAACTAGTCACAAGTAAAAAACTACTTTTAAGCAACATAATTCAATTCTGGTGCTTAACTTATTATAAGAGGCTTGCAAAAGCGACTTAGAATTAGAAATGTGAAAAGTAGCTTATGACTTATAAACAAAATTTGTAAGTCATGTGTGATTTTAACCAAATTATGTTATTTATTTTTTAACTTTAACACTCAAATTACATCCACACACTTTTACTTATAAGTTACTATTTAAAACCACCTAGAAGTTACTACTTGGAATTCTTTGCAAGAAGTTTCAAAATAAATTGTTGCCAAATGGGCTCTTATTTATTGATATATCCGCTTCTAGAATATTAATCTTGACAAATGTTTTAACTTTGAGAAAAATTACATGGAAGTGGTTTAAAAAGTTCAGCAGCTGCTCCATGTGCTAATTTCAGATTGTGAGTAACGATGTAAGGTTCAGTTAGATAATTGCCACGACGACATCCAAGGGTGCTACAACACCCTGGGACATGCACTCAGAGTGAATAGCCTTGGGTACTGAATGTCCATGGTTCATTCACTGTAATCCAATTTTTTACTGTCTCCAAATTTTCGGAAGCATATTTGGCAATAATCTTTGTAATCGTGCCTAGTGAAGAAAAATAGTACAAGACACGTTACTTTGTATTCTTTAGTTAAGGTTGATGGGTATATTTTTATGAGGTATATAAATCTGTGTAACAACATAGAGTGTTTTGGCAGATATTTTCATTACTAGAATACCATCAAACCCAAAAAGGGATTTAATGAGGTTGCGGTATTCTGCTGACTTTCTATTTCATAAAACAGGTTCATTTTTTTTCTTGTATTACTCTTAGGAAGAACCGTATAACAACAACGATTAAGATAAGTTTATGTACTCTATGTGAATTAAATTCTTACACGCTTTTTATGAAGAAAACCGCCGTATTCATCCTCTAAAGCTTGTGGAACATCCCAATGGAAGAGTCTTCACATATGGTGTTATATCTGGAATGTGAATTACACGTTAGTATATTGTGAAATCATACCACTATTTTCCAGTACTCGCCATTTTCTATTAGCTCGGTTATGAGATTGTAATACATTATTCCTTCTTGATTTATTCCTTACCATCTGTTTTCATACGTGAACATAAAAAAAAAAGTTGATTTATAAATTTGCTTAGTTGTTGGAATCATATGAGCTTCAGTTTTGTATTTATTTTTCTAAATAAACATCATTTTTAATCTTCATTTCTACAGGTTCACTTAAGTACGATGGATTGATTTTAACATTGTAGAATTCTAGATCAAGAGGTTGAGAAAGGGTATGAATTTAGTTCCATCCCCTTTATCGTCTTTACATCATCCTGCAAACATTTGACAACAATATCCACTCCCCAATACATGGTTTATATTGGATATGTCAGCAAGTCATTCTTTTACGATTTCAGTTATTTACTTTGTCTCCGTGGTACAAATCGGTGGCAGCATCTCCATTACTCCTTCCTGTGATTTTATCTGTATAAGGATTACATATATTTTTATGCTGTAAATAATGAAAATGGATCAATAATATCCCATATACAGATATTGACGCAGCGGATATTCGGAAAACAAATGAAATGGATGAAAGTAGAAAGCGGTGAATTGATAATCCCGTAATGCCCGAATTCGTTGATCCGAAGATACCGAATTCTAGCTATCTCTATCACGTTGTTCGAGCACGATTCCATGAAAAGAGATCTACGATTCTTCAACATTGATCTTGCGCACAAGATACCGTGAATCAGCTTCAACAAACGATAATTCGAACGAACTCGAATTATGTAAGTGGAGATAGGAGTTAACACTCGACTACCAATTTAATGGAGGCACAAAGCTTCACAAGCAAATTTTATTCAATTTTCAACAACCTTTTTACAATTGACACAACCCCTATTTATAGGAGATTACAACACATAATACTTTACACGGTGGTACAACAAACACAGCGACTTAAAAAAATGAAATATAAATAGTACAACGACTTACAAACAACACACACGACCTAAAATGCTTCACGCGACTTAAAATAACTTGCTCGCGACTCAATAAACTCGGCAGCGACTTATTGCACGCGACATAAGGAGAAGGCTCGCGGCTCAGCTTCCTTCGCGACTTATTAAATCATTAGCGACTTAAAATAAGGTCGCTCGCGACTTATCTTGGTTCACGACTTACTGGCATTGATAAAAAGTCGTTCGCGACCTTTTTCTCCGCGACATATGGAAGGTCGCTGTGAAGAGGGGAGGCGATTTTGATTCGTTCGCGACCTAAGTAAGTCGCTCGCGAGTTAGATTGGAGGGATGACCTAGACGGCGGGGCGAGGTAACTTCGGCAGGAGGGTTTACGACCTAGGATAGGTCACGATTTACAGTGGGGAGGAAAAACATAGCTTGCTAGCGACATATATGGCGGAGGCGCTAGATCGCTCACGTCATACGAGTTAGGTCGTTCACGACCTATGGTAGGTCGGCCACGACCTAAGGGGGTAAGTGCTTCGTCATCCTCCCCTTGTTGAAAGGAATTTGTCCTCGAATTCACACCCTTGCCACCATCGACAAGTTCCTCCCCATGATACGGAATCAAATGTTTAACGTTGAAAACGTTTTGTAGTGTGAACATGATCTGGCAACTTTAGCTGATACGCATTGTCGTTGATTTTCTTAAAAATTTCCACTGGTCCAATTTTTCGAGCTTTCAACTTGTTGTAAGTTCCTTCTGGAAAACGATCTTCTATCAACACAGCGTAAACCAAATCACCTTCTTTGAAGACAACACTTCTTCGTTTCTTATCCACCATTTGTTTATATTTCTCATTCGTCTTAAGCAATCGTTCCTGTACAACTTTGTGGCATTCTTGTAACTCATTCACCAAATCACTAGCCCGCTTAACAACTCCCTTCTGATATGGTACTGTCGTTAAATCCAACGGTCCCTTTGGAGTGGCTGAATATACAACTTGAAACGGACTGAATCCAGTACTTCGATTGACTGCATGATTATGAGCAAACACTGCTTGACATAACTTCATATCCCAGCTTTTCAAATTATCTTTCACGAGACATCGTAACAAATTTCCCAACGATCGGTTAACCACCTCTGTTTGTCCATCAGTTTGCGGATGGTAAGCGCTACTAAAATTTAGCTTCGTTCCGACCATCTTCCACAAACTCAACCAAAAGTGGCTTAGAAATCTAGTATCTCGATCAGAAAAGTTAGATTCTGGTAAACCATGTAATCGATACACCTCTTTAAAGAATAATTGAGCTACTCGAATGACATCAGCTGTCTTCTTACAGGCTATAAAATGCGCCATCTTCGAAAATCTGTCCACCACAACAAATATAGAATCATTCCCCCTTTGAGTTCTAGGCAAACCCAAAACGAAATCCATGCTGATATCAACCCATGGTCTTGTAGGCACAGGTAACGGCATATATAATCTCGCATTCGTCGCTGTTTCTTTCGAAACCTGATAGATATGACATCTCTCCACAAATCTCTCTACCTCTTTCCTCATTGACGGCCAAAAATAAGACTGAGAAATCAACTGCAGTGTACGATCTCTGCCTACATGGACTTCTTCATGTAATTCTTTGATAATCTTCATTCTTAAGTTGCAATCTGGTATGCATAATCGATTCCCCTTGAACAAGAATCCGTCAACCAATACAAACTCATCGGTATTCCCATCCTTAACTTTCTCAACAAACTTTGCAAAGTAAGGATCCTCCTCAAACAACTCTGGCAATAAATCGAATCCTGTTACTTCAGCCTTCAACATTGTCAACAAGTGATTTCTTCTGCTTAAAGCATCCGCTACACGATTTGTCACCCCTGATTTGTGTTTCACAACGAAAGTAAACTGTTGTAGATATGCTATCCACGAAGCATGTCTCGCTGAAATCTTGTCCTGCCCCTGTAGATGTTTCAATGCTTCATGATCAGTGTAAAGAACAAACTCCTTCTGAAACAAGTAATGTCGCCAGTGCTTCACGGCTTGAACAATCGCATAAAACTCTACATCATAAGTGTTATATCTCAACTTGGCTCCAGACAATTTCTCACTAAAATAAGCAACTGGTCTTTCGTTCTGGCTCAATACTCCACCAATTCCCACTTTCGAAGCATCAGTATGCAATTCAAACAACAACTGAAAATTCGGCAGTACCAGAATTGGCGCTGTCATCAAGAGTGTCTTGATCTTCTCAAAGGCAACCCCTGCTTCCTCTGACCATACAAACTTCTTTCCTTTCATGCAATCGGTTACTGGTGCCATTACACTGCTAAAGTGTGGAATGAATCTTCGATAAAAAGACACCAAGCCATGAAAACTTCGCACTTCAGTAATTGTCTTCGGTTGTGGCCAACTCCTGACAGCTTCCACTTTATTTTCATCCACTTGAATACCTTCCTTTGACAGAACATACCCCAGGAATAAAACTCTGTCCGTCATAAACACGCACTTCTTTGTTGCTGCATAAAACTGCTCTTGTCGTAGAATCAACAATACTTCTCACAAATGCTGGATGTGTTCTTCCGTACTCCCACTATAAATCAGAATATCATCAAAGTAAACAACCACGAACTTCCCAACAAATGGTCTAAAAATCTGGTTCATCACTCTCATGAAAGTACTTGGAGCATTTGACAAACCAAATGACATAACCAACCATTCGTATAAACCCTCCCTGGTTTTAAAAGCAGTCGTCCACTCATCAACCGGTCTAATACGAATTTGATGGTATCCACTCTTCAGGTCTATCTTGAAAAACACAACAACCCCACTCAATTGATCAATCAATTCATCAAACCTCGGCATAGGAAATCTGTATCTCACAGTGATCTTGTTTAGAGCCCGACTGTACGTACACATCCTCCACGTTCCATCCTTCTTCGGTACCAATAAGGCTGGCACGACACATGGACTCAAACTCTCCTGGACACGCCCTTGTTCTAGCAACTCCTCCACCTGCCTTCTTAGTTCTTCATGCTCCTTCGGACTCATCCGGTAATGTGGCCTGTGAGGTAACACTGACCCCGGCATAAGATCAATTTGATGTTGAATATCCCTCAACGACGGTAACTCCTTTGGTAGTTCTTCTGGAAATACATCACTGAATTCTTCTAATATCGGTTTTACTTCCTTTGGAATTTCAACGGATTCAGTAGCTTCATGTCCAATCAACAAAAATACTTCAGGACTCTCCTCTACTTCTTCAACAAATTCTTTTAAAGTCAATAGAGTTTTCAGCTCCTCAATCTCCTCAGATTTTCTCTCACCTTGTTGTCTCTTCTTTGGAACTAAAATAATTTTAACGCCTTCAAACACAAAACTATAGCTATTGGTCCGACCGTCATGTTGCACTGCTCGATCATACTGCCACGGTCTTCCCAGAAGCAAATGACAAACATCCATCTCAACTACATCACACCAAATCTCGTCTTTATATTTCTTTCCAATAGAAAATGGAACTCGAACTCGCTTATCCACCTTCACTTCTCCTCCTTTTCTCAGCCACGCTAACTTATAAGGATTTGGATGTTTTTCCGTTTTCAACTTCAATTTTCTCACCGCTTCTGTAGAAATAATATTGTCACAAATTTACAAACTTTCCCCAATATAGTGCATGTCGACTGAAAGATGTTACTCCTAAACCAAGTGGCTACATCCTCTTGCTTCGGTGTTAAACAAGATCTCCTCATCATTAGATTACAACCTTCGTCCCCCGATGCGATATCCTGTTCATCTTCCTCCACTGGACTAGAATCACCTTCACCAACATCCTCAACTTCAGCCTCAGCTATCATAGTTCGTTTCTTTGGTTTTGGACACTCATTGCTTTTATGACCCACTTCCTGGCAATTGTAACATTTGAAACTGCTGTTGCCCTTTGCCTTCGCAGCCTCATTCACAGCTGGTTTAGTAACCGCCTTTGAAACGGTAGTATTGCCACTAGCTCCCTTCACTTGATTGTTGGAATTTGTGAACACACCACGTCCACGCCTTCCCTGCTTCTCCCAAGCCAACGCCTTTTGGTGTGCTTCCGCCACAGATCGTGGATCGAACATATTAACCATATCCTGGATCTGCATTCGTAACCCTCTAACAGATCTAGCAGTCAGTTGTTCTTCCGTCTCCATTATATCATTCCTGGCAATGAGTTGGTAAAATTCATCGGCATAATCAATGACTTATTTCGTCCCCTGCCTTAGATTCTTCAATCTCTGGTACATAAGTGATTGATAGTTGTATGGTAAAAATGTAGCTCTCATCAATTTCTTCATTTTCTCCCAATCTACAATCTTCGACTTTCCCATCCGTTCTCGTGTAAGTTTAGTTTGTTGCCACCACGCCAAAGCTCTCCCCCTCAGCCTTGTAGCGACTAACTTCAATCGGCGATTCTCCGGAATCTTCTTGAAATCAAAAATTTCTTCAAAATTAGACAACCAATCTAAAAATTCTTCAGCAACCATTCCACCTTTGAACTCTGGAATTTCCATCTTCATTCCCGATTCCCATCGACGATCATCCACTACATCTCGATACTGACGTCATGTTGGTTCTCTATCTCGGTAATGAACACTTCCCCTATCACCATCAAACTGCTCATCAAAATCTGAAGTATATCGATGTCGATCATGACCTCCAACATCTCTACTACCACTCCTTCGATCAAAATTTCTATCACGATTGTCAACACTTCTATGATCTTGATCTTCTCTTCTCTATCGATCTGAATGTATCGAAGCTCTACTTCCCCCATGGTTCGATTCAGGTGAAACTCTTCTTCTACTTTGATTCATTTCAAGCATCATTCTCTCTAATCGACCAATTCCTTCATTCAACTTCTCAGTGAAGCTCTCGTTGATTCGTTACTCCATTTCATCAGCTTCTTCTCTTCCATACAAAGCATTGATATTTAGATAACGTTGAGCTCGTCTCGGAGGCATGGTTGAACTTCAAACAAACTCAAGAATAAATTTCAAACACTTTCCGAACTTTGATCCAAAGTGAGATGGATCGAAACTCCCAACTTGTTGCAACTTCACGATGAACACGATGATCACTAAACTTCTCAACAATTGCAAATACGATCTCCAAGCTTCAAATTCTCGAAACTCAAGTCTCCAAATGATGCAACTTCTTGCGATCTAGCTTTGATACCAAACTGACGCAACGGATATTCGAAAAACAAATGAAATGGATGAAAGTAGCAAGCGGTGAATTGATAATCCTGTAATGCCCGAATTCGTTGATCCGAAGATACCGAATTCTAGCTATCTCTATCACGTTGATCGCGCACGATTCCGCAAAAAGAGATCTACGATTCTTCAACGTTGATCTTGCGCATAAGATACCGTGAATCGACTTCAACAAACGATAATTCGAACGAACTCGAATTACGCAAGTGGAGATAGGAGTTAACACTCGACTACTAATTTAATGGAGGCACAAAGCTTCACAAGCAAATTTTATTCAATTTTCAACAACCTTTTTACAAATGACACAACCCCTATTTATAGGAGATTACAACACATAAGACTTTACACAGTGGTACAACAAACACAACGACTTAAAAAAATGAAATACAAACAGTACAACGACTTACAAACAACACACACGACCTAAAATGCTTCACGCGACTTAAAATAACTCGCTTGCGACTCAATAAACTCGGCAGCGACTTATTGCACGCGACATAAGGAGATGGCTCGTGACTCAGCTTGCTTCGCGACTTATTAAATCATCAGCGACTTAAAATAAGGTCGCTCGCGACTTATCTTGGTTCGCGACTTACTGGCATTAATAAAAAGTCGTTCGCGGCCTTTTTCTCCGCGACATATGGAAGGTCGCTGTGAAGAGAGGAGGCGATTTCGATTCGTTCGCGACCTAAGTAAGTCGCTCGCGAGTTAGAGTGGAGGGATGACCTAGACGGCGGGGCGAGGTAACTTCGGCAGGAGGGTTTACGACCTAGGATAGGTTGCGATTTACAGTGGGGGGAAAACATAGCTTGCTTGCGACATATGAGGCGGAGGCGCTAGCTCGCTCACGTCATACGAGTTAGGTCGTTCACGACCTATGGTAGGTCGGCCGCGACCTAAGGGGGTAAGTGCTTCATCAGATATGGTGCTAGAATTAGTTATTATCGTTTACAGTTTGCATTCTGCTAGTCGTTTCAAAAACTAGAATATTTTGAAATGTTATACTTCCATTAGATTTTATGAGGCTATAAGTTATATATATTAACATAATATATTTAGCACATGGTGCTCTTGGTGAGTGAGAGTGTCCGAAATACTAGGTCCTCTTCCTCCTTCATTCCATGCTCCCTCCACCTAAAACCATATCACATATTATGATATGGTTCAACATACACACACGTGTGTGTGTGTGTGTGTGTATAGTGCTAGGATTGACTACATCTCATTTTTTGTACACCTCAAATCCCTTTGATTTTAACCACATGTTCCGAATTAAATAATATATACTTTCTCTCTCCTGATGTGAGATGAGAGAGAAGACATATAATTTAATTCGGAACATGTGTTTGAAATCAGAAGGATTTGAGCAGTAGCAAAAGTCAGGTGCAGCCGATTCTTGCCCATCCACACACTACACATCTATGTACAATAAGTAAATAAATTTAAGAAAAACATACCTAGTTTGCAGAAGGGGCAATACCAAATTTAAATTCATTAGAGAACATAGACCTTCATATATCAACTTCAAGTGGAACTAAAATGGTCCATGGTTGGGGTATGGGTGCTGTATTTTGGCCATCAGAGCATGCAATATGAATATTTGACCTCTCGCTCCTATAACTAATGGTCAACTTTTCCTTTGAAAGAGAAAGACTAGCATCATGTTTACTGGATGCTATTAGAGATGGATCACTTGTCCTTATTTCAATTTGCATGTTCAGAAGTTGAGCCATGGTTTAATAATTTTAATCGAAAGGGTTCCCTTTTCTTGCTTGTAATTAGTAATACACCTATGTGCATGCATTTATAGAGGCTGGGAGCCTGTAAAAATAGTGTATGTATCTTGGCAATTTGATTGGCAGTGCAGCTTTTATGTATTTAATGGAGATTAAAAAGTAACTTAAAAAATTAACATAAGCAATAGGCCATAGTTGCCAGGTGGGGTTTTAATTGCATATAATAGTTGGTTGCAAAAATAATGTGATTGACATTTGAATGCACATATTATAGTTTTTAATTATACTTTTATAATTCTATATTTAATTTAGTTTTATGTAACCGGTGGTACTGGGTGATCATCTAATACTATTTTTCATGAAGATGCATGCAGATATTATAGATTGTCATTTGCTTCTGTTACAGATATAATTTTGAAGTCATACAATTATTTTAGTTACCCTTCTTAGAAATATAAGGTACACTCATGGGTTACAAGTATAACTATTGATCAACCAACAAGTAAAAGTCAATGCTGCGTTAGCTCTACACTTGGGTGAAATAAATTTGAGCAGATATGCTCATTGTGCTGTTAACATCGTTGAAAACATATTTATGCCCCACTGTTCCGGCTGGTGCCAAGTCTAGCAAGCTTTATGCTGCTATGGCTTCTGAAGGTCCTTCTCAACCCAAAGGTATACTCCATCTATTTTGGAAGGTTCTATTTTATTTCATGATCATAGTATTCGAGTTCTTTTCGATACCGGTGCATCACATTCTTTTGTATCGAAAAAGCTTGTTGATGATTTATCTTTGGATGTTTCTTGTTCAGTTACTTCTTTAAGGATTGCGAATCCTGTTGGGGGATCCACGACCCTTAGTACGCTTTGTGATGATGTTGAGATTGTTTTATGTGGCTTTTCTTATCATGCGAATCTGCACGTTATTTTTTGTCTTGGATTTGATATGATTTTGGGAATGGACTGGCTAGTGAGATATGATGCCAGGATTATTTGTTCGGAGAGAATTTTGTATCTTCGACATCCGGGTTCGCCTACTCAGTTATCTCTTGTTCTTCGGGATGTGGATAATTCCGAAATGGCTTTATGTTCTCTTAACTCGCGAGATGATGATGACATATCTCGTATTCCTATTGCTTGTGACTTTTTTGATGTTTTTGAGCCTGTTTCGGGTTTGCCACCCAAGCGGGCAATTGAGTTCCGCATTGATCTCATTCCAGGTGTGCAACCATTTAGTCGTCCTCCCACGAGGATGTCTACAAAGGAAAATGAGAAACTCAAGAAGCAGCTTTTAGAGCTTGAGTCCAAGCGGTTGATTCAGTCCAGTTTTTCTCCGTGGGGATCCGCGGCCGTCTTCGTGAAAAATCCGATGGAACTCTTAGGCTTTGCATTGACTATCGCAAGCTTAACGAGTTAACCATCAAGAATAGGTATCCATTGCCTAGGTTCGATGATATGTTCGATCTATTGAGTGGTGCTAAGGTCTTTTCTCAGCTTGACCTTGCCACGGGTTTTCATCAGTTACGAGTCGTGGAGGATAGCATACCTCTTACCGCTTTCCACACTCATTATGGTTCTTTTGAGTGGCTCGTTATGCCGTTCGGTTTGGCGAACGCTCCTGCCTTCTTTGTCGATCTCATGAATCGGGTATTCCGGGAATATCTCGATAAGTTCGTCCTTGTCTTCATTGATGATATCCTTATTTATTCTAAGTCTGAAGCTGAGCATGCTAATCACTTGAGAATTGTCTTGAATACTCTCCGTCATCATCAGCTTAGAGCCAAATTCTTCAAGTGCCATTTTTGGGACAATAGGGTTAAGTTCTTGGGCTATGTTGTATCTTCCAATGGCATTTCTGTCGATCCCTCAAAGATCGAAGCCATCCAGAATTGGAAGAGGCCTGAGAATGTTCATGAGATTCGTAGTTTCGTTGGATTGGCAGGTTATTACCGTCAGTTCATTAAGGATTTTTCTCCTGTTGTGCTTCCTCTCACCAACCTTACTCGGGAAGGCATTCGTTTTATTGGTCCGACAAGTGTGAAGCTTCCTTTCAGACATTGAAGGAACTTCTCACTAATGCTCCTATTCTTGTGGTTCCCGAGGGGAATCATGATCTTGTTGTCTACATCGATGCTTGTGTTAGTGGTCTCGGTGCTATTCTTATGCAGAAGGATCGGGTAGTTGCTTATGCTTCTAGGCAACTGCATCCGAATGAAGTTCGCTATGCCACTCATGATCTTGAGTTAACCGCCATCGTCTTCGCCTTGAAGATTTGGCAACACTATTTATTGGGCGAGCGCTTCATTCTCCATACCGATCATAAATCCTTGAAGTATTTGTTTACTCGGAAGGAACTCAATATGAGACAACAACGTTGGCTCGAGTTTCTTGCTTCCTATGACTTTGATATCCAGTTTACCCCTGGTAAGGGTAATCGTGTTGCTGATGCGCTTAATCGCAAACATTCGGCTGTTATTTCTATGATGCTTGCCGAATGGGATATTCTTGAGACTCTATCTTTTTGTGAAATTCGTGATCGAGGTTCATCTTCTGATTCTCCTATTCTATTATTTAGTTTGGGAGCTCGACCCATTTTGTTGGATCGTATTGCCGATGCTCAGTGGCGTGATCCTGATTTGTTGCATCTAATTCAGCTTTGTGAGTCTTGATCCTATGATGAGACGTTGCGGGATTTCAGCATTGATTCTCATGGGTGTCTTCGCAAGAAGAACCGTCTTTTTATGCCTTCTGATTCTGCACTTAAGCATGATATTATTGATTACTGTCACCATTATAAATATACCATTCATCCTAGTAGTAGTAAGATGTATGCCGATATGCGTTGTCTTTATTATTGGGAAGGCATGAAGTGCGGTGTGGCGAGTTATGTGAGTAATTGCATAACCTGTCAGCGTATTAAGGCCGAACATCAGCGTCCTTCGGGTCTTCTTCATCCTCTTGAGATTCCATTGTGGAAATGAGATCAGATTTCTATGGATTTCATTGATGGCCTACCTCATTCGAGATCAGGCCATTCTAGCATTTGGGTTATTGTTTATCGCCTCACTAAGTCTGCTCATTTTATCCCTATTAAATTTAATAGGACTGCTTCGCATTTGGCTAAGTTATAAGTCAAGGAAATCGTGAGACTTCACGGTGTTCCTAGTTCTATTGTGAGTGACCGTGATCTTTTATTCACGAGTCATTTTTGGAAGAGTCTTCAGCAAGCTTTGGGAACAAAGCTTAATTTTAGGACAGCTTATCATCCGCAGTCTGACGGACAGACTGAACGGGTGAATCGTATCTTGGAAGATCTTCTTCGTGTTTGTATTTTTGATTTTGGTGGTAGTTAGAGTTCTCCTACAACAATAGTTTTCAGTCTATTATCGGTATGGCTCCTTTCGAAGCTTTATATAGAAGGCCATGTCGATCACCTTCTTGTTGGTTAGAATCTAGGGAGAAGCTTATTCTTGGTCCAGATTTTGTTCGGGATTCTTCCGAGAAGATTGATCTTATTCGTTTGAGAATGAAAGAGGCACAGAGCCACCAGAAATCCTACGCGGACGGCCATAGGAAGCCTCTCGAGTTCTCGATTGGTGATCTTGTCTTTGTTCATGTTTCTCCTTTGAAAGGGGTGACGCGCTTCATTACGATTGGGAAATTGGCTCCTCGCTTTATAGGACCATTTTCTATTACTGAACCTATTGGCTCTGTGGCTTATAGAGTTTCACTTCCAGCTCATTTATCTGGCATTCATGACGTGTTTCACGTCTCTCAACTTCGAAAGTGTCTTCGAGAGTCGGATTCTGTTATCGCTTCTCCTGATTTGCAAGAGCTTGAGGTCTCACCGGACTTATCTATTGTACAGAAACCTATTCGCGTGCTTGACACGGAGGTGCGACACCTTCCGAACAAGGACGTGCCGCTCGTTAAAGTTCAATGGTCCGCTATTCCCAATGACTGCACTTGGGAAACCAGAGAGTATATCGAGCGATCTTATCCGGGTTTTCTATCTTTGCTTGGGAATGGTGAGAATATCTTTTTGTCTCAAGCTTATTTCCTTTTCTTTTGAATGTTGTTTGTATGTAGTTGTTACAAATATCGTCTCTGGGAATTGCGGGGACGCAATTTTGTAAGGAGGGGAGATCTGTAACCACCCGCATATTTAACGATTTTATATTTAAATGTTTTATTTAAATATAGTGTCGTTAGTCGGATTTTGGATCTGAAATGTTACTTTTTGCAAATGGCCGAATTGGGACTCGAAACTGCCTCGATTGAGTCCAAAATGGTGTTTGCGATTTTTTGAGTATAAGCTTTGATATGTTTGGAGTAAGTTGAATTTTGCTACTTTTTCTAGTTGGGTTTTGGGTTTGGGTTCAGCCCACTAGCTAACTAAATACCCTAGCTCAACCCATCTCTTTCCATTCACTCATTTTAACCTCCCAACTCAAGCTAAAACTGAAAATGGGGGAAAGGAAGAGGAATTAGAAATTCCAAGCCCTAGTTTCCTCTTGCAACTTGAATTCTTGCTCCAAAATCAAAGAGAAGGTGTTGGTAAGCCTCTTCTTCATCTTCTCCAACTCTTCTCCTCTTCAATTTCTGAAATTTTTCCTAAACCTAACTTTGGAAATTATGTGTTTTATTCTTATATTGAAGCTTGTAGAGTGAAGTGAAGAGTAGTTAGTATCCTTCTTGTGTTTGTGCTTCTCATCTTTGGTTGTGTGTAAAAAGGTGAGTTTTGAACTCACATCTACTTCTCTTGATATCATGGGTGATGGGTATGAATTCCTATTACTTATTCATATGCATTTGATTTTTGATTGGATTGGTTTTATGAATATTCCAATTCTTGAGTTTCAAAATTAATTTTTATGAACATTCTCTTATGGATATTTTGATCTTGCTTTGGTGATGAATCGAAGTGTTTATAGGGCCAGGTAGCCGCTAGGCGTGAACCCCTAGCGTCTGTGCTCGTCCGATGGAAAGTTGGGAAGTTTACTCCTCATTTGGGATAGGCTGGAAACAGCCCACGTTGCAGGGTCAGCCGACCGAGCCCTGTAGCCGGCCGACCGACCTGTTACCCCGAGCATTTTTCTGCTTCTAGCCAACCGACCGAGACCTGTAGTCGGCCGACCGACCTGTTGCTGTTTTGCCTATTTTTTCCTTTTTGCGTGTTTTTCAAATTTTATCGATTCAAGTTGGTTCTTAGTGGTTGTTATTGCATCTTTGGCTTTGATAACTTATTTTTGACTTCATTCATAGGTTTTCATTAATAATCCCTCTAAATTGTATTAAAAGTTTGCTCTCTAATTTATAAACTCTATTTAAAACGCACATACACAATTTCTCACTTCGAGCGAAGTGGAAGGGAGATTAAATGGTTAGGTAAAACACGGACCATGAATCCATGCGTTGGTCTTTTCGATTAATCCCCGACCTATTCGATTGATTGTTTTGACCTTTTGGTCTGGTTTACCAATGAGATGAGGTAGATTTTGTACTGCTTTGAGTGTGAAATTACTAACGGATAGCAAACCGTTTAGTTCGAACGAGTGGTTATGGGACTCACGTTACCACTTTTCGGATTCCTTTTCGAGAGTTGTGACACATTCCGCCAGTTAGTGGTGTCCAGTACTGGGCCTTCAGACCTTCACCACTACGGTTTGTTGCCTTCGGGTGTGTTGCCATCGGGTTTGCACCTTCAAGTTTGTTGCCTTCGAGTATGTTGCCTTCGGGTTTGTACCTTCGGGTTTGTGCCTTCGGGTATGTTGCCCTATTGTATCGCTTTCGGAGTTAGGTCTTTATGAGCCGCTCGAGTGATATTTGGGTTTGGAGTCTTCGGGCTCATGGATCCTTGTTTATACAGTACTGAGCACTTGCAAATTTTATGATGTTTCATTGATATGTATATTCTCTAGGTATCGCCCTTCGGTTTTGGTCTTTTTGAGCCGCATGATATGTAGCGATTACCTTGTGGAACTTGTGTTACCTTCATTGGTATTTGTTATTTGCCTTTATGGCTTGTTTTGGGATATTCCTATCCTTTGTTTCTATGAGTTGCCGATGATACGAGGCTTGTTAAGATATGATTCATCTTTTGTTAGATGATTGTGTTATCTCTTTTAGAGATATTTGTTATACGTTGTGACCTTGCAGGTTATTGTTGTTCAGTTTATCTAACTGATTTGTTTAGCTAGACTGACCCGTGTATTTTATACTCGGGTCAGACAGAGAAGTTTCAGGTTAGGTGCATTTGGACTTAGCCTATTTTGCTTCCGCATGGACTATTCAGCTTGTTCCTTTTTGTTAAATCTTTTTGTGTAGTCCTTTTTGTTGTAACTTTGATATGTATTCATCCGGAATCGTTTGTATATTGTGGTTTTCTACACCACTTGACATGTATTAGTTTGTATACTCTGTTATGTATCAATATATGTATATATGATGATCTACTGTTCTGTGATGTATATTACATTTGAGTTGTTATAATCTATTCTGATAGATCCTCCAACCACCTATGGTTTTGTTTTAAGTATTAATTGGGTATGTCGACCTGCTTGGTATGTCTATTGTCGATGTATTCAATAGATAGTTAGAGCAAGGCTATAGATGGTCGCTCCTAACCAGCCTTATTCTCCGTGTTGACGGCATTATCCTGTAGTGTCCTTCGCTAGCATGGGTATAGAGGTGGGGCGTCACAGTGTCTATGGGTGAATTTCATGCAGGGAAGGATGAAACTTGCGTTGGAAGCTTAGCCTCATCATGCCAGCCCCATATAAGAAATAGGGGTTGCACGTTTACTTGCCCTTCTACTATTTCTTCGAATTTTGATTAAACTTTTTGTTCTTCTTTGTTGATGCAGTGGTCGGAAAGTTCAATTTTGACTCCTTCGACCAGTCTGGCTCCGATACCATAGCCATTGTGACCGCCGTGTCCAAAGCGAATAAGGAGGTAATCAAGGTACCTTCGTGAAGGGGATTTGCCGTTGGAGGATTAGATTAGGAGGGTGAAGAGGGTTAGGTAATCACGGTCCACCAGGTCTCCAACTCCATTTGCAAGCCAGACATCCATTTTTGACGAAGAGGGGTGCGTCGGGGGATAAAGCGGTGCCGATAGGGCATGTATCCCTGGAGATTGACGCCACTTCAGACAACGATGACCTGGAGCTTTTGCTGAGATCGTTTTAGATGATGTCGGTGGAGATTCTTGTGTCTACCCACCGAGACTGATTTGTTTGGAGCCTGCACTCTAGGGAGGATGTCATGGATGCCCATACTCAAACGCCCCGTTCGTAAGTTTCCGATGAGAAAGTAACAACTGCAATCAAGTTTATGTTGTAAAAAGTCATCGTAAATATTTATATCGTTAAAAACTAAATTTATTGTAGTGAATATTAAAACTACGTCGGTGGAGATTTTGGTGTCTACCTAGGCATGTAAATTGATACTTTCGGATACAGATAGTGCCATATCTGTATTTCTATCCGAAATCATTTTCGAATATCGGATATCTGTATCCAGGAATGTGGGCAGATATCAGATTTTATCGGATATTATTTGACCATTTCACAACCAATAAATCAAAATAAATAACTAGAAAATTTTGATTATATTATAAATCCAATTTTTTTGTATTAAATATAAAAATAATAATAAATACACTAAGGAAAATAATTTTAAACGGTCAAAGTTGATTTTTTTGTACATATTAATTTTTTTATCTGGTAGTAAACGACAATCATTTTATATACTAAAATACATAAAAAACTATAATCTTAATAAAAATCGGACGGATAATTATAGATACAGATATTTCCATATTCGCATCCGTATCCGTTTTTCGGATGTCGGATAATTTTTCGCATTTCGGATATGGACGAAGTTTGAATTTTTCGGCTACACACTGACAGCCTTATGTCTACCCACTGGGCCTGATCTGGTTGAATCTGGCATAATTGGGAGGATGTCGTGGATGCCCGTACTCGAGACGCTCTGCTCTTAAGTGCTGATGAGAAAGCAACAATTGCAACTCATGTTTATGTCATAAAAAGTTTCGACAATTTTTTATATCGTTTAAAACCAAATTTGTTTAAGATTTAATCAAATTTATGTATAAACATCTAAAAATCAATCATCATGTAGTTTTACATCATTTAAACTGATAAAAAAATAAAAATAAAAGACTATTATATAGGTTGGATATATATATAAGAAGGATTTCATGATGGAAAGTTAAGTAATACATTTTTCGGTTCTCAAAGGATTTCAACTCTATCATACAGTTTTCATGGCATATAGGGTCAAGAAACTATAAACAAATAACATACCGGGCCAGGTGAAAAGTAATGAAAGTGAGAGAATATATTAGAAGAGGAGAAATATATGAGAGGAATTAGAGAAAAAAATAAGAACTCAATGGATTTTTGATGGAAGGAAGGTTTTTTTTAATAGTTTCATAACTTACATCTTTCAATGTTAATCACACCATAATTGATCTTTCGACTATTTTAGAATAGACACAATTGCTTAGAAACAAGCAAGGAAACTAAAATATATACAAGAGATATATATACAATCGACATAATTGCTTAGGATTACAAAGCTCTGATACCAAATGTGACAACACGCACTTTATTTGAGTTTAAGTGGAATCTAATTTAGACAATTTAATTTTAAATCTTTCGCGGAAATGGTTCACCCTCCTAGTTTATTTTTGTCCTCCAATATATATATATATATATATATATATGTATGTATGTATGTATAATATTTTTATAATTTCTAGAAATAGTGAAGAAGTAGAAATGAGATATGACAGAGCTTCGCTGCTCAATTCAGAAAATATAAGAAGAAAATTCAAGGGTTATTCCTGTATTTATAGGCATTTGAACCAATTCGGTATGTTAGATTATTGTTTATTAAATCCTGACAGTTTAGGCCTAGGTTCCTTGTGTGCCGGCCCTAACCAACTGGTTGACCGATCATATAAAAGCGCTCGATCGGTTAAGACCGCTGTCGACCAGTGGGGACCGGTGATTTATTTTCGTTTTCCATTTACTTAAGCGTTAAGTTTATATATTAAATGTTATCTTTACCGTTATCAATATCTGTTATACTAATTATACTTTAAATTATTTTAATTCGAAATCTTCAAACGTCTATAACCTAATCGTTTGAACTTCAATCGCAAAACTTTATATGCGAAAGTTGATCATAAAAATACCACGAATGCAATGGTGCAAGTTTCGTGGTCAAATTTTGACGTTTTCTCAAATTTCATTTTTAAGCCTTATCATTTATTTATTAATTATTTTATTAATTACTGTTTATTTTAAGGAGTGTTATTAAACAATTATTACCGATAATATGACATGCAATGATTTTCATCATGCGAAAACTTGCCGATGCTTTATTTTATGTGATATAGATCCTAGTATCGTTATATTGTCTTTGTATAATTTAACTGTTTTCATCCATTTGGGACCATGTGTATCCATAAACCATGCTGCAAAATATGATACAAATCAAATTAAGTATATGTTAAAAATGGACCGACTGTTTAAAAATTTGAGTTTTTACATAAAAAATGATTATTTAATATATGTGATTTATTTTGCAAAAAATAAACTCATGTGATTCTATTATAGACATCAATGAAAAGAATAAAGTATCGATTCTGATTATTTAGTGGTGTACACATTGGACCACAAACATTTGTATGGATTAACTCTAGTGATTCTTTGGCTCTTCGAGCTTTGCCTGATGGTAAAGGCTGTTGATGTTGTTTTCCAAGCATGCACCCTTCACATACATTGTGTAACAGCCCGCAAATCCGTACCTCTTGAGTCAACACTATTCTACAACAACCAACTCAAGTTGCACAGAAATACAAACCATTTGGGTTTAAGAAGAAGAGGTAGAAGAGAAGAAAACAAAATCAACATCAGAATCTAACCATCGCAGCGGAATAAAATATAATAGAGAATTAATAATCTTTACTCAAAATCAAATATATCAGTTTACATATATTACATCATCAGAGTACACCAGTCACAGCTCACATCAATAACATACAATGGGTACACAACAACTCAAACAGCGGAAATATATATATATATATATAAAGTACGAGAATACGTATCGTCATCCAGCTCGTCTCCTGAGCTCCACAGCACCATATCCTGTATCCTATAATACTCGGTCTGACCCGAGCATTACAGTTAAATAACACCCGAGTCAGTCTGGAATACCAGAGTGAGAAAATCACACCCAATTGATTATTAAAGTTTCAAAAATCCTTTGAAAACCAAAAGCATTTCGTAAGACCACGCCACAAATAAACATGTCGGGTTTTTACCTTACGATAGCTAAAACAATTTTTATATAGAAATCCTCTGATATTATAATAGGGTCTATATACAAATACTTATAAAATAGCCGAAATTGTTACATTCATTAAATTCCAGCTACTAGCCACAAAAGTGGGTAATACAAACAAAACTCGTACAAGGCTCGTAGGGAGAATGGATTTCCAACAATGACTAGGCATTGGGGTACCACCTGTCACAGTACGAGGCCTAGATCACCGTACCGAGGATTACTCCCTTCATCCCCTGCAACACAAGGCCGGAACTATTCCTTACTGAACAGTCCCGAACAAGATAAACCACGTGGTTGGCGCGACCAACCACCCACTAAGCCGAAATAAATAAGGGACATCTAGACAGGGGAAATATCTTGTCCTGCTTGGGCATGACCCACCTAATCTTGCTGCATATCCCCTGATTTTCAGTCATTCCCATTTGATGAGGCTTGAGGCTAAACGTTACCTTTAGGACGTTTTTACTTAGAATGCCCATCGTCCGCCTGACGATGTTTCGCAAGCATTCATCCATACAAGTCTGTCCCGGGTTCGAACGGAACCGAAGGCACTACTCCTACTACATCCATTTTGGAAATATCCTCAGGATCAGTAGCGACTAGCCCTTGCACTTCACTGCTTCATCTTCGACTCCGAACATGTTTTCCGAACGAAACGTACAAACCGGATCGAAGTGGTTTTCGAGAAATTAATCTCGATCCCGGTCTCTTCGAAACGATCAACGCATTGTCTAATATTGATAGTCGGTTATTTAACTATCAATTAATATTCACAACATCCATCACTCAATAAATAATTTCCCAAATTATTTATTTATTTACCTCAAAATATCTTTCCAAGATATATTCCTATTTTCAATCCTTTGAAAACAGTTTCTAAAACCAACTTTCTTTCCAGAATAAACTTACTCAAACGTTTTCTATCTCCTCTGAAAGTCACCAAGCACAAAACTAGATTTTTTTAAAATAACTTAAAACACTTTACTTTAAAATATATACTTATAAAACATTTAAATTAAAACTACTTTAATAATTTGTTAAAAATACATATTGTATGAGTATTTGAAAATAAAGTTACTCAGTAAATATGAAACTGGATTTCTTCTTTTTAAAAACAAAATACTAAGTTACTTCTTAATAATTACTATTAAAATAACTTAAAAGAAAATCTTACTTGAGACTTTAGATATTAGAAATAATAAATTTTGCAAAAACTTGCTTTCTTTAAAAACAATTTTAAAACATTTAGTTGATGTTTAAAAATTTACTCTTTAAAAACCCGTACTTGGCTATCCAGAGAAAATTCCAACTTCAATCACTTAAATCAATTTTCCCAAATTGATATCTAATTTATTTTATTTAAAATGAGTTCCTTAAATTCCTCAATTTATTTCAAAATTCATTAGTTGTAGGCTTATTATTTATGTTATTACTTTCCGTTTGTTTTTAAGCCTTTTAACTGAATATACAAATTTTCAGATTTTTTTTCCAATTATTTCTTTATTCCTTCCAATAATTTAAATCTTAAATTTTAAATAAATGTTTGTTCTTTTTAAATAATAACAATGAATTTCCAAATTCATTAATTTTCTGTTTATTCAAATTTTCCTTTCTATACTCATAATTTCTTATTAAAAATTTAAAGTCACTTTATTTCTTTTCCAAGTTATTCTTAAATTTATTCTATAATTATTTTACTTGAAATTTTCACTTATTTCATTTTCATTTCCAAAATCAAATTTATAATTTTGGTAATTCATTATACCCAATTATATCAACCAAGCCATAGCATTCAATGCATCCACATAATTCATTATAGAATAACAAACAATCAGAACAGAGAACATAAAATAATTTAAATAAAAGTTGAGGGGTCCAGTTGGATCCCTCCAACCTGTTTTTCATGCATCCACAGATGTTAGCACAACATTATATACCAATTCCAGAATATATCATACTACAGCACATCAATAAATCAATTTTCAACCATTCAACAATTATTTAAATTTAATCATTTAAATTTAAATTTAAATAAACTGAGTGAGATTAACTCACCTTCGATTTTATTTTCACTCCACTTCAAATTGGCTTGGTTTCGCGGTTTTTTCGACCTTGAATATAAATATTATACAGTATATTAATTATTTGAATAAATCGAACTGTAAATTTTTATTTTAAATAAATTTAATTAACCAAAAATTTAAACTTAACTAATTTCCGTTTAAATAAATTACCCTTAGTGATTAAAACTATTTAGATTTAATTAAACAAATAGGTCATCTCCATATGCAAATGGAATGTGAATAGGTATATTTACTTTATATTATTTTTTTACTAGTTACAAAAATAATCAATACTATTTTCAATTAAATATATATTCTCAGTTTACAACTTCTGTTTTCTATAAAATCATTTCCAAAATTTCCTTTATTCCTATAGTTAACAAATTCCCAGATTTAGTATATAAATTCAAATTTATACCTTACTGTAATTTGTCCTTAATATAATTATATTAAAAGCAGGAATCAAAAATCGATACCTTACTGACTCTCAACCTCCATCGCGTCTGAACGAACAAGAACACCATCGACACAGACGGGTCGCCCCTTCCCATCAACTATCTCGACTCCAGATCGAAATCTACCCCATTACTCGCGACTGCTTCAAACCCTACGCGAACACAAACCCTAGCTGAGCTCCAGTTGTCGCCTCTTCCACTCCAAAGCCAAAACCCCATGCCACCGCTACTCACATGCCACGAAATACATTTCGAGCTTCGACCGAGACCATCCTTCGATTACCTCTTTCACCTCCTATCAGCAGCCTCGCGAACGAAGCTCGCGATTTAAACTTCTGCCATCGAACCCAAAAAAAAAAAAAATCTCGAACGGCAATACTCGAACTGGATTGGGAGAAAAGGGGAAACGAGATTCGAATCGATGATTTCGATTTCTTTGATTTGAATAGAGCCGACGCCCTTTCTATTTGATCGTTCGATTTAGTGAATAAGGCTTCGGCCATTATTTTTTTTTTTTTCTTTTGAACGATGGTTTGAGGAAAAGAGGAAAGTCGGCTATGAAGTACTTGGAGGCAGGAGATTTTTTTTCATTTGCTTCTAAGAGAAGCCATTGTTGTATTTTATTTTTTTTATTTTTTTCTATTCGGTTCTTAACTTAAGAAATGAAAAGGAACAAGGTTGAGACACTGATTAAATGAAAGACAGGAAATGTTGCGAAATAGAGCAACCCAGCTAAAATGATTTGAAAACTGATGGAAAGGAAACGATAATGTAAAAATAAATTTGACTAGTTGAAGTATTATATTTAAATTCTGAATCCGCTATTATCCATTAAATTTTCAACGCGTTCGTCTATCGTATGATCACACGACAACTCCAAACACTACTAAATTTGAAATCCGATAATAATACAATATTACGGATCCAATGGAACTGGTTTCGTCGAAATCCAAGACTGTGCCTCGAACTGCTATTTTTAATTTCAATTTAAACGAGTAAAATTTCAAAACTGCACAAAGCACCGTTAATTTCAATTTTGACACTTCTATTATCTTCCATGTTATCAATATAAATTTTATAAGCCTTCAAATTATTTTTAACAGGCTTAAAATTTCAGATTCAATATTTTATTCAACTTCAAATAATTTAATTCAATAATTTAATTATCAAACAATTGGTGATATTCATAATTCAGGTTAAAATTACTCTATTGAATACTTAAAATCAATTAAATATCCTGATTTTAAATGCTCGAAAATTCCGGGTCGTCACATTCCTCCCCCCTTAAAAGAATTTCGTCCCCGAAATTACTAGTTAGGAAGAATGGTCCAATTCCCATTTCTATTTTCCAAAACAAAACATTCTCATCAACTTGTCATAACATATCTTTTATTAAAGACCCACTATTACTTCAACCAACTTCCTAAACCTCCCATAGTTTCCAAACAATTTTATTTACTCTACTTAGTCAAATTTAAATTATCAAACTTTCTCAAAAAAAATTCTAACTCCCTAAATTCTCGAAAAATTTCGCCAGCGTCTCCTTTGCGCGGCTAGCTCGGTACGACTACAAAAGGCCTCTACGGGCTCCCAAATCTCAAAAGAAAACAAAAAGCCAAGTGGCTCAATCCAAATCCCAATCAAATTTCATATAGAAACTTAAACACATACCTTTTTGTCGGGCAATTTAAATTTATCTCTTGAAATTAAATCCAATTTCCTTTCCCCTTTTATAATACCTGCATATCCTGCTTAGCACTAATATCTAATCACAATATCCCAAGACATTTTATCGACTTTTTCACAAAATGTCAATATCTATTCATTTCAATATTATCTTAGATTATATTTGTAATATCAATTTCCAATCTAGAATTTACCATTCCTTTCTTAAGTTAGTATAAACATTTTTTTATGTTTCTTATCTTTAGTTCTCTTTACCATTTTAGTTTATACCTATTTCTATTCAAATCGATTTCCACGTTACATATGTATTTCATTTATTTTCAACTTTGAACTTTTAAATTTATCCTTCATTTATAACTAATTTAAGTTTCCAATTCTAAATAGTTTTGTCGTTAACAAAATTTTCCAAAATTTTCAAAAAATTTCTAACTCCCAAAATTTCTGAAAATTTTTGGCAGAGTCCCCTTTGTACGGAGGAGCTTTTGCAATTTGACAAAAGAGATAAATATATATACATCGACCCACACAGTCGGAAAAACCAAAAACAGTTCATATTTCCTATTTTAATTGCGTAGGCGTACCTTATTTAGCACTTTAAGCAAACAGCTTATTATTTTTAGCAAATAGCCCAACCCAAATCCAGCCACATGGCTTCCAAGTACCTGTACTTACTCAATTTAAACATGTAAGTGCCAAATATATGCAGTTTAACTATATTTCACTTATTAGCAATAGTTAAAACATATGAATTCTAAAAGCAATTCACACCAAACATTTTTTTCGTAAGCAATTTATATAGTTCCATGCTGATTCAATTGCTTTCAATTTATTTATAACCATTTTCACTCAATTCGGATGGTTTTCGATTCATTCGTATACAATTCCATCAATTTGAATGGTTTAGAATTCAATTGCTTACTTTTAATTTATTCTTAAGCAAATTGAACTCACATTTAATTCAATTGCTCTCAAAAATCAATTTACTTACTCCCACCAATTTATAGAATTTTAATTACTTCCATTTACATCCAATGACAATTTATTCTATGCAATTTGACGAGATCTAAGCGAATAAATAAGTACTTATGTTTTATAATCAATTGAAATGGATTTCAACTCAATTTATGCTTAAATTTATTCACAAATCGTATATTCTCAGTTTCATTGCAATTAAATTTTAATCCATTCACTTGCATTTCATTTTATTAATCAATTTAGTTTATTCAAAACCATTTACAACCTAGGTTCACCTTAATTGCCAATTAAATTTCCTTTTTATTTTAACCCATTCGCAATCATTTATTTAGCTCGACACATTCCATTTAAATTTCATTTACCATCCATTTATTTACATTTCATTCCATATTTGTTTATTCCACACTATTTTATTTAGCTCGAAGACAATCCAAGCTATTTCATTCAATAACCATTTCTCAACTTATTAAACCACATTTCATTTGATACTTATTTATTCCATCATTTATTTATTCAATATAATTAGTTTATCCACATTCAATTTATTTTAAATTTTCATTTTCTTAAATTTTATTTACAACCCACCAAATTTTATTCCGATCCAAATATATTTTCCTTGGTTTAAATTCCATCCAATATCTTTAACTTGGTTTTAAGTTGAATTCAATTCAACTTTCCTTCATTCATTTAGCCTAAGTCCATTAACCTCAATTTATTCAAATTTTACACTTAAGCTCATTTTCATTTTACAAGTAAATTTTCTCTTTTATACTCAGCTTAACTCGATTTATTACAAAGCCATATCCAATTTATTTCCACATATTTGGATTTTATTCACAATACAAACCATCACTATTTTAATCCATTTCCATTTTTATTCTATATATTCGCAATTATATTTAATTTGTTAACACTTCAAGTCTAATTTTTAATTAATAACTCAAGTTCTGATTCTATTATCCACTTTTAATTTACCATCCAATTTATTAACTCATAATTCAACTCCATTCTTAATTACTTTCCTTTCATCACAATTTGAATCAGCTTTAATTTATAACTTAAGTTTATTTCCACACTTTATCATCAACTCACAATTCAATTTTATTAACTACTTTATTATCTAATTAGTTCTCCCATTATTTATGATCCAACACTTGAATTTTTTTTTTCATTCCAAATATCACTTTTATTTATTTTCCTTAGTTCAATATACTTTACAATTCAAGTTTGGATTTCCCTCTCATTTCCCTATTCATCTAAATATTTATTTGGATTTGTATTCCATTTCAAAAATTTATAAGCCACACCTTATTATTTACACAATTCCATCCATTATAGGCTTGAATATATTCATCTTTTATTTTTAACTCAAGCCTGTTATTTATTTATAGCCCAATCATATTTTATTTCTATGGATTTTAATTCTTTTATAAGTGATTTTGATTTATTTATTCCAATTCCAATCCTTATCCCACTTAATTCCATTTATTCAGGTAAGAATCTAATTCCATTAAATAATTCAATTGAATTCTTATGCCAATTCAATTTTATCTTAACTCGGATTTATTTAACCCAATTCGGTTTCAACTAAATTCAAATATAACTGGATATTCTTTCAGCTTATTCAATTAATTTCAATCCAGTCAATTTTTTTTATATTTTCAAATCCAAGTTAATTTCATTTCATTTTAAATTTACATTCCATTATTCAAAGATTATATTTCCTTTCTGTTTTAAAAATCATCTCAATCTATAAGCTTACAATTCATCTCATCAGGATTTTCTAACACCCGGCTTTAGTTTCAAATTATTTTGAAATCTCCAACATTTCAAAATCACACTTCTCAGAAATTTAAACCGATCCTGGTTTTTATTTCCAACAAATTTCCTTTGAAATTTTCAAAAACATCTGCTCTCCTAAACAAATCAATTTGGTAGCAATTCTTCACTTAGAAATTCGAAAATGAATACTGATGATGCGGCCGTCATCATCAGAATTATTTTCCAATAATTCAAGTGATTTCAATGCTATATTACTTTCAAAATCCATTTAAAACAGATTTCCATTCAGAAATATCTTCAAAACAATGCTATCATTTATCTTCAAAACACTTCCAAATTTTCGGGATTTAACTTTCCAAATCCTGCTTAAATCAAATTTTTTTTTTATAATTCATTTGCATAGCTTATGTTCATACAAATTCTCGTTTGATTATATTTCAATTTATAATTTTACATTTATAATTCATATTTACAAATTTCATTTTATCATGAATTTATTTCCGTAAACTTTGTTTATTTTCAATTTCTAGTTAAATTTTCATTTAACAATGATAATACTTTAATATTATCATTTCTAACATCCAAGCAACCATATAATAGCTATATAGTTTACCAAAATCTTTCTTCATATCAAAATATATTTTTGGGTAAAATTATTTCATTTACCCATATTGAAAACAATACCGTGTCGATTGTTCTATTCAAGTGTTTAGAAACCCCTTCGATACAGTTTTCGAGGCTGTGCCGACAAAGTTCATATACCACTTCATAAACCAATCAACACAATATAAAAACAATTTATATTCACTAACAAATACGCGCTCATATCTATTAATACGCTCAAACTCATTATAGAGTACCATAGACTCCATTTTAAATGAGTAATTCCCACCAGAGCCAAGGTTATCACCAACCTAAGCTCTGATACCAAGTGTAACAGCCCGCAAATCCGTACCCCTTGAGTCAACACTATTCTACAACAACCAACTCAAGTTGCATAGAAATACGAACCATTTGGGTTTAAGAAGAAGAGGTAGAAGAGAAGAAAACAAAATCAACATCAGAATCTAACCATCGCAGCGGAATAAAATATAATAGAGAATTAATAATCTTTACTCAAAATCAAATATATCAGTTTACATATATTACATCATCAGAGTACACCAGTCACAGCTCACATCAATAACATACAATGGGTACACAACAACTCAAACAGCGGAAATATATATATATATATATAAAGTACGAGAATACGTATCGTCATCCAGCTCGTCTCCTGAGCTCCACAGCACCATATCCTGTATCCTATAATACTCGGTCTGACCCGAGCATTACAGTTAAATAACACCCGAGTCAGTCTGGAATACCAGAGTGAGAAAATCACACCCAATTGATTATTAAAGTTTCAAAAATCCTTTGAAAACCAAAAGCATTTCGTAAGACCACGCCACAAATAAACATGTCGGGTTTTTACCTTACGATAGCTAAAACAATTTTTATATAGAAATCCTCTGATATTATAATAGGGTCTATATACAAATACTTATAAAATAGCCGAAATTGTTACATTCATTAAATTCCAGCTACTAGCCACAAAAGTGGGTAATACAAACAAAACTCGTACAAGGCTCGTAGGGAGAATGGATTTCCAACAATGACTAGGCATTGGGGTACCACCTGTCACAGTACGAGGCCTAGATCACCGTACCGAGGATTACTCCCTTCATCCCCTGCAACACAAGGCCGGAACTATTCCTTACTGAACAGTCCCGAACAAGATAAACCACGTGGTTGGCGCGACCAACCACCCACTAAGCCGAAATAAATAAGGGACATCTAGACAGGGGAAATATCTTGTCCTGCTTGGGCATGACCCACCTAACCTTGCTGCATATCCCCTGATTTTCAGTCATTCCCATTTGATGAGGCTTGAGGCTAAACGTTACCTTTAGAACGTTTTTACTTAGAATGCCCATCGTCCGCCTGACGATGTTTCGCAAGCATTCATCCATACAAGTCCGTCCCGGGTTCGAACGGAACCGAAGGCACTACTCCTACTACATCCATTTTGGAAATATCCTCAGGATCAGTAGCGACTAGCCCTTGCACTTCACTGCTTCATCTTCGACTCCGAACACGTTTTCCGAACGAAACGTACAAACCGGATCGAAGTGGTTTTCGAGAAATTAATCTCGATCCCGGTCTCTTCGAAACGATCAACGCATTGTCTAATATTGATAGTCGGTTATTTAACTACCAATTAATATTCACAACATCCATCACTCAATAAATAATTTCCCAAATTATTTATTTATTTACCTCAAAATATCTTTCCAAGATATATTCCTATTTTCAATCCTTTGAAAACAGTTTCTAAAACCAACTTTCTTTCCATAATAAACTTACTCAAACGTTTTCTATCTCCTCTGAAAGTCACCAAGCACAAAACTAGATTTTTTTAAAATAACTTAAAACACTTTACTTTAAAATATATACTTATAAAACATTTAAATTAAAACTACTTTAATAATTTGTTAAAAATACATACTGTATGAGTATTTGAAAATAAAGTTACTCAGTAAATATGAAACTGGATTTCTTCTTTTTAAAAACAAAATACTAAGTTACTTCTTAATAATTACTTTAAAATAACTTAAGGAAAATCTTACTTGAGACTTTAGATATTAGAAATAATAAATTTTGCAAAAACTTGCTTTCTTTAAAAACAATTTTAAAACATTTAGTTGATGTTTAAAAATTTACTCTTTAAAAACCCGTACTTGGCTATCCAGAGAAAATTCCAACTTCAATCACTTAAATCAATTTTCCCAAATTGATATCTAATTTATTTTATTTAAAATGAGTTCCTTAAATTCCTCAATTTATTTCAAAATTCATTAGTTGTAGGCTTATTATTTATGTTATTACTTTCCGTTTGTTTTTAAGCCTTTTAACTGAATATACAAATTTTCAGATTTTTTTTCCAATTATTTCTTTATTCCTTCCAATAATTTAAATCTTAAATTTTAAATAAATGTTTGTTCTTTTTAAATAATAACAATGAATTTCCAAATTCATTAATTTTCTGTTTATTCAAATTTTCCTTTCTATACTCATAATTTCTTATTAAAAATTTAAAGTCACTTTATTTCTTTTCCAAGTTATTCTTAAATTTATTCTATAATTATTTTACTTGAAATTTTCACTTATTTCATTTTCATTTCCAAAATCAAATTTATAATTTTGGTAATTCATTATACCCAATTATATCAACCAAGCCATAGCATTCAATGCATCCACATAATTCATTATAGAATAACAAACAATCAGAACAGAGAACATAAAATAATTTAAATAAAAGTTGAGGGGTCCAGTTGGATCCCTCCAACCTGTTTTTCCTGCATCCACAGATGTTAGCACAACATTATATACCAATTCCAGAATATATCATACTACAGCACATCAATAAATCAATTTTCAACCATTCAACAATTATTTAAATTTAATCATTTAAATTTAAATTTAAATAAACTGAGTGAGATTAACTCACCTTCGATTTTATTTTCACTCCACTTCAAATTGGCTTGGTTTCACGGTTTTTTCGACCTTGAATATAAATATTATACAGTATATTAATTATTTGAATAAATCGAACTGTAAATTTTTATTTTAAATAAATTTAATTAACCAAAAATTTAAACTTAACTAATTTCCGTTTAAATAAATTACCCTTAGTGATTAAAACTATTTAGATTTAATTAAACAAATAGGTCATCTCCATATGCAAATGGAATGTGAATAGGTATATTTACTTTATATTATTTTTTTACTAGTTACAAAAATAATCAATACTATTTTCAATTAAATATATATTCTCAGTTTACAACTTCTGTTTTCTATAAAATCATTTCCAAAATTTCCTTTATTCCTATAGTTAACAAATTCCCAGATTTAGTATATAAATTCAAATTTATACCTTACTGTAATTTGTCCTTAATATAATTATATTAAAAGCAGGAATCAAAAATCGATACCTTACTGACTCTCAACCTCCATCGCGTCTGAACGAACAAGAACACCATCGACACAGACGGGTCGCCCCTTCCCATCAACTATCTCGACTCCAGATCGAAATCTACCCCATTACTCGCGACTGCTTCAAACCCTACGCGAACACAAACCCTAGCTGAGCTCCAGTTGTCGCCTCTTCCACTCCAAAGCCAAAACCCCATGCCACCGCTACTCACATGCCACGAAATACATTTCGAGCTTCGACCGAGACCATCCTTCGATTACCTCTTTCACCTCCTATCAGCAGCCTCGCGAACGAAGCTCGCGATTTAAACTTCTGCCATCGAACCCAAAAAAAAAAAAAAATCTCGAACGGCAATACTCGAACTGGATTGGGAGAAAAGGGGAAACGAGATTCGAATCGATGATTTCGATTTCTTTGATTTGAATAGAGCCGACGCCCTTTCTATTTGATCGTTCGATTTAGTGAATAAGGCTTCGGCCATTATTTTTTTTTCTTCTTTTGAACGATGGTTTGAGGAAAAGAGGAAAGTCGGCTATGAAGTACTTGGAGGCAGGAGATTTTTTTTCATTTGCTTCTAAGAGAAGCCATTGTTGTATTTTATTTTTTTTATTTTTTTCTATTCGGTTCTTAACTTAAGAAATGAAAAGGAACAAGGTTGAGACACTGATTAAATGAAAGACAGGAAATGTTGCGAAATAGAGCAACCCAGCTAAAATGATTTGAAAACTGATGGAAAGGAAACGATAATGTAAAAATAAATTTGACTAGTTGAAGTATTATATTTAAATTCTGAATCCGCTATTATCCATTAAATTTTCAACGCGTTCGTCTATCGTATGATCACACGACAACTCCAAACACTACTAAATTTGAAATCCGATAATAATACAATATTACGGATCCAATGGAACTGGTTTCGTCGAAATCCGAGACTGTGCCTCGAACTGCTATTTTTAATTTCAATTTAAACGAGTAAAATTTCAAAACTGCACAAAGCACCGTTAATTTCTATTTTGACACTTCTATTATCTTCGATGTTATCAATATAAATTTTATAAGCCTTCAAATTATTTTTAACAGGCTTAAAATTTTAGATTCAATATTTTATTCAACTTCAAATAATTTAATTCAATAATTTAATTATCAAACAATTGGTGATATTCATAATTCAGGTTAAAATTACTCTATTGAATACTTAAAATCAATTAAATATCCTGATTTTAAATGCTCGAAAATTCCGGGTCGTCACATTCCTCCCCCCTTAAAAGAATTTCGTCCCCGAAATTACTAGTTAGGAAGAATGGTCCAATTCCCATTTCTATTTTCCAAAACAAAACATTCTCATCAACTTGTCATAACATATCTTTTATTAAAGACCCACTATTACTTCAACCAACTTCCTAAACCTCCCATAGTTTCCAAACAATTTTATTTACTCTACTTAGTCAAATTTAAATTATCAAACTTTCTCAAAAAAAATTCTAACTCCCTAAATTCTCGAAAAATTTCGCCAGCGTCTCCTTTGCGCGGCTAGCTCGGTACGACTACAAAAGGCCTCTACGGGCTCCCAAATCTCAAAAGAAAACAAAAAGCCAAGTGGCTCAATCCAAATCCCAATCAAATTTCATATAGAAACTTAAACACATACTTTTTTGTCGGGCAATTTAAATTTATCTCTTGAAATTAAATCCAATTTCCTTTCCCCTTTTATAATACCTGCATATCCTGCTTAGCACTAATATCTAATCACAATATCCCAAGACATTTTATCGACTTTTTCACAAAATGTCAATATCTATTCATTTCAATATTATCTTAGATTATATTTGTAATATCAATTTCCAATCTAGAATTTACCATTCCTTTCTTAAGTTAGTATAAACATTTTTTTATGTTTCTTATCTTTAGTTCTCTTTACCATTTTAGTTTATACCTATTTCTATTCAAATCGATTTCCACGTTACATATGTATTTCATTTATTTTCAACTTTGAACTTTTAAATTTATCCTTCATTTATAACTAATTTAAGTTTCCAATTCTAAATAGTTTTGTCGTTAACAAAATTTTCCAAAATTTTCAAAAAATTTCTAACTCCCAAAATTTCTGAAAATTTTTGGCAGAGTCCCCTTTGTACGGAGGAGCTTTTGCAATTTGACAAAAGAGATAAATATATATACATCGACCCACACGGTCGGAAAAACCAAAAACAGTTCATATTTCCTATTTTAATTGCGTAGGCGTACCTTATTTAGCATTTTAAGCAAACAGCTTATTATTTTTAGCAAATAGCCCAACCCAAATCCAGCCACATGGCTTCCAGGTACCTGTACTTACTCAATTTAAACATGTAAGTGCCAAATATATGCAGTTTAACTATATTTCACTTATTAGCAATAGTTAAAACATATGAATTCTAAAAGCAATTCACACCAAACATTTTTTTCGTAAGCAATTTATATAGTTCCATGCTGATTCAATTGCTTTCAATTAATTTATAGCCATTTTCACTCAATTCGGATGGTTTTCGATTCATTCGTATACAATTCCATCAATTTGAATGGTTTAGAATTCAATTGCTTACTTTTAATTTATTCTTAAGCAAATTGAACTCACATTTAATTCAATTGCTCTCAAAAATCAATTTACTTACTCCCACCAATTTATAGAATTTTAATTACTTCCATTTACATCCAATGACAATTTATTCTATGCAATTTGACGAGATCTAAGCGAATAAATAAGTACTTATGTTTTATAATCAATTGAAATGGATTTCAACTCAATTTATGCTTAAATTTATTCACAAATCGTATATTCTCAGTTTCATTGCAATTAAATTTTAATCTATTAACTTGCATTTCATTTTATTAATCAATTTAGTTTATTCAAAACCATTTACAACCTAGGTTCACCTTAATTGCCAATTAAATTTCCTTTTTATTTTAACCCATTCGCAATCATTTATTTAGCTCGACACATTCCATTTAAATTTCATTCACCATCCATTTATTTACATTTCATTCCATATTTGTTTATTCCACACTATTTTATTTAGCTCGAAGACAATCCAAGCTATTTCATTCAATAACCATTTCTCAACTTATTAAACCACATTTCATTTGATACTTATTTATTCCATCATTTATTTATTCAATATAATTAGTTTATCCACATTTAATTTATTTTAAATTTTCATTTTCTTAAATTTTATTTACAACCCACCAAATTTTATTCCGATCCAAATATATTTTTCTTGGTTTAAATTCCATCCAATATCTTTAACTTGGTTTTAAGTTGAATTCAATTCAACTTTCCTTCATTCATTTAGCCTAAGTCCATTAACCTCAATTTATTCAAATTTTACACTTAAGCTCATTTTCATTTTACAAGTAAATTTTCTCTTTTATACTCAGCTTAACTCGATTTATTACAAAGCCATATCCAATTTATTTCCACATATTTGGATTTTATTCACAATACAAACCATCACTATTTTAATCCATTTCCATTTTTATTCTATATATTCCCAATTATATTTAATTTGTTAACACTTCAAGTCTAATTTTTAATTAATAACTCAAGTTCTGATTCTATTATCCACTTTTAATTTACCATCCAATTTATTAACTCATAATTCAACTCCATTCTTAATTACTTTCCTTTCATCACAATTTGAATCAGCTTTAATTTATAACTTAAGTTTATTTCCACACTTTATCATCAACTCACAATTCAATTTTATTAACTACTTTATTATCTAATTAGTTCTCCCATTATTTATGATCCAACACTTGAATTTTTTTTTTTCATTCCAAATATCACTTTTATTTATTTTCCTTAGTTCAATATACTTTACAATTCAAGTTTGGATTTCCCTCTCATTTCCCTATTCATCTAAATATTTATTTGGATTTGTATTCCATTTCAAAAATTTATAAGCCACACCTTATTATTTACACAATTCCATCCATTATAGGCTTGAATATATTCATCTTTTATTTTTAACTCAAGCCTGTTATTTATTTATAGCCCAATCATATTTTATTTCTATGGATTTTAATTCTTTTATAAGTGATTTTGATTTATTTATTCCAATTCCAATCCTTATCCCACTTAATTCCATTTATTCAGGTAAGAATCTAATTCCATTAAATAATTCAATTGAATTCTTATGCCAATTCAATTTTATCTTAACTCGGATTTATTTAACCCAATTCGGTTTCAACTAAATTCAAATATAACTGGATATTCTTTCAGCTTATTCAATTAATTTCAATCCAGTCAAATTTTTTTATATTTTCAAATCCAAGTTAATTTCATTTCATTTTAAATTTACATTCCATTATTCAAAGCTTATATTTCCTTTCTGTTTTAAAAATCATCTCAATCTATAAGCTTACAATTCATCTCATCAGGATTTTCTAACACCCGGCTTTAGTTTCAAATTATTTTGAAATCTCCAACATTTCAAAATCACACTTCTCAGAAATTTAAACCGATCCTGGTTTTTATTTCCAACAAATTTCTTTGAAATTTTCGAAAACATCTGCTCTCCTAAACAAATCAATTTGGTAGCAATTCTTCACTTAGAAATTCGAAAATGAATACTGATGATGCGGCCGTCATCATCAGAATTATTTTCCAATAATTCAAGTGATTTCAATGCTATATTACTTTCAAAATCCATTTAAAACAGATTTCCATTCAGAAATATCTTCAAAACAATGCTATCATTTATCTTCAAAACACTTCCAAATTTTCGGGATTTAACTTTCCAAATCCTGCTTAAATCAAATTTTTTTTTTTATAATTCATTTGCATAGCTTATGTTCATACAAATTCTCGTTTGATTATATTTCAATTTATAATTTTACATTTATAATTCATATTTACAAATTTCATTTTATCATGAATTTATTTCCGTAAACTTTGTTTATTTTCAATTTCTAGTTAAATTTTCATTTAACAATGATAATACTTTAATATTATCATTTCTAACATCCAAGCAACCATATAATAGCTATATAGTTTACCAAAAACTTTCTTCATATCAAAATATATTTTTGGGTAAAATTATTTCATTTACCCATATTGAAAACAATACTGTGTCGATTGTTCTATTCAAGTGTTTAGAAACCCCTTCGATACAGTTTTCGAGGCTGTGCCGACGAAGGTTCATATACCACTTCATAAACCAATCAGCACAATATAAAAACAATTTATATTCACTAACAAATACGCGCTCATATCTATTAATACGCTCAAACTCATTATAGAGTACCATAGACTCTATTTTAAATGAGTAATTCCCACCAGAGCCAAGGTTATCACCAACCTAAGCTCTGATACCAAGTGTAACAGCCCGCAAATCCGTACCCCTTGAGTCAACACTATTCTACAACAACCAACTCAAGTTGCACAGAAATACGAACCATTTGGGTTTAAGAAGAAGAGGTAGAAGAGAAGAAAACAAAATCAACATCAGAATCTAACCATCGCAGCGGAATAAAATATAATAGAGAATTAATAATCTTTACTCAAAATCAAATATATCAGTTTACATATATTACATCATCAGAGTACACCAGTCACAGCTCACATCAATAACATACAATGGGTACACAACAACTCAAACAGCGGAAATATATATATATATATATAAAGTACGAGAATACGTATCGTCATCCAGCTCGTCTCCTGAGCTCCACAGCACCATATCCTGTATCCTATAATACTCGGTCTGACCCGAGCATTACAGTTAAATAACACCCGAGTCAGTCTGGAATACCAGAGTGAGAAAATCACACCCAATTGATTATTAAAGTTTCAAAAATCCTTTGAAAACCAAAAGCATTTCGTAAGACCACGCCACAAATAAACATGTCGGGTTTTTACCTTACGATAGCTAAAACAATTTTTATATAGAAATCCTCTGATATTATAATAGGGTCTATATACAAATACTTATAAAATAGCCGAAATTGTTACATTCATTAAATTCCAGCTACTAGCCACAAAAGTGGGTAATACAAACAAAACTCGTACAAGGCTCGTAGGGAGAATGGATTTCCAACAATAACTAGGCACTGGGGTACCACCTGTCACTGTACGGGGCCTAGATCACCGTACCGAGGATTACTCCCTTCATCCCCTGCAACACAAGGCCGGAACCATTCCTTACTGAACAGTCCCGAACAAGATAAACCCCGTGGTTGGCGCGACCAACCACCCACTAAGCCGAAATAAATAAGGGACATCTAGACAGGGGAAATATCTTGTCCTGCTTGGGCATGACCCACCTAACCTTGCTGCATATCCCCTGATTTTCAGTCATTCCCATTTGATGAGGCTTGAGGCTAAACGTTACCTTTAGGACGTTTTTACTTAGAATGCCCATCGTCCGCCTGACGATGTTTCGCAAGCATTCATCCATACAAGTCTGTCCCGGGTTCGAACGGAACCGAAGGCACTACTCCTACTACATCCATTTTGGAAATATCCTCAGGATCAGTAGCGACTAGCCCTTGCACTTCACTGCTTCATCTTCGACTCCGAACATGTTTTCCGAACGAAACGTACAAACCGGATCGAAGTGGTTTTCGAGAAATTAATCTCGATCCCGGTCTCTTCGAAACGATCAACGCATTGTCTAATATTGATAGTCGGTTATTTAACTATCAATTAATATTCACAACATCCATCACTCAATAAATAATTTCCCAAATTATTTATTTATTTACCTCAAAATATCTTTCCAAGATATATTCCTATTTTCAATCCTTTGAAAACAGTTTCTAAAACCAACTTTCTTTCCAGAATAAACTTACTCAAACGTTTTCTATCTCCTCTGAAAGTCACCAAGCACAAAACTAGATTTTTTTAAAATAACTTAAAACACTTTACTTTAAAATATATACTTATAAAACATTTAAATTAAAACTACTTTAATAATTTGTTAAAAATACATATTGTATGAGTATTTGAAAATAAAGTTACTCAGTAAATATGAAACTGGATTTCTTCTTTTTAAAAACAAAATACTAAGTTACTTCTTAATAATTACTATTAAAATAACTTAAAAGAAAATCTTACTTGAGACTTTAGATATTAGAAATAATAAATTTTGCAAAAACTTGCTTTCTTTAAAAACAATTTTAAAACATTTAGTTGATGTTTAAAAATTTACTCTTTAAAAACCCGTACTTGGCTATCCAGAGAAAATTCCAACTTCAATCACTTAAATCAATTTTCCCAAATTGATATCTAATTTATTTTATTTAAAATGAGTTCCTTAAATTCCTCAATTTATTTCAAAATTCATTAGTTGTAGGCTTATTATTTATGTTATTACTTTCCGTTTGTTTTTAAGCCTTTTAACTGAATATACAAATTTTCAGATTTTTTTTCCAATTATTTCTTTATTCCTTCCAATAATTTAAATCTTAAATTTTAAATAAATGTTTGTTCTTTTTAAATAATAACAATGAATTTCCAAATTCATTAATTTTCTGTTTATTCAAATTTTCCTTTCTATACTCATAATTTCTTATTAAAAATTTAAAGTCACTTTATTTCTTTTCCAAGTTATTCTTAAATTTATTCTATAATTATTTTACTTGAAATTTTCACTTATTTCATTTTCATTTCCAAAATCAAATTTATAATTTTGGTAATTCATTATACCCAATTATATCAACCAAGCCATAGCATTCAATGCATCCACATAATTCATTATAGAATAACAAACAATCAGAACAGAGAACATAAAATAATTTAAATAAAAGTTGAGGGGTCCAGTTGGATCCCTCCAACCTGTTTTTCCTGCATCCACAGATGTTAGCACAACATTATATACCAATTCCAAAATATATCATACTACAGCACATCAATAAATCAATTTTCAACCATTCAACAATTATTTAAATTTAATCATTTAAATTTAAATTTAAATAAACTGAGTGAGATTAACTCACCTTCGATTTTATTTTCACTCCACTTCAAATTGGCTTGGTTTCACGGTTTTTTCGACCTTGAATATAAATATTATACAGTATATTAATTATTTGAATAAATCGAACTGTAAATTTTTATTTTAAATAAATTTAATTAACCAGAAATTTAAACTTAACTAATTTCCGTTTAAATAAATTACCCTTAGTGATTAAAACTATTTAGATTTAATTAAACAAATAGGTCATCTCCATATGCAAATGGAATGTGAATAGGTATATTTACTTTATATTATTTTTTTACTAGTTACAAAAATAATCAATACTATTTTAAATTAAGTATATATTCTCAGTTTACAACTTCTGTTTTCTATAAAATCATTTCCAAAATTTCCTTTATTCCTATAGTTAACAAATTCCCAGATTTAGTATATAAATTCAAATTTATACCTTACTGTAATTTGTCCTTAATATAATTATATTAAAAGCAGGAATCAGAAATCGATACCTTACTGACTCTCAACCTCCATCGCGTCTGAACGAACAAGAACACCATCGACACAAACGGGTCGCCCTTTCCCATCAACTATCTCGACTCCAGATCGAAATCTACCCCATTACTCGCGACTGCTTCAAACCCTACGCGAACACAAACCCTAGCTGAGCTCCAGTTGTCGCCTCTTCCACTCCAAAGCCAAAACCCCATGCCACCGCTACTCACATGCCACGAAATCCATTTCGAGCTTCGACCGAGACCATCCTTCGATTACCTCTTTCACCTCCTATTAGCAGCCTCGCGAACGAAGCTCGCGATTTAAACTTCTGCCATCGAACCCAAAAAAAAAAAAAAATCTCGAACGGCAATACTCGAACTGGATTGGGAGAAAAGGGGAAACGAGATTCGAATCGATGATTTCGATTTCTTTGATTTGAATAGAGCCGACGCCCTTTCTATTTGATCGTTCGATTTAGTGAATAAGGCTTCGGCCATTATTAATTTTTTTTTTCTTTTGAACGATGGTTTGAGGAAAAGAGGAAAGTCGGCTATGAAGTACTTGGAGGCAGGAGATTTTTTTTCATTTGCTTCTAAGGGAAGCCATTGTTGTATTTTTTTATTTTTATTTTTTTCTATTCGGTTCTTAACTTAAGAAATGAAAAAGAACAAGGTTGAGACACTGATTAAATGAAAGACAGGAAATGTTGCGAAATAGAGCAACCCAGCTAAAATGATTTGAAAACTGATGGAAAGGAAACGATAATGTAAAAATAAATTTGACTAGTTGAAGTATTATATTTAAATTCTGAATCCGCTATTATCCATTAAATTTTCAACGCGTTCGTCTATCGTATGATCACACGACAACTCCAAACACTACTAAATTTGAAATCCGATAATAATACAATATTACGGATCCAATGGAACTGGTTTCGTCGAAATCCGAGACTGTGCCTCGAACTGCTATTTTTAATTTCAATTTAAACGAGTAAAATTTCAAAACTGCACAAAGCACCGTTAATTTAAATTTTGACACTTCTATTATCTTCCATGTTATCAATATAAATTTTATAAGCCTTCAAATTATTTTTAACAGGCTTAAAATTTCAGATTCAATATTTTATTCAACTTCAAATAATTTAATTCAATAATTTAATTATCAAATAATTGGTGATATTCATAATTCATGTTAAAATTACTCTATTGAATACTTAAAATCAATTAAATATCGTGATTTTAAATGCTCGAAAATTCCGGGTCGTCACACATTGTTGATTTCCTTGATTGTTGGATGGTCTTGCATCATAATCTTTTCATAGAGGATTGTCAATCCTTGAAACTTAAAATGTCCAAACTTTCAATGATATGGCTAAGACTCGTCTGCATGTGCTGCATTGCTATATTGTTAGCGTATTACCGTTGTACTGGAAACCTTATGTTTTCTTTCATTTTTATTCTTGCAATTTCAAGGAATTTGTTTCGCTTGTCATATATTATGGAAGAATCACGTTCGAAATGCAAAGAGTATTCTTTCTCTATCATCTGTCCCACACCGAGTAGGTTTTGATCAATGTTGGGACTAGAAGTACATCCTTGATGTATCTTCTGTCTTTTCATGTATCATAGCAATTGCGACTCTTCCTTTTGCTTCCATGAAGTCACCATTACCAATTTTGACTTTTGTTTTAGTTTTATCAAGTTTACAAAAGATATTTTTATTTTTGTCATGTGGTTACTACAACCATTATCAACGTACCAAATACCATTCTTTTCTTCCAAAGTAGCTTGATAGACATAAAAAAGTTTATATTCTTCATTTGTCTCTTCTGAAAAGTTAGCATAGCGAGATTTCTTGAAGCAACGGTCTTTTTCAGCATGGCCGAACATTTTACTGTTTTGGCTTTTTAGTTTCCCTTTAAACCAACAATCTTTATCCAAGTGACAATTACTTTTACAAATAACGCATAAGGAAAATTTTCCATTGTTCTCAAGTTATTTCCCTTGGTTGCTCTTGCTTCTATAGTTTTGTTGTATCTTTCTACCTCCTTTTGCATTACGAGACAACAAATGAAATTTGGTTCAAAATATGTTTCTGCTGAATTTTCATTTACCTTTTATCGTCAATTTTCGTATGCTTCAAGAGAGCCTATTAACTTGATCGGCGATGAGGTTTTTGAATTTTTTAATTCCTCTATCACCTAAATTATTGCATCATAATTTTTCTGTGTAAGAAATTAATATTTTTTGCCGACTATTTTCTTGTTTGAACATGTTTCTCCATAGGCTTTTATGGATTTGCCATTTTTTATATTCTAGAATGGTAATAATTTGGAGCCTCGTTTTCTTTCATCTTAAGATTTTTAGAATCTCTTTTAAGCTTCTGTAGTTTAACCATTCGTACCTTTGTGGATCTTAAAACTCCTCTTTTATCGTGTCCCCACCCTCTTCGCACACATGGTTCGAGGGAAAATTTAATCCGCCATTGCTTGTTGTAGGCAAAACAATGCTTGATAATCTTTTTGTTATCTTTTGGAATCCTCTTGATTTATTGGAAGAGTAGACGTGTCTTCTAAGATAATAAATCTTTCCTCAACATTTTTTCATAGATTTTGCGAACAAAAATATATCTTGAATTTGACAGACCGAAAATCATAATTTTCTGAATGGAAGATTGATGCACGAAGAGAAGAGAAGAATGGTATGATTCGTTATTCATGATGGGAAGCACGAAATGAACGCCCAACCTTGATCAAACAGAGCTCCGATTCCACTAGTAGAAATGTTATTAAAAAAATTATAAAGAAAGAAATAGTAGATTTTGATTTTTTTTTTTTAATTTGATAGTGTAGAATATTTTTTCCATTTTTTCTTCTTTAGTACATTATGCCAAGAATGACATATTTATACATATACTCATGACCTTTAGAAAGAGACAAATTTAACCATTCAATTAAAAACACAATTATTGATTAAAGACCTCGTATGAAATAAAATAATTTTACCTCAACATACGTGATTTTTCATAATTAATGGATACAACTTTTCACACAACTTTTCACAAATGGATGTCGTAGTGAAAAAGTTGCTTTGCGGAAGTTTTTCTTAATAGATCTTTTATCATCCAAATCATAAAGAGATAAATTTGGAGAGAAAATAAGCGGACATGAAATCAGAAATCAATACAAAAGAGATTCCACACAACCACCCTCTTTATTGATTCATCAAAATTTATTCACAATTAATCGAACAAAATAGAAGTGAACAAAATACAAATTGAACCAACAACCAAATTGAGAAAGAGAGCTTGATCTCTATGACTAAAATTGTTGGAGGTAAAGAACAAGGATGGAAGATGAGAGAATTAGCAAATAGACTTTCACACATTTTACACTCTCTTATAGGCTCTATTTATAATATCAATTACTTAATGTCCAAGTGAATATTAGATGATGAAAAACAAGTTGATTAGCCAATTAGAGAGAGAAATAAACATAATCAAATGGATGTCGTAGTGAAAACGTTGCTTTGCGGAAGTTTTTCTCAATAGATCTTTTATCATCCAAATGACAAAGAGATAAATTTGGAGAGAAAATAAACGGACATGAAATCAGAAATCAATACAAAAGAGATTCCACACAACCACCCTCTTTATTGATTCATCAAAATTTATTCACAATTAATCGAACAAAATAAAAGTGAACAAAATACAAATTGAACCAATAACCAAATTGAGAAAGAGATCTTGATCTCTATGACTAAAATTATTGGAGGTGAAGAACAAGGATGGAAGATGAGAGAATTAGCAAGTAGATTTTCACACATTTTACACTCTCTTATAGGCTCTATTTATAACATCACATACTTAATGTCCAAGTTAATATTAGATGGCAAAAAACAAGTTGATTAGCCAACTAGAGAGAGAAATAAACATAATCAAATATGACTGTTAATTAGGGAAAACAAAATCTTCTCTTTCTTTCTTTTGCACATTTATTTATTTTTATTTGTGATTTTGTACCCTAAAATTTAACGCTCCAACTTGATGCAAAATCACATATCTTCAACATATCAAGCATGTCATTTCTAGATCCATCACAACTCCCTATATCTCAATCATACAAATTACAAACCTCTACCACCGCCTACAAGTGATGTGTCTCCCTTTCATGAGGTGCACCACACCAATCGGTCTCAAAAGCGTTTGCAATACCACAAAGATATTCATGCAATTTTTTTGGATTTTTCTACTCAGCACTCGTCTACCACTTGATCTGAGCTCATTACATGATCACTATCTATCTCTCAAGGATCGTCAACATGATGTAACGTCCTGATATTTTGAACCATTCGCATCTGCACATGTCGGACTTGAATTGCTCAAAGTACCGAGTTGTAAATAAAATTTGGCAAATCTCAGAATATACAGTAAATAAGTAATCACAGACACAGTAAATAATAATGCAGCGGAGTTAAAAGAGATAGTAGTTCATGAAGCTACTATATAAAATAAGATACATCAGAGTTAAACAAGATACAACAAAAGAATAACAAGATACATCAAGTACAAATCAGAATACTACACTGGAATCATCGGATACTGAAAGCAAAATAAATGGTTGGATCTTCAAGCAAAGCTCCAACTTCGAAGGTGAGTCTTGAATGCTAAATCACCCAGTCTGACTCGAGCGTAAAGCAAAACACAAAACACTCGAGTCAGGACATAAATACTTATGAACTGTAAATCAACTCAAGTGAACAGTAATAATATGCATCAGTAACTTAAAGGATGTTTGGAATCGTCCATCCTTTAAGGATCCGTTAAACTATTTACTATGTAGTAATATTGCGCTATTATAATAGTGTCTACAGTAAAATAAACTTACTTTTAAATACCGTTGAAGGGTTACCCATATAGCCCCCAACACGTAATAGTCCCGGTAGTCCATCCAGTATCAGCATATCTCTAGATCGGATGATTACCCTAAACACTCCATGGGCTACGGGAGAAAAACAAACTCGTAGTAAAGGCTCGGTATGATAGGTGACACGGCACAACTGGGCAATGCCAGGGTAGATATACCAATTACGCTTCTGGGCTGGTGGTAACGCATAGCAGCCACTACCGCCCACCTCGGAACACATTCCCAAATCAAAATCGGAGGATGACCATCAAATCAACCACAAGTAAGAGTATAGTATCGAAGGAATGTGTACGATCGGAGGAATGACCTCACTTGGCCCGTCGATCGCTCCTATTTTTGCTACTTTAAGCCAACTCACGGGAGTCGGGTCCACGTTCATACCTCAATAGGATCATCGCCACCATCCTACTTCATTCTGGAATCTCCACCGCGTACACAGTTGTTAAAATGGTTTTCGGAGTTGGCAGAGAGTATGAAAACTTCCAATCCCGGTCTATTTAACAATCAAACGTTATTATAACACGGTGGTCATTTCAAAATAGTTAATAATTCAAAAATCAAATCATTTTATTCCAAAACCATATTCCCTTAAAAATAGTTTATACTTTGAAACCAAAACCAGTTTATTTCAAAACTACATCCGAATCAATACAATATCATTTCCAATTCAAACGTATATTCACCTTTCAAAAATAATACTTTCAAGGTTATAAGTCTTTCGAAACCAAATACTTGAAATCATTACACTTTGAAAATCATAACATTTTGAAATCATACATTTGAAATCATGGAACATTCATTTAATTATTTACATTTTACGAATTTATTCAATTAAACCAAAATTTCAAATTTCCAATTTAATTTAAATTAAACCATCAGTTTCAATTCAAGTCAGTTTCCCAACAAACCACTCAAATCTTATCAATTTAAAAATATAGATTTGATCCACAAAATAAACTATTCAATTTTAATATATATCATATTTCAAACTAAATTTGAAAATCTCATATATCTCAAATTTAATTTCATTATTACTTAGTTTTGAAATGTTCATTTCAAAAATCCAATATCATTTAAATAAACTTATATTAGAAGTAAACCAAATATCCTTCAAATATTCATTTATCAAATATCATTTCAAATTCATATTCTTTATCAAAATAAAGATCAAATTATTTCCAAACCATTTCAATCATCAAAATATCATATCTTTTCAAAACCTCATTATCAAATAATTATTTGAATTCAAGTTCAAATAATCAATTTAAATATCATTTTTAAGTCAAATAAGTCATTCATTTACTCAAATATCATTACCAAAACAATTTCAAAATTCCATTCAAAATTCATTTATCTCATTACATTTCATTCCATTTAACACATAACCAAGTAAACCTTATTTAAATTCAGGTTCAATTTAAATTCCTTAAAATTCAAATTTAATTATTGAATTATATTCAAAACTTCTTAAATTTCACAAATAATCAATTTTAAAAAGTTAAATCATCTAACACTTTAAAATATAACTCAAATATGTTAAAATCTATAATATTTCAAAACAATATCAAATTACAACAACGACGCCATCTATAAAGTACCATCGTAGCTTATAGTTTCTAAAATAGTTTAGTTCAAGAATAATTGCATTTATAAAAATGCCGTAATAGATACTTAGTTACTTCAAACCAAGTTAAATTCGAAACAACAGCATTCTTAAAGTTCAGTTCAAGAATAACGACATTTATATAAATGCCGTAATGGATATTTAGTTACTTCAAACCTAGTTAAATTCAAAACAAACAGCATTTTAAAATGCTGTCATAAGACTACAACATTTTAGAATGCTATTACCAAAATTTCACATTTTATTATAACTTCCAGAAACATTTAAAGACTTCAATTTTAGCAAATTTAAACTTAAATCATATTTCTAGACTTTAAAATTTAACATTTAAATAATTTTAACATATGATTTATCACAATAAAATTATAAAAATCAAATATTCAATTTAAAAACTCAATTCATTTATTAAGTCAAAATTTCACTGTTCATTAACTTATAAATTAAATAAAACTTAACATTTTACTTTAAATATCATTTCAAAACTTTAAATTAAATTTCTATTATTTATTTACATTTTAAAAATAAATTTAAAGTCAAAATTCACATTTACTTCAAATTTACATACTTAAATTCACAAATTCAAAACTAAATATTTAGCCTTCTTAAAACTATAAAATATATATTTTTAAATCAAAATTTCATAATTTAAAAATACATACCTTTATAAAAATCATTTAAAAATATACCACGAGGTCTGTATATAATTTTCTAACCTAGGTCAAGTGATACAGATATATATCATTTCAATCCGCAATTTAAAAATAAAACCCGGATTCTATCATTTCAAACCCGAAATCATTAGTCAAATAAAATACAATAAAAATTCATTCAGGCCTATCAATTCAGCGCATAATGATTTTCCCCTATTCTAATGTCCGTTCGGGTATGTATCATTTCAACCCACGGTGATTCTATTCTAACAGGGAACTTGCAGTGTGAATATATGCATAAGCAATATATAAATAATGTCAATGTCACAATATAATGTCATATATCAGATGTCAGGTGATAATTAAAAGTTATAACATGGTAATAACATGGCATAGCATATCATATGATCATCATTAACTTGCATAAACATTTTATATTACTAAACACTTGCCATCAATTCACTAGCTCATAAGTAAATATGTCAGAGTGAGAAAGACTCACCTTTTCAAGCTGAAGACCACTACGACACACAAAACGATTCTAAAGGCACGACAAGCACGAATTGGCACGACTTTGATTCAAATGAGAGAGAGTTAAGATATGATCTTGCACACAACAATTAAACAAAGCAATATACATATATATACAATACAAAGATTAATTGAAACAATAGAAAAGTAGAAGCAACAAATGACATTACCAAGCTTTTCAACCATTTTTTCTTGACCACAACTCCATGTATGCTCGGCTATACATGCTTAGGGATCGACTAAACATGTTTTCAGGTGGAAAAGGATCTGGTTTGGATCATGAGTGCACGGCTACAAAGGAATGTGGAAGGTTTTTGGGAGTTACAAGTAAGGAATACAATGAGACAAGGCATAACGTGGAGTTTGGTTTGCATCTAGGCTCGGCCTATGGTCAAGTGGGGTTCGACCATGCACTATTTCAGGTCTGAAGGGACGGCCAGAGGTCATGTCAGATCAGGTCGTGGCTGGAGGAGGAGCTAGTGGTGAAGAAGAGGCAAGGTGTGAAGGAAATGGTGGAAATATTGGTTCGGGTAGGCAATTTTGGAGAGGTTTGTACACATTTTTGTGGAGTTTTGTTCATGGGATGGTCACGACACTTGCTGGTCAGAGGAGGGAGAGTTCAGACCGTGGAGGATGTGGGGAAGGAAGTGGTGGTGGTGGTCGGTGGAGGAGATGAGGGGATATGGCCGAGCAAACAAGAGAAAGAGGAAGGCAAAACATTGAAAAAATTGAAAAGAAAAAGGAAAAGAGGAGCCATGAATCATTTTTTTTTCCTCAAATGAAAATAGACGTGAATGGAGATGAGTTGGGAAGTTTTCCACGTGAATATCAGGGAGAATACATGGCTAATACCAAAGAAATGAACGGCTAAAAGAAAGGAAGCGAAAAGGCAAGAAGAGGAAAAGGCAAAGAAAGGAAAGGTCACAGGAAAATGAAAGGTTTTTGACTATTTGTATTTCCATTTTCTTTTAGTCAAAATAACTAAATAAATTTCAGTAAAATAAAAATAAAAGCTGAACAAAATAAAATGAAAATGAAAATAAAAATATAATTTTAAGGAAAAATAGAAAATAATTAAGAAAATAGCTAATATATTGAAACTAGCATTTAAAAATATAAACAATATACAATGAACATTATAAAATTTTAACTTCACTTATAAAATGTTTTAAAATAAAATAAATACATAATATGTCATGTTACACAAATAAGAACATGATATGACAAACAAAATATTATTTATATAAATTAAAATAAGCAATTTTGTTAAATAAAACAAATTACACATAATAATGTAAAAAAGCATAACTTCCACAATATAAATCGGATTTCAACGAAACGAAAAGCAGTATTTTTGAAATTTAATTTATTTCCATTATAAAAGATAAAATTCAGAAAATACAATATCTAAATTTTAAATTTAAAAGTCAAATTTGACCGTATTGACCAAAATCCACATTTTTGGAAAATATTCAATATATTCAAGTTTGACATTGTAATTCACATAAAAATCAAAGTTTATATTTAAAATAACAAAATTTATTCATTTTAATAAATAAAATAAAGTTTTTCTTTTAAATCAGGAAAATTCAGTTAAAATAATTAAAATAATCAATTAAAATAATCACAAAATACAGATTATTACAAAGACCTTTGTCTAAAATACGATCCTCGACGCGATCATCTTAAGCAGTGAACACATTAGCCTCTCTATCTGACTGTGGACAAGACTCTCCAACTGTCACTCGCTTCCCACAGTCGACTACATGACCAACCAAACTATAAAGGTTTCCTTCTTTCAATATACCTCTCATCCATACAAGACCACCCTTCTTCATTTTCAAAACTTCAACTCAAGTCTCATAAATACAACCACAGCGATCCTCCTGACCGAGTTAAATAAGATTATGTGAACTAGAAGGAACATGCCTCATGTCTGAGACTTCTCTAATCATACCATCATGCATATATACAGGATAGATCCAATACTATAAACTAGTAGCTCCAAGGTTTTAAATCTCGAATATCGGACACGTTTTATCTCGGCGATTTTAGTGACTCGGTATCGTATCGGGGGGATCTCGGACGAGGCGAGTGCATCTCTGACACCAATATCGGATTTACTTCTCGGACCTAAAATTCATCTCGGGACCATATCGGAGTATAAAACATCACAAAATTTATAGCAAAAAATGCATGGTATCGATTTATTTAACATTTACTGAATTACTGCAACTAATCTCCAGTATTCTAACTGAAAAAAAGAATGCAATTATACTTCAATTATATGAAATTGTTCAACAAAAGTTACAAAACATCATCAGTTTTAGCAATTACATATAAGTAGATGAAATGCGACAAATTAACTGAAAAAAGCGGGTTCTATACAATTACATGTATGCAGTAAGAATAACATAATAACAGTATCGGGAACTGATGCAAATAAAAGCAAATGCATATAAGACATACCGGGAATCAAAGGATTTCAGGCAATGCAGATCTACTTGCAGAAAGTTATGCAAGTAAGAATAACAAACTAAATCTACTTGCGAATCTACTCTAAATTATATTGTATATTCAATTTTTAAAAAAATTGAATCTCATTAAAATAGAAACAACCCTAATTTACATACATGTAGAGAGTAGAGAGATTGGTCGAAGACGAAACTGCAGACTGTCAAAAGCGAGATCGAGTAGTCGAGAATTGAAAACAACCGCGAGTTGTCGGATGTTAGAAGAGGAAGTTAGATATTTTGACAAGGAACGTGATCTTTTGAGAAGTTGAATCAGAAATAAAAGGGCTTTGTTCTTTTTTTATGATAGATTTAGCTGGGCCAATTTTTTTAAAAAAAACAATATATCGAAGATATCTTGGAATATCGTTTCGCTTCAAATATCGGCCGATATATGTAAGTTTCGGTTGATATAATCGAAACGAGATATCAACCGATATCTCATGTTTCGTTTCGCCCAAGCCTTGAACCGAGATTTCGGCCGAGATGGCCGAAATTTAAAACACTGAGTAGCTCAACTACATCGACGGTCCTAATCATGTCAACCCTCTTCTCATAAGAAGAGAAACAATTTACATCTCTACAAATGTGAAAAATGACTTCCGAATTTATCATGCAAGGCCTCTCTTCACTAATGAAGACATCACAACAAGTATCACTGTCACTACCTTCATCCATGCCCTTTCATGTATCACTATCACTGTCACTATGTATAGCTTTCTTTTGATTCTTTTTATACGCTTCACACCTATTGCGCATATGACTATTTTTATGACAATAATAACAAATGATGCTTTTTGATATATCTTTACCATTAGTGACTTTCTTCTTCGGACTTGTATCCTTTTTCGAGTCCTTTGATATCATAGCCTCATCTTGAACTAATTTCACACATGATGTTTTTCTTCTAAGCTCCTCATTCAAAAGACTACTTCGAACAGTTTTCAGTGAGATAATTCCATTATCGTTGGAATTACTTAATAAAACAATTAAAGTTTCACAACTTTCTGAAAGCGAACTCATCAATAAAAGAGCGTGTAACTCATCATCAAATTTGACATTCATACTTGCTAATTGATTTATTACATCTTGAAATTCGTTCAAGTGCTCTGCAACAGACTTCTCTCCATCTAATTTCAGTTGAAACAACTTTCGAACAAGAAAAGCCATATTTGTAGCACTTTTTGACTCATACAAAGATACAAACTTGTCCCATAAAACCTTCACAGATTTACAACTAGCCACATGACGGAAGACTGAATCATCAAGATACCGACGAATCAACGTAATTGCCTTCTTATCCATCTTCTTCCATTTTCCCTCCTCTACTTCAGAGGGCTTCTTCACATCTCCATCAATCGGATATGATCATTGAAGTTTCCAAACACCCCAATTTTTTCCGTCTAAAATAGCCATCTTTGAAAAAGAAATCATATCCGATATCTCAATAATTTTTCAAATCCAAAATGTTTTGCGATGACCTTGCTCCGATACCAATCTGTAGTGAAAATTTTGCTTCGTGGAATCTTTTTCCAATGATCTTTTATCATTCAAATCACAAAGAGATTAATTTGGATATAAAATAAATGGACATGAAATCAAAAATCAATACACAAGAAATTCCGCGCAACCACTCTCTTTATTGATTCACTAAAATTTGTTTACAATTAATCGAACAAAATAAAAGTAAACAAAAAAAAATTGAATCAATAACAAAATTGAGAAAGAAAGTGTGGATCTCTATGACTAAAATTGTTGGAGGAGAAGAACAAAGATGAAACAAGAGAGAATTAGCATATAGATTTTCATACATTTTACACTCTCTTTTGTAGGCTCTATTTATAACATCAATTACTCAATGTCCAAGTTAATATTAGATAACAAAAAATAAGTTGATTAGCGAGAGAGAAATAAACGTAATCAAATATCTTTGTTAATTAGGGGAAACAAAATCTTCTCTTTCTTTTTTTTTTGCATATTTATTTCTTTTTATTTGTGATTTTGTATCATCAAAATTTAACGAATGTGTCTGTTCAAAACATGTACCATAATTTCATTAAAAAAAAGGAACCTTCATTTTTATCATGTATCATCATCTAGCCAACGCTCAGCGCTTTCACTTGAGCAGGATCTGGAGTGGGCAAGTTGTACCTAGTCTTACCTCCATTGCTAGAGAGACCATCTTTGACGCTTGGTCAATAAAACAAGCAGCCATAAAAACCAAATTCATCGCTGCGTGAATCAGAACGTTTAATTTTCAACAAATACTAATCATTAATTTTCAAAATTTATTAATTTTCAACAAATACTAATCATTAATTTTCAAACTTATTAATTTTCAAAAACTAATCATGTTTTTCACATTGTTTGAATCACAGTGGATACTATAAAGTAAAACAGGCAAACCACTGTACATACCTAATTGCTCCAGTTTGGGGTCAGTGATGCTAAGACTGGATGTAGAATTTGGATCATCTTTTGCATATCTTGATGTGCAGTAATTAAGTCCTACAAAATCATATGATCCTTTTTATCAACTCTAATTCCTCCTTAGTGAATTCCGAAAGCCTTTCTCCGACCAAATCTCTCATACAGGCTGTGATATTCTTTATTCATTGATGAGTACATATTTTATTGCCCTCAGCGCTGCTGCTTTTTCTGCATCTGAATCTGAATATGACTTATACACAGAGCGATTCCAATCTCCCTCAATTATCAGACTTAAAATTTAAAGGTTCAACATGTGATAACAAGCTTGCATGTCTTTAAACATAAAATTTATATCAATTACTATGAATTCTAACTCCCATAATTTATTGATCCCTCGAAGCACATCATTTCTGAAAGTTAAAAATATAAGCAAGCTTTATTTTATTCAGAGTATGTTTCAGTTTGACAACTAGTCACAAGTAAAAAACTACTTTTAAGCAACATAATTCAATTCTGGTGCTTAACTTATTATAAGAGGCTTGCAAAAGCGACTTAGAATTAGAAATGTGAAAAGTAGCTTATGACTTATAAACAAAATTTGTAAGTCATGTGTGATTTTAACCAAATTATGTTATTTATTTTTTAACTTTAACACTCAAATTACATCCACACACTTTTACTTATAAGTTACTATTTAAAACCACCTAGAAGTTACTACTTGGAATTCTTTGCAAGAAGTTTCAAAATAAATTGTTGCCAAATGGGCTCTTATTTATTGATATATCCGCTTCTAGAATATTAATCTTGACAAATGTTTTAACTTTGAGAAAAATTACATGGAAGTGGTTTAAAAAGTTCAGCAGCTGCTCCATGTGCTAATTTCAGATTGTGAGTAACGATGTAAGGTTCAGTTGGATAATTGCCACGACGACATCCAAGGCTGCTACGACACCCTGGGACATGCACTCTGAATGAATAGCCTTGGGTACTGAATGTCCATGGTTCATTCACTGTAATCCAATTTTTTACTGTCTCCAAATTCTCGGAAGCATATTTGGCAATAATCTTTGTAATCGTGCCTAGTGAAGAAAAATAATACAAGAAACGTTACTTTGTATTCTTTAGTTAAGGTTGATGGGTATATTTTTATGAGGTATATAATTCTGTGTTACAACATAGAGTGTTTTGGCAGATATTTTCTTTACTAGAATACCATCAAACCCAAAATGGATTTAATGAGGTTGCAGTATTCTGCTGACTTTCTATATCATAAAACAGGTTCATTTTGTTTCTTGTATTACTCTTAGGAAGAACCGTATAACAACAACGATTAAGATAAGTTTATGTACTCTATGTGAATTAAATTCTTACACGCTTTTTGTGAAGAAAACTGCCGTATTCATCCTCTAAAGCTTGTGGAACATCCCAATGGAAGAGTCTTCACATATGGTGTTATATCTGGAATGTGAATTACATGTTAGTATATTGTGAAATCATACCACTATTTTCCAGTACTCGCCATTTTCTATTAGCTCGGTTATGAGATTGTAATACATTATTCCTTCTTGATTTATTCCTTACCATCTGTTTTCATAAGTGAACATAAAAAAAAAGTTGATTTATAAATTTGCTTAGTTGTTGGAATCATATGAGCTTCAGTTTTGTATTTATTTTTCTAAATAAACATCATTTTTAATCTTCATTTCTGCAGGTTCACTTAAGTACAATGGATTGATTTTAGCATTGCAGAATTCTAGACCAAGAAGTTGAGAAAGGGTATGAATTTAGTTCCATCTCCTTTATCGTCTTTACATCATCCTGCAAACATTTGACAACAATACCCATTTCCCAATACATGGTTTATATTGGATATGTCAGCAAGTCATTCTTTTACGATTTCAGTTATTTACTTTGTCTCTGTGGTACAAATCGGTGGCAGCATCTCCATTACTCCTTCTTGTGATTTTATCTGTATAACGATTACATATATTTTTATGCTGTAAATAATGAAAATGGATCAATAATATCCCATATACAGATATGGTGCTAGAATTAGTTGTTATCATTTACAGTTTGCATTGTGCTATTCGTTTCAAAAACTAGAATATTTTGAAATATTATACTTCCATTAGATTTTATGAGGCTATAAGTTATATATATTAACATAATATATTTAGCATATGGTGCTCTTGGTGAGTGAGAGTGTCCGAAATACTAGGTCCTCTTCCTCCTTCTTTCCATGCTCCCTCCACCTAAAACCATATCACATATTATGATATTGATCAACCACCAAGTAAAAGTCAATGCTGCGTTAGCTCTACACTTGGGTGAAATAAATTCAAGCAGATATGCTCATTGTGCTGTTAACATCGTTGAAAACATATTTATGCCTAGCAATGATGAGAGGAATGCACGTCAATGAAGAAATATGAGAATCAATTTGAATGCAAACAGTGTTGGATGGTGTTGTACTCATATGCGTATCCCAAAAATCAGAACCTGCATCCAAATTCGTATCAGTTGATATTTTAAAATGCATAACCATATCTGCATATCGTGTCTATCCAAAACGATGCAGATATTTCAAATGCATTTTCATATTTACATCGTGTCTGTAATCAGAACAATGCAGATAGTTATTGATATCCAAAAATATTGTTGAAGTTTAAAGAGTTTTAATTTTGGCTGTTGTTTCTTCAAGTGTCCCTTTGATCTGGTAGCATTGTGTGTGTTAATATTCTAAGGCGTCTCTTTGGTTATGTTTATTTTTCACAGAAAAGTTGTATTGAAGTCTAGGCTATCTAGGCTATGCAGTTGTGTTTTGTTTTCAAGTCTAATGAAAAAGAAATCATGTTGCAGGTTGTTCTACTATTTATTTTTAAACTATGGTTCCAAGACAAAAACTATTTATTTTTAAGTATAGAACATTTTGAAATTTGTTGCATTCAATCTCACCTAGCATAGGAAGAGAAAATCATTTGTAACAGTGAATTGAGACTATATTGTCAAAAATCCAACTAGCTTAAATTAATAATCAGATCATATAGTTGTGTTCACGATGGAAATGCATGATTTTTGCGAGTGATGGGAGAATTTTTACTGACTTATAGAAGGAAATTTTTTAAGATGAGCAGAATTAGGCGAAAGGTCGAATTCAAGCACCTCGGTTGATTTGGGGGCATGACACTTGGCATGGAGGAGCGTTAGGTGGTGGCGAATCCAAGAAAAATGGGAGACGATTTTTCTGTGGAATGGGGAAATGTGGCGAACTCGCGGTAGGGTTTGGGGTAGGGTTTTGTTGAGGGTCGTTGTCGTGGAAATGGCGATGTGGAAGAGGCGAGTGAGATGTGCAGTCAGGGGGGAAAAGATGGGGAAAGTCATGGCGAACGTAGTGGTGAAGTTTTGTGGTATACGGTGGTGGGTGGTGGTGCAGAGAGGCAGAGGGGGTGGCTCGACTATGTTCATGGTTTGGGTACCAGTTCGAAAATTCGAACTGGGCTTGGGTGGCGTGTTTCTGGAGGGTCATTGGGACGCGGGGTTGCTAGGCGACCGATGGAGATGGTCAGCGGTAAGGTTTCGATCATCGACAATTAGTGTACATGCACAGTGGTGTGCATGCTATAGTCGGTAGGAAAAAAACAGGAAAGGAAAAAAAAGAACACGAGGGAAGGGAGAAGATTGGAAGTTGGGTCGTGATCTTCTTTGCCATTTTGGGCCGGGTCGATATGTTGTGGACTGGTTTTTTAAAATAAAAACAAGCATAAGTGTTTTAGTAATGGTTAAATTTTTGAATGTTAATAATCCTTCAATTTTTTTTAAGAACATTGTTTTCTCATTTACAAAAATTTCCAACGGATATGAAGTTCTTGTGTTGTGACCCTCTCGGCTAACCGTGCAATTTAAACTAAATTTATTGACTAATATGGAACTTAATAAATTTAATAATTAAAGTGAGCTATTAAAAGTAAAACTTATTTGATTAAATCATAAGTAAACAAATAAGTAGTTAGATTCTAAATGGTTTAAGCTTATGATAATTAATAAAATTTGTTATTGGCTGGATTAGTAATCGGAGTAAACCAAAAATAAATTGTTTATAATTTCTTAAATTATAAGTAAATTTGGATCAAAAATACAAGTTGATTCAGTAATGAAAATTTATTAATTCTGATTGTAAATTGTTAAATATTAGCATTAAGTATTATTTTAGTTAATGATCTATGTTTTGGTTATTGTCCTTGAATATTTACTTTAACAACATTTGTAACAGATCCCCCTATGTGAATAATTGCCACCCTAAATATAAATTGTTTATTTTAAACGATTTGCACTTTTTAAATTTATTGCTTGAATTCGAAGAAACCGAAATCGAATACCAGCGTTATTCGGAACCACTTCGATTTGAAAATCACCGCGAACCAGTACGGGTCTGATTTTAGAGTTACCACGCTCGAATTGGATTAATTTGACAAAATCAACTATTTTAAATAAGTAACTGTCTTTGGACGTTATGATTATATTGATGGATTTCTATTAAAAGGGTTTTGGTTATAATCGGATAAAAAACTCGTCGTGTTATACGAGTTATCCTGGTTTTAAAAGATTTCTATAACTTAAGTAATTTGAAATTTGTTGGGTTTTACTCACGCTGGTTTCCACCCTGACTCGGGTGTTACTTTATTGTAATGCTCGCGTCAGACCATGTATTACAAAATTTTCAGGTTAGGATGTTTTTGGAGCCCGGAGACGAGCTAGATGATAGAGGCGTATTGCACGTATTGACTATTTTCCGCTGTGTATTGTAGGCTATTTATTCATTATTTAGGGACAATTTATTTTTGCTGTCCAGATTATTTGTTGATAATTGTACTATGATACCTTGTATATAGATTAACAGTTACAACTTTTTTATAAAATGTTGCTATTGTATATTATATTTTGTTTCCGCTGCGATTATGAGTTTCTGTGTTATTGTTTCTGCTTTCTTCTTTTATCTCTTTTCTTCTTAACCTAACAACCTGATATTTCTGGCATCCGATTGCTCGGCACTCTATACGGTGGACGTATTAGTGTCGTTTTTCGAGGGTCGAAAATCGCCCGGCCGTTACACGTGGTATCAAAGCTGAAGTTAAGCGAGAACCTTGGCTCTAGTTGGGATTACTCATTAGAGATAGGGTCGGTAGTACCATAAAATGAGTCGAGTGTAGTATATATGTGGGTGTACTTGTTATTTTCTTATATAGTGGTTTTAAAAATGATTTTTAAATATTTTTGATATATAAAAGAAATAATTTTTGTAGATTATTGTAGTATCTCAAGGTGACTGGTTGTAATTATTATAATCAATTAAAATTATTAGACTTAAGTGGTAAAAAATATACAACCAAATAGAATTTGGATAAAAATGAACTATACAAGTAAGTTAAGCTAAAAACAGATTGAATCCTAAATTTAAATCCCGGAAAATTCAAAAGAATTTTCAAAGTATTTGAAATAAGTTACCCTGATTATATTTTTCCAGTAAATTATGATGGAATATATGATGTGTTTGATTTCTAGATATGATAATTATCATAGATTGGGTATTTTGTCTTAATAAAGGATTTTTATTACAGAATAAACAATGTTGAAACTTGGTGAAATGTTTTAAGGAAGTAAAATTATATAAGCATGACTTAGTTAGAAATGGATCTTAAGTGGGAGTGTTTGGAATCTAGTCCCAGAAATTTTGAAACTATTTCAAAGTGTTGGAGGAAATAATAAATGTTATTATTTAGAACATTTTTGCATATAGAAATATTTTTTTAAAACAAGAGTTGTTTGAAGATGAATTTGTTTTGGATTAAAAACCAAGAATGGTTTAAAAATTTAAAGTGTGATTTGGTATGTAAATGGGATAAATATGTATATATGTGGTTCCGAAATTGATTTGAGATGAATAATGGTGTTTGAATGAGGATGTGAAGTATAATCCAAAGGAAAATAAGTTTTTTAACTTATAAGTCGGAAGTGATATTAATAAGATTTGGATTTGGAATGAAAAATTTAAATCGAGCAAGGTTAAATGGATTAAATGGAATGGAAATTTACTCAGGACTAGTTAATTAAGTTTTGAACTTATAACCTGAATTGGAAATTTCAAGGTGAAACTAATATTTAACTTATGAGAGTTAAATGAATTAAATTGTAAAAGAAAATGTATGGATTTGATGAGAGTTGCAAAAGCGAAGAAACGTGTGTAAATGATTTCACAATGATTGTTTGAAGTAAAAACGGGTTTCGAATCCTGGAAATGTGTGATGGATATTGTTTATTGGTGTTTTAGATAATTTGAAGATTTATTTACTTTGATATATCCTACTATCGTCCTGTTTGTTATTTAAGTATATAAAACTGTAAATTGGGTTATTTCGAATAAATTAAAAAGTGGATTGAAATGATATATGCATTACTGAAATTAAATGGAAATAAAACTTTATTTTGAAACTACCTAAATCATTTTGATTTCTAGAAATAAAAATGAATTTATGGAATGGAACTAAATTGAACTTAAGTTTGAAATGTTAAAATAAAACTTATCAACCGGAATTGTTGAAAGAAATGGGCTTAAACTTTTGAAGTTATAAATGGGAAATAAATTGAATTTCGAAAATCGATTGTTCTCAAAAGATTTGGACTCTTACTCGAATCTTAAAATAAGTTTAAGTAAGGGTAATTTAAATGAATATTTGAAATTTGGGCTTCGAATTGAATTATTTTAAAGACTTGGATTGTTAAATTAAACATTGATTGTTAATTTGATTTAAGTGATTAAATCGGTATTTTGAAAACCAAACTCGAATTTATATAAACCGAGATGGCTTAAAATTCGAAAACGGAATTGGAATTAATTCAAATTGGAATTGAATGGAATTAATTGGAATTGTGATCGAAGTTGAATTAGTTCGAATTCAAATTGGAAATTGATTTGAATTGGAATGGGAATCGAAGTTAATTCAAATTGGAATCTGGATTGAAACAATTTAAATGGAAGTGGAAAATGGAAATTCATTTGAATTGGAGATTGGAAACTAAATCAGTTTGACTCTGAAACTAATTTCAAATAAATTATTTTAATATAAACTGTTTTAAATCTATCTTCTTAAATATTCTAATTATTTTGATTTTCTTTTCAAGCTATTTACTATACAAACCATTCTTTTTAAAACTCAAACTATCTTATATTAACTATTTTACAATGATTCAAACTATTTTGTGAATTCAAAATGGTCAGAGTCGAAATTGGTTATATTTAAATCATGGATTTAAGTACGAATTTGGATAAAATTGAAGTAATAACCCATATGGAAAATTGAAGCAATTCTAAATTGGAACCGAATTAGATGTTGAGGCAAAAATGATTTTGAAGTGAAGGAGTATATTTTTGAGTAAATATGATGATTTTAAAATAAAAGGTTGGATAGTATTATAACTGGAACTCACTTTATAAGAAGTAAGTAATGTTACAAATGACTTTGGAAAAAGGAAATCGAACTTGAAAATTTTATTTCGCATTAATGAGATTATAAATGTCAGTTATATATTCAGATTTCCTTGTTGAATTTATAATCAGAAGAAATGATCTTGGAAAGATATTTGAGGGTACTAAAATTGAGTTTATATAAGTATGAAGTGAACTCAGAAGTTATCGATCTGAAAATTATTTGAGTTGAATGAATGATTTTATATGTATATGAGAATGAAACTGAAAGGGTTCTGAAACTCATTGATTTTGAAAGGCTTTTGATTTGGCAAAAAAGAAAATTTTGGAAATTTGGTAAACCAAATTCGAGAATTATCAATTTTGAAGATATCGATTTTGTGTAAATGAGGTTTATATGTGATGCATATAAGGAGTATGATTTGAAAGGTACCATATATGTATATAATATGATATGTTTTGGGAAAAGATTGGAAAAAAGGCACCCCATTGAGAGTCGAAACTTATAGTAGGAGATCCACTAAGTGGTTCTGCCTAGAACCCTAAGGGCGGGTTCAATGAGATTAGGATCCCAGAGGACATCCAGACAAAACTCGAGTTCCTGAGATTGTGTTTAGGATAGCATAATTCGTGTGGTGTTGATGCCTATAGTTACATTGGTATTATGCTATGACAACAACATAACCCTTGTTTAACTACGATCTACTGTGTTCCAAAGCGTAAGTTATGTGGAAGTGATTGCCTACGATCTACGTTTGGCTTCGCTGAGAGAGAGGCGTAGCATCGGTAGATTGTGATCTATGTGGCCCATAGAGAAATTCATGTCGCAGCGAGTGCCTGCAGTCTACATTGGGAATCGACTTGTGTAGTCTGTGATCTATGTCGTAAAGTTTCGTTTGGTAGCGTAATTCGAGTGGCACTGATGCTTACAGTTACACGGGTTTTGCTGTGATGGAAACGCAACCCTAGGTGTAGCTGCGATATGTTGCAGTTCCCATGGCGAAGTCGAGGGGCGCAGATGTCTACAGTTTTCTTATGGATTTCACCGGGATGGCGAGGTAATCATCGTGCTAACTATGATCCATTGGAGGGGGTGATGATTTCCATAACATTTTTGAAAAGGTATTTTGAGTATTTTCACCGAGTGTTGAAAACAGGTCTACTAAGTACTTGTAGATTTTCAGTCCTATGCTTGATCAACGTATGACTGAATTTCTGTGAGAACGAGGATGAACTTGTTAAGACATCGAGTTATAAAAAGTATTTTTAAATAAAACTATCTTGGTAATAATATATAAGTTAAAGTGTTTTAAAAATTGTATAATAAAAGAGTAAGGAGTTAAAATGTTTAAAGGATGATCTAACTAACAATAAACATAAAAATTCTAATTCTCGCTTCGTTCCTTTTCGACGACGAAAAGTTCTAAAGGGGGGAGAAATGTGATGACTCGAATTTTCTGATGTTTGTTATTGGGTAATTAACTGTTTTCGATTATTGAAATATTAATTTATTAAGTCGAGCAAATAAATTTCAGATAATTAAAGTATCTGAATATATATGTATTGATTAAAAACTACACTTAATCTTAAATTTTAAAATTCATGGGTATGATAAATTATATGTATATGTAAACTCCACCATTTAAATTAAGATAAAATATCCATGAATATATATAGATAAATATAAACATAAGCTTTATGATAATTAAAAATATATATACACATGTATATAAGTATATAAATATGTATACATGCATATATGAAGCAATGTAAATGAGAATGTGTATAAATGAAAATGTAGATACATACATATATGGGGGCAAATATATGTAGGTAAAAGTATATGTTAATATAAAATAATGTATATGTAAATCCCTTAATGTGTATATATAGTGTATGAAAGTAAATGTTTATACTTAGGGAAACTTCATCATGGTAAGTATTTAATTCTAGCAAGCAAAACATAAAATCAAGTCCCATAAAATAGCAAATCAACTCATATAATCAAATCAACCTTCATATGAATTAAATCAAAATAAAACAAAAGTAAAATAAAATAAGAAATTTAAAGCTTGTATATGAACAATAGGTTTCAACCTCTTATTTACTTATTCCTCTCATCTACATACCTATGTTATCACACATGTACCATTCTAGTTGTTTGCGCCAAAATTGGTCACAAACCCCAAACGTCGTGAAAAGCACCAATATATGAATATAGATCAACAATATCTGGACACAAATCTCAAATTCAAGCAAAATAGAGAACAACAATTCAGGAATAACAAACAATGATACAAGATTTATAGTGCTTTGGCTATCTCCGACCTACATCCACTTTGAATGATAATCCTTTTATTGACGTTCTTCGCAGATTACAGTTGAGCATAGCAGATTACAATGAAGAAATTTTAGTACAACAGTAATGATGAAGTGTAAAGTTGAATCCGGCAGAGTCTGGACGTCAAATAGCCAAAAGGATCACATTTTTGTAGGCTCTAGGGGGATATTTATAGGCGTAGTAGGTTGATACCTCGCTCAAACTTCGGGAGACTCCTTCAGGCATGTGAGTGGGCCTACGCGATCGATCCCATGAAGTTTCGACTCGATCCCTCATCGATACGAACCAATTTCGTATCGATCAAGATTTTGCCCAATGGAGTAGAAACTTGGCATGAACCTTCCTTGGCTTGTACGTACCCGTGAAAATTTCCTGGCATTGGGACCTATGGATAGTGAGATACGATCGATGAAATCTCGTATTTTTTGAAGGCTGCTGAGTTCGAATCCATAGTTCTGTACCCACCCGCTTCGTGTCAATCAAAGGAACGTGCTTGCTCGTGACGTGGAACGATAAACTAGGGTAGATCCACATTCTTCGCCGCGTTGAACGCTTCTCCCCTCGTGTCGTGGACGCTCTTCATTCGTATCCACACATCGTGCTCACTCGCATCCATGATTTCACAACGTTATGTTCACATCCATTGATCCACTCCCTTTTTCATATCGATTCCAGGGTTACATTTCGTGATTATTCGGTAAATTTCGATCGATACGAAGTGACCACATGGAATGTGTCTGATCGATACGATATGTACACGAAACGGGGACCAACGGATGGATACAAAAATCTTTCTCAGAATGGATGCGAATGAGGCCTTACCTAATGGATACGAACCAGAGAAGCTTCTGATGGATACGAAAGCATCAATTTCCCCCATGACCGATATGAAATCATCGATTAGAAGTGCGCTGCCGGTCTCCATCTCGATCGATGCGAACCTAAGCTGATCGATACGAACAATATCGATTCGAAATACTGCCTGCCGACCGATATGAAATGTATCGATACGAACCACCATTCACGTACTTTAACCCATCCATATCTCGAGCATACGAACTCCGATTGACCTGAAAATTGTAACATAGCCTCCCCTTGCCTTGATCATCATTCCCAATCGATCTTGCCTTGATTGGTGCTCGGCCAAATTTAGACAATATCGATCACAACCTCTTTTCTAATCGATCTCGCATCCTGACATCCATCCTTTCCTAGCTATTCTGTTGATATTCCAGCCTTGACCGAAGGGTGGGATAACATTTGCCCCCCAAAACATACCTTGTGATAAGAAGGTGTGTTTTGAATAGTTTCGGATCCGGTATCTGAAGTCCATAGCCATATCATCCGAGTGCATCGTTCTTGACTGCTCTGAGTCAATGTTCGATTCTAAATCCAGTAACCAAAGCCTTCACCAATTCTATATCCATCCGAATTCGATAACCGAATCCTAATCCATCCTTATCCAATAACTGAATCCAGGACCTCTCCGGGTCGATATCCAAATCTATAACCTCTCCGGGTTCTTGTCAAGTGCAATCCACACTTGACGACCGTGGTCCAATGTCCCTGTACGTCATATAATGCCATGGCTTAAGTCCTAGCCAAACCCTGGTCACTCTGGACCCTTGTCGAGCACACTCCATACCCGATGACCTGTAATAATAACGATAATGAAGGGCCTAAGTCCTAGGTCGAATCCTGATCACTCCGAAACCTTATCGAGCATGGTCCATACTCAACGACCTGAATAAGTCATTTGCCACGTTTGGGCAAAGCAACTAACCCCTTGCCAGGTATAATCCATACCCGATCATCGTTTACCAAAAATCAAACAAAAATCCAATCAAAATCCAATCCAAAATTCAAACCAAATCAAAAAATCAAAAATCCACATCCAAAACCAAAACAACATCCAAATACGAGAATAATCATCCAAACAGAAGTCCAAACCAGATAACAAACAGAATCAGGAGTTCAAATCAAACTCCAAAACCAAGCCAGCAAAACGAGTATCCAATCCAAAAAAACAGATTTCACAAACCATTGCATCGCGGTTTATCACCATTCAGAGCATGCCTAGGTGCCATCTCCGTCCCCGTACATGAGTAAATGACTTTGTCATTTTCCAGTAGCTTGATACTTATTACATAACATCCCAATCAATTGATAACCAATCGACCATCATCCTTGGGCCTCACACCATCATTGTTCGAGGTAGACGGTGCTCGCTCCTACTCCATTGCTGAATTCCGAGCCCCGACATACTGCCTCAACTATCCATTTCTCACATGCTCCTCAATTAGTCCTTTAGGTGCCTACAGCTATTTGGTATCGTGCCCATCCAAATCGTGGTAGACACGGTGCCTTCTTGATGCCCTTTCACGTTCAGAAGGTTCTCTCCTAACCGGCCTTCAATAAGGAAGGCAATGTCAGGTTTCAATGAATGTCCGCTCCAATGTTTCATTCACTACTGTATAGTAGATAATTTTAACTCTCTCCATCATTTCTTATCTTTTTCGGCGCCATCATCAAACTTCCTTTTTCCATTACCTTTATCCCTATTCGAGCTTCCGCCAGATGGCCCTCCATCCTCAGTCGCATACACCTCCCGTAGCTTCAAATCTGTACATGCATCTTCTTGTAGGAGGAATCTCTCAGCTTCATGAAAGAATTCCCCAAGATCCAGTGGTGGGTCCCCTATCATAGATACTTTGAAATCTGAATCCTCTTTGACTCCTGAAACTGCTGCCATTAAAACCATTGATGGGTTCGGCCGGTGCATCGAAGCAATCGTCGCATTGAACCGAGTTAAGAAAGCTCTGAGTGATTCATACATCCTTTGCTTTATCGACCTTAACGTCATCACACTCTTCAATCTTTTAACATGAACCCGAAACTACTTCAGAAACCTATCCACCAGTTACATCCATGTCCTGATAGATCCCTCTTCCAACTGTCTGAACCACATTGCAGCTATGTCTGTTAAGTACAGAGGGAAACATTGGGCCATAACTTCCTCCAATGCCCCCAACACTTCCATATGTCTTGTGTATCTCATCAAGTGATCAGTTGAATCAGCCTTGCCATTATATACTTCCATGTTAGGTAGCTTAAACTCTGGTGGATTCCGAACTATCCTGATTTCATAAGTAAACGGACTCCTATTACTCCTTCTAAATCTCTATTGGTCAAACCTCCGTGCATGGTTCGCCTGATAATCTCAGCCAATCCAGCATTATCTGTAAGGATTGCCCCCCGAGTCCCCGAAGGAATCTAGTACATACTCTTCATCCCGTGCTCTTACATTCCTGCCAGCATCCTGTTGTGTGGTGTTGACTGGAATCCCTCCGTGAACTGGTTCATCGTTGTTGGGGGGGGGGGGGTGTCCCCGAGCCCGGGTCCATCTGGATTAACAGGTGTATGCTAATTAGGGATTGCACCATGTTGAGCTATTCCATTTGATTGCCTCTTTAGTCCTTCTATTCCAGCTCCGTGGATCTGAACTCCTGAAGCTCCGACTATCCCTGTTTACCCTACCTGTTTGAGGAGGTTCTACATCATTTCCTCCTGCCTTTTCTGAAACTCTTCATGCGTAGCTCCCATCATTATTTCCATTTCATCTCGGGTGATGAAAGATGAAGTCTGTTTGGCTTCGGATGAAGCCTCTTGGCTTCCTTCATGTTGACTTCTCTCTGTCCTCTATCTTCTACTCGTTTGCCTTGTTATAGCTCTCTAAATCTGAATCCTTAAACCTTCAAGCCTGAATCCCAAATCTGGTATAGCAGGTGCTAGTTGTTCTCAGTGAAAGCACCAAAGTGTTTGCACCAAAATTAGTCACATACCCCGAACATCGTGAAATCACCAATATATGAATGTAGATCAGCAATATCTGGGCACAAATATCAAATTCAAGCAAAATAGAGAACAACAATTCAGGAATAACAAACAATGACACGAGATTTATAGTGGTTCGGCTATCTCCGGCCTACGTCCACTTCGAATGATAATCCTTTTATTGATGTTCTTCGTTGATTACAGTTGATCACAACGGATTACAATGAAGAAATTTAAGTACAACAGCAATGATGAAGTGTAAAGTTGAATCCGGCAGAGTCTGGACGTCAGATAGCCAAAAAGATCCTTTTTCTTTAGGCTCTAGGGGGCTATTTATAGGTGTAGTAGGCTGATACCTCACTCAAACTTCGAAAGACTCCTTCTGGCATGTGAGTGGGCCCTTGTGGTCGATCCCATGAAGTTTCGACTCGATTCGTGATCGATACGAACCAATTTCGTATCGATCAAGATTTTGCCCAATGGAGTTGAAACTTGGCATGAACCTTCCTTGGCTTGTACGTAAGCTCCTGTGAAAATTTCATGGCATTCGGACCTATGGATTGTGAGATATGATCGATGCAATCTCGTATTTTTTGAAGGTTGTTGAATTCGAATCCATAGTTTCGTATTAGTCCCCTTCGTGTGGATCAAAGGCACATGCTTGCTCGTAACGTGGTACGATAAACTAGATTAGATCCATATTCTTCGCCGCGTTGAACGCTTCTCCCCTTGTGTCGTGGATGCTCTTCGTTCGTATCCGTACATCGTGCTCACTTGCACCCATGATTTCACAACTTCATGTTCGCATCCATCGATCCATTCCCTTTTTCGTATCGATTCCAGGGGTGCATTTCGTGTCGATTCGGTAAATGTCGATCGACACGAAGTGACCACATGGAATGTGTCTGATCGATACGATATGTAGACGAAACGGGGACCAACGGATGGATACGAAAATTGTTCTCAGAATGGATTTAAGGGTTTCAATAGCTTCTTTGTAATATAAGTAATGATGTAAATAATTTTTTCAAATAGTTTACATATATTTATAAAGATGTTATTTAAAATATATAAATGGTATTTAAAAGTGAAGCAAGAAATTTTGCAAATGAATTTTTGAAAAGTATTGAAGTATTAAAGATGATTTATTTGCAAATGAAGCTTTCAAATGAATATTGCAAGTAAAATTTATATAACTTTCTTTGAATGTAGAATTTAAAGATGTTATATAAATGGAAAAAAAATTTGATTTGTGAAGTTCATTTATAGTAATATACTTGGCAAATAAATTTGAATCTCTATTTTGCAAGTATATTTTGGAATATTTAATTGATTTCGATGTACTAATAGTACATTTATTGGTTCATTTACTTTTTGAATTTTTTATTAAACCATAATAAATGTTTTTCTATGATTTGAATATTCATTTTAAAAAAGTGTGTGAAATTAATTATGAAGATATGAAATTTTAAACTTTGATTTAGAAATTTAATGTAAGATTTGAGTATTCTATTAGTTTCAGTTTAATAATCTTGAGTTTATACTTATTTTAAAAATAACGAGTCTAATAAATTATCGGATTTAAGGAACTTTATTTTAAAGTTTATTATAATGTTTTGAACTAAATTTCTAACATTGTTTTAGACTGTTGAAAAATCTTTGCATAATGCTATAAGGATGTTTTAAATATATCTTATATTTTTACTAAGTGAATAAGGTTAAATGTTTTAACTTAATTTTTAGATATGTTGAAATATTTCTTTTTTCTTTAAGGGAAAATACCAAAAACTTAAAATTTTACTCAATGACCGATTAAAGTTATGAAAATAAGTAGGACAGTAGAAGCTTAAGTAATTTTTTTTTTTGAAATGATTCATTAATGACTTAAATATTTAATGGAAACCAAATTATGTAAGTGATTGATCTTTATATAAATAAATGAATGAAAGGTAAATGATGGAAAAAAACCAATCGAATAGACTTAAATAAATTTAAAATTCTTTTTGTTTGGCTTATGGTAAGTTTGGGAAAGAATACTTCTAGTTGTTGAGGTTGTTTGACTAATATATTAAGTAATTATCCAAGGCTGTTGAGCATAGGGTACACTTGACAGTTTATTCATCAACTTGCATGATTTAAGGTTTTTGAACTAAACAAACCATTGGTTACTATGGATGTATGACGGATTCTTTGGTTGCATAAATGGTTGTATTGTTTGTTTGTATATGTTTTATTTTTGATATATGATGCATATATTGCAATTATTATATTATTGTTTTTCGGACCTCTCTGTACAAAGGAGACTCTGCCGAAATTTAAGACTTCGATTTTTTTTTGTAAATTTGAGTTATTTTTCTTATTTTTATTAAACTTAAATATGTAGGTTTAATTGTTTATAAATTGACTGTTTAAATAAAATATAACATATTTTTGGATTCCTTCTTGTTTCTTTTCGGGGACGAAAATTTTGAGTGGGAGAGATTGTAATGACCGGCATTTCTACACATTTAAAATTACTAAATTAAATAAGATTTTTAAATAAAATTGTTAGGAATAAAAAAATTAAGATTTTATTGATACAAATTAGATTATATTACAAATTACGAGGTTATTTAAAATTTCTATTAATGACATATGTATGCAATAATATAAGGACGATAACAAATGTTAGTGTGTATTTTAATAATATTGGTTTGAATGATACTAACAATTGTCTGAATGTAAATTTCTAATTGATTAGAATAATAAATGTTAATAAGGAATAATAAATGTTTCTTTATTAAAAAAGAATCATATGTTTATTTATTTAAAATGTTTGGTAGCTAAAAGATTGATTTAAGAGATGATAAACTATTACTTGGTAAGAAATGTATAATACCTGTTTGTATCCAATAGTGCATGAATATGTTTAAATTACTGTTTGATAGGAAATAATTTTTCTATTTTTCATTATATTTATTTAGTCCATTTTGATATTCACCTTTGTAATCAGTTGAAATTAATGTAATTGAATAATTTCAATTAATAAGATGAGAACATTAAATTGTCAATTTATAAGTGTAATTAAACGTAGCTTGTGTTTTGTGAAAATATAAGAAAATTTTGATTTAATGAAAAGAAGAACGTTTATATCAAATAAAATGAATGTTTCATTTGTGAATGTAGATTTAATTTCATTAGAGTAAAGAATAGAATGATTTGTTAAAAAAAGAAATATATATTTATTTGAACGCTGTTTTAGTATACAGATTGATTACAAGAATATGAATATAATTTAAGTAAGTTATTTATTACTGTGGTGTAAAACAACAAATTTATAAACATGTTTAAATGACTTAAGGAAACAATTGTCCTATTTCTCATCCATTTTGGTTTATCTGTTTTGAAATTTAACTTCGTTATTAATTGCAATTAATGTAATGGAAATATTTCGATTAAAATGAAAGAAAATGTTGATTGCAATTAATAGATTTGATAAAAGAAACGCACGTTTTGTGCTAAACAGAAATGGTGCTTTAATGGAAATAAAAGAATTAAGCATTTTCGTTTTTGAGGTAAGTATAATTTTATTAATTGTGCGTAAATAAAAGTTTATGTTTGTACAAATTGAGTATTGTTTGAGTGAATGAAATTAATTTGGTTACGTTTCGGAAAAAATTGAATTTCAAAATGTGTATGTGGTCCCTACAGTTCTTTTTTATTTATTTATTGCATGTACGTTTTAAAATAGTTACCTCATTATTAAAACTTGGTTCGTTCGTTTTTCCTTCCGTTTAATACCTAAGCCTAAGCTTTTAGGCTATATTTAATTCTTTCCATCTCATTTATGGTTATAAAAATTTCTATTTTCCTTTGGTTTACAAATTTTCTCATTCCTACATACATTTCCTTATGCATTATCAATGCCTAAATCATTTAAAACTAAAAGTGCATTTTGTCCCTCCACCTTTGTTTCCTTATTATTAAATAATCTATAATTTTATTTCTTCATTTGCATTTTAATTCTCCTAACACCTCATATTCATTTAGTTCACATCTTTCAATACTACGTTTTAAGGCTGTTCATATTTTACTTTATTTCAATCCGTAGTTTGTTTATATATACGTTATTAGCTTTTCATTTGTTTCCATCTTCATTCCTTTAGTCATATTTCATTTTGTAATCTCATCTTCTATAGCTTCATTTTTCAAATAAAACTTCCATCTCCCTCTTCACCTTCCTTTTTCCTTTTTTTCTTCTTTAAATCTCCATCTTCTCTTTTTTTGCTTCATTTTTAATCTTTTTTGTTTCTTCTTCTTCAAATCTTCTTCTTATTCTTTTTGAAAGCTTCCTTTTCTTTTTCAATTCTTCATCTTCTTTAAATTTTCTTCTTATTTTCCAAACATTCTTCTTTTTTCCAAATCTTTTTCTTCAAACCCAGATCTATAACAACTTCTCTATCTCTTCCAAAACATTCTAAAAAAGATTAAGATAGAAGGAAACAAATCAAAAGGAGGAAGTAGTAGCAGATCCAAATCCTACTAGAAAAGGGAAATCCAGAAGGTGAGTGTTTAAAATCACTCACGAAATACTAAAATTTTATTTCAAGTTAAACCAGGTCATATAGTGATAATTTTTTAATTGTTGGTTTGAAATTTTCATTGATATTTAATTTGAATAGCTAAATTCCAATATGCAATGACAAATAATTACCGTGACATGTTATTGAATTGGTTGATTTGTTGAATATATTGATTTGAATGTTGATTGTATGTTGTGATGGATGCTATTGTGATTGAATGTGTATTTGTTCATTTATTTGATATATCTTTGTTATCACCCTATAGTTTATTATAATTATATAAATTTTCATATTGATTATTTGCACACTGAGTAAAGATATAAAACCCATGAATTTCAAGTATTTACATCAAAGGAAAAATAGTGTGTTAAATTTACTATTTGAACCTTAAAAATGATTTTGAGAAGTAAACCGTCATTACCTTATTTGAAAGTTTTCAAAATTAAATTTTGAAACATTGGTAAGTTTCCATAAAATTGAATATCAAAACTTTGGAACATTTTTATAAATCAAATCTCTTGAACTATGAAATTTAACTGGGAATTGTTCTGTAAATTTGTAATTTACTAGAATGGATCTATTGTGAAATCCATTTTATTTTGAATATGGAAACAATAATATTTCCAAAAATTTGAACTTTCAAAAATCTAGTTATCTACATTCCTTACTAAATCTACTTTTCATTTAATTTGCATAAGAATTTTAGTTCTGACTCGAGTGTATTATTTTCCTTTACGCTCGGGTCAGCCTGAGTTTTTCAACATTGAAGACTATTTTTTGGTGGACGATGACGAAGATTCAGTATATTATTGCTATTTATTATTTCACTACATTCTGTGTTTCGCTGCATTATTTGTTTATTTATGATATATGCATAACTCTGATTTGAATTTGTAAAAGTGTAATCAAATTTTATTTGTAAAACAACTTCATGAACTGTTTATTTGATTATTATATTTTGTCGTTCCAGTGCGAGATTCTATATATTTTTTTTTCTTTCCTTTTTCCTTTTTTCTTATTTACCCCATTAACAATCCTTCCTTTTGAATGTTTGATTCTGGCATGTGTGGTTTATTGTCGATTTGAACCATCCAAAAATATGGGTCGTTACAATTGAATGTACCGTAGAGATCAGCACAATGTAGCGATCAAAACGGTATACAGATACAAATGGTATGATCACCCAATCAAAAGTCAGTAATCAGTACCAAAAATGCTGCTATTTTGCCGGAAATAAGATAAACGGGCAATAGAAGTCCAAATTTGGAGAAATGAAATATGACATCTCACTCAGAATATGATTTACAAATTTATTGTATAAAAATATTCAAGTTTGAAAAATATTTTATTATCATCAAATATTAACTAATATAAATTTAAATAAAATTACACAATAAAATAAACTTCCATATTATCTGATGAAAATTTACCGTTTGCTATGTTAAAGTAGACTATTTCAAATATTAAATTTTCAATTTAAAATTTTATTATTAAAAATTTCAAAAAATTCAGTTAATTACATTTTTTAAAAACCAGTTAAATTTACGGGTCGTTACATCTTCAACAGACATTTTTTTTGTACTTGGAAGATATGAATGGGCAAGAATGAACAAGACTATTGTGGTGTTTATATTAGTTGTATTGCTTAAATCACATGGCGACAAACTTGTTTGAATACAAAGTGGCTACAGTGTCCTTTCACATCAGAATACTATAGCCACATTGCACAGTTTTAAACATATGGCGGCCACCATTGATGGAAATGAATACAAATTAGCTACAGTGTCCTCTCACATCAGAACATTGTAGCCACGTTGCATGGTTTTAAACACATGGCAACCATTATTAAATGTTTGAATTCAAATTGTCTTTACTCACTTGGCAGCAAGTGATGGTGTTTGAATTCAAAGTGGCTATAGTGCCCTGTCACAGTTGAACACTTCTTTGCCATCATCATGCTCATACGTGTTTTCCATTATAATCTCATTAAGCATACAAAAATGGTGGATTACAACCATACTTTTTTGCCATCATCTTACTCGTATGAAGGTCCTATAAGTCATGTTACTCCACCGAATATGTCTTCTCCTTAATCAATAACTGAGTGGTATATTGAAATGGAGTAAATACGTTATGAGGATGTAAGAGAACATTAGAGAGATTTGCAAGAGAGTAGGCTTATGGAGGATGGAAGAAGGAAAATGTAGAGCGGCCTAGTCACATTATAACATTGCGAAGAAGGAATGAATAAAAAGGAGTGTGCATCTCCTCGGTGTCCCTGTAGTTTGCCATATTTCGATATAGACATATAGGTATAACAACACCCCTTCTAACCTCATTATCAGCCAAAGCCGGTAAATAAGCATAAAATGATTTAAAATCCTTAAAGGAACTATCAAATAAAACTGACGCGCAGTCTGGTCAACCAATCTTGATACCGGTCAGCATATAAAAATCTAGAAGAGTCAATCCCAACTTAAAATCAAGAAAATGAAACGTGTGAGTAGTAGGCCACCGTCTCTCAGTAAGGACCTTTATTATGCAACGGTCGACATGTGAAAATATAGGTAAAGCTAGAAATTCACCGAAAGGGGATGCAAGTAGCCTATCCGAAATCGGTTGAGGTAATGTGATATTAAACTCATAAATACACTTGTACTAACTACCACACATAGCTACATGAAGAACCTATATAAGCAATTAATTAACGTTAATGGTAAACTAAGCAAACCAATAACATTCTTAGTTTGTGTGTGTTCATCTAATAACTATGTAGTAAAATTATATATGTGGCTTCGCTAGCATTATAGTAAGTCGCTTTACTATAGTCGAGGGGAGTTCGTGTAAGGATCGTAGATCGTCTGCGGTCATGGTAGTATTTGGAATGATATGAGCTGCACCGGCATTGGCATCCACCGTTGGTCGGACAGCCCGTCTACTGGTTTTGATGGAGAGTAGCGTCATCTGGACGTCTTGATCAATAAATTAGAAACTGTAAAAAAGGAAATTGAAGAGGAAAACACGTCTCATATAGGCCTTTAGTCTAGATATCTGTTCAACAGACCCCTGATGCTCAAGTGTTTGTTGAACAAATGTCCGGTCTCATAAACTGTCGGAGGATTCATGAGCTTACAAAATGTAAGCTCACATTTGTAGCATACGCACTCCAAAACTATTGAAGACGCTCTTATTGTAGTATTTTATGGTTAAATAATAGAACTCGGCAGCTTTTTATATTTTCTATATTTCTTTTTCGGTATTTTCTCATATAATGATATCGTACAATGTCCATTTTTTTACCTGCTGCTATTTTTGCAGCAATTAGCGATTAGTGAGAAAGATGAGATAAGCAATGATTTTGTTATGCAGATGGCACGGTAGGCAGCGAGTAGAGGTGTATTTTTATTTGTTAAGGTTAGGCTTTGAGGAGACGGCTATGAAGGGTGACAATTATGGGAGGTGACGACCACGAGCAACGTTGAAGCGTGAGGAAAGAGTAGTGTAGGGGACACGATGACGTGGGAAGTGGTGGCATGGGAAGCAGCGATTTGATCTATGCGCAAGTGAAGAACGAAATGTGTCTTTGTGGATAAATTTTAAAGATGATGTCCTACAAACCATTGAAGTCTGTAATTTGAACTAAATTGCCATATTATTTATACACACATATATATGTAATACATACATACATACATACATACATCCATGTGTGTGATATATTAAAATAAACATTAAATTCATTAATATGTTTAATTAATTAAATACTGAATATACTAAGAAAATAAATGTAAACAATAGTGAACCAATTTTGAATTTTGCAATGGCGGTTTCCTCTCCCCCTCGTCCTCCCCCGATCCTTCCTTCTGCTCCTCCTTCTCCTCCTCCTCCTCCTCCTCCTCCTCTTCCTCCTCCTCCACTTCCTCCTCCTCCTCTTTCTTCTTGTCCGTCTGCGATTTTGGGCGCTTCTTGTCCTTCTCTGATCCTGTCTCACTCTTCTCCTAATTTTCCTCTTTCTTCTTCGTTACCCAATCTCTCTATTCCTCTTCCCTCTCATTCCATTAGCTATCCTTCTTCTTTCTCTCCTTCGTTTTCTTTTAAATCTGTTCCCTCCTTCTTCCAAGATCCTATTTATTCTTTTTCTGTGGTTTAATCTGGTATTGAGATTGGGTTAGATTCTTCTGATCAAGCTCTAACCAATAATGTTTTGGATGTTGATGTTTCATTCATTGGGGATACGGTTTCTTCTAAGAAGTTGGATCGACAGAAGGTAGTTGATGTGCCAAATTGGTCCTCTCTATTCAAGAAAAAGCCTAAGAATGCTGGAGTTTATGTTCCTACAGATTTCGAAATTATTAGAGATGGTAAACCTAAACATTTACCTGATGATGTCAAGAATGAAGGTATCAAATATTGGAGCGACCATTTGGTTGGTTTTTTCCTGGATGGAGCTCTTTCTTATCTTACAGTTACTAATCATCTTAAAAGAATTTGGAAGCTTAAAGGTGAGGTTGATATAAAATCAGACAATGAGAATTTTTATTTTAAATTTTCAAATGAGCAAGACAAATTACATATTCTTCAATCTGATCCCATTTTTATCAGAGGAAAAATGTTCATTATTAATTTGTGGAATCCTTTTATTGGGTGTGTTCAAGCTAGTATTAGAAGAGTTCCTATTTGGGTTCATTTTTATAAAATCCCTACAATTTCATGGACTCTTATGGGTATTAACTGGCTGGCATGTCATATTGGAAGATTGATTTGTTTTGATGAGAGTACTGAAAAATTGAAGAGATTTAAATATGCTAAGGCATTAATAGAAATTGAACCTAATCAGGAATTACCAGAATATGTAGAAATTGATGGTTTGGGTGAAGGAGGATATAAAGTAAGAATTGAATATGATAGGAGACCTAATATTTGTGTTGTTTGTAAAGTTTTTGGACATAATACAGAAAACTGTATGGATTCTGCAGTGAGAAAATGTTATGAAACTTAAGATGAGGATGGATTTGGGAACAATTACACTGAAGATAGTAAATTCTATAGGGAGACAAATGATGTTAATTTGTTGCAAAATAATACTGTGCAAGATAATCAATCAAGGGATTTGGAGAATAATAATTTTGTTCATCAAAAAAGAAAGAATAAGGTTTGGAAGAGAAAGGATAAGTTTCAAGTGGATAATATGAAGAACAAGACAATGACTAATGATATTATTTCTGGAAACAATATTGGTATGCAGTCTGGAGGTACTCAAAGCACAAAAAATGTAAAGATAATGGGCAAAGATCTTGTTGATGATGTAAATAATTCAAAAGGAATACAAGACGCAGTGCTTAAATCTAGTGAGGTGGATACTTCGAATACATTCACAGTTTTAGCTGAGATGAATGAAGATGATAATATCAATTCTGTAAATAAGATTGTAGATGGATGTTTACCTTCAAAATCAATTCATTCCTGTTCTCCTTACTCTCACCTATCTCCTCCCGATAATATAATACTTCCTCCTCTTGTAAACTTGGATTCCACCATGATTCAAGACAATTCTATTCCTTCTTCATCTGTTAATGCTTCTATAACTCCTAATCCTTCTTTGAAGGAAAAAACAAATTTTTCAAACCAAAAATCTGATCCTCCCACTCTGAGCTTATTATTAAAAAGAGGTAGAAAAGCAAAGAATAAGAATTTAGTACAGGAAGTTATGGATATGAACAATGATTTTGATTGTTGTATAGAGGAAGTTCAACCTAAATCAGACAACGTAGTTTTAAATGCTTCAGGAAATTTAACAAGACATACTAGGAGGCATCCTAGTAAGTTAATCATTCCCAATTCTTGATGATGATGAAGAATATAGCCTACTGGAATATTAGAGGAGGTCACTTACTATATAAGCAATTTGAAATTAAGAAAATGATTAAGGAGGAAAATATTCATATCATGTGTGTTAGTGAAACTAAATTGAATGCTGATTTAACTAGTAGAGCTTGCAATTTTATTGCCCCAAATTGGCAGCAAGATGATAACCTTTCAAGTGCATCCTATGGAAGACTAATGGTGATGCGGAATTTAAAGTATTATCAGTTGAAAAAATTGGAAGAATCTGACCAATTTCTACACTATGAAGCTATTTCTGTTGTAACCAACTCTTCTTTTTTTCTTACATTTATCTATGCTCAAAACTGCATTGAGAGAAGAAAAATGCTGCTTAATCATTTGCCTCATTTTAATAATCCTTCAGTGCCCTGGCTTGTTTTAGGTGACTTTAATTGTATGTTTTCATCTTCCCATAAATTAGGGGGTTCTCCTCTTTCTACCAAAGATATATATCCTCTTTTTCAAATGTTATTGCATGCTCATCTATCTCCCATACAATCCATTGGCCCCATTTTCACATGGAACAATAAAAGTAAAGATGATCATAGAATTTTTTGCAAACTTGATCATGCCTTTCAAAACTCTACAGCTATTTCACTTTGGCCTTCATTGTATTGTAACACTCTTCTTCCTTCTATTTTTGACCACAGTCCTTTAATCTTATCTTGGGGAGAGGTCGCAAAGGCAAAATTTTCCTCTTTTAAATTTCTTAAATTTTGGACTAATCATTCTTATTTTCAGGAATTAGTTTTACAGGTTTGGCATGAAGAAGTATTTGGTAATCCTTTGTATATTCTCAAGACTAAACTTTCCAAATTAAAAAGCAAACTGAAGATATGGGCTAGGAATAATTTTGGTACTGGTTCTGATATCTCCTCTGATTTGAGGAAAAGACTATCTGAGGTACAAAGAAATTTACTTTCTGATCCATTGAATTCTTCTATTGCTATGGAGGAAAATGAATTAGCTAAGTCATTGCAAGATGTTTTAGAATTTGAACTGTCTATATCTAAAGAGTTACTCCATGCTAAATATGAAAAATTTGGTGATAGTAATACAAAATTTTTTCATGATTCTATCAAGGTTAAGCAATCAAAAGAAAGAATTAATTGTATATTCGATGATAAAGGTGTTAAGCATGTTAATGAAGAGAATATTAATACTACTTTTGTGGATTACTTTGCATCCATTCTTGCCAATCATAAGCCTTATGTTGCTGATGTGAGTCCATTGTTTCAACTTCAAACTCCTCATCTATCTTCAATCCAAGCTAATAATCTTATTGAGGAAATCACTAATGAAGAGATTGAGTTAGCAGTTTTCAATTTGAATAAGGAAAGTTGTGGAGGTCCTGATGGATTTAATACATATTTTTTTCAATATTGTTGGAAGACAATTAGATATGATGTGTTAAGATCTGTTAAATACTTTTTTGCTTCTAATAAGCTTTCTAAAGGTTTTAACTCTACTGCAATCACACTAGTCCCCAAGATTGATAATCCTTCTAATGTTTCAGAATTTAGACCAATATCTTGTTGTAATACTGTTTACAAGATAATAACCAAAATTATAGCTACTAGAATGCAAGCAGTCCTTCCTTCAATAATATCAAAGAATCAGGTTGCTTTTCTCCCCAATAGGAACATAAGTGATAATATACTACTGACACAAGAATTATTAAGGGGATATGGAACATCTAATATATCTCCTAGGTGTATAATAAAGCTTGACATTAGGAAAGCTTTTGATACTATATCATGGTATTCCATCATTGCAATCATGGCTAGAATGAATTTTCCAAAACCAATGCTGGCTTGGGTTTACACATGCATATCTACACCTTATTATTCTATTTCTAGAAATGGTTGTTTAAATGGTTTTTTTAAAGGAACACAGGGGATTAGGCAAGGAGATCCAATTTCACCTTATATGTTTATCATAGTTATGGAGATATTAAATGTGCTAATAAAGGAGAGGGTACATACTAAATCATTGGAATTACATCCAAAATGTAAGAACCCTATGATCACTCATTTACTTTTTGCGGATGATTTAGTATTATTCACTAAGCCTTCTAAGGATAATATCCAGACAGTTTTGGAGATACTTAAAAGATTTGGGGAAATCACTGGTCTTCATATAAATATCAGTAAGTCTAATATTCTAATAGCTGGAGTTAAAGAGGACATCAGGAATGAGTTGATTAAATTTTCTGGATTAAATATCATGCCCTCTAATGCAACATACTTAGGATTACCATTGATAACTTCTAGACTATCAAAAGTAAACTGCTTACCATTATATGAGAAAATAACTGAAAAGCTTTCTACTTGGCCTAGTTCAAAATTATCACAAGCTGGTAGACTTGTAGTAATCCAATCCATTGCATCTGCCATGACTACTTATTGGACGAGGCATTATATCTTACCTGTTAAATTAATTTCCATGATTAATAGTGCTTTGAATAGATTTCTTTGGCATGGTGATCCTTTCTCCAAGAAAATAATTCCTATTTCATTTAAAAAGATAAGTTTGCCAAAATATAAAGGAGGATTGGGTATTATCAATTTACGTCTCTGGAATCAAGCTGCAATATCAAAATACTTTGACAAAATCTTAAGCAATAGTGATGACTTATGGACAATTTGGATTAAGAGAAATTTGATCAAGGGAAAGAACTTTTGGGATATGCTAATACAGAATAATTCTAGTTCGAGTTGGAGGAATATTTTAAAGTTGAGAGAGAAATTTTTACCAATGATTCAAATTAATCCAAAGAAGAATTTAAATTGTTATTTTTGGTCTGATCCTTGGGCAAAACCTGGTTTAATTTTGGAAAAATGTATGAATTACTCTAGTTTTATTTCCACTGGTATTCCCTTTCAGACAAAAGCATCAGATTTTATTCATCAAGATGAAATAGTGCTTCCTTATAGCAGTTCCATGGAGGTCAGAAAGGTTTGGAATGAAATTGCCAGGATTAAAATTCCTGAGAGAGATTTTATTGTATTTTGGTCACAGCAGAGAAGAAGACATTAAACAAAATTAATATATGATTTGCTTGTGGATAATGAATGTAGTGAGGAATTTGCTTGGAATAATAGAATATGGAGCACTGATAGTCCAGCTAAAGAAAATTTAGTGTTATGGAAGGTTATGGCCAATGCTCTATTAACAAAGGATAAACTTGCGTCTTATGGATTAATTGAAAATAGCACATGTGTACTCTGCAATGATCGTTTAGAAAACAATACACATCTATTCTTTAGTTGTGCTTTTACAGGTGATATTTGGAACAAGTTGATGATTTCTGGAAATTTTCACACTCCCAATAAGAATTCTTAGGAAGAATGGTTCAATATCTACAAAGCTACTAGATGGAGGAATTCCAGAGCTAAAGAATTATTAACAGTTCTTAAAATCTTTGTTAATGTAATATGGAAGGAAAGAAATGAGAGAATTTTTTCTGATAATTATAATTCAGCCAGTGATTTGATTTCAAAGATTAACATTTTATTTCAAAAAAGAAAGAATAGAAGAGTGATTATATATTAACTGCCTGTAACATGCTTACTGATCCTTTGGTTGTTGAATCAATTATTGATAGTTTGTTCCATGCATATGGGTCTGAAGATAGTTATGGAACTGATGCATTGAGGCAGTAACATGGCTTCTGAAGATCAAGTATGGATTTGAAGTATTGAGACAAGTAGCATTTTCTTCTGAAGTACAAATGTACAATTTGGATATGAAGCATAAAGACTAGATCTGAAGCATAAAGGCTGGAAAGTACAAATGTACAATTTAATATTCAAGACAAATTGATAGCTTATATATTAGTTTCTTTATATGATACTTATATTTGGATACTTGCAAATTATGAGCTGATGTATATTGTAATGTAGATATGTTATAATGAACATTGTAATAAATAATGGGCAAGGCTCCCTTAGCCTATTGACTTTCAAAATTAAATACTGAATATTATAAAATAAAATATGATTTTATTTTAAATAGATAAATCTGATTTAATGCAATTGATAGATTGCATAAGCTCATTAAGATCCAATTAGAAATTTATGCGTTTCACCCGCTGCCAAACTGGTAAGGACCCAACACCAATAACCACTCGCTTAGAAATGTTGCAAATTTGATGTCGATAATTTATTCATACATCCGCCGCTGGCATCGACATTAGTGGGTGAGTAAATAAGAGGATGCAATTTTACATCAGGTCCAACGTTGTTAACAAATTTGATACCTAGCATCCGCGATTTGAAGACTACCCATATTTTAACTTGTTTTATTTCTTCCATGTCCAAAATAACAAGGATTAATATATTTGGGACATCTCTTTAGGTGACTAGCCTCAAAATTTTGTAGAATTGTAACTTTGAGATGCATGGATCGATGCGAGACAGTGTACAAAGTTAGACACCACCTATACACTATGAACTTCCTTCAAACATCACTCTTTCAAGGAGTTCCTCTCTAATGTGTAAGTTCTCCTCTAATGGCACACACATATAAATGCACGCACGCAAACGTATAGGTAAAGTTTACAGAAATTAAATCAACAATAAAATGAAAAGTTTACATTTTCTTATGTAGTTTTAATAATTTTATTGAAAATAGGCGCAATAAAAAAAAACTTAAGTAACGAAAAAGTGACGAAGTTATACCTAATGTCAATGGTCAATGATATGGAGATCTTTGAGCCCCATCATCGTAATAAGGATGTCGTAAGCTGTGACGTCCCATCTCGAGACCCACATTAACAAAAAGTATTACGGGGTAATGCTGTCTGCTAATACGGAGAATAGAACTGGTTTTGAGCGACCATACATAGTATTGTCTTAATATCTATTAAACATGTCGATTAGTGCTCTGTATTCTTTTTTTCTAACTCAAGTGGATCGACGTATCCAATAAATGCTTAAACTACAAATGGCTATAGGATCTATCAGAATAAAATACAACAACTCAAATGCACATTTTATGTATAAATGATACCTAACGTTTAAAAGATAAAAAAACGAACGAAATTCAGAATGCAAGGAAAATATGGAAGCAAGATAATAGTCAACTGAACTACATAAGAATAAAAATTTAATTACGAGAAAATCCAACGAGTAATAATGTGAAAAGTTAACACATCTGTAAGAAAACAAAATAATAAAAGTTAAGGCTTTGTTCGGTTTCATTTCAAGTTTTACGTTTTCAAAATTCATTACAAAATATGTAAAGAGTGGAGTAAAATATTTAAAACTTCGAGTTACTATGACGATGAAGAAGGAACTACATATGAAATGGAGGGATGGACCATTTTTTACTCTTTTGTTATTTTCCATAATATGAAGAAAAAAATTAGTTTTTTATTTTTTATATTGAGTTCATTTTTTAAATTTGCAGTTTCTCTAAAAAAACACATGAAACGTATTCTGGTTTGTTTAGAAGAAAACACAAAACTTACGGCAAACCAACCCAAGCCTTAAAGTTTTCATTCTGTACGGTTATGGTCGTAGAGTGATGGCAATAGTTTGTTAGACAATCACTTAAAATAACAGTAATTTTGGCTTCGCTGATAAACAATATTTACTTCAGATTTGTAGTAGCGGAAATACAGAAGCAAAAATGGTGGGCTTTTATGTAAAAATAGACCTCCTTCTTCCTTCAAGAGAAACCCTACTCTAGTAGAGTTTTCCATTTACCATCAAAAATTATCCCCTTTACTGAAAGGGAACCTAACCACATCATCTTTGTGCTGCCTTCAAAGCCATTCACAAACCGATAGAGCGATAAAGAAGAGAAGGCCTTTTTGCCCTCACGCAGGATCGAACTACGGACCTCCAGTTTACAAGACTGGCGCTCTACCACTGAGCTATAAGGGCTGCTCTGTGTACAGACTTGTAAATCATCTTCATTTATCTCTATTGAATTGGATCGGAAGGAATTCAATCGAACAGGCAAGCTCTAGCTCTGTTAAAAGTAACGTGGACGAAAGCTATACGATGAAATAATTAGCATCGATGTAGTTCACTACGTATTGTTTATTCCCCATTAGAGATAATATCATATAATTGATTAAAGATGCATTAGTTTCGAAACTAAGTCATGTATTAGTATTGATGTACTGATCTGAGTTCCTTCAGTTCAAAAGACTTGTACTGGCATACCAATGACTGGCATACCGATGACTGGTAACCGTTACACCGGTAATGGTAAATTACCGTTTGTATAGGAAAATAACAAGTTGATATATTTTTACGTCGAATGATGATTCATTATATATCTTATCACTTAATATAGCATATAGAAAAGAAGTGTATTTATCATCATTTGAGTTGAATACCAGTCTGTGTAGTTAATGCCTCGCTATTAACCCGTTATAACCCCGTTATATCTTATAGCGGATTTCTACCGCAACGATTTTTCCATATAGCCCCAAAATATAGACTTTTCGATTTAATCCTCGCTATTTCCGCTATTTCCCGTTATTCCCGCTATAATTTGCTATTTTCGCTTTATCTTCTTTGATAAAATGAATTAAAAAAATTGCATTTATACATTATAAAAATTATGAAACTAATTTGTTTGATTTAATTTTTAATATATTTTCAGAAATGAAAATACTCTAATATTCTACTAAATTCAATTATGTTATATAACAGTTTTATTTATTTAAAGTATATTCACAAATGTTTTTTGTTTAAAATTATTTATGTTTTAATTATAATTCAATTGAATGATAATTTTTCATTTAATTGCCATTTGTATATTTGTAAAAACATTAAGTACGAGTTTTATATGCTATTTTAGAGTCATCCGCTATATCCCGCTATATCCTTACTATATCCCCGCTATGACTTTTTGCACCTCCAACGCTTTGAATTTGTCGAGCGCTTTAACTGCACAGATACCAGTGTAATGAATCATTTTACGTGAATATCAATGTATTATGAATGGACTGGTAAATTACCATTGCCGTTGGTTTTGAAAAAATATTACCGATGCCTTACCGTGAAAAATGGTAAATTTACGGTTACCGTGCCGATTATGCTGGTATATCGATTTGACTTTAAAATGTTAAACGATTGACCGGTAAGGATTTACATTATCATACAACCCTAGTTCCACTCATAGTTATCGGTCAATGACCCTGCAAAGTATATTTCCACTTTAACCCCCTCGACGATAGACCATAAGCAACTTTCTCTTTTTATTCCAAATCATTACTTCCATCTTACGAGGTAGATATATTTTGTGTTATTTTTTGGTTGAATTCATACATATAATATTAAATTATTCTATAGCAGCTCAAACTTCAGCAAGATGAAGAATCATGTAATCAATCCTCTACGTATCCAAGATTGCTACTTTCTTTGATAACTTCTGATAGTGATCTAGCTGAGCAGTTTCCGTAAAATTTACATGCAGGTGAGCAATCTATTTTTAGTCGTATCTTTCCATTATACTTATTATCGATAATATGATGTGCTATGATTTTCATTATGTGAAAACTTTCTAATGCCTCTTCATTTGAGTTTACTAACCATTTTCTGTGATATAGATTGTAGGATCATTATATTTCATCTTTGTATAACTTAATAATTGTCTCAATCCATCCGGAACAATGTATATCCATGACCATGTTGCAAAACATGATATAAATTAACTAAGTAATTACTAAACGGTGATCAGTCCTTCAAAAAACTGAGTTTTGACATAAAGATAAGTGATTGAAAAATAGAAGTTGTATTTACCGAATCACCAATTGGTACACTCACTTTTTTCTGTGAAAATAAATGATTAGTTAGAAACAGTATAAGAACCAATAATGAGTTGTATAAATGTAGTAGTAAAAACAAAGTGTCGTTACTTGATTGTGTATGTTTCCTCAAACTAGAATCAATATCCAACAACATTTAACTTTACAAAATTAATCATGTTTTTCGCCTTGTTTGTATCACAATAGATAGCACAACGAAAAAGCATACAAACTATTGAACATACCTAATTGCTCCAATTTGGAGTCAGTGATACTAAGACTAGGTGTAGAATTTCAATTATCTTTTGCATGTCTTGATGTGTAGTAACCTAGTCCTATAAAATCATATGATCCTTGTATCAAATTATCAATGCAGTTCCCTATTTAGTGAATTTTGGAAGTCTTTCATCGATTTTCTCATATAGGCCTATTATTTTCTATTTGTTAATGGCTCCACATACCTAAGTCCACACAATAATCTTAATATGGATTTTAAGAAATGTATGATTACAAACATTCTTTGTTGCTTATTGACCACCGAAGAATTGATTCCATTTCTTTCAGCTCTTTTGCTTTATCTACATCTGAATCTGGCTTATGCCACATGCTAAATTGAGTGATTTCGATTTCTCTTCCTTGTTCAGACTAAAAATAAAAAGGTGCAACACATTGTTAGAAATGAATGAGTTAGTGGAGAGATTTGGGGAGAAGAAAGCATTATACAAAGTCACATCGGGGAATATTTTTACCAATTCCTCTATATATACCACAATCCAACATAGTATATGAATCAAAAGGAGAATGAGGACAAAGTGTGGAAGGGATGAAGCAATGTGGCATGTAGGCATTCATGTTAATATTAACATGTCAAAGATAGGGCCTTAATCTCGTGATTAAATGGGCCATTTTCTTCCAGACGCGCGCATACAACGGTCACTGCTGTTGGTTTAAGGGTCGTAACCTTTCCAACAGTCACGACCGCTCCGAATAGGCATCTCCTCCAGCCTATAAATAGACAACAATATTGTTTCAAGGAAATAGTTTCTATTGGACTCGGATGCTTTAATCGGTAATACCTTTCATACTGATCTAGATACGCATTTTGGTGTTACAATTTCTCAAAAATAATTGACAAATTAGTGACAATTTTTGTCGTTGCTATTTCTGCGTTATTTTGTAACTGTTACTGAAGTTAAAATTGGTTTCTTAACACTTTCTGATAGTTGCGAATAGCATTTTTGAAACAATATTGATTATTGTAGACCATATGTCTCAAAATAGCAACAACAGTAACGCTGCACCAACACAGACGTTAACTAACGCTCAGCCGGCACATCTACTTCCGATAATGTCACTGTCTCATGGAGAAAGGCCAGAAAAGTTCAACGGGACGGACTTCAAGCGTTGGCAGCAGAAGATGTTTTATCTAACAACATTAGGCATAGCCAAGTTTCTAACCGAAGATGCTCCTGAAGTTGGTGAACTCGAACCCGATGCAATCAAAGTGGAGGCCGCAAATGTCTGGGAAAATTCGGACTTTATGTGTAAAAACTATATTCTGAATGGTGTGGATAATAGCCTCTACAATGTCTATTGTACGGTTGCAATGTCCAAGGAACTTTGGACGACCTTGGACAGAAAGTAAAAACTGAAGATACAGGCATGAAGAAATTCATCATTGGCAAATTTCTCAACTTCAAGATGGTAGATCCAAAGACTGTGATCAACCAGGCCAAGAACTACAACGATCATACTTCAACTACATGATGAAGGGATGATACTTAGCGAATCTTTCCAGGTTGCTGCAACCATTGAGAAACTTCCTCCATCATGGAAGGACTTCAAAAATTACCTAAAGCATAAGCGTAAGGAAATGATAATGGAAGAACACATAGTTCATCTGCGAATTGGAAGATAATAGAAATTATGAGAAAAAGATCTCTCAGAATATGTCTGCCAAAGCAAATGTTGTCGAGTCATACAAATCTAACAAGAGAAAACGTGAGAATGTGCCTCAGAAGTCGAAGGAGAAATTTCAGGGTTCTTGCCATAACTGTGGAAAGAAGGGGCTTAAAGCAGTCGAATGTCGCTCGCCCAAAAAGAAGAAATCAGAAGCAAATACGGCTGAAGTTATAGATCACATTTCTGATATGGGTTTATGTGCAGTAATATAAGAATGCAACCTTGTTGATAATTCGAAGGAACGGTTTGTAGACACAGGTTCCACTCTACACATTTGCTAATAAGTGAATGTTTACAATCTATAAAACTGCAACTGATGATGAACAACTTTTCATGGGCAATTCATCTGCATCAAAGGTCGAATGCAAGGGAAAAGTTGTGCTGAAACTAACTTCTGGAAATGAGCTTACTTTGAGTGATGTTCTTCACGTACCAGAAATCCATAAAAATTTGATATCAGGGTCCTTGCTTAGCAAGCATTGTTTCAAATTAACCTTTGTAGCTGATAAGTTTGTATTATCAAAGAATGGAGTGTATGTAGGAAGAGGATATGTATGTTGTGATGTCCCAGAAATTTAGGCAATATTTATTTAATAATTTCATTGATAATTATTTTAAAATGAGAAATATTGACTTAATAATTTAATTCAAACTGGAATTCTCTTTTGAGAATTTATAATTATTTAGTTTGTTAAATGATATTCTTTTCAATGTTAAAAATATTTAAGTAATTAAATTATCTTTCTAAACTGATTTAAAAATATTTTATTTATAATGTATAAATGTTTATACATTGTAAATAGAGGATTTGGTTTTAATTTTAAATAAAGGATATTTTCTAATTATTATATAAATGTATAATTTGTAAATTTGATTTAATTTGATTTAAATTAGTATTGTAAACTTTTAAAAATCTTTCTTATATCTTTATAGAAATGTAAGTGAGAATTTATTTTGGTTTATAAGAATAAATATAGTTTAAATTTTATTTTATAATAAAAGTTTGTTTTGTTTTATTTTAAAAATTGTTTTTCTTTGAAATAAGATTTAGTTCATTTTTATTAAATTATAACATTTGATTTAAAAATTCTTGAATAAAATTTAATTCAACATTTCTCTTTCTTCTTAAAATCTTTTCTTTTGAAAATTAGTTTTCGAATATTATTTTAAAAATCTCAAGTAAACATTTGAATAGTGTATGTTATTATTTAAAGACTAATATTAATAAAAAAATTAAACATGCTAAAATAAGTTAGAAATGGTTTTAGGATAAATTTAAGTACAAGTATAAATTTAGAATTCTCTTTTGTATATTGAAATAAACATGTGTTAGCTTTTAAAACATTAGAGACACTTGTAAAATTATCTACACCCTAACATAACAAGTGGCATTTGTTTTAAAACTTTAATTTATTTTGATAATAAAACATAACAAATACATTTGGATTAAAACACTTTTTCTTCATATAGAAAACCTGAAAATTCAAATTTCAGTAAGATCAAAACCTCAAACTTCATATTTGCAGTCTAAAATCTGCATACAACTTCAAATTTCTGCAATCAAAATACAAATTAAATTCTACAAAGCATGCTAAAATCTTCAATCAAAATCCTCATTTCTGCACGCTAAGTTCATCATCAAATTTGGAGCTCAACTCCAGTTTAAAATCTGAGCAAGGAATAGGTCTGCATGCATTCATCAACCAGAGAAGTAATTTCTGTAATCAAAGTGGAAGCCAGATTTCAATATGCAGTTTCAACAGTTTCTGGAAATTTAATATGCACCTAAATTGTTTCTGCATCTTCTAATTTTGGTGAGTAAGCTTCTTATCTTTTCAAAACAGTTTTCTTTAAAAAAAAAAAATTCAAAATCAAACATAAATTAAAGAACTTATGTCTCTATTTACAGAAATCAAACTGATCTAAACAAAACTGTTCTGTTTTGTTTAAAATGAAATGGGTTGACACACATGCACAAAATCTGTGACCTGATAAAAGAAAGCATGTTGTTTGATTATGTTGTGATGATTACTTATTCTTGAATGTTCTGTGTGCATATTTATGAATATGTATATGTGTTGATTTCCTGTAGTTGCAGATCTGGTTAGCCTGTAAACTGAGATATTCTTAATAGAAATCTTTATCATCTGTATTGTTACAGTTAGTAATTTTACGTGTAAACAAAATATGTTTAAATGTAGGTTCTGGAAAATCATGAATTAGTTAAAATAAGTTAAAATCTAAAATCTGTTTTTACTGAAACAATAAGGGACAGTTAACATAGAAATTTCAAAACAAGAATCTTAAATTATTAAAACAAGTTTATCATAAGAATGCATGTTTAAAACATGAATTGTAAAACAAATGTCACATTTTTGAAATCACTGTGGGTTGGTATTTCTGTTTAGTACAGAATTGGGAATTTTGTTTCTTCCTGATTATCAAGTGATATTGGGGTGGTGTGTTTCTACTAGGAGGGGAAGAATTGATGGAAGATTAATGGATAATGGACAGAAGTAGTGTTAGTAGGTGGTGATGTTTGAAATTGGTGTTTCCAGCTTTTAACCCTTATTTGGAGTGATTGGGTTTTAGATAGCTTTTGATTTTTCTGTAATGCATCGAATGGAGTATGGTTTTGGGAATTTGTAGAGGGGATGTAGATGGATCATTTGCCGGAGTCTTAGGGTTGATGATGGTCGGATGTGAGATTTTGTGATGTTGACAGGTTGATCTTGGTTGCAGTGGTAACTCAGGTGAACTATTGGGTGTGCAGGGTTTTGATCCGAAGTAGAACTCGGGTGTTTTTGCTTTTAACTCGAAGCAGATATAGGTTGGGCTCGGGTATAGGTTTACAGAGTTGAAACAGAGAGTTTGCAGTTTTTACATGTTGAATGAAATTTAAATTTTAGTGTGGGAATTTGATTTTAGGTGGAAGTAGAACTGAATTCAAATGAAGTTTGAAATTCAAAGTTTTTATAAATGAAATTTTTAGATTTAAACAAGTTTTAATTCTATTTTAAATCAAAATTTAAAGCAGTTTCAGGTTTAAGCATGAGAAGTTTTGCAGTTTTAAATTTTTGAATAAATTCATATTTTAAGTTGAAAACTTGATTCAAGTAATACTTGAACCTCAATTCAAATGTAGTTTTGGGTTCAAAAGTTTTTAAAAATGAAATCTTAAATTTAAACAAGATTTAAATTCAGTTTTAAAGCAAGGATTAAAACAGTTTTCAGGTTTTAAACCTGAGAGTTATTTGCAGTTTTTTTTAAATGTTGATTGAAATTCAAAACTTTAGTGCAGTTTTGATTTAAGTGGGAGTTAAATCTGAATTCAAATACAGTTTTGAGTTCAAAGGTTTAAAAAAAAATGAAGATCTTAAGTTTAAACAAGGTTTAAATCTGGTTTTAAATCATGTATAGAACAGTTTCAGGTTTGTTTTAAAACTAGATTTTTGTTTCAAAACAGTTTGTAAGTTTTAATTTTTGAACAAATTTAAAATGTTTAAGCAAAATTTAAATTGTTTTGAAATTAAGTTAAGAACAGTTTCAAGTTAACTTTGGAATCCAGTTTGATTTCAAAGCAGTTTTGAATCTAGTTTTGAACATATACAAATGTGTAAAAAAAATAGATTTGAAAATAGAATTTGATTTCAAATAAGTTTTAAAACTTGGAAGAATTTAGTTCCTTTAGTATTTGAATTAAAATATGAAGTGTTTAATTTAAATTTGGAAATTGAAATAATCAATTTAAATCTTTCTTTATATTTAGGTAATGAATGTTCTTTAACATTCATTTTGTTGTAAGGTTTATAATTATTTTAATTTGAATTAATGTTTAATGATTAAACATTTTAAGTATTTAATTTTTAAATGGAATTTGAATTTAAATTTAGAAATGTATTGTTTTAATAAATTTTGAAAGTAAATGAGTCATTTGATAAGTAATTAAATTATTTTGAAAAATATTTAAGTTAATTAAGGACTTACTTAATTATTTGATTTTAAATAATGATTTAGATTAATATTAATTAGAAATGACTCATTAATAACTAATATAATTCAAATTTCCTTAAGTATGTAATTATTGAAAATGTGTTAATTAATAAGAATAATTATCTAAGGATAATTTAGTAATTAATTAATGTAATTAATTTTGATAATTAACTAGATTGATTAATTGGATATAATTAATTATAATTTGTTAAGTATAATTAATTATTAAAGTAATTAAATAATTAATTACTTATTGTAATTAATTTAGATATGTGATTTAAATAAGTTAGTTAATTTAGTTTAATTAATTTAAATAAATCATTTGATGATTTTAAGAATGTAATTACTTAATGTAATTAGTGGAGCAGGATTACTTAGAGAAGTAATACTGATAATTACTGGAATGTAATTAGTAATTTGGATATTTACTTTTGGAATTAATTAATTAATCAATGATTAATTATTGGATAATTAATTTGTTAATGAGTAATTAAAGAAAGTTAATTACTAAATTTAATATTAATCAAGGTATTAATAATTAGATTAATTACTAAATGTAATTAATTTTAAATTAAATAATTTATTTATATGTTAGAGATCATTAATTATTATAATTAATGATGTAATTAAGGATTGTTTAATTAAGTAATAATTAATTAAATTAAGTGTTTAATTAATTGTAATTAATTAAGGATAAATATAATTAATTATAATTAATTAATAAATGAGAAATTAAATGTTAATTACTTATGATTAAGGTTAATTAATTTAATACTAATTACTTATTGTAATTAGTGAATGATTAATCAAAGATGTTTAATCAAGTTAAATACTTAGGAAGTGATTAATTAACTGGGTTAATTAATTAGTGGATGTTAAGCAGGATTTAAATGAGTAATTAATTTAATTTATTTTAAATTAATTAGAGATGGTTGTAATTAATTTAATTCATTTTAAATTAATTATAATTGATGATTAAATCATTGCTTATGGATGCTATTGATTGAATGGTTGTGATCTCAGTAATGAGATGAGTCGTATCTGTATGATATGAATGTTTGGTTTAAGTATGATGGTTTGTGATGGATTATTTGGTTGTGATGGTTATCTATTTATGGATGATACAGATTATCTGTTATGATATGAATGTATTATCTATTGTTAGAGGTAGTTTATCTATCTATGTGAATTAGATAACAATGAAATAATTTAATTGTTTAAAACCCTTAAGTACAACTTGGACATTAAGATGGCGTTTTGTTTCGGTGAGACCGGGATCGGGTTTCCATATTTGGATATCTGAAAACCACATCGATTCCAATTAAACGTTAGGTCGTTAATCCAAGTGGAGCAAGTGAAGACTCGAGGTGTAAGGGCTATACGTCAGTATGGGTGATTCCGTAAAGAGTTGACGGAATAGTACTTATAGATTCGAGATGGTGATTTAGAGTGCAAGGGTTATCGTCGTTAACTCTCAGTGTGATTCCAATACGAGTGTAACGAGATAATGCCTTCGGTTTCGTTCGAACCAGGAACGAACTCGTATGGACTGAATGCTTTCAGCACATCGTCAGGTGAACGATGAGCATTCTAAGATTGATATGTCCTATAAAGGTAATCGTAGCCTCAAGCCTCATCAACCGGGAATGGCTAAAACAGGGGAGGTGCAGCAAAGCTTCGTGGGCAGCCCCCACTTGAGAGCAAGATTTACTCCTGTCTAGAGGTCCCTTTATATTCGGCTGTGTGGCAGTTGGTGACGACCAATCTACGGGGTGGTCTTGTTCGGAACTGTTCAGTAAGGAACGGGTCCGGCTTTGTGTTGCAGGGGAGTGGGAGTACTCCTCGGTACGGTGATCTAGGCCACGTACTGTGACGGGCGGTACCCCAGTAGCCCTGCCATTGATGGAAACCCATTTACCCTACGAGACCCTACGGTTTTGTTTGTATTACACACTTTTGTGGCTAGTAGCTGGAATTTAATAGATGTAACAATTTCGGCTATTTCTTATTTACTTGAAAACCCTAGACACTATTATAATATCACTGAATTTCCTATCAAATGTTTTGGTTAGCGTAAGGTAAAAACTTTTCCATGTTTATGTGTGGGAAGTCTTACGTGATACCTTTTGTTTTCAAAGGATTTTCTAAAGTTAAGCAACTTTTATCCCCGTTTACTCACACCAGACCCCTGTCTGACCTGAGTGTTTATTTTCTGTTTTATTAAACTCTTGGGTACTCATATTATGTATGAGTAGTCAAGTGATTCAGGATTGCTTTGACGAGTTTCTAGAGGAGATAATGGAGCAGGAGGCTTCAGCGTGTAGATATATGTAGTGGTTCCGCTGTGTTGTTTTATATCTGTGTTCTCTGATGTACTTGAATTGTAATTGCTAGACAGATGTTTATAACTGTCTAGTTTGTGTTGTATTAGCTGTATTACTCTGATGTATATGATACTATGTAAAGTATTATGTGATATATTATAATTTATTCGATTACGCTGTGAGATTTTGATGTTGTCTGTTCTTTCTTTCCTTTCTTTTCTCTTTTCTATCCCTTTCTTTCTTCTTAACGATGCAACTTCTTAGAGTTTGGAAGTTGGGTCGTTACATATGTGATGATTTATTTAAAGCAAATGTAACAACAATTGTACCAAACACTGATATGAATAAAAGTGAATCTTCTGCTTATATTGTTGACTCTTCTAACATATGGCATTCTAGATTAGGGCATGTGAATTTTGATACACTACGAAACATGATTAATCTAGAATGTATACAAAAATGTAACATAGACTCCAACTATAAATGTCAAATTTGTGCAGAAGCAAAATTGACAAGAACCTCGTTTCATCATGTTGAACGAGAAACTGAACCTCTAGACCTTATACACACTGATGTATGTGATTTGAAAATGTGTCAAACTAGAGGTGGAAAAAGGTATTTCATTACGTTTATTGATGATTGTACTAGGTACTGCTATGTGTATCTCGGATGAAGCATTCAATATGTTTAAACAGTATAAAGCAGAAGTTGAGAATCAACTCAATAGGAAAATTAAAGCTTTAAGAAGTGATCGAGGAGGAGAATATGAATTTCCTTTTGAGGAATTCTACGCTGAGCATGACATTATACACAAAACGACAGCACCATATTCACCTCAATCCAACGGTATAGCCGAACGGAAAAATAGAACTCTTAAAGAAATGATGAATGCTTTATTTATCAATTCTGGCTGGCCAGATAACTTTTGGGGAGAAGCTATTCTTTCGGCAAACTATATTTTAAATAAAATACCACGAAAGAAAACATCCAAGTCTCCTCATGGACTTCGGAAAAATGGACTGGCATCATACAAGTACTTAAATGTGTGGGGGTGTCTTGCCAAAGTAGAGATACATAAACCAAAGAAGGTCAACATTGGACAAAAACAATCGATTGTGTATTCATTGAATATGCACAAAACAATGCCGCTTATCGATTTCTAGTACACAAATCTGAAATTGATGTTATTCATGAAAATACCATCGAATCGAGAAATGCAAGATTTTTCGAACATATATTCCCTTTAAAACAGGGTACCGACAATGATACTCAAAAGAGACCAAGAGAAGATGAATCTACTGATTCACTTGGGAATACTGAACAAAATAAACTTCGGCAAAATAGTGCTGATCAACAAGTGGAGGAACCAAGAAGGAGCAAAAGCTCAAGGACCTCTAGGACCTTTGGACCAGATTTCTACAGTTTTATGTTGGAAGATGATCCATTGACATACAAACAAGCTATATCCTCCAACGATGCCCCTTACTGGAAAGAGGCTATTAACAATGAGATAGAATCCATTATGGCTAACCATACCTGGGAGTTAGCAGATTTACCTCAAGGATGCAAGACCTTTGGTAATAAATGGATATTTAAAAAGAAATTGAAACCCGATGGTTCAATAGACAAGTACAAAGCTCGTCTTGTAGTCCAAGGATTCAGATAAAAGGAAGACCTGGACTATTTTGATACATATTCACCAGTGATGAGCATAACATCAATTAGGATGCTTATTGCAATCACATCCATACTTGATTTAGAAATACATAAAATGGATGTAAAAACTACATTTTTAAATGGTGAACTAGAGGAAGAAATATATATATGAAGAAACCTAAAGGGTTTCTTAGCTCCGAAAATGAGAATAAAGTTTGCAAATTAGTAAAGTCGCTTTATGGCCTTAAACAAGCTCCAAAACAATGGCATGAGAAATTTGATGAAACTGTTATCAAATGGATTCACAATAAATGAATCAGATAAATGTGTCTACATAAAACATACACTTGTTGGATATGTCATTGTTTGTCTTTATGTTGATGACTTACTAATCCTAGGCAATAACAAAGCCATAATAACATCTACAAAGAATATGTTATCCTCTAGATTCGATATATGAAAGACCTAGGACTGGCCGATGTGATATTGGGTGTCAAAATTTTGCAAGCACCACAGGGATATACATTATCCCAATCACATTATATCGGTAAGATACTTGAAAAATTCAAGCAATATAATATAACTATTGCAAGACCAGTAGATATGAACCAAAATTGGGTAAAGAACACTGGTAATGGTATCTACTAACTTGAATACTCTCGTATACAGGAAGTATCATGTATGTTATGAACTGCATTCGGCCAGATATCGCATACGCTGTAAGCTGAGTAGATTTACCAGCAATCCTGTTAAACATCATTGGAAAGCATTAATCAAAGTTGTAGGATACCTAAAGTATACACAGAACTATGGTCTACACTATACAAACTATCCTTCAACAATGGAAGGATACAGTGATGCCAATTGGATAACTGGTTCACAAGATACAAAGTCTACATATGGATATGTGTTCACATTAGGAAATGGAGCAATATCATTGGAAATCATCCAAAGAGACTTGTATAGCTAGATCTACGACGCAATCAGAGTTTATTGCATTAGATAAGACCGCAGAAGAAGCAGACTGGCTTCGAAGTTTTCTGGAAGACATTCCAAATTGGAGCAAACCTGTGCCTCCAATATGTATACATTGTGATAATCAATCAGCAATTGGAAGAGCTAATATCACACTATACAGTGGTAAATCTAAGTACATTCGTCGCAGACATAAAACAAAAGACAACTTCTCTCTAATGGATTTATCACTATAGACTACATAAGGTCTAAAGATAACATAGCGGATCCACTAACAAAAGGCTTGCCAAGAGAGAAAGTTCAAACCTTATCGAAGGGAATGGGGTTCAGGCACATAGAATAAAAAAAAAATTTAATGGAAACCCCACCTAGTTGACTGGAGATCCCAAGATCTAGGTTCAAAGGGACAACTAAGTTTAAGAGAAACTTGACGGCACTGTTACACACAAACCATTCCTATGATAAAGTCAATGCTTTATTTGTTGGAAAATAGGATAAGTAATAATACTTTTAATGATGTCTGTACTTGAGGAATTGTGAATACCCTTTATAGAATCACCTACGTAAGTGCAAATGCGCCGCTTCAAAGAGAATTATGAGGCCAAATTCTCTAAAGCACTTATGAGACCAAGTAGGTGTTCAAGGCAAAAACGAACACATACAGAGAACTAAGGATTATAAGAAACATTTGTCGTGTGTTATCTATTATAGAATTACACAGAGGGCTTACAGTTCAAGGACATTCTATGTCTACTGATTCGCCTGTAATTCAAATAGGTAAACACTAGGAAAGTTCAAGGCCCATGTGCTACTTTAACCGATACGATAAATGGTTCGTGAAATTAAGAACAACTGCTTATTCATGTGGGAGATTGTTAGAAATGAATGAGTTAGTGGAGAGAATTGGGAAGAAGAAAGCATTATACAAAGTTCCACATCGGGGAATATTTATACCAATTCCTCTATATATACTGCAATCCAACATAGCATATCAAACAAAAGGAGAATGAAGACAAAGTGTGGAAGGGATGAGGCAACGTGCATGTAGGCCTTCATACTAATTTTAATATGTCAAAGATAGGGCCTTAATCTTGTGATTAAATAGGTCATTTTCTTCCAGACACACGCACACAACAGTCACTACTATTGGTTTAAGGGTCGCAACCTTTCCAACCGTCACGACCGCTCCGAATAGGCACCTCCTCTAGCCTATAAATAGGCAGCCAGAATCCGAGAATTATTAATTCAATTCATTCTCAAATTTTGTTCCTTCTTCCTGCAACATCTCTATTCTAATTACTGTAATCTTTTCAGTTCGTCGACGCTCCGTCTGCAATCACCGCGCTGAGGGGCTGGCCGTTTCATCCTGGGAAACAAATTGTTAACGCTCGTGAACTATGTTCGGCAACAATATTGTTTCAAGGAAACAGTTTCTACTGGACTCGGATGCTTTGATCGGTAATACCGTTCACACTGATCTAGTTACGCATTTTGGTGTTACAGTTTCTCAAAATTAATTGACAAATTAGTGACAATTTTTTCCGTTGCTATTTCTGCATTATTTTGTAACTGTTACTGAAGTTACAATTGGTTTCGTAACACTTTCTGGTAGTTGCGAATAACACACATAAGAACAAGCTTGCATATCTTAAAGCATAAAATTTATATCAATTATTATGAATACTAACTCCCATAATTTATTACCCTTGAAGCACATCATTGCCAAAAGTTAAAATTGTAAGCAAGATTGAATTTTATTTTGGATTGCGTTTGGCAACTACTTATTATAAGCAATTACTTTTAAGTGACTTGTATCAATCCTTGTGTTTGGAAAATCTGTATAAGGAGCTTTAATAATGTAATATTAACTTTATAATATTAATCTTATTGCCATCAAGAAAAATTACCTGGCAGTGGTTTTCATAAACTTTAGTAGCTGTTCCATGTGCTAATAATATTAGATAGTGAGCAATAACGTAAGGTTCAGTGATCCGAGAATCACCAGCGGGATGCCTAAGGAAGCTACTACAAAGCCCTAGGACATGCGCACGCACACACTCTAGAATATCATGCACGTATTAGATTAAGGTTAGAGGGCAAGACTCTTGCTCTGGGACATGCGCACGCGCACGCTCTCTAGAATATCATGCACGTATTAGATTAAGGTTAGAGGGAAAGACTTACAGACCTCCAGTCTATAAGATTGGCGCTCTACCACTGAGCTATAAGGGCTGTTATATGCACAAACTTGTAAATTATTTCATTTATCTCTACTGGATTGGATTGGAAGGCATCCACCCAAACAGGCAAGCTCTAGCTCTATTAAAATTGATGTGGTTGAAAGCTACACGATGAAATAATTGGTATCAGGGAAGTTTAGTACGAATTGTTTGTTCGCCATTAGAAATAATATCTTATAGTTAATTAAAGATGTGTTACAAAGTTTTATAATGCTTCACGATGAAAAATCTCTCTCTGACACACATTATGTACACAGAGTATGTGTGTCGTGTGTGAATTTTCTTATATATGTTACAAAGTTTTATAATGCATAAAATACATTGATAAATTGCCATTGCACTTTCAAATTTAGATTTATTTATCACTATCTAACCGAATATTTGAAATTAAACATATAACCTCCAGCCTACAAGACTGGCGCTCTACCACTGAGCTATAAGAGCTGCTATATGCACAAACTTGTAAATTATTTCATTTATCTCTACTGGATTGGATTGGAAGCATCCACCAAAACAGGTAAGCTCTAGCTCTATTAAAATTGATGTGATTGAAAGCTACACGATGAAATAATTGGCATCAAGGCAGTTCATATGAATTGTTTGTCCCCATTAGAGATAATATCTTGTAGTTAATTAAAGATGTGTTACAAAGTTTTATAATGCTTCACGATGAAAAAATTCTCTCTGACACACATTATGTGCACGCAGTATGTGTGTTGTGTGTGAATATTCTTATATATGTTACAAAGTTTTATAATGCATAAAATACGTTGATAAATTGCTGTTACACTTTCAAATTTAGATTTCTTTATCACTATCTCAACGAATATTTGAAATTAAACATATAATCTCAAGTCTACAAGGCTGGCGCTCTACCACTGAGCTATAAGGGCTGCTATATGCACAAACTTGTAAATTATTTCATTTATCTCTACTGGATTGGATTGGAAGGCATCCACCCAAACAGGCAAGCTCTAGCTCTATTAAAATTGGTGGTTGAAAGCCACACGATGAAATAATTGGTATCAAGGCAGTTCAATACGAATTGTTTGTTCCCCATTAGAGATAATATCTTATAGTTAATTAAAGATGTGTTACAAAGTTTTATAATGCTTCGCGATGAAAAATCTCTCTCTGACACACATTATGTACACACAGCATGTGTGTTGTGTGTGAATATTCTTATATATGTTACCAAGTTTTATAATGCATAAAATACGTTGATAAATTGTTGATGCACTTTCAAATTTAGATTTATTTATCACTATCGCAATCAATATTTGAAATTAAACATGTAACTCATTTATCTATGCAAGCGTGTCAAACATGAGATGTCAAATTCAAATTTTTTTGTACTAGATACTTGTTTAAAAATATTAGACTGTCTCTCTCCCTCCCCCTTCCCCCCTCCCCCCAAACACAAAGACAACATAGTAAGATATACAAAATTTATTTTCTTGGTTTTCTCCGATTACATTACATTAAAGTTCTCACAAGTCATTATCTTTACGCTACTATCCACTTTTTCTTTCATAGGTTAATTGTCGTTACATTAAGTCATAATAGTATGATCGTATATCTTTATGCATTTCGCTCTTTTTTAATTTTAAATTTACAAATTTATTTTATAGATTAATATTGTCAAAAATAATAATTTCATCGTTAATGCATTTTATTAAAGTCTTATCACGAAGGGAAATTATTGGATATTAAATAATCATTTACAAAACTAGAATATTTTAAGAAAACTGCAATAATTATAAGCTTCTCCATAGTTTAATTTTTTCTTCCGCTTTCATCTGCTGTCTAATATATATAGTTATAAATTAGGTTATAATTTTCATTTTATCATGTTTTCATTCTAGATGAATATTTTAATATTTGTTACAAGTTTTATAATTTGTAAAATATATGGATTCATTATTATTACACTTACAGTTTTAGATTTGTTTTATAACCAATATTTGAAATTAAATTTATAAACCGTTCATCTAATCGAATGCATCAGATATCAAATTTAAAATTTTGTCTTAATTCATATTTATCTAAAATATAAAAAAAATCAAAATTTTAAATCAGTCAAATTTCTGTGATTAATTTATATTCATTTGTTTGAAGAAAAAAATAGGAGAAGGTAACAAAATGTTTAGCTCATTTATATGAACGAAAATGACAATCTTATTTTTTCGTTCAAAATAAATCATGTAACAAAAATTGTACATCTAAAAATAAAATAAGATCGTCCTGTTAGTAAATCATGAACCGCATATTAATGAATTGTGAAATCATACTTACATTTTCTAGTACTCGCCATTCTTTTGTTAGCGCATTTATGAGATTGCTGTAATACATTATACAGTATTCCCTCTTGATTTATTCTTCCTTTCAAGGTACCATCTATTTTAACAAATCAACATCAAACGAAGTCAAACTAGAATTTTGTATAGTTGTTTGGGACATATAAGCTTTAGTTTTGTTTTTTTAAATAACATTATTCCTAACGTTCATTTTTGTTGGTTCATTTAAATGTAGTGGACCGGTTATAATCTGGCAAAATTCTTGACCAGAAGACCTAGAAACAATAATCAACTCCCATCTCCTTCATCATCTTTACATCATCCTGCAAACATTTGATAATCATATATTTTCTCCAATACATGGTTTATATTGACATTCCATTACATCATTCTTTTCAGATTTCAGTTACTTTGTATCCGTGTTACGGATCCATGGCAACGTCTCCACTACTGCTGCCCTAAATTTTCTCTGTATGCTCTGAACAATGAAAAAAGTACCAATAATACCTCAAATGCAGATGTATTGCTATTTACAAGTTGTATTCTACTATTCTTTTCACAAACTAGAATATTTTGAAATATTATACTCCCATTAGATTTTAAGAGGCTGCCAATTATATTAAGATAATCTGTCTAGCGTACACGGCCATTGGTGAGTGAAAGCGCCCCAAATGCTTGGTCCTTTCCCCCCAATTGATGCTCCCTCCACCTAAAACCAGATCACATATTATGATATGTTTCATTGTATACATATTTCAATACTACACATCTATACATAATAAATAAATAACTAAATTAAAAGAAAAAGCATACCTGATATGCAGAAGATGCAACACCAAATTTAAATTTACCATAGAACATAGACCTTTGTATATCAACTTCAAGTGGAACTAAAATTGTCCATGATTAGGGTATTGGTGCAGTACTTTCTGTATTAGAGCATGCAATATGAGTATCTGACCTCTTGCTCCTGTAACTAATGGTCAAATTTTTCTTTGAAAGAGAGAGACTGGCATATTCTTTTCTTGATGCTAGAAGTGGATCACTGGTCCTTGTTTGAATCAACATGTTCAGGAGTTTAGCCATGGTTTATAAATGTTAATTTAAGGGTATCTCTTTCTTGCTTGTGACTAGTACCACCTATGTGCATGTTTTTATAAAGGCTGGGAGCCTGTAAAAATAGTATATATATCTTGCCAGTTTGATTGCGAATGCAACTTTTGTTGAAATTATTCGCCACGAGAAGGGTGAGAAGTTTCATGACATATTTTCTCCTGTTGTGAGATGTAATTTGATTCGTGTATTATTGTCTCTATTTGCTAATTTCGAGTTGGAGCTTGAACAATTAGATGTAAAGACTGTATTTTTGCATGAAGATCTCAAGAAGATATCTATATCTGTTAGACAGAGCTAGAGTATGTTTGCAAGCTGAACAAATCTTTGTATAGATTGAAGCATTTCCCAAGACAGAGGTGCAAATGATTTGACAAGTTTATGTTTTCACAAGGATTTGCCAAGAGCTACGAGGACCAATAAATGTACTTTACGAGTGTGGAGTTGGTATGATTTACTAGCTGTTATATTTAGATGATATGTTGATTGTTTCACATTGTATGACGAGTATTGTTGAGTTGAAATCGGAACTCAGTAGGGAGTTTGATATAAATAACTTAGGAAATGCACAACGAATACCAGGGATGGAGATTATCAGAGATAGACATAGGAGAAAGTTAGACGCACTCAAACATAGTATATTGAAAAAGTTCTCGCTTGATGTGGATGAAGAATGCAAAAACGGTTCTATAACATTACGCTCTCGATTTATTTATGAATCGTACATTGGATGAGGAGAAATTTCTCATGGAGGATATTCCATATGCTAGTGTTGTGGAGAATTTGATGTATGCTATGATGTCCACCAAACTAAATTTGGCTTATGCATTTGGTGCATGTCTAACCCGACAAAGTTCAGTAGTAAGAAGTGAAGTAGATTCATAGATATTTAGAGCAAATTTAGACGTTGGCTTGTTATTGAAGGAGCTGGTAAGGATTGTGTCCTTAATGGATATTTTGGCTCATATTATGCGTCAAATAGGGATGGGCCGAAGTCGGTGTCGGGTCATGTGTTTACACTTGGCATCAAGGTTTTAAATCTCAGCAATCTCGATCTAGATCTCGTTTTTAAGGTCCACCGATTCAAAATATGAAAAATCAAATACATCTCGCTACAACTGAATCTTGGGCGAGATATTCAAATCTCGATCGAGATCGATTTACTAGATCTCGGCCAAATTTTTTTTTTGAATTTTTTTAAAATAAGCTAGACCTGGAATATGTACCATGTTGGCTAGGCTCAAAATTCATGCTTTATATCAGCAAACAAGTTAAACTGTCAATTTCATTTTCAACCATTCATTTTTTCTATTTTCAAGTCGTAAATACATGTCTAGGGTTTTTCTTGTCTGAAACGTCGATTTTCTTTCTAAAATACGGTTCTTCATCCTCAACTCCATTAAGCTTTTATGTTAAGTTCTTTCATTTTTGCAAATATTTTCCAAACCCTAATTATTTTGCACTATTTCCTTCTCTAGTTCCTCTTCCATTCAAATTTCTACGTTTTCTATATTTTTAATTCCCTTTTTATTACATCATTTGTTGAAATAAATTCACCACCGTTAACTTCCGATTCCATAGCAAAATTCAAAATTCTGTAGTTAATCCAATTTTTTGTGTTGGATGTTGGTGCATATTTTATATTTCTTACCGTGAATTTTTTTCCCACAATTAACCTGAAATGCTAATGTCTCTTGCTAATTCAAATCAATCTTTTTAAGAGACAATGTCTTGCTGTTAGGTTATTTTCCATTCTTGTTCAACATAGTTTGTTAATCAATAGATTGTACATTTGCTGAAATATATATTCTTGTTTAAAAAAATGATGTTAGTGATATTGGTCTCATTAAAATAGTTTACTCATTTATATATTCTCTATTAAAAGAAATTAAGTAAATAAGTGAACATTTCAGCTTTACATATTTTTGTTTAAAGTGGTTTGCTTGCTTGTTTGCTTGAATGTAAACCAATATTAAAAATATCAAATAGTCCGAGATTGAAAATCAAATAAGTTAAATCATTTTTATAGTTAGTATTTATAAATTTAGTTTCATACTTGTAAACCAATATTGAAGATATCAAATAGTCTGAGATCGTTCTGAGATGTATTTTGTGGTCCGAGATGTAATTCGTAGACGAACACCCGATGTACATTTATTTCGTCCGAGATCTCACTCGATACGAGATCAGGTCCCTAAAATCTTCGAGACGAAACATGACCGAAATCCAAGGTTAAAAAACCTTCTTAGCATATGACATATTTCATGAAGAACAAGCTACAGTCTATTTTTGCTTTGTCGACCACTTAGGCGGAGTTAGTTGCTATTGTAGGGACAACTAAGAGGAGGTTGTCCTTGTTGCTGTTGTTAGAGGATCTTGATATGGTGTAGAAGCCTTGGCCATTCGTATAGTCCAAATGCTATACATTTGGTAGATAATCAATCTTACAGTGCACATACCTAACATATAGATGTGTGGGTTCCTCCTTATGTCGGAAGAGGAGCATCAAAAGATAAAATTAGCAATTGCGCATACAAAAGAAAATCCGGTGGATATGATGACGAAGTCGATTTCGAGGGAGGTGCTTGAACATTGTTCAAACTTGATTAGCTTGACTAGAAGCTATTGGCGCCTAATGGTGCGGTTCAAGTGAAATCTTTTCTTTATTTGTTCAGTTGGTAAATCAATATGAGTGGAGAGAGATTGAAGATTTATTTGTTGCGTCATGTTGGAGTGTTGAATTTATTTGTCATGGTATATCAAATCATAGTGTTGATTCTTAGTCAAAGTCATGTTATCTTCGAAGAGATATCTTCTAGTGAAATTTTTTGAAGTTTCTTTCTCCTTAAGCCATCTTTTTTCTTATATATAAGCACAGAGGCTTCAACCATTATAATCAAGCAAATGAAGTGAAAAAATTCAATTTTTTTAATATAGTAATCCTCTCTTTTAATTTTATTCTCTCCCTTGTATCCCATCAAAATTCATTACTAAAGAAAAATTTTGGATTCAGTTTTTTCTTGTTATTGGATCTATAGTTGTTTATATCTACGAATCTTTTAGTCTTCTATTCGATGACTCTAGATCGATTTAATAAAATTACACTTACAGTAATGTAAACTTTTTGACACTTCCACACTAATTCGATGTTCATACACGCGCACTTCGTTTAGCGTTGGTGGCGGACCGAAGCTTTCTTCGGCTGCGTACCATACTTGCACCCTGCAATGTTCCGCTCATCACTTATCTTGTCCCGTGCTGCACTCTGTTTACTCATGCAAACCCATTTCTATACCGGTAGCCCAACTGAATATCCCTCCATTGCTTCTTAAGTGGGCTCATACATGATCATGATATCACTTCTTGTACCAAAAGGGATTCCCAATGGTATGTGTTACTATTCTCATATATATACCATGCTTTTCTCTATGTATCTTGCATCCGAATTAATTGATATTTTAAAATGTATATCCATATCTACATATCATGTCTGTATCCAGAACAATGCATATATTTGAAAATCCGTATCCATATCTACATCGTGTCTATAACCAAAACCATGTAGGTATTTTCTGATATCCAAAATATGAGCGTTCGAAGAGTTAAAATAGGATAAATTTTCAAACAGGATCTCTGGAAAAAACATATTACAAAGGTAGGTCTCATCGAAAATTTGATGCAGAGATAAGCCACGTTTTGAAATAAGCTTGCGCAAATATGGATTGCGCAAGCTTATTTTTTTAAATAGAAGGCTTGTGCATTCCATATTTGCGCAAGCTTTATGTATATTGCTTGCGCAAACATGGAGTGCGCAAGCAATATTTCGGGAATCAAAATTCCAGCTTGCTCAGATCTATCCTTCATTTTCTAAAAGCTCATCCATATTCTCAAAATCCATCCAAACTCATTATTTTTCCAAATTCAAACTTCTCAATTACATTGTCAACCAAATAGTTGCTAAATTCTACATGGAAGAGTCTTCTTCATCTTTACAAAAAAGGTTATAGTTTATGTTGCTCAAATTTTTTATTTTTATTATTGTTGAAAATTAATAGTTATTGTTGTTACTGTTGATAAGTACTAGGTAATGGTGTTGGTACTGTTGAAAATCACTGAAAACTTATTGCAGAAATAAGCATTGTTTTGAAATAAGCTTGCACAAATGTGGATTGTGCAAGCTTATTTTTTTTAACAGAAGGTTTGCACATTCCATATATTGCTTGCGCAAACATGAATTGCACAAGCAATATTTCGGGCATCAAAATTCCAGTTTTCTCAGATCTCTCCCTCATTTTCTAAAATCACATTCATCTTCTCAAAATTCGTCCAAACCCTTTGTTTTTCCAAATTCAAACTTCTCACTTACATTGTCAACCAAATAATTGCTAAATTCTATATGGAAGAGCCTTCTTCATCTTTACAAAAAAGTTAATAGTTTATGTTGCTCAAATTTTTTATTTTTATTGTTGTTTGAAATTAATATTTATTGTTGTTAGCATTGATAAGCACTAGGTAATGGTGTTGGTACTGTTGAAAAAATTAGGTAATGGTCAATGAAATAGAAAAACCTAGTTGTTAATTGAAAACCCTAATTGATATATTAATGTTTTATTGTTTATTTTGACGGTAGACATGACTGTTTGAGAGATTGACGATGAAATATTGGTGAAACATTGTGATGTACATGTAGCGCAAATCGATGTTGCAAGCTCAAGTCATATTGACGTTGATGTCGATCATATTCCGGAGACACGGTTCGAAACAATATACACGTTCGTTTATGCGAAGTTGTTTCTAGCGAAAGAACTGGTCATCAAATTCGCGTTGATTGAAATACGCTGACGCCTCTACATCCTGTTGGACCATCCATGCCATGGGGCAATCACCATATCCAAATTGTTATTATGGAGCTACGTGTGAAGTGGTCGTTTGCGGGAAGCAAAAGAATGCCGGGTGAAGATTTTTCGGTTGTAGTTCGTACAATTAACATAGACTGAAGCCTCGTGAAGTTGATTGTTGTAATTATTTTAAATGGATTGATCAACCATTGTGCGAAAAGGGACTCGAGTATGCCCATGAATTGCAAGCCGAAATCAGTCGTCTCAAAAAGGTGAATAAAGAACTAAGGGAAACCACTGGGTGACCAAGATTTTGGTAGTCGTTTGGGCCTAGGATTATGTTGTTAAATTTTGTTTTTTGTTGAACTACAGTATTTTGAATATGAATTTTCGAATTGTTTGTATTTGTTTAACCCGTATTATGTGCTAGTTAATCAGTTGGCTAAACACTGAGGTGATTTTGGGTTTAAATGTAATGTAGAACTATAGTCTTGATTCTGTTGGTGAAATATATTGGTTATATTATTATATTGATTTTCTTGCTTGTTTTTTCTTGAAGATTGATTTGATTGCTTTTGGTTGAAGATTGCTCACAAAATCAAAATCTTCTTGGAAAAATAGGGTATTAGTTCAACAAATTTTTGTTTAGCATTTTGTTACAAAATCAAGATTTTGAATGTAGTCTTGTAATTGACTTTGCAGATAATGTCAACGGTTCCAACTATTTTTACTATGATGGAGAATTGTTAGTTGATGATGAAGGTAAACCTAGATATGTTGGCGGAAAGCGAAAAAGATCAAAAATAAAAAGTCATTGTTGTTTTCTAGAGCTTAAACAACGGACATTTGAAGTGACAAAAGTCAATCCTGTGATGTATGATTTAAAATTAACGGTGAAATGGGTTAGAGATGATGGTTCATCCGCTATTGATTTAGGAGATGACGATGATTTGTACTTTACGTTTTCGGTTGGAATGAGAGTGATAGAAATATATGTTGCGAAAGTAGAACATGTTAATGTGGTAGAAACACATCCGTCTATCATTTCTGTGGATGAGGATGTACCCACCACACAGTTGCAAGAAACACAATGGTCGGCATATCCTTCTTATCTGACAAGTCATCAAGACAGAGACTTTACAAATTTATTGCATATGTACAGCGGAATAGTTGGAGTATCTTCAAGTCAAGAACAAAATATAATGTATAACTTTATACATCCAAATCAATCGCAAGCATTGGAAAAGTGAGTAATATTATACTCTTGCACTTGCATTATGACTTATCATGGAATTTACTCTTACCATTATTTTTTGTATACATAGTGTTGAAATAAATGCAGGGGAAGAAACATTAATTGGTTGTGCTGACGACGACGATGATCATGTTGAACTTATTGCAAACGAGAACGGAGTGCAATTGGATAGCATGCAAGTAGCTTGTACAGATGATGTAGATAAAACGTGGATCGATCAAATAGAAGTTAATAATGATACAATCATATATGCAGACATTGAGCAGGCTGATGATGAAAATGTCGAAGATGAAAAAAAAATCACATATAAAGTGTCCCTAGACGATGATATATGCACTGCAACTATGATTGTGAAATCGATTATGGAATATTGTCAATTTTACGTGGAAGTGTTTGGAAGAGATTGTGCTGAAAAAGGATCAAGAGTTGGGTTAGTTTTTGAAAGCAAGAAGAAGCTTGTTGAATAGTTATGTGAATGAGCGAATAAATGTTCGGTTTCTTTTCAAGTTCTGAAATAGCGTGCAAACCAATACACGATTTGTTGTGATGTGGGTTAAACATGTCCTTTGCGAATGCATACTAGCCTATCGGTGAGAAAATAACAAAACTGGTGGAAAATAACAACATATGATGGCGATCACACTTGTTTAAATGCAACCGTCAACTCAAACCATCGACAGGCAACATCAAAGTTTATATGTAGCAAAATACTTCCATTGGACATCGTCATTACTTTTGTGTTCGTCATATTAAAGCAAATTTCAAAAAAGCAGGGTTTGGTACGGATGAGCTACAAAATTGGTTGCATGCATGTGCCACGGCATCGGAGGTTGTAAAATATAATAAACTTCGAAAACAGTTGACGGCTGTAAATCGAGATTCTAATGTGTGGATTGAACGAAATTTTCAAATCGAGAATCAAGCTGGACTCTTTTCACGACGACGGCGTAAGATTACATATGATGACAACTAATGTTTTCGAAAGCTTTAAGGGTGCGCAAAAAGAAACTAGGAATTTACTTATTAGATCCTTGGTTGCACGTACATTTCATCGACTGAACCATTACTTTTTCGAACGCCAGACTCAAGGAGAAGAGTAGACGTCACAACCCACACTGAAGTAGGAAGCAGCGAGGAGAAGAATGGAAAAATCATGGCTCATATCTATAGAGATATATAGATTCATAGAATGGCAGGTGAAAGATGTTCATGTGTTTGATTATACGGTGAATATCGATGATAATGTCACCAAATGTTCGTTCAACATGCCATCATTCGATCATTTTCCGTGCTCCTATGTATTAGCAGCATGTTCACGTGGTTCGGGTGGTGTTAATAGAACGTATTTTGACTTAATCTCAACGTGGTATATGATGGCCAGGCATAGCGCTGCTTATTCTCCTTTATTCCACCATATACTAGATAGTCGACATTGGGATGTCTAAGAAGGTCCTATTATACAACCACCACCAGTGCGCAGAATTCAAGACTTCCGCGGTTTACTCGAATCAAAGGTTTTATGGATTCCTTATCTTTATCCGGCCACAATAGACATAGCAAATGTGGTGCTTTTGGCTGTAAGAAAAAAACATGACCTTGTCAAATTATATGAGTTGCTGTATTTATTTCTTATTGGATACGTTTATTTGTTTTCAATGTAAGAATCGTGTTAACTTGTTATTGCATATGTTTGTTTCTCATTGCATATGTTTATTTCTTTTCAATGTAAGAATTGTGTTAACTTCTTATTGCACGTTTCTGAATTCATTGAAAAGCTCACTGTCTTGTGCAACAGTTAAATATAGCTTGCGCAATTATCGTTGCACATTTCTGAATTACGCAAGCTATATTGCTGAGTATAGTTTGTGCAATTTTGTAATGCGCAAGTTATATATGATAATATAGCTTGTGCAATCCGAAATTGCGCAAACTATATTCAGAAATATAGCTTGCGCAATTCAGAAATTCGCAAGCAATAATATGCTCTTGTAAAAGGCAGAGAGCCGCTGCACCTTCCTCCCCTACACAACCCATCAACATTACATATCATCAACATTACACAAACATGAACACAAAATATACTATCCGTAATACAATTGAATATCATCAACACAAAATATACCATCTATAATACAATTGAATATCATCGTCATTGAGTTCAACAAAATATACAATCCGCCAACTTCGTAAACATCAATAACTACCATTCTAGCTAATGAAACATCAACAAGATATATCGACCAACAACAAAAAAAACTCAATCGTAAAGCCGTATAACCTCAAGAAGTGTGTCACTCCTCCTTTTCTTTTTCTTCTTCCTTTTGTACATGATTGGAGTTGAAATTTCACCTTCATCAAATGTTGGAACAGGTGTTGGAACATGTATTTCTCATTATTGAGTGGGAATGTAAAATAAATTTTCTTGTTGTCTCTCCCATTGCGGTCACTCTTCCGTTGCTCTTTAGTGGATTGACCAAGATACCCAAACTTTTGTTGTCCTTCATGCCAAACGGGCCATTGTGCTTGAATTTCTCCGTCGACGTCTTGTGTTCCTTCCACTTCTGTATGTCGCTCCTCCATGCCGTTTGTCTTCCCTCCACTTCCTTCACTGTTGTACATGCCTCTTCCCAAGCACGTGGTCATTCTTCTACAATACACAAAATTTTTGCCAGCCTTCTTAACTTGTTTCGACCTAAAATCGTATTAAATATACATCGTAGGTCAATGCATTTACTTTTCACCTTGTCCGGCTTCATATGACTATCTTCGATTTTGTCGACCACATCCAAATCATTATATATGCCGCTTACCTACGCGAAATGCAAACAATATGCAATGAATATGATCTAAAAAAATGAATAATCAAAATTATAAATTAAAATACTAACCACATCGTGCTCTAGTGGAACTCGAGGAATGTACGCAACCAATTTCCTAGTCGACTTTTTCAAAATATAACGGCGAGTAATTTGCCAATACCAATATTCATACTCTGTCAACGGTGTCGGGGGATCACGTGCTTGTTCGACATAATCAATTTTGGAATTCCATAATGCTATACTTTCCTGTAGGAATTCCATCCAATTAGGGGGTTCTGGGTCTAAGGGCACCACGGGATCAGGAACGTGCTGATAGTCAAAGCCAAACTGTCTCATTACTCGGTCAGAAGCATATAATTCAAAGTCTAAAAAAAGAATCATTCTGCTCTTAGCAATCCAACCCTCATACATATACTCAATGTTAGGATGCCCAAATTTCATCATCAAAGAATATGGTTCCTAGGTAATGAATTCATCCGCTAACAAATCCAATTCATTTCAGTAAAACTGTATATTTTTTGGAGTTTCACGTCAATTCCTAGCACAATTCCACCTACACCCTAATGGAAGATAATGATCTAAATCAGTAGGAATACTTACAGCCGGTCGTCCAATAGCAATATGAGACCAAATTCATATTTACAACAATGTTGCAGAACCCTTAAAACTTTTCTTCTTTGTAAGATAATGTTTATCAACTCATTATACAAATGACAAAGTACAAAAATGCCACATGAATGGTAACCATAGTTTGCTAAATTTTACATAAATGGTAAAAATACAAATTCAATCCACCTTTTGAATGATCTGGAAAAAGACGACAACTTAAAAAGTACAATATGACAACACGACCATGAAGAAGTATACCTAAATCCATCGCACTTTCAGGTAGTGGTTCAGAAAAGTCACTTTTAAAGCATGTCATTGCTAGCTCATTTTAGACTTTACAGCCTCTTTTAGTGGAAAAATACCAAACAAATCATGACACAATTCATAATAATCAATATTCTAATTTTGTGAACATACTGGTAAATCGTCTGTGCCTAGACCAAACAGAAAGTAAACATCGGCTAAAGTTACCATCATTTTACCCACTCTTAAATGAAAAGTATATGTCTTCGGTCTCCATTTATCACACATTGCCGTAATAAGGTGATGATCTAGTCAAATGTAGTCAACTTGCATCGCTTTTCAAAACCCAACAATTCTTATGTTTTTTTCCAACCTAGGATCTTTAAACTCTATTTCCTTTAGCTTGCTCGAATGGTCGTAAAACTTCACTGTTTCTGCATCTTGATTTATAACAAAAAATTGCAATTAGTAATTCATATTTGCATCTTGGATTAACAATAATTCATTGTGTTTAAAATAAATACCTCCATAAGCGCATCATTTTGGCTTCTATGTTGCTCTTGAAAATAAACAACACTTCTATCTTCGGGTTTGGGAGCCAATTCTACAATATATACATCAACCAATCAATCATTCAAAAACCGATTCCATCTAGGGTTTAGGTTTAGGATTGCTATATTACTTTTACATTTTCAACTATGACAACAACCGTAGACGTAAACTGTTGTCGAGAATAACAACAATAATTTGTATATTGCCAGCAACAATCACTTGTTAACTTAACATCAATTTAAACTAATTTTTATTAACATCTAATCACCGTGGATGAAGAACTTTCTTTCATTTTTAGCTAAATTAATTAGTTGCTTTAAGGTAGACTTGAGAATAAGGTAATTGAGAAGTTTGGATTTGGTAAAAAGATGAGTTAGGGATGGAGTTTGGAAACATTATGGGAAAAAGAAACTTTTTTGGTAAAGTGAAAATCAGATCTGTGCAAACTGGAATTTTGATGCCCGAAATATAGCTTGTGCAATACATATTTGCACAAGCATTATGCATAAAGCTTTGGCAAATATGGATTGCGCAAGCTATATACATAGAGTTTGCGCATTTACGGAATGCGCAAGCCTTATGTCAAAAAAAAGAAGCTTGTGCAATCCATATTTGCACAAGCATAAAACCGGGTCTATTTCTGCAATAAGTTTTAGCCAGGCCTATTATTATAACTTGTTTTTTCCAGAGGTCCTACTTGACAATTTGTTTGTTAAAATATGGATGGTTATGGGTATTTAAAAGTATATACGTACGAGATATTCTGATTATTGTTTAAAATTTTTGGTTTTTAATCCAACATTGCATTCTTTTTTGTTAAAGATTTGCATTTTTTAGAAAATAAAATAGAAAAGTAAATTAAAAGAAATACAATATTTATTTGGAAATTGCAGTTCTGGGCTTAACTCCCTTTGACCCGAACACGCAAGCCTTCTTTTTGCTAGCCCAAGTTGACAAACTCTCCACCTTAAGTCCTTCCTTCTTCTGAAGGGTTCAATTGACCTCTCATTCTAAAGTGGCTTCGTCATTGAAGATAGATTATAATTTAATCTTTATTTGGTTGATATATTATATTTATCCTTTGTAATCTTTAATCTTTACTTGGTTGATAGATTATTGCTCTTCCTTGTAATCTTTTTGAGTGAAATAAAATAGTTATTAGATCCAAAGACGTATGTCGGTTATATCTTGTGTCATTTTGATATGTTTGGTAATTGGGTTATTCGCGATATCTTTGTTGGAATTTGTTGTAGTTAACCAATAGGCTAGATCATGGTTATTGGCAGAATTTTCACTACATGAGGTCCTTGTTTGGACGGTGTTGGAAAGAATAAACTGGGTTGTATATAGTCGTATACTTTATTTAACCGTAATATCACATGTATTAGTACATTATCTCGTTGATGTGAAGAAATAAGGAAACATAAAATCGAAATTATTGTATTTAGTTGGTATTCTGTGGCATATTTTAGTTCCAAATAAAAATAGAGTGCACATAGGTATTGCTCAAATCATCCCACTATTTAAGTCATGCTTTGATCTCGGTTGAATTGCCAGTAATGGCAGTTAAATTCACTATCTAGAAAATATAGTAGGTTAATCCTTGTTTCTCTATGATTATTTCACTAATAATTTATGTTATAATTCTCAAAAATAGTGAATGAGATATATACCACATCGCCAAAAATATGTTCATTTTCTTGTTTATAGTGTACTCTCAATCCCTATATTGGCCCTTAGGGTCAGGTAATTTTGTGCGAGGGGGGTGACCTATATGGCCATGACTAACGCGCGCGTCATTCGACCGAACCAGGCCGGGTCGGGTGCGGGTCCAATAAGATTGGGTCGTGTCATATATTTTTGCTTGCTAAAAAATGGACTGATTTTAAAACAGAAGTGTGTTTAAAAAGATACGGATCCGTTCAAAGGAGATGGTGATGACTTCATAACATGGCAAAACCAAATGCTGTTTTATCTTACCACACTAGGGTTGCAGAAGTGCATCGAGAAGGATGAACCAAAGCCTAAAGACGGGCAAACTAGAGAAAAGATGCAGCTATTTTTCTCGGAATTGACTCATGGAAGCATTCAGACTTCCTGTGCCGAAACTACATTTTGAATTGTCTGGATAAAGTACAATATAAAGTATATCAGCCACACCAGACAGCAAAATCCTTATGGAATGCACTTGCACATAAATACAAAACACATAATGTCAGTTTGAAGAAGTTCATCGTATATAAGTGTAAGAACTCCATCTCATAATTCATGAACTTGAAGCAGACAGACATAAAGTTGGAGAATCCTTCCTTGTTGAAGCGATAAGAGAGAAATCACCACCATCTTGGAAAGACTATTGCAATTATCTGAAACATAAGATCTTATTGTCAGACTAAAAATTGAGGCTGATAGCCGCGGAGTGACAAAACAAAGCGAAGAGGCATTTGTGGCAGAAGAGTCAAAGAACAAAAGGCATTTCAAGAAAAACAAGAAGAAATTCCTACAGAAGAGAAATACACATGAAAACAAACCAAAGACAACAAACGAACCAAGAAGTTTAATGGCGAGTGTTTGGTTTGTGGAATAGCAGGACACGCCATTAGAGATTGCAGACACAAGAAGGAACGCAACTCGGAGGCAAATATGGTGGATAACATGGAAGTAGACGAGTCTAATTTTTCAGTAGTTATATCTAAATGCAATTTGGTTCAGAACCCTGACCAATGGTGGGTGGACACAGATGCTACTCGTCATGTTTGCTCTGACAAATCCATGTTTTCTACATACCAAAAATTCGATCAGGAAGAAAAACTCTATATGGGTAATTCTGCAGTTTCCATAATCGAAGGCAGTGACACTGTATTCCTCAAGTTTGTATTCCTCAAGTTTACTTCTGAAAAAAATGTCAAGTTGAATGACGTGCTCCATATTCTAGACACGCTATAATCTCATCTCTAGTCCAGTGCCATCAAAGAAAAGATTCAAAATGGTCTTCGATACTAAATAAGATTCCTCACAATAAACAGAAACAATAAGGTTCCTCACAATAAAACAGAAACAATTCCATATGAGTTATGGAAAGGACATAAACCAAGTTTTAAATACCTCCATGTGTGAGGGTGCTTGGCAAAAGTTCCAGTTCCACCTTCCAAGAAAGTCAAACTTGGACAAAAAACAGTAGATTGTTACTATTTAGGGCCAGCCCAAAATAGTAGTGCCTACAGATTTTTTGTATCCAAGTCTGATATAACTAATATTCATGTAAATACAATCATGGAATCAAGAGACGCCTCATTCTTTATACATGTGTTTCTGCACAAAAGAAATGAAGGAAATAATGTCCCCAAAAGGACAAGAAAAGAATTGAGTAAATCACAAGAAGATGAAACTCATCGTGAAACTGTGAAAGTTGAACCAAGAAGAAGCGTAAGGGCAAGAACTTTCAAGGCATTTGGTGTGGAATTTTTAATGTATATGTTAGAACACGAACCTCAAACGTACAAGGAAGCAATGTCATCTTCTGAATCCTCATGTTGAAAGGAAGCAATCCAAAGCGAAATTGATTCAATTCTGAGTAATAAAACTTGGGAAATAGTTGATCTTCCACCTGGAGTAAAACCAATTGGTTGTAAATGGATCTTTAAAAAGAAGATGAAACCAGATGGCTCCATCGACAAATACAAAGCAAGATTGGTAGCCAAAGAATATTGTCAAAAAGAAGGTGTAGACTTCTTCGATACCTATTCACCAGTAACGACACGAATAACCTCTATAAGAATGTTAATAGATATTGCATCCATCTATAATCTACAGATTCATCAAATGGATGTAAAGACAGCATTCTAGAATGGAAATCTCGATGAGGAGATTTACATAGAGCAACCTGAGGGTTTTGTATCCAAAGGAAATGAAAACAAAGTATGTAGATTAGTCAAATCATTATACGGATTAAAACAAGCTCCAAAACAACGACACACAAAATTTGATAGTGTCATGATGAAAAATGGTTTTCACATAAATAAATGTGATAAATGTGTTTATTAAAAAAATTGGACAATCATACGTGATGATTTGTCTATGTATAGATGATATGTTAATCTTCAGTCGAAATACTAAAGCAACAGAGACCACTAAGCAGATGTTAATCAACAATTTCGATATGAAAGACTTAGGAGTTGCAGATGTTATTTTGGGAATCAAAATAATAAGAACACATATTGGAATTGAATTATCTCAGTCACATTATGTATAAAAAGTGATTGAATTTTTTGAAATTTTGAAATACAAGTAGTAGAACGCCGTATAATCCATCGGAAGTACTACATAAAAACACTAATGAGAGTGTAATGCACTTGAAATACTCTCGTGCAATAAGATGTCTCATGTATCTCATGAATTGCACAAGATCAGATATAGCTTATGTAGTAAGTCGATTAAGCAGGTATATAAGCAACCCAGGGAAGGAACACTGTAAAGCATTAATGAGAATGCTTGGATATCTAAAAAATACCACAAATATGCCTTACATTATGAAAAATATCACGTCGTCTTAGAAGGATATAGTGATGCAAACTGGATTTTTTATTCTGAGGAATCAAAATCTATGAGTGGTTATGTATTTACCTTAGTAGGGGCAGCAATGTCATGGAAATCTACTAAACAAACATGTATAGCTCGATCCACCATGGAATCACAGTTTATCGCTTTAGATATAGCAGGTTTATCAATAGGCAAACCAGTTTTGAATAACTCAAGACGTAATGCATTTGTTTGGACTATGTCCTACTCCATTCCTATGGTGCACAATACAAATGCATGCCTACAGAAGTATTAAAAGGATAAAACTATGTTTTTTAATGATGACCATATGTTGAAAATAACAAGTGAAATATATGTAGGATACTCTTAATGATTGTGATCACCTATGTTATTGTAAGCTGGGTCGGCTCTATGAGAATGTATTAAAGGCTTTTATTCTCTAAAAACACTCGCAGAACTAAAATTGTCCAGGACCAAAATGAACACAACCAAGAGATTAGATGCGAAGGGAAATAATGCTTTGTAAAGCTTATTGTCTGATTATACAATAACGGCTGACGGTTCAAGATGAAATAATCCACTGATTAGCCAAGTATATCCGGTAAGTTTTAACTAGGGAAAGTTCAAAGGGAAATAACTACTTATCCTCGATATGGCATTATTTTCATATGAACTATGTGATTCTACACTTTATGTGGGAAAGACATATATCGTCATTCATGTGGGGGATTGTTATAATTCTCAAAAATAGTGAATGAGATATATCCAACATCATTAAAAATATGTCCATTTTCTTGTTTATATAGTGTACTCTCAATCACTATATTGGTCCTTAGGGTCAAATAATTTTATGCGAGGGGGAGGACCTACATGGCCATTGACTAACACGCGCCGTCGTCAGCCCGTTCGACCGACCGAACCAGGCCGGGTCGGGTGCGGGTCCAATAAAATTGGGCTGTGTCATATATTTTTGCTACCTAAAAAGGTGGAATGATTGTAGAACTTAAGTGTGTTTAAAAAGATACGGATTTTCCAACGGTTGTGACCGTTGCAAACTCATGAAGAGATACAACTGTTGCAAACCGCAACAGTTTTTGGCCGTTGCAAACGAAGAGACGTGACTGTTGCAAACCGCAACAGTTTTTGGCCGTTGCAAATGAAAATTTGCGACTGTTGCGAACAGTAACACTTTTTGGTGTTGCAAATGAAGGGATGCTACTTTTCTCAACCGGTGTAGCCATTGGGAATTCGGCTATAAATAAGGAGAAAAGCTGTTCACTTTCTTCACTCAATTTTAAAAACCGAATTATCTCTTCTTTATCTTCATTTTCTTAAAATCATAATCAGTCCTATCACATAAAGGATCATACACATCACGATCTTGAGCAGCTTACGTCTGTTGTATCTTGAGAGACTTTGAATAAAGTCTTAATGAAATTGTTAAAATACACGTCAAACGAAATTTCCTTCTTCAACCGGATAGATTTTTGTTTGATTTATATATATATATATATATATATATATATATATATTGTTTTCGTTTCTACGTTGTACCATTTCCTTAAATAGTATAACGTTTGATTTATCACTATAGTTGTTAGTTTGTTGTTGGAATAAGCTTAGTTAAAAATAGCTAATACGGAATTCCAAAGTAGTAGAAATCTGATTTGTAAACTTGTGAGACGAGTTTATTATTGATTAGTCTCTGTTTTGGTATACTAAACGTAAAACAATTTATTGGTCTAATTAATTTCACCATTGGTTTTGTTTTTTCTCTAATAGCAGAGCTTCTGTTTATATCCTTTTTTGTTTTTATTTTTATGTACACCACCCCTAAAATATTTGTCCTAGACATACACTATAAACTTCATGCTTGTGTAATATCCATCTAATATTACTTCTATAAGAAATCTGACTCGAATTTTGATAAGATTGCCAAAGTGTATGTTTGTAGGATCCACATTAAGTATGCTCGTACTTGTTCCTTGAGACAACATAATGTTCCAAAATATGTTACTCTACTTAGAAATTCCCGTGAATTATATATTTTTAATTATTATGAAGCAATATACCGCCTCTGAATAATAATTGCGAATTTAGAGATACTTCCCTTCATACATAGATTAATACTCATAAATTTGTAACCTATGCATACTTACATGTAATTTTCTCTTATAATACAAACTCTATCAACTTTTGAATAGATTTAAAAGTACAAAGAAACAGAAGCCACTGTTAGTTTTTTAGCATCACTTCCATCAAGTTTGTGTATGTTACTTGCATCATACCTACATTTATTTACACACACGCGAGCACATGCGCACGCGCACACAGGTTTGTGTATGTCTGTGTGCACACGTGTGCGCGCATGCATTTGTGCATGTGCTAATTTTTAACATTAGATTTAAGTAAGGATACAAGCATTTAATTAGTATATTGAAGTAATATTGGTTATTTGTTAGTTCCATACATATTTATGAAACTGAAATAGGTAAAGATTGTTTAACGAGTTCAATATTTGTTTCGTGCTCTGTATAAAACACAGCATTTGTATGATATGCTTGGAACCGTATGAAATAAAGTGAATAGAGGAAGAGGGGAAAAAATGATAATCTTGGAATTGTATGAAATAAAGTGAAGAGAGGAAGAGGGTAAAAAGATGACAAAAGAAAACATAGGATATCCATTAAAATCATGTTTCAAGTTTGGCATCTACCCTGTGTAAAGCAAACATGCATTGGCATGTAATACTTGAATAAAGCCGAGTACTGTTTCTCAGCACTTTCTAGATCATTAATTTTAAAATTACTATTAATTAGTTGATAGATTTTTCTTACATAACCTTCTATTAATAACATCTCTATTACTGGAAGTTTCCCATTTCATTTTGGCAAGTTGAAATGCATTCTACAAATTTCTTCACCACTGATGGACTTGACCTTTTTCCATCCATGTAATATTTGAAACTATTTAAAAGCATGTTTTCTTTGTGGTCAGATAAAGATAATATTGAAATGAAAAGAAGATGAATAAAGTTATGTGATGTTTGTTATATTGATACAATGCAAATAAGCTTGTGAAGAACTACGGAAACAAATCCACATACACGTTTAACTCAAAGAATTTACTATAGATTAATATTAGTATCACATGTTTATTTGCGTGTTTACAAAAATGTACTAGAATGCGCTAGTGTGTGTGTCAAACAATAGCAAGGTAAAAATAAAATATTTTCCAAGTATCTCTATCTCTACACTAATAAAGAGAATTTCATGAACTGATTTACTTGGTGTATTTTTGAATTCCAAAAATGACCTTTCTATATATATATATATGGCGGCGTCAGTTATTAGTCGAAGTGTAGGCATGATGGGCGGGCCAAAACGATGTGCTGAAAAATGTTTCAATAATTTCCAAACGTAAATGAGATCCATATACATGGCATGTTAATATTCTCTACTTAGCTTTAATGGACTGTTCATCTCTTAGGTTATACTCACTATCAAAAAATATATCTTGGACGATATGGGACTAGCTAATCAATTGATTATACAACTAATTTGATTTTTTTTCATTGCTACCACACCTTACCTACGTTAGGGCGGGATTCCAACCGGAGATCACTCGGATCGAAACCCCACAAGCACGACGGAAGACGGGATCGTGGTAAGAAGTATAAAAACAACCAATCAATAACTCAATTTCAATCTCAATCAATGCAAAAGCAATCACAATCTCAAACAAGCAATTCAGAAATCAAAGCAATAATGAAAAATAAATCACACAGTGATTTATAGTGGTTCCACCAACGTTGTGTTAGTGTACGTACCTTTAAGAGAGAGCTTTTATTAATATTGATGAGAAGAGTACAAAAGATTGATTACAATGATCAAAATTCTAATTAGAAATTGATTTGTGGGAAAAGGATTTGAAGAAAATTAGGTTTTGATAAACCCTAATTTGTGGAGCCTAATCTCTTGCAGTTTCTTTCTGTTTCTTGCACGCACACTAGATCTGGAACCTGATGCTAGCTTATATAAGAGAATAGAAATCCTAGGCAATTTTCTAAAATGGCTCCTGCCGATATCACAAATCTTCACGCCAAGCCCATGCATGAAAAACAGGCGGCGGTCGCAACAGGCGTAATGGTCAGACGTTTGACTTAAGGCTTTGGAAAAATTTCTCTACAGGCTCAGACGTCCGACCATTTTGGTCAGACATCTGACTTAATCCTCTGAAAGAAATTCTGCACGGACTCAGACATCTGTATTTTTTTCTCAGACGTCTGTCGCCGTTAATTTAGCCCACTTCACCTGTTCTCTTTTAACTTCACATTCGAACTTCGATTTGCGAACCGTTTTCTCCATTATGAAGTTCTTTTGACCTCTACAATTCACCGTATAACGTCGTTAAAATTTAGCACTCCACAATGACACTATATCCATCTCCAACTCCAATGGTATCATACCATCAAGGCCAACCGATGGCAACAAATATCACTTCTTCTACCTTCAACCAAACATGAATGCTTTCCCAATGAGCTTCGGCAAAGCCACCGCCAATTGCACTCCACCAACGAACTCAGCTAAAGCCCTCATCCATTAATGAAATGTTGAAAACATCCAAATCCTAAGCTATCTCATCAAAGACTAGCACTTACCAAGAAGATAGAACGTTAATCTCTCATCGATACACTTCCTCATCTACCACCGAGCTCCTCCCTTAACCATGCCCCCTGTGGCACCTAGCACTTCTCTAAGCGAATCAAGTTTAAGAAATACCTTAGTGAACATACCCGCCGCGTTGTCCTTTTTGTGCTCTTTCCGAAGATATACTTGCTTACTCATTCATGGGTACTATAAATGACTCCCACTTCAATATGCTTAGTCCGTGAGCTAAACACCAAATTCTCTACCAAGTGAATAACACTCTGGCTATCACATCGAACATCAATACTATCAGGCCCGAATCCCGAGTCACACAATAATCGCTTCAAATAGTGCCTCCTTTGCCGCCTCCACCGCGGCTATCAATTCCGCCTCCGTAGTGGATAAAACAGTTACGGTCTGCAATCTAGATCTTCAACTTATTGCTATACCTCCAAGAATGAAGACATATCTGAAAGTTGATTTTCTTCGATCCCTATCACCGACGTAGTTCGAATCACAATAACCAACTAACTTGCAATCCATCACCTTACTACTGCAAAAAAAAAGACTATGAGACGATGTGCCTCTAAGCTATCTCAATATAAGCTTCACAGCTTCCCAATGCGATTTCCCCAGATTAGCCATGTATCGACTAACCATCTCGACGTCATTTGCAATATCGGGCCTTGTACACAACATAGCATACATTAGACTTCCAACGATACTAGCATATGGTACGTTTGCCATATAAGCCTCGTCTGCCTCCAAAATGGACAACCCTTTACTTGAACGCTTCACATGCAAATGTAAAGGTGTATTTGACGCCTTTGCATTTTCCATGCTAAACCGACAAAGCACTTTCTCAATGTACATCTTTTGAGTTAGTTTCAACTCAAAAAGTTTTCGATCCCTTACAATTTCCATGCCCGATATCCTTCTTGGTTCTCCAAGATCCTTCGTTTCGAACTTCGATTTCAAACTCAGTTTTAGCTTGCTGATTTCATTCTTATCCTTAGGAGCAATGAGCATGTCATCCGCATACAAGAGTAAATAAACCCAACAATCATTTCTCAACTTCTTGAAATGAACACATTCATCTTCAATGCTTCTATCAAAACCATTTTCAAACATAAAATGATCAAACCTCTTGTACCATTGTCTACGATTTCTTTAAACCATATAGTGATTTCTTCAATTTGCAAACAAAATGTGGCTTACCATACACTACAAAACCTTCCGGTTGCTCCATGTAGATGTCTTCATCCAAGTCACAATGCTAGAAGGCGGTTTCTACATCAAGTTGCTCCAACCCCAAGTCGTGAATAACAACTATAGCAAGTAATATCCGGATAGAAGTATCTCCCATTAGCCACTAGCATAGTTTTGTATCTCCCATCGTCCTTTACCTTATGTATCCATTTGCACCTAATAATATGGTTTCCTTTAGGAAGTAGAACCAAATCTCAAGTTTGATTCTTCAACATTGATTGTATCTCCTCCTCCATGACATAAATCCATTTCGAGTTGTAACGAGCTGCTATTTTGGACCATTCAAATCGACAATAAAACCATACATATCCGACTTGAATAATTCAAAATACCGAATTGTTAATTTAAATTTGGCAAAACTTAAAATATACAGTAAATAAATCAATCACAGATCACAGAGTAATATAATGCAGCGGAACAGATAAAGAATAGTAGTCATGAAGCTACTATATATATCAGAGTTAGAAAAAAATACAACCGAATAGTTCAAATGCAGTGAAGTCTCCAATGCAACAGATGACTTCTCTGAACCAATCAACTGGAAAGGCTAGAATCTGAATCGATAGTTGGATTTCCAAATGAAGCTCCGAACTCCAAAGGTGAGTCTCAAATGCTGTATCACTCAGTTTGACCCGAGCGTAAAGCAAAACACAAAACATTCGAGTCAGGATTAACATTCTTATATCAATAAATCCAACTCAAGTGAAATATCAACTGAAATACAAATAACTTAAAGGATGTTTGGGATAACCATCCTCTAAGGGTCCATGGAACTTTCTACAAGGTAGAAATATACACTATAACACAATGGTCATTTCAGCTTAATTTATACTTCAAAACCAAATCTCATTTTCACTTCAAATATCTCTATATTTCCCAAAATAGTATTTATATTTATTGAATAATTTATACAGTAAAGTATTTTCAATTTCCTCAACTTAACAAATCATTCCAACATCAACCCGACCTTCCCATTCAAATTAAATTCAATCTCAATTTATCAATTTAAATTCAACTCAATTTCTAAAATAACCACTTAAATTTTATCGATCTCAAATTCGGATTTATAATCACAAATACCCCTTTATATTTCCATATATTTCAAAACTTTAAGTATTCAATGTTTCATCTAAATTTTCATTCAATTTAGTTTTCTAAATAATAAATTAAAACTTAGTTCAACCAAAATTTTCATTCTAATTCAATTTAGTTGCTAAATAACAAATTCAACTATGTTGATTTCAAATACAGATCTGAATCTCAACATAAACCATTTAAATTCCAATATAGTTCAAGGCTTTAATATTTAAATGTTCTATATAACAGTTTCATATAGATCTCCATTTAACCTCATTATTATTTAGTCCTGAAATACTCCTTTATTAGATTCAATATCATTTAAGTAACCTTAAATTACAATTTACTCAATATTTTCTTTAATTAATTTAAACGTGAAATATTCACTAAATCACTTAAATCAAAAATCTAGTTATAAAATCATACCCTTTAAATTTCCCATTCAAAAATTTCAAATCGATTTAATTAATTAAATCCTTATTTAAATACCACTTTTATAAACCCAAATTTATCTCCCAATCTTAATTATTCAATTTATTACAAGAGAATCTATTTGAAATATAGATTTACATAAATACTTAACCATATTATATGTATTAAATCAATCTAATTTAAATCAAATATTACTACTAAATCTATATATACAATTTTCATTTATATAGTATCTTAAGAATCAAATTTATTAAACCATATATTTCTTTCCAAAATTATAGAAATTATTTTTCAAAATATTTATATGGACCAACGATGTCTGTATATATTTCATATCATATAGTCAAATGCTACAGATATTTATCATTTCAATCCGTATACTAAATATATACGGGTGGATATCATTTCAACCCGTAATCCCAAATTCAATTAAATGAAAATCGCTTGGGTTTATTATTTCAACCCATAACGATTTTCTCCTATTCTAAAGTCTGTTTGGGTATGTATCATTTCAACCCATAAATAATATATATGTATAGTTAAAAATCAATAATAATGAGGTTAAGTGAAGATCTATATGAAACTGTTAAAATAATATATATGTATAGTTAAAAAATAATGTTCTAACATAAAACACATATATTAAAGATCAACACACACATATATAATATCTTTTGAAATGAATACTTATGTATATATATAATTATTATAGTTTATTACTTTCCTTTTCAAAATATCCAGTAGGAAATCAAACAAACTTATGCACATATATATGCAGATAAACAATATTCTTTATAATACATTGTTAACTTACTCCTTTTTTTTTTCCTTTTTTTTAAAGAGTATATATGCAGCACAGTTTGTAAAAATTTTTTTATTTTTTTTTATTTTTATAAAACCATATTCTAAATTTAAATGTATTTTAAATTAAAACATACATAATTATTTTCAAGTCAAAAATTTATCTTTAATATAAAATAACGCCTATGGATAAGACAAATTTCCTATGTACTTCACACTGTAACTTTATATCTAACATAAATATGATTTAATAACCATAACCATTATAAAACTAATAAAAAAATCTTTCCCAAAATATCGCTATATGCTATAAAATACATGAGCTAAACAGGGAAGCATGCAGACATAGCCTAAAATATACAGACTAAATATACACTACTATGCATACGGCTACAAGACTAAAAAGCGCCTAAAACCTTCCCTGACCAAACCACTATGTATAAATAATATAACTTATACCAAAACTGTAAACAATATTATATGTAAATATTCATCCAAAATATCATATATATACAGCAAGCCTAAAATATAGCATATTGTAGCAGCATATGCATCTTTATATACACTACAACAAATCAAAACACACGCTGTATTAGAATACAAATATATATTAACCGATATTTTATAACTTTTATAAACTAGTATATTTACATAAACCTATAAATAAGAAAACATCTGCACCAAGGAATCCAGCTGTAGACCTCTTATGTATTACCTATATTATATACTAGTTTAACAGAAGTTGCTGTAACGTGCCTACATATATCATCAGCTTTGAATATATATAAAAGATGATATAAAATTAATTAAGAAAACATTCATATATTTATAACTCACGCAACCAAAAGTAAAACAATATTTTTTTTCATTTCACGCAACACACTTATATACGTACCATGAATATAATATGTGCAACATGTATTACTTATATATACATATTCAACAAATACAAATAAACTAACAGGCATGAAATACTATATATAACTAACGCAACCCATACTATATATGAATAATATATTATACAGGTACAACTTCTTATATTATAACCGTAATATGTATATGTAAACCTTTTGATTATAATTTAAAATTTATACTTTACATAACAATACATAGAAACTAATACATATATTAACATACTGTATAGATATAGATTACTAACCCAAAATATAAGAATTTATTTTGCTATATGAACACCACTTACGTTAAAACAACAGAGAGACTGGCTCGTCTAGGTACTGGTGAAAAATGCGCACAGGGTGCATGAGTTAGTGTAGGGTTGTGTAGGTCGCAGTGCGGAGGCGATGGAGGAGAGGCCGACGAGTTTCAAATAGATGGTTTCTTCTCTTTTTTGTTTCAAATGAAAGGACAGGGAAGAAGTAGAGGGGGAGAAGGAAAGAGGAGAGAAAACAAAATGTCAGTGGTTTCACTTTGGAAGCAATGCAAAAAATACAACGTAAGTTTGTTATTAAAATTTTCTTTTATATGAAGCAAGAGAAACGTAACAGCTTGGGATGGGAAAAGGCAACGGTTAAATTTTGAATAAGAAAATGGTAGAAGAGGAATGAAAACGTAAAGAAAATAATAAAAGAAATAAGTGAATGCGAAGTAACGTATAGAAATTTTATACTTTCAAACTTTGAAATGGCAACAGTCATGAGTTGATTTGGCTACATTTAAAGCGATAACTTTTTTGTTTGTTTGGATAGTACGTAATAAGTTTGGAAAGGCAATGATATTTAAAATGGAACAAGGAAGGTTATAAATCAGATTGGAATGAAAACGTAAAGAAATAAAAGAAATCAATGAATGCGAAATAACGTATAGTATTTTATACGTTTCAAATTTGATAAAATAAATTGAAAATTTAAAATCTGCTATGCTTAATTAGACGTAATCCAAATATTAAATTTTTATTTCAAAATATTATTATATAAAATTTCTCAAAAGTTTCAATTAATTACGTTAAAAAAAACCATTTAAAACTATTAAAATCTACGGGTCGTTACACTCTCCCCCACTCAAAACTTTTCGTCCCCGAAAAGGTAGGAGGTAGGAGAATATAACAACCAGAAATAAAATAGATTGAAAGACAAGATAAACAATTAATTTAAAACTATATAAATTTTATTTGAAATATTTATTTGATAACTTCAGTTGAAATTTAGTTTTCTTTAATACTTTAATACTTTTCAAACTCCTTTGAAAACAATTATTTACATTATTACTTATATTTACAAAGAAGCTACTGAAATATTAAATCCAAAATTCATAAATTTTTTTTTTTGTTTCAAGATACGTTCCAAATATTATTATTAGATCACAAATCATTTTTTAAAAAAAAATATGTTTTATTTTAGATAAATAACTTCTAAAATATTTATAACACTAAAATTTCTATTAAACCATGTAGTATACAAATAAGCAATATTTCAAAAGGATATATCCAACAAGGAAAGAAGGTAGATTTGGAAAACAGAATCAAGGTGAATAACTAAACTGAGCAGATAAGGTAGATGTGAGGAATAATATCGGGCACGAATAAGTAATCTAGAACCATAAGAATTTAAATTTCAAATATTAATTCAAAATTTCTTTGTTGGGAAAAATACGTTTATAATAAATACCTTTATAATAATACTTCTATAATAAAATACTATTATATCGAAATAAATTTCCATTCGAAAATACTTTTATAACTCGATGTTTCAACAAGTTTATCCTCGTTCTTGAAGACTCTGGCCATGCGTTGATCAGGCGCAAAGCTAGAATTCTTCAAGTACTTAGAAGACTTGTTTCAACACCCAGTGAAAATACTTGAAAAACCTTTAAAACCGATATGGAAAGTACAATCCAAACGAAACAACCAAACCAAAACCTTTGTCCGACCATGGTTCGCAGATACACAATGGTTATGCCTGGATCCCCCAGGAAACAATCCGTATCCGTAAGCTTTCTCAGCCCTGCGAGTTACGCCATGATGACTAGTAGAGTGCAGGATACACAATGGTTACGCCTGGGTCCCCCAGGAAACAATTCGTACCCCTAGGCTGTCTCAGCCAGGCAGTTTCGCTACTATTCGCGACCTACACAGATTGACAATGGTTACGCCTGGATCCCCCAGGAAACAATCCGTACCCCTAAGGCCAGACTCAGCCAGGCAATTGCGCTATGCAGTCGCGAGAGAAAAAAACCATGGGTTACGCCACGGTGGGAACACTCGTGTATTACATCCGAAAAACCGAAAATCAGAGAGAATAATATCGATATAATGAATCCACGATGTGGCCACAAAGCGGATATCAAGCAGAAGGCACTTTCCATATCTTTACTTCGAAAATATATATCATATAGTACCTTTTCAAATCACTTTCAAATATCATACTTATATAAAGTCCATATATATAGGATTCCATTTTTCCCAAATCGAATACTTTCCAAAATCAATAGTAGATCAAATCATACTTATATAGACTTCGATTATATAAAATCTCTTTCCAAGTTGAGTACCTTTCAAATCAATAGATTTCAAATCAACTTCATACTTATACAATCCATTTTATATAAGTTCGGCCACTCCCAAATCAAGTGCTTAGTAATCTAAGGTTCTCAATTTCAAATCATTTCAATATCGATTCAGTTTCAAAATCATATATGATTTCACCAAATTTTCTTCAATTAAATATCTAAATTTCAAAGTTCCCAAAATAATAGGTTTAGAAAATTATCCCATTTTCCAAATTAAAATAATCCAAGTCAAACCAATTCATTCGAAAAATCACCATATAAGTACTGGTTTTTAATTCCAATTTAATTTCAAAACCAAATATTTTCCCAAAATCAATTATACTCAAAATGGTTTCCAAATTTATAATTATCCCTTTTTTTTTAAACTTTTAAACAATCTATTTCTATGTGAAATATCCAATTTACCTTTCTGAAAAACATTATTCAACTAATTTTTTTCCAAAACATTTCAAAACTAAATTTATATTCTTTATCAAACATTTTATACTCTTCGAAATTTATTAGCTTTGAAAATTTAATCTCGATTTGGAAGTGTTCGAACATTCAAAATAGTTAGGGAAATCAAATTTTCAATTCAAGAGTTGAAAATCAACAATAAATCAATTATTAAATCTGAAACTCGAGGACTGAACACCGGTCCCATTTTAAATTGTTTCAAATACATACTTATATTTTTCTAAAATATCAAATTATACTTCGGAATTTGAAATCAAAAATGGTTTTGCATAGCGAAGCTATTAAAGTGGCCTCTCCCCCACTCTGAAACTCGAAAATCAATGTCGATGATGCGTGCACTCATCACCGAAATTATTTTCCAGCGACATAAGTGAGTTCTGGACTTCTATTTTCTTGAAAACTTCTTTGAAATTTCTTCAAAATTATTGAAATTCATTTGAACTCATTTGAAATATTTCTTATTCGGAAAAATACTTTTAAATCATATTTTTTTAATATATTTTCCATAATCTTAAAACTAATTTCAAAAGACCGGAATTCAATTCTCGAATTTCAAATTTAACTCTACATTTATAAATCATTTTTATATAAATCAATTTATTATAATTTTTTTAAAATTTCAAATCCTTTCAAAACCTTTTTATATATAATAACATTTCTTATTTGCTTTATATATACAGGTATATAATCCTTATCGAAAACATTTTCACTTCTATATATATTAAAAAATCATAGTTATCAAAATAAAATTTCGGTATAAACAATTTCAAAAATACAAACAAAACCCGATTTTCAAAGGATGATTCAAGAATGGATTTTAAAACAAAGATAGATATTTGAATTAGAGGAACTCAAATCAATAGAATTCTGATTCGAAGATAGACTCGATCGAAGATGCGATAATTAAATTACAAAATAGAAGATGGATATACTTCTATAAATCACGGGCGACCTTTACCGGTCAATCGTGATTCCACAATTAGATCGGTGTAGAATTCTGAGGCAATTCGACATTCGATCGCCAGAGATATAGAATTCGGCATAACAAGATATAGGAGCATCGTAAACCGAGGATACAGAAATCTTCGGTGAGTCAATGCCACTTGAAAAGTAGTTTTCACCCCCTTTACAAATCATTCAGTGGAGTAATGGGATACTCCGGAATCAAACGAATATATATAGCGAGAAATGGAATGAATTTCGGAACCAGGGACATTCCAAAATTCAAAGGAAATCGAGTCAAAAGGAAGAGATTCAACTCGAGCGAAAGTGATTCTGTAAATAAATTTACCATATATGCTAAGTTTTGCCTAGAGCTAAAGCTCTGATACCAACTGTAACGACCCGCTATTTTGAACCATTCAAATCGACAATAAAACCATACATATCCGACTTGAATAATTCAAAATACCGAATTGTTAACTAAAATTTGGCAAAACTTAAAATATACAGTAAATAAATCAATCACAGATCACATAGTAATATAATGCAGCGGAATAGATAAAGAATAGTAGTCATGAAGCTACTATATATATCAGAGTTAGAAAAAATACAACCGAATAGTTCAAATGCAGTGAAGTCTCCAATGCAACAGATGACTTCTCTGAACCAATCAACTGGAAAGGCTGGAATCTGAATCGATGGTTGGATTTCCAAATGAAGCACCGAACTCCAAAGGTGAGTCTCAAATGCTGTATCACTCAGTCTGACCCGAGCGTAAAGAAAAACACAAAACACTCGAGTCAGGATTAACATTCTTATATCAATAAATCCAACTCAAGTGAAATATCAACTGAAATACAAATAACTTAAAGGATGTTTGGGATAACCATCCTCTAAGGGTCCATGGAACTTTCTACAAGGTCGAAATATACACTATAACACCGTGGTCATTTCAGTTTAATTTATACTTCAAAACCAAATCTCATTTTCACTTCAAATATCTCTATATTTCCTAAAATAGTATTTATATTTATTGAATAATTTATACAGTAAAGTATTTTCAATTTCCTCAACTTAACAAATCGTTCCAACATCAACCCGACCTTCACATTCAAATTAAATTCAATCTCGATTTATCAATTTGAATTCAACTCAATTTCTAAAATAACCACTTAAATTTTATCGATCTCAAATTCGGATTTATAATCACAAATACCCCTTTATATTTCCATATATTTCAAAACTTTAAGTATTCAACGTTTCATCTAAATTTTCATTCAATTTAGTTTTCTAAATAATAAATTCAAATTTAGTTCAACCTAAATTTTCATTTTAATTAAATTTAGTTGCTAAATAACAAATTCGACTATGTTTATTTCAAATACAGATCCGAATCTCAACATAAACCATTTAAATTCCAATATAGTTCAAGGCTTTAATATTTAAATGTTCTATATAACAGTTTCATATAGATCTCGATTTAACCTCATTATTATTTAGTCTTGAAATGCTCCCTTATTAGATTCAATATCATTTAAGTAACCTTAAATAACATTTTACTCAATATTTTCTTTAATTTATTTAAACGTGAAATATTCATTAAATCACTTAAATCAAAAATCCAGTTATAAAATCATACCCTTTGAATTTCCCATTCAAAAATTTCAAATCGATTTAATTAACTAAATCCTTATTTAAATACCATTTTTATGAACCCAAATTTATCTCCCAATCTTAATTATTCAATTTATTACAAGATAATCTATTTGAAATATAGATTTACATAAATACTTAACCATATTATATGTATTAAATCAATCTAATTTAAATCAAATATTACTACTAAATCTATATATACAATTTTCATTTATATAATATCTTAAGAATCAAATTTATTAAACCATATATTTCTTTCCAAAATTATAGAAATTATTTTCAAAATATTTATATGGACCAACGATGTCTGTATATATTTCCTATCATATAGTCAAATGCTACGGATATTTATCATTTCAATCCGTATACTAAATATATACGGGTGGATATCATTTCAACTTGTAATCCCAAATTCAATTAATTGAAAATCGCTTGGGTTTATCATTTCAACCCATAACGATTTTCTCCTATTCTAAAGTCTGTTCGGGTATGTATCATTTCAACCCATAGTGATTTCTAAACTAGAAGGAACTTGCAGAGTGATAACAGAAAATACAATAAAATAACAGGCATATATCATCAATAACAATATAATATAAATAACAGGATATGGTGCCATATCCCGCAGTTGAACAGTTACAGATAATAGCATATATAACAAATTTAAATAACTACAGCAGCATATTTCAATTGTCGTTTCAATTGAAATCAAATTTAATGAATAAAAAAATGTTAATCGTGAGTGATTGCTCACCTTTCGAGGTTAGAGAGATAGACAATGAAGTTGAGTTACGAAATGCAAGCACGATTTCAAAAGCAAAGTTAGATGGTACGATTTCGATGGAAAAGCTGATAGATAGAAATTGATGAGAACGGATCAAATTAGCTTGATAAAATTGAAACGAAGATTATATGACTAATTTATTACTTTCTTTCAAAATGAACATTAAATCAAGACACGCATTTTGAAAAGTGAAATATATATATATGCACACCCATGAAAACCATATAACTTTAAAACGCTTCCATTTCATATTAATGTTAAATAACAAATATATAACTATTCATAATGTCACATATATAGTATATTCATTTTATGGTTGTCGTTTCCATGTAATAAATAGTCATTTTAAACCAATATTAAAATAATATATATGTATAGTTAAAAATCAATGTTCTAACATAAAACACATATATTAAAGATCAACACACACATATATAATATCTTTTGAAATGAATACTTATGTATATATATAATTATTATAGTTTATTACTTTCCTTTTCAAAATATCCAGTAGGAAATCAAACAAACTTATGCACATATATATACAGATAAACAATATTCTTTATAATACATTGTTAACTTACTCCTTTTTTTCCCTTTTTTTAAAGAGTATATATGCAGTACAGTTTATAAGAATTTTTTTTTATTTTTTTTATTTTTATAAAACCATATTCTAAATTTAAATCTATTTTAAATTAAAACTTACATAATTATTTTCGAGTCAAAAATTTATCTTTAATATAAAATAACGCCTATGGATAAGACAAATTTCCTATGTACTTCACACTATAACTTTATATCTAACATAAATATGATTTAATAACCATAACCATTGTAAAACTAATAAAAAAATCTTTCCCAAAATATCGCTATATACTATAAAATACATGAGCTAAATAGGGAAGCATGCAGACATAGCCTAAAATATGCAGACTAAATATACACTACTATGCATACGGCTACAAGACTAAACAGAGCCTAAAACCTTCCCTGACCAAACCACTATGTATAAATAATATAACTTATACCAAAACTGTAAACAGTATTATATGTAAATATTCATCCAAAATATCATATATATACAGTACGCCTAAAATATAGCATACTATAGCAGCATATGCATCTTTATATACTCTACAACAAATCAAAACACATGCTATATTAAAATACAAATATATATTAACCGATATTTTATAACTTTTATAAACTAGTATATTTATATAATCCTATAAATAAGAAAACTTCAGCACCAAGGAATCCAGCTGTAGACCTCTTATGTATTACCTATATTATATACTAGTTTAACAAAAGTTGTTGTAACGTGTTTACATATATCACCAGCTTTGAATATATATAAAAGATGATATAAACTTAATTAAGCAAACATTCATATATTTATAACTCACGCAACCAAAAGTAAAACAATATTTTTTTTCATTTCACGCAACACACTTATATACGTACCATGAATATAATATGTACAGCATGTATTACTTATATATACATATTCAACAAATACAAATAAACTAACAGGCATGAAATACTATATATAACTAACGCAACCCATACTATATATTAATAATATATTATACAGGTACAACTTCTTTTATTATAATCGAAATATGTATATGTAAACCTTTTGATTATAATTTAAAATTTATACTTACATAACAATACATAGAAACTAATACATATATTAACGTATTATATAGATATAGATTACTAACCCAAAATATAAGAATTTATTTTGCTATATGAACACCACTTACTTTAAAACAACAGAGAGGCTGGCTCGTCTAGGTACTGGTGAAAAGTGCGCACAGGGTGCATGAGTTTGGGTAAGGTGGTGTAGGTCGCAGTGCGGAGGCGATGGAGGGGAGGCCGACGAGTTTGAAACAGATGGTTTCTTCTCTTTTTGTTTCAAATAAAAGGACAAGGAAGAAGGAGAGGGGGGAGAAGGAAAGAGGCGAGAAAACAAAATGTCAGTGGTTTCACTTTGGAAGCAATGCAAAGAATACAACGTAAGTTTGTTATTAAAATTTTCTTTTATATGAAGCAAGAGAAACGTAACAGCTTGGGATGGGAAAAGGCAACAGTTAAATTTTGAATAAGAAAATGGCAGAAAAGGAATGAAAACGTAAAGAAAATAATAAAAGAAATAAGTGAATGCGAAGTAACGTATAGAAATTTTATACGTTTCAAACTTTGAAATGATAACAGTCATGAGTTGATTTAGCTACATTTAAAGCAATAACTTTTTTGTTTGTTTGGAAAGTACGTAATAAGTTTGGAAAGGAAATGATATTTAAAATGGAACAAGGAAGGTTATAAATAAGATTGGAATGAAAACGTAAAGAAAGAAAGAAATAAATAAAAGAAATCAATGAATGCGAAATAACGTATAGTATTTTATACGTTTCAAACTTTGATAAAATAAATTGAAAATTTAAAATCTGCTATGTTTAATTGGACGTAATCCAAATATTAAATTTTTATTTCAAAATATTATTATATAAAATTCCTCAAAAGTTTCAATTAATTACGTTAAATAAAACCATTTAAAACTATTAAAATATACAGGTCGTTACACGGGCTATCACTCGACTCCATGATGTCATTAAGGTCCATCGGCTCATCTAGGACTACATGAAGAGCATAGTTCAAATTTTCAAAAAAGCTAAGATAGTTTCAATCACCATATCTTTCGGGTGGTCTTAGTACGACTGTAACAACTCTAGATTTTTAAATATTTTTAAATTTGATTTTATTTCATTTTAAAAATATTTTAAATTTATTTTTATTTCAAGATTTCATTTTAAAATATTTTCAAATTGATGTTAAAATTCTTCCAAAGCTTACTGTATTTTATTTACAATTTTTAGATCCTAGTTTCAATTTTTATGCTATTTTCTTAATTAATTTATATTTTTATAAAATTTATTTATTTATTTTCTTTCTTACTTTATTTTTATTTTATTTTTCTATTTACTTACATACATTTTCATGTGTTTAAAATAAAAGAAAAGAAATACAAAGAGCCATAACCTTTTCATATACCATAACCTTTAATATGCTTTTGTCTTTTCATTTTCAAGTGACATGTTCATTGAATTTGCCGACCACATATTCTTTCTTCAGTCGTATCTTTTTTTTCATTTTTCACGTATGAGAAACTTTTCTTCAACTCTAAAAGAATTCGTCCATCATCATTTCTAAAAAAAACTTTGGTAAGTTCATGCAAAAATTTCATATTTTCTTCTTTGTTTTACTTGAATCTTTACCTTGCTTCTACCTATCATGCTCGGCCATAGGCTCCTCCATCACCACACCACCTCCACCATACTCGGCTACAACCTCCTCCAACTCCTCTATCCAGTTAGGCTGTGGCCTTCCCAAAGTTATAAACTCCACAAAAAAATTGCATCATCACTTGAAATCTAGCCTAGCCGAACCCTTAGGCCATCACCACTCCACATACCCCTCTCGGCCACCCTTAGCACCACCTCCGCCAGCCTCTAACTGACCATAGGCCACTGCTGGACCATCACCTGACCACTACCAAGCAAGGTCGATCCACCTATGACCATACCCGAGCCTTGTTGTTGCACCAAATATCCTTTTGTTGCCTTGACTTTTGTATTTTCATGTCACAACTTCCACTCCTTCATATCCAAGCTAGGTCGAGCCATGTTGTTCCATACCTGACCCAAACTCATAGCCTAGGTCGAGTACTTGAACCATATGGCCGAGCATATGATTGGTTGAAACATGGTCAAATTGTTTAGTTCTTTGTTGTTCCTTAATTTCAAGTTGTTTAATGTTATATTTTGGTTTTAAATTCATGTTTTCAATATCTTGTTTTGTTTGCTATGTACAAGATAATCACTTTGGCTCTCCCCTTACTTGAATACGTATTCGTGCTATCGTGCTTTTTGGATCTTTATTTGTGTGTCTGAATTTGTTAGCTCGAGCATTTTGAGATAAGTATTTCACACACGACATTTGTACTTATATAATTAAAAAATTGACACCATGTGAATCTATAGATTATATTATTATGTTATACCTACCTGTGATATGATCATATGATGTTCACCCTGCTTATACACCTGTCATATTATTTGTTACTGTTATATAATGTTATACTATTTATTTATATTAGTTTATCACACTGCAAGTTCCCTGTAGAATAGAATCACTATGGTTGTAATGATACACACCCGAAAGGACTTTGGAATAGGGAAAAATTATTATGGGCTGAAATGATAGGCCTGAGCGAATTTTATTTATTTCATTTTCCTTGGGATTGCGGGTTTGAAATGATAGAACCCGGATTTTCTTTGTAAATTGCGAATTGAAATGATATATTATCCATATCACTTGACCTAGGTTAGAAAATATTAAACAGACCCGTGGTTAATGTATATATTTTTCTAGAAATGTTAAAGTATTTTAAAAGTGTAAATTTATGATAGTTTAATTTAAAATTGAATTTAAATGATTTTTATAAAGTGCTAATGATATCTGTACAAGATAAAATGTGAAATAAAGGAATTGTTAAGTTGAAATTTGAAACATAACTTAAAATTGAAATTTGAGAATCTTGTTTAAAAGTGAAATTTAAATTTAAAAATATAAAGGAAAATAAGTTATATTTGGAAATTTAAATTTAAGTGTTAAGTTAAATTTTAAAATATAAAGAATAGAAATTGATATGCTTGAATTTAATAAGTAAAATATTAAATTTTGATTTTTGTATGAAAATTTACTTTATAAAACCATAATTTAAAGGGTATTTAAATGATCATTTTTAAAGTGAGAAAATATGATTTTTATAAGTCAAATGGTTTAAATTAAATTTTAATTCTATATGGAATTGTAATGAAATTTTGGAATTTAATTAACAACATTTTTGAAATGCTATCATTTCAAAAGTAAAGGATATTACAGCATTACTAAGTGCTATAGTTGATACAAATGAACTGAAAGGCTAAAATGAACTAAGGGATATTACAGCACTTTGTAAGTGCTGTAATTGCAGAAACTAAAACTTGAACTTGAACTATTACGGCAGTTTTAAATACTGCCTTTGCTTAATTGAATTGTTTTCAAATGTAACTTACCATAGCATTTTTCTAAATGCTACGAAAGTTAAAATTTCACTGCTTTAATAAATTTAAGTGAATAAATGAATTACGAAAAGATTAATTTTTGGAAATATAATATTTTATTTTAAGTATAATAACTTCATTTTTAAAAAGTTTAAGTGGAGTAATTTGATTTGGAATATAAACCATTTTTAAATGTGATTTGAAATGGTATTTAAATTTAATAAAAATGAATGAGTTTTGAAAAGGATATGATATTTTGATATTTTGAAATGGATTTGAAATGATAGAATTCTTGAGATGATATTTGATTTTCGAAGTATAAAATGCTATTTTTGAAATTATAACCATGGGTTATAATAATGATTGGTTGTTAAAGAGAGCGGGATCGGATATGGACATACTCTCTGTCGATACCGAAAACCACTTTAACAACTGCGTACACGGTGGAGTTCCAGAATGAAGTAGGATGGTGACGACGTTCTTGAGGTATATTACGTGGACCTGACTCCCGTGAGTTGACTTAAGGTGGCTAAAACAGGAGCAATCTAGGGCCAAAAAGGGTAGCTCCTCTTGTCGGACGCACTTCTTCGATATCATTCTATTACTCTGCGATTGTTTGGTGGCCACCCTTGATTTGGGAGCGTGTTCCGAGGTAGGCATATGTGGCTTCTACGTTACCACCAGCCCGTGCACGTAATTAGTATATCTACCCTAGCATTGCCTCGTGTGCCGTGTCACCTACCATATCGAGCCTTACTACGTGTTTCTATTTGTGTCGTACCTATGGAGTATCATCTCATAGTCTCCCGATCAGGAGATATGCAGGTCCTATATAGACTACTGGCATTATTTGTGTTAAGGGCTATATGGGTAACCCCTTAACGCTATTTTGAAGTATGTTTATTTTACTGTAGACATTATTATAATAATGCAATATTACTACATAGTAAATAGTTTAACAGATCCTCAGAGGATGGACGGTCCTAAGCATCCTTTAAGTTACTTATACATTTACTCCAGTTCACTTGAGTTGGTTTACATTTTATATGTATATCCTGACTCGAGTGTTTTGTGTTTTTCTTTAGCTCGGGTCAGCCTGAGTATTCACAGCTTTGGATTTCTCTTTCTGGAGCTAGTCTTTGCTGGAGATTCTGGTTATCTATTTATCTACCTACTTCAGTTTCAGTTGTTCTAGTTTATCTCATGTATTAGTGAACTTCTATGTATTTGGGATTTCTATTATGTTGTTTCAGACCGGTATTATGTATTTGTTTTGAGACTTTGTTATAGTAGCTTCATGAACTACTATGGTATTTTAAATTTCCGCTGCGAGTTATTCTGATATTTCTATGTCTGTGATTTTGTGCAATTGATTTTATTTGCTCCAAATTTTATTACAATCTCTTATTTTGCATCTTTCAAGTCTAACATGTGTGGATTATTGTCGATTTGAATGGTACAAAATAGTGGGTCGTTACATTTAGTATCATGGCTTTGGTTTTTAGGCAAAGCATAGCCTGTGGAGCAAAAACCCATTAGAGATAGGGTAGAAATACCCTAGAATGAGTGAAATCAACCACAGAATCATTCTTTGTGAGAGAACGTATTTTTAAAATGATTTGCAAAATGACTTTTCAAAGGATTTCTCAAAGATTATTTTGATACAAAAATTTTCTTGTTTTAAAAGGATTTTCAAATATTTTCTAACTTCCTTCCTTTCCTCTCCACCTTTAAGTGTTTTCTTCCTTTAGGATATTCATTCAAGCGAATTATTCTTGTCTTATCTTAATTTATCTTTGGCTTCTCTTTATCTTATCCTAAATTCATTCTTGATCTTTTCAGGATGAATCGAGGAAATGCCAGAGGTAGGGGTCGTGGTGTTGCCCCAGCTCTCAGCCTGTTGCTCCTGTTAGGTTTACTATTCTCTGTAAGGAATTCTCTCAAATTGGTGGAACCTCGTTCACTGGTTCAGAGAACATTATTGAAGCTCAGTAGTGGTTGTGGAGTTTAGAGAGGATATTTACTATCATGAGATTACTGATGTCCAGAAGCATCAGTTAGCAGCATGGCAGTTGCATGAGGCTACCCTAGTTTAGTGGGAGTCTATTACGGCTAACACCGTCGAGGCTGATATTACTTGGGAGCAGTTTAGGTATCTTCTCGTATTTCTTTGGATTCTACTTTTTCTATCTCTTCGTGCCTTTTCCAAGCTTATCTATCATCTTTTCAGGGATGCTTTCATTGCTAAGTGGATGCTTGAGGCCGGGAAATCCCAGCTTTATAGAGAGTTCATGGATCTCAAGCAGTGTACCATGTCTTTTGCTGAGTATGAGAGGAAGTTCAACAAACTTTCCAAATTCGGTCCTAGCCTGATTGACACTCCTCTCAATAAAAATGAGAAGTTCATAGCTGGTGCACGCCCTGAGTATTATGATCGTCTCATTTCTCATGTTCATGGCACTTTTACCCAACTTATGGATATGGCTATCTGATATCAGAACCCTACTTCTAAGGGTCCTGCTGTTTCTGGTGCTCCTTCAGCTTGGTCTTCCTCTGCTAATTCTAAGAACCGTACGCCTAATTTCCACCAGCAGAAGAAGAACTGGCTCAAGAATCTGGGTCTGGGATCTTCATCATCTTCTCCTTCTTAGAGGCAACCGGTTGATCTTTCTTCCATCACCTGTTTCAGATGTGAGGACACTATGCCAATAGTTGTCCTACTTCAGCTGGTGCTGCTGTTCCTCCACCTGCTCAGTTGGCTAGGTGCGATCTCTGCCATATATGTCTCCAGCCTGGTCATTTGAGGAAGGACTGCCCTACCCAGCAGAAGGGTAAGCCTTCTGGTATATTTGTCGTCGCCTCTACATCTTCTCCAGCTCCGGCACCAGCTCCTACTCCTAGTGATGACCAAGGTACTCTTTACGGCACCTTTTCTCTATTTTAGCATCATGTTCGTGTTTTATTTGATACTGGAGCTTCCTATAGTTTCATTTATGTTGATTTGTGTGATAAGTTCGAGCATCTTCTTTCTTCTGAGTATGATTTTGTACCTTTATGTGTTTCAAATCCAATTGGGGGTCCCGCAAACCTTAATCAGATTTGTAAGCATGTGGAACTTCTCTATTCTAATCATTGATTCAGTGGTGATTTATATGTTCTGGGCTTCGGTGCTTTTGATTTATTGCTTGGAAGTGATTGGATGGGTAGGCATGATGCTCGTATATCTTGTAAAGCCCGGTCTGTTTATATTGTTGATGATCAAGGAAATTCCTTGATTATTCAGTACCGCATGCCTCAGGATTTTGTTGGCAGTTTTATATATTCTTTGGATTCTTCTCCTGGTGATCTTCATTCGACCCGTGTGGTCAGATTCTATTCAGATGTATTCGGTGAAGTCACTGCTTTGCCTCCTAAGCGGGAAATTTATTTTTGCATTGATCTTATTCCTGGAGCTCGACCTATAGTTCTTCCTCCTAGAAGAATGGCACACACGAAAAGGTTGAGTTAGCAAAGCAAATTGAGGACTTGTTCTCCAAAGATCTGATTAGACCTTTCCATTCAGAATGGAAAGCAGTGGTAGTTTTCGTCACCAAGTCCGATGGATCCTTGAGGATGTGTATTGATTATAGGGAACTGAACAAGCTTACTATGAAAACAGATATCCTATGCCTCGTATCAATGATATGTTTGATCATCTTTATGGTGCCACTGTTTTCTCTCAGCTCGATCTTGCCACAGGTTTTCACCAGCTCGGAGTTGGTGAAGAAAGCATTCCCAAGACTGCTTTTCGTACTGAGAATGGGTCTTATGAGTGGTTAGTCATGCCTTTTGGTTTGACTAATGCTCCAGCTTTCTTTGTTAATTTAATGAATTTTTTTTTTGTGATGTGCTTAATAAATTTGTTCTAGCTGTTGTTGATGATATCCTTGTCTTTTCTAAGACCAAGGAAGAGCATGAGTCGCACTTGAAATCTGTTTCGGAGATTCTTAGAAATCATCAATTGAAGGCTAAATTTTCTACATGCCATTTCTGGAAAGATGAAGCCCGATTTCTTAGACATATTGTTTCTAGTAATGGAGTTTCTGTTGATCCAGCCAAGATCGCTGCGACCAATGTAAGTCTTTCTTTCTTTCCCTTTTTCTTTGTCATTTAATTATTCTATCTTGTCTGTTGTTCTTATTTCTCCCTAGTCTGTTACAGGATTGGGAAACTCCTAAGACGCCATCAGATATTCGTAGTTTTCTGTGCCTTGTCGGTTTACCAGAGATTCATTGAGAATTTTGCCCGGATTGCTGCACCTCTCACTGATTTGACTCGTATGAATGCTAAGTTTATCTGGGATAAGAAGTGTGAAGCTGCATTCGATGAGTTAAAGAGCAAGCTGACTTTCGCACCAGTCCTTACCGTTCCGAATGGAAATAAGGGATTGACGGTATATACTGATGCTAGTCGTGAGGGATTGGGTGCTACTCTCATGCAGGATGGTAAGGTCATTGCCTATGCCAACCGCCATGAGGCTAATTATGCCGCTCAATTTAGAGTCGCTTGCTGTTGTCCTTGCTTTGAAGCTCTGGAGGCATCATCTTCTTGGAGCTAAGTTTGAGCTTTTCACCGATCATCAGTCTCTAAGATATTTTTTCACCCAGACGGATTTGAATCAGAGGCAAGTTCATTAGCTTGAGTTTCTGGCTTCTTACAACCTCGATATTAGCTATAGTCCCGGTAAAGCTAATGTTGTAGCCGATGCTCTGAGTTGGAAGAAGGCTTTGTTATGTTAGCTTGTTGTTTCTTATCCTCTTTTAGATCGAATCAAGGCTAGCTAAGCAAGATGATGATAAGATGCTTAGAGTGATGAAGGAGAGTGTTCGTGGCAGGGTTGGTGGTAGTAGTGGTGGTGGTAGTGGAGCTCTGATCGATGATGGTGGGATTTTGAGGATTAATGGTAGGATTTGTGTTCCGATTGTTTATGGATTGAGGCAGGAGTTGCTTTGGGAGAATCATCGATCCAGACTTTCTATTCATCATGGTGTGCTGAAGATGTATCGGGACATGAAGAGGCTTTATTGGTGGAAGGGTATGAAGCGGGATATCTCTTTCTTTGTTAGTCGGTGTGCGACTTGTTAGCATGTCAAAGCCGATCATTTGAAGACCCCTGGTTTGTTGCAGCATCTTGAGATTCCCAATTAAAAGTAGGAACTGGTTTCCATGGATTTCATTGATGGATTACCGAGGTCTAGGAGGGGTAATGAGAGTATCTGAGTTACTGTGGATAAATTGACCAAGTCTGCACATTTCATTCCGGTCAAGCTACCCGTTCTGCTTCTAGCTTATTTGAGATCTACATGAGAGAGATTGTTCATCTCCATGGTGTTCCTCTCAGTATTGTTTGTGATCGTGATCCTATCTTTACCAGTCATCTTTGGAAAGCTTTTTAGGAATCTTTGGGTACTCATCTGAATCCAAGCACTGCTTACCATCCACAAATCGACGGTAAAATGGAAAGAGTGAATCAGATTCTCGAAGATCTTCTTCGTGCTTGTGTGCTTGATTATGGAGGATCTTGGGAAGATCATCTCCATCTTGTCGAATTCACCTACAATAATAGTTATCAGGTATAATCTAATCTTCTGTTTTAAGCTTATCTTAATCTCTTTATCTATCTCATTCCATCTTTGAATTCAGGCCAGTATCAAAATGTCTCTGTTTGCTGCTCTTTGTGGACGACCTTGTAGATCTCCATCGTGCTGGATTGAATCCAGTAATCGTTCGGTTCTTGGTCCTGGTTTTGTTTTGGAGGCTTCTGAGAAAGTTGAGGAGATTAAGCGGAGGTTGAGGGTTGCTCAGGAAGGCAGAAGAAGTAAGCCGATAGGCGTATGCAGAGTTTGGAGTTTGCAGAGTTTGGAGTTTGCTATTGGAGTTTGCTATTGGTGATCATAGAGGGAAGCTTTCTTCTAGGTTCATTGGTCTTTTCCACATTATGGAAAGAGTTGGTTCTTTGGCTTATCGTTTGGATTTGCCTGAGAAGCTTTTTGGAGTGCATGATGTATTCCATGTCTCTCATCTACGCCGGTATCTCCATGATCCATCTCTTATAGTTCATCCTTCTGCTGTTGATAGTTTGGATATTAAGCCTAATCTGACTGTCGAGAGGAAGCCACTTCGTATTGTCGACAGAGGTACGAAGCAGCTAAGAAGGAAATATGTTAGTCTGGTCAAAGTACAATGGAGTACTGATGATCGAGATTGTACCTGGAAGATGGAGGAGAGCATTCGTTCTTCGAATCTGGAATTATTTTTTCAGGTATTATTTTGCTTTTCAATCTTGTTTTCTTTATTTTTCTTGCTCATTTTTTCGAGGACGAAAAGATTTGAGTGGGGGAGAGTGTAAGAACCCTAGATTTTTAAATAATTTAAAATTTGATTTGATTTTATTTTAAAAATATTTTTATTTCAAGATTTCATTTAAAAATATTTTTAAAGTGATGTTAAAATTCTTCCAAGGCTTATTGTATTTTATTTACAATTCTTAAATCCTAGTTTCAATTTTTATGCTATTTTCTTAATTAATTTATATTTTTCTAAAATTTATTTATTTATTTTCTTTCTAACTTTATTTTTGTTTTGTTTTTCTATTTACTTACTTACATTTTCATGTGTTTAAAATAAAAGAAAAGAAATATAAAGAGCCATAACCTTTTCATATACCATAACCTTTAATATGCTTTTATCTTTTCATTTTCAAGCGACATGTTCATTGAATTTGCCGACCACATATTCTTTCTTCAACTGTGCCTTTTTTTTCATTTTTCACGTATGAGAAACTTTTGTTCATCTCCAAAAGAATTCGGCCATCGTCATTTCTGGAAAAAAACATTGGCAAATTCATGCATAAATTTCATATTTTCTTCTTTGTTTTACTAGAATCTTTGCCTTGCTTCTACCTATCATGCTCGGCCATAGGCTCCTCCATCACCACATCACCTCCACCATACTCGGCTGCAACCTCCTCCAACTCCTCTGTCCAGTCGGGCCGTGGCCTTCCCAAAGTTGTAAACTCCACAAAAAAATTACATCATCACTTGAAATCTAGCCTAGCCGAACCCTTAGGCCATCACCACTCCACATACACCTCTCGACTGCCCTTAGCACCACCTCCACCAGCCTCTAACTGACCATAGGCAATTGCTGCACCATCACATGACCACCACCAAGCAAGGCCGAGCCACCTATGGCCATAGCCGAGCTTTGTTGTTGCACCAAATCTCCTTTTGTTGCCTTGACTTTTGTATTTTTCATGTCAAAACTTTCACCCCTTCATCTCCAAGCTAGGCCGAGCCATGTTGTTCCATACCTGACCCAAACTCATAGCCTAGGTTGAGTACTTGAACCATATGGCTGAGCATATGATTGGTTGAAACATGGTCAAGTTGTTTAGTTATTTGTTGTTCCTTATTTTCAAGTTGTTTTAATGTTGTATTTGTGTTGTAAATTCATGTTTTCAATATCTTGTTTTGTTTGCTATGTACAAGATGACCACTTTGGCTCTCCCCTCTCTTGAATCTGTATTCGTGCTATCGTGCTTTCTGGAACTCTATTTGTGTGTCCGAATTTGTTAACTCCAGCATTGTGAGGTGAGTATTTCACACACGGCATCTGTACTTATATAATTAATAAATTGACACTATGCGAATCTATAGATTATATTATTATGTTATACCTGCCTGTGATATAATCATACGATGTTCGCCCTGCTTATACACCTGTCATATCATTTGTTACTGTTATATAATGTTATACTGTTTATTTATATCAGTTTATCATACTTTAAGTTCCCTATAGAATAGAATCACTATAGTTGAAATGATACATACCCGAACGGACTTTAGAATAGGGAAAAATCGTTATGGGCTGAAATGATAGGCCTGAGCAATTTTTATTTATTTATTTCATTTTACTTGGGATTGCGGGTTTGAAATGATAGAACCCGAATTTTCTTCGTATATTACGGATTGAAATGATATATTATCCGTATCACTTGACCTAGGTTAGAAAATATTATGCAGACCCGTGGTTAATGTATTTTTTTTTTTAAATGTTAAAGTATTTTAAAAGTGTAAATTTATTATAATTTAATTTAAAATTGAATTTAAATGATTTTTAAAATTGTTAGTCATTTTTTTACAAGTGAAAATGTGAAACAAATGCATGGTTAAGTTGAAATTTGAAATATAACTTAAAATTGAAATTCGAGAATCTTGTTTAAAAGCGAAATTTAAATGAAATAAATAAAAATGAAAATAAGTTTTGGAAATTTAAATTTAACTGTTAAGTTAAATTTTAAAATATAAAGAATAGAAATTGATGTGCTTGAATTTAATAAGCAAAATATTAAATTTTGATTTTTGTATGAAAATTTACTTTATAAAATCATAAATTAAAGGGTATTTAAATGATCATTTTTAAAGTGAGAAAATATGATTTTTATAAGTCAAATGGTTTAAATTAAATTTTAATTGTTTATGAAATTGTATTGAAAATTTGGAATTTAATTAACAGCATTTCTGAAATGCTATCATTTCTAAAGTAAAGGATATTACAACATTTCTAAGTGATGTAGTTGATACAAATGAACTGAAAGGCTAAAATGAACTAAGGGCTATTACAGCACTTTGTAAGTGCTGTAATTGTAGAAACTAAAACTTGAACTTGAACTACTACAGCAGTTTTAAATGTTGTCTTTGCTTAATTGAATTGTTTTCAAATGTAACTTACCATAGCATTTTTCTAAATGCCGCGAAAGTTAAAATTTCACTACTTTAATAAATTTAAGTAGATAAATGAATTACGAAAATATTAAATTTTTAGGAATTTAATATTTGATATTATGTATAATAACTTCATTTTTAAAAAGTTTAAGTGAATTTGATTTGAAATATAAACCATTTTTAAATGTGATTTGAAATGGTATTTAAATTTAATAAAAATGAATGAGTTTTGAAAAGGATACGATATTTTGATATTTTGAAATGGATTTGAAATGATATTGAATTTTTGAAATGATAGTTGATTTTGGAAGTATAAAATACTATTTTTGAAATTATAACCACGGGTTATAATAACGATTGGTTGTTAAAGAGACCGGGATCGGATATGGACATACTCTCTGTCGATACCGAAAACCACTTTAACAACTGTGTACGCAGTGGAGTTCCAGAATGAAGTAGGATGGTGGCGACATTCTTGAGGTATATTATGTGGACCCAACTCCCGTGAGTTGGCTTAAGGTGGCTGAAACAGGAGCGTTCTTGGGCCAAAAGGGGCAGCTCCTCTGGTCGGACGCACTTCTTCGATACAATTCTATTACTCTGTCATTGCTTGGTGGCCACTTTTGATTTGGAAGTGTGTTTCGAGGTAGGACTATGTGGCTGCTACGTTACCACCAGCCTGTGTGCGTTATTGGTATATCTACCCTGGCATTGCCTCGTGTGCCATGTCACCTACCATATCGAGCCTTACTACGAGTTTCTATTTGTGTCGTACCTATGGACTATCTTGTCACAGTCTTCCGATCAGGAGATATGCATGTACTGTACAGACTACTGACATTATTTTTGTTAAGGGCTATATGGGTAACCCCTTAACGCTCTTTTAAAGTATGTTTATTTTAGTGTAGGTATTATTATAATAGCGCAATATTACTACATAGTAAATACTTTAACGGATCCTTAGAGGATGGTCGGTCCCAAACATCCTTTAAGTTACTTGTGCATTTACTCCAGTTCACTTGAGTTGGTTTACATTATATAAGCATGTATGTCCTGACTCGAGTGTTTTGTGTTTTTTTTTACGCTCGGGTCCACCTGGGTATTCACAGCTTTGGATTTCTCTTTCTAGAGCTAGTCTTTGCTGGAGATTCTGCTTATCTATTTATCTACCTACTTCAGCTTCAGTTGTTCTAGTTTATCTCATGTATTAGTGAACTTCTATGTATTTGAGATTTCTATTATGTTGTTCCAGACTAATATTATGTACTTATTGTGAGACTTTGTTATAGTAGCTTCATGAACTACTATGGTATTTTAAATTTCCGTTGCGAGTTATTCTGATATTTCTGTGTCTGTGATTCTATGTAATTGATTTTATTTGCTCCAATTTATTACAATCTATTATTTTACATCATTCAAGTCTGACATGTGTGGATTATTGCCGATTTTAATGGTACAAAATAGTGGGTCGTTACAACGACGACCAACCTGAGTAGCAACACCATCATCCAAACTCCTTTTGTCTCCACCTTGAACCGAATCTTCTCTAGAATCATGCACATCACCAACACTACTAGAGGAACCCTGTGGACTGTGTGATGTAACATCAATCGCTACTTCCTCACAAGTATCTCCAACTACTCTACTCTCTCTACTCCTTGGACAAAATGTGAAAATAATTTCCTTCTCATTTGATTTATCTTGAACCAAGTCCGGAACATCCGATGAGCTTTCTTTCTCCTTAAACATCACCGACTCATCTAAAGTAACATGACGAGAATTCACTACCTTATTCGTTTTCGGATTCTAGACCCGATAGTCTTTTACTCCATCCATATAGCCAAGCAAAATCCCCTTGAAAGCTCTAGATTCAAGCTTATCATTTTTCAGATCATGTACATAAACAGAATTACCAAACACACAAAGATAACTCAAGTTAATGCTCTTTTCCTTCCACACTTCCTTCGGAATTTTGTTACCAATAGCTGAGCACGGAATTCGATTAATAATATGTACTGCGGTTGACAAAGCTTCAGCCAAAATCCCTTAGCCAAACCCGATGTCAATCTCAAGCATCGAGCTTTCTCAAGTAGAGTACGATTAATCCTTTACGTAACACCATTCGACTGCGGATCTTCAGGTGTAGTCAAATGCCTTTGAATATCATGATGCTTGCAAAACTTCGAAAAATCTCTGAAAACATACTCTCTGCCATTGTCGGACTTTAGAACCTTCAAAGATTGCTACTATCATTCTCAACAAGAGCTTTCCATGCTTTGAACTTTGCAAATGCCTTCGACTTGGCCTTCATTACACACACTCAAACTTTTCGAGGAAAGTCATCTATGAAAGAAATATAATAGCGAGCTGTAACGACCCGCTATTTTGGACTATTCGCATCCGCACATGTCGGACTTGAATAATTCAAAATACCGAATTGTTAATTTAAATATGGCAAAACTCATATATACAGTAAATAAATAATCACAGAATCACAGACACAGAGTAATAATATGCAGCGGAAGTAAAAGAGATAGTAGTTCATGAAGCTACTATATAAATATATAAGATACATCAGAGTTTACAGCAGAAGAGTAACATGGTACATCAAATACAAATCAAAATACATCACTAGAATCATCGAATACTGAAGGCAGAATAGATGGCTGGATCTTCAAGCAAAGCTTCAACTCCAAAGGTGAGTCTCGAAAGCTGAACCACTCAGTCTGACCCGAGCGTAAAGCAAAACACAAAACACTCGAGTCAGGATTAATATACTCATATCAATAAGTCCAACTCAAGTGAAATAACAATCGAAATACAAGTAACTCAAAGGATGTTGGAATCACCATCCTCTAAGGATCCGTTAAACTATCTACTATGTAGTAGTGTACGCCAAATAGATAATGTCTATCAGTAATATAAATATCAAAATAGTGTTAAGGCGTTACCATTATCCCCCTTAACACATTTTTATACAAGCGTTATAGTCTATACAGCACTGTAAACTCCACCGTAAACTAGTGGGATATCAGGGAGTACTCCATAGGTATAACACAAAACAAATTCGTAGTCGTCACGTATATAGGGATACAAGTATGACAAGGCACATGAGGCAATACCCAAGGTAGTGAAACTACCGTTCGCCTGATCCGGACTGGTGAGAACGCATCGCCGCAGCGATCGCAACACCGCGAAACAATACTCCTGAAATTCCGAGGGTGCACCAATCAATCTCAAGTAATGAGTAGCAGTTACGAAGAAGTGTGTTCGCTCGAGGTGGCTAACCCCATTTGGCCCGGCACGGCTCCTGATTTTAGTCATTTCCAATTTGACACAAGTGTCAAGGCTATCCATTATCGTTCTCTTTCTTCAGTCATCACGTACATCATTCCAACCACTTCATTCTAGATCATCACTCCTCGTATAGTTATTAAAGTGGTTTTCGGTTTAGATAGAGAGTATATCCATAACCGATTCCGGTTTCTTTAATAACTTTCGTAATTATTACACCGATTGGTCGTTTAGTAAATTTCAAAAACCAAATCAATTTCAATTTCAATTTCAAATCGTAAATCAACATTTCGTTTGCCTTTCTAAATCAATTTCCAAAAATTACGTTCAACTTTCCAAATTTCCATTTCAAAGTCTTAAAATTCAATTTCGATTTTTATTTAAAACAATTCAAATATTGATTCAAGTTCGTATATAAATTTCATTTGAAAATCATTTAAATTAATTTATTTAACATTCAAACAAATTTAAATTCATTGATCGATTTCATTCCATATTCATTAAGTAAATTTGTCATTCAAAACAACTACTATTTAAATTCCAATTCATTTAAATCAATTACTTACGTTCAACTTCATTATATCAAAACACCAAATTGAAATAAATTAAATTTGTCAAATCAATTCTTTAAATTACAAATCTTACGTTAATTTCAATAAATACATTCATTTCAATAAATCACATTTTATTTCTTGTTAGAAATTCAATTTTTACTTATTTATTGACTTCGTTACAAATTTCAAACTCAATTAATAAAGAACTAAACTTCACATAATCGAGAAGTTTCGATTTCACTTATTAACTTACCTAAATATTTTTCCAAACTTCATAAATAAAGAAACCCCGTTTCATTTATTAACGAAGATCAAATTCACTTAATCAAAAGTTTGATTTTCTCTTATCAAAGAATTCAAATTTTATTCAATTATCAAATAATTCAATCTTATTCAATTATTTAATAATTTCAATCTTAATTATTAAAAATTTCAAAACTTAATAATTACAAACTTGATTATCAATTCAAACTTAATTATTAAATCATTTCCACTTAATTATAGATTCAAACTAAATCATCAAATCATTTCAACTTAATCATAAATTCAACTTAATAATTTCAAACTTAATTATAATTTCAAATTTAATTATTAAATGATTTCAAACTTAATAATTTCAAAACTCAATTATTACTAATTCCAAATTATTTATTTACAATTCCAAATTTTATTATTAAACATTTAAATTTCAAACAACATTCTTTCATCAATTACTACTTTAATATTTGCTCCATATTTCAATCTTTACATTTTCCTTCAAAAATTCAAATTCCAACTTCATTTCAAAACTTATTCTTTATTCGAATAAAATCATTATTTTATTTTATTTAAATCAATTTATCGACCAATCGGATTTTTATTTAATTCTCTATCCTAGGTCAAATTCATTTGGGTATATATCATTTCAACCCGATTTCAATTCCAATTCAAGATCAAGCATAATAAAAGGGAACTTGCAGTGTGATAACTGGGATGGTGTCAAAGTAAATAAACAAGCAATAGCAAACATTAATAACAATTCAATAACTAATTCAATTAAATAATCCCGAAATAGTCGTATTAATTCGCATTGTTATTTATGCGAATTAATATAATTATTTCTAGAATCTACACTATCATTTCATGTAGATTAAAGATTATTACACTAATTATTCTATGCAATTCTACACTTAACATTAATTGTTCAATTTCATATTACATCAACCTATACAATCATACATTCAATGGTTCAAGGTGTAATTAACCAATTCTACGTATCAATTTTTATCTAACATTTAAAGGTCGTATTACACAAATTTCAACTAAGCAAATTCAACACATATGTCAATTAAAAATTTTAACTATCCTGCGTCAAATTCAATTTCATAATATTTATCACTTATTCATTACAATTTAGCATCCAATATAAACAACAATCAATCAATCATTTATCAACCAAACTGGATTATCATTGTATAAATAATTTACAGATAATGGTGTCAGATGTCATAGGTGAACAGATACAGGTAATAGCATACATAGCAGTGTAAATAACTAACAACAACATATTTCAATTGTCGTTTCAATTGAAATCAAATTTAATAAATAAAAATATATTAATCGTGAGTGATTACTCACCTTCCGAGGCTAGAGAATACTGAAGATGACACACATATGCACAGAGAAACGGACACTGGAATTTGAGTTATGGATTCAAGCACGTTTTCGATGATCAAAGCTGATAAGAAGGAATTGATGAACGGAATCAGAATCAAATTGATATATATATATATATATATATATATATAAGAAAGAATTATTTGCTATAAAAAAATAAACAATATTTAATTTAGTTTTACTTAAACACATATACTAAATTAAATATATATATATATATATAGTTCCAAATTACTGTTTTAATTTAAAACACACATAAAAACAACATATATATACAACTCCCATTATAAACTTTAAGAAATATATGTCGTAAAATATATCAACACTGGTGTAAAGATATATATGGTCAAATATAAGAGGACCAACCCAAAACTATATACTATATTAACGCGCCAGTAACATACTTATGAAATCTATATATATAATATACATTTAACAATCAATATTGTATAACATACTTATGAAATCTATATATATAATATACATTTAACAATCAATATTGTATAGCACGACCAGGCAAGTGGTCGAAGAAAGCTGCATCTATACGCAACCTTACATTATTATAAATAAAAAATTTAAAATCGATATTTCTTATAAAATTAATATAAACAATTTATAATGGAAAAATCTACGTACAACATATAACCACAACAGTTATTATATCTATTAAATTTCAAAGAAACTAACATATCCTTAAACAAGTCAGATATATTTAATATGTAAGGTGACAGCTCATATAAAAAAAATAAAGCAATCGGTCCTTACATCATTAAATCTATAACAATACTTCTTTTATACCGTAACATATACAGCAAATGTGTACAAAACTCCTTCCCAGATCAATTATGATAACTTAAAATGTAAAACAGCAAGCTATATATAAGGAGTAATTCTTACCTATACAAAACTGATCGTGTATATATATATATAGCTTATTATTATTTTTATTATTTCAAAAATCATGAAAAATAGAAATAAAAGGCATGAGATATATCATACAACTAAATATATATGTTAGTATAAACTTACACATACTCATATAAATCTAACAGTAAAACAAATATAACTTTTATAACCTGTATACCTAAACATATAACAACTTATATATTCAACACATTATAAGTAACCTATTCATCAAAATGTTTATAATTTAATATTTAAACACATACATAGGCACAGATAATTACTAATAATATATAAATAGTATGAAGAATACCCATGCTAGCAAGAACGATGGAAGGCCGCGAACGACTGTTGATGGTTAGAGAAGGGATTTGCCTTGCATGTTTTGGCTATGGTTGTGCTGTCATAGGGCAAGGAGGTGGAAGTGTAAATGAGTGGAAGATTTGAGGGCGGATCGGAAGTGATGGTCGTTGCAGGCTTCGGTCGGTCAGCGGAAGGCTCGAGAACTGCTGTAGGTGGCATGTGCCATGTGGCATGGTGGAGGCGGAATCATGGAGGGCCAAGGTGGTGGCAAAGTCGATGTGATGGAGGCATTGCTGGGTGAGGGGTGATGGGTCTCGGGTGCTCATGCCAGTTGCGTGAAAGGTGGTACGGTGGCAAGGTGTGGCGCAGGGGAAGAAGGTGGTTGTAAATGGTCTCGGGTCGGAAATGAGAAGTGGAAGAATGCATGCGTTCGGCCTTGAAGAAGAAAAGGAAAAAAAATATGAGGGGAAGATGGAAGGAAACGTAATTGAGGAGGTGTATCAGGAAATGAGCAAAGCAAATAGTGGACCATGACTTCATTTTATTATTTCCAAAGTAACCAGAGAGTCTAATTTCATGGAATAGGGAAACGTGAAGTCACAAGTTGAATTTCGGGAATTTGAAAAAAAAAACTACAGGCTACTTGATTTTCGGTTGAATATACGAAAGGGCAAAAGAAAGACCAAAGGTTTAAAATAACCGGTACCGACACGGTTATCCGTTACGCGGGTTCCGCCGAAATCCAGACATCAAAACACAGAATTGAATATACCATAGAGATCAGTGCGATGAGACGATCAAAACGGTATACGGATATCGGTGTTATGATTGAATTATAAAAATTCGAATTTTATAATAGCGGAAAATGCATGAAAAACGTAGAAAAATAAGATCGACGGAGCCAAAGATGTCCGAATTTGGAAAAACGACAAACTGACATCTTGCTCAGAAGATGGTTTAGAATTTTTCTATGTAAAAATATTTTGGTTTTGAAAAAGTTTTATTTTCATCGCTTTTTAACTAATTAAATTTAAGTAAATTTACGCACGAAATAAACTTTCATATTTTCGGATGAAAATTTACCGGTTGCTATGTTTAACAGGACGCATTCCAAATATCAAATTTATATTTCAAAATTTTATCGTTTAAAATGCCCACAAAATTTCAATTAATACGTTATGAAAACCGGTTAAATTTACGGGTCGTTACATTCTCCCCCACTCAAAACTTTTCGTCCCCGAAAAGGAAGGAAGTAGAAGAATAAAAACAATCGGAAGAAAATAGAATGAAAACAAAATAATCAATTGGTCCAAACCATATAAATTTCAAATTTATATTCAATGAATTGTTTTTAAATTCAAGGTTTCCATTAAATTTGACTTGATTTCACATTTACTAATGTTAGGTACAAAGGTTCCTTTCAAATGAAATTCAATTTAATTTGGATTAATTCAAGATATCCTCTTAAGTTGATTTAATTCAATTACTAGCTTTCAAAACAAATTTTCTTCTATTAATCACACCTATTATATATTTAACTTATTTTTCTATTTATCTCCATAAACATTTATAATTTAAAATTTAAGTGAATAACATTTATCATACAAACTCATACTTTATTTATAAAACAATTTATGTTATATATTACCAAATTTCCTAAATTAACGATTTCAAAGATCATAAATAGTAATTTATTATAATCATACTCTATTCGACAAATTTAATTCTTTTTAATTTCAAATTATTATTAAATTTATTCTACTCGATATATCTTATCACATATATTCTGTATATTTACCTTTATTATAACTACTCAAATTTTATTGATAAATTCCTTTAACTTTATTTTATACTGTATAATATTCAATTACATAGTTAACTTTTGAAAATTTAGGTAAGTTATATATATATAATGCAATTGAGTATTATCCAAATAAAATTCCTAATTCAATTCTCTCAAGTTTAAATATTAATTCAAATTTGGTTTCATTTATAATTGAAATCATCTTTTCCCAAATTTTAAGAATTAAATTTCCGATTAACATCAAACAATTTAGAAATAAATAAATATAGACATTATATCCAAATCAAATCTGAATCAAATACTTATGTATATATTTTAAATCATGTCGTACTTTAAAAATTCAAATCAAATTCATTTCAAAACAAGAGTGTAGCAAGCTACTGATGGTCTCTCCACTTCGAAACTCGAAAATGAATGTCGATGATGCGGCCGTCATCACCGAAATTATTTTCCAGCGACAAAATAGGAGAGCAATGATTTAAACATTTAAATTTCCTTGAAATGATTTTTATTTGAAAATATTTTAAATACTATACACTTTAAAACTTTTAAAATCAAAGTTGAAATCACCGGAAATCAAATTCTCAAACTCCTGATTTACATTCTTTCAAATTCCAAATCAAATTTATAACCAAGTTTTATAAATTCATTTATTTATATTATGCAATAGTCAATGGTTTATAAAATAATAAATGAAAATTAAATATTATCATTTCAAACAACAAATTCATTAACAATTTAATTTTAGAAAAATTTATACTTATCTATAAAATAATCATTCAAAATTATCTTATTTATCAAATTCAAAAATACTATTGTGTCAGTTTGCTCTGTTAAAGTGTTTTGAAAATCCTATCGATAGCGTTGATCAGACGAATCGATCGAAAACCCAAATCAACATCAACAACTCAAACAACAAAATATATTTTTCTTACTTTTAATATTAATTCACAAATGCACTTTCTCGCTTGACGATACACGGATGGATTTCAAATAAGTATAGAGATTCAAATTTGATGGAAATCAAATCAAAGAAAATTTTGATTCGATTATAAGTTTGAAATAAAATCCATTAACAGGATCGGGAGATGGATAAGCTTATTTAATTAACGGCAACCTTAGCCGGATCGACCAAGACTTCAAGAATAAGATCGATGCAGAATTCCGAGGCAAATCTACATTTGATCTCAAGAGATAGAATTTAGGCATAACAGGGGATAGATAGCATCATAAACCGAGGATATAGAAATCTCCGGTAAATTGATGTCTATTATAAAGGAGTTTCACCCATTTACAAATAATTCGAAGGTTGGCGAGACCGCCGATTTCTAATAAAGATCATTCGAAGAGGAGTTATGGGATACTCCAGAATGGAAAGAAAACGAATAGTGAGGGACATGAATGAATTTTGAAACCGAGGGGACGTTCAAAAATCCAAAGAAATTGAGTTAAAAGGAAGAGATTGAAACTCGAATGAGAGTGATTCTGTAAATACATTTACCATATATGCTAAGTTCTGCCTAGAGCAACCTCGCTCTGATACCAACTGTAACGACCCGCTATTTTGGACTATTCGCATCCGCACATGTCGGACTTGAATAATTCAAAATACCGAATTGTTAATTTAAATATGGCAAAACTCATATATACAGTAAATAAATAATCACAGAATCACAGACACAGAGTAATAATATGCAGCGGAAGTAAAAGAGATAGTAGTTCATGAAGCTACTATATAAATATATAAGATACATCAGAGTTTACAGCAGAAGAGTAACATGGTACATCAAATACAAATCAAAATACATCACTAGAATCATCGAATACTGAAGGCAGAATAGATGGCTGGATCTTCAAGCAAAGCTCCAACTCCAAAGGTGAGTCTCGAAAGCTGAACCACTCAGTCTGACCCGAGCGTAAAGCAAAACACAAAACACTCGAGTCAGGATTAATATACTCATATCAATAAGTCCAACTCAAGTGAAATAACAATCGAAATACAAGTAACTCAAAGGATGTTGGAATCACCATCCTCTAAGGATCCGTTAAACTATCTACTATGTAGTAGTGTACGCCAAATAGATAATGTCTATCAGTAATATAAATATCAAAATAGTGTTAAGGCGTTACCATTATCCCCCTTAACACATTTTTATACAAGCGTTATAGTCTATACAGCACTGTAAACTCCACCGTAAACTAGTGGGATATCAGGGAGTACTCCATAGGTATAACACAAAACAAATTCGTAGTCGTCACGTATATAGGGATACAAGTATGACAAGGCACATGAGGCAATACCCAAGGTAGTGAAACTACCGTTCGCCTGATCCGGACTGGTGAGAACGCATCGCCGCAGCGATCGCAACACCGCGAAACAATACTCCTGAAATTCCGAGGGTGCACCAATCAATCTCAAGTAATGAGTAGCAGTTACGAAGAAGTGTGTTCGCTCGAGGTGGCTAACCCCATTTGGCCCGGCACGGCTCCTGATTTTAGTCATTTCCAATTTGACACAAGTGTCAAGGCTATCCATTATCGTTCTCTTTCTTCAGTCATCACGTACATCATTCCAACCACTTCATTCTAGATCATCACTCCTCGTATAGTTATTAAAGTGGTTTTCGGTTTAGATAGAGAGTATATCCATAACCGATTCCGGTTTCTTTAATAACTTTCGTAATTATTACACCGATTGGTCGTTTAGTAAATTTCAAAAACCAAATCAATTTCAATTTCAATTTCAAATCGTAAATCAACATTTCGTTTGCCTTTCTAAATCAATTTCCAAAAATTACGTTCAACTTTCCAAATTTCCATTTCAAAGTCTTAAAATTCAATTTCGATTTTTATTTAAAACAATTCAAATATTGATTCAAGTTCGTATATAAATTTCATTTGAAAATCATTTAAATTAATTTATTTAACATTCAAACAAATTTAAATTCATTGATCGATTTCATTCCATATTCATTAAGTAAATTTGTCATTCAAAACAACTACTATTTAAATTCCAATTCATTTAACTCAATTACTTACGTTCAACTTCATTATATCAAAACACCAAATTGAAATAAATTAAATTTGTCAAATCAATTCTTTAAATTACAAATCTTACGTTAATTTCAATAAATACATTCATTTCAATAAATCACATTTTATTTCTTGTTAGAAATTCAATTTTTACTTATTTATTGACTTCGTTACAAATTTCAAACTCAATTAATAAAGAACTAAACTTCACATAATCGAGAAGTTTCGATTTCACTTATTAACTTACCTAAATATTTTTCCAAACTTCATAAATAAAGAAACCCCGTTTCATTTATTAACGAAGATCAAATTCACTTAATCAAAAGTTTGATTTTCTCTTATCAAAGAATTCAAATTTTATTCAATTATCAAATAATTCAATCTTATTCAATTATTTAATAATTTCAATCTTAATTATTAAAAATTTCAAAACTTAATAATTACAAACTTGATTATCAATTCAAACTTAATTATTAAATCATTTCCACTTAATTATAGATTCAAACTAAATCATCAAATCATTTCAACTTAATCATAAATTCAACTTAATAATTTCAAACTTAATTATAATTTCAAATTTAATTATTAAATGATTTCAAACTTAATAATTTCAAAACTCAATTATTACTAATTCCAAATTATTTATTTACAATTCCAAATTTTATTATTAAACATTTAAATTTCAAACAACATTCTTTCATCAATTACTACTTTAATATTTGCTCCATATTTCAATCTTTACATTTTCCTTCAAAAATTCAAATTCCAACTTCATTTCAAAACTTATTCTTTATTCGAATAAAATCATTATTTTATTTTATTTAAATCAATTTATCGACCAATCGGATTTTTATTTAATTCTCTATCCTAGGTCAAATTCATTTGGGTATATATCATTTCAACCCGATTTCAATTCCAATTCAAGATCAAGCATAATAAAAGGGAACTTGCAGTGTGATAACTGGGATGGTGTCAAAGTAAATAAACAAGCAATAGCAAACATTAATAACAATTCAATAACTAATTCAATTAAATAATCCCGAAATAGTCGTATTAATTCGCATTGTTATTTATGCGAATTAATATAATTATTTCTAGAATCTACACTATCATTTCATGTAGATTAAAGATTATTACACTAATTATTCTATGCAATTCTACACTTAACATTAATTGTTCAATTTCATATTACATCAACCTATACAATCATACATTCAATGGTTCAAGGTGTAATTAACCAATTCTACGTATCAATTTTTATCTAACATTTAAAGGTCGTATTACACAAATTTCAACTAAGCAAATTCAACACATATGTCAATTAAAAATTTTAACTATCCTGCGTCAAATTCAATTTCATAATATTTATCACTTATTCATTACAATTTAGCATCCAATATAAACAACAATCAATCAATCATTTATCAACCAAACTGGATTATCATTGTATAAATAATTTACAGATAATGGTGTCAGATGTCATAGGTGAACAGATACAGGTAATAGCATACATAGCAGTGTAAATAACTAACAACAACATATTTCAATTGTCGTTTCAATTGAAATCAAATTTAATAAATAAAAATATATTAACCGTGAGTGATTACTCACCTTCCGAGGCTAGAGAATACTGAAGATGACACACATATGCACAGAGAAACGGACACTGGAATTTGAGTTATGGATTCAAGCACGTTTTCGATGATCAAAGCTGATAAGAAGGAATTGATGAACGGAATCAGAATCAGATTGATATATATATATATATATATATATATATATATATATATAAGAAAGAATTATTTGCTATAAAAAAATAAACAATATTTAATTTAGTTTTACTTAAACACATATACTAAATTAAATATATATATATATATAGTTCCAAATTACTGTTTTAATTTAAAACACACATAAAAACAACATATATATACAACTCCCATTATAAACTTTAAGAAATATATGTCGTAAAATATATCAACACTGGTGTAAAGATATATATGGTCAAATATAAGAGGACCAACCCAAAACTATATACTATATTAACGCGCCAGTAACATACTTATGAAATCTATATATATAATATACATTTAACAATCAATATTGTATAACATACTTATGAAATCTATATATATAATATACATTTAACAATCAATATTGTATAGCACGACCAGGCAAGTGGTCGAAGAAAGCTGCATCTATACGCAATCTTACATTATTATAAATAAAAAATTTAAAATCGATATTTCTTATAAAATTAATATAAACAATTTATAATGGAAAAATCTACGTACAACATATAACCACAACAGTTATTATATCTATTAAATTTCAAAGAAACTAACATATCCTTAAACAAGTCAGATATATTTAATATGTAAGGTGACAGCTCATATAAAAAAAATAAAGCAATCGGTCCTTACATCATTAAATCTATAACAATACTTCTTTTATACCGTAACATATACAGCAAATGTGTACAAAACTCCTTCCCAGATCAATTATGATAACTTAAAATGTAAAACAGCAAGCTATATATAAGGAGTAATTCTTACCTATACAAAACTGATCGTGTATATATATATATAGCTTATTATTATTTTTATTATTTCAAAAATCATGAAAAATAGAAATAAAAGGCATGAGATATATCATACAACTAAATATATATGTTAGTATAAACTTACACATACTCATATAAATCTAACAGTAAAACAAATATAACTTTTATAACCTGTATACCTAAACATATAACAACTTATATATTCAACACATTATAAGTAACCTATTCATCAAAATGTTTATAATTTAATATTTAAACACATACATAGGCACATATAATTACTAATAATATATAAATAGTATGAAGAATACCCATGCTAGCAAGAACGATGGAAGGCCGCGAACGACTGTTGATGGTTAGAGAAGGGATTTGCCTTGCATGTTTTGGCTATGGTTGTGCTGTCATAGGGCAAGGAGGTGGAAGTGTAAATGAGTGGAAGATTTGAGGGCGGATCGGAAGTGATGGTCGTTGCAGGCTTCGGTCGGTCAGCGGAAGGCTCGAGAACTGCTGTAGGTGGCATGTGCCATGTGGCATGGTGGAGGCGGAATCATGGAGGGCCAAGGTGGTGGCAAAGTCGATGTGATGGAGGCATTGCTGGGTGAGGGGTGATGGGTCTCGGGTGCTCATGCCAGTTGCGTGAAAGGTGGTACGGTGGCAAGGTGTGGCGCAGGGGAAGAAGGTGGTTGTAAATGGTCTCGGGTCGGAAATGAGAAGTGGAAGAATGCATGCGTTCGGCCTTGAAGAAGAAAAGGAAAAAAAATATGAGGGGAAGATGGAAGGAAACGTAATTGAGGAGGTGTATCAGGAAATGAGCAAAGCAAATAGTGGACCATGACTTCATTTTATTATTTCCAAAGTAACCAGAGAGTCTAATTTCATGGAATAGGGAAACGTGAAGTCACAAGTTGAATTTCGGGAATTTGAAAAAAAAAACTACAGGCTACTTGATTTTCGGTTGAATATACGAAAGGGCAAAAGAAAGACCAAAGGTTTAAAATAACCGGTACCGACACGGTTATCCGTTACGCGGGTTCCGCCGAAATCCAGACATCAAAACACAGAATTGAATATACCATAGAGATCAGTGCGATGAGACGATCAAAACGGTATACGGATATCGGTGTTATGATTGAATTATAAAAATTCGAATTTTATAATAGCGGAAAATGCATGAAAAACGTAGAAAAATAAGATCGACGGAGCCAAAGATGTCCGAATTTGGAAAAACGACAAACTGACATCTTGCTCAGAAGATGGTTTAGAATTTTTCTATGTAAAAATATTTTGGTTTTGAAAAAGTTTTATTTTCATCGCTTTTTAACTAATTAAATTTAAGTAAATTTACGCACGAAATAAACTTTCATATTTTCGGATGAAAATTTACCGGTTGCTATGTTTAACAGGACGCATTCCAAATATCAAATTTATATTTCAAAATTTTATCGTTTAAAATGCCCACAAAATTTCAATTAATACGTTATGAAAACCGGTTAAATTTACGGGTCGTTACTGAGCTCCACCCAAAGAAGCCACAGGTGCCGGTCCCCAAACATCCGTGTGAACATACTCAAGAACGCTTCTCGAATCATGCTTTCCCTCATCGAATGAAACTTTAGTTTGCTTCCCCATGACGCATTCTTCGCAAAACTCTAACTTGTTGAAACTTCCTCCACCGAACATCTCCCTCTTCCAAAGAACATCCAAACTCCTCTCCGAGACATGACCTAACCTCAAATGCCACAATCTTGTCACATCCAAGCCACGAGAACTATTAACTCCTATATAATTTCACCTTCTACAGTCACTTCTTGAAGCAAATAAATGCCACGAGTCCTAGGTACAACAAAATGGTACAGCCAAATCTACTTTCATAGGTACAACTATAAATGCATGCACATTATGACTAGATATAGGTCCATCTGAACGTGCCTATATACTCATTACTTTAAAGTCCTTCTAAATTAAAGTTTTCATTCAAGCTATTATCCTTATGTTACTATTCATTTTTGCTTTCGTACCAAGGTTAATTTTCATTACACAGTCATAAAAATATCATATATCCATTATCCATATACATTTTACTCCTTTTATTTTGTAAGTTTTATCACAAAGGGAAATTAATTGAAATATGAGATAATCGATTAAAACCTAGAATATTTTGACAACACTAAAAATACAAGAAGATAATTTGATGAAACTATGTTATCAAATGGATTCACAATAAATGAATCAGTTAAATGTGTCTACATGAAACACACACATTTAGGATATGTCATTGTTTGTCTTTATGTTGATGACCTGTTGATCCTAGGAAATAACTAGGCCATAATAACATCTACAAAGAATATGTTATCCTATAGATTCGATATGAAAGACCTAGGACTAGCTGATGTGATATTGCGTGTCAAAATTTTGAGAACACCACAGGGATATGCATTGTCCCAATCACATTACATCGAGAAGATACTTGAAAATTTCAAGAATTAATATAACTGTTGCAAAATCACCTGCAGATATGAACCAAAATTGGGTAAAGAACACTGGTGATGGTATCTACCAGCTTGAATACTCTCGTATACTAGAAAGTATCATGTATGTTATGAACTGCACTAGGCCAGATATCGCATACGTTGTAAGTAAGTTGAGTAGATTTACCAGCAATCCAGGTAAACATCATTGGAAAGCGATAATCAGAGTTCTAGGATATCTAAAGTATACACAGAACTATGGTCTACATTATACAAACTATCCTTCAATAGTGGAAGGATAAAGTGATGCCAATTGGATAGCTGGATTACAGATACAAAGTTTGCAAGCTGATATGTGTTCACATTAGGAAATGGAGCAATATCATGGAAATCATCCAAACAGACTTGTATAGCTAGACTTATGATGGAATCATAGTTTATTGCACTCGATAAGACCGCAAAAGAAGCAGACTGGCTTTGAAATTTCTTGGAAGATATTCCAAATTGGAGCAAACCTGTGCCTCCAATATGTATACATTGTGATAGCCAATCCGCAATGGGAAGAGCTAATAGTACACTATACAATGGTAAATCTAGGCATATTCGTCGTAGACATAAAACAATAAGACAACTTCTCCCTACTGGAGTTATCACTATAGACTACATAAGATCAAAAGATAACATAGCGGATCCACTAAATAAAGGCTTGCCAAGAGAGAAAGTTCAAATCTTATCGATGGGAACGGGGTTAAGGCCCATAGAATAAAAGTTTTTCTTTTAATGGAAACCCCACTTAGTTGACTGGAGATCCCAAGATCTTGGTTCAAAGGGACAACTAAGTTTAAAAGAAATTTGATGGTACTGTTACACACAAACCATTCCTATTATAAGTCATTGCTTTATTATAAGTCATTGCTTTATTTGTTGGAAAATAGGATAAGTATTGATATTTTTAATGATGTCTGTACTTGAGGAATTGTGAATACCCTTTACAGAATCACCTACGTAAGTGCGAAGGTGCCTCTTCAAAGAGAATTATGAGGCCAAATTCTCTAAGCACTTATGAGACCAGACAGGTGTTCAATGCTAAAACGAACACATACAGAGAACGAAGGATTATAAGAAATGTTTGTCGTGTGTTATCTATTGTAGAATTACACAAAAGGCTTACAATTCAAGGACATTCTATGTCTACTGATTCTCCTATAATTCAAATAGGTAAACACTAGGAAAGCTCAAGGCCTCTGTGCTACTTTAACCGATACGATAAATGGTTCGTGAAACTAGGAACAACTGCTCATTCATGTGGGGACTTGTTAGAAATGAATGAGTTGGTGGAGAAATTTGGAAGAAGAAAGCATTATACAAAGTCCCACATCGGGGAGTATTTGCACCAATTCCTCTATATATATTACAGTCCAACATAGTATATCAAACAGAAGGAGAACGATGACAAAGTGTGGAAGGGATAAGGAAATGTGGCATGTAGGCCTTCATATTAATATTAAATATGTCAAAGATAGGGCCTTGGGGCTCTTGGGGTCTCGTGATTAAATGGGCCGCCGAATGCCGCTTGTGACTGCATGCGCCAAAACGGCTATTTTTCGATCGGGTGTGTCTGTTCGTTTGAATGGTAGCCAGATGCGGCCATTTCCTTCCAGACGCGCGCACACAATGATCACTGCTGTTGGTTTAAGGGTTGCAACCTTTCCAACAGTCACGACCACTTCGAACAGGCACCTCCTCCACTCTATAAATAGGAGGCCCGAATATGAGAATTAAACTATATCTCTATTCTAGTGCTATAATCTCTTCAGTTCGTCCGTGCTTCGTCTGCAACCACCACGCTGCGGGGCTGGTCCATTTCATCTTGGGAAACAAATTGCTAACACCCGAAAAACTACGTACGGTGGCAGTATTGTTTCAAGGAAATAGTTTCTACTGGACTCAGACACTTTAATCGGTAATACCTTTCATAAAGATCTGCTCACGCATTTTGGTGTTACAATTTATCAAAATTAATTGACAAATTAGTGACAATTTTTGCCGTTATTACTTCTGCATTATTCTCTAACTGTTATTGAAGTTACAATTGGTTTCGTAACACTTTTCGGTAGTTAAGACCGACATTCTTGAAACAATATTTTTTGTTGTAGATGACGATGTCTCCAAATAGCAACAATAATAACGCTGCACCAACGCAGACGGTGACAAACACTCAGCCAGCGCCTCTGGTTCCGACAATGGAACTGTCTCATGGGGAAAGGCCGAAAAAGTTCAATGGGATGGACTTCAGGCGTTGGCAACAGAAGATGTTGTTTTATCTAACAACATTAGGCCTCGCTAAGTTTCTAACCGAAGATGCTCCTAAAGTTGGCCTACTCGAACCCGATGCAATCGAAGTGGAGGCCGCAAATTTCTGGAAAAATTCGGGCTTTATGTGTAAAAATTATATTCTGAATGGTCTGGTTAATAACCTCTACAATGTCTATTGTACTGTTGCAAGATCTAAGGAACTCTGGATGGCCTTGACAGAAAGTACAAAACTGAAGATGCAAGCATGAAGAAATTCATCGCTGACAAATTTATCGACTTCAAAATGGTAGATTCAAAGACTGTGATCAACCAGACTCAAGAACTACAATTGGTCGTCTGTCAACTGCAAGATGAAGGGATGATACATAGCGAATCTTTCCAGGTTTCCGCAACCATTGAGAAACTTTCTCCATCATGGAAGGACTTCAAAAATTACCATAAGCGTACACGTAAGGAAATGACAATAGAAGAACTCATAGTTCGTCTGCGAATTTGTAACGACCCGTATTTTTAGCTATTTTAATTAGAAAATTTAAGGTGATTATTGAAGGAAAATGATTATTAATGTAATTTGTTGAATAATTTAATATTTGAAATTATTTGAATAATTGGATAACGGGTTTAATATGATTAAAAATGATTTGTAAAATTCTATTTTATCATATTAAAGTTAGAATGATGTTGTAGAACTTTTAAAATCGAATTAAAAGTAAATTTGTGAAAATTGAATATTTTAATATTTAATTGACGAGTTAAAATAGCCATTTTTCAAACAGTCTCGGATTTCGACGAAACTTGTTTCATCGGATCCGTAATAGTAAATTATGGCAGGATTTCAATTTTCGTAGCAATTGGACTTGTCGTTTGGCCGTGCGAGCTTGAAACGCGTAGAAATTTAATTTCGAATTTAATTAAAATAATCGACTTCGAAAAGCTATCTTCCAGATATGATCGAATTAGGCTTTGAAACTAGTTCCATTGCGTCCGGAATGGGGGTAAAAGCTTATAAACGCCTGGCGGCACGTCTCGATTGGAGTTCGGATGATTTTGGACCTACCTATATAAATACGCATGCAAACCGAGACAGTTTTATTATTATTTTAGTCCAGAAACCCTAATTCTAAATCATGGACGCCACCTATTTCATGGCCAGAAATTGCCGATCTTCTTTCCTTAATATCTCTCAATCCGTTCGACGAAATCGAAAAATTCCAAAAGCAAAAGTGTAAATCTCGACGAGCTCTTCAAATCCATACGGTTGATGTATGCTAATTTTTTATGGATTCGTCCAGATCTGACTTGGAAGTGTGTACGTATTTCCTTGGATTGCGTGCAAACAACGGCGAATGACGGGATGAAACTTGGCGCGTAGGTGGCTCTGGTGAAGGGCTTCGTGGTGGCGCTAGCTGATCGTTCTGGAAGTCGACGAGGTGGTCATGAAAATTGCTTGAAGATCGGCGGCTAATGGGTTTGCATACGTGAATTTCACGTTGGGGAAGAAGCGCCGGAATCACGGAGATGAGAGCTGCGCTGCAGTGCAGATCCGAAAGTGTTTGGAGCTCATTAAAATTTTATGTTAAATCAAACGTCGTTCGATTTGATTTAAAATCGTAAAATCAAGGTGAGTGTTTTATAACGCTCACAACGTACTGAATATCTTTATGCTAGTTAAATTTGACATTATGCATAGTTATGATTTTTATTTGTTGTTGTTTGATAAAATTTAATTATCATATTGATTGTCATTTGAATTCACCGTTAAAAAAATTAAATTGACAGTTAAATTTAAATTAAAATTGAATTGCGATTAAATTACCTGACATTGATAAATATGAAATTGCCGTGAATTGTATTGCCTATTGGATGATGTATTTCGATGGATGTTGTTGGTTGATATTTAAATGTTTGGATGTTTATTTGTTTATATATATCCTGCTATGCATACATATGACACTGTGATTGATTTAAATGATATATTCATCCCTGACATTTAATTGTAATAACTAATCACTTGGCCATAGGTTAGAAAATTATATACGGACACCGAGTTGGATAAATTAAATGATTTTAAAAGTTGTTTTGAAATTATTTAAATGAATTGATTTTAAGAATAAAATCCAATTTATGGAAATTGAATTATTTTGAATTAGAGCTCGAAATGTTAGAATTTAAACTTGGTAAACGAAATTATTAAATAAAATCGAAGTTTAGATTGAAATTGAAAATTGAAATACGGTGTAAATTTTTGAAAGTTGATTTGTTTTAAAAGATTGGACTTTTAATCGAACTCTGAATATTTCTAAGAAAATTGATATGAAATGATATTTTAAGTTTGAGTTTGGAATTGAAAATTTATTTGAAATTTAGATTTAAATTAATTTGGAATTGAATAGAAATTTAAAGAAATTTGTGAATTGAAATCGAAATTTACGTGGAATAGAAATTTATTCAAGTTGAAATTGGAATAAATCGATTAAATCGAAATGGAATTTGGATTTGATTTGGATAGGAAATTTGGGAAGTTGACCGGTTTGACTTTGGAATTATTTATCAAATAATTTTAGATTTTTTCCAAACTATTTTATATATAAACCATTTTATATTCAAATTATTTTCGATTAAACTATTTAAATATTTTCTATTAAACTATTTTGAATTATTTAACTATTTTAAACTATTTAAACTATTTTCTTAAATTCAAACTGGTTAAAGAGACGGAAATGTTTATATTTAAACCTTTGGTTTAAATACGAACTAAGTTAAAGTAGAGATTATAACCTAAATTGAATTCGAATCAAATTTTGAAGTGAAATTGATTTATCGGATAAAATTGATAATTTTGAATATATGATGATTTTGAAATGGATTTGATTTTAAAGCGAATATGATATTTTGTTATCAATCATGAATCAATTTGAAATATAAAAGAGCCATCAGTGTAATAATACGTAGTTATTAAAGAGACCGGGATCGGATATGGACATACTCTCTGTCGATACCGAAAACCACTTTAATAACTATTATACGCGGAGTGTTGATCCAGAATGAAGTGGATGGTTTAGTGAACGCGTTGACTAAAGAAAGAGAACGATATTGGATGACCCCTGACATGACTAAAACAGGAGCCGCGCCGGGCCATTGAGGTTCGCCACCTCTAGCGGACACACTTCTTCGATACCATATATATTACATTTGTGATTTGATTTGGGTGCACCCCTTGATTTGGGAGTGTTGTTTCGCGGTGTTGAGGTAGTAGCTGCTATGCTCAACATCAGTCCGGATCACGCAACTACTAGTATCCTAGTTGGTATCGCCTCATGTACCTTGTCATACTGATTATCCTATTCGCGACCACTACGTTTTGGTTTGTACCTTGAGTATATGGATTGCCCTCTGGTGACTTCCGGTTTTGGGGAAACTACGGTCTTGTATATGCTTTTGGGAATATAAAATGTGTTAAGGGGGATTATGGTAACGCCTTAACGCTATTTTGATACTTTATATTACTGATAGACATTATCTACTTAGCGTACATTACTACCTAGTAGATAGTTTAACGGATCCTTGAAAGGTGGAAAATCCCGTAACATCTCTTAGGTTATTGCACGCACGTTGACACTGGATATGAGATGTCAAACCCCATAAACATCTCTGACGCCGTCACACTCATATTTATTTATGATTGATTTAACTTTCATATAGATATTTTAGTCCTGACTCGAGTGTTTTGTCTTTTCATTACGCTCGGGTCAGTCCTGAGTTTTCAGATTTTTGAAGATCTATTCTGGAGGACGAAGACGAAGATTTGGTATACTATTACTATTATTATCTGTGCATCATGTTGTCTGCTGCATTATTTATTTGTTCTGTTGTATATGTATAACTCTGATAAATGTTGTATAAATAATTGTCTAAGTATAGTAAACAGCTTCATGAACTGTTTATTTGACTATTATATTTTATCGTTCCGCTGCGAGATTCTGTGTTGTTTCATTTCCTTTATTTCTTTTCTTTTCTTAATTACCCCAATAACCATCTGCCTTTTTTTAATGGTTTGGAACTGGCATGTGTATTTGATCGTCGGTTTAAACCGTCCAAAAAGGCGGGTCGTTACAGAATTGAGGAAGATAATAGAAATTATGAGAAAAAGATCTCTCAGAATATGGCTGCCAAAGCAAATGTTGTTGAGCCAGATAAACCTAACAAGAGAAAACGGGAGAATGCGCCTCAGAAGTCGAAGAAGAAATTTTAGGGTTCTTACCATAACTGTGGAAAAAAGGGGCATAAAGCTGCCGAATGTCGCACTCCCAAAAAGAAGAAATCAGAAGCAAATACGGCTGAAGTTATAGATGGCATTTCTGACATGGATTTATGTGCAGTAATATCGAAATGCAACCTTGTTGGTAATTCAAAGGAATAGTTTGTAGACACAGGTGCCACTCGACACATATGTGCTAATAAGTGGATGTTTACAACTTATAAAACTGCAACTGATGATGAACAACTTTTGATGGGCAATTCATCTGCATCAAAGGTCGAAGGCAAGGGAAAAGTTGTGCTGAAACTATCTTTTGGAAAAGAGCTTGCTTAGAGTGATGTTCTTCACGTTCCAGAAATCCGCAAGAATTTGATATAAGGGTCCTTGCTTAGCAAGCATGGTTTCAAATTAACCTTTGTATCCGATAAGTTTGTATTACCAAAGAATGGAGCGTATGTAGGAAGAGGATATGTATGTGATGGTTTATTCAAGGCAAATGTAACAACTATTGTACCAAACATTGATATGAATAAAAATGAATCTTCTGCTTATATTGTTGACTCTTCTAACATATGACATTCTAGATTAGGGTATGAGAATTTTGATACACTGCGAAAAATGAATAATCTAGAATGTATACCAAAATGTAACATAGACTCCAACTATAAATGTCAAATTTGTGCAGAAGCAAAATTGACAAAAACCTCGTTTCATCATGTTGAACGAGAAACTGAACCTCTAGACCTTATACACACTGATGTATGTGATTTGAAAATGTGTCATACTAGAGGAGGAAAAAGATATTTCATTACGTTTATTGATGATTGTACTAGGTACTGCTATGTGTATCTCCTTAGAAGCAAGGATGAAGCATTCGATATGTTTAAACAGTATAAAACAGAAGTTGAGAATCAACTCAATAGGAAAATTAAAGCTTTAAGAAGTGATAGAGGAGGAGAATATGAATTTTCTTTTGAGAAATTCTACACTGAGCATGGCATTGTACACCAAACTACAGCACCATATTCACCTCAATCCAACGGTATAGCCGAACGGAAAATAGAACTCTTAAAGAAATGATGAATGCTTTATTAATCAGTTCTGGCTTACCAGATAACTTTTGGAGAGAAGCTATTCTTTCGGAAAACCATATTTTAAATAAAATACCATGAAAGAAAACATCCAAGTCTCCCCACGAACTTTGGAAAAATAGACCGGCATCCTACAAATACTTAAAGTGTGGGGGTGTCTTGCTAAAGTAGAGATACATAAACCAAAGAAGGTCAAGATAGAACCAACAATTGATTGTGTATTCATTGGATATGCACCAAATAGTGCTGCTTACCGATTTTTAGTACACAAATCTGAAATTGATGATATTCATGAAAATACCATCATTGAGTCGAGAAATGCAAGATTTTTTGAACATATATTTTATTTAAAGCAAGGCACTGACGGTGATACTCATAAGAGACCAAGGGAAGATGAAATCTCCAATTCTCTTGAGGATACTGAAGATAACCTTCAGCAAATTAGTGATGATCAACAAGTGGAGGAACCAAGAAGAAGTAAAAGGTCTAGAACCTCAATAACCTTTGGACCATACTCCTATACCTTTATGTTAGAAGATGATACATTGACATACAAACAAGCTATGTCCTCCAGCGATGCCCCTTACTGGAAAGAGGATATTAACAATGAGATAAAATCCATTATGGCTAACCATACCTGAGAGTTAGTTGACTTACCTCAAGCATGCAAGACCTTAGAAAATAAATGGATATTTAAAAAGAAATTGAAACCTGATGGTTCAATAGACAAGAACAAAGCTCGTCTTGTAATCCAAGGATTCATACAAAAGGAAGAACTGGACTATTTTGATACATATTCACCAGTGATGAGGATAACATCAATTAGGATGCTTATTGCAATCACATCCGTACTTGATTTAGAAATACATCAAATGGATGTAAAAACTGCATTTTTGAATGGTGAACTAGAGGAAGAAATATATATGAAGCAACCTGAAGGGTTTCTGAGCTATGGAAAGAAAAATAAAGTATGAAAATTAGTAAAGTTGATTTGTGGCCTTAAACAAGCTCCAAAACAATGGCATGAGAAATTTGATGAAACTATGTTATCAAATGGATTCACAATAAATGAATCAGATAAATGTGTCTACATGAAACACACACAATTAGGATATGTCATTGTTTGTCTTTATGTTGATGACCTGTTGATCCTAAGAAATAACAAGGCCATAATAACATCTACAAAGAACATGTTATCCTCTAGATTCGATATGAAATACCTAGGAATGGCTAATGTGATATTGAGTGTTAAAATTTTGAGAACACCACAGGGATATGCATTATCTCAATCACATTACATCGGTAAGATACTTGAAAAATTCAATCAATATAATATAACTATTGCAAAATCACCGTAGATATGAACCAAAATTGGGTAAAGAACACTGGTGATGGTATCTACCAGCTTAAATACTCTCGTATACTAGGAAGTATCATGTATGTTATGAACTGCACTAGGCCAGATATCGCATACGCTGTAAGTAAGCTGAGTAGATTTACCGGCAATCCTGGTAAACATTATTGGAAAGCGATAATCAGAGTTCTAGGATACCTAAAGTATACACAGAACTATGGTCTACACTATACAAACTATCCTTCAATAGTGGAAGGATACAGTGATGCCAATTGGATAACTGGATCACAAGGTACAAAGTCTGCAAGTGGATATGTGTTCACATTAGGAAATGGAGCAATATCACGGAAATCATCCAAACATAGTTGTATAGCTAGATCTACGATGGAACCAGAGTTTATTGCACTAGATAAGACCGCAGAAGAAACAGACTAGCTTCGAAGTTTCTTGGAAGATATTCCAAATTGGAGCAAACCTGTGCCTCCAATATGTACACATTTTGATTGTCAATCGGCAATTGGAAGAGCTAATAGTACACTATACAATAAATCTAGGCATATTCGTCGTAGACATAAAATAATAAGACAACTTCTCTCTAATGGAGTTATCACTATAGACTACATAAATTCCAAAGATAATATAGCGGATCCACTAACTAAAGGCTTTGCCAAGAGAGAAAGTTCAAATCTCATCGATGGGAATGGGGTTAAGGCCCATAGAATAAAAGTTTTTTTAATGGAAACCCCACCTAGTTGACTGGAGATCCCAAGATTTAGGTTCAAAGGGACAACTAAGTTTAAGAGAAACTTGACGGCACTGTTACACACAAACCATTCTTATGATAAGTCAGTGCTTTATTTGTTGGAAAATAGGATAAATATTGATATTTTTAATAATGTCTATACTTGAGGAATTGTGAATACCCTTTACAGAATCACCTACGTAAGTGCGACGACGCCGCTTCAAAGAGAATTATGAGGCCAAATTCTCTAAGCACTTATGAGACTAGACGGGTGTTCAAGGAAAAAATGAATACATACAGAGAACGAAGGATTATAAGATACATTTATCGTGTGTTATCTATTGTAGAATTACACGGAAGGCATACAGCTCAAGGGCATTCTATGTCTACTGATTCGCCTGTAATTCAAATAAGTAAACACTAGGAAAGTTCAAGGCCTCTGTGCTACTTTAACCGATACGATAAATGGTTCGTGAAACTAAGAACAACTGCTCATTCATGTGGCGGATTGTTAGAAATGAATGAGTTAGTGGAGAAATTTGAAAGAAGAAAGCATTATACAAAGTCCCACATCAGGGAATACTTGCATGAATTTCTCTATATATATACTACAATACAACATAGTATATCAAACAACAGGAGAATGATGACAAAGTGTGAAAGGGATAAGGCAATGTGGCATGTAGGCCTTCATATTAATATTAAATATGTCAAAGATAGGGCATTGGGCCTTGCGGCTCTTGGAGTCTTGAGATTAAATGGGCCGTCGACTGCCGCTTAGGCCTGCATGCGCCAAAATGGCTATTTTTCGATCGGATGTGTCTGTTCATTTGAACGGTAACCAAATGCGGCCATTTCCTTCTAGACGCGTGCATACTTCGGTCACTGCTGTTGGTTTAAGGATCGTAACCTTTCCAACAGTCACGACCGCTCCGAATAGGCACCTCCTCCAGTCTATAAATAGGCGGACAGAATTTTAGAATTATTCATTCAGTTTACTCTCGGATTATGTTCCTTCTTCCCGCTATATCTCTGTTCTAGTGCTATAATCTCTTTAGTTCGTCCGTGCTCCGACTGCAACCACCACGCTGTGGGGCTGGTCCGTTTCATCCTGTGAAACAAATTGCTAACACCCGTAAAACAACGTACAACGACAATATTATTTCAAGGAAACAGTTTCTACTAGACTCGGACACTTTAATCAGTAATACGTTTCATACAGATCCGCTCACACATTTTGGTGTTACAATTTATTAAAATTAATTGACAAATTAGTGATAATTTTTGCCGTTACAACTTCTGCTTTATTCTGTAACTGTTATTAAAGTTACAATTGGTTTCGTAATACTTTCCGGTAGTTGCGACTAACATATTTTTATGCTGTAAACAATGAAAAAGGATCAATAATATCCCATATACAGATATGGTGCTAGAAATTAGTTATTATCATTTACAGTTTGCATTCTGCTATTCGTTTCAAAAACTAGAATATTTTGAAATATTATACTTCCATTAGATTTTATGAGCCTACAAATTATATATATTAACATAATATATTTAGCATATGGTTCTCTTGGTGAGTGAGAGTGTCCGAAATACTAGGTCCTCTTCCTCCTTCATTCAATGCTCCCTCCACCTAAAACCATATCACATATTATGATATGGTTCAACATATGTATATATGGGGCTTGGATCGACTACGTCTCATTTTTGCTACACCTCAAATCCCTTTGATTTTAACCACATGTTTCGAATTAAATAATATACTTTCTCTCTCCTCAAGTGAGATGTGAAGTGAGATGAGAGAGAAGGTATATAATTTAATTCGGAACGTGTGTTTGAAATCAGGGAGATTTGAGGCATAGCAAAAGTCAGGTGTAGCCGATCCTTGCCCATACACACACACTACACATCTATGTACAATAAGTAAATAAATTTAAGAAAAACATACCTGGTTTGCAGAAGCTGCAACACCAAATTTAAATTCATTAGAGAACATAGACCTTCCTATATCAACTTCAAGTGGAACTAAAATGGTCAATGGTTGGGGTATGGGTGCTGTATTTTGGCTATCAAAGCATGCAATATGAGTATTTGACCTCTTGCTCCTATAACTAATGGTCAACTTTTCCTTTGAAAGAGAAAGACTGGCATCATGTTTACTGGATGCTATTAGAGATGGATCACCAGTCCAATTTGCATGTTCAGAAGTTGAGCCATAATTTATTTATTTTAATTGAAGGCGTTCCCTTTTCTTGCTTGTGATTACTAATACAACTATGTGCATGTTTTTATAGAGGCTGGAAGCCTGTAAATATAGTGTACGTATCTTGGCAGTTTGATTGGCAGTGCAACTTTTATGTAATTAATGGAGATTAAAAAGTAACTTAAAAAATTAACATAAGCAATAGACCATAGCTTCCAGGTGGGGTTTCAATTGCATATAAAGGTTGGGTTGCAAGAATAATGTGATTGACATTTGAATGCACATATTATAGTTTTTAATTATACTTATATAATTCTATATTTAATTTAGTTTTATCTAATTGGTGGTACTGGATGATCATCTAGTACTATTTTTCATGAAGATGCATGCGGATATTATAGTTTATCATTTGCTTCTGCTATGGATATAATTTTGAAGCCATATAATTATTTTAGGTACTCTTCTTACAAATATAAGGTACACTCATGGGTTACAAGTATAACTATTGGTCAACCACTAAGTAAAAGTCAATGTTGCGTTAGCTCTACACTTGGGTGAAATAAATTCGAAGCGGATATGCTCATTGTGCTGTTAACATCGTTGAAAACATATTTATGCCTAGCAATGATGAGAGTAAGGCATGTCAATGAACAAATATGAGAATCAATATGGTTGTTGAATGCAAACAGTGTTGGATGGTGTTGTACTCATATGCGTATCTCAAAAATCAGAACTTGCATCCAAATTCGTATCAGTTGACATTTTAAAATGCATATCCATATCTGCATATCGTGTCTATCCAAAACGATGCAGATAATGAAATGCATTTTCATATTTACATCGTGTCTGTAATCAGAACAATGCAGATACTTTTTGATATCCAAAAATATTTTTGAAGTTTAAAGAGTTTATTTTTGGCTGTTGTTTCTTCAAGTGTCCCTTTGATTTGGTAGCATTGTGTGTGTTAATATTCCAAGGCGTCTCTTTGGCTTATGTTTATTTTTCACAGAAATGTTGTGTTGAAGTCTAGGCTATCTAGGCTATGCGGTTGTGTTTTGGTATTTATATTCTTGTAATACTTTGTTTTCAAGTCTAATGAAAAAGAAATCATGTTGTAGGTTGTTCTACTATTTTCATGATCCTATATTAGTTCCTCTTTTGTTTTTAACATGGTATGACGATTCGGATTTTCTGACATTTGTTATTGGATAATTAACTGTTTTCGATTATTGAAATATTAATTTATTAAGTCAAACAAATAAATTTCTGATAATTAAAATATCTGAATATATATATGTATTGATAAAAAATTATATTTAATCTTAAATTTTAAAATTTTCAGGTATGATAAATTATATGTATATGTAAACTCCACCATTTAATTAAGATAAAATATCCATGAATATATATAGATAAATATATACACAGGCTTTATGATAATTAAATATACACACACACACACACATGTATATAAGTGTATATATATGTATGTATGTATGTATGCCTATATGTAGCAATGTATACGAGAATGTGTATAAATGTAAATGTAGATATATACATATATGGGGGCAAACGTATGTAGGTAAAAGTATGTTAATATAAAATAATGTATATGTAAATCCCTTAATATATATATATATAGTGTATGAAGATAAATGTTTATACGTACTTAGGGAAACATCATCATGGGAAACATTTAATTCTAGCAAGCAAAACATAAAATCAAGTCACATAATATAGCAAATCAACTCATATAATCAAATCAGCCTTCATATGAATCAAATCGAAATAAAACAAAAGAAAATTAAAATAAGAAATTTAAGGCCTGTATATGAACAATATGTTTCGGCCTCTTATTTACTTGTTTCCTTCATCTACATACCATATGTTATCTGCACATATACCATTCTAGTCAAAAATATAAAACAAAATCAAAGTCAAGTCTTAAAATCAAGCCTTTCATAACATATCAAATCCGCCTTATAAATCAATCCGGGTAGGGATCAAATCAGCAAATCAAAAAAATAAAAAATAAATAAATAAAGCTTGTACATATGTAGGCCTCTACCTTGCTCTGTGCACTAGTTCCTCCTCTCCTATATATTCATAGCCTAGCTTTTTAGTTTGCTCACACATAAAGGAGTTTTTTTTGAAGAAACCTGTCATTTAAGTGAAGAAAGAAGAGGAAGAAGAAACAGCAGTTTTCAAAGAACTGAGAGTTAAAACCTCCACTGTTTAATAAGAAAATCCTTGTATATGTTAATACTTGAGAATATAGATGTATCTTTAGCTTGTAATATTGTGTATGCGATTGTTATGCTATTATGTCGATGCATATATATGTGTAGACTTGAGCAACTTCACCTGTATACTAAACAACCTGTACATCACCAGGAACAAGATCTCCGTCTTGTTTTATTGGATAAAATAGTGGAATTTTCTACTTTAGAAATGAATAACTCAACATTCACCTAGATTTAAACTATGATTCCAAGACAAAAACAATTTATTTTTAAGCATAGAACATTTCGAATTTTTTTGCATTCAACCTCACCAAGCATAGGAAGAGAAAATCATTTGTAACAGTGAATGAGGCAATATTGTCAAAAATCCAACTAGCTTAAATTAATAATCAGATCATATAGTTGTATTCACGATGGAAATGCATGATTTTTGCGAGTGATGGGAGAATTTTTACTGACTTATAGAAGGGAATTTTTTAAGATGAGCGGAAGTCGGTGAAAGGTCGAATTCAAGAACCTCGGTTGATTTGGGGTCACGACACTTGGTGTGGAGGAGCGTTAAGTGGTGGCGAACCCGAGAAAAATAGGAGACAATTTTTCTGTGGAATGGGAAATGTGGCGAACTCGTGGTAGGGTTTGGGGTAGGATTTTGTTGAGGGTCGTTGTCGTGGAAATGGCGATGTGGAAGAGGCGAGTGAGATGTGCAGTCGAGGGGAAAAGATGGGGAAAGTCATGGCGAACGTAGTGGTGAAGATTTGTGGTATACGGTGGTGGGTGGTGGTGCAGAGAGGCAGAGGGATTGGCTCGACTATGTTGATGGTTTGGGTACCAGTTCGAAAATTCGAACTGGGCTTGTGTGACGACCCTGACCCGACCTTCGAAAATTGGCACCGAATACGACACTCGTATTCCAATACCGCAGATCCAAACGTCGAATCTGGTTCGCTGGAGCTTATAACACATCAAGTATAACAACACAACGGAAGAAAAGAAATGAATATCATCAATATACAATATTCGATACAACAATGATACAATATGAATCAATATTAGAGATATAAGATAACAATGCTACAGTGGAAAACCGAAAAACCCCAAACAGCAACAACAACTCTAACTCCAAAGCACCCAAAGCAAATACTCCAAACCACAAGCTCGAACCACCATCAAGTTTCACCAAGCTAAGCATGCCTCGTCCATGAATCCAAAGACTCCAATATCCAGGATCTCCAAAGAATACCAAAGAGAAAGCCAAAAGCTACTGAATCGATATCAATATCTACTATATGAAAAACCCAACTCTAGACTACCCGCGTGGAAAATTATGGGCACCCAGAGTTTAGGAAAGAAATAGTAAACTCCAGATCAGTCGTGGGACTGCTATGAGCAAAAGAATAATAAATTTTCGGTTGTATTTGTTTACTTACTCAATAATAACAACAAAAGAATCTATTAACTTGCAGTTTTAGAATTTGTTTAAAGCTTTAAACTTGTTGAATTGCTTGTGAATCAGGTTTTCAGTTTGAATCAAAAATTTAATTTCCAAGCTTTTGTTTTTAAATCTAAGAACTGCAATTTTCATTTGCACTGATCACTTTTTCCCTTTTCCAGATTTGAAAATTACTTTTACCTGATTTTGTTTTCAATTTGAAACAACCTGGAGTTTTGATTTAAACTTGCTTCAAATTGAATTTGGTTGAAGATTTGAATTTGCTGAGATGAATTCGCACATATGTGTTTATGAAATTTTTCTCTTATTCATATTTTTTAATTTTAGATTAAAAGAGAAAAAAAAACTTGCTTGCCACTTGTTAATATTCTTGCTAACACTTGTATAAATTCTTTGTCCTTACCTCACAAATGTCATCTACATCTATTTTGTGTTTAAACCCTTATTAACTTTCATTTATTTAAGTAGATCATCTATTCTATATTGACATAAGTTTATGTCTCCTTATTTATACTTTTCCTTTTTTATATACATTTATAATTTTTTTTATTGACTTTATTTTCAATATATTTATATCTTAAACTTAAGATATTATACTTATTAATAAATACATGTTCTAAAATTCTCATTTCAAACTTAAGAAATCATACTTATTATACTTTTGTTTCAAATATAAAATTTTCTTTACGTCCAGTTAAATTTCAATATATTAACATTTTATACCTTCAAAATATACATTCTTATCAAAGCTTTATATTTATTTATCAACTATATTTATTTTCAAGTATATAAGACAAATGAATTTTAAATCTTTTATTTAACCTTGTTTAACATCATATTATATATTAAAATTTAGAAAACAATTTTCTTATTATCTTTAAAAATATAGCTTTTAAATCCAATTTATTTCCTAAGATATTTATTCTTAAATTTCAGTCTATTTTATAAATACATGTTTATTCCCAATATTCAAATTTATTTTCTATCAATTCATAATTTAACCAAACTAAACCAAAATTTTATATTAATTTCCAAATAAATTAGGCTTTAACAAATCAGGAATGTTACAGATTCCCCCTTAAGAAAATTTCATCCTCGAAATTTGAAAGCAGGCAGACAACCAAGAAATATAGAAAGATCTAGAGATGAATCACCAGATTAAACTGAATATCTATTCTGCATTTGGCTTCCCAAATCAGAATATCAGTCATGGATACAAGAACGAATCAAGATACTCGGGTTACCAGAACTACGAATATACAGGGGCACTGGTTAGTTCGAAGGATTACTAACCACTCGTAGAATATACCTAGACCCAACAGAATAAACAGATATATGGATGCAATCCAAAAAAATTATTTTTTAGTTTAAACAACCAAAATATACCTATCAACCATAGCAACCAAATCAAACAATTCATCCAAACAAACAATTCTGACATATCTGGAGTTTGTGTCCCATGCAAATATATCAAAGCTTCTTCCTGGAGCTGCCAGGAATCATCAAAGATTTGAAAGGACGAATCAAAGGAGATTGATAGAGAAAGTTATTTCTGCTATTGCAGGGTATTGGCCATTTGTAGTGGTATTCCCCTATCCCCTATCTCGTCCTCTTCTTGCACTCATACTTACTAACAGTGGATAGTAAGAGAATTTACTGAGGCATTCGAACAGATGTCTTAGGGATATACTCATTCTAGGGTACACATCACCCTATCTCTAATGAGTCACCTAATGTGTTATACTCCTGAGCCAAAGTTTCAACCTTTAGCTCTGATACCAACTGTGACGGCCCTGACTCGACCTTCGAAATCGGCACCGAATACGACGCTCGTATTCCAATGCCGCAGATCCAAACGTCGAATCTGGTTCGCCGGAGCTTATAACACATCAAGTATAACAACACAGCGGAAGAAAAGAAATGAATATCATCGATATACAATATTCGATACAACAATGATACAATATGAATCAATATCAGAGATACAAGATAACAATGCTACGGCGGAAAACCCAAAAACTCCAAACAGCAATAACAACTCTAACTCCAAAGCACCCAAAGAAAAAACTCCAAACCACAAGCTCGAACCACCATCAAGTTTCACCAAGCTAAGAAAGTCTCTTCCATGAATCCAAAGACTCCAATATCCAAGATCTCCAAAGAATACCAAAGAGAAAGCCAAAAGCTACTTAATCGATATCTATATCTACTATTTGAAAAACCCAACTCTAGACTGCCCGTGTGGAAAATTGTGGGCACCCAGAGTTTAGGAAAGGAACAATAAACTCCAGGTCAGTCGTGGGACTGGTATGAGCCAAAGAATAATAAATTTTCTATTGTATTTGTTTACTTACTCAATAATAACTATCAAACGAATCTATTTACTTACAGTTTTTGAATTTGTTTAAAGCTTCAAACTTATTGAATTGCTTGTGAATCAGGTTTTCAGTTTTAATCAAAAATTTAATTTCCAGGCTTTTGTTTTTAAATCTAAGAACTACACTTTGCATTTGCACTGATCTCTTTTTCCCTTTTCCAGATTTGAAAATTACTTTTACCTGATTTTGTTTTCAATTTGAAACAGCCTGGAGTTTTGATTTACACTTGCTTCAAATTGAATTTGGTTGAAGATTTGAATTTGCTGAGATGAATTTACACATATGTGTTTATGAAATTTAGCTCTTATTCATATTTTGTATAGATTAAAAGAGACAAAAAATTTGCTTGCCACTTGTTAATATTCTTGCTAACACTTGTATAAATTCTTTGTCCTTACCTCACAAATGTCATTTACATATATTTTGTGTTTAAACCCTTATTAACTTTCATTTATTTAAGTAGATCATCTATTCTATATTGACATAAGTTTATGTCTCCTTATTTATACTTTTCCTTTTTTATATACATTTATATTTTTTTTATTGACTTTGTTTTCAATACATTTATATCTTAAACTTAGGATATTAAACTTATTAATAAATACATGTTCTAAAATTCTCATTTTAAACTTAAGAGATCATACTTATTATACTTTTGTTTCAAATATAAAATTTTCTTTAAGTCCAATTGAATTTCAATATATTAACATTTTATACCTTCAAAATATACATTCTTATCAAAGCTTTATATTTATTAATCAACTATATTTATTTTCAAGTATATAAGACAAAAGCATTTTAAATCTTTTATTAAACCATGTTTAACATCATATTATATATTAAAATTTAGAAAACAATTTTCTTATTATCTTTAAAAATATTGTTTTTAAATCCAATTTATTTCCTAAGATATTTATTCTTGAATTTCAATCTATTTCATAGATACATGTTTATTCCCAATATTAAAATTTATTTTATATCAATTAATAATTTAACCAAATTAAACCAAAATTTTATTTTAATTTCCAAATTAATTAGGTTTGAAAAAATCAGGAATGTTATAGCTTGGATGGTGTGTTTCTGGAGGGTCTTTGGGACGCGGGGTTGCTAGGCGAACGATGGAGATGGTCAGCAGTAAGGTTTCGATCATCGACAATTGGTGTGCATGCACGGTGGTGTGCGTGCTATAGTCGGTAGGAAAAAAAGAGGAAAGAAAAAAAAGAACATGAGGGAAGGGAGAAGATTGAAAGTTGGGTTGTGATCTTCTTTGCCTTTTTGGGCCGGTCGATATATTGTGGACTGGTTGTTTAAAATAAAAACAAGCGTAAGTGTTTATTAATGGTTAAATTTTGAATGTTAGTAATCGTTCAATTTTTTTAAGAACATTGTTTTCTCATTAACAAAAATTTCCAATGGATATGAAGTTCTTGTGTTGTGACCCTCTCGGCTAACCCTACAAGTTAAACTAAATGTATTAACTAATATGGAACTTAATAAATTTAATGTGGGTCGTTACAGTTGAATATACCATAGAGATCAGCACAACGAAGCGATCAAAATGGTATACAGATACAGTTGGTATGATCATCCAATCAAAAGTCGACAATCGGTATCGAAAATGCTGCTATTTTACCAGAAATAAGATAAACGAGAAATGACGTCTCACTCAAAATATGATTTACAAATTTATTGTATAAAAATATTAAAGTTTGAAAAATATTTTATTATCATCAAATATTAACTGATATAAATTTAAATAAAATTACACAATAAGATAAACTTCCATATTATCTGATGAAAATTTACCGTTTCCTATGTTAAAGTAGACTATTCCAAATATTAAATTTTCAACTCAAAATTTTATTAATAAAAATTTCAAAAAATACAATTAATTACATTTTTTAAAACCAGTTAAATTTATGGGTCGCTACATCTTCAACAGACATTATTTTTGTACTTAGAAGATACGAATGAGCAAGAATGAACAAGACTATTGTGGTGTTTATATTAGTTGCATTGCTTAAATCACATGGCGACAAACTTGTTTGAATACAAAGTGGCTACAGTGTCCTTTCACATTAGAATACTATAGCCACGTTGCACAGTTTTAAACATATGGCAGCCACCATTGATGGAAATGAATAAAAATTAGCTACAGTGTCCTCTCACATCAGAACATTGTAGCCACGTTGCATGGTTTTAAACACATGGCAACCATTATTAAATGTTTGAATTCAAATTGTCTTTACTCACTTGGCAGCAAGTGATGGTGTTTGAATTCAAAGTGGCTACAGTTCCTTGTCACAGTTGAACACTTCTTTGCCATCATCATGCTCATACGTGTTTGCCATTATCAACTCATTAAGCATACAAAAATGGTGGATTACAACCATACTTTTTTGCCATCATCTTACTCGTATGAAGGTCCTGTAAGTCACGTTACTCCACCGAATATGTCTTCTCCTCAATCAATAACCGAGTGGTATATTGAAATGGAGTAAATACGTTATGAGGATGTAAGAGAACATGAGAGAGATTTGCAAGAGCGTAGGCTAATGGAGGATGGAAGAAGGCAAAAGTAGAGCGGCCTAGTCAAATTATAACATTGCGAAGAAGGTATGAATAAAAAGGAGTGTGCATCTCCTCGATGTCCCTATAGTATGCTATATTTCGATATAGACATATAGGTATAACAGCACCCTTTCTAACCTCATCATCAGCCAAAGCCGGTAAATAAGCATAATATGATTCAAAATCCTTAAAGGAACTATCAAATAAAACTGACGCGCAGTCTGGTCAATCAATCTCGATACCGGTCAGCATATAACAATCTAAAAGAGTCAATCCCAACTTAAAATCAGGAAAATGAAACGTGTGAGTAGTAGGCCACCGTCTCTCGGTAAGGACCTTTATTATGCAACGGTCGACAAGTGTAAATATTGGTAAAGCTAGAAATTCATCGAAAGGTGATGCAAGTAGCCTATCCGAAATCGGTTGAGGTAATGTGATATAAAACTCAAAAATACACTTATACTAACTACCACGCATAGCTACATGACGAACCTATATAAGCAATTAATTAACGTTAATGGTAAACTAAGCAAACCAATAACATTCTTAGTTTGTGAGTGTTCATCTGATGATTAAATATTAAAATTATATCTGTGGCTTCGCTAGCATTATAGTAAGTCGATTTTCTATAGTCGAGGGGAGTTCGTGTAAGGATCGTAGATCGTCTACAGTCACGGTAGTATTTGGAATGATATGAGCTGCATCGGCATTGGTATCTACCATGGGTCGGACAGTCCGTCTACTGGTTTTGATGGAGAGTAGCGTCATTTGGACGTCTTGATCAATAAATTAGACACTGTAAAAAAGGAAATTGAGTGGTAAATAAATGAGGGTAGAAGAGGAAAACACGCCTCATATAGGCCTTTAGTCCAGATATCAGTTCAACAGACGCCTGATGCTCAAGTGTTTGTTGAGATAACGTCCGGTCTCATAAACTGTTGGAGGATTCGTGAGCTTACAAAATGTAAGCACACATTTTGTAACATATGCACTCCAAAACTATTGGAGATGCTCTTATTCTAGTATTTTATGGTTAAATGCTAAAACTCGGTAGCTTTTTATACTTTTTATCTTTCTTTTTTTGGCATTTTCTCATATAATGATATCGTACACTGTCCATTTTTTTACCTGCTGCTATTTTTGCAGCAATTAGCAATTAGTGAAAGATGAGATGAGCAATGATTTTGTTAGGCAGGTGGCACGGTAGGCAGCGAGTAGAGGTGTATTTTTATTTGTTAAGGTTAGGCTTTGAGGAGACGGTTATGAAGGGTGACAATTATGGGAGGTGACGACTACGAGCAACGTTGAAGCATGAGGAAAGAGTAGTGTAGGGGACACGACGACGTGGGAAGTGGTGGCGTGGGAAGCAGCGATTTGATCAATGCGTAAGTGAAGAATGAAATGTGACTTTATGGCTAAATTTTAAACATGATGTCCTACAAACCATTGAAGTTTGTAATTTGAACTAAATTGCCATATTATATATACACACATACATATGTAATACATACATACATCCGTGTGTGATATATTAAAATAAACATTAAATTAATTAATATATTAAATTAATTAAATACTGAATATTATAAAATAAAATATGATTTTATTTTAAATAGATAAATCGGATTCAATGCAATTGATAGATTACATAAGCTCATTAAGATCCAATTAGAAATTTATGCGTTTCACCCGCTGCCAAACTGGTAAGGACCCAACACCAATAACCACTCACTTAGAAATGTTGCAAATTTTATGTCGACAATTTATTCATACATCCGCCGCTGGCATCGACTTTAATGGGAGAGTAAATAATGGATGCAATTTTACATCAAATCCAACGTTGTTAACAAATTTGATACCTAACATCCGAGATTTGAAGACTACCCATATTTTAACTTGCTTTATTTCTTCCATGTCCAAAATAACAAGGATTAATATATTTGGGACATCTCTTTAGGTGACTAGCCTTAAAATTTTGTAGAATTGTAACTTTGAGATACACGAACCGATGCGAGAAAGTGTACAAAGTTAGCCACCACCTATACACTATGAACTTCCTTGAAACATCACTCTTTTATGGAGTTCCTCTCTAACGTGTGAGTTCTCCTCAATGGCACACATATAAATGCATGCACGCAAACGTATTGGTAAAGTGAAACAAAAAATTCGAACATCGAAAATACAGAAATTAATTCAATAATAAAATGCAAAGTTTACTCATTTTCTTATGTAGTTTTAATAATTTTATTGAAAATAGGTGCAATAACAAAAAAAAACTTAAGTAACGAAAAAGTCAAGAAGTTATACCTAATGTCAATGGTCAATGACATGGAGATCTTTGAGCCCCATCATCGTAATAAGGATGCCGTAAGCTTAGACGTCCCATCTCGAGACACATATTAACAAAAAGTATTACAGAGTAATGTTGTCTGCTAATGCGGAGAATAGAACTGGTTAGGAGCGACCATCTATAGTATTGTCTTAATGTCTATTGAATACGTCGATTAGTTCTCTGTATTCTTTTTTTCTAACTCAAAAGGATCGACGTATCCAATAAATGCTTAATACAAAACTACAGATGGTTATAGGATCTATCAAAATAAAATACAACAACTCAAATGCATATTTTATGTATAGATGATAGCTAACATTTAAAAGATAAAAAAACGAACGAAATTCAGAATGCAAGGAAAATATGGAAGTAAGATAATAGTCAACTGAACTTCATAAGAATAAAAATTTAATTACGAGAAAATCCAATGAGTAATAATGTGAATAGTTAACGCTCTGTAGGAAAACAAAATAATAAAAGTTAAGGCTTTGTTCGGTTTCATCTCAAGTTTTGCGTTTTCAAAATTCATTACAAAATATGTAAAGAGCGGAGTAAAATATTTAAAACTTCGAGTTAGTATGACGATGAAGAAGGAACTGCAGACGAAATGGAGGGATGGACCATTTTTTACCCTTTTGTTATTTTCCAAAATATGAAGAAAAAAAATTAGTTTTTTATTTTGTATATTGAGTTCATTTTTTGAATTTGTTGTTTCTCCAAAAAAACACATGAAACGTATTCTGATTTGTTTAGACGAAAACACAAAACTAACGGCAAACCAACTCAAGCCTTAAAGTTTTCATTCTGTAAGGTTATGGTCGTAGAGTGATGGCAGTAGTTTGTTAGACAATCACTTAAAATAACAGTAATTTTGGTTACGCAGATAAACAGTATTTACTTCAGATTCGTAGCAGCGGAAATACAGAAGCAAAAATGGTAGGCATTTATGTAAAAATAGACCTCCTCCTTCGTTCAACCGAAACCCTACTCTAGTAGATTTTTCCATTTACCATAAAAAATTATCACCTTTACTGAAAGGGAACCCCAACCACATCATCTTTTGCTTCCTTCAAAGCCATTCACAAACCGATAGAGCGATGAAGAAGAGAAGGCCTTTTTGCCCTCACGCAGGATCGAACTACGGACCTCCAGTTTACAAGACTGGCGCTCTACCACTGAGCTATAAGGGCTGCTCTGTGCACCAACTTGTAAATCATCTTGATTTATCTCTACTGAATTGGATCGGAAGGAATTCACCTGAACAAGCAAGCTCTAGCTCTGTTAAAAGTAACGTGGATGAAAGCTACACGATGAAATAATTAGCATCGAAGTAGTTCACTACGTATTGTTTGTTCCCCATTAGGGATAATGTCATATAACTGATTAAAGATGCGTTAGTTTCCAAATTGAGTCATGTATTAGTATTGATGTACTGATCTGAGTTCCTTCAGTTCAAAAGAAATGGACTGGCATACCAATGACTCGCATACCGATGACTGGTAACCGTTACACCGGTAATGGTAAATTACCGTTTGTATAGGAAACTAACATGTTGATATATTTTTACGTCTAATGACGATTCATTATATATTTTATCACTTAATATAGCATATGGAAAAGAAGTGTATTTGTCATCGTTTGAGTTGAATATCAGTGTAATGAATCATTTTACATGAATATCGGTGTATTATGAATGGACTGGTAAATTACCGTTACCGTTGGTTTTGAAAAAATATTACTGATGTCTTACCGTGAAAAATGGTAAATTTACGGTTACCTTACCGATTATGCTGGTATATCGATTTTACTTTAAAATGGTAAACAATTGACTGGTAAGGGTAAATTTACCGTTATCAGACAACCCTAGTTCCACTCATAGTTATCGGTCAATGACCCTGCAAAGTATATTTCCACTTTAACCCCCTCGACGATAGACCATAAGCAACTTTCTCTTTTTATCCCAAATCCTTACTTCCATCTTACGAGATAGATCTATTCCATCATAGATTATTTTTATATTGGCTTTAAATCTATCCCTTTTGATGTTTTCAACACCAAATCTCTTAAAAGTCCTTTTATAGATGGATTAGCCAAGTTTTAGCTAGATCTCACGAAATCTATGGTAATTACCCATAATTGAGCATTTGCCTTACTGTACTATGTCTTAGGCCAATATGTCTATATTGACATTATGTACCTGACTATATGTTCTTGATAGTGTTGTTTGATTATCATAATGCACATATATCGATTTTCTAACCGCAGATTTCTTAACCATTACGTTTCTTTACTACAAGAAGCCAATGCTATAAATTCAGCAATTATGGTAGAATCTGCAATACACGTTTATTTCTTTGAGGTCCAAGATATTGCTCCCCTCCCAAGAGTCAATATCCATCTACTAGTTATCCTCTCTTTCAGTGTTCCAACCGGCATCCATATATTCTTCTATTACACTTGGATACCCACTTTACAATATACTATAATCCATGGTTTCTTTTAAATATTTTAAAATTCTTTGTACAACTAGCCAATGAATATGACTATGGTTACTGGTATGTCTACTCATTTTGTCAACAACGTAGGCAATATCAGGTCTTGTGCATGTCATGACATACATTAAACTACAAATAACTTTAGCGTATTCTAGTTCATCTTGATCCACGGGTATTAGAATATAGTTGCATACTTAGGTCAAATAGGTGCTTACCGGTTTGTAATCAAATTGATTAAACCTTTTTAGAATCTTTTCTACATAATGAGACCGGGTACTGATCAACCATTCCGTTGTTTTTATGATTCTTATTCCTAAAATCACTTCAGCTTCCACCATATTTTTCGTGTGAAAACATGAAGATAGAAACCTTTTCGTTTCTTCAATACTCGATGTATCAGTCCCAACATCAACATATCATCAACATAAAGACATATAATTACACCTTTACCAGCAAGAAATTTGCTATATACACATCTGTTCGATTCATAAATCCTAAAACCTTTGATACTATGGTTTATAAAATTTCTCATGCCACTATTTTGATTTAAGACAGTAAAGTGATTTAATAATTTTACACATTTTATGTTCTTGTTCATGCATCACAAAACCTTTTGGTTAAGACATATATCTCTTCATCAAGTTCTCCGTTTAAGAATGGAGTCTTGACGTCCATCTGGTGAATTTCAAATTTTTAAATAGACGATGATGCAATTAATGTCCTAATTGTTAAAATTCTAGCTACAGGTGCATATGTATCAAAATAATATATTCCTTCTTTTTGGGTATATCCCTTAGCAACTAATATAGTCTTCAAATTTTCTTTCGTATCATCTGCTCTTAATTTCTTCTTAAATATCCACTTACATCATATTGGGTTAGGACCAGAAGGTAAGTTTAATAATTTCCATGTTTGATTTCCCATAATAGAATCAATTTCATCATTTATGGCTTCTTGTCAATAAGTTGAATCCTGAGACTTTATGGTTTCAGTATATGTTAAAGGATCAGAATCTATGGCTATAGAAAGCATGACTTGATGTCTAATACCATCTTTTGATTCTACAACCAAATAAGTGATAAAATTTGGTTCGAATCACTTTTCTGTCCTCATTTTTTTTTACTTTTTTTAAAGAGTTTCACCAGTTTGATCACTATTTTCTTGAGCGTTCTCAAATCCACGAATTGATTCAATAACCTCCATCATTTCACGTATAGGTGTATTATGCTCCACTGTTTCACTGGTAGATAGATTGGATGGAGTAGACGTGAATCTATTTTCATAGAACACCGCATCTTTAGGTTATATTATTGTGTTTAGCTTAATCGAATTATTAGATTATATTACTGAAACTTATAACTCTTGTTGTGTTGAGCGTGTTTTAAGAAAATACAATTAATGCCCTTTTGTCCTAATTTTCTGATTTTGGGTTCAGGTAATCGAACAATAACTCTACAGTCTCAAACTCGATAGTAATCAAGATTTGTTTTGCATTTCTTTCAAAGTTTATACGGTATGATTTTAGTTTTCTTACGAGATATTCTATTTAAGATGTAACAAGCGGTAAGTAATATCTTACCTCAAAAACTAGTATTAAAACCAGAATTACATAACATAGTATTGACCATTTTAGTAAGAGTCCTATTTTTACGCTTCGATACTCCATTTTGTTATGGAGTATAAGCTACGGACGTCTCATGTATAATTCCTACAGATTCACAAAATGTAGAGAAATGATATTCACCTACCCTATCAGATCAGCGGGTCTTAATTTTAACATCAAAATGGTTTTATACTTTAGTCTTGTAAGTAATAAATGAATTTAATACTTCATCCTTAGTACGCATCAAGCGTAACAATATTTTGAATAGTCATTTATAAGTGTTACAAAATATTTCTTTCCTCCTCTAGTAGGAGTACCATGCATACCACAAAAATCAATATGAATCAATTGTAATAGATTAGTGGGACCGGTAAATTTCAATGGAAACAATTTTCCAGTTATTTTGGTTAATGAGCATATCCTACATTTATCATCAAATTTATCATCATATTTAGGGATCATATTTAATGATATCATATTATTCAAACTTTTAATATTAACATGTCTTAATCTACTTTGCCACAAAGAAAAAGAGTCAACAATATAAGTAAAAGCAACCATTTTATTAATATTCAATTTGAACATTCCATCACATATGTACCATTTTTCTAACCTCGGATACAAAATATACATCATCTAATGTCAGAATTTTCCTGAATGCGAACTTTAAGTCTACTGTTCCCTTCCCCTCGACCGGTGCTTTTAATGAGTTTCCCATATAGAGATAATTTTCATCCTCAGACGAATCAAGTTTTTTGAATAGACTCTTGCTTCTACAGATATGCTTGATAGCACCAGAGTCGATCCACCAAGAATCATCACTTTCAATCATGTTGGTTTAAGAGATTACAGCTGCTAAGTTTTCTTTTGTTGATTGAGGTTCTTTTTAAGAAAACGACAATCTCTTTTAAAGTGATCAGGCTTTCCACAATTGTAGCATCCATTTACTTTCTTAGTCTTCTTGTACTCGAAGTTTTTCTTATTATGTAATTTCCTCATTTGATTAAAAGAGTTCTCAGAGGTTTTATTTTTCTCGTTTTCCTTGACCACGTGGATCTTATATGTAACACTGTTGGTTCAGTGATTTCTTTCTGCCAAATCATGTGCAAGATTATCCAGATTCATATTATCCTTCTTGTGTTTAAGGATTTTCCTTTGAAATTTCCAAGAAGGGGGAAGTTTGTTTATTATGGATGAGACTTTTATCTCCTTATTCATATTCATATTACGTTGGTTGAATTGGTTTAGGATATCATAATATTATTGAATTGCTCCACTACTTGCCCAGCATCATTCATTTATAATTAAAAAATTAGTAGCCAAAAATTTCTTACTTGTTGCGTCATGCATTAGACATTTGGCCTCCAGTGCATCCCAACTTCTTTAGCAGTTGATTTACTATAGTATATATCGAACAGAGTATCCGTCATTGCATGCACATGTCCCTCTTACATATGTAATAATTTCGTTCCCATTTTAGTCTTGTTCGTGCTTGCGCAATATCTCGTTTTATGTTTCCTCTAGTTTCGACATCGTAGAACATAAACCACTTATAATCCGGCCAATAGAAATGCATCTTCTTCTACTAACACACGAAATTAACACCATTGAACGTTTCCAATATGGTGAAATCAAAAGCAAACTCTTTCAAAGTGTACGGTGCCATTGTCGAATAACGTCTTAAGATTGTTGGTGTATATTCTTAGATTTCTGATGAAGTGGCACAACAACGATAAAAACAAATATGTAGAGATTGCTACAAGGCACGTCGATGATTCTTTTCTTAAGACGTTATTTGTCCTCACCACTCGGTTAAACAAACAAATGAGTGCTCATGAGTTAAGGCGGATTGTCTCCCAAGATACAATGAAGCCGAAATGATTGTTCTCTTTAATCAATTGCGATATCACTATTAAAATCGATCCGAACTATCTTCCGAATTGACTATAATGACAAGAGTATCGAGTTTGTGATCTGCAGTATCACAAACCCGAAATAGCATTGAAAGAAATAAGAGAGAAGAAGAGAATGAGAAACTTGAGTTTGCAATGCTTTTTTGGCGTTTCCGATTTCAGAAAGAAAAGTGTTTTGATATACTTTTCAGTCGTTGCCAATTTTAGGGAGAAAAAAAGTGATCTGAAATAATTTTTGGGTGTTACTATAATAGTTGTGAAGAGAGATGTCTTTTTGCTTGAAATGTTGCGTCTTCTGCCAAACGAGGCTTCCTTTCGTTTGAATTTTCAAACATTCTGCCATTTCAACAGTCGTGTTTCCTGCCTTTTCTGTATTTTAATTTGAATTCTAGGCTTGCTAATTCACACAAAATATTTAAACATTTGGGTGGTTATGCATAGCTTCCTTGCTTACAATAAAACAAATATTTGGATGTCCAAATGGTTCAACATTCTCTTAAGGAAGTTATATGTAAACAAATATAGTTCCTACTATTCTAATATAAGATGTGGGCATATTCCCACTTATTCTTCCTCTTCCCTTTCTTAAAAATAAAATAACTCGCACAAAATAAAGGTGGAACCCAGTGCACGAGGCTCCCGAATGATAACGGGCTCTGAGGAGGTTGATAATATACGCAGCCTTTCCCTCGCATTACGACGAAGCTGTTTCCTGACTCGAATCTGTTCGTCCGGATCACCATGCGGATGACCTAACCGTTGCGTCTGTTAGGAAATCAAATCTACGGTTTCGATAACAACAACTATACAATGGAAATTGAATATGCATATATATTTATATATATACATTCAAGTACTTGCTAGAACAACATCACTAGAAAGATAAGAAGAAGGTTCGAAGAATACTACAAGAGACTACAAGTCAATAGGTACAAAGAACCAATAGAAAAGATGCACAAAACAGACATGCACAAGTATCAGACGTCTGGTTGCACAAGGCAAACGTTTGGAAAAGTCCTCTGCAATAACAAACAGACAAAACCAGACGTCTGGTAATAGCACTCAGACGTCTGAAAATCCATTATGTACAAAAACTATATAGTATCAGACGTCTGATACAAATACCAGACGTCTGAATTCAAACTTGGACTTCAGATATGAACTTCAACTGCCATATACGAATGGACATCTCCGCTTCTCTTCGCCGCTACTCTTCATCATCAACAGAAGCAACTTCAGAGTGTTCGTTAGTGGATGAAACTACTCAAGATACCTATCTACAACTATATATAGCATCAAGAATCAAAAGAACAAACTTACCTTACTTACACTCTCTAATTACATACTCTATCATATATTCTTGATCTCTAGCAAAGTATTTCACTCTTTTAAATATTCAGTTCTTCATAGACAAAACTCTCTAGATATATATTGGAAGCATTTGTACTAATTAGTCAATATCCATGTTATAGAGAACACATTTGACAAGAACAATTCATTGTAACCAAGCCTATTCCTCCGGACAAAGCGAGGGTGTTTGATAGTCGAATGCCGAAGGGGAGCTTCGGGACTGGACGTAGGATGATAGGTCCGAACCAGTATAAAATCCTGGTGTACTTATTCTATATTTACCTAGATTAATATTGCTTTTAGTTGCATCATATATTTTGTTACATATACTTGCATATACACTACACGATCCACTCTGTTGACTTTCAGCGTCAAGGTTCGACCTCAAAATAACTCACACAAAATACTTTATAAAAGCTTTCACTAACAATTCTTCAATACATCAGATTAAACAATTATTATTGATAATATGGCATGCGATGATTTTCATTATATGTAAATGTTTTGATGTTTGAGAGTTTGCCAATCGTTTTCTGTGATATAGGTCCTAGAATTATTTATTCTACTTCTCTATTATTATTTTATTTTCAATATGTTGTTTTCTTCAAAACATAAAATTTCGTATAATAAAAAAATCATTCAAGCATATACATACATACTTATATTTATTAAATTTATTAATTTTTCATTGTATTATGCTTCCATTACGAATGAATATTCTTATATTTGTTACAAGTTTTATAATGCATGTAATATGTTAAATTGTTGTTGCACTTTCAAATATAGTCTTATTTATCACTATCTCAACAAATATTTGAATTAAATGTATAAGTTATTTATCTGATCAAATTGTGTTAATCATGAGATACCAAATTCAATTTTTTTCACACTATATACTTAATTAAAAATATTATCAAATCATAAATTTTAAATCAATTAAATTAACATGATTAACTCTCTCTCTACACAAACACACACATACATATAGATATATAACCATAGTAAGGATTAAAAGGTTTATTTCATTGGTTCTCTCCAATTATATTACGTTAAAGTTCTCATTCAAGTTATTACCTTTAGGTTACTATTCATTTTTTTCCCCTTTCATATCAAGGTTAATTTTCATTACATTACATCATAATAATATGATCATATGTCCATATTCATTTCACTTTTTTTAAATTTTAAATTTACACATTTATTTCTACGGATTAGTTTTATCGAAAATAATAATTTTACCGTCGCTGAAACTTACTTTAAGATAAATGTTTGATATATTTAATTTTATTAAAGTTTTATCACAAAGAGAAATTATTGAAATAATATTTCGTTTACAAAACTAGAATATTTTGAGAAAACTGCAATATTTATAAGCTTTCCATGTTTCAATTTTTTTCCACTTTCAACTGTTGTCTAATCTATATGGTTATAAGTTATGTTATAATTTTCGTCTAATTATGTGATGTCAATCAGTGAGGTGGTTTCTTCTCAGACCAGTGGACCTATCAGTTCAACTGAGAATTCAAACAACACCCTTCCAACTCAATCCAGTGGTACCATGAGGTCCCTTTACAGTCATGACAGTAGCTCTGTCCACATCACAACATAAAAAGCTGATGGAAAAAAATACGTGCAGTGGGCAGAGTCAGTAAAATTGGCAAGATGACTCCACCTGCAAGGTATGGCAAGATGAGAATTCTATTGTCCTTGCTTGGCTAATTAACCCGATAAATCCGAAAATCAACCGTAGGTATTTATTTTTCAAAACCACCAAAGAAGTATGGGATGCTGCCAAAAAGATGGATCTGATCGTCAAGCTTCTCAAAATTTTGAAATCCGCACCAAGCTCAAAGGACTCAAACAAGGTAATCAAACTATTACCAATATTTTTCGGATTTACAGGACCTGTGGTAAGAACTCAATTTGTATCTGGAATATTTTTTGGACTTACCTTACTTATTTACGCTCTCTAATTACATACTCTATCATATATTCTTGATCTCTAGCAATCTATACTTGTATTTTACTCTTCTAAATATTCAGTTCTTCATAGACAAAACTCTCTAGATATATACTGGAAGCATTTGTACTAATTTATCAATACCGTGTTATAGAGCACACATTTGGCAAGAATAATCCATTGTAAACATTTCTATTCCTCTGGGCGAAGCGAGGGTGTTTGATAGTCGAATTCCGAAGGGGTGCTTCGGGACTGGACGTAGGACGGGAGGTCCGAACCAGTATAAAATCTTGGTGTGCTTATTCTATATTTACTTAGACTAATATTTCTTTTAGTTGCATCATATATTTTGGTACATATACTTGCATATACACTACACGATCCACCCTGTAGACTTTAAATTTGTATCAGAGCAAGGTTTGATCAAAGTACAACAACCTGTTTTTGAATTACTTTAATATGACAAGTATTTTTCAAGAAGATCAATCCACAGCACGACCCCTACTTTGTAATGGTTCTAACTATGCATATTGTCAACATGTATGAGAATCTTTATGGAAGCTAATTGATTAGAAATTGGTTAGCCACTCAAAATAAATATGAAGACCTGACACTGCTATGAACACATGGAATGATGCACAAAAAACCGCAGCCTCTAATAATGCCAAAATATGAATGTTTTATTTTGTTCATTAGATAAAATGAATTTCACGTGTCATGTTATGTAATGCAGCAAATTATTTGGCGTACCTTACAAGTTACACACGAAGGCACAAACAATGTTAAACAAACTAAGATTTCAATTTTACAAAATCAATTTTCATCATTTAAAATGAAAAAAAATGAATCTATAGTAGACATGTACTCCAGATTTCAAACCATTAAACACGATTTAATGACACTTTGAGTCAAATTCACAAATTTTAATTTGATATTTAGAATACTCAATTCTTTAACTCCAGAGTGGGAAAGAAAAGCATTAGCTATCGAAGAAGCTGATGATATCTCAACACTCTTAGTTGAAGAATTGATAGGAAATTTAATGTCCTATGAAGCTAATTTGCAGGTAAGAAAAGAACAAAATAAGGAGAAGAAAAACATAGCATTTCCAGCAAGACTTAAACGAAGAAGAAATCGTATTTATTGCCAAAAATTACAACAAATTCAAGAAATTTAGGAAAATGACCAGATTTCACAAAGGAGGAAAATCAAACTCTACAAATCAAACATCAATCAAATGCTATGAATGTGACCAATTTGGACATATGAGGAAAGATTGTCCTAAGCTCACTAATGATAAAAAGAAGAACAAATTTGAAAAATTCAAAAAAAGAAAGCTTTCAAAATAATATGCGATGACTCGGATTCTTCATCATCATGAGACAGTGGCAGCAATAGCGACGGAGAACAAGCTAATGTATGTTTTATGGCACAAACTGATGAGGTATGTTCCAAACTTAGCTATGATGAATTATTAGGACTTAGCATGGAATTAGAAGATAAATTTAGACAAATAAAAAAATTGAATAAAGAACATATAGCCAAAATAAATAGATTAGAACTTGAAGTAGGAATGTTAAAAGATGAAAAAATTATTTTAGAAGAGGAACTAGAATTATCTCAAGAAAAAATTAAAAATAGTTCGGTTGAAAATGAAACTATGGCTATCGATTTTGGAAAAACTAGAATAGGAAAAGATAACTTGTTAAAAGAAAATATCAACTTGAAGAGTAATATAAAAACATTGAAAATTGAAAATTTATAACTAAAAGAAAAATTAGATAAAATTACAAATAATGTTTTAAAATTTAATAAAGGAAAACAAAATTTGGGAAATCTTATCAAAACTTCAACAGGTAATATAAATGAAATATGATTTAAAAATATTACTAAACAAAAAAGGAATAATATTGAGAAATATAGTTGTATTAATCAAAAGACTAGAAGATCGCCTAAGTCAAATACGAATACCAAAAATATAAAAATTTGGATTCCTAAGACAAATAATAGATTGATTAGACAAAAACATATTAATAATTTTTTAGATAACGTAGTCTATTATATAAATTAAATTCATAAAGGTACCAAACCGTCTTGGGTATGGCTACCTGCTTCTCCCAACGTTTAGTACCCTAACAAAGTATATGGATACCAATTAAATCATCTTTTGTTTTGCAGGTACCCAAAATAAAAAATAAGGAGAAATGAATACTTGATAGTGGATGCTCTAAGCATATGATCGAAAACTCAAAAATGTTATCAAATATAACATACGTCGATGGTGGAACGGTAACTTTTGGAGATAACTCAAAAGGATACGTCGTTTGAATTGGAGAAGTCATCAACTCTGGTATTTCTAACTCTCGTATTATTACAAATTTTTGATAGTAGAAAATTTAAAATACAACATATTTAGCATTAGTCAATTATGCGATAAAGGTTTTCAAATTAATTTCGAAAAAGATAGATGTAATATTTTCGACAATAACAAACTTATCTTTGAGGGTTTTAGAAAAATATATTTATGTCTTAAATATGAATATAAATCAAAATTCAAATTTATATTTAACCGCCGAACATGACGATCCATTTTTATGGCATAAACAATTTTGTCATATTAGTTTTAAATATATTAATGAATTAGCAAAATATGAGCTAGTTAGAGGGTTACCTAAAATAAATTACAAAGTAGAAAATTAATGCGACGATTGTCAAATTAGAAAACTAAAGAAAAGCTCTTTTAAGTCTAAAATAATATTTCTACAAAACAACCATTAGAATTATTACATTTAAATTTATTTGGTCCAACCCAAGTACGATCTATAAATCACAGCAAATATATTTTTGTAATATTTGATGATTTTTCAAGATATACATGGACTTTATTTTCAAAACATAAAAGTGATACTTTTGGAATGTTTAAAAAAATTTCTAGAAGAATTAAAACTCAAATGGATTTGAAAATTAAAAATATTCGAAGTGATCACGGTGGAGAATTCGAAAATGATCTTTTTACCAATTTTTGTAACAAAAAGGCATAAGTCATAATTTTTCTTTTTTCCGCACACCTCGAAAAAATGGTGTGGTGGAAAGAAAAAAACGTATGTTACAAGAATGTGCACGAACACTATTAAAAAGTAGTGGTCTACCAAAACATTTTTGGGCAGAAGCTATTGCTACGGCTTGTTATGTTTTGAATCGAATAACCATATGACTTATGACTAAACATACTTGTTTTGAAATTTGTTTGGAAGAAAACCTAAAGTATCATACTTTAAAACTTTTGGATCAAAATATTTTATGCTAAATACAAAAGATAATTTAGGAAAATTCGACCCGAAGGCCGAAGAAGGAATCCTTGTTGGATATTCAGATCGTAGCAAGTGTATAGAATTTTTAATAAATGAACTAACACAATTGAAGAAAGTTTACATGTTTCATTTGACGAAAATTTTCTTAACCATCGTACTAATGACGATGAAGAAATAATTCCAATAAAAAATACAACAAATTCCTTTAATAATGAGACAAATGCATAAAATAATAATTTAGTATCATTTCCTAGAATTCTAAAAAATCATCCAAAAGATAATATTATTGGAGATCTCAATTCAAGTGTAACTAGAAATCAACTTAACCAAATAAGTCATATTGCATTTGTGTCAAATTTTGAACCAAAAAATTATAATGAAGCTTCAAACGATAATTTTTGAATAATATCAATGCAAGAATAAATCATTTTGAGCATAATAATGTTTGGAAATTAGTACCAAGACCAGAAAATCAATCGGTTGTTGGAACAAAATGGATATTTAAAAACAAAGCAGACAAAAACAGAAATATAGTTAGAAATAAAGCACGTATAGTCGCTCAAGGTTATAATACAGAAGAAGATATCAACTACGACGAAATTTTTGCTCCAGTGGCAAGACTCGAGGCCATACGTACACTACTTGCTTTTGCAAATCATCACAATTTTAAATTATTTCATATGGATGTCAAAAGTTCTTTTTTAAATGGTTTTATTAGAGAAAACATATATGTTGAACAACCTCCATTATTTGTTCACAAAAAATATACCGATAATGTTTTTAAATTACGGAAAACCTTATATGGTTTAAAACAAGCTTCTCGTGTCTAGTACGAACGTCCTAAAAATCATTTAACTACATCTGGTTTTCAAATAGGTAATATCGATATGACTTTATTTATTAAACGAGTAAATAACGATATTTTAGTTGTACAAATTTACGTAGACGATATTATTTTTGGCTCAGCTAACGAAAATCTTTGTAATCAATTTTTGAATATTACGAAAAATGAATTTGAAATGTTTCACACGGAGGAATTAAATTTCTTTTTAGTTTCACAAATAAAACAACTTGAAAATGGTATTTTTATTCATCAAGAAAAATATTGTAACGATCTATTACGTCATTTTGAAATAGATAAAACTTCAAGCAAACCAACACCGATGAATACTAGTGTTCACTTGGAGAAAGATGATAACGGAAAAGATTTTGATGAAAAATTATATCGTAGTATGATTGGCTCCTTACTTTATTTAACGGCTAGTCGACCCGACATTATGCTGAGCATATGTCTTTGTGTCTGATTTCAGGCAAAACCAAAAGAATCTCACCAAAGAGTTGTTAAACGTATCTTACGATATCTATCGAGTAATAGAGATTATGGTTTTTTTTACCATAAAGGATCATCGTTTGAACTAGTTTCATATAGGGACGTGGATTTCGGTGGATGTAAAACAGATCGTAAGAATTGTCAATCCCTGAAAATTGAAATTTCCAAACCTTCTATGATATGGCTAAGACTCGTCTACATGTGCTTGCATTGCTATATTGTTAGCGTATTTCCATTGTACTGGAAATCATCTGTTTTCTTTCATTTTTATTCATGCAATTTCAAGGGATTTGTTTCGCTTGTCATATATTATGGAAGAATCTTATTCGAATTTCTCTATCATCTGTCCCACACCGAGTAGGTTTTGATCAATGTTGGGACTAGAAGTACATCCTTGATGTATCTTCTATATTTCATGTATCAATAGCAATTGTGGCTCTTCCTTTTGCTTCTATGAAGTCACCGTTACCAATTTTGACTTTTGTTTTAGCTTTATCAAGTTTACAAAAAATATTTTTATTTTTGTCATGTGGTTACTACAACCATTATCAACGTACAAAATATCATTCTTTTCTTCCAAAGTAGCTTGATAGAAAAAAAAATTTATTTTCTTCATCCGTCTCTTCTGAAAAGTTAGCATAGTGAGATTTCTTGAAGCGGCGGTCTTTTTCAACATGGCCGAACATTTTACAGTTTTGGCATTTTGATTTCCCTTTAAACCAACAATCTTTATCCAAGCGACAATTACTTTCACAAATACCGCATAAGGAAAATTTTCCCTTGTTCTCAAGTTATTTCCCTTGGTTGCTCTTGCTTCTATAGTTTTGTTGTATCTTTCTACCACTTTTTGCTTTACGAGACAACAAATGAAATTTGGTTTGAAATATGTTTTCTGTTGAATTTTCATTTCACCTTTATCGTCAATTTTCGTATGCTTTCAAGAAAGCTTAACTTGATCGGCGATGAGGTTTTTGAATTTTTTAATTCCTCTATCACCTAAATTATTGCATCATAATTTTCTGTATATGAAATTAATATTTTTTTCGACTATTTTCTTGTTTGAAGATGTTTCTCCATAGCCTCTTATTGATTTATCATTTCTTTTATTCTAGAATGGTAATCTTTTGCAGCCTCGTTTTCTTTCATCTTAAGATTTTCAAAATCTATTTCAAGCTTCCGTAGTTTAACCATTCGTATCTTTGTGGATCTTAAAACTCCTCCTTTATCGTGTCCCGCACCCTCTTTGCACACATGATTCGAGGGAAAATTTAATCTGCCATTGCTTGTTTTAGGCAAAACAATGCTTGAGAATCGTTTTGTTATCTTTTAGAATCCTCTTGATTTGTTGGAAGAGTTGATGTGTCTTCTAGATAGTAAATCTTTCCTCAACATTTTTTCATAGATTTTGAGAACAAAAATAGATCTTGAATTTGACAGACCAAAAATCATAATTTTCTGAATGGAAGATTGACACGGGAAGATAAGTGAAGAACGGTATGATTCGTTATTCATGATGGGAAGCAAGAACTGGACGCCCAGCCTTGATCAAACAGACTTTGATTCCACTGGTAGAAATGTTATTAACAAATTATAAAGAAAGAAATAGTAGAATTAGTTTTTTTTTTTAAATTTGGTAGTGTAGATTTTTTTCCACTTTTTCTTCGGTATATTATGCCAAGAACGACATATTTATACATATAATCATGACCTTTAGAAAGAGACAAATTTAACCATCAATTAAAAACACAATTATTGATTAAAGACCTCGTATGAAATAAAATAATTTTACCTCAACATATGTGATTTTTCATAATTAATGGACACAACTTTTCACACAACTTTTCACTAATGGATGTTGTAGTGAAAACTTTGCTTTGCAGAAGTTTTTTCCAATAGATCTTTTATCATCCAAATCACAAAGAGATAAATATGGAGAGAAAATAAATGGACATGAAATCAGAAATCAATACAAAAAAGATTCCACCTAACCACCCTCTTTATTGGTTCATTAAAATTTATTCACAATTAATCGAACAAAATAAAAGTGAACAAAATACAAATTGAACAAATAACCAAATTGAGAAAGAGGGTCTTGATCTTTATGGCTAAAATTGTTGGAGGTGAATAACAAGGATGGAAGATGAGAGAATTAGCAAATAGATTTTCACACATTTTACACTCTCTCTTATGGGCTCTATCAGGGCCGGCCCTGACCCAAGGCCACCAAGGCGGTGGCGTAGGGCCTCAAGTTTTCTAGGGCCTCAAAATTATAAAAATAGTTATATATGCAGTATGTTATTATCTTGTATTAAAAAGATCACTTGGTCTAGTGGTATTACGTTTGTCATGGTACTGGAGCAACCAATGTTCGAGTCCAGTTTCAGTCTAATTTGCATTTGTTTTTACTGTATTTAATGCAAATTATCTTGCCTTTGCCTTGGGCCTCCATGTGCTCAGGACCGGCCCTGGGCTCTATCTATAACATCAATTACTTAATGTCCAATTTAATATTAGATGACAAAAAATAAGCTGATTAGCCAATTAGAGAGAGAAATAAACATAATCAGATATGTTTGTTAATTAGGGGAAAACAAAATCTTCACTTTGTGATGACCCGGAATTTTGAAAGCAATATCAATTTAATAATCTGAAATAAAATTAAATTGATTTGATAATCTTCGTAATAAGATTTGAATTAATTTAATAATTCAATAAAATAAATAGTTAATTGATATTTTTTTTTAAAATCTAATAAATTGTTTACTATTTATAATATATATAAAAATGTTGTACATATTGTAAACGGATCTTGTTTAAAATTTAATTGATAAATAAATCCTGTTTCCTAAAAAATATATATACATTTAGTAAAACTGGAAATTAAGATTTTATTTGGAGGTTAAACTTTTTAAAAGGTTATTTAATAAATAAATAAGGTTTTAAATACATAAGATAAATATTGAAATGATTTAAAATATTTTAACTCAAGTTTAAATTTAAATAAATAACAATAAGGTTATTTTGATTATCTTTTAAATATCATGTGATAAAATAAATAATTTATTAATAAAGAAGATAATTTCTTTTATAAGTTGTTCATGGTTATTAAATATTGTTATATAATAATACATTGTTTCAATGAATAAATTTTTAATAAAAATAATTGTTTTCCAAAATTCAAATTTGTAGTTGTATTTGTAAATAAACTGGATTTCAAAAATTTTTTTTGAACATGAATTCAAAGTTTTAAATCTAAAGTATAATTGTTTTTAATTTATTTTGATTTTGAATCATTTATATAAGTTTAATATTTATTCATTTTAAAATTTATGTACATGTAAATAAATACATGATTGACTAATTAATTAATACAAGCTTACATTTATCCTATATTAACATCTAACAAGATACTAATTAACATTTAATGAATGATAATTACTTAAAAAGACAAGTGTATGCATATTATGTTATTTTAAACAAGTGTAAATAAATAAGCAAGAGTTTTGACAAATGTCATGTTCGAATTTTATTTTATTTTTCTTTCTTTGATTTTATTTATTAAACCATAAGTTAAGTTCTATAAACAAACATCTCTCATTTCTTTTCTTTTCTCAATCTCATTTGCAAACAAAGAAAATCTGAAATCATCCCCAAAACCACTTCATAAATCTGAGACCTGCATTCTTCAACCTGGGTTGAACAAATGTCTGCACTTTTTCAAACTATAGCATGCATGTCAGTTGTAAATTTGGAGATAAAGCAAGAAACCCTGCATTTCAATTGAAAGCAAGCATTCCTGCATTATTTCAAAATCTGGAAATCATCAAGCCAGCATCTTTTCAACTAAAGCAAGTCAGTTACAAAGCAATTTGCAGCATGCATACAGTTTTAAGTAAGGAGCAATTCAAGTTTTGAAAAAAAAAGGGACTGCATATTTCCAGTTTTAAAAGCTTTTAATCTGGGCTCTGTCTTCTTCCTTATTTTGGTGAGTAATATCATTTTTAAATGAGCTTAAGTATTTTAATCTATTGCATGTTGATTTATATGTTAAGTATGAATTGTATGAATATATATCAGTAGATCTTCTGTGAACATATGAATAGAAAAAAATACTTAAACATGCTATGGTCCCTGTAATATACATTTCTGGAGTTCCTAGGTTCAAGAATTTTGTTCAAAACCCAGTACCACAATGTAATCCATGTTAGTATTTAAGATTCAAACCAAATATGTTTTTTGTATCAAGAATTATGGTTTAAAAATTTATTCAGGTTAAAATGACTTTGTATTTTCTATGAAAATTTAAGAAAAACAGAGCAAATTTATTCTAAGTCAAAATTCAAACTTTTTAAATCATTGTTTCAGGATTACCAAAATGATTACCTAATTAAAAAATAGTTTTTTAATACTAAAATCAAGATTTTTAGTAATAGGATTTAGGAGTAGTTCTTGTATGAATATAAGAGGGAAAATTTATGATTTCTGGTGAATTGTTGATTTTGGAGGTCGGGCTTTCTTCCTGAAGGTGGGAAGGTGATCATTGAGTAGGGGAAAAATGGTTGAAGCGTAGGCTAATCACTGTGGAGGCGGTGGTAGTGGATTATCTCCTGTAACCCTAGTTTCATCTAGGCAGTTTGTTTTGCTCGATATGACCTATAGGAATGATCGAGTGTTATGGGCTTTTGGAAGGTGGTTGCTGAAGCATAGGCGAAGCTATGGCTGGAAGTGGAGATTCTCTGGTGGTCGGAGCGCCGTGGGGGAAGCGATGATAGGGTTGGGATGGGTTTTGGTCTTCAGCTTCTAGGTTTTGAAATAAACCTCGAATTCGATTTTGGACTGTAGAAGAGTGGATCGATGGTTGCGTTGGAGCGAGTAGATGAACGTCGATATGGGGAGGCCACGGGCGGTGGATGAAGTGGGCCGGAGGCACGGTGCACGTGCACCGTGCACTTTTGGGTTTTGATGCATTTTGGGTGGAAGCAGAGAAGTTGCCTTGAGTTTTCCTTGGAAGTTTGATGATTTGCTTAAAGTTTCTAGCCTATTGACTCGAAGCGAATTTTGGTTGGCTCGGGTCAATGTTGTTGTTACAGTTTTGTTTCAGAAGCCTGTCTGAAATTTTAAATTTAAACCAAATTTAAAGATTTTTAAAGTTGTGATGACAAATTTAGGCAAGTTTAAATATGGTATGAAGTATAGATTCATATGGCTTTAAATCTTAAAAGTTTTAAAATATTTAAAGTGGGTTTTCAGTTTTTTTTTAACCTGACAGTTTCTAGAATTTGAATTTTTATTTTAAAATTTGAAACATAATTTAAACAGTGTTTTAAATTCAAATGTTAAGTTCAGTTTTTCAACTAAATTTTGAATCTTCAGGTTTTAAAATAAAATTTGGATTTTTAATAAAGAGTTTTAAATCAAGGTTTAAAACAAGTTTAAATCAAGTTAAAAATCAAATGTTTTAAATAAATAATGCATTCAAGTTTCTTGAATTTAAAATCTAGATATTTGAATAAGTTTTAAAATTTGAATATTTTTCAAATAAGTTAAATTTAAATTGTTTATTTGAAGTAAAATTGTTTTCAAACAAATATTTTAATTTGATTTCCTTTTGAATGAAGTCATTTATAAAGATTGAAAAAAGAAAGTTAAATTATTGTTAAATTTGAGTCTGAAATTTAAATAATAATGTACTACAAACTTAATTTTAAATCAATTTAAGTAAATTAGTTAAAGGCTTATCTTATGTAAGTTTTAAAATGAGAATAATAAATGTTATTTACATTTATTTTAAAAGATTATAAATAGAATTTAAATTGGATAATGCTTTTATAAATATCATTTTTGAATTTTAGATTCAAAATGAAATTTGAATTTAAATTTTTAAAATGCAATGTTCTAAGTCCATTTTAATATTTATAAAATTATAAATAAAGAATGGATTATCTTAGAAATTATTGAGATATTAAAATAATTAAATAGATAAGATAATTAAGAAGTAACTTATTTATTTAATTTATAATTAATAGTTTGAATTAATTCAAATTAGAGTTAATTAAGAAGTAATTAAAGAATAAATAATAGTTAATGATGGTCATTAACTAAAGTTTATTTAGTAATTAATTAATATGATTAATTTTCAATAATTAATTAAATTAATTAATTAATGTTAATAAATTGTGAATTTATCTAAGTCTAATTACTTAAATGGAAGTAATTATGACATTAATTACTTAATGTAATTAATGGAATTTATTAAGACTGGTTTAAATTAATTAATTAAGTTTAATTAATTTTAATCATTGGATTTGATAATAATTACTTTATGTAATTAGTAGAATTAATCAGTGAAGTAATTAAAAATATTACTGAATGTAATTAATAGATAATATTAGGATTGTGAAAATAATTTGGATTAAATTATTTTGTGTAATTAATCAAGAGATTAATTAAGAAACTAATTAAGGGGTAATTAATTTGATAAGTAATTAAGGGTAGTTAATTACAGAATGAGATTAATCAAAGGTGATTAATAATTATGGGATAAATAAGATTTATTACTGAAAGTAATTAATTTAATGGAGAAATTAAGAATCATTAATTAACATAATTAATGATGTAATTAAGATTTATTAATTAATATTAATTAATCAATAATAAGTAACTAAGTATAATTAATTAATTGTGATTAATTAAGGTTAAATGTAATTAATTATAGTTAATTAATTAATGAAGTAATTAAAGGTTAATTACTATAATTGGATTTAGAGTAATTAATTTTATGAAATTAATTAAAGTATAATTAATCAGGATTGATTAATTAAGATGATAAATTAAAGGTAGTTAATTAATTAATATGTAATTAATTAATAATGATGTAAGCAAGATTTATATTGTGTAAGAAATTAATTTAATTCATTTTAAATTAATTAAAGATAATGTAATTAATCTAATTCATTTTAAATTAATGATAGATGTTATGATTATAAATCATTGCTTATAGATGGTTGAAATTGGTTGCTTTGAATGGTTTTGAATCTCAGCTATGAGATAAAAAAATGTTGAGTGATATGGATGCATTGGTTGCATTGAGATGATGATATTAAATATCTTTGGTAGTGATAGTATGGATTATCTGATGTTACGATAATGATAATTACCTGTTGTGAATCTATGATTATCTATCTATGTGTATATAGATAATATAATTGAATTGTTTTAAACTCTAAAACAACTTGGACCTAAAAGACACGCTTTGGATTTCGATGAGATCGGGATCGGGTTTCGATATTTGGATATCCGAAAACCACATCGGTCCAAATTAACGATAGGTCGTGAATCTTATGTGAAGAGTGAAGACTCGAGGTGTAAGGGCTATACGTCAGTATAACTCTGTGGGTGATTCCGTAATGAGTTTGACGGAATAGTACTTATAGATTCGAGATAGAGATTCAGAGTGCAAGGGTTATCGTCGTTAACTCTGAGGGTGATTCCAAAACGAGTGTAACGAGATAATGCCTTCGGTTTCGTTCGAACCCGGAACGAACTTGTATGGATTGAATGCTTTCAGAACATCGTCAGGTGGGCGATGAGCATTCTGAGAAATGTGTCCTCTAAAGATAATCGTAGCCTCAATCCTCATCAACCGGGAATGGCTAAAACAGGGGAGGTGCAGCAAGGCTTCGTGGGTAGCACCCACCGGAGAGCAAGATTGATCCCTGTCCAGAGGTCCCTCTTTATTCGGCTTAGTGGGCAGTTGTTAGTGCGCACCAACTGCGGGGTTGTCTTGTTCGGAACTGTTCAGTAAGGAATGGGTCCGGCCTTGTGTTGTATGGGAGGGGGAGTACTCCTCGGTACGTTGATCTAGGCCACGTACTGTGACGGGCGGTACCCCAGTCGCCCTGCCATTGTATGGAATCCAAAATCCAATAAGTGCCAACGGTTTTGATTGTATTACCCACTTTTGTGGCTAGTAGCTGGAATTTAATCATGTAACAATTTCGCCTATTTCTTATTTATTTGAAAACCCTAGACCTATTAAAATATCACTGGATTTCCTATCAAATGTTTTTGTTAGCGTAAGGTAAAAACTTTTCCATGTTTATGTGTGGGAAGTCTTACGTGATACCTTTCTTTTCGAAAGGGTTTTTTTAAAAGTTAAGCAACTTTAACCTGTTACTCACACCAGACCCATGTCTGACCCGGAGTTTATTTTTGTTTTCCATAAACTCTTGGGTACTCAAATTTTTACGAGTAGCCAACAAATTCAGGTTAGCTTTGACAAATATTGGAGGAGCAATGGAGCAGGAGGCTTCTGCGTTAGATATTAGTATTCCGTTGTGTGTTCTGTGTTGTCTCTGGATTGTATTATGTTGTAAATACTAGACAGGTGTTTATAACTGTCTAGTATGTGATGTATATCTGTGTACTCTGATAGTGGTTGTAAACTATGTAATATTTTATATTATTAATATAATTTATTCGTTCCGCTTTTTAGATTCGGATGTGTTGTTTCTTCTTCTTCTCTTTCTTTCTCTTTTCTACCCCTTTCTTTCTTATTAGCGAAGCAACTTCCTGGAGTATGGAAGTTGGGTCGTTGTAGTGGTATCAGAGCATTAGGTTGAGTGAATACCTGGGCTCTGGAGTGGTGTCTATCTTGAGAGAGCGTATTTGTAATTTTATATATATTTATATATATTTATCTATTTCTACCTATCGGTTGGGTTTCCTGTTCGGGTTTACCAATATAAGTTATAAAGGTAGGTAAGGTAGTGGTGTGTGTGTAACACAATTACTACCATTGTTTGGAGTCTGATGTTTGAGATTGGAAGTGTATCTGTAGAGACTGTAGACCTAATACGGTCTCGAATTAGTTTTGTTGTGTTGATTTATTTCATCGATCTCTGAAGGAAACCTGTTATGGTTCAGAGTCATCTTTGAAGTACAAAGTTTGGTGAGTAGGGTTTGGATCTGTTCAGTTAAGCTGGAGCAAGTGAAGGTATCTTGATACATCAGGAAGTTGTAACTGCATGATGAAATGCAGTGACTATGGATTGTTTCCGAAGATGTTTTCTTTGAACAAGTTTGAGAAGTGTGACTGTCCCGAAGTGTGGCTGGATTCAGCAGGATGTTGTGGTGTTTTCTGTTTGCTTTGAAGTCCGAGTTTCTTGAAGAACTTTGAATTAGGAAGTTTGCCATTAGTGTCAGCAGTGCAGCTGGAATGTTCTGTGAGCCAACAGGGAGGTCTTAGATGAGCAGTTTCTCTGAAGATGGAGTTCAGAAACTACTAAGTGAATTCGTTTCTTCAATGGATCGACTAGACCAGTGTAAGCTGTTCTATTCGGTAAAGAGAGAACAATTTTATGTGGAAATTTATCTGGGTTGATCGCAAAAGTTACTTGCAATTGGTTGAGTGTTCTCTTGGATTGTTGGAGATTTTCTGGAGGTTTTCTGGAAAAGACAAAGGTTTGTCAGCATCTGGAGATTGAGTTTTCTTATCGACTGAAATTCCAGGATTGGAACTGATAGTTCTGTTTAGTTGGAAAATGATTCCTAGAGATAGAGTTTGATGAAGTAACTCAGTTTTGATGGAATTTCTAAGTTTTCTTTATGGATTTGTTGAACCATATTTCTGGGAGGTGATGTCTAGTTGGTGCTTGTGTTCTTCGTCAGCATTTTCTTATCTACTTCGGATCAGAGTGGTGCAGCGGAAGCAATTTGGAAGTGTTTCTGATTGTCTTTTCCGGATTAGGAGGAGTTTGTTGTCTTTTGCTGTTGATGGAGTAAGATTGTGTTTTGGTTTTGGATTGATCTTGAGGTGATCATTGTGTTGGGTTTTTTTTGGTTCTGATTGTTCTAGAGGAATCAGCAAGGGTTGAGCTGATCAGTTTGGATCTTGGCAGCCCAGGATTTGTCTGAAAACTTTTGTGGATAAGGGACAAAGGAATTTGGAATTCGAAGTCGGAGACTTCGTTGCTGTTGGAATTTACTCTGGTCAAAGGAGCTATAAGTTTTGGTTTCACTGGAAAGCTAGCTCAGTGATGTTTGGATCTCTTCTTTGTGTTTTGGTTGGATTGGTGTTTGGATTTCAGGATTGAATTGTCAGTTTGGATAACTGGAATTCGATGAGTTTCACGTATCTCTGAGGGAGTACGTGTATGGTCTATCCCTGGTTTTGGAACCAGTAGTTTTAGAGGTTTGGTTGTTGAATCAGACTCGTCTGTAGCTGATATGTTATCTAGTTCTGTAGATATAGATGAATAGGAGCTCTGTAGTTTAATTGTATTGATTGTTTGGAATCTATAAAGCGAGTATCCCGATATTTTTACCGGGGAAACTCGTGAAAGTATTATCCAGAATTTTTCTTGATAATTAGATTTGTTTGATTGGGTGAATTGGTTACTATGGTTGTAAGCATATCATTGGTATATGCTTGTGTTTTAAAATTAAATCTTTAAATAGATTATTAAATTACCTTTGTTTTAAATTTCGGGGATGAAATTCTTTTAAGGGGGGATGAATGTGATGACCCGGAATTTTGAAAGCAATATCAATTTAATAATCTGAAATAAAATTAAATTGATTTGATAATCTATGTAATAAGATTTGAATTAATTTAATAATTCAATAAAATAAATAGTTAATTGATAGATTTTATTTTTTTTAAATCTAATAAATTGTTTACTATTTATAATATATATAAAAATGTTGTATATATTGTAAACGGATCTTGTTTAAAATTTAATTAATAAATAAATCTTGTTTCCTAAAAAATATATATACATTTAGTAAAATTGGAAATTGTGATTTTATTGGATGTTAAACTTTTTAAAAGGTTATTTAATAAATAAATAAGGTTTTAAATACATAAGATAAATATTGAAATGATTTAAAATATTTTAACTCAAGTTTAAATTTAAATAAATAACAATAAGGTTATTTTGATTATCTTTTAAATATCATATGATAAAATAAATAATTTATTACTAAAGAAGATAATTTCTTTTATAAGTTGTTTACGGTTATTAAATATTGTTATATAATAATGCATTGTTTCAATGAATAAATTTTTAATAAAAATAATTGTTTTCCAAAATTCAAATTTGTAGTTGTATTTGTAAATAAACTGGATTTCAAAAATTTATTTTGAACATGAATTCAAAGTTTTAAATCTAAAGTATAATTTTTTTTAATTTATTTTGATTTTGAATCATTTGTATAAGTTTAATATTTATTCATTTTAAAATTTATGTACATGTAAATAAATACATGATTGACTAATTAATTAATACAAGCTTACATTTATCCTATATTAACATCTAACAAGATACTAATTAACATTTGATGAATGATAATTACTTAAAAAGACAATTGTATGCATATTATGTTATTTTAAACAAGTGTAAATAAATAAGCAAGAGTTTTGACAAATGTCATGTTCGAATTTTATTTTATTTTTCTTTCTTTGATTTTTTTTTATTAAACCATAAGTTAAGTTTTATAAACAAACATCTCTCATTTCTTTTCTTTTCCCAATCTCATTTGCAAACAAAGAAAATCTGAAATCATCCCCAAAACCACTTCATAAATCTGAGACCTGCATTCTTCAACCTGGGTTGAACAAACGTCTGCACTTTTTCAAACTATGCCATGCATGTCAGTTGTAAATTTGGAGATAAAGCAAGAAACCCTGCATTTCAGTTGAAAGCAAGCATTCCTGCATTATTTCAAAATCTGGAAATCATCAAGCCAGCATCTTTTCAACTAAAGCAAGTCAGTTACAAAGCAATTTGCAGCATGCATACAGTTTTAAGTAAGGAGCAATTCAAGTTTTGAAAGAAAGGGGGACTGCATATTTCCAGTTTTAAAAGCTTTTAATCCAGGCTCTGTCTTCTTTCTTATTTTGGTGAGTAACATCATTTTTAAATGATCTTTAGTATTTTAATCAATTGCATGTTGATTTATATGTTAAGTATGAATGATATGAATATATATCAGTAGATCTTCTATGAACATATGAACAGAAAATAAACTTATACATGCTATGGTCTCTGTAATATACTATTCTGGAGTTCCCAGTTTCAAGAATTTTGTTCAAAACCCAGTACCACAATGTAATCCATGTTAGTATTTAAGATTCAAACCAAATATGTTTTTTGTATCAAGAATTAAGGTTTAAAAATTTATTCAGGTTAAAATGACTTTGTATTTTCTCTGAAAATTTAAGAAAAACAGAGCAAATTTATTCTAAGTCAAAATTCAAACTTTTTAAATCATTGTTCAGGATTACCAAAATGATTACCTAATTAAAAACTAGATTTTTACTACTAAAATCAAGATTTTTAGTAATAGGATTTAGGAGTAGTTCTTGTATGAACATAAAAGGGAAAATTTATGATTTCTGGTGATCTGTTGATTTTGGAGGTCGGGCTTTCTTCCTGAAGGTGGGAAGGTGATCGTTGAGTAGGGGAAAAATGGTTGAAACGTAGGCTAATCACTGTGGAGGCGGTGGTAGTGGATTATCTCCTGTAACCCTAGTTTCAACTGGGCAGTTTGTTTTGCTCGATATGACCTATAGGAATGATCGAGTGTTATGGGCTTTTGGAAGGTGGTTGCTGAAGCATAGGCGAAGCTATGGCCGGAAGTGGAGATTCTCTGGTGGTTGGAGCGCCTTGGGGGAAGCGATGACAGGGTTGGGATGAGTTTTGGTCTTCAGCTTCCAGGTTTTGAAATAAACCTCGAATTCGATTTTGGACTGTAGAAGAGTGGATCAATGGTTGCGTTGGAGCGAGTAGTTGAACGTCGATATGGGGAGGCCACCGGCGGTGGATGAAGTGGGCCGGAGGCACGGTGCACGTGCACCGTGCACTTTTGGGTTCTGATGCATTTTGGGTGGAAGCAAAGAAGTTGCCTCGAGTTTTCCTCGGGAAGCTTTATGATTTGCTCGAAGTTTCTAGCCTATTGACTCGAAGCGAATTTTGGTTGGCTCGGGTCAATGTTGTTGTTACAGTTTTGTTTCATAAGCCTGTCTGAAATTTTAAATTTAAACCAAATTTAAAGAATTTTAAAGTTGTGATGATAAATTTAGGCAAGTTTAAATATGGTATGAAGTATAGATTCAGATGGCTTTAAATCTTAAAAGTTTTCAAATATTTAAAGTGGGTTTTCAGTTTTTTTTTAACCTGACAGTTTTCTAGAATTTGAATTTTTATTTTAAAATTTTAAACATAATTTAAACAGTGTTTTAAATTCAAATGTTAAGTTCAGTTTTTCAACTAAATTTTGAATCTTCAGGTTTTAAAATAAAATTTGGATTTTTAATAAAACGTTCTAAATCAAGGTTTAAAACAAGTTTAAATCAAGTTAAAAATCAAATGTTTTAAATAAATAATGTATTCAAGTTTCTTGAATTTAAAATCTGGATATTTGAATAAGTTTTAAAATTTGAATGTTTTTCAAATAAGTTAAATTTAAATTGTTTATTTGAAGTAAATTTGTTTTCAAACAAATATTTTAATTTGATTTCCTTTTGAATGAAGTCATTTATAAAGATTGATAAAAGAAAGTTAAATGATTGTTAAATTTTAGTTTGGAATTTAAATAATAATGTACTACAAACTTAATTTTAAATAAAATTAAGTAAATTCGTTAAAGGCTTATCTTATATAAGTTTTAAAATGAAAATAATAAATGTTATTTACATTTATTTTAAAAGATTATAAATAGAATTTAAATTGGATAATGCTTTTATAAATATCATTTTTGAATTTTAGATTCAAAATGAAATTTGAATTTAAATTTTTAAAATGCAATGTTCTAAGTCCACTTTAATATTTATAAAATTATAAATAAAGAATGGATTATCTTAGAAATTATTGAGATATTAAAATAATTAAATAGATAAGATAATTAAGAAGTAACTTATTTATTTAATTTATAATTAATAGTTTGAATTAAATCAAATTAGAGTTAATTAAGAAGTAATTAAAGAATAAATAATAGTTAATGATGATCATTAACTAAAGTTTATTTAGTAATTAATTAATATGATTAATTTTGAATAATTAATTAATTAATGTTAATAAATTGTGAATTTATCTAAGTCTAATTACTTAAATGGAAGTAATTAATACATTAATTACTTAATGTGATTAACGGAATTTATTAAGGTTGGTTTAAATTAATTAATTAAGTTTAATTAATTTTAATCATTGGATTTGATAATAATTACTTTAAGTAATTAGTAGAATTACTCAGTGAAGTAATTAAAAATATTACTGAATGTAATTAATAGATGATATAGGGATTGTGAAAATAATTTGGATTAAATTATTTTGTGTAATTAATCAAGAGATTAATTAAGAAACTAATTAAGGGGTAATTAATTTGATAAGTAATTAAGGGTAGTTAATTACAGAATGAGATTAATCAAAGGTGATTAATAATTATGGGATAAATAAGATTTATTACTGAAAGTAATTAATTTAATGGAGAAATTAAGAATCATTAATTAACATAATTAATGATGTAATTAAGATTTATTAATTAATATTAATTAATCAATAATAAGTAACTAAGGATAATTAATTAATTGTAATTAATTAAGGTTAAATGTAATTAATTATAGTTAATTAATTAATGAAGTAATTAAAGGTTAATTACTATAATTGGATTTAGAGTAATTAATTTTGTGAAATTAATTAAAGTATAATTAATCAGGATTGATTAATTAAGATGATAAATTAGAGGTAGTTACTTAATTAATTTGTAATTAATTAATAACGATGTAAGCAATATTTATATTGTGTAAGAAATTAAATTAATTCATTTTAAATTAATTAAAGATAATGTAATTAATCTAATTCATTTTAAATTAATTATAGATGTTATGATTATAAGTCATTGCTTTTGGATGGTTGATATTGGTTGCTTTGAATGGTTTTGAATCTCAGCTATGAGATAAAAAAATGTTGAGTGATATGGATGCATTGGTTGCATTGAGATGATGATATTAATTATCTTTGGTAGTGATAGTATGGATTATCTGATGTTACGATAATGATAATTACCTGTTGTGAATCTATGATTATCTATCTATGTGTATATAGATAATATAATTGAATTGTTTTAAACTCTAAAACAACTTGGAGCTAAAAGACACGCTTTGGATTTCGATGAGACCTGGATCGGGTTTCCATATTTGGATATCCGAAAACCACATCGATCCAAATTAACGATAGGTCGTGAATCTTATGTGAAGAGTGAAGACTCGAGGTGTAAGGGCTATACGTCAGTATAACTCTGTGGGTGATTCCGTAATGAGTTTGATGGAATAGTACTTATAGATTCGAGATAGAGATTCAGAGTGCAAGGGTTATCGTCGTTAACTCTGAGGGTGATTCCAAAACGAGTGTAACGAGATAATACCTTCGGTTTCGTTCGAACCCGGAACGAACTTGTATGGATTGAATGCTTTCAGAACATCGTCAGGTGGGCGATGAGCATTCTAAGAAATGTGTCCTCTAAAGGTAATCGTATCCTCAAGCCTCATCAACCGGGAATGGCTAAAATAGGGGAGGTGCAGCAAGGCTTCGTGGGTAGCACCCACTGGAGAGCAAGATTGATCCCTGTCTAGAGGACCCTTTTTATTCGGCTTAGTAGGCAGTTGTTAGTGCGCACCAACTGCGGGGTTGTCTTATTCGGAACTGTTCAGTAAGGAATGGGTCCGGCCTTGTGTTGTAGGGGAGTGGGAGTACTCCTCGGTACGTTGATCTAGGCCACGTACTTTAACGGGCGGTACCCCAGTAGCCCTGCCATTGTATGGAATCCAAAATGCAATAAGTGCAACGGTTTTGATTGTATTACCCACTTTTGTGGCTAGTAGCTGGAATTTAATCATGTAACAATTTCGGCTATTTGTTATTTATTTGAAAGCCCTAGACCTATTATAATATCACTGGATTTCCTATCAAATGTTTTTGTTAGCGTAAGGTAAAAACTTTTCCATGTTTATGTGTGGGAAGTCTTACGTGATACCTTTCTTTTCAAAAGGGTTTTTTTAAAAGTTAAGCAACTTTAACCTGTTACTCACACCAGACCCATGTCTGACCCGGAGTTTATTTTTGTTTTCCATAAACTCTTGGGGTTTTCCATAAACTCTTGGGTACTCAAATTTTTACGAGTAGCCAAGGCATTCAGGTTAGCTTTGATGAATATTGGAGGAGCAATGGAGCAGGAGGCTTCTGCGTTAGATATTAGTATTCCGCTGTGTGTTCTGTGTTGCCTCTGGATTGTATTAGGTTGTAAATACTAGACAGGTGTTTATAACTATCTAGTATGTGATGTATATCTGTGTACTCTGATAGTGGTTGTAAACTATGTAATATTTTATATTATTAATATAATTTATTCGTTCCGTTGTTTAGATTCCGATGTGTTGTTTCTTCTTCTTCTCTTCCTTTCTCTTTTCTATCCCTTTCTTTCTTATTAGCGAAGCAACTTCCTGGAGTGTGGAAGTTGGGTCATTGCACTCTTTCTTTCTTTTGCATATTTATTACCAAAATTTAACACTCCACCTTGATGAAAATCATATATCTTCAACATATCAAGCATGTCATCTCTAGATCTATCAAAACTCCCTATATCTCAATCAAACCAAATTACAAACCTATACCACTTCCTACAAGTGATGCATCTCCCTTTTATGAGGTGCATCACACCAATCGGTCTCAAAAGCGTTTGCAATACCACAAAAATCTTCGTACAATTTTTTTAGATTTTTCTACTCGACACTCGTCTACCACTCGATCTGAGCTCATTACACGATCACTACCTATCTCTCCAGGATCATCAACATGAAGACCCTTGTCTAAAATATGATCCTCAACACGATCATCATAAGCAGTGAACACATTAGCCTCTCCATCTGACTGTGGACTAGGCTCTCCAACTGTCACCAGCTTCCCATAGTCGGCTACATGACCAACCAAACTATAAAGTTTTCCTTCTTTCAATACACCTCTCATCCATACAGGACCACCCTTCTTCATTCTCAAAACTCCAACTCGAGTCTCGTAAATGCAACCACAGCGATCCTACTGACCGGGTTAAATAAGATTATGTGAACTAGAAGGAACATGCCTCACGCCCGAGACTTCTCTAATCACACCTTCATGCATACGAAACCGGATAGATCCAATACCATAAACTAGTTGCTCTACTCCATTGGTGGTCCTAATCATGCCGGCACTCTTTTCAAAAGAAGGGAAACAATTTACATCTCTACAAATGTGAAAAATGGCTCCCGAATCCATCATTCAAGGCCTCTCTTCACTAATGAAGACATCACAACAAGTGTCACTTTCACTATCTTCAGCTATGCCCGTCCGTGTATCACTATCACTGTCACTATAGCCTTCTTTTGATCCTTTTTAGACGCTTCACATCTATTGCGCATATGACACTTTTTATGACAATGGTAACAAATGATATTTTTCGACATATCTTTACCATTAGCAACTTTCGTCTTCGGACTTGTATTCTTTTTCGAGTCTTTTGCTATCATAGTCTCATCTTGAACTAATTTCACACATGACCCTTTTTTTCTGAGCTTCTCATTCAAAAGACTATTTTGAACAGTTTTCAGTGAGATAATTCCATTAGCATTGAAATTACTTAATAAAAAATCAAAGTTTTGCAACTTTCTAAAAGCAAACTCACCAACAAAAGTGCATTTAACTCATCATCAAATTTGACATTCATATATTCCAATTGATTTATTACATCTTGAAATTCGTTCAAATGCTCTAAAACAGACTTCTCTCCATCTAATTTCAGTTGAAACAACTTTCAAACAAGAAAAACCTTGTTTGTAGCACTTTTTGACTCATACAAAGATACAAGCTTGTCCAACAAAGCCTTCGCGGATTTACAAATACCCACATGATGGAAGACCGAATCATCAAGATACTGACGAATCAACGCAATTGCCTTCTTATCCATCTTCTTCCATTTTCCCTCCTATACATTAGAGGGCTACTTGCCATCTCCATCAATCGGATCATGAAGATCATTGAGATACAAAACATCTTCCATCCCAGACTTCCAAATACCCCATTTTTTTCGTTTAAAATAGCCATCTTTGAAAAAGAAATCATGTCTGATATCTCAATAATTTTTCAAATCCAAAATTACTCTAAGCTTTGCGATGACCTTGCTTCGATACCAATCTGTAGTTAAAATTTTTGCTTTGCGGAATCTTTTTCCAATAGATCTTTTATCATCCAAATCACAAAGAGATAAACTTTTATAGAAAATAAACGGACATGAAATCTAAAATCAATACATAAGAGATTCCACCCAATCACTTCTTTATCGATTCACTAAAATTTATTTACAATTAATCGAACAAAATAAAAGTAAACAAAATACAAATTGAACCAATAATCAAAAGGAGAAAGGAAGTTTTGATCTCTATGGCTAAAATTATTGGAGAAGAAGAACAAAGATGAAATAAGAGAGAGAATTAGCATATAGATTTTCGTATATTTTACACTCTCTCTTCTAGGCTCTATTTATAACATCAATTACTTAATGTCCAAGTTAATTTTAGATGACAAAGAATAAGTTGATTAGCCAATTAGAGAGAGAAATAAACATAATCAAATATGCTTGTTAATTAGGGTAAATAAAATCTTCTCTTTCTTTCTTTTGCATATTTATTTCTTTATATTTATGATTTTGTTTCATCAAAATTTAACGGATATGTTTGTTCAAAACATGTAGCATAATTTCATTAAAAAAGGGAACCTTCATTTTTACCATGTATCATCATCTAGCCAATGCTCAGCGCTTTCACTTGAGCGGGATCTGGAGCGGGCAAGTTGTACCTAGTCATACCTCCATTGCTAGAGAGACCATCTTTGACACTTGGTCAATAAAACAAGCGGCCATAAAAACCAAGTTCACCGCTGCGTGAATCAGAACATTTAATTTTCAACAAATACTAATCACTAATTTTCAAAACTTATTAATTTTCAAAGACTAATCTTGTTTTTCACATTGTTTGAATCACAGTGGATACTATAAAGTAAAAACAGGCAAACCACCGTACATACCTAATTGCTCCAGTTTGGAGTCAGTGATGCTAAGACAGGATGTAGAATTTGGATCATCTTTTGCATATCTTGATGTGTAGTAATTAAGTCCTACAAAATCATATGATCCTTTTATCAACTCTGATTCCTCCTTAGTGAATTTTGGAAGCCTTTCTCTGACCAAATCTCTCATAAAGGCTGTGATATTCTTCATTCATTGATGACTGCATAATTTATTGCCCTCAACGCTGCTGCTTTTTCTGCATCTGAATCTGATTATGGCTTATACATAGAGCGATTCCAATCTCTCCTTAATTATCCGACTTAAAATTTAAAGGTTCAACATGTGAGAACAAGCTTGCATATCTTAAAACATAAAATTCATATCAATTACTATGATTTCTAACTCCCATAATTTATTGATCCCTCGCAGCACATCATTTCTGAAAGTTAAAAATATAAGCAAGCTTTATTTATTCAGAGTATGTTTCAGTTTGACAACTAGTTACAAGTAATCAAAACTACTTCTAAGTAACTCAATTCAATTCTGGTGCTTAACTTCTTAAAAGAGGCTTACAAAGCGACTTAGAATTAGAAATGTGAAAAGTAGTTTATGACTTATAAACAAAATTTGTAAGTCATGTGTGGTTTTAACCAAATTATATTATTTATTTTTAACTTTAACTCTCAAATTACATCCACGCACTTTTACTTATAAGTTACTATTTAAAACTACCTAGAAGTTACTATTTGGAATCCTTTGCAAGAAGTTTCAAAATAAGTTGTTGTCAAACGGGCTCTTATTTATTGATATATCCTCTTCTAGAATATTAATCTTGACAAATGTTTTAACTTCGAGAAAAATTACATGGAAGTGATTTAAAAAGTTCAGTAGCTGCTCCATGTGCTAATTTCAGATCGTGAGTATAAGAGAATGAGATAGATCACAGTAACGAATACAACAAGTATATACGAGACTTATATGGATTATTACATCTCAGCCATTCATTCACAATCCAATCGTTCATATTCATTCTCAGTTTACAAAGGAGTATAATGGATACGGGCCGACTCTGTTGAAGCCCATTTACAACTTATATCATTTTGTATAAATACAGCAAGTATTATGTAACTGATAGATAATCTGATTATCAATTTTCTTCTGCAATCAGTAAAAGCTTTTTCATTTTCATCTTTAATTCAAAATCTTTTATGGTATCGGAGCTACTATTTGCTGAACAACATTGTGCCTTGCCATAATCTCATCAGAATCGATCTCATCACCTGAGAATCGGCTGCACTTCTGAATCTCATCAGATCTTTGATCATCATCTGAGATTCAAGAATTCATCGCAGTTCTTATCATTTGATAACTGTGCCGTGCCAAGCTAGGAGGTGTCAGAGATTCATCACCTACCACCCGACTGGCTGCATCAGTTGATCATCAAAGAATTCTATCAGTAACAACATTACCTGATCTACATCAGACAAAGGTGAATCAGAGAAATCAATTCATCATTTTCACCAGTATATCCTATATATCATCAGAGAAAGTCAGTTCTTGATTCTTGATTTAACTTTATCATCATGGTCGATGAGAATGCTGCTGCATCATCAACTTCAGCACCAAGAACCACTCAGACTCAATCCAATATTACCCAAGATTTCATGAATTCCATCATCAAGCCACAGAGTCAAGCATTTACTGTCCAGTTGGAGGAATCAAATAACTTCCTGTGGAAATTCCAAATGGAAACTGCCACCAGAGGCTATGGAATTGAAGATTATGTTCTTGGAACCATAAGTGTTCCACCCAAATTCACTGCAGATCAAGATGGGAAACTTATAAGTAATAAAGATAATACAACACACCAAAAGCAAGACAGCTTGTTCAGTTCATGGTTAATATCCTCAATCAATGCAAATCTATTGCAACAAATTGTTGGATGCAAAACAACATATGAAATATGGCATACTATTGAACAAGTGTTCAGTTCTCAATCAGCTGCAAGAATCATGCAGTATAAAAGACAACTGCATCATTTAAAGAAGGATAATCTAAGCATGAGGGAGTATCTATCAAAAGCTAAAACAATATGTGATCAACTTGCTTCTACAGAGCATAAAGTATCTGACACAGAACAAGTTTTATCCATATTGAATGGTCTTAATGAAGAATACGAGTCAGTGGTGGCAGTAATATCTTCCAATGAAGTATTACCATCACTACAATATGTTCACTCAATACTACTCTCCCATGAAGGCAGATTGGAACAAAAGAAATCAACCAACTCAGATTATTCAATCAATTATATTGCTAACAGCAGAAACAAAAATCAAGAAAGCAACAATGCCGCAAGAAATCAACATAACAATAATCAAAGAGGCTGTCAATACAATAGATACAAAGGCAGAGGAGGCAGGCAGAACTACAACAACAGACCAAGATGCCAAATATGTGAAAAGTATGGGCACACAGTGAGCAAATGTTATTTCAGATTTGATGCAAATTTTATTCCAACTCAACAAAGCAGTAATGGTTCAAGAGCTTCAAATCCTAGTGCAAACATGATTAATGTTCAACCAGAAGTCAAAACTGAACAAAGGAATGATGACATAGCCAAAATTGAAGACATACATGATAACAGTTGGTATCCTGACCCAGGGGCCACTAATCATGTAACAAATGATCTGAGCAAATTAAATCTTGGAAATAGGAAATACAAAGGTACACAATTACTATATTTAGGAAATGGTAAATCTATTCACATCACTCATACTGGTAATGCAAGCTTAAGAGGTATAAGACAACTTTACCTCAATAATTTACTAAGAGTCCCACTTATTAAAAAGAAATTAATGAGTGTATCTTAGTTTGCCAAAGATAACAATGTCTACTTTGATTTTTATCCAAATCATTGCTTTGTAAAAGATATACTAACAAGGGAAACTCTCTTGCAGGGTAAAGAACATAAAGGATTGTACAAATTTGATGTTGCAAATTCAAGAAATGATGATCATAAGGAAAATTGGTGTCATATTTCAGAATTAAAAATTGATGATAGTAAGAAATTTTTTAATACTTGGCACTGTAAACTGGGTCACCCCAGTATAAAAAATTTAAGACATGTTGTAAACAACTGCAGTGACATATCTGTTAATGAAATTCCAGTTTCTTATAATTGTACATTCTGTAAAATGGGCAAAAGTCATAAGCTTGTATTTCCAGACTCTGAGACTGTTTATCATAAACCATTAGAATTGATTGCTACTGATCTATGGGGTCCAGCCCCAATATGCAATGATTATGGTTATAGATATTATATCTCATTCATTGATGCATATTCCAGACATGTTTGGATATATTTCTTAAAAGTGAAGTCTGAAACTAACAATGCAGTAATGCAGTTTGTAGCAAATGCAGAAAGACAGACAGGCGGTCAGGTAAAAATTATTCAAACAGATGGTGGAAAAGAGTTTCTACCACTGAAAAATTACTTTCAAAGAAAAGGAATCACACAAAGAACTACATGTCCCTATACCTCTGAACAGAATGGTCTTATAGAAAGAAAACATAGGCATATTGTACAAACTGGCTTGACTTTATTGGCTCAGGCATCATTGCCATATTTTTTTTGGCCAGATGCCTTCTACACAGCAGTCTATCTGATTAATAGACTACCCACAAAGGTACTAAATTATAAAAATCCATTAGAAGTACTAACTAAAGTCAAGCCAGACTATCAAAACTTAAAAGTATTTAGATGTCTATGTTTTCCTTACTTAAGACCTTATAACAATCACAAGTTAGAATTTAGGTCTCAACCCTGTACATTTTTAGGATATGCACTAAATAAAAAGGGGTTTAAGTGTCTTGATAACAAAGGAAGAATATATATATATCAAGACATGTAATTTTCAGTGAACAAGAATTTCTATATAGTAATGAAGAAATCAAGACATCTGACAAAATTTATAATGCTAGATACTCATTACCTCCAATAACCCTTTTCTCTGAAGAAATAGCCTCTGATTGCACTGCTGATAATGAGGAAAGAGACAATTCAAACACTAATCTCTTTAAGTCAGCAAGTGAAACAGGGCAAGAGCAAGGCAACATTTCAGAAAGATCAAGTGATTCTCCTCTACCCAACACTAGTCGACAGTCTGACACATGTCAAATATTAAGTGATATTGTATCACTCAATACTCAACAGGGTGTTACTGAAGACATCAGTGAACAATCTGCTCAACCTGTAAACACTGGAAATCACATAATAACTAGGGCCAAGAGTGGCATATTTAAACCAAAAAATCTATAGTGTTGTGTCAGATTGCACTGAGCCAAGTACTCATCAACAAGAACTACATGATACTAATTGGAGAACAGCCATGAAGGAGGAGTACAATGCATTAATGAAGAACAAAACTTGGGATCTTGTACTCCTACCAACACACAAAAACATAATTGGCTGCAAGTGGACATACAGAATTAAAAGAAATCCAGATGGTTCAGTTCTTAAGTACAAAGCAAGACTAGTGGCAAAAGGGTATTCACAACAGAATGGATTTGATTTCAATGAAACCTTTTCTCCTGTTGTAAAACCCTCAACCATTAGGATTATCTTAACTATTGCTATGCATAAGAACTGGACAATCAGACAATTAAATGTTAATAATGCTTTTCTTAATGGTATCTTGCAGGAGGAGGTGTACATGGAACAGCCACATGGGTTCATTGAAAAAGGCAATGAAAATCTTGTATGCAGACTAAATAAAGCCATCTATGGACTCAAGCAAGCACCAAGAGTGTGGTTCGAAAAGCTAAAATTAACTCTTGCCAAATTTGGATACAACTCAACAAAATCAGACAACTCTCTATTCCTTAAATTTTCAAATAATAGTATTATATATGTACTGATTTATGTTGATGATTTTATTATCACAGGTAATAACAAGTCAGAAATCGAGAAAACTGTACAATTTCTATACAGAGATTTTACAATCAAATACCTGGGAAACTTGAACTATTTTCTTGGAATTGAAGTCAAAAGACAACCAAATAAGGAAATCCAGTTAAATCATAAGAAGTATATCACAGAAATTTTGGTAAAAGCCAACATGAATGAAGCAAATCCATTGCCTACACCCATGACAAGCAACTTACATCTATCAAAACACAAAGGTGAATCCATATCTAATGATAAGCAGTACAGAAGTATAGTTGGTGCACTACAGTATGCCACCATAACAAGACCAGACATCTCATTCAGTGTGAACAAAGTCTGTCAGTTTATGCAGAAACCATTAGATGAATACTGGAGAGCAGTGAAACGTATTCTAAGATATCTTAGAGGTACTCTGGATCAAGGTCTAATCATGCAATCAAGCAAATCACTGAATATCAATGCATATGCAGACTCAAATTGGGCCACTGACTATGATGACAGAAAGTCTACGACTGGTTACTGCATTTTTCTTAGAAAAAATCCAGTGTCTTGGTGTGCTAAAAACCAATCAACGGTATCCAAATCAAGTACTGAAGCTGAGTACAGAAGCATTGCTAACACAACATCAGAAATTATGTGGATACAATCACTACTCAGTGAATTACAAGTTATTACCAACAGCAAAGCAACGATCTGGTGTGACAACATCAGTGCAATATCACTTACAGTCAACCCTATTTTACACTCTCGAACCAAACACATGGAACTCGATCTCTATTTTATAAGAGAACAAGTGATGAAAGACAAAATTAGAGTAAGTTACATACCTTCAACTTACTAGAAGGCCGATGTTCTCACAAAACCCCTTTCTCGTCAGAGTTTCATAAAGTTCAGAAGGGAGTTAAATGTTGATGTCGCCGACATCAATCAAAGATCTCAAGTCCCAGTATACATACCAGAAATAGTTCAAGAGCTTAACGAAGACAAGCAAATCAGAAAAAATTCATCTTGAAGTCATTCTAAGGAAACTTTCACCTTTCTCTTAGCTCAAGTCGCGGCCTTAAACCCATCTCATGACAAATAAGGGAAGAGGAAGACTATCATAGCTGAGACCATCCTCATTTTTTCAAAGATAATTCATATATCTTGCAAAGAAAACAGATCTCATTTCTCTCGAGCAAACCCTAGCCGACATTAGGTTTGAGGGGGAGTATAAGAGAATGAGATAGATCACAGTAACAAATACAGCAAGTATATACGAGACTTATATGGATTATTACATCTCAGCCATTCATTCATAATCCAACCATTCATATTCATTCTTAGTTTACAAAGGAGTATAATGGATACTGGCCGACTCTGTTGAAGCCCATTTACAACTTATATCCTTTTGTATAAATGCAGCAAGTATTATGTAACTGATAGATAACCTGATTATCAATTTTCTTCTGCAATCAGTAAAATCTTTTTCATTTTCATCTTTAATTCAAAATCTTTTGGCGAGCAACGATGTAAGGTTCAGTTAGATAATTGCCATGATGACATCCAAGGCTGCTACAACAACCTGAGATATGCACTCCGAGTGAATAGCCTTGGGTACTGAATGTCCATGGCTCGTTCACTGTAATACAATTTTTAACTCTGTCTCCAGATTCTCGGAAGCATATTTGACAATAATCTTTGGAATCGTGCCTAATGAAGAAAATAATACAAGACACGTTACATTGTACCACTGCGTTGAAACTCGAAACTCTTTTCTTTAATTAAGTTTGATGGGTATATTTTTATGAGGTATATAAATCTGTGCAACAACATAGAGTGGTTTGGCAGATGTTTTCTTACTAGAATACCATCAAACCTAAAATGGGATTTAATGAGGTTGCAGTATTTTGCTGACTTTTCTATATCATAAAATAGGTTCATTTTTGTTTTTTGTATTACTCTTAAGAAGAACCATTTAACAACAACGATTAAGATAAGTTTATGTACTCTATGTGAATTAAATTCTTACACGCTTTTTGTGAAGAAAACCGTCGTATCCATCCTCTAAAGCTTGAGGGACATCCCAATTGAAGAGTCTTAACATATGGTGTTATACCTGGAATGTGAATTACATGTTAGTATATTGTGAAATCATACCACTATTTTCCAGTACTCGCCATTTTCTATTAGCTCATTTATGAGATTGTAATACATTATTCCTTTTTGATTTATTCCTCATTTCAAGGTACCATCTGTTTTAACAAGTGAACATAAAAAAAAGTTGATTTATAAATTTGCTTAATTGTTGGAATCATATAAGCTTCAGTTTTGTATTTATTTTTCTAAATAAACATCATTTTTAATCTTCATTTTTGCAGGTTCACTTAAGTACAATGGATTGATTTTAACATTGCAGAATTGTAGACCAAGAGGTTGAGAAAGGGTATGAATTTAGTCCCATCTTCTTTATCATCTACACATCATCCTGCAAGCATTTGACAACAATATCCATTTCCCAATACGTGGTTTATATTGGATATGTTAGCAAGTTATTCTTTTACGATTTCACTTATTTACTTTGTCTCTGTGGTACAAATCTGTGGCAGCATCTCCATTGCTCCTCCCCGTGATTTTACCTGTATAACGATTAGGAATATTTATATGCTGCAAACAATGAAAAAGGATCAATAATATCCCATATACAGATATGGTGCTAGAATTAGTTATTATCATTTACAGTTTGCATTCTGCTATTCGTTTCAAAAACTAGAATATTTTGAAATATTATACTTCCATTAGATTTTATGAGGCTACACGTTATATATATTAACATAATATATTTAGCATATGGTGCTCTTGGTGAGTGAGAGTGTCCGGAATATTAGGTCCTCTTCCTCCTTCATTCCATGCTCCCTCCACCTAAAACATATCACATATTATGATATGGTTCAACATATGTATATATCGGGCTAGGATCGACTACGTCTCATTTTTGCTACACCTCAAATCCCCTTGATTTTACCACATGTTTCGAATTAAATAATATACTTTCTCTCTCCTGAAGTGAGATGAGAGAGAAGGTATATAATTTAATTCGGAATGCGTGTTTGAAATCAGGGAGATTTGAGGCATAGCAAAAGTCAGGTGTAGCCGATCCTTGCCCATACACACACTACACATCTATGTACAATAAGTAAATAAATTTAATAAAAATATACCCGGCTTGCAGAAGCTGCAACACTAAATTTAAATTCATTAGAGAATATAGACCTTCGTATATCAACTTCAAGTGGAACTAAAATGGTCCATGGTTGGGGTATGAGTGCTGTATTTTGGCTATCAAAGCATGCAATATGAGTATTTGACCTCTTGCTCTTGTAACTAATGGTCAACTTTTCCTTTGAAAGAGAAAGACTGGCATCATGTTTACTGGATGCTATTAGAGATGATCACCAGTCCAATTTGCATGTTCAAAAGTTGAGCCATGGTTTGTTTATTTTAATTGAAGGGGTTCCCTTTTCTTGCTTGTGATTAGTAATACACCTATGTCCATGTTTTCATAGAGGCTGGGAGCCTGTAAAATAGTGTACGTATCTTGGAAGTTTGATTGGCAGTGCAGCTTTTATGTATTTAATGGAGATTAAAAAGTAACTTAAAAAATTAACATAAGCAATAGACCATAGCAGCCAGGTGGGGTTTCAATTGCATATAAGAGTTGGGTTGCAAGAATAATGTGATTGACATTTGAATGCACATATTATAGTTTTTAATTATACTTTTATAATTCTATATTTAATTTAGTTTTATCTAATTGGTGGTACTGGATGATCATCTAATACTATTTTTCATGAACATGCATGCAGATATTATAGTTTGTCATTTGCTTCTGTTATGGATATAATTTTGAAGCCATACAATTATTTTAGTTACTCTTCTTACAAATATAAGGTACACTCATGGGTTACAAGTATAACTATTGGTCAACCACTAAGTAAAAGTCAATGCTGCGTTAGCTCTACACTTGGGTGAAATAAATTCGAAGCAGATATGCTCATTGTGCTGTTAACACCATTGAAAACATATTTATGCCTAGCAATGATGAGAGGAATGCACGTCAATGAAGAAATATGAGAATCAATATGGTTTTTGAATGCAAACAGTGTTGGATGGTGTTGTACTCATATGCGTATCCCAAAAATCAGAACTTGCATCCAAATTCGTATCAGCTGACATTTTAAAATGCATATCCATATCTGCATATCGTGTCTATCCAAAACGATGCAGATATTTGAAAATGCATTTTCATATTTCACTACAAGAACGACAACAGATAGCGACGGCTTTTAGCCGTCGCCGGCCGTCGCTAGCCGTCGCAAGGCGACGCTAAAGGTCATCGCTAAATTTGTCGTCGCCCAACAGTATAGCGACGGCTTTAGCGACGGCTCTGTCACATAAATAGCGACGGCTCGCGACTGCAAATGTGCCATGTGGAAATTTTTGCAACACCTAAATTTCATCGCTAGTCGTAGCTCGCCGTCGCTAACCTGAACCAGTAGGCCGTCGCTAGCCGTCCTAGCCATCGCTAATCTGGACCACATAGCCGTCGCTAGCCGTCACTAGCCGTCGCTAATCTGGGTTAAATTCCAGTGCACATGCACAGCCTATATACACTTCATCCAATCTGAACCAAACAACCGCTATATACTATATTCATCAAGCATAACCATCATATATCCATCATATAACATCACTATACATTCAAACAATATAAAATCTAACCAAATCTATTTTTCAAATCCAAACAAATCTCATTTTCAAATCCAACCAAATCTATTAACCTGAATATGTACATAGTAAACCGAAATTTCTACATAATATCCCGACATACATATACATAATGTCCAACCAAATCCATCAACTACAAGTCATCAAAATATGTACATAATATCCTGAAATATATATACACCATAACAACCAAAATGTGTATATACCAAACCATAAGCAAACAAATATACCTACTCCTCGCCATCGCTGCCGTCCTCTCCAGGCATACTCCCATGCTGTTGCAAATAAGCCGCAATCCGCTCATCCAGCTGTTGCTCAAAGAAACTCTTCCACTGTCGCCCTCAACTGAGCAATCTCCGCCTCTTGCTGCGACCTCCTGTATGCACTCTGCATTCTCATCGCCTGTAAAATAATTCATAATTATATATATATATATTAGTATATATATATAATATTATTACAATTATTTAACTATTCATATGCGTGAGTAAATTTATATATTAGTACATGTCAAAATTTGCCTCCACATTTCCATAGCTATACCGTCGACTGGTTCGAGAAGGCGGGTCAATAATAACATCCCAAATATGGTTCTCCTCCTCTAACGTAAGCTTTTCCCGACCAGTGGACTGTGCTACACGAGGCCGCTCTGCTTCGTACTTCTCCTGCGATTACGAACAATTTTTTTACACGATAAAAACCGAATTTCAAAATTTTGAAAATAAAATAAGACAAAATATTGTTATTAACAGTAAATTAATTTACCATTACGAATTGTGATTTGTCCTCCGTCCAATCGTACGAAACTTTGCCCTCTTCGTCAGTCCTCTCCACGACATGCATGGCCTTGAACAGCTCGGCCATAGTGGGCTCGCGGTTGTATCTCGCGGCCTGAAAATATATAAATATTATTGCTAATCTTCTTAGAAAGTATTGTAATAAAATGTAAACACAGTTTATAAATTTAATTACCAGCTCTCTCTTATGCACCTGAAAGGATTTGGAGCCACCACGGTGCAATGCAGGATTTTTATTCCTATTTGCTCGGTTCCGCGCAGATAACTCCTACAAATGAAGATAAATTATCACGTATATGTCTTGCGAGATTAATATTAGATTTAAATAACAAAGCAAACATATATTACTTACTCTTGCTGCCGGACTGTCCCAAAGCCGAAGAAAATCATCCCATACACCCTCACCTATCCAGTTCGGCTTTTTCCCTGAATTCTTATCCTTCGACAATGTATCTCTATAATTTTTTCTCATTCGTTTGTTCCAATGATTTAAAAAAACGTCAAAGTCATCAGGGTCGACGCGGACTGCAGCATGTAAATTAAAATTATTTTAAGTTATATAGATTATATTAATTTACAACTGAAATTCAAACTACTACTTACAAGTAAATCCTTCTGTATTGCATTCTTGACATGAGGGGGGATGTCGTCCCAGTGAGACCAACAACCATCCATGCGGCTCTGAAAAGCCTTCCTCGACACCTGTAAAATATAATCTGATGGCTCCACCTCAAAGCCACTGCAAAAGTTATGATATACATGTTTAGTGGATTTTAAAACATATACTTTAAATAAAATTGATACTTACCCTGCACTTCTAGGAACAACTTCAGTAATCGGAGTAAGTCCGGTACAGTGCCACTACCACCTGCACCGGGAGATGGGGATGGTGTGCCACCACCACCTGCACTCCGTCTCCTGCCAGACATATCTGCTATAGAAAAACAATATCATCAGAGAACAATTATAGAAATTCAGTACTACATAGCATGTTTCAATCACTTTCACAGAAACAATTATAAAAATTTACTAGTACAAAACATGGATAAAAATTAAATAAATGAACATCACAGAGCAATAATAGAAATTCACTAGTACATAGCATGTTTCAATCACTTTCACAGAACAATTATAAAAATTTACTAGTACAAAACATGGATAAAAATTAATTAAATGATCATCACAGAACAATTACAGAAATTTACTATTACATAGCATGTTTCAATCGCTATCACATAACAATTATATCAATAACGATCAGTCTTCATCGTTTTCTGATTCAGACTCAGTCTCGTATTCTATCTCATTTTCTTCGGTACTTTCGAATGCATCAAATAAGACATTCGATTCATCATTCAAAGGCCCTACATCAACATCATCACCTGACCAAACCTTAGGTGGTTTCAGATTCTCTTCTTAGCTATGAAAATTTTCTTATCTCTTCTAAAACTATGATTGGGATGACGAAAACACCGATGACAATCAAACCACGAAACTTTCTTCCCACATCGTAACGAAAATGCTCGTATTTCTTCCATACAATAAGGGCATGCTAGACGAACGGCCGTACTCCAACCAGAAAGCATCCCGTATGCAGGAAAATCATTAATCGTCCATGACAAAGAAGCGAATAACCGAAATTTTTTTCGTTGATACACCGTAAGTTTCGACTCCTTCATTCCACAGTTTCTTCAACTCTTCGATCAATGGTTGTAAATAAACATCAATTCCTTGGGTTGGATCATGGGGGCCGGGAACGACAGTGGTGAGAAACATATATGATGTCTTCATACACATCCATGGAGGTAAATTATACGGAGTAACGATAATTGGCCAGGATGAATATTTACTACCAAACCGTGAAAATGGTGAAAATCCATCCGTACATAAACCAAGTCTGACATTACGGCTTTCCGCAGCAAATGCGGGATAAGTCTTATCGAAATGTTTCCATGCTTCACCGTCGGATGGATGTATCAAAGTTCCTTCTTCCGCTGTTCTCACACTATGCCATCGCATATGACAGGCCGTAGCAGAACATGCATATAGTCTTTGAAGTCTGGGAGTGATGGGTAAATAATGCATTCTCTTGTACGGGACTTCTTTCCCTTTCTTCTTTCTTGGTTTGTATCTTTCTTCGTTACATATTTTGCATTTTCTGAGGTCAACGTCGTCTTTCCAATACAACATGCAACCTTTCACATATGCATCTATCTTCTTGTATGGTAGACCGAAAGCGGACATCAATTTTTTTACTTTATAATGATTATCGCACATCAGATTATTGGGTGGCATGTGTCATTTTGCAGCTTGTACAACTGCTGTAAATACAGCTTCCGTAAGGTTGAATTTTGATTTCGTAGTTATGTATTCGGCGGTTACTGAAAGTTCGGTTCCGCTTTTACATCCGTCCCACAATGGCCTCTTTGCAGAATCCAACAAATCGTATATTTTTTTAGCTCCTGCAGTTGGTTCTTCTTCGACATTTTCATTTTCATCGATAGCTTCAGTTGTAGGAAACAATGATCGTGCTGCATCATCCACCGTATTTTCTATCGTCATCATATTAGCGTCCTCTAAAACTTTAGTATTAGGTGTAGGCTCAACAAGTTCTCCATGACGATCCCAGAAATAATAATCAGGCACGAAACCATATTTATACAAATGTACTTCAACTATATCTGGTTTCCAATGCTTCAAATGTTGGCACTTACTACACGAGTAACGAATTTCTATATTGTTTCGGTTATTAGATTTAGAAAATCTAATAAATTCGTGTACACCGTTGTAGAAATGTTGCTTTATTGATCCCTTCTTTCCAGTTCTGACTTATACATCCAAGTACGGTCGAGAAAATAATTGAACATTTTTCCTGATTTGAAAATGTATGTTAGACAATTTAAATCATCAATTTTCAACCATTCTCCATTGTAAAAAGTCCATTCTCCAACCTGGTCTCCTTTAATCAAGCTCTTCTTGCTAAATGGATCTGGCGAATCCTCTCGCCGGGGCATTTCATCTGGAAAGACTGGATCCTTTACTCCTTATACAAGGCTGACCCGTTCCTTGTCCTTCATTTCGCTCCTCAGTTTAAGGCCTCTCCCTTTTGGTCCGGTATTCTTGCCTCAGTTGGTCATTTCAAATCCTTCATTCGGGTTACAATAGGAAATGGCTCGAGTTGCCTCTTCTGGTACGACTCCTGGCACAGTCTCTCCCCCCTCCACCATTCCTTCCCACTTCTCTTTTCATTTTCCAGTTTTCCTCTCCTGACAACGGCGGAGGCAGTTTCTCTCGGTCCTCCTAGCTTATGTCCTCCATCCCTTATCTCCACTGACACCTTATCGGAGCTTCTCTCGGCTCTGCGCCTACTTCAGACCGTAACTCTTGACCCTTTATCAAATGACTGTCACCTCTGGTCCCTTTCCCCCTCACAAAGCTTCTCCGTTCCTCAATATTCCTCCTTCCTTAACCATTCGGGCCACCTGTTCTCATTCGCTCGTGTCTGGAAATGCCACATTCCTCCTCGTATCAAATTTTTTCAATGGTGCCTCATCCATTGGCGCATTAATACCAGAGACCGTCTCTCGCGTTTTAACATCTCATCTGATCTGTCATATGTCTTATGCAACTCTGTAACCGAATCCATCAGTCATCTTTTCTTCGAATGTGACTCATCCTATTACATATGGGTCTCGGTCTGCATTCATATTCTTGGCCAAATCCACTTGATCTCGGACTTCTTTGATCACTGGCAGTACAGTACACCGAACGTGCGCCTGGATTCCCTCTTAGCCATCTTCAGTTGGGTCATTTGGATCGAACGAAATGCCCTTATATTCAACAAACCAACCAGCACACCTTTTAGATTATGTTGTAAAATTTCTAATATTTTTGCATACTGGTCAGGCTCCACATCCGCTGTGCCTTTCAGACTTCGCCTTCCTGCACCTCGATCTCCCTAACAAGAATCTGCTGGTAGCGCTTCATCGTCAGCTTAGGGGGACAGTCATGGATTAGTGAACCTGTGCTAGTAACCTCGTGAATCACTCTTGACAGCAGTCTCTTTATTTTTCTTGCTGATCTTGCTGATCTACTTAGGGTTCACTGTGTTTATATTAACAAACTCTGGGACGACTTTTTGTTGTTGGCAAACTGTTTTGTTGTAAGTATAACTTGGTAAACACTGATTCCGCTATCGACCAGGCTTGTTGGTCGACCTACTTACATATATATATATATATATATATATATATATATATATATATATTATCTTAATCGGCTGTGTAGTTCCACGCTACACACCTGTTCTCCTCAAAAAAAAAAGTTCATCGTTCCAGAAAATTCTAAATATAAACTTCACTTTATTTTTTTATTTTTTGGTATTTTGGTTTTCACTTCGGTGGTCAGTCATCCTACTTCCCATTACAAACACAATAATGTAATTACATTTTATAAATCATTTCAGATTAAACGGTTCAACAAAATTTCGGCAGCACTTCCCTTATGTTCCCTGTATCGTACACAAATGCGTGTACAGAGGGAACGTAAAGGAAGTGCTGTCGAAATTTTATAACCGTTTAAAATGAAATGATATATAATATGTAATTACTTTATTATGTTTGTAACTTGTCCAATACAGGAACAAATCCGACAAATATTGTATCAGATGAATATAAATGTCTGTTCCGTTACAAAACGAACATCCATATAACGATCATATACAACACTTGCCAGACGGGGCCAAAGCCAATCTAAGGGATAAAAAAATTCTTTAAATTTTATCAAATATTATTGTTCTTTTCAAATTTTGACAATGTTCAACTATTTATATTTTATTTCAAAAATTTGTGTATTTAAATTTTAGTTCAGCATTCAATTAATAATTTTAGATCAATATTCATTTCTTTATTTTTTTACGGCATAGATTTTATGTGACTATGTGTTGTTATATTCATTTCTTACTTTCTTTACAAAATCGATTTTAGCACAGTATCAGTTGTTTTTAAAGCCATTTCCTAAAAATTTTCAAATAAATTAGATATTTGCAGAATTTTTAATTTTCTCATATTCATTTTTTAATTTTTTGTACAAACTTTATTTTTTACAATACACACAACCTTTTGCATTTTGACCGTCGCTAGTCGTCGCTAGTCACCGCTAAAATTATTAAAATGGCCGTCGCTAGCGTCGCTCAATCAACAAGGTAAATATAAGAATTATCAATGAATATAATTATAAAACAACAAATTCTAATTATCATATAGATAATTAGAAAACAATAAAAAACTAATTATTAAATAAAAATTTGTCAATTTAAATTCACTTAACAACTTAAATTTGTAATTTATCAATTTCATAAACTATGAAATACTTTCATGTACATTTATCAATAACCAAGTTAACCATTAATATACGTTATTTTTTCACCTAAAACAACTAATCATGTTAATCGCCAACACTAATTATCTACATTAACCATTTATTCAACTTGATTATGATAAACTAATTAATATGTAATACTTAATTCAAGTTCATGATAATAAACTAATTAATCTCCCAAATCAACATACAACACTACTAATACATAATTTGACAACACTACCAATACCTAATTTAACAAAAAATCTCAATTTTGCAACAAATCATAATTGAATTAGGGTTTAAACTAAACCTAAAAACATCAAATTTACATTCAAACAAGAGATTAGGAGCATACCGATACAAAATTGGGTGATTTGGAGGCGTTGAAGGTTGGGGCGTCGGCTACGGTGACGGGGGGCGACGGATTGGGGGAAGGAGGAAGGGTTTTGGGGAGGAAGGAAAGTGAATCTGCTGCTCTCGGCCAGGACCTGTATATTGCGTATAGCGACGGCTAGCGACGGCCGCTTTTTTTAGCCGTCACCAGCCGTCGCTACGGTAGGTCGCTATACCAAGCCTTTCTTGTAGTGTTTACATCGTGTCTGTAATCAGAACAATGCAGATACTTTTTGATATCCAAAAATATTGTTGAAGTTTAAAGAGTTTTAATTTTGGCTGTTGTTTCTTTAAGTGTCCCTTTGATCTGGTAGCATTGTGTGTGTTAATATTCCAAGGCGTCTCTTTGGTTTATGTTTATTTTTCATAGAAAAGTTGTATTGAAGTCTAGGCTATCTAGCCTATGCAGTTGTGTTTTGGTATTTATATTCTTGTAATACTTTGTTTTCAATTCTAATGAAAAAGAAATCATGTTTCAGGTTGTTCTACTATTTTCATGATCCTATATTAGTTCCTCTTTTGTTTTTAACATGGTATGACGAGTCGGATTTTCTGACGTTTGTTATTGGATAATTAACTGTTTTCGATTATTGAAATATTAATTTATTAAGTCAAACAAATAAATTTCTGATAATTAAAATATATGAATATATATATATGTGTTGATAAAAAATTATATTTAATCTTAAATTTTAAAATTTTCAGGTATGCTAAATTATATGTATATGTAAACTCCACCATTTAAATTAAGATAAAATATCCGTGAATATATATAGATAAATATATACACAGGCTTTATGATAATTAAATATATATATATATATATATATATGTAGGTGTGTATTTATGTATGTATGTATGTATGTATGCCTATATGTAGCAATGTATATGAGAATGTGTATAAATGAAAATGTAGATATATACATATATGGGGGCAAACGTATGTAGGTAAAAGTATATGTTAATATAAAATAATGTATATGTAAATCCCTTAACATATATATATATAGTGTATGAAGATAAATGTTTATACTTAGGGAAACATCATCATGGGAAACATTTAATTCTAGCAAGCAAAGCAAATCAACTCAATAATCAAATCAGCCTTCATATGAATCAAATTGAAATAAAACAAAAGAAAAATAAAATAAGAAATTTAAGGCCTGTATATGAACAATATGTTTTAGCCTCTTATTTACTTGTTTTCCTCATCTACATAACATATGTTATCTGCACATATACCATTCTAGTCAAAAATATAAAACAAAATTAAAGTCAAGTCTTAAATCAAGCCTTTCTTAACATATCAAATCCACCTTATAAATCAATCGGGGCAGGGATCAAATCAACAAATCAAAAAAATAAATAAATAAATAAATAAATAAAGCTTGTACATATGCAGGCCTCTACCTTGCTCTGTACACTAATTCCTCCTCTCCAATATATTCATCGCCTAGCTTTTCAGTTTGCTCACACATAAAGGAATTTTTTTAGAAACCTGTCATTTAAGTGAAGAAAGAAAAGGAAGAAGAAACAGCAGTTTTCAAAGAACTGGGAGTTAAAACCTCCACTGTTTAATAAGAAAATCCTTGTATATGTTAATACTTGAGAATATGGATGTGTATTTAGCTTGTAATCTTGTGTGTCTGATTGTTATGCTACGATGTCGATGCATATATATGTGTAGACTTGAGCAACTTCACCTGTATACCAAACAACCTGTACATCACCAGGAACAAGCTCTCTGTCTTGTTCTATTAGATAAAACAGTGGAACTTTATACTTTAGAAATGAATAACTCAACATTCACCTAGATTTAAACTATGGTTCCAAGACAAAAACTATTTATTTTTAAGTATAGAACATTTCTAAATTTGTTGCATTCAACCTCACCAAGCATAGGAAGAGAAAATCATTTGTAATAGTGAATGAGGCAATATTGTCAAAAATCCAACTAGCTTAAATTAATAATCAGATCATATAGTTGTATTCACGATGGAAATGCATGATTTTTGCGAGTGATGGGAAAATTTTTATTGACTTATAGAAGGAAATTTTTTAAGATGAGCGGAAGTCGGCGAAAGGTCGAATTCAAGAACCTCGGTTGACTTGGGGTCACGACACTTGGTGTGGAGGGTTATTGAAACGAGGGGTTGCTAGGCGACCGATGGAGATGGCCAGCGGTAAGGCTTCTATCATCGGCAATTGGTGTACGTGCACCGTGGTGTGCATGTTATAGTCGGTAGGAAAAAATAGGAAAGGAAAAAAAAGAACATGAAGGAAGGGAGAAGATTGGAAGTTGGGTCGTGATCTTCTTTGCCATTTTGGGCCGGGTCGATATGTTGTGGACTAGTTGTTTAAAATAAAAACAAGCATAAGTGTTTTAGTAATGGTTAAATTTTTGAATGTTAATAATTCTTTAATTTTTTTAAGAACATTGTTTTCTCATTAACCAAAATTTCCAGTGGATATGAAGTTCTTGTGTTGTGATCCTCTCGGCTAACCCTACAATTTAAACTAAATTTTTTAACTAATATGGAACTTAGTAAATTTAATAATTAAAGCGGGCTATTAAAAATAAAACTTATTTGATTAAATCATAAGTAAATAAACAAGTAATTAGGTTCTAAATGGTTTAACCTTATGATAATTAATAAATTTTGTTATTGGCTGGATTAGTAATCAGAGTTAACCAAAAATAAATTGTTTATAATTTCTTAAATTATAAGTAAATTTGAATCAAAAATACAAGTAGATTTAGTAATGAAAATTTATTAATTCTAATCGTAAATTGTTAAATATTAGCGTTAAGCAATATTTTAGTTAATGATCTATGTTTTGGTTATTGTCCTTGAATATTTACTTTAACAACATTTGTAACAGATCCCCCTATGTGAATAATTGCCATCCTAAATATAAATTGTTTATTTTAAACAATTTGCCCTTTTTAAATTTATTGCTTGAATTCGAAGAAACCGGAATCGAATATCAGCGTTATCCGGAACCACTTCGATTTGAAAATCACTGCGAACCTGTACGGGTCTGATTTTAGAGTTACCATGTTGGAATTGGATTAATTTGACAAAATCAACTATTTTAAACAAGTAACTATCCTTGGACATTATGATTGTATCGATAGATTTCTATTAAAGGGTTTTGGTTATAATCAGATAAAAACTCGTCGTGCTATACGAGTTACCCTGGATTTTAAAAGATTTTTATAACTTAAGTATTTTTGAAATTTGGTGGGTTTTACTCACGCTGGTTTCCACCCTGACTCGGGTGTTACTTTATTGTAATGCTCGGGTCAGACCATGTATTACAAAATTTTCTAGTTATGACGTTTTTGGAGCCCGAAGACGAGCTGAATGATAGAGGCGTATTGTACGTATTGACTATTTTACGCAGTGTATTGTAGGCTGTTTTAATCATTATTTAGGGACAATTTGTTTTAGCTGTCCAATTATTTGTTGATAACTGTACTTTGATACCTTGTAAACAGTTACAACTTTTTGATAAAATGCTGCTATTGTATATTATATTTTGTTTCCGCTGCGACTATGAGATTCTGTGTTATTGTTTTTCCTTTTTTCTTTTATCTCTTTTCTTCTTAACCCTAACGACCTGGTATTTCCAGCACCCGATTGCTCGGCACTCTATACAGTGGACGTATAAGTGTCGATTTTCGAGGGTCGAAAATCGCCCGGCCGTTACACGTGGTATCAAGGCTGAAGTCAAGCGAGAACCTTGGCCCTGGTGGGGATTACTCATTAGAGATAGGGTCGGTAGTACCATAAAATGAGTCGAGTGTAGCATATATGTGGGCGTACTTGTTATTTTCTTATATAATGGTTTTAAAAATGATTTTTAAATAATTTTGATATATAAAAGAAATAATTTTTGTAGATTGTTGTAGTATACCAAGGTGATTGGTTATAATTATTATAATCAATTAAAATTATTAGACTTAAGTGGTAAACAATATACAACCAAATAGAAATTTGGATAAAAATGAACTATATAAGTAAGTTAAGCTAAAAATGGATTGAAACCTAAATTTATATCCTGGAAAATTCAAAAGAATTTTCAAAGTATTTGAAATAAGTTACCCTGATTATATTTTTCCAGTAAATCATGATGGAATATATGATGTGTTTGATTTCTAGATATGATAATTACCATAGATTGGGTATTGTGTCTTAATAAAGGATTTTTATTACAGAATAAAAAATGTTGAAACTTAGTGAAATGCTTTAAGGAAGTAAAATTATATAAACATGACTTATAAATTAGAAATGGATCTTAAGTGGGAGTTTTTGGAATCTAGTCCCAGAAATTTTGAAACCGTTTCAAAGTGTTGGAGGAAATAATAAATATTATTATATAGAATATTTTTGCATATAGAAATCTTTGTTTAAAATAAGAGTTATTTGAAGATGAATTTGTTTTGGATTAAAAATCAAGAATGGTTTAAAAATTTAAAGTGTGATTTGGTGTGTAAATGGGAAAAAATATGTATATACGTGGATATATGTGATTCTAAGATTGATTTGAGATGAACGCTGGTGTTTGAATTCTGGAATCCCTCTGAGAATGTGATGTATAACCCGAAGGAAAATAATTTTTTAAACTTATAAGTGGGAAGCGATATTAATTAGAACTGGATTTGGAATGAAAAATTTAAATTGAGTAAGGTTAAATGGATTGAATGGAATGGAAATTTACTCAGGACAAGTTAATTATGTTTGGAACTTATAACCTGAATTGGAAATTTCAAGGTGAAACTAAGATTTAACTTATGAGAGTTAAATGAATTAAATTGTAAAAGAAAAGGTATGGATTTGATGAGAGTTGCAAAAGGGAAGAAACGTGTGTAAATGATTTCAAAATGATTTTTTGAAATAAAAACGGGTTTCGAATGCTGTAAATGTGTGATGGATATTGTTGATTGGTGTTTTAGATAATTTGAAGGTTTATTTACTTTGATATATCCTGCTATCATCCTGTTTATTATTTATAGTATATAAAACTGTAAATTGGATTATTTCGAATAAATTAAAAAGTGGGTTGAAATGATATATCCATAACTGAAATTAAATGGAAATAAAACTTTATTTTGAAACTATCTAAATCATTTTGATTTTTGGAAATAAAAATAAATTTATGGAATGGAACTATTTTGAACTTAAGTTTGAAATGTTAAAACAAAACTTGTCAAATGGAATTGTTGAAAGAAATGGGCTTAAACTTTTGAAGTTACAATTGGGAAATAAATTGAATTCCGAAAATCGATTTTACTAAAAAGATTTGGACTCTTACTCGAATCTTAAAATAAGTTTAAGTAAGGGTAAGTTAAATGAATATTTGAAATTTAGGCTCAGAATTGAATTATTTTAAAGACTTGGGTTGTTAAATTAAATATTGAGGGTTAATTTGATTTAAGTGATTAAATCGGTATTTTGAAAACCAAACTCGAATTTATAAAAATCGAGATGGCTTTGTAACGACCCCAGATTTTTTTATGAATTTAAATTGATAATTAAATGAATTTTTGAATTTAAATTGTAAAATTGATTATAAATGGCAGCGAGTTTCCCCGATTCAAATAGAAAATATATTAAGTCGTATGAATTTGTATATATGTGAATATATACATATATAGATTGGATTTGAAATAAAATCTTAAATATGGGGTTTTAAGAATAAATGAAACATAGAATAAAACACATTAAACAAATTTGTTAAGGAACAAACACACTAAAACAACTTTTACAATTTGTACATAAAGTAAAAGGAATATATATCAAACATAAGCAAAAAATATCCACAAGAACAAAATCTGCATACAAATACCTGATCAAATCAGCTGATGTGTTTGATAACCCTGCATAACAAAATATTATTTCTCATTTGAAAACAAAAAAGGACTCTAGCTATTAATGCTATGTCATCTCAACCGAGATAATGGCTTCAACACAGGAAAACAAAGTAGGCAAGACAAAGAAGCAAACATAAACAAAGTTTCAGCCGAACCAAAGAAAAAAAAATGTGAGCATGGTATAAGGCAATTAATGCAAATATACTTCAGCCCCCAATTGAAAGTATGCATGTCCACATTTTTATAAAAAAAAGTATAAACTATTGTACAAAGAAAATCTCTGGGGAAAAAAAAAATACATCCTGTACTTGCAAAGAACTTCAAGCTGCATGCTTCCTTTTATACATATCTCCCCTCACCATTTCGTTCACCTGTGAAAAATTAAGAAAGGAGAAAGAAAAAAACTGAAGTAAGAAACGTTTAAACTCAAACAAAATTTTAAACTTCAACCATATAGATTGGTAGGGGTGAATTGATACCAAAGCAAGCAAGGCCTGGGCATCAGGAAGCAAAGAAGTTTCAGCATCAAAACCTGATCACAAACTCAGCATCAAATTGAAAGCTTTAGAAACATGATTTGGAAGGTGAGTAACTCTCACTTTTAAACCTTAAATATTTGAAATCAGTTGCGTATAAATATGTGGAAATGAGTATGTGAGTAACAACTTATCATTTAAACTTAAGTTATCTATTGCAATCAGACTGCTGTTCTAATTGTCTCTGTTGAGTTCATAAGCTAAATTTTTTGATTCAAAGATCTTTTCTTCCCAATCTACTCACTGATTGAACTCGGGATCAAAACAAATTTTGTTTTTTATAGTATGATTTATCATCTAAAAATGGTTGTGTGAAGAATAAAGTTATGTGGAGTGAAAGAACAAGTTTTTACAGTAAAAACTTAAGTCTCTGGAAATTTCGAATATCTTGAATCATGGATTCAATCATATAGCTTGAATTTACAGCCCAAGATAAGATTTTTAAAACAAATATAGTGATTTTTAGTTGTGTGTATCATGAGCAGTTTACTGTCGAACAAAATCTGCTTTTAAATCATTTTCTCGTGATTGAGTGATTCGAGTTGGTCGGGGTTGTGTGAGGTGGTGGAGGAGCCTATGGGGATGACTGGAAAAATGGTCGTAGGTGGCCATAGCCACGGTGGCGACAGCGGTTAGAGTTTTAAATTTTTAACCCTAGTTTTAGGCAAAATCATGGAATCGATTCGTTCGTCCCCCTCAGTTGATCGAGTTGCTTGGGGTTTCGGGAGGTGAAAGCGTGGGGGTTATCGAAGTCGTGGCCGGAGTTACGCGAGTTCCGGTGGTGGAGGCGTCGAGTACGAGCAGTTGCCAGGTTTGAGGGATAGTGAGGTTAGCGTGTTCCAGGTTTGAGTATTTTCGTTTCCAGGTTCGTTCCCCTTCCTTGTTTCAAGCTCGATTGAAAATGGTGGCGTTTGAGGGGTTGGAGCTCGATCTGGAGATGATCGTCGTCATGCTCGGAGGCGCAGCGATGACCGGAGCGCCGCCGCGTCCATGTGCACGTGCAAGCGATGGGCTCGTGTATCTGGGAAAGGACGTTGGTTTGGGGAAGAAGGACGTTGCTCGAGTTTTAGCGTGAGGAACTCGAAGCAGGCTGTTGATTTTTCTCTGGAAGCTTCACGTGTTGCTCGAAGCAGGAAGGTTGAATCTCGGGTTAATGCTTTGGTTACTGGTTTCACAGGAAAACCTGTTATCCTGTTACATTTAAAAAAAAAACTAAGCTTAAATGAAAAGTAGAGTTTTAAAATGAAGTTTAAATATGATTCAACAAGGTTTTGGAATCTCAGTTTTAAAATATAACAGATTTTTGAAATTTTAAATTATTTGAAACAACTTTAAAGAGATTCGAAACGGAAATGGATTTGAAATTTTAGATGGAAAATTTAAGCAAGTTGAAACTAAAAGTTTAAATCTGAAATTAACTCTACATCTGATTTCAAGGTTTTGGAATTAAATTAAGCTTTATAACTTAAGTGTTGAAAAAAAAATTTAAGAAGAGAATTTGAAATAGTGTTTCAAACATATTGTGAATAATACTTAAATTATAAATATAAATTGAACTTTACTTTAAGTAGTGAAGTTAATAATTTCTATTTCATTAACGAATGAATTTTCTATAGTAAGTCAATTATAATTAATAATGGTTAATGTGAGAAATTTTCTTTAAAAAGGGAATTAAAGAAACTAAATAGTTAATGAAATCATTAACTAAGATTATCTGAACAATTAATTAATGTGATTAAATTTTTAACAATAAATTAGATTAATAAATTTAATGATAATAAATTGTGGAACTACTAAGTATAATTACTTAATGATAGAAATTATGGAATTGATTTATTTAGCATAATTAATTGAGTTAATTTGATTTATTCAAAATCTAAATTTCTTAAGTTAATTAATTCAGAATAATCACTTGATAATTTTGAAAAAAATAATTACTTAGAGAAGTAATTAATAGATAATTAATGAATGTAATCAATCAAATGATGATTTGAAATTTTAGTAAATTATTTGTTAATAAATTTAAAGGATTAATTAATAATGTGATTAATTAAGATTAACTTAATAATTTAAAGATTAATTGGTTCATTAATTAAGAATGATAGTTAATAATTAAGGGTTAACTAATAAATTGTGAAAGGGAATTTATTTCAAATAATTTGTAACTAAATTATGATAATTAACCCGGATTAATAATTTATACATTCGATTTAAATTAATTATTTGATTAATAAATTCATTTGTGAATGTTTGGACTTGGCTGAATAATTGTTTTGTTTGATACCCCTGATATGTGATGCTTTGTTTTGAGCTGTGTGACTTATTTATCTGTAATTTATTATCTATGAATCTGTGAATGGACGATAAGCGTTATAATTTATATCGCTTATCGGCTATATTTCTGTGTTTTAATCTGTGATGGTTGAATGATGTTGCACAAATTGTGTTAAACCCCTGGACCACACTATACACACAAAATTATGGATTTCACGAGGAAATCGATTAAGTCACAGATTTTAAAATGATTTTTGAATTTGAATTTTTAAATTCAAATGTTTTAGAAATGGAATCAGAATAAATGTGGAAAGCTTTTGGAATGGAATTTCAAGATAAAACTTATTTTAATTTACTTGATTTAGTTTGGAATTAAAGTAATATGATTTACATTTGAATTCAAAATTAGAAATTGAATTCTATAATTTGAAATTAGAGATTAAATAGGTTATACCAGTTATATATGAGTTAAACCATTTTAAATATATTAATTTTGAGAATTAGAGGGCTTTAACTCGAGCAAATATAATTGGATTTTTCTGAAACGAAAACTATTTGTTTTCAATTAATAAAAGCTTTCACATAAGAAATGAACTTCAAATTTGAGTTAAAATGATCTCTAATTTGAAATGAAGATAATTTCCAAGTTATGAAAACGATTTGAAAGCTATAAGTTAAATCTTTAATTTAAAGATTTAATGGGTTGATCCTATAAAAATGAAATTGTTTTGGAAATCTATGAATTGATCTTTGCGAGGTAAATCTTTTTGTTTAAAGATTTGAAATAGTTAATTGTTTAACCATTGAAAGAAAGTTTTTGGGTTTTAAGTTGTGACTTAATTGAAATCCCAATATCCATATGTTTTTGAACTATTTCGCTCACTATTCGGTTTAGCCGGGAGAGGACCTTTGTGTCATATATCCCATTCCGAATATGTGATTCGACGTTATGGATAGCATTTGAAGACCGGTGATGAAAACAGGATATTCACAAGAACGAAAGGATAACTCGTCGATTGTCTCTGCACTAAGTCGCGCTGGTATAGGGATTTCCTAAGTGATGGGAAGTCCGATCGGGATTGTGAATACCCGGATTTGCAAGGGCTTCGTAAGAAGTGCCTTCGGTTCTGTTCGAGCCTGGAACAGACTTGTATGGATTGTGTGTCTGACATTACATTTTGAGATATAAAGCAGATTTCTTTCAAATACATTTCTGTTGGTGGCGGAGAATTTATTCTTTTAGCTTAACACCCTTCTCTGAGACGTACGAGCTCAGAGGTTATGTAGTTGAAGGTTATCAGCGATATATTCCCAATTTGGTAATGTGACATGCTAAGTGTTGCTGTGTAATGATCATTTGTTTGATCATGTGTGATATGATCATTTGTTTGATCATTTATCTTTGTGATCATTACTTTGATCATTTGTTGACCCAAAGTATGGCTTTGTACCAAAGCGTAGCTATTTGTTTTGTGTGATATGGTATGGAGCCCAGATATTTACTTATGTGGATATCACAAACTTATATATATCTTGTTTTGTGATTTGATGTTGGGGCCCCGGTTAAAGGTTGTTACAACCGGGAGGTGGCATACTCGTGTCAGTAGTTACCCAGTTAGGGGTAACCCGACCTTGTGTTGGCAGAGATCCGGTTAGGTTCTCGGGACGTCCTTCCAGAGGCGTTTCCATGTGGCAATGGGAAGTTCCTTGGCCTGACCATTTGTTGGAAATCCAAAGAAACAATACAAGACTTGTACGGTTTTAGTTGTAGAACCTGCCATTCAATATGGTAGCTATAGTAAGCATACCATAATGGTACCTATGCTGGCTAAGATTTATATTCTACTTTCGAAATGCTTTTCTGCACCGTGCACTTATAATAATAATATCAAAGAAATTTTCTGCGTATTAAGCATGTTTGACTATCATAAGAAGAAATCTCCTCCAAGTCTGCGTTTGCATTGTGTGTGTGGCGGGAGGTCTTATGGTAGTTTCATTTTCAAAAAGCATTGCGAATTTACTTTAAAATTCTCTTGTTGAGTGTTTTTAAAGGTAAACTGTTTTTGTTGCTCACACCAGTCCCATGACTGATCCGGAGTTTATTGTTCCTTTCCTAAACTCTGGGTGCTCATTATTTTCTACACGAGCAGTCTAGAGTTAGTTTTTTCAGATAGTCAGATTAGTGGATTATCTGGAGTTAGTTCAGTCTTTGGTTCGCACCTGTCTTGCTTAGCTTGGTGCATCGTTATTGGGAGTTCGAGCTATTTCTGGATTGGTGCTTGAAGATGGAGATTATCCGCTGCTAGTGTTATCTATTTCTTTTCCGCTGCTATTTTCTTGTATCTCTGATGTATATTGATATTCATTGTATCACTTTGTTGTATCAGTGCTGTATATCAATGTATTATTCTTTTATTCCGCTTTGTTATTTACTTAATGTTGTTATAAGCTCCGGCGAATCGGTTTTGAACGGTCGAATCTACGGCATTCGAATACGATTTGAAGTATGGGTGTCGATTTTCGAGCGGGCAAAACCGCATTCTTTACATTTGGTATCAGAGCTAAGGTTGAACTTTATCTCAGGAGTATAACACATTAAGTAGCTCATTAGAGATAGGGTGAAGTAAACCCTAAAATGAGTAATCCCTAAGATATCGGTTCGTATGCCTCAGTAAATTCTCTTACTATCCACTGATAGTGAGTATGAGTGCAAGAAGAGAATGAGATAGGGGACAGGGAAATACGACTATAAATGGTCGATACTCTGTAACAACAGTGGAAACAATTTTTTCTCTATCAATCTCTTTTGTTCAGAGTCTCTTTTCAATTCTTTGATAGTTCCTGGTAGATCCAGGAAGGAAATTCGATATATTAATATGGGACATAAACTCCAATTTGGCCAAAATTGTTTGTTTGGATGAATTAGTTGCTTTGGTTGATATGGTTGATAGATATACTTTAGTTTTAAACTGAAAAAAATATTGAAATTGTTTCTCTATCTTTCATCTATCTTCGTTATCTCTCTCTGGCGAATTTCAAGGACGAAATTCTTTTAAGGGGGGAAGCCTGTAACGACCCCATATTTTTTTATGAATTTAAATTGATAATAAAATGAATTTTTGAATTTAAATTGTAAAATTGATTATAAATGGCAGCAAGTTTCCCCGATTCAAATAGAAAATATATCAAGTCGTATGAATTTGTATATATGTGAATATATACATATATAGATTGGATTTGAAATAAAATCTTAAATGTGGCGTTTTAAGAATAAATGAAACATAGAATAAAACACATTAAACAAATTTGTTAAGGAACAAACACACTAAAACAACTTTTACAATTTGTACATAAAGTAAAAGGAATATATATCAAACATAAGCAAAAAATATCCACAAGAACAAAATCTGCATACAAATACCAGATCAAATCAGCTGATGTGTTTGATAACCCTGCATAACAAAATATTATTTATCATTTGAAAACAAAAAAGGACTCTAGCTATTAATGCTATGTCATCTCAGCCGAGATAATGGCTTCAATACAGGAAAACAAAGTAGGCAAGACAAAGAAGCAAACATAAACAAAGTTTCAGCCGAACCAAAGAAAAGAAAATGTGAGCATGGTACGAGGCAATTAATGCAAATATACTTCAGTCCCCAATTGGAAGTATGCATGTCCACATTTTTATAAAAAAAGTATAAACTATTGTACAAAGAAAATCTCTGGGAAAAAAAAAAGAAAAAAATAATACATCCTGTACTTGCAAAGAACTTCAAGCTGCATGCTTCCTTTTATACATATCTCCCCTCACAATTTCGTTCACCTGTGAAAAATTAAGAAAGGAGAAAGAAAAAAACTGAAGTAAGAAACATTTAAACTCAAACAAAATTTTAAACTTCAACTATATAGATTGGTAGGGGTGAATTGATACCAAAGCAAGCAAGGCCTGGGCATCAGGAAGCAAAGAAGTTTCAGCATCAAAACCTGATCACAAACTCAACATCAAATTGAAAGCTTTAGAAACATGATTTGGAAGGTGAGTAACTCTCACTTTTAAACCTTAAATATTTGAAATCAGTTGCGTATAAATATGTGGAAATGAGTATGTGAGTAACAACTTATCATTTAAACTTAAGTTATCTATTGCAATCAGACTGCTGTTCTAATTGTCTCTGTTGAGTTCAAAAGCTAATTTTTTTGATTCAAAGATCTTTTCTTCCCAATCTACTCACTGATTGAACTCGGGATCAAAACAAATTTTGTTTTTTATAGTATGATTTATCATCTAAAAATGGTTGTGTAAAGAATAAAGGTATGTGGAGTGAAAGAACAAGTTTTTACAGTAAAAACTTAAGTCTCTGGAAATTTCGAATATCTTGAATCATGGATTCAATCATATAGCTTGAATTTACAGCCCAAGATAAGATTTTTAAAACAAATATAGTGATTTTTAGTTGTGTGTATCATGAGCAGTTTACTGTCGAACAAAATCTGCTTTAAATCATTTTCTCTTGATTGAGTGATTCGAGTTGGTCGGGGTTGTGTGAGGTGGTGGAGGAGCCTATGGGGATGACTGGAAAAATGGTCGTAGGTGGCCATTGCCACGGTGGCGACAGCGGTTAGAGTTTGAAATTTTTAACCCTAATTTTAGGCAAAATGATGGAATCGATTCGTTCGTCCCCCTCAGTTGATCGAGTTGCTTGGGGTTTTGGGAGGTGAAAGCGTGGGGGTCATCGAAGTCGTGGCCGGAGTTACGCGAGCTCCGGTGGTGGAGGCGTCGAGTACGAGCCGTTGCCAGGTTTGAGGGATAGTGAGGTTAGCGTGTTCCAGGTTTGAGTATTTTCGTTTCCTGGTTCGTTCCCCTTCCTTGTTTCAAGCTCGAGTGAAAATGGTGGCGTTTGAGGGGTTGGAGCTCGATCTGGAGATGATCGTCGGCATGCTCGGAGGCGCAGCGATGACCGGATCGCCGCCGCGTCCATGTGCACGTGCAAGCGATGGGCTCGTGTATCTGGGAAAGGATGTTGGTTTGGGGAAGAAGGACGTTGCTCGAGTTTTAGCGTGAGGAACTCGAAGCAGGCTGTTGATTTTTCTCGGGGAAGCTTCACGTGTTGCTCGAAGCAGGAAGGTTGAATCTCGGGTTGATGCTTTGGTTACTGGTTTCACAGGAAAACCTGTTATCCTGTCACATTTAAAAAAAAAAACTAAGCTTAAATGAAAAGTAGAGTTTTAAAATGAAGTTTAAATATGATTCAACAAGGTTTTGGAATCTCAGTTTTAAAATATAACAGATTTTTGAAAATTTAAATGATTTGAAACAACTTTAAAGAGATTCGAAATGGAAATGGATTTGAAATTTTAGATGGAAAATTTAAGCAAGTTGAAACTAAAAGTTTAAATCTAAAATTAACTCTACATCTAATTTCAAGGTTTTGGAATTAAATTAAGCTTTATAACTTAAGTGTTGAAAAAAAAAATTTAAGAAGAGAATTTGAAATAGTGTTTCAAACATATTGTGAATAATACTTAAATTATAAATATAAATTGAACTTTACTTTAAGTAGTGAAGTTAATAATTTCTATTTCATTAACTAATGAATTTTCTATAGTAAATCGATTATAATTAATAATGGTTAATGTGAGAAATTTTCTTTAAAAAGGGAATTAAAGAAACTAAATAGTTAATGAAATCATTAACTAATATTATCCGAACAATTAATTAATGTGATTAAATTTTTAACAATAAATTAGATTAATAAATTTAATGATAATAAATTGTGGAACTACTAAGTATAATTACTTCATGATAGAAATTATGGAATTGATTTATTTAGCATAATTAATTGAGTTAATTTGATTTATTCAAAATCTAAATTTCTTAAGTTAATTAATTCAGAATAATCACTTGATAATTTTGAAAAAAATAATTACTTAGAGAAGTAATAAATAGATAATTAATGAATGTAATCAATCAAATGATGATTTGAAATTTTAGTAAATTATTTGTTAATAAATTTAAAGGATTAATTAATAATGTGATTAATTAAGATTAATTTAATAATTTAAAGATTAATTGGTTCATTAATTAAGAATGATAGTTAATAATTAAGGGTTAACTAATAAATTGTGAAAGGGAATTTATTTCAAATAATTTGTAATTAAATTATGATAATTAACCCGGATTAATAATTTATACATCCGATTTAAATTAATTATTTGATTAATAAATTCATTTGTGAATGTTTGGACTTGGCTGAATAATTGTTTTGTTTGATACCCCTGATATGTGATGCTTTGTTTTGAGCAGTGTGACTTATTTATCTGTAATTTATTATCTATGAATCTGTGAATGGACGATAAGCGTTATAATTTATATCGCTTATCGACTATATTTCTGTGTTTTAATCTGTGATGGTTGAATGATGTTTCACAAATTGTGTTAAACCCCTGGACCACACTATACACACACAATTATGGATTTCACGAGGAAATCGATTAAGTCACAGATTTTAAAATGATTTTTGAATTTGAATTTTTAAATTCAAATGTTTTAGAAATGGAATCAGAATAAATGTGAAAAGCTTTTGGAATGGAATTTCAAGATAAAACTTATTTTAATTTACTTGATTTAGTTTAGAATTTATGTAATATGATTTACATTTGAATTCAAAATTAGAAATTGAATTCTATAATTTGAAATTAGAGATTAAATAGGTTATACCAGTTATATATGAGTTAAACCATTTTAAATATATTAATTTTGAGAATTAGAGGGCTTTAACTCGAGCAAATATAATTGGATTTTTCTGAAACGAAAACTGTTTGTTTTCAATTAATAAAAGCTTTCACATAAGAAATGAACTTCAAATTTGAGTTAAAATGATCTCTAATTTGAAATGAAGATAATTTCCAAGTTATGAAAACGATTTGAAAGCTATAAGTTAAATCTTTAATTTAAAGATTTAATGGGTTGATCCTATAGAAATGAAATTGTTTTGGAAATCTATGAATTGATCTTTGCGAGATAAATCTTTTTGTTTAAAGATTTGAAATAGTAAATTGTTTAACCATTGAAAGAAAGTTTTTGGGTTTTAAGTTGTGACTTAATTGAAATCCCAATATCCATATGTTTTTGAACTATTTCGCTCACTATTCGGTTTAGCCGGGAGAGGACCTTTGTGTCATATATCCCATTCCGAATATGTGATTTGACGTTATGGATAGCATTTGAAGACCGGTGATGAAGATCGGATATTCACAAGAACGAAAGGATAACTCGTCGATTGTCTCTGCACTGAGTCGCACCGGTATAGAGATTTCCTAAGTGATGGGAAGTCCGATCGGGATTGTGAATACCCGGATTTGCAAGGGCTTCGTAAGAAGTGCCTTCGGTTCTGTTCGAGCCTGGAACAGACTTGTATGGATTGTGTGTCTGACATTACATTTTGAGATATAAAGCAGATTTCTTTCAAATACATTTCTGTTGGTGGCGGAGAATTTATTCTTTTAGCTTAACACCCTTCTCTGAGACGTACGAGCTCAGAGGTTATGTAGTTGAAGGTTATCGGCGATATATTCCCAATTTGGTAATGTGACATGCTAAGTGTTGCTGTGTAATGATCATTTGTTTGATCATTTGTGATATGATCATTTGTTTGATCATTTATCTTTGTGATCATTACTTTGATCATTTGTTGACCCAAAGTATGGCTTTGTACCAAAGCGTAGCTTTGTGGACGAGACTTCGTCGAGCCTCACACCCCGAAATGGTCAAAACAGAAAATATGCGGCAAGGTTATTAGGGGGTAGCGCCCCTTTGGGGTATGTACATCTCCTTCTGGATAGAAGTGGTATCATGGTATGGAGCCCAGATATTTACTTATGTGGATATCACAAACTTATATATATCTTGTTTTGTGATTTGATGTTGGGCCCCGGTTAAAGGTTGTTACAACCGGGAGGTGGCATACTCGTGTCAGTAGTTACCCAGTTAGGGGTAACCCGGCCTTGGGTTGGCAGAGATCCGGTTAGGTTCTCAGGACGTCCTTCCAGAGGCGTTTCCATATGGCAATGGGAAGTTCCTTGGCCTGACCATTTGTTGGAAATCCAAAGAAACAATACGAGACTTGTACGGTTTTAGTTGTAGAACCTGCCATTTAATATGGTAGTTATAGTAAGTATACTATAATGGTACCTATGCTGGCTAAGATTTATATTCTACTTTCGAAATGCTTTTCTGCACCGTGCACTTATAATAATAATATCAAAGAAATTTTCTGCGTATTAAGCATGTTTGACTATCATAAGAAGAAATCTCCTCCAAGTCTGCGTTTGCATTGTGTGTGTGGCGGGAGGTCTTATGGTAGTTTCATTTTCAAAAAGCATTGGGAATTTACTTTAAAATTCTCTTGTTGATTGTTTTTAAAGGTAAACTGTTTTTGTTGCTCACACCAGTCCCATGACTGATCCGGAGTTTATTGTTCCTTTCCTAAACTCTGGGTGCTCATTATTTTCTACACGAGCAATCTAGAGTTAGGTTTTTCAGATAGTCAGATTAGTGGATTATCTGGAGTTAGTTCAGTCTTTGGTTCGCAACTGTCTTGCTTAGCTTGGTGCATCGTTATTGGGAGTTCGAGCTATTTCTGGATTGGTGCTTGAAGATGGAGATTATCCTCTGCTAGTGTTATCTATTTCTTTTCCGCTGCTATTTTCTTGGGTCTCTGATGTATATTGATATTCATTGTATCACTCTGTTGTATCAATGTTGTATATCAATGTATTATTCTTTTATTCCGCTGTGTTATTTACTTAATGTTGTTATAAGCTCCGGCGAATCGGTTTTGAACGGTCGAATCTACGGCATTCGAATACGATTTGAAGTATGGGTGTCGATTTTCGAGCAGGCAAAACCGCATTCTTTACAGGCTTAAAATTTGAAAATGGAATTGGAATTAATTCAAATTGGAATTGAATGGAATTAATTGGAATTGTGATCCAAGTTGAATTGGTTCAAATTCTAATTGGAAATTGATTTGAATTGGAATGGGAATCGAAGTTAATTCATATTAGAATCTGGATTGAAACAATTTAAATGGAAGTGGAAAACGGAAATTCATTTGAATTGGAGATTAGAAACTGAATCAGTTTGACTCTAAAACTAATTTCAAAAAATTATTTTAATATAAACTGTTTTAAATCTATCTTCTTAAATATTCTAATTATTTTGATTTTCTTTTCAAGCTATTTACTATACAAGCCGTTCTTTTTAAAACTCCAACTATCTTATATTAACTATTTAACTATTTTACAATGATCCAAACTATTTACTAAATTCAAACTGGTAAGAGAGGAAATTGGCTATATTTAAATCATGGATTTAAATACGAATTTGGATAAAATTGAAGTACTAACCCACATGGAAAATTGAAGCAATTCTAAATTGGAACCGAGTTGGATATTGAGTCAAAAATGATTTTGAAGTGAAGGAGTATATTTTTGAGTAAATATGATGATTTTAAAATAAAAGGTCGGATAGTATTATAACTGAAACTCACTTTATAAGAAATAAGTAATGTTACGAATGACCTTGAAAAAAGGAAATCAAACTTGAAAATTTTATTTCGCATTAGTGAGATTATAAATGTTAGTTGTATATTCAGATTTTCTTGTTGAATTTATAATCAGAAGAAATGATCTTGGAAAGATATTTGAGGATACTAAACTTGAGTTTATATAAGTATGAATTGAACTTAGAAGTTATTGATTTGAATATTCGAGTTTAAGGAATGATTTTATATGTATATGAGAATGAAACTGAAAGGGTTTTGAAACTCATTGATTTTGAAACGCTTTTGATTTGGCAAAAAAGAAAATTTTGGAAATTTGGTAAACCAAATTCGAGAATTATCAATTTTGAAGATATCAATTTTGTGTAAATGAGGTTTATATGTGATGCATATAAAGAGTATGATTTTAAAAGTACTATATATGTATATAATATGATATGTTTTGAGAAAAATGGGAAAAAAGGCACCCCATGAGAGTCAAAACTTATAGTAGGAGATCCACTAAGTGGTTCTTCCTAGAACCCTAAGGGCGGGTTCAATGAGATTGGGATCCCAGAGGACGTCCAGACAAAACTTAAGTTCCTGAGGATTGTGCTTGGGGTAGCATAACTCGTATGGCGCTGATTCCTATAGTTACATTTGGATTATGCTATGACGACAACATAACCCTTGTTTAACTACAATCTACTGTGTTCCATAGTGTAAGTCGTGTGGCAGTGATTACCTACAATCTACGTTTGACTTCGCTGGGAGAGCGACGTAGCATTGGTAGATTGTGATCTATGTGGTCCATAGAGAAATTCATGTCGCAGCGAGTGCCTATAGTCTACATAGGGAATCGACTGGTGTAGTCTACGATCTATGTGGTATAGTTTCGTTTGGCAGCGTAATTCGTGTAGCGCTGATGCTTATAGTTACACGGGCTTTGTTGTGGTGGCAACGCAACCCCGACTGTAGCTGCGATCTATTGCAGTTCCTATGGTGAAGTCGAGGGGCGTGGATGCCTACAGTTTTCTTATCAATTTCACCGGGATGGCGACGTAATCATTGTGCTAACTATGATCCATGGCGGGGTGATGATTTCAATAACATTTTTGAAAAGGTTTTTCAAGTATTTTTATTGAGTGTTGAAAACGGGTCTACTAAGTACTTATAGATTTATAGTCCTATGCTCGATCAACTATGACTGAATTTCTGTGAGAACGAGGATGAACTTGTTAAGACATCGAGTTGTAAAATGTATTTTTATATAAAACTAGCTTGGTAATACTATATAAGTTAAAGTGTTTTAAAAATTGTATAATAAAAGAGTAAGAGTTAAAATGTTTTAAGGATGATCTAACCAACAATAAACATCAAAATTCTAATTCTCGCTTCGTTCCTTTTCGAAGACGAAAACTTCTAAAGGGGGAGGAATGCGACGACTTGGATTTTCCGACGTTTGTTATTGGATAATTAACTGTTTCCGCTTATTGAAATATTAACTTATTAAGTCGAACAAATAAATTTCAGATAATTAAAATATCTGAATATATATGTATTGATTAAAAACCATATTAAATCTTAAATTTTAAAATTCCTGGGTATGATAAATTATATGTATATGTAAACCCCACCATTTAAATTAAGATAAAATAACCATGAATATATATAGATAAATATATACATAAGCTTTATGATAAATAAAAATATATACACACATGTATATAAGTATATCCATCGGAATTGTTGAAAGAAATGGGCTTAAACTTTTGAAGTTATAATTGTGAAATAAATTGAATTTCGAAAATCGATTGTTCTAAAAAGATTTGGACTCTTACTCGAATCTTAAAATAAGTTTAAGTAAGGGTAATTTAAATGAATATTTGAAATTTGGGCTCAGAATTGAATTATTTTAAAGACTTGGGTTGTTAAATTAAATATTGAGGGTTAATTTGATTTAAGTGATTAAAATGGTATTTTGAAAACCAAACTCGAATTTATATAAATCGAGATGGCTTAAAATTTGAAAATGGAATTGGAATTAATTCAAATTGGAATTGAATGGAATTAATTGGAATTGTGATCGAAGTTGAATTGGTTCGAATTCAAATTGGAAATTTATTTGAATTGGAATGGGAATCGAAGTTAATTCAAATTGGAATCTGGATTGAAACAATTTAAATGGAAGTGGAAAATGGAAATTCATTTGAATTGGAGATTGGAAACTAAATTAGTTTGACTCTGAAACTAATTTCGAATAAATTATTTTAATATAAACTGTTTTAAATCTATCTTCTTAAATATTCTAATTATTTTGATTTTCTTTTCAAGCTATTTACTATACAAACCATTCTTTTTAAAACTCAAACTATCTTATATTAACTATTTAACTATTTTACAATGATTCAAACTATTTTCTAAATTCAAACTGGTCAGAGTGAAAATTGGTTATATTTAAATCATGGATTTAAATACGAATTTGGATAAAATTGAAGTAATAACCCATATGGAAAATTGAAGCAATTATAAATTGGAACCGAATTGAATGTTGTGGCAAAAATGATTTTGAAGTGAAGGAGTATATTTTTGAGTAAATATGATGATTTTAAAGTAAAAGGTTGGATAGTAATATAACTGAAACTCACTTTGTAAGAAGTAAGTAATCTTACAAATGACTTTGAAAAAAGGAAATCGAACTTGAAAATTTTATTTCGCATTAATGAGATTATAAATGTTAGTTATATATTCAGATTTCCTTGTTGAATTTATAATCAGAAGAAATGATCTTGGAAAGATATTTGAGGGTACTAAAATTGAGTTTATATAAGTATGAAGTAAACTCAGAAGTTATCGATCTGAAAATTATTTGAGTTGAAGGAATGATTTTATATGTATATGTGAATGAAACTGAAAGGGTTTTGAAACTCATTAATTTTGAAAGGCTTTTGATTTGGCAAAAAAGAAAATTTTGGAAATTTGGTAAACTAAATTCGACAATTATCAATTTTGAGGATATCGATTTTGTGTAAATGAGGTTTATCTGTGATGCATATAAAGAGTATGATTTGAAAGGTACTATACATGTATATAATATGATATGTTTTAGGAAAAGATTGGAAAAAAGGCACCCCATTGAAAGTCGAAACTTATAGTAGGAGATCCACTATGTGGTTCTGCCTAGAACCCTAAGGGCGGATTCAATGAGATTAGGATCCCAGAGGACGTCCAGACAAAACTCGAGTTCCTGAGATTGTGTTTAGGATAGCATAATTCGTGTGGCGCTGATGCCTATAGTTACATTGGTATTATGCTATGACAAAAACATAACCCTTGTTTAACTACGATCTACTGCGTTCCATAGCGTAAGTCGTGTGGTAGTGATTGCCTACGATCTACGTTTGTCTTTGCTGGGAGAGCGGCGTAGCATCGGTAGATTGTGATCTATGTGGTCCATAGAGAAATTCGTGTCGCAGCGAGTGCCTGCAGTCTACATTGGGAATCGACTGGTGTAGTCTGTGATCTATGTGGTAAAGTTTCGTTTGGTAGCGTAATTCAAGTAGCGCTGATGCTTACAGTTACATGGGTTTTGATGTGATGGCAACGCAACCCTGAGTGTAGCTGCGATCTGTTGCAGTTCCCATGGCAAAGTCTATGGGAGTGGATGTCTACAGTTTTCTTGAGGATTTCACCGGGATGGCTAGGCAATCATCGTGCTAACTATGATCCATTGGAGGGGGTGATGATTTCCATAACATTTTTGAAAAGGTTTTTCAAGTATTTTCACCGAGTGTTGAAAACGGGTCTACTAAGTACATGTAGATTTTCAGTCCTGTGCTTGATCAACGTATGACTGAATTTATTTGAGAACGAGGATGAACTTGTTAAGACATCGAGTTATAAAAAGTATTTTTATATAAAACTAGCTTGGTAATACTATATAAGTTAAAGTGCTTTAAAATTTGTATAATAAAAGAGTAAGGATTTAAAATGTTTAAAGGATGATCTAACTAACAATAAACATCAAAATTCTAATTCTCGCTTCGTTCCTTTTCAAGGACGAAAATTTCTAAAGGGGGGAGAAATGTGATGACTCGGATTTTCTAATGTTTGTTATTGGGTAATTAACTGTTTTAGACTATTGAAATATTAATTTATTAAGTCGAACAAATAAATTTCAGATAATTAAAATATCTGAATATATATGTATTGATTAGCAACTATATTTAATCTTAAATTTTAAAATTCCTGGGTATGATAAATTATATGTATATGTAAACTCCACCATTTAAATTAAGATAAAATATCCATGAATATATATAGATAAATATATACATAAGCTTTATGATAATTAAAAATATATATACACATGTATATAAGTATATAAATATGTATATATGCATATATGAAGCAATGTAAACGAGAATGTGTATAAATGAAAATGTAGATACATACATATATGGAGGCAAATATACGTAGGTAAAAGTATATGTTAATATAAAATAATGTATATGTAAATCCCTTAATATATATATATATATATATAGTGTATGAAAGTAAATGTTTATACTTAGGGAAACATTATCATGGTAAGTATTTAATTCTAGCAAGCAAAACATAAAATCAAGTCCGATAAAATAGCAAATCAACTCATATAATCAATTCAACCTTCATATGAATTAAATCAAAGTAAAAAAAAGTAAAATAAAATAAGAAATTTAAGGCCTGTATATGAACAATAGGTTTTAGCCTCTTATTTACTTATTCCGCTCATCTACATACCTATGTTATCACACATATACCATTCTAGTTGTTTGCGCCAAAATTGGTCACAAACCCCAAACGTCGTGAAAGCTCCAATATATGAATATAGATCAGCAATATCTGGACACAAATCTCAAATTCAAGCACAGAACAACAATTCAGGAATAACAAACAATGATACAAGATTTATAGTGGTTTGGCTATCTCCGACCTACATCCACTTCGAATGATAATCCTTTTATTGATGTTCTTCGCAGATTACAGTTGATCATAGCAGATTACAATGAAATTTTTTTAGTACAACAGTAATGATGTAGTGTAAAGTTGAATCCGCCAGAGTCTGGACATCAAATAGCCAAAAAAGATCACTTTTCTGTAGGCTCTAGTGGGATATTTATAGGCGTAGTAGGTTGATACCTCGCTCAAACTTCGAGAGACTCCTTCAGGCATGTGAGTGGTCCCACACGATCGATCCCATGAAGTTTCGACTCGATCCGTGATCGATACGAACCAATTTCATATCGATCAAGATTTTGCCCAATGGAGTTGAAACTTGGCATGAAACTTCCTTGGCTTGTACGTAAGCTCCTGTGAAAATTTCCTGGCATTAGGACCTATGGATAGTGAGATACGATCGATGCAATCTCGTATTTTTTTAAGGCTGCGGAGTTCGAATCCATAGTTTTGTACCCACCCGCTTTGTGTCAATCAAAGGCACGTGCTTGCTCGTGACGTGGAACGATAAACTAGGGTTGATCCACATTCTTTGCCGCGTTGAACGCTTCTCCCCTTGTGTCGTGGACTCTCTTCATTCGTATCCACACATCGTGCTCACTCGCATCCTTGATTTCACAACGTTATGTTCGCATCCATCGATCCACTCCCTTTTTCATATCGATTCCAGGGTTACATATCGTGTCGTTTCGGTAAATCTCGATCGATACGAAGTGACCACATGGAATGTGTCTGATTGATATGATATGTAGATGAAACGGGGACCAACGGATGGATAAAAAAATCGTTCTTAGAGTGGATACGAATGAGGCCTTACTTAATGGATACGAACCAGAAAAGCTTCTGATGGATAAGAAAGCATCAAGTTCCCCCATGACCGATACGAAATCATCAATTAGAAGTATGCTACCAGTCTCTATCCCGATCGATGCGAACGTCATCGATGCGAACCTAAGCCAATCGATACGAACAGTATCGATTCGAAATACTACCTGCCGACCGATACGAAATGTATCGATACGAACCACCATTCACGTACTTTAACCCATCCATATCTCGAGCATACGAACTCCGATTGACCTGAAAATTGTAACATAGCCTCCCCTTGCCTTGATCATCATTCCCATCGATCTTGCCTCGATTGGAGCTCGGCCAAATTTAGACGATATCGATCACAACCTCTTTTCTAATCGATCTCGCATCCTGACATCCATCCTTTCCTAGCTATTCTGTTGATATTCCAGCCTTGACCGAAGAGTGGGATAACATTTTCCCCCCAAAACATACCTTGTGATAAGAAGGTGTGTTTTGAATAGTTTCGAATCCAATATCTGAAGTCCATAGCCATATCATCTGAGTGCATCGTTCTTGACTGCTCTGCGCAATGTCCGATTCTAAATCCAGTAACCAAAGCCTTCACCAATTCTATATCCATCCGAATTCGATAATTGAGTCCTAATCCATCCTTATCCAATAACTGAATCCAGGACCTCTCCGGGTCGATATCCAAATCTATAACCTCTCCGGGTTCTTGTCAAGTGCAATCCACACTTGACGACCGTGGTGCGGTGTCCCTGGACGTCGTATAATGCCATGGCTTAAGTCCTAAGCCAAATCCTGGTCACTCTGGACCCTTGTCGAGCATACTCCATACCCGATGACCTGTAATAATAACGATAATGTAGGGCCTAAGTCCTAGGTCGAATCCTGGTCCTCCGGACCCTTATCGAGCATGGTCCATATTCAACGACCTGAATAAGTCGATTTGCCACGTTCGGGCAAAGCGACTTACCCCTTGCCTGGTATAATCCATACCCGATCATCATTTACCAAAAAAACCAAAAAAAATCCAATCAAAATCCAATCCAAAATCCAAACCAAATCAGAAAATCAAAAATCCACATCCAAAACAAAAATAACATCCAAACACGAGAATAATCATCCAAACAGAAGTCCAAACCAGAAAACAAACAGAATCAGGAGTTCAAACCAAACTCCAAAACCAAGCCAGAAAAACGAGTATCCAATCCAAAAAAACAGATTTCACAAACCATAGCATCGTAGTTTTTCACCATTCAGAGCATGTCTAGGTGCCATCTCTGTCCCCGTACATGAGTAAATGACTTTGTTGTTTGCCAGTAGCTTGCTACTTATTACATAACATCCCAGTCAATTGATAACCAATCGACCATCATCCTTGGGCCTCATACCCACATTGTTTGAGGTAGACGGTGCTTGCTCCTACTCCACCGCTGCATTCCGAGCCTCAACATACTGCCTCAACTATCCATTTTTCACATGCTACTCAATTAGTCCTTTAAGTGCCTGCAGCTATTTGGTATCGTGCCCATCCAAATCGTAAAAGACACGGTGCATTCTTGATGCCCTTTCACGTTCAGAAGGTTCTCTCCTAGCCGGCCTTCGATAGAGCAGGCAATTTCAGGTTTCAATGAATATCCGCTCCAATGTTTCATTCAATCCTGTATATGTAGAGAATTTTAGCTCTCTCCATTCTTATCTTTTTCTGAGCCATCATCAAACTTCCGTTTTCCTTTACCTTTATCCTTATTCGAGCTTCCGCCAGATGGCCCTCCATCCTCAGCCGCATACCCCTCCCTTAACTTCAAATCTGTACACGCATCTTCTTGTCGCAGGAATCTCTCAGCTTCGTGAAAGAATTCCCCAAGATCCAGTGGTGGGTCCCGTATCATAGATACTTTGAAATCTGGATCCTCTCTGACTCCCGAAACTGCTGCTATTAAAACCATCGATGGATTCGGCCGATCCATCGAAGCAATCGCCGCATTGAACCGAGTTAAGAAAGCTCTGAGTGATTCATCCATCCTTTGCTTTATCGACCTTAACGTCTTCACATTCTTCAGTCTTTTAACATGAACCCGAAATTGCTTCAGAAACCTGTCCACCAGTTCCATCCATGTTCCGATAGATCCCTCTTCCAGCTGACTGAACCACATTGCAGCTATGTCCGTTAAGTACAGAGGGAAACATTGGGCCATAACTTCCTCCAATGCCCCCAACACTTCCATATGTCTTATGTATCTCATCAAGTGATCAGTTGAATCAGCCTTGCCATTACATACTTCCACTTTAGGTAGCTTGAACTCTGGTGGATTCCGAGCTATCCTGATTTCATGAGTAAACGGACTCCTAATACTCTTTCTAAATCTCTATTGGTCAAACCTTCGTGCATGGTTCGCCTCATAATCTCAGCCAATCCAGCATTGTCTGTCAGGGTTGCCCCCCGAGTCCCTGAAGGAATTTCGGTACATACTCTTCATCCCGTGCTCTTAAATTCCTGCCAGCATCCTGTTGTGTGGTGTTGACTAGAATCCCTCCGTGAACTGGTTCATCATTGTTGGGGGGTGTGTTCCCGAGCCTGGGTCCATCTGGATTAACAAGTATATGCTGATTAGGGATTGCACCTTGTTGAGCTATTCCATTTGATTGCTTCTTTGGTCCTTCTATTCCAGCTTCATGGATCTGAACTCCTGAAGCTCCGACTGTCCCTGTTTGTCCTACCTGTCTGAGGAGGTTCTGCATCATTTCCTCCTACCTTTTTAGAAACTCTTCATGCATAGCTCCCATCATCATTTCAATTTCATCTCGGGTGATGAAAGCTGAAGTCTGGTTGGCTCCGGATGAAGCCTCTTGGCTTCCTTCATGTTGACTTCTCTCCGTCCTCTATCTTCTACTTGTTTTCCTTGTCATAGCTCTCTAGATCTGAATCCTTAAACCTTCAAACCTGAATCCCAAATCTGATATAGCGGGTGCTAGTTGTTCTCAGTGAAAGCACCAAAGTATTTGCACCAAAATTGGTCACAAACCCCGAACGTCGTGAAAGCACCAATATATGAATATAGATCAGCAATATCTGGGCACAAATCTCAAATTCAAGCAAAATAGAGAACAACAATTCAGGAATAACAAACAATGACACGAGATTTATAGTGGTTCGGCTATCTCCGGCCTACGTCCACTTCGAATGATAATCCTTTTATTGATGTTCTTCGCTGATTACAGTTGATCACAACGGATTACAATGAAGAAATTTAAGTACAACAACAATGATGAAGTGTGAAGTTGAATCTGGAAGAGTCTGGACGTTAGATAGGCAAAAAGATCCTTTTTCTTTAGGCTCTAGGGGGCTATTTATAGGCATAGTAGGCTGATGCCTCGCTCAAACTTTGAAAGACTCCTTCTGGCACGTGAGTGGGCCCATGTGATCGATCCCATGAAGTTTTGACTCGATTCGTGAGATCAACGTTTTTTCCAATGGAGTTGAAACTTGGCATGAACCTTCCTTGGCTTGTATGTAAGCTCCTGTGAGAATTTCATAGCATTTGGACCTATGGATTGTGAGATATGATCAATGCAATCTCGTATTTTTTGAAGGTTGCTGAGTTCGAATCCATAGTTTTGTATCAGTCCCCTTCGTGTGGATTAAAGGCACGTGCTTGCTCGTGACGTGGTACGATAAACTAGATTAGATCCATATTCTTCGTGTGGTAAGCATAAATGGTTGTATTGTTTGTTTGTATATGTTTTTTTTTTGAAATACGATAAATATATTGCAATTATTAATATTATTGTTTTCTGGACCTATCTGTACAAAGGAGACTCTGCCGAAATTTAAGACTTCGAATTTTTTTGTAAATTTGAGTTATTTTTCTTATTTTTTTTAAACTTAAATATGTAGGTTTAATTGTTTATAAATTGACTGTTTAAATGAAATATAACATATTTTTGGATTCCTTTTTATTTCTTTTTGGGGACGAAAACTTTTGAGTGAGAGAGATTGTAATGACTGGCATTTTTAAACATTTAAAATTATTAAGTTAAATAAGATTTTTAAATAAAATTGTTAGGAATAAAAAAATTAAGATTTTATTGATACAAATTAGATTATATTACAAATTACGAGGTTAATTAAAATTTCCATTAATGACATATGTATGCAACAATATAAGGATGATAATAAATGTTAGTGTCTATTTTAATAATATTGGTTTGAATGATATTAACAATTGTCTGAATGTAAATTTCTAATTGATTAGAATAATAAATGTTAATAAGGAATAATAAATGTTTCTTTATTAAAAAAGAATCATATGTTTATTTATTTAAAATGTTTGGTAGCTAAAAGATTGATTTAAGAGATGATAAACAATTACTTGGTAAGAAATGTATAATACCTGTTTGTATCCAATAGTGCATAAATATGTTTAAATCACTATTTGATAGGAAATAATTTTTCTATTTTTCATTACATTTATTTAGTCCATTGATATTCGCCTTTGTAATCAATTGAAATTAATGTAATTGAATAATTTCAATTAATAAGAGAGAGAACATTAAATTGTAAGTTTATAAGTATAATTAAACGTAGCTTATGTTTTGTGAAAATATAAGAAAATATTGATTTAATGAAAAGAAGAACGTTTATATCAAATAAAATGAACGTTGCATTTGTGAATGTAGATTTAATTTCATTAGAGTAAAGAATAAAATGATTTGTTAAAAAAATATATTTATTTGAACGCTGTTTTAGCATACAGATTGATTACAAGAATATGAATATAATTTAAGTATGTTATTTATTACTGTGGTGTAAAACAACAAATTTATAAACATGTTTAAATGACTTAAGGAAACAATTGTCCTATTTCTCATCCATTTTGGTTTATCTATTTTGAAATTTAACTTTGTTATTAATTGCAATTAGTGTAATGGAAATATTTCGATTAAAATGAAAGAAAATGTTGATTACAATTAATAGATTTGATAAAAGAAACGCACGTTTTGTGCTAAACAAAAATGGTGCTTCAATGGAAATAAAAGAATTAAACGTTTTCATTTTTAAGGTAAGTATAATTTTATTAATTGTGCGTAGATAAAAATTTATATGTGTACAAATTGAGTATTGTTTGAGTGAATGAAATTAATTTGGTTACGTTTCGGAAAGAATTGAATTTCAAAATGTGTATGTGGTCCCTACATTTCTTTTTTATTTATTTATTGCATGTACGTTTTAAAATAGTTACCTCATTATTAAAACTTGGTCCGTTCGTTTTTCCTTCGATTTAATACCTAAGCCTAAGCTTTTAGGCTATATTTAATTCTTTCTATCTCATTTACGGTTATAAAAATTTCTATTTTCCTTTGGTTTACAAATTTTCTCATTTCTACATACATTTCCTTATGCATTATCAATGCCTAAAGCATTTAAAACTAAACGTGCATTTTGTCCCTCCACCTTTATTTCCTTATTATTAAATAATCTATAATTTTATTTCTTCATTTGCATTTTAATTCTCCTAACACCTCAATTTGAGTTCACATCTTTTAATAATATGTTTTAAGGCTATTCATATTTTACTTTATTTCAATTCGTAGTTTATTTATATATACATTATTAGCTTTTCATTTGTTTCCATCTTCATTCCTTTAGTCGTATTTTATTTTGTAATCTCATCTTCTGTAGCTTCATTTTTCAAATAAAACTTCCATCTCCCTCTTCACCTTCCTCCTTCCTTTTTCATTTTTTCCTTCTTTAAATATCCTTCTTTTTTTTTCTTCATTTTTAATCTTTTTTGTTTCTTCTTCTTCAAATCTTCTTCTTAATCTTTTTGAAAGCTTCCTTTTCTTTTTCAATTCTTCATCTTCTTTAAATTTTCTTCTTATTTTCCAAACATTCTTCTTTTTTCCAAATCCTTTTCTACAAATCCAAATCTATAACAACTTCTCTATCTCTTCCGAAACATTGTAAAAAAGATTAAGATAAAGGAAACAACTCAAAAGGAGGAAGTAGTAGCAGATCCAAATCCGACTGGAAAAGGAAAATCCAGAAGGTGAGTGTTTAAACTCATTCACGAAATACTAAAATTTTATTGCAAGTTAAACCAGGTCATATAGTGATAAATTTTTGATTGTTGGTTTGGAATTTTTATTGATATTTAATTTGAATAGCTAAATTCCAATATGTGATGACTAATAATTACCATGACATGTTATTGAATTGGTTGATTTGTTGAATTGATTGATTTGAATGTTGATTGTATGTTGTGATGGACGCTATTGTGATTGAATGTGTATTTGTTCATTTATTTGATATATCATTGTTATCACCCTATAGTTTATTGTAATTACATAAATTTTCATATTGATTATTTGCACACTGAATAAAGATATAAAACCCATGAATTTCAAGTATTTACATCAGAGGAAAAATAGTGTGTTAAATTTACTATTTGAACCTTAAAAATGATTTTGAGAAGTAAACCATCGTTACCTTATTTGAAAGTTTTCAAAATTAAATTTTGAAACATTGGTACGTTTCCATAAAATTGAATATCGAAACTTTGGAACATTTTTATAAATCAAATCTCTTGAACTATGAAATTTAACTGGGAATTGTTCTGTAAATTTGTAATTTACTAGAATGGATCTATTGTGAAATCCATTTTATTTTGAATATGGAAACAATAACATTTCTAGAAATTTGAACTTTCAAAAATCTAGTTATCTGCATTCCTTATTAAATCTACTTTTCATTTAATTTGCATAAGAATTTTAGTTCTGACTCGAGTGTATTATTTTCCTTTACGCTCAGGTCAGCCTGAGTTTTTCAACATTAAAGACTATTTTTTGGTGGACGAAGACGAAGATTCAGTATATTATTGTTATTTATTATTTCACTACATTCTGTGTTTCGCTACATTATTTGTTTATTTATGATATATGTATAACTCTGATTTAAATTTGTAAAAGTGTAATCAAATTTTATTTGTAAAACAACTTCATGAACTGTTTATTTGATTATTTTATTTTGTCGTTCCACTGCGAGATTCTGTATTTTGTTTTTTCTTTCCTTTTTCCTTTTTTTCTTATTTACCCCATTAACAATCCTTCCTTTTGAATGTTTGATTCTGGCATGTGTGGTTTATTGTCGATTTGAACCATCCAAAAATGTGGGTCGTTATGATTGAATATACCGTAGAGATCAGCACAACGAAGCGATCAAAACGTTATACAGATACAAATGGTACGGTCATCCAATCAAAAATCGGTAATCAGTACCGAAAATGTTGCTATTTTGCGAGAAATGAGACAAACGGGCAATAGCAGTCCAAATTTGGAGAAATCAAATATGACGTCTCACTCAGAATATGATTTACAAATTTATTGTATAAAAATATTCAAGTTTGAAAAATATTTTATTATCATCAAATATTAACTGATATAAATTTAAATAAAATTACATAATAAAATAAACTTCCATATTATCTGATGAAAATTTACAATTTGCTATGTTAAAGTAGACTATTCCAAATGTTAAATTTTCAATTTAAAATTTTATTATTAAAAATTTCACAAAATTCAGTTAATTACATTTTTTAAAAACCAGTTAAATTTACGGGTCGTTACATCTTCAACAGACATTATATTTGTACTTGGAAGATATGAATGAGCAAGAATGAACAAGACTATTGTGGTGTTTATATTAATTGTATTGCTTAAATCACATGGCGACAAACTTGTTTGAATACAAAGTGGCTACAGTGTCCTTTCACATCAGAATACTATAGCCACGTTGCACAGTTTTAAACATATGGAAGCCACCATTGATGGAAATGAATACAAATTAGCTACAGTGTCCTCTCACATCAGAACATTGTTGCCACATTGCATGGTTTTAAACACGTGGCAACCATTAGTAAATGTTTGAATTCAAATTGTCTTTACTCACTTGGCAGCAAGTGATGGTGTTTGAATTCAAAGTGGCTACAGTGCCCTGTCATAGTTGAACACTTCTTTGCCATCATCATGCTCATACGTGTTTTCCATTATCACTCGTCAAGCATACAAAAATGGTGGATTACAACCATACTTTTTTGCCATCATCTTACTCGTATGAAGGTCATATAAGTCACGTTACTCCACCGAATATGTCTTCTCCTTAATCAATAACTGAATGGTATATTGAAATGGAGTAAATACGTTATGAGGATGTAAGAGAACATGAGAGAGATTTGCAAGAGAGTAGGCTTATGGAGGATGGAAGAAGGCAAAAGTAGAGCGGCCTAGTCACATTATAACATTGCGAAGAAAGCATGAATAAGAAGGAGTGTGCATCTCCTCGATGTCCCTGTAGTCTGCTATATTTCGATATAGACATATAGGTATAACAACACCCCTTCTAACCTCATCATCAGCCAAAGCCGGTAAATAAGCATAAAATGATTTAAAATCCTTAAGGGAACTATCAAATAAAACTGACGCGCAGTCTGGTCAACCAATCTTGATACCGGTCAGCATATAAAAATCTAAAAGAGTCAATCCCAACTTAAAATCGGGAAAATAAAAAGTGTGAGTAGTAGTTCACCGTCTCTCAGTAAGGACCTTTATTATGCAACGGTCGACATGTGCAAATATAGGTAAAGCTAGAAATTCACCGAAAGGTGATGCAAGTAGCCTATCCGAAATCGGTTGAGGTAATGTGATATAAAACTCATAAATACACTTATCCTAACTACCACACATAGCTACATGAAGAACCTATATAAGCAATTAATTAACGTTAATGGTAAACTAAGCAAACCAATAACATTCTTAGTTTGTGAGTGTTCATCTATTAATTACATAGTAAAATTATATATGTGGCTTCGCTAGCATTATAGTAAGTCGATTTACTATAGTCGAGGGGATTTCGTGAAAGGATCGTAAATCGTCTGCAGTCACGGCAGTATTTGGAATGATATGAGCTGCACCGGCATTGGCATCCACCGTCGGTAGGACAATCCGTCTACAGGTTTTGATGGAGTGTAGCGTCATTTGGACGTCTTGATCAATAAATTAGAAAAGGAAATTGAGTGGTAAATAAATGAGGGTAGAAGAGGAAAACACGTCTCATATAGGCCTTTAGTCCAGATGTCTGTTCAACGGACGCCTGATGCTCAAGTGTTTGTTGAATAAACGTCCGGTCTCATAAACTGTCGGAGGATTCGTGAGCTTACAAAATGTAAGCTCACATTTTGTAACATACGCACTCCAAAACTATTGGACATGCTCTTATTGTAGTATTTTATGGTTAAATGATAGAACTCAGCAGCTTGTTATACTTTCTATATTCCTTTTTTGGCATTTTCTCATATAATGATATCGTACAATGTCCTTTTTTTTACCTGCTGCTATTTTTGCAGCAATTAGCGATTAGTGAGAAAGATGAGATGAGCAATGATTTTGTTATGCAGATGGCACAGTAGGCAGCGAGTAGAGGTTTATTTTTAGTTGTTAAGGTTAGGCTTTGAGGAGACGGCTATGAAGGGTGACAATTATGGGAGGTGACGACTACGAGCAACGTTGAAGCGTGAGGAAAGAGTAGTGTAGGGGACACGATGACGTGGCAAGTGGTGGCGTGGGAAGCAGCGATTTGATCTATGCGGAAGTGAAGAACGAAATGTGTCTTTATGGCTAAATTTTAAAGATGATGTCCTACAAACCATTAAAGTCTGTAATTTGAACTAAATTGCCATATTATTTATACACACATATATATGTAATACATACATACATACATCCATGTGTGTGATATATTAAAATAAAAATTAAATTAATTAATATGTTTAATTAATTAAATACTGAATATTATAAAATAAAATATGATTTTATTTTAAATAGATAAATCAGATTCAATGCAATTGATAGATTACATAAGCTCATTAAGATCCAATTAGAAATTTATGCGTTTCACCCGCTGCCAAACTGGTAAGGACCCAACACCAATAACCACTCACTTAGAAATGTTGCAAATTTGATGTCGATAATTTATTCATACATCCTCCGCTGGCATCGACTTTAATGGGAGAGTAAATAAGGGGATGCAATTTTACATCAGATCCAATATTGTTAACAAATTTGATACTTAGCATCCGAGATTTGAAGACTACCCATATTTTAACTTGCTTTATTTCTTCCATGTCCAAAATAACAAGGATTAATATATTTGGGACATCTCTTTAGGTGACTGGCCTTAAAATTTGGTAGAATTGTAACTTTGAGATACATGAATCGATGCGAGAAAGTGTACAAAGTTAGCCACCACCTATACACTATAAACTTCCTTCAAACATCACTCTTTCATGGTGTTCCTCTCTAATGTGTGAGTTCTCCTCTAATGGCACACACATATAAATGCACGCACGCAAACGTATAGGTAAAGTGTAAAACAAAAAATTCCAACGTCGAAAATACAGAATTTAAATCGACAATAAAATGCAAAGTTTGCTCATTTTCATATGTAGTTTTAATAACTTTATTGAAAATAGGTGCAATAACAAAAAAAAAAACTTAAGTAACGAAAAAGTCTCGAAATTATACCTAATGTCAATGGTCAATGATATGGAGATCTTTGAGCCCAATCATCGTAATAAGGATGCCGTAAGCTGTGACGTCCCATCTCGAGACCCACATTAACAAAAAGTATTACGGGGTAATGTTGTCTGCTAATACGGAGAATAAAACTGGTTATGAGCGACCATCTATAGTATTGTCTTAATATCTATTGAATACATCGATTAGTGCTCTGTATTCTTTTTTTCTAACTCAAGTGGATCGACGTATCCAATAAATGCTTAATACAAAACTATAGATGGCTATAGGATCTATCAGAATAAAATACAACAACTCAAATGCATAATTTATGTATAGATGATACCTAACATTTAAAAGATAAAAAAACGAATGAATTTCAGAATGCAAGGAAAATATGGAAGCAAGATAATAGTCAACTGAACTACATAAGAAAAAAGAAATTAATTACGAGAAAATCCAACGAGTAATAATGTGAAAAGTTAACGCATCTGTAAGAAAAATAATAAAAGTCAAGGCTTTGTTCGGTTTCATTTCAAGTTTTGCGTTTTCAAAATTCATTGCAAAATATGTAAAGAGTGGAGTAAAATATTTAAAACTTTGAGTTACTATGACGACGAAGAAGGAACTGCAGATGAAATGGAGGGATGGACCATTTTTTACTCTTTTGTTATTTTCCATAATATGAAGAAGAAAAATTAGTTTTCTATTTTTTATATTGAGTTCATTTTTTAAATTTGTTGTTTCTTTAAAAAAAACATATGAAACGTATTCTGATTTGTTTAGACGAAAACACAAAACTAACGTCAAACCAACCCAAGCCTTAAAGTTTTCATTCTATACGTTTATGGTCGTAGAGTGATGGAAGTAGTTTGTTAGACAATCACTTAAAATAACAGTAATTTTGGTTATGCTGATAAACAATATTTACTTCAGATTCGTAGCATCGGAAATACAGAAGCAAAAATGGTGGGCTTTTATGTAAAAATAGACCTCCTTCTTCCTTCAACCGAAACCCTACTCTAGTAGATTTTTCCATTTACCATCAAAAATTATCCCCTTTACTGAAAGGGAACCCAACCACATCATCTTTGTGCTGCCTTCAAAGCCATTCACAAACCGATAGAGTGATGAAGAAGAGAAGGCCTTTTTGCCCTCATGCAGGATCGAACTACGACCTCCAGTTTACAAGACTGGCGCTCTACCACTGAGCTATAAGGGCTGCTCTGTGTACAGACTTGTAAATCATATTCATTTGTCTCTACTGAATTGGATCGGAAGGAATTCATCCGAACAGGCATGCTCTTGCTCTGTTAAAAGTAACGTGGACGAAAGCTACACGATAAAATAATTTGCATCGAAGTAGTTCACTACGTATTGTTTATTCCCCATTAGAGATAATATCATATAATTGATTAAAGATGCGTTAGTTTCCAAATTGAGTCATGTATTAGTATTGATGTACTGACCTGAGTTCCTTCAGTTCAAAAGAATTGGACCGGCATACCAATGACTGACATACTGATGACTGGTAACCGTTACACCGGTAATGGTAAATTACCGTTTGTATAGGAAAATAACAAGTTGATATATTTTTATGTTGAATGACGATTCATTATATATCTTATCACTTAATATAGCATATAGAAAAGAAGTGTATTTATCATCATTTGAGTTGAAAACCAGTATGTGCAGTTAATGCCTCGCTATTAACCTGTTATAACCCCGCTATATCTTATAGCGGATTTCTACCATAACGATTTTTCCATATAGCCCCAAAATATAAACTTTTCGCTTTAATCCTCGCTATTTCCGCTATATCCCGTTATTCCCGCTATAATTTGCTATTTCCTCTATATCTTCTTTGATAAAATGAATTAAAAAATTGCATTTATACATTATAAAAATTATGAAACTAATCTATTTGATTTAATTTTTTATATATTTTCAGAAATGAAAATACTCTAATATTCTACTAAATTCAATTATGTTATATAACAGTTTTATGTTTATTTAAAGTATATTCACAAATATTTTTGTTTAAAATTATTTATGTATTAATTATAATTCAATTGAATGATAATTTTTCATTTAATTACCATTTATATATTAGTAAAAGCATTAAGTACGAGTTTTATATGCTATTTTAGAGCAATCCGCTATATCCCGCTATATCCTTACTATATCCCCGCTATGACTTTTTGCACCTCCACCGCTTTGAATTTGCCGAGCACTTTAACTGCACAGATACCCGTGTAATGAATCATTTTACGTGAATATCAATGTATTATGAATGGACTGGTAAATTACCATTACCGTTGGTTTTGAAAAAATATTACCGACGTCTTACCATGAAAAATGGTAAATTTACGGTTACCGTGCCGATTATGCTGGTATATCGATTTGACTTTAAAATGGTAAACGATTGACTGGTAAGGGTAAATTTACCATTATCATACAACCCTAGTTCCACTCATAGTTATCGGTTAATGACCCTGCAAAGTATATTTGCACTTTAACCCCCTCGACGATAGACCATAAGCAACTTTCTCTTTTTATCTCAAATCATTACTTCCATCTTACGAGATAGATATATTTTGTTTTGTTTTTTGGTTGAATTCATACATATAATATTAAATTATTCTATAGCAGCTCAAACTTCAGCAAGATGAAGAATCATGTAATCAATCCTCTACGTATCCGAGATTGCTTCTTTCTTTGATAACTTCTGATGGTGATCTAGCTGAGCAGTTCCCGTAGAATTTACATGTAGGTGAGCAATCTAAACAATGTATATCCATGACCATGTTGCAAAACATGATATAAATTAACTAAGTAATTGCTAAACGGTGATCAGTCCTTCAAAAAACTGAGTTTTGATATAAAGATAAGTGATTGAAAAATAGAAGTTGTATTTACCGAATCACCAATAGGTACACCCACTTTTTTCTGTGAAAATAAATGATTAGTTTGAAACAGTATAGGAACCAATAATGTGTAACAACGTGGTACAAATGTAGTAGTAAAAACGAAGTGTCGTTACTTGCTTGTGTATTTTTCCTCAAACTAGAATCAATATCCAACAGCATTTAACTTTACAAAACGAATCATGTTTTTCGCGTTGTTTGTATCACAATAGATAGCACAACGCAAAAGCATACAAACTATTGAACATACCTAATTGCTCCAATTTGGAGTCAGTGATACTAAGACTAGGTGTAGAATTTGAATTCTTTTGCATTTCTTGATGTGTAGTAACCTAGTCCTACAAAATCATATGATCCTTGTATCAAATTATCAATGCAGTTTCCTATTTAGTGTATTTTGGAAGTCTTTCATCGATTTTCTCATATAGGCATGTTATTTTCTATTTGTTAATGGCTCCACAAACCTAAGTCCACACAATAATCTTAATATGGATTCTAAGAAATGTATGATTACAAACATTCTTTGTTGCTTACTGACCATCGAAGAATTAATTCCATTTCTTTCAGCTCTTTTGCTTTATTTGCATCTGAATCTGGCTTATGCCACATGCTAAATTGAGTGATTCCGATTTCTCTTCCTTGTTCAGACTAAAAGTAAAAAGGTGCTACACATTGTTAGAAATGAATGAGTTAGTGGAGAGATTTGGGACGAAGAAAGCATTACAAAGTCACATCGGGGAATATTTGTACCAATTCCTCCATATATACTACAATCCAACATAGTATATGAATCAAATGGAGAATGAGGACAAAGTGTGGAAGGGATGAGGCAATATGGCATGTAGGCATTCATATTAATATTAACATGTCAATGATAGGGCCTTAATCTCGTGATTAAATGGGCCATTTTCTTCTAGACGCGCGCATACAATGGTCACTGTTGTTGGTTTAAGGGTCGCAACCTTTCCAACAGTCACGACCGCTCCGAATAAGCCCCTCCTCCAGCCTATAAATAGACAACAATATTGTTTCAAGGAAACAATTTTTATTAGACTCGGACGCTTTAATCGGTAATACCTTTCATACTGATCTAGTTACGCATTTTGGTGTTACAATTTCTCAAAAATAATAAAAAAATTAGTGACAATTTTTGTCGTTGCTATTTCTGCGTTATTTTGTAACTGTTACTGAAGTTACAATTGGTTTCGTAACACTTACTGATAGTTACGATTAACTGTTTTGAAACAATATTAATTATTGCAGACGACGATGTCTCAAAATAGCAACAACAGTAACGCTGCACCAACACAGACGGTAACTAACGCTCAGCCGGCACATCTGCTTCCGACAATGTCACTGTCTCATGGAGAAAGGCCAGAAAAGTTCAACGGGACGTACTTCAAGCGTTGGCAGCAGAAGATGTTTTATCTAACAACATTAGGCCTAGCCAAGTTTCTAACCGAAGATGCTCCTGAAATTGGTGAACTCGAACCCGATGCAATCAAAGTGGAGGCCGCAAATGTCTGGAAAAATTCGGACTTTATGTGTGAAAACTATATTCTGAATGGTCTGGATAATAGCCTCTACAATGTCTATTGTACAGTTGCAACATCCAAAGAACTCTGGATGGCCTTGGACAGAAAGTACTAAACTGAAGATGCAGGCATGAAGAAATTAATCGCTGGAAAATTTCTCAACTTCAAGATGGTAGATCCAAAGACTGTGATCAACCAGACTCAAGAACTACAACTGATCATCCTTCAACTACAAGATGAAGGGATGATACTTAGCGAATCTTTCCAGGTTGCCACAACCATTGAGAAACTTCCTCCATCATGGAAGGACTTCAAAAATTACCTAAAGCATAAGCGTAAGGAAATGATAATGGAAGAACTCATAGTTCATCTGCGAATTGCGGAAGATAATAGAATTTCTGAGAAAAAGATCTCTTAGAATATGTCTGCCAAAGAAAATGTTGTTGAGTCAGACAAATCTAACAAGAGAAAATGTGAGAATGCACCTCAGAAGTCGAAGAAGAAATTTCAGGGTTCTTGCCATAACTATGGAAAGAAGGGGCATAAAGTACCCGAATGTCGCTCTCTCAAAAAGAAGAAATCAGAAGCAAATACGGCTGAAGTTATAGATGACATTTCTGATATGGGTTTATATGTAGTAATATCAGAATGCAACCTTGTTGATAATTCAAAGGAATAGTTTGTAGACACAGGTGCCACTCGACACATGTGCTAATAAGTGAATGTTTACAACCTATAAAACTGCAACTGATGATGAACAACTTTTCATGGGCAATTCATCTGCACCAAAGGTCGAATGCAAGGGAAAAGATGTGCTGGAACTAACTTTTGGAAATGAGCTTACTTTGAGTGATGTTCTTCACGTTCTAGAAATCCGCAAGAATTTGATATCAGGGTCTTTGCTCAGCAAGCATTGCTTCAAATTAACCTTTGTAGCCAATTAGTTTGTATTATCAAAGAATGGAGTGTATGTAGGAAGAGGATATGTATGTGATGATTTATTTAAAGCAAATGTAACAACTATTGTACCAAACACTGATATGAATAAAAGTGAATCTTCTGCTTATATTGTTGACTCTTCTAACATATGGCATTCTAGATTAGGGCATGTGAATTTTGATACACTGCAAAAAATGATTAATCTAGAAATGTAACATAGACTCCAACTATAAATGTCAAATTTGTGCAGAAGTAAAATTGACAAGAACCTCGTTTCATCATGTTGAATGAGAAACTGAACCTCTAGACCTTATACACACTGATGTATGTGATTTGAAAATGTGTCAAACTTGAGGTGGAAAAAGGTTTTTCATTATGTTTATTGATGATTGTACTAGGTATCGCTATGTGTATCTCCTTAGAAGCATGGATGAAGCATTCAATATGTTTAAACAATATAAAGCAGAAGTTGAGAATCAACTCAATAGGAAAATTAAAGCTTTAAGAAGTGATAGATGAGGAGAATATGAATTTCCTTTTGAGGAATTCTGCGTTGAGCATGACATTATACTGCAAACAACAGCACCATATTCACTTCAATCCAACGGTATAGCCGAACGAAAAAATAGAACTCTTAAAGAAATGATGAATGCTTTATTAATCAATTCTGGCTTGCCAGATAACTTTTGGGGAGAAGCTATTCTTTAGGCAAACCATATTTTAAATAAAATACCACGAAAGAAAACATCCAAGTCTCCTCACGGAATTTGGAAAAATGGACCGGCATCATACAAGTACTTAAATGTGTGGGGGTGTCTTGCCAAAGTAGAGATACATAAACCAAAGAAGGTCAACATTGGACAAAAACAATCGATTGTGTATTCATTGGATATGCACAAAACAGTGCCGCTTATCGATTTCTAGTACACAAATCTGAAATTGATTTTATTCATGAAAATACCATCATCGAATCGAGAAATGCAAGATTTTTCGAAGATATATTCCCTTTAAAACCAGGTACTGACAATGATACTCAAAAGAGACCAAGAGAAGATGAATCTACTGATTCTCTTGAGAATACTGAACAAAATAAACTTCGGCAAAATAGTGCTGATCAACAAGTGGAGGAACCAAGAAGGAGCAAAAGCTCAAGGACCTCTAGGACCTTTGGACCAAATTTCTACACTTTTATGTTGGAAGATGATCCATTGACATACAAACAAGCTATGTCCTCCAACGATGCCCCTTAGTGGAAAGAGGCTATTAACAATGAGATTGAATCCATTATGGCTAACCATACCTGGGAGTTAGCTGATTTACCTCAAGGATGCAAGACCTTTGGTAATAAATGGATATTTAAAAAGAAATTGAAACCCGATGGTTCAATAGGCAAGTACAAATCTCGTCTTGTAGTCCAAGGATTCAGACAAAAGGAAGACCTGAACTATTTTGATACATATTCACCAGTGACGAGGATAACATCAATTAGGATGCTTATTGCAATCGCATCCATACTTGATTTAGAAATACATCAAATGGATGTAAAAACTGCATTTTTGAATGGTGAACTAGAGGAAGAAATATATATGAAGCAACCTAAAGGGTTTCTTAGCTCCAAAAATGAGAATAAAGTTTGCAAATTAGTAAAGTCGCTTTATGGCCTTAAACAAGCTCCAAAACAATGACATGAGAAATTTGATGAAACTGTTATCAAACGGATTCACAATAAATGAATCGGATAAATGTATCTACATAAAACACAAACTTGTTGGATATGTCATTATTTGTCTTGATGTTGATGACTTACTAATCCTAGGCAATAACAAAGCCATAATAGCATCTACAAAGAATATGTTATCCTCTAGATTCGATACATGAAAGACCTAGGACTGGCTGATGTGATATTGGATGTCAAAATTTTGAACGCACCACAGGGATATACATTATCCCAATCACATTATATCGTTAAGATACTTGAAAAATTCAAGTTATATAATATAACTATTGCAACACCAGTAGATATGAACCAAAATTGGGTAAAGAAACCTGGTGATGGTATCTACTAACTTGAATACTCTCGTATACTAGGAAGTATCATGTATGTTATGAACTGCACTAGGCCAGATATCGCATACGTTGTAAGCTAAGTAGATTTACCAGCAATCCTGGTAAACATCATTGGAAAGCATTAATCAGAGTTCTAGGATACCTAAAGTATACGCAGAACTATGGTCTACACTATACAAACTATCCTTCAACATTGGAAGGATACAGTGATGCCAATTGGATAACTGGTTCACAAGATACAAAGTCTTCAAATGGATATGTGTTCACATTAGGAAATGGAGAAATATCATTGGAAATCATCCAAAGAGACTTGTATAGCTAGATCTACGATGCAATCAGAGTTTATTGCATTAGATAAGACCGCAGAAGAAGCAGACTGGCTTCGAAGTTTTCTCGAAGACATTCCAAATTGGAGCAAACCTGTGCCTCCATTATGTATACATTGTGATAATCAATCAGCAATTGGAAGAGCTAATAGTACACTATACAATGGTAAATCTAAGTATATTCGTCATAGACATAAAACAATAAGACAACTTCTCTCTAATGGATTTATCACTATAGACTACATAAGGTCTAAAGATCACATAGCGGATCCACTAACAAAAGGCTTGCCAAGAGAGAAAGTTCAAACCTTATTGAAGGGAATGGGGTTATGGCCCATAGAATAAAAGTTTTTTTTAATGGAAACCCCACCTAGTTGACTGGAGATCCCAAGATCTAGGTTCAAAGGGACAACTAAGTTTAAGAGAAACTTGATGGCATTGTTACACACAAACCATTCCTATGATAAAGTCAGTGCTTTGTTTGTTGGAAAATAGGATAAGTATTAATACTTTCAATGATGTATGTACTTGAGGAATTGTGAATACCCTTTATAGAATCACCTACGTAAGTGCGAAGGCGCCACTTCAAAGAGAATTATGAGGCCAAATTCTCTAAAGCACTTATGAGACCAAGTAGGTGTTCAACGCAAAAACGAACACATACAGAGAACTAAGGATTATAAGAAACATTTGTCGTGTGTTATCTATTATAGAATTACACAGAGGGCTTATAGTTCAAGGACATTCTATGTCTACTGATTCGCCTATAATTCAAATAGGTAAACACTAGGAAAGTTTAAGGCCCCTGTGCTACTTTAACCGATACGATAAATGGTTCGTGAAACTAAGAAAAACTGCTCATTCATGTGGGAGATTGTTAGAAATGAATGAGTTAGTGGAGAGATTTGGGAAGAAGAAAGCATTATACAAAGTCCCACATCGGGGAATATTTATACCAATTCCTCTATATATACTACAATCCAACATAGCATATCAAACAAAAGGAGAATGAAGACAAAGTGTGGAAAGGATGAGGCAATGTGCATTTAGGCCTTCATATTAATATTAATATGTCAAAGGTAGGGCCTTAATCTTGTGATTAAATGGGTCACTTTCTTCCAGACACACGCACACAACGGTCACTACTGTTGGTTTAAGGGTCGCAACCTTTCCAACCGTCACGACCGCTCCGAATAGGCACCTCCTCCAGCCTATAAATAGGCAGCAGAATCCGAGAATTATTAATTTAATTCATTCTCAAATTTTGTTCCTTCTTCCTGCAACATCTCTATTCTAATTACTGTAATCTTTTCAGTTCATTGACGCTCCGTCTGCAATCACCGCGCTGCGGAGCTGGTCCGTTTCATCCTGGGAAACAAATTGTTAACGCTCGTGAACAACGTACGACAACAATATTTTTTCAAGGAAACAGTTTCTACTGGACTCGGATGCTTTGATCGGTAATACCTTTCATACTGACCTAGTTACGCATTTTGGTGTTACAGTTTCTCAAAATTAATTGACAAATTAGTGATGATTTTTTCCGTTGCTATTTCTACATTATTTTGTAACTGTTACTGAAGTTACAATTGGTTTCGTAACACTTTCCGGTAGTTGCGAATAACACACATAAGAACAAGCGTGCATATCTTAAAGCATAAAATTTATATCAATTACTATGAATTCTAACTCCCATAATTTATTGCCCTTGAAGCACATCATTGCCAAAAGTTAAAATTGTAAGCAAGATTGAATTTTTTTTTTGGGATTGCGTTTGGCAACTCCTTATTATAAGCAATTAATTTTAAGTGACTTGTACCAATTCTTGTGTTTGGAAAATCTGTATAAGGAGCTTTAATAATGTAATATTAAGTTTACAATATTAATCTTATTGCCATCAAGAAAAATTACCTGGTAGTGGTTTTCATAAACATTAGTAGTTGTTCCATGTGCTAATAATATTGGACAGTAAGCAATAACGTAAGGTTTAGTGATCAGAGAATCACCAGCGGAATGCCCAAGGAAGCTACTACAAAGCCCTAGGACATGCGCACGCACACACACTCTAGAATATCATGCACGTATTAGATTAAGGTTAAAGGGCAAGACTCTTACTCTGGGACATGACCACGTGCACACTCTCTAGAATATCATGCACGTATTAGATTAAGGTTAGAGGGCAAGTGAAACGACCCGACTTTCTTACCACAGAAAATCGCATCATTTTTAAGAAAGAAAGGGATAGAAAAGAGAAAAGATAGAGAAGAAGAAAGGAACAACATCAGAATCTAAACAGCGGAATGAATAAATTATATCAATCACATAATACATTACATAGTATCATATATATCGGAGATACACAGCTAAATAACACATACTAGACAGTTATAAACACCTTTCTAGCTATACAACTCAAAGACAACAACTCAGAGAACACACAGCGGAATACTATATAGCTATATGTAGAAGCCTCCTACTCCATTGCTTCTCCAGAATTCGTCAAGCCACCCTGAATTCCCCTAGCTATTCGTAAAAATTTGAGTACCCAAGAGTTTAAGAAAAACAGAATAAACTCCGGGTCAGACATGGGTCTGGTGTGAGTAAACGGTTAAAGTTACTTAACTTTAAAAACCTTTTGAAAGAAAAGGTATCACGTAAGACTTCCCACACATAAACATGGAAAGTTTTTACCTTACGCTAACCAAAACATTTGATAGGAAATTCAACGATATTATAATAGGTCTAGGGTTTTCAAATAAATATGAAATAGCCGAAATTGTTACATTATTAAATTCCAGCTACTAGACACAAAAGTGGGTAATACAATAAAATCCGATGGCGCTTACTGGATTTTGAATTCCATACAATGGCAGGGCTACTGGGGTACCGCCCGTCACAGTACGTGGCCTAGATCACCGTACCGAGGAGTACGCCCGCTCCCCTGCAACACAAAGCCGGAACCATTCCTTACTGAACAGTTCTAAATAAGACAACCCCGGCGGATGTAGCTATTCAACCGCCCACACAACCGAAATAAAAGGGACCTCTAGACAGGGATAAATCTCACTCTCAAGTGGGGGCTACCCCGAAGCCTTGCTGCACCTCCCATGTTTTATCCATTCCCGGTTGATGAGGCTTGACGCTACGATTACCTTTATAGAACACATCTATCTTGGAATGCTCGTCGTCCACCTGACGATGTTCTGGAAGCATTCAATCCATACAAGTTTGTTCCGGGTTCGAACGAAACCGAAGGCACTATATCGTTGCACTCATTTTGGAATCACCCTCTGAGTCAACGACCATATCCCTTGCACTCTGAATCACCATCTTGAACCTATGAGTACTATTCCTTCAAACTCATTACGGAATCACCCACATAGTTATACCGACGTATAGTTCTTACACCTCGAGTCTTCACTTGCTCCACTTGGATTCACGACCTAACGTTCAATTGGAATCGATGTGGTTTTCGGATATCCAAATATGGAAACCCGATCTCGGTCTCACCGAAACCAAACGCCATTTTGATGTCCAAGTTGTACTTAAGGGTTTGAACAATTTAAACTTATATTCAGGATGATATACAAACAGATAGATGAATCATATTATCACAATAGATAATTCATATCAACATTCATCTCACAAAGCAGCATATCACATATCAGATATATCCAAATCATCCAGTACCAACCAATCACCCAATATCAATCATCCAATATCAATCATCCAATATAAACCAATCATCCATAAACAGAATTGATTAAATCTTAATCAATTGGATTACTTAAATCCTTCTTCATTTATTTATTTCAAATAAATAAATTAACCATCTCTAATGATCTTCCTCAATTAATCTTCCTTGATTAATTATATTTAATTACATTCAAGTAATTATCCTTAACCATATTCAGTAATTAAACTTTAATTACTATCATTAATTACAATAATAAATGATCATTCATTTACTTCCATTAATTAACTAACTATGATTAATTGCATTAAACCTCAATTAATTACAATTAATTAATCACACTTAAATTAAATCACTTATATTAATCTACCTTGATTAATTAACAAATGATCCTTATTAATTAATAATTACTTTAATTAATTTAATAATTAACTTATAATTAATCATTCTATTAATCATAATTAGTAATTAATAATTTGTAATTAATTATCTTAATTAATTAACTTCTTAATTAATTATATTAACCTCTGATTAATTAATCTAAGTAATTAATCTTTAATTACTTCATTAAGTAATTATTAATCAATTAAATAATCCTTAACTAATTACTTTATTAATTAATTACATTATAATTAATTACCTTAGTAATTAATCTCATTCATTAATTAATTAATCAGATTAATTAATTAACTAAAATTAACTAAGTAATTAACCTTGACTTACTTAACAAGTAATTATTTTCTAATTACTTCTACTAACCAATCTTGATTACTTCCTTAATTAATTACTTAACAAGTAATTATTCCCATTATTAAATAATTCTAAATCCTTTAATTAATTAATTACTCCATAATTAATTAACTTTAAACAATTATATTAATCAATTCCTTAATTAATATCATCAAGTGATTAACCAATATTCACTTCCATTAAATATTCCATGAGTAATTACCATTAATTACTTCCATTCTTAATTATATTCAAACATTAACCATTGATTACCTTATTAAGTAATCACACTTAATTAATCCATAATTAAGTGATATTAAAATTAAATAAACAATTAACTAATTATTTAAAATTAATTAAACAATTAATTTATTAACTTCTAATATTAAAGAAAATCTTTAATAAATTAAGTAAACCATAAATCTTAATCAAACTTAACTTATTAACAAATCATATTAAATAAGTACTCTTAAGTTAATTATCCAAATAATTTAACTTTATTTATTCTCATAAATAAATTGTTTGAATAATTTAAATCTTATTAATTCAAAGACAAATTATTAAACTTGGTTTACAAAATCATAATAATAGTCTTACTTGGAGATAAAGAATTTAGAAATCATTTCCAAATTTTAAAACATTTTAAATTATCTAATTTTAAACTTAATTTTTAAAAACGTTACTTAACAATTTACTTAAAAACCTTGATTTAATATTTAAATTCAAACATTTCCTTTTTAAATTAACATTCAAACTTTAATGAAGTTAATTACTTCAAAAAGGAATCATTTTAAAAAAAAATTGAATTTAAAATAAATTAAATTAACACCATTTTTAAAAAGTTTAACGTTATTTTAAAACACCAAACTTTTAATTTATAATCTTATTTTCTTTTATAAACTTGTAAGTTTATTTCCTTATAAAACTTGTTTATAATTTTTTTTTTAAAGCTAAATTTCACTTTATTTCAACTACACAGTTACTTTGCAACTTATATTATTATACATTATTACCCATAAACAACGCCCTCTAAAACTCGAGTACGAACTCGAAAAAAACACGGGTCAGTCCCGAAGCCAAAAACCCAAAACACAACTTCGAGTCGCCTTTGGATCCAACGCGAGAACCCCTTTGAGATTTCTATCGTCTTCCCCAAACGAAGTATTCCAGTGCACATGAATGTGCACGGTGCATATGCACCACCACCTACGGCCATTTCAGGTCGTCGTAACAATTGCCGTAGACCACAAATCCACTCGCGAGCATCACGGAAAACCCAGATCGAAGAATTTGAGCACGAATCAAAATACGATCAAACCAAGCCAAAACAGCAGCAGCTCGAACCCAAAAACTCCATCGCCACCGACCATCTCATCGCCATTGACCAACGCCAACCCCACCACCGAGTCGCCACACCCAAGAACATAAACACCACCAAAACCGAATGAACTCAATCAAAAATTCAGGTCGCAAAAGCTTCATCATTTAAACTCAACCGAGAACCACCTTAAACCCTAGTTTGAACAAATTCGAACGATTCACCCAATAGAAAAATTCAATCATATTTTTCCCCTAATCCTTGACTCATAAACATGCTTCGAACCAAATCCTAGCTACAATCATCAAGTCGTTCTTCGGCAATTCACAAAAGTTTCCAAATTGAACAAAAACCAAATCCACACGAAATACCCAATCAAAACTTATGATAGTAACATCTAAAATCATGATTTTTCATCACAATTCGATGCATGCAATCCAAATTTGAATTTAAAGCAGTTAACTTTTGACCAAAATTTAAGTTTCACCGTGTCTTCTATTTTTAAAATTATCTGTAAATTTAAAAATTACAGAAACTATATTACAATCATCATTAATCATTTACATACAACTTTTATTCAAATGTTCAAGGCTAATAATGATCAAAGAGTGAGATATTTAATACTAAGAGGGAAAATATTTAGATCTGTTAAAATAACAGAACTTTCATTTCCATTACAGGTATACAGATTTATCATGCATTCAAGTAACAAATTTTCAATTATCAAGCAAATTTAATCACATGCATCATCATTCAATCACAAGTTAAACTAAAACTGTTTAAAAAAAATGATTTACTCACTTATTTTGATTGCAGAGCAGATTTGTGAATTTCCAGGCTTCCAATTGATGTTGAACTGCAAGTTACTTGCTGTTGAAAATTTGCGGGTTGAATTTGATAGGAAGTTACAGATTTTAATTCTCAGGTTGATCTTGAACTTGATTCTTTGAAATGCTGGTGATCAAATGTTGCAGACTTCAATTTGCAAGTTGATCTTAAACTTGCTTTTGATTTTTGCAGATTTGATTTCAATTTCAGGTACCATTTTGTTTTCAGGTTTTTGAACAAATTTATGGTTTCCATTAGAATTAAGAAAAGAAACAAAGAATGAAAGTGTTTGAAAAAAAAAACTAGTTTTCTTCTTTTACATTTATTATAAATTAAAATGAAATGTTGCCACATGTCTTTAAGCATTTACATTTGTCATTAAATTTATTTGATTGTTTTACATGTGTAATTAAGAAGACCATTATGTTTACACATGTCTTTAAATATTTTTAATTAATTTTTCCATTTAATTTAAATGTAATATAACTTACATAATTTAATTCTCTTAAATAAATAAATATTTACATATTTAAATATAAGTTTAATCCTTTAAAGAAATATTAGAAAACAAATTATAATACAAATATATTCTTATGGATTTAAAAATCTTAAAACATTTATTTATATACATTTATAACTATTTAAATTGAAGCATTTAAAAAGAAAGAAAAACAAACTTTAGTTAAATCCCTTTCTAAACTATCTTATTTAATAATAAATAACAATTATCTTATATTTTAAAAACAAACAATTATCTTAAAATTGAAAACAATTTGATAATTCTAAATTAACTTTTGAAAAATAAAATTTTAAAACAAAACTTTAAATTACTATTCAAAATTATCAATAGATTGAATTAAATTACAAAACAATCCAAATTATAACATATATATATATATATATATATTACAATTTGAAAATTCAATCTTTTATTTAAACAAAAGATATTCCTATTCACAATATATATCAAACATATATATTATAAACAGAATAAAATTTATTAGCTTTGGAAAACAAATTCTTATCACTAATTACCAGATTAAATATTTATTAAGCTTAAAAAGAATAAATTAACCAATTTAAATTAAAATTACAAAGAAAATTATCAAACCAATTTAATTATTAATGCAGATTATTAAATTGATATCGCCTCAAATTCCGGGTCGTTACAGCAAGACTCACAGACCTCCGGTCTACAAGATTGGCGCTCTACCACTGAGCTATAAGGGCCATTATGTGCACAAACTTGTAAATTATTTCATTTATCTCTACTGGATTGGATTGGAAGGCATCCACCCAAACAGGCAAGCTCTAGCTCTATTAAAATTGATGTGGTTGAAAGCTACACGATGAAATAATTGGTATCAAGGAAGTTTAGTATGAATTGTTTGTTCGCCACTAGAGATAATATCTTATAGTTAATTAAAGATGTGTTACAAAGTTTTATAATGCTTCACGATGAAAAATCTCTCTCTAACACACATTATGTACATAGAGTATGTTTGTTGTGTGTGAATTTTCTTATATATGTTACAAAGTTTTATAATGCATAACATACGTTGATAAATTGTCGTTGCACTTTCAAATTTAGATTTATTGTAACGATTCAAATTTTTCGCGTTCGAAAATCGACATCCATACTTTACATTGTACTCGAATGCCGCAGATTCGATCGTTCCAATTCGAGTCGCCGGAGCTTATAACACATTAAGTAAATAACACAGCGGAAGAAATGAATAATATATATCAATGTACAACATTTGATACAATATCTGATACAACAGAATGGTACAATGAACATCAATATACATCAGAGTTACAAGAAATAGCAGCGGAAATAAAAGATAACACTAGCAGCGGAACAAAATCTCCAATGGAAACAATAGTCTTCAGAAAAGAACTCCAAATAGCAATAGCAACTCCAACCAAATATCTCAATCCAGAAGCTCGAGCCACCAACAAGTGTTGCACTGAGCTAAGCAAGTCTCGTCCGCAAGCGATTGCCAAATCCTAGGCTGAAAGCCATCGAATCTACACCTACTATTGATTATCTGGAAAACCCAACTCTAGACTGCCCGTGTGGGAAAATAGTGGGCACCCAGAGTTTAGGAAAGGAACAATAAACTCCAGGTCAGTCGTGGGACTGGTATGAGCAAACAAAAACATTTGGTCTATTAAAACAGATAGAGAAATTTAAATTTGAAATCCGCAATGCTTTTTAGAAAATGAAACTACCATAAGGCCTCCCGCCACACACACAATGCAAACGCAGACTTGGAGGAGATTTCTCCTTATGATAGTCAAATATGCTTACTACGCAAAAATCAAATCATTTTTGATATTATTATTAGTGCATAGTGTAGAAAACAATTTCGAAAGTAGAATATAAATCCTAGCCAGCATACAACTCTTCGCCGTATGCCTACTATAGCTACCATGTTCAATAGCAGGTTACCGCCACATTTCATGGCAGGTTATACAACTAAAACCGTACAGGGCGCGTAGTGTTTTGATTGGATTTCCAACAAATGGTCAGGCTAAGGAACTTCCTACTGCCACATGGGATCGCCTCTGGTGGGACGTCCCGAGAAACTAACGTTACGGTTAGATCTCTGCCAACACAAGGCCGGGTTACCTCTGTAACTAGGTAACTACTACACGAATATGCCATCCCCCGGTCCTTTGGGACCTTTATCCGAGGCGCCTCAAAGCAACAACCACACAGTAAATGAGATTGGAGCAACCACATAGGTTAAATACCAGGGTTCCATACTTGATACCACCCTTTACCAGAAGGGAATGACATACCCTAAAGGGAGCGACCCTCATAACCTTGCCGCATCTTTCCTGTTTCGACCATTTCCGGGGAGTGAGGTCCTGATGCAGTCTCGTCCACAAAGCTACGCTTTGGCACAAAGCCATGCTTTGGGTCAACAGATGACCAAAGCAATGATCACAAAGATAAATGATCAAACAAATGATCATATCACAAATGATCAACCAATGATCATCACACAGCAGCACTCAGCATGCCACATTACCAAATTGGGAATATATCACTGATAAATATCAACTACATAACCTCTGAGCTCGTACGTCTCAGAGAAGGGTGTTAAGCTGAGAGAATAAATTCTCCGCCACCAGGCAGAAATGTATTTGATAGAAATCAGTTAACATCTCAAAGTGTAATGTCGGACATACAACCATACAAGTCTGTTTCGGGTTCGAACAGAACCGAAGGCACTTCCGAAGAAGCCCTTGCAAATCCGGATAATCCCTAATCACGTCCGGACTTCCCATCACATATGGAGATCTCTATACCGGGGATCAGCCAGTGCAGAGACAATCGACGAGTTACCCTTTTGTTTTCGGAAATATCCGGTCTTCACCACCGGTCTTCAATTGCTATCCATAACGTCGTATCACTATTCGGAATGGGCTATATGACACAAGGTCCTCTCCCGGCTAAACCGAATAATGAGCGCCATATTTTAAAACGTATGGATATGGGATTTTAGTTAAGTCACAACTTATAAAATCCAAAACTTTTCTTTCAAATGGTTAAACAAATTACCATTTTAAATCTTTAAACAAAAAGATTTATTTCACAAAGTTTCACCTAGTTTCACAAAGATCTATTCATAGATTTCAAAACAACTTCCATTTCAATTGGATTAACTCAATAAATCTTTAAATTAAAGATTTAATTTATAGCTTTCAAAAATCCGTTCCAAAGATTTATTTATAACTTGGAATACCATTTTCATTTCAAAACTTGAATTCCTTTTAACATACATTGGAAATCCATTTCTTATATGAAAACTTCTATTATTTGAAAACGACAGTTTTCGTTTCAGAAAAGTCCGATTTATACAAGTTGGAATCTTGGGTTAATTTTAAATTCCAAACATCACTTTTTAAAATGGTTTAAAACCCCATATAAATCCATTTATAAGTTGGATAACTTTTTAAAACCCTAGTTTCCAAATTATAGAATTCAACTTCAAATATTGAATTCAAATTTAAATCAAATTATTTAAATTTCAAAACTCAATTAAGTTATTCACATAACTTTTATTTTTTGAAATTCATTTTTTTCAAAAACTTCAATTCTAATTCCAAAACTATTTTGGATTCAAAAATTCAAATTTTTAAACAATTTCAAAATCTGTGACTTAACCCATTTCCACGTGCAATCCATATTTGTGTGTGTATAAGTGTGGTCTAGGGGTTTTACACAATAGTGCATAACATCATCATCACAGATTCAATCATAAAGATAAGCGGTATAACCCATAATGCTTATCTATATTCATAGATTCATAGATAAAGTAAATTATCAATCACAAAAATTCACTAATATGATTCGATGTGGGTTTCGGATAACCAGCTGGAATCCGACTCCCTGTCGCATCGAAATTCAAATGTCGTTTTACGGGTCAAAGGGTTTCATATTCATACAACAGTATATTCATCACAAATATAGCAGATCAGCACAAAGTATCACATAGCATCACATCACATACCAAATATATCAATCCATCACACAACATTCAATAACAATCAGCATCTACAATTAAGATGAATAAACTGGGTGGTTTTAAATTTATTACCTACATGATTACTTTCATTTATTATTCCTAATTAATTAACTATCCATATTTATTCAATTAATAAATCTTCAATTTTTAATTTAAAATCTAATATCATTCAATTAATGATTTCTTAATTACAAATTTATTTATTCTAAGAAAAATTGATCTTAAACTTTAATTAATCAAATTAAAACCCTTAATTACTTTAACTAATTATCCATTTCATTAATTAATTAATTATATTAATTATCCATTTGTACTACCTTAATAAATAAATGAATTACAAATCATTATACTTTTCTTTATCTTTAAATAAACATTCCTTATTTAAATTATGCATTTAAAAACAAAATGTTTTTAAATTTACATTAAATTCCATTTAACATTTTCTTTAAACTCAAGACTCAAATTTGTCTTAAATAAGAGTTTAAAACAATACACAACTTAATCTTATATGTTTACAAGAAACATATACTTAATTAATAAGTTGAAAAGGATTTAAATTTCAATTCAAATCAAATTCAAATCAATTTAAAAATATCTTTAAATTTCAAATTTGAAATATAACTTTCAAACTTATTTTAGTTTTAATTCTTTAAAACTCTTTCTATAATTTACACCTTCAATTAAAATGCAAATCATTTGAAAGCAATTTAAATTTAAATCCTTTACTTTAAAACTGAAGTTTAAATTTAAAATCCAGATTTTTAAAACTTCAGATTTGAATTCATTTGAATTCCTAAATTAAATACTTAACCTTTTACTTCAAATGCAAAACAACAATTCATTTTATATTTGAGAGTTAAAAATCAAATTTAAATTTAAAAACATAATTGATTTCAAATTTCAAACAGTCAAAATTTGAATTCATATTCAAATTTCAGATATAACTCAGTTTAAATCTCACTTAAAAACTTAAACTTACCCTTTTACATTTTAAAACAGAAACAGTTCTGTTTTATAAAAAAAAAAAAATCAAATTTTGAAATCTCCAGAATTTAAACTATTTCAAAATAAACAGAGTTCAAACTTATTTGAATTCAACTCAAATTCAGTTTCAAAATTCTAAGTCACATTTTAAGTTTGCACTCAAATCTTATAAAACAGAAACAGTTTCCTGTTTCTTTTTTTTTTTCTCTCTTTTTTTTTAAACTAATTTGAATTCCTGCATTTACATTATTTCAAAATCAGAATTCAAATATTTTGAATTCATTTTCAGATTCAAATTTCATTCAATTTCAGATTTAAATTTAAACTTGGCTTTTAAATTTCAGAAAACATAACAGGTTCTGTTGCTAAGCCCTGAAACCCAAAACACACAGACCCCTATTCGACCTCGAGTCAAATCCCCTTCTACTTCGAGTTATTTCCCATTTCCCCCGAGACCAACCCGAGTCAAAAATTCCTGCAACCAACAACATCAAACTACCTCATCATCAACATGCACATACACTTGTGCATCCACTTCCCCACTCCAGTCACCTCTGACTATCTTCTCCGACCATCCCCTATCTATCAGAGACCACACTTCAACTTAAGATCTCCCAGATTCCCCACAATTTCAACTTGAAGAATTCAAGTTAAAGTCAAACCTGAAACACTTGGACCACAACAAAACAAACCTGAAACCAACATTTCCATCCACTGCCTAACCTGTCACCACCAATATCTCCACTTCTCGACCACCATCAACATCCAAACTCCGGTGGTAGCTCCATCACTACACCATCTATCAATACCCACAAAATCATAGAACTCGATTCATTCAAGAAGCCACAGCACCCAACTCCCTTAAACTCAATACAACTAGGGTTCTACTACCTAAATCCCAATTTACAATATTTTTATTGAATTTCAATAAAAATTCAGTAATTTTATCATTATCAATGATAACTATACTATCACCAGAAATAATTTCAACCCAAACAAATGCAAGCTTTAATTGAACTTGACCAAAAATGGAAATACATACATTTTGATACTGTAATTTTTTTTTAACAACACTATAACTGTCATTTTTTTTCCTATGCTCTGTATTTTCTTTCCAGTAAGTTAAATTTGAATTTTACCTTAATAAAATCCTAGAATGTAAACTATGAAACTGGCCTACCATTCATAGTTAAATTCTCAAAATTTAACACAGACAAATTTAAGATATAGAATTTAATTAATAACCTGAACTAGGAAACAAAACAGGACATAAGCAATTTAAGCATGCATATATCAGACAGTAAGTATATAACACATGATCATTTATTTATTTTAGCATGCAATAAACTGTAACCTTAAGCTTTTAAAAGAAAAGTTACTCACCATTTTGTAAAATTGCAGAGCACAATCAATTTCAGGGCATTGATTCAATTTGCAGAGCAAAATAAATTGCAGGGTCCAGAGTTTTGAAATGCAGGCTTGTATGCTTGTTTCAGATCCAAATTATCTTGAAAACATGAATGCAGACCTCTGCCTTTAAAAATGATGCTAGCTTGATAATTTCAGATGCAGTTTTCCCAAGGTTCTACATGCAGGCTCTACTTGATGTATGCAGGCCTCAAATTTGTTATGCAGGTGCCAGAGTTTTCAAATGCAAGAACATGCAGAGCTTCAGATCAGAACACATGTTGCAGACCTCATTGTTTCAGATGCTTTCATGTTGAAATGCAGGTTCTATGATTGAATTTGCAAATGCAAAGAACTGCAGGTCTGAATATTTGCTTTTGAAGTAGATTTGTGTATGGCAGCTTCATATTTTTTATTTGCATTGTTTTTGGAATTTCCAATTTTGAAGTTTTGCTTCAGGGTTGAATCTCTAACCTGATCTTTTTCTTTTTTTTTTCTAATTTTTCAGGTTGAAAAGCTTTGCACTGGCTTGATTTCGAACTGTTTTAGAAATGAGTTGTTTTAAACTTTGATTTCTCATATCTGAGCAAATTTTTTGAGAAAGGTAAAAGTATCTTGACTTGTCTTTTCTTCTTTGTTCATGTTTCCAAAGACCAAATCCAAAAGAAAAAGATTTTCTTGCCACTTGTCTAAATTCAAATAAGTTTATGTTTCAGCCTTACTTTATTTTTAATGTGTAAACATGTTTCTATATCCATTTTGTTTATTATTTTCTACTTACATCAATTTGAAGAAAGAATGATTTTAGACTAATTATATTTTTAGTAGATAAACACATATATAATAGTATTTAGTTCTAAACAATTGTTTCGAAAACCATTTATATCTAATTCAAAATAAAATTTTCAAAATAAATATTACCAATTTCTACTAGTATAAATTATGTGGTTTTCAAATCCAATTTTATAAATATATACATTTTGAATTTTCAAAATCAAAATCTTATTTACAATTTTAACTTTCAATATATACATATTTATTCAAATTATAGTGCATATTCATCTCAAATAAAATTATCCTTAAATTCCCACCAAATTTCTATTTATAATCTAAAATTTTAAGTTTATTTTGGAAATCTCAAATTAATTCACAATTAAATTCACAGTTTAAATTCAAAATCAATTTAATTATTGAATTATTTTGGCTAATATTTCAGGAATGTTACAGATTCCCCTCCTTAAGAAAATTTCGTCCTCGAAATTTGAAAGTAGGAAGAAAACCAATGATGGATAGATACACAAGGATAGATAATCGACTCATAAATCAGGCCGATTAACTATTCTGCATTTGGATTACCAAATAAGAATATCAACAATAGATATGAGAACAATCTCATATAATATTACACAAGATATTTGGGTCCATCGGTCTACGAATATGCAAGGGCATTAACTAGTTCGAAGAGATAACTAATCGTTCATAGAATATATCGGATCCCAGAGAATAGATAGATGGATCAAATCTTCATATTAGTTAACCAATTTACTAATTTAAAATTTCCAATTTATTTAATATCTCTAACTTATTTAAAATTTTCAATTTCAATTTCAAATTTATTAGAGTTTAGATCGAAAAGCTGATAAGAAACCGATGAAGATACGAAGTAAGAATTTCCTACAACGATACGTATGGCCATCATCACACCGAAACTTCTTTCTGGAGCAGTCACGAAGCAATCAAAAGAATTCGAAATCGAATCAAAGGAGATTGATAGAGAAAAGATATTCCCACTGTTGCAGGGTATTGACCATTTATAGTGGTACTCCCCTGTCCCCTATCTCGTTCTCTTCTCGCACTCATACTCACTATCAGTGGATAGTAAGAGAATTTACTGAGGCATTCGAACGGATATCTCAGGGATATACTCATTCTAGGGTTTACTTCACCCTATCTCTAATGAGTTACTTAATGTGTTATACTCCTGAGCTAAAGTTTTAACCTTCAGCTCTGATACCAAATGTAACGATTCAAATTTTTCGCGTTCGAAAATCGACATCCATACTTTACATTGTACTCGAATGCCACAGATTCGATCGTTCAAATTCGAGTCGCCGGAGCTTATAACACATTAAGTAAATAACACAGCGGAAGAAATGAATAATATATATCAATGTACAACATTTGATACAATATCTGATACAACAGAATGGTACAATGAACATCAATATACATCAGAGTTACAAGAAATAGCAGCGGAAATAAAAGATAACACTAGCAGCGGAACAAAATCTCCAATGGAAACAATAGTCTTCAGAAAAGAACTCCAAATAGCAATAGCAACTCCAACCAAATATCTCAATCCAGAAGCTCGAGCCACCAACAAGTGTTGCACTGAGCTAAGCAAGTCTCGTCCGCAAGCGATTGCCAAATCCTAGGCTGAAAGCCATCGAATCTACACCTACTATTGATTATCTGGAAAACCCAACTCTAGACTGCCCGTGTGGGAAAATAGTGGGCACCCAGAGTTTAGGAAAGGAACAATAAACTCCAGGTCAGTCGTGGGACTGGTATGAGCAAACAAAAACATTTGGTCTATTAAAACAGATAGAGAAATTTAAATTTGAAATCCGCAATGCTTTTTAGAAAATGAAACTACCATAAGGCCTCCCGCCACACACACAATGCAAACGCAGACTTGGAGGAGATTTCTCCTTATGATAGTCAAATATGCTTACTACGCAAAAATCAAATCATTTTTGATATTATTATTAGTGCATAGTGTAGAAAACAATTTCGAAAGTAGAATATAAATCCTAGCCAGCATACAACTCTTCGCCGTATGCCTACTATAGCTACCATGTTCAATAGCAGGTTACCGCCACATTCCATGGCAGGTTATACAACTAAAACCGTACAGGGCGCGTAGTGTTTTGATTGGATTTCCAACAAATGGTCAGGCTAAGGAACTTCCTACTGCCACATGGGATCGCCTCTGGTGGGACGTCCCGAGAAACTAACGTTACGGTTAGATCTCTGCCAACACAAGGCCGGGTAACCTCTGTAACTAGGTAACTACTACACGAATATGCCATCCCCCGGTCCTTTGGGACCTTTATCCGAGGCGCCTCAAAGCAACAACCACACAGTAAATGAGATTGGAGCAACCACATAGGTTAAATACCAGGGCTCCATACTTGATACCACCCTTTACCAGAAGGGAATGACATACCCTAAAGGGAGCGACCCTCATAACCTTGCCGCATCTTTCCTGTTTCGACCATTTCCGGGGAGTGAGGTCCTGATGCAGTCTCGTCCACAAAGCTACGCTTTGGCACAAAGCCATGCTTTGGGTCAACAGATGACCAAAGCAATGATCACAAAGATAAATGATCAAACAAATGATCATATCACAAATGATCAACCAATGATCATCACACAGCAGCACTCAGCATGCCACATTACCAAATTGGGAATATATCACTGATAAATATCAACTACATAACCTCTGAGCTCGTACGTCTCAGAGAAGGGTGTTAAGCTGAGAGAATAAATTCTCCGCCACCAGGCAGAAATGTATTTGATAGAAATCAGTTAACATCTCAAAGTGTAATGTCGGACATACAACCATACAAGTCTGTTCCGGGTTCGAACAGAACCGAAGGCACTTCCGAAGAAGCCCTTGCAAATCCGGATAATCCCTAATCACGTCCGGACTTCCCATCACATATGGAGATCTCTATACCGGGGATCAGCCAGTGCAGAGACAATCGACGAGTTACCCTTTTGTTTTCGGAAATATCCGGTCTTCACCACCGGTCTTCAATTGCTATCCATAACGTCGTATCACTATTCGGAATGGGCTATATGACACAAGGTCCTCTCCCGGCTAAACCGAATAATGAGCGCCATATTTTAAAACGTATGGATATGGGATTTTAGTTAAGTCACAACTTATAAAATCCAAAACTTTTCTTTCAAATGGTTAAACAAATTACCATTTTAAATCTTTAAACAAAAAGATTTATTTCACAAAGTTTCACCTAGTTTCACAAAGATCTATTCATAGATTTCAAAACAACTTCCATTTCAATTGGATTAACTCAATAAATCTTTAAATTAAAGATTTAATTTATAGCTTTCAAAAATCCGTTCCAAAGATTTATTTATAACTTGGAATACCATTTTCATTTCAAAACTTGAATTCCTTTTAACATACATTGGAAATCCATTTCTTATATGAAAACTTCTATTATTTGAAAACGACAGTTTTCGTTTCAGAAAAGTCCGATTTATACAAGTTGGAATCTTGGGTTAATTTTAAATTCCAAACATCACTTTTTAAAATGGTTTAAAACCCCATATAAATCCATTTATAAGTTGGATAACTTTTTAAAACCCTAGTTTCCAAATTATAGAATTCAACTTCAAATATTGAATTCAAATTTAAATCAAATTATTTAAATTTCAAAACTCAATTAAGTTATTCACATAACTTTTATTTTTTGAAATTCATTTTTTTCAAAAACTTCAATTCTAATTCCAAAACTATTTTGAATTCAAAAATTCAAATTTTTAAACAATTTCAAAATCTGTGACTTAACCCATTTCCACGTGCAATCCATATTTGTGTGTGTATAAGTGTGGTCTAGGGGTTTTACACAATAGTGCATAACATCATCATCACAGATTCAATCATAAAGATAAGCGGTATAACCCATAACGCTTATCTATATTCATAGATTCATAGATAAAGTAAATTATCAATCACAAAAATTCACTAATATGATTCGATGTGGGTTTCGGATAACCAGCTGGAATCCGACTCCCTGTCGCATCGAAATTCAAATGTCGTTTTACGGGTCAAAGGGTTTCATATTCATACAACAGTATATTCATCACAAATATAGCAGATCAGCACAAAGTATCACATAGCATCACATCACATACCAAATATATCAATCCATCACACAACATTCAATAACAATCAGCATCTACAATTAAGATGAATAAACTGGGTGGTTTTAAATTTATTACCTACATGATTACTTTCATTTATTATTCCTAATTAATTAACTATCCATATTTATTCAATTAATAAATCTTCAATTTTTAATTTAAAATCTAATATCATTCAATTAATGATTTCTTAATTACAAATTTATTTATTCCAAGAAAAATTGATCTTAAACTTTAATTAATCAACTTAAAACCCTTAATTACTTTAACTAATTATCCATTTCATTAATTAATTAATTATATTAATTATCCATTTGTACTACCTTAATAAATAAATGAATTACAAATCATTATACTTTTCTTTATCTTTAAATAAACATTCCTTATTTAAATTATGCATTTAAATACAAAATGTTTTTAAATTTACATTAAATTCCATTTAACATTTTCTTTAAACTCAAGACTCAAATTTGTCTTAAATAAGAGTTTAAAACAATACACAACTTAATCTTATATGTTTACAAGAAACATATACTTAATTAATAAGTTGAAAAGGATTTAAATTTCAATTCAAATCAAATTCAAATCAATTTAAAAATATCTTTAAATTTCAAAATTTGAAATATAACTTTCAAACTTATTTTAGTTTTAATTCTTTAAAACTCTTTCTATAATTTACACCTTCAATTAAAATGCAAATCATTTGAAAGCAATTTAAATTTAAATCCTTTACTTTAAAACTGAAGTTTAAATTAAAAATCCAGATTTTTAAAACTTCGGATTTGAATTCATTTGAATTCCTAAATTAAATACTTAACCTTTTACTTCAAATGCAAAACAACAATGCATTTTATATTTGAGAGTTAAAAATCAAATTTAAATTTAAAAACATAATTGATTTCAAATTTCAAACAGTCAAAATTTGAATTCATATTCAAATTTCAGATATAACTCAGTTTAAATCTCACTTAAAAACTTAAACTTACCCTTTTACATTTTAAAACAGAAACAGTTCTGTTTTATAAAAAAAAAAAAAAAAATCAAATTTTGAAATCTCCAGAATTTAAACTATTTCAAAATAAACAGAGTTCAAACTTATTTGAATTCAACTCAAATTCAGTTTCAAAATTCTAAGTCACATTTTAAGTTTGCACTCAAATCTTATAAAACAGAAACAGTTTCCTGCTTCTTTTTTTTTCTCTCTTTTTTTTTTAAAACTAATTTGAATTCCTGCATTTACATTATTTCAAAATCAGAATTCAAATATTTTGAATTCATTTTCAGATTCAAATTTCATTCAATTTCAGATTTAAATTTAAACTTTGCTTTTAAATTTCAGAAAACATAACAGGTTCTGTTGCTAAGCCCTGAAACCCAAAACACACAGACCCCTATTCGACTTCGAGTCAAATCCCCTTCTACTTCGAGTTATTTCCCATTTCCCCCGAGACCAACCCGAGCCAAAAATTCCTGCAACCAACAACATCAAACTACCTCATCATCAACATGCACATACACTTGTGCATCCACTTCCCCACTCAAGTCACCTCTGACTATCTTCTCTGACCATCCCCTATCTATCAGAGACCACACTTCAACTTAAGATCTCCCAGATTCCCCACAATTTCAACTTGAAGAATTCAATTTAAAGTCAAACCTGAAACACTTGGACCACAACAAAACAAACCTGAAACCAACATTTCCATCCACTGCCTAACCTGTCACCACCAATATCTCCACTTCTCGACCACCATCAACATCCAAACTCCGGTGGTAGCTCCATCACTACACCATCTATCAATACCCACAAAATCATAGAACTCGATTCATTCAAGAAGCCACAGCACCCAACTCCCTTAAACTCAATACAACTAGGGTTCTACTACCTAAATCCCAATTTACAATATTTTTATTGAATTTCAATAAAAATTCAGTAATTTTATCATTATCAATGATAACTATACTATCACCAGAAATAATTTCAACCCAAACAAATGCAAGCTTTAATTGAACTTGACCAAAAATGGAAATACATACATTTTGATACTGTAATTTTTTTTTAACAACACTATGACTGTCATTTTTTTTCCTATGCTCTGTATTTTCTTTCCAGTAAGTTAAATTTGAATTTTACCCTAATAAAATCCTAGAATGTAAACTATGAAACTGGCCTACCATTCATAGTTAAATTCTCAAAATTTAACACAGACAAATTTAAGATATAGAATTTAATTAATAACCTGAACTAGGAAACAAAACAGGACATAAGCAATTTAAGCATGCATATATCAGACAGTAAGTATATAACACATGATCATTTATTTATTTTAGCATGCAATAAACTGTAACCTTAAGTTTTTAAAAGAAAAGTTACTCACCATTTTGTAAAATTGCAGAGCACAATCAATTTCAGGGCATTGATTCAATTTGCAGAGCAAAATAAATTGCAGGGTCCAGAGTTTTGAAATGCAGGCTTGTATGCTTGTTTCAGATCCAAATTATCTTGAAAACATGAATGCAGACCTCTGCCTTTAAAAATGATGCTAGCTTGATAATTTCAGATGCAGTTTTCCCAAGGTTCTACATGCAGGCTCTACTTGATGTATGCAGGCCTCAAATTTGTTATGCAGGTGCCAGAGTTTTCAAATGCAAGAACATGCAGAGCTTCAGATCCAAACACATGTTGCAGACCTCATTGTTTCAGATGCTTTCATGTTGAAATGCAGGTTCTATGATTGAATTTGCAGATGCAAAGAAATGCAGGTCTGAATATTTGCTTTTGAAGTAGATTTGTGTATGGCAGCTTCATATTTTTTATTTGCATTGTTTTTGGAATTTCCAATTTTGAAGTTTTGCTTCAGGGTTGAATCTCTAACCTGATCTTTTTCTTTTTCTTTTTCTAATTTTTCAGGTTGAAAAGCTTTGCACTGGCTTGATTTCGAACTGTTTTAGAAATGAGTTGTTTTAAACTTTGATTTCTCATATCTGAGCAAATTTTTTGAGAAAGGTAAAAGTATCTTGACTTGTCTTTTCTTCTTTGTTCATGTTTCCAAAGACCAAATCCAAAAGAAAAAGATTTTCTTGCCACTTGTCTAAATTCAAATAAGTTTATGTTTCAGCCTTACTTTATTTTTAATGTGTAAACATGTTTCTATATCCATTTTGTTTATTATTTTCTACTTACATCAATTTGAAGAAAGAATGATTTTAGACTAATTATATTTTTAGTAGATAAACACATATATAATAGTATTTAGTTCTAAACAATTGTTTCGAAAACCATTTATATCTAATTCAAAATAAAATTTTCAAAATAAATATTACCAATTTCTACTAGTATAAATTATGTGGTTTTCAAATCCAATTTTATAAATATATACATTTTGAATTTTCAAAATCAAAATCTTATTTACAATTTTAACTTTCAATATATACATATTTATTCAAATTATAGTGCATATTCATCTCAAATAAAATTATCCTTAAATTCCCACCAAATTTCTATTTATAATCTAAAATTTTAAGTTTATTTTGGAAATCTCAAATTAATTCACAATTAAATTCACAGTTTAAATTCAAAATCAATTTAATTATTGAATTATTTTGGCTAATATTTCAGGAATGTTACATTTATTTATCACTATCTCAACAAATATTTGAAACTAAACATATAACCTCCAGTCTACAAGACTGGCGCTCTACCGCTGAGCTATAAGAGCTGCTATATGCACAAACTTATAAATTATTTCATTTATCTCTACTGGATTGGATTGGAAGGCATCCACCCAAACACGCAAGCTCTAGCTCTATTAAAATTGATGTGATTGAAAGCTACATGATGAAATAATTGGTATCAAGGCAGTTTAGTACGAATTGTCTGTCACCGTTGGAGATAATATCTTATAGTTAATTAAAGATGTGTTACAAAGTTTTATAACGCTTCACGATGAAAAATTTCTCTCTGACACACATTATGTGTGTTGTGTGTGAATATTCTTATATACGTTACAAAGTTTTATAATGCATAAAATACGTTGATAAATTGCTGTTGCACTTTCCAATTTAGATTTCTTTATCACTATCTCAACGAATATTTGAAATTAAACATATAATCTCTAGTCTACAAGATTAGCGCTCTACCACTGAGCTATAAGAGCTGCTATATGCACAAACTTGTAAATTATTTCATTTATCTCTACTGGATTGGATTTGTAGGCATCCACCCAAACAGGAAAGCTCTAGCTCTATTAAAATTGATGTGGTTGAAGGCTACACGATGAAGTAATTGGTATCAAGGCAATTCAGTACGAATTGTTTTTTCCCCATTAGAGATAATATCTTATAGTTAATTAAAGATGTGTTACAAAGTTTTATAATGCTTCACGATGAAAAATCTCTCTCCGACACACATTATGTACACACAGTATGTGTGTTGTGTGTGAATATTCTTATACATGTTACAAAGTTTTATAATGCATAAAATACGTTGATAAATTGCTATTGCACTTTCAAATTTAGATTTATTTATCACTATCGCAACGAACATTTGAAATTAAACATGTAACTCATTTATCTAAGAAAATGTGTCAAACATGAGATGTCAAATTCAATTTTTTTTCATACTAGATACTTGTTTAAAAATATTAGCCTGTCTCTCTCCCTCCCCCTTCCCCCTCCCCCCCCCCCCCCCCAAACACAAACACAACATAGTAAGATGTAAAAAATTTATTTTGTTGGTTTTCTTCGATTGCATTACATTAAAGTTCTCACAAGTCATTATCTTTACGCTACTATCCACTTTTTCTTTCATAGGTTAATTGTCGTTACATTAAGTCATAATAATATGATCGTATATCTTTATGCATTTCGCTCTTTTTTAATTTTAAATTTACAAATTTATTTTATAGATTAATATTGTCAAAAATAATAATTTCATCGTTAATGCATTTTGTTAAAGTCTTATCACGAATGAGAAATCATTGGATATTAAATAATCATTTACAAAACTAGAACATTTTAAGAAAACAGCAATAATTATAAGCTTTTCCATAGTCCAATTTTTTCTTCCGCTTTCAACTGCTGTCTAATATATATAGTTATAAATTAGGTTATAATTTTCATTTTATCATGCTTTCATTCTAGATGAATATTTTAATATTTGTTACAAGTTTTATAATTTGTAAAATATATCGATTCATTATTATTACACTTACAGTTTTAGATTTGTTTTATAACTAATATTTGAAATTAAATTTATAAACCGTTCATCTAATCAAATGCATCGGACATCAAATCCAAAATTTTGTCTTATTTCATACTTATATAAAATATATAAAAAAATCAAAATTTTAAATCAGTCAAATTTCTGTAATTAATTTATATTCATTTGTTCGCAGAAAAAAATAGGAGAAGGTAACAAAATGGTTAGCTCATTTATATGAACGAAAATAACAATCTTATTTTTTTGTTCAAAATAAATCATGTAACAAAAATTGTACATCTAAAAATAAAATAAGATCGACCTGTTAGTAAATCATGAACCGCATATTAATGAATTGTGAAATCATACTTACATTTTCTAGTACTCGCCATTCTTTTGTTAGCTCATTTATGAGATTGTTGTAATACATTATACATTATTCCGTCTTGATTTATTATTCCTTTCAAGGTACCATCTGTTTTAACAAATCAACATCAAACGAAGTCAAATTAGAATTTTGTATAGTAGTTTGGGACATATAAGCTTCAGTTTTTTTTAAGATAACATTATTCCTAATGTTCATTTTTGTTGGTTCATTTAAATACAGTGAACCGGTTATAACCTGGCAAAATTCTTGACTAGAAGACCTAGAAACGATATGAATCAACTCCCATCTCCTTCATCATCTTTACATCATCTTGCAAACATTTGATAATCATATATTTTCTCCAATACATGGTTTATATTGACATTCATTACATCATTCTTTTCAAATTTCAGTTACTATGTATCCGTGTTACGCGTCCATGGCAACGTCTCCATTACCGCTGCCCTAAATTTTCTCTATATGCTCTAGACAATGCAAAAAGTACCAATAATGCCTCAAATGCAGATGTATTTCTATTTACAATTTACATTCTGCTATTCTTTTCACAAAGTAGAATATTTTGAAATATTATACTCCCATTAGATTTTATGAGGCTACCAATTATATTAACATAATCTGTCTAGCATACACGGCCATTGGTGAGTGAAAGTGCCCCAAATGCTTGGTCCTTTCCCCCCATTCGATGCTCCCTCCACCTAAAACCAGATCGCACATTATGATATGTTTCAATGTATATATATTTCAATACTGCACATCTATACATAATAAATAAATAACTAAATTAAAAGAAAAAGCATACCTGATATGCAGAAGATGCAATACCGAATTTATATTCACCATAGAACATAGACCTTTGTATATCAGCTTCAAGTGGAACTTAAATTGTCCATGGTTAGGTTATTGGTGCAGTATTTTCTGTATTAGAGCATGCAATATGAGTATCTGACCTCTTGCTCCTGTAACTAATGGTCAAATTTTTCTTTGAAAGAGAGTCTGGCATATTCTTTTCTGGATGCTAGAAGTGGATCACTTGTCCTCGTTTGAATTAGCATGTTCAGAAGTTTAGCCATGGTTTATAAATTTTAATTGAAGAGTATCTCTTTCTTTCTTGTGATTGGTACCACACCTATGTGCATGTTTTTATAAAGGCTAGGAGCCTGTAAAAATAGTGTGTGTGTGTGTGTGTGTGTGTGTGTGTGTGTGTATCTTGGCAGTTTGATTGAGAATGCAACTTTCGTTGAAATTATTCGCCACGAGAAGGGCGAGAAGTTTCATGACATATTCTCTCCTGTTGTGAGATGTACTTTGATTCGTGTATTATTGGCTCTATTTGCTAATTTCGAGTTGGAGCTTGAACAATTAGATGTAAAGACTGTATTTTTGAATGAAGATCTCAAGGAAGATGTCTATATTTGTTAGACAGAGCTAGAGTATGTTTGCAAGCAGAACAAATCTTGGTATAGATTGAAGCATTTCCCAAGACAGAGGTGCAAATGATTTGATAAGTTTATGTTTTCACAAGGATTTGCCAAGAGCTACAAGGACCAACAAATGTACTTTACGAGTGTGGAGTTGGTATGATTTACTAGCTGTTATATGTAGATGGTCGTTGATTGTTTTGCATTGTATGACGAGTATTGTTGAGTTGAAATCGGAACTCAGTAGGGAGTTTGATATAAAGAACTTAGGAAATGCACAATGAATACTAGGGATGGAGATTATCAGAGATAGATAGAGGAGAAAGTTAGACGCACTCAAACATAGTATATTGAAAAATTTCTCCCTTGATGTGGATGAAGAATGCAAAACCGGTTCTATAACATTATGCTCTCGATTTATTTATGAATCCTACATTGGATGAGGAGAAATTTCTCACGGAGGATATTCCATATGCTAGTGTTGTGGAGAATTTGATGTATGCTATGATGTCCACCAAACTAAATTTGGCTTATGCATTTGGTGTATATCTAACCCGACAAAGTTCAGTAGCAAGAAGTGAAGTAGATTCATAGATATTTAGAGCAAATTCAGACGTTGGCTTGTTATTAAAGGAGCTGGTAAGGATTGTGTCCTTAATGGATATTTTGGCTCATATTATGCGTCAAATAGGGATGGGCAGAAGTCGGTGTCAGGTCATGCGTTTACACTTGGCATCAAGGTTTTAAATCTCAGCAATCTCGATCTAGATCTTGTTTTTAAGGTCCAGCGATTCGAAATATGAAAAATCAAATACATCTCGCTGCAACTGAATCTTGGGCGAGATATTCAAATCTCGGTCGAGATCGATTTGCTAGATCACGACAGAATTTTTTTTTTTGAATTTTTTTAAAATAAGCTAGACCTGGAATATGTACCTTGTTGGCTAGGCTCAAAATTCATGCTTTATATCAACAAACAAGTTAAACTATCAATTTCATTTTCAACCATTCATTTTTTCTATTTTCAAGTCGTAAATACATGTCTAGGGTTTTTCTTGTCTGAAATGTCGATTTTCTTTCTAAAATGCGGTTCTTCATCCTCAAATCTATTAAGCTTTTATGATAAGTTCTTTCATTTTTCCAAATATTTTCCAAACCCTAATTATTTTGCACTATTTCCTTCTCTAGTTCCTCTTCCATTCAAATTTCTACATTTTCTATATTTTTTAATTCCCTTTTTATTATATCATTTGTTGAAATAAATTCACAACCATTAACTTCCGATTCCATAGCAAAATTCAAAATTTTGCGGTTAATCCAATTTTTTGTGTTGGGTGTTGGTATGTTCTGCTTATTTTATATTTCTTACCCTGAATTTTTTTCCCACAATTAACTTGAAATGCTAACGTCTCTTGATAATTCAATTCATTCTTTTTAAGAGACAATGTCTTGCTGTTAGGTTAATTTCCATTCTTGTTCAACATAGTTTGTTAGTCAATAGATTGTACATTTGCTGAAATATATATTCTTGTTTAAAAAAATTATGTTAGTGATATTAGTCTCATTAAAATAGTTTACTCATTTATATATTCTTTATTAAAAGATATTAAGTAAAGAAGTGAACATTTCAGCTTTACATATTTTTGTTTAAAGGGGTTTGCTTGCTTGTTTGCTTGAATGTAAACCAATATTAACAATATCAAATAGTCCGAGATTGAAAATAAAATAAGTTAAATCATTTTTATAGTTAGTATTTATAAATTTAGTTGCATACTTATTAACCAATATTGAAGATATCAAATAGTCTGAGATCGTTCTGAGATGTATTTTATGGTTCGAGATGTAATTCGTAGATGAACACCCGATATACATTTATTTCGTCCGAGATCTCACTCGATATGAGATCAAGTCCCTAAAATCTTCGAGACGAAACATGACCGAAATCCAAGGTTAAAAACCCTTCTTAGCATGTGACATATTTCATGAAGAACAAGGTACAGTCTATTATTGCTTTGTCGGCCACTTAGGCGGAGTTAGTTGCTACTGTAGGGACGACTAAGTGGAGGTTGTACTTGTTGCTGTTGTTAGAGGATCTTGATATGGTGCAGAAGCCTTGGCCATTCATATAGTCCAAATTCTATACATTTGGTAGATAATCAAGCTTACAGTGCACATACCTAACATATAGATGTGTGGGTTCCTCCTTATGTCGGAAGAGGAGCATCAAAAGATAAAATTAGCAATTGTGCGTACAAAAGACAATCCGGTGGATATGATGACGAAGTCGATTTCGAGGGAGAAGCTTGAACATTGTTCAAACTTGATTAGCTTGACTAGAAACTATTGGCGCCTAATGGTGCAGATCCAGTGAAATCTTTTCTTTATTTGTTGAGTTGGTAAATCAATATGAGTGGAGAGAGATTGATGATTTATTTGTTGCGTCATGTTGGAGTGTTGAATTTACTTGTCACGGTATATCAAATCATAGTGTTGATTCTTAGTCAAAGTCATGTTATCTTCGAAGAGATATTTTCTAGTGAAATTTTTTGAAGTTTCTTTCTCCTTAAGCCATCTTTTTTCTTCTATATAAGCACAGAGGCTTCAACCATTATAATCAAGCAAATAAAGTGAAAAAATTCATTTTTTTTAATATAGTAATCCTCTCTTTTAATTTTTATTCTCTCCCTTGTATCCCATCAAAATTCATTACTAAAGGAAAATTTTGGATTCATTTTTTTCTTATTATTGGATCTATAGTTGTTTATATCTGCGAATCTTTTAGTCTTCTAATCGATGACTCTAGATTGGTTTAATAAAATTATACTTACAGTAATGTAAACTTTTTGGCACTTCCACACTAATTCGATGTCCATACACGCGCACTTCGTTTAGCGTTGGTGGCGGACCGAAGCTTTCTTCGGCTGCGTACAATACTTGCACTCTGCAATGTTCCGCTGACCACTTATATTGTCTCATGCTGCACTCTGTTTACTTGTGCAAACCCATTTCTGTACCGGTATCCCAATTGAATATCCCTCCATTGCTTCTTAAGTGGGCTCATACATGATCATGATATCACTTCTTGTACCAAAAGGGATTCCCAATGGTATGTGTTACTATTCTCATTTATATACCATGCTTTTCTCCATGTATCTTGCATCCGAATTAATTGATATTTTATAATATGTATCCATATATACATATCATGTCTATATCCAGAGCAATGCATATATTTGAAAATCCGTATCCATATCTACATCATGTCTATAACCAAAACCATGTAGGTATTTTCTAATATCCAAAATATTAGCGTTCGAAGAGTTAAAATAGGATAAATTTTCAAACAGGACCTCTAGAAAAAACATATTACAAAAGTAGGTCTCACTGAAAATTTATTGCAGAGATAAGCCACGTTTTGAAATAAGCTTGCGCAAATATGGATTGCGCAAGCTTATTTTTTTAATAGAAGGCTTGTGCATTCAATATTTGCACAAGCTTTATGTATATTGCTTGCGCAAACATGGAGTGCACAAGCAATATTTCGGGAATCAAAATTACAGCTTTCTCAGATCTATCCCTCATTTTGTAAAAGCTCATCCATATTCTCAAAATCCATACAAACTCATTATTTTCCCAAATTCAAACTTCTCAATTACATTCTCAACCAAATAGTTGCTAAATTCTACATGGAAGAGTCTTCTTCATCTTTACAAAAAAGGTTATAGTTTATGTTGCTCAAATTTTTTATTTTTATTATTGTTGAAAATTAATAGTTATTGTTGTTAGTGTTGATAAGTACTAGGTAATGGTGTTGGTACTGTTGAAAATCACTGAAAACTTATTGCAGAAATAAGCATCGTTTTGAAATAAGCTTGCGCAAATGTGGATTGTTCAAGCTTATTTTTTTTAACAGAAGGCTTGTACATTCCATATATTGCTTGCGCAAACATGGATTGCGCAAGCAATATTTCGGGCATCAAAATTCCAGTTTTCTCAGATCTCTCCCTCATTTTCTAAAATCTCATTCATCTTCTCAAAATCCATCCAAACCCTTTGTTTTTCCAAATTCAAACTTCTCAATTACATTGTCAACCAAATAATTGCTAAATTCTATATGGAAGAGCCTTCTTCATCTTTACAAAAAAGGTAATAGTTTATGTTGCTCAATTTTTTATTTTTATTGTTGTTGGAAATTAATATTTATTGTTGTTAGTGTCGATAAGTACTAGGTAATGGTGTTGGTACTATTGAAAAATTAGGTAATGGTTAATGAAATAGAAAAACCTAGTTGCTAATTGAAAACCCTAATTGACATGTTAATGTTTAATTGTTTATTTTGACGGTAGACATGATTGTTTGAGAGATTGACGATGAAATATTGGTGAAACATTGTGATGTACTTATAGCGCAAATCGATGTTGCAAGCTCAAATCATATTGACATTGATGTCGATCATATTCCGGACACACGGTTCGAAACAATATACACATTCGTTTACGCGAAGTTGTTTCTAGAGAAAGAACCGGTCATCAAATTCGCGTTGATGGAAATATGCTAACGCCTCTACATCCTGCTGGTCCATCCATGCCACGGGGCAATCACCATATCCAAATTGTTAGTATGGAGCTACGTGTGAAGTGGTCGTTTGCGGGAAGCAAAAGAATGCCGGGTGAAGATTTTTCGGTTGTAGTTCGTACAATGAACACAGACCAAAGCCCCGTGAAGTTGATTGTTGCAATTATTTTAAATGGATTGATCAACCATTGTGCGAAAAGGGACTCGAGTATGCCTATGAATTGCAAGCCGAAATCAGTCGTCTCAAAAAGGTGAATAAAGAACTAAGGGAAATCACTGGGAGACCAAGATTTTGGTAGTCGTTTGGGCCTAGGATAATGTTGTCAAATTTTGGTTTTTGTTGAACTGCAGTATTTTGAATATGAATTTTCGAATTGTTTGTTTTTGTTTTAACCCGTATTGTGTGCTAGTTAATCAGTTGGCTAAACACTGAGGTGATTTTGGGTTTAAATGTAATGTAGAACTATAGTATTGATTCTGTTGGTGAAATATATTGGTTATATTATTATATTGATTTTCTTGCTTGTTTTTTCTTGAAGATTGATTTGACTACTTTTGGTTGAAGATTGCTCACAAAATCAAAATCTTCTTGGAAAAATAGGTTATTAGTTCAACAAATTTTGTTTAGCGTTTTGTTACAAAATCAAGATTTTGAATGTAGTCTTGTAATTGATTTTGCAGATAATGTCAACGGTTCCAACAATATTTTACTATGATGGAGAATTGTTAGTTAATGATGAAGGTAAACCTAGATATGTTGGCGGAAGGCGAAAAAGATCAAAAATAAAAAGTCATTGTAGTTTTTTAGAGCTTAAACAACAGACATTTGAAGTGACAAAAGTCAATCTGTGATGTATGATTTAAAATTAACGGTGAAATGGGTTAGAGATGATGGTTCATCCGCTATTGATTTGGAAGATGACGATGATTTGTACTCTACGTTTTCGGTTGGAATGAGAGTGACAGAAATATATGTTGCGAAAGTAGAACATGTTAATGTGGTAGAAACACATCCTTCTGTCATTTCTGTGGATGAGGATGTACCCACCACACAGTTGCAAGAAACACAAGGGTCGGCATATCTTCTTATCTGACAACTCATCAAGATGGAGACTTTACAAATTTATTGCATATGTACATCGAAATAGTTGGAGTATCTTCAAGTCAAGAACAAAATATGATGTATAACTTTATACATCCAAATCAATCGCAAGCGTTGGAAAATGAGTAATATTATACTCTAGCACTTGCATTTTGGCTTATCATGGAATTTACTCTTACCGTTATTTTTTGTATACACAGTGTTGAAATAAATGCAGGGGAAGAAACATTAATTAGTTGTGCTGACGATGACGATCATGTTGAAATTATTGCAAACGAGAGAGGAGTGCAATTGGATAGCATGCAAGTAGCTTGTGCAGATGGTGTAGATAAAACTTGGATCGATCAAATGGAAGTTAACAATGATGCAATCATATATGCAGACATTGAGCAGGCTAATGATGAAAATGTCGAAGATGAAAAGAATCACATATGAAGAGTCCCTAGCCGATGATATGTGCACTGCAACAATGATTGTGAAATCGTTTATGGAATATTGTCAATTTTACGTGGAAGTGTTTGGAAGAGAATGTGATGAAAAGGATCAAGAGTTGGGTTAGTTTTTGAAAGTAAGCAGAAGCTTGTTGAACAGTTATGTGAATGAGCGAATAAATGTTCGGTTTCTTTTCAAGTTCTGAAATAGCGTGCAAATAAATACACGGTTTGTTGTGATGTGGATGAAACATGTCCTTTGCGAATTCATACTAGCCTATCGGTGAGAAAATCTCAAAACAGGTGGAAAATAACAACATATGGCAGTGATCACACTTGTTTAAATGCAACCGTCAACTCAAACCATCGACAGGCAACATCAAAGTTTATATGTAGCAAAATACTTCCATTGGACATGATCATTACTTTTGTATTCGTCATATTAAACAAAATTTCAAGAAAGCAGGGTTTGGTACGGATGAGCTACAAAATTTGTTACATGCATGTGCCACGGCATCGGAGGTTGTAAAATATAATGAACTTCGAAAACAGTTGACGGCTGTAAATCGAGATTCTGATGTGTGGATTGAACGAAATTTTCAAATCAGGAATCAGGCTGGACTTTTTGTCACGACCACGGCGTAAGATTACATATGATGACAACTAATATTTTCGAAAGCTTTAATGATGTGCTAAAAGAAACTAGGAATTTACTTGTTAGATCCTTGGTTGCACATACATTTCATCGATTGAACCATTACTTTTTCGAACGTCAGACTCAAGTAGAAGAGCAGACGTCACAGCTCACACCGAAGTAGGAAGCAGCAAGGTGAAGAATGGAAAAATCATGGCTCATATCTATAGAGAGATATAGATTCGTAGAATGGTAGGTGAAAGATGTTTATATGTTTGATTATACGGTGAATATCGATGATAATGTCACCAAAAGTTCGTGCAACATGCCATCATTCGATCATTTTCCGTGCTCCCATGCATTAGCAGCATGTTCACGTGGTTCGGGTGGTGTTAATAGATCATATTTTGACTTAATCTCAATGTGGTCATGATGGCCAGGTATAGCGTTGCTTATTCTCCTTTATTCCACCATATACTAGATAGTCGACATTGGGATGTTTAAGAAGGTCCTATTACACAACCACCACCAGTGCGCAGAAATTCAAGGCTTCCACAGTTTACTCGAATCAAAGGTTTCATGGATTCGTTATCTTCATCCGGCCACAATAGACATAGCAAATGTGGTGCTTTTGGCCGTAAGAAAAAAACATGACCTTGTCGAATTATATGAGTTGCCGTATTTATTTCTTATTGGATATGTTTATTTCTTTCCAATGTAAGAATCTTGTTAACTTGTTATTGCATGTTTGTTTCTCATTGCATATGTTTATTTATTTTCAATGTAAGAATTTTGTTAACTTCTTATTGCACATTTATGAATTCGTTGAAAAGCTCACTGCCTTGTGCAACAGTTAAATATAGCTTGCGCAATTATAGCTTGCGCATTTCTGAATTGCGCAAGCTATATTGCTGAGTATAGTTTGCGCAATTCTGAAATGCGAAAGTTATATATGCTAATATAGCTTGTGCAATCCGAAATTGCGCAAACTATATTCAACAATATAGCTTGCACAGTTCAGAAATTCGCAAGCAATAATATGCTCTTGTAAAAGGCAGAGAGCTGCTGCACCTTCCTCCCCTACACAACCCATCAACATTACATGTCATCAACATTACACAAACATGAACACAAAATATACTATCCATAATACAATTGAATATCATCAACACAAAATATACCATCTATAATACAATTGAATATCATCGTCATTGAGTTCGACAAAATATACAATCCACCAACTTCATAAACATCAACAACTACCATTCTACCTAATGAAACATCAACAAGATATATCGACCAACAACAAAAAAAACTCAATCGTAAAGCCGTATAACCTCAAGAAGTGTGTCACTCCTCTTTTTCTTTTTCTTCTTCCTTTTGTACATGATTAGAGTTGAAATTTCACCTTCATCAAATGTTGGAACAGGAGTTGGAACATGTATTTCTCATTATTGAGTGGGAATGAAAAATAAATATTCTTATTGTCTCTCCCACTGCGGTTACTCTTCCGTTTGCTCTTTAGTGGATTGACCAAGATACCCAAACTTTTGTTGTCCTTCATGCCAAATGGGCCATTGTGCTTGAATTTCTCCGTCGACGTCTTGTGTTCCTTCCACTTCCGTATGTAGCTCCTCCATGCCGTTTGTCTTCCCTCCACTTCCTTCACTGTTGTAGGTGTCCCTTCCCAAGCACGTGGTCATTCTTCTACAATACACAAAAGTTTTGCCGGCCTTCTTAAATTGTTTCGACTTAAAATTGTATCAAATATACATCGTAGGCAATGCATTTACTTTTCACCATGTCCGGCTCCATATGACTATCTTCGATTTTGTCGACCACATCCAAATCATTATATATCCCGCTTACCTACGCGAAATGCAAACAATATAGCAATGAATATGATCTAAAAATGAATAATCAAAATTACAAATTAAAATACTAACCACATCATGCTCTAGCGGAACTCGAGGAATGTACGCAACCAATTTCCTAGTCGACTTTTTCAAAATATAACGGCGAGTAATTTGCCAATACCAATATTCATACTCTCTCAACGGTGTCGGGGGATCACGTGCTTGTTCGACATGATCAATTTTGGAATTCCATAATGCTATACTTTCCTGCAGGAAGTCCATCCAATTAGGGGGTTCTGGGTCTAAGGGCACCACGGGATCAGGAACGTGCTAATAGTCAAAGCCAAACTGTCTCATTACTCGGTCAAAAGCATATAATTCAAAGTCTAAAAAAAGAATCATTCTGCTCTTAGCAATCCAACCAGCATACATATACTCAATGTCAGGATGCCCAAATTTCATCATCAAAGAATATCGTTCCTAGGTAATGAATTCATCCGCTAACAAATCCAATTTATTTCGGTAAAACTGTATATTTTTTTGGAGTTTCACGTCAATTCCTAGCACAATTCCACCCACACCCGAATGGAAGATAATGATCGAAATCAGTAGGAATACTTACAGACGGTCGTCCAATAGCAATATGAGACCAAAGCCATATTTGCAACAATGTTGCAGAACCCTAAAACTTTTCTTCTTTGTAAGATAATGTTTGTCAACTAATTGTACAAATGACAAAGTACAAAAATGCCTCATGAATGGTAACCATAGTTTGCTAAATTTTACATAAATGGTAAAAATTTCAAATTCAATCCACCTTTTGAATGATCTGGAAAAAGATGACAACTTAAAAAGTACAATATGACAACACGACCATGAAGAAGTATACCTAAATACATCGCACTTTCAGGTAGTGGATCAGAAAAGTCACTTTTAAAGCATGTCATTGCTAGCTCACTTTTAGACTTTACAGCCTCTTTTGGTGGAAAAATACGAAACAAATCATGACACAATTCATAATAATCAATATTCAAATTTTGTGAACATACTGGTAAACCGTCTGTGCCTAGACCAAACAGAAAGTAACATCGGCTAAAGTTACCGTCATTTCACCCATTCTTAAATGAAAAGTATCTGTCTTCGGTCTCCGTTTATCACACATTGCCGTAATAAGATAATGATCTAGTCAAATGTAGTCAACTTGCATCGCTTTTCAAAACCCAACAATTCTTAGGTTTTGTTCCAACCTAGGATCTTTAAACTCTATTTCCTTTAGCTTGCACGAATGGTCGTAAAACTTAACTGTTTCTGCATCTTGATTTATAACAAAAAATTGCAATTAGTAATTCATATTTGCATCTTGGATTAACAATAATTCATTGTGTTTAAAATAAATACCTCCATAAGCGCATCATTTTGGCTTCTATGCTGCTCTTGAAGATAAAGAACACTTCTATCTTCGGGTTTGGGAGCCAATTCTACAATACATACATCAACCAATCAATCATTCGAAAACCGATTTTCCATCTAGGGTTTAGGTTTAGGATTGATTTATTACTTTTACATTTTCAACTATGACAACAACCGTAGACGTAAATTGTCGTCGAGAATAACAACAATAATTAGTATATTGCCAACAACAATCACTTGTTAATTTAACATCAATTTAAACTAATTTTTATTAACATCTAATCACCATGGATGAAGAACTTTCTTTCATTTTTAGCTAAATCAATTATTTGCTTCAAGGTACACTTGAGAATACGGTAATTGAGAAGTTTGGATTTGGTAAAAAGACGAGTCAGGAATGGAGTTTGGAAAGATTTTGGGAAGAAGAAACTTTTTTGGTAAAGTGAAAATCAGATCTGTGCAAACTGGAATTTTGATGCCCGAAATATAGCTTGCGCAATACATATATGCACAAGAATTATACATAAAGCTTGCGCAAATATGGATTGCGCAAGCTATATACATAGAGTTTACGCATTTATGGAATGCGCAAGACTTATGTCAAAAAAAAGAAGCGTGTGCAATCTATATTTGCACAAGCATAAAACCTGGTCTATTTCTGCAATAAGTTTTTAGCCAGGCCTATTATTACAATTTGTTTTTTCCAAAGGTCCTACTTGACAATTTGTCTGTTAATATATGGATGGTTATGGGTATTTAAAAGTATATACGTACGACATATTCTGATTATTGTTTAAAATTTTTGGTTTTTAATCCAACATTGCATTCTTTTTTGTTAAAGATATGCATTTTTTTCAGAAAATAAAATAGAAAAGTAAATTAAAAGAAATACAATATTTATTTCGAAAATTGCTGTTCCGGGCTTAACTCCCTTTGACCCGAACACGCAAGTCTTCTTTTTGCTTGCTCTAGTTGACAATCTACCCACCTTAAGTCCTTCCTTCTTCTAAAGGGTTCAGTTGACCTCTCATTCTAAAGTGGCATCATCCTTGATAGATAGATTATAATTTAATCTTTATTTGGTTGATATATTATATTTCTCCTTTGTAATCGTTAATCTTTACTTGGTTGATAGATTATTGCTATTCCTTGTAATCTTTTTGAGTGAAATAAAATAGTTATTAGATCCAAAGACGTATTTCAGTTATAACTTGTGTCATTTTGATATGTTTGGTAATTGGGTTATTCGCGATATCTTTGTTGGAATTTGTTGTAGTTAACCAATAAGCTAGATCATGGTTATTGGCAGAATTTTCACTACATGAGGTCCTTGTTTGGACGGTGTTGGAAAGAATGAACTGGGTTGTATATAGTCGTATACTTTATTTAACCGTACTATCACATGTATTAGTACATTATCTCGTTGATGTGAAGAAAAAAGGAAACAAAAATCGAAATTATTGTATTTGGTTGGTATTCTGTGGCATATTTTAGTTCCAAATAAAAATAAAGTGCACATAGGTGTTGCTCAAATCATCCCACTATTTAAGTCATGCTTTGATATCGGTTGATTTGCCAGTAATGGCAGCTAAATTCACTATCTAGAAAATATAGTAGGTTAATCCTTGTTTTTCTATGAATAATTCACTAATAATTTATGTTATAATTCTCAAAAATAGTGAATGAGATATATCCCACACCGCCAAAAATATGTTCACTTTCTTGTTTAGAGTGTACCCTCAATCCCTATATTGGCCCTTAGGGTCAGGCAATTTTGTGCGAGGGGGATGACCTATATGGCCATGAACTAACGCGCGCGTCGTCCGACCGAACCAATCCTGGTCGGGTGCGGGTTCAATAAGATTGGGCGGTGTCATATATTTTTGCTTGCTAAAAAATGGACTGGTTTTAAAACAGAAGTGTGTTTAAAAAGATACAGATTTTTCAACGGTTTTGACCATTGCAAACTGATGAATAGACACAACTGTTGCAAACCGCAATAGTTTTTGGCCGTTGCAAACGAAGAAACGCGACTGTTGCAAACCGCAACAGTTTTTGGCCATTGCAATTGAAAAGGTACGACTGTTGCGAACAGTGACACTTTTGGCGTCGCAAATGAAGGGATGCTACTTTTCTCAACGGGTGCGGCCATTGGGAATTCGAATATAAATAAGGAGGAAACATGATCACGTTTCTTCACTCAATTTTAAAAACCGAATTATCTCTTCTTTATCTTTATTTTCTTAAAATCATAATCAGTCCTATCACAGAGAGGATCTACAGATCACGATCTCGAGCAGCTTACGTCTGTTGTACCTTGAGAGGCTTTGAATAAAGTCTTAAGGAAATTGTTACGACAAGCCTCAAAAGAAATTTCCTTCTTCAACCAGTTAGATTTTTGTTTGATTTATATATTTATATACATATATTGTTTTTGTTTCTACATTGTACTATTTTCTTAAATAGTATAACGTTTGATTTATCACTATAGTTACAATTACTATAGTTGTTAGTTTGTTGTTGTAACATACTTATTGTTAAAAATAGCTAATACAAAATTTCAAAGCAGTGGAAATCTGATTTATAAACTTGTGAGACGGGTTTATTATTGATTAGTCTCTTTTTTGGTACACTAGACGTAAAACATCTCAAGACTTTCCTGTTTTCACTAAAATAGAGATGACAACAGTTGAACTATCAACAAAGGCTACTACTCACAACAGGCCTAATCCGTTCAAAGGAGATGGTGATGACTTCATAACATGGAAAAATCAAATGTTGTTTTATCTCACCATGCTAGGGCTGCAGAAGTGCATCGAGGACGATGAAACAAAGCCTAAAGATCGACAAACTAGAGAAAAGATGCAGCTATTTTTCTCGGAATTGACTCTAGGAAGCATTCAGACTTCCTGTGCCGAAACTACATTTTGAATTGTCTGGATAAAGTACTATATAAAGTATATCAACCACACCAGACAAGAAAATCCTTATGGAATGCACTTGCACATAAATACAAAACACAGAATGTCAGTTTGAAGAAGTTCATCGTATATAAGTTTATGGAATACAAAATGGTTGACTCCAAATCCGTAACTAGTCAAGTGCAAGAACTCCATCTCATAATTCATGAACTTGAAGTAGACAGACATAAAGTTAGAGAATCCTTCCTTGTTGAAGCGATAACAGAGAAATTACTACCATCTTGGAAAGACTATTGCAATTATCTAAAACATAAGATCTTATTGTCAAACTAAAAATTGAGGTTGATAACCGCAGAGCGAAAAAACAAAGCGAAGAGGCATTTGTGGCAGAACAGTCAAAGAACAAAAGGAATTTCAAGAAAAACAAGAAGAAATCCCTAAAGAAGAGAAATGAACATAAAAAAACCAAAGACAACAAACGAACCAAGAAGTTTAATGGCGAGTGTTTGGTTTGTGGAAAAGCAGGACACGCCATTAGAGATTGCAGACACAAGTAGGAACGCAACTCAGAGGCAAATATGGTGGATAACATGGAAGTAGAGAGTCTAATTTTTCAGCATTTATATCTAAATGCAATTTGGTTCAGAACCCTGATCAATAGTGGGTGGACACAGACGCTACTCGTCATGTTTGCTCTGACAAATCCATGTTTTCTACATACCAGAAATTCGATCAGGAAGAAAAACTCTATATGGGTAATTCTGCAGTTTCCATGATTGAAGGCAGTGATACAGTAATCCTCAAGTTTACTTCTGGAAAAAATGTCAAGTTGAATGACATGCTCCACATTCCAGACAAGCAAGAATCTCATCTATGGTCCAGTGCTATCAAAGAAAAGATTCAAAATGGTCTTTGAGTCAGACAAGATGCTTCCGTCAAAAGCTAGAATATATATAGGAAGGGGTTATTTATGTGATGGCCTATTTAAGGCAAATGTAGCTGTTATCGGCAAGAAAACTATGTATTCTGATTATGCTACTAATAAACTTGAAGTTTCTTATTTGCTTGAGCATGAAATTTTACTATGGCATGATAGATTAGGACACATAAATTTTGAAAAAATGAAAAAACTATCACACTTGGGATTAATTCCAAAATTCTAAATAGATAAAAACTACAAATTTGAGACATGCGTAGAAGTAAAAATGGTCAAAAAATCATTTCATACAGTTGATAGAAGCATCGAACCACTAGATTTGGTTCATATTGATTTATGTGATTTCAAATCATTACCTACAATAGGTGGGAAAAGGTACTTTATTACCTTTATTGACAATTATACACGATGCTGCTATATATATTTTTTAAATAGCAAGGATGAAGCAATTACATCATTTATGAAGTATAAAGCTGAGATAGAAAATCAGTTAAATAAAAATATCAAGATATTGAAATCTGATTGAGGTGGAGAATATAAGTCACCATTTGAACAATTTTGTGCCGAAAATAGTATAATTCATCAAACAATAGCACCATATTCACCACAACAAAATGGTATAGCCGAGACAAAGAATAAAACATTAAAAGATATGATTAATGCGACGCTCTTAACTTCTGGTCTACTATCGAACTTGTGAGGGGAAGCCTTAAATATGTTTAATCACATATTGAATAAGGTTACTCACAATAAAACAAAACAATTCCATATGAGTTATGGAAAGGACACAAACCAAGTTTTAAATACCTCCAAGTGTGAGGGTGCTTGGCAAAAGTTCCAGTTCCGCCTCCTAAGAAAGTCAAACTTGGACCAAAAACAGTAGATTGTTACTATTTAGGGCCAGCCCAAAATAGTAGTGCCTACAGATTTTTTGTATCCAAGTCTGATATAACTGATATTCATGTAAATACAATCATGGAATCAAGAGACACCTCATTCTTTATACATGTGTTTCTGCACAAAAGAAATGAAGGAAATAATGTCCCCAAAAGGACAAGAAAAGAATTGAGTAAATCACATGAAGATGAAACTCGTCGTGAAATTGAGAAAGTTGAACCAAGAAGAAGCGTAAGGGCAAGAACATTCAAGGCATTTGGTTTGGAATTTTTAACGTATATGTTAGAACACGAACCTCAAACATACAAGGAAGCAATGTCATCTTCTGAATCCTCATGTTGGAAGGAGCAGTCCAAAGTGAAATTGATTCAATTCTGAGTAATAAAACTTGGGAAATAGTTGATCTTCCACCTGGAATAAAACCAATTTGTTGTAAATGGATCTTCAAAAAGAAGATGAAACCAGATGGCTCCATCGACAAATACAAAGCAAGATTGGTAGCCAAAGAATATCGTCAAAAAGAAGGTGTAGACTTCTTCGATACCTATTCACCAGTAACACGAATAACCTCTATAAGAATGTTAATAGCAATTGCATCCATCTATAATATACATATTCATCAAATGGATGTAAAGACGACATTCTAAAATGGAAATCTCGATGAGGAGATTTATATGGAGCAACCTGAGGGTTTTATATCCAAAGGAAATAAAAACAAAGTATGTAGATTAGTCAAATCATTATACGGACTAAAACAAGCTCCAAAACAACGACACAAAAAATTTGATAGTGTCATGATGAAAAATGGTTTTCGTATAAATAAATGTGATAAATGTTTTATTTAAAAAATTGGACAATCATACGTGATGATTTGTCTATACTTAGATGATATGCCAATCTTCAGTCGAAATACTGAAGCAACAGAGACCACTAAGCAGATGTTAATCAACAATTTCGATATGAAAGACTTAGGAGTTGCAGATGTTATTTTGGGAATCAAAATAATAAGAACACATATTGGAATTGAATTATCTCAGTCACATTACGTAGAAAAAGTGATTGAATTTTTTTGAAATTTTGAAATAAAAGTAGTAGAGCGCCGTATAATCCATCGGAAGTACTGCATAAAAACACTAATGAGAGTGTAATGCAACTGAAATACTCTCGTGTAATAGGATGCCTCATGTATCTCATGAATTGCACAAGATCAGATATAGCTTATGCGCTAAGTCGATTAAGCAGGCATATAAGCAACCCAGGGAAGGAACACTGTAAAGCATTAATGAGAATGCTTAGATATCTAAAAAATACCACAAATATTCCGTACATTATGTAAAATATCACGTCGTCTTAGAAGGATATAGTGATACAAACTGGATTGCTGATTCAGAGGAATCAAAATCTACGAGTGGTTATGTATTTACCTTAGTAGGGGAAGCAGTGTCATGGAAATCTACTAAACAAACATGCATAGCTCGATCCAATATGGAATCACAGTTTATCGCTTTAGATATAGCAGGTGAAGAAGCAGAATGGCTTTGTCATTTTTTAGAAGGTATTCCATTTTGGCCCAAACCTGTACCGGCCATATGCATACACTGTGATAACCAAGTAACATTAAGCATAGCGCAAAACTTCGTATATAATAGAAAGTCACGACACATTCATCGATGCCATAACACAATTAGGTAGTTACTCTCAGATGGAACTATTTCCATAGATTATGTGCGAACAAATGATAACATAGCGGATCCATTTGCTAAAGGTTTATCAGGAGAGAAAATTTACAGCGCATCGAGGGGAATGGGTTTAAAAGCCAAAACCAACAAGTGTTATCTTATATTGAAACCTATCCTAGCGATTGGAGATCTCACGGACTAGGATCAATAGGCAAATCAGTTTTGAATAACTCAAGACGTAATGCATTTGTTTGGACTTAGTCCTACTCCATTCTTGTGGTGCACAATATAAATGCATGCCTGCAGAAGTATTAAAAGGATAAAACTATGTTTTTTAATGATGACCATATCTTGAAAATAACAAGTGTAATATATGTAGGACACTCTTAATGATTGTGATCACCTATGTTATTGTAAGCTGGGTCGGCTCTATGAGAATATATTTAAGGCTTTTATTCTCTAAAAACACTCGCAGAACCAAAACTGTTCAGGACCAAAATGAACACAACCAAGAGATTGGATGCGAAGGGAAATAACGCTTTGTAAAGCTTATTATCTGGTTATACAATAACGGCTAACGGTTCGAGATGAAATAATCAACCGATTAGCCAAGTATATCTGATAAGTTTTAACTAGGGAATGTTCAAAGTGAAATAACTACTTATCCTCGATATAGCATTATTTTCATATGAACTACGTGATTTTACACTTTGTGTGGGGGAGACATATATCGTCATTCATGCGGGGGATTGTTATAATTCTCAAAAATAGTGAATGAGATATATCCAACATCATCAAAAATATGTCCGTTTTCTTGTTTATATAGTGTACTCTCAATCACTATATTGGTCCTTAGGATCAAATAATTTTGTGCGAGGGGGAGGACCTATATGGCCATGGACTAACACGCGCCGTCGTCAGCCCGTTCGACCGATCGAACCGGGCCAGGTCGGGTGCGGGTGCAGGTCCAATAAAATTGGGCTGTGTCATATATTTTTGCTACCTAAAAAAATGGACTGATTTTAGAACTGAATTGTGTTTAAAAAGATACGGATTTTCTAACGGTTGTGACCGTTGCAAACTGATGAAGAGATACAGCTGTTGCAAACCGCAACAGTTTTTGGCCGTTGCAAATGAAAATGTGCGAATGTTGCGAACAGTAACACTTTTTGGCGTTGCAATTAAAGGGATGCTACTTTTCTCAACCGGTGTAACCATTAGGAATTCGGCTATAAATAAGGAGGAAAGATGTTCACTTTCTTCACTCAATTTTAAAAACCGAATTATCTCTTCTTTATTTTCATTTTCTTAAAATCATAATCATTCCTATCACACAGAGGATCATACACATCACGATCTCGAGCAGCTTACGTCTGTTGTATCTTGAGAGACTTTGAATAAAGTCTTAATGAAATTGTTACGACAAACATCAGACGAAATTTCCTTCTTCAACCGGTTAGATTTCTAATTGATTTATATATATATATTTATTGTTTTCGTTTCTACGTTGTACCATTTCCTTAAATAGTATAACGTTTGATTTATCACTATAGTTGTTAGTTTGTTGTTGTAACATGCTTAGTTAAAAATAGCTAATACGGAATTCCAAAGTAGTAGAAATCTGATTTGTAAACTTGTGAGACGAGTTTATTATTGATTCGTCTCTGTTTTAGTATACTAAACGTAAAACAATTTATTGGTCTAATTAATTTCACCATTGGTTTTGTTTTTTCTCTAATAGCAGCAGCTTCTGTTTATATCCTTTTTTATTTTTATTTTTATGTACACCACCTCTAAAATATTTATCCTAGACATACACTATAAACTTCATGCTTGTGTAATATCCATCTAATATTACTTCTATAAGAAATCTGACTCGAATTTTGATAAGATTGTCAAAGTGTATGTTTGTAGGATCCACATTAAGTACGCTCGTACTTGCTCCTTGAGACAACATAATGTTCCAAAATATGTTACTTTACCTAGAAATTCCCATGCATTATATATTTTTAATTATTATGAAGCAATATACCGCCTCTGAATAATAATTGCGAATTTCGAGATACTTCCCTTCATACATAGATTAATACTCATAAATTTGTAACCTATGCATACTTACATGTAATTTTCTCTTATAATACAGATCCATCAACTTTTGAATAGATTTAAAAGTACAAAGAAACAGAAGCACTGTTAGTTTTTTAGCATCACTTCCATCAAGTTTGTTTATGTTACTTGCATCATACATACATTTATTTACACACACTCGAGCACATGCGCACGCGCACACAGGTTTGTGTATGTCTGTGTGCACACGTGTGCGCGCATGCATTTGTGCATGTGCTAATTTTTAACATTAGATTTAAGTAAGGTTACAAGCATTTTAATTAGTATATTGAAGTAATATTGGTTATTTGTTAGTTCCATACATATTTATGAAACTGAAATAGGTAAAGACTGTTTAGCGACTACAATATTGTTGTTTCGTGCTCTGTATAAAACACAGCATTTGTATGATATGCTTGGAGCCGTATGAAATAAAGTGAATAGAGGAAGAGGGGAAAAATGATAAGCTTGGAATTGTATGAAATAAAGTGAAGAGAGGAAGAGGGAAAAAAGATGACAAAAGAAAACATAGGATATCCATTAAAATCATGTTTCAAGTTTGGCATCTACGCTGTGCAAAGCACACATGCATTGGCATGTAATACTTGAATAAAGCCGAGTACTGTTTCTCAGCACTTTCTAGATCATTAATTTTAAAATTACTATTAGTTAGTTGATAGATTTTTCTTACATAACCTTCTATTAATAACATCTCTAGTACTGGAAGTTTGCCATTTCATTTTGGCAAGTTAAAATGCATTCTACAAATTTCTTCACCACTGATGGACTTGACGTTTTTTCATCCATGTAATATTTGAAACTATTTAAAAGCATGTTTTCTTTGTGGTCAGATAAAGATAAGATTGAAATGAAAAGAAGATGAATAAAGTTTGTGATGTTTGTTATATTGGTACAGTGCAAATAAGCTTGTGGAGAACCACGGAAACAAATCCACATACACATTTAACTCGAAGAATTTACTATAGATTAATATTAGTATCACATGTTTATTTGCATGTTTACAAAAATGTACTGGAATGCGCTAGTGTGTGTGTCAAAAATAGCAAGGTAAAAATAAAATATTTTCCAAGTATCTCTATCTCTACACTAATAAAGAGAATTTCATGAACTGATTTACTCGGTGTATTTTTGAAATTCCAAAAATGACCTTTCTATATATATATGGCGGCGGAAGTTATTAGTCGAATTGCAGGCATGATGGGCGGGCAAAACGATGTGCTGAAAAATGTTTCAATAATTTCCAAACGTAAACGAGATCCATATACATGGCATGTTAATATTCTCTACTTAGCTTTAATGGACTGTTCATCTCTTAGGTTATACTCACTATCAAAAAATATATCTTGGACAATATGGGACTAGCTAATCAATTGATTATACAACTAATTTGATTTTTTTCATTGCTACCACACCTTACCTATGTTAGGGCGGGATTCCAACCGGAGATCACTCAAATCGAAACCCCATAAGCACAATGGAAGACGGGATCGTGGTAAGAAATGTAAAAGCAACCAATCAGTAACTCAGTTTCAATCTTAATCAATGAAAAAGTAATCACAATCTCAAACAAGCAATTCAGAAATCAAAGCAATAATGAAAAATAAATCGCATAGCGATTTATAGTGGTTCCACCAACGTTGTGTTAGTGTACGTACACTTTAAGAGAGAACCTTTATTAATATTGATGAGAAGAGTACAAGAGATTGATTACAATGATCAAAATTCTAATTAGAAATTGATTTGTGGGAAAAACATTTGAAGAAAATTAGGTTTAATAAACCCTAATTTGTGGAGCTTAATCTTTTGCAGTTTCTTTCTGTTGCTTGCGCGCGCACTAGACCTGGAACCTGATGCTAGCTTATATAGGAGAATAGAAACCCTAGGCAATGTTCCAAAATGGCTCCTGTAGATATCACAAATCTTCACGCCAAGCCCATGCACGAAAAACAGGCGGCGGTCGCCACAGACGTAATGGTCAGACGTTTGACTTAAGCCTTTGAAAAAAGTTCTCTACAGGCTCAGACGTCCAACCATTTTGGTCAGACGTCTGACTTAAGCCTTTGAAAGAAATTCTGCGTAGACTCAGACATCTGAATTTTTTTCTCAGACGTCTGTCGCCGTTAATTCAGCCCACTTCACCCGTTCTCTTATAACTTCACATTCGAACTTCGATTTGCAAACCATTTTCTCCATTATGAAGCTACTTTTGACCTCTACAATTCACTGTATAACGTCGTTAAAAATTAACACTCCATAATGACACTATATCCATCTCCAACTCCAATGATATCATACAATCAACGCCAACCGATGGCACCAAATATCACTTCTTCTACCTTCAACCAAACATGAATGCTTTCCCAATGAGCTCCGGCAAAGCCACCTCCAATTGCACTCCCCCAACGAGCTCAGGTAAAGCCCCTATCCGTTAATGAAATGTTGAAAACATCCAAATCCTAAGCTATCTCACCAAAGACTAACACTTACCAAGAAGATAGAATGTCAATCTCTCATCGATACACTTCCTCATCCACCGCCAAGCTCCTCCCTTAACCGTGCCCCCCGTGGCACGTAGCACTTCTCTAAGAGAATCAAGTTTGAGCAATACCTTAGTGAACATACCGGCCACGTTGTCCTTTTTGTGCACTTTCCGAAGATGTACTTGCTTACTCATTCATGGCCACTAGAAATGACTCCCACTTCAACATGCTTAGTCCGTGAGCTAAACGCCAAATTCTCTACCAAGTGAATAGCACTCTAGGTATCATATCGAACATCAATACTATCATGCCTGAATCCCAAGTCATACAAAAATCGCTTCAAATAGTGACTCCTTTGCCGCCTCCACCGCGGCTATCAATTCCGCCTCCGTAGTGGATAAAACAACTACGGTCTGCAATCTAGACCTTCAACTTATGGCTATACCTCCAAGTGTGAAGACATCCGAAAGTTGATTTTCTTCGATCCCTATCACCGGCGTAGTCTGAATCACAATAACCAACTAACTTACAATCCATCACCTTACTGCTGCAAAAAACAAGACTATGAGATGATGTGCCTCTAAGGTATCTCAATATAAGCTTCACAGCTTCCCAATGCGATTTCTCAGATTAGCCATGTATCGACTAACCATCCCGACAGCATTTGCAATATCGGGCCTTGTACACACCATAGCATACATTAGACTTCCAACAACACTAGCATATGGTACGTTTGCCATATAAGCCTCGTCTTCCTCCAAAATGGACGATCCTTTACTTGAACGCTTCACATGCAAATGTAAAGGTGTATTTGACGCCTTTGCATTTTCCATGCTAAAACGACAAAGCACTTTCTCAATGTACTTCTTTTGAGTTAGTTTCAACTCAAAAAGTTTTCGATCCCTTACATTTTCCATGCCCGATATCCTTCTTGGTTCTCCAAGATCCTTCATTTCGAACTTCGATTGCAAATTCAGTTTTAGCTTGCTGATTTCATTCATATCCTTAGAAATAATGAGCATGTCATCCGCATACAAGAGTAAATAAACCCAACAATCATTTCTCAACTTGTTGAAATGAACAAATCATCTTCAATGCTTCTATCAAAACCATTTTCAAACATAAAATTATCAAACTTCTTGTACCATTGTCTAGACGATTGCTTTAAACCATATAGTGATTTCTTCAATTTGCAAACAAAATTTGGCTTACCATACACTACAAAACCTTCTGGTTGCTCCACGTTGATGTCTTCATCCAAGTCACCATGCTAGAAGGCGGTTTCTACATCAAGTTGCTCCAACCCCAAGTCGTGAATAACAACTATAGCAAGTAATATCCAGATAGAAGTATGGCAGACAATCAGTGCGAATATCCCATCATACTCCTTTCTCTTCCTTTGTGCAAACTCCTTAGGCACTAGCATAGTTTTGTATCTCCCATCGTCCTTTACCTTATGTATCCATTTGCATCTAATAATATGGTTTCCTTTAGGAAGTAGAACCAGATCTCAAGTTTGATTCTTCAACATTGATTACATCTCCTCCTCCATGACACAAATCCATTTCGAGCTATAACTTGACTCCATGATGTCATCAAGGTCCACCGGCTCATCTTGGACTATATGAAGAGCATAGTTCAAATTATCAAAAAAGCTAAGATAGTTTCAGTCACCATAACTTTCAGGTGGTCTTATAGTACGACTGTAACAACCCCAGATTTTTAAATATTTTAAATTTGATTTTATTTCATTTTAAAAATATTTTAAATTTATTTTAATTTCAAGATTTCATTTTAAAATATTTTCAAATTGATGTTAAAATTCTTCCAAAGCTTATTGTATTTTATTTACAATTTTTAAATCCTAGTTTCAATTTTTATGCTATTTTCTTAGTTAATTTATATTTTTCTAAAATTTATTTATTTATTTTCTTTCTTACTTTATTTTTGTTTTGTTTTTCTATTTACTTACTTACATTTTCATGTGTTTAAAATAAATGAAAAGAAATACAAAGAGCCATAACCTTTTCATATACCATAACCTTTAATATGCTTTTGTCTTTTCATTTTCAAGTGACATGTTCATTGAATTTGCCGACCGCGTATTCTTTCTTCAACCATATCTTTTTGCTCATTTTTCACGTATGATAAACTTTTCTTCATCTGTAAAAGAATTCGGCCATCGTCATTTCTAAAAAAAACTTTGGTAAGTTCATGCATAAATTTCATATTTTCTTCTTTGTTTTACTTAAATCTCTGCCTTGCTTCTACCTATCATGCTCGACCATAGGCTCCTCCATCACCACATCACCTCCACCATACTCGGCTGCAAACTCCTCTAACTCCTCTGTCCAGTTAGGCCGCGGCCTTCCCAAAGTTGTAAACTCCACAAAAAAATTGCATCATCACTTGAAATCTAGCCAAGTCGAACCCTTAGGCCATCACCACTCCACATACCCCTCTCGGCCACCGTTAGCACCACCTCCACCAGCCTCTAACTGACCACAGGCCCCTGCTGCACCATCACCTGACCACCACCAAGCAAGGCCGAGCCATCTATGACCATAGCCGAGCCTTGTTGTTGCACCAAATATCCTTTTGTTGCCTTGAATTTTTCATTTTCATGTCATAACTTCCACTCCTTCATCTCCAAGCTAGGCCGAGCCATGTTGTTCCGTACCTGACCCAAACTCATAGCCTAGGCAGAGTACTTGAACCATTTGGTCGAGCATATGATTGGTTGAAACATGGCCAAATTGTTTTGTTCTTTGTTGTTCCTTAATTTCAAGTTGTTTAATGTTATATTTTAATTGAAATTCATGTTTTGAATATCTTGTTTTGTTTGCTATGTATAAGATAATCACTTTGGCTCTCCCCTCACTTGAATACGTATTCACGCTATCGTGCTTTCTGGATTTTATTTGTGTGTCTGAATTTGTTAACTTGAGCATTTTGAGGTAAGTATTTCACACACGACATTTGTACTTATATAATTAATAAATTGGCACCATGTGAATCTGTAGATTATATTATTATGTTATACCTGCCTGTGATATGATCATACGATGTTCACCCTGCTTATCCACCTGTCATATCATTTGTTGCTATTATATAATGTTATACTGTTTATTTATATCAGTTTATCACACTTCAAGTTCCCTGTAGAATAGAATCACTATGGTTGAAATGATACATACCCGAAAGGACTTTAGAATAGGGACAAATTGTTATGGGCTAAAATGATAGGCCTGAGCGATTTTTGTTTATTTCATTTTACTTGGGATTGCGGGTTTGAAATGATAGAACCCGGATTTTCTTTGTAAATTACGGATTAAATTGATATATTATCCGTATCACTTGACCTAGGTTAGAAAATATTAAACAGACCCGTGGTTAATGTACATATTTTTTAAAAATGTTAAAGTATTTTAAAAGTGTACATTTTTGATAATTTAATTTAAAATTGAATTTAAATGATTTTTATAAAGTGTTAACGATTTTTGTACAAGTTAAAATGTGAAATAAATGAATGGTTAAGTTGAAATTTGAAATATAACTTAAAATTGAAATTTGAGAATCTTGTTTAAAAGTGAAATTTAAATTAAATAAATAAAAATGAAAATAAGTTGTATTTGGAAATTTAAATTTAAGTGTTAAGTTAAATTTTAAAATATAAAGAATAGAAATTGATATGCTTGAATTTAATAAGTAAAATATTAAATTTTGATTTTTGTATGAAAATTTACTTTATAAAATCATAATTTAAAGGGTATTTAAATGATCATTTTTAAAGTAAGAAAATATGATTTTTATAAGTCAAATGGTTTAAATTAAATTTTAATTGTTTGTGAAATTGTATTGAAATTTTGGAATTTGATTAACATCATTTCTGAAATGCTATCATTTCTAAAGTAAAGGATATTACAGCATTTCTAAGTGTTGTAGTTGATACAAATGAACTGAAAGGATAAAACGAACTAAGGGCTATTACAGCACTTTGTAAGTGCTGTAATTGCAGAAACTAAAACTTGAACTTGAACTATTACAACAGTTTTAAATACTTTCTTTGCTTAATTGAATTGTTTTCAAATGTAACTTACCATAGCATTTTTCTAAATGCTGCGAAAGTTAAAATTTCACTGCTTTAATAAATTTAAGTGAATAAATGAATTACGAAAAGATTAATTTTTGGAAATTTAATATTTGATATTAAGTATAATAACTTCATTTTTAAAAAGTTTGAGTGGAGTAATTTGACTTGAAATATAAACAATTTTTAAATGTGATTTGAAATGGTATTTAAATTTAATAAAAATGAATGAGTTTTGAAAAGGATATGATATTTTGATATTTTGAAATGGATTTGAAATGATAGTGAATTCTTGAAATGATATTTGATTTTCGAAGTATAAAATGCTATTTCTGAAATTATAACTACGAGTTATAATAATGATTGGTTGTTAAAGAGAGCGGGATTGGATATGGGCATACTCTCTGTCGATACTGAAAACCATTTTAACAACTGTCTACGCGGTGGAGTCCTAGAATGAAGTAGGATGGTGACGATGTTTTTAAAGTATATTACGTGGACCCGACTCCCGTGAGTTGACTTAAGGTGGCTAAAACAGGAGCGATCTAGGGCCAAAAAGGGTAGATCCTCTAGTCGGACGCACTTCTTCGATACCATTCTATTACTCTGCGATTGTTTGGCGGCCACCCTTGATTTGGGAGCATGTTCCGAGGTGGGCGCATGTGGCTGCTACGTTACCACCAGCCCGTGCGCGTAATTGGCATATCTACCCTCGCATTGCCTCGTGTGCCGTGTCACCTACCATATCGAGCCTTACTACGTGTTTCTATTTGTGTCGTACCTATGGAGTATCTTCTCATAGTCTCCCGATCAGGAGATATGCAGGTCCTTTATAGACTACTGGCATTATTTGTGTTAAGGGCTATATAGTTAACCCCTTAACGCTATTTTAAAGTATGGTCCCAAGCATCCTTTAAGTTACTTATGCATTTACTCCAGCTCACTTGAGTTGGTTTATATTATATAAGTATGTATGTCCTGACTCGAGTGTTTTGTGTTTTGCTTTACGCTCGGATCAGCCTGAGTATTCACAGCTTTGGATTTCTCTTTCTAGATCTAGTCTTTGCTGGAGATTCTGCTTATCTATTTATCTACCTACTTCAGTTTCAGTTGTTCTAGTTTATCTCATGTATTAGCGAACTACTATATATTTGGGATTTCTATTATGTTGTTTCAGACTGATATTATGTATTTGTTTTGAGACTTTGTTATAGTAGCTTCATGAACTACTATGGTATTTTAAATTTCCGCTGCGAGTAATTCTGATATTTCTGTGTCTGTGATTCTGTGTAATTGATTTTATTTGCTCCAAATTTTATTGCAATTTGTTATTTTGCATCATTCAAGTCTGACATGTGTGGATTATTGTCGATTTGAATGGTACAAAATAGTGGGTTGTTACATTTGGTATCATGGCTTTGGTTTTTAGGCAAAGCATAGCCTGCGGAGCAAAAACCCATTAGAGATAGGGTAGAAATACCCTAGAATGAGTGAAATCAACCTCAGAATCATTCTTTGTGAGAGAGCGTATTTATAAGTATAAAATGATTTTCAAAATGACTTTTCAAAGGATTTCTCAAAGATTATTTTGATATAAAAATTTTCTTGTTTTAAAAGGATTTTCAAATATTTTCTAACTTCCTTCCTTTCGTATCCACCTTTAAGTGTTTTCTTCTTTTAGGATATTCATTCAAGCGAATTTTTCTTGTCTTATCTTAATTTATCTTTGGCTTCTCTTTGTCTTATCCTAAATTCATTCTTGGTCTTTTCAGGACTAATCGAGGAAATGCCAGAGGTAAGGGTCGTGGTGTTGCCCTAGCTCCTCATCCTTTTGCTCATGTTAGGTTTACTATTCTCTGTAAGGAATTCTCTCAAATTGGCGGAACCCCTTTCACTGGTTCAGAGAACATTATTGAAGCTCGGTAGTGGTTGTGGAGTTTAGAGAGGATATTTACTGTCTTGAGATTACTGATGTCCAGAAGCGTCAGTTAGCAGCATGGAAGTTGCATGAGGCTGCCCTAGATTGGTGGGCGTCTGTTACGGCTAACACCGTCGAGGCTGATATTACTTGGGAGCAGTTTAGGTATCTTCTCGTGTTTCTTTGGATTCTACTTTTTCTATCTCTTCGTGCCTTTTCCAAGCTTATCTATCATCTTTTCAGGGATGCTTTCATTGCTAAGTGGATGCTTGAGGCCAGGAAATCCCAGCTTTATAGAGAGTTCATGGATCTCAAGCAGTGTATCATGTCTTTTGCTGAGTATGAGAGGAAGTTCAACGAACTTTCCAAATTCGGTCCTAGCCTGATTGACACTCCTCTCAATAAAAATGAGAAGTTCATAGCTGGTGCACGCCCTGAGTAATATGATCGACTCATTTCTCATGTTCATGGCACTTTTACCCAGCTTATGGATATGGCTATCCGATATGAGAATCCTACTTCTAAGGGTCCTGCTGTTTCTGGTGCTCCTTTAGCTCGATCTTCCACTGCTAATTCTAAGAACCATAAGCCTAATTTCCACCAGCAGAAGAAGAACTGGCTCAAGAATCTGGGTCTGGGATCTTCATCATCTTCTCCTTCTCAGAGGCAACCTACTGATCTTTCTTCCATCACCTGTTTCAGATGTGATCAGAAAGGACACTATGCCAATAGTTGTCCTACTTCAGCTGGTGCTGCTGTTCCTCTACCTGCTCAGTTGGCTAGGTGCGATCTATGCCATATATGTCTCCAGCCTCGTCATTTCAGGAAGGACTGCCCTACCCAGCAGAAGGGTAAGCCTTCTGGTATATTCGCCGTCACCTCTGCATCTTCTCCAGCTCCGGCACCTGCTCCTACTCCTAGTGATGACCAAGGTACTCTTCATAGCATCTTTTCTTTATTTTAGCATCCTGTTCATGTTTTATTTGATACCGGAGCCTCCTATAGTTTCATTTATGTTGATTTGTGTGATAAGTTAGAGCGTCTTCTTTCTCCTGAGTATGATTTTGTACCTTTATGTGTTTCAAATCCAATTGGGGGTCCCGCAAACCTTAATCATATTTGTAAGCATGTGGAACTTCTCTATTCTGATCATTGATTCCGTGGTGATTTATGTGTTCTGGGCTTCGGTGCTTTTGATTTATTGCTTGGAAGTGATTGGCTAGGTAGGCATGATGCTCGTATATCTTGTAAAGCCCGGTCTTTTTATATTGTTGATGATCAAGGAAATTCCTTAATTATTTAGTGCCTCATGCCTCAGGATTTTGCTGGCAGTTTTATATATTCTTTGGATTCTTCTCCTGGTGATCTTCATTCGACCCGTGTGGTCAGATTCTATTCAGATGTATTCGGTGAAGTCACTACTTTGCCTCCTAAGCGGGAAATTTATTTTCGCATTGATCTTATTCCTAGAGCTTGACCTATAGTTCTTCCTCCTAGAAGAATGGCACCACACGAAAAGGTTGGTTTAGCAAAGAAAATTGAGGACTTGTTCTCCAAAGGTCTGATTAGACCTAGCCATTCAGAATGGAGAGCAGTGGTAGTTTTCTTCACCAAGTCCGATGGATCCTTGAGGATGTGTGTTGTTTATAGGGAGATGAACAAGCTTACTATGAAAAACAGATATCCTATGCCTCGTATCAATGATATGTGTGATCATCTTTATGGTGCCACTGTTTTCTCTCGGCTCGATCTTGCCACAGGTTTTCACCAGCTCAGAGTTGCTGAAGAAATCATTCCCAAGACTGCTTTTCCAACTGAGAATGGGTATTATGAATGGTTAGTCATGCCTTTTGGTTTGACTAATGCTCCAGATTTCTTTGTTGATTTGATGAATTGTGTTTTTGTGATGTGCTTAATAAATTTGTTCTAGCCTTTGTTGATGATATCCTTGTCTTTTCTAAGACCAATGCAGAGCATGAGTCGCACTTGAAATCTGTTCCGGAGATTCTTAGAAATCATCAATTGAAGGCTAAATTTTCTAAATGCCATTTCTGGAAAGATGAAGCCCGATTTCTTGGACATATTGTTTCTCGTAATGGAGTTACTGTTGATCCAGCCAAGATCGCTGCGATCAATGTAAGTCTTTCTTTCTTTCCCTTTTTCTTTGTCATTTAATTTATTCTATCTTATCTGTTGTTCTTATTTCTCCCTAATCTGTTACAGGATTGGGAAATTCCTAAGACTCCATCAGTTCGTAGTTTTCTGGGCCTTGCTGGTTTACCAGAGATTCATTGAGAATTTTGCCCGGATTGCTGCACCTCTCACAGATTTGACTCATATACATGCTAAGTTTATCTGGGATAAGACGTGTGAAGCTGCATTCGATGAGTTAAAGAGCAAGCTGACTTTTGCACCAGTTCTTACCGCTCCGAATGGAAATGAGGGATTGACGATATACACTGATGCTAGTCGTAAGGGATTGGGTGCTGTTCTCATGCAAGATAATAAGGTCATTGCCTATGCCAGCCGCCATGAGGCTAATTATGCTGCTCAATTTAGAGTTGCTTGCTGTTGTCCTTGCTTTGAAGCTCTGGAGGCATCATCTTCTTGGAGCTAAGTTTGAGCTTTTCACCGATCATCAGTCTCTAAGATATATTTTCACCCAGAAGGATTTGAATCAGAGGCAAGTTCGTTGGCTTGAGTTTCTGGCTTCTTACAACCTCAATATTAGCTATACTCCCGGTAAAGCTAATGTTGTGGCCGATACTCTGAGTCGAAAGAAGGCTTTTTTATGTCAGCTTGTTGTTTCTTATCCTCTTTTAGATCGAATCAAGGCTAAGTAAGATGAGGATGAGATGCTTAGATTGATGAAGGAGAGTGTTCGTGGCAGGGTTGGTGGTAGTAGTGGTGGTTGTAGTGGAGCTTTGATCGATGATAGTGGGATTTTGAGGATAAATGGTAGGATTGTGTTCCAATTGTTGATGGATTGAGGCAGGAGTTGCTTTGGGAGAATCATCGAACCAGATTTTCTATTCATCCTGATGTGTCGAAGATGTATCAGGACATGAAGAGGCTTTATTGGTGGAAGCGTATAAAGCGGGATATCTCTTTCTTTGTTAGCCGGTGTGCGACTTGTCAGCATGCCAAAGACGATCATTTGAAGACCCCTGGTTTGTTGCAGCACTTTGAGATTCCCAATTGGAAGTGGGAACAGGTTTCTATGGATTTCATTGACGGATTACCGAGGTCTAGGAGGGGTAATGAGAGTATCTGAGTTATTGTGGATAAATTGACCAAGTCTGCTCATTTCATTCCGGTCAAGTCTACCTGTTCTGCTTCTAGGTTATCTGAGATCTACATGAGAGAGATTGTTTATCTCCATGGTGTTCCTCTCAGTATTGTTTGTGATCATGATCCTATCTTTACCAGTCATCTTTGGAAAGCTTTTTAGGAATCTTTGGGTACTCATCTGAATCCGAGCACTGCTTACCATCCACAAACCGACCGTCAAATGGAAAGAGTGAATCAGATTCTCGAAGATCTTCTTCATGCTTGTGTGCTTTATTATGGAGGATGTTGGGAAGATCATCTCCATCTTGTCGAATTCACCTACAATAATAGTTATCACGTATAATCTAATATTCTGTTTTAAGCTTATCTTAATCTCTTTATCTATCTCATTCCATCTTTGAATTCAGGCCAGTATCAAAATGGCTCTGTTTGCTGCTCTTTGCGGACGACCTTGTAGATCTCCATTTTGCTGGATTGAATCCGGTAATCGTTTGGTTCTTCGTCCTGGTTTGGTTTTGGAGGCTTATGAAAGAGTTGATGAGATTAAGAGGAGGTTGAGGGTTGCTCAAGATAAGCAGAAGAAGTACGCCGATAGGCGTAGGCAGAGTTTGGAGTTTGCTGTTGGTGACCAGGTTTTCCTTAAGGTCTCTCTCTTAAGGAATGTCATTCGTTTTGATCGTAGAGGGAAGCTTTCTTCTAGGTTCGTTGGTCCTTTTCTCATTATGGACAGAGTTGGTTCTTTGGCTTATCGTTTGGATTTGCCTGAGAAACTTTTTGGAGTGCATGATGTATTCCATGTCTCCCATCTACGCCGGTATCTCCATGATCCATCTCTTATTGTTCAGCCTTCTGCTCTTGATAGTTTGGATATTAAGCCTAATCTGACCGTCAAGAGGAAGCCACTTCGTATTGTCGACAGAGGTACGAAGCAGCTAAGAAGGAAATATGTTAGTCTGGTCAAAGTACAGTGGAGTACTGATGATCGAGATTGTACCTGGGAGACGGAGGAGAGCATTCGTTCTTCGAATCCGAAATTATTTTTTTAGGTTTTATTTTGCTTTTCTATCTTGTTTCTTTATTTTCCTTGTTCATTTTTTCGAGAACGAAAAGATTTGAGTTGGGGAGAGTGCAAGAACCCTATATTTTTAAATAATTTTAAATTTGATTTTATTTTATTTTAAAAATATTTTAAAAATATTTTTATTTCAAGATTTCATTTTAAAATATTTTTAAAGTGATGTTAAAATTCTTCCAAGGCTTATTGTATTTTATTTACAATTTTTAAATCCTAGTTTCAATTTTTATGCTATTTTCTTAATTAATTTATATTTTTCTAAAATTTATTTATTTATTTTCTTTATTATTTTATTTTTGTTTTGTTTTTCTATTTGCTTACTTACATTTTTATGTCTTTAAAATAAAATAAAAGAAATATAAAGAGCCATAACCTTTTCATATACCATAACCTTTAATATGCTTTTATCTTTTCATTTTCAAGTAACATGTTCATTGAATTTGCCGACCGCATATTCTTTCTTCAACTATGCATTTTTTTTCATTTTTCACGTGTGAGAAACTTTTCTTCATCTCTAAAAGAATTCGGCCATCATCATTTCTGGAAAAAAACTTTGGCAAATTCATGCATAAATTTCATATTTTCTTCTTTGTTTTACTTGAATCTTTGCCTTGCTTCTACCTATCATGCTCGGCCATAGGCCCCTCTATCACCACATCACCTCCACCATACTCAGCTACAAACTCCTCCAACTCCTCTGTCTAGTCGGGCAGTGGCCTTCCCAAAGTTGCAAACTCCACAAAAAAATTGCATCATCACTTGAAATCTAGCCTAGCCGAACCCTTAGGCCATCACCACTGCACATACCCCTCTCGACCACCCTTAGCACCACCTCCACCGGCCTCTAACTGACCATAGGCCACTGCTGCACCATCACCTGACCACCACCAAGCAAGGCCGAGCCACTTATGGCCATAGCCGAGCTTTTTTGTTGCACCAAATCTCCTTTTGTTTCCTTGACTTTTGTATTTTCATGTCAAAACTTTCAACCCTTCATCTCCAAGCTAGGCCGAGCCATGTTGTTCCATACCTGACCCAAACTCATAGTCTAGGCCGAGTACTTGATCCATTGGCCAAGCATATGATTGGTTAAAACATGGTCAAGTTGTTTAGTTCTTTGTTGTCCTTATTTTCAAGTTGTTTTAATGTTGTATTTGTGTTGTAAATTCATGTTTTCAATATCTTGTTTTGTTTGCTATGTACAAGATGACCACTTTGGCTCTCCCCTCTCTTGAATCTGTATTCGTGCTATTGTGCTTTCTGGGACTTTATTTGTGTATCTAAATTAGTTAACTCCAGCATTTTGAGGTGAGTATTTCACACACAGCATCTGTACTTATATAATTAGTAAATTGACACTATCTAAATCTGTAGATTATATTATTATGTTATACCTGCCTGTGATATAATCATACGATATTCGCCCTGCTTATACACATGTCATATCATCTGTTACTGTTATATAATGTTATACTGTTTATTTATATCAGTTTATCACACTTCAAGTTCCCTGTAGAATAGAATCACTATGGTTGAAATGATACATACCCGAACGGACTTTAGAATAGGGAAAAATCATTATGGGCTGAAATGATAGGCTTGAGCGCTATTTATTTATTTCATTTTACTTGGGATTGCGGTTTTGAAATGATAGAACCCGGAATTTCTTCGTAAATTATGGATTGAAATGATATATTATCCGTATCACTTGACCTAGGTTAGAAAATATTATGCAGACCCGTGGTTAATGCATATATTTTTCTAAAATTGTTAAAGTATTTTAAGAGTAAAATTTATGATAATTTAATTTAAAATTGAATTTAAATGATTTTATAAAGTGTTAATGAATTTTGTACAAGTGAAAATGTGAAATAAATGAATGGTTAAGTTGAAATTTGAAATATAACTTAAAATTGAAATTCGAGAATCTTGTTTAAAAGTGAAATTTAAATTAATTAAATAAAAATGAAAATAAGTTATATTTGGAAATTTAACTTTAAGTGTTAAGTTAAATATTAAAATATAAAGAATAGAAATTGATGTGCTTGAATTTAATAAGTAAAATATTAAATTTTGATTTCTGTATGAAAATTTACTTTTAAAATCTTAAATTCAAGGGTATTTAAATGATTATTTTTAAAGTGAGAAAATATGATTTTTATAAGTCAAATGGTTTAAATTAAATTTTAATTGTTTATGAAATTGTATTGAAAATTTGAAATTTAATTAACAGCATTTCTGAAATGCTATTATTTCTAAAGTAAAGGATATTACGGCATTTCTAAGTGCTGTAGTTAATACAAATGAACTGAAAGGCTAAAATGAACTTAGGGCTATTACAGCACTTTGTAAGTGTAGTAATTGCAGAAACTAAAACATGAACTTGAACTATTACAGTAGTTTTAAATGCTGTCTTTGCTTAATTGAATTGTTTTCAAATGTGACTTACCATAGCATTTTTCTGAATGCTGCAAAACTTAAAATTTCACTGCTTTAATAAATTTAAGTAAATAAATGAATTACGAAAAGATTAAATTTTTGCGAATTTAATATTTGATATTAAGTATGATAACTTCATTTTTAAAAAGTTTAAGTGGATTTGATTTGAAATATAAACCATTTTTAAATGTGATTTGAAATGGTATTTAAATTTAATAAAAATGAATGAGTTTTGAAAAGGATACGATATTTTGATATTTTGAAATGATATTGAATTTTTGAAATGATATTTGATTTTCGAAGTATAAAATACTGTATTTGAAATTATAACCACGGGTTATAATAACGATTAATTGTTAAAGAGACCGGGATCGGATATGGACATACTCTCTGTCGATACCGAAAACCACTTTAACAACTGTGTACGCGGTGGAGTTCCAGAATGAAGTAGGATGGTGGAGACGTTGTTGATGTATATTACGTGGACCCAACTCCCGTGAGTTGGCTTAAGGAGGCTAAAACAGGAGCGGTCTCGGGCCAAAAGGGGCAGCTCCTCTGGTCGGACGCACTTCTTTGATACCATTCTATTACTGTCATTGCTTGGTGGCCACTTTTGATTTGGAAGTGTGTTTCGCGGTGGGTTTATGTGGCTGCTACGTTACCACCAGCCCGTGTGCGTTATTGGTATATCTACCCTCGCATTGCCTCGTGTGCCGTGTCACCTACCATATCGAGGCTTACTACGAGTTTCTATTTGTGTCGTACCTATGGAGTATCTTCTCATAGTCTTCCGCTCAAGAGATATGCATGTACTGAATACTGACATTATTTGTGTTAAGGGCTATATCGGTAACCCCTTAACGCTATTTTAAAGTATGTTTATTTTACTGTAGATATTATTATAATAGCGCAATATTACTACGTACTAAATAGTTTAACGGATCCTTAGAGGATGGTCGGTCCCAAACATCCTTTAAGTTACTTGTGCATTTACTCCAGTTCACTTGAGTTGGTTTACATTATATAAGTATGTATGTCCTGACTCGAGTGTTTTGTGTTTTGCTTTACGCTCGGGTCAGCCTGAGTATTCACAGCTTTGGATTTCTCTTTCTGGAGCTAGTCTTTACTGGAGATTCTGCTTATCTATTTATCTACCTACTTCAGTTTCAGTTGTTCTAGTTTATCTCATGTATTAGTGAACTTCTATGTATTTGAGATTTCTATTATGTTGTTTCAGACTGATATTATGTATTTGTTGTGAGACTTTGTTATAGTAGCTTCATGAACTACTATGGTATTTTAAATTTCCGCTGCGAGTTATTCTGATATTTCTATGCCTGTGATTCTATGTAATTGATTTTATTTGCTCCAAATTTTATTACAATCTGTTATTTACATCATTCAAGTCTGACATGTGTGGATTATTGTCGATTTGAATGGTACAAAATAGTGGGTCATTACAACGACGACCAACCCGAGTAGCAACACCATCATCCAAACTCCCTTCGGCTCCACCTTGAACCGAATTTCTATAGAATCATGCACATCACCAACACTACTAGAGGAACCCTGTGGACTATGTGATGTAACATCAATCGCTACTTCCTCACAAGTATCTCCAACCACTCTACTCTCTCTACTCCGTGGACAAAATGTGAAAATAATTTCCTTCTCATTTGATTTATCGTGAACCAAGTCCGGAACATCCGATGATCTTTCTTTCTCCTTAAACATCACCGACTAATCAAAAGTAACATGACGAGAATTCACTACCTTATTCGTTTTTGGATTCTAGATCCGATAGTCTTTTACTCCATCCGTATAGCCAAAAAAAATCCCCTTGAAAGCTCTAGATTCAAGCTTATCATTTTTCAGATCATGTACATAAACATGATTACCGAACACACGAAGATAACTCAAGTCAATGCTCTTTTCCTTCCACACTTCCTTCGGAATTTTGTTACGAATGGATGAGCATGGAATTCTATTAATAATATGTACTACGGTTGACAAAGCTTCAGCCCAAAATCCCTTAGCCAAACCCGATGTCTATCTCAAGCATCGAGCTTTCTCAAGTAGAGTACGATTAATCCTTTACGTAACACCCTTCGACTGCGGATCTTCAGGTGTAGTCAAAAGCCTTTGAATATCATGATGCTTGCAAAACTCCAAAAAATCTCCAAAAACATACTCTCCGTCATTGTCGGACCTTAGAACCTTCAAAGATTGCTACTCTCATTCTCAACAAGAGCTTTCCATGCTTTGAACCTTGCAAATGCCTTCGACTTGGCCTTCATTACACACACTCAAACTTTTTGAGAAAAGTCATCTATGAAAGAAATATAATAGCGAACTCCACCCAAAGAAGCCACAGGTGCTGGTCCCCAAACATCCGTTGGAACATACTCCAGAACGCTTCTCGATCCCTCATCGAATGAAACTTTAGTTTGCTTCCCCATGACGCATTCTTCGCAAAACTCTAACTTGTTGAAACTTTCTCCATCATCTCCCTCTTCCGAAGAATATCCAATCTCCTCTACGTGACATGACCTAACCTCAAATGCCACAATCTTGTTGCATCCAAGCCACGAGAACTATTAACTCCTATATAAATTTCACCTTCTACAGTCACTTCTTGAAGCAAATAAATACCATGAGTCCTAGGTACAACCAAATGGTACAGCTAAATCTATTTTCATAGGTACAACTTTAATTGCATGCACATTATGACTAGATACAGGTCCATCTGGACGTGCATATATACTCATTACTTTAAAGTCCTTCTAAATTAAAGTTTTCATTCAAGCTATTATCCTTATGTTGCTATTCATTTGTTCTTTCGTACCAAGGTTAATTTTCATTACACAGTCATAAAAATATCATATATCCATTATCCGAATACATTTCACTCCTTTTCTTTTGTAAGTTTTATCACAAAGGGAAACTAATTAAAATATGAGATAATCGATTAAAACCTATAATATTTTGACAAAACTAAAAATAAAAGAAGATAATTTGATGAAACTATGTTATCAAATGGATTCACAATAAATGAATCAGATAAATGTGTCTACATGAAACACACACATTTAGGATATGTCATTGTTTGTCTTTATGTTGATGACCTGTTGATCCTAGGAAATAACTATTCCATAATAACATCTACAAAGAATATGTTATCCTCTAGATTCGATATGAAAGATCTAGGACTGGCTAATGTGATATTGGGTGTCAAAATTTTGAGAACACCATAGGGATATGCATTATCCCAATCACATTACATCGAGAAGATACTTGAAAATTTCAAGAAATATAATATAACTGTTGCAAAATCACCCGCAGATATGAACCCAAATTGGCTAAAGAACACTGGTGATGGTATCTACCAGCTTGAATAGTCTCGTATACTAGGAAGTATCATGTATGTTATGAACTACACTAGGCTAGATATCGCATACGCTGCAAGTAAGCAGAGTAGATTTACCAGTAATCCAGGTAAACATCATTGGAAAGCGATAATCAAAGTTCTAGGATACCTAAAGTATACACAGAACTATGGTCTACACTATACAAACTATCCTTTAATAGTGGAAGGATACAGTGATGCCAATTGGATAACTGGATCACAAGATACAATGTCTGCATGTGGATATGTGTTCACATTAGGAAATGGAGCAATATCATGGAAATCACCCAAACAGACTTGTATAGCTAGATCTACGATGAAATCAGAGTTTATTGCACTAGATAAGACCACAGAAGAAGCAGATTGGCTTCGAAATTTCTTTGAAGATATTCCAAATTGGAGCAAACCTGTGCCTCCAATATGTATACATCGTGATAGCCAATCAGCAATTGGAAGAGCTAATAGTACACTATACAATGGTAAATCTAGGCATATTCGTCGTAGACATAAAACAATAAGACAACTTCTCTCTACTGGAGTTATCACTATAGACTACATAAGGTCAAAAGATAACATAGCGGATCCACTAACTAAAGGCTTGCCAAGAGAGAAAGTTCAAATCTTATCGATGGGAATGGGGTTAAGGCCCATAGAATAAAAGTTTTTCTTTTAATGGAAACCCCACCTAGTTGACTGGAGACCCCAAGATCTAGGTTCAAAGGGACAACTAAGTTTAAGAGAAACTTGATGGCATTGTTACATACAAACCATTCCTATGATAAGTCAGTGCTTTATTTGTTGGAAAATAGAATAAGTACTGATATTTTTAATGATGTCTGCAGTTGAGGAATTGTGAATACCCTTTACAGAATCTCCTACGTAAGTGCGAAGGCGTCACTTCAAAGAGAATTATGAGGCCAAATTCTCTAAGCACTTATGAGACCAGACAGGTGTTCAAGGCAAAAACGAACACATACAGAGAACGAAGGATTATAAGAAATGTTTGTCGTGTGTTATCTATTTTTGAATTACACAAAACGCTTACAATTCAAGGACATTCTATGTCTACTGATTCTCCTATAATTCAAATAAGTAACCACTAGGAAAGCTCAAGGCCTCTGTGCTACTTTAACCGATACGATAAATGGTTCATGAAACTAAGAACAACTGCTCATTCATGTGGGGGATTGTTAGAAATGAATGAGTTGGTGGAGAAATTTGGAAGAAGAAAGCATTATACAAAGTCCCACATCGGGGAATATTTGCACCAATTCCTCTATATATACTACAATCCAACGTAATATATCAAACAAAAGGAGAATGATGACAAAGTGTGGAAGGGATAAGGCAGTGTGGCATGTAGGCCTTCATATTAATATTAAATATGTCAAAGATAGGGCCTTGGGCCTTGGGGCTCTTGGGGTCTCGTGATTAAATGGGCCGCCGACTGCCGCTTGTTCCTGCATGCGCCAAAACGGCAACTTTTTGATCGGATGTGTCTGTTCGTTTGAATGGTAACCAGATGCAGCCATTTCCTTCCAGACGCGCACACACAACGGTCACTGCTATTGGTTTAAGGGTCGCAACCTTTCCAACAGTCACGACCACTCCGAATAGGCACCTCCTCCACTCTTTAAATAGGCGGCCTGAATATGAGAATTAAACTATATCTCTGTTCTAGTGCTATAATCTCTTCAGTTTGTCCGTGCTCCATCTGCAACCACCACGCTGCGGGGCTGGTCCGTTTCATCTTGGGAAACAAATTACTAACACCCGAAAACTACGTACGGCGGCAATATTGTTTCAAGGAAACAGTTCTATTGGACTCGGACACTTTAATCGGTAATACTTTTCATAAAGATCTGCTCACGCATTTTGGTGTTACAATTTATCAAAATTAATTGACAAATTAGTGATAATTTTTGCCGTTATTACTTCTGCATTATTCTGTAACTCTTATTGAAGTTACAATTGGTTTCGTAACACTTTCCGGTAGTTACAACTAACATTCTTGAAATAATATTTTTTGTTACAGATGACGATGTCTCAAAATAGCAACAATAATAACGCTGCACCAACACAGACGGTGACAAACACTCAGCCAGCGCCTCTGGTTCCGACAATGGCACTGTCTCATGGAGAAAGGCTGGAAAAGTTCAACGGGATGGACTTCAAGTGTTGGCAACAGAAGATGTTGTTTTATCTAACAACATTAGGCCTCGCTAAGTTTCTAACCGAAGATGCTCCTAAAGTTGGCCAACTCGAACCCGATGCAAACAAAGTGGAGGCTGCAAATTTCTGGAAGAATTCGGACTTTATGTGTAAAAATTATATTCTGAATGGTCTGGATAATAACCTCTACAATGTCTATTGTACTGTTGCAACATCTACGGAACTCTGGACGGCCTTGATAGAAAGTACAAAACTGAAGATGCAGGCATGAAGAAATTCATCGCTGGCAAATTTATCGACTTCAAAATGGTACATTCAAAGACTATGATCAACCAGACTCAAGAACTACAACTGATCATCCGTCAACTACAAGATGAAGGGATGATACTTAGCGAATCTTTCCAGGTTGCCGCAACTATTGAGGAACTTCCTCCATCGTGGAAGGACTTTAAAAATTACCTTAAGCGTAAGCGTAAGGAAATGACAATGGAAGAACTCATAGTTCATTTGTGAGTTGAGGAAGATAATAAAAATTCTGAGAAAAAGATCTCTCGGAATATGGCTGCCAAAGAAAATGCTGTTGAGCCAGACAAACCTAACAAGAGAAAACGTGAGAATGCGCCTCAGAAGTCGAAGAAGAAATTTCGGGGTTCTTACCATAACTGTGGAAAGAAGGGGCATAAAGCTACCCAATGTCGCGCTTTCAAAAAGATGAAATCAGAAGCAAATACGGCTGAAGTTACATATGGCATTTCTCATATGGATTTATGTGCAGTAATATCAAAATGCAACCTTGTTAGTAATTCAAAGGAATAGTTTGTAGACACAGGTGCCACTCGACACATATGTTCTAATAAGTGGATGTTTACAACTTACAAAACTACAACTGATGATGAACAACTTTTGATGGGCAATTCATCTGCATCAAAGGTCGAAGGCAAGGGAAAAGTTATGCTGAAACTAACTTTTGGAAAACAACTTGCTTTGAGTGATGTTCTTCACGTTCCAGAAATGTGCAAGAATTTGATATAAGGGTCCTTGCTTAGCAAGCATGGTTTCAAATTAATCTTTGTATCCGATAAGTTTGTATTATCAAAGAATGGAGTGTATGTAGGAAGAGGATATGTATGTGATGGTTTATTCAAGGCAAATGTAACAACTATTGTACCAAACATTGATATGAATAAAAATGAATCTTCTGCTTATATTGTTGACTCTTCTAACATATGACATTCTAGATTAGGGAATGTGAATTTTGATACACTGCGAAAAATTAATAATCTAGAATGTGTACCATAATGTAACATAGACTCCAACTATAAATGTCAAGTTTGTGCAGAAGCAAATTTGACAAGAACCTCGTTTCATCATGTTGAACGAGAAATCGAACCTCTAGACCTTATACACACTGATGTATGTGATTTGAAAATGTGTCAAATTATAGGAGGAAAAAGATATTTCATTACGTTTATTGATGATTTACTAGGTACTGCTATGTGTATCTCCTTCGAAGCAAGGATGAAGCATTCGATATGTTTAAACAGTATAAAATAGAAGTTGAGAATCAACTCAATAGGAAAATTAAAGCTTTAAGAAGTGATAGAGGAGGAGAATATGAATTTCCTTTTGAGGAATTCTACGCTGAGCACGGTATTATACACCAAACTACAGCACCATATTCACCTTAATCCAACGGTATAGCCGAACGAAAAATAGAACTCTCAGAGAAATGGTGAATGCTTTAATAATCAGTTCTGGCTTACCAGATAAATTTTGGGGAGAAGCTATTCTTTCGGAAAACCATATTTTGAATAAAATACCATGAAAGAAAACATCCAAGTCTCCCCACGAACTTTTGAAAAATAGACCGGCTGTAACGACCCGGAATTTTCGTTCTCGAAAATTCCAGATAGTTAGAGAAAAGAAGAAAAATATAGAAGAAGAATAGAAAAGAATCACACAATCTCACATTCACAGCGGATAAAATATAATATCAATAATAGTTATACCAAAGAAAACTGTATTCATCAATATACATCGATATATCAGAGTTACAACAATTTTTATACAACATTGGATTGATACAATTTAACATGTCTCAAATATATACAATATCATAGTGGAATTCTCCATACGTCCCTGCCATCCAGCTCGCCTCCTGAACTCCAGAACGTCCGTACCTGAAAATCTGTAATACTCGGTCTGACCCGAGCATTACATCAAAGTAACACCCGGGTCAGGCTGGAAACCAGCGTGAGTAAACCCTTCTAACATGAAATACACCAAATAATAGCCTATTTAAAACCCGGGGTAACTAATAATAACTTTACAAATTTACAGGTTTGGTACAGACAACACTTATTACACTCGTCAATTTCTAAGTGTCAAACTTAGATTAAATGGTCCAACTTACATAAATCATTCCATATCAGCCAATTGATTTCTCATATCAATTTATAAAGAATCGAAGTGGTTTCGGGTATTTACTAATATCCGACTCCGGTCTCTTCGAATTCAATACAATTTTAATCCAAGACAAGTGAAATACAATTTAACTTCAAATAGGATATCACTTCTTTCACTGCAATTTAATATTGATAGATAACCACATCATCACCCTTTTAAACCAATCATCTCATATCACAAAGCTTCATATATCAGAGATATCCACTAATCTCTGGCATACAATATTATTCAATCATTCATAAACAAGATAAATCAGTTATACTATTCTAATTAATTTTAACAAATAAATTAATTACAGCAATCATCCTAAATCCTGCTTATTTAACATTAATAAATCATAATCCCAATTTGATTAATCATTCCTTAATTTATCAATTTCAATTAATCATTCTTGACTAATTAACCTTTTAATTACGTTAAGTAATTAATCTTTAATTATCACACAGATTAATTAGCCTAACCACTCTCATTTATTATCTTTGAATTAATCTCCCGAATCAATCCACAAGATTTATTTTCCTGATCCTTAATTTAGTTACTCTAATTAATTATCCAATGCTTACTTACATTGGTTAATTATCTCATACATAAGATAATTAACTAGCCCTTTATTTAAATCATACTTTCTAATTACACTAAATAATTACTACTCAATTACTTCCATTAAATGATTACCCTTTAATTGCTTCCTATTAAGTAACCCCTTTTAATTTATTACATCCTGTAATTTTGAGTTACTTCACTAAGTAATTATACTTATTAATCTCATTAAGTATTTATATTTAATATATCACCAAGAGATTACCTTTATTTAAATAACAAATTAATCATTAAATTACTTAATTACTTGACTACTAATCATTCGTTAATTTACCTTATGTAGGTAATTACCAATTTATCACTTGAGCATCAATTTTTTCAAATTCTAATTACAATTATAATTTAATTACTTCCTAGAATAATTAATTTGAATAATTAATCATCTTAACCAACACCTTTAAAGAAATATTCTTTAATCCTTGAAAACCAATTTGTTGTTAACTACAAAACTTTGAATGTTCATTAATTTTATACTTAACTTAAAGTAATTTCTTAATTAAAATAATTAATTAAGAGTTAAATCATCGTTAAGCATTTACTTAGATAATTAAAACTTGTATTTAGGTTCTTAGCTCAAGTTGTTAACCCTTTATTAAGTTTTCAGTGCATAAATCCTGTTGAAGCTTAAAATGCTTAACTTCATATTATTATATACTACGGTTGAAGTAAAACAGAGCACTTTCCTTCCTCTCTTTTTTTATAAAAAAAAAACTACAGTTTAAACACACAAGCTGCTCGACACTACACTCGAGCTACCAACCAATATTCTTGAGTTAATTTCTGAAACACCCGGTATCAGCTTCGAGTTTTCCATTTCACTTTCCCGAGCCATATCACAAATTCCCTCGGTTGAACACGATAAAAAATTGCATCCTTCCTGATCTATCATCTTCTTCATTTGAAATTTACTGCTATGTCAAATGTCCAGGCATCGTGTGCACATGCACACGCAACCAAGCCTCCTCCAACCCCTGCTTCGATCATCCACAAGTCGATGATCTACCCCCAAGTTGTCTTAACCACTTAGCTTGATGAAACGAAAGCAGAAACAAAATCGTGTCATTCGATTCAGCTTGTACATAAGACCAGCAACAAAGAAATTCAACGCCGGCGATGATCACGATGACTAAAAACCTACCGTGCTCCTTCCAGAGACTCACCACACCCAGACGAACCACGTCCCCTCAAGCGGTCGACTCCGGTGCTCCACCACCACCGCGTTTTCCTTGAAAACAAAGGCAACCCAAATAGGCGACTAAACCCTACGACGACGACCCCTATCCACCACGATGACCAAAAATTCAGGTGATCATTTTTTCTTAAGTCATCATCACTTAAGCTTTCCTCGACATCAACCCCTAGCTCCAGATTGTCACCATTCGCCGAAGATTGACCAAATGCCCAAAATCATTCTTTTCAGATTATCTCCTCCATTTCTTATTTAAAAATCAAAATCTTACTTCCTAAATTCCTAACTAGACCATACGAATAAAAATATAAGATCCAAACATGAAATTAAAACCATCGAATTTTGGGTTATTTTGATTTTTTTCTGTAATTGTCACATTCTAGAAATAATTCCTTTATATAATTTCTTGGAAATATTTTAAATACAACATTACACTGCTTTATCATTTCTGTTAATAGATCAAGTGCTGAATCTGAATATATACAGAGGAATGGAATTAAACTTGAATGTGTTTAAGCCTAGCATGGAACAGAGGAATTTATATTCAAACATACAGACTTATCTACAGGCATTTCCTTTATTAAACATGCATTCATATATAAACACATATTCAAACCATTATACTATGAAATCCATCACAAACAATTAAGTTTAACCATATTTAAGAATCCGTTTTTAAGAGGAAAAGAAAAAGTTCACTCACTGATTCAAGGGCAGAGAAGACTGGAAAAACTTTTGACATCTAGAAGCCAAATTAATCTTTGAACTGGAAACTGGAATTGATCCTGCTTCCTAACTTGATTTGCTTATTTGATTTGAGCTGTACTTAAATTTGAGAGCTCCAATGTTTACTTTTGTTTCAGGTTTTGGAATTGTGGAGAGATTACTTTAAATTTCATGATTTTTACTTACTGATTTTTTTTTGTGTGTTACAGGTTCTGTTTCTTGTTTTATTTTGGTGAATAAAGTTATAAAAGAAAATAATAGAGGAGTATGGAGATGTTTGTATTACTTATTTTTTTCTCATTTATTAATTATTTTGAAACAAGAGATTAAGGGAAATATCCTTATCTATTTTGTTAACACTTGCTAATATGATAATGTTATTAGTTAACATGTGTATTAAATAGATTTTTAATTGTTTTTATAAAGTTTTTTTAATTTATTTCTAATTTATAAATACATATCTTAATTTAGATAAATAAATTCCTTTAAAAAGAGAATGATATAAATAATCTATATCCTAAATAAAATCAAATAAAAATGCATTTTTAATCCAGAGCATAAGTTAAAGATATGTATATATATACATCTATCTTTTGGATTTAAAATTTAAATATCAAATTCAAGTTCAATTTCAAATCCAATTTGAAAAATCAATTTGATTTATACAAATATTTAAACAAACACCAATTCAATTTGTATGTAAAAAAATTTATATAACACAATTACAAATATAAATATTTATTTGATCATATTAATTTGTTCAATCTATAATTTAGTATTTTTATTAATTAATCCAATTATATTATCAATTACAGATGCCCAGAAATCCCCGTTATCACATTCCACCCCCCTTTAAATCTTTTCGTCCTCGAAAAGGAATGAAGCCAGAATTTATTAAAAAGCTTATTTTTAGAAAAATTATTCTTTGCAATACTTTTGAAATCTACATAATATTGTAAAATGGTTTTATAAAAATACTTTTTATAACTCGATGTTTCAATAAGTCTGTCCTCGTTCTCGTAGAAATTCGGTCATACATTGATCAGGCGTAGGATTGAAAATCTATAAGTACTTAGTAGACCCATCTTCGACATCCAGTGAAAATGCTTTAGAAAATAATTTTATTAAAAATATAGAAAACAATTTTTGAAAATAGAGGATACATCTTTGGTGAGGATGCTCTGGAAATCATCACCCCTCATCCATGGTCACAGTTACATTCCAGGGTTACGTTGTCGTCGCAGCAAAAGTCCATGTAACTACAGGCTCTCAACGGCATCTCGATTACGCCATGGATCCCACACAACAGATCACAGTTACATCCAGGGTTACTTTGCCGTCACAGCAAAAGTCCATGTAACTTCAGGCTCTCAGCGGCCTCTGATTTTCGCTGTCGAAATGAAACCTCTCCACTCCTACATAGGTCGCAGTCTGCCGATATAAAATCAAACGCAGACTGTTGGCTCTCTGCGGCACACACGACTTTCGCTATGTTATACTCTACTCATAATCCCCAGGAACTAGTTTTGTCCGGACTCCTCACAGGATCAACTTTAGAACCCCCCTTGGGGTTCAAGGCAGCACCACCCGGTGGTACTCCTGAGAAGTTCAATTCAAGGGAGCGCCTTTTTTCTCAGGGCCATCATCAAAACATTTTATACTATACACATATAGTATCTTCAAATCACACACCTAGTATGATCTCAATACAAAGCTCCTTTACACAAAATCGATTATCCCAAAATCGATAATTCTCAAACTAGGCTTTCCAAATTCAATAATGGTTTTACCCAAAAATCAAAAGCCTTTCCAAATCCAAAGGTTCCCAAAACCATTTCCAAAATTCTCATAAGATTCTTTATATATATACAGATATATATAATTTTTTTAAAACTTTGGATTATCTCAAACTTATATAAAACTCCTTTTATACTTCAAACATTTCCAAAAACCCTTTTCTTCTGGCAAAAGATTCAACAAGGGGAGTTTCATTTTATAAAACAAAGACATTTAACTTTGTTTACTCAAAATCAAATATTCAAATTTGATTACTCTTTTCAATATCATTTTCATTCAAATCCGTACGATGTACACATATCATCCGTACGCTATACCAATCTGATCGCTCACTCCATCACACAATTTCATTTTCGAACTAGTATCGTCCACCCAACTTCTTAGTGCGGACTCATATCTGATTTCTTGATCAGAAACCGTCATTCTCCTTACATAGCTTAACTATGATAGAGAATATCTAGAACCAATCAACAATCCATATCCAGGTTCGCCGTCGAAAATAGAGTGAAAAATCCCACTCAGATCAATATAACTACCTCGAAATTCTGTGCTCGAATCTGGATCAAATCACTATGCGAATAGAATAACATATGTACACCCTATGTATTTATCTTAATTGGTTATTAGCCAAATCAATTCCATTTCTATTCACATTCACTTAAATTTTAATTCACTAACTCACAATTGCTTCAATCCGTTTGGATTATCACCTTTATTCTTATCTTGATTGGGTATAACCAACAACAGTTTAGACTCCAGCCAATTTATTTAGAAAATAGTTTGAATTTTTTTAAAAATAGATGAGTAGTTGGAAAATAATTACTAGTTTGTAAAATAGGTGTAAAATAGTTAGGAAATAGTTAAAATAATTATAGAAATTTTAGATAATTGCAAAATAATAGTAAGATAGTAATTAATTTTGTAAAATAGTTGAAATATAGTAATTAGTTTATAAAAACAGTTTGAAAAATTGTTAAACAGTTTCAAAAATAATTGTAAAACAAGTATAAGATGGTTTGGATTTTAAAAGAAAGGTTGTTTATATAATGAATAGCTTGGAAAATAAGTTTATATTAAAACAATTTATATTGAAAATAGTCCAGAGTCAAAACTGCTCATTTCTCCAATCTCTATTCTCATCAATTCAATTTAAATTCCCTTTTCCATTTAAATTGACCCAATTCCAATTTAAATAATTCCAATTTCCATTGGACTTTATTTATTTCCAATTCAAGTTGAATTAATTCTCTATTCTTTTTTAAAAATTAAAACAAATTCCATTTGATTTTAAACATATTCAACTTTAATTACAATCCTAATTATTCCAATCACTTGGACAAATATCCATTCAATTGAACCCACTTCAATTTCAATCCATTTCAACTTCAGTTTGGATTAATCTCAATTTCAAATTCCATTTCCAAATCAAGTTGAATTATTCTGGATTTCCTTCCAAATTCAATTCAAATTCCATTTGAATTTTAAAACTAATCAATTTTAATTACAATTCCAAATTATCCAAATCAATTCGGACTAATTTCAAATTGAACCACTTCAGTTTCAAATTGTTTCAAATTAATCTAATTCAAATTTTCCATTTGAATCTTATACTCATAGATCTTCAATCACAATTCAGTTAATTCAAATCAAATTATGTTTGAACTAATTCAAATTTCAAATTTAAACCATCTCGAATTATATAAATTCGAGTTAATACTTCAAATGTTGATTTAATTCCTTTAAATCAATTTACCTTTAAAAAAAATTTCTTAAATAATTCAATTCTGAATCCAAAATTTCAAAATTTCATTTTAAATTATTCTTATTTAACTCAATACAAGGTTCAAGTAAGAGTTTCAAACAATTTTAATTTATAAATTTATTTCTTAACATTCAAGTCTTAAATTTAAAGGAATTCCCATATCGTTAATTTTAAATTTAAGTTAAATTTTATTTATCTCTACAATGGATATATTACCACAATCCATTTCCTCACTTGTTTAAACAAATCAATTTGCAATTTCAAAGATTTTTAATAACAAAAGGATAATATCATCCAATTATTTCAAAACATCAATTTCAAATTTTCGGATCTCAAACCCAATTTGAGATCACTCATATTCTCAAATATAATCAATCATTTAACTTTCCAAGTTAAATCTTAATTTCATCTTCAAATTTTCAATTCAGGTTGATCATTCCAACTTATTTAACTCTTCCTCAAGTTAAGCTCAATTCACTTATCCCAGTAAATCTTACCTAATTTGAATCTTCCATTTCAAATTTTGAACTTCACATAAATAATCTTCCCAGTTGTTAAGTTCAAAAACTTATCACTTTGGGTTACACATCTTATTCCAAATTTAAAACTCAACATTTAGAGTTTACTTCAAACCACCTTTGATATTATGTATATCTATATATATACATATTAATTCCTTTTACCAAGTTATACTTTAAAATTTTAAACCACCTTTGGTTTTCAAAACAAATTTCTTTTAAATTTTCGAACAACTCTTGTTTGAAATAGGACCATTTCATTCAATTTCCTTAAATAATATTATTTCTTATTTCTTTAAATTAATTACATCATTAATTAATTCCAATTAATCACATTCGGTAATTAGCTTATTTCTTAATTACCTTCATTAAGTATTTGTCCTTTAAATTGCTTATCTCTAGTTACTTCATTAAGTAACTCCCTCTTTATTTATCATTTCTAATTATTATCCACTAATTAATCTCATCAAGTTTAATTAATTACATAAATTAATTGATTATTCTTATCCTGAAACCTTTCTCAAATTCAAGATTTAATTTCGGTTTGAATCCATTTCAAACTTGTCTTTAAATTTAATTTCAATTTGGTTGTAATTATTACTTCTTAATTCTTACTATCACCTTTAATTTAATTAATACTACAACCAATTTCCTTAATATAATAAATAATCTATTTCTTATATAAGATTCATTTACTTTAAAAATCATTTAAAAACCTTTATATAAGAAAATAACAAGTACGCTTTCTCATATATATATATATATATATATATATATATATATATATATATATATATATATGTACCACTTACCCTATCCTTAATGAGTAATCCCAACAGAGCCAAGGTTCTCGCTTAACCTTTTGCTCTGATACCAAATGTAACGACCCGGAATTTTCGTTCCCGAAAATTCCAGATAGTTAGAGAAAAGAAGAAAAGGATAGAAGAAGAATAGAAAAGAATCACACAATCTCACATTCGCAGCGGATAAAATATAATATCAATAATAGTTATACCAAAGAAAACTGTATTTATCAATATACATCGATATATCAGAGTTACAACAATTTTTATACAACATTGGATTGATACAATTTAACATGTCTCAAATATATACAATATCATAGTGGAATTCTCCATACGTCCCTGCCATCCAGCTCGCCTCCTGAACTCCAGAACGTCCTTACCTGAAAATCTGTAATACTTAGTCTAACCCGAGCATTACATCAGACTAACACCCGAGTCAGGCTGGAAACCAGCGTGATTAAACCCTTCTAACATGAAATACACCAAATAATAGCCTATTTAAAACCCGGGGTAACTCATAATAACTTTACAAATTTACAGGTTTGGTATAGACAACACTTATTACACTCGTCAATTTCTAAGTGTCAAACTTAGATTAAATGGTCCAACTTACATAAATCATTCCATATCAGCCAACTGATTACACATATCAATTTATAAAGAGTCGAAGTGGTTTCGGGTATTTACTAATATCCGACTCCGGTCTCTTCGTATTCAATACAATTTTAATCCAAGTTATACAAGTGAAATACAATTTAACTTCAAATAGGATATCACTTCTTTCACTGCAATTTAATATTGATAGATAACCACATCATCACCCTTTTATACCAATCATCTCATATCACAAAGCTTCATATATCAGAGATAACCACTAATCTCTGGCATACAATATTATTCAATCATTCATAAACAAGATAAATCAGTTATATTATTCTAATTAATTTTAACAAATAAATTAATTACACCAATCATCCTAAATCATGCTTATTTAACATTAATAAATCATAATCCCAATTTGATTAATCATTCATTAATTTATCAATCTCAATTAATCATTCTTGACTAATTAACCTTTTAATTACATTAAATAATTAATCTTTAATTATCACACAGATTAATTAGCCTAACCACTCTCATTTATTATCTTTGAATTAATCTCCTGAATCAATTCACAAGATTTATTTTCCTGATCCTTAATTTAATTACTCTAATTAATTATCTAATGCTTACTTACATTGATTAATTATCTCATACATAAGATAATTAACTAGCCCTTTATTTAAATCATACTTTCTAATTACACTAAATAATTACTACTCAATTACTTCCATTAAATGATTACCCTTTAATTGCTTCCTATTAAGCAACCCCTTTTAATTTATTACATCCTGTAATTTTGAGTTACTTCACTAAGTAATTATACTTATTAATCTCATTAAGTATTTATATTTAATAAATCACCAAGAGATTACCTTTATTTAAATAACAAATTAATCATTAAATTACTTAATTACTTGACTACTAATCATTCGTTAATTTACCTTATGTAGTTAATTACCAATTTATCACTTAAGCATCAATCTAATTACAATTATAATTTAATTATTCTTAATTACTTCCTAGAATGATTAATTTGAATAATTAATCATCTTAACCAATACCTTTAAAGAAATCTTCTTTAATCCTTGAAAACCAATTTGTTGTTAACTACAAAACTTTGAATGTTCATTAATTTTATACTTAACTTAAAGTAATTTCTTAATTAAAATAATTAATTAAGAGTTAAATCATCGTTAAGCATTTACTTAGATAATTAAAACTTGTATTTAGGTTCTTAGCTCAAGTTGTTAACCCTTTATTAAGTTTTCAGTGCATAAATCCTGTTGAAGCTTAAAATGCTTAACTTCATATTATTATATACTACGGTTGAAGTAAAACAGAGCACTTTCCTTCCTCTCTTTTTTTATAAAACAAAAACTACAGTTTAAACACACAAGCTGCTCGACACTACACTCGAGCTACCAACCAATATTCTTGAGTTAATTTCTGAAACACCCGGTATCAGCTTCGAGTTTTCCATTTCACTTTCCCGAGCCATATCACAAATTCCCTCGGTTGAACACGATAAAAAATTGCATCCTTCCTGATCTATCATCTTCTTCATTTGAAATTTACTGCTATGTCAAATGTCCAGGCATCGTGTGCACATGCACACGCAACCAAGCCTCCTCCAACCCCTGCTTCGATCATCCACAAGTCGATGATCTACCCCCAAGTTGTCTTAACCACTTAGCTTGATGAAACGAAAGCAGAAACAAAATCGTGTCATTCGATTCAGCTTGTACATAAGACCAGCAACAAAGAAATTCAACGCCGGCGATGATTACGATGACTAAAAACCTACCGTGCTCCTTCCAGAGACTCACCACACCCAGACGAACCACGTCCCCTCAAGCGGTCGACTCCGGTGCTCCACCACCACCGCGTTTTCCTTGAAAACAAAGGCAACCCAAATAGGCGACTAAACCCTACGACGACGACCCCTATCCACCACGATGACCAAAAATTCAGGTGATCATTTTTTCTTAAGTCATCATCACTTAAGCTTTCCTCGACATCAACCCCTAGCTCCAGATTGTCACCATTCGCCGAAGATTGACCAAATGCCCAAAATCATTCTTTTCAGATTATCTCCTCCATTTCTTATTTAAAAATCAAAATCTTACTTCCTAAATTCCTAACTAGACCATACGAATAAAAATATAAGATCCAAATTTGAAATTAAAACCATCGAATTTTGGGTTATTTTGATTTTTTTCTGTAATTGTCACATTCTGGAAATAATTCCTTTATATAATTTCTTGGAAATATTTTAAATACAACATTACACTGCTTTATCATTTCTATTAATAGATCAAGTCCTGAATATGAATATATACAGAGGAATGGAATTAAACTTGAATGTGTTTAAGCCTAGCATGGAACAGAGGAATTTATATTCAAACATACAGACTTATCTATAGGCATTTCCTTTATTAAACATGCATTCATATATATACACATATTCAAACCATTATACTACAAAATCCATCACAAACATTTAAGTTTAACCATATTTAAGAATCCGTTTTTAAGAGGAAAAGAAAAAGTTCACTCACTGATTCAAGGGCAGAGAAGACTGGAAAAGCTTTTGACATCTAGAAGCCAAATTAATCTTTGAAACTGGAAACTGAAATTGATCCTGCTTCCTAACTTGATTTGCTTATTTGATCTGAGCTGTACTTAAATTTGAGAGCTCCAATGTTTACTTTTGTTTCAGGTTTTGGAATTGTGGAGAGATTACTTTGAATTTCATGATTTGTACTTACTGATTTTTTTTTTTGTGTTACAGGTTATGTTTCTTGTTTTATTTTAGAGAATAAAGTTATAAAAGAAAATAATAGAGGAGTATGGAGATGTTTGTATTACTTATTTTTTTCTCATTTATTAATTATTTTGAAACAAGAGATTAAGGACACTTGTCCATATCCTTATCTATTTTGTTAACACTTGGTAATATGATAATGTTATTAGTTAACATGTGTATTTAATAGATTTTTAATTATTTTTAGAAAGCTTTTATAATTGATTTCTAATTTATAAATACATATCTTAATTTAGATATATAAATTCCTTTAAAAAGAGAATGATATAAATAATCTATATCCTAAATAAAATCAAATAAAAATACATTTTTAATCCAGAGCATAAGTTAAAGATATGTATATATATACATCTATCTTTTGGATTTAAAATTTAAATATCAAATTCAAGTTCAATTTCAAATCCAGTTTGAAAAATCGATTTGATTTATACAAATATTTAAACAAACACCAATTCAATTTGTATGTAAAAAAATTTATATAACATAATTACAAATATAAATATTTATTTGAACAGATTAATTTTTTCAATCTATAATTCAGTATTTTTATTAATTAATCCAATTATATTATCAATTACAGATGCAGAGAAATCCCGGTTATCACACCGGCATCCTACAAATACTTAAAGTGTGGGGGTGTCTTGCTAAAGTAGAGATACCTAAACCAAAGAAGGTCAAGATAGGACCGAAAACAATTGATTGTGTATTCTTTTGATGTGCACAAAACAGTGCGGCTTATCGATTTTTAGTACACAAATCTGAAATTGATGATATTCATGAAAATACCATCATTGGGTTGAGAAATGCAAGATTTTTCGAACATATATTCCCTTTAAAGAAAGGCACTGACAGTGATACTCATAAGAGACCAAGGGAAGATGAAATCTCCAATTCTCTTGAGGATACTGAAGATAACCTTCAGCAAATTAGTGTTGATCAACAAGTGGAGGAACCAAGAAGAAGTAAAAGATCTAGAACCTCAAAAATCTTTGGACCATACTTCGATACCTTTATGTTAGAAGACGATCCATTGACATACAAACAAGCTATGTCCTCCAGCGATGCCCCTTACTGGAAAGAGGCTATTAACAATGAGATAGAATCCATTATGGCTAACCATACCTGGGAGTTAGTTGACTTACCTCAAGGATGTAAGACCTCAGAAAATAAATGGATATTTAAAAAGAAATTGAAACCTGATGGTTTAATAGAAAAGTACAAAGCTTGTCTTGTAATCCAAGGATTCAGACAAAAGGAAGGACTGGACTATTTTGATACATATTCACCAGTGACGAGGATAACATCAATTAGGATGCTTATTGTAATCGCAACCAAACTTGATTTTGAAATACATCAAATGGATGTAAAACTGCATTTTTGAATGGTGAACTAGAGGAAGAAATATATATGAAGCAACCTGAAGGGTTTCTGAGCTATGGAAAGAAAAATAAAGTATGCAAATTAGTAAAGTCGATATATGGCCTTAAACAAGATCCAAAACAATGGCATGAGAAATTTGATGAAACTATGTTATCAAATGGATTCACGATAAATGAATCAGATAAATGTGTCTATATGAAACACACACATTTAGGATATGTCATTGTTTGTCTTTATGTTGATGACCTATTGATCCTAAGAAATAACAAGGCTATAATAACATCTACAAAGAATACGTTATCCTCTAGATTCGATATGAAATGCATAGGACTGGCTAATGTGATATTGAGTGTTAAAATTTTGAGAAAACCCCAGGGATATGCATTATCTCAATCACATTACATCGGTAAGATACTTGAAAAATTCAAGCAATATAATATAACTATTGCAAAATCACCCGTAGATATGAACCAAAATTGGGTAAAGAACACTGGTGATGGTATCTACCAGCTTGAATACTCTCGTATACTAGGATGTATCATGTATGTTATGAACTGCACTAGGCCAGATATCGCATACGCTGTAAGTAAGCTGAGCAGATTTACCGGCAATCCTGGTAAACATAATTGGAAAGCAATAATCAGAGTTCTAGGATACCTAAAGTATACACAGAGCTATGGTCTGCACAATACAAACTATCCTTCAATAGTGGAAGGATACAGTGATGCCAATTGGATAACTGGATCACAAGATACAAAGTCTGCAAGTGGATATGCGTTCACATTAGGAAATGGAGCAATATCATGGAAATCATCCAAACAGACTTGTATAGCTAGATCTACGATGGAATCAGAGTTTATTGCACTAGATAAGACCGTAGAAGAAGCAGACTGGCTTTGAAGTTTCTTGGAAGATATTCCAAATTGGAGCAAACCTGTGCCTCCAATATGTATACATTGTGATAGTCAATCAGCAATTGGAAGAGCTGATAGTACACTATACAATGGTAAATCTAGGCATATCCATCGTAGACATAAAATAATAAGATAGCTTCTCTCTAATGGAGTTATCCCTATAGACTACATAAAGTCAAAAGATAACATAGCGGATCCACTAACTAAAGGCTTGCCAAGAGAGAAAGTTCAAATCTTATCGATGGGAATGGGGTTAAGGCCCATAGAATAAAAGTTTTTCTTCTAATGGAAACCCCACCCAGTTGACTGGAGATCCCAATATTTAGGTTCAAAGGGACAACTAAGTTTAAGAGAAACTTGATGGCACTGTTACACACAAACCATTCTTATGATAAGTTAGTGCTTTATTTATTGGAAAATAGGATAAGTATTGATATTTTTAATGACGTCTGTACTTGAGGAATTGTGAATACCCTTTACAGAATCACCTACGTAAGTGCGACGGTGCCGCTTCAAAGAGAATTATGAGGCCAAATTCTCTAAACACTTATGAGACTAGACAGGTGTTCAAGGCAAAAATGAATACATACAGAGAACGAAGGATTGTAAGAAACATTTATCATTTGTTATCTATTGTAGAATTACACAGAAGGCTTACAGCTCAAGGACATTCTATGTCTACTGATTCACCTGTAATTCAAATAAGTAAACGCTAGGAAAGTTCAAGGCCTCTGTGCTACTTTAACCGATACGATAAATGGTTCATGAAACTAAGAACAACTGCTCATTCATGTGGGGGATTGTTAGAAATGAATGAGTTAGTGGAGAAATTTGGAAGAAGAAAGCATTATACAAAGTCCCACATCGGGTAATACTTGCACGAATTTCTCTATATATATACTACAATCCAACATTGTATATCAAACAAAAGGAGAATGATGACAAAGTGTGAAAGGGATAAGGCAATGTGGCATGTAGGCCTTCATATTAATATTAAATATGTCAAAGATAGGGCATTGGGCCTTGGGGCTCTTGGTGTCTTGAGATTAAATGGGCCGCCGACTACCGCCTTGGCCTGCATGCGCCAAAATGGCTATTTTTCGATCGGATGTGCCTGTTTGTTTGAACGGAAACCGAACGCGGTCATTTCCTTCCAGAAGCGTGCATACAATGGTCACTGTTGTTGGTTTAAGGATCGCAACCTTTCTAACAGTCACGACCGCTTCGAATAGGCACCTCCTCCAGTCTATAAGTAGGCGGCCAGAATTTGAGAATTATTCATTCAATTTACTCTCGGAATATGTTCCCTCTTCCCACTATATCACTGTTCTAGTGCTATAATCTCTTCAGTTCGTCTGTGCTCCGTCTGCAACCACCACGCTGTGGGGCTGGTCCGTTTCATCCTGCGAAACAAATTGCTAACACCCGCAAAACTACGTACGACGGCAATATTGTTTCAAGGAAACAGTTTCTACTGGACTTGGACACTTTAATCAGTAATACTTTTCATACAGATCCGCTCACGCATTTTGGTGTTACAGTTTATTAAAATTAATTGACAAATTAGTGACAATTTTTGCCATTACTACTTTTGCATTATTCTGTAACTGTTACTGAAGTTACAATTGGTTTCGTAATACTTTCCGGTAGTTGCGACTAATAATTTTTATGCTGTAAACAATGAAAAAGGATCAAGAATATCCCATATACAGATATGGTGCTTGAATTAGTTATTATCATTTACAGTTTGCGTTCTGCTATTCGTTTCAAAAACTAGGATATTTTGAAGTATTATACTTCCATTAGATTTTATGAGCCTACAAGTTATATATATTAACATAATATATTTAGCATACGGTGCCCTTGGTGAGTGAGAGTGTCCGAAATACTAGGTCCTCTTCCTCCTTCATTCCATGCTCCCTCCACCTAAAACAATATCACATATTATGATATGGTTCAACATATGTATATATAGGGCTAGGATCGACTACGTCTCATTTTTTCTACACCTCAAATCCCTTTAATTTTAACAACATGTTTCGAACTAAATAATATAGTTTCTCTCTCCTAAAGTGAGATGAGAGAGAAGGTATTAATTTAATTCGGAACGTGTGTTTGAAATCAGGGAGATTTGAGGCATAGCAAAAGTCATGTGTACCCGATCCTTGCCCACACACACACACACACACACACACACACACACACACTACACATCTATGTACAATAAGTAAATAAATTTAAGAAAAACATACCTGGTTTGCAGAAGCTGCAACACCAAATTTAAATTCATTAGAGAACATAGACCTTCCTATATCAACTTCAAGTGGAACTAAAATGGTCCACGGTTGGGGTATGGGTGCTGTATTTTGGCTATCAAAGCATGCAATATGAGTATTTGACCTCTTGCTCCTGTAACTAATGGTCAACTTTTCCTTTGAAAGAGAAAGAATGGCATCATGTTTACTGGATGCTATTAGAGATGGATCACCAGTCCAATTTGCATGTTTAGAAGTTAAGCCATGGTTTGTTTATTTTAATTGAAGGGGTTCCCTTTTCTTGCTTGTGATTAGTAATACACCTATGTGCATGTTCTTATATGGGAGCCTGTAAAAATAGTGTACGTATCTTGGCAGTTTGATTGGCAGTGCAGCTTTTATGTATTTAATGGAGATTAAAAAGTAACTTAAAAAATTAACATAAGCAATAGACCATAGCTGCCAGGTGGGGTTTCAATTGCATATAAGAATTGGGTTGCAAGAATAATGTGATTGACATTTGAATACACATATTATAGTTTTTAATTATACTTTTATAATTCTATATTTAATTTAGTTTTATCTAATTAGTGGTACTGGATGATCATCTAATACTATTTTTCATGAAGATGCATGCAGATGTTATAGTTTGTCATTTGCTTCTGTTATGGATATAATTTTGAAGCCATACAATTATTTTAGTTACTCCTCTTAAAAATATAAGGTACACTCATGGATTACAAGTATAACTATTGGTCAACCACTAAGTAAAAGTCAATGTTGCGTTAGCTCTACACTTGGGTGAAATAAATTCAAAGCAGATATGCTCATTGTGCTGTTAACACCGTTGAAAACATATTTATGCCTAGCAATGATGAGAGGAATGCACGTCAATGAAGAAATATGAGAATCAATATGGTTGTTGAATGCAAACAGTGTTGGATGGTGTTGTACTCATATTCGTATCCCAAAAATCAGAACTTGCATCCAAATTCATATCAACTGACATTTTAAAATGCATATCCATATCTGCATATCGTGTCTATCCAAAACGATGCAGATATTTGAAAATGCATTTTCATATTTACATCATGTCTGTAATCAGAACAATGCAGATACTTTTTGATATCCAAAAATATTGTTGAAGTTTAAAGAGTTTTAATTTTGTCTGTTGTTTCTTCAAGTGTCCCTTTGATCTGGTAGCATTGTGTGTGTTAGTATTCCAAGGCATCTCTTTGGTTTATGTTTATTTTTCACAGAAAAGTTGTATTGAAGTCTAGGCTATCTAGGCTATGTAGTTGTGTTTTGGTATTTATATTCTTGTAATACTTTGTTTTCAACTCTAATGAAAAAGAAATCATGTGGCAGGTTGTTCTACTATTTTCATGATCCTATATTAGTTCCACTTTTGTTTTTAACATGGTATGACGACTCGGATTTTCTGACATTTGTTATTGGATGATTAACTGTTTTCGATTATTGAAATATTAATTTATTAAGTCAAACAAATAAATTTCTGATAATTAAAATATCTGAATATATATGTATTGATAAAAAATTATATTTAATCTTAAATTTTAAAATTTTCAGGTATGATAAATTGTATGCATATGTAAACTCCACTATTTAAATTAAGATATAATATCCATGAATATATATAGATAAATATATACATAGGCTTTATGATAATTAAAAATATATATACACACGTATATAAGTGTATATATGTATGTATGTATGTATGTATGCCTATATGTAGCAATGTATATGAGAATGTGTATAAATGAAAATGTAGATATATACATATATGGGGGCAAACGTATGTAGGTAAAAGTATATGTTAATGTAAAATAATGTATATGTAAATCCCTTAATATATATATATATTGTATGAAGATAAATGTTTATACTTAGGGAAACATCATCATGGGAAACATTTAATTCTAGCAAGCAAAACATAAAATCAAGTCACATAAGATAGCAAATCAACTCATATAATCAAATCAGCCTTCATATGAATCAAATCGAAATAAAACAAAAAAAAATTAAAATAAGAAATTTAAGGCCTGTATATGAACAATATGTTTCAGCCTCTTATTTACTTATTTCCCTCATCTACATACCATATGTTATCTGCACATATACCATTCTATTCAAAAATATAAAACAAAATCAAAGTCAAGTTTTAAATCAAGCCTTTCATAACGTATCAAATCCACCTTATAAATCAATCAGGGCAGGAATCAAATCAGCAAATCAAAAAACTAAAAATAAATAAATAAAGCTTGCACATATGCAGGCCTCTACCTTGCTATGTACACTAATTCCTCCTCTCCTATATATTCATAGCCTAGCTTTTCAGTTTTCTCACACATAAAGGAATTTTTTTTGAATAAACCTGTCATTTAAGTGAAGAAAGAAGAGGAAGAAGAAACAGCAGTTTTCAAAGAACTGAGAGTTAAAACCTCCACTGTTTAATAAGAAAATCCTTGTATATGTTAATACTTGAGAATATAGATGTGTCTTTAGCCTGTAATACTTGTGTATGTGATTGTCATGCTATGATGTCGATGTATATATATATGTGTAGACTTGAGCAACTTCACCTGTATACCAAACAACCTGCACATCACCAGGAATAAGCTCTCCGTCTTGTTTTATTGGATAAAACAGTGGAACTTTCTACTTTAGAAATGAATAACTCAACATTCACCCCGATTTAAACAATGGTTCCAAGACAAAACTATTTATTTTTAAGTATAGAACATTTCGAAATTTTTTGCATTCAATCTCACCAAGCATAGGAAGAGAAAATCATTTGTAACAGTGAATGACACAATGTTGTCAAAAATCCAACTAGCTTAAATTAATAATCAGATCATATAGTTGAATTCACGATGGAAATGCATGATTTTTGCGAGTGATGGGAGAATTTTTACTGACTTATAGAAGGAAAATTTTTAAGATGAGCGGAATTAGGCGAAAGGTCGAATTCAAGAACCTCGGTTGATTTGGGGGCACGACACTTGGCGTGGAGGAGCGTTAGGTGGTGGCGAACCCGAGAAAAATGGGAGACAATTTTTCTGTTGAATGAGGAAATGTGGCAAACTCGCGGTAGGGTTTGGGGTGGGATTTTGTTGAGGGTCGTTGTCGTGGAAATGGCGATGTGGAAGAGGCGAGTGAGATGTGCAGTTGGGGGGAAAAGATGGGGAAAGTCATGGAGAACGTAGTGGGGAAGTTTTGTGGTATACGGTGGTGGGTGGTGGTGCAGACAGGCAGAAGGGGTGGCTCGACTATGTTCATGGTTTGGGTACCAGTTCGAAAATTCGAACTGGGCTTGTGTGACGACCCTGACTCGACCTTCGAAAATTGGCACCGAATACGACACTCGTATTCCAATGCCGCAGATCCAAACGTCGAATCTGGTTCGCCAGAGCTTATAACACATCAAGTATAACAACACAGTGGAAGAAAAGAAATGAATATCATCGATATACAATATTCGATACAACAATGATACAATATGAATCAATATCAGAGATACAAGATAACAATGCTACAGCGGAAAACCCAAAAACTCCAAACAACAACAGCAACTCTAACTCCAAAGCACCCAAAGCAAATATTCCAAACCACAAGCTCGAACCACTATCAAGTTTCACAAAGCAAAGCATGTCTCGTCCATGAATCCAAAGACTCCAATATCAAGGATCTCCGAATAATACCAAAGATAAAGTAAAAAGCTATCGAATCGATATCTATATCTACAATCTGAAAAACCCAACTCTAGACTGCCCGCGTGGAAAATTATAGGCACTCAGAGTTTAGGAAAGGAACAGTAAACTCCACGTCAGTCGTAGGACTGGTATGAGCAAAAGAATAATAAATTTTCTGTTGTATTTTTTACTTACTCAATATTAACAATCAAAAGAATCTATTTACTTACAGTTTTTGAATTTGTTTAAAGCTTCAAACTTGTTGAATCACTTGTGAATCGGGTTTTCAGTTTGAATCAAAAAATTAATTTCCAGGCTTTTGTTTTTAAATCTAAGAACTGCAATTTGCATTTGCACTGATCTCTTTTTCCCTTTTCCAGATTTGAAAATTACTTTTACCTGATTTTGTTTTCAATTTGAAACAGCCCGGAGTTTTGATTTAAACTTGCATCAAATTGAATTTGGTTGAAGATTTGAATTTTCTAAGATGAATTTGCACATATGTGTTTATGAAATTTAGCTCTTATTCATATTTTGTAATTTTAGATTAAAAGAGAAAAAAAACTTGCTTGCCACTTGTTAATATTCTTGCTAACACTTGTATAAATTCTTTGTCCTTACCTCACAAATGTCATTTACATCTATTTTGTGTTTAAACCCTTATTAACTTTCATTTATTTAAGTAGATCATCTATTCTATATTGACATAAGTTTATGTCTCCTTGTTTATACTTTTCCTTTTTTATATACATTTATAAAACAAAATTATTATTTTTATTGACTTTGTTTTCAATACATTTATATCTTAAACTTAAGATATTAAACTTATTAATAAATACATGTTCTAAAATTCTCATTTTAAACTTAAGAAATCATACTTATTATACTTTGTTTCAAATATAAAATTTTCTTTAAGTCCAATTAAATTTCAATATATTAACATTTTATACCTTCAAAATATAAATTCTTATCAAAGCTTTATATTTATTTATCAACTATATTTATTTTCAAGTATATAAGACAAAAGCATTTTAAATCTTTTATTTAACCTTGTTTAACATCATATTATATATTAAAATTTAGAAAACAATTTTCTTATTATCTTTAAAAATATAGCTTTTAAATCCAATTTATTTCCTAAGATGTTTATTCTTGAATTTCAATCTATTTTATAAATACATGTTTATTCCCAATATTCAAATTTATTTTCTATCAATTCATAATTTAACCAAACTAAACCAAAATTTTATATTAATTTCCAAATAAATTAGGTTTTAGAAAATCAGGAATGTTACAGATTCCCCCTTAAGAAAATTTCATCCTCGAAATTTGAAAGCAGGGAGACAACCAAGAAATATAGAAAGATCTAGAGATGAATCACCAGATTAAACTGAATCTATTCTGCATTTGGCTTCCCAAATCAGAATATCAGTCATGGATACAAGAACGAATCATGATACTCGGGTTACCGGAACTACGAATATACAGGGGCACTGGTTAGTTTGAAGGATAACTAACCACTTGTAGAATATACCTGGACCCAATAGAATGAAAAGATATATGGATGCAATCCAAAAAAAATTTAGTTTAAACAACCAAAATATACCTATCAACCATAGCAACCAAATCAAATAATTCATCCAAACAAACAATTCTGACACATCTGGAGTTTGTGTCCCATGCAAATATATATCAAAGCTTCTTCCTAGAGCTACCAGGAATCATCAACGATTTGAAAAAACGAATCATAGGAGATTGATAGAGAAAGTTGTTTCCGCTATTGCAGGGTATTGACCATTTGTAGTGGTATTTCCCTGTCCCCTATCTCATCATCTTCTTGCACTCATACTCACTATCAGTGGATAGTAATAGAATTTACCGAGGCATTCGAACGGATGTCTTAGGGATATACACATGCTAAGGTACACTTCACCCTATCTCTAATGAGTCACTTAATGTGTTATACTCCTGAGCTAAAGTTTCAACCTTCAGCTCTGATACCAATTGTGACGATCCTGACTCAACCTTCAAAAATCGGCACCGAATACGACACTCGTATTCCAATGCCGCAGATCCAAACGTCGAATCTGGTTCGCCGGAGCTTATAACACATCAAGTATAACAACACAGCGGAAGAAAAGAAATGAATATCATCGATATACAATATTCAATACAACAATGATACAATATGAATCAATATCAGAGATAAAAGATAACAATGCTACAGCTGAAAACCCAAAAACTCTAAACAGCAACAACAACTCTAACTCCAAAGCACCCAAGGCAAAAACTCCAAACCACAAGCTCGAACCACCATCAAGTTTCACTAAGCTAAGCAAGTCTCGTCCATGAATCCAAAGACTCCAATATCCAGGATCTCCAAAGAATACCAAAGAGAAAGCCAAAAGCTACTGAATCGATATCTATATCTACTATCTGAAAAACCCAACTCTAGACTGTCCGTGCGGAAAATTGTGGGCACCCAGAGTTTAGGAAAGAAACAATAAACTCCAGGTCAGTCATTGGACTGGTATGAGCAAAAGAATAATAAATTTTCTTTCGTATTTGTTTATTTACTCGATAATAACAATCAAAAAAATCTATTTTCTTACAGTTTTCGAATTTGTTTAAAGCTTCAAACTTGTTGAATTGCTTGTGAATCAGGTTTTCAGTTTGAATCAAAAGTTTAATTTCCAGGCTTTTGTTTTTAGATCTAAGAACTGCACTTTGCATTTGCACTGATCTCTTTTTCCCTTTTCTAGATTTGAAAATTACTTTTGCCTGATTTTGTTTTCATTTTGAAACAGCCTGGAGTTTTGATTTAAACTTGCTTCAAATTGAATTTGGTTGAAGAATTGAATTTGCTGAGATGATTTTGCACGTATATGTTTATGAAATTTAGCTCTTGTTCATATTTTGTAATTTTAGATTAAAAGAGAAAAAAAAACTTGCTTGCCACTTGTTAATATTCTTGCTAACACTTGTATAAATTCTTTGTCCTTACCTCACAAATGTCATTTACATCTATCTTGTGTTTAAACCCTTATTAATATTCATTTATTTAAGTAGATCATCTATTCTATATTGACATAAGTTTATGTCTGCTTATTTATACTTTTCCCTTTCTATATACATTTATAAAAAAAATTATTTTTTTATTGACTTTGTTTTCAATACATTTATATCTTAAACTTAAGATATTAAACTTATTAATAAATACATGTTCTAAAATTCTCATTTTAAACTTAAGAAATCATACTTATTATTCTTTTGTTTCAAATATAAAATTTTCTTTAAGTCCAATTAAATTTCAATATATCAACATTTTATACCTTCAAAATATACATTCTTATCAAAGCTTTATATTTATTTATCGACTATATTTATTTTCAAGTATACAATACAAAAGCATTTTAAATCTTTTATTAAACCATGTTAAACATTTTATTGTATATTAAAATTTAGAAAACGGTTTTCTTATTATCTTTAAAAATATAGCTTTTAAATCCAATTTATTTCCTAAGATATTTATTCTTGAATTTCAATCTATTTTATAGATACATGTTTATTCCCAATATTCAAATTTATTTTCTATCAATTCATAATTTAACCAAATTAAACCAAAATTTTATATTAATTTCCAAATAAATTAGGTTTGAAAAAATCAGGAATGTTATAGCTTGGATGGCGTGTTTCTGGAGGGTCATTGGGACGCGGGGTTGCTCGGCGACCGATGGAGATGGTCAGCGGTAAGGTTTCGATCCTCGGCAATCGGTGTACATGCACGGTGGTGTGCATGCTATAGTCGGTAAGAAAAAAACAGGAAAGAAACAAAAAGAACATGAGGGAAGGGAGAAGATTGGAAGTTGGGTCGTGATCTTCTTTGCCTTTTTGGGCCGGTCGATATATTGTGGACTGGTTGTTCAAAATAAAAACAAGCATAAGTGTTTTAGTAATGGCTAAATTTTGGATGTTAATAATCGTTCAATTCTTTTTAAGAACATTGTTTTCTCATTAACAAAAATTTCCAATGGATATGAAGTTCTTGTGTTGTAACCCTCTAGGCTAACCCTACAAGTTAAACTAAATTTATTAACTAATATGGAACTTAATAAATTTAATAATTAAAGCGAGCTATTAAAAGTAAAACTTATTTGATTAAATCATAAGTAAATAAATAAGTAATTAGATTCTAAATGGTTTAACCTTGTGATAATTAATAAAATTTGTTATTGGCTGGATTAGTAATCGGAGTTAACCAAAAATAAATTGTTTATAATTTCTTAAATTATAAGTAAATTTGGATCAAAAATACAAGTAGATTCAGTAATGAAAAATTATTAATTCTGATTGTAAATTGTTAAATATTAGCATTAAGCATTATTTTAGTTAATGATCTATGTTTTGGTTATTGTCCTTGAATATTTACTTTAACAACATTTGTAACAGATCCCTCTATATGAGTAAATGCCACCCTAAATATAAATTGTTTATTTTAAACAATTTGCCCTTTTTAAATTTATTGCTTGAATTCGAAGAAACCAGAATTGAATATTAGCGTTGTCCGAAACCACTTCGATTTGAAAATCACTGTGAACCTGTACGGGTCTGATTATAGAGTCACCATGCTGGAATTGGATTAATTTGAAAAAATCAACTATTTTAAATAAGTAACTATCCGTGGACATTATGATTATATCGATGGATTTCTATTAAAGGGTTTTGGTTATTGTAACGACCCAATATTTTCAACCATTCGCATCCGCACATTGTCGGACTTGAATTGTTCAAAATACTGCGTTGTAGATAAATTTGGCAAAACTCAGAATGTACAATAAATAGATCACAGAATCACATACACAGATATCAGAATCTCGCAGCGGAAATTAAAAATTTAGTGGTTCATGAAGCCACTGATATAACTTCAACAAAACAGAACTTACATTGTCTATAATCCTCAATACAAATTTTAAGACATAAATAGAGATAGAGTCTTCAAAGTCTTGAATTCCAGAAAAGATAAAGGCTGAAACAACTTCCAGCAGCGCGAATGATCTACTGAGTGTCCTAGCTACGGAGAAGAAATTGAAGCTGCAACTCAGGCTGACCCGAGCGAAAAATAAAACATAACACTCGAGTCAGGACATACATACTTATATAATGTAAGCTAATTCAAGTGTACTGTAATATAGAGCAAGTAACTTAAAGGATGCTTGGGACCGCCCATCCTCTAAGGATCCGTCAAACTATTTACTATGTAGTATATTGCGCTATTATAATAGTGTCTATTTATAAAATAAACATACTTTTAAATAGCATTAAGGCTTTACATTTTCCACCTTAACACGTAATAGTCCCAGTAGTCCATCCAATATCATAGCTCCTCCTGATCGGGAAGCAACTAGAGGATACCACACGGGCTACGGGAGAAATCTAAACTCGTACAAGGCTCGGTATGGTAGATGACACGGCACAACTAGGCAATGCCAGGGTAGATATACCAATTGCTATCCAGGCTGGTGGAAACGCGTAGCCGCAGTTACCGCCCACCTCGGACTAACTCCCAAAAATCAAAATATAGAGGTGGCCACCGAATCAATCCAAAATCATAGTATAATATCGAAGAGGAGCGTCCGATCAGAGGAATGACCTCATTGGCCTGGAATTGCTCCTGTTTTAGCCACCTTATGCCAACTCACGGGAGTCGGGTCCACGTATTTACCTTACAGGAAACGCCACCACCGACCTACTTCATTCTGGAATCTCCACCGCGTACACGGTTGGTCAAAGTGGTTTTCGGTATCGACAGAGAGTATGTCCATATCCGATCCCGGTCTCTTTGCCAACCCATCGTTATTATAACCCGTGGTCATTTAAAAACAATTTATACTTTAAAACCAGTATAAACATTTCCATTTCAAAACTATAAATACGATATCATTTAAAACCCAAAACAACATGATATCGTTATATTCAAATATAATTCTTTTCCAAAACCATACTGCTTAAAATTTATAATATCTGGAAACCAAATATTTGAATTATACCTTTAAACCATAATATATTGGAAATTTTTCTTTAAAAAAAAAACATAACTCCCAAAACACAAATGGTTTGGATCTAAATGGTTTAACTTTATGGTTACTTTGTAAAGAAGATAATTTACATAGCTTTACAAATATATTTCTTTATTTTAAACCATAATTTAAATATCACTTCATGTTCCCAAGACCATTTCAATTCCTATATATATATCCAATTGGAGTATTAATATTCAAAACTAAGGTTGGATATTTTTTCTTTCAACAAATTAGTGTTTATTATTTCGTCTTGAATATTCCCATAAATTCCATAGATAAAACTCCAAAATTATGCCATTAAATAATTTCAAAATTTACTTAACACTAGAATGTTCATCTTAAATTTATTAAGAAAAATCCAGTTATAAATCTCATATCTTAAAGGTCTCCAAAACTTAAACATAAATATAATTTATCAAATTCCTTAAATTTCAAAACAATCAAATTCCAGATTCTATAGCACTTAGGAAATGCTACCTAAAGTTACGGGTAAAACTAGTCCAATTTCAAAAGACAGCATTTAAATGCTTTAGTAGATTGTTTAACTTAATAAATATTTCCAAATATAACTTATATATATATTTCTTAACTGAAATCTTATCCTTTCAAAAATCCAGAATTTCCAAAATAAGTTATATTCCAAAATTTTATTCAAATATTTATTTATTTATTTATTAACATTTATAACTCATTCAAAATCAATATAAAATCCTTTAAAGATATTAAATCAAATATTTAACTTCCAAAATAATTTTAAATATTTCAGAAAATATTATAAGGACCACGGGCCTGTATATAGTTTTCTAGCCTAGGTCAAGTGATACGGATTTATATCATTTCAATCCGTAATTTACAAACCCCGGGTTCTATCATTTCAAACCCGCAATCCCAAGTTAACAGTTAAACAGTTAACATAATAATAGCACAGTAATCATCATTTAGGCCTATCATTTCAGCCCACAACAATCTAAATTTAACAGGGAACTTGCAGTGGTGATTTAAGCAGTAAATAAACAATAATATAATATAACTGCAGAAATAATACAACAGATAATAACTGATGAGGTGTCAATTTAAATGGGATTCATCATTCTACGTTATACTACAGACAGATAATATTTAAATAAAATTTTTACACATACACTTGCGATAATTCACAAAATATATGTACATATGTCTGGTGAGGAATACTCACCTTAAACGCTGCAGTGGATCTAAATCAAACACGGTATCTACTTCGGAAAAAAAAACGGAAAGCACGATCAAACTTCGGCGGATGCAAAGCCTTGACTTAAATCTATAAGATCCAAATACCAAGTATGCGAATTTAAAAATTACGGTCAAAGCAAAATTTCAGAACAACTGGAACGAATAGAATAAAAGAAATTTAGTTCAACTTGCTCGACTACTACAACCCGCTAACCGTCTCAACATATCCTAGGCCCATACTTCAACCGTACGCATGCATAAAATAAATTGAATAAATTGCAAAATAAATTGCAAATTTAATACAATTGATTGAATAAAAAGATGTTATGCACCCAAACAAAACAAATACATGTTTAGACATTATTAAATTATTTCTCACATTTTTAATCATATTTATCATGATCAATTATTTTCATTCTCATATATATTTATTTAAATAAAATGACAATATTGGCAACAAACACAATACTGTTCAAATTATTCGATTTAATCAAATGTAGCCACTAACTACATTCGAATTCATTAAATAATACTTTATTTCACATACATGTTCATCATGTTTAGGCAAATTATTTCTTCTTTTACTTTTATTATTAAACATTAAAAGGTGATTATTGGTATACATCACCAATATCCTTTTATTAACCATAATAAATACAATCCATTGATATTTATCCACCCAAATTCTCAAATAAGTAGTTAAATTTATTTTTAACCATCTTAAATTTATTTCAACCATTAAAAATTGAAATAAATGTCATTTTATTATATTCACCCAAGATTTATTCATACAATATTGTTTATTTGAATTAAACAACATTTCATATCATTTTCTCCTTATCAATTTATCTTCTCCATTATTAAATTGTAATTCTTTTTTTTTCTTTCTATGCCTTCCTCTTCAAACTGCACTTATCCAAATCCACAATACCACTAACTACATCATAACTACACTAATTCCATAGTCTAGCTTCCTACAATCAATTTATATCATTTCTTCCAGCCTACTACTAACAAAGTTCTATATGTATTTATAAATGGCACGGCATGATGGGGAAGTAGCCGAGCAAGGAAATCAGAGAACACAAGAAGGAGGAAGGAAAATTGGAAGAAGCAAAGAAATAAACAATGCAAATTATTTACCTGATAGAAGCTTGTACCAGAGAGGGACAAACAAGGAGATATGAAAACTTATGTGAATGAGGCAAAGTATTTATAGATAAACTTGCGAAATAAAAAGGGGAGATAAATAGGCAGGTTTGAAAACGTAAGAAATAAATGCAAGCGTTGATTTTTGAGTGCATGCGTTTAGGCAAGAGATTTATTTCCAGTTCTTCTTGTTTGAATGCTACACGAAAATTGTGATAAATGCATGCGTTGATTTCTCTTTCCAGTTTTATGTTTGAACGATATCACTCTTTTGGATTTTTTTTTTTAGATAGCTTGCGTGATTTATACCAGTTATAATCTAAATTTAAAGCATGCGTTACTGCAAATTTGAACAGATTTGATTGAGGAAGCAAAACTTGAGCTCTTGCGTGATTTATGGTAAGCAATGAAAAAGCTTTTAACTGAAAAGGCAAAAGTAATAAATGCTTACATAAATATTTACTTGATCAATGGTTCGAAAAATTTATTTATTGCAAAACAAACGCAGTGGAAACAGAGAGATATAATGGGTATGCGAAAATTTGCAAAGATAGGCAAGATTAAATTTTGAATGCATTTAATTTAGGTGAGAGGAAAAATGGCAATTGGAAGAGTTGATATTTTTGTGGATAAGGCTGCGTGAATAAATGAATACAGTGACATGCTCAAGAAACAAATGGTAAGAGGCAAATGTCAAAATGTTAAAAGAATAAAATTTTGTGTCACACGCAAAGGAAGGCAAATTTGATTTCCAATTTGATTGAATTAAATGAAACGGCAAGAATTGGCAAAGATTTTGGAATCAAAATTTGAAACCCAATAGAAAGCTGTGGAAAAAGGTAACGTTTGCTATAAAACTACTGACTGATATTTTTAATCCATATAGATATTTAAATATGATTTTTAAACTACGCCAAACTGACGTAATACAAAACACCCAACTTTTATAAAAAAAATAACGTTTTTAATTTATACGTTTATTACGTTACTTATACCATAAATTTATGCGCCCTTTAAACGCGAATTTTAACAGTTCATTAACCTACTAAATTCTTCAACATTATTACTTAACAAAATTAAATTGGTTTTCATATATACATGTATACCATATTCACTTTAATATTGCAAATTTAATTATCTTTTAACAAAGTTAAAACTTCAAAACTTTTAATTTTTAAATTATTTAATTCCCTCTAATTGATTTCCATATTCTTCTAATTAATTAATTCCCCTTTAATTGCCTTTAATTGATTTCAATTGATTACCTTATCCCTTTTAATTACCCTCCTTAATTGATTTCAATTAATTACCATATTACCAATTAATTATCCTCCTTTAATTACATACTCAAATTTGGTTACTAACTTAATTAGTTAATTAACCCTTTTTGTTAATTATCAATCCTGCGACGTCTCACATTAATCCGTCCGCTTTGTAGGCACTGGTAGCCGGACTGGTTACACGGGCAGATTTCTCCTACAAAATGGGGATTAACCTCGTGTCCTCATGCCATTAACCAAAAGAATTAACTTATTTATCTTTCATCAATTTTATTAATTTGCATTAATTATTCAATAAATTAATTCTGGTCAACTACTGAAATTTTACAATTAATTTCTCTATTAATTGTCATAAATTTCTTTTTGAAATATCTATTAATTGTCATTAACTCCATTTTAAAATATCCGTATGTGCCTTTATTCAAGTTTTGAATTGCTAACTAGGAATAAGGTAGATTTATCAAATAAATTGATTGTAAGCTTCATTGTTTTAAATTGCTTAACAATGTTCACTGCTAACATAATTAATATGTCAAAATTGAGAATATTCCACCAACATGATTTGCATGTCATAACCTACCAAATTAACATAATTAATTAACTACTTTAATATGTTACAAATTTTCTCCTTTTCATTATTTTTAGGGAATGGGTATAACAACAGATATTATGATAATATCCAAAACATTTAGTTACCACACACTTCATTATACATTATAAAAATTTCCTTTTTTTTTCTTCTTCTTAAATTTAGTTACAAAAATCATATTAAATTAACGAGTTTAATTCTCTAAATTAAATATTTAAATAATATTGGTAAACACAATTTATATAAATTATATTCCTAAAAACAAAAAAATTAAAAGAAATAAATAGCTAAAAACTAGGGCTGTTACAGTTATAATCGGATAAAAACTCGTGTGTTATACGAGTTACCCTGGTTTTAAAAGATTTTTATAACTTAAGTAGTTTGGCATTTGGCGGGTTTTACTCACACTGGTTTCCACCCTGACTCGGATGTTACTTTATTGTAATGGTCGGTTCAGTCTGTGTATTACAAAATTTTTAGGTTAGGGCGTTTTTGGAGTCCGGAGACGAGCTGGATGATAGAGGTGTATTGCACGTATTGATTATTTTCCGCTGTGTATTATAGGCTGTTTTATTCATTATTAGGGACAATTTATTTTAGTAGTCCAAATTATTTGTTGATAATTGTACTATGATACCTTGTATATAGATTAACAGTTATTGTTTTTTTATAAAATGCTGCTATTGTATATTATATTTTATTTCCGCTGCGATTATGAGATTCTGTGTTATTGTTTCTACTTTCTTCTTTTATCTCTTTTCTTCTTAACCCTAACAACCTGATATTTTCGGCACCCGATTGCTCGGCACTCTATACAGTGGACGTACTAGTGTCGATTTTCGAGGGTCGAAAATCGCCCGGCCGTTACACGTGGTATCAAAGCTGAAGTTAAGCGAGAACCTTGGCTTTGGTGGGGATTACTCACTAGAGATAGGGTCGGTAGTACCATAAAATGAGTCGAGTGTAGTATATATGTGGGCGTACTTGTTATTTTCTTATATAATGGTTTTAAAATGATCTTTAAATAATTTTGATATATAAAATAAATAATTTTTGTAGATTACTGTAGTATATCAAGGTGATTGGTTGTAATTATTACAATCAATTAAAACTATTAGACTTAAGTGGTAAAAAATATACAACCAAATAGAATTTGGATAAAAATTAACTATACAAGTAAGTCAAGCTAAAAATAGATTGAAAACTAAATTTAAATCCCGAAAAATTCAAAAGAATTTCCAAAGTATTTGAAATAAGTTACCCTGATTATATTTTTCCAGTAAATTATGATGGAATATATGATGTGTTTGATTTCTAGATATGATAATTATCATAGATTGGGTATTGTGTCTTAATAAAGGATTTTTATTACAGAATAAACAATGATGAAACTTAGTGAAATGTTTTAAGGAAGTAAAATTATATAAGCATGACTTAGTTAGAAATGGATCTTAAGGGGAGTTTTTGGAATCTAGCCCCAGAAATTTTGAAACTATTACAATGTGTTGGAGGAAATAATAAATTTTATTATTTAGTACATTTTTGCATATAGAAATCTTTGTTTAAAACAAGAGTTGCTTGAAGATGAATTTGTTTTGGATTAAAAACCAAGAATGGTTTAAAAATTTAAAGTGTGATTTGGTATGTAAATGGGATAAATATGTAATTTGTGGATATATGTGATTCCAAAATTGATTTGAGATTAATACTGTTGTTTGAATTCTGGAATCCCTCAAAGAATGTGAAGTATAACCCAAAGGAAAATAAGTTTTTTAACTTATAAGTGGGAAGTGATATTAGTAAAAATTGGATTTGGAATGAAAAATTTAAATTGAGCAAGGTTAAATGGATTGAATGGAATGGAAATTTACTCAGGACAAGTTAATTAAGTTTTGAACTTATAGCCTGAATTGGAAATTTCATAGTGAAACTAAGATTTAACTTATGAGAGGTAAATGAATTAAATTGTAAAAGAAAAGGTATGGATTTGATGAGAGTTGCAAAAGGGAAGAAACGTGTGTAAATGAGTTCAAAATGATTTTTGAAATAAAAACAGGTTTCGAATGCTGTAAATGTGTGATGGATATTGTTGATTGGTGTTTTAGATAATTTCAAGGTTTATTTACTTTGATATATCCTGCTATCATCCTGTTTATTATTTATAGTATATAAAACTGTAAATTGGATTATTTCGAATAAACTAAAAAGTGGATTGAAATGATATATCCATTACTGAAAATAAATGGAAATAAAACTTTATTTTGAAACTATCTAAATCATTTTGATTTTTAGAAATAAAAATGAATTTATGGAATGGAACTATTTTGAACTTAAGTTTTAAATGTTAAAACAAAACTTATCAACCGAAATTGTCGAAAGAAATGGGCATAAACTTTTGAAGTTATAATTGGGAAATAAATTGAATTTTGAAAATCGATTGTTCCAAAAAGATTTGGACTCTTACGCGAATCTTAAAATAAGTTTAAGTAATGGTAATTTAAATGAATATTTGAAATTTGGGCTCAGAATTGAATTATTTTAAAGACTTGTGTTGTTAAATTAAATATTGAGGGTTAATTTGATTTAAGTGATTAAATCGTTATTTTGAAAACCAAACTCGAACTTATATAAATCGAGATGGCTTAAAATTTAAAAATGGAATTGGAATTAATTCAAATTGGAATTGAATGGAATTAATTGGAATTGTGATCGAAGTTGAATTAGTTCGAATTCAAATTGGAAATTGATTTGAATTGGAATGGGAATCGAAGTTAGTTGAAATTGGAATCTGGATTGAAACAATTTAAATGGAAGTGGAAAATGGAAATTCATTTGAATTGGAGATTGGAAACTGATCAATTTGACTCTGAAACTAATTTCAAATAAATTATTTTAACGTAAATTGTTTTAAATCTATCTTCTTAAATATTTTAATTATTTTTATTTTCTTTTCAAGCTTACAAACCATTCCTTTTAAACTCAAACTATCTTATATTAACTATTTAACTATTTTACAATGATTCAAACTATTTTCTAAATTCAAACTGGTTAGAGTGGAAATTGGTTATATTTAAATAAGGGATTTAAATACGAATTTGGATAAAATTGAAGTATTAACCCGTATGGAAAATTGAAGCAATTCTAAATTGGAACCGAATTGGATATTGAGGTAAAAATGATTTTGAAGTTAAGGAGTATATTTTTGAGTAAATATGATGATTTTAAAATTAAAGTTTAGACAGTATTATAACTGAAACTCACTTTATAAGAAGTAAGTAATGTTACAAATGACTTCGAAAAAAGGAAAACGAATTTGAAAATTTTATTTTGCATTAATGAGATTATAAATGTTAGTTATATATTCAGATTTCCTTATTGAATTTATAATCAGAAGAAATGATCTTGGAAAGATATTTGAGGGTACTAAAATTGAGTTTATATAAGTATGAAGTGAACTCAGAAGTTATTGATCTGAAAATTATTCGAGTTGAAGGAATGATTTTATATGTATATAAGAATGAAACTGAAAGGGTTTTGAAACTCATTAATTTTGAAAGGCTTTTGATTTGGCAAAAAAGAAAATTTTGGAAATTTGGTAAACCAAATTCTAGAATTATCAATTTTGAAGATATCGATTTTGTGTAAATGAGGTTTATATTTGATGCATATAAAGAGTATGATTTGAAAGGTGATATATATGTATATAATATGATATGTTTTGAGAAAAGATTGGAAAAAAGGCACCCCATTGAGAGTCGAAACTTATAGTAGGAGATCCACTAAGTGGTTCTGCCTAGAACCCTAAGGGCGGGTTCAATGAGATTAGGATCCCAGAGGACGTCCAGACAAAACTCGAGTTCCTGAGGATTGTGTTTAGGGTAGCATAATTCGTGTGGCGCTGATGCCTAGAGTTACATTGGGATTATGCTATGACGACAACGTAACCCTTGTTTAACTACGATCTACTGTGTTCCATAGCATAAGTCGTGCGGAAGTGTTTGCCTATGATCTACGCTTGACTTCGCTAGGAGAGCGACGTAGCATCGGTAGATTGTGATCTATGTGGTCTATAGAGAAATTCGTGTCGCACCGAGTGCCTACAGTCTACATTGGGAATCGACTGGTGTAGTCTATGATCTATGTGGTAAAGTTTCGTTTGGTAGTGTAATTCGAGTGGAACTGATGCTTACAGGTACATGAGTTTTGCTGTGATGGCAACACAACCCTAGGTGTAGCTGCGATCTGTTGCAGTTGCCATAGCGAAATCGAGGGGTGCGGATGTCCACAGTTTTCTTATGGATTTCACCGGGATGGCTAGGTAATGATCGTGCTAACTATGATCCATGGGAGGGGGCGATGATTTCCATAACATTTTTGAAAAGGTTTTTCAAGTATTTTCACTGAGTGTTGAAAACGGGTCTACTAAGTACTTGTAGATTTTCAGTCCTATGCTTGATCAACATATGACTGAATTTCTGTGAGAACGAGGATGAACTTGTTAAGACATCAAGTTATAAAAAGTATTTTTATATAGAACTAGCTTGGTAATACTATATAAGATAAAGTGTTTTAAAAATTGTATAATAAAAGAGTAAGGAGTTAAAATGTTTAAAGGATGATCAAACTATCAATAAACATCAAAATTCTAATTCTCGCTTCATTCATTTTCAATGATGAAAAGTTCTAAAGGGGGGAGTAATGTGACAACTAGGATTTTTTGATGTTTGTTATTAGGTAATTAACTGTTTTTGATTATTGAAATATTAATTTATTAAGTCGAACAAATAAATTTCCGATAATTAAAATATCTGAATATATGTATTGATTAAAAATTATATTTAATCTTAAATTTTAAAATTCCTAGGTATGATAAATTATTTGTATATGGAAACTCCACCATTTAAATTAAGATAAAATATCCATGAATATATATAGATAAGTATATACATAAGCTTTGTGATAATTAAAAATATATACACACATGTATATAAGTATATAAATATGTGCATATGCATATATGAAGCAATGTAAATGAGAATGTGTATAAATGAAAATGTAGATGCATACATATATGGGGGCAAACATATGTAGGTAAAAGTATATTTTAACATAAAATAATGTATATGTAAATCCCTTAATATATATATATACATATAGTGCATGAAAGTAAATGTTTATACTTAGTGAAACATCATCATGGTAAGTATTTAATTCTAGCAAGAAAAACATAAAATCAAGTCCCATAAAATAGCAAATCAACTCATATAATCAAATCAACCTTCATATGAATCAAATCAAAATAAAACAAAAGTAAAATAAAATAAGAAATTTAAGGCCTGTATATGAACAATAGGTTTCAACCTCTTATTTAATTGTTCCGCTCATCTACATACCCTATGTTATCACACATATACCATTCTAGTTGTTTGCGCCAAAATTGGTCACAAACCCCAAACGTCGTGAATGCACCAATATATGAATATAGATCATCAATATCCGGACAAAAATCTCAAATTCAAGCAAAATAGAGAACAACAATTCAGGAATAACAAACAATGACACGAGATTTATAGTGGTTTGGCTATCTTCGACCTACATCCACTTCGAATGATAATCCTTTTATTGATGTCCTTCGCAGATTACAGTTGATCATAGCAGATTACAATGAAGAAATTTAAGTACAACAGTAATGATGAAGTGTAAAGTTGAATCCGGCAGAGCTGGACATCAAATAGCCAAAAAGATCACTTTTCTGTAGGCTATAGGGGGTTATTTATAGGTGTAACCTCGCTCAAACTTCGGGAGACTTCTTCTGGCATGTGAGTGGGCCCACGTGATCGATCTGATGAAGTTTCGACTCGATCCGTGATAGATACGAACAAATTTCGTATCGATCAGGATTTTTCCTAATGGAGTTGAAACTTGGCATAAACCTTCGTTGGCTTGTACGTAAGCTCCTGTGAAAATTTCATGGCATTTGGACCTATGGATTGTGGGATACGATCGATGCAATCTCGTATTTTTTAAAGGCTGCTGATTTTGAATCCATAATTTTGTACCCACCCACTTCGTGTCGATGAAAGGCACGTGCTTGCTCGTGACGTGGAATGATAAACTAGGGTAGATCCATATTTTTCGCCGCTTTGAACGTTTCTCCCCTTGGGTCGTGGACGCTCTTCATTCGTATCCACACATCGTGCTCACTCGCATCCATGATTTCACAATGTTATGTTTGCATCCATCGATCCACTCCCTTTTTCGTATCGATTCCAGGGTTACATTTTGTGTCGATTCGGTAAATGTAGATCGATACGAAGTGACCACATGGAATGTGTCTGATCGATACGATATGTAGACGAAATGGGGACCAATCGATGGATACGAAAATCGTTCTCATAATGGATACGAATGAGGCCTCACCTAATGGATACGAACCAGAGAAGCTTCTGATGGATACGAAAGCATCAATTTCCCCCATGACCGATACAAAATCATCGATTCAAAGTGCACTGCCTGTCTCCATCCTGATCGATGTGAACGTCATCGATGCGAACCTAAGCCGGTCGATACGAACGGTATCGATTCGAAATACAGCCTTTCGATCGATACGAAATGTATCGATACAAACAACCATTCACGTACTTCAACCCATCCATATCTCGAGCATACGAACTCCGATTGACCTGAAAATTGTAACATAGCCTCCCCTTGCCTTGATCATCATTCCCAATCGATCTTGCCGCGATTGGAGCTCGGCCAAATTTAGGTGATATTGATCACAACCTCTTTTCTAATCGATCTCGCATCCTGACATCCATCCTTTCCTAGCTACTCTATTGATATTCTAGCCTTAACCAAAGGGTGGGATAACATTTGCTCCGCAAAACATACCTTGTGATAAGAAGGTGTGATTTGAATAGTTTCGAATCCGATATCTGAAGTCTATAGCCATATCGTCCGAGTGCATCGTTCTTGACTGCTCTAAGTCGATGTCCGATTCCAAATCTAGTAACCAAAGCCTTCACCAATTCTATATCCATCCGAATTCGATAACCGAGTCTTAATCCATCCTTATCCAATAACTGAATCCAGGACCTCTCCAGGTCGATATCCAAATCTATAACCTCTTCGGGTTCTTGTCAAGTGCAATCCACACTTGACGACTGTGGTCCAGTGTCCCTGGTCGTCGTATAATGCCATGGCTTAAGTCCTAAGCCTAACCCTGTTCACTCCGGACCCCTGTCGAGCATCGTCCATACCTGATGACCTGTAATAATAACGAAAATGTAGGGCCTAAGGCCTAGGCCAAATCCTGGTCACTTCGAACCTTTATCCGGACACAAATCTCCAATTCAAGCAAAATAGAGAACAACAATTCAAGAATAACAAACAACGACACGAGATTTATAGTGGTTTGGCTATCTCCGACCTACATCCACTTCGAATGATAATCCTTTTATTGATGTTCTTCATAGATTATAGTTGATCATAGTAGATTACAAGGAAGAAATTTAAGTATAACAGCAATGATGAAGGGTAAAGTTGAATCCGGCAGAGTCTGTGTGAGAAATGCGGATTGCAGATCTTAAGGCTAAGATTAACACTAGAGGGGGTGAATAGTGTTAATAAAGAATTACTAAATCTTTTTAATTAATGTTAATTTAGACACAAAAGTATGCAATATACAGACACAGATAAGATCACAGAAACAATCACAGACGTAGAAATAAAATAAAAGTAGTAAAGGAAAGAACACACCGGATTTTATACTGGTTCGGAGTTACCCTACATCCAGTCCCGCAACACAAGTACAGATTTCCTTTCAAAAGCAATTGCACAATTACACCCTCGATTTCAAGGCTACAAAGTACACCCTCCAGAATTTCGATCCTTTGGATAGAGATACTTGATTTCCGGGCCACAAGTTTACCCAATTGATTTAACAAGGCTACAATCACACCTTTTCCCTTTTGATTGATTTCCAAGGCTACAATCACACCTTTTCTCGCTTAATAGATTACAAAGAAGTCTATAACTCTGAATAGCACTGAGAATCTTGTAGAGATAGTGATAAAGAATCAAACTAGAAGTAATCGAGTATGATTCAATGTTGATTTCGGCAGAGTAATGATAAGAATATGTATTAAGTAATGAGGAAGAAGAAGAGGAGTGAAAACCAGAAAATTATATTTAAAAATTCGTTGAAACTGACCCTTATTTATAGAAGAACAACAGCCATGACCATTCATGAAGAGTAATGGAGAATAGACACTTCTTTTGAACTTTGAATTTTTGAATCAAACTGTCACCATGTCGACATGGTCATGCTAGGCATGTCGACATCCCAAAGGATTTTTTGGTGTTTTTGATTTTCTTTGAAAATAACCTTTATCTTATATAAAAACTATTTTTAACTTTATAAATATACTTGACTATGGTTAAAATTCATAAGTAAATATAAAGAATAATATATATAGATTTTAACTACAATTTTATATTTAAATCTAAGTATAAATATTTAAAAGTTAAATATATTATTTAAAAAGATAGTTTAAAATCAGGAGTAATTTGACTTTGAAAATAAAGATGTTTTTAGGTAAAATTATTTAAAATCAGGATCGAGGGTTTTGAATCTTTTAAAAGGAAAGTTTTGAAAACATTTTGAAAACAGGATATAATTTTGAAAAATCATTTTGAATAAAAGTTAGTGGATACAAAATAATGTTCCACTAGATTTTTCGTAGGCTCCATCCTACTTAGGGTTCCATGCCTTTAACGGGCTCGAAGTGGATTCCATTCCGCGTATAAATTGGATTTTAAGATGCCGGTGCTTTTCTATGAGTTTTAACAAAAATTCCTAATAATAATAAAAAATACTTATCCTTGAAATTTTCAACTCTTGATAGTCTCGATACTCATGAGTCTTCTATCTTGATATTTTGTCTTGATATCTTGAATCTCTATGTTGTACAGTCTTCATTCTTAGTACCTGCATGGTTAATTCCTGTATATATATATATATATATATATATATATATATATATATAAGCTTATAAGGTTTGTATTTATATTTTATAATCTATTCTAAGGTTGTTGTCATCAAAACCATCATCTCACGGACTAACAGTCTGGACGTCAAATAGCCAAAAAGATCACTTTTCTGTAGGCTCTAGGGGTCTTTTTATAGGCGTAGTAGGTTGATACCTCGCTCAAACTTCGGGAGACTCCTTCTAGCATGTGAGTGGGCCCACGTGATCGATCCCATGAAATTTCGACTCGATCCGTGATCGATACGAACCAATTTCTTATCGATCAAGATTTTGCCCAATGGAGTTGAAACTTGGCATGAACCTTCCTTGGCTTGTACATAAGCTCCTGTGAAAATTTCATGGCATTTGGACCTACAGATTATGAGATACGATCGATGCAATCTTGTGTTTTTTGAAGGCTGCTGAGTTCGAATCCATAGTTTCGTACCCACCCCCTTCGTGTCGATCAAAGGCACGTGCTTGCTCGTGACGTGGAAAGATAAACTGGGGTAGATCCATATTCTTCGCCACGTTGAACGCTTCTCCCTCGTGTCGTGGATGCTCTTCGTTTGTATCCGCACATCATGCTCACTCGCATCCATGATTTCACAGCGTTATGTTCGCATCAATCGATCCACTCCCTTTTTCGTATCGATTCCAGGGTTACATTTCGTGTCGATTCGGTAAATGTCGATCGATACGAAATGACCACATGGAATGTGTATGATCGATACGATATGTAGACGAAACAGGGACCAATGGATGGATAGGAAAATCATTCTCAGAATGGATACGAATGTGGCCTTACCTAATGGATACGAACCAGAGAAGCTTATGATGGATACGAAAGCATCAATTTCCCCCATGACCAATCCGAAATCATCGATTCGAAGTGTGCTGCTAGTCTCCATCCCGATCGATGCGGACGTCATCGATGCGAACCTAAGACGATCGATACGAACAGTATCGATTCGAAATACTGTTTGCCGACCGATACGAAATGTATCGATACGAACCACCATTCACGTACTTTAACCCATCCATATCTCGAGCATACGAACTCTGATTGACCTGAAAATTGTAACATAGCCTCCCCTTGCCTTTACCATCATTCCCAATCATTCTTGCCTCGATTAGAGCTCGGTCAAATTTAGACGATATCGATCACAACCTCTTTTCTAATCGATCTCGCATCCTGACATCCATCCTTTCCTAGCTACTCTGTTGTTATTCCAGCTTAACCAAAGGGTGGGATAACATTTGCCCCTTAAAACATACCTTGTGATAAGAAGGTGTGTTTTGAATAGTTTCGAATCCGATATCTGAAGTCCATAGCCATATCATCCGAGTGCATCGTTCTTGACTGCTCTGAGTCGATGTCCGATTCCAAATCCAGTAACCAAAGCCTTCACCAATTCTATATCCATACGAATTCGATAACCGAGTCCTAATCCATCCTTATCCAATAACTGAATCCAGGACCTCTTCAGGTCGATATCCAAATTTATAACCTCTCCGGGTTCTTTACAAGCGCAATCCATACTTGACGACCATGGTTCAGTATCCCTGGACGTCGTATAATGCCATGGCTTAAGTCCTAAGCCAAATCCTGGTCATTCCGGACCCTTGTCGAGCATAGTCCATACCCGATGACCTGTAATAATAACGATAATGTAGGGCCTAAGTCCTAGGCTGAATCCTGGTCACTCCGGACCCTTATAGTGCATAGTCCATACTCAACGATCTGAATAAGTCGATTTTCCACGTTCGGGCAAAGCGACTCACCCCTTGCCAGGTATAATCCATACCCGATGATCGTTCACCAAAAACCAAACAAAAATCCAATCAAAATCCAATCCAAATCAAATTAGAAAATCAAAAATCCACATTCAAAACCAAAACCAACATCCAAACACGAAAATAATCATCCAAACCAGAAAACAAACAGAATCAGGAGTTCAAACCAAACTCCAAAACCAAGCCAGAAAAACGAGTATCCAATCCAAAAAAAAAGATTTCACAAACCATAGCATTGCGGTTTATCACCATTCAGAGCATTCCTAAGGGCCATCTCTGTCCCCGTACATGAGTAATTGACTTTGTCGTTTGCAAGTAGCTTGCTACTTATTACATAACATCCCAGTCAATTGATAACCAATCGACCATCATCCCTGGGCCTCACACCTTTATTGTTTGAGGTAGATGGTGCTCGCTCCTGCTCCACCGCAACATTTCGAGCCCCGACATACTGCCTCAACTGTCCATTCCTCACATGCTCGTCAATTAGTCCTTTAAGTGCCTGCAGCTGTTGGTATCGTGCCCATCCAAATCATCGAAGACACAGTGCCTTCTTGATGCCCTTTCATTTTTAGAAGGTTCTCTCCTAGCCAGCCTTCGGTAGGGAAGGCGACTCCGGGTTTCGATGAATATCCGCTCCAATGTTTCATTCAATCCTATATATGTAGAGAATTTTGGCTCTCTCCATCGTTTCCTATCTTTTTCTGAGCCATCATCAAACTTCCTTTTTCCTATACCTTTATCCTTATTCGAGCTTCCGCCAGATGGCCCTCCATCCTCAGCCGCATCCACCTCCCTTAGCTTCAAATCTGTACATGCATCTTCTTGTCGGAGGAATCTCTCGGCTTCGTGAAAGAATTTCCCAAGATCCAACGGTGGGTCCCATATCAGAGATACTTTGAAATCTGAATCCTCTCTGACTCCTGAAACTGCTGCCATTAAAACAATCGATGGATTCGGCCGATCCACCGAAGCAATCGCCGCATTGAACCAAGTTAAGAAAGCTCTAAGTGATTCATCCGTCCTTTGCTTTATCGACGTTAACGTCATCACATTCTTCGGTCTTTTACTATGAACTCGAAACTGCTTCAGAAACCTGTCTACCTGTTCCATCCATGTTCCAATAGATTCCTCTTCCGGCTATCTGAACCACATTACAGCTATGTCCGTTAAGTACAGAGGAAAACGTTGGGCCATAACTTCCTCCGATGGCTCCAGCACTTCCATATATCTTGTGTATCTCATCAAGTGATCAGTTGAATAAGCCTTGCCATTATACTTCCACGTTAGGTAGCTCGAACTCTGGTGGATTCTGAGCTATCCTGATTTCATGAGTAAACGAACTCCTATTACTCATTTTAAATCTCTATTGGTCAAAACTCCGCGCATGGTTCGCTTGATAATCTCAGCCAATCCAACATTGTTTGTCCGGGTTGCCCCCCGAGTCCCCGAAGGAATTTCGGTACATACTCTTCATCCCACGCTCTTACATTCCTTCCAGCATCCTGTTGTGTGGTGTTGACTGGAATCCCTCCGTGAACTGGTTCATCATTGTTGGGGGTGTGTCCCCGAGCCTGGGTTCATATGGATTAACAAGTGTATGCTGATTAGGGATTGCACCTTGTTGAGCTGCTCCATTTGATTGCCTCTTTGGTCCTTTTATTCCAGCTCTGTGGATCTGAACTCTTGAAGCTCCGACTGTCCCTGTTTTGTCCAACCTGTCTGAGGAGGTTTTGCATCATTTCGTCCTTATGCATAGCTCCCATCATCATTTCCATTTCATCTTAGGTGATGAAAGATGAAGTCTGGTTGGCTCCGGATGAAGCCTCTTGGCTTCCTTCATGTTGACTTCTCTCTGTCCTCTATCTTCTACTCGTTTGCCTTGTCATAGCTCTCTAGATCTAAATCTTTAAACTTTCAAACCTACTTCTCACAAATCTGGTATAGCAGGTGCTAGTTGTTCTCAGTGAAAGCACCAAAGTGTTTGCGCCGAAATTGGTCACAACCCCAAACGTCGTGAAAGCACCAATATATGAATATAGATCAGCGATATCTGGGCACAAATCTCAAATTCAAGCAAAATATATAACGTCAATTCTGAAATAACAAACAATGACACGAGATTTATAGTGGTTCGGTTATCGTCGGCCTACGTCCACTTCGAATAATAATCCTTTTATTGATGTTCTTTGCTGATCACAGTTGATCACAGCGGATTACAATGAAGAAATTTAAGTACAACAGCAATGATGAGGTGTAAAGTTGAATCCTACAGAGTCTGGACGTCGGATAGCCAAAAACCCCTTTTCTTTAGGCTCTAGAGGCCTATTTATAGGCATAGTAGGCTGATACCTCGCTCAAACTTCGGGAGACTCCTTCTTGCACGTGAGTGGTCCAATGCGATCGATCCCATGAAGTTTCGAGTCGATTCGTGATCGATACGAACCAATTTCATATCGATCTAGATTTTTCCCAATGGAGTTGAAACTTGGCATGAACCTTCCTTGGCTTGTACGTAAGCTCCTGTGAAAATTTCATGGCATTTGGACCGATGGATTGTGAGATACGATCGATGCAGTCTCGTATTTTTTGAAGGCTGCCGAGTTCGAATCCATAGTTTCGTACCAGTCCCCTTCATGTGGATCAAGGGCACGTGCTTGCTCGTGACTTGGTACGATAAACTAGAGTAGATCCATATTCTTCGCCGCGTTGAATGCTTCTCCCCTCGTGTCATGGACACTCTTCGTTCGTATCCGCACATCGTGCTCACTCGCATCCATGATTTCACAACGTCATGTTCGCATCCATCGATCCATTCCCTTTTTCGTATCGATTCAAGGGGTGCATTTCGTTTTGATTTGGTAAATGTCGATCGATACGAAGTGACCACATGGAATGTGCCTGATCGATACGATATGTAGACGAAACGGGGACCAACGGATGGATACGAAAATTATTCTCAGAACGGATTTAAGGGTTTCAATAGCTTCTTTGTAATATAAGTAATGATGTAAATAATTATTTTCAAATACTTTACATATATTTATAAAGATGTTATTTAAAATATATAAATGGTATTTAAAAATGAAGCAAGAAATTTTGCAAATGAATTTTTGAAAAGTATTAAAGTATTAAAGATGATTTATTTGCAAATGGTGCTACAAAATGAATATTTCAAGTAAAATTTATATAAGTTTCTTCGAATGTAGAATTTAAAGATGTTATATACATGGAAAAAAAATCGATTCGCGAAGTTAATTTATAGTAATATACTCGGCAAATAAATTTGAATCTCTATTTTGCAAGAATAGTTTGGAACATTTAATTGATTTCGAAGTACTAATAGTAAATTTATTGGTTCGTTTACTATTTGAATTTTTTTATTAGACCATAATAAATGTTTTTCCATGATTTGAATATTCATTTTAAAAAAGTTTGTGAAATTAATTATGAAGATATGACAATTTAAACTTTGATTTAGAAATTTAATGTAAGATTTGAGTATTCTATTGGTTTCAGTTTAATAATCTTGAGTTTATACTTATTTTAAAAATAATGAGTCTTATAACTTATCGGATTTAAGGAACTTTATTTTAAAGTTTATTGTAATGTTTTGATATAAATTTCTAACATTATTTTAGACTTTTGAAAAATCTTTGCATAATGCTATGAGGATGTTTTAAATATATCTTATATTTTTACTAAGTGAGTGAGGTTAAATGTTTTAACTTAATTTTTAGATATGTTGAAATATTTCTTTTCTCTTCAAGGGCAAATACCAAAAACTTAAAATTTTATTCAATAACCAAATGGAGTTATAAAAATAAGTAGGACAGTAGAAGCTTAAGTAATATTTTTTTTGAAATGATTCATTAATGACTTAAATATTTAATGGAAACCAAATTATGTAAGTGATTGTGTGACGCCCCACCTCTATACCCACGCTAGCCAAGGACACTACAGGGTAATGCCGTCAACTAACATGGAGAATAAGGCTGGTTGGGAGCGACCATCTATAGCTTTGCTCTAACTATCTATTGAATACATCGACAATAAACATATCAAAGAGGTCGACATAGCCAATGAACACTTAAAACATAACCATAGGTGGTTGAAGGATCTATCAAAACAGAATATGACAACTCATATGTAATATACATCACAGAACAGTAAATCATCATATACACATATACTGATACATCGCAGAGTATACAAAATAATACATGTTAAGTGGTATAGCATAGCACAATATACAGACGAGACGAAAGAGTATAAATCAGAGTTACAACAGATAAGGACTACAAAAGACGCTATAACAAAAAGAAGCTAGCGAATAGTCCATGCGGAAGCAAAATAGGCTAAGTCCAAAAGCACCTAACCTGAAACATCTCGGTCTGACCCGAGTATAAAATACACGGATCAGTCTAGATAACAAATCAGTTAGATAAACTGAACAATAATAAACCTGCAAGGTCATACAGTATAATAAATATCTCTAGGGGAGATAACACAATCATCAACTAGAGATGAATCATATAGAACAAGCCTCATATCATCGGCAACATATAGAAACAAAGGATACGATTATCCCAAAACAAGCCAGAAGGCAAATAACAAATACCAATAAGGTATACAAGTTCCACAAGGTAATCGCTATACTCCATGAGGCTCAAAAAGACCAACAACGAAGGGCGATACTAAGGGAATATACATATCAATGAAACATCAAAAAATTTGCTCGAGCTCAGTACTGTACAAACAAGGATCCATGAGCCCGAAGACTCCAAACCCAAGTATCACCCATGCGGCACATAAGGCCAACATCAGAGCGAAACTATATAGGGCAACAAACCCGAAGGCGCACACCCGAAGGCAACATACCCGAAGGCAACAAACCTAGGGAGACAGTCCGAAGACACTATCCCAGAGGCAACAAACCGTAGTGGTGAAGGTCGAAGACCCAGTACTGGACACCACTAACTGGCGGAATGTGTCACAACTCTCGAAAAGGAATCCGAAAAGTGTTAACTATGTCCCGTAACCACTCGTTCGCACTAAACGGTTTACTATCCGTCAGTCCCTTTCACACTCAAAGCAGTACAAAGTTTACCTTATATCATCGATAAACCAAACCCGAAGGTCAAAACAATCAATCGAATAGGTCGAGGATTAATCGGAAAGATAAACGCACAGATTCATGGTCCATGATTTGCCCAACCATTTAATCACCATTCCACTTCGTTCGAAGTGCGAAAGTGTGTGTTTTAAATAGAATTTATAAATTAGAGAAACGAACTTTTAAATGCGATTCGAGTGATTATTTTATAAAAACCCGTGGATTAAAATTAAAAGGAACCATCAAAGTCAAACAATTGATAATCGTACATGGGATCATCATGAATCGATTCAAATTGGAAATTCAATCCAAAAAGGCAAATTGGACTCAAACAGCAGGTTCAGTCGACTGAACAGAGTTTTCAGTCGATTGACCCTGTGCCTGGAAATTTTGCAGGTTTAGGAAACTTTCTGTTTCCAGGTTTAGTCGACTGTGTAGTGTTTTCAGTCGACTGAATCATGCCTGGAAACTTTCAGGTTCCAGGTTCAGTCGACTGAACAGAGTTTTCAGTCGACTGAATCATGCCTGGGCTGTTTTTTCAGCCTTATTCAAATGAAGAGCAAACTCTCCCAAAATGCAATCGGACGAACATTGGCTCTAAGGGCTTATGCCAATCGACAACCCGGCCCTATATGTTCCTCGATGCATCACCAAAACATGATTAAAACATCAAAGTTAGGATTTCAAAGATTTGAACCCAAAACACTAAAAATTGGATTATTCCCTAATTCAACCCAAACCAAAGGCAAGTGCATATGAACAAGGTGTTAGGAATTCATACCCAACATCAATGAAATCAAGAGAAGTAGATGTGAGTTCAAAACTCACCTTTGCACACAAAACAAAGAAGATGAAGAAGCACAATTGCAAGGAATCAACCAACTACACTCCACTTCAAACTACAAGCTTCAATCTAGAATCAAAGCAAGTATTTCCTAAGTTAGGGTTAGGAAATTACTGATATTGAAGAGGAGAAAAGATGGAGAAGGTGGAGATGAACTTACCAATGGATTCTCTTTGATTTTGGAGCAAGAATCAAGTTACAAAGGAGAAACTAGGGCTTGCTAATTTCTATTTCTTTTTCCTTTCCCCCATTTCAGTTTTTAGCTTAAGAAATAAAATGAAATGAAGAGAAGGGTTGAGCTAGGGGGTTAAGTGAGCTAGTGGGCTGAACCCAAACCCAAAACCCAATAGAAAAAGGTCAAAATTTTACAAACTCCAAACATATCAAAGATTATACTCAAAAAGATCGCAAACGCCATTTTGGACTCAATGGAAATGGTTTCAAGCTCCAATTCGGCCATTTGCAGAAAGTAACATTTCGGACCCCAAAATCCGAGTAACGACGCTATATTTAAATCAAACATTTAAATATAAAATCGTTAAATATGCTGGTTGTTACAGATCTTCCCTCCCTACAAAATTGCGTCCCCGCAATTCCTAGAGACGATATTTGTAACAACTACATACAAAAGAAAGAATAAACTTGAGATACAGAAATAGACTTACCATTACGAAGCAAGGATAGAAAACTTGGATAAGTTCGCTCGATATACTCTCTGGTTTCCCAAGTATAGTCATTGGGATTAGCGGACCATTGAACTTTAACGAGCGGCACGTCCTTATTCCGAAGGTGTCGCACCTCCGTGTCAAGCACGCGAATAGGTTGCTGTACAATAGATAAGTCCAGTGAGACCACAAGCTCTTGCAAATCAGGAGAAGTAATTACAGAATCCGATTCTCGAAGACACTTTCGAAGTTGCGAGACGTGAAACACGTCATGAATGCCAGATAAATGAGCTGGAAGTGAAACTCTATAAGCCACAGGGCCAATACATTCAGTAATAGAAAACGGTCCTATATAACGAGGAGCCAATTTCCCAGTCGTACTGAAGCGCATAACCCCTTTCAAAGGAGAAACACGAATAAAAACAAGATCGCCAATTGAGAACTCGAGAGGCTTCCTACGGTTGTCCGCGTAGGATTTTTGACGACTCTGCGCCTCTTTCATTCTCAATCGGATAAGATCAATCTTCTCGGAAGAATCACGAACAAAATCTGGACCAAGAATGAGCTTCTCTCCAGATTCCAACCAACATGAAGGTGATCGACATGGCCTTCCGTATAGGGCTTCGAAAGGAGCCATAACGATACTAGACTGAAAACTATTGTTGTAGGAGAACTCTACAAGAGGTAGATGATCTTCCCAACTACCACCGAAATCAAAGATACAAATACGGAGAAGATCTTCCAAGATACAATTCACCCGTTTAGTCTGTCCGTCAGACTGCGGATGATAAGCTATAGAAAAATTAAGCTTTGTTCCCAACGCTTGCTGAAGACTCTTCCAAAAATGACTCGTGAATAAAGGATCACGATCACTCACAATAGAACTAGGAACACCATGAAGTCTCACGATTTCCTTGACATACAACTTAGCCAAATGCGAAGCTGACCTATTAGACTTAATAGGGGCAAAATGAGCAGACTTGGTGAGGCGATCAACAATAACCCAAATACTAGAATGACCTGATCTCGAACGAGGTAGGCCGTCAATGAAATCCATAGAAAATTGATCCCATTTCCACAATGGAATCTCAAGAGGTTGAAGAAGTCCAGAAGGACGCTGATGTTCGGCCTTCACACGTTGACATGTCATGCAGTTGCTTACATAACTCGCCACATCGCGCTTCATGCCTTCCCAATAATAAAGACGACGCATATCGGCATACATCTTACTACTACCGGGATGAATGGTATACTTAGAACGATGGCAATCATCAAGAATGTCATGCCTAAGTGCAAAATAAGAAGGCACAAAAAGACGGTTCTTCTTACGAAGACACCCATGAGAATCAATGCTAAAATCTTGCAACGCCTCATCACAAGATTCAGACTCACAAAGCTGAATAAGATGCAACAAATCAGGATCACGCCGCTGAGTATCGGCAATACGATCCAATAAAATAGGTCAAGCTCCCAAACTAAATAATAGAATAGGAGAATCAGAAGATGAACCTCGATCACGAATTTCACAAAAAGATAGAGTCTCAAGAACATTCCATTCGGCAAGCATCATAGAAATAACAGCCGAATGTTTGCGACTAAGCGCATCTGCAACACGATTACCCTTACCAGGGGTATACTGGATATCAAAGTCATAAGAAGCAAGAAAATCGAGCCAACGCTGTTGTCTCATATTGAGTTCCTTCTGAGTGAACAAATACTTCAAAGATTTATGATCGGTATAGAGAATGAAGCGCTCGCCCAATAAATAATGTCGCCAAATCTTCAAGGCAAAGACAATGGCGGCTAACTCAAGATCATGATTGGCATAGCGAACTTCATTCGGACGCAGTTGCCTAGAAGCATAAGCAACTACCCGATCCCTCTGCATAAGCACAGCACCGAGACCACTACCACAAGCATCGGTGTAGACAATAAGATCATGATTCCCTTCGGGAACCACAAGAATAGGAGCATTAGTGAGAAGTTCTTTCAATGTCTGAAAGGAAGCTTCACACTTGTCGGACCAAATAAAACGAATGGCTTTCCGAGTAAGGCAAGTGAGAGGAAGCACAACACGGGAAAAGTCCTTAATGAACAGCCGGTAATAACCCGCCAATCCAAGGAAACTACGAATCTCATGCACATTCTCAGGCCTCTTCCAATACTGGATGGCTTCGATCTTTGAGGGATCGACAGAAATGCCATCGGAAGATACAACATGGCCTAAGAACTTAATCTTATTCTTCCAAAAGTGGCACTTGGAGAATTTGGCTTTAAGCAGATGACGACGAAGAGTACTCAAGACAATTATCAAGTGATTAGCATGCTCAGCTTCAGACTTAGAATAAATAAGGATATCATCAATGAAGAAAAGAACAAACTTATCGAGATATTCCCGGAATACCCGATTCATGAGATCGACAAAGAAAGCAGGAGCGTTCGTCAAACCGAACGGCATAACGAGCCACTCAAAAGAACCATAACGAGTGCGGAAAGCGGTAAGAGGTATGCTATCCTCCGCGACTCGTAATTGATGAAAACCTGTGGCAAGGTCAAGCTGAGAAAAGACCTTAGCACCACTCAATAGATCGAACATGTCATCGATCCTAGGCAATGGATACCTATTTCTGATGGTCAACTCATTAAGCTTGCGATAATCAATGCAAAGCCTAAGAGTTCCATCAGACTTCTTCACGAAAACGACCGCGGATCCCCACGGAGAAAAACTGGACTGAATCAACTGCTTGGACTCGAGCTCTAAAAGCTGCTTCTTGAGTTCCTCATTTTCCTTTGTAGACATCCTCGTGGGAGGACGACTAACTGGCTGCGCGCCTGGAATGAGATCAATGCGGAACTCAATTGCCCGTTTGGGTGGCAAACCCGAAACAGGTTCAAAAACATCAGAAAAGTCACAAGCGATAGGAATACGAGATACATCATCGCCATCTCGCGAATCAAGAGAATACAAAGCCATCTCGGAATTATCCACATCCCGAAGAACAATAGATAACTGAGAAGGCGAATCAGGATGACAAAGATATAAAATTCTCTCGGAACAAATAATCCTGGCATCGTACCTCACTAGCCAGTCCATACCAAAAATCATATCAAAACCCAAATGAGAAACAACGTGCAGATTCGCACGGAAAGAAAAGCCACATAAAAAATCTCAATATCATCACAAAGCAAACTAAGGGTCGCGGATCCCCCAATAGGATTCACAATCCTTAAAGAAGTAACCATACAAGAAACATCCAAAGATAAATCATCTATAAGCTTCTTCGATACGAAAGAATGTGAAGCACCCGTATCGAAAAGAACTCGTATACTATGATCATGAAATAGAATTGAACCCTCCAAAATAGATGGAGTCATACCTTTGGATTGAGAAGGACCTCCAGAAGCATTAGCCACATTGAGCTTGCCAGATTTTGCATTAGCAGGGGCAGTAGGACAAGCTGAAACATGATGACCTTCCTTCTTGCAATTACGGCAGAATAGAGGCTTAGGACAAGCTCGAATAATATGATCCGGAGAACCACAATTGAAACACTTTCAAACGAAAGGTGTTCCGGAAGATTGAGGCTGAGAGCTAGGACCACCGGTCTTCTTCTCCTTAGAAGGAAAAGGCTTCTTCTGAATTGGAAATGGCCTCTTGTTGGGGTTCTTAGAAACCTCAACATCTACATCACTATCACACTCCTTCTCGACGGTCTCGAGATGAAGTGCCGAATCCACCAATTCCTCGAAAGAAAGCTTAAGCTGGAGCAACAAGGACTTCTTAAGATATTTCTTAAGGCCAGAAACAAACTTCAAATTCTTCTTGTAAGAAGTGCTAATGAATTCAAGACCATACTGAGACAAAGCCTCGAACGATGCGACATACTCAGAAACAGAAGATTTCCCTTGCTTCAACTCAAGGAAGCGACGGGTCAATAGAACTTTTTAAGATTCAGGAACGAACTTGAGTTCAAATCGTCCCCGAAACTGAGTCCAAGAAAGAGTAGACTCATCAATCTCAGCTACAAGAAGCTCATACCAGTCAAGAGCACGCTCTTGTAATAAACTAGAAGTCACAAGAACTCTATCATGGTCAGAAAGATCCATGCGAGAGAAAATACGCTCGCACGTGCGAAGCCAGGCTTGGACTTCAAGAACAAACTCGAAGCCCTTAAACGGATTTCCTCCAAGATGAGCAAAATCACTGCACTGACGTGCAAAGGCAGACTTGCGAGGTGGAGACACTCGAGGAGGAACGGAAGGCTGAGTGCTCCTAAATAACTCCATAAACTGATCGGCAGACATATATACGCCATCCGGATGTGAGCCACTAGATTGTCCAACATCCGAACGTCGACCTTTGCCTCTTCCAGACATAAGCTGAAAGTCAAGATAAGGAAAAAATTATTCACAAGGTAGATATTACAATATGGGATACTACAGAATAAAATGCATTCCTAGACGTATTTCCAATATCTATCTAACCTTGATGGAATAAAGAGACACTATGATTCAAGGATCTGTATCACTTGTACACTTTGATGTACTGTAATATGTGCATCTTTTCTGTGTTTATCATATTTTGTTCTGAACTCAGCTTTGATACCACGCTGTCACGCCCCACCTCTATACCCACGCTGGCCAAGGACACTACAGGGTAATGCCGTCAACTAACACGGAGAATAAGGCTGGTTGGGAGCGACCATCTATAGCTTTGCTCTAACTATCTATTGAATACATCGACAATAAACATATCAAAGAGGTCGATATACCCAATGAATACTTAAAACATAATCATAGGTGGTTGAAGGATCTATCAAAACAGAATATGACAACTCAAATGTAATATACATCACAGAACAGTAAATCATCATATGCACATATACTGATACATCGCAGAGTATACAAAATAATACATGTTAAGTGGTATAGCAGACTACAATATACAGACGAGATGAAAGAGTATAAATCAGAGTTACAACAGATAAGGACTACAAAATACGCTATAACAAAAAGAAGCTAGCGAATAGTCCATGCGGAAGCAAAATAGGCTAAGTCCAAAAGCACCTAACCTGAAACATCTCGGTCTGACCCGAGTATAAAATACACGGATCAGTCTAGATAACAAATCAGTTAGATAAACTGAACAATAATAAACCTGCAAGGTCATACAGTATAATAAATATCTCTAGGGGAGATAACACAATCATCAACAAGAGATGAATCATATAGAACAAGCCGCATATCATCGGCAACATATAGAAACAAAGGATACGATTATCCCAAAACAAGCCAGAAGGCAAATAACAAATACCAATAAGGTATACAAGTTCCACAAGGTAATCGCTATACTTCATGCGGCTCAAAAAGACCAACACCGAAGGGCGATACCAAGGGAATATACATATCAATGAAACATCATAAAATTTGCTCGATCTCAGTACTGTACAAACAAGGATCCATGAGCCCGAAGACTCCAAACCCAAGTATCACCCATGCGGCACATAAGGCCAACATCAGAGCGAAACTATATAGGGCAACAAACCCGAAGGCACACACCCGAAGGCAACATACCCGAAGGCAACAAACCTAGGGAGACAGTCCGAAGACACTATCCCAGAGGCAACAAACCGTAGTGGTGAAGGTCGAAGACCCAATACTGGACACCACTAACTGGCGGAATGTGTCACAACTCTAGAAAAGGAATCCGAAAAGTGTTGACGTATGTCCCATAACCACTCGTTCGCACTAAACTGTTTACTATCCGTCAGTCCCTTTCACACTCAAAGCAGTACAAAGTTTACCTCATATCATCGATAAACCAAACCCGAAGGTCAAAACAATCAATCGAATAGGTCGAGGATTAATCGGAAAGATAAACGCACAGATTCATGGTCCATGTTTTGCCCAACCATTTAATCACCCTTCCACTTCGTTCGAAGTGCGAAAGTGTGTGTTTTAAATAGAATTTATAAATTAGAGAAACGAACTTTTAAATGCGATTCGAGAGATTATTTTATAAAAACCCGTGGATTAAAATTAAAAGGAACCATCAAAGTCAAACAATTGATAATCGTACATGGGATCATCATGAATCGATTCAAATTGGAAATTCAATCCAAAAAGGCAAATTGGACTCAAACAGCAGGTTCAGTCGACTGAACAGAGTTTTCAGTCGACTGACCATGTGCCTGGAAATTTTCCAGGTTTAGGAAACTTTATGTTTCCAGGTTCAGTCGACTGTGCAGAGTTTTCAGTCGACTGAATCATGCCTGGAAACTTTCGGGTTCCAAGTTCAGTCGACTGAACAGAGTTTTCAGTCGACTGAATCATGCCTGGGCTGTTTTTTCAGCCTTATTCAAATGAAGAGCAAACTCTCCCAAAATGCAATCGGACGAACATTGGCTCTAAGGGCTTATGCCAATCGACAACCCGGCCCTATATGTTCCTCGATGCATCACCAAAACATGATTAAAACATCAAAGTTAGGATTTCAAAGATTTGAACCCAAAACACTAAAAATTGGATTATTCCCCAATTCAACCCAAACCAAAGGCAAGTGCATATGAACAAGGTGTTAGGAATTCATACCCAACATCAATGAAATCAAGAGAAGTAGATGTGAGTTCAAAACTCACCTTTGCACACAAAACAAAGAAGATGAAGAAGCACAATTGCAAGGAATCAACCAACTACACTCCACTTTAAACTACAAGCTTCAATCTAGAATCAAAGCAAGTATTTCCTAAGTTAGGGTTAGGAAATTATTGAAATTGAAGAGGAGAAAAGATGGAGAAGGTGGAGATGAACTTACCAATGGATTCTCTTTGATTTTGGAGCAAGAATCAAGTTACAAAGGAGAAACTAGGGCTTGCTAATTTCTATTTCTCTTTCCTTTCCCCCATTTCAGTTTTTAGCTTAAGAAATAAAATGAAATGAAGATGAAATGAAGAGAAGGGTTGAGCTAGGGGGTTAAGTGAGCTAGTGGGCTGAACCCAAACCCAAAACCCAATAGAAAAAGGTCAAAATTTCACAAACTCCAAATATATCAAAGATTATACTCAAAAAGATCGCAAACGCCATTTTGGACTCAATGGAAATGGTTTCGAGCTCCAATTCGGCCATTTGCAGAAAGTAACATTTCGGACCCCAAAATCCGAGTAGCGACGCTATATTTAAATCAAACATTTAAATATAAAATCGTTAAATATGCGGGTTGCTACAGATTGATCTTTATATAAATAAATGAATGAAAGGTAAACGATGGAGAAAAACCAATCGAATAGACTTAAATAATTTTAAAATTCTTGTTGTTTGGCTGATGGTAAATTTGGAAAAGAATACTTCTAGTTGTTGAGGTTGTTTGACTAATATATTAAGTAATTATCTAATGCTGTTGAGCATTGGGTACACTTGACAGTTTATTCATCACCTTACATGATTTAAGGTTTCTGAAGTAAACAAACCATTGGTTACTATGGATGTATGATGGATTCTTTGGTTGCATAAATGGTTGTATTTTTTGTTTGTATATGTTTTATTTTTGAAATATGATACATATATTGGAATTATTGATATTATTGTTTTCCGGACCTCTCTGTACAAAGGAGACTCTGCCGAAATTTAGGATTTCGATTTTTTTGTAAATTTGAGTTATTTTTATTACATTTAAATATTTAAGTTTAATTATTTATAAATTGACTGTTTAAATAAAATATAACATATTTTTGGATTCCTTCTTGTTTCTTTTCGGGGACGAAAAGTTTTGAATGGGGGAGATTGTAACGACCGATATTTTTAAACATATAAAAGTATTAAATTAAATAATTTTTTTAAATAAAATTGTTAGGAATAAAAAAATTAAGATTTTATTGATACAAATTAGATTGTATTACAAATTATGAGCTTAATTAAGATTTCTATTGATGACATACGTATGCAATAAAATAAGGATGATAACAAATGTTAGTGTGTATTTTAATAATATTGGTTTGAATGATATTAACAATTGTCTGAATGTAAATTTCTAATTGATTGGAATAATAAATGCTAATAAGGAATAATACATGTTTCTTTATTAAAAAAGAATCATATGTTTACTTATTTAAAATGTTTGGTAGCTAAAAGATTGATTTCAGAGATGATAAACTATTATTTGGTAAGAAATATACAATACCTGTTTGTATCCAATAGTGCATAAATATGTTTAAATCATTGTTTGATAGTAAATAATTTTTCTATTTTTCATTACATTTATTTAGTCCATTTTGATATTCACCTTTGTAATCAATTGAAATCAATGTAATTGAATAATTTCAATTAATAAGCGAGAGAACATTAAATTGTAAGTTTATAAGTGTAATTAAACGTAGCTTATGTTTCGTGAAAATATAAGAAAATTTTGATTTAATGAAAACAAGAACGTTTATATCAAATAAAATGAATGTTTCATTTGTGAATGTAGATTTAATTTCACTAGGGTAAAGAATAGAATGATTTGCTAACAAAAAGAAATATATATTTATTTGAACGTTGTTTTAACATACAGATTGATTACAAGAATATGAATATAATTTAAGTAAGTTATTTATTACTGTGGTGTAAAACAACAAATTTATAAACATGTTTAAATGACTTAAGGAAACAATTATCCTATTTCTCATCCATTTTGATTTATCTATTTTGAAATTTAACTTTGTTATTAATTGCAATTAATGAAATGGAAATATTTCGATTAAAAGGAAAGAAAACGTTGATTGCAATCAATGGATTTGATAAAAGAAATGCACGTTTTGTGTTAAACAAGAATAGTGCTTTAATGGAAATAAAAGAATTGAACGTTTTCATTTTTAAGGTAAGTATAATTTTGTTAATTGTGCATAGATAAAAATTTATTTGTGTACAAATTGAGTATTATTTGAGTGAATGAAATTAATTTGGTTACGTTTCGGAAAAAATTGAATTTCAAAATGTGTATGTGGTCCCTTCATTTCTTTTTTATTTATTTATTGCATGTACGTTTTAAAATAGTTACCTCATTATTAAAACTTGGTCCGTTCGTTTTTCCTTCGGTTTAATACCTAAGCCTAAGCTTTTAGGCTATATTTAATTCTTTCTATCTCATTTATGGTTATAAAAAAAATTATTTTCCTTTGGTTTACTAATTTTCTCATTCCTGCATACATTTCCTTATGCATTATCAATGCCTAAAGCATTTAAAACTAAACATGCATTTTGTCTCTCCACCTTTATTTCCTTATTATTAAATAATCTATAATTATATTTCTTCATTTGCATTTTAATTCTCCTAACACCTCATATTCATTTAGTTCACATCTTTCAATACTACATTTTAAGGCTATTCATATTTTACTTTATTTCAATTCCTAGTTTGTTTATATATACCTTATTAGCTTTTCATTTGTTCCATCTTCATTCCTTTAGTCATATTTCATTTTGTAATCTCATCTTCTGTAGCTTCATTTTTCCAATAAAACTTCCATCTCTCTCTTCACCTTCCTCCTTCCTTTTTCATTTTTTTCTTCTTTAAATCTCCTTCTTCTCTTTTTTTTGCTTCATTTTTAATCTTTTTTGTTTCTTCTCCTTCTAATCTTCTTCTAATTCTTTTTGAAAGCTTCCTTTTCTTTTTCAATTCTTCATCTTCTTTAAATTTTCTTCTTATTTTCCAAATATTCTTCTTTTTTTCAAATCTTTTTCTTCAAATCTAGATCTATAACAACTTCTCCATCTCTTCCAAATCATTCTAAAAAAAGATTAAGATAAAAGAAAACAAATCAAAAGGAGGAAGTAGTAGCGGATCCAAATCCGACTGGAAAAGGGAAATCCAGAAGGTGAGTGTTTAAACTCACTCACGAAATACTAAAATTTTATTGCATGTTAAACCAGGTCATATAGTGATAAATTTTTGATTGTTGATTCGGAATTTTTATTGATATTTAATTTGAATAGCTAAATTCCAATATGTGATGACTAATAATTACTATGACTGTGACGACCCGTCTTTCAATCCCCAGAAAGACGTATCATCGATAAGAAAAGAAAGAGATAGAAATAGAAAAGATAGAAAGAAAAGAACAACAACATTAGAATCTCACAGCGGAAAGGGAATAAAATATAATATTACACATATCCATTACATAGTTTTATATATCAGAGTACACAAAATAATACGAATTCATTACATTAAACATTCATAAGAGTTTGCCAAACCATACAACCCAAAATACAACATCAAAATGTCACTACAGCGGATAGAGATAGATAGGTACGTCTGGACTCTAGCTCCAGCTTTCAGAGCATTTGACAATTCCAACCTGATCACTTGGCTACTCATAAAAATTTGAATACCCAAGATTTTATGAAAAACAAAATAAACTCCGGGTCAGACATGGGTCTGGTGTGAGTAAACAGGTTAAAGTTGTTTAACTTTAAAATCATTTGAAAACAAAAGGTATCACGTAAGACTTCCCACACATAAACACGGGTAAGTTTTTACCTTACGCTAACCAAAACATTTGATAGGAAATCCAGTGATATTATAATAGGGTCTAGGGTTTTCAAGTAAATAGAAAATAGCCAAAACTATTACATTCATTAAATTCCAGCTATTAGCCACAAAAGTGGGTAATACAATCAAAACCATAAGGTCTCGTTGGAAGAATGGGTTTCCATCAACGGTAGGTCAAAACCCTTAAAATCCAATACATAAGTGTCACAAGAAAAACTATGGAATATATAGGAGATTCTCAAATCATTTCAAATCATATCTAATTTGGTTACCCCCCTATAGAATTAGATACACTGATGGGACTGTCTATGGTACTAGGGGTAGGAGAGAACTTCTCTATAGACTCCAGAGAAATAAAACTCAAAGAAGCACCAAAATCAAACAAAACTTTAATATACTTGCATCTAAAAGTAATGTACCTTCCAATACTCCTTTGCCCTTGGATGAGGTTGATGGTGCACCTTCCAAAGCAAATACCTTATTCTGCTAGACTTTATGAAGGAGCGGGCAATCCTTGATCATATGACCCGGTTGATGGCAGTTGAAGCAAAGAGATTTCTGAACTAAAGCCGAACCTGATCCGCTATAATGCAGTTGCTGCTGCTTTCTTCCTTGAGGACACTGATTTCCCAAATGCCCGACTTGCTGACAATTATAGCACTTGCGAGGTCCATTATTGCTTCCCGACTTCTTGTTTTGCCTCTTCCAGTTGGGATTGAATTTCCTCTTATTTGGGTTAGAAGAATTCCCTCCCGATGCAGCAACTCGTGCCACTGATCTTTTATTCATCAAATCCTCATTTTAACGCCATATCAATTACCTCAACAAAAGATCCTTTCAAGTGCGTTGTCATCCTTTCATGAAACTATGGCCTCAATCCTTGCACAAATATCTCGTTCTTTTTGAGAGGAGTGTCTATAAGCCTTGGACCATAGCAAGATAACTCATTGAATTTGGTCTCGTACTCAGCTATAGTCATGCCCCTTGCTTTAAATTCAGAAAATCTTGATAAAGACGAGTTTTCCCTGCTGTCGGCATGAATTTGTCCTCAAACAACTCCTTAAATTCTTCCCAAGACATATCGTCCTCCGATACATTAGCTATCACTGCATCCCACCAGGCTGCAGCACCTCCTTGTAATTGCCATGAAGCCATTACCCTCTTCTGCTCATCCGATAATTTCTTGCTCTTAAAGATTTTCTCACAAGAGCGTAGCCATGCTTGGACCTCAATTATAGTCTCTGTCCCTTTAAATGGTCCTCCTCCAAGGTTGACGAAGTCTTTACATAAAGCAGCAAAACTGACTGGAGGCGGTACTGGATTAACAGCCTCATTATCAGTCTGACCTCTTCTATCATTGGTTGATGTACTTCCAACAACCCTTCCCCTTCTGCCTCTTGAACTCATTCTGGCTACCTGGATAGGTAACCCAACCAATTTAGATAGGGATATAATTATATAAGAAAATTACAAATACGCACTCTCAAGATAGATACTATTCCAGAACCTAGGTGTTTCTTAACCTATGCTCTGATACCAACTGTGACGAACCGTCTTTCAATCCCCAGAAAGACGTATCATCGAAAAGAAAAGAAAGAGATAGAAATAGAAAAGATAGAAAGAAAAGAACAACAACATCAGAATCTCACAGCGGAAACGGAACATGATATAATATTACACATATCCATTACATAGTTTTACATATCAGAGTACACAAAATAATATGACTTCATTACATTAGACATTCATAAGAGTCTGCCAAACCATACTACCCAAAATTCAACATCAAAATGTCACTACAACGGATAAAGATAGATAGGTACGTCTGGATTCTAGCTCCAGCTTCCAAAATATTTGACAATTCCAACCTGATCACTTGGCTACTCATAAAAAATTGAGTACCCAAGAGTTTATGAAAAACAAAATAAACTCCGGGTCAGACATGGGTCTGGTGTGAGTAAACAGGTTAAAGTTGTTTAACTTTAAAATCATTTGGAAAAAAAGGTATCACATAAGACTTCCCACACATAAACACGGGTAAGTTTTTACCTTACGCTAACCAAAACATTTGATAGGAAATCCAGTGATATTATAATAGGGTCTAGGGTTTTCAAGTAAATAGAAAATAGCCGAAATTGTTACATTCATTAAATTCCAGCTACTAGCCACAAAAGCGGGTAATACAATCAAAACCGTAAGGTCTCGTAGGAAGAATGGGTTTCCATCAATGATAGGGCTACTGGGGTACCTCCCGTCACAGTACGGGGCTTAGATCACCGTAACGAGGACCACTCTCGATCCCCTGCAACACAAAGCCGAAACCATCCCTTACTGGACAGTCCCGAACAAGCCAACCCCGCAGTTGTGGCCAATAACTGCCCACACAGCCGAAATAATAAGGGACTTCTAGACAGGGGTAAATCTTGTCCTACTTGGCATGACCCACTTAGCCTTGCTGCACCTCCCCTGTTTTAGCCATTCCCTGTTGATGAGGCTTGAGATTACGATTACCTTTATAGAACACATCTCATAGAATGCTCATCGTCCACCTGACGATGTGCTGAAAGTATTCAATCCATACAAGTTCGTTCCGGGTTCGAACGAAACCAAAGGCATTATTTCGTTACACTCATTTTGGAATCAGCCTCAGAGTTAATAACAATAACCCTTGCACTCTGAAACTCCATCTCGATCTTCACTTTGAGATGTCACGACCTAACGTTTAACTTGGATCGATGTGGTTTTCAAAAAATCAAACTTGATTCCCAATCCCGGTCTTATCGAAATCCAAACGTGTCTTAAAGGCCAAGTTGTTTAAAGACTTAAACAATTCAATTCAATTTTTAAACATAGAATTCACACAGCATTATCCATAGTTAATAACAAACATCTAACACAGATATATACAATATCTCATCACAGAATATCTCAGGTTATCATTCAACAGATATCAACCAAATCCAGACATTCAATTCAAAACAATCATCCATAAGCAAGCATATCTCTAATTCCTATTATAATTAATTTAATTAATTCAAACTAAATTAATTACTTTAGAATTAATCACCTTACCTTGCTTAACCAATTATTAATTAATTAATCACAACTCATTATCAATTAATTATTCTAATAAATTATCCTTTAATTATTAATTAATAACTCTAATTATTCATTATTAAAACTTGATAAAAAATTAATCAATCCTCAATTGATTACTAATTAATCCTTATTTAATAATTAATTAATCTTAATTAATTGCTTAATCAATTTATCTTAATTACTTAATTAATAATAGTTAACTAACCTTAATCATTTAATTATTTAATTCTTAAACATAAATTAATTAACTATTGATTATAAATTAATTAATGTTTAATTACTTAATTAATTAACTCTAATTATTTAATTAATTAATTCTTAATCATTAATTAATTAATCACCAATCACTTAATTAATTAATCACTAATCATATATTAATTAATCTTTATTTATTTAATTAATTATCTGTTAATTATAATTTAATTTAATTCTTAATTATCAATTAATTAATCTTAATTAGACCTTTATAAATTAATTAATCTAAAATTATTAATTAATTTAACTTTAATTACTTTATTAATTTAAATAATCTTTAAGCATAAAAACTTAATTAACTTTCAAACAAATCAATTTCATTAATTACTTAAAATTATTACATATTTCCACTTTGTTTAAACTTAATTACTTTTTAGAAGTTAAATTTAAAAGAATACAAAATCATCTCAAAATTTAGTTACCAAAGTATAAATTACTTTAAATTAAATAGTTTAACATTATCATAAAGTAGTTTAAATAAAATTTAAAATTTAAAATTTAAAATATGTTTCGAAAAACACTTTTTTTAAACATCACTTGCTGGGTTCAACCCGTCCAAACTCATGACCAACTCGGGTTCCCTTCCTCATCTCCCTTCCATTTCTTTTCTAAAACTTACTTAAGTTAAAACTTAAATTACAAGAAACTGGAAAGAAAGTAACACATACGAACCCAGGCACGAGCAAACTACAGCATCACCCCATGCCCTAACTCGAGCAAAGACCTTCCAAACCCGATTATCACTTCGAGCAACATCTCAAACGCACATGAACTCAACAAATTCCTGCACGACAACGCTACTGTGCACGTGCACAGTCACCAACGGCATCGATACCAACGGCAATACCCTCTGCACGTCGGCGATCAAGCAATCATCCATTTCCGACCCTCAAACCCAAATCGCGAAGCTCGAAACAAAATCGAGTATCTCTTTCGAACCTGAACCCATAACTTCACCAGAAAATCATCCCATCACGGCCATCCATACCACCAAGAACGCTGCGCCACAGCTTATGACTTCTATCAAGACTCCGGTACATCCTCCTTAAATTAGGCCAAGCTCGATGCACTCACGAATTCACCGTGACCAAATCTATGAACCCAGACCAAACTAGGGTTAAAAAACGAAATCACCAATTTCCGACTCCATGGTGAACAAACTCCTCCTCCACTATTTTTCTCAGATTCATCGTCCACCATTACAACTCTGACCCAAGCCTCGACCCCAAGAACCTACCCAGTCACCAGAATTTTCCCAGAAACAAACTTCGTGTCACCACCGAAATACTGCCCCAAAACCCATTTAAAAATTATGATTTTTATTTTAAAAATCATGTTTCACAGAGTTGATTCAAGATATAAAATTGAATCATCGAATTTTCATACTTGATTTTATCATGTTCTTAAACTTCCTACTGTATCATCCTGTTTCAGAAGATATTCAAACCAATTTTATTTGAATAAATTTTTAAAATTAAATTTATGTTTAAATAAACATACTGTGTTTGAAAACTTAAGCCTAACAGTGATTTTTTAAAGAAATTTTGAACTTTTGTTTTAGTTTTTACTATGTAACTTGGGAAACAGAAAAGTATCAGGTAGTTTTAAACATGCACAGTTTAATATATTTACAAAGATTTCACCTATATATATACATGCAAGACATCCAACGTCTCATAAATTCACATGCAAAAATTAAATTACTTAAAATTTCAAATTAAAAGTTTACTCACCTGAAACTTATTCCAAGCAGAGACCAAAATTTGCAAAAATCTGGAAAAAGACGATCTGCAGAACTTGAACTTGGAAATTCAAAAAGGAAATGCTCTTGAAATTTAGGTGTTCCAGTTTGCTTCCCAACTTGAATTTAAATCAAAGCTTTAGATTGGAGAGAGCTTTGAATTTGCTACTTACAAGAATTTGATTTTTACAGGAACTTGATTTTACAGGATTTTTGTATTTTGCTTGTAGATTAGAAACTTTGAAATGAGATTTTGAGTTCTTGTTTTTAATTCTTGGTTGAAAGAGTGGAAATTTGAAGAAATTCAGATTTGTAGATGAAGGAGTGATTTATTCTTTGTTTTTTTTAGAAAATGAGATGGAAAGTTTAAATAAAGAAGATGAAATAACCTTTTATATATTAAATTTTGTTTTATTAAAATTAAAGAAAATAATTTATAAATGTGACACTTGTCACTAAACATGATTATTTTCCTAACACTTGTCATTAGAGTGATTCATGAATTAACATATGTAATTCTCATGCAAAATGGATTTTTAAATGTTTTTATTAATTAATTTTCAATTTTTTAAATACATTTTTATATAAATCAATTCTTTTTAAAGAAATAAATATAAACCAAATTTATATTCTAAATAAAATTATAAAAATATGCTTTAAACTCAAAGTATGATTTAAGATATAAATGACCATATTTTGAATTTCAATTTAACAATCCAAGTTCAAATTAAAAATCAAATTTTATATTTATCTAAAATTTTAACAAATCCATTTCCATTTGTATATATTAATTTCAATTAAAATCAATATATATTTACAACCCATTTATTATTATTGTTTAAAATAACAATTTTATTAATTTTAATTAATTTATTAAAAAGATTATCACATTTAAATTGGGTTAGAAATTCCGGAATATCACATTCCTCCCCCGTTAAAAGAATTTCGTCCCCGAAATTTAAACAAAAGATAATCCAAAATTTTCATTTCATTTCAACAATTCAAGCATATGTATCATCCATACATAAGTAACCAATCAAACAAAACATCCAAACAACAATACATCCAGTTCAAACATCATTAGCTATCTGGACACATATCCGGATAAGCCTTTCTAAAACTATCCAGAGTCTCTCAGGTACAATCTCTGGGATCCTCACTCCACTGGACTTTAACGAGCTTCACTATCTTGCTTCTGAGTTGCCTCTCGTCTTGATCAACAATCTGAACAGGATGTCTGACAACTGATAAGTCCGGCTCAACCTCTAAGTCTTCCTACACAGCTGGCTCCATAATAAGAGATGGATCGTGCATGTATTTCTGTAGATGAGATACGTGGAAAACATTGTGAATTCCAGCCATCCGGACTGGCAATTCAATCCTATATGCTACGGCACCAATCCTCTCGAGCACTCGGAATGGACCAATATATCTCGGGGCGAGTTTCACTGTCTTTCCAAATCTTACTGCTCCTTTAATCGCAGAAACTTTGAAAATGACTAAATCACCAATCTCAAACTCCAATTGTCTTTGTCTTTTATTTGCATATTTCTTTTGACGATCCTGAGCAGCTCTCATCCTTTTCTTGATAAGCTCAACTTTAGCAGATGCTTCACCGATCAGATCTGGTCCAAGCATAAGACAGTCTTTCGACTCTATCCAACAGGCTGGGGATCACACGGTCTTCCATAAAGAGCTTCAGAGGGAGCCATCTTAATACTTGCTTGGTAAGTGTTATTATAAGAGAATTCCACTAGATGTAGATGGTCCTCCCACGTTCCACCAAAATCCAATACACAGGCTCTCAACATATCTTCTAGAATTCGATTAAGCCTTTCCATCTGCCCATCTGTCTAGGGATATAGGTTGTACTTAATCTCAAACTTGTTCCCATAGCTGACTGCAAAGCCTCCCAGAATTTGCTGGTGAAGATAGGATCTCGATCACTTACTATACTAACTGGAACACCATGCAATCTAACTATCTCTCTCAAGAAAATTTCTGCCAGAGAAGCTGCAGTACGGTTGCCTTCACTGGTATAAAATGAGCGCTTTTAGTTAGGCGATCAACAATCACCCATATTCCTTCATTTCCCTTCTTAGTTCTAGGCAAACCATCAATGAAATCCATCGAAATCATCTCCCACTTCCACTTTAGAATTTCCAAAGGTTGTAACAAACCGGCTGGCTTCTGCTGATCTCCTTTAACTTGCTGGCAGATAGCACAACTATTAACGAAAGCAGCTACATCTTCCCTCATTCCCTTCCACCAAAAGAGTCTCTTCATAACCTTATACGTTTTTGAGATTCCTGGATGGATATTTAATATGGATCGATGACTTTCAGATAAGACTTCCTGCTTCAATTCCTTGAAATTCGAAACACAGATCCTTCCGTTGATCCTCGGTGTTCCTTGGTCATCAATCTTAAAGCTGGAACACTGACCCTTCTTAACTCTCTTGATGATTCCTCTTAATTTTCTATCAGATTCTTGCTTGCTCGAAATCCTTTCCAGAAGATATGGAACCACTTCCAAAAGAGACAGAACTGCATTCCTGCTAAGAGCGTCTGCCACAACATTTGCCTTCCCTAGGGCATACAGGATATCCAAAACATACGATGCTAAGAACTCGACCCATCGCTGCTGTCTTAGATTAAGATCTTTTTGAGAGAAAAGATATTTCAACGGTTTGTGGTCTGTAAATAACTCGAATTTCTCTCCCAAAAGATAGTGCCTCCAGATCTTTAAAGCAAAAACAATGGTCAACAGCTCTAGATCGTGCGTAGCGTAGTTCCTTTCATGTGGCGTCAATTGCCGACTCGCATACGCAATTACCCTACCATTTTGCATTAACACTGCTCCCAATCCAACAATACAGGCATCTATATAAACCTCAAACTTACTCTTCCCATCTGGAATAGCCAACACAGGAGCACTTGTCAACCTTACCTTTAGATTCTGAAAAGCCTCCTCACATTCAGGTGTCCACTTAAATTTAGCTCCCTTCCTTGTCAGCTTAGTCAGGTGCGAAGAGATCTTGGAATAATCCCTAATAAACTTTCTGTAGTAGCCAGCCAATCCCAGAAAACTGCAAACTTCAGTCGGTGTCCGAGACTGCTTCCACTCTAAAATAGTCTCAATCTTCGCTGGATCTACCGAGATGCCTTCTCCAGAAACAATGCGCCTCAAAAAATTTACTTTTAATTTCCAAAAATGGCACTTAGAGAACTTCGTCTTCAGAACATGCCTTCTCAGAGTTTCCAATACTATTCTCAAGTGCTGCTTGTGCTCTTCTTCCGACTTAGAGTAGACCAAGATATCATCGATGAACACCAAAATGAACTTATTCAATAGATCACGAAAGATCCGGTTCATTAGGTCAACAAAGTAGGCAGGAGGATTGGTTAACCTGAAAGGCATAACCAACCACTCATAGAAACAATTAGGTCCCCTAAATGCAGTTAAGGGAATACTGTCCTCAGCTACCCTTAACTGATGGAAACCTGATGTTAAATCCAATTGAGAAAAGACTGAAGCTCCATGCAGTTGGTCGAAGAGATCATCAATACGAGGAAGAGGATACTTATTTCGAATGGTCACTTTGTTCAATTCTCGATAATCTACGCAGAACCTTAGCGACCATCCGACTTGGTGACAAACACCGCAGCCGAACCCCAACAAGAAAAACTGGGCCTAATCAAACCCTTCTCCAACAGATCTTGAGTTTGCTTCATTAGCTCCTCCCTCTCCCTAGGAGCCATCCTTCAACTAGGCTGAATCATGGGTACTGCTCTTGGAACCAAATCTATGTGAAACTGTATTTCCCGGTGCAGAGGTAAACACTTAACTTCCTCGAATACGTCTGAGAAATCCTGGACCACTTCGATATCTTCAACCTCCTCTTGAAAAGTCTGAATTCCATGTAAAAGACCACTCAAGTGTAATCCAGAGTTATCACAAATTACTCTAGCAATTCTACTCAGATCAGTTTCTAACAAAACTGTTCTCTCGTCACAATTTAAGACAGCCTTATATTTATCAAGCCAATCCATCCCCAATATAAGGTCAAAACCCTTAAAATCCAATACATAAGGGTCATAAGAAAAACTATGGAATAGATAGGAGATTCTCAAATCCTTACAAATCATATCTAATTTGGTTACCCTCTATAGGATTAGATACACAGATGGGATTGTCTATGGTACTAGGGATAAGAAAGAACTTCTCTACAGACTCCAGAGAAATAAAACTCAAAGAAGCACCAAAATCAAACAAAACTTTAATATACTTGCCATCTAAAATTAATGTATCTTCCATACTCCTTTGCCCTTGGATGAGGTTGATGGTGCACCTTCCAAAGCAAATACCTTATTATGCTGGACTTTACGAAGGAGCAGGCAATCCTTGATCATATAACCGGGTTGATGGCAGTTGAAGCAAAGAGATTTCTGAACTAAAGCCGAACCTGGTCCACTATAATGTAGTTGCTGCTGCTTTCTTTCTTGAGGACACAGATTTGCCAAATGCCCGACTTGCTGACAATTATAGCACTTGCGAGGTCCATTATTGCTTCCCGACTTCTTGTTTTGCCTCTTCCAATTGGGATTGAATTTCCTCTTATTCGGGTTAGAAGAATTCCCTCCCGATGCAGCAACTCGTGCCACTGATCTCTTATTCATCAAATCCTCGTATCTTAATGACATATCAATTAACTCCATAAAATATCCTTTCAAGTGCACTGTCATCCTTTCATTAAACTCTAGCCTCAATCCTTGCACAAATATCTCGTTCTTTTTGAGAGGAGTGTCTATTAGCCTTGCACCATAGCAAGATAACTCATTGACTTTGGTCTCATACTCAGCTATAGGCATGCCCCTTGCTTTAAATTCAGAAAATCTTGATAAAGACGTGTTTTCCCTGCTATCGGCATGAATTTGTTCTCAAGTAACTCCTTAAATTCTTCCCAAGACATATCGTCCTCCGAGACATTAGCTGTCACTGCATCCCACCAGGCTGCAGCACCTCCTTGTAATTGCCATGAAGCCATTACCCTCTTCTGCTCATCCGATAATTTCATGCTCTTAAAGATTTTCTCACAAGAGCGTAGCTATGCTTCGACCTCAATTATAGTCTCTGTCCCTTTAAATGGTCCTCCTCCAAGGTTGACAAAGTCTTTACATAAAGCAGCAAAACTGACTGGAGACGGTACTAGATTAACAGCCTCATTATCAGTCTGACCTCTTCTATCATTGGTTGATGTACTTCCAACAACCCTTCCCCTTCTGCCTCTTGAACTCATTCTGGCTACCTGGACAGGTAACCCAACCAATTTAGATAGGGATATAGTTATATAAGAAAATTACAAATACGCACTCTCAAGATAGATACTATTCCAGAGCCTAGGTGTTTCTCAACCTATGCTCCGATACCAACCGTGACAACCCGTTTTTCAATCCCAAGAAAGACGTATCATCGATAGGAAAAGAAAGAGATAGAAATAGAAAAGACAGAAAGAAAATAACAACAACATCAGAATCTCACAGCGAAAATGGAACAAAATATAATACTACACATATCCATTACATAGTTTTACATATCACAGTGCACAAAATAATACGAATTCATTACGTTAGACATTCATAAGAGTCTGCCAAACCATACAACCCAAAATACAACATCAAAATGTCACTACAGCGGATAGAGATAGATAGGTACGTCTGGACTCTAGCTCCAGCTTCCAAAACATTTGACAATTCCAACCTGATCACTTGGCTACTCATGAAAATTTGAGTACCCAAGAGTTTATGAAAAACAAAACAAACTCCGGGTCAGACATGGGTCTGGTGTGAGTAAACAGGTTAAAGTTTTTTAACTTTAAAATCATTTGAAAACAAAAGGTATCACGTAAGACTTCCTACACATAAACACGGGTAAGTTTTTACCTTACGCTAACCAAAACATTTGATAGGAAATCCAGTGGTATTATAATAGGGTTTATGGTTTTCAAGTAAATAGAAAAAAGCGAAATTGTTGCATTCATTAAATTCCAGCTACTAGCCACAAAAGTGGATAATACAACCAAAACCGTAAGGTCTCGTAGGAAGAATGGGTTTCCATCAATGGCAGGGCTACTGGGGTACCGCCCGTCACAGTACGGGGCCTAGATCACCGTACCGAGGACCACTCCCGATCCCGTGCAACACAAAGCTGGAACTATCCCTTACTGGACAGTCCCGAACAAGACAACCCCGCAGTTGTGGCCAACAACTGCCCACACAGCCGAAATAATAAGGGACTTCTAGACAGGGGTAAATCTCGTCCTACTTGGGCGTGACCCACTTTGCCTTGCTGCACCTCTGTTGTTTTAGCCATTCCCGGTTAATGAGGCTTGAGGCTAGGATTACCTTTATAGAACACATCTCTTAGAACACTCATCGTCCACTTGACGATGTGCTGAAAGCATTCAATCCATACAAGTTCGTTCCGGGTTGGAACGAAACCGAAGGCATTATTTCGTTACACTCATTTTGGAATCACCCTCAGAGTTAACGACAATAACCATTGCACTCTGAAACTCCATCTCGATCTTCACTTTAAGATGTCACGACCTAACGTTTAACTTGGATCGATGTGGTTTTCAGAAAATCAAACATGATTCCCGATCCCGGTCTCATCGAAATCCAAACGTGTCTTAAAGGCCAAGTTGTTTAAAGATTTAAACAATTCAATTCAATTTTTAAACATAGAATTCACACAGCATTATCCATAGATAATAACAAACATCTAACACAGAAATATACAATATCTCATTATATAATATCTCATATTATCATTCAACAGATATCAACCAAATCCAGACATTCAATTCAAAACAATCATCCATAAGCAAGCATATCTCTAATTCCTATTATAATTAATTTAATTAATTCAAATTACATTAATTACTTAGGAATTAATCACCTTACCTTGCTTAACCAATCATTAATTAATTAATCACTTTCAAACATTTCCACTTTGTTTTAAAAGTTTAATTTTTAGTTAAATAAATTAAAAAAGTATAGTTTAAAATAAAATCACAAGTTAATTAAATTTAGTAAAAGAAAATAAATTGTTCAATTTATTCGGATATTAATAAATTGTATAAATGTTTATACAAGGTCTAAAATTGAGAAAACAAGCCGAAATGGAAAATGAATTGCAAAATAAAGGCAAAGGTGAGATTTTCTCACTCAATCGCTGATTTAATTTTTATAGTTAAATTTAAAATTGATTGATTGTGTGCTTGAATAATTAATTTATTATTGGTTATATTAGTTTAGACCCTATGTGCTGCATATAGCGGAGGTTATTATATTAAACCCATATACCACGATATTCCACCTCGAAGTGGAATTGGTATTATATATGTATTTGGAGTTTTGATTTCCCACATTATATAGAGGATGAGACCCTATGCGCCGCATAATAGCGGGTGATGTTTTATAAATCCCATATACCATGATATTCCACCTCGAAGTGGAATTGGTATTTAATTATTGTGCTAACGTCTTTGGATGCAGGGAAACATGTTGGAGGGATCCAACTGGATTCCTCAAATATTTAATTTGTTACGTATGTTGTGTGTTGATTATTTATAATTTGTCTGATTATTTGTGATTGAAACCGTTGAAGGCTATAATTTAGCTGAATATATTTTGGTATCGTAGCATACTAGAGATAAATAAAAAGTTTGATTTTGAAATTTGGGTAGAAGATTTATAATAAATTCACTCAAAAGAATTGGGTGAATTTTAAAAGAAAGAAATTTAAATAGATAAAGTTTTATCTTTGAAAACTTATCGAATTAACTCCAAAAATATGGGAAATATTTTTTATAAAGGAATTTTGAGAATGTTGTTTAATAGTTGAAGAATTTATTTAAGATACGAATTTTAAATATTTGAAAGAGAAAAAAGAATTTATTTCAAAAGGAAATAAATTTAGAAATTAAATTTGGAATTAATTTAGAGTTAAAATAAATCTTAGGAATCGATTTGTGAATTTGGTTTGGTGTTTTGGAAATAAATTAGGAAATTGGTTTGAAATTAATTTGGTATAAAACAATAAACCTTTGGGAAATTGATGTGAAAATTTATTTGTTTGAAATAAATTTAGAAATCAACTTGAAATTGAACTGGGTAATTGAAATAATTTAGAAATTAAATTTGAAGACTAATTTGATGGTTTAAAACTAAAATCCTTGGGAAATCAATATGAACATTGATTTGTGGATTGAAACAAATTTAGAAAACAATTTGGAATTTGATTTGGTGATTGAAATAAATTTGGAAATCAATTTAAAAATTGATTTGGGTGTTGAAAGTGAATATTTGGAAAACGATTTGAAAATCGTATATCGTTGGATATTTGAAGGTTTAAAATTCACAATGGAAATTTTATAAAGAAAAGGGAAATTGTTTAAAAATAAATATTGGTTTATTTTCAAAGTGTGGAAAGAAATTTACAAATTCGGAATGTAAATTAAAATAAATCAAGAAGATTTATTAATTTGTTGGAGTTGACCATTTTGTAATGGAAAAGAATTCTTCCCTGGAAAGCCGAGTATATTTTTAAAATACCTTTTGAATAAAATTTAAAAGTTTTAGATTTATTTTTAAAATAATATTGCTGGAGAAATTAGTTTGGAAATTGTTTAAAGTAAAAATTTTATATAATTGATTATATAAGGGATTATTTTAAAGATTTAAATTGATATTTGATTTAGAAAATAATTATTTAAATATTTATACTCTATTTACAAATTTCTTTTTTTGAAATTAGTTTTGGACCTGAATTTTTATATGAGATATTAGTATAATATTTTTCACAACTAATATTTAAGCAAATATTCTAAAATAGTTTATTTTAAATGTTTCCAAGTATATTTTGAATAAGTATTTTTATATTATTTTAAAATATTTGAAATCGGCTGATTTTCAGTGGAAATGAATAAATGTTTGGAAATGTATTCCGCATGAGAAGAGTGTTTTGAATTTGTTTTCAAAAAAAGATTGAAATGTGGAAATTGATTTGAAATTTATTTTCAAAGGATTGAAGTGTGAAATTTTATCTTGTGAAGATATATTGAAAAAAAATTGGGAAAAAATTATTTGAAATCCAGTGACTGCTGTGAATGATGATTAATAGTCAAATAACTGACTATCAATATTAGCCTTAATCGACATTTGAATTTCAATGCGACTGGGAGTCGAATTCCAACTGGATATTCAAAACCCACATCGAACCTTTGTGATTGTGATGGATCTTTTGTTTAAATGATCAAAGTGAAATTGTTGTGATTTGTTTGAATCTGAATGTAATACTTATTTTTAAAATAAGCGCTCGTTATTCGGATTAGCCGGGAGAGGAACTTGTGTCATAAAACCCATTCCGAATAACGAACGACGAAATGGAATTGCATTTGAAGATGGTGTTGAAGACCAGCTTTTTTCGAAAGCAAAAGGATTACCTGTCGAATGTCTCTGCACCGGGTTGCTCCGGTATAGAGATTTTATCACCCTTTGTGATGGGGATTCGGGATGTGAATAGTGAATATTCGGATTTGCAAGGGCTTCTTTGGAAGTGCCTTCGGTTCCGTTCGATCTCGGAACGGACTTGTATGGATGTGTGTCTGACGTTACACTTTGAGATGGAAAGCTGGTTTCTATCAAATACATTTCTATTGGTGGCGGAGAATTTATTCTCTTAGCTTCACACCCTTCTCTGAGACGTACGAGCTCAGAGGTTATGTAGTTGATGGTTACTAGTGATATATTCCTAATTTGTAATGTGGCATACGAAGTGCTGCTGATAATTTGTTGATCAAAGCATGGCTTTTGTGAAAAGCGTAGCTTTGTGGACAAGACTTCGTCGAACCTCACACTCCGGAATGGTCGAAACAGAAAGAATGCAGCAAGATTATAGGGGTAGCGCCCCTTAGGGTATGTACATTTCCTTCTGGATAGAAGTGGTATCATGGTTTGGAGCCCAGATACTTAACTTATGTGAATATCGCAAATATATATTACTTTTTGATTGTTGTTGTTGAGGATCCTCGGATAAAGGCTGATTACAACCAGGGGATGGCATGCTTGTGTAGTAGTTACCTATTTTTGCAGAGGTAACCCGGCCTTGTGTTGGCAGAGATCCGGTTAGGTTCATGGGGAGTCCCTCAAGAGGCGTACTCATGTGGCCCAGGAAGTTCCTTAGCCTGACCATTTGTTGGAAATCCAATCACCAATATGCGCCTTGTACAGTTTTAGTTGTAGAACCTGCCATCTAATATGGTAGCTATGGTAGGCATACTATAATGGTACGTATGCTGGCTAAGATTAATATTATACTTGCAAATGTTTTCTGCACTATGCACTAATAATAATATTAAAAAGATTTTGCGTATTAAGCATGTTTGACTATCATAAGGAGAAATCTCCTCCAAGTGTGCGATTGCATTGTGTGTGTGCCGGGAGGCCTTATGGTAGTTTCATTTTCCAAAAAGCGTTGCGAATTTCTTTTAAATTCTTTTGTTTTCTTTGGTAAAAGTATAATTGTTTTTAAGATCTCACACCAGTCTCATGACTGACCTGGAGTTTATTGTTCCCTTTCTAAACTCTGGGTGCCCATAATTTTCCACACGGACAGCCTAGAGTCAGGTTATTAGTTATTCGGGAGCAAAGTTAGAAAAGAGTTGCTGTGGAGATCAGGAGTTGAAGCTGGATGGCGAGACGTATCTTTACTATGTAGTGTCCATTGCGTATGGTTAGTGCAAATCAATTTTCATATAGTCAAGTTATAATAAATGTCAGTGATGTATGATGTCGTTGTAAACTCTGATTTTGCATTGTATTAACTGAGATGATTCTTTGTTTTAAAGATTATTCATTTATCTATTATATTTGTTCCACTGCGAAATGCGAGATTCTTTTATTGTTTCTGTTCTTCTATCTTCTTCTTCTTTAAACACTAACGGTTCGGTTTTTCGGCATTCGATTGTGTGGCACTTAATTACTTTCAAACATTTCCACTTTGTTTAAACTTAATTACTTTTTAAAAGTTAAATTTAAAATAATACGAAATCATCTCCAAATTTAGTTATCAAAGTATAAATTACTTTAAATTAAATAGTTTGACATTATCACAAAGTAGTTTAAATAAATTTTAAAATTTAATATTTAAAATAAGTTTTGAAAAACACTTTTTTTAAACATCACTTGCTGGGGTTCAACCCGTCCAAACTCAAGACCAACTCAGGTTCCCTTCCTCATCTTCCTTCCATTTCTTTTCTAAAACTTACTTAAGTTAAAACCTAAATTACAAGAAACTGGAAAGAAAACAACACATAAGAACCCAGGCACGAGCAAACTATAGCATCACCCCGTGCCCTAACTCGAGCAAAGACCTTCCCAACCCGATTATCACTTCGAGCAACATCCCAAACGCACACGAACTCAACAAATTCCAACAAAACGACGCTACTGTGCACGTGCATAGTCACCAACGGCGTCGATACCAACGGCGACACCCTCTACACGTCGGCGATCAAGCACTCATCCATTTTCAACCCTCAAACCCAAATCGCGAAGCTCGAAACAAAATCGAGTATCTCTGTCGAACCTGAACCCATAACTTCACCAGAAAATCATCCCATCATAGCCATCCACACCACCAGGAACGCTGCGCCACCGCCTATGACTTCGATCACGACTTCGGTACATCCTCCTTAAATTACGCCAAGCTCGATGCACTCACGAATTCACCGCAAACAAATCTATGTACCCAGACCAAACTAGGGTTAAAAAATGAAATCACCAATTTCCGACTCTATGGTGAACAAACTCCTCCTCCATTATTTTTCTTAGATTCATCGTTCACCATTACAACTCCGACCCAAGCCTCGACCCCTAGAACCTACCCAGTCACCAGAATTTTCCCAGAAACAAACTTCGGGTCACCACCGAAATACTGCCCCAAAACCAATTTAAAAATTATGATTTTTATTTTAAAATTCATGTTTCACAGAGTTGATTCAAGATGTAAAATTGAATCATCAAATTTTCATACTTGATTTTATCATGTTCTTAAACTTCCTACTGTATCATCCTGTTTCAAAAGATATTCAAACCAATTTTATTTGAATAAAATTTTAAACTTAAATTTATGTTTAAATAAACATACCGTGTTTGAAAACTCAAGCCTAACAGTGATTTGTTAAAGAATTTTGAACTTTTGTTTTAGTTTTTACTCTGTAACTTGGGAAACATAGAAGTATCAGGAAGTTTTAAACATGCACGGTTTAATACAAAATATACACAAAGATTTCACCTATATATATACATGCAAGACATCCAACGTCTCAGAAATTCACATGCACAAATTATATTACTTAAACTTTCAAGTTAAAAGTTTACTCACCTGAAACTTATTCCAAGCAGAGACCAAAATTTGCAAAAATCTGAAAAAAGATGATCTGCAGATCTTGAACTTGGAAATTCAGAGAGGAAATGCTCTTGAAATTTAGATTTTCCTGTTTGCTTCACAACTTGAATTTAAATCAAAGCTTTAGATTTGAGAGAGCTTTGAATTTGCTACTTACAAGAATTTGATTTTTAAAGGAACTTGATTTTACAGGATTTTTGTATTTTGCTTGTAGATTAGAAACTTTGAAATGAGATTTTGAATTCTTGTTTTTAATTCTTGGTTGAAAGAATGGAAATTTGATGAAATTCAGATATGTAGATGAAGGAGTGATTTATTCTTTGTTTTTATTTTTTAGAAAATGATATGGAAAGTTCAAATAAAGAAGATGAAATAACCTTTTATAGATTAAATTGTGTTTTATTAAAATTAAAGAAAATAATTTATAAATGTGACACTTGTCACTAAACATGATTATTTTCCTAACACATGTCATTAGAGTGATTCATGAATTAACATATGTAATTCTCATGCAAAATGGATTTTTAAATGTTTTTATTAATTAATTTTCAATTTTTTAAATACAATTTTAATTTATATAAATCAATTCTTTTTAAAAGAAATAAATATAAACCAAATTTTATATTCTAAATAAAATCATAAAAATATAATTTAAACTCTAAGTATGATTTAAGATATGAATAACCATTTTTTGAATTTCAATTTAACAATCCAAATTAAAATAAAATTTCAAATTCAAATTAAAAATCAAATTAGATATGTACATAAAATTTTAACAAATCCATTTCCATTTGTATATATTAATTTCAATTAAAATCAATATATATTTACATCCCATTTATTATTATTGTTTAAAATAACAATTTTATTAATTTTAATTAATTTATTAAAAGGATTATCACATTTAAATTGGGTTTGAAATTCTGGAATATCCCGGTGACATGTTATTGAATTGGTTGATTTGTTGAATTGATTGATTTGAATGTTGATTGTATGTTGTGAAGGATGAAATTGTGATTGAATATGTATTTATTCATTTATTTGATATATCTTTGTTATCATCCTATAGTTTATTGTAATTATATAAATTTTCATATTGATTATTTCACACTGAATACAGATATAAAACCAATGAATTTCAAGTATTTACATCAGAGGAAAAATAGTATGTTAAATTTACTATTTGAACCTTAAAAATGATTTTGAGAAGTAAACCGTCGTTACCTAATTTGAAAGTTTTCAAAATTAAATTTTGAAACATTGCTAAGTTTCCATAAAATTGAATATTGAAATTTTGGAACATTTTTATAAATCAAGTCTCTTGAACTATGAAATTTAACTGGGAATTGTTCTGTAAATTTGTAATTTACTAGAATGGATCTATTATGAAATCCATTTATTTTTAATATGGAAACAATAACATTTCCAGAAATTTGAACTTTCAAAATTTTAGTTATCTGCATTCCTTATTAAAATATACTTTTGATTTAATTTGCATAAGTATTTTTGTTCTGACTCGAGTGTATTATTTTCCTTTACGCTCGGGTCAGCCTGAGTTTTTCAACATTGAAGACTATTTTCTGGTGGACGAAGACGAAGATTCAGTATATTATTGCTATTTATTATTTCACTACATTCTGTGTTTCGCTGCATTATTTGTTTATTTATGATATATGTATAACTTTGATTTTAATTTGTAAATGTGTAATCAAATTTTATTTGTAAAACAACTTCATGAACTGTTTATTTGATTATTATATTTTTTCGTTCCACTGCGAGATTCTATATTTTGTTTCTTCTTTCCTTTTTCCTTTTTTTTCTTATTTACCCCATTAACAATCCTTCCTTTTGAATGATTTGATTCTGACATGTGTGGTTTATTGTCGATTTGAACCATCCAAAAATGTGGGTCGTTACAGTTGAATATACCGTAGAGATCAACACAACGAAGCGATCAAAACGGTATACAGATACAAATGGTATGATCATCCAATCAAAAGTCGATAACCTGTATCGAAAATGCTGCTATTTTGCAAGAAATAAGATAAACGAGAAATGAAATATGACATCTCACTCAAAACATGATTTACAAATTTATTGTATAAAAATATTCAAGTTTGAAAAATATTTTATTGTCATCAAATATTAACTAATATAAATTTAAATAAAATTACACAATAAGATAAACTTCCATATTATCTGATGAAAATTTACTGTTTGCTATGTTAAAGTAGATTATTCCAAATATTAAATTTTCAACTCAAAATTTTATTATTAAAAATTTCACAAAATTCAATTAATTGCATTTTTTAAAACCAGTTATATTTACGGGTCGTTACATCATCAACAGACATTATTTTTGTACTTGGAAGATATGAATGAGAAAGAATGAACAAGACTATTGTGGTGTTTATATTAGTTGCATTGCTTAAATCACATGGCGACAAACTTGTTTGAGTACAAAGTGGCTACAATGTCCTTTCACATTAGAATACTATAGCCACGTTGCACAGTTTTAAACATATGGCAGCCGTCATTGATGGAAATGAATAAAAATTAGCTACAGTGTCCTCTCACATCAGAACATTGTAGCCACGTTGCATGGTTTTAAACACATGGCAACCATTATTAAATGTTTGAATTCAAATTGTCTTTACTCACTTGGCAGCAAGTGATGGTGTTTGAATTCAAAGTGGCTACAGTGCCTTGTCACAGTTGAACACTTCTTTTCCATCATCATGCTCATACGTATTTGCCATTATCAACTCATTAAGCATACAAAAATGGTGGATTACAACCATACTTTTTTGCCATCATCTTACTCGTATGAAGGTCCTGTAAGTCACGTTACTCCACCAAATATGTCTTCTCCTCAATCAATAACTGAGTGGTATATTGAAATGGAGTAAATATGTTATGAGGATGTAAGAGAACATGAGAGAGATTTGCAAGAGCGTAGGCTTATGGAGGATGGAAGAAGGCAAAAGTAGAGCGGCCTAGTCACATTATAACATTGCGAAGAAGGCATGAATAAAAAGGAGTGTGCATCCCCTCGATGTCCCTATAGTCTGCTATATTTCGATATAGACATATAGGTATAACAACACCCCTTCTAACCTTATCATCAGCCAAAGCCGATAAATAAGCATAATATGATTTAAAATCCTTAAAGGAACTATCAAATAAAACTAAAGCGAAGTCTGGTCAACCAATCTCGATACCGGTCAGCATATAAAAATCTAAAAGAATCAATCCCAACTTAAAATCAAGAAAATGAAACGTGTGAGTAGTAGGCCACCGTCTCTCGGTAAGGACCTTTATTATGCAACGGTCGACAAGTGTAAATATAGGTAAAGCTAGAAATTCCCTGAAAGGTGATGCAAGTAGCCTATCCGAAATCGGTTGAGGTAATTTGATATAAAACTCAGAAATACACTTATACTAACTACCATGCACAGCTACATGACGAACCTATATAAGCAATTAATTAACGATAATGGTAAACTAAGCAAACCAATAACATTCTTAGTTTGTGAGTGTTCATCTAATAATTACATATTAAAATTATATCTGTGGTTTCACTAGCATTATAATAAGTTGATTTTCTATAGTCGAGGGGAGTTCATGTAAGGATCGTAGATTGTCTGCAGTCACGGTAGTATTTGGAATGATATGAGTTGCACCGGCATTGGTATCTACCATGAGTCCGGCAGTCCGTCTACTGGTTTTGATGGAGAGTAGCGTCATTTGGACATCTCGATCAATAAATTAGAAACTGTAAAAAAGGAAATTGAGTGGTAAATAAATGAGGGTAGAAGAGGAAAACACGCCTCATATAGGCCTTTAGTCCAGATGTCCGTTCAACAGACGCCTGATGCTCAAGTGTTTGTTGAACAAACGTCTGGTCTCATAAACTGTTGGAGGATTCGTGAGCGTACAAAATGTAAGCTCGCATTTTGTAACATATGCACTCCAAAACTATTTGAGATGCTCTTATTGTAGTATTTTATGGTCAAATGATAAAACTCGGTAGCTTTTTATACTTTTTATATTTCTTTTTTCGGCATTTTCTCATATAATGATATCATACACTGTCCATTTTTTTACCTGCTGCTATTTTTGCAACAATTAGCGATTAGTGAGAAAGATGAGATGAGCAATGGTTTTGTTATGCAGGTGGTACGGTAGGCAGCGAGTAGAGGTGTATTTTTATTTGTTAAGGTTAGGCTTTGAGGAGACGGCTATGAAGGGTGACAATTATGGGAGGTGACGACTACGAGCAACGTTGAAGCATGAGGAAAGAGTAGTGTAGGGGACACGAGTGGGAAGCAGTGGCATGGGAAGCAGCTATTTGATCTATGCATAAGTGAAGAACGAAGTGTGTCTTTATGACTAAATTTTAAAGATGATGTCCTCAAAACCATTGAAGTTTGTAATTTGAACTAAATTACCATATTATATATACACACATACATATGTAATACATACATACATCCGTGTGTGATATATTAAAATAAACATTAAATTAATTAATATGTTTAATTAATTAAATACTGAATATTAAAATAAAATATGATTTTATTTTAAATAGATAAATCAGATTCAATGCAATTGATAGATTACATAAGCTCATTAAGATCCAATTAGAAATTTATGCATTTCACCTGCTGTCAAACTGATAAGGACCCAATACCAATAACCACTCACTTAGAAATGTTGCAAATTTAATGTCGACAATTTATTCATACATCCGCCGCTGGCATCGACTTTAATGGGAGAGTAAATAAAGGGATGCAATTTTACATCAGATCCAACATTGTTAACAAATTTGATACCTAGAATCCGAGATTTTAAGACTACCCATATTTTAACTTGCTTTATTTCTTCCATGTCTAAAATAACAAGGATTAATACATTTGGGACATCTCTTTAGGTGACTAGCCTTAAAATTTTGTAGAATTGTAACTTCGAGATACATGAATCGATGCGAGAAAGTGTACAAAGTTAGCCACCACCTATACACTATGAACTTCCTTCAAACATCACTCTTTCATGGAGTTCCTCTCTAATGTGTGAGTTCTCCTCTAATGGCACACACATATAAATGCACGCACGCAAATGTATAGGTAAAGTCTAAAACAAAAATTCCAACATTGAAAATACAGAATTTAAATCAATAATAAAATGCAAAGTTTACTCATTTTCTTATGTAGTTTTAATAATTTTACTGAAAATAGGTGCAATAACAAAAAATAACAACTTAAGTAACGAAAAAGTCACGAAGTTATACCTAATGTCAACGGTCAATGATATAGAGATCTTTGAGCCCCATCATCGTAATAAGGATGTCGTAAGCTGTGACGTCCCATCTCGAGACCCACATGAACAAAAAGTATTATAGGGTAATGTTGTCTGCTAATACGGAGAATAGAAGTAGTTATGAGCGACCATCTGTAGTATTGTCTTAATATCTATTGAATACGTCGATTAGTGCTCTGTATTCTTTTTTCTAACTCAAGTGGATCGACGTATCCGATAAATCCTTAATACAAAACTACAGATGGCTATAGGATCTATCAAAACAAAATACAACAACTCAAATGCATATTTTATATATAGATGATACCTAACATTTAAAAGATAAAAAAACGAAGGAAATTCAGAATGCAAGGAAAATATGGAAGCAAGATAATAGTCAACTGAACTTCATAAGAATAAAAATTTAATTACGAGAAAATCCAACGAGTAATAATGTGAAAAGTTAATGCATCTGTAGGAAAACAAAATAATAAAAGTTAAGGCTTTGTTCGGTTTCATCTCAAGTTTTTCGTTTTCAAAATTCATTACAAAATATGTAAAGAGCGGGGTAAAATATTTAAAACTTCGAGTTACTATGACGATGAAGAAGGAACTACAGATGAAATGGAGGGATGGACCATTTTTTACTCTTTTTTTATTTTCCAAAATATGAAGAAGAAAAATTAGTTTTTTATTTTGTATATTGAGTTCGTTTTTTAATTTTGTTGTTTCTTTAAAAAAACACACGAAACGTATTCCGATTTGTTTAGACGAAAACACAAAACTAACGGCAAACAAACCCAAGCCTTAAAGTTTTCATTCTGTACGGTTATAGTCGTAGAGTGATGGCAGTAGTTTGTTAGACAATCACTTAAAATAACAGTAATTTTGGTTACGCTAATAAACAGTATTTACTTCAGATTCATAGCAACGGAAATACAGAAGCAAAAATGGTAGGCTTTTATGTAAAAATAGACCTCCTCCTTCGTTCAACCGAAACCCTACTCTAGTATATTTTTCCATTTACCGTCAAAAATTATCTCCTTTACTGAAAGGGAACCCCAACCACATCATCTTTGTGCTTCCTTCAAAGCCATTCACAAACCGATAGAGCGATGAAGAAGAGAAGGCCTTTTTGCCCTCACGCAGGATCGAACTACGGACCTCCAGTTTACAAGACTGGCGCTCTACCACTGAGCTATAAGGGCTACTCTGTGCACAGACTTGTAAATCATCTTGATTTATCTCTACTGAATTGGATCGGAAGGAATTCACCTGAACAGGCAAGCTCTAGCTCTGTTAAAAGTAACGTAGACGAAAGCTACACGATGAAATAATTAGCATCGAAGTAGTTCACTACGTATTGTTTGTTCCCCATTAGAGATAATATCATATAATTGATTAAAGATGCGTTAGTTTCCAAATTGAGTCATGTATTAGTATTGATGTACTGATCTGAGTTCCTTTAGTTCAAAATAATTGGACTGGCATACCAATGACTCGTATATCGATGACTGGTAACCGTTACACCGGTAATGGTAAACTACCGTTTGTATAGGAAAATAACATGTTGATATATTTTTACGTCAAATGACGATTCATTATATATTTTATCACTTAATATAGCATATAGAAAAGAAGTGTATTTATCATCATTTGAGTTGAATATCAGTGTAATGAATCATTTCACATGAATATCAGTGTATTATGAATGGACTGGTAAATTACCGTTACCGTTGGTTTTGAAAAAATATTACTGATGTCTTACCGTGAAAAATGGTAAATTTACGATTACCTTACCGATTATGCTGGTATATCAATTTTGCTTTAAAATGGTAAACGATTGACTGGTAAGGGTAAATTTGCCGTTATCATACAACCCTAGTTCCACCCATAGTTATCGGTCAATGACCCTACAAAGAAGATGTCCACTTTAACCCCCTCGACGATAGACCATAAGCAACTTTCTCTTTTTATCCCAAATCATTACTTCCATCTTACGAGATAGATCTGTTCCATCATAGATGACTTTTATGTTGGATTTAAATCTATTCCTTTTGATGTTTTCAACACCAAATCTCTTGCAAGTCCTTTTATAGATGGATCAGCCAAGTTTTAGCTAGATCTCACGAAATCTATGGTAATTACCCATCAGTGATCATTTGCCTTACTGTACTATGCCTTAGGCCAATATGTATAGATTGACATTATATATCTGACTATATGTTCTTGATAGTGTTGTTTGATTATCATAATGCACATACATCGATTTTCTAACCGCAAATTTCTTAACCATTACGTTTCTTTGCTACAAGAAGCCAGTGCTATAAATTCAGCAGTTATGGTAGAATCTGCAATACACGTTTATTTCTGTGAGGTCCAGGATATTGCTCCCCTCCCAAGAGTCAATATCCATCTACTAGTTATCCTCTCTTCCAGTGTTCCAACCGGCATCCATATATTCTTCTATTACACTTGGATACCCACTGTACAATATACTATAATCCATGGTTTCTTTTAAATATTTTAAAATTCTTTGTACAACTAGCCAATGAATATGACTATGGTTACTTGTATGTCTACTCATTTTGTCAACAGCGTAGGCAATATCAGGTCTTGTGCATGTCATGACATACATTAAACTACCAATAACTTTCACGTATTCTAGTTCATCTTGATCCACGGGTATTAGAATATAGTTGCATATTTAGGTCAAATGGGTGCCTACCGGTTTGCAATAAAATTGATTAAACCGTTTTAGAATCTTTTCTACGTAATAAGACCGGGTACTGATCAACCATTCCACTGTTTTTATGATTCTTATTCCTAAAATCACTTCAGCTTCCACTATATTTTTCATGTGAAAACATGAAGATAGAAATCTTTTCGTTTCTTCAATATTCGATGTATCAGTCCCAACATCAATGTATCATCAACATAAAGACATATAATTACACCTTTACCAGCAAGAAATTTGCTATATACACATCTGTTCGATTCATAAATCCTAAAACCTTTGATACTATGGTTTATAAAATTTCTCATGCCACTGTTTTTATTTAAGACAGTAAAGTGATTTAATAATTTTACACATTTTATGTTCTTGTTTAGGCATCACAAAACCTTTTGGTTAAGACATATATCTCTTCATCAAGTTCTCCGTTTAAGAATGGAGTCTTGACATCCATCTGATGAATTTCACATTTTTAAATAGATGCTGATGCAATTAATGTCCTAATTGTTAAAATTCTAGCTACAGGTGCATATGTATCAAAATAATCTATTCCGTCTTTTTGGGTATATCCCTTAGCAACTAATATAGTCTTCAAATTTTCTTTCGTATCATCTTCTCTTAATTTCTTCTTAAATATCCACTTACATCATATTGGGTTAGGACCAGAAGGTAAGTTTAATAATTTCCATGTTTGATTTCCCATAATAGAATCAATTTCATCATTTATGGCTTCTTGTCAATAAGCTGAATCCTGAGACTATGGTTTCAGTATATGTTAAAGGATCAGAATCTATGGCTGTAGAAAGCATGACATGATGTCTAATACCATCTTTTGATTCTTCAACCAAATAAGTGATAAAATTTGGTTCGAATCACTTTTCTGTCCTCATTTTTTTTTACCTTTTTAAGAGTTTCACCAGTTTGATCATTATTTTCTTGAGCATTCTCAAATCCACGAATAGATTCAATGACCTCCATCATTTCACGTTTAGGTGTATTATGCTCCACTGTTTCACTGGTAGATAGATTGGATGGAATAGAAGTGATCTATTTTCATAGAACACCGCATCTTTAGGTTCTATTATTGTGTTTAGCTCAATCGAATTATTAGATTATATTACTAGAAACTTATAACTCTTGTTGTGTTGAGCGTATTTTAAGAAAATACATTTAATGCCCTTTTGTCCTAATTTTCTGATTTTGGGTTCAGGTAATTGAACAATAACTCTACAGTCTCAAACTCGATAATAATCAAGATTTGGTTTGCGTTTCTTTCAAAGTTTATACGGTGTGACTTTAGTTTCCTTACGAGATATTCTATTTAAGATGTAACAAGCGGTAAGTAATATCTTACCTCAAAACCTAGTATTAAAACCGGAATTACATAACATAGCATTAACCATTTTAGTAAGAGTCCTATTTTTACGCTTCGATACTCCATTTTGTTGTGGAGTATAAGCTACAGATGTCTCGTGTATAATTTCTATAGATTCACAAAATGTAGAGAAATGATATTCACCTCCCATATCAGATCAGCGGGTCATAATTTTAACATCACATTGGTTTTATACTTTAGTCTTATAAGTCATAAATGAATTTAATACTTCATCCTTAGTATGCATCAAGCGTAACAATATTTTGAATAGTCATCTAGAAGTGTTACAAAATATTTCTTTCCTCCTCTAGTAGGAGTACCATGCATACCACAAAAATCAATATGAATCAATTGTAATAGATTAGTGGGACCGGTAAATTTCAATGGAAACAATTTTCCAGTTATTTTGGTTAATGAGCATATCCTACATTTATCATCAAATTTATCATCATATTTAGGGATCATATTTAGTGAAATCATATTATTCAGACTTTTGATATTTACATGTCTTAATCTACTTTGCCACAAAGAAAAAGAGTCAACAATATAAGTAAAAGCAACCATTTTATTAATATTCAATTTGAACATTCCATCACATATGTACCCTTTTTCAACTAACATTCCACCTTTGGTCAATACATATTTACCAGACTCAAAGACTTGTAGTCAAACTTATTATAGACCACTAGAAGAAAGGTTCTTTCTAACCTCGGATACATAATATACATCATCTAATGTCAGAATTTTCCTGAATGTGAATTTCAAGTCTACTGTTCCTTCCCCTCGACCGGTGCTTTTGATGAGTTTCCCATATAGAGATAATTTTCATCCTCAGATGGATCAAGTTTTTTATATAGACTCTTGCCGTTGCAGATATGCTTGATAGCACCAGAGTCGATCCACCAAGAATCATCACTTTCAATCATGTTGGTTTAAGAGATTACAGCTGCCAAGTTTTCTTTTGTTGATCGAGGTTCGACAATCTCTTTTAAAGTGATCAGGCTTTCCACAATTGTAGCATCCATTCACTTTCTTAGTCTTCTTATACTTGAGGATTTTCTTATTATGAAATTTCCTCATTTGATTAAAAGAGTTCTCAAAGGTTTTATTTTTCTCGTTTTCCTCGACCACGTGGATCTTATATGTAACACTGTTGGTTCAGTGATTTCTTTCTACCAAATCATGTGCAAGATTATATAGATTCATATTATCCTTCTTGTGTTTAAGGATTTTCTTTTGATCTTTCCAAGAAGGGGGAAGTTTGTTTATTATGGATGAGACTTTTATCTCCTTATTCGTATTCATATTACGCTAGTAGAATTGGTTTAGGATGTCATAATATTATTGAATTGCTCCACTACTTGCCTAGCATCATTCGTTTATAATTAAAAAAATAGTAGCCAAAAATTTCTTACTTGTTGCGTCATGCATTAGATATTTAGCCTCCAGTGCATCCCAACTTCTTTAGCAGTTGATTTACTATAGTATATATCGAACAGAGTATCCGTCATTGCATGCACATGTCCCCTTACATATGTAATAATTTCGTTCCCATTTTAGTCTTGTTCGTGCTTGCGCAATATCTCGTTTTATGTTTCCTCTAGTTTCGACATCGTAAGAACATAAACCACTTATAATCCGGCCAATAGAAATGCATCTTCTTCTACTAACACACGAAATTAACACCATTGAACTTTTCCAATATAGTGAAATCAAAAGCAAACTCTTTCAAACTGTACGGTGCCATTGTCGAATAACGTCTTAAGATTGTTGGTGTATATTCCTAGATTTCTGATGAAGTGGCACAACAACGATAAAAACAAATATGTAGAGATTGCTGCAAGGCACGTCAATGATTCTTTTCTAAAGACGTTATTTGTCCTTACCACTCGTTTAAACAAAAATGAGTGCTCATGAGTTAAGGCGGATTGTCTCCCAAGATTCAATGAAGCCGAAATGATTGTTCTCTTTAATCAATTGCGATATCACTATTGAAATCGATTCAAACTATCTTTTGAATTGACTATAATGACAAGAGTATTGAGTTTGTGATCTGCAGTATCACAAACCCGAAATAGTATTGAAAGAAATAAGAAAGAAGAAGAGAATGAGAAACTTGAATTTGCAATGTTTTTTTGTCGTTTCTGATTTCAGAAAGAAAAGTGTTTTGATATAATTTTCAGTCATTGCAAATTTTAAGGAGAAGAAAAGTGATCTGAAATAATTTTTGGGAGTTACTATAATAGTTGTGAAGAGAGATGTCTTTTTGCTTGAAATGTTGCGTCTTCTGCCAAACGAGGCTTCCTTTCGTTTGAATTTTCAAACATTCTGCCATTTCAACAGTCGTGTTTCCTACCTTTTCTATATTTTAATTTGAATTCTGGGCTTGCTAATTCACACAAAATATTTAAACATTTGGGCGGTTATGCATAGCTTCCTTCCTTACAATAAAACAAATATTTGGATGTCCAAAAGGTTTAACATTCTCTTAAGGAAGTTATATGTAAACAAATATAGTTCCTACTATTCTAATATAAGATGTGGGTCTATTCCCACTTATTCTTCCTCTTCCCTTTCTTAAAAATAAAATAACTCGTACAAAATAAAGATGGAACCCAGTGCACGAGGCTCCCGAACGATAACGGGCTCTGAGGAGGTTGATAATTTACGCAGCCTTTCCCTCGCATTGCGACGAAGCTGTTTCCTAACTCAAATCTCTTCGTCCGGATCACCATGCGGATGACCTAACCGTTGCGTCTGTTAGGAAATCAAATCTACGGTTTTGATAACAACAACTATACAATGGAAATTAAATATGCATATATAGACACACACACACACACACACAAGTACTTGCTAGAACAACATCACTAGAAAGATAAGAAGAAGGATTGAAGAACACTACAAGAGACTACAAGTCAATAGGTATAAAGAAGCAACATAGAAGATGCACAAAACAGGCATGCACAAGTACCAGACATCTGGTTGCACAAGGCAGACGTCTGGAAAAGTCCTCTGCAACAACAAACAGAAAAAACCAGATGTCTGGGAATAGCACTCAAACGTATGAAAATCTATTATGTACAAAAAATATAGTATCAGATGTCTGATACAAATACCAGACGTCTGAATTCAAACTTGGACTTCAGATATGAACTTCAACTGCCACATACGAATGGACATCTCCGCTTCTCTTCGCTGCTACTCTTCATCATCAACAGAAGCAACTTCAGAGTGTTCGTTAATGGATGCAACTACTCAAGATACCTATCTACAACTATATATAGCATCAAGAATCAAAAGAACAAACTTACCTTACTTACGCTCTCTAATTACATACTCTATCATATATTCTTGATCTTTAGCAAAGTATTTCACTCTTTTAAATATTCAGTTCTTCATAGGCAAAACTCTCTAGATATATATTGGAAGCATTTGTACTAATTAGTCAATATCCATGTTATAGAGCACACATTTGACAAGAACAATTCATTGTAACCAAGCCTATTCCTCCGGATGAAGCGAGGGTGTTTGATAGTCGAATTCCGAAGGGAAACTTTGGGACTGGACGTAGGAAGGGAGGTCCGAACCAGTATAAAATCATGGTGTACTTATTCTATATTTACCTAGATTAATATTGCTTTTAGTTGCATCATATATTTTGTTACATATACTTGCATATACACTACACGATCCACTCCGTTGACTTTCAGCATCAAGGTTTGACCTCAAAATAACTCACACAAAATACTTTATAAAACTTTTCACTAACAATTCTTCAATACATCAGATTAAACAATTATTATTGATAATATGACATGCGATTATTTTCATTATATGAAAATGTTCTGATGTTTGAGAGTTTGCCAATCGTTTTCTGTGATATAGGTCCTAGAATTATTTCTTCTACTTCTCTATTATTATTATTATTTTCAATATATTGTTTTCATCAAAAATTAAATTTTCGTATAATAAAAAAATCATTCAAGCATATACATACAAACGTATATTTATTAAATTTATTAATTTTCATTGTATTACGCTTCCATTGTGAATGAATATTCTTATATTTGTTACAAGTTTTATAATGCATAAAATATGTTAAATTGTTGTTGCACTTTCAAATATAGTCTTATTTATCACTATCTCAACAAATATTTGAATTAAATGTATAAGTTATTTATCTGATCAAATTGTGTCAAACATGAGATACCAAATTCAATTTTTTCGCACTAGATACTTAATTAAAAATATTATCAAATCATAAATTTTAAATCAATCAAACTAACATGATTAACTCTCTCTCTCTCTACACAAACACACACATACATATAGATATATAACCATAGTAAGGATTAAAAGGTTTATTTCCTTGGTTCTCTCCAATTATATTACGTTAAAGTTCTCATTCAAGTTATTACCTTTAGGTTACTATTCATTTTTGTCCCTTTCATATCAAGGTTAATTTTCATTACATTACATCATAATAATATGATCATATGTCCATATGCATTTCACTTTTTTTAAATTTTAAATTTACACATTTATATTTACGGATTAATTTATCGAAAATAATAATTTTACCGTTACTGAAACTTACTTTAAGATAAATGTTTGATATATTTAATTTTATTAAAGTTTTATCACAAAGAGAAATTATTGAAATAATATTTCGTTTACAAAACTAGAATATTTTGAGAAAACTGCAATATTTATAAGCTTTCCATGTTTCAATTTTTTTCCACTTTCAACTGTTGTCTAATCTATATGATTATAAATTATGTTATAATTTTCGTTTAATCATGTGATGTCAATCAGTGAGGTGGATTTTTCTCAGACCAGTGGACCTACCAGTTCAACTCAGAATTCAAACAACACCCTTCCAATTCAATCTAGTGGTACAATGAGGTCCCGTAGCAGTCATGACAGCAGCTCTCTCCACATCACAACACAAAAGGTTGATGGAAAAAAAATACCTGCAGTGGGCAGAGTTAGTAAAATTGGTTATCAGTGGGCGTGGAAAACTTGGATGCCTCACTGGAGATCTTCCTGCACCTCCTTCGAATGACTCCACCTACAAAGTATGGCAAGATGAGAATTCTATTGTCCTTGCTTGGCCAATTAACCCGATAAATCCGAAAACCAACCGTAGGTATTTATTTTTCAAAACCACCAAAGAAGTATGGGATGCTGCCAAAAAGATGGACTCTGATCTTGGTCAAGCTTCTCAAAATTTTGAAATCCGCACCAAGCTCAAAGGACTCAAACAAGGTAATCAAACTGTTACCAATATTTTTCGGACTTACAGGACCTGTGGTAGGAACTCAATTTGTATCTGGAATATTTTTCGGACTTACCTTACTTATTTACGCTCTCTAATTACACACTCTATCATATATTCTTGATCTCTAACAATCTATACTTGTATTTCACTCTTCTAAATATTCAGTTCTTCATAGAAAAAACTCTCTAGATATATACTAGAAGCATTTGTACTAATTTATCAATATCCGTGTTGTAGAGCACACATTTGACAAGAATAATCCATTGTAAACATTTCTATTCCTCCGGACGAAGCGAGGGTGTTTGATAGTCGAATTCCGAAGGGGAGCTTCGAGACTGGACGTAGGACGGAAGGCCCGAACCAGTATAAAATCCTGGTGTGCTTATTCTATATTTACTTAGACTAATATTGCTTTTAGTTGCATCATATATTTTGTTACATATACTTGCATATACACTACACGATCCACCCTGTAGACTTTCAATTTGTATCAGAGCAAGGTTTGATCAAAGTACAGTACGTTTTTGAATTACTTTAATATGACAAGTATTTTTCAAGAAGATCAATCCACAGCACGACCACGCTTTGTAATGGTTCTAACTATGTATATTGGTCAACACGTATGAGAATCTTTATGGAAGCTAATGGATTAGAAATTTGGTTAGCCACTCAAAAGAAATATGAAGCACCTGACACTGCTGTGAACACATGGAATGATGCAAAAAAAACTGCAGCCTCTAATAATGCCAAAGCTATGAATGTTTTATTTTGTTCATTGGATAAAAATGAATTTCACGTGTCATGTTATGTAATGCTGCAAATGATATTTTGCGTACCTTACAAGTTACACATGAAGGCACAAACAATGTTAAACAAACTAAGATTTCAATTTTACAAAATCAATTTTCATCATTTAAAATGAAACAAAATGAATCTACAGTAGACATGTACTCTAGATTTCAAACCATTCAACACGATTTAATGACACTTAGAGTCAAATTCACAAATTTTGATTTGATATTTAGAATACTCAATTCTTTAACTCCAGAGTGGGAAAGAAAAGTATTAGCTATCGAAGAAGCTGATGATATCTTAACACTCTTAGTTGAAGAATTGATAGGAAATTTAATGTCATATGAAGCTAATTTGTAGGTAAGAAAAGAACAAAATTCGGAGAAGAAAAACATAGCATTTCTAGCAAGACTTAAACGAAGAAGAAATCGTATTAATTGCCAAAACTTATAACAAATTCAAGAAATTTAGGAAAATGACCAGATTTCACAAAGGAGGAAAATCAAACTCTACAAACCAAACATCAATCAAATGCTATGAATGTGACCAATTTGGACATATGAAGAAAGATTGTCCCAAACTCACTAATGATAAAAAGAAGAACAAATTTGAAAAATTCAAAAAGAAAAGCTTTCAAAATAATATGAGATGACTCGGATTCTTCATCATCATCAGAAAGTGGCAGCGATAGCGACGGAGAACAAGCTAATGTATGCTTTATGGCACAAACTGATGAGGTATGTTCCGAACTTAGCTATGATGAATTATTACGACATAACATGGAATTAGATGATAAATTTAGACAAATAAAAAAATTGAATAAAGAACATATAGCCAAAATAAATAGATTAGAACTTGAAGTAGGAATGTTAAAAGATGAAAAAATTATTTTAGAAGAGGAACTAGAATTATATCAAGAAAAAATTAAAAATAGTTTGGTTGAAAATGAAACTATGGCTATTGATTTTGAAAAAACTAGAATAGAAAAAGATAACTTGTTAAAAGAAAATATCAACTTGAAGAGCAATATAAAAACGTTGAAAATTGAAAATTTATAACTAAAAGAAAAATTAGATAAAATTACAAATAATGTTCCAAAATTTAATAAAGGAAAACAAAATTTGGAAAATATTATCAAAACTTCAAAACCATTAGGTAATAGAAATGGAATAGGATTTAAAAATATTCCTAAACAAAAAAGGAATAATATTGAGAAATATAGTTGTATTAATCAATAGACTAGAAGATCACCTAAGTCAAATACGAATACCAAAAATAAAAAAATTGGATTCCTAAGACAAATAATAGTTTGATTAGACAAAAACATATTAATAATTTTTTAGATAACGTAGTCTATAATAAAAATTATATTTATAAAGGTAGCAAACATTCTTGGGTATGGCTACCTGCTTCTCCTAACGTTTAGGACCCTAACAAAGTATATGGATACCAATTAAATCATCTTTTGTTTTGCAGGTACCCAAAATCAAAAATAAGGAGAAGTGAATACTTGATAGTGGATGCTCTAAGCATATGATCGGAAACTCAAAAATGTTATCAAATATAACATACGTCGATGGTGGAACGGTAACTTTTGGAGATAACTCAAAAGGATACGTCGTTGGAATTGGAGAAGTTATCAACTCTGGTATTTCTAACTCTCATATTATTACAAATGTTTTGATAGTAGAAAATTTAAAATACAACATATTTAACATTATTCAATTATGCGATAAAGGTTTTCAAATTAATTTCGAAAAAGATAGATGTAATATTTTCGACAATAACAAACAACTTATCTTTCAGGGTTTTAGAAAAAAATATTTATGTCTTAAATATGAATATAAATCGAAATTCAAATTTATATTTAACCGTCGAACATGACAATCCATTTTTATGGCATAAACAATTTTGTCATATTAATTTTAAATATATTATTAAATTAGCAAAATATGAGCTAGTTAGAGGGTTACATAAAATAAATTACAAAGTAGAAAATTAATGCGACGATTGTCAAATTAGAAAACTAAAGAAAAGCTCTTTTAAGTCTAAAATAATATTTCTACAAAACAACCATTAGAATTATTACAGTTAAATTTATTTGGTCCAACCCAAGTACGATCTATAAATCACAATAAATATATTTTTGTAATATTTGATGATTTTTCAAGATATACATGGACTTTATTTTGAAAACATAAAAGTGATACTTTTGGAATGTTTAAAAAAATTTCTAAAAGAATCAAAACTCAAATGGATTTGAAAATTAAAAATATTCGAAGTGATCACGGTGGAGAATTCGAAAATGATCTTTTTACCAATTTTTGTAACAAAAAAGGCATAAGTCATAATTTTTCTTTTTTCCGCACACCTCAACAAAATGGTGTAGTGGAAAGAAAAAAACGTACATTACAAGAATGTGCACGAACACTATTAAAAAGTAGTGGTCTACCAAAACATTTTTGGGCAGAAGCTATTGCTACGGCTTGTTATGTTTTGAATCGAATAACCATACGACCTATGACTAAACATACTTGTTTTGAAATATTTTTTGAAAGAAAACCTAAAGTATCATACTTTAAAACTTTCGGATCAAAATATTTTATGCTAAATACAAAAGATAATTTAGGAAAATTCGACATGAAGGCCGAAGAAGGAATCCTTGTTGGATATTCAGATCATAGCAAGGTGTATAGAATTTTTAATAAACGAACTAACACAATTGAAGAAATTTTATATGTTTCATTTGATGAAAATTTTATTAACCATCGTACTAATGACGATGAAGAAATAATTCCAATAACAAATACAACAAATTCTTTTAATAATGAGACAAATGCATAAAATAATAATTTAGTATCATTTCCTAGAATTCTAAAAGATCATCCAAAAGATAATATTATTAGAGACCTCAATTCAAGTGTAACTAGAAATCAACTTAACCAAATAAGTCTTATTGCATTTGTGTCAAATTTTGAACCAAAAAATTATAAAGAAGCTTCAAACGATAATTTTTGAATAATAGCCATGCAAGAATAAATCATTTTGAACATAATAATGTTTGAGAATTAGTACCAAGACCAGAAAATCAATCGGTTGTTGGAACAAAATGGATATTTAAAAACAAAGCAGATGAAAACAGAAATATAATTAGAAATAAAGCACGTATAGTCGCTCAAGGTTATAATACAGAAGAAGGTATCGACTATGACGAAACTTTTGCTCCAGTGGCAAGACTCGAGGCCATATGTACACTACTTGCTTTTGCAAATCATCACAATTTTAAATTATTTCAAATGGATGTTAAAAGTGCTTTTTTAAATGGTTTTATTAAAGAAAACATATATGTTGAACAACCTCCATTATTTGTTCACAAAAATATCTCGATAATTTTTTTAAATTACAAAAAACCTTATATGGTTTAAAACAAGCTCCTCGTGTCTGGTACGAACGTCTTAAAAATCATTTAATTACATCTGGTTTCCAAATAGGTAAAATCGACATGTCTTTATTCATTAAACGAGTAAATAACGATATTTTAGTTCTACAAATTTACGTAGACGATATTATTTTTGGCTCAACTAACGAAAATCTTTGTAATCAATTTTTGAATATTATGAAAAATGAATTTGAAATGTCTCACATGGTAGAATTAAATTTCTTTTTAGTTTTACAAATAAAACAACTTGAAAATGGTATCTTTATTCATCAAGAAAAATATTGTAACGATCTATTACGTCATTTTGAAATGAATAAAACTTCAAGCAAACCAACCCCGATGAATACAAGTGTTCACTAGAAGAAAGATGATAACAAAAAAGATTTTGATGAAAAATTATATCGTAGTATGATTGGCTCCTTACTTTATTTAACGGGTAGTCGACCCGACATTATGTTGAGCATATGTCTTTGTGTCCGATTTCAAGCAAAACCAAAAGAATCTAACCAAAGAGCTGTTAAACGTATCTTACGATATCTATCGAGCAATAGAGATTACGGATTGTTTTACCATAAAGGATCATCGTTTGAACTAGTTTCATATAGGGACGCGGATTTCGGTGGATGTAAAACAGATCGTAAGAATTGTCAATCCCTGAAAATTGAAATGTCCAAACCTTCTATGATATGGCTAAGAGTCGTCTGCATGTGCTTGCATTGCTATATTGTTAGCGTATTTCCATTGTACTGGAAATCATCTATTTTCTTTCATTTTTACTCGTGCAATTTCAAGGGATTTGTTCCTTTTGTCATATATTATGGAAGAATTTTATTCGAAATACAAAGTATTCTTTCTCTATCATCTGTCCCACACCGAGTAGGTTTTGATCAATGTTGGGACTAGAAGTACATCCTTGATGTATCTTCTGTCTTTCGTGTATCAGTAGCAATTGCGACTCTTCCTTTTGCTTCCATAAAGTCACCGTTACCAATTTTGACTTTTGTTTTAGTTTTATCAAGTTTACAAAAAATATTTTTATTTTTGTCATGTGGTTACTACAACCATTATCAACATACAAAATACCATTCTTTTCTTCCGAAGTAGCTTGATAGACATAAAAAAGTTTATTTTCTTCATATGTCTCTTCTGAAAAGTTAGCATAGTGAGATTTCTTGAAGCGACGGTCTTTTTCAACATGGCCGAACATTTTACAGTTTTGGCATTTTGATTTCCCTTTAAACCAACAATCTTTATCCAAGCGACAATTACTTTCACAAATATCGCATAAGGAAAATTTTCCTTTGTTCTCAAGTTATTTCCCTTGGTTTCTCTTGCTTCTATAATTTTTTTGTATCTTTCTACCTCTTTTTGCATTATGAGACAACAAATGAAATTTGGTTTGAAATATGTTTTCTGTTGAATTTTCATTTCCCCTTTATCGTCAATTTTTGTATGCTTTCAAGAGAGCCTAACTTGATCGGCGATGAGGTTTTTGAATTTTTTAATTCCTCTATCACCTAAATTATTGCATCATAATTTTCTGTATAAGAAATTAATATTTTTTTCGACTATTTTCTTGTTTGAAGATGCTTCTCTATAGGCTCTTATTGATTTATCATTTCTTTTATTCTAGAATGGTAATCTTTTGCAGCCTCGTTTTCTTTCATCTTAAGATTTTCAAAATCTATTTTAAGCTTCCATAGTTTAACCATTCATACCTTTGTGGATCTTAAAACTCCTCCTTTATTGTGTCCCACACCTCTTTGCACACATGATTCGAGGGAAAATTTAATCTGCCATTGCTTGTTGTAGGCAAAACAATGCTTGAGAATCGTTTTGTTATCTTTTAGAATCCTCTTGATTTCTTGGAAGAGTTGATGTGTATTCAAGATAGTAAATCTTTCCTCATCATTTTTTCATAGATTGCGAACAAAAATAGATCTTGAATTTGAATGTGAACATGTATTCTATATGTTAATGTAACCTCTTTTATAAATTTGTTTTATAAGTTTCTTTTCAAAATGAATTACTTGTATTATTTTATTTATAATAATAATGACTTGCTTTATTCTTAGAATTATTTATATTCATAACTATGTGTATGAACTAATTAACAAGGTTTAATACTTTATTAACTTTAATTAAAATGCTAATTATTTAAAGAGACATGTGTATGTATATTAAGGATTTAAGTTAACAAGTGTCTCTATGTTTACATGTGTCATTGTTTCAATATTTCATTTTCTTTTTCTTTATTTTCTGAAAATACATTCATATAAATTAGCTTCTTCATTCTTATGCATTCTTTTCTCATTCCTTAAAAAGAAAATCTGAAACTCTTTAAACATAAAAACTTCATTCTCAACCAAAATCCAAAACTGCATTCATTAATTTTTTTCTGCCTCCTTCAAAATATTCAAGCCTGCATTTAACTCATTTTTTTCAAACCTTCAACTCCTCTTTCCAAAATATAAATCTGCAGTTTCAAAAATTCAAAACCTGCAGCATACATTCATGCATCCAACTCCTCTTCTTCAAAATACAAACCTGCACAACAGTTTGAAAAAGCCTATAACTCCTCCAAAACTAAATGCCTGCATTCTTCAAAATTTTATTCAAACCTGCATTTCCCAAAGTACAAAAGCCTGCATGCATTACAAATTTTAAAACATGCATTCATCTGGAAAGGCTAGAAGACTCTGCATGCATCAAATCGAGCCTGCATTCACTTTCTTTAAAACCTGAGGGGGGATTTGCATCTACATTCATGAATCTTCAAACTGGAAATTGGCATCTGCATTCAAACTGGAAGCATGTATAAAACAAAAGAGTAGAAAGCATTAAAACAAGAAGCCTGCATTCATACAACTATGCTCTGCATGATTCAAAAAAATCAAGTTCTTTCTGCATTCTAAAATCTGGAAATGGCTCTGCAATTTAAACAGGTGAGTAACACCTAATTTAAATAAAATAAGTAGGATTTCATGCTTGCTTATCTGATGAATTGAATTGTGTATGTGCTTTTTAATTGCCTGAGTATATATAGTGTGATGCATGTTTGATCTTCCAGATTCTGGCTGTGTAATTAAAGCTCAAAAATAATTCATTTCTCTTGATCTGTTTGCTATTGTGATTTATCATTGAATGAAATTGATACATTTCATGATAAAATAAATTTTTAAAGTTTCCTTTAGCAGTATAGTTTGGGAGTTGACTGCAATATAAACAACATAGCTTAATTCTATAAAAATGGAAAATTTAAAGTATCATGAATCAAAGTTTCAGAGATTCACTTCAAAACAACTACTAAAATTATGATTTTTAAAATTTATATTACAATTTATAATGATGGAATCATGGTACAGTTGCAAATTGACTGTTTTATATAAAATTTATAAGCACAGTTAATACTTGCTTTAAATTTGGTTGAATTTGATTCTATTGATTGAGTAGTCATCAAAGATCATAAGGAAAATTTTGAATTGTATTGAAATTCAATATTTTTGGTGAGATTTGGGAATTTCTGTTTAGAACCCTAGTTATTTCTGGACTATGAAGACTCGAGCATATCTGCATGTTAAGTGAATCGAGTTATGAGATATTTAGGGGATTGGTAGATGAAGGGTTGATGGAGTCATCGCCGGAGTTTGGAATGTAATAGTGGCCGGAGTTGGGTGATCTTGCCGTTGACAGGCTAGGCTTTGAAGTGAGGGTGTTGTTTTCCAGGTTTTGGATTTTAAAACTTGAATTTAAATTCAAGTTGAGTTCTTGGATTTTGGAGTGTTGAAGTGTGATGTGGGGAGTTTGGTCGATGGAGGATGGCCCTAGGTGATCGCCAGTGGTGGCCGGAGTTAGGTGATGGATGCACAGAGTTGTGTGTGTGCAGGTGGAGTTCTGTTTTTGGGTGCAGAGTTGATGTCTCGTGATGACCTCGGGAAAATTTGTTAATGACTCGAAGCAGGGTAGTGATTTACCCGAAGTAAAATTTATGTTGCTCGAGTTAATAGATGTTCAGGTTTTGTTTTAACAGAGCCTGTTTTCTTTTCAGGTTTTGATATTTTAAAAGTTTTTAAAATGTAGTTTAAAACCTGAACTAAGTATAAGTTTAAATTGAATTTAACTATAAATTCAATTAGTTTAAATTTTAAGTTTGAAATAATTTAAATTTTGAAAATTTTATTTGTACTGAAGCAAAAATAGAAAGCCTGTTTCCAGGTTTATTGAATTGAAGTAAAAATCAATTGCAAACTAAAATCTGGATTTAAGATTTAACCTGGAATTTAATTCAAATTCAATGAGTTAAAATTTCAGGTCTTGAATAATTTGAAATGCTTTCAAACTCAAGTTTGGGTTTTAAATCTAAAAAAAAAAAAGAAACTGTTTTTCTGTGTTAAGATTTTAAAGTAAATTTCAAATTGTTAAATGGAGTTCAACTAGAAGTTTTAAACCTGAAGTTTAAATTTAAAGTCAATAGTTTAATTCTTGAAATTTAAACATTTTTGAATTCTATATGTTTAAAACCAAAACAGTAAACTGTTTCTGTTTTTATGTTTTAAATTATAAAGTAAAATTTCAAAATGCAAATGAATATTTAAACAAGTTAAATCTGGAAGTGAAATGTGAAAATGAATCTGAGTTTGATTTAATTTAAATCTGGAATTTAAATTCAAACTTCAGTTTTTTTTTAAAAAGAAATATAAAGGTTTAAATTTAAATTTGTTTTTAAATAATGATTTGCATTTGAAATGAAGATGGAATGTAAGTAAAGTTTTGATTTTTAATTTTTGAATCTGAAATGAAATTTAAATTATGTTTCAGTTTGAAATTTAAAAAAAGAAATTTTTAAAATTTGAATTTGTATTTGAAAGAAAGTGTTTAAAATACTTTGTATAAAGGAAGAAGGTTTCTAAATTTTGAACTTAAGAAATTGGTTTCATTTAAATTATTTAATTAATTTAAATGTAATATTAATTATTTAATTAATTAATAATGTGGATGATTAACTAAGTAAATTAATAATTTTTAAGTTAATTAATTAAGATTTGAGATTAATTAATTAAGGTTAATTAATCTATAATTAAGGATGGTTAATTAAATTTTAATTTATGATTAAGATTTACTTAATCAAGAGATTAATGATAATTAAGATTTAATTAACACTTAATTAATTAATAATTAGACATTAATTAAATTGTAATTAAATATTAGTTAATTAATAATTAATAATGATTAATTATAAGTTAATTTCTTAATTATGTAATTAAGAAAGGTTAATGAAGGTCATTAACCTAAGATTAATTAACAATTAGTTAATGTGATTAATTCTTGACAATTAATCAGGTCAATTAATTTAATAATAATCAATTATTTAAGTTTAATTACTTAATGAAAGTAATTAATGAATTAATTACTTGGTGTAATTAATTTAATTAAATGTGATTAGTTTAGATTAATTAAGATTAATTAATTTAAACATTGAGGATTGATTGATAATTACTTTATGTAATTTATGGATTGTAATTACTTAGAGAAGTAATTAGTTAATAATTACTAAATGTAATTAAAGATATTTACTATAGAAGTAATTTGATTTAAATTACTTTGAAATTAATCAAGTGATTAATGAGAATAATTAATTAAGAGTAATTAATTATGGGAGAAGTAATTAAAATAGTTAATTACTAAAAGGATATTAATCATGGGTGATTAATATATATGGTTTAAATTGAAGATTAATTACTTATGTAATTAATTTATATAGTGATTGATTAAATGTAATCATTAATTAATTAATTAATGATGTAATTTGGAATTGATTAATTAAGGTATAATTAATATTCAATGCTAATTACTTATTGTAATTAGATATGGTTAATCATTAATGATTAAGTGAATATGAATATTTAGATGGTGATTTATAAATTGATCTGTAATCAATTGGTGATTAAGATAAGCAGGATTTTAATGATGAAGTAATTAATTTAATTTATTTCAAAATTAATTAGAGATTAAGTAATTAATTTAATTCATTTTAAATTAATTATAGAATGGAATGATCATTAGATAGTTGCTTATGTTTAATGATTGGTATTGATTGCCATGTATGGTTTGTAATCTCTATATGAGATGAGTAGTATATGTGATATGGATGCATTGGTTGCTTTTGGATGATGATATAGATTATCTGTTTTGATATGAGTTATCTGTTGATAATGATAATGTTGATTATCTATTGTGTTGTGAAATATCTATCTGTGTATATTTAGATAATGAATTGAATTGTTTTAAAACTTAAAACAACTTGGACCTTAAAAGACACGCTTTGGATTTCGATGAAACCGGGATCGGGTTTCCATATTTGGGGTCCGAAAACCACATCGATTTCAAATAACGTTAGGTCGTGAATCCAAGTGGAGCGAGTGAAGACTCGAGGTGTAAGGGCTATACGTCAGTATAACTCTGTGGGTGATTCCGTAATGAGTTTGACGGAATAGCACTTATAGATTCGAGATGGAGATTCAGAGTGCAAGAGTTATTGTCGTTAACTCTGAGGGTGATTCCAATACGAGTGTAACGAGATAATGCCTTCGGTTTCGTTCGAACCCGGAACGAACTTGTATGGATTGAATGCTTTCAGAACATCGTCAGGTGGACGATGAGCATTCTAAGTGATATGTCCTATAAAGGTAATCGTAGCCTCAAGCCTCATCAACCGGGAATGGCTAAAACAGGGGAGGTGCAGCAAAGCTTCGTGGGTAGCCCCCACTTGAGAGCAAGATTTATCCCTGTCTAGAGGTCCCTTTATTTTCGGCTTAGTGGTGCGGTTGCTGATCACAACTGCGGGGTTGTCTTGTTTGGAACTGTTCAGTAAGGAACGGGTCCGGCTTTGTGTTGCAGGGGATGAAGGGAGTAATCCTCGGTACGGTGATCTAGGCCACGTACTGTGACGGGCGGTACCCCAGTAGCCCTGCCATTGATGGAATCCAAAATCCAATAAGTACCAACGGTTTTGATTGTATTACCCACTTTTGTGGCTAGTAGCTGGAATTTAATAGATGTAACAATTTCGGCTATTTCTTATTTATTTGAAAACCCTAGACACTATTATAATATCATCGGATTTCCTATCAAATGTTTTGGTTAGCGTAAGGTAAAAACTTTTCCATGTTTATGTGTGGGAAGTCTTACGTGATACCTTTTCTTTTCAAAGGTTTTTCAAAGTTAAGCAACTTTAACCTGTTACTCACACCAGACCCATGTCTGACCCGGAGTTATTTCTGTTTGTCTATAACTCTTGGGTACTCAAAATTTTTATGAGTAGCCAAGGGAATTCAGGTTAGGATTCAGGATTGGCTTTGACGATTTGTGGAGGAGCATATGGAGCAGGAGGCTTCTGCGTATAGTTATATAATTCCGCTGTGTTTGGTATCTCTGAGTGTTGTGTTTGATTTGAGTTGTATAACTAGACAGGTGTCTATAACTGTCTAGTATGTGTTGTATATGTCTGTGTACTTGATATTTGATGTATACTATGTAATACTTTGTTATTAATATAGATTATTCGTTCCGCTGTTGAGATTCTTGTGTTGTTTCTTCTTTCTCTTCTTTCTTTTCTTCTTCTATCCCTTTCTTTCTTAATTGACGACGCGATTTTCCGGGAGTGGAAAGTCGGGTCGTGACAGTTGGTATCAGAGCTGCAGGTTGAGTGAATACCTAGGCTCTGTAGTGGTGTCTATCTTGAGAGAGCGTACTTGTATTTTTATTATATATATATATATATTTATGGTTCTACCTATTTGTTGGTTTACCTGTTCGGGTTTTTCCAATGTAAGTTATAAAGGTAGACGAGGTAGAAGTGTGTGTAACACGACTACCATTGATTGGTGTTTGATGGATGAGGTTGGAAGTGTATTTGTCGAGACTGTAGACCTAATACCGTCTCGAGTGAGTTTTGTTTGGTTTAAGGACCTCATCGATCTCTGAAGGAAACTTGTAAAGGTTCGGAGTTCATCTATGAAGTGCAGAATTGAGTTTTGATCTGTCGGTAGGGCAGAAGCCAGTGAGTAAAGATATCTTGATATCTCAGGAGGTAGTAGCTGCGTGATGAGACGCAGTGACTATGGATATTTCCGAAGATGTTTCTTTGGAACAAGAGTAAGAGGTGAGTCTGCTCGATGATGTGGCTGAGTTTAGCTGAGTCTTCTGAGTTGGTAAGGAGTCTTCTGGCTGGGCAGTTTTTCTGAAGTGGAGTTCAGAAGCAGCAGAGTGGGTCTTTTTCTCTGGTAAGTTGGCTAGGCCAGCATAAGCTGTTCTGTTTGGTAGAGTGAGAGCAGTTTCTTTGGATTTAGGCTGAGTTGATCGCAAAACTGACTTGCGATAGTTAAGTGTTCTTTTGGAACTGGTGGTTCAGTTAGTAGGTGGATGGTTCCTTGAGATAGAAGTTGGTGGAGTAACTCAGATTGGGAGGAACATCTGAGTTTTCTTTTATGGATATGTGGAACCATATTTCTGTGCTGGGTTGTCTGGTCTGTGCTTGGGTTCTTCAGCATTTTCTTCTGTTTCGGATCAGAGTTGTGCAGCAGAAGCAGTTGGGAATGCTCTGTTCTGTTTTATGAGATGAGGAAGTTTGTTCTATCTTCTGTTGTTGAGAAGCAGGGTTTGTGTTCTTGGTTTTTGAGTGATCTTGAGGAAATCATTGGATTGTTTTTGATTCAGTTTGTTTCTTTTGGAATCAGCAAGAGTTAAGCTGATCAGGATGGATGTTGGTAGCCCAGGTCGTCCGAAGAGATTTTATGGGTAAGAGACAGAGAAATTTGGATTCTGAAATTGGAGATCTGATTTTGGTTAAGTTTTTCTCTGATCCAAGGAGCTATAAGTTTGAGAAGCTAGCTTCGTAGTGTTTTGGGTTTCTTCTGTGTTTTGGAGATCAGTGTTTGATTTTCTGGAGTTGAATTGCCAGTTTGGATAACTGGGATTCAGTGTGCTTCACGTATCTCTGAGGGAGTACGTGTTTGATATTTCTGGTTGTAGAACTAGCAGTTTAGGATGGTTTGTTTGTTGAATCAGACTCGTCTGTAGTCTGATATGCTGTATAGAATTGTTGTTAGGAGCTCTATAGCTTAGTAGAATTGATTGATTGGATTCTATAGAGCGAGTATCCCGATATATATATATATATATATATATATACCGGGGAAACTCGTGAAGGTTTATCCAAAATTCTTTTGGATAACTAGATTTGTTTTGATTGTGTGAATTGGTTGCTTTGGTTATTGGCATATGATTAACATATGCTGTGTTTTAAAATAAAATCTGTAAATAGATTATTAAATTAACTTTGTTTTTAATTTCGGGGACGAAATTCTTTTAAGGGGGAAGGATTGTAATATCCCGGAAATTTGGACAATTTAAATTTAATAATCTGAGTTTAAATTTAGATTGAATTGATAATTTTTGTTAATAAATTTGATTTGATTTTAATAATCTTCTTTATTTAAATATTTAATTTGTGAATTGTTTTTAATAAACTAATAAATTGTTTTCTATTTAATAATGTATATGTTTTTGTATATATTTTTAAATAGACAAGTTGGTTTTTATTTAAATTAGTATAGCATATTTTAATGTTTTAAAAATAGGATTTTGTGATTTATTTTTAATTTGAGCTTTTCAAAATATTTAATTAAATAACTATATGATTTTAAATATGAGATAAATGTTTTAATTAGTTTAAAATTCATTCTTTTATTCAAGTTTGTATATTAAAATTGTTACAAATATATTTGTGTTACTCTTTTTAAATTATTTATTGATAATTTAGATTTGTCAATTTAATTTGAAATTTAAAATACAATTTAAAATGTGAACATGTATTCTATATGTTAATGTAACCTCTTTTATAAATTTGTTTTATAAGTTTCTTTTCAAAATGAATTACTTGTATTATTTTATTTATAATAATAATGACTTGCTTTATTCTTAGAATTATTTATATTCATAACTATGTGTATGAACTAATTAACAAGGTTTAATACTTTATTAACTTTAATTAAAATGCTAATTATTTAAAGAGACATGTGTATGTATATTAAGGATTTAAGTTAACAAGTGTCTCTATGTTTACATGTGTCATTGTTTCAATATTTCATTTTCTTTTTCTTTATTTTCTGAAAATACATTCATATAAATTAGCTTCTTCATTCTTATGCATTCTTTTCTCATTCCTTAAAAAGAAAATCTGAAACTCTTTAAACATAAAAACTTCATTCTCAACCAAAATCCAAAACTGCATTCATTAATTTTTTTCTGCCTCCTTCAAAATATTCAAGCCTGCATTTAACTCATTTTTTTCAAACCTTCAACTCCTCTTTCCAAAATATAAATCTGCAGTTTCAAAAATTCAAAACCTGCAGCATACATTCATGCATCCAACTCCTCTTCTTCAAAATACAAACCTGCACAACAGTTTGAAAAAGCCTATAACTCCTCCAAAACTAAATGCCTGCATTCTTCAAAATTTTATTCAAACCTGCATTTCCCAAAGTACAAAAGCCTGCATGCATTACAAATTTTAAAACATGCATTCATCTGGAAAGGCTAGAAGACTCTGCATGCATCAAATCGAGCCTGCATTCACTTTCTTTAAAACCTGAGGGGGGATTTGCATCTACATTCATGAATCTTCAAACTGGAAATTGGCATCTGCATTCAAACTGGAAGCATGTATAAAACAAAAGAGTAGAAAGCATTAAAACAAGAAGCCTGCATTCATACAACTATGCTCTGCATGATTCAAAAAAATCAAGTTCTTTCTGCATTCTAAAATCTGGAAATGGCTCTGCAATTTAAACAGGTGAGTAACACCTAATTTAAATAAAATAAGTAGGATTTCATGCTTGCTTATCTGATGAATTGAATTGTGTATGTGCTTTTTAATTGCCTGAGTATATAGTGTGATGCATGTTTGATCTTCCAGATTCTGGCTGTGTAATTAAAGCTCAAAAATAATTCATTTCTCTTGATCTGTTTGCTATTGTGATTTATCATTGAATGAAATTGATACATTTCATGATAAAATAAATTTTTAAAGTTTCCTTTAGCAGTATAGTTTGGGAGTTGACTGCAATATAAACAACATAGCTTAATTCTATAAAAATGGAAAATTTAAAGTATCATGAATCAAAGTTTCAGAGATTCACTTCAAAACAACTACTAAAATTATGATTTTTAAAATTTATATTACAATTTATAATGATGGAATCATGGTACAGTTGCAAATTGACTGTTTTATATAAAATTTATAAGCACAGTTAATACTTGCTTTAAATTTGGTTGAATTTGATTCTATTGATTGAGTAGTCATCAAAGATCATAAGGAAAATTTTGAATTGTATTGAAATTCAATATTTTTGGTGAGATTTGGGAATTTCTGTTTAGAACCCTAGTTATTTCTGGACTATGAAGACTCGAGCATATCTGCATGTTAAGTGAATCGAGTTATGAGATATTTAGGGGATTGGTAGATGAAGGGTTGATGGAGTCATCGCCGGAGTTTGGAATGTAATAGTGGCCGGAGTTGGGTGATCTTGCCGTTGACAGGCTAGGCTTTGAAGTGAGGGTGTTGTTTTCCAGGTTTTGGATTTTAAAACTTGAATTTAAATTCAAGTTGAGTTCTTGGATTTTGGAGTGTTGAAGTGTGATGTGGGGAGTTTGGTCGATGGAGGATGGCCCTAGGTGATCGCCAGTGGTGGCCGGAGTTAGGTGATGGATGCACAGAGTTGTGTGTGTGCAGGTGGAGTTCTGTTTTTGGGTGCAGAGTTGATGTCTCGTGATGACCTCGGGAAAATTTGTTAATGACTCGAAGCAGGGTAGTGATTTACCCGAAGTAAAATTTATGTTGCTCGAGTTAATAGATGTTCAGGTTTTGTTTTAACAGAGCCTGTTTTCTTTTCAGGTTTTGATATTTTAAAAGTTTTTAAAATGTAGTTTAAAACCTGAACTAAGTATAAGTTTAAATTGAATTTAACTATAAATTCAATTAGTTTAAATTTTAAGTTTGAAATAATTTAAATTTTGAAAATTTTATTTGTACTGAAGCAAAAATAGAAAGCCTGTTTCCAGGTTTATTGAATTGAAGTAAAAATCAATTGCAAACTAAAATCTGGATTTAAGATTTAACCTGGAATTTAATTCAAATTCAATGAGTTAAAATTTCAGGTCTTGAATAATTTGAAATGCTTTCAAACTCAAGTTTGGGTTTTAAATCTAAAAAAAAAAAAGAAACTGTTTTTCTGTGTTAAGATTTTAAAGTAAATTTCAAATTGTTAAATGGAGTTCAACTAGAAGTTTTAAACCTGAAGTTTAAATTTAAAGTCAATAGTTTAATTCTTGAAATTTAAACATTTTTGAATTCTATATGTTTAAAACCAAAACAGTAAACTGTTTCTGTTTTTATGTTTTAAATTATAAAGTAAAATTTCAAAATGCAAATGAATATTTAAACAAGTTAAATCTGGAAGTGAAATGTGAAAATGAATCTGAGTTTGATTTAATTTAAATCTGGAATTTAAATTCAAACTTCAGTTTTTTTTTAAAAAGAAATATAAAGGTTTAAATTTAAATTTGTTTTTAAATAATGATTTGCATTTGAAATGAAGATGGAATGTAAGTAAAGTTTTGATTTTTAATTTTTGAATCTGAAATGAAATTTAAATTATGTTTCAGTTTGAAATTTAAAAAAAGAAATTTTTAAAATTTGAATTTGTATTTGAAAGAAAGTGTTTAAAATACTTTGTATAAAGGAAGAAGGTTTCTAAATTTTGAACTTAAGAAATTGGTTTCATTTAAATTATTTAATTAATTTAAATGTAATATTAATTATTTAATTAATTAATAATGTGGATGATTAACTAAGTAAATTAATAATTTTTAAGTTAATTAATTAAGATTTGAGATTAATTAATTAAGGTTAATTGATCTATAATTAAGGATGGTTAATTAAATTTTAATTTATGATTAAGATTTACTTAATCAAGAGATTAATGATAATTAAGATTTAATTAACACTTAATTAATTAATAATTAGACATTAATTAAATTGTAATTAAATATTAGTTAATTAATAATTAATAATGATTAATTATAAGTTAATTTCTTAATTATGTAATTAAGAAAGGTTAATGAAGGTCATTAACCTAAGATTAATTAACAATTAGTTAATGTGATTAATTCTTGACAATTAATCAGGTCAATTAATTTAATAATAATCAATTATTTAAGTTTAATTACTTAATGAAAGTAATTAATGAATTAATTACTTGGTGTAATTAATTTAATTAAATGTGATTAGTTTAGATTAATTAAGATTAATTAATTTAAACATTGAGGATTGATTGATAATTACTTTATGTAATTTATGGATTGTAATTACTTAGAGAAGTAATTAGTTAATAATTACTAAATGTAATTAAAGATATTTACTATAGAAGTAATTTGATTTAAATTACTTTGAAATTAATCAAGTGATTAATGAGAATAATTAATTAAGAGTAATTAATTATGGGAGAAGTAATTAAAATAGTTAATTACTAAAAGGATATTAATCATGGGTGATTAATATATATGGTTTAAATTGAAGATTAATTACTTATGTAATTAATTTATATAGTGATTGATTAAATGTAATCATTAATTAATTAATTAATGATGTAATTTGGAATTGATTAATTAAGGTATAATTAATATTCAATGCTAATTACTTATTGTAATTAGATATGGTTAATCATTAATGATTAAGTGAATATGAATATTTAGATGGTGATTTATAAATTGATCTGTAATCAATTGGTGATTAAGATAAGCAGGATTTTAATGATGAAGTAATTAATTTAATTTATTTCAAAATTAATTAGAGATTAAGTAATTAATTTAATTCATTTTAAATTAATTATAGAATGGAATGATCATTAGATAGTTGCTTATGTTTGATGATTGGTATTGATTGCCATGTATGGTTTGTAATCTCTATATGAGATGAGTAGTATATGTGATATGGATGCATTGGTTGCTTTTGGATGATGATATAGATTATCTGTTTTGATATGAGTTATCTGTTGATAATGATAATGTTGATTATCTATTGTGTTGTGAATTATCTATCTGTGTATATTTAGATAATGAATTGAATTGTTTTAAAACTTAAAACAACTTGGACCTTAAAAGACACGCTTTGGATTTCGATGAGACCGGGATCGGGTTTCCATATTTGGGGTTCGAAAACCACATTGATTTCAAATAACGTTAGGTCGTGAATCCAAGTGGAGCGAGTGAAGACTCGAGGTGTAAGGGCTATACGTCAGTATAACTCTGTGGGTGATTCCGTAATGAGTTTGACGGAATAGCACTTATAGATTCGAGATGGAGATTCAGAGTGCAAGAGTTATTGTCGTTAACTCTGAGGGTGATTCCAATACGAGTGTAACGAGATAATGCCTTCGGTTTCGTTCGAACCCGGAACGAACTTGTATGGATTGAATGCTTTCAGAACATCGTCAGGTGGACGATGAGCATTCTAAGTGATATGTCCTATAAAGGTAATCGTAGCCTCAAGCCTCATCAACCGGGAATGGCTAAAACAGGGGAGGTGCAGCAAAGCTTCGTGGGTAGCCCCCACTTGAGAGCAAGATTTATCCCTGTCTAGAGGTCCCTTTATTTTCGGCTTAGTGGTGCGGTTGCTGATCACAACTGCGGGGTTGTCTTGTTTGGAACTGTTCAGTAAGGAACGGGTCCGGCTTTGTGTTGCAGGGGATGAAGGGAGTAATCCTCGGTACGGTGATCTAGGCCACGTACTGTGACGGGCGGTACCCCAGTAGCCCTGCCATTGATGGAATCCAAAATCCAATAAGTACCAACGGTTTTGATTGTATTACCCACTTTTGTGGCTAGTAGCTGGAATTTAATAGATGTAACAATTTCGGCTATTTCTTATTTATTTGAAAACCCTAGACACTATTATAATATCATCGGATTTCCTATCAAATGTTTTGGTTAGCGTAAGGTAAAAACTTTTCCATGTTTATGTGTGGGAAGTCTTACGTGATACCTTTTCTTTTCAAAGGTTTTTCAAAGTTAAGCAACTTTAACCTGTTACTCACACCAGACCCATGTCTGACCCGGAGTTATTTCTGTTTTTCTATAACTCTTGGGTACTCAAAATTTTTATGAGTAGCCAAGGGAATTCAGGTTAGGATTCAGGATTGGCTTTGACGATTTGTGGAGGAGCATATGGAGCAGGAGGCTTCTGCGTATAGTTATATAATTCCGCTGTGTTTGGTATCTCTGAGTGTTGTGTTTGATTTGAGTTGTATAACTAGACAGGTGTCTATAACTGTCTAGTATGTGTTGTATATGTCTGTGTACTCTGATATTTGATGTATACTATGTAATACTTTGTTATTAATATAGATTATTCGTTCCGCTGTTGAGATTCTTGTGTTGTTTCTTCTTTCTCTTCTTTCTTTTCTTCTTCTATCCCTTTCTTTCTTAATTGACGACGCGATTTTCCGGGAGTGGAAAGTCGGGTCGTGACATTGAAAGACCAAGACTCATAAATTTCTGAATGGAAGATTGACACAGGAAGATAAGTGAAGAACGATATGATTCGTTATTCATGATGGGAAGCAAGAACTGAATGCCCGGCCTTGATCAAACAGACTTTGATTCCACGGGTAGAAATGCAATTAACAAATTATAAAGAAAGAAATAGTAGAATTAGATTTTTTTCAAAATTTGGTAGTGTAGATTTTTTTTTCTTCCATTTTTTCTTCGGTATATTATGCCAAGAACGACATATTTATACATATGCTCATGACCTTTAGAAAGAGACAAATTTAACCATTCGATTAAAAACACAATTATTGATTAAAGACCTCACATGAAATAAAATAATTTTACCTCAACATATGTGATTTTTCATAATTAATGGACACAACTTTTCACACAACTTTTCACAAATGGATGTTGTAGTGAAAACTTTGCTTTGCAGAAGTTTTTTCCAATAGATCTTTTATCATCCAAATCACAAAGAGATAAATTTGGAGAGAGAATAAATGGACATGAAATCAGAAATCAATACAAAAAAGATTCCACCCAACCACCCTCTTTATTGGTTTATTAAAATTTATTCACAATTAATCGAACAAAATAAAAGTGAACAAAATACAAATTGAACCAATAACCAAATTGAGAAAGAGAGTCTTAATCTTTATGGCTGAAATTGTTGGAGGTGAATAACAAGGATGGAAGATGAGAGAATTAGCAAATAGATTTTCACAAATTTTACACTCTTTCCTATAGGCTCTATTTACAACATCAATTACTTAATATCCAATTTAATATTAGATGACAAAAAATAAGCTGATTAGCCAATTAGAGAGAGAAATAAACATAATCAAATATGTCTGTTAATTAGGGGAAACAAAATCCTCTCTTTCTTTATTTTGCATATTTATTACCAAAATTTAACGCTCCACCTTGATGCAAAATCACATATCTTCGACATATCAAGCATGTCATCTCTAGATCTATCAAAACACCCTATATCTCAATCAAACCAAATTATAAACCTATACCACTGCCTACAAGTGATGCATCTCCCTTTTATGAGGTGCACCACACCAATCGGTCACAAAAGCGTTTGCAATACCACAAAAATCTTCGTACAATTTTTGTAAATTTTTCTACTCGACACTCGTCTACCACTCGATCTGAGCTCATTACATGATCACCACCTATCTCTCTAGGATCATCAACATGAAGACCCTTGTCTAAAATATGATCCTCAACACGATCATCATAAGTAGTGAACAAATTAGCCTCTCCATCTGACTGTGGACTAGGCTCTCCAACTGTCAGTGGCTTCCCATACTCGACTACATGACCAACCAAACTATAAAGTTTTTCTTCTTTCAATACACCTCTCATCCATATAGGACCACCCTTCTTCATTCTCAAAACTCCAACTCGAGTCTCGTAAATGCAACCACAGCGATCCTACTGATCGGGTTAAATAAGATTATTTGAACTAGAAGGAACATGCCTCACGCCCGAGACTTCTCTAATCACACCTTCATACATATGAAACCAGATAGATCCAATACCATAGCCTAGTAGCTCTACTCCATTGACGGTCCTAATCATGCCGACACTCTTTTCATAAGAAGAGAAACAATTTACATCTCTACAAATTTGAAAAATGGCTCCCGAATCCATCATTTAAGGCCTCTCTTCACTAATGAAGACATCACAACAAGTGTCACTGTCACTATCTTCAGCTATGGCCATCCATGTATCACTATCACTGTCACTATGTATAGCCTTCTTTTGATCCTTTTTATACGCTTCACACCTATTGCGCATATGACATTTTTTATGACAATAGTAACAAATGATATTTTTTGACATATCTTTACCATTAGCGACTTTCTTCTTCGGACTTGTATTCTTTTTCGAGTCTTTTGCTATTATATTCTCATCTTGAACTAATTTCACACATGACCCTTTTTTCCGGAGCTTCTCATTCAAAAGACTATTTTGAACAGTTTTCGGTGAGATAATTCCATTAGCATTGAAATTACTTAATAAAACAATCAAAGTTTTCCAACTTTCTGAAAGCGAACTCATCATTAAAAGAGCATTTAACTCATCATCAAATTTGACATTCATATTTGCCAATTGATTTATTACATCTTGAAATTCGTTCAAATGCTCTACAACAGACTTCTCTCCATCTAATTTCAGTTGAAACAACTTTCAAACATGAAAAACCTTATTTGTAGCACTCTTTGACTCATACAAAGATACAAGCTTGTCCCACAAAGCCTTCGTGGATTTACAACTAGTCACATGATGGAAGACTGAACCATCAAGATACCGACGAATCAACGCAATTGCCTTCTTATCCATCTTCTTCCATTTTCCCTCCTGTACATCAGAGGGATTCTTGCCATCTCCATCAATCGGATCATGAAGATTATTGAGATACAAAACATCTTCCATCGCAGACTTCCAAATACCCCCTTTTTTTCGTTTAAAATAGCCATCTTTGAAAAACAAATCATGTCCAATATCTCAATAATTTTTCAAATCCAAAATTACTCTAAGCTTTGCGATGACCTTGCTCCGATACCAATCTGTAGTTAAAATTTTGCTTTACGGAATCTTTTTCCAATAGATCTTTTATCATCCAAATCACAAAGAGATAAATTTGGATAGAAAATAAACGGACATGAAATCAAAAATCAATACACAAGAGATTCCACCCAACCACTCTCTTTATTGATTCACTAAAATTTATTTACAATTAATCGAACAAAATAAAAGTAAACAAAATACAAATTGAACCAATAATCAAAAGGAGAAAGGAAGTTTTGATCTCTATGGCTAAAATTATTAGAGAAGAAGAACAAAGATGAAATAAGAGAGAGAATTAGCAAATAGATTTTCGTACATTTTACACTATCTCTTCTAAGCTCTATTTATAACATCAATTACTTAATGTCCAAGTTAATGTTAGATGACAAAAAATAAGTTGATTAGCCAATTAGAGAGAGAAATAAACAAAATCAAATATGCTTGTTAATTAGGGGAAATAAAATCTTTTCTTTCTTTCTTTTGCATATTTATTTCTTTCTATTTATGATTTTGTATCATCAAAATTTAACGGATATATCTGTTCAAAACATGTAGCATAATTTCATTAAAAAAGGGAACCCTCATTTTTATCATGTACCGTGTATCATCATCTAGCGGGCAAGTTGTACCTAGTCATACCTCCATTGCTAGAGAGACCATCTTTGACACTTGGTCAATAAAACAAGCGGCCATAAAAACCAAGTTCATCGCTGCGTGAATCAGAACATTTAATTTTCAACAAATACTAATCGTTAATTTTCAAAACTTATTAATTTTCAAAGACTAATCATGTTTTTCACATTGTTTGAATCACAGTTGATACTATAAAGTAAAAACAGGCAAACCACCGTACATACCTAATTGCTCCAGTTTGGAGTCAGTGATGCTAAGACTGGATGTAGAATTTGGATCATCTTTTGCATATCTTGATGTGTAGTAATTAAGTCCTACAAAATCATATGATCCTTTTATCAACTATGATTCCTCCTTAGTGAATTCTGGAAGCCTTTCTCTGACCAAATCTCTCATACAGGCTGTGATATTCTTCATTCATTGATGATTGCATATTTTATTGCCCTCAGCGCTGCTGCTTTTTCTGCATCTGAATCTGAATATGGCTTATACATAGAGCGATTCCAATCTCTCCTCAATTATCAGACTTAAAATTTAAAGGTTCAACATGTGAGAACAAGCTTGCATATCTTAAAAAATAAAATTTATATCAATTACTATGAATTCTAACTCCCATAGTTTATTGATCCCTCGAAGCACATCATTTCTGAAAGTTAAAAATATAAGCAAGCTTTATTTTATTCAGAGTATGTTTCAGTTTGACAACTAGTTACAAGTAATCAAAACTACTTCTAAGTAACTTAATTCAATTCTGGTGCTTAACTTCTTATAAGAGGCTTACAAAAGCGACTTAGAATTAGAAATGTGAAAAGTAGCTAATGACTTATAAACAAAATTTGTCAGTCATGCATGGTTTTAACCAAATTATATTATTTATTTTTAACTTTAACACTCAAATTACATCCACGCACTTTTACTTATAAGTTACTATTTAAAACTACCTAGAAGTTACTATTTGGAATTCTTTGCAAGAAGTTTCAAAATAAGTTGTTGCCAAACGGGCTCTTATTTATTGATATATCCTCTTCTAGAATATTAATTTTGACAAATGTTTTAACTTCGAGAAAAATTACAAGGAAGTGGTTTAAAAAGTTCGGCAGCTGCTCCATGTGCTAATTTCAGATCGTGAGTAATGATGTAAGGTTCAGTTAGATAATTGCCACGATGACATCCAAGGCTGCTACAACACCCTGGGACATGCACTCTGAGTGAATAGCCTTGGGTACTGAATGTCCATGGCTCGTTCACTGTAATCCAATTTTCAACTCTGTCTCCAGATTCTCGGAAGCATATTTGGCAATAATCTTTGAAATCGTGCCTAGTGAAGAAAATAATACAAGACATGTTACATTGTACCACTGCGTTGAAACTTGAAACTCTTTTCTTTAGTTAAGGTTGATGGGTATATTTTTATGAGGTATATAAATCTGTGCAACAACATAGAGTGTTTTGGCAGATGTTTTCTTACTAGAATACCATCAAACCTAAAATGGGATTTAATGAGGTTGCAGTATTTTGCCGACTTTTCTATATCATAAAACAGGTTCATTTTTATTCTTGTATTACTCTAAAGAAGAACCACATAACAACAACGATTAAGATAAGTTTATGTACTCTATGTGAATTAAATTCTTACACACTTTCTGTAAAGAAAACCGCCGTATCCATCCTCTAAAGCTTGTGGGACATCCCAATTGAAGAGTCTTAACATATGGTGTTATACCTGGAATGTGAATTACATGTTAGTATATTGTGAAATCATACCACTATTTTCCAGTACTCGCCATTTTCTATTAGCTCGTTTATGAGATTGTAATACATTATTCCTTCTTGATTTATTCCTCATTTCAAGGTACCATCTGTTTTCACAAGTGAACATAAAAAAAAGTTGATTTATAAATTTGCTTAGTTGTTGGAATCATATAAGCTTCAGTTTTGTATTTATTTTTCTAAATAAACATCATTTTTAATCTTCATTTTTGCAGGTTCACTTAAGTACAATGGATTGATTTTAACATTGCAGAATTCTAGACCAAGAGGTTGAGAAAGGGTATGAATTTAGTCCATCTCCTTTATCATCTTTACATCATCCTGCAAGCATTTGACAACAATATCCATTTCCCAATACATGGTTTACATTGGATATGTCAGCAAGTCATTCTTTTACGATTTCAGTTGTTTACTTTGTCTCTGTGGTACAAATCTGTGGAAGCATCTCCATTACTCCTCCCCGTGATTTTATCTGTATAATGATTAGGCATATTTTTATGCTGCAAACAATGAAAAATGATCAATAATATCCCATATACAGATATGGTGCTAGAATTAGTTATTATCATTTACAGTTTGCATTCTGCTATTCGTTTCAAAAACTAGAATATTTTGAAATATTATACTTCCATTAGATTTGATGAGGCTACAAGTTATATATATTAACATAATATATTTAGAATATGGTGCTCTTGGTGAGTGAGAGTGTCCAAAATATTAGGTCCTCTTCCTCCTTCATTCCATGCTCCCTCCACCTAAAACCATATCACATATTATGATATGGTTCAACATATGTATGTATAGGGCTAGGATCGACTACGTCTCATTTTTGCTACACCTCAAATCCCCTTGATTTTACCACATGTTTCGAATTAAATAATATACTTTCTCTCTCTTGAAGTGAGATGTGAAGTGAGATGAAAGAGAAGGTATATAATTTAATTCGGAACGTGTGTTTGAAATCAGGGAGATTTGAGGCATAGCAAAAGTCAGGTGTAGCCGATCCTTGCCCATACACACACACACTACACATCTATGTACAATAAGTAAATAAATTTAAGAAAAACATACCTGGTTTGCAGAAGCTGAAACACCAAATTTAAATTCATTAGAGAACATAGACCTTCCTATATCAACTTCAAGTGGAACTAAAATGGTCCATGGTTGGGGTATGGGTGCTGTATTTTGGCTATCAAAGCATGCAATATGAGTATTTGTCCTCTTGCTCCTGTAACTAATGGTCAACTTTTCCTTTGAAAGAGAAAGACTGGCATCATGTTTACTGGATGCTATTAGAGATGGATCACCAGTCCAATTTGCATGTTCAGAAGTTGAGCCATGGTTTATTTATTTTAATTGAAGGGGTTCCCTTTTCTTGCTTGTGATTAGTAATACACCTATGTGCATGTTTTTATAGAGGCTGGGAGCCTGTAAAAATAGTGTACGTATCTTTGCAGTTTGATTGGCAGCGCAGCTTTTATGTATTTAATGGAGATTAAAAAGTAACTTAAAAAATTAACATAAGCAATAGACCATAGCTGCCAGGTGGGGTTTCAATTGCATATAAGAGTTGGGTTGCAAGAATAATGTGATTGACATTTGAATGCACATATTATAGTTTTTAATTATACTTTTATAACTCTATATTTAATTTAGTTTTATCTAACCGGTGGTACTGGGTGATCATCTAATACTATTTTTCATTAAGATGCATGCAGATATTATAGTTTGCCATTTGCTTCTGTTATGGATATAATTTTGAAGTCATACAATTATTTTAGTTACTCTTCTTACAAATATAAGGTACACTCATGGGTTACAAGTATAACTATTGATCAACCACCAAGTAAAAGTCAATGCTGCGTTAGCTTTACACTTAGGTGAAATAAATTCGACCAGATATGCTCATTGTGCTGTTAACATCGTTGAAAACATATTTATGCCTAGCAATGATGAGAGGAATGCACGTCAATGAAGAAATATGAGAATCAATATGGTTGTTGAATGCAAACAGTGTTGGATGGTGTTGTACTCATATGCGTATCCCAAAAATCAGAACTTGCATCCAAATTCGTATCAGCTGACATTTTAAAATGCATATCCATATCTACATATCGTGTCTATCCAAAACGATGCAGATATTTGAAAATGCATTTTCATATTTACATCGTGTCTGTAATCAGAACAATGCAGATGCTTTTTGATATCCAAAAATATTGTTAAAGTTTAAAGAGTTTTAATTTTGGCTGTTGTTTCTTCAAGTGTCCCTTTGATCTGGTAGCATTGTGTGTGTTAATATTCCAAGGCGTCTCTTTCGTTTATGTTTATTTTTCACAGAAAAGTTGTATTGAAGTCTAGGCTATGCATGCAGTTGTGTTTTGGTATTTATATTCTTGTAATACTTTGTATACTTTGTTTTCAACTCTAATGAAAAAGAAATCATGCTGCAGGTTGTTCTACTATTTTCATGATCCTATATTAGTTCCTCTTTTGTTTTTAACACGGTGTGAGGACTCGGATTTTCTGACGTTTGTTATTGGGTAATTAACTGTTTTCGAATATTGAAATATTAATTTATTAAGTCGAACAAATAAATTTCTGATAATTAAAATATCTGAATATATATATGTATTGATAAAAAAATTATGTTTAATCTTAAATTTTAAAATTTCCAGGTATGATAAATTATATGTATATGTAAACTTCACCATTTAAATTAAGATAAAATATCCATGAATATATATTGATAAATATACACACAAGCTTTATGATAATTAAAAATATATATATACATGTATATAAGTATATATATATATATATATATATATGTATGTATGTATGTATGTATGCATGCATGCATGCATGCATGCCTATACGTTGCAATGTATATGAGAATGTGTATAAACGAAAATGTAAATATATACAAATATGGGGGCAAACGTATGTAGGTAAAAGTACATGTTAATATAAAATAATGTATATGTAAATCCTTTAATATATATATATATATATATATATTGTATGAAGATAAATGTTTATACTTAGGGAAATATCATCATGGGAAACATTTAATTCTAGCAAACAAAACATAAAATCAAGTCCCATAAAATAGCAAATCAACTCATATAATCAAATCAGCCTTCATATGAATCAAATCAAAATAAAACAAAAGAAAAATAAAATAAGAAATTTAAGGCCTGTATATGAACAATATGTTTCAGCCTCTTATTTACTTGTTTCCCTCATCTACATACCATATGTTATGTACACATATGCCATTCTAGTCAAAAAATATAAAACAAAATCAAAGTCAAGTCTTAAAATCAAGCCTTTCATAACATATCAAATCCACCTTATAAATCAATCAGGGTAGGGATCAAATCAGCAAATCAAAAAAATAAAAAATAAATAAAGCTTGTACATATGCAGGCCTCTACCTTGCTTTGTACACTAATTCCTCCTCTTCTATATATTCATGGCCTAGCTTTTCTGTTTGCTCACACATAGAGGAATTTTTTTTTAGAAACCTGTCATTTAAGTGAAGAAAGAAGAGGAAGAAGAAACAGCAGTTTTCAAAGAACTGAGAGTTAAAACCTCCACTGTTTAATAAGAAAATCCTTGTATATGTTAATACTTGAGAATATGGATGTGTCTTTAGCCTGTAATACTTGTGTGTGAGATTGTTATGCTATAATGTCGATGCATATATATGTGTAGACTTGAGCAACTTCACCTGTATACCAAACAACCTGTACATCACCAGAAACAAGCTCTCTGTCTTGTTTTATTGGATAAAACAGTGGAACTTTCTACTTCAGAAATGAATAACTCAACATTCACCTAGATTTAAACTATGGTTCCAAGACAAAACTATTTATTTTTAAGTATAGAACATTTTGAAATTTGTTGCATTCAATCTCACCAAGCATAGGAAGAGAAAATCTTTTGTAACAGTGAATGAGATAATATTGTCGAAAATCCAACTAGCTTAAATTAATAATCAGATCGTATAGTTGTGTTCACGATGGAAATACATGATTTTTGCGAGTGATGGGAAAAATTTTACTGACTTACAGAAGGAAAATTTTCAAGATGAGCGGAATTAGGCGGAAGGTTGAATTCAAGCACCTCGGTTGATTTGGGGGCACGACACTTGGCGTGGAGGAGCGTTAGGTGGTGGTGAACCCGAGAAAGTGGAGACGATTTTTCCGTGGAATGGGGAAGTGGCGAACTCGCAGTAGGGTTTGGGGTAAGATTTTGTTGAGGGTCGTTGTCGTGGAAATGGCGATGTGGAGGAGGCGAGTGAGATGTGCAGTAGGGGGAAAAGGTGGGGAAAGTCATGAAGAACATAGTGGTGAAGTTTTGTGGTATACGGTGGTGGGTGGTGGTGTAGAGAGGCAGAGGGGGTGGCTCGACTATGTTCATGATTTGGGTACCAGTTCGAAAATTCGAACTGGGCATGGATGGCGTGTTTCTGGAGGGTCATTAGGACGCGGGGTTGCTATGCGACCGATGGAGATGGTCAGCGGTAAGGTTTCGATCGGTGTACATGCACGGTGGTGTTCATGCTATAGTCGGTAGGAAAAAAACAGGAAAGAAAAAAAAAGAACATGAGGGAAGGGAGAAGCTTGGAAGTTGGGTCATGATCTTCTTTGCCTTTTTGGGCCGGATGGATATGTTGTGGACTGGTTGTTTAAAATAAAAACAAGCATAAGTGTTTTAGTAATGGTTAAAGTTTTGAATGTTAATAATCCTTCAATTTTTTTTAAGAACATTTTTTTCTCGTTAACAAAAATTTCCAGTGGATATGAAGTTCTTGTGTTGTGACCCTCTCGACTAGCCCTACTATTTAAACTAAATTTATTAACTAATATAGAACTTAATAAATTTAATAATTAAAGTGAGCTATTAAAAATTAAACTTATTTGATTAAATCATAAGTAAATAAATAAGTAATTAGATTTTAAATGGTTTAACCTTATGATAATTAATAAAATTTGTTATCGGCTGGATTAGTAATCGGAGTTAACCAAAAATAAATTGTTTATAATTTCTTAAATTATAAGTAAATTTGGATCAAAAATACAAGTAGGTTTAGTAATGAAAATTTATTAATTCTGATTGTAAATTGTTAAATATTAGCATTAAGCATTATTTTAGTTAATGATCTATGTTTTTTTCCTTGAATATTTACTTTAACAACATTTGTAACAGATCCCCCTATGTGAATAATTGCCACCCTAAATATAAATTGTTTATTTTAAACAATTTGCCCTTTTAAAATTTGTTGCTTGAATTCGAAGAAACCAGAATCGAATACCAGCGTTATCCGAAACCACTACGATTTGAAAATCACTGCGAACTTGTACGGGTCTGATTTTAGAGTTACCATGCTGGAATTGGATTAATTTGACAAAATCAACTATTTTAAATAAGCCCTTGGACATTATGATTGTATCAATGGATTTCTATTAAAGGGTTTTGGTTATAACCAGATAAAAACTCGTCGTGTTATACGAGTTACCCTGGTTTTTCAAAGATTTTTATAACCTAAGTAATTAGAAATTTGGTGGGTTTTACTCACGTTGGTTTCCACCCTGACTCAGGTGTTACTTTATTGTAATGCTCGGGACAGACCGTGTATTACAAAATTTTCAGCTTAAGACGTTTTTGTACCCAGAGATGAGCTGGATGATAGAGACGTATTGCACGTATTGACTATTTTCCTATGAGTATTATAGGCTGTTTTATTCATTATTTAGGGACAATTTATTATAGTTGTCCAAATTATTTGTCGATAATTGTACTATGATACCTTGTATATAGATTAACAGTTACAGCTTTTTTATAAAATGCTGCTATTGTATATTATATTTTGTTCCGCTGCGATTATGAGATTCTGTGTTATTGTTTCTTCTTTCTTCTTTTATCTTTTTTCTTCTTAACCCTAACAACCTGATATTTCCGGCATTCGATTGCTCTGCACTCTATACAGTGGACGTAATAGTGTCGATTTTCGAGGGTCGAAAATCGTCTGGCCGTTACACGTGGTATCAAAGCTGAAGTTAAGCGAGAATCTTGGCTCTGATGGGGATTACTCATTAAAGATAGGGTCGGTAGTACCATAAAATGAGTCGAGTGTAGTATATATGTGGGCGTACTTGTTATTTTCTTATATAATGTTTTTAAAAATGATTTTTAAATAATTTTGATACATAAAAGAAATAATTTTTGTAGATTGTTGTAGTATATCAAGGTGATTGGTTGTAATTATTATAATCAATTAAAATTATTAGACTTAAGTGGTAAAAATTATAAAACCAAATAGAATTTGGATAAAAATGAACTATACAAGTAAGTTAAGCTAAAAATGGATTGAAACCTAAATTTAAATCCCGAAAAATTCAAAAGAATTTTCAAAGTACTTGAAATAAGTTACCCTGATTATTTTTTCCAGTAAATTATGATGGAATATATGATGTGTTTGATTTCTAGATATGATAATTATCAAAGATTGGGTGGAACGACCCGTAAATTTTCGATAATTAAAATAGCTAATTTAAAAGATTTCATGATTTAATGTTAGAAAAAAAATTTGTAATTCGTTTGGAATAATAATAACTGGAATGAATTGCAACAATAATTATCCAAGTAATGAAAAATAAAAGCTGCTTAGTGAATGCCTTTGCAATCAAAAGTTGAATAGGATAATAAATGTTGAATTCATTGGGTATAATAGAGTAATTGATTGATAAGTAAAATTTATTTAAAAATCAAATATTGAATATTGAACAGGTAAATCGTTTAAATTTAATATTTGGAATTTATTGAATAATTTAATAATGGGAATTGAATAACCGTATAATGGAAATGGTTGTTCTATGAATTTTAATCCTTTCAAAAGTTAAATTTATAAGTTTGTTGAATATTTCAAAAGGTAGTGATTTAAGAATAATCAAATTCGTTTAAATTTAATATTACAAATGTTTGAATAATTAAATTCCGAATTTGATATGATTAATTTGATATTGAAATTTAATATGTGAAAATAGAGTGAATAATTGAAATTTGATTTAATATGATTCAAATTGGTTTCCAAAGTGAATGTAAATTATATCGGAATTATAATGGAGTTAATAAGATTTTAAAAATTGGAATTTATGGGATAAATGAATAACGGGTTTAATATGATTAAAAATGATTTGTAAAAATTTTATTTTATCATATTGGAGTTATAGTAATGTTATAGCACTTTTAAAACTGAATTTAAAATTTATTTGTGAAAATTGAATATTTTAATATTTAATTATCGACTGAAAAATAGCCAAATTTTGAAAAGTCTCAGAATTGGACGAAACTAGTTCCATTGGATCCGTAATAGTTAGTTATTTATCGGATTTCAATTTTCGTAGCAATCGGAGTTGTCGTTTGACCATGGCAGCTCTAAACGCGTTGAAATTGTTTTAATATTAATTTGGCGAGTTAAAATAGTCATTTTTCAAACAGTCTCGGATTTTGACGAAACAAGTTTCATCGGCTCCGTAATGTGATATTATTATAAGATTTCAAATTTCGTCTCAATCGGATTTACTGTTTGTCCGGGACGAGCCAAAATGCATAGAAATTCGTTTAATCGGTTTAATTTAAAATCGATCGTTTATTTCCATAACTCGCGCATACGATGCAATTAGCTTCCGAAACCTGTTCCATTGTGTCCGAAACGCGGGATAAACCCTAGTAACGTCAGTTATCACGCGAAATTCGGAGTTTGGAAAAGCCGGATGGATAGTATTCGTCGTTTCCTATAAATAGCCCCTTTATTCTCAAATAAAAAAAAAAAGAAAAGAAACTAGGGTTTCCATTCGTGGCCGCCATTAACTGAACCCACGGCCGAAATTTCATCTCCTTTTCCACTTAATCTCTCCCAATCTAAAAGCAATTACCAAAAGTCTTCAACTAAAAAGTTGTAGCTAACACCGAGAGCTTCGAATCCGTACGGTTGAGATGGGATATGGTGGAGAGTAGAGGAACGGGAGGGGCCGCGATGGCCGGCTGTTTGGCCGCGTTTTGCACGCTGTGGAGAGAGCCGAGCATGGCCGGTCTCTGGCCGATGATAGCCTTCGACATTGGCTTCGAAATGGGGGTCGCTGATCGAGTTGAAGATGCTTGTATTGGGTGCGAGATTTAGGGTTAGGGCTGGCTCTATGGGTTCTTCGTGACCTGCATACATGTTTGGGGAAGAAGCTTATGGCGCGGCCATGATTCGATCCAGGGAAATCCTACGGCCAGAATTTGTAGGGTATGAATGTTAAAATAAAATTTGTAATATAGTTATATTTTAATTCGTGTAACTTTAAAAATTCATAACTTTGTCATACGAGGTCGGAATTGCACGAAACGAATTGCGTTGCAATCGTTTTGTCGAGCACTACGCAATGCAACTGGATTGGAATCGTTTGGAGCTAGATAAAATTTTAGGCTAAATCGAACGTCGTTCGATTTGATTTGAAATCGTAAAATCAAGGTGAGTGTTTTATAACGCTCACAACGTACTAAATATCTTTATGCTAGTTAAATTTGATATTATGAAGTGTTATGATTTTATTTGTCATGGTTTGATAAAAATTTAATTGTCATATAGCTTGTCATTTGAATTAACCGTTGAAAATTAAATTGACAGTTAAAATTGAAATAGAATTGCGATTAAATTACCTGACATTGATAACTATGAAATTGCCATGAATTGTATTGCCTATTGGATGATGTATGTCGATGGATGTTATTGGTTGATAGTTAAATGTTTGGATGTTTATTTGCTTGTATATACTGTTATGCATACATATGACACCGTGATTTGATTTAAGTGATATATATTCATCCTTGACATTTAATTGAAATAAATAATTACTTGGCCATAGGATAGAAAATTATATACGGACACCGAATTGGCTAAATTAATATTTTTAAAATCGTCGATTTGAAATTTATTTAAATGTTTTGATTCAAAAGTTATAAATAGAAATAAATTTATAGAAATCCAATTTATCGCAAAAAAATTGAGTTTGGAATGTTGAAATAAATTTTGGGTTAAAAGAAATTGTTAAATAATTTAAGTTGAGACTTTGAAATTTAAAATTGGGATATGATTGAATTTCGGTAATTTATTTGTTTTAAAGATTGAACATTATTTCGAACTTTGAGTATTACTACGTAAAAGCGATATAAAAATGATATTTTGAAATTGAGCTTGAAATTGAATCATATTTGAAATTTGGATTTAAATTGAATATTGAAGGATAATTAAGTAAAAGTGATATAAAAGTGATATTTTGAAATGAGCTTGGAATTGAATCATATTTGAAATTGGGTTTTTAATTTGAATATTGAAGGATAATTTTGTTAAGTATTATAAATTGATATTTTGAAAAATCAAGCTCCGAATCGATATAAATTGAAATTGAATTAATTGAAGATGAATGTAGAATTGAATTGATTTGAAGTCAAAGTTGACATTGCTTTGAATTGAAATCGAAATTGAATCGGTAGAATGGAAATTGAAATTTTTTTGAATTGGGAAGTTATAATTGAAATGGTTTGGTTTTGAAGCTATTTTATTCTGCTTTTCCAAATTACTCTGTTATATAAACCATTTTTAAATACTTAAACTATTTTAATCTATTTTAAATCTACTTAACCCAATTTAACTTATTTTAAACTAATTTATCTATTTCAAATCCATTTTAAGATTTTAAGTATTTTTAACTATTTTAATTATTTAAAACTAATTTTAAAGGTAAAACTATTTTCTAAAATTCCAAACTGGTCAATAAGGTGAAATGTTTATATTTAAATCTTGAATTTAAATACGAATTGGGTTAAATGAAGTTGCAACCTAAATTGAAATTCGAAATGATTTTGAAACTGAAATGAGATATTGATGCGAAAAATGATTTTTGAAACGAAATCTTACATTTGAATAGATACGATGATATTTGAAATGGATTTGATTTTTGAAGCGAATATGATATTTTGATATCAATTATGAATCGATTTGAAATGTAAAAGAGCCAACGGTATAATAATACGTAGTTATTAAAGAGACCGGGATCAGATATGGACATACTCTCTGTCGATACCGAAAACCACTTTAATAACTATTATATGTGGAGTGTTGATCCAGAATGAAGTGGATGGTTTGGTGGACGCATTGACTGAAGAAAGAGAACGATTATTGGATGACCCCTGACATGACTAAAACAGGTGCCGCGCCGGGCCATTGAGGTTCACCACCTCTAGCGGACACACTTCTTGGATACCATATCTACTACATTTGTGATGCGATTTGGGTGAACCCTTGATTTGGGAGTGTTGTTTCGCGGTGTTGGGGTAGCTGCTGGCTATGCTCAACATCAGTCCGGATCACGCAACTATTAGTATCCTAGTTGGTATCGCCTCATGTACCTTGTCATACTGATTATCCTATTCGCGACCACTACGTTATGTTTTGTGTTATACCTATGGGGTACCCTCTGATAACCACCAGTTTACGGTGGGGCTTACGGTGCTGTATAGACTATGGCATTATAAAATGTGTTAAGGGGGATTATGGTAACGCCTTAACGCTATTTTGATACTTTATATTACTGATAGGCATTATCTACTTAGCGTACATTACTACATAGTAGATAGTTTAACGGATCCTTAAGAGATGGAAAATCTCGTAACATCTCTTGAGTTATTGCACGCACGTTGACACTGGATATGAGATGTCAAACCCCGTAAACATATCTGACGCCGTTACACTCATATTTATTTATGATTGATTTAACTTTCATAAGGATATTTTAGTCCTGACTCGAGTGTTTTGTCTTTTCATTACGCTCGGGTCAGTCCTGAGTTTTTCAGATTTTTGAGGATCTATTCTTGAGGATGAAGACGAAGATTTGGTATACTATTACTATTATTACCCTTGCATCATGCTATCTGCTGCATTATTTTAATTGTCCTGTTGTATATATAGAACTCTGATAAAAGTTGTATAAATAATTGTAAAAGTATAGTAAACAGCTTCATGAACTGTTTATTTGACTATTATATTTTATCGTTCCACTGCGAGATTCTGTGTTGTTTCATTTCCTTTATTTCTCTTTCTTTTCTTTTCTTATTTACCCCAATAACCATTTGCCCTTTTGAATGGTTTGAAATCGGCATGTGTATTTGGTCGTCGGTCTAAACTGTCCAAAAAGGCGGGTCGTTAAAGTTGGTATCAGAGCTTTGGTTTAGCGATAACCTTAGCTTTGTGGGGTCTGACTCTTTATAAATAGGGTAGTAATACCCTATGATGAGTCGCTAAGTGTATATATACGAGAGAGCGTATTTGTTAGTGATATAAAATGTTTTATATTGTGTCGGTTGATTTGTTGAGTGGCTTATGGATTCTGGTCAATACGAGTAATTAACGTCATTGATAGGGATCTCTAAACACTTAAACAGAACAATTCGACATAGTATTGTTTTGAAATTGGGCAAATGAAATAATTTTGCCCTAATTATATTTTGTATATAAAGAATTTATTTCAAAATTTATTGTGATCTATCTAGCTTATTTGGTTGCTGGAAACGATAGTATTGATTGTTATCATTAATTGGATATTGTGTTTTAATAAATAAGGTGAATTACAAAATGAACAATGATAAAACACTTGTGGAATGTTTTAAGAAAGAAATCCTATAAGAATATTTTATAAAGGTGACTTGTGAATTAAAATAGATTTAAATTGGAAAATATTGGATTTAAGACCCGGAGATTTTGAAAAATGGTTCTCAAAGTTTTGAAGAAATATATGGTAATATTAGCTGGAAATTGTTTATGGAAATATTTTGAAAGGTTTTTAAGGAAAGAATGAATTCAGTATTCCTCTCTTATGTCGCTGGAAAATAATTTCGGTGATGACTGCGCAGCATCATCGACGTTCATTTTCGAGTCTCAAAGTGGGGGAGACTTCTAAGAAGCTTTGCTTTTCTTCGAAATTATTTTGGGTAAATGGGTTTTGGTTTAAACTCCAAAGGTATGACTTGATATATTAAAGATAAAAGTGTATATATTTATTTCAAACGATTTGAGAAGAACCGGGCATTTAAGTTTCTAAGTTCTGTTAATTAATAATTTTCAAATTATTTGAATGAAATGTGAATAACCAGAATTTATAAAATAAGAGGATTGAGATATCTAAGCTATTGTTTGGGAAAACTTTAAAGTTGAAAGGTAAAGAGGATTTTAACAAATTAAATTTGTGAACATTCTAATTAAGTAAAATGAAATTCTATAAATTTGTATAATACCAAAATTACATTCTGATAACATATAACAAGACTTACCAAATGTTAAAAGTTAAAATGATGTTTGGATATGTAATGAGATATTGTATAGATAAACAGAACCTGAAAGTAATTGAAATATACAAGTATAGGTTTGAATAATGAAATATGCATTTAATTAATGTTTTGAAAATATAAATAAAATTGTTAGTAAATAATTGGAATTTAAATTTACGTTTAAAGGTGATTCACAATTACGTTAATATAAAATGGAAATACTATATGTGAATGTAAATGTGAAATTAAATTATAGTGAAATTTAAGTAATGACTTGAGAATTAATTAATTGAAAATTCAACTATAAATGAAAAGAAGTTGTATGTTGTTTAACTACCTTCTATTTGCATAACTATAACTTACCAAATACTTTAAAGGTTTAAAATGCTAATAAGGATAAGTAGAGAAATAATATACCAGTGTGAGAGTGAATAATAAAATGTGAAGATCTATTGATATTGTAAATATAAAAGAAATTTAAGCTGTAAAATGAATGATATATATAAGTGAATGAATAAAATTTAAAATTAATGAAATATAAAATTGGTAAATGGAAACTAATTAAATTTGAATATAACTAAATGTCAATAAACTTGGAAGTGTATGAAATTAAAATTGACTTGGAAATGAATAATTGATTTAGTGTAGATTTTGGATGGATGTTAATGTTTGATATGGATTGGTTGTTAGATGGATGATAATTGATTAAGTAGAATACATTAGTGTTAATGGAATTGAATAAACGGAATAAAATTTTAAAATAATTGAATTCAATTATATTTAATTTCACTTGAATAAATCGGAAACAAATTGAATGTTAACCTATTGCATGGATGAATAAGAAAATAAATGACTTTGTGTTTATTATTGTTCTTTAGAAAATTTGAAGTTTGATGGTTTGTACTTTGAAATGATAAAAGCAAATTTTGGAAAAAAATCCAAAATTGTCCAATATATGCTGAAACGAAAACAACCATAACATTTAAATGGCTGAACGGAATTCGACAATCTTGGACTTTTCGAAAAGCTTAGAAACTATAGCACAACTTTTGTTTAGATAACTTGAGAAAATTCCTTCGTCTACTAGGTTAAAAACTTGAATGTTACTCGCTGTCCTGTGTAAAAATAAGTAAAATCAGTAGTATACACCCTTAGTATTTTCGCCATATCTTTTGACCGGTTTATCGGATTTTGATGATCTTGCACTTTCTGTAAAGCTAAGAACTTAAGATGAAACTTTTATTTTAAGTGTTTTGTGTTTTGATGTCGTTTAGAAGGTCGAAAACGCGGGTGAACGTCGCTGACCTGCGCAATTCATTGCCCAGGCTGAGGCGTATGCTCTAAGTAAAACGGCCATAATTTTTGAATGTATGGTCCGAATTCGATGATTTTGGACATTCCGGAAAGCCTGAAATGAATGCAACAACTTCTGTTTATATTCTGTTGCTGAATTTTATCGTTTAGGTGTCCTAAAACTAAGATTTGTTTGCTGTCCTGAAATTGGAATCTCAGTTTTGAAGCTAAATATGTTATATATATGTTGTGTAGGCTAAGTATATCGATCTATCTTTATATGCATGGTTCTAACTTTGTTATTGAGTGTTTAGTAGGTGCGGATTTCGCTTGCTTCGCATTTGGGGCTCGCTTTCGCGCTATATTAGCTGTATATGCTCGCTAACAATATATAAGGTACATAAATCGGATTACATATCGTATTTTTTTACACTTTTTTCCTGCGGGATGCCTCATCACTTGATGAGATGTATATCTGTGATATATATATTGTTATATTTTTTTTCCGATCGAGCCGCGCAAAGGAGACTCTGCCGAAATTTTCCGTAAAATCCGCGTGTTAGAAAAATTTTCAAGTTTTAAAAAAAAAAATTATAACTTGTTTTGATTACTAACTTTTAAAGTTAGGAAGCCATTTGGAGTAACTTAATGGAAGCGTAGTTATGACTTTATAAATAGAATTTCATTGTTTTATAAGTGGATAATTTTGAATAAAATATATCTAATGTTGAATTCTATACTTAGTTCATGTTCCCTTCTTTTCCTTTTCGGGGACGAAAAGTTTTGAGTGGGGGAGAGTGTAACGACCTGTAAATTTTCGATAATTAAAATAGCTAATTTAAAAGATTTCGTGATTTAATGTAAGAAAAACATTTTGTAATTCGTTTGGAATAATAATAGCTGGAATGAATTGCAACAATAATTATCCAAGTAATGAAAAATAAAAGCTGCTTAGTGAATGCCTTTGCAATCAAAAGTTGAATAGGGTAATAAATGTTGAATTCATTGGGTATAATAGAGTAATTGATTGATAAGTAAAATTTATTTAAAAATCAAATATTGAATATTGAACAGGTAAATTGTTTAAATTTAATATTTGGAATTTACTGAATAATTTAATAATGGAAATTGAATAACCGTATAATGGAAATGGTTGTTCTATGAATTTTAATCCTTTCAAAAGTTAATTTTATAAGTTTGTTGAATATTTCAAAATAGTGATTTAAGAATAATCAAATTCGTTTAAATTTAATATTACAAATGTTTGAATAATTAAATTCCGAATTTGATATGATTAATTTGATATTGAAATTTAATATATGAAAATAGAGTGAATAATTAAAATTTGATTTAATATGATTCAAATTGGTTTTCAAAGTGAATGTAAGTTATATTGGGATTATAATGGAGTTAATAAGATTTTAAAAATTGGAATTTATTGGATAATTGAATAACGGGTTTAATATGATTAAAAATGATTTGTAAAATTTTTATTTTATCATATTGGAGTTATAGTGATGTTATAGAACTTTTAAAAATGAATTTAAAATTTATTTGTGAAAATTGAATATTTTAATATTTAATTATCGACTGAAAAATAGCCAAATTTTGAACAGTCTCAGAATTGGACGAAACTAGTTCCATTGGATCCGTAATAGTTAGTTATTATCGGATTTCAATTTTCGTAGCAATCGGAGTTGTCGTTTGACCGTGGCAGCTCGAAACGCGTTGAAATTGTTTTAATATTAATTTGGCGAGTTAAAATCGTCATTTTTCAAACGGTCTCGGATTTTGACGAAACCAGTTTCATCGGATCCGTAATGTGATATTATTGTAAGAATTCAAATTTCGTGTTAATCGGATTTACCGTTTGTCCGGGGCGAGTCAAAACGCATAGAAATTCGTTTAATCGGTTTAATTTAAAATCGATCGTTTATTTCCATAACTCGCGTATACGATTGAATTAGCTTCCAAAACATGTTCCATTGTGTTCGGAACGCGGGATAATCCCTAGGAACGTCAGTTACCGCGCGAAATTCGGAGCTTGGAAAAGCCGGATGGATAGTATTCGTCGTTTCCTATAAATAGCCCCTTTATTCTCAAATAAATAAATAAAAGAAACTACAGTTTCTATTCGTGGCCGCCATTAACTGAACCCACGGCCGAAATTTCATCTCCTTTTCCACTTAATCTCTCCCAATCTATAAGCAATTACCAAAAGTCTTCAACTAAAAAGTTGTAGCTAACATTGAGAGCTTCGAATCCGTACGGTTGAGATGGGATATGGTGGAGCATAGAGGACCGGGAGGGTCCGCGATGGCCGGCTGTTTGGCCTTGTTTTGCGCGCTGTGGAGAGAGCCGAGCATGGCCGGTCTCTGGCCGATGATAGCCTTCGACGTTGGCTTCGAAATGGGGGTCGCTGATCGAGTTGAAGATGCTTGTATTAGGTGCGAGATTTAGGGTTAGGGTCGGCTCTATGGGTTCTTCGTGACCTGCATACGCGTTTGGGGAAGAAGCTTATTGCGCGGCCATGATTCGATCCAGGGAAATCCTATGGCCAGAATTTGTAGGGTATGAATGTTAAAATAAAATTTGTAATATAGTTATATTTTAATTCGTGTAACTTTAAAAATTCATAACTTTGTCATACGAGGTCGGAATTGCACGAAACTAATTGCGTTGCAATCGTTTTGTCGAGCACTACGCAATGCAACTGGATTAGAATCGTTTGGAGTTAGAGAAAATTTTGGGTTAAATCGAACGTCGTTCGATTTGATTTGAAATCGTAAAATCAAGGTGAGTGTTTTATAACGCTCACAACGTACTAAATATCTTTATGCTAGTTAAATTTGATATTATGAAGTGTTATGATTTTATTTGTCATGGTTTGATAAAAATTTAATTGTCATATAGCTTGTCATTTGAATTAACCGTTGAAAATTAAATTGACAGTTAAAACTGAAATTGAATTGCAATTAAATTACCTGATATTGATAACTATGAAATTGCCATGAATTGTATTGCCTATTGGATGATGTATGTCGATGGATGTTATTGGTTGATAGTTAAATGTTTGGATGTTTACTTGCTTGTATATACTGTTATGCATACATATGACACCGTGATTTGATTTAAGTGATATATATTCATCCTTGACATTTAATTAAAATAAATAATTACTTGGCCATAGGATAGAAAATTATATACGGACACCGAATTGGCTAAATTAATATTTTTAAAATCGTCGATTTGAAATTTATTTAAATGTTTTGATTTAAAAGTTATAAATAGAAATAAATTTATAGAAATCGAATTTATCGCAAAAAAAAATTGAGTTTGGAATGTTGAAATAAATTTTGGGTTAAAAGAAATTGTTAAATAATTTAAGTTGAGACATTGAAATTTAAAATTGGGATATGATTGAATTTCGGTAATTTATTTGTTTTAAAGATTGAACATTATTTCAAACTTTGAGTATTACTACGTAAAAGCGATATAAAAATGATATTTTGAAATTAAGCTTGAAATTGAATCATATTTGAAATTTGGATTTAAATTGAATATTGAAGGATAATTAAGTAAAAGTGACATAAAAGTGATATTTTGAAATGAGCTTGGAATTGAATCATATTTGAAATTGGGTTTTTAATTTGAATATTGAAGGATAATTTTGTTTAGTATTATAAATTGATATTTTGAAAAATCAAGCTCCGAATCGATATAAATTGAAATTGAATTAATTGAAGGTGAATGTAGAATTGAATTGATTTGAAGTCAAAGTTGACATTGTTTTGAATTGAAATCGAAATTGAATCGGTAGAATGGAAATTGAAATGGTTTTGAATTGGGAAGTTATAATTGAAATGGTTTGGTTTTGAAGCTGTTTTATTCTGTTTTTCCAAATTACTCTGTTATATAAACCATTTTTAAATACTTAAACTATTTTAATCTATTTTAAATCTACTTAACCCAATATAACTTATTTTAAACTAATTTATCTATTTCAAATCCATTTTAAGATTTTAAGTATTTTTAACTATTTTAATTATTTAAAACTAATTTTAAAGTACTTAAAACTATTTTCTAAAATTCCAAACTGGTCAATAAGGTGAAATGTTTATATTTAAATCTTGAATTTAAATACTTATTGGGTTAAATGAAGTTGCAACCTAAATTGAAATTCGAAATGATTTTGAAATCGAAATGAGATATTGATGCGAAAAATGATTTTTGAAATGAAATCTTACATTTGAATAGATACGATGATATTTGAAATGGATTTGATTTTTGAAGCGAATATGATATTTTGATATCAATTATGAATCGATTTGAAATGTAAAAGGGCCAACGGTGTAATAATACGTAGTTATTAAAGAGACTGGGATCAGATATGGACATACTCTCTGTCGATACCGAAAACTACTTTAATAACTATTATACGTGGAGTGTTGATCCAGAATGAAGTGGATGGTTTGGTGAACGCGTTGACTGAAGAAAGAGAACGATTATTGGATGACCCCTGACATGACTAAAACAGGAGCCACGTCGGGCCATTGTGGTTCGCCACCTCTAGCGTACACACTTCTTCGATACCATATCTATTACATTTGTGATGCGATTTGGGTGCACCCCTTGATTTTGGAATGTTGTTTCGCGGTGTTGGGGTAGCTGCCGGCTATGCTGAACATCAGTCCGGATCACGCAACTACTAGTATCCTAGTTGGTATCGCCTCATGTGCCTTGTCATACTGATTATCCTATTCGCGACCACTACGTTATGTTTTGTGTTATACCTATGGGGTACCCTCTGATAACCACCAGTTTACGGTGGGGCTTACGGTGCTGTATAGACTATGGCATTATAAAATGTGTTAAGGGGGATTATGATAACCCCTTAACGCTATTTTGATACTTTATATTACTGATAGGCATTATCTACTTAGCGTACATTACTACATAGTAGATAGTTTAACGGATCCTTAAGAGATGGAAAATCCTGTAACATCTCTTGAGTTATTGCACGCACGTTGACACTGGATATGAGATGTCAAACCCCGTAAACATCTCTGACGCCGTTACACTCATATTTATTTACGATTGATTTAACTTTCATAAGGATATTTTAGTCCTGACTCGAGTGTTTTGTCTTTTTATTACGCTCGGGTCAGTCTTGAGTTTTTCAGATTTTTGAGGATCTATTCTGGAGAATGAAGACGAAGATTTGGTATACTATTACTATTATTACCCTTGCATCATGCTATCTGCTGCATTATTTTAATTGTCCTGTTGTATATGTACAACTCTGATAAATGTTGTATAAATAATTGTCAAAGTATAGTAAACAGCTTCATGAACTGTTTATTTGACTATTATATTTTATCGTTCCGCTGCGAGATTCTGTGTTGTTTCATTTCCTTTATTTCTCTTTCTTTTCTTTTCTTATTTACCCCAATAACCGTTTGCCCTTTTGAATGGTTTGGAATCGGCATGTGTATTTGGTCGTCGGTCTAAACTGTCCAAAAAGGCGGGTCGTTACATTGGGTGTTGTGTCTTAATAAAGGATTTTTATTACAGAATAAACAATGATGAAACTTATGAAATGTTTTAAGGAAGTAAAATTTTATAAGCATGACTTAGTTAGAAATGGATCTTAAGTGGGAGTTTTTGGAATCTAGTCCCAGAAATTTTGAAACTGTTTCAAAGAGTTGGAGGAAATAATAAATATTATTATTTAGAATATTTTTGCGTATAGAAATCTTTGTTTAAAACAAGAGTTGTTTGAAGATGAATTTGTTTTGGATTAAAAACCAAGAATGGTTTAAAAATTTAAAGTGTGCTTTGGTATGTAAATGAGATAAATATGTGTATATGTGGATATATGTGATTCCAAAAGTGATTTGAGATTAATACTGGTGTTTGAATTCTGGAATCCCTCTGAGAATGTGAAGTATAACTCAAAGGAAAATAAGTTTTTTAACTTATAAGTAGGAAGTGATATTAATAAGAATTGGATTTCGAATGAAAAATCTAAATTGAGTAAGGTTAAATGGATTGAATGGAATGGAAATTAACTCAGGACAAGTTAATTAAGTTTTGAACTTATAACCTGAATTGGAAATTTCAAGGTGAAACTAAGATTTAACTTATGAGAGTTAAATGAATTAAATTGTAAAAGAAAAGGTATGGATTTGATGGAGTTCCAAAAAGGAAGAAACATGTGTAAATGATTTCATAATGATTTTTTGAAATAAAAACGGGTTACGAATCCTGGAAATGAGTGATGGATATTGTTGATTAGTATTTTAGATAATTTGAAGGTTTATTTACTTTGACATATCCTGCTATCATCCTGTTTATTATTTATAGTATATAAAACTGTAAATTGGATTATTTCGAATAAATTAAAAAGCGGATTGAAATGATATATCCATTACCGTAATTGAACGGAAATAAAACTTTATTTTGAAACTATCTAAATCATTTTGATTTTTAGAAATAAAAATGAATTTATGGTATGGAACTATTTTGAACTTAAGTTTGAAATGTTAAAACAAAACTTATCAACCGGAATTGTTGAAAGAAATGGGCTTAAACTTTTGAAGTTATAATTGGGAAATAAATTGAATTCCGAAAATCGATTGTTCTAAAAAGATTTGGACTCTTACTCGAATCTTAAAATTATTTTAAGTAAGGGTAATTAAATGAATATTTGAAATTTGGGCTCAGAATTGAATTATTTTTAAGACTTGGGTTGTTAAATTATATATTGAGGGTTAATTTGATTTAAGTGATTAAATCGGTATTTTGAAAACCAAACTCGAATTTATATAAATTGAAATGGCTCAAAATTTGAAAATGGAATTGGAATTAATTCAACTTGGAATTGAATGGAATTAATTGGAATTGTGATCGAAGTTGAATTAGTTCGAATTCAAATTGGAAATTGATTTGAATTGGAATTGGAATCGAAGCTAATTCAAATTGGAATCTGGATTGAAAAAATTTAAATGGAAGTGGAAAATGGAAATTCATTTGAACTGGAGATTGGAAACTGTATCAGTTTGACTCTAAAACTAATTTCAAATAAATTATTTTAATATAGACTGTTTTAAATTTATCTTCTTAAATATTCTAATTATTTTGATTTTCGTTTCAAGCTATTTACTATACAGACCAATCTTTTTAAAACTCAAACTATCTTATATTAACTATTTAACTATTATACAATGATTCAAACTATTTTCTAAATTCAAACTGGTCAGAGTGGAAATTAGTTATATTTAAATCATGGATTTAAATACGAATTTGGATAAAATTGAAGTATTAACCCATATGGAAAATTGAAGCAATTCTAAATTGGAACCGAATTGGATATTGAGGCAAAAATGATTTTGAAGTGAAGGAGTATATTTTTGAGTAAATATGATGATTTTAAAATAAAAGGTTGGATAGTATTATAACTGAAACTCACTTTATAAGAAGTAAGTAATGTTACAAATGACTTTGAAAAAAAGGAAATCGAGCTTGCAAATTTTAATTCGCATTAATGAGATTATAAATGTTAGTTATATATTTAGATTTCCTTGTTGAATTTATAATCAGAAGAAATGATCTTGGAAAGATATTTGAGGATACTAAAATTGAGTTTATATAAGTATGAAGTAAACTCAGAAGTTATTGATCTGAAAATTATTCGAGTTGAAGGAATGATTTTATATGTATATGAGAATGAAACTGAAAGGGTTTTGAAACTCATTGATTTTGAAAGGCTTTTGATTTGGAAAAAAAATAAAATTTTGGAAATTTGGTAAACCAAATTCGAGAATTATCAATTTTAAAGATATCGATTTTGTGTAAATGAGGTTTATATGTGATGCATATAAAGAGTATGATTTGAAAGGTACTATATATGTATATAATATGATATGTTTTGAGAAATGATTGGAAAAAAGGCACCCCATTGAGAGTTGAAACTTATAGTAGGAGGTCCACTAAGTAGTTCTGCCTAGAACCCTAAGGGCAGGTTCAACGAGATTAGGATCCCAAAGGATGTCCAGACAAGACTCGAGTTCCTGAGGATTGTGTTTGCGGTAGCATAATTCGTGTAGCGCTGATGCCTGTAGTTACATTGGGATTATGCTATGGCGACAACATAACCCTTGTTTAACTACGATCTACTGCTTTCCTGTAACGATCCGAAATTTTCGAACCCGAAAATTCCAGATAGTTATGAAAAAGAAGAAAAAGATAGAAGAAGAAGAACAAATTCAACAACATCTCACATTCGCAGCGGATAAAATATAATAATAAATAATAATAGCTTAAAACAGAATACCATATCTGTTGATTTCATTTAATATACATCAGAGTTTTCACACTTATACAGTCACTGAATAATATACAATCATCATGTCTCACATACACAGCAATATAATCTAGCGGAAGTATTTAATACGCTATAGCCATACATCTCGTCTCCTGAGCTCCGGAACGTACCTACCTGAAAATCTGTAATACTCGGTCTGACCCGAGCATTACACCAAAGTAACACCCGGGTCAGGCTGGAAACCAGCATGAGTAAATCCAACTAACAAGTAATACCCAGCATACAACTTAAATAAAACCTGGGTAACTTATATCAATTAAACCAATTCAAAATTACTATAAACTATACTTACTTCACATGTAAATTTCCAAGTACCAAACTTAGATAATTCAGTTCACATAAATCATTTCATTCCTGCCTTTGATTCCATAAATCAATTTATAAAAATATGAAGTGGTTTCGGGTGTCTTCCAATACCCGACCCCGGTCTCTTCGAAACTCATGTTATTCTAATCCAAGTTATACAATGAAATACACTACATGTTATATTAGAGATATCAAAGCATTCAATACCATTCAATCATCTATAAGCAAGCTTAATCACATACAAATTAATTTGATTGATTCTAATTGAATTTCAAACCTCAATCACTTTGACTCCTTCCTTAATTAATTCCAAAAAAATTTATTAATCAACTCTTCATTATTCATCTTAATTAATCACCCTGGATTAATTATTTTCGATTACATTCAAGTAATTTATCTTAAATTAATTTCACGACATTAATTTTTTTTTTACCAAATCAATAAGTAATCTTTAATTACTTCACGAATTAATTAGTTACTATAAATCACGCTAATTCTAATTGCTTATATTAATTAATTTCTCATGAGTCTTATTGATTAATTCATCTTTCTTTAATTACATCGTTGATTATATAAATTAATGGTTTCCAATTATGTTCCATTTATTCTAATCCAAAATTAATTATCTTAAATATTTAATCATTAATTAAATCATAAATATTAATCATTCTGGATTTATCACAACCGATAATTAACTATCTTTCATTTACTTCACTAGATAAATCAATTTCTTCTTAATTAATCATCTTGATTAATCTCTTGATGAATTACACAAAGTAATTATATTTTATTAACTTTGTTAAGTAATTATGTACTAAACCATCCATCGATTATTCTAAATTCTTTAAACTTAATTAAGTAACTCAATTAATAAATTAATTTAAGTAATTATCCATTTAAATTATCCTACCTATTAAATGAATCACCAATCATTAAACCCTCATTAACTTTAAAATGAACCCTTCTCTTACTTATGATTTAAGTTTAAAACCATTTAAAACCCAAATGCTTCGAGTCAACGCCAATTAACTCGAGAACCAACCAAAATACAAAATCACTAAATCATTGGCACACATTCAACCAACTCAAATCAACCAACCAATTATTTAAATTTAACCAATTATTTAAATTAAAAAAATCTAACAAAGTGATATTTACTCACCTTTGATTTTGCAATCCAAACCATCCAGCTTATTTTCTTCACGACTCAAACCTTGTATAAACATTGTATGGTTTTATTAATCAATTGACATACCCTAAAAATAAATTATCATTTTATACATTCGATTGACTAATTTTCCTTTAAAAACCCTTTACTTAAAAATAGATTATAGATTTCAAAATTCTAGATTTCATAAATTTTCAAACACTTTAAAATTTTCATACATAATTTCAAAGTCTTATATATATATATATATATATATATATATTCAATAACCCAGATTCTAAAATCAAATTTAACTAATTACAGAACAACCTTACTGTTTATCTACATATATTTTTACTGACTTCTAATTTCCAGAAAAGTAAAGCTCGTTTAAAGTTAGCTAGTAAGATTATTTTTTTATTCGGTAAGTATATATATAAATAAATCTATACTTATACTTTTGTTTTTTTATTATTAATATTCCTTTAACCTGTATATGAAAACATCTAGTAAACGAAAAACGATAATACCTCTCTACTGGCTTCGGAAACGCACAAACCCTAGCCGAACAACTGCAATCTTGAGGCATCACTTTGTCAATCCCCACGCCTTCAACATCGCCACGGAAATCGCCTCCTCCCGAACCCAAATCAATGCCCTAGCGCCGACCAAGCTCGCAATGCCTCCCAGGCTTAGAATCAATCGCCTTCGACCCACACTTACTCGAACTCGAGCCTTCAGTCGCGGCCGCCTGTCGCGATTCACGCGAGCGACGACTCAAGTCGACATCGCAATACTGATACCCTAGCACGCCCCCCTCGAACGATGCAACCGAGCTCGAGCTTGCGACCTGCGTCGCCACGTCCTTCGACTCTTCGGCCATTCATTCGATTTTTTTAATATATATAAACGAATCGATTAGGAAAAAAGAAGGAAGGAGGGCTCGGTTTGATTTCTGTTGAGAGGAGAGAGAGAGAATGGGAATAAAGTATTAATTTTGGGGAAAAACTTCTTGAGTACGCTTTATAAAATAATATAATATTGAAAATATCACGTTGCAGAACGCGAAATTCCGAACCCCGAATCAGACATACCGACAGGTGCTTATAAGGTTTTACCCGCATTCCAAACTCAATGGAACATCTTTTGGAAGCTAATTTAATCATATGCGCGAGTTACAGAAGAAAATGATCAATTTTTAATCTGAATCGATTGAAATAAATCTAAGCATTTTGAGCTGCCAGGGTCAAACGACCACTCCGATTGCTACGAAAATTGAAATCCGATAATAACTAACTATTACGGACCCAATGGAACTGGTTTCGTCGAATTCCGAGACTGTGCCTCGGAAGGCTATTTTTTTAAATATCGATTTTAAACGATTTATTATTAAAATTGGACAAATTACCTTTAAATTAAATTTCAACTATTCTATTATCTACAGTATTATCATTATAAATTTTATAAGCCTTCAAATTATTTAAACAGGCTTAGAAATTTCAGATTCAACCATTTACCCAAATTTTCAGTTATTAAATTCAATATTTAAACTATATAATTCAATGATTTAATTATCAAGTAAATATTGATATCTTGAATTCAAGTTAAAATTAACCTTTAAATATTTTAAAAAATCAATTAATTATTCAAATTTAAATTTCTAGAAATTTCGGGTCGTCACATTCCTCCCCCCTTAAAAGAATTTCATCCCCGAAATTGCTAGTTAGGAAGAAGGGACCAATACCCGTTTATCTTTCCTCCAAAACCCACAATTCAACATCCTACCAACTATCTCTTATTGAAGACCCACTATCACCTCAACCAACCCCCCTATCTTCTATAGTTTCCAAACAATATCACTTTTCTCAAACATTTAAATTTCAATTTAAAACTAAATGAATTATCAAAATTTCCTCTAAATTTTTCTAACTCCCTAATTCCCGAAATTTTTTGCCAGCGTCCCCTTTGCGCGGCTAGCTCGGTACTACTACAAAAGGCCTCTGCGGGCTCCCAAATACCAAAAAGAAAACAAAAAGCCATGTGGCTACATCAAAAACCCAATCCAATTCCATACAGATATTTAAATACATACCTTTTCTCGGGCAATTCACATTTATCATTTGGAATCAAATCCAATTTTCTTTTCCCCTTTTTAATACCTGCATATCTTACCAAGCAATAATATCCAATTGTAACCTTCCAAATCATTGTATACATTTCCCTACATAAGTTTCATTTCTATTTCAAAATTAGTTTTCCCCTTCCATATGAATTCAATTTGTCTTCACTCCTGAATATTAAATTTTATTTTTCATTTATAACCGATTCATATTAGTTTTATCTACTGATTTGCTTTAAATTTCCAATTTGAAAATGTTTTGTCGTTAACCAAATTTTTCTCAAAATTTTTCCAAAAATTTTCTAACTCCCAAAATTTTCAGAAAATTTTGGCAGAGTTTCCTTTGTACGGAGGAGCTTTTGCAATTTGACAAGAGATATAAATATGTATACATCGACCCACCCGGTCGGAAAGAGAAAAAACAGTTCATATTTCCTATTTTTATTGCGTAGGCGTACCTTATTTAGCATTTTAAGCAAGCAGCCTATTTATTTTAGCAATTAGTGTATCCAAATCCAGCCAAACGGCCATCAGGTACCCGTACTTACTCAATTTAAATATGTAAGTGCCATATATATGAAGTTTATAACATTTCTCTTGCTTAAACAACTACAACACATCAATTCTAAAAGAAATGCATTCTAAATAACTTCCACAAGCACTTTATATGATTCCAAAACTAATTCCATTGTTTTCAACCAATTTAAATACCATTTCATTCAGTTTAAGGGTTTAAAATGCAATTGCTTGCATTCAATTCATTTTTAAGCAAAACAAACTCATATTCATAACAATTGATTCAAAAATCAATTATATTTGCTTTCACTAATTCATAGAATTTAATTAAATCTCGTTTATGTTAAACGACAATCATTTCTATGCAATTTGACAATATCCATGTGAATCAGTAATTACTTAAGTTTTATAACCAATTAAAATTGTTTCCAACTTAATTTTATTTAATTCCAATCCATCTTAATTTATTCACACCATTTATTTAATTCACCACATTCCATTCTTGTATACTACTAGCCATTCCCAAATTAATTCAATCTAAGCTTTATTTAATGGGCTTTCACTCTTACTCGAAGCCAAGCTTCATAAATTTTAAACTTAAGTTAATTTACTTTAATTTATTTCAACATCAAACAAGTTTACTTCCATTTGATCCTCATTTAATCAACTTCCATTAAATTCAGTTAGCCCATTAATTTTAAATTTAATTTTAAATTCACCTTCTCAATTTATCAAAATAATATCCAAGCACATACTTAACTCATTTATACTTCAAATTAATATACTACCAAATTTAAGTTCAGTCTGATAATCCAATTCCAATTACAACTTGATTTAGTTTTTTTTTATCAGACTTCATCCATTTATTATTTAACTCCATTAATCCATTTACAATTCATTTATTTACCAAGGTTAAATTTTATTAACATACTTTATCAGATAATTATTTATTAGCTTACTTCCAACTTTTATTACAAGGAAAATTACTTCATGAAATTTTTCCTGAGTTCAAATTTATTTTTATAATTCCAGTTTGGAGTTTCCCCTTTTATTTTCCCAAATTCCAACTCTTTCGTTTTAAAAATTTAGAAATGTCTTTAAAATCTCATAATATTATTAAAATAACTTTTATAAAATATTTCTTATAACTCGATGTCTCAACCAGTCCATCCTTGTTCTCATAGAAATTCAGTCATATGTTGATCAGGCGTAGAACTGAAAATCTATAAGTACTTGGTAAACCCGTTTTCAACACCCTGTGAAAATACTTGGAAAATTATTTTATTGAAAATACAGAAAACAATTTTTGGAAATAGAGGAAATATCTTTGGTGACAATGCTCTGAAAATCATCACCCCCATCCATGGTCACAGTTACATCCCAGGGTTACATTGCCGTCGCAGCAAAAGTCCATGTAACTGCAGGCTCTCCGCGGCCTCTTGATTACGCCATGGAATCCCACACAACAGATCACAGTTACATCCAGGGTTACGTTGCCGTCGCAACAAAAGTCTATGTAACTACAGGCTCTCCGCGGCCTCTGATTTCGCCGTCGAAATGAAACTTCTCCACTTCTACATAGGTCGCAATCTACCGATATAAAATCAAACGCAGACTGTTGGCTCTCAGCAGCACACACGACTTTCTCTATGTTATACCATAGGTCGCAGTCTACCGATATAAAATCAAACGTAGACTGTTGGCTCTCCACGGAACACATGACTTCCGCTATGGTATGCACTACTCATAATCCTCAGGAACTAGTTTTGTCCGGACTCCTCACAGGATCAACTTTAGAACCCCTTTTGGCTCAAGGCAGCACCACCCGATGGCACTCCTGAGAAGTTCATTTCAAGGGAGCGCCTCCCCAGAGCCATTATCAAAATAATTTATACTATACACATATAGTATCTTCAAATCATACACCTAGTATGATATCATACAAAGCTCCTTACACAAAATCGATTATCCCAAAATCGATAATTCTCAAACTAGGCTCTCCAAATTCAATATTGATTTTAACCAAAAATCAAAAGCCTTTCCAAACCCAAAGGTTCCCAAAACCTTTTCAAAAATCCTCATAAGATCCTTTATATATATTCAAAAATATATATAATTTTTAAAACTTTGGATCTTTCAAACTTGTATAAAACTCCTTTTATACTTCAAACATCTTCAAAAACATTTTTCCTCCAGCAATAAATTCAACAAGGGGAGATTTATCTCATATAACAAAGATATACAACTTTGTTTATTCAAAACCAAATATCCCAATTTAATTCCTCTTTTCAATATCGATTTCATTCAAATCCGTACGATATACACATATCATTCATACGCTATACCAATTTGATCGCCCACTCAATCACACAATTTCCCTTCCGAACTAGTATTGTCCACCTGACTTCCCAGTGCGGACACAGATCTGGTTTCTTGATCAGAAACCGTCATTCTCCTTGCATAGCTATAACTATGATAGAGAATATCCAGAACCAATCAACAATCCATATCCAGGTTCGCCGTCGAAAATCGAGTGGAAAATCCCAACTCGGATTGATAACTATCTCGAAATTCTGTGCTCGAATCTGGATCAAATCACTATGCGAATAGAATAATATACGTACACCTTACGTATTTATTTCCATTGATTATTAGCCAAATCAATTTCCTTTCTATTCACACTTCCTTAAATCTTCATTCACTTAGTTACAATTGTCTCAATTCCATTGTATTATCCCTTCAATTCTTATCTCAGTTGAGTATTATATCCATAACAGTTTGAACTCCGACCAGTTTATTTTTAGAAAATATCTTGAAAATTTTTAAAATAGAAAAGTAGTTGAAAAATAATTATTAGTTTACAGAATAGCTATAAAATAGTTAACTAATCGTTGAATAGTTGGTAAATAGTTAAATAGTTTCATAAATTTTAGATAATTGCAAAATAGTTGTAAAATAGAAAGTAGTTTGTGAAATAGTTGAAAAATAGTAATTAGTTTAGGAAACAATTGAAAAATGTTTTAAATAGCTCCAAAAATAATGGTAAATCAAATACATAATAAGTTTATATGAAAACAATTTATATTGAAAATAGTCTAGAGTCAAAACTGTTCACTTTCCCAACATTTCAATTTAAATTTCCATTTAAATCGACCCAATTCCAATACTAATAACTCCAAATTCCATTGGACTTGATTTATGCCCAATTCAGGTTGAATCAATCTTGATTCCTTCCCAATTTAAATCAAATTCCATTTAATTTTAATCCTGTTCAACTTTAATTATAATTTCAAATTATTCCAATCAGTTTGAATTATTATCCATTTAACCCACTTCAATTCAAATTATTTCAAAATAATCCAACTTAATTCAAACCAAATTCAATTTTGAACTAATTCAATTTAAGTCTTGAATTTAAACTATCTCGAATTATATAAATTCGAGTTAAACTCTCAAAGGTTGGTTTAACCATTTAAACCAAATTAACCTTTATTAAAAGCTTTAATCAATTTAATTTCTAAGTTCATTTCTTAAAATTCCATTTAAATCACTCTTATCTATGTATTTCAAGGTTCAATACCATTTTATTTGTTTTCAAAACTTAATTTATTATTCAACTTTATCTTCCAGTTTGAAGCCAATTCTTAAACAAGTTTACTTTACAATTCAATGATTCAAATTTATTTTATTTATACAGTACCATTTTCAAATTAAAGATTTTTATTAACAATAGGATAATACCATCCAATTTATTTTAAAATGCCCATCTATTTTCAAATTTTAAATCCCAAACCCGTTTTGAGATCACACAAATTCCCAATTCAAATAAACCATTTAACTTTCCAAGTTAAATTCCAATTTACTTAATCCAATCAACCTCACTCAATTTGAATTCCCACTTTAAACTTCAAAATTCTTTCCCTCTTATAAGTTCAAACTTATATCACTTAATTTTTTATCACATTTCAGGGGAAAAATCAAAACTCAACCTCTTAGAGTTTATTCTAAATTATCATGTATATCCATACATATATACATATTTATTTCTTGACCCTCCAGACAAATTTTAAAATTTAAACCACCTTTGGTTTTAGATTCTAATCAATGTCAAACAACCCATTGTTTCAACAAGTCCAATTTCCTTTTTATATTATTCTTATATCTATAAATTCAAGATTAAATCTCAGTTTGAATCCCATTTCAAACTTACATTTATTTAAAGCCTTTTTACATAATTTAATTCCCGAATTCTAAATTTAGAATTTAAGCTTCAATTAATTAAATTTCGATTTGGTTGTATTTTTGTTTTTACTTCACTTAATTCTAATTCAAGACTTCAATATGGTTGTATTATATTGCTTATTAATTTGCATTTCAATAAATTTAGCAACCAATCGCTTTAATAGTTATTAGAAGGAAATATTGCTTTATATATCAAAATATATTTGATATAAAATCATTTAAAATCTTTATATAAGAAAATAACAAATACGCGCTCATATATTTATATTCTCAACCCATTCTAGAGTACCACAAACTCTATTAAATAAATAATCCCCACCAGAGCCAAGGTTCTCGCTTAACCTTTCAGCTCTGATACCAAATGTAACGACCCGAAATTTTCGAACCCGAAAATTCCAGATAGTTATGAAAAAGAAGAAAAAGATAGAAGAAGAAGAACAAATTCAACAACATCTCACATTCGCAGTGGATAAAATATAATAATAAATAATAATAGCTTACAACAGAATACCATATCTGTTGATTTCATTTAATATACATCAGAGTTTTCACACTTATACAGTCACTGAATAATATACAATCATCATGTCTCACATACACAACAATATAATCCAGCGGAAGTATTTAATACGCTATAGCCATACATCTTGTCTCCTGAGCTCCAGAACGTACCTACCTGAAAATCTGTAATACTCGGTCTGACCCGAGCATTACACCAAAGTAACACCCGCGTCAGGCTAGAAACCAGCGTGAGTAAACCCAACTAACAAGTAATACCCAGCATACAACTTAAATAAAACCCGGGTAACTTATATCAATTAAACCAATTCACAAATTACTATAGACTATACTTACTTCACATGTAAATTTCCAAGTACCAAACTTAGATAATTCAGTTCACATAAATCATTTCATTCCTGCCTTTGATTCCATAAATCAATTTATAAAAATTTGAAGTGGTTTCGGGTGTCTTCCAATACCCGACCCCGGTCTCTTCGAAACTCATCTTATTCTAATCCAAGTTATACAATGAAATACACTACATGTTATATTAGAGATATCAAAGCATTCAATACCATTCAATCATCCATAAGCAAGCTTAATCACATACAAATCAATTCGATTGATTCTAATTGAACTTCAAACCTCAATCACTTTGATTCCTTCCTTAATTAATTCCAAAACAATTTATTAATCAACCCCTCATTATTCATCTTAATTAATCACCCTGGATTAATTATTTTCAATTACATTCAAGTAATTTATCATAAATTAATTTTACGACATTAATTATTATTATTATTTTTACCAAATCAATGAGTAATCTTTAATTATTTCACGAATTAATTAGTTATTATAAATCATACTAATTCTAATTGCTTATATTAATTAATTTCTCATGAGTCTTATTGATTAATTCATCTTTCTTTAATTACATCGTTGATTATATAAATTAATGGTTTCCAATTATGTTCCATTTATTCTAATCCAAAATTAATTATCTTAAATATTTAATCATTAATTAAATCATAAATATTAATCGTTCTTGATTTATCACAACCGATAATTAACTATCTTTCATTTACTTCACTAAATAAATCAATTTCTTCTTAATTAATCATCTTGATTAATCTCTTGATGAATTACACAAAGTAATTATATTTTATTAACTTCGTTAGGTAATTATGTACTAAACCATCCATCGATTATTCTAAATTCTTTAAACTTAATTAAGTAACTCAATTCATAAATTAATTTAAGTAATTATCCATTTAATTTATCCTACCTATTAAATGAATCACCAATCATTAAACCCTCATTAACTTTAAAATGAACCCTTCTCTTACTTATGATTTAAGTTTAAAACCATTTAAAAACCAAATGCTTCGAGTCAACGCCAATTAACTCGAGAACCAACCAAGATACAAAATCACTAAATCACTGGCACACATTCAATCAATTCAAATCAACCAACCAATTATTTAAATTTAACCATTTAAATTTAAATAAAAAAATCTAACAAAGTGATATTTACTCACCTTTGATTTTGCAATCCAAACCATTCAGCTTGTTTTCTTCACGACTCAAACCTTGTATAAACATTGTATGGTTTTATTAATCAATTGACATACCCTAAAAATAAATTATCATTTTATACATTCGATTGACTAATTTTCCTTTAAAAACCCTTTACTTAAAAATAGATTATAGATTTCAAAATTCTAGCTTTCATAAATTTTCAAACACTTTAAAATTTTCATACATAATTTCAAAGTCTTATATATATATATATATTCAATAACCCAGATTCTAAAATAAAATTTAACTAATTACAGAACAACCTTACTGTTTATCTACATATTTTTACTGACTTCTAATTTCCAGAAGAGTAAAGCTCGTTTAAAGTTAACTAGTACGATTATTTTTTTATTTGGTAAGTATATATATAAATAAATCTATGCTTATACTTTTGTTTTTTTATTATTAATATTCCTTTAACCTGTATATGAAAACATTTAGTAAAAGAAAAACGATAATACCTCTCTACTGGCTTCGGAAACGCACAAACCCTAGCCGAACAACTGCAATCTTGAAGCATCACTTTGTCAATCCCCACGCCTTCAACATCGCCACGGAAATCGCCTCCTCCCAAACCCAAATCAATGCCCTAGCGCCGACCAAGCTCGCAGCGCCTGCCAGGCTTAGAATCAATCGACTTCGACCCACACTTGCTCGAACTCGAGCCTTCAGTCGCGGCCGCCTGTCGCGATTCACGCGAGCGACGACTCAAGTCGACATCGCAATACTGATACCCTAACATGCGCCCCCTCGAACGATGCAACCGAGCTCGAGCTTGCGACCTGCGTCGCCACGTCCTTCGACTCTTCGGCCATTCATTCGATTTTTTTTTATATATATATATATAAACGAATCGATTAGGAAAAAAGAAGGAAGGAGGGCTCGGTTTGATTTCTGTTCAAAGGAGAGAGAGAATGGGAATAAAGTATTGATTTTGGGGAAAAACTTCTTGAGTACGCTTTATAAAATAAAATAATATTGAAAATATCACGTTGCAGAACGCGAAATTCCGAACCCCGAATCAGACATACCGACAGGTGCTTATAAGGTTTTACCCGCATTCCTAACTCAATGGAATATGTTTCGGAAGCTAATTTAATCATATGCGCGAGTTATAGAAGAAAACGATCAATTTTTAATTTGAATCGATTGAAATAAATCTAAGCGTTTTGAGATGCCAGGGTCAAACGACCACTCCGATCGCTACGAAAATTGAAATCCGAAAATAACTAACTACTACGGACCCAATGGTACTGGTTTCGTCGAATTCCGAAACTGTGCCTCGGAAGGCTATTTTTTTAAATATCGATTTTAAACGATTTATTATTAAAATTGGACAAATTACCTTTAAATTAAATTTCAACTATTCTATTATCTTCAGTATTATCATTATAAATTTTATAAGCCTTCAAATTATTTAAACAGGCTTAGAAATTTCAGATTCAACCATTTACCCAAATTTTCAGTTGTTAAATTCAATATTTAAACTATATAATACAATGATTTAATTATCAAGTAAATATTGATATCTTGAATTCAAGTTAAAATTAACCTTTAAATATTTTAAAAAATCAATTAATTATTCAAATTTAAATTTCTAGAAATTTCGGGTCGTCACATTTCCATAGCGTAAGTAGTGTGGCAGTGATTGCCTACCATCTACGTTTGACTTCGCTGGGAGAGCGACATAGCATCGGTAGATTGTGATCTATGTGGTCCATAGGGAAATTCGTGTCGCAGCGAGTGCCTACAGTATACATTGCGAATCGACTAGTGTAGTCTGCGATCTATGTGGTAAAGTTTCGTTTGGTAGCGTGATTTGAGTGGCGCTGATGCTTATAGTTACACGAGTTTTGCTATGATGACAACGCAACAATGGGTGTAGCTGCGATCTGTTGCAGTTCCTATGGCGAAGTCGAGGGGCGTGGATGCCTACAATTTTCTTATGGATTTCACCGGGATGGCGACGTAATCATCGTGCTAACTATGATCCATGGGAGGGGTTGATGATTTCCATAACATTTTTGAAAAGGTTTTTCAAGTATTTTCACTGGGTGTTGAAAATGGGTCTACTAAGTACTTGTAAATTTTCAGTCCTATGCTTGATCAACGTATGACTGAATTTCTGTGAGAACAAGGATGAACTTGTTAAGATATCGAGTTATAAAAAGTATTTTTATATAACTAGCCTGGTAATACTATATAAGTTAAAGTGTTTTAAAAATTTTATAATAAAAGAGTAAGGAGTTAAAATGTTTAAAGGATGATCTAACTAACAATAAACATCGAAATTCTAATTCTCGCTTCGTTCCTTTTCGAGGACGAAAAGATCTAAAGGGGGGAGGAATGTGACGACTTGGATTTTCTGATGTTTGTTATTTGGTAATTAACTGTTTCCGATTATTGAAATATTAATTTATTAAGTCGAACAAATAAATTTCAGATAATTAAAATATCTGAATATATATGTATTGATTAAAAACCATATCTAATCTTAAATTTTAAAATTCCTGGGTATGATAAATTAAATGTATATGTAAGCTCCACCATTTAAATTAAGATAAAATATCCATGAATATATATAGATAAATACATATATAAGCTTTATGATAATTAAAAATATATATACACATGTATATAAGTATATAAATATGTATATATGCCTATATGAAGCAACGTAAATGAGAATGTGTATAAATGAAAATGTAGATACATACATATATGGGGGCAAACATATGTAGGTAAAAGTATATGTTAATATAATATAATGCATATGTAAATCCCTTAATATATACATACATATACATACATACATACATATATATATATATATATATATATAGTGTATGAAAGTAAATGTTTATACTTAGGGAAACATCATCATGGTAAGTATTTAATTCTAGCAAGCAAAACATAAAATCAAGTCCCATAAAATAGCAAATCAACTAATATGATCAAATCAACCTTCATATGAATCAAATCAAAATAAAAAAAAGTAAAATAAATTAAGAAACTTAAGTCCTATATATGAACAATAGGTTTCAGCCTCTTATTTACTTGTTTTCCTCATCTACATACCCTATGTTATCACACATATACCATTCTAGTTGTTTGGGCCAAAATTGGTCACAAACCCCAAACGTCGTGAAAGCACCAATATAAGAATATACATCAGCAATATCCAGACACAAATCCCAAATTCAAGCAAAATATTGAATAACAATTTAGGAATAACAAACAATGACACAAGATTTATAGCGGTTCGGCTATCTCCGGCCTCATCCACTTCGAATGATAATCCTTTTATTAATGTTCTTCGCAGATTACAGTTGATCAAAGCAGATTACAATGAAGAAATTTAAGTACAACAGCAATGATGAAGTGTAAAGTTGAATCTGGCAGAGTCTGGGAGTCAGATAGCCAAAAAGATCCCTTTTCTGTAAGCTCTAGGGGGCTATTTACAGGCGTAGTAGGTTGATACCTCGCTCAAACTTCGAAAGACTCCTTCTGGCATGTGAGTGGGCCAACGCGATCGATCCCATGAAGTTTCGACTCGATCCGTGATCGATACAAACCAATTTCATGTCGATCACGATTTTTCCAATGAAGTTGAAACTTGGCATGAACCTTCCTTGGCTTGTATGTACGCTCCTGTGAAAATTTCATGGCATTTGGACCTATGGATTGTGAGACACGATTGAAGCAATCTCGTATTTTTTGAAGGCCGTTGAGTTTGAATCCATAGTTTTGTACCCACCGCCTTCGTGTCAATCAAAGGAACGTGCTTGCTCGTGACGTGGAACGATACACTAGGGTAGATCCATATTCTTCGCTGCGTTGAACGCTTCTCCCCTCGTGTCGTGGACGCTCTTTGTTCGTATCCACACATCATGCTCACTCGCATCCATGATCTCACAACGTTATGTTCGCATCCATCGACCCACTCCCTTTTTTGTATCGATTCCAGGGGTACGTTTCATGTCGATTCGGTAAATGTCGATCGATACGATATGTAGACGAAACGGGGACCAACGGATGGATACGAAAATCGCTCTCAGAATGGATATGAATGAGGCCTTACCTGATGGATACGAACAAGAGAAGCTTCTGATGGATACGAAAGCATCAATTTTCCCCATGACCGACATGAAATCATCGATTCGAAGTGCGCTGCCAGTCTCCATCCCGATCGATGCGAACGTCATCGATGCGAATCCAAGCCGATCGATACGAACATCATCGATTCGAAATAGTGCCTGCCGACCGATACGAAATGTATCGATACGAACCACCATTCACGTACTTTAACCCATCCATATCTCGAGCATACGAACTCCAATTGACCTGAAAATTGTAGCGTAGCCTCCACTTGCGTTGGTCATCATTCCCAATCGATCTCGCCTCGATTGGAGCTGGGCCAAATTTAGACGATATCGATCACAATCCTTTCCTAGCTACTCTGTTGATATTCCAGCCTTGACCAAAGGGTGGGATAAAATTTGCCCCCCAAACATACCTTGTGATAAGAAGGTGTATTTTGAATAGTTTCAAATCCGATATCTGAAGTCCATGCCATATCATCCGAGTGCATTGTTCTTGACTGCTCTAAGTCGATGTACGATTCCAAATCTAGTAACCAAAGCCTTTAATAATTCTGTATCCATCCGAAATTGATAATTGAGTCCTAATCCAACCTTATCCAATAACTGAATCAGGGACCTCTCCGGGTCGATATCCAAATCTATAACCTCTCCGGGTTCTTATCAAGCGCAATCCACACTTGACGATCGTGGTCCAGTGTCCCTGGATGTCGTATAATGCCATGGCTTAAGTCCTAAGCCAAACCCTGGTCACTCCGGACCCTTGTCGAGCATAGTCCATACCCGATGACCTGAAATAATAACGATAATATAGGGCCTAAGTCCTAGGCCGAATCCTGGTCACTCCGGACCCTTGTCAAGCATAGTCCATACCCAACGACCTGAATAAGTCGATTTGCCACGTTTGGGCAAAGCGACTGACCCCTTGCTAGGTATAATCCATACCCAATGATCGTTTACCGAAAACCGGACAAAAAATCCAATCAAAATACAATCCAAAATCCAAACCAAATCAGAAAATCAAAAGTCCACATCCAAAACCAAAACCAACATCCAAACACGGGAATAATCATCCAAACAGAAGTCCAAACCAAATAACAAACAGAACCAGGAGTTCAAACCAAACTCCAAAACCAAGCCAGAAAATCGAGTATCCAATCCAAAAAAACAGATTTCACAAACCATAGCATCGCTGTTTATCACCATTCAGAGCATGCCTAGGGCCCATCTCCGTCCCCGTACATGAGTAAATGACTTCGTCGTTTGCCAGTAGCTTGCAACTTATTACATAAGATCCCAGTCAATTAATAACCAATCGACAATCATCCCTGGGCCTCACACCATCATTGTTTGAGGTAGACGGTGCTCGCTCCTGCTCCACCGCTGCATTCCGAGCCCCGACATACTACCTCAACTATCCATTCCTTACTTGCTCCTCAATTAGTCCTATAAGTGCCTACAGCTGTTGGTATCGTGCCCATCCAAATCGTGGAAGAGACAGTGCCTTCCTGATGCCCTTTCACGTTCAGAAGGTTCTCTCCTAGCCGGCCTTCAGTAGGGAAGGCGATTCCGGGCTTCGATGAATATCCACTCCAATGTTTCATTCAATTCTGTATATGTAGAGAATTTTGGCTCTCTCCATCGTTTCTTATCTTTTTCCGAGTCATCATCAAACTTCCTTTTTCCTTTACCTTTATCGTTATTCGAGCTTCCGCCAGATGGCCCTCCATCCTCAGCCGCATTCACCTTCCTCAACTTCAAATCTGTACATGCATCTTCCTATCATAGGAATCTCTCAGCTTCGTGGAAGAATTCCCCAAGATCCAATGGTGGGTCCCGTATCGGAGATACATTGAAATCTGAATCCTCTCTGACTCCTGAAACTGCTGCCATTAAAACCATCGATGGATTCGGCTGATCCACCAAAGCAACCGCTGCATTGAACGAAATTAAGAAAGCTCTGAGTGATTCATCCATCCTTTGCTTCATCGACGTTAATGTCATCACATTCTTCGGTCTTTTAATATGAACCCGAAACTGCTTTAGAAACCTGTCCACCAGTTCCATCAATGTCCCGATAGATCCCTCTTTCAACTGTCTGAACCACATTGCAGCTATGTCCGTTAAGTACAGAGGGAAACATCGGGCCATAACTTCCTCCGATGCCCCCAGCACTTCCATATGTCTTGTGTATCTCATCAAGTGATCAGTTGAATCAGCCTTGCCATTATATACTTCCATGTTAGGTAGCTTGAACTCTGGTGGATTCCGAGCTATCCTGATTTCATGAGTAAACGGACTCCTATTACTCCTTCTAAATCTCTATTGGTCAAACCTCCGCGTATGGTTCGCCTGATAATATCAGCCAATCTAACATTGTCTGTCAGGGGTTGCCCCTCGAGTCCCCGAAGGAATTCCGGTACATACTCTTCATCCCACGCTCTTACATTCCTGCCAGCATCCTGTTGTGTGGTGTTGACCGGAATCCCTCCGTGAACTGGTTCATCGTTGTTGGGGGGTGTGTCCCCGACCCTGGGTCCATCTGGATTAACAGGTGTATGCTGATTAGGGATTGCACCTTGTTGAGCTATTCCATCTGATTGCCTCTTTGGTCCTTATATTCCAGCTCCATGGATCTGAACCCCTAAAGCTCCAACTGTCCCTGTTTGTCCAACCTGTCTGAGGAGGTTCTGCATCATTTCCTCCTGCCTTTTCAGAAACTCTTCATGCATTACTCCCATCATAATTTCCATTTCATCTCAGGTGATGAAAGCTAAAGCCTGGTTGGCTCTGAACGAAGCCTCTTGGCTTCCTTCATGTTGACTTCTCTCTGTCCTCTATCTTCAACAGTTTGCCTTGTCATAGCTCTCTAGTTCTGAATCCTTAAACCTTCAAACCTGAATCCCAAATCCGATATGCTGGTGCTAGTTTTTCTCACTGAACGTACCAAAGTGTTTGCGCCAAAATTGGTCACAAACCCCAAACGTCATGAAAGCACCAGTATATAAATATAGATCAGCAATATCCGGGCACAAATCTCAAATTCAACCAAAATAAAAAACAACAATTCAGGAATAACAAACAATGACACGAGTTTTATAGTGGTTCGGCTATCTTCGGCCTACGTCCACTTCGAATAATAATCCTTTTATTGATGTTCTTCGCTGATTACAGTTGATCACAGTGGATTACAATGAAGAAATTTAAGTACAACAGCAATGATGAAGTGAGAAGTTGAATCGGACAGAGTCTGGACGTCAGATAGCCAAAAAGATCCCTTTTCTTTAGGCTCTAGGGGGCTATATATAGGCATAGTAGGCTGATACCTCACTTAAACTTCGGGAGAACCCTTTTGGAACGTGAGTGGGCCCACGCGATCGATCCCATGAAGTTTCGACTCGATTCATGATCGATACGAACCAATTTCGTACCGACTAAGATTTAGCCCAATGGAGTTGAAACTTGGCATGAACCTTTCTTGGCTTGTACGTAAGCTGCTGTGAAAATTTCATGGCATTTGAACTTATGGATTGTGAGATACGATCGATCCAATCTCGTATTTTTTGAAGGCTACTGAGTTCGAATCCATAGTTTCGTATCCATCCAGGATCAAAGGCACGTGCTTGCTCGTGACGTGGTACAATAAACTAGAGTAGATCCATGTTCTTCGCCACGTTGAATGCTTCTCCCCTTGTGTCATGGATGCTCTTTATTCGTATCCACACATCATGCCCACTCGCATCCATGATTTCACAATGTCATGTTCGCATCCATCGATCCATTCCCTTTTTCGTATCGATTCCAAGGTTGCATTTCATGTCGATTCGGTAAATGTCGATCGATACGAAGTGACCACATGGAATGTGTCTGATCGATATGATATGTGGATGAAATGGGGACCAATGGATGGATACGAAAATTGTTCTCAGAATGGATTTAAGGGTTTCAATAGCTTCTTTGTAAATATAAGTAATGATGTAAATAATTATTTTCAAATAGTTTACATATATTTATAAAGATGTTATTTAAAATATATAAATGGTATTTAAAAATGAAGCAAGAAACTTTGCAAATGAATTTTTGAAAAGTATTAAAGTATTAAAGATGATTTATTTGCAAATGAAGCTTTCAAATGAATATTTCAAGTAAAATTTATATATGTTTCTTTGAATGTAGAACTTAAAGATGTTATATAAATGGAAAACAAATTGATTTGCGAAGTTTATTTATAGTAATATACTTGGCAAATAAATTTGAATCTCTATTTTGCAAGTATATTTTGAAATATTTAATTGATTTCGAAGTACTAATAGTAAATTTATTGGTTCAATTACTGTTTGAATTTTTTTATTAAACCATAATAAATGTTTTTCCATGATTTGAATATTCATTTTAAAACAAGTGTGTGAAATTAATTATGAAGATGTGAAATTTTAAACCTTGATTTAGAAATTTAATGTAAGATTTGAGCATTCTATTAGTTTCAGTTTAATAATCTTGAGTTTATACTTATTTTAAAAATAATGAGTCTAATAAATTATCGAATTTAAGGAACTTTATTTTAAAGTTTATTATAATGTTTTGACATAAATTTCTAACATTGTTTTAGACTTTTGAAAAATCTTTGCATAATGCTATGAGGATATTTTAAATATATCTTATATTTTTACTAAGTGAATGAGGTTAAATGTTTTAACTTAATTTTTAGATATGTTGAAATATTTCTTTTCTCTTCAAGGGCAAATACCAAAACTTAAAATTTTGTTCAATAACCGAATGGAGTTATAAAAATAAGTAGGACAGTAGAAACTTAAGTAATATTTTTTTTGAAATGATTCATTAATGACTTAAATATTTAATGGAAACTAAATTATGCAAGTGATTGATCCTTATATAAATAAATGAATGAAAGGTATATGATGGAAAAAAAACCAATCGAATAAACTTAAATAAATTTAAAATTCTTGTTTTTTGGCTGATGGTAAGTTTGGAAAAGAATACTTCTAGTTGTTGAGGTTGTTTGACTAATATATTAAGTAATTAACTAAGGCTGTTGAGCATAGGGTACACTTGACAGTTTATTCATCACCTTGCATGATTTAAGGTTTCTAAACTAAACAAACCATTGGTAACTATGGATGTATGATGGATTCTTTGGTTGCATAAATGGTTGTATTGTTTGTTTTTATTTGTTTTATTTTTGAAATATGACACATATATTGCAATTATTAATATTATTGTTTTTCGGACCTCTCTGTACAAAGGAGACTCTACCGAAATTTTTCAAGAATTTAAGACTTCGAATTTTTTGTAAATTTGAGTTATTTTTCTTATTTTTATTAAACTTAAATATGTAGGTTTAATTGTTTATAAATTGACTGTTTAAATAAGATATAACATATTTTTGGATTCTTTCTTGTTTCTTTTCGAGGACGAAAAGTTTTGAGTGAGGGAGATTGTAACGACCAATATTTTTAAACATTTAAAAGTATTAAATTAAATAAGATTTTTAAATAAAATTGTTAGGAAAAAAATTAACATTTTATTGATACAAATTAGATTATATTACAAATTATGAGCTTAATTAAAGTTTTTATTAATGATATATGTATTGCAATAATATAAGGATGATAACAAATGTTAGTGTGTATTTTAATAATATTGGTTTGAATGATATTAACAATTGTCTGAATGTAAATTTCCAATTGATTGGAATAATAAATGTTAATAAGGAATAATAAATGTTTATTTATTAAAAAAGAATCATATGTTTATTTATTTAAAATGTTTGGTAGCTAAAAGATTGATTTCAGAGATGATAAACTATTATTTAGTAAGAAATGTATAATACCTGTTTGTATCCAATAGTGCATAAATATGTTTAAATCGCTGTTTGATAGGAAATAATTTTTCTATTTCTCATTACATTTATTTAGTCCATTTTGATATTCACCTTTGCAATCAATTGAAATTAATGTAATTGAATAATTTCAACTATTAAGAGAGAGAACATTAAATTCAAAGTTTATAAGTGTAATTAAACGTAGCTTATGTTTTGTGAAAATATAAGAAAATTTTGATTTAATGAAAAGAAGAACGTTTATATCAAATAAAATGAATGTTTCATTTGTGTATGCAGATTTAATTTCATTAGAGTAAAGAATAAAATGATTTGTTAAAAAAGAGAAATATATATTTATTTGAACACTGTTTTAGCATACAGATTGACTACAAGAATATGAATATAATTTAAGTAAGTTATTTATTACTGTGGTGTAAAACAACAAATTTATAAACATGTTTAAATGACTTAAGGAAACAACTGTCCTATTTCTTATCCATTTTGGTTTATCTATTTTGAAATTAAACTTTGTTATTAATTGCAATTAATGTAATGGAAATATTTCGACTAAAAGAAAAGAAAACGTTGATTGCAATTAATAGATTCGATAAAAGAAATGCACGTTTTGTGTTAAACAGAAATGGTGCTTTAATGGAAATAAAAGAATTGAACGTTTTCATTTTTAAGGTAAGTATAATTTTATTAATTGTGCGTAGATAAAAATTTACATGGGTACAAATTGAGTATTATTTGAGTGAATGAAATTAATTTGGTTATGTTTTGAAAAAAACTGAATTTCAAAATGTGTATGTGGTCCCTTCATTTCATTTTTATTTATTTATTGCATGTACCTTTTAAAATAGTTACCTCATTATTAAAACTTGCTCTGTTGGTATTTCCTTCGGTTTAATACCTAAGCCTAATCTTTTAGGCTATATTTAATTCTTTAAATCTCATTTATAGTTATAAAAAAAATTATTTTCCTTTGGTTTACAAATTTTCTCATTTCTACATATATTTCCTTATGCATTATCAATGCCTAAAGCATTTAAAACTAATCGTGCATTTTGTTCCTCCACCTTTATTTCCTTATTATTAAATAATCTATAATTTTATTTCTTCATTTGCATTTTAATTCTCCTAACACCTCATATTCATTTAGTTCACATCTTTCAATACTACGTTTTAGGGCTGTTCATATTTTACTTTATTTAATTCCTAGTTGTTTATATATACCTTATTAGTTTTTCATTTGTTTCCATCTTCATTCCTTTAGTCATATTTCATTTTCTAATCTCATCTTTTGTAGCTTCATTTTTCAAATAAAACTTCCATCTCATTTTTTATCTCTCTTCACCTTCCTTTTTCATTTTTTTCTTCTTTAAATCTCCTTCTTCTCTTTTTTTGCTTCATTTTAAATCTTTTTTGGTTCTTCTTCTTTTTCGAATCTTCTCCTTATTCTTTTTGAAAGTTTCCTTTTCTTTTTCAATTCTTCATCTTCTTTAAATTTTCTTCTTATTTTCCAAACATTCTTCTTTTTTCCAAATCTTTTTCTTCATATCCAGATCTATAACAACTTCTCTATCTCTTCCAAAACATTCTAAAAAAAGATTAAGATAGAATGAAACAAATCAAAAGGAGGAAGTAGTAGCGGATCCAAATCTGACTAGAAAAGGGAAATCCAGAAGGTGAGTGTTTAAACTCACTTACAAAATACTAAATTTTATTGCAAGTTAAACCAGGTCATAGAGTGATAAATTTATGATTGTTGGTTTGGAATTTTTATTGATATTTAATTTGAATAGCTAAATTCCAATATGTGACGACTAATAATTACTGTGACATGTTATTGAATTGGTTGATTTGTTGTATTGATTGATTTGAATGCTGATTGTATGTTGTGATGGATGCTATTGTGATTGAATGTGTATTTGTTTATTGATTTGATTTATCTTTGTTATTACCCTATAGTTTATTGTAATTATATAAAATTTCATATTGATTATTTGCACACTGAATAAAGATATAAAACCCATGAATTTCAAGTATTTACGTCGGGGAAAAATAGTATGTTAAATTTACTATTTGAACCTTAAAAATGATTTTGAGAAGTAAACCGTCTTTACCTAATTTGAGAGTTTTCAAAATTAAATTTTGAAACATTGGCAAGTTTCCATAAGATTGAATATCAAAACTTTGGAACATTTTTATAAATCAAATCTCTTAAACTATGAAATTTAACTGGGAATTGTTCTGTAAATTTGCAATTTACTAGAATGGATCTATCGTGAAATCCATTTTATTTTGAATATGGAAACAATAACATTTACAGAAATTTGAACTTTCAAAAATTTAGTTATCTGCATTCCTTATTAAATCTACTTTTGATTTAATTTGCATAAGAATTTTAGTTCTCACTCCAGTGTATTATTTTCCTTTACGCTCGGGTCGGCCTAAGTTTTTCAACATTGAAGACTATTTTTTGGTGGACGAAGACGAAGATTCAGTATATTATTGCTATTTATTATTTCACTATATTATGTGTTTCGCTGCATTATTTGTTTGTTTATGATTTATGTATAACTCTGATTTGAATTTGTAAAAGTGTAATCAAATGTTATTTGTAAAACAACTTAATGGATTTGATTATTATATTTTGTCGTTCCACTTTGAGATTCTGTATTTTGTTTTTTCTTTCCTTTTTCCTTTTTTTCTTATTTACCCCATTAACAATCCTTCCTTTTGAATGGTTTGATTCTGACATGTGTGGTATATTGTCGATTTAAACCATCCAAAAATGTGGGTCGTTACAATTGAATATACCATAGAGATCAGCACAACGAAGCGATCAAAACGGTAAACTGATACCAATGGTACGATCATCTAATCAAAAGTCGATAATCGGTACCGAAAATGCTGCTATTTTGCTAGAAATAAGATAATCGGGCAATAGCAGTCCAAATTTGGAGAAATGAAATGTGACGTCTCACTTAGAATATGATTTACAAATTTATTGTATAAAAATATTCAAGTTTGAAAAATATTTTATTATCACCAAATATTAACTGATATAAATTTAAATAAAATTACACAATAAAATAAACTTCCATATTATCTGATGAAAATTAACCGTTTGCTACGTTAAAGTAGACTGTTCCAAATATTAAATTTTCAATTCACAATTGTATTATTAAAAATTTCACAAAGTTCAGTTAATTACATTTTTTAAAAACCAGTTGAATTTACGGGTCGTTACATCCTCAACAGACATTATTTTTGTACTTGGAAGATATGAATGAGCAAGAATAAACAAGACTATTGTGGTGTTTATATTAGTTGCATTGCTTAAATCACATGGCGATAAAATTGTTTGAATACAAAGTGGCTACAGTGCTTGTAACGACCCAGAATTTCTATTAATTAAAATTTGTATATTTAATTGATTTTTAAATATTAATAAGTGAAATTTATAAGTCGAACAATTTATATATCGAATATCTGGATTTAATTGGATAATTAAATCGATAATTTAATATTTGGAAATATGGAAATAATTGAAAATTGGGTTAAGTATGATTAAGATTGATTTGTAAAGTTTTATTATATCATATTGGAGTTATAATGATGTTATAAAACATTTAAAATCGAATTAAAAGTTAATTTGTGAAAATTGAATATTTTAATATTTAATTGATGAGTTAAAAATAGCCATTTCTCAAATAGTCTCGGATTTCGATGAAACCAGTTTCATCGGATCCGTAATGTGATATTATTGTATGGTTTCAAATTTCGTGTCAATCGGATTTACCGTTTGTCCGGGGCGAGCTCAAACGCATAAAATTGGTTTAAATCGATTTAATTTAAATTTGATCGTTTATTGCCGTATCTCGCACAGATCATCGAATTAGCCTCCGAAACACGTTCCATTGTATTCGGAACGTGGGGTAAACCCTAGAAACGCCAACCGGCACGCTTCGTTTGGAGTTCGGAAAATTTTGGATGAATAGTGTTTTTGAAATTTTTCTATATAAGCACCTTTAATATTCACTTTTGCAACAAACTGCAAACCCTAGCCCCTCTATCTTCAACCGCCACCTCAAAGACAAATGGCCGAAAAACAACCACCTTCCCCTCCAATTATCTTCCAATCCAAACCCTTTTAGCTTTCGATTCCTAAATGAAAATTAAAGAGCTTCGCGAGGTCTACGTTGTGAACGGCTATGATTGGAAAATACGTCGCCGATTGATGGCAATATTCGTTTGAACGTTCGGCAGTAACTCACGTTTTTCGAGGCAAAGGATTGGCCGAGCTTCGAGCTCCTCAAGCCGAGAGTGTAGGAGGTGGAGGCGCACGCAATGGCGTTGTTTGATCGGAGGTCCGTCGTCGATTGGGGTGTGCGTTTCAAATCCTAGTTGGTGATTTATGCGTTCGGCTTTCACGTGAATGACCTGGAGGAGGAATGCGTTTGGGGAAGATGAATGCATTGGCCGAGATTTCAAGAAACAATATCGAATGGCCTGGATGATTTAGGTTTAAAAAATTAAAATATAAATTGTAAAATTATTATTTTTAAAATCGTGTAAATTTAAACTATCATAACCCTTTCATACGAGGTCCGTTTTGGATGAAACCAGTTGCATTAGAATCGTATAGACGAGCACTACGCTATGGAACTGGATTGGAGTCGTTTGGAGCTAGTGAAAGTTTCAGGTAAAATTAAACGCACGTTTAATTTTATTCGAAATAAAATGCTGGAAATCGGAAATTCAAGGTTAGAACTTCTCACTCAATCGAAATAGTTTCGATTTAAATTTTAAATAGTTAAATTTAAAATTGTTGATTGTATGCCTGGATGATAAATTATTACCTATTGATTGTTAAAATAGACATTATACGCCGTATATTAAGCGGATATTATTTATTAAAAACATATACCGCGATAATTCCAACTTGATTGGAATTGGTATTATATATGTACTTGGAGTTGATTTCCCGCAATATATAGAGGATGAGACCTTATTGCACCGCATAATAGCAGATAATATTTTATAAATCCTATATACTATGATATTCCGTCTTGAAACGGAATTGATATTGTGCTAATATCTGTGGATGCAGGGAAACAGGCTGTGTAAGGACCCGCAAATCCGTACTCCTTGAATAGACACTAATCTCCATTGATTAACTCAAGATGAATGGAAATACGAATTATTAGGGTTTAAAAAAAAGAAAAAGATAGAAGAAGAGAGAAAAGATAGAACAGAATAGAAAGAAAACAACAGAACAATATCAGAATCTCATTATCGCAGCGGACAACATATATAGATAAATGAATAATCTTTAAACAAAGAACTATATCAGTTATTACATTACATTACATTTCATTACATCATCAGAGTGTACAACTATCAAACAACGACAAACAACAGAAAAGAAATACTATATACTAGTAATACGCCATGTCGTCCAGCTTGCCTCCAGCAACTCCCGAATTCCAGAATATCGTGATAAACTTGACTCTTGACTGCCCGTATGGAAATAGTTGGGCACCCAGAGTTTAGGAAGGAAAACAATAAACTCCGAGTCAGTCATGTGACTGGTGTGAGAACTAAAACAGTTTATTTATTTTTTTAAACAAAGTACAGGATAATTTTAAAATAGATTCGCAATGCTTTTTAGAAAATGAGACTACCATAAGGCCTCCCGCACACACACACAATGCAAACGCAGAATCGGAGGAGATTTCTCCTTATGATAGTAAAAGATGCTAGATACGCATTAAAAAGAAACATTTGATATTATTACTAGTGCATAGTGTAGGGAAATTCATTTCGAAAGTAAAGATATAAATCTTAGCCAACATAGGCATTTCGCACTTATGCCTACTATAGCTACCATCCAAACAGTGGTGACCTCCATAAGTGAATGATAGGTTGTACAACTAAAACCGTACAAGATGGTATTGTTTCTTTGGATTTCCAACAAATGGTCAGGCCAACGAACTTCCCATTGCCACATGGAAACGCCTCTGGAATGACGTCTTGAGAACCTAACCGGATCTCTGCCAACACAAGGCCGGGTTACCCCTAACTGGGTAACTACTGACACAAATATGTCATCCCCCGATCATAACCGATCTACATCCGAGGATCCTCGATTTCCAAAAAGCACAAAGAAATAATTTTGCAGCAACAACATAGGTTAAATATCTGGGCTGCATACCATGATACCACCTCTATCCAGAAGGAATGACATACATTAAAGGGGCGCTACCCCCTAATAACCTTGCTGCATCCTTCCTGTTTTGACCACTTTCGGGGTGTGAGGTCCGACGTAGTCTCGTCCACAAAGCTACGCTTTATACAAAAGCTGTGCTTTGATTCAAATGCTCAACATCACTTAGCATATCACACTACCAAATTGGGAGTATATTACTAATAACCTTCAACTACATAACCTCTGAGCTCGTACGTCTCGGAGAAGGGTGTTAATGTTAAGAGAATAAATTCTCTGCCACCAACATATATGTATTTGAAAGAAATCAGCTTTATATCTCAATTTGTAATGTCAGACATACTATCCATACAAGTCTGTTCCGAGATCGAACAGAACCGAAGGCACTTACAAAGAAGTCCTTGCAATCCGGATATTCACTAATCACGTCCGGACTTCCCATCACATATGGAATCTCTATACCGGGGCCATTCGTCGCAGAGACATTCGACGTTAATCCTTCCGTTTTCAAAAATATCCGGTCTTCAACACCGGTCTTCAAATCAATTCATAACGACGTATCTCATATTCGGAATGGGTTATACGACCCCAAGGTCCTTTCCCGGCTAACCTGAATGGTGAGCGCTTGTTCAAAAATAAGTGTGGCATTCAAATTCAAGCAAAACACAACAAATACCTATTCAAAGGTAAATATTGATAGTCGGTTATTGAACTATCAATGGATATGCACAACATCACCAGATTCCAAATAATTTTTCAAATTATTTATTTTCCAAAAATATCTTTACAAGGTATATTTTTCCACACTTCAACCATTTGAAAACAATTTTCAAATCACTTTTCACCTTTCCCACTTTTGAAAACAAATTTCAAACATTTTCCTTATGCGGAAATACTTTCATTTCAACATGGTTCATTTTAACCAATTAAATAAATCCTTAACGATTTACTTTATATTTACGTTCCAAATCCGTAAATTAATTCCCACACTTCAAAACGTTTATTTTTAAACAAATTCCCCTTTTCAATTATAAATTCCATAATGAATTTACATTCCAAAATATTTATGAATATACGATTTCAATTATTCATTTTCAATCTATCTGCAAAAAGATAAATTCTCAAAACGTTTCATTTCACATTGGAAAAACATTTCCATACTTATTTATTAATAAGTAATTCACAAATCTATTTATTTTCAACATTTGAAAAATATTAAATATACTTAAATCGAAATTAAGTATATATTTCATTCTTTAAGGAAACCATTCTCTTAAAACATATTTATTTGGGCCAAAACGAATGTTGCGTAAAACATCGTTACGACAACCCAAAATCACTAGTATAAGGATTCGAAATTATAATAGATATATAAATCCGAATACTATATAAAACATTTTCTTTCGGAAATCATTTACTATAACAACAGTGTTATAGTCCACCAATTCCTTCTATTTCTCGAAAACGTCTATTTCAACAATGAATGTTGAAATCATTGTTGAAATCTATGGTTTCGAATCTTAACACGTATTAAAAACATCGTTAGATCGTTTTAATTCTATTTAGAACATCACATCCAAAACATTTTCTTTAACATATTATTCACTATCCAAAAACGTGAATATACTTCGTAACCAATTTCATCATTTCTATACATTTTATTTTAAAGGATTATTCACTATCTAAAACGTGAATATAACTCCATTAGTAAGTTATAACAATTTACTTATCAAAATAAGCCGTTTGCGGATTTATAAAACAATGTTTATAAATTCCATTTCTATTTATTTTATAACAACTTCCTTTTATAAATCTCCTTTATTAACCTATTTCAATTTATAACTCAATTATATACCAAAAGTTCATATTATAAGTTAAATACTTATAATTTATTTGTTTACAAAATCGTTCTTTTAAAGTTCCCAAATTATAAGTCTTATTACTTATAAGATTCATTTATTTACCCAAATTTATTCTTTTAATAACTTTACAAATTTTACAAATCTACTTCTTCTAAATTCCATTTATAACTTCACCGTTTATAATTCTATAAATTTCATTCATTTATGAAGTTCATTTACACTTCATTCTAACACCTATAAAAACTCGTTTTATAATTCAAATATTTTAATTTATAAATATCAATTTCATAAATCTTTTATATAAATAAATTTATATTGTTATTTTGAAAACGCCTTTAAACTCCTTTATAATTTCACCATTTTCTTTGATTTACAAAATAATCAAATCTCATAAATCCTATATTTAAACCTTTTTTTTTAAATAAATTCAAAAATCTCGATTTAAACTATTTTATAAAATCATTAACCCCTATATTTTCAAAAATCAACTTTTAACAATATTTCTCAAAAATCATAATTTTTATAACATTAAAATTATAACGTTTATTTATTTAAAATGAATCAATTCCAATAATATTTTATAAGCATACACTTTCAAAAATCACTTTAAAAAAAATCCTTCTAAAATTCCAAAATTGGCCCAATGATGCTGCACACCAAATAGTCAATCACGACAACAACGACATCATATATCTGTATATGATAATCAACAAATATCAAAATATCTGAAATCAAATAAATACTGTTAAGCAATCCAGTCGGATCCCTCCAACCTGTTTCCCTGCACCCACAAACATTAGCACAATACCAACTCCGTTTCCAAACGAAATATCGCGGTATATAGGATTTAAAATATTATCCGCTTAATAGGCGGCACAATAGGGTCTCATCCGCTATATAATGTAGGAAATCAACTCCAAGTACATAAATAATACCAATTTCACCGTACTGTGAAATAGTCGCGGTATATGTTTTTATTAAATAACCTCCGCTTACTAACGGCGTATAATGTCTATTTTAACAATCAGTAGATAACAATCATCATTCAAACATACATTCAAGAATTTGATATATAACTATTTAAAATAAAAATCGAAACCGATTCGATTGAGTGAGAAGTTCTCACCTTGATTTTCAATTTCCTTTTCAGCTTTTATTTCGAATAAAATTGAAAGGACGTTTAATTTTTCTTGAAATTTTCGCTAGCTCCAAACGACTCCAATCCAATTCCATAGCGTAGTGCTCATCCATACGAACCCGATAAAACTAGTTTCGTGCGTTTTCGACCTCGTATGAAAAGGATATGAATTTTTAAAGTTACACGAATTTAAAACATATAAATTTACAAATTTATTTTATATTTCTAAACCTAATAGATCTCAGCCGTCCATCTCTACTCTGTAACATCGTGGCCGCTCCCCTCTTCTTCTCCCCTACCCAGTAACGTGCTCGAGAAAAAGGAACCCACGGGCCGCCCCCATCTACGAATTTTCGCAACCACTACAACCCATTACACAACGATCGACCACCTCCATTTGGAAGCTCTAGCTCCCCTCTACCCACGCCTGAAACCATGGCAAGCTCGGTCAGCCCCAACTCGAGAACGACGAGCTCGAACGCGCAACCTTCAAGGCCAAATTGCCGATGATTCGTCTCATAATTTTCGATCTTGACCGTTGATTCTATAGAACTCACGTAGCTCTACACTTTTCTAGTTGAAACCTTTCTGAAACAATGCGTGGATTGGAAATTATTGAGGGAGAAAGATGAAAAATTTTCGGCCATTGGTTTATGAGGCCGACGGCTTGAATTGAAACCCTGGGGTTTGTTTTCATTTTGCAAAAGTGAATTTTAAGGAGCTTTTATAGAAAATATAACGAACACTATTCATCCCGGATTTTCCGAACTCCAAAATGAAGCATGCCGGTTGGCGTTCCTAAGGTTTACCCCACATTCCGAACACAATGTAACATATTTTGGGAGCTAATTGATCATCTGTGCGAGTTATGGCAATAAACGATCGATTTAAAATTAAATCGGTAAATCAAATTTCTAGGCGTTTTGACTTGCCCCGGACAAACGGTAAATCCGATTGCTACGAAATTTGAAACCATACTATAATATCACATTACGGATCCGATGAAACTGGTTTCGTCGAAATCCGAGACTGTTTGAAAAATAGCTATTTTAACTCGCCAGTAAATATTAAAATATTCAATTTTCACAAATTAACTTTTAATTCGATTTTAAAAGTTCTAAAATATCGTCTAACTCCAATATGATAAAATAAAATTTTAAAAATCAATTTCAATCATATTTAACCCGCTATTCAATTATTTCTGTAGTTTCCCATATTAAATTATCGATTCAATTATCCAATTAAATCCAATTATTCAAAATAAAATTTATTCGACTTATAAATTTCACTTATTAATATTTAAAATTAATTAAATACACGAAATTTAATTGATAGAAATTCTGGATCGTTACAAACTTTCCCCCTTAAAAGAATTTCGCCCTCGAAATTACCAAGTAAGAAAAGTTACAGAATATATTAACTTTCCCAAAACAAACCATTCAATTTAGATTTTTCAAATCTCTTAAGTGTTTAACATTCCCAAAATTCATATTTAAACTTCTTACAATAACTTTACTAAGTTTTCAAATCCAACTTAGTTATCTTTTCAAAAACAACTACTATTGTTTAACTTTCAACTCCCAATCAAAATTATAGTTTTCACAAACTTTCCAAAAAATTCCCAAATTTTTTCTAGCGCCTTAAATTTTCGGAAAAATTCGCCATAGTCTCCTTTGTGCGGCTTGATCCGAAAAAAAATGACAGTATATATATCACAAATATACATCTCATCAAGTGATGAGGCATCCCGCTGGGAAAAAAGTGTAAAAGTACGATATTTAATCCGAGATATGTACCTTATATATTATTAGCGAGCATATACGACAAATATAGCATGAAAGCGAGCTCCAAATGCGAAGCAAACACAATCTGCACCTACTAAACACTCAACAAATAGATGAGAAACATGTATATAGACAATAGTATCGATATACAACATATAGCAACATAATAACTATATATGCCAACATAGCAAATGCAGTAAAAGCAATATATTCAACCATCAACCAACCATCATCCAACTAGCATTCAACTAACATCTATAACCAATAAATATTCATTGACATTCTCATTAATATTCAATGAAATGGGTTTTAAATTTAATCACATTTGATTCATTAACAGTGGATGTTTTTACTAACATTCATTTTCAACTAGTTTATATTCACTAATTCATATTCAAGTTGGTTCACTTCCAAATCAAATTCAATTCTGTTTAAGATTCACTTAACTTCCAATTGGATTTCAATTACTTTAGCTTTCAATTTCATTAACTCAATTGCATATGGGTTTTTATACAATCAACTAATTATCATATAACAACCAATGTATATTAATTGCAACCAAGTTCCTTTGCTTATATTCATTCATTTTGGTTTAACACCTTTACTTTTAATTGGTTTAATTAAATTGATTTTCATTCAATTATTCAATTTTTTTGTCCAATAACATTAGATTTTAATGAATTAACACTTACATTCATTATTTCATATCAATTTATTTACATTCAATTGATTTACATTCAATTCATTCATTCAATTCAATTAATAAAGTTGAATTTCATTACATAACTCAAGTTCACGTTTATCACTTAACTTTATTAATTTACTTTGATACCAAAATCAACTTCATTCAACATCTCTTAAGTTATATTCCATTTAAACATTATTTAGTTTTACTTAACTTAAATTCCCACTTATAAATCCAATTCAGATTCTCAATTCTGAAGTAAATTTTATTTAACATTTACTAAAGTCAAATTTCATCACTTATTCAAACTCATTTTTATTTACAACTCATATTCATGAATATATTCATATAGTTTCACTTCTTATATATACAAGTTTATTTTACAATTGTAAATCACTTAAATTATAATTTCATACTTATAATTCATTTTCTTATACAATTATTCCTTTATTTAGATTATTCAAACAACTTTTAAATTTACTTATATGTATTCTTACATTTTCAACAACCAAACAATCAACTTATATACACTTTAATAATTCTGAAAAATTATTCCTTTATATATAAAATGTACTCAAGGTAAAATTATTTCATTTACCCAATTTAAAACAATATCGTGTCGAATTGTTCTGTACAAGTGTTTAGAGATCCCTATCAATAACGTTAATCACTCGTATTAACCAGAATCCATACACCACTCAACAACCCAATCATCACAATATAAAACGATTTTATATTCACTAACAAATACGCTCTCATAGCTGTAACGACCCACTATTTTGTGCCATTCGAATTCGACAAATATGATAATTGTCGAGCTGGAATAGTTCAAAATAATAGATTGTAAATATAGCTAAGGAACAAATGAAACCAAATACACAGAATCACAGACACAGATATCAGAATCTCACAGCGGAATATAAAATACTACAGTGGTTCATGACGCCACTGGAAACTTTTACAAACAGAAATACATTGTTCAAAACTTTAATACAAATTTTTAAGCCATAATAAAACATAGTCTTCCAAAATGTCTTGAATTACAAAATAGATAAAGACGAAGAAGCTTCCAACTAGCAAGAGTGATCTAGTCCTAGCTCCAGAAAGAAAAGCTGAATCTGCAACTCAGGCTGACCCGAGCGTACAATAAAACAAAACACTCGAGTCAGGACATACATACTTATATGAGGTAAGCTAAATCAAGTGTACTGTAATGTAAAGAGCAAGTAACTCAAAGGATGCTTGGGATCGCCCATCCTCTAAGGATCCGTTAAACTATTTACTATATAGTATATTGCGCTATTATAATAGTGTCTACAGTAAAATAAACATACTTTTTAAATAGCGTTAAGGCTTTACATTTTCCACCTTAACACGTAATAGTCCCAGTAGTCCATCCAATATCATAGTCCCTCCTGATCGGGAAGCCACTAGAGGATACCACACGGGCTACGGGAGAAAACCAAACTCGTACAAGGCTCGATATGGTAGGTGACACGGCACAACTAGGCAATGCCAGGGTAGATATACCAATTACGCTTCCGGACCGATGGTAACGCGAAGCCGCAGCAACCGCCCACCTCGAACAACACTCCTAAATCAAAGGTGCGCGCACCAAACAATCACAAGAGTAATAGAATGGCAACCGAAGAAGTGTGTTCGATCAGAGGAGCTACCTCATTAATCCGTCGATCGCTCCTGTTTTAGCCACCTTAAGCCAACTCACGGGAGTCGGGTCCACGTATATACCTTTCAAGAAACCGTCACCACCATCCTACTTCATTCTGGAATCTCCACCACGTACACGGTTAGTCAAAGTGGTTTTCGGTATCGACAGAGAGTATGTCCATATCCGATCCCGGTCCCTTTGCCAACCAAACGTTATTATAACCCGTGGTTATAGTTTTGAAAAATGGTATTTATACTTCCAAATCATATATATTACGAAATACCTTTAATTTCAAATCCTTGATTAAAACATTTCCTTTGATAATATACCATTTCAATTTATTCAATTAAATTTGGAGTTTATTGCTTTTATCAAAAGAATAGAAATCAATTTCTTCTTTTAATTCTTTCCAAACTCAATTTCTTATTTTATTAGCAATTTCATATTTTAAATTCCAAATCTTAACGTATTCCCAAAATAGATATGAAATTTTATATAAATCAATTTCAATTTCTACAGCATCTAGGAAATGCTATCTAAAGTTACGGGTTTAAAATGGTCAAATTTTAAAGGACAGCATTAAATGCTGTAGTAGACCTTTAGCTAAAAATCAAATTTCAAATATAACTTATTATTTATTATATCTTAATTGAAATCCTTTCCTTTTCGAAAATACAGAATTTCTAAACAAGTTATATTCAAAATTTTAATTCAACATTTATTTATTTAACCCCTTTTTACATCATATAAATCTTATAAAAATCCTTTATATAAATTAAGCCAAAATATCATCAATTTCTAAATTTAAAATAATTTAAAAATAATTTCAGAAAATAATATATAAACCACGGGCCTGTATAAGATTTTCTAGCCTAGGTCAAGTGAAACGGATTTATATCATTTCAATCCGATATTTATACAACCCCGGGTTCTATCATTTCGAACCCGCGATCCCAAGATAATTTTCAGCAGTTATATAAAGAGTGAATAACAATCAATCTGGCCTATCATTTCAGCCATAACAATATATATATAACAGGGAACTTGCAGTGTGATTTAAGCAGTAAATAATAACATAATATAACTGCAAATATCATATAACATATAAATAACTGATGGGGTGTAAATTTAATGGGGTTTATCATTCTATATTACACTACAGATAGACAATAGTGAAATACAAATTTACACATACACTTGTAATAATTTACGAAATATAAATACGTATGTCTGGTGAGAAATACTCACCTGGATTTTGCAGAAAATTTTGAAATTTTTAAAACGACTGTTCACCGGTACAGAGTAACAGAAGGTAACGATCAAAATTCCCGGACGTCGCCTAGATCCAAATCTAGAATAAAATTCAAAATATTGAAACGCGACTTTAGAATTTTTAGTCAACGAAAGATTAAAAAGAGAACGAGAATTCGTTTGCTTGCTCGACCACCCTACCGCGCATAAGATCAAACAACACATTTTTAACTTTACTGTTGCCTATCCTATTTCAACCTATATTCACGTTTTCCAGAAAATACTACACCTATTATATCATGCTTTCTCAATCCCTCACCAATCCGCCTTCCAGACTTTACACAATCATCCTCCTGCAAGCCTACCCCAACCCACTGACACTGCCTCACTGCCGTGCCACCCACTTCCACCAAACCCTATGCCTTTGCCAAACATAGTCCAGTTCCAAAGCAAATCAAACCCAGCAACTCATAGATATATCCAGCTATTGAAAGTGCACAGGTGAAAACTGAAATGTACATGCACAGACTTCACTCTCTTCCTATATGCCGGCTGTGTTATGTTTTCCCCCTTTCTTTTTTTTTCTAATCTTGACTCTTAACTTATTTTACACTGGTTTATAATATTTTTCTTTTTATCCTAAATCTACTCTCCAGATTCAACTGAAATATGCAGATGACAAAAGTATGCAGAGGTCTCTCCTACTACCCGAGCCACCACATATTTGCTTCGAGTCACCTCCTCCTCTACTTCGGGTCAATCAGTGAATTTCTTCGGGAAATTTTGTAAAATCTCCGAGTCAAATTTTTGAGGCCTCACCTGTGTCTCAACAACACTGATCTGAATGCTCACTTCTTATATTTTTTTTTCTCACAAACTCTCCCCTTCTCTGAACTTCCCAACTAACTAACCCCTTCCCTTTTTATTTGCATCAACCCCTCACTTCAATTATGTATCACAATTCCAGGCTTCAACAGACTTCCAGGTTTCACCAAACTGTCATGTGTACATGCACTTCCTCAACATGCACAGGGACCCTCTCCAACTCCACTACTCCAGATGTCTACACTGTCCAGCCTTCAAACTAAAATATGCAAGACAACTACCCAAACCCAGTGCTACCAAACCCACTGTCATGCCCATGTTTTATGAATGCACAGACTCACTGAACATGTATGCATGACCTCTCACTGTTCCAGACCATCAAGCTACTCAATCTTCCTTCCTTAATTCTTATAAATATGTTTTTTTTTCAGCATGTCCTATAACATGAATGCAGACAAATTCCTAAAACCAATTTCAGCCTATCTCAAAATCAATGCAGACTGGAAAACAGCACCTCTGCCTATACCATACACACCAGATCTCGCCATCTATTAGTGGCCGAGCAAACAAAAGGCAGAGAAACTTAGAAGAGAAAAGATGAAATAAAATTTACCTGATGGCTTTGAGCAGAGGAAAAGAATGAAAAGCAGATCAAAATGTGGAAGACTGATGGGTGGGTATATGGATATATATAGGCAGTGCTTTGCGAGATTTGGGGAGTGTCAGTTTTATTTGTATTAATACTATTGGTGTGGACGAGAATTCATTCTCATCAGTTACACAAGAATAACACAAGCATTGATCTCTGATTTATGGAAGTCAGGCTTTGAATTTGATTTGCCATATGGTAAAATTCTTGCTCACATTTATCAATTCATTCAAGGCCGAGATAAATGCTTTGATAACTGAAAGGCTGAAGTAAAGGAAGGATTGATGCTTGTTTCAGTTTATATTATTTTCCAGTGCATGTGTATATTCAAATTTCAAACACAATCAGGGTTTCTTTTAACTCATTTATGTGAGAATGGTGTCAGCTTGGTCACGCATGAGATAGGGAAGTTGATGTGCATGTTTTCAGTTTGAATATGAACGTGTACGAGATAAAAAGAAACTGCCGAGAGAAGAATACAAAGAAATGCTTGACGTTTTTACCAATTAAATGTGGATTCATTTTTGTTTAAGTTTTACCTGATTTAGTTTGACATTTTAAATGCAAATGTTAACGTTTTTATGTATTCAGTTTAAAATATTAACGTATGTCAAAAATATATAAAACAACGGTCCTTTAAAACGAACCAACGTCCGTCTTAAAACCACTGACCAAAAATTTTCTTCAAAAAAATTTGAAAATATTATTTTTACACTGCGTTAAACAGACGCAGTCTAAAATATCAAAAATTTTCACAAAAATGACATTTTGAAAACACACGTTTTATAACGTCACTTTTACCCTATAAATCACGCGTCTTTCAAACGCGAAATTTAACGGTTCAAACCTAGCTTAAAATTTTGCAGTTATTGTTTAAGTTTATTGACATATAAAATTTTTCAAAATATATCTCAAAATTTAATATTCAAACTATATTATTAAACACAATTTATACAATATATTATTTAAAAATTAAAATAAATTAAATAAAATAACTAGCTGAAACTAGGGTTGTTACACTCTCCCCCACTTAAGAGCTTTTCGTCCTCGAAAAGGAACGAAAGAAAAAGAAACAAAGGAAGAATAAGCTAGATAGATAAGTACCTCAAACGAATAGCTCTGGATTTGAAGCACGGATGCTTTCCTCCGTTTCCCATGTGCAATCTCGCCCATCAGTGCTCCATTGCACTTTGACCAACGGGACTGATTTTCTTCTGAGCTGTTTCGTACCTTGATCGACGATACGAAGCGGCTTCCTTTCCATAGTCAGATCAGGCTCGATGTCCAGACCATCGAGAGCAGTAGGCTGGATGACTAAAGATGGGTCGTGAAGATAGCGGCGAAGGTGAGATATATGGAAGACATTGTGGATTCCGGCAAACTTCTCTGGTAGATCTAGTCGATAAGCCAGAGATCCAATCCTCTCCAGAATACGGAATGGACCGATGAATCTAGGGGCTAGCTTTCCTCTTCGACCAAACCGGACCACATTCTTTAAAGGAGAGATCTTTAGAAACACCAAATCACCAACATCAAATTCTAACTTCCTTCTACGCCGATCAGCGTACTTCTTTTGTCTATCTTGAGCAACCTTTAATCTCCTCTTAATCTCCTCTACCTTCTCTGAAGCTTCTAGAATCATCTCAGGACCAAGAACTAGACGATTACCAGACTCAATCCAACACGAAGGAGATCTACACGGTTTCCCGTATAGAGCAGCAAAAGGGGACATCTTAAGACTAGCCTGATAACTGTTGTTATAGGTGAATTCCACAAGATGGAGATGATCTTCCCAAGATCCTCCATAGTCTAAGATGCAAGCACGAAGAAGATCTTCAAGAATTTGATTCACCCTCTCTGTCTGACCGTCAGTTTGTGGGTGGTAAGCAGTGCTCAGGTTCAAACGAGTACCCAAGGACTCTTGGAATGCTTTCCAAAACTGACTAGTGAAAATGGGGTCACGATCGCAGACAATGCTTAGAGGAACGCCATGGAGGCGAACGATCTCCCTCATATAAATCTCAGATAAACTCGAAGCTGTGCGGGTAGATCTGACTGGAATGAAATGAGCAGACTTAGTCAGTCTATCCACAATAACCCAGATACTTTCATTTCCTCTCCGGGATCTCGGCAATCCATCAATAAAGTCCATAGAAACTTGTTCCCACTTCCAGTTTGGAATTTCCAAAGGCTGTAACAAACCGGGTGTCTTCTGATGGTCTTCTTTGACTTGCTGACAAGTCGCACATCTACTCACAAAGATAGAGACATCTCGCTTCATACCTCTCCACCAATATAGCTTCTTCAAATCCTGATACATCTTGGCTATGCCAGGATGAATGGAGAGTCGGGACTGATGATGTTCCCGGAGTAATTCCTGTCTCAACCCATCAACATTCGGCACACAAATCCTTCCATTTATCCTTAAAACTCCTTTATCATCGATCTGAGCTCCCTTTCCATCAGAGCTATTACCACCAATTCTGCTACGAACACTTCCCTTTATACGCCTAAGCATCTCGTCTTCATCTTGTTTAGCCACGATACGATCCAAAAGAGGGGAAGATACAAAAATCTGACATAACAAAGATTTCTTTCTACTCAGCGCATCTGCCACTACATTGGCTTTCCCGGGAGTATAGTTGATGTCGAGATCATATGCAGCAAGGAACTCGAGCCATCGCACTTGTCTCTGATTTAAATCTTTCTGAGTAAAGATATATTTCAGAGATTTGTGATCGGTGAACAGATCAAACTTAGCTCCTAAGAGATGGTGTCTCCAAAGCTTCAAGGCAAAAACAACAGCCAACAACTCTAAATCGTGGGCAGCATAGTTAGCTTCATGTGTCTTCAGCTGACGACTAGCATAAGCAATTACTCTCCCATCTTGCATTAGCACTGCTCCCAAACCTTCTCGACAAGCATCGGTGAATACCGTTAATCTTTCACTTCCATTTGGTACAGTAAGTACTGGGGCGGAGGTGAGCTTATCCTTTAACTCTTTGAAAGCAGCTTTACACTTATCGCTCCATACAAACTTGACATTCTTCCGAGTAAGAGCCGTCAGAGGTGCCGAAATCCGAGCAAAGTTCTCAATGAATCTTCGGTAGTAGCCGGCAAGGCCTAGAAAACTACGGATATCGGTGGGAGTCTTAGGTTCTTCCCAATCTTGGATTGTAGCAATCTTGACTGGATCAACAGAAACTCCTTCTCTAGAGACAATATGTCCAAGGAATCGGACTTCTTCTTCCCAGAAATGGCATTTAGAGAACTTAGCCTTCAATTGGTGATTCCGGAGAGTCTCTAAAACATACTTCAGATGGACTTTATGTTCTTCCTCAGACTTGGAGAAAACCAGGATGTCATCAATAAAAACAAGGACAAATTTATTGAGCACATCTCGAAAAACTCGGTTCATCAAGTCGACGAAGAAAGCAGGGGCATTTGTCAAACCAAAAGGCATAACTAGCCATTCAAAGAAACCATTCTCCGTTCTGAAAGCAGTTTTGGGAATGCTTTCCTCAGCAATTCTTAGCTGATGGAAACCTGTGGCTAAATCAAGCTGAGAGAAAACAGCTGCTCCATAGAGTTGATCGAACATATCATTTATGCGGGGCATAGGATATCTGTTCTTCATGGTAAGCTTGTTGAGTTCTCTATAATCAACACACATCCTGAGAGAACCATCGGATTTTGTGACAAAGACAACAGCTGCTCCCCATTCAGAGAAGCTTGGTCTGATCAGACCTTTGGAGGATAGGTCTTGAATCTGATTCCTTAATTCGCTCTTTTCCCGTGGTGCCATTCTTCTAGGTGGAAGGACTACAGGTCGTGCTCCCGGAATAAGGTCGATACGGAAATCAATTTCCCATTTTGGAGGTAAAGAAGTGACTTCACCGAACACATCGGGAAATAGTTTGACTACAGGGGTCAAATGGATATCATCCGGGAAAGTGTCGAGAGAATAGATGAAACTACCAGCAAACTCCTGAGGCAATTTACACTGGATCACCAAAGAATCACCCTTATCACCAACAAGCGAAACAGTTCGGGAACTACAGGAAATTTTGGCATCATGTTTATCTAGCCAGTCGCCTCCGAGTAGAAGATCGAAAGCGTCAAAGCCCAGAACATAGAAGTCTCTAGTGAAACGATAATTTCCAAGAAAGAGTTTCACATCCCTACAAACTTTGTTAAGGTTCGCAGGACCGCCAATGGGGTTTGAAACACATAAAGGTACAGAAGAATACTCGGGAGTAAGAAGATGTTCAAATCTATCACAGAGATCTGACGAAATGAAGCTGTGGGAAGCTCCGGTATCGAAGAGAACTCTTACAGGATGAAAATGCAAGGTAAAAGAACTTTGAAGGGTACCTTGTGAGTCATCTGGAGCTGGAGCTGGTGCAGGTTGCGGAGCTGTAGGAAGTGCAGAAGTTACTGCAAAGACTCCGGATGTTGTGCCCCTCTTCTGAGTGGGACAATCCTTCTTGTAGTGTCCTGGCTGGAGGCAGATATGACAAAGATCTCTCCTAGCAAACTGAGCTGGTGGTGGAATGGCAGCACCCAAAGTAGGACAACTACTAGCGTAGTGTCCCTTTTTGTCGCATCGGTAGCAAGTAATGGTAGACAGATCTACAGGTGGCCTCGAAGAAGCAGAAGATGATGATGATCCCAACCCTTGAGTCCTGTTCTTCTTATTACGGAAGAAATTTGACTTCCTCTTTCTTGAGTTTCCAGAGGACTGGGCTGATGTAGACTGGGCAGCTGGAGTGGTCTTAGATGTAGGGTTCTCATACCGGAGAGCCATATCCATCAATGCCGTGAATGACCCATGAACATGAGTAATGAGTCGATCGTAGAACTCGGGTCGAGCGCCAGCTATAAACTTCTCGTTCAGCTTGAGCGGAGTGTCAATCAGATTTAGACCATATTGAGAGAGTTCGTTGAATTTCCTCTCATACTCCGTGAAGGTCATATTACCCTGCTTAAGATCCATGAATTCCCTATAGAGTTGAGACTTGCCCGCTTCGGGCATCCATTTGGCCAGAAAGGCCTCCCTAAAGCACGATAAGAGATTAAATGATAGATTCAAAAATGGGAAATTTGAATCCGAATTTGGACAACCAAGAAGATACCTAAATTTCTCCCAAGTGAGGTCGGCCTCATTTGTTTGAGCTGTAATAGATAACCACCAATTCAAAGCAGCGCCCTTCATTTGCCAAGCTGCGAGTTGCCTCTGCTGGGCATTAGTAATCTCGAGACAGGTGAAGATCCTTTCTAAGTCCCCAAGCCATTGTTGAGCTTCTATGATGGTTTCTGTTCCCATAAATTTTGTGCCACCTAGCTCAACATAGTCCTTGCACAATTTAGTGAATCGGACTGGGGCAGCAGGAGGAGGAACAGCTTGCCCTCGACCACGATTATTTCTTCTATTCATCCTGAAAGATTCGGGATCGGATACTAAGGATAGAGGAAAATATATTAAGATGTTCTAGGATAAGATAAAATTAAGAAACTACAAAAGTTCGACTTTAACGATGGAGAGAAAGAAGAAGTGTTTGGAAGCTTATTTTTAAAATAGGAAGTTTTTTTCTAATAAAATACTTCTTTAAAAATTTTTTTAAAATCATTTTATACTTTTAAGATACGTTCTCTCAGAAGGAAAGATTCTGGAATTTGACTTCACTCATTCTAGAGTATTGCTACTCTATCTCTAATGAGTTTTTGTTCCTTAGGCTATGGTTTAAACCTGGCTCTGATACCAACTGTAACGACCCACTATTTTGTGCCATTCGAATTCGACAAATATGATAATTGTCGAGCTGGAATAGTTCAAAATAATAGATTGTAAATATAGCTAAGGAACAAATGAAACCAAATACACAGAATCACAGACACAGATATCAGAATCTCACAGCGGAATATAAAATACTACAGTGGTTCATGACGCCACTGGAAACTTTTACAAACAGAAATACATTGTTCAAAACTTTAATACAAATTTTTAAGCCATAATAAAACATAGTCTTCCAAAATGTCTTGAATTACAAAATAGATAAAGACGAAGAAGCTTCCAACTAGCAAGAGTGATCTAGTCCTACCTCCAGAAAGAAAAGCTGAATCTGCAACTCAGGCTGACCCGAGCGTACAATAAAACAAAACACTCGAGTCAGGACATACATACTTATATGAGGTAAGCTAAATCAAGTGTACTGTAATGTAAAGAGCAAGTAACTCAAAGGATGCTTGGGATCGCCCATCCTCTAAGGATCCGTTAAACTATTTACTATATAGTATATTGCGCTATTATAATAGTGTCTACAGTAAAATAAACATACTTTTTAAATAGCGTTAAGGCTTTACATTTTCCACCTTAACACGTAATAGTCCCAGTAGTCCATCCAATATCATAGTCCCTCCTGATTGGGAAGCCACTAGAGGATACCACACGGGCTACGGGAGAAAACCAAACTCGTACAAGGCTCGATATGGTAGGTGACACGGCACAACTAGGCAATGCCAGGGTAGATATACCAATTACGCTTCCGGACCGATGGTAACGCGAAGCCGCAACAACCGCCCACCTCGAACAACACTCCTAAATCAAAGGTGCGCGCACCAAACAATCACAAGAGTAATAGAATGGGAACCGAAGAAGTGTGTTCGATCAGAGGAGCTACCTCATTAATCCGTCGATCGCTCCTGTTTTAGCCACCTTAAGCCAACTCACGGGAGTCGGGTCCACGTATATACCTTTCAAGAAACCGTCACCACCATCCTACTTCATTCTGGAATCTCCACCACGTACACGGTTAGTCAAAGTGGTTTTCGGTATCGACAGAGAGTATGTCCATATCCGATCCCGGTCCCTTTGCCAACCAAACGTTATTATAACCCGTGGTTATAGTTTTGAAAAATGGTATTTATACTTCCAAATCATATATATTACGAAATACCTTTAATTTCAAATCCTTGATTAAAACATTTCCTTTGATAATATACCATTTCAATTTATTCAATTAAATTTGGAGTTTATTGCTTTTATCAAAAGAATAGAAATCAATTTCTTCTTTTAATTCTTTCCAAACTCAATTTCTTATTTTATTAGCAATTTCATATTTTAAATTCCAAATCTTAACGTATTCCCAAAATAGATATGAAATTTTATATAAATCAATTTCAATTTCTACAGCATCTAGGAAATGCTATCTAAAGTTACGGGTTTAAAATGGTCAAATTTTAAAGGACAGCATTAAATGCTGTAGTAGACCTTTAGCTAAAAATCAAATTTCAAATATAACTTATTATTTATTATATCTTAATTGAAATCCTTTCCTTTTCGAAAATACAGAATTTCTAAACAAGTTATATTCAAAATTTTAATTCAACATTTATTTATTTAACCCCTTTTTACATCATATAAATCTTATAAAAATCCTTTATATAAATTAAGCCAAAATATCATCAATTTCTAAATTTAAAATAATTTAAAAATAATTTCAGAAAATAATATATAAACCACGGGCCTGTATAAGATTTTCTAGCCTAGGTCAAGTGAAACGGATTTATATCATTTCAATCCGATATTTATACAACCCCGGGTTCTATCATTTCGAACCCGCGATCCCAAGATAATTTTCAGCAGTTATATAAAGAGTGAATAACAATCAATCTGGCCTATCATTTCAGCCATAACAATATATATATAACAGGGAACTTGCAGTGTGATTTAAGCAGTAAATAATAACATAATATAACTGCAAATATCATATAACATATAAATAACTGATGGGGTGTAAATTTAATGGGGTTTATCATTCTATATTACACTACAGACAGACAATAGTGAAATACAAATTTACACATACACTTGTAATAATTTACGAAATATAAATACGTATGTCTGGTGAGAAATACTCACCTGGATTTTGCAGAAAATTTTGAAAATTTTAAAACGACTGTTCACCGGTACAGAGTAACAGAAGGTAACGATCAAAATTCCCGGACGTCGCCTAGATCCAAATCTAGAATAAAATTCAAAATATTGAAACGCGACTTTAGAATTTTTAGTCAACGAAAGATTAAAAAGAGAACGAGAATTCGTTTGCTTGCTCGACCACCCTACCGCGCATAAGATCAAACAACACATTTTTAACTTTACTGTTGCCTATCCTATTTCAACCTATATTCACGTTTTCCAGAAAATACTACACCTATTATATCATGCTTTCTCAATCCCTCACCAATCCGCCTTCCAGACTTTACACAATCATCCTCCTGCAAGCCTACCCCAACCCATTGACACTGCCTCACTGCCGTGCCTCCCACTTCCACCAAACCCTATGCCTTTGCCAAACATAGTCCAGTTCCAAAGCAAATCAAACCCAGCAACTCATAGATATATCCAGCTATTGAAAGTGCACAGGTGAAAACTGAAATGTACATGCACAGACTTCACTCTCTTCCTATATGCCGGCTGTGTTATGTTTTCCCCCTTTCTTTTTTTTTTCTAATCTTGACTCTTAACTTATTTTACACTGGTTTATAATATTTTTCTTTTTATCCTAAATCTACTCTCCAGATTCAACTGAAATATGCAGATGACAAAAGTATGCAGAGGTCTCTCCTACTACCCGAGCCACCACATATTTGCTTCGAGTCACCTCCTCCTCTACTTCGGGTCAATCAGTGAATTTCTTCGGGAAATTTTGTAAAATCTCCGAGTCAAATTTTTGAGGCCTCACCTGTGTCTCAACAACACTGATCTGAATGCTCACTTCTTATAATTTTTTTTCTCACAAACTCTCCCCTTCTCTGAACTTCCCAACTAACTAACCCCTTCCCTTTTTATTTGCATCAACCCCTCACTTCAATTATGTATCACAATTCCAGGCTTCAACAGACTTCCAGGTTTCACCAAACTGTCATGTGTACATGCACTTCCTCAACATGCACAGGGACCCTCTCCAACTCCACTACTCCAGATGTCTACACTGTCCAGCCTTCAAACTAAAATATGCAAGACAACTACCCAAACCCAGTGCTACCAAACCCACTGTCATGCCCATGTTTTATGAATGCACAGACTCACTGAACATGTATGCATGACCTCTCACTGTTCCAGACCATCAAGCTACTCAATCTTCCTTCCTTAATTCTTATAAATATGTTTTTTTTTTCAGCATGTCCTATAACATGAATGCAGACAAATTCCTAAAACCAATTTCAGCCTATCTCAAAATCAATGCAGACTGGAAAACAGCACCTCTGCCTATACCATACACACCAGATCTCGCCATCTATTAGTGGCCGAGCAAACAAAAGGCAGAGAAACTTAGAAGAGAAAAGATGAAATAAAATTTACCTGATGGCTTTGAGCAGAGGAAAAGAATGAAAAGCAGATCAAAATGTGGAAGACTGATGGGTGGGTATATGGATATATATAGGCAGTGCTTTGCGAGATTTGGGGAGTGTCAGTTTTATTTGTATTAATACTATTGGTGTGGACTAGAATTCATTCTCATCAGTTACACAAGAATAACACAAGCATTGATCTCTGATTTATGGAAGTCAGGCTTTGAATTTGATTTGCCATATGGTAAAATTCTTGCTCACATTTATCAATTCATTCAAGGCCGAGATAAATGCTTTGATAACTGAAAGGCTGAAGTAAAGGAAGGATTGATGCTTGTTTCAGTTTATATTATTTTCCAGTGCATGTGTATATTCAAATTTCAAACACAATCAGGGTTTCTTTTAACTCATTTATGTGAGAATGGTGTCAGCTTGGTCACGCATGAGATAGGGAAGTTGATGTGCATGTTTTCAGTTTGAATATGAACGTGTACGAGATAAAAAGAAACTGCCGAGAGAAGAATACAAAGAAATGCTTGACGTTTTTACCAATTAAATGTGGATTCATTTTTGTTTAAGTTTTACCTGATTTAGTTTGACATTTTAAATGCAGATGTTAACGTTTTTATGTATTCAGTTTAAAATATTAACGTATGTCAAAAATATATAAAACAACGGTCCTTTAAAACGAACCAACGTCCGTCTTAAAACCACTGACCAAAAATTTTCTTCAAAAAAATTTGAAAATATTATTTTTACACTGCGTTAAACAGACACAGTCTAAAATATCAAAAATTTTCACAAAAATGACATTTTGAAAACACACGTTTTATAACGTCACTTTTACCCTATAAATCACGCGTCTTTCAAACGCGAAATTTAACGGTTCAAACCTAGCTTAAAATTTTGCAGTTATTGTTTAAGTTTATTGACATATAAAATTTTTCAAAATATATCTCAAAATTTAATATTCAAACTATATTATTAAACACAATTTATACAATATATTATTTAAAAATTAAAATAAATTAAATAAAATAACTAGCTGAAACTAGGGTTGTTACAATAGCTATTATTACACTCAAACTCATTCTAGAGCACTACTAACTCTATCTCTAATGAGTAATACCCAACATAGCCATGGTTGTCGCTTAACCATATGCTCTGATACCAGATTGTAAGGACCCGTAAATACGTACACCTTGAATAGACACTAATCTCCATTGATTAACTCAAGATGAACGGAAATTCGAATTCTTAGGGTTTAAAAAAAAGAAAAAGATAGAAGAAGAGAGAAAAGATAGAACAAAACAGAAAGAAAACAACAGAACAATATCAGAATCTCACAATCGCAGCGGACAACATATAATAGATAAATGAATAATCTTTAAACAAAGAACTATATCAGCTATTACATTACATTACATTTCATTTCATTTCATTACATCATCAGAGTGTACAACTATCAAACAACAACAAACAGCGGAAAAGAAATACTATATACTAGTAATACGCCATGCCGTCCAACTTGCCTCCAGCAACTCCCGAATTCCAGAATATCCTGATAAACCTGACTCTTGACTGCCCGTGTGGAAACTGGTGGGCACCCAGAGTTTAGGAAGGAAAACAATAAACTCCGAGTCAGTCATGTGACTGGTGTGAGAACTAAAACAGTTTATTTTTTAAAACAAAGTACAGGATAATTTTAAAATAGATTCGCAATGCTTTTTAGAAAATGAGACTACCATAAGGCCTCCCGCACGCACACACAATGCAAACGCAGAATCGGAGGAGATTTCTCCTTATGGTAGTCAAAGATGCTTGATACGCATTAAAAAGAAACATTTGATATTATTACTAGTGCATAGTGTAGGAAAAATCATTTCGAAAGCAAAGATATAAATCTTAGCCAGCATAGGCATTTCGCACTTATGCCTACTATAGCTACCATCCAAACAGTGGTGACCACCACAAGTGAATGATAGGTTCTACAACTTAAACCGTACAAGATCGTATTGTTTCTTTGGATTTCCAACAAATGGTCAGGCCAAGTAACTTCCTATTGCCACATGGAAATGCCCCTGGAATGACGTCCCGAGAACCTAACCGGATCTCTGCCAACACAAGGCCGGGTTACCCCTACTGGGTAACTACTGACACGAATATGTCATCCCTCGATCGTAACCAATCTACATCCGAGGATTCTCGATTTCCAACAACCACAAAGAAATAAATTTGTAGCAACAACATAGGTTAAATATCTGGTCTCCATACCATGATACCACCTTTATCCAGAAGGAATGACATACACTAAAGGGTCGCTACCCCCTAATAACCTTGCCGCATCCTTCCTGTTTTGACCATTTCCGAGGTGTGAGGTCCGACGCAGTCTCATCCACAAAGCTACGCTTTATACAAAAGCTATGCTTTGATTCAACAAATGCTAAACAACACTTAGCATATCACACTACCAAATTGGGAGTATATAACTAATAACCTTCAACTACATAACCTCTGAGCTCGTACGTCTCAGAGAAGGGTGTTAATGCTAAGAGAATAAATTCTCCGCCACCAACAGATATGTATTTGAAAGAAATCAACTTTATATCTCAATTTGTAATGTCAGACATACTATCCATACAAGTCTGTTTCGGGATCGAACAGAACCGAAGGCTCTTACAAAGAAGTCCTTGCAATCCGGATATTCACTAATCACGTCCGAACTTCCCATCACATATGGAATCTCTATACCGGGGCCATTCGGTGTAGAGACATTCGACGGTAATCCTTCCGTTTTCAAAAATATCCGATCTTCAACACATGTCTTCAAATGCAATTCATAGCGACGTATCACATATTCGGAATGGGTAATACGACCCCAAGGTCCTTTCACGGCTAACCCGAATAGTGAGCGCTTATTCAAAAATAAGTATGGCATTCAAATTCAAGCAAAACACAACAAATACTCATTCAAAGGTAAATATTGATAGTCGGTTATTGAACTATCAATGGATATGCACAACATCACCATATTCCAAATAATTTTTCAAATTATTTATTTTCCAAAAATATCTTTACAAGATATATATTTTCCACACTTCAACCATTTGAAAACAATTTTCAAATCACTTTTCACCTTTGCCACTTTTGAAAACAAATTTCAAACATTTTTCTTACGCAGAAATACTTTCATTTCAACATGGTTCATTTCAACCAATTAAATAAATCCTTAACGATTTACTTTATATTTACGTTCCAAATCCGTAAATTAATTCCCACACTTCAAAAATAAATCATCGTTTATTTTTAAACAAATTCCCTTTTCATTTATAAATTCCATAGTGAATTTACATTCCAAAATATTTATGAATATACGATTTCAATTATTCATTTTCAATTTATCTTCAAAAGGATAAATTCTCAAAACGTTTCATTTCACATTGGAAAAACATTTCCATACTTATTTATTAATAAGTAATCCACAAATCTATTTATTTTCAACATTTGAAAAATATTCAATATACTTAAATCGAAATTAAGTATATATTTCATTCTTTAAGGAAATCATTCTCTTAAACATATTTATTTGGGCCAAAACGAATGTTGCGTAAAACATCGTTACGACAACCCAAAATCACTAGTATAGGGATTCGAAATTAAAATAGATATATAAATCCCAATACTATATAAAACATTTCCTTTCGGAAATCATTTACTATAACAACAGTGTTATAGTCCACCATTTCCTTCTATTTCTTGAAAACGTCTATTTCAACAATGAATGTTGAAATCTACGGTTTCAAATTTTAACACATTTTAAAAACATCGTTAGATCGTTTCAATTCTATTTAGAACATCACATCCAAAACATTTTCTTTAACATACTATTCACTATCCAAAAACGTGAATATACTTCGTTAACCAATTTCATCATTTCTATACATTTTATTTTAAAGGATTATTCACTGTCTAAAACATTAATATAACTCCATTAATAAGTTATAACAATTTACTTATCAAAATAAGCCATTTGCGGATTTATAAAACATTGTTTATAAATTCCATTTCTATGTATTTTATAACAACTTCCTTTTATAAATCTCCTTTATTAACCTATTTCAATTTATAACTCAATTATATACCAAAAGTTCATATTATAAGTTAAATACTTATAATTTATTTGTTTACAAAATCGTTCTTTTAAACTTCCCAAATTATAAATCTTATTGCTTATAAGATTCATTTATTTACCCAAATAAATTCTTTTAATAACTTTACAAATTTTATAAATCTACTACTTATAAAGTTCCATTTATAACTTCACCGTTTATAATTCTATAAATTTCATTCATTTATGAAGTTCATTTACTCTTCATTCTAACACGTATAAAAACTCGTTTTATAATTCAAATATTTTAATTTATAAATATCAATTTCATAAATCTTTTATATAAATCAATTTATATTGTTATTTCGAAAACGTCTTTAAACTCCTTTATAATTTCAACATTTTCTTTGATTTATAAAATAATCAAATCTCATAAATCCTATATTTAAACCTTTTTTTAAATAAATTCAAAAATCTCGATTTAAACTATTTTATAAAATCATTAACCCCTATATTTTCAAAAATCAACTTTTAACTATATTTCTCAAAAATCATAATTTTTATAACATTAAAATTATAACGTTTATTTATTTAAAATGAATCAATTCCAAAAATATTTTATAAACGTATACTTTCAAAAATCACTTTAAAAAAATCCTATTAAAATTCCAAAATTGGCCCAATGATGCTACACACCAAATAGTCAGTCACGACAACAACGACATGTATATGATAATCAACAAATATCAAAATATCTAAAATCAAATAAACACTATTGAGGAATCCAGTTGGATCCCTCCAACCTGTTTCCCTGCATCCACAAACATTAGCGCAATACCAATTCCGTTTCCAAACGAAATATCGCGGTATATAGGATTTAAAATATTATCCGCTTAATAGGCGGCGCAATAGGGTCTCATCCGCTATATAATGTGGGAAATCAACTCCAAGTACATAAATAATACCAATTTCACTGTACTGTGAAATATTCGCGGTATATGTTTTTAATAAATAACCTCCGCTTACTAACGGCGTATAATGTCTATTTTAACAATCAATAGATAACAATCATCATTCAAACATACATTCAAGAATTTTAAATATAACTATTTAAAATACAAATCGAAACCAATTCGATTGAGTGAGAAGTTCTCACCTTGATTTTCAATTTCGTTTTCAGCTTTTATTTCGAATAAAATTAAACGAAATTTTAATTTTTTCTGAAATTTTCTCTAGCTCCAAATGACTCCAATCCAATTCCATAGCGCAGTACTCGTCCATACGAACCCAACGCAACTGGTTTTGTGCGTTTTCGACCTCGTATGAAAAAGATATGAATTTTTAAAGTTACACGAATTTAAAACATATAAATTTATAAATTTATTTTATATTTCTAAACCTAATAGATCTCAGCCGTCCATCTCTACTCTGCAACATCGTGGCCGCTCCCCTCTTCTTCTCCCCTACCCAGTAACGTGCTCGAGAAAAGGAACCCACGGCCGCCCCCATCTACGAATTTTCGCAACCACTACAACCCATTACACAACGATCGACCACCTCCATTTGGAAGCTCTACCTCCCCTCTACCCACGCCTGAAACCATGGTAAGCTCGGTTAGCCCCAACTCGAGAACGACGAGCTCGAACGCGCAACCTTCAAGGCCAAATTGCCGATGATTCGTCTCATAATTTTCGATCTTGACCGCTGATTCTATAGAACTCACGTAGCTCTACACTTTTCTAGTTGGAACCTTTTTGAAACAATGCGTGGATTGGAAATTATTGAGGGAGAAAGATGAACAATTTTCAGCCATTGGTTTATGAGGCCGGCGGCTTGAACTGAAACCGTAGGGTTTGTTTTCATTTTGCAAAAGTGAATTTTAAGGGGCTTTTATAGAAAATATAACGAACACTATTCATCCCGGATTTTCCGAACTCCAAAACGATGCGTGCCGGTTGGCGTTTCTAAGGTTTACCCAACGTTCCGAACACAATGGAACGTATTTCGGGAGCTAATTCGATCATCTGTGCGAGTTATGGCAATAAACGATCGATTTAAAATTAAATCGGTAAATCAAATTTCTAGGCGTTTTGACTTGCCCCGGACAAACGGTAAATCCGATTGCTACGAAATTTGAAACCATACTATAATATCACATTACGGATTCAATGAAACTGGTTTCATCGAAATCCGAGACCGTTTGAGAAATAGCTATTTTAACTCGCCAAATAAATATTAAAATATTCAATTTTCATAAATTAACTTTTAATTCGATTTTAAAAGTTCTAAAATATCGTTCTAACTTCAATATGATAAAATAAAATTTTACAAACCAATTTCAATCATATTTAACCCGTTATTCAATTATTTCTGTAATTTCCCATATTAAATTATCGATTCAATTATCCACTTGAATCTAATTATTCGAAATAAAATTTATTCGACTAATAAATTTCACTTATTAATATTTAAAATTAATTAAATATACGAAATTTAATTGACAGAAATTCTGGGTCGTTACAGGTTGGAGGGATCCAACTGGATTCCTCAGCAGTATTTATTCGATTACAGATATTGTGATATTTGTTGATTATCATATACTGATATATGATGTCTTTGTTGTCGTGATTGATTATTTGGTGTTGTTGCATCATCGGGTCCATTTTTGAAGTTTTAAAATAATGATTTTTTGAATTTAAAAAGAATTTTAAAGTGATTTTTAAAAGTATACGTTTTATTAAATTTTGAATTGTTAAAATAAATAAACATTATAATTTTATTGTTATAAAAGTTATATTTTTGGAAAATAATACTTAAGTATGATTTTGGAGTTATATAAGTTTTAAATAATGTTTTGTAAATTAGTAAAAGGATTGGTTTATTTAAATTGAGATTTCTGAATTATTATAAACGGTTTATATAAAAGGTTTCTAAGATTAATATTTATAAACTAAAAATATAGGAATTGTGAAACGAGTTTTATTAAGTGTTAAAATGAAGTATAAATGGATTTCACAAGTGAATAAAAATTTATTGATTTATAAATTGTGAAGTTATGAAATGAATAAATTTTGTAAAATAAAAGATTTATAAATAATTAACTTATAAATCGGATTTTGGGTATAAAGTTGAGTTATAAATTGAATTGATTTATAAAAGGGATTTTTATAAATAGAAATGGAATTTATAAACATTGTTTATAACTCCGAAATCAATTGAATTTGATAAATTTAATATAGAAGGTTATTAAAGGAGATATATTCGCGATTTCGGATAGCGAATTATCCTTGAAATAAAATGTGTAGAAAATATTGAATTTGGTTAGTGAAGTATATGCACGATTTTGGACAGTGAATATATTATTAAATAAAATGGATATGTTTTGGGAAAATGAATATTATCAAATGAAGTTAATTGTTTTAACGATGTATTAAATTGTGTTAAACATCGAAACCATAGATTTCAACATTCATTGTTGAAATAGACGTTTTCGAGAAATAAGGAAAAGATGGACTATAACACTGTTGTTATAGTATAAATTTCCGAAAGGAAAGGTTTTTGTATAGTATTGGGATTTATATATCTATCTTAATTTTAAATCCCTATACTAGTGATTTTGGGTCTTCGTAACGATGTTTTACGCAACATTCGTTTTGACTCAAATAAATGTGTTTAAGAGAATGTTTTCTTTAAAGAATGAAATATATACTTAATTTCGATTTAAGTATATTGAATATTTTCCAAGTGTTGAAAATAAATGAATTTATGAATTACTTATTAGTAGATAAGTATGGAAATATTTTCCAATATGAAGTGAATATTTTGAGATTTTATCTTTTAAAGATAAATATGAAAATGAATATTTGAAATCGATTTGGAAATCGTATATTCATAGATATTTTGGAATTGTAAATTCACTATGGAATTTATAAAAGAAAGGGAAATTTGTTTAAAAATAAACATTGATTTATTTTTGAAGTGTGGAAATAAATTCATGAATTTGGAACGTAAATATAAAGTAAATCAGTAAGGATTTATTTAATTGGCTTAAATGAACCATTTTGAAATGAAAGTATTTCCGCGTAAGGAAAATAATTGAAATTTGTTTTCAAAAGTGGTAAAGGTGAAAAGTGATTTGAAATTTGTTTTCAAATGGTTGAAGTGTGGAAATCATATATCTAGTAAAGATATTTTGGAAAGTAAATAATTTGGGAAATTATTTGGAATCTGGTGATGTTGAGCATACCTATTGATAGTTAAATAATCCAACTATCAATATTTACCTTTAAATAGGTATGTGACGACCTGAAAATTTTGAGCAATTGAAATTGGAATATTCAATTGATTTTGAATATTTAAATGTTAATTTTTAACTTGAATTCAAATATCACCAATGATTTGATAATTAAATTATTGAATTAAATAATTTGAAGTTGAGTAAAATGTTGAATCTGGAGTTTTAAGCCTATTAAAAATAATTTGAAGGCTTGTAGAATTTATATTGATAGTGCTGAAGATAATGGAGGTGTTGAAATTGAAGTTAACAGCGATTTGATAAGTTTTAATAGTCTATCATTTAAATTGATATTTAAAAATAGCCTTCCGAGACACAGTCTCAGAATTCGACGAAACCAGTTCCATTGGATCCATAATATTTTATTATTATCGGATTTCAATTTTCGTAGTGTTTGGAGTTGTTGTGTGAGCATACGATTAGTAAATGCGCTTGAAACTTAACCGAGATTTTTTTTAATATAAAATATAAACGTTAAATCAGTAGCCACCTTAACATCTGATTTCCGTCCACCTAGTTGTCTCCTCTTCTTGTTTAAAGCACGCTACCATCTTTTCGTGTTCCCGTTCTACTAAACAAAGAAATTATAATGGCTGCTCCTTGTTTTTTCTTCAATTTAAATTGAAATATATCCGAACAAATCTCCTCTCCTAATCAAAATAAATGAACCCAGTAATGGCAGCTTCATTCCAAAGCAATCGCGACTTGATTTATTCCTCTTTCCTCTTTTCAGTTCGAAAACGAGGCCGAGTTCTTCGTTCTAAAAAAGGGGGGAATCGGTGTCTTCAGTTATAAATCTGAGTACCCTCCCATCTTCTTCGTTTAAAAATCAAAATCGAATCGCGATTTAGGGCCGGGGAGTTCGTGTCGTGTGGGACGTGGGCGTCGCATTTCATCACGATGGTTCTCGAAGGTCGGAGAAGGGCAGCGTCGTGGTCGACGTCTCGAATGGAGGTGCTTGGGGTTTCATTTGGATGGGGTTTCGAATCGAGGGGAGACGATTGTTTTTGCTGGCTCGAAGAATTGGGAATGGAGGTGGGTTCGATTATGGGGTTCTGCGACTTGGGATGTGATGTAACTGTGCAGGCAGAGGGGTTATAGGAGTTGTGCACCGTGGTTGGAGTTGCAGCCACTGTTTGGTGGAGAAGTTCGATCAGCTGAGGTATTGATTTATTCTTTTAAATTTAAATTTACAATGGTTTTATATATATACACACAGAAAGAAAAAAAATTATAATAAACTAAATATATAGAGATTTTGTTGAAGAGTTTGCATCGAAATAAAATGTTTAGTATATGTATAAATTAATTTTATAAGTGTGGGTTTCAAAGGAAATATGTGTAAAGGTAAATTATCTATATAAATATATATATATATATATATAGATATATATACATATTTTCACGTACAAGTTAATTTTAAAATAATGTATTATGAAGATTAATTTATTAAATAAAATCATCTAATTATTTTAGCCACCAAAATATTTTAGTAAAAAGGAAATTAAGGTAAAATTAATCTATTAGTTTAAAAGAACATTTGTTGGTTTAAATGAAATGAATAAATTATAATTAATAGTTCGATCAATCCAAATATTAATAAACTGCAAAATATTTATACAAGGTTAAAAATCGAGGAGGAGGCAAGCTGGATTTGAATGGATGCGAATAAAATAAAAAGGTGAGTTAATCTCACTCAGTTAAATTAAATTTAAATGATTAAATTTAAATAATTGTTTGAAATGGTTGAATTGATTTATGTGCTGTAGTGTGGTATATATTTGGAATTGGCATTTTATATTGTGCTAACATCTGCGGATGCGGGGAAAAATAGGTTGGAGGGATCCAACTGGACCCCTCAACTTTATTTAATTATTTAATATTCTCTGTTCTGAATATCAATATTCTGTAATGAATTATGTGGAAATATTGAATGCTATGGCTTGATTGTTATAATCGGGCAATAATGAATTACCAAATGTATAATTTGAGTTTGGGAATGAAAATAAAAGAAGTGAAATTGTAAGTATGATAATTATAGAAAAGTTGAATAAATTTATGAATGAACTAGAAAGGAAATAAAGTGACTTTAAAATTATAATAAATAAATCTTGAGTACGGGAAGGAATATTTAAATAAACAAAAAGTCAATGAAACTTAAACTTCAATGTTATTGTTTAAAATAACAAAACATTTATTTTAAATTTAGGATTTAAATTATTTAAGAAGAATAAAGAAGAAATTGGGAATAACCTGAAATTTGTATATTTCAGCTAAAGGATTTAAAAATCAAACTAAAAATAATAATAAAGTCCATAATTAATGAATTTCAAAATGAACTGATAAGTAAAGAAATTTATTTCAAATGGAATAAATTGGGAATTAATTTGGAAAATTGATTTAAGTGATTGAGATTGGAAATTTCTCTCTGAATAACCAAGTACGTTTTCAAAGTAAATTTTAAAATATAAATTAAAAGTTTAAAGTTGTTTTAAGAAGTATGTTTGGAAAAATTTACTATTTCTAAATATTTAAATTCTAAAGTAAGTATTTCCTTTTAATATATTATAACAATAATTATTTTAATCTATTATAGCAATAATTATTTAAAGAGTGACTTAGTATTTTATTTTTAAAAGTGAAATCTAGTTTTATATTTTATTTAGTAACCTTATTTTAAAATAGTCATATAGTATGTATTTTTAACAAATGATTGAAGTAGTTTTAAAAATCTAGTTTTGTGCTTGGTGATTTCAGAGGAGATAGAAAATATTTGGAAAAGTTTATTCTAAAAAGAAAGATGGTTTGAAACTGATTTCAAAGGATTGAAAATAGAAATATATCTTGTGAAGATATTTTTGAGGTTAATAAATAATTTGGGAAATTATTTATTCTTGGGTGGTTGTTTGTGATTATTAATTGATAGTTAAATATCCGACTATCCACATTGGCCAACTGCGTTGATCGCTTCGAAGAGACCGGGATTGAGATTTATTTCTCGAAAACCACTTCGATCCGGTTTGTACGTTTCATGGGAAACGAGTTTGGATTCGAAGATGGAGCAGTGAAGTGCAAGGGCTAGTCGCTACTAATCTTGAAGATATTTCCAAAATGGATGTGGTAGGAGTAGTGCCTTCGGTTCCGTTCAAACCCGGGACGGACTTGTATGGACGAATGCTTTCCGAACATCGCCAGGTGCATGATGGGCATTCTAAGGAATATATTCTAAAAAGGTAACGCTTAGCCTCAAGCCTCATCAAATGGGAATGACTAAAAATCAGGGGTTATGCAGCAAGGCTAGGTGGGTAGCACCCAAGTAGGATGAGGTCATCCCTGTCTAGATGTCCGTTTTTATTTCGGCTTAGTGGGCGGTTGCTGATCCCAACTGCGGGGTGATCTCACTAGGGATTATCCAGTAAGGGGTAGTCCCGGTCTTGTGTTGCAGGGGAGCGGGCGTACTCCTCGGTACGGTGATCTAGGCCCCGTACTGTGGCAGGTGGTACCCCAGTGCCTAGTCATTAGTTGGAAATCCATTCTCTCTACGAGCCTTGTACGAGTTTTGTTTGTATTACCCACTCTGTGGCTAGTAGCTGGAATTTAATGAATGTAACAATTTAGGCTATTTTATAAGTATTTGTATATAGACCCTATTATAATATCAGAGGATTTCTATAAAGAATTCTTTTAGCTATCGTAAGGTAAAAACCCGACATGTTTATTTGTGGCGTGGTCTTACGAGATGCTTTTGTTTTCAAAGGATTTTTGAAACTTCAATAATCAATTGGGTGTGATTTTCTCACGCTGGTAATCCAGACTGACTCGGGTGTTATTTAACTGTAATGCTCGGGTCAGACCGAGTATTATAGCATACAGGATATGATGCTGTGGATCTCAGGAGACGAGCAAGATGACGATACGTACTCCCGTACTTGTTTATATACATATATTCCGCTGTGTTGAGTTGTTGTGTATCCATTTGTATGATATTGATGTTGAGCTGTGATTGATGTACTCTGATGATGTAATATATAAACAGTGATATTATGTTATGAGTAAAGAGTATTTATTATCTATTATATTTTATTCCGCTGCGATGGTTAGATTCTGTTGTTGTTTTCTATTTTTATTCTTCTACCTCTTCTTCTTTAACCCAAATGGTTCGTATTTCTGTACAACTTGAGTTGATTGTTGTAGAATAGTGTTGACTCAAGGGGTACAGATTTGCAGGTCGTTTCACTTGGTATCAGAGCATAGGTTGGTGATAACCTTGGCTCTGGTGGGAATTACTCATTTAAATTAGAGTCCGTAGTACTCTAGAATGAGTCTGAGCGTATTAATAGATATGAGCGCGTATTTGTTAGTGAATATAAATTGTTTTAATATTGTGTTGATTGATTTATTGAGTGGCATATGAACCTTCGTCAACACAGTCTGTACAACTGTATCGAAGGGGTTTCTAAATACTTGAATAGAACAATCGACACGGTATTGTTTTAAATGTGGGTAAATGAAATAATTTTACCCCAAAATATATTTTGATATAAAGAAAAGATTTTGAAAACTATTTTAGCTAACATATGGTTGCTTGAATGTTAGAAATGATAATATTAAATTATTATCATCGTTAAGTGAAAATTTAACTAGAAATTGAAATATAACCAAAATTTAAAGGAATAAATTCATTACAAAATGAAATTTATAAATATGAATTATAAATGTAAATTATAAATTGAAAATATAATCAACTAAGAATTTGTACATAAGCTATGCAAATGAATTATAGTTAAAATTGATTTAAGCAGGATTTGGAAATTTAAAATCCCAAAGATTTTGGAAGTGTTTTGAAGATAAATAATAGCGATATTATTTTGGAGGTATTTTTGAAAGGAAATTGTTTCAAATAAATTTTAGGAAAGGATATAGCATTAAATTCACTTCAGTCACTGGGAAATAACTTCGATGATGACTGCAGCATCATCGATGTTCATTTTCAAGTTTCTAAGTGTTAAATTGTTGCCAAACTGATTCGTTCAGAAAAGTTAGTTGTTTTTGAAAATTTCAAAGGAAATTTGTTGGGAATAAAACCAGGATTGGTTTAATTTTTGAGAAAATGTGATTTGAGATGTTGGAGATTCCAAAATAGTTTGAAACCAAAGTCGGGTGTTTAAAAATCCTGATGAGATAGTTGTAAGCTTATAAATTGAGATGATTTTTAAATCAAGAAGGAAATATAAGCTTTGAATGTTGGAAATTTAAATTTAAAGAGAAAAGTTAAAAATGAAATTAACTTGGATTGGAAAATAAAATTTAACTAGATTGAAATTAATTGAGTAGGTTGAAAATAATATCCAGTTGTATTCGAATTAAGTTAAAATCGAATTGAGGTAAATAAAACTGAGTTAAAATAAAATTGAATTGGAATAAGAATTCAATTGAATTATTGAATGGAATTAGATTCTTACCTGAATAAATGGAAAATAAGTTAAATAAGAATTGGAATGAAAAAAAAAGATGAATCTATTTAAGCCTTGAATGAATGGAATTGTGTAAATAATAAGTTGTGACTTATAAATTGAAAATGGAATACAAAATCCAAAATAAATATTGTTTGATGAATTAAAAAATAAAATGAAGATCAAAACTTGAATTATAAAATAAATTGAACTTAAGAAAATCAAATGAAGTAATATTTGGAATGTAAAAAAAAAGTATTGAATTATAAATAGGGAAAGAGCTATTTAGATAATGAAATATTTAATGAGAACCCAATGTAGTTAAATAGAAGTTGAATTATGAGTTTGTGATGAAGTTTGGAAATAAACTCAAGTTATAAATCAAATTCGACTTGAATCATTAGTGAAGAAAATATAATTAAAAGTGGCCTTGCAATTAATTAAATGAATTGAGAATTATATTTGCAATGTAAGTTAATAAAATTGGATGGTAGTTTTAAAAGTGAATGGTAGAATCATAACTGGAGCTATAAATTGAAAATTTAACTTGAAGTGTTAACAAATTAAATATAATTGGAAATGTGTCGAATAAAGGAAAATGAAATAGATTGAAATAGTAATGGTAGGAATTGCAAATAAAGTCCAAATAAGTGGAAATAAATTGGAAATGGCCGTGTAATCAATTGAATGAGTTGAATCTGGAAAGGTAAATTTTATAAAACTAATCAAAAGAAATTGTAGATTTAAAATGAGATTTAACTGAGATAGAATTAAGTTGAATGAAAGAGAAAAGTTTACTCGTAAGATGAAATGAGCTTAAGTATAAAATTGAAGTAAATTGACTTAAGCTGAATGAATGGAGGAGAGTTGAATTGAAATCAACTTAACCTAAGTTTAATAATATTGGATTGGGTTTAAATCAAGTGAAAATAAATTTTAATCGAAATAAAATTGGGTGGGTTATAAATAATATTTAAGGGAATGAAAATTCATAATGGATTGAGTGGGTGAACTAATTATATTGAATAAATAAATGATGGAATAAATAAGAATCAAATGAAATGTGGTTTAAATTAGTTGAGAAATGGTTATGGAATGAAATAGCTCGAATTGTTTTCGAGCTAAATAAAATAGTTTGGAATAAACAAATATGGTATGAAATGTAAATGAATGGATTGTGAATGAAATTCAAACAGAATGTGTCAAGCTAGATCAAATGATTTTGAATGGAACTTGTGGTTGGTTGATAAAATGAAATGCAAGTGGATGGATTCAAATCTGAAATGTAATGAAAATGAGAATATATGTATTGTGAATAAATTTAAAAATGGAATAGAATTAAGTATAAATTGAGTTGAAATCAATTTAAATTGGTTATAAAACATAAGTACTTATTTATTCACATGGATCTCGTCGAATTGCATAGAATAAATTGTCATTGGATGTAAATGGAAGAAATTAAAATTCTATGTATTGATAAGGGTAAAATAAATTGATTTTAAGAGCAATTGGATGAAATATGAGTTCAATTTGCTTAAAAATTAATTAAATGTAAGTTTGTGAGTTGTTAACCATTCGGATTAAGTAAAATGACATGTGATTGGGTGTAAGCAATTAAAATTAATGTTGGAATGTTTAAATTGCTTGTAAAAAGTGTTTAATGGGCATTTCTTTTAGAATTCATATGTTTTAACTGTTGCAAGTAAGTGAAATGTGTTGAACTTCTTATATTTGGCACTTACATGTTCAAATTAAGTAAGTACAGGTACTTGGAAGTCGTGTGGCTGGATTTGGTTGTGCTATTTGCTGAAAATAATAAGCCGCTTGCTTAAAATGCTAAATAAGGTACGCCTACGCAATAAAATTAGGAAATATGAACTGTTTTTGGTTTTTCCGACCGGGTGGGTCGATGTATATATATTTATGTCTTTTGTCAAATTGCAAAAGCTCCTCCGTACAAAGGAGACTCTGCCATTCCGAAAATTTTGGGAGTTAGAAAATTTTTGGAAAATTTTGTTAACGACAAAACGGTTTCGAATTGGAAATTGAAATAAATTAGTAAATGAAACTAATTAAAATAATGACATGAATTAGTTATAAATGGAAAATAAAATTTCAATATTTAGAGTTAATGATAAATTGAGTTCATATGAAAATGAAAGAATCAATTTGAATAAAATTTGACATAAATTAAAGTGGTAAAATGGGAATAAATAAAGAAAATGATATTACAAATATATTCGTAAGTTAATATTTGAATGAATAAATATTAACATTCGGTAACGAAGTCAATAAAATGTTTAGAAGTTATGATTGGGAGTTATTGCTAAATAAAATATGCAGGTATTATAAAAGGAAAGGAAAATTGGTTTTGATTCAAGAAGATAAATTTGAATTGCCCGACTTAAAAGGTATGTGTTTAAATTTCTATATGAAATTGGATTGAGTTTTTGGATCTAGCCACCTGCCTTTTTGATTTCTTTTTGGATTTGGGAGGCCGTAGAGCCATTTTGTAGTAGTACCGAGTTAGCCGCGCAAAGGAGACGCTAGCGAAATTTTTCGAAAATTTAGAGAGTTGGAAATTTTTTGAGAAAGTTTTGATAATTCAAATTTGGTTTTAACTTTAAAATTTGAATTGTGAAGTAGGGAGATAGTTTGAGGCTTATAGATAAGTTTGAAAGGTTAGAAAAAGGGTTAGTGATTCTTTGATAAAAAGATTTGTTTGGTAAGTTGTTAAAAACTATTTGGGTTGAGGGAATAGTTAACGGGATATAGATCATTCTTCCTAATTAGTAATTTCGGGGACGAAATTCTTTTAAGGGGGGAGGAATGTGACCACCCGAAAATGTTGAGCAATTGAAATTGGAATATTCAATTGATTTTGAATATTTAAATGTTAATTTTTAACTTGAATTCAAATATCACCAATGATTTGATAATTAAATTATTGAATTAAATAATTTGAAGTTGAGTAAAATGTTGAATCTGGAGTTTTAAGCCTATTAAAAATAATTTGAAGGCTTGTGGAATTAGATTGATAGTGCTGAAGATAATGGAAGTGTTGAAATTGAATTTAACAGCGATTTGATAAGTTTTAATAATATATCATTTAAATTGATATTTAAAAATAGCCTTCCGAGACACAGTCTCGGAATTCGACGAAACCAGTTCCATTGGATCCGTAATATTTTATTATTATTGGATTTCAATTTTCGTAATGTTTGGAGTTGTTGTGTGAGCATACGATTAGTAAATGCGCTTGAAACATAATCGAGATTTTTTTTATTATAAAATATAAACGTTAAATCAGTAGCCACCTTAACATCTGATTTTCGTCCACCTAGTTCTCTCCTCTTCTTGTTTAAAGCACGCTACCATCTTTTCATGTTCCCGTTCTTCTAAACAAAGAAATTATAATGGTCGCTCCTTGTTTTTCCTTCAATTTAAATTGAAATATATCCGAACAAATCTCCTCTCCTAATCAAAATAAATGAACCCAGTAATGGCAGCTTCATTCCAAAGCAATCACAACTTGATTTATTCCTCTTTCCTCCTTTCAGTTCGAAAACGAGGCCGAGTTCTTCGTTGTAAAAAAAGGGGGGGGGGAATCGGTGCCTTCAGATATAAATCTGAGTACCCTCCCATCTTCTTCGTTTAAAAATCAAAATCGAATCGCGATTTAGGGCCGGGGAGTTCGTGTCGCGTGGCACGTGGGCGTCGCATTTCGTCACGATGGTTCTCGAAGGTCGGAGAAGGGCAGCGTCGTGGTTGACGTCTCGAATGGAGGTGGTTGGGGTTTCATTTGGATGGGGTTTCGAATTGAGGGGAGACGATTGTTTTTGCTGGCTCGACGAATTGGGAATGGAGGTGGGTTCTATTATGGGGTTCTGCGACTTGGGATGTGATGTAACTGTGCAGGCAGAAAGGTTATAGGAGTTGTGCACCGTGGTTGGAGTTGCAGCCACTTTTTGGTGGAGAAGTTCGATCAGCAGAGGTATTGATTTATTCTTTTAAATTTAAATTTACAATGGTTTTATATATATACACACAAAAAGAAAAAAATTTATAATAAACTAAATATATAGAGATTTTGTTGAAGAGTTTGTATCGAAATAAAATATTTAGTATATGTATAAATTAATTTTATAAGTGTGGGTTCCAAAGGATATATGTGTAAAGGTAAATTATCTATATGAATATATATATATACACACACATATTTTCATGTACTAGTTAATTTTAAAATAATGTATTATGAAGATTAATTTATTAAATAAACTCATCTAATTATTTTATCCACCAAAATATTTTAGTAAAAGGGAAATTAAGGTAAAATTAATCTGTTAGTTTAAAAGAACATTTGTTGGTTTAAATGAAATGTATAAATTATAATTAATAGTTCGATCAATCCAAATATTAATAAACTGCAAAATATTTATACAAGGTTAAAAATCGAGGAGGAGGCAAGCTGGATTTGATTGGATGCGAATAAAATAAAAAGGTGAGTTAATCTCACTCAGTTAAATTTAAATTTAATCATTAAATTTAAATAATTGTTTGAAATGGTTGAATTGATTTATGTGCTGTAGTGTGGTATATTTTTGGAATTGGCATTTTATATTGTGCTAACATCTGTGAATGCACGGAAAAACAGGTTGGAGGGATCAACTGGACCCCATCAACTTTATTTAATTATTTAATATTATCTGTTCTGAATATCGATATTCTGTAATGAATTATGTGGAAATATTGAATGCTATGGCTTGACTGTTATAATCGGGCAATAATGAATTACCAAATGTATAATTTGAGTTTGGGAATGAAAATAAAAGAAGTGAAATTGTAAGTAAAATAATTATAGAAAAGTTGAATAAATTTATGAATGAACTGGAAAGGAAATAAAGTGACTTTAAAATTTTAATAAATAAATCTTGAGTATGGGAAGGAAAATTTAAATAAACAGAAAGTTAATGAAACTTAAACTTCAATGTTATTGTTTAAAAGAACAAAACATTTATTTTAAATTTAGGATTTAAATTATTTAAGAAGAATAAAGAAGAAATTGGGAATAACCTGAAATTTGTATATTTCAGCTAAAGGATTTAAAAATAAAACTGAAAATAATAATAATAAAGTCCATAATTAATGAATTTCGAAATGAACTGATAAGTAAAGAAATTTATTTCAAATGGAATAAATTGGAAATCAATTTGGAAAATTGATTTAAGTGATTGAGTTTGGAAATTTCTCTCTGAATAACCAAGTACGTTTTCAAAGTAAATTTTTAAATATAAATTAAAAGTTTAAAGTTTTTTTTAAGAAGTATGTTTTGAAAAATTTACTATTTCTAAATATTTAAATTCTAAAGTAAGTATTTCCTTTTAATCTATTATGGCAATAATTATTTTAATATATTATAGCAATAATTATTTAAAGAGTGACTTAGTATTTTATTTTTAAAAGCGAAATCTATTTTTATATTTTATTTAGTAACCTTATTTTCAAATATTCATATAGTATGTATTTTTAACAAATCATTGAAGTAGTTTTAACTTAAATGTTATAAAGTATATTTCTAAGTAAAGTGTTTTAAATTATTTTAAAAATCTAGTTCTGTGCTTGGTGATTTCAGAGGAGATAGAAAATATTTGGGAAAGTTTATTCTAAAAAGAAAGATGGTTTTGAAACTGATTTCAAAGGATTGAAAATAGAAATATATCTTGCGAAGATATTTTTGAGGTTAATAAATAATTTGGGAAATTATTTATTGTTGGATGGTTGTTTGTGATTATTAATTGATAGTTAAATAACCGACTATCAATATTGGCCAACTGCGTTGATCGCTTCGAAGAGACCGCGATCGAGATTTATTTCTCGAAAACCACTTCGATCCGGTTTGTACGTTTCATGGGAAACGAGTTTGGATTCGAAGATGGAGCAGTGAAGTGCAAGGGCTAGTCGCTACTAATCTTGAGGACATTTCCAAAATGAATGTAGTAGGAGCAGTGCCTTTGGTTCCGTTCGAACCCGGGACAGACTTGTATGGACGAATGCTTTTGGAACATCGTCAGGTGGACGATGGGCAATCTAAGGAATATATTCTAAAAAGGTAACGCTTAGCCACAAGCCTCATCAAATGGGAATGACTGATGTAACAACCCGTAGATTTAACCGGTTTTAATAACGTTATTAATTGAAATTTTTGGGATTTTAAATGATAAAATTTTGAAATATAAATTTGATATTTGGAATACGTCCAGTTAAACACAGCAACTGGTAAATTTTCGTCCGAAAATATGAAAGTTTATTTCACGCGTAAATTTACATCAATTTAATCAGTTAAAAAGCGATGAAAATAAAATAATTTCAAAATCGAAATATTTTTACGTAGAAAAATTCTAAAGCATCTTCTGAGCAAGATATCAGTTGGTCATTTTTCCAAATTCGGACATCTTTAGCTCCGTGGATCTTATTTTCCTGCGATTTTCTTGCATTTTTCGTAGTAAAAAAATTGAAATTTTTATAATTCAATCATACCACTGATATATGTATACTGTTTTGATCGTATCATCGTGCCGATCTCAGCAGTATATTCACTTTTGTGTTTTAAGGTCGGGTATGCCGTGGAAACTGTACAAGGATCATCGGTATCGGTACCGTTTTGATTTGTTTTAATTCTTTTGCCTGTTCGGTCAACCACCGTGCAAATTCCAATGTAATTAACATTTAATTGTGTTGAATTCAACTTTCGAAATATTTTTTTCAATCCTCATTTATTATTTTGGTCCGTTCATATTTTTCGGTTGCCTTAGGGAATATACAACAAATAATATAGGCTGTAGCCTACTCTTCTTCTTCCATGCATTTGCCTGTAGCATTCTAAGGCCACCTCCTTCCCCACTATTACCATGCGTGTAAAAAAAATGATGATGAAACAAAGCACTACTGCTGTGCTCGGCCTCTGCCGAAGCTCTCTCCCATCCACCTCTACCACCCTCCACCATTATAACCACCACACACCCCACACAATCCACCGTTAGCCTCATCCACCTCTGGCCAAGACCCGCTCTCCTCCTCCTACTCACTCAAACTCCATGTCAACTGCCTCCGACCTCATGCCCACCTCATCGCTACCCGTGCAACGCACGACCCAATACCCACCTCCGACCTACACCGCGTTCATTCACTGTCAGGCAGCCACTCCATTGGCCGTCCGCCCTCCCTTCCTATCACCGTCTGTCATCCATGCATTCACCTCTCATCTATCTTTTATATGGGAAGGTATGATATAGTTTAACTATGCTTCAAGTTTTTTATATTACATTTATATAACATGCAAACAATTCAAGTATTATAACTATTTTTACAGAAACGTGTATATATACAGTATCATATAATATTGTTTCGAATTTATATTGTTTTACAGATGCTATATATAAGTGTATACGGTTTTACATACGTTTATTTATATTATTAAGTTATACTGTTATATATATTTTGTATGTTGTATGTGATAAGCCTACATATAATTGTGAGTATGTACTTAGTTCTGCATAGGTTGTCTGAAGGTAGGCATATGTATATTTAATACCTATTCATTGTAAAGTGCGGTCTGCATTTGTAGCAGTGTTGTGTTTTCACTTTGATCTATTGTCACATCTTTACTTTTCTTTTAGATGGTCGTGTATATATTATATGTTTGAATGCTATTTACAATCTATCCTTTTTTTAAGGAATATAACATATATATATTGATTCTAACACGTTGTTGTATATAAGCTTTTAAATCATCTGTTGAGATTACATAAGTTAAAATGTCAACTGTTGCATTGTATATACATTTGATTTTAACAAATGCACATAACCTATATATTAGCTTACATATAGACCGTCTCTTATATAGACATAAGTATATGAAGTTATATCATTTGATAGTACAAATATAGGTGTACAGGTTTTACGCTTACTCATATATTTAAGTAAGTATGTTCACTGCATAGAGACTTGCAGTATTTCATTTTGATATTGAAATTTTGGTTTTTACTAGATATTGATTTTAAATGTGTTACTGGTAACATACGTAAGTTATGATGTTTTACTGAAAATTAGTGTGTTAATTGAAGCTATGAATTGTATACGATCACATCAGTTAGTACGTGTGTGTGTGTATATATATATATTTTATAGATATTAAAAAAAAATTTGATGAAATGTATATATCATGGTTCCATATTTTATAGTACATTTTTCGTGTATATGGATAGCCTCCTTATTATATATTGTTGCATATTTGTTTGTATACTATATTGGATTTAAGGGATTTTATAAATGTTAATTTTGTAATAAATGTTGTTTTAAATTTATTATATGGTGTTGATATTTTATCAGTTCAATACTTTTGGTGTTGGTCGAATATATGAGGCATTGAAAATAAAATATTTAATTTGATATATGTGCTTTAAATGAATATTGACTTTTAACAAATTCGCTTATACTAATTATCTTTATCTACCCGGTTCTAATTTGATTCCGTAGATTTCTGTTATCAGCTTTATTCGTTGAATTCATGCCGCTTTTGCCTTGCTTGGATTCGCAATTAAATTTCTGTATCCGTATCAGGGTGCGTACCCGTGTCGTCTTCTCGTTCATCTCTAGCCTCGAAAGGTGAGCAATCACTCACGATTGATATTCTTTTATTTATTAAATTTGATTTCAATTGAAACGACAATTGAAATATACCGCTATTATTTATTGCACTGTTATTTATGTATCAGCTCACCTTCGACATCTGACACCGTTATCTGTTATGTATGCAATAATAATCCCGTTTGGTTGATAATTGATTGATTGTTTGTTGTTTATATTGGATGTTAAATTGTAATGTATAAAGTGATAAATATTAGGCAATTGAATTTGACGTATGATAGTTAAATTTGAATTGACATATGTGTTTAATTTGATTAGTTAAATTTGTATAATATGAACCCCTTAAATGTTTAATTAAACTGACACGTAGAATTGGTTAATTACACCTTGAACCATTGAATGTATGATTGTATATGTTGTTGTAATATGAAATTGAATGATTGATGTCAAGTGTAGAACCGCATAAATAATAGTGTAAAAATCTTTAATCTACATGAAATGATAGTGTAGATTCTAGAGATAATTATATTAATTCGCACAAATAACAATGCGAATTAATACGATTATTTCAGGATTATTGAATTGATTATTGGATTGTTATTGATTGTTGTTATTGCTTGTTTATTTACTTTGACACCATCCCAGTTACCACACTGCAAGTTCCCTTTATTATGCTTGATCTTGAATTGAAATTGGAATCGGGTTGAGATGATATATACCCAAATGAATTTGACCAAGGATAGAGAATTAAATAAAAATCCAATTGGTTGATAATTTGATTTAAAAATAAAATAATGATTTTATTCGAGTAAAGAATAAGTTTTGAAATGAAGTTGGAATTTGAATTTTTAAAGAAAAATGTAAAGATTGAAATATGAAGCAAATATTAACGTAGTAATTAATGAAAGAACGTTGTTTGAAATTTAATTATTTAATAATTAAATTTAGAATTATTAATAAATAATTTGGAATTAGTAATAATTGAGTTTTGAAATTATTAAGTTTGAAATCATTTAATAATTAAATTTGAAATTATAATTAAGTTTGGAATTATAATTAAGTTTGAAATTATTAAGTTGAATTTATAATTAAGTTGAAATGATTTGATAATTAAGTTTGAATTCATAATTAAGTGGAAATGATTTAATAACTAAGTTGTAATTATTAAGTTTTGAAATTATTTAATGATTATGTTTGAAATTATTTAATAATTGAATAAGACTTAATTATTTGATAATTGAATAAAAAAAAATTGAATTCTTTGATAAGAGAAGTTGAACTTTGAATAAGTGGATTTGAACTTCGTTAATAAATGAAATTGATTTTCTTTATTAAAGTTTTGGAAAAAATTATTTAAGTAAGTTAATAATTGAAATTGAAACTTCTCGATTATGTGAAATTTAGTTCTTTATTAATTGAGTTTGAAATGTGTAACGAAGTCAATAAAAAGTGGAAATTAAATTTCTTTAACAAGAAATAAAATGTGTTTTATTGAAATGAATGCGTTTTATTGAAAAAATATAAGACTTGAATTTAAAAACTTGATTGACGAATCTAAACGAATTCAATTTATAAGTTGATATAATGAAGTTGAACTTAAGAAATTGTTTAATGAATTGGAAATTTAATAGAAGTTGTTTTGAATGATTTAATAACTTAACAAATATTTAATGAAATCGATAAATGAGTTTAAATTGATTTGAATGTTAAATTTAATTAATTTAAACGATTTTGAAATGAAACTTGTATACGAACTTGAATCCATATTTGAATTGTTAAATAAAGATTTGAAATTGAATTATAGAGTTGAAATGGTAATTTGGAAGTTTTGAAATGTAAATTACGAAAATTGATTTAGAAAGACGAACGAAATGTTGATTTACAAATTCTAATTGAAATTGAAATTGATTTGGTTTTGAAATATATAAACGACCAATCGGTGTAATAATTACGGCAGTTATTAAAGAGACCGGAATCGGTTATGGACATACTCTCTGTCTAAACCGGAAACCACTTTAATAATTATACGCGGAGTGATGATCCAGAATGAAGTAGTTGGAATGATGTACGTGATGACTGAAGAAAGAGAACGATAATGGATAGCCTTGACACTTGTGTCAAATTGGAAATGACTAAAATCAGGAGCCATGCCGGGCCAAATGGGGTTAGCCACCTCGAGCGAACACACTTCTTCGTAACTACTACTCATTACTTGTGATTGATTGGTGCACCCTCGTAATTTTCTGGAGTGTTGTTTCGCGGTGTTGCGATCGCTGCGGCGATGCGTTCTCACCAGTCCGGATCAGGCGAACGGTAGTTTCACTACCTTGGGTATTGCCTCATGTGCCTTGTCATACTTGTAACCCTATATACGCGACCACTACGAATTTGTTTTGTGTTATACCTATGTAGTACTCCCTGATATCCCACTAGTTTACGGTGGAGTTTACAGTGCTGTATAGACTATAACGCTTGTATAAAATGTGTTAAGGGGGATAATGGTAACGCCTTAACTCTATTTTGATATTTATATTACTGATAGGCATTATTTATTTATTTAGCGTACACTACTACATAGTAGATAGTTTAAGGGATCATTAAAGGATGGTTATTCCAACGTCCGTTGAGTTACTTGTATTTCGATTGCTATTTCACTTGAGTTGGATTTATTGATATAAGGATATTAATCCTGACTCGAGTGTTTTGTGTTTTGCTTTACGCTCGGGTCAGACTGAGAGTACCAGCTTTCGAGGCTCATCTTTGGAGTTGGAGCTTTGCTTGAAGATCCAGCCATTTATTCTGCTTTTATTATTCGATGATTCCAGTGATGTATTCTGATTTGTATCTGATGTATCGTATTACTCTTCTGTTGTAAACTCTGATGTATCTTATATATTTATATAGTAGCTTCATGAACTACTATCTCTTTTATTTCCGCTGCATATTATTACTCTGTTTCTGTGATTCTGTGATTATTTATTTACTGTATATCTGAGTTTTGCCAAATTTAAATTAACAATTCGGTATTTTGAATTATTCAAGTCCGACATGTGCGGATGCGAATAGTCCAAAATAGCGGGTCGTTACAATTGGTATCAGAGCATTTGGTGGCTCTAGGCAGAACTTAGCATACACGGTAAATGTATTTATAGAATCACTCCCACTCGAGTTTCTATCTCTTCCTTTTGACTCAATTCCTTTGAATTTCGGAACGTTCACACGGTTTTGAAATTCATTCTTGTCACTCACTATTCGTCTTCTTTCAATCCTGGAGTATCTCATAACTCCACTTCGAATAATCTTTATAATAAATCGGCGGTCTCGCCAATCTTCGAATTATTTGTAAATAAGTGAAACTCCTTTACAATAGGCATTGATTTACCGAAGATTTCTGTATCCTCGGGTTTACGATGCTATCTATTCATTGCTATATCTGAATTCTATCTCTAGAGATCGAATGTTGATTTACCTCGGAATTCAGCATCGATCTTATTCTTGAAGTTACGATCGACCAGGTTAAGGTTGCCCGTGAATTAAATAAGCTTATCCATCTCCCGATTCTGTTAATCGAACTATCTTATCTTCTGTTTTGAACTTATTATCGAATCAAAATTCTCTTTGATTTGATTGCCATCAAATTTGAATCTCTATACTTATTTCGAAAACCATCCTTGTATCGTCGAGCGAGAAAGTGTATTTGTGAATCAATATTAAAAATAAGAAAAATATATTGTGTTGTTTGAGTTGTTGATGTTGATTTGGGTTTTCGATCGATTCGTCTGATCAACGCTATCGATCGGATTCCCAAAACACTTGAACAGAGCAAATTTGCATAATGTTTTTTTCAATTTGGTAAACAAAATAAATTGTGTATAATTATATTATATAAGTATAATTTTCCTGAAATTAGATAGTTAACGAATCCGTGGTCCGAAATGATAATATTTAATTTTCATTTATGTATAAACCATTGGCTATTGTATAATATAAATGAATGAATTTATAAAACTTGGATATAATTTGATTTAGAATTTAAATGTATTTAAAACAAGAATTTGGGAATTTAATTTCCCATAGATTTCAAACCATGTATTTAAAGTTTTAAAAGGTATATTATTTAAAGTATTTTCGAATAGAAATCATTTGAAAGAAATTTTAGATGTTTAGATCAGTGCTCTTCTCTTTGTCGCTGGAAAATAATTTCGGTGATGACGGCCGCATTATCGACATTTATTTTCGAGTTTCGAAGTGGAGAGACCAATTCGTAGTTTTGCTACTGTTTTGATTTGGAAATTTAATCGATTTAAATTTCTTAAGTATGATTTGATTTATACGTATATAGGTATATTATTTTAAATTTAGTTTGATTTGATATATATAGCATATATATAAATTATCTCTAAATGATTTAAAGGGAAATCGAAAATTTAAAATTATTAAATTTATGATTAAAGACGATTTTCAATGAAACCAAAAGTTTTGGCTAAACATACTTAACTTGAAATAAGTAAATTGTAAAATTTTATTTGGAAAATACTCAATTACATTATATATAATTTACCTAAATTTTCAAAAGTTAACTACGTAATTGAATATTATACAATATAAATGATATCAAAGGAATTTAAAATAAATTTGAGTGGATATAATAAGTAAATATACTTAATATATATATGGGATAAGATATATTAAGTAGAATAAATTTAATAATAATTTGGAATAAAAAGAATTAAATTTGTCGAATAAAGTATGATTAAAATAAATGACTATTCAAATTTATAATCTTTGAAATTGTTAAATTTAGATAATTGGATTGTATATAATATAAATTGTCTTTATAAATAAAATGCGAGTGAGTATAATAAATGTTATTCACTTAAATTTTAATTATGAAACATTTATGAAGATAAATAGAATAATAAGTTAAATAAATAATAGGTATGATTACTATAAGAAAAATTTGTTTTGAAAGTTATTGAATTGAAATTTAATCAACTTAATTAGATATCTTGAATTAACTGAATTTAAGTTGAATTTCATTTGAAAGAAACCTTTTGTACCTAACATTAATATTTGTGAAATCAAATCAATTTAATGAAAATTTTGAATTTAAAAACAAATTGTGGAATATAAATTTATTTAAATTGGAATTTTTATGGTTTAAATAAATTGTTTATTATGTAATTCAAGCTTATTTCTTTTGGTTGTTTCTATCCTCCTATTTCCTTCCTTTTCGGGGACGAAAAGTTTTGAGTGGGGGAGAATGTAACAACACGTAGATTTAACCAGTTTTAATAACGTTATTAATTGAAATTTGTGGGATTTTAAACGATAAAATTTTGAAATATAAATTTGATATTTGGAATACGTCTAGTTAAACATAGCAATTGGTAAATTTTCGTCCGAAAATATGAAAGTTTATTTCGCGCGTAAATTTACATCAATTTAATCAGTTAAAAAGCGATGAAAATAAAATAATTTCAAAACCGAAATATTTTTACATAGAAAAATTCTAAACCATCTTCTGAGCAAGATATCAGTTGGTCATTTTTCCAAATACGGACATTTTTAGCTCCGTCGATCTTATTTTCCTGCGATTTTCTTGCATTTTTCGTAGTAAAAAAAAAAATGAAATTTTTATAATTCAATCATACCACTGATATATGTATACCGTTTTGATCGTATCATCGTTCCGATCTCAGCAGTATATTCACTTTTGTGTTTTAAGGTCGGGTACGCCGTGGAAACTGCATAAAGATCATCGGTATCGGTACCGTTTTGATTTGTTTTAATTCTTTTGCCTGTTCGGTCAACCACTGTGCAAATTCCAATGTCATTAACATTTAATTGTGTTGAATTCAACTTTCGAAATATTTTTTTCAATCCTCATTTATTATTTTGGTCCGTTCATATTTTTCGGTTGCCTTAGGGAATATACAACAAATAATATAGGCTGTAGCCTACTCTTCTTCTTCCATGCATTTGCCTGTAGCATTCTAAGGCCACCTCCTTCCCCACTATTACCATGCGTGTAAAAAAAATGATGATGATGAAACAAAGCACTACTGCTGTGCTCGGCCTCTCCCGAAGCTCTCTCCCATCCACCGCTACCACCCTCCACCATCATAACCACCACACACCCCACGCAATCCACCGTTAGCCTCATCCACCTCTGGCCAAGACCCGCTCTCCTCCTCGCACTCAATCAAACTCCATGTCAACTGCCTCCGACCTCATGCCCACCTCATCGCTACCCGTGCAACGCACGACCCAATACCCACCTCCGACCTCACACCGCATTCATTCACTGTCAAGTAGCCACTCCATTGGCCGTCCACCCTCCCTTCCTATCACCGTCTATCCTCCATGCATTCACCTCTCATCTATCTTTTATATGTGAAGGTATGATATAGTTTAACTATGCTTCAAGTTTTTTATATTTACATTTATATAACATGCAAACAATTCAAGTATTATAACTATTTTACAGAAACGTGTATATATACAGTATCGTATAGTATTGTTTCGAAATTATATTTTTTTTGTTAACCCTCAAATTCCTCCGACTCAAAAATTGCGCGACTCAATAAGAAAACGACTCAAGGTGGGCGACGACTCAATGGATCAAGAAGTCTACGACTTAAAGCCTCTACGACTTAAGATATGTCATGTCTCAGGGGAAGTGCACGAGTTAAAGAGCCTGCGAGTTAAAAGCTTACGAGTTAAGGAACTAACGACCTAACAGAATTACGACCTAAGACTTAGAGGACAAGTTCAATACCATACCGCAGTAAGATGACTCGTCGACGACTTACGACCTAGTTTAAGTCATACACGACCTAAAACCGCAGAGCCAAGATTTTAGTACTGCTTCACTTTAAACCGTGACCTCTTAACTCGCGAACGAGTCAGGACTTCAAATGAACAAAGAAAAGCTCAGAACCACACCACTTACTCCACTGCCTACTGACTCTTGAATCTTGGGTCGAATGCGACTTACGACTCTCCATGAGTCGTGCACGACTCATGACTTGAGTGAAAAACTGCCGCCCAGAATCACACCTATAAATATGCGACCACCTCCAACATTCAGGGGACTTTTGGCTCATTCTTTTCAAACACCGATACTCTGCTACATTCCAAGCTAACTCAACACTCAAAGCATTCAAGACACGTAGAACACTATCATCAACTCCAAGAGGAAATCTCATGCATCCGACATGGATTTGAGGACTTTCACTTACATTGAAGTTTAAGCTACTCGTTCAAAGTGTTTAGTAGTTCAAAGTGTATTGTACTTGGGAAGAATTATATCAAACTGTAACGGAACCATCAATAAAGATATTCAGAGTGGACGTAGGCAAATTATTGAGCCGAACCACTATAAAATCGTTGTCATTTACTGCTTTTTCTATGGTTTTCTGATTATAATCTGTTCCCGAATCATCGGGTGGTGCTTTCACAACTACACTTTACATACCGGGGTGTTAGCGTTCAAATTTTAGCGTTAACATTTTTGGTGCTTTCACTGAGAATCGAACTCAGGCGAATCATCATCATTGCTCCACAAAAGTTTGTTGAAGTAATCTCTCTGAAGACTAGAAGTTTATCTGAAATCATGGCTCCAGGAAGAAGGAGTAGATCTGTTAGATCTGGAAATGTTCAAGAAGGAACCTCCGCTTCCCCAGTACCTAATCAAGCCACTCCACCTGTTGGGGTTACAAAAGCGGAGCTGGAAGCTGTAATCTTAGGGCTGAACCAGCAGATAAATGCCCAAAGTGCACAATTGGAGGCTCAGAATGCCCAAAATGCCCTAATTTTGAATAAGTTGAACGATTTGCTTGGGGTAAACCGTCAACCAACGGGCAATGAAAGGAACTTTGCTGGCAACATTCATGAGGCTGAAGAAAGAAACATTCCTGAGAGGGCTGCCAGCCCCTTTGAGCGGACATTTCCTGAAGTTGGTGGATCTAAAGCTCGAAATGATGAGGGGTATCTTTTTGAAATGGTTCGACAAATCATGAAAGAAAGCATGCAAAGGAATGAAGACGAGAAGGAATGGGGTTTTTCTCCAAGTAAGACCCCGTTTACCGAAAGGATCTTAAAGGCTGAGTTCCAAAGGAAGTTCGTCCCTCCAACTATCCCAGCTTACAAGGGAACAAGTGATCCGAACGAATTCTTGTATAAGTATGATTGGCACATGACGGGTGCCAGAGCTTTTGATGAAATAAAGTGTCGATATTTTCCTGTATATTTGGAAGGTGTAGCTCTGCTTTGGTTCACCAAGCTACCAATTCGGTCTATAGATCAGTTTTCTGACCTAACCCAAAAATTCAAGGAGCAGTTCAGACTATATGCTTCAAAAGCCAAAGATATAATGTCATTGTCAAGTCTAGAACAGAATCCAGGGGAAACTATCAGATCTTTCTTGAATCGCTTTAATATAGCGTTGGCTGGGGTAGACAATGCAGAACCACGGATGATCTTGACCTATTTGATGAGGGCCATCGACAAGTCGAGCGAATTTGGAAAATGGCTTAACATGAAGGAACCAAATTCCCTTGAAAAATTCTACAAGAAAGCAGATGAGTTCATACGCCTGGAAAGCCGTCCTGTACCGGTAAAGGCAGTATTGGAAAAAGCTGAAGATAACATTGCTGCTCCATGCAAGAATGAATCTGTAGGACAGAAAAGGGAAAATAACGATGGGAAGAAACAGAAAAATCTGAAGAAGCCTCGTTCCTTCAAGTCATCGGAATATACTCCTTTATCAGATACGCCGGAGCGTATTTATCTTGCCACTAAAGATTCTGTTGATTATCCTAGACCTCCCGTTCTGAGAACCGGGAAAAAAGCTGTGCAAAGCGGGAAGTTTTGCCGCTTCCATAATCAACCCGGTCATGATACCGATGAATGCCGCCAGTTGAAAATTTTGATTGAAGAATTGATAAGGGAAAACAAGCTGCAGCAATTTGTGGAAAAGAATTGCAGCAATCCTGCTTCGTCTAATCAGGGGCAACGAGCTCCTGCTCATCAACCCAGGACAAGTGAGAAGGCTGCAGGGCATGAATCCGGAAGGCCTGTTATCAATGTCATTGCGGGAGGACCTCACCCAGCAGGCAGGAGCTGGGGTGAGATGGAAAGGTATACCCGGGCTTTGAACTATGTACCGGCCGAAGAAGATGTCTTTGTTTTGGAAGGTGCTACGCCCCTGAAGCAACAAAAAACTTTCAATGATGATATTGTGTTCAGAACCAGGGATTCCACAGGTGTTGAAGCTCCTACCTTAGATCCCTTAGTCATCTCGGTTGGTATCGGGCCAGCTATTGTCAGAAGAGTTCTCATTGATTGTGGCGCATCCTGTAATATCCTCTTCAAGAAAACATTCGACCAAATGAAGATCCCTATGGTTGATGTGCAAGCCTCATCACAAAAAATCGCTGGCTTCACTGGGGAGCCAAAGCAGCCAATAGGAACCATTGATTTTCTTGTAGAACTCGGAGAGGGAGAAAGAAAAGTAGTCCGCAAGCAGACTTTTGTGATTGTTGACGAATTTTCCGCTTATAATGCTTTCCTTGGCCGTCCAACTCTTGTAGCGTTCAAAGCTGTTCTGGCCCCATGGTGCCTCACTATTAAATTCCCCACAGACAATGGAGTAGGAGTTATAAAAGGGGATCAAAATGCCGGTTGGGAGTGTTATCTGACAGAGCTGCGAGAAGCAAGGAAAAGAGAAATGGGAAAGGATGCGGCAACCCCAGTCCGCACCAAAGAACCAGCCTTGTAGCAATTACAAGGCGGACCCTGCACTGGCGAGCACAGCGGAGCATGGAAAGTGATGGATCCTAGAAAAGCCGGTGCAGGGGAGAATAGAGTGGTACTAGTGGAAACGACGGTACCAGTACCTGTTGACCCGAAGGACCCAAACAAGGTGTTGAATGTGGGTTCACAACTTAATGCGTCAATTCAGAATATCTTAATATCTTTTTTAAAAGCAAATTTGGATTTCTTTGCTTGGACTCATGCCGATATGTGCGGAATATCCCCAGAAGTAGCAGTACACGCTCTGAATATTGATCAAAAATTTACACCTGTGAAACAAAAAAGGAGAACTCAAGGTCCAGAAAGGTCAGCAGCGTTAAAAGAAGAAGTTGATCGGCTCATGGAGAATAACTTTATCAAAGAATCTACCTATCCGAATTGGGTTTCAAGTCCAGTGCTGGTTAAGAAAGCCAACGGAAAATGGAGAGTGTGCATCGATTTTTCAGATTTAAACAAGGCCTGCCCCAAAGACTACTTCCCGTTACCCAGGATCGATCAACTGGTAGACGGAACAGCGGGACATGAATTGTTATCTTTTATGGATGCCTACTTCGGATATAACCAGATCATGATGCATGAGCCAGACCAGGAGGACACGAGCTTTATTACCGATGTTGGTCTTTACTGCTACAGAGTTATGCCCTTCGGACTGAAGAATGCGGGGACAACCTACCAGAGACTTGTTAATGATATGTTCAAACCACAATTGGGCAAGACTATGGAAGTCTACGTCGACGACATGTTAGTTAAGTCTAAGAAAGCAATGGATCACATAGAGCACCTAGCAGACATGTTCGCAATCCTCCGAAAATACGAAATGAAGCTTAACCCTTTAAAATGTTCATTTGGAGTGGAATCCGTAAAGTTCTTAGGTTTCATCGTGAGCGCTAGGGGCATTGAAGCTAGTCCAGCTCAAATTACCGCCTTAAAAGAAGTCAAAGCTCCTAGAACGAAGAAGGAATTGCAAAGTCTCAACGGAAAGGTCGCCGCCTTGAGTTGGTTCATTTCCAAAGCTACTGATAAATGCATCCCTTTCTTTGACGCCCTAAAGAAAGGAAAGAAAAACTTTGATTGGACTCCCGAATGCCAAAAAGCCTTTGATGAATTGATTCGCCATATGGAAACGCCTCCAATACTTTCTAGGCCTGGCGATGGTGAGGATCTTCTTATATACTTGGCAGTATCATCTCATGCTTTAAGTGCAGCGCTGATACGAGAAGACAAGAGGATTCAACATCCAGTTTACTATATCAGCAAAAGACTCACTGGGGCAGAGATGAATTACTCCAAGTTGGAAAAACTCGCCTATTGCCTACTGATTGCATCAAGGAAGTTGAGGCAATATTTCCAAGCTCATCCTATCAAAGTCCTCACTGATCAACCTTTAAAGCAAGTCCTGTTTCGCCCTGAGACTTCGGGTCGTCTTCTAAAGTGGAACATTGAGCTCAGTCAATATGACATCACTTATCATCCCCGAAAAGCAATCAACGGACAAGCTTTAGCGGACTTCATCGCAGAATTCACAGATAAGGGTAACAGTGAGGAGGAAACGATCGATGATTCCCCAATCCAATGGAAATTATATGTTGATGGCGCGAGAAATGACTACTGTTCTGGAGCCGGAGTTGTACTAGAGACCCCTGAAGGTCGGTCATTATGCTATGCACTAAGATTGGAATTTCCTTCAACGAACAATGAAGCAGAATACGAAGCTCTTATCACTGGCTTAAGAATTGCTAAAGAACTAAACATCCGAGCTTTACAGATCTTCAGTGATTCTCAGCTTATTGTATGCCAAGTCAAGAAGGAATTCCAAGCGAAAGGGGGAAATCTGCGTGCCTACTTGTTAAAGGCTTGGGAACTCCTGGGTGATTTCGATCATTGCACGATAAGTCATATTCCTCGAGAAGAAAACACGAAAGCAGATTCTCTCGCAAAGTACTCTAGCACAGGCCAAGCTCAATTTCTGGGGTTGACTCCAGTGGAGGTCCTGTCGGCTCCAAGCATTGATGAGATGGATATTGATTGGATCATGAGTGCGTCTCAAGAGCAAGAATCATGGATGACTCCAATAACAGAATATCTGCTCAATGGCTCTTTACCGGAAAATTCAAAAGAACGAAAGAAGCTACTGAGGAAAGCCTCTCGCTATATAGTCCAGGATGGCCAATTATACAGACGGGGATTCTCAATGCCGTTACTTCGATGTGTATCCAGGGAAGAGTCCAAAACAATCCTAGCTGAGGTGCATGGGGGAGAATGTGGTGATCATTTAGGTGGTCAAACTTTAGCAAAAAAGATTCTCCGATACGGATATTTTTGGCCAGAAATTAATCGAGATGCAGCAGACTATTCCCGAAAATGTGACAGATGCCAAAGATTCGCAAAAATTCCTAGAGCACCTTCCACTGAACTCACACAGATGGTCAGCCCAAGGCCATTTGCAATATGGGGGATAGACCTTGTGGGACCGTTACCAACTGCCAAATCTGGAATTAAATATGCCATTGTGGCTGTAGATTATTTTACTAAATGGGCAGAAGCTGAACAACTGGCTACTATCACCTCTAAAAAGATGGTAAGTTTTGTGACTAAAAGTATCATTTGCAGGTATGGTGTGCCTCAAAAGATAATTACAGACAATGGTACTCAGTTCGAAAGAGAAGAATTCCAAGATTTTTGCAAACGATTCAAAATCCAAAAAAGCTTCTCAGCAGTAGCTCATCCGCACGCAAACGGGAAAGTGGAAGCAGTAAATAAAATTATCAAGTCAACCATCAAGAAGCAACTTGAAAGAGCAAAAGGTGGTTGGGTCGATAAGCTACCGCTAGCACTATGGGCATACAGAACTACCCCCAAGACTGCGACTGGGCATACTCCATTTTCATTGGCATACGGATCAGAGGCAATGATTCCGGTAGAAACAGAGGTCCCTTCACATAGAAGAATCCATTTCAATCAAGTGGAGAATGAAAAACTACAGCTTGAGGCACTAGATCTCCTTGATGAAAAAAGAGAAGAGGCTGAGCTCAGAATCGCATCTCATCAGCAAAGGATAGCCAGACATTTCAATTCCAAAGTTCGTCAACGCAGCTTTGAGATTGGAGATCTAGTCCTAAAGAGAATTATGACAGCGACAGGAGTGTTTGGACCAAATTGGGAAGGGGCATATGTCATAGGTCAGAAGCTTCTTGACGGCACGTTCAAACTCATTACTGTCGAAGGAGATCAGATTCCAAGAGCTTGGAACAGCAATCACTTGCGCCCATACTTTACTTGATAGCTTTGTTGAAATATTGTAAAAATAATTATGAATGTATGATTCCTGTAATTGAAAGCGATTGTAAAACCGATGCAAGTGAATAATGAAAGACTATAAAGTGGATGTAGGCCCAAATTCTTGGCCGAACCACTATAAATCTTGTGTTTCTTATTATTATTACATGTTTGCTTTATTTTCGATATGAAAAGTACATTAAATGTATTGCTGAAATGTCGATTTAAATTTTTGCAGACAATGAAAATAAAACTTGCACATTACAAGACCAAGTGATTCTGGTTATCATTCGAAAAACAAATTTCGAGTCACAAAAGCACAAAAGTCCCAAATTTAAATCCTAGATAAGAAGTGCTTCAATTGAACGGCCAATGATTTCGCCAAAAACGGGCTCTAGCTAACAAATTGAGAAGTTTGAACAAACAAACATCCAATTAAGAAGCCTATGTCCGTTCTCGCGAACTGGCCTAACAATGAAGTACACTTCTTTGGATTAAAAAAATTACTTGTAAGAGAAGGGAGTGCGAGCTTGAAAAGGAAAAAAAAATATAGGATCACTGAAAAGGCATAAGCAAGTGGACAAGGAACAACTAAAGCCCTCTTCGGAGGCACAAGTCCTCTTCGGAGGCACAACTCTTCGGAGGATAAAGACCTCTAACAGGGCATGTGCCGCAAAAAAGAAAGTTCTCTACTCAACCAAAAAAGATTGGAGGAGTCATGACCCTCCAACCATGAGAGAGTAACTTCCAGGCAATCCTCGGAGGCACATTTCACCAGGAGTTGAAGTGTGACAACCGCTCTTCGGAGTTTCACTTCACCAGAGTTGAAATGTAAAACAAAATAAAAGCCCTCTTCGGAGGCCCATGTCACCAGGAGTTGAAGTGGGACAACCGCTCTTCGAAGTTTCACTTCACCAGAGTTGAAATGCAAAACAAAATAAAAGCCCTCTTCAGAGGCCCATTTCACCAGGAGATGAAGTGCGACAGCCGCTCTTCGGAGTTTCACTTCACCAGAGTTGAAATGCAAAACAAAATAAAAGCCCTCTTCGGAGGCCCGTTTCAAAAGAGAGAGCCTCTCCCAAGGGGCAGAAACCAAAAGACCTCTTCCCAGAGGCATAAATGAAAAGACCTCCTCCCGGAGGCACAATCAAGCAGAAAAACCTCTTCGGAGGCACACGTTTCACCAAGATTGAAATAAAACTTCCAGGTGTTGAAACGTGAAAGAGTCTTCCTCAGAGGAGCAACTTTTCAAAGTAAAAAAAAAAATCCCCATCAAAGGCACACTTTAACTTCCAAAGGAAGAATGAATTACTTATTCTAGAAAATTCAATTCCCCAAAAAGAAGTTGAAGTACCTTTCAAATGTCCGCTTTACCACATAGAAGATTTCATTCTGTAAAATGTGTATATGCACAAAGTAAAAAAGTGATATCTTCGAAGGATGAAGCATAGAAACTTGTTTGTACTTTTTTTTTCTAATGAAATAATATTCCTCCAAATGTGGAATAATTATTCTCTATAAAATAAATGTACAAGTTCCTCATAAAATAAAATATTACAATGGGCTTATGGTATAGGGGCAACATGGTATAACTACATCGGTAAAATTGCGCTCAAACAATATATACCATAAGCTCACTGCAATATCGTACAAAGGAACTTGTACAAAAATGAATAATAAATGCATTCTTAGATATAGACAGAAGTTTGTACAACGAAAAAGAATCATTTTATTCAACACTATTTTATATACAGGTACAGGTTCCAAAGTAAAAAAGCAAAAGAAAAGCGGGGGGCCGGTACCCGCACAATTTCCGGTCGGTACATGCAAAAAAGGCAAAAAGCGATATGAAAGCCACAGAACCAGAGCCATCATTTCTTCTTCCGCCCACCTTTTGAGCCCGCACCTGGCCAAATGACCAACTTTTTAGGTCGGCTTGTAAGGGTAGGGGATGAAGGAGAAAGAGGCTCGATCGGACTTTCTTCCGTCTCTTCTTCGCCAGTTAAAGATCCCTTCTTATTCTTCTTCTTGGAAACTCCCTGCTTTCCTCTCTTCTTGGAGGAAGACCCACTCCCTGGAGAAAGAACTTTGGATAACGGTTCAGCGTCGGAGCCAGTTGGATCTGGAGTCCTCTCACTTCCTTCAGTTTCTTCTCCTTTCGGATCTTGACAAGCAACGGGATCATCTAAGCCGTGAAGGGCTTCTATTTGCTCCTCTTGTGACCCGGGTTGCGAGGCAGAAGGAGGAGTGACCTTAGGAGGCGGGGAAGGAATAATTGGAGGAGGAGAAGCCTGAACAATGCCCGACGTTTTCTCTGCAGAAGGAAAAAAGTTCAAGTCAGCAAAAAGCGGAGATAAAGGTTCGCTGAGATTCAAGAAGTAGTCAAAAAGCTCATCAAGTTCATAAGAAACAGATGACCAGTCTACTTGGGCAAGATTGTCAGTAGGGTTACCTGCAGAAGTCGGTTCCCTGACGTCAACTTCGTAAGCCTGTGCCTCGGCACTCTCGCCACCTTCATCTCCACCTTGTATGCTTGTGATATCAGTGGTAACTTTAGTAGGAGATGGGGAATGAGAACTGGAATCGATAATGTCAATTTCGACTGAAGGAGAAGGTTGAATTGGAGCAGTTGAGGTGATTTTTCCTGAATATTCTCCTGCCGCTGTTTCGGCCCTTAATTTTGCAAGTTGTTCTCTCCCCCTAGCAAGAGCGGCACGAGCATCATCATCAAGATAGTGCTCCTCAAGAGCTGACTCAGCATAGCCAGCGCCGCTGCCACCGAGCATATCGAGTGCGGCCTCCCAAACTTCAGCCAGTGTAATTTCGTACTTGGGGCCTAGAAAAGCGAGGCTACCGCGCCCCAAAATGCTGTGTAGATAGAAATCAAATAATGTTGAGCTGATGTTGGCCCTCGTTGCCTCGTGAGATTCTTCAGCTGCAATTTTGCCGGCAACGGCCTCATCACGCTCCATTTCAGCTTTAGAAAGTTGAAGCTTAAGCATTTGAATCTCCGCATCTTGGGAGCTGTTTTTCTTCCGAAGCTCTTCAATATCAGCAACATAGCCCTCACTAATTCTTTTCTGCACTTCAAGCCTGTCTTCGGCATCACTTTGGCTAGCATGAGCATCTCTCACTTGTTTTAGGAGCACTTCTTCTTTTTGAGAATAGGAAGTAGAGGAAGCAGCAAGCTCTTGTTTCAATTCTTCAACTTTTGCTTCAAGCTCTTCATTATAAGAAGCAATGCTCCTCATCTCAGTGTCATGTTGCTCAAGAACTTTTTGCCACTCGGCTTTATCGTTTTCCATATTGTGTACACATTTCACTTGCATTCGCAAAGCACACACTCGTATAGTATTCACAAGGAATCACGCGTATACAGGCAAAAGCTTCACATGCACGCACCCCAGGCTCAAGGTGCTGCAAGTTGTAGCAAGCTAAAATTGTAGGAAAAAAAATGGAAATGTGTTGATTTTTGTAGAGTGAAAATTGCATCCATTCTTGTGTTTGTACACAAGGAATGAGGAAAAATGTGTGCACAAAATGAATGTATCTATTTAGATGCAGCAATAACAAAAACTAAAAAATGTGGCGTGTCTTTCTCTTTTGATGCTTTGTATGTTCATCTTCATGCCTACTAGAAAGAAAGCAATGTGAAAAGTAAAAAGATGAATTATGAAAGTGTGTTCTATATGTGGAGGAAAATGGGTTGCTAGTTTTAAGGGAAGAAAGAATGGAAAGCAAGCAATGAAGTGAAGGAAATTAGAAGAAAAAAATGTAGAAAATGAAATGTATTTGGGAATGGTTGGCTCTGTAACATTTTCATGCGTCCCCCCTCAGTGTATTCTCTCACCCTGTGTATAAAAGAGGAAACTTCAATGCTAAGGAAAAAAAGCAGTAACAACATCAAATGCGCACGTTAAATGCAGCACGCACGAACAGAGTTATTTGTATGGTTTAGGATTAAAAAGTTTTGGACTACGATGCTACACCATATTCCATTAGCGTATGGACCACGAACAACCGAAATAAAAATATGATCAAACTCTACGGCATAAGTCGATCAAAAAACAGTAATAACATAGACAAGTGAACTTATTCTATTCAATTTCGAAAGTAGTGACGTTTGGCCTAAAAAAACGCGTCAAACAAAAATATATTTAATTTCCAAATTAAAAATTATGGAATTTTTTTTATAAATTAAATTAAAATGACGTCATCAAAAACTAAGTCTTAATTTGAAATATATAGTTTATTAAGACTTAATTCAAATCCGAATATTTAAATAAATCAAATGTTCAAATTCGAAGACAAAATATACGGATCGTTACATTTTGTTTTGAATTAGCGCGCCCGCGCATGTGTGTGTTTAACTTATACCTGTCGACCAAAGGAAAAAGGCACTGACCTTGAACAGAAATGGCCAGGCAACAAAAATAGCAGCATGTTGTCCTGCGTCTGCTAGCTTCTTGAGAAGGCTCACTACAGTAGGAAGAAATTTTGCTGATATGGAAAGAAGGCCAGGAAGCTGTACCATATTTGAACATGCTGATTAATCTAAAGATAAACTTGGGCTTGCACTTGAAAATCATTATCACAGCAATAAAATCCTCAAGATATGATTTTCATATAATGCATATGGCAATGGGTAGCATCTAATACACAGGTTTAGCCACTGGAATAGAAAGTGCGTATTAGCCTACTACAACAGGTTCATTACCATTAAATAATCAGAATAACAAATTGCTATTGTTATTGCTATTATTATTATTTCAATCTAACCCATTTTTTAAAAGTTGTAAATGTGAACACAAAATTTGACCTAGTAAGTATTGACCATTAGATTTCTGTCTTTATATGAAAGGGGGAAACCAGTGGAATATCTACTGGTTAAGATCTCATATATCTGATTTTGCATCACCAGATTGTGTTTAAATAAAATTTCCAATAAAAAAATCGTCTCACTTTCAAAACATATATTGGCGTACTACGTAGGCACCAATTTAGCATTTTGTATTGGAATGATTTGAAATGCAATTTCAAAGATAAAAAACCCGTCGGTGTAGATTGTTAAAACAAAATATATTGCCGCGATTTGTAAATTGGTGCGAGTATTGAAATCTAATTTAGATCCAGCATGAGGCCAATAGTAACAAATATTGAAAGGGGTATGATTATGTGATAACTTTTGAAAAGTAGGAGGAAAAAATTAAAAACTGCTCTCATGATTTGGACTATTGAAACAGGATACATTAAAAAATGCATCTTTCAATTTATAAAATTAAAGGCCATGTTAAGAATATTTAAGAATTAAGATGTTGGAAGTAATATTACTCTTGAAGTATCTCGATTCTTATAAGAAACTTATAGCGCCATTACGGAATTCGCCTGATATATCAAGCTGGACCCAAAGTGCTTTTGCAAGAAGGTAGGCCATAAAAATAACACCAAACCAAAGAGGGTTCTTGTGATATACTAGTTGATTTATGATGTTTTAGAAATATAAATTTTGCATGGGCATAAGTACTACAATCCAACAATAATAGTACCTGAGAAGGGTCGTAAATTCATTAAATCCCAGAAAAAGCATCGCAACAATTGCCCATTGTGGAGGTAGTGCACTGTTATTTCTCTTGCTAGCTTCTTGGCAAAGTATAGTTGAGTGTGAACACACTCAGGTTCAGAAGAGGTAAAAAGGGTATTCAAACGCAGCAAACATTATACCTGAGCAGCAATAGCCTGTGCCACAGTATACTCAATTTCAGTGTTAAATTGCCTATACAAAGACTTGCACTGAACATGTGTTATCAAGGTTTTCTCTCGAGGAACCTACCAGAAAGTAAATTAGTTGAACTGTAATATCAATGTGTTAAGCAACTTTTTTTTCTTCCTATCACTGCACTATCAAACTTAAAATAGATCACAAAGAATTCCTTAATATTCACAGTTAAAAGAAAATAATAATTCATGTCTCAGAAACTCGATCCTAAACCACTGAATCAACACTCGAGGTATTACCGCTTTAGTGGTAAGAGTATACCCTCGAAGAGTGTATGCTTATCCTTAACATACATGATCCGAGTACTTCAATCAAGGACAAGGAGTGTATGCGTCAAAACAATAACCAAGGGTTTAGCTTAATCTTAAGCATTAAAATGTTGAGAGAACCACAAGCTTAAGCTTTAAAATGTCTTTTTAGAAGAAAATTGTTGTTATAGATTTTTCACTTAACGTAGATATAATATATACTATCAGTTACTTAAAGGAGATTTCAATCAAAAGCATAATACTACATCAATACATATACATTTCTCTAATACATTATTAAAAGAAAATTTGATTCGAAAAATGAAAATAAGTGTCATTCTTCTGACAATGTAGTTTTACAGTCCTCGGCTATTCGTGTTGAAATAAAAGCTCTGCAATTTTTGGATCCAAAATTCTAAATCAACATTTCCATAAGCCATCACTGTCTTGTTCTAATTCAACTTTCATAACAATCTCTTGTTCTCATATCTTTTCATAAAATAAAATATAACCTCAGGAATTCAAAATCGAATTCCACTTGAAAAAAAAAAATCCGAAACCTAATCATTACTACTAGTTCCTTAATCAGCGACACATGAAAAGGGAACAGCTAATATTTAATGCACGGAGTGAGTTGTAGAGGAGGCATGGGGAAAGAGGGACAAGACTACATAATCTGCATCAGCAAAAAAATTTTTTGTTCTAATGTCCTTGAGAATTTATTGCCTTTAGGTGATATAAATTTGCATTCAATTAAAATTTGACAATGTAGTACAATAATAGCATTAAGGAGTAAAAGATAGCTGGATGATTTTGATTTTTTTTATGTAAAAAGTTTTAAACATGTTCGTCTAATCAAGACAGAGTGCATCCTACACAAGTTGGTTTAATAAGTTATTTTATGCAATATGTTGTACCAAAAAAGCAAGATGCAGCCAAGCGTTCCATATTGATCCTCATTATTTCAGTAAGAAAAGAAATGGATTGACAAGCACCTTTGTCCAAGTGGTTAATTGATTCGGCTTTGGTGCAGGATGTCACAAGTTCGAAACTTGCTTTCGAACGTTTATTTGACATGGGATTTGTTGTCCCAATGATTTGTTGTATATAAAGTACCAGTTCAAAAAAAAACAAAAAAAAAACAAATGGATTAAATGATAAGATGAATTGCTCAGTTTGACTAATTTAAGAGTGGGTATGCACGTCATTTGATTTTCCATTTACTTTGTTGTAATCTTCTTTATTGTTTCATTTTTAATTTTTGGTTTAACTGAAGAAAAAAAACCTACTTCACTCATCAATTTTTTAAACAATTATAGATATGTTTATCAATTTGTCAAACAATGATAAATCTGTTTATCATTTCTATAATTATAACAAAATTGTTTATCACTTTTTTTATACATAGCTAAATATATTCAATGCCTTCCAAATTATAACCAGTACAAATAACAAAAATATACAAACTTCTAAGTTACACTTATCGTTCATTTATCAGTTTTCTAAACTTTGTTATGTACATTTACCACTTTTTTGAATATGTTAACACACATTTACCGAGTTTTGAACACAGTTAGATGCATTCATCATTTTTCAATGTTAACACATTTATCGTTATTTTTAACTAATCGAACAAATAATTTTATGACTCTTTCAGAAAATGGTACTAGCTATGAAAACCAGTTTTAATATACGCTATGTATAACCATATTTTGAAATTATTCGCACTTGTTATTTTTGCAGCTAAAATTTTAAAAAGTAAATTGAAGCACTTTACATAAAAGACAATTCAAGCCCTTGAAACTAAAATTTTCTAATTTCAAGTCTTTATAACTAATATTGCATATTAATATGTGTTTAGATAGAAATTTAATTATTGAGATAGTTCGAAAAAATTACCAAGAACGAAAATTGAGCAAATTACAATTTTAACTTCTTTCTATGATTATATAATTTCTCAGTATCATCTTCATCTCTTTTCCCCTTAATTTCCTGAAATACAAAAGTCCTCAAATCAAAAATGCATTTCCAAATGTTTTTCAAATATTTGAAGTCCACAAAAAACAAAAAAACAAAACAGTAGTGCTATAGTTTAAGAAATTTATATGGATATCACAAATTGAAAACAAATAAATAAAATATTTGATCGAGGAAAGAACAAATTTAAGAGGTATTTTGATCTCTAAATTTTTCATAGTAGTACTATAAATAAACATATATCCACATCGATGTTCACGATTTTTTAATTTAATGTTTCTCCATGGTCATTCATTCTTTTATTCAAATCAACATTCCCCATAATCACCTTTGATTATGAACTGCTAGCAGGCTTTTGTATGACCATATCTTCAAATCTGAAATTGGGTATACTTAAAAATAGAAAATTTTACATATATAAGAAGCAAATTTTATTAATATTATTGTTGCCGTACATAATTACATAAGTTTATGTTATCAAGTTTATAGAACAAAAACATCCAACTATCATCATTGAAGAGTTCTTCTAAGGAGTCTAATAACCAAGGGTTTAGCACAAAGGTTACATCTTCACCCTATGTTTACCATCTTTTGTAGGTAACCAAAGTTATAAACAAAGGGTTAGCATTAAGGCTCTATATTTTTTTACCATTTTTTATGGATACATACTAAAAATACCATATATTATACCACCAGAATAAGTAACCAAAAAAATTCAAAATACATTAAAAGCACATCTAAGCACATTATTGTTGCTAGCAGTACTCAAATAAATAGGCTAGAGGAGAAATTTTATTGAGAGCAAATGTATGTAGATTTTATTATTTCAAATAGCAAGCTAGTTTTAGTGACATTTGAACACATTTTGCTTTCTAGCACATTTTAGTGATATCCGAACACTTGCGGAACATATTTTTGCAGAATGTTTATTTTGTATTTTTTCCCTCCCTCTAAATCTTTAATTTTACAAACCAACGTAAAATTTCTTATTCTGATAGAGTAAATAACAAAAAAGAACATGCATGTTGAAATTGAAATAAGAATTTTACCTGAGAAAATTCTTTAATTATTTGGAACAAAAAAAAGTGTAGCATATTAACTTTAATATTCAAGCTGACTCGTTGCAATTGTACATAAATAAAATCTAACGAAAAACGATCTCCAAAAGTATTACTCGTTCCTCCAGAATAAGATTATGGCACTTATTACACACAAAACTTTGGCAACTATCAAATTCTATTAGTGGAACCTGGAATTAATATCCTGTGCTAGCTTTTAAATTTCTTTAATAAAGACGGTTCACCATAGTAAAATTCATTAATTAGTTTAGAAGCCACACCACTTGACAAAAGAATAAAATTAAATAAATAAACTAAAACATAACTAAAACAAACAAAAACAAAAAAAAAACCAAAACAAAAAACAAAGCAAAAAAATCAAAAACCACCATCGCATATAGAAAATGATAATATATAAATGTGGTTCCTCTTAGTCTAGTAAAAAATAGAATTCTGAAAGTTACTCTATGAGCATACCTTCTCCTATGAGCTTGATGACAATGGGTTAATAGATTGGATACTCCTCCTCGTACCAGAATTATTACTAGAATCCACAAGGGCCAAGGAAAGAGTGTTTTGTATGTCATCACCTTCATCATCCAAACGCATTGCAGCCGTTACAGATAACAATTTCAAAGACTACAAAAGCAGACATAAGAAACTTCCTCATAGCGTGTAGATTTCAAAATCAATGCATACATATTATAATTTTAGGTTTACCGCAAAGCGTGCAGTTTTAGATCTTAAAAGTCCAATCATAGATTGATAAGCAGGATGCACTAACTGTAAACAATACGAAAAGCACAAACCTAAATCACACATAATCAAAACCCTAGATGCAATCATCAATCGGATACGAAAAGCACAAACCATAGATATGAAAAGCACAAAACTATTCGCTCTTTACCAATTTTGAATCCTGAATTCCTCGATTTCTTCGATCGCGAAGTGGAGAGAAGATAAAACACGGAGTGCCCTAATTTTGCAAAGTGGAGAAAAGATAAGAGAGAAGTGCCCTAACGAAAATGAAATACACAGTCGATAAACTGGATAAAAAGTTAAAAATTTACATCGGCCCTTTGTTACAACGGCCCTAGGATAAACCACGTGGTCATAACGGGGAAGTGAAGTGTCGTAAGTTCGTAGTCCATCTATTACAACGGGCATTTGTTGAATGTTGTAAAATATACTTTCATTACAACGGACAGAAGTTGACCGTAGTAATATCTCTCTATTACAACGGGCAAATAATGCAAGTTGTAAAAAGGTGTTAGACAGAGCATCTATTACAACGGTCCTAAAACGACCGTTGTAATAGTTGTCTATCACAACGGGCAGAATGCGCCCGTTGTAAAAAGGACGTTGTAATAGGGTATTTTTGTTGTAGTGGGTGTTGGTACTGTTGAAAAATTAGGTAATGGTTAATGAAATAGAAAAACATAGTTGTTAATTGAAAACCTTAATTGATATGTTAATGTTTTATTGAGACGACCCGACTTTCTACTCCCAGAAAATCGCATCATCTTGAAGAAAGAAAGGGATAAAAGAAGAAAGAAAGAGAAAGAAGAACACAAACAACATCAGAGAACTCACAGCGGAACGAATAAAATATAATATATCTCATAAAATATTATATAGTATCTCATTACATCAGAGTATATAACTAAAACAACAGATAATAGACAGTTATAAACTTCTGTCTAACTATACAACTCAAGTATACAAGAAACAGATAAAACACAGCGGATCCATAATATATCTACACGTCGAAGCCTCCTGCTCCATATCTCCTCCAAAAGTTCGTCAAGCTAACCTGATCCACTTGACTACTCATACATAATATGAGTACCCAAGAGTTTAATAAAACAAAAAATAAACACTCGGGTCAGACAGGGGTCTGGTGTGAGTAAACGGGTTAAAATTGCTTAACTTTAGAAAAACCTTTGAAAAGAAAAGGTATCACGCAAGAATTCCCACACATAAACATGGAAAAGTTTTTCCCTTACGCTAACCAAAACATTTGATAGGAAATCCAGTGATATTATAGTCTAGGGTTTTCAAGTAAATAAGAAATAGCCGAAATTGTTACATCTATTAAATTCCAGCTACTAGCCACAAAAGTGGGTAATACAGTCAAAACCGTAGGGTCTCGTAGGAAGAATGGGTTTCCATCAATGACAGGGCTACTGGGGTACCGCCCGTCACAGTACGTGGCCTAGATCAACATACCGAGGAGTCACCCTAACTCCCCTGCAACACAAGGCCGGAACCATCCCTTACTGGACAGTCCCGAACAAGACAACCCCGCAGTTGGCCGCGACCCAACTGCCCACTCAGCCGAATAAAAAGGGACTTCTAGACAGGGGAAAATCTTGCTCTCCAGTGGGAGCTACCCACGAAGCCTTGCTGCACCTTCCCTGTTTTAGCCATTCCCGGTTGATGAGGCTTGAAGCTACGATTACCTTTATAGAACACATCTATCTTAGAATGCTCATCGTCCACCTGACGATGTGCTGAAAGCATTCAATCCATACAAGTTCGTTCCGGGTTCAAACGAAACCGAAGGCACTATCTCGTTGCACTCATTATTGGAATCACCCTCAGAGTCAACGACCATAGCCCTTGCACTCTAATTCACCATCTCGAATCTATAAGCACTATTCCGTCAAACTCATTAAGGAATCACCCACATAGTTATACTAACGTATAGCCCTTACACCTCGAGTCTTCACTTGCTCCGCTTGGATCCACGTCCTAACGTTTAGTTGGAATCGGTGTGGTTTTGGATTCCAAATATGGAAATCCGATCCCGGTCTCGCCGAAACCAAACGCCATTTTAATGTCCAAGTTGTACTTAAGGGTTTTAAAAAATTTAACTTATATTCAGGATGATATAAACAATAAGATGAATCATATTATCACAAGAGATAATTCATATCAATATTCATCTACACAAAGCAGCATATCACATAACAAATATAACCAAATCATCCAGTATCAACCAATATCAATCAAAATCAATCATCCAATAGCAATCACCAAAATATTGATCATCCAATATCAATCAGTTAACCAATATTATCCAATCAACCCATATTAATCAAACATCCAAAACAAAATTGATTATCTCTAATCAATTGAGTTACCATAATCCTTCTTCATTAATTATTATTCCAAATAAATAATTTAATCATCTCTAATGATCTTAACTAATTAATCTTCCTGGATTAATTATATTTAATTACATTCAAGTAATTATCCTTAACCATATTCAGTAATTAACCCTTTAATTACTATCATTAATTACAATAATTAATGATCATTCATTAATTAATTAACTATAATTAATTACATTAGTTCTTAATTAATTACAATTAATTAATCACACTTAAATTAATTACTTTTATTAATCAACCTTGATTAATATTAATTAATGATCCTTATTAATTAATTTTAATTAATTAAATAATTAACTTATAATTAATCAACTAATTAATCATAATTAGTAATTAACAATTTGTAATTACTTAATTAAATTAATTAACTTCTTACTTAATTAATTTCTAATTTAATTAAATTAATCCTTGATTTATTAATCCAATTAATTAATCCTTAATTACTTCATTAAGTAATTATTAAACAATTAAATTAATAAATAAATCCTTAATTAATTACTTTATTAATTAATTACAATTTAATCAATTGCTCTTGGTAATTAATTTTAAATTTATCCCATTTATTAATTAATTAATCACATTGATTAATTAACTAAATAATTAAGTAATTAACTCTTAATTACTTACATAAGTAATTATCTCTAATTACTTCCATAAATGAATCTTAATTACTTTCTTAAATAATTAATTCCATTATTAAGTAATCCTTAATCCTTTAATTAATTATCTTTAAAACAATTATATTAATCAATTCTTTAATTGATATCATTAAGTGATTAGCCAATAATCACTTCAACTAATTACTCCATGAGTGATTATCATTAATTACTTCCAAAAGTAATTAACTGCCTTAATTACATTCACAATTAACCATTAATTTCTTTATTAAGTAATTATACTAAATTAATCCATAATTATGTGATTATTTAAAATTAAATAATTAATTAACTAATTATTTAAAATTAATTAAACAATTAATTAACTTCCTAGATTTAAAATCCTTAATTAATTAAGAAAACATTATTCTTAATTAATCTTTTTACTTATTAACAAATCATATTTAATTAAGCATTCATAAGTTCATAACAAAGATAAGTTAACCATATTTATCTTCATATCAAAAAATTTATAACGTAAAACCAATTATTCTATTTAGTTTCAAATCTTACATTTACCTTATTTGGAAATAAACATTTAGATATCATTTTTAAAAATTTAAAACACTTTAATTATCTAATTTAAACTTATTAATTTTCAAAATAAAAATTGAAACTTTGCTTTAAAATTTAATCTTAAAACTTTGATTAATTAATTAAATTCAGTTTCTCTTTTAAATTTGGATCTAAAAACTTCATTAATATAATTATTTTAAAAATCACACATCTTTAAAACATTTTAAAACTGAAATATAAATTTAATTTACATTTCGAAATATTTGATTAACTTAATATCAAACACAAGTTTTAAATTTTGTTTGTTTGTATATATATAAAAATTGATTACAGCTTACTGCTTGAACTTAATTATTTCAACAACAAGTTGAATTAGCATTAAGATATCACACAGAACAAACTATAACCCACAATCCAAACTCGATAAAATCACCTAAACTACACGAGCCAGATCCTAAAAACCCGAGTCAAACGTGGCAATACACGAACCCTCCCCGAGTTAATCCCTAACCCTCTCATCTTCGAGTCATCTCAACAAAAACACGAGAGCAACCCAGGAAAACACAAGCTCCACTTGCGTTCAATTCGTCTTCTCCAGTACTCATCACCCAGCCTAAACTGTGCACGAACATGGTGCACGTGTCCATCGTCCTCCGGCGAATTTTAGTCACCGCGACCATCGGTGATGATCACCCAACCACTCATGACAACGGAATCAAACCCAGAACCCATTGATTCGAGCTCAAACGAAATTGGGTTGTTCGAACCCAAAATTCAACTGCAGTCGCCAGGAAAACAAACCCATCACCCGCGGCGCCGACCACCTTACGCCTCCCCACTCCGTCCATGAACTCACACCACCCAAACACGACTCCACCCCAAGCCAACCCCAGCTCGATCATCTCCACGCTCCACAAAATCGAATTTCCCAAACTCAAAATAAAACAGTATCCAAACCCTACAAATCAAATTTCTAAAATCTGTGTTACATAATAAATTCGATCAGTATTTTTCTAGCGTTAAGCATCAATTAACACAGCCTCAATTCAAATTTCAAAGCCTATAAATCACTCAGTCACATGAATTTGACAAAACCCGCAAATTTAGAAAAATCCAAAATTCATTTTCAACTGTAAGTTAGAAATTCTGATTTTTGTTTTAAAATTCATATCATGCATTATAGATTTAGGATATAAATTTTATTCATCAAAATTCGATCATGATTTACTTGATATAATTATTTGATTTTACTGGATATCCTACTTCCTGTAGTTTTCTTAACTGTTTCATATGCAAATTTATCTTTAACACTTAACTCGTGTTGAACCTAACTTCTATATTTGAAGATATTAACTCAGCATCACCTTACTGTATTTAAAATTTGAAGTTTACAGAAATTTTGCTTTGAAATAACAGAGGAGTTAAAATTTCTTTTAACAGATCATTTACAGTAAACACACCTGCATGCAAACAACAAACTTTCACAACATAAGGCACTAATCCATATAAATTTAAGCTATAGGATTTTAATACAGGTAAATAACAACACATGCATGACATTAGAATAAGATTCAACTGTTTTTAAAAACATTTACTCACCTGATTTTCAAAAATGCAGAGCAGGGAACAACAGTATTCATCCCAGGCTTGAATTCTTTAATTTTGAAAAAGCTTTTAATTACTATTGTAAAATCCATCCGCATGCTTCCAATTGTAGTTTCAAACTTGCAGATGAACACCACATAATCTTGGGTTGATCTTGCTGAATTGCAGGTTGCAGATTTCCAAGTTGCTATGAAGTTTATTGCTTGATTTTGAGTTTGCAGATTTGTTTTTACTTCAGATTTGATTTTGGTTTAGTTTCATGATTGAGAAAAAGAAAATTTTCTGTTTTGAGCTAAGAAAGAAGACAAAGGAAAAATGTTTGTGAAAAACTAACTTTCTTTTTCCAAAACATTTATTAAAATTAAAATGAAAATAATGCCACATGTTCTTTAATTCAAACAAATGTCACTCCACTTGCTTAATTTACTTGCATGTGTTATTTAAAGGATTAACATGTTTTACACATGTATTTAAGTATATTTAATAGATTTTCATTTAATTTAAAAGAAAATATAAGCTTTCTTAATTAAGTTACTTAATAAATAAATTCTTATATATGTGAATATAAATTTACCTTTTAAAGAGAATATTATAAAACTAGTTAAAACACAAATGAATTGCTTATACATGTATTCACAAATCTAAACATTTAAAATTAAACATTTTGAAACAAAAATAAAACTTTGATTAAATCCTAATTAAACTATCATCTTAAAAGTAAATAACAAATCTTATATTTTTGAAAACAATTGAATTAATCTAAATTAACTTTTGAAAAGTCTTATTGAATTTAAAACAAAGCTTTAAATTACAATTCATTCATATATCAATTATTAATAGAATAAATTAAATTCCAAAACAATCCAAATTGTAACATATACTTACATATATATTACAATTTTAAAATTAATCTTTAATTAAAACAATAAATATCCTATTCACAATATATATCAATTGTATATATTATAAACAGAATAAAATTTGATTAGCTTTGAAAAACAATTCTTATCAAATTTAAATTGTCAGAAAGATATTGATCACCATTAACATATTAAATATTTATTAACCTTAAAAGGAATAAATTAGACAAATTTAAATTAAAATTATAAAGAAAATTATCAACCAGTTAAATTATTAATACAGATTATTAAATTCTTATTGCCCAAAATTCCGGGTCGTTACAATCCTTCCCCCTTAAAAGAATTTCGTCCCCGAAATTTAAAAGCAAAGGTAATTTAATAATCCAGTACAGATTTTAATTTAAATTAGCAAAGCATTCCTAACAACCAGTTATTAATATCCATAGCAATCAAATAAACAAACAAACTTAACTAATCATTCTGACACAAATCAGAATAAAACTCTAATACTATCTCGAGTTTCCCCAAGTATAAATCACCGGGAGACTCGCTCAAAAAAAGCCAACAAACTAACTACACCACCAAAATCCAGAGCTCCTCTCATCTCTAGATCCTTCAATCTAAACAGAACATCAGACTTCTTTCAAATCCAGCTCATCATCCATCTCCAACAGAACTACAGATTTACCAACCAAACGATGAATCATACACGTATTCCCTCAGAGATACGTGTTACAAAATGAATTTCAGCTATCCAAACTGGCAATTCAATCTTATCCTATCTAAAACACAGATAAGACATCTCAAATGCTACAGCACTAACCAGACAATCTTATCCAATTACTGCTCTCTTAACCAGAGAATTCTTATCAACAATGAAGACTCCAACTTCGAATACCAAACTCCTTATTTCTTATCTGAATAACTCAACATACGATCCAAGGCTGCTAATATTCTTCCTATTCAGCTCAACCTATGCTGATACTTCCAGAAACAACTAGACTAAAGCAAATAGCTTCTGGATCCTATTCAACAGAAAAGTCTTCCAAAATCCGTCAAAATCTAGAACTCAAGCTCTACTACTCAAGCAATAGCAGACAGAACTTGCTTCCTTTCTTGCACAGCAGCTACCTCGCTTCCGCTGCACAACTCTGATTCTGAAATAGATAAGAATACTGCTGATGAACATGAATACAAACTTATCCAATATACCCGGGAAAATTTTTGTTCATCAAATCCATAAAAAATCTGAGTGACTCATCTGACTCAGTCACACATCCTTATAGCAGTAATCCAAACTCATAAACTAAATCGAACCAATCCAAAAATATTCCTGAGCTGCTACACCAACTCTTCTTACTTCAAAAACCATCCAACTTCCAGGCTAACTACCAACATCGCTTCTGGAACCAAAACAATATGGAACTCAACTCTAGATGCTGAAAAACTCCTGATAAACTTAATCTACATGAGAACCCTCAGCCTCAAACAACAGATCACCCAAGATAGCCTAAGAAAATTCCCAACTAATCGCAAGTCACTTTTGCGATCCTAGCTAGTTCGGATTCCAAATAAAACTGTCCCCTCTTTATCAATTAGAACAGCTTAAACTTTTCCAAACAAAGTTAACCCTTCAAGAAAACATCACCACCTTCATCCCGGACTGCTGAAAGAGAGCCATAAAGATTCCTGAACCATCGAAGAAACAACCAACACTGCTGCTTCCAAACTCTACCTCGATGATACTGCGAAGCCAAAAGATCTCCTCGTCAGCACACCGAACACTTCGAGTTGCACTACTACCACAGCCAACCAAAGACTTCAAATCCAAAGGCTCCTCCAAAACCCAAAACCACACAACGGACCTCCGAGATGACAGACATTCCAAAAGAAACTCGGGCTCCAAATCCAAGCCAAGTATCCATATCTCGCTTTCCTTAGGGAATGATAGATGAGACCATGCCAAAGCAAATAACTTATAGACCTTAGTCTCATATCCCAAACAGCCAAACTCCTCGCTAGAGATCCAAACAACTTCTACACAGACGAATCTTCTCTGTGGCAGGTAAAGGCTGCTCCTCAACCACCTCTAAAACTGCTTCAAGAGAAAACACCTTCAGAAAAATCCAAGGATACTGCATCTCATAACGCAATTACCGAGATATCATCACTTACTACTGCACTTCCAACAGATCCAAACACAAGAAAAATTCGCTTACCCGAGCGAAATCCAAACTTACGCTTCAAAGATAAACTCCGAATCTTCAAAAGATTTCCTTCAGATATCAGAGAAATCCTCACTCCAAACTACAAATCTTACTCGAGACGGTATTAGGTCTGCAGTCTCGACAAATACTTACAAATCTCAACATATGGAACCTCTTTGATCAGTGGTAGTCGTGTTACACACACAAACCACTACTCCATCTACCTCTAAAAATTATGTTGGAAAATCCGTATAGATAACCCAACGAATTAGGTAGACATATATATATAAATATATGGTTATATATAATAATTACAAGTACGCTCTCTCAAGAAAGACACCATGATGCAGCACGATCTACAAATGCACCAGGCTTAGGTCGCTCACGACCTAAGGGGGAAGATTTTGGTCGCTCACGACCTAGTGGGGTAAGCTCGCAAGTGCCAGCTGCAGAAGGGTTTGATGGGAAACGACTTAATATGAAGATAGCTCGTCCAAACGACCTAATTAATAAAGGCAAACGACCTATCGAAGTTCGCTCGGAGTTAAGTCGCTCAGAAACTTTAGGACGCTCACGACCTAGTAAGGGTAGCTCGCAAACATTTGTAGTGAAGAAAGGTCGGCAACGACCTAGTGTGAACGTAGTGAAGATGGGTCGGCAGCGACCTAGTGACCAAACGAGTAATGCAGTAGAGAAAAGACCAACGAGTTACGTGGGAGAAAGGAAACCAGCGACCTACGTTAAGTCGCTCAACTTTAGGTCGCTTGAAGAATTCCAGGCACCGCTTCTTTAGGTCGCTCAAGCGACCTAACGACCTATGATAGGTCGCTGACCTTTATACCGAAGAATGTTAAGTCGCTGAAGAGTTATGCCGCATGGAGCTTAGGTCGCATGATATATAGGTCGTATGTGTTTTGGGTCGCGTGGACTTGTGTTGTAATAAGTTGTTGTACTATTGTTTCTTAAGTCGTTTTCGACCTATGATAGGTCGTAAGTCGGGTCATGTATGTTGTGTTTTGTACGGTTCCGTGTTGTATATAAGCTGAGTCGCTTGATGTAATACGTAGGTCGTTAACGACCTTGTTTAGGTCGTACGTCGTGTACTTGTGAGATTCGTGTCTGGGTCGTGTATTGGTGTTAGGTCGCGTGCGACCTAGTGAAGGAAGTTAGGTCTTGAGCGACCTATGGAAGGTCGGTGGTGTTGTAAGTTGTTGTGTGGTGTGATGTAGCCTATAAATAGGCGAGTTGGGGTCATTTGTAAAGGTGGTTGATTTTTGAATAAAATTCTCTTTTGTTAGCTTTGTGCTTTCAATTTAAATCGGTAGTTGAGTGTAATCTCCTATTTCCACTTTCGGTTATTCGAGTGCGCTCGAATCAACGATTGTTGAAGCCGATTCGCGGAATCAAGTGCGCTTGATCAACACTTGAAGAATTGAAGATCTTTGTTTCTCGGTATCGTGCGCGATCAACGAGACGAAGATAGCTAGAATTCGGTATCTTTGTGATCAACGAATTTGGGCATTTCAATGTCTTCAATCCACCGATTGTTACTTCATCGATCCATATCGTTTTGTTAATAATCCGCTGCGTCAGTTTTGGTATCAGAGCTTGACTTAGCCAATCATAGCTAAGACGAGTCTTGGAGCCAAGGAGTTTGAAGTTTGGTGTTCATCGTGTTCATCGCGAGATTGCAACAAGTTTGGAGTTTTCGATCCATTTCATTTTGGATCAAAGTGTGGAAGTTGTTTGAGTTGATTTGTGTTGAAGTGTGAAGGCCGAACATAACTTTGTGCTAAGTATAGGCCGTGCATCAGTTTGGTATCATTGTTCGAAGAGTTATGCCGTGCGAGCCAAGTTGAGCCGAGTTAGTGGAGCCGTGACCTGTTTTGAGCTGAAGCTTTGTTGAAGAATTTTGAAATATTTGTTAAAGTGTTGTGAAATCTAACCATGCCGCCGAGAAGAGCTAATCGTCATCAGAATGTTGAAGCGTTGTATAGGAGAGAAGAAGCCAAGCTTATGGAACAACTTATTAATGAAAAGTTTGATGAAGGCATTGGAAAGTTAGAGAAGTTGATGAATGATTTAAATCAAAATCAAAGGAGAAGATCACCAATCTCGAACCATGGAGGAAATCGAGTTTCGCCATCGGTTACGGAAGCGAGAAGGGTATCACCGCAATCTTTTAGAGAGAGAAGAGAAACATCAATTTCATCAAGGAGAGATCACCATGACGATGGGCATGAAGAGAGAAGAACTCCACGTGAATTTGAAGATGAGCCATATCGAGATGAAGAGAGACATAGTAGAAGAGACATGCGTGATCGAAGGGATGATAATGGTCGAGATCGATATAGACGTACATTTGATTTTGATGAAGAGGGTGATAGAGCTAGCATGCATTATCGAGATCGAGACCAAGTTAGAAATTCATATCGGGATGCAGATGATGATCGTCGATGGGAATCGGGTATGAAGATGGAAATTCCAGAGTTCAAGGGTGGAATGGTAGTAGAAGAATTTCTTGATTTGTCTAATGTTGAAGAGATCTTTGATTTCAAGGAGGTTCCTGAGCATAGAAGAGTGAAGTTGGTTGCAAGTAGGTTGAGGTGGAGAGCTTTGGCATGGTGGCAACAAACTAAGCTTACGAGAGAGAGAATGAGGAAGTCAAAGATTGAGTCTTGGGATACGATGAAGAAGTTGTCGAGAGCTACATTTTTACCTTACAACTATCAATCACTTATGTACCAGAGATTGCAGAATCTGAGGCAGGAGATGAAGTCAGTTAATGATTATGCAGATGAATTTTACCAACTCATTGCCAGGAATGATATTATGGAGACAGAAGAACAGCTGACTGCCAGATTTGTTGGGGGGTTGAGAATGCAGGTCCAGGATATGGTTAATATGTTCGATCCAAGATCTGTAGCAGAGGCACATCAAAAAGCGTTGGCTTGGGAGAAGCATGGAAGGCGAGGAGGTGGCGTGTTTACTAATTCCAATAATCCAATGAAGGGGTTCTAGTGGAAGTTCTAATGTTTCTAAACCTATCAGTAAACCAGTGGTGAAGGAGGTCGAGAAGACAAAGGTTAATAGCATTTTCAAATGTTACAATTGTCAGGAGTTGGGTCACAAAAGCAATGAATGTCCAAAGCCGAAGAGGAGAGCAATGGTTGCAGAGGTTGAAGAAGACGATGTGGAAGTTGATTGTTCTAATTCACCTTATGTTGAGGAGGAAGAAGAATTGTTCGGAGATGAAGGGTGCAATTTAATGATGAGGAGAAGTTATTAAGAAGAGGAAGACAGTTGGTTGAGGAATAACATATTTCAGTCCACATGCACTATTCTGGGAAAGGTTTACAAGTTCGTCATTGATGCTGGGAGTTGTGACAATATTATCTCTACTAAAGCAGTAAGGAAGCTGAACTTGAAGACTGAGAAGCATCCTAAACCGTACAAGCTAGCATGGTTAAGGAAGGGTGGTGAAGTGAAAGTTGGGCGAAGAGCTTGTGTGAATTTTTCAATTGGAAAGAAGTACAAAGATGAAATCTGGTGTGATGTTGTGGACATGGATGTGTGTCATCTGTTGTTGGGCAGACCATGGCAGTTTGATAGAGCAGTACAACACGATGGTCGCGCTAACAGCTACAGTTTCATGTTTGAAGGTACTAAGATTATTTTAGTTCCGAAAAAACAACAACAGAAGGAAAGCAAGCTGGAGGAGACTGAAGAGCTAAAAACTTTGCTATCTTTGAAGGAGTTTGTTAAAGAAGTTGAAGAGGAGCCTGAAGTCTATTTGTTGATTGGACGAGAGAGTCATGAAGAGGTTGAAATTCCAGAAGAAGCAAAACCAGTTTTGAAAGAATTTGAAGACGTATTTCCAGAAGAGTTGCCTAAGGAGTTATCGCCACTGAGAGACATTCAACATCAAATCGATCTTGTTCTGGGAGCAGTATTACCGCATAGACCACATTATCGAATGAGTCCGAAGGAACATGAAGAATTGAGGAGGCAGGTGGAAGAGTTGCTTGAACAAGGGCGAGCGCAGGAGAGTTTGAGTCCGTGTGCAGTGCCAGCTTTATTGGTACCAAAGAAGGATGGAACATGGAGGATGTGCACTGACAGTCGAGCATTGAATAAGATCACTGTGAGGTATAGATTCCCAATGCCGAGGTTGGATGACTTGCTAGATCAGTTGAGTGGGGCTACTATATTTTCGAAGATTGATTTGAAGAGCGGATATCATCAGATTCGAATTAAACCAGGAGATGAATGGAAAACAGCATTCAAGACAAGGGAAGGTCTATACGAATGGTTGGTTATGCCATTTGGTTTATCAAATGCACCTAGTACATTCATGCGGATGATGAATCAAATCTTTAGACCATTCATTGGGAAATTCGTGGTGGTATATTTTGATGATATTCTGATATATAGTGGAAGTACAGAGGAGCATGTAGAGCATTTGCGGAAGGTGTTAATTATTCTTCGTGAGGAATAGTTCTATGCCGCAACAAAGAAATGTGTGTTTATGGCGAGAAGCGTTTTATTTCTGGGGTATGTTTTGTCAGGAGAAGGTATCCAGGTGGACCAGAATAAAGTTGAAGCAGTCAGAAATTGACCACAGCCGAGGACAATTACAGAAGTGAGAAGTTTTCATAGGCTAGCGTAATTCTACCGAAGATTCATTCCACACTTCAGTAGCGTGATGGATCCAGTTACTGATTGCATGAAGGGTAAACAATTTTCGTGGTCAGAGGAAGCCGGGAATGCTTTTGGAAGGATCAAGGATTTGTTGACGTCTGCATCAATTCTCGTTTTACCAGATTTTCAGTTAGTGTTCGAGCTACATACTGATGCATCAAAGGTTGGAATTGGAGGAGTGCTGAGTCAGAGGGGACGTCCAATTGCATACTTTAGTGAGAAGTTATCAGGGGCAAAGATGAGATATAGTACGTATGATGTGGAGTTTTATGCTGTCGTGCAAACAGTGAAACATTGGAGACACTATCTGTTCCATCAGGAGTTTGTTCTTTACACAGACCATGAAGCTTTGAAACATTTACAAGGACAAGACAAGATTTCAGCGAGACATGCGTCATGGATTGCTTATTTGCAACAGTTTACTTTTGTCGTGAAGCACAAATCAGGGGTAACGAATCGCGTGGCTGATGCTTTGAGTAGGAGGAGTCATCTATTAACGACAATGAAGATTGAGGTGACAGGATTTGAATTATTGCCGGAATTGTTTGAGGAGGATCCTTACTTTGCAAAGTTCGTTGAGAAAGTTAAGGATGGAGATACTGATGAATTTGTGTTGGTTGATGGATTCTTGTTCAAGGAGAGTCGATTATGCATTCCAGACTGTAGCCTGAGAATGAAGATAGTAAAGGAGCTTCATGAGGAAGGACATGCGGGTAGAGACCGAACATTGCAGTTAATCTCCCAATCCTACTATTGGCCATCGATGAGGAAGGAAGTTGAAAGGTTTGTTCAGATATGTCATATCTGTCAGCTTTTGAAAGGAACAGCGACAAATGCTGGGTTGTATATGCCGTTACCTGTACCGATTAAACCATGGGTTGATATCAGCATGGATTTCGTGTTGGGTTTGCCGAGAACGCAAAGGGGAAATGACTCGATATATGTTGCGGTGGATCGTTTCTCGAAGATGGTGCATTTTGTTGCTTGTAAGAGGACGGCAGATGCTGTTCATGTTGCTCAGTTGTTTTTCAAGGAGATCTATCGACTTCATGGATTGCTAGAATCTATTGTGTCGGATAGGGATACTCGTTTTCTGAGTAACTTTTGGCTAAGTTTGTGGAAGATGGTCGGAACGAAGCTGAATTTTAGCAGCGCTTATCATCCGCAAACTACGGGTAAACGGAGGTGGTTAACAGATCGTTGGGGAATTTATTGAGATGTTTAGTGAAAGATAATTTGAAAAGTTGGGATTCGAAATTGTGTCAAGCGGAGTTTGCTCACAACCATGCGGTTAATTGAAGCACAGGATTCAGTCCATTTCAGGTTGTTTATTCGACAATTCCAAAGGGGCCGTTGGATTTGACAACAATACCATATCAGAAGGGAGTTGTTAAGCGGGCTAGTGATTTCGTAAATGAGTTACAGGAGTGCCACAGAACTGTTCATGACCGGTTGCTTGCATCAAATGAAAAGTATAAACGACTGGCGGATAAGAAGCGGAGAAGTGTGAATTTCGAGGAAGGTGATTTGGTTTATGCAGTACTGACAAAAGATCGTTTTCCTGTGGGAACGTATAATAAATTGAAGGCGCGAAAAATTGGTCTAATCGAAATTTTGAAGAAAATCAATGAGAATGCGTATCAAGTGAAATTACCTGATGAAGTTCATACTTCTGATGTTTTCAACGTCAAATACTTAATTCCGTTTCATGGAAATGAACTTATTGTGGAAGAAGATGGTGAAAATTCGAGGTCGAATTTCTACCAACAAGGAGAAGATGGTGCAGCATGATCTACAAATGCACCAGGCTTAGGTCGCTCACGACCTAAGGGGGAAGATTTAGGTCGCTCACGACCTAGTGGGGTAAGCTCGCAAGTGCCATCTGCAGAAGGGTTTGATGGGAAACGACTTAATATGAAGATAGCTCGTCCAAACGACCTAATTAATAAAGGCAAACGACCTATCGAAGTTCGCTCGAAGTTAAGTCGCTCAGAAACTTTAGGACGCTCACGACCTAGTAAGGGTAGCTCGCAAACATCTGTAGTGAAGAAAGGTCGGCAGCGACCTAGTGTGAACGTAGTGAAGATGGGTCGGCAGCGACCTAGTGACCAAACGAGTAATGCAGTAGAGAAAAGACCAACGAGTTACGTGGGAGAAAGGAAACCAGCGTCCTACGTTAAGTCGCTCAACTTTAGGTCGCTTGAAGAATTCCAGGCACCGCTTCTTTAGGTCGCTCAAGCGACCTAACGACCTATGATAGGTCGCTGACCTTTATGCCGAAGAATGTTAAGTCGCTGAAGAGTTATGCCGCATGGAGCTTATGTCGCATGATATATAGGTCGTATGTGTTTTGGGTCGCGTGGACTTGTGTTGTAATAAGTTGTTGTACTATTGTTTCTTAAGTCGTTTTCGACCTATGATAGGTCGTAAGTCGGGTCATGTATGTTGTGTTTTGTACGGTTCCGTGTTGTATATTAGCTGAGTCGCTTGATGTAATACGTAGGTCGTTAACGACCTTGTTTAGGTCGTACGTCGTGTACTTGTGAGATTCGTGTCTGGGTCGTGTATTGGTGTTAGGTCGCGTGCGACCTAGTGAAGGAAGTTAGGTCGTGAACGGCCTATGGAAGGTCGGTGGTGTTGTAAGGTGTTGTGTGGTGTGATGTAGCATATAAATAGGCGAGTTGGGGTCATTTGTAAAGGTGGTTGATTTTTTAATAAAATTACCTTTTGTTAGCTTTGTGCTTTCAATTTAAATCGGTAGTTGTCTCCTATCTCCACTTTCGGTTATTCGAGTGCGCTCGAATCAACGATTGTTGAAGCCGATTCGCAGAATCAAGTGCGCTTGATCAACGCTTGAAGAATTGAAGATCTTTGTTTCTCGGTATCGTGCACGATCAAAGAGACGAAGATAGCTAGAATTCGGTATCTTTATGATCAACGAATTTGGGCATTTCAGTATCTTCAATCCATCGATTGTTACTTCATCGATCCATATCGCTTTGTTAATAATCTGTTGCGTCACACCACTACAGAGCCTAGGTATTCACTCAACCTAATGCGCCCTAAAGAAAGACATACTTCAGAGCCTAGGTATTCACTCAGCCTAACGCTCTGATACCAAGTGAGATGACCCGACTTTCTACTCCCGGAAAATCGCATCATCTTGAAGAAAGAAAGGGATAGAAGAAGAAAGAAAGAGAAAGAAGAACACAAACAACATCAGAGAACTCACAGCGGAACGAATAAAATACAATATATCTCATAAAATATTACATAGTATCTCATTACATCAGAGTACATAACTAAAACAACAGATAATGGACAGTTATAAACTTCTGTCTAACTATACAACTCAAGTATACAAGAAACAGATAAAACACAGCGGATCCATAATATATCTACACCTCGAAGCCTCCTGCTACATATCTCCTTCAAAAGTTCGTCAAGCTAACCTGATCCACTTGACTACTCATACATAATATGAGTACCCAAGAGTTTAATAAAACAGAAAATAAACACTCGGGTCAGACAGGGGTCTGGTGTGAGTAAACGGGTTAAAATTGCTTAACTTTAGAAAAATCTTCGAAAAGAAAAGGTATCACGTAAGACTTCCCACACATAAACGTGGAAAAGTTTTTCCCTTACGCTAACCAAAACATTTGGTAGGAAATCCAGTGATATTATAATAGTGTCTAGGGTTTCCAAGTAAATAAGAAATAGCCGAAATTGTTACATCTATTAAATTCCAGCTACTAGCCACAAAAGTGGGTAATACAATCAAAACCGTAGGGTCTCGTAGGAAGAATGAGTTTCCATCAATGGCAAGGCTACTAGGGAACCCCCCGTCACAGTACGTGGCCTAGATCAATGTACCAAGGAGCCACCCTAACTCCCCTGCAACACAAGGCTGGAACCATCCCTTACTGGACAGTACCGAACAAGATAACCCCGCAGTTGGCCGCGACCCAACTGCCCACACAGCCGAATAAAAAGGGACTTCTAGATAGGGGAGAATCTTGCTCTCCAGTGGGAGCTACCCACGAAGCCTTACTGCACCTCCCTTGTTTTAGCCATTCCCGGTTGATGAGGCTTGAGGCTACGATTACCTTTATAGAACACATCTATCATAGAATGCTCATCGTCCACCTGACGATGTGCTGAAAGCATTCAATCCATACAAGTTCGTTCCAGGTTCTAACGAAACCGAAGGCACTATCTCGTTGCACTCATTATTGGAATCACCCACAGAGTCAACGACCATAGCCCTTGCACTCTAATTCACCATCTCGAATCTATAAGCACTATTCCATCAAACTCATTATGGAATCACCCACAGAGTTATACTGACGTATCGCCCTTACACCTCGAGTCTTCACTTGCTCCACTTGGATTCACGTCCTAACGTTTAATTGGAATCGGTGTGGTTTTCGGATTCCAAATATGGAAATCCGATCTCGGTCTCACCGAAACCAAGCGCCATTTTAATGTCCAAGTTGTACTTAAGGGTTTTAAACAATTTAACTTATATTCAAGATGATATAAACAATAAGATGAATCATATTATCACAAGAGAAAATTCATATCAATATTCATCTACACAAAGCAGCATATCACATAACAGACATAACCAAATCGTCCAGTGTTGGGTGCATTTCTACCGCCATCGGTCCATAAGGAAAAGGAGAAGCCAAGCCTCCCCACCTCAAAGCCGAACCAGACCATTCGGTACCGAAGCATTTGGTACCGGATCAACTTCCCTGCCGAGCCAAACTCCATTACCTCGCCTTCACCGGTCCAAATCCACACCGGACCGGACCATCCATCCCTCACCGGACCACGTACCACCGGTCCAAAACCCCACACCACCGAACCAGCCATACCGGACCAAGGTCCAATCTCCCACCATCTACCACCAAACCAAAGCTTCACCAGACCATCCACTTATTACCGAATCAAGGCCAAAGAGACACGACAGGACCAATTCTTCCAGGCCAGATTTCTTCAGCCCAGGCCCACCAGCAGCTATATACTTCCAAGACCCCTGCCCCCAACCTCACTGTATAAATAGAGGGGCAGGGGTACAACAATGGCAGACAAGTTTGAGAGCTCAAGCACGGAAGGAACTTTCAAACAACTTTTATATACTTGTATACAAAGCTTTGTACTTATAATCTGAAAGAAAACGGAGAATAACATATAAAGTGGATGTAGGCACGTTCTGGCCGAACCACTATAAATCTGTGTGTCTTTTACAGTTTAGTCCCTACTTTTTATATATTTGCGTAAATCACCCAAACCACTAGAAACAACCTAAAATCTACTAATTCACACGACTTGGAGGTGTTTGTCCATTTTTTGTGCAAACATTTTTGGTTCTTTCACTGAGAACCAAGCTAGAAGCTACAACTTCTCCTACTCAACCTTCTTCCTCATAGCATCGTTCCTTGCTCCGACAACATGACTTCCAGGCAGAGGAGAGATGTTAACAAAGGAAAGAACGTCGCAACTAGCAGTATCCCAGATCCAGTGGCCCCAAATCAAGAGAATCATCCCGTTTTAACAGCAATACCAGATGAAAATCAGGCAAATCCAACATCCCCCGCCGCGGAACAACCAATTACTAGGGCAGATCTAGACAGGGTTGTGGCTGAAGTAACTAACCGCTTCGCATCTCAACAAGAAGCCTTGGTGGACCAATTCATGTCATGCCTAAGGGATGCTGAAGAATCCAACCGCAACACCGAATCATGGGGCTAGTCCCAATCTGGAGGATCTGGAAGGCGACAAAGACCTTTCTTCTTCGAAGAGGTTAACAACATAACCAGCCATGGTAGGAGCCGAGCCCGGTCTCAGCCCGAAGTCCGACCCGAGGAAACACTTGGAACCGAACCCAACGGGGGAGGTGCCAGGCAAGGGTCGGATGTAGCTGAGCCTGTCATGCTACCTAACCATGAAAACACCAGTAGACGGGGCCGAGCTGGAGTCCAGCCCGAAGTTGGACCCGAGGAAGCGCTGAGAACAGAACCCAGCAGGGGAAGATCAAGGCAAGGGCCAACTATGGCTGACCCCAGCATGCCCCCAGAAGAGCAGAGACAGCCTTTAGAGAATGTTAGGAGTAACAGACGATACCATCCCTACAAGTCATCTGGACGGAATCAATCCCGCAGGGAAGAACCAAGCTCATTTTTGTCCGCTCCAAGTTCTGATGAAAGGATGGCGCGAATGTTCAGAGAGTGCGTCCAACGGGAGCAAAGGGATCGGGCGATAGGTGCTAGGGTAACCAGCCCCTTCACCCGCAATATTGAAACTGTCATCACCCCCCGAGAATGGAAAATGCCAACGATGGAACCTTACAAGGGAACCTCTGACCCCATCGTACACTTACAGAGGTACACCCAACATATGCTCATGAGCGGAGCAACAGAGGGAGTGTTGTGTAAATGCTTCCCACTATTCTTGGAAGATCTAGCTACCTCCTGGTTCTGCCACCTACCCCAAGGGTCTGTCAGCTCATGGGAAATGTTGAAAGAAAAGTTCATCAGTCAGTTCCGCATTCATGTGGAGCAACCCAAGGACGCTTATTCCTTATCTAATATCAAACAGAAACCCGAAGAGACATTGCAACAATATCTAACCCGATTCAACGCCGCGGCAACCGCAGTCCAAGATGCCGACGAGAAACTTATCCTAATGGCCCTTTGAAGTGGTGTACATCCAGATACTAAATTTGCTAGAAGACTAACCAAGGAAAAACTAGCTACTTTACCTGATTTCTTCCATGAAGCTGGAAAGTATATGAGACTTGAGGACACTGCCATTGAAAGGCAATCAGGGCAACAGGCTAAGACGGCTACAGATAGGTTCCCCGCTGCAGCAAAGGATGTTCGAAGAAATGACTTTAGAGACAATGCTGGGGGCAAAAAGGGAGAAAAGTGCTTATATCGACCAGGACCAAGATTTGAATCTTACACTCCTTTGAATGAAACGATCGAAAACATCTTCCTAGCCGCTCAAGAAGAAGTTAGGTACAAGCGCCCCCCGCACAAGGAGTCAGATAGCGCACTCAAATCTGGAAAGTTCTGCCGCTTCCACGAATCCCACGGACATGATACGAATGAATGCCACCATCTCCGGGACTTGATTGAAGAACACATCAGAAGGAGAAGACTGGAGCGCTATGTAAAAGGCCAGAACAGGTCTTCAACTCCGGCCAATGAGAATCCTGGACTACCCCCCCCCCCCAGAAGCAGGTGGGGGAAGTCGCAACACCAGCGGCTCTAGTCAAGAGAAGATAGTGTCCACACCATATCAGGAGGACCGCACATCGCCGACAGAAGCTGGGCGGAGATGGAAAGATACGGTAAGTCACTGAGGAACGCTGAAGGCTGCGTTAATTCTGTTATGGAAGAACGCCACCCGAAACGGAAAGAGAATTACGACATCACATTCAGTAGGCGTGATCTAGAGGGAAGACAATACCCGCACATGAATCCTATGATCATCTCTGCATGGTTCGGACCCGCCAAAGTTTTTTCGAATTTTAAGAGACACTGGAAGCTCGGTGAATATCCTATTCAAGCATGCTTTCGACAAAATGAAACTATCGATGAAGGATGTGTCTCCCTGCAACAAGCCACTATATGGTTTCACTGGAGATGCGAAGATACCCCTCGGGCAACTGGACCTTTCTGTTGAAATAGGAAGTCATCCCCGCTCCGCTGTGCGAAAACAAACATTTGTGCTAATAAAGAACCACTCGGCCTACAACGCCTTTTTGGGAAGACCAGCCTTGTCTGACTTCCAAATTGTCCTAGCCCCGTGGTGCTTGAAGATGAAATTTCCGACCGATAACGGAATAGGAGAAATGGAGGGAGATCAAGACGCTGCTCGAGACTGCTATGTAACTGAACTTCGCAATAACCGCAGAAATGATAAAGGGAAAAATGCAGAGACTACTCTCTGCACGAAGAGCTTGGAAGCATAGCAACTAAAGAAAGCCCTCCCCTTCGATATACCAGTGATCCTTTCAATGAATTAGACCCAGGGACAAAGAGGAGGAGGCTACCGCCGAGCTTGCAGAGGCTATGGAATTCGTATCCGTAGACAAACACGACCCAAGTAGACTGCTGAGAGTCGGGTCTCAGTTAAAAGAAGAATTAAAAAATCAACTCATTGATTTTCTTCGCCACAACATGCATGTATTTGCATGGACACACGCTGACATGACAGGAATCTCCCCAGACGTAGCATGCCACATGCTGAACATCGATCCCACCAAGGTGCCAGTGAAGCAGAAAAAGAGGAGCATGGGGGCAAAACGATCAGCAGCCCTCGAGGAAGAAGTAAAGAACTTACTTGCCAATGACTTCATACGGGAAGCCATCTACCCAGAATGGATCGCCAACCTGGTACTGGTAAAGAAAGCTAAAGGGAAGTGGCGAACATGCATCGATTTCTCCAACTTAAATGATGCCTGCCCAAAGGACTGCTTCCCACTCCCCCGAATCGACCAACTCGTGGATAGCACTGCCGGAAACGAACTCTATCCTTCATGGACGCATACTCAGGATATAACCAGATCCCTATGCACGCCCCCGATCAAGACCACACTAGCTTCATCACTAACCGGGGATTGTACTGCTACAAAGTAATGCCTTTTGGACTTAAAAACGCCGGGGCTACTTATCAGCGCCTTGTCAACAAGATGTTTGCGGAACTAATAGGATGAACTATGGAAGTTTATGTGGATGACATGCTGGTAAAATCGAGGAAAGCCAACGATCATATAAACCACCTGGATGAGATGTTTCAAGTACTTCGCCAATAAGGAATGAAGCTGAACCCTCTAAAGTGCTCCTTCGGGGTGTCGTCGGGAAAGTTCTTGGGATTCGTCGTTCATGCCGGAGGGATTGAAGCAAACACCGAACAAGTTCGAGCTTTACAAGATATCAAGATACCGTCCACTCGAAGGGAAATGCAAAGCCTGAACGGGAAAGTGGCCGCCCTAAGTAGGTTCATCTCTAAAGCAACCGACAAATGCATCCCTTTCTTCGAGGCTTTAAAGAAGGACAAAGGAAAGTTCGAATGGACTGACGAATGCTCGACAACCTTCCTTAATTTAATCGGACACCTCCAGAAACCACCGGTGCTCTCAACTCCAAATGAAGGCGAGGAATTGTACTTATACCTTGCTATATCGTCTCATGCTTTAAGCGCCGCTTTGGTGAGAGAAGACAACCGCGTACAGCGGCCCGTGTACTTTGTAAGAAAGAGATTTACAGGGGCAGAAGCCAGGTACCCTAGACTTGAGAAGCTAGCAGACTGTCTGCTAATCACGTCACGGAAACTGCGACACTATTTCCAGTCTCATCCCATCAGAGTTTTAACCGATCAACCGCTAAGGCAAGTGCTCCATCGCCCCGACACTTCTGGGCGATTACTTAAATGGTGCATTGAACTAAGTCAATATGATATCACTTAGCATCCTCGCACCGCTATCAAGGGGCAAGCCATAGCTGATTTCATTGCCGAATTCACTACTAGCGAAGGTAAGGAGCAATCTGAAATAGCAAAAGATATCAAGTGGAATCTCTTCGTAGATGGAGCGTCGAACGAACAAAGCTCGGGGGCAGGTGTTGTGATAATCACACCCAGGGGGAAGAAGCTGCACTACGCCCTAAGGTTGGAATTCGCTGCCACCAACAATGACGCAGAATACGAAGCGGTGATAGCTGGATTAGAACTGGCCTTGGAGATTGGGGTCGGCTCTTTATGTCTCCATAGTGATTCTCAACTCATTGTAAATCAAATACTGGGAGACTTCCAGACTCGAGGAGAACGACTCACAGCATATTTAAAAAAGACCAAGTTGTTGCTCAGTCAATTGGATCACTATCTAATCAAACACATTCCTCGAGAAGAGAACCAAGAGGCCGACGAACTAGCAAAGCAAGCTAGTATGAAGAACATCACTATCTTCGGAGCATTAACCATCTCAAAACAGCCGGCACCAAGTTTCGAGCAAGTGAATCTGATAGCTGCAATCGACGAAGAAACTTGGATGACTCCTATCCGAAAATATTTGCAAGATGGCACACTACCCGACAGGCGTAACGAAATCAAGAAAATCTTGAGGAAAGCTTCCCGCTACACATTACAAGAAGGCATCCTCTATCGGCGCGGCTTCTCTAATCCCTTATTAAGGTGTATCACTGGAGGGGAAGCCAGGAAAGTCTTATCCAACATCCATCAAGGAAGTTGCGGAGATCACACTGGAGGACAGACTCTGGCAAAGAAGATACTCCGATATGGATATTACTGGCCCACTTTAAACAAAGATGCCTTGGACTTCGTCAAGAGATGCGACAGATGTCAAAAATTTGCCAAGATTCCTCGACTACCCACAAATGAGATTACTCAAATGACCAGCCCTTGGCCCTTTGCAGTATGGGGAATTGACTTAATTGGCGACTGCCAACGGGCCGAGGTGGAGCCAAATATGCTATAGTGGCAGTTGACTATTTCACCAAATGGGTGGAGGCGGAACCTCTAAATAAAATATCTTCGGCAAAAGTTATCAACTTCTTGATCAAAAATATTCTGTGCAGGTACGGGGTCCCACTCAAGATCATATCAGACAACGGACTTCAGTTTGACAGCGAAGAATTCGCCGATTGGTGCCAAGAGCACGGAATTCACAAAAGCTTCTCATCTGTAGCTTATCCTCAAGCAAATAGACAAGTCGAAGCTGTCAACAAGATTCTCAAAATCCTAATCAAGAAGAAACTTGAAAAGTCGAAAGGCGCTTGGGAGGACAAACTCCCTACGGCACTTTGGGCCTATCGCACATCTTACAGAACTTCAATAGGGCATACTCCTTTCTCTTTGGCATACGGATCGGAGGCCATGCTCCCAGTTAAAACTATAGTGCCCTCTCACCGCAGGATCCACTACAACCCAAAAGAGAACGAAGAACTCCTCCTCATGTCTTTGGATCTAATTGAGGAGAGAAGAGACGATGTAGCACTCAAAGCAGCAGCTCACAAGCAAAAAGTAGCAGCACAATACAACTCTAAAGTCAAGCACCGCAGCTTACAGGAAGGAGATCTTGTCCTCAAGCGGATCTTCCCGCATCCCGGAGCGCTAGATCCAATCTGGGACGGACCCTATGTAATTCATAAAGATCTCCACAACGGGGCTTATATTTTGTCAACAGTGGACAGAGAGGTGTTCCAGAGGGCATGGAACATCCAACACCTCCGTCGTTACTTTTCTTAACTTGTACTGCCCATATGAAGTGAATTAACAAAGAGAATCAGTGGATGTAGGTGTTTTCATGCCGAACCACTTTAAAAATCTTGTCTCTTTTTAAATTGTTCCTTTATATCTTGGCTGCTTGTTAAGCTTTATCCTTTTCTGTTGAACAACTTCGTATACAACGACATTTCCATACTGGAACTTCATGGCGCAACTTCACCTGGACAAGACTCAACAGGTACTATGCGATTCTATGCACTCGCCAATGAGACACTTTTGCTCCAGCATCCCTCTGCTTCGGGTTAACTCATTGCTCGCGACTGCCCTCAAAGCCAACTGTAATGAGCCGATTATAAGCCATCACGAAGGTCGACTATAGCCGATGGCAGCTCATTACGGCGTTCGGCTCGCCGGCAACTGTGAACCTACTTTAAGCCCCAACATAAGGTGTGGCCAGCCAGGGGTAGTTCACGGTTGACGATCGGCACCCACGCTAGCCGGCCACAGTAAATCGAATAATACCCACGATTACGGGCCATAATGGCTCGGGTAGTTACTGTGCGCGACCTCGGCTCCGATATGTCTTAAGTGCGGCTGTGATAAAAAAGAAAACTCCCCGCGGAGGCGTAAGATGGGTGACCAATGTCTCCAAGACCCACAGCTTGGGAAAGTGACTACAAAACCCGTTTGCCACGAACTTAAGCACATCGACGGCCTTCCGTGACTGGAAGTTTTACTTTTCCTATATTTCCATTCCGTTTAAATACTTTTCTTGTATCCTGCATAACGGTCCCCAAAGTGCAGGACACTAAATGGGAGGCATTCGCTCATAAGGACCGGAGCCCGCAAACTGGATAACAAGGCACTCAGCTGTATCCATGACCAGTTACACAAGACGCTCAAAGCTACCCCCTGCAACTAAAACGTGAAGGGCGGTACTCTCTTCTCTTGTACATAAACATGTAACTATAACTTATTCATACATCACACTAACATTGCAAAACATGAAAGCAAGAGCTTAGCATCAAACACAACTAAATCACAGGCATATGCATGGTTATACTTCTTATGCAGCACATCAAAATAATAACAGCATTCAAAATATAACAGAATCAGCTTGTGTTATAAACTTACATAAAGTCGTTCAACGACATAATTACAGCTCGAAAGTACATTAATGTTTTGAACTAGCACTTCCGAGCTTGTGTTATAAACTTACATAAAGTCGTTCAACGACATAATTACAGCTCGAATGTATGTATGTATGTATGTATATGTACAGTAATAAGAGGCATTGTTTTGAATTCAACAATTTTTCAAAGGGTAATTAAAGTTAAATTCTATTTAAAAATATAGGAACCAATTTCAAGAACGTATAGAGTATTCTTGGGATTGGAAAGGTTTTAAAGATTTAAAAGTTCAATTGTTTTAATATTCTTTCATTTTAATTTTAGCATAAGATAAATTGTTTTAAAATTTTATATAAGGAGTTAAATTTAATTTCTCAAATTTATAAACACACGTTATATGATTTGATTAGAAATATAAGTTATTGTCAATAAATGTTCACATAAACTTGCTTTTATATTTATTAAAATCTAAAACTTGTTTATTGAAAAATAATAATAATAATAAGTACTTAATATTACATAATTACTTATATATTTAAGTTATAAGGAAAATAGTATGATTTAAAACATTAATAAAACATTAGAAAATAACATTGTAAAATATGAATTAAACATTAAAACAACACTTGTAAACATTATAATACATGTTAAAAACACTTGTAAGTTCATAAGTATAGGTGTAATTTAAATAAGACATTAAGGAGACAAATGCTATCCTCTTGTAAATTTAATTTAAAATTTGTAAAATAAGAACAAAAGTTTTTTTTCACTCAGCTAAAAATTCTTTCTTCATTCTCAACAAAGATGTAAATCAAAGATAAAAAATGGAAGAAATCTGAAATAAGGAAAATAAATAAATCTGGATCAAGAATGGAATCTGGAAAGTTGAAATCAAAGGCAAATGCAAGATCTTCAATTACAAACATGCAATTCAGAATTTACAATAGGAAGATTTATCAACATGCAAAATAATTCAAGGATATGCAGTGGATTGCAAGAGCCTGGAAGCAACAGTCTCTGTCTTCTGCTTTTATACAATTGTGAGTAAATTCTTTTAAACAGTTTTTAACAAATCTAAAGTTGAATTTGATATTGCATGGGTTGAATTTGCTATGATATGGAATACATGCTTACATTAGTATTGTTGTATATGAATGATTGAGGGAATGGGATGCTTGAATATAGATGAACCTGTATGTTCATCTCTGTATTTTACAGAAGTGGTTCTTCTTTAAGAAAAATGTAAAAATCTTCCAATCTATACCTTATTCGAACAAGATATGTGAATGGAAACTGTATGATAATGTTTGGTAGTAATTTTTTTTAAAAAATAAATAGCTTCATAATTTAAATTGGAACAAATAATTATAAAAAGGAATTAGCAGTAAAAAAATTAGGATTTTTGTTAAAAATCAACTGCTTCGAATTGTAAATTTAATTACATGCATGTAATTGTGATGATAAATCATGAATTTAGATATGCAATTCGTAATTTTTAAACTATTATTTAATTAGGAATTTGGAGATCAAAGATTACAGCAATGTGGTGATTTGCCGATGATGAACTACATAATTTGAGGTGAAATTCTGGATGAGGCTAGCTCTTGTATCAAGGATTAAGGGAAAAATACTTTGGAATTTTTCTATTGGTTGTGGTGTATGAATTTGATCAAAATAGGGTTTGAATGCGTGTTTTTGATCGACATGGAACCGGGGTAATGGCGAAGTGATGGAGGATTCGGAGGCGATCGCACTGGTATGGAAAGTTGTTGGATGTCGCGTAGTAGCTTGGGGTGGTTTGGCATGAGCTCCGATGGGATATGTCGCCGTCGGCAAAGAATTCTAGGCAATTGGGTCAGACCGAGTATTACAGATTTTCAGGTAAGGACGTTCTGGAGCTCAGGAGGTGAGCAGGATGGCAGGGACGTATGGACGGTTTTCACTGTGATATTGTAGTCTCTGGACATGATTGTTGTGTCCAGTATTTATGTATATGTGTAACTCTGATGTATTTAAATGTAAATTAACTTATATAGTTTTCTTCGTATAACTGCTATTTTATTTGATATTATATTTGATCCGCTGCGAATGTGAGGTTTCTATGTCTAGTCTCTGTCTTCTTCTTCTTTCTCTTTTTAACTATCTGGAAATTTTCGGGATCGAAATTTTCGGGTCGTTACACTAGGCGACCGATGGAGATGGTCAGTGGTAAGGTTTTGATCATCAGCAATCGGTGTACATGCATGGTGGTGTTCATGCTATAGTCGGTAGATAAAAAACAGGAAAGAAAAAAAAGAACATGAGGGAAGGGAGAAGATTGGAAGTTGGGTCGTGATCTTCTTTGCCTTTTTGGGCCGGATCGATATGTTTTGGACTGGTTGTTTAAAATAAAAAAAGCATAAGTGTTTTAGTAATTGTTAAAGTTTCGAATGTTAATAATCCTTCAATTTTTTTAAGAACATTGTTTTCTCGTTAACAAATATTTCTAGTGGATATGAAGTTCTTGTGTTGTGACCCTCTCGGCTAACCCTACAATTTAAACTAAATTTATTGACTAATATGGAACTTAATAAATTTAATAATTAAAGTGAGCTATTAAAAGTAAAGTTTATTTGATTAATTCATAAGTAAATAAATAAGCAATTAGATTCTAAATGGTTTAACCTAATGATAATTAATAAAATTTGTTATTGGCTGGATTAGTAATCGGAGTTAACCAAAAATAAATTGTTCATAATTTCTTAAATTATAAGTAAATTTGGATCAAAAATACAAGCAGATTCAGTAATGAAAATTTATTAATTCTGATTGTAAATTGTTAAATATTAGCATTAAGCAATATTTTAGTTAATGATATATGTTTTGGTTATTGTCCTTGAATGTTTACTTTAACAACATTTGTAACAGGTCCCCCTATGTGATAATTGCCACCCTAAATATGTGAATAATTGCCACCCTAAATATAAATTGTTTATTTTAAACAATTTGCCCATTTTAAATTTATTGCTTGAACTTGAAGAAACTGGAATCAAATATCAGCGTTATCCGGAACCACTTCGATTTGAAAGTCACTGAGAACCTGTATGGGTCTAATTTTAGAGTTACCATGCTGGAATTGGATTAATTTGACAAAATCAACTATTTTAAATAAGTAACTGTCTTTGGACATTATGATTGTATCGATGGATTTCTATTAAAGGGTTTTAGTTATAATCAGATAAAAACTCGTCGTGTTATACGAGTTACCCTGGTTTTTAAAAGATTTTCATAACTTAAGTAATTTGAAATTTGGTGGGTTTTACTCACGCTGGTTTCCACCCTGACTTGGGTATTACTTTATTTTAATGCTCGGGTCAGACCGTGTATTACAAAATTTTCAGCTTAGGATGTTTTTGTACCCGGAGACAAGCTGGATGATAGAGGCGTATTGCACGTATTGACTATTTTCCGCTGTGTATTGTAGGTTGTTTTATTCATTATTTAGGGACAATTTATTTTCGTTGTCCAAATTATTTGTTGATAATTGTACTATGATACCTTGTATATAGATTAACAGTTACAATTTTTTTATAAAATGCTGCTATTGTATATTATATTTTGTTCCGCTGCGATTATGAGATTCTGTGTTATTGTTTCTGCTTTCTTCTTTTATCTCTTTTCTTCTTAACCTTAACAACCTGATATTTCCGACATTCGATTGCTCGGCACTCTATATAGTGCACGTATTAGTGTCGATTTTCGAAGGTCGAAAATCGTCCGGCCGTTACACGTGGTATCAAAGCTAAAGTTAAGCAAGAACCTTGGCTCTGATGGGGATTACTCATTAGAGATAGGGTCGGTAGTACCATAAGATGAGTCGAGTGTAGTATATATGTGGGCGTACTTGTTATTTTCTTATATAATGATTTAAAAATGATATTTAAATAATTTTGATATATAAAAGAAATAATTTTTGTAGATTGTTGTTGTATATCAAGGTGATTGGTTGTAATTATTATAATCAATTAAAATTATTAGACTTAAGTGGTAAAAAATATACAACCAAATAGAATTTGGATAAAAATGAACTATACAAGTAAGTTAAGCTAAAAATGGATTGAAACCTAAATTTAAATCCCGGAAAATTCAAAAGAATTTTCAAAGTATTTGAAATAAGTTACCCTGATTATATTTTTCCAGTAAATTATGATGGAATATATGATGTGTTTGATTTCTAGATATGATAATTATCATAGATTGGGTATTGTGTCTTAATAAAGGATTTTTATTATAGAATAAACAATGATGAAACTTATGAAATGTTTTAAGGAAGTAAAATTATATAAGCATGACTTAGTTAGAAATGGATCTTAAGTGGGAGTTTTTGGAATCTAGCCCCAGAAATTTTGAAACTGTTTCAAAGTGTTGGATGGAATAATAAATATTATTATTTAGAATATTTTTTCATATAGAAATCTTTGTTTAAAACAAGAGTTGTTTGAAGATGAATTTGTTTTGGATTAAAAACCAAGAATGGTTTAAAAATTTAAAGTGTGATTTGATATGTAAATGGGATAAATATGTATATATGTGGATATATATGATTCCAAAATTGATTTGAGATGAATACTGGTGTTTGAATTCAACAATCCCTCTAAGAATGTGAAGTATAACCCAAAGGAAAATAAGTTTTTTAATTTATAAGTGGCAAGTGATATTAATAAGAATTGGATTTCGAATGAAAAATTAAAATTGAGTAAGGTTAAATGGATTGAATGGAATGGAAATTTACACAGGACAAGTTAATTAAGTTTTGAACTTATAACCTGAATTGGAAATTTCAAGATGAAACTAAGATTTAACTTATGAGAGTTAAATGAATTAAATTGTAAAAGAAAAGGTATGGATTTGATGAGAGTTGCAAAAGGGAAGAAACGTGTGTAAATGATTTCAAAATGATTTTTTGAAATAAAAACGGGTTTCGAATCCTGGAAATGTGTGATGGATATTGTTGATTGGTGTTTTAGATAATTTGAAGGTGTATTTACTTTGATATATCCTACTATCATCCTGTTTATTATTTATAGTATATAAACCTGTAAATTGGATTATTTCGAATAAATTAAAAAGTGGACTGAAATGATATATCCATTACTCAAATTAAATGGAAATAAAACTTTATTTTGAAACTATCTAAATCATTTTGATTTTTAGAAATAAAAATGAATTTAAGGAATGGAACTATTTTGAAATTAAGTTTGAAATGTTAAAACAAAACTTATCAACCGGAATTGTTGAAAGAAATGGGTTAAACTTTTGAAGTTAAAATTGGGAAATAAATTGAATTTCGAAAATCGATTGTTCTAAAAAGATTTGGACTCTTACGCGAATATTAAAATAAGTTTAAGTAAGGGTAATTAAACAAATATTTGAAATTTGGGCTCAGAATTGAATTATTTTAAAGACTTGGGTTGTTAAATTATATATTGAGGGTTAATTTGATTTAATTGATTAAATCGATATTTTGAAAACCAAACTCGAATATATATAAATTGAGATGGCTTAAAATTTGAAAATGGAATTTGAATTAATTCAAATTGGAATTGAATGGAATTAATTGGAATTGTGATTGAAGTTGAATTAGTTCGAATTCAAATTGGAAATTGATTTGAATTGGAATGGGAATCTAAGTTAATTCAAATTGGACTCTGGATTGAAACAATTTGAATGGAAGTGGAAAATGGAAATTCATTTGAATTGGAGATTGGAAACTGAATCGGTTTGACTCTGAAACTAATTTCAAATAAATTATTTTAATATAAACTGTTTTAAATCTATCTTCTTAAATATTCTAATTATTTTGATTTTAGTTTCAAGCTATTTACTACACAAACCATTCTTTTTAAAACTCAAACTATCTTATATTGACTATTTAACTATTTTACAATGATTCAAACTATTTTCTATATTCAAACTTGTCAGAGTGAAAATTGGTTATATTTAAATCATGGATTTAAATACGAATTTGGATAAAATTGAAGTATTAACCCATATGGAAAATTGAAGCAATTCTAAATTTGAACCGAATTGGATATTGAGGCAAAAATGATTTTGAAGTGAAGGAGTATATTTTTGAGTAAATATGATGATTTTAAAATAAAAGGTTGGATAGTATTATAACTGAAACTCACTTTATAAGAAGTAAGTAATGTTACAAATGACTTTGAAAAAAGGAAATCGAACTTGCAAATTTTATTTCGCATTAATGAGATTATAAATGTTAGTTATATATTCAGATTTCCTTGTTGAATTTATAATCAGAAGAAATGATCTTGGAATGATATTTGAGGATACTAAAATTGAGTTTATATAAGTATGAAGTGAACTCAGAAGTTATTGATCTGAAATTATACGAGTTGAAGGAATGATTTTATATGTATATGAGAATGAAACTGAAAGGGTTTTGAAACTCATTGATTTTGAAAGGCTTTTGATTTAGCAAAAAATAAAATTTTGGAAATTTGGTAAACCAAATTCGAGAATTATCAATTTTGAAGATATCGATTTTTTGTAAATGAGGTTTATATGTGATGCATATAAAGAGTATGATTTGAAAGGTACTATATATGTATATAATATGATATGTTTTGAGAAAAGATTGGAAAAAGGCACCCCATTGAGAGTCGAAACTTATAGTAGGAGGTCCACTAAGTGGTTCTGCCTAGAATCCTAAGGGTGGGCTCAATGAGATTAGGATCCCAGAGGACGTCCAAACAAGACTCGAGTTCCTGAGGATTGTGTTTGGGGTAGCATAATTCGTGTGGCGCCAATGCCTATAGTTACATTGGGATTATGCTATGACGACAACATAACCCTTGTTCAACTACGATCTACTGCGTTCCATAGCGTAAGTCGTGTGGCAGTGATTGCCTAAGATCTACGTTTGACTTCGCTGGGAGAGCGACGTAGCATCGGTAGATTGTGATCTATGTGGTCCATAGAGAAATTCGTGTCGCAGCTAGTGCCTAGAGTCTACATTGGGAATCGACTGGTGTAGTCTGCGATTTATGTGGTAAAGTTTCATTTGGTAGCATAATTCGAGTGGTGCTGATGCTTACAGTTACACGGGTTTTGCTGTGATGACAACGCAACCCCGGGTGTAGCTGCGACCTGTTGTAGTTCCCATGGCGAAGTCGAGGACGCGGATGCCTACTGTTTTCTTATGGATTTCACCGGGATGGCGACGTAATCATCGTGCTAACTATGATCCATGGGAGGGGTTGATGAAATCCATAACATTTTTGAAAAGGTTTTTCAAGTATTTTCACTGAGTGTTGAAAACGGGTCTATTAAGTACTTGTAAATTTTCAGTCCTATGCTTGATCAATGTATGACTGAATTTCTATGAGAACAAGAATGAACTTGTTAAGATATCGAGTTATAAAAAGTATTTTAATATAAAACTAGCTCGGTGATACTATATAAGTTAAAGTGTTTTAAAAATTGTATAATAAAAGAGTAAGGAGTTAAAATGTTTAAAGGATGATCTAACTAACAATAAACATCAAAATTCTAATTCTCGCTACGTTCCTTTTCGAGGACGAAAAGTTCTAAAGGGGGGAGTAATGTAACGACTCAGATTTTCTGATGTTTGTTATTTGGTAATTAACTGTTTTCGGTTATTGAAATATTAATTTAATAAAATTCAGATGATTAAAATATCTGAATATACATGGATTGATTATAAACTATATTTAATCTTAAATTTTAAAATTCTAGGGTATGATAAATTATATGTATATGTAAACTCCACTATTTAAATTAAGATAAAATATCCATGAATATATATAGATAAATACATACATAAGCTTTATGATAATTAAAAATATATGTACACATGTATATAAGTATATAAATATGTATATATGCCTATATGAAGCAATGTAAACGAGAATGTGTATAAATGAAAATGTAGATACATACATATATGGGGGCAAACATATGTAGGTAAAAGTACATGTTAATATAAAATAATGTATATGTAAATCCCTTAATATATATGTATATATATAGTGTATGAAAGTAAATGTTTATACTTAGGGAAACATCATCATGGTAAGTATTTAATTCTAGCAAGCGAAACATAAAATCAAGTCCCATAAAATAGTAAATCAACACATATAATCAAATAAACCTTCATATGAATCAAATCAAAATAAAACAAAAATAAAATAAAATAAGAAATTTAAGGCCTATATATGAACAATAGGTTTCAGCCTTTTATTTACTTGTTCCGCTCATCTACATACCCTATGTTATCACACATATACCATTCTAGTTGTTTGGGCCAAAATTGGTCACAAACCCCAAACGTCGTGAAAGCACCAATATATGAATATAGATCAGCAATATCCACACACAAATCTCAAATTCAAGCAAAATAGAGAACAACAATTTAGGAATAACAAACAATGACAAGTTTATAGTGGTTCGGCTATCTCCGGCCACATCCACTTCGAATGATAATCCTTTTATTGATGTTCTTTGCAGATTACAGTTGATCACAGTAGATTACAATGAAGAAATTTAAGTACAACAGCAATGATGAAGTGTAAAGTTGAATCCGGCAGAGTTTGGATGTCAGATAGCCAAAAATATCCCCTTTTTGTAGGCTCTAGAGGGCTATTTATAGGCGTAGTAGGTTGATACCTCGCTCAAACTTCGAAAAACTCCTTCTGGCATGCGAGTGGGCCCACGCTATCGATCCCACGAAGTTTCGACTCGATTCGTGATCGATACAAACCAATTTCGTATCGATCACGATTTTTCCCAATGGAGTTGAAACTTGGCATGAACCATCCTTGGCCTGTACATAAGCTCCTGTGAAAATTTCATGGCATTTGGACCTATGGATTGTGAAACACGATCGATGCAATCTCGTATTTTTTGAAGGCTGTTGAGTTCGAATCCATAGTTTTGTACCCATCCCCTTTGTGTCGATCAAAGGCACGTGATTTCTCGTGACGTGGAACAATAAACTAGGGTAGATCCATATCCTTCGCCGTGTTAAACGCTTCTCCCCTCGTGTAGTGGACGCTCTTCGTACGTATCCACACATCGTGCTCACTCACATCCATGATTTCACAACGTTATGTTCGCATCCATCGATCCACACCCTTTTTCGTTTCGATTCCAGGGGTACATTTCGTTTCGATTCGGTAAATGTCGATCGATACGAAGTGACCACATGGAATGTGTCTGATCGATACGATATGTAGACGAAACGGGAACCAACGCCTTCACCAATTCTAGTAACCAAAGCCTTCACCAATTCTAAGTCGATGTACGATTCCAAGTCTAGTAACCAAAGCCTTCACCAATTCTATATCCATCTGAATTTGATAACCGAGTCTAATCCATCCTTATCCAATAACTGAATCCAGGACCTCTCCGGGTTGATATCCAAATCTATAACCTCTCCGGGTTCTTTTCAAGCGCAATCCACACTTGAGGACCATGGTCCAGTGTCCTTGGACGTCGTATAATACCATGGCTTAAGTCCTAAGCCAAACCCTGGTCACTCCAGATCCTTGTCGAGCATAGTCAATACCCGATGACCTGAAATAATAACGATAATGTAGGGCTTAAGTCCTAGGCCGAATCCTGGTCACTCCGGACCTTTGTCAAGCATAGTCCATACTCAACGACTTGAATAAGTCTATTTGCCACGTTCGAGCAAAGCGACTCACCCCTTGCCAGGTATAATCCATATCCGATGATCGTTTACCAAAAACAGGAAAAAAATCCAATCCAAAATCCAAACCAAATCAGAAAATCAAAAATCCACATCCAAAACCAAAACCAAGATCCAAACACGAGAATAATCATCCAAACAGAAGTCCAAACCATAAAACAAACAGAACCAGGAGTTCAAACCAAACTCCAAAACCAAGCCAGAAAATCGAGTATCCAATCCAAAAAAAATAGATTTCACAAACCATTGCATCGCGGTTTATCACCATTCAGAGCATGCCTAGAGGCCATCTCCGTCCCCATCCATGAGTAATGACTTTTTCGTTTTCCAGCAGCTTGCTACTTATTACATATGATCCCAGTCAATTGATAACCAATCAACCATCATCTCTGGGCCTCACACCATCATTGTTTGAGGCATACGGTGCTCGCTCCTGCTCCACCGCTGCATTCCAAGACCCGACATACTGCCTCAACTGTCCATTCCTTACATGATCCTCAATTAGTCCTTTAAGTGCCTACAACTTTGGTATCGTGCCCATCCAAATCGTGGAAGAGACAGTGCCTTCCCGATGCCCTTTCACGTTTAGAAGGTTCTCTCCTAGCCGGTCTTCGGTAGGGAAGGCGATTCTGGGTTTCGATGAATATCCGCTCCAATGTTTCATTCAATCCTATATATGTAGAGAATTTTGGCTCTCTCCATCGTTTCTTATCTTTTTCCGAGTCATCAAACTTCCTTTTTTCTTTACCTTTATCCTTATTTGAGCTTCCACTAGATGGCCCTCCATCCTCAGCCGCATTCACCTCTCTTAACTTCAAATCTGTACATGCATCTTCCTGTTAGAGGAATCTCTCAGCTTCGCGAAAGAATTCACCAAGATCCAGTGGTGGGTCCCGTATCAGAGATACATTGAAATCTGAATCCTCTCTGACTCCTGAAACTGCTGCCATTAAAACCATCGATGGATTCGGTTGATCCACCGAAGAAACCGCCGCATTGAACCGAGTTAAGAAAGCTCTGAGTGATTCATCCATCCTTTGATTTATCGACGTTAATGTCATCACATTCTTCGTTCTGTTAATATAAACCCGAAACTGCTTTAGAAACCTGTCCACTAGTTCCATCTATGTCCCAAAACATCCCTCTTCCAACTGTCTGAACCACATTGCAGTTATGTCCGTTAAGTATAGAGGGAAACATCGGGCCATAACTTCCTCCGATGCCCCCAGCACTTCCATATGTCTTGTGTATCTCATCAAGTGGTCAGTTGAATCAGCCTTACCATTATACACTTCCACGTTAGGTAGCTTGAGATCTGATGGATTCCGAGCTATCCTGATTTCATGAGTAAACGGACTCCTATTACTCCTTCTAAATATCTATTGGTCAAACCTCCATGCATGGTTCGCCTGATAATCTCAGCCAATCCAGCATTGTCTGTCAGGGGTTGCCCCTCGAGTCCCCGAAGGAATTCCGACACATACTCTTCATCCCGTGCCCTTACATTCTTGCCAGCATCCTGTTGTGTGGTGTTGACTGGAATCCCTTCGTGAACTGGTTCATCGTTGTTGGGGGGTGTGACGCCCTACCCCGAGACCTACATTAGTAAAGAGAATTACTAAGTAATCATGTCTACTAATGCAGAGAATATGGCTGGTTAAGGGCGACCATCGTAGTAATACGTTAGTTAAGAGCTAAGCATCTCGATTTTGTCTTGGTTTTTTTTCATTACCTCATAAGTGGTAGACACGCTTAGTCCCTAACTAATGCACACTAAGGTGGATTCGGACCATTTCAGAAATAATGTAATATACATGCAGATAGAAAACATCAGTCATAGAACAGCAAACCCAGTCAGAGTGTATATATATATATATATAAATACATACATCACCATACATCTCCATAATAATACATCATATATAAGTGGCATGGACTACCGAATCACATATACACCCATCCCACAAAATAATATAAAATAAGACACATATAAGCAGACGACTCAAAATGACATCCAAGCCAAAATGATAAGTCCAACAAAAGCGATCTAGCTGATCCAAGAAGTGAAGCAATCCAAACTAACCTGCAACTTGGTCTGACCCAACTGAAAAACACATGGGTCAGGCAAGCTAAACTTATCGGTAGTAAGGATCTCAATAACAAGCGGAATGGTGAGAATCACTCCATTGTTAGCAACGGAACGACATGTTATTCATCATATCAGTTATAAGAAAGGGGACATCGGGGATTCATCTATCTATTTCAAATGAATTCAATAAGTAACATGCATATGGTTTCTCTTAAGGACATCCCTAAGTAAAGTGGACAAGGGATGAGAACCATATAATAACTTCATAAAGAAACATCAAATCATCATAATCTATCAAAATCTATCGTAAGAACTCATTAAGAGTTAAAGGAAATCATTATCGAAATCACCATATAGAATAATATGAATGTAGCCTATATCATAGTCAAGGCCATGTTCAAATAACACATCACAAAAAGGTGAAATCGAACATAGAAAACTTCATAGAAAATTGCACGTGCTTCTCATCTTGACTAGTACTACTATTATTTGGTACCATACGTCGTGATGACTTGGGGTCATTAACATCTTAGCATCGTGATCATCTTGATTGACTATAGTCAAATATCGCGATGACACCCAAATCATAAAATCCGAGCAAAACATCATGATGATTGGAATCTAGTAATGACATCAAGAACATCGTAATGGTTCCAATCTTATACTCAGTTTGTAGTACTAACAACATCTTGAATGTGTCACAACATCTCGAATAGGAACCCAATGGGTGTTAATGTACGTCCCATACCATACATTCGCACCTATTGGTTTACTAATCGTCAGTCGATGCCACATTAGAAAACATTCATAAAAATCCAACTCAAACATACACCGCCTCGTCTCATTGGCGAGTGTAAAGCACCCAACTCATCGTGTCTCATACTTTGATGAGTTTAAAGTGACATCAAGACTTGTCTCATTTCATCGACAAGTAAAAGTCCATCTTAAACATCACAACCATCATCAATTCATCATAACAACCCCGCCTCATGTCCTCGGCAGGTAAAAATATCATAAAACAGTACCTCAAAGCCGATTCGACAATACAAGTCTGATATTAAGCGATGAGGCGAAAACACATGTCCTGTACCACGTATTTTTGCCAAATCATTTAATTCTCATTCTCATATATCGAAAATCATCTAACTAGGCTATAATATATATAGAAATATTTTATAGAGAAAACGGGATTTCTAAACAATTTTTAGAAATTTTTAAGAAAGTTTTAAAAGGAAAATCTATTTATCAAATAGATTATCTATATATAAAATACTTTTAAAAAAATGAATAATTGCTTAAAAACCCTTTAAAATATTTTAAAAACATTTATTTAGTTAACCATAATTTATAAATAATTTTTAGAAACTTATTCAAACCAAAATCAATTAAAACCATCGAATTCTTCAAATACCGATATTTGTCGATATTTAGATTAAAATAGAATTTAAATAAAAATTAATTTCCAAAAATTTCCAAAATCAAGCTAATCCATTATCGGATAATAATACTAAACATTCATCATAAAACTTATTCAAACAATATTTAAAATCATCGAAATTCACAGTGAAACAGCCAACGAAAGCGTGAATGAAGCAAGAGAACAATCTACCAAACAACTTAGTTTTTGGCTTACTTTGGATAGTAATTTGGGGTGGCAAAACAACCCCAATTTCAGGAAAATTTTACTATGTTATACTATGATATGAGGACAATAACATATCCAAAAAATGGAGCAATTAACTGCAAAATGAAAGAGTTATGATTTTTCAAACATAGCTCTTTTCAGCAAGCACAAAAAAAAACAAGATTTTTGGCTGTTTTGAACCAATGATTTCTATATCAAAACAGCTTATAATTTCATGAATATTTTCAGAAACATTTCGCAGTCAAAATAGAGCAACATATCAGAAAATGGGAGCAAATGGATTGAAAAATAAGAAGATATGATTTTTTGAATATGGTGCATTTTCGGCCTACAAACAGAGATCAAATTTTGGCCGATTTCAACAAAGAATTTTCAATATCAAGACGAATCCAAATTCAATAAAAATTTCCAAAATTGTTTGCAATACCATCTACTACAGTATATTAGAAACTGGGAGCAATTGGATTTAACATGAGAAAGATATGGTTTTTTGAATATGGTGCATTTTCGGCCTACAAAACAGAGATCAAATTTTGGCCGATTTCAACAAAGAATTTTCAATACCAACACAAATCGAAATTTAATAAAAATTTCCAGAAATGTTGAATAGTCCAACTATTATAATATATCAAAAATTGGGAATAATTCGCTGCAAATTGAATAAGTTATGATTTTTTTAAAATGACACTTTTTCGAACACAAAACCGAACACAGCGGAAAATCTAGTTTCTAGCCAACTTTGAAGATGAGTTTCAGTTATCAAAACTCTACGGATTAAATAAAAATTTGCAGAAACAAACTTTAGAATATGGACAACAACATACCAAAATTTGACACTATTTTGCTGTAAGATGAGAAAGTTATCTTTTTTCTAAAATGACACTTTTCAAACATAAAACTGAACAAAAGGCTCAAAAATTTGCATACGAATTTCGCTGAACTAAGAAATTCTCATTCTAGATGACTTACTGTAAGCGATTTTGCTTACCGAATAGTTTTGGCAAGATGTAGCAGCAATTTGGTAGCAAAGATTGAAGATTTGGCTGAGATTTGGGCTTCAGGAACCTGTAGCTAGCATAAAAGATTCATGCAGACATTGATATTGCAATTAGAAACATATAATAGCAAAATTTCAGATTTTGATGGATTAGAGAGTTTATAAGGATGGAGATTACCTGTATCTTAATATTTAACTTGAATCTTAGTACTTAATTCACAAGGTTATTGATAAAAATTTGATTTTTATTAAAATAGAGCCATTGTTATTTTTCTCTTGAGAAGCTCTTTGAGGACGATGATTAATGGTCGTACCTCAATAGAAGGATCCAGATGATGGGCTAATGGGTAATTAATTATGCTCTTTAAGCCCATTTTAGCACTTAGTGTATTTTTGAGTTAGCTATTTACAAGTTTAAACTTGTTTTCAACATAGTTTACACATATAAATTCCGATTTACATGAAACAAATTGCATTTTTCATGTTTTAATCAAGGGAATATGTTAGTAATGTAAAAAAACTAAAATTTTCAATTAAAAATATTATTTTCATAATTTAATACCAATTATTTACCAATATCACATTAATAGTGAAAACACACTATTTTCATCATTTTCCACCAATAAAAATTTATTCCCAAGTTCATTAAAGTGTATAAAAATGCTTTTAACATTTTTATAGCTTTAAAACATTATTTAAAACCTAATTATACCACGAAAATTTATTTCCTTCATGTTTTTTCTTCTTCGTGGATAAAAGGCTAATATTGGAATAAAAATCCAATATTATAAATTTTAACCTAATAATTTATTTTCATCATTTATTCTCATTCCATACCACCAATAAAGTATTTTAAACTTTATTTCCATTTGTTTACATAAAAAAAACCAACTCTTAATCAACAAACATTGTTTATTTTAATAAACAATATTATCATCAATTTATTCTATCTATAAATTCATAGTTCCCATACTAAATTATAATCTACATTATAATTTAGTATTTCGGTAATCTCCTAAATCCCGGGTTGTTACAGACTCCCCCTCTTAACAAAATTGCGTCCCCGCAATTCGTAGAGGAAATTTGTATTCAACACGATTTGTTTCATCAAACAAAGTAATTTAGAAAGATTAGATGAAAAATTCTTACCTTCAAAGTGAGAAGACAAGAAATCAGGATACGATCGCTCAATGAATTCTCTAGTTTCCCGAATGCAGTCATTGGGATTATCGGACCATTGAATCTTCACGAGCGGGACACTCTTGTTCCGAAGACGTCTAGTCTTCGAAGCAAGAACTCTCAGAGGATGCTGCCCATAAGATAGATCAGGAGAGACTTTCCACTTTTCTAAAGCACGAGTATCATGCACGGATTCTGGATCTCGAAGACACTTCCTTAACTGAGAAACATGAAATACGTCGTGAACTCCAGAAAACTGATCGGGAAGTGCTACACGATAAGCAACCGGACCGATACGCTCTATAATAGGAAATGGCCCAATATAGCTTGGTGCCAATTTCCCGGTCTGGCTAAAGCGTACCACTCCTTTCAGAGGAGAAGCTCTAATAAAAACAAAGTCACCCAATGAGAATTCAAGAGGCCTTCTACATTTGTCCGCATAGGATTTCTGGCGACTCTGTGCCTCTTTCATTCTCTCACGAATAAGATGGATCTTCTCACATGATTCTCGAATAGATTCGGGCCCTAAAATTAGCTTTTCTCCCAAATCAAGACAACAAGACGGAGAACGACATGACCTTCCATATAAGGCTTCAAAAGGAGCCATGCCGATAGAAGATTGGTAGCTATTATTATAAGCAAACTCAACTAGAGGAAGATGATCCTCCCAGCTACCACCAAAATCCAAGATACAAGCACGAAGTAAGTCTTCCAAAATACGGTTCACTTGTTCAGTCTGTCCATAAGACTGTGGGTGATAAGCTGTGCTAAGATTAAGCTTCGTTCCTAAAGCTTGCTGGAGACTCTGCCAAAAGTAATTCGTGAAAAGAGGATCACGATCACACACAATAGATGACGGGATACCGTGCAATCGCACAATCTCCTTAATATATAGCTTCGATAAAAGAGATGCTGTCCTATTCGACTTAATAGGAATAAAATGTGAAGACTTGGTGAGACGGTCCACAACAACCCAAATACTGTTGTGGCCTGACCTCGAACGAGGTAAGCCATCAATGAAATCCATAGAAATTTGATCCCATTTCCACAACGGAACCTCTAAAGGCTGAAGAAGACTGGATGGCCGCTGATGCTCGGCCTTAATAAGCTGACAAGTTATGCAATTACCCACATAACTTGCGACATCACGCTTCATGCCTTCCCAATAATAAAGGCGACGCATATCGACATACATCTTGCTGCTGCCAGGATGAATAGTATACTTAGAACGATGACAATCATCAAGAATGTCACGCCTAAGTGATGAATCATAAGGTACAACAATACGGTCCTCCAAACGAAGGCAATCGTGAGAATCAATACTGAAATCTCTCTTCTCATCATCATGAGATTCAGATTCACAAAGACGAATAAGGCGCAACATCTCGGGATCACGCCGTTGAGCCTCGGAAATACGGTCTAAAAGAGATGGTTGAGCTTCCATACCAAATAATAAGACAGGTGAATCGAAAGAAGCAGCTCGATCATGAATATCACAATAAGATAAAGTTTCAAGGACATCCCATTCGGCTAACATCATTGATACAACAATAGAATGCTTGCGACTAAGCGCATCTGCCACACGATTCCCCTTTCCCGGGGTATACTGAATAGCAAAATCATATGAGGCGAGAAACTCAAGCCAACGCTGCTGCCTCATATTAAGCTCCTTCTTAGAGAACAGATATTTTAAAGACTTATGGTCGGTAAAAAAGACGAAGTGCTCTCCCAAAAGGTAATGACGCCAAATCTTCAAAGCGAAGACAATGGCTGCAAGCTCTAAATCATGAGTAGCGTACCGAACCTCATTCGGAAGCAACTGCCTAGAAGCATAGGCCACAACACGATCTCTATGCATCAAAACAGCACCGAGGCCACTATGACTGGCATCGGTATAAATGATAAGATCTTGGTTCCCTTTTGGAACCACAAGGATGGGAGCATTAGTGAGAAGCTCCTTCAATTTCTGAAAAGAAGCCTCACACTTATCAGACCAAATGAATCGAACACCTTTCCTTGTGAGGCTAGTCAGTAGAAGCACGATACGAGAAAAGTCTTTGATGAAACGGCGTTAATAACCAGCCAAACCCAGAAAACTATGAATCTCGTGAACATTCTCGGGCCTCTTCCAACTCTGAATAGCCTCGATCTTAGAAGGATCAACGGAAATGACTTCTGAAGATACTACATGGCCTAAGAACTTCACTTGCTTTTCCCAGAAGTGACACTTAGAAAGTTTTGCTTTGAGTTGATGCTTTCGGAGAGTACTCAAAACAATTCTAAGAAGTCGAGCATGGTCCTCTTCGGACTTCGAATATACTAGAATGTCATCAGTAAAAACAAGCACGAACTTATCAAGATATTCCCGGAATACTCGATTCATAAGATCGACAAAATAGGCAGGTGCGTTCGTCAATCCGAACGGCATGACGAGCCACTCATAAGAACCGTAGCGAGTGCGGAATGCAGTGACAGGAATACTATCTTCCGCGACTCGGAGCTGATGAAAACCAGTGGCAAGGTCTAACTGTGAAAAGACCTTAGCACCACTTAATTGATCGAACATGTCATCGATCCTCGGTAAAGGGTAACGGTTCTTGATGGTTAACTCATTAAGCTTGCGATAGTAGGCGCAAAGCCTAAGAGTCCCATGGGACTTCTTCACGAGCACTACCGCGGCTCCCCACGGTGAAGAACTAGAACGAATGAAATGCTTGGCTTCAAGCTCGAGAAGTTGCGTTTTGAGTTCCTCATTCTCTCGTGTAGACATCCTCGTGGGAGGACGACTAACTGGCTGTGCGCCGGGAATAAGATCGATACGGAACTCAATAGCTCTCTTAGGAGGTAAACCAGAAACATGCTCGAATAAATCTGAAAAGTCGCAAACGATAGGAATACGGGATACATCGTCATCATCATCTCGAGAATCAAGAGCAAATAAAGAAACCATGGAATCACAATCGGAATGACGAAGCGAAAGAGATAATTGATCAGAAGAATCAGGATGTCGAATATATAAGACTCGCTCCAAACATAAAATCCTGGCCTCGTATCGAACTAGCCAGTCCATTCCCAATATCACATCAAATCCAAGAAAAGGAATAACGTGTAGATTCGCTGAAACTAAGAAATTCTCATTCTAAATGACTTACTGTAAGCGATTTTGCTTACCGAATAGTTTTGGCAAGATGTAGCAGCGATTTGGTAGCAAAGATTGAAGATTTGGCTGAGATTTGGGCTTCAGGAACCAGTAGCTAGCATAAAGATTCATGAAGACATTGATATTGCAATTTGAAACATATAATAGCAAAATTTCAGATTTTGATGGATTAGAGAGTTTATAAGGATGGAGATTGCCTGTATCTTAATATTTAACTTGAATCTTAGTACTTAATTCACAAGGTTATTGATAAAAAATTGATTTTTATTAAAACAGAGCCATTGTTATTTTTCTCTTGAGTAGCTCTTTGAGGAAGATGATTAATGGTCGTACCTCAATAGAAGGATCCAGATGATGGGCTAATAGGTAATTAATTATGCTCTTTAAGCCCATTTTAACACTTAGTGTATTTTTGAGTTAGCTATTTACAAGTTTAAACTTGTTTTCAACATATTTTACACATATAAATTCCGATTTACATGAAACAAATTGCATTTTTAATGTTTTAATCAAGGGAATATGTTAGTAATGTAAAAAAACTAAAATTTTCAGTTAAAAATATTATTTTCATAATTTAATACCAATTATTTACCAATATTCACATTAATAGTGAAAACACACTATTTTCATCATTTTCCACGAATAAAAAATTATTCCCAAGTTCATTAAAGCGTATAAAAATGCTTTTAACATTTTTATAGCTTTAAAAAATTATTTCAAACCTATTTATAGCACGAAAATTTATTTTCTTCATGTTTATTTTTTTTCGTGGATAAAAGGCTAATATTGGAATAAAAATCCAATATTATAAATTTTAACCTAGTAATTTATTTTCATCATTTATTCTCATTCCATACCACCAATAAAGTATTTTAAACTTTATTTCCATTTGTTTACATAAAAAAACCAACTCTTAGTCAACAAACATTATTTATTTTAATAAACAATATTATCATCAATTTATTCTATCTATAAATTCATAGTTCCCATACTAAATTATAATCTACATTATAATTTAGTATTTCGGTAATCTCCTAAATCATGGGTTGTTACAGGGGGTGTGTCCCCGAGCCTTGGTTCATCTGGATTAACAGGTGTATACTGATTAGGGATTGCACCTTGTTGAGCTATTCCATTTGATTGCCTCTTTGGTCCTTCTATTCCAACTCATGGATCTGAACCCCTAAAGCTCCAACTGTCCCTGTTTGTCCAACCTGTCTGAGGAGGTTCTGCATCATTTCCTCCTGCCTTTTCAGAAACTCTTCATGCATAGCTCCCATCATAATTTCCATTTCATCTCGGGTGATGAAAGCTGAAGTCTGGTTGGCTTCGGATGAAGCCTCTTGGCTTTCTCCATGTTGACTTCTCTTTGTCCTCTGTCTTCTACTCGTTTGCCTTGTCATAGCTCTCTAGTTTTGAATCCTTAAACCTTCAAACCTGAATCCCAAATCTGGTTTAGTGGTTGCTAGTTGTTCTTAGTGAAAGCACCAAAGTGTTTGCAGCAAAATTGGTCACAAACCCCAAACATCGTGAAAGCACCAATATGTGAATATAGATTAGCAATATCCGGGCACAAATATCAAATTCAAGCAAAATAGAGAACAACAATTCAGGAATAACAAACAATGACACGAGATTTATAGTGGTTCGGCTATCTCCGGCCTACATCCACTTCGAATAATAATCCTTTTATTGATGTTCTTCGCTGATTACAGTTGATCACAGCGGATTACAATGAAGAAATTTAAGTATAACAGCAATGATGAAGTGTGAAGTTGAATCCGACAAAGTCTGGACGTCAGATTGCCTAAAAGATCCCTTTTCTTTAGGCTCTAGGGGGTTATTTATAGGCGTAGTAGGCTGATACCTCACTCAAACTTCGGGAGACTTCTTTTGGCACGTGAGTGGACCCACGCGATCGATCCCATGAAGTTTCGACTTGATTCGTGATCGATACAAACCAATTTCGTATCGATCAAGATTTTGCCCAATGGAGTTGAAACTTGGCATGAACCTTTCTTGGCTTGTACGTAAGCTACTGTGAAAATTTCATGGCATTTAGACCTATGGATTGTGAGATACAATCGATGCAATCTCGTATATTTTGAAGGCTGCTGAGTTCGAATCCATAGTTTCGTATCGATCCCCTTCGTGTGGATCAAAGGCACGTGCTTGCTCGTGACGTGGTACGATAAACTAGAGTAGATCCATATTCTTCGCTGCGTTGAATGCTTCTCCCCTTGTGTCGTGGAAGCTCTTCGTTCGTATCCACACATCGTGCTCACTCGCATCCATGATTTCACAACGTCATGTTCGCATCCATCGATCCATTCCCTTTTTCGTATCGATTCCAGGGGTGAATTTCGTGTCGATTCGGTAAACGTCGATCGATACGAAGTGACCACATGGAATGTGTCTGATCGTATGATATGTAGACGAAACGGGGACCAATGGATGGATACGAAAATTGTTCTCAGAATGGATTTAAGGGTTTCAATAGCTTCTTTGTAAATATAAGTAATGATGTAAATAATTATTTTCAAATAGTTTACATATATTTATAAAGATGTTATTTAAAATATATAAATGGTATTTAAAAATGAAGCAAGAAATTTTGCAAATGAATTTTTGAAAAGTATTAATGTATTAAAGATGATTTATTTTCAAATGAAGCTTTCAAATGAATATTGCAAGTAAAATTTATATGTGTTTCTTTGAATGTAGAATTTAAAGATGTTATATAAATGGAAAACAAATTGATTTGCGAAGTTTATTTATAGTAATATACTTGGCAAATAAATTTGAATCTCTATTTTGCAAGTATAGTTTGGAATATTTAATTGATTTCGAAGTACTAATAGTAAATTTATTGTTTCATTTACTATTTGAATTTTTTTATTAAACCATAATAAATGTTTTTCCATGATTTTAATATTCATTTTAAAACAAGTGTGTGAAATTAATTATGAAGATGTGAAATTTTAAACTTTGATTTAGAAATTTAATGTAAGATTTGAGTATTCTATTAGTTTCAGTTTAATAATCTTGAGTTTATACTTATTTCAAAAATAACGAGCCTAATAAATTATCGGATTTAAGGAACTTTATTTAAAGTTTACTATAATTTTTTGATATAAATTTCTAACATTGTTCTAGAATTTTGAAAAATCTTTGCATAATGCTATGAGGATATTTTAAATATATCTTATATTTTTACTAAGTGAAGGTAGTTAAATGTTTTAACTTAATTTTTAGATATGTTGAAATATTTCTTTTCTCTTCAAGGGCAAATACCAAAAACTTAAAATTTTATACAATAACCGAATGGAGTTATAAAAATAAGTAGGACAGTAGAAGCTTAAGTAATGTTTTTTTTTTTTGAAATGATTCATTAATGACTTAAATATTTAATGGAAACCAAATTATGTAAGTGGTTGATCTTTATATAAATAAATGAATGAAAGGTATATGATGGAAAAAAACCAATCGAATAGACTTAAATAAATTTAAAATTCTTGTTGTTTGGCTGATGGTAAGTTTGGGAAAGAATACTTCTAGTTGTTGAGGTTGTTTGACTAATATATTAAGTAATTATCTAAGGCTGTTGAGCATAGGGTACACTTGACAGTTTATTCATCAGCTTGCATGGTTTAAGGTTTCTGAACTAAACAAACCATTGGTTACTATGGATGTATGATGGATTCTTTGGTTGCATAAATGGTTGTATTGTTTGTTTGTATATGTTTTATTTTTGAAATATGATACATATATTGCAATTATTAATATTATTGTTTTCCAGACCTCTCTGTACAAAGGAGACTCTTCCAAAAATTTCGGAAAATTAAGACTTCGATTTTTTTTTGTAAATTTGAGTTATTTTTCTTATTTTTATTAAATTTAAATATGTAGGTTTAATTGTTTATAAATTGACTATTTAAATAAAACGTAACATATTTTTGGATTACTTCTTGTTTCTTTTCGAGGACGAAAAGTTTTGAGTGGGGGTGTTTGTAACGAACGACATTTTTAAACATTTAAAAGTATTAAATTAAATAATATTTTTAAATAAAATTGTTAAGAATAAAAAAATTAAGATTTTATTGATACAAATTAGATTATATTACAAATTATGAGCTTAATTAAAATTTCTATTAATGACATATGTATGCAATAATATAAGGATGATAACAAATGTTAGTGTGTATTTTAATAATATTGCTTTGAATGGTGTTAACACTTGTTTGAATGTAAATTTCCAATTGATTGGAATAATAAATGTTTCTTTATTAAAAAAAGAATCATACATTTATTTATTTAAAATGTTTGGTAGCTAAAAGATTGATTTCATAGATGGTAAACTATTATTTGGTAAGAAATGTGTAATACCTGTTTGTATCCAATAGTGCAAAAATATGTTTAAATTACTGTTTGATAGGAAATAATTTTTCTATTTCTCATTACATTTATTTAGTCCATTTTGATATTCACCTTTGTAATCAATTAAAACTAATGTAATTGAATAATTTCAATTAATAAGAGAGAGAACATTAAATTGTAAGTTTATAAGTGTAATTAAACGTAGCTTATGTTTTGTGAAATTATAAGAAAATTTTGATTTAATGGAAAGAAGAACGTTTATATCAAATAAAATGAATGTTTCATTTGTGAATGTAGATTTAATTTCATTACAGTAAAGAATAGAATGATTTGTTAAAAAAGAGAAATATATATTTATTTGAACGCTGTTTTAGCATACAGATTGATTACAAGAATATGAATATAATTTAAGTAAGTTATTTATTACTCTGGTGTAAAACAACAAATTTATAAACATGTTTAAATGACTTAAGAAAACAACTGTCCTATTTCTCATCCATTTTGGTTATCTATTTTGAAATTTAACTTTGTTATTAATTGCAATTAATGTAATGGAAATATTTCGATTAAAAGGAAAGAAAACGTTGATTGCAATTAATAGATTTGATAAAAGAAACACATGTTTTGTGTTAAACACAAATTGTGCTTTAATGGAAATAAAAGAATTGAACATTTTCATTTTTAAGGTAAGTATAATTTTATTAATTTTGCGTAGATAAAAATTACATGTGTATAAATTGAGTATTATTTGAGTGAATGAAATTAATTTGGTTACGTTTTGGAAAAAATTGAATTTCAAAATGTGTATGTGGTCCCTTCATTTCTTTTTTATTTATTTATTGCATGTACGTTTTAAAATAGTTACCTTATTATTAAAACTTGGTCCATTCGTTTTTCCTTCGGTTTAATACCTAAGCCTAAGCTTTTAGGCTATATTTAGTTCTTTCCATCTCATTTATGGTTATAAAAAAATTTATTTTCCTTTGGTTTACAAATTTTCTCATTCCTACATATATTTTCTTATGCATTATCAATGCCTAAAGCATTTAAAACTAAACGTGCATTTTGTCCATCCACCTTTATTTCCTTATTATTAAATAATCTATAATTTTATTTCTTCATTTGCATTTTAGTTCTCCTAACACCTCATATTCATTTAGTTCACATCTTTCAATACTACGTTTTAGGGCTGTTCATATATTACTTTATTTCAATTCCTAGTTTGTTTATATATACCTTATTAGCTTTTCATTTGCTACCATCTTCATTCCTTTAGTCATATTTTATTTTCTAATCTCATCTTCTATAGCTTCATTTTTCAAATAAAACTTCCATCTCATTTTTTTATCTCTCTTCACCTTCCTTTTACATTTTTTTCTTCTTTGAATCTCCTTCTTCTCTTTTTTGCTTCATTTTTAATCTTTTTTGTTTCTTCTTCTTTTTCAAATCTTCTTCTTATTCTTTTTGAAAGCTTCCTTTTCTTTTTCAATTCTTCATCTTCTTTAAATTTTCTTCTTATTTTCCAAACATTATTCTTTTTTCCAAATCTTTTTCTTCAAATCTAGATCTATAATAACTTCTCTATCTCTTCAAAAACATTCTAAAAAAAGATTAAATAGAAGGAAACAAATCAAAAGGAGGAAGTAGTAGCGGATCCGAATCCGACTAGAAATGGAAATCCAGAAGGTGAGTGTTTAAACTCACTTACGAAATACTAAAATTTTATTGCAAGTTAAACCAGGTCATATATTGATAAATTTTTGATTGTTGGTTTGGAATTTTTATTGATATTTAATTTGAATAGCTAAATTCCAATATGTGACGACTAATAATTACTGTGACATGTTATTGAATTGGTTGATTTGTTGAATTGATTGATTTGAATGTTGATTGTATGTTGTGATGGATGTTATTGTGACTGAATGTATATTTGTTCATTTATTTGATATATCTTTGTTATCACCCTATAGTTTATCGTAATTATATAAATTTTCATATTGATTATTTGCACACTGAATAAAAATATAAAACCCATGAATTTCAAGTATTTACATCAGGGGAAAAATAGTATGTTAAATTTACTATTTGAACCTTAAAAATGATTTTGAGAAGTAAACCGTCGTTACCTTATTTGAAAGTTTTGAAAATTATATTTTGAAATATTGGTAAGTTTCCATAAAATTGAATATCGAAACTTTGGAACATTTTTATAAATCAAATCTCTTGAACTGTGAAATTTAACTGGGAATTGTTCTGTAAATTTGTAATTTACTAGAATGGATCTATTGTGAAATCCATTTTATTTTGAATATGGAAACAATAACATTTCTAGAAATTTTAACTTTCAAAATTTAGTTATCTACATTCCTTATTAAATCTACTTTTGATTTAATTTGCATAAGAATTTTAGTTCTTACTCCAGTGTATTATTTTCCTTTATGCTCGGGTCAGCCTGAGTTTTTCAACATTGAAGACTATTTTCTGGTAGATGAAGACGAAGATTCTGTATATTATTGCTATTTATTATTTCACTACATTCTATGTTATTTATGATATATGTGTAACTCTGATTTGAATTTGTAAATGAATCAAATGTTATTTGTAAAACAACTTCATGAATTTGATTATTATATTTTGTCATTTCACTGTGAGATTCTGTATTTTGTTTTTTCTTTCCTTTTTCCTTTTTTTCTTATTTACCCCATTAACAATCCTTCCTTTTGAATGGTTTGATTCTAACATGTGTGGTTTATTGACGATTTGAACCGTCCAAAAATGTGGGTCGTTACAATTGAATATACCATAGAGATCAGCACAACGAAACGATCAAAACGGTATACAGATACCAATGGTTCGATCATCCAATCAAAAGTCGATAATCCGTACCGAAAATGCTGCTATTTTGCCAGACATAAGATAAATGGGCAATAGCAGTCCAAATTTGAAGAAATGAAATATGACGTCTCACTCAGAATATGATTTACAAATTTATTGTATAAAAATATTTAAGTTTGAAAAATATTTTATTATCGTCAAATATTAGCTGATATAAATTTAAATAAAATTACACAATAAAGTAAACTTTCATATTATCTGATGAAAATTTACCGTTTTCTATGTTAAAGTAGACTATTCCAAATATTAAATTTTCAATTCAAAATTTTATTATTCAAAATTTCACAAAATTCAGTTAATTACATTTTTTAAAACCAGTTGAATTTACGGGACGTTACATCTTCAACAGACATTATTTTTGTACTTGGAAGATATGAATGAGCAAGAATGAACAAGACTATTGTGGTGTTTATATTAGTTGCATTGCTTAAATCACATGGCGACAAACTTGTTTGAATACAAAGTAACCACGTTGCATAGTTTTAAACATATGGCAGCCACCATTGATGGAAATGAATACAAATTAGCTACAGTGTCCTCTCACATCAGAACATTGTAGCCACGTTGCATGGTTTCAAACACATGGCAACCATTATTAAATGTTTGAATTCAAATTGTCTTTACTCATTTGGCAGCAAGTGATGGTGTTTGAATTCAAAGTGGCTACAGTGCCCTGTCACAGTTGAACACTTCTTTGCCATCATCATGCTCATACGTGTTTTCCATTATCATCTCATTAAGCATATAAAAATGGTGGATTACAACCATACTTTTTTGCCATCATCTTACTCGTATGAAGGTCCTATAAGTCACGATACTCCATCGAGTATGTCTTCTCCTCAATCAATAACTGAGTGGTATATTGAAATGGAGTAAATACGTTATGAGGATGTAAGAGAACATGAGAGGGATTTGCAAGAGCGTAGGCTTATGGAGGATGGAAGAAGGAAAAAGTAGAGTGGCCTAGTCACATTATAACATTGAGAAGAAGGCATGAATAAAAAGGAGTGTGCATCTCCTCGATGTCTCTGTGGTCTACTATATTTCAATATAGACATATAGGTATAACAACACCCCTTCTAACCTCATCATCAGCCAAAGCCGATAAATAAGCATAATATGATTTAAAATCCTTAAAGGAACGATCAAATAAAACTGACGCACGGTCTGGTCAACCAGTCTCGATACCGGTCAGCATATAAAAATCTAAAAGAGTCAATCCCAACTTAAAATCAGAAAAATGAAACGTGTGAGTAGTAGGCCATCGTCTCTCAGTAAGGACCTTTACTATGCAATGGTCGACATGTGCAAAGATAGGTAAATCTAGAATTCACCGAAAGGTGATGCATGTAGCCTATCCGAAATCGGTTGAGGTAATGTGATATAAAACTCAGAAATACACTTATACTAACTACCACGCATAGCTACATGGCGAACCTATATAAGCAATTAATTAACGTTAATGGTAAACTAAGCAAACCAATAACATTCTTAGTTTGCGAGTGTTCATCTAATAATTACATATTAAAATTATATCTGTGGCTTCGCTAGCATTATAGTAAGTCGACTTGCTATAGTCGAGGGGAGTTCGTGTAAGGATCGTAGATCGTCTGTAGTCACGGTAGTATTTGGAATGATATGAGCTGCACCGGCATTGGCATCTACCGTGGGTCTGATAGTCCGTCTACTGGTTTTGATCGAGGGTGGCGTCATTTGGACGTCTTGATCAATAAATTAGAAACTGTAAAAAAGGAAATTGAGTGGTAAATAAATGAAGGTAGAGGAGGAATACATGCCTCATGTAACGACCCAAAATTTTCGAAGCCGAAAATTCCAGATAGTTATGAAAAAGAAGAAAGAGATAGAAGAAGAAGAACAGAAACACCAAACATCTCACAATCGCAGCGGATAAAATATAATAATAAATAATAACAGTTTACAAAAGAATATTATATCTGCCTATTACATTTAATATACATCAGAGTTTCACATAATATTCAGTCACAGAATAATTACAATTATCATGTCTCGGATTAACAATAATATAGATACAGCGGAACTCTATACGATATCGCCATCCTGCTCGCCTCTTGAGCTCCAGAACGTCCTACCTAAAAATTTGCAACACTCGGACTGACCCGAGCATTACATCAAAGTAACTCCCGGGTCAGGCTGGAAACCAGCGTGAGTAAACCCATTTAACATGGAATACAAAATTATACAACTCATATAAAACCCGGGTAACTTATATCAATTTTAAATACACAAGTTGTTATAGACATCACTTATTCCACACGTTAATTTCTAAGTGTCAGAACTTAGATTATATGGTCCAATTTACTTAAATAATTTCATACTAGCTTATTGATTTCACATATCAATTAATAAAGAATCGAAGTGGTTTCGAGTATTCACTATTACCCGACTCCGGTCTCTTCGAATCTAATGTCATCTTATCCCAAGTTATTCAAGTGAATTCAATTTACATTTAAATACCGGATGTCACTTTTACACAGCAATTCACTATCGATGGATATCCAGATTACCACTGCCTACCCAAACACATCATACCACAAAACATTTCATATCACAGAATATCACAGCATAGCATCCAACAGACATCAACTAATTCAGATATTCTACTCAAACAATCATTTATAAGCAACCATTGTTAATCCCTATTATAATTAATTTAATTAACTTAAATTAAATCAATTACTTAAGAGTTAATCACCTAACTTTGCGTAATCAACCATTTATTGATTACAATCAATCATTCTTCAAATATTCGTCTTAATTAATCACCTTGAGTAATTACCCTTCAATTAATTTCACAAATTAATTATCCTTAACCATTTACATTAATTAACCTTTAATTACTCTCATTAATTACATTGATTAATGATCCTTAATTACTTCTTCAATTGATTATTAATTATATTTCATAATAAATCTTAGATTAATTATTCATTAATCAGCCTTGATTAATCACATTAGTAATTAATTATCCTTAATTTATCACATTACTTAATTATCATCAAATAACTTTGTTAATAAATTCTTAAATCAATTACACTAAGTAATTAATCATTAATTACTTCCACTAAGTAATTACTTCTCTTTTATTTTTCTATTATATTCTATAATCATACCTTAACAAACCATCATGTGATTAGCTCAAATTAATTAAACCAACTAGCACATTATTTCATTTGTAGCGATTTTCAAGTCGAAGTCATTCCGGATAACGTTGATATCCGACCCTGGACTCTTCGACTCCAAACAATAAGATTTAAAGGGTAAACTGTTTAAAATAAACAGTCTATTATTTGGGGTGACACTATACAAATATGGGAACTCCTCATAGATTAAATAGATTTAGTATTTAAATAAATTGCATACCTGTATTAATATGAATAATTTAGTTCTTTAAATAACCTAAATGAAATAAGCCTAAAAACATTCGGAAATAATTGACGGAAAATGGAATTAGAGTTAAAGAAACAAAAATGTAAACTTCATTTATTTTCCCTTCCCTTTCATTATTTTTCATTCTATATTTTTTTTCTTTTCCTCTTTTCTTTTCTTTTCTTTATCTTTATCTCTTTCCTATTTTCCTTTTTCTTACTTTCTTGTTCCTTTCCTACATTCTTTCTTTATTTCCTTTATATATGTTCTTCCTTTACCTATTTATTTTTCTTCCCTAGCCCATACTTTCTCGGCCCAATTCCCTTCTTTCTTTTCCTTTTCCCAGTTCTTTAATTCTTCTTCATCCACCTGGGAGCATACAAACGTGTACACACATGCACGTTCACCTGACACACAACGCCGACCACCCATTCTCGATGCCGACCATCCACTCACACCTCGATTGTCCACCAAAACCCATTCTACCACCCATACTACGCTAAAATGCCCCCATTCAAAAATTTACCGTTCGACTCAAAGAAAAACTGTGCAACCCAAACCACCTCCAACCACCTCCAGCGACGACTCAAACCACCGGTCCCCACCAGGCCGCATCCAGAGCACCGTCGCCACATCCTTTTTCATTTCCCCCTGGACCGCATACCTCTACCCTCACCTGCTCCACGCCACAGCCTCGAAAACCAAAGCACCCCCAAAACGATGCTAAAACCCTAAATCAAGTTCGACACGACAACCCAAGTCTCTGAAAATCACATCCATATTTTTCATGGATGCACCATCCCTCGCTACTCCTCCCCGACCAACGCCTCGGCACCAAATCGAATACTCCGCCGGGAATTGCCAAAAAAACCCAAGATCTGTTACCACATATAGCTCACTCAACACATGCCTAAAAATCATCAAACCATTTTCTAAAGCGAAGATTTTCAAAAAAGAACACAATCACATAATCAAGTGATCGAATTACCGAACTCGAGTTTTGGTTATTTATAAATTGTCTCCCGTAAAACGTGTTTCTCTTACTTCCTACTTCATGATATACAATGAATCAAAATTTTAAAATTTCTACACCTTAAAACCAACAAGTTTCGTTATGAAGTCATATGCTAAAACTAATTAGTGGTAGTGCTTTTGATTTTTAAAGTTAATTGTTTTAAACTGTTAGGAGAGAAAGAACAAAAAAATGGAACAGAGCAAACTGCTGGAAGAAGTGTTCTTACTATATAAGTGGGATTACTGTATATACATACATGTCAGATACAAATGCACTCACCCTACTCACAGATTTATCCAATAACCTTTAAGTAAGAGAGTAAATAAACCAAAGCTGTGAGAAGTTATTTACTCACAGGCATTTCACAAATCAACAGAGAAATCTGGGTTGGAATACTGACTGCTACAAGAGTTTTCACATTAGATTTAGGCTTTAAGGGTGTAGTTTGCTCACTGGTATAAAGGAAGAAGAAACTGGGTTAGGTTACTCACAGATTTCAAGAATGAAGACAGAGCCTCTAGATATGTTTTGAAAGCTTTGAAAACTGAAATCCCTTTTTGCTTTAAAACTTTGCATTAAAATGCTTGCTTCGATCTTCCTTAAAATCATCTTGCTTGTTCAGTTGCAAACATTATTTAAGTTGTATAAAAATGGAAATGCTAACTTGTATTTTCTCCTGGCCTTCTATGACTTGAACGAACAAGAATAAGTAGAGATATATTTAGAAAGATAAGTTGTATAGGGTGTAGGATTTTACTGGTGCAAATATTTCTGGTTTGCTGTTGTGATAACAAATGAAACAAGGAGATATATATATATATATATATATATATATATATATATATATATATATATATAAAGATGAGTTTGTAAAGGTGGTAGGTGTATATGGGTTTTTGCATTTTCTGTTTGGCTAGAGATTTCTTTTTTTCCCTCTTGTTCTTATCAGGCAAGATTTTTTTTGTAGGCTGAAATGATTTTTAACATTTAGAGTTGACCAAATAGCGTGCTAGCATTAAATGCATAAGTACTTTATGTTTTCATGCTTATCCTCTTTTGTGCATGTAGATGTTTCTTTTACTTGCTCCTGCATATATTCTACAGGCAACATACTTATTACTTTGCCTGGTTTTGTTTTTATACTTTGTGTACTTAATATTTTCTTTGATCATAGAGGTTGAATTGATTTTAAACAATTCAAATTGTCCTGCATATATTTTTCTTTCTTTTGTTTTATTCTTCTTTCATTTAATTTCCTTTGTTCAAAAGCTTGCTTGACCTGGATTGATTATGTTGTGACATTGATTTTGTGTTTTGTAGGCTAAGATTTGATGTTGCCTTTTCTACATTGTTCCCCTTTATGTTTACATATCTATGCATATATACATACATCCTATATGTACCATTTTACATCCCTCATAAGTATATTCCTATTTTATCACTATACCAATTTCTAACATATATACAAGTGTTCCTATTTTTCCTATTTTATATTTGAACAACGTAAAACTTCCTATATATATATTTGAATACTTTATCTTTAATTTATATGGTGGGGTTTTACATATACATATGATTTATTTTTTTCTATAGGATTCAAAAATTATAAAACAAAATATTCAGTTTTAGTTTTAAATTAAATTTAGATATTCCGACATTTTAACCGTCCAACATTTATTTGACTGCTTAATATTAATATTTTAATAACTTAATTCCATTAATTATCAATTAACACCGGTTGAAAATCTGGGTCGTCACACCTCATATAGGCCTTTAGTCCAGATGTCTGTTCAACAGATGCCTGATGCTCAAGCGTTTGTTGAACAAACGTCCGGTCTCATAAACTGTTGGAGGATTCGTGAGCTTACAAAATGTAAGCTCACATTTTATAACATATGCACTCCAAAACTATTGGAGATGCTCTTATTGTAGTATTTTATGGTTAAATGATAGAATTCGGCAGCTTTTTATACTGTCTATATTTCCTTTTTGGCATTTTCTCATATAATGATATCGTACACTATCATTTTTTTACCTGCTGCTATTTTTGCAGGAATTAGCGATTAGTGAGAAAGATGAGATGAACAGTGATTTTGTTATGCAGGTGGCACGGTAGGCAGCGAATAGAGGTGTATTTTTATTTGTTAAGGTTAGGCTTTAAGGAGACGGCTATGAATGGTGACAATTATGGAAGCTGACGACTACGCACAATCTTGAAGCGTGAGGAAAGAGTAGTGTAGGGGACACGACGACGTGGGAAGTGGTGGCATGGGAAGCAGCGATTCGATCTATACATAAGTGAAGAATGAAATGTGTCTTTATGGCTAAATTTTAGAGAGGATGTACTCCAAACCATTGAAAGTTTGTAATTTGAACTAAACTGCCATATTATTTATGCATGCATATATATGTAATACATACATACATACATCTGTGTGTGTGATATATTAAAATAAAAATTAAGTTAATTAATATGTTTAATTAATTAAATACTGAATATTATAAAATAAAATATGATTTTATTTTAAATAGATAAACCAAATTCAATGCAATTGATAGATTACATAAGCTCATTAAGATTCAATTAGAAATTTATGCGTTTCACCCGCTGCCAAACTAGTAAGGACCCAACACCAATAACCACTCACTTAGAAATGTTGCAAATTTGATGTCGACAATTTATTCATACATCCGCCGTTGGCATCGACTTTAATGGGAGAGTAAATAAGGGGATGCAATTTTACATCAGATCCAACGTTGTTAACAAATTTGATACCTAGCATCCGAGATTTGAAGACTACCCATATTTTAACTTGCTTTATTTCTTCCATGTCCAAAATAACAAGGATTAATATATTTGGGACATCTCTTTAGGTGACTAGCCTAATTTTTTTATAGAATTGTAACTTGGAGATACATGAATCGATGCGAGAAAGTGTACAACGTTAGCCACCACCTATACACTATGAACTTCCTTCAAACATCACTCTTTTCATGGAGTTCCTCTCTAATGTGTGAGTTCTCATCTAATGGCACACGCATATAAATACATGCACGCAAACGTAAAGGTAAAGTGTAAAACAAAAAATTCCAACATCGAAAATACAGAAATTAAATCAGCAATAAAATGCAAAGTTTACTCTATGTAGTTTTAATAATTTTATTGAAAATAGGTGCAATAACAAAAAAATAACTTAAGTAACGGAAAAGTCATGAAGTTGTACCTAATGTCAATGGTCAATGATATGGAGATCTTTGAGCCCCATCATCGTAATAAGGATGCCGTAAGCTGTGACGTCCCATCTCGAGACCCACATTAACAAAAAGTATTACGGAGTAACGTTGCCTGCTAATGCGGAGAATAGAACTGGTTAGGAGCGACCATAAATAGTATTGTCTTAATGTCTATTGAATACGTCGATTAGTGCTCTGTATTCTTTTTTTCTAGCTCAAGTGGATCTACATGTTCAATAACTGCTTAATACAAATCTACAGATGGCTATAGGATCTATCAGAACAAAATACAACAACTCAAATGCATATTTTATGTATAGATGATACCTAACATTTAAAAGACAAAAAAACGAACGAAATTCAGAATGCAAAGAAAATATGTAAGCAAGATAATAGTCAACCGAACTTCATAAGAATAAAAATTTAATTATGAGAAAATCTAACGAGTAATAATGTGAAAAGTTAACGCATCTGTAAGAATACAAAATAATAAAAGTTATGGCTTTGTTCGATTTTATTTCAAGTTTTACGTTTTCAAAATTCATTACAAAATATGTAAAGAGTGGAGTAAAATATTTAAAACTTCAAGTTACTATGAAGATGAAGAAGGAACTGCAGATGAAATGGAGGGATGCACCATTTTTTACTCTTTTGTTATTTTCCAAAATATGAAGAAGAAAAATTAGTTTTTTATTTTGTATATTGAGTTCATTTTTTAAATTTGTTATTTCTCTAAAAAAACACATGAAACGTATTCTGATTTGTTTGGACGAAAACACAAAACTAACGGCAAACCAACCAAGCCTTAAAGTTTTCATTCTGTACGGTTATGGTCATAGTGTGATGGCAGTAGTTTGTTAGACAACCACTTAAAATAACAGTAATTTTGGTTACGCTGATAAACAGTATTTACTTCAGATTCATAGCAGCGGAAATACGGAAGCAAAAATGGTGGGCTTTTATGAAAAAATAGACCTCCTTCTTCCTTCAACCGAAACCCTATTCTAGTAGATTTTTTCATTTACCGTCCAAAATTATCCCCTTTACTGAAAGGGAACCCAACTACATCATCTTTGTGCTGCCTTCAAAGCCGTTCACAAACCGTTAAAACAATGAAGAAGAGAAGGCTTTTTTGCCCTCATGCAGGATCGAACTACGGACCTCCAGTTTACAAGACTGGCGCTCTACCACTGAGCTATAAGGGCTGCTCTGTGTGCAGACTTGTAAATCATCTTCATTTATCTCTAATGAATTGGATTGGAAGGAATTCACTCATACAGGAAAGCTCTAGCTCTGTTAAAAGTAACCTGGACGAAAGCTACACGATGAAATAATTAGCATCGAAGTAGTTCACTACGTATTGTTTGTTCCCCATTAGAGATAATATCAAATTGATTAAAGATGCGTTAGTTTCCAAATTGAGTCATGTATTAGTATTGATGTACTGATCTGAGTTCCTTCGATTCAAAAGAATTGGACTGACATACCAATGACTGTTATACCGATGACTGGTAACCGTTACACCGGTAATGGTAAATTACCATTTGTATAGGAAAATAACAAGTTGATATATTTTTACGTCGAATGACGATTCATTATATATCTTATCACTTAGTATAGCATATAGAAAAGAAGTGTATTTATCATCATTTTAGTTTATTACCAGTGTAATGAGTCATTTTACATGAATATCAGTATGTTATGAATGGACTGGTAAATTACCTTTACCGTTGGTTTTGAAAAAATATTACTGATGTCTTACCGTGAAAAATGGAAAATTTATGGTTACCGTACCGATTGTGCTGGTATATCGATTTTACTTTAAAATGGTAAACGATTGACTGGTAAGGATAAATTTACCGTTATCGTACAACCCTAGTTCCACCCATAGTTATTGGTCAATGACTGATATCAACCCTTGCAATTCAAGTGTTCGATGTATTAGAAATCACTATATATATATATACACACTTACTTTTACGTATATATTTATTCCTTAAGTCTATTTGGGGTTTCTTTAATGTTTCACCTATACATTTATATTGCATAAGTTTTATTATTATATAAATTTTATACTTTATTTAACTTATATCATATTTTAAGTATAACATTTAATTAAATATTATTTAATTAATTATTATATTAGTCAAATATAGCATATTATATTGAATACATATACACTATAACCTTTATAGTAATAAACATACATCTTATACATACATATGTGTGTGTGTGTGAATGTATTTTAGTTTATTAATTTACTTTTAATTGATTTATTTAATTAAATATTAATTAAGTTTTATTAGCTATGAAAATTCTTTTATACACACACATATATGCTTATGTTGTCTCAAAGAATTCAAGACAACATAACATATATCATTGTATATATTATACATGTATATATATTGAACTAATCAACTTATCTAATTAACTCATTTATTTTATTAATCTTATTAATAAATAGTGTTTTCCATATTAATTTCATAACAGTTTAAAACACTTGAAAATATATATTACAACTTTCATAATGTGTATTTTATTTAAATTTAATTTATCTATTTAAAACTTTTATTTTAATTTTCAAAGCAGATTGAAAATCAATATTATAACATTTGTAATATTTTTCTTATTTTAAATTTAACTTAAATTTAAAAATTTTATTTTAATTTCAAAAAAAATTGAAATTAGCCAAAGGTACAATTCAAATTGGGTCTTTTCTATTAGGGGCAACTTTTGGGCTCACATAGCTGTTTAGGCATGGCCCGTAGCCAGGTAGGACATGATACTCGATTACCCAACAATCTAGCCTAGACACTACATTTCTTAAAGACCCTACTAACTGTGTTGTAAGCTTAATTAGTTGGCCCTAATATGACTAATTTAGACCATAAAGGATATTTGGTTCTGATATCTTTATTGGAACCGGACCAGCACACAGTGTTGTAAATGAGTCAACTTCTAAAAATTTATAACATTTGGATCTAATTCTAAATTTATTATAAATAAAATCAATATTTTATTTAATTTGCAAACGTGGTTTTAATAATTATTATGTTTGTATGTTATATAGTGTAATATGTATTATATACGCATATGTGTGTACGTGCTACATAAGATGTGTGCATTGTTTGACATCTTCGTGTATAGATGTTGGGATTTACATCACAACGGACAGACTAGTCGATCCATATAAAATGGTTTTAACTTCTTACAAAGCTCCTAAGGGAAGGCTTCCTACTCCAGACAGATTATCAAAAGGGGGTATAACATAAGATAAAATTTGTGTTTTGTGCAATTTAGCAAAGGAATATCACATGCATCTATTTTTCAAGTGCGAATTTGCTAAAAGAATTTGGGAAAACTATAAACTTGCAACAAACTTCAAATTTTTGAGTAGTAGTCTAAGGGAGATTGTAGAATACCTGGCCGAGAGATGACACGCCAAAGACCAAAAAGCCAATGTGCAGTGGAATGCCTCGACAACCATTGTTTTGAGTATTTGGAAGGAGCGACATCGTCGCATATTCCAAAAGAAGGGAAAGGGAGCAACAGAAGTAAATTAGTAATAATCAACATGAAATTAGTGAGTAAGAGAATTTGTGGAAAATACTATATCAGTGGCTCGGAATGAGGAGTAGGCGAGTTCATAGGAATGGATCTGAGGCCGGAACGGGGAGAAAACCAAAAAACGAGCAACGCAAGTTTTCAGCCGCCATGGTTGTGCTCGAAGAAGAAAGAGTGGATCTAAAAAGTTTCACTTTGATTATTCTTTGTACTAGTAGCTTTAAAGTATAAGTGTCTTTTGTAAGTTTCATTAGTTTGCATGCGTTTATAATGGGCCAATCATCCAAGGTGAAATTGCTTGGTAAAGCTTTACCCAATTTCAAATAAATCAATAAAGGACTTTATAAATAATATTAAATAATTTTTGTAAAATATGAATGTTTATACATATACGTGTATATGTGTATATGTGTGTGTATAATCGAAATTATAATATAAAGTAATTATGAATATTTATACCAGTGACTTGAATATAAAATCAAATTTGAACTTCAAACTTTGAATTTTAGATCTATATCTCTACTACTAATAAAGAAAATTTGTTGAACTATTTACTCGGTATCTTTTTGAAATTCCAAAAATGCCCTCGTTTTCTGTTTATATATTTGCGTTCAAACAAAACACCAACGTATACAATAACACAAACAGTCTGTGTGCGAAGCATGGGCACATACTAGTCTATATAATAAAATATCAAGATACATCAATTCGTATTAATATATTAAAGTTAAATATATATATTTCAAACTAATAATTATTATTTTTAATTCATATGCATATTATATATGTATTAATATTTTTGAAAATAAATATATGTATAAGCTTTAGTATGAATAAATAATTAACAAAAAAATTTTGTGTGTGTGTATTAATATATATACATGGCTAAAAATAAATATTGTTTTTTGAAATAGCTTTTGGTTAAAAAAAAGTTTTTTATTAATGTTCTGTAAGGAATTCTTGATAAAAATATTTTTTTTTTAAAACTATTTGATACAGATCTATAATTTTATAAGTACTTATATTTATATATTTTACAATGTATATACATATTTACAATATATAGAATTACGTATAATAACTAAATGAATTATATATATAATATCTATATATGAATTTAAAATATATATATATATATATTTGAAAATATAATGTATATGTATTAATAAAATAAATATAAATATATGCAAAATTATGTATGTGTTTTAAAATCAATCTTTGTAAAAAATCAATTTTTTTAATATTATTTAATACAAAAAAGATTTATTTATTTTTTAAATTATTAGCTGTGAATTATATATTACTATATACCTATACAAAAAAGTTAATATATATATATATAATCATTAAATGTAGACAATACATTGGTATGCAGATTCATGATATTAATTTCTAACCAAGTTAACATATGACATGAATGATCATATTAAACATTATGAATAAGTAATATCACCCTTCATCAAAGCCTAATTGTCTGCCCTTTGTAATGAAGAATTTAACTCAGGATCACATATCCAGAAGTTGCTAGCTTCTCAAACGCAGCTACCACCGACGACTGAACTGACTTTTATTTAATGTAAAAAATGCTTGAAAAGGTGGAGGAGTGAGATAGGATTTTCGGCCAGCAAAAGAACTGAAGAAAAGGCTAAAAACTATAAAAGCAAGTGTGGGCTTGGAGAAGTCTAAATAGAGGAGACACCAAGGAGAAAAATATGGATCTGGATCCGTATTTCACTCTTACCTTTTTCTCTTCCGTTTTAATCAAATCCAACCCCTCCTTAGCCATCATTACGGCTTGCCTTTCCTTGTATACTCCAGCCAAAAATTCAAGCCCCCTTATGGGCCTCTTAATCATTTCAAGCTTGAACAATATTCGTTGTGTTCAAATCCAATTTCAACGCATACCGATATTAAGTTAGAGAATCCCTTTCATTGGCAGATTTTGGCAATACAATTACTATACTTATTCTTTTATTTGTTTTGTTTATCATCCTTATTTTGTTGATCATCAAAGTGATGATTATGCATAATTGTAATAGCTAACTTTCTACAAACTTTTGTATACTTTTATTTTTGATTAATAAAGTTATGACCGCTCTCCTCTTAAGAGGACCACTCTTTCATATAAAAAAATAAGTACCAATATCGTATATTAATTAATTTATAACTATTATAAATACATTGTTTAATATTTTTCTACACATCAAATAAAATTTTATAATTAGTATTTCATAAATATTAATAATTTATAATAACTACAAATTATTTAAATTGAGTCATAAAAGGAGTATTTAATATTTTGGTCATGTACCTCTTAGGTGTAAATTTGGTCAGCGATTAATATCGAATAATTCGAATATTAACGTTCACATATCACTTGGAAGCTGGCGTCGCATTATGACCAAATTTATCACTTATTTAGTTTCAGTAAAATCCAATTTTACATTATTAAGCATTACCCAACAGTGACAATTATTTACACCAATTCCCTTCGTCAAAACTATTACTTTGGACTCAAGTAATTTGGTAATGCAAAATTCTAATATTGTGCATATTCAACTCTATAGTCCAAATACAAAGTCCATGGTTCAATAATAACAATTATTATTTACCGAGTTGCTTTCGCCAAAGACTTTGACTTTGAGTTGACTTTAGTTAACCATGATACTAACCTCGTATAACCGAGGAGATGAATCCTCTCTTGAATTGTGTTTCACTTCTAATGCTTCCACTCGATTCAACTACAGTCGTTCTATGGACGCCATACGACGGTCGACCTATAATCAATGCAGAGTTTCCATGTTATAGACGAACGATATTACCAAGTCAAGATAACTATGTAATATATTGTCACATCGATATTTTTTGTTTGACCTTGGTTGCATTAACCAAAAAAACTATCAAGTGAGCCATTTTATAGTTATCCAATAAGTATCAGTATATAACCTTTTGATGTCCGCAGCAGTCATGAGTATACACCGCCTAACATTTCGATAACATTATTTACTCTTGTTTCAAAGAATGTATCGATATCTAGTCTTGGAACGTCTTGACTAGGAATATTTAAAAAAATATGTTTTATTTCATTGTGATAAATTAATCATAGTTAAAACACTTTGTAACTATCACAAAAACATATCATTTATGGATTTTCTATTAAATATGATTTTAATTAATTAATTGATATAACACATTATATCAAGTATACAATAGAAAGAAAACACCTCTCATTTTGAACAAAAATGGTTAACTACTTAGATATATCTAACAAATTACATAACAACATTAAAGGCATACACCTGACTATATTGAGGCCTAGCTTACCAAATTTTGATGATGTAATGATACTAAGTAAGGATGGAGAAAGGGTGGATTTGGTTGTAACAACGATGTGGTGAAGTAGTTATGTTAGAGAAGAAGCAACAAATTGAGGAAGAAGAAGATAATATGTTGTAACGTCCCGCCTTTTCGTACGCTTTAAATCGACGATAAACCACACACGTCAGACTTAAAACATACAAAAAGGTGGATTGTTATGGGGTAAATAAGAAAAGCAGAGGAGGAAAAAACAAAACAGAATCTTGCAGCGGAACGATAAAATATAATAAAAAAATATACGATTCATAAAATTGTTTTACAATACATTTGATTTTTCTTTATACAATAAATATCAGAGTTCACATACCAAAGGATAATAACAATGCAGCGGAATAAAATTGTGTAGTGGAATAATATAGTAGATAATAGTAATATAATCTTCGTCCTCGTCCTCCAGAGCTAAAGTCTTCGAATCCTGAAATGCTCGAACTGACCCGAGCGAATTGAAAGGACAAAACACTCGAGTCAGAACTAAAAGATCTTATGTAAGTTAAATTAAGTGAAATAAATATCAGTGCAGTAACTCAAGAGATGTTCGGGATTTACATCTCTTAAGGATCCGTTAAACTATTTACTATGTAGTATATTTCGCTATTATAATAGTGCCTAATTGTAAAATAAACTTACTTTTAAATAGCGTTAAGGCTTTACATTTTCCACCTTAACACGTAATAATGCCAATAGTCTATACAGTACCGTAATACCTCCTGATCGCGAGGCTACCAAAGGATACTACATAGGTACGACACAAATAGAAACTCGTACAAGGCGCGCTAGGGTAGGTGACACGACACAACTAGGCAATGCCAGGGTAGATATACCAATTACGCTTTTGGGTCGGTGGTAACGCATAGCCGCAGCTACCGCCCACCTCGAGCCACACTCCAAATAAAAAAAATCAAAAGTGGCCACCGAATGAATCCAAAAGTCAAAGTATAATATCGAAGGGATGTGTCCGATCAAATGTGCTACCTCATTAACCCGTCAATCGCTCCTGTTTTAGCCACCTTATGCCAACTCAGGGGAGTTGGGTCCACGTATTTACCTCAAAGGAAACGCCGCCGCCATCCTACTTCATTCTGGAATCTCCACCGCATCCACGGTTGTTAAAGTGGTTTTCGGAGTTGGCAAAGAGTATGACAACTTTCGATCCTGGTCTCTTTAACAACCAAACGTTATTATAACACCACGGTCTTTTCAAAATAGTTTATATTTTAAAACCAGAATATAATATCCATTTCAAAACCATATATATACAATATCATTTTCGTTTAGAAACCAAATCCATTTGATATCATTTAGCCCCAAATCAATATAATATCATTTTAGTTTCAAATATATCCTTTTCCAAAAAATCATAGTGCTTTCAAAGTATAACATTTAGAAATCAAAACTCTTGAATATAATACTTTCAAATTATAATACCTTGAAAATCATAACTTTGAAACAAACTTCCACCTCTTAAATGGTTAAATATTAAATTACTTTATAAAATAAAATAGCTTCTTTTAATTTCACAAATCAATTCCAAATACCGATTTAAACTTCCAAATAAACCATTTCAATTCTTATGTTTCAGAGCTTTAAATATTCCACCATTTCAAAACAAATTCTTTGATAATTCCATATATCAAATTACATTACTATTATTTAGATTTGAAATGTTTACTTAATTATTTCAATATAATTTAAGAAAAATTTTTAACTTCACATAACTGGATATTCTTTCAATTTATTTAATTTGATATACTCATTCAAATGAACTTGATATTCATTTAAATCATTCTAGACTAAAAATCAAGTTATAAAAATCACACTCTTTAACAATCACGATTTTATATTAAAATTTCAAATCAAATTTATCCGAGTACAATTCTCAAAAAATTTATTCAAATCAATTTCATATCATCTTCCCTCCTTATTCCCCTTTAAGTTATTATAACTCCAGAAATAAATTTGAATAAATACTCAACCATATTTATATCTTAATAAAATCAAACTTTATTATTAAACTTCCTTTATACTTTAAATCGATTTTTATAAATAGCTTAAAACCAAGAATTCAACTATATACAAGATAACATTTATATAATATCCAAATCAATATCTCAAAATCATATATTTCTTTAAAAACCATAGAAATCATTTCAAAATATTTTTATATATATAGAACGCAGTGCCTGTATATAATTTTCTATCCTATGGTCAAGTGATACGAATATTTATCATTTCAATCCGTAATTTGAAATCAAATCACGGTTATATATCATTTCAAACCACAATCCCGAATGAGATGGAAATGCATAATAACTTGCAGTTTATAACAATATAAAATACAGCATCTATTCATCCAATGTCAACCATTAACCGTTTTTCACAATCATCACCCAATTTAGACAATAGCATCAATATAGAACGGGTAATAAACAACAGGTATTAACTAGCAGTTTATATTCAATAATAAATTAAAACTGTTTAACTGCCAGTTTATATGCAATAATAAATAAATAAAAATTTAACTGGCATTTTATATGCAAACATAAATTAAATAACAATTTAGTTTAAATAAATGCAATCTAACTGAGACGAAGATTAAATATATGCCCAAACAATAATGGATAAATTTTAAATCACATCAAAATTTAATTTAACAAACATAAGAAATCTTAGAAGTTGTGAGTGGGTTAAAACACTCACCTTTTGAATTTAAATTGAATTTAAATTCAATTTAAATCCAAAAATTGGACAGTCTCATTCGACCAAACCAGCTCCAAAATGTTCGGAATTTTAATACGATCCTAACAAAAAAAACCCATGCGTGAATTGATATTCGTATGTAAAAAAATATAGAGATAAATGCGTGTGAATTTCAATTTAAAAAAAGAAGAGAACACACTACCTATCCAAGCCACGTCATCAATCACGTACGCAACCCACTTTCCAGAAACCCACTGAAACCCTACTTCGCGCAGACGCACGAAGCCGCCTTCAAACCCCTAGCCACTTTGCCTTTATACGACACCGCACTCATGCCATAACCACCGCGCCAGGCTCCCCTCTCCTTCTCTACAAGCACTCGACCACCTAAGTCACGAACGGCGCACAAAATAGCCGGCCGCCGCCATGTACCCTTAACCCTAATCGAATTTTTCACTCAAATCTGACCGTTGAAACTCCAAACGAACCCCGCCGATGCCTTCCACTCGAGACTCTCCACAGCCCGGTATCATCAATTCGACGATCCATCGTCGTGGGTTTGAACCATATGGACGGCCGAGAATTAAAACACAATTTCTTATCAAATGATAATCTGAATCTAAAAACGAACACCACCAGTGGATTACGCTAGTCGAGAGTTTCAACATATATTTTTTTCAAATTTTTCTGCGGAGTTTGAAATTTTAGCTTTGGATTTGATTTGCAATTGGATCTGAAAATATAGAATTTTGTTGTTTGCCATTGAGGAGGAGAGATAGCTGAATTGCGTACAGACAAATGAGAATGAGGGGAATTAGGGCTTATAACCGGGTTCATATAGGTAGGTCAGAAATTAGAATGGATGGATAAGGTTGGATATACACGCTAACGCCAAAGTGGCCCAAAAAGCCCGTTTCGATTCCGGAATGAAATTGGGTCAACCCATATATCAAAATAGATATTCTAAAATATTTCAAACGCAATGGAAAAGATTTCGGATTCAAATTGCATCGTATGAAGAAGTTATGATCAAATTAATATTTTTCAAATTAATTTCAATTGATTTCAATTTCATAAATTTCAAGGCGTTTCGAGTCCGTACGATCAAACGACAAGTCCGATCACCATGAAACTTGAAATTCTACAATAATTCACCGTTACAGATCCGATGATACTAGTTTCGTCGAAATCCGAGTCAGTGGCCAAAATGGCTATTTTTCCATTAATTAAATAAATTAATAATTAATTAATTAAGTCCAATTTTAAATTTCAATCTTAAAATTGACAAGTTTTGTCACTTTTATATTTCTCAATCAATTTCAATGTTTTAAACAAATTAAAAGTCAATTTAAAGTTGATTATCTTATCGATTTTAGTATTTTCCTTGGTTCCATTCAAATAAAGAAATTATAAATTTAATTTCAAAATTTCTATTAAATTAAATTAATAAATCATTTTTCCGTTTATATTGTCAAATAGATTGATTTAATATTGGATTCAAAACTATTTGCATTAATATCTTCACATTTCATCTAAATTCCCATTTTAAATATTAAATCCATTTAATTGTAATTAAATCCTTTTATTAAATTTTAAATTCCAATAAATTAATAAAGCTTTATTCCATTTCTATTTTCATCTTTATTTTAATTGCATAACATTTTATTCCAATTTTACTGTGTTTGCCAAATACGTACATTAACTATTATTAATATTCTTCATTAATTATTTACTTGGTTTTATACTTTAAATTCATTCAAATAAATCAATAAATCTTGATTTACAATCTTTACCTCAATCAATAGTCATATTATAAATGGAATTGTCATTATTTTCAAAAATTACATAAATTAACATTAATGTAAAAGTTTGTTTATATTTATTGCAATTGATTACGAGTTACAATTTAATATACTTGTCTAAAATGTTAGCTTACAATACTTGTTACCCTTTAACGTTTATTTCACTCATAAGCTATTATTAACAACCAAATGTTGAAATTTGATTTAGACCAAATTCAATGCATTACATGAATGGGTAAATGATTAAAGTTTTACACTATTGCCCCTTTTCTTTATTTGTATTAAAGGCTATGTTTCAAATGTGAAATCTTATAAATTACACACATAAATTAAGGTTTTAAAACCAAACCTTAGTTCCATTCATTTTTTTTCCAATTTATTACTTATGAAAAAATTTCCCGTTTCTATTTATTTATTACATACCTACCTTCACCCCTTGCATTAATTCTCATAAACGTTACATTATTGATATCCAAATTTTGATTTAGTAAACCAATTTGTTACAACTTTACTTACATTAACTCTATTTCCCTTATTTTGGTTATTATTTCATACGTAGATCAGAAGTTTACATTTCTTCATACTATCTTATTAAACAATATACATTTCCAATACTTTATCACATTTATTGGAATTAAATTTCCAAATTTACTAGATACAACAAACTATGACCTTACAGTTATTTCAATAAATTGGGATTGTGCTAAATTAATTATTTATAAACTTACATAAACATAATTGCATTAATTTACATTCGATTACAAATAAACTAATACACTGATTTCATTTGTAAATTAAATGCTTACCTTTATAAGTTTTCATTCCCAAACAATATTTCAATTACTACAGGACATTGATTTAATTCAATTTACTATTTAATATTATTAATTCATTAAATAAATTCACCATTTACCTTTGTTTTCTTATATTCAATTCCTAGCCTAGTATAACAATTTACATCACTTCAATTTATTCGAAATTTTATTTCAACTGTTAATACTTAGCTTTAATCTTTCATTTAATTTTCAACATTTGCTTCATTATTAAGTATATACATACATAAATACATACATACATATACATATACATATATATATATATTCCTTTTTCCTAAATTAAATTGCAAAAATTAAATTAAACTAACCAATTTATTTATCAAAATTTACTGGTCGTTATATATGTAGTAATGTTGCTATGTGATATCACTCTTTTTAATTGTGTATATTTCTATTAATAATGATATGTTATAGTAGTAGTTTATGAACTGTAGTGGTAGTTTTTGAATTGTAATAGCATTTTTTAATTATAGTAGCAGATTATAGACAATTGTAGCACCTATTTTGATGTGTGTAGTAATGATATTGAGTGGTATTATTTTTTTTAGCTAAATAAACATAATTATGTATATTTTAATTCATAATGCTATTGTACATTAGCAACTTATAAATTAGAATAGTGATTTCTAAATTTATATTAGCTTCTTTAAATTGAATAACGTTTATAAACATTGTAGCATCGTTTTGGATTTGTGTAGTAATGATACTACATAGTATTATTATTTTGTCTTTCAATAAATATAGGTATATTTTAGTTCATAATATTATTTTATAGTAGCATTTTATGGATTGTTTCTTGAATTGCAGTAGATTTAAAAATTCTTTATAGCATTTTATAAACAGCTACAGTATCTTTTTAGATGTGTATGGTAAGATACTGTGCAATAACAATTTTTTTGTTTTTCTAGAAATTAAAATATTTATGTGTATATTTGTTCATAATGCTATTTTAAAGTAGCACTATTTTAAGGTAGCATTTGTGAATTCTAGCGGTAGTTTTCTAAAGTAGTGTAGTTTTTTAAATTGTGCTAGTAGTTTATAAATAATTGCAGCACCTTTTTAAATGATGTATATATTGTATCTTACAATATTATTTCATAATAGCATTCATGAATTGTAGTATTAATTTATGAAGTTTATTAATATATTTTTAGTTTGTAATAGGTTTTTATGAGTTGTAGTACCATTTTTGAATTAGTATTTTTAAAATTCACTTCCTAGCATCATTCTATAACTTTTTGTAAAGTTAATATTTTTTTTGTTTTATTTTTTAAATGTTTGTAAAACTATCTTCATAAATTAATTTATAAGACTACTACATAGCTTTTTAATTTTTTGAATATTTATTATGTTATTTTTTTATATATTATTTTATAACGCTACTATGTAGTATCAGTTTTGTATTTACTGAATTATAAAAAAGAATATAACACTTATATTTCAATTTTATGTGTAATAGTTGACTTTACTTTAAAGCATCTCCAATGTTGATTATTCCAGCCGAGTGTGCAAGTTGTGATAGTATAGATTTTTAGGCTGATAGTGTGGGGATGTGTAATATAATCGGGCGCTTGTTGAACAAACGCCCGATTTCCACCGGAAATCGGGTGTTTTTTCAACAAGCACCCAATTATATGACCTCCAATAATTACCCCAATGGCTCTACTCTCCTCAACGGATCTATTCCACTCTACAATTACCAACCTCATTCGTACTCTCTCCTTACACACAACACTCTACAACATTTTCAAACTTTCTACTCTCACTCTTCATCTCAAATGTTTTTCGAATTCGACGACGACGCCACAGGATGCAGTTTGGAAAGATTCGATTTAGAAGACTTTACGGTTCTGTTGGTGGAGCGATAACTACCGGCAATTGGATCGGGGCGGAAGACTATGATCTATATTACATTAGTGCGCACTTTCAACCGATTCTATTTGAAGTGTCGACTAAAATGGTGAGATTTTTTGGGACAAAATCACCAACTGCTTCAATCATAAGAACATCAATCACAAAAGATCATTATCTTCAAAAGGTCGTTATGGAAAAAACAATCGTCAAACATAAATATTTGATCCTCAAATATTTAAGTTAAAGCAAACGAATCCTAGTGGATTTGGAAACGAAACGTATTTGGTAAGGTTTACTAAATTTTAATATGTCTAAATTTTTCTCATAGTTCTCTAATTATCTTAGTTTTTATTTTGCAGAGAATAGCAGCAAACAAGTTTTTAAAGAAATCTACAAACCTGATAATAATTAAGCAGCTCATTTTTATCAGTTCATGCATGTTTATGACCTGCTAGTTGAGCATATAAAATGAAATTCCTCACTTCAGAAAACTGTTCAAGACATTCAATCAAACAGCTCCGATGTAAAGTGCCAAGAGTCGGAGAATGCTCTATCCTTGGGGAATCGCTAGGAAGCTTTGGTACATGTTCGTAAGAGCAACTAACCCCTAACAATGGTCATTTTTGTTAGGCTGTAGGGAGCCAAAGCAGCCAAAAAGAAGCAGGTTGTTGGGGTGGATCAAGTAGGTTTAAAAAAACTCATATTTGAATCTAAAGGTATATATAATCGTGCAATGGATTCTCGAGCTGCTAAATCCCAAGAAAGAATGTCGAAATTGGATCGACATCTTGTTGGGAACCGATAAAGAGATGAAGATGCAGTAGTGTTCGTGGATACGTCGCACATGTCTAAAAAACAACGAGAGTATACAGAATCGAAAATGGAAGAAATTATGGAGCATAGACATGAAGATGGTTTGTAGTTGTATTTGTTTTTCTAGAACCATTTTATCTTTGAATTATTAGTTGATGTATTCTGCTATGAACTTAATCAAGTAATTTTAGAAAGTACGACCAAATGAAATTGAATTATGTTACTTCTTATTAAATGAAATTTCAATACCTAACTTTTTAAGAACAAATTGCGGTACAAAATGAAAAAAAATAAATTACAACAACATTAAGAACAATAACAACAACATAAAGAATAACAAAAAAACTAACAACAGTAATAAACTTTCACTGATTGCCAAAAAAGTTCCAAAGATGATATATTAGATTGTTTTGTAATCTTCAATGGAATTCAATACTATGATATGACATTTGGCTAGAAATATGAAACTCGATTTCCAAGTGCGCTTCCAATCATGTCGTTGTGCCATACGTTCGGTGCTGCTGTAGCACCCTCGTACACATAATCTTCTTCCAGGTTTCTTTCGTCCTCTAAAATCATATTGGTAAAATAACACAAGTGTACATTATTGTTGTCATTTTAAGTAGATCCCAAAGTCTGCGTGGATTGTCGACTGTAGGAAAACTTGGTTGAAGGACCCAAAACGCTCTTCCAACATTCTTTCTATGGTCTTCTTATGTTTTTGCAAACTTTGATTGTTTATTGTTTAATGGGTTAGGAATTGTCTTGACAATGAAACCCCATTTAGGATATGTACCATCGCCAAGATAATATCCATGATCGTACATGTTACCTCCTAAACTGAAGGAACACGGAGTTGATCTACCATTGGTTAAATCATTAAGCAGAGTAGATCGTTCGACTACGTTGAGATCATTGTTAGGACCTAGTATTCTAAAAAGGCATGCCAGGTCCATATGTTATATGAAGCAATTGCTTGAAGAATAATAGTCGACTTATGAAACTTACCCTATTAAGCTTTGGCATACGCCTTTGGACAATTCTTCCACTCTCAATACAAATAGTCTGTACTAGACAACATTCTCAGCTATCCTCTACTGTCATACATCTCCATTAATCTTGCTATGCCAGCTTCATTTGGTCTTCGTAAGAATTGATTGCCGTAATGTCTATGGTAGCTTGATATAAATGGTCCAAAAATTCTAGAACCATGCTTCGCCTCAAATGCAAATTCTCATCCGGAGCATCTGTTGGTCCTGCATATGCAAGCATTCTCAACACAGTAGTCGTTTTTTAAGATACCAGTCAATCCTCGAGTATGAGATGCATTGGGTTTGAAGGAAAAGTATTTATCATGTTGTTTCATTGATTGTACGATTCTAAGAAACAAAGGTCGGCGCATGTGAAATCTTCTTCTAAAATCTCCATTAGTGTATGTAGGATTTGGAATAAAATAGTCTTCTAAACAATCTTCCATTGCACCAGGAATGTTTGTAATTTTTATAGCATCGACCATTAACTGATCCATCATATCGCCCACTAGATTAACCAACTTGTAGCGCAGACATGGCTATTAGCTCCCTTTTACGATGGAAATGATCTTCCAACATCTCACCAAATCTACTGTCGCTATAGTCGAAAACTATAAGATCTTCAATAGGCATTATTTTTGTACTTGGAAGATATGAATAAGCAAGAATGAACTAGATTATTGTGGTATTTATATTAGTTCCATAGCTTAAATCACATGGCAACAAACTTGTTTGAATACAAAGTGGCTACAGTGTCCTTCCACGTCAGAATACCATAGCTCGTTGCACAGTTTTAAACACATGGCAGCCATCATTGATGGAAACGAATTCAAATTAGCTATAGTGTCATGTCACATCAGAACATTGCAGCCACATTGCATGGTTTTAAACACACGGCGGCCATTATTGAATGTTTGAATTCAAACTGTTTTTACTCACTTGGCAACAAAGGATGGTGTTTGAATTCAAAGTGGCGTCCTATCACAGTTGAACACTTCTTTGCCATCATCATGCTCATACGTATTTGCCATTATCATCTCATTAAGTATACAAAAATGGTGGATTACAACCATACTTCTTTGCCATCATCTTACTCATATGAAAGTCCTATAAGTCACAATACTCCACCAAATAAGTCTTCTCCCCAACCAACAACTGAGTGGTATATTGAAATGGAGTAAATACATTATGATGATGTAAGAGAAAACGAGAGAGATTTGCAAAAGCGTAGGCTTATGGAGGATGGAAGAAGGCAAAAATAGAGCAACCTAGTCACACTAGAACATTGCGAATAAGGCATGAACAAAAAGGAGTGTGCATCCCCTCGATGTCCATATGGTCTACTATATTTCGATATAGACATGTTGGTATAGCAGCACCCCTTCTAACCTCATCATCAGCCAAAGCCGGTAAATAAGCAAAATATGATTTAAAATCCCTAAAGGAACCATAAAATAAAACCGACGCGTAGTCTGGTCAAACAATCTCCATATTGGTCAGTATATAAAAATCTAAAAGAGTCAATCCCAACTTGAAATCAGGAAAATGAAACGTGTGAGTAGTAGGCCACCATCTTTCATTAAGGACCTTTATTATGCAATGGTCGACATGTGCAAATATAGGTAAAGCTAGAAATTTACCAAAAGGTGATGCAAGTAGCCTATCCGAAATCGGTTGAGGTAATGTGATATAAAACTCAAAAATACACGTATACTAACTACCGTGCATAGCTACATGATGAACCTATATAACCAATTAATTAACGTTAATAGTAAAATAAGCAAACCAATAACATTCTTAGTTTGTGAGTGTTCATCTAATAATTGCATGTTAAAATTATATCTATGGCTTCGCTAGCGTTGTAGTAAGTCAATTTGCTATAGTCGAGGGGAGCTCGTGCACGGATCGTAGATAGTCTGCAGTCACGGTAGTATCTAAAATGATATGAGCTGCACCGGCATTAGCATCTACCGTGGGTCGGACATACCGGTTTTGATGGAGAGTGGCGTCATTTTGGCGTCTTGATCAATAAATTAGAAACTGTAAAAAAGGAAATTGAGTGGTAAATAAATGACGGTAAAAGAGGAAAACACGCCTCATATAGGCATTTAGTCCAGATGTCTGTTCAACAAACGCCTGATGCTCAAGTATTTGTTGAGCAAACGTCCGATCTCATAAACTGTTGGAGGATTCGTGATCTTACAAAATTAAGCTCACATTTTGTAACATATGCAGTCCAAAAACTATTGGAGATGCTCTTATTGTACTATTTTATGGTTAAACGATAGAACTCGGCAATGTTTTATACCCTCTATATTTCTTTTTTTGGCATTTTCTCATATAATGATATCGTACACTGTCCATTTTTTTTACCAGCTGCTATTTTTGTAGCAATTAGCGATTAGTGAGAAAGATGAGATGAGCAATGATTTTGTAATACGTTGTAAGGTATGCAGATGGCACGGTAGGCAGCGAGTAGAGGTGTATTTTTATTTGTTAGGGTTAGGCTTCGAGGAGACGACTATGAAGGGTGACAATTATGGAAGCTGACGACTACGAGCAACGTTGGAGCATGAGGAAAGAGTAGTGTAGGGGACACGACGACGTGGGAAGTGGTGGCGTGGGAAGCAGCGGTTTGATCTATGCGTAAGTGAAGAACGAAATGTGTCTTTATGGCTAAATTTTAAAGATGAGTCCTACAAACCATTGAAAGTTTGTAATTTGAACTAAATTGCCATATTATTTATACATACATATATATGTAATACAAACATACATACATACATCTTTGTGTGTGTGATATATTAAAATAAATATTAAATTAATTAATTTGTTTAATTAATTAAATACTGAATATTATAAAATAAAATATGATTTTATTTTAAATAGATAAATCAGATCCAATACAATTGATAGATTACATAAGCTTATTAAGATCCAATTAGAAATTTATGCATTTCACCCGCTGCCAAACTGGTAGGGACCCAACACTAATAACCACTCACTTACAAATGTTGCAAATTTGATGTCGACAATTTATTCATACATCTGCCGCTGGATCGACTTTAACGGGAGAGTAAATAAGGGTATGCAATTTTACATTAGATCCAACATTGTTAAAAAAATTGATACCTAGCATCCGAGATTTGAAGACTACCCATATTTTAACTTGCTTTGTTTCTTCCATGTCCAAAATAACAAGGACTAATATATTTAGGACATCTTTTTAGGTGACTAGCCTTAAAATTTTGTAGAATTGTAACTTTGGGATATATGTATCGGTGCGAGAAAGTGTACAAGTTAGCCACCGCCTATACACTGTGAATTTCCTTCAAACATTACTCTTTTCATGGAGTTCCTCTCTAATGTGTGAGTTCTCCTCTAATGGCACACACATATAAATGCACGCACGCAAACGTATAGGTAAAGTGTAAAACAAAAAAATTCCAACATCGAAAATATAGAAATTAAATCAACAATAAAATGCAAAGTTTACTCATTTTCTTATGTAGTTTTAATAATTTTATTGAAAACAGGTGCAATAACAAAAAAATAAATAACTTAAGTAACGAAAAAGTCACGAAGTTATACCTAATGCCAATGGTCAATGATTTGAGCCCCATCATCGTAATAAGGATGATGTAAGCTGTAACGTCCTATCCCGAAACCCACATTAACAAGAAGTATTACGGGGTAATGCTGTCTGCTACTGCAGAGAATAAAGCTGATTAGCAGCGACCATCTATAGTATCATCTTAAATATCTATTGAATACGTCGATTAGTGCTCTATATTCTTTTTCCCTAACTTAAGTGGATCGACATATCCAATAAATGCTTAATACAAAACTACAGGTGGCTATAGGATCTATCAGAACAAAATACAACTACTCAAATGCGTATTTTATGTGTAGATGATACCTAACATTTAAAAGATTAAAAAACGAACGAAATTCAGAATGCAAGGAAAATATTGAAGCAAGATAATAGTCAACTGAACTTCATAAGTATAAAAATTTAATTACGAGAAAGTCTAACGAGTAATAATGTGAAAAGTTAACGCATCTGTAAGAAAACAAAATAATAAAAGTTAAGGCTTTATTTGGTTTCATTTCAAGTTTTGCGTTTTCAAAATTCATTACAAAATATGTAAAGAGCGGAGTAAAATATTTAAAACTTCGAGTTACTATGACGATGAAGAAGGAAATGCAGATGAAATGGAGGGTGGACCGTTTTCCACTCTTTGTTATTTTCCAAATATGAAGAAAAATAATTATTTATTTATTTTGTATATTGGGTTTTTTTTCAAATTTGTTGTTTTTCAAAAAAAACACATGAAATGTATCTTTATTTGTTTAGACAAAATCACAAAACCAAAGACACCCAACCCGAGCCTAAAAGTTTTCATTCTAATCAAAAGCTCGTGTTTTGCACGGTTATGGTCGTACAGCGATGACAGTAATTTGTTAGACAATCCCTTAAAATAACAATAATATTTACTTCAGATTCGTAGTAACGTAAACACAGAAGCAAAAATGGTGGGCTTTTATGTTAAAAAAGATCCCCTTCTTCTTTCAACCGAAACCCGACTCCAGTAGATTTTTTCCATTTACCGTAAAAAATTTATCCCCTTTTCTGAAAGAGAGCCCAACCGCATCATATTTGTGCTGCCTTTTTGGCCGTTCACAAACCGATAGAGCAATTAAGAGAATATTTTCTGCCCTCACGCAGGATCGAACTACGGACCTCCAGTTTACAAGACTGGCGCTCTACCACTGAGCTATAAGGGTTGCACTTTGTACAAGCTTGTAAATTATCTTCATTTTTCTTTACTGAAGTGGATCGAAAGGAATTCACCTATAACGAACCCGAATTCTAATTTATTTTAAATTGATAATTTAATTCATTTTTGATTTAAAATTGTGAAATTAAATGATAAATTGATTCGAGTTTTTCCAAATTCAAATAAAAATATGTTATTTATCAAAATAAAGATAGTTTCTTTTATAAATTGTTTTAATTAAATAATGAGTTGTATTTAAACAATATTAATAGTATAATATTTATACAAATGGATTTTTATAGATAGAAATGGTTATTTCAGATTTATATATATGTATGTATGTATGTATGTATTTTTAAAGAAAGCTAGGATTTGTGAATTTAAAATGAAATAAATTACAAACAAATGTATGCATACAAACATAATTAAAATAGAAAATTATTTGTAATACAAAGTAAACTAAACAAAATAACAAAACAAAACAAAAGATAAAAACAAAAGAAAAAGTAACAAATCAAATACAAGAGCTTGTAAATTAAATCAAGCAAGTTATGTTATATAAAATAGAAATTTATTTAAGTTATTAAAAGCAAGATAAAATAAAGTAAATACATTGGCAACAATTCCAACAATAATTATAATAGCTTTATATCTATGTAAATGAAGTATAAAAGTATAACTAAAACAAAAGTATATATTTTCATTTAAGCTTTATAACAAAGGACTAAAACAACTTTATAGTTATACATAAAGTAAAATAATAAAATGTCTAAGAAAATATAAAGTAAACAAATCAAATTAGATGTGAATTATAATATGAAACAAAGTTGTAAATAGAGTAAGTAAATAAACAAATGAAGACAAGAATCTTGGCTGTAAACAAAAGCATAAACAAATCAAAATATAAATATACATAAACAAGTACAAGCAAACATCCTAAGTACATACAACATCTTTTTTCCATACCTATTGTACAAACCAAAGGTATCAGCTTGTACCCAAAAATAAAAATATTAACTTGTACAAAGTGATGTCCCCGGGTAACTCATTTCTTTCCTATATATCAATCCATCTATCTCTATTTCATCCATCAAGCTATGAAAATCTGAAGCATAGGTGCATTAATTCAGAGCAAGCTTGAATCAAAGGCAGCAATTTGAAGCCTGAATAATTCAAAGTTTCTCAACATCAAGCCTTGAATCTTAACAGCAGTTAGCAAGCTCTAGTCAAAAATACAGATTTAAACAAATGCAAAGATAAGCAGATCATCTCAAATTAAGCTCAGGTTCAACTGCAAGTGAATTAAAGATTTCAAATAAATCATTCTCAGGCTTGTCCTCTGTCTTCATCCCCTGTGAGCAAACTAACCAACTTGAAATTATGTTATACCTTATTTCTGTGAAATGGAATGGTGAAAATTGTTTGCATGGTTGAATTCTGTTGAATATAGTAGAATAATTTGTATATGTACCTGTACATGTCTGGGTATATCCATATACAGGCTATTTGATATTAACAGGCAAGAACACTTAAGAAAAAAATCATTTTCATTTGATCTATGCCTTGTGAGAACTTAAAATTTAAATAAGTTATGTTTGTTAAACGATAGAATAAAGTTTAAAATTTATTTAAGTTTCAAGTAAATTGAGTTTTCTCTGGAAAAAAACCATAAAGACAGTTCATGTCTAAAATAAGTGAAATTTTAAATTTCTTAAAATATCAATTCAAGTTTATAACCGGAATTCTCATCTGAAATCATGAACTTTAAAACTAAAATTACAAATTTTAGTAATGGGTTGAGTTGGCATTGCTGTGTTGATCATTTTGGGAAGATGGGGTTGCCTCGGGCAACACACTTGATCGGAGAAGTCGAGATTTGTTCGAGGGTTAAAGGAGTGATCAGGGAAGCTTTAAAAATTTTTGGATCAAAGAATCATGCTATGTGGGTTGTGGAATTTGGGTTTGAAAGTTTTTAACCTAGTTTAAAATGGGAAACTTGTTTGGGTCAGTACGGTCTCTAGGGATGATCGAGTTGATCGGGGTTTTAGGTGATGGTGGCTTGGTCGTAGGCGAAGGCGTGGCCGGTGGTGGAGGTTCTCTGGTGGTCGGTGGAGGGAGCAGTTGCCGTTGACAGGTTGAGGTGGTATTTGTGCGTGCGTTTCCAGGTTTGGCTAAATCACTCGATTTCGATTTTCGAGTTGGTTGTGTATTTTGAAGGTCAGGGTGGTAAGGATGGGTGATCGCCGATGTGAGGAGGTCGGTGTGGTTGACCGGAGTGGGCCGAAGTCACGGTGCAGGTGCACGAACCACTGATGTGTATCAGTGGCATGGGGAAAAAGAAAAAAAAGAACTTGGACTCGAGGTAATCCTCGGGAAGTTTGCAAGATAGCTCGAGTTCAGACTCGTGTATTTTTAGGTTCATGCCGAGTAAATATTTAACACTTAAACAAAATTTATAAAATTTACAAGTCCTCAGGTAAGTTGGGCAAGAACTCGAAGCAAATGATGCTTTGACTCGGGAAAACACTAGGGTTTGACTCGGAGTACAAAAGTATGTACCCAGAGAAAAAAAAAATTATTTGTTACAGGTTTTAACAACAACCTGCACTATTGTGTTTTAAAAGTTAAAATGAAATTTAAAATTGATGTTTTAAATAAGTTTAAATATCTTAAATTTGAAGAGAATTTAATATCAAAATCTTTTAAATTTCTTAATAACAAAGTAGTACTTTAACATATGAATTTAAAGCAAGTCGAAAAATCAATGTTTCAAATATTGTTTTTTTTAATGTTAACTAAATCATTAATAAATATGAGTTTTACTTTTAAGTAAATGAAGATTTAATAATTTGTAATTCATTAATTTACTTTGAAATAAATTAGAAGTTTAAATTTATAAATTATGGTTTAAGTAAATTAATTAAGGGATAGTTAATGTGTAATTAAGAATCTTAGACTTCCAATTTGTGTTAAAGGAAATTGAATTTGAAAAGAAAATGGATAATTTATGATTAGAAATTAATTAATTGAAATTAAGAACTAATTAAGTTGCAATTAACACCTAATTAATTAAATAATTAGGCTTAATTAATGGATTATTAATGGTTAGTCAATTTCTATAAATAATAATTAAAGTTAATAAATCAAGTGATTAATATATAATTACATTTAATGTAATTTAATGCTGATTTATTTATAAAGGTAATCAATTACTTAAATATTTAATGAAATTAAGGTTAAATGATTAGGTAATTAACTTAAGATTAATTTAATTAATGTGATTAATTAAGAATCATTTAATAAATTAAAGCGTTTGATAAATTAGTTTATATTAAATGATTTAGAATTAATAAATCAGAATTGGATAATAAATTCATAAGTAAATAAATTTGATTGGAAATAAATTGAATTTATTAGGATTAAAACAATTAATTAATCCTTCTTATAAATGACTATTGAATACTTGACCTTGCTTATGAATGTTTATATTGTATGAAATGCCTTGAATTGATTGTCCTAACTGATTGTGATATTTTGTACTGTGGATTGAGCTGTGTATGATTCATTCATTTCTTTTACATTTGTATATTATTTGTGAATCTGTGAATGGACGATGAGCGTTATAGTTTATATCGCTTATCAACTATATTTCTTTGTTTTATCCTGTGATGATTGATGATGTTGCACTATTGTGTTAAAACCCTGGACCACACCATACACACACAAATATGGATTTCACGAGGAAATCGATTAAGTCACAGATTTTGAAATGATTTATAAAAATTGAATATTTGAATTCAAATGTTTTGGAAATGGAATTCCTATTTAATTAAAGGGATTTCAAGATTGAATAGAGAAATGATTTTCCTAAGTTATGAATGAATTCTTTTTGAAAGCTATGAATTAAATCTGTTTATTTTTAACAGATTTAAAATGATGATTTATTTAAACCATTCGAAATGAAATTGTTTTGAAAGCTATAAGTTAAATCTTTGATTTGAAGATTTAACGAGTTAATCAAATTGAAATGAAAATTGATTTGGAAAATCTGTGAATGAATCTTTTATTTAAAAGATTAAAATGTGATAATTGTTTAAAACCGTTAAAGGGTTGTGAAAATGAATCTTTTTGTTTAAAGATTGAAAATGGCAATTTGTTAAGCCATTTGAAGAAAGGTTTTGTGTAATAAGTTGTGACTTAATTGAAATCCCAATATCCATATGTTTTTGAACTATTTCGCTCACTATTCGGTTTAGCCGGGAAAGGACCTTTGTGTCGTATAACCCATTCCGAATATGTGATTTTTCGTTATGGATAGCATTTGAAGATCGGTGATGAAGACCGAGTATTTGCAAGAACGATAGGATGACCTATCGATTGTCTCTGCACTGAGTTGCAACGGTATAGAGACTCCCTAAGTGAGGGGAAATTCGATCGGGATTGTGAATATCCGGATTGCAAGGACTTCTTTGCAAGTGCCTTCGGTTCTGTTCGATCCCGGAACAGACTTGTATGGATAGTATGTCTGACATTACAAATTGAGATATAAAGCCGATTTCTTTCAAATATATTTCTGTGGGTGGCGGAGAATTTATTCTCTTAGCTTAACACCCTTCTCTGAGACGTACGAGCTCAGAGGTTATGTAGTTGAAGGTTATCAGCGATATATTCCCAATTTGGAAATGTGACATGCTGAGTGTTGCTGTGAAATGATCATTGTGTTGATTATTTGTGATAGGATCATTTATTTGATCGTCTATCCTGGTGATCATTTCTATGATCATTTGTTGACCCAAAGCATGGCTTTTGTATAAAGTATGTTTTTGTGGACGAGACTTCGTCGAGCCTCACACCCCGGAATTGTCAAAACAGGAAAGATGCGGCAAGGTTATGAGGGGTAGCTCCCTTTAGGGTATGTGCATTTCCTTCTGGATATAGGTGGTATCATGGTATGAAGCCCAGATATTTAACCTATGTGGTTACTGCGAATTTATTACTTTGTGGTTGTTGGTTATCGGGATCCCGTGAGAAAGGTCATTTACGATCGGGGGATGGCATGCTCGTGTCAGTAGTTACCCAGTTAGGGGTAACCCGGCCTTGTGTTGGCAGAGATCCGGTTTGGTTCTCGGAGACGTCCTTCCAAAGGCGTTCTCATGTGGCAATGGGAAGTTCCTTGGCCTGACCATTTGTTGGAAATCCAATTCCCAATACGAAACCCTGTACAGTGTTAGTTGTAGAACCTGCCATTTACTTATGGTGACGCCCCACTGTTTAGATGGTAGCTATAGTAGGCATACGATAATGGTCGTATGTTGGCTAAGATTTATATCTTTACTTTCGAAATATTTTTCTACACTATGCACTAGTAATAATATCAAATGTTCTTTTTAATACGTATCAAGCATCTTTGACTATCATAAGGAGAAATCTCCTCCGATTCTGCGTTTGCATTGTGTGTGTGTGCGGGAGGCCTTATGGTAGTCTCATTTTTAAAAAGCATTGCGAATTGACTTTGAAAATCTTTTGTTGAATGTTTTAAAAGATAAACTATTTTTGTTGCTCACACCAGTCCCACGACTGATCCGGAGTTTATTGTTTCTTTCCTAAACTCTGGGTGCTCAAAATTTCCTACACGAGCAGTCTAGAGTTGGGTTTGTTTTCAGATAGTCAGGTTTAGTAGATTATCAAGAGTTAGTTCAGTCTTTGGTTCGCACCAGTCTTACCTAGCTTGGTGCATCGTTATTGGGAGTTCGAGCTATTGCTGGATTGGTTCTTGGAGTTGCAGTTCTCGGAGTTCTTCCTTGAAGACTATCTTGGAGTTATATTGTTCCGCTGCTAGATGTCATCTATTTTCTTTTCCGCTGCTATTTTATTGTATCATACCTCTGATGTACATTGATATCTATTGGACCATCTGTTGTATCATATATTGTATCAAAGCTGTATGTCAATGTATTATTCTTTTATTCCGCTGTGTTGTTTACTTAATGTTGTTATAAGCTCTGGCGAATCGGATTTGAACGGTCGAATCTATGGCATTCGAATACGATTTGAAGTATGGATGTCGATTTTCGAGCGGGCAAAATCCGCATCGTTACATTTGGTATCAGAGCTAAGGATTAAACTTTAGCTCAGGAGTATAACACGTTAAGTAGCTCATTAGAGATAGGGTGAAGTATCCCTAGAATGAGTAATCCCTAAGATATCCGTTTGAATGCTTCAGTAAATTATCTTACTATTCACTGATAGTAAGTATGAGTGCAAGAAGAGAATGAGATAGGGGACAGGGAAATACGACTATAATTGGTCGATACTCTGTAACAACAACGGAAATAATCTTCTCTATCAATTTTCTTTGATTCGTCTTTCCAAATTCTTTTGATTGCTTCGTGACAGTTACAAGAAGAAGTTTCGGTGTGATGATGGCCCTATGAATTGTTGTAGGAAATTCTTATTTCATATCTTCATCGATTTCTTATCATTTCTTTGACTAAAACTTTAATGAATATGAATTGGAAATTTGAAATTGAAAATTTTGAATAAATTGGAAATTTAAATTGAGTTAAATTGATTAACAGAATATAAGGCTAAATTGAATTCTATCAATAAAATGATATCATTTAAAACCAAATTTGAAATTCCATTATAATTTCTTGTATCTATTGTTGATATTCTGATTTGGTGAGCCAAATGCAGAATTGATATCCAGTTTGATTTGAAAAGATATTTCTCTATCTTTCATCTATCTTTGTTATTTTCGTGCCTGCAAATTTCGAGGACGAAATTCTTTTAAGGGGGGAAGTCTATAACGAACCCGAATTCTAATTTATTTTAAATTGATAATTTAATTCATTTTTGATTTAAAATTGTGAAATTAAATGATAAATTGATTCGAGTTTTTCCAAATTCAAATAAAAATATGTTATTTATCAAAATAAAGATAGTTTCTTTTATAAATTGTTTTAATTAAATAATGAGTTGTATTTAAACAATATTAATAGTATAATATTTATACAAATGGATTTTTATAGATAGAAATGGTTATTTCAGATTTATATATATATATATATATATATATGTATGTATGTATTTTTAATGAAAGCTAGGATTTGTGAATTTAAAATGAAATAAATTACAAACAAATGTATGCATACAAACATAATTAAAATAGAATTATTTGTATTACAAAGTAAACTAAACAAAATAACAAAACAAAACAAAAGATAAAAACAAAAGAAAAAGTAACAAATCAAATACAAGAGCTTGTAAATTAAATCAAGCAAGTTATGTTATATAAATAGAAATTTATTTAAGTTATTAAAAGCAAGATAAAATAAAGTAAATACATTGGCAACAATTCCAACAATAATTATAATAGCTTTATATCTATGTAAATGAAGTATAAAAGTATAACTAAAACAAAAGTATATATTTTCATTTAAGTTTTATAACAAAGGACTAAAACAACTTTATAGTTATACATAAAGTAAAATAATAAAATGTCTAAGAAAATATAAAGTAAACAAATCAAATTAGATGTGAATTATAATATGAAACAAAGTTGTAAATAGAGTAAGTAAATAAACAAATGAAGACAAGAATCTTGGCTGTAAACAAAAGCATAAACAAATCAAAATATAAATATACATAAACAAGTACAAGCAAACATCCTAAGTACATACAACATCTTTTTTCCATACCTATTATACAAACCAAAGGTATCAGCTTGTACCCAAAAATAAAAATATTAACTTATACAAAGTGATGTCCCCCGGTAACTCATTTCTTTCCTATATATCAATCCATCTATCTCTATTTCATCCATCAAGCTATGAAAATCTGAAGCATAGGTGCATTAATTCAGAGCAAGCTTGAATCAAAGGCAGCAATTTGAAGCCTGAATAATTCAAAGTTTCTCAACATCAAGCCTTGAATCTTAACAGCAGTTAGCAAGCTCTAGTCAAAAATACAGATTTAAACAAATGCAAAGATAAGCAGATCATCTCAAATTAAGCTCAGGTTCAACTGCAAGTGAATTAAAGATTTCAAATAAATCATTCTCAGGCTTGTCCTCTGTCTTCATCCCCTGTGAGCAAACTAACCAACTTGAAATTATGTTATACCTTATTTCTGTGAAATGGAATGGTGAAAATTGTTTGCATGGTTGAATTCTGTTGAATATAGTAGAATAATTTGTATATGTACCTGTACATGTCTGGGTATATCCATATACAGGCTATTTGATATTAACAGGCAAGAACACTTAAGAAAAAAATCATTTTTATTTGATCTATGCCTTGTGAGAACTTAAAATTTAAATAAGTTATGTTTGTTAAACGATAGAATAAAGTTTAAAATTTATTTAAGTTTCAAGTAAATTGAGTTTACTCTGGAAAAAAACCATAAAGACAGTTCATGTCTAAAATAAGTGAAATTTTAAATTTCTTAAAATATCAATTCAAGTTTATAACCGGAATTCTCATCTGAAATCATGAATTTTAAAACTAAAATTACAAATTTTAGTAATGGGTTGAGTTGGCATTGCTGTGTTGATCATTTTGGGAAGATGGGGTTGCCTCGGGCAACACACTTGATCGGAGAAGTCGAGATTTGTTCAAGGGTTAAAGGAGTGATCAGGGAAGCTTTAAAAAATTTTGGATCAAAGAATCATGCTATGTGGGTTGTGGAATTTGGGTTTGAAAGTTTTTAACCTAGTTTAAAATGGGAAACTTGTTTGGGTCAGTACGGTCTCTAGGGATGATCGAGTTGATCGGGGTTTTAGGTGATGGTGGCTTGGTCGTAGGCGAAGGCGTGGCCGGTGGTGGAGGTTCTCTGGTGGTCGGTGGAGGGAGCAGTTGCCGTTGACAGGTTGAGGTGGTATTTGTGCGTGCGTTTCTAGGTTTGGCTAAATCACTCGATTTCGATCTTCGAGTTGGTTGTGTATTTTGAAGGTCGGGGCGGTAAGGATGGGTGATCGCCGATGTGAGGAGGTCGGTGTGGTTGACCGGAGTGGGCCGAAGTCACGGTGCAGGTGCATGAACCACTGATGTGTATCAGTGGCATGGGGAAAAAGAAAAAAAAAGAAAAAAAAAAGAAAAAAAAAGAACTTGGACTCGAGGTAATCCTCGGGAAGTTTGCAATATAGCTCGAGTTCAGACTCGTGTATTTTTAGGTTCATGCCGAGTAAATATTTAACACTTAAACAAAATTTATAAAATTTACAAGTCCTCGGGTAAGTTGGGCAAGAACTCGAAGCAAATGATGCTTTGACTCGGGAAAACACTAGGGTTTGACTCGGAGTACAAAAGTATGTACCCAGAGAAAAAATAATTTATTTGTTACAGGTTTTAACAACAACCTGCACTATTGTGTTTTAAAAGTTAAAATGAAATTTAAAATTGATGTTTTAAATAAGTTTAAATATCTTAAATTTGAAGAGAATTTAATATCAAAATCTTTTAAATTTCTTAATAACAAAGTAGTACTTTAACATATGAATTTAAAGCAAGTCGAAAAATCAATGTTTCAAATATTGTTTTTTTTAATGTTAACTAAATCATTAATAAATATGAGTTTTACTTTTAAGTAAATGAAGATTTAATAATTTGTAATTCATTAATTTACTTTGAAATAAATTAGAAGTTTAAATTTATAAATTATGGTTTAAGTAAATTAATTAAGGGATAGTTAATGTGTAATTAAGAATCTTAGACTTCCAATTTGTGTTAAAGGAAATTGAATTTGAAAAGAAAATGGATAATTTATGATTAGAAATTAATTAATTGAAATTAAGAACTAATTAAGTTGCAATTAACACCTAATTAATTAAATAATTAGGCTTAATTAATGGATTATTAATGGTTAGTCAATTTCTATAAATAATAATTAAAGTTAATAAATCAAGTGATTAATATATAATTACATTTAATGTAATTTAATGCTGATTTATTTATAAAGGTAATCAATTACTTAAATATTTAATGAAATTAAGGTTAAATGATTAGGTAATTAACTTAAGGTTAATTTAATTAATGTGATTAATTAAGAATCATTTAATAAATTAAAGCGTTTGATAAATTAGTTTATATTAAATGATTTAGAATTAATAAATCAGAATTGGATAATAAATTCATAAGTAAATAAATTTGATTGGAAATAAATTGAATTTATTAGGATTAAAACAATTAATTAATCCTGCTTATAAATGACTATTGAATACTTGACCTTGCTTATGAATGTTTATATTGTATGAAATGCCTTGAATTGATTGTCCTAACTGATTGTGATATTTTGTACTGTGGATTGAGCTGTGTATGATTCATTCATTTTTTTTACATTTGTATATTATCTGTGAATCTGTGAATGGACGATGAGCGTTATAGTTTATATCGCTTATCAACTATATTTCTTTGTTTTATCCTGTGATGATTGATGATGTTGCACTATTGTGTTAAAACCCTGGACCACACCATACACACACAAATATGGATTTCACGAGGAAATCGATTAAGTCACAGATTTTGAAATGATTTATAAAAATTGAATATTTGAATTCAAATGTTTTGGAAATGGAATTCCTATTTAATTAAGGGGATTTCAAGATTGAATAGAGAAATGATTTTCCTAAGTTATGAATGAATTCTTTTTGAAAGCTATGAATTAAATCTGTTTATTTTTAACAGATTTAAAATGATGATTTATTTAAACCATTCGAAATGAAATTGTTTTGAAAGCTATAAGTTAAATCTTTGATTTGAAGATTTAACGAGTTAATCAAATTGAAATGAAAATTGATTTGGAAAATCTGTGAATGAATCTTTTATTTAAAAGATTAAAATGTGAAAATTGTTTAAAACCGTTAAAGGGTTGTGAAAATGAATCTTTTTGTTTAAAGATTGAAAATGGTAATTTGTTAAGCCATTTGAAGAAAGGTTTTGTGTAATAAGTTGTGACTTAATTGAAATCCCAATATCCATATGTTTTTGAACTATTTCGCTCACTATTCGGTTTAGCCGGGAAAGGACCTTTGTGTCGTATAACCCATTCCGAATATGTGATTTGTCGTTATGGATAGCATTTGAAGATCGGTGATGAAGACCGGGTATTTGCAAGAACGATAGGATGACCTATCGATTGTCTCTGCACTGAGTTGCAACGGTATAGAGACTCCCTAAGTGAGGGGAAATTCGATCGGGATTGTGAATATCCGGATTGCAAGGACTTCTTTGCAAGTGCCTTCGGTTCTGTTCGATCCCGGAACAGACTTGTATGGATAGTATGTCTGACATTACAAACTGAGATATAAAGCCGATTTCTTTCAAATATATTTCTGTGGGTAGCGGAGAATTTATTCTCTTAGCTTAACACCCTTCTCTGAGACGTACGAGCTCAGAGGTTATGTAGTTGAAGGTTATCAGCGATATATTCCCAATTTGGAAATGTGACATGCTGAGTGTTGCTGTGAAATGATCATTGTGTTGATTATTTGTGATAGGATCATTTATTTGATCGTCTATCCTGGTGATCATTTCTATGATCATTTGTTGACCCAAAGCATGGCTTTTGTATAAAGTATGTTTTTGTGGACGAGACTTCGTCGAGCCTCACACCACGGAATGGTCAAAACAGGAAAGATGCGGCAAGGTTATGAGGGGTAGCTCCCTTTAGGGTATGTGCATTTCCTTCTGGATAGAGATGGTATCATGGTATGGAGCCCAGATATTTAACCTATGTGGTTACTGCGAATTTATTACTTTGTGGTTGTTGGTTATCGAGATCCCGTGAGAAAGGTCGTTTACGATCGGGGGATGGCATGCTCGTGTCAGTAGTTATCCAGTTAGGGGTAACCCGGCCTTGTGTTGGCAGAGATCCGGTTTGGTTCTCGGGGACGTCCTTCCAGAGGCGTTCTCATGTGGCAATGGGAAGTTCCTTGGCCTGACCATTTGTTGGAAATCCAATTCCCAATACGAAACCCTGTACAGTGTTAGTTGTAGAACCTGCCATTTACTTATGGTGGCGCCCCACTGTTTAGATGGTAGCTATAGTAGGCATACGATAATGGTCGTATGTTGGCTAAGATTTATATCTTTACTTTCGAAATATTTTTCTACACTATGCACTAGTAATAATATCAAATGTTCTTTTTAATACGTATCAAGCATCTTTGACTATCATAAGGAGAAATCTCCTCCGATTCTGCGTTTGCATTGTGTGTGTGTGTGCGGGAGGCCTTATGGTAGTCTCATTTTTAAAAAGCATTGCGAATTGACTTTGAAAATCTTTTGTTGAATGTTTTAAAAGATAAACTGTTTTTGTTGCTCACACCAGTCCCACGACTGATCCGGAGTTTATTGTTTCTTTCCTAAACTCTAGGTGCTCAAAATTTCCTAAACGAGCAGTCTAGAGTTGGGTTTGTTTTCAGATAATCAGGTTTAGTAGATTATCAAGAGTTAGTTCAGTCTTTGGTTCGCACCAGTCTTACCTAGCTTGGTGCATCGTTATTGGGAGTTCGAGCTATTGCTGGATTGGTTCTTGGAGTTGCAGTTCTCGGAGTTCTTCCTTGAAGACTATCTTGGAGTTATATTGTTCCGCTGCTAGATGTCATCTATTTTCTTTTCCGCTGCTATTTTATTGTATCATACCTATGATGTACATTGATATCTATTGGACCATCTGTTGTATCATATATTGTATCAAAGCTGTATATCAATGTATTATTCTTTTATTCCGCTGTGTTGTTTACTTAATGTTGTTATAAGTTCCGTCGAATCGGATTTGAACGGTCGAATCTATGGCATTCGAATACGATTTGAAGCATGGATGTCGATTTTTGAGCGGGCAAAATCCGCATCGTTACACGAACAGGCATGCTCTAGCACTGTTAAAAGTAAGTGGACGAAAGCTACACGATGAAATAATTAGCATCGAAGTAGTTCACTACGTATGGTTTGCTCCCCATCAGAGATAATATCATATAATTGATTAAAGATGCTTTGGTTTCCAAATTGAGTCATGTATTAGTATTGATGTACTGATCTGAGTTCCTTCAGTTCAAAAGAATTGGACTGGTATACCAATGATGGGTATACCGGTAAACTGGTAACCATTACGCTGGTAATGGTAAATTACCGTTTGTCTAGGAAAATAACAAGTTGATATATTTTTATGCCGAACGATGATTCATTATATATCTTATCACTTAATATAGGATATAGAAAAGAAGTATATTTATCGTCATTTGAGTTGAATACCAGTGTAATGAATCATTTTACATGAATATTAATGTATTATGAATGGACGGGTAAATTACCGTTACCGTTGGTTTTAAAAAAATATTACTTTTAAAAAAATATTACCGATGTTTTACCGTAAAAAATGATAAATTTACGGTTACCTTACCGATTATGCTGGTATATCGACTTTACTTTTAAATGGTAACCGATTGACTGGTTATGGTAAATTTACCGTTACCATAACAACCCTAGTTCCGCTCATAGTTATCGATCAATGACCCTGCAAAGTATATTTCCACTTTAACCCCCTCCCTGCATATAAGATGATAGACCATAAGCAACTCTTCTGTTTTTATCCGAAATCATTACTTCCATCTTACGAGATAGATATGTTTTGTGTTGCTTTTTGTTGAATTCATACATATAATATTAAATTATTCTATAGCAGCTCAAACTTCAGCAAGATGAAGAATCATGTAATCAATCCTCTACGTATCTGAGATTGCTTCTTTCTTTGATAACTTCTGATGGTTTCTAGCTGAGCAGTTCCTATAAATTTTACATGCAGGTGAGCAATCTATTTTTAGTCATTTCTTTCCATCATACAAAATAATTATTATCGATAATATGATGTGCTATGATTTTCATTATGTGAAAACTTTCTGATGCCTCTTCATTTGAGTTTACTCACCATTTTCTGTGATATAGATTGTAGGATCATTATATTTCATCTTTGTATAACTCTACAATTGTTTCAATCCATCCGTACCAGGTATATCCATGAACCATGTTGCAAAACATGATATAAATTAACTAAGTAATTAAATAATGGTGATCAGTCGTTCAAAAAACCGAGTTTTGACATAAAGATAAGTGATTGAATAATAGAAGTCCTATTTACCGAATCACCAATTGGTACACTCACTTTTTTCTGTGAAAATAAATGATTAGTTAGAAACAGTAGAGGAACCAATAATGAGTAACAACGTGGTATAAATGTAGTAGTAAAAACGAAGTGTCGTTACTTGCTTGTGTATGTTTCCTCAAACTAGAATCAATATCCAAAAGCATTTAACTTTACAAAACTAATCATGTTTTTCACCTTGTTTGTATCACAATAGATAGCACAAAGCAAAAGCATACAAACTATTGAACATACCTAATTGCTCCAATTTGGAGTCAATGATACTAAGACTAGGTGTAGAATTTGAATTATCTTTTGCATGTCTTGATGTGTATTTAACCGTGTCCTACAAAATCATACGATCCTTGTATCAACGTGGTTTCCTATTTAGTGAATTTTGGAAGTCTTTCACCGATTTTCTCATATAGGCTTGTTATTTGCTATTTGTTAATGGCTCCACATACCTAAGTCCACACAATAATCTGAATATGAATTTAAGAAATGTACGATTACAAACATTTTTTGTTGCTTACTTACCATCGAAGCATTAATTCAATTTCTTTCAGTTCTTTTACTTTATCTGCATCTGAATCTGGCTTCTGCCACATGCTAAATTGAGTGATTCCAATTTCTTCTCCTTGTTCAAACTAAAAATAAAAAGGTGCATCACATAAGAACAAGCTTGCATATCTTAAAGCATAAAATTTATATCAATTATTATGAATTCGAACTCCCATAATTTATTGATCCCTTGAAGCACATCACTGCCAAAATTTAAAATTGTGAGCAAGATTGATTTTTTTTTGATTGCGTTTGGCAACTACGTATTATAAGCAATTACATTTAAGTGACTTGTATCAATTCTTGTGTTTGGAAAATCTGTACAAGGAGCTTTAATAATGTGATATTAACTTTATAATATTATTCTTATTAACTTCAAGAAAAATTACCTGGCAGTGGTTTTCATAAATTTTAGCAGCTGTTCCATGTGCTAATAATATTGCATTGTGAGTAATAACGTAAGGTTCAGTGATCAGAGAATCACGAACGAGATGCCCAAAGAAGCTACTACAAAGCCCTGGGACACGCGCATGCACACACTCTAGAATATCATTCACGTATTAGATTAAGTTAGAGGGCAAGACTCTTGCTCTGGGACATTCGCACGCACACTCTCTAGAATTTCATGCACGTATTAGATTAAGGTTAGAGGGCAAAACTCACGGCTTCCAGTTTACAAGGCTGGCGCTCTACCACTGAGCTATAAGGGCTGCTAAATGCACAAAGTTGTAAATTATTTCATTTATCTCTACTGGATTGGATTGGAAGGCATCCACCTAAACAGGCAAGCTATAGCTCTATTAAAATTGATGTGGTTGAAAGCTACACGATGAAATAATAGGTATCAAGGCAGTTCAGTACGAATTGTTTGTTCCCCATTAGAGATAATATCTTATAGTTAATTAAAGATGTGTTACAAAGTTTTATAATGCTTCACGATGAAAAATCTCTCTCCGACACACATTATGTACACAGTATGTGTGTTGTGTGTGAATATTCTTGTACATGTTACAAAGTTTTATAATGCTTAAAATACGTTGATAAATTGCTATTGCACTTCCAAATTTAGATTTATTTATCACTATTTCAACGAATATTTGAAATTAAACATATAACTCATTTATCTAAGCAAATGTGTCAAACATGAGATGTCAAATTCAAATTTTTTTTTTCGTTCTAGATACTTGTTTAAAAATATTAGCAAATTATAATCTCTCCCCCTCTGTCTCTCTCCCTCCCCTTCTCCCCCCTCCCCCCCCCCACACACACACACCATAGTAAGATATATAAGATATACAAAATTTATTTTCTTGGTTTTCTCCAATTACATTACACTAAAGTTCTCACTAGTCATTATCTTTACGCCACTGTCCACTTTTTCTTTCATATCAAGGTTAATTGTCATTACATTAAGTCATAATAGTATGATCGTATATCTTTATGCATTTCGCTCTTTTTTAACAAATTTATTTTATAGATTAATATTGTCAAAATAATAATTTCATCGTTAATGCATTTTATTAAAGCATTACAAGAAAAGGGCCCATTTTGTATCGGACTGTTGCAACGGTTGGCAACGGCTAAAAAAGGCGGTCTTTGCTAGCCGTTGCAAATCGCAAATATAACCTGCAACCCGTGAACAGATTATCATTTCCCACCACAACCGGTTCTTCCCCAAATCCCTCCTCCCCGTCACAATCCGCCGCCTCTCCAACTCCAGCCGTTGTTGGTTGCCTCCACGTCGCTCAAACACCTCCAAAACTCGTTGGTATGTCTTCTAAACTTGATTTGGGTTTGATTTAGGTTTAATTTAGGATTAATTGGAAAACCCTAATTTCGAAAATAATTGTATTAGTTGATTATAGTGATATTGGGTGATGATTATAGTGTTTTAAGTTAGGTGGAAGTTAAATTAGTTTATGATTATGTTGAAAATGATGATTAATGCGGATTAGTTATGGTAATATTTGTATTAGTTGATTTTGATTGGTGGTTTGATTTTAAAATTAGTGTACATTATTGATGAACATGCTTGTTGATATTTAAGTTTATGACAATATTTGTTTTTATTTAAAATAATGTATATAGTTTACGCCAAAGTCCATTGTATAGTAATTAATACTTATCTTGTTAGATTGGTACAGTTAACGATAATTTAATTCAGAAGTGCTAATTATAAGTGTTATCGTAGTTTAAAATAAATATAATTCGTTGAATGAATTATAAAATTTTGAAATGAGCGTAATAACAATGAGCTAATTATTCAGTGAAAGTTATAACACGTTTTAAAATTTAGTTCATAAATATAACGAATTAATTAATTATAAAATATTTTGTAGTTGTTAGAAGAATAATTAGAAAATATGTTTTATTTATGTAAATCCCTTAGAGATATTTTGGTCCCGTCTGACAAGTGTTGTATATGATCGTTATATGGATATCCGTTTTTTCCAAGAATGGACATTTATATTCATCTGATACAATATTTGTTGGATTTGTCCTAGTATTTGGACAAGTTACAAACACAATAAAGTAATCACATTTTGTAAATCATTTCAGTTTAAACGGTTTATAAAATTTTGGTGGCACTTCCTTTTTGTTCCCTGTGTACACGAATTTTGTGTACGATACAGGGAATAAAGGGAAGTGCTGCCGAAATTTTGTTGAATCGTTTAACCTGAAATGATTTACAAAATGTAATTACGATATTGTGTTTGTAATGGGAAGTAGGATGACCGACCGTCAATGAATTATAAAATGTTTTTCAATTGTTGAATAGTTGATTTAATGACAAATTATAAATCAATCGTAAAATGCTGTAATATGAAGGGAAGTGTTTACTTGAATCTTCTAACATATGTTATCAAATCAGGAAAAATGTTCGATTATTTTCTCGATCGTAGTTGGATGTATGAAGTCCGAACTGGTATGGAAGGATCAATAAAGGAACATTTCTGTAACGGTGTACATGAATTTATTAGATTCGCTAAATCTAATAATCGGAATAACGATGAAATTCGTTGTCCGTATAGTATGTGCAAACATTTAAAGCATTGGAAATCAGATGTAATAGAAGTACATCTGTATAAATTTGGTTTTGTGCCGAATTATTACTTATGGGATCGTCATGGAGAACTTGTTGAACGTACACCTAATCCTGTAGTGTTAGAGGACGATAATATTATGACAACGTTTCACATTCCTTTAGTAGTGTATAAGTAAATTGTATAGCTATATACTGAGTCAAATTTGTATTCGTAATTGCAGGGTAGATATGAAGCGGAGCGGGCAGCGATGGCGCAAAGAACTGGAAGGGAGGATATTACGCTTCAAGAGTCCAATCAAATATGGGATAGAATTATTGATCTGCCTTCTCGCAATAAGCGTTATGGATACGGCAATCAGGAGGTAATGTAACGACCCTGAAAATCCGGACCCAGTTTAAAATTTTAAAACCGCTTATTTTATGTAAAAATTCGAATTTTCACAAACAACTTCCGTTGCCATCCAAACTTCGCATTCGGAATGCGTCTAGATAGACATAGGAGTGCGCCAAATTTCGTTGAAAAATATTGAAGAAAATTACGCTCGTCGCATTTACATTTTAGTTTAAATCTTATGTGAAAATTTCCTATCATCCGAACTCAAATATTTTTCTCGATGCTGCATAAGAAAAATATTCTGAACTTGACGGCGCATTTCTTTTCGTCAAATTTCGCTTTTAATTGCTAGCTAAAATGTTCGCTCGTGCAAATGGTTCAATAAGATTTACCACTTTGCAAACGCCGTCGAACCATCAATATCTTTATACCGTTGTGTCCATCTCGACGCGCTGATCACAACGGTATATTTAATTGTGTCAATCGGAGTTCGGCGTTGCAAATTATAATTGTTAACGGAGCGCACACCGATCCGTTACGCAGCACAAACCGGTACCCAACATTCCAACATTTAAAATTTTAGAGCCTTTCAGCTGCCTTGGGAACCCAAATAGCCACCACTTTGCAAAATCATCATTACACTGTCCTATGCACACTCTGAACCTTCTATATATATCCCTCTTCATTTACTCCACTGCACACCAGCTCATCTCATTTATTGCTCTTCATAAGTTCACTTCGCTCTCAAAAGAAACTCGGTACGTTGCTTTGCACTCTGTCTCCTTCTTTCATATATTTCTTTTATTTTCAAACTCTACAGAAACCCAAATCTTTCTCTCCCTCAAACCTTTCTTCTTTCTCTATTTTTATTTTACTGAGAATATGAAACACGCACTGTCAACCTCTCCCTCCTCCCTTTCTTCTTTCTCTTTTGTTTTTTTATTTACTGTAATATGAAACGCGGTTCCCTTCCCCAGCTCCTCCCTCCCTCCTCTCTCTCCACATTTATTTTACTTCAACATGAATCCCCACGTCCAACCTACCATCAGCCACGCAACCACACACCGAGCCCCGCTACTACCCAGCCTCCATCCATTCGCCTGCACTCTCCGCCTCCATTACCCAGACCCGCCCAGCTGCACCATCGCACTACCACACGCCACACCCTGCCACGTCGCTGCCGCCTCCGACCCACTGGCCGCACGCACACCGACCCACAACCAGCAGCTTCCGCTCCCTTGCCTTACCACGCACGACCCCAAGCCCGTGCCGCACGGCCCACTGCCGAAACCCCCCTTGCAGCCACCACCTCGCGCACGTCCCCACCCCTGCTACACTTGTTCCACTCAGTCACCACCTCAACCCACTACACGGCCCTGCAGCTCCGCCCGGACCCCGCACCGACCCCATGCAGCCGCAAAACCCCCAGCACCTTAATTATAGTCTATGTATAGCGGTATCTGTTGCTTTGCGTATAGTATGTTACAAACTAATTTATAAATTAGTGGTATAAGTATGGGTTATGTAGTTATATTTAGACAGATACCAGAGTTCTGTTGAAAAATATATATATATATATAGTGTGTGTGTTTAGTTTGGCTCTGCTGTTGATTAGTTGGTTTTCGGGTTACAGTATAAAACTTTATAAAACTTTATATATGAGTTGTTATTATATATGAGTTAAAGTACAAAGAAGCATGGGTTTAGATGAAACAGTACAGTCGTAAATGGATATATATTGGTGCCTAGGTAGTTGATAAGCTATAGGTTTTGAAAGATTTATATATAAAGCTACAGGTTTTGAAAAATATATATAAAAGCAGTTATGTTGAAACATGTTTATATTAAGATATAAGTGTCCATGTTTTAAGTTGTTATATACAGTACAAAGTTTTACAGAATCAGTTGTATATGCTCACAAACAATGTTTTGCTGCGTTTTATTCCAGCTTTCGCTATTGATCCGGAAACATAGGCTACTTCCACCCCGCTTGTCGAATCTATTTTGCTCCGTTGATCGGTATGGTTATATGTGCATATCCAATCGATATATTGCAATAAAAAAAATTTGATTAATTATTTGTTGATTGCAGTTGTGTTCATTTTGCGTCGTGCTCGTTAGGGTCTATTTTATCTATTCGTCTTCGTGCTTCGCCATCATCTTCTTCAACCACGCAAGGTGAATATTTCATTCACGACTCAATGTATTATGCTATGATAATCAAGTGATAAATTGTAGTTTATATTAATGTTGATGTTAAATTGTTGATTGTTAGAATTGTTGAAATAATAAAAAAATTGTAAATCGCTATGCAAGTAAAATTTGAATATTGTTAGTTTACGACAAATAGTAGAGACACTAAAATTGTTATGTGATGTTGATTTTGGTTGTTAACCTAAGTGAAATTTAATATGAAATTAATATTGATTTCGGATAGTCAACAATCTAAAATTGATTATATATGTTGAACTAGACCCCTTTAAATGTTAAATAAATCATCGCGTAGAAATAGCGTTAACTACACTTTGAACCATTGAATGTATGATTGATGTAGTAATTTGATAATAGACACCAAGTGAAAACCATAATGTAATAATCTTTAATCTGCATGAAATGATAGTGTGGATTCTAGGAGTAATTATATTAATTTGCATAAATAACAAATGTAAGTTAATACGATTATTTCGGGATTATTTAACAAATTGTTGAATTATTATGTATGGTTGCTATTGCTTGTTTATTTACTTTGACACCATCCTAGTTATCACACTGCAAGTTCCCTTTGCTCTGCTTTGTTTTATATTAAATAATATTGGGTTGAAATGATAAATACCTGAATTAAACAACTTGGCCTAGGATAGAAAATAAAAGTAAGTAACCCGATTGGTCAACAAAAACATTTTCGAAATTGAAATATATTTTAAATTAAGGAATGAACTTAACAATTTGTTTGGAAATTTGATAACGGTTTTAATGAATGTAATTGAAATAAATTTCTCGGATTTAATTGAGATAAATTTTATGGATTAGATTGAAGTAAAATTAATGGATTAAATTGAAACGGATTAATAAACCTATGTAATTAAATAAAATGAATTGGCAAATTTATTGAAATGAGATTTAGAAACAAGTAAGTTTTAGAATTTGATAACTTAAAAATTTATTAAATTTGTTAAGTTTAGATTAAAACTCGATTTTAATTAAATAGATTTGGAACATGTTATAAATTTTATTTGGAAATTTAGAAAATTTGACTTAAGAAGAGTACAAAACTAACCAAAAGTTTTATGATATAACTTAGTGATTATTTAAACTTAAAATGATTTTAAATTTAACGAATCACTCAAATCAGGACATTGTAAATGAAAATGGACTTCTTTGTTTAGAAATTTAATTGAATTGGTAAATAAATCAAATGAAGTTGGATAGAAAGGAATTTAGTTAATGAAATTGATTTAATCGAATTTATGATAACAGTGGATGTAAACATAAAGCGACATGAATTGAACTTGATTTAATGATTTAAACTAAGTTCACCATTAAACTGAATTCGTTGATTATGAACTAAATTCAATAAGCGACTTTTAGACCTTGTTAAATCGAACTTGAATACTAAATTTTAAATGGTAACTCAAATGTTTGAATTAAAAAAAAATTGCATTCGAAAATATGTTTTAAAAATATCTAAGATAAATTGAATCGTGAAATGTCAAATTTTGTAAGTCAAATTTGCACCTTGACTTTTGGACTTTGATTTGTTTTAACGTTAATTTAACCGACCATCGGGTAATAAAGACCTAGTTATTAAAGAGACCGGGATCGGGCATGGACATACTCTCTGTCGATACCGAAAACCACTTTAATAACTATTATGCGCAAAGTGTTGATCCAGAATGAAGTGGATGGTTTGATGAACGCGTTGACTGAAGAAAGAGAACGATATTGGATGACCCCTGATATGACTAAAATAGGAGCCGCGTCGTGCCATTGAGGATCGCCACCTCTAGCGGACACGCTTATTCGATACCATATCTATTACTTTTGTGATTCGATTTGGGTGCACCCCTTGATTTGGGAGTGTTGTTTCGCGGTGTTGAGATAGTAGCTACTATGCTCAACATCAGTCCGGATCACGCAACTACTAGTATCCTAGTTGGTATCGCCTCATGTACCTTGTCATACTGATTATCCTATTCGCGACCACTACGTTTTTTTTGTGTTATACCTATGGGGTACCCTCTGATAACCACTAGTTTACGGTGGGGTTTACGGTGCTGTATAGACTATGGCATTATAAAATGTGTTAAGGGGAGTTACAGTAACGCCTTAACGCTATTTTAATATCGTACTTTACTGATTAGACATTATCTACATATCGTATTCTATTGTATATATAGATAGTTTATCGGATCCTTAGAGATGTTTTATTCATCTTTGAGTTATGGATTTTATTCCTTGTACTTGATTATCCTGTATAAGATTTTGAGTCCTGACTCGAGTGTTTCTTTTGTATATGCTCAGGTCAGTCTGAAGCTATCCAGTTTGCTGATCAAGGTTGGTTGAAGATGCTGAAGACTTAGCATTTATCTTTATCAGTCTATTTTGATGTCCGTGTCTGTTGGACATTTATGTATTTCCTTTCAGTCACCTTTTGTTTAGACATTGTTGTACCTTAAGTAGTAGCTTCATGAACTGCTATTATGACGATGTATTTTCCGCTGCATTATTCTGTGACTGTTATGTGACTGTGATGTTGTATTGATTCTTATTTACATTTATGTACTTATATTCCCATAATGATTCGCGTTTTGTATTATTTAAGTTGACATGTGAGGATTATTGTCAATTTAAATGGTCCAAATATATGAGTCGTTGATTCTCATTTACATTTATGTATTTATAATCCCATAATGATTCGTGTTTTGTATTATTTAAGTTGACATGTGAGGATTATTGTCAATTTAAATGGTCCAAATATACGGGTTGTTACAGGTAAACTGTTTTAATAACTTATATTTGAATTTAACATAGCCGTTGCGAGCGTGAATTAGAACTAGTTTGTTTGATCGTTTTATAGGCTCTTAACTTCCAGAGGGCTTACAAGAAATCTATGGCCGAGGAGGAGATAGCCCAGATGCAACGACAGCTGGACGAGATAAATGATTGGCGACGGAGCTTCTTGTCTCAGCAGATAGATGAGCGCATTGTCGCATTCGTTTCAAAGCATGGGACCATGCCAGGGTCTTGTGGTGGTGGTGGTGGTGATGATGCTGATGGTTATGCTGATGATGATGCCGCAGATGATGATGAGTAGGTATGTTTTGTTGATGGTTTTTTTGGAAAGATTGTGGTTTTGATGGATATTTGTTGAACTTGTGTACTTATGTTGGTGTGTACATATGTTGGTTGATGGACTTGGTAGTTTGTTTGGTGTTGGTTGATGTTGGTTTGGTGTTGGTTGATGGACTTGGACTTGGTAGTTTGTTTGGTGTTTGGGCAAGATGGTAGTATGTTGGTTGATGTACTTATTGTGGTTTTAATGGATATTTTGTAACGACCCGCCTTTTTGGACAGTTTAAACCGACGACCAAATACACATGTCGATTCCAAACCATTAAAAGTGCAGATAGTTATTGGGGTAGTTAAGAAAAGAAAAGGAAGGGAAATAAAGGAAATGAAACAACACAGAATCTCACAGCGGAAGGCTAAAGTATAATAATAAAATAACAGTTCATGAAGCTGTTAATTAAATGAATACATTTGAAATGAATACATTTGATTATTATTATACAACATTTATCAGAGTTACATACACAACAAATATCATACAACAATGCAGCGGAATGGAATGAATATAATAGTAGTAGATAATATACCAAATCTTCGTCTCCGTCCTCCAAGGAAATGATCTTCAACCTAAACTGAAAACTCAGGACTGACCCGAGCGTAATGAAAAGACAAAACACTCGAGTCAGGACTAAAATATCCTTATGAAAGTTAAATCAATCGTAAATAAATATGAGTGTAACGGCGTCAGAGATGTTTACGGGGTTTGACATCTCATATCCAGTGTCAACGTGCGTGCAATAACTCAAGAGATGTTACGGGATTTTCCATCTCTCAAGGATCCGTTAAACTATCTACTATGTAGTAATATACGCTAAGTAGATAATGTCTATCAGTAATATAAAGTATCAAAATAGCGTTAAGGCGTTACCATAATCCCCCTTAACACATTTTATATTCCCAAAAGCATATACAAGACCGTAGTTTCCCCAAAACCGGAAGTCACCAGAGGGCAATCCATATACTCAAGGTACAAATCAAAACGTAGTGGTCGCGAATAGGATAATCAGTATGACAAGGTACATGAGGCAATACCAACTAGGATACTAGTAGTTGCGTGATCCGGACTGATGTTGGGCATAGCCAGCAGCTACCCCAACACCGCGAAACAACACTCCCAAATCAAGGGGTGCACCCAAATCGCATCACAAATGTAATAGAAATGGTATCGAAGAAGTGTGTCCGCTAGAGGTGGCGAACCTCAATGGCCCGGCGCGGCTCCTGTTTTAGTCATGTCAGGGGTCATCCAATAATCGTTCTCTTTCTTCAGTCAACGCGTTCACCAAACCATCCACTTCATTCTGGATCAACACTCCGCGTATAATAGTTATTAAAGTGGTTTTCGGTATCGACAGAGAGTATGTCCATATCCGATCCCGGTCTCTTTAATAACTACGTATTATTACACCGTTGGCTCTTTTATATTTCAAATCGATTCATAATTGATATCAAAATATCATATTCGCTTCAAAAATCAAATCCATTCAAATATCATCGTATCTTTCAAAATATCAGATTTCATATTTAAATTCAAGATTTAAATATAAACATTTCACCTTATTGACCAGCTTAGGATTTTAGAAAAATAGTTTTAAGTAGTTTAAAAGTAGTTTTAAATAATTAAAATAGTTAAAAACACTTAAAATCTTTAAAATGGATTTAAAATAGATAAATTAGTTTAAAATAATTTAAATTGGGTTAAGTAGATTTAAAATAGATTAAAATAGTTTAAGTATTCAAAATGGTTTATATAACAGAGTAATTTGGAAAACAAATTAAAACAGCTTCAAAATCAATCCATTTCAATTATAACTTCCCAATTCAAATCAATTTCAATTTCCATTCTACCGATTCGATTTCGATTTCAATTCAAAACAATGTCAACTTTTACTTCAAATCAATTCAATTCTACATTCACCTTTAATTAATTCAATTTCAATTTATATCGATTTGGAGCTTGATTTCTCAAAATATCAATTTATAACACTTAACAAAATTTCCAACAATATTCAAGTTTAAATCCAAATTCCAAATATGATTCAATTCCAAACTCGATTTCAAAATATCATTTCATATCACTTTTACTTAGTAATATTCAAAGCTCGAAATAATGTTCAATCTTTAAAATAAATAGATTTTTGAAATTCAATCATATCCAAATTTTTTTTTTTTTTAAGTAACAACTTAAATTATTTACCAATTTCTTTTAACCAAAATTTATTTCAACATTCCAACTCAATTTTTCGACAAATTTGATTTCTATAAATTGATTTCTATTTATAACTTTTAAATCAAAACATTTAAATAAATTTTAAATCGACGATTTCAAAAATTATTTATTTAGCCAATTCGGTGTCCGTATATAATTTTCTATCCTATGGCCAAGTAATTTTTTTATTTCAATTAAATGTCAGGAGTGAGTATACATTACTTAAATTAATCTCAGTATCATATATATGCATAACAGGATCTATATAAGCAAATAAACATCCAAACATTCAATTATCAACCAATAGCATCCATCAAAATACATCATCCAATAAACAATACAATTCATGGCAGTTTCATAGTTATCAATGTCAGGTAATTTAATCGCAATCCAATTTTAATTTCAATTTAACTGTCAATTTAATTTTTCAACGGTTAATGCAAATGACAGGCTATATGACAATTAAATTTTTACCAAACAATGACAAATAAAATCATAACACTTCATAATATCAAATTTAACTAGCATAAAAATATTTAGTACGGTGTGAGCGTTATAAAACACTCACCTTGATTTCAATGTAGTTCCAGCGCTTTATTTCGAATAAAATTAAACGAACGTTTAATTTTACCCGAAATTTTTATTATCTCCAAATGATTCCAATCCAGCTCCATTGCGTAGTGCACGACCAAACGATTCCAACGCAAAAAGTTTCGTGCGTTTTCGACCTCGTATGAAAAAGTTATGCTATTTTAAAGTTTATACGAATTTAAATATACAATTTCAGCTTTTATTTTAAATATCAAACCCTCAACCTCATCCTGGCCGCTCATCCAAGCATCTGCAGATCTGGACCGCTGCTGCATCTTCTTTCTCTTCACATACAAACTCACGTAAACAACCCATAGCCGCCGTTCTTCAAGCAATTGTCACGACCACCTCGACGACTTCCAGAACGATCAGGACCCATCATCTCGAAGGCCTTCGCGAGCTACATCTTCACCGTGAGTATGGTCAAACTCGGCTGCACCTTTGGCCTCGAAAAACGTAAAAAACGCAGCGACTTTGAACGCGATTTCCCGTCGATCCGTGGCTCCGTTTCCGATCTCCACCGTATGGATTTGAAGCTTTCATCGTCCTCTACAACTTTGTAGTTGAGAGTTTTTGCTAATTGTTGATGGATTGAGAGGAAAATGAGAAAGAAGTTTCGAATTTCGTGGCCATTGATTCAGGACATGGCGGCTAGGGCTGAAGTCAATTAGGGTTTCTGGATTAAAATAATAATAAAACTGCCTCGGTTTGCGTGCGTATTTATATAGGTAGGTCCAAAATCATCCGAACTCCAATCGAGACGTGCCGCCAGGCGTTTATAAGGTTTTACCCCCATTCCGGACGCAATGGAATAGGTTTCGGAGGCTAATTCGATCATATGTGTGAGTTACGGCAATAAATGATCAAATTTAAATTAAACCGATTAAACGAATTTCTATGCGTTTTGGCTTGCCCCGGACAAACGGTAAATCCGTTTGACTTGAAATTTGAAATCTTACAATAATATAACATTACGGATCCAATGAAACTAGTTTCGTCGAAATCCGAGACCGTTTGAAAAATGACTATTTTTAACTCGCCAAATTAATATTAAACAATTTCAACGCGTTTCGAGCTGCCACGGTCAAACGACAACTCCGATTGCTACGAAAATTGAAATCTGATAATAACTAACTATTACGGATCCAATAGAACTAGTTTCGTCCAATTCTGAGACTGTTCAAAAATTGGCTATTTTTCAGGCGATAATTAAATATTAAAATATTCAATTTTCACAAATAAATTTTAAATTCAGTTTTAAAAGTTCTATAACATCACTATAACTCCAATATGATAAAATAAAATTTTACAAATCATTTTTAATCATATTAAATCCGTTATTTTATTTATCCAATAAATTCCAAATATTTAATTTAGACAATTTCGCTTATCCAATAATTCATTATCTTTTGAAATATTGAAATTGAACTTATAAGATTCAACTTTTAAAACCATTTCAAAATTTAGAACACTATTTTCATTTTACAGTTATTCAATTATTCAATAAGTTTTAAATATTTAATTTAAACAATTACGTGTTCAATATTCAATATTTGATTTCAAATAGATTTTACTTATCAATCAATTACTCTATCATACCCAATGAATTCAACATTTAATATCCTATTCAACTATTGATTGCAAAGTCATTCACTAAGTAGCTTTTTTTTCATTACTTGGATAATTATTGCAATTCATTCCAGTTATTATTATTCCAAATGAATTACAAAATTTTTTTTTCTAACATTAAATCACGAAATCTTATTAAATTAGCTAATTTAATTATCGAAAATTTACGGGTCGTTACACTCTCCCCCACTCAAAACTTTTCGTCCTCGAAAAGGAAAAGAAGGGAAAAGAAAGGAAAAGAAACTAAGTATAGAATTCAACATTAGATATGTTTTATTCAAAGTTACCAACTTATAAAACAATGAAATTCCATTTATAAAGTCATAACTACGCTTCCACTAACTTACTCCGAACGGCTTCCTAACTTTAAAAGTTAGTAATCAAAACAAGTTATAAAAAAAAAAATTAAAACTTGAAAAAATTTCTAACACCCGGATTTTACGGAAAATTTCGGCAGAGTCTCCTTTGCGCGGCTCGATCGGAAAAATATAATAGCATATATATCATAAATATACATCTCATCTCAATGATGAGGCATCCCATATGTGGGGAAACAACATATAAATATCACCAATATCATATAAAACCGTAAGCGTACCTTTTATTTAGCATTTATTAGCATTTTACTTACATTATGCGTTTAGCGTAGAAGCGAACTCCACAACGAAGCGCAACCCCTTTGCTACCTACTACAATGCTCAATAACTAAGTTAGAACCATGCATATAAAGATAGATCGATATATTTAGCCTACACAACATATATATAACATATTTAGCTTCAAAACTGAGATTTTAATTTCTGGACAGTGAACAAATCTTAGCTATAGGTCACCTAAACGGTAAAATTTGACAATAGAATCTAAACAAAAGTTGTTGCATTCATTTCAGGCTTTCCGGAAAGTCCAAAATCATCGAATTCGGATTATCCGTTCAAAAGTTATGGCCGTTTTACTTAGGGGATACGCTTCAGCCTGGGCAATGCATTGCGCAGGTCAGCGACGTTCACTCGCGGTTTCAACCTTCTAAACGACATCAAAACATAAAACACTTAAAACAAAAGTTTTAGCTTAGGTTCTTAGATTTCCAGAAAGTGAAAGATCATTAAAATCCGATAAACCAGTCAAAAGATATGGCGAAAATACTAAGGGTGTATACTACTGATTTTACTTATTTATACACAGGACAACGAGTAACATTCAAGTTTTTTAACTAAGCAGACAAAGGAATTTTCTTAAGTTATCTAAACAAAAGTTGTGCTATAGTTTCTAAGCTTTACGAAAAGTCCAAAATCGTCGAATTCCGTTCAGCCATTTAAAAGTTATGGTTTTTTCGTTTCAGCATATATTGGACAATTTTGGATTTTTTTTTTTCCCAAAAATTTGCTTTTATTATTTCAAAGTACAAAACATCAAAACTTCAAATTTTTTAAAGAACAATCATAAACACAAAGTCATTTATTTCCTTATTCATCCATGCAATAGGTCTACATTTAATTTTTTTCTGATTTATTCAAGTTTGTTTCATTCACATTTTTAATTCAAGTCAATTTGCTTCAATTTAAATTGAATTCAATTATATTTAATTTCACTTTGCTTCAAATTTGAATTTAATTATTTTACAATTTTATTCCGTTTATTCAATTCCATTAACACTAATGAATTCTACTTAATCAATTATCATCCACCTAACAGCCAATGCATATCAAACATTAACATCCATCCAAAATCTACACTAAATCAATTATACATTTTCAAGTCAACTTTAATTTCATACACTTCCAAGTTTATTGACATTTAGCTATATTCAAATTTAATTAGTTTCCATTTACCAATTCTATATTTCATTAAGTTTTAAATTTTATTCATTCACTTATATATATCATTCATTTTACCGCTTAAATTTCTTTTATATTTACAACTATCAATTAGATCTTCACATTTTATTTTTCACTCTCTCACTGGTATATTATTTCTCTACTTATCCTTATTAGCATTTTAAACCTTTTAAGTATTTGGTAAGTTATAGTTATGCAAATAGAATGTAGTTAAACAACATACAACTTCTTTCCATTTAAAGTTGAATTTTCAATTTATTAATTCTTAAGTCATTACTTAAATTTCACTATAATTTAATTTCACATTTACATTCACATATAGTATTTCCATTTTATATTAACATAATTGTGAATCTCCTTTAAATGTTAATTTAAATTCCAATCATTTACTAACAATTTTATTTATATTTGCAAACCATTAATTAAATGCACATTCCATTATTCAACTCCTATACTTGTATATTATCCAATTAACAATCCATATAACATTTTGAACTTCTTAAGTATTTTGGTAAGTTATATCTATGCTATAGAATGAAATTTAATACTATGCGAGTTTTACAGTTTCAATTTTATTTTAAGTTCATAATTTCCTAATTCTAAGGATTTCTACTTCAATTGATATTTTCACTTAGCTCTTAGGTTCATTTCTCATTTCACAATTCAGAAGTTCCTCAATGATTCAAGTCTAAATTCATTTCAATCATTTAAAAAAAATCATTAATTATTAAAGGACTTAAGAATTCCAATCCCGGTTTCATTTCAAATCAAGTTTTGAAATAATATATACTTATATAATTTATATATCAAATCATACTATAGAGAATACAAAATAAAATAAAAGTTGAATTAAAACAAGGTTTAGACAAGCTATTAAGTGGTCTCCCCCACTCGGACTCTCGAAAATAAACGCCGATGATGCGTGCACTCATCACCGAAATCATTTTCTAGCGTCAAGAGTAGGGAATATAACACTTATCATAAAAAAAAATCCTTCGAAAACAATTTCAACTCAATTATACTATCATATAATACTCATATTATATTTTTCAAATTCTTGTAAGTCAATTTCAAGCACCGGAATTTAAATTCCCAAATCCAAGTTAAAATTCATTTATATTCATTATCGATTGTGTTTACAAGATTTCATTTTCCTAAATCCATTGTTATTTAATCAATTGTTGTAAATATTGACTGATCAAACAATACCGATAATAATCTAATATTATCATCTCCTAACAATCAATTCAATCAACATGAATAAATATTCAAATAATTCTTTTATATAAAATATATTCCAAAACGATATTGTGTTGGTTTGTCCTATTCGAGTGTTTAGAAATTCCTATCGACGCCTTGGCGTCCCAAGTATCGATCAGAATTCATAAATACTCAACGGAACAAATTAACACAATATAAAACCATTTTATATCAAATAACAAGTACGCTCTCTCATATACACTAAACTCATTCATATAGTTTACCTCTATTTCAATGAGTTATTCCCCACTAGAGCCAAGGTTTATCGCTAAACCAAAGCTCTGATACCAACTGTAACGACCCGCCTTTTTGGACAGTTTAAACCGATGATCAAATACACATGTCGATTCCAAACCATTAAAAGTGCAGATAGTTATTGGGGTAGTTAAGAAAAGAAAAGGAAGGGAAATAAAGGAAATGAAACAACACAGAATCTCACAGCGGAAGGCTAAAGTATAATAATAAAATAACAGTTCATGAAGCTGTTAATTAAATGAATACATTTGAAATGAATACATTTGATTATTATTATACAACATTTATCAGAGTTACATACACAACAAATATCATACAACAATGCAGCGGAATGGAATGAATATAATAGTAGTAGATAATATACCAAATCTTCGTCTCCGTCCTCCAAGGAAATGATCTTCAACCTAAACTGAAAACTCAGGACTGACCCGAGCGTAATGAAAAGACAAAACACTCGAGTCGGGACTAAAATATCCTTATGAAAGTTAAATCAATCGTAAATAAATATGAGTGTAACGGCGTCAGAGATGTTTACGGGGTTTGACATCTCATATCCAGTGTCAACGTGCGTGCAATAACTCAAGAGATGTTACGGGATTTTCCATCTCTCAAGGATCCGTTAAACTATCTACTATGTAGTAATATACGCTAAGTAGATAATGTCTATCAGTAATATAAAGTATCAAAATAGCGTTAAGGCGTTACCATAATCCCCCTTAACACATTTTATATTCCCAAAAGCATATACACGACCGTAGTTTCCCCAAAACCGGAAGTCACCAGAGGGCAATCCATATACTCAAGGTACAAATCAAAACGTAGTGGTCGCGAATAGGATAATCAGTATGACAAGGTACATGAGGCAATACCAACTAGGATACTAGTAGTTGCGTGATCCGGACTGATGTTGGGCATAGCCAGCAGCTACCCCAACACCGCGAAACAACACTCCCAAATCAAGGGGTGCACCCAAATCGCATCACAAATGTAATAGAAATGGTATCGAAGAAGTGTGTCCGCTAGAGGTGGCGAACCTCAATGGCCCGGCGCGGCTCCTGTTTTAGTCATGTCAGGGGTCATCCAATAATCGTTCTCTTTCTTCAGTCAACGCGTTCACCAAACCATCCACTTCATTCTGGATCAACACTCCGCGTATAATAGTTATTAAAGTGGTTTTCGGTATCGACAGAGAGTATGTCCATATCCGATCCCGGTCTCTTTAATAACTACGTATTATTACACCGTTGGCTCTTTTATATTTCAAATCGATTCATAATTGATATCAAAATATCATATTCGCTTCAAAAATCAAATCCATTCAAATATCATCGTATCTTTCAAAATATCAGATTTCATATTTAAATTCAAGATTTAAATATAAACATTTCACCTTATTGACCAGCTTAGGATTTTAGAAAAATAGTTTTAAGTAGTTTAAAAGTAGTTTTAAATAATTAAAATAGTTAAAAACACTTAAAATCTTTAAAATGGATTTAAAATAGATAAATTAGTTTAAAATAATTTAAATTGGGTTAAGTAGATTTAAAATAGATTAAAATAGTTTAAGTATTCAAAATGGTTTATATAACAGAGTAATTTGGAAAACAAATTAAAACAGCTTCAAAATCAATCCATTTCAATTATAACTTCCCAATTCAAATCAATTTCAATTTCCATTCTACCGATTCGATTTCGATTTCAATTCAAAACAATGTCAACTTTTACTTCAAATCAATTCAATTCTACATTCACCTTTAATTAATTCAATTTCAATTTATATCGATTTGGAGCTTGATTTCTCAAAATATCAATTTATAACACTTAACAAAATTTCCAACAATATTCAAGTTTAAATCCAAATTCCAAATATGATTCAATTCCAAACCCGATTTCAAAATATCATTTCATATCACTTTTACTTAGTAATATTCAAAGCTCGAAATAATGTTCAATCTTTAAAATAAATAGATTTTTGAAATTCAATCATATCCAAATTTTTTATTTTTTTTTTAAGTCACAACTTAAATTATTTACCAATTTCTTTTAACCAAAATTTATTTCAACATTCCAACTCAATTTTTCGACAAATTTGATTTCTATAAATTGATTTCTATTTATAACTTTTAAATCAAAACATTTAAATAAATTTTAAATCGACGATTTCAAAAATTATTTATTTAGCCAATTCGGTGTCCGTATATAATTTTCTATCCTATGGCCAAGTAATTTTTTTATTTCAATTAAATGTCAGGAGAGAGTATACATTACTTAAATTAATCTCAGTATCATATGTATGCATAACAGGATCTATATAAGCAAATAAACATCCAAACATTCAATTATCAACCAATAGCATCCATCAAAATACATCATCCAATAAACAATACAATTCATGGCAGTTTCATAGTTATCAATGTCAGGTAATTTAATCGCAATCCAATTTTAATTTCAATTTAACTGTCAATTTAATTTTTCAACGGTTAATGCAAATGACAGGCTATATGACAATTAAATTTTTACCAAACAACGACAAATAAAATCATAACACTTCATAATATCAAATTTAACTAGCATAAAAATATTTAGTACGGTGTGAGCGTTATAAAACACTCACCTTGATTTCAATGTAGTTCCAGCGCTTTATTTCGAATAAAATTAAACGAACGTTTAATTTTACCCGAAATTTTTATTATCTCCAAATGATTCCAATCCAGCTCCATTGCGTAGTGCACGACCAAACGATTCCAACGCAAAAAGTTTCGTGCGTTTTCGACCTCGTATGAAAAAGTTATGCTATTTTAAAGTTTATACGAATTTAAATATACAATTTCAGCTTTTATTTTAAATATCAAACCCTCAACCTCATCCTGGCCGCTCATCCAAGCATCTGCAGATCTGGACCGCTGCTGCATCTTCTTTCTCTTCACATACAAACTCACGTAAACAACCCATAGCCGCCGTTCTTCAAGCAATTGTCACGACCACCTCGACGACTTCCAGAACGATCAGGACCCATCATCTCGAAGGCCTTCGCGAGCTCCATCTTCACCGTGAGTATGGTCAAACTCGGCTGCACCTTTGGCCTCGAAAAACGTGAAAAACGCAGCGACTTTGAACGCGATTTCCCGTCGATCCGTGGCTCCGTTTCCGATCTCCACCGTATGAATTTGAAACTTTCATCGTCCTCTACAACTTTGTAGTTGAGAGTTTTTGCTAATTGTTGATGGATTGAGAGGAAAATGAGAAAGAAGTTTCGAATTTCGTGGCCATTGATTCAGGAAATGGCGGCTAGGGCTGAAGTCAATTAGGGTTTTTGGATTAAAATAATAATAAAACTGCCTCGGTTTGCGTGCGTATTTATATAGGTAGGTCCAAAATCATCCGAACTCCAATTGAGACGTGCCGCCAGGCGTTTATAAGGTTTTACCCCCATTCCGGACGCAATGGAATAGGTTTCGGAGGCTAATTCGATCATATGTGTGAGTTACGGCAATAAATGATCAAATTTAAATTAAACCGATTAAACGAATTTCTATGCGTTTTGGCTTGCCCCGGACAAACGGTAAATCCGTTTGACTTGAAATTTGAAATCTTACAATAATATAACATTACGGATCCAATGAAACTAGTTTCGTCGAAATCCGAGACCGTTTGAAAAATGACTATTTTTAACTCGCCAAATTAATATTAAACAATTTCAACGCGTTTCGAGCTGCCACGGTCAAACGACAACTCCGATTGCTACGAAAATTGAAATCCGATAATAACTAACTATTACGGATCCAATAGAACTAGTTTCGTCCAATTCTGAGACTGTTCAAAAATTGGCTATTTTTCAGGCGATAATTAAATATTAAAATATTCAATTTTCACAAATAAATTTTAAATTCAGTTTTAAAAGTTCTATAACATCACTATAACTCCAATATGATAAAATAAAATTTTACAAATCATTTTTAATCATATTAAATCCGTTATTTTATTTATCCAATAAATTCCAAATATTTAATTTAGACAATTTCGCTTATCCAATAATTCATTATCTTTTGAAATATTGAAATTGAACTTATAAGATTCAACTTTTAAAACCATTTCAAAATTTAGAACACTATTTTCATTTTACAGTTATTCAATTATTCAATAAGTTTTAAATATTTAATTTAAACAATTACGTGTTCAATATTCAATATTTGATTTCAAATAGATTTTACTTATCAATCAATTACTCTATCATACCCAATGAATTCAACATTTAATATCCTATTCAACTATTGATTGCAAAGTCATTCACTAAGTAGCTTTTTTTTCATTACTTGGATAATTATTGCAATTCATTCCAGTTATTATTATTCCAAATGAATTACAAATTTTTTTTTCTAACATTAAATCACGAAATCTTATTAAATTAGCTAATTTAATTATCGAAAATTTACGGGTCGTTACATATTTGTTGGTGATGGATATTATGTGTGATGGATTTGAGATGTATGGATTTGTGTTAGTTGATTATATAGTTGCGTGATTATTGATATGTGGTTTTTTTATTTGCGATGTATTTGGTTATATGGTGGTTGGAATGGAATGTATACGATGGATTGGAAGTGATTATTGTGATGTGCAATGGTTTGCGACGACAGAGGTTGGAAGAGTGAAAGCTGGCTGTTGGGAAACTTAAAAAGTTCCAGGTTTGTAACGGCTCGCAACACCTAGCAATTGCTATCTGGTTCAGGCTTGCAACGGCTAGCAATGGCTATCTGGTTCCAGGCTTGCAACGGCTCGCGACGCCACGTGACGACCAGGATTGTAACTAACTGTTGCCACGTGGACAACTGGTCGTCGCCACCCGTTGCTAAATTGGTAACGGAGCCGTTGCTATTGCCGTTGCTGGAACAAGTTGCAACGTGCTTAATAGCAACGGCTTTTAGCAACAGCTCGCAACGGCTAGCAATGGCCGCCAACGGCTATTTGCCGTTGTTATGCCTGCCGTTCCTTGTAGTGAAGTCTTATCACGAAGGGAAATTATTGGATATTAAATAATCATTACAAAACTAGAATATTTTAAGAAAACTGCAATAATTATAAGCTTTTCCACAGTTCAATTTTTTCTTCCGCTTTCAACTGCTGTCTAATATATATAGTTAAAAATTAGGTTATATTTTCATTTTATCATGCTTTCATTCTAGATGAATATTTTAATATTTGTTACAAGTTTTATAATTTGTGAAATATATTGATTCATTCTTATTACACCTACAGTTTTAGATTTGTTTTATAACTAATATTTGAAATTAAATTTATAAATCGTTCATCTAATCAAATGCATCAGATATCAAATTCAAAATTTTGTCTTAATTCATACTTATCTAAAATATAAAAAAATAAAAATTTTTAAGTCATTCAAATTTCTGTAATTAATTTATATTCATTTGTTTGAAGGAAAAAAAATAGGAGAAGGTAACAAAATGTTTAGCTCATTTATATGAACGAAAATGGCAATCTTAATTGTTTTGTTCAAAATAAATCATGTAACAAAAAATATACATCTAAAATAAAATAAGATCGACCTGTTAGTAAATCGTGAACTGTGTATTAATGAATTGTGAAATCATACTTACATCTAGTACTCGTCATTCTTTTGGTAGCTTATTTATGAGATTGTTGTAATACATTATTCCCTCTTGATTTATTCCTCCTTTCAAGGTACCATCTGTTTTAACAAATCAACATCAAACGAAATCAAATAAGAATTTTGTATAGTTGTTTGGGACATATAAGCTTCAGTTTTGTTTTGTTTTTTTTTAAAAATAACATCATTCCTAATGTTCATTTTTGTTGGTTCATTTAAATACAGTGGACCGGTTATAACTTGGCAAAATTCTTGACCAAAAGACCGAGAAACGATATGAATCAACTCCCATCTCCTTCATCATCTTTACGTCATCCTGCAAACATTTGATAATCATATATTTTGTCGAATACATGGTTTATATTGACATTCCATTACATCATTCTTTTCAGATTTCAGTTACTTTGTATCCGTGTTATGGGTCCATGGCAACGTCTCCATTACTGCTACCCTAAATTTTCTCTGTATGCTCTGGACAATGAAAAAGTACCATGAAAAAGTACCAATAATATCTCAAATGCAGATGTATTTCTATTTTCAATTTGAATTATGCTATTCTTTTCACAAACTAGAATATTTTGAAATATTATACTCCCATTAGATTTTATGAGGCTACCAATTATATTAACATAATCTGTTTAGCATAAACGGCTGTTGGTGAGTGAAAGCGCCCCAAATGCTAGGTCCTTTACCCCCATTTGATGCTCCCTCCACCTAAAACCATATCACATATTATTATATGTTTCAATGTATACATATTTCAATACTACAAATCTATATATAATAAATAAATAACTAAATAAAAAGAAAAAGCATGCCTGATATGCAGAAGATGCAACACCGAATTTATATTCACCATAGAACATAGACCTTTGTATATCAGCTTCAAGTGGAACTTAAATTGTCCATGGTTAGGGTATTGATGCAGTATTTTCTGTATTAGAGCATGCAATATGAGTATCTGACCTCTTGCTCCTGTAACTGATGGTCAAATTTTTCTTTGAAAGAGAGACTGGCATATTCTTTTCTGGATGCTAGAAGTGGATCACTGGTCCTTGTTTGAATTAGCATGTTCAGGAGTTTAGCCATGGTTTATATATTTTAATTCAAGAGTATCTCTTTCTTGCTTGTGATTGGTACCACACCTATGTGCATGTTTTTATAAAAGCTGGGAGCTTGTAAAAATAGTACATATATCTTGGCAGTTTGATTGAGAATGCAACTTTTGTTGAAATTATTCGCCATGAAAAGGGCGAGAAGTTTCATGACATATTCTCTCCTGTTGTGAGATGTACTTTGATTCGTGTATTATTGGCTTTATTTGCTAATTTCGAGTTGGAGCTTGAACAATTAGATGTAAAGACTGTATTTTTGAATGAAGATCTCAAGGAAGATATCTATATCTGTTAGACAGAGATAGAGTATGTCTGCAAGCTGAACAAATCTTCTTTTTGCTTGCCCAAGTTGACAATCTCCCCACCTTGAGTCCTTCCTTCTTTGAAAGGGGTCAGTTGACTTCTCATTCTAAAGTGGCTTCGTCATTGATTGATAGATTATAATTTAATCTTTATTTAATTGATATATTATATTTCTCCCTTGTAATCTCTAATCTTTACTTGGTCAATAGATTATTGCTCTTCCTTGTAATCTTGTTGAGTGAAATAAAATAGTTATTAGATCCAAGGACGTATGCCAGTTATATCTTGTGTCATTCTGATATGTTTGGTAATTGGGTTATTCGCGATATCTTTGTTGGAATTCGTTGGTAGTTAACCAACAGGATAGATCATGGTTATTGGCAGAATTTTCACTACATGAGGTCCTTGTTTAGACGGTGTTGGAAAGAACAAACTGGGGTGTATATAGTCGTATACTTTATTTAACCGTAATATCACATGTATTAGTACATTATATCGTTGATGTGGAGAAAGAAGGAAACATCAAATCGGAACTATTGTATTTAGGTGGTATTATGTGGCATATTTTAGTTCCAAATAAAAATAGAGTGCACATAAATTTAGATGTTGCTCAAATCATTCCCACTATTTAAGTCATGCTTTGATCTCGGTTGAATTGCCAGTAATGCCAGTTAAATTCACTGTCTAGAAAATATGGTAAGTTAATCCTTGTTTCTCTATGATTATTTCGCTAATAATTTATTGGTCTAATTAATTTCACCATTGGTTTTGTTTTTTCTCTAATAGCCGCAGCTTCTGTTTATATCCTTTTTTATTTTTATTTTTGTGTACACCACCTCAAAAATATTTATCCTAGACATACACTATAAACTTCTTGCTTGTGTAATGTCCATCTAACATTACTTCTATAAGAAATCTGACTCGAATTTTGATAAGATTGTCAAAAGGTATGTATGTAGGATCCACATTAAGTACGCTCGTACATGTTCCGTGAGACAACATAATGTTCCAAAATATGTTACTCTACCTATAAATGCCCGAGCATTATATATTTTTATTATTATGAAGCAATTTACTGCCTCTGAATAATAATTGCGAATTTGAAGATACTTCCCTTCATACATAGATTAATACTCATAAATTTGTAACCTATGCATGCTTATATGTAATTTTCTCTTATAATACAGATTCCATCAACTTTTGAATAGATTTAAAAGTACAAAGAAACAGAAGCCACCGTTAGTTTTTTAGCATCACTTCCATCAAGTTTGTGTATGTTACTTGCATCATACATACATTTATTTACACACACGCGAGTACGTGTGCACACGCACACAGGTTTGTGTATGTCTGCGTGCACACGTGCAAGTGTGCGCCTGCGTTTGTGCATATGCTAATTTTTAACGCTAGTATATAGAAGTAATATTGGTTATTTGTTAGCTCCATACATATTTATGAAACTGAAATGGGTAAAGATTGTTAAACGAGTTCATATTGTTGTTTCGCGCTCTTTATAAAACACAACGTTTGTATGATGTGCTTGGAACCGTATGAAATAAAGTGAATAGAGGAAGAGGGGAAAAATGATAAGCTTGGAATTGTATGAAATAAAGTGAAGAGAGGAAGAGGGAAAAGAGATGACAAAAGAAAATATAGGATATCCATTAAAATCATGTTTCAAGTTTGGCTTCTACCCTGTGCAAAGCAAACATGCTGTTATGCATGTAATACTTAATTACTTGATAGATTTTTCTTACATAACCTTTTATTAATAACATCTCTAGTACTGGAAGTTCCCCATTTCATTTTGGCAAGTTAAAATGTATTCTACAAATTTCTCCACCGCCGATGGACTTCGATGATTTTCCATCTACGTAATATCTGAAACTATTTAAAAGCTTGTTTTCTTTAAGGTCAGATAAAGATAAGATTGAAATGAAAAGAAGATGAATAAAGTTCTGTGATGTTTTTTATATTGATACAATGCGAATAAGCTTGTAAAGAACTACGGAAACAAATGCACACACACATTTAACTCGAAGAATTTACTATAGATTAATATTAGTATCACATGTTTATTTGCGTATTTACAAAAATGTATTGGAATTCGCTAGTGTGTGTGTCTGTCAAACAATAACAAGGTAAAAATGAATTATTTTCCAATTATCTCTATCTCTACACTAATAAAGAGAATTCCATGATTGATTTACTCGGTGTATTTTTGAAATTCCAAAAATGCCCTTTCTAAATATATGGCAGTGGCAGTTATTAGTTGAAGTGAAGGCATGGTGGGCGGGCCAAAAGATGTGCCGAAAAATGTTTCAATAATTTCCAAACGTAAATGAGATCCACATACATGGCATGTTAAAATTCTCTACTTAGTTTTAATGGATTGTTCATCTATTAGGTTATATTCACTATCGAAAAATATATCTTGGACTATATGGGACTAGCTAATCAATTGATTATACAACTAATTTGCTTTTTTTCATTGTTACCACACCTTACTATTTTTGGGTGGGATTCCAACTGGAGATCACTCAAATCGAAACCCCACAAGCACAGCGGAAGACAGAATCGTGGTAAGAAGTGTAAAAACAACCAATCAATAACTCAATTTCAATCTCAATAAATCCAAAAGCAATCACAATCTCAAACAAGCAATTCAGAAATCAAAGCGATAATGTAAAATAAATCATAGTGTGATTTATAGTGGTTACACTAACGTTGTGTTAGTGTACATCCACTTTACGAGGGAGATTTTATTAATATTGATGAGAAGAGCACAAGAGATTGATTACAATGATCAAAATTCTAATTAGAAATTGATTTGTGAAGAAAAGAATTGAAGAAAATTAGGTTTTGATAAACCCTAATTTGTGGAGACTAATCTCTTACAGTTGCTTTCTGTTGTTTGCACGCACATTAGATCTGGAACCTGAAGCTAGCTCATATAGGAGAATAGAAACCCTAGGTAGTGTTTCGAAATTGCCCCTGCAGATATCACAAATCTTCACGCCAAGCCCACACATGAAAAACAGGCGGTGGTCGCCACAGACATAATGGTTAGACGTCTGACTTATGCCTTTGGAAAAAGTTTTCTACAGGCTCGGATGTCTGATCATTTTGGTCAGACGTCTGACTTAAGCCTCTGAAAGAAATTCTGCATAGACTCAGACGTCTGAATTTTTTTCTCAGACGTCTGTCGCTGTTAATTCAGCCCACTTCACCTTTTTCCTTATAACTTCCACCTTCGAACTTCGGTTTACGAACTGTTTTCTCCGTTATGAAGCTATTTTCGACCTCTACAATTTTCCATATAGCGTCATCAAAATTTAACACTCTACCTCGACACTATATCCATCTCTAATTCTAAGGGTACCATACCATCAACGACGATCGATAGCACCAACTATCACTTCTTGTACCTTTAACCAAACATGAATGCTTTCCCATTGAGCTCCGGCAAAGCTACCGCCCATTGCACTCCACCAATGAGCTCAGGTAAAGCCCCCACCCGCTAATGAAATGTTGAAAACATCCAAATCCTAAGCTATCTCACCAAAGACTAGCACTTACCAAGAAGATAGAATCTCAGTCTCTCATCGATACTCTTCCTCATCTACCACCAAGCTTCTCCCTTAACCGTACCACCCCGGGCACTTAGAACTTCTCCAAGCGAATCAAGTTCGAGCAGTGCCTTAGTGAACATAACCGCCGCGTTATCCTTTTTGTGCACTTTTCGAACATATACTTGCTTACTCATTCATGGCTACTAGAAATGACTCTCTCATTTCAATATGCTTAGTCTGCGAGCTAAACGCCAAATTCTTTGCCAAGTGAATAACGCTCTGGCTATCACATCAAACATCAATACTATCATGACCAAATCCCAAGTCACACAACAATCGTTTCAAATAGAGTGCCTTTTTTGCCGCCTCCACCGCGGCTATCAATTCCACCTCCGTAGTGGATAAAACTACGGTCTGAAATCTCGATCTCCAACTTATGGCTGTACCCCCAAGTGTGAAGACATCCGAAAGTTGATTTTCTTCGATCCCTATCACCGGCGTAGTCTGAATCACAATAACCAACAAACTTGCAATGCATCACCTCACTACCGTAAAAAACAAGACCATGAGATGATGTGTCTCTTAGGTATCACAATATAAGCTTCACAACTTCCCAATGCGATTTTCCCGAATTAGCCATGTATCGACTGACCATCCCGACGGCATTTGCACAACCGTAGTAGCATATGGTACCTTTTCCATATAAGCCTTGTCTTCCTCCAAAATAGACGATCCTTTACTCGAAAGCTTCATATGCAAAGGTAAAGGTGTATTTGACGTTTTTGCATTTTCCATGCTAAATCGGCAAAGCACTTTCTCAATGTACTCCTTTTGAGTTAGTTTAACTCAAAATGCTTTCGATCTCATACAATTTCCATGCCCAATATCCTTCTTGCTTCTTCAAGATCCTTCATTTTAAACTCCGATTTCAAACTCGGTTTTAGCTTGTTGATTTCGTTCTTATCCTTAGAAGCAATGAGCATGTCATCAACATACAAGAGTAAATACATCCAACAATCATTTCTCAACTTCTTGAAATAAACACATGCATCTTTAATGCTTCTATCAAATTCAAAAATAAAATGATCAAATCTCTTATACCATTGTCTAGGTGATTTCTTTAAACCATATAGTGATTTCTTCAATTTGCAAACCAAATTTGGCTTACCATCCACAACAAAACCTTCCAGTTTCTCCATGTAGATGTCTTCATCCAAGTCACCATGCAAGAAGACGGTTTTCATATCAAGTTGCCCCAACTCCAAGTCGTGAATAACAACTATAGCAAGTAATATCTGGATAGAAATATGGTGAACAACCGGTGCAAATATCTCATCATACTCCTTTCTCTTCCTTTGTGCAAACCCCTTAGCCACTAGTAGAGCTTTGTAGCTTCCATCGTCCTTTACCTTGTATTTTCATTTGCACCTAATAGCACAGTTTCCTTTAGGAAGTTGAACCAAATCCCAAGTTTGATTCTTCAATAATAATTGCATCTCTTCCTCCATAGCACAAATCCATTTCGAGCTATAACTTGACTCCACGATGTCATCAAGGTCCATCGGCTCATCTTGGACTACATGAAGAGCATATTTCAAATTATCAAAAAAGCTAAGATAGTTTCAATCACCATATCTTTTGGGGTGGTCTTATAGTACGACGACCAACCCGAGTAGCAATACCATCATCTGAACTCCCTTCGGCTCCACTGCACAACACAAACACTACTAGAGGAATCCTATGGACTATGTGATGTAACATCAATCGCTACATCCTCACAAGCATCTCCAACTACTCTACTCTCTCTACTCCTTGGACAAAATGTGCAAATAATTTCCTTCTCCTTTGATTCATCATGAACCAAATCCGGAACATCCGATGAGCTTTCTTTCTCCTTAAACATCGCCGACCCATCAAAAGTAATATGACGAGAATTCACTACCTTCTTCGTTTCCGAATTCTAAATTCGATAGCCTTTTACTCCATCCGTATAGCCAAACAAAATCCCCTTGAAAGCTCTAGGTTCAAGCTTATCATTTTTCGAATCATGCAGATAAACAGGACTACCAAACACAGAAGATAACTCAAGTCAATCCTTTCACACATCCTTCGGAATTTTGTTACCAATAGCTGAGCATAGAATTCGATTAATAATATGCACTACGGTTGACAAAGCTTCAGCCTAAAATCCCTTAGCCAAACCCGATGTCAGTCTCAAGCATCGAGCTTTCTCAAGTAGAGTATTGATTAATCTTTTACGCAACACCATTCGACTGCGGATCTCCAAGTGTAGTAAAATGCCTTTGAATACCATGATGTTTGGAAAACTCCGAAAAATCTCCGAAAACATACTCTCCTCCATTGTCGGGCGTTAGAACCTTCAAAGATTTGCCACTCTCATTCCAAACAAGAGCGTTCCATGTTTTAAACTTTGCAAATGCCTCCGACTTGGCCTTCATTAAATACATCCAAACTTTCTAAGAAAAGTCATCTATGAAAGAAATATAATAGCGAGCTCCATCCAAAGAAGCTACATGTGTCGGTCCCCAAACCCTTCTGGAATCATGCTTTCCCTCATCGAATGAAACTTTAGTTTGTTTCCCTATGACGCATTCTTCGCAAAACTCTAACGTGTTGAAACTTTCTCCATCGATCATCTCCCTCTTTCGAAGATCATCCAAACTCCTCTCTGAGACATGAGTTAACCTCAAATGCCACAATCTAGTTGCATCCAAGCTATGAGATTTATCAAATCCTATACATGTTTCACCTTCTACAGTCACTCCTTAAAGCAAATAAATACCATAAGTCCTAGGTACAATCAAATGGTACAACCCAATCTACTTTCATAGTTACAACTATAAATGCATGCACATTATGATTAGATATAGGTCCACCTGAACTACATATATACTCGTTACCTTAAAGTCCTTGTAAATTAAAGTGTTCATTCAAGCTATTATCCTTATGTTACTATTCATTTTTTCTTTCGTACCAAGGTTAATTTTCATTACGCAGTCATAAAAATATGATCATATATCCACTGTCTGTATGCATTTCACTCCTTTTCTTTTGTAAGTTTTATCACAAAGGGAAATTAATTGAAATATGAGATAATCGATTAAAACCTAGAATATTTTGACAAAACTAAAAATACAAGAAGATAGTTTGATCGTTGTCTTAGTAGAAAGGAAAATTAATCGCTGTCTTATCATATAGGAATATAGGATACATTGGCATTTACAAGAAGACGCACAACATTGAAAATGGAAAATACAACCATACTATATAAACACTGTTAATCAATACATGCTGCATTAGAACTTATGATTTGAGAAATGTATAGTACCAACCGGCTAACTTTTTGTGATTCACGCAAGATCATTTTTCTAGTCCATTTATTTAAGATCAAACCATCCACCGCTTCCTTTGTTCCACTCAGAGTTATCGGTCAATGACCATGCAAAGTATCCTTCCAGTTAACCCCCTCCTGCATATAAGATAATATACTACAAGTAACTCTTGTTTTTATCCCAAATCGTCGCTTCCATTGGATGAGACTTATATATTTCATGGCCTAAAATTCTTTGTATTTTGGTTCAAGTCATGCATGTAATCAACCCTATATAGCAGCTTTGAAGTTCATCAAGATGAAGAATCATGCAATGAGATTGCTTCTTCCTTTGATAACTTTTAATCGTGATCAAGTTGAGCTATTCCTGCAAAATTTAAGTACAGGCGATCAATCTATTTTTTGTTATTTATTCTTGTTGGTGTATATTCCTGGATTTTCAGTGAAGTGACACAGCAGTGGTAAAATAAATTTGTAGAGATCGCTCCAAGACACGTCGATAACGCTTTTCTTAAGACGTTATTTGCCTTCGTCACTCGTTTATACAAACAAATGAGTGATGTGAGTTAAAACAAATCGTCTTCTAAGGTACAATGGAGCCGAGATAATTTTTCTCTTTAATCGATTGCGATAGCACCGCCGAAATCGATTCCAATTATCTTCTGAATTGACTGTAGTGACAAGGGTATCGAGTTAGTGATCAACAGTATCACAAACCCAAAATAGTATTGAAAGAAATAAGAGAGAAAATGAAAAACTTGAATTTACAATGCATTTTGGCGTTCCTGATTTCAAGAACATGAAAGGTGATCTGAAATAGTTTTCGGGTGTTGCTATTCTAAAGAGAGATGTCTTTTCGTTTGAATTTTCAAACATCCCGCCATTTCAACATTCGCGTTTTCCGCCTTTTATGTATTTTAATTTGTAATATGGGTTGTTAATGGGTTCAAATCTGGCCCGTTTTAACTAAAACATTTCTGTCTAAAAATATAATTTGAACCAAAACCGCCTCGGTCGGATGGATGGACGGCAGCGGCGACGCGCCCGCCTGTGGTGGTTATGCATGGCTTTCCTCCTCACAATAGAGCAAATGTTTGGGTGCCCAAATGGTCCAACCTTCTCTTGAGGAACCTATATTTAAAAAAATATAGTTTCTATTATTCTAAAATGTGAGATTATTCCCAATCCTTCTTTCTCTACTCTTTCTCTTCTTTTTATTTAAAAAAAATAACTCATACAAAGTATTTTATAAAAGTTCTCACTAACAACCCTCCATCAAATTTTAATAAAATTTTCTATGTCATATATGTAGCAGGAAAATTTGTGCATAAGTATAGATTCTTGTTGACTTGAATCTATACGTAGTGATAACCTATCAGAGCATGCCAAAATGAAGCGGTTGATTAAACATTGAACCAACGATCCTATGCACGTACTGGATGTGTTTTCACACACTCATTTTTTCTTCTTTAGATAATTCATAATCCGACACGTGAATTGGCCTTCTGTCTATATCTTGGTTTCATGAAATGCCTTTAAAGACTTAAGCCACAGTCTTGCAGAAGGCGATGCCACCTTCATGCATTCATATAGTTATGTTTATTTCAAGCGCTTTATAAGTATGCCCTTCAACAGCAGTTCTGTTATAAACCTATTAAGTATTAAGAAGTATAATGTCCACCATATCATTATTGATACCAAACACTATTCTTGAAATGGATATAATATTAGTTGTTTGGATTAATACTATAGTGCATGAAAATTACGTCGTATAACATATTTTTGCTCATTAAACTCAAGATAATGAATTTTATTATGTTGACTTGAGTTTCCATCATAGATGATTTTTATATTGGCTTTAAATCTATTCCTTTTGACGTTTTCAACACCAAACCTTTTGCAAGTCCTTTTATAAATGGATCGGCGAAGTTTTGGCTAGATCTCACGAAATCTATGGTAATTACCCATCAGCGAGCATTTGCCTTACTGCACTATGCCTTAGGCCAATATGTCTAGATTGATATTATATACCTAGCTATATACTCTTGATAGTGTTGTTTGACTATCATAATGCACATATATTGAAGGCATTCGTTTTGGTCATACATGAATTTCTAACAGCAAATTTCTTAACCATTACGTTTCTTTACTATTAGAAGCCAGTGCTATAAATTCAGTAGTTATGGTAGAATATGCAATACATGTTTATTTCTTTGAGGTCTAGGATATTGCTCCCTTCCCAAGAGTGAATATCCATCTACTGGTTATCCTCTCTTTCAGTGTTCCAACTGGCATCCATGTATCATTCTATTACACTTGTATACCTATTGTACAATGTATATAGTCCATGATTCCTTTTAGATATTTTAAAATTATTTGTACAACAAGCCAGTGAATATGACTGTGGGTACTGGTATATCTACTCATTTTGTCAATAGCATAGACAATATCAGGTCTTGTGCATGTCATGACATACATTAGACTACCAATAACTTTAGCGTATTCTAGTTGATCTTGATCTATCGGTATTAGAATATAGTTGCATATTTAGGTCAAATGGATGCTTATTGGTTTGTAATCAAATTGATTAAACCTTTTTAGAATCTTTTCTATGTAATGAGACTGGACACTGACCAACCATTCCACTGTTTTTATGATTCTTATTCTTAGAATCACTTCAGCTTTCACCATATTTTTCATGTGGAAACATGAAGATAGAAATTTTTCCGTTTCTTCAATACTCGATGTATCAGTCCTAACATCAAAATATCATCAACATAAAGACATATAATTACACCTTTACCAGCATGAAATTTGCTATATACACATCTGTTTGATTCGTAAATCCTAAAACCATTTGATACTATGGTTTTATAAAATTTCTCATGCCACTGTTTTGATTTAAGACAGTAAAGTGATTTAATAAGTTTACACACTTAATGTTCTTGTTTAAGCATCACAAAACCTTTTGGTTGAGACATATATCTCTTCATCAAGTTCTCTATTTAAGAATGGAGTCTTGACGTCCATTTGATGAATTTCAAATTTTTAAATATATGCTAATGAAAGTAATGTCCTAATTGTTAAAATTCTAGCTATATGTGCATATATATCAAAATAATCTATTCCTTCGTTTTGCGTATATCCCTTAGCAACTAATCTAGTCTTAAAATTTTCTTTCGTACCATCTACTCTTAATTTCTTCTTAAATATCCACTTACATCCTATTGGGCTAGAACCAAAAGGTAAGTCTAATAATTTCCATATTTGATTTCCCATAATAGAATCAATTTCATCATTCATGGCTTCTTGTCAAAAAGCTGAATCCTGAGACTTTATGGTTTCAGTATATGTTAAAGGATCAGAATCTATGGATGTAGAAAGCATGATTTGATGTATAATACCATCTTTTGATTCTTTAACCAAATAAGTGATAAAATTTGGTTCGAATCACTTTTTAGTCCTCATTTCTTTACTTTTTCTAAGAGTTTCACCAGTTTGATCGTTATTTTGTTGAGTGTTCTCAAATCCACGAATAGATTCAGTGATCTCCACCATTTCACGTATAGGTGTATTAAGCTCCACCGTTTCACTGGAAGATGGATTGGATGGAATAGACGTGAATCCATTTTCATAGAACACAGCATCTTTAGATTTTATTATTGTGTTTAGCTCAATCGAATTATTACGTTATATTACTAGAAACTTATAACTCTTGTTGTGTTGAGCGTATTCTAAGAAAATACATTTAATGCTCTTTTGTCCTAATTTTCTGATTTTGGGTTCAGGTAATCGACAATAACTCTACTGTCTCAAACTCGATAATAATCAAGATTTGGTCTGTGTTTCTTTCAAACTTTATACGGTGTGACTTTAGTTTTCTTACGAGATATTCTATTTAAGATGTAACAAGCGGTAAGTAATATCTCATCCCAAAATCTAGTATTAAAACCAAAATTACATAACATAGCATTAACCATTTTAGTAAGAGTCCTATTTTTACGTTCCGGTACTCCATTTTGTTGTTGAATATAAGCTACAGATGTCTCATGTATAATTCCTACAGATTCAAAAAATGTAGAGAAATGATATTCACCTCCCCTATCAGATCAAAGGGTCTTAATTTTAACATCACATTGGTTTTATACTTCAGTCTTATAAGTCGTGAATTTAATACTTCATCCTTAGTATGCATTAAGCGTAACAGTATTTTGAATAGTCATATATAAATGTGATAAAATATTTCTTTCCTCCTCTAGTAGGAGTACCATGCATACCACAAAATCAATATGAATCAATTGTAATACATTAGTGGTACCGATAGATTTCACTAGGAACAATTTTCTAGTTATTCTGGTTAATGAGCGTATCCTACATTTATCATTATATTTACGGATCATATTTAATGAAATCATATCATTCATACTTTTAATATTAACATGTCTTAATCTACTTTGCCACAAAGAAAAAGATACAACAATATAAGCGAAAGCAACCATTTTTATTAATATTCAATTTGAACATTCCATCACACATGTACCCTTTTTCAACTAACATTCCGCCTTTGGTCAATACATATTTACCAATTGTTTGAAGTCAAACTTGTTATATACCACCAGAAGCATGGTTCTTTCTAACCTCGGATACATAATATACATCATCTAATGTCAGAATTTTCCTGAATGTGAACTTCAAGTCTATTGTTCCCTTCCCCTCGATCGGTGCTTTCGATGAGTTTCCCATATAGAGATAATTTTCATCCTCAGAAGGATCAAGTTTCTTGAATAGACTCTTGCTGTTGCAGATATGCTTAGTAGCACCAGAGTCGATCCACCAAGAATCCCCACTTTCAATCATGTTGATTTAAGAGATTACAGCTGCCAAGTTTTCTTTTGTCGAATGAGGTTCTTTTTAAGAAATGACAATCTCTTTTAAAGTGATCAGGCTTTCCATAATTGTAGCATCCATTCACTTTCTCAATCTTCTTGTTATCGAAGTTTTTCTTATTATGAAATTCCCTCTTTTGATTAAAAGAGTTCTCAGAGGTTTTATTTTTTTCGTTTTCCTCGACTACGTGGATCTTAGATGAAAACACTGTTGGTTCAGTGTTTTCTTTCTACCAAATCATGTGCAACATTATCATTGTTTTAAATCTCCTATATATCGTCCGAGATCTCCTCCGAGATCTCCTTTTCACACTTAAATGAAACGAGACATCAAATCTCATCCATATCTCCCTCGACACTCATCTCGTCTGAGATATTCAAATCTCACCCGATATATGAATCAAAATCTCAATCCGAGATCTCACCCGAAATTATACATTTTTCTTATTTTCCATAATATTTTTTATTTTCATTTTGATTCAAAATAAACTACTCAATCCAATTATAATTTACCAAATTCTTGAACACATTCTTTACTTTTTATCTTAATCTTAATGAGCCATAGTGAAAGGTTTCACTTCTTTATTATGTTCAAATAAAAGGATATTATTCAATTATTATCAAATCAATTAAGCTAATCGAGCTACTAGTTTTCTAAAAATATTCTTTTTTCCATGTAAATCAAGTATGTTACCATTTTTATTTTTACGAAAAAAGTTATAAATGGTAAATAAATTCTTGACACATCAATTTTAGACACATAAGTACATCCGAGATATTCTCGAGATGCATTATAATACCCGAGATATCAATCCGAGATGTATACCAGATATGTACTCATCTCGTCCGAGATCTCCCCCGATACAAGATAACTTGTGTAAAATTCCGAGATGAAACATGACCGAAATCCAATATTTAAAACCTTGAACATTATCCAGATTCATATTATCTTTCTTGTGTTTAAAGATTTTCCTTTGATTTTTTCAAGAAGGGAGAAGTTTGTCTATTATGGATGAGACTTTTATCTCCTTATTCATATTCATATTACGTTGGTTGAATTGGTTTAGGATATGCATAATATTATTGAATTGCTCTACTACTGGCCTAGAATCATTCATTTTATAATTAAAAAATTTAGTATCAAAAAATTTCTTACTTGTTGCGTCCTGCATTAGATATTTGGCCTCCAGTGCATCCCAACTTCTTTAGCAGTTGATTTACTATACTATATATCAAACAGAGTATCCATCATTGCATGCACATGTGCCCCTTACATATGTAGTGATTTCGTTCCCATTTTAGTCTTGTTCATGCTTGCGCAATAGTCTCATTTTATGTTTCCTCTAGTTTCGGCGTTGTAAGAACATAAACCACTTATATTTCAGCCAATAGAAAATGCATCTTCTTCTGCCAACACACGAAATTAACACCATTGAACCTTTCCAATTTGGTGAAATCAGAAGGAAACTCTTTCAAACTGTATGGTTCCATTGTCGAATAACGTCTTAAGATCGTTGGTGTATATTCCTAGATTTCTGATGAAGTGACACAACAGAGATAAAAATAAATCTGTAGAGATTGCTCCAAGGCACGTCAATGATTCTTTTCTAAGACGTTATTTGTCATAACCACTCATTTAAACAAAAAAAATGAGTGCTCATGAGTTAAGGCGAATTGTCTCCCAAGATACAATGAAGCGGAGATGATTGTTCTCTCTAATCAATTGCAACAGCACTGTCGAAATCGATTCAAACTATCTTCTAAATTGACTACAATGGCAAGAGTATCGAGTCTGTGATCTGCAGTGTCACAAACTCGAAATAGTATTGAAAGAAATAAGAAAGAAGAAGAGAATGAGAAACTTGAATTTGCAATGCTTTTTTGGTGTTTCTGATTTCAGAAAGAAGAAAGTGTTTTGAAACACTTTTCAGTCGTACCAAATTTTAGGGAGAAGAAAAGTGATCTGAAATAATTTTCGGGTATTACTATAATAGTTGTGAAGAGAGATGTCCTTTCGCTTGAAACGTTGTGTCTTCGACCAAGCGAGGCTTCGTTTGAATTTTTAAACATCCTGCCATTTCAACAATCGTGTTTCCTGCCTTTTCTATATTTTAATTTGAATTTTGGGCTTGCTAATTCACACAAAATATTTAAACATTTGGGTGGTTATGCATAGCTTCCCTCCTCACAATAAAACAAATATTTGAATGCCCAAATGGTTCAACATTCTCTTAAGAAAGTTATATGTAAACAAATATAGTTCATACTATTCTAATAAGATGTAGACTATTCGAAATCATTCTTCCTCTTCCCTTTCTTAACAATAAACTAACTCGCACAAAATAAAGGTGGAACCCGGTGCATGAGGCTTCCGAACGATAGTGGGTTCTGAGAAGGTTGATAATATACGCAGCCTTTCCCTCGCATTGCGACGAAGCTGTTTCCCGATTCGAATCTGTTCGTCCGGATCACCATGCAGATGACCTAACTGTTGCATCAAGGCTCGACCTCAAAATAACTCACATAAAATACTTTATAAAACTTTCCACTAACAATTCTTCAATACATCAGATTAAACAATTATTATTGATAATATGACATGCGATGATTTTCATTATATGAAAACGTTTGATGTTTGAGAGTTTACCAATCATTTTCTGTGATATAGGTCCTAGAATTATTTCTTATGATTCTCTATTATTATTTTATTTTCCATATGTTGTTTTCTTCAAAAATTAAAATTTCATAAAATCAAAAAAATCATTCATACATATACATATATACATATATTTATTAAATTTGTTAAATTTTCACTGTATCATGCTTCCATTGCGAATGAATATTCTTATATTTGTACAAGTTTTATAATGCGTAAAATATGTTAAATTGTTGTTGCACTTTCAAATATAGTCTTATTTATCACTATCTTAACAAATATTTGAATTAAATGTATAAATTATTTATCTAATCAAATGTGTCAAACATGAGATACCAAATTCAAATTTTTTCGCACTAGATACTTAATTAAAAATATTACCAAATCATAAATTTTAAATCAATCAAATTAACATGATTAACTCTCTCTCTACACAAACACACACATACATATAGATATATAACCATAGTAAGGAATAAAAAGTTTATTTTCTTGGTTCTCTCCAGTTATATTACGTTAAAGTTCTCATTCAAGTTATTAACTTTAGGTTACTATTCAATTTTTTTTACTTTCATATCAAGGCTATTTTTCATTACATTACATCATAATAATATGATCATATGTCCATATGCATTTCATTTTTTTTAAATTTTAAATTTACACATGGATTAGTTTTATCGAAAATAATAATTTTACCGTTACTGAATTTTACTTTGAGATAAATGTTTGATATATTTAGTTTTATTAAAGTTTTATCACAAAGAGAAATTATTGAAATAATATTTCGTTTACAAAACTAGAATATTTCGAGAAAACTGCTATATTTATGAGCTTTCCATGTTTCAATTTTTTTCCACTTTCAACTGTTGTCTAATCTATATGGTTATAAGTCATGTTATAATTTTCGTTTAATTATGTGATGTCAATCAGTGAGGTGGTTTCTTCTCAAACCAGTGAACCCATCAGTTCAACTCAGAATTCAAACAACACCCTTCCAACTCAATCCAATGGTACCATGAGGTCCCTTTATAGTCATGACAGTAGCTTTGTCCACATCACAGCACAAAAAGTTGATGGAAAAAAATACCTGCAGTGGGCAGAGTCAGTAAATTTGGTTATCAGTGTGCGTGGAAAACTTGGATGCCTCACTGGAGATCTTCCTGCACCTCCTTCGAATGACTCCACCTACAAGGTATGGCAAGATGAGAATTCTATTGTCCTTGCTTGGCTAATTAACCCGATAGATCAGAAAATCAACCGCAGGTATTTATTTTCCAAAACCACCAAAGAAGTATGGGATGCTGCCAAAATGATGGACTCTTATCTTGTTAAAGCTTCTCAAAATTTTGAAATCCGCACCAAGCTCAAAGGACTCAAACATGGTAATCAAACTGTTACCAATATTTTTCAGACTTACAGGACATGTGGTAGGAACTCAATTTGTATCTGGATATCACACCTTTATGTGCTAACTGCACTACAATACAGCAGCAACTGTTAGAAAAAGAACGAGTTTTTGAGTTCCTTACTGGGTTGAACAGCAATCTTGATAAAGTGAGAGATTGTATGTTTAGTTGTTCCCCATTTCCTGACACTGAAGAAGCGTTTTTTGAGGTTAGACGTGAAGAAGCATGACGTCGTGTCATGCTCTCGAATTACAGCACATAGAAAGCTTTGCTCTCGTCTCAAAATCAGGGCCACCGCCACATGGCAGATTCAATCCTGATCTTCGGCCTAATCGTAAGGGTGAAAGACCTTGGTGTGATCATTGCCAACGTCACGGCCATACTCGATCCATTTTTTGGTAAATTCATGGCAAACCACCGAATTGGACACCTCGTCGCCGGAATGACAAAAATGCCTACCAAACTCACCCTGAAAGTAATGTTATTCGTAACGTCGGAAAAGTGTGCGAAATTGTTATACAGTAACGTCAAAAAAACATTAGTAAATAGTTAGACAGTAACGTCAGAAAAGCGTTACGCAACTGTACACACAAATTGTTAACAGTAACGTTACAAAAGTGTTACGAAACGGTTACAATTTGCAACTTATTGCAACAACAACAAACCGTCAAAGGTACGTCGCAAAATTGGTACAGGTAGAACCGTGCAGTTAACAAATAAAATAGTAAAGAGCGTACCGATTAGATTGTCCGAGTTCAGTTTTTGAAAACTGTTTCCTTGAAACAATATTACCCCCTCTACGACGCTTAAGGAAATCGAGCAGTTGTTCCCCAAGATAAAACAAACCTTCTCTGTGATGCAGCGTAGCAATCACATAGCAATGACGAACTCAAGAGAGTATTTTTAAGAACAGAGTGCTGTGAGGAGAAAGAAAAGACAGAAAAATTAATGTGGAAATTAGCCACAAGGACCTTTTTAGCAAGTGCAATTAGTTTCTAGGACACACAACTGAAATAATTATTTTTAAGGACAAAATGCAATTCTAAGGCCCGAAAACCTATGAAATTAAATCCTTGAAAGTAATTAGACTGCCGACTTTATCCTCAAAAGTAATTATTCTGCTGACTTTGTCCTTAAAATTAATTTCTGCGGATGTGTGTCCTAGAAACTAATTGGACTGCAAAGTTTGTCCTTCTAGTGAAATGCCCCAAAATTAATTGTGTTTTCACTGTTTTCTGTGCGCCTATATATAGACGCGGTGCCTGTTCAAACGGATGCAACTGTTAGAAAGGTTGCGACCCTTTACCAAACGGTGCGACCGTTTGAATTCGAACGGATAGAAATAAAAAACTGTTCGATCTAAACAGCTACGCCAAGCCAACTACCAATTACAAAGTGCCAAGTGCATCTAATATGTCTCAAACGCCCATCCGCCCGCGCAATGGATGCGGGTGCGGGCTCGGGCACGAGCGCGTGCTAGGTGGTTCATTGCACCACCCGTCATGGCTTGTGTCTCTATTTGCTTGTATGAATTGACATAGTGTCCACATCTTAGTATATAAACACAAATAGTTTATTTTATTCTAAGATGTGGGACTATTCAACTTCCAAGGTAATTAATGCCTTCACAATCCCAAATACAACTCATTTCTAAATATCTTCCACATGAGTATTTGTTCAATTTGTTATTAAGATTGTGCGAAATATTTATCGTATCGGTTAAAGTAACACATTGGTCTTGAAATTCCCTAGCGTTTATCCTTTTGACTTACTGGCGAAGTAGTGGACTAGGTTGTCTTTGAACTGTAAGCCTTTTGTGTAAATCTAAAATAGACAACACGCAATAAGTGTTTCTAATCCTCCTTGGTTCTCTGTTTGCGTTCGTTTTTGCCATGAACACCAGCTTGGTCTCATGAGTGCTTTGGAGAATTGGCCTTACAATTTTCCTTGAAGCGGCGCCTTCGCACTCACGTTGGTGATTCTTTAAAGGGTATTTTCTCAATACTCGATTCTGTAACATTACCAAGTATAGACATCATTAAAAGTATCAAAACTTATCCTATTCTCCAGCGAGTAGTGCACTGACTTATCATATGAATGGTTTGAATAGTGTTATCAAATTTATCTAAACTTAGTTGTCCATTTGAATCTAGATCTTGGGATCTCCAGTTAGCTATGTGTTAAATTTTGGTGATACAAAATCATAAATAGAAGAAAATAAATATGCAAAAGAAAGAAAGAGAAGATTTTGTTTTTCCTAATTAATAGACATATTTGAGTATGTTTATTTCTCTCTAATTGGCTAATCAAATTATTTTTTATCATTTAATGTTAACTTAGGCATTAAGTAATTGATTATATAAATAGAGACTAGAAGAGAGTGTAAAAGTGTGGTGGAAAATCTATTTGCTAATTTTCTCTTCTTCATCTTTGTTCTTCTTCTCCAACAATTTTAGCCATATAGATGTTTGCTCCCTTTCTCAATTTGTTTATTGATTCAATGGTATTTTGTTTATTTTAGTTTTGTTCTATTATTATAAACCAAATTTTGGTGAATCAATAAAGTGTGTGGTTGGGTGGAATATCTTGTGTTATTGCGTTTTGATTTCAATTCCATCTTATTTTTAATCCAAGTTATCTCTTTGTGATTTGAGTGACAAAGATCCGTTGATAAAAGATTCCGCAACGCACTACTATTTTTATAACAATTTGGTATCGGAGCACAGATCACCACAAAGCTCAGAGTAATTTTGGTTTGAAAAATTATTGATGTCGGATATGATTTCGTTTTCGAAGATGGCTATTTTAGATGGGAAAAATTGAGGTGTTTGGAAGCCTAAGATGGAGGATGTTCTGTACCTCAATGATCTTCATGATCTGATTGATGGAGATGGAAAGAAATCCTCTGATGTAGATGAGGGAAAATGGAAGAAGATAGATAAGAAGGCGATTGCTTTGATTAGCCAGTATCTTGATGATTCAGCTTTCCATCATATGGCTAATTGTGAACCCGCAAAGGCTTTGTGGTACAAATTGGTATCTTTGTATGAGTCAAAGAGTGGTACTAGTAAGGCTTTTCTGGTTCAAATGCAACTGAGATTAGATGAAGAGAAGTCTGTTGCATAGCGTTTGAATGAATTTTAAGATGTAATAAATCAATTGGCAAATATTAAGGTCAATTTTGATAATGAGTTACATTCTTTTTTATTAATGAGTTCGCTTTCAGAAATTTAGAAAACTTTGGTTGTTTCATAGAGTAATTCCAATGCTAATGGAACTATCTCTCTGGAAACTGTTCGAAGCAGCCTTTTGAATGAGGAGCTTAGAAGAAATGGGTCGGGTATGAAATCAATTCAAAGTGAGGCTATGGTGGCAAGGGACTCAAAGAAAGATACAATTTGGAAGAAGAAGAGCGCTAATGGTAAAGGTGTTATCACTCGTCATTATTGTAATAAGAAAGGTCACATACGCAGCAAGTGTTATGCTTGTAAAAGAGATCAGAAAAAGACAACGCATGATGATAGTAGTGGTGATGCAGAGGCAGGTTTTACCGAGGGCACCGATAGTGATTCTTCTTGTGATGTCCTCTTTAGTGAAAATAAGCCTTGGAAGATGGATTCGGAAGCCAATTTTCACATTTCTAGAGATGTGAACTGTTTTTCTTCTTATGAGAAGAGTGTCGCCATGATTAGGACAACCAATGGAGAAGAGCTATCGATTTGTGGTACTGGATCTATCCATTTTCGTATGTGTGGTTAGAAAAGTCTTTGGAGGAAGACATGTACCCACTTGTTTGCATAATCTTATTTCTCTCGGTCAGTTGGATCGCCACGGTTGCATTTATGAGACACAATGTGATGTTTTGAGAGTGAAGAAAAGTGGTCGTGTAAGGATGAGAGGAGTATTGGAAGAAGGAAACCTTTATAGCTTGGAAAGTTCTGTAGTCGACAATGGAAAGCGAGTGATTATTGAAGGACCTAGTCCACAGCAAGGTTGAAAGGTTAATGTGATCATTGCTTATGATTCTAGCATCGATGATCATATTTTAGACAGGGGTCTTCATGTTGATGATGCTCGAGGGATCGATAGTGATCAGGTAATGAGCTCAGATCAAGTGATAGACGGGTGTCGAATTTCAAAATCCACAAAGACAAGACGGAGATCTTTGTGGTATTACAAGCATTTTTGAGACCGAATTTGTATGGTGCACTTCATGTGGGAGATGCATCACTTCCAAGCGGGGGTTGAGGTTTGTAATTTAGTGTGGTTGAGATATTAGAATTTCTGATAGATCTAGATATGACATGCTTGATATGTTGGAGATATGTGATTTTGCATCAAGGTGGAGTGTTAAATTTTGGTGATACAAAATCACAAATAGAGGGAAATAAATATGAAAAAGAAAGAAAGAGAAGATTTTATTTTCCCTAATTAATAGGCATATTTGAGTATGTTTATTTCTATCTCTAATTGGATAATCAAATTATTTTTTGACATCTAATGTTAACTTGGGCATTAAGCAATTGATTATATGAACAGAGACTAGAAGAGAGTGTAAAAGTGTGGTGGAAAATCTATTTGTTAATTTTCTCTTCTCCATCTTTGTTCTTCTTCTTCAACAATTTTAGCCGTATAGATATTTGCTCCCTTTTTTAGTTTGGTTATTGATTCAATGGTATTTTGTTTTTTTAGCTTTGTTCTATTAATTGTGAACAAAATTTTGGTGAATCAATAAAGTGGGTGGTGGGGTGGAATATCTTATGTTAATGCGTTTTGATTTTAATTTCGTCTTGTTTTCAATTCAAGTTATTTTGTTTGTGATTTGGATGACAAAGATTCATTGATAAAAGTTTTCGCAAAGCGCTACTATTCCATAACACTATGTGGGGTTTCCGTTTGAAGAAACTTTTAGTTTATGGGCCTTAACCCCATTCTCGTCAATAAGATATTAACCTTCTCTCTAGGTAAGCCTTTTGTTAGTGGATCTGCAATGTTATCATTTGATCTTACATAGTCAATTATGATAACTCATTGAAGAGAAGTTGTCTAACAGTTTTATGTCTACAACGAATATGTCTAGACTTGCCATTATTAAGCTTACCATTGACCTTCCAATATCTAATTGGTTGTCGCAACGTATGCTTACTGGAGGTATAGGTTTTTCGCAATTTGAAATACCTTTTAATAAACCTTGAAGCAAATCTACTTCTACGGCTTTGTCCAAGGCAATAAATTCTGATTCTATGGTTGATCTTGCTATACAAGTTTGTTGAGAGGGTCTCTAAGATATTGCCTCACCAGTTAAGGTAAACACATATCCACTAGTGGATTTTGTATCAGATGAACCAGTTATCCAGTTTGCATCACAATACCCTTCTATTACAGACCAGTTATATCATAATGTAGTCCATGACTTAGTGTACACCTTAGGTATCATAATACTCGAATTATGGCTTTCCAGTGATTCTTTCCTGGGTTGCTAGTATATCTGCTGAGTTTACTTACATCATATGCTATATCAGGCCTAGTGCAGTTCACTACGTACACAATGCTGCCTGGTATACGAGAGTACTCAAGTTGATAAATACTATCGCTGCTATTTTTAATCCGGTTTTGGTTCAAATCTACCGGTGTTTTTGCTGGTATTATATTGCGTTGTTTAAACTTTTCAAGTATTTTCTCAATGTAACGTGATTGAGACAGCACATATCCTTGGTTGGTCTTATGTATTTTTACACCAAGTATCACATCAGCAATTTCCAGATCTTTCATATCAAATCTGGCGGAGAGCATATCTTTTGTAGATTTTATTATCTCCTTATTGCTTCCAAATATTAGTAGATCGTCTACAAATAGACATACAATGACATATCCCATATTTGTATATTTAGAATAGACACATTTGCCACTTTCATTTATATGAAATCCGTTTAATATCATATTTTCATCAAATTTTTAATGCCAATGTTTAGGCGCTTGTTTAAACTCTTACAGTGATTTTCTTAATCTACAAACCTTACTTTTATTTCCAGTTTTTAGGAAACCTTCAGGTTGTTTCGTGCATATTTCCTCTTCCAGTTCTCCATTTAAAAATATCGTCTTTTCATCTATTTGATGTATTTCTAATCGAGTGTGGATACGATTGCTATCAACATTCTTATTGATGTTGTTCTAGTTACTGGAGAATGTATCAAAATAGTACAGATCTTCCTTTTGTTTGAAACCTTGAAACACAAGTCGAGATTTAGACTTGTCTATTAAACCTTCGGGTTTCAATTTCTTCTTAAATATCCATTTATTACCCAAGGTCTTGCATCCTTAAGGTAAATCAACTAATTCCCATGTATGATTTGCCATAATGAATTCGATTCCGTTATTAATGATCTCCTTCCAATAAGGGGCATCAGTGGAGGACAAAGCTTGTTTGTATGTTAATGGATCATCTTCTAACATAAATGTGTAGAAGTCTGGACCAAAGGTTTTGATGTTATTGATCTTTTGCTTCTTAGTTCCTCCTCTGTTTGATTAGCACTATTTTGCTGATCATTATCAATATTTTATTCAGTATTCTCAAGAGAATTGGAGATTTCAATTTCCCTTGGTTTTTTTGAGAATAAATCTCGGTACTCCATTTTAAATGGTATACATGCTCGAAAATCTAGCATTTCTCGACTCAGTGATGGTATTTACGTGAATATCATCAATTTCGGATTTGTGTCCCAAAAACCGATAAGCAGTATTGTTTTGTGCATATCCAATGAATACACAATCAATTGTTTTTGGTCCAATTTTGACTTTCTTTGGTTTAGGTACATCTACTTTCGCAAGACACCTATAACGACCCTGACTCGGCCTTCGAAAATCGGCACCGAATACGACACTCGTATTCAAATGCCGCAGGTCCAAACTCCGAATCTGGTTCGCCGGAGCTTATAACACCATTAAGTAAAACAACACAGCGGAAGAAAAACAATAGCATATATCAATATACAACATTGATATAATATCAGATACAATATGATACAATAGATGATACAATGAATATCAATATACATCAGAGATATGATACAAGATAATAGCAGCGGAAAGAAAAGATAACACTAGCAGCGGAACAAAAACTCCAATATGGTCTTCAAGAAAGAACTCCATCTTCAAAACACCAATCCAGAAATAGCTCGAACTCCCAATAATGATGCACAAAGATAAGCAAGCCTCGTCCGCAAACGATTGCCAAATCCTAGGCTGAAAGCTATCAAATTTACACCTACTATTGATTATCTGGAAAACCCAACTCTAGGCTGCCTGTAACGACCCGTATTTGTACGGATCGAAAGATCGTAGAATTGTTGTTATTAGATTGATAGTTTTGGTTATGTTATCCAGGGATAAGTCGCTCGAGATTTGTCGTGTTAGTTAGGTCGGTTAGGCGACATAAGGAATTGGACCGACCTAAGGGGTGAGACCGACCTAAGGAAGCTAGTGGTAGTAGTTAACGGCTTAGAGGATGGCCGGCTTAAGGCATGTCCGACTCATAGGTGTTCCCGACTTAGGGTGTGGCCGAGTCAAGGAGGTAGCCTACTTAGTAGTAGACCAGCTTAGGAGTTAAAAGATTGGACCGACCTAAAAAGGTTAACAACTTAAGGAATGGAGCGACTTAAGGGTTAACGACCTAGTGGCTATGCCGTGTTATAGTTAGGCCGTGTGCTTAGTTAGGTCGTGACCGACCTATGTTAAGTCGTGTGGGGGTACTAAGTTGTTTGGTCGTACGGTTGTCTCTTGTGTTAGGTCGTAGGTTTTTGATGAGTCGTCTCCTAAGTTAACTGTTGAGTCGTTAGGCTGTAAGGTCGGCTTTGTAGTTAAGTCGTATAATGGTTTAGGTCGTGGACAAGATAAGGCTTAGGTCGGCTGAGCGAGTTAATGGCCTAGTAGTTAGTGACTTAGGAGCCAACGGCATAAGGGTTACGACCTAAGAGGGAGATAGGTTAGGTCGTTAAAGGGTTGAGTCGTTGGGTCGATAGGCCTTGAGGTTAGATTGTTGGGTCGGCAAGGGTTAAGTCGTGAGATGTAAGCCGTGTTGAGCTGTGGTTGTGTTGAGCCGTGTTAAGGCATGAGCCGTTGAGTCGCGTGGGAACTGGAGTCGTTAGGTCAGCATGTGTATTGATTCGTAGGCCGTGGTCTGTTGAGTCGTGGACGACTCATGGAATAGGTCGGCGGCGACTTAAGGGGGCGGTGACTCATAGGTTTTTCAGCCTATAAATACAGGCGCCTATCTCACTATTTTGGCACCGGATTTTGAAGCGACGAAGTGCTGCCATTTTGAGAGCTCGACTACAGCACTTCTTCACTTCTTTTCTCCAATCTAATCTAGTGCTAACACCCATCCAAGATCGAAGATCAAGATCAAAGATTCAAGAGCCAAAGTTGAAGATCTTCATCCAACAAAGAGAGATTTCATCGATTGAAGTGAGATTTTGCCGGATCAAGCTTAGTTCTTTGCTGTCCAGATCTGGAGTTGGTTATTTTTGAGGTGTTTAGGTGATTCGGTGAGTGGTGGTTATCTCTCACACGGACCCAAAGGAGTATATTGGATCGGTGGTTTGTTTATGTGTTAAAGATAGTGATTTCGTGCATTTTTCTTAAGTCTGCATGTAGATCTATGGTTAATGATGATTCAACACCTATTTTACTACATGTTCACATATGCAAGTTCATTCATCAAGTTGTAGGGATATTGTTCATAATTCATGCTTGTTAGAATGCATGTTAGATTTGGACTCTTTATTTACGAAATTGCCATTATTGTTTTAATTGTTTATTTAGATCTTGTTTGAATGATTGATTACTTGGATTAATGTTTGATTTGATTGATTAGTTGATTGATAACTTGATTTGGACAAGTTGGTCGAAGATGATTCAAAAGCTAAGTGGAAAGGATCTTGAATAAGGAAAGCTGCTTGTGGCATATGAAGCGGATGTTGAAGCTCATATGGATAGATTTGATGATGATGTTGAGATGGGACTTTGCCATGATGCGATAAGGCAAACCATGATGTTGAGATGGGACTTCGCTATGATGCAATGAAGCAAAGCATGATGTGTGAAAGCCTTGGTTTAATCCAGACGGGATCATCCCAAGCATGTTGATAACTCGGTGATGCGGTCCGAGTTTGTGGATAATGGTTAGCTTGAGAGGCGCTTGAGCTAGTATGGGAATAGTCGTCGAGGTGGATGACTAGAAGGCTGAGATTTCATCGTTGTTGAAGGTTCTAGCATGCTCAAAGCAAGAGTACGTTGGGACGGGCCACGATGACGTCCCAGGCACGGGCTACGACGACGTGCTAGTACTCTGGGTAGTTGCGAAAATTCCTAGGCACGGGCTGCGACAAGGTGCGGAGTTATGTCTAGAACCGGGGTTACCATTAGCCCTCGACAGGCGGTCATTCAACTAACGGTGAATTCAAGGCAATGATAATAGTGATAGCCAGAGTCATGGATGTTTGGATGTTTGGTTGTATCATCACTTGGGTCAAGAGCGATGTTTTTAGGATGCTTATCTGATCTTGGTTTAGGCCTTGGGGGTTTGTACTTGGAAAACGCCGACCTTGACTCGAGTGATAATTACTTTGCTTTGAATGTCTGAATTGCTATGTTTACTTCTGCTTAGTGTGTCTGGGGGCTATCACTGTAGAAAGAGGTGGAGTGGGATGGTTGGGTTCCTATTCCTTTTACCCTTTATGCTCTTTTTGTATGTTTGGTAGTTGATTTACTGCTCACTAAGACTTTTGTCTGACTCAAGGTTTTATGTTTAACTCTTATTACCTTGGGCTGTTCATCCATGTTGGGATGAGCAGACTAGGTAGCAGGTGACAAGTGCTGTTCTTAGTGGTCAACGCTGTTGATGACGAAGACGAGCTGGTGGCTTTTGCATATTGTTTTCTTACTATATGTACTGGGTGTTCCGCTGTTTGTATATTCTCTGAGTGATATGTAGTGAGGCTTGATGTATTGACTTTGCTGATTGTAGTGTCAAACTATTAGAGTTTATATGATGAGATTCTGTTATATGGAGCTTTACTATGTATATTTTCTATTGTATTTTGTCCATGCGCTGTGAGTAATATGATAGATTCCGCTGTTTAATCTTACCTTGACTATCGTCCATGGCTGCCTGGCACGCCTTTCAGCACACTATCTCCTTGTTTTGGTGCGGGAGTCATGGGCGGTCGTCACATTTGGTATCAAAGCCTTGGTTAATCGATTTTAGCCAACGCTCGCTGACGTAACTACGTAAGAGAGACGTAATTGTATTTTGGTGGATGATTACTATATATAATATAGTAGCTTAGAAGGATTTGAACTCCTTGTGTAGTTGTTCCTCAAGGTGTTCTAAATCATTCCTTTTTGTAGATATTAAGGATGAGTCGAAGTGAGAGACAAGCTGCTAGGGAAAGTCGTGCTGTTGGGGGAGCTACTGACTATGCTGCAATGTTCGAAGCTATGATGACTTCGATCATGAGAAGGATACCAACCTCGCGGTCATCAGTAGATGTTGGAGTTCAAGTTCAAGCTCCAAAACCAGTGGATTTTGCTAAGTTGTTCAAGGACTATACTGCTCTTGGAGGGAATGTTTTCTTGGGAACAGAATCAACCGTTAATGTTCAGAGATGGATTGATGCTTGTAGAAGGATCTTTGGCGATTTGGGAATTGAGGATGCAACTAAGAGGAAGCTTGCGTCAAGACAACTTCAAGGGAGAGCTTCAGATTGGTGGAATTCTATCACCATTGATACTCCAGAGGAGGAGATTACTTGGGAGCAATTCCAAGTTAGATTTGAAGCTAAGTTCATTTCTACAGCTCAGAAATCTGTTCTGTTTAAGAAGTTTGTGGAGCTCAAGCAAGGTGGGAGACCAGTTCTTGAGTATGTTTCTGAGTTTGAAGCTTTGACCAAGTATACTCGGTCGTATATTGAATCTCCCTATCAGAAGAATGAGAAGTTTGTGACAGGCTTGGACACTTATCTTGGGAGGCAGTTAGTGGATCATTTGGACGATCCATTTGAGAAGCTTGTGGAGAAAGCTCTCAGGCATGAGAATCTGTTTCCTAAGGAAGGATCTGTTGTTGCTGTGACCAAAGAGCAAAATGGAAACAAGAAGAGGAAGCAGCAGCAGCAGAAGGGTAAGGACGGCCAGAAGAAGCCAAAGGGTGAAGTGATCTGCTACAACTGTCAGCAGAAGGGTCATCTCTCCAGGGATTGCAAGAAACCAAGAGTGCCGGCAAAGTGTCACAACTGTTACAAACCGGGGCATTTCAATAGGGATTGTCCGGAACCGAGGAAGGACAAGCAGATTATGCAAGCCTATGCTTTGGGGGCTGTGCCATCATCTTTGAAAGCTCCTACTGCTGATGAGAAAGGAAAGAGCGTGGTGGTTCAAGGTACTCTTTTCATTTGTGGTGTTCCAGTTAGAGTGTTGTTTGATACTGGAGCATCGCATTCCTTTGTTTGTAGTGATCTTGTAGGCTGGTTGGGTTTGGAACCGGATATTGTTGATAGACCATTGGTTGTGACTAATCCAGTTGGGGGTTCGTCTTGTTTGTGTATGATATGCCGTGGTCTAGTTGTATCGAGTCATGATTGCTCTTTTGTTTGTGATTGCTTTGTTCTGAACTTTGCGGGGTTCGGAATTATTTTGGGTATGGACTGGCTTAGGAAGTATGCGGCAAAGGTTGATTGTGAGAAGCTGGAGGTGACAGTCGGGAATGTGGAAGGGCGAAAGGTTGTGATACGATGTAAGCATGAAGAAGGCGTCCTCATGAGCTTCATGTATTCGCTGGTTGTTCCACGGGATGGACTGTCATCGATGCCGGTTGTGAATGGATTTGAGGAGGTCTTTGACGAGGTCAAAGGGTTACCGCCGCATAGGGAGATCGAGTTTCGTATCGATCTAGTTGAGGGAGCCAGACCTGTTGTGATGCCTCTTAGGCGGATGGCGCCTAGGGAGCAACAAGAGTTGAAGGTGCAAGTTGATGACCTTTTACGGAAAGGATTCATTCGGTGTAGCGTGTCCGAATGGGTTGCAACAGTTGTGTTCGCAACCAAAGCGGATGGATCGTTGAGGTTGTGTGTGGATTATCGTGAGCTGAATAAGGTGACTAAGAAGAACAAGTATCCATTGCCAAGAATAGATGACTTGTTTGATCAGCTTTACGAAGCTAAGGTGTTTTCACAGATGGATTTGGCAACGGAATTTCACCAGTTGAGAGTGGCTAAGGATAGTGTGCCGAAGACTGCTTTCAGGACACCATCCGGTTTTTATGAGTGGCTGGTAATGCCGTTTGGATTGACCAATGCACCAGCATATTTTGTGGATCTTATGAATAGAGTATTCAGGGATCAGTTGAACAAGTTTGTACTTGTGTTCGTGGATGATATTCTGATTTATTCCAGAACTGAAGGAGAGCACAAGAAGCACTTGCGTATTGTTTTGGAAATCTTGTGGAAACATCAGCTGAAGGCTAAGTTTTCGAAGTGTCACTTCTGGAAGAGAGAAGTGAGATTCTTAGGCCATGTTATCTTTGAAAATGGAATAGCGGTTGATCCCGCTAAGGTGGCAGCGATCCAGGATTGGATTAGACCTAAGAATGCATCTGATGTGAGAAGTTTTCTTGGATTAGCAGGATATTACCGTCGGTTTATCAAAGACTTTTCCAAGGTAGCTGCACCGTTAACAGGATTGACGAAAAAGAACCAAGTGTTCAGATGGGATGCTAAGTGTGAGCAAGCCTTTGGAATCCTGAAAGAGCGACTGACAAGTGCTCCTGTTTTGACTATTCCAAGTGGGAATGATGAGATGGTGGTTTACACTGATGCATGTGGTACTGGACTTGGTGCGGTGCTGATGCAGAGGGATAAAGTTGTTGCGTATGTAAGTCGACAACTGAAGCCGCATGAAAGGAATTATCCGACTCATGATTTTAAGTTAGCGGCGATTGTATTTGCTTTGAAGATGTGGAGACATTACCTATTGGGAGTTCGATTCGAGTTGTTTACAGATCATAAGTCGTTGAAGTATCTGTTCTCCCAAAAGGATTTGAATCTTCGACAGCAACGATGGCTAGAGTTTTTAGCATCATATGATTTTGGTATAGCCTATACTCCGGGAAAAGGTAACGCAGTGGCAGATGCGTTAAGTCGAAGACATGCAGGATTGGGTGCCATGTTTTCAGAGTGGAAGAGTCTTGAGTATTTGGCTGGATTTGACTTCAGTCCTAGATGTGAATTGGAACCTGAGATGTTGGCAAATTTATCGATAAGACCTACTCTTGTGGAAAGAATTGGCGAGAGCCAAAAGCGAGACGATAAGCTTGTCAAGATTATCCGTGATTTGGAATCTGGATTGGATCCAGAAAGGGATAAAGGATTCGAGGTCGATCGAGAGGGTTGGCTTCGGAAACAAGGACGACTGGTTGTTCTCGATATAGATGAATTGAGGGATGAAGTTCTGAAAGAAAGTCATCATTCGAAGTTGACAATTCATCCAGGTGGAAATAAGATGTATCGGGATATGAAAAGGACTTACTACTGGGAAGGTATGAAGAAGAATGTTGGAAATTTTATTTCCAAATGTATGAACTGCCAGTTGGTAAAAGCCGAACAAAAGAAGCCAAGTGGATTGCTTCAGCCAATAGAGGTTCCTACATGGAAGTGGGAGAAAATATCGAAGGATTTTATCGATGGGTTACCTAGAACCAGAGCAGGAAATGAAGGGATTTGGGTCATCGTAGATCGATTGACCAAGGGTGCAAGGTTTATTCCTGTTCGATCAACTAGGACTGCATCGAAATTGGCTGAGTTGTATGTTAAGTGGATAGTTCGATTCCATGGTATTCCGAAGAGTACAGTGAGCGATCGAGACCCATTGTTCACTAGTGGATTTTGGAAGAGCTTCCAGGAAGTTTTGGGAACCAAGTTGTGTTTGAGTACAGCTTATCACCCCCAAACAGATGGTCAGACCGAGAGAGTCAACCGAGTTTTGGAAGATCTACTCAGAGCATGTGTTTTGGATTTCGGAGGATCATGGGAAGACCATCTTCATTTGGTGGAATTTGCGTATTATAACAGTTATCAGTCTAGTATTGGTATGGCACCATATGAAGCACTGTATGGAAGACCGTGTAACTCTCCGACATGTTGGTTAGAAACTGGAGAAAAGCTGATACTTGGGCCAGAAATGATTCGACAGACTTCAGATTGTATAGAGATCATTCGGCCGCGAATGAAGGCAGCCCAAGATCGTCAGAAAAGTTATGCTGATAAGCGTCGTAAGGATTTGGAATTCGACGAAGGCGTTATGGTTTTTGTGAGGATTTCTCCATTGAAGAATGTTATTCGATTCGGGAAGAAAGGAAAATTGGCTCCGAGATTTGTTGGACCATTCCCGATCATCGAGCGAATTGGAAAGCTCGCATATAAATTGGAGTTACCAGAAAAGATGGCGAGGGTGCACAATGTTTTTCATGTATCTTATCTACGGAAGTATGTGCACGACTCGAATACGGTGGTTTCTGCTGATAGCTGTGAAGGTTTAGAGGTTGATCCAGTTGTTACGAGACCTCGTAAGCCACTTCGTGTTGTTGAAACCGACACGAAACAGCTTAGGAGGAAGGCGATTACGTTGCTCAAGGTACAATGGAGTGATGATGTTAACGACTGTACATGGGAGGAGGAAGAGAGGATGAAGGAAGCTCATCCTGAACTCTTCGAGGTATGGCCCTAAGGTGTCGTGACATCTCACGAATTTGTAACTTGTTCTAGTCTTAGAATTCTGCATGCTAGGTTAGTAATTGGATGCATGGTTTGTTGATTGCTATGGATGGTAGGCATGCAGAATAATTTTGAGTGCTCTTGTTTGTTTGGAATTTCGGGGGCAAAATTCCTAAGGGAGAGAGAATGTAATGAACCGTATTTTTACGGATCGAAAGATCGTAGAATTGTTGTTATTAGATTGATAGTATTGGTTATGTTGTCCAGAGATAAGTCGCTCGAGATTGGTCTTGTTAGTTAGGTCGTTTAGGCGACATAAGGAATTGGACCGACCTAAGGGGTGAGACCGACCTAAGGAAGCTAGTGGTAGTAGTTAACGGCTTAGAGGATGGCCGGCTTAAGGCATGGCCGACTCATAGGTGTTGCCGACTTAGGGTGTGGACGAGTCAAGGAAGTAGCCGACTTAGTAGTAGACCGACTTAGGAGTTAAAAGATTGGACCGACCTAAAAAGGTTAACAACTTAACGAATGGAGAGACTTAAGGGTTAACGACCTAGTGGCTATGCCGTGTTATAGTTAGGCCGTGTGCTTAGTTAGGTCGTGACCGACCTATGTTAAGTCGTGTGGGGGTACTAAGTTGTTTGGTCGTATGGTTGTCTCTTGTGTTAGGTCGTAGGTTTTTGATGAGTCGTCTCCTGAGTTAACTGTTGAGTCGTTAGGCTGTAAGGTCGGCTTTGTAGTTAAGTCGTATACTGGTTTAGGTCATGGACGAGATAAGGCTTTGGTCGGCTGAGCGAGTTAATGGCCTAGTAGTTAGCGACTTAGGAGCCAACGGCATAAGGGTTACAACCTAAGAGGGAGATAGGTTAGGTCGTTAAAGGGTTGAGTCGTTGGGTCGATAGGCCTTGAGGTTAGATTGTTGGGTCGGCAAGGGTTAAGTCGTGAGCTGTAAGCCGTGTTGAGCTGTGGTTGTGTTGAGCCGTGTTACGGCATGAGCCGTTGAGTCGCGTGGGAACTGGAGTCGTTAGGTCGGCATGTGTATTGAGTCGTAGGCTGTGGTCTGTTGAGCCGTGGACGACTCATGGGATAGGTCGGCGGCGACTTAAGGGGACGGCGACTCATGGGTTTTTCAGCCTATAAATAGAGGCGCCTATCTCACTATTTTGGCATCGGATTTTGAAGCGACGAAGTGCTGCCATTTTGAGAGCTCGACTACAACACTTCTTCACTTCTTTTCTCCACTCTAATCTAGTGCTAACACCCATCCAAGATTGAAGATCAAGATCAAAGATTCAAGAGCCAAAGTTGAAGATCTTCATCCAACAAAGAGAGATTTCATCGATTGAAGAGAGATTTTGTCAGATCAAGCTTAGTTCTTTGCTGTCCAGATCTGGAGTTGGTTGTTTTTGAGGTGTTTAGGTGATTCGGTGAGTGGTGGTTATCTCTCACACGGACCCAAAGGAGTATATTAGATCGGTGGTTTGTTTATGTGTTAAAGATAGTGATTTCGTGCATTTTTCTTAAGTTTGCATGTAGATCTATGGTTAATGATGATTCAACACCTATTTTACTACATGTTCACTTATGCAAGTTCATTCATCAAGTTGTAGAGATATTGTTCATAATTCATGCTTGTTAGAATGCATGTTAGATTTGGACTCTTTATTTACGAAATTGCCATTATTGTTGTAATTGTTTATTTAGATCTTGTTTGAATGATTGATTACTTGGATTAATGTTTGATTTGATTGATTAGTTGATTGATAACTTGATTTGGACAAGTTGGTCGAAGATGATTCAAAAGCTAAGTGGAAAGGCTCTTGAATAAGGAAAGCTGCTTGTGGCATATGAAGCGGATGTTGAAGCTCATATGGATAGATTTGATGATGATGTTGAGATGGGACTTTGCCATAATGCGATGAGGCAAACCATGATGTTTAGATGGGACTTTGCTATGATGCGATGAAGCAAAGCATGATGTGTGAAAGCCTTGGTTTAATCCAGACGGGATCATCCCAAGCATGTTGATAACTCGGTGATGCGGTCCGAGTTTGTGGATAATGGTTAGCTTGAGAGGCGCTTGAGCTAGTATGGGAATAGTCGTCGAGGAGGATGACTAGAAGGCTGAGATTTCATTGTTGTTGAAGGTTCTAGCGTGCTCAAAGCAAGAGTAAGTTGGGACGGGTTACGATGACGTCCCAGGCACAGGCTTCGACGACGTGCTAGTACTCTGGGTAGTTGCGAAAATTCCTAGGCACGGGCTGCGACGACGTGCGGAGTTATGTCTAGAATCGGGTTACCATTAGCACTTGACAGGCGGTCATTCAACTAACGGTGAATTCAAGGCAATGATAACAGTGATAGCCAGATTCATGGATGTTTGGATGTTTGGTTGTATCATCACTTGGGTCAAGAGCGATGTTTTCAGGGTGCTTATCTGATCTTGGTTTAGGCCTTGGGGGTTTGTACTTGGAAAACGCCGACCTTGACTCAAGTGATAATTACTTTGCTTTGAATGTCTGAATTGCTATGTGTACTTCTGCTTAGTGTGTCTGGGGGCTATCACTGTAGAAAGAGGTGGAGTGGGATGGTTGGGTTCCTATTCCTTTTACCCTTTATGCTCTTTGGGTATGTTTGATAGTTGATTTACTGCCAACTAAGACTTTTGTTTGACTCAAGGTTTTATGTTTAACTCTTATTACCTTAGGCTGTTCATCCATGTTGGGATGAACAGACTAGGTAGCAGGTGACAGGTGCTGTTCTTAGTGGTCAACGCTGTTGATGACGAAGACGAGCTGGAGGCTTTTGCATATTGTTTTCTTACTATATGTACTGGGTGTTTCGCTGTTTGTATATTCTCTGAGTGATATGTAGTGAGGCTTGATGTATTGACTTTGCTGATTGTTGTATCAAACTATTAGAGTTTATATGATGAGATTCTGTTATATGGAGCTTCACTATGTATATTTTCTATTGTATTTTGTCCATGCGCTGTGAGTAATACGATAGATTCCGCTGTTTAATCTTACCTTGACTATCGTCCATGGCTGCCTGGCACGCCTTTCAGCGCACTATCTCCTTGTTTTGGTGCGGGAGTCATGGGCGGTCGTCACATTTGGTATCAGTGCTTTGGTTAATCGATTTTAGCCAACGCTCGCCGACGTAACTACGTAAGAGAGACGTAATTGTATTTTGGTGGATGATTACTATATATAATATAGTAGCTTAGAAGGATTTGAGCTCCTTATGTAGTTGTTTCTCAAGGTGTTCTAAATCATTCCTGTTTGTAGATATTAAGGATGAGTCGAAGTGAGAGACAAGCTGCTAGGGAAAGTCGTGCTGTTGGGGGAGCTACTGACTATGCTGCAATGTTCGAAGCTATGATGACTTCGATCATGAGAAGGATACCAACCTCGGGGTCATCAGTAGATGTTGGAGTTCAAATTCAAGCTCCAAAACCAGTGGATTTTTCTAAGTTGTGCAAGGACTATACTGCTCTTGGATGGAAGGTTTTCTTGGGAACAGAATCAACCGTTGATGTTCAGAGATGGATTGATGCTTGTAGAAGGATCTTTGGCGATATGGATTAGTCACAACCAATGGTCAAATATGCTTGTAGAATCAACTCTAGACTTCCCGTGTGGGAAAATAGTGGGCACCTAGAGTTTAGGAAATGAATAATAAACTCCAGGTGAGTCGTGGGACTGGTATGAGCAAACAAAAGCATTTGGTCTTTTTTAAATTTGAAGTCTGCAATGCTTTTTAGAAAATGAAACTACCATAAGGCCTCCCACCACACACACAATGCAAACGCAGACTTGGAGGAGATTTCTCCTTATGATAGTCAAATATTCTTGATACGAGAAAATTCTTTGATATTATTACTATTAGTGCAAAGTGTGGAAAACCATTTCGAAAGTATAATATAAATCCTAACCAACATAGACATTCCGAACTATGCCTACTATAGCTACCATCTAAACAGTGGTGACCACCATAAGTAAATGGCAGGTTCTACAACTAAAACCGTACAAGGCACGTATTGGATGAATGGATTTCCAACAAATGGTCAGGCTAAGGAACTTCCTACTTTCTATGGGATCGCCTCTGGCGGGACGTCCCGAGAACCTAACCAGATCTCTGCCAACACAAGGCCGGGTTACCTCTGTACCTAGGTAACTACTACTCGAGCATGCCATCCCCCGGTCCTTTGGGACCTTTATCCGAGGCACCTCAAAACCACAAAGCAATCACAAAGTAATAGATCTGCAGTATCCACATGAGTAAGCATCTGGGCTCTATACCATGATACCACCCTTTACCAGAAGGGAATGACACACCCTAAAGGGCGCGACCCTCATAACCTTGCCGCATCTTTCCTGTTTCGACCATTTCCGGGGTGTGAGGTCCTGATGCAGTCTCGTCCACAAAGCTACGCTTTGTACAAAAGCCATGCTTTGATTACAAAAGATCAACAAATGATCATCAGCACACAGCAGCACTTAGCATGCCACACTACCAAATTGGGAATATATCACTGATAAATATCAACTACATAACCTCTGAGCTCGTACGTCTCAGAGAAGGGTGTTAAGCTAAGAGAATAAATTCTCTGCCACCAAGCAGAAATGTATTAGATAGAGATCAGTTTAATATATCAAAGTGTAATGTCGGACATACAACCATACAAGTCTGTTCCGGGTTCGAACAGAACCGAACGCACTTCCGAAGAAGCCCTTGCAAATCCGGGTATCCACAATACCGATCGGACTTCCCGTCACTAAGGGAGAACTCTATACCGGAGCAACTCAGTGCAGAGTCAATCGACAGGTTATCCTATCATTCTCGAAGACACTCGGTCTTCAACACCGGTCTTCAAATGCAATCCATAAAGTCGTATCACTATTCGGAATGGGCTATATGACACAAGGTCCTCTCCCGGTTAAACCGAATAATGAGCGCAATATTTTAAAACATATGGATAGGGGATTTCAGTTAAGTCACAACTTGAAAATCCAAAGCTTTTCTTTCAAATGGTTAAACAAATTACCATTTTAAATCTTTAAATAAAAAGATTCATTTCATAAAGTTCACCTAGTTTCTCAAAGATCATTCATAAATTTCAAAACAATTTCCATTTCAATTGGATTTATTCCTTAAATCTTTAACTAAAGATTTAATTTATAGCTTTCAAAACACGTTTCCAAAGAGTTATCTATAACTTGGGAAACTATTTCCGTTATAGAGTTGATATCCTTTTAACACAAATTGGAAATTCATTTCTTATGCTAAAGCTCTTATTATTTGAAAACATATAGTTTCCGTTTCAGAAAAATTTAATTATATTTATACAAGTTAAAATCTTTGGGTTTAGAATTTAAATTCCCAATCAACGCTTTTAAAAGTGGTTTAAAACCCCATTTATAAGTTGAATAACCCTTTTTGAACCACAGTTTCCAAGCCATAGAATTCAATCCCAAATATTGAATTCAAATTTAAATCAAATTATTTAAATTTCAAAACTCAATCAAGTTATTCAAAATAAGCTTTATTTTTGAAAATTCATTTTCAAAGTTCCAATTCTAATTCCAAAACTATTTTGGATTAAATCTTTAAAACAATTTCAAAAATCTGTGACTTAGCCCATTTCCACGTGCAATCCATATTTGTGTGTGTACAAGTGTGGTCCAGGGGTTCAACACAATAGTGCACAACATCAATCATCACAGATTCAATCATATCGATAAGCGGTATAACCCATAACGCTTATCTTTATTCACAGATTCATAAATGAAATAAATTTATCAATGACAAAGATTCATCATTATGATTCGATGTGGGTTTCGGATAACAAACTGAAATCCGACTACCTGTCGCATCGAAGTTTAAATGCCATTTTACGAGCAAAAGTGTTTTCACATACATATAGGAACAAATCACAAATCGCAATTCATCACAAAGCAATCACAGTATCACAACAGAAGTATCAATCCAGTATAGAGTATTTGATGTGGTCAATCATCTTTGATTAGGGTGATTGTGGTTAAGATGAACTAACCATATAATTATCTTTATTAATTATTTTAAATCAATGGTTTTTTTAAATTTTTACTTCATTATAAATTAATTTAATTGGCTTTATTAATTAATTATTCTTTAACTTATTATCTTAATTTACTAATTCTTGGTTGTTAACTAATTAAGTTTAATTACTTTTATTCATTAACAATTCTTTAAATTAATTAATTATTTATTTAAAAAAATCATTACAAAACATTAATTGTTAATCACCATTCCAAAATAACTTTGGTTTTAAAGTTAACACTTGGATGTTGCTTTACTTTTAAATTTGTCATTAATTTAAACTTTTAAAATAACTTTTATTAATTTTAAAATATTTTTGAACTTCATAATTTTAAATAATTGACTCAATATCATTTACCTTCAATCCCATTTGCAATTGTCATAGATTTATGTAGGAAAATTTTGTGACTTGTTTCCCAAAATTAAATTAAAAATTGGGTTTTGCTGTTTTTTATCGACCCACCCGAGTCTTTCTCGAGTCATACCCGAGAAAACCAACCCCTTGCTTCGAGTTTTGCTTAAGTTGGCCCCGAGTGACATTTTTTTGCAAAAAATTTGTTAAGTTTTTGAATTCAACCCGATACAACCCCCAAAAACGCGAGCATGACTTCGAGTTTTCTCCTCCCTGACCCGAGCATTGCTTCGAGTTTCCATTCTTTCCCCCCAATCCATCACGACTGATACTGCTACGACCATATGCACGTGCACAGCGGAAACCATCGCCGTTGGTCGAAGCGACGGCCATCAACACATCGTCTTCTATCCCTCGAGTCCATACAGACACCCAGATTTCGAGTTTCTTTGGAAAAACGAAATCGAACTACGTCGACCCAACAACCCAGCGAAGCTTCTCCAAAAAACGTCCCGTCCCACCTCCTCCGATCATCATAGGCCATGATATTCGGTCCACGCCTTCATCGTCGTGAGACGCTTCAAATGGCTCCGGTGTTGTGAAGTCCGGTCACCTATCGACGGCACTGCCCCGTCGTTTTTACCTCGAACGAAAATGGGTTCTTAAACCCTATTTTGAATTCGAATCAAAAATTCAAAGATTTATAAATTATTCTAGTATTTTTCAGGCGATGCCGAGCATTTAATCTTGCTGCGACGATGATCACGCGGACCACGATCACTTGGATCGTCGGAACTTGACAAATGTCGAATTTTTTTGATCAACTTAAATTTCTCAATGAAGGCTCAATGAAAAATATGCATTTTTGTTTCAGAAATCATCGTTTTTCAAGGGAATTCAAGTAATATTACTGAAATACAAATATGTGATATTCGAATTCATTACACATTTGGTTTGTGGCTGAGTTTGACATTTCCAGTGAAAAAAATTCAAGTTTCTTTGCTTCAAATTCTCACTAAACCAAAGTGCAGGTTCCACAATGTTTTTAACTTGTCTAAAATTCTTTTCAGAAGTGAAGAGAGGAAGAGATATTTGGGTTTCTTGATATGTTCGCTCTGTTAAACTTGATACTGGAATGTGCTCCGTCCCAGCAAAAGAAAATTTTCAAACCTTGCTTTGATTTATTACTGAAATGCAACATGGGTTCAAACAATATTTTAACTTCTTTACTACTATTTCCAGAAATAAAAAGATGGAAGAAGATGTTGAAAATTATGGATGGTTTACTCTGTGTACCAGAGTTTTGAGCTTGACAGGGTTTCTAGTTTTCCATTAAAAGAAGACTACAACATTTTTTCTTTGATTTATCTCTAAACAAAGTGCAAGTTTTTGAGCCATACTTAACTTATTTTGGAATTCACCATTGCTTCTTTTTTCTTCTTCTTATTTTTTTTCAAAAAAAAACAAATAGGATAGAGGATTCAAATTTCCCTGTAACAATATGTTACAGGAAGACAGAGTTGTTTTCAGGGGAATCAAGACACAATCATAACATCCATTAAATTCAAAACTATTGCAATCAAGTAGGAATTCAAAGCACAAAAGAGTTTGAACATCATAGATTTTACTCACAAACGACAATAACAGACTCAAAGTTGAAGGTTTTGCTCACATGAAAGGGGTTGAGGCAGAGACAAAGCTTTGCCTGACAGTTTTCAAAGATATCCTACTCTGATTTTGAAATTTAAATCTGCAACTTGAAATTATAACACTTTGTTTAATCTCTATTGCATGCTCTTGTTTATCCAGTTTATTAATATCAAAACAAGAATTTTAAATTTACTTACTGTATTGAATAAAACAGAGAGCTATTTCCTGGAACTTGGAAGAAAAAAAACGTAATTTGTTTTGAGTCTTTGATCTTATACTTTCCTGCAAATAAATTGATTGATTCAATTGGTTAAATTCCTGTTTTCATTCATGTTTAACAAATTTAACTTAAAATCTTAAAAAGGAAAATCCACTTGCCTTGAATTTGTTTTAGAAATCACTGCACTGCTTTCTTGGCCAAAACCTAAAGCATTGTCTAACCTGCAGTTTTAAATTTATTTGTATTAAAACTTGAGTTTAAAATCATAATTTCAGTAAACAATAAAGTTTAAAACTACCTGAAAGATGGAATTTGTAGACCATAGCTTGAGTTTTGTTTGCATGTTTTTTTTCTTCAGATTTACATTCTTTGATAGAAGAAGAGAGCATTCTTATTTTCTGTTTTTCTGGTTTGATTTTTTTTTTAAAGATTTGCAAGATCTTCTTGGTTGTATTTTATAGATTTGAGGCTTATAATTTCGAAATCTTGGGAACTGAAATGTTTCCAAATTTGTTTATTTGAATATTTTTTTTTTATAAAGACAATTCATGCCATTTGTAAAAAGCAATGATGAAAGCAAGATTTTGTTCATTTTCCTACTCATGTACATGTACTTACATTTAAATCTTTAAAGACAAAAGAATGTTTATAATTCTCTTTATGTCATATTTATTTTATAAATGCACACACATTTTATTTCATTAGCATATGTATCTATACAATGTTGAAAGACAATTGTTTTTTTAACCAATATTTAATTATATATATACAATACATCTTATTTATTTTTAAATGTTACTTAAAATTTTAACATTTATTTTAAATTTAATTTCAAATCCCAATTCACTTGAATAAAAATTCATTTATGGCTATCACTTCTACTTATACCAATTTTTGAGGAAATGATTTTTAAAACTAATTTCATTAATAAGTGAATTTTCTTTTTCTTCTCTTTCAAAATATTTATCATTTCAAGAATTTTAAACTCAAAAGAAATTGGAATTTATTCATGTATAGTCTATTACTTATTTAATATGTTTAAGATTCTTTTTTCCATTTATTTTCAAATTAAATTCCAAAAGTTTAAAATATATTATTAATTTATATTGACAAATCCTAGGATGTTATTTTATTTTATTTATAAGGTATTAAATATGGAACTTCAAATCCATAATTAAATTTTAAAAATCAATGTTCAAATAACAAATATCCTATTTTAATTTGAAAAAATCAAATTAATCTACAATTTTATTCCAAAATTCATTTTAATTATCAATTTAAATTTAATTAAAAATCGGGATCGTTACAACACCCCACACTTTTAAGTATTTGCAGGATGGTGGTCTATTTTTTTCAAAATTCGTGGAGAGATTTAGATGTTTTATTTCGTGATATCTTATTCAAAATATGATTTGCGAAAAGAATAGCTTCTTTCCAGAAGTTATCTGGTGAGCCAGAACTAATTAGTAAGACATTCGTTATTTCTTTAAGAGTTTTATTTTTTCATTCGGCTATACCGTTGGATTGAGGTGAATACGGGTCGTAGTGTGGTGTATAATACCATGTTCGACACAGAATTCCTCAAAGGGAAATTTGTATTCTCCTCCTTTATCACTTCTTAAAGCTTTTCTTTTATTTTTGAGTTGATTTTCAACTTCTGCTTTATACTGCTTAAACATGTCGAATGCTTCGTCCTTACTTCTAAGGAGATACACGTAACAGTGCCTTGTACAATCATCAATGAAGGTAATGAAATACCTTTTTCCACCTCTATTTTGACACATTTAAGTCACATACATCTATGCCTATTAGCTCTAGAGGTTCAGTTTCTTGTTCAACATGATCAAACGAAGTTCTTGTCAATTTTGCTTCTGCATAAACCTGACATTTATAGTTGCAATCTACGTTACATTTTGGTATAAAATCTAGATTAATCAATTTCCGTAAGATATCTAAATTTACATAGCATAATCCAGAATGCAATAGATTAGAGGAGTCAACAAAATTTTATTCATATCATTATTTGGTACAATAGTGCTTACATTTGTCTTAAATAAATCATCACAAACATATCCTCTTCTTACATACACTCTATCCTTTAACAACATAAACTTATTAGACACAAAATTGAGTTTGAAGCCATGCTTGCTAAGCGGTGATCCAAAAATTGGGTTCTTGCGGATCTCTGGAGCACAAAGAACATTTGCCAAAGTTAGTTCTTTTCCGAAAGTCATTTTCAGTACAATCCTTCCTTTGCCTTCGACTTTTGATGCGGATGAATTACCTATAAAAAATCATTCGTTCTCAGTAGCAATTTTGTAGGTTGTAAACAACCACTTATTTGCATATATGTGTCATGTAGCTCCCATGTATAAAAACCATTCTTTCGAGTTACCAACAATGTTGCATTCGGACACTACTGCACATAAGTCCATATCGGACACGCCTTCTAAGATGTCAGCCATGTTTGCTTCTGATTTATTTTCTTGGGTGTTCGACATTCGGCGGCTTTGTGTCCTTTCTTTCCATAATTATGGCATGAACCTTGAAATTTCTTTTATTTCTTAGGGGCATGCTCACATTTTCTTTTGTTGGTTTTTTTGGTCTCCATTTGCCTTGGCAATCATGGTATGCAAAGTCTTCTTCTCAGATTTTCGGTTATCTTCCTCAATTCTCAATCGGATTATAAGTTCCTCCATTTTCATCTCATTGCGCATGTGCTTAAGGTAGTTTTTGAAATCTTTCCACGAGGGAGGAAGCTTTTCAATTGTAGCGGCAACTTGAAAGGATTCGCTTAGGGCTTTCCTTCATCGTGCAGTTGGTGAATGATGACTTGTAACTTTTGAATCTGATTGATAACGGTCTTTGCATCGATCATTTTGAAGTCAAGGAATTTTCCTGCTATGAATTTCTTCATGCTCGTATCTTAAGTTTTGTACTTTTTCTCAAATTCCATTCAAAGTTCTTTGGATGTTCGAGAAATCCAGCATACATTGTATAGGCTGTTGTCGAGCTCGTTTAGTATGTAGTTCTTGAACATAAAATCAGAACTCTTTCAGACATTCAAGGTTTCAATTTTTGTTGCATCGGATTCCAATTCTTCGACTACGGGAGCATTTTCCGTAAGAAACTTTGCAAGGCCTAAAGTCGTCAAGTAAAACAGGATCTTTTGCTGGCAGCGTTTAAAGTGCATCCCTATGAACTTTTCCGGCCGTTCTACATGAGACAGCGCCATTGTTGGAACCATACTAGTAGACTGAGCAATATTCGTAATCTGTGTTGGTGTAGAATTGTTGCTTTCAGGAGATATTTTCGTCTACAAAAACAACCAACAATAAATAAATATTATTTGAAGATTGTTATTCGTAACGTCAGAAAAGTGTTCAGAAATTGTTATACAGTAACGTCAGAAAAGTGTTCCTAATAGTTAGACAGTAACGTCAGAAAAGCTTTACGAAACTGTACGCACAAATTGTTAACAGTAACATTACAAAAGTGTTACGAAACTGTTACAATTATGTTGCAAATTGCAACAACAACAAACCGTTACAGGTACGTAGCAAAATTGATACGAGTAGAACTGTGCAGTAATGAATAAAGTGGTAAACAGTGTACCGATTAGATTGTCTGAGTCCGGTGTGTGAAAACCGTTTCCTTGAAACAATATTGCTTCCTCTACAACACTTGAGGAAATCGAACAGGTAAAACGAATCTTCTCTGTGATGCAGTGCAGCAATCGCAGAGCAATGACGAATTCAAAAGTATTTTTAAGAACAAAGTGCTGCGAGGAGAAAGAAAACGTGGAAAAATTAATTGTGTTGCGAGGAGAAAGGAAAAGAAGAAAAATTAATTGTGCTGCGAGGAGAAAGAAAAAGCAGAAAAATTAATTGTGTTTTCACTGTTTTCTACCAACTGCAAAGTGCTAAGTGCCTCTAATACGTCTCAAACGTCCGCGAGCTCGGGCACAGACACAAGCGCGTGCATGCGGGGTGGTGCACACCACCCGTCATGGCTTGTGTCCTATTTGCCCATATGAATTGTCATAATATCCACATCTTAGTATATAAACACAAATAGTTTATTTTATTCTAAGATGCGTTACTATTCAACTTTCAAGGTAATTAATGCTTTCACAATCTTCAATACAACTCGTTTATTTCTAACAAGTAATACTGATCAGAGTAGCACTGCTACACCTTCATTCAACAAGGAACAACACTTGAACATTTATATACACTCCTGAGCCAATTTTCCATGAAACCCAAGACTGGTCTTGAATCTTATAGTGCCTCAGTCGCACATTAGTAATTTCTCTTCCGCTATCCAAACACAATGGATAATCGATTTAGGTACAACTGACAGCATGACAGGTTTACCTCATTTCTTAGATTTTTATTGTCCATGTTCCACTAAATCTAGTGTCAAGATTGCAGATGGCACTCATTCACTTATTGCATGAATAGGAACAATTAAATTGTCTACTGATTTACTTCTTAATTAGTACTTTATGTTCCTACTTTAAAATGCAATCTAATCTTTGTCTACAAATTAACTGCTGATTATAGTTGTCTTGCTAAATTTATGTCCAATTCTTGTCAATTTTAGGATCTATCATTTGGAAGGATGGTTGACAGTGCTATGATTCATGAAGGAATTTATTTCTTTGAAAGAAAGCAACCAATAAAAGATTAACCTTCTCTATTTCCTTTGGTTTCGAGTTCTATTTCTAATTCTAATCCATAATATGTTTCAAATTCTGTATCTGACTCAAATTTTATGACAATTATGTTATGACATTATCGACGAGCATCCATTTTTTTAAAATCTAAAACATTTATTTCCATCCTTTTTAATCAATAAAAAGGTTGCTAAATTCCAATGTAATATTCATCAGTTTGCAAAACATACACTTGTTTCATTTTCTCAAAAACTATACACACTTTCACAGTTCTTTCTCTCTTGTTCATATTGACATATAGGGACCCTCAAAAGTCACCACTTCTAATGGTAAGCGTTGGTTTATTACATTCATTGATGATTCACACTCGTATCACTTGGGTCTATTTGCTTATGCATAAGTGTGAGGCATTTAAGGTTTTTGAAAATTTCTGTCATATGATCCAAACACCGCACCATGCTATTAGAACACAGAGTATAAACAATGATATTGGGTATTTCAACACCACCCTCGATCCCTATCTTCTACATAATGGGATCGTTCATCAACGCTCATGTGTGGATACTCCACAATAAAATGAGGTCGCCGAGGAAAAATCATCATCTATTGAAGGTAGCCCATGCTTTCATGTTTACTATGCCTGCCAAAATATCTTTGGGGCGATGCTGTCCTCACTGCTGCTTATCTCATTAATCGCCTTCCTAGTTGTCCTCTTCAGTTCAATACGCCATATTTTGTTCTTCTATCTCTCCATCCTCCCATTTCTACAAATACTCTGCTAGACAAAGTCTTGGGTTGCACCGCTTTTGTGCAACATCCTCTCCCAACATAGGTGTGAAGTCAGGAATTTTTCGCGCTCGAAAATCGACATCCATACTTCATATCGTACTCGAATGCCGCAGATTCGATCGTTCAAATCCGATTCGCGGGAGCTTATAACACAATTAAGTATAACAATACAGTGGAAGAAAAGAATAATACATTGATATACAACATTGATACAATATCTGATACAACAGATGATACAATAGATATCAATATACATCAGAGATATGATACAAGAAAAATAGCAGCGGAAAAGAAAATAGATAACACCAGCAGCGGAACAATAACTCCAAAATAGTCTTCAAAGAAGAACTCCAAAACTGAAACTCCATCTCCAAGAACCAATCCAGAAATAGCTCGAACTCCCAATAATGATGCATAAGATAAGCAAGTGCAGTCTGATCCAAAGACTGAACTAACTCTAGATAATCCACTAAACCCGACTATCTGAAAAACCAAGCTCTAGACTGCTCGTGTGGAAAAAATTTAAGCAGCCAGAGTTTAGGAAAGAAACAATAAACTCTGGATCAGTCATGGGACTGGTGTGAGCAACAAAAATAGTTTATCTTTAAAAACAAACAACGAAATATTTTAAAATCGATTCGCAATGCTTTTTAGAAATGAGACTACCATAAGGCCTCCCGCACACACACACAATTCAAACGAAGAATCGGAGGAGATTTCTCCTTATGATAGTCAAAGATGCTTGATACGCATTAAAAATAAATATTTGATATTATTACTAGTGCATAGTGTGGGAAAAATCATTTCGAAAGTAAAGATATAAATCTTAGCCAACATACGACCATTATCGTATGTCTACTATAGCTACCATGTTCAATAGCAGGTTACCGCCACATTCCATGGCAGGTTATACAACTAAAACCGTACAAGGCTCGTATTGGATGAATGGATTTCCAACAAATGGTCAGGCCAAGGAACTTCCTATTGACACATGGGAACGCCTCTGGCGGGACGCCCCGAGAACCAAACCGGATCTCTGCCAAACAAGGCCGGCTACCCCCATTCCCGGGGAATATACAAAACCTCAGATATGCCACTCCCGGTCCTTTAGGACCTTTAAATGAGAGCTCTCTAACCAACAACATCACACAGTAAATAATATAGTGTGTCCACATGAGTAAGTATCTGGGCTCCATACCATGATACTACCCTTTTCCAGAAGGAATGGTCATACCCTAGGGAAGCTACCCCTGAAACCTTGCCGCACAATTTCTGTTTCAACCATTACCGGTTTGTGAGGCTCGACGAAGTCTCGTCCACAAAGCTATGCTTTTTACAAAAGCCACGCTTTGATTAACAAATGATCAGCAACACTCAGCAATGCCACATTACCAAGTTGGGAATATATCGCGGATAACCCTCAACTACATAACCTCTAAGGGTGATAAGCTAAGAGAATAAATTCTCCGCCACCAACGGAAATGTATTTGAAAGAAATCTGCTTTATATCTCAAAATGTAATGTCAGACATACAATCCATTCAAGTCTGTTCTGGGTTCGAACAGAACCGAAGGCACTTCCAAAGAAGTCCTTGCAATCCGGATAATCCCTAATCACGTCCGGATTTCCCATCACCTATGGAGTCTCTATACCGGGGACCAGTCGATGTAAAGACATTCGACAAGAAACCCTTCGTTTTCGAAAATATCCGGTCTTCACCACCAGTCTTCAAATGTTATCCATAACAACGTATCATTGTTTGGAATGGGATATATGACACAAGATCCTCTCCCGGCTAAACCGAATAAATGAGCGTAATATTTAAAACATATGGATATGGGATTTCAATTAAGCCACAACTTAAAACCCAAAACTTTCTTTCAAATGGTTTAAACCAATTACCATTTAAAATCTTTAAACAAAAGATTTATTTCACAAAGATCAATTCATAGATTTCCAAAACAATCTCCATTCCAATTGGATTAACTCGTTAAATCTTTAAATCAAAGATTTAACTTATAGCTTTCAAACCGTTTCTATAACTTGGAAATTATTTTCACCTTAAACTAGAAATCTTTTTAACACAAATTGGATGTTCATTTCTTATATAAAAGCTTTAATTATTTGAGAACAAATAGTTTACGTTTTAGAAAAATCCAATTATATTTGCACGAGTTAAAGCCTTTGAATTTAAATTCAAATTCCCAAATGAATACTTTTAAAATAGTTTAACACATATAAACTCATTTATAAGTTGAATAGCCTTTCTAAACCTTGGTTTCGAAATCATAGAATTCAATTTCAAATATTGAATTCAAATTTAGATCAAAATATTTAAATTTCAAAACTCAATCAAGTTACTCAAAATAATTTTTATCTTTGAAATTCCATTTCAAAAGCTTTTCACATTTAAACCCAATCCATTTCAAAAACATTTGAATTTAAATATTCAACTTTTAAAATCATTTCAAACTCTGTGACTTAACCGATTTCCTCGTGAAATCCATATATGTGTGTGTATAAGTGTGGTCCAAGGGTTTAACACAATAGCGCAACATCATTCAATCATCACAAATTAGAAATACAGTTGATAAGCGATATAATCTATAACGCTTATCGTCCATTCACAGATTCACAGATAATATACAAATGTAAATAAATAAATAAATAAATCATACAAAGCTCAATCCACAGTACAAAATATCACAAATCAGATAGGGCAATCAATCCAAGGCATCACATATAATACGATCATCCATAAGTAAGGTCGAGCATTTAATAATCATTTATAAGCAGGATTAATTAATCGTTTAATCCTAATCAATTCAATTTATTTCCTAGTAAATTGATTACTTATGAATTAACTATCAAATCCTGATTAACTAATTACAAATCATTTGATGTAAATTAATTTATCAAACACTTTAATTAATTAAAATTATTCTTAATTTATCCTATTAATTAAATTAACCTTTAAATCAGTTACATAATTAATTAATCCCTAAATTAATTATTTTAATAAATTGAAACCTTTAATTACTTATTTAATTAATCCAATTCATTAATTTGTTAATTTAATAGATTATCCATTTTAATTGACATAAAATTTTATAAATTTCAGATCATCATTATATCTTCATCACTTAAGTTAAAACTCGTTTTTAGTGGTGATTTAAATATCATTTATAGACATGTTTTGAAAACTTTTGTTTTCAAACTTATCTTTTAATCTCATTCTAAATCCAAGGTTTTTAAAATAATTCCTTATTTGTCTTTAATAAAGTTTGAAAACTAATTTCCTAATATTTTCAAATTTACATGTTAAAGAATATTCATTTTATGAAGAAGTTTAAAAGAATTTAAAACCCAATTCATTTTTATAAATTCAAACCATATTTGAAATATACTTTTAACATTCAAGGTCGTTTTACTAATTACAAATTTATCAAATCTTGACTTGCAATTATCGATTAACATCTTGATTACTTCACTAACAAAAATTAATTAACATAAAACTCTTCATCTTGCCCTTGAAAATCTTTTTATATTTAATAACTTGAACTTTCTCAAGTTCCACATAATCTACACCGAGCAAAACTTCCGGGTAACTCGAGTCGAACCCCGGAGAAATTCCCCTCTTTTCCCGGGTTTACCCCTCTTGCTCCTTCTTCCTTCATCTCTGGCTTGCCTCTTTTTATTTTTTTCTTTTTTTAAAAATAAAAACAGTAAGTACTAAGCTGATAGAGGTGAAAACACTACGCGATCACTGGCCCAAACCGAGAGCAAAATTCAATTGCTCAAGAACGCCTCCGAGTCACCACGCGATCCCAGGACTGACACACGATCAATGTCGTGCACGTGCACGAGCACTCGTCGGAGCTCCGGCGAACTCCACCAACATCAGCAAGTCACCAATCCACCCTGTACTCCAAATCAAATCTCGATTCGACAACATCCCCTCTAAATCAAAAATAACTATCTCGTTCGAAACCTGGAATAAAAACTGGAACCCTCCATCAACCTGTCACTGCCTCGTTTTCGATGCTCCGATCAGCGTCGCCTTTGAAACTCCGACGAAGACCTCGTCTGCCCCCCAACTCCCATCAGTCCAAACCCTGAAGCACTCGACGCTCCGACGAAACCGTGGTGCACGATTTTTCTCCGCGTTCAAAAACTAGGTTTAAAAAATTTGATCCCTCGCCACCGATGCCACCGTCGCTTCCATCACCTCCGGTCATTTTTCCTAGCAACCCAGTAGGCTCGTCTACCACCCCGAACAAACCCAACCAACACGAATCATTCGATCACCATAAAATGATAAAAATGCATATTTTTTTCAACTATTAACTGCAGCTAGGATAGTCAACTAAAAATCTTCATATTAGTTTTAAAAATCATAAATTTCAGTAGGAATCCAAGTTACCAACTTGAATTAGCTTTCTATAACAATTGGATTTATCAATGTGTTACTTGATTAACTGTAATCAAAGCTTTCAGTAAAAATATTCCACTAACCTGTTTTAAAACAAAATTGTTTATCTTAGTTTTTGATTAACAACTTGTTTTGTTTTAAACTATAGGACTGTAAATGGTACGATGAAAAAGTTTTCAAATTTTGAACAATTATTTAACTCTGCAACAAAAATAGAGGAGAACAAGTAGATAAAATTTTCACAAAACAATTCATCTATATACAGAAACATATATATAAACAAAACTTACTTATTTCAGATTTAAACCATAAAATCCAGATTCATATACTTAAGTTTTAAATAATGTTACTCACCTTTGCTTGAGAATGACAGAGCACTTTTTTTTATTTGAAAAGCTTTGAACTTTAAAAACTGAGAAGTTGTTTGCTTTGATTTACCCCCATAATCTTCTTGCTTGTTGTTGTATAAAGCTTCAGTTTATAACAGTTGAAATGTTTTCAGCTTTGAATTTGAAGCTTGCCTCAAGTTGAAGATTGAAGTTTTAAATTTCGACTATGCTTTGCTATGTTTTTACTGAACGAACTAAGATAAAAAGAAGTTGATGTATGTAGAAAGAAGTTTATAGGATATTATATTGTTGTACAGGTTAATATTTTATTTCTTCGTTCAGGGTGACTGTAATATTTGTACAGTACAATAGGTATGGCTGATGATGCTTGCACAGGTGATAATATTTTGTTGTACTAAGAACATGGCTGAATTGCTTACATTCCCTTTTCTCGGCTGATATCATGCTTTGCTTGACTAAAGACATTTTTTTTCCATTTGTTTACTAGCTTATACTTTTTAAATTATGTATGTACTTACAGGTTTGTATTGTAGACATTTGTTTTGTCTTTGCATGAATTAATCCCCAGGCTCTTATATTTAAATGAATTTTTTTGTTTCTTTCTTTTGTTTTATTGTTGCCTTATTACTTAGCAATATAAATATAACGACCCGTATTTTACGTGTCGACAAATCGTAAAATAGTTGCATTAGGACGTTGATGTTGTTAAGGCGTTTAGAGTTTGAGGCGACCAAAGCTTAAGTCGTGTGAAAGTTAACTTGTGTGATAGCTTAGGTCGTGTGGTGCTTAGGTCGTGGACGAGTTAAGGAATGAGCGAGTTAGTGGAGCTAACGACTTAAGTTGGTTAGCGGTTTAGTGGATAGAGCGATTCATAGAATGGAACGACCTAAGGGTTAACGGCCTAAGGGGTTAGGTCATATGTTAGTTAGGTCGGTGGAGTTTTGGAGCGACCTAAGGTAGTGGAGCGACTTAAGGATTTGAGCGACCTATAGGAGTTAGCGAGTTAGTGGTTAGCGGCTTAAGGGGTTAAGCGACCTGGTAGCAAGCAACTTAGTGGAGTGAGCGACCTCTAGGACTGAGCGACCTATAGGGAAGAGCGACATAAGGTTAGTGGCATAGGTCGGTAGTATGGTTGAGCGATTTAAGTATTAACAAGATAGAGCGAGTTAAGGACCTAGTAGGGAGCGACTCATGTTAGGTCGCGTAATAGCCTAGGTCGCTGGGTAGTTATGTTAGTGCATTAGTGTAAGGCTTAAGTCGTGAGCGACTTAGTTTAGGTCGCTAAAGGCACATAGGCTAAGTCGTTAGGTCGTGACATGTGCTAAGTCGCTATGTTGCATACCAGTTAGATCGTTGGTCTTGTGGGGTAGTTAGGTCGTTGACTCGGGTTTGTTAAGTCAGCAACTAGCTAAGTCGTAGGTCGCGTTGAGGGTCATGGTGATAGATCGCACATTGGTGTTAAGACTTGTGCCGCTAGGTCGCATGAGTGTTAGGTCGGCCATGTCGTTAGGTCGGCTGTGTGTTGAGTGCTTTTAAGTCGTGGGTCGTGGGAAGAGGTAGGTCGTAGGTCGTGGTGTTTGGTAGGTCGGCAGTAGTTAGGTCGTGGACGACCTAAGGGGGCAGACGACCTAAGGTTTCAGCCTATAAATACACGTCCATATCTTCACTTTTTGGCACCGGATTTTGAAGCGACGAAGTGCTGCCATTTTAAGAGCTCGACTACAAGACTTCTTCACTTCTTTTCTCCACTCTAATCTAGTGATTCCTTCCATCTAAATTGAAGATCAAATCGAAGATCCAAGGACCAAAGTTGAAGATTTCCATCCATCGAAGAGAAATTTCATCGTTTGAAGCGGAGCTTTGGAGGATAAAGCTTGATTCTTTGCTGTCCAGATCTGGAGTTGGTAGTTTTTGAGGTGTTTAGGTGATTCGATGAGTGGTGGTTATCTCTCACATGGACCCAAAGGAGTATATTGGATCGGTGTTTTGTTTATGTGCTAAAGAGAGTGATTTCGTGCATTTTTCTTAAGTCTGCATGTAGATCTATTGTTCATGATGATTTGACATCTATTTTACTACATGTTCACTTATGCAAGTTCATTCATCAAGTTGTAGAGATATTGTTCATAATTCATGTTTGTTAGAATGCATGTTAGATTTGGGCTCTTTGTTTACGAAATTGCCATTATTGTGTAATTGTTTATTTAGATCTCGTTTGAATGATTGATTTCTTGGATTAATGTTTGAATTGATTGATTAGTTGATTGATAACTTGATTTGGACAAGTTGGTCGAAGATGATTCAAAGGCTAAGTGGAAAGGCTCTTGAATAAGGAAAGCTGCTTGTGGCATATGAAACGGATGTTGAAGCTCATATGGATAGATTTGATGATGATGTTGAGATGGGACTTTGCCATGATGTGATGAGGCAAACCATGATGTTGAGATGGGACTTTGCTATGATGCGATGAAGCAAAGCATTATGTGAGAAAGCCTTGGTTTAATCTAGATGGGATCATCCCAAGCATGTTGATAACTCGGTGATGTGGTATGGGTTTGTGGATAATGGTTAGCTTGAGAGGCGCTTGAGCTAGTATGGGAATAGTCGTCGAGGAGGATGACTAGAAGGCTGAGATTTCATCGTTGTTGAAGGTTCTAGCATGCTCAAAGCAAGAGTACGTTGGGACGGGTCACGATGACGTTCCAAGCACGGGTCACGATGACGTGCTAGTACTCTGGGCAGATACGATAGTCCTAGGCACGGGTCACGACGACGTGCGGAGCTATGTCTAGAACCGGGGCTACCATTAGCCCTTGGCAGGCGGGCATTCAACTAACGATCAAATCAAGGCAATGATAACAGTGATAACCAGAGTCATGGATGTTTGGATGTTTGGTTGTATTGTCGCTTGGGTCAAGAGCGATGTTTTCAGGGTGCTTGTCTGATCTTGGTTTAGGCCTTGGGGGTTTGTACTTGGAAAACACCGACCTTGAATCGAGTGATAATTACTTTGCTTTGAATGTCTGAATTGCTATGTTTACTTCTGCTTAGTGTGTCTGGGGGCTATCACTGTAGAAAGAGGTGGAGTGGGATGGTTGGGTTCCTATTCCTTTTACCCTTTATGCTCTTTTGGTATGTTTGATAGTTGATTTACTGCTCACTAAGACTTTTGTCTGACTCAAGGTTTTATGTTTAACTCTTATTACCTTGGGCTGTTCATCCATGTTGGGATGGGCAGACTAGGTACAGGTGACAGGTGCTGTTCTTAGTGGTCAACGCTGTTAATGACGAAGACGAGCTGGAGGCTTTTGCATATTGTTTTCTTACTATATGTACTGGGTGTTCCGCTGTTTGTATATTCTCTGAGTGATATGTAGTAAGGCTTGATGTATTGTCTTTGCTGATTGTTGTATCAAACTATTAGAGTTTATATGATGAGATTTTGTTATATGGAGCTTCACTATGTATATTTTATATTGTATTTTGTCCATGCGCTGTGAGTAATACGATAGACTTTTGTGTTTACCTTACCTTGAGGATCGTCCATGGTGGCCTGGCACACTTTACAGCGCACTATTTCCTTGTTTGGTGCAGGAGTCATGGGCGGTCGTCACATTTGGTATCAGAGCTTTGGTTAATCGATTTGAGCCAACGCTCGCTGACGTAACTACGTATGAGAGACGTAATTGTATTTTGATGGATGATTACTATATATAGTATAGTAGCTTAGAAGGATTTGAACTCCTTATGTAGTTGTTTCTCAAGGTGTTCTAATCATTCCTTTTTATAGATATTAAGGATGAGTCGAAGAGGGAGACCAGCTGCTAGGGAAGGCTGTGCTGCTGAAGGGGCTGCTGATTATGCTACTATGTTTGAGGCCATGATGACTTCGATCATGAGAAGGATGCCAGCCTCGGGGTCATCAGTAGATGTTGGAGTTCAGGTTCAAGCTCCAAGACCAGTGGATTTTTCTAAGTTGTGTAAAGACTATACTGCTCTTGGAGGAAAGGTTTTCTTGGGAACAGAGTCAACCATTGAAGTCCAAAGATGGATAGATGCTTGTCGAAGGATCTTTGGTGACTTGGAAATTGAGGATGCAACTAAGAAGAAGATTGCATCAAGGTAGCTTCAAGGGAGAGCTTCGGATTGGTGGAACTCTATCACCATTGATACTCCAGAGGAAGAGATTACTTGGGAGCAATTCCAAGTCAGATTTGAAGCTAAGTTCATCTCTACGGCTCAGAAATCTGTTTTGTTTAAGAAGTTTGTGGAACTCAAGCAAGGTGGGAGACCAGTTCTTGAGTATGTTTCTGAGTTTGAAGCTTTGTCCAAGTATGCCAGATCGTATATTGAATCTCCCTACCAGAAGAACGAGAAGTTCGTTACAGGCTTGGACACTTATCTTGGGAGGCAGTTAGTGGATCATTTGGACGATCCATTTGAGAAACTTGTGGAGAAAGCTCTCAGGCATGAGAATCTGTTTCCTAGGGAAGGATCTGTTGTTGCTGTAGCCAAGGAGCAAGGTGGAAACAAGAAGAGAAAGCAGCACCAGTAGAAGGGTAAGGATGGCCAGAAGAGGCCGAAGGGCGAAGTGATCTGCTACAATTGTCGGCAGAAGGGTCATCTCTCCAGGGATTGCAAGAATCCGAAGGTATCGGTGAAGTGCCACAACTGTGATAAGCTGGGACATATCAAGAAGAATTGTCCAAAGCCGAGGAAGGACAAGCAGATTGTGCAAGCTTATGCTTTGGGGGCTGTGCCATCATCTTTGAAAGCTCCTACTGCTGAAGAAGAGGGAAAGAGTGTGGTGGTTCAAGGTACTCTTTCCATTTGTGGTGTTCCAGTTAGAGTGTTGTTTGATACTGGGGCGTCGCATTCCTTTGTTTGTAGTGAACTTGTAGGCCGGTTGGGTTTGGAACCGGATATTGTTGATAGACCATTGGTTGTGACTAATCCAGTTGGGGGTTCGTCTTGTTTGTGTATGGTATGCCGTGGTCTAGTTGTATCGAGTCATGATTGCTCTTTTGTTTGTGATTGTTTTGTTCTGAACTTTGCGGGGTTCGGAATTATTTTGGGTATGGACTGGCTTAGGAAGTATGCGGCAAAGGTTGATTGTGAGAGGCTTGAGGTGATAGTCATGAATGTGGAGGGGCGAAAGGTTGTGATACGATGTAAGCATGAGGAAGCCGTCTTCATGAGCTTCATGTATTCGCTGGTTGTTCCACGGGATGGACTGTCATCGATGCCTGTTGTGAATGGATTTGAGGATGTCTTTGACGAGATCAAAGGATTACCGCCGCATAGGGAGATCGAGTTTTGTATCGATCTAGTTAAGGGAGCCAGACCTGTTGTGATGCCTCTTAGGCGAATGGCGCCTAGGGAACAGCAAGAGTTGAAGGTGCAAGTTGATGACCTTTTACAGAAAGGATTCATTCGGCGTAGTGTGTCCGAATGGGGTGCACCAGTTGTGTTCGCAACCAAAGCGGATGGATCGTTGAGGTTGTGTGTGGATTATCGTGAGCTGAATAAAGTGACTAAGAAGAACAAATATCCATTGCCGAGAATAGATGACTTGTTTGATCAGCTTCACGAAGCTAAGGTGTTTTCTCAAATGGATTTGGCAATGGGATTTCACCAGTTGAGAGTAGCAAAGGATATTATTCCAAAGACTGCTTTTAGGACACCATCCCGTTTCTATGAGTGGCTGGTAATGCCATTTGGATTGACCAATGCACAAGCATATTTTGTGGATCTTATGAATAGAGTGTTCAGAGATCAGTTGAACAAGTTCGTACTTGTGTTCGTGGATGACATTCTGATTTATTCCAGAACTGAAGAAGAGCACAAGACGCACTTGCGGATTGTTTTGGAAATCTTGCGGAAACATCAGCTGAAGGCTAAGTTTTCGAAGTGTCACTTCTGGAAGAGTGAAGTGAGATTCTTAGGCCATGTTATCTCTGAAAATGGAATAGCGGTTGATCCTGCCAAGGTGGCAGCAATCCAGGATTGGGTTAGACCTAAGAATGCGTCTGATGTGAGAAGTTTTCTTGGATTAGCAGGATATTATCGTCGGTTTATCAAGGACTTTTCCAAGATAGCTGCACCATTGACAGGATTGACGAAAAAGAACAAAGTGTTCAGATGGGATGATAAGTGTGAGCAAGCTTTCGAAATCCTGAAAGAGCGACTGACAAGTGCTCCTGTTTTGACTATTCCAAGTGGAAATGATGAGATGGTGGTTTACACCGATGCATGTGGCACTGGACTTGGGGCAGTGCTAATGCAGAAGGATAAAGTTGTTGCATATGCAAGTCGACAACTGAAGCCGCAAGAAAGGAATTTTTCGACTCATGATTTGGAGTTAGCGGCAATTGTATTTGCTTTGAAGATGTGGAGACATTTCCTGTTGGGAGTTCGATTCGAGTTGTTTACGGATCATAAGTCATTGAGGTATCTTTTCTCCCAAAAGGATTTGAATCTTCGACAGCAACGATGGCTAGAGTTTTTAGCATCATATGATTTTGGTATAGCCTATACTCCGGGAAAAGGTAGCGCAGTGGCAGATGCATTAAGTCAAAGACATGTAGGATTGGGAGCCATGTTTTCGGAATGGAAGAGTCTTGAGTATTTGGCTGAATTTGACTTCAGGCCTAGGTGTGAATTGGAACCTGAAATGTTGGCAAACTTATCGATAAGACCTTCTCTTGTGAAAAGGATTGGCGAGAGCCAAAAGCGAGACGTTGAGCTTGTCAAGATTATCTAGGATTTGGAATCTAGATCAGACCCAGAGAAGGATAAAAGATTCGAAGTCGATCGAGAGGGTTGGCTTCGGAAGCAAGGACGACTAGTTGTTCCCGATATAGATGGACTGAGAGATGAAGTTCTTAAGGAAAGTTATCATTCGAAGTTGACAATTCATCCAGGTGGAAATAAGATGTATCGGGATATGAAGAGAACCTATTACTGGGAAGGTATGAAGAAGGATGTTGGAAATTTTATTTCCAAATGTATGAACTGTCAGTTGGTAAAAGCCGAGCAGAAGAAACCAAGTGGATTGCTTCAGCCATTAGAAGTTCCTACATGGAAGTGGGAGCAAATATCGATGGTCTACCTAGAACCAAGACAGGAAATGAAGGGATTTGGGTCATCATAGATCGTTTGACTAAGAGTGCAAGATTCATTCATGTTCGATCAACTAGGACTGCATCAAAATTGGCTGAGTTGTATGTTAAATGGATAGTTCGATTCCATGGTATTCCAAAGAGTATAGTGAGCGATCGAGACCCATTGTTCACTAGTGGATTCTGGAAGAGCTTCCAGGAAGTTTTGGGAACCGAGTTGTGTTTGAGTACAGCGTATCACCCCCAAAAAAATGGTCAGACCGAGAGAGTCAATCGGGTTTTGGAAGATCTTCTCAGAGCATGTGTTTTGGACTTCGGGGGATCATGGGAAGATCATCTTCATTTGGTGGAATTTGCGTATAATAACAGTTACCAGTCAAGTATTGGTATGGCACCATATGAAGCAATGTATGGAAGACCGTGTAACTCTCCGACATGTTGGTTGGAAACTGGAGAAAAGTTGATACTTGGGCCAGAAATGATTCGACAGACTTCGGATTGTATAGAGATCATTCGGCAACGAATGAAGGCAGCCCAAGATCGTCAGAAAAGTTATGCCGATAAGCGTCGTAAGGATTTGGAATTCGACGTAGGCGATATGGTTTTCGTGAAGGTTTCTCCACTGAAGAATGTTATTCGATTCGGGAAGAAAGGAAAGTTGACTCCGAGATTTGTTGGACCATTCCCGATTATCGAGCGAATTGGAAAGCTCGCCTATAGATTGGAGTTACCAGAAAAGATGTCGAGTGTGCACAATGTTTTTCATGTATCGTATCTATGGAAGTATGTGCACGACTCGAATACAGTGGTTTCTGCTGATAGCTGTGAAGATTTTGAAGTTGATCCAGTTGTTACGAGACCTCGTAAGCCGCTTCGTGTTGTGGAAACCGACACGAAACAGCTTAGGAGGAAGACGGTTACGTTGCTCAAGATACAATGGAGTGATGATGTTAACGACTGTACATGGGAGGGGAAGGGAGGATGAAGGCAGCTCATCCTGAACTCTTCGAGGTATGGCCCTAATGTGTCGTGGCATCTCATGAACTTGTAACTTGTTCTAATCATAGAATTCTGCATGCTAGTTTAGTAATTGGATGCATGGTTTGTTGATTGCTATGGATGGTAGGCATGCAGAATAGTTTTTATTGCTCTTGTTTGTTTGGAATTTCGGGGGCGAAATTCCTAAGGGGGAGAGAATGTAACGACTCGTATTTTACGTGTCGACAAATCGTAAAATAGTTGCATTAGGACGTTTGTGTTGTTAAGTCGTTTAGAGTTTGAGTCGACTAAAGCTTAAGTCGTGTGAAAGTTAACTCGTGTGATAGCTTAGGTCGTGTGGTGCTTAGGTCGTGGACGAGTTAAGGAATGAGCTAGTTAGTGGAGCTAACGACTTAAGTTGGTTAGCGGTTTAGTGGATAGAGCGATTCATAGAATGGAACGACCTAAGGGTTAACGGCCTAAGGGGTTAGGTCATATGTTAGTCTGGTCGGTGGAATTTTGGAGCGACCTAAGGTAGTGGAGCGACTTAAGGATTTGAGCGACCTATAGGAGTTAGCGACTTAGTGGTTAGCGGCTTAAGGGGTTAAGCGACCTGGTAGCAAGCAACTTAGTGGAGTGAGCGACCTCTAGGACTGAGCGACCTATAGGGAAGAGCGACATAAGGTTAGTGGCTTAGGTCGGTAGTATGGTTGAGCGACTTAAGTATTAACAAGATAGAGCGAGTTAAGGACCTAGTAGGGTGCGACTCATGTTAGGTCGCGTAATGGCCTAGGTCGCTGGGTAGTTATGTTAGTGCATTAGTGTATGGCTTAAGTCGTGAGCGACTTAGTTTAGGTCGCTAAAGGCGCATAGGCTAAGTCGTTAGGTCGCGGCATGTGCTAACTCGCTATGTTGCATACCAGTTAGATCGTTGGTCTTGTGGGGTAGTTAGGTCGTTGACTCGGGTCTGTTAAGTCAGCAACTAGCTAAGTCGTAGGTCGCGTTGAGGGTCATGGTGATAGGTCGCACATTGGTGTTAAGACTTGTGCCGCTAGGTCGCATGAGTGTTAGGTCGGCCATGTCGTTAGGTCGGCTGTGTGTTGAGTGCTTTTAAGTCGTGGGTCGTGGGAAGCAGTAGGTCGTAGGTCGTGGAGTTTGGTAGGTCGGCAGTAGTTAGGTCGTGGACGACCTAAGGGGGCAGACGACCTAAGGTTTCAGCCTATAAATACACGTCCATATCTTCACTTTTTGGCACCGGATTTTGAAGCGACGAAGTGCTGCCATTTTGAGAGCTCGACTACAACACTTCTTCACTTCTTTTATCCACTCTAATCTAGTGATTCCTTCCATCTAAATTGAAGATCAAATCGAAGATCCAAGAGCCAAAGTTGAAGATCTCCATCCATCGAAGAGAGATTTCATCGTTTGAAGCGGAGCTTTGGAGGATCAAGCTTGATTCTTTGCTGTCCAGATCTGGAGTTGGTTGTTTTTGAGGTGTTTAGGTGATTCGGTGAGTGGTGGTTATCTCTCACACGTACCCAAAGGAGTATATTGGATCGGTGGTTTGTTTATGTGCTAAAGAGAGTGATTTCGTGCATTTTTCTTAAGTCTTCATGTATATCTATTGTTCATGATGATTTGACATCTATTTTACTACATGTTCACTTATGCAAGTTCATTCATCAAGTTGTAGAGATATTGTTCATAATTCATGTTTGTTAGAATGCATGTTAGATTTGGGCTCTTTGTTTACGAAATTGCCATTATTGTGTAATTGTTTATTTAGATCTCGTTTGAATGATTGATTCCTTGGATTAATGTTTGAATTGATTGGTTAGTTGATTGATAACTTGATTTGGACAAGTTGGTCGAAGATGATTCAAAGGCTAAGTGGAAAGGCTCTTGAATAAGGAAAGCTGCTTGTGGCATATGAAACGGATGTTGAAGCTCATATGGATATATTTGATGATGATGTTGAGATGGGACTTTGCCATGATGCGATGAGGCAAACCATGATGTTGAGATGGGACTTTGCTATGATGCGATGAAGCAAAGCATTATGTGAGAAAGCCTTGGTTTAATCTAGACGGGATCATCCCAAGCATGTTGATAACTCGGTGATGTGGTACGGGTTTGTGGATAATGGTTAGCTTGAGAGGCGCTTGAGCTAGTATGGGAATAGTCGTCGAGGAGGATGACTAGAAGGCTGAGATTTCATCGTTGTTGAAGGTTCTAGCATGCTCAAAGCAAGAGTACGTTGGGACGGGTCACGATGACGTTCCAAGCACGGGTCACGATGACGTGCTAGTACTCTGGGCAGATGCGATAGTCCTAGGCACGGGTCACGACGACGTGCGGAGCTATGTCTAGAACCGAGGCTACCATTAGCCCTTGGCAGGCGGTCATTCAACTAACGGTCAAATCAAGGCAATGATAACAGTGATAGCCAGAGTCATGGATGTTTGGATGTTTGGTTGTATTGTCGCTTGGGACAAGAGCGATGTTTTCAGGGTGCTTGTCTGATCTTGGTTTAGGCCTTGGGGGTTTGTACTTGGAAAACACCGACCTTGAATCGAGTGATAATTACTTTGCTTTGAATGTCTGAATTGCTATGTTTACTTCTGCTTAGTGTGTCTGGGGGCTATCACTGTAGAAAGAGGTGGAGTGGGATGGTTGGGTTCCTATTCCTTTTACCCTTTATGCTCTTTTGGTATGTTTGATAGTTGATTTACTGCTCACTAAGACTTTTGTCTGACTCAAGGTTTTATGTTTAACTCTTATTACCTTGGGTTGTTCATCCATGTTGGGATGGGCAGACTAGGTACAGGTGACAGGTGCTGTTCTTAGTGGTCAACGCTGTTGATGACGAAGACGAGCTGGAGGCTTTTGCATATTGTTTTCTTACTATATGTACTGGGTGTTCTGCTGTTTGTATATTCTCTGAGTGATATGTAGTGAGGCTTGATGTATTGTCTTTTCTGATTGTTGTATCAAACTATTAGAGTTTATATGATGAGATTCTGTTATATGGAGCTTCACTATGTATATTTTCTATTGTATTTTGTCCATGCGCTGTGAGTAATACGATAGACTTTTGTGTTTATCTTACCTTGAGGATCGTCCATGGCGGCCTGGCACACTTTACAGCGCACTATTTCCTTATTTGGTGCAGGAGTAATGGGCGGTCGTCACAATAAATGTGTACATATATATATATATATATTTTATTATGTTGTTATAATTTAACAAATTTGTTTAATGTGTATGTTTTATATTTTATAGTTTATCAATATTTCATTTGCCTTGGTGTTGTTTTAAGTGTACACAACATACTTATAGTTGAATATCTTTTAATCTTATATTTTGTTTTTGCTTTTATATTGCCTTGTTTTATATGCTTATGCATATCACTTTTTTTCTATTTCCATTTGTTTGTACTATACTTGAATGTATGCTTATCCTTTCTTTTTCAAGCTATTGAATATATTAACAAAGTTTATTTTATTTTAAACATTTTTGAGAGACTTCACTTTCGAATTTTATAAATCATAGTTTCTTTCAAAACACACATATCTATTATTTATAAATAAATTTGAAACGGCAATTTCTATTTAAAATAAGAATTCAGATGTAAAGACATTTTATTATAAATATTGTTTTAAAAATAACTCAATATTAAATTAAAATAATTTATAAAAGAAACTATATCTTTCTTAATAAATAACATATTTTATTTGGTTTTGGATAAACTCAAATCAATTTATCATTTAATTTCACAATTTTAAATCAAAAATAATTTAATTATCAATTTAAAATTGATTAAAATTCGAGATCGTTACAGACTTCCCCCCTTAAAAGGAATTTCGTCCTCGAAATTCGCCAGAGAGAGATAACGAAGATAGATGAAAGATAGAGAAATATCCTTTCAGATCAAACTGCATATTTATCCTGCATTTGGTAAGCCAAATAAAGAACATCAACAATAGATACAAGAACGAATCTATTCAACACTTCACATGATACTCGGGTTATCAAATCTACGAAATATACAGTGGTATTGGTTAGTTCGAAGGGATATCTAACCATTCGTAGATTATATCGAGACCCAAATAATAGATAAATGGATTTAATCTTCCACAATTTCCAAACATCAGATATGGATTCCAAACTCAAGTCGGAATACTTATACTTTAGGGTATATACAACTTGTCCCTCTTCGGACTTCGATCTACCCAAGAAATTACAATAGAATTTCAAATTTGGTTTTAAACAAAATCATTTTATCGATACAATTCAAATTTAGCTTCATATTCTATTAACCAATTTAATTCAATTTATAATTTCCTATTTATTTAAATTTTCAATTTCAAATTTCCAATTCATTCACATTTATTAAGGTTTAAATCAAGAACTGATAAGAAACCAGTGAAATACGAAGTAAGAATTTTCTACAACGATTTGTAGAGCCATCATCACACCGAAACTTCTTCTTGTAGCTATCATAAAGCAATCAAAAGAACTTGAAAACGAATCAAAGAAAATTGAGAAGAAAAAGATTGTTTCCACTGTCGTTACAAAGTATTGAACAATTATAGTCGTACTCCCCTATCCCCTACCTCGTCTTCTTCTTGCACTCATACTCACTATCGGTGGATAGTAAGAGAATTTACTAAGGCATTCAAACGGATATCTTAGGGATTACTCATTCTAGGGATACTTCACCCTATCTCTAATGAGCTACTTAATGTGTTATACTCCTGAGCTAAAGTTTTACCTTAGCTCTGATACCAAATGTGACGTCACCGTCGCTTCCATCACTTCCGATCATTTTTCCTAGCAACCCCGTAGGCTCGTCTTCCACCCCGAACAACCCAAACCAACACGAACCATTCGATCACCATAAAATGATTAAAATGCATATTTTGCTCAACTATTAACTGCAACTAGGATAGTCAACTAAAAATCTTCATATTAGTTTAAAAAATCACAAATTTCAGTAGGAATCCAAGTTACCAACTTGATTTATCTTTCTATAACAATTGGATTTATCAATATGTTGCTTGATTAACTATAATCAAAGCTTTCAGTAAAAATATTCCACTAACCTATTTTAAAACAAATTTGTTTATCTTGGTTTTTGATTAAGCAACTTGTTTTGTTTTAAATTATAGGACTGTAAATGGTATGATGAAGAAGTTTTCAAATTTTAAACAATTATTCAACTCTGCAACAAAAACAGAGGAGAACAAGTAGATAAAATTTTCACAAAACAATTCATCTATATACAGAAACATATATATAAACAAAGGGTGGGCATTTAACTGACTTAACCGACTTAACCGACCGCAACTGAACCGACTTAACCGACAATTTTAGTTAACCGACATCATTGGTTAACCGACCGACCTTAACCGCATATTTTCGGTTCGGTTAACGGTTAACAAAATATATATAAACAAAGCTTACTTATTTCAGATTTAAACCATAAATCCAGATTCATATACTTAAGTTTTAAATAATGTTACTCACCTTTGCTTGAGAATGACAGAACACTTTTTTGTATTTGAAAAGCTTTGAACTTTAAAAACTGAGAAGTTGTTTGCTTTGATTTTCCCCCATAATCTTCTTGCTTGTTGTTGTATAAAGCTTCGGTTTATAACAATGGAAATGCTTTCAGCTTTGAATTTGAAGCTTGCCTCAAGTTGAAGATTGAAGTTTTAAATTTCAACTATGCTTTGCTATGTTTTTACTGAACGAACTAAGATAAGAAGAAGTTGATATATGTAGAAAGAAGTTTGCAGGATATTATATTATTGTACAGGTTAATATTTTATTTCTTTGTTCAGGGTGACAATAATATTTGTACAATACAATAGGTATGGCTGATGATGCTTGTACATGTGATAATATTTTGTTGTACTAAGAACATGGCTGAATTGCTTGCATTCCCTTTTCTCGGCTGATATCATGCTTTGCTTGACTAAAGACATTTTTTTTTCCATTTGTTTACTAGATTATACCTTTTAAATAATGTATGTACTTACAGGTTTGTATTGTAGACATTTATTTTGTCTTTGCATGAATTAATCCCCAGGCTCTTATATTTAAATGAATTTTTTTGTTTCTTTCTTTTGTTTTATTCTTGCCTTATTACTTAGCAATATAAATGTGTATATATTTTATTATGTTGTTATAATTTAACAAATTTGTTTAATGTGTATGTTTTATATTTTATAGTTTATCAATATTTCATTTGCCTTGGTATTGTTTTAAGTGTACACAACATACTTATAGTTGAATATCTTTTAATCTTATATTTTGTTTTTGCTTTTATATTGCCTTGTTTTATATGCTTATGCATATCACTTTTTTTCTATTTCCATTTGTTTGTACAATACTTAAATGTATGCTTATCCTTTCTTTTGCAAGCTATTGAATATATTTACAAAGTTTATTTTATTTTAAACATTTTTGAAAGACTTCATTTTTGAATTTTATAAATCATAGTTTCTTTCAAAACACACATATTTATTATTTACAAATAAATCTGAAATGGCAATTTCTATTTAAAATAAGAATTCAGATGTAAAGACATTTTATTATAAATATTGTTTTAAAAATAACTCAATATTAAATTAAAATAATTTATAAAAGAAACTATCTCTTTCTTAATAAATAACATATTTTATTTAGTTTTGGATAAACTCAAATCAATTTATCATTTAATTTCACAATTTTAAATCAAAAATAATTTAATTATCAATTTAAAATTGATTAAAATTCGGGATCGTTACAATAGGAGTAAACTTGATCCTAGAGCCACTAAGACAATTTTTTCTAGGTTATTCCCTACTGAAAAAGGCCATTGGTGTTAGTCCCCTCACCGAAAAATCATTTATCTCAAGTGATGTCAACTTTTTTGAAAATACTGCTCCACTCCCACCTCGCTTTAGGGGGAGCACATCCATCACGAGCAAGAATTCATTGCTTGGTCGAAGGAGAATTCATTGTTTCGGTTGTGTGACTTGTCAGCCGTAAATTTGAACAGCGATTAATATTAAACTGTTCAAATATTAATGTTCACACGTCACTTAGCAGGTGGTGTGACATTTTGACCAAATTTATTGCTTACTTGGGTTCGGTAAAATCCAAGTTCACTTTGTTAAATGTTACCCGGTTATGACTTACACCAATTCTTCTCGTCAAAGCTGTATCATTTTGAACTTACGGAATTTGGTAACGGTCAAAATTCCAATATCGTTCATATATAACTTTATAGTCCAAAAACAAAGTCCTTGATTCAATAATAATAAATATTACTATCCGAAATGCTCTAGTCAGAGACTTTGACTTTGAGGTGATATCAGTTGACCGTGGTACTAATATCATATAACTGAAAGACGAATCCTCTTCTGAATAGTGTTTCATTTCCAATGCTTCCACTCGACCCAACTATAGTCGTTCAATGAACGTTGTGTCATGATTAAATCATAATCAAAGCGGAGCTTCTACATTGTAGATCAACAGTGTTCTTAAGTCAAGAGAACTCTGTTAATCGGTCATATCGATATTTTCTGCTTGACCTTTAGTTAGATTAACCAACAAAAGCTATATATTGAGTCATTTTATAGTTATCCAACAATTATCAGTACGTAACCACTTAGTGCCCCCAATAGGCATGAGTAATACACCGACGAACATTTGAAAGTCATTACGTAATCTAGTCTCAACGACTGTATCGATATCCAGTCTTGAGACATCTTGACTAGGAATATTTAAAATGATATATTTATTTTCATTTTGACAAGTTACTCACGGTTACAACACTTTGAAACTATTATTACAAAACATACAATTTATGGATTTTCTATTAAATATAATTAAATTAATTAATTAATATAACACATTATACCAAGTATATAATAAAAAGAAAACACATTTTATTTTGAACAAGATTGGTTACCAAGTTATATATTTGTAACAAATTATATAATTCACCCGAGGACATACCTCTAACTTTACCATCCCATACTTAACTCGTCTATTGATTGAGGAATAACTTATTATTTCGGCATTGAATTCACGACCTTGAACTTGCTTAAGACAGCCGCCCAAAACCACCATGGCCCGAGGAGACTTCTGATGACTGACGCTAGCCTCCACCAGGTTAGATTGATGAGGCTGGATCACATGATGGTTGGGGATAGACCTTGCCAAGGAAGAAACCGGCAAAGAAGACAAACAAGGTGGAGAAGCCGGTCAAAGTCAAGCGGGACTGTTTTAAAGTCCATTTTATCATCGATGTCGGGCTGATCACAAATGCAAATTAGGGATATGATGACATAGTTACGCGAGGAGAAAGAGGAGTGGCAACATGTAGATCTCAACAAATTGGGTGATGTTGTGCCAACATTGCAGCGAGACAGCGAGAACAATTTAACTCACAACATCTAGTTAATGTCTCGGTCCCTTGCCGTGAGCCAGTTAAAAAGGAATGAAATACCGAGGTAAGCTCTGATGATAGTGTTGTGGGAGGGGAAGAGCTGGGTGTTGGTAGGGACGTAGGTCCTCCTCTTGTCCAATCCTTGCATACGACCGTTTGTATCCCGGACATGAATGGGGGGGGGCTCTGTAACAACCCGCATATTTAACGATTTTATATTTAAATGTTGTATTTAAATATAGTGTCGTTAGTCGGATTTTGGGTCCGAAATGTTACTTTTCGCAAATGGCTGAATTGGGACTCGAAACTGCCTCCATTAAGTCCAAAATGGCGTTTGCGATTTTTTGAGTATAAGCTTTGATATGTTTGGAGTAAGTTGAATTTTGCTACTTTTTCTAGTTGGGTTTTGGGTTTAGGTTCAGCCCACTAGCTAACTAAATACCCTAGCTCAGCCCATCACTTTCCATTCACTCATTTTCACCTCCAAACTCAAGCTAAAACTGAAAATGGGGGAAACGAAGAGGAATTAGAAATTCCAAGCCCTAGTTTCCTCTTGCAACTTGAATTCTTGCTCCAAAATCAAAGAGAAGGTGTTGGTAAGCCTCTTCTTCATCTTCTCCAACTCTTCTCCTCTTCAATTTCTGAAAGTTTTCCTAAACCTAACTTTGGGAAATATGTGTTTTATTCTTAGATTGAAGCTTGTAGAGTGAAGTGAAGAGTAGTTAGTCTCCTTCTTGTGTTTGTGCTTCTCATCTTTGGTTGTGTGTAAAAAGGTGAGTTTTGAACTCACGTCTACTTCTCTTGATATCATAGGTGATGGGTATGAACTCCTATTACTTATTCATATGCATTTGATTTTTGATTGGATTGGTTTTATGAATATTCCAATTCTTGAGTTTCAAAATCAAATTTTTATGAACATTCTCTTATGGATGTTTTGATCTTGCTTTGGTGATGAATCGAAGTGTTTATAGGGCTGGGTAGCCGCTAGGCGTGAACCCCTAGCGTCTGTGCTCGTTCGATTGAAAGTTGGGAAGTTTGCTCCTTAATTGAGATAGGCTGGAAATAGCCCAGGTTGCAGGGTCAGCCGACTGACCTGCTACGCCGAGCATTTTTCTGCTTCTGGCCAGCCGACCGAGCCCTGTAGCCGGCCGACCGACCTGCTTCTGTTTTGCCTATTTTTGCCTTTTTGCGTGTTTTCCAAATTTTATAGATTCAAGTTGGTTCTTAGGGGTTGTTATTGCATCTTTGGCTTTGATAACTTATTTTTGACTTCATTCATGGGTTTTCATAAATAATCCCTCTAAATTGTACTAAAAGTTTGCTCTCTAATTTATAAACTCTATTTAAAACGCACATACACAATTTCGGACTTCGTGCGGAGTGGAAGGGAGATTAAATGGTTAGGTAAAACACGGACCATGAATCCATGCGTTTTTCTTTCCGATTAATCCCCGACCTATTCGATTGATTGTTTTGACCTTTTGGTCTGGTTTACTAATGAGATGAGGTAGACTTTGTACTGCTTTGAGTGTGAAATTAACTAACGGATAGCAAACCGTTTAGTTAGAACGAGTGGTTATAGGACTCGCGTTACCACTTTTCGGATTCCTTTTCGAGAGTTGTGACACATTCCGCCAGTTAGTGGTGTCCAGTACTGGGCCTTCGGACCTTCACCACTACGGTTTGTTGCCTTCGGGTGTGTTGCCTTTGGGTTTGCACCTTCAGGTTTGTTGCCTTCGGCTATGTTGCCTTCTGGTATGTTGCCTTCGGGTTTGTACGTTCGGGTTTGTGCCTTCAGGTATATTGCCCTATTGTATCTCTTTCGGAGTTAGGTCTTTATGAGCTGCTCGAGTGATATTTGGGTTTGGAGTCTTCGGGCTTATGGATCCTTGTTTATACAGTACTGAGCACGTGCAAATTTTATGATGTTTCATTAATATGTATATTCCCTGGGTATCGCCCTTCGGTGTTGGTCTTTTTGAGCCGCATGATATGTAGAGATTACCTTGTGGAACTTGTGTTACCTTCATTGGCATTTGTTATTTGCCTTTATGGCTTGTTTTGGGATATTCCTATCCTTTGTTTCTATGAGTTGTCGATGATACGAGGCATGTTAAGATATGATTCATCTTTTGTTAGATGATCGTGTTATCTCTTTTAGAGATATTTGTTATACGTTGTGACCTTGCAGGTTATTGTTGTTCAGTTTATCTAACTGATTTGTGTAGCTGGACTGACCCTTGTATTTTATACTCGGGTCAGACCGAGATGTTTCAGGTTAGGGGCATTTGGACTTAGCCTATTTTGCTTCCGCAAGGACTATTCAGCTTGTTCCTTTTTGTTAAAGCTTTGTGTAGTCCTTTTTGTTGTAACTCTGATATGTATTCATCCGGAATCATTTGTATATTGTGGTTTGCTATACCACTTGACATGTATTAGTTTGTATACTCTGTTATGTATCAATATATGTGTATATTCTGTGATTCTCCAACCACCTATGGTCTACTATTTTTGTTGTATATTGTGGTCTACTATTCTGTGATGTATATTACATTTGAGTTTTTATATTTTGTTCTGGCAGATCCTCCAACCACTTATGGTTTTGTTTTAAGTATTCATTGGATATGTCGACCTGCTTGGTATGTCTCTTGTCGATGTATTCAATAGATAATTAGAGCAAGGCTATAGATGGTCGCCTCTAACCAGCCTTATTCTCCGTGTTAGTTGACGGCATTATCCTGTAGTGTCCTTGGCTACCATGGGTATAGAGGTGGGGCGTCACAGTGTGGTATCAGAGCTAAGGTTCAGAAAGAAGTATGATAAACACAGAATAAATGCACATATTCCGGTACATCAAAGTTTATAAGTGATGCAAATCTTTGAACCATCTTGCCTCTATTTTCTTCTGTGCCTTGGTAGTAGGTAGTGTGGCAATAAAGTCTAGGAATGTATTTTATTCCGTAGTATTCCATCTTGGATTATCTACCTTGTGAATAATCTTGTTCTTATCTTACTTTCAGCGTATGGCTGGAAGAGGCAGGGGACGACGTTCGGATGCTGGGCAATCCGGTGGCTCACATCCGGATAGCGTTTATATGTCTGCCGATCAGTTTTTAGAGTTGTTTAGGAGCACTCAGCCTTCAGTTCCTCCTCGAGTTTCTCCACCTCGCAAGTCTGCCTTTGCACGTTTGTACAGTGATTTTTCTCATCTTGGGGGAAAGTCGTTTAAGGGCTCCGAGTCTGTTCTTGAAGTCCAAGCTTGGTTTCGCACGTGCGAGCGTATTTTCTCTCGCATGGATCTTTCTGACCATGATAGAGTTCTTGTAACTTCTAGCTCATACCAATCAAGAGCGTGCTCTTGATTGGTATGAGCTTCTTGTAGCCAAAATTGATGAGTCTACTCTTTCTTGGACTCAGTTTCGGAAGCGATTTGAACTCAAGTTTGTTTCTGAATCTGAAAAAGTTTTATTGACCCGTCGCTTCCTTGAGTTGAAGCAAGAGAAATCTTCTGTTTCTGAGTATGTTGCATCATTCGAGGCTTTATCTAAGTATGGTCTTGAATTCATTAGCACTTCTTATAAGAAAATTTTGAAGTTTGTTTCTGGTCTTAAGAAATATCTTAAGAAGTCTTTGTTGCTCCATCTTAAGCTTTCTTTTGAGGAGTTGGTGGATTCTACGCTTCATCTCGAGACCGTCGAGAAGGAGTGTGATAGTGATGTTGATGTTGAGGTTTCCAAGAACCCCAACAAGAAGCAGTTTCCATTCCAGAAGTCCAGGTCTTTTCCTTCTAAGAAGAAGAAGGCTGGTAGTTCTAGCTCTCAGCCTCAGTCTTTTGGAACACCTTTCATTCGAAAGTGTTTCAATTGTGGTTCTCCTGATCATATTATTCGAGCTTGTCCTAATACTCTCTTCTGCAGTTATTGCAAGAAGGAAGGTCATCATGTCTCCACTTGCCCCACTGTTCAGGCTGGTGCCAAGTCTAGCAAGCTTTGTGCTGCTAAGGCTTTTGAAGGTTCTTCTCAACCCAAAGGTACACTCCATCTATTTTGGAAGGTTCTATTTTATTTCATGATCATAGTATTCGAGTTCTTTTCGATACGGGTGCATCACATTCTTTCGTATCGAAAAAGCTTGTTGATGGTTTATCTTTGGATGTTTCTTGTTTGGTTACTTCTTTAAGGATTGCGAATCCTATTGGGGGATCCGCGACCCTTAGTATGCATTGTGATGACGTTGAGATTGTTTTATGTGGCTTTTCTTGTCGTGCGAATCTGCACGTTATTTCTTGCCTGGGATTTGATATGATTTTGGGAATGGACTGGCTAGTGAGATATGATGCCAGGATTATTTGTTCGGAGAGAATTTTGTATCATCGACATCCGGGTTCGCCTACTCAGTTATCTCTTGTTCTTCGGGACGTGGATAATTTCGAAATGGATTTATGTTCTCTTAACTCGCGAGATGATGATGGCATATCTCGTATTCCTATTGCTTGTGACTTTTCTGATGTTTTTGAGCCTGTTTCGGGTTTGCCATCTAAGCGGGCAATTGAGTTACGCATTGATCTCATTCCAGGAGCGTAGCCAGTTAGTCGTCCTCCCACGAGGATGTCTACAAAGGAAAATGAGGAACTCAAGAAGCAGCTTTTAGAGCTTGAGTCCAAGCAGTTGATTCAGTCTAGTTTTTCTCCGTGGGGATCCGCTGTCATCTTCGTGAAGAAATCCGATGGAACTCTTAGGCTTTGCATTGACTATCGCAAGCTTAACGAGTTAACCATCAGGAATATGTATCCATTGCCTTGGATCGATGATATGTTAGATCCATTGAGTGGTGCTAAGGTCTTTTCTCAACTTGACCTTGCCACGGGTTTTCATCAGTTACGAGTCGCGGAGGATAGCATACCTCTTACCGCTTTTCACACTCGTTATGGTTCTTTTGAGTGGCTCGTTATGCCGTTTGGTTTGACGAACGCTCCTGCTTTCTTTGTCGATCTCATGAATCGGGTATTTTGGGAATATCTCGATAAGTTCGTCCTTGTCTTCATTGATGATATCCTTATTTATTCTAGGTCTGAAGCTGAGCATGCTAATCACTTGAGAATTGTCTTGAGTACTCTCCGTCATCATCAGCTTAGAGCCAAATTCTCCAAGTGCCATTTTTGGGAGAATAGGGTTAAGTTCTTAGGCCATGTTGTATCTTCCGATGGCATTTCTGTCGATCCCTCAAAGATCGAGGTCATCCAGAATTGGAAGAGGCCTGAGAATGTTCATGAGATTCGTAGTTTTCTTGGATTGGCGGGTTATTACCGTCGGTTCATTAAGGATTTTTCCCGTGTTGTGCTTCCTCTCACCAACCTTACTCAGAAAGACATTCGTTTTATTTGGTCCAACAAGTGTGAAGCTTCCTTTCAGACATTGAAGGAACTTCTCACTAATGCTCCTATTCTTGTGGTTCCCGAGGAGAATCATGATCTTGTTGTCTACACCGATGCTTGTGGCAGTGGTCTCGGTGCTGTTCTTGTGCATAAGGATCGGGTAGTTGCTTACGCTTCTAGGCAACTGCGTCCGAATGAAGTTCGCTATGCCACTCATGATCATGATTTAACCGCCATCGTCTTTGCCTTGAAGATTTGGCGACACTATTTATTGGGCGAGCGCTTCATTCTCTATACCGATCATAAATCCTTGAAGTATTTGTTTACTCAGAAGGAACTCAATATGAGACAACAACGTTGGCTTGAGTTTCTTGCTTCCTATGACTTTGATATCCAGTTTACCCCTGGTAAGGGTAATCGTGTTGTTGATGTGCTTAGTCGCAAACATTCGGCCGTTATTTCTGTGATGCTTGCTGAATGGGATATTCTTGAGACTCTATCTTTTTGTGAAATTCGTGATCGAGGTTCATCTTCTGATTCTCCTATTCTATTATTTAGTTTGGGAGCTCGACCCATTTTGTTGGATCGTATTGCCAATGCTCAGTGGCGTGATCCTGATTTGTTGCATCCTATTCAGCTTTGTGAGTCTTGATCCTGTGATGAGACGTTGCGGGATTTCAGCATTGATTCTCATAGGTGTCTTCGCAAGAAGAACCGTCTTTTTGTGCCTTCTTATTCTGCACTTAGGCATGATATTCTTGATGACTGTCACCGTTCTAAATATACCATTCATCCTGGTAGTAGTAAGATGTATGCCGATATGCGTCGTCTTTATTATTGGGAAGGTATGAAGCGTGGTGTGGCGAGTTATGTGAGTAATTGCATAACCTTTTAGCGTATTAAGGCCGAATATCAGCGTCCTTCGGGTCTTCTTCAGCCTCTTGAGATTCCATTGTGGAAATGAGATCAGATTTCTATGGATTTCATTGATGGCCTGCCTCGTTCGAGATCAGGCCATTCTAGCATTTGGGTTATTGTTGATCGCCTCACTAAGTCTGCTCATTTTATCCCTATTAAGTCTAATAGGACTGCTTCGCATTTGGCTAAGTTATATGTCAAGGAAATTGTGAGACTTCACGGTGTTCCTAGTTCTATTGTGAGTGACCGTGATCCTTTATTCACAAGTCATTTTTGGTAGAGTCTTCAGCAAGCTTTGGGAACAAAGCATAATTTCAGCACATCTTATCATCCGTAGTCTGACGGACAGACTGAATGGGTGAATCGTATCTTGGAAGATCTTCTTCGTGTTTGTATTTTTGATTTTGGTGGTAGTTGGGAGGATCACCTACCTCTTGTAGAGTTCTCCTACAACAATAGTTTTCAGTCTAGTATCGGTATGGTTCCTTTCGAAGCTTTATATGGAAGGCCATGTTGATCACCTTCTTGTTGGTTGGAATCTGGGGAGAAGCTTATTCTTGGTCCAGATTTTGTTTGGGATTCTTCCGAGAAGATTAATCTTATTCGTTTGAGAATGAAAGAGGCACAGAGCCGCCAGAAATCCTACGAGGACAGCCGTAGGAAGCCTCTCGAGTTCTCGATTGGTGATCTTGTCTTTGTTCGTGTTTCACCTTTGAAAGGGGTGATGCGCTTCAGTACGACTGGGAAATTGGCTCCTCGCTTTATAGGACCATTTTCTATTACTGAACATATTGGCCCTGTGGCTTATAGAGTTTCACTTCCAGCTCATTTATCTGGCATTCATGACGTGTTTCACGTCTCTTAACTTCGAAACTGTCTTCGAGAGTCGGATTCTGTTATCGCTTCTCCTGATTTGCAAGAGCTTGAGGTCTCACAGGACTTATCTATTGTACAACAAGCTATTAGCGTGCTTGACACAGAGGTGCGACACGTTCGGAACAAGGACGTGCCGCTCGTTAATGTTCAATGGTCCGCTATTCCCAATGACTGTACTTGGGAAACCAGAGTGTATATCGAGCGATCTTATCCGGGTTTTATATCTTTGCTTGGGAATGGTGAGAATATCTTTTCGTCTCAAGCTTATTTCCTTTTCTTTTGAATGTTGTTTGTATGTAGTTGTTACAAATATGGTCTCTGGGAATTGCAGGGACGCAATTTTGTAAGGAGGGGAGATCTGTAACAACCCGCATATTTAACGATTTTATGTTTAAATGTTTTATTGAAATATAGTGTCGTTAGTCGGATTTTGGATCCGAAATGTTACTTTTTGTAAATGGCCGAATTGGGACTCGAAACCGCCTCCATTGAGTCCAAAATGGCGTTTGCGATCTTTTTGAGTACAAGCTTTGATATGTTTGGAGTAAGTTGAATTTTGCTACTTTTTCTAGTTGGGTTTTGGGTTTGGGTTCAGCCCACTAGCTAACTAAATACCCTAGCTCAGCCCATCTCTTTCCATTCACTCATTTTCACCTTCCAACTCAAGCTAAAACTGAAAATGGGGGAAAGGAAGAGGAATTAGAAATTCCAAGCCCTAGTTTCCTCTTGCAACTTGAATTCTTGCTCCAAAATCAAAGAGAAGGTGTTGGTAAGCCTCTTCTTCATCTTCTCCAACTCTTCTCCTCTTCAATTTCTGAAGGTTTTCCTAAACCTAACTTTGGGAAATATGTGTTTTATTCTTAGATTGAAGCTTGTAGAGTGAAGTGAAGAGTAGTTAGTCTCCTTCTTGTGTTTGTGCTTCTCATCTTTGGTTATGTGTAAAAAGGTGAGTTTTGAACTCACATCTACTTCTCTTGATATCATGGGTGATGGGTATGAATTCCTATTACTTATTCATATGCATTTGATTTTTGATTGGATTGGTTGTATGAATATTCCAATTCTTGAGTTTCAAAATCAAATTTTTATGAACATTCTCTTATGGATGTTTTGATCTTGCTTTGGTGATGAATCGAAGTGTTTATAGGGCCGGGTAGCCGCTAGGCGTGAACCCCTAGCGTCTGTGCTCGTCCGATTGAAAGTTGGGAAGTTTGCTCCTCATTTGGGATAGGCTGGAAACAGCACAGGTTGCAGGATCAGCCGACCGAGCCCTGTAGCCGTCCGACCAACCTGTTACCCCGAGCATTTTTCTGCTTCTGGCCAGCCGTCCGAGTCCTGTAGCCGGCCGACAGACCAGCTGCTATTTTGCCTATTTTTGCCTTTTTGCGGGTCTTCCAAATTTTATCGATTCAAGTTGGTTCTTAGCGGTTGTTATTGCATCTTTGGCTTTGATAACTTATTTTTGACTTCATTCACGGGATTTCATAAATAATCCTTCTAAATTGTATTAAAAGTTTGCTCTCTAATTTATAAACTCTATTTAAAACGCACATACACAATTTCGCACATCGAGCAGAGTGGAAGAGAGATTAAATGGTTAGGTAAAACACGGACCATGAATCCATGCGTTTGTCTTTCCGATTAATCCCCAACCTATTCGATTGATTGTTTTGACCTTTTGGTGTGGTTTACCAATGAGATCAGGTATACTTTGTACTACTTTGAGTGTGAAATTAACTAACGGATAGCAAACCGTTTAGTTCGAACGAGTGGTTATAGGACTCGCGTTACCACTTTTCGGATTCCTTTTCGAGAGTTGTGACACATTCCGCCAGTTAGTGGTGTCCAATATTGGGCCTTCGGAGCTTCACCACTACGGTTTGTTGCCTTCGGGTGTTTTGCCTTCGGGTTTGCACCTTCAGGTTTGTTGCCTTCGGGTATGTTGCCTTCGAGTTTGTACCTTCGGGTTTGTGCCCTCGGGTTTGTTGCCCTATTGTATTGCTTTCGGAGTTAGGTCTTTATGAGCCGCTCGAGTGATATTTGTGTTTGGAGTCTTCGGGCTCATGGATCCTTTTTTATACAGTACTGGGCACATGCAAATTTTATGATGTTTCATTGATATGTATATTCCCTAGGTATCGCCCTTCGGTGTTGGTCTTTTTGAGCCGCATGATATGTAGCGATTACCTTGTGGAACTTGTGTTACCTTCTTTGGTATTTGTTGTTTGCCTTTATGGCTTGTTTTGGGATATTCCTATCCTTTGTTTCTATGAGTTGCCGATGATACGAGGCTTGTTAAGATATGATTCATCTTTTGTTAGATGATTGTGCTATCTCTTTTAGAGATATTTGTTATACGTTGTGACCTTGTAGGTTATTGTTGTTCAGTTTATCTAACTGATTTGTTTAGCTAGACTGACCCGTGTATTTTATACTCGGGTCAGACGGAGATGTTTCAGGTTAGGTGCATTTGGACTTAGCCTATTTTGCTTCCGCATGGACTATTCAGCTTGTTCCTTTTTGTTAAAGCTTTTTGGTAGTCCTTTTTGTTGTAACTCTGATATGTATTCATCCAGAATCGTTTGTATATTGTGGTTTGCTATACCACTTGACATGTATTAGTTTGTATACTCTGTTATGTATCAATATATGTGTATATGATGATCTACTGTTCTGTGATGTATATTACATTTGAGTTGTTATATTCTGTTCTGATAGATCCTCCAACCACCTATGGTTTTGTTTTAAGTATTCATTGGGTATGTCGACCTGCTTGGTATGTCTATTGTCGATGTATTCAATAGACAGTTAGAGCAAGGCTGTAGGTGGTCGCTCCTAACCAGCATTATTCTCCATGTTAGTTGACGGCATTATCCTGTAGTGTCCTTGGCTAGCGTGGGTATAGAGGTGGGGCGTCACAGGGTCTATGGGTGAATTTCATGCAGGGAAGGATGATAAGAAATATGGGTTGCACGTTTACTTGCACTTCTACTATTTCTTCGAATTTTGATTAAACCTTTTGTTCTTCTTTGTTGATGCAGTGGTCGGAAAGTTCAATTTTGCCACCTTCGACCAGTCTGGCTACGATACAAAAGCCATTGTGACCGCCATGTCTAAAGCGACGAAGGAGGTAATCAAGGAACCTTCATGAATGGGATTTGCCTTTGGAGGATTAGATTAGGAGGGTGAAGAGGGTTAGGTAATCACGGTCCACCAGGCCTCCAACTCCATTTGCAAGCCAGACATCCATTTTTGACGAAGAAGGGTGCGCCGGGGGATAAAGCGGTGTCGATAGGGCACGTATCCCTGGAGACTGACTCCACTTCAGACAACGATGACTTGGAGCTTTTGCTGAGATCGTTTTAAATGTTGTCGGTGGAGATTCTTGTGTCTACCCACCGAGACTGATTTGTTTGGAGCCTGCACTCTAGGGAGGATGTCATGGATGCCCATACTCAAGACGCCCCGTTCGTAAGTTTCCGATGAGAAAGTAACAACTGCAATCAAGTTTATGTTGTAAAAAGTCTTCGTAAATATTTATATCGTTAAAAACTAAATTTATTGTAGTGAATATTAAAAATACGTCGGTGGAGATTTTGGTGTCTACCTGGGCATGTAAATGGATACGTTCGGATACAGATAGTGCCATATCTATATTTCTATCCGAAATCATTTTCGAATATCGGATATCTGTATCCACGAATGCGGGCAGTTATCAGTTATTTATCGGATATTATTTGACCATTTCACAACCAATAAATCTAAATAAATAATTAGAAAATTTTGATTATATTATAAATCCATTTTTTTGTATTAAATATAAAAATAATAATAAATACATTAAGGAAAATAATTTTAAACGGTCAAAGTTGATTTTTTTGTACATATTAATTTTTTTCATCTGGTAGTAAACGACAATCATTTTATATACTAAAATACATAAAAAAAAACTATAATCTTAATAAAAATCGAACGGATAATTATAGATACAGATATTTCCATATTCGCATCCGTATCTGTTTTTCGAATGTCAGATAATTTTTCGCTTTTCCGATACGGACGAAGTTTGAATTTTTCGGCTACACACAGACAGCCTTATGTCTACCCACTGGGCCTTATTTGGTTGAAGCTGGCATAATGGGGAGGATGTCATGGATGCCCGTACTCGAGACGCTCTGCTCATAAGTTGCTGATGAGAAAGCAACAATTGCAACTCATGTTTATGTCGTAAAAAGTTTCGGCAATTATTTATATCGTTTAAAGCCAAATTTGTTTAAGATTTAATCAAATTTATGTATAAACATCTAAAAATCAATCATCATGTAATTTTACATCATTTAAACTGATAAAAAAATAAAATAAAAGACTATTATATAGGTTGGATATATATATATATAAGAAGGATTTCACGATGGAAAGTTAAGTAATACATTTTTTGGTTCTCAAAGGATTTCAAAGCTATCATACAATTTTCATGGGGTATAGGGTCAAGAAACCATAAACAAATAACATACCGGGCTAGGTGAAAAGTAATGAAAGTGAGAGAATATATTAGAAGAGGAGAAATATATGAGAGGAATGAGAGCAAAAAATAAGAACTCAATGGATTTTTGATGGAAGGAAGGGGTTTGTTTAATAGTTTCATAACTTACATCTTTCAATGTTAATCACACCATAATTGATCTTTCAACTATTTTAGAATAGACACAATTGCTTAGAAACTAGCAAGGAAACTAAAATATATACAAGAAATATATATATACAATCGACATAATTGCTTAGGATTTCAAAGCTCTGATACCAAATGTGACAACACGCACTTTATTTGAGTTTAAGTGGAATCTAATTTAGACAATTTAAATTTAACTCTTTCGCGGAAATGGTTCACCCTCCTCTTTTATTTTTGTCCTCCAATATATATATGTATGTATGTATGTATAATATTTTTATAATTTCTAGAAATAGTGAAGAAGTAGAAATGAGAAATGACAGAGCTTCGCTCCTCAAATCAGAAAATATAAGAAGAAAATTCAAGGGTTATTCCTGTATTTATAGGCACTTGAATCAATCCGGTATGTTAGATTATTGTTTATTAAATCCTGACAGTTTAGGCCTAGGTTCATTGTGTGCCGGCCCTAACCAACTGGTTGACCGATCATATAAAAGCGCTCGATCGGTTAAGACCGCTGTCGACCAGTGGGGACCGGTGATTTATTTTCGTTTTCCATTTACTTAAGCGTTAAGTTTATATATTAAATGTTATCTTTACCGTTATCAGTATCTGTTATACTAATTATACTTTAAATTATTTTAATTCGAAATCTTCAAACGTCGATAACCTAATTGTTTGAACTTCAATCACAAAACTTTATATGCGAAAGTTGATCACAAAAATACCACGAATGCAATGGTGCAAGTTTTATTGTCAAATTCTGACGTTTGCACAAATTTCATTTTTAAGCCTTATCATTTATTTATTAATTATTTTATTAATTAATTTTTATTTTAGGGAGTGTTATTAAACAATTATTACCGATAACATGACATGCAATGATTTTCATCATGCGAAAACTATCCGATGCTTTATTTTCTGTGATATAGATCCTAGTATCGTTATATTGTCTTTGCATAAATTAACTGTTTTCATCCATCTGGGACCATGTGTATCCATAAACCATGCTGCAAAATATGATACAAATCAAATTAAGTATATGTTAAAAAAGCACCGACTGTTTAAAAGTTTGAGTTTTAACATAAAAAATGATTATTTAATATATGTGATTTATTTTGCAAAAAATAAACTCATGTGATTCAATTATAGTCATCAATGTAAAGAATAAAGTATCGATTCTGATTATTTAGTGGTGTACACATTGGACCACAAACATCTGTCTGGATTAACTCTAGTCATTCTTTTGCTCTCCGAGCTTTGCCTGATGGTAAAGGTTGTCGATGTTGTTTTCCAAGCATGCACCCTTCACATACATTGTTGATTTCCTTGATTGTTGGATGGTCTTGCATCATATTCTTTTCATATAGGATTGTCAATCCTTGAAAATTAAAATGTCCAAACTTTCAATGATATGGCTAAGATTCGTCTGCATGTGCTACATTGCTATATTGTTAGCGTATTTCCGTTGTACTGGAAATCTTCTATTTTCTTTCATTTTTATTCTTGCAATTTCAAGGAATTTGTTTCGCTTGTCATATATTATGGAAGAATCTCATTCGAAATGCAAAGACTATTCTTTCCCTATCATCAGTCCCACACCGAGTAGGTTTTGATCAATGTTGGGACTAGAAGTACATCCATGATGTATCTTCTGTCTTTTCGTGTATCATAGCAATTGCGACTCTTCCTTTTGCTTCCACGAAGTCACCATTACCAATTTTGACTTTTGTTTTAGCTTTATCAATTTTACAAAAGATATTTTTATTTTTGTCATGTGGTTACTACAACCATTATCAACGTACCAATACCATTCTTTTCTTCCGAAGTAGCTTGATAGACATAAAAAAGTTTATATTCTTCATCTGTCTCTTCTGAAAAGTTAGCATAGTGAGATTTCTTGAAGCGACGGTCTTTTTCAACATGGCCGAACATTTTACTGTTTTGGCTTTTTAATTTCCCTTTAAACCAACAATCTTTATCCAAGTGACGATTATTTTTACAAATAACGCATAAGGAAAATTTTCCATTGTTCTCAAGTTATTTCCGTTGGTTGCTCTTGCTTCTATAGTTTTGTTGTATCTTTCTACCTCCTTTTGCATTACGAGAAACAAATGAAATTTGGTTTAAAATATTTTTCTGCTGAATTTTCATTTACCTTTTATCGTCAATTTTCGTAAGCTTCAAGAGAGCCTATTAACTTGATCGGCGATGAGGTTTTTGAATTTTTTAATTCCTCTATCACCTAAATTATTGCATCATAATTTTCTGTATAAGAAATTAATATTTTTTCCGACTATTTTCTTGTTTAAACATGTTTCTCCATAGGCTCTTATTGATTTGCCATTTTTTATATTCTAGAATGGTAATAATTTGCAGCCTCGTTTTCTTTCATCTTAAGATTTTCAGAATCTCTTTTAAGCTTCCGTAGTTTAACCATTCGTACCTTTGTGGATCTTAAAACTCCTCTTTTATCGTGTCCCCACACTTTTTGCACACATGGTTCGAGGGAAAATTTAATCTGCCATTGCTTGTTGTAGGGAAAACAATGCTTGAGAATCTTTTTGTTATCTTTTGGAATCCTCTTGATTTGTTGGAAGAGTAGACGTGTCTTCTAAGATAATAAATCTTTCCTCAACATTTTTTCATAGATTTTGCGAACAAAAATAGATCTTGAATTTGACTGACCAAAAATCATAATTTTCTGAATGGAAGAATGACGTAGGAAGAGAAGAGAAGAATGGTATGATTCGTTATTCATGATGGGAAGCAAGAACTGAACGCCCAGCCTTGATCAAACAGAGCTCCGATTCCACTAGTAGAAATGTTATTAAAAAATTATAAAGAAAGAAATGGTAGAATTTGATTTTTTTTTTAAATTTGATAGTGTAGAATTTTTTTTCCATTTTTTCTTCTTTAGTACATTATGCCAAGAATGACATATTTATACATATACTCATGACCTTTAGAAAGAGACAAATTTAACCATTCAATTAAAAACACAATTATTGATTAAAGACCTCGTATGAAATAAAATAATTTTACCTTAACATACGTGATTTTTCATAATTAATGGATACAACTTTTCACACAACTTTTCACAAATGGATGTCGTAGTGAAAACGTTGCTTTGCGAAACTTTTTCTCAATAGATCTTTTATCATCCAAATGACAAAGAGATAAATTTGGAGATAAAATAAACGGACATGAAATCAGAAATCAATACAAAAGAGATTCCACACAACCACCCTCTTTATTGATTCATCAAAATTTATTCACAATTAATCGAACAAAATAAAAGTGAACAAAATACAAATTGAACCAATAACCAAATTGAGAAAGAGAGCTTGATCTCTATGACTAAAATTGTTGGAGGTGAAGAACAAGGATGGAAGATGAGAGAATTAGCAAATATATTTTCACACATTTTACACTCTCTTACAGGCTCTATTTATAGCATCAATTACTTAATGTCCAAGTTAATATTCGATGGCAAAAAACAAGTTGATTAGCCAATTAGAGAGAGAAATAAACATAATCAAATATGTCTGTTAATTAGGGGAAACAAAATCTTCTCTTTCTTTCTTTTGCACATTTATTTCTTTTTATTTGTGATTTTGTACCCTAAAATTTAACGCTCCAACTTGATGCAAAATCACATATCAAGCATGTCATTTCTAGATCCATCACAACTCCCTATATCTCAATCATACAAATTACAAACCTCTACCACCGCCTACAAGTGAAGCATCTCCCTTTCATGAGGTGCACCACACCAATCGGTCTCAAAAGCGTTTGCAATACCATAAAGATCTTCATGCAATTTTTTTGGATTTTTCTACTCAGCACTCGTCTACCACTCGATCTGAGCTCATTAAATGATCACTATCTATCTTTCGAGGATCGTCAACATGACGTAACGTCCTGATATTTTGAATCATTTGCATCCGCATATGTCGGACTTGAATTTCTCAAAATACCGCGTTGTAAATAAAATTTGGCAAATCTCAGAATATATAGTAAATAAATAATCACAGATCACAGACACAGTAAATAATAATGCAGCGGAATTAAAAGAGATAGTAGTTCATGAAGCTACTATATAAAAATAAGATACATCAGAGTTAAACAAGATACAACAAAAGAATAACAAGATACATCAAGTACAAATCAGAATACTACACTGGAATCATCGGATACTGAAAGCAAAATAAATGGTTGGATCTTCAAGCAAAGCTCCAACTTCGAAGGTGAGTCTTGAATGCTAAATCACCCAGTCTGACTCGAGCGTAAAGCAAAACACAAAACACTCGAGTCAGGACATAAATACTTATGAACTGTAAATCAACTCAAGTGAACAGTAACAAAATGCATCGGTAACTTAAAGGATGTTTGGTATCGTCCATCCTTTAAGGATCCGTTAAACTATTTACTATGTACTAATATTGCGCTATTATAATAGTTTCCACAGTAAAACAAACTTACTTTTAATCATACATTGAAATCATTACACTATGAAAATCATAACATTTTGAAATCATACATTTGAAATCATGGAACATTCATTTAATTCTTTACATTTTACAAATTTATTCAATTAAACCAAAATTTCAAATTTCCAATTTAATTTAAATTAAACCATCAGTTTCAATTCAAGTCAGTTTCCCAAAAAACCACTCAAATCTTATCAATTTAAAAATATAGATTTGATCCACAAAATAAACTTTTCAATTTTAATATATATCATATTTCAAACTAAATTTGAAAATCTCATATATCTCAAATTTAATTTCATTATTACTTAGTTTTGAAATGTTCATTTCAAAAATCCAATATCATTTAAATAAACTTATATTACAAGTAAACCAAATATCCTTCAAATATTCATTTATCAAATATCATTTCAAATTCATATTCTTTATCAAAATAAAGATCAAATGATTTCCAAACCATTTCAATCATTAAAATATCATATCTTTTCAAAACATCATTATCAAATCATTATTTGAATTCAAATTCAAATATTCAATTTATATATCATTTTTAAGTCAAACAAGTCATTCATTTACTTAAATATCATTACCAAAACAATTTCAAAATTCCATTCAAAATTCATTTATCTCATTACATTTCATTCCATTTAACACATAACTAAGTAAACCTTATTTAAATTCAGGTTCAAATCAAATTCCTTAAAATTCAAATTTAATTATTGAATTATATTCAAAACTTCTTAAATTTCACAATAATCAATTTTCAAAATTTAAATCATCTAACACTTTAAAATATAACTCAAACAGTGTTAAAATCTATAATATTTCAAAACAATATCAAATTATAACAACGACGCTATCTATAAAGTGCCATCGTAGCTTATAGTTTCTAAAATAGTTTAGTTCAAGAATAATGGCATTTATAAAAATGTTGTAATAGATATTTAGTTACTTCAAACCTAGTTAAATTCAAAACAACAGCGTTCTTAAAATTTAGTTCAAGAATAACGACATTTATAAAAATGCCGTAATGGATATTTAGTTACTTCAAACCTAGTTAAATTCAAAACAAACAGCATTTTAAAATGCTGTCATAAGACTACAACATTTTAGAAATGCTATTACCAAAATTTCAGATTTTATTATAACTTCCAGAAACATTTAAAGACTTCAATTTTAGCAAATTTAAACTTATAAATCATATTTTTAGACTTCAAAATTTAACATTTAAATAATTTTAACATATGATTTATCAAATTAAAATTTAAAAATCAAATATTCAATTTAAAAACTCAATTCATTTATTAAGTCAAAATTTCACTGTTTATTAACTTATAAATTAAATAAAACTTAACATTTTACTTTAAATATCATTTCAAAACTTTAAATTAAATTTCTCTTATTTGTTTACATTTTAAAAGTAAATTTAAAGTCAAAATTCACATTTACTTCAAATTTACATACTTAAATTCACAAATTCAAAACTAAATATTTAGCCTTCTTAAAACTATAAAATATATATTTTTAAATCAAAATTTCATAATTTAAAAATACATACCTTTATAAAAATCATTTAAAAATATACCACGAGGTCTGTATATAATTTTCTAACCTAGGTCAAGTGATACAGATATATATCATTTCAATCCGCAATTTAAAAAGAAAACCCGGATTCTATCATTTCAAACCCGAAATCACTAGTCAAATAAAATACAATAAAAAATCATTCAGGCCTATCATTTCAGCGCATAATGATTTTTCCCTATTCTACTGTCCGTTCGGGTATGTATCATTTCAACCCATGGTGATTCTATTCTAACAGGGAACTTGTAGTGTGAATATATGCATAAACAATATAAACAATGTCAATGTCACAATATAATGTCATATATCAGATGTTAGGTGATAATTAAAAGTTATAACATGGTAATAACATGGCATAGCATATCATATGATCATCATTAACTTGCATAAACATTTTATATTACTAAACACTTTCCATCAATTCACTAGTTCATAAGTAAATATGTCAAAGTGAGAAAGACTCGCATTTTCAAGCTGAAGACCACTACGACACACAAAACGATTCCAAAGGCACGACAAGCACGATTTGGCACGACTTTGATTCAAATGAGAGAGAGTTAAGATATGATCTTTCACACAAAAATTAAACAAAGCAATATACATATATATACAATACAAAGATTAATTGAAACAATAGAAAAGTAGAAGCAACAAATGACATTACCAAGCTTTTCAACCATTTTTGCTTGACCACAAATCCATGTATGCTCGGCCATACATGCTTAGGGCTCGATCACACATGTTTTCAGGTGGAAAAGGATCTGGCTTGGATCATGAGTGTACGGCTACAAAGGAATGTGGAAGGTTTTTGGGAGTTACAAGTAAGGAATACAATGAGACAAGGCATAAAGTGGAGTTTGGGTTGCATCTAGGCTCGGCCTACAGTCAAGTGGGGTTCGACCATGCACTGTTTCAGGTCTGAAGGGGCGGCCAGAGGTCATTTCAGGTCAGTTCATGGCTGGAGGAGGAGCTAGTGTTGAAGGAGAGGTAAGGTGTGAAGGAAATGGTGGAAATATTGGTTCGGTTAGGCAATTTTGGATCGGTTTGTACACATTTTTGTGGAGTTTTGTTCATGGGATGGTCACAGAACTTGCTGGTCAGAGGAGGGAGAGGTCAGGCCATGGAGGATGTGGGGAAGGAAGTGGTGGTGATGGTCGGTGGAGGAGATGAGGGGATATGGCCGAGCAAACAAGAGAAAGAGGAAGGCAAAACATTGAAAAGAAAAAGGAAAAGAGGAGCCATGAATCATTTTTTTTCTCAAATGAAAATAGACGTGAATGGGGATGAGGTGGGAAGTTTTCCACGTGAATATCAGGGAGAATACATGGCTAAGACCAAAGAAAAGAACGGCTAAAAGAAAGGAAGTGAAAAGGCAAGAAGAGTAAAAGGCAAAGAAAGGAAAGGTCACAAGAAAATAAAAGGTTTTTGACTATTTGTATTTCCATTTTCTTTTAATAAAAATAACTAAATAAATTTTAGTAAAATAAAAATAAAAGCTGAACAAAATAAAATGAAAAAGAAAACAAAAATATAATTTAAGGAAAAATAGAAAATAATTAAGAAAATATCTAATATATTGAAACTAGCATTTAAAAATAAAAACAATATACAATGAACATTAGAAAATTAGAACTTCACTTATAAAATGTTTTAAAATAAAATAAATACATAACATGTCATGTTACACAAATAAGAACATGATATGACAAACAAAATATTATTTATATAAATTAAAATAAGCAATTTTGTTAAATAAAACAAATTACACATAATAATGTAAAAAAGCATAACTTCCACAATATAAATCGGATTTCAACGAAACAAAAAGCAGTATTTTGAAAGTTAATTTATTTCCATTATAAAGGATAAAATTCAAAAAATACAATATTTAAATTTCAAAATTTAAAAGTCAAAGTTTGACTGTATTGACCAAAATCCACATTTTTGGAAAATATTCAATATATTCAGGTTTGACATTATAATTCACAAAAAAATCAAAGTTTATATTTAAAATAACAAAATTTATTCATTTTAATAAATAAAATAAAGTTTTTATTTTAAATCAGGAAAATTCAGTTAAAATTATTAAAATAATCAATTAAAATAATCACAAAATACAGGGTTATTACAAAGACCTTTGTCTAAAATACGATCCTCAACACGATCATCTTAAGCAGTGAACACATTAGCCTCTCTATCTGACTGTGGACTAGACTCTCCAACTGTCACTCGCTTCCCACAGTCGATTACATGACCAACCAAACTATAAAGGTTTCCTTCTTTCAATATACCTCTCATCCATACAAGACCACCCTTCTCCATTTTCAAAACTTCAACTCAAGTCTCATAAATACAACCACAGCGATCCTACTGACAGAGTTAAATAAGATTATGTGAACAAGAAGGAACATGCCTCACGTCCGAGACTTCTCTAATCATACCATCATGCATATATACCGGATAGATCCAATACTATAAATTAGTAGCTCCAAGGATTTAAATCTCGGATATCGGACACGTTTCATCTCGGCGATTTTAGTGACTCGGTATCGTATCGAGGGAGATCTCGGACGAGGCGAGTGCATTTCGGACACCAATATCAGATTTACTTCTCGGACCTAAAGTTCATCTCAGGACCATATCGGAGTATAAAACCTCACAAAATTTATAGCAAAAAATGCATGGTATCGATTTATTTAACATTTACTGAATTACTGCAACTAATCTCCAGTATTCTAACTAAAAAAAAGAATGCAATTATACTTCAATTATATGAAATTGTTCAACAAAATTTACAAAACATCATCAGTTTTAGCAATTACATATAAGTACATGAAATGCGACAAATAAACTGAAAAAAGCGGGTTCTATACAATTACATGTATGCAGTAAGAATAACATAATAACAGTATCGGGAACTGATGCAAATAAAAGCAAATGCATATAAGACATATCTGGAATCAAAGGATTTCAGGCAATGCACATCTACTTGCTGAAAGTTATGCAACTAAGAATAACAAACTAAATCTACTTGCGAATCTACTCTAAATTATATTGTTTATTCAATTTTTTTGAAAAATTGAATTTCATTAAAATAGAAACAACCCAAATTTACATACATGTAAAGAGTAGAGAGATTGATCGAAGACGAAACTGCAGACTGCCAAAAGCGAGATCGAGTAGTCGAGAATTGAAAACAACCGCGAGCTGTCGGATGTTAGAAGAGGAAGTTCGATATTTTGACGAGGAACGTGATCTTTTGAGAAGTTGAATCAGAAATAAAAGGGCTTTGTTCTTTTTTTATGATAGATTTAGCTGGGCCAATTTTTTTGAAAAAACAATATATCAGAGATATCTTGGAATATCGTTTCGCTTCAAATATCGGCCGATATATGTAAGTTTCGGCTGATATAGTCGAAACGAGATATCATCCTTACCATTAGTGACTTTCTTCTTCGGACTTGTATCCTTTTTCGAGTCCTTTGCTATCATAGCCTCATCTTTAACTAATTTCACACATGATGCTTTTCTTCTAAGCTCCTCATTCAAAAGACTACTTCGAACAGTTTTCAGTGAGATAATTCCATTAGCGTTGGAATTACTTAATAAAACAATTAAAGTTTCACAACTTTCTAAAAGCGAGCTCATCAATAAAAGGGCATGTAACTCATCATCAAATTGACATTCAAACTTGCTGATTGATTTATTACATCTTGAAATTCGTTCAAGTGCTCTACAACAGACTTCTCTCCATCTAATTTCAGTTGAAACAACTTTCGAACAAGAAAAGCCTTATTTGTAGCATTTTTTGACTCATACAAAGATACAAACTTGTCCCATAAAACCTTCGCGGATTTACAACTAGCCACATGATGGAAGACTGAATCATCATGTAACGATTCGCATTTTTCGCGTTCGAAAATCGACATCCATACTTTACATTGTACTCGAATGCCGCAGATTCGACCGTTCAAATTCGAGTCGCCGGAGCTTATAACACCATTAAGTAAATAACACAGCGGAAGAAATGAATAACATATATCAATGTACAACATTTGATACAATATCTGATACAACAGAATGATACAATGAACATCAATATACATCAGAGATACAAAGAATAGCAGCGGAAAAATAATAATAACACTAGCAGCGGAACAAAATCTCCAATATGGTCTTCAAGAAAGAACTCCAGTATCAGAAATCTCCATCTTCAAAGCACCAATCCAGAAATAGCTCGAACTCCCAAATCAAGATGAAGAGAAGCAACTCGATCCAAATTGCGATTGCCAATCCTAAGGCTGAAAGCTATCGAATCTACACCTACTACTGATTATCTGAAAACCCCAACTCTAGACTGCCCGTGTGGGAAAATAGTGGGCACCCAGAGTTTAGGAAAGGAACAATAAACTCCAGGTCAGTCATGGGACTGGTATGAGCAAACAAAAACATTTGGTCTTTTAAAACAAACAACAGAATTTAAATTTGAAATCCGCAATGCTTTTTGAAAAATGAAACTACCATAAGGCCTCCCGGCACACACACAATGCAAACGCACACATGGGGGAGATTTCTCCTTATGATAGTCAAACATGCTTACTACGAGAAAAATCCTTTGATATTATTACTAGTGCATAGTGGAAATCTTTCGAAAGTATAATATAAATCCTAGCCAGCATAGGTACCATGATACTATGCCTACTATAGCTGCCATGTTAAATGGCAGGTTCTACAACTAAAACCGTACAAGGCACGTATTGGATGAATGGATTTCCAACAAATGGTCAGGCTAAGGAACTTCCTATTGCCACATGGGTACGCCTCTGGCGGGACGTCCCGAGAACTAACGTTACGGTTAGATCTCTGCCAACACAAGGCCGGGTTACCTCTGTAACTAGGTAACTACTACACGAATATGCCATCCCCCGGTCCTTTGGGACCTTTATCCGAGGCGCCTCAAAGCAACAACCACACAGTAAATGAGATTGGAGCAACCACATAGGTTAAATACCAGGGCTCCATACCTGATACCACCCTTTACCAGAAGGGAATGACACACCCTAAAGGGAGCGACCCTCATAACCTTGCCGCATCTTTCCTGTTTCGACCATTTCCGGGGAGTGAGGTCCTGATGCAGTCTCGTCCACAAAGCTACGCTTTGTGCAACAAAGCCATGCTTTGGGTCAATCAGATGACCAAAGCAATGATCACAAAGATAAATGATCAAACAAATGATCATATCACAAATGATCAACCAATGATCATCACACAGCAGCACTCAGCATGCCACATTACCAAATTGGGAATATCACTGATAAATATCAACTACATAACCTCTGAGCTCGTACGTCTCAGAGAAGGGTGTTAAGCTAAGAGAATAAATTCTCCGCCACCAGGCAGAAATGTATTTGATAGAGATCAGTTAACATCTCAAAGTGTAATGTCGGACATACAACCATACAAGTCTGTCCCGGGTTCGAACAGAACCGAAGGCACTTCCGAAGAAGCCCTTGCAAATCCGGATAATCCCTAATCACGTCCGGACTTCCCATCACATATGAAGATCTCTATACCGGGGATCAGCCAGTGCAGAGACAATCGATGAGTTACCCTTTTGTTTTCGGAAATATCCGGTCTTCACCACCGGTCTTCAATTGCTATCCATAACGTCGTATCACTATTCGGAATGGGCTATATGACACTAGGTCCTCTCCCGGCTAAACCGAATAATGAGCGCCATATTTTAAAACATATGGATATGGGATTTTAGTTAAGTCACAACTTATAAAATCCAAAACTTTTCTTTCAAATGGTTAAGCAAATTACCATTTTAAATCTTTAAACAAAAAGATTTATTTCATAAAGTTTCACCTAGTTTCACAAAGATCTATTCATAGATTTCAAAACAACTTCCATTTCAATTGGATTAACTTAATAAATCTTTAAATTAAAGATTTAATTTATAGCTTTCAAAACACGTTCCAAAGATTTATTTATAACTTGGAATACCATTTTCATTTCAAAACTTGAATTCCTTTTAACATACATTGGAAATCCATTTCTTATATGAAAGCTTCTATTATTTGAAAACAACAGTTTTCGTTTCAGAAAAGTCCGATTTATACAAGTTGAAAATCTTGGGTTAAATTTTAAATTTCAAAACATCACTTTTAAATTGGTTTAAAAACCCATATAAATCCATTTATAAGTCGAATAACTTTTTAAAACCCTAGTTTCCCAATCATAGAATTCAATTCAATTATTGAATTCAAATTTAACTCAAATTATTTAAAATTTCAAAACTCAATCGAGTTATTCAAAATAACTTTTATTTTTGAAATTCATTTTTTTTTTCAAAAGCTTCAATTCTAATTCCAAAACTATTTTGGATTCAAAAATTCAATTTTTAAAACAATTTCAAAATCTGTGACTTAACCCATTTCCACGTGCAATCCATATTTGTGTGTGTATAAGTGTGGTCCAGGGGTTCAACACAATAGTGCACAACATCATCATCACAGATTCAATCATAAAGATAAGCGGTATAACCCATAGCGCTTATCTATATTCACAGATTCATAGATAAAGTAAATTATCAATCACAAAAATTCACTAATATGATTCGATGTGGGTTTCGGATAACCAACTGGAATCCGACTCCCTGTCGCATCGAAACTCAAATGTCATTTTACGGGTCAAAGGGTTTTCATATTCATACAACAGTATATTCATCACAAATATAGCAGATCAACGCAAAGTATCACATAGCATCACATCACATATCAAATATATCAATCCATCACACAACATTCAATAACAATCAGCATCTACAATTAAGATGAATAAACTGGGTGGTTTTAAATTTATTCCCTACATGATTACTTTCATTTATTAGTCCTAATTAACTATCTCTAATTACAATGAGTAATTAGCTTATAAGATAATTACACAAGTTAATTACTTAAACCCTACATATATATATAAATCACCCTTGATTAATAACCATTCAGTAATTAAATACATTAATTACTCAACCCAATTAATTATTCTTAATTAATTATCTAAATTAATCATTAATCACTTGATTAAATAAATCTTAATTATAAATTAAAATTTAGTTAACCGTTCTTAATTATAGATTAATTAAACTTAATTAATTAATCTCAAATCAAATTAAATATCATTAATTTTTTAATTAAACTTCCACATTATTAATTTATTAAATAATTAATATTTATCTAAATTACCTTAGTAATTAAATGATTCCAATCATTAAGCATTTATTTATCTTTTAGATAAACATTTCTTATTAAATCAAGCATTTAAACACAAAAATGTTTTTAAATTTACATTAAATTCCATTTAGCATTTCTTTTAAACTTAAAGATTCAAATTTATTTAAAATAAGATTCTAAAACAATACAAATCTTAATCTTATATGTTTACAAGAACATATACTTTGTTAATAAGATTAAAAAGAATTTAAATTTCAATTCAAATTAAATTCAAACCAATTTAAAAATTACTTTAACATTTGAAATTCAACTTTCAAATTTATTTTAGCTTTAAATTCTTTCTATCATCTATACCTTTAATTCAAATGCAAACCATTTGAAAACAATTTAAATTTAAATCTTTAATTTAAAAACTGAAGTTAAAAAAAATAGATTTAAAAACTCAGAGTTTGAATTCATTTGAATTCCTAAATTTCAAATACTTAACCTTTCCAATACAAAATTCAAAACAACATTGCCTTTATACTTGAGAGTCAAAATCAAATTTGAATTTGAAATATAATTACCTTCAAATCTCTGATAATCAAATCTGAACTCATATTCAAAATTCCAAATTAAAAACTAAGTTTAAATCTCCATCTTAATTTTAAATTTACTTTTTTTTTCATTTAAAACAGAAACAGTTTCTGTTTAATTCAAAAACTTAAACTTTGAAATCTTTTTCTAAATTTACATTATTTCAAAAGAACATAATTCAACTTATTTGAATTCAACATAAATTCAGTTTCAAAATTCCAAGTCACAAATGTATTTTGCACTTTATTTCAAATTTTATAAAACCTGAAACAGGTTTCCTGATTCATCTCTTTTATTTATTTTTTATATTTCAAAACAAACTTTGAATTTCTGCATTTAACTTATTACAAAATAGGAATTCAAACTATTTGAATTTAATTTTCAAACTCAAGTTTAAATCCTAAGCTAAGCTTCCAGATTTAAATTTAAACTTTACTTCAAATTTTAAAAATAACAGAACAGCTCTGTTATTAAGCCTGCACATACACACAGAACTCCCTGATTTACTTCGAGTCACTTCTCCTACTACTCCGAGTTTTTTTTCAATTTACCCGAGACCTACCCGAGTCAAAATTCCCTGCAACCCAGAAACTTACCCCAAACCCAGTAAACTAGTGATCTTACTGTAATTTCCAATTTACAAACTAAATTTTGAATTGTAAATCAATTCAATGATTTACTTATGATCTAAGATAGATGACCACTTCCAGAAACAATTTTACTCAATTCAAATACAAGGATCAAAGGATCTTGATCAAAAAGTAAAATACAGTAAACATGAAACTGTATTTTCTCTTTTCACTGTAAATTTAAATTTTAGTTTTAAAATTCTTGAAATTACTCACTGATTGAATTAATAAACCTGGAACATTACATCATAAATCTTTAAATTTATCACTCCAGTCAAATTTGTTTTGTGTAATTTGGTTTTCAGATTCCAGATATCATATGTAGTTTATATACAATTAGAACTCACACATTCTAAACAAACTTGATTTGTTCAAGCATTTAAGTTAAATTCAGTAAAAAAAAAGTCAAAGAAATTTTAGAAATCAAGACATAAGTTTTGAAATTTGAAAAGCACACATGCACAGCCACCAACTTGTTTACAGTCACAACTTGCAAGTACTTCCATATATGTTTATTTAAAATTTATAAACATGCATAATTTACCTAAAAAAAAACTGTTTTATAAAGAAGAGTTACTCACATAACCAGATAATGTCTCAGTCATTTTTTTTATTTTTTAATTTTTTATTTTGCAACCAGGTTCTTGAGATCTGGAATGAATGAAACAAAAGCAAGCTTTGTTGTGTTTCCCAAACATGCATCACACATATACATACACATGTAAACATATTTCTATTTCAGAATCATCACATATCAGAGAAGACAAGTCATTCAAGCATTCATCAAGACAGAGAACAAATTCAGGGCTAGATTGCTCACCTGGGTATTTTGACAGAGAACAAAGAAGAAGCAGAGAAGTGTTTTGACAGCTTCAAAGAGTGAAAGCCTGAATTTTTTTCTTTTGCCACTTCAAATTCTTTTTAAGTTTGGATCTGCCAATTACAAACACAGATCTCTGTTCATTCTTTATTGTATTCACTTGTTCACTCTAAAAAAAATTAATTTTCTTACCTTCAATATGAATTTCTTGTTATATACAGATGAAGCTCCTGCAATTGAAACAGAAATCAATCTGTTGCCTTAAACTTGACTCTTCCTGCAACTTAAATTGATTGACTCAATTGGTTAAATTCCCTTTTTCATTCATGTTCAACAAATTTAACTTAAAATCTTAAAAAGGAAAATCCACTTGCCTTGTATTTGTTTTAGAAATTACTGCACTTGCTTCCCAGGTTGAAGCATTCTTCTGTGTTGTTTTGAATTGCTCTTGAATTGTTTTGCTTGAACTTTGAAAACTTAAATCTGAAGCTTTGTTACACTTTCAGATTTGAGAAACTCTTGTATGGTTGCCAGCTTGAAATTGAAACAGACATTGACCTTTAACTAGCTTCTGTTTTTTTTTTCTTTGAATTCCTTTGCTTTGATTTCTGAGATGATCTTTGCATCTTGAATCAGGTATGAATTTGATCTGTCCTCAGGCATGTTGCATGCTTCCAGATTTTTGGAACAGATTCAAATTTTGCTTCAAGTTGAAACTGGACATTTTTTTTTTGTTTTTCTGGTTATCAATTTTTTCTTCTTTTTTTTTCTGATTTATCCTTTTTTTCTTTGTTGAGATTTGAAATGCCAAATATTTGATTACTGATTTGTTCAGATTTGGTGAGATGTTTAATATGATTGCATATGGGAAAATGAAGAGTTTTTGAAATTTTTTATCTTATTATTTTATTAAGGAAATGATGTTTTTATGCCACTTGTTAAAAACAATCTTAAGTTTTAAGATCTTGTTAATTCTTCTACTCAACCCTCATGTGCATGTATACTTCCTTATTTATATATTCACATTTAAAATTTTCAAAGACAAAAGATTTTTTTTATTTTTATATTTATATTTTCAAAACAAAATTTTATTTCAATTATTGCTTACACTTAATTTTTTTTTTTTCCATAATGTTCATATACTTATGTATTTTTACAATTTTCATTCATACATTTATTTATTTATTTATTTTGTACAACCTTTAAAAGGAAAGAAGAATGTAAAATTTTTGATTTCATATTAACAAAGGTCACATTTGTTTAGACAAGAGAATTAAATCCTAAAAATAAATCCTTTTCTGAAATTTATTATATCTTCCAAATAAAATTAATATTTTAGAAAACAACTATCTCTATCATTTTATTAATCTCAAGATTTTAAATTCTATTTTTATTTTTTTTAATACATTTTATTTTGAAACTCAATATTTATTTTATAAATCACTTATCCTTAAATTTCAAATGTAAATTTCTATTAATAATCAAATTTTTTTTTACTTATTCTAGAAAATTTTCTAATTAAATCACAATTTATTTCCAAAAATTAATTTAATTGCCAATCTAAACTTGATAAATTTTCAGGAATGTTACAGATTTCCCCCCTTAAGAAATTTCGTCCTCGAAATTTGCTAGGAAGACGAAAAGAAAAGATGAAAGATAGAAAAATTCCTTTCCAAATCGAACTGGATATAAATTCTGTATTTGGCTTACCAAATAAGAATATCAACAATAGATATGAGAACAGTCTCATATAATATTACACAAGATATTTGGGTCCATCGGTCTACGAATATGCAAAGGCATTGACTAGTTCGAAGAGATAACTAATCGTTCGTAGAATAGATCGGATCCCAGAGAATAGATAGATGGATCAAATCTTCATATTAGTTAACCAATTTACTAAATTAAAATTTCCAATTTATTTAATATTTTCAACTTCAAATTCATTAGAATTTAGATCGAAAAGCTGATAAGAAACCGATGAAGATACGAAGTAAGAATTTCCTACAACAATACGTATGGCCATCATCACACCGAAACTTCTTTCTGGAGCAGTCACGAAGCAATCAAAAGAATTCGAAATCGAATCAAAGGAGATTGATAGAGAAAAAATATTCCCACTGTTGCAGGGTATTGACCATTTATAGTGGTACTCCCCTGTCCCCTATCTCGTTCTCTTCTCGCACTCATACTCACTATCAGTGGATAGTAAGAGAATTTACTGAGGTATTCGAACGGATATCTCAGGGATATACTCATTCTAGGGTTTACTTCACCCTATCTCTAATGAGTTACTTAATGTGTTATACTCCTGAGCTAAAGTTTTAACCTTCAGCTCTGATACCAAATGTAAAGAACCTCATTTTTCGCGTTCGAAAATCGACATCCATACTTTACATTGTACTCGAATGCCGCAGATACCGGTAGGCTTTTCAACCATCCCAGCCCCACCGTGGCTTACACTGGTACCCCAGACCTTGCTTTTACGGCCAGCCTCTCGACTGTCACGGCTTACGCCTAACCAACCCCGTAAAGAGGACGTGTAGGGGTAAGAGTCTCCCGTTCGCCACCTAACGCAAAGCGAGAACCCCCCATCACGTTTCACCTAGATAAGCAAGTCTGGTCCGGGTTCGAACAGAACCGAAGGCACTTCCGAAGAAGCCCTTGCAAATCCGGATAATCCCTAATCACGTCCGGACTTCCCATCACATATGAAGATCTCTATACCGGGGATCAGCCAGTGCAGAGACAATCGATGAGTTACCCTTTTGTTTTCGGAAATATCCGGTCTTCACCACCGGTCTTCAATTGCTATCCATAACGTCGTATCACTATTCGGAATGGGCTATATGACACTAGGTCCTCTCCCGGCTAAACCGAATAATGAGCGCCATATTTTAAAACATATGGATATGGGATTTTAGTTAAGTCACAACTTATAAAATCCAAAACTTTTCTTTCAAATGGTTAAGCAAATTACCATTTTAAATCTTTAAACAAAAAGATTTATTTCATAAAGTTTCACCTAGTTTCACAAAGATCTATTCATAGATTTCAAAACAACTTCCATTTCAATTGGATTAACTTAATAAATCTTTAAATTAAAGATTTAATTTATAGCTTTCAAAACACGTTCCAAAGATTTATTTATAACTTGGAATACCATTTTCATTTCAAAACTTGAATTCCTTTTAACATACATTGGAAATCCATTTCTTATATGAAAGCTTCTATTATTTGAAAACAACAGTTTTCGTTTCAGAAAAGTCCGATTTATACAAGTTGAAAATCTTGGGTTAAATTTTAAATTTCAAAACATCACTTTTAAATTGGTTTAAAAACCCATATAAATCCATTTATAAGTCGAATAACTTTTTAAAACCCTAGTTTCCCAATCATAGAATTCAATTCAATTATTGAATTCAAATTTAACTCAAATTATTTAAAATTTCAAAACTCAATCGAGTTATTCAAAATAACTTTTATTTTTGAAATTCATTTTTTTTTTCAAAAGCTTCAATTCTAATTCCAAAACTATTTTGGATTCAAAAATTCAATTTTTAAAACAATTTCAAAATCTGTGACTTAACCCATTTCCACGTGCAATCCATATTTGTGTGTGTATAAGTGTGGTCCAGGGGTTCAACACAATAGTGCACAACATCATCATCACAGATTCAATCATAAAGATAAGCGGTATAACCCATAGCGCTTATCTATATTCACAGATTCATAGATAAAGTAAATTATCAATCACAAAAATTCACTAATATGATTCGATGTGGGTTTCGGATAACCAACTGGAATCCGACTCCCTGTCGCATCGAAACTCAAATGTCATTTTACGGGTCAAAGGGTTTTCATATTCATACAACAGTATATTCATCACAAATATAGCAGATCAACGCAAAGTATCACATAGCATCACATCACATATCAAATATATCAATCCATCACACAACATTCAATAACAATCAGCATCTACAATTAAGATGAATAAACTGGGTGGTTTTAAATTTATTCCCTACATGATTACTTTCATTTATTAGTCCTAATTAACTATCTCTAATTACAATGAGTAATTAGCTTATAAGATAATTACACAAGTTAATTACTTAAACCCTACATATATATATAAATCACCCTTGATTAATAACCATTCAGTAATTAAATACATTAATTACTCAACCCAATTAATTATTCTTAATTAATTATCTAAATTAATCATTAATCACTTGATTAAATAAATCTTAATTATAAATTAAAATTTAGTTAACCGTTCTTAATTATAGATTAATTAAACTTAATTAATTAATCTCAAATCAAATTAAATATCATTAATTTTTTAATTAAACTTCCACATTATTAATTTATTAAATAATTAATATTTATCTAAATTACCTTAGTAATTAAATGATTCCAATCATTAAGCATTTATTTATCTTTTAGATAAACATTTCTTATTAAATCAAGCATTTAAACACAAAAATGTTTTTAAATTTACATTAAATTCCATTTAGCATTTCTTTTAAACTTAAAGATTCAAATTTATTTAAAATAAGATTCTAAAACAATACAAATCTTAATCTTATATGTTTACAAGAACATATACTTTGTTAATAAGATTAAAAAGAATTTAAATTTCAATTCAAATTAAATTCAAACCAATTTAAAAATTACTTTAACATTTGAAATTCAACTTTCAAATTTATTTTAGCTTTAAATTCTTTCTATCATCTATACCTTTAATTCAAATGCAAACCATTTGAAAACAATTTAAATTTAAATCTTTAATTTAAAAACTGAAGTTAAAAAAAATAGATTTAAAAACTCAGAGTTTGAATTCATTTGAATTCCTAAATTTCAAATACTTAACCTTTCCAATACAAAATTCAAAACAACATTGCCTTTATACTTGAGAGTCAAAATCAAATTTGAATTTGAAATATAATTACCTTCAAATCTCTGATAATCAAATCTGAACTCATATTCAAAATTCCAAATTAAAAACTAAGTTTAAATCTCCATCTTAATTTTAAATTTACTTTTTTTTTCATTTAAAACAGAAACAGTTTCTGTTTAATTCAAAAACTTAAACTTTGAAATCTTTTTCTAAATTTACATTATTTCAAAAGAACATAATTCAACTTATTTGAATTCAACATAAATTCAGTTTCAAAATTCCAAGTCACAAATGTATTTTGCACTTTATTTCAAATTTTATAAAACCTGAAACAGGTTTCCTGATTCATCTCTTTTATTTATTTTTTATATTTCAAAACAAACTTTGAATTTCTGCATTTAACTTATTACAAAATAGGAATTCAAACTATTTGAATTTAATTTTCAAACTCAAGTTTAAATCCTAAGCTAAGCTTCCAGATTTAAATTTAAACTTTACTTCAAATTTTAAAAATAACAGAACAGCTCTGTTATTAAGCCTGCACATACACACAGAACTCCCTGATTTACTTCGAGTCACTTCTCCTACTACTCCGAGTTTTTTTTCAATTTACCCGAGACCTACCCGAGTCAAAATTCCCTGCAACCCAGAAACTTACCCCAAACCCAGTAAACTAGTGATCTTACTGTAATTTCCAATTTACAAACTAAATTTTGAATTGTAAATCAATTCAATGATTTACTTATGATCTAAGATAGATGACCACTTCCAGAAACAATTTTACTCAATTCAAATACAAGGATCAAAGGATCTTGATCAAAAAGTAAAATACAGTAAACATGAAACTGTATTTTCTCTTTTCACTGTAAATTTAAATTTTAGTTTTAAAATTCTTGAAATTACTCACTGATTGAATTAATAAACCTGGAACATTACATCATAAATCTTTAAATTTATCACTCCAGTCAAATTTGTTTTGTGTAATTTGGTTTTCAGATTCCAGATATCATATGTAGTTTATATACAATTAGAACTCACACATTCTAAACAAACTTGATTTGTTCAAGCATTTAAGTTAAATTCAGTAAAAAAAAAGTCAAAGAAATTTTAGAAATCAAGACATAAGTTTTGAAATTTGAAAAGCACACATGCACAGCCACCAACTTGTTTACAGTCACAACTTGCAAGTACTTCCATATATGTTTATTTAAAATTTATAAACATGCATAATTTACCTAAAAAAAAACTGTTTTATAAAGAAGAGTTACTCACATAACCAGATAATGTCTCAGTCATTTTTTTTATTTTTTAATTTTTTATTTTGCAACCAGGTTCTTGAGATCTGGAATGAATGAAACAAAAGCAAGCTTTGTTGTGTTTCCCAAACATGCATCACACATATACATACACATGTAAACATATTTCTATTTCAGAATCATCACATATCAGAGAAGACAAGTCATTCAAGCATTCATCAAGACAGAGAACAAATTCAGGGCTAGATTGCTCACCTGGGTATTTTGACAGAGAACAAAGAAGAAGCAGAGAAGTGTTTTGACAGCTTCAAAGAGTGAAAGCCTGAATTTTTTTCTTTTGCCACTTCAAATTCTTTTTAAGTTTGGATCTGCCAATTACAAACACAGATCTCTGTTCATTCTTTATTGTATTCACTTGTTCACTCTAAAAAAAATTAATTTTCTTACCTTCAATATGAATTTCTTGTTATATACAGATGAAGCTCCTGCAATTGAAACAGAAATCAATCTGTTGCCTTAAACTTGACTCTTCCTGCAACTTAAATTGATTGACTCAATTGGTTAAATTCCCTTTTTCATTCATGTTCAACAAATTTAACTTAAAATCTTAAAAAGGAAAATCCACTTGCCTTGTATTTGTTTTAGAAATTACTGCACTTGCTTCCCAGGTTGAAGCATTCTTCTGTGTTGTTTTGAATTGCTCTTGAATTGTTTTGCTTGAACTTTGAAAACTTAAATCTGAAGCTTTGTTACACTTTCAGATTTGAGAAACTCTTGTATGGTTGCCAGCTTGAAATTGAAACAGACATTGACCTTTAACTAGCTTCTGTTTTTTTTTTCTTTGAATTCCTTTGCTTTGATTTCTGAGATGATCTTTGCATCTTGAATCAGGTATGAATTTGATCTGTCCTCAGGCATGTTGCATGCTTCCAGATTTTTGGAACAGATTCAAATTTTGCTTCAAGTTGAAACTGGACATTTTTTTTTTGTTTTTCTGGTTATCAATTTTTTCTTCTTTTTTTTTCTGATTTATCCTTTTTTTCTTTGTTGAGATTTGAAATGCCAAATATTTGATTACTGATTTGTTCAGATTTGGTGAGATGTTTAATATGATTGCATATGGGAAAATGAAGAGTTTTTGAAATTTTTTATCTTATTATTTTATTAAGGAAATGATGTTTTTATGCCACTTGTTAAAAACAATCTTAAGTTTTAAGATCTTGTTAATTCTTCTACTCAACCCTCATGTGCATGTATACTTCCTTATTTATATATTCACATTTAAAATTTTCAAAGACAAAAGATTTTTTTTATTTTTATATTTATATTTTCAAAACAAAATTTTATTTCAATTATTGCTTACACTTAATTTTTTTTTTTTCCATAATGTTCATATACTTATGTATTTTTACAATTTTCATTCATACATTTATTTATTTATTTATTTTGTACAACCTTTAAAAGGAAAGAAGAATGTAAAATTTTTGATTTCATATTAACAAAGGTCACATTTGTTTAGACAAGAGAATTAAATCCTAAAAATAAATCCTTTTCTGAAATTTATTATATCTTCCAAATAAAATTAATATTTTAGAAAACAACTATCTCTATCATTTTATTAATCTCAAGATTTTAAATTCTATTTTTATTTTTTTTAATACATTTTATTTTGAAACTCAATATTTATTTTATAAATCACTTATCCTTAAATTTCAAATGTAAATTTCTATTAATAATCAAATTTTTTTTTACTTATTCTAGAAAATTTTCTAATTAAATCACAATTTATTTCCAAAAATTAATTTAATTGCCAATCTAAACTTGATAAATTTTCAGGAATGTTACACATCAAGATACCGACGAATCAACGTAATTGCCTTCTTATCCATCTTCTTCCATTTTCCCTCCTCTACATCAGAGGGCTTCTTCACATCTCCATCAATCGGATATGATCATTGAGGTTTCCAAGTACCCCAATTTTTTCCGTCTAAAATAGCCATCTTTGAAAAAGAAATCATATCCGATATCTCAATAATTTTTCAAATCCAAAATGCTTTGCGATGACCTTGCTCCGATACCAATCTGTAGTGAAAATTTTGCTTTGTGGAATCTTTTCCCAATGATCTTTTATCATTCAAATCACAAAGAGATAAATTTGGATATAAAATAAATGGACATGAAATCAAAAATTAATACACAAGAAATCCCATGCAACCACTATCTTTATTAATTCACTAAAATTTGTTTACAATTAATCGAACAAAATAAAAGTAAACAAAATACAATTGAATCAATAACCAAAATGAGAAAGGAAGCGTTGATCTCTATGACTAAAATCGTTGGAGGAGAAGAACAAAGATGAAATAAGAGAGAATTAGCATATAGATTTCCATACATTTTACACTCTCTCTTGTAGGCTCTATTTATAACATCAATTACTCAACGTCCAAGTTAATATTAGATGAAAAAAAATAAGTTGATTAGCGAGAGAGAAATAAAAATAATCAAATAACTTGGTTAATTAGGGGAAACAAAAACTTCTCTATCTTTTTTTTGCATATTTATTTCTTTTTATTTGTGATTTCGTATCATCAAAATTTAACGAATGTGTCCGTTCAAAACATGTACCATAATTTCATTAAAAAAGGGAACCTTCATTTTTATCGTGTATCATCATCTAGCCAATGCTCAGCGCTTTCACTTGAGCAGGATCTGGAGTGGGCAAGTTGTACCTAGTCTCACCTCCATTGCTAGAGAGACCATCTTCGACGCTTGGTCAATAAAACAAGCAGCCATAAAAACCAAATTCATCGCTGCGTGAATCAGAACATTTAATTTTCAACAAATACTAATCATTAATTTTCAAAATTTATTAATTTTCAACAAATACTAATCATTAATTTTCAAAAACTAATCATGTTTTTCACATTGTTTGAATCACAGTGGATACTATAATGTAAAAACAGGCAAACCACTGTACATACCTAATTGCTCCAGTTTGGAGTCAGTGATGCTAAGATTGGATGTAGATTTTGGATCATCTTTTGCATATCTTGATGTGTAGTAATTAAGTCCTACAAAATCATATGATCCTTTTTATCAACTCTAATTCCTCCTTAGTGAATTCTGGAAGCCTTTCTCCGACCAAATCTCTCATACAGGCTGTGATATTCTTCATTCATTGATGACTACATATTTTATTGCCCTCGGCGCTGCTACTTTTTCTGCATCTGAATCTGAATATGACTTATACACGGAGCGATTCCAATCTCTCCTTAATTATCAGACTCAAAATTTAAAGGTTCAACATGTGAGAACAAGCTTGCATGCCTTTAAACATAAAATTTATATCAATTACTATGAATTCTAATTCCCATAATTTATTGATCCCTCGAAGCACATTATTTTTGAAAGTTAAAAATATAAGCAAGCTTTATTTTATTCAGAGTATGTTTCAGTTTGACAACTAGTCACAAGTAAAAAACTACTTTTAAGCAACTTAATTCAATTCTGGTGCTTAACTTATTATAAGAGGCTTGCAAAAGCGACTTAGAATTAGAAATGTGAAAAGTAGCTTATGACTTATAAACAAAATTTGTAAGTCATGCGTGATTTTAACCAAATTATGTTACTTATTTTTTAACTTTAACACTCAAATTACAACCACACACTTTTACTTATAAGTTACTATTTAAAACCACCTAGAAGTTACTACTTGGAATTCTTTACAAGAAGTTTCAAAATAAATTGTTGCCAAACGGGCTCTTATTTATTGATATATCCGGTTCTAGAATATTAATCTTGACAAATGTTTTAACTTTGAGAAAAATTACATGGAAGTGGTTTAAAAAGTTCAGCAACTGCTCCATGTGCTAATTTCAGATTGTGAGTAACGACGTAAGGTTCGGTTAGATAATTGCCACGACGACATCTAAGGCTGCTACAACACCCTGGGACATGCACTCTGAGTGAATAGCCTTGGGTACTGATTGTCCATGGATCATTCACTGTAATCTAATTTTTACTGTCTCCAAATTCTCGGAAGCATATTTGGCAATAATCTTTACAATCGTGCCTAGTGGAGAAAAATTATACAAGACACATTACTTTGTATTATTTAGTTAAGGTTGATGGGTATATTTTTATGAGGTATATAAATCTGTGTAACAACATAGAGTGTTTTGGCAGATATTTTCTTTACTAGAATACCATCAAACCCAAAATGGGATTTAGTGAGGTTGCAGTATTCTACCGACTTTCTATATCATAAAACAGGTTCATTTTGTTTCTTGTATTACTCTTAGGAAGAACCGTATAACAACAACGATTAAGATAAGTTTATGTACTCTATGTGAATTAAATTCTTACACGCTTTTTGTGAAGAAAACCGCCGTATTCATCCTCTAAAGCTTGTGGAACATCCCAATGGAAGAGTCTTCACATATGGTGTTATATCTGGAATGTGAATTACATGTTAGTATATTGTGAAATCATACCACTATTTTCCAGTACTCGCAATTTTCTATTAGCTCGTTTACGAGATTGTAATACATTATTCCTTGATTTATTCCTTACCGTCTGTTTTAATAAGTGAACATAAAAAAAAAAGTTGATTTATAAATTTGCTTAGTTGTTGGAATCATATGAGCTTCAGTTATGTATTTATTTTTCTAAATAAACATCATTTTTAATCTTCATTTCTGCAGGTTCACTTAAGTACAATGGATTGATTTTAACATTGCAGAATTCTAGACCAAGAGGTTGAGAAAGGGTATGAATTTAGTTCCAATTCCTTTATCGTCTTTACATCATCCTGCAAACATTTGACAACAATATCCATTTCCCAATACATGGTTTATATTGGATATGTCAGCATGTCATTCTTTTATGATTTCAGTTATTTACCTTGTCTCTGTGGTACAAATCGGTGGCAGCATCTCCACTACACCTTCCTATGATTTTATCTGTATAACGATTATATATATTTTTATGCTTTAAATAATGAAAATGGATCAATAATATCCCATATACAGATATGGTGCTAGAATTAGTTGTTATCATTTACAGTTTGCATTCTACTATTCGTTTCAAAAACTAGAATATTTTGAAATATTATACTTCCATTAGATTTTATGAGGCTATAAGTTATATATATTAACATAATATATTAAGCATATGGTGCTCTTGGTGAGTGAGAGTGCCCGAAATACTAGGTCCTCTTCCTCCTTCTTTCCATGCTCCCTCCACCTAAAACCATATCACATATTATGATATGGTTTAACATACACACTCGTGTGTGTGTGTGTGTATAGGGCTAGGATCGACTACAACTCATTTTTGCTACAACTCAAATCACTTTGATTTTAACCACATGTTCCGAATTAAATAATATATACTTTTTCTCTCCTGAAGTGAGATGAGAGAGAAGACATATAATTTAATTTGGAACATGTGTTTGAAATCAGGAGGATTTGAGGAGTAGCAAAAGTCAGGTGCAACCGATCCTTGCCCATACACACACTACACATCTATGTACAATAAGTAAATAAATTTAAGAAAAACATACCTGGTTTGCAGAAGCTGGAACACCAAATTTAAATTCATTAGAGAACATAGACCTTCGTATATCAACTTCAAGTGGAACTAAAATGGTCCATGGTTGGGGTATGGGTGCTGTATTTTGGCTATTAGAGCATGCAATATGAGTATTTGACCTCTTGCTCCTGTAACTAATGGTCAACTTTTCCTTTGAATGAGAAAGACTAGCATCATGTTTACTGGATGCTATTACAGATGGATTACCTGTCCTTATTTCAATTTGCATGTTCAGAAGTTGAGCCATGGTTTAATAATTTTAATTGGCAGGGTTCCCTTTTCTTGCTTGTGATTAGTAATACACCTATGTGCATGCTTTTATAGAGGCTGGGAGCCTGTAAAAATAGTGTACGTATCTTGGCAGTTCAATTGGCAGTGCAGCTTTTATGTATTTAATGGAGATTAAAAAGTAAGTTAAAAAATTAACATAAGCAATAGACCATAGTTGCCAGGTGGTGTTTCAATTGCATATAAGAGTTGGTTGCAGAAATAATGTGATTGTCATTTGAATGCACATATTATAGCTTTTAATTACACTTTCATAATTCTATATTTAATTTAGTTTTATCTAACCGGCGGTACTATGTGATCATCTAATACTATTTTTCATTAACATGCATGCAGATATTATAGTTTGTCATTTGCTTCTGTTATGGATATAATTTTGAAGTCATATAATTATTTTAGTTACTCTTCTTACAAATATAAGATACACTCATGGGTTACAAGTATAACTATTGATCAACCACCAAGTAAATGTCAATGTTGCGTTAGCTCTACACTTGGGTGAAATAAATTCGAGCAGATATGCTCATTGTGCTATTAAAATCATTGAAAACATATTTATGCCCCACTGTACCGGCTGGTGCCAAGTCTAGCAAGCTTTATGCTGCTAAGGCTTCTGAAGGTCCTTCTCAACCCAAAGAAATACTCCATCTATTTTGGAAGGTTCTATTTTATTTCATGATCATAGTATTCGAGTTCTTTTCGATACGGGTGCATCACATTCTTTCGTATCGAAAAAGCTTGTTGATGGTTTATCTTTGGATGGTTCTTGTTTGGTTACTTCTTTAAGGATTGTGAATCCTATTGGGGGATCTGCGACCCTTAGTATGCTTTGTGATAATGTTAAGATTGTTTTATGTGGCTTTTCTTGTCGTGCGAATCTGCACGTTATTTTTTGTCTGGGTTTTGATATGATTTTGGGATTGGACTGGCTAGTGAGATATGATGCTAGGATTATTTGTTCGTAGAGAATTTTGTTCTTCGACATCCGGGTTCGCCTACTCAGTTATCTCTTGTTCTTCGGGATGTGGGTAATTCCGAAATGGCTTCATGTTCTCTTAACTCGCGAGATGATGATGACATATCACGTATTCCTATTGCTTGTGACTTTTCTGATGTTTTCGAGACTATTTCGGGTTTGCCACCCAAGCGGGCAATTGAGTTCCACATTGATCTCATTCCAGGCGCGCAGCCAGTTAGTCGTCCTCGCACGAGGATGTCTACAAAGGAAAATGAGGAACTCAAGAAGCAGCTTTTAGAGCTTGAGTCCAAGCAGTTGATTCAGTCCAGTTTTTCTCCGTAGGGATCCGCGGTCGTCTTCGTGAAAAATCCGATGGACCTCTTAGGCTTTGCATTGACTATCGCAAGCTTAACGAGTTAACCATCAGGAATAGGTATCCATTACCTAGGATCGATGATATGTTCGATCTATTGAGTGGTGCAAAGGTGTTTTCTCAGCTTGACCTTGCCGCGGGTTTTCATCAGTTACGAGTCGTAGAGGATAGCATACCTCTTACCACTTTCCGCACTCGTTATGGTTCTTTTGAGTGGCTCGTTATACCGTTCGGTTTGACGAACGCTCCTGCTTTCTTTGTCAATCTCATGAATCGGGTATTCCGGGAATATATCGATAAGTTCGTCCTTGTCTTCATTGATGATATCCTTATTTATTCTAAGTCTGAAGCTGAGCATGCTAATCACTTGAGAATTGTCTTGAGTACTCTCCGTCATCATCAGCTTAGAGCCAAATTCTCCAAGTACCATTATTGGGAGAATAGGGTTAAGTTCTTAGGCCATGTTGTATCTTCCGATGGCATTTCTGTCGATCCCTTAAAGATCGAAGCCATCCAGGATTTGAAGAGGCCTGAGAATGTTCATGAGATTCGTAGTTTCCTTGGATTGGCGGGTTGTTACCGTCGGTTCATTAAGGATTTTTCCCGTGTTGTGCTTCCTCTCACCAACATTACTCGGAAAGGCATTCATTTTATTTGGTCCGACAAGTGTGAAGCTTCCTTTCAGACATTGAAGGAACTTCTCACTAATGCTCCTATTCTTGTGGTTCCCGAGGGGAATTAGGATCTTGTTGTCTACACCGATGCTTGTGGTAGTGGTCTCGGTGCTGTTTTTATGCAGAAGGATCGGGTAGTTGCTTATGCTTCTAGGCAACCGCGTCCGAATGAAGTTCGCTATGCCACTCATGATCTTGAGTTAACCGCCATCGTCTTCGCCTTGAAGATTTGGCGACACTATTTATTGGGCGAGCGCTTCATTCTCTATACCGATCATAAATCCTTGAAGTATTTGTTCACTCAGAAAGAACTCAATATGAGACAACAACGTTGGCTCGAGTTTCTTGCTTCCTATGACTTTGATATCCAGTTTACCCCTGGTAAGGGTAATCGTGTTGCTGATGTGCTTAGTCGCAAACATTCGGCTTTTATTTTTATGATGCTTGCCGAATGGGATAATCTTGAGACTCTATCTTTTTGTGAAATTCGTGATCGAGGTTCATCTTCTGATTCTCCTATTCTATTATTTAGATTGGGAGCTCGACCCATTTTGTTAGATTGTATTGCCGATGCTCAGTAGCGTGATCCTGATTTGTTGCGTCTTATTCAGCTTTGTGAGTCTTGATCCTATGATGAGACGTTGCGGGATTTCAGCATTGATTCTCGTGGTTGTCTTCGCAAGAAGAACCGTCTTTTTTGCCTTCTGATTCTGTACTTAGGCATGATATTCTTGATGACTGTCACCGTTCTAAATATACCATTCATCCTGGTAGTAGTAAGATGTTTGCTGATATGCATCGTCTTTATTATTGGGAAGGCATGAAGCATGGTGTGGCGAGTTATGTGAGTAATTGCATAACCTGTCAGCGTATTAAGGCCGAACATCAGCGTCCTTCGGGTCTTCTTCAGCCTCTTGAGATTCCATTGTGGAAATGAGATCAGATTTCTATGGATTTCATTGATGGCCTACCTCGTTCGAGATCAGGCCATTCTAGCATTTGGGTTATTGTTGATCGCCTCACTAAGTCTGCTCATTTTATCCCTATTAAGTCTAATAGGACTGCTTCACATTTGGCTAAGTTATATGTCAAGGAAATCGTGAGACTTCACGGTGTTCCTATTTCTATTGTGAGTGACCGGGATCCTTTATTCATGAGTCATTTTTGCAAGAGTCTTCAGCAAGCTTTGGGAACAAAGCTTAATTTCAGCATAGCTTATCATCCGCAGTCTGACGGATAGACTGAACGGGTGAATCGTATCTTGGAAGATCTTCTTCGTGTTTGTATTTTTGATTTTGCTGGTAGTTAGGAGGATTACCTACCTCTTGTAGAGTTCTCCTGCAACAATAGTTTTCAGTCTAGTATCGGTATGGCTCCTTTCGAAGCTTTATATGGAAGGCCATGTCGATCACCTTCTTGTTGGTTGGAATCTGGGGAGAAGCTTATTCTTGGTCCAGATTTTGTTCGGGATTCTTCCGAGAAGATTGATCTTATTCGTTTGAGAATGAAAGAGGCATAGAGCCGCCAAAAATCCTACGCGCACAGCCGTAGGAAGCCTCTCGAGTTCTCGATTGGTGATCTTGTCTTTGTTCGTGTTTCTCCTTTGAAAGGGGTGATGCGCTTCAGTACGACTGGGAAATTGGCTCCTCGTTTTATAGGACCATTTTCTATTACTGAACGTATTGGCCCTGTGGCTTATAGAGTTTCACTTCCAGCTCATTTATCTGGCATTCATGACGTGTTTCACGTCTCTCAACTTCGGAAGTGTCTTCGGGAGTCGGATTCTGTTATCGCTTCTCCTGATTTGCTAGAGCTTGAGGTCTCACCGGACTTATCGATTGTACAACAACCTATTCGTGTGCTTGACACGGAGGTGCGACACCTTCGGAACAAGGACGTGCCGCTCGTTAAAGTTCAATGGTCCGCTATTCCCAATGACTGTACTTGGAAAACCAGAGAGTATATCGAGCGATCTTATCCGAGTTTTCTATCTTTGCTTGGGAATGGTGAGAATATCTTTTCGTCTCAAGCTTATTTCCTTTTCTTTTGAATGTTGTTGTTATTTAGTTGTTACAAATATCGTCTCTGGGTATTGCGGGGATGCAATTTTGTAAGGAGGGGAGATCTGTAACAACCCGCATATTTGACGATTTTATATTTAAATATAGTGTCGTTAGTCGGATTTTGGATCCGAAATGTTACTTTTTGCATATGGCTGAATTGGGACTCGAAGCCGCCTCCATTGAGTCCAAAATGGAGTTTGCGATCTTTTTGAGTATAAGCTTTGATATGTTTGGAGCAAGTTGAATTTTGCTACTTTTTCTAGTTGGGTTTTGGGTTTGGGTTCAACCCACTAGCTAACTAAGTACCCTAGCTCAGCCCATCTCTTTCCGTTCACTCATTTTCACCTCCCAACTCAAGCTAAAACTGAAAATGGGGGAAAGGAAGAGGAATTAGAAATTCCAAGCCCTAGTTTCCTCTTGCAACTTGAATTCTTGCTCCAAAATCAAAGAGAATGTGTTGGTAAGCCTCTTCTTCATCTTCTCCAACTCTTCTCCTCTTCAATTTCTGAAGGTTTTCCTAAGCCTAACTTTGGAAAATATGTGTTTAATTCTTAGATTGAAGCTTTTAGAGTGAAGTGAAGAGTAGTTAGTCTCCTTCTTGTGTTTGTGCTTCTCATCTTTGGTTGTGTGTAAAAAAGTGAGTTTTGAACTCACATCTGCTTCTCTTGATATCATGGGTGATGGGTATGAATTCCTATTACTTATTCATATGCATTTGCTTTTTGATTGGATTGGTTTTATGAATATTCCAATTATTGAGTTTCAAAATCAAATTTTTATGAACATTCTCTTATGGATGTTTTAATCTTGCTTTGGTGATGAAACGAAGTGTTTATAGGGCCGGGTAGCCGCTAGGCGTGAACCCTTAGCGTTTGTGCTCGTCCGATTGAAAGTTGGGAAGTTTGCTCCTCATTTGGGATCGGCTGGAAACAGCCCAGGTTGTAGGGTCAGCCGACCGAGCACTGTGGTCGGCCGACCGATCTGTTACCCCGAGCATTTTTCTGCTTCTGGCCAGCCGACCGAGCCCTCTAGCGGACCGACCGACCTGCTGTTGTTTTGCCTATTTTTTCCTTTTTGCGTGTTTTCCAAATTTTATCGATTCAAGTTGGTTATTAGTGGTTGTTATTGCATCTTTGGCTTTGATAACTTATTTTTGACTTCATTCACGGGTTTTCATAAATAATCCCTCTAAATTGTATTAAAAGTTTGCTCTCTAATTTATAAACTCTATTTAAAAAGCACATACACAATTTCGCACTTCGAGCGGAGTGGAAGAGAGATTAATTCGTTAGGTAAAACACGGACCATGAATCCATGCGTTTGGCTTTCCGATTAATCCTTGACCTATTCGATTGATTGTATTGACCTTTTGGTCTGGTTTACCAATGAGATCAGGTAGACTTTGTACTTCTTTGAGTGTGAAATTAACTAACGGATAACAAACTGTTTAGTTCGAACGAGTGGTTATTGGACTCGCGTTACCACTTTTCAGATTCCTTTTCGAGAGTTGTGAAACATTCCGCCAGTTAGTGGTGTCCAGTACTGGGCCTTCAGACCTTCACCACTACGGTTTGTTGCATTCGGGTGTGTTGCCTTCGGGTTTGCACCTTCAGGTTTGTTGCCTTCGGGTTTGTACCTTTGGGTATGTGCCTTCGGGTTTATTGCCCTATTGTATCGCTTTCGGAGTTAGGTCTTTATGAGCCGCTCTAGTGATATTTGGGTTTGGAGTCTTCGGGCTCATCGATCCTTTTTTATACAGTACTGAGCACATGAAAATTTTATGATGTTTCATTGATATGTATATTCACTAGGTATCGCCCTTCGGTGTTGGTCTTTTTGAGCCGCATGATATGTAGAGATTACCTTGTGGAACTCCTTCATTGGTATTTGTTATTTGCCTTTATGGCTTGTTTTGGTATATTCCTATCCTTTGTTTCTATGAGTTGCCGATGATACGAGGCTTGTTAAGATATGATTCATCTTTTGTTAGATGATTGTGTTATCTCTTTTAGAGATATTTGTTATATGTTGTGACCTTGCAGGTTATTGTTGTTCAGTTTATCTAACTGATTTGTTTAGTTAGACTGACCCGTGTATTTTATACTCGGGTCAGACCGAGATGTTTCAGGTTAGGTGCATTTGACTTAGCCTATTTTTCTTCCGCATGGACTATTCAGCATGTTCCTTTTTGTTAAATCTTTTTGTGTAGTCCTTTTTGTTGTAACTCTGATATGTATTCATCCGGAATCGTTTGTATATTGTGGTTCGCTATACCACGAAGAAATGCCATAACAAAGAGAGGATTACTCGACTAACGGGGATACCACTTGACATGTATTAGTTTGTATACTCTGTTATGTATCAATATATGTGTATATGATGATCTACTGTTCTGTGATGCATATTACATAGTTGTTATATTCTGTTCTGATAGATCCTCCAACCACCTATGGTTTTGTTTAAGTATTCATTGGGTATGTCGACCTGCTTGGTATGTCTATTGTCGATGTATTCAATAGATAGTTAGAGCAAGGCTTTAGATGGTCGCTCCTAACCAGCCTTATTCTTCGTGTTAGTTGACGACATTATCCTGTAGTGTCCTTGGCTAACGTGGGTATAGAGGTGGGGAGTCACAGGGTCTATGGGTGAATTTCATGCAGGGAAGGATGAAACTAGCGTAGGAAGCTTAGCCTCATCATGCCAGCCCCTTATAAGAAATAGGGGTTGCACATTTACTTGTACTTCTACTATTTCTTCGAATTTTAATTAAACTTTTTGTTCTTCTTTGTTGATGCAGTGGTCATAAAGTTCGATTTTGCCACCTTCGACCAGTCTGGCTCCGTTACCAAAGCCATTGTGACCGCCGTGTCCAAAGCGACGAAGGAGGTAATCAAGGTACCTCCGTGAAGGGGATTTGCCGTTGGAGGATTAGATTAGGAGGGTGCAGAGGTTAGGTGATCACGGTCCACCAGGCCTCCAACTCCATTTGCTAGCCAGACATCCATTTTTGACGAAGAGGGGTGCGCTGGGGGATAAAGCGGTGCTGATAGGGCATGTATCCCTGGAGATTAACGCCGCTTTAGACAACGATGACCTGGAGCCTTTGCTGAGATCGTTTTAGATGATGTCGGTGGAGATTCTTGTGTCTACCCACCGAGACTGATTTGTTTGGAGCCTGCACTCTAGGGAGGATGTCGTGGATGCCCATACTCAAGACACCCCGTTCGTAAGTTTCTGATGAGAAAGTAACAACTACAATCAAGTTTATGTTGTAAAAAGTCTTCATAAATATTTATATCGTTAAAAACTAAATTTATTGTAGTGAATTTTAAAACTACGTCGGTGGAGATTTTGGTGTCTACCTAGGCATGTAAATTGATACTTTTGGATACGGATAGTGCCATATCTGTATTTCTATCCGAAATCATTTTCGAATATCGGATATCTGTATCCATGAATGCGGGCAGATATAAGATATTTATCGGATATTATTTGACCAGTTCACAACCAATAAATCAAAATAAATAACTAGAAAATTTTGATTATATTATAAATACATTTTTTGTATTAAATATAAAAATAATAATAAATACACTAAGGAAAATAATTTTAAACGGTCAAAGTTGATTTTTTTTGTACATATTAATTTTTTTCATCTGGTAGTAAACGACAATCATTTTATATACTAAAATACATAAAAAACTATAATCTTAATAAAAATCAGACGGATAATTATAGATACAAATATTTCCATATTCGCATCCGTATCCGTTTTTCGGACGTCGGATAATTTTTCGCATTTTGGATACGGACGAAATTTGAATTTTTCAGCTACACACTGACAGCCTTATGTCTACCCACTGGGCCTGATCTGGTTGAAGCTGGCATAATAGGGAGGATGTCGTTGATGCCCGTACTCGGGACGCTCTGCTCGTAAGTTGCTGATGAGAAAGCAACAATTGCAACTCACGTGTATGTCGTAAAAAGTTTCGGCAATTATTTATATCGTTTAAAACCAAATTTGTTTAAGACTTAATGAAATTTATGTATAAACATCTAAAAATCAATCATCATGTAATTTTACATCATTTAAACTGAATAAAAGACTATTATATAGGTTGGATATATATATAAGAAGGATTTCATGATGGAAAATTAAGTAATACATTTTTCGGTTCTCAAAGGATTTCAAAGCTATCATACAGTTTTCATGGCATATAGGGTCAAGAAACCATAAACAAATAACATACTGGGCCAGGTGAAAAGTAATGAAAGTGAGAGAATATATTAGAAGAGGACAAATATATGAGAGTAATGAGAGCAAAAAATACGAACTCAATGGATTTTTGATGGAAGGAAGGGGTTTGTTTAATAGTTTCATAACTTACATCTTTCAATGTTAATCACACCATAATTGATCTTTCGACTATTTTATAATAGACACAATTGCTTAGAAACTAGCAAGGAAACTAAAATATAGACAAGAAATATATATACAATCGACATAATTGCTTAGGATTTCAAAGCTCTGATACCAAATGTGACAACACGCACTTTATTTGAGTTTAAGTGGAATCTAGTTTAGACAATTTAAATTTAACTCTTTCACGAAAATGGTTCAACCTCCTCTTTTATTTTTGTCCTCCAATATATATATGTATGTATGTATTTATAATATTTTTATAATTTCTAGAAATAGTGAACAAGTAGAAATGAGAAATGACAGAGCTTCGCTGCTCAATTCAGAAAATATAAGAAGAAAATTCAAGGGTTATTCCTGTATTTATAGGCACTTGAATCAATTCGGTATGTTAGATTATTGTTTATTAAATCCTGACAGTTTAGGCCTAGGTTCATTGTGTGCCGGCCCTAAACAACTGGTTGACCGATGATATAAAAGCGCTCGATCGGTTAAGACCGCTGTCGACCAGTGGGGACCGGTGATTTATTTTCGTTTTCTATTTACTTAAGCGTTAAGTTATATATTAAATGTTATCTTTACCATTATCAATATCTGTTATACTAATTATACTTTAGATTATTTTAATTCAAAATCTTCAAAGTCGATAACCTAATCGTTTGAACTTCAATCGAAAAACTTTATATGCGAAAGTCGATCATAAAAATACCACGAATACAATGGTGCAAGTTTCGTGGTCAAATTCTGACGTTTGCTCAAATTTCATTATTAAGCCTTATCATTTATTTATTAATTATTTTATTAATTACTGTTTATTTTAGGGAGTGTTATAAACAATTATTACCGATAATATGACATGCAATGATTTTCATCATGTGAAAACTTTCCGAAGCTTTATTTTCTGTGATATAGATCCTAGTATCGTTATATTGTCTTTGTATAATTTAACTGTTTTCATCTATCTGGGACCATGTGTATCCATAAACCATGCTGCAAAATATGACACAAATCAAATTAAGTATATGTTAAAAAAGGACCGACTTTTTAAAAATTTGAGTTTTAACATAAAAAATGATTATTTAATATGTGTGATTTTTTTTTGCAAAAAATAAACTCATGTGATTCTATTATAGTCATCAATGAAAAGAATAAAGTATCGATTCTGATTATTTAGTGGTGTACACATTGGACCACAAACATATGTATGGATTAACTTTAGTGATTCTTGGGCTCTCCGAGCTTTGCCTGATGGTAAAGGTTGTTGATGTTGTTTTCCAAGCATGCACCCTTCACATACATTGTTGATTTCCTTGATTGTTGGGTGGTCTTGCATCATATTCTTTTCATAGAGGATTGTCAATCCTTGAAAATTAAAATGTCCAAACTTTCAATGATATGGCTAAGACTCGTCTGCATATGCTGCATTGCTATATTGTTAGCGTATTTCCGTTATACTGGAAATCTTCTGTTTTCTTTCATTTTTATTCTTGAAATTTCAAGGATTTTGTTTCTCTTGTCATATATTATAGAAGAATCTCATTTGAAATGCAAAGAGTTTTCTTTCTCTATCATCTGTCCCACACCGAGTAGGTTTTGATCAATGGTGGGACTAGAAGTACATCCTTGATGTATCTTCTGTCTTTTCGTGTATCATAGCAATTGCGACTCTTCCTTTTGCTTCCATGAAGTCACCATTACCAATTTTGACTTTTTTTTAGCTTTGTCAAGTTTACAAAAGATAATTTTATTTTTGTCATGTGGTTACTACAACCATTATCAACGTGCCAAATACCATTCTTTTCTTCCGAAGTAGCTTGACAGACATAAAAAAGTTTATATTCTTCATCTGTCTCTTCTGAAAAGTTAGCACGGTGAGATTTCTTGAAGCAACGGTCTTTTTCAACATGGCCGAACATTTTACTATTTTGGCATTTTAATTTCCCTTTAAACCAACAATCTTTATCCAAGTGACAATTACTTCTACAAATAACGCATAAGGAAAATTTTCCATTGTTCTCAAGTTATTTCCCTTGGTTGCCCTTGCTTCTATAGCTTTGTTGTATCTTTCTACCTCCTTTTGCATTACGAGACAACAAATGAAATTTGGTTTAAAATATGTTTCTGCTGAATTTTCATTTACCTTTTATCATCAATTTTCGTATGCTTCAAGAGAGCCTTTTAGCTTGATCGGTGATGAGGTTTTTGAATTTTTTAATTCCTCTATCACCTAAATTATTGCATCATAATTTTCTGTATAAGAAATTAATAGTTTTTTCCGACTATTTTCTTGTTTGAACATGTTTCTCCATAGGTATTTATTGATTTGCCATTTTTTATATTCTAGAATGGTAATAATTTGGAGCCTCGTTTTCTTTCATCTCAAGATTTTCAGAATCTCTTTTAAGCTTCCGTAGTTTAACCATTCACACCTTTGTGGATCTTAAAACTCCTCTTTTATCGTGTCCCCACCCTCTTTGCACACATGGTTCGAGGGAAAATTTAATCTGCCATTGCTTGTTGTAGGCAAAACAATGCTTCAGAATCTTTTTGTTATCTTTTGGAATCCTCTTGATTTGTTGGAAGAGTAGACGTGTCTTCTAAGATAATGAATCTTTCCTCAACATTTTTTCATAGATTTTGCGAACAAAAATAGATCTTGAATTTGACAGACCAAAAACCATAATTTTCTGAATGGAAGATTGACGCAGGAAGAGAAGAGAAGAATGGTATGATTCGTTATTCATGATCTGAAGCAAGAACTGAACGCCCAGCCTTGATCAAACAGATCTCCGATTCCACTAGTAGGAATGTGATTAAAAAATTATAAAGAAAGAAATAGTAGAAGAATTTGATTTTTTTTAAAATTTGATAGTGTAGAATTTTTTTTCCATTTTTTCTTCTTTAGTACATTATGCCAAGAATGACATATTTATACATATACTCAACCTTTAGAAAGAGACAAATTTAACCATTCAATAAAAAACACAATTATTGATTAAAGACCTCGTATGAAATAAAATAATTTTACATCAACATACGTGATTTTTCATAATTAATGGATACAACTTTTCACACAACTTTTCACAAATGGATGTCGTAGTGAAAACGTTTCTTTGTGGAAGTTTTTCTCAATAGATCTTTTATCATCCAAATCACAAAGAGATAAATTTGGAGAGAAAATAAATGGACATGAAATCAGAAATCAATACAAAAGTGATTCCACACAACCAACCTCTTTATTGATTCATCAAAATTTATTCACAATTAATCGAACAAAATAAAAGTGAACAAAATACAAATTGAACCAATAACCAAATTGAGAAAGAGAGCTTGATCTCTATGACTAAAATTATAGGAGGTGAAGAACAAGGATGGAAGCTGAGAGAATTAGCAAATAGATTTTCGCACATTTTACACTCTCTTATAGGCTCTATTTATAACATCAATTACTTAAATGTCTAAGTTAATATTAGATGACAAAAAACAAGTTTATTAGACATTTAGAGAGAGAAATAAACATAATCAAATGGATGTCGTAGTGAAAACGTTGCTTTGCGGAAGTTTTTCTCAATAGATCTTTTATCATCCAAATGACAAAGATATAAATTTGGAGAGAAAATAAACGGACATGAAATCCGAAATCGATACAAAAGAGATTCCACACAACCACCCTCTTTATTGATTCATCAAAATTTATTCATAATTAATCGAACAAAATAAAAGTGAACAAAATAAAAATTCAACAAATAACCAAATTGAGAAAGAGAGCTTGATCTCTATGACTAAAAGTGTTGGAGGTGAAGAACAAGGATGGAAGATGAGAGAATTAGCAACTATATTTTCACACATTTTAAACTCTCTTATAGGCTCTATTTATAACATCAATTACTTAATGTCCAAGTTAATATTAGATGGCAAAAAACAAGTTGATTAGCTAATTAGAGAGGGAAATAAACATAATCAAATATGTCTGTTAATTAGGGGAAACAAAATCTTTTCTTTCTTTCTTTTGTACATTTATTTCTTTTTATTTGTGATTTTGTACCCCAAAATTTAACGCTCCAACTTGATGCAAAATCACATATCTTCAACATATCAAGCATGTCATTTCTAGATCCATCACAACTCCGTATAACTCAATCATACAAATTACAAACCTCTACCACCTCCTACAAGTGATGCATCTCCCTTTCATGAGGCACACCACACCAGTCGGTCTCAAAAGCGTTTGCAATACCACAAAGATCTTCATGCAATTTTTTTGGATTTTCTACTCAACACTCGTCTACCACTCGATCTGAGCTCATTACATGATCACTATCTATCTCTCGAGGATCGTCAACATGATGTAACGTCCTGATATTTTGAACCATTCGCATCCGCACATGTCGGACTTGAGTTTCTCAAAATACCGCGTTGTAAATAAAATTTGGCAAATCTCAGAATATACAGTAAATAAATAATCACAGATCACAGACACAGTAAATAATAGTGCAGCGGAATTAAAAGAGGTAGTAGTTCATGAAGATACTATATAAAAATAAGATACATTAGAGTTAAACAAGATACAACAAAAGAATAACAAGATATATCAAGTACAAATCAGAATACTACACTGGAATCATCGGATACTGAAAGCAAAATAAATGGTTGGATCTTCAAGTAAAGCTCCAACTTCGAAGGTGCGTCTTAAGTGCTAAATCACCCAGTCTGACTCGAGCGTAAAGCCAAACACAAAACACTCGAGTCGGGACATAAATACTTATGAACTGTAAATCAACTCAAGTGAACAGTAACAAAATGCATCAGTAACTTAAAGGATGTTTGGGATCGTCCATCCTTTAAGGATCCGTTAAACTATTTACTATGTAGTAATATTGCGCTATTATAATAGTGTCTACAGTAAAATAAACTTACTTTTAAATACCGTTGAAGGGTTACCCATATAGCCCCCAACACGTAATAGTCCCAGTAGTCCATCCAATATCAGCATATCTCTAAATCGGATGATTACCCTAAATACTCCATTGATGCAGCCCAGCCTATTGATGAAGCAACGCAATTGATCGAGTCATTGAAATCGAGTCATTTGAAGATTTTAGGTCGCTCGCGACCTAGTGAAGAGGTCTTAGGTCGCTCACGACCTAGTGGAGGGCGCATGTGACGACCGCCCATGACTCCCGCACCAAAACAAGGAAATAATGCTCTGAAAGGCGTGCCAGGAAGCCATGGGTGACCGTCAAGGGTAGAATAAACATCGCACAATCTATTGCATAACTCACAGCGCATGGATAAAATACAATAGAGAAATATATGTATAGTGAAGCTTCATAACGGAATATCATCAAATAAGCATCTTAGAAGTTTGATACAATCATCAGAACAGTCAATACATCAAAACCTCACTACAAAGCACTCAAAGTATATACAGCGGAACACCCAGTACATAATATGAAATATTATGCAAAAGCCTCCTGCTCGTCTTCCTCATCATCAACGTAGATCTCCGAGAACAGCACCTGTCACCTGCTACCTAGTCTGCCCATCCCAACATGGATGAACAGCCCAAGGTAATAAGAGGAGACATAAAACCTTGAGTCAGACAAAGTCTTAGTGAGCAGTAAATCAACTATCAAACATACCAAAAGAGCATAAGGGATAAAAGGAATAGGAACCCAAATCATCCCACTCCACCTCTTTCTACAGTGATAGCCCCCAGACACACACTAAGGAGAAGCAAGCATAGCAAAGCAGATAATTAAAGTAAGGCAATAATCACTCGAGTCAAGGTCGATGTTTTCCAAATACAAACCCCCAAGGCCTAAACCAAGATCAGATAAGCACCCAGAAAACACCGCTCTTGAGACCGAATGATGATTCAATCAAACGTCCAAACATCCATGACTCTGGCTATCACTGTTATCATTTCCTTGATTTCACCGTTAGTTGAATGACCATCTGTCAAGGGCTAATGGTAACCCCGGTTCTAGACATAACTCCGCACGTCGTCGCAGCCCGTGCCTAGGAATTTTCGCAACTACCCAGAGTACTAGCACGTCGTCGCAGCCCGTGCTTGGAACGTCGTCGCAGCCCGTTCCAACATGCTCTTGCTTTGAGCATGCTAGAACCTTCAACAACGGTGAGATCTCAGCCTCCTAGTCATCCTCCTCGACGACTATTTTCATACTAGCTTAAGCGCCTCTCGAGCCATCCATTATCAACCAACTCGCGTCGCATCATTGAGTTATCAACATGCTTGGGATGATCCCGTCTGGATTAAACCAAGGCTATCTCACATCATGCTTCGCTTTATCGCATCATAGCAAAGTCTCATCTCAACATCATGGCTTGCCTCATCGAATCATGGCAAAGTCCCATCTCAACATCATCTAATTCATACATATGAGCTTCAACATCCGCTTCATATGCCACAAGCAGCTTTCCTTATTCAAGAGCCTCTTCCGTAGCTTTTGAATCGTCTTTGACCATACTTGTCCAAATCTAACAACTAGATAACTTATTCACAACAATCAAACAAGGCAAACATTAATCCAAACAAATAAGTAGTCAATCAAGATCTAAATAGGCATTTATAACTAAAATGGCAATTTCGTAAATAAATGAGCAAGGATCTATCATACATGAATCAAGGGTTTTTAGCATAGATCTAACAAATATAAATCATGGGTTTTGTCTCTACAACTTGATAAATGAACTTGCATAAGTAAACATCTTCATAAGTAATGGATCTAAACTTGGACCTAAAGAAATATGCATAAAATCACTATCTACAACACTTCAACAAACCACCAATCCAATATACTCCTTTGGGTCCGCGTGAGAGATAACCACCACTCACTGAATCACTCAAACACTTCAAAAACTAATCACTTCAGATCTGGACAGCAAGGATTCAAGCTTGATTCGTCGAAATCTTGCTTGAAACGATGGAATCTAGCTTCGTTGGATGAAGATCTTCAACTTTGACTCTTGGATCTTCGATCTTGGATGGATGTTGGAACTAGATTAGAGTGGAGAAAAGAAGATGAAGAAATGTTGTAGTCGAGCTCTCAAAATGGCAGCACTTCGTCGCTTCAAAAACCGGTGCCAAAAAGTGAAGAAATGGTCGCGTATTTATAGGCTGAAATCACCCTTAACTCGGTCAGGCCTAACTCGCTTGGAGTTAACTCGCTCGGTCTTAGGTCGTTGCCGACCTAAGAATCTCCCCGACCTAACTTAGTTCGCCACCGACCTAACTAATCACAGCTCAACACTAAGTCGCCTGGACCTAGCTCTCGACTTACGACTTAACAACCCCACACGACTCATCGACCTAACTAATCACAGGGCCACCTAGCTAATCATACCGACTCATCATAGGTCGTTTACGACCTATCCCTAACTTGATCATACGACTCATCTACCTATGACTTAACCCCAAGGCCAACTCAACGACTCATCAGGGATGCCGATCTAACTCCTAGCCGACCTACGACCCAACTAACCAACGACTCAACACACAGAACCAACCTTAGGTCGCATACGACCTATCCTAACTCGGCATAGCCAACCTACCGTTCTCACAGAGATGCCGACCTAACACCCTCACCATATAACCGACCTAACGATCTAGCAAGGGTACCGACCTAACCAACACAGGGTCACACGACCTAACAGCATAAGCCTTGAGCGACTTAACACTTAACACCTATAACGACCTAACTAAACACGGGACAGCCGACCTACTAGACATAGTGACTTATCATAGGTCGCTTACGACCTAACTCCCTAAGGTCGCTTCACCGACCTATCCCCTATACCACTATCCCACTAAGTCGTCCAATCCTATAGGTCGGTCCAACCTGTAGGTCGCTCCAACTCGTTAACTCCTAAGTCGCCAGCTCCTTAACTCGGTCAATCCCTTAGATCGGTCATATCTTAAGTCGGCAACTATCATGAGTCGGCCAACCTCTAAGCCGCTAACTACTATGTCATTCTAACCCTTAAGTCGTAAACCCTACCACTTAGGTTCAAAATGACTCAAGCAATACAAATCAACTTAATGCAATTATTTTTACGATTTAATCGACACGTGAGAAACGGGTCGTTACAGCGCATACGAGATAACACATCATCGGATTGGAGTCATTCAAAGGAAGGAGCTTTAGATCGTCCACGACTTAGGGAAGGTCGCTAGCGTTTCAACGGGCTAAGCATTCTGACCTTCAAGCAACCAAACGAGTAAGCGTTCCAGTAGGTCGCTCATGACCTAAGTTAAGTCGCTCATCCCTGCTTAGGTCGCTCATATTTTAAATCACTGCCGTGTGTTAAGTCGCTAAGTTGATTCTGAAGATAGGTCGCTAAGTCGCTCCTGGAAGAGTTCTTATGGCGCTGACGTTTGGGTCGCATAGGCCTTAAGTCGCGTACTGTTTGTTATGACATTATATTTTATTAGTCGCTCCATGTTAGGTCGTATATTCTATTTAGGTCGTTTGATGTGATGTTGTAATAAGTTGAGTCGCTGTACCTTTTAAGTCATCGAGTTTTGGGTCGTGTTTGTCTTTGAGTCGCTATGTGTTGTAACTCGAGTCAGTTAGGTCGTGTGTGTTGTATTGATAGGCCATGTGATGTTGAGTTGTGTTATTTCTAAGTCGTAGGTCGCGTGGCGACTTATGATGAGTCGGTCGATGATAAGTCGTTGCCGACCTATGCTAAGTCGTGTATGCAAGTGTTGTGCATATTGTAAGCCTATAAATAGGCATGGTGTGGGTCATTTGTAACTAGGTTATTGTTGAATAAAATTCTTGTTTGTTAGCTTTGTGCTTTCATAAAATTGGTAGTTGAGTGTGATCTCCTATCTCCACTTACGGTATTCGAGTGCGCTCGAATCAACGTTCGTTGAAGCCAATTCGTGGAATCAAGTGCGCTTGATCAACGCTCGAAGAATTGTAGATCTCTCTTCACGGTATCATGCACGATCAACGTGTCAGAGATAGCTAGAATTCGATATCTTTGGACCAACGAATTTGGGCATTTCAGTATCATTCAATCCACCGATTGCTACTTTCACCGTTTCATCTAATTTTTTGTATTTCCGCTGCGTCAGTTTTGGTATCAAAGCTAGACTTAGCCAATCATTGCTAAGCCAAGTCTTGGAGCCAAGGAGTTTGAAGTTGAAGTTGGTGTTCATCGTGTTCATCTTGAAGTTGCAACAAGTTGGGTGTTTCCGATCCATTTCATTTTGGATCAAAGTCCAGAAAGTGTTTGAATTTTTTTGGAGAAGAGTTTGAAGTGCTTGAGTTTGATCCGAGCCTTGTTAGAAGCCGAGCCGACCTAACCCTTAGGTCATTGCATATTGTCCGAGCTAGTGGTAGCCATGACTTGTTGTTCAAGTTTGAGTTGAAGATTTGTAAAATTTTGAAGTGTTTGTGTTGATTCAATGATGCCACCAAGGAGAGCTAACAGCCATTAAAATATTAAAGCGTTGTATAGAAGAGAAGAAGCCGAGCAAATGGAACAACGTATCAATGAGAAGTTTGATGAAGGTATTGGAAAGTTAGAGAAATTAATGAATGATTTGAATAAAAATCAAAGGAGGAGATCACCAGTCTCGAACCATGGAGGAAACAGAGTTTCGCCATCGGTTATGGAAGCGAGAAGGGTGTCGCCGCAATCTTTTAGAGAAAGAAGAGAAACATCAATTTCATCAAGGAGAGATCACCATGACTATGGACATGAAGAGAGAAGAACTCCACATGAGTTTGAAGATGAGCCATATCGTGATGAAGAGAGACATAATAGAAGAGACATGCGTGATCGAAGGGATGTTGATGGTCAAGATCGATATAGACGTACATATGAGTTGGATGAAGAGGGTGATAGAGCTAGCATTCATTATCAAGATCGAGACCAAGTTCGAAATTCATATCGGGGTGTAGATGATGATCGTCGATGGGAATCGGGTATGAAGATGGAGATTCCAGAGTTCAAGGGTGGAATGGTAGCTGAAGAATTTCTTGATTGGTTGTCTAATATTGAAGAGATCTTTGATTTCAACGAGGTTCCTGAGCATAGAAGAGTGAAGTTGGTAGCTACTAGGTTGAGGGGTAGAGCTATGGCATGGTGGCAGCAAACTAAACTTACACGGGAGAGAATGGGGAAGTCGAAGATTGAATCATGGGAGAGAATGACGAAGATGATGAATGCTACATTCTTACCTTACAATTATCAATCACTCATGTATCAGAGGTTGCAGAATCTGAGGCAAGGGACGAAGACTGTTAATGATTATGCCGATGAATTTTATCAACTGATTGCTCGAAATGACATTATGGAGATAGAGGAACAATTGACTGCTAGGTTTGTTGGAGGGTTGAGGATGCAGATTCAAGATACGGTGAATATGTTTGATCCAAGATCTGTAGCAGAAGCACATTAGAAAGCGTTGGCTTGGGAGAAGCAGGGAAGATGAGGAGGTGGAGTGTTTCCAAGTTCCAATACTCAGAACAAAGGTGCTAGTGGGAGTTCCAATGTTTCGAAAACTTTCAGTAAACCAGTTGTGAAGACAAAGGTCAACAACAGTTTCAAGTGTTATAATTGCCAGGAAGTGGGTCACAAGAGTAATGAATGTCCGAAGCCGAAGAAACGAACTATGATTGCTGAAGTTGAAGGTGAGGATGTTGGTGAAAGTTATTCTAGTCCAATTGAGGAGGATGAACAGGATATTGCGTCAGGAGATGAAGGATGTAATCTAATGATGAGGAGGTCTTGTTTAATACCGAAGCATGAAGAAGAAGCTAGTTGGTTGAGGAGTAACATCTTTCAGTCAACAAGAACTATTTTGGGGAAGGTTTGTAAATTTGTGATTGACGTAGGAAGTTGTGACAATATTATTTCTACTGAAGCTGTGAGAAAGTTAAAGTTGAAAACGGAGAAACATCCTAATCCTTACAAGTTAGCGTGGCTAAGAAAAGGAGGAGAGGTGAAGGTGGACAGACGAGTTCAAGTTCCATTTTCTACTGGGAAGAAGTATAAAGACGAGATCTGGTGTGATGTGGTGGAGATGGATGTTTGTCACTTGCTTTTGGGAAGACCATGGCAGTATGATCGAGCAGTGCAGCATGACGGCCGGACCAATAGCTACAGTTTTATGTTTGAGGATGTTAAGATCATTTTGGTTCCAAAGAAGAGACAACAAGGAGAAAGCAAGTCAGAAGAGATTGAGGAGTTGAAGACTTTAGTGACTTTGAAGGAATTTATTGAAGAAGTAGAGGAGAGTCCAGGGGTGTTTTTGTTGATTGGACATGAAGCTACTGAGTATGTTGAAGTCCCAGAGGAAGTAAAGCCGGTATTGGAAGAATTCAGAGATGTGTTTCCTGAAGAGATTCCAACGGAGTTACCACCGTTGCGGGATATTCAACATCAGATTGATCTTGTGCAAGGGGCAGTATTACCACACAGGCCACATTACAGGATGAGTCCTAAGGAGCATGAGGAACTGAGAAGGTAGGTGGAGGAGTTGTTAGAACAGGGGCGTATTCAGGAGAGTTTGAGTCCATGTGCTGTGCCAGCTTTATTGGTGCCAAAGAAGGATGGTTCGTGGAGGATGTGTACAGACATTCGGGCTCAAAACAAGATCACTGTGAGATACATATTTCCTATGCCGAGGTTCGATGATTTAATTGATCAGTTGAGTGGAGCTGTTGTGTTCTCGAAGATTGACTTGAAGAGTGGATATCATCAGATTCGTATTAGACCGGGTGATGAGTGGAAGACTGCTTTCAAAACCAGGGAAGGTTTATACGAATGGTTGGTTATGCCGTTTGGTTTATCGAATGCACCAAGTACTTTTATGAGAGTGATGAACCAGATTTTCAGATCTTACATTGGAAACTTTGTGGTAGTTTACTTTGATGATATTTTGATCTACAGTGGGAGTATGGAAAAGCATGTCCAGCATTTGCGTGAAGTACTGTTGATTCTACGGATGGAGAAATTTTATGCTGCAACGAAGAAGTGTGTGTTTATGACGGATAGTGTTTTATTTCTGGGGTATGTTCTGTCAAAGGAAGGCATTCAAGTGGATGAAAGTAAAGTGGAAGCTGTCAGGAATTGGCCACAACCCAAGACAATTACTGAAGTGAGGAGTTTTCATGGGTTGGTTTCATTTTACCGAAGATTCATTCCACACTTTAGCAGTATAATGGCACCTGTAACCGATTGCATGAAAGGAAAGAAATTTGCATGGTCAGAGGAAGCAGGGGTTGCTTTTGAGTGGATCAAGGAACTTTTGACGACGGCGCCAATTCTTGTATTACCAGACTTTCAGTTGTTATTTGAGCTACATACTGATGCATCTAAAGTTGGGATTGGTGGAGTACTGAGTCAGAGTGGAAGACCAGTTGCTTATTTCAGTGAGGAGTTGTCAGGAGCCAAGTTGAGATATAGTACTTATGTGTTGAGTTTTACGCAATTGTTCAAGCAGTGAAACACTGAAGACACTATCTATTTCAGAAAGAGTTTGCACTTTACACTGATCATGAAGCATTGAAACATTTGCAAGGGCAGGACAAGATTTCAGCAAGGCATGCATCGTGGATTGCCTATTTGCAGCAGTTTACTTTCGTCGTGAAACATAAGTCAGGAGTGACGAATTGTGTGGCTGAAGCTTTGAGTAGGAGGAGTCATTTATTGACGACAATGAAAGTTGAGGTGACGGATTTTGAATTACTGCCAGAACTGCTTGAAGAAGATTCTTACTTTATGAAATTTGTTGAAAAGGTCAAGGAGGGGAATTCTGATGAATTTTTGTTGGTGGATGGTTTTCTGTTTAAGGGAAATCGATTATGTATACCAGATAGCAGTTTGAGAATGAAGATTATCAAGGATTTGCACGAGGAAGGACATGTAGGAAGGGATCGCACATTACAGTTGATTTCTCAATCTTATTATTGGCTGTCAGTGAGAAGGGAAGTTGAAAGGTTTGTGGTAGATGTCATGTTTGTCAGGTTTCGAAAGGGACAGCTATAAATGTGGGATTGTATATGCCATTACCTGTTCCTACAAAACCGTGGGTAGACATTAGCACGGATTTCGTGTTGGGTTTGCCGAGAACTCAAAGGGGGAATGACTCTATATATGTTGTGGTGGATCGTTTCTCGAAGATAGTACATTTTGTTGCTTGTAAGAAGACGGCAGTTGCAGTTCATGTAGCACAGTTGTTCTTCAAAGAGATCTATCGTTTACATGGTTTACCAGAATCTATAGTTTCAGATAGGGATAATAGATTTCTGAGTCATTTTTGGCTGAGTTTGTGGAAGATGGTGGGAACAAAGCTAAATTTTAGTAGCGCTTATCATCCGCAAACAGATGGGCAAACAGAGGTGGTGAATAGATCATTGGGAAATTTATTACGGTGTCTTGTGAAGGACAATCTGAAGAGCTGGGACGTGAAGTTATGCCAAGCAGAGTTTGCACATAATCATGCAGTGAATCGTAGCACGGGTTTCAGTCCATTTCAGATTGTATATTCAAGCTTGCCGAAGGGGCCGTTGGATTTAACGATAATGCCGCAACCGAAGGGGATAGTTAAACGAGCTGCTAATTTTGTTGATGGTTTGATAGAGTGTCATAGAATCGTTTAGGAACGATTGGAGAAGACGAATGAGAAGTATAAACGATCTGCAGATTTGAAGCGAAGAAATGTTGAATTTAATGAAGGAGATTTAGTATATGCTGTGCTAACAAAGGATCTTTATCAGTGGGAACTTATAATAAACTTAAAGTTCGAAAAATTGGTCCTGTAGAGATTGTAAAACGGATCAATGAAAATGCTTATAGGTTGAAGCTGCCGGAGGGTGTGTATACTTCTGATGTGTTTAATGTTAAACATTTAATACCTTATTATGGGAATGAACAGTCCAATGGGGAAGAACTTTTAAATTCGAGGACGAATTTTTCCCAACCAGGGGAGGATGATGCAGCCCAGCCTTTTGATGAAGCTACACAATTGATCGAGTCATTGAAATCGAGTCATTTGAAGATTTTAGGTCGCTCGCGACCTAGTGAAGAGGTCTTAGGTCGCTCACGACCTAGTGGAGGGCGCATACGAGATAACACATCATCGGATTGGAGTCGTTCAAAGGAAGGAGCTTTAGATCGTCCACGACCTAGGGAAGGTCGCTAGCGTGTCGACGGGCTAAGCATTCGGACATTCAAGCAACCAAATGAGTAAGCATTCCAGTAGGTCGCTCACGACCTAAGTTAAGTCGCTCATCCCTGCTTAGGTCGCTCATATTTTAAATCGCTGTCGTGTGTTAAGTCGCTAAGTTGATTCTGAAGATAGGTCACTAAGTCGCTCCTGGAAGAGTTCTTATGGCGCTGATGTTTGGGTCGCGTAGGCCTTAAGTCGCGTACTGTTTGTTATGACATTATATTTTATGAGTCGCTCCATGTTAGGTCGTATATTCTCTTTAAGTCGTTTGATGTGATGTTGTAATAAGTTGAGTCGCTGTACCTTTTAAGTCGCCGAGTTTTGGGTCGTGTTTGTCTTTGAGTCTCTATGTGTTGTAACTCGAGTCAGTTAGGTCGCGTGTGTTGTATTGATAGGCCATGTGATGTTGACTCGTGTTATTTCTAAGTCGTAGGTCGCATGGCGACTTATGATGAGTCGGTCGATGATAAATCGTTGCCGACCTATGCTAAGTCGTGTATGCAAGTTGATGCAGCTCAGGGGATAAGTCATACACGACTTAAGGAGGAAGGCTTAGGTCGTTCACGGGTTAAACAAGGTCGGCCACGACCTAACAGGGCACATGGGAAGGAGTTACGACCTATAGCTATAGGAGCTAAGGGAGAAGCAATACGAGCTAACGGCATGGAGTTAAGTCGTCCACGACTTAAGGTTAAAACTATAGGTCGTCCACGACCTAATTGGAGACCAGAGGGGAAGTTGTGCCGAGTTAACGACCTAACTCTAAAGGATTACGACCTAAGTAGAGCCGCTTTTGTATTGAGTCGTTAGGTCGCCAACGACCTAAGTGTTGAGTCTGTATTTCTTTAAGTCGTGTTGAATTTTAGGTTGTTACCGACCTATGTGTTGTGTTGTAATATTGCATTTGTTAAGTCATTATGTCGCTGGAGCTTGTTATGTCCTTAACTCGTATGTGATAAGTCGTAGGTCGGCATATAGATAAGTCGGCCGAATGGGTGTTGTGTTGTAATTCGTTGAGTCGTTAGACTTAAGTCGTAAGTCGTGTCATTTGTTGTATTGTGTTGTACTTGGGTCTAAGTCGCTATGAGGGTAACTCGAGTCAGTTAGGTCGGCAACGACTTAAGAGGAGTTAAGTCAGCAACGACTTAAGGGTCAGATAGTGAAATGCTATAAATAGGGGTGTGTTGTACATTTCAGAGGTTGTTGATTTTTGAATAAAATTCTTGTTTGATTGCTGTGTGCTTTCAAATTAAATTGGTAGTTGAGTGTAATCTCCTATCTCCACTTTCGGTTATTCGAGTGCGCTCGAATCAACGATTGTTGAAGCCAATTCGCGGCATCAAGTGCGCTTGATCAACGTTTGAAGAATTGTAGATTTTCTTTCACGGTATCGTGCGCGATCAACTTGTCGAAGATAGCTAGAATTCGGTATCTTTGTGATCAACGAATTTGGACATTTCAGTATCTTCAATCCACCTTTTGCTACTTTCATCGATCTATATCGATTAGTCATTATCCGCTGCGTCAGTTTTTGGTATCAAAGCTTGACTTAGCCAATCATAGCTAAGACGAGTCTTGGAGCCAAGGAGTTTGAAGTTTGGTGTTCATTGTGTTCATCTTGAAGTTACAACAAGAGAAGAACTTTCGATCCATTTCATTTTGGATCAAAGTGTGGAAGTTGTTTGAATTTGGTTTGTGTTGAAGTGTTGAGGCCGAGCCAAGTTGAGTTGGAGCCGTGTTTGTTTGACTTGTGTTGAAGATTTTTTTGATGTATTAGTTGAAGTGTTGTGAAGTTCAACCATGCCACCAAGGAGAGCTAATCGTCATCAAAATGTTGAAGCGTTGTATAGAAGAGAAGAAGCCGAGCAAATGGAACAACGCATTAATAAGAAATTTGATGAAGGTATTGGAAAGCTAGAGAAGTTGATGAATGATTTGAACCAAAAACAAAGGAGGAGATCACCAATCTCGAACCATGGAGGAAACAGAGTTTCGTCATCGGTTACGGAAGCGAGGGGGGTATCACCACAATCGTTTAGAGAAAGAAGAGAAACATCAATTTCATCAAGGAGAGATCACCATGACTATGGGCACGAAGAGAGGAGAACTCCACAAGAGTTTGAAAATGAGCCATATAGAGATGAAGAGAGACATAGTAGAAGAGACATGCGTGATCAAAAGGATGTTGATGGTCGAGATCGATATAGACATACATTTGATTTCAATGAAGAGGGTGATAGAGCTAGCATTCATTATCGAGACCGAGACCAAGTTCGAAACTTATATAGGGATGTAGAAGATGACCGTCGATGGGAATCGGGTATGAAGATGGAAATTCCAGAATTCAAGGGTGGAATGGTAGCTGAAGAATTTCTTGATTGGTTGTCTAATGTTGAAGAGATTTTTGACTTTAAAGAAGTTCCTGAGCATAAAAGAGTGAAGTTAGTTGCTACTAGGTTGAGGGGGAGAGCTTTAGCATGGTGGCAGCAAACTAAACTTACATGGGAGAGAATGGGAAAGTCAAAGATTGAATCATGGGAGAAGATGAAGAAGTTGATGAGAGCTACATTTTTACCTTACAATTATCAATCACTCATGTATCAGAGGTTACAGAATTTGAGGCAAGGGACGAAGACTGTTAATGATTATGCTGACGAGTTTTATCAACTGATTGCTCGAAATGACATTATAGAGGCAGAAGAACAGTTGACTGCTAGGTTTGTTGGAGGTTTGCGAATGTAGCTCCAGGATATGGTTAATATGTTTGACTCGAGATCTGTGGCTGAAGCGCACCAGAAGGCGTTGGCTTGGGAGAAGCAGGGAAGACGAGGAGGTGGTGTGTTTACAAATTCCAACAATCAAGTGAAGGGTGCCAGTGGGAGTTCCAATGTTTCTAAAGTTGTTAGTAAACCAGTTGTGAATGAAGTTGCGTAGACGAAGGTCAACAACAATTTCAAGTGTTACAATTGCCAGGAAGCGGGTCACAAGAGTAATGAATGTCCGAAGCCGAAGAAACGAACTATGATCGTTGAAGTTTAAGGTGAAGATATTGATGAAGGTTATTCTAGCCCAGTTGAGGAGGATGAACATGATATTGCGTCAGGAGATGAAGGATTTAATCTAATGATGAGGAGGTCTTGTTTAATACCGAAGCAAGAAGAAGAAGCTAGTTGGTTAAGGAGTAACATCTTTCAGTCAACGTGCACTATTCTGGGGAAGGTTTGTAAATTTGTGATTGACGCTGGAAGTTGTGACAATATTATTCCTACTGAAGCTGTGAGAAAGTTGAAGTTGAAGACGGAGAAACATCCTAATCCTTACAAGTTAGCGTGGCTGAGAAAAGGAGGAGAGGTGAAGGTGGATAGGCGAGTTCGAGTTTCATTTTCTATTGGGAAGAAATATAAAGACGAGATCTGGTGTGATGTAGTTGAGATGGATGTTTGTCACTTACTTTTGGGAAGACCATGGCAGTATGATCGAGCAGTACAACATGACGGTCGGACCAATAGCTACAGCTTTATGTTTGAAGGTGTTAAGATTATTTTTGTTCCAAAGAAGAGACAACAGGAAGAGAGAAAATCTGAAGAGATTGAGGAGCTGAAGACTTTATTGACTTTGAAGGAATTTATTGAAGAAGTAGAAGAGAGTCCTGAGGTATTTTTGTTGATTGGATATGAAGCCACTGAATCTGTAGAAGTTCGAGAGGAAGTAAAACCGGTATTGGAATAATTCAGAGATGTGTTTCCTGAAGAATTGCCAACGGAGTTACCACCATTGCGGGATATTCAACATCAGATTGATCTTGTGCCAGGGGCAGTATTACCACATAGGACACATTATAGGATGAGTCCTAAGGAGCATGAGGAACTGAGAAGGCAGGTGGAGGAGCTGTTAGAACAAGGGCGTGTTCAGGAGAGTTTGAGTCCTTGTGCAGTGCCAGCTTTATTGGTGCCAAAGAAGGATGGTTCGTGGAGAATGTGTATGGATAGTCGAGCTCTAAACATGATCACTGTGAGATACAGGTTTCCTATGCCGAGGTTTGATGATTTGATTGATCAGCTGAGTGGGGCTATTGTGTTTTCAAAGATTGACTTGAAGAGTGGATACCATCAGATTCGTATTAGACCGGGTGATGAATGGAAGGCTGCTTTCAAAACCAGGGAAGGTTTATACGAATGGTTGGTTATGTCGTTTGGTTTATCGAATGCACCGAGTGCTTTTATGAGAGTGATGAACCAGATTTTCAGACCATACATTGGGAAGTTTGTGGTAGTTTACTTTGATGATATTTTGATCTACAGTCGAAGCATGGAAAAGCATGTCCAGCATTTGCGTGAAGTAATGTTGATTCTACGATAGGAGAAATTTTATGCTGCAACAAAGAAGTGTGTGTTTATGACGGACAATGTTTTGTTTCTAGGATATGTTCTATCGAAGGAAGGAATTCAAGTGGATGAAAGTAAAGTAGAAGCTGTCAGGAGTTGGCCACAGCCCAAGACAATTACTGAAGTGAGAAGTTTTCATGGATTGGTATCTTTCTATCGAAGATTTATTCCACACTTCAGCAGTGTGATGGCACCAGTAACTGATTGCATGAAAGGAAAGAAGTTTGTATGGACAGAGGAAGCATGGGTTGCTTTTGAGCGAATCAAGAAACTGTTGACGTCAGCGCCAATTCTTGTATTACCAGACTTTCAATTGTTGTTTGAGCTACACAATGATGCATCTAAGGTTGGAATCGGAGGGGTATTGAGTCAGAAGGGACGTCCTATTGCATACTTTAGTGAGAATTTATCAGGGGCAAAGATGAGATATAGTACGTATGAAGTGGAGTTTTATGCCGTAGTGCAAGCAGTGAAACATTGGAGACACTATCTGTTCCATAAGGACTTTGTTCTGTTCCATAAGGACTTTGTTCTTTACACAGACCATGAAGCTTTGAAGCATTTGCAGGGACAGGACAAGATTTCAGCAAGGCATGCATCATGGATTGCCTATCTGCACCAATTTACGTTTGTTGTGAAACATAAATCGGGAATTACGAATCGTGTAGCGGATGCATTGAGCAGAAGGAATCACTTGTTGACTACAATGAAGGTTGAGGTGACAGGGTTTGAATTATTACCAGAACTGATTGAAGAAGATCCTTACTTTAAGAAATTTGTTGAGAAAGTTAAGGAGGGAAGTTCTGATGAATTTGTGTTGATTGATGGTTTCTTATTTAAGGGGAATCAATTGTGTGTACCGGATTGTAGCTTGCGAATGAAGATAGTAAAGGAGCTTCATGAGGAAGGACATGTGGGTAGTGACCGAACATTGCAGTTAATCTCTCAATCCTACTATTTGCCATCGATGAGGAAGGAAGTTGAAAGATTTGTTCAGAGATGTCATGTTTGTCAAGTTTCGAAAGGGACAGCTACAAATGCGGGTTTGTATATGCCTTTACCTGTACCTACAAAACCTTGGATGGACGTTAGTATGGATTTCGTGTTGGGTTTGCCAAGAACGCAAAGGGGAAATGACTCGATATATGTTGTGGTGGATCGTTTCTCGAAGATGATACATTTTGTTGCTTGTAAGAAGACGGCGGATGCTGTTCATGTTGCTCAGTTATTTTTCAAAGAGATCTATCGAATTCATGGATTGCCAGAATCTATTGTGTCGGATAGAGATACTCGTTTTCTGAGTCACTTTTGGGTAAGTTTGTGGAAGATGGTTGGAACGAAGTTAAACTTTAGCAGCGCCTATCATCCGCAAACAGATGGACAGACAGAAGTTGTTAACAGATCGCTGGGGAATTTATTACGATGTCTTGTGAAGGATAATCTGAAGAGTTGGGACATGAAGTTATGCCAAGAAGAGTTTGCACATAATCATGCAGTTAATAGAAGCACAGGTTACAGTCCATTTCAGATTGTATATTCAAATCTACCCAGGGGACCGTTGGATTTAGCGGTAGTGCCACAACCAAAGGGGATGGTTAAACGAGCTATAGACTTTGTTGATGGGATGACTGAATGTCATAAAATCGTTCAGGAGCGATTGGAGAAAGCAAATGAGAAGTATAAGTGAACTGTAGATTTGAAGCGACGAAGTGTTGAATTTAACGAGGGTGATTTGGTTTACGCCGTGTTAACCAAGGATCGATTTCCAGTAGGTGCTTATAACAAGCTGAAAGCCAGAAAAATTTGTCCTGTAGAAGTTGTGAAACGGATTAATGAAAATGCTTATAAGTTGACGCTGCCAGAGGATGTTACACTTCTGACGTGTTCAATGTTAAGCATATTGTACCATATTATGGATATGGACAATCTAATGTGGAAGAATTTACAAATTCGAGGATAAATTTTTCTCAACCAGGGGAGGATGATGCAGCTCAGGGGATAAGTCGTACACGACTTAAGGAGGAAGGCTTAGGTCGTTCACGGGATAAACAAGGTCGGCCACGACCTAACAGGGCACATGGGAAGGAGTTACGATGTAACGATATCGATTTTTCGTTGCCGAAAAACCGAAATGTTATGGGTTTTAAAAAAAAAAAAGAAGTAGAAAGAGAGAAGAAGATAAGAAATAGAGAGAAAAGAAAATAGAACGGAAAGGAAACAACAGAACAACATCAGAATCTCACAATTCGCAGCGGAACAACATATAATAATAAATGAATAATCTTTAAACAAAGAACTATATCAGTTATTACATTACATTACATCATATCATCAGAGTGTAGAACAACAACATCAAACAGTGCAGCGGAAAAAGAAATACTATATAAGTAATACGCCATGCCATCCAGCTTGCCTCCAGCAACTCCTGAATATCCAGAATATCCTGATAAACCTAACTCTTGACTGCCCGTGTAGAAATTTGTGGGCACCCAGAGTTTAGGAAGGAAAACAATAAACTCCGAGTCAGTCATGTGACTGGTGTGAGAACTCAAAACTGTTTATTTATCTTTAAAATCAAAATAGAGGAATATTTTTAAAGTCAATTCGCAATGCTTTTAAAAATGAGACTACCATAAGGCCTCCCGCACACACACACAATGCGAACGCAGAATCGGAGGAGATTTCTCCTTAAGATAGTCAAAGATGCTTGATACGCATTTAAAAGAACATTTTATATTATTACTAGTGCATAGTGTAGGAAAAATTCACTTCGAAAGTAGAATATAAATCTTAGCCAACATACGACCATTATCGTATGCCTACTATAGCTACCATCCAAACAGTGGGGCGCCACCATAAGTGAATGATAGGTTCTACAACTAATACCGTACAAGGCTCGTATTTGAAGAATGGATTTTCCAACAAATGGTCAGGCCAAGGAACTTCCCATTGCCACATGGAAACGCCTCTGGAAGGACGCCCCGAGAACCACCGTTCTCCGCTAAACAAAGCCGGGAATCCCTTTTCCCAAGGGATATTACAAACCCTCAGATATACCACCCCCGGTCCTTTGGAACCTTTAAACCGAGCGCTCGTCACCATCATCACACAATCATAAAGTGTTTTCAACATGAGTAAGTATCTGGGCTCCATACCATGACACTACCCTTTCCCGGAAGGAATGGTCATACCCTAGGGAAGCGATCCCTGGAAACCTTGCCGCACAATTCCTGTTTCGACCATTACCGGTTTGTGAGGCTCGACGAAGTCACGTCCACAAAAACATACTTTATACAAAAGCCATGCTTTGGGTCAACAAATGATCATAGAGATGATCACCAGGATAGACGATCAAATAAACAATCCTATCACAAATAATCAACACAATGATCATTTCACAGCAACACTCAGTATGTCACATTACCAAATTGGGAATATATCGCTGATAACCATCAACTATATAATCTCTAAGCTCGTACGTCTCAGAGAAGGGTGTTAAGCTAAAAGAATAAATTCTCCGCCACCAACAGAAATATATTCGAAAGAAATCGGCTTTATATCTCAACTTGTAATGTCAGGCATACAATCCATACAAGTCTCTTCCGGGCTCGAACAAAACCGAAGGCACTTACAAAGAAGTCCTTGCAATCCGGATATTCACGATCCTGATCGGATTCACCATCACATATGGAGAACTCTATACCGTAGCTACTCGGTACAGAGTCAATCGACAGGTCATCCTATCGCTCTCGCAAATACCGGGTCTTCAACACCGATCTTCAATGCGATTCATAACGACGTATCACATATTCGGAATGGGTTATACGACCCCATGGTCCTTTCCCGGTTAACCCGAATAGTGAGCGCTTATTCAAAAATAAGTGTGGCATTCACATTCAAACAATTCACATCAATTACCCATTCAAAGGGAAATATTGATAGTCGGTTATTGAACTATCAATGGATATGCACAACATCACCAGATTCCAAATAATTTTCCAAATTATTTCTTTTCCAAAATATCTTTACAAGATATATTATTTCAATACTTCAAAAATAAATCAATATTTATTTTCATACAAATTCCACTTTCTTTTATAAATTCCTTAGTGAATTTATATTTCAAAATATCCATGCATATACGATTTCAATTTATCATTTCAATTTATCTTCAAAAAGATAAATTCTCTATATATTCACTTTATATTGGAAAACATTTCCATACTTATTTATTCATAAGTAATTCACAAATTTTATTTATTTTCAACCTTTGGAAAATATTCAATATACTTAAATCGAAATTAAGTATATATTTCATTCTTTAAGGAAATCATTCTCTTAAACATATTTATTTGGGCCAAAACGAATGTTGCGTAAAACATCGTTACGACAACCCAAAATCACTAGTATAGGGATTCGAGATTAAAATAGATATATATAAATCCCAATACTATACAAAACATTTCCTTTCGGAAATCATTTACTATAACAATAGTATTATAGTCCACCATTTCCTTTTATTTCTCGAAAACGTCTATTTCAACAATGAATATTAAAATCTATGGTTTCGAATCTCAACACATTTAAAACATCGTTAGATCATTTTAATTCAATTTAAAATATCACATTCTAAACAAATTCTTTAACATATTATTCACTATTCAAAAACGTGAATATACTTCATTATCCAATTTCATCATTTCTATACCTTTTATTTTAAAGGATTATTCACAGTCAAAAACGTGAATATAACTCCATTAATAGGTTTCAACAATTTACTTATTAAAATAAGTCGTTTGCGAATTTATAAAACAATGTTTATAAATTCCTTTATTAACCTGTTCAATTTATATCTCAATTATAAAACAAAAGTTCATATCATGAGTGAAATACTTATAATTTATTTATTTGAAAAATCGTTCCTTTGAACTTCAGAATTATAAATCCTATAACTTATAAGATTCAATGATTTATCCAAAACCATTCTTTTAATATGCTTACAAATTTTATAAACCTACTGTTTATAAAATTCCATTTATAACTTCACCGTTTATAATTCTATAAATTCCATTCATTTATGCAATCTATTTTCACTTCATTCAAACACTTATAAAAATTCGTTTTATAATGTCAATATTTCAATTTATAAATATCCATTTATAAATCTCTAGATATAAATCAATTTATATTATATTTTAAAACGTCTTTAAACTCCTTTAAAAACTTCATCATTTTGATTTATAAAATAATCAAATTTCATAAATCCTTTATTTAAACTTTTCACAATAATTTCAGAAATCCCAATTTAAACTATTTCATAAAACCATTAACCCATTTTTCTCAAAAATCAGCTTTTAACTATATCTCCTCAAAAATCATAATTTTTATAACTTTAAAAATTATAACGTTTAATTATTTAAAATGGATCAATTCCAAAAATATAGTATATTTTCAAAAATCACTTTAAAAATTATTTTAAAATTCCAAAATTTGGCCTAGTGATGCTACACACCAAATAGTCAATCACGACTACAACGATATCATATATCGATATGATAATCCATCAAATATCAAAATATCTGAAATCTAATAAATACTGGTGAGGAATCCAGTTGGATCCCTCCAACCTGTTTTCCTGCATCCACAAACATTAACACAATACCAATTCCGCTCCAGTACGAAATTATCGCGGTATATGGGATTTAAATATTATCCGCTTAATAACGGCGCAATAGGGTCTCGTCCGCTAAACAAATGCGGGAAATCAACAACTCCAATATATACATATGCCAATATATATATATTGCTATTATATATAATACCAATTTCACTGTTTATGAAATATTCGCGGTATATGTTTTTAATAAATAATATCCGCTTACTAACGGCGTATAATGTCTATTTTAACAATCAATAGATAACAATCATCATTCAAACATGCATTCAAATATTTTAAATCTAACTATTTAAAATATAAATCGAAACTGGTTCGATTGAGTGAGAAGTTCTCACCTTGATTTCAATTTCGTTTTAGCGATTTATTTCGAATAAAATTAAATGGACGTTTAATTTTACCCAAAATTCTCACTAACTCCAAACGACTCCAATCCAATTCCATAGCGTAGTGCTCGTCCATACGATTCCAACGCAACTGGTTTCGCGCGTTTTCGACCTCGTATGAAAAAGTTATGAATATTTGAACATTACACAAATTTATATTTATAAATAAATTACAAATTTTCTTATTTGTTTTCACCTAACTCTCCCTGGACCGTTGATTTCAAGATACTGCAATCTGGGCCGTGCGCGCGTATCCTCTTTCTCCCTCGTGTTTCTCTTCTACAGGACGCAAATAATACAAGCCGAACCCATCATATGAAAATTAGGGTTCGACAACACGGCCTCCACGATGCATAAAAATTCGATCGGGGAGTTTCATTTCGAAGAGCATGCCAAGTACCATACTCGGCTACAGTATAGTGGAGCTCGGCCCCCCCTTCTTCCTTGAGTTGCGTGCGCAGCCGGCCCCCTTCAAACCCAATTTCCCGTCGTTCCATTGCTCGAAACGTCATCATCACCGTTGGATAGGTGGTTCGCTCCGGGCTCTACACTTTACTAGTTAAGAGTTTCCGATGAAGGTCGATGGATGAGGAGATAAACGAGGAAGAATTTGGGAGGTTTCTGGCCTTTGATAAGGGAGGCGGCGGCTGGCTAGGGTTAGGGTTAGATAATTTTTTTTTTATTTATGAAGGAAGGGGGCTATTTATAGGGAATTCTCAAACACTATTCAATCCGGAAATTCCGAACTCCGATTCACGTGCCGTAACCAGCGTTTCTAGGGTTTACCCCGCGTTCCGGACACAATGGAACAGGTTTCGAAAGCTAGTTCGGACATCTGTGCGAGTTATGGCTATAAACGTTCAATTTAAATTAAACCGATTTAAACGATTTTCTAGGCGTTTTAATTTGTACCGGACAAACGGTAAATCCAATTGACACGAAATTTTAAACCTTACAATAATATCACATTACGGATTCGATGAAACTAGTTTCGTCGAAATCCGAGACTTTTGGAAAAATGGCTATTTTAACTCGCCAAATTAAAATTAAGATGCGTTTCGAGCTGCCACGATCAAACGATAACTCCGATTGACACGAAAACTAAAATCCGATAATAATTAACTATTACGGATCCAATGGAACTGGTTTCGTTCAATTCTGAGACTGTTCAAAAATTGGCTATTTTCGCTAGTCGATTAAATATTAAAATATTCAATTTTCACAAATAAACTTTTAATTTGATTTTAAATGTTCTAAAATATCATTCTAACTTCAATATGATAAAATAAAATTTTACAAATCATTTTCAATCATATTTAACTCAATTTTCAATTATTTCCATAATTTAACATATTAAATTATCGATTTAATTATCCAATTAAATCCAATAATTCAAATTAAAATTTATTCGACTTATAAATTCACTTATTAATATTTAAAATAAATTAAATATTCAAATTTTAATTAAATAAAATTCTGGGTCGTTACATACGACCTATAGCTATAGGAGCTAAGGGAGAAGCAATACGAGCTAACGGCATGGAGTTAAGTCGTCCACGACTTAAGGTTCAAACTATAGGTCGTCCATGACCTAATTGGAGACCAGAGGGGAAGTTGTGCCGAGTTAACGTCCTAACTCTAACGGATTACGACCTAAGTAGAGCCGCTTTTGTATTGAGTCGTTAGGTCGCCTACGACCGAAGTGTTGAGTCTGTATTTCTTTAAGTCGTGTTGAATTTTAGGTCATTACCGACATAGTTGTTGTGTTGTAATAATGCATTTGTTAAGTCATTATGTCGCTGGAGCTTGTTATGTCCTTAACTCGTATGTGATAAGTCGTAGGTCAAAATATAGATAAGTCGGCCGAATGGGTGCTTTGTTGTAATTCGTTGAGTCGTTAGTCTTAAGTCGTAAGTCGTGTCATTTGTTGTACTGTGTTGTACTTGGGTCTAGTCGCTATGAGGGTAACTCGAGTCAGTTAGGTCGGCAACGACTTAAGAGGAGTTAAGTCGGCAACGACTTAAGGGTCAGATTGTGAAATGCTATAAATAGGGAGTGTGTTGTACATTTCAGAGGTTGTTGATTTTTGAATAAAATTCTTGTTTGATTGCTGTGTGCTTTCATCTTAAATTGGTAGTTGAGTGTAGTCTCCTATCTACACTTTCGGTTATTCGAGTGCGCTCGAATCAACGATTGTTGAAGCCAATTCATGGTATCAAGTGCGCTTGATCAACGTTTGAAGAATTGTAGATCTTCTTTCACGGTATCGTGCGCAATCAACGTGTCGAAGATAGCTAGAATTCGGTATCTTTGTGATCAACGAATTTGGGCATTTCAGTATCTTAAATCCACCGTTTGCTACTTTCATCGATGTATATCGATTTGTCATTATCCGCTGCGTCACAAGTGTTGTGCATATTGTAAGCCTATAAATAAGCATGGTGTGGGTCACTTGTAACCAGGTTATTGTTGAATAAAATTCTTGTTTGTTAGCTTTGTGCTTTCATAAAATTGGTAGATGAGTGTGATCTCCTATCTCCACTTACGGTATTCGAGTGCGCTCGAATCAACGTTCGTTGAAGCCAATTCGCGGAATCAAGTGCGCTTGATCAACGCTCGAAGAATTGTAGATCTCTCTTCACGGTATCGTGCGCGATCAACGTGTCAGAGATAGCTAGAATTCGGTATCTTTGGATCAACGAATTTGGGCATTTCAGTATCATTCAATCCACCGATTGCTACTTTCACCGTTTCATCTAACTTTTCGTATTTTCGCTGCGTCATCCATGGGCTACGGGAGAAAAACAAACTCGTAGTAAAGGCTCGGTATGATAGGTGACACGGCACAACTGGGCAATGCCAGGGTAGATATACAAGTTATGCTTCTGGGCTGGTGGTAACGCGTAGCAGCCACTACCGCCCACCTCGGAACACACTCCCAAATCAAAATCGAAGGATGACCATCAAATCAACTACAAGTAAGAGTATAGTATCGAAGGAATGTGTCCGATCGGAGGAATGACTCCACTTGGCCCGTCGATCGCCCCTGATTTTGCTACCTTAAGCCAACTCATGAGAGTCGGGTCCACGTTCATACCTCAATAGGATCGTCGCCACCATCCTACTTCATTCTGGAATCTCCACCGCATACACAATTGTTAAAATGGTTTTCGGAGTTGGCAGAGAGTATGACAACTTCCAATCCCGGACTATTTAACAATCAAACGTTATTATAACACCGTGGTCATTTCAAAATAGTTAATAATTCAAAAATCAAATCATTTCATTTCAAAACCATATTCCTTTCAATATAGTTTATACTTCGAAACCAAAACCATTTTATTTCAAAACTATATCTGAATCAATACAATATCATTTCCAATTCAAACATATATTCACCTTCCAAAAATAATACTTTCAATGTTATAACTCTTTCGAAACCAAATACTTGAAATCACTGCACATTGAAAATCATAACATTTCGAAATCATACATTTGAAATCATGGGACATTCATCTAATTCTTTACATTTTACAAATTTATTCAATTAAACCAAAATTTCAAATTTCCAATTTAATTTAAATTAAACCATCAGTTTCAATTCAAGTCAGTTTCCCAACAAACCACTCAAATCTTATCAATTTAAAAATATAGATTTGATCCACAAAATAAACCATTCAATTTTAATATATATCATATTTCAAACAAAATTTGAAAATCTCATATATCTCAAATTTAATTTCATTATTACTTAGTTTTGAAATGTTCATTTCAAAAATCCAATATCATTTAAATAAACTTATATTACAAGTGAACCAAATATCCTTCAAATATTCATTTATCAAATATCATTTCAAATTCATATTCTTTACCAAAATAAAGATCAAATGATTTCCAAACCATTTCAATCATCAAAATATCATATCTTTTCAAAACCTCGTTATCAAATCATTATTTGAATTCAAATTCAAATATTCAATTTAAATATCATTTTTAAGTCAAATAAGTCATTCATTTACTCAAATATCATTACCAAAACAATTTCAAATTTCCATTCAAAATTCATTTATCTCATTACATTTCATTCCATTTAACACATAACCAAGTAAACCTTATTTAAATTCAGGTTCAATTTAAATTCCTTAAAATTCAAATTTAATTATTGAATTATATTCAAAACTTCTTAAATTTCACAAATAATCAATTTCAAAAGTTAAATCATCTAACACTTTAAAATATAACTCAAACATTGTTAAAATCTATAATATTTCAAAACAATATCAAATTATAACAAGGACGCCATCTATAAAGTGCCATCGTAGCTTACAGTTTCTGAAATAGTTTAGTTTAAGAATAATGGCATTTATAAAAATGCCGTAATAGATATTTAGTTACTTCGAACCTAGTTAAATTCAAAACAACAGCATTCTTAAAGTTTAGTTCAAGAACGACATTTATAAAATGCCATAATGGATATTTAGTTACTTCAAACCTAGTTAAATTCAAAACAAACAGCATTTTAAAATGCTGTCATAAGACTACAACATTTTAGAAATGCTATTACCAAAATTTCAGATTTTATTATAACTTCTAGAAACATTTAAAGACTTCAATTTTAGAAAATTTAAACTTATAAATCATATTTCTAGACTTCAAAATTTAACATTTAAATAATTTTAACATATGATTTATCACGATAAAATTTAAAAATCAAATATTCAATTTAAAAGCTCAATTCATTTATTAAGTCAAAATTTCACTGTTTATTAACTTATAAATTAAATAAAACATAACATTTTACTTTAAATATCATTTCAAAACTTTAAATTAAATTTCTATTATTTATTTACATATTAAAAATAAATTTAAAGTCAAAATTCACATTTACTTCAAATTTACATACTTAAATTCACAAATTCAAAACTAAATATTTAGCCTTCTTAAAACTATAAAATATATATTTTTAAATCAAAATTTCATAATTTAAAAATACATATCTTTATAAAAATCATTTAAATATTCCATGGGGTCTGTATATAATTTTCTAGCCTAGGTCAAGTGATACGGATATATATCATTTCAATCCGCAATTTAAAAAGAAAACCCGGATTCTATCATTTCAACCCGAAATCACTAGTCAAATAAAATACAATAAAAAATCATTCAGGCCTATCATTTTAGCGCATAATGATTTTTCCCTATTCTAATGCCCGTTCGGGTATGTATCATTTCAACCCATGGTGATTCTATTCTAATAGGGAACTTGCAGTGTGAATATATGCATAAACAATATAAACAATGTCAATGTCACAATATAATGTCATATATCAGATGTCAGGTGATAATTAATAGTTATAACATGGTAATAACATGGCATAGCATATCATATGATCATCATTAACTTGCATAAACATTTTATATTACTAAACACTTGTCATCAATTCACTAGTTCATAAGTAAATATGTCAGAGTGAGAAAGAGAAAGACTCACCTTTTCAAGCTGAAGACCACTACGACACACAAAACGATTCCAAAGGCACGACAAGCACGATTTGGCACGACTTTGATCCAAATGAGAGAGAGTTAAGATATGATCTTGCACACAACAATTAAACAAAGCAATATACATATATATACAATACAAAGATTAATTGATACAATAGAAAAGTAGAAGGAACAAATGACATTACTAAGCTTCTCAACCATTTTTGCTTGACCACAACTCCATGTATGCTCGGCCATACATGCTTAGGGCTCGACCACACATGTTTTCAGGTGGAAAGGATCTGGTTTGGATCATGAGTGCACGGCTACAAAGGAATGTGGAAGGTTTTTGGGAGTTACAAGTAAGGAATACAATGAGACAATGCATAAAGTGGACTTTCGGTTGCATCTAGGCTCGGCCTATGGTCAAGTGGGGTTCGACCATGCACTATTACAGGTCTGAAGGGGCGGCCAGAGGTCATGTCAGGTTAGGTCGTGGCTGGAGGAGGAGCTAGTGGTGAAGGAGAGGCATGGTGTGAAGGAAATGGTGGAAATATCTGTTCGGCTAGGCAATTTTGTAGAGGTTTGTACACATTTTTCTGGAGTTTTGTTCATGGGATGGTCACGGCACTTGCTGGTCAGAGGAGGGAGAGGTCAGACCGTGGAGGATATGAGGAAGGATGTGGTGGTGGTGCTCGGTGGAGGAGATGAGGGGATATGGCCGAGCAAACAAGAGAAAGAGGAAGGCAAAACATTGAAAAAAATTGAAAAGAAAAAGGAAAAGTGGAGCCATGAATCATTTTTTTTCTCAAATGAAAATATACGTTAATGGAGATGAGGTGGTAAGTTTTCCACGTGAATATCAGGGAGAATACATGGCTAAGACCAATTAAAAGAACGGCTAAAAGAAAGGAAGTGAAAAGGCAAGAAGAGGAAAAGGCAAAGAAAGGAAAGGTCACAGGAAAATGAAAGGTTTTTGACTATTTGTATTTCCGTTTTCTTTTAATCAAAATAACTAAATACATTTCAGTAAAATAAAAATAAAAGCTGAAAAAAATAAAATGAAAAAGAAAATAAAAATATAATTTAGGGAAAAATAGAAAATAATTAAGAAAATAGCTAATATATTGAAACTAGCATTTAAAAATATAAACAATATGCAATGAACATTAGAAAATTATAGCTTCACTTATAAAATGTTTTAAAATAAAATAAATACATAACATGTCATGTTACACAAATAAGAACATGATATTACAAACAAAATATTATTTATATAAATTAAAATAAGCAATTTTGCTAAATAGAACAAATTACACAAAATAATGAAAAAAGCGCAACTTCCACAATATAAATCGGATTTCAACGAAACGAAAATCAGTATTTTTTAAATTTAATTTATTTCCATTATAATAGATAAAATTTAAAAAATTCAATATTTAAATTTTAAACTTAAAAGTCAAAGTTTGACCGTATTGACCAAAATCCACATTTTTGGAAAATATTCAATATATTTAGGTTTGACATTATAATTCACATAAAAATTAAAGTTTATATTAAAAATAACAAAATTTATTCATTTTAATAAATAAAATAAAGTTTTTCTTTTAAATCGGGAAAATTCAGTTAAAATAATTAAAATAATCAATTAAAATAATCATGAAATACAGGTTATTACAAAGACGTTTGTCTAAAATAGGATCCTCAATGCGATCATCTTAAGCAGTGAACACATTAGCCTCTCTATCTGACTATGGACTAGACTCTCCAACTGTCACTTGCTTCCCACTGTCGACTACATGACCAACCAAACTATAAAGGTTTCCTTCTTTCAATATACCTCTCATCCATACAAGACCACCCTTCTTCATTTTCAAAACTTCAACTCAAGTCTCGTAAATACAACCACAACGATCCTACTGACCGAGTTAAATAAGATTATGTGAACTAGAAGGAACATGCCTCACGTCCGAGACTTCTCTAATCATACCATCATGCATATATACCTGATAGATCCAATACTATAAACTAGTAGCTCTAAGGTTTTAAATCTCGGATATCGGACACATTTCATCTCGGCGATTCAAGTGACTCGGTATCGTATCGGGGAAGATCTCGGACGAGGCGAATGCATCTCGGACACCAATATCGGATTTACTTCTCGGACCTAAAGTTCATCTCGGGACCAAATCGGAATATAAAACATCACAAAATTTATAGCAAAAAATGAATGGTATCGATTTATTTAACATTTACTGAATTACTACAACTAATCTCCATTATTCTAACTGAAAAAAAGAATGCAATTATACTTCAATTATATGAAATTGTTCAACAAAAGTTACGAAACATCATCAGTTTTAGCAATTACATGTAAGTAGATGAAATGCGACAAATTAACTGAAAAAAGCTAGTTCTATACAGTTACATGTATGCAGTAAGAATAACATAATAACAGTATCGGGAACTGATGCAAATAAAAGAAAATGCATATAAGACATATCGGGAATCAAAGGATTTCAGGCAATGCAGATCTACTTGCAGAAAGTTATGCAAGTAAGAATAACAAACTAAATCTACTTGCGAATCTACTCTAAATTATATTTTATATTCAACTTTTTAAAAAATTGAATTTCATTAAAATAGAAACAACCCTAATTTACATACATGTAGAGAGTAGAGAGATTGGTCGAAGACGAAACTGCAAACTGTCAAAAGCGAGATCGAGTAGTCGGGAATTGAAAACAACCGTGAGCTATCGGATGTTAGAAGAGGAAGTTCGATATTTTGACGAGGAACGTGATCTTTTGAGAAGTTAAATCAGAAATAAAAGGGTTTTATTCTTTTTTTATGATAGATTTAGCTGGGCCAATTTTTTTGAAAAAACAATATATCAGTGATATCTTGGAATATCGTTTCGCTTCAAATATCGGTCGATATATGTAAGTTTCGGCTGATATAATCGAAACGAGATATCAATCGATATCTCATGTTTCGTTTCGCCCAAGCCTTGAACCGAGATTTCGGCCGAAATGGCCGAAGTATAAAACACTGAGCAGCTTTACTCCATTGACGGTCCTAATCATGTCAACCCTCTTCTCATAAGAAGAGAAACAATTTACATCTCTACAAATGTGAAAAATGACTTCCGAATCTATCATGCAAGGCCTCTCTTCACTAATGAAGACATCACAACAAGTATCACTGTCACTACCTTCAGCTATGCCCTTTCATGTATCACTATCACTGTCATTGTGTATAGCTTTCTTTTGATTCTTTTTTTACGCTTCACACCTATTGCGCATATGACTATTTTTATGACAATAATAACAAATGATGTGTTTTGATATATTTTTACCATTAGTGACTTTCTTCTTCGGACTTGTATCCTTTTTCGAGTCCTTTGCTATCATAGCCTCATCTTGAACTAATTTCACACATGATGCTTATCTTCTAAGCTCCTCATTCAAAAGACTACTTCGAACAGTTTTCAGTGAGATAATTCCATTAGCGTTGGAATTACTTAATAAAACAATTAAAGTTTCACAACTTTCTGAAAGCGAACTCATCAATAAAAGAGCGTGTAACTCATCATCAAATTGAAATTCATGCTTGCTGATTGATTTATTACATCTTGAAATTCGTTCAAGTGCTCTGCAACAGACTTCTCTCCATCTAATTTCAGTTGAAACAACTTTCGAACAAGAAAACCTTATTTGTAGCACTTTTTGACTCATACAAAGATACAAAATTGTCCCATAAAACCTTCACGGATTTACAACTAGCCACACGTTGGAAGACTGAATCATCAAGATACCGACGAATCAACGTAATTGCCTTCTTATCCATCTTCTTCCATTTTCCCTCCTCTACATCAGAGGGCTTCTTCACATCTCCATCAATCGGATATGATCATTGAGGTTTCCAAATACCCCAATTTTTTCCGTCTAAAATAGCCATTTTTGAAAAAGAAATCATATCCAATATCTCAATAATTTTTCAAATCCAAAATGCTTTGCGATGACCTTGCTCCGATACCAATCTGTAGTGAATTTTTTTTTTTGTGGAATCTTTCCCAATGATCTTTTTTCATTCAAATCACAAAAAGATAAATTTGGATATAAAATAAATGGACATGAAATCAAAAATCAATACACAAGAAATTCCGCGCAACCAATCTCTTTATTGATTCACTAAAATTTGTTTACAATTAATCGAACAAAATAAAAGTAAACAAAATACAATTGAATCAATAACCAAAATGAGAAAGGAAGTGTTGATCTTTATGACTAAAATTGTTGGAGGAGAAGAACAAAGATGAAATAAGAGAGAATTAGCATATAGATTTCCATACATTTTACACTCTCTCTTGTAGGCTCTATTTATAACATTAATTACTTAACGTGCAAGTTAATATTAGATGACAAAAAATAAGTTGATTAGCTAGAAAGAAATAAACATAATCAAATATCTTTGTTAATTAGAGAAACAAAAACTTCTCTTTCTTTTTTTTGCATATTTATTTCTTTCTATTTGTGATTTTGTATCATCAAAATTTAACGAATGTGTCTGTTCAAAACATGTACCATAATTTCATTAAAAAAGGGAACCTTCATTTTTATTGTGTATCATCATCTAGCCAATGCTCAGCGCTTTTACTTGAGCAGGATCTGGAGTGGGCAAGTTGTACCTAGTCTTACCTCCATTGCTAGAGAGACCATCTTTGATGCTTGGTTAATAAAACAAGCAGCCATAAAAACCAAATTCATCGCTGCATGAATCAGAACATTTAATTTTCAACAAATACTAATCATTAAATTTCAAAATTTATTAATTTTCAACAAATACTAATCATTAATTTTCCAAACTTATTAATTTTCAAAAACTAATCATGTTTTTCACATTGTTTGAATCACAATGGATACTATAAAGTAAAAACAGGCAAACCACTGTACATACCTAATTGCTCCAGTTTGGAGTCAGTGATGCTAAGACTGAATGTAGAATTTGGATCATCTTTTGCATATCTTGATGTGTAGTAATTAAGTCCTACAAAATCATATGATCCTTTTTATCAACTCTAATTCCTCCTTAGTGAATTCTGGAAGCCTTTCTCTGACCAAATCTCTCATACAGGCTGTGATATTCTTCATTCATTGATGACTACATATTTTATTGCCCTCAGTGCTGCTGCTTTTTCTGCATCTGAATCTGAATATGACTTATACACAGAGCGATTCCAATCTCTCCTCAATTATCAGACTTAAAATTTAAAGGTTCAACATGTGAGAACAAGCTTGCATCTCTTTAAACATAAAATTTATATCAATTACTATGAATTCTAACTCCCATAATTTATTGATCCCTCGAAGAACATCATTTCTGAAAGTTAAAAATATAAGCAAGCTTTATTTTATTCAGAGTATGTTTCAGTTTGACAACTAGTCACAAGTAAAAAACTACTTTTAAGCAACTTAATTCAATTCTGGTGCTTATTATTATAAGAGGCTTGCAAAAGCGACTTAGAATTAGAAATGTGAAAAGTAGCTTATGACTTATAAACAAAATTTGAAAGTCATGCGTGATTTTAACCAAATTATGTTATTTATTTTTTAACTTTAACACTCAAATTACATCCACACACTTTTACTTATAAGTTACTATTTAAAACCACCTAGAAGTTACTACTTGGAATTCTTTGCAAGAAGATTCAAAATAAATTGTTGCCAAACGGGCTCTTATTTATTGATATATCCGGTTCTAGAATATTAATCTTGACAAATGTTTTAACTTTGAGAAAAATTACATGGAAGTGGTTTAAAAAGTTCAACAGCTGCTCCATGTGCTAATTTCAGATTGTGAGTAGCGATGTAAGGTTCAGTTAGACAATTGCCACGACGACATCCAAGGCTGCTACAACCACTACAAGAAAGGCTTCGATTAGCGACGAAGGGGGGCGACGGCTAAAAAAAGCGGCCATCGCTAGCCGTCGCAAATCGGAATATACAGGTCCTGGCCGAGAGCTCAGATTTCATTCTCCTGCTTCCCCAAATTTTTCCTCCTTCCCCAACTCCGTCGCCCCCCGTCACCCCAGCCGGCGCCCAACCCTTCAAAGCCTCCAAATCACCTAAATTTGTGTCGGTATGCTCCTAATCTCTTGTTTGAATGTAAATTTGATGTTTTTAGGTTTAGTTTAAACCCTAATTCAATTATGATTTGTTGTACAATTTAGATTTGTTGTTAATTTGAGTATTAGTAGTGTTGTTAAATTAGGTATTAGTAGTGTTGTATGTTGATTTGGCAGATTAATTAGTTTATTATCATGAACTTGAATTAAGTACATATTAATTATTTCATCATTATGAAGTTGATTAAATGGTTGATGTAGATAATTAGTGTTGGCGATTAACATGGTTAGTTGTTTTAGGTGAAAAAATAGTGTATATTAATGATTAACTTGGTTATTGATAAATTTACATGAAAGTATTTCATAGTTTATGAAATTGATAAATTACAAATTTAAGTTGTTAAGTAAATTTAAATTGACAAATTTTTATTTAATAATTAGTTTTTTATTGTTTTCTAATTATCTATTAGATAATTATAATTTGTTGTTTTCTAATTATATTCATTGATAATTGTTTTATTTACCCTGTTGATTGAGCGACGGCTGGCGACGATTAGCGATTGCCATTTTGATAATTTTAGCGATCAATCGCGACGGCTAGCGACGGACGAAATGCAAAAGGTTGTATATATTGTAAAAGATAAAGTTTGTACAAAAAATAAAAAAATGAATATGAGAACATTAAAAATTCTGCAAATATATAATTTATTTGAAAAAAATTAGGAAACGACTTTAAAAACAACTGATATTGTACTAAAATCGATTTTGTAAAGAAATTAAGACATGAATATAACAACAACAAATAGTCACATAAAATCTATGTCGTTAAAAAAAATAAAGAAATTAATATTGAAGTAAAATTGTTAATTGAATGCTGAACTAAAATTTAAATACACAAATTTTTGAAATAAAATATAAATAGTTGAAACATTGTCAAAATTTGAAAAGAACAATAATATTTGATAAAATTTAAAGAAATTTCTTTATCCCTTAGATTGTCTTTGGCCCCGTTTGGCAAGTGTTGTATATGATCGTTATATGGATGTTCGTTTTGTAACGGAACGGACATTTATATTCAGCTGATACAATATTTGTCGGATTTGTCCCTGTATTGGACAAGTTACAAACACAATAAAGTAATTACATATTATAAATCAATTCATTTTAAATGGTTACCAAATTTCGACAGCACTTCCTTTACGTTCCCTGTGTACACGCATTTGTGTACGATACAGGGAACATAAGGGAAGTGCTGCTGAAATTTTGTTGAACCGTTTAATCTAAAATGATTTATAAAATATAATTACATTATTGTGTTTGTAATGGGAAGTAGGATGACTGACCACCGAAGTGAAAATCAAAATACCCAAAAATAAAAAAATAAAGTGAAGTTTATATTTTGATTTTCCTGGAATGATGAACTTTTTACAATGGAGAATGGTTGTAAATTAATCATTTAAATTGTCTAACATACATTTTCAAATCAGGAAAAATGTTCAATTATTTTCTCGACCGTACGTGGATGTATGAAGTCAGAACTGGAAAGAAAGCATCAATAAAGGAACATTTCTACAACGGTGTACAGGAATTTATTAGATTTGCTAAATCTAATAACCGAAACTATACAGAAATTCGTTGCCCATGTAGTAAGTGCCAACATTTGAAGCATTGTAAACCAGATATAGTAGAAGTACATTTGTATCAATATGGTTTCGTGCCTGATTATTATTTCTGGGATCGTCATGGAGAACTTGTTGAACCTACACCTAATACTGAAGTTTTAGAGGACGGTAATATGATGACGAATCCGATAGAAAATATGGTGGATGATGCAGCACGATCAATGTTTCCTACAACGGAAGTTGTCGATGAAGACGAAAATGTCAAAGAAGAACCGACTGCGGGAGCTAAAAAAATATACGATTTGATGGATTCTACTAAGAGGCCGTTGTGGGACGGATGTAAAAGCGGAACCGAACTTTCAGTAACCGCCGAATACATAACTATGAAATCAAAATTCAACCTTACGGAAGCTGCATTTACAGCAGTTGTACAAGCTTTGGGACAGTCCAGCAGTAAAAGTAAGTAATATATGTTTGCTTTGTTATTTAAATCCAATATAAATCTCGCAAGATATATACGTGATAATTTATCTTAATTTGTAGGAGCTATCTGCGCGGAACCGGGCAAACAGGAATAAAAATCCTGCATTGCACCGTGGTGGCTCCAAATCCTTTCAGGAGCATAAAAGAGAGCTGGTAATTAAATTTATAAACTGTGTTTACATTTTATTACAATATTTTATAATCAGATTAGCAATAATATTTATATATTTTTAAGCCGCGAGATACAACCGCGAGCCCACTATGGCCGAGCTGTTCAAGGCGACACATGCCTTGGAGAGGACTGACGAAGAGGGCAATGTTTCGTACGAGTGGACGGATGAAAAATCACAATCCGTAATGGTAAATTAATTTACTGTTAATAACAATATTTTGTCTTATTGTATTTTCGAAATTTCGAAATTCGGTTTTTATCGTGTAAAACAATTGTTTGTAATCGCAGGAGAGGTACGAAGCAGAGCGGGCTCGTGTAGCACAGTCCACTGGTCGGGAGAGCTTACGTTAGAGGAGGAGAACCATATTTGGGATGCTATTATTGACCCGCCTTCTCGGACCAGTCGACGTTATAGCTATGGAAATGTGGAGGTAAATTTTGCCATGTACTAATATATAAGTTTAACAATTTTAATAATATTACATATATATGCTAATATATAAATAATTATGAATTATTTTATAGGCCATGAGAATGCAGAGTGCATACAGGAGGTCGCAGCAAGAGGCGGAGATTGCTCAGTTGAGGGCGACAGTTGAAGAAATAAATGATTGGAGGAAGAGTTTCTTTGAGCAACAGCTGGATGAGCGGATTGCGGCCTATTTGCAACAGCATGGGAGGATGCCTGGAGAGGACGGCAGCGATGGCGAGGAGTAGGTATGTTTGTTTGCTGATAGTTTGGTATATACACATTTTGGTTGGCATGGTGTATATATATTTCAGGATATTATGTACATATATTTTGATGACTTCTAGTTGATGGATTTGGTTGGATATTATGTATATATATGTCGGGATATTATGTAGAAATTTCGGTTTACTATTTACATATTCCGATTATTGGATTTGAAAAGGAGATTTGGTTGGATTTTATATTGTTTGAATGTATAGTTATGTTATATGATGGATATATGATGGATATATGATGGTTATACTTGATGACTATAGTGTATAGTGGTTTGGTTCAGATTGGTTGAGGTGTATATGGGCTGTGCCTGTGCATTGGAAATTTACTCAGATTAGCGACGGCTAGCGACGGCCAATTGCACAGATTAGCGACGGCTTGCGACGGCAAGCGACGGCCAAATTACACAGGTTAGCGACGGCGAGCTACGACTAGCGACGGCATTTAGACGTTGGAAAAATTTCCACGTGGCACATTTGCAGTCGGTAGCCGTCGCTATTTTGGTGACGGAGCCGTCGCTACACTATTGGGCGACGACATTTATAGTGACGGCTTTTAGCGTCGGCCGGCGACGGCTAGCGACGGCCGGCGACGGCTAAAAGCCGTCGCTAACTGTTGCCGTTCTTGTAGTGAACACCCTGGGACATGCACTCTGAGTGAATAGCCTTGGGTACTGAATGTCCATGGTTCATTCACTGTAATCCAATTTTTTACTGTCTCCAAATTCTCGGAAGCATATTTGGCAATAATCTTTGTAATCGTGCCTAGTGAAGAAAAATAATACAAGACACGTTACTTTGTATTCTTTAGTTAAGGTTGATGGGTATATTTTTATGAGGTATATAAATCTGTGTAACAACATAGAGTGTTTTGGCAGATATTTTCTTTACTAGAATACCATCAAACCCAAAATGGGATTTAATGAGGTTGCAGTATTCTGCTGATTTTCTATATCATAAAACAGGTTCATTTTGTTTCTTGTATTACTCTTAGGAAGAACCGTATAACAACAACGATTAAGATAAGTTTATGTACTCTATGTGAATTAAATTCTTACACGCTTTTTGTGAAGAAAACCGTCGTGTTCATCCTCTAAAGCTTGTGGAACATCCCAATGGAAGAGTCTTCACATATGGTGTTATATCTGGAATGTGAATTACATGTTAGTATATTGTGAAATCATACCACTATTTTCCTGTACTCGCCATTTTCTATTAGCTCGTTTATGAGATTGTAATACATTATTCCTTGAGTTATTCCTTACCATCTGTTTTCAGAAGTGAACATAAAGAAAAGTTGATTTATAAATTTGCTTAGTTGTTGGAATCATATGAGCTTCAGTTTTTTATTTATTTTTCTAAATAAACATCATTTTTAATCTTCATTTCTGCAGGTTCATTTAAGTACAATAGATTGATTTTAACATTGCAGAATTCTAGACCAAGAGGTTGAGAAAGGGTATGAATTTAGTTCCATCTCCTTTATCGTCTTTACATCATCCTGCAAACATTTGACAACAATATCCATTTCCCAATACATGGTTTATATTGGATATGTCAGCAAGTCATTCTTTTACGATTTCAGTTATTTACTTTGTCTCTGTGGTACAAATCGGTGGCAACATCTCCATTACTCCTTCCTGTGATTTTATCTGTATAACGATTACATATATTTTTATGCTGTAAATAATGAAAATGGATCGATAATATCCCATATACAGATATGGTGTTAGAATTAGTTTTTATCATTTACAGTTTGCATTCTGCTATTCGTTTCAAAAACTAGAATATTATACTTCCATTAGATTTTATGAGGCTATAAGTTATATATATTAACATAATATATTTAGCATATGGTGCTCTTGGTGAGTGAGAGTGTCCGAAATACTAGGACCTCTTCCTCCTTCATTCCATGCTCCCTCCACCTAAAACCATATCACATATTATGATATGGTTTAACATACACACACGTGTGTTTGTGTGTGTGTGTATAGGGCTAGGATCGACTACATCTCATTTTTTCTACACCTCAAATCCTTTTGATTTTAAGCACATGTTCCGAATTAAATAATATATACTTTATCTCTCCTGAAGTGAGATGAGAGAGAAGACATATAATTTAATTCGGAACATGTGTGTAACATTCCTGAAATTTATCAAGTTTAATTTGGCAATTAAATTTATTTTGGAAAATAAATTGTGAACTAATTAGAAAATTTTCTAGAATAAATAAATAATTTTGATTATAAACAGAAATTTAATAAGAAATTTAAGTACAAGTAGCTTAAAAATAAACATTTGGATTTGAAATATAAAAATAAAAGAAATTGTATTTGGATCTTTATTTAAATAAAAGAATTTTAATTTGGAATTTGATTTAAAAAAAAAAATATTGAATTTATTAACTTTATATTTTCAAAGAACTAATACATATATAAAATTGTTTGTAATAAATAATTGGATTTCAAAATCATTGTTATAAAATTTTATAAGTACAAAATAAAATGTGATTTTATAATTAATAAATTAAGAATTATGTATGAATGATTATTTATTGATTTAGTTATTTCAAATTCATTTTTATTTATAAATTGTGTAAGTATAAATAATGGGAAAATGTATACATTTATGTATATAAATAAGATTTAATAAAATAGCTAGTTTTATATGTAACTAAATGTATGAATGTAAATTGAGATTTGAATTTAATTTAAAAATAAAATGTTTTAAAAGTAAGTAGCATTTGAAAGGAATTAAGATGTAATGTATATGTATAAATATTGGTTAAATACTTTTAACATTGTACAAGTATGTATATATACAAAAGAATAAAGATATAAATTTATTTTCAAAGTGTATAAGTTATAAATACAAAATTTATAAATTCATTTGCTTTGTAAACATAAAAAAGGCTGAAATGTAAACATTCACATGGGTTGAAGTAAAGAGAATAGAGTAGAGGAATTAACAAGATCTTAAGCTTATGATTGTTTTTAACAAGTGGCATCAAATTGAATTAAATAATAAGATTAAAAAAATTTCAGAAACCTTTCCATTTCCCCACAAGCAATTATAATAGCTTTTTAGAAAACTGGAAACAAATAGTATCAAGGATTTGATGTCACAAGTCCAAACACCAAAGAAACAAAATTGATAAAAAGTCTGAAAAACATTATGAACCAGATTTCCAAATTCATCTCAAAACAAAACAAAAAAAAAATTCAGTTTAATCAACCCTGGAATTAAAATCAAGTAAGCAAGTCTGCAATCTGGAAATTGGTTCTGCATGCAAATCAAAAGCAAAATCTGGAATTCAAGAAGATTCAAAAACAAAAGCTAGAAGCAACTCAACTGGATTCAAACATCAAGTAACATGAAAAGAGAATTTACAAATCAAATAGGGACTGGAAAATCAAAACCTGAGAAATTAGTGTTAAAGCAAACAAGTACAAGATCAATCTCAGGTAAGTTTTTAACATCAAAAGTAATGAATTTTTGGTTTCAAAAATCAAGTTTTACACAAACAAATTTCAAAACTGCAGTTTAAAATCAGCTACTGCAGCAAAATAATCAAGAAAGAAAAATTGCTTCAGCCTGGGAAGCAAGTGCAGGGTTTCTGAAAGTAAATAAAGGCAAGTGAAATATCTTTTTAAAATTCGAGTTTGATATTAGTAATCAGTAAATAAAACAAACATTTAAACAACTCTATCATTTTTATGCTGAGGGGATGATAACCCAAACCAAAGGAAATCTGGGATGCAAACCTGGAAACAACAAAATTCCAGTTCTCCACTTTATTTTCTGCTTTTTAAGGTGAGCAAACCTTATTTTGATCTGATTTATGATTTGATGCATGCTTAAAGTAAAGTTGTGAATTTGCTTGAATGTATACCATATATATATACATAGGTGTGTGGCTGTGCATGTTGTTGATTGAGTCCATCTCTGTTTGTAAACTGTCATGTGCTTTTGTCATCTGGAAAACAGGTGAGTAAACTCTCCAACCTCTGATCTATTTTTCTAGTGCTTGTGAGCAACTTTCCCTCCTGAAACCTATTTTCTTGTTAATGCTTGTGAGTAACTTTCTTTATAAATTTAAGGGTTAAAACTGTTGCATGCTAAGATAAATAATGTTCATATAATTAATGCCTACCGTCTGATGTATGAAGTACATATGTATATATGCATGCTGTTTACATTGCTATGATCTGTGTGTTTTCTATTTCTAGATTCTAATTAAATTATTATATCATCAATTTGTCTTTGTTGGATTTTAGAATTTAATTATGATGGTAGGGCAGTTTATAGTTTGGACTCTAGAATTTTATTAAAGTAAAATTCAAATTTTACTTACTGGAATAAATACCAGAGCATAGGAAATTTTATAAGTAAAATATATAAAACATTTCAAATCAATGTTGTAAAAGTAGAACTCAAAACATCAAGTGAATGCATGAAATTTTAAATCAAAAATTAGTATTTATAATACTGTAAACCAAGAACAGTTTAAGTTACAGTATTATATATATTTGACAAACATTGGAATATTGGCATTTGTTTGGATTGAATTTGCTTCTGAAGATGCTGTAACTATCTAAGATTTGTAGGAAAATTTTTAAGTGGATTAAAATTCTATTTTGGGTTTTGTATTTGGGAATTGCAGTAAGAACCATAGTTTACTGGGTTTAAGTGAATTTGGTGCTGCGGCTTCCTCAGTGATTCGAGTTCTATGATTTTGTGGGTATTGGTGGATGGTGAGGTGAAGAAGCTATCACCGGAGTTTGGTCGATGATGTTGGTCGGAGATGAGAGAAATTGGAGTTGACAGGTCTTAGGAAGTTTGGGGGTAAGGCTGTTTCAGGTTTGGGGGTTGGTTTTGGGATAGCAGTGTTTTGACTCGGGATGGACTCGGGTTAACTGAAGGGAAACTCGAAGCATATAAGCTTCTGACTCGAAGCAAAATTTATGGTGACTCGAGTATACCATTTTTGTTTCAGACTTTAATAAACAGAGCAGTTCTGTTTTAAGAATTTTTTAAAATAAAGTCTTAAATTAATCTGGAGATTTAAAATCAGAATTTAAACTTGAATCTTAAGTTGAATTCAAATATTTTGAATTCTGATTTTGAATACTTTAAATGCAGTAACTCAAGTTGTTAAAAAAAAAAGAGAGGAACAGAAAAACTGTTTGCAGTTTTTAAAATTGAAAGTGAAAGTTTAAAATGCAAACTCAATTTGGACTTAGGCTTTAAGAACCTGAATTTGAATATGAATTCAAATAAGTTGAATTCTGTTCTTCTGAAATTATTTAATTTCAGGAAAATTCAAAGTTTGATTTTCTTTTTATAAAACAGAAAACTGTTTCTGTTTTTTTAAATGTAAGAGGTAGGTTTAAAAAAATTTTTAAGTGGAGATTTAAAACTGAGTGTAAGTTTGAAAATTTGAATATGAATTCAAACTTTTAATTGTCTGAAATTTTGAAACCATATTGTGTTTTTAAATTTAAATTTGATTTTAAACTCTCAACTATAAATGCATTGTGTTTTGGCATTTGAATTGAAAGGTTAAATGTTTAAAATTAGGAATTTAAAAATGAATTCAAACTCTGAGTTTTTTTAAATCTATTTTTAAACTTCAGTTTTAAATAAAGATTTAAATTTAAATTGCTTCAAATGATTTACATTTGAATTGAAGGTGTAAATTGTAAAAAAAAAGAGTTTTAAAGAATTTAAAACTAAAATGAGAATGGAAGTTATATTTCAATTTTGAAATTTTAAAGTATTTTTTTAATTGATTTGAATTTGATTTGAATTGAAATTTAAATTCTTTACACTTATTAATAAGGTAGATGTTTCTTGTAAACATATAAGATTAAGTTTGTATTGTTTTAAAAATCTTATTTTAAATATATTTAAGTCTTAAAGTTTAAAAGGAATGTTAAATGGAATTTAATATAAATAAAAAAAAACATTTTTTGTTTTTAAATGCATAATTTAAATAAGGAATGTTTACCTAAAGATAAAGAAAAGTTTAATGATTTGTAATTCATTTAATTATTAAGGTAGTACAAATGGATAATTAATAAAATTAATTAATTAATGAAATGGATAATTAATTAAAGTAATTAAGGGTTTTAATTTGATTAATTAAAGTTTAAGATTAATTTTTCTTAGAATAATTAATTTGTAATTAAGAAATCATTAATTGAATGATATTAGATTTAAAATTTATAATTGAAGATTTATTAATTGAATAAATATGGATAGTTAATTAATTAGGAATAATAAATGAAAGTAATCATGTAGGTAATAAATTTAAAACCACCCAGTTTATTCATCTTAATTGTAGATGCTGGTTGTTATTGAATGTTGTGTGATGGATTGATATATTTGATATGTGATGAGATGCTATGTGATACCTTGTGCTGATCTGCTATATTTATGATGAATATATTGTCATATGAATATGAAACCCCTTGACCCGTTGAATGACATTTGGATTTCGATGCGACAGGGAGTCGGATTCCAGTCGGTTATCCGAAACCCACATCGAATCATATTAGTTAATCTTTGTGAATGATATTTTACTTTATCTATGAATCTGTGAATATAGATAAGCGTTATGGGTTATACCGCTTATCGATATGATTGAATCTGTGTTGATGTTGTGCACTATTGTGTTGAAACCGTGGACCACACTTATACACACACAAATATGGATTGCACGTGGAAATGGGTTAAGTCACAGATTTTGAAATTGTTTTAAAATTGAATTTTTAAATCCAAAATAGTTTTTGAACTAGAATTGAAGCTTTTGAAAATAGTTATTTTTAAATAACTTGATTAAGTTTTGAAAATTTAGGTAATTGGATTTAAATTTGAATTCAATATTTGAAATTGAATTCTAAAATTTGGAAACTAAGGTTTAAAAAGGGTATTCAACTTATAAATGGGTTTATATGGGTTTTTAAACCATTTTAAGGGTGATGTTTGAAATTTAAATTCAACCCAAGATTTCAACTTGTATAAATTAGATTTGCTTTCACATAAGAATGAATTTCCAATTTGTGTTAAAGGATTTCAAGTCTAAAAATGAAAATAGTTTCCAAGTTTTAGATAAATCTTTGGAAACGTGTTTTGAAAGCTATATATCTTTAATTTAAAGATTTAAATGAGTTAATCCAAATTGAATGGGAATTGTTTTGGAATCTATGAATAGATCTTTGTGAAATTTGGTGAAACTTTGTGAAATTAATCTTTTTATTTTGAAGATTTAAAATGGTAATTTGTTTAACCATTTAAAAGAGAAACTTTGGATTTTCAAGTTGTGACTTAACTGAAATCCCATATCCATATGTTTTTAAATATGGCGCTCACTATTCGGTTTAGCCGGGAGAGGACCTTGTGTCATATAGCCCATTCCGAATAGTGATACGACGTTATGGATTGCATTTGAAGACCGGTGTTGAAGACCGGGTGTCTTCGAGAGCGTTAGGATAACCTATCGATTGTCTCTGCACCGAGTAGCTACGGTATAGAGATTCCCTTAGTGATGGGAAGTCGGATCGGGATTGTGGGTACCCGGATTTGCAAGGGCTTCTTCGGAAGTGCCTTCGGTTCTGTTCGAACCCGGGACAGACTTGTATGGTTGTATGTCCGGCATTACACTTTGAGATGTTAACTGATCTCTATCAAATACATTTCTGCTTGGTGGCGGAGAATTTATTCTCTTAGCTTAACACCCTTCTCTGAGACGTACGAGATCAGAGGTTATGTAGTTGATATTTATCAGTGATATTCCCAATTTGGTAATGTGGCATGCTGAGTGCTGCTGTGTGATGATCATTGGTTGATCATTTGTGATATGATCATTTGTTTGATCATTTATCTTTGTGATCGTTGCTTTGGTCATCTGTTGACCCAAAGCATGGCTTTGTTGCACAAAGCGTAGCTTTGTGGACGAGACTGCATCAGGACCTCACTCCCCGAAAATGGTCGAAACAGGAAAGATGCGGCAAGGTTATGAGGGTCGCTCCCTTTAGGGTATGTCATTCCCTTCTGGTAAAGGGTGGTATCAGGTATGGAGCCCTGATATTTAACCTATGTGGTTGCTCCAATCTCATTTACTGTGTGGTTGTTGCTTTGAGGCGCCTCGGATAAAGGTCCCAAAGGACCGGGGGATGACATATTCGTGTAGTAGTTACCTAGTTACAGAGGTAACCCGGCCTTGTGTTGGCAGAGATCTAACCGTAACGTTAGTTCTCGGGACGTCCCGCCAGAGGCGATCCCATGTGGCAGTAGGAAGTTCCTTAGCCTGACCATTTGTTGGAAATCCATTCTTCAATTACGTGCCTTGTACGGTTTTAGTTGTAGAACCTGCCATTTAACATGGCAGCTATAGTAGGCATAGTATCATGGTACCTATGCTGGCTAGGATTTATATTATACTTTCGAAAGATTTTCCACTATGCACTAGTAAAAATATCAAAGAATTTTTCTCGTATTAAGCATGTTTGACTATCATAAGGAGAAATCTCCCCCATGTGTGCGTTTGCATTGTGTGTGTGCCGGGAGGCCTTATGGTAGTTTCATTTTCCAAAAAGCATTGCGGATTTCAAATTTAAATTTTGTTGTTTGTTTTAAAAGACCAAATGTTTTTGTTTGCTCATACCAGTCCCATGACTGACCTGGAGTTTATTGTTCCTTTCCTAAACTCTGGGTGCCCACTATTTCCCACACGGGCAGTCTAGATTTGGGGTTTTCAGATAATCAGTAGTAGGTGTAGATTCGATAGCTTTCAGCCTTAGGATTTGGCAATCGCAAATGGATCGAGTTACTTCTCTTCATCTTGATTTGGGAGTTCGAGCTATTTCTGGATTGATGTCTTGGTGATGAAGATTACCAGTTCTGGAGTTCTTTCTTGAAGACTATTTTGGAGATTTGTTCCGCTGCTAGTGTTATCTTTTCTTTCCGCTGCTATTATCTTGTATCATATCTCTGATGTATATTCATTATATCATCTGTTGTATCATATTGTATCAGTTATTGTATCAAATGTTGTATTTATGATATATGCTATTCTTTTCTTCCGCTGTGTTGTACTTAATGTGTTATAAGCTCCGGCGAACCAGATTCGACGTTTGGATCTGCGGCATTTGAATACGAGTGTCGTATTCGGTGCCGATTTTCGAAGGTCGAATCAGGGTCGTTACATTTGGTATCAGAGCTGATGGTTAAAACCTTAGCTCAGGAGTATAACACATTGAGTAGCTCATTAGAGATAGGGTGGAGTATACCCTAGAATGAGTATATCCCTAAGATATCCGTTCGAATGCCTCAGTAAATTCTCTTACTATTCACCGATAGTAAGTATGAGTGCAAGAAGAGAACGAGATAGGGGACAGGGGAGTACCACTATAAATGGTCAATACCCTGCAACAGTGGAAATATCTTTTCTCTATCAATCTCCTTTGATTCGATTTCATATTCTTTTGATTGCTTCATAGCTGCTCCAGAAAGAAGTTTCGGTGTGATGGTAGCCCTACGAATCGTTGTAGAAAATTCTTACTTTGTATCTTCATCGATTTCTTATCAGCTTTTCGATCTAAACTCTAATGAATTTGAAATTGAAAATATTAAATAAATTGGAAATTTAAAATTGAGTAAATTGGTTAACTAATATGAAGATTTGATCTATCTATCTATTCTCTGGGATCCGATATATTCTACGAACGATTAGTTATCCCTTCGAACTAATCAATGGCCTTGTATATTCGTAGACCAATGAACCCAAATATCTTGTGTGATATTGTATGAGTTGTTCTCATATTGTCAATATTCTTATTTGGTAAGCCAAATACAGAATTGGTATCCAGTCTGATTCGGAAAGATATCTCTATGTCTTTTATCCTTTCTTTGTCGTCTTCTCTGCAATTTCGAGGACGAAATTCTTTTAAGGGGGGAAATCTGTAACATTCCTGAAATTTATCAAGTTTAATTTGGCAATTAAATTTATTTTGGAAAATAAATTGTGAACTAATTAGAAAATTTTCTAGAATAAATAAATAATTTTGATTATAAACAGAAATTTAATAAGAAATTTAAGTACAAGTAGCTTAAAAATAAACATTTGGATTTGAAATATAAAAATAAAAGAAATTGTATTTGGATCTTTATTTAAATAAAAGAATTTTAATTTGGAATTTGATTTAAAAAAAAAATATTGAATTTATTAACTTTATATTTTCAAAGAACTAATACATATATAAAATTGTTTGTAATAAATAATTGGATTTCAAAATCATTGTTATAAAATTTTATAAGTACAAAATAAAATGTGATTTTATAATTAATAAATTAAGAATTATGTATGAATGATTATTTATTGATTTAGTTATTTCAAATTCATTTTTATTTATAAATTGTGTAAGTATAAATAATGGGAAAATGTATACATTTATGTATATAAATAAGATTTAATAAAATAGCTAGTTTTATATGTAACTAAATGTATGAATGTAAATTGAGATTTGAATTTAATTTAAAAATAAAATGTTTTAAAAGTAAGTAGCATTTGAAAGGAATTAAGATGTAATGTATATGTATAAATATTGGTTAAATACTTTTAACATTGTACAAGTATGTATATATACAAAAGAATAAAGATATAAATTTATTTTCAAAGTGTATAAGTTATAAATACAAAATTTATAAATTCATTTGCTTTGTAAACATAAAAAAGGCTGAAATGTAAACATTCACATGGGTTGAAGTAAAGAGAATAGAGTAGAGGAATTAACAAGATCTTAAGCTTATGATTGTTTTTAACAAGTGGCATCAAATTGAATTAAATAATAAGATTAAAAAAATTTCAGAAACCTTTCCATTTCCCCACAAGCAATTATAATAGCTTTTTAGAAAACTGGAAACAAATAGTATCAAGGATTTGATGTCACAAGTCCAAACACCAAAGAAAAAAAATTGATAAAAAGTCTGAAAAACATTATGAACCAGATTTCCAAATTCATCTCAAAACAAAACAAAAAAAAAATTCAGTTTAATCAACCCTGGAATTAAAATCAAGTAAGCAAGTCTGCAATCTGGAAATTGGTTCTGCATGCAAATCAAAAGCAAAATCTGGAATTCAAGAAGATTCAAAAACAAAAGCTAGAAGCAACTCAACTGGATTCAAACATCAAGTAACATGAAAAGAGAATTTACAAATCAAATAGGGACTGGAAAATCAAAACCTGAGAAATTAGTGTTAAAGCAAACAAGTACAAGATCAATCTCAGGTAAGTTTTTAACATCAAAAGTAATGAATTTTTGGTTTCAAAAATCAAGTTTTACACAAACAAATTTCAAAACTGCAGTTTAAAATCAGCTACTGCAGCAAAATAATCAAGAAAGAAAAATTGCTTCAGCCTGGGAAGCAAGTGCAGGGTTTCTGAAAGTAAATAAAGGCAAGTGAAATATCTTTTTAAAATTCGAGTTTGATATTAGTAATCAGTAAATAAAACAAACATTTAAACAACTCTATCATTTTTATGCTGAGGGGATGATAACCCAAACCAAAGGAAATCTGGGATGCAAACCTGGAAACAACAAAATTCCAGTTCTCCACTTTATTTTCTGCTTTTTAAGGTGAGCAAACCTTATTTTGATCTGATTTATGATTTGATGCATGCTTAAAGTAAAGTTGTGAATTTGCTTGAATGTATACCATATATATATACATAGGTGTGTGGCTGTGCATGTTGTTGATTGAGTCCATCTCTGTTTGTAAACTGTCATGTGCTTTTGTCATCTGGAAAACAGGTGAGTAAACTCTCCAACCTCTGATCTATTTTTCTAGTGCTTGTGAGCAACTTTCCCTCCTGAAACCTATTTTCTTGTTAATGCTTGTGAGTAACTTTCTTTATAAATTTAAGGGTTAAAACTGTTGCATGCTAAGATAAATAATGTTCATATAATTAATGCCTACTGTCTGATGTATGAAGTACATATGTATATATGCATGCTGTTTACATTGCTATGATCTGTGTGTTTTCTATTTCTAGATTCTAATTAAATTATTATATCATCAATTTGTCTTTGTTGGATTTTAGAATTTAATTATGATGGTAGGGCAGTTTATAGTTTGGACTCTAGAATTTTATTAAAGTAAAATTCAAATTTTACTTACTGGAATAAATACCAGAGCATAGGAAATTTTATAAGTAAAATATATAAAACATTTCAAATCAATGTTGTAAAAGTAGAACTCAAAACATCAAGTGAATGCATGAAATTTTAAATCAAAAATTAGTATTTATAATACTGTAAACCAAGAACAGTTTAAGTTACAGTATTATATATATTTGACAAACATTGGAATATTGGCATTTGTTTGGATTGAATTTGCTTCTGAAGATGCTGTAACTATCTAAGATTTGTAGGAAAATTTTTAAGTGGATTAAAATTCTATTTTGGGTTTTGTATTTGGGAATTGCAGTAAGAACCATAGTTTACTGGGTTTAAGTGAATTTGGTGCTGCGGCTTCCTCAATGATTCGAGTTCTATGATTTTGTGGGTATTGGTGGATGGTGAGGTGAAGAAGCTATCGCCGGAGTTTGGTCGATGATGTTGGTCGGAGATGAGAGAAATTGGAGTTGACAGGTCTTAGGAAGTTTGGGGGTAAGGCTGTTTCAGGTTTGGGGGTTGGTTTTGGGATAGCAGTGTTTTGACTCGGGATGGACTCGGGTTAACTGAAGGGAAACTCGAAGCATATAAGCTTCTGACTCGAAGCAAAATTTATGGTGACTCGAGTATACCATTTTTGTTTCAGACTTTAATAAACAGAGCAGTTCTGTTTTAAGAATTTTTTAAAATAAAGTCTTAAATTAATCTGGAGATTTAAAATCAGAATTTAAACTTGAATCTTAAGTTGAATTCAAATATTTTGAATTCTGATTTTGAATACTTTAAATGCAGTAACTCAAGTTGTTAAAAAAAAAAGAGAGGAACAGAAAAACTGTTTGCAGTTTTTAAAATTGAAAGTGAAAGTTTAAAATGCAAACTCAATTTGGACTTAGGCTTTAAGAACCTGAATTTGAATATGAATTCAAATAAGTTGAATTCTGTTCTTCTGAAATTATTTAATTTCAGGAAAATTCAAAGTTTGATTTTCTTTTTATAAAACAGAAAACTGTTTCTGTTTTTTTAAATGTAAGAGGTAGGTTTAAAAAAATTTTTAAGTGGAGATTTAAAACTGAGTGTAAGTTTGAAAATTTGAATATGAATTCAAACTTTTAATTGTCTGAAATTTTGAAACCATATTGTGTTTTTAAATTTAAATTTGATTTTAAACTCTCAACTATAAATGCATTGTGTTTTGGCATTTGAATTGAAAGGTTAAATGTTTAAAATTAGGAATTTAAAAATGAATTCAAACTCTGAGTTTTTTTAAATCTATTTTTAAACTTCAGTTTTAAATAAAGATTTAAATTTAAATTGCTTCAAATGATTTACATTTGAATTGAAGGTGTAAATTGTAAAAAAAAAGAGTTTTAAAGAATTTAAAACTAAAATGAGAATGGAAGTTATATTTCAATTTTGAAATTTTAAAGTATTTTTTTAATTGATTTGAATTTGATTTGAATTGAAATTTAAATTCTTTACACTTATTAATAAGGTAGATGTTTCTTGTAAACATATAAGATTAAGTTTGTATTGTTTTAAAAATCTTATTTTAAATATATTTAAGTCTTAAAGTTTAAAAGGAATGTTAAATGGAATTTAATATAAATAAAAAAAAAACATTTTTTGTTTTTAAATGCATAATTTAAATAAGGAATGTTTACCTAAAGATAAAGAAAAGTTTAATGATTTGTAATTCATTTAATTATTAAGGTAGTACAAATGGATAATTAATAAAATTAATTAATTAATGAAATGGATAATTAATTAAAGTAATTAAGGGTTTTAATTTGATTAATTAAAGTTTAAGATTAATTTTTCTTAGAATAATTAATTTGTAATTAAGAAATCATTAATTGAATGATATTAGATTTAAAATTTATAATTGAAGATTTATTAATTGAATAAATATGGATAGTTAATTAATTAGGAATAATAAATGAAAGTAATCATGTAGGTAATAAATTTAAAACCACCCAGTTTATTCATCTTAATTGTAGATGCTGGTTGTTATTGAATGTTGTGTGATGGATTGATATATTTGATATGTGATGAGATGCTATGTGATACCTTGTGCTGATCTGCTATATTTATGATGAATATATTGTCATATGAATATGAAACCCCTTGACCCGTTGAATGACATTTGGATTTCGATGCGACAGGGAGTCGGATTCCAGTCGGTTATCCGAAACCCACATCGAATCATATTAGTTAATCTTTGTGAATGATATTTTACTTTATCTATGAATCTGTGAATATAGATAAGCGTTATGGGTTATACCGCTTATCGATATGATTGAATCTGTGTTGATGTTGTGCACTATTGTGTTGAAACCGTGGACCACACTTATACACACACAAATATGGATTGCACGTGGAAATGGGTTAAGTCACAGATTTTGAAATTGTTTTAAAATTGAATTTTTAAATCCAAAATAGTTTTTGAACTAGAATTGAAGCTTTTGAAAATAGTTATTTTTAAATAACTTGATTATGTTTTGAAAATTTAGGTAATTGGATTTAAATTTGAATTCAATATTTGAAATTGAATTCTAAAATTTGGAAACTAAGGTTTAAAAAGGGTATTCAACTTATAAATGGGTTTATATGGGTTTTTAAACCATTTTAAGGGTGATGTTTGAAATTTAAATTCAACCCAAGATTTCAACTTGTATAAATTAGATTTGCTTTCACATAAGAATGAATTTCCAATTTGTGTTAAAGGATTTCAAGTCTAAAAATGAAAATAGTTTCCAAGTTTTAGATAAATCTTTGGAAACGTGTTTTGAAAGCTATATATCTTTAATTTAAAGATTTAAATGAGTTAATCCAAATTGAATGGGAATTGTTTTGGAATCTATGAATAGATCTTTGTGAAATTTGGTGAAACTTTGTGAAATTAATCTTTTTATTTTGAAGATTTAAAATGGTAATTTGTTTAACCATTTAAAAGAGAAACTTTGGATTTTCAAGTTGTGACTTAACTGAAATCCCATATCCATATGTTTTTAAATATGGCGCTCACTATTCGGTTTAGCCGGGAGAGGACCTTGTGTCATATAGCCCATTCCGAATAGTGATACGACGTTATGGATTGCATTTGAAGACCGGTGTTGAAGACCGGGTGTCTTCGAGAGCGTTAGGATAACCTATCGATTGTCTCTGCACCGAGTAGCTACGGTATAGAGATTCCCTTAGTGATGGGAAGTCGGATCGGGATTGTGGGTACCCGGATTTGCAAGGGCTTCTTCGGAAGTGCCTTCGGTTCTGTTCGAACCCGGGACAGACTTGTATGGTTGTATGTCCGACATTACACTTTGAGATGTTAACTGATCTCTATCAAATACATTTCTGCTTGGTGGCGGAGAATTTATTCTCTTAGCTTAACACCCTTCTCTGAGACGTACGAGCTCAGAGGTTATGTAGTTGATATTTATCAGTGATATTCCCAATTTGGTAATGTGGCATGCTGAGTGCTGCTGTGTGATGATCATTGGTTGATCATTTGTGATATGATCATTTGTTTGATCATTTATCTTTGTGATCGTTGCTTTGGTCATCTGTTGACCCAAAGCATGGCTTTGTTGCACAAAGCGTAGCTTTGTGGACGAGACTGCATCAGGACCTCACTCCCCGAAAATGGTCGAAACAGGAAAGATGCGGCAAGGTTATGAGGGTCGCTCCCTTTAGGGTATGTCATTCCCTTCTGGTAAAGGGTGGTATCAGGTATGGAGCCCTGATATTTAACCTATGTGGTTGCTCCAATCTCATTTACTGTGTGGTTGTTGCTTTGAGGCGCCTCGGATAAAGGTCCCAAAGGACCGGGGGATGACATATTCGTGTAGTAGTTACCTAGTTACAGAGGTAACCCGGCCTTGTGTTGGCAGAGATCTAACCGTAACGTTAGTTCTCGGGACGTCCCGCCAGAGGCGATCCCATGTGGCAGTAGGAAGTTCCTTAGCCTGACCATTTGTTGGAAATCCATTCTTCAATTACGTGCCTTGTACGGTTTTAGTTGTAGAACCTGCCATTTAACATGGCAGCTATAGTAGGCATAGTATCATGGTACCTATGCTGGCTAGGATTTATATTATACTTTCGAAAGATTTTCCACTATGCACTAGTAAAAATATCAAAGAATTTTTCTCGTATTAAGCATGTTTGACTATCATAAGGAGAAATCTCCCCCATGTGTGCGTTTGCATTGTGTGTGTGCCGGGAGGCCTTATGGTAGTTTCATTTTCTAAAAAGCATTGCGGATTTCAAATTTAAATTTTGTTGTTTGTTTTAAAAGACCAAATGTTTTTGTTTGCTCATACCAGTCCCATGACTGACCTGGAGTTTATTGTTCCTTTCCTAAACTCTGGGTGCCCACTATTTCCCACACGGGCAGTCTAGATTTGGGGTTTTCAGATAATCAGTAGTAGGTGTAGATTCGATAGCTTTCAGCCTTAGGATTTGGCAATCGCAAATGGATCGAGTTACTTCTCTTCATCTTGATTTGGGAGTTCGAGCTATTTCTGGATTGATGTCTTGGTGATGAAGATTACCAGTTCTGGAGTTCTTTCTTGAAGACTATTTTGGAGATTTGTTCCGCTGCTAGTGTTATCTTTTCTTTCCGCTGCTATTATCTTGTATCATATCTCTGATGTATATTCATTATATCATCTGTTGTATCATATTGTATCAGTTATTGTATCAAATGTTGTATTTATGATATATGCTATTCTTTTCTTCCGCTGTGTTGTACTTAATGTGTTATAAGCTCCGGCGAACCAGATTCGACGTTTGGATCTGCGGCATTTGAATACGAGTGTCGTATTCGGTGCCGATTTTCGAAGGTCGAATCAGGGTCGTTACATGTGTTTGAAATCAGGAGGATTTGAGGAGTAGCAAAAGTTAGGTGCAGCCGATCCTTGCCCATACACACACTACACATCCATGTACAATAAGTAAATAAATTTGAGAAAAACATACCTGGTTTGCAGAAGCTGCAACACCAAATTTAAATTCATTAGAGAACATAGACCTTCGTATATCAACTTCAAGTGGAACTAAAATGGTCCTTGGTTGGGGTATGAGTGCTGTATTTTGGCTATCAGAGCATGCAATATGAGTATTTGACCTCTTTCTCCTGTAACTAATGGTCAACTTTTCTTTTGAAAGAGAAAGACCGACATCATGTTTACTGGATGCTATTAGAGATGGATCACCTGTCTTTATTTCAATTTGCATGTTCAGAAGATGAGCCATGGTTTAATAATTTTAATTGAAAGGGTTCCCTTTTCTTTCTTGTGATTAGTAATACACCAATGTGCATGCTTTTATAGAGGCTGGGAGCCTGTAAAAATAGTGTACGTATCTCGGCAGTTTGATTGGCAGTGCAGCTTTTATGTATTTAATGGAGATTAAAAAGTAACTTAAAAAATTAACATAAGCAATAGACCATAGTTGCCAGGTGGGGTTTCAATTGCATATAAGAGTTGGTTGCAAAAATAATGTTATTGACATTTGAATGCACATATTATAGTTTTTAATTATACTTTTATAATTCTATATTTAATTTAGTTTTATCTAACCGGTGGTACTGGGTGATCATCTAATACTATTTTTCATTAAGATGCATGCAGATATTATAGTTTGTCATTTGCTTCTGTTACGAATATAATTTTGAAGTCATACAATTATTTTAGTTACTGTTCTTACAGATAAAAGGTACACTCATGGGTTACAAGTATAACTATTGATCAACCACCAAGTAAAAGTCAATGCTGCGTTAGCTCTATACTTGGGTGAAATAAATTCGAGCAGATATGCTCATTATGCTGTTAACATCGTTGAAAACATATTTATGCCCCACTGTTCCGGCTGGTGCCAAGTCAAGCAAGCTTTATGCCGCTAAGGCTTCTGAAGGTCCTTCTCAACCCAAAGGTATACTCCATCTATTTTGGAAGGTTCTATTTTATTACATGATCATAGTATTCAAGTTCTTTTCAATACGGGTGCATCACATTCTTTCGTATCGAAAAAGCTTGTTGATGGTTTATCTTTGGATGTTTCTTGTTTGGTTACTTCTTTAAGGATTGCGAATCCTATTGGGGGATCCGCAACCCTTAGTATGCTTTGTGATGATGTTGAGATTGTTTTATGTGGCTTTTCTTGTCGTGCGAATCTGCACGTTATTTTTTGTCTAAGATTTGATATGATTTTGGGAATGGACTGGCTAGTGAGATATGATGCCAGGATTATTTGTTCGGAGAGAATTTTGTATCTTCGACATCCGGGTTCGCCTACTCAGTTATCTCTTGTTCTTCGGGATGTGGATAATTCCGAAATGGCTTTATGTTCTCTTAACTCGCGAGATGATGATGACATATCTCGTATTCCTATTGCTTGTGACTTTTCTGATGTTTCTGAGCCTGTTTCTGGTTTGCCACCCAAGCGGGCAATTGAGTTCCGCATTGATCTCATTCAAGGCGTGTAGCCAGTTATTCGTCCTCCCACGAGGATGTCTACAAAGGAAAATGAGGAACTCAAGAAGCAGCTTTTAGAGCTTGAGTCCAAGCAGTTGATTCAGTCCGGTTTTTCTCCGTGGGGATCCGCGGTCGTCTACCTGAAAAATCCGGTGGAACTCTTAGGCTTTGCATTGACTATCGCAAGCTTAACGAGTTAACCATCAAGAATAGGTATCCATTTCCTAGGATCGATGATATGTTCGATCTATTGAGTGGTTCTAAGGTCTTTTCTCAACTTGACCTTGCCACGGGTTTTCATCAGTTACGAGTCGCGGAGGATAGCATACCTCTTACCGCTTTCCGCACTCGTTATGGTTCTTTTGAGTGGCTCGTTATGCCATTCGGTTTGTCGAATGCTCCTGCTTTCTTTGTCGATCTTATGAATCGGGTATTCCGGGAATATCTCGACAAGTTCGTCCTTATCTTCATTGATGATATCCTTATTTATTCTAAGTCTGAAGCTGAGCATGCTAATCACTTGAGAATTGTCTTGAGTACTCTCTGTCGTCATCATCTTAGAGCCAAATTCTTCAAGTGCCATTTTTGGGAGAATAGGGTTAAGTTCTTAGGCCATGTTGTATCTTCCGATGGCATTTCTGTAGATCCCTTAATGATCGAAGCCATCCAGTATTGGAAGAGGCCTGAGAATGTTCATGAGATTCGTAGTTTCCTTGGATTGGCGGGTTATTACTGTCGGTTTATTAAGGATTTTTCTCGTGTTGTGCTTCCTCTAACCAACCTTACTCGGAAAGGCATTCGTTTTATTTGGTCCGACAAGTGTGAAGCTTCCTTTCAGACAATGAAGAAACTTCTCGCTAATGCTCCTATTCTTGTGGTTCCCGAGGGGAATCATGATCTTGTTGTCTACACCAATGCTTGTGGTAGTGGTCTCGGTGCTGTTCTTATGCAGAAGGATCGGGTAGTTGCTTATGCTTCTAGGAAACTGCGTCCGAATGAAGTTCCCTATGCCACTCATGATCTTGAGTTAACTGCCATCGTCTTCGCCTTAAAGATTTGGCAACACTATTTATTGGGCGAGCGCTTCATTCTCTGTACCGATAATAAATCCTTGAAGTATTTGTTTACTTAGAAGGAACTCAATATGAGACAACAACGTTGGCTCGAGTTTCTTGCTTCCTATGACTTTGATATCCAATATACCCCTGGTAAGGATAATCATGTTGCTGATGCGCTTAGTCGCAAACATTCGGCTGTTATTTCTATGATGCTTGCCGAATGGGATATTCTTGAGACTATCTTTTTGTGAAATTCGTGATCGAGGTTCATCTTCTGATTCTCCTATTCTATTATTTAGTTTGGGATCTCGACCCATTTTGTTGGATCGTATTGCCGATGCTCAGTGGCGTGATCCTGATTTGTTGCATCTTATTCAGCTTTGTGAGTCTTGATCCTGTGATGAGATGTTGCGGGATTTCAGCATTGATTCTCATGGGTGTCTTCGCAAGAAGAACCGTCTTTTTATGCCTTCTGATTCTGCACTTAGGCATGATATTCTTGATAACTGTCACCGTTCTAAATATACCATTCATCCTGGTAGTAGTAATATGTATGCCGATATGCGTCGTCTTTATTATTGGGAAGGCATGAAGCGCGGTGTGGCGAGATATGTGAGTAATTGCATAACCTATTAGCGTATTAAGGCCGAACATCAGCATCCTTGGGGTCTTCTTCAGCCTCTTGAGATTCCATTGTGGAAATGGGATCAGATTTCTATGGATTTCATTGATGGCCTGCCTCGTTCGAGATCAGGCCATTCTAGCATTTGGGTTATTGTTGATCGCCTCACTAAGTCTGCTCATTTTATCCCAATTAAGTCTAATAGGACTGCTTCGCATTTGGCTAAGTTATATGTCAAGGAAATTGTGAGACTTCACGGTGTTCCTAGTTCTATTGTGAGTGACCGTGATCCTTTATTCACGAGTCATTTTTGGAAGAGTCTTCAGCAAGCTTTGGGAAAAAAGCTTAATTTCAGCACAGCTTATCATCCGCGGTCTGACGGACAGACTTAACGGGTGAATCATATCTTGGAAGATCTTCTTCGTGTTTGTATTTTTGATTTTGGTGGTAGTTGGGAGGATCACCTACCTCTTGTAGAGTTCTCCTACAACAATAGTTTTCAGTCTAGTATCGGTATGGCTCCTGTCAAAGCTTTATATGGAAGGCCATGTTGATCACCTTCTTGTTGGTTGGAATCTGGGGAGAAGCTTATTCTTGGTCCAGATTTTGTTCGGGATCCTTCCGAGAAGATTGATCTTATTCGTTTGAGAATGAAAGAGGCACAGAGCCGCCAGAATCCTACGCGGACAGCCGTAGGAAGCCTCTCGAGTTCTCGATTGGTGATCTTGTCTTTGTTCGTGTTTCTCCTTTGAAAGGGGTGATGCGCTTCAGTACGACTGGGAAATCGCTTTATAGGACCATTTTCTATTACTGAACGTATTGGCCCTGTGGCTTATAGAGTTTCACTTCCAGCTCATTTATCTGGCATTCATGACGTGTTTCAAGTCTCTCAACTTCGGAAGTGTCTTCGGGAGTCGAATTCTGTTATCGCTTCTCCTGATTTGCAAGAGATTGAGGTCTCACCGGACTTATCTATTGTACGGCAACCTATTCGCGTGCTTGACACGGAGGGGCGACACCTTCGAAACAAGGACGTGCCGCACGTTAAAGATCAATGGTCCGTTATTCCCAATGACTGTACTTGGGAAACCAGAGAGTATATCAAGCGATCTTATCCGGGTTTTCTATCTTTGCTTGGGAATGGTGAGAATATCTTTTCATCTCAAGCTTATTTCCATTTCTTTTGAATGTTGTTTGTATGTAGTTGTTACAAATATCATCTCTGGAAATTGCGAGGACGCAATTTTGTAAGGAGGGGAGATCTGTAACAACCCGCATATTTAACGATTTTATGTTTAAATGTTTTATTTAAATATAGTGTCGTTAGTCGGATTTTGGATCCGAAATGTTGCTTTTTGTAAATGGCCGAATTAGGACTCGAAACCGCCTCCATTGAGTCCAAAATGGCGTTTGCGATCTTTTTGAGTACAAGCTTTGATATGTTTGGAGTAAGTTGAATTTTGCTACTTTTTCTAGTTGGGTTTTGGGTTTGGTTTCAGCCCACTAGCTAACTAAATACCCTAGCTCAGCCCATCTCTTTCCATTCACTCATTTTCACCTTCCAACTCAAGCTAAAACTGAAAATGGGGGAAAGGAAGAGGAATTAGAAATTCCATGCCCTAGTTTCCTCTTGCAACTTGAATTCTTGCTCCAAAATCAAAGAGAAGGTGTTGGTAAGCCTCTTCTTCATCTTCTCCAACTCTTCTCCTCTGCAATTTCTGAAGGTTTTCCTAAACCTAACTTTGGGAAATATGTGTTTTATTCTTAGATTGAAGCTTGTAGAGTGAAGTGAAGAGTAGTTAGTCTCCTTCTTGTGTTTGTGCTTCTCATCTTTGGTTGTGTGTAAAAAGGTGAGTTTTGAACTCACATCTACTTCTCTTGATATCATGGTTGATGGGTACGAATTCCTATTACTTATTCATATGCATTTGATTTTTGATTGGATTGGTTTTATGAATATTTCAATTCTTGAGTTTCAAAATCAAATTTTTACGAACATTCTCTTATGGATGTTTTGATCTTGCTTTGGTGATTAATCGAAGTGTTTATATGGCCGGGTAGCCGCTAGGCGTGAAACCCTAGCGTCTGTGCTCGTCCGATTGAAAGTTGGGAAGTTTGCTCCTCATTTGGGATAGGCTGGAAACAAACGAGGTTGCAGGGTCAGCCGACCGAGCCCTGTAGCCGGCCAACAGACCTGTTACCCCGAGCAATTTTCTGCTTCTGGCCAGCCGACCGAGCCCTGTAGCCGGCCGACCGACCTGCTGCTGTTTTACCTATTTTTTCCTTTTTGCGTGTTTTCCAAATTTTATCGAATCAAGTTGGTTCTTAGTGGTTGTTATTGCATCTTTGGCTTTGATAACTTATTTTTGACTTCATTCACGGGTTTTCATAAATAATCCCTCTAAATTTTATTAAAAGATTGCTCTCTAATTTATAAACTCTATTTAAAACGCATATACACAATTTCGCACTTTGAGCGGAGTGGAAGGGAGATTGAATGGTTAGGTAAAACACGGACCATGAATCCATGCGTTTGTCTTTCCGATTAATCCCCGACCTATTCGATTGATTGTTTTGACCTTTTGGTCTGGTTTACCAATGAGATGAGGTAGACTTTGTACTGTTTTGAGTGTGAAATTAACTAACGGATAGCAAACCGTTTAGTTCGAACGAGTGGTTATGGGACTCACGTTACCACTTTTCGGATTCCTTTTCGAGAGTTGTGACAAATTCCGCCAGTTAGTGGTGTCCAGTACTGGGCCTTCGGACCTTTACCTCTACGGTTTGTTGCCTTCGGGTGTGTTGCCTTCGGGTTTGCACCTTCAGGTTTGTTGCCTTCGGGTATGTTGCCTTCGGGTTTGTACCTTCGGGTTTGTGCCTTCGGGTTTGTTGCCCTATTGTATCACTTTCGGAGTTAGGTCTTTATGAGCCGCTCGAGTGATATTTGGGTTTGGAGTCTTCGGGCTCATGGATCCTTGTTTATACAGTACTGAACACGTGCAAATTTTATGATGTTTCATTGATATGTATATTCCCTAGGTATCTCCCTTCGGTGTTGGTCTTTTTGAGCCGCATGATATGTAGCGATTACCTTGTGGAACTTATGTTACCTTCGTTGGTATTTGTTATTTGCCTTTATGGCTTGTTTTGGGATATTCCTGTCCTTTATTTCTATGAGTTGCCGATGATACGAGGCTTGTTAAGATATGATTCATCTTTTGTTAGATGATTGTGTTATCTCTTTTAGAGATATTTGTTATACGTTGTGACCTTGCAGGTTATTGTTATTCAGTTTATCTAACTGATTTGTTTAGCTAGACTGACCCGTGTATTTTATACTCGGGTCAGACCGAGATGTTTCAGGTTAGGTGGATTTGGACTTAGCCTATTTTTCTTCCGCATGGACTATTCAGCTTGTTCCTTTTTGTTAAGTCTTTTTGTGTAGTCCTTTTTGTTGTAACTCTGATATGTATTCATCCGGAATCGTTTGTATATTGTGGTTTGCTATACCACTTGACATGTATTAGTTTGTATACTCTGTTATGTATCAATATATGTATATATGATGATCTACTGTTCTGTGAAGTATATTACATTTGAGTTGTTATATTCTGTTCTGATAGATCCTCCAACCACCTATGGTTTTGTTTAAGTATTCATTGGGTATGTCGACCTGCTTGGTATGTCTATTGTCGATGTATTCTATAGATAGTTAGAGCAAGGCTATAGATGGTCGCTCCTAACCAGCCTTATTCTCCGTGTTAGTTGACGGCATTATCCTGTAGTGTCCTTGGCTAGCGTGGGTATAGAGGTGGGCCGTCACAGGGTCTATGGGTGAATTTCATGCAGGGAAGGATGAAACTAGCGTAGGAAGCTTAGCCTCATCATGCCAGCCCCTTACAAGAAATAGAGGTTGCATGTTTACTTGCACTTCTACTATTTCTTCGAATTTTGATTAAACTTTATGTTCTTCTTTGTTGATGCAGTGGTCGGAAAGTTCAATTTTGCCACCTTCGACCAGTCTGGCTCCGATACCAAAGCCATTGTGACCGCCGTGTCCAAAGCGACGAAGGAGGTAATCAAGGTACCTTCGTGAAGGGGATTTGCCGTTGGACGATCAGATTAGGAGGGTGAAGAGGGTTAGGTTATCACGGTCCACCAGGCCTCCAACTCCATTTGCAAGCCAGACATCCATTTTTGACGAAGAGGGGTGCGCCGGGGGATAAAGCTGTGCCGACGCCGCTTCAGACAACGATGACTTGGAGCTTTTGTTGAGATCGTTTTAGATGATGTCGGTGGAGATTCTTGTGTCTACCCACCGAGTCTGATTTGTTTGGAGCCTGCACTCTAGGGACGATGTCGTGGATGCCCATACTCAAGACGCCCCGTTCGTAAGTTTCTGATGAGAAAGTAATAACTGCAATCAAGTTTATGTTGTAAAAAGTCTTCGTAAATATTTATATCGTTAAAAACTAAATTTATTGTAGTGAATATTAAAACTACGTCGGTGGAGATTTTGGTGTCTACCTAGGCATGTAAATTGATACTTTTGGATACAGATAGTGCCATATCTGTATTTCTATCCGAAATCATTTTCGAATATCGGATATCTGTATCCACGAATGCGGGCAGATATCAGATATTTATCGGATATTATTTGACCAGTTCACAACCAATAAATCTACATAAATAACTAGAAAATTTTGATTATATTATAAATCCATTTTTTGTATTAAATATAAAAATAATAATAAATACACTAAGGAAAATAATTTTAAACGGTCAAAGTTGATTTTTTTTTATATATTAATTTTTTTCATCTCGTAGTAAACGACAATCATTTTATATACTAAAATACATAAAAAATCTATAATCTTAATAAAAATCAGACGGATAATTATAGATACAGATATTTCCATATTCACATCCGTATCCGTTTTTCGAACGTCGGATAATTTTTCGCACTTCGGATACGGACGAAGTTTGAATTTTTCGGCTACACACTGACAGCCTTATGTCTACCCACTGGGCCTGATCTGGTTGAAGCTGGCATAATGGGGAGGATGTCGTGGATGCCCGTACTCGGGACACATAAGTGCTGATGAGAAAGCAACAATTGCAACTCATGTTTATGTCGTAAAAAGTTTCGGCAATTATTTATATCGTTTACAACCAAATTTGTTTAAGATTTAATCAAATTTATGTATAAACATCTAAAAATCAATCGTCATGTAATTTTACATCATTTAAACTGATTAAAAAATAAAAATAAAAGACTATAATATAGGTTGGATATATATATAAGAAGGATTTCAGGATGGAAAGTTAAGTAATACATTTTTCGGTTCTTAAAGGATTTCAAAGCTATCATACAGTTTTCATGGCATATAGGGTCAAGAAACCATAAACAAATAACATACCGCGCCAGGTGAAAAGTAATGAAAGTGAGAGAATATATTAGAAGAGGAGAAATATATGAGAGGAATGAGAGCAAAAATAAGAACTCAATGGATTTTTGATGGAAGGAAGGGGTTTGTTTAATAGTTTCATAACTTACATCTTTCAATGTTAATCACACCATAATTGATCTTTCGACTATTTTAGAATAGACGCAATTGCTTAGAAACTAGCAAGGAAACTAAAATATATACAAGAAATATATATACAATCAACATAATTGCTTAGGATTTCAAAGCTCTGATACCAAATGTGACAACACGCACTTTATTTGAGTTTAAGTGGAATCTAATTTAGACAATTTAAATTTAACTCTTTCACGGAAATGGTTCACCCTCCTCTTTTATTTTTGTCCTCCAATATATATATATATATATATATATAAGTATGTATGTATGTATGTATGTATAATATTTTTATAATTTTTAGAAATAGTGAAGAAGTAGAAATGAGTAATGACAGAGCTTCGCAGCTCAATTCAAAAAATATAAGAAGAAAATTCAAGGGTTGTTCCTGTATTTATAGGCACTTGAATCAATTCGGTATGTTAGATTATTGTTTATTATATCCTGATAGTTTAGGCCTAGGTTCATTGTGTGCAGGCCCTAACCAACTGGTTGACCGATCATATAAAAGCGCTCGATAGGTTAAGACTGCTGTCGACCAATGGGGACCGGTGATTTATTTTCGTTTTCCATTTACTTAAGCGTTAAGTTTATATATTAAATGTTATCTTTACCATTATCAATATCTGTTATACTAATTATACTTTAAATTATTTTAATTCGAAATCTTCAAACGTCGATAACCTAATCGTTTGAACTTCAATCGCAAAACTTTATATGCGAAAGTTGATCATAAAAATACCACGAATGCAATGGTGCAAGTTTCGTGCACTACACCATAAAAGGCTTTTAACAGCGTTTGAAAAACGCTGTAATATGATACAACAGCGTTAGTTCAAACGCTGTATAACGACATGCTGTCGTATATACAGCACTTACAACAGCTTTTCGATAAACACTGTTGAAACATCCCTTTGACAGCGTTTCTTACAAGCTGTCAATAATGTTTTTATAGCGTTTTCAAACATGCTGTATTATGTTTCTACAACGTTAATAATTTAGTTGTCGGAGATGTTTTAATTCTACTTTAACTGTTTACAACAGCTTTTTATAAATGCTGTTATTGAATCATCAACAATTTCGACAGCATGTACTAAACGCTGTTATTGACTATTTCAAGATAATTACAGCACGAATTGAACGCCGTTGTTTCTTCATTGACAGCATTAATCAAATGCTGTCTTCTATTTATATAACAGCTTTAATATTCCACTCTATTTTTGAATATTCCAAAACTATATTTTGAGTGTATTCAAGCAACTAGTATATATAACAGGTTCTAATAACTATTAATTAATTACATAAACTAGTTAAGACAATATTAATAAACAAAAGACATCCATAAACCAAATTTCAATAATATCTATAAACAAAAATAACAAAGTAAACCAAGTTGCCACAAATTCTGTTAAACAAAGACACGTTATATGTTAAGCAAAAATATAATATCAATACAGTAAGTCCGCACCAAATGCCAACAACAAAACGTGCATCTAAAAAGTTTCATATGCTTGCTACTTGCTACGGAAGAAGAATGTGTCATCGTCATCTTTAATTACCTGCAATGAAGAAATTTGACGTCAGTGAGTAAACGCCATCTAAAAATTTAGTGCAAAAGTGGGTAAAAACTAAAAAGCATTTAGTGCAAAAGTGGGTAACTTGACCAATGACAAGATAGTCTTGGAATTACTATTCTGTCCCAATATGCTTCAGTGTAGGCATAAAAAGCAAGTTTTACACCCATCTGTCACTTAGAAAAATAAGTAATATCGAGAAATCTAAGTGAATGAGCCTCATAAATGCACACTTTGTTAGCGCAAATCAGAGATACATGGAGTTTTCAATATGTGTGATCACTGTAGTATAAACTGAACCGAGTCTAAAGCTACATCTAACCGAAACTACACATGTTTCAAATACATCCAAGGCACTGTGAATTTTGTACCATGTTATCTCGTGTTTGAAGAGTACAAGCTACCAACCATCGCAATGCTCCAATTAAACTGCTCCAACGATATAGCCAAAGGAAAGTACTCTCAAAGAACACTGCATGTATGAAGCAACAACAGAACTTCTCCAATGAAAAGTGTGTAAAAACACTTTTCATTGGATGTCCCCAAACAAAACTGTCTACCTCCACCTTCACCCAAATCAAGTTTTTCGTTATCTGTCCGTTTGATTCACAAAATAAAAATTGTAACATTTTCGCTGTCTAATTGATTCTCTGTCCATTTCATTTTCTATTTCATTTTTGTATTATTTTGTGCTATTCTCTATACCCTTTCTTTCTGTGCATTGGGTTTAGTTGCTGTATGGCATTTTGTTTCTGTTCATTTTGTTTTTGTTGAAACCATCTACAGAAAAATACCCCGCAGTAAACTTCCAACAACTAAACCCAATGAATCCCAACCACCCGAACGCCTGAAATACAGCACCATTCCCAACAAACAAACAACTTCCAACACAACTCACACAACTCAATCACATCAACTGAATACAATCCTAAAGCATCCTATCTCCCTGCCACGGCTAATATTTGTTCGTTTTGACCTCTTGAGAAAACTTCACTTGTTTCAGCAAATCTGAAATATCATGTGAAATCAACAAGCTATGGATTTGGTGAGGCATTCTAATTCCCTTAAATACTCGATTATTGCATTCGTTCCACACATTCCAAATGGTTGCAATTATAGCTATTCCAATATTGTCGCCTTTGTAGTGTTATTAGTGGTAGTTGCTGATGCTATATCAAAAATGTCATGATATTGCTAATTGAGTCTGATGGTCCTATTTTACTATTGATGTCCTTCTATATTCGGGAGAATACCAACAGTTAAAAAAACATGGACTCTGGTTTCCAGTAGTTCATCGCAGTTAAAAACACATTGCAGTGTTGTGATGACCCCTCCCCACTTTTCCCCACTTAAGTTCACTGTATTTAGTTCTCACCCCGTTCCATGCTGATTTAGGAGAGAATTTTCCCGTAGGGTTTGGTAACCATTTCCAGTACTCCATATGCCAAACGTGGTTCCACTTTGAACTTTACCTAATGAGTTCGTGTTCGATTCCCCTTGAGTGAGAAGAGAGGAAAGTTTCTTATTAGGGCAATCATGATAGGCTCCACCTAATGCGTCAATCAGCGAACAACCATGAGACCAAGGATCCGTCCAAACATTGGTATCATTGCCATTGAATATTTGCTTGCTAATGAGGTCTTTACTGTATTGCCTTGCTTGAAGAATAGTCTTCCCTGTTGATGATGCGTTGTTGTCCATATGAAGTGACCAAAAATTTCTGTTGTGACAGTACTTATTTTTCATCCAAATAGATCAAAGACTATTTGAATGTAAAAACCCACAACTGCCACGGCTACAACACTTCACTGCACATCAAACTTCCTCCCCTACCAAACAACTACATACCACTTCACCAATCACTGCTACAGCAATGCACACCCCTGCCTGACTATGCATATCTGCATAACCCAACTTTATCTCTTTGCCACTGCAACCATGTACAAACATTGCACCATACAACTACTAATATCAACCAACTTCTTACTGCCTCCATCTTCCTCTCTGTCAACTACCACAATTCAACAAAACTGTGCATCAACTGCCATAAACTATTGCTGCTCAAAACTGTGCATGTGCACAGTTCAATCACCCCTGACCATCTACCAACCACACCACTCCTCTCCAGTTACAACTACAGCCTACCAGCGCTCAGCAACCACCACTGCAATTTCTTGCCTCCAATCCAAACCAAACCCAAACCCGACCAAAATCACCTCACTGCCAATCGCCCGTAAATCCCCTCCTTGCCTCCAATCCTGAATCATCAACTCTCCTCCAACTTCTCAAATCGCGAACCTCCAATCACTACTACAGCCGACCACAAACAACCACTCAGATTCAACCACGACCAATCTCAAGTAATCGCCTGCATCAAACCCAAGCCCTCAGGACTTCAACCTTACCCAATACGCAAATTACAAAATCGTATTTGTTCACTTTTTTTTTCTATAATTTTTTTTTCCGCGTGTTTTTGTTCTCTGGTATTGGGGTTGTGTTTTAATTTCATGTGTTTTAATTTGAACTAGAGAAGGGAAGAACGGGATTAAGGCTATTTTAAAAAGGCGTCCCGGTAAATACCCCGCAGTAAAGTTCCATTTTACCCAGGAAAGAACAATATTCGGTTAAAACCGAATGAAAGATCCAACTGTTCATTTCAGTCGGTTGGATTCAAATTTCAACCTGGTTTGAATCCGGTTTGTAAATTAATTTTGTTTGGTTATTAGTTCAACCGAATTAACCTATGATTTCCAATTAGTAATTTTTTTTAATATCCTTACTTATGGTTTTAATGTTAGAATTAAATATATTTTGAATGGTAGAATCATATTTTGGAACCGACTGCATAGCAGATTCAAACAAAGCCAGTTAAATGTTTTGAAATCTTGCTTTAAAAGCTTTCTTTCTTTTGAAATATTGTATTTATGTTTTTGTTAAGAGGACTTGCTTTCAATATTCAATTTTGAATGGCAAATTTGATGTGTATTTGTCCATAAGATGATATCATTGAAGCTTTCCAGCTACTCTTTGTTTATTTCTATTTTGTATTTTCTAAGTTTCTAAAATTAAAAAATACTTTAAGATCTCTTATGTTAGAAAAGAAATATATTTCATTATCAAAATATATTTAATCCGTTTATTCCTAGACTTTTTTCTCAGTATTATTTATTTTTCTATTAATAAGTTGTGTGTTAAACATAGGTTTCTTGTATAATAAGAATTTTGGCAGGTTCATTAAAACGTAGAAATGAAACTGTAGCGACCCAACTTCCTAACTCCAGGAAGTCGCATCGCTAAAAAGAAAGAAAGGGATAGAAATTAGAAAGAAAGAGAAGAAAGAAGAAACAACACATCATAATCTAAACAGCGGAACGAATAAATTATATTAATAATCAAAAGTATTTACACAATATACAATATCTATCAGAGATACACAGCATACACATCACATATACTAGACAGTTATAAACACCTGTCTAGTATTTACAACTCAATACAACATCACAAATAACTCAGAGATACCACAGCGGAACTATATATATCTACAACGCGGAAGCCTCCTGCTCCATTGCTCCTCCATTATTCGTCAAAGCTAATCCTGAATCCTAACCTGAATCCCTTGGCTACTCGTAAAAATTTGAGTACCCAAGAGTTTATGAAAAACAAAAATAAACTCCGGGTCAGACATGGGTCTGGTGTGAGTAACAGGTTAAAGTTGCTTAACTTTGAAAAACCTTTGAAAAGAAAGGTATCACGTAAGACTTCCCACACATAAACATGGAAAAGTTTTTACCTTACGCTAACCAAAACATTTGATAGGAAATCCGATGATATTATAATAGTGTCTAGGGTTTTCAAATAAATATGAAATAGCCGAAATTGTTACATGATTAAATTCCAGCTACTAGCCACATAAGTGGGTAATACAATCAAAACCGTTGGCACTTATTGGATTTTGGATTCCATACAATGGCAGGGCTACTGGGGTACCGCCCGTCACAGTACGTGGCCTAGATCACCGTACCGAGGATTACTCCCTTCATCCCCTGCAACACAAGGCCGGACCCATTCCTTACTGAACAGTTCCGAACAAGACAACCCCGGTAGTTGTCGCGAACCAACCACCCCACACAGCCGAATATAAAGGGACTTCTAGACAGGAGTCAATCTTGCTCTCAAGTGGGGGCTACCCATGAAGCCTTGGCGCACCTCCCCTGTTTTAGCCATTCCCGGTTGATGAGGCTTGAGGCTACGATTACCTTTATAGGACATATCACTTAGAATGCTCATCGTCCGCCTGACGATGTGCTGAAAGCATTCAATCCATACAAGTTCGTTCCGGGTTCGAACGAAACCGAAGGCATTATCTCGTTACACTCGTTTTGGAATCACCCTCAGAGTTAACGACAATAACCCTTGCACTCTAATCTCCATCTCGAACCTATAAGTACTATTCCGTCAAACTCATTACGGAATCACCCACAGAGTTATACTGACTTATAGTTCTTACACCTCGAGTCTTTACTCGCTCCACTTAGATTCACGACCTAACGTTAATTGGAAACGATGTGGTTTTCGGATCCCAAATATGGAAACCCGATCCCGGTCTCATCGAAATCCAAGGCGTGTCTTTTAGGTCCAAGTTGTTTTAAGTTTAAAACAATTCAATTTAAACTATCTATAAACACACAGATAGATAATATCATCACAATAGATAATCAACATTATTATCATAAACAGGTAATCATCACAAATTGATAATCTATATTATCATCACCCATAGATAACTCATACATCACAATGCAACCAATGCATCCATATCACACAATAGTAATCTCATATCTGAGATTCAAACCATTCAAGATAAACCATAACATCCATTCATAAGCAAGGATCTATAATCACTACCTATAATTAATTTAAAATGAATTAAATTAATTACTTCTATCTCTAATTAATTTAAAGTGAATTAAATTAATTACTTACCTTTAATTAATTTAAAATGAATTAAATTAATTACTTCCTCATTTTAAATCTTGCTTACTTAACTATTAATTGATTACAACTCAATTAAATATTTATCCTCAAATTAATCACCTTAATTAATCACCCTTAATCAATTATCCTTTAATTACATTCAAGTAATTATCCTTAATTAATTTTACAAATTAATTATCCTTAACCAAAATCAGTAATTAACCTTTAATTACTTCATTAATTAATTAATTATAATTAATTACATTAATCCTTAATTAATTACATTAATTAATTACTTCCTTAATCACTTATCATTGATTAACTAATCTTAATTAATTAATTCTTAATTAACATCATTAATTATCTTAATTAATGATCCTTCATTATATTTAAATTAATTACTTATTTAAATTAATTACATTAAGTAATTAACCTTGATTAAACCAAAATTATTAATCACTTTTAGTAATTAACTAAACTTAATTACTTTCTCAATTACTCTTAAATTAATTATTTTTAATAATTAATTATATTTATTAATCACATTTGATTAATCTCATTAGTACTTAATTACCTTTAATTAATTACATCACTTGATTATTTTCCCCAAAAACTTAATCAATCATTACTAAGTAATTATTCATTATTTACTTCACAAAGAAATTACCTTTATATTAATTACACAAGTAATTAATCTCAAAACTCTTCTCAACTTAAATCAAATTCTTCTCATAATTTACTTATTTTAATTACTTCTCTAAGTAATTATCCATCTTTGATTACTTATCCATCCATTAAATGATTATTCTAAATTAATTAAACTTAATTAATTAATTTAAACTAATCAAATAAATTAATTAATTACAATAAGTAATTAATAACTTTAATTATTTTCATAAAGTAATCATACTTAATTAAGTTTCATAATTGATTATTCAAATTAATTAATCCAATTAATTATCAAAATTAATTACATTAATTAAATTAATAAATAATCCTAAGTTAATGACCTTCATTAACTTATCTTAAATTCCTTAATTACCTTTATTAAGTAATTTACTTAAATTAATTAATATTAATTACAAATTAAATTAACCTTAATTAATTTATTTCAAACCCTTAATTTAATTAAATAATTAAATTAATTACCCAATTAATTACCTTACTAATTTAATAAATCAAAAATCATTAAAACTTTGATTTCCTTTTAAACTAACCATTTCTTATTAATGATTACTTTATCATTATCAAAGTAATTTAAAACAACTTAATTTGTTCTCCAAATTTCATTTTAAAATTTAAATTTAAAATGAAAACTAAACTTAACTTTATCAAAGATTTAAAACAAATTAAAATCTTTTAAGCTTATACTAAATAATTTCTCATTTTATAAGAGGAATTTAAACCCATATTTATTTAAGATATAAATTTAAAATATAATTCAATACTAAAAGTTATTTAAACATTTCAAAATTTTAAAAAAACTTCTTTTATTTTCAAAACATGATTCAAGTTTGAATCTTATTTCCAGATTTAAACTTATGTTTAAATCCTCTATTTCAATTTTAAAGCTTTAACTTTAAATTCAATTATTTAAACCCTTTTTATAGTTGCTTAAATATTTTAATTTAAAAGTTTAAATTAAAATTTCAAACCTGGATTCAATCTCATTTGATTTTCATACTTTAAATTTTGATTTAAATTCTATTCAAAACCCTGCCTTAGATTTTAAAACAATCTTTAAAAATTTAAAATTACAGGTTTTAAAAACCTGTACTTTCAGAAAACAAACCCGAGCTCCACTGATATTTGCTCCGAGTCACAAACCTAGCCACTTCGAGAAAAATGCAAATTCACTCGAGTATAACTCGAGCACCAATTACTGCAAACCCAAACAATTTCCCCTGATACTTCCTCTGCCCCGTGCACGTGTACGGAGGCCATGGCCACCTCCGGCCACCATCCAAACGTCAAGCAAATCGCCGACCATCACTACATCACCTCGCGGCCATCAGAACCTCACAATCCATTCGAAAGCAAATTCGAGAACCCTAACCAAAACCTGGAAGCAACAGACACAGTTCCACTTTAAACCTGGAAACACAGGGACCATCATCATGCCAAACCTGGCAACGCTCCAATCACCAAGCTCCGACCATCAGTAGATCTGTAACTCCGGTCACACCTTCGCCTATGACCAACCTTCCATCACCAAAATCTAGAGACACTCGATCCACCAGAGGAACAATGCAAATGGAAATACCAAAGCACATCAAAACTAGGTTTTCAAACCAAATCGATCAATCACCATCACCACGGTGAACTTCCACCACAACCACCATTTTTCTCATCACCACTGATCACCCATCCATCACCAGAAGAAAAGCCAACCTTCCAAATACTCGAGATCACTAGAAATTCCTTCATTTCCATTTCCCAGTAAAAACAGCAATACTCAAGAATCCTAATACTAAAAATTGTGATTCTTGTTTCAAAAATCAAATTTAGACTTTAGTTATTGATTCATACACCTAAAACTAAAAATCTATTAAATTGAATTTCCACCTGTTTTTAGTTTACTCTGTTGTTTCCCTATTCTACAGTAAACTACAGGTTCTTTTTAACTTAACAAAATTTTAAACTAAATTTTGTGATAAGATAAACATACTTTGTTCAAGAATTATGTCTGAACAAAGATTGATTCAAGAGAAATTTATTTAAGATTAGATTTAGAATCTGGAAACTGGAATCAGAAAAAGAAAGCAAACAGTCCAGACACACAACAATGCACACAATCAAATATTCATATACATGCACAGAGGTATACTTATAAATATACTCACAAGCATACTATTTTTCAGAGATAAGCATTGCAACCATTTTATAAACTTATAAATTCAAACAGTGATGTTACTCACTTGTAGTAGAGATGGAACAGAGCTCTAAGTTTGCAAACTGTTTTTGAAAGCTTCTGTTGATTTTAAAAACCAGAGTGCATTGTTGTTAAAACTTGTATGCAGGCTTGAAGGCCATTTGAGCTTTGAACTACTTGCATGCAGACATACTTGATTCCAGAAAATGCAGAGGCCATTTTATTTTGCTTTGATGATTGAAAGCTTGATTTAGAACCTTGCATGCAGGCTCACAGATTCTAGGTTGAAGAAAGTGCAGGCAAACTTTGCCTTTGCATTTGAAAATGAGGTTACAGATTTTCAGATTAAATCATGCAGAGACATATGCTGTTGTTTTGATGGCTTGGTTCCATCAGCATTTAGATTTGAATAAAACTTGCATTTTTGAACAAACTGGAAAATGCAGGCAACATGTTTATGATATGAATTCAGGTTGCAGGCTTTGATTTTGAAAAAGGAATATAAGATATTGATTTGATTACAGTTTTGATTCTACAGAGGACTACAAGATTGTATTATGAAGATATTTCAAGCTTTTGATTGAGGAGGAGTTTTCAGATTTTTGGAAATGAATTACTGATATGGAATTTGTAAAATGATTTGAAGAGGGATTTGAAATGGATTCAAGACATTAATTTGGTTTTGAGAATTTGTTAATGATTTGTTTTCAGCTAAGATTTTCTCTTCTTAGAAAACAAATGAACATTAGAAAAAGAGTGAGTATGAAGAAAAACATGTTTTTATGTAAGATAAAAAATGATTTATTTGTAAATTAAAAGAAAAAAATTAAAAATAAAAAGGACACTTGTCTCAAACTCATATTAATATGTCAACACATGTCTCATTAGTTACTTAGGATACTTACACTTGTCATTATACACATTTTACTTATTATTTAATTTGTTTTTATTTAATTTAAAAGTAAATGAAACTCTTTCTTTATTTATTAATACTTATGTATATATAATTTATCTTCATATGGATCACTTTTTAAAGAAAATGACATAAAACAATTTATATAAAGATGAAAGCTTACTTATAAGATTTATATATGTTATTCATTTGAATACAAAATAAATTCAAGTTCAAATGTTATTCATACATTTAAAATCTAATTTTAAAACTAATTTATATTAACATATTTACATTTGACAATAATAAATTTGTCTTTTAAAACATATCTACATTTATACATTTATTATTATTATTAGAAAATAATCAATTTAAATCATTTATAAAAGGGATTATAAATTACATATCTTATTTATCTTGATTAAATGAATCAATGTTTATATATAAAGGGAATTTTAAATTTTCTTATATAATTCCAAATTATCAAAATGATTATTAGAATTTAAAACAAGATTTTATTTGTTTATTAACTTTAATTCAAAACTTATCCATTTACAATATATATATAAATATATATACATACATTATAAATAGGAAATCATTTTATTAGCTTTTAAAAGATAAAATTTATCAATTAAACATTTATTTAATTGAATTATTCAATCAAGTTAATTTTTTTTTTAACAAAATTTTATCAAATCAATTTAATTTTAATTACAGATTATTAAATTGATATTGCTAAAATTTCCGGGATATCACATTCCTCCCCCCTTAAAAGAATTTCGTCCCCGAAATTTAAAAGCAAAGGTAACTTAATAACCCATTTAAAATTTAAATTTTTAAATCACAAGCATACATCAATCATACGCTAACAAACAAAGCAACCAATTTATCTAATCAATCAAATTTAATTATCCAGATAAAATTATGGATAAATTTTCTCGAGTTTCCCCAAGTATATATATATATCGGGATACTCGCCCTACAGAATTCAAACAATCTAAACTACGAAGCTATAGAGCTTCTACTCATCTAGATCTACAGATCTAAACACATATCAGACTACAGACGAGTCTGACTCAACTACCAAACCTTCCTGAACAACTGGTTCCACTTCCAGAGATAACTCATACACGTACTCCCTCACAGATACGTGAAACTCATTAAATCCAATTATCCAAACGGGCAATTCAATTCCTGAAAACTAAACACCAAAACACAGAAGATATCCATAACATCACGGAGCTAGCTTCTCAGACTTACTCAAAACTTATAGCTCCCTGGATCGGAGAAAACTTAACCAAATCAAATCTCCGACTCCGGAATCCAAATTCCTTCGTCTCTTAACCACAAAATCTTCTAACGATCCTGGGCTACCTACATCCAAATTGATCGGTTTAACTCTTGCTGATACCCTAAAAACAATCTAAACCAAAAACATCCCAACACAACGATCTCCTCAAGATCAACCAAGACTAAGATCACCAACTCTACTCTTCAAACATCAGAAGAACAAACTCACTTCTTCTAGGAAAAGACAAACAGAAACATTCTCAAACTGCTTCCGCTGCACAACTCTGATCTATCCTGAGTTGATTCACCAAACACTATCACAAGAAATCCTTCAATGCCTCAAAAGAACACTCAACCTATCGCAAGTCACTTTTGCGATCAATCTAGACCAATTCCAAAGAAAATTGTTCTCTCTTTACCAAACAGAACAGCTCACTCTTAACTAGTCAATCCATCGCAGAAACAGATCCACTCTGCTGCTTCTGAATTCCACCTTCAGAAACTACTCAGCCAGTCAACTTCTGCCAACAAAGACACTCCGAGTTGCACCGCTGACACCAAAGCCAAAACTTCCTAATCAAAGCTCTTTGAGAAACTCAGACCTCAAAGCCAAACCCCAACAACTAGCTGAACTCAGCCACAACACCGAAGTAGACACACTTCCTAACTTGTTCCAAAGAAACATCTTCGGACATAATCCATAGTCACTGCATCTCATCACGCAGCTACTACTTCCTTAGATATCAAAAATACCATCACACACTTCTGCCAAAGCGACAGATCCAAACTTACTCATCCATCTTTAAAAATAAACTCTGAACCTTTACAGGCTTCCTTCAGAGATTGATGAAATCTCTACACTCTGCATAACTCACTCCAGACGGTATTAGGTCTACAGTCTCGACAAATACACTTCCAACCTCAAATATCAAACTCCAATCAGTGGTAGTAATCGTGTTACACACACCACTACCTTATCTACCTTTATAACCTATATTGGGAAAACCCGTTTAGGTAATCCAACAGATAGGTAGAATAAATAAATATATATAGATATATATCAAAACTACAAATACGCTCTCTCAAGAAAGACACCACTACAAAGCCTAGGTATTCACTCAACCTACTGCTCTGATACCACTGTAGCGACCCAACTTCCTAACTCCAGGAAGTCGCATCGCTAAAAAGAAAGAAAGGGATAGAAATTAGAAAGAAAGAGAAGAAAGAAGAAACAACACATCAGAATCTAAACAGCGGAACGAATAAATTATATTAATAATCAAAAGTATTTACACAATATACAATATCTATCAGAGATACACAGCATACACATCACATATACTAGACAGTTATAAACACCTGTCTAGTATTTACAACTCAATACAACATCACAAATAACTCAGAGATACCACAGCGGAACTATATATATCTACAACGCGGAAGCCTCCTGCTCCATTGCTCCTCCATTATTCGTCAAAGCTAATCCTGAATCCTAACCTGAATCCCTTGGCTACTCGTAAAAATTTGAGTACCCAAGAGTTTATGAAAAACAAAAATAAACTCCGGGTCAGACATGGGTCTGGTGTGAGTAACAGGTTAAAGTTGCTTAACTTTGAAAAACCTTTGAAAAGAAAGGTATCACGTAAGACTTCCCACACATAAACATGGAAAAGTTTTTACCTTACGCTAACCAAAACATTTGATAGGAAATCCGATGATATTATAATAGTGTCTAGGGTTTTCAAATAAATATGAAATAGCCGAAATTGTTACATGATTAAATTCCAGCTACTAGCCACATAAGTGTGTAATACAATCAAAACCGTTGGCACTTATTGGATTTTGGATTCCATACAATGGCAGGGCTACTGGGGTACCGCCCGTCACAGTACGTGGCCTAGATCACCGTACCGAGGATTACTCCCTTCATCCCCTGCAACACAAGGCCGGACCCATTCCTTACTGAACAGTTCCGAACAAGACAACCCCGGTAGTTGTCGCGAACCAACCACCCCACACAGCCGAATATAAAGGGACTTCTAGACAGGAGTCAATCTTGCTCTCAAGTGGGGGCTACCCACGAAGCCTTGGCGCACCTCCCCTGTTTTAGCCATTCCCGGTTGATGAGGCTTGAGGCTACGATTACCTTTATAGGACATATCACTTAGAATGCTCATCGTCCGCCTGACGATGTGCTGAAAGCATTCAATCCATACAAGTTCGTTCCGGGTTCGAACGAAACCGAAGGCATTATCTCGTTACACTCGTTTTGGAATCACCCTCAGAGTTAACGACAATAACCCTTGCACTCTAATCTCCATCTCGAACCTATAAGTACTATTCCGTCAAACTCATTACGGAATCACCCACAGAGTTATACTGACTTATAGTTCTTACACCTCGAGTCTTTACTCGCTCCACTTAGATTCACGACCTAACGTTAATTGGAAACGATGTGGTTTTCGGATCCCAAATATGGAAACCCGATCCCGGTCTCATCGAAATCCAAGGCGTGTCTTTTAGGTCCAAGTTGTTTTAAGTTTAAAACAATTCAATTTAAACTATCTATAAACACACAGATAGATAATATCATCACAATAGATAATCAACATTATTATCATAAACAGGTAATCATCACAAATTGATAATCTATATTATCATCACCCATAGATAACTCATACATCACAATGCAACCAATGCATCCATATCACACAATAGTAATCTCATATCTGAGATTCAAACCATTCAAGATAAACCATAACATCCATTCATAAGCAAGGATCTATAATCACTACCTATAATTAATATAAAATGAATTAAATTAATTACTTCTATCTCTAATTAATTTAAAGTGAATTAAATTAATTACTTACCTTTAATTAATTTAAAATGAATTAAATTAATTACTTCCTCATTTTAAATCTTGCTTACTTAACTATTAATTGATTATAACTCAATTAAATATTTATCCTCAAATTAATCACCTTAATTAATCACCCTTAATCAATTATCCTTTAATTACATTCAAGTAATTATCCTTAATTAATTTTACAAATTAATTATCCTTAACCAAAATCAGTAATTAACCTTTAATTACTTCATTAATTAATTAATTATAATTAATTACATTAATCCTTAATTAATTACATTAATTAATTACTTCCTTAATCACTTATCATTGATTAACTAATCTTAATTAATTAATTCTTAATTAACATCATTAATTATCTTAATTAATGATCCTTCATTATATTTAAATTAATTACTTATTTAAATTAATTACATTAAGTAATTAACCTTGATTAAACCAAAATTATTAATCACTTTTAGTAATTAACTAAACTTAATTACTTTCTCAATTACTCTTAAATTAATTATTTTTAATAATTAATTATATTTATTAATCACATTTGATTAATCTCATTAGTACTTAATTACCTTTAATTAATTACATCACTTGATTATTTTCCCCAAAAACTTAATCAATCATTACTAAGTAATTATTCATTATTTACTTCACAAAGAAATTACCTTTATATTAATTACACAAGTAATTAATCTCAAAACTCTTCTCAACTTAAATCAAATTCTTCTCATAATTTACTTATTTTAATTACTTCTCTAAGTAATTATCCATCTTTGATTACTTATCCATCCATTAAATGATTATTCTAAATTAATTAAACTTAATTAATTAATTTAAACTAATCAAATAAATTAATTAATTACAATAAGTAATTAATAACTTTAATTATTTTCATAAAGTAATCATACTTAATTAAGTTTCATAATTGATTATTCAAATTAATTAATCCAATTAATTATCAAAATTAATTACATTAATTAAATTAATAAATAATCCTAAGTTAATGACCTTCATTAACTTATCTTAAATTCCTTAATTACCTTTATTAAGTAATTTACTTAAATTAATTAATATTAATTACAAATTAAATTAACCTTAATTAATTTATTTCAAACCCTTAATTTAATTAAATAATTAAATTAATTACCCAATTAATTACCTTACTAATTTAATAAATCAAAAATCATTAAAACTTTGATTTCCTTTTAAACTAACCATTTCTTATTAATGATTACTTTATCATTATCAAAGTAATTTAAAACAACTTAATTTGTTCTCCAAATTTCATTTTAAAATTTAAATTTAAAATGAAAACTAAACTTAACTTTATCAAAGATTTAAAACAAATTAAAATCTTTTAAGCTTATACTAAATAATTTCTCATTTTATAAGAGGAATTTAAACCCATATTTATTTAAGATATAAATTTAAAATATAATTCAATACTAAAAGTTATTTAAACATTTCAAAATTTTAAAAAAACTTCTTTTATTTTCAAAACATGATTCAAGTTTGAATCTTATTTCCAGATTTAAACTTATGTTTAAATCCTCTATTTCAATTTTAAAGCTTTAACTTTAAATTCAATTATTTAAACCCTTTTTATAGTTGCTTAAATATTTTAATTTAAAAGTTTAAATTAAAATTTCAAACCTGGATTCAATCTCATTTGATTTTCATACTTTAAATTTTGATTTAAATTCTATTCAAAACCCTGCCTTAGATTTTAAAACAATCTTTAAAAATTTAAAATTACAGGTTTTAAAAACCTGTACTTTCAGAAAACAAACCCGAGCTCCACTGATATTTGCTCCGAGTCACAAACCTAGCCACTTCGAGAAAAATGCAAATTCACTCGAGTATAACTCGAGCACCAATTACTGCAAACCCAAACAATTTCCCCTGATACTTCCTCTGCCCCGTGCACGTGTACGGAGGCCATGGCCACCTCCGGCCACCATCCAAACGTCAAGCAAATCGCCGACCATCACTACATCACCTCGCGGCCATCAGAACCTCACAATCCATTCGAAAGCAAATTCGAGAACCCTAACCAAAACCTGGAAGCAACAGACACAGTTCCACTTTAAACCTGGAAACACAGGGACCATCATCATGCCAAACCTGGCAACGCTCCAATCACCAAGCTCCGACCATCAGTAGATCTGTAACTCCGGTCACACCTTCGCCTATGACCAACCTTCCATCACCAAAATCTAGAGACACTCGATCCACCAGAGGAACAATGCAAATGGAAATACCAAAGCACATCAAAACTAGGTTTTCAAACCAAATCGATCAATCACCATCACCACGGTGAACTTCCACCACAACCACCATTTTTCTCATCACCACTGATCACCCATCCATCACCAGAAGAAAAGCCAACCTTCCAAATACTCGAGATCACTAGAAATTCCTTCATTTCCATTTCCCAGTAAAAACAGCAATACTCAAGAATCCTAATACTAAAAATTGTAATTCTTGTTTCAAAAATCAAATTTAGACTTTAGTTATTGATTCATACACCTAAAACTAAAAATCTATTAAATTGAATTTCCACCTGTTTTTAGTTTACTCTGTTGTTTCCCTATTCTACAGTAAACTACAGGTTCTTTTTAACTTAACAAAATTTTAAACTAAATTTTGTGATAAGATAAACATACTTTGTTCAAGAATTATGTCTGAACAAAGATTGATTCAAGAGAAATTTATTTAAGATTAGATTTAGAATCTGGAAACTGGAATCAGAAAAAGAAAGCAAACAGTCCAGACACACAACAATGCACACAATCAAATATTCATATACATGCACAGAGATATACTTATAAATATACTCACAAGCATACTATTTTTCAGAGGTAAGCATTGCAACCATTTTATAAACTTATAAATTCAAACAGTGATGTTACTCACTTGTAGTAGAGATGGAACAGAGCTCTAAGTTTGCAAACTGTTTTTGAAAGCTTCTGTTGATTTTAAAAACCAGAGTGCATTGTTGTTAAAACTTGTATGCAGGCTTGAAGGCCATTTGAGCTTTGAACTACTTGCATGCAGACATACTTGATTCCAGAAAATGCAGAGGCCACTTTATTTTGCTTTGATGATTGAAAGCTTGATTTAGAACCTTGCATGCAGGCTCACAGATTCTAGGTTGAAGAAAGTGCAGGCAAACTTTGCCTTTGCATTTGAAAATGAGGTTACAGATTTTCAGATTAAATCATGCAGAGACATATGCTGTTGTTTTGATGGCTTGGTTCCATCAGCATTTAGATTTGAATAAAACTTGCATTTTTGAACAAACTGGAAAATGCAGGCAACATGTTTATGATATGAATTCAGGTTGCAGGCTTTGATTTTGAAAAAGGAATATAAGATATTGATTTGATCACAGTTTTGATTCTACAGAGGACTACAAGATTGTATTATGAAGATATTTCAAGCTTTTGATTGAGGAGGAGTTTTCAGATTTTTGGAAATGAATTACTGATATGGAATTTGTAAAATGATTTGAAGAGGGATTTGAAATGGATTCAAGACATTAATTTGGTTTTGAGAATTTGTTAATGATTTGTTTTCAGCTGAGATTTTCTCTTCTTAGAAAACAAATGAACATTAGAAAAAGAGTGAGTATGAAGAAAAACATGTTTTTATGTAAGATAAAAAATGATTTATTTGTAAATTAAAAGAAAAAAATTAAAAATAAAAAGGACACTTGTCTCAAACTCATATTAATATGTCAACACATGTCTCATTAGTTACTTAGGATACTTACACTTGTCATTATACACATTTTACTTATTATTTAATTTGTTTTTATTTAATTTAAAAGTAAATGAAACTCTTTCTTTATTTATTAATACTTATGTATATATAATTTATCTTCATATGGATCACTTTTTAAAGAAAATGACATAAAACAATTTATATAAAGATGAAAGCTTACTTATAAGATTTATATATGTTATTCATTTGAATACAAAATAAATTCAAGTTCAAATGTTATTCATACATTTAAAATCTAATTTTAAAACTAATTTATATTAACATATTTACATTTGACAATAATAAATTTGTCTTTTAAAACATATCTACATTTATACATTTATTATTATTATTAGAAAATAATCAATTTAAATCATTTATAAAAGGGATTATAAATTACATATCTTATTTATCTTGATTAAATGAATCAATGTTTATATATAAAGGGAATTTTAAATTTTCTTATATAATTCCAAATTATCAAAATGATTATTAGAATTTAAAACAAGATTTTATTTGTTTATTAACTTTAATTCAAAACTTATCCATTTACAATATATATATAAATATATATACATACATTATAAATAGGAAATCATTTTATTAGCTTTTAAAAGATAAAATTTATCAATTAAACATTTATTTAATTGAATTATTCAATCAAGTTAATTTTTTTTTTAACAAAATTTTATCGAATCAATTTAATTTTAATTACAGATTATTAAATTGATATTGCTAAAATTTCCGGGATATCACAGAAACCAAAGAAATAAAATTTATGGTCTCAATTTTCAGCTGCCTATAACCTATAAGATATTTTTATTTTATTTTACTGGCATTTTGTGATTATTAAACAGAGAAATGATATATATTTTGAGCTATATGAGTCAATATGCCTTTGATTTTATTTTAAATTCAAACAGAGTCAATATGCCTTAATATCACAATGCATACCTGATTTTTCACAAGCATTTGAACCATCGCGGTTAACTCTGAAATTTGATTTTGCATGACGATGGTTTGTTTATCCAGAGTTCATGGATTACTGTGGAAGATGGCCCAAGCTAAGATCAGCCAGAGTTCATGGAAAGAGCATTTACTATGTATCAGTGACATTGATACAATGATTAGGTACAACTTTACACTTGTTACTTTAAAAAGAAAGAAAAAGAGTTGTTTCAAATAAAGTGCAGGGACAGGTGATGCAAGTGTTTTTCATTTTTAAATCTTCATGTATATCTTGACTAGTCACATCATCTTTTCGTGTATATACTCACATTTTGCAAAACATAGGACACTAAAGTTAGTAGACTGTATATAAAGATACATACATACGTAGGTACTACATGCATCATGACTAGATATCAAGGTAGCTGCATCCATCACAGACATAGTTATATTATGTATGTACATTTACTAGACTGTTTGATTGCTACTGTACTATCTATCCACCCTTTTTTTTAATATGTATGTAACTGTGTATATATAATATATTGAGATGGTGGAGACATAGAAAGGTGGAGACATAGAAAGGCAATTGTTCATACCATCGGTTTAGAAAAGTAGATTATTTGGAAAAGAAAGTCATTATGGGGAAATATGGTGGAGACATAGAAAGGCAGCTGTTCATATCATGGGACATAGAAAGTAAAAGAAAATTATTATGGGAAATATCATCGGTTTAGAAAAATAGAAAGGCTACTGTACTCTTCTATTCACCTTTCTCCCTGTATTATTTTAACTCTCTACATTATGTGGAAAAGTAACTGTTTATATCATCGGTTTTAGAAAAATGTTACAAAAGTTATATACATCGGTCACACACACATATACATACACACACACACATATGCATTTTACAAAACAAGCACATACTTTGTGAATTTGAAGAGTAACTCCAAGCCATCTGATCAAAACACATTTTTCATTAGTCGAATGCATATATATGATGTGAATTTGAAGCTCTCAAGCTATCTGATCAAACCTAGTATGTGCATTCATTTAGGGTCTAACCACATTATGTGTTGTCTAAATATAAATTAGCATTTAAAAAGGCTGATAACTGAAGCATATTAGAGATGCAATAATCAATAATACAGATAGGCTGTGGGATAGTTAGATTGACTAGGAGAACTGAAACAAGATGCTTAATATATTTGGCTAGTTAAACACAAGGAAAGCAACCAGAACTGATACAAGATGCTTAATATATTTGGCTAGTTAAACACAAGGAAAGCAACCAGTCAAGCAAGGAACACGTCATAGATGACAGCTTACCAAAATAAGTTGTTTGAGCTGTCAGCTGCATTCGCCTATTCCTGCAGCCAAAGTTGGACAAAATCAGATCAGATTGAGCATGGGGACAGAACCAAGTCATCCAATTATTTAGCGTACAAAACAATACATATAACTAACCAAGTAAAGATGTATTAATATCTCTATAAAATAGTGTACTAACTATTATTATTTATATTATTATTACTAATACTATTAGTTTTTATGGACTTTTCTAATTTTTTTAAAACCGGTTAATTTTAAGAAACATTGTTAACTCAACTAACTATTTATGAAAATTAATAGATTCTTTGAAAAATTAGTTGATTTAAATTGTTAACTCAACTCAACTAACAAATGAATGCTTACTAAACAAAACACTGCATCTTTGTGAGTGCCCTACGTAGTACACAGTGAAATCATCTGAATAAGTCAATATGGTAAAGTTAATTAATAAGCTATGAATACACATATATTAGGCTATGATTATAAATTTATTGTTTTAATATATGTGTGTGTGAATCCAAAGAAAATTAAAACGTTGTCTCAAAATTTAGTTCATAATGTAATGTAAATAACTGAAAACATTAGAAATATAGCTTAATTTTATCCTATAAATATACAGAACATTTGGTTTTTCATGTTAAATCACGAAGGTAACAGTATAAGTTTGGTAAGCTTAATTGCAAAACCAACAGGTTATACCAAGAAATTATACGAAGAGAGAGGGAGAAAACGAAGCGTGAGTAAGAAATAAAGTATAGTTTTCATTTATTCGGCGTCCCTAAATAACAAGGCCGTCTAAAAAATTTGCATTTTGGGATTTTCCTCCTTTTCCACTTGACGTGATGGCGCCTAGGTTAAAAATGTTATATATATTGTACTGCTAAGATAACCAAGTTTTCTTGTAGTGGATCATATTAAATTATTAAAAAATTAATAAAATTACCGACCTGTTTACCTTCCGTAACTGATCAGACTGGCACCCCTCCATGCAACGACACTGTGCATGCCTTTGGTTTCCCTATGCATGTCCACTGCTGTTTACGTGCATGCCTCCTCTATCTCACTCTAAGCATGTTCTGGCCATAGCTTACCCTTGATTGCAGCACATAACTACATCGTGCATCCCTTACACCCTCAGCATATTAGGCTTGCTGCAATGTTTGATTTAAAATCATAACTCTTTTGCTCTTCTTCAGATGCAAGCAACGCTGACATTCCAACTAACTACCATCTCTCTCTTCCTTTCACCCACTACATCTCTCTTCCATTTTCTCTTTCAAAATTGATGTTGTAAAGCAATTGCTCTTCCCATTTCTTTCTCTTTCATCCTTTTTTGCATTTCTGCGTTTTTTATCTCCGCCGTCCACTCCCAAGCGGCAGACGGTGGTTGCAGTTTAGATCCTAGCGATGTGATGCCTCCTGCATACAACGCTTCCACTCTCGCTTGCATCCCTGTTTGGAACAATTTCATTCTCCGGGTATGCTTTTTGTGCCCTGTTAATTTCTGTGTATTTGAACTTATTTGCTGCTTGTGCGGTAGAATTTCGTAATGTATATGATAGGAATATGTTATTGTACGAATCTTGTAATAATTGACTAAACTATGCCATACAACTATGCAATTGACTTGTTAAAATTCTCTTTACCGTATTAAATGACTTCTTCTTGAACTAACTGAATAAAACATGTACCTTGGATGCTTCTTTCGTTGCAGATACTGAGATGCAAACTACATGTTACATAATTTTGTCCTACAAAAAGGATAATGAATTATTATTTCCTTTTTCCTGCTCAAATGTTCAGTATTTTTTTTATAAATTCGCTTGAATATTAAGATGGAAATTATGGATTTCGATTATTTTATGAAATCTAGTTATATTCACTTTTCTCCAATTTGAGATAAGATGATACAAATACAATAGAATGTAAATTGCTTAGTCCTCAAAATGAATGTAGGAATAGAGTTATACAAATAATAAAAGGCTTAGACAACAATATATTCCTAGATTGTGCTTCTGTAAAGAAGATTGAATTGGAGTAAAAATATGAGCAGCTAGCATAACAAATTACAAATATATTATCCATCAACTCCTAATATTATTATATATTTGCATTTTCAGTACTCCCAAAGCGAAGAAAACATATTGACCATCGTATTATCAACATTATACACTCTTGGATGGGTTGGTATTGGATTCTCATCAGATGGAATGATGATAGGTTCGAGTGCAATGTTTGTGGTTTTATGTTAAATTTTGAAGTAACATGTCCAAATTAAAAATTGGAACTAAAATTTAATTAGTCCATACAAAATTTTAAATATTCATGGATTTTTAGACCAAATTATAAGTGAAAATTTTCATGAATCCAAATCAAAGAATGCATGGATTTGAATCCAATTTCAAGTCAAAATATTTATGATTTTAAATCAAACATTGAAATACCTCTATAATTTGTAATACGTTATGGATTTGAATCAAGTTTTGAAAGCAAAGAATCAATTGAGAAGAAAAGTGTTCAAATAGTATAAAGTGGGGTCTTAGTTATATAATTTTTGATATATTGCAAAATAAGTATTAAGGAGCATATACTAGGATGAGGATAATACAACAAAATAGGCTAATTTGTTCAAAGGTCGTGTATAGATTATTCACACACAAAAGTTAAAAGTTAAATTATATTGAAAGGAAAATATACTCAACCTCCTTTCGAGATCATACACAAACAAGATAATGAATACGTAAATAAGTGTAATATCTATACTTCAGTTTTGTTGTAGTGCCTAGATTTTATATAATTTTGAAACCACAAACAAAGTGAGAATTAACACCAAGAAATCCAAATAACACTATTTTAGTTGAGGCTGGTAAAAACAAGTGGGTTTTTGTTAAGGACATTTATGTTATGCATAAAGCTAATATTTGATGTTTACTAATGAGATATTAAAATATATATGGGTAGGGTTGGACTAAGTGTGAATTTGACAAGTCAAAACTAGCTAGTTCATTTAAACGCTCAACTTTTATGATGACATGACAAGTAGGTCTATGACACATAGAAAATGCTAAGTAGGAACCAAACTTTACATTCACATCAATGTTAATTATTTCTTTTATTATCCCTAACTCAGGATAGAATCTTCAACTGAAATTGAAACAACCCAACCTTGATAGGTTGACACATAGCAAGTCAAATCGCTCACAATGAGAAAATGATACAAACATTAAACTGAAATAAAGAAGTTGGGAAACGTAATAAATATATGAAAACTAGATGAAGCAGATTTGTAGAACTTTGAACTAAAGATCTCAGTTTCCTTAATGCCATGCCTATGGCCACTTTACTTAGAGAGATTATTTTACTTTGAGGATTTACATGTGTCAGATAACTACATCATTTAACAAAGTGTTTTCAACGAAGATTTATTTACAAAGCTGAAACCTGTTATCATTGCATGGTAGTTTAGTATAAACAAAAGATTTCAAAAGAACAAAGAACATAGTTATCCCATCTTTCCTTAAACAAAATGGTCTTGAAAGTAAATCTGATGTCTTTGTTTAAATATATTTTTTAACTTCTTTTTTTGATTGCCTTAAAGGATTGCGAATGCATATGAGCAAGACAGTGAAGTGGAGTGTATTGGTTTCTTCATTGGGTATAGTTGGAACATAAAGAACATGTAGAAGGCACGGGGAAGACATGCATTCAGATGAGAAGGCACAGGGAAGACATGGAAGATAGTGAAGTGGATTGTACTTCTAACTCCATTTAACTGAACAAAATTTCATTGTTAACTAGATATATTAAAGGTTTTCAGATTAAATTGTGTGTCTGGTAATTCACTAGCAAGAAACCACATTTGATTCCCAAATTACCTTAACCAAACATTGATTCCCAAGCAATGAAGATTGAATTGAGTTAAACTTGAAATAACATGAAACATAATATTATCTTTCTTATGTACTGATCAAGGGCAGTAGTAGTATTTACATTTCACAAGATTACAGTGTCTGAATATGATAAAAATTAATTTAAAAATCAAATAAATAGATGTTAAAACTTACGGTTTGGAAGGAACATCCAAGAAACAAAGTGCACTGTTGGTGACAGTTTGGATAATCCTCAGTAAACTGAAGTTTCAGCTTGAATGTGCCTGACATAATTATAACCATTTAAAAGAAAAAAAGAGAATTTCTAGCATAATAAAGATGTACTGTTGTGAGAAGCTAACATATTTTAATTTTTGCAGGCAACGAGTAACAACAATGGAGGAAGCAAGAAGAAAACTACACAATATAAGTGAAAAAGCTTCTTATGCAGCATTAGCAATTCTGCAACCTTATTAAATTATTACCAAAGCAATAGAACTATTAACTTAAACCAAGCATATGCAAAGAGTTACAAAAGATATCCCCTGACAAATTCTTCTAGAGAATATAACTACATAATAGCTTGAAAATGATGGCGTCAAAAGTCCATGAACCAGTTAAATGTTTACATTTTTGGTCAGTGACCAGGGGAATATTTAACTTGTTAGGTTTTACTACAATGAAGACGGTGGCATGTGTTTGGTTCAAAGATGAAATGCCCTTTAGATGTTTTGGAATTTGGAACATGGTCATACCAAATTAGATCACATCATAACACATATACAACTCAATTTATTCAATCAATGCGAAGATTGATTAAGGATAACTATATGTTATTATAAAAAACCCATTACATATCAAATACATACATTAACGTCTTGTTTAGGAAAGTTTAATAATATGCTACCCACCACATTTCACTATTACCATAAATCATTGGCACCAATATTATCCTTCTCAAATAGTGTTTTTAGCACAGATTCGAACTCAAACTCGATCTGATAAGCGCTAACTGATAATTAGCAATGATTCGCCTCGATTCGAAAACTAGGGTAAAGAAAAAAATGCTTGCCGAGTTTCATGTTCCGTCGATTTTAGGGCAACCATTGGATACTGTTAGCCAGCGATGGAGAATAAAATAAAAAATCAACGTAGAGGATGAAGGAAGCTGACATTTCCAGTGTCGTGCAAATTGAATCGAAATTGACCGCAAGGAAAATGAGAATTGGCGGAGACGGAATGAATGTTGTATTGAGAGAAGGGGAAAAAGGACTTCTTTTAAGGATGCGGCAAACCAAATTGACGAAGAGGGGAACTAATGTTTTTGGTAGCGTTAGGCGCTAAAAACAATTCTCCCTAAAATATCATTTACGGCATTCAACAGTTTAACGCTGACGTTGAATGCAGTTAATACTTAATTTTGTTGTAGTGGTGGTCAAATTCTGACGTTTGCTCAAATTTCATTTTTAAGCCTTATCATTTATTTATTGATTATTTTATTAATTACTGTTTATTTTAGGGAGTGTTAATAAACAATTATTACCGATAATATGACATGCAATGATTTTCATCATGCGAAAACTTTCCGATGCTTTATTTTCTGTGATGTAGATCCTAGTATAGTTTTATTGTCTTTGTATAATTTAACTGTTTTCATCCATCTGGGACCATGTGTATCCATAAACCATGCTGCAAAATATGATATAAATCAAATTAAGTATATGTTAAAAATGGACCGTTTGTTTAAATATTTGAGTTTTAACATAAAAAATGATTATTTAATATATGTGATTTATTTTGCAAAAAATAAACTCATGTGATTCTATTATAGTCATCAATGAAAAGAATAAAGTATCGATTCTGATTATTTAGTGGTCTACACATTGGACCACAAACATCTGTATGGATTAACTCTAGTGATTCTTTGGCTCTCCGAGCTTTGTCTGATGGTAAAGGTTGTCGATGTTGTTTTCCAAGCATGCACCCTTCACATACATTGTTGATTTCCTTGATTGTTGGATGGTCTTGCATCATATTCTTTTCATAGAGGACCGTCAATCCTTGAAAATTAAAATGTCCAAACTTTCAATGATATGGCTAAGACTCGTCTGCATGTGCCGCATTGCTATATTGTTAGCGTATTTCCGTTGTACTGGTAATCTTCTGTTTTCTTTCATTTTTATTCTTGCAATTTCAAGGAATTTGTTTTACTTGTCATATATTATGGAAGAATCTCATTCGAAATGCAAAGAGTATTCTTTCTCTATCATCTGTCCACACCGAGTAGGTTTTGATCAATGTTGGGACTAGAAGTACGTCCTTGATGTATCTTCTGTCTTTTCGTGTATCATAGCAATTGCGACTCTTCCTTTTGCTTCCTTGAAGTCACCATTACCAATTTTGACTTTTGTTTTAGCTTTATCAAGTTTACAAAAGATATTTTTGTCATGTGGTTACTACAACCCTTATCAACGTACCAAATACCATTCTTTTCTTCCGAAGTAGCATGATAGACATAAAAAAGTTTATATTCTTCATCTGTCTCTTCTGAAAAGTTTGCATAGTGAGATTTCTTGAAGCAACGGTCTTTTTCAACATGGCCGAACATTTTACTGTTTTGGCATTTTAATTTCCCTTTAAACCAACAATCTTTATCCAAGTGACAATTACTTTTACAAATAACGCATAAGGAAAATTTTCCATTGTTCTCAAGTTATTTCCTTTGGTTTCTCTTGCTTCTGTAGTTTTGTTGTATCTTTCTACCTTCTTTTGCATTACGAGACAACAAATGAAATTTGGTTTAAAATATGTTTTTGCTGAATTATCATTTACCTTTTATCATCAATTTTCATATGCTTCAAGAGAGCCTATTAACTTGATCGGCGATGAGGTTTTTGATTTTTTTAATTCCTCTATCACCTAAATTATTGCATCATAATTTTCTGTATAAGAAATTAATATTTTTTCCGACTATTTTCTTGTTTGAACATGTTTCTCCATAGGCTCTTATTGATTTGCCATTTTTTATATTCTAGAATGGTAATAATTTGGGGCCTCGTTTTCTTTCATCTTAAGATTTCCAGAATCTCTTTTAAGCTTCCGTAGTTTAACCATTCATACCTTTGTGGATCTTAAAACTCCTCTTTTATCGTGTCCCCACCCTCTTTGCACACATGGTTCGAGGGAAAATTTAATCTGCCATTGCTTGTTGTAAGCAAAACAATGCTTGAGAATCTTTTTGTTATCTTTTGGAATCCTCTTGATTTGTTGGAAGAGTAGACGTGTCCTCTAAGATAATAAATCTTTCCTCAACATTTTTTCATAGATTTTGCGAACAAAAATAGATCTTGAATTTGACAGACCAAAAATCATAATTTTCTGAACGGAAGATTGACGCAGGAAGAGAAGAGAAGAATGGTATGATTCGTTATTCATGATCGGAAGCAAGAACTGAATGCCCAGCCTTGATCAAATAGAGCTTCGATTCCACTAGTAGAAATGTTATTGCAAAATTACAAAGAAAGAAATAGTAGAATTTGATTTTTTTTTAAAATTTGATAGTGTAGAATATTTTTTCCATTTTTTCTTCTTTAGTACATTATGCCAAGAATGACAAATTTATACATATACTCATGACCATTAGGAAGAGACAAATTTAACCATTCAATTAAAAACACAATTATTGATTAAAGACCTCATATGAAATAAAATAATTTTACCTCAACATATGTGGTTTTTCATAATTAATGGATACAACTTTTCACACAACTTTTCACAAATGGATGTCGTAGTGAAAACGTTGCTTTACGGAAGTTTTTCTCAATAGATCTTTTATCATCCAAATCACAAAGAGCTAAATTTGGAGAGAAAATAAACGGACATGAAATCAGAAATCAATACAAAAGAGATTCCACACAACCACCCTCTTTATTGATTCATCAAAATTTATTCATAATTAATCGAACAAAGTAAAAGTGAACAAAATACAAATTGAATCGATAACCAAATTGAGAAAGAGAGCTTGATCTCTATGACTAAAATTGTTGGAGGTGAAGAACAAGGATGGAAGATGAGAGAATTAGCAAATAGATTTTCACACATTTTACACTCTCTTATAGGTTCTATTTATAACATCAATTACTTAATGTCCAAGTTAATATTAGATAACAAAAAACAAGTTGATTAGCCAATTAGAGAGAGAAATAAACATAATCAAATATGTCTGTTAATTAGGGAAAACAAAATCTTCTCTTTCTTTCTTTTGCACATTTATTTCTTTTTATTTGTGATTTTGCACCCCAAAATTTAACGCTCCAACTTGATGCAAAATCACATATCTTCAACATATCAAGCATATCATTTCTAGATCCATCACAACTCCCTATATCTCAATCATACAAATTACAAACCTCTACCACCGCCTACAAGTGATGCATCTCCCTTTCATGAGGTGCACCACACCAATCGGTCTCAAAAGCGTTTGCAATACCACAAAGATCTTCATGCAATTTTTTTGGATTTTTCTACTCAGCACTCGTCTACCACTCGATCTGAGCTCATTACATGATCACTATCTATCTCTCAAGGATCGCCAACATGATGTAACGTCCTGATATTTTGAACCATTCGCATCCGCACACGTCGGACTTGAATTGCTCAAAGTACCGCGTTCTAAATAAAATTTGGCAAATCTCAGAATATACAGTAAATAAATAATCACAGATCACAGACACAGTAAATAATAATGCAGCAGAATTAAAAGAGATAGTAGTTTATGAAGCTACTATATAAAAATAAGATACATCAGAGTTAAACAAGATACAACAAAAGAATAACAAGATATATCAAGTACAAATCAGAATACTATACTGGAATTATCAGATATTGAAAGCAAAATAAATGGTTGGATCTTCAAGCAAAGCTCCAACTTCGAAGGTGAGTCTTGAATGCTAAATCACCCAGTCTGACTCTAGCGTAAAGCAAAACACAAAACACTCGAGTCAGGACATAAATACTTATGAACTGTAAATCAACTCAAGTGAACAGTAACAAAACGCATCAGTAACTTAAAGGATGTTTGGGATCGTCCATCCTTTAAGGATCCGTTAAACTATTTACTATGTAGTAATATTGCGCTATTATAATAGTGTCTACAGTAAAATAAACTTACTTTTAAATATCGTTGAAGGGTTACCCATATAGCCCCCAACACGTAATAGTCCCAGTAGTCCATCCAGTATCAGCATATCTCTAGATCAGATGATTACCCTAAATACTCCATGGGCTACGGGAGAAAAACAAACTCGTAGTAAAGGCTTGGTATGATAGGTGACACGGCACAACTGGGCAATGCCAGGGTAGATATACCAATTACGCGTTTGGGCTGGTGGTAACGCGTAGCAGCCACTACCGCCCGCCTTGGAACACACTCCCAAATCAAAGTTGGAGGATGACCATCAAATCAACCACAAGTAAGAGTATAGTATCGAAGGAATGTGTCCGATCGGAGGAATGACCTCACTTGGCCCGTCGATCGCTCCTATTTTTGCTACCTTAAGCCAACTCACGGGAGTCGGGTCCACGTTCATACCTCAATAGGATCATCGCCACCATCCTACTTCATTCTGGAATCTCCACCGCGTACACAGTTGTTAAAATGGTTTTCGGAGTTGGTAGAGAGTATGACAACTTCCAATCCTGGTCTATTTAACAATTAAACGTTATTATAACACCATGGTCATTTCAAAATAGTTAATAATTCAAAAATCAAATCATTTCATTCCAAAACCATATTACTTTCAAAATATTTTATACTTCGAAACCAAAACCATTTTATATCAAAACTATATCTGAATCAATACAATATCATTTCCAATTCAAACATATATTCACCTTTCCAAAATAATACTTTCAAGGTTATAACTCTTTCGAAACCAAATACTTGAAATCATTACACTTTGAAAATCATAACATTTTGAAATCATACATTTGAAATCATGGAACATTCACTTAATTCTTTACATTTTACAAATTTATTCAATTAAACCAAAATTTCAAATTTCCAATTTAATTTAAATTAAACCATCAGTTTCAATTTAAGTCAATTTCCCAACAAACCACTCAAATCTTATCAATTTAAAAATATAGATTTGATCCACAAAATAAACTATTCAATTTTAATATATATCATATTTCAAACTAAATTTGAAAATCTCATATATCTCTAATTTAGTTTCCTTATTACTTAGTTTTGAAATGTTCATTTCAAAAATCCAATATCATTTAAATAAACTTATATTACAAGTAAACTAAATATCCTTCAAATATTCATTTATAAAATATCATTTCAAATTCATATTCTTTATCAAAATAAAGATCAAATTATTTCCAAACCATTTCAATCATCAAAATATCATATCTTTTCAAAACCTCATTATCAAATCATTATTTGAAGTCAAATTCAAATATTCAATTTAAATATCATTTTTAAGTCAAATAAGTCATTCATTTACTCAAATATCATTACCAAAACAATTTCAAAATTCCATTCAAAATTCATTTATCTCATTACATTTCATTCCATTTAACACATAACCAAGTAAACCTTATTTAAATTCAGGTTCAATTTAAATTCCTTAAAATTCAAATTTAATTATTGAATTATATTCAAAACTTCTTAAATTTCAAAAATAATCAATTTTCAAAAGTTAAATCATCTAACACTTTAAAATATAACTCAAATAGTGTTAAAATCTATAATATTTCAAAACAATATCAAATTATAACAATGACGCCATCTATAAAGTGCCATCGTAGCTTATAGTTTCTAAAATAGTTTAGTTCAAGAATAATGGCATTTATTAAAATGCCGTAATAGATATTTAGTTACTTCAAACCTAGTTAAATTCAAAACAGCAGCATTCTCAAAGTTTAGTTCAAGAATAACGACATTTATAAAAATGTCGTAATGGATATCTAGTTACTTCAAACCTAGTTAAATTCAAAACAAACAGCATTTTAAAATGCTGTCATAAGACTACAACATTTTAGAAATGCTATTACCAAAATTTCAGATTTTATTATAGCTTCTAGAAACATTTAAAGACTTCAATTTTAGCAAATTTAAACTTATAAATCATATTTCTAGACTTCAAAATTTAACATTTATATAATTTTAACATATGATTTATCACAATAAAATTTAAAAATCAAATATTCAATTTAAAAACTCAATTCATTTATTAAGTCAAAATTTCACTGTTTATTAACTTATAAATTAAATAAAACTTAACATTTTACTTTAAATATCATTTCAAAAATTTAAATTAAATTTCTATTATTTATTTACATTTTAAAAATAAATTTAAAGTCAATTCACATTTACTTCAAATTTACATACTTAAATTCACAAATTCAAAACTAAATATTTAGCCTTCTTAAAACTATAAAATATATATTTTTAAATCAAAATTTCATAATTTAAAAATACATATCTTTATAAAAATCATTTAAAATATACCATGGGGTCTGTATATAATTTTCTAACCTAGGTCAAGTGATACAGATATATATCATTTCAATCCGCAATTTAAAAAGAAAACCCAGATTCTATAATTTCAAACCCAAAATCACTAGTCAAATAAAATACAATAAAAAATCATTAAGGCCTATCATTTCAGCGCATAATGATTTTTCCCTATTCTAATGCCCGTTCGGGTATGTATCATTTCAACCCATGGTGATTCTATTCTAATAGGGAACTTGCAGTGCGAATATATGCATAAACAATATAAACAATGTCAATGTCATAATATAATGTCATATATCAGATGTCGGGTGATAACTAAAAGTTATAACATGGTAATAACATGGCATAGCATATCATATGATCATCATTAACTTGCATAAACATTTTATATTACTAAAAACTTGCCATCAATTCACTAGTTCATAAGTAAATATGTCAGAGTGAGAAAGAGAAAGACTCACCTTTTCAAGCTGAAGACCACTACGACACACAAAACGATTCCAAAGGCACGACAAGCACGATTTGGCACGACTTTGATTCAAATGAGAGAGAGTTAAGAAATAATCTTGCACACAACAATTAAACAAAGCAATATACATATATATACAATACAAAGATTAATTGAAACAATAGAAAAGTAGAAGCAACAAATGACATTACCAAGCTTTTCAACCATCTTTGCTTGACCACAACTCCATGTATGCTCGGCCATACATGCTTAGGGCTCGACCACACATGTTTTCAGGTGGAAAAGGATCTAGTTTGGATCATGAGTGCACGGCTACAAAGGAATGTGGAAGGATTTTAGGAGTTACAAGTAAGGAATACAATGAGACAAGGCATAAAGTGGAGTTTGGGTTGCATCTAGGCTCGGCCTATGGTCAAGTGGGGTTCGACCATGCACTGTTTCAGGTCTGAAGGGGCGGCCAGAGGTCATGTCAGGTCGTGGATGGAGGAGGAGCTAGTGGTGAAGGAGAGGCAAGGTATGAAGGAAATGGTGGAAATATTGGTTCGGCTAGGCAATTTTGGAGAGGTTTGTACACATTTTTGTGGAGTTTTGTTCATGGGATGGTCACGGCACTTGCTGGTAAGAGGAGGGAGAGGTCAGACCGTGGAGGATGTGGGGAAGGAAGTGGTGGTGGTGGTCGGTGGAGGAGACGAGGGGATATGGCCAAGCAAACAAGAGAAAGAGGAAGGCAAAACATTGAAAAAAATTGAAAAGAAAAGGAAAAGAGGAGCCATAAATCATTTTTTTTCTCAAATGAAAATAGACGTGAATGGAGATGAGGTGGGAAGTTTTCCACGTGAATATCAGGGACAATACACGGCTAAGACCAAAGAAAAGAATGGCTAAAAGAAAGGAAGTGAAAAGGCAAGAAGAGGAAAAGGCAAAGAAAGGAAAGGTCATAGGAAAATGAAAGGTTTTTGACTATTTGTATTTCCATTTTCTTTTAATCAAAACAACTAAATAAATTTCAGTAAAATAAAAATAAAAGCTAAACAAAATAAAATCAAAAAGAAAATAAAAATATAATTTAAGGAAAAATAGAAAATAATTAAGAAAATAGCTAATATATTGAAACTATCATTTAAAAATATAAACAATATACAATGAACATTAGAAAATTATAACTTCACTAATAAAATGTTTTAAAATAAAATAAATACATAACATGTCATGTTACACAAATAAGAACATGATATGACAAACAAAATATTATTTATGTAAATTAAAATAAGCAATTTTGTTAAATAAAACAAATTGCACATAATAATGTAAAAAAGCATAACTTCCACAATATAAATCGGATTTCAACGAAACGAAAACTAGTATTTTTGAAATTTAATTTATTTCCATTAGAAAAGATAAAATTCAGAAAATACAATATTTAAATTTTAAATTTAAAAGTCAAAGTTTGACCGTATTGACCAAAATCTACATTTTTGGAAAATATTCAGTATATTCAGGTTTGACATTATAATTCACATAAAAATCAAAGTTTATATTCAAAATAACAAAATTTATTCATTTTAATAAATAAAATAAAGTTTTTCTTTTAAATCAGGAAAATTCAGTTAAAATAATTAAAATAATCGATTAAAATAATCACAAAATATAGGGTTAGACCTTTGTCTAAAATACGATCCTCAACGCGATCATCTTAAGCAGTGAACACATTAGCCTCTCTATCTGACTGTGGACTAGACTCTACAACTGTCACTCGCTTCCCACAGTCGACTACATGACCAACCAAACTATAAAGGTTTCCTTCTTTCAATATACCTCTCATCCGTACAAGGCCACCCTTCTTCATTTTCAAAACTTCAACTCAAGTCTCATAAATACAACCACAGCGATCCTACTGACCGAGTTAAATAAGATTATGTGAACTAGAAGGAACATGCCTCACGTCTGAGACTTCTCTAATCATACCATTGTTGGGTGCATTTCCACCGCCACCGGTCCAAGAGAAAAGGAGCCAAGCCTCTCCACCTCGAAGCCGATCTAAAGCCCACACCAAACCAACCTACCACATGCGCCTGCCGAACCAAACACGCTCCAACCACCGAACCAGGTGACTACCGAACCATCCTCTACCTATGACCACCGGACCAACCACCACCGAATGGACCACCATTACCGAACCAACTACACCCGGACCATCTCTCTGCCGAACCTACCTCCCCCATGCTCCATCGAACCAAGTGACCACCGGACCAACACCTCATTACCTCTCCATACCAAACCAACTCCAAGGCCACACCAACCCATGCCGAACCAACCCCCTCCACACATCACCGAACCAAGCTTCGCCGAACCAGATATGCCAGACCAGATTGCTTCAGCCCAGGCCCATCAGCAGCTATACACATCCAAGAACCCTGCCCCCAGCCTCACTCTATAAATAGAGGGGCAGGGGTACAACAATGGCAGTCAAGTTTGAGAGCTCAAGCAAGGAAGGAACTTTCAAACAACTTTCTTATACTTGTACTTAAAGCTTTGTACTTGTAATCTGAAAAAGAAAGGAGAATAACACATAAAGTGGACGTAGGCACATTCTGGCCGAACCACTATAAATCTGTATGTCTTTTACAGTTTAGCCCCTGCTTTTTTCATATTTGCATAAGTAACCTAAAACCTTGAAAATAACATATAATCAACTAAATTATACTGATTGGAAATGTTTGCCCATTTTTTGCGCAAACATTTTTGGTGCTTTCACTGAGAGCTTGGAACTCGAAGCTTCAGCTTCCCTCATTCAACCTTCTTTCACAATTCATTGCCTAGGAAACATGACTTCCAGGCCGAGATAAGACGCCAACAAGGGAAAGAACGTTGCAACCAGCAGCGCTCCATATCCAGTGGATCTAGATCAAGAGAACCATCCCACTACGACAGCAGTGCCAAATGTAGATCAGGTAATTCCGACAGCCCCTGCCGCGGAACAACCGGCAGCAATCACTAGGGCAGACCTAGACAGAGTCGTGGTTGAAGTGACTAACCGCTTCGCATCCCAACAAGAAGCTTTGATGAACCAACTCATGTCACGCTTGAGGGATGCCGAAGAATCCAACCGCAACACTGAATCATGGGGGGAGTCTCAATCTGGAGGATCTCAGAGACGACAAAGGTCTTCCCTGTTCGAAGAAGCTATCAACAGGAACAACAATGATAGGGGCCCCGCCCGGACTCAGTACGAACTCCGACTCGAGGAAGCGCTTGGAACCGAATCCAATGGGGGAGGCACCAGGCGAGGATCGGATGTAGCTAAGCCGGTCATGCCGCTAATCATAGAAACCCCGCTGAACGGAGCCGAGCTAGAACCCAGCCCAAAGTTGACCCCATGGAAATGCTCGAAACAGAACCCCATAGGGGAAGATCAAGGCAGGGGGCAACTGTAGCTGGTCCAAGCATGCATCCGAGCAGCCAAAGACAGCCACTGGATAACGTCAGAAGTGATAGACTATACCATCCCTACAGGTCATCTGGACGAGATCGACCCCGCAGGGAAGAACCAAGCTCATTTTGGTCCCCTCCAAATTCTGATGAAAGAATGGCACGATTATTCAGGGAATGCATCCGGCGGGAGCAAAGGGATCGAGGGATAGGCGCTAGGGTAACCCGCCCTTTCACCCGCGACATCGAAACCGCCATCACACCTCGAGAATGGAAAATGCCGACGATGGAAACGTACAAGGGAACTTCCGACCCCGTTGTACACCTGCAAAGATACACACAACATATGCTCATGAGTGGGGCAACGGAAGGAGTATTATTATGCAAATGTTTTCCACTATTTTTAGCAGATCTAGCTACCTCCTGGTTCTGCCATCTACCCCAAGGATCCTTCAGTTCATGGGAAATGTTGAAGGAAAAGTTCATTAGCCAGTTCCGCATTCATGTGGAACAACCCAAGGATGCTTATTCTCTATCCAATGTCAAACAGAAATCCGGAGAGACACTGCAACAAAATCTAACCCGGTTCAACGCCGCAGCGGCCGCAGTCCAAGATGCCGATGAGAAACTCACCCTAATGGCCCTCTGTAGTGGTGTGCACCCAGATACCAAGTTTGCTAGAAGACTAACTAAAGAAAAACCAGCTACCTTGCCCGATTTCTTCCATGAAGCTGGGAAGTACATGAGACTCGAAGAGGCTGCCACTGAAAGGCAGACAGGACCACAGGCTAAGACGGCCCACGGAAACGCCCCCGCCGCAGCGAAGGACATTCGGAGAAACGACTCCAGAGACAATGCAGGGGGCAAGAAGGGAGAAAAGCGCTTGTACCGACCAGGACCGAGATTCGACGCTTACACTCCCCTGAATGAAACAGTCGAGAACATCTTCCTGGCCACCCAGGACGAACTTACATACAAGCGCCCCCCGTACAAGAAAGTGTCAGATCGCGCAATCCAGTCTGGAAAATTCTGCCGCTTCCACGAGTCTCATGGGCACGATACCAATGAATGCCGCCATCTCCGAGACTTAATCGAAGAACACATCAGGAGAAAGAGGCTGGAATGCTATGTAAAGGGCCAGGACAGGACACCAGCTCCCGCCAAGGAAAACCCAGGGCAGCTCCACCCAGAGACAGGCGGAGGAAATCGCAACACTAGCGGCTCCAGCCAAGAGAAGATAGCGGTCCATACAATATCAGGAGGGCCACATACCGCCGACAAGAGCTGGGCAGAAATGGAAAGATATGGAAACTCACTCAGAAGCGAGGAAGACTGCGACAATTCTGTTATGGAAGAACGTCACCCTAAGCGGAAGGAAAATAATGACATCACATTTAGTAGGCGCAACCTAGAAGGAAGGCAGTACCCACACATGGACCCTATGGTCATCTCTGCCTGGTTCGGTCCAGCCAAAGTTTTTCGAATTTTAATAGACACTGGAAGTTCAGTAAATATCCTATTCAAGCATGCTTTCGACAAAATGAAGCTCTCAATGAAGGATGTATCCCCCTACAACCAACCACTACACGGTTTCACTGGAGAAGCAAAGATGCCCCTCGGACAATTGGATCTCTTTGTTGAATTAGGAAGTCATCCCCGCTCCGCCGTTCGGAAACAAACATTCGTGCTAATAGACAACCACTCGGCCTACAATGCCTTTTTAGGAAGACCAGCCTTGTCTGACTTCCAAATTGTCCTTGCCCCATGGTGCCTAAAGATGAAGTTCCCAATGGATAATGGAGTGGGAGAAGTAGAAGGGGATCAAGACGCCGCTCGGGACTGCTATGTAACCGAACTTCGCAATAATCACAGGAGAGATAAAGGGAAAAATGCAAAGACTATTCTCTGCATGAAAAGCTTGGAAGCATAGCAACTAAAGAAAGCCCATCCTCTTCGGTATACCAGTGATCCTTTCAATGAATTAGACCCCAGGGACAAAGAGGAGGAGGCCACCGCCGAGCCTGCAGAGGCTATGGAATTCGTATCTGTAGACAAACTCGACCCAAGTAAACTGCTGAGAGTCGGATCTCAGTTAAAAAGAGAACTAAAGAATCAACTCATTGATTTTCTTCGCCACAACATGGATGTATTTGCATAGACGCACGCGGATATGACTGGAATCTCCCCGGACATAGCATGCCACGCACTGAACATTGATCCTACCAAGGTGCCGGTAAAGCAGAAGAAGAGAAGTATGGGGGCAGAACGATCAGCGGCCTCGAGGAAGAAGTAAAGAACTTACTAGCCAATGACTTCGTACGTGAAGCCATCTACCCGAAATGGATTGCCAACCTGGTACTGGTAAAAAGAGCTAATGGGAAGTGGCGAATATGCATCGATTTCTCCAACTTAAATGACGCTTGCCCAAAAGACTGCTTCCCACTCCCCCGAATCGACCAACTTGTGGACGGCACTGCCGGACACGAACTCTTATCCTTTATGGACGCATACTCAGGATATAACCAGATCCATATGCACGCCCCCGATCAAGACCACACTAGCTTCATCGCTGACCAAGGATTGTACTGCTACAAGGTAATGCCATTTGGACTCAAAAACGCCGGAGCTACTTATCAGCGCCTCGTCAACAAGATGTTTGCAGAACTGATAGGACGAACTATGGAGGTCTACGTGGATGACATGCTGGTTAAATCAAGAAAAGCCAACGATCATGTAAGCCACCTGGACGAGATGTTCCAAGTACTCCGCCAATATGGAATGAAGCTAAATCCTCTAAAGTGCTCCTTCGGAGTGTCATCAGGAAAGTTCTTGGGATTCATCGTCCATGCCAGAGGGATCGAAGCAAACCCCGAACAGGTCCGAGCCTTGCAAGATATCAAAATACCATCCACTCGGAAAGAAATGCAAAGCCTAAACGGGACGGTGGCCGCCCTAAGCAGATTCATCTCCAAAGCAACTGACAAATGCATCCCATTCTTCGAAGCTCTGAAGAAAGACAAAGGAAAGTTCGAATGGACTGACGAATGCTCGACAGCATTCCTTAACTTAATCGGACACCTCCAGAGACCACCAGTACTCTCAACTCCAAATGAAGGCGAGGAACTATACCTATACCTTGCTGTATAGTCCCACACCTTGAGCGTCGCTCTGGTGAGAGAAGACAACCGCGCGCAGCGACCCGTATACTTTGTAAGCAAGAGATTCACAGGGGCAGAAGCCAGATACCTTAAACTTGAAAAGCTAGCATACTGTTTGCTTATCACGTCACGGAAACTGCGACACTATTTCCAGTCCCATTCCATCAGAGTTTTAACCGATCAACCGCTAAGGCAAGTGCTCCATTGTCCCGACACCTCTAGGCGACTGCTCAAGTTGTGCATCGAGCTAAGCCAATATGATATCACCTACCATCCTCGCACTGCCATCAAGGGACAAGCCATAGCCGATTTCATCGCCGAATTCACTATCAACGAAGGCAGGGAGCAGTCTGAAATAACAGAGGACATCAAGTGGAGTCTCTTTGTGGATGGAGCATCGAACGAACAAGGCTCGGGGGCAGGCGTTGTGATCATCACTCGCAGGGGAAGAAAGCTGCGTTATGCACTAAGGCTGGAATTCGCTGCCACCAACAATGATGCCGAATATGAAGCAGTAATAGCCGGATTAGAGCTCGCCCTGGAGATCGGAGTCAGTTCCTTATGTCTTCACAGTGATTCGCAACTCATCGTAAATCAAATACTAGGGGAGTTCCAGACTCGAGGAGAGTGGCTCACGGCATATCTGAAAAAGACCAAGCGGCCACTCAATCAATTGGATCACTACTCGATCAAACACATTCCTCGAGAAGAAAATCAAGAGGCCGACGAGCTGGCAAAGCAAGCTAGCATGGGAGATGATACCGCTTTTGGGACGATAACTGTCTCAAGGCTACTAACCCCGAGTTTCGAGCAAGTAAATCTGATAGCTGCAACCGAAGAAGAAACATGGATAACCCCTATCCAAGAATACTTACAAAATGGCACCCTACCCGACGGGCGAAATGAAATTAAGAAAATTCTAAGTAAAGCTTCCCACTACATAATGCAAGAAGGCATCCACTATCGGCGTGGCTTCTCTAACCTCTTATTGAGGTGCGTTGCTGGAAGAGAAGCCAAGGAAATTCTATCCAATATCCATCAGGGAAGTTGCGGAGACCACACCGGAGGGCAGACCCTAGCAAAAAAGATACTCAGATATGGGTATTTCTGGCCCACTTTACACAAAGATGCCTTAGACTTCGTCAGAAGATGCGACAGATGTCAGAAATTTGCTAAGATTCCTCGACTACCAACCGATGAAATTACTCAGATGACCAGTCCTTGGCCCTTCGCAATATGGGGAATTGTCTTAATTGGCGAACTGCCGATGGGCCGAGGCGGGGCCAGACATGCAATAGTGGCAGTTGACTATTTCACCAAATGGGTGGAAGCGGAGCCTCTGAATAAAATATCTTCAGCTAAAGTTATCAACTTCTTCATCAAAAACGTTCTGTGCAGGTACGGAGTTCCACTCAGAATCATATCAGACAACGGGCTTCAATTTGACAGCGAGGAATTTGCCGACTGGTGCCAAGAGCACGGGATTCACAAGAGCTTCTCATCCGTGGCTTATCCCCAGGCAAATGGCCAAGTCGAAGCTGTCAACAAAATTCTCAAGACTATAATCAAGAAGAAGCTTGAAAAGTCAAAAGGCGCTTGGGTGGACGAACTTCCTACAGCACTATGGGCCTACCGCACTTCTTTTAGAACATCGACAGGGCATACTCCGTTCTCTTTGCCATACGGATCAGAGGCCATGCTCCCAGTTGAAACTATTGTACCTTCCCATCGTAGGATCCACTACAACCCCGAAGAAAACGAAGAACTCCTCCACATGTCTTTGGATCTAATTGAGGAGAGAAGAAATGATGCAGCACTTGAAGCAGCAGCTCACAGACAAAAAGTGGCGGCACTATGCAACTCCAAAGTCAAACATCGCAGCTTACAAGAAGGAGATCTTGTCCTCAAGAGAATCTTTCCGTGCCCTGGGGCACTGGACCCCATCTGTGACGGACCATATGTAATTCATAAAGATCTCCACAACGGAGCTTATATTTTGTCAACAGTGGACGGAGAGGTGTTCCAGAGGGCATGGAACATCCGACACCTCCGTCGATACTTTTCTTAACTTGTACTGCCCATATGAAGTGAATTAACAAAGAGAATCAGTGGACGTAGGTATTTTCGTGCCGAACCACTTTAAAAAACTTGGCTCTTGTTAACTTGTTCCTTTATATCTTGGCTACTTGTTAAGCTTTATACTTTGCTGTTGAACAAAATCGTTTGCATATGACATTTCAATCCAGAGCTTCACAACACAACTCCACCTGGACAAAATCTAACAGGTATGCTACGCTCCTATGCCCACCCCAATGAGACACTTTGCTCCGGTATCCCTCTACCGCGAGTTAACTCATTGTTTGCCTCGGCCCTTAAAGCCGACTGTAATAAGCCGAGTATAAGTCATCAAAAAAGGCCGACTATAGCCGATGGCAGCTCATTACAGCGATTCGGCTCGCCGGCAACTGTGAACCGATTATAAGCCCCAACATAAGGTGTGGCCAGCCAGAGGCAGTTCACAGTTGACGATCGGCCGCCACGCTAGCCGGCCACAGTAAATCGAATAATACCCACGATTACGGGCCATAATGGCCCGGGTAGTTACTGTGCACGATCGGCTCCGATGTGTCTTAAGTGCGGCTGTGGTAAAAAAGAAAACTCCCCGCAGAGGCGTAAGATGGGTGACAAATGTCTCCAAGACCCACAGCTAGGGAAAGTGACTACAAAACCCGTTTGCCACGAACTTAAGCACATCGACGGCCTTCCGTGACTGGAAGTTTTACTTTTCCTATATTTCCATTTCATTTAAAACTTTTCTCCTATTATCCGTAACGGTGCTTGAAAGTAGAGGACATGAAATAGGGAATGCTCGCTAATGGGAATGGAAACTTACGATCGGATGGCGAGGCACTCAACAGCATTCAATGCTTAGTCTTACAGGGCGCACGAAGTTGCCGTCCACAGCCGAAACATGAAGGGCGGTACCTTCTACTTTTATACATTAATGCATAGTTGCAGTTCATATTCACACATCACATTTACGTTGCAAAATGAGAAAATTATACTTTAAGTAAAAAACTTGGCATCAGGCACAGTCAAGTCACTAGTAACATGCATAGTTACATCACTTACACAGCACAACAAAATAGCGATAAAATTCCAACATAAAGGAATCAGCTTATGTTATGAAATTACATAAAGTCATTCATCACAAACAATATTATTACAGTCACATAAATGTTTTGGACTAACATGAACAACAATAAAAAGAAATCAAAAGGTAACTAGCTGTATTAGTGCTAACCACTACACCTCAGAACCAGCTCTCTGAATCTACTTGGTTGCTAGATCGGAACTCCCAGCATGTTGACCAGAGGTCCCACCTGTCCAATTCAGAAAAAGAATCCATCAGATAAACAGTGAACGATCAAGTTATGAAAAGCTAAAAAGGGAAAGCTCACCGACGCCTGCTTCTTGGTCCTCATCCCCCAACTGCACACCGGCTTCCTCCGCAGCAAGCAGCCGCATCCCCTCCTTCACCGCTACCTTCTCCTCCTTTGAGAACTGGGCGGTTACCACGTCCATCCTGAATGCCGCTCCACCTTCCTTATCCGCATCATCCTTGGCCTCCTCCAAAGCCCGGAGATATATCCTAGCCATGATCCGGGGATAGTCATCCATCCAGGATAGATTACCCAGCTTTCAGGTACGGAAGTACATATCCTGCAACATCTCATCCATCATCCCCTCATTCTCCTCAAACTCCCTCACCCGGGCCTCGGAGGACAACAACTTAGCGACGGCAACATCCCTCTCCGATCGATATCTCAAACGGTCAGCCCGGAGAGACCTCCTCATTTCCTCCATCTCTTCCTTTAGCTTGGCCTGAGCAAGCTCTGCGGCTTCAAGCCTCCCAGACAACTCTTCAATCCGCTCGAAATCCGCATTCCGAACCTCATCCACCGTCGCAATGGCCATATCAATCCGCCCCGTGCAAGCAGTCTCCATTTTTCGCAATTCTGCACTGCTGGCCTTTTCCAGATTCTCCTTCAACTGCCTGGAGGCTGCCTCGTGCTGAGAAATCTGGATAGCCTGATCGGCAAGCTGCTTGGCCTGATCAGAAACCTGTAGCCGTAGCCGGATGTTAGCACTCTCGATTTCGTCCCCAGCCCTAGCCAGTCGAACATGATGCTCCATCAACTTCTTGACCTCCTCCGCGACCCGGTCAATGTTGGCCTTGGCTTCGTCACCCATAGCAGCTATCCGAGTAGTGAGCAGATCCAAATCTAGGGACTTAGCCTCATCAAGAATCCGAACCATGGGATTGCGGGGGAGAAGATGCTCGCCCGTAGCCTCGTCAAATAATATATCATAAGAGCTTGGGTCCAAATCCGGGTGGCCGGCAAAGGGATTGCGAGGCACGTCGGGACGTTTTATGCGGATCACAGTAGGATTCTCGGAAGGTGGCGGAGAGGGGGCAAACTCCGTGTTCTCCTCCGCGGTATCTCGGGAAGGCTGAGTAGAAGGCTGAGGACCAGGTGGTGAATCAAACAAGGAACGCCTCCTCTTCCTCTGCTGGATACCTTCCTCAATGACTCCAAGAAGAGAGCGATATCTAACTACATCCCCGGAACGGTCGGTTGGCGGCTTCGGCTTAGTAGAAGCTCTCATCAACTTGAATTGTTCGAGGCGGTGTCGAACGTCTGAAGTTTTGGCCACCACGCCTGCCCCTGTAATAAAGAACAAGTGTTACGAACATACAAGGGTCCATAATTCAAGAAATATGTTAACTTAAAAAGATTGAGAAGGCACGTCTGTTATACAAACCCTGCGGAGAAGGAGAATACTGCAATAAGTACTGAATCTCAGTTCAGGACGGAAGCGAACCATAAAATATTCCTAAGTCCCTATCATAAATGGAATCTGCAGAAGTCAAGAGCTCACCTTGAATCGCTGGAGCCACCTCAGCTGAAGAACTCTTAGGGAATGGATCGGCGCCAGCCCCAGCCTTGTCAACCTCCTTTGCCTTCTTCACCGTGGCTGATCCTTCCTCCAACCCTTCAAAAGCCTGGCGGAAGGCATCATCCGTCCACTCCTGGATCTCCCCTGCCTGCTCAGAAGACAAAGCCCCGACACCACTACCACCCTGTCCTTCACCTTCTCCATCTCCTCCGCTCTCCTCTTCGTCTCTTTCCTTCTCTCCACCTTCCTCCTCCGGAATATCTGGACATGTACTGGGAGAGGGTCCATCAGACTTCTTAAGCTTCTTTCCCCCAACGGCTGGAGGCACCGAGAAAGGCCTCTTCTTGCTAGTCTTCGCAGTAGCCCCATCCTTAGCTTTAGCAGCCCTCTCCTTGGCTGTATCTCTCTGTTTAACCACAGATTGATGTGGCAGAATCAAGTTATACTCCAGGAGAGTGGCGTTCCTGATCAGGTAAGAGGCCGACCTATCCCTTCCCGAAATGACCTTTATTTCAGCAGCCATCCGCGCCAAGGAACCATTCTCCACAACCGCAAAGCCACCTGTTGCTAGCAAGAAATAAAAGCATATAAGAAGAAGCGTCGCGATCGGGACGAGGAAAATATAAATGAAGTTCAACTTACAGCCGGAAGTGAAAAGGCGGAAAGATACAGAGTCATCCTTAATGAAGAACCATTCTTTCTTGAACATACTAAACTTCGAGTACAACTCCAGAACGGGCTTGAAGGGCACGGCCGCTTCCAAGCTGATATATGGAGACCCCTTCTTGTAGCCTCTCAAGTTGTACAGATACCGGATCTCCCGGTTGGTAGGGGGATGCCCATATTTCCTCTGAAAGATGACGAAAAGACTCACCAGAATGGCGTAGGAGTTAGGCTGAAGCTGGAATGGCGCCACCTTCAGATATGTGATAAAACTAACTATCCAAGCGTTGAGAGGCGGGATAGAACCGCACATGCAATGATATCTGCTGTACACAAACTACCCTTCAGGAGGGTCATATGGCATAACCCCCTCCCCCGGCAATAGCATAAGAGCCCTGTCAATCCCGAAGGAACGAGAAATGACATCAAGCTGCTCCTCTTTGAGGGAGCTCGGAAAGCAATCGGGAGGAGAGTTCAGAAGCGCTTGGGGACCATACCCATCCACTAACGACCTCGGGGCAGGTCCATGTCGCGCCGGTTCTGGTTAGGCTGGGGGCACGGAAGAAGACTCTCCTCTATCCTTGGACTTCTTACTATATGATCGAGTTTCCGCTTTGCGAGACATTTATCTGCGACACAAGAAAAACATGGTATTAGAACAAGGAGTATGGGAATATAAACGAATAGTTATCAAGTTTCATTCGGTATTGAAGGTCTAAGTTTCATTCGGTATTGAAGGTCCAGGTTTCATTCGGTATTGAAGGTCCAGGTTTCATTCGGTATTGAAGGACCAAGTTTCATTCGGTAATTGAAAATAAAGTTCATTCGGCCTAGTAGCTCCTCACCTGATTCGGCAGAGACTTTGATTCGGCAGAGATAACTCTTCGATTCGGCAAAGACAAGGAGATGATTCGGTTGATAAGAAATAATGAAGGCGTATAACCCCTATTTATAGACAAATGTGGGACACCGGACCAATTGGTTCAGCACTCAGGGACCGAATGAAGACACCCTAGCTAAAACAAAGCACGGCATATACTAGCATATGCCCTGCTTTGGGGGGCAAGTGTTGGGTGCATTTCCACCGCCACCGATCCAAGAGAAAAGGAGCCAAGCCTCTCCACCTCGAAGCCGATCCAAAGCCCACACCGAACCAACCTACCACATGCGCCTGCCGAACCAAACACGCTCCAACCACCGAACCAGGTGACTACCGAACCATCCTCTACCTATGACCACCGGACCAACCACCACCAAATGGACCACCATTACCGAACCAACTACACCCGGACCATCTCTCTGCCGAACCTACCTCCCCCATGCTCCACCGAACCAAGTGACCACCGAACCAACACCTCATAACCTCTCCATACAGAACCAACTCCAAGGCCACACCAACCCATGCCGAACCAACCCCCTCCACACATCACCGAACCAAGCTAAGCCGAACCAGATATGCCAGACCAGATTGCTTCAGCCCAGGCCCATCAGCAGCTATATTCATCCAAGACCCATGCCCCCAGCCTCACTCTATAAATAGAGGGGCAGGGGTACAACAATGGAAGTCAAGTTTGAGAGCTCAAGCAAGGAAGGAACTTTCAAACAACTTTCTTATACTTGTACTTAAAGCTTTGTACTTGTAATCTGAAAAAGAAAGGAGAATAACATATAAAGTGGACGTAGGCACATTCTGGCCGAACCACTATAAATCTGTGTGTCTTTTACAGTTTAGCCCCTGCTTTTTTCATATTTGCATAAGTAACCTAAAACCTTGAAAATAACATATAATCAACTAAATTATACGGATTGGAAGTGTTTGCCCATTTTTTGCGCAAACAACCATCGTGCATATATACCGGATAGTTCCAATACAATAAACTAGTAGCTCCAAGGTTTTAAATCTCGGATATCGTACACGTTTCATCTCGGCGATTTTAGTGACCCGGTATTGTATCGGGGGAGATCTCAGACGAGGCGAGTGCATCTCGGACACCAATATCGGATTTACTTCTCAGACCTAAAGTTCATCTCAGGACCATATCGGAGTATAAAACATCATAAAATTTATAGCAAAAAATGCATGGTTTTGATTTATTTAACATTTACTGAATTACTGCAACTAATCTCCAGTATTATAACTGAAAAAAAGAATGCAATTATATTTCAATTATATGAAATTGTTCAACAAAAGTTACAAAACATCATCAGTTTTAGCAATTACATATAAGTAGATGAAATGCGGCAAATTAACTGAAAAAAGCGGGTTCTATACAATTACATGTATGCAGTAAGAATAACATAATAGCAGTGTCGGGAACTGATGCAAATAAAAGCAAATGCATATAAGACATATCGGGAATCAAAGGATTTCAGGCAATGCAGATCTACTTGCAGAAAGTTATGCAAGTAAGAATAACAAACTAAATCTACTTGCGAATCTACTCTAAATTATATTGTATATTCAATTTTTTGAAAAATTGAATTTCATTAAAATAGAAACAACCCTAATTTACATACATGTAGAGAGTAGAGAGATTGGTCGAAGACGAAACTGCAGACTGTCAAAAGCGAGATCGAGTAGTCGAGAATTGAAAACAACCGCGAGTTGTCGGATGTTAGAAGAGGAAGTTAGATATTTTGACAAGGAACGTGATCTTTTGAGAAGTTGAATCAGAAATAAATGGGCTTTGTTATTTTTTTATGATAGATTTAGCTGGGCCAATTTTTTTAAAAAAACAATATATCGAAGATATCTTGGAATATCTTTTCGCTTCAAATATCGGCCGATATATGTAAGTTTCGGCTGATATAATCGAAACAAGATATCAACCGATATCTCATGTTTCGTTTCGCCCAAGCCTTGAACCGAGATTTTGGCCGAGATGGCCGAAATTTAAAACACTGAGTAGCTCAACTCTATTGACGGTCCTAATCATGTCAACCTTCTTCTCATAAGAAGAGAAACAATTTACATCTCTACAGATGTGAAAAATGACTTCCGAATCTATCATGCAAGGCCTCTCTTCACTAATGAAGACATCACAACAAGTATCACTGTCACTACCTTCAGCTATGCCCTTTCATGTATCACTATCACTGTCACTGTGTATATCTTACTTTTGATTCTTTTTATACGGTTCGCACCTAATGCGCATATGACTATTTTTATGACAATAATAACAAATGATGCTTTTTGATATATCTTTATCATTAGTGAGTTTCTTCTTCGGACTTGTATCCTTTTTCAAGTCCTTTGCTATCATAGCCTCATCTTGAGATAATTCCATTAGTGTTTGAATTACTTAATAAAACAATTAAAGTTTCACAACTTTCTGAAAGTGAACTCATCAATAAAAGAGCGTGTAACTCATCATCAAATTTTACATTCATACTTGCTAATTGATTTATTACATCTTGAAATTTGTTCAAGTGCTCTGCAACAGACTTCTCTCCATCTAATTTCAGTTGAAACAACTTTCGAACAAGAAAAGCCTTATTTGAAGCACTTTTTGACTCATACAAAGATGCAAACTTGTCCCATAAAACCTTCGCGGATTTATAACTAGCCACATGATGGAAGACTGAATCATCAAGATACCGACGAATCAACGTAATTGCCTTCCTATCCATCTTCTTCCATTTTCCCTTCTCTACATCAGATGGCTTCTTCACATCTCCATCAATCGGATATGATCATTGAGGTTTCCAAATACCCCAATTTTTTCCGTCTAAAATGTCCATCTTTTAAAAAGAAATCATATCCGATATCTCAATAATTTTTCAAATCCAAAATGCTTTGCGATGACCTTGCTCCGATACCAATCTGTAGTGAAAATTTTGCTTTGTGGAACCTTTTCCCAATGATCTTTTATCATTCAAATCACAAAGAGATAAATTTGGATATAAAATAAATGGACATGAAATCAAAAATCAATACATAAGAAATTCCACCCAACCACTCTCGTTATTGATTCACTAAAATTTGTTTACAATTAATCGAACAAAATAAAAGTAAACAAAATACAATTGAATCAATAACAAAAATGAGAAAGGAAGTGTTGATCTCTATGACTAAAATTGTTGGAGGAGAAGGACAAAGATGAAATAAAAGAGAATTAGCATATAGATTTCCATACATTTTACACTCTCTCTTGTAGGCTCTATTTATAACATAAATTACTTAACGTCCAAGTTAATATTAGATGACAAAAAATAAGTTGATTAGCGAGAGAGAAATAAACATAATCAAATAACTTTGTTAATTAGGGGAAACAAAATCTTTTTTCTTACATATTTATTTCTTTCTATTTGTGATTTTGTATCATCAAAATTTAACGAATGTGTCTGTTCAAAACATGTACCATAATTTCATTAAAAAAGGGAACCTTCATTTTTACCGTGTATCATCATCTAGCCAATGCTCAGCGCTTTCACTTGAGCAGGATCTGGAGTGGGCAAATTGTACCTAGTCTTACCTCCATTGATAGAGAGACCATCTTTGACGCTTGATCAATAAAACAAGCAGCCATAAAAACCAAATTATCGCTGCGTGAATCGGAAAATTTAATTTTCAACAAATACTAATCATTAATTTTCAAAATTTAATAATTTTCAACAAATACTAATCATTAATTTTCGAAACTTATTAATTTTCAAAAAGTAATCATGTTTTTCACATTGTTTGAATCACAGTGGATACTATAAAGTAAAAACAGGCAAACCACTGTGCATACCTAATTGCTCCAGTTTTGAGTCAGTGATGCTAAGACTGGATGTAGAATTTAAGTACTATAAAGTAATTAAGTCCTACAAAATCATATGATCCTTTTCATCAACTCTAATTCCTCCTAAGTGAATTCTGGAAGCATTTCTCCGACCAGATCTCTCATACAGGCTGTGATATTCTTCATTCATTGATGACCCTCAGCGCTGCTGCTTTTTCTGCATTTGAATATGACTTATACACAGAGCGATTCCAATCTCTCCTCAATTATCAGACTTAAAATTTAAAGGTTCAACATGTGAGAACAGGCTTGCATGTCTTTAAACATAAAATTTATATCAATTACTATGAATTCTAACTCCCATAATTTATTGATCCCTCGAAGCACATCATTTCTGAATGCTAAAAATATAAGAAAGCTTTATTTTATTCAGAGTATGTTTCAGTTTGACAACTAGTCACAAGTAAAAATCTACTTTTAAGCAACTTAATTCAATTCTGGGGCTTAACTTATTATAAGAGGCGTGCAAAAGCGACTTAGAAATAGAAATGTGAAAAGTAGCTTATGACTTATAAACAAAATTTCTAAGTCATGCATGATTTTAACCAAATTATGTTATTTATTTTTTAACTTTTACACTCAAATCACATCCACACACTTTTAATTATAAGTTACTATTTAAAACCACCTAGAAGTTACTACTTGGAATTCTTTGCAAGAAGTTTCAAAATAAATTGTTGCCAAACGGGCTCTTATTTATTGATATATCCGCTTCTAGAATATTAATCTTGACAAATGTTTTAACTTTGAGAAAAATTACATGGAAGTGGTTTAAAAAGTTCAGCAGCTGCTCCATGTGCTAATTTCAGATTGTGAGTAACGATGTAAGGTTCAGTTAGATAATGTCCATGGTTCATTCACTATAATCCAATTTTTTACTGTCTCCAAATTCTCGGAAGCATATTTGGCAATAATCTTTGTAATCGTGCCTAGTGAAGAAAAATAATACAAGACACGTTACTTTGTATTCTTTAGTTAAGGTTGATGGGTATATTTTTATGAGGTATAAAAATCTGTGTAACAACATAGAGTGTTTTGGCAGATATTTTCTTTGCTAGAATACCATCAAACCCAAAATGGGATTTAATGAGGTTGTAGTATTCTGCTGACTTTCTATATCATAAAACAGGTTCATTTTGTTTCTTGTATTACTCTTAGGATGAACCGTATAACAACAACAATTAAGATAAGTTTATGTACTCTATGTGAATTAAATCCTTACACGCTTTTTGTGAGGAAAACCGCCGTCTTCATCCTCTAAGCTTGTGGAACATCCCAGTGGAAGAGTCTTCACATATGGTGTTATATCTGTAATGTGAATTACATGTTAGTATATTGTAAAATCATACCACTATTTTCCAGTGCTCGCCATTTTCTATTAGCTCCTTTATGAGATTGTAATACATTATTCCTTGATTTATTCCTTACCATCTGTTTTCATAAGTGAACATAAAAAAAAGTTGATTTATAAATTTTCTTAGTTGTTGGAATCATATGAGCTTCAGTTTTGTATTTATTTTTCTAAATAAACATCATTTTTAATCTTCATTTCTGCAGGTTCACTTAAGTACAATGGATTGATTTTAACATTGCAGAATTCTAGACCAAGAGGTTGAGAAAGGGTATGAATTTAGTTCCATCTCCTTTATCGTCTTTACATCATCCTGCAAACATTTGACAACAATGTCCATTTCCCAATACATGGTTTATATTGGATATGTCAGCAAGTCATTCTTTTACGATTTCAGTTATTTACTTTGTCTCTGTGGTACAAATCGGTGGCAGCATTTCCATTACTCCTTCCTGTGATTTTATCTGTATAACGATTACATATATTTTTATGCTGTAAATAATGAAAATGGATCAATAATATCCCATATACAGATATGGTGCTAGAATTAGTTGTTATCATTTACAGTTTGCATTCTGCTATTTGTTTCAAAAACTAGAATATTTTGAAATATTATACTTCCATTAGATTTTATGAGGCTATAAGTTATATATATTAATATAATATATTTAGCATATGGTGCTCTTGGTGAGTGAGTGACGCAGCGGATAATATGAAAACAAATGAAATCGATAGAATGTAGCAATCGGTGGATTGAGTATACTGCAATGCCCAAATTCGTTGATCCGAAGATACCGAATTCTAGCTATTTCTGACTCGTTGATCTGAAGATACCGAGAAAGAGATCTACGATTCTTCGACGTTGATCTTGCGCACAAGATTCCGTGAACCGGCTTCACAAACGAAGATTCGAGCGCACTCGAATGTCGAAAGTGGAGATAGGAGATTACACTCAACTACCGATTTAAATTGAAAGCACAAAGCTAACAAAGAGAATTTTATTCAAAAATCAACAACCTTTACAAATGACATGACTTGCCTATTTATAGGCTTACAACTCATTACCCGACTTGAAAATTTACAACACAATGGGTACACGACTTAAAGAAAAGAACAATACAATCAGCGACTTAAAGTAACTGCCTACGACTTAATAAAACTAGGTTACGACTCATACTAACTCGGTTACGACTCAACTAAGACGAGTCAATTCCTTCACGCGATTCATCACTGTCTCGGTACGACTAAATGAAGCTACGGTAAAAAAAATGGCCGCGACTTATGGATAACTCGGTAACAAGCTTTGCGACCTAACGATAAGTCATTCGCGACATAATGAGGTGGGATGAAACTCGTGAATTGGGAAAGTGGAATAGGTCGCACGCGACCTAATTTTGAGTCGCGACGTAGTTTTATCTCGGCAGAGGATAGGTCGATGGTACTGGAGTTGACTCGGTGGGGTTAAGTCGTAAGTCGGTGGGTTGGGAATGAATCGTGAGTCGCGGGTTGGGAATGAGTCGTGGATCGGTGGAGAGTTGCGATGGGTCGTGAGTCGATGGGTGGGTTGGGTCGGAGGGGAATGAGTCGTGGGTAAGTGACGATGGACGGGCCTCCGGTTTAAGGTTTGTACTTCATCATCCTCCCATTGTTGGACGGAATTCGTCCTCGAATTCACACTCTCGTCAACTTCATCAAGTTCCTCCCCATAATACGTAACTAAGTGTTTGATATTGAAAAGATCAGACGTATGAATATTTTCCGGCAATCTTAATCGATACGCATTATCATTGATCCTCTTCAAGATTTCTACTGGACCAATTTTTCGTGCTTTCAACTTGTTGTAAGTTCCAACTGGAAAACGATCTTTCGTCAAAACCGCGTAAACAAAATCACCTTCTTTGAAGACTACACTTCTTCGTTTCTTATCCTCCATTTGTTTATACTTCTCATTTGTCTTTCCCAATCGTTCCTGAAAGATTCTATGGAATTCCGTCAACCCATCAACAAAATCAGCAACCCACTTAACTGTCACCCTTGGTTGTGGCACTGTTGTCAAATCCAGTGGTCCCTTTGGTAAGCTTGAATATACAATCTGAAATGGACTGAAACCAGTACTTCGATTGACTGCGGGATTGTGTGCGAACTCAGCTTGACACAATTTCAAATCCCAACTCTTCAAATTGTCTTTCACAAGACATCGTAACAAATTTCCCAACGATCTATTCACCACCTCTGTTTGCCCATCTGTTTGCGGATGATAAGCACTACTAAAATTCTGCTGTGTTCCCCCCATCTTCCACAAACTAATCCAAAAATGACTTAAAAATCTGGTATCCCTGTCTGCAAAAATAGACTCCGGCAACCCATGTAAACGATAGATTTCTTTAAAGAACAACTGAGCAACACGAACAGCATCTGCCGTCTTCTTACAAGCAATAAAATGTGCCATCTTCGAAAACCTGTCCACCACAACAAATATGGAATCATTCCCCCTTTGAGTTCTAGGCAAACCCAAAACGAAATCCATGCTGATATCAACCCATGGTCTGGTAGGCACAGATAACGGCATATATAACCCTGCATTCGTAGCCGTTCCCTTCGAAACCTGATAGATATGACATCTTTCCACAAATCTTTCTACCTCTTTCCTCATCGACGGCCAAAAATAAGATTGAGAAATTAACTGCAACGTACGATCTCTACCCACATGGCCTTCTTCATGTAATTCTTTAACAATCTTCATTCTCAAGCTACAGTCTGGGATGCATAATCGATTCCCCTTGAACAAGAATCCATCAACCAATACAAATTCATCAATATCCCCATCCTTAACTTTCTCAACAAACTTTGCAAAGTAAGTATCCTACTCAAACAACAATGGCAATAATTCGAATCCTGTCACTTCAACCTTCAGCGTTGTCAACAAGTGATTCCTCCTGCTCAAAGCATCCACTACACGATTTGTTACCCCTGATTTGTGTTTCACAACGAAAGTAAATTGTTGTACGTATGCTATCCACGAAGCATGTCTCGCTGAAATCTTGTCCTGCCCTTGTAGATGTTTCAACGCCTCATGATCAGTGTAAAGAACAAATTCCTTCTGAAATAGGTAGTGTCTCCAATGCTTAACAGCTTGCACAACAGCATAGAATTCAACGTCATATGTACTGTATCTCATTTTTGCTCCTGACAACTTCTCACTAAAGTATGCAATAGGACGTCCCCTCTGACTCAACACTCCTCCAATACCAACTTTTGACGCATCAGTATTCAATTCAAACAACAATTGAAAATCTGGTAACACAAGAATAGGTGCTGTTGTTAACAGTTCCTTGATCTTCTCAAAAGCATTCCCGGCTTCCTCTGACCACGAAAACTGTTTACCCTTCATGCAATCAGTAACTGGTGCCATCACACCGCTAAAGTGAGGAATGAATCTTCGATAAAAAGATACCAATCCATGAAAACTTCGCACTTCAGTAATTGTCTTCGGTTGTGGCAAACTTCTGACAGCTTCTACTTTATTCTCGTCCACTTGAATACCTTACTTCGACAGAACATACCCCAAAAACAAAACACTATCCGTCATAAACACACACTTCTTTGTCGCTGCATAAAACTGCTCCTCACGAAGAATAATCAGCACTTCCCTCAAATGTTGAACATGCTCCTCCATACTCCTGCTATATATCAGAATATCATCGAAATAAACCACCACGAACTTCCCAATGAATGGTCTAAAGATTTGATTCATCACCCGCATGAATGTACTAGGTGCATTTGATAAACCAAATGGCATAACCAACCATTCGTATAACCCCTCTCTCGTCTTGAAGGCTGTCTTCCATTCGTCTCCAGGTCTAATCCGAATTTGATGATATCCGCTTTTCAAATCAATCTTTGAAAAGATAGTAGCCCCACTCAACTGATCTAGCAAGTCATCCAACCTCGGCATTGGAAATCTATATCTCACAGTAATCTTGTTCAAGGCTCGACTGCCAGTGCACATCCTCCACGTCCCGTCCTTCTTCGGTACTAACAAAGCTGGTACAGCGCACGGACTTAGACTTTCCTGAACACGTCCCTGCTCAAGTAACTCTTCCACCTGCCTCCTCAACTCTTCATTTTCCTTCGGACTCATTCGATAATGTGGTCTATGTGGTAATACTGCTCCCGGAACAAGATCGATTTGATGTTGAATGTCTCTAAGTGGCGGTAACTCCTTAGGCAACTCTTCTAGAAATACATCCTCAAATTCTTTCAAAACTGGTTTCGCTTCTTCTGGGATTTCAACCTTTTCACTACAATCTCGTCCAATCAGTACAAAGACTTCAGGCTCCTCTTCAACTTCCTTGACAAACTCCTTCAATGATAACAAAGTTTTCAGCTCTTCAATCTCCTCTAACTTGCTCTCCTTCTGTTGTTGCTTCTTGGGAACTAAAGTGATTTTGGTACCCTCGAACATGAAACTATAGCTATTAGCACGACCATCATGCTGTACTGCTCTATCAAACTGCAATGGTCTGCCCAACAACAGATGACACACATCCATGTCCACTACATCACACCAAATTTCGTCCTTGTATTTCTTCCCAATCGAAAAATTAACACAAGCTCTTCGTCCAACTTTCACCTCACCACCCTTCCTCAACCATGCTAATTTGTACGGCTTAGGATGTTTCTCAATCTTTAACTCCAACTTCTTCACAGCCTCTGTAGAGATAATATTATCGCAACTCTCAGCATCAATAACAAATTTACAAACTCTTCCAAGGATAGTACAAGTAGACTGAAATATGTTATTCCTCAACCAACAGTCTTCCTCCTCTTGCTTTGGTGTCAAACAACTTCTCCTCATCATCAGTGAATATCCTTCGTCTCCCGACAACAAGTCTTCCTCCTCAACCGGTAATGAATTAGAACACTCGGCTTCCTCCTCCTCATCCTCAGCTTCCGCTAACATAGTTCTCTTTTTCGGCTTCGGACACTCATTTCTTTTATGACCCATCTCCTGGCAATTGTAACATTTGAACCCACTGCTAACCTTCGCCTTCTCACCTTTCTTCACAACTGGTTTGGCAACAACTTTAGGAACATTAGAACTTCCACCGACACCCTTCACTTGATTGTTAGAATTAGTAAACACACCACCTCCACGCCTTACTTGTTTTTCCCAAGCCAACGCTTTCTGATGTGCTTCAGCCACAGATCTCGGATCAAACATATTAACCATATCCTGGATCTGCATTCGCAACCCTCCAACAAACCTAGCAGTCAACCGTTCCTCTGTCTCCATAATGTCATTTCGAGCAATCAGTTGATAAAACTCGTCAGCATAATCATTAACAGTCTTCGTTTCTTGCCTCAAGTTCTGCAACCTCTGATACATGAGTGACTGATAATTGTAAGGTAAAAATGTAGCTTTCATCAATTTCTTCATCTTATCCCAAGACTCAATCTTTGACTTCCCCATTCTCTCTCTCGTAAGTTTGGTTTGCTGCCACCATGCCAAATCTCTCCCCCTCAACCTAGTAGCAACCAACTTCACTCAGTGATTCTCCGGAACCTCCTTGAAATCAAAGATTTCCTCCACATTTGACAACCAGTCTAAAAATTCTTTAGCAACCATTCCACCTTTAAATTCTGGAATCTCCATCTTCATTCCTGATTCCCATCGACGATCATCCACTACATCTCGATACTGACGTCGTGTTGGATCTCTATCTCGGTAATGAACACTTCCTCTATCACCATCAAACTCCTCATCAAAATTTGAAGTATATCGATGTCGATCACGACCTCCAACATCTCTACTACCACTCCGTCGATCAACATTCCTACAACGATTATCAACACTTCTATGATCTTGCTCTTCTCTTCTCTCTCGATCTGAATGTATCGAAGCTCTACTTCCCCTATGGTTCGATTCAGGTGAAACTCTTCTTCTACTTTGATTCATTTCAAGCATCATTCTCTCTAATCGACCAATTCCTTCATTCAACTTCTCAGTGAAACTCTCGTTAATTCGTTGTTCCATTTCATCAGCTTCTTCTCTTCCATACAAGGCATTAATATTGCGATGACGTTAAGCTCGTCTCGGTGGCATGATTGAACTTCAAACACTTCAACAAAAGAACAAGGCACGGCCTATGCTTGACTCGGCTCGGCCTCAAAATCCACTTCTATACTTTGGCGCGCAAAAATCTCTCCCACAAATTCAAAAACTTTTGCACACTTTGATCCAAAAGGCTATGGATAAAATACTTCAATCTTGTTGCAACTTCAATATGAACACAGTGAACACAAACTTCAAACTTCGACTCAACATCGACTTAGCTATGATTAGCTAAGAGTCGCTCTGATACCAAAACTGACGCAGCGGATAATATGAAAACAAATGAAATCGATAGAATGTAGCAATCGGTGGATTGAGTATACTGCAATGCCCAAATTCGTTGATCCGAAGATGCCGAATTCTAGCTATCTCTGACTCGTTGATCCGAAGATACCGGGAAAGAGATCTACGATTCTTCGACGTTGATCTTGCGCACAAGATTCCGTGAACCGGCTTCACAAATGAAGATTCGAGCGCACTCGAATGTCGAAAGTGGAGATAGGAGATTACACTCAACTACCGATCTAAATTGAAAGCACAAAGCTAACAAAGAGAATTTTATTCAAAAATTAACAACCTTTACAAATGACACGACTTGCCTATTTATAGGTTTACAACTCATTACTCGACATAAAAATTTACAACACAATGGGTACACGACTTAAGGAAAAGAACAATACAGTCAGCGACTTAAAGTAACTGCCTACGACTTAATAGAACTAGGTTACGACTCATACTAACTCGGTTACGACTCAACTAAGACGAGTCAATTCCTTCACGCGATTCATCACTGTCTCGGTACGACTCAATGAAGCTTCGGTAAAAAAAAAGGCCGCGACTTATGGATAACTCGGTAACAAGCTTTGCGACTTAAAGATAAGTCGTTCGCGACATAAGGAGTTGGGATGAAACTCGTGAATTGGGAAAGTGGAATAGGTCGCGCGCGACCTAATTTTGAGTCGCGACGTAGTTTTATCTTAGGTCGATGGTACTGGAGTTGACTCGGTGGGGTTAAGTCGTAAGTCGGTGGGTTGGGAATGAATCGTGAGTCGCGGGTTGGGAATGAGTCGTGGATCGGTGGAGAGTTGCGCTGGGTCGTGAGTCGGTCGGAGGGTTGGGTCGGAGGGGAATGAGTCGTGGGTAAGTGACGATGGACCGGCCTCCGGTTTAAGGTTTGTACTTCATCAGTGAGAGTGTCCGAAATACTAGGTCCTCTTCCTCCTTCATTCCATGCTCCCTCCACCTAAAACCATATCACTTATTATGATATGGTTCAACATACACACACGTGTGTGTGTGTAGGGCTAGGATCGACTACATCTCATTTTTGCTACACTTCAAATCCCTTTAATTTTAACCACATGTTTCGAATTAAATAATATATACTTTCTCTCTCCTAAAGTGGGATGAGAGAGAAGACATATAATTTAATTCGGAACATGTGTTTGAAATCAGGAGGATTTGAGGAGTGGCAAAAGTCAGGTGCAGCCGATCCTTGCCCATACACACACTACATATCTATGTACAATAACTAAATAAATTTAAGAAAAACATACCTGGTTTGCAGAAGCTACAACACCAAATTTAAATTCGTTAGATAACATAGACTTTCGTATATCAACTTCAAGTGGAACTAAAATGGTCCATGGTTGGGGTATGGGTGCTGTATTTTGGCTATCAAAGCATGCAATACGAGTATTTGACCTCTTGCTCCTGTAACTAATGGTCAACTTTTACTTTGAAAGAGAAAGACTGGCATCATGTTTTGATGAAGTACTTACCTCGTTGAAGCATCGGCCATCCTTAGGTCGTCCACGACTCATGACCCATCTCCCACTACGACTCACGACTCAACCCATCAAACCCCCCATCGCGACTCACGACTTATTCCCCCCCAGCGACTCCGACCTAAATCAATTTCTCCACGACCTAAAATCGCCTCCTTCCAAAACCCTTGGTCACGACACAGCCGCCTCCTCCATATACCGTGCGCGAGCTACCCCAGAGTTCGAGCGACCTATTCATGAGTCGCGAGTTAATCCTAAGTCGCGAATGACACATCGCTGAAGGAAATGAGGAGGAAGGTCGCGAACGACCTTATTTTGAGTCAATGATGATTTACTAAGTCGCGTAGGAAGTTAAGTCGCGAGCCATTTTCTTTAAGTCGCGAGCGACTTATTTAGGTCGCTGTTGTTTTTTTTAAGACACGAAGGAAGCTTCAGTTGAGCCGTTGCCGAGTTAACATGAGTCGTAGCCGAGTTAGCATTAAGTCGCTGCATATTTTTATTTTCTTTAAGTCGCGTACCCATTGTGTTGTAATTTTTTTTAAGTCGTGTATTGAGTTGTAAGCCTATAAATAGGCAAGTCGTGTCATTTGTAAAGGTTGTTGATTTTGAATAAAATTTCTTGTTTGATTGCTGTGTGCTTTCATCCTAAATTGGAAGTTGAGTGTAATCTCCTATCTCTACTTTCGGTTATTCGAGTGTGCTCGAATCAACGATTGTTGAAGCCGATTCGCGGAATCAAGTGCGCTTGATCAACGCTTGAAGAATTGAAGATCTTCTTTCACGGTATCGTGCGCGATCAACGCGACGAGGATAGATAGAATTCGGTATCTTTGTGATCAACAAATTTGGGCATTTCAGTATCTTCAATCCACCGTTTGCTACCTTTCATCGATTTCATTTGTTTCATATTATCTGCTGCGTCAGTTTTGGTATCAGAGCGACTCTTAGCCAATCATAGCTAAGTCGATCTTGAGCCGAAGTTTGAAGCTTGTGTTCACTGTGTTCATATTGAAGTTGCAACAAGATTGAAGTATTTGATCCATAGCCTTTTGGATCAAAGTGTGCAAAAGTGTTTGAATTTGTTGGGTAGATTTTTGCGCGCCAAAGTATTGAAGTGGATTTTGAGGCCGAGCCGAGTCAAGCATAGGCCGTGCCTTGTTCTTTTGTTGAAGTGTTTGAAGTTCAATCATGCCACTGAGACGAGCTCAACGTCATCGCAATATTAATGCCTTGTATGGAAGAGAAGAGGCTGATGAAATGGAGCAACGAATCCACGAGAGTTTTACTGAAAAGCTGAACGAAGGAATTGGTCGATTAGAGAGAATGATGCTTGAAATGAATCAAAGTAGAAGGAAAGTTTCGCCTGAATCGAACCATGGGGGAAGTAGAGCTTCAATACATTCAGATCGGGAAAGAAGAGAAGATCAAGATCATAGAAGTGTTGATAATCGTGATAGGAATGTTGATCGAAGGAGTGGTAGTAGAGATGTTGGAGGTCGTAATTGACATCGATATACTTCAGATTTTGATGAGGGGTTTGATGGTGATAGGGGAAGTGTTCATTACCGAGATAGAGATCCAACACGACGTCGGTATCGAGATGTAGTGGATGATCGTCGATGGGAATCGGGTATGAAGATGGAAATTCCTGAATTTAAAGGTGGAATGGTAGCTGAAGAATTTCTTGATTGGTTGTCTAATGTTGAAGAGATCTTTGATTTCAAAGAGATTCCGGAGAATCGTCGAGTGAAGTTGGTTGCTATTAGGTTGAGGGGGAGAGCTTTGGCATGGTGGCAGCAAACTAAACTTACGAGAGAGAGAATGGGGAAGTCAAAGGTTGAGTCTTGGGATAAGATGAAGAAGTTGATGAGAGCTACATTTTTACCATACAACTATCAATCACTTATGTACCAGAGATTGCAGAATCTAAGACAGGGGACGAAATCAGTCAACGATTACGCCGATGAATTTTATCAACTCATTGCCAGGAACGATATAATGGAGACGGAAGAGCAGCTGACCGCTAGGTTTGTTGGAGGGCGAAGGATGCAGATCCAGGATATGGTTAATATGTTTGATCAAAGATCTATGGCGGAAGCACACCAAAAGGCGTTGGCTTGGGAGAAGCAGGGAAAGCGTGGAGGTGGTGTGTTTACTAATTCCAACAATAAAGTGAAGGGTATTAGTGGAAGTTCTAATGTTTCAAACCAGTCAGTAAACCTGTTGTGAAGGAAGGTGAGAAGGCGAAGGTTAGCAATGAGTTCAAATGTTATAATTGCCAGGAAATGGGTCATAAAAGCAATGAGTGTCCAAAGCCGAAGAAGAGAACTATGATAGCTGAAGTTGAAAGTGAGGATGCTGTTGAAGGTGAAGATAGCCCAGTTGAGGAGAATGAACAGGATATCGCGTCAGGAGATGAAGGGTGTAATCTAATGATGTGAAGGTCTTGTTTAACACCCAAACAAGAGGATGAGGCTAGTTGGTTGAGGAGCAACATTTTTCAATCTACATGCACTATTCTGGGAAAAGTTTGTAAGTTTGTGATTGATGCAGGAAGTTGTGACAATATTATTTCTACTGAAGCTGTGACAAAGTTGAAGTTGAAAACGGAGAAACATCCTAATCCTTACAAGTTAACGTGGTTGAGAAAAGGAGGAGAGGTGAAGGTGGATAAACGAGATCGAGTTCCATTTTATATTGGGAAGAAATATAAAGACGAAATCTGGTGTGATGTAGTTGAGATGGATGTTTGTCATTTGCTTTTGGGAAGACCGTGGCAGTATGATCGAGCAATGCAACATGACGGTCGGACCAATAGCTATAGTTTTATGTTTGAAGGCGTTAAAATTATTTTAGTCCCAAAGAAGAGACAGCAGGGAGAGAGTAAATCTGAGGAGATTGAAGAGATAAAAACTTTGCTATCGTTGAAAGAGTTTATTAAGGAAGTTGAAGGGGAGCCTGAAGTCTTTGTGTTAATTGGACGAGATTGTAGTGAAGAGGTTGAAATCCCAGAAGAAGCGAAGCCAGTTTTGAAAGAATTTGAGGATGTATTTCCAGAAGAGTTGCCTAAGGAGTTACCGCCACTTAGAGACATTCAACATCAAATCGATCTTGTTCCGAGAGCAGTATTACCGAATAGACCACATTATCGAATGAGTCCGAAGGAACATGAAGAGTTGAGGAGGCAAGTGGAAGAGTTGTTAGAGCAGGGACATGTTCAGGAAAGCTAGAGTCCTTGTGCAGTACCATCTTTGTTGGTGCCGAAGAAGGATGGAACATGGAGAATGTGTACCGATAGTAGAGCTTTGAACAAGATTACTGTTCGCTACGGATTTCCTATGCCGAGGTTGGATGACTTGCTAGATCAGTTGAGTGGGGCTACTATCTTTTCAAAGATTGATTTGAAAAGCGGATATCATCAAATTCGGATTAAACCTGGAGATGAATGGAAGACAGCCTTCAAAACGAGAGAGGGGTTATACGAATGGTTGGTTATGCCATTTGGTTTATCAAATGCACCTAGTACATTCATGCGGGTGATGAATCAAATCTTTAGACCATTCATTGGGAAGTTCGTGGTGGTTTATTTCAATGATATTCTGATATATAGCAGGAGTATGGAGGGGCATGTTCAACATTTGAGGGAAGTGCTGATTATTCTTCGTGAGGAACAATTTTATGCTGCTACGAAGAAATGCGTGTTCATGACGCATAGTGTTTTATTTCTGGGATATGTTGTGTCAGGAGAAGGTATACAGGTGGACCAGAATAAAGTTGAAGCAGTCAGGAATTGGCCACAGCCAAAGACAATTACGGAAGTGAGAAGTTTTCATGGGCTAGCGTCATTCTACCGAAGATTCATTCCATACTTCAGTAGCGTGATGGCTCCTGTTACTGATTGCATGAAAGGGAAACAGTTTGTATGGTCAGAGGAAGCGGGAGTTGCTTTTGAGAAGATTAAGGAACTATTGACGACAGCACCGATTCTTGTTTTACCAGATTTTCAGTTGTTGTTTGAATTGCATACTGATGCGTCGAAAGTGGGAATTGGTGGAGTCTTGAGTCAGAGTGGGAAACCTGTTGCTTATTTCAATGAGAAGTTATCAGGAGCAAAGATGAGGTATAGCACGTATGATGTGGAGTTTTACGCAATTGTTCAGGCTGTTAAGCATTGGAGACACTATCTGTTTCAGAAAGAATTTGTTCTGTACACTGATCATGAGGCGTTGAAGCATATGCAAGGGCAGGACAAGATTTCAGCAAGGCATGCATCGTGGATTGCCTATTTACAGCAATTTACTTTTGTTGTCAAACACAAGTCTGGGGTGACGAATCGGGTAGCTGATGCTTTGAGTAGGAGGAGTCATTTATAAACGACAATGAAAGTTGAAGTGACAGGGTTTGAATTATTGCCAGAGCTGACTGAAGAAGATCCTTACTCTGTGAAATTTGTTGAGAAAGTCAAGGAAGGAAGTACTGATGAATTTGTGTTGGTTGTTGGTTTTCTATTCAAAGGAAATCGGTTATGTATTCCAGAGAGAAGTTTGAGATTGAAGATTATCAAGGAGTTACACGAGGAAGGACATGTGGGTCGAGATCGTACTTTGCAGTTAATTTCTCAATCTTATTTTTGGCCGTCAATGAGAAAAGAGGTTGAACGGTTTATGGAGAGATGTCATATTTGCCAGATTTCTAAGGGAACAGCGACCAATGCGGGATTATATATGCCGTTGCTTGTACCGACTAAACCATGGGTTGATGTGAGTATGGACTTTGTTTTGGGTTTGCCAAGAACTCAAAGGGGTAACGATTCCATTTATGTAGTGGTTGATCGGTTTTCGAAGATGGCACATTTTATAGCCTGTAAGAAGACAGCGGATGCAGTACGAGTGGCACAATTATTCTTTAAAGAGGTGTATCGATTGCATGGTTTACCAGAATCTATTGTTTTCGATCGAGATACTAGATTTTCAACCCATTTTTGGTTGAGTTTGTGGAAGATGGTCGGAACGAAGCTGAAATTTAGTAGTGCTTATCATCCACAAACAGATGGACAAACAAAGGTGGTGAATAGATCGTTGGGAAACTTGTTACGATGTCTTGTGAAAGATAATTTGAAGAGTTGGGATGTGAAGTTGTGTCAAGCTGAATTTGCTCATAATCATGCAAATAACCGAAGTACAGGTTGAAGTACATTTCAGATTGTATATTCAAGCTTACCAAAGGGGCCGTTGGATTTAACAATAGTACCGCAACCGAAGGGGACAGTTAAGCGGGCTGCTGATTTTGTTGTTGGTTTGACTGAATGCCATAGAATCATTCAGGAACGATTGGAAAAGGCAAATGAGAAGTGCAAACAAATGGCGGATAAGAAACGAAGAAATATTGTCTTCAAAGAGGGTGATTTTGTTTACGCGGTATTAATGAAAGATCGTTTTCCAGTTGGAACTTACAATAAGTTGAAAGCACGAAAGGTTGGTCCATTAAAAATCCTAAAGAAGATCAATGATAATGTGTATCGGTTAAAGTTGCCGGAAAGTGTTCATACTTCTGATATTTTCAATGTCAAACATTTAATTCCGTATTGTGGGGAGGATTTCATCGAAGATGACGAAGGTGTGAATTCGAGGACGAATTCTTTCCAACAAGGGGAGGATGATGAAGTACTTACCTCGTTGAAGCATCGGCCATCCTTAGGTCGTCCACGACTCACGACCCATCTCCCACTACGACTCACGACTTAACCCATCAAACCCCCCATCGCGACTCACGACTTATTCCCCCCCAGCGACTCCGACCTAAATCAATATCTCCACGACCTAAAATCGCCTCCTTCCAAAATCCTAGGTCACGACACCGCCGCCTCCTCCATATACCGCGCGCGAGCTACCCTAGAGTTCGAGCGACCTATTCATGAGTCGCGAGTTAATCCTAAGTCGCGAACGACACATCGCTGAAGGAAATGAGGAGGAAGGTCGCGAACGACCTTATTTTGAGTCGATGATGATTTACTAAGTCGCGTAGGAAGTTAAGTCGCGAGCCATTTTCTTTAAGTCGCGAGCGACTTATTTAGGTCGCTGTTGTTTTTTTTAAGACGCGAAGGAAGCTTCAGTTGAGCCGTTGCCGAGTTAACATGAGTCGTAGCCGAGTTAGCATTAAGTCGCTGCATATTTTTCTTTTCTTTAAGTCGTGTACCCATTGTGTTGTAATTTTTTTTAAGTCGTGTATTGAGTTGTAAGCCTATAAATAGGCAAGTCGTGTCATTTGTAAAGGTTGTTGATTTTGAATAAAATTTCTTGTTTGATTGCTGTGTGCTTTCATCCTAAATTGGTAGTTGAGTGTAATCTCCTATCTCCACTTTCGGTTATTCGAGTGCGCTCGAATCAACGATTGTTGAAGCCGATTCGCGGAATCAAGTGTGCTTGATCAATGCTTGAAGAATTGAAGATCTTCTTTCACGGTATCGTGCGCGATCAACGTGACGAGGATAGCTAGAATTCGGTATCTTTGTGCTCAACGAATTTGGGCATTTCAGTATCTTCAATCCACCGTTTGCTACCTTTCATCGATTTCATTTGTTTCATATTATCCGCTGCGTCATGTTTACTGGATGTTCAGAAGTTGAGCCATGGTTTAATAATTTTAATTGAAAGGGTTCCATTTTCTTACTTGTGATTAGTAATACACCTATGTGCATGCTTTTATAGAGGCTGGGAGCCTGTAAAAATAGTGTACGTATCTTGGCAGTTTGATTGGCAGTGCAGCTTTTATGTATTTAATGTAGATTAAAAAGTAACTTAAAAAATTAACATAAGCAATAGACCATAGTTGCCATGTGGGGTTTCAATTGCATATAAGAGTTGGTTGCAAAAATAATGTGATTGACATTTGAATGCACATATTATAGTTTTTAATTATACTTTTATAATTCTATATTTAATTTAGTTTTATCTAGCCGGTGGTACTGGGTGATCATCTAATACTATTTTTCATGAAGATGCATGCAGATATTATAGTTTGTCATTTGCTTCTGCTATGGATATAATTTTGAAGACATACAATTATTTTAGTTACTCTTCTTACAAATATAAGGTACACTCATGGGTTACAAGTATAACTATTGGTCAACCACTAAGTAAAAGTCAATGCTGCGTTAGCTCTACACTTGGGTGAATTAAATTCGAAGCAGATATGCTCATTGTGCTATTAACATCGTTGAAAACATATTTATGCCTAGCAATGATGAGAGGAATGCACGTCAATGAAGAAATATGAGAATCAATATGGTTGTTGAATGCAAACAGTGTTGGATGGTGTTGTACTCATATGCGTATCCCAAAAATCAGAACTTGCATCCAAATTCATATCAGCTGACATTTTAAAATGCATATCCATATTTGCATATCGTGTCTATCCAAAACGATGCAGATATTTGAAAATGTATTTTCATATTTACATCGTGTCTGTAATCAGAACAATGCAGATACTTTTTGATATCCAAAAATATTGTTGAAGTCTAAAGAGTTTTAATTTTGGCTGTTGTTTCTTCAAGTGTCCCTTTGATCTGGTAGCATTGTGTGTGTTAATATTCCAAGGCGTCTCTTTGGCTTATGTTTATTTTTCACAGAAAAGTTGTATTGATGTCTAGGCTATCTAGGCTATGCAGTTGTGTTTTGGTATTTATATTCTTGTAATACTTTGTTTTCAAGTCTCATGAAAAAGAAATCATGTTGCAGGTTGTTCTACTATTTATTTTTAAACTATGGTTCCAACACAAAAACTATTTATTTTTAAGTATAGAATATTTCGAAATTTGTTGCATTCAGTCTCACCAAGCATAGGAAGAGAAAAAATTTGTAACAGTGAATGAGACAATATTGTCAAAAATCCAACTAGCTTAAGTTAATAATCAGATCATATAGTTGTGTTCACGATGGAAATGCATGATTTTTGCGAGTGATGGGAGAGTTTTTACTGGCTTATAGAAGGAAATTTTTTAAGATGAGCGGAATTAGGCAAAAGGTCGAATTCAAGCACCTCGGTTGATTTGGGGGCACGACACTTGGCTTGGAGGAGCGTTAGGTGGTGGCGAACCCGAGAAAAATAGGAGACGATTTTTATCTGGAATGGGAAAATTTGGCGAACTCGCGGTAGGGTTTGGGGTAGGGTTTTGTTAAGGGTCGTTGTCGTGGAAATGGCGATGTGGAATAGGCGAGTGAGATGTGCAGTCGGGGGGAAAAGATGGTGAAAGTCATGGCGAACGTAGTGGTGAAGTTTTGTGGTATACGGTGGTGGGTGGTTGTGCAGAGAGGCAGAGGGGGTGGCTCGACTATGTTCTTGGTTTGGGTACCAGTTCGAAAATTCGAACTGGGCTTGGATGTCGTGTTTCTGGAGGGTCATTGGGACGCGGGGTTGCTAGGCGACCGATGGAGATGGTCAGCGGTAAGGTTTCAATCATCGGCAATCGGTGTACATGCACGGTGGTGTGCATGCTATAGTCGGTAGGAAAAAAACAGGAATGCAAAAAAAAGAACATGAGGGAAGGGAGAAGATTGAAGTTGGGTCGTGATCTTCTTTGCCATTTTGGGCCGGGTCGATATGTTGTGGACTGGTTTTTTAAAATAAAAACAAGCATAAGTGTTTTAGTAATGGTTAAATTATTGAATGTTAATAATCCTTCAATTTTTTAAGAACATTGTTTTCTCATTAACAAAATTTTCCAATGGATATGAAGTTCTTGTGTTGTGACCCTCTCGGCTAACCCTACAATTTAAACTAAATTTATTAACTAATATGGAACTTAATAAATTTAATAATTAAAGTGAGCTATTAAAAGTAAAACTTATTTGATTAAATCATAAGTAAATAAATAAGTAATTAGATTCTAAATGGTTTAATCTTATGATAATTAATAAAATTTGTTATTGGCTGGATTAGTAATCGGAGTTAACCAAAAATAAATTGTTTATAATTTCTTAAATTATAAGTAAATTTGGATAAACTACAAGTAGATTCAGTAATGAAAATTTATTAATTCTGATTGTAAATTGTTAAATAATAGCATTAAGCGTTGTTTTAGTTAATGATCTGTGTTTTGTTTATTGTCCTTGAATATTTACTTTAACAACATTTGTAACAGATCCCCCTATATGAATAATTGCCACCTTAAATATAAATTGTTTATTTTAAACAATTTTTCATTTTTAAATTTATTTCTTGAATTCGAAGAAACCGGAATCGAATATCAGCGTTATCCGGAACCACTTAGATTTTAAAATCACTACGAACTTGTACGGGTCTGATTTTAGAGTTACCATGCTGGAATTGGATTAATTTGACAAAATCAACTATTTTAAATAAGTAAATGTCCTTGGACATTATGATTGTATCGATGGATTTCTATTAAAGGGTTGTGGTTATAATCAGATAAAAACTTGTCGTGTTATACGAGTTACCCTAGTTTTAAAAGATTTTTATAACTTAAGTAATTTGAAATTTGGTGGGTTTTACACACGCTGGTTTCCACCCTGACTCGGATTGTAATGTTCGGGTCAGACTGTGTATTACAAAATTTTCAGGTTAGGACGTTTTTGGAGCCCGGAGACGAGCTGGATGATAGAGGCATATTGCACGTATTGACTATTTTCCGTTGTGTATTGTAGGCTGTTTTATTCATTATTTAGGACAATTTATTTTAGTTGTCCAAATTATTTGTTGATAATTGTACTATGATACCTTATATATAGATTAACAGTTGCAGCTTTTTTATAAAATGCTGCTACTATATATTATATTTTGTTTCCACTGCGATTATGAGATTCTGTGTTATTGTTTCTACTTTCTTCTTTTATCTCTTTTCTTCTTAACCCTAACAACCTGATAATTCCGGCACCCGATTGCTCGGCACTCTATACAGTGGACGTACTATTGTCGATTTTCGAGAGTCGAAAATCGCACGACCGTTACACGTGGTATCAAAGCTGAAGTTAAGCGAGAACCTTGGCTATGGTGGGGATTACTCATTGGAGATGGGGTCGGCAGTAGCATAAAATGAGTCGAGTGTAGTAAATATGTGGGCGTACTTGTTATTTTCTTATATAATGATTTTAAAAATGATTTTTAAATAATTTTGATATATAAAAGAAATAATTTTTGTAGATTATTGTAGTATATCGAGGTGATTGGTTGTAATTATTATAATCAATTTAAATTTTAGACTTAAGTGGTAAAAAATATACAACCAGATAGAATTGGGATAAAAATGAACTATGCAAGTAAGTTAAGCAAAAAATAGATTGAAACCTAATTTTAAATCCCAGAAAATTCAAAAGAATTTTAAAAGTATTTGAAATAAGTTACCCTGATTATATTTTTCCAGTAAATTATGATGGAATGTATGATTTGTTTGATTTCTAGATATGATAATTATTATAGATTGGGTATTGTGTCTTAATAAAGGATATTTATTACAGAATAAACAATGATGAAACTTAGTGAAATGTTTTAAGGAAGTAAAATTATATAAGCATGACTTAGCTAGAAATGGATCTTAAGTGGGAGATTTTGGAATCTAGTCCCAGAAATTTTGAAACTGTTTCGAAGTGTTGGAGGAAATAATAAATGTTATTATTTAGAACATTTTTGCATATAGAAATCTTTGTTTAAAACAAGAGTTGTTTGAAGATGAATTTGTTTTGGATTAAAAACCAAGAATGGTTTAAAAATTTAAAGTGTGATTTGGTATGTAAATGGGATAAATATGTATATATGTGGATATATATGATTCCAAAATTGATTTGAGATGAATACTGGTTTTTGAATTCTGGAAACCCTCTGAGAATGTGAAGTATAACCCAAAGGAAAATAAGTTTTTTAACTTGTAAGTGGGAAGTGATATTAATAAGAATTGGATTTGGAATGAAAATTTTAAATTGAGTAAGGTTAAATGGATTGAATGGAAAGGAAATTTACTCAGGACAAGTTAATTAAGTTTTGAACTTATAACCTGAATTGGAAATTTCAAGGTGAAACTATGATTTAACTTATGAGAGTTAAATGAATTAAATTGTAAAAGAAAAGGTATGGGTTTGATGAGAGTTGCAAAAGGGAAGAAACGTGTGTAAATGATTTCAAAATGATTTTTTGAATAAAAACGGGTTTCGAATCCTGGAAATGTGTGATGGATATAGTTGATTGGTGTTTTAGATAATTTGAAGGTTTATTTACTTTGATATATCCTGCTATCATCCTGTTTATTGTTTACAATATATAAAACTGTAAATTTGATTATTTCGAATAAATTAAAAAGTGGGTTGAAATTATATATCCATTACTGAAATTAAATGGAAATAAAACTTTATTTTGAAACTATCTAAATCATTTTGATTTTTAGAAATAAAAATGAATTTATGGAATGGAACTATTTTGAACTTAAGTTTGAAATGTTAAAACAAAACTTATCAAGCGGAATTGTTGAAAGAAATGGGCTTAAACTTTTGAAGTTATAATTGGGAAATAAATTGAATTCCGAAAATCTATTGTTCTAAAATGATTTGGACTCTTACTCGAACCTTAAAATAAGTTTAAGTAAGGGTAATTTAAATGAATATTTAAAATTTGGGCACAGAATTGAATTATTTTAAAGACTTGGGTTGTTAAATTAAATATTGAGGGTTAATTTGATTTAAGTGATTAAATCGGTATTTTGAAAGCCGAACTCGAATTTATATAAATCGAGATGGCCTAAAATTTGAAAATGGAATTGGAAATAATTCAAATTGGAATTGAATGGAATTAATTGGAATTGTGATCGAAGTTGAATTAGTTCGAAATCAAATTAGAAATTGATTTGAATTGGAATGGGAATCGAAGTTAATTTAAATTTGAATCTGGATTGAAACAATTTAAATGGAAGTGGAAATTGGAATTCATTTGAATTGGAGCTAGGAAACTGAATCAGTTTGACTTTGAAACTAATTTCGAATAAATTATTTTAGTATAAACTGTTTTAAATCTATCTTCCTTAATATTCTAATTATTTTGATTTTCTTTTCAAGCTATTTACTATACAAACCATTCTTTTTAAAACTAAAACTATCTTATATTAACTATTTAACTATTTTACAATGATTCAAACTATTTTCTAAATTCAAACTGGTCAGAGTGGAAATTGGTTATATTTAAATCATGGATTTAAACACGAATTTGGATAAAATTGAAGTATTAACCCATATGGAAAATTGAAGCAATTCTAAATTGGAACCGAATTGGATATTGAGGCAAAAATGATTTTGAAGTGAAGGTGTATATTTTTGAGTAAATATGATGATTTTAAAATAAAAGGTTGGATAGTATTATAACCGATACTCACTTTATAAGAAGTAAGTATTGATGCAAATGACTTTGAAAAAAGGAAATCGAACATGAAAATTTTATTTCGCATTAATGAGATTATAAATGTTAGTTATTTATTCATATTTCCTTGTTGAATTTGTAATCAGAAGAAATGATCTTGGAAAGATATTTGAGGGTACTAAAATTGAGTTTATATAAGTATGAAGTGAACTCAAAAGTTATTGATCTGAAAATTATTCGAGTTGAAGGAATGACTTTATATGTATATGGGAATGAAACTGAAAGGGTTCTGAAACTCATTGATTTTGAAAGCCTTTTGATTTGGCAAAAAAATAAAATTTTGGAAATTTGGTAAACCAAATTCGAGAATTATCAATTTTGTAGATATCGATTTTGTGTAAATGAGGTTTATATGTGATGCATATAAAGAGTATGATTTGAAAGGTACTATATATGTATATAATATGATATGTTTTGGGAAAGGATTGGAAAAAAGGCACCCCATTGAGAGTCGAAACTTATAGTAGGAGATCCACTAAGTGATTCTGCCTAGAACCCTAAGGGCGGGTTCAATGAGATTAGGATCCCAGAGGACGTCCAGAAAAAACTCGAGTTCCTGAGGATTGTGTTTAGGATAGCATAATTCATGTGGCGCTGATGCCTATAGTTACATTGGTATTATGCTATGACGACAACATAACCCTTGTTTAACTACGATCTACTGTGTTCAATAGCGTAAGTCGTGTGGCAGTGATTGCCTACGATCTACGTTTGACTTCGCTAGGAGAGCGGCGTAGCATCGGTAGATTGTGATCTATGTGTCCATAAAGAAATTCGTGTCGCAGTGAGTGCATATAGTCTACATTGGGAATCGACTGGTGTAGTCTGTGATCTATATGGTAAAGTTTCGTTTGGTAGCGTAATTCGATTGGCGCTGATGCTTACAGTTGCACGGGTTTTGCTGTGATGGCAAAGCAACCCTGGGTGTAGCTGCGATCTGTTGAAGTTCTCATGGCGAAGTCGAGGGGCGTGGATGTCTATAGTTTTCTTATGGATTTCACCAGGATGGCAAGGTAATCATCGTGCTAACTATGATCTACGGGAGGGGCTGCTGATTTCCATAACATTTTTGAAAAGGTTTTTCAAGTATTTTCACCGAGTGTTGAAAACGGGTCTACTAAGTACTTGTAGATTTTCAGTCCTGTGCTTGATCAACTTATGACTGAATTTCTGTGGGAACGAGGATGAACCTGTTAAGCCATCGAGTTATAAAAATTATTTTTATATATAACTAGCTTGGTAGTACTATATAAGTGAAAGTGTTTTAAAAATTGTATAATAAAAGAGTAAGGAGTTAAAATGTTTAAAGGATGATCTAACTAACAATAAACATCAAAATTCTAATTCTCGCTTCGTTCCTTTTCGAGCACGAAAAGTTCTAAAAGGGAGAGTAATGTGATAATTCAGATTTTCAAATGTTTGTTATTGGGCAATTAAATGTTTTCGATTATTGAAATATTAATTTATTAAGTCGAACAAATAAATTTCAGATAATTAAGATATCGTAATATATATGTATTGATTAAAAGCTATATTTAATCTTAAATTTTAAAATTCCTGGGTATGATAAATTATATGTATATGTAAACTCCACCATTTAAATTAAGATAAAATATCCATGAATATATATAGATAAATATATACATAAACTTTATGATAATTAATATATACACACACATGTATATAAGTATATAAATATGTATATATGCATATATGAAGCAATGTAAATGAGAATGTGTATAAATGAAAATGTAGATACATACATATATGAGGGCAAATATATGTAGGAAAAAGTATATGTTAATATAAGATAACGTATATGTAAATCCCTTAATATATATATATATATATATATATATATAGTGTATGAAAGTAAATGTTTATACTTAGGGAAACATCATCATGGTAAGTATTTAATTCTAGCAAGCAAAACATAAAATCAAGTCCCATAAAATAGCAAATCAACTCATATAATCAAATCAACCTTCATATGAATCAAATCAAAATAAAACAAAAGTAAAATAAAATAAGAAATTTAAGGCCTGTATATGAAAACAATAGGTTTCAGCCTCTTATTTATTAGTTCCGCTCATCTACATACCCTATGTTATCACACATATATCATTCTAGTTGTTTGCGCCAAAATTGCTCACAAACCCCAAACGTCGTGAAAGCATCAATATACGAATATAGATCAGCAATATCCCGACACAAATCTCAAATTCAAGCAAAATAGAGAACAACAATTCAGGAATAACAAACAATGACACGAGATTTATAGTGGTTTGTCTATCTCTGACCCACATCCACTTCAAATAATAATCCTTTTATTGATGTTCTTTGCGGATTACAGTTGATCATAGCGGATTACAATGAAGAAATTTAAGTACAACAATAATGATGAAGTGTAAAGTTGAATCCGGCAGAGTCTGGACGTCAAATAGCCAAAAAGATCACTTTTCTGTAGGCTCTAGGGGGCTATTTATAGGCGTAGTAGGTTGATACCTCTCTCAAACTTCGGGAGACTCCTTTCGGCATGTGAGTGGGCCCACGCGATTGATCCCATGAAGTTTCGACTCCCTTCGTGTCGATCAAAGGAACGTGCTTGCTCGTGATGTGGAACGATAAACTAGGGTAGATTCATATTCTTCCCGCATTGAACGCTTATCCCCTCGACACTCTTCATTCATATCCACGCATCGTGCTCACTCGCATCCATTATTTCACAACGTTATGTTCGCATCCATCTATCAACTCCCTTTTTCGTATCGATTCCAGGGTTACATTTCATGTCGATTCGGTAAATGTCGATGGATACGAAGTGACCACATAGAATGTGTCTGATCGATACGATATGTAGACGAAACGGGGACCAACGGATGGATACGAAAATCGTTCTCAGAATGGATACGAGTGAGGCCTTACCTAATGGATACGAACCAGAGAAACTTCTGATGGATACGAAAGCATCAATTTCCCCCATGACCGATACGAAATCATTGATTCGAAGTGCGATGCCAGTCTCCATCCCGGTCGATGTGAACGCCATCGATGCGAACCTAAGCCGATCGCCGTATCGATTCAAAATACCGCCTGTCGACCGATACGAAATGCATCGATACGAACCAACATTCACGTACTTTAACCCACCCATATCTCGAGCATACGAACTTCGATTGACCTGAAAATTGTAACATAGCCTCCCTTTGCCTTGATCATCATTCCCAATCGAACTTGCCTCGATTGGAGCTCGGACAAATTTAGGCGATATCGATCACAACCTCTTTTCTAATCGATCTCGCATCCTGACATCCATCCTTTCCTAGCTACTCTATTGATATTCTAGCCTTGACCAAAGGGTGGGATAACATTTGCCCCCCAAAACATACCTTGTGATAAGAAGGTGTATTTTGAATAGTTTCGAATACAATATCTGAAGTCCATAGCCATATCTTCCGAGTGCACCGTTCTTGACTACTCTGAGTCGATGTCCGATTCTAAATCCAGTAACCAAATCTATCACCAATTCTATATCCATACGAATTGGATAACCGAGTCCTAATCCTTCCTTATCCAATAACTGAATCTAGGACCTCTCCTGGTCGATATCCAAATCTATAACCTCTCCGGGTTCTTGTCAAGCGCAATCCGCATTTGACGACCGTGGTCCAGTGTCCCTAGACGTCGTATAATGCCATGGCTTAAGTCCTAAGCCAAAGCCTGGTCACTCTGGATCCTTGTCGAGCATAGTCCATACCCGATGACCTGTAATAATAACGATAATGTAGGGCCTAAGTCCTAAGCCGAATCCTGGTCACTCCGGACCCTTATCGAGCATGGTCCATACTCAACGACCTAAATAAGTCGATTTGCCACGTTCGGGCAAAGCGACTCACCCCTTGCCAGGTATAATCCATATCCGACGACCGTTTACCAAAAACCAATAAAAATCCAATCAAAATCCAATCCAAAATCAAAACCAAATCAGAAAATCAAAAATCCACATCCAAAACCAAAACAACATCCAAACACGAGAATAATCATCCAAACAGAAGTCCAAACCAGAAAACAAAAAGAATCAGGAGTTCAAGCCAAACTCCAAAACCAAACCAGAAAAACAAGTATCCAATCCTAAAAAACAGATTTCACAAACCATAGCATTGCGGTTTATCACCATTCAGAGCATGCCTAGGGGCCAACTTCGTCCCCATACATGAGTAAATGACTTTTTCGTTTGCCAGTAGCTTGCTACTTATACATAACATCCTAGTCAATTGATAACCAATCGACCATCATCCCTGGGCCTCACACCATCATTGTTTGAGGTAGACGGCGCTCGCTTCTGCTCCACCGCTGCATTCCGAGCCCCGACATACTGCCTCAACTGTCCATTCCTCACCTGCTCCTCAATTAGTCCTTTAAGTGCCTGCAGCTGTTGGTATCGTGCCCATCCAAATCGTGGAAGCACAGTGCCTTCTTGATTCCCTTTGACATTCAGAAGGTTCTCTCCTAGCCGACCTTCGGTAGGAAAGGCGCTTTCGGGTTTCGATGAATATCCGCTCCAATGTTTCATTCAATCCCGTAAATGTAGAGAATTTTGGCTCTCTCCATCGTTTCTTATCTTTTTCTGAGCCATCATCAAACTTCCTTTTTCTTTTACCTTTATCCTTATTCGAGCTTCTGCCAGATGGCCCTCCATCCTCAGCCAAATTCACCTCCATTAACTTCAAATATATACATGCATCATCTTGTCGGAGGAATCTCTCAACTTCGTGAAAGAATTCCCCAAGATCCAGTGGTGGGTCTCGTATCAGAGATACTTTGAAATATGAATCCTCTCTGACTCCTGAAAATGCTTCCATTAAAACCATCGATGGATTCGGCTGATCCACCGAAGCAATCGCCGCATTGAACCGAGTTAAGAAAGCTCTGAGTGATTCATCCGTCCTTTGCTTTATCGACCTTAACGTCATCACATTCTTCGATCTTTTAGTATGAACCTGAAACTGCTTCAGAAACCTGTCCACCAGTTCCATCCATGTCCCGATAGATCCCTCTTCCAGCTGTCTGAACCACATTGCAGCTATGTCCGTTATGTACAGAGGGAAACATTGGGCCATAACTTCCTCCGATGCCCCCAGCACTTCCATATGTCTTGTGTATCTCAACAAGTGATCAGTTGAATCAACCTTGCCATTATATGCTTCCACGTTAGGTAGCTTGAACTCTGGTGGATTCAGAGATATCCTGATTTCATGAGTAAATGGAATCCTATTACTCCTTCTAAGTCTCTATTGGTCAAACCTCCGTGCATGGTTCGCCTAATCTCATCCATTCCAGCATTGTCTGTCAGGGTTGCCCCCCGTGTCCCCGAAGGATTTCCAGTACATACACTTCATCCCGCGCTCTTTCAGTCCTGCCAACATCCTGTTGTGTGGTGTTGAGTGGAATCCCTCCGTGAACTGGTTCATCGTTGTTGGGGGTGTCCCCGAGCCTGGGTCCATCTGGGTTAACGGTACACGCTGATTAGGGATTGCACCTTATTTAGATGTTCCATTTGACTGCCTCTTTGGTCCTTCTATTCCAGCTCCGTTGATCTGAACTCCTGAAGCTCCGACTGCCCCTGTTTGTCCAACTGTCTGATGAGGTTCTGTGTCATTTCCTTCTGCCTTTCCAGAAACTCTTCATGCATATCTCCCATCCTCATTTCCATTCATCTCGGGTGATGAAAGCTGAAGTCTGGTTCGCTCCGGATGAAGCCTCTTGGCTTCCTTCATGTTGACTTCTCTCTGTCCTCTATCTTCTACTCGTTTGCCTTGTCATAGCTCTCTAGATCTGAATCCTTAAACCTTCAAACCTGAATCCCAAATCTGGTATAGCGGGTGCTAGTTGTTCTCAGTGAAAGCACCAAAGTGTTTGCACCAAAATTGGTCACAAACCCCGAACGTCGTGAAAGCACTAATATATGAATATAGATCAGCAATATCTTGGCAAAAATCTCAAATTCAAGCAAAATAGAGAACAACAATTCAGGAATAACAAACAATGACACGAGATTTATAGTGGTTTGGCTATCTCCGGCCTACGTCCACTTCGAATGATAATCCTTTTATTGATGTTCTTCATTGATTATAGTTGATCACAGCGGATTACAATGAAGAAATTTAAGTACAACAGCAATGTTGAAGTGCAAATTTGAATCCGACAGAGTCTGGACGTTAGATAGCCAAAAAAATCCCTTTTCTTTAGGCTCTAGGGGGCTATTTATAGGCGTAGTAGGCTGATACCTCGCTCAAACTTCGAGAGACTCCTTCTGGCACGTGAGTGGGCCCACGCAATTGATCCCAAGAAGTTTCGACTCGATTCGTGATCGATACGAACCAATTTCGTATCAATCAAGATTTTTCCCAATGGAGTTGAAACTTGGCACGAACCTTCCTTGGCTTGTATGTAAGCTCCTGTGAAAATTTCATGGCATTTGGACCTATGGATTGTGAGGTACCATCGATGCAATCTCGTTTTTTTTGAAGGCTGCTGAGTTCGAATCCATAGTTTCGTATCAGTCTCCTTCATGTGGATTAAAGGCACGTGCTTGCTCGTGACGTGGTACGATAAACTAGAGTAGATCCATATTCTTCGCCGCGTTGAACGCTTCTCCCCTCGTGTCGTGGACGCTCTACGTTCGCATCCACACATCGTGCTCACTTGCATCCATGATTTCACAACATCATGTTCGCATCCATCGATCCATTCCCTTTTTTGTATCGATTCCAGGGGTGCATTTCATGTCGATTCGGTAAATGTCGATCGATACGAAGTGACCACATGGAATGTGTCCGACCGATACGATATGTAGATGAAACGGGGACCAATGGATGGATACGAAAATTGTTCTCAAAATGGATTTAAGGGTTTCAATAGCTTCTTTGTAATATAAGTAATGATGTAAATAATTATTTTCAAATAGCTTACATATATTTATAAAGATGTTATTTAAAATATATAAATGGAATTTAAAAGTGAAGCAAGAAATTTTGCAAATGAATTTTTGAAAAGTATTAAAGTATTAAAGATGATTTATTTGCAAATGAAGCTTTCAAATGAATATTGCAAGTAAAATTTATATAAGTTTTTTGAATGTAGAATTTAAAGATGTTATATAAATGGAAAAAAAATTGATTTGCGAAGTTTATTTATAGTAATATACTTTGCAAATAAATTTGAATCTCTATTTTGCAAGTATATTTTGGAATATTTAATTGATTTCGAAGTACTAATAATAAATTTATTGGTTCATTTACTGTTTGAATTTTTTTTATTGAACCATAATAAATGTTCTTCCATGATTTGAATATTCATTTTAAAAAGTGTGTGAAATTAATTATGAAGATATGAAATTTTAAACTTTGATTTAGAAATTTAATGTAAGATTTGAGTATTCTATTAGTTTCAGTTTAATAATCTTGAGTTTATACTTATCTTAAAAATAATGAGTCTAATAAATTATCGGATTTAAGGAACTTTATTTAAAAGTTTATTATAATGTTTTGATCTAAATTTCTAACATTGTTTTAGATTATTGAAATTTTTTTCATAATGCTACGAGGATGTTTTAAATATATCTTATATTTTTACTAAGTGAATGAGGTTAAATGTTTTAACTTAATTTTTAGATATGTTAAAATATTAATCTTTTCTCTTCAAGGACAAATACCAAAAACTTAAAATTTTATTCAATAACCGAATGGAGTTATAAAAATAAGTAGAACAGTAGAAGCTTAAGTAATTTTTTTTTTTGAAATGATTCATTAATGACTTAAAAATATTTAATGGAAACCAAATTATGTAAGTGATTGATCTTTATATAAATAAATGAATGAAAGGTAAATGATGGAAAAAAAACTAATCGAATAGACTTCAATAAATTTAAAATTCGTGTTGTTTGGCTGATGGTAAGTTTGGGAAAGAATACTTCTAGTTTTTGAGGTTGTTTGACTATTATATTAAGTAATTATCTAAGGCTGTTGAGCATAGGCTACACTTGACAGTTTATTCATCACCTTGCATGATTTAAGATTTCTGAATTAAACAAACCATTGGTTACTATGGATGCATGATTGATTCTTTGGTTGCATAAATGGTTGTATTGTTTGTTTGTATATGCTTTATTTTTGAAATATGATACATATATTGCAACTATTAATATTATTGTTTTCCGGACCTCTCTATACAAAGGAGACTCTACCGAAATTTAAGACATTGATTTGTAAATTTGAGTTATTCTTATTTTTATTAAACTTAAATATGCAGGTTTAATTGTTTATAAATTGACTGTTTAAATAAAATATAACAAATTTTTGGATTCCTTCTTGTTTCTTTTCGGGGACGAAAAGTTTTGATAGGAGAGATTGTAATGACCGACATTTTTAAACATTTAAAAGTATTAAATTTAATAACGTTTTTAAATAAAATTGTGAGGAATAAAAAAATTAAGATTTTATTGATACAAATTAGATTATATTACAAATTATGAGCTTAATTAAAATTTCTATAAATGACATATGTATGCAATAATATAAGGATGATAACAAATGTTAGTGTGTATTTTGATAATATTGGTTTGAATGATACTAACAATTGTTTGAATGTCAATTTTAATTGATTGGAATAATAAATGTTAATAAGGAATAATAAATGTTTCTTTATTAAAAATATGTTTATTTATTTAAAATATTTGGTAGCTAAAAGATTGATTTCAGAGATGATAAACTATTATTTGGTAAGAAATGTATAATACCTGTTTGTATACAATAGTGCATAAATATGTTTAAATCACTGTTTGATAGGAAATAATTTTTCTATTTTTCATTACATTTATTTAGTCCATTTTGATATTCACCTTTGTAATCAATTGAAATTAATGTAATTGAATAATTTCAATTAATAAGAGAGAGAACATTAAATTATAAGTTTATAAGTGTAATTAAACGTAGCTTATGTTTTATGAAAATATAAGAAAATTTTGATTTAATGAAAAGAAGAACGTTTATATCAAATAAAATGAATGTTTCATTTGTGAATGTAGATTTAATTTCATTAGAGTAAAGAATAGAATGATTTGTTAAAAAAAAGACATATATATTTATTTGAACTCTGTTTTAGCATACAGATTGAGTACAAGAATATGAATATAATTTAAGTAAGTTATTTATTACTTGGTGTAAAACAACAAATTTATAAACATGTTTAAATGACTTAAGGAAACAATTATCCTATTTCTCATCCATTTTGGTTTATCTATTTTGAAATTTAACTTTGTTATTAATTGCAATTAATGTAATGGAAATATTTCGATTAAAAGGAAAGAAAACGTTGATTGCAATTAATAGATTTGATAAAAAAAACGCACGTTTTGTGTTAAGTAGAAATGTTGCTTTAATGGAAATAAAAGAATTTAACGTTTTCATTTTTAAGGTAAGTATAATTTTATTGATTGTGCGTAGATAAAAATCTATATATGTACAAATTGAATATTATTTGAGTGAATGAAATTAATTTGGTTACATTTTGGAAAAAATTGAATTTCAAAATGTGTATGTGGTCCCTTCATTTCTTTTTTATTTATTTATTGCATGTACGCTTTAAAATAATCACCTCATTGTTAAAACTTGGTCCATTCGTTTTTCCTTCGGTTTAATACCTAAGCCTAAGCTTTTATGCTATATTTAATTCTTTCCATCTCATTTATGGTTATAAAAAAATTTATTTTCCTTTGCTTTACAAATTTTCTCATTCCTACATACATTTCCTTATGCATTATCAATGCATAAAGCATTTAAAACTAAACGTACATTTTGTCCCTCCACCTTTATTTCCTTATTATTAAATAATCTATAATTTTATTTCTTCATTTGCATTTTAATTCTCCTAACACCTCATATTCATTTAGTTCACATCTTTCCATACTACGTTTTATGGTTGTTCATATTTTACTTTATTTCAATTCCTAGTTTGTTTATATATACCTTATTAGCTTTTCATTTGTTTCTATCTTCATTCCTTTAGTAATATTTCATTTTGTAATCTCTTCTTCTGTAGCTTCATTTTTCAAATAAAACTTTCATCTCTCTCTTCACCTTCCTCCTTCCTTTTTCATTTTTTTCTTCTTTAAATCTCCTTCTTCTCTTTTTTTTTTTTGCTTCATTTTTAATCTTTTTTGTTTCTTCTTCTTCAAATCTTCTTCTTATTCTTTTTGAAAGCTTCCTTTTCTTTTTCAATTCTTCATCTTCTTTTAATTTTCTTCTTATTTTTCAAACATTCTTCTTTTTCCCAAATCTTTTTCTTCAAATCCAGATCTATAATAACTTCTCTATCTCTTCCAAAGAATTCTAAAAAAAGATTAAGATAGAATGAAACAAATCAAAAGAAGGAAGTAGTAGCGGATCCAAATCAGACTAGAAAAGGGAAATCCAGAAGGTGAGTGTTTAAACTCACTCACGAAATACTAAAATTTTATTGCAGGTCATATAGTGATAAATTTTTTATTATTGGTTTGGAATTTTTATTGATATTTAATTTGAATAGCTAAATTTCAATATGTGATGACTAATAATTACTGTGACATGTTATTGAATTGGTTGATTTTTTGAATTGATTGATTTGAATGTTGATTGTATGTTGTGATGGATGCTATAGTGATTGAATGTGTATTTGTTCATTTATTTGATATATCTTTGTTATCACCCTATAGTTTATTGTAATTATATAAATTTTCATATTGATTATTTGCACACTGAAGAAAGATATAAAACCCATGAATTTCAAGTATTTACATCAAAGGAAAAATAGTATGTTAAATTTACTATTTGAACCTTAAAAATGATTTTGAAAAGTAAACCGTCGTTACCTTATTTGAAAGTTTTCAAAATTAAATTTTGAAACATTGGTAAGTTTCCATAAAATTAAATATCGAAACTTTGGAACATTTTTATAAATCAAATCTCTTGAACTATGAAATTTAACTGGGAATTGTTCTGTAAATTTGTAAATTACTAGAATGAATCTATTGTGAAATCCATTTTATTTTGAATATGGAAACAATAACATTTCCAGAAATTTGAACTTTCAAAAATCTAGTTATCTGCATTCCTTATTAAATCTACTTTTGAATTAATTTGCATAAGAATTTTAGTTCTGACTCGAGTGTATTATTTTCCTTTATGCTCGGGTCAACCTGAGTTTTTCAACATTGAAGACTATTTTCTGATGGATGAAGATGAAGATTCGGTATATTATTGCTATTTATTATTTCACTACATTCTGTGTTTCGCTGCATTATTTGTTATTTATGACATATGTATAACTCTGATTTGAATTTGTAAAAGTGTAATCAGATTTTATTTGTAAAAAAGCTTCATGAACCGTCTATTTGATAATTATATTTTGTCGTTCTACTGCGAGATTCTGTATTTTGTTTTTTCTTTCCTTTTTCCTTTTTTTGCTGTTTACCCCATTAACAATCCATCCTTTTGAGTGGTTTGATTCTGACATGTGTGGTTTATTGTCGATTTGAACCATCCAAAAATGTGGATCGTTACAATTGAATATACCGTAGAGATCAACACAAGGATACGATCAAAATGGTATATAGATACTAATGGTATGATCATCCAATCAAAAGTTGATAATCGGTACCGAAAATGCTGCTATTTTGCCAGAAATAAGATAAACAGGCGATAGCCATCCGAATTTGGAAAAATGAAATATGACGTCTCACTCAAAATATGATTTACAAATTTATTGTATTAAAATGTTCAAGTTTGAAAAATATTTTATTATCATCAAATATTAACTAATATAAATTTAAATAAAATTACACAATAAAATAAACTTCCATATTATCTGATGAAAATTTACCATTTTCTATGTTAAAGTAGACTATTCCAAATATTAAATTTTCAATTCAAAATTTTATTATTAAAAATTTCACAAAATTCAGTTTATTAAATTTTTTAAAAACCAGTTATTTTACGGGTCGTTACATCTTCAACAGACATTATTTTTGTACTTGAAAGATATGAATGAGCAAGAATGAACAAGACTATTGTGGTGTTTATATTAGTTGCATTGCTTAAATCACATGGGGACAAACTTGTTTGAATACAAAGTGGCTACAGTTTCCTTTCACATCAGAATACTATAGCCACGTTGCATAGTTTTAAACATATGGCAGCCACCATTGATGGAAATGAATACAAATTAGCTATAGTGTCCTCTCACATTAGAACACTATAGCCACGTTGCATGGTTTTAAACACATGGTTAAACATTATTAAATGTTTGAATTCAAATTGTCTTTACTCACTTGGCAGCAAGTGATGGTGTTTGAATTCAAAGTGGCTACAGTGCCCTGTCACAGTTGAACACTTCTTTGCCATCATCATGCTCATACGTGTTTAGCATTATCATCTCATTAAGCATACAAAAATGGTGGATTACAACCATGCTTTTTTGCCATCATCTTACTCGTATGAAGGTCCTATAAGTCACGTTACTCCACCGAATATGTCTTCTCCTCAATCAATAACTGAGTGGTATATTGAAATGGAGTAAATACGTTATGAGGATGTAAGAGAACATGAGAGAGATTTGCAAGAGCGTAGGCTTATGGAGGATGGAAGAAGGCAAAAGTAGAGCGGCCTAGTAACATTATAACATTGAGAAGAAGGCATGAATAAAAAGGAGTGTGCATCTCCTCGATGTCCCTGTAGTCTGCAATATTTCGATATAGACATATACGTATAACAACACCCCTTCTAACTTCATCATCAGCCAAAGCCGGTAAATAAGCACAATATGATTTAAAATCCTTAAAGGAATTATCAAACAAAAATGACGCGCAGTCTGGTCAACCAATCTCGATACCGGTTAGCATATAAAAATCTAAAAGAGTCAATCCCAACTTAAAATCAAGAAAATGAAACGTGTGAGTAGTAGACCACCGTCTCTCGGTAAGGACCATTATTATGCAATGGTCGACATGTGCAAATATAGGTAAAGCTAGAAATTCACCGAAATGTGATGCAAGTAGCCTATCCGAAATCGGTTGAGGTAATGTGATATAAAACTCAGAAATACACTAATACTAACTACCACACATAACTACATGACAAACTTATATAAGTGATTAATTAACATTAATGGTAAACTAAGGAAACCCATAACATTCTTAGTTTGTGAGTGTTCATCTAATAATTACATAGTAAAATTATATCTGTGGCATCGCTAGCATTATAGTAAGTCAATTTGCTATAGTCGAGGGGAGTTCGTGTAAGGATCGTAGAACGTCTGCAGTCATGGTAGTATTTGGAATGATATGAGCTGCACCGGCATTGGCATCTACCGTGGATCGGACAGTGCGTCTACTGGTTTTGATGGAGAGTAGCGTCATTTGGACGTCTTGATCAATAAATTAGAAACTATAAAAAAGGAAATTGAGTGGTAAATAAATGAGGGTAGAAGAGGAAAGAACGCCTCATATAGGCCTTTAGTCCAGATGTCTGTTCAACAGACGCCTGATGCTCAAGTGTTTGTTGAACAAACGTCCGTTCTCATAAACTGTTGGAGGATTCGTGAGCTTACAAAATGTAAGCTCACATTTTGTAACATGTGCACTCCAAAACTATTGGAGATGCTCTTATTGTAGTATTTTATGGTTAAATGATAGAACTCGGCAGCTTTTTATACTTTCTATATTTCTTTTTTCGGCATTTTCTCATATAATGATATCGTACACTGTCCATTTTTTTACGTGCTGCTATTTTTGCTGCAATTAGTGAGAAAGATGAGATGAGCAACGATTTTGTTATGCAGGTGGCACGGTAGGCAGCGAGTAGAGGTGTATTTTTATTTGTTAAGGTTATGCTTTGAGGAGATGGCTATGAAGGGTGACAATTATGGGAGGTGACGACTACGAGCAACGTTGAAGCGTGAGGAAAGAGTAGGGACACAACGACGTGGGAAGTGGTGGCGTGGGAAGCAGTGATTTGATCTATGTGTAAGTAAAGAACGAAATGTGTCTTTATGGCTAAATTTTAAAGATGATGTCCTAAAAACCATCGAGGTTTGTAATTTGAACTAAATTGCCATATTATTTATACACACACATATATATGTAATACATACATACATACATCCGTGTGTGTGATATATTAAAAAAAACATTAAATTAATTAATATATTTAATTAATTAAATACTGAATATTATAAAATAAAATATGATTTTATTTTAAATAGATAAATCAGATTCAATGCAATTGATAAATTACATAAGCTCATTAAGATCCAATTAGAAATTTATGCATTTCACTCGCTGCCAAACTGGTAAGGACCCAATACCAATAACCACTCACTTAGAAATGTTGCAAATTTGACGTCGACAATTTATTCATACATCCGCCGCTGGCATCGACTTTAATGGGAGAGTAAATAAGGTGATGCAATTTTACATCAGATCCAATGTTGTTAACAAATTTGATACCTAGCATCCGAGATTTGAAGACTACCCATATTTTAACTTGCTTTATTTCTTCCATGTCCAAAATAACAAGCATTAATATATTTGGGACATCTCTTTAGGTGACTAGCCTTAAAATTTTGTAGAATTCTAACTTTGAGATACATGAATCGATGCGAGAAAGTGTACAAAGTTAGCCACCACCTATACACTATAAACTTCCTTCAAACATCACTCTTTCATGGAGTTCCTCTCTAATGTGTGAGTTCTCCTCTAATGGCACACACATATAAATGCATGCACGCAAACGTATAGGTAAAGTGTAAAACAAAAAATTCCAACATCGAAAATACAGAAATTAAATCAACAATAAAATGCAAAATTTACTCATTTTCTTATGTAGTTTTAATAATTTTATTGAAAATAGGTGTAATAACAAAAAGATAACAACTTAAGTAACGAAAAAGTCACGAAGTTATACCTAATGTCAATGGTCAATGATATGGAGTTCTTTGAGCCCCATCATCATAATAAGGATGCCGTAATTTGTGACGTCCCTTCTCGAGACCCACATTAACAAAAAGTATTACGGAGCTGTCTCCTAATGTGGAGAATAGAACTGGTTAGGAGCGACCATCTATAGTATTGTCTTAATATCTATTGAATACGTCGATTAGTGCACTATATTCTTTTTTTCTAACTCAAGTGGATCGATGTATTCAATAAATGCTTAATACAAAACCACAGATGGCTACAGGATCTATCAGAATAAAATACAGCAACTCAAATGCCTATTTATGTATAGATGATACCTAACATTTAAAGGATAAAAAAACGAACGAAATTCAGAATGCAAGGAAAATATGGAAGCAAGATAATAGTCAACTGAACTACATAAGAATAAAAATTTAATTACGAGAAAATCCAACGAGTAATAATGTGAAAAGTTAACGCATATGTAAGAAAACAAAATAATAAAAGTTAAGGCTTTGTTCGGTTTCATTTCAAGTTTTGCGTTTTCAAAATTCATTACAAAATATGTAAAGAGCGGAGTAAAATATTTAAAACTTCGAGTTACTGTGACGTTGAAGAAGGAACTGCAGATGAAATGGAGGGATGGATCATTCTTTTATTCTTTCATTATTTTCCAAAATATGAAGAAAAAAATTAGTTTTTTATTTTGTATATTGAGTTCATTTTTTAAATTTTGTTGTTTCTCTAAAAAAAGCACATGAAACGTATTCTGATTTGTTTAGACGAAAACACAAAACTAACGGCAAACCAACCCAAGCCTTAAAGTTTTCATTCTGTACGGTTATGGTCGTAGAGTGATGGCAGTAGTTTGTTAGACAATCGCTTAAAATAACAGTAATTTTGGTTACGCTGATAAACAATATTTACTTGAGATTCGTAGCAGCGGAAATACAGAAGCAAAAATGGTGGGCTTTTATGTAAAAATAGACCTCCTTCTTCCTTCAACCGAAACCCCACTGTAGTATTTTTTTTCCATTTACCGTCAAATATTATCCCCTTTACTGAAAGGGAACCCAACAACATCATCTTTGTGCTGCCTTCAAAGCCGGTCACAAACCGATAGAGCGATGAAGAAGAGAAGGCCTTTTTGCCCTCACGTAGGATAGAACTACGGACCTCCAGTTTACAAGACTGGCACTCTACCACTGAGCTATAAGGGCTGCTCTGTGTACAGACTTGTAAATCATCTTCATTTATCACTACTGAATTGGATCGGAAGGAATTCACCCGAACAGGCAAGCTCTAGCTCTGTTAAAAGTAACGTGGATGAAAGCTACACGATGAAATAATTAGCATCGAAGTAGTTCACTACGTATTATTTGTTCCCCATTAGAGACAATATTATATAATTGATTAAAGATGCGTTAGTTTCCAAATTAAGTCATGTAGTAGTATTAATGTACTGATCTGGGTTCCTTCGATTCAAAAGAATTGGACTGGTATACCAATGACTGGTATACCGATAAACTGGTAACCGTTACGCTGGTAATGGTAAATTACCGTTTGTCTAGGAAAATAACAAGTTGATATATTTTTATGCCGAACGATGATTCATTATATATCTTATCACTTAATATAGGATATAAAAAAGAAGTATATTTATCATCATTTGAGTTGAATACCAGTGTAATGAATCATTTTACATGAATATCAATGTATTATGAATGGACTGGTAAATTACCGTTACCGTTCGTTTTAAAAAAAAGTATTACCGATGTTTTACCGAAAAATGGTAAATTTACGGTTACCTTACCGATTATGTTGGTATATCGACTTTACTTTTAACTGGTAACCGACTGGCAATGGTAAATTTACCGTTACCATAACAACCCTAGTTCCACTCATAGTTATCGATCAATAACCCTACAAAGTATATTTCCACTTTAACCCCCTCCCTGCATATAAGATGATAGACCATAAGCAACTCTTCTCTTTTTATCCCAAAACATTACTTCCATCTTACGAGATAGATATATTTTGTGTTGTTTTTTGGTTGAATTCATACATCTAATATTAAATTATTCTATAGCAGCTCAAACTTCAGTAAGATGAAGAATCATGTAATCAATCCTCTACGTATCCGAGATAGCTTCTTTCTTTGATAACTTCTGATGGTGATCTAGCTGAGCAGTTCCTGTAAAATTTACATGCAGGGTGAGCAATCTCTTTTATTCATTTCTTTCCATCATACTTATTATCGATAATATGATGAGCTATGATTTTCATTATGTGAAAACTTTTTGATGCCTCTTCATTTGAGTTTACTCACCATTTTCTGTGATATAGATTGTAGGATCATTATATTTCATCTTTGTATAACTTAACAATTGTTTCAATCCATCAGGAACAATGTATATCCATGAACCATGTTGCAAAACATGATATAAATTTACTAAGTAATTACTAAATGGTGATCAGTCCTTCAAAAAACTGAGTTTTTACATAAAGATAAGTGATTGAATAATAGAAGTTGTATTTACCGAATCACCAATTGCTACACTCACTCTTTTCTGTAAAAATAAATGATTAGTTAGAAACAGTAGAGGAACCAATAATGAGTAACAAGGTGGTATAAATGTAGCAGTAAAAACGAAGTGTCGTTACTTGCTTGTGTATGTTTCCTCAAACTAGAATCAATATCAAACAGCATTTAACTTTACAAAACTAATCATGTTTTTCACCTTGTTTGTATCAGAATAGATAGCACAAAGCAAAAGCATACAAACTATTGAACATACCTAATTGCTCCATTTTGGAGTCAGTGATACTAAGACTAGGTGTAGAATTTGAATTACCTTTTGCATGTCTTGATGTGTAGTAACTGAGTCCTACGAAATCGTATGATCCTTGTATCAATGCAGTTTCCTATTTAGTGAATTTTGGAGGTCTTTCACCGATTTTCTCATATAGGCTTGTTATTTTCTATTTGTTAATGGATCTACATACCTGAGTCCACACAATAATCTTAATATGGATTTTAAGAAATGTACGATTACAAACATTCTTTGTTGCTTACTGACCATCGAAGCATCGATTCCATTTCTTTCAGCTCTTTTGATTTATCTACATCTGAATTTGGCTTATGCCACATGATAAATTGAGTGATTCCAATTTCTCTTCCTTGTTCAGACTAAAAATAAAAAGGTGCAACACATTGTTAGAAATGAATGAGTTAGGGGAGAGATTTGGGAAAAAGAAAGCATTATACAAAGTCCCACATCGGGGAATATTTGTACCAATTCCTCTATATATACTACAATCCAGCATAGAATACGAATCAAAAGGAGAATGAGTACAAAGTGTGGAAGGGATGAGGCAATGTTGGTATGTTGGCCTTCATATTAATATTAATATGTCAAAGATATGGCCTTAATTTTGTGATTAAATTGGGCCATTTTCTTCCGGATGCGCGCACACAACGGTCACAACCTATAAATAGGCACATCCTCCAGCCTATAAATAGGCAGCAATATTGTTTCAACTAAACAGTTTCTACTGGACTCGGACGCTTTACTCGGTAATACCTTTCAAACTGATCTAGTTACGCATTTTGGTGTTGCAATTTCTCAAAAATAATTGACAAATTAGTGACGATTTTTGCCGTTGCTATTTCTGCGTTATTTTGTAACTGTTAATGAAGTTACAATTGGTTTCGTAACACTATCCGATAGTTGCAAATAATATTTTTGAAATAATATTGATTATTGTAGACAACGATGTCTGAAAATAGCAACAACAGTAACGCTGCACCAACACAGACGGTGGCTAATGCTCAGCCAGCACATCTGCTTCCGACAATGGCACTGTCTCATGGAGAAAGGTCAGAAAAGTTCAACGGGACGGACTTCAAGCGTTGGCAGCAGAAGATGTTGTTTTATCTAACAATATTAGGTCTAGCCAAGTTTCTAATCGAAGATGCTCCTGAAGTTGGCGAACTCGAACCCGATGCAATCAAAGTGGAGGCCGCAAATGTATGGAAAAATTCAGACTTTATGTGTAAAACCTATATTCTGAATGGTCTGTATAATAGCCTCTACAATGTCTATTGTATTGTTGCATCATCCAAGAAACTCTGAATGGACTTGGTTAGAAAGTACAAAACTGAAGATGCAGGCATAAAGAAATTCATCGCTGGCAAATTTCTCAACTTCAAGATGGTAAATTCAAAGACAGTGATCAATCAGACTCAGGAACTACAACTGATCATCCTTCAACTACAAGATGAAGGGATGATACTTAGCGAATCTTTCCAGGTTGCCGCAACCATTGAGAAACTTCCTCCATCATAGAAGGACTTCAAAAATTACCTTAAGCATAAGCATAAGGAAATGACAATGGAAGAACTCATAGTTCGTTTGCGAATTGAGGAAGATAATAGAAATTCTAAGAAAAAGATCTCTTAGAATATGACTGCCAAAGCAAATGTTGTTGAGTCAGACAAATCTAACAAGAGAAAACATGAGAATGCGCCTCAGAAGTCGAAGAAGAAATTTCAGGGTTCTTGCCATAACTGTGGGAAGAAGGGGCATAAAGCAGCCGAATATCGCGCTACCAAAAAGAAGAAATCAGAAGCAAATAAGGCTGAAGTTATAGATGACATTTCTGATATGGATTTATGTGCAGTGATATCAGAATGCAACCATGTTGATAATTCAAAGGAATGGTTTGTAGACAGAGGTGCCACTCGACACATATGTGCTAATAAGCGGATGTTTACAACCTATAAAACTGCAACTGACGATGAACAACTTTTCATGGGCAATTCATTTGCATCAAAGGCCGAATGCAAGGGAAAAGTTGTGCTGAAACTAACTTCTGGAATCGAGCTTACTTTGAGTGATGTTCTTCACGTTTCAGAAATCCGCAAGAATTTGATATCAGGGTGCTTACTTAGTAAGCATTGTTTCAAATTAACCCTTTGTAGCCGATAAGTTTGTATTATCAAAGAATGGAGTGTATGTAGGAAGAGGATATGTATGTAATGATTTATTTAAAGCAAATGTAACAACTATTGTACCAAACACTTATATGAATAAAAGTGAATCTTCTGCTTATATTGTTGACTCTTCTAACATATGACATTCTAGATTAGGGCATGTGAATTTTGATACACTGCGAAAAATGATTAATTTAGAATGTATACCAAAATGTGACATAGACTCCAACTATAAATGTCAAATTTTTACAGAAGCAAAATTGACAAGAACCTCTTTTCATCATGTCGAACGAGAAACTGAACCTCTAGACCTTATACACACTGATGTATGTGATTTGAAAATGTGTCAAACTAGAGGTTTTTCTTGTCTAAAACGTCGATTTTCTTTCTAAAATGCGGTTCTTTATCCTCAAATCCATTAAGCTTTTATGTTAAGTTCTTTTCTTTTTGCAAATATTTTCCAAACCCTAATTATTTTGCACTATTTCCTTCTCTATTTCCTCTTCCATTCAAATTTATACATTTTCTATATTTTGTAATTCCTTTTTTGTTATATCATTTGTTGAAATAAATTCACCACCGTTAACTTCCGATTCCATAGCACGATTCAAAATTTTGCGGTTAATCCAATTTTTTTGTGTTGGGCGTTAGTATGTTCTACTTATTTTATATTTCTTACCGTGAATTTTTTTCCCACAATTAACTTGAAATGCTAAGGTCTCTTGCTAATTCAAATCATTCTTTTTAAGAGAGAATGTCTTGCTGTTAGGTTATTTTCCATTCTTGTTCAACATAGTTTGTTAGTCAATAGATTGTACATTTGCTGAAATATATATTCTTGTTTAAAAAAATGTTGTTAGTCATATTAGTCTCATTAAAATAGTTTACTCATTTATATATTCTCTATTAAAAGAAATTAAGTAAAGAAGTGAACATTTCAGCTTACATATTTTTGTTTGCTTGCTTGTTTGCTTGAATGTAAACCAATATTAAAAATATCAAATAGTCCAAGACTGAAAATCAAATAAGTTAAATCATTTTTATAGTTAGTATTTATAAATTTAGTTGCATACTTGTAAACCAATATTGAAGATATCAAATAGTCTTAGATCGTTCTGAGATGTATTTTATGGTCCGAGATGTAATTCGTGGATGAACACCCGATATACATTTATTTCGTCCGAGATCTCACTCGATACGAGATCAGGTCCCTAAAATCTTCGAGACGAAACATGACCGAAATCCAAGGTTAAAAACCCTTCTTATCGTATGACATATTTCATGAAGAACAATCTACAGTCTGTTATTGCTTTATCGACCACATCGGCAGAGTTAGTTGCTACTGTAGGGACGACTAAGAGGAGGTTGTACTTGTTGCTGTTGTTAGAGGATCTTGATATGATGCAGAAGCCTTGGCCATTCATATAGTCCAAATGCTATACATTTGGTAGATAATCAAGCTTACAGTGCACATACCTAACATATAGATGTGTGGGTTCCTCCTTATGTCGGAAGAGGAGCATCAAAAGATAAAATTAGCAATTGTGCATACAAAAGACAATCCGGTGGATATGATGACGAAGTCGATTTAGAGGGAGAAGCTTGAGCATTGTTCAAACTTGATTATCTTGACTAGAAGCTATTGGCGCCTAATGGTGCGGATCCAGTGAAATCTTTTCTTTATTAGTTGAGTTGGTAAATCAATATGAGTGGAGAGAGATTGAAGATTTATCTGTTGCGTCATGTTGGAGTGTTGAATTTATTTGTCACGGTATATCAAATCATAGTGTTGTTTCTTAGTCAAAGTCATGTTATCTTCGAAGAGATATATTCTAGTGAAAAATTTCAAAGTTTCTTTCTCCTTAAGCCATCTTTTTTCTTCTATATAAGCGATGAGGCTTCAACCATTATAATCAAGCAAATAAAGTGAACAAATTCAATTTTTTTTAAATCTAGTAATCCTCTCTTTTAATTTTTATTCTCTCCCTTATATCCCATCAAAATTCATTACTAAAGGAAAAATTTGGATTCAGTTTTTTCTTGTTATTGGATCTATATCGTTTATATTTATGAATCTTTTAGTCTTCTAATCGATGACTCTAGATCGATTTAATAAAATTACACTTACAGTAATGTAAACTTTTTGGCACTTCCACACTAATTCGATGTCCATACACACGCACTTCATTTAGCGTTGGTGGTGGACTGAAGCTTTCTTCGGCTGCGTACAATACTTGCACTCTGCAATGTTCCGCTCATCACTTATATTGTCCCATGTTTCACTCTGTTTACTCGTGCAAACCCATTTCTGTACCGGTATCCCAATTGAATATCCCTCCATTACTTTTTAAGTGGCACATACATGATCATGATACCACTTCTTGTACCAAAAGGGATTCCAAATGGCATGTTACTATTCTCATATATATACCATGCTTTTCTCCATGTATCTTGCGTCCGAATTAATTGATATTTTAAAATGTATATCCATATATGTATATCATGTCTGTATCCAGAACAATGCGTATATTTGAAAATCCGTATCCATATCTACATCGTGTCTGTAACCAAAACCATGTAGGTATTTTCTAATATCCAAAATGTGAGCGTGCGAAGAGTTAAAATAGGATAAAATTTCAAACAGGACCTCTGGAAAAAACATATTACAAAAGTAGGTCTCACCGAAAATTTATTGTAGAAATAAGCCTCGTTTTGAAATAAGATTGCGCAAATATGGATTGCGCAAACGTATTTTTTTTAAATAGAAGGCTTGTGCATTCCATATTTATGCATGCTTTATGTATATTGCTTGCGCAAACATGGAGTGCACAAGCAATATTTCGAGCATCAAAATTCCAACTTGCTCAGATCTATCCCTCATTTTCTAAAAGCTCATCCATCTTCTAAAAATCCATCCAAACACATTATTTTTCCAAATTCAAACTTCTCAATTACATTGTCAACCAAATAGTTTCTAAATTCTGCATGGAAGTCTTCTTCATCTTTACAAAAAAGGCTATCGTTTATGTTGCTCAAATTTTTTATTTTTATTATTGTTGAAAATTAATAGTTATTGTTGTTAGTGTTGATAAGTACTAGGTAATGGTGTTGGTGCTGTTGAAAATCACTGAAAACTTATTGCAGAAATAAGCATCGTTTCGAAATAAGCTTGCGCAAATTTGGATTGTGCAAGCTTATTTTTTTAACAGAAGGCTTGCACATTCCACATTTGCACAAGCTTTATGTATATTGCTTGCGCAAACATGGATTGCACAATCAATATTTCGGGCATCAAAATTCCAGCTTGCTCAGATCACTCCCTCATTTTCTAAAACCTCATTCATCTTCAAAAAATCTGTCCAAACCCTTTATTTTTCCAAATTCAAACTTCTCAATTACATTGTCAACCAAATAATTGCTAAATTCTATATGGAAGAGCCTTCTTCATCTTTACAAAAAAGGTAATAGTTTATGTTGCTCAATTCTTTTATTTTTATTGTTGAAAATTAATAGTTATTGTTGTTAGTGTTGATAAGTACTAGGTAATGGTGTTGGTACTGTTGAAAAATTAGGTAATGGTTAATGAAATAGAAAATCATAGTTGTTAATTGAAAACCTTAATTGATATGTTAATGTTTTATTGTTTATTTTGATGGTAGACATGATTGTTGGAGAGATTGACGATGAAATGTTGATGAAACATTGTGGTGTACTTGTAGCGCAAATCGGTGTTGCAAGCTCAAGTCATATTGACGTTGATGTCGATCATATTCCAGAGACACAGTTCGAAACAATATACACGTTCGTTTAAGCGAAGTTGTTTCTAGCGAAAGAAGCGATCATCAAATTCGCGTTGATGGAAATATGCTGACGCCTCTACATCCTATTGGTCCATCCATGCCACGGGGCTATGACCATATCCAAATTGTTATTATGGAGGTACGTGTGTAATGGTCGTTTGCGGAAAGAAAAAGAATGCCGGGTAAGGATTTTTCGGTTGTAGTTCGTGCAATGAACATAGACCGAATCCTCGTGAAATTGATTGTTGTAATTATTTTAAATGGATTGATCAACCATTGTGCAAAAAGGGACTCGAGTATGCCTATGAATTGCAAGCCGAAATCAGTCGTCTCAAAAAGGTGAATAAAGTACTAAGGGAAACCACTGGGAGACCAAGATTTTGGTAGTCGTTTGGGCCTAGGATAATGTCATCAAAATTTTGGTTTTTGTTGAACTCCAGTATTTTGAATATGAATTTTCGAATTGTTTGTTTTTGTTTTAACCCGTATTGTGTGTAGTTAATCAGTTGGCTAAACACTGAGGTGATTTTGGGTTTAAATGTATTGTAGAACTATAGTATTGATTCTGTTGGTGAAATATATTGGTTATATTATTATATTGATTTGCTTGCTTGTTTTTTCTTGAAGATTGATTGGACTGTTTTTGGTTGAAGATTTCTCATAAAATCAAAATCTTCTTGGAAAAATAGGGTATTAGTTCAACAAATTTTTGTTTAGCATTTTGTTACAAAATCAAGATTTTGAATATAGTCTTGTAATTGATTTTGCGGATGATGTCAACAGTTCCAAATATATTTTATTATAATGGAGAATTGTTAGTTGATGATGAAGGTAAACCTAGATATGTTGGCGGAAAGCGAAAAAGATCGAAAATAAAAAGTCATTGTAGTTTTCTAAAGCTTAAACAACGGACATTAATCTTGACAAATGGGCTCTTATTTATTGATATATCCTCTTCTAGAATATTTATCTTCACAAATGTTTTAACTTCGAGAAATATTACATGGAAGTGGTTTAAAAAGTTCAGCAGCTGCTCCATGTGCTAATTTCAGATTGTGAGTAACGATGCAAGGTTTAGTTAGACAATTGCCATGATGACACCCAAGGCTGCTACAACACCCTGGGACATGCACTCCGAGTGAATAGCCTTGGGTACTGAATGTCCATGGCTCGTTCACTGTAATCAAATTTTTAACTCTGTCTCCAGATTCTCGGAAGCGTATTTGGAAATAATCTTTGAAATCGTGCCTAGTGAAGAAAATAATACAAGACACGTTACTTTGTACCACTGCATTGAAACTTGAAATTCTTTTCTTTAGTCAAGGTTGATGGGTATATTTTTATAAGGTATATAAATTTGTGCAACAGTATAGAGTGTTTTGGCAGATGTTTTCTTTACTAGAATACCATTGAACCTAAAATGGGATTTAATGAGGTTGTAGTATTTTGCCGACTTTTCTATATTATAAAAAAGGTTCATTTTTGTTTCATGTATTACTCTTAAGAAGAACCATATAACAACAACGATTACGATAGGTTTATGTACTCTATGTGAATTAAATTCTTACATACTTTTTGTGAAGAAAACCGCCGTATCCATCCTCTAAAGCTTGTGAGACATCCCAATGGAAGAGTCTTAACAGATGGTGTTATACCTGGAATACATGTTAGTATATTGTGAAATCATACCACAATTTTCCAGTACTCGCCATTTTCTATTAGCTCGTTTATGAGATTGTAATACATTATTCCTTCTTGATTTATTCCTCATTTCAAGGTACCATCTGTTTTCACAAGTAAACATAAAAAAAAGTTGATTTATAAATTTGCTTAGTTGTTGGAATCGTATAAGCTTCTGTTTTGTGTTTATTTTTCTAAATAAACATCATTTTTTATCTTCATTTTTGCAGGTTCACTTAAGTACAATGGATTGATTTTAACATTGCAAAATTCTAGACCAAGAGGTTGAGAAAGGGTATGAATTTAGTCCCATCTCCTTTATCATCTTTACATCATCCTGCAAGCATTTGACAACAATATCCATTTCCCAATACATGGTTTATATTGGATATGTCAGCAAGTCATTCTTTTACGATTTCAGTTATTTAATTTGTCTCTATGGTACAAATCTGTAGTAGCATCTCCATTACCCCTCCCCGTGATTTTATCCGTATAACGATTAGGTATATTTCTATGCTGCAAACAATGAAAAAGGATCAATAATATCCCATATACAGATATGGTGCTAGAAATAGTTATTATCATTTACAGTTTGCATTTTGCTATTCGTTTCAAAAACTAGAATATTTTGAAATATTATATTTCCATTAGATTTTATGAGGCTACAAGTTATATATATTATAATATATTTAGCATATGGTGCTCTTGGTGAGTGAAAGTGCCCGAAATACTAGGTCCTCTTCCTCCTGCATTCCATGCCCCCTCCACCTAAAAAAATATCACATATTATGATATGGTTCAACATAAGTATATATGTAACGACCCGCCTTTTTGGACAGTTTAAACCGACGATCAAATACCCATGTCGATTCCAAACCATTAAAAGGGCAGATAGTTATTGGGGTAATTAAGAAAAGAAAAGGAAGGGAAATAAAGGAAATGAAACAACACAGAATCTCACAGCGGAAGGCTAAAGTATAATAATAAAATAACAGTTCATGAAGCTGTTAATTAAATGAATACATTTGAAATGAATACATTTGATTATTATTATACAACATTTATCAGAGTTACATACACAGCAAATATCATACAACAATGCAGCGGAATGGAATGAATATAATAGTAGTAGATCATATACCAAATCTTCGTCTCCGTCCTCCAAGGAAATGATCTTCAACCTAAACTGAAAACTCAGGACTGACCCGAGCGTAATGAAAAGACAAACACTCGAGTCAGGACTAAATATCCTTATGAAAGTTAAATCAATCGTAAATAAATATGAGTGTAACGGCATCGGAGATGTTTACGGGGTTTGACAACTCCTATCCAGTGTCATCGTGCGTGCAATAACTTAAGAGATGTTACGAGATTTTCCATCTCTCAAGGATCCGTTAAACTATCTACTATGTAGTAATATACGCTAAGTAGATAATGTCTATCAGTAATATAAAGTATCAAAATAGCGTTAAGGCGTTACCATAATCCCCCTTAACACATTTTATATTCCCAAAAGCATATACAAGACCGTAGTTTCCCCAAAACCGGAAGTCACCAGAGGGCAATCCATATACTCAAGGTACAAATCAAAACGTAGTGGTCGCGAATAGGATAATCAGTATGACAAGGTACATGAGGCAATACCAACTAGGATACTAGTAGTTGCGTGATCCGGACTGATGTTGGGCATAGCCAGCAGCTACCCCAACACCGCGAAACAACACTCCCAAATCAAGGGGTGCACCCAAATCGCATCACAAATGTAATAGATATGGTATCGAAGAAGTGTGTCCGCTAGAGGTGGCGAACCTCAATGGCCCGGCGCGGCTCCTGTTTTAGTCATGTCAGGGGTCATCCAATAATCGTTCTCTTTCTTCAGTCAACGCGTTCACCAAACCATCCACTTCATTCTGGATCAACACTCCGCGTATAATAGTTATTAAAGTGGTTTTCGGTATCGACAGAGAGTATGTCCATATCCGATCCCGGTCTCTTTAATAACTACGTATTATTACACCGTTGGCTCTTTTATATTTCAAATCGATTCATAATTGATATCAAAATATCATATTCGCTTCAAAAATCAAATCCATTCAAATATCATCGTATCTTTAAAAATATCAGATTTCATATTTAAATTCAAGATTTAAATATAAACATTTCACCTTATTGACCAGCTTAGGATTTTAGAAAAATAGTTTTAAGTAGTTTAAAAGTAGTTTTAAATAATTAAAATAGTTAAAAACACTTAAAATCTTTAAAACGGATTTAAAATAGATAAATTAGTTTAAAATAATTTAAATTGGGTTAAGTAGATTTAAAATAGATTAAAATAGTTTAAGTATTCAAAATGGTTTATATAACAGAGTAATTTGGAAAACAAATTAAAACAGCTTCAAAATCAATCCATTTCAATTATAACTTCCCAATTCAAATCAATTTCAATTTCCATTCTACCGATTCAATTTCGATTTCAATTCAAAACAATGTCAACTTTTACTTCAAATCAATTCAATTCTACATTCACCTTTAATTAATTCAATTTCAATTTATATCGATTTGGAGCTTGATTTCTCAAAATATCAATTTATAACACTTAACAAAATTTCCAACAATATTCAAGTTTAAATCCAAATTCCAAATATGATTCAATTCCAAACTCGATTTCAAAATATCATTTCATATCACTTTTACTTAGTAATATTCAAAGCTCGAAATAATGTTCAATCTTTAAAATAAATAGATTTTTGAAATTCAATCATATCCAAATTTTTTTTTTTTTTTAGTCACAACTTAAATTATTTACCAATTTCTTTTAACCAAAATTTATTTCAACATTCCAACTCAATTTTTCGACAAATTTGATTTCTATAAATTGATTTCTATTTATAACTTTTAAATCAAAACATTTAAATAAATTTTAAAACGACGATTTCAAAATTATTTATTTAGCCAATTCGGTGTCCGTATATAATTTTCTATCCTATGGCCAAGTAGTTATTTATTTCAATTAAATGTCAAGGATGAGTATATATTACTTAAATTAAATCATAGTATCATATGTATGCGTAACAGGATATATATAAGCAATAAACATCCAAACATTTAAATATCAACCAATAACATCCATCGAAATAAATCATCCAATAGACAATACAATCCATGGCAATTTCATAGTTATCAAGGTCAGGTAATGTAATCGCAATTCAATTTCAATTCCAATTTAACTGTCAATTTAATTTTTCAACGGTTAATTCAAATAACAAGCTATACGACAATTAAATTCATATCAAACAACAACAAATAACATTCATATCACTTCATAATGTCAATTTAACTAGCATAAAGATATTTAGTACGGTGTGAGCGTTATAAAACACTCACCTTGATTTTACGATTTTAAATCAAATCGAACGACGTTCGATTTAACTCAAAATTTTTCCTAGCTCCAAATGATTCCAATCCAGTTCCATTGCGTAGTCCTCGTCGATACGATTCCAACGCAAAAAGTTTCGTGCGTTTTCGACCTCGTATGAAAAAGTTATGCTATTTTAAAGTTTATACGAATTTAAATATACAATTTCAGCTTTATTTTAAATATCAAACCCTCAACTCCATCCTGGCCATCGATTTCTGCATCTTCAGATCTGAGCCGTCCCTCATCTCTTCTTCCTCAACGTGACAAACGCACGTATAAACAACCCATAGCCGCCGTTCTTCAAGCAATTGTCACGACCACCTCGACGACTTCCAGAACGATCAGGACCCATCATCTCGAAGGCCTTCGCGAGCTCCATCTTCACCGTGAGTATGGTCAAACTCGGCTGTACCTTTGGCCTCGAAAAACGTGAAAAACGCAGCAGGTTTGAACGTGATTTCCCGTCGATCCGTGGCTCCGTTTTTGATCATCTCCGTATGGATTTGAAGCTTTCATCGTGCTCTACAACTTTGTAGTTGAGAGTTTTTGCTAATTGTTGATGGATTGAGAGAAAAATGAGAAAGAAGTTTCGAATTTCGTGGCCATTGATTCAGGAAATGGCGGCTAGGGCTGAAGTCAATTAGGGTTTCTGGATTAAAAAAATAATAAAACTGCCTCGGTTTGCGTGCGTATATATATATAGGTAGGTCCAAAATCATCCGAACTCCAATCGAGACTTGCCGCCAGGCGTTTATAAGGTTTTACCCCCATTCCGGACGCAATGGAACATGTTTTGGAAGCTAATTCGATCATATGTGAGAGTTACGGAAATAAACGATCAATTTTAAATTAAACCGATTAAACGATTTTCTATGCGTTTTGGCTTGCCCCGGACAAACGGTAAATCCGTTTGACTTGAAATTTGAAATCTTACAATAATATAACATTACGGATCCAATGAAACTAGTTTCGTCGAAATCCGAGACCGTTTGAAAAATGACTATTTTAACTCGCCAAATTAATATTAAAACAATTTCAACGCGTTTCGAGCTGCCACGGTCAAACGACAACTCCGATTGCTACGAAAATTGAAATCCGATAATAACTAACTATTACGGATCCAATGGAACTAGTTTTGTCCAATTCTGAGACTGTTCAAAAATTGGCTATTTTCCAGTCGATAATTAAATATTAAAATATTCAATTTTCACAAATAAATTTTAAATTCAGTTTTAAAAGTTCTATAACATCACTATAACTCCAATATGATAAAATAAAATTTTACAAATCATTTTTAATCATATTAAACCCGTTATTCAATTTATCCAATAAATTCCAGTTTTAAAAATCTTATTAACTCTATTATACTCCCAATAGATTCAACATTTATTATTATTCCAAACGACTTACAATTTTTTTTTCTAACACTAAATCACGAAATCTTATTAAATTAGCTATTTTAATTATCGAAAATTTACGGGTCGTTACACTCTCCCCCACTCAAAACTTTTCGTCCCCGAAAAGGAAAAGAAGGGAAAAGAAACTAAGTATAGAATTCAACATTAGATATATTTTATTCAAAGTTACCAACTTATAAAATAATGAAATTCCATTTATAAGGTCATAACTACGCTTCCACTAAGTTACTCCGAACGGCTTTCTAAACTTAAAAGATAATTATCAAAACAAGTTATAAAAAAAACTTTAAAAGTTGAAAAAATTTCTAACACCCGGATTTATGGAAAAATTCGGCAGAGTCTCCTTTGCGCGGCTCGATCGGAAAAAATATAATAGCATATATATCACAAATATACATCTCATCTCAATGATGAGGCATCCCATATGTGGGGAAACAACATATAAATATCACCAATATCATATAAAACCGTAAGCGTACCTTTTATTTAGCATTTATTAGCATTTTACTTACATTATGCGTTTAGCGTAGAAGCGAGCTCCACAACGAAGCGCAACCCCTTTGCTACCTACTAAAATGCTCAATAACTAAGTTAGAACCATGCATATAAAGATAGATCGCTATACTTAGCCTACACAACATATATATAACATATTTAGCTTCAAAACTGAGATTTCAATTTCTGGACAGCAAACAAATCTTAGCTTTAGGTCACCTAAACGGTAATATTTGACAACAGAATCTAAACAAAAGTTGTTGCATTCATTTAAGGCTTTCCGTAATGTCCAAAATCATCGAATTTGGATCATCCGTTCAAAAGTTATGGCCGTTTTACTTAGGGGAAACGCTTCAGCCTGGGCAGTGTTGCGCAGGTCTGTGACGTTCACTCGTGGTTTCGACCTTCTAAACGGTGTCAAAACACAAAACACTTAAAACAAAAGTTTTATCTTATGTTCTTAGCTTTCCAGAAAGTACAAGATCATCAAGATCCGATAAACCAGTAAAAAGATATGTCAAAAATACTAAGGGTGTATACTACAGATTTTACTTATTTTTACACAGGACAGCGAGTAACATTCAAGTTTTTAACCTAGTAGACGAAGGAATTTTCTCAAGTTATCTAAACAAAATTTGTGCTATAGTTTTTGAGTTTTTCGAAAAGTCCAAGATCGTCGAATTCCGTTCAGCCATTTAAAAGTTATGGTTGTTTTCGTTTCTGCATATATTGGACAAATTTGGATTTTTCCAAAAATTTGCTTTTATTATTTCAAAGTGCAAACCATCAAAACTTCAAATTTTCTAAAAAAAACAATCATAAACACAAAGTCATTTATTTTCTTATTCATCCATGCAATAGGTTTACATTCAATTTGTTTCCGATTTATTCAAGTTTGTTTCATTCACATTTTAAATTCAAGTCAATTTGCTTCAATTTAAATTGAATTCAATTATATTTAATTTCACTTTGCTTCAAATTTGAATTTAATTATTTTACAATTTTATTCCGTTTATTCAATTCCATTAACACTAATGAATTCTACTTAATCAATTATCATCCATCTAACAGCCAATGCATATCAAACATTAACATCCATCCAAAATCTACACTAAATCAATTATACAATTTCAAGTCAACTTTAATTTCATACACTTCCAAGTTTATTGACATTTAACTATATTCAAATTTAATTAGTTTCCATTTACCAATTTTATATTTCATTAATTTTAAATTTTATATATTCACTTAGATATATCATTCATTTTACAGCTTAAATTTCTTTTATATTTACAACTATCAATAGATCTTCACATTTTATTATTCATTCTCACACTTGTATATTATTTCTCTACTTATCCTTATTAGCATTGTAAACCTTTAAGTATTTGGTAAGTTATAGTTATGCAAATAGAATGTAGTTAAACAACATACAACTTCTTTCCATTTAAAGTTGAATTTTCAATTTATTAATTCTTAAGTCATTACTTAAATTTCCCTATAATTTTTTTCACATTTACATTCACATATAGTATTTCCATTTTATATTAACAAAATTGTGAATCACCTTTAAATGTCAATTTAAATTCCAATTATTTACTAACAATTTTATTTATATTTGCAAACCATTAATTAAATGCACATTTCATTATTCAAACCTATACTCGTATATTATCCAATTAACAATTCATATAACATTTTTGAACTTCTTAAGTATTTTGGTAAGTTATATCTAAGCTATAGAATGAAATTTAATACTATGCGAGTTTTACAGTTTCACTTTTATTTTAAGTTCATAATTTCCTAATTCTAAGGATTTCTACTTCAATTGATATTTTCACTTAGCTCTTAGGTTCATTTCTCATTTCATAATTCAGGAGTTCCTTAATGATTCAAGTCTAAATTCATTTCAATCATTAAAAATAAATCATTAATTATTAAAGGACTTAAGAATTCCAATCCCGGTTTCATTTCAAATCAGGTTTTGAAATAATATATACTTATATAATTTATATATCAAATCATACTATAGAGAATACAAAAATAAAATAAAAGTTGAATTAAAACAAGGTTTAGACAAGCTATTAAGTGGTCTCCCCCACTCAGACTCTCGAAAATAAACGCCGATGATGCGTGCACTCATCACCGAAATCATTTTCTAGCGTCAAGAGAAGGGAATATAACACTTATCATAAAAAAAATCATTCGAAAACAATTTCAACTCAATTGTACTATCATATAATGCTCATATTATATTTTTTTCAAATTCTTGTAAGTCAATCTCAAACACCGGAATTTAAATTTCCAAATCCAAGTTAAAATTCATTTATATTCATTATCAATTGTGTTTACAAGATTTCATTTTCCTAAATCCATTGTTATTTAATCAATTGTTGTAAATATTGACTGATCAAACAATAACGATAATAATCTAATATTATCATCTCCTAACAATCAATTCAATCAAAATGAATAAATATTCAAATAATTCTTTATATAAAATATATTCCAAAACGATATTGTGTTGGTTTGTCCTATTCGAGTGTTTAGAAATTCCTATCGACGCCTTGGCGTCCCAAGTATCAACCAGAATTCATAAATACTCAACGGAACAAAGTTAACACCATATAAAACCATTTTATATCAAATAACAAGTACGCACTCTCATATACACTCAACTCATTCATATAGTTTACCTCTATTTCAATGAGTTATTCCCCACTAGAGCCAAGGTTTATCGCTAAACCAAAGCTCTGATACCAACTGTAACGACCCGCCTTTTTGGACAGTTTAAACCGACGATCAAATACCCATGTCGATTCCAAACCATTAAAAGGGCAGATAGTTATTGGGGTAATTAAGAAAAGAAAAGGAAGGGAAATAAAGGAAATGAAACAACACAGAATCTCACAGCGGAAGGCTAAAGTATAATAATAAAATAACAGTTCATGAAGCTGTTAATTAAATGAATACATTTGAAATGAATACATTTGATTATTATTATACAACATTTATCAGAGTTACATACACAGCAAATATCATACAACAATGCAGCGGAATGGAATGAATATAATAGTAGTAGATCATATACCAAATCTTCGTCTCCGTCCTCCAAGGAAATGATCTTCAACCTAAACTGAAAACTCAGGACTGACCCGAGCGTAATGAAAAGACAAACACTCGAGTCAGGACTAAATATCCTTATGAAAGTTAAATCAATCGTAAATAAATATGAGTGTAACGGCGTCGGAGATGTTTACGGGGTTTGACATCTCCTATCCAGTGTCATCGTGCGTGCAATAACTTAAGAGATGTTACGGGATTTTCCATCTCTCAAGGATCCGTTAAACTATCTACTATGTAGTAATATATGCTAAGTAGATAATGTCTATCAGTAATATAAAGTATCAAAATAGCGTTAAGGCGTTACCATAATCCCCCTTAACACATTTTATATTCCCAAAAGCATATACAAGACCGTAGTTTCCCCAAAACCGGAAGTCACCAGAGGGCAATCCATATACTCAAGGTACAAATCAAAACGTAGTGGTCGCGAATAGGATAATCAGTATGACAAGGTACATGAGGCAATACCAACTAGGATACTAGTAGTTGCGTGATCCGGACTGATGTTGGGCATAGCCAGCAGCTACCCCAACACCGCGAAACAACACTCCCAAATCAAGGGGTGCACCCAAATCGCATCACAAATGTAATAGATATGGTATCGAAGAAGTGTGTCCGCTAGAGGTGGCGAACCTCAATGGCCCGGCGCGGCTCCTGTTTTAGTCATGTCAGGGGTCATCCAATAATCGTTCTCTTTCTTCAGTCAACGCGTTCACCAAACCATCCACTTCATTCTGGATCAACACTCCGCGTATAATAGTTATTAAAGTGGTTTTCGATATCGACAGAGAGTATGTCCATATCCGATCCCGGTCTCTTTAATAACTACGTATTATTACACCGTTGGCTCTTTTATATTTCAAATCGATTCATAATTGATATCAAAATATCATATTCGCTTCAAAAATCAAATCCATTCAAATATCATCGTATCTTTCAAAATATCAGATTTCATATTTAAATTCAAGATTTAAATATAAACATTTCACCTTATTGACCAGCTTAGGATTTTAGAAAAATAGTTTTAAGTAGTTTAAAAGTAGTTTTAAATAATTAAAATAGTTAAAAACACTTAAAATCTTTAAAACGGATTTAAAATAGATAAATTAGTTTAAAATAATTTAAATTGGGTTAAGTAGATTTAAAATAGATTAAAATAGTTTAAGTATTCAAAATGGTTTATATAACAGAGTAATTTGGAAAACAAATTAAAACAGCTTCAAAATCAATCCATTTCAATTATAACTTCCCAATTCAAATCAATTTCAATTTCCATTCTACCGATTCAATTTCGATTTCAATTCAAAACAATGTCAACTTTTACTTCAAATCAATTCAATTCTACATTCACCTTTAATTAATTCAATTTCAATTTATATCGATTTGGAGCTTGATTTCTCAAAATATCAATTTATAACACTTAACAAAATTTCCAACAATATTCAAGTTTAAATCCAAATTCCAAATATGATTCAATTCCAAACTCGATTTCAAAATATCATTTCATATCACTTTTACTTAGTAATATTCAAAGCTCGAAATAATGTTCAATCTTTAAAATAAATAGATTTTTGAAATTCAATCATATCCAAATTTTTTTTTTTTTTAGTCACAACTTAAATTATTTACCAATTTCTTTTAACCAAAATTTATTTCAACATTCAAACTCAATTTTTCGACAAATTTGATTTCTATAAATTGATTTCTATTTATAACTTTTAAATCAAAACATTTAAATAAATTTTAAAACGACGATTTCAAAATTATTTATTTAGCCAATTCGGTGTCCGTATATAATTTTCTATCCTATGGCCAAGTAGTTATTTATTTCAATTAAATGTCAAGGATGAGTATATATTACTTAAATTAAATCATAGTATCATATGTATGCGTAACAGGATATATATAAGCAATAAACATCCAAACATTTAAATATCAACCAATAACATCCATCGAAATAAATCATCCAATAGACAATACAATCCATGGCAATTTCATAGTTATCAAGGTCAGGTAATGTAATCGCAATTCAATTTCAATTTCAATTTAACTGTCAATTTAATTTTTCAACGGTTAATTCAAATAACAAGCTATACGACAATTAAATTCATATCAAACAACAACAAATAACATTCATATCACTTCATAATGTCAATTTAACTAGCATAAAGATATTTAGTACGGTGTGAGCGTTATAAAACACTCACCTTGATTTTACGATTTTAAATCAAATCGAACGACGTTCGATTTAACTCAAAATTTTCTCTAGCTCCAAATGATTCCAATCCAGTTCCATTGCGTAGTCCTCGTCGATACGATTCCAACGCAAAAAGTTTCGTGCGTTTTCGACCTCGTATGAAAAAGTTATGCTATTTTAAAGTTTATACGAATTTAAATATACAATTTCAGCTTTATTTTAAATATCAAACCCTCAACTCCATCCTGGCCATCGATTTCTGCATCTTCAGATCTGAGCCGTCCCTCATCTCTTCTTCCTCAACGTGACAAACGCATGTATAAACAACCCATAGCCGCCGTTCTTCAAGCAATTGTCACGACCACCTCGACGACTTCCAGAACGATCAGGACCCATCATCTCGAAGGCCTTCGCGAGCTCCATCTTCACCGTGAGTATGGTCAAACTCGGCTGTACCTTTGGCCTTGAAAAACGTGAAAAACGCAGCAGGTTTGAACGTGATTTTCCGTCGATCCGTGGCTCCGTTTTTGATCATCTCCGTATGGATTTGAAGCTTTCATCGTGCTCTACAACTTTGTAGTTGAGAGTTTTTGCTAATTGTTGATGGATTGAGAGGAAAATGAGAAAGAAGTTTCGAATTTCGTGGCCATTGATTCAGGAAATGGCGGCTAGGGCTGAAGTCAATTAGGGTTTCTGGATTAAAAAAATAATAAAACTGCCTCGGTTTGCGTGCGTATATATATAGGTAGGTCCAAAATCATCCGAACTCCAATCGAGACGTGCCGCCAGGCGTTTATAAGGTTTTACCCCCATTCCGGACGCAATGGAACATGTTTCGGAAGCTAATTCGATCATATGTGAGAGTTACGGAAATAAACGATCAATTTTAAATTAAACCGATTAAACGATTTTCTATGCGTTTTGGCTTGCCCCGGACAAACGGTAAATCCGTTTGACTTGAAATTTGAAATCTTACAATAATATAACATTATGGATCCAATGAAACTAGTTTCGTCGAAATCCGAGACCGTTTGAAAAATGACTATTTTAACTCGCCAAATTAATATTAAAACAATTTCAACGCGTTTCGAGCTGCCACGGTCAAACGACAACTCCGATTGCTACGAAAATTGAAATCCGATAATAACTAACTATTACGGATCCAATGGAACTAGTTTTGTCCAATTCTGAGACTGTTCAAAAATTGGCTATTTTCCAGTCGATAATTAAATATTAAAATATTCAATTTTCACAAATAAATTTTAAATTCAGTTTTAAAAGTTCTATAACATCACTATAACTCCAATATGATAAAATAAAATTTTACAAATCATTTTTAATCATATTAAACCCGTTATTCAATTTATCCAATAAATTCCAGTTTTAAAAATCTTATTAACTCTATTATACTCCCAATAGATTCAACATTTATTATTATTCCAAACGACTTACAATTTTTTTTTCTAACACTAAATCACGAAATCTTATTAAATTAGCTATTTTAATTATCGAAAATTTACGGGTCGTTACAATATATGGGGCTAGGATTGACTACGTCTCATTTTTGCTACACATCAAATCCCCTTGATTTTAACCACATGTTTCGAATTAAATAATATACTTTCTCTCTCCTGAAGTGAGATGTGAAGTGAGATGAGAGAGAAGGTATACAATTTAATTCGGAACGTGTGTTTGAAATCAGGGAGATTTGAGGCGTAGCAAAAGTCAGGTGTAGCCGATCCTTGCGCATAAACACACTACACATCTACACATTTATGTACAATAAGTAAATAAATTTAAGAAAAACATACCTGGTTTGCAGAAGCTGCAACACCAAATTTAAATTCATTAGAGAACATAGACCTTCCTATATCAACTTCAAGTGGAACTAAAATGGTCCATGGTTGGGGTATGGGTGCTGTATTTTGGCTACCAAAGCATGAAATATGAGTATTTGACCTCTTGCTCCTGTAACTAGTGGTCAACTTTTCCTTTGAAAGAGAAAGACTGGCATCATGTTTACTGGATGCTATTAGAGATGGATCACCTGTCCAATTTGCATGTTCAGAAGTTGAGCCATGGTTTGTTTATTTTAATTGAAGGGGTTCCCTTTCCTTGCTTGTGATTAGTAATACACTTATGTGCTTGTTTTTATAGAGGCTGGGAGCCTGAAAAAATAGTGTACGTATCTTGGCAGTTTGATTGGCAGTGCAGCTTTTATGTATTTAACGAAGATTAAAAAGTAACTTAAAAAATTAACATAAGCAATAGACCATAGCTGCCCGGGGGGGTTTCAATTGCAGATAAGAGTTGGTTTCAAGAATAATGTGATTGACGTTTGAATGCACATATTATAGCTTTTAATTATACTTTTATAATTCTATATTTAATTTAGTTTTATCTAATTGGTGGTACTAGATGATCATCTAATACTATTTTTCATGAAGATGCGTGCAGATATTGTAGTTTGTCATTTGCTTCTGCTATGGATATAATTTTGAAGCCATACAATCATTTTAGTTACTCTTCTTACAAATATAAGGTACACTCATGGGTTACAAGTATAACTATTGGTCAACCACTAAGTAAAAGTCAATGCTGCGTTAGCTCTACACTTGGGTGAAATAAATTCGAAGCAGATATGCTCATTGTGCTGTTAACATCGTTGAAAACATATTTATGCCTAGCAATGATGAGAGGAATGCACGTCAATGAAGAAATATGAGAATCAATATGGTTGTTGAATGCAAACAGTGTTGGATGGTGTTGTATTCGTATGCGTATCCCAAAAATCAGAACTTGCATCCAAATTCATATCAGCTGACATTTTAAAATGCATATCCATATCTACACATCGTGTCTATCCAAAACGATGCAGATATTTGAAAATGCATTTTCATATTTCCATCGTGTCTGTAATCAGAACAATGCAGATACTTTTTGATATCCAAAAATATTGTTGAAGTCTAAAAAGTTTTAATTTCGGTTGTTCTTTCTTCAAGTGTCCCTTTGATCTGGTAGCATTGTGTGTGTTAATATTCCAAGGCGTCTATTTGGTTTATTTTTATTTTTCACAGAAAAGCTGTATTGAAGTCTAGGCTATCTAGGCTATGCAGTTGTGTTTTGGTATTTATATTCTTGTAATACTTTGTTTTCAAGTCTCATGAAAAAGAAATCATGTTGCAGGTTGTTCTACTATTTATTTTTAAACTATGGTTCCAAGACAAAAACTATTTATTTTTAAGTATAGAACATTTCGAAATTTGTTGCATTCAATCTCACCAAGCATAGGAAGAGAAAATCATTTGTAACAGTGAATGAGACAATATTGTCAAAAATCCAACTAGCTTAAATTAATATTCATATCATATAGTTGTGTTCACGATGGAAATGCATGATTTTTGCGAGTGATAGGAGAGTTTTTATTGACTTATAGAAGGAAATTTTTTAAGATGAGCGGAATTAGACGAAAGGTCGAATTCAAGCATCTCGGTTGATTTGGGGGCACGACACTTGGCTTGGAGGAGCATTAGGTGGTGACGAACCCGGGAAAAATAGGAGACGATTTTTCTGTGGAATGGGAAAATGTGGCAAACTCGCGGTAGGGTTTGGGTTAGGGTTTTGTTAAGGGTCGTTGTCGTGGAAATGGCGATGTGGAAGAGGCGAGTGAGATGTGCAGTCCAGGGGAAAAGATGGGGAAAGTCATGGCGAACGTAGTGGTGAAGTTTTGTGGTATATGGTGATGGGTGGTGGTGCAGAGAGGTAGAGGGGGTGGCTCGACTATGTTCATGGTTTGGGTACCAGTTCGAAAATTCAAACTAGGCTTGGATGGCGTTTTTCTGGAGGGTCATTGGTACGCGGGGTTGCTAGGCGACCGATGGTGATGGTCAGCGGTAAGGTTTCGATCATCGGCAATCGGTGTGCATGCACGGTGTTGTGCGTGCTATAGTCGGTAGGGAAAAAAATGAAAGAAAAAAAAGAACATGAAGGAAGGGAGAAGATTGGAAGTTGGTCGTGATCTTCTTTGCCTTTATGGGCCGGATCGATATGTTGTGGGCTGGTTGTTTAAAATAAAAACAAGCATATGTGTTTTAGTAATGGTTAAATTTTTGAATGTTAATAATCCTTCAATTTTTTTTAAGAATATTGTTTTCTCATTAACAAAAATTTCCAATGGATATAAAGTTCTTGTGTTGTGACCCTCTCGGCTAACCCTACAATTTAAACTAAATTTATTAACTAATATGGAACTTAATAGATTTAATAATTAAAGCGAGCTACTAAAAATAGAACTTGTTTGATTAAATCATAAGTAAATAAATAAGTAATTAGATTCTAAATGGTTTAACCTTATAATAATTAGTAAAATTTGTTATTTGCTGGATTAGTAATCGGAGTTAACCAAAAATAAATTGTTTATAATTTATTAAATTATAAGTAAATTTGGATCAAAAATACAAGTAGATTCAGTAATGAAAATTTATTAATTCTGATTGTAAATTGTCAAATATTAGCATTAAACATTATTTTAGTTAATGATCTATGTTTTGGTTATTGTCCTTGAATATTTACTATAACAACATTTGTAACAGATCCCCCTATGTGAATAATTGCCACCCTAAATATAAATTGTTTATTTTAAATAATTTGCCCTTTTTAAATTTATTGCTTGAATTCGAAGAAACCGAAATCGAATATCAGCGTTTTTCGAAACCACTTCGATTTGAAAATCATTGCGAACTTGTACGGGTCTGATTTTAGAGTTACCATACTGGAATTGGATTAATTTGACAAAATCAACTATTTTAAATAAGTAACTATCCTTGGACATTATGATTGCATCGACGGATTTCTATTAAAGGGTTTTGGTTATAATCAGATAAAAAACTTGTCGTGTTATACGAGTTGTCCTTGTTTTAAAAGATTTTTATAACTTAAGTAATTTGAAATTTGGTGGAGGAAATAATAAATGTTTTTATTTAGAACATTTTTGCATATAGAAATCTTTGTTTAAAACAAGAGTTGTTTGAAGATGAATTTGTTTTGGATTAAAAACCAAGAATGGTTTAAAAATTTAAAGTGTGATTTGGTATGTAAATGAGATAAATATGTATATATGTGGATATATGTGATTCCAAAATTGATTTGAGATGAATATCGGTGTTTGAATTCTGGAATCCCTTTGAGAATGTGAAGTATAACCCAAAGGAAAATAAGTTTTTTAACTTATAAGTGGGAAGCGATATTAATAAGAATTGGATTTGGAATGAAAAATTTAAATTGAGTAAGGTTAAATGGATTGAATGGAATGGAAATTTACTCAGGACAAGTTAATTAAGTTTTGAACTTATAACCTGAATTGGAAATTTCAATGTGAAACTAAGATTTAACTTATGAGAGTTAAATAATTAAAGTGTAAAAGAAAAGGTATGGATTTGATGAGAGTTGCAAAAGGGAAGAAACGTGTGTAAATGATTTCAAAATGATTTTTTGAAATAAAAACGGGTTTCGAATCCTGGAAATGTGGGATGGATATTGTTGATTGGTGTTTTAGATAATTTGAAGGTTTATTTACTTTGATATATCCTGCTATCGTCCTGTTTATTATTTGTAGTATATAAAATGTAAATTGGATTATTTTGAATAAATTAAAAAGTGGATTGAAATGATATATCCATTACTGAAATTAAATGGAAATAAAACTTTATTTTGAAACTATCTAAATCATTTTGATTTTAGAAATAAAAATGAATTTATCGAATGGAACTATTTTGAACTTAATTTGAAATGTTAAAACAAAACTTATCAACCGGAATTATTGAAAGAAATGGGCTTAAACTTTTGAAGCTATTAATTGGGAAATAAATTGAATTCCGAAAATCAATTGTTCTAAAAAGATTTGGACTCTTACTCGAATCTTAAAATAAGTTTAAGTTAGAGTTATTTAAATGAATATTTGAAATTTGGGCTCAGAATTGAATTATTTTAAAGACTTGGGTTGTTAAATTAAATATTGAGGGTTAATTTGATTTAAGTGATTAAATCGGTATTTTGAAAACCAAACTCGAATTTATACAAATCGAGATGACTTATAATTTTGAAAATGGAATTGGAACTAATTCAAATTTGAATTGAATGGAATTTATTGGAATTGTGATCGAAGTTGAATTAGTTCGAATTCAAATTGGAAATTGATTTGAATTGGAATGGGAATCGAAGTTAATTCAAATTGGAATCTAGATTGAAACAATTTGAATGGAAGTGGAAAATGGAAATTCATTTGAATTGGAGATTGGAAACTAAATCAGTTTGACCCTGAAACTAATTTCAAATAAATTATTTTAATATAAACTGTTTTAAATCTATCTTCTTAAATATTCTAATTATGTTGATTTTCTTTTCAAGCTATTTACTATACGAACCATTCTTTTTAAAACTCAAACTATCTTATATTAACTATTTAACTATTTTACAATGATTCAAACTATTTGCTAAATTCAAACTGGTCAGAGTGGAAAATGGTTATATTTAAATCATGGATTTAGATAAGAATTTGGATAAAATTGAAGTAATAACCCATATGAAAAATTGAAGCAATTCTAAATTGGAACCGAATTGGATGTTAGTTATAAATGTTAGTTATATATTCAGATTTCCTTGTTGAATTTATAATTAGAAGAAATGATCTTGGAAAGATATTTGAGGGTACTAAAATTGAGTTCATATAAGTATGAAGTGAACTCAGAAGTTATCGATCAGAAAATTATTCGAGTTGAAGAATTGATATTATATGTATATGAGAATGAAACTGAAAGGGTTTTGAAACTCATTGATTTTGAAAGGCTTTTGATTTGGCAAAAAAGAAAATTTTGGAAATTTGGTGAACCAAATTCGAGAATTATCAATTTTGAAGATATCGATTTTGTGTAAATGAGGTTTATATATGATGCATCTAAAGAGTATGATTTGAAAGGTGCTATATATGTATATAATATGATATGTTTTGGGAAAAGATTGGAAAAAAGGCACCCCATTGAGAGTCGAAATTTATAGTAGGAGATCCACTAAGTGGTTCTGCCTAGAACCCTAAGGGCGGGTTCAATGAGATTAGGATCCCGGAGGACGTCCAGAAAAACTCGAGTTCCTGAGATTGTGTTTAGTATATCATAATTCGTGTGGCGCTGATGCCTATAGTTACATTGGTATTATGCTATGATGACAACATAACCCTTGTTTAACTACGGCCTACTGTGTTCCATAGCGTAAGTCGTGTGGCAGTGATTGCCTACGATCTACGTTTGACTTTGCTGGGAGAGCGGCGTAGCATCGGTAGATTGTGATCTATGCGATCCATAGAGAAATTCGTGTCGCAGCGAGTGCCTACAGTCTACATTGGAAATTGACTGGTGTAGTCTGTGATCTATGTGGTAAAGTTTCATTTGGTAGCGTAATTTGAGTGGCGCCGATGCTTACAATTACACAGGTTTTGCTATGATGGCAATGCAACCCTGGGTGTAGCTGCGATCTGTTGCAGTTCCCATGGCAAAGTCGAGGGACGGAGATGTCTACAGTTTTCTTATGGATTTCACCGGGATGGCGAGGTAATCATCGTGCTAACTATGATCTATTAGAGGGAGTGATGATTTCCATAACATTTTTGAAAAGGTTTTTCAAGTATTTTCACCGAGTGTTGAAAACGGGTCTACTAAGTACTTGTAGATTTTTAGTCCTATGCTTGATCAACGTATGACTGAATTTCTATGAGAACGAGGATGAACTTGTTAAGACATCGAGTTATAAAAAGTATTTTATATAAAACTAGCTTGGTAATACTATATAAGTTAAAGTGTTTTAAAAATTGTATAATAAAAGGGTAACGAGTTAAAATGTTTAAAGGATGATCTAACTAACAATAAACATCAAAATTCTAATTCTCGCTTCGTTCCTTTTCGAGGATGAAAAGTTCTAAAGGGGGGAGAAATGTGACGACTCGGATTTTCTGATGTTTGTTATTTGGTAATTAACTGTTTCCGATTATTGAAATATTAATTTATTAAGTCGAACAAATAAATTTCATATAATTAAAATATCTGAATATATATGTATTGATTAAAAACTATATTTAATCTTAAATTTTAAAATTCCTGGGTATGATAAATTATATGTATATGTAAACTCCACCATTTAAATTAAGATAAAATATCCATGAATATATATAGATAAATATGTAAATTCCTGGGTATGATAAATTATATGTATATGTAAACTCCACCACTTAAAATTCTTACCATATTATTTATACACACATATATATGTAATACATACATACATACATCCGTGTGTGTGATATATTAAAATAAACATTAAATTAATTAATATGTTTAATTAATTAAATACTGAATATTAAAAAATAAAATATGATTTTATTTTAAATAGATAAATCAGATTCAATGCAATTGATAGATTACATAAGCTTATTAAGATCCAATTAGAAATTTATGCGTGCCACCCGCTGCCAAACTGGTAAGGACCCAACACCAATAACCACTCACTTAGAAATGTTGCAAATTTGATGTCGACAATTTATTCATACATCCGCCGCTGGCATCGACTTTAATGGGAGAGTAAATAAGGTGATGCAATTTTACATCAGATCCACTGTTGTTAACAAATTTGATACCTAGCATCCGAGATTTGAAGACTACCCATATTTTAACTTGCTTTATTTCTTCCATGTCCAAAATAACAAGGATTAATATATTTGGGACATCTCTTTAGGTGACTAGCCTTAAAATTTTGTAAAATTGTAACTTTGAGAAACATCAATCGATGCGAGAAAGTGTACAAAGTTAGCCACCACCTATACACTATAAACTTCCTTCAAACATCACTCTTTCATGGAGTTCCTCTTTAATGTGTGAGTTCTCCTCTAATGTCACACACATATAAATGCATGCACGCAAACGTAAATGTAAAGTGTAAAATAAAAAATTTTAACATCGAAAATACATAAATTAAATCAACAATAAAATGAAAAGTTCGCTCATTTTCCTATGTAGTTTTAATAATTTTATTGAAAATAGGTACAATAACAAAAAAAATAACTTAAGTAACAAAAAAGTCACGAAGTTATACCTAATGTCAATTGTCAATGATATGGAGATCTTTGAGCACCATCATCGTAATAAGGATGCCGTAAGCTGTGACGTCCCATCTCGGGACCCACGTTAACAAAAAGTATTACAGAGCTGTCTGCTAATGCGGAGTATAGAACTGGTTAGGAGCGACCATCTATAGTATTGTCTTAATATCTATTGAATACGTCGATTAGTGCTCTGTATTCTTTTTTTGTAACTCAAGTTGATCGACGTATCCAATAAATGCTTAATACAAAAACACAGATGGCATAGGATCTATCAGAATAAAATACAACAACTCAAATGCATATTTTGTGTATAGATGATACCTAACATTTAAAAGATAAAAAAACGAACGAAATTCAGAATGCAAGGAATAAGCAAGATAATAGTCAACTGAACTACATAAGAATAAAAATTTAATTACGAGAAAATCCAACGAGTAATAATGTGAAAAGTTAACGCATTTGTAAGAAAAAAAATAATAAAAGTTAAGGCTTTGTTCGGTTTCATTTCAAGTTTTGCGTTTTCAAAATTCATTACAAAATATGTAAAGAGCGGAGTAAAATATTTAAAACTTCTAGTTACTATGACGATGAAGAAGGAACTGCAGATGAAATGGAGGGATGGGCCATTTTTTACTCTTTTGTTATTTTCCAAAATATGAAGAAAAAAACTAGTTTTTTATTTTGTATATTGAGTTCATTTTTTAAATTTGTTGTTTCTCCAAAAAAAACACATAAAACATATTCTAATTTGTTTAGACGAAAACACAAAACTAACGACAAACCAACCCAAGCCTTAAAGTTTTCATTCTGTACGGTTATGGTCATAGAGTGATGGTAGTAGTTTGTTATACAATCACCTAAAATAACAATAATTTTGGTTTCGCTGGTAAACAATATTTACTTTAGATTCGTAGCAGCGGAAATAAATAAGCAAAAATGATGGGCTTTTATGTAAAAATAGACCTCCTTCCTTCAACCAAAACCCTACTCTAGTAGATTTTTCCATTTACCGTCAAAAATTGTCATCTTTACGGAAAGGGAACCCAACCACATCATCTTTGTGCTGCCTTCAAAGCCATTCACAAACCGATAGAGCAATGAAGAAGAAAAGGCCTTTTTGCCCTCACGCAGGATCGAACTACAGATCTCCAGTTTACAAGAGTGGCGCTCTACCACTGAGCTATAAGGGCTGCTCTGTGTACAGACTTGTAAATCATCTTCATTGATCTCTACTGAATTGGATCGGAAGGAATTCACCCGAACAGGCAAGCTCTAGGTCTGTTAAAAGTAACGTGGACGAAAGCTACACGATGAAATAATTAGCATCGAAGTAGTTCACTACGTATTGTTTGTTCCCCATTAGAGATAATATCATATAATTGATTAAAGATGCGTTAGTTTCAAAATTTAGTCATGTATTAGTATTGATGTACTGATCTGAGTTCCTTCAGTTCAAAATAATTGGACTGGCATACCAAGCATACTGATGACTGGTAACCGTTACACCGGTAATGGTAAATTACCGTTTGTATAACAAAATAACAAGTTGATATATTTTTACGTCGAATGACGATTCATTATATATCTTATCACTTAATATAGAACATAGAAAAGAAGTGTATTTATCATCATTTGAGTTGAATACCAGTCTGTGTAGTTAATGCCCCGCTATAACCCCGCTATATCTCATAGCGGATTTCTACCGCAATGATTTTTCCATATAGCCCCAAAATATGGACTTTTCGCTTTAATCCCCTCTATTTCCGCTATATCCCGTTATTCCCGCTATAATTTGCTATTTCCGCTATATCTTCTTTGATAAAATGAATTAAAAAATTGCATTTATACATTATAAAAATTATGAAACTAATTTATTTGATTTAATTTTCAGTGTATTTTCAGAAATGAAAATACTATAAAATTCTACTAAATTCAATTATGTTATATAACAGTTTTACGTTTATTTAAAGTATACTCACAAATGTTTTTTCTTTAAAATTATTTATGTATTAATTATAATTCAATTGAAGGATAATTTTTCATTTAATTACCATTCATATATTTGTAAAAACATTAAGTATGAGTTTTATATGCTATTTTAGAGCCATCCGCTATATCCCGCTATGTCCTCGCTATATTCCCGATATGACTTTTTGCACCTCCACCGCTTTGAATCTTTCGAGCGCTTTATCTGCACAGATTCTAGTATAATGAATCATTTTACATGAATATCAGTGTATTATATATAGACTGGTAAATTACCATTACCGTTGGTTTTGAAAAAATACTACCGATGTCTTACCGTGAAAAATTGTAAATTTACGGTTACCGTGACGATTATGCTGGTATATCGATTTTACATTAAAATGGTAAACGATTGACTGGTAAGGGTAGATTTACCATTATCATACAACCCTAGTTCCACTCATAGTTATCGGTCAATGACCTTGCAAAGTATATTTCCACTTTAACCCCCTCGACGATAGACCATAAGCAACTTTCTCTTTTTATCCCAAATCATTACTTCCATCTTACGAGATAGATATATTTTGTGTTGTTTTTTGGTTGAATTCATACATATAATATTAAATTATTCTATAGCAGCTCAAACTTCAGCGAGATGAAGAATCATGTAATCAATCCTCTACGTATCCGAGATTGCTTCTTTCTTTGAAAACCTCTGATGGTGATCTAATTGAGCAGTTCTGTAAAATTTACATGCAGGTGAGCAACCTATTTTTAGTCATTTCTTTCCATCATACTTATTATCGATAATATGATGTGCTATGATTTTCATTATGTGAAAACTTTCTGATTCCTCTTCATTTGAGTTTACTTACCATTTTCTGTGATATAGATTGTAGGATCATTATATTTCATCTTTGTATAACTTAACAACTGTTTCAATCCATCCGGAACAATGTATATCCATGAACCATGTTGCAAAACATGATATAAATTAACTAAGTAATTACTAAACGGTGATCAGTCCTTCAAAAACCTAAGTTTTGAAATAAAGATAAGTGATTGAAAACTAGAAGTTACCGAATCACCAATTGGTACACTCACTTTTTTCTGTGAAAATAAATGATTAGTTAGAAACAGTATAGGAACCAATAATGAGTAACAACATGGTATAAATGTAGTAGTAAAACCGAAGTGTCTTTACTTGCTTGTGTATGTTTCCTCAAACTAGAATCAATATCCAACAGCATTTAACTTTACAAAACTAATCATGTTTTCCACCTTGGTTGTATCAGAATAGATAGCACAACGCAAAAGCATACAAAATATTGAACATACCTAATTGCTCCTTTTTGGAGTCAGTGATACTAAGTCTAGGTGTAGAATTTGAATTATCTTTTGCATGTCTTGATGTGTAGTAACCTAGTCCTACAAAATCATATGATCCTTGTATCAAATTATCAATGCAGTTTCCTATTTAGTGAATTTTGGAAGTCTTTCACCGATTTTCTCATATAGGCTTGTTATTTCTATTTGTTAATGGCTCCACATACCTAAGTCCAAACAATAATCTTAATATGGATTTTAAGAAATGTATGATTACAAACATTCTTTGTTGCTTACTGACCATCCAAGCATTGATTCCATTTCTTTCAGCTCTTTTGCTTTATCTGCATCTGAATCTGGCTTATGCCATATGCTAAATTGCGTGATTCCGATTTCTTTTCCTTGTCCAGACTAAAAATAAAAAGGTGCAACACATTATTAGAAATTAATGAGTTAGTGGAGATATTTGGGAAGCAGAAAGCATTATACAAAGTCACATCGAGGAATATTTGTACCAATTCCTCTATATATACTACAATCCAACATTGTATATGAATCAAAAGGAGAATGAGGACAAAGTGTGAAATGGATGAAGCAATGTGGCATGTAGGCCATCATATTAATATTTATATGTGAAAGATAGTGCCTTAATCTTGTGATTAAATGGGCCATTTTCTTACAGACGCGCGCATACAACGTCACTGCTGTTGATTTAAGGGTCGCAACCTTTCCAACAGTCACGACCGCTCCGAATAGGCACCTCCTCTAGCCTATAAATATACAACAATATTGTTTCAAAGAAACAGTTTCTACTGGACTCGGACACTTTAATCGCTAATACCTTTCATATTGATATAGTTACGCATTTTGGTGTTACAATTTCTCAAAAATAATTGACAAATTAGTGGCAATTTTTGTCGTTGCTATTTCTGTGTTATTTTGTAACTGTTGCTGAATTTACAATTGGTTTCGTAACACTTTCCGATAGTTGCGAATAACATTTTTGTAACAATATTGATTATTGTAGACGACGATGTCTTAAAATAGCAACAACAGTAACGCTGCACCAACATAAACGGTGACTAACGCTCAACCGACACATCTACTTCCGACAATGTCATTGTCTCATGGAGAAAGGCCAGAAAAGTTCAACGGGACGGACTTCAAGCGTTGGCAGCAGAAGATGTTTTATCTAACAACATTAGGATTAACCAAGTTTCTAACCGAAGATGCTCCTGATGTTAGCGAACTCGAACCAGATGCAATCAAAGTGGAGGCCGCAAATGTCTGGAAAAATTTGGACTTTATGTGTAAAAACTATATTCTAAATGGCCTGGATAATAGCATCTTCAATGTCTATTGTACTGTTGCAACATCCAAGGAACTCTGGACGGCCTTGGACAGAAAGTACAAAACTGAAGATGCAGGCATGAAGAAATTCATCGCTGGAAAATTTCTCAACTTCAAGATGGTAGATTCAAAGACTGTGATCAACCAGACTCAAGAACTACATCTGATCATCCGTCAACTACAAGATGAAGGGATGATACTTAGCGAATCTTTCCAGGTTTCCGCAACCATTGGGAAACTTCCTCCATCATGGAAGGACTTCAAAAATTACCTAAAGCATAAGTGTAAGGAAATGACAATGGAAGAACTCATAGTTCGTCTGCGAATTGAGGAAGATAATAGAAGTTCTAAGAAAAAATCTCTCAGAATATGTCTGCCAAAGCAAATGTTGTTGAGTCATACAAATCTAACAAGAGAAAATGTGAGAATGCGCCTCATAAGTCGAAGAAGAAATTTCAGGGTTCTTGCTATAACTGTGGAAAGAAGGGGCATAAAGCAGCCGAATGTCACGCTCCCAAAAAGAAGAAATCGGAAGCAAATACGACTGAAGTTATAGATGACATTTCTGATATGGGTTTATGTGCAGTAATATCAGAATGCAACCTTGTTGATAATTCAAAGGAATGGTTTGTAGACACGGGTGCCACTCGACACATGTGCTAATAAGTGGATTTTTACAACGTATAAAACTGCAACTGATGATGAACAACTTTTCATGGCCAATTCATTTGCATCAAAGGTCGAATGCAAGGGAAAAGTTTGCTGAAACTAACTTCTGAAAATGAGCTTACTTTGATTGATGTTCTTCATGTTCCAGAAATCCACAAGAATTTGATATCAGGGTCCTTGCTTAGCAAGCATTGTTTCAAATTAACCTTTGTAGCGGATAAGTTTGTATTATCAAAGAATGGAGTGTATGTAGGAAGAGGATATGTATGTGATGATTTATTTAAAGCAAATGTAACAACTATTGTACCAAACACTGATATGAATAAAAGTGAATCTTCTACTTATATTGTTGACTCTTCTAACATATGGCATTCTAGATTAGGGCATGTGAATTTTGATACACTGCGAAAAATGATTAATCTAGAATGTATACCAAAATGTAACATAGACTCCAACTATAAATGTCAAATTTGTGCAGAAGCAAAATTGACAAGAACCTCGTTTCATCATGTTGAACGAGAAACTGAACCTCTAGACCTTATACACACTGATGTATGTGATTTGAAAATGTGTCAAACTAGAGGTGGAAAAAGGTATTTCATTACGTTTATTGATGATTGTACTAGGTACTGCTATGTGTATCTTCTTAGAAGCATGGATGAAGTATTCGATATGTTTAAACAGTATAAAAAAGAAGTTGAGAATCAACTCAATAGGAAAATTAAAGCCTTACGAAGTGATAAGGGAGAAGAATATGAATTTCCTTTTGAGGAATTCTGCTCTGAGCACGACATTATACACCAAACAACAGCACCATATTCACCTCAATCCAATGGTATAACCAAACAAAAAAATAGAACTCTTAAAGAAATGATGAATGCGTTATTAATCAATTCTGGCTTGCTAGATAACTTTTGGGGAGAAGCTATTCTTTCAACAAACCATATTTTAAATAAATACCACGAAAGAAAACATCCAAGTCTCCTCACGGACTTTGGAAAAATAGACTGGCATCATACAAGTACTTCAATGTGTGGGTGTGTCTTGCCAAAGTAGAGATACATAAAACAAAGAAGGTCAACATTAGACCAAAAACAATCGATTGTGTATTCATTGGATATGCACAAAACAGTGCCGCTTATCGATTTCCAGTACGCAAATCTGAAATTGATGTTATTCATGAAAATACCATCATCGAATCGAGAAATGCAAGATTTTTCGAACATACATTCCCTTTAAAACAGGGTACTGATAATGATACTCAAAAGAGACCAAGAGAAGATGAATCTACTGATTCTCTTGAGAATACTGAACAAAACAAACTTCGGCAAAATAGTGTTGATCAACAAGTGGAGGAATCAAGAAGGAGCTAAAGCTCAAGGACCTCTAAGACCTTTGGACCAGATTTCTACACTTTTATGTTGGAAGATGATCCATTGACATACAAACAAGCTATATCCTCCAACGATGCTCCTTACTGGAAAGAGGCTATTAACAGTGAGATTGAATCCATTATGGCTAACCATACCTGGGAGTTAGCTGATTTACCTCAAGGATGCAAGACCTTTAGTAATAAATGGATATTTAAAAAGAAATTGAAACCTGATGGTTCAATAGACAAGTACAAAGCTCATCTTGTAGTCCAAAGATTCAGACAAAAGGAAGACCTAGGCTATTTTGATACATATTCACCAGTGACGAGGATAACATCAATTAGGATGCTTATTGCAATTGCATCCATACTTGATTTAGAAATACATCAAATGGATGTAAAAACTGCATTTTTGAATGGTGAACTAGAGGAAGAAATATATATGAAGCAACCTGAAGGGTTTCTTAGCTTCGGAAATGAGAATAAAGTTTGTAAATTAGTAAAGTCGCTTTATGGCCTTAAACAAGCTCCAAAACAATGACATGAGAAATTTGATGAAAATGTTATCAAATGGATTCACAATAAATGAATCAGATAAATGTGTCAACATAAAACACACACTTGTTAGATATATCATTGTTTGTCTTTATGTTGATGACTTACTAATCCTAGGCAGTAACAAAGCTATAATAACATCTACAAAGAATATGTTATCCTCTAGATTCGATATGAAAGACGGAGGACTGGCTGATGTGATATTGGGTGTCAAAATTTTGAAAGTACCACAGGGATATACATTATCCCAATCACATTATATCGGTAAGATACTTGAAAAATTCAAGCAATATAATATAACTATTGCAACACCAGTAGATATGAACCAAAACTGGGTAAATAACACTAGTGATGGTATCTACCAACTTGAATACTCTCGTATATTAGGAAGTATCATGTATGTTATGAACTGCACTAGGCCAGATATCGCATACGTTGTAAGCTGAGTAGATTTACCAGCAATCCTGGTAAACATCATTGGAAAGCATTAATCAGAGTTCTAGGATACCTAAAGTATATGCATAACTATGGTCTACACTATACAAACTATCCTTCAACATTGGAAGGATACAGTGATGCCAATTGTATAACTGGTTCACAAGATACAAATTCTACAAATGGATATGTGTTCACATTAGGAAACGGAGAAATATGATTGGAAATCATCCAAAGTGACTTGTATAGATAGATCTATGATGTTATCAAAGTTTATCGCATTAGATAAGACCGCAGAAGAAGCCGATTGGCTTCGAAGTTTTCTGGAAGGCATTCCAAATTGGAGCAAACCTGTGCCTCCAATATGTATACATTGTGATAGTCAATCAGCAATTGGAAGAGCTAATAATACACTATACAATGGTAAATCTAAGCATATTCCTCGTAGACATAAAACAATAAAACAACGTCTCTCTAATGGATTTATCACTATAGACCACATAAGGTCTAAAGATAACATAGCGGATCCACTAATAAAAGGCTTGCCAAGAGAGAAAGTTCAAACCTATAGCGAGGAGAAGAATGGAAAAATCATGGCTCATATTTAATGAGAGATATAGATTCATAGAGTGGTAGGTAAAAGATGTTCATATGTTTGATTATACGGTGAATATCGATGATAATGTCGCCAAATGTTCATGCAACATGCCATCATTCGATCATTTCCATGCTCCCATGTATTAGCAGATGTTCACGTGGTTCGGGTGGTGTTAATAGAGCGTATTTTGACTTAATCTCAACGTGGTACATGATGGCCAGGTATAGCGCTGCTTATTCTCCTTTATTCCACCATATACTAGATAGTCGACATTGGGATGTCTAAGAAGGTCCTATTATACAACCATCACCAGTGCGCAGAAATTCAGGACGTCCGCGGTTTACTCGAATCAAAGGTTTTATGGATTCGTTATCTTCATCTGGCCACAATAGACATAGAAAATGTGGTGCTTTTGGCCGTAAGAAAAAAAAATAACCTTGTCGAATTATATGAGTTGCTGTATTTATTTCTTATTGGATATGTTTATTTCTTTTCAATGTAAGAATCGTGTTAACTTGTTATTGCATATGTTTGTTTCTTAGTGCATATGTTTATTTCTTTTCAACGTAAGAATTGTGTTAACTTCTTATTGCACATTTTTGAATTCGTTGAAAAGCTCACTGCCTTGTGCAACAATTAAATATAACTTGCGCATTTCTGAATCGCGCAAGCTATATTGCTGAGCATAGTTTGTGCAATTTTGAAATGCGCAAGTTATATATACGAATATAGCTTGTGCAACCCGAAATTGCATAAACTATATTCAGCAGTATAGCTTGCGCAATTCAGAAATTCGCAAGCAATAATATGCTCCTGTAAAAGGTAGAGAGCTGCTGCACCTTCCCCCTACACGATCCATCAACATTACATATCATCAACATTACACAAACATGAACACAAAATATACTATCCATAATACAATTGAATATCATCAACACAAAATATACCATCTATAATACAACTGAATATCATCGTCATTGATTTCAACAAGATATACAGTCCACCAACTTCATAAACATCAACAACTACCATTCTAGCTAATGGAACATCAACAAGATATATCGACCAACAACAAAAAAAATCAATCGTAAAGCCTTATAACCTCAATAAGTGTGTCACTCCTCTTTTTCTTTTTCTTCTTCCTTTTGTACATGATTGGAGTTGAAATTTCGCCTTCGTCAAATGTTGGAACAGGTGTTGGAACATGTACTTATCATTATTGAGTGGGACTGAAAGTTAAATTTTCTGGTTGCCTCTCCCACTGCGGTCACTCTTCCATTTTCTCTTTAGTGGATTGACCAAGATACCCAAACTTTTGTTCCCCTTCATGCCAAACGGGACATTGTGCTTGAATTTCTCCGTTGACGACTTGTGTTCCTTCCACTTCCGTATGTCGCTCTTCCATGCCGTTTGTCCTCCCCCCACTTCCTTCATTGTTATACGTGTCACTTCCCAAGCATGTGGTCGTTCTTCTACAATACACAAAAGTTTTGCCGGCCTTCTTAACTTGTTTCGACCTAAAATTGTATCAAGTATACATCGTAGGTCAATGCATTTACTTTTCACCTTGTCCGGCTCCAAATGACTATCTTCGATTTTGTCGACCACATCTAAATCGTTATATATCCCGCTTACCTATGCGAAATGCAAACAATATAGCAATGAATATGATCTAAAAAATGACTAATCAAAATATATAAATTAAAATGCTAACCACATCATGCTCTAGAGGAACTCAAGGAATGTACGCAACCAATTTCCTCGTCCACTTTTTCAAAATATAACGGTGAGTAATTTGCCAATACCAATATTCATACTCTCTCAACGGTGTCGGGGGATCACGTGCTTATTCGACATGATCAATTTTGGAGTTCCATAATGCTATACTTTCCTGTAGGAAGTCCATGCAGTTAGGGGGTTCTGGGTCTAAGGGCACCACGGGATCAGGAATGTGCTAATAGTCAAAGCCAAACTGTCTCGTTACTTGGTCAGAAGCATATAATTCAAAGTCTAAAAAAAGAATCATTTCGCTCTTAGCAATCCAACCCGCATACATATACTCAATGTCAGGATGCCCAAATTTCATTATCCAAGAATATGGTTCCTAGGTAATGAATTCATCCGCTAACAAATCCAATTCATTTCGGTAAAACTGTATATTTTTTTGGAGTTTCACGTCAATTCCTAGCATAATTCCACCTACACCGAATGGAAGATAATGATCTAAATCAGTAGGAATACTTATAGACGGTCGTCCAATAACAATATGAGACCAAAGCCATATTTGCAAAATGTTGCAAAACCCTTAAAACTTTTCTTCTTGTAAGATAATGTTTTTTAATTCATTATACAAATGACAATGTACAAAAATGCCTCATGAGTGGTAACCATAGTTTGCTAAATTTTACATAAATGGTAAAAATTTCAAATTCAATCCACGTTTTGAATGATCTGGAAAAAGACGACAACTTAAGAAGTACAATATGATAGCACGACTATAAAGAAGTATACCTAAATCCATCGCACTTTCAGGTAGTGGTTCAGAAAAGTCACTTTTAAAGCATGTCGTTGCTAGCTCACTTTTAGACTTTACAGCCTCTTTTGGTGGAAAAAGGCCAAACAAATCATGACACAATTCATAATAATCAATATTCAAATTTTGTGAACATGTTGGTAAACCGTCTGTGCCTAGACCAAACAGAAAGTAAACATCGGCTAAAGTTACCGTCATTTCACCCACTCTTAAATGAAAAGTATCTGTCTGTGGTCTCCATTTATCACACATTGCCGTAATAAGGTGATGATCTAGTCAAATGTAGTCAACTTGCATCGCTTTTCAAAACCCAACCATTCTTAGGTTTTGTTCCAACCTAGGATATTTAAAATCTATTTCCTTTAGCTTGCTCGAATGGTCATAAAACTTAACTGTTTCTGCATCCTGATTTATAACAAAAAATTACAATTAGTAATTCATATTTGCGTCTTGGATTAACAATAATTCATTGTGTTTAAAATAAGTACATCCATAAGCGCATCATTTTGGCTTCTATGCTGCTCTTGAAGATAAAGAACAATTCTATCTTCGGGTTTGGGAGCCAATTCTGCAATACATACATCAACCAATCAATCATTCAAAAACCGATTTTCCAGCTAGGGTTTAGGTTTAGGATTGATTTATTACTTTTACATTTTCAACTATGACAACAATCGTAGACGTAAATTATCGTCGAGAATAACAACAATAATTAGTATATTACCAATAACAATCACTTGTTAATTTAACATCAATTTAAACTAATTTTTATTAACATCTAATCACCGGGGATGAAGAACTTTCTTTCATTTTTAGCTAAATCAATTAGTTGCTTCAAGGTAGACTTGAGAATAAGGTAATTGAGAAGTTTGGATTTGGTAAAAAGATAAGTTAGGGATGGAGTTTGGAAAGATTTTGGGAAGAAGAAACTTTTTTGGTAAAGTGAAAATCATATCTATGCAAATTGGAATTATGATGCCCAAAATATAGCTTGCGCAATACATATTTGCACAAACATTATACATAAAGCTTGCACAAATATGGATTGCGCAAGTTATATACATAGAGTTTGCGCATTTACGGAATGCGCAAGCCTTATATCAAAAAAAGGAAGCTTGTGCAATCCATATTTGCGCAAGCATAAAACCGGGTCTATTTCAGCAATAAGTTTTTAGCCAGGCCTATTATTACAATTTGTTTTTTCCAGAGGTCCTACTTGACAATTTGTCTGTTAAAATATGGATGGTTATGGGTATTTGACGGAGCGGATTAATCAAAATAAACTTCAATCGGTGAAAGTAGCAATCGGTGGATTGATGAATACCAAAATGCCCAAATTCGTTGATCCGAAGATACTGAATTCTAGCTATCTCAAACACGTTGATAGCGCACTATACCGTGTTTAAAGATCTACGATTCTTCGTACGTTGATCTAGCGCACTAGATTCCGTGAATCGGCTTCAACAAACGTGGATTCGAGCGCACTCGAATGACGTAAGTGGAGATAGGAGATTACACTCAACTACCAATTGGAGAAGAAAGCACAAAGCAATCAACAAGAAATTTTATTTCGAAATCAACCTTTTTTAAAATGTACAACACACACGTATTTATAGAAGTTTACAACCCTCGTCCTTGAGTCGTTTGCGACTTACGACTCATTGATTCGGCACCGACTCATCCCCAAGCACGACCCAACTCCTAAAGGCACAACCTGGACAGCTGCGACTCACCAACACACGGCTTAAACGACTCAACTTCAACGCTTTAAGACTCAAGGAAATGCAACAGTCAGCGACTCACGACTTATATTACAACACACACATACACGACCCCAAAATGATACGACTTAATAAAGTACGCGACTCAATACAAGACCGACTCAAGACTTCACCGACTCAATACATGACCGACTCAAGACTTCCCCGACTCAACATACTTCCAACGACTCAAGCTCCCAAGCTTCCTTGCGGCAGATCCCTTCAACCGAGTCAACTCCGAACGACTCATCTAGGTCGTAACCCGTCCCTGCCTTATGGCCTTCAATTACTGGAATTCCCTTTTGCTTCTTGATGAGTCGTGGACGACTCATGGCCAAGCAGTTAGGTCGTGTACGACTCATCAATCCAGAACTATTTAAACTCCCATTGAGTCGTAACTCGTGCCCTTCCTCTGACTCAAGATCTTTACTTGCTGAAACTTTATCCTTCTTCATGTTAAGTCGTAAACGACTTATGGATGAGCCGTTGAGTCGTGTGCGACTCATCAAGCACGAACGACTTAAGCTGTTAAGAGTTGCCACTTTCTCATATGACTCCTTCACCTGAGTTGTGCACGCCTTACGGGTTAAACCCGAAACTCCTTTAGATCGTGCTACATCATCCTCCCCTGGTTGAGAAAAATTCGACCTCGAATTTGTAAATTCTTTCACAACAATCTCACCTCCATGATATGGAATTAAATGTTTGACGTTAAAAACATCAGAAGTATAAACATCATCTGGTAGCTTTAATCGATAAGCATTCTCATTGATTTTCTTCAAAACTTCAACTGGGCCAATTTTTCTGGCTTTCAGCTTATTATAAGCGCCCACTGGATAACGATCCTTCGTCAACACAGCATACACCAAATCGCCTTTGTTAAATTCAACATTTCGTCGTTTCAAATCTGCAAATTTCTTATATTTCTCATTTGACTTATCCAATCGTTCCTGAACGATCTTATGACATTCAGTTAATTCATCAACAAAATCAACAGCTCGCTTAACTGTCTCCTTCGGTTGTGGTACCACTGCTAAATCCAACGGCCCCCTTGGTAAATTTGAATATATAATCTGAAATGGACTGAATCCCGTACTGCGATTCATGGCATGATTATGAGCAAATTCTGCTTGGCATAATTTCATGTCCCAACTTCTCAAATTATCTTGTACAAGACATCGCAACAAATTTCCCAATGACCTGTTTACAGCTTCTGTCTGTCCATCAGTTTGCGGATGATAAGCACTACTAAATTTCAGCTTCGTTCCCACCATCTTCCACAAACTTAACCAAAAGTGACTCAGAAAACGAGTATCCCGATCAGAAACAATAGATTCTGGTAAATCATGCAATCGATACACCTCCGTAAAAAATAACTGTGCCACTCGAACTGCATCTGCTGTCTTCTTGCAGGCAATAAAATGTGCCATCTTCGAAAACCTGTCCACTACAACAAATATCGAATCATTTCCCCTTTGAGTTCTAGGCAAACCCAAAACGAAATCCATGCTGATATCAACCCATGGCTTAGACGGTACAGGTAATGGCATATATAACCCTGCATTCGTCGCTGTTCCCTTTGAAACCTAGCAAATATGACATCTCTCCACAAATCTCTCTACCTCTTTCCTCATTGAAGGCCAAAAGTAAGATTGAGAAATCAACTGCAATGTACGATCTCTACCCACATGGCCATCTTCATGCAACTCCTTGATAATTTTCATTTTCAAACTGCTCTCAGGAATACATAACCGATTTCCTTTAAACAAAAATCCATCAATTATCATAAATTCATCAGTACTCCCATCCTTCACTTTCTCAACATATTTCACAAAGTAAGGATCTTCTTCAATCATTTCTGGTAGTAATTCAAACCCCGTCACTTCAACTTTCAATGTTGTCAGCAAATGACTCCGCCTACTCAAAGCATCAGCCACACGGTTCGTCATCCCCGATTTGTGCTTAAGAACAAAGGTAAACTGCTGTAAATATGCAATCCACGATGCATGTCTTGCGGAAATCTTTTCCTGCCCCTGTAAATGCTTCAAAGCTTCATGATCAGTGTAAAGAACAAATTCTTTCTGAAATAGGTAATGCCTCCAATGTTTAACAGCTTGTACAACAGCATAAAACTCAACATCGTATGTACTGTATCTCATCTTTGCTCCTGACCACTTTTCACTGAAATATGCAATAGGTCTTCCCTGCTGACTCAACACTCCTCCAATCCCAACCTTTGATGCATCAGTATGTAGCTCAAACAACAACTGAAAATCTGGCAACACAAGAATTGGTGCTGTTGTCAAAAGTTCTTTGATTCGTTCAAAAGCAACCCCTGCTTCCTCCGACCAAGAAAACTGCTTCCCTTTCATACAATCAGTAACCGGGGCCATCACGCTACTGAAGTGTGGGATAAACCTTCGGTAGAATGATGCCAATCCATGGAAACTTCTAACTTCAGTGATAGTTCTCGGCTGTGGCCAATTTTTAATAGCTTCAACTTTACTCTGGTCCACCTGGATTCCCTTCTCAGATACAACATAACCCAGAAATAAAACACTTCTTGTCATAAACACACATTTCTTCGTAGCAGCATAAAATTGTTCTTCACGAAGAATAATCAACACTTCCTTCAAATGTAGAACATGCTCCTCCATACTCCTGCTATATATCAGAATATCATCGAAATAAACCACCACGAACTTCCCAATGAATGGTCTAAAGATTTGATTCATCACCCGCATGAATGTACTAGGTGCATTTGACAAACCAAATGGCATAACCAACCATTCGTATAACCCCTCTCTCGTTTTGAAAGCTGTCTTCAATTCGTCACCTGGTCTAATTCGAATCTGGTGATAACCACTCTTCAAATCAATCTTCGAAAAGATAGTTGCCCCACTCAACTGATCCAACAAATCATCCAACCTCGGCATAGGAAATCTGTAACGAACAGTAATCTTGTTCAAAGCTCTACTATCGGTACACATTCTCCATGTTCCATCCTTCTTCGGCACCAACAAAGCTGGCACAGCACAAGGACTCAAGCTTTCCTGAACACGTCCCTGTTCTAACAACTCTTCCACCTGCCTTCGTAACTCTTCATGTTCCTTCGGACTCATTCGGTAATGTGGTCTATGTGGTAATACGGCTCCCGGAACAAGATCGATTTGATGTTGGATGTCTCTCAATGGCGGTAACTCCTTAGGCAACTCCTCCGGAAATACATCTTCAAACTCTTTCAAAACTGGCTTTGCTTCTTCAGGAATTTCAACCTCTTCACTGCTCTCTCGCCCAATCAACAAATAGACTTCAGGCTCCTCTTCAACTTCTTTAACAAACTCCTTCAAAGTCAACAGAGTTTTCAATTCCTCAATCTCCTCTAGCTTGCTCTCCTTCTGTTGTTGCTTCTTGGGAACCAAAGTGATTTTAGTACCCTCGAACATGAAACTGTAGCTATTGGCACGACCATCATGTTGAACTGATCTATCAAACTGCCACGGTCTGCCCAACAACAGATGACATACGTCCATGTCTACAACGTCACACCAAATTTCATCTTTGTACTTCTTCCCAATAGAAAAATTCACACAAGCCCTTCGACACACCTTCACTTCACCATCCTTCCTTAGCCATGCTAGCTTGTACGGTTTAGGATGTTTCTCAGTTTTCAAGTTCAACTTCTTCACAGCCTCGGTAGAAATAATATTATCGCAACTTCCAGCATCAATAACGAACTTGCAAACTTTTCCTAGAATAGTGCATGTCGATTGAAATATGTTACTTCTCAACCAACTACAATCCTTCTCTTGCTTTGGTGTAAGACATGACCTCCTCATCATAAGATTACAACCTTCATCTCCCGTCAATTCTTCTTCCTCCTCAACATAAGGTGCATTTGAACATTCTACCTCCTCACCATCATCCCCAATCTCAGCAACCATTGCTCTCTTCTTCGGCTTCGGACATTCATTGCTTTTGTGACCCAACTCCTGACAATTATAACATTTGATACCACTGTTAACCTTCGCCTTCTCAGCCTCCTTCACCACTGGCTTATTGACAGGTTTAGGAACATTAGAACTTCCACTAACACCCCTCGCTTGATTATTGGAATTAGTAAACACACCACCTCCACGCCTTCCTTGCTTCTCCCAAGCCAACGCTTTCTGATGTGCCTCTGCCACTGATCTGGGATCAAACATATTAACCATATCCTGGATCTGCATTCTCAATCCCCCAATGAATCTAGCAGTTAGCTGTTCTTCCGTTTCCATGATATCATTTCTGGCAATGAGTTGGTAAAATTCGTCAGCATAATCACTAACAGACTTCGTCCCTTGCCTCAGATTCTGCAACCTCTGGTACATAAGTGATTGATAGTTGTATGGTAAGAATGTAGCTCGCATCAATTTCTTCATCTTCTCCCAAGATTCTATCTTGGACTTCCCCATTCTCTCCCTGGTAAGTTTAGTTTGCTGCCACCACGCCAAAGCTCTCCCCCTCAACCTAGTAGCAACCAACTTTACTCTCCTATGCTCAGGAACCTCCTTAAAATCAAAGACCTCTTCAACATTTGATACCCAATCAAGAAATTCTTCAGCTACCATCCCTCCTTTAAACTCCGGAATCTCCATCTTCATCCTCGATTCCCAACGTCGATCATCATCAATAACCCGATACTGACGTTGTCTCTGATCTCGATCTCTGAAATGAACACTTCCCCTATCACCGTCAAACTCCTCATCAATGTCTGATGCATATCGTTGTCCTTCACGCCCTCCAACATCTCTACCACTACTCCTACTACCAACATCCCGTCTATCATGATCATCAACATTCCTCCTACTTCGATTATCAACACTCCGATGATCCTGACTCTCTCTCCTCTCCCGATCTGAATGATGTGAAACTCTACTTCCTCCATGAATGGATTCAGGTGAATTTCTTCTTCTACTTTGATTCATGTCAATCATAAGCTTCTCCAACCTACCAATGCCTTCGTCAATCTTCTCATGCATACGTTGTTCCATTTGATCGGCTTCTTCTCTCCGATACAAGGCTTCAACATTTTGATGGCGGTTAGCTCTCCTTGGTGGCATGATTGAATCAACACAACACTTCACAAACAACAATAAGTCACGGCTCAACCTTCAAGACCCTTCACTAGGCTCGGCTACTTCACAAGTATACACGGCCTTACTTCAAATTCAAACACTTCCCCAAATCTAGATCCAAAATGAGATGGATCAAACTCTTCGAACTCGTTGCAACTTCAAGATGAACACAACGAACACAACTTCAATCTTCAACTTCAAATACTTGGCTCCAAGAATCAACTTAGCTATGATTGGCTAAGTATGGCTCTGATACCAATAATGATGCAGCGGATTAATCAAAATAAACTTCAATCGGTGAAAGTAGCAATCGGTGGATTGATGAATACCAAAATGCCTAAATTCGTTGATCCGAAGATACCGAATTCTAGCTATCTCAAACACAATGATAGCGCACTATACCGTGTTCAAAGATCTACGATTCTTCGTACGTTGATCTAGCGCACTAGATTCCGTGAATCGGCTTCAACAAACGTTGATTCGAGCGCACTCGAATGACGTAAGTGGAGATAGGAGATTACACTCAACAACCAATTGGAGAAGAAAACACAAAGCAATCAACAAGAAATTTTATTTCGAAATCAACCTTTTTTTAAAATGTACAACACACGCGTATTTATAGAAGTTTACAACCCTGGTCCTTGAGTCATTTGCGACTTACGACTCATTGAGTCGGCACCGACTCATCCCCAAGCACGACCCAACTCCTAAAGGCACAACCTGGACAGCTGCGACTCACCAACACACGGCTTAAACGACTCAACTTCAACGCTTTAAGACTCAAGGAAATGCAACAGTCAGCGACTCACGACTTATATTACAACACACACATACACGACCCCAAAATGATACGACTTAAGAAAGTACGCGACTCAATACAAGACCGACTCAAGACTTCACCGACTCAATACATGACCGACTCAACATACTTCCAACGACTCAAGCTCCCAAGCTTCCTTGCGCAAATCCCTTCAACCGAGTCAACTCCGAACGACTCATCTAGGTCGTAACCCGTCCCCGCCTTATGGCCTTCAATTACTGGAATTCCCTTTTGCTTCTTGATGAGTCGTGGACGACTCATGGCCAAGCAGTTAGGTCGTGTACGACTCATCAATCCAGAACTATTTAAACTCCCATTGAATCGTAACTCGTGCCCTTCCTCTGACTCAAGATCTTTACTTGCTGAAACTTTATCCTTCTTCATGTTAAGTCGTAAACGACTTATGGATGAGCCGTTGAGTCGTGTGCGACTCATCAAGCACGAACAACTTAAGCTGTTAAGAGTTGCCACTTTCTCATATGACTCCTTCACCTGAGTTGTGCGCGCCTTACGGGTTAAACCCGAAACTCCTTTAGATCGTGCTACATCAGTATTTAAAAGTATATACATACGAGATATTCTGATTATTGTTTAAAATTTTTGGTTTTTAATCCAACATTGCATTCTTTTTTGTTAAAGATTTGCATTTTTTCGAAAAATAAAATAGAAAAGTAAATTAAAAGAAATACAATATTTATTTGGAAAATTGCAGTACCGGGCTTAACTCCCTTTGACCCGATCATGCAAGTCTTCTTTTTGCTTGCCCAAGTTGACAATCTACCCACCTTAAGTCCTTCCTTCTTCTGAAGGGGTCAGTTGACCTCTCATTCTAAAGTGGCTTCGTCATTGATAGATAGATTATAATTTAATCTTATTTGGTTGATATATTATATTTCTCCCTTGTAATCTTTAATCTTTACTTGGTTGATAGATTATTGCTCTTCCTTGTAATCTTTTTAAGTGAAATAAAATAGTTATTAGATCCACAGACGTATGTCAGTTATATCTTGTGTCATTTTGATATGTTTGATAATTGGGTTATTCGCGATATCTTTGTTGGAATTCGTTGTAGTTAACCAATAGGCTAGATCATGGTTATTGGCAGAATTTTCACTACATGAGGTCCTTGTTTGGACGGTGTTGGAAAGAACAAACTGGGTTGTATATAGTCGTATACTTTATTTAACCGTACTATCACATGTATTAGTACATTATCTCATTGATGTGAAGAAAAATGGAAACATAAAATCGAAACTATTGTATTTAGTTGGTATTCTATGGCATATTTTAGTTCCAAATAAAAATAGAGTGCACATAGGTGTTGCTCAAATCATCCCACTATTTAAGTCATGCTTTGATCTCGGTTAAATTGCCAGTAATGGCAGTTAAATTCACTATCTAGAAAATATAGTAGGTTAATCCTTGTTTCTCTATGATTAATTCACTAATAATTTATGTTATAATTCTCAAAATTAGTGAATGAGATATATCCCACATCGCCAAAAATATGTTCATTTTCTTGTTTATAGTGTACTCTCAATCCCTATATTGGCCCTTAGGGTCATGTAATTTTGTGCGAGGGGGATGACCTATATGGCCATGAACTAACGCGCGCGTCGTCCGACCGAACCAGGCCGGGTGCGGGTCCAATAAGATTGGGCTGTGTCATATATTTTTGAATTCTAAAAATGGACTGATTTTAAAACAGAAGTGTGTTTAAAAAGATACGGATTTTCCAATGGTTGTGACCATTGCAAACTGATGAATAGACACAACTGTTGCAAACCGCAACAGTTTTTGGCCGTTGCAAACGAAGAGACACGACTGTTACAAACCGCAATAGTTTTTGGCCGTTGCAAATGAAAAGGTGCGACTGTTGCGAACAGTGACACTTTTTGGCGTCTCAAATGAAGGGATGCTACTTTTCTCAACGGGTGTGGCCATTGGGAATTTGGCTATAAATAAGGAGGAAACCTGATCACGTTTCTTCACTCAATTTTAAAAACCGATTTATCTCTTCTTTATCTTCATTTTCTTAAAATCATAATCAGTCCTATCACAGAGAGGATCATACACATCACGATCTCGAGCAGCTTACGTCTGTTGTATCTTGAGAGGCTTTGAATAAATTCTTAAGGAAATTATTACGATAAGCCTCAAACGAAATTTTCTTCTTCAACCGGTTAGATTTTTGGTTGATTTATATATATATATATATATATATATATATATATATATATATATATATTGTTTTCGTTTCTACATTGTACTATTTCCTTCAATAGTATAACGTTTGATTTATCACTATAGTTACAATTACTATAGTTGTTAGTTTGTTGTTGTAACATACTTATTGTTAAAAATAGCTAATACAAAATTTCAAAGTAGTGGAAATATGATTTATAAACATGTGAGACAAGTTTATTATTGATTGGTCTCTTTTTTGGTATACTAGATGTAAAACATCTTAAGACTTTCCTGTTTTCACTAAAACAGAGATGACAACAGTTGAACTATCAACAAAGGCTACTACTCACAACAAGCCTGATTCGTTCAAAGGAGATGGTGATGACTTCATAACATGGAAAAATCAAATGTTGTTTTATCTCACCACGCTAGGGCTGCAAAAGTGCATCGAGGAGGATGAACCAAAGCCTAAAGACGGACAAATTAGAGAAAAGATGCAGTTATTTTTCTCGGAATAGACTCATGAAAGCATTCAGACTTCCTGTGCCGAAACTACATTTTGAATTGTCTGGATAAAGTACTATATGAAGTATATCAGCCACACCAGACAGAAAAATCCTTATGGAATGCACTTTCACATAAATTCAAAACACAAAATGTCAGTTTGAAGAAGTTCATCGTAGATAAGTTTATGGAATACAAAATGGTTGACTCCAAATCCGTAACTAGTCAAGTGACTCCAACTCATAATTCATGAACTTGAAGAAGAAGGACATAAAGTTGGTGAATCCTTCCTTGTTGAAGCGATAACAGAGAAATTACCACCATCCTGGAAAGACTATTGCAATTATCCGAAACAAAAGATGTTATTGTCAGACTAAAAATTGAGGCTGATAGCCGCGGAGTGACAAAACAAAGCGAAGAGGCATTTGTGGCAGAAGAGTCAAAGAACAAAAAGCATTTCAAGAAAAACAAGTAGAAATTCCTGCAGAAGATAAATGCGCATGAAAACAAACCCAAAGACAACAAACGAACCAAGAAGTTTAATGGCGAGTGTTTAGTTTGTGGAAACGCAGGACACGACATTAGAGATTGCAGACATAAGAAGGAACGCAACTCAGAGCCAAATATGATGGATAACATGGAAGTAGACGAGTCTAATTTTTTAGCAGTTATATCTGAATGCAATTTGGTTCAGAACCCTGACCAATGGTGGGTGGACACAGACGCTAATCGTCATGTTTGCTCTAACAAATCCATATTTTCTACATACCAGAAATTCGATCAGGAAGAAAAACTCTATATGGGTAATTCTGCAGTTTCCATGATCGAAGGCAGTGACACAGTAATCCTCAAGTTTCCTTGAAAAACTATCGAGTTGAATGACGTGCTCCACGTTCCAGACACGCAAGAATCTCATCTCTGGTCCAGAGCTATCAAAGAAAAGATTCAAAATAGTCTTTGAGTCAGGCAAGATGGTTCCGTCAAAAACTGGAATATATATAGGAAGGGGTTATTTATGTGATGGCCTATTTAAGGCAAATGTAGTTGTTGTCGGCAAGAAAACTATGTATTCTGATTATGCTATTAATAAAATCAAAGTTTCTTATTTGCTTGAGCATGAAATTTTACTATGGCATGATAGATTAGGACACATAAATTTCGAAAAAATGAAAAAACTATCAAACTTGGGATTAATTCCGAAATTCTAAATTGATAAAAACTACAAATTTAAGACATACATAGAAGTAAAAATGGTCAAAAAATCATTTCATACAGTTGATAGAAGCATCGAACCACTAGATTTGGTTCATATTGATTTATGTGATTTCAAATCATCACCTACAAGAGGTGGGAAAATGTACTTTATTACCTTTGTTGACGATTATACACGATATTGCTATATATTTTTTAAATAGCAAGGATGAAGCAATTACATCATTTATGAAGTACAAAGCTGAGGTAGAAAATCAGTTAAATAAAAAGATCAAGATATTGAAATCTGATTGAGGTGGAGAATATGATTCACCATTTGAACAATTCTGTGCCGAAAATGGTATAATTCATCAAACAACAGCACCATATTCACCACAACAAAATGGTATAGCCGAGATAAAGAATAAAACATTAAAGATATGATTAATGCGATGCTCTTAACTTCTGGCCTACTGTCGAACTTGTGGGGGGAAGCCTTAAATATGTTTAATCACATATTAAATAAGGATCCTCACAATAAAACATAAACAATTCCATATGAGTTATGGAAAGGACACAAACCAAGTTTTAAATACCTCCAAGTGTGAGGGTGCTTGGCAAAAGTTCCAGTTCCGCTTCCCAAGAAAGTCAAACTTGGAACAAAAATAGTAGATTGTTACTATTTAGGGCCAACCAAAAATAGTAGTGCCTACAGATTTTTTTGTATCCAAGTCTGATATAACTGATATTCATGTAAATACAATCATGGAATCAAGAGACGCCTCATTCTTTATACATGCGTTTTCGCATAAAAGGAATGAAGGAAATAATGTCCCCAAAAGGACAAGAAAAGAATTGAGTAAATCACATGAAGATGAAACTCATCGTGAAACTGAGAAAGTTGAACCAAGAAGAAGTGTAAGGGAAAAAACTTTCAAGGCATTTAGTTTGGAATTTTTAACGTATATGTTAGAACACGATCCTCAAACGTACAAGGAAGGAATGTCATCTTCTGAATCCTCATGTTGGAAGTAAGCAATCCAAAGTGAAATTGATTCAATTTTGAGTAATAAAACTTGGGAAATAGTTGATCTTCCACCTAGAATAAAACCAATTGGTTTTAAATGGATCTTCAAAAAGAAGATGAAACCAGATGGCTCCATCGACAAATACAAAGCAAGATTGGTAGCCAAAGGATATCGTCAGAAAGAAGGTGTAGACTTCTTCGATACCTATTCACCAGCAACACGAATAACCTCTATAAGAATGTTAATAGCAATTGCATCCATCTATAATCTACAGATTCATCAAATGATGTAAAGATGGCATTTTAAAATGGAAATATCGATGAGGAGATTTACATGGAGCAACCTGAGGGTTTTACATCCAAAGGAAATGAAAACAAAGTATGTAGATTTGTCAAATCATTATACGGACTAAAACAAGCTCCATAACAATAACACACAAAATTTGATAGTGTCATGATGAAAAATGGTATTCGTATAAATAAATGTGATGAATGTGTTTATTAAAAAAATTGGACAATCATACGTGATGATTTGTCTATACGTAGATGATATGCTAACCTTCAGTCGAAATACTAAAGCAATAGAGACCACTAAGCAGATGTTAATCAACAATTTCAATATGAAAGACTTAGGAGTTGCAAATGTTATTTTGAGAATCAAAATAATAAGAACACATAATGGAATTGAATTATCTCAGTCACATTATGTAGAAAAAGTGATTGAAAAATTTCAAAATTTCAAAATTAAAGGAGTACGAACGCCGTATAATCCATCGGAAGTACTACATAAAAACACTAATGAGAGCGTAATGCAACTGGAATACTCTCGTGTAATAGGATGTCTCATGTATCTCATGAATTGCGCAAGACCAGATATAGCTTATGCAGTAAGTCAATTAAGCAGGTATATAAGCAACCCAGGGAAGGAACACTGTAAAGCATTAATGAGAATGCTTGGATATCTAAAAGATACCACAAATATTCCTTACATTATGGAAAATATCACGTGGTCTTAGAAAGATATAGTGATGCAAACTGGATTACTGATTCAGAGGAATCAAATCTATGAGTGGTTATGTATTTACCTTAGTAGGGGCAACAATGTCATGGAAATTTACTAAACAAACATGCATAGCTCGATCCACTATGGAATCACAGTTTATCGCTTTAGATATAGCTAGTGAAGAAGCAGAATGGCTTCTCCATTTTTTAGAAGATATTCCATTTTGGCCTAAACCTGTACCGGCGATATGCATACACTGTGATAACCAAGTAACATTAAGCAGAGCGCAAAACTTTGTATATAATAGAAAGTCACGACACATTCATCGATGCCATAACACAGTTAGGCAGTTACTCTCAAATGGAACTATTTACATAGATTATGTGTGAACAAATGATAACCTAGCGGATCCATTTGCTAAAGGTTTATCAAGGGGGAAAATTTACTGCGCATCGAGGGGAATGGGTTTAAAAGCCTAAACTAACAAGAGTTATCTTATACTGAAACCTATCCTAGCGATTAGAGATCTCACGGACTATGATCAATAGGCAAACCAGTTTTGAATAATTCAAGACGTAATGCATTTGTTTGGACTTGGTCCTACTCCATTTCTATGGTGCACAATATAAATGCATGCCTACAGAAGTATTAAAAGGATAAAACTATGTTTTTTAATGATGACCATATCTTGAAAATAACAAGTGAAATATATGTAGGATACTCTTAATGATTGTGATCACCTATGTTATTGTAAGCTGGGTCGGCTCTATGAGAATATAATAAAGGCTTTTATTCTCTAAAAACACTCGCAGAACCAAAATTGTTCAGGACCAAAATGAACACAACCAAGAGATTGGATGTGAAAGGAAATAATGCTTTGTAAAGCTTATTGTCTGGTTATACAATAACGGCTAACGGTTCGAGATGAAATAATCCACCTACTAGCCAAGTATATCCGATAAGTTTTAACTAGGGAAAGTTCAAAGTGAAATAACTACTTATCCTCGATATAGCATTATTTTCATATAAACTCTGTGATTTTAAACTTTGTGTGGGGGAGACATATATCGTCATTCATGTGGGGGATTGTTATAATTCTCAAAAATAGTGAATGAGATATATCCAACGTCATCAAAAATATGTCCATTTTCTTGTTTATATAGTGTACTCTCAATCACTATATTGGTCCTTAGGGTCAAATAGTTTTGTGCGAGGGGGAGGACCTATATGGCCATGGACTAACACGCGCCGTCGTCCGCCCGTTCGACCGACCGAACCGGGCAGGGTCGGGTGCGGGTGCGGGTCGAATAAAATTGGGTTGTGTCATATATTTTTGCTACCTAAAAAAATGGACTGATTTTAGAACTGAAGTGTGTTTAAAAAGATACGGATTTTCCAACGGTTGTGACTGTTGCAAACCGATGAAGAGATACAACTGTTACAAACCGCAACAGTTTTTTGCCGTTGCAAACGAAGAGACGCGACTGTTGCAAACCGCAACAGTTTTTGGCCATTGCAATTGAAAATGTGTGACTGTTGCGAACAGCAACACTTTTTGGCATTGCAAATGAAGGGATGCTACTTTTCTCAATGGGTGTAGCCATTGGGAATTCGGCTATAAATAAGGAGGAAAGCTGTTCACTTTCTTCACTCAATTTTAAAGACCGAAATATCTCTTCTTTATCTTCATTTTATTAAAATCATAATCAGTCCTATCACACAGAGAATCATACACATCACGATCTCGAGTAGCTAACGTCTATTGTATCTTGAGAGATTTTGAATAAAGTCTTAATGAAATTGTTACGACAAGCATCAGACGAAATTTCCTTCTTCAACCGGTTAGATTTCTGGGTGATATATATATATTGTTTTCGTTTCTACGTTGTACCATTTCCTTAAATAGTGTAACGTTTGATTTATCACTATAGTTGTTAGTTTGTTGTTGTAACATACTTAGTTAAAAATAGCTGATATGGAATTCCAAAGTAGTAGAAATCTGATTTGTAAACTTGTGAGACGAATTTATTATTGATTAGTCTCTGTTTTGGTATACTAAACGTAGAAAATTTATTGGTCTAATTAATTTCACCATTGGTTTTGTTTTTTTCTCTAATAACAGCAGCAGCTTCTGTTTATATCCTTTTTTATTTTTATTTTTATGTACACCACCTCTAAAATATTTATCCTAGACATACACTATGAACTTCATGCTTGTGTAATATCCATCTAATATTACTTCTATATGAAACTGACTCGAATTTGATAAGATTGTCAAAGTGTATGTTTGTAGGATCCACATTAAGTACGCTCGTACTTTCTCCTTGAGACAACATAATGTTCCAAAATATGTTACTCTACCTAGAAATTCCAGTGCATTATATATTTTTAATTATTATGAAGCAATATACCGCCTCTGAATAATAATTGCGAATTTGGAGATACTTCCCTTCATACATAGATTGATACTCAAATTTGTAACCTATGCATACTTACATGTAATTTTCTCTTATAATAAAGACTCTATCAACTTTTGAATAGATTTAAAAGTACAAAGAAACAGAAGCCACTGTTAGTTTTTAGCATCACTTCCATCAAGTTTGTGTATGTTACTTGCATCATACATACATTTATTTACACACACGCGAGCACGTCACTCGCACACAGGTTTGTGTATGTCTGTGTGCACGCATGTGTGTGCATGCATTTGTGCATGTGCTAATTTTTAACATTAGATTTAAGTAAGGTTACAAGCATTTTAATTAGTATATTGAAGTAATATTGGTAATTTTTTAGTTCTATACATATTTATGATACTGAAATGGGTAAAGATTGTTTAACGAGTTCAATATTGTTGTTTCGTGCTCTGTATAAAACACAGCATTTGTATGATGTGCTTGGAACCGTATGAAATAAAGTGAATAGAGGAAGAGGGGAAAAAATGATAAGCTTGGAATTGTATGAAATAAAGTGAAGAGAGGAAGAGGGAAAAAAGATGACAAAAGAAAACATAGGATATCCATTAAAATCATGTTTCAAGTTTGGTATCTACCTTGTGCAAAGCAAACATGCATTGGCATGTAATACTTGAATAAAGCCGAGTACTGTTTCTCAGCACTTTCTAGATCATTAATTTTAAAATTACAATTAATTAGTTGATTGATTTTTCTTACATAACCTTCTATTAATAACATCTCTAGTACTGGAAGTTTCCCATTTCTTTTTGGCAAGTTAAAACGCATTCTACAAATTTCTTCACCGCTGATGGACTTGACGTTTTTCCATCTATGTAATATTTGAAACTATTTAAAAGCATGTTTTCTTTATAGTCGGATAAAGATAAGATTGAAATGAAAAGAAGATGAATAAAGTTCTGTGATGTTTGTTATATTGATCAATGCAATACTTTAGTGAACATATCTGTCGCGTTGTCCTTTTTGTGCACTTTCCGAAGATATACTTGCTTACTCATTCATGGCAACTAGAAATGACTCCCACTTCAATATGCTTAGTCCGTGAGCTAAACGCCAAATTCTCTACCAAGTGAATAGCACTCTGGCTATCACATCGAACATCAATACTATCATGCTCGAATCCCAAGTCACAAAACAATCGCTTCAAATAGTGCCTCCTTTGCCGCCCCACCGCGGCTATCAATTTCTCCTCCGTAGTGGATAAAACAACTACGGTCTGCAATCTAGATCTTCAACTTATGGCTATACATCCAAGTGTGAAGACATATCCGAAAGTTGATTTTCCTTGATCCCTATCACCGGCGTAGTCCGAATCACAATAACCAACTAACTTGCAATCCATTACCTTACTACTGCAAAAAACAAGACTATGAGATAATGTGCCTCTAAGGTATCTCAATATAAGCTTCACAACTTCCCAATGCGATTTCTCCGGATTAGCCATGTATCGACTAACCATCCCAACGGAATTTGCAATATCGGGACTTGTACACACCATAGCATAGATTAGACTTCCAACGACACTAGCATATAGTACGTTCGCCATATAAGCCTCGTCTTCCTCCAAAATGGACGATCCTTTACTTGAACGCTTCACATGCAAATGTAAAAGTGTATTTGACGCCTTTGCATTTTCCATGCTAAACCGACAAAGCACTTTCTCAATGTACTTCTTTTGAGTTAGTTTCAACTCAAAAAGCTTTCGATCCCTTACAATTTCCATGCCCGATATCCTTCTTGCTTCTCCAAGATCCTTCATTTCGAACTTCGATTTCAAACTCAGTTTTAGCTTGCTGATTTCATTCTTATCCTTAGAATCAATGAGCATGTCATCCACATACAAGAGTAAATAAACCCAACAATCATTTCTCAACTTCTTGAAATGATCACAAGCATCTTTAATGCTTCTATTAAAACCATTTTCAAGCATAAAATGATCAAACCTCTTGTACCATTGTCTAGACGATTTCTTTAAACCATATAGTGATTTCTTCAATTTGCAAACAAAATTTGGCTTGCCATACACTACAAAACTTTCCGGTTGCTCCATGTAGATGTCTTCATCCAAGTCACCATGCTAGAAAGGTGGTTTCTACATCAAGTTGCTCCAACCCCAAGTCGTGAATAACCACTATAGCAAGTAATATCCGAATAGAAGTATGGCGCACAATCAGCGCGAATATCCCATCATACTCCTTTCTCTTCCTTTGTGCAAACCCCTTATCCACTAGCATAGTTTTATATCTCCCATCGTCCTTTACCTTATGTGAAGTAGAACAAAATCTCAAGTTTGATTCTTTAACATTGATTACATCTACTCCTCTATGACACAAATCCATTTCGAGCTATCACTCGACTCCATGATGTCATCAAGGTCCATCGGCTCATCTTGGACTACATGAAGAGCATAGTTCAAATTATCAAAAAAGCTAAGATAGTTTCAATCACCAAATCTTTGGGGTGGTCCTATAGTATGACTGTAACAACCCTAGATTTTTAAATATTTTTAAATTTGATTTTATTTCATTTTAAAAATATTTTAAATTTATTTTTATTTCAAGATTTCATTTTAAAATATTTTTAAATTGATGTTAAAATTCTACCAAAGGTTATTGTATTTTATTTACAATTTTTAAATCGTAGTTTCAATTTTTATGCTATTTTCTTAATTAATTTATATTTTTCTAAAATTTATTTATTTATTTTCTTTCTTACTTTATTTTTTTTTGTTTTTCTATTTACGTACTTACATTTTCATGTGTTTAAAATAAAAGAAAAGAAATATAAAGAGCCATAACCTTTTCATATACCATAACCTTTAATATGCCTTTGTCTTTTCATTTTCAAGTGACATGTTCACTGAATTTGCCGACCAAATATTCTTTCCTCAGCCGTATCTTTTTTTCATTTTTCACGTATGAGAAACTTTTCTTCATCTCTAAAATAATTCGGCCATTATCATTTCTAAAAAAACTTTGGTAAGTTCATGCATAAATTTCATATTGTCTTCTTTGTTTTACTTGAATCTTTGCCTTGCTTCTACCTATCATGCTTGGCCATAAGCTCCTCCATCACCACATCACCTCCACCATACTCGGCTGCAACCTCCTCCAACTCCTCTGTCCAGTCAGGCCGTGGCCTTCCCAAAGTTGTAAACTCCACAAATAAATTGCATCATCACTTGAAATCTAGCCTAGCAGAACCCTTAGGCCATCACCAATCCACATACCCCTCTCGGCCACCCTTAGCACCACCTCCACCAGCCTCTAACTGACCATAGGCCACTGCTGCACCATTACCTGACCACCACCAAGCAACGCCGAGCCACCTATGACCATAGCCGAGCCTTGTTGTTGCACCAAATATCCATTTGTTGCCTTGACTTTTGTATTTTCATGTCACAACTTCCACTCCTTCATCTCCAAGCTAGGCCGAGCCATGTTGTTCCATACCTGACCCAAACACATAGCCTAGGCCGAGTACTTAAACCCTATGGCCGAGCATATGATTGGTTGAAACATGGTCAAATTGATTAGTTCTTTGTTGTTCCTTAATTTCAAGTTGTTTAATGTTATATGTTTTTTTAAAATTCATGTTTTCAATATCTTGTTTTGTTTGCTATTTACAAGATAATCAATTTGGCTCTCCCCTCACTTGAATACGTATTCGTGCTATCATGCTTCCTGGATCTTTATTTGTGTGTCTGAATTTGTTAACTCGAGCATTTTGAGGTAAGTATTTCACATACGACATTTGTACTTATATAATTAGTAAATTGACACCATGTGAATCTGTAGATTATATTATTATGTTATACCTGCATGTGATATGATCATACGATGTTCACCCTGCTTATACACCTGTCATATCATTTGTTACTGTTATATAATGTTATACTGTTTATTTATATCAGTTTATTACACCGCAAGGTGCCTATAAGAATAGAATCACTATGGTTGAAATGATACATACCCTAAAGGACTTTAGAATAGGGAAAATCGTTATGGGATGAAATGATAGGTCTGAGAGATTTTTATTTATTTCATTTTACTTGGGATGGTGGCTTTGAAATGATAGAACCTAGATTTTCTTTGTAAATTACAGATTGAAATGATATATTATCCGTATCACTTGACCTAGGTTAGAAAATATTATACAGACCCGTGGTTAATGTATATATTTTTCTAAAAATGTTAAAGTATTTTAAAGTGTAAATTTATGATAATTTAATTTAAAATTGAATTTAAATGATTTCCATAAAGTGTTAATGATTTTTGTACAAGTTAAAATGTGAAATAAATGAATGGTTAAGTTGAAATTTGAAATATAACTTAAAATTGAAATTTGAGAATCTTGTTTAAAAGTGAAATTTAAATTAAATAAATAAAAATGAAAATAAGTTATATTTGAAAATTTAAATTTAAGTGTTAAGTTAAATTTTAAAATATAAAGAATATAAATTGATATGCTTGAATTTAATAAGTAAAATACTAAATTTTGATTTTTGTATGAAAATTTATTTTATAAAATCATAATTTAAAGGGTATTTAAATGATCATTTTTAAAGTGAGAAAATATGATTTTTATAAGTCAAATTGTTTAAATTAAACTTTAATTGTTTATGAAATTGTATTGAAAATTTGAAATTTAATTAACAGCATTTCTGAAATGCTATGATTTCTAAAGTAAAGGATAGTACACCATTTCTAAGTGTTGTAGCTGATACAAATGAACTGAAAAGCTAAAATGGGCTAAGCTCTATTACAGCACTTTGTAAGTGCTGTAATTGCAGAAAGTAAAACTTGAACTTGAACTATTACGGGAGTTTTAAATGCTGTCTTCGCTTAATTGAATTGTTTTCAAATGTAACTTACCATAGCATTTTTCTAAATGCTGCAAAAGTTAAAATTTCACTGCTTTAAATTAAGTGAATAAATGAATTACGAAAATATTAATTTTTGGAAATTTAATATTTGATATTAAGTATAATAACTTCATTTTTAAAAAGTAAGTGGAGTAATTTGATTTAAAATATAAACCATTTTTAAATGTGATTTGAAATGGTATTTAAATTTAATAAAAATGAATGAGTTTTGAAAAGGATATGATATTTTGAAATGGATTTGAAATGATATTGAATTCTTGAAATGATATTTGATTTTAGAAGTATAAAATGCTATTTTTGAAATTATAACCACGGGTTATAATAATGATTGGTTGTTAAAGAGAGCGGGATCAGATATGGACATACTCTCTGTCGATGCTGAAAACCACTTTAACAACTGTGTACGTGGTGGAGTTCCAGAATGAAGTAGGATGGTGACGACGTTCTTGAAGTATATTACGTGGACCCGACCCCCGTGATTTAAATTAAGGTGGCTAAAACAGGAGCGATCTAGGGCCAAAAGGGGTGACGCACTTCTTCGATACCATTCTATTACTCTGTGATTGTTTGGTGGCCACCCTTGATTTGGGAGCGTGTTCCGAGGTGGGCGTATGTGGCTGCTACGATACCACCAGCATGTGCGCGTAATTGGTATATCTACCCTAGCATTGCCTCGTGTGCCGTGTCACCTACCATATCGAGCCATACTACGTGTTTCTATTTGTGTCGTACCTATGGAGTATCTTCTCATAGTCTCCCGATCAGGAGATATGCAGGTCATGTATAGACTACTGGCATTATTTGTGTTAAGGGCTATATAGGTAACCCCTTAACGCTATTTTAAAGTATGTTTATTTTACTGTAGACATTATTATAATAACGCAATATTACTACATAGTAAATAGTTTAACGGATCCTTAGAGGATGGGCGGTCCCAAGCATCCTTTAAATTACTTATGCATTTACTCCAGTTCACTTGAGTTGGTTTACATTATATAAGTATGTATGTCCTAACTCGAGTGTTTTGTGTTTTGCTTTACGCTCAGGTCAGCTTGAGTATTCACAGCTTTGGATTAATATTTCTAGAGCTAGTCTTTGCTGAAGATTCTTCTTTTCTATTTATCTACCTACTTCAGTTTCAGTTGTTCTAGTTTATCTCATGTATTAGTAAACTTCTATGTATTTGGGATTTCTATTATGTTGTTTCAGACTGATATTATGAATTTGTTTTGAGACTTTGTTATAGTAGCTTCATGAACTACTATGGTATTTTAAATTCCGCTGCGAGTTATTCTGATATTTCTATGTTTGTGATTATGTGTAATTGATTTTATTTGCTCCAAATTTTATTACAATCTGTTATTTTGCATCATCCAAGTCTGACATGTGTGGATTATTGTCGATTTGAATGGTACAAAATAGTGGGTCGTTACATTTTGTATTACAACTTTGGTTTTTAGGCAAAGCATAACATGCAGAGCAAAAACTCATTAGAGATAGGGTAGAAATACCCTAGAATGAGTGAAATCAACCTCAGAATCATTTCTTTATAAGAGAACGTATTTACAAGTATAAAATGTTTTCAAAATTACTTTTCAAAGGATTTTTCAAAGATTATTTTGATATAAAAATTTTCTTGTTTTAAAAGTATTTTCAAATATTTTTTAACTTCCTTCCTTTCGTATCCACCTTTAAGTGTTTTCTTCCTTTAGGATATTCATTCAAGCGAATTTTTCTTCTCTTATCTTAATTTATCTTTGGCTTCTCTTTATCTTATCCTAAATTCATTCTTGATCTTTTCAGGATGAATCGAGGAAATGCCAGAGGTAGGGGTCGTGATATTGCCCCAGCTCCTCAACATGTTGCTCCTGTTAGGTTTACTGTTTTATGTAAGGAATTCTCTCAAATTGGTGGCACCCCGTTCACTGGTTCAGAGAACATTATTGAAGCTCGGCAGTGGTTGCAGAGTTTAGAGAGGATATTTACTGTCTTGAGATTACTGATGTCCCGAAGCGTCAGTTAGCAGCATGGCAGTTGCATGAGGCTGCCCTAGATTGGTGGGAGTCTGTTACGGCTAACACCGTCAAGGCTGATATTACTTGGGAGTAGTTTATGTATCTTCTCGTGTTTCTTTGGATTCTGCTTTTTCTATCTCTTCGTTCCTTTTCTAAGCTTATCTATCATCTTTTCAGGGATGCTTTCATTGCTAAGTGGATGCCCGAGGCCGGGAAATCTCAGCTTTATAGAGAGTTCATGGATCTCAAGCAGTGTACCATGTCTTTTGCTGAGTATGAGAGGAAGTTCAACGAACTTTCCAAATTCGGTCCTAGCCTGATTGACACTCCTCTCAAGAAAAATGAGAAGTTCATAGCTGATGCACGCCTTGAGTATTATGATCATCTCATTTCTCATGTTCATGGCACTTTTACCCAGCTTATGGATATGGCTATCCGATATGAGAACCCTACTTCTAAGGGTCCTGCTATTTCTGGTGCTCCTTCAGCTCGGTCTTCCTCTGCTAATTATAAGAACCGTAAGCCTAATTTCCACCAGCAGAAGAAGAACTGGCTCAAGAATCGGTGTCTGGGATCTTCATCATCTTCTCCTTCTCAGAGGCAACCTGTTGATCTTTCTTCCATCACCTTTTTTAGATGTGATCAGAAAGGACACTATGCCAATAGTTGTCCTACTTCAACTGGTGCTGCTGTTCCTCCACCTGCTCAGTTGGCTAGGTGCGATCTTTGCCATATATGTCTCGAGCCTGGTCATTTCAGGAAGGACTGCCCTACCCAGCAGAAGGGTAAGCCTTCTGGTATATTTGTCGTCACCTCTGCATCTTCTCCAGCTCCGGCACCTGCTTCTACTCCTAGTGTTGACCAAGGTACTCTTCAGGGCACCTTTTCTTTATTTTAGCATCATGTTCGTGTTTTATTTGATACTGGAACTTCCTATAGTTTCATTTCTATTGATTTGTGTGATAAGTTCGAGCAACTTCTTTCTCCTGAGTATGATTTTGTACCTTTATGTGTTTCAAATCCAATTGGGGGTCCCGCAAACCTTAATCAGATTTGTAAGCATGTGGAACTTCTCTATTTTGATCATTGATTCAGTGGTGATTTATATATTCTGGGCTTCGGTGCTTTTAATTTTTGCTTGGAAGTGATTGGCTGGGTAGGCATGATGCTCGTATATCTTGTAAAGCCCGGTCTGTTTATCTTGTTGATGATCATGGAAATTCCTTAATTATTCAGTGTCGCATGCCTCAGGATTTTGCTGGAAGTTTTATATATTCTTTCGATTCTTCTCCTGGTGGTCTTCATTCGACCCGCGTGGTCAGATTCTATTCATATGTATTCGGTGAAGTCACTGCTTTGCCTCCTAAGCGGGAAATTTATTTCCGCATTGATCTTATTCATGAAGCTCGAACTATAGTTCTTCCTCCTAGAAGAATGGCACCACACGAAAAGGTTGAGTTAGCAAAGCAAGTTGAGGACTTGTTCTCCAAAGGTCTAATTTGACCTAGCCATTCAGAATGGGGAGCAACGGTAGTTTTCGTCACCAAGTCCAATGGATCGTTGAGGATGTGTGTTGATTATAGAGAGATGAACAAGCTTACTATGAAAAACAGATATCCTATGCCTCGTATCAATGATATGTTTGATCAGCTTTATGGTGCCACTATTTTCTCTCAGCTCGATCTTGGCACAGGTTCTCACCAGCTCAGAGTTGCTGAAGAAAGCATTCCCAAGACTGCTTTTCATACTGAGAATGGGCTTTATGAATGGTTAGTCTTGCCTTTTGGTTGAATAATGCTCCAGCTTTCTTTGTTGATTTGATGAATTGTGTTTTTGTGATGTGCTTAGTAAATTTGTTCTAGCCTTTGTTGATGATATCCTTGTCTTTTCTAAGACCAAGGCAGAGCATGAGTCGCACTTGAAATCTGTTCCGGAGACTCTTAGAAATCACCAATTGAAGGCTAAATTTTCTAAATGCCATTTCTGGAAAAATGAAGCCCGATTTCTTGGACATATTGTTTCAGGTAATGGAGTTTCTATTGATCCAGCCAAGATCACTGCGATCAACGTAAATCATTCTTTCTTTCCCTTTTTCTTTGTCATTTAATTATTTTATCTTGTCAGCTGTTCTTATTTCTCCCTATTCTGTTACAGGGTTTGGAAACTCCTAAGACTCCATCAGATATTTGTAGTTTTTTGGTCCTTGCCGGTTTACCGGAGATTCATTGAGAATTTTGTTTGGATTGCTGCACCTCTCACTGATTTGACTCGTACGAATGCTAAGTTTATCTGGGATAAGAAGTATGAAGCTGCATTCGATGAGTTAAAGAGCAAGCTGACTTTCGCACTTGTTCTTCCCGTTCCGAATGGAAATGAGGGATTGACGGTATACACTGATGCTAGTCGTGAGGGATTGGGTGCTGTTCTCATGCAGGATGGTAAGGTCATTTCCTATGCCAGCCGCCATGAGGCTAATTATGCTGCTCATGATTTAGAGTTGCTTGCTGTTGTCTTCGCTTTGAAGCTCTGGAGGCATCATCTTCTTGGAGCTAAGTTTGAGCTTTTCACTGATCATCAGTCTCTAAGATATATTTTCACCCAGAAGGATTTGAATAAGAGGCAAGTTCGTTGGCTTGAGTTTCTGGCTTCTTACGACCTCGATATTAGCTATACTCCCGGTAAAGCTAATGTTGTGGTCGATGCTCTGAGTCGGAAGAAGGCTTTGTTATGTCATCTTGTTGTTTCTTATCCTCTTCTAGATCGAATCAAGGCTAAGCAAGATGAGGATGAGATGCTTAGATTGATGAAGGAGAGTGTTCGTGGAAGGGTTGGTGAAAGTAGTGGTGGTTGTAGTGGAGCTCAGATCGATGATGGTGGGATTTTGAGGATTAATGGTAGGATTTGTGTTCTTATTGTTAATGGATTGAGGCAGGAGTTGCTTTGTGAGAATCATCGATCCAGACTTTTTATTCATCCTGGTGTGTCGAAGATGTATCAGGATATGAAGAGGCTTTATTGGTGGAAGGGTATAAAGCGGGATATCTCTATCTTTATTAGTCGGTGTGCGACTTGTCAGCAAGTCAAAGCCGATCGTTTGAAGACCATTGGTTTGTTGCAGCACCTTGAGATTCCTAATTGGAAGTGGGAACAGGTTTCCATGGATTTCGTTGATGTATTACCGAGGTCTGGGAGGGGTAACGAGAGTATATGAGTTATTGTGGATAAATTGACCAAGTCTGCTCATTTCATTCCGGTCAAGTCTACCCGTTCTGCTACTAGCTTATCTGAGATCTACATGAGAGAGATTGTTCGTCTCTATGGTGTTCCTCTCAGTATTGTTTGTGATCGTGATCCTACCTTTACCAGTTAGCATTGGAAAGCTTTTTAGGAATCTTTGGATACTCATCTGAATCCGAGCACTGCTTACCATCCACAGACCGACGGTCAAACGGAAGGAGTGAATCAAATTCTCGAAGATCTTCTTCGTGCTTGTATGCTTGATTATGGAGGATCTTAGGAAGATGATCTCCATCTTGTCGAATTCACCTACAATAATAGTTATCAGGTATAATCTAATCTTCTGTTTTAAGCTTATCTTAATCTCTTTATCTATCTCATTCCATCTTTGAATTCGGGGCAGTATCAAAATGTCTCCGTTTGCTGCTCTTTACGGACGACCTTGTAGATCTCCATCTTGCTGGATTGAACCCGGTAATCGTTTGGTTCTTAGTCCCGGTTTGGTTTTGGAGGCTTCTGAGAGAGTTGAGGAGATTAAGAGGAGGTTGAGGGTTGCTTAGGATAGGCAGAAGAAGTACGCCGATAGGCGTAGGCAGAGTATGGAGTTTGCTGTTGGTGATCAGGTTTTCCTTAAGATCTCTCTCTTAAGGAATGTCATTCATTTTGATCGTAGAAGGAAGCTTTCTTCTAGGTTCATCGGTCCTTTCCGCATTGTGGAAAGAGTTGGTTCTTTAGCTTATCTTCTGGATTTGCCTGAGAAGCTTTATGGAGTGCATGATGTATTCCATGTCTCTCATCTACGCCAGTATCTCCATGATACATCTCTTATTGTTCAGCCTTCTGATCTTGATAGATTGGATATTAAGCCTAATCTGACTGTCGAGAGGAAGCCACTTCGTATTGTTGACAGAGGTATGAAGCAGCTAAGAAGGAAATATGTTAGTCTGGTCAAAGTACAATGGAGTATTGATGATCGAGAGTGTACTTGGGAGACGGAGGAGAGCATTCGTTCTTCGAATCCGGAATTATGTTTTTAGGTATTATTTTGCTTTTCTATCTTGTTTTCTTTATTTTCCTTGTTCATTTTTTCGAGGACGAAAAGATTTGAGTGGGGAAGAGTGTAAGAACCCTAGATTTCTAAATTTGATTTTATGTCATTTTAAAAATATTTTAAATTTATTTTTATTTCAAGATTTCATTTTAAAATATTTTTAAAGTGATGTTAAAATTATTCCAAGGCTTATTGTATTTTATTTACAATTTTTAAATCCTAGTTTCAATTTTTATGCAATTTTCTTAATTAATTTATATTTTTATAAAATTTATTTATTTATTTTCTTTCTTACTTACTTTTTGTTTTTTTTTCTATTTACTTACTTACATTTTCATGTGTATAAAATAAAATAAAAGAAATATAAAGAGCCATAACCTTTTCATATACCATAACCTTTAATATGCTTTTATCTTTTCATTTTCAAGTGACATGTTCATTGAATTTGCCGACAACATATTCTTTCTTCAGCTGCGCCTTTTTTTTCATTTTTCACGTATGCAAAACTTTTCTTCATCTCTAAAAGAATTAGGCCATCATCATTTCTGGGAAAAAACTTTGGCAAATTCATGCATAAATTTAATATCTTCTTCTTTGTTTTACTTGAATCTTTGCCTTGCTTCTACCTATCATGCTCAGCCATAGGCTCCTCCATCACCACATCACCTCCACCATACTCTACTGCAACCTCCTCCAACTCCTCTGTCCAGTCAGGCCGTGGCCTTCCCAAAGTTGTAAACTCCACAAAAAAATTGCACCATCACTTGAAATCTAGCCTAGCCGAACCCTTAGGCCATCACCACTCCACATACCCCTCTCGAGCACCCTTAGCACCACCTCCACCAGCCTCTAACTGACCATAGGCCACTGATGCACCATCACCTGAACACCACCAAGCAAGGCCGAGCCACCTATGGTCATAGCCGAGCTTTGTTGTTGCGCCAAATCTCCTTTTGTTGCCTTGACTTTTGTATTTTCATGTCAAAACTTTCACCCCTTCATCTCCAAGCTAGGCCGAGCCATGTTGTTCCATAACTGACCCAAACTCATAGCCTAGGCCGAGCACTTGAACCATATGGCCGAGCATATGATTGATTGAAACATTGTCAAGTTGTTTAGTTCTTTGTTGTTCCTTATTTTCAAGTTGTTTTAATGTTATATTTGTGTTGTAAATTCATGTTTTCAATATCTTGTTTTGTTTGCTATGTACAAGATGACCACTTTGGCTCTCCCCTCACTTGAATCTGTATTCGTGCCATCGTGCTTTCCGGAACTTTATTTGTGTGTCTGAATTTGTTAACTCCAGCATTTTGAGGTGAGTATTTCAAACACGACATCAGTACTTATATAATTAGTAAATTGACACCATGTGAATCTATAGGTTATATTATTATGTTATACCTGCTTGTGATATGATCATGCAATGTTAGCCCTTCTTATACACCTGTCATATCATCTGTTACTATTATATAATGTTATACTATTTATTTATATCAGTTTATCACGCTGCAAGTACCCTATAGAATAGAATCACTATGGTTGAAATGATACATACCCGAATGGACTTTAGAATAGGGAAAAATCGTTATGGGCTGAAATGATAGGCCTGGGCGATTTTTATTTATTTCATTTTACTTGGGATTGCGGGTTTGAAATGATAGAACCCGGATTTTCTTCTTAAATTACGGATTGAAATGATATATTATCTGTGTCACTTGACTTAGGTTAGAAAATATTATACAGACCCGTGGTTAATGTATATATTTTTCTAAAAATGTTAAAGTATTTTAAAAGTGTAAATTTATGATAATTTAATTTAAAATTGAATTTAAATGATTTTTATAAAGTGTTAATGATTTTTGTACAAGTTAAAATGTGAAATAAATGATTGGTTAAGTTGAAATTTGGAATATAACTTAAAATTGAAATTTGAGAATCTTGTTTAAAAGTGAAATTTAAATTAAATAAATAAAAATGAAAATAAGTTATATTTGGAAATTTAAATTTAAGTGTTAAGTTAAATTTTAAAATAAAAAGAATAGAAATTGATGTGCTTGAATTTAAAAAGTAAATTATTAAATTTTGATTTTTGTATGAAAATTTATTTTATAAAATCATAAATTAAAGGGTATTTAAATGATCATTTTTAAAGTGAGAAAATATGATTTTTATAAGTCAAATGGTTTAAATTAAATCTTAATTGTTTATGAAATTGTATTGAAAATTTGGAATTTAATTAACAGCATTTCTGAAATGCTATCATTTCTAAAGTAAAAGATATTACAGCATTTCTAAGTGCTGCAGATGATACAAATGAACTGAAATACTAAAATGAACTAAGAGCTATTACAGCACTTTGTAAGTGCTGTAATTGCAGAAACTAAAACTTGAACTTGAACTGTTACAGCAGTTTTAAATGTTGTCTTTGCTTAATTGAATTGTTTTAAATGTAACTTACCATAGCATTTTTCTAAATGCTGCGAAAGTTAAAATTTCACTGCTTTAAAAAATTTAGGTGAATAAATGAGTTACGAAAAGATTAAATTTTTGGGAATTTAATATTTGATACTAAATATAGTAACTTCAAATTTAAAAAGTTTAAGTGGATTTGATTTGAAATATAAACCATTTTTAAATGTGATTTGAAATGGTATTTAAATTTAGTAAAAATGAATGAGTTTTGAAAAGGATACGATATTTTGATATTTTGAAATGATATTGAATTTTTGAAATGATATTTGATTTTCGAAGTATAAAATACTATTTTTGAAATTATAACCACGGGTTATAATAACGATTGGTTGTTAAAGAGACAGGGATCGGATATGGACATACTCTCTGTTGATACCGAAAACCACTTTAACAACTGTGTACGCGGTGGAGTTCCAAAATGAAGTAGGATGGTGGCGACATTCTTGAGGTATATTACATGGACCCAACTCCCGTGAGTTGGCTTAAGGTGGCTAAAACAGGAGCGATCTCGGGCCAAAAGGGGCAGCTCCTCTGGTCGGATGCACTTCTTCGATACCATTCTATAACTCTGTCATTGCATGGTGGCCACCTTTGATTTGGGAGTGTGTTTCAAGGTGGGCGTATGTGGCTGCTACGTTACCACCAGCCCGTGTGCGTAATTGGTATATCTACCCTGGCATTGCCTCGTGTGCCGTGTCACCTAGCATATCGAGCCTTACTACGAGTTTTTATTTGTGTCGTACCTATGGAGTATCTTATCATAGTCTTCCGATTAGGAGATATGCATGTACTGTACAGACTGCTGACATTATTTGTGTTAAGGGCTATATGGGTAACCCCTTAACGCTATTTTAAAGTAAGTTTATTTTACTGTAGATATTATTATAATTGCACAATATTACTACATAGTAAATAGTTTAACGGATCCTTAGAGGATGGTCGGTCCCAAACATCCTTTAAGTTACTTGTGCATTTACTCCAGTTCACTTGAGTTGGTTTACGTTATATAAGTATGTATGTCCTGACTCGAGTGTTTTATGTTTTGCTTTACGCTCGGGTCAGCCAGAGTATTCACAGCTTTGGATTTCTCTTTCTGGAGCTAGTCTTTGCGGGAGATTCTGCTTATCTATTTATCTACCTACTTCAGTTTCAGTTATTCTAGTTTATCTCATGTATTAGTGAACTTCTATGTATTTGAGATTTCTATTATGTTGTTTCTGTAACGACCCGTAAATTTTCGATAATTAAAATAGCAAAATTTAATAAGATTTCGTGATTTAGTGTTAGAAAAAAATTTGCAAGTCGTTTGGAATAATAATAACTAGAATGAAATGCAACAAAATTTTATCTAAGTTAATTATTTATGAATTGAATGAAATCCCAAATCAATTGAAATAATATGTAGCCAAAGGTAATTGAATGAATTTTTATTGTATAGGTAATTGTGACACTTGTTTGTAGATAATAAATTTATAAGTAATTAAAAGTTAACGGTGATAATTATTTAAGTTACCTATTCATTTAGTTAGTCGAATTGAATTTGTGAACCAATTGCAATTGAAATGAAAGTTTATATATTATTTGAGTGCATTATCTCTAACTGTAGTTAAATAATAATGTGGAATACATTTGATGAAATATAGTAAATCGAATGATAATGAAATTTTTATTTAAAAAATCCAATATTGAAATCCGTCAAATATTGAACAATTAAATTGTTTAAATTTAATATTTGGAATTTATTGAATAATTGAATAACGGGAATTGAATAACTGTTTTAATGAAAATGGTTGTTCTATAATTTGAATTTGTTAAATTTTATAAGTTCGTTTTGAATATTTCAAAAGATAGTGATTTAAGAATAATCAAATTTGTTTAAATTTAATATTACAAATGTTTGAATAATTAAATTCCGAATTTGATATGATTAATTTGATATTGAAATTTAATATATGGAAATAGAGTGAATAATTGAAATTTGATTTAATATGATTCAAATTGGTTTTCAAAGTGAATGTAAGTTATATTGGGATTATAATAGAGTTAATAAGATTTTAAAAATTGGTATTTATTGGATAATTGAATAATGGGTATAATATGATTAAAAATGATTTGAAAATTTTATTTTATCATATTAAAGTTAGAATGATGTTGTAGAACTTTTAAAATCGAATTAAAAGTAAATTTGTGAAAATTGAATATTTTAATATTTAATTGACGAGTTAAAATAGACATTTTTCAAACAGTATCGGATTTCGACGAAACCAGTTTCATCGAATCCGTAACGTGATATTATGGTAAGATTTCAAATTTCGTGTCAATCGGATTTACCGTTTGTCCGGAGCGAGCCAAAATGCATAGAAATTCGTTTAATCGGTTTAATTTAAATTTGATCGTTTATTTCCGTAACTCGCACATACGATCGAATTAGCCGAAACCTGTTCCATTATGTCTGGAACGCGGGGTAAACCCTAGAAACGCCGGTTACCATGCGTAAATCGGAGTTTGAAAATTCCGGAATAAATAGTGTTCGTCGGAATTTCTATATAAGCACGATATTATTTCATTTGCAAAAAAAAAAACTAAACCCTAGGGTTTGCTTCAGCCGCCGCCTCTTATTATAATCAACGGCCAGAAATACTAAATTTCTTCCTCCGATTTCTCCAAATCTATGAATCGAATCGAGAAGTTGTCAACTAGAAGATTGTAGAGGCCATTGAGTTCTAGATATCCAACGGGTATGATCGTAATTGGAGCGGTCGATCAGCGGCAATCTACGTTCAAAGGTCCAACGTTTGCTCACGGTATTCGTGTGCCACCTAGGGCCGAGCTCCACCATATTCGAGCCGAGGGTCGAGCACGAGACAAGCTTTGGAATGGTGTATCCTGATCGTCTTGGAAGTCATTGTGATTGTTGCGTGTATTAGGGCAAATAGGCGGCATTGGGTTCACGTCGAACCTGGAAACGATCGCGTGGGGGAAGAAGCTTGCACACGGCTTGGATTTGCAGGCTTTGAGATGGGCGGTCCAGATATGGTTAGGGCTAGAAAAGAAAATATAAAATGTAAATTTATTATATTTTAATTCGTATAAACTTTAAACTATCATATCTTTTTGATACGAGGTCGTATTGTGACGAAACGAATTGCGACGGGTTCGTTTTGTCGAGCACTATGCAATGGAGCTGGATTGGAATCGTTTGGAGCTAGTGAAAATTTCGGGTAAAATTAAACGCTCGTTTAATCTTATTCGAAATAAAAACGCTGGAACTACATTGAAATCAAGGTGAGTGTTTTATAACGCTCATAACGTACTAAATATCTTTATGCTAGTTAAATTTGACATTATGAAGTGATATGAATTTTATTTGTCGTTGTTTGACAAAATTTAATTGTCATTTGAATTCACCATTGAAAAATTAAATTGACAGTTAAATTGAAATTAAAATTGAATTGCGATTAAATTACCTGACATTGATAACTATGAAATTGCCATGAATTGTATTGTCTATTGGATGATTTATTTCGATGGATGCTATTGGTTGATATTTAAATGTTTGGATGTTTATTTTCTTATATATAACCTCTTATGCATACATATGACACTATGATTGGTTTAAGTGATATACATTCATCCCTGGCATTTAATTAAGATAAATAATCACTTGGCCATAGGATAGAAAATCATATACGGACACCGAATTGGCTAAAATTAATAATGTTTAAAATCGTCGATTTGAAATTTATTTAAATGTTTTGATTTAAAAGTTATAAATAGAAATCAATTTATGAAATCGAATTTATCGAAAAATGAAGTTTGGAATGTTGAAATAAATTTTGGTTAAAAGTAATTGTTAAATAATCAAAGTGGAGACTTTGGAATTTAAAATGGCGATATGATTGAATTTCAAAAATTGATTTGTTTAAAGATTGAACCCTTAATTCGAGCTTTGAATATTACTAAGCAAAAGCGACATAAAATGATATTTTGAAATTGAGCTTGAAATTGAATCACATTAGTAATTGGGATTTAAATTTGAATATTGAAGGATAATTTTGTTGAGTGTTATAAATTGATATTTTCAAAAATCAAGTTAAAAATCGATATAAATTGAAATTGAATAAATTGAAGGTGAATGTAAAATTGAATTAATTTGAAGTCAAAGTCGACATCGATTTGAATTGAAATCGAAATTGAATCGGTAGAAGGGAAATTGAAATTGCTTTGAATTTGGAAGTTATAATTGAAATGGTTTGGTTTTGAAGCTGTTTTATTTTGTTTTCCAAATTACTCAGTTATATAAACCATTTTTAAATACTTAAACAATTTTAATCTATTTTAAATCTACTTAACCTAATTTAAATTATTTTAAACTAGTTTATCTATTTCAAATCCATTTTAAGATTTTAAGTATTTTTAACTATTTTATTCATTTAAAACTACTTTTAAACTACTTAAAACTATTTTCTAAAATTCCAAACTGGTCAATAAGGTGAAATGTTTATGTTTTAATCTTGAATTTAAATACGAATTGGGTTAAATGAATCCTAAATTGAAATTCGAAATGATCTTGAAATTGAAATGAGATATCGATGCGAAAAAAGATTTTTGAAACGGAATCTTACATTTGAATAGATACGATGATATTTGAAATGGATTTGATTTTTGAAGCGAATATGATATTTTGATATCAATTATGAATCGACTTGAAATGTAAAAGGTCCAACGGTGTAATAATACATAGTTATTAAAGAGACCGGGATCGGATATGGACATACTCTCTGTCGATACCGAAAACCACTTTAATAACTATTATACGCGTAGTGTTGATCCAGAATGAAGTGGATGGTTTGGTGAATGCGTTGACAGAAGAAAGAGAATGATATTGGACGACCCCTGACATGACTAAAATAGGAGCCGTGTCGGGCCATTGAGTTTCACCATCTCTAGCGGACACACTTCTTCGATGCCATATCTATTACATTTGTGATTTGATTTGGGTGCACCCCTCGATTTGGGAGTGTTGTTTCGGGGTGTTGAGGTAGCTGTTGGCTATGCTCAACATCAGTCCGGATCACACAACTACTAGTATCCTAGTTGGTATCGCCTCATGTACCTTGTCATACTGATTATCCTATTCGCGACCACTACGTTTTGTTTTGTGTTATACCTATGGGGTACCCTCTGATAACCACCAGTTTACGGTGGGGCTTACGGTGCTGTATAGAGTATGGCATTATAAAAATGTGTTAATGGGGATTATGGTAACGCCTTAACGCTATTTTAATACTTTATATTACTGATAAGCATTATCTACTTAGCGTACATTACTACATAGTAGATAGTTTAACGGATCCTTAAGAGATGGAAAATCCTGTATCATCTCTTGAGTTATTGCACGCATGTTGACAATGGATATGAGCTGTCAAACCCCGTAAACATCTCTGACGCCATTACACTGATATTTATTTACGATTGATTTAACTTTCATAAGGATATTTTAGTCTTGACTCGAGTGTTTTGTCTTTTCATTACGCTCGGGTCAGTCCTGAGTTTTTCAGATTTTAAAGATCTATTCTGGAGGATGAAGACGAAGATTCGGTATACTATTACTATTATTACCCTTGCATCATGCTATCTGCTGCATTATTTTAATTTTTCTGTTGTATATGTATAACTCTGATAAATGATGTATAAATAATTGTCAAAGTATAGTAAACAGCTTCATGAACTGTTTATTTGACTATTATATTTTATCGTTCCGCTGTGAGATTCTGTGTTGTTTCATTTCCTTTATTTCTCTTTCTTTTCTTTTCTTATTTACCCCAATAACCATCTGCCCTTTTGAATGGTTTGGAATTGACATGTGTATTTGATCGTCGGTTTAAACTGTCCAAAAAGGCGGGTCGTTACAGCTGGTATCAGAGCTTTGGTTCAGCGATAACCTTAGCTTTGTGGGGTCTGACTCTTTATAATTAGGGTAGTCATACCCTATGATGAGTCTTTGAGTGTGTATATATGAGAGAGCGTTTTGTTAGTGATGTAAAATGTTTTATATTGTGTCGGTTGATTTGTTGAGTGGCTTATGGATTCTGGTCAATACGAGTAATTAACGTCATTGATAGGGATCTCTAAACACTTAAACAGAACAATTCGACATAGTATTTTTTTTAAATTGGGTAAATGAAATAATTTTTCTCTAATTATATTTGGTATACAAAGAAAATTTTCAGAAATTATTGTGACTTATCTAGCTTACCTGGTTGTTAGAAATGATATATTGGTTATTATCATTAATTGGATATTGTAAATTAATAAATTAGGTGAATTACAAAAATGAACAGTGATAAAACAACTTGTGGAATATTTCAAGAAAGTAAAATCCTATAAGAATATTTTATAAAGGTGACTTATAAATTAAAATAGATTTAAATTGGAAAATATTGAATTTAAGACCCGGAGATCTTGAAAAATGGTTTTCAAAGCTTTGAAGAAATATATAGTAATATTAGTTGAGAATTGTTTATGGAAATATTTTGAAAGGATTTTTAAAGGAAGGAATGAATTCAGTACTCCTCTCTTATGTCGCTGGAAAATAACTTCGGTGATGACTGCGCAGCATCATCGACGTTCATTTTCGAGTCTCAAAGTGGAGGAGACTTCTAAGAAGCATTGCTTTTCTTCGAAATTATTTTGGGTAAATGGGTTTTGGCTTAAACTCCAAAGTTATGATTTGATATATTAAAGATATAAGTGTATATGTTTATTTTAAACGATTTGAAAAGAACCGGGCCTTTAAATTTCTAAGTTATGTTAATTAGTAATTTTCAAATTATTTGAATGAAATGTGAATAACCAGAATTTATAAAATAAGAGGATTAAGATATCTAAGCTTATTGTTTTGGGAAAACTTTAAAGTTGAAAGGTAAAAAGGATTTAAACAAATTAAATTTATGAACATTCTAATTAAGTAAAATGAAATGCTATAAATTTGTATAATACCAAAAATTACATTCTGATAACATATAACGAGACTTACCAAATGTTAAAAGTTAAAATGATGTTTTGGATATGTAATGAGATATTATATAGATAAACAGAAACTGAAAGTAATTGAAATATACAAGTAAGGAAAACTCAAAAGGAATTAAAATGTATATAAATGGAAAATTTGGTTGTGATAAAAATGTTACAAACTTAAATATAGCATGAAATGATGAATGGATAAATGGAACAAGTAAGTGAACTTAGGAAAGAAGATAAATGAATCGTATTATATCTTTGTAAATTGGTTATAGAAAATAAATATAAATTGCGAAGGGGTTGTAAAATTTTTCTGAATTTGTAACCTTTAAGATAACTGTAAACTAAGAAAAGTCATTTATGAGAGGTTAGACTTTTATAGGATGATTAATAAACTAAAGTGCCGGTTAATAAAATGTTCCACAAATGAATTCGTTATTAACTGAAATTATGAAAATGCAATAAATGTAAAAAAAAAAGAATTTGGTATAGCTAAGAATCAATTGGGAAAAGAAATTGAGTTTAATGCTTAAAATGAAATTGAGTAAGCAAATTCTTTGATATGATGTTTAAGAAAAGATAATGTTAAAGAACATGCTATGTAAAGAAATGAATATACTAACTGAATAATGGATTGTGAATAATTAATTGTAAATAAAAAAATAAAAGCCAATAAAATAATTTAGTATAGATAAATTGGATAGAAATCCATTGGAAGGTAATACGTGAGTTGTACGTATATTATTTTGTTCGCATAACGATTTGATCCAAATTCGAGCATAAAATTTCGAGATGATTCATGTAACGACCCGCCATTTTGGACAGTTTAAACCGACGATCAAATACACATGTCGATTCCAAACCATTAAAAAGGGAAGATGGTTATTGGGGTAAATAAGAAAAGAAAAGGAAGAGAAATAAAGGAAATGAAACAATACAGAATCTCGCAGCGGAACGATAAAATATAGTAGTCAAATAAACAGTTCATGAAGCTGTCTACTATACTTTGACAATTATTTATACAACATTTATCATAGTTTATACATATACAACAGAACAATTAAATAATGCAGCAGATAACATGATGCAAGGGTAATAATAGTAATAGTATACCAAATCTTCGTCTTCGTCCTCCAGAATAGATCTTCAAAATCTGAAAACTCAGGACTGACCCGAGCGTAATGAAAAGACAAAACACTTGAGTCAGGACTAAAATATCCTTATGAAAGTTAAATCAATCATAAATAAATATGAGTGTAACAGCATCAAAGATGTTTACGGGGTTTGACATCTCATATCCAGTGTCAACGTGCGTGCAATAACTCAAAAGATGTTACGGGATTTTCCATCTCTCAAGGATCCGTGAAACTATCTACTATGTAGTAATATACGCTAAGTAGATAATGCCTATCAGTAATATAAAGTATCAAAATAGCGTTAAGGCGTTACCATAATCCCCCTTAAGACATTTTATATTCCCAAAAGCATATACAAGACCGTAGTTTCCCCAAAACCGGAAGTCACTAGAGGGAAATCCATATACTCTAGGTACAAATCAAACGTAGTGGTCGCGAATAGGATAATCAGTATGACAAGGTACATGAGGCGATACCAACTAGGATACTAGTAGTTGCGTGATCCAGACTGATGTTGGGCATAGCCAGCAGCCACCCCAACACCGCGAAACAACACTCCGAAATCAAGGGGTGCACCCAAATCGCATCACAAATGTAATAGAAATGGTATCGAAGAAGCGTGTCCGCTAGAGGTGGTGAACCTCAATGGCCCGGCGCGGCTCCTGTTTTAGTCATGTCAGGGGTCATCCAATATCATTCTCTTTCTTCAGTCAACGCGTTCACCAAATCATACACTTCATTCTGGATCAACACTCCGCGTATAATAGTTATTAAAGTGGTGTTCGGTATCGATAGAGAGTATGTCCATATCCGATCCCGGTCTCTTTAACAACTACGTATTATTACACCGTTGGCTCTTTTATATTTCAAATCGATTCATAATTGATATCAAAATATCATATTCGCTTCAAAAATCAAGTCCATTTCAAATATCATCGTATCTATTCAAATGAAAGATCCCGTTTCAAAAATCATTTTTCGCATCAATATCTCATTCGATTTCAAAATCATTTCGAATTTCAATTTAGGTTGCAACTTCATTTAACTCAATTCGTATTTAAATTCAAGATTTAAACATAAACATTTCACCTTATTAACCAATTTGGAATCTTAGAAAAATAGTTTTAAGTAGTTTAAAAGTAGTTTAAATAATTAAAATACTTAAAATACTTAAACTCTTAAAATGGATGTGAAATAGATAAATTAGTTTAAAATTATTTAAAATGGGTTAAGTAGATTTAAAATAGATTAAAACACTTTAAGTATCCAAAATGGCTTATATAACCGAGTAATTTGGAAAACAAATAAAACAGCTTCAAAACCAATCCATTTCAATTTATAACATCCCAATTCAAATCACTTTCAATTTCCATTCTACCGATTCAATTTCGATTTCAATTCAAAACAACGTCGACTTTAACTTCAAATCAATTCAATTCTACATTCACCTTCAATTTATTCAATTTCAATTTTTATCGATTTGGAGCTTGATTTCAAAATATCCATTTATAACACTTAACAAATTTTCCATCAATATTCAAGTTTAAATCCAAATTTCAAATATGGTTCAATTCCAAGCTCGATTTCATAATATCATTTTTATGTCACTTTTACGTGGTAATATTCAAAGCTCAAATTTAATGTTCAATCTTTAAAACAAACAAATTTCCGAAATTCAATCATATCCAAATTTTAAATCTCAAAGTCTCCACTTAAATTTTATTCAACAATTTCTTTTAACCAAAATTTTATTTCAACATTCCAAACTCAATTTTTCGATAAATTCGATTTCTATAAATTGATTTCTATTTATAACTTTTAAATCGAAATATTTAAATAAATTTCAAATCGACGATTTCAAAATTTATTAATTTAGCCAATTCGGTGTCCGTATATAATTTTCTATCCTATGGCCAAGTAATTGTTTATTTCATTTAAATGTCAGGGATGAGTATATATTACTTAAATTAAATCACAGTATCATATGTATGCATAACAGGATCTATATAAACAAATAAACATCCAAACATTCAATTATCAACCAATAGCATCCATCAAAATACATCATTCAATAAACAATCCAATTCATGGCAGTTTCATAGTTATCAACGTCAGGTAATTTAATCGCAATTCAATTCAATTTAACTGTCAATTTAATTTCAACGGTTAATTCAAATGACAATCTATATGACAATTAAATTCTATCAAACAACGACAAATAAAATCATAACTCTTCATAATATCAAATTTAACTAGCATAAAGATATTTAGTACGTTGTGAGCGTTATAAAACACTCACCTTGATTTCAATGCAGTTCCAGCATTTCATTTCGAATAAAATTAAACGAGCGTTTAATTTTACCTGAAATTTTCACTAACTCCAAACAACTCCAATCCAGTTGCATCGCGTAGAGCTCATCCATACGATTCCAACGCAAAAATTTTCGTCCGAATCCGACCTCGCATGCAAAAGTTAGAGCATTTTAAAGTTAATACGAATTATGGTGTTGGGGTGGCTGCTGGCTATGCCCAACATCAGTCCGGATCACGCAACTACTAGTATCCTAGTTGGTATCGCCTCATGTACCTTGTCATACTGATTATCCTATTCGCGACCACTACGTTTGATTTGTACCTTGAGTATATGGATTGCCCTCTGGTGACTTCCGGTTTTGGGGAAACTACGGTCTTGTATATGCTTTTGGGAATATAAAATGTGTTAAGGGGGATTATGGTAACGCCTTAACGCTATTTTGATACTTTATATTACTGATAGGCATTATCTACTTAGCGTATATTGCTACATAGTAGATAGTTTCATAGATCCTTGAGAGATGGAAAATCCCGTAACATCTTTTGAGTTATTGCACGCACGTTGACACTGGATATGAGATGTCAAACCCCGTAAACATCTTTGACGCCGTTACACTCATATTTATTTACGATTGATTTAACTTTCATAAGGATATTTTAGTCCTGACTCGAGTGTTTTGTCTTTTCATTACGCTCAGGTCAGTCCTGAGTTTTCAGATTTTGAAGATCTATTCTGGAGGACGAAGACGAAGATTTGGTATACTATTACTATTATTACCCTTGCATCATGTTATCTGCTGCATTATTTAATTGTTCTGTTGTATATGTATAAACTCTGATAAATGTTGTATAAATAATTGTCAAAGTATAGTAGATAGCTTCATGAACTGTTTATTTGACTATTATATTTTATCGTTCCGCTGCGAGATTTTGTGTTGTTTCATTTCCTTTATTTCTCTTCCTTTTCTTTTCTTATTTACCCCAATAACCATCTGCCCTTTTTAATGGTTTGGAATCGACATGTATATTTGATCGTCGGTTTAAACTGTCCAAAAAGGTGGGTCGTTACAATTCATATCGATCTAAGTTAGGATTTTCCACTCGATTCTCGACGGCGAACCCTGGATATGGATTTTTGGTTTGATTCTGGAATTCTCTATCATAGTATATGGCTATGAAAGGAGAGTAACGGTTTCCAATCAAGGAACCAAATCTGAGTCCGCACTAGAGAGTCCTGCGAACGATACTAGTTTGGAAGTGAAATTGTGTGATCGAATAAGCGATTAGATTTGATATTGCCCACGAATGATATATGCATGGCTTACGAACTTAATTAAAGTTAATATTGGAAATTTATGATGCCAAATATAAAATGATTCTTTTAAAATTATATGATTTTGTTGTTATATGATTGTTAGTTGATTGTATATAATTCATTGAGTGTTAATGAAATTGAAAGCTATAAATCATTGAAATCAAATTGGAAGTTAAATGAATTTAAATAGAATTTAATTTGATTCAAAGTGGGAGTGAACTAATGTAAATATAAATTAGTGAATGTTAACTAATTGAATTGAGAATGAATGTTAGTAAAATCCAACGTTAATGAATCAACTGTGATTAAAATTGAAACCCAAGTCAATAAATATTAATGAGAAGTGAATTTATATTGATTTGTTATGGATTTATTGGATGGTAGTTGGATGATAATTGATTTGGTGGATGCATTTGTTGTTTTGTTGCATTCGCTATGTTGGTACATGTAGTTGTTATGTTGCTATATGATGTATATTGATATTATTTTCATATATGCATGTTTCTCATGGTTTGTTGAGTGTTTAGTAGGTGCGGATTATGCTTGCTTCGCATTTGGAGCTCGCTTTCGCGCTGTATTAGCCGTATATGCTCGCTAATAATATATAAGGTACATATCTCGGATTACATACCGTACTTTTACACCTTTTTTCCCAGCGGGATGCCTCATCACTTGATGAGATGTATATTTGTGATATATATACTGTCATTTTTTTTTCGATCGAGCCGCACAAAGGAGACTCTGCCGAAATTTTCCGTAAATCCGGGTGTAACGACCCGCCTTTTTGGACAGTTTAAACCGACGATCAAATACACATGTCGATTCCAAACCATTAAAAGGGCAGATAGTTATTGGGGTAATTAAGAAAAGAAAAGGAAGGGAAATAAAGGAAATGAAACAACACAGAATCTCACAGCGGAAGGCTAAAGTATAATAATAAAATAACAGTTCATGAAGCTGTTAATTAAATGAATACATTTGAAATGAATACATTTGATTATTATTATACAACATTTATCAGAGTTACATACACAGCAAATATCATACAACAATGCAGCGGAATGGAATGAATATAATAGTAGTAGATAATATACCAAATCTTCGTCTCCGTCCTCCAAGGAAATGATCTTCAACCTAAACTGAAAACTCAGGTCTGACCCGAGCGTAATGAAAAGACAAACACTCGAGTCAGGACTAAATATCCTCATGTAAGTTAAGTCAATATTAAATAAATATGAGTGTAACGGCGTCAGAGATGTTTACGGGATTTGACATCTCATATCCAGTGTCAACGTGCGTGCAATAACTCAAGAGATGTTACGGGATTTTCCATCTCTCAAGGATCCGTTAAACTATCTACTATGTAGTAATATACGCTAAGTAGATAATGTCTATCAGTAATATAAAGTATCAAAATAGCGTTAAGGCGTTACCATAATCCCCCTTAACACATTTTATATTCCCAAAAGCATATACAAGACCGTAGTTTCCCCAAAACCGGAAGTCACCAGAGGGCAATCCATATACTCAAGGTACAAATCAAAACGTAGTGGTCGCGAATAGGATAATCAGTATGACAAGGTACATGAGGCAATACCAACTAGGATACTAGTAGTTGCGTGATCCGGACTGATGTTGGGCATAGCCAGCAGCTACCCCAACACCGCGAAACAACACTCCGAAATCAAGGGGTGCACCCAAATCGCATCACAAATGTAATAGATATGGTATCGAAGAAGTGTGTCCGCTAGAGGTGGCGAACCTCAATGGCCCGGCGCGGCTCCTGTTTTAGTCATGTCAGGGGTCATCCAATAATCGTTCTCTTTCTTCAGTCAACGCGTTCACCAAACCATCCACTTCATTCTGGATCATCACTCCGCGTATAATAGTTATTAAAGTGGTTTTCGGTATCGACAGAGAGTATGTCCATATCCGATCCCGGTCTCTTTAATAACTACGTATTATTACACCTTTGGCTCTTTATATTTCAAATCGATTCATAATTGATATTAAAATATCATATTCGCTTCAAAAATCAAATCCATTCAAATATCATCGTATCTTTCAAAATATCAGATTTCATATTTAAATTCAAGATTTAAATATAAACATTTCACCTTACTGACCAGCTTAGGATTTTAGAAAAATAGTTTTAAGTAGTTTAAAAGTAGTTTTAAATAATTAAAATAGTTAAAAACACTTAAAATCTTTAAAATGGATTTAAAATAGATAAATTCGTTTAAAATAATTTAAATTGGGTTAAGTAGATTTAAAATAGATTAAAATAGTTTAAGTATTCAAAATGGTTTATATAACAGAGTAATTTGGAAAACAAATTAAAACAGCTTCAAAATCAATCCATTTCAATTATAACTTCCCAATTCAAATCAATTTCAATTTCCATTCTACCGATTCAATTTCGATTTCAATTCAAAACAATGTCAACTTTTACTTCAAATCAATTCAATTCTACATTCCCCTTTAATTAATTCAATTTCAATTTATATCGATTTGGAGCTTGATTTCTCAAAATATCAATTTATAACACTTAACAAAATTTCCAACAATATTCAAGTTTAAATCCAAATTCCAAATATGATTCAATTCCAAACTCGATTTCAAAATATCATTTTCATATCACTTTTACTTAGTAATATTCAAAGCTCGAAATAATGTTCAATCTTTAAAATAAATAGATTTTTGAAATTCAATCATATCCAAATTTTTTTTTTTTTTTAAAGTCACAACTTAAATTATTTACCAATTTCTTTTAACCAAAATTTATTTCAACATTCCCACTCAATTTTTCGACAAATTCGATTTCTATAAATTGATTTCTATTTATAACTTTTAAATCAAAACATTTAAATAAATTTTAAATCGACGATTTCAAAAATTATTTATTTAGCTAATTCGGTGTCCGTATATAATTTTCTATTCTATGGCCAAGTAATTTTTTTAAAATTAAATGTCAGGAATGAGTATACATTACTTAAATTAATCTCAGTATCATATGTATGCATAACAGGATCTATATAAGCAAATAAACATCCAAACATTCAATTATCAACCAATAGCATCCATCAAAATACATCATCCAATAAACAATACAATTCATGGCAGTTTCATAGTTATCAATGTCAGGTAATTTAATCGCAATTCAATTTTAATTTCAATTTAACTGTCAATTTAATTTTTCAACGGTTAATGCAAATGACAAGCTATATGACAATTAAATTTTTACCAAACAACGACAAATAAAATCATAACACTTCATAATATCAAATTTAACTAGCATAAAAATATTTAGTACGGTGTGAGCGTTATAAAACACTCACCTTGATTTTACGATTTTAAATCAAATCGAACGACGTTCGATTTAACTCAAAATTTTCTCTAGCTCCAAATGATTCCAATCCAGTTCCATTGCGTAGAGCTCGTCCATACGATTCCAACGCAACTGGTTTCGCGCGTTTTCGACCTCGTATGAAAAAGATATGTATTTTTGAAGTTACACGAATTTTTAACTTAATAAATATACAACATTTTATTTAATTTTAACCTAAGCAGATCATCACCGTAGGATCTCACCCCTCAACATCAGGACCGCACCTTGCATCTCCATCTTCACGTTCGTTCTACAGGCTACAACACGCAACTTGAACCCATCTTCATGAAACTAGGGTTAAATTATGCTCCTTCTACAAGCAATTTGAACACGATCAGGTTACACCACTTCGAAGCCACCGTCTAACTCCACCTTCACCATCAATAGCCTGAAGCTCGGCCATCCCCTCTGCCTCGAATTGCGTGAAAAACGCAGCCCCTTCCTACACGATTTCCCGTTGATCCGTGGCTCCGTTTCCGATCATCTCCGTATGGATTTGAAGCTTTCATCGTGCTCTACAACTTTGCTTTTGGAATTTTTTGATTTCGTTGAACGGATTGAGAGATATTAACGAAAGAAGTTCGAGCAATTCTGACCTTCGAAAATAGGTGGCGGCCATGATTTAGAATTAGGGTTTCTGGATTATAATAATAATAAAACTGTCTCGGTTTGCGTGCGTATTTATATAGGTAGGTCCAAAATCATCCGAACTCCAATCGAGACGTGCCGCCAGGCGTTTATAAGGTTTTACCCCCATTCCGGACGCAATGAAATAGGTTTCGGAGGCTAATTCGATCGTATGTGAGAGTTACGGAAATAAACGATCAATTTTAAATTAAACCGATTAAACGATTTTCTATGCGTTTTGGCTTGCCCCGGACAAACGGTAAATCCGTTTGACTTGAAATTTGAAACCTTACAATAATATCACATTACGGATCCAATGAAACTTGTTTCGTCGAAATCCGAGACCGTTTGAAAAATGACTATTTTAACTCGCCAAATTGATATCAAAACAATTTCAACGCGTTTCGAGCTGCCACGGTCAAACGACAACTCCGATTGCTACGAAAATTGAAATCCGATAATAACTAACTATTACGGATCCAATGGAACTAGTTTCGTCCAATTCTGAGACTGTTCAAAATTTGGCTATTTTTCAGTCAATAATTAAATATTAAAATATTCAATTTTCACAAATTTACTTTTAATTCGATTTTAAAAGTTCTACAACATCATTCTAACTCTAATATGATAAAATAAAATTTTACAAATCCCTTTTATATCATATTAAACCCGTTATTCAATAAGTTCCAAATATTAAATTTTAACAATTTAATTGTTTAATATTTGACGGATTTCAATATTGGAATTTTAAATAAAATTTCATTATCAGTCGGTTTACTATATTACTTCGAATCAATTACCTTTGACTACATATTATTTCAATTGATTTGAGATTTCATTCAATTCATAAATAATTAACTAGATAAATTTGTTGCATTTCATTCTAGTTATTATTATTCCAAACGACTTACAAATTTTTTTCTAACACCAAATCCCGAAATCTTATTAAGTTAGCTAATTTAATTATCGAAAATTTACGGGTCGTTACACTCTCCCCCACTCAAAACTTTTCGTCCTCGAAAAGGAAAAGAAGGGAAAAGAAACTAAGTATAGAATTCAACATTAGATATATTTTATTCAAAGTTACCAACTTATAAAACAATGAAATTCCATTTATAAAGTCATAACTACGCTTCCACTAAGTTACTCCAAACGGCTTTCTAAACTTAAAAGTTAATTATCAAAACAAGTTATAAAAAAATTTAAACTTGAAAAAATTTTCTAACACCCGGATTTACGGAAAAATTCGGCAGAGTCTCCTTTGCGCGGCTCGATCGGAAAAAATATAATAGCATATATATCACAAATATACATCTCATCTCAATGATGAGGCATCCCATATGTGGGGAAACAACATATAAATATCACCAATATCATATAAAACCGTAAGCGTACCTTTTATTTAGCATTTATTAGCATTTTACTTACATGTTGCGTTTAACGTAGAAGCGAACTCCACAACGAAGCGCAACCCCTTTGCTACCTACTACAATGCTCAATAACTAAGTTAGAACCATGCATATAAAGATAGATCGATATATTTAGCCTACACAACATATATAACATATTTAGCTTCAAAACTGAGATTTCAATTTCTGGACAGCAAACAAATCTTAGCTTTAGGTCACCTAAACGGTAAAATTTGACAACAGAATCTAAACAAAAGTTGTTTCATTCATTTCAGGCTTTCCGGAATGTCCAAAATCATCGAATTTGGATCATCCGTTCAAAAGTTATGGCCGTTTTACTTAGGGGAAACGCTTCAGCCTGGGCAGTGTTGCGCAGGTCTGTGACGTTCACTCGTGGTTTCGACCTTCTAAACGGTGTCAAAACACAAAACACTTAAAACAAAAGTTTTAGCTTATGTTCTTAGCTTTCCAGAAAGTACAAGATCATCAAAATCCGATAAACCAGTAAAAAGATATGTCAAAAATACTAAGGGTGTATACTACAGATTTTACTTATTTTTACACAGGACAGCGAGTAACATTCAAGTTTTTAACCTAGTAGACGAAGGAATTTTCTCAAGTTATCTAAACAAAATTTGTGCTATAGTTTTTGAGCTTTTCGAAAAGTCCAAGATCGTCGAATTCCGTTCAGCCATTTAAAAGTTATGATTGTTTTCGTTTCAGCATATATTGGACAATGTTGGATTTTTTTTTTTTTTCAAAAATTTGCTTTTATTATTTCAAAGTACAAAACATCAAAACTTCAAATTTTTTAAAGAACAATCATAAACACAAAGCCATTTATTTCCTTATTCATCCATGCAATAGGTCTACATTTAACCTTTTTTCTGATTTATTCAAGTTTGTTTCATTCACATTTTTAATTCAAGTCAATTTGCTTCAATTTAAATTGAATTCAATTATATTTAATTTCACTTTGCTTCAAATTTGAATTTAATTATTTTACAATTTTACTCCGTTTATTCAATTCCATTAACACTAATGAATTCTACTTAATCAATTATCATCCATCTAACAGCCAATGCATATCAAACATTAACATCCATCCAAAATCTACACTAAATCAATTATACATTTTCAAGTCAACTTTAATTTCATACACTTCCAAGTTTATTGACATTTAGCTATATTCAAATTTAATTAGTTTCCATTTACCAATTCTATATTTCATTAAGTTTAAATTTTATTCATTCACTTATACATGTATCATTCATTTTACAGCTTAAATTTCTTTTATATTTACAACTATCAATAGATCTTTACATTTTATTTTTCACTCTCACACTGGTATATTATTACTCTACTTATCCTTATTAGCATTTTAAACCCTTTAAGTATTTGGTAAGTTATAGTTATGCAAATAGAATGTAGTTAAACAACATACAACTTCTTTTCATTTAAAGTTGAATTTTCCATTTATTAATTCTTAAGTCATTACTTAAATTTCACATTTACATTCACATATAGTATTTCCATTTTATATTAACATAATTGTGAATCTCCTTTAAATGTTAATTTAAATTCTAATCATTTACTAACAATTTTATTTATATTTGCAAACCATTAATTAAATGCACATTTCATTATTCAAACCTATACTCGTATATTATCCAATTAACAATCCATATAACATTTTGAACTTCTTAAGTATTTTGGTAAGTTATATCTATGCTATAGAATGAAATTTAATACTATACGAGTTTTACAGTTTCAATTTTATTTTAAGTTCATAATTTCCTAATTCTAAGGATTTCTACTTCAATTGATATTTTCACTTAGCTCTTAGGTTCATTTCTCATTTCACAATTCAGAAGTTCCTTAATGATTCAAGTCTAAATTCATTTCAATCATAAAAAAAAAATCATTAATTATTAAAGAACTTAAGAATTCCAATCCCGGTTTCATTTCAAATCAAGGTTTGAAATAATATATACTTATATAATTTATATATCAAATCATACTATAGAGAATGCAAAAACAAAATAAAATTTGAGTCAAAACAAGGTTTAGACAAGCTATTAAGTGGTCTCCCCCACTCGGACTCTCGAAAATAAACGCCGATGATGCGTGCACTCATCACCGAAATCATTTTCTAGCGTCAAGAGAAGGGAATATAACACTTATCATAAAAAAAAATCCTTCGAAAACAATTTCAACTCAATTATACTATCATATAATACTCATATTATGTTTTTCATATTCTTGTAAGTCAATTTCAAGCACCGGAATTTAAATTCCCAAATCCAAGTTAAAATTCATTTATATTCATTATCAATTGTGTTTACAAGATTTCATTTTCCTAAATCCATTGTTATTTAATCAATTGTTGTAAATATTGACTGATCAAACAATAACGATAATAATCTAATATTATCATCTCCTAACAATCAATTCAATCAAAATGAATAAATATTCAAATAATTCTTTTATATAAAATATATTCCAAAACGATATTGTGTTGGTTTGTCCTATTCGAGTGTTTAGAAATTCCTATCGACGCCTTGGCGTCCCAAGTATCGACCAGAATTCATAAATACTCAACGGAACAAATTAACACAATATAAAACCATTTTATATCAAATAACAAGTACGCTCTCTCATATACACTCAACTCATTCATATAGTTTACCTCTATTTCAATGAGTTATTCCCCACTAGAGCCAAGGTTTATCGCTAAACCAAAGCTCTGATACCAACTGTAACGACCCGCCTTTTTGGACAGTTTAAACCGACGATCAAATACACATGTCGATTCCAAACCATTAAAAGGGCAGATAGTTATTGGGGTAATTAAGAAAAGAAATGGAAGGGAAATAAAGGAAATGAAACAACACAGAATCTCACAGCGGAAGGCTAAAGTATAATAATAAAATAACAGTTCATGAAGCTGTTAATTAAATGAATACATTTGAAATGAATACATTTGATTATTATTATACAACATTTATCAGAGTTACATACACAGCAAATATCATACAACAATGCAGCGGAATGGAATGAATATAATAGTAGTAGATAATATACCAAATCTTCGTCTCCGTCCTCCAAGGAAATGATCTTCAACCTAAACTGAAAACTCAGGTCTGACCCGAGCGTAATGAAAAGACAAACACTCGAGTCAGGACTAAATATCCTCATGTAAGTTAAGTCAATCGTAAATAAATATGAGTGTAACGGCGTCAGAGATGTTTACGGGGTTTGACATCTCATATCCAGTGTCAACGTGCGTGCAATAACTCAAGAGATGTTACGGGATTTTCCATCTCTCAAGGATCCGTTAAACTATCTACTATGTAGTAATATACGCTAAGTAGACAATGTCTATCAGTAATATAAAGTATCAAAATAGCGTTAAGGCGTTACCATAATCCCCCTTAACACATTTTATATTCCCAAAAGCATATACAAGACCGTAGTTTCCCCAAAACTGGAAGTCACCAGAGGGCAATCCATATACTCAAGGTACAAATCAAAACGTAGTGGTCGCGAATAGGATAATCAGTATGACAAGGTACATGAGGCAATACCAACTAGGATACTAGTAGTTGCGTGATCCGGACTGATGTTGGGCATAGCCAGCAGCTACCCCAACACCGCGAAACAACACTCCGAAATCAAGGGGTTCACCCAAATCGCATCACAAATGTAATAGATATGGTATCGAAGAAGTGTGTCCGCTAGAGGTGGCGAACCTCAATGGCCCGGCGCGGCTCCTGTTTTAGTCATGTCAGGGGTCATCCAATAATCGTTCTCTTTCTTCAGTCAACGCGTTCACCAAACCATCCACTTCATTCTGGATCATCACTCCGCGTATAATAGTTATTAAAGTGGTTTTCGGTATCGACAGAGAGTATGTCCATATCCGATCCCGGTCTCTTTAATAACTACGTATTATTACACCTTTGGCTCTTTATATTTCAAATCGATTCATAATTGATATTAAAATATCATATTCGCTTCAAAAATCAAATCCATTCAAATATCATCGTATCTTTCAAAATATCAGATTTCATATTTAAATTCAAGATTTAAATATAAACATTTCACCTTACTGACCAGCTTAGGATTTTAGAAAAATAGTTTTAAGTAGTTTAAAAGTAGTTTTAAATAATTAAAATAGTTAAAAACACTTAAAATCTTTAAAATGGATTTAAAATAGATAAATTCGTTTAAAATAATTTAAATTGGGTTAAGTAGATTTAAAATAGTTTAAGTATTCAAAATGGTTTATATAACAGAGTAATTTGGAAAACAAATTAAAACAGCTTCAAAATCAATCCATTTCAATTATAACTTCCCAATTCAAATCAATTTCAATTTCCATTCTACCGATTCAATTTCGATTTCAATTCAAAACAATGTCAACTTTTACTTCAAATCAATTCAATTCTACATTCCCCTTTAATTAATTCAATTTCAATTTATATCGATTTGGAGCTTGATTTCTCAAAATATCAATTTATAACACTTAACAAAATTTCCAACAATATTCAAGTTTAAATCCAAATTCCAAATATGATTCAATTCCAAACTCGATTTCAAAATATCATTTTCATATCACTTTTACTTAGTAATATTCAAAGCTCGAAATAATGTTCAATCTTTAAAATAAATAGATTTTTGAAATTCAATCATATCCAAATTTTTATTTTTTTTTTAAAGTCACAACTTAAATTATTTACCAATTTCTTTTAACCAAAATTTATTTCAACATTCCAACTCAATTTTTCGACAAATTCGATTTCTATAAATTGATTTCTATTTATAACTTTTAAATCAAAACATTTAAATAAATTTTAAATTGACGATTTCAAAAATTATTTATTTAGCCAATTCGGTGTCCGTATATAATTTTCTATTCTATGGCCAAGTAATTTTTTTTCAATTAAATGTCAGGAATGAGTATACATTACTTAAATTAATCTCAGTATCATATGTATGCATAACAGGATCTATATAAGCAAATAAACATCCAAACATTCAATTATCAACCAATAGCATCCATCAAAATACATCATCCAATAAACAATACAATTCATGGCAGTTTCATAGTTATCAATGTCAGGTAATTTAATCGCAATTCAATTTTAATTTCAATTTAACTGTCAATTTAATTTTTCAACGGTTAATGCAAATGACAAGCTATATGACAATTAAATTTTTACCAAACAACGACAAATAAAATCATAACACTTCATAATATCAAATTTAACTAGCATAAAAATATTTAGTACGGTGTGAGCGTTATAAAACACTCACCTTGATTTTACGATTTTAAATCAAATCGAACGACGTTCGATTTAACTCAAAATTTTCTCTAGCTCCAAATGATTCCAATCCAGTTCTATTGCGTAGAGCTCGTCCATACGATTCCAACGCAACTGGTTTCGCGCGTTTTCGACCTCGTATGAAAAAGATATGTATTTTTGAAGTTACACGAATTTTTAACTTAATAAATATACAACATTTTATTTAATTTTAACCTAAGCAGATCATCACCGTAGGATCTCACCCCTCAACATCAGGACCGCACCTTGCATCTCCATCTTCACGTTCGTTCTACAGGCTACAACACGCAACTTGAACCCATCTTCATGAAACTAGGGTTAAATTATGCTCCTTCTACAAGCAATTTGAACACGATCAGGTTACACCACTTCGAAGCCACCGCCTAACTCCACCTTCACCATCAATAGCCTGAAGCTCAGCCATCCCCTCTGCCTCGAATTGCGTGAAAAACGCGGCCCCTTCCTACACGATTTCCCGTTGATCCGTGGCTCCGTTTCCTTATCATCTCCGTATGGATTTGAAGCTTTCATCGTGCTCTACAACTTTGCTTTTGGAATTTTTTGATTTCGTTGAACGGATTGAGAGATATTAACGAAAGAAGTTCGAGCAATTCTGACCTTCGAAAATAGGTGGCGGCCATGATTTAGAATTAGGGTTTCTGGATTATAATAATAATAAAACTGTCTCGGTTTGCGTGCGTATTTATATAGGTAGGTCCAAAATCATCCGAACTCCAATCGAGACGTGCCGCCAGGCGTTTATAAGGTTTTACCCCCATTCCGGACGCAATGGAATAGGTTTCGGAGGCTAATTCGATCGTATGTGAGAGTTACGGAAATAAACGATCAATTTTAAATTAAACCGATTAAACGATTTTCTATGCGTTTTGGCTTGCCCCGGACAAACGGTAAATCCGTTTGACTTGAAATTTGAAACCTTACAATAATATCACATTACGGATCCAATGAAATTTGTTTCGTCGAAATCCGAGACCGTTTGAAAAATGACTATTTTAACTCGCCAAATTGATATCAAAACAATTTCAACGCGTTTCGAGCTGCCACGGTCAAACGACAACTCCGATTGCTACGAAAATTGAAATCCGATAATAACTAACTATTACGGATCCAATGGAACTAGTTTCGTCCAATTCTGAGACTGTTCAAAATTTGGCTATTTTTCAGTCAATAATTAAATATTAAAATATTCAATTTTCACAAATTTACTTTTAATTCGATTTTAAAAGTTCTACAACATCATTCTAACTCTAATATGATAAAATAAAATTTTACAAATCCCTTTTATATCATATTAAACCCGTTATTCAATAAGTTCCAAATATTAAATTTTAACAATTTAATTGTTTAATATTTGACGGATTTCAATATTGGAATTTTAAATAAAATTTCATTATCAGTCGGTTTACTATATTACTTCGAATCAATTACCTTTGACTACATATTGTTTCAATTGATTTGAGATTTCATTCAATTCATAAATAATTAACTAGATAAATTTGTTTCATTTCATTCTAGTTATTATTATTCCAAACGACTTACAAATTTTTTTCTAACACCAAATCCCGAAATCTTATTAAGTTAGCTAATTTAATTATCGAAAATTTACGGGTCGTTACACTCTCCCCCACTCAAAACTTTTCGTCCTCGAAAAGGAAAAGAAGGGAAAAGAAACTAAGTATAGAATTCAACATTAGATATATTTTATTCAAAGTTACCAACTTATAAAACAATGAAATTCCATTTATAAAGTCATAACTACGCTTCCACTAAGTTACTCCAAACGGCTTTCTAAACTTAAAAGTTAATTATCAAAACAAGTTATAAAAAAATTTAAACTTGAAAAAATTTTCTAACACCCGGATTTACGGAAAAATTCGGCAGAGTCTCCTTTGCGCGGCTCGATCGGAAAAAATATAATAGCATATATATCACAAATATACATCTCATCTCAATGATGAGGCATCCCATATGTGGGGAAACAACATATAAATATCACCAATATCATATAAAACCGTAAGCGTACCTTTTATTTAGCATTTATTAGCATTTTACTTACATGTTGCGTTTAACGTAGAAGCGAACTCCACAACGAAGCGCAACCCCTTTGCTACCTACTACAATGCTCAATAACTAAGTTAGAACCATGCATATAAAGATAGATCGATATATTTAGCCTACACAACATATATATAACATATTTAGCTTCAAAACTGAGATTTCAATTTCTGGACAGCAAACAAATCTTAGCTTTAGGTCACCTAAACGGTAAAATTTGACAACAGAATCTAAACAAAAGTTGTTTCATTCATTTCAGGCTTTCCGGAATGTCCAAAATCATCGAATTTGGATCATCCGTTCAAAAGTTATGGCCGTTTTACTTAGGGGAAACGCTTCAGCCTGGGCAGTGTTGCGCAGGTCTGTGACGTTCACTCGTGGTTTCGACCTTCTAAACGGTTTCAAAACACAAAACACTTAAAACAAAAGTTTTAGCTTATGTTCTTAGCTTTCCAGAAAGTACAAGATCATCAAAATCAGATAAACCAGTAAAAAGATATGTCAAAAATACTAAGGGTGTATACTACAGATTTTACTTATTTTTACACAGGACAGCGAGTAACATTCAAGTTTTTAACCTAGTAGACGAAGGAATTTTCTCAAGTTATCTAAACAAAATTTGTGCTATAGTTTTTGAGCTTTTGAAAAGTCCAAGATCGTCGAATTCCGTTCAGCCATTTAAAAGTTATGATTGTTTTCGTTTCAGCATATATTGGACAATGTTGGATTTTTTTTTTTCCAAAAATTTGCTTTTATTATTTCAAAGTACAAAACATCAAAACTTCAAATTTTTTAAAGAACAATCATAAACACAAAGCCATTTATTTCCTTATTCATCCATGCAATAGGTCTACATTTAACCTTTTTTCTGATTTATTCAAGTTTGTTTCATTCACATTTTTAATTCAAGTCAATTTGCTTCAATTTAAATTGAATTCAATTATATTTAATTTCACTTTGCTTCAAATTTGAATTTAATTATTTTACAATTTTACTCCGTTTATTCAATTCCATTAACACTAATGAATTCTACTTAATCAATTATCATCCATCTAACAGCCAATGCATATCAAACATTAACATCCATCCAAAATCTACACTAAATCAATTATACATTTTCAAGTCAACTTTAATTTCATACACTTCCAAGTTTATTGACATTTAGCTATATTCAAATTTAATTAGTTTCCATTTACCAATTCTATATTTCATTAAGTTTAAATTTTATTCATTCACTTATACATGTATCATTCATTTTACAGCTTAAATTTCTTTTATATTTACAACTATCAATAGATCTTTACATTTTATTTTTCACTCTCACACTGGTATATTATTACTCTACTTATCCTTATTAGCATTTTAAACCCTTTAAGTATTTGGTAAGTTATAGTTATGCAAATAGAATGTAGTTAAACAACATACAACTTCTTTTCATTTAAAGTTGAATTTTCCATTTATTAATTCTTAAGTCATTACTTAAATTTCACTATAATTTAATTTCACATTTACATTCACATATAGTATTTCCATTTTATATTAACATAATTGTGAATCTCCTTTAAATGTTAATTTAAATTCCAATCATTTACTAACAATTTTATTTATATTTGCAAACCATTAATTAAATGCACATTTCATTATTCAAACCTATACTCGTATATTATCCAATTAACAATCCATATAACATTTTGAACTTCTTAAGTATTTTGGTAAGTTATATCTATGCTATAGAATGAAATTTAATACTATACGAGTTTTACAGTTTCAATTTTATTTTAAGTTCATAATTTCCTAATTCTAAGGATTTCTACTTCAATTGATATTTTCACTTAGCTCTTAGGTTCATTTCTCATTTCACAATTCAGAAGTTCCTTAATGATTCAAGTCTAAATTCATTTCAATCATAAAAAAAAATCATTAATTATTAAAGAACTTAAGAATTCCAATCCCGGTTTCATTTCAAATCAAGGTTTGAAATAATATATACTTATATAATTTATATATCAAATCATACTATAGAGAATGCAAAAACAAAATAAAATTTGAGTCAAAACAAGGTTTAGACAAGCTATTAAGTGGTCTCCCCCACTCGGACTCTCGAAAATAAACGCCGATGATGCGTGCACTCATCACCGAAATCATTTTCTAGCGTCAAGAGAAGGGAATATAACACTTATCATAAAAAAAAATCCTTCGAAAACAATTTCAACTCAATTATACTATCATATAATACTCATATTATGTTTTTCATATTCTTGTAAGTCAATTTCAAGCACCGGAATTTAAATTCCCAAATCCAAGTTAAAATTCATTTATATTCATTATCAATTGTGTTTACAAGATTTCATTTTCCTAAATCCATTGTTATTTAATCAATTGTTGTAAATATTGACTGATCAAACAATAACGATAATAATCTAATATTATCATCTCCTAACAATCAATTCAATCAAAATGAATAAATATTCAAATAATTCTTTTATATAAAATATATTCCAAAACGATATTGTGTTGGTTTGTCCTATTCGAGTGTTTAGAAATTCCTATCGACGCCTTGGCGTCCCAAGTATCGACCAGAATTCATAAATACTCAACGGAACAAATTAACACAATATAAAACCATTTTATATCAAATAACAAGTACGCTCTCTCATATACACTCAACTCATTCATATAGTTTACCTCTATTTCAATGAGTTATTCCCCACTAGAGCCAAGGTTTATCGCTAAACCAAAGCTCTGATACCAACTGTAACGACCCGCCTTTTTGGACAGTTTAAACCGACGATCAAATACACATGTCGATTCCAAACCATTAAAAGGGCAGATAGTTATTAGGGTAATTAAGAAAAGAAATGGAAGGGAAATAAAGGAAATGAAACAACACAGAATCTCACAGCGGAAGGCTAAAGTATAATAATAAAATAACAGTTCATGAAGCTGTTAATTAAATGAATACATTTGAAATGAATACATTTGATTATTATTATACAACATTTATCAGAGTTACATACACAGCAAATATCATACAACAATGCAGCGGAATGGAATGAATATAATAGTAGTAGATAATATACCAAATCTTCGTCTCCGTCCTCCAAGGAAATGATCTTCAACCTAAACTGAAAACTCAGGTCTGACCCGAGCGTAATGAAAAGACAAACACTCGAGTCAGGACTAAATATCCTCATGTAAGTTAAGTCAATCGTAAATAAATATGAGTGTAACGGCGTCAGAGATGTTTACGGGGTTTGACATCTCATATCCAGTGTCAACGTGCGTGCAATAACTCAAGAGATGTTACGGGATTTTCCATCTCTCAAGGATCCGTTAAACTATCTACTATGTAGTAATATACGCTAAGTAGATAATGTCTATCAGTAATATAAAGTATCAAAATAGCGTTAAGGCGTTACCATAATCCCCCTTAACACATTTTATATTCCCAAAAGCATATACAAGACCGTAGTTTCCCCAAAACCGGAAGTCACCAGAGGGCAATCCATATACTCAAGGTACAAATCAAAACGTAGTGGTCGCGAATAGGATAATCAGTATGACAAGGTACATGAGGCAATACCAACTAGGATACTAGTAGTTGCGTGATCCGGACTGATGTTGGGCATAGCCAGCAGCTACCCCAACACCGCGAAACAACACTCCGAAATCAAGGGGTGCACCCAAATCGCATCACAAATGTAATAGATATGGTATCGAAGAAGTGTGTCCGCTAGAGGTGGCGAACCTCAATGGCCCGGCGCGGCTCCTGTTTTAGTCATGTCAGGGGTCATCCAATAATCGTTCTCTTTCTTCAGTCAACGCGTTCACCAAACCATCCACTTCATTCTGGATCATCACTCCGCGTATAATAGTTATTAAAGTGGTTTTCGGTATCGACAGAGAGTATGTCCATATCCGATCCCGGTCTCTTTAATAACTACGTATTATTACACCTTTGGCTCTTTATATTTCAAATCGATTCATAATTGATATTAAAATATCATATTCGCTTCAAAAATCAAATCCATTCAAATATCATCGTATCTTTCAAAATATCAGATTTCATATTTAAATTCAAGATTTAAATATAAACATTTCACCTTACTGACCAGCTTAGGATTTTAGAAAAATAGTTTTAAGTAGTTTAAAAGTAGTTTTAAATAATTAAAATAGTTAAAAACACTTAAAATCTTTAAAATGGATTTAAAATAGATAAATTCGTTTAAAATAATTTAAATTGGGTTAAGTAGATTTAAAATAGTTTAAGTATTCAAAATGGTTTATATAACAGAGTAATTTGGAAAACAAATTAAAACAGCTTCAAAATCAATCCATTTCAATTATAACTTCCCAATTCAAATCAATTTCAATTTCCATTCTACCGATTCAATTTCGATTTCAATTCAAAACAATGTCAACTTTTACTTCAAATCAATTCAATTCTACATTCCCCTTTAATTAATTCAATTTCAATTTATATCGATTTGGAGCTTGATTTCTCAAAATATCAATTTATAACACTTAACAAAATTTCCAACAATATTCAAGTTTAAATCCAAATTCCAAATATGATTCAATTCCAAACTCGATTTCAAAATATCATTTTCATATCACTTTTACTTAGTAATATTCAAAGCTCGAAATAATGTTCAATCTTTAAAATAAATAGATTTTTGAAATTCAATCATATCCAAATTTTTTTTTTTTTTAAAGTCACAACTTAAATTATTTACCAATTTCTTTTAACCAAAATTTATTTCAACATTCCAACTCAATTTTTCGACAAATTCGATTTCTATAAATTGATTTCTATTTATAACTTTTAAATCAAAACATTTAAATAAATTTTAAATCGACGATTTCAAAAATTATTTATTTGGCCAATTCGGTGTCCGTATATAATTTTCTATTCTATGGCCAAGTAATTTTTTTTCAATTAAATGTCAGGAATGAGTATACATTACTTAAATTAATCTCAGTATCATATGTATGCATAACAGGATCTATATAAGCAAATAAACATCCAAACATTCAATTATCAACCAATAGCATCCATCAAAATACATCATCCAATAAACAATACAATTCATGGCAGTTTCATAGTTATCAATGTCAGGTAATTTAATCGCAATTCAATTTTAATTTCAATTTAACTGTCAATTTAATTTTTCAACGGTTAATGCAAATGACAAGCTATATGACAATTAAATTTTTACCAAACAACGACAAATAAAATCATAACACTTCATAATATCAAATTTAACTAGCATAAAAATATTTAGTACGGTGTGAGCGTTATAAAACACTCACCTTGATTTTACGATTTTAAATCAAATCGAACGACGTTCGATTTAACTCAAAATTTTCTCTAGCTCCAAATGATTCCAATCCAGTTCTATTGCATAGAGCTCGTCCATACGATTCCAACGCAACTGGTTTCGCGCGTTTTCGACCTCGTATGAAAAAGATATGTATTTTTGAAGTTACACGAATTTTTAACTTAATAAATATACAACATTTTATTTAATTTTAACCTAAGCAGATCATCACCGTAGGATCTCACCCCTCAACATCAGGACCGCACCTTACATCTCCATCTTCACGTTCGTTCTACAGGCTACAACACGTAACTTGAACCCATCTTCATGAAACTAGGGTTAAATTATGCTCCTTCTACAAGCAATTTGAACACGATCAGGTTACACCACTTCGAAGCCACCGCCTAACTCCACCTTCACCATCAATAGCCTGAAGCTCAGCCATCCCCTCTGCCTCGAATTGCGTGAAAAACGCGGCCCCTTCCTACACGATTTCCCGTTGATCCGTGGCTCCGTTTCCTTATCATCTCCGTATGGATTTGAAGCTTTCATCGTGCTCTACAACTTTGCTTTTGGAATTTTTTGATTTCGTTGAACGGATTGAGAGATATTAACGAAAGAAGTTCGAGCAATTCTGACCTTCGAAAATAGGTGGTGGCCATGATTTAGAATTAGGGTTTCTGGATTATAATAATAATAAAACTGTCTCGGTTTGCGTGCGTATTTATATAGGTAGGTCCAAAATCATCTGAACTCCAATCGAGACGTGCCGCCAGGCGTTTATAAGGTTTTACCCCCATTCCGGACGCAATGGAATAGGTTTCGGAGGCTAATTCGATCGTATGTGAGAGTTACGGAAATAAACGATCAATTTTAAATTAAACCGATTAAACGATTTTCTATGCGTTTTGGCTTGCCCCGGACAAACGGTAAATCCGTTTGACTTGAAATTTGAAACCTTACAATAATATCACATTACGGATCCAATGAAACTTGTTTCGTCGAAATCCGAGACCGTTTGAAAAATGACTATTTTAACTCGCCAAATTGATATCAAAACAATTTCAACGCGTTTCGAGCTGCCACGGTCAAACGACAACTCCGATTGCTACGAAAATTGAAATCCGATAATAACTAACTATTACGGATCCAATGGAACTAGTTTCGACCAATTCTGAGACTGTTCAAAATTTGGCTATTTTTCAGTCAATAATTAAATATTAAAATATTCAATTTTCACAAATTTACTTTTAATTCGATTTTAAAAGTTCTACAACATCATTCTAACTCTAATATGATAAAATAAAATTTTACAAATCCCTTTTATATCATATTAAACCCGTTATTCAATAAGTTCCAAATATTAAATTTTAACAATTTAATTGTTTAATATTTGACGGATTTCAATATTGGAATTTTAAATAAAATTTCATTATCAGTCGGTTTACTATATTACTTCGAATCAATTACCTTTGACTACATATTATTTCAATTGATTTGAGATTTCATTCAATTCATAAATAATTAACTAGATAAATTTGTTGCATTTCATTCTAGTTATTATTATTCCAAACGACTTACAAATTTTTTTCTAACACCAAATCCCGAAATCTTATTAAGTTAGCTAATTTAATTATCGAAAATTTACGGGTCGTTACACCGGGTGTTAGAAAAATTTTCAAGTTTTAAATTTTTTTTAATACTTGTTTTGACAACTAACTTTTAAAGTTAGAAAGCCGTTCGGAGTAACTTAGTGGAAGCGTAGTTATGACTTTATAAATGGAATTTCTTTGTTTTATAAGTTGGTAACTTTGAATAAAATATATCAAATGTTGAATTCCATACTTAGTTCCTTTTCCCTTCTTTTTCCTTTTCGGGGACGAAAAGTTTTGAGTGGGGGAGAGTGTAACGACCCGTAAATTTTCGATAATTAAAATAGGTAAATTTAATAAGATTTCGTGATTTAGTGTTAGAAAAAATTTATAAGTCGTTTGGAATAATAATAACTAGAATGAAATGCAACAAAATTTTTTCTAACTTAATTATTTATGAATTGAATGAAATCTCAAATCAATTGAAATAATATGTAGTCAAAGGTAATTGAATGAATTTGTATTGTATAGGTAATTGTGACACTTGTTTGTAAATAATAAATTTATAAGTAACTAAAAGTTAACGGTGATAATTATTTAAGTTACCTATTCATTTAGTTAGTCGAATTGAATTTGTGAACCAATTGCAATTGAAATGAAAGTTTATATATTAGTTGATTGCATTATCTCTAACCGTAGTTAAATAATAATGTGGAATACATTTGATGTAATATAGTAAATCGACTGATAATGAAATTTTTATTCAAAAAATCCAATATTGAAATCCGTCAAATATTGAACAATTAAATTGTTTAAATTTAATATTTGGAATTTATTGAATAATTGAATAACGGGAATTGAATAACTGTTTTAATGAAAATGGTTGTTCTATAATTTGAATTTGTTAAATTTTATAAGTTCTTTTTGAATATATCAAAAGATAGCGATTTAAGAATAATCAAATTTGTTTAAATTTAATATTACAAATGTTTGAATAATTAAATTCCGAATTTGATATGATTAATTTGAAATTGAAATTTTATATATGGAAATAGAGTGAATAATTGAAATTTGATTTCATATGATTCAAATTGGTTTCCAAAGTGAATGTAAGTTATATTGGGATTATAATAGAGTTAATAAGATTTTAAAAATTGGTATTTATTGGATAATTGAATAACGGGTATAATATGATTAAAAATGATTTGTAAAATTTTATTTTATCATATTAAAGTTAGAATGATGTTGTAGAACTTCTAAAATCGAATTAAAAGTAAATTTGTGAAAATTGAATATTTTAATATTTAATTGACGAGTTAAAATAGCCATTTTTCAAAATGTCTCGGATTTCGACGAAACCAGTTTCATCGGACCGTAACGTGGTATTATTGTAAGATTTCAAATTTCGTGTCAATCGGATTTACCGTTTGTCCGGGGCGAGCCAAAACGCGTAGAAATTCGTTTAATCGGTTTAATTTAAATTTGATCGTTTATTTCCATAACTCGCACATACGATCGAATTAGCTTTCGAAACCTGTTCCATTGTGTCCAGAACGCGGGATAAAGCCTAGAAATCCCGGTCATCACGCGTAAATCGGAGTTCGAAAAATCCGAAATGAATAGTGTTCGTCGGAATTTCTATATAAGCACGATATTATTTCATTTGCAAAAAGAAAACTAAACCCTAGGGTTTGCTTCAGCCGCCGCCTCTTATTATAATCAACGGCCAGAAAGCACTAAATTTCTTCCTTCGATTTCCAAATCTATTAATCGAATCGAGAAGTTGTCAACTAGAAGATTGTAGAGGCCAGTGAGTTTTAGATATCCAACGGGTATGATCGTAATTGGAGCGGCCGATCAACGGCAATCTGCGTTCAAAGGTCCAACGTTTGCTCACAGTTTTCGTATGCCACCTAGGGCCGAGGTCCACCATATTCGAGCCGAGAGTCGAGCACGAGACAAGCTTTGGAATGGTGTATCCTGATCGTCCTGGAAGTCGTTGTGATTGTTGCGTGTATTAGGGCAAATAGGCGGCATTGGGTTTACGTCGAACCTGGAAACGATCGTGTGGGGGAAGAAGCTTGCGCACGGCTTGGATTTGCAGGTTTTGAGATGGGCGGTCCATATATGGTTAGGGTTAGAAAAGAAAATATAAATTGTAAATTTATTATATTTTATTTCGTATAAACTTTAAACTATCATATCTTGTTGATACGAGGTCGGATTGTGACGAAACGAATTGCGATGGGTTAGTTTTGTCGAGCACTACGCAATGGAGCTGGATTGGAATCGTTTGGAACTAGTGAAAATTTCGGGTAAAATTAAGCGCTCGTTTGATCTTATTCGAAATAAAAACGCTGGAACTACATTGAAATCAAGGTGAATGTTTTATAATGCTCACAACATACTAAATATCTTTGTGCTAGTTAAATTTGACATTATGAAGTGATATGAATTTTATTTGTCGTTGTTTGATAAAATTTAATTGTCATTTGAATTCACCGTTGAAAAATTAAATTGACAGTTAAATTGAAATTAAAATTGAATTGCGATTAAATTACCTGACATTGATAACTATGAAATTGCCATGAATTGTATTGTCTATTGGATGATTTATTTCGATGAATGCTATTGGTTGATATTTAAATGTTTGGATGTTTATTTGCTTATATATAACCTGTTATGCATACATATGACACTATGATTGGTTTAAGTGATATATATTCATCCCTGATATTTAATTAAGATAAATAATCACTTGGCCATAGGATAGAAAATTATATACGGACACCGAATTGGCTAAATTAATAATTTTTAAAATCGTCGATTTGTAATTTATTTAAATGTTTTGGTTTAAAAGTTATAAATAGAAATCAATATATAGAAATCGAATTTATCGAAAAATTGAGTTTGGAATGTTGAAATAAATTTTGGTTAAAAGAAATTGTTAAATAATTAAAGTGGAGACTTTGGAATTTAAAATCAGGATATGATTGAATTTCGAAAATTGATTTGTTTAAAGATTGAACCCTTAATTCGAGCTTTGAATATTACTAAGGAAAAGCGACATAAAATGATATTTTGAAATTGAGCTTGAAATTGAATCACATTTGTAATTGGGATTTAAATTCGAATATTGAAGGATAATTTTGTTAAGTGTTATAAATTGATAGTTTGAAAAATCAAGCTAAAAATCGATATAAATTGAAATTGAATAAATTGAAGGTGAATGTAAAATTGAATTAATTTGAAGTCAAAGTTGACATCGATTTGAATTGAAATCGAAATTGAATCGGTAGAAGGGTAATTGAAATTGTTTTGAATTGGGAAGTTATAATTGAAATGGTTTGGTTTTGAAGCTGTTTTATTTTGTTTTCCAAATTACTCAGTTATATAAACCATTTTTAAATACTTAAACTATTTTAATCTATTTTAAATCTACTTAACCCATTTTAAATTATTTAAAACTAATTTATCTATTTCAAATCCATTTTAAGATTTTAAGTATTTTTAACTATTTTATTCATTTAAAACTACTTTTAAACTACTTAAAACTATTTTCTAAAATTCCAAACTGGTCAATAAGGTGAAATGTTTATGTTTAAATCTTGAATTTAAATACGAATTGGGTTAAATGAAGTTGCAACCTAAATTGAAATTTGAAATGATCTTGAAATTGAAATGAGATATTGATGCGAAAAATGATTTTTGAAACGGAATCTTACATTTGAATAGATACGATGATATTTGAAACGGATTTGATTTTTGAAGCGAATATGATATTTTGATATCAATTATGAATCGACTTGAAATGTAAAAGAGCCAACGGTGTAATAATACGTAGTTATTAAAGAGTCCGGGATCGGATATGGACATATTCTCCATCGATACCGAAAACGACTTTAATAACTATTATACGCGGAGTGTTGATCCAGAATGAAGTGGATGGTTTGGTGAACGCGTTGACTGAAGAAAGAGAACAATATTAGATGACCCCTGACATGACAAAAACAGGAGACGCGCCGGGCCATTGAGGTTCGCCATCTCTAGCAGGCACACTTCTTCGATACCATATCTATTACATTTGTGATTCGATTTGGGTGCACCCCTCGATTTGGGAGTGTTGTTTCGCGGTGTTGAGGCAGCTGCTGGCTATGCTCAACATCAGTCCGGATCACGCATCTACTAGTATCCTAGTTGGTATCGCCTCATGTACCTTGTCATACTGATTATCCTATTCGCGACCACTACGTTTTGTTTTGTGTTATACCTATGGGGTACCCTCTGATAACCACCAGTTTACGGTGGGGCTTACGGTGCTATATACACTGTGGCATTATAAAAATGTGTTAAGGGCGATTATGGTAATGCCTTAACGCTATTTTGACACTTTATATTACTGATAGGCATTATCTACTTAGCATACATTACTACATAGCAGATAGTTTAACGGATCCTTAAGAGATGGAAAATCCCGTAACATTTCTTGAGTTATTGCACGCACGTTGACACGGGATATGAGATGTCAATCCCCGTAAACATCTCTGACGCCATTACACTCATATTTATTTACGATTGATTTAACTTTCATAAGGATATTTTAGTCCTGACTCGAGTGTTTTGTGTTTTCATTATGCTCGGGTCAGTCCTGAGTTTTTCAGATTTTGAAGATCTATTCTGGAGGATGAAAACGAAGATTCGGTATACTATTACTATTATTACCCTTGCATCATGCTATCTGCTGCATTATTTTAATTGTTTTTCTTGTATATGTAAAAATCTGATAAATGTTGTATAAATAATTGTCAAAGTATAGTAAACAGCTTCATGAACTGTTTATTTGACTATTATATTTTAACGTTCCGCTGCGAGATTCTGTGTTGTTTCATTTCCTTTATTTCTCCTTCTTTTCTTTTCTTATTTACCCCAATAACCATCTGCCCTTTTGAATGGTTTGGAATCGACATGTGTATTTGATCGTCGGTTTATACTGTCCAAAAAGGCGGGTCGTTACAGTTTCAGACTGATATTATGTATTTGTTTTGTGACTTTGTTACCGTAGCTTCATGAACTACTATGGTATTTTAAATTTCTGCTGCGAGTTATTCTAATATTTCTGTGTCTGTGATTCTGTGTAATTGATTTTATTTGCTCCAAACTTTATAACAATCTGTTATTTTACGTCATTCAAGTCTGACATATGTGGATTATTGTCGATTTGAATGGTATAAAATAGTGGGTCGTTACAACGACGACCAACCCGAGTAGCAACACCATCATCCAAACTCCTTTCGGCTCCACGTTGAACCGAATCTTCTCTAGAATCATGCACATCACCAACACTACTAGAGGAACCCTATAGACTATATGATGTAACATTAATCGCTACTTCCTCACGAGTATCTCCAACTTCTCTACTCTCTCTACTCCTTGGACAAAAGGTGAAAATAATTTCCTTCTCATTTGATTCATCATGAACCAAGTCCGGAACATCAGATGAGCTTTCTTTCTCCTTAAACATCACCGACTCATCAAAAGTAACAAGACGAGAATTCACTACCTTATTCATTTTCGGATTCTATATCCGATAGTCTTTTACTCCATCCATATAGCCAAACAAAATGCTCTTGAAAGCTCTAGATTCAAGCTTATCATTTTCTGGATCATGCACATAAATAGGATTACCAAACACACGAAGATAACTCAAGTCAATGCTCTTTTCCATCCACACTTCCTTCGAAATTTTGTTACCAATAGCTGAGCACGGAATTCGATTAATAATATGTACTGCGGTTGACAAAGCTTCAGCCCAAAATCCCTTAGCCAAACCCGATGTCAATCTCAAGCATCGAACTTTCTCAAGTAGAGTACGATTAATCCTTTACGTAACACCATTCGACTGCGGATCTTCAGGTGTAGTCAAAAGCCTTTGAATATCATGATGCTTGAAAAACTCCGAAAAATCTCCGAAAACATACTCTCTGCCATTGTCGGACCTTAGAACCTTCAAATATTGCTACTCTCATTCTCAACAAGAGCTTTCCATGCTTTGAACTTTGCAAATTCCTTCAACTTGGCCTTCATTACACACACTCAAACTTTTCGAGAAAAGTCATCTATGAAAGAAATATAATAGCGAGCTCCACCCAAAGAAGCTACAGGTGCCGGTCCCCAAACATCCGTTTGAACATACTCAAGAACGCTTCTCGAATCATGCTTTCCCTCATCGAATGAAACTTTAGTTTGCTTCCCCATGATGCATTCTTCACAAAACTCTAACTTGTTGAAACTTTCTCCATCGATCATCTCCCTCATCCGAAGAACATCCAAACTCCTCTCCGAGACATGACCTTACCTCAAATGCCACAAACTTGTCGCATCCAAGCCACGAGAACTATTAACTCCTATATAAATTTCACCTTCTACAGTCACTTCTTGAAGCAAATAAATACCACGAGTCCTAGGTACAACCAAATGGTACAGCCAAATCTACTTTCATAGGTACAACTATAAATGCATGCACATTATGACTAGATATAAGTCCATCTGGACGTGCATATATACTCATTACTTTAAAGTCCTTGTAAATTAAAGTTTTCATTCAAGCTATTATCCTTATGTTACTATTCATTTTTTCTTTCGTACCAAGGTTAATTTTCATTACACAGTCATAAAAATATCATATATCCATTATCTGTATACATTTCACACCTTTTCTTTTGTAAGTTTTATCACAAAGGGAAATTAATTGAAATATGAGATAATCGATTAAAACCTAGAATATTTTGACAAAACTAAAAACACAAGAAGATAATTTGATGAAACTATGTTATTAAATGGATTCACAATAAATGAATCAGATAAATGTGTCTACATGAAACAAACACATTTAGGATATGTCATTGTTTGTCTTTATGTTGATGACCTGTTGATCCAAGGAAATAACAAGGCTATAATAACATCTACAAAGAATATTTTATCCTCTAGATTCGATATGAAAGACCTAGGACTGGCTGATGTGATATTGGTTGTCAAAATTTTGAGAACACCATAGGGATATGCATTATCCCAATCACATTACATCGAGAAGATATTTGAAAATTTCAAGCAATATAATATAGCTATTGCAAAATCACCCGTAGATATGAACCAAAATTGGGTAAAGAACACTGGTGATGGTATCTACCAGCTTGAATACTCTCGTATACTAGGAAGTATCATGTATGTTATGAACTACACTAGGCCAGATATCGCATACGCTGTAAGTAAGCTGAGTAGATTTACCAGCAATCCTGGTAAACATCATTGGAAAGCGATAATCAGAGTTCTAGGATATCTAAAGTATACACAGAACTATGGTCCACACTATACAAACTAACCTTCAACAGTGGAAGGATACAGTGATGCCAATTGGATAACTGGATCACAAGATACAAAGTCTACAAGCGGATATGTGTTCACATTAGGAAATGGAGCAATATCATGGAAATCATCCAAATAGACTTGTATAGCTAGATCTACGATGGATTCAGAGTTTATTGCACTAAATAAGATCGTAGAAGAAGCAGACTGGCTTCGAAGTTTCTTGGAAGATATTCCAAATTGGAGCAAACCTGTGCCTCCAATATGTATACATTGTGATAGTCAATCAGCAATTGGAAGAGCAAACAGTACACTATACAATGGTAAATCTAGGCATATTCGTCGTAGACATAAAACAATAAGACAACTTCTCTCTACTAGAGTTATCACTATAGACTACATAAGGTCAAAAGATAACATAGCGGATCCACTAACTAAAGGCTTGCCAAGAGAGAATGTTCAAATTTATCGATGGGAATGGGGTTAAGGCCCATAAAATAAAAGTTTTTCTTTTAATGAAAACCGCACCTAGTTGACTGGAGATCCCAAGATCTAGGTTCAAAGGGACAACTAAGTTTAAAAGAAACTTGACGGCGCTGTTACACACAAACCACTCCTATGATAAGTCAGTGCTTTATTTGTTGGAAAATAGGATAAGTATTGATGTTTTTAATGATGTCTGTACTTGATGAATTGTGAATACCCTTTACAGAATCACCTATGTAAGTGCGAAGGTGCCGCTTCAAAGAGAATTATGAGACCAAATTCTCTAAGCCCTTATGAGACCAGACAGGTGTTCAAGGCAAAAACGAACACATATAGAGAACGAAGGATTATAAGAAATGTTTGTCGTGTGTTATCTATTATAGAATTACACAAAAAGGCTTACAATTCAAGGACATTCTATGTCTACTGATTCTCCTATAATTCAAATATGTAAACAATAGAAAAGTTCATGGCCCTGTGCTACTTTAACCGATACGATAAATGGCTTGTGAAACTAAGAACAACTTCTCATTCATGTGGGGGATTGTTAGAAATGAATGAGTTAGTGGAGAAATTTGAAAGAAAAAAGCATTGTACAAAGTCCCACATCGGGGAATATTTGCACCAATTCCTCTATATATATTACAATCCAACATAGTATATGAAACAAAAGGAGAATGATGACAAAGTTTGGAAGGGATAAGGCAATGTGGCATGTAGGTCTTCATATTAATATTAAATATGTCAAAGATAGGGCCTTGGCCCTTGGGGCTCTTGGGGTCTCGTGATTAAATGGGTCGTCGACTGCCGCTAAGGCCTGCGTGCGCCAAAACGGCTATTTTTCGATCAGATGTGTCTGTTTGTTTGAATGGTAACCAGATGCGGCCATTTCCTTCTAGAGACGCGCGCACAACGGTCACTGCTGTTGGTTTAACGGTCGCAACCTTTCCAACAGTCACAACCACTCCGAATAGGCACATCCTCCAGTTTATAAATAGGCGGCCAAAATCGGAGAATTAAACTATATCTCTGTTCTAGTGCTATAATCTCTTCAGTTCGTCCGTGCCCCGTCTGCAACCACCACGCTGCGGGGCTGGTCCGTTTCATCTTGGGAAACAAGTTGGTAACACCCGAAAAACTACGTACGGCGGCAATATTGTTTCAAGGAAACAGTTTCTACTAGACTCGAACACTTTAATCAGTACTACTTTTCATAAAGATCTGCTCACGTCTTTTGGTGTTACAATTTATCAAAATTAATTGACAAATTAGTGACAATTTTTTCCATTATTACTTTTGCATTATTCTGTAACTGTTATTGAAGTTATAATTGGTTTCGTAACACTTTCCGGTAGTTGGGACTAACATTCTTGAAACAATATTTTTTGTTGTAGATGACGATGTCTCAAAATAGCAACGATAATAACGCTGCACCAACGCAGACGATGATAAACACTCAGCCAGCGCCTCTGGTTCCGACAATGGCACTGTCTCATGGAGAAGGGCCGTAAAAGTTCAACGGGGCGGACTTCAAGCGTTGGCAACAGAAGATGTTGTTTTATCTAACAACATTAGGCCTCTCCAAGTTTCTAACCGAAGATGCTCTTAAAGTTGGCGAACTCGAACCCGATGAAATCAAAGTGGAGGCCACAAATTTCTTGAAAAATTCGGACTTTATGTGTAAAAATTATATTCTGAATGGTCTGGATAATAACCTCTACAATGTCTATTGTACTGTTGCAATATCTAAGGAACTCTGAACGTCCTTGACAGAAAGTACAAAACTGAAGATGCAGGCATGAAAAAATTCATCGTTGGCAAATTTCTCGACTTCAAAATGGTAGATTCAAAGACTGTGATCAACCAGACTCAAGAACTACAACTGATCATCCGTCAAATGCAAGATGAAGGGATGATACTTAGCGAATGTTTCCAGGTTGCCTCAACTATTGAGAAACTTTCTCCATCGTGGAAGGACTTCAAAAATTACCTTAAGCATAAGCGTAAGGAAATAACAATGGAAGAACTCATAGTTCGTCTGCGAGTTGAGGAGGATAATAGAAATTCTGAGAAAAAGATTTCTCAGAATATTGCTGCCAAAGCAAATGTTGTTGAGCCCGATAAACCTAACAAGAGAAAACGTGAGAATGCCTCAGAAGTCGAAGAAGAAATTTCAAGGTTCTTACCATAACTGTGGAAAGAAGGGGCATAAAGCTATCGAATGTCGCGCTCCCAAAAAGAAGCAATCTGAAGCAAATACGACTGAAGTTACAGATGGCATTTCTGATATGGATTTATGTGCATTAATATTAGAATGCAACCTTGTTGGTAATTCAATGGAATGGTTTGTAGACACAAGTGCCACTCGACACATATGTGCTAATAAGTGGATGTTTACAACTTATAAAACTGCAACTGATGATGAACAACTTTTCATGGGCAATTCATCTGCATCAAAGGTCGAAGGCAAGGGAAAAGTTGTGCTGAAACTAACTTTTGGAAAAGCTCTTGCTTTAAGTGATGTTCTTCATGTTTCAGAAATCCGCAAGAATTTGATATAGGGGTCCTTGCTTAGCAAACATGGTTTCAAATTAACCTTTGTATCCGATAAGTTTGTATTATCAAAGAATGGAGTGTATGTAGGAAGAGGATATGCATGTTATGGTTTATTCAAGGCAAATGTAACAACTATTGTACCAAACATTGATATGAATAAAAATGAATCTTCTGCTTATATTGTTGACTCTTCTAACATATGACATTCTAGATTAGGGCATGTGAATTTTGATACACTGCGAAAAATGAATAATCTAGAATGTATACCAAAATGTAACATAAACTCCAACTATAAATGTAAAATTTGTGCAGAAGCAAAATTGACGAGAACCTCGTTTCATCATGCTGAAGGAGAAACCGAACCTCTAGACCTTATACACACTGATGTATGTGATTTGAAAATGTGTCAAACTAGAGGAGGAAAAAGATATTTCATACGTTTATTGATGATTGTACTAGGTACTGCAATGTGTATCCCCTTAGAAGCAAGGATGAAGCATTCAATATGTTTAAACAGTATAAAACAGAAGTTGAGAATCAACTCAGTAGGAAAATTAAAGCTTTAAAAAGTGATAGAGGAGGAGAATATGAATTTCCTTTTGAGGAATTCTATGTTGAGCACGACATTATACACCAAACTACAGCACCATATTCACCTCAATCCAACGGTATAGCCGAACGGAAAATAGAATTCTTAAAGAAATGATGAATGTTTTATTAATCAGTTCTGGCTTGCAAGAAACTTTTAGGGAGAAGCTATTCTTTCGGCAAACCATATTTTAAATAAAATACCATGAAAGAAAACATCCAAGTCTCTTCACGAACTTTGGAAAAATAGACCGACATCTTACAAATACTTAAAGTGTGGGGGTGTCTTGCTAAAGTAGAGATACCTAAACCAAAGAAGGTCAAGATAGGACCAAAAACAATTGATTGTGTATTCATTGGATATGCACAAAACAATGCTGCTTATCGATTTTTAGTACACAAATCTGAAATTGATGATATTCATGAAAATACCATCATTGAGTCGAGAAATGCCAGATTTTTAGAACATATATTCCCTTTAAAGCAGGGAACTGACAGTGATACTCATAAGAGACCAAGGGAAGATGAAATCTCCAATTCTCTTGAGGATACTGAAGATAACCTTCAGCAAATTAGTGCTGATCAACAAGTGGTGGAACCAAGAAGAAGTAAAAGGTCTATAACCTCAAAAAACTTTGGACCATACTTCTATAACTTTATGTTAGGTGACGATCCATTGACATACAAACAAGCTATGTCCTCCAGCGATGCCCCCTACTAGAAAGAGGCTATTTACAATGAGATAGAATCCGTTATGGCTAACCATACCTGGGAGTTAGTTGATTTACCTCAAGGATGCAAGACCTTAGGAAATAAATGGATATTTAAAAAGTAATTGAAACCTGATGGTTCAATAGACAAGTACAAAGCTCGTCTTGTAGTCCAAGGATTCAGACAAAAGGAAGAACTAGACTATTTTGATACATATTCACTAGTGACGAGGATAACATCAATTAGGATGCTTATTGCAATCGCATCCATACTTGATTTAGAAATACATCAAATGGATGTAAAAACTGCATTTTCGAATGGTGAACTAGAGGAAGAAATATATATGAAGCAACCTTAAGGGGTTTTAAGCTATGGAAAGGAAAATAAAGTATGCAAATTAGTAAATTCGATTTCTGGCCTTAAACAAGTTTCAAAACAATGGCATGAGAAATTTGATGAAACTATGTTATCAAATGGATTCACAATAAATGAATCAGATAAATGTGTCTACATGAAACACACACATTTAGGATATGGAATTGTTTGTCTTTATGTTGATGACCCGTTGATCCTAGGAAATAACAAGGCCATAATAACATCTACAAAGAATATGTTATCCTCGAGATTCGATATGAAATACCTAGGACTGGCTAATGTGATATTGAGTGTTAAAATTTTGAGAGCACTACAGGGATATGCATTATCTCAATCACATTACATCGGTAAGATACTTAAAAAATTCAAGCAATATAATATAACTATTAAAAAATCACCCGTAGATATGAACCAAAATTGGGTAAAGAACACTGGTGATGGTATCTACCAGCTTGAATACTCTCGTATACTAGGAAGTATCACGTATGTTATGAACTGAACTAGGCCAGATATCGCAGATGCTGTAAGTAAGCTGAGTAGATTTACCGGCAATCCTGGTAAAAATAATTGGAAAGCGATAATCAGAGTTCTAGGATAACTAAAGTATACACAGAACTATGGTCTGCACAATACAAACTATCCTTCAATAGTGGAAAGATACTGTGATGTCGATTGGATAACTGGATCACAAGATACAAAGTCTGCAAGTGGATATGTGTTCATATTAGGAAATGGAGCAATATCATGGAAATCATCCAAACAGACTTGTATAGCTAGATCTACGATGAAATCAGAGTTCATTGCACTAGATAAGACCGCAGAAGATGCAGACTGGCTTCGAAGTTTCTTGGAAGATATTCCAAATTGGAGCAAACCTGTACCTCCAATATGTATACATTGTGATTGTCAACCAGCAGTTGGAATAGCAAATAGTACACTATACAATGGTAAATCTAGGCATATTCGTCGTAGACATAAAACAATAAGACAACTTCTCTCTACTGGAGTTATCACTATAGACTACATAAGGTCAAAAGATAACATAGCGGATCCACTAACTAAAGGCTTGCCAAGAGAGAAAGCTCAAATCTTATCGTTGGGAATGGGGTTAAGGCCCATAAAATAAAAGTTTTTCTTTTAATGAAAACCCCACCTAGTTGACTGGAGATCCCAAGATCTAGGTTCAAAGGGACAACTAAGTTTAAGAGAAACTTGACGGCGCTGTTACACACAAACCACTCCTATGATAAGTCAGTGCTTTATTTGTTGGAAAATAGGATAAGTATTGATGTTTTTAATGATGTCTTTACTTGATGAATTGTGAATACCCTTTACAGAATCACCTACGTAAGCGCGATGGCGCCGCTTCAAAGAGAATTATGAGGCCAAATTATCAAAGCACTTATGAGACCAGACAGGTGTTCAAGGCAAAAATGAATTCATACAGATAACGAAGGATTATAAGAAACATTTATCGTGTGTTATCTATTGCAGAATTACACAGAAGGCTTACAGCTCAAGGACATTCTATGTCTACTGATTCGTCTATAATTCAAATAAGTAAACACTAGGAAAGTTCAATGCCTCTGTGCTACTTTAACCGATACGATAAATGGTTCGTGAAACTAAGAACAACTGCTCATTCATGTGGGGGATTGTTAGAAATGAATGTGTTAGTGGAGAAATTTGGAAGAAGAAAGCATTGTACAAAGTCCCACATCTGGGAATATTTGCATGAATTTCTCTATATATATGCTACAATCCAACATAGTATATCAAACAAAAGGAGAATGATGACAAAGTGTGAAAGGGATAAGGCAATGTGGCATGTAGGCCTTCATATCAATATTAAATATGTCAAAGATAGGGCATTGGGCATTGGGGCTCTTGGAGTCTCGTGATTAAATGGGCCACCGACTGCCGCTTGGGCCTACATGCGCCAAAATGGCTATTTTTCGATCGGATGTGTCTGTTCGTTTGAATGGTAACCGAATGCGGCCATTTCCTTCCATATGCGCGCATACAATAGTCACTGCTGTTGGTTTAAGGATCGCAACCTTTCCAACAGTCACGACCGCTCCGAATAGGCACCTCCTCTAATCTATAAATAGGCGGCCAGAATTTGAGAATTAATCATTTAGTTTACTCTCGGATTCTATTCCTTCTTCCCGCTATATCTCTGTTCTAGTGCTATAATCTCTTCAGTTCGTCCGTGCTCCGTCTGCAACCACCACGCTGCGGGGCTGGTCCGTTTCATCCTGCAAAACAAATTGCTAGCACCCGTAAAACTACGTACGACGGCAATATTATTTCAAGAAAATAGTTTCTACTGGACTCAGACACTTTAATCAGTAATACGTTTCATGCAGATCCGCTCACGCATTTTGGTGTTATAATTTATCAAACTTAATTGATAAATTAGTGACAATTTTTGCTGTTACTACTTCTGCATTATTCTGTAACTGTTATTGAAGTTACAATTGGTTTCGTAAAACTTTTCGGTAGTTGCGACTAACATATTTTTATGCTGTAAACAATGAAAAAGGATCGATAATATCCCATATACAGATATGGTGCTAGAATTAGTTGTTATCATTTACAGTTTGCATTCTGCTATTCGTTTCAGAAACTAGAATATTTTGAAATATTATACTTCCATTAGATTTTATAAGGCTATAAGTTATATATATTAACATAATATATTTAGCATATGGTGCTCTTGGTGAGTGAGAGTGTCAGAAATACTAGGTCCTCTTCCTCCTTCATTCCATGCTTCCTCCACCTAAAACCATATCACATATTATGATATGGTTCAACATATGTATATAAAAGGCTAGGACCGACTACGTCTAATTTTTGCTACACCTCAAATCCCCTTGATTTTAACCACATGTTTCGAATTAAATAATATATTTTCTCTCTCCTGAAGTGAGATGTGAAGTGGGATGAGAGAGAAGGTATATAATTTAATTTGGAATGTGTGTTTGAAATCAGGGAGATTTGAGGCGTAGCAAAAGTCAGGTGTAGCCGATCCTTGCCCATACACACACTACACATCTATGTACAATAAGTAAATAAATTTAAGAAAAACATTCCTGGTTTGCAGAAGCTCCAACACCAAATTTCAATTCATTAGAGAACATAGAACTTCCTATATCAACTTCAAGTGGAACTAAAATGGTCCATGGTTGGGGTATGGGTGCTGTATTTTGGCTATCAAAGCATGCAATATGAGTATTTGACCTCTTGCTCTTGTAACTAATGGTCAACTTTTCCTTTGAAAGAGAAAGACTGGCATCATGTTTACTGGATGCTATTAGAGATGGATCACCTGCCCAATTTGCATGTTCAGAAGTTGAGCCATGGTTTGTTTATTTTAATTGAAGGGGTTCCCTTTTCTTGCTTGTGATTAGTAATACACCTATGTGCATATTTTTATAGAGGCTGGGAGCCTGTAAAAATAGTTTACGTATCTTGGCAGTTTGATTATCACAGAATCATCTGGAAAAGACGAAGCTGAAGGGTCAAATCACCAAAAGTTAAAGGCTTTCATCCATACAACAGCAGATCCGTCTCCTAAACCCACTTCAGCAACGAATCGACATGCTCAGAATGGCACAACAACTTCGATTAACTTGAAGAGACAGGGTACAGTGATCAAATCACCCAGATCCATGCAATTTTGCTCTGAATCTGAGCTATAATCACCGTTCCCTTGAGGCGGCGCTGAGAAATGTCGCAATGAGAAGAAAACCCTAACGTTGGTTTGAGGGGGAGTATTAGATAATGAAAGTTCTCATGTATACTGAAGAGGATTGTAAACCGTATTTCATATGCTCAGTATTTTCTTTCATCTGGGCTTGGGCCTGCTATGCAGCCCATCCAATATATTGTTTATATAAGCAAACTGGTACGTATTGTAAAGTCATTGAAGAATTAATAAAGTACAAAATCTCTTTCTTCTTTACTCTGCACAAGTGCAAGTATACAATATCATTCTCAGCAAATTCTTTCAGGGAACCTGTAAAAATAGTGTACGTATCTTGGCAGTTTGATTGGCAGTGCAGCTTTTATGTATTTAATGGAGATTAAAAAGTAACTTAAAATATTAACATAAGCAATAGACCATAGCTGCCAGGTGGGGTTTCAATTGCATATAAGAGTTGGTTGCAAGAATAATGTGATTGACATTTGAATGCACATGTTATAGTTTTTAATTATACTTTTATAATTCTATATTTAATTTAGTTTTATCTAATTGGTGGTACTGGATGATCATCTAATACTATTTTTCATGAAGATGCATGCAGATATTATAGTTTGTCAATTTCTTCTGCTATGGATATAATTTTGAAGCCATACAATTATTTTAGTTACTCTTCTTACAAATATAATGTACACTCATGGGTTACAAGTATAACTATTGGTCAGCCACTAAGTAAAAGTCAATGTAGCGTTTGCTCTATACTTGGGTGAAATAAATTCGAAGCAGATATGCTCGTTGTGCTGTTAACATCGTTGAAAACATATTTATGCCTAGCAATGATGAGAGGAATGCACGTCAATGAAGAAATATGAGAATCAATATGGTTGTTGAATGCAAACAGTGCTAGATGGTGTTGTACTCGTATGCGTATCCCAAAAATCAGAACTTGCATCCAAATTCGTATCAGCTGACATTTTAAAATGCATATCCATATCTGCATATCGTGTCTATCCAAAACGATGCAGATATTTGAAAATGCATTTTCATATTTACTGTAACGACCCAGAATTTTAATTTATTAAAATTTGAATATTTAATTAATTTTAAATATTAATAAGTGAATTTATAAGTCAAATAAATTTTTATTTGAATTATTGGATTTAATTGAATAATTAAATCGATAATTTAATATGTTAAATTAGGGAAATAATTGAAAATTGGGTTAAATATGATTGAAAATAATTTGTAAAATTTTATTTTATCATATTGAAGTTAGAATGATATTTTAGAACTTTTAAAATTGAATTAAGAGTTTATTTGTGAAAATTGAATATTTTAATATTTAAATCGACTAGTGAAAATAGTCAATTTTTGAACAGTCTCAGAATTGAATGAAACTAGTTCCATTGGATCCATAATAGTTAGTTATTACCGGATTTCAATTTTCGTGTCAATCGGAGTTATCGTTTGATCGTGGCAGCTCGAAACGCATCGAATTATTCTTAATTTTAATTTAGCGAGTTAAAATAGCCATTTTTCAAAAAGTCTCGGATTTCGACGAAACAAGTTTCGTCGGATCCGTAATGTGATATTATTGTAAGGTTTCAAATTTCGTGTCAATTGGATTTACCGTTTGTCCGGTACAAATTAAAACGCCTAGAAAATCGTTTAAATTGGTTTAATTTAAATTGGACGTTTATAGCCATAACTCGCACAGATGTCTGAATTAGCTTTCGAAACCTGTTCCATTGTGTCCGGAACGCGGGGTAAACCGTAGAAACGCTGGTTACGGCGCGTAAATCGGAGTTCGGAATTTCCGGGATGAATAGTGTTTCGTCGGTTCCTTATAAATAGCCCACCATTCATAAATTAAATAAAAAAAAACACTAAAACCCTAATCTAAACCTAGCCGCCTCTTTTATAATCGAAGGCCAGAAATTGTCGAAATTCATTCCTTAATCTCTCCAAATCCATTCACAATCAAGCGAAGTGATCAACTACAAAGATGAAGAGCAATGCGAGAGCTTTCGATCTATACGGTGATGATGGAGTTTGGTGTCGTGTAGTGGGAGCTACAGGGGGCCGTTCGTGGCCAGTTGCGCATGCCCTACGAGGTGAAGGAGGTGGCCGAGTTTCATGGCCTTCAGGCCGAAGGTGATGTTGGTGACGAGCTTCATGATGGCGCTTCCTGATCGAATTATCGTCGACGTATGATGAAGTATTATTAAACCCTAATTATGCATGAGTGGGTTCATAGTGACGGCTATGTACTGGAGAAGAAGAAGAGAAAAGGGATGGACGGCCTGTGATGAGTAGGGTTTGAGATGAAAGGCTGTGATTAAAAGTTAGGTTATTTATGTTGTAAATTATAGTTAAAATCGTGTTTAAACTTCAAATAATCATAACTTTTTCATACGAGGTCGAAAACGCGCGAAACCAGTTGCGTTAGAATCGTATGGACGAGCACTACGTGATGGAATTGGATTGGAGTCGTTTGGAGTTAGTGATAATTTTGGGTAAAATTAAACGTCCGTTTAATTTTATTCGAAATAAATCGCTAAAACGGAATTTAAAACCAAGGTGAGAACTTCTCACTCAATCGAATCGGTTTCGATTTTATTTTAAATAGTTAGATTTAAAATATTGAATGCATGTTTGAATGATGATTGATATCTATTGATTGTTAAAATAGACATTATACGCCGTTAGTAAGCGGATGTTATTTAATAAAAACATATACCGCGAATATTTCATAAACAGTGAAATTGGTATTGTGCTAATGTTTGTGGATGCAGGAAAACAGGTTGGAGGGATCCAACTGGATTCCTCAACAGTATTTATTTGATTTCAGATATTTTGATATTTGATGGATTATCATATCGATATATGATATCGTTGTAGTCGTGATTGACTATTTGGTGTGTAGCATCATTGGACCAAATTTGGAATTTTAAAATGATTTCAAAGTGATTTTTGAAAGTATACGTTTATAAAATATATTTTTTGAAATTGATTCATTTTAAATAAATAAACGTTATAATTTTTAAAGTTATAAAAATTTTGATTTTTGAGAAATATAGTTAAAAACTGATTTTTGAGAATATGATGCTATTGATTTTATAAACTAGTTTAATCGGGATTTTTGAATTTATTATAAAAAGTTTAAATATAGGATTTATAAAATTTAATTATTTTATAAATCAAAATGGTGAAATTATAAAGGAGATTAAAGATGTTTTAAAATAATAGTATAAATTGATTTTATAAAGGATTTATAAATTGATATTTATAAATTAAAACGTTGGAATTATAAAACGAGTTTTTATAAGTGTTTGAATGAAGTGAAAATGAATTTCATAATTGAATGGAATTTATAGAATTTTAAACAGTGAAGTTATAAATGAAATTTTAAAAACAGTAGGTTTATAAAATTTATAAAGTTATTGAAAGAATGAATTTTGGATAAATAAACAATCTTATAAGTTATAAGATTTATAATTTGGGAAGTTAAAAGAACGATTTTTGTAAAATAATCGTTTTATAAGCATTTAACTTATAATATGGACTTTTAGTTTATAATTGAGTTATAAACTGGAATAGGTTAATAAAGGAATTTATAAACGTTGTTTTATAAATTCGCAAACGACTTATTTTGATAAGTAAATTGTTATGATTTATTTATGGAGTTATATTCACGTTTTGACTGTGAATAATCCTTTGAAATAAAATGAAATAAAGGATGAAATTTGTTAACGTAGTATATTCACGTTTTTGAATAGTGAATAATATGTTAAAGAAACTGTTTTGAATTTGATGTTTTAAATAGAATTAAAACGATCTAACGATGTTTTAAAATGTGTTGAGATTCGAAACCATAGATTTCAACATTTATTGTTGAAGTAGACGTTTTCGAGAAATAAAAGGAAACAGTGGACTATAACACTGTTGTTATAGTAAATAAATTTCCGAAAGGAAATGTTTTGTATAGTATTGGGATTTATATATCTATTTTAATTTCGAATCCCTATACTAGTGATTTTGGGTTGTCGTAACGATGTTTTACGCAACATTCGTTTTGGCCCAAATAAATATGTTAAGAGAATGATTTCCTTAAAGAATGAAATATATACTTAATCTCGATTTAAGTATATTGAATATTTTCTAAGTGTTGAAAATAAATAAAATTTGTGAATTACTTATGAATAAATAAGTATGGAAAGGTTTTTTTCCAATATAAAGCGAATATTAGGGAATTTATCTTTTGGAAGATAAATTGAAATGAATAATTGAAATCATATATGCATGGATATTGTGAAATATAAATTCACTATGGAATTTATAAAAGAAAGCGGAATCTGTTTAAAAATAAATATTGATTTATTTTTGAAGTGTGAAATTATATATCTAGTAAAGATATTTTTGGAAAATAAATAATTGGAAAATTATTTGGAAACTGGTGATGTGTGCATATCCATTGATAGTTCAATAACCGACTATCAATATTTCCCTTTGAATGGGTATTTGATGTGATTTGTTTGAATTTGAATGCCACACTTATTTTTGAATAAGCGCTCACTATTCGGGTTAACCGGGAAAGGACCATGGGGTTATATAACCCATTCCGAATATGTGATACTTCGTTGTGAATTGCATTGAAGATCGGTGTTGAAGACCGAGTATTTGTGAAAGCGATAGGATGACCTATCGATTGTCTCTGCACTGGGTCGCTCCTGGTATAGAGATTTCCTTAAGTGATGGGAAATTCGATCGGGATTGAGAATACCCGGATTGCAAGGGCTTCGTAAGAAGTGCCTTCGGTTTTGTTCGAGCCCGGAACAGACTTGTATGGATTGTATGTCTGACATTACAAATTGAGATATAAAGCCGATTTCATTCAAATATATTTCTGTTGGTGGCGGAGAATTTATTCTTTTAGCTTAACACCCTTCTCTGAGACGTACGAGCTCAGAGGTTATATAGTTGAAGTTATCAGCGATATATTCCCAATTTGGTAATGTGACATGCTGAGTGTTGCTGTGAAATGATCATTGTGTTGATTATTTGTGATAGGATCGTTTATTTGATCGTCTATCTTTGTGATCATTTCTATGATCATTTGTTGACCCAAAGCATGGCTTTTGTATAAAGTATGTTTTTGTGGACGTGACTTCGTCGAGCCTCACACCCCGTGAATGGTCAAAACAGGAAAGAAGCAGCAAGGTTATGAGGGGTAGCGCCCTTTAGGATGTGTGCATTTCCTTCTGGAAAAGGGTGGTATCATGGTATGGAGCCCAGATACTTACTCATGTTGAAAACACTTTGTTATGATTGTGTGAATTGATTACGAGCGCTCGGTGAAAAGGTCCCAAAGGACCGGGGGATGGCATATTCGGTCAGTTGTTACTCAGTTAGGGGTAACCCGGCCTTGTGTTGGTAGAGATCCGGTTTGGTTCTCGGGGATGTCCATCCAGAGGCATTCTCATGTGGCAATGGGAAGTTCCTTGGCCTGATCATTCGTTGGAAATCCAAAGAAACAATACGTGACTGGTACGGTTTTAGTTGTAGAACCTGCTTCCTCAGGAGGTAGCTATAGTAGGCATAATATAATGGTACCTATGCTGGCTAAGATTTATATTCTACTTTCGAAATGAATTTCTTCTACACTATGCACTAATAATAATATCAAAATTGATTTGGTTTTAATGCGTATCAAGCATGTTTGGCTATCATAAGGAGAAATCTTCTCCAAGTCTGCGTTTGCATTGTGTGTGTGGCAGGAGGTCTTATGGTAGTCTCAATTTTAAAAGCATTGCGAATTGAATTTAAAAATATTCCTCTATTTTGATTTTAAAGATAAATAAACTGTTTTGAGTTCTCACACCAGTCACATGACTGACTCGGAGTTTATTGTTTTCCTTCCTAAACTCTGGGTGCCCACCAATTTTCACACGGGCAGTCAAGAGTTAAGGTTTATCAGGATATTCTGGAGTTGCCGGAGGCAAGCTGGATGGCATGGCGTATTACTAGTATATAGCATTTCTTTTTCCGCTGCACTGTTTGATGTTGTATGATGTTGTACACTCTGATGATATGATGTAATGAAATGTAATGTATAAAATGTAATAACTGATTTAGTTCTTTGTTTAAAGATTATTCATTTATTTATTATATGTTGTTCCGCTGCGAATTGTGAGATTCTGTTGTTTTCTGTTCTGTTCTATGTTCTCTATTCTCTTTTTCTTCTATTTTAAAATTTTCTATTTTCTGTTTTCTCTTCCCTCTATTATCTTCTTTTCTTCTCTTCTTTTCTACTTTTTCTTTTTCTTAAACCCTCAGTGTTCGGTTTTCCGTCGTTCGATTACTCGGCAGTCAATAAAGTGAGTATCGATGTTGGATTTTCGGAAGACGAAGAATCGGGTCCTGACATTTGGTATCAGAGCATATGGTTAAGTGACAACCATGGTTCTGTTGGGTATTACTCATTAGCGATAGAGTCAGTAGTACTCTAGAATGAGTTTGAGTGTAAAAATAGCTATGAGAGCGTATTTGTTAGTGAATAAAAAAAAATTGTTTTATATTGTGATGATTGGTTTGTTGAGTGGCATATGAACCTTCGTCAGCGTGGTCTCGACAACTATGCCGAAGGGGTTTCTAAACACTTGAATAGAACAATTCGACACGATATTGTTTTAAAATTGGGTAAATAAAATAATTTTACCTTGATTATATTTTATATATAAAGAAATAATTTTTCAAAATTATTAAAGTGTATATAAGTTGATTGTTTAGTTGTTTGAATAATCTAAATAAAAGAAGAATTGTATAAGCAAAAGAATTATAAGAATTGAATTATAATTGAAGTGATTTACAATTGTGAAATATACTTATATATATAAGAAGTGAAAATATATGAATATATTTATGAATATGAGTCATAAATAAAAAAATGGATTTAAAGTTAAACGGAAATTTACTTTAGAAATGGAAGTATAACTTAAGAGTTGTTGAATGAAGTTGATTTCGGTATCAAAGTAAATTAATAAAAGTTAAGTGATAAATGTGAACTTGAGTTATATAAATGAAATTCAACTTTAGAAATTGAATTGAATTGAATGAATGGATTGAATATTAATCAATTAAATTAAATTGATATGAAATAATGAATATAAGTGTAAATTCATTAAGATCTAATGTTATTTGAAAGTTGAATAATTGAATGAAATGAATATAAGCAAAGGAATTTGGTTGTAATTAATATACATTGGTTGTTAGATGATTGTATATAATTCATTAAGTATTAATGAAATTGGAAGCTTAAGTAATTGAAATTCAATTGGAAGTTAAATGAATCTTAAATAAAATTGAATTTGATTTGGAAGTGAACCAACTTGAATATGAATTAGTGAATATAAACTAATTGAAAATGAATGTTAGTAAACATCCACTGTTAATAAATCGAATGTGATTAAATTGAAAACCCATTTCATTGAATATTAATGAGAATATGAATGAATATTTATTGGTTATGAATGATAGTTGGTTGATGGTTGAATATATATTGCTATTGAATGCATTTCTACGTTAGCATATATAGTTATTATGGAGATATATGTTGTATATTAAGATTATTTTCGTATATGCATGTTCTCATGTTGTTTGTCGAGTGTTTAGTAGGTGCGGATCGCGTTTGCTTCGCATTTGGAGCTCGCTTTCGCGCTATATTAGCCGTATATGCTTGCTAATAAAATATAAGGTACATATCTCGGATTACATACCGTACTTTTATACTTTTTTCCCTTCGGGATGCCTCATTACTTGATGAGATGTATATTTGTGATATATATACTGTCATTTTTTTTTCGGATCGAGCCGCGCAAAGGAGACTATGGCAAATTTTTCCGAAAATTTAAGGCGTTAGAAAAAATTTTGAGAAAATTGGAAAATTTTTGAAAAACTTTAACTTTGATTTGGAATTGAAAGTTAAACAATAGTAGTTGTTTTTAAAAAGATAACTAAGTATGATTTGAAAACTTAGTAAAGTATTATAAGAAGTTTAACTATGGATTTTATGGAAAGTTAATAATTCTGTAACTTTTCTTACTTGTTAATTTCGAGGACGAAATTCTTTTAAGGGGGGAAGATTGTAACGACCCAGAATTTTAATTTATTAAAATTTGAATATTTAATTAATTTTAAATATTAATAAGTGAATTTATAAGTCAAATAAATTTTTATTTGAATTATTGGATTTAATTGAATAATTAAATCGATAATTTAATATGTTAAATTATGGAAATAATTGAAAATTGGGTTAAATATGATTGAAAATAATTTGTAAAATTTTATTTTATCATATTGAAGTTAGAATGATATTTTAGAACTTTTAAAATTGAATTAAGAGTTTATTTGTGAAAATTGAATATTTTAATATTTAAATCGACTAGTGAAAATAGTCAATTTTTGAACAGTCTCAGAATTGAATGAAACTAGTTCCGTTGGATCCGTAATAGTTAGTTATTACCGGATTTCAATTTTCGTGTCAATCGGAGTTATCGTTTGATCGTGGCAGCTCGAAACGCATCGAATTATTCTTAATTTTAATTTAGCGAGTTAAAATAGCCATTTTCCAAAAAGTCTCGGATTTCGACGAAACCAGTTTCATCTGATCCGTAATGTGATATTATTGTAAGGTTTCAAATTTCGTATCAATTGGATTTACCATTTATCCGGTACAAATTAAAACGCCTAGAAAATCGTTTAAATCGGTTTAATTTAAATTGGACGTTTATAGCCATAACTCGCACAGATGTCCGAATTAGCTTTCGAAACCTGTTCCATTGTGTCCGGAACGCGGGGTAAACCCTAGAAACGCTGGTTACGGCGCGTAAATCGAAGTTCGGAATTTCCGGGATGAATAGTGTTTCGTCGGTTCCTTATAAATAGCCCACCATTCATAAATTAAATAAATAAAAAACACTAAAACCCTAATCTAAACCTAGCCGCCTCTTTTGTAATGGAAGGCCAGAAATTGTCGAAATTCATTCCTTAATCTCTCCAAATCCATTCACAATCAAGCGAAGTGATCAACTACAAAGATGAAGAGCAAGGCGAGAGCTTTCGATCTATACGGTGATGATGGAGTTTGGTGTCGTGTAGTGGGAGCTACAAGGGGCCGTTCGTGGCCAGTTGCGCACGCCCTACGAGGTGAAGGAGGTGGCCGAGTTTCATGGCCTTCAGGCCGAAGGTGATTTTGGTGACGAGCTTCATGATGGCGCTTCCTGATCGAATTATCGTCGACGTATGATGAAGTATTATTAAACCCTAATTATGCATGAGTGGGTTCATGGTGACGGCTATGTACTGGAGAAGAAGAAGAGAAAAGGGATGGACGGCCTGTGATGAGTAGGGTTTGAGATGAAAGGCTGTGATTAAAAGTTAGGTTATTTATGTTGTAAATTATAGTTAAAATCGTGTTTAAACTTCAAATAATCATAACTTTTTCATACGAGGTCGAAAACGCGCGAAACCAGTTGCGTTGGAATCGTATGGACGAGCACTACGCGATGGAATTGGATTGGAGTCGTTTGGAGTTAGTGAGAATTTTGGGTAAAATTAAACGTCCGTTTAATTTTATTCGAAATAAATCGCTAAAACGGAATTTCAAACCAAGGTGAGAACTTCTCACTCAATCGAATCGGTTTCGATTTTATTTTAAATAGTTAGATTTAAAATATTGAATGCATGTTTGAATGATGATTGATATCTATTGATTGTTAAAATAGACATTATACGCCGTTAGTAAGCGGATGTTATTTAATAAAAACATATACCGCGAATATTTCATAAACAGTGAAATTGGTATTGTGCTAATGTTTGTGGATGCAGGAAAACAGGTTGGAGGGATCCAACTGGATTCCTCAACAGTATTTATTTGATTTCAGATATTTTGATATTTGATGGATTATCATATCGATATATGATATCGTTGTAGTCGTGATTGACTATTTGGTGTGTAGCATCATTGTACCAAATTTGGAATTTTAAAATGATTTCAAAGTGATTTTTGAAAGTATACGTTTATAAAATATTTTTTTTGAAATTGATTCATTTTAAATAAATAAACGTTATAATTTTTAAAGTTATAAAAATTTTGATTTTTGAGAAATATAGTTAAAAACTGATTTTTGAGAATATGGTGCTATTGATTTTATAAAATAGTTTAATCGGGATTTTTGAATTTATTATAAAAAGTTTAAATATAGGATTTATAAAATTTAATTATTTTATAAATCAAAATGGTGAAATTATAAAGGAGATTAAAGATGTTTTAAAATAATAGTATAAATTGATTTTATAAAGGATTTATAAATTGATATTTATAAATTAAAACGTTGGTATTATAAAACGAGTTTTTATAAGTGTTTGAAGAAGTGAAAATGAATTTCATAATTGAATGGAATCTATAGAATTTTAAAAAGTGAAGTTAATAATGAAATTTTATAAGTAGTAGGTTTATAAAATTTATAAAGTTATTGAAAGAATGAATTTTGGATAAATAAACAATCTTATAAGTTATAAGATTTATAATTTGGGAAGTTAAAAGAACGATTTTTGTAAAATAATCGTTTTATAAGCATTTAACTTATAATATGGACTTTTAGTTTATAATTGAGTTATAAACTGGAATAGGTTAATGAAGGAATTTATAAACGTTGTTTTATAAATTCGCAAACGACTTATTTTGATAAGTAAATTGTTATGATTTATTTATGGATTTATATTCACGTTTTGACTGTGAATAATCCTTTGAAATAAAATGAAATAAAGGATGAAATTTGTTAACGTAGTATATTCACGTTTTTGAATAGTGAATAATATGTTAAAGAAAATGTTTTGAATTTGATGTTTTAAATAGAATTAAAACGATCTAACGATGTTTTAAAATGTGTTGAGATTCGAAACCATAGATTTCAACATTTATTGTTGAAGTAGACGTTTTCGAGAAATAAAAGGAAACAGTGGACTATAACACTGTTGTTATAGTAAATAAATTTCCGAAAGGAAATGTTTTGTATAGTATTGGGATTTATATATCTATTTTAATTTCGAATCCCTATACTAGTGATTTTGGGTTGTCGTAACGATGTTTTACGCAACATTCGTTTTGGCCCAAATAAATATGTTAAGAGAATGATTTCCTTAAAGAATGAAATATATACTTAATCTCGATTTAAGTATATTGAATATTTTCTAAGTGTTGAAAAAAAATAAAATTTGTGAATTACTTATGAATAAATAAGTATGGAAAGGTTTTTTTCCAATATAAAGCGAATATTAGGGAATTTATCTTTTGGAAGATAAATTGAAATGAATAATTGAAATCATATATGCATGGATATTGTGAAATATAAATTCACTATGGAATTTATAAAAGAAAGCGGAATCTGTTTAAAAATAAATATTGATTTATTTTTGAAGTGTGAAATTATATATCTAGTAAAGATATTTTTGGAAAATAAATAATTGGAAAATTATTTGGAAACTGGTGATGTGTGCATATCCATTGATAGTTCAATAACCGACTATCAATATTTCCCTTTGAATGGGTATTTGATGTGATTTGTTTGAATTTGAATGCCACACTTATTTTTGAATAAGCGCTCACTATTCGGGTTAACCGGGAAAGGACCATGGGGTCATATAACCCATTCCGAATATGTGATACGTAGTTGTGAATTGCATTGAAGATCGGTGTTGAGGATAGAGTATTTGTGAAAGCGATAGGATGACCTATCGAGTGTCTCTTCACTCGGTCGCTCCTGGTATAGAGATTTCCTTAAGTGATGGGAAATTCGATCGGGATTGTGAATACCCGGATTGCAAAGGCTTCGTAAGAAGTGCCTTCGGTTTTGTTCGAGCCCGGAACAGACTTGTATGGATTGTATGTCTGACATTACAAATTGAGATATAAAGCCGATTTCATTCAAATATATTTCTGGTGGCGGAGAATTTATTCTTTTAGCTTAACACCCTTCTCTGAGACGTACGAGCTCAGAGGTTATATAGTTGAAGTTATCAGCGATATATTCCCAATTTGGTAATGTGACATGCTGAGTGTTGCTGTGAAATGATCATTGTGTTGATTATTTGTGATAGGATCGTTTATTTGATCGTCTATCTTTGTGATCATTTCTATGATCATTTGTTGACCCAAAGCATGGCTTTTGTATAAAGTATGTTTTTGTGGACGTGACTTCGTCGAGCCTCACACCCCATGAACGGTCAAAACAGGAAAGAAGCAGCAAGGTTATGAGGGGTAGCGCCCTTTAGGATGTGTGCATTTCCTTCTGGAAAAGGGTGGTATCATGGTATGGAGCCCAGATACTTACTCATGTTGAAAACACTTTGTTATGATTGTGTGAATTGATTACGAGCGCTCGGTGAAAAGGTCCCAAAGGACCGGGGGATGGCATATTCGGTTAGTTGTTACTCAGTTAGGGGTAACCCGGCCTTGTGTTGGTAGAGATCCGGTTTGGTTCTCGGGGATGTCCATCCAGAGGCATTCTCATGTGGCAATGGGAAGTTCCTTGGCCTAATCATTCGTTGGAAATCTAAAGAAACAATACGTGACTGGTACGGTTTTAGTTGTAGAACCTGCTTCCTCAGGAGGTAGCTATAGTAGGCAAAATATAATGGTACCTATGCTGGCTAAGATTTATATTCTACTTTCGAAATGAATTTCTTCTACACTATGCACTAATAATAATATCAAAATTGATTTGATTTTAATGCGTATCAAGCATGTTTGGCTATCATAAGGAGAAATCTTCTCCAAGTCTGCGTTTGCATTGTGTGTGTGGCAGGAGGTCTTATGGTAGTCTCATTTTTAAAAGCATTGCGAATTGAATTTAAAAATATTCCTCTATTTTGATTTTAAAGATAAATAAACTGTTTTGAGTTCTCACACCAGTCACATGACTGACTCGGAGTTTATTGTTTTCCTTCCTAAACTCTGGGTGCCCACCAATTTTCACACGGGCAGTCAAGAGTTAAGGTTTATCAGGATATTCTGGAGTTGCCGGAGGCAAGCTGGATGGCATGGCGTATTACTAGTATATAGCATTTCTTTTTCCGCTGCACTGTTTGATGTTGTGATGTTGTACACTCTGATGATATGATGTAATGAAATGTAATGTATAAAATGTAATAACTGATATAGTTCTTTGTTTAAAGATTATTCATTTATTTATTATATGTTGTTCCGCTGCGAATTGTGAGATTCTGTTGTTTTCTGTTCTGTTCTATGTTCTCTATTCTCTTTTTCTTCTATTTTAAAATTTTCTATTTTCTGTTTTCTCTTCCCTCTATTATCTTCTTTTCTTCTCTTCTTTTCTACCTTTTCTTTTTCTTAAACCCTCAGTGTTCGGTTTTCCGTCGTTCGATTACTCGGCAGTCGATAAAGTGAGTATCGATGTTGGATTTTCGGAAGACGAAGAATCGGGTCCTGACATTTACATCGTGTCTGTAATCAGAACAATGCAGATACTTTTTGATATCCAAAAATATTGATGAAGTTTAAAGAGTTTTAATTTTGGCTGTTGTTTCTTCAAGTGTCCCTTTGATCTGGTAGCATTGTGTGCGTTAATATTCCAAGGCATCTCTTTGGTTTATGTTTATTTTTCACAGAAAAGTAGTATTGAAGTCTAGGCTATCTAGGCTATGCAGTTGTGTTTTGGTATTTATATTCATGTAATACTTTGTTTTCAAGTCTCATGAAAAAGAAATCATGTTGCAGGTTGTTCTACTATTTATTTTTAAATTATGGTTCCAAGAAAAAAACAATTTATTTTTAAGTATAGAACATTTCGAAATTCGTTGCATCCAATCTCACCAAGCATAGGAAGAGAAAATCATTTGTAACAGTGAATGAGACAATATTGTCAAAAATCCAACTAGCTTAAATTAATAATCAGATCATATAGTTGTGTTCACGATGGAAATGCATGATTTTTGTGAGTGATGGGAGAGATTTTACCGACTTATAGAAGGAAATTTTTTAAGACGAGCGGAATTAGGCGAATGGTCGAATTCAAGCACCTCGGTTGATTTGGGGGCACGACACTTGGCGTGGAGGAGCGTTAGGTGGTGGCGAACCCGAGAAAAATGGGAGATGATTTTTCTGTGGAATGGGGAAATGTGGCGATCTCTCAATATGGTTTGTGGTAGGGTTTTGTTGGGGGTCGTTGTCGTGGAAATGGCGATGTAGAAGAGGTGAGTGAGATGTGCAGTCGGGGGAAAAGATGGGGAAAGTCATGGCGAACGTAGTGGTGAAGTTTTGTGGTATACGGTGGTGGGTGGTGGTGCAGAGAGGCAAAGGGGGTGGCTCGACTATGTTCATGGTTTAGGTACCAGTTCGAAAATTCGAACTGGGCTTGGATGACGTGTTTCTGGAGGGTCGTTGTGACGCGGGGTTGCTAGGCGACCGATAGAGATGGTCAGCGGTAAGGTTTCGATCATCGACAATCGGTGTACATGCACGGTGGTGTGCATGCTACAGTCGGTAGGAAAAAAACTGGAAAGGAAAAAAAAAGAACATGAGGGAAGGGAGAAGATTGGAAGTTGGTTCGTGATCTTCTTTGCCTTTATGGGCCGGGTCGATATGTTGTGGACTGGTTGTTTAAAATAAAAACAAGCATAAGTGTTTTAGTAATGGTTAAATTTTTGGATGTTAATAATCCTTCAATTTTTTTAAGAACATTGTTTTCTCATTAACAAAAATTTCCAATGGATATAAAGTTCTTGTGTTGTGACCCTCTCGGCTAACCCTACAATTTAAACTAAATTTATTAACTAATATGGAACTTGATAGATTTAATAATTAAAGTGAGCTATTAAAAGTAAAACTTATTTGATTAAATCATAAGTAAATAAATAAGTAATTAGATTTTAAATGGTTTAACCTTATGATAATTAATAAAATTTGTTATTGGCTAGATTAGCAATAGGAGTTAACCAAAAATAAATTGTTTATAATTTATTAAATTACAAGTAAATTTGGATCAAAAATACAAGTATATTCGGTAATGAAAATTTATTAATTCTGATTGTATATTGTTAAATATTATCATTATTTTAGTTAATGATCTATGTTTTGGTTATTGTCTTTGAATATTTACTTTAACGACATTTGTAACAGATCCCCCTATGTGAATAATTGCCACCATAAATATAATTGTTTATTTTAAACAATTTGCCCTTTCTAAATTTATTACTTGAATTCGAAGAAGCCGGAATCGAATATCATCGTTATCCGGAACCACTTCGATTTGATAATCACTGCGAACCTGTACGGGTCTGATTTTAGAGTTACCATGCTAGAATTGGATTAATTTGACAAAAGCAACTATTTTAAATAAGTAACTGTCCTTGGACATTATGATTGTATCGACGGATTTCTATTAAAGGTTTTGGTTATAATCAGATAAAAAACTCGTCGTGTTATAGGAGTTATTTTTAAAAGATTTTTATAACTTAAGTAATTTGAAATTTGGTAGAGGAAACAATAAATGTTTTTATTTAGAACATTTTTGCGTATAGAAATCTTTGTTTAAAACAAGAGTTGTTTGAAGATGAATTTGTTTTGGATTAAAAACCAAGAATGGTTTAAAAATTTAAAGTGTGATTTGGTATGTAAATGAGATAAATATGTATATATGTGTTCCAAAATTGATTTGATATGAATACTGGTGTTTGAATTCTGGAATCCCTCTCAGAATGTGAAGTATAACCCAAAGGAAAATAAGCTTTTTAACTTATAAGTGGGAAGTGATATTAATAAGAATTGGATTTGTAATGAAAATTTTAAATTGAGCAAGGTTAAATGGATTGAATGGAATGGAAATTTACTCAGGACAAGTTAATTAAGTTTTGAACTCATAAACTGAATTGAAAATTTCAAGGTGAAACTAAGATTTAACTTATGAGAGTTAAATGAATTAAATTGTAAAAGAAAAGGTATGGATTTGATGAGAGTTGCAAAAGGGAAGAAACGTGTGTAAATGATTTCAAAATGATTGTTTGAAATAAAAACGGGTTTCGAATCCTAGAAATGTTTGATGGATATTGTTGATTCGCGTTTTAGATAATTTGAAGGTTTATTTACTTTGATATATCCTGCTATCGTTCTGTTTATTATTTATAGTGTATAAAACTATAAATTGGATTATTTCGAATAAATTAAAAAGTGGATTGAAATGATATATCCATTACTGAAATTAAATGGAAATAAAACTTTATATGAAACTATCTAAATCATTTTGATTTTTAGAAATAAAAATGAATTTATTGAATGGAACTATTTTGAACTTAAGTTTGAAATGTTAAAATAAAACTTATCAACCGGAATTGTTGAAAGAAATGGGCTTAAACTTTTGAAGTTATAATTGGGAAATAAATTGAATTCCGAAAATCGATTGTTCTAAAAAGATTTGGACTCTTACTCGAATCTTAAAATAAGTTTAAGTAAGGGTAATTTAAATGAATATTTGAAATTTGGGCTCAGAATTGAATTATTTTAAAGACTTGGGCTTAAATTAAATATTGAGGGTTAATTTGATTTAAGTGATCAAATCGGTATTTTGAAAACCAAACTCGAATTTATATAAATCGAGAGGGCTTAAAATATGAATATGGAATCGGAATTAATTCAAATTGGAATTGAATGGAATTGATTGGAATTGTGATCGAAGTTGAATTAGTTCGAATTCAAATTGGAAATTGTTTTGAATTGGAATGGGAATCAAAGTTAATTCAAATTGGAATCTAGATTGAAAAAATTTGAATGGAAGTGGAAAATGGAAATTCATTTGAATTGGAGATTGGAAACTAAATCAGTTTGAATCTGAAACTAATTTCAAATAAATTATTTTAATATAAACTGTTTTAAATCTATCTTCTTAAATATTCTAATTATTTTGATTTTCTTTTCAAGCTATTTACTATACAAACCATTCTTTTTAAAACTCAAACTATCTTATATTAACTATTTTACAATGATTCAAACTATTTGCTAAATTCAAACTGGTCAGGGTGGAAATTGGTAATATTTAAATCATGGATTTAAATACGAATTTGGATAAAATTGAAGTAACAACCCATATGGAAAATTGAAGCAATTCTAAATTGGAACCAAATTGGATGTTGAGGCAAAAATGATTTTGAAGTGAAGGAGTATATTTTTGAGTAAATATGATGATTTTAAAATAAAAGATTGGATAGTATTATAACTGAAACTCACTTTATAAGAAGTAAGTAATGTTACAAATGACTTTGAAAAAAGGAAATCGAACTTGAAAATTTTATTTCGTATTAATGAGATTATAAATGTTAGTTATATATTCAGATTTCCTTGTTGAATTTATAATCAGAAGAAATGATCTTGGAAAGATATTTGAGGGTACTAAAATTGAGTTTATATAAGTATGAAGTGAACTCAAAAGTTATCGATCTGAAAATTATTCGAGTAGAAGGAATGATTTTATATGTATATGAGAATGAAACTGAAAGGGTTCTGAAACTCATTGATTTTGAAAGGCTTTTGATTTCGCAAAAAAGAAAATTTTGGAAATTTGGTAAACCAAATTCGAGAATTATCAATTTTGAAGATGTCAATTTTGTGTAAATGAGGTTTATATGTGATGCATATAAAGAGTATGATTTGAAAGGTACTATATATGTATATAATATGATATGTTTTGGGAAAAGATTGGAAAAAAGGCACCCCATTGACAGTCGAAGCTTATAGTAGGAGATCCACTAAGTGGTTCTGCCTAGAACCATAAGGGCGGGTTCAATGAGATTAGGATCCCAGAGGATGTCCAGACAAAACTCGAGTTCTTGAGTTTGTGTTTAGGATAGCATAATTCGTGTGGCCCTGATGCCTATAGTTACATTGGTATTATGCTATGACGACAACATAACCCTTGTTTAACTATGATCTACCATGTTCCATCGCGTAAGTTGTGTGGCAGTGATTGCCTACGATCTACGTTTGACTTCGCTGGGAGAGCGGCGTAGCATCGGTAGATTGTGATCTATATGGTCCATAGAGAAATTCGTGTCGCAGCGAGTGCCTACAGTCTACATTGGAAATTGACTGGTGTAGTCTGTGATCTATGTGGTAAAGTTTCGTTTGGTAGCGTAATTCGAGTGGCGCCGATGCTTACAATTACACGGGTTTTGCTGTGATGGCAACGCAACCCTGGGTGTAGCTGCGATCTGTTGCAGTTCCCATGGCGAAGTTGAGGGGCGCGGATGTCTACAATTTTCTTATGGATTTCACCGGGATGGCGAGGTAATAGTCGTGCTAACTATGATCCATTGGAGGGGGTGATGATTTCCATAACATTTTTGAAAAGGTTTTTCAAGTATTTTCACTGAGTGTTGAAAACGGGTCTACTAAGTACTTGTAAATTTTTAGTCCTATGCTTGATCAACGTGTGACTGAATTTCTGTGAGAACGAGGATGAACTTGTTAAGACATCGAGTTATAAATAGTATTTTTATATAAAACTAGCTTGGTAATACTATATAAGTTAAAGTGTTTTAAAAAATGTATAATAAAAGAGTAAGGAGTTAAAATGTTTAAAGGATGATCTAACTAACAATAAACATCAAAATTCTAATTCTCTCTTCGTTCCTTTTCGAGGACGAAAAGTTCTAAAGGGAGAGAAATGTGATGACTCGGGTTTTCTAATGTTTGTTATTGGGTAATTAACTATTTCCGATTATTGAAATATTAATTTATTAAGTCGAACAAATAAATTTCAGATAATTAAAATATCTGAATATATATGTATTGATTAAATATTGTATTTAATCTTAAATTTTAAAATTCCTGGGTATGATAAATTATATGTATATGTAAACTACACCATTTAAATTAAGATAAAATATCCATGAATATATATAGATAAATATATACATAAGCTTTATGATAATTAAATATATATATATACACACACATGTATATAAGTATATAAATACGTATATATGCATATATGAAGAAATGTAAATGAGAATGTGTATAAATGAAAATGTAGATACATACATATATGGGGGCAAATATAGGTAGGTAAAAGTATATGTTAATATAAAATAACGTATATGCAAATCCCTTAATATATATATATATATATATATATATATAGTGTATGAAAGTAAATGTTCATACTTAGGGAAACATCATCATGGTAAGTATTTAATTCTAGCAAGCAAAACATAAAATCAAGTCCTATAAAATAGAAAATCAACTCATATAATCAAATCAACCTTCATATGAATTAGGTCAAAATGAAACAAAAGTAAAATAAAATAAGAAATTTAAGGCCTGTATATGAACAATAGGTTTAAGCCTCTTATTTACTTGTTCCTCTCATCTACATACCCTATGGTATCACACATATACCATTCTAGTTGCTTGCGCCAAAATTGGTCACAAACCCCAAATGTCGTGAAAGCACCAACATATAAATATAGATCTGCAATATCTGGACACAAATATCAAATTCAAGCAACATAGAGAACAACAATTCAGGAATAACAAACAATGATACGAGATTTATAGTGGTTTGGCTATCTCCGACCTACATCCACTTCGAATGATAATCCTTTTATTGATGTTCTTCGCAGATTACAGTTGATCATAGCAGATTACTATGAAGAAATTTTAGTACAACAGTAATGATGAAGTGTAAAGTTGAATCCGGCAGAGTCTGGACGTCAAATAGCCAAAAAGATCACTTTTCGGTAGGCTCTAGGGGGCTATTTATAGGCGTAGCAGGTTGATACCTCGCTCAAACTTTAGGAGGCTCGTTCAGGCATGTGAATGGGCCACGCGATCGATCCCATGAAGTATCGACTCGATCCGTGATCGATACGAACCAATTTCGTATCGATCAAGATTTTACCCAATGGAGTTGAAACTTGGCATGAACCTTCCTTGGCTTGTACGTAAGCTCATGTGGAAATTTCCTGGCATTGGGACCTATGGATTATGAGATACGATCGATGCAATCTCGTATTTTTTGAAGGCTGCTGAGTTCAAATCCATAGTTTTGTAACCACCCCCTTCATTTTGATCAAAGGCACGTGCTTGCTCGTGACGTGGAACGATAAACTAGGGTAGATCCACATTCTTCGCCGCGTTGAACGCTTCTCCCCTCGTGTCATGGACGCTCTTCATTCGTATCCACACATCATGCTCACTAGCATCCATGATTTCACAACGTTATGTTCGCATCCATCGATCCACTCCCTTTTTCGTATCGATTCTAGGGTTACATTTCGTGTCAATTCGGTAAATGTCGATTGATACGAAGTGACCACATGGAATGTGTATGATCGATACGATATGTAGGCCAACGGATGGATACGAAAATTGTTCTCAGAATGGATTTAAGGGTTTCAATCGCTTCTTGTAATATAAGCAATGATGTAAACAATTATTTTCAAATAGTTTACATATATTTATAAAGATGTTATTTAAAATATATAAATGGTATTTAAAAGTGATGCAAGAAATTTTGCAAATGAATTTTTGAAAAGTATTGAAGTATTAAAGATGATTTATTTGCAAATGAAGCTTTCAAATGAATATTGCAAGTAAAATTTATATAAGTTTCTTTGAATGTAGAATTTAAACATATTATATAAATGGAAAAAAAATTGATTTGCGAAGTTCATTTATAGTAATATACTTGGCAAATAAATTTGAATCTCTATTTTACAAGTACATTTTGGAATATTTAATTGATTTCGAAGTACTAAGAGTCATTTACTGTTTGAATTTTTTATTAAACCATAATAAATGTTTTTCCATGATTTGAATATTCATTTTAAAAAAGCGTGTGAAACTAATTATGAAGATATGAAATTTCAAACTTTGATTTAGAAATTTAATGTAAGATTTGAGTATTCTATTAGTTTCAGTTTAATAATCTTGAGTTTATACTTATTTTAAAAATAACGAGTCTAATAAATTATCGGATTTAAGGAACTTTATTATAAAGTTTATTATAATGTTTTGAACTAAATTTCTAACATTGTTTTAGACTGTTGAAAAATCTTTGCATAATGCTATGAGGATGTTTTAAATATATCTTATATTTTTACTAAGTGAATGTGGTTAAATGTTTTAACTTAATTTTTAGATATGTTGATATATTTCTTTTCTCTTAAAGGGAAATACCAAAAACTTAAAATTTTATTCAATAACCGATTGGAGTTATAAAAATAAGTAGGACAGTAGAAGCTTAAGTAATATTTTTTTCTGAATGATTCATTAATGACTTAAATATCTAATGGAAATCAAATTATGTAAGTGATTGATCTTTACATAAATAAATGAATTAAAGGTAAATGATGGAAAAAAACCAATCGAATAGACTTAAATAAATTTAAAATTCTTGTTGTTTGGCTAATGGTAAGTTTGGGAAAGAATATTTCTAGTTGTTGAGGTTGTTTGACTAATATATTAAGTAATTATCTAAGGCTGTTGAGCATAGGGTACACTTGACAGTTTATTCATCACCTTGCATGATTTAAGGTTTCTGAACTAAACAAACCATTGGTTACTATGGATGTATGACGGATTCTTTGGTTGCATGAATGGTTGTATTGTTTGTTTGTATATGTTTTATTTTTGAATATGATACACATATTGCAATTATTTATATTATTGTTTTCCGGACCTCTCTGTACAAAGGATACTTTGCCGAAATTCAAGACTTCGATTTTTTGTAAATTTGAGTTATTTTTCTTATTTTTATTAACCTTAAATATGTAGGTTTAATTGTTTATAAATTGACTGTTTAAATAAAATATAACATATTTTTGGATTCCTACTTGTTTCTTTTCAGGGATGAAAAGTTGAGTGGGAGAGATTGTAATGACCGACATTTTAAACATTTAAAGGTATTAAATTAAATAAGATTTTTAAATAAAATTGTTAGGAATAAAAAAATTAAGATTTTATTGATACAAATTAGATTATATTACAAATTACGAGGTTAATTAAAATTTCTATTAATGACATATGTATGCAATAATATAAGGATGATAACAAATATTAGTGTGTATTTTAATAATACTGGTTTGAATGATATTAACAATTGTCTCAATGTAAATTTCTAATTGATTAGAATAATAAATGTTAATAAGGAATAATAAATGTTTCTTTATTAAAAAGGAATCATATGTTTATTTATTTAAAATGTTTGGTAGCTAAAAGATTGATTTCAGAGATGATAAACTATTACTTGGTAAGAAATGTATAATACCTGTTTGTATCCAATAGTGCATAAATATGTTTAAATCACTGTTTGATAGAAATAATTTTTCTATTTTTCATTACATTTATTTAGTCCATTTTGATGTTCACCTTTGTAATCAATTGAAATTAATGTAATTAAATAATTTCAATAACTAAGGGAGAGAACATTAAATTGTAAGTTTATAAGTGTAATTAAACGTATCTTATGTTTTGTGAAAATATAAGAAAATTTTGATTTAACGAAAAGAAAAACGTTTATATCAAATAAAATGAATGTTTCATTTGTGAATGTAGATTTAATTTTATTAGAGTAAAGAATAGAATGATTTGTTAAAAAAAAGAAATATATATTTATTTGAACTGCATACAGATTGGTTACAAGAATATGAATATAATTTAAGTATGTTATTTATTACTGTGCTGTAAACAACAAATTTATAAAGATGTTTAAATGACTTAAGGAAACAATTGTCCTATTTCTCATCCATTTTGGTTTATCTGTTTTGAAATTTAACTTTGTTATTAATTACAATTAATGTAATGGAAATATTTCGATTAAAAGGAAAGAAAATGTTGATTGCAATTAATAGATTTGACAAAAGAAACACATATTTTGTGTTAAACAGAAATGGTGCTTTAATGGAAATAAAAGAATAAAACATTTTCATTTTTAAGGTAAGTATAATTTTATTAAATATGCGTAGATAAAAATTTATATGTGTACAACTTGAGTATTATTTGAGTGAATGAAATTAATTTGGTTACGTTTTGGAAAAAAATTGAATTTCGAAATGTGTATGTGGTCCCTACATTTCTTTTTTATTTATTTATTGCATGTACGTTTTAAAATAGTTACCTCATTATTAAAACTTGGTCCATTCGTTTTTCCTTCGGTTTAATACCTAAGCCTAAGCTTTTAGGCTATATTTAATTCTTTCCATCTCATTTATGGTTTTAATTTTTTTAATTTTCCTTTGGTTTATAAATTTTCTCATTCCTACATACATTTCCTTATGCATTATCAACGCCTAAAGCATTTAAAACTAAACGTGCATTTTGTCCCTCCACCTTTATTTCCTTATTACTAAATAATCTATAAATTTATTTCTTCATTTGCATTTTAATTCTCCTAACACCTCATATTCATTTAGTTCACATCTTTCAATACTACGTTTTAAGGCTGTTCATATTTTACTTTATTTCAATTCGTAGTTTGTTTATATATACGTTATTAGCTTTTTATTTGTTCCCATCTTCATTCCTTTAGTCATATTTCATTTTTTAATCTCATCTTCTGTAGCTTCATTTTTCAAATAAAACTTCCATCTCCCTCTTCACCTTCCTCATTCCTTTTTCATTTTTTTCTTCTTTAAATCTCCTTCTTCTGTTTTTTTTCTTCATTTTTAATCTTTTTTGTTTCTTCTTCTTCTTCAAATCTTCTTCTTATTCTTTTTGAAAGCTTCCTTTTCTTTTTCAATTCTTCATCTTCTTTAAATTTTCTTGTTATTTTCCAAACATTCTTCTTTTTTCCAAATCTTTTTCTTCAAATCCAGTTCTTTAACAACTTCTCTATCTCTTCTAAAACATTCTAAAAAAGATTAAGATAGAAGGAAACAAATCAAAAGGAGGAAGTAGTAGCGGATCAAAGTCCGACTAGAAAAGGGAAATCCAGAAGGTGAGTGTTTAAACTCACTCACGAAATACTAAAATATTATTGCAAGTTAAACCAGGTCATATAGTGATAAATTTTTGATTGTTGGTTTGGAATTTTTATTGATATTTAATTTGAATAGCTAAATTCCAATATGTGATGACTAATAATTACCGTGACATGTTATTGAATTGGTTGATTTGTTGAATTGATTGATTTGAATGTTGATTGTATGTTGTGATGGATGCTATTGTGATTGAATATGTATTTGTTCATTTATTTGATATATCTTTGTTATCACCCAACTTATATAAATTATCATATTGATTATTTGCACACTGAATAAAGATATAAAACCCATGAATTTTTAGTATTTACATCAGAGGAAAAATAGTGTGTTAAATTTACTATTTGAACCTTAAAAATGATTTTGAGAAGCAAATCATCGTTACCTTATTTGAAAGTTTTCAAAAATAAATTATGAAACATTGGTAAGTTTCCATAAAATTGAATATCGAAACTTTGGAACATTTTTATAAATCAAATCTCTTGAACTATGAAATTTAACTGGGAATTGTTCTGTAAATTTGTAATTTACTAGAATGGATCTATTGTGAAATCCATTATATTTTGAATATGGAAACAATAACATTTCCAGAAATTTGAACTTTCAAAAATCTAGTTATTTACATTCCTTATTAAATGTACTTTTGATTTAATTTGCATAAGAATTTTAGTTCTGAATCGAATGTATTATTTTCCTTTACACTCGGGTCAACCTGAGTTTTTCAACATTGAAGACTATATTTTGGTGGACGAAGACGAAGATTCAGTATATTATTGGTATTTATTATTTCACTACATTCTGTGTTTCGCTGCATTATTTGTTTATTTATGATATATGTAAACTCTGATTTGAATTTGTAAAAGTGTAATCAAATTTTATTTGTAAAACAACTTCATGAACTGTTATTTGATTATTATATTTTGTTGTTCCACTGCGAGATTCTGTATTTTGTTTTTTCTTTCCTTCTTCCTTTTTTTCTTATTTACCTCATTGACAATCCTTCCTTTTGAATGGTTTGATTTTGACATGTGTGGTTTATTGTCGATTTGAACCATCCAAAATGTGGGTCGTTACAATTGAATATACCGTAGAGATCAGCACAACGACGATCAAAACAGTATACAGATACCAATGGTATGATCATCCAATCAAAAGTCGATAATCGGTATCGAAAATGCTGCTATTTTGCCAGAAATAAGATAAACGGGCAATAACATTCCCAATTTGGAGAAATGAAATATGGCGTCTCACTCAGAATATGATCTACAAATTTATTATATAAAAATATTCAAGTTTGAAAAATATTTTATTATCATCAAATATTAATTAATATAAATTTAAATAAAATTACACAATAAAATAAACTTCCATATTATCTGATGAAAATTTACCGTTTGCTATGTTAAAGTAGACTATTCCAAATATTAAATTTTCAATTTAAAATTTTATTATTAAAAATTTCACAAAATTCAGTTAATTACATTTTCTAAAAACCAGTTGAATTTACGGTTCGTTACATCTTCAACAGACATTATTTTTGTACTTGGAAGATATGAATGAGCAAGAATGAACAAGACTATTGTGGTGTTTATATTAGTTGTATTGCTTAAATCACATGGCGACAATCTTGTTTGAATACAAAGTGGCTACAGTGTCCTTTCACATCGGAATACTATAGCCACGTTGCACAGTTTTGAACATATGGCAGCCACCATTGATGGAAATGAATACAAATTAGCTACAGTGTCCTCTCACATCAGAACATTGTAGCCAAATTGCATGGTTTTAAACACATGGAAACCATTATTAAATGTTTGAATTCAAATTGTCTTTACTCACTTGGCAGCAAGTGATGGTGTTTGAATTCAAAGTGGCTACAGTGCCCTGTCACAGTTGAACACTTCTTCGCCATCATCAAGCTCATACGTGTTTGCCATTATCACTCACTAAGCATACAAAAATGGTGGATTACAACCATACTTTTTTGCCATCATCTTACTCGTATGAAGGTCCTATAGGTCACGTTATTCCACCGAATATGTCTTCTCCTCAATCAATAACCGAGTGGTACATTGAAATGGAGTAAATACGTTATGAGGATGTAAGAGAACATGAGAGAGATTTGCAAGAGAGTAGGCTTATGGAGGATGGAAGAAGGCAAAAGTAGAGCGGCCTAGTCACATTATAACATTGCGAAGAAGGCATGAATAAAAAGAAGTGTGCATCTCCTCGATGTGCCTGTAGTCTGCTATATTTCGATATAGACATACAGGTATAACAACACCCCATCTAACCTCATCATCAGCCAAAGCCGGTAAATAATCATAATATGATTTAAAATCCTTAAAGGAACTATCAAATAAAACTGACGCGCAGTCTGGTCAACCAATCTCGATACCGGTCAGCATATAAAAATCTAAAAGAATCAATCCCAACTTAAAATCAGGAAAATGAAACGTGTGAGTAGTAGGCCACCATCTCTCAGTAAGGACCTTTATTATGCAACGGTCGACATGTGAAAATATAGGTAAAGCTAGAAATTCACCTAAAGGTGATGCAAGTAGCCTATCCGAAATCGGTTGAGGCAATGTGATATAAAACTCATAAATACACTTATACTAACTACCACACATAGCTACATGAAGAACCTATATAAGCAATTAATTAACGTTAATGGTAAACTAAGCAAACCAATAACATTTTTTGTTTGTGAGTGTTCATCTAATAATTACATAGTAAAATTATATATGTGACTTCGCTAGCATTATAATAAGTCGATTTACTATAGTCGAGGGGAGTTCGTGTAAGGATCGTAGATCGTATGTAGTCACGGTAGTATTTGGAATGATATGAGCTGCACCGGCATTGGCATCCACCGTGGGTCGGACAGTCCGTCTATTGGTTTTGATGGAGAGTAGCGTCATTTGGACGTCTTGATCAATAAATTAGAAAATGTAAAAAAGGAAATTGAGTGGTAAATAAATAAGGGTAGAAGAGGAAAACACGTCTCATATGGGCCTTTAGTCCAGATGTTTGTTCAACAGACGCCTGATGCTCAAGTGTTTGTTGAACAAACGTCCGGTCTCATAAACTGTTGGAGGATTCGTGAGCTTACAAAATGTAAGCTCACATTTTGTAACATATGCACTCCAAAACTATTGGACATGTTCTTATTGTAGTATTTTATGGTTAAATGATAGAACTCGGCAGCTTTTTATACTTTCTATATTTCTTTTTTTGGCATTTTCTCATACAATGATATCGTACACTGTCCATTTTTTTACCTGCTGCTATTTTTGCAGCAATTAGCGATTAGTGAAAAAATGAGATGAGCAATGATTTTGTTATGCAGGTGGCACGGGAGGCAGCGAGTAGAGGTGTATTTTTATTTGTTAAGGTTAGGCTTTGAGGAGACGGCTATGAAGGGTGACAATTATGGTAGGTGACGACTACGAGCAACGTTGAAGCGTGAGGAAAGAGTAGTGTAGGTAACACGATGACATGGGAAGTGGTGGCGTAGGAAGCAACGATTTGATCTATGCGTAAGTGAAGAACGAAATGTATCTTTATGGCTAAATTTTAAAGATGATTTCCTACAAACCATTTAAGTCTGTAATTTGAACTAAATTGCCATATTATTTAGACACACATATATGTAATACATACATACATACATCCATGTGTGTGATATATTAAAATAAACATTAAATTAATTAATATGTTTAATTAATTAAATACTGAATACTATAAAATAAATATGATTTTATTTTAAATAGATAAATAAGATTCAATGCAATTGACAGATTACATAAGCTCATTAAGATCAAATTAGAAATTTATGTGTTTCACCCGCTGCCAAACTGGTAAGGACCCAACACCAATAACCAATCACTTAGAAATGTTGCAAATTTGATGTCGACAATTTATTCATACATCCGCCGCTGGCATCGACTTTAATGGGAGAGTAAATAAGGTGATGCAATTTTACATCAGATCCAACGTTGTTAACTAATTTGATACCTAGCATCCAAGATTTGAAGACTACCCATATTTTAACTTGCTTTATTTCTTCCATGTCCAAAATAACAAGGATTAATATATTGGGGACATCTCTTTAGGTGACTAGCCTTAAAATTTTGTAGAATTGTAACTTTGAGATACATGAATCGATGCGAGAAAGTGTACAAAGTTAGCCACCACATATACATTATGAACTTCCTTCAAACATCACTCATTCATGGAGTTCCTCTCTAATGTGTGAGTTCTCCTCTAATGGCACACACATATAAATGCATGGACGCAAACGTATAGGTAAAGTGTAAAACAAAAAATTCCAACATTGAAAATACAGAAATTAAATCAATAATAAAATGCAAAGTTTACTCATTTTCTTAAGTAGTTTTAATAATTTTATTGAAAATAGGTGCAATAACAAAAACAAAAATGACTTAAGTAACGAAAAAGCCACGAAGTTATACCTAATGTCAATGGTTAATGATGTGGAGATCTTTGAGCTCCATCATCGTAATAAGGATGTCGTAAGCTGTGACGTCCCATCTCGAGACCCATATTAACAAAAAGTATTGCGGAGTAATGCTATCTGCTAATGCAGAGAATAGAACTGTTTGGGAGCGACCATCTATAATATTTTCTTAATATCTATTGAATACGTCGATTAGTGCTCTGTATTCTTTTTTTCTAACTCAAGTGGATCGACGTATCAAATAAATGCTTAATACAAAACTACAGATGGCTATAGGATCTATCAGAATAAAATACAACAACTCAAATGCATATTTTATGTATAGATGATACCTAACATTTAAAAGATAAAAAAACGAACTAATTTCAGAATGCAAGGAAAATATGGAAGCAAGATAATAGTCCCTGTAGTCTGCTATATTTCGATATAGACATATAGGTATAACAACATCCCTTCTGACCTCATCATCGGCCAAAGCCGGTAAATAAGCATAATATGATTTAAAATCCTTAAAGGAACTATCAAATAAAAATGACGCGCAGTATGGTCAACCAATCTCGATATCGGTTAGCATATAAAAATCTAAAAGAGTCAATCCCAACTTAAAATCAGGAAAATGAAACGTGTGAGTAGTAGACCACCGTCTTTCGGTAAGGACCTTTATTATGCAACGGTCGACATGTGCAAATATAGGTAGTCTAGAAATTCACTGAAAGGTGATGCAAGTAGCCTATCCGAAATCGGTTGAGGTAATGTGATATAAAACTTAGAAATACACTTATACTAACTACCACACATAGCTACATGACGAACCTATATAAGCAATTAATTAACATTAATGGTAAACTCTACATGACGAACCTATATAAGCAATTAATTAACATTAATGGTAAACTAAGCAAACCAATAACATTCTTAGTTTGTGAGTGTTCATCTAATAATTACATAGTAAAATTATATATGTGGCTTCGCTAGCATTATAGTAAGTCGATTTGCTATAGTCAAGGGGAGATCGTGTAAGGATCGTAGATCGTCTGCAGTCACGGTAGTATTTGGAATGAAATGAGCTACACCGGCATTGGCATCAACCGTGGGTCGGACAGTCCGTCTACTGGTTTTGATGGAGAGTAGCGTCATTTGGACGTCTTGATCAATAAATTAGAAACTGTAAAAAAGGAAATTTAGTGGTAAATAAATGAGGGTAGATGAGGAAAACACGCCTCATATAGGCCTTTAGTCCAGATGTCTGTTCAACAGACGCCTGATGCTCAAGTGTTTGTTGAACAAACGTCCGGTCTTATAAACTGTTGGAGGATTCGTGAGCTTACAGAATGTAAGCTCACATTTTGTAACATATGCACTCCAAAACTATTGGAGATGCTCTTATTGTAGTATTTTATGGTTAAATGACAGAACTCGGCAGCTTTTTATACTTTCTATATTTCTTTTTTTTGGAATTTTCTCATATAATGATATCGTACACTGTCCATTTTTTTACCTGCTACTATTTTTACAGCAATTAGTGAGAAAGATGAGATGAGCAATGATTTTGTTATGCAGGTGGCACGGTAGGCAGCAAGTAGAGGTGTATTTTTATTTGTTAAGGTTATGCTTTGAGGAGACGGCTATGAAGGGTGACAATTATGGGAGGTGATGACTACGAGCAACGTTGAAGCGTGAGGAAAGAGTAGTGTAGGGGACACGACGACGAGGGAAGTGGTGGCATGGGAAGCAGCGATTTGATCTATACGTAAGTGAAGAATGAAATGTGTCTTTTTGGCTAAATTTTAAAGATGATGTCCTACAAACCATTGAAGTTTGTAATTTGAACTAAATTGCCATATTATTTATACACACATATATATGTAATACATACATACATACATCCGTGTGTGTGATATATTAAAAAAAAACATTAAATTAATTAATATGTTTATTTAATTAAATACTGAATATTTTAAAATAAAATATGATTTTATTTTAAATAGATAAAACAGATTCAATGCAATTGATGGATTACATAAGCTCATTAAGATAAAAATAGAAATTTATGCGTTTCACCCGCTGCCAAACTGATAAGGACCCAACACCAATAACCACTCACATAGAAATGTTGCAAATTTGATGTCGACAATTTATTCATACATCCGCCGTTGGCGTCGACTTTAATGGGAGAGTAAATAAGGTGATGCAATTTTACATCAGATCCAACGTTGTTAAAAAATTTGATACCTAGCATCCGAGATTTGAAGACTACCCATATTTTAACTTGCTTTATTTCTTCCATGTACAAAATAACAAGGATTAATATATTTGGGACATCTCTTTAGGTGACTAGCCTTAAAATTTTGTAGAATTGTAACTTTGAGATACATGAATCGATGCGAGAAAGTATATAAAGTTAGCCGCCACCTATACACTATGAACTTCCTTCAAACATCACTCTTTCATGGAGTTCCTCTCTAATGTGTGAGTTCTCCTCTAATGTCACACACATATAAATGCGTGCACGTAAACGTATAGGTAAAGTGTAAAACAAAAAATTCTAACATCGAAAATACAGAAATTAAATCAACAATAAAATGCAAAGTTTACTCATTTTCTTATGTAGTTTTAATAATTTTATTGAAAATAGGTGCAATAATAAATAAAAAATAACTTAAGTAACGAAAAAGTCACGAAGTTATACCTAATGTCAATGGTCAATGATATGGAGATCTTTGAGCCCCATCATCGTAATAAGGATGTCGTAAGCTGTGACGTCTCATCTCGGGACCCACATTAACAAAAAGTATTACGGAGCCATCTGATAATGCGGAGAATAGAAATGGTTGGGAGCAACCATCTATAGTATTGTCTTAATATCTATTGAATATGTCGATTAGTGCTATGTATTCTTTTTTTCTAACTCAAGTGGATCGATGTATCCAATAAATGCTTAATACAAAACCACAGATGGCTATAGGATCTATCAGAATAAAATACAACAACTCAAATGCATATTTTATGTATAGATGATACCTAACATTTAAAAGATAAAAAAAACGAACGAAATTCAGAATGCAAGGAAAATATGGAAGCAAGATAATAGTCAACTGAACTACATAAGAATAAAAATTTAATTACGAGAAAATCCAACGAGTAATAATGTGAAAAGTTAACGCATTTGTAAGAAAACAAAATAATAAAAGTTAAGGATTTGTTCGGTTTCATTTCAAGTTTTTCGTTTTCAAAATTCATTATAAAATATGTAAAGAGCGGAGTAAAATATTTAAAACTTCGAGTTACTATGACGATGAAGAAGGAACTGCAAATGAAATGGAGGGATGGACCATTTTTTACTCTTTTGCTATTTTACAAAATATGAAGAAAAAACCTAGCTTTTTATTTTGTATATTGATTTCATTTTTTAAATTTGTTGTTTCTCTTAAAAAAACATGAAACGTATTCTGATTTGTTTAGACGAAAACAACGGCAAACCAACCCATGCCTTAAAGTTTTCATTCTATACGGTTATGGTTATAGAGTGATGGCAGTAGTTCGTTAGACAATCACTTAAAATAACAGTAATTTTGGTTACGCTGATAAACAATATTTACTTCAGATTCGTAGCAGTGGAAATACAGAAGCAAAAATGGTGGGCTTTTATGTAAAAATAGACCTCCATCTTCCTTCAACCGAAACCCTACTCTAGTAGATTTTTCCATTTACCATCAAAAATTATCATCTTTACGAAAGGGAACCCAACCATATCATCTTTGTGCTGCCTTCAAAGCCATTCACAAATTGATAGAGAGATGAAGAAGAGAAGGCCTTTTTGCCCTCACGCAGGATCGAACCACAGACCTCCAATTTACAAGACTGGCGCTCTACCACTGAGCTATAAGGGATGCTCTGCGTACAGAATTGTAAATCATCTTCATTTATCTCTACTGAATTGGATCGGAAGGAATTCACCCGAACAGGCAAGCTCTAGCTCTATTAAAAGTAACGTGGACGAAAGCTACACGATGAAATAATTAGCATCGAAGTAGCGTATTGTTTGTTCCCCATTAGAGATAATATCATATAATTGACTAAAGATGCGTTAGTTTCCAAATTGAGTCATGTATTAGTATTGATGTACTGATCTGAGTTCCTTTAGTTCAAAATAATTGGATTAGCATACCAATGACTGGCATACCGATGACTGGTAACCGTTACATCGGTAATGGTAAATTACCGTTTGTACAACAAAATAACAAGTTGATATATTTTTATGTCGAATGACGATTCATTATATATCTTATCACTTAATATAGCATATAGAAAAGAAGTGTATTTATCATCATTTGAGTTGAATACCAGTCTGTGTAGTTAATGCCCCGCTATAACCCCGCCATATCTCATAGCGGATTTCCACCACAATGATTTTTCCATATAACTCCAATATGTGGACTTTTCGCTTTAATCCCCGCTATTTCCGCTATATCCCGTTATTCCCGCTATAATTTGCTATTTCCGCTATATCCCGTTATTCCCGCTATAATTTGCTATTTCCGCTATATCTTCTTTGATAAAATGAATTAAAAAATTGCATTTATACATTATAAAAATTATGAAACTAATTTATTTGATTTAATTTTCAATATATTTTCAGAAATGAAAATACTCTAATATTCTACTAAATTCAATTATGTTATATAACAGCTTTATGTTTATTTAAAGTATATTCACAAATGTTTTTTCTTTGAAATTATTTATGTATTAATTATAATTAAATTGAATGATAATTTTTCATTTAATTACCATTTATATATTTGTAAAAACATTAAGTACGAGTTTTATATGCTATTTTAGAGTCATCCGCTATATCCCGCTATGACTTTTTGCACCTCCACCGCTTTGAATCTTTCGAGCGCTTTAACTGCACAGATACCAGTGTAATGAATTATTTTACATGAATATCAGTGTATTATGAATGGACTGGTAAATTACCATTACCGTTGGTTTTGAAAAAATATTACCGATGTCTTACCGTGAAAAATGGTAAATTTACGGTTACCGTGCCGATTATGTTGGTATATCGATTTTACTTTAAAATGGTAAACGATTGACTAGTAAGGGTAAATTTACCATTATCATACAACCCTAGTTCCACTCATAGTTATCGGTCAATGACCCTGCAAAGTATATTTCCACTTTAACCCCCTCGACGATAGACCATAACCAACTTTCTCTTTTTATCCCAAATCATTACTTCCATCTTACGAGATAAATATATTTTGTGATGTTTTTTGGTTGAATTCATACATTTAATATTAAATTATTCTATAGGAGCTCAAACTTCAGCGAGATGTAGAATATTGTAATCAATCCTCTACGTATCCGAGATTGCTTCTTTCTTTGATAACTTCTGATGGTGATCTAGTTGAGCAGTTCCTGTAAAATTAACATGCAGGTGAGCAATCTATTTTTAGTCGTTTCTTTCCATCAAACTTATTATAGATAATATGGCGCGCTATGATTTTCATTATGTGAAAACTTTCTAATGCCTCTTCATTTGAGTTTACTCATCATTTTCTGTGATATAGATTGTAGGATCATTATATTTCATCTTTGTATAACTTAACAATTGTTTCAATCCATCCGCAACAATGTATATCCATGAACCATGTTGCAAAACATGATATAAATTAACTAAGTAATTAGTAAACGGTGATCAGTCCTTCAAAAACCTGAGTTTTGACATAAAGATAAGTGATTGAAAAATAGAAGTTGTATTTACCGAATCACCAATTGGTACACTCACTTTTTTCTGTGAAAATAAATGTTTAGTTAGAAATAGTATATGAACTAATAATGAGTAACAATGTGGTATAAATGTAGTAGTAAAAATGATGTGTCATTACTTGCTTGTGTGTGTTTCCTCAAACTAGAATCAATATCAAACAGCATTTAACTTTACAAAACTAATCATGTTTTTCACCTTGTTTGCATTAGAATAGATAGCACAACGCAAAAGCGTACAAATTATTGAACATACCTAATTGCTCCATTTTCGAGTCAGTGATACTAAGACATGTCTTGATGTGTAGTAACCTAGTCCTACAAAATCATATGATCTTGTATCAAATTATCAATGCAGTTTCCATTTAGTGAATTTTGGAAGTCTTTCATCGATTTTCTCATATAGGCTTATTATTTTCTATTTGTTAATGGCTCCACATACCTAAGTCCACACAATATATTAATATGGATTTAAGAAATGTATGATTACCAACATTCTTTGTTGCTTACTGACCATCGAAGCATTGATTCCATTTCTTTCAGCTCTTTTGCTTTATCTGCATCTGAATCTGGCTTATGCCACATGCTAAATTGAGTGATTCCGATTTCTCTTCCTTGTTCAGACTAAAATAAAAAGGTGCAACACATTGTTAGAAATGAATGAGTTAGTGGAGAGATTTTGGAAGAAGAAAGTATTATACAAAGTCACATCGGGGAATATTTGTACCAATTCCTCTATATATACTACAATCCAACATAGTATATGAATCAAAAGGAGAATGATGACAAAGTGTGGAAGGGATGAGGCAATATGGCATGTAGGCCTTCATATTAATATTAATATGTCAAATATAGGGCCTTAATCTCGTGATTAAATAGGCCGTTTTCTTCCAGACGCCGCATACAACGGTCACTGCTGTTGGTTTAAGGGTCGCAACCTTTCCAACAGTCAAGACCGCTTCGAATAGGCACCTCCTCCAGCCTATAAATAGAAAGCAATATTGTTTCAAGGAAACAGTTTCTACTGGACTCGGACGCTTTAATCGGTAATACCTTTCATACTGATCTAGTTACGCATTTTGGTGTTACAATTTCTCAAACATAATCGACAAATTAGTGACAATTTTTGTCGTTGCTATTTCTGCGTTACTTTGTAACTGTTATTGAAGTTGCAATTGGTTTCGTAAGACTTTTTGATAGTTGCGAATAACATTTTTGAAACAATATTGATTATTGTAGACGACGATGTCTCAAAATAGCAACAACAGTAACGCTACACCAACACAGATGGTAACTAACGCTCAGCCGGCACATCTACTTCCGACAATGTCACTGTCTCATGGAGAAAGGCCAGAAAAGTTCAACGGGACGGACTTCAAGCATTGGCAGCAGAAGATGTTTTATCTAACAACATTAGGCCTAGCCAAGTTTCTAACCGAAGATGCTCCTGAAGTTGGCGAACTCAAACCCGATGCAATCAAAGTGGAGGCCGCAAATGTCTAGAAAAATTTGGACTTTATGTGTAAAAACTATATTCTGAATGGTCTGGATAATGGCCTCTACAATGTCTATTGTACTGTTGCAACATCCAAGGAACTCTGGACGGCCTTGGACAGAAAGTACAAAACTGAAGATGCAAGCATGAAGAAATTCATCGCTGGCAAATTTCTCAACTTCAAGATGGTAGATTCAAAGACTGTGATCAACCAGACTCAAGAACTACAACTGATCATCCGTCAACTGCAAGATGAAGGGATGATACTTAGAAAATCTATCCAGGTTTCCGCAACCATTGAGAAACTTCCTCTATCATGGAAGGACTTCAAAATTTACCTAAAGCATAAGTGTAAGGAAATGACAATGGAAGAACTCATAGTTCGTCTGCGAATTGAGGAAGATAATAGAAATTCTAAGAAAAAGATCTCTCAGAATATATCTGCCAAAGCAAATGTTGTTCAGTCAGACAAATCTAACAAGAGAAAACGTGAGAATGTGCCTTAGAAATCGAAGAAGAAATTTCAGGGTTCTTGACTGTGGAAAGAAGGGGCATAAAGCAGCAAAATGTCACGCTCCCAAAAAGAAGAAATCAGAAGAAAATACGGCTGAAGTTATAGATGACATTTCTGATATGGGTTTATGTGCAGTAATATCAGAATGCAACCTTGTTGATAATTCAAAGGAATAGTTTGTAGACACAGGTGCCACTCGACACATGTGCTAATAAGTGGATGTTTATAACCTATAAAACTGCAACTGATGATGAACAACTTTTCATGGGCAATTCATCTGCATCAAAGGTCGAATGCAAGGGAAAAGTTGTGCTGAAACTAACTTCTGGAAATGAGCTTACTTTGATTGATGTTCTTCAGGTTCCAGAAATCCGTAATAATTTGATTTCAGGGTCCTTGCTTAGCAAGCATTGTTTCAAATTAACCTTTGTAGCCGACAAATTTGTATTATCAAAGAATGGAGTGTATGTAGGAAGATGATATGTATGTGATGATTTATTTAAAGAAAATGTAACAACTATTGTACCAAACACTGATATGAATAAAAGTGAATCTTCTGCTTATATTGTTGACTCTTCTCACATATGGCATTCTAGATTAGGGCATGTGAATTTTGATACACTGCGAAAAATGATTAATCTAGAATGTATACCAAAATGTAACATAGACTCCAACTATAAATGTCAAATTTGTCCAGAAGAAAAATTGACAAGAACCTCGTTTCATCATGTTGAACGAGAAACTGAACCTCTAGACCTTATACACACTGATGTATGTTATTTGAAAATGTGTCAAACTAGAGGTGGAAAAAGGTATTTCATTACGTTTATTCATGATTGTACTAGGTACTGCTATGTGTATCTCCTTAGAAGCATGGATGAAGCATTCGATATGTTTAAACAGTATAAAGAAGAAGTTGAGAATCAACTCAATAGGAAAATTAAAGCTTTAAGAAGTGATAGAGGAGGAGAATATGAATTTCCTTTTGAGGAATTCTGCGCTGAGCACGACATTATACACCAAACAACAGAACCATATTCACCTCAATCCTACGGTATAGCCGAACGGAAAAATAGAACTCTTAAAGAAATGATGAATGCTTTATGAATCAATTCTGGATTGCCAGATAACTTTTGGGGATAAGCTATTCTTTCGGCAAACCATATTTTAAATAAAATACCACGAAAGAGAACATCCAAGTCTTCTCATGGACTTTGGAAAAATAAACTGGCATCACACAAGTACTTAAATGTGTGGAGGTGTCTTGCAAAGTAGAGATACATAAACCAAAGAAGGTCAACATTGGACCAAAACCAATCGATTGTGTATTCATTGGATATGCACAAAACAGTGCCGCTTATCGATTTCTAGTACACAAATATGAAATTGATGTTATTCATGGAAATATCATCATCGAATCGAGAAATGCAAGATTTTTCAAACATATATTCCCTTTAAAACAGGGTACTAACAATGGTACTCAAAAGAGACCAAGAGAAGATGAATCTACCGACTCTCCGGAGAATACTGAACAAAATAAACTTCAGCGAAATAGTGTTGATCAACAAGTGGAGGAACCAAGAAGTAGAAAAAGCTCAAGGACCTCTAGGACCTTTGGAACAGATTGCTACACTTTTATGTTGGAAGATGATTCATTGACATACAAACAAGCTATATCCTCCAACGATGCCCCTTACTGGAAAAAGGCTATTAACAATGAGATTGAATCCATTATGGCTAAACATACCTGGGAGTTAGCTGATTTACCTTATGGATGCAAGACCTTTGGTAATAAATGGATATTTAAAAAGAAATTGAAACCCAATTGTTCAATAGACAAGTACAAAGCTCGTCTTGTAGTCCAAGGATTCAGACAAAAGCAAGACCTGGACTATTTCGATACATATTCACCAGTGACGAGGATAACATCAATTAGGATGCTTATTGCAATAACATCCATACTTGATTTAGAAATACATCAAATGGATGCAAAAACTGCATTTTTGAATGGTGAACTAGAGGAAGAAATATACATGAAGCAACCTGAAGGGTTTCTTAGCTCCGGAAATGAGAACAAAGTTTGCAAATTAGTAAAGTCTCTTTATGGCCTTAAACAAGCTCCAAAACAATGACATGAGAAATTTGATGAAACTGTTATCAAGTGGATTCACAATAAATGAATCAGATAAATGTGTCAACATAAAACACACACTTGTGGGATATATCATTGTTTGTCTTTATGTTGATGACTTACAAATTCTAGGCAATAACAAAGCCATAATAACATCTACAAAGAATATGTTATCCTCTAGATTCGATATGAAAGACCTAGGACTGGCTGATGTGATATTGGGTGTCAAAATTTTGAAAGCAGCACAGGGATATACATTATCCCAATCACATTATATCGGTAAGATACTTGAAAAATTCAAGCAATATATGACAACTATTGCAACACCAGTAGATATGAACCAAAATTGGGTAAAGAACACTGATGATGGTATCTACCAACTTGAATACTCTCGTATACTAGGAAGTATCATGTATGTTATGAACTACACTAGGCCAGATATCGCATACGTTGTAAGCTGAGTAGATTTACCAGCAATCCTGGTAAACATCATTGGAAAGCATTAATCAGAGTTCTAGGATACCTAAAGTATACGCAGAACTATGGTCTACACTATACAAACTATCCTTCAACATTGGAAGGATACAGTGATGCCAATTGGATAACTGGTTCACAAGATACAAAGTCTACAAATGGATGTGTGTTCGCATTAGTAAATGTAGCAATATCATTGGAAATCATCCAAAGAGACTTGTATAGCTAGATCTACGATGCTATCAGAGTTTATTGCATTAGATAAGACCGCAGAAGAAGCAGACTGGCTTCAAACTTTTCCCGAAGGCATTCCAAATTGGAGCAAACCTGTGCCTCAAATATGTATACATTGTGATAGTCAATCAGCAATTGGAATAGCTAATATGTAACAACCCTGTATTTTGTAATTATTTTATTGTATATTTAATTGTTTTTAATGTAAGATTTTGATTTAAAAACTTATTTTACTTATTTGAAATGATTAAATGTATTATTTAAATATAATCTTGATTTTTATGAGTTATAATTCCAAACTTGTGTAAGTTGAATATTTGCCTGAAATGCTGATTTTGGTCAAAATAGTCAAACTATGACTTTCAACTTAAAATTTTAAAAGTTTAAAAATTTAATTTTTTTCATTTATTTAAAGACTTTGGCTTTTGTTTTCCTAAAAATCTAATTTTGGAAATTTTCTTGAAATGATTTCTGATCATTTGTCCAAATAAAAATAAACAATGTCTGAAAATTTGATTTGGATAAAAGTGTAACTTTAATAGAAATTCTAAATTTTATAATTCTAAAGGCAAAATTTTCATCTTGAACTATATACAATTGTGTAACATTTGTTTCACTTTTGTTTTGGTCAGGTTTGTTGTATACTTTTTTTTTTTTAAAAAAGTTAGTAATAATTAGTGTGAAACGAGAAATAAACTTTACATTTCTTTTACATATGTTTACATCTGTTTCTTAACTTTATATTTAACAATCAATTGGATGAAGCTAAATCAAATGTTATTAATTATGGTATAATAGCTATTAAATTTTGGTTTAAAGTGATGGTTTATTTTTCCTAATAGAAACGTTAGTATCTTAAATTTATTTAATAAGAGAAACAAAATAATTTGTACGTTACTTTGGGCATATATTTAATTGTTGCTCTTGCCTTTTCGTTATCTATTTGATTTTTTTCTTGTGTTAACAATGCAAAGTTTTCAGCCGTATATTCTCTTTTGGGAATCCAAAATCTTGCTCAAATCTTGCCTTAAATCATTTCCGTGTGTGAATTATTTCTTTCCCTCTTTCCTCCCATACGTTTCCACCTATTGGATAGAATTAAATTGCCTCTACCGTTCAAGCATTTTAATCTTGCCTGCCCTCTACATAAATTAGTGAGCGAATGTTAATATATATTACACGTTCAAAAGTTCCATACAACAAATTATTCATTTTGCTTCCATCAAAATTTGCGTGAGCATCTCCTGAAGGTATGAACCGGCGCATGCTTTTCCTTTCATTTTTTTTCTCTTTTTTCTTTCTTTCTTCTTTTCACTCTTGTTTTATTTCATTTGTTCTCCTTTCATTGTTTTGCTTTATCCTATTGCCTGCCACCGTGCTTGGCCATTCACCATATTTTTCCGACCCTACCCATGCCAGACCACCGAGCCTTGTTTGAGAAAAAAAAGGAATGAAAAAAATTCCATTTTTGTCGCCTTTGTATTTTGTTTTTGAAGTAATATTGCCACCGAGCCTTGTTTTGAAAAAAAAAGGGGAAATGAAAAAAAAAAGTTGCTTTTGCCATTTTGTATTTTTGAAGTTATAATCTATTTTTCCACTGGCCCTTGTTCGGGAAAAAAGAAATGAGAAAAAAAAAATTGTTTTGTCACCTCTGTAATTTGGCATTCTAGTCTATATTCCCTCTGCCCTTTTGTTTGAAAAAAAAAAAGAAATGAGCAAAATTTGTTTTGTCACCTTTGTTTTGAAGTTATAGTCTATTTTAAAAGTTGTCTTGTATTTTTGAAGTCATAGTTTATTTTGTTTTTATAAGATTAAATAGAAAAGGAAATTTGAAAGGCCTTAAACTTTCTATCTTTCTATGGACCTTTATAGTCCACCCGTTTACTTTTAACCTAACCTTTCACCAATTAACCCTAACACCTCCTCATATCATCTCCTACCACTTCACATTTTTGTGCTTGCCATGCCTTTGTGATGCCAAACCAGATCCTTTTCCACCTGAAAACATGTGTGGCCTAGCCCTAAGCATGTATGGCCGAGCATACATGGAGTTGTGGTCAAGCAAAAGTGGTTGAAAAGCTTGGTTATGTCATTTGTTGCTTCTACTTTTCTATTGTTCAACAAATCTTTATATTATATGCATATGTTTATATGGTCTTGTTTATTTGTTGTATACAAGATCATTATCAAGGCTTTCCATTCATTCAATTCAAATCGTGTTTGTCGTGCTTTTGGAATCGCTCTTATGTTTGTTGTTTTGGTCTCTAGCTTCGAAAAGGTGAGTCTTTCTCACTCTGACATATATACTTATGAAAAGTGGATTGATGACAAGTGTTTAGTAATGTAAAATGTTTATGCAAGTTAATGATTATCATATGATATTCTATGCCGTGTTATTACCATGTTAAAACTGTTAATTTTCACTTGACATCTGATACATTACTGTATATTGTGATATTGACATTGTTTATATTATTTCTGTGTATGATCACACTGCAAGTTCCCTGTTAGGATAAAAATCATTATGGGCTGAAATGATAGGCCTGAGTTATTTTATTTATTTATTTAAACTTGGGATTGCGGGTTTGAAATGATAGAACCAGGATTTTTACCTTTTAAACTGCGGATTGAAATGATACATATCCGTATCACTTGACCTAAGTTAGAAAACTATATACAGACCCGTGGTTATTCTATAAGTGCTTTGAATATTTTAAGTATTTTAAAAATATAAAATTATGAAATTTGATTTAAATATATTTTGAAAGGTTTTAAAATAAATAAATTATGATTTTTCTATGTGTTAAAAATGTAGTTTATGAATGGATTAACTGGATTTTGGAATATAACTTATGTTTGAAATTTGGAATTTTGACTAAAAATGATATTTAAGTTACATGAATAAAATGGACTTTAATTTTATTTGGAAAATGGTAAATATTATAAATTGATTTATATTTGAATTTAAGTGATTTATTAAAGAATTATTGATTTTCTATAAATTTAAGTGGTTGAATAAATGACTGTTGAAAATAAAATTTTAAAATATAACTTGACTTGAAAATGTGAAATTTGAGTTTTAACTAAAGATGTTAAATTAATTAAATAAATCGGAAGTTTAGTTAAATTTGTGAAATGGTAATATAAATCTGAAACGTATAGGTTTTAATTTATGAAAGAAACGTATAGAATTTAATTTATGAAAGAAACGTATAGGTTTTAATTTATGAAAGAAACGTATAGGTTTAATTTATGAAAGAAACGTATAGGTTTTAATTTATCAAAGAAACGTATAGGTTTTAATTTATCAAAGAAACGTATAGGTTTTAATTTATGAAAGAAACGTATAGGTTTAATTTATGAAAGAAACGTATAGGTTTTAATTTATGAAAGAAACGTATAGGTTTTAATTTATGAAAGAAATGTATAGGTTTTAATTTATGAAAGAAACGTATATGGTATAAGTTTTAATTAATGAAAGAAACGTATAAGTTTTTAATTAATGAAAGAAACGTGTAAAGTCCTAATTAATGAGAGAACATGAAAGTTTTAATTAATGCAAGAACGTATAAGTTTTAATTAAGAAAGAAACATGTAAAGTTTTAAGCAGTGTGGTATTGATTTAAATTAATAAATGTTCATTATTGTAATAGGAATATAAAATTTAAAACGTACATATGACACGTAGATTTTAATCAATGTAATGGTGTATTTTAAATTGATTAAAATGATAAATGTTACTTACTGTAATAATAAAATGTAAGTTGATAACGTACATTTGATAAGCAAGTTTTAATTTATGTGAATGGCATACTTTAAATGATTAAAATAATAAAGTTTCTTTATTGTAATAATAATGTAAGTTAACAAGGTGCTTTTAACTTAACATAAGAATTTCGGTTTAAATTGTATATTACAGTAAGAAAGTTTATTTAACTATAAGGCTATGATAAATTGACGTGTTAAAATTTTAAGCTTATCAATACTTTGATTATATACAATGTAAAGTGGAAACTAGTACATTCCAAAAATGCTATGATTCCTTAAGGTAACATTTCCAAAATGCTATGATAATGTAAAGGAATATTTCAAGTTTAATAAATTTAAAGAAATATTCAATGATTTGAAAATTTGGGTTTTATTTGAATGATATAATATTGAATTATTTTTGAAATGGAAATGACAAATTGTGATATTGTTTTGAAATGAGTATGATATTTTGGTCTTGAAAGTATAAATTATTTGAAATAAATATCCATGGGTTATAATAACGATTGGTTGTTAAAGAGACCGGGATCGGATATTATCTTATAGCCGGACAATACCAAAAACCACTTTAACAACTGTGTACGTGGTGGAGATTCCAGAATGAAGTAGGATGGTGGCGACGTTCTCGAGGTATGTTACGTGGACCCAACTCCCGTGAGTTGGCATATATGACTAAAACAGGAGCTATACCGGGCTACACAAAGGGTCGCACCCTTACATCGAGAATGCTCCATCGGAAACTATTCTATTACTTTTGTGATTCGATTCAGTGGCGCCACTTGGATTCGGGGGTATTGTTCGAGGTGGGCGGAAGCTGCTGGCTTGCCGTCACCACCGGTCCGGTAGTGCAAACGGTGTATCCACCCTGGCATTGCCTTGCGTGCCGAGTCATATCCTTATATCGAGCCCACTACAATTTTGGTTTTAAAGATCCGACCGCGTTAAGGTTCACCATCCCCTTAACGCTATTTTCTATATGATTATACTTTACTGATTATACACTACCGTATATAGCGTATATTACTACATAGTAAATAGTTCAACGGATCCTTAGAGGATGGGCGGTCCCAAGCATCCTTTAAGTTACTGATGCATTTTGTTACTGATCACTTGAGTTGATTTAGAGTTTATAAGTATTTACGTCCTGACTTAAGGGTTTTGTATTTTGCTTTACGCTCGGGTCAGATTGAGTGAGTTAGCATTCCAGATTCACCTTCGGCGTTGGAGCTTTCCTTGAAGATCCAACCACCTATTTTGTTTCAGTATCCAGTGGTTCTGTGATGTATCTGATTTGTACATGATGTATCCTGTTACTCTTCTGTTGTATCTTATTTAACTCTGATGTATCTCATATTTATATAGTAGCTTCATGAACTACTATCTCTTTTTCTTCCGCTGCATTTTTTATACACTCTGTGTCTGTGATCTGTGATTTTTATTTACTGTATATTCTGAGATTTGCCAAATTTTTATTTACAATGCGGTATTTTGAGCAATCCAATTCCGGCATGAGTGTCTACCTATACACTTATAATGGATGCAAATGGTTGAAAATACCGGGTCGTTACAGTTGGTATCAGAGCTTTGGTAGTTCTAGGCAAAGGTCAGCATATAGAGTGAATGTATTTACAGAATCACTTTCATTCGAGTTTGAATCTCTTCCCTTTTGACTCGATTCCTTTGAATTTTGGAACGTTCCCTGCGGTTCCAAAGTCCATTCTTATTCCCCGCTATTCATCTTCATTTGATTCTGGAGTATTCCACAACTCCACTTCGAATGATCTTTATAGTGAATTGGCGGTCCCGCCAATCTCAAAAATTTTCTTGTAAGAGGGGTGAAACTCCATTACAACAGCATCGATTCACCAAAGATTTTATATCCTCGGTTTAGATGCTAGTATCTCCTATTATCCCAAACTCTAACTCTTGAGATCAAACGTAGATTTACCCCAGAAAATCCACTTCGATCTTATACTTTAAGTCACGGTTGACCCGATTAAGGTTGCCCGTGATTTATTTTAGCCTATCCACCTCCCTACTCTGTATTTAATCATCTTGTCTTTTGTTTCCAACAAATTTTCAAACATTTTGAATTGTATTTGTCAATCTATATTTTTTTATTGTGTTATTGGAGTTGTTGATGTTGATTTGGGTTTCTGATCGATTCGTCTGATCAACGCTATCGATAGGATTTCTAAAACACTTTGACAGAACAAACTGACACAATATTATTTTAAATTTTGTTTTGGTTAATGAAATAAATTTTGATATAAGTTTATGGAAATTAATGAATTGATTTAAGTTGACAATTTGAAATGATAATACTTGATTTATCATTAATTGTTCTACAAATGAATCTATAAATTGTTGCATATAAAATTATTTGGGAACTTAAAATGAATTTAGAAAAAGAAATTTGAGAATTTAATTTCCGATGGTTTCAAACCTTGTGTTTATGTTTTAAATGGGATATATTACTTAAAGTATTTTCAAATAGAAATTTGTTTCGAAAGAATTTTAAATTTTAAAATTAGTGCTCTTCTCATTGTCGCTGGGAAATAACTTTGGTGATGATCGCGACACATCGACGTTCATTTTCGAGTTTCGAAGTGAAGAGACTGTTCTGTAGTCTTGCTACAGTTTTGTTTTGAGGAAATTTAATTGATTTGAATTTCTAAAATATGGCTTAATTTATAATATATATAGATATATGATTGAAATTTGATTTGACATATTATATATATTATTACTTATCTCTAAATGGTTTGAAAAAATCGAAAATTTAATTCTTAAATTTTATTTTTAACAATAATTTCAATTATAAAAAGAAAATCAAAAAAAAATTTGGATAAATGATTAAACTTGAGATAATTGAATTGGAAAGTTTTATTTGTATGACACAATTTCATTCCAATATAACTTACCTTAATTTCAGAAGTTAACAATGTAATTGGGTAATATACAATATAAAAAGATTTTATAAATAAAATTTGAGTGGTTATAATAAATGTTATACACTTAATTTTAATTATAAAATGATTAACATAGGTAAATATAATAAAGGGTAATTGAATAACTTACAATAAGATGATGTTAGAAGAACTAAGAGTAAAAGAAAGCAGTTATAATAAGTGTAAGTATATTGAACATGAGTGATAAAAATATTGAGAGGAATAAATTTAATTTTATTAGGAATAAAGAAGAATAAAATTTATTAAATACATTATAAGTGTAATAAATGATTATTTATCTAACCTATGGTTTTAAAAAAAATTGTTAATTTAAGATGATTGGATAATAAGATAATGAAATTTGAGATAGTTAAGATTTATGTAACTTGTGTAAAAGTTTATTTTCTATTTAAGTTGAAATCTCCCTGCTTTCAAATTCATTTTCTTATTTTTTTTTTCAAACTATCTTTTGGTTGTTCTTATCGTCCTCATCTTGCTATAGACTGGTATATGCATCTTTCTATGATCTTTCTCTTTAGAAATCTTTCTATAATCTTTGATAATTGTTGAATATGCGCTTATATGATTTTTGTTTGATGATAATAAACATATATACATTCGTTTAAATGTATTTGTGAAACATACTATTTATTTTCACAGATTAAATAAATATTTTCTGAATAAATAAATTACACAGAATTTGAATTCAAACGGATATTTTATTCAAATAAATATTTATTACACTTTTGAATAGTACAATTTCATGCTCTCACTATAACTATACAACTTTGATTACAATCACATCACATTTCACATTTACAGTTAACCTCACTACATATCACTCACACTCGTATTTTTATCTTCAACTTCCTTCTAGTTTGAATCCAGCATCTGAGCAATCTGCAATAATATAAACTAACGCAGTAAAATTGAAAAAGAAATATTTTTTCAATTCAAAAATAAAAGATAATTTTTGAAAATAATATTTGCCTCGGTTATTTGGGTTGTTCGTCATAATTTAAATTTGAATTCATCATACACGAACAACTTGTGACATACACAGTGTATTACTGTATATGCCACAAGGCCGTGCACGCCGATATATACACTTGATTGATTTACAGGGACAGGTGAGCACAGGTCAAACCCAAATGAAAAACCGGGTTCAACTCACGTGCAATAACATTGAAAATCATGACACGAGTACAAGGTCAAATCCGAGTTTTGAAACTGGATTCAACACAAGGCAACTTGAAAAATGCAAAGCTTCGACAAATCAAAATTCCATCAAAGCACATGCATGCAGATCAGGTGCAGAGCCAACAAAGAATCAAGTCTCGACTGAACCAATTGTAACATGGATATCAAAAGCAATGATCAGAGAAAATGCATGAAGACTGAATGAAATGAACAACATGCATTGATGAATATGTGTTACAGTGGTGATGCAAGTGCTAACCAGAATGCAGTCCAACACAATTACAACTGACTACATGCACGAGAACAAACACAACACTGCAGCCAACTTATACACTATGAATCAGAGATTACAAACTCGAGTGTGCAAGTGAACATGACAGGAAACAGTTCAATATGAACTGATGAAGCAGTACCAATGAACATGCAGTCAAACTCAGTGACAACATACAAGTCAGTCTAACATAATGCAAGACAGTGGTCATGAATGGAATAACAACATCGAGCCAGAGCCGTCAAGTTCAAATATCACACAAGTACAGGCCGCAACAGTATGCACCAGTCCAAACATTTATCAGAGAGTATATGTAAGGGTCAGTGATACAAGGCAATACACAAGAGCATACAAGTGCAGACAATAGCCCATACATGCAAACCGCCTCAGAAATGAACTCAAACCAAGTGCATCACTGATTTTTTTTTACACCAAAGCTAACAGCAACAAACAAGCATGAAACCAGTCAATGCTGAGGCTAAACAAATCAGTGACATCGAAACAATGCAGTAAGGCCAGAGGTGAAAACAATATCCAACTAGAAGTGCAACTACAAGTACAGAGAGAAACAACTCAAATGCAAGTATGCAAATGCAGACTCAAACAATCACTGATCAAATGAAGATATGAAGAACACAAGGGTCGAACTAATAAGTCCATCAGAAATTCACAAGCTAATATCAGTTGTGATCAAGTCAACAAAAGTCTGGTTTGAATCAAAGCAAACTGAAGCCGAGCCAACAAAAAAAAAATTCACAGAGAATCAAGTAGTAATACAAAAATCACAATGAATTAAAACAGTGCCGTAGAATCAGCAATATCAAGAATTCAAAGTTTTTTTAGTTGAACAAGTCAACAGAGAAATACACGGAGGCAGTCATGAATCAAAACCGTGTCAACCAAGCCGTGAGAAGAAAGTATCAAAATATACGCATATGAAAAAGTCAGAGATAAATCTCAAGCATCAATACAAGATCGAAAAAACGAAGACAAATTCAAATGAACGTATACGAACGCAAAAATAGGATTTCGAATCCTATATAAGCCCAAAATCATCATCGGCAGAATGTGTGAGTTCGAATAAAAAAGAACGAAGAGGAACAGAGCTAAAGCAAAATCGAACTCACCAAAGCACGAAGCCATAGTCAAGTACAAATCTAAATTGCGCCAAGCCGAAGCCATAGCAAATTCTCACAGAAGCAAAAGCAACCTTGAAAGCCCTAATTTATTGAAGGAAGAGGAACGAAGAAGAAACGCAAGCCCTAATTCAAGCGCAAAGAGGAACAAAAAGAAGGTTGTGTTTTTACAGAAGAAAATAAAAGGATCGGGTTAAAAATCAAGGAGCCGGCCCTGTTTATTATAAAAGGGGTTTAGTGTTTTAGGGTTTTATAAAAGAGTTTTTTTATTTGAGAAAAAATTTAGGCATTCAAGTTTATATTTTAATTTTTTCTCCTGGTTCTATTTTTTGAAGTTGTTTTTTTTTTTCTTTTCGAGTCAAAGGAGTTGTAAATCACCACCTAGGGATTAGGTCGTGTCAGATTGTCTAGTTAGAATTAGTTCAGTGAGCAGGGTGTGCGAGTTTGCAAAGCTGTATAGGCGGGAGGAGAGTTTGCGAGTAAGCGAAGCTCTATAGGCGGGAAGCAAAGTTTGCGAGTAAGCGAAACTTTATAGGCGGAGCAGGGTGTGCGAGTCTAGTAGAGTGTTTGTGAGCGGGAGCAAATGTCTGCGAGTCTAGTAGAGTGTTTGTAAGCGTGATACAGTTTAATTCTAATAGAAATCTGTGAATGTAGAAGTAGGCAGGGGTTGCCGAAGCTGGGTAAATTTTGTGTGTGATTTACTTTTTCAGCATATTTATTTCTGCATTTTGTTTCTGTGTTTATATCGAGAAAATTTGCTATAACCCTATTCACCCCCCTCTAGGGTTAATCTAGATCCTACAAGTGGTATCAGAGCCCGGTATTTTTTCTTTAACTCTAGAGTCGTGAATCCACCAGATAATATTTTTGTTGAGGGTCGTTTCAATATTATTCCTTCTATTTTCGATGGAACAGATTTTTTTGAATTGGAAATTGGAAATTGAAAATGGAATTTTATTTAAAATCTGTTAATATTAAATGTTGGTATATTATTGAAAATGGGTGTGATATAACAAATAAGGAAATTATGTCGATTAATGCTCTTGCTATGCATATATTATATTCTCATATTAATCGTGATAATTTTTATTTCGTCTCTCATTGTGAAAATGCACAGAAAATTTGGAAAACTCTCGATGCAATATATGGTGCAAAAGTCAACATCAATGAGAGGTCCTCCACAACCGACTCAGTTAAAGAAATATGCTTAACAGGATTGGTAAATAGCAGTTGTGATGAGGATGATGATGATGGAGCAGCCGAGCTGGCTTTACGAACGAAGAATTCAAAAAGAAAATTTGCAGCCAAGTGAATAAAAGCGATAGCAGTGAAAGTGAGGAAGCAGATATGTGCCTTCATGGGAATATAACCGATAGCGACGACGATGAGCCAAGCGAGGTATCAAAACTTACTCACTCTGAATTACTTATTTATTTCCACAAAGTAAATGGCTGTTTTAAACGACTTAGGGAGAAGTATGCCAAACTGGAATCACAAAATGATACTTTGTTAGAATTAAATGAGCAACTTGACAAATTAGTTAAAACCTATCAAAGTAAGATCCCTAAGTGTGATAAGTGTCCAACATTCGAAAAGGAAATTGAAAAATCAGAAATCAATATAAAATCACTTGAAAATGAAATTTTGATTTTAAAAGAGAATGAAAATAATAGGAGAGAGAATTCTATTGAAAAGTGCACACAATTTATAAATGAAAATGAATCTCTCAAAAAACAAGTCCAACAATTGTCAACGACTTTAGATAAATTTTCAAAAAGTGAAAAATCGTTGAAAATGTAAATAGGAAAACAAACTATCAATATTGATAGACAAGGACTTGGATATACTCACTCTGAATATGTTAGAAATGAGATTAATCAAGAAAATTCAATGTGCACGATTTGTAGAAAATATGGACACAATCACAATAATTGTTGGTATAGACCCAAACATGTGAAAACTATACCGATTTGGGTTCCAAAAGGCACAAATATAAAATCTTTGAAAGTCAAACAAATTTGGGTGCCAAAAGGAACATATATAAATAGTTTTGGGTCTCCAAAAACATATTTTTTATATTCTGCCACTAACAACCATGGACCTATAAAAACAAATAGGTCACATAACTCTTTTCCCGTGTAGGTGTGGTGGCAGGCTAAGGAACAACAACAGTGTTCTCTGGATTTTGGTTGTTCCAGAAACACAACGGGCGACAAAGCAAAGTTCCTTAGCCTAGTATAAAGGTGACAGAATCACAATGGATAACAACGAAAAATTATCGTAAAGGTAAAACAGGTAAAAATTATTTTTAACGATATATTAAATGTGATTATCTGCACCATACTCTAAATTAAAATCAGTCAATATTGAGATGAACAAAAGATGATGATTTTGATCTATGACTTTCTCAAAATATTGACCAATCATCTTTAAATAGAATTACTTGGAGTAATTATGATGGTTGACTGATTCGGATTTAACCAATATGATTTTTAGACTTGTTCTTATTTATGACATTGATTTGTGCTTAATTGATGACCAATCAGATTTTCAACTTTGAACTAATCCATATAAATTTGTTCGGTCAAATGATGGTATTTGATTACTCATGCTACACGTAGATATATTTTGGTCACTGCTTGTAAATTTGCACGATTTCAAATTTCATGTGAAAGCTGTTAAAAAGGATTTTTTGAAATTGTTGAAACTTTATGAAATTGTTGAAACTTCAAGAAATTGTTTTTGAAATAATAATGAAGTTTTAATGACTGTTGATAGTTGTTCATCCTACGGTTTCTGAAATTAACACTATGATATTTGTTTGAGTGTTAACATGGCTTCATTTCAAATTTCATTATGAGATAGTTTGTTGAAATTTCACAAATCTGGTCTTTGATATCCAACGAGTGAATATTGAGTGAAATTTAAATTCAGATGCAGATTACACTAGTAATATAGTTGATAGAAAAATTACTAGTGGAACGTGATTAATTTTTTGAAACATTCATTTGCTGCATCGTTTTTCGAAGAAAATATCTGCATATTTTTCACTTGAAATAATTTTGAAATAGCAGAAAATTTTCTTATAAAACCCCTCGAGAAAATCATGTTTGACCATATTTACAGATTAGTCATTTTTATTTGATTTTAAATTTTGACTAATCTAACTCCCTAATGATTATCGAAAAGATGAATTGTGATTGAAAAAGTGATGAGTGTTGATATTTATCATATATTAAAACTCGAGAAAGTATAATTAGAAAATTTCTTTAGAATTTCATAACAAGAGTTATAAAAACTTTTTTTTGGGTAAAAATTCCATGACCATTTCTATTTCTATCATCTTTCTATCAACCAGCACTCATCAAGATCATATTTAGTATGTAAATTTGTGGTAGTTTACAAAGGAAATCATTTGTTCTTCAATATCTTTTAATTTGTGAAGGAAATTATTTGTGCTTCAATTTATTATATTTAGCAATAAAAATAAATATCCAAAGTATTCACACTCATTTAAAAGTCCTCACGGTTATGCATGGGTGAATTACATGGATTTTTGATTATGTGCTTCCATGCTCATTTAAAAGTCCTCACGGTTATGCATGTATGGAACGCATATCAAATTTAATTGATTTAATAGACAAGTTGATTCTAATCCCATTTAAAAGTCCTCACGGTCATGCGTGGTTAGAAGATACTTGATTTCATTTTTTAAATTAGATTGGAATACTACTAATCTCATTTAAAAGTCCTAACGGTTATGCATGGTTAGTAGATATTCAAATTTCTTGAAATAAATATACCACAAATAGACATAACTGTATGATTTTTGATGATTTTATCCCCATCACTTCTGAAAGTGGAATATGCGTCTAACAAGGGTAATTATGATTTTTGTTTGAGTTTTATTGAAATTTGATATTTATATTCAATTGAGTTAAATGTTTGATTCATGTCTGTCACTTCATCCCTATTTTTATAACACTGTTATTCTTTTGCTGATAACAAAAGGGGGAGAGAAAAGTTAAGATTTTGTCAAATAGAATCAAGCAAAGGTCAAATAATTTTCCATTTGCATATAAGCTCATGTATATATTTCTATTTGTATGCATATATGTAGGGGGAGTATTGAGTAGAGAGGGAGCATTCAAATAGGGGGAGTAAATTGAACGATCAAATACATTTAATACATTCAAAATCTTGAATATATGTTTGTTATCATCAAAAGGGGGAGACTGTTGAATATGCGCTTATATGATTTTTGTTTGATGATAATAAACATATATACATTCGTTTAAATGTATTTGTTAAATATACTATTTATTTTCACAGATTAAATAAATATTTGCTGAATAAAATAAATTACACAGAATTTGAATTCAAACGGATATTTTATTCAAATAAATATTTATTACACTTTTGAATAGTACAATTTCAAGTTCTCACTATAACTATACAACTTTGATTACAATCACATCACATTTCACATTTACAGTTAACCTCACTACATATCACTCACACTCGTATTTTTATCTTCAACTTCCTTCTAGTTTGAATCCAGCATCTGAGCAATCTGCAAAAATATAAACTAACGCAGTAAAATTGAAAAAGAAGTATTTTTGCAATTCAAAAATAAAAGATAATTTTTGAAAATAATATTTGCCTCGGTTATTTGGGTTGTTCGACATAATTTAAATTTGAATTCATCATACACGAACAACTTGTGACATACACAGTGTATTACTGTATATGCCACAAGGCAGTGCACGCCGATATATACACTTGATTGATTTACAGGGACAGGTGAGCACAGGTCAAACCCAAATGAAAAACCGAGTTCAACTCACGTGCAATAACATTGAAAATCACGACATGAGCACAAGGTCAAATCCGAGTTTTGAAACTGGATTCAACACAAGGCAACTTGAAAAATGCAAAGCTTCGACAAATCAAAATTCCATCAAAGCACATGCATGCAGATCAGGTTCAGAGCCAACAAAGAATCAAGTCTCGACCGAACCTGTTGTAACATGGATATCAAAAGCAATGATCAGAGAACATGCATGAAGACTGAATGAAATGCACAACATGCATTGATGAATATGTGTTACAGTGGTGATGCATGTGCTAACTAGAATGAAGTCCAACACAATTACAACTGACTACATGCAGGAGAACAAACACAACACTGCAGCCAACTTATACACTATGAATCAGAGATTACAAACTCGAGTGTGCAAGTGAACATGACAGGAAACAATTCAATATGAACTGATGAAGCAGTACCAATGAACATGCAGTCAAACTCAGTGACAACATACAAGTCAGACTAACATAATGCAAGACAGTGGACATGAATGGAATAACAACATCGAGCCAGAGCCGTCAAGTTCAAATATCACACAAGTACAGGCCGCAACAGTATGCACAAGTCCAAACATTTATCAGAGAGTATATGGAAGGGTCAGTGATACAAGGCAATACACAAGAGCATACAAGTGCAGACAACAGCCCATACATGCAAACTGCCTCAGAAATGAACTCAAACCAAGTGCATCACTGATTTTTTTTTACACCAAAGCTAACAGCAACAAACAAGCATGAAACCAGTCAATGCTGAGGCTAAACAAATCAGTGACATCAAAACAATGCAGTAAGGCCAGAGGTGAAAACAATATCCAAATAGAAGTGCAACAACAAGTACAGAGAGCAACAACTCAAATGCAAGTATGCAAATGCAGACTCAAACAAACACTGATCAAATGAAGATATGAAGAACACAAGGGTCGAACTAATAAGTCCATCAGAAATTCACAAGCTAATATCAGTTGTGATCAAGTCAACAAAAGTTTTGTTTGAATCAAAGCATACTGAAGCCGAGCCAACAAAAAAAAAATTCACAGAGAATCAAGCAGTAATACAAAAATCACAATGAATTAAAACAGTGCCGTAGAATCAGCAATATCAAGAATTCAAAGTTTTTTTAATTGAACAAGTCAACAGAGAAATACACGGAGGCAGTCATGAATCAAAACCGTGTCAACCAAGCCGTGAGAAGAAAGTATCAAAATATACGCATATGAAAAAGCCAGAGATAAATCTCAAGCATCAATACAAGATCGAACAAACGAAGACAAATTCAAATGAACGTATACGAACTCAAAAATAGGATTTTGAATCCTATATAAGCCCAAAATAATCATCGGCAGAAGGTGTGAGTTCGAATAAAAAAGAACGAAGAGGAACAGAGCTAAAGCAAAATCGAACTCACCAAAGCGCGAAGCTATAGTCAAGTACAAATCTAAATTGCGCCAAGCCGAAGCCATAGCAAATTCTCACAGAAGCAAAAGCAATCTTAAAAGCCCTAATTTATTGAAGGAAGAGGAACGAAGAAGAAACGCAAGCCCTTATTCAAACGCAAAGAGGAACAAAAAGAAGGCCGTGTTTTTACAGAAGAAAATAAAAGGATCGGGTTAAAAATCAAGGAGCCGGCCCTGTTTATTATAAAAGGGGTTTAGTGTTTTAGGGTTTTATAAAAGAGTTTTTTTTATTTGAGCAAAAATTTAGGGATTCAAGTTTATATTTTAATTTTTGCTCCTGGTTCTATTTTTTGAAGTTGTTTTGTTTTTTTTTTCTTTTCGAGTCAAAGGAGTTGTAAATCACCACCTAGGGATTAGGTCGTGTCAGATTGTCTAGTTGGAATTAATTCAGTGAGCAGGGTGTGCGAGTTTGCAAAGCTGTATAGGCGGGAGCAGAGTTTGCGAGTAAGCGAAGCTCTATAGGCGGGAAGCAAAGTTTGCGAGTAAGCGAAACTCTATAGGCGGAGCAGGGTGTGCGAGTCTAGTAGAGTGTTTGTGAGCGGGAGCAAATGTTTGCGAACAAGGTGTGCGAGTCTAGTAGAGTGTTTGTGAGCGGAAGCAAATGTCTGCGAGTCTAGTAGAGTGTTTGTAAGCGTGATACTGTTTAACTCTAATAGAAATCTGTGAATGCAGCAGTAGGCAGGGGTTGCCGAAGCTGGGTAAATTTTGTGTGTGATTTACTTTTTCAGCATATTTATTTCTGCATTTTATTTCTGTGTTTATATCGAGAAAATTTGCTATAACCCTATTCACCCCCCTCTAGGGTTAATCTAGATCCTACAAGTGGTATCAGAGCCCGGTATTTTTTCTTTAACTCTAGAGTCACGAATCCACCAGATAATATTTTTGTTGAGGGTCGTTTCAATATTATTCCTTCTATTTTCGATGGAACAGATTTTTTTGAATTGGAAATTGGAAATTGAAAATGGAATTTTATTTAAAATGTGTTAATATTAAATGTTGGGATATTATTGAAAATGGGTGTGATATAACAAATAAGGAAATTATCTCGATTAATGCTCTTGCTATGCATATATTATATTCTCATATTAATCGTGATAATTTTTATTTCGTCTCTCATTGTGAAAATGCATAGAAAATTTGGAAAACTCTCGATGCAATATATGGTGCAAAAGTCAACAGCAATGAGAAGTCCTCCACAACCGACTCAGTTAAAGAAATATGCTTAACAGGATTGGTAAATAGCAGTTGTGATGAGGATGATGATGATGGAGCAGCCGAGCTGGCATTACGATCGAAGAATTCAAAAAGAAAATTTGCAGCCAAGTGGAATAAAAGCGATAGCAGTGGAAGTGAGGAAGCAGATATGTGCCTTCATGGGAATATAACCGATAGCGACGACGATGTGCCAAGCAAGGTATCAAAACTTACTCACTCTGAATTACTTATTTATTTCCACAAAGTAAATGGCTGTTTTAAACGACTTAGGGAGAAGTATGCCAAACTTGAATCACAAAATGATACTTTGTTAGAATTAAATGAGCAACTTGACAAATTAGTTAAAACCTATCAAAGTAAGATCCCTAAGTGTGATAAGTGTCCAACATTCGAAAAGGAAATTGAAAAATCAGAAATCAATATAAAATCACTTGAAAATGAAATTCTGATTTTAAAAGAGAATGAAAATAATAGGAGAGAGAATTTTATTGAAAAGTGCACACAATTGATAAATGAAAATGAATCTCTCAAAACACAAGTCCAACAATTGTCAACGACTTTAGATAAATTTTCAAAAAGTGAAAAATCGTTGAATATGTTAATAGGAAAACAAACTATCAATATTGATAGACAAGGACTTGGATATACTCACTCTGAATATGTTAGAAATGAGATTAATCAAGAAAATTCAATGTGCACGATTTGTAGAAAATATAGACACAATCACAATAATTGTTGGTATAGACCCAAACATGTGAAAACTATACCGATTTGGGTTCCAAAAGGCACAAATATAAAATCTTTGAAAGTCAAACAAATTTGGGTGCCAAAAGGAACATATATATATAGTTTTGGGTCTCCAAAAACATATTTTTTATATTCTGCCACTAACAACCATGGACCAATAAAAACAAATAGGTCACATAAATCTTTCCCGTGTAGGTGTGGTGGCAGGCTAAGGAACAACAACAGTGTTCTCTGGATTTTGGCTGTTCCAAAAACACAACGGGCGGCAAAGCAAAGTTCCTTAGCCTAGTATATAGGTGACAGAATCACAATGGATAACAACGAAAAATTATTGTAAAGGTAAAACAGGTAAAATTATTTTTAACGATATATTAAATGTGATTATCTACACCATACTCTAAATTAAAATCAGTCAATATTGAGATGAACAAAAGATGATGATTTTGATTCTATGACTTTTTCAAAATATTGACCGATAATCTTTAAATAGAATTACTTGGAGTAATTATGATGGTTGACTGATTCGGATTTAACTAATATGATTTTTAGACTTGTTCTTATTTATGACATTGATTTGTTCTTAATTGATGACCAATCATATTTTCAACTTTGAACTAATCCATATAAATTTGTTCGGTCAAATGATGATATTTGATTACTCATGCTACACGTAGATATATTTTGGTTATTGCTTGTAAATTTGCACGATTTCAAATTTCATGTGAAAGCTGTTAAAAAGGATTTTTTGAAACTGTTGAAACTTTATGAAATTGTTGAAACTTCAAGAAATTGTTTTTGAAATAATAATGAAGTTTTAATGAATGTTGATAGTTGTTCATCCTACGGTTTCTGAAATTAACACTATGATATTTGTTTGAGTGTTAACATGGCTTCATTTCAAATTTCATTCTGAGATAGTTTGTTGAAATTTCACAAATCTGGTCTTTGATATCCAACGAGTGAATATTGAGTGAAATTTAAATTCAGATGCAGATTACACTGGTAATATAGTTGATAGAAAAATTACTAGTGGAACGTGATTAATTTTTTGAAACATTCATTTGCTGCATCGTTTTTCGAAGAAAATATCTGCATATTTTTCACTTGAAATAATTTTCAAATAGCAGAAAATTTTCTTATAAAACCCCTCGAGAAAATCATGTTTGACCATATTTAGAGATTAGTCATTTTTATTTGATTTTTAAATTTTGACTAATCTAACTCCCTAATGATTATCGAAAAGATGAATAGTGATTGAAAAAGTGATGAGTGTTGATATTTATCATATATTAAAACTCGAGAAAGTATAATTAGAAAATTTCTTTAGAATTTCATAACAAGAGTTATAAAAACTTTTTGTTGGGTAAAAATTCCATGACCGTTTCTATTTCTATCATCTTTCTATCAACCATCACTCATCAAGATCATATTTAGTATGTAAATTTGTGGTAGTTTACAAAGGAAATCATTTGTTCTTCAATATCTTTTAATTTGTGAAGGAAATTATTTGTGCTTCAATTTATTATATTTAGCAATAAAAATAAATATCCAAAGTATTCACTCTCATTTAAAAGTCCTCACGGTTATGCATGGGTGAATTACTTGGATTTTTGATCATGTGCTTCCATGCTCATTTAAAAGTCCTCACGGTTATGCATGTATGGAACGCATATCAAATTTAATTGATTTAATAGACAAGTTGATTCTAATCCCATTTAAAAGTTCTCATGGTCATGCGTGGTTAGAAGATACTTGATTTCATTTTTTAAATTAAATTGGAATACTACTAATCTCATTTAAAAGTCCTAACGGCTATGCATGGTTAGTAGATATTCAAATTTCCTGAAATAAATATACCACGAATAGACGGAACTGTATGATTTTTGATGATTTTATCCCCATCACTTCTGAAAGTGGAATAAGCGTCTAACAAGGGTAATTATGATTTTTGTTTGAGTTTTATTGAAATTTGATATTTATATTCAATTGAGTTAAATGTTTGATTCATGTCTGTCACTTCATCCCTATTTTTATAACACTGTTATTCTTTTGCTGATAACAAAAGGGGGAGAGAAAAGTTAAGATTTTGTCAAATAGAATCAAGCAAAGGTCAAATAATTTTCCATTTGCATATAGGCTCATGTATATATTTCTATTTGTATGCATATATGTAGGGGGAGTATTGAGTAGAGAGGGAGCATTCAAATAGGGGGAGTAAATTGAACCATCAAATACATTTAATACATTCAAAATCTTAAATATATGTTTGTTATCATCAAAAGGGGGAGATTGTTGAATATGCGCTTATATGATTTTTGTTGGATGATAATAAACATATATACATTCGTTTAAATGTATTTGTTAAATATATTATTTATTTTCACAGATGAAATAAATATTTGCTGAATAAAATAAATTACACAGAATTTGAATTCAAACGGATGTTTTATTCAAATAAATATTTATTACACTTTTGAATAGTACAATTTCAGGCTCTCACTATAACTATACAACTTTGATTACAATCACATCACATTTCACATTTACAGTTAACCTCACTACATATCACTCACACTCGTATTTTTATCTTCAACTTCCTCCTAGTTTGAATCCAGCATCTGAGCAATCTGCAAAAATATAAACTAACGCAGTAAAATTGAAAAAGAAATATTTTTGCAATTCAAAAATAAAAGATAATTTTTTAAAATAATATTTGCCTCGGTTGTTCGTCATAATTTAAATTTTAATTCATCATACACGAACAACACGTGACATACACAGTGTATTACTGTATATGCCACAAGGCAGTGCACGCCGATATATACACTTGATTGATTTACAGGGACAGGTGAGCACAGGTCAAACCCAAATGAAAAACCGAGTTCAACTCACGTGCAATAACATTGAAAATCACGACACGAGCACAAGGTCAAATCCGAGTTTTGAAACTGGATTCAACACAAGGCAACTTGAAAAATGCAAAGCTTCGACAAATCAAAATTCCATCAAAGCACATGCATGCAGATCAGGTCCAGAGCCAACAAAGAATCAAGTCTCGACCGAACCTGTTGTAACATGGATATCAAAAGCAATGATCAGAGAACATGCATGAAGACTGAATGAAATGCACAGCATGCATTGATGAATATGTGTTACAGTGGTGATGCAAGTGCTAACCAGAATGAAGTCCAACACAATTACAACTGACTACATGCAGGAGAACAAACACAACACTGCAGCCAACTTATACACTATGAATCAGAGATTACAAACTCGAGTGTGCAAGTGAACATGACAGGAAACAGTTCAATATGAACTGATGAAGCAGTACCAATGAACATGCAGTCAAACTCAGTGACAACATACAAGTTAGACTAACATAATGCAAGACAGTGGTCATGAATGGAATAACAACATCGAGCCAGAGCCGTCAAGTTCAAATATCACACAAGTACAGGCCGCAACAGTATGCACCAGTCCAAACATTTATCAGAGAGTATATGGAAGGGTCAGTGATACAAGGCAATACACAAGAGCATACAAGTGCAGAGAACAGCCAATACATGCAAACTGCCTCAGAAATGAACTCAAACCAAGTGCATCACTATTTTTTTTTTTACACCAAAGCTAACAGCAACAAACAAGCATGAAACCAGTCAATGCTGAGGCTAAACAAATCAGTGACATCGAAACAATGCAGTAGTGCCAGAGGTGAAAACAATATCCAACTAGAAGTGCAACTACAAGTACAAAGAGCAACAACTCAAAGTATGCAAATGCAGACTCAAACAAACACTGATCAAATCAAGATATGAAGAACACAAGGGTCGAACTAATAAGTCCATCACAAATTCACAAGCTTATATCAGTTGTGATCAAGTCAACAAAAGTCTGGTTTGAATCAAAGCACACTGAAGCCGAGCCAACAAAAAAAAAAATTCACAGAGAATCAAGCAGTAATACAAAAATCACAATGAATTAAAACAGTGCCGTAGAATCAGCAATATCAAGAATTCAAAGTTTTTTAAATTGAACAAGTCAACAGAGAAATACACGGAGGCAGTCATGAATCAAAACCGTGTCAACCAAGCCGTGAGAAGAAAGTACCAAAATATACGCATATGAAAAAGTCAGAGATAAATCTCAAGCATCAATACAAGATCGAACAAACGAAGACAAATTCAAATGAACGTATACGAACGCAAAAATAGGATTTCGAATCCTATATAAGCCCAAAATCATCATCGGTAGAAGGTGTGAGTTCGAATAAAAAAGAACGAAGAGGAACAGAGCTAAAGCAAAATCGAACTCACCAAAGCGCGAAGCCATAGTCAAGTACAAATCTAAATTGCGCCAAGACGAAGCCATAGCAAATTCTCACAGAAGCAAAAGCAAATTTGAAAGCCCTAATTTATTGAAGGAAGAGGAACGAAGAAGAAACGCAAGCCCTAATTCAAGCGCAAAGAGGAACAAAAAGAAGGCCGTGTTTTTACAGAAGAAAATAAAAGGATCGGGTTAAAAATCAAGGAGCCGGCCCTGTTTATTATAAAAGTGGTTTAGTGTTTTAGGGTTTTATAAAAGAGTTTTTTTTATTTGAGCAAAAATTTAGGCATTCAAGTTTATATTTTAATTTTTGCTCCTGGTTCTATTTTTTGAAGTTGTTTTGTTTTTTTTTTCCTTTTCGAGTCAAAGGAGTTGTAAATCACCACCTAGGGATTAGGTCGTGTCAGATTGTCTAGTTAGAATTAGTTCAGTGAGCAGGGTGTGCGAGTTTGCAAAGCTGTATAGGCGGGAGCAGAGTTGGCGAGTAAGCGAAGCTCTATAGGCGGGAAGCAAAGTTTGCGAGTAAGCGAAACTCTATAGGCGGAGCAGGGTGTGCGAGTCTAGTAGAGTGTTTGTGAGCGGGAGCAAATGTTTGCGAGCAGGGTTTGCGAGTCTAGTAGAGTGTTTGTGAGCGGGAGCAAATGTCTGCGAGTCTAGTAGAGTGTTTGTAAGCGTGATACTGTTTAATTCTAATAGAAATCTATGAATGCAGCAGTAGGCAGGGGTTGCCGAAGCTGGGTAAATTTTGTGTGTGATTTACTTTTTCAGCATATTTATTTCTGCATTTTATTTCTGTGTTTATATCGAGAAAATTTGCTGTAACCCTATTCACCCCCCCTCTAGGGTTAATCTAGATCCTACAATAATCTCCACCTTGTAAAACTTACCTATAACAACAGTTATCAGGTATAACTTCAATCTTCTTGTCATCTTATCTTAATCCTACTTCACTATATCTTTTTTGTGCCCCTCCATACCTCATTCCTTTTCGGGGACGAAAAGTTTTGAGTGTGGGAGAGTGTAACAACCCTGTATTTTGTAATTATTTTATTGTATATTTTAATTATTTTAAATGTAAGATTTTGATTTAAAAACTTATTTTACTTATTTGAAATGATTAAATTTATTATTTAAATATAATCTTGATTTTTATGAGTTATATTTCCATACTTGTGTAAGTTGAATATTTGCCTAAAATGCTGATTTTGGTCAAAATAGTCAAACTGTGACTTTCAACTTAAAATTTTAAAAGTTTCAAAATTTAATTTTTTTCATTTATTTAAAGACTTTGGCTTTTGTTTTCTTAAAAATCTAATTTTGGAAATTTTCTTGAAACGATTTCTGATCATTTGTCCAAATAAAAATAAACAATGTCTTAAAATTTGATTTGGATAAAAAGTGTAACTTTAATAGAAATTCTAAATTTTATAATTCTAAAGGCAAAATTTTCATCTTGAACTATATACAATTGTGTAACATTTGTTTCACTTTTGTTTTGGTCAGGTTTGTTGTATACTTTAAAAAAAAAGTTAGTAATAATTAGTGTGAAACGGGAAATAAACTTTACATTTCTTTTACATATGTTTACATCTATTTCTTAACTTTATATTTAACAATCAATTGGATGAAGCTAAATCAAATGTTATTAATTATGGTATAATAGCTATTAAATTTTGGTTCAAAGTGATGGTTTATTTTTCCTAATAGAAACGTTAGAATTTTAAATTTATTTAATAAGAGAAACAAAATAATTTGTACGTTACTTTGGGCATATATTTAATTGTTACTCTTGCCTTTTCGTTTTCTATTTGAATTTTTTCTTGTGTTAACAATGCAAAGTTTTCAGCCGTATATTCTCTTTTGAGAATCCAAAATCTTGCTCAAATCTTGCCTTAAATCATTTCCGTGTGTGAATTATTTCTTTCCCTCTTGCCTCCCATACGTTTCCACCTATTGGATAGAATTAAATTGCCTCTACCGTTCAAGCATTTTACTCTTGCCTGCCCTCTACATAAATTAGTGAGAAAATGTTAATATATATTTCACGTTCAAAAGTTCCATACCACAAATTATTCATTTTGCTTCCATCAAAATTTGCGTGAGCATCTCCTGAAGGTATGAACCGGCGCATGCTTTTCCTTTCATTTTTTTTCTCTTTTTCCTTTCTTTCTTCTTTTCACTCTTGTTTTATTTCATTTGTTCTCCTTTCATTGTTTTGCTTTAGCCTATTGCCTGCCACCGTGCTTCGCCATTCACCATATTTTTCCGACCCTACCCATGCCAGACCATCGAGCCTTGTTTGAGAAAAAAAAGGAATGAAAAAAATTCCATTTTGTCGCCTTTGTATTTTGTTTTTGAAGTAATATTGCCTCCAAGCCTTGTTTTGAAAAAAAGGGGAAATGAAAAAAAAAGTTGCTTTTGTCACTTTGTATTTTTGAAGTTATAATCTATTTTTCCACCGGCCCTTGTTCTGGAAAAAAGAAATGAGAAAAAAAAATGTTTTGTCACCTCTGCAATTTGGCATTCTAGTCTATATTCCCTCTGCCCTTTTGTTTGAAAAAAAAAGAAATGAACAAAATTTGTTTTGTCACCTTTGTTTTGAAGTTATAGTCTATTTTAAAAGTGGTCTTGTATTTTTGAAGTCATAGTTTATTTTGTTTTTATAAGATTAAATAGAAAAGGAAATTTGAAAGGCCTTAAACTTTCTATCTTTCTATGGGCCTCTATAGTCCACCCTTTTACTTTTAACCTAACCTTTCACCAATTAACCCTAACACCTCCTCATATCATCTCCTACCACTTCACATTTTTGTGCTTGCCATGCCTTTGTGATGCCAAACCAGATCCTTTTCCACCTGAAAACATGTGTGGCCTAGCCCTAAGCATGTATGGCCGAGCATACATGGAGTTGTGGTCAAGCAAAAGTGGTTGAAAAGCTTGGTAATGTCATTTGTTGCTTCTACTTTTCTATTGTTCAACAAATCTTTATATTGTATGCATATGTTTATATGGTCTTGTTTATTTGTTGTATATAAGATCATTATCAAGGCTTTCCATTCATTCAATTCAAATCGTGTTTGTCGTGCTTTTGGAATCGCTCTTGTGTTTGTTGTTTTGGTCTCTAGCTTCGAAAAGGTGAGTCTTTCTCACTCTAACATATATACTTCTGAAAAGTGGATTGATGAAAAGTGTTTAGTAATGTAAAATGTTTATGCAAGTTAATGATTATCATATGATATGCTATGCCGTGTTATTACCATGTTACAAGTGTTAATTTTCACTTGACATCTGATACATGATTGTATATTGTAATATTGACATTGTTTATATTATTTCTGTATATGATCACACTGCAAGTTCCCTGTTAGGATAAAAATCATTATGGGCTGAAATGATAGGCTTGAGTTATTTTATTTATTTATTTAAACTTGGGTTTGCGGGTTTGAAATGATAGAACCCGGATTTTTACCTTTTAAACTGCGGATTGAAATGATACATATCCGTATCACTTGACCTAAGTTAGAAAACTATATACAGACCCGTGGTTATTCTATAAAGTGCTTTGAATATTTTAAGTATTTTAAAAATATAAAATTATGAAATTTGATTTAAATATATTTTGAAAGGTTTTAAAATAAATAAATTATGATTTTTCTATGTGTTAAAAATGTAATTTATGAATGGATTAACTAGATTTTGAAATATAACTTATGTTTGAAATTTGGAATTTTGACTAAAAATGATATTTAAGTTACATGAATAAAATGGACTTTAATTTTATTTGGAAAATGGTAAATATGATAAATTGATTTATATTTGAATTTAAGTGATTTATCAAAGAATTATTGATTTTCCATAAATTTAAGTGGTTGAATAAATGACTGTTGAAAATGAAATTTTAAAATATAACTTGACTTGAAAATGTGAAATTTGAGTTTTAACTAAAGATGTTAAATTAATTAAATAAACTGGAAGTTTAGTTAAATTTGTGAAATGGTAATATAAATCTGAAACGTATAGGTTTTAATTTATGAAAGGAACGTATAAGTTTTAATTTATGAAAGAAACGTATAGGTTTAATTTATGAAAGAAACGTATAGGTTTTAATTTATGAAAGAAACGTATGGGTTTTAATTTATGAAAGAAACGTATAGGTTTAATTTATGAAAGAAACGTATAGGTTTTAATTTATGAAAGAAAGTATAGGTTTTAATTTATGAAAGAAACGTATAGGGTATAAGTTTTAATTAATGAAAGAAACGTATAAGTTTTTAATTAATGAAAGAAACGTGTAAAGTTCTAATTAATGAGAGAACATGAAAGATTTAGTTAATGCAAGAACGTATAAGTTTTAATTAAGAAAGAAACATGTAAAGTTTTAAGTAGTGTGGTATTGATTTAAATTAATAAATGTTCATTATTGTAATAGGAATATAAAATTTAAAACGTACATTTGACACGTAGTTTTTAATCAATGTAATGGTGTATTTTAAATTGATTAAAATGACAAATGTTACTTACTGTAATAATAAAATGTAAGTTGATAACTTACATTTGATAAGGAAGTTTTAATTTATGTGAATGGCATACTTTAAATGATTAAAATAATAAAGTTTCTTTATTGTAATAATAATGTAAGTTAATAAGGTGCTTTTAACTTAACATAAGAATTTCGGTTTAAATTGTATATTACAGCAAGAAAGTTTATTTAACTATAAGGCTATGATAAATTGACATGTTAAAATTTTAAGCTTATCAATACTTTGGTTACGTACAATGTAAAGTGGAAAGTAGTACATTCCAAAAATGCTATGATTCCTTAAGGTAACATTTCCAAAATGCTATGATAATTTAAAGGAATATTTCAAGTTTAATAAATTTAAAGAAATATTCAATGATTTGAAAATTTGGGTTTTATTTGAATGATATAATATTGAATTATTTTTGAAATGGAAATGACAAATTGTGATATTGTTTTGAAATGAGTATGATATTTTGGTCTTGAAAGTATAAATTATTTGAAATAAATATCCATGGGTTATAATAACGATTGGTTGTTAAAGAGACCGGGATCAGATATTATCTTATAGCCGGACAATACCGAAAACCACATTAACAACTGTGTACGCGGTGGAGATTGCAGAATGAAGTAGGATGGTGGCGACGTTCTCGAGGTATGTTACGTGGACCCAACTCCCGTGAGTTGGCATATATGACTAAAATAGGAGCTATACCGGGCTACACAAAGGGTCGCACCCTTTCATCGAGCATGCTCCATCGGAAACTATTCTATTGCTTTTGTGATTCGATTCGGTGGCGCCACTTTGATTCGGGGGTATTGTTCGAGGTGGACGGAAGCTGCTGGCTTGCCGTCACCACCGGTCCGGGAGTGCAAACGGTGTATCCACCTTGGCATTGGCTCGCGTGCCGTGTCATATCCTTATATCGAGCCCACTACGATTTTGGTTTTAAAGATCCGGCCGCTTTAAGGTTCACCATCCCCTTAACGCTATTTTCTATATGATTATACTTTACTGATTAGACACTACCGTATATAGCGCATATTACTACATAGTAAATAGTTTAACGGATCCTTAGAGGATGGGCGGTCCCAAGCATCCTTTAAGTTACTGATGCATTTTGTTACTGTTCACTTGAGTTGATTTACAGTTTATAAGTATTTATGTCCTGACTTGAGGGTTTTGTATTTTGCTTTACGCTCGGGTCAAATTGAGTGAGTTAGCATTCCAGATTCGCCTTCGGCATTGGAGCTTTCCTTGAAGATCCAACCACCTATTTTGTTTCAGTATCCAGTGGTTCAGTGATGTATCTGATTTGTACCTGATGTATCCTGTTACTCTTCTGTTGTATCTTATTTAACTCTGTTGTATCTCATATTTATTTAGTAGCTTCATGAACTACTATCTCTTTTTCTTCCGCTGCATTTTTTATACACTCTGTGTCTGTGATCTGTGATTTTTATTTACTGTATATTCTGAGATTTGCCAAATTTTTATTTACAACGCGGTATTTTGAGCAATCCAATTCCGGCATGAGTGTCTACCTATACACTTATAATGGATGCGAATGGTTGAAAATACCGGGTCGTTACATAATAGTACACTATATAATGGTAAATCTAAGCATATTCGTCGTAGAGATAAAATAATAGGACAACTTCTCTCTAATGTATTTATCACTATAGACTACATAAGGTCTAAAGATAACATAGCGGACCCACTAACAAAAGGCTTGTGAAGAGAGAAAGTTCAAACCTTATCGAGGGGAATGGGGTTAAGTCCCATAGAGTAAAAGTTTTTTTTAATGGAAACCCCACCTAGTTGACTGGAGATCCCAAGATCTAGGTTCAAAGGGACAACTAAGTTTAAGGGAAACTTGACGACACTGTTACACAGAAACCATTCCTATGATAAAGTCAGTGCTTTATTTGTTGGAAAATAGGATAAGTATTAATACTTTTAATGATGTCTGTACTTGAGGAATTGTGAATACCCTTTACAGAATCACCTACGTAAGTGCGAAGGCGCCGCTTCGAAGAAAAATATGAGGCCAAATTATCTAAAGTACTTATGAGACCAGGTAGGTGTTCAAGGAAAAAACGAACACATACAGAGAACTAAGGATTATAAGAAACATTTGTCGTGTGTTATCTATTGTGGAATTACACAGAGGGCTTACAATTCAAGGACATTCTATGTCTACTGATTCACCTGTAATTCAAATAGGTAAACACTAGGAAAGTTCAAGGCCCGTGTGCTACTTTAACCGATACGATAAATGGTTCGTGAAACTAAGAACAACTTCTCATTCATGTGGGAGATCGTTAGAAATGAATGAGTAAGTGGAGAGATTTGGGAAGAAGAAAGCATTATACAAAGTCCCACATCGGGGAATATTTATACCAATTCCTCTATATATACTACAATCCAACATAGTATATCAAAAAAAAGGAGAATGAAGACAAAGTGCGGAAGGGATGAGGCATTGTGCATGTAAGCCTTCATATTAATATTAATATGTCAAAGATAGGGCCTTAATCTCGTGATTAAATGGGTCATTTTCTTCCAGACACACGCACACAACGGTCACTGCTGTTGGTTTATGGGTCGCAACCTTTCCAACCATCACAACCGCTCCGAATAGGCATCTCCTCCAGCCTATAAATAGGCAGCCAGAATCCGAGAATTATTAATTCAATTCATTCTCAAATTTTGTTCCTTCTTCCTTCAACATCTATGTTCTAGTTACTGTAATCTTTTCAGTTCGCCAACGCTCCATCTGCAATCACCACGCTGCGGGGCTAGTCCGTTTCATCCTGGGAAACAAATCGTTAATGTCCGTGAACTACGTACGGCAGCAATATTGTTTCAAGGAAACAGTTTCTACTGGACTCGGACGCTTTAATCGCTAATACCTTTCATACTGATCTAGTTACGCGTTTTGGTGTTACAATTTCTCAAAATTAATTGACAAATTAGTGACAATTTTTGTCGTTGCTGTTTCTGCATTATTTTGTAACTGTTACTGAAGTTACAATTGGTTTCGTAACACTTTCCGGTAGTTGCGAATAACACACATAAGAACAAGCTTGCATATCATAAAGCATAAAATTTATATCAATTATTATGAATTCTTACTCCCATAATTTATTGCCCTTGAAGTACATCATTGCCAAAAGTTAAAATTGTGAGCTAGATTAAATTTTTTTGATTGCGTTTGGCAACTACTTATTATAAGAATTACTTTTAAGTGACTTGTATCAATTATTATGTTTGGAAAATTTGTATAAGGAGCTTTAATAATGTAATATTAACTTTACAATATTAATCTTATTGCCATCAAGAAAAATTACCTAGCAGTGGTTTTCATAAACTTTAACAGCTGTTCCACGTGCTAATAATATTAGTTGTGAGCAATAACATAAGGTTCAGTGATCAGAGAATCACCAACGGGATGCCGAAGGAAGCTACTACAAAGCCCTAGGACATGCGTATGCACACATACTCTAGAATATCATGCACGTATTAGATTAAGGTTAGAGGGCAAGACTCTTTCTCTGGGACATACGCACGCGCACACTCTCTAGAATATCATGCATGTATTAGATTAAGATTAGAGGGCAAGACTCACGGACCTCCAGTCTACAAGATTGGCTCTCTACCACTGAGATATAAAGGCTGCTATATGCACAAACTTGTAAATTATTTCATTTATCTCTACAGGATTGGATTGGAAGGCATCCACCCAAACAGGCAAGCTCTAGCTCTATTAAAATTAATGTGGTTGAAAGCTACACGATGAAATAATTGGTATCAAGGCAGTTTAGTACGAATTCTTTGTTCTCCATTAGAGATAATATCTTATAGTTAATTAAAGATGTGTTACAAAGTTTTATAATGCTTCACGATGAAAAATCTCTCTCTGACACACATTATGTACACAGAGTATGTGAGTTTTGTGTGAATATTCTTATATATGTTACAAAGTTTTATAATGCATAAAATACGTACATAAATTGCCGTTGCACTTTCAAATTAAGATTTATTTATCACTATCTCAACGAATATTTGAAATTAAACATATAACCTCCAGTCTACAAGACTGGCGCTCTACCACTGAGCTATAACAGCTGCCATGTGCACAAACTTGTAAATTATTTCATTTATCTCTACTGGATGGGATTGGAAGGCATCCACCCAAACAGGCAAACTCTAGCTCTATTAAAATTGATGTGATTGAAAGCTACATGATAAAATAATTCGTATCAAGGTAGTTCAGCACGAATTGTTTGTCCCCATTAGAGATAATATCTTATAGTTAATTAAAGATGTGTTACAAAATTTTATAATGCGTCACGATGAAAAACCTCTCTCTGACACACATTATGTACACGCAGTATGTGTGTTGTGTGTGAATATTCTTATATATGTTATAAAGTTTTATAATGTAAAAAATACGTTGATAAATTGCTGTTGCACTTTCAAATTTAGATTTCTTTATCACTATCTCAACGAATATTTGAAATTAAACATATAACCTCCAGTCTACAAGATTGGCGCTCTACCACTGAGTTATAAGAGCTGCTATATGCACAAACTTGTAAATTATTTCATTTATCTCTGCTGGATTGGATTTGAAGGCATCCACCCAAACAGGCAAGCTCTAGCTCTATTAAAATTGATGTGGTTGAAAACTACATGATGAAATAATTGGTATCAAGGCAGTTCAGTATGAATTGTTTGTTCCCCATTAGAGATAATATCTTATAGTTAATTAAAGATGTGTTACAAAGTTTTATAATGCTTCACGATGAAAAATTTCTCTCTGACACACATTATGTACACACAGTATGTGTGTTGTGTGTGAATATTCTTATATATGTTACAAAGTTTTATAATGCATGAAATACGTTGATAAATTGCTGTTGCACTTTCAAATTTAGATTTATTTATCACTATCTCAACGTTGAAATTAAACATGTAACTCATTTATCTAAGCAAATGTGTCGAACATGAGATGTCAAATTCAATTTTTTTCGTACTAGATACTTGTTTAAAAATATTAGCCTGTCTCTCCCCTCCCCCTTCCCCCTCCCCTCCCTCAAACACAAACACAACATAGTAAGATGTACAAAATTTATTTTCTTGGTTTTCTCCGATTACATTACATTATCGTTCTCACAAGTCATTACCTTTACGCTACTATCCACTTTTTCTTTCATAAGTTAATTGTCATTGCATTAAGTCATAATAGTATGATCGTATATCTTTATGCATTTCGCTCTTTTTTAATTTTAAATTTACAAATTTATTTTATAGATTAATATTGTCAAAAATAATAATTTCATCGTTAATGCGTTTTATTAAAGTCTTATCACGAAGGGAAATTATTGGATATTAAATAATCATTTACAAAACTAGAATATTTTAAGAAAACTACAATAATTATAAGCTTTCCCACAGTTCAATTTTTCTTCCGCTTTCAACTGCTATCTAATATATATAGTTATAAATTAGGTTATAATTTTCATTTTATCATGCTTTCATTCTAGATGAATATTTTAATATTTGTTACAAGTTTTATAATTTGTAAAATATATCGATTCATTATTATTACACTTACATTTTAGATTTGTTTTATAACTAATATTTGAAATTAATTTTATAAACCGTTCATCTAATCAAATGCATAAGATATTAAATCCAAAATTTTTCCTTAATTCATACTTATCTAAAATATAAAAAAAAATCAAAATTTTAAATCAGTCAAATTTCTGTAATTAATTTATACTCATTTGTTTGAAGAAAAAAAAGTAGAAGGTAACAAAATATTTAGCTCATTTATATGAACGAAAATGACAATCTTATTTTTTTGTTCAAAATAAATCATGTCACAAAAATTGTACATCTAATAACAAAATAAGATCGACCTGTTAGTAAATCATGAACCGCGTATTACTGAATTGTGAAATCATACTTACATTTTCTAATACTCGCCATTCTTTTGGTAGCACATTTATGAGATTGTTGTAATACATTATAAATTATTGCCTCTTGATTTATTCTTCCTTTCAAGGTACCATCTGTTTTAACAAATCAACATCAAACGGAGTCAAATTAGAATTTTGTATAGTTGTTTGGGACATATAAGCTTTAGTTTTTTTTTTAAATAACATTATTCCTAATGTTCATTTTTGTTGGTTTATTTAAATGACGGTTATAACCTGGCAAAATTCTTAACCAAAAGACCGAGAAACGATATGAATCAATTCCCATCTCCTTCATCATCTTTATATCATCCTGCAAACATTTGATAATCATATATTTTCTCCAATATATGGTTTATATTGACATTACATTACATCATTCTTTTCAGATTTCAGTTACTTTGTATCCGTGTTACGGGTCCATGGCAACGTCTCCATTACTGCTGCCCTAAATTTTCTCTGTATGCTCTGGACAATGAAAAAAGTACCAATAATACCTCAAATGCAGATGTAATGCTATTTACAATTTGCATTCTGTTATTCTTTTCACAAACTAGAATATTTTGAAATATTATACTCCCATTAGATTTTATGAGGCTACCAATTATATTAACATAATATGTCTAGCATACACGGCTGTTGGTGAGTGAAAGCGCCCCAAATGCTTGGTCCTTTCCCCCCATTTGATGCTCCCTCCACCTAAACCCAGATCGCATATTATGATATGTTTCAATGTATACATATTTCAATACTACACATCCATACATAATAAATAAATAAATAAATTAAAAGAAAAAGCAAACCTGATATGAAAAAGATGCAACACCAAATTTAAATTTACCATTGAACATAGACCTTTGTATATCAGCTTCAAGTGGAACTAAAATTGTCTATGATTAGGGTATTGGTGAGTACTTTCTGTAATAAAGCATGCAATATGAGTGTCTGACCTCTTGCTCCTATAACTAATGGTCAGATTTTTCTTTGAAAGAGAGAGACTGACATATTCTTTTCTGGATGCTAGAAGTGGATCACTGGTCCTTGTTTGAATTAGCATGTTCAGGAGTTTAGCCATGGTTTATAAATTTTAATTGAAGGGTACCTCTTTCTTGCTTGTGATTAGTACCACACCTATGTGCATGTTTTTATAAAGGCTGGGAGCCTGTAAAAATAGTATATATATCTTGGCAGTTTGATTGCGAATGCAACTTTTGTTGAAATTATTCGCCACGAGAAGGGTGAGAAGTTTCATGACATATTTTCTCCTGTTGTGAGATGTACTTTGGTTCGTGTATTATTGGCTCTATTTGCTAATTTCGAGTTGGAGCTTGAACAATTAGATGTAAAGACTGTATTTTTGCATGAAGATCTCAAGGAAGATATCTATATCTGTTAGACAGAGCTAGAGTATGTTTGCAAGCTGAACAAATCTTTGTATAGATTGAAGCATTTCCCAAGACAGAGGTGCAAATGATTTGACAAGTTTATGTTTTCACAAGGATTTGACAATAGCTACAAGGACCAATAAATGCACTTTACGAGTGTGGAGTTGGTATGATTTACTAGCTGTTATATATATATATATATATATATATGATACGTTGATTGTTTTGCATTGTATGACGAGTATTGTTGAGTTGAAATCGGAACTCAGTAGGGAGTTTGATATATAGAACTTAGGAAATGCACAACGATTACCAAGGATGGAGATTATCATAGATAGACAAAGGAGAAAGTTAGACGCACTCAAACATAGTATATTGAAAAAGTTCTCGCTTGATGTGGATGAAGAATGCAAAACCGGTTCTATAACATTACGCTCTCGATTTATTTATGAATCCTACATTGGATGAGGAGAAATTTCTTATGGAGGATATTCCATATGCAAGTGTTGTGGAGAATTTGATGTATGCTATGATGTCCACCAAACTCAATTTGGCTTATGCATTTGGTGTATGTCTAACTCGACAAAGTTCAGCAGCAAGAAGTGAAGTAGATTCATAGATATTTAGAGAAAATTCAGACGTTGGCTTGTTGTTGAAGGAGCTGGTAAGGATTGTGTCCTTATTGGATATTTTGGCTCATATTATGCATCAAATAAGGATGGGCCGAATTCGGTGTCGGGTCATGTGTATACACTTGGCATCAATGTTTTAAATCTCAGCAATCTCGATCTAGATCTCATTTTTAAGGTCCAGCGATTCGAAATATGAAAAATCAAATACATCTCGCCGCAACTGAATCTTGGGCGAGATATTCAAATGTAACGACCCGCCTTTTTTGGACAGTTTAAACCGACGATCAAATACCCATGTCGATTCCAAACCATTAAAAGGGCAGATAGTTATTGGGTAAATAAGAAAAGAAAAGGAAGGGAAATAAAGGAAATGAAAAACACAGAATCTCACAGCGGAAGGCTAAAGTATAATAATAAAATAACAGTTCATGAAGCTGTTAATTAAATGAATACATTTGAAATGAATACATTTGATTATTATTATACAACATTTATCAGAGTTACATACACAACAAATATCATACAACAATGCAGCGGAATGGAATGAATATAATAATAGTAGATAATATACCAAATCTTCGTCTCCGTCCTCCAAGGAAATGATCTTCAACCTAAACTGAAAACTCAGGACTGACCCGAGCGTAATGAAAAGACAAAACACTCGAGTCAGGACTAAAATATCCTTATGAAAGTTAAATCAATCGTAAATAAATATGAGTGTAACGGCGTCAGAGATGTTTACGGGGTTTGACATCTCATATCCAGTGTCAACGTGCGTGCAATAACTCAAGAGATGTTACGGGATTTTCCATCTCTCAAGGATCCGTGAAACTATCTACTATGTAGTAATATACGCTAAGTAGATAATGTCTATCAGTAATATAAAGTATCAAAATAGCGTTAAGGCGTTACCATAATCCCCCTTAACACATTTTTATATTCCCAAAAGCATATACAAGACCATAGTTTCCCCAAAACCGGAAGTCACCAGAGGGCAATCCATATACTCAAGGTACAAATCAAAACGTAGTGGTCGCGAATAGGATAATCAGTATGACAAGGTACATGAGGCAATACCAACTAGGATACTAGTAGTTGCGTGATCCGGACTGATGTTGAGCATAGCCAGCAGCTACCCCAACACCGCGAAACACCACTCCCAAATCAAGGGGTGCACCCAAATCGAATCACAAATGTAATAGATATGGTATCGAAGAAGTGTGTCCGCTAGAGGTGGCGAACCTCAATGGCCCGGCGCGGCTCCTGTTTTAGTCATGTCAGGGGTCATCCAATAATCGTTCTCTTTCTTCAGTCAACGCGTTCACCAAACCATCCTCTTCATTCTGGATCAACACTCCGCGTATAATAGTTATTAAAGTGGTGTTCGGTATCGACAGAGAGTATGTCCATATCCGATCCCGGTCTCTTTAATAACTACGTATTATTACACCGTTGGCTCTTTTACATTTCAAATCGTTTCATAATTGATATCAAAATATCATATTCGTTTCAAAAAATCAAATCCATTTCAAATATCACCGTATCCTTTCAAATGTAAGATTTCGTTTCAAAAATCATTTTTCGCATCAATATCTCATTTCGGTTTCAAAATCATTTCGAATTTCAATTTAGGTTGCAACTTCATTTAACTCAATCCGTATTTAAATTCAAGATTTACATATAAACATTTCACCTTATTGACCAGCTTAGGGTTTTAGAAAAATAGTTTTAAGTAGTTTAAAAGTAGTTTAAATAATTAGAATAGTTAAAATACTTTAAAATCTTAAAATGCATTTGAAATAGATAAATTTAGTTTAAAATAATTTAAATTGGGTTAAGTAGATTTAAAATAGATTAAAATAGTTTAAGTATCCAAAATGGTTTATATAACCGAGTAATTTGGAAAACAAAATAAAACAGCTTCAAAATCAATCCATTTCAATTATAACTTCCCAATTCAAATCAATTCCAATTTCCATTCTACCGATTCAATTTCGATTTCAATTCAATCAATGTCCATGTTGACTTCAAATTTATTCAATTTTATATCCACTTTCAATTAATTCAATTTCAATTTATATCGATTTAGAGCTTGGTTTTTCAAAATATCCATTTAGAACATTTACAAGATTATCCATCAATATACGAGTGTAAATCCAAATTTCAAACATGATTCGATTCCAAGCTCGATTTCAAAATATCATTTTTACATCACTTTTACTTAGTAATATTCAAAGCTAGAATTAAGGTTAAATCTTTAAACAAATCAATTTTCGAAATTCAATCAAATCCTAATTTTTTTAAATTTCAAAGTCTCGACTTATATTATTTAACAATTTCTTTTAACCAAAATTTATTTCAACACTCCAAACTCAATTTTCCGACAAATTCGATTTCTATAAATTTATTTCTATTTATAACTTTTAAATCAAAACATTTAAATAAATTCAAATCGACGATTTCAAAATTTATTAATTTAGCCAATTCGGTGTCCGTATATAATTTTCTATCCTATGGCCAAGTAATTTTTATTTCAATTAAATGTCAGGGATGAGTATATATTACTTAAATTAAATCACAGTATCATATGTATGCATAACAGGATCTATATAAGCAAATAAACATCCAAACATTCAATTATCAACCAATAGCATCCATCAAAATACATCATCCAATAAACAATACAATTCATGGCAGTTTCATAGTTATCAATGTCAGGTAATTTAATCGCAATTCAATTTTAATTCAATTTAACTGTCAATTTAATTTTTCAACGGTTAATGCAAATGACAATCTATATGACAATTAAATTCTATCAAACAACGACAAATAAAATCATAACACTTCATAATATCAAATTTAACTAGCATAAAGATATTTAGTACAGTGTGAGCGTTATAAAACACTCACCTTGATTTTTACGATTTTATATCAAATCGAACGACGTTCGATTTAACCCAAAATTTTCTCTAGCTCCAAACGATTCCAATCCAGCTGCATCGCGTAGTGCTCGACAAAACGATTGCAACGCAAAAAGTTTCGTTCCAATCGGACCTCGTATGTAGAAGTTATACATTTTTAAGTTATCGACATTTGAATTTATAAAACAATTCATATTATACTTAAATAAATTCATACCCAAAGCAACTAAGCCCAGCCCACCAAACTCCATCTTCTCCAAATGCCTGTACGTGAAAAAAATGCACAAACCCATGGCCGTCAAGCTTCAACGAATTTTCACGACCAAAATATACGACTTGAAGACGATCGGCCACCTCCATCGCGAAGCCCTCGGCGAACTCTACCTACACCGCGAATAGCATGCAACTCGGCTGCCCCTTTGGCCTCGAAAAACGTGAAAAACGCAGCGACTTTGAACGCGATTTCCCGTCGATCCGTGGCTCCGTTTCCGATCTCCACCGTTGGATAGCTAGATCTTGATGCCCTCTACAACTTTGTAGTTGACGACTTTTGCTAATTGTTTGTAGATTTGAAGATAATAGAGGAGGAAGTTTCGACTATTTCTGGCCTTCGAAAAACATGAAAAACGCAGCATCTTTGAACGTGATTTCCCGTTGATCCGTGGCTCCGTTTTCGATCATCTCCATATGGATTTGAAGCTTTCATCGTGCTCTACAACTTTGTAGTTGAGAGTTTTTGCTAATTGTTGATGGATTGAGAGGAAAATGAGGAAGAAGTTTCGAATTTTCGTGGCCATTGATTCAGTAAAATGGCGGCTAGGGCTGAAGTAAATTAGGGTTTGCAAAGTGAAAGGGTGAAGGTCCTTTTATAGAAAAAAATTCCCAATTTACTATTCATCGAAATTTTCCGAACTCCAAACGAAGCGTGCCGACTGGCGTTTCTAGGGTTTACCCCGCGTTCCGAACGCAATGGAACGTGTTTCGGAAGCTAATTCGATCGTATGTGTGAGTTACGGCAATAAACGATCAATTTTAAATTAAACCGATTAAACGATTTTCTATGCGTTTTGGCTTGCCCCGGACAAACGGTAAATCCGTTTGACTTGAAATTTGAAACCTTACAATAATATCACATTACGGATCCAATGAAACTAGTTTCGTCGAAATCCGAGACCGTTTGAAAAATGACTACTTTTAACTCGCCAAATTAATATTAAACAATTTCAACGCGTTTCGAGCTGCCACGGTCAAACGACAACTCCGATTGCTACGAAAATTGAAATCCGATAATAACTAACTATTACGGATCCAATAGAACTAGTTTCGTCCAATTCTGAGACTGTTCAAAAATTGGCTATTTTTCAGGCGATAATTAAATATTAAAATATTCAATTTTCACAAATAAATTTTAAATTCAGTTTTAAAAGTTCTATAACATCACTATAACTCCAATATGATAAAATAAAATTTTACAAATCATTTTTAATCATATTAAACCCGTTATTTTATTTATCCAATAAATTCCAAATATTTAATTTAGACAATTTCGCTTATCCAATAATTCATTATCTTTTGAAATATTGAAATTGAACTTATAAGATTCAACTTTTAAAACCATTTCAAAATTTAGAACACTATTTTCATTTTACAGTTATTCAATTATTCAATAAGTTTTAAATATTTAATTTAAACAATTACGTGTTCAATATTCCATATTTGATTTCAAATAGATTTTACTTATCAATCAATTACTCTATCATACCAATGAATTCAACATTTAATATCCTATTCAACTATTGATTGCACAGGCATTCACTAAGTAGCTTTTTTTTTATTACTTGGATAATTATTGCAATTCATTCCAGTTATTATTATTCCAAATGAATTACAAATTTTTTTCTAACATTAAATCACGAAATCTTATTAAATTAGCTAATTTAATTATCGAAAATTTACGGGTCGTTACACTCTCCCCCACTCAAAACTTTTCGTCCTCGAAAAGGAAAAGAAGGGAAAAGAAAGGAAAAGAAACTAAGTATAGAATTCAACATTAGATATATTTTATTCGAAGTTACCAACTTATAAAACAATGAAATTCCATTTATAAAGTCATAACTACGCTTCCACTAAGCTACTCCAAACGGCTTTCTAAACTTAAAAGTTAATTATCAAAACAAGTTATAAAAAAAAAATTAAAAACTTGAAAAATTTTCTAACACCCGGATTTTTCGGAAAATTTCGGCAGAGTCTCCTTTGCGCGGCTCGATCGGAAAAAATATAATAGCATATATATCACAAATATACATCTCATCTCAATGATGAGGCATCCCATATGTGGGGAAACAACATATAAATATCACCAATATCATATAAAACTGTAAGCGTACCTTTTATTTAGCATTTATTAGCATTTTACTTACATTATGCATTTAGCGTAGAAGCGAGTTCCACAAAGAAGCGCAACCCCTTTGCTACCTACTAAAATGCTCAATAACTAAGTTAGAATCATGCATATAAAGATAGACCGCTATACTTAGCCTACACAACATATATATAACATATTTATCTTCAAAACTGAGATTTCAATTTCTGGACAGCAAACAAATCTTAGCTTTAGGTCACCTAAACGGTAAAATTTGACAATAGAATCTAAACAAAAGTTGTTGCATTCATTTCAGGATTTCCGGAATGTCCAAAATCATCGAATTCGGATCATCCGTTCAAAAGTTATGGCCGTTTTACTTGGGGGATACGCTTCAGCCTGGGCAATGCATTGTGCAGGCCAGCGACGTTCACCCACGTTTTCGACCTTCTAAACGACATTAAAACACAAAACACTTAAAACAAAAGTTTTAGCTTAAGTTCTTATCTTTCCAGAAAGGGCAAGATCATCAAAATCTGATAAACCAGTCAAAAGATATGGCGAAAATACTAAGGTTGTATACTACAGATTTTACTTATTTTTACACAGGACAGCGAGTAACATTCAAGTTTTTGACTAAGCAGACGAAGGAATTTTCTCAAGTTATCTAAACAAAAGTTGTGCTATAGTTTCTAAGCTTTCCTAAAAGTCCAAGATCGTCGAATTCCGTTCAGCCATTTAAAAGTTATGGTTGTTTTCGTTTCAGCATATATTGGACAATGTTGGATTTTTTTTTTCCTCCAAAAATTTGCTTTTATTATTTCAAAGTACAAAACTTCAAAATTTTTAAAGAACAATCATAAACACAAAGTCATCTATTTTCTTATTCATCCATGCAATAGGTTTACATTCAATTTGTTTCCGATTTATTCAAGTTTGTTTCATTCACATTTTTAATTCAAGTCAATTTGCTCCCAATTTGAATTTAATTATTTAAAATTTTATTCCGTTTATTCAATTCCATTAACACTAATGAATTCTACTTAATCAATTATCATCCATCTAACAACCAATGCATATCAAACATTAACATCCATCCAAAATCTACACTAAATCAATTATACATTTCCAAGTCAATTTTAATTTCATACACTTCCAAGTTTATTGACATTTAGTTATATTCAAATTTAATTAGTTTCCATTTACCAATTTTATATTTCATTAATTTTAAATTTTATTCATTCATTTATATATATTATTCATTTTACAGCTTAAATTTCTTTTATATTTATAACTATCAATAGATCTTCACATTTTATTATTCACTCTCACACTGGTATATTATTTCTCTACTTATCCTTATTAGCATTTTAAACCCTTTAAGTATTTGGTAAGTTATAGTTATGCAAATAGAATGTAGTTAAACAACATACAACTTCTTTTCATTTAAAGTTAAATTTTCAATTTATCAATTCTTAAGTCATTACTTAAATTTCACTATAATTTAATTTCACATTTACATTCACATATAGTATTTCCATTTTATATTAACATAATTGTGAACCACCTTTAAATGTTAATTTAAATTCCAATTATTTACTAACAATTTCATTTATATTTGCAAACCATTAATTAAATGCATATTCCATTATTCAAACCTATACTTGTATATTATCCAATTAACAATTCATATAACATTTTTGAACTTCTTAAATATTTTGGTAAGTTATATCTATGCTATAGAATGAATTTTAATACTACGCGAGTTTTACAGTTTCAATTTTATTTTAAGTTCATAATTTCCTAATTCTAAGGATTTCTACTTCAATTGATATTTTCACTTAGCTCTTAGGTTCATTTCTCATTTCACAATTCAGAAGTTCCTTAATGATTCAAGTCTAAATTCATTTCGATCATTAAAAAAAATCATTAATTATTAAAGGACTTAAGAATTCCAATTCCGGTTTCATTTTAAATCAAGTTTTGAAATAATATATACTTATATAATTTATATATCAAATCATACTATAGAGAATACAAAATAAAATAAAATAAAATTTGAATCAAAACAAGGTTTGGACAAGCTATTAAGTGGTCTCCCCCACTCGGACTCTCGAAAATAAACGCCGATGATGCGTGCACTCATCACCGAAATCATTTTCTAGCGTCAAGAGAAGGGAATATAACACTTCTCATTAAAAAAAAAATCATTCGAAAACAATTTCAACTCAATTATACTATCATATAATACTCATATTATATTTTTCAAATTCTTGTAAGTCAATCTCAAACACCGGAATTTAAATTCCCAAATCCAAGTTAAAATTCATTTATATTCATTATCAACTGTGTTTACAAGATTTCATTTTCCTAAATCCATTGTTATTTAATCAATTGTTGTAAATATTGACTGATCAAACAATAACGATAATAATCTAATATTATCATCTCCTAACAATCAATTCAATCAAAATGAATAAATATTCAAATAATTCGTTTATATAAAATATATTCCAAAATGATATTGTGTTGGTTTGTCCTATTCGAGTGTTTAGAAATTCCTATCGACGCCTTGGCGTCCCAAGTATCGACCAGAATTCATAAATACTCAACGGAACAAATTAACACAATATAAAACCATTTTATATCAAATAACAAGTACGCTCTCTCATATACACTCAACTCATTCATATAGTTTACCTCTATTTCAATGAGTTATTCCCCACTAGAGCCAAGGTTTATCGCTAAACCAAAGCTCTGATACCAACTGTAACGACCCGCCTTTTTGGACAGTTTAAACCGACGATCAAATACCCATGTCGATTCCAAACCATTAAAAGGGCAGATAGTTATTGGGTAAATAAGAAAAGAAAAGGAAGGGAAATAAAGGAAATGAAAAACACAGAATCTCACAGCGGAAGGCTAAAGTATAATAATAAAATAACAGTTCATGAAGCTGTTAATTAAATGAATACATTTGAAATGAATACATTTGATTATTATTATACAACATTTATCAGAGTTACATACACAACAAATATCATACAACAATGCAGCGGAATGGAATGAATATAATAATAGTAGATAATATACCAAATCTTCGTCTCCGTCCTCCAAGGAAATGATCTTCAACCTAAACTGAAAACTCAGGACTGACCCGAGCGTAATGAAAAGACAAAACACTCGAGTCAGGACTAAAATATCCTTATGAAAGTTAAATCAATCGTAAATAAATATGAGTGTAACGGCGTCAGAGATGTTTACGGGGTTTGACATCTCATATCCAGTGTCAACGTGCGTGCAATAACTCAAGAGATGTTACGGGATTTTCCATCTCTCAAGGATCCGTGAAACTATCTACTATGTAGTAATATACGCTAAGTAGATAATGTCTATCAGTAATATAAAGTATCAAAATAGCGTTAAGGCGTTACCATAATCCCCCTTAACACATTTTTATATTCCCAAAAGCATATACAAGACCATAGTTTCCCCAAAACCGGAAGTCACCAGAGGGCAATCCATATACTCAAGGTACAAATCAAAACGTAGTGGTCGCGAATAGGATAATCAGTATGACAAGGTACATGAGGCAATACCAACTAGGATACTAGTAGTTGCGTGATCCGGACTGATGTTGAGCATAGCCAGCAGCTACCCCAACACCGCGAAACACCACTCCCAAATCAAGGGGTGCACCCAAATCGAATCACAAATGTAATAGATATGGTATCGAAGAAGTGTGTCCGCTAGAGGTGGCGAACCTCAATGGCCCGGCGCGGCTCCTGTTTTAGTCATGTCAGGGGTCATCCAATAATCGTTCTCTTTCTTCAGTCAACGCGTTCACCAAACCATCCTCTTCATTCTGGATCAACACTCCGCGTATAATAGTTATTAAAGTGGTGTTCGGTATCGACAGAGAGTATGTCCATATCCGATCCCGGTCTCTTTAATAACTACGTATTATTACACCGTTGGCTCTTTTACATTTCAAATCGTTTCATAATTGATATCAAAATATCATATTCGTTTCAAAAAATCAAATCCATTTCAAATATCACCGTATCCTTTCAAATGTAAGATTTCGTTTCAAAAATCATTTTTCGCATCAATATCTCATTTCGGTTTCAAAATCATTTCGAATTTCAATTTAGGTTGCAACTTCATTTAACTCAATCCGTATTTAAATTCAAGATTTACATATAAACATTTCACCTTATTGACCAGCTTAGGGTTTTAGAAAAATAGTTTTAAGTAGTTTAAAAGTAGTTTAAATAATTAGAATAGTTAAAATACTTTAAAATCTTAAAATGCATTTGAAATAGATAAATTTAGTTTAAAATAATTTAAATTGGGTTAAGTAGATTTAAAATAGATTAAAATAGTTTAAGTATCCAAAATGGTTTATATAACCGAGTAATTTGGAAAACAAAATAAAACAGCTTCAAAATCAATCCATTTCAATTATAACTTCCCAATTCAAATCAATTCCAATTTCCATTCTACCGATTCAATTTCGATTTCAATTCAATCAATGTCCATGTTGACTTCAAATTTATTCAATTTTATATCCACTTTCAATTAATTCAATTTCAATTTATATCGATTTAGAGCTTGGTTTTTCAAAATATCCATTTAGAACATTTACAAGATTATCCATCAATATACGAGTGTAAATCCAAATTTCAAACATGATTCGATTCCAAGCTCGATTTCAAAATATCATTTTTACATCACTTTTACTTAGTAATATTCAAAGCTAGAATTAAGGTTAAATCTTTAAACAAATCAATTTTCGAAATTCAATCAAATCCTAATTTTTTTAAATTTCAAAGTCTCGACTTATATTATTTAACAATTTCTTTTAACCAAAATTTATTTCAACACTCCAAACTCAATTTTCCGACAAATTCGATTTCTATAAATTTATTTCTATTTATAACTTTTAAATCAAAACATTTAAATAAATTCAAATCGACGATTTCAAAATTTATTAATTTAGCCAATTCGGTGTCCGTATATAATTTTCTATCCTATGGCCAAGTAATTTTTATTTCAATTAAATGTCAGGGATGAGTATATATTACTTAAATTAAATCACAGTATCATATGTATGCATAACAGGATCTATATAAGCAAATAAACATCCAAACATTCAATTATCAACCAATAGCATCCATCAAAATACATCATCCAATAAACAATACAATTCATGGCAGTTTCATAGTTATCAATGTCAGGTAATTTAATCGCAATTCAATTTTAATTCAATTTAACTGTCAATTTAATTTTTCAACGGTTAATGCAAATGACAATCTATATGACAATTAAATTCTATCAAACAACGACAAATAAAATCATAACACTTCATAATATCAAATTTAACTAGCATAAAGATATTTAGTACAGTGTGAGCGTTATAAAACACTCACCTTGATTTTTACGATTTTATATCAAATCGAACGACGTTCGATTTAACCCAAAATTTTCTCTAGCTCCAAACGATTCCAATCCAGCTGCATCGCGTAGTGCTCGACAAAACGATTGCAACGCAAAAAGTTTCGTTCCAATCGGACCTCGTATGTAGAAGTTATACATTTTTAAGTTATCGACATTTGAATTTATAAAACAATTCATATTATACTTAAATAAATTCATACCCAAAGCAACTAAGCCCAGCCCACCAAACTCCATCTTCTCCAAATGCCTGTACGTGAAAAAAATGCACAAACCCATGGCCGTCAAGCTTCAACGAATTTTCACGACCAAAATATACGACTTGAAGACGATCGGCCACCTCCATCGCGAAGCCCTCGGCGAACTCTACCTACACCGCGAATAGCATGCAACTCGGCTGCCCCTTTGGCCTCGAAAAACGTGAAAAACGCAGCGACTTTGAACGCGATTTCCCGTCGATCCGTGGCTCCGTTTCCGATCTCCACCGTTGGATAGCTAGATCTTGATGCCCTCTACAACTTTGTAGTTGACGACTTTTGCTAATTGTTTGTAGATTTGAAGATAATAGAGGAGGAAGTTTCGACTATTTCTGGCCTTCGAAAAACATGAAAAACGCAGCATCTTTGAACGTGATTTCCCGTTGATCCGTGGCTCCGTTTTCGATCATCTCCATATGGATTTGAAGCTTTCATCGTGCTCTACAACTTTGTAGTTGAGAGTTTTTGCTAATTGTTGATGGATTGAGAGGAAAATGAGGAAGAAGTTTCGAATTTTCGTGGCCATTGATTCAGTAAAATGGCGGCTAGGGCTGAAGTAAATTAGGGTTTGCAAAGTGAAAGGGTGAAGGTCCTTTTATAGAAAAAAATTCCCAATTTACTATTCATCGAAATTTTCCGAACTCCAAACGAAGCGTGCCGACTGGCGTTTCTAGGGTTTACCCCGCGTTCCGAACGCAATGGAACGTGTTTCGGAAGCTAATTCGATCGTATGTGTGAGTTACGGCAATAAACGATCAATTTTAAATTAAACCGATTAAACGATTTTCTATGCGTTTTGGCTTGCCCCGGACAAACGGTAAATCCGTTTGACTTGAAATTTGAAACCTTACAATAATATCACATTACGGATCCAATGAAACTAGTTTCGTCGAAATCCGAGACCGTTTGAAAAATGACTACTTTTAACTCGCCAAATTAATATTAAACAATTTCAACGCGTTTCGAGCTGCCACGGTCAAACGACAACTCCGATTGCTACGAAAATTGAAATCCGATAATAACTAACTATTACGGATCCAATAGAACTAGTTTCGTCCAATTCTGAGACTGTTCAAAAATTGGCTATTTTTCAGGCGATAATTAAATATTAAAATATTCAATTTTCACAAATAAATTTTAAATTCAGTTTTAAAAGTTCTATAACATCACTATAACTCCAATATGATAAAATAAAATTTTACAAATCATTTTTAATCATATTAAACCCGTTATTTTATTTATCCAATAAATTCCAAATATTTAATTTAGACAATTTCGCTTATCCAATAATTCATTATCTTTTGAAATATTGAAATTGAACTTATAAGATTCAACTTTTAAAACCATTTCAAAATTTAGAACACTATTTTCATTTTACAGTTATTCAATTATTCAATAAGTTTTAAATATTTAATTTAAACAATTACGTGTTCAATATTCCATATTTGATTTCAAATAGATTTTACTTATCAATCAATTACTCTATCATACCAATGAATTCAACATTTAATATCCTATTCAACTATTGATTGCACAGGCATTCACTAAGTAGCTTTTTTTTTATTACTTGGATAATTATTGCAATTCATTCCAGTTATTATTATTCCAAATGAATTACAAATTTTTTTCTAACATTAAATCACGAAATCTTATTAAATTAGCTAATTTAATTATCGAAAATTTACGGGTCGTTACATCAAATGTCGGTCGAATTTGTTTTCTGATTTTTTTTTTAAATAAGCTAGACCTGGAGTATATACCTTGTTGGCTAGGCTCAAAATTCATGCTTTATATCAGCAAACAAGTTAAACAGTCAATTTCATTTTCAACCGTTCATTTTTTCTATTTTCAAGTTGTAAATACATGTCTAGGATTTTTCTTGTCTGAAACGTCGATTTTCTTTCTAAAATGTGGTTCTTCATCCTCAAATCCATTAAGCTTTTATGTTAAGTTCTTTCCTTTTTGCAAATATTTTCCAAACCCTGATTATTTTGCACTATTTCCTTCTCTAGTTCCTCTTCATTCAAATTTCTACGTTTTCTATATTTTTTAATTCCTTTTTTGTTTTATCATTTGTTGAAATAAATTCACCGCCGTTAACTTCTGATTCCATAGCAAAATTCAAAATTTTGCAGTTAATCCAATTTTTTGTGTTGGGTGTTGGTATGTTATGCTTATTTTATATTTCTTACCGTGAATTTTTTTCCCACAATTAACTTGAAATGCTAATGTCTCTTGCTAATTCAAATCATTCTTTTTAAGAGGCAATGTCTTGCTGTTAGGTTATTTTCCATTCTTGTTCAACATAGTTTGTTAGGTAATAGATTGTACATTTGCTGAAATATATATTCTTGTTTAAGAAAATGATGTTAGTGATATTAGTCTCATTAAAATAGTTTACTCATTTATATATTCTCTATTAAAAGAAATTAAGTAAAGAAGTGAACATTTTGGCTTTACATATTTTTGTTTAAAGGGGTTTGCTTGCTTGTTTGCTTGAATGTAAACCAATATTAAAAATATAAAATAGTCCGAGATTGAAAAAAAAAATAAGTTAAACCATTTTTGTAGTTAGTATTTATAAATTTAGTTGCATACTTGTAAACTAATATTGAAGATATCAAATAGTCTGAGATGTATTCTATGGTCCGAGATGTAATTCGTAGATGAACACCCGATATACATTTATTTCGTCCGAGATCTCGCTCGATACGAGATCAGGTCCCAAAAATCCTCGAGACAAAACATGACCGAAATAAAAGGTTAAAAACCCTTCTTAGCATATGACATATTTCATAAAGAACGAGCTACAGTCTATTATTGCTTTGTCGACCACTTAGGCGGAGTTAGTTGCTACTGTAGGGACGACTAAGTGGAGGTTGTACTTGTTGCTGTTGTTAGAGGATCTTGATATGATGCAGAAGCCTTGGCCATTCATATAGTCCAAATGCCATACATTTGGTAGATAATCAAGCTTACAGTGCACATACCTAACATATAGATGTGTGGGTTCCTCCTTATGTCGGAAGAGGAGCATCGAAAGATAAAATTAGCAATTGTGCATACAAAAGACAATCCGGTGGATATGATGACGAAGTCGATTTAGAGGGAGAAGCTTGAACATTTTTCAAACTTGATTAGCTTGACTAGAAGCTATTGGCGCCTAATGGTGCAGATCCAGTGAAATCTTTTCTTTATTTGTTGAGTTGGTAAATCAATACGAGTGAAGAGAGATTGAAGATTTATTTGTTGCGTCATGTTGGAGTGTTGAATTTATTTTTCGCGATATATCGAATCATAATGTTGATTCTTAGTCAAAGTCATGTTATCTTTGAAGAGATATTTTCTAGTGAAAATTTTCGAAGTTTCTTTCTCCTTAAGCCATCTTTTTCCTTCTATATAAGCGCAGAGGCTTCAATCGTTATAATCAAGCAAATAAAGTGAAAAACTTCAATTTTTTAAGCTAGTAATCCTCTCTTTTAATTTTTATTCTCTCCCTTGTATCCATTCAAAATTCATTACTAAAGGAAAAATTTGGATTCATTTTTTTCTTGTTATTGGATCTATAGTTTTTTATATCTGCGAATCTTTTAGTCTTCTAATCGATGACTCTAGATCGATTTAATAAAATTACACTTGCAGCAATGTAAACTTTTTGGCACTTCCACACTAATTCGATGTCCGTACGCACGCACTTCGTTTAGCGTTGGTGGCGGACCGAAGATTTCTTCGGCTGCGTACAATACTTGCACTCTGCAATGTTCTGCTCATCACTTATATTGTCCCGTGCCGCACTCTGTTTACTCGTGCAAACCCATTTCTGTACCGGTATCCCAATTGAATATCCCTCCATTACTTCTTAAGTGGGCTCATACATGACCATAATATCACTTCTTGTACCAAAAGGGATTCCCAATGGTACGTGTTACTATTCTCATATATATACCATGCTTTTCTCTATGTATCTTGCATCAGAATTAATTGATATTTTAAAATGTATATCCATATATACATATCTTGTCTGTATCCAGAACAACGCATATATTTGAAAATCCATATCCGTATCCACATCGTGTCTGTAACCAAAACCATGTAGGTATTTTCTAATATCCAAAATATGAGCATTCGAAGAGTTAAAGGAGGATAAATTTTCAAACAGGACCTATGGAAAAAACATATTACAAAAGTAGGACTCACCGAAAATTTATTGCAGAGATAAGCCACGTTTTGAAATAAGCTTGCGCAAATATGAATTGCGCAAGCTTATTTTTTTAAATAGAAGGCTTGTGCATTCCATATTTGCGCAAGCTTTATGTATATTGCTTGCGCAAACATAGAGTGCACAAGCAATATTTCGGGAATCAAAATTCCAGCTTGCTCAGATCTATCCCTCATTTTCTAAAAGCTCATCCATATTCACAAAATCCATCCAAACCCATTATTTTCCCCAATTCAAACTTCTCAATTACATTGTCAACCAAATAGTGGCTAAATTCTACATGGAAGAGTCTTCTTCATCTTTACAAAAAAGGTTATAGTTTATGTTGCTCAAATTTTTTATTTTTATTATTGTTGAAAATTAATAGTTATTGTTGTTATTGTTGATAAGTACTAGGTAATGGTGTTGGTACTGTTGAAAATCACTGAAAACTTATTACAGAAATAAGCATCGTTTTGAAATATGCTGACGTTCGTTTACACAAAGTTGTTTTCGCAAAGTTGTTTCTAGCGAAAGAACCGGTCATCAAATTCGCGTTGATGGAAATATGCTGACGCCTCTACATCCTGTTGGTCCATCCATGCCACGGGGCAATCATCATATCCAAATTTTTGTTATGGAGCTACGTGTGGAGTAGTCGTTTGCAGGAAGAAAAATAATACCGGGTGAATATTTTTTGGTTGTAGTTCGTAAAATGAACACAGACTGAATCCTCGTGAAGTTGATTGTTGTAATTATTTTAAATGGATTGATCAACCATTGTGCGAAAAGGGACTCGAGTATGCCTATGAATTGCAAGCCAAAATCAGTCGTCTCAAAAAGATGAACAAAGAACTAAGGGAAACCACTGGGAGACCAAGATTTTGGTAGTCGTTTGGGCCTAGGATAATGTTGTCAAATTTTGGTTTTTGTTGAACTGCAGTATTTTGAATATGAATTTTCGAATTATTTGTTTTGTTTTAACCCGTATTGTGTGCTTGTTAATCAGTTGGCTAAACACTGAGGTGATTTTGGTTTTAAATGTAATGTAGAACTATAGTGTTGATTCTGTTGATGAAATATATTGGTTATATTATTATATTGATTTTCTTGCTTATTTTTTCTTGAAGATTGATTTGATTGCTTTTGGTTGAAGATTGCTCACAAAATCAAAATCTTCTTGGAAAAATAGGGTATTAGTTCAACAAATTTTTGTTTAGCATTTTTTTACAAAATCAAGATTTTGAATGTAGTCTTGTAATTGATTTTGCAGATAATGTCAACGGTTCCAACTATATTTTACTACGATGGAGAATTGTTAGTTGATGATGAAGGTAAACCTGGATATGTTGGAGGAAAGCGAAAAAGATCGAAAATAAAAAGTCATTGTAGTTTTCTAGAGCTTAAACAACGGACATTTGAAGTGACAAAAGTCAATTCTGTGATGTATGATTTAAAATTAACGGTGAAATGGGTTAGAAATGATGGTTCATCCGATATTGATTTGAAAGATGACGATGATTTGTACTCAACGTTTTCGGTTGGAATGAGAGTGATAGAAATATATGTTGCGAAAGTAGAACATGTTAATGTGGTAGAAACACATCCGTGTATCATTTCTGCGGATGGGGATGTACCCACCACACAGTTGCAAGAAACACAATGGTCCGTGTATCCTTCTTATCTGACAAGTCATCAAGACGGAGACTTTAAAAAATTTATTGCATATGTACAGCGGAATAGTTGGAGTATCTTCAAGTCAAGAACAAAATATGATGTATAACTCTATACATCCAAATCAATCGCAAGCATTGGAAAAGTGAAAAATATTATACTCTAGCACTTGCATTTTGACTTATCATGGAATTTACTCTTACCGTAATTTTTTGTATACATAGTGTTGAAATAAATGCAGGGGAAGAAACATTAATTGGTTATGCTGACGACGACGATGATCATGTTGATATTGCAAACGAGAGCGGAGTGCAACTGGATAGCATGCAAGTAGCTTGTGCAGATGATGTAGATAAAACTTGGATCGATTAAATGGAAGTTAACAATGATGCAATCATATATGCAGACATTGAGTAGGCTGATGATGAAAATGTCGAAGATGAAAAAATTCACATATGAAGAGCCCCTAGCCGATGATATATGCACTGCAACAATGATTGTGAAATCGATTATGGAATATTGTCAATTTTACGTGGAAGTGTTTGGAAGAGAATGTGTTGAAAAAGGATCAAGTGTTGGGTTAGTTTTTGAAAGTAAGCAGAAGCTTGTTGAACAGTTATATGAATGAACGAATAAATGTTCGGTTTCTTTTCAAGTTCTGAAATCGCGTGCAAATCAATACACGGTTTGCTGTGATGTGGATGAAACATGTCCTTTGCGAATGCATACTAGCATATCGGTGAGAAAATCTCAAAACTAGTGGAAAATAACAAAATATGACGGCGATCACACTTGTTTAAATTCAACCGTCAACTTAAACCATCGACATGCAACATCAAAGTTTACATGTAGAAAAATACTTCCATTGAACATCATCATTACTTTTGTATTCTTCATATTAAAGCAAATTTCAAGAAAGCAGGGTTTGGTATGGATGAGCTAGAAAATTGGTTACATGCATGTGCCACAGCATCGGAGGTTGTAAAATATAATGAACTTCGAAAATAGTTGACGGCTGTAAATCGAGATTCTGATGTGTGGATTGAACGAAAATTTTAAATCAGGAATCAAGCTGGACCCTTTGTCACGACGATGGCGTAAGATGACATATGATGAAAACTAATGTTTTTGAAAGCTTTAATGGTGTGCTAAAAGAACCTAGGAATTTACCTGTTATATCCTTGGATGCACGTACATTTCATCGATTGAACCATTACTTTTTCGAATGTCGGACTCAAGGAGAAGAGTGGACGTCACTGCTCACACCGAAGTGGGAAGCAGCGAGGAGAAGAATGTAAAAATTATGGCTCATATCTATAGAGAGATATAGATTCATAGAATGGTAGGTGAAAGATGTTCATATGTTTGATTATACGGTGAATATTGATGATAATGTCGCCAAATGTTCGTGCAACATGCCATCATTTGATCATTTTCCGTGCTTCCATGTTTTAGCAGCATGTTCACGTGGTTCGGGTGGTGTTAATAGAGCGTATTTTGACTTAATCTCGACGTGGTACACAATGGCTAGGTATAGCGCTGCTTATTCTCCTTTATTCCACCATATACTAGATAGTCGACATTGGGATGTTTAAGAAGGTCCTATTATGCAACCATCACCAGTGCGCAGAAATTTAGGACGTCCGCGGTTTACTCGAATCAAAGTTTTTATGGATTCGTTATCTTCATCCGGCCACAATAGACATAGCAAATGTGGTGCTTTTGGCCGTAAGAAAAAAACATGACCTTGTCAAATTATATGAGTTGCTGTATTTATTTCTTATTGGATATATTTATTTCTTTTCAATGTAAGAATCATGTTAACTTGTTATTGCATATGTTTGTTTCTTATTGCATATGTTTATTTCTTTTCAATGTAAGAATTGTGTTAACTTCTTATTGCACATTTTTGAATTCGTTGTAAAGCAAACTGCCTTGTGCAACAGTTAAATATAGCTTGCGCAATTATAGCTTGCGCATTTCTAAATTGCACAAGCTATATTGCTGAGTATAGTTTGCGCAATTTTGAAATGCGCAAGTTATATATACGAATATAACTTGTGCAATCCGAAATTATGCAAACTATATTAAGCAATATAGCTTGCGCAATTTAGAAATTCGCAAGCAATAATATGCTCTTGTAAAAGGCAGAGAGCTGCTGCACCTTCCTCCCCTACACAATCCATCAACATTACATATCATCAACATTACACAAACATGAACACAAAATATACTATCCATAATGCAATTGAATATCACCAACACAAAATATACCATCTATAATACAATTGAATATCATCGCCATTGAGTTCAACAAAATATACAGTCCACCAACTTCATAAACATCAACAACTACCATTCTAGCTAATGAAACATCAACAAGATATATCGACCAACAACAAAAAAACTCAATCGAAAAGCCTTATAACCTCAACAAGTGTGTCACTCCTCTTTTTCTTTTTCTTCTTCCTTTTGTACGCGATTGGAGTTGAAATTTCTCCTTCGTCAAATGTTGGAACAGGTGTTGGAACATTATTTCTCATTATTGAGTGGGACTGAAAGTTAAATTTTCTTGTTGTCTCTCCCACTGCGGTCACTCTTCCGTTTGCTCTTTAGTGGATTAACCAAGATACCCAAACTTTTGTTCCCCTTCATGCCAAACGGGCCATTGTGCTTGAATTTCTCCATCGACATCTTGTGTTCCTTCCACTTCCGTATGTCGCTCCTCCATGCCCTTTGTCCTCCCTCCACTTCTTTCATTGTTGTACGTGTCTCTTCCCAAGCACGTGGTCGTTCTTGTACAATACGCAAAAGTTTTGCCGACCTTCTTAACTTGTTTCGACCTAAAATCCTATCAAGTATACATCGTAGGTCAATGCATTTACTTTTCACCTTGTCCGGCTCCATATGTCTATCTTCGATTTTGTCGACCACGTTCAAATCATTATATAGCCGCTTACCAACACGAAATGCAAACAATATAGCAATGATTATGATCTAAAAAATGAATAATCAAAATCTATAAATTAAAATACTTACCACGTCATGCTCTAGCGGAACTCGAGGAATGTACACAACCAATTTCCAAGTCGACTTTTTCAAAATATAATGGCGAGTAATTTGCCAATACCAATATTCATACTCTCCCAACGGTGTCCGGGGATCACGTGCTTATTCGAAATGATCAATTTTGGAATTCCATAATGCTATACTTTCCTGTAGGAATTCCATCCAATTAGGGGGTTCTGGGTCTAAGGGCACCACGGGATCAGGAATGTGCTGATAGTCAAAGCCAAACCGTCTCATTACTCGGTCAGAAGCATATAATTCAAAGTCTAAAAAAAGAATCATTCCGCTCTTAGCAATCCAACCCGCATGCATATACTCAATGTCAGGGTGCCCAAATTTAATCATCAAATAATATGGCTCCTAGGTAATGAATTCATCCGCTAACAGATCCAATTCATTTTGGTAACACTATACATTTTTTGGAGTTTCACGTCAATTCCTAGCACAATTCCACCTACACCGAATGGAAGATAATGGTATAAATCACCAGGAATACTTACAGACGGTCGTCCAATAGCAGACCAAAGCCATATTTGCAACAATGTTGCAGAACCCTTAATACTTTCTTCTTTATAAGATAATGTTTGTCAACTCATTATACAAATGACAAAGTACAAAAATGCCTCATAAATGGCAACCATAGTTTGCTAAATTTTACATAAATGGTAAAAATTTCAAATTCAATCCACCTTTTGAATGATCTGGAAAACGACGACAACTTAAAAAGTACAATATGGCAGCACGACTATGAAGAAGTATACCTAAATCCATCTCACTTTCAAGTAGTGGTTCAGAAAAGTCACTTTTAAAGCATGTCATTGCTAGCTCACTTTTAGACTTTACAGCCTCTTTTGGTGGAAAATACCAAAAAAATCATGACACAATTCATAATAATCAATATTCAAATTTTGTGAACATACTGGTAAACCGTCTGTGCCTAGACCAAACAAAAAGTAAATATCGGCTAAAGTTACCATCATTTCACCCACTCTTAAATGAAAAGTATCTGTCTTCGGTCTCCATTTATTAGACATTGTCGTAATAAGGTGATGATCTAGTCAAATGTAGTCAACTTGCATCGCTTTTCAAAACCCAACAATTCTTAGGTTTTGTTCCAACCTGGGATATTTAAACTCTGTTTCCTTTAGCTTGCTCGAATGGTCGTAAAACTTAACTGTTTACGTCTTGGATTGACAATAATTCATTGTGTTTAAAATAAATACCTCCATAAGTGCATTATTTTGGCTTCTATGTTGCTCTTGAAGATAAAGAACACTTCTATCTTCGGGTTTGGGAGCCAATTCTACAATATATATACATCAACCAATCAATCATTCAAAAACCGATTTTCCATCTAAGGTTTAGGTTTAGGGTTGATTTATTACTTTTACATTTTCAACTATGACAACAATCGTAGACGTAAATTGTCGTCCAGAATAACAACAATAATTAGTATATTACCAACAACAATCACTTGTTAATTTAACATCAATTTAAACTAATTTTTATTAACATCTAATCACCGAGGATGAGGAACTTTCTTTCATTTTTAGCTAAATCAATTAGTTTCCTCAAGGTATACTTGAGAATAAGGTAATTGTGAAGTTCGGATTTGGTAAAAGGATGAGTTAGGGATGGAGTTTGGAAAGATTTTGGGAAGAAGAAACTTTTTTGGTAAAGTGAAAGTCAGATCTGTGCAAACTGGAATTTTGATGCACGAAATATAGCTTGCGCAACACATATTTGCACAAGCATTATACATAAAGCTTGCGCAAATATGGATTGTGCAAGCTATATACATAGAGTTTGCGCATTTACGGAATGCGCAAGCCTTATGTCAAAAAAAAAGAAGCTTGTACAATCCATATTTGCGCAAGCATAAAACCGGTTCTATTTCTGCAATAAATTTCTAGCCAGGCCTATTATTACAATTTGTTTTTTCCAAAGGTCCTACTTGACAATTTGTCTGTTAAAATATGGATGGTTATGGGTATTTAAAAGTATATACATACGAGATATTTTGATTATTGTTTAAATTTTTTTGTTTTTAATCCAACATTGCATTCTTTTTTGTTAAAGATTTGCATTTTTTTTGAAAAATAAAATAGAAAAGTAAATTAAAAGAAATACAAAATTTATTTGGAAAATTGCAGTTCCGGGCTTAACTCACTTTGACCCGATCATGCAAGTCTTCTTTTTGCTTTCGCAAGTTGACAATCTACCCACCTTAAGTCCTTCCTCATTATGAAGGGGTCAGTTGACCTCTCATTCTAAAGTGGCTTCGTCATTGATAGATAGATTATAATTTAATCTTTATTTGGTTGATATATTATATTTCTCCCTTGTAATCTTTAATCTTTACTTGGTTGATAGATTATTTCTCTTTCTTGTAATCTTACTAAGTGAAATAAAGTAGTTATTAGATCCAAAGACGTATGTCAGTTATATCTTGTGTCATTTTGATATGTTTGGTAATTGGGTTATTCGCGATATCTTTGTTAGAATTCAATGTAGTTAACCAATAGGCTAGATCATGGTTATTGGCAGAATTTTCACTTCATGAGGTCCTTGTTTGGATGGTGTTGGAAAGAACAAACTGGGATGTATATAGTCGTATACTTTATTTAACCAAAATATCACATGTATTAGTACATTATCTCGTTGATGTGAAGAAGGAAACATAAAATCAAAACTATTGTATTTAGTTGGTATTCTGTGGCATATTTTAGTTCCAAATAAAAATAGAGTGCACATAGGTGTTGCTCAAATCATCCCACTGTTTTAGTCATGCTTTGATCTCGATTGAATTGCCAGTAATGGCAGTTAAATTCACTACCTAGAAAATATAGTAGGTTAATCCTTGTTTCTCTATGATTATTTTACTAATAATTTATGTTATAATTCTCAAAAGTAGTGAATTAGATATATCCCATATCGCCAAAAATATGTTCATTTTCTTGTTTATAGTGTACTCTCAATCCCTATATTGGCCCTTAGGGTCATGTAATTTTGTGCGAGGGGGATGACCTCTATGGCCATGAACTAACGCGCGCGTCGTCCGATCGAACCGGGCCGAGTCGGGTGCGGGTCCAATAAGATTGGGCTGTGTCATATATTTTTGCTTGCTAAAAAATGGAATGATTTTAAAACAGAAGTGTGTTTAAAAAGATACGGATTTTCCAATGGTTGTGACCATTGCAAACTGATGAATAGACACAACTGTTGCAAACCGCAACAGTTTTTGGCCGTTGCAAACGAAAAGACGCGACTGTTACAAACCGCAACAGTTTTTGGCCATTGCAAATGAAAAGGTGCGACTGTTGCGAACAATGACACTTTTTGGCGTCGCAAATGAAGGGATGCTACTTTTCTCAACGGGTGTGGCCATTGGGAATTCAGCAATAAATAAGGAGGAAACCTGATCATGTTTATTCACTCAATTTTAGAAACAAAATTGTCTCTTCTTTATCTTCATTTTCTTAAAATCATAATTAGTCTTATCACAGAGAGGATCATACACATCACGATCTCGAGTAGCTTACGTCTGTTGTATCTTGAGAGGCTTTGAATAAAGTCTTAAGGAAATTGTTACGACAAGCCTCAAACGAAATTTCCTTCTTCAACTGGTTAGATTTTTGGTTGATTTATATATATATATATATATTGTTTTCTTTCTGCACTGTACTATTTCCTTAAACAGTATAACGTTTGGTTTATCACTATAGTTACAATTACTATAGTTGTTAGTTTGTTGTTGTAACATACTTATTGTAAAAAATAGCTAATACAAAATTTCAAAGTAGTGGAAATCTAATTTTATACTTGTGAGACGAGTTATTATTGATTAGTCTCTTTTTTGGTATACTAGACGTAAAACATCTTAAGACTTTCCTGTTTTCACTAAAATAGAGATGACAACAGTTGAACTATCAACAAAGGCTACTACTCACAACAGGCCTGATTCGTTCATAGGAGATGGTGATTACTTCATAACATGAAAAAATCAAATGTTGTTTTATCTCACCACGCTAGGGCTGCAAAAGTGCATCGAGGAGGATGAACCAACGCCTAAAGACGGACAAATTAGGGAAAAGATGCAGTTATTTTTCTCGAAATTGACTCATGGAAGCATTCAGACTTCCTGTGCCGAAACTACATTTTGAATTGTTTTGATAAAGTACTATATAAAGTATATCAGCCACACCAGACAGCAAAATCCTTATGCACTTTCACATAAATTCAAAAAGCAAAATGTCAGTTTGAAGAAGTTCATCGCAGATAAGTTTATGGAATACAAAATGGTTGACTCCAAATCCGTAACTAGTCAAGTGCAAGAACTCCATCTCATAATTCATGAACTTGAAGAAGAAGGACATAAAGTTGGTTAATCCTTCCTTGTTGAAGCGATAACAAAGAAATTACCACCATCCTTGAAAGACTATTGCAATTATCCGAAACATAAGATCTTATTGTCAGACTAAAAATTGAGGCTGATAGCCGCGGAGTGACAAAACAAAGCGAAGAGGCATTTGTGGCAGAAGAGTCAAAGAACAAAAAGCATTTCAAGAAAAACAAGAAGAAATTCCTGCATAAGAGAAATGCGCATGAAAACAAACCCAAAGACAACAAACGAGCCAAGAAGTTTAATGGCGAGTGTTTGGTTTGTGGAAAAGCAGGACACGCCATTAGAGATTGCGGACACAAGAAGGAACGCAACTCAGAGGCAAATATGGTGGATAACATGGAAGTAGACGAGTCTAATTTTTCAGTAGTCATATCTGAATGCAATTTGGTTCAGAACCCTGACCAATGGTGGGTGTACACAGACGCTACTCGTTATGTTTGCTCTGACAAATCCATGTTTTCTACATACCACAAATTCGATCAGGAAGAAAAACTCTATATGGGTAATTCTGCAGTTTCCATGATAGAAGGCAGTGACACAGTAATCCTCAAGTCTACTTCTGGAAAAACAGTCGAGTTGAATGACGTGCTCCACATTCCAGACATGCAAGAATCTCATCTCTGGTCCAGTGCTATCAAAGAAAAGATTCAAAATAGTCTTCGAGTCAGACAAGATGGTTCCGTCAAAAGCTGGAATATATATAGAAAGGGGTTGTTTATGTGATTGCATATTTAAGGCAAATGTAGCTGTTGTCGGCAAGAAAACTATGTATTCTGATTATGCTATTAATAAAATTGAAGTTACTTATTTGCTTGAGCACGAAATTTTACTATGGCATAGTAGATTAGAACACATAAATTTCGATAAAATGAAAAAACTATCAAACTTGGGATTAATTCCGAAATTCTAAATTGATAAAAACTACAAATTTGAGACATGCATAGAAGTAAAAATGGTCAAAAAATCATTTCATACAGTTGATAGAAGCATCGAACCGCTAGATTTGGTTCATGTTGATTTATGTGATTTCAAATCATTACCTACAAGAGGTGGGAAAAGGTACTTTATTACCTTTATTGACGATTATACACGATATTGCTATATATATTTTTTAAATAGCAAGGATGAAGCAATTACATCATTTATGAAGTACAAAGCTGAGGTAGAAAGTCAGTTAAATAAAAAGATCAAGATATTGAAATCTGATTGAGGTGGAGAATATAAATCACCATTTGAACAATTCTGTGCCAAAAATGGTATAATTCATCAAACAACAGCACCATATTCACCACAACAAAATGGTATAGCCGAGACAAAGAATAAAACATTTAAAGGTATGAGTAATGCGATGCTCTTAACTTCTGGCCTACTGTCGAACTTGTGGGGGGAAGCCTTAAATATGTTTAATCACATATTAAATAAGGTTCCTCACAATAAAACAGAAACAATTCCATACGAGTTATGGAAAGGACATAAACCAAGTTTTAAATACCTCCAAGTGTGAGGGTGCTTGGCAAAAGTTCCTGTTCCGCCACCTAAGAAAGTCAAACTTGGACCAAAAACTGTAGATTGTTACTATTTAGGGCCAGCCCAAAATAGTAGTGCCTACAGATTTTTTGTATCCAAGTCTGATATAACTAATATTCATGTAAATACAATCATGGAATCAAGAGACGCCTCATTCTTTATACATGCGTTTCCGCATAAAAGAAATGAAGGAAATAATGTCCCCAAAAGGACAAGAAAAGAATTGAGTAAATCACATGAAGATGAAACTCATCGTGAAACTAAGAAAGTTGAACCAAGAAGAAGCGCAAGGGCAAGAACTTTCAAGGCATTTGGTTTGGAATTTTTAACGTATATATTATAACATGGACCTCAAACGTACAAGGAAGCAATGTCATCTTTTGAATCCTCATGTTGGAAGGAAGCAATCCAAAGTGAAATTGATTCAATTCTGAGTAATAAAACTTGGGAAATAGTTGATTTTCCACCTGGAATAAAACCAATTGGTTGTAAATGGATCTTCAAAAAGAAGATGAAACCAGATGGCTCCATCGACAAATACAAAGCAAGATTGGTAGCCAAAGGATATCGTCAGAAAGAAGGTGTAGACTTCTTCGATACCTATTCACCAGTAACACGAATAACCCCTATAAGAATGTTAATAGCAATTGCATCCATCTATAATATACAGATTCATCAAATGGATGTAAAGACGGCATTCTAAAATGGAAATCTCGATGAGAAGATTTACATGGAGCAACCTGAGGGTTTTATATCCAAAGGAAATGTAAACAAAGTATGTAGATTAGTCAAATCATTATACGGACTAAAACAAGCTCCAAAACAATGACACACAAAATTTGAAGTGTCATGATGAAAAATGGTTTTCATATAAATAAATGTGATAAATGTGTTTATTAAAAAAAATTGGACAATCATACGTGATGATTTGTCTATACGTAGATGATATGCTAATCTTCAGTCGAAATAATAAAGCAACAGAGACCACTAACCAGATGTTAATCAACAATTTCGATATGAAAGACTTAGGAGTTGCAGATGTTATTTTGAGAATCAAAACAATAAGAACACATAATGGAATTGAATTATCTTAGTCACATTATGTAGAAAAAGTGATTGAAAAATTTCAAAATTTTGAAATAAAAGGAGTACGAACGCCGTATAATCCATCGGAAGTACTGCATAAAAACACAAATGAGAGTGTAATGCAACTGGAATACTCTCGTGTAAATAGGATGTCTCATGTATCTCATGAATTGCACAAGACCAGATATAGCTTATGCAGTAAGTCGATTAAGCAGGTATATAAGCAACCCAGGGAAGGAACACTGTAAAGCATTAATGAGAATGCTTGGATATCTAAAAAATACCACAAATATTCCTTACATCATGGAAAATATCACGTCGTCTTAGAAGGATATAGTGATGCAAACTAGATTACTGATCAGAGGAATCAAAATCTATGAGTGGTTATGTATTTACCTTAGTAGGGGCAGCAATGTCATGGAAATGTACTAAATAAACATGCATAGCTCGATCCACTATGGAATCACAGTTTATCGCTTTAGATATAGCAGGTAAAGAAGCAGAATGGCTTCGTCATTTTTAGAAGATATTCCATTTTGGTCTAAACCTGTACCGGCCATATGCATACACTGTGATAACCAAGTAACATTAAGCAGAGCGCAAAACATTGTATATAATAGAAAGTCACGACACATTCATCGATGCCATAACACAATTAGGCAGTTACTCTCAAATGGAACTATTTACATAGATTATATGTGAACAAATGATAACCTAGCGGATCCATTTGCTAAAGGTTTATCAAGAGAGAAAATTTACTGCGCATCGAGGGGAATGGGTTTAGAAGCCTAAACGAACAAGAGTTATCTTATACTGGAACCTATCCTAGCGATTGGTGATCTCACGGACTAGGATCAATAGGCAAACCAGTTCTGAATAACTCAAGACGTAATGCATTTGTTTGGACTTAGTCCTACTCCATTCCTATGGTGCACAATATAAATGCATGCCTACAGAAGTATCAAAAGGATAAAACTATGTTTCTTAATGATGACCATATCTTGAAAATAACAAGTGTAATATATGTAGGATACTCTTAATGATTGTGATCACCTATGTTATTGTAAGCTGGGTCGGCTCTATGAGAATATATCAAAGGCTTTATTCTCTAAAAACACTCGTAGAACCAAAATTGTTCAGGACCAAAATGAACACAACCAAGAGATTGGATGTGAAGGGAAATAATGCTTTGTAAAGCTTATTGTCTGGTTATACAATAACGACTAACGGTTCGAGATGAAATAATCCACCGATTAGCCAAGTATACCCAATAAGTTGTAACTAGGAAAAGTTCAAAGTGAAATAACTAATTATCCTCGATATAACATTATTTTCATATGAACTATGTGATTTTACACTTTGTGTGGAGGAGATATATATCGTCATTCATGTGGGGGATTGTTATAATTCTCAAAAATAGCGAATGAGATATATCTAACATCATCAAAAATATGTCCATTTTCTTGTTTATATAGTGCACTCTCAATCACTATATTGGTCCTTAGGATCAAATAATTTTGTGCGAAGGGGAGGACCTATATGGCCATGGACTAACACGCGCTGTCGTCGGCCCGTTCGACCGACCGAACCGGGCAGGGTCTGGTGCGGGTGCGGGTCCAATAAAATTGGGCCGTGTCATATATTTTTGCTACCTAAAAAGTTGGACTGATTTTAGAACTGAAGTGTATTTAAAAAGATATGGATTTTCTAACGGTTGTGACCATTGCAAACCGATGAAGAGATACAACTGTTGCAAACCGCAATAGTTTTTGGTCGTTCAAACGAAAAGACGCGACCGTTGCAAACCGCAACAGTTTTTGGCCATTGCAAATGAAAATGTGCAACTGTTGCGAACAGTAACACTTTTTGGCATTGCAAATGAAGGGATGCTAATTTTCTCAACGGGTGTAGCCGTTGGAAATTCGGCTATAAATAAGGAGGAAAGCTGTTCACTTTCTTCACTCAATTTTAAAAACCAAATATCTCTTCTTTACCTTCATTTTCTTAAAATCATAATCAGTCCTATCACACAGAGGATCATACACATCACGATCTCGAGCAGCTTACGTCTGTTGTATCTTGAGAGACTTTGAATAAAGTCTTACTGAAATTGTTACGACAAACATTAGACGAAATTTCCTTCTTCAACCGGTTAGATTTCTGGTTGATTTATATATACATATATATATATATATATATATATATATTGTTTTCGTTTCTACGTTGTACCTTTTCCTTAATAGTATAACGTTTGATTTATCACTATAGTTGTTAGTTTGTTGTTGTAACATACTTAGTTAAAAATAGCTAATACGGAATTCCAAAATAGTAGAAATCTGATTTGTAAACTTGTGAGACGAGTTTATTATTGATTAGTCCTTGTTTTGGTATACTAAACGTAAAAAATTTATTGGTCTAATTAATTTCACCATTGGTTTTGTTTTTTCTCTAATAGCAGCAGCTTCTGTTTATATCCTTTTTTTAATTTTAATGTACACCACCTCTAAAATATTTATCCTAGACATACAATATAAACTTCATGCTTGTGTAATATCCATCTAATATTACTTCTATAAGAAATCTGACTCGAATTTTGATAAGATTGTAAAAGTGTATGTTTGTAGGATCCACATTAAGTACGCTCGTACTTGCTCCTTGAGACAACATAATGTTCCAAAATATGTTACTCTACCTAGAAATTCTCGTGCATCATATATTTTTAATTATTATGAAGCAATATACCGCCTCTGAATAATAATTGCGAATTTGGAGATGCTTCCCTTCATACATAGTTTGATACTCAAATTTGTAACCTATGCATACTTATATGTAATTTTCTCTTATAATATAGACTCCATCAACTTTTGAATAGATTTAAAAGTACAAAGAAATAGTAGCCACTGTTAGTTTTTAGCATCACTTCCATCAAGTTTGTGTATGTTACTTGCATCATACACACATTTATTTACACACACGGGAGCACGTGTGCACTCGCACACAGGTTTGTGTATGTCTTTGTGCACACGTGTGTGCGCGTGCATTTGTGCATGTGCTAATTTTTAACATTAGATTTAAGTAAGGTTACAAGCATTTTAATTAGTATATTTAAGTAATATTGGTTATTTGTTAGTTCCATACATATTTATGAAACTGAAATAGGTAAAGATTTTTTAACGAGTTCAATATTGTTGTTTCGTGCTCTGTATAAAACACAGCATTTGTATGATGTGCTTGGAACCGTATGAAATAAAGTGAATAGAGGAAGAGGGGAAAAAATGATAAGCTTGGAATTGTATGAAATAAAGTGAAGAGAGGTAGAGGGAAAAAAGATGACAAAAGAAAACATAGGATATCTATTAAAATCATGTTTCAAGTTTGGGATCTATCCTATGCAAAGCAAACATGCATTGGCATGTAATACTTGAATAAAGCCGAGTACTGTTTCTCAACACTTTCTAGATCATTAATTTTAAAATTACTATTAATTAGTTGATTTATTTTTCTTACATAACCTTCTATTAATAACATCTCTAGTACTGGAAGTTTCCCATTTCATTTTGGCAAGTTAAAACGCATTCTACAAATTTCTTCACCACTGATGGACTTGATGTTTTTCCATCTATGTAATATTCGAAACTATTTAAAAGCATGTTTTCTTTATGGTCAGATAAAGATAAGATTAAAATGAAAAGAAGATGAATAAAGTTCTCTGATGTTTGTTATATTGTAATGCAGCGCAAACTACTATGGAAAACTAAGCAAGCGACCTAGCAAGTTACGCCAACTGGAACTTATGTTGTTTCCTGCTTTAAGTCGCTCGGGTTTCTTAGGTCGCAAACAACCTAGCGAGTTACGACCTTATGAGAAACAGAAGAAGGAAGACACAGTTATGCCGCTTTCTTTAGGTCGCCAACGACCTACGACCTAGTGTGTTAGGTCGCTCATTTCCAGCTTAGGTCGCGGGACCTTAGGCCGTTACATTCCTGAAGTCACTCAAGTAGATAGGTCGCTCAAGCTTCCTGTGGTTGTGCTTTTTGTTAAGTCGTAGGTCGCGTGATGTAACTCATGTTGTAAACCGTGTTGTACATAGGTCGTATGTTGTAATTAGGTCGTAAGCTGTTTGTATTTTAAGTCGTTAACACTTACTGTGTCGTTAAGTCGCATGTTGTTGTTTGTGTTAGGTCGTTAGCAACCTATGTTAGGTCGTAGGTCGTAGGTCGTAGATATGTTAGGTCGGTGAATAGTGTTGAGTTGTAAACTGCCTATAAATATGGGGGTCGTGTCATTTGTAAAGGAGGTTGATTTTGAACAAACTTTTGTTTGAGTGCTTTGTGCCTCTTTGAAATTGGAAGTTGAGTGTGAGCTCCTTTCTCCATTTGCGGTATTCGAGAGCGCTCGAATCAACAGATTTGAAGCCGATTCACGGAATCTCATGCGCGAGATCAACGTAGAAGAATCGTAGATCTTTTAACACGGTATCGTGCGCGATCAACGTGTTGGGGATAGCTAGAATTCGGTATCTTTTGGAGATCAACGAATTTGGGCATTCGGTATCTTTCAATCCATCGATTTATATTGCTTCATCTAATCGTTCTTCGATTAGTTTGACATGAAATATTCATTTCGCTGTGATCTGTTATAATCCGCTGCGTCAGTTTTGGTATCAAAGCTAGACTTAGCCAATCATAGCTAAGCCGAGTCCTTGGAGCAAAAAAGAAGAGTTTGAAGAGTAGAGCCGAGCTTGTTCAAGTTTGTGGGAGATTTTTTCAAGCCGAGAGCAAGTAGAGAAGGTAGATCCGAGCTATAAGTGGAGGCGTGTATCACTTGTGTAGATCAAGTCCGAAAGTCAGTTTGGTATCTGTTCAGTTGTTGAAGTTTAAGCCGAGTTGTTGAAGATTATTTGATTCAATCATGCCGCCAAGAAGAGCTAATCGTCATCAAAATGTTGAAGTGTTGTATAGAAGAGAAGAAGCTGAGCAAATGGAACAACGCATCAATGAAAAATTTGATGAAGGTATTGGGAAGTTAGAGAAATTGATGAATGATTTGAATCAAAATCAAAGGAGAAGGTCGCCAATCGCGAACCATGGAGGAAACAGAGTTTCGCCATCGGTTAAGGAACCGAGGAGGATGTCTCCACAATCCCATCGAGATCAAAGAGAATCATCAGTTTCAACGAGAAGAGATCACCATGAGCATAGAAATGAAGAGAGAAGAACTCCACGTGAGTTTCGAGGTGAGCCATATCATGATGTTGAAAGACATAGTAGATGAGATATGCGTGATCGTAGAGATGTTGATGATCGAGATCGTTATCGAAGTACATTTGATTACGATGAAGATGGTGATAGATATAGTGTTCATTATCGGGATCGAGACCAAGTACGAAATCACTATTGGGAGGTAGAAGATGATCGTAAATGGGAGTTGGTGATGAAGACTGAAATTCCAGAAATTAAAGGAGGAATGGTAGCAGAAGAATTTCGGGATTAGTTGTCTAATGTTGAAGAGATTTTTGACTTCAAAGAAGTTCCTGAGCATCGAAGAGTTAAATTAGTTGCTACTCGTTTGAGGGAGAGAGCTATGGCATGGTGGCAGCAAACTAAACTTACACGGGAGAGAATGGGGAAGTCAAAGATTGAGTCATGGGAGAAGATGAAGAAGTTGATGAGAGCTACTTTCTTACCGTATAATTATCAATCTCTTATGTATCAGCGATTGCAGAACTTGAGACAGGGAACAAAGTCAGTGAATGATTATGCGGATGAATTTTATCAATTGATTGCCAGGAATGATATTATGGAGACAGAGGAACAGCTGACTGCTAGATTTGTTGGAGGGTTGAGAACGTAGATTCAAGATGTGGTGAATATGTTTGATCCTAGATCTGTTGCAGAAGCACACCAGAAGGCGTTAGCTTAGGAGAAACAAGGCAGAGGAGGAGGTGGTGTGTTTACAAATTCCAACAATCAAGTGAAAGGGGCTAGTAGCAATGCGAATGTTTCCGAGGCTGTTGCGAAACCAGTTGTCAATGAAGTTGCTAAGACCAAGGTCAATAGTGGTATCAAATGCTTTAATTGTCTGGAGTTTGGTCACAAGAGCAATGAATGTCCGACGCCAAAGAAGCGAGCGATGGTTGCTGAGGTTGAGGATACAGAAGTAGAATGTTCCAATTCTCCACAAGCGGACGAGGAAGAATTATTGTCGGGAGACGAGGGACGTAATTTGATGATGAGGAGATCTTGTTTGACACCAAAGCAAGAGGATGATTCAAGTTGGTTAAGGAGTAACATCTTTCAGTCAACGTGTACTATCTTGGGAAGGGTGTGCAAGTTTGTTATTGATGCGGGAAGTTTTGATAATATCATTTCTATAGAGGCTGTAAAGAAGTTGGAATTAAAGACTGAGAAGCATCCTAAACCGTACAAATTAGCATGGTTAAGGAAAGGCGGTGAGGTGAAGGTTAATCGAAGAGCTTGTGTAAATTTTTCAATTGGGAAGAAATATAAAGATGAAATTTGGTGTGATGTTGTGGATATGGATGTATGTCATGTGTTGTTGGGGAGACCGTGGCAGTATGATAGAGCTGTGCAACATGATGGTCGTACTAACAGCTATAGTTTCATGTTCGAGGGTACTAAAATCACTTTGGTTCCTAAGAAACGACAACAAGAAGAAAGCAAGTTGGAGGAGATTGAAGAGCTGAAAACTTTGCTATCTTTGAAGGAGTTTGTTAAGGAAGTGGAAGATGAGCCCGAAGTGTTTTTATTGATCGGACGTGAGAGTAGTGAGGAGGTTGAAATTCCAAAGGAAGTCAAACCAGTATTGGAAGAATTCGGAGATGTGTTTCCTGAAGAGTTACCAAAGGAGTTACCACCGTTGAGAGATATTCAGCATCAGATTGGTCTTGTGCCATGGACGATATTACCTCACAGGCCACATTACAGGATGTGTTCTAAGGAGCATGAGGAACTGAGAAGGCAGGTGGAGGAGTTGTTAGAACAAGGGCGTGTTCAGGAGAGTTTGAGTCCTTGTGCAGTGCCAACCTTATTGGTACCGAAGAAGGATGGTTCGTGGAGGATGTGCACGGACAGTGGGGCTCTAAACAAGATCACTGTGAGATACAGGTTTATTATGCCGAGGTTCGATGATTTGATTGATCAATTAAGTGGGGCTGTTGTGTTCTCAAAGATTGACTTGAAGAGTGGATACCATCAGATTCGTATTAGACTGGGTGATGAATGGAAGACTGCTTTTAAAACTAGGGAAGGTCTGTACGAATGGTTAGTTATGCCGTTTGGTCTTTCGAATGCACCTAGTACGTTTATGCGGGTGATGAATCAGATCTTTAGACCATTTATTGGGAAGTTCGTAGTAGTTTATTTTGACGATATTTTGATCTATAGTGGGAGTATGGAAGAGCATATCCAGCATTTGCGAGAAGTGTTGTTGATTCTACGACAGGAGCAATTCTATGTAGCAACGAAGAAGTGCGTGTTCATGACGCACAGTGTTTTGTTTCTGGGATATGTTCTGTCGAAGGAAGGTATTCAAGTGGATGAAAGCAAAGTGGAAGTTGTCAGGAGTTGGCCACAACCCAAGACAATTACTGAAGTAAGGAGTTTTCATGGGTTGGTATCTTTTTATCGAAGATTCATTCCACACTTTAGCAGTGTGATGACACCTGTAACCGATTGCATGAAAGGAAAGAATTTCGTGTGGACAGAGGAAGCGGAGTTAGCTTTTGAGAAGATCAAGAAACTTTTGACGTCAGCACCAATTCTAGTTTTGCCGGATTTTCACATATTGTTCGAGTTACACACTGATGCTTCGAAGGTTTGAATTGGTGGAGTTTTGAGTCAGAATGGAAGACCAGTTGCTTATTTCAGTGAGAAATTGTCTCGAGCCAAGTTGACATATAGCACCTATGATGTGGAGTTTTACGCGATTGTTTAAGCTGTGAAGCACTGGAGACATTATCTGTTTTAGAAGGCATTTGTTCTTTATACGGATCATGAAGCTTTGAAACATTTGCAAGGGAAGGACAAAATTTCGGCCAGACACGCTTCATGGGTCACGTATTTGCAGCAGTTTACTTTTGTTATAAAGCACAAATCAGGGGTGACGAATCGTGTAGCTGATGCCTTGAGCAGGAGGAATCATTTATTGACGACGATGAAGGTTGAAGTGACAGGATTTGAACTATTTCCAGAGTTGTTTGAAGAAGATCCTTACTTTACAAAGATTGTTGAGAAAGTCAAGGATGGGAGTACTGATGAATTTGTGTTGGTAGATGGATTCTTATTCAAGGGGAATCAATTGTGCGTACCGGATTGCAGTTTACGGATGAAGATTGTGAAAGAATTTCATGAAGAAGGCCATGTTGGCAGAGATCGTACATTGCAGTTGATTTCTCAATCCTATTTTTGGCCTTCCATGAGAAAAGAAGTTGAAAGATTTGTGGAGCGATGTCACATATGTCAAGTGTCCAAGGGAACAACTACGAATGCAGGATTATACATGCCATTACCTGTGCCTACTAGACCATGAGTTAATAGCAGCATCGATTTTGTTTTGGGTTTGCCAAGAACTCAGCGAGGGAATGATTCTATATATGAGGTGGTTAGATTTTCGAAAATGGCACATTTCATAGCTTGTAAGAAGACCGCTGATGAAGTCTGTGTTGCTCAGTTATTCTTTAAAGAGGTGTATCGATTGCATGGGCTACCTGAATCTATTATTTCTGATCGGGATACTAGATTTCTAAGCCATTTTTGGTTGAGTCTGTGGAAGATGGTTGGAATGAAGCTGAAGTTCAGTAGCGCCTATCATCCGAAAATAAATGGGCAAACGGAAGTGGTGAATAGATCGTTGGGAAACTTATTGAGATGTCTTGTGAAAGACACTTTGAAAGCTGGGATGTGAAGTTATGTCAAGCAGAATTTGCACATAATCACGCTGTCAATCGAAGTACTGGTTTTAGTCCATTTCAGGTTGTCTATTCGACAATTCCGAAGGGACCATTAGATTTGACGACAGTTCCATATCAGAAGGGAGTTGTTAAGCGAGCTTGTGATTTCGTGAATGAGTCGTAGGAATGTTACAAAGTTGTTCAAGAATGATTGCTTTCATCAAATGAGAAGTACAAACAATCGACAGATAAGAAGCGAAGAAATATGGACTTCAAGGAAGGTGATTTGGTTTACGCCGTTTTGACGAAAGATCGTTTTCCAGTTGGAACTTACAACAAGTTGAAAGCTCGAAAAATTGGTCCAGTGGAAATCTTGAAGAAGATCAATGAGAATGCGTATCAGTTGAGGTTGCCGGATAATGTTCATACTTCTGATGTTTTCAATGTCAAATACTTGATTCCGTATCATGGGAACGAGCTTGTTATGGAAGAGGAAGGTGCAAATTCGACGTCGAATTCTTGTCAACCGGGGAGGATGATGCAGCGCAAACTACTAATGGAAAACTAAGCAAGCGACCTAGCAAGTTACGCCAACTGGAACTTATGTCGTTTCCTGCTTTAATTCGCTCGGGTTCGTTAGGTCGCAAACAACCTAGCGACTTACGACCTTATGAGAAACAGAAGAAGGAAGACACAGTTATGCCGCTTTCTTTAGGTCGCCAATGACCTATGACCTAGTGTGTTAGGTCGCTCAGTTTCAGCTTAGGTCACAGGACCTTCGGCCGTTACATTTCTGAAGTCACTCAAGTAGATAGGCCGCTCAAGCTTCATGTGGCCGTGCTTTTGTTAAGTCGTAGTTCGCGCGATGTAACTCATGTTGTAAACCGTGTTGTACATAGGTCGTATGTTGTAATTAGGTCGTAAGCTGTTTGTATTTTAAGTCGTTAACACTTACTGTGTCGTTAAGTCGCATGTTGTTGTTTGTGTTAGGTCATTAGCAACCTACGTTAGGTCGTAGGTCGCAGATATGTTAGGTCAGTGAACAGTGTTGAGTTGTAAACTGCCTATAAATATGGGGTTCGTGTCATTTGTAAAGGAGGTTGATTTTGAATAAACTTTTGTTTGAGTGCTTTTTGCCTTTTTGAAATTGGAAGTTGAGTGTGAGCTCCTTTCTCCATTTGCGGTATTCGAGTGCGCTCGAATCAACGGATTTGAAGCCGATTCATGGAATCTCGTGCGCGAGATCAACGTAGAAGAATCGTAGATCTTTTAACACGGTATCGTGCGCGATCAACGTGTTGGGGATAGCTAGAATTCGGTATCTTTGGAGATCAATGAATTTGGGCATTCGGTATCTTTCAATCCATCGATTTATATTGCTTCATCTTATTGTTCTTCGATTAGTTTGACACGAAATATTCATTTCGCTATCATCCATTATAATCTGCTGTATCATATTGATACAATGCAAATAAGCTTGTGGAGAACTGCGGAAACAAATCCACATGCACGTTTAACTCGAAGAATTTACCATAGATTAATATTAGTATCACGTGTTTATTTGGGTGTTTACAAAAATGTACTGGAATGCGCTAGTGTGTGTGTCAAACAGTAGCAAGGTATAAATAAAATATTTTCCAGGTATCTCTATATCTACACTAATAAAGAGAATTTCATGAACTGATTTACTCGTTGTATTTTTGAAATTTCAAAAATGACCTTTCTATATATATATGGGACTAGCTAATCAATTGATTATACAACTAATTTGATTTTTTTCATTGCTACAACACCTATGTTAGGGCGGGATTCCAACCGAAGACCACTCAAATTGAAATCCCACAAGCACAAAGGAAGACGGGATCGTGGTAAGAAGTGTAAAAACAACAAATCAATAACTCAATTTCAATCTCAATCAATGCAAAAGCAATCATGATCTCAAACAAGCAATTCAGAAATCAAAGCAATAATGAAAAATAAATCACACAGCGATTTATAGTGGTTCCACCAACATTGTGTTAGTGTACGTACACTTTAAGAGACAGATTTTATTAATATTGATGAGAAGAGTATAAGAGATTGTTTACAATGATCAAAATTCTAATTAGAAATTGATTTGTGGGAAAAGATTTGAAGAAAATTAGGTTTTGATAAACCCTAATTTGTGGATCCTAATCTTGCAGTTGCTTTCTGTTGCTTGCACGCACACTAGATCTAGAACCTGATGCTAGCTTATATAAGAGAATAGAAACCCTAGGCAATGTTCCAAATTGCACCTGCATATATCACAAATCTTCACGCCAAGCCCATGCATGAAAAACAGGCGGTGGTCGCCACAGACGTAATGGTCAGACGTCTGACTTAAGCCTTTGGAAAAAGTTCTCTACAGGCTCAGACGTCCGACCATTTTGGTCATACTTTTGACTTAAGCCTCTGAAAGAAATTCTTTACAGACTCGGACGTCTGAATTTTTTTCTCAGACGTCTGTCGCCGTTAATTCAGCCCACTTCACCTGTTCTCTTGTAACTTCACATTCAAACTTCGATTTGCGAACCGTTTTCTCCATTATGAAGCTACTTTTGACCTCTACAATTCACCGTATAACGTCGTTAAAATTTAACACTCCACAATGACACTATATCCATCTCCAACTCCAATGGTATCATACCATCAACGACAAACGATGGCACCAAATATCACTTCTTCTACCTTCAACCAAACATGAATGCCTTCCCAATGAGCTCCGGCAAAGCCACCGCCTATTGCACTACACCAACGAGCTCAGGTAAAGCCCCCACCCGTTAGTGAAATGTTGAAAACATCCATCCTAAGCTATCTTACCAAAGACTAACACTTACCAAGAAGATAAAACGTCAATCTCTCATTGATACACTTCCTCATCTACCACCAAGCTCCTTCCTTAACCGTGCCCCCCGTGGCACCTAACACTTCTCTAAGCGAATCAAGTGTGAGCAATACCTTAGTGAACATATGTGCCGCGTTGTCCTTTTTGTGCACTTTCCGAAGATATACTTTCTTACTCATTCATGGCAACTAGAAATGACTCCCACTTCAATATGCTTAGTTCGTGAGCTAAACGCCAAATTCTCTTCCAAGTGAATAGCACTCTGGCTATCACATCGAACATCAATACTATCATGCCCGAATCCCAAGTCACACAACAATCGCTTCAAATAGTGCCTCCTTCGCCGCCTCCACCGCGGCTATCAATTCCGCCTCCGTAGTGGATAAAAAACTACGATCTGCAATCTAGATCTTCAACTTATGGCAATATCTCCAAGTGTGAAGACATATCCGAAAATTGATTTTCTTCGATCCCTATCACCGGCGTAGTCCGAATCACAATAACCAACTAACTTGCAATCCATTACCTTACTACTAGAAAAAACAAGACCATGAGATGATGTGCATCTAAGGTATCTCAATATAAGCTTCACAGCTTCCCAATGCGATATTCCCGGATTAGCCATGTATCGACTAACCATCCCAATGGCATTTGCAATATCGGGCCTTGTACACACCATAGCATAGATTAGACTTCCAACGACACTAGCATATGGTACGTGTTAACGGTAAAAATGGCTTTAACGCTAACACCCGGTGTATGCCGTGATGAAATGAAAGAACCACCCGTTTGCACGGGAATTAAAGTAAAAAGAAAATAGCAGAAAAAGTAAAAGAGACAGAGATTTTTATAGTGGTTCGGCTTCTAATAAGCCTACATGCACTTTACATCCTCCATTATGTTTTTCGAGCTCACTTTTCAAGATTACAACACTTTTACAACACGATCTCTTGATCACAACACTTTTACAACACGATCTTACAATTACAACACGATCAGAGAAAGAAGTTTGAACTTTGATGATGAATTGCTCTTTGGATTCATGGTTAATGAGGTTGATCTCTAGATGAAGATTCTTCATTGTTTGATGTGTTTGGAGAGTCGAGAAATCAGCAGAATATAGGCGCCTTGAAATCCAAAAAATTCCCCCTCGAATTTGGAGTTGGTGGAGTATTTATAGGCGACTTCGGAGTTAGGTCGGCTGGAGCGACCTAAGATAGGTCGTAGGCCGGTTGGAGCGACCTAAGGTGGGTCGTTGGCGACCTAGAGGAGCGGCAGAAGAAGGAGGGCGACCTAAGGGATAACGGCATTAGGATGTATGGCCTGGAGCGACCTAAGGGAAAAGGCGGGGTATGCTTTAGGTCGTGTGCGACCTATGGGTGTTAGGTCGCGAGCGACCTGATTTCGATGAGGTGAGACTGGTTAGGTCGCGAGCGACCTAGGTGATGGCGGGTTAGGTCGCGAGCAACCTATGGGTTTAGGAGAAGAGTTAGGTCGCGAGCGACCTAACTTTGTTGAGGAGAAGTATAAGTCGCTTAGCAGGTAGGTCGCTTGAGCCATTGAGTAGTTAAGTCGCTGACTGCTGAGTTGCTCTAGGTCGTAGGTCGCTTGGATTTAAAGGTCGTTAGGTCGCCAACTTTCCTGTGAGCTGTTAACTCATGAAGTCTTAGGTCTCTAAGTCGTGAGGTCTGCTAAGTCGTTAGCCCACTTCATCAGTTAGGTCACCAACTTGCTTCATTGGTTAGATCGCTAGGTCGCTTCATTGGTTAGGTCGTTAACTAGTTGAGTCGCTGGATTACTTCACTCTTTAAGTCGTATACCGTTTTGGACGGGGCGCTGACCCTGGACCCTTGCGACCTGACCGGTCAGGTCGAACACCGTAGCGCTGGCGTTGCCCCCGCACTCCCACCTTGGGGGGTTGGCACCCCCCTGGACCCCCCCTCCGTTGGGGATCTTAGATGAAAAATCATTGAACAGAACGTGCTTTGCCGAGATGTTGAGTTGACCAATCTTTGAGACGAGCTATCTTGCTTTTCTCGGTCGATCTTTTGATATCATGGCCTTGCTGAAAAAGGCGGGATAACACTTGCCCCCCAAAACATGCCTTGCGGTCGGAAGGTTTGTTTTGTAATGCCATAATCCGGACGTTCATATCCTTTTGATAATCTGTAAAGGAATTGACGTTTTTATATGGCCTCAAAATGACGACCGTTCGAGATCGGGCTATTTGGGACGAAGCGCGGCCGTTCATGGTCCAGCGCTTAACTTCAAGTGACGACCATTTGAGGTCGAGTCATTTGAGGTGAAGTGCGGCCCTGCGCGGTCAAGCGTCTAAATCCATGCGAAGATCGTTCGGAATCGGGTCATTTGTAGTGGAATGCGATCATTCATGGTCAAGCACTTTACTTCGAATGATGACCATTCGGGGGTCGAGCCACTCGTGGTAAGGTGTAGCCCTGCGCGATCAAAATGACAACCGTTCATCGTCAAACACTTTACTTCAAACGACGACCATTCGGGGTCGAGCCATTTGTGGTAAAGTGTGGCCCTGTGCGGTCCAGTGATAGAGCTCAATCGTCCATGGTCAAGCGCCTTACTTCAAATGGCGACCATTCGGGGTCGAGCCATTCGTAGTAAACTGCGGCCCTGAGCGATCAAGTGGTAAAGCGCGGCCGCTCGCGGTCAAGCGCTTAACTTCAAATGACGATCGTCCGGGATCGAGCCATTTGTGGTGTAGCACGGCCGTCCGTGGTCAAGCACTCAACTTTATATGATGGTCGGGATCAAGCCAAGTGAGCTGAAATGCAACCGTTCACAGTCAAGCTCTTTACTTCAAATGACGATCATTCATGATCAAGCCATCCGAGGTGAAAGTGCGACTTTTGGCGGTGGGAAGCGCGGCCGTTCATGGTCAAGCGCTTAACTTCAAACGACGACCATTCGTGATCGAGTCGTTTGAGGTCAAGTGCGGCCCTGCGCGGTCAAGCACTTAAATCTATGTGACAATCGCTTAGGATCGAGTTATGGATTGAAGCGCGGCCGACCATAGTCGAGCGACTGTTGGCGGTCAAGCACTTAAATCCATGAGTTTTTTTTTTGATTGTTCACAGTCGGGTGCCTGTTCATAGGACTTAATCATTGAGACTGTTCGAAGTGGGGTGCCTGTTCGTAGGGCTTGATGATGCCTGTTCGTAGGGCTTACACATTTCAAAATCATGAAAAATCAAATATTCAACTGAAAAGTTGTCAAGTAGAAATGTTTGAAAAAGTCAAATCCAAACATTTGAAGCAAATCGTGAAAGCAATGTGGAATCAAATCCAATTATCGGAAGCAAATCATGAAAGCAAAGTAGAGTAAAACTTAATCATTAGAAACAAATCGTGAAAGCAACGTCGAGCCAAATCCAAATATCAAAAGCAAAGTAATCAGTCCTCAGAAGTAAAATACGAAAGTAAAACAGTCAATCATCAGAAGTAAAATTCAAAAGCAAAGAATTGACGTCCCAGTGCAAACACCTACATCGATATGATGTATAGTTGTATCAGAGCATGCCTGGGGATCGATCATGGTCCCATACATGTGTGAACAACTTAATTGTGTCGATGTAGAGTTTTCCACTCATTCGTCACAACCTCAATTATTCGATAACAGGCCAACGCCTTGATCTCGAGGTGTCTCCAGTTGGTGCAGGCAGCGGTCGTTCTTGTTCCACAGTTGCAGCCTTCTTTTTCACATATTGTGATAGCAAACCATCCCGAATGTGCTCCTCAATCTCATCTTTCAAGTGTCTGCAATCATTCTTGCTATGACTATTTAGCTCATGGAATAAGCAATACTTGTCCGACTTTTTCTCGTTGTTAGTTGGATCTCTCTTTATTGGCTTTCGATAAGGAACCTGTCCCTTGGTTTCTTGGTAAATCCGCACCAGAGTCTCATTTAACTCCGTGTATGAGGTGAATCTTGATCCTCTTTGCTGTCGTGCTGATTTATCGTTGTTATCCTCAGCTTTTCGTTTACCTTTGTTATTTTCTACACCTTTCACACGAGGATTCTCACCTTTGATTGCAAAAACATCGATTCCTTCCCCTTCCTCTGTTTCAGCCTTTGCGTCTTCTAACCGCAAGAACCCTTCGGCCTCATGGAAAAATTCTCCTAAATCCATAGGAGGTTCTTTGGTCAATGAATTCTTGAACTCTGTGCCGTTAGCTATGCCTGAAACGGCTGCCATTAAAACCATGGATGGATCCGGTCGGTCCACCGATGTCGCGGCTGCATTGAATCGTGTTAAAAAACTTCTTAGAGATTCTCCAGCACTTTGCTTTAGTGTTGTCAAACTCATAACATTCTTAGGCCACGAGATGTGAACCCTGAATTGCCTCATAAACCTTTCGATCAAATCATTCCAAGTCTTGATCGATCTATTCTCCAGTTGTCTGAACCATAGGACGCAATATCTGTCATGTATAGTGGAAAGCACCGGGCCATCACTTCTTCTGATGCCCCAAGCACTTCCATATGCCTCATATATTTCGTAAGATGAACTGTAGGGTCCGTCCTTCCATTATACATATCCAGCGATGGTAGCTTAAAGTCTGGTGGGTTTTTTGCTCGCCTGATTGCTGTGGTAAAAGGACTTCTGTTGACGTCCTCCAAGTCCTTGTTTACCAGACCACCTCTCATAGCCTTTTTGACCATCTCCACTAATCTGTCGTTATCTCTTAGTGACAGTCCTCGCCCTTGGCTTTCGTCTTGCCCCTCGAGTTCACGAGGGGACGGTTGAATCTGTTCTTCCGGTTGGGCCTCTGTTCCTCTTTGATTCTGTTCTCCAAGTTTCCCAATTTGATGGAACAAATTCTGGATCAAGTCCTCTTGCCTTTTCATCATTGCCTCCATCTCCTCTCTTGTAACAAAGGCTGAAGTTTGGCTTGCTCTCGAAGAAGCCTCTTGACTTCCTTCATGCTAACTATTCTCTGGTCTTTGTAGTCTACTCGATCGCCTTACCATGGTTCTTCGGATTTCTCGTATCCAACTCTTGATTATTCGAATTCTTGAGTTCAATTCTCAGTGAAAGCACGAAAATGTTAACGGTAAAAATGGCTTTAACGCTAACACCCGGTGTATGCCGTGATGAAATGAAAGCACCACCCGTTTGCACGGGAATTAAAGTAAAAAGAAAATAGCAGAAAAAGTAAAAGAGACAGAGATTTTTATAGTGGTTCGGCTTCTAATAAGCCTACATCCACTTTACATCCTCCATTATGTTTTTCGAGCTCACTTTTCAAGATTACAACACTTTTACAACATGATCTCTTGATCACAACACTTTTACAACACGATCTTACAATTACAACACGATCAGAGAAAGAAGTTTGAACTTTGATGATGAATTGCTCTTTGGATTCATGGTTAATGAGGTTGATCTCTAGATGAAGATTCTTCAGTGTTTGAAGTGTTTGGAGAGTCGAGAAATCAGCAGAGTATAGGCGCGTTGAAATCCAAAAAAATCCCCCTCGAATGTGGAGTTGGTGGAGTATTTATAGGCGACTTCGGAGTTAGGTCGGCTGGAGCGACCTATGATAGGTCGTAGGCTGGTTAGAGCAACCTAAGGTGGGTCGTTGGCGACCTAGAGGAGCGGCAGAAGGAGGGCGACCTAAGGGATAACAGCATTAGGATGTATAGCCTGGAGCGACCTAAGGGAAAAGGCGGGGTATGCTTTAGGTCGTGTGCGACCTTTGGGTGTTAGGTCGCGAGCGACCTGATTTTGATGAGGTGAGACTGGTTAGGACGCGAGCGACCTAGGTTATGGCGGGTTAGGTCGCGAGCGACCTATGGGTTTAGGAGAAGAGTTAGGTCGCGAGCGACCTAACTTTGTTGAGGAGAAGTATAAGTCGCTTAGCAGGTAGGTCGCTTGAGCCATTGAGTAGTTAAGTCGCTGACTGCTGAGTTGCTCTAGGTCCTAGGTCGCTTGGATTTAAAGGTCGTTAGGTCGCGAACTTTCCTGTGAGCTGTTAACTCATGAAGTCTTAGGTCTCTAAGTCGTGAGGTCTGCTAAGTCGTTAGCCCACTTCATCAGTTAGGTCACCAACTTGCTTCATTGGTTAGATCGCTAGGTCGCTTCATTGGTTAGGTCGTTAACTAGTTGAGTCGCTGGATTACTTCACTCTTTAAGTCGTATACCGTTTTGGACGGGGCGCTGACCCTGGACCCCTGCGACCTGACCGGTCAGGTCGAACACTGTAGCGCTGGCGTTGCCCCCGCACCCCCACCTTGGGGGGTTGGCACCCCCCTGGACCCCCCCTCCGTTGGGGATCTTAGATGAAAAATCATTGAACAGAACTTGCTTTGCCAAGATGTTGAGTTGACCAATCTTTGAGACGAGCTATCTTGCTTTTCTCGGTCGATCTTTTGATATCATGGCCTTGCTGAAAAAGGCGGGATAACACTTGCCCCCCAAAACATGCCTTGCGGTCGGAAGGTGTGTTTTGTAATGCCATAATCCGGACGTTCATATCCTTTTGATAACCTGTAAAGGAATTGACGTTTTTATATGGCCTCAAAATGACGACCGTTCGAGATCGGGCTATTTGGGACGAAGCGCGGCCGTTCATGGTCCAGCGCTTAACTTCAAGTGACGACCATTTGAGGTCGAGTCATTTGAGGTGAAGTGCGGCCCTGCGCGGTCAAGCGTCTAAATCCATGCGACGATCGTTCGGAATCGGGTCATTTGTAGTGGAATGCGATCATTCATGGTCAAGCACTTTACTTCGAATGATGACCATTCGGGGGTCGAGCCACTCGTGGTAAGGTGTAGCCCTGCGCAATCAAAATGACAACCGTTCATCGTCAAACGCTTTACTTCAAACGACGACCATTCGGGGTCGAGCCATTTGTGGTAAAGTGTGGCCCTGTGCGGTCCAGTGATAGAGCTCAATCGTCCATGGTCAAGCGCCTTACTTCAAATGGCGACCATTCGGGGTCGAGCCATTCGTAGTAAACTGCGGCCCTGAGCGATCAAGTGGTAAAGCGCGGCCGCTCGCGGTCAAGCGCTTAACTTCAAATGAAGATCGTCCGGGATCGAGCCATTTGTGGTGTAGCACGGCCGTCCGTGGTCAAGCACTCAACTTTATATGATGGTCGGGATCAAGCCAAGTGAGCTGAAATGCAACCCTTCACAGTCAAGCTCTTTACTTCAAATGACGATCATTCATGATCAAGCCATCCGAGGTGAAAGTGCGACTGTTGGCGGTGGGAAGCGCGGCCGTTCATGGTCAAGCGCTTAACTTCAAACGACGACCATTCATGATCGAGTCGTTTGAGGTCAAGTGCGGCCCTACGCGGTCAAGCACTTAAATCTATGTGACAATCGCTTAGGATCGAGTTATGGATTGAAGCGCGGCCGACCATAGTCGAGCGACTGTTGGCGGTCAAGCACTTAAATCCATGAGTTTTTTTTTTGATTGTTCACAGTCGGGTGCCTGTTCATAGGACTTAATCATTGAGACTGTTCGAAGTGGGGTGCCTGTTCGTAGGGCTTGATGATGCCTGTTCGTAGGGCTTACACATTTCAAAATCATGAAAAATCAAATATTCAACTGAAAAGTTGTCAAGTAGAAATGTTTGAAAAAGTCAAATCCAAACATTTGAAGCAAATCGTGAAAGCAATGTGGAATCAAATCCAATTATCGGAAGCAAATCATGAAAGCAAAGTAGAGTAAAACTTAATCATTAGAAACAAATCGTGAAAGCAACGTCGAGCCAAATCCAAATATCAAAAGCAAAGTAATCAGTCCTCAGAAGTAAAATACGAAAGTAAAACAGTCAATCATCAGAAGTAAAATTCAAAAGCAAAGAATTGACGTCCCAGTGCAAACACCTACATCGATATGATGTATAGTTGTATCAGAGCATGCCTGGGGATCGATCATGGTCCCATACATGTGTGAACAACTTAATTGTGTCGATGTAGAGTTTTCCACTCATTCGTCACAACCTCAATTATTCGATAACAGGCCAACGCCTTGATCTCGAGGTGTCTCCAGTTGGTGCAGGCAGCGGTCGTTCTTGTTCCACAGTTGCAGCCTTCTTTTTCACATATTGTGATAGCAAACCATCCCGAATGTGCTCCTCAATCTCATCTTTCAAGTGTCTGCAATCATTCTTGCTATGACTATTTAGCTCATGGAATAAGCAATACTTGTCCGACTTTTTCTCGTTGTTAGTTGGATCTCTCTTTATTGGCTTTCGATAAGGAACCTGTCCCTTGGTTTCTTGGTAAATCCGCACCAGAGTCTCATTTAACTCCGTGTATGAGGTGAATCTTGATCCTCTTTGCTGTCGTGCTGATTTATCGTTGTTATCCTCAGCTTTTCGTTTACCTTTGTTATTTTCTACACCTTTCACAGGAGGATTCTCACCTTTGATTGCAAAAACATCGATTCCTTCCCCTTCCTCTGTTTCAGCCTTTGCGTCTTCTAACCGCAAGAACCCTTCGGCCTCATGGAAAAATTCTCCTAAATCCATAGGAGGTTCTTTGGTCAATGAATTCTTGAACTCTGTGCCGTTAGCTATGCCTGAAACGGCTGCCATTAAAACCATGGATGGATCCGGTCGGTCCACCGATGTCGCGGCTGCATTGAATCGTGTTAAAAAACTTCTTAGAGATTCTCCAGTACTTTGCTTTAGTGTTGTCAAACTCATAACATTCTTAGGCCTCGAGATGTGAACCCTGAATTGCCTCATAAACCTTTCGATCAAATCATTCCAAGTCTTGATCGATCTATTCTCCAGTTGTCTGAACCATAGGACGCAATATCTGTCATGTATAGTGGAAAGCACCGGGCCATCACTTCTTCTGATGCCCCAAGCACTTCCATATGCCTCATATATTTCGTAAGATGAACTGTAGGGTCCGTCCTTCCATTATACATATCCAGCGATGGTAGCTTAAAGTCTGGTGGGTTTTTTGCTCGCCTGATTGCTGTGGTAAAAGGACTTCTGTTGACATCCTCCAAGTCCTTGTTTACCAGACCACCTCTCATAGCCTTTTTGACCATCTCCACTAATCTGTCGTTATCTCTTAGTGACAGTCCTCGCCCTTGGCTTTCGTCTTGCCCCTCGAGTTCACGAGGGGACGGTTGAATCTGTTCTTCCGGTTGGGCCTCTGTTCCTCTTTGATTCTGTTCTCCAAGTTGCCCAATTTTATGGAACAAATTCTGGATCAAGTCCTCTTGCCTTTTCATCATTGCCTCCATCTCCTCTCTTGTAACAAAGGCTGAAGTTTGGCTTGCTCTCGAAGAAGCCTCTTGACTTCCTTCATGCTAACTATTCTCTGGTCTTTGTAGTCTACTCGATCGCCTTACCATGGTTCTTCGGATTTCTCGTATCCAACTCTTGATTATTCGAATTCTTGAGTTCAATTCTCAGTGAAAGCACGAAAATGTTAACGGTAAAAATGGCTTTAACGCTAACACCCGGTGTATGCCGTGATGAAATGAAAGCACCACCCGTTTGCACGGGAATTAAAGTAAAAAGAAAATAGCAGAAAAAGTAAAAGAGACAGAGATTTTTATAGTGGTTCGGCTTCTAATAAGCCTACATCCACTTTACATCCTCCATTATGTTTTTCGAGCTCACTTTTCAAGATTACAACACTTTTACAACATGATCTCTTGATCACAACACTTTTACAACACGATCTTACAATTACAACACGATCAGAGAAAGAAGTTTGAACTTTGATGATGAATTGCTCTTTGGATTCATGGTTAATGAGGTTGATCTCTAGATGAAGATTCTTCAGTGTTTGAAGTGTTTGGAGAGTCGAGAAATCAGCAGAGTATAGGCGCGTTGAAATCCAAAAAAATCCCCCTCGAATGTGGAGTTGGTGGAGTATTTATAGGCGACTTCGGAGTTAGGTCGGCTGGAGCGACCTATGATAGGTCGTAGGCTGGTTAGAGCAACCTAAGGTGGGTCGTTGGCGACTTAGAGGAGCGGCAGAAGGAGGGCGACCTAAGGGATAACGACATTAGGATGTATAGCCTGGAGCGACCTAAGGGAAAAGGCGGGGTATGCTTTAGGTCGTGTGCGACCTTTGGGTGTTAGATCGCGAGCGACCTGATTTTGATGAGGTGAGACTGGTTAGGACGCGAGCGACCTAGGTGATGGCGGGTTAGGTCGCGAGCGACCTATGGGTTTAGGAGAAGAGTTAGGTCGCGAGTGACCTAACTTTGTTGAGGAGAAGTATAAGTCACTTAGCAGGTAGGTCGCTTGAGCCATTGAGTAGTTAAGTCGCTGACTGCTGAGTTGCTCTAGGTCGTAGGTCGCTTGGATTTATAGGTCGTTAGGTCGTGAACTTTCCTGTGAGCTGTTAACTCGTGAAGTCTTAGGTCACTAAGTCGTGAGGTCTGCTAAGTCGTTAGCCCGCTTCATTAGTTAGGTCACTAACTTGCTTCATTGGTTAGGTCGCTAGGTCGCTTCATTGGTTAGGTCGTTAACTAGTTGAGTCGCTAGATTACTTCACTCTTTAAGTCGTATACCGTTTTGGATGGGGCGCTGCCCCCTGGACCCCGCGACCTGACCGATCAGGTCAAACACCGTAGCGGTGGCGTTGCCCCCACACCCCCACCTTGGGGGTTGGCACCCCCCTGGACCCCCCTCCGTATGGGATCTTAGATGAAAAATCATTCAACAGAACATGCTTTGCTGAGATGTTGAGTTGACCAATCTTTGAGACGAGCTATCTTGCTTTTCTCGGTCGATCTTTTGATATCACGGCCTTGCTGAAAAAGGCGGGATAACAGTACGTTTGCCATATAAGCCTCATCTTCCTCCAAAATGGATGATCCTTTACTTGAATGCTTCACATGCAAATGTAAAAGTGCCTTTGCATTTTCCATGCTAAACCGGCAAAGCAATTTCTCAATGTACTTCTTTTGAGTTAGTTTCAACTCAAAAAGCTTTCTCCCCTTACAATTTCCATGCTCGATATCCTTCTTGCTTCTCCAAGATCCTTCATTTCGAACTTCGATTTCAAACTTAGTTTTAGCCTGCTGATTTCATTCTTATCCTTAGAAGCAATGAGCATGTCATCCGCATACAAGAGTAAATAAACCCAACAATCATTTCTCAACTTCTTGAAATGAAAACAAGCATCTTTAAAGCTTCGTCAAAACCATTTTCAAACATAAAATGATCAAACCTCATGTACTGTTGTCTAGACGATTGCTTTAAACCATATAGTGATTTCTTCAATTTGCAAACAAAATTTGGCTTACCACACACTACAAAACCTTCCGGTTACTCCATGTAGATGTCCTCATCCATGTCACCGTGCTAGAAGGTGGTTTCTACATCAAGTTGCTCCTACCCCAAGTCGTGAATAACAACTATAGCAAGTAATATCTGGATAGAAGTATGGCGCACAATCAGTGCGAATATCCCATCATACTCCTTTCTCTTCCTTTGTGCAAACCCCTTAGCCACTAGCATAGTTCTGTATCTCCCATCATCCTTTACCTTATGTATCCATTTGCACGTAATAATATAGTTTCCTTTAGGAAGTAGAACCAAATCTCAAGTTTGATTCTTCAACATTGATTGCATCTCCTCCTCCATGACACAAATCCATTTCGAGCTATCACTCGACTCCATGATGTCATCAAGGTCCATCGACTCATCTTGGACTACATGAAGAGCATGGTTCAAATTATCAAAAAAGCTAAGATAGTTTCAATCACCATATCTTTCGGGTGGTCTTATAGTACGACTGTAACAACCCTAGATTTTTAAATATTTTTAAATTTGATTTTATTTCATTTTAAAAATATTCTAAATTTACTATTATTTCAAGATTTCATTTTAAAATATTTTTAAATTGACGTTAAAATTCTTCCAAAGCTTATTGTATTTTATTTACAATTTTTAAATCCCAGTTTCAATTTTTATGCTATTTTCTTAATTAATTTATATATTTCTAAGATTTATTTATTTGTTTTCTTTCTTACTTTATTTTTGTTTTGTTTTTCTATTTACGTACTTACATTTTCATGTGTTTAAAATAAAAGAAAAGAAATCTATAGAGCCATAACCTTTTCATATACCATAACCTTTAATATGCTTTTGTCTTTTCATTTTCAAGTGACATGTTCATTGAATTTGCCGACCACATATTCTTTCTTCAGCCGTATCTTTTTTCCCATTTTTCACGTATGAGAAACTTTTCTTCATCTCTAAAAGAACTTGGCCACCATCATTTCTAAAAAAAAACTTTGGTAAGTTCATGCATAAATTTCATATTGTCTTATTTGTTTTACTCGAATCTTTGCCTTGCTTCTACATATCATGCTCGGCCACGGGCTCTTCCATCACCACATCACCTCTACCATACTCAGCTGCAACCACCTCCAACTCCTCTGTCCAGTCAGGCCCGGGCCTTCCCAAAGTTGTGAACTCCACAAAAAAATTGCATCATCCCTTGAAATCTAGCCTAGCCGAAACCTTAGGTCATCACCACTCCACATACCCCTCTCGGCCACCCTTAGCACTACCTCCACCAGCCTCTAACTGACCATAGGCCACTGCTGCACCATCACCTGACCACCACCAAGCAAGGCCGAGCCACCTACGACCAGAGCCGAGCCTTGTTGTTGCACCAAATATCCTTTTGTTGCCTTGACTTTTGTATTTTCATGTCACAACTTCCATTCCTTCATCTCCAAGCTAGGCCGAGCCATGTTGTTCCATACCTGACCCAAACTCATAGCCTAGGCCGAGTACTTGAACCATATGGCCGAGCATATGATTGGTTGAAACATGGTCAAATTGTTTATTTCTTTGTTGTTCCTTAATTTCAAGTTGTTTAATGTTATATTTTTGTTTTAAATTCATGTTTTCAATATCTTGTTTTGTTTGCTATGTACAAGATAATCACTTTGGCTCTCCCCTCACTTGAATACGTGTTTGTGCTATCGTGCTTTGTGGATCTTTATTTGTGTGTCTGAATTTGTTAACTCGAGCATTTTGAGGTAAGTATTTCACACACGACATTTGTACTTATATAATTAGTAAATTGACACCATGTGAATCTGTAGATTATATTATTATGTTATACCTGCCTGTGATATGATCATACGATGTTCACCCTGCTTATACACTTGTCATATCATTTGTTACTATTATATAATGTTATACTATTTATTTATATCAGTTTATCGCACTGCAAGTTCCCTATAGAATAGAATCACTGTGGTTGAAATGATACATACCCGAAAGGACATTAGAATAGGGAAAAATCGTTATGGGCTGAAATGATAGGCCTGAGCGATTTTTATTTATTTCATTTTACTTGGGATTGAGGGTTTGAAATGATAGAACCCGGATTTTCTTTGTAAATTACGGATTGAAATGATATATTATCCATATCACTTGACCTAGGTTAGAAAATATTATACAGACCCATGGTTAATGTATATATTTTTCTAAAAATGTTAAAGTATTTTAAAAGTGTAAATTTATGATAATTTAATTTAAAAATGAATTTAAATGATTTTTATAAAGTGTTAATGATTTTTGTACAAGTTGAAATGTAAAATAAATGAATGGTTAAGTTGAAATTTGAAATATAACTTAAAATTGAAATTTGAGAATCTTGTTTAAAAGTGAAATTTAAATCAAATAAATAAAAATGAAAATAAGTTATATTTGGAAATTTAAATTTAAGTGTTAAGTTAAATTCTAAAATATAAAGAATAGAAATTGATATGCTTGAATTTAATAAGTAAAATATTAAATTTTGATTTTTGTATGAAAATTTACATTATAAAATCATAATTTAAAGGGTATTTAAATGATCATTTTTAAAGTGAGAATATTTTTATAAGTCAAATGGTTTAAATTAAATTTTAATTGTTTAGGAAATTGTGTTGAAAATTTGGAATTTAATTAACAGCATTTCTGAAATGCTATCATTTCTAAAGTAAAAGATATTACAGCATTTCTAAGTGTTGTAGTTGATACAAATGAACTGAAATGCTAAAATGAACTAAGGTCTATTACAGCACTTTGTAAGTGCTGTAATTGCAGAAACTAAAACTTGAACTTGAACTATTACAGCAGTTTTAAATGATGTCTTTGCTTAATTGAATTGTTTTCAAATGTAACTTACCATAGCATTTTTCTAAATGCTGCGAAAGTTAAAATTTCACTGCTTTAATAAATTTAAGTGAATAAATGAATTACGAAAAGATTAATTTTTGGAAATTTAATATTTGATATTAAGTATAATAACTTCATTTTTAAAAAGTTTAAGTGGAGTAATTTGATTTGAAATATAAACCATTTTTAAATGTGATTTGAATTGGTATTTAAATTTAATAAAAACGAATGAGTTTTGAAAAGGATATGATATTTTGATATTTTGAAATGGATTTGAAATGATATTGAATTCTTGAAATGATATTTGATTTTCGAAGTATAAAATGCTATTTTTGAAATTATAACCACGGGTTATACTAAGGATTGGTTGTTGAAGAGAGCGAGATCAGATATGGACATACTCTCTGTCGATACCGAAAACCACTTTAACAACTGTGTACGTGGTGGAGTTCCAGAATGAAGTAGGATGGTGATGACGTTCTTGAGGTTTATTACGTAGACCCGACCCCCGTGAGTTAACTTAAGGTGGCTAAAACATGAGCGATCTAGGGCCAAAAGGGGTAGCCCCTTTGGTCGGACGCACTTCTTCGATACCATTCTATTACTCTGTGATTGTTCGGTGGCCAACCTTGATTTGGGAGCGTGTTCCGAGGTAGGCATATGTGGCTGCTACGTTTCCACCAGCCTGTGCGCATAATTGGTACATCTACCCTAGCATTGCCTCGTGTGTCGTGTCACCTACCATATCGAGCCTTACTACGTGTTTCTATTTGTGTCGTACCTATGGCGTATCTTCTCATAGTCTCCCGATCAGGAGATATGCAGGTCCTGTATAGACTACTAGCATTATTTATGTTAAGGGCTATATAGGTAACCCCTTAATGATATTTTAAAGTATGTTTATTTTACTGTAGACATTATTATAGTAATGCAATATTACTACATGGTAAATATTTTAACGGATCCTTAGAGGATGGGCGGTCCCAAGCATCCTTTAAGTTACTTATGCATTTACTCCAGTTCACTTGAGTTGGTTCACATTATATAAGTATGTATGTCCTGACTCGAGTATTTTGTGTTTTCCTTTACGCTCGGGCCAGCTTGAGTATTCACAGCTTTGGATTACTCTTTCTGGAGCTAGTCTTTGCTGAAGATTCTGCTTATCTATTTATCTACCTACTTCAGTTTCAATTGTTCTAGTTTATCTCATGTATTAGTGAACTTCTATGTACTTGGGATTTCTATTATGTTGTTTTAGACTGATATTATGTATTTGTTTTGAGACTTTGTTATAGTAGCTTCATGAACTACTATGGTATTTTAAATTTCCGCTGCGAGTTATTCTGATATTTCTGTGTCTGTGATTCTATGTAATTGATTTTATTTGCTCCAAATTTTATTACAATCTGTTATTTTGCATCATTTAAGTCTGACATGTGTGGATTATTGTCGATTTGAATGGTACAAAATTGTGGATCATTACATTTGGTATCACAGCTTTGGTTTTTAAGCAAAGCATAACCTGCGGAGCAAAAACTCATTAGAGATAGGGTAGAAATACCCTAGAGTGAGTGAAATCAACCTCAGAATCATTTCTTTGTAAGAGAACATATTTATAAGTATGAAATGATTTTCAAAATGGCTTTTCAAGGGATTTTTCAAAGATTATTTTGACAAAAAAAATTTCTTGTTTTAAAAGGATTTTCAAATATTTTCTAACTTCCTTCCTTTCGTATCCACCTTTAATCGTTTTCTTCCTTTAGGATATTCATTCAAGCGAATTTTTCTTGTCTTATCTTAATTTATCTTTGGCTTCTCTTTATCTTATCCTAAATTCATTCTTGATCTTTTCAGGATGAATCGAGGAAATGCCAGAGGTAGGGGTCGTGGTATTGCCCTAGCTCCTCAGCCTGTTGCTCCTGTTAGGTTTACTGTTCTCTATAAGGAATTCTCTCAAATTGGTGGCACCCCGTACACTAGTTCATAGAACATTATTGAAGCTCAGCAGTGGTTGCAGAGTTTAGAGAGGATATTTACTGTCTTGAGATTACTAATGTGTAGAAACGTCAGTTAGCAGCATGGCAGTTGCATGAGGCTGCCCTAGATTGGTGGGAGTCTGTTATGGCTAACACCGTCGAGGCTGATATTACTTGGGAGCAGTTTAGGTATCTTCTCATATTTCTTTGGATTCTGCTTTTTATATCTCTTCGTGCCTTTTCTAAGCTTATCTATCATCTTTTCAGGGATGCTTTCATTTCTAAGTGGATGCCCGAGGCCGGTAAATCCCAGCATTATAGAGAGTTCATGGATCTCAAGCAGTGTACCATGTCTTTTGCTGAGTATGAGAGGAAGTTCAACGAACTTTCCAAATTCGGTCCTAGCCTGATTGACACTCCTCTCAAGAAAAATGAGAAGTTCATAGCTGATGCACGCCCTGAGTATTATGATCGTCTCATTTCTCATGTTCATGGCACTTTTACCCAGCTTATGGATATGGCTATCCGATATGAGAACCGTACTGCTAAGGGTCCTTCTGTTTCTGGTGCTCCTTCAGCTCGGTCTTCCTCTACTAATTCTAAGAACCGTAAGCCTAATTTCCACCCGCAGAAGAAGAACTGGCTCAAGAATTTTGGTCTGGGATCTTCATCATCTTCTCCTTCTCAGAGGCAACCTGTTGATCTTTCTTCCATCAGCTGTTTTAGATGTGATCAGAAAGGACACTATGCCAATAGTTGTCCTACTTCAGCTGGTGCTGCTGTTCCTCCACCTGCTCAGTTGGCTAGATGCGATCTCTGCCATATATGTCTCCAGCCAGGTCATTTTAGTAAGGACCGCTCTACTCAGCAGAAGGGTAAGCCTTCTGGTATATTTGCCGTCACCTCTGCATCTTCTCCAGTTCCAGCACCGGCTCCTACTCTCAGTGAAGACCAAGATACTCTTCAGGGCACCATTTCTTCATTTTAGCATCTTGTTCCTGTTTACTTGATAATGGAACTTCCTATAGTTTCATTTCTGTTGATTTGTGTGATAAGTTCGGGCATCTTCTTTCTTCTGAGTATGATTTTGTACCTTTATGTGTTTCAAATCCAATTGGGGGTCCCGCAAACCTTAATCAGATTTGTAAGCATGTGGAACTTCTCTATTCTGATCATTGATTCAGTGGACATTTATATGTTCTGGGCTTCGGTGCTCTTGATTTATTGCTTGGAAGTGATTGGCTGGGTAGGCATGATGCTCCTATATCTTGTAAAGCCCGGTCTGTTTATCTTGTTGATGATCAAGGAAATTCCTTTCCGCATTGTGGAAAGAGTTGGTTCTTTGGCTTATCGTCTGGATTTGCCTGAGAAGCTTTCTGGAGTGCATGATGTATTCCATGTCTCTCATCTACGCGGGTATCTCCATGATCCATCTCTTATTGTTCAGCCTTCTGCTCCTGATAGTTTGGATATTAAGCCTAATCTGACTGTCGAGAGGAAGCCACTTCGTATTGTCGACAGAGGTACGAAGCAGCTAAGAAGGAAGTATGTTAGTCTGGTCAAAGTACAGTGGAGTACTGATGATCGTGATTGTACCTGGGAGACGGAGGAGAGCATTCGTTCTTCGAATTCGGAATTATTTTTTCAGGTATTATTTTGCTTTTCTATCTTGTTTTCTTTATTTTCCTTGTTTATTTTTTTGAGGACGAAAAGATTTGAGTGGGGAAGAGTGTATGAACCCTAGATGTTTAAATATTTTTAAATTTGATTTTATTTCATTTTAAAAATATTTTAAATTTATTTTTATTTAAAGATTTCATTTTAAAATATTTTTAAAGTGATATTAAAATTCTTCCAAGGGTTATTGTATTTTATTTACAATTTTTAAATCCTAGTTTCAATTTTTATGCTATTTTCTTAATTAATTTATATTTTTCTAAAATTTAGTTATTTATTTTCATTCTTACAATATTTTTTCTTTGTTTTTCTATTTACTTACTTACATTTTCATGTGTATAAAATAAAAGAAAAGAAATATAAAGAGCCATAACCTTGTCATATACCATAACCTTTAATATGCTTTTATCTTTTCATTTTCAAGTGACATGTTCATTGAATTTGCCGACCACATATTCTTTCTTCAGCTGCGCCTTTTTTTTCATTTTTCACGTATGAGAAACTTTTCTTCATCTCTAAAAGAATTCGGCCATCATCATTTCTGGAAAAAAAAACTTCGGCAAATTCATGCATAAATTTCATATTTTCTTCTTTGTTTTACTTGAATCTTTGCCTTGCTTCAACCTATCATGCTCGGCCATAGGCTCCTCCATCACCATATCACCTCCACCATACTCGGTTGCAACCTCCTCCAACTCCTCTGTCCAGTCAGGTCGTGGCCTTCCCAAAGTTTTAACTCCACAAAAAAATTGCATCATCACTTGAAATCTAGCCTAGCCGAACCCTTAGGCCATCACCACTCCACATACCCCTCTCGACCACCCTTAGCACCACCTCCACCAGCCTCTAACTGACCATAGGCTAATGCTGCACCATCACTTGAACAACACCAAGCAAGGCCGAGCCACCTATGGCCATAGCCGAGCTTTGTTGTTGCACCAAATCTCCTTTTGTTGCCTTGACTTTTGTATTTTCAAGTCAAAACTTTCACCCCTTCATCTCCAAGCTAGGTCGAGCCATGTTGTTCCATACCTGACCCAAAATCTTAGCCTAGGCCGAGTACTTGAACCATATGGCTGAGCATACGATTGGTTGAAACATGGTCAAGTTGTTTAGTTCTTTGTTGTTCCTTAGTTTCAAGTTGTTTTAATGTTATATTTGTGTTGTAAATTCATGTTTTCAATATCTTGTTTTATTTGCTATGTACAAGATGACCACTTTGGCTCTCCCCTCACTTGAATCTGTATTTGTGCTATCGTGCTTTCCGAAACTTTATTTGTGTGTCTGAATTTGTTAACTCCAGCATTTTGAGGTGAGTATTTCACACACGACATCTGTACTTATATAATTAGTAAATTTACACCATGTGAATCTATAGGTTATATTATTATGTTATGCATGCCTGTGATATGATCATACAATGTTCGCCCTGCTTATACACTTGTCATATCATCTGTTACTATTATATAATGTCATACTATTTATTTATATCAGTTTATCACGCTGCAAGTTCCCTATAGAATAGAAGCACTATGGTTGAAATGATACATACCCGAATGGACTTTAGAATAGGGAAAAATCGTTATGGGCTGAAATGATAGGCCTGAGCGATTTTTATTTACTTCATTTTACTTGGGATTGTGGGTTTGAAATGATCGAATCCGGATTTTCTTCATAAATTACGGATTGAAATGATATATTATCCGTGTCACTTGACCTAGGTTAGAAAATATTATACAGACCCGTGGTTAATGTATATATTTTTCTAAAAATGTTAAAGTATTTTAAAAGTGTAAATTTATGATAATTTAATTTAAATTTGAATTTAAATGATTTTTATAAAGTGTTAATGATTTTTGTACAAGTTAAAATGTGAAATAAATGAATGGTTAAGTTGAAATTTGAAATATAACATAAAATTGAAATTTGAGAATCTTGTTTAAAAGTGAATTAAATTAAATAAATAAAAATGAAAATAAGTTATATTTGGAAATCTAAATTTAAGTGTTATGTTAAATTTTAAAATATAAAGAATAGAAATTGATGTGCTTGAATTTAATAAGTAAAATATTAAATTTTGATTTTTGTATGAAAATTTCTTTATAAAATCATAAATTAAAGGGTATTTAAATGACCATTTTTAAATTGGGAAAATATGACTTTTATAAGTCAAATGGTTTAAATTAAATTTTAATTGTTTATGAAATTGCATTGAAAATTTGGAATTTAATTAACAGCATTTCTGAAATGCTATCATTTCTAAAGTAAAGGATATTACAGCATTTCTAAGTGCTGTAGTTGATACAAATGAACTGAAAGGCTAAAATGAACTAAGAGCTATTACAACACTTTGTAAGTGTTGTAATTGCAGAAACTAAAACTTGAACTTGAACTATTACAGTAATTTTAAATGATGTCTTTGCTTAATTGAATTGTTTTCAAATGTAACTTACCATAGCATTTTTCTGCGAAAGTTAAAATTTCACTACTTTAATAAATTTAAGTGAATAAATGAGTTACGAAAAGATTAAATTTTTGGGAATTTTATATTTGATATTAAATATAATAAATTCAATTTTAAAAAGTTTAAGTGGATTCGATTTGAAACATAAACCATTTTTAAATGTGATTTGAAATGGTATTTAAATTTAATAAAAATGAAAGAGTTTTGAAAAGGATACGATATTTTGATATTTTGAAATGATATTGAATTTTTGAAATGATATTTGATTTTCGAAGTATAAAATACTATTTTTGAAATTATAACCACGGGTTATAATAAAGATTGGTTGTTAAAGAGATAGGGATCGGATATGGACATACTCTTTGTCGATACCGAAAACCACTTTAACAACTGTGTATGCTGTGGAGTTCCAGAATGAAGTAGGATGGTGGCAACGTTCTTGAGGTATATTACGTGGACCCAACTCCCGTGAGTTGGCTTAAGGTGGCTAAAACAGGAGCAATCTCGGGCCAAAAGGGGAAGCTCCTCTGGTCGGACGCACTTCTTCGATACCATTCTATTACTCTGTCATTGCTTAGTGGCCACCTTTGATTTCGGAGTGTGTTTCGAGGTGGGCGTATGTGGCATCTATGTTACCACCAGCCCGTGTGCGTAATTGGTATATCTACCCTGGCATTGCCTCGTGTGCCGTGTCACCTACCATATCGAGCCTTACTATGAGTTTCTATTTGTGTCGTACCTATGGAGTATCTTCTCATAGTCTTCCGATCAGGAGATATGCATGTACCGTATAGACTACTGACATTATTTGTTTAAGGGCTATATGGGTAAACCCTTAACGCTATTTTAAAGTACGTTTATTTTACTGTAGATATTATTATAATAGCGCGATATTACTACATAGTAAATAGTTTAATGGATCCTTAGAGGATGGTCGGTCCCAAACATCCTTTAAGTTACTTGTGCATTTACTCCAGTTCACTTGAGTTGGTTTATGTTATATAAGTATGCTTGTCCTGACTCGAGTATTTTGTGTTTTGCTTTACGCTCGGGCCAACCTGAGTATTCATAGCTTTGGATTTCTCTTTCTGGAGCTAGTCCTTGCTGGAGAGTCTGCTTATCTATTTATCTACCTACGTCAGTTTCAGTTGTTCTAGTTTATCTCATGTATTAGTGAACTTATATGTATTTGAGATTTCTATTATGTTGTTTCGGACTGATATTTTGTATCTGTTTTGAGACTTTGTTATAGTAGCTTCATGAACTACTATGGTATTTTAAATTTCCGCTGCGAGTTATTCTGATATTTCTGTGTTTGTGATTCTGTTTAATTGATTTTATTTGCTCCAAATTTTATTACAATCTGTTATTTTACATCATTCAAGTCGAACATGTGTGGATTATTGTCGATTTGAATGGTACAAAATAGTGGGTCGTTACAACGACGACCAACCCGAGTAGCAAGATCATCATCCAAACTCCCTTCGGCTCCACCTTGAACCGAATCTTCTCTAGAATCATGCACATCACCAACACTACTAGAGGAACCCTGTAGACTATGTGATGTAACATCAATCGCTACTTCCTCGCAAGTATCTCCAACTACTCTACTCTCTCTAATCCTTGGACAAAAGGTGAAAATAATTTCCTTCTCATTTGATTCATCATGAGCCAAGTCCGGAACATCCGATGAGCTTTCTTTCTCCTTAAACATCACCGACTCATCAAAAGTAACATGACGAGAATTCACTACCTTATTCGTTTCCGGATTCTAGATCCGATAGTCTTTTACTCCATCCATATAGCCAAACAAAATCCCCTTGAAAGCTCTAGATTCAAGCTTATCATTTTCCAGATCATGCACATAAACAGGATTACCAAACACACGAAGATAACTCAAGTCAATGCTCTTTTCCTTCCACACTTCCTCTGAAATTTTGTTACCAATAGTTGAGCACGGAATTCGATTAATAGTATGTACTGCGGTTGACAAAGCTTCAGCCCAAAATCCCTTAGCCAAACCCGATGTCAATCTCAAGCATCGAGCTTTCTCAAGTAGAGTACGATTAATCCTTTACGTAACACCATTCGACTGCGGATCTTCAGGTGTAGTCAAAAGCCTTTGAATATCATGATTCTTGCAAAACTCCGAAAAATATCCGAAAACATATTCTCCGCCATTGTCGGACCTTAGAACCTTCAAGGATTGTTACTCTCATTCTCAACAAGAGCTTTCCATGCTTTGAACTTTGAAAATGCCTTCGACTTGGCCTTCATTACACACACTCAAACTTTCCGAGAAAAGTCATCTATGAAAGAAATATAATAGCGAGCTCCACCCAAAGAAGCTACAGGTGCCGGTCTCCAAACATCCGTGTGAACATACTCAAGAACGCTTCTCGAATTATGCTTTCCCTCATCGAATGAAACTTTAGTTTGCTTCCCCATGACGCATTCTTCGCTAAACTCTAACTTGTTGAAAATTTCTCCATCGATCATCTCCCTCATCCGAAGAACATCCAAACTCCTCTCCGAGACATGACCTAACCTCAAATGCCACAATCTTGTCGCATCCAAGCCACGAGAACTATTAATTCCTATATAAATTTCACCTTCTGCAGTCACTTCTTGAAGCAAATAAATACCACGAGTCCTAGGTACAACCAAATGGTACAACCAAATCTACTTTCATAGGTACAACTATAAATGCATGCACATTATGACTAGATATAGGTCCATCTGGACGTGCATATATACTCATTACTTTAAAGTCCTTGTAAATTGAAGTTTTCATTCAAGCTATTATCCTTATGTTACTATTCATTTTTTCTTTCGTACCAAGGTTATTTTTCATTACACAGTCATAAAAATATCATATATCCATTGTCTGTATACATTTCACACCTTTTCTTTTGTAAGTTTTATCACAAAGGGAATTTAGTTGAAATATGAGATAATCGATTAAAACCTAGAATATTTTGACAAAACTAAGAATACAAGAAGTTAATTTGATGAAACTATGTTATCAAATAGATTCACAATAAATGAATCAGATAAATGTGTCTACATGAATAAAACACATTTAGGATATGTCATTGTTTGTCTTTATGTTGATGAACTGTTGATCCAAGGAAATAACAAGGCCATAAAAACATCTACAAAGAATATGTTATCCTCTAAATTCGATATGAAAGATCTAGGAGTGGATGATGTGATATTGGTTGTCAAAATTTTGAGAACACTACAGCGATATGCATTATCCCAATCACACTACGTCGAGAAGATACTTGAAAATTTCAAGCAATATAATATAAATGTTGCAAAATCACCCGCAGATATGAACCAAAATTGGGTAAAGAACACTGGTGATGGTATCTACCAGCTTGAATATTCTCGTATACTAGGAAGTATCATGTATGTTATGAACTGCACTAGGCCAGATATCGCATATGCTGTAAGTAAGCTGAGTAGATTTACCAGCAATCCTAGTAAACATCATTGGAAAGCAATAATCAGAGTTCTAGGATATCTAAAGTATACACAGAACTATGGTTTACACTATGCAAACTATCCTTCAACAATGGAAGGATACAGTGATGCCAATTGGATAACTGGATCACAAGATACAAAGTCTGCAAGTGTATATGTGTTCATATCATGGAAATGGAGCAATATCATGGAAATGGAGCAATATCATGTTTTTAATGATGTCTATACTTGATGGATTGTGAATACCCTTTACAGAACCACCTACGTAAGTGCGAAGGCGCCGCTTCAAAGAGAATTATGAGGACAAATTCTCTAAGCACTTATGAGACCAGACAGGTGTTCAAGGCAAAAACGAACATACAGAGAACGAAGGATTATAAGAAATGTTTGTCGTGTGTTATCTATTGTAGAATTACACAAAAGGCTTACAATTCAAGGACATTCTATGTCTACTGATTCTCCTATAGTTCAAATAGGTAAATAATAGAAAAGTTCAAGGCCCCTGTGCTACTTTAATCGATACGATAAATGGTTTGTGAAACTAAGAACAACTGCTCATTCATGTGGGGGATATTTATAAATGAATGAGTTAGTGGAGAAATTTGGAAGAAAAAAGCATTATACAAAGTCCCACATCGGGGAATATATGCACCAATTCCTCTATATATATTACAATCCAACATAGTATATCAAACAAAAGGAGAATGATGACAAAGTGTGAAAGGGATAAGGAAATATGGCATGTAGGCCTTCATATTAATATTAAATATGTCAAAGATAGGACCTTGGGCCTTGGGGCTCTTGGGGTCTCGTGATTAAATGGGCCGTTGACTGCCGCTTGGGCCTGCATGCGCCAAACCAGATGCGGCCATTTCCTTCAGATCCACGCACATAAGGGTCACTACTATTGGTTTTAGGGTCGCAAGGTTTCCAACAGTCACGACCACTCTGAATAGGCACCTCCTCTAGTCTATAAATAGGCTGCCTGTAACAACCCTAGTTTTTAGCCATTTATTTTATTTTAATTATTTAAATTTTAAATATATTTTATATAAATTGTGTTTAACAATATAGTTTAATTATTTAAATTGAAGATATATTTTATAAAATTGTATATGTCAATAAAATTAAATAATAACGGTAAAAATTTAAGCTATGGTTGAGCTGTTAAATTTCACGTTTAAAAGACGCGTCAAATATAGGGTATAAGTGACGTAACAAAACGTGTGTTTTTAAAAATGCTATTTTTGATGTTTTAGACCGCGTCTGTTTAACGCAGTGTAAAAATCAAGTTTTCGAATAGATTTGAAGAAAAATATCAGTCCGAGATTTTATGGCAACCGTTACGTTGTTTTAACTGACGGTCTGTTTTCAAATAAAATTGCATACGTTTTTTTTTTTTTTTCTTTTTCTAAAGGCTACATAAATATTTACCGTTTCATTTATTGAAAATCAACTTGGTAACGTTCAAAACTTTATAAAAAAACCATCTTTATTTTGGTAAATCAACGCATGCATAAAAATCCAGTCTTATAACTGCCACTTTATAAATCAATGCATGCATTTTGAAACTGATACGTGCACCCACACTTTTTCCTTTGCTCTGTTCTCATCAGTTTTACAAGATTCAAATAATTGAATCAAACCTTAAATCACGCTTGTATATTTACATGCTTATCAATATAACTGACGCATATTTATCATCAATCCTTCAAACAAATTCAAATCGAACCTCTCGGCCCTTGAATTCACATGTATATTTAGCAAGAATCACAACGTATTGCAAATCAAATGAATGCCTGTATTTCCATTGATCATGCAGAGATTCAAAGCGTGTGAATTCTTTTGTAAACTGATGAGTTAATCACGTACTGGAATGATCAACGAAGGCTTTAAAATCAATATCCAACTAGGCATAAATCACGCATGTTAAAAACTTTTTTTAACTGATACGTTTCTTCGTTTACTTCCCCTAGAGTATTCGAACCAATTGCATATAAATTCATTCCTCCTCTGCCAAACTTTTCTCTGTATTTCATCCCACCTCTCTCTTTGCTCAAGCTATCAGGTAATTCTATTCTTTTCTTCTTCTAAAGTTTCTCTGTCATTTTGTTATCTTGCTCGGCCACACTACATTCAGTACAATTTGCTTCTGAGACTTTTATCATCTGCCGAGAACTAGCAGTGAGATCTGGTTCCATTTAAACTGTTTTAGTTTTGGAAAGACTGATAGGTGGTGGGATCTTGTGTGGGTTATAGGCAGAGATGTGAATTTCCAGTTTGCATTTTGTTTTGAGTAGGCTGCATTTATGTTATAGGAGTTGTGTCTTGCATAATGTTAAGGACATATTTATAAGAAATATAGTAGGAGCCTGCAGATCTGAGAAGTATGGGATGCATCAGATGACTGAGTTTGTTTGTTTATACTTGGTAGCATAAGTTGTTAAGGAATTTTCAGTTTGCATCTGTGTACATGTTTAAGTGCTTCAGATTTGCCTTCATATCAAAGGTCTGCATATATATCTGCTTGCATATGATTTGTCTGTGCACACTCATAAACCATGGGCATGTTCAGTGGGCTTGTTAGCACTGGGTTTAGGGGAGTTTTAGCTTGCATTCATGTTCAAGTAGTCTGCATACATAATCATACTAATCTGACTTGGGTTCAAGGGTAGTGTGTTGCGTACTGTAGGAGATGGTTATGTCGGTGTGTAGTTGTGAGGTTTGCAAGATTTTACCAAAACTGGGAAGCAATGTACATCTTAACTAAATGGGATCCAGGAGAGAGAGGAAGAGGATGTTGAAAGAAGATAGGTAGATTGATGTTTCAGAGATATGCAACTGGTTGCATATCAGAATTGGTGCACATGTACACACCTGTACATGATCTGTTTGTTGAAGTCTGGAGATTGTCTGGAGTTGTTTGATGCATAACTGAAGTGAAGTGGTGATGCTAGTAATAGTTAAAGATAGGATGAGGTGGGTCTGTACAGTTGAAAGGCTTGGGGTATACGTTGATGTTGAGGAAGTTGGCATGCGTGCATAAGTCCATAGGAAAACTGTTGTATGAAGCCTCAGTGTGTTGTTTGAGTAGCTAATAAACTTGTCTAGGTGAACACATAAGTCACTGCAACATGTGGACATGATTATCCATATAATTTTTTTATACTAAAACCGATGGGACTGGATATAAGCAGTGATGTAAAAGTATGAAGTAAAACAGGATACAAGAGAAAGAGAGAAGAGTTTGAGTATGTATCACTGCATGTCAGTTTGTCTCGAGGCAACTAACTGGTTTGCTCGAAGCAATTGCATAATTAACTCGAAGCAGTTGTGTTGAGGCTCGGGTTGTTGAAGTTGGGCTGGGCATTTTTGACTTTACAGTGAGCAGATTGGTGATCTGGATAGAGGTTTGCTAATAGAAGGTAATTTAGACTGAAAGAGATGGTAAGGACTTAAGTGATTGCAGTAGAAAGTGAATACTAGTTGTGTAGCTGAGTAGAAGTAGGCAACTGTAGATAGTTGATACACGGATACGTGTACATGAGCGGGTGAATGGATGTGTGCACGTGTACGTGAGGGTATCTCGGCCATAGGGGGAAACTTCACTTTATTGCATTTAGCAGAACTTTAGGATTTTGTCGAAAATCTTATGTTAGCACGGTTCACATATCTGGGCATATCTTGGTCATATTTACATGGGAAAGTGGTCGAGCAAGTCAACAAAAATTCTCGTTCTATTTTAAAATTTTCTTTGACCGAAAATTCTAAAGTCGCGTATTCAATATTGAATTTTGTTCTAGATTTGAATCTAGGACGACATCCGAGAATTTTGATCGTTACCCTTCGTCGTTCTGTACCGGTGAATCGTCGTTTTTGAATTCAAATTTTCTGCAGCTTTCAAGTGAGTATTTCTCACCAGACATATGTACATATATTTTGTGAATTATCGCAAGTGTATGTGTAAAAATTTTATTTAAATATTATCTGTCTGTAGTATAACGTAGAATGATGAATCCCATTTAAATTGACACCTCATCAGTTATTATCTGTTGTATTATTTCTGCAGTTATATTATATTATTGTTTATTTACTGCTTAAATCACCACTGCAAGTTCCCTGTTAAATTTAGATTGTTGTGGGCTGAAATGATAGGCCTAAATGATGATTACTGTGCTATTATTATGTTAACTGTTTAACTGTTAACTTGGGATTACGGGTTTGAAATGATAGAACCCGGGGTTTTGTAAATTACGGGTTGAAATGATATAAATCCGTATCACTTGACCTAGGCTAGAAAACTATATACAGGCCCGTGGTTCTTATAATATTTTCTGGAATATTTAAAATTATTTTGGAAGTTAAATATTTGATTTAATATCTTTAAAGGATTTCATATTGATTTTGAATGAGTTAAAATGTTAATAATAAAAAAAAAAAAAAAAATTGAATAAAATTTTTGGAATATAACTTATATTGGAAATTCTGGATTTGGAAGAATAAGATTGCAGTTAAGAAATAAATAAATAAATAAGTTATATTTGGAAATCTTTATTAAGTTAAACAATCTACTACAGCATTTAAATGTTGTCTTTTGAAATTGGACTAGTTTTACCCATAACTTTAGGTAGCATTTCCTAAGTGCTACAGAGTCTAGAATTTGATTGTTTTAAAATTTATGGAATTTGAATAAATTTTATTTTATATTTAAGTTTGGAAAATCTTAAGATAGGATATTTATAACTAGATTTTCCTTAATAAAAATACTCTGGTATTAAGTAAATTTTGAAATATTTAATGGCTAAAATTTGGAGTTTTATTTATAGAATTTATGGGAATATTCAAGACTAAATAATAAAACATTGATTTGTTGAAAGAATAAAACCCAAACTTAGTTTTGAATAGTAAATACTCCAATTGAATATTTATATAGGAATTGAAATGGTTTTGGGAACATGAAGTGATATTTAAATTATGGTTTAAACTTTAAATAAAGAAATTTATTTGTAAAGCTATATATAAATTATCTTCTTTACAAGTAACCATAAAGTTAAACCATTTATTCTATATACCGTTGAATGTCCAAACCATTGTGTTTGGGAGTTATGGCTTAAAGTAAAATTTCCAATATATTATCTTTTGAAGAAAATTCAAATATTTGGTTTCCAGATATTATAAATTTTAAGCAGTATGGTTTTGGAAAAAGAATTATATATGAATATAACGATATCATATTGTTTGGGTTTTTAAAATGATATCGTATTTATAGTTTTGAAATAGAAATGATTATTCTGGTTTTAAAGTATAAACTGTTTTAAAATAACCACGGGTTATAATAACGATGGGTTGGCAAAGAGGCCGGGATCGGATATGGACATACTCTCTGTCGATACCGAAAACCACTTTGACCAACCGTGTACGCGGTGGAGATTCCAGATTTAAGTAGGATGGTGGTGACGGTTTCTTGAAGGTAAATACGTGGACCCGACTCCCGTGAGTTGGCTTAAGGTGGCTAAAACAGGAGCGATTGACGGATTAATGAGGTAGCTCCTCTGATCGAACGCACTTCTTCGTATACCATTCTATTGCTTATGTGATTGTTTGGGTGCACCCTTGATTTGGGAGTGTTGTTCGAGGTGGGTGGTTGCTGCGGCTTCGCGTTACCATCGGTCCGGAAGCGTAATTGGTATATCTACCCTGGCATTGCCTAGTTGTGCCGTGTCACCTACCATATCGAGCCTTGTACGAGTTTGGTTTTCTCCCGTAGCCCGTGTGGTATCCTCTAGTGGCTTCCCGATCAGGAGGGGCTATGATATTGGACGGACTACTGGGACTATTACGTGTTAAGGGCTATATGGGTAACCCCTTAACGCTATTAAAAAGTAAGTTTATTTTATAAATAGACACTATTATAATAGCGCAATATACTACATAGTAAATAGTTTAACGGATCCTTAGAGGATGGGTGATCCCAAGCATCCTTTAAGTTACTTGCTCTATATTACAGTACACTTGAATTAGCTTACACTATATAAGTATGTATGTCCTGACTCGAGTGTTTATGTTTTATTTTACGCTCGGGTCAGCCTGAGTTGCAGCTTCAGTTTTCTTTCCGAAGATAGGACAACTCGTAGATCATTCGTACTGCTGGAAGCTTTTCAGTTTACCTCATTTGAAATCAAGACTTCTGAAGACTCTGTCTCTTTTAAAAATTGTATTGAAGATCATAAACTATGTAAATTCTGTTTTGTTAAAGTTTTATAAGTGGCTTCATGAACCACTGAATTTTTAATTTCCGCTGTGAGATTCTGATATCTGTGTATGTGATTCTGTGATTTATTTACTGTATATTCTGAGTTTTGCCAAATTTATTCCACAACGCAGTATTTTGAACAATTCAAGTCCGACATGTGCGGATGCGAATGGTTGAAAATACTGGGTCGTTACACTTGGTATCAGAGCTTTGGCTCTAGGCAAAACTTAGAATGTATGGTAAATTTGAATTATAGAATCACCTTCATTTGAGCTTGAATCTCTTCTTTTCGAATTTTGGAACATTCCCTACGGTTCCAAACATTCATTCGTGTCCCTCACTTTTCATCTTCTTTAGATTCTGGAGTATCCCATAACTCCACCTCGGATGATCTTTATAGTGAATTGGCAGTCTCGCCATTATTCTAATTAAAGGGTGAAACTCCTTTACCATTAGCATAGGTTCACCAGAGATTTATATTTATCCTCGGTTTATCTGCCAGTGTCTTTGGTTATTCCGAACTCTATCTCTTTAGATCAAATGTAGAATTAACCCAATCTCATCGATCCGACTCTTTAAGTCACGGTTGACCAGATCAAGGTTGTCCGCGATTTATATAAACTTACCCAGTTCCTTGTTTTGTTATTTAATCATCAAATCTGCTGATTCCAACTTATCTTGAAATCTCTTTGATTTGAGTTCACCAAATTTGAATTTCTATCCTTGTTTTGAAAATTTTTATTCCTATATTTGAAAGAAAAATCTAATATTATATATAAGTATAATTTTCAGAATTTTATAATTAATGTGGAAACAGAAATGAATTTAAAACAAGAAGAATTCAATTTTCGATGGTTTCAAACCTTGGGTTTAAAATTTTTAAAAGGATATATTATTTAAAGTATTTTCGAATAGAAATTTGTTTCCATATTTTTTTTTTAAATTTAGTGCTTTTCTCTTTGTCGCTGGGAAATAATTTCGGTGATGACTGCAGCATCATCGACATTCATTTTCGGGTTTCGAAGTGAAAAGACCATTCTGTAGTCTGGCCACAGTGTTACCTTGAGATTTTAATTGATTTGAATTTCTGAAATATGACTTAATATATGTAGATATATAATTTAAATTTGATTTGACATATTATGTATATATATTTATTTATCTCTAAATGGGTTGAAGGGAATCAGAAATTAAATTCTTAAATTTTATCTTAAGTAAAATTCAATAAAAGAAGAGAAAAATAACATTTTGAATAAGAAATTCCAATTGGAGATAATTGAATTTGAAAATTTTAGTTGTATAATACTCAATTTCATTCAATATAACTTACCTTGATTTTCAAAAGTTAACAATGTAATTGGATAATATACAATATAAAAGGATTTTATAAATAAAATTTGAGTGGTTATAATAAATGTTATACACTTAAAATTTTGTATAAAAGATTAAATGGAGGTAAATAAGGAAAATGGAATTTAAGGGATTTTATTTAAATAACCTAATAATCAAATTTGATTTAATATGGAACCTTAAATCTAACCAAGAGATTTTAATAAAGGTTATTTCCTAAAATGAATAGGTTTGTGTAATAAACAATGTATCTTTGAATAAGAAAAATATATTTGAAAGGGATATTTTTGGAATAAGGATTTTTAAAATCATAATTTAATTAATGTCTAAATGAATAATTATGATTTAAATAGTTAAGATGTATTTGAATATCACTAATTTTGATAATTGAGAATTGGTTTTCAAATAGGGATTTCAAGTATAACTTATTAAAGGAATATCTTATAAAATAGGTATTTCAAATAAGGGTTAGGTTATTTGTTAAATTAAGAGATAAGTGGAATAATGAACTTTTGAAATGAAGTATAAGTTATCTGGATATTCCATTCATAAAAGTTTGTTTTAAAAATATAACTAAAATGAATATCTCAGAAATTGAACTAATTTGAAATACTATTATATCTACTGCAGCATAGTATAAGTGCTGCTGTTCTAAAAATAAAATGTTTTGGAAAATTTATAATGGAATAAATGAAGATTATTTTAAAAAAGTGTTATGATTTAGTAGTATTTCCAAATGATAATATCTATAAAATTTTAATGACTTTCAAAATAGTATAATCTCAAAAGTATTATGATTTCAAAGTTATTATCTTATTTTGTTTTCAGACTATCTTAATATCCTTGGTTTCCTTATCTGCTACAGAATAGAGAGGCTATTGCTTACACCCGTCTATTTAGAAATCTTTCTCTAATCTTTGAAATCTTTACTCATCGAGACCTGAGCACCGTTTATCACCCATGGACTGACGGTCAAACTGAAAAGGGTAAAACCGATTCTAGAGAATCTTCTTCGTGCTTCAAATCCGGAACTATCCATTTAAAGTTTTGTTTATCTAGCTGATCTTCCTTTGTTTCTCTTCTTCCGTTCCTTTTCGAGGACGAAAAGTTCTTAAGTGTGGGAGAGTGTAACAACCCTAGTTTTTAGCCATTTATTTTATTTTAATTATTTAAATTTTAAATATATTTTATATAAATTGTGTTTAACAATATAGTTTAATTATTTAAATTGAAGATATATTTTATAAAATTGTATATGTCAATAAAATTAAATAATAACGGTAAAAATTTAAGCTATGGTTGAGCTGTTAAATTTCACGTTTAAAAGACGCGTCAAATATAGGGTATAAGTGACGTAACAAAACATGTGTTTTTAAAAATGCTATTTTTGATGTTTTAGACCGCGTCTGTTTAACGCAGTGTAAAAATCAAGTTTTCGAATAGATTTGAAGAAAAATATCAGTCCGAGATTTTATGGCAACCGTTACGTTGTTTTAACTGACGGTCTGTTTTCAAATAAAATTGCATACGTTTTTTTTTTTTTTTTCTTTTTCTAAAGCCTACATAAATATTTACCGTTTCATTTATTGAAAATCAACTTGGTAACGTTCAAAACTTTATAAACAAACCATCTTTATTTTGGTAAATCAACGCATGCATAAAAATCCAGTCTTATAACTGCCACTTTATAAATCAATGCATGCATTTTGAAACTGATACGTGCACCCACACTTTTTCCTTTGCTCTGTTCTCATCAGTTTTACAAGATTCAAATAATTGAATCAAACCTTAAATACCGCTTGTATATTTACATGCTTATCAATATAACTGACGCATATTTATCATCAATCCTTCAAACAAATTCAAATTGAACCTCTCGGCCCTTGAATTCACATGTATATTTAGCAAGAATCACAACGTATTGCAAATCAAATGAATGCCTGTATTTCCATTGATCATGCAGAGATTCAAAGCGTGTGAATTCTTTTGTAAACTGATGAGTTAATCACGTACTGGAATGATCAACGAAGGCTTTAAAATCAATATCCAACTAGGCATAAATCACGCATGTTAAAAACTTTTTTTAACTGATACGTTTCTTCGTTTACTTCCCCTAGAGTATTCGAACCAATTGCATATAAATTCATTCCTCCTCTGCCAAACTTTTCTCTGTATTTCATCCCACCTCTCTCTTTGCTCAAGCTATCAGGTAATTCTATTCTTTTCTTCTTCTAAAGTTTCTCTGTCATTTTGTTATCTTGCTCGGCCACACTACATTCAGTACAATTTGCTTCTGAGACTTTTATCATCTGCCGAGAACTAGCAGTGAGATCTGGTTCCATTTAAACTGTTTTAGTTTTGGAAAGACTGATAGGTGGTGGGATCTTGTGTGGGTTATAGGCAGAGATGTGAATTTCCAGTTTGCATTTTGTTTTGAGTAGGCTGCATTTATGTTATAGGAGTTGTGTCTTGCATAATGTTAAGGACATATTTATAAGAAATATAGTAGGAGCCTGCAGATCTGAGAAGTATGGGATGCATCAGATGACTGAGTTTGTTTGTTTATACTTGGTAGCATAAGTTGTTAAGGAATTTTCAGTTTGCATCTGTGTACATGTTTAAGTGCTTCAGATTTGCCTTCATATCAAAGGTCTGCATATATATCTGCTTGCATATGATTTGTCTGTGCACACTCATAAACCATGGGCATGTTCAGTGGGCTTGTTAGCACTGGGTTTAGGGGAGTTTTAGCTTGCATTCATGTTCAAGTAGTCTGCATACATATTCATACTAATCTGACTTGGGTTCAAGGGTAGTGTGTTGCGTACTGTAGGAGATGGTTATGTCGGTGTGTAGTTGTGAGGTTTGCAAGATTTTACCAAAACTGGGAAGCAATGTACATCTTAACTAAATGGGATCCAGGAGAGAGAGGAAGAGGATGTTGAAAGAAGATAGGTAGATTGATGTTTCAGAGATATGCAACTGGTTGCATATCAGAATTGGTGCACATGTACACACCTGTACATGATCTGTTTGTTGAAGTCTGGAGATTGTCTGGAGTTGTTTGATGCATAACTGAAGTGAAGTGGTGATGCTAGTAATAGTTAAAGATAGGATGAGGTGGGTCTGTACAGTTGAAAGGCTTGGGGTATACGTTGATGTTGAGGAAGTTGGCATGCGTGCATAAGTCCATAGGAAAACTGTTGTATGAAGCCTCAGTGTGTTGTTTGAGTAGCTAATAAACTTGTCTAGGTGAACACATAAGTCACTGCAACATGTGGACATGATTATCCATATAATTTTTTTATACTAAAACTGATGGGACTGGATATAAGCAGTGATGTAAAAGTATGAAGTAAAACAGGATACAAGAGAAAGAGAGAAGAGTTTGAGTATGTATCACTGCATGTCAGTTTGTCTCGAGGCAACTAACTGGTTTTCTCGAAGCAATTGCATAATTAACTCGAAGCAGTTGTGTTGAGGCTCGGGTTGTTGAAGTTGGGCTGGGCATTTTTGACTTTACAGTGAGCAGATTGGTGATCTGGATAGAGGTTTGCTAATAGAAGGTAATTTAGACTGAAAGAGATGGTAAGGACTTAAGTGATTGCAGTAGAAAGTGAATACTAGTTGTGTAGCTGAGTAGAAGTAGGCAACTGTAGATAGTTGATACACGGATACGTGTACATGAGCGGGTGAATGGATGTGTGCACGTGTACGTGAGGGTATCTCGGCCATAGGGGGAAACTTCACTTTATTGCATTTAGCAGAACTTTAGGATTTTGTCGAAAATCTTATGTTAGCACGGTTCACATATCTGGGCATATCTTGGTCATATTTACATGGGAAAGTGGTCGAGCAAGTCAACAAAAATTCTCGTTCTATTTTAAAATTTTCTTTGACCGAAAATTCTAAAGTCGCGTATTCAATATTGAATTTTGTTCTAGATTTGAATCTAGGACGACATCCGAGAATTTTGATCGTTACCCTTCGTCGTTCTGTACCGGTGAATCGTCGTTTTTGAATTCAAATTTTCTGCAGCTTTCAAGTGAGTATTTCTCACCAGACATATGTACATATATTTTGTGAATTATCGCAAGTGTATGTGTAAAAATTTTATTTAAATATTATCTGTCTGTAGTATAACGTAGAATGATGAATCCCATTTAAATTGACACCTCATCAGTTATTATCTGTTGTATTATTTCTGCAGTTATATTATATTATTGTTTATTTACTGCTTAAATCACCACTGCAAGTTCCCTGTTAAATTTAGATTGTTGTGGGCTGAAATGATAGGCCTAAATGATGATTACTTTGCTATTATTATGTTAACTGTTTAACTGTTAACTTGGGATTACGGGTTTGAAATGATAGAACCCGGGGTTTTGTAAATTACGGGTTGAAATGATATAAATCCGTATCACTTGACCTAGGCTAGAAAACTATATACAGGCCCGTGGTTCTTATAATATTTTCTGGAATATTTAAAATTATTTTGGAAGTTAAATATTTGATTTAATATCTTTAAAGGATTTCATATTGATTTTGAATGAGTTAAAATGTTAATAATAATAAAAAAAAAAATTTGAATAAATTTTTTGGAATATAACTTATATTGGAAATTCTGGATTTGGAAGAATAAGATTGCAGTTAAGAAATAAATAAATAAATAAGTTATATTTGGAAATCTTTATTAAGTTAAACAATCTACTACAGCATTTAAATGTTGTCTTTTGAAATTGGACTAGTTTTACCCATAACTTTAGGTAGCATTTCCTAAGTGCTACAGAGTCTAGAATTTGATTGTTTTAAAATTTATGGAATTTGAATAAATTTTATTTTATATTTAAGTTTGGAAAATCTTAAGATAGGATATTTATAACTAGATTTTCCTTAATAAAAATACTCTGGTATTAAGTAAATTTTGAAATATTTAATGGCTAAAATTTGGAGTTTTATTTATAGAATTTATGGGAATATTCAAGACTAAATAATAAAACATTGATTTGTTGAAAGAATAAAACCCAAACTTAGTTTTGAATAGTAAATACTCCAATTGAATATTTATATAGGAATTGAAATGGTTTTGGGAACATGAAGTGATATTTAAATTATGGTTTAAACTTTAAATAAAGAAATTTATTTGTAAAGCTATATATAAATTATCTTCTTTACAAGTAACCATAAAGTTAAACCATTTATTCTATATACCGTTGAATGTCCAAACCATTGTGTTTGGGAGTTATGGCTTAAAGTAAAATTTCCAATATATTATCTTTTGAAGAAAATTCAAATATTTGGTTTCCAGATATTATAAATTTTAAGCAGTATGGTTTTGGAAAAAGAATTATATATGAATATAACGATATCATATTGTTTGGGTTTTTAAAATGATATCGTATTTATAGTTTTGAAATAGAAATGATTATTCTAGTTTTAAAGTATAAACTGTTTTAAAATAACCACGGGTTATAATAACGATGGGTTGGCAAAGAGGCCGGGATCGGATATGGACATACTCTCTGTCGATACCGAAAACCACTTTGACCAACCGTGTACGCGGTGGAGATTCCAGAATGAAGTAGGATGGTGGTGACGGTTTCTTGAAGGTAAATACGTGGACCCGACTCCCGTGAGTTGGCTTAAGGTGGCTAAAACAGGAGCGATTGACGGATTAATGAGGTAGCTCCTCTGATCGAACGCACTTCTTCGTATACCATTCTATTGCTTATGTGATTGTTTGGGTGCACCCTTGATTTGGGAGTGTTGTTCGAGGTGGGCGGTTGCTGCGGCTTCGCGTTACCATCGGTCCGGAAGCGTAATTGGTATATCTACCCTGGCATTGCCTAGTTGTGCCGTGTCACCTACCATATCGAGCCTTGTACGAGTTTGGTTTTCTCCCGTAGCCCGTGTGGTATCCTCTAGTGGCTTCCCGATCAGGAGGGGCTATGATATTGGACGGACTACTGGAACTATTACGTGTTAAGGGCTATATGGGTAACCCCTTAACGCTATTAAAAAGTAAGTTTATTTTATAAATAGACACTATTATAATAGCGCAATATACTACATAGTAAATAGTTTAACGGATCCTTAGAGGATGGGTGATCCCAAGCATCCTTTAAGTTACTTGCTCTATATTACAGTACACTTGAATTAGCTTACACTATATAAGTATGTATGTCCTGACTCGAGTGTTTATGTTTTATTTTACGCTCGGGTCAGCCTGAGTTGCAGCTTCAGTTTTCTTTCCGAAGATAGGACAACTCGTAGATCATTCGTACTGCTGGAAGCTTTTCAGTTTACCTCATTTGAAATCAAGACTTCTGAAGACTCTGTTTCTTTTAAAAATTGTATTGAAGATCATAAACTATGTAAATTCTGTTTTGTTAAAGTTTTATAAGTGGCTTCATGAACCACTGAATTTTTAATTTCCGCTGTGAGATTCTGATATCTGTGTATGTGATTCTGTGATTTATTTACTGTATATTCTGAGTTTTGCCAAATTTATTCCACAACGCAGTATTTTGAACAATTCAAGTCCGACATGTGCGGATGCGAATGGTTGAAAATACTGGGTCGTTACACTGCCAGAATCAGAGAATTAAAATATATCTCTGTTCTATTGCTATAATCTCTTCAGTTCGTCCGTGCTCCGTCTGCAACCACCACGCTGCGGGGCTGGTTTGTTTCATCTTGGGAAACAAATTGCTAACACCCGAAAAACTACGTACAGCGACAATATTGTTTCAAGGAAACAGTTTCTACTGGACTCGGACACTTTAGTCGGTAATACCTTTCATAAAGATCTGCTCACGCATTTTGGTGTTACAATTTATCAAAATTAATTGACAAACTAGTGACAATTTTTGTCGTTATTACTTCTGCATTATTCTGTAACTGTTATTGAAGTTACAATTGGTTTCTTAACACTTTCCGGTAGTTGCGACTAACATTCTTTAAACAATATTTTTTGTTGCAGATGACGATGTCTCAAAATAGCAACGATAATAACGCTGCACCAACGCAGACGAAGACAAACACTCAACCAGCGCCTCTGGTTCCGACAATGGCACTGTCTCATGGAGAAAGGCCGTAAAAGTTCAACGGGACGGACTTCAAGCATTGGCAACAGAAGATGTTGTTTTATCTAACAACATTAGGCCTCGCCATGTTTCTAACCGAAGATGCTCCAAAAGTTGGCGAACTCGAATCCGATGCAATCAAAGTGCAGGCCGCAAATTTCTGGAAAAATTCGGACTTTATGTGTAAAAATTATATTCTGAATGGTCTGGATAATAACCTCTACAATGTCTATTGTACTGTTGCAATATCTAAGGAACTCTGGACGTCCTTGACAGAAAGGACAAAACTGAAGATGCAGGCATGAAGAAATTCATCGCTGGCAAATTTCTCGACTTCAAAATGGTAGATTCAAAGACTGTAATCAACCAGACTCAAGAACTACAACTGAGCATCCGTCAACTGCAAGATGAATGGATGATACTTAGTGAATCTTTCCAGGTTGCCGCAACCATTGAGATACTTTCTCCATCGTGGAAGGACTTAAAAAATTACCTTAAGCATAAGCGTAAGAAAATAACAAAGGAAGAACTCATAGTTCGTCTGCGAATTGAGGAAGATAATAGAAATTCTGAGAAAAAGATCTCTCAGAATATGGCTGCCAAAGCAAATGTTGTTGAGCCAGATAAACCAAACAAGAGAAAACGTGAGAATGCGCCAAGAAGTCGAAGAAGAAATTTCAGGGTTCTTACCATAACTGTGGAAAGAAGGGGCATAAAGCTGCTGAATGTCGCGCTCCCAAAAAGAAGAAATCAGAAGCAAATACGACTGAAGTTACAGATGGCATTTCTGATATGGATTTAAGTGTAGTAATATCAGAATGCAACCTTGTTGGTAATTCAAAGGAATGGTTTGTAGACACGGGTGCCACTCGATACATATGTGCTAATAAGTGGATGTGTACAACTTATAAAACTGCAACTGATGATGAACAACTTTTCATGGGCAATTCATCTGCATCAAAGGTCGAAGGCAAGGGAGAAGTTGTGCTGAAACTAACTTTTGGAGAAGAGCTTGCTTTAAGTGATGTTCTTCACATTCCAGAAATCCGCAAGAATTTGATATAAGGATCCTTGCTTAGCAAGCATGGTTTCAAATTAAACTTTGTATCCGATAAGTTTGTATTATCAAAGAATGGAGCGTATGTAGGAAGAGGATATGTATTTGATGGTTTATTCAAGGTAAATGTAACAACTATTGTACCAAACATTGATATGAATAAAAATGAATCTTCTGCTTATATTGTTGACTCTTCTAACATATGACATTCTAGATTAGGGCATGTGAATTTTGATACACTGCGAAAAATGAATAATCTAGAATGTGTACCAAAATGTAACATAAACTCCAACTATAAATGTCAAATTTGTGTGAAAGAAAAATTGACAAGAACCTCGTTTCATCATGCTGAACGAGAAACAAAACCTCTAGACCTTATACACACTGATGTATGTGATTTGAAAATGTGTCAAACTAGAGGAGGAAAAAGATATTTCATTACGTTTATTGATGATTGTACTAGGTACTGCTATGTGTATCTCCTTAGAAGCAAGGATGAAGCATTCGATATGTTTAAACAGTATAAAACAGAAGTTAAGAATCAACTCAATAGGAGAATTAAAGCTTTAAGAAGTGATAAAGGAGGAGAATATGAATTTCCTTTTGAGGAATTCTATGTTGAGCATGGCATTATACACCAAACTACAACACCATATTCACCTCAATCCAACGGTATAGCCGAAGGGAAACTAGAACTCTTAAAGAAATGATGAATGTTTTATTAATCAGTTCTGGCTTGCAAGATAACTTTTAGGGAGAAGCTATTCTTTCGGCAAACCATATTTTAAATAAAATATCATGAAAGAAAACATCCAAGTCTCTTTACGAACTTTGGAAAAATAGACCGACATCCTACAAATACTTAAAGTGTGGGGGTGTCTTGCTAAAGTAGAGATACCTAAACCAACGAAGGTCAAGATAGGACCAAAAACAATTGATTGTGTATTCATTGGATGTGCACAAAATAGTGCTGCTTATCGATTTTTAGTACACAAATCTGAAATTGATGATATTCATGAAAATACCGTCATTGAGTCGAGAAATGCAAGATTTTCGAACATATATTCCCTTTAAAGCAGGGCACTGACAGTGATACTCATAAGAGACCAAGGGAAGATGAAATCTTCAATTCTCTTGAGGATACTGAAGATAACCTTCAGCAAATTAGTGCTGATCAACAAGTGGAGGAACCAAGAAGAAGTAAAAGGTCTAGAACCTCAAAAACCTTTGGACCACACTTCTATACCTTTATGTTAGAAGATGATCCATTGACATACAAACAAGCTATGTCCTCCAGCGATGCCCCTTACTGGAAAAACGCTATTAATAATGAGATAGAATCCATTATGGCTAACCATACCTGGGAGTTAGTTGATTTACCTCAAGGATGCAAGACCTTAGGAAATAAATGGATATTTAAAAAGTAATTGAAACCTGATGGTTCAATAGACAAGTACAAAGCTCGTCTTGTAGTCCAAGGATTCAGACAAAAGGAAGAACTGGACTATTTTGATACATATTCACCAGTGACGAGGATAACATCGATTAGGATGCTTATTGCAATCGTATCCATACTTAATTTAGAAATACATCAAATGGATACTGTCATTGTTTGTCTTTATGTTGATGACCTGTTGATCCTAGGAAATAACAAGGTCATAATAACATCTACAAAGAATATGTTATCCTCTAGATTCGATATGAAATACCTAGGACTGGCTAAAGTGATATTGAGTGTTAAAATTTTGAGAGCACCACAGGGATATGCATTATCTCAATCACATTACATCGCTAAGATACTTGAAAAATTCAAGCAATATAATATAACTATTGCAAAATCACTCGTAGATATGAACCAAAATTGGGTAAAGAACACTAGTGATGGTATCTACCAGCTTGAATACTCTCGTATACTAGGCAGTATCATGTATGTTATGAACTGCACTAGGCCAGATCTCGCATAAACTGTAAGTAAGTTGAGTAGATTTACCGGCAATCCTTGTAAACATCATTGGAAAGCGATAATCAGAGTTCTAGGACACCTAAAGTATACATAGAACTGTGGTCTGCACAATACAAACTATCCTTCAATAGTGGAAGGATACAGTGATGTCAATTGGATAACTGGATCATAAGAAACAAAGTCTGCAAGTGGTTATGTATTCACATTAGGAAATGGAGCAATATCATGGAAATCATCCAATCAGACTTGTAGAGCTAGATCTACGATGGAATCAGATTTTATTGCACTAGATAAGACTGCAGAAGAAGCAGACTGGCTTCGAAGTTTCTTGGAAGATATTCCAAATTGGAGCAAACCCGTGCCTCCAATATGTATACATTGCGATAGTCAATCAGCAATTGGAAGAGCTAATTGTACACTATACAATGGTAAATCTAGGCATATTTGTCATAGACATAAAACAATAAGACAACTTCTCTCTAATAGAGTTATCACTATAGACTACATAAGATCAAAAGATAACATAGCGGATCCACTAACTAAAGGTTTGCCAAGAGAGAAAGTTCAAATCTTATCGATGGGAATGAGGTTAAGGCTCATAGAATAAAAGTTTTTTTTAATGGAAACCCCACCTATTTGACTGGAGATCCCAAGATTTAGATTCAAAGGGACAACTAAGTCTAAGAGAAATTTCACGGCACTGTTACACACAAACCATTCCTATGATAAGTCAGTGCTTTAATTGTTGGAAAATAGGATAAGTACTGATATTTTTAATGATGTCTGTACTTGAGGAATTGAGAATACCCTTTACAGAATCACCTACGTAAGTGCGACGCGCCGCTTCAAAGAGAATTATGAGGCCAAATTCTCTAATCACTTATGAGACCAGGCAGGTGTTTAAGGCAAAAACAACTTTCAAATAAGTAAACTGATTCTCTAATCACTTATGAGACCAGACAGGTGTTCAAGGCAAAAACGAATCACTTATGAGGCCAAATTCTCTAATCACTTACAGCTCAAGGACATTCTATGTCTACTGATTTGTCTGTAATTCAAATAAGTAAATACTAGGAATGTTCAAGGCCTCTGTGCTACTTTAACCGATACGATAAATGGTTCGTGAAACTAAGAACAACTGCTCATTCATGTGGGGGATTGTTAGAAATGAATGAGTTAGTGGAGAAATTTGAAAGAAGAAAGCATTATACAAAGTCCCACATCGGGGAATATTTGCATGAATTTCTCTATATATATACTACAATCCTACATAGTATATCAAACAAAAAGAGAATGATGACAAAGTGTGAAAGGGATAAGGCAATGTGGCATATAGGCCTTCATATCAATATTAAATATGTTAAAGATAGGTCACTGGGCCTTGGGGCTCTAGGAGTCTCGTGATTAAATGGGCCGTCGACTACCGCTTGGGCCTGCATGCGCCAAAATGGCTATTTTTCGATCGGATGTGTCTGTTCGTTTAAACGGTAACCAAATGCGGCCTTTTCCTTCCAGACGCGCGCATACAATGGTCACTGCTGTTGGTTTAAGGATCGCAACCTTTCCAACAGTCACGACCGCTCCGAATAGGCACCTCCTCTAATACATAAATAGGAGGCCAGAATTTGAGAATTATTCACTCAGTTTACTCTCGGATTATGTTCCTTCTTCCCGCTATATCTCTGTTCTAGTGCTATAATCCCTTCAGTTCGTCCGCGCTCCGTCTGCAACCACCACGCTGCAGGGCTGGTCCGTTTCATCCTGCGAAACAAATTGCTAACACCCGTAAAACTACGTACGGCGGCAATATTGTTTCAAGGAAACAGTTTCTACTGGACTCGAACACTTCAATCAGTAATACGTTTCATGTAGATCCGCTCACGCATTTTGGTGTTATAATTTATCAAAATTAATTGACAAATTAGTGACAATTTTTACCGTTACTACTTCTCCATTATTCTGTAACTGTTATTGAAGTTACAATTGGTTTCGTAACACTTTTCGGTAGTTGCGACTAACATATTTTTATGCTGTAAACAATGAGAAAGGATCAATAATATCCCATATAGGGATATGGTGCTAGAATTAGTTATTATCATTTACAGTTTGCATTCAGCTATTCGTTTCAAAAACTAGAATATTTTGAAATATTATACTTCCATTAGATTTTATGAGGCTATAAGTTATATATACTAACATAATATATTTAGCATATGGTGCTCTTGGTGAGTGAGAGTCTCCGAAATACTAGGTCCCCTTACTCCTTCATTCCATGCTCCCTTCACGTAAAACCATATCACATATTATGATATGGTTCAACAAACAAACACACGTGTGTGTGTGTGTATAAGGTTAGGATCGACTACATCTTATTTTTACTACACCTCAATTCCCTTTGATTTTAACCACATATTCCGAATTAAATAATATACTTTCTCTCTCCTGAAGTGAGATGAGAGAGAAGACATATAATTTAATTTGGAACATGTGTTTGAAATCAGGGGGATTTGAGGCGTAGCAAAAGTCAGGTGCAGTCGATCCTTGCCCTTACACACACTACACATCTATGTACAGTAAGTAAATAAATTTAAGAAAAAAATACCTGGTTTGCAGAAGCTGCAACACCAAATTTAAATTCATTGGAGAACATAGACCTTCCTATATCAACTTCAAGTGGAACTTAAATGGTCCATGGTTGGGGTATGGGTGCTGTATTTTGGCTATCAAAGCATGCAATATGAGTATTTGACCTCTTGCTCCTGTAACTAATGGTCAACTTTTCCTTTTAAAGAGAAAGATTGGCATCAAGTTTACTGGATGCTATTAGAGATGGATCACCTGTCCAATTTGCATGTTCAGAAGTTGAGCCATGGTTTGTTTATTTTAATTGAAGGGGTTCCCTTCTCTTGCTTATGATTAGTAATACACCTATGTGCATGTTTTTAAAGAGGCTGGGAGCCTGTAAAAATAGTGTACGTATCTTGGCAGTTTGATTGGCAGTGCAGCTTTTATGCATTTAATGGAGATTAAAAAGTAACTTAAAAAATTAACATAAGCAATAGACCATAGCTGCCAGGTGGGGTTTCAATTGCATATAAGAGTTGGTTGCAAGAATAATGTGATTGACATTTGAATGCACATATTATAGTTTTTAATTATACTTTTATAATCCTATATTTAATTTAGTTTTATCTAATTGGTGGTACTGGATGATCATCTAATACTATTTTTCATGAAGATGCATGCAGATATTATAGTTTGTCATTTGCTTCTGCTATGGATATAATTTTGAAGCCATACAATTATTTTAGTTACTCTTCTTACAAATATAAGGTACACTCATGGGTTACAAGTACAACTATTGGTCTACCACTAAGTAAAAGTCAATGATGCGTTAGCTCTACACTTGGGTGAAATAAATTCGAAGCAGATATGCTCATTGTGCTGTAAACATCGTTGAAACATATTTATGCCTATCAACGATGAGAGGAATGCACGTCAATGAAGAAATATGAGAATCAATATGGTTGTTGAATGCAAACGGTGTTGGATGGTGTTATACTCGTATGCATATCCCAAAAATCAGAACTTGCATCCAAATTTGTATCAGCTGACATTTTAAATGCATGTCCATATCTTCATATCGTGTCTATCCAAAACGATGCAGATATTTGAAAATGCATTTTTATATTTACATCGTGTCTGTAATCATAACAATGCAGATACTTTTTGATATCCAAAAATATTGTTGAAGTCTAAAGAGTTTTAATTTTGTCTGTTGTTTCTTCAAGTGTCCCTTTGATCTGGTAGCATTATGTGTGTTAATATTACAAGGCGTCTCTTTGGTTTATGTTTATTTTTCACAGAAAAGTTGTGTTGAAGTCTTGGCTGTCTAGGCTATGCAGTTGTGTTTTGGTATTTATATTCTTGTAATGCTTTGTTTTCAAGTCTCATGAAAAAGAAATCATGTTGCAGGTTGTTCTACTATTTATTTTTAAACTATGGTTCCAAGACAAAAACTATTTATTTTTAAGTATAGAACATTTCGAAATTTGTTGCATTCAATCTCACCAAGCATAGGAAGAGAAAACATTTGTAACAGTGAATGAGACAATATTGTCAAAAACCCAACTAGCTTAAATTAATAATCAGATCATATAGTTGTGCTCACGATGGAAATGCATGATTTTTGCGAGCGATGGGAGAGTTTTTACTGACTTATAGACGGAATTTTTTTAAGATGAGCGGAATTAGGCGAAAGGTCGAATTCAAGCACCTCGGTTGTTTTGAGGGCTCGACATTTGGCTTGGAAGAGCGTTAGGTAGTGGCGAACCCGAGAAAAATGGGAGACGATTTTTCTGTGGAATGGGAAAATGTGGCGAACTCGCGGTAGGGTTTGGGGTAGGGTTTTGTTAAGGGTCGTTGTCGTGGAAATGGCAATGTGCAATAAGCGAGTGAGATGTGCAGTCGGGGGGAAAAGATGAGGAAAGTCATGGCGAACGTAGTGGTGAAGTTTTGTGGTATACGGTGGTAGGTGGTGGTGCAGAGAGGCAGAGGGGGTGGCTCGACTATGTTCATGGTTTTTGTACCAGTTCGAAAATTCAAATTGGGCTTGGATGGCATGTTTCTGGAGGGTCATTGGGACGTGGGGTTGCTAGGCGACCGATGGAGATGGTCAGCGGTAAGGTTTCAATCATCGGCAATCGGTGTACATGCACGGTGGTGTGCATGCTATAGTCGGTAGGAAAAAAAACAGGAAAGGAAAAAAAAGAACACGAGGGAAGGGAGAAGATTGGAAGTTGGGTCGTGATCTTCTTTACCATTTTGGACTGGGTCGATATGTTGTGGACTGGTTGTTTAAAATAAAACCAAGCATAAGTGTTTTAGTAATGGTTAAATTATCGAATGTTAATAATCCTTCAATTTTTTTAAGAACATTGTTTTCTCATTAACAAAATTTTCCAATGGATATGAAGTTCTTGTGTTGTGACCCTCTCGGCTAACCCTATAATTTAAACTAAATTTATTAACTAATATGGAACTTAATAAATTTAATAATTAAAGTGAGCTATTAAAAGTAAAACTTATTTGATTAAATCATAAGTAAATAAATAAGTAATTAGATTCTAAATGGTTTAACCTTATGATAATTAATAAAATTTGTTATTGGCTGGATTAGTAATCGGAGTTAACCAAAAATAAATTGTTTAAAATTTCTTAAATTATAAGTAAATTTGGATAAAAAACAAGTAGATTCAGTAATGAAAATTTATTAATTTTGATTGTAAATTGTTAAATATTAGCATTAAGCATTATTTTGGTTAATGATCCATGTTTTGTTTATTGTCCTTGAATATTTACTTTAACAACATTTGTAACAGATCCCCTATGTGAATATTGCCACCCTAAATATAAATTGTTTATTTAAACAATTTTCCCTTTTTAAATTTATTGCTTGAATTTGAAGAAACCGGAATCGAATATCAGCGTTATCCGGAACCACTTCGATTTGAAAATCATTGCGAACTTGTACGGGTCTGATTTTAGAGTTACCATGCTGGAATTGGATTAATTTGATAAAATCAACTATTTTAAATAAGTAAATGTCCTTGGACATTATGATTGTATCGATGGATTTCTATTAAAGGGTTTTGGTTATAATCGGATAAAAACTCGTCGTGTTATACGAGTTACCCTAGTTTTAAAAGATTTTTATAACTTAAGTAACTTGAAATTTGGTGGGTTTTACACACGCTGGTTTCCATCCTGACTCGGATGTTACTTTATTGTAATGCTCGGGTCAGATCGTGTATTACAAAATTTTCAGGTTAGGACGTTTTTGGAGCCCGGAGACGAGCTGGATGATAGAGGCGTATTGCACATATTGACTATTTTCCGTTGTGTATTGTAGGCTGTTTTATTCATTATTTAGGGACAATTTGTTTTAGTTGTCCAAATTATTTGTTGATAATTGTACTATGATACCTTGTATATAGATTAACAGTTGTAGCTTTTTTATAAAATGCTTCTACTGTACATTATATTTTATTTCCGCTATGATTATGAGATTCTGTGTTATTGTTTCTACTTTCTTCTTTTATCTTTTTTCTTCTTAACCCTAACAACCTGATATTTCCGGCACCCGATTGCTTGGCACTCTATGCAGTGGACGTATTAGTGTCGATTTTCGAGAGTCGAAAATCGCCTGGCCGTTACACGTGGTATCAAAGATGAAGTTAAGCGAGAACCTTGGCTCTGGTGAGGATTACTCATTAGAGATAGGGTCGGTAGTAGCATAAAATGAGTCGAGTGTATTACATATGTGGGCATACTTGTTATTTTCTTATATAATGATTTTAAAAATGATTTTTAAATAATTTTGATATATAAAAGAAATAATTTTTGTAGATTATTGTAGTATACCGAGGTGATTGGTTGTAATTATTATAATCAATTAACATTATTAGACTTAAGTGGTAAAAAATATACAACCAGATAGAATTTGGATAAAAATGAACTATGCAAGTAAGTTAAGCTAAAAATAGACTGAAACCTAAATTTAAATCCCAGAAAATTTAAAAGAATTTTCAAAGTATTTGAAATAAGTTACCCTGATTATATTTTTCCAGTAAATTATGATGGAATGTATGATGTCTTTGATTTCTAGATATGATAATTATCATAGATTGGGTATTGTGTCTTAATAAAGGATTTTTATTACAGAATAAACAATGATGAAACTTTGTGAAATGTTTTAAGCAAGTAAAATTATATAAGCATGACTTAGTTAGAAATGGATCTTAAGTGGGAGTTTTTGGAATCTAGTCCCACAAATTTTGAAATTGTTTCAAAGTGTTGGAGGAAATAATAAATGTTATTATTTAGAACATTTTTGCATATAGAAATCTTTGTTTAAAACAAGAGTTGTTTGAAGATGAATTTGTTTTGGATTAAAAACCAAGAATGGTTTAAAAATTTAAAGTGTGATTTGGTATGTAAATGGGATAAATATGTATATATGTGGATATATATGATTCCAAAATTGATTTGAGATGAATACTGGTTTTTGAATTCTGGAATCCCTCTGAGAATGTGAAGTATAACCCAAAGGAGAATAAGTTTTTTAACTTATAAGTGGGAAGTGATATTAATAATAATTGGATTTGGAATGAAAATTTTAAATTGAGTAAGGTTAAATGGATTGAATGGAAAGGAAATTTACTCAGGACAAGTTAATTAAGTTTTGAACTTATAACCTGAATTGGAAATTTCAAGGTGAAAATAAGATTTAACTTATTAGAGTTAAATGAATTAAATTGTAAAAGAAAAGGTATGGATTTCAAAAGAGTTGCAAAAGGGAAGAAACGTGTGTAAATGATTTCAAAATGATTTTTTGAAATAAAAACGGGTTTCGAATCCTGAAAATGTGTGATGGATATAGTTGATTGGTGTTTTAGATAATTTGAAGGTTTATTTACTTTGATATAACCTGCTATCATCTTATTTATTGTTTACAGTAAATAAAACTATAAATTGGATTATTTCGAATAAATTAAAAAGTGGATTGAAATGATATATCCATTACTGAAATTAAATGGAAATAAAACTTTATTTTGAAACTATCTAAATCATTTTGATTTTTAGAAATAAAAATGAATTTATGGAATGGAACTATTTTGAACTTAAGTTTGAAATGTTAAAACAAAACTTATCAAGTGGAATTGTTGAAAGAAATGGGCTTAAACTTTTGAAGTTATAATTGGTAAATAAATTGAATTCCGAAAATCGATTGTTCTTAAAAGATTTGGACTCTTACTCGAATCTTAAAATAAGTTTAAGTAAGGGTAATTTAAATGAATATTTGAAATTTGGGCTCAGAATTGAATTATTTTAAAGACTTGGGTTGTTAAATTAAATATTGAGGGTTAATTTGATTTAAGTGATTAAATCGGTACTTTGAAAAACAAACTCGAATTTATATAAATCGAGATGGCCTAAAATTTGAATATGGAATTGGAAATAATTCAAATTGGAATTGAATGGAATTAATTGGAATTGTGATCGGAGTTGAATTAGTTCGAATTCAAATTAGAAATTGATTTGAATTGGAATGGGAATCGAAGTTAATTTAAATTTAAATCTGGATTGAAACAATTTAAATGGAAGTGGAAATTGGAAATTCATTTGAATTGGAGTTAGGAAACTGAATCAGTTTGACTCTGAAACTAATTTCAAATAAATTATTTTAGTATAAACTGTTTTAAATCTATCTTCGTAAATATTCTAATTATTTAGATTTTCTTTTCAAGCTATTTACTATGCAAACCATTCTTTTTAAAACTCAAACAATCTTATATTAACTATTTAACTATTTTACAATGATTCAAACTATTTTCTAAATTCAAACCGGTCAGAGTGGAAATTGGTTATATTTAAATCAAGGATTTAAATATGAATTTGGATAAAATTAAAGTATTAACCCATATGGAAAATTGAAGCAATTCTAAATTTGAACCGAATTGGATATTGAGGCAAAAATGATTTTGAAGTGAAGGAGTATAATTTTGAGTAAATAAAATGATTTTAAAATAAAAGGTTAGATAATATTATAACTGAAACTCACTTTATAAGAAGTAAGCAATGTTACAAATGACTTTGAAAAAAGGAAATCGAACTTGAAAATTTTATTTCGCATTAATGAGATTATAAATGTTAGTTATTTATTTAGATTTCCTTGTTGAATTTGTAATCAGAAGAAATGATCTTGGAAAGATATCTGAGGGTACTCAAATTGAGTTTATATAAGTATGAAGTAAACTAAAAAGTTATTGATCAGAAAATTATTCGAGTTGAAGGAATGACTTTATATGTATATGAATGAAACTGAAAGGGTTCTGAAACTCATTGATTTTGAAAGGCTTTTGATTTGGCAAAAAATAAAATTTTGGAAATTTGGTAACCCAAATTGGAGAATTATCAATTTTGAAGATATCAATTTTGTGTAAATGAGGTTTATATGTGATGCATATAAAGAGTATGATTTGTAAGGTACTATATATGTATATAATATGATATTTTTTGGGAAAGGATTGGAAAAAAGGCACCCCATTGAGAGTCGAAACTTATAGTAGGAGATCCACTAAGTGGTTCTGCCTAGAACCCTAAGGGCGGGTTCAATGAGATTAGGATCCCAGAGGACGTCCAGACAAAACTCGAGTTCCTGAGGATTGTGTTTAGGATAGCATAATTCGTGTGGCGCTGATGCCTGTAGTTACATTGGTATTATGCTATGACGACAACATAACCCTCGTTTAACACTATCTACTGTGTTCCATAGCGTAAGTCGTGTGGCAGTGATTGCCTACGATCTACGTTTGACTTCTCTAGGAGAGCGGCGTCGCATCGGTAGATTGTGATCTATGTGTCCATAGAGAAATTCGTGTCGCAGCGAGTGCATACAGTCTACATTGGGAATCGACTGGTGTAGTCTGTGATCTATGTGGTAAAGTTTCATTTGGTAGCGTAATTCGATTGGCGCTGATGCTTACAGTTACACTGGTTTTGCTGTGATGGCAACGCAACCCTGGGTGTAGCTGCGATCTGTTGAAGTTCTCATGGCGAAGTCGAGGGGCATGGATGTCTATAGTTTTCTTATGGATTTCACCAGGATGGCAAGGTAATCATCGTGCTAACTATGATCCATGGGAGGGGGTGCTGATTTCCGTAACATTTTTGAAAAGGTTTTTCAAGTATTCTCACCGAGTGTTGAAAAAGGGTCTACTAAGTACTTGTAGATTTTCAGTCCTATGCTTGATCAACTTATGACTGAATTTCTGTGGGAATGAGGATGAACTTGTTAAGCCATCGAGTTATAAAAAGTATTTTTATATAAAACTAGCTTGGTAATACTATATATGTTAAAGTGTTTTGAAAATTGTATAATAAAAGAGCAAGGAGTTAAAATGTTTAAAGGATGATCTAACTAGCAATAAACATCAAAATTCTAATTCTCGCTTCGTTCCTTTTCAAGGACGAAAAGTTCTAAAAGGGGGAGGGATGTGATGACTTGGATTTTCAGATGTTTATTATTAGGTAATTAACTATTTTCGATTATTGAAATATTAATTTATTAAGTCGAACAAATAAATTTCAGATAATTAAGATATCTTAATATATATGTATTGATTAAAAACTATATTTAATCTTAAATTTTAAAATTCCTGGGTATGATAAATTATATGTATATGTAAACTCCACCATTTAAATTAAGATAAAATATCCATGAATATATATATAGATAAATATATACATAAGATTTATGATAATTAAAAATATATATACACATGTATATAAGTATATAAATATGTATATATGCATATATGAAGCAATGTAAATGAGAATGTGTATAAATGAAAATGTAGATACATACATATATGAGGGCAAACATATTTAGGAAAAAGTATATGTTAATATAAAATAATGTATATGTAAATCCTTTAATATATATATATATATATAGTGTATGAAAGTAAATGTTTATACTTAGGGAAACATCATCATGGTAAGTATTTAATTCTAGCAAGCAAAACAATAAATTAAGTCCCAAAAAATAGCAAATCAACTCATATAATCAAATCAACCTTCATATGAATCAAATCAAAATAATAAAAAAGTAAAATAAAATGAGAAATTTAAGGCCTGTATATGAACAATAGGTTTCAGCCTCTTATTTATTTGTTCCGCTCATCTACATATCACACATATATCATTCTAGTTGTTTGCGCCAAAATTGGTCACAAACCCCAAACGTCGTGAAAGCACCAATATATGAATATAGATGAGCAATATCCGGACACAAATCTCAAATTCAAGCAAAATAGAGAACAACAATTCAGGAATAACCAACAATGACACGAGATTTATAGTGGTTTGTCTATCTCTGACCAACATCCACTTCAAATAATAATCCTTTTATTGATGTTCTTTGCGGATTACAGTTGATCATAGCAGATTACAATGAAAAAATTTAAGTACAACAGTAATGATGAAGTGTAAAGTTGAATTCGACAGAGTCTGGACGTCAAATAGCCAAAAAGATCATTTTTATGTAGGCTCTAGGGGGCTATTTATAGGCGTAGTAGGTTGATACCTCGCTCAAACTTCGGGAGACTCCTTTTGGCATGTGAATGGGCCCACGCGATCGATCCCATGAAGTTATGACTCCCTTCGTGTCGATCAAAGGCACGTGCTTGCTCGTGATGTGGAACGATAAACTAGGGTAGATTCATATTCTTCGCCGCGTTGAACGCTTATCCCCTCACGTCGTGGACACTCTTCATTCGTATCCACGCATTGTGCTCACTCGCATCCATTATTTCACAACGTTATGTTCGCATCCATCTATCCACTCCCTTTTTCGTATCGATTCTAGAGTTACATTTCATGTCGATTCGGTAAATGTCGATGGATACGAAGTGACCACATGGAATGCATCGATACGAACCACCATTCATGTACTTTAACCCATCCATATCTCGAGCATACGAACTTCGATTGACCTGAAAATTGTAAAATAGCCTCCCCTTGCCTTGATCATCATTCCCAATCGAACTTGCCTCGATTGGAGCTTGGACAAATTTAGAGGATATCGATCACAACCTCTTTTCTAATCGATCTCGCATCCTGACATCCATCCTTTCCTAGCTACTCTGTTGATATTCCAGCCTTGACCAAAGGGTGGGATAACATTTGCCCCCCAAAACATACCTTGTGATAAGAAGGTGTGTTTTGAATAGTTTCGAATCCAATATCTGAACTCCATAGCCATATCATCCGAGTGCACCGTTCTTGACTCCTCTGAGTCGATGTCCGATTCGAAATCCAGTAACCAAAGCCATCACCAATTTTATATCCATACGAATTCGATAATCGAGTCCTAATCCTTCCTTATCCAATAACTGAATCCATGACCTCTCCGGGTCGATATCCAAATCTATAACCTCTCCGGCTTCTTATCAAGCGCAATCCACACTTGACGACCGTGGTCCAGTGTCCCTAGACGTCGTATAATGCCATGGCTTAAGTCCTAAGCCAAACCCTGGTCAATCTAGATCCTTGTCGAGCATAGTCCATACCCGATGACCTGTAATAATAACGATAATGTAGGGCCTAAGTCCTAAGCCAAATCCTGGTCACTCCAGATCCTTATCGAGCATGGTCCATACTCAATGACCTGGATAAGTCGATTTGCCACGTTCGAGCAAAGCGACTCACCCCTTGCCAGGTATAATCCATACCCGATGATCGTTTACCAAAAAGCAATCAAAAATCCAATCCAAAATCAATACCAAATCAGAAAATCAAAAATCCACATCCAAAACCAAAACAACATCCAAACACAAGAATAATCATCCAAACAGAAGTCCAAACCAGAAAACAAAAAGAATCAGGAGTTCAAGCCAAACTCCAAAACCAAACCAGAAAAACGAGTATCCAATCCTAAAAAAACAGATTTCACAAACCATAGCATCGCGGTTTATCACCATTCAGAGCATGCCTAGAGGCCATCTTCGTCCCCGTACATGAGTAAATGACTTTGTCGTTTGCCAGTAGCTTGCTACTTATACATAACATTCCAGTCAATTGATAACCAATCGACCATCATCCCTGGGCCTCACACCATCATTGTATGAGGTAGACGGCGCACGCTCCTGCTCCACCGCTGCATTCCAAGCCCCGACATACTGCCTCAACTGTCCATTCCTCACCTGCTCCTCAATTAGTCCTTTAAGTGCCTGCAGCTGTTGGTATCGTGCCCATCCAAATCGTGGAAGCACAGTGCCTTCTTGATGCCCTTTCACATTCAGAAGGTTCCCTCCTAGCCGACCTTCAGTAGGGAAGGCGCTTCCGGGTTTCGATGAATATCCACTCTAATGTTTCATTCAATCCCGTAAATGTAGATAATTTTGGCTATCTCCATCGTTTCATATCTTTTACTGAGCCATCATCAAACTTCCTTTTTCCTTTACCTTTATCCTTATTCGAGCTTTCGCCAGATGGCCCTCCATCCTCAGCTGCATTCACCTCCCTTAACTTCAAATCTATACATGCATCATCTTGTCGGAGGAATCTCTCAACTTCGTGAAAGAATTCCCCAAGATCCAGTGGTGGGTCCCGTATTAGAGATACTTTGAAATCTGAATCCTCTCTGACTCCTGAAACTGCCGCCATTAAAACCATCGATGGATTCGGCTGATCCACCGAAGCAATCTCCACATTGAACCGAGTTAAGAAAGCTCTGAGTGATTCATCCGTCCTTTGCTTTATCGACCTTAACATCATCACATTCTTTGGTCTTTTAATATGAACCCGAAGCTGCTTCAGAAACCAGTCCACCAGTTCCATCCATGTCCCGATAGATCCCTCTTCCAGCTGTCTGAACCACATTGCAGCTATGTCCGTTAAGTACAGAGAGAAACATTGGGCCATAACTTCCTCCGATGCCCCCAGCACTTCCATATGTCTTGTGTATCTCATCAAGTGATTAGTTGAATCAGCCTTGCCATTATATACTTCCACGTTAGGTAGCTTGAACTCTGGTGGATTCCGAGCTATCCTGATTTCATGAGTAAATGGAATCCTAATACTCCTTCTAAATCTCTATTGGTCAAACCTCTGTGCATGGTTCGCCTGATCTCAGCCAATCCAGCATTGTCTGTCAGGGTTGCCCCCCGAGTCCCCGAAGGAATTCCAGTACATACTCTTCATCCCGCGCTCTTAAATTCCTGCCAGCATCCTGTTGTGTGGTGTTGACTAGAATCCCTCCGTGAACTGGTTCATCGTTGTTGGGGGTGTGTCCCCGAGCCTGGGTCCATCTGGATTAATAGGTACATGTTGATTAGGGATTGCACCTTGTTTAGCTGTTCCATTTGATTGCCTATTTGGTTCTTCTATTCCAGCTCCGTGGATCTGAACACCTGAAGCTCCGACTTCCCCTGTTTGTCCAACCTGTCTGAGGAGGTTCTGCGTCATTTCCTCCTGCCTTTCCAGAAACTCTTCATGCATAGCTCCCATCATCATTTCCATTTATCTCGGGTGATGAAAGCTGAAGTCTGGTTGGCTCCGGATGAAGCCTCTTGGCTTCCTTGATGTTGACTTCTCTCTGTCCTCTATCTTCTACTCATTTGCCTTGTCATAGCTCTTTAGATCTGAATCCTTAAACCTTCAAACCTGAATCCCAAATCGGGTATAGCGGGTGCTAGTTGTTCTCAGTGAAAGCACCAAAGTGTTTGCACCAAAATTGGTCACAAACCCCGAACGTCATGAAAGCACCAATATATGAATATAGATCAGCAATATCTGGGCACAAATCTCAAATTCAAGCAAAATAGAGAACAACAATTCAGGAATAGCAAACATTGACACGAGATTTATAGTGGTTCGGCTATCTCTGGCCTACGTCCACTTCGAATGATAATCCTTTTATTGATGTTCTTCGTTGATTACAGTTGATCACGGCGGATTATAATGAATAAATTTAAGTACAACAGCAATGATGAAGTGCAAATTTGAATCCGGCAGTGTATGGACGTTAGATAGCCAAAAAGATCCCTTTTCTTTAGGCTCTAGGGTGCTATTTATAAGCGTAGTAGGCTGATACCTCGCTCAAACTTCGGGAGACTCCTTCTGGCACGTGAGTGGGCCCACGCAATTGATCCCATGAAGTTTCGACTCGATTCGTGATCGATACGAACCAATTTCGTATCGATCAAGATTTTGCCCAATGGAGTTGAAACTTGGCATGAACCTTCCTTGGCTTGTACGTAAGCTCCTATGAAAATTTCATGGCATTTGGACCTATGGATTGTGAGATACGATCGGTGCAATCTCGTATTTTTTGAAGGCTGCTGAGTTTGAATCCATAGTTTCGTATCAGTCTCCTTCGTGTGGATCAAAGGCACGTGCTTGCTCGTGATGTGGTACGATAAACTAGAGTAGATCCATATTCTTCGCCGCGTTGAACGCTTCTCCCCTCGTGTCGTAGACGCTCTTCGTTCGTATCCACACATCGTGCTCACTTGCATCCATGATTTCACAACGTCATGTTCGCATCCATCGATCCATTCCCTTTTTCGTCTCCATTCTAGGGGTTCATTTCATGTCGATTCGGTAAACGCCGATCGATACGAAGTGACCATATGGAATGTGTCCGATCGATACGATATGTAGACGAAACGGGGACCAACGGATGGATATGAAAATTGTTCTCAGAATGGATTTAAGGGTTTCAATAGCTTCTTGTAATATAAATAATGATGTAAATAATTATTTTCAAATATTTTACATATATTTATAAAGAAGTTATTTAAAATATATAAATGATATTTAAAAGTGAAGCAAGAAATTTTGCAAATGAATTTTTGAAAAGTATTAAAGTATTAAAGATGATTTATTTGCAAATGAAGCTTTCAAATGAATATTGCAAGTAAAATTTATATAAGTTTCTTTGAATGTAGAATTTAAAGATGTTATATAAATGGAAAAAAAATTGATTTGCGAAGTTTATTTATAGTAATATACTTGGCAAATAAATTTGAATCTCTATTTTGCAAGTATATTTTGGAATATTTAATTGATTTCGAAGTACTAATAGTAAATTTATTGGTTCATTTAATGTTTTAATTTTTTGATTGAACCATAATAAATGTTTTTCCATGATTTGAATATTCATTTTAAAAAAGTGTGTGAAATTAATTATGAAGATATGAAATTTTAAACTTTGATTTAGAAATTTAATGTAAGATTTGAGTATTCTATTAGTTTCAGTTTAATAATCTTGAGTTTATACTTATTTTAAAAATAATGAGTCTAATAAATTATCGGATTTAAGGAACTTTATTTTAAAGTTTATTATAATGTTTTGATCTAAATTTCTAACACTGTTTTAGACTGTTGAAAAATCTTTGCATAATGCTATGAGGATGTTTTAAATATATCTTATATTTTTACTAAGTGAATGAGGTTAAATGTTTTAACTTAATTTTTAGATATGTTAAAATACTTATCTTTTCTCTTCAAGGGCAAATACCAAAAACTTAAAATTTTATTCAATAACCGAATGGAGTTATAAAAATAAGTAGGATAGTAGAAGCTTAAGTAATATTTTTTTTTGAAATGATTCATTAGTGACTTAAATATTTAATGGAAACCAAATTATGTAAGCGATTGATCTTTATATAAATAAATGAATGAAAGGTAAATGATGGAAAAAATACCAACCGAATAGACTTCAATAAATTTAAAATTCGTTTTGTTTGGCTGATGGTAAGTTTGGGAAAGAATACTTCTAGTTGTTGAGGTTGTTTGACTAATATATTAAGTAATTATCTAAGGCTGTTGAGCATATGGTACACTTGACAGTTTATTCATCACCTTGCATGATTTAAGATTTCCGAACTAAACAAACCATTGGTTACTATGGATGTATGATGGATTCTTTGGTTGCATAAATGGTTGTAGTGTTTGTTTGTATATGTTTTATTTTTGAAATATGATACATATATTGCAATTATTAATATTATCGTTTTCCGGACCTCTCTATACAAAGGAGACTCCGCCAAAATTTAAGACATTGATTTGTAAATTTGAGTTATTTATCTTATTTTTATTAAACTTAAATATGTAGGTTTAGTTATTTATAAATTGACTGTTTAAATAAAATATAACATATTTTTGGATTCCTTCTTGTTTCTTTTCGGGGACGAAAAGCTTTGATGGGAGGGATTGTAATGACCGACATTTTTAAACATTTAAAAGTATTAAATTTAATAAGGTTTTTAAATTAATTTGTTAGGAATAAAAAACTTAAGAATTTATCGATACAAATTAGATTATATTACAAATTATGAGCTTAATTAAAATTTCTATTAATGACATATATATGCAATAATATAAGGATGATAACAAATGTTAGTGTGTATTTTGATAATATTGGTTTGAATGATATTAATAATTGTCTGAATGTCAATTTTAATTGATTGGAATAATAAATGTTAATAAGGAATAATAAATGTTTCTTTATTAAAAATATGTTTATTTATTTAAAATATTTGGCAGCTAAAAGATTGATTTCAGAGATGATAAACTATTATTTGGTAAGAAATGTAAAATAACTGTTTGTATCCAATAGTGCATAAATATGTTTAAATCACTGTTTGATAGGAAATAATTTTTCTATTTTTCATTACATTTATTTAGTCCATTTTCATATTCACCTTTGTAATAAATTGAAATTAATGTAATTGAATAATTTCAATTAATAAGAGAGAGAACATTAAATTATAAGTTTATAAGTGTAACTAAACGTAGCTTATGTTTTGTGAAAATATAAGAAAATTTTGATTTAATGAAAAGAAGAACGTTTATATCAAATAAAATGAATGTTTCTTTTGTGAATGTAGATTTAATTTCATTAGATTAAAGAATAGAATGATTTGTTAAAAAAAAGAAATATATATTTATTTGAACGCTGTTTTAGCATACAGATTGATTACAAGAATATGAATATAATTTAAGTAAGTTATTTATTACTTGGTGTAAAACAACAAATTTATAAACATGTTTAAATGACTTAAGGAAACAATTGTCCTATTTCTCATCCATTTTGGTTTATCTATTATGAAATTTAACTTTGTTATTAATTGCAATTAATGTAATGGAAATATTTCGATTAAAAGGAAGGAAAACGTTGATTGCAATTACTAGATTTGATAAAAGAAACGCACGTTTTGTGTTAAACAGAAATGTTTCTTTAATGGAAATAAAAGAATTGAACGTTTTCATTTTTAAGGTAAGTATAATTTTATTAATTGTGTGTAGATAAAAATCTATATGTGTACAAGTTGAATATTATTTGAGTGAATGAAATTAATTTGGTTACGTTTTGGAAAAAATTGAATTTCAAAATGTGTATGTGGCCTTTCATTTCTTTTTTATTTATTTATTGCATGTACGTTTTAAAATAGACACCTCATTGTTAAAACTTGGTCCATTCGTTTTTCCTTCGATTTAATACCTAAGCCCTTGCTTTTATGCTATATTTAATTCTTTCCATCTCATTTATGGTTATAAATTTTTTTATTTTCCTTTGGTTTACAAAATTTTTCATTCCTACATACATTTCCTTTTGCATTATCAATACCTAAAGCATTTAAAACTAAACGCGCATTTTGTCCCTCCACCTTTATTTCCTTATTATTAGATAATCTATAATTTTATTTCTTCATTTGCATTTTAATTCTCCTAACACCTCATATTCATTTAGTTCACATCTTTCAATACTACGTTTTAAGGCTGTTCATATTTTACTTTATTTCAATTCCTAGTTTGTTTATATATACCTTATTAGCTTTTCATTTGTTTCTATCTTCATTCCTTTAGTAATATTTCATTTTGTAATATCATCTTCTGTAGCTTCATTTTTCAAATAAAACTTTCATCTCTCTCTTCACCTTCCTCCTTCCTTTTTCATTTTTTTCTTCTTTAAATCTCCTTCTTCTCTTTTTTTTGCTTCATTTTTAATCTTTTTTGTTTCTTCTTCTTCAAATCTTCTTCTTATTCTTTTTGAAAGCTTCCTTTTCTTTTTCAATTCTTCATCTTCTTTAAATTTTCTTCTTATTTTCCAAGCATTCTTCTTTTTTCCAAATCTTTTTCTTCAAATCCAAATCTATAACAACTTCTCTATCTCTTCCAAAACATTCTAAAAAAAGATTAAGATGGAATGAAACAAATCAAAAGAAGGAAGTAGTAGCGGATCCAAATCAGACTAGAAAAGGGAAATCCAGAAGGTGAGTGTTTAAACTCACTCACGAAATACTAAAATTTTATTGCAAGTTAAACCAGGTCATATAGTGATAAATTTTTTATTGTTGGTTTGGAATTTTTATTGATATTTAATTTGAATAGCTAAATTTCAATATGTGATGACTAATAATTACTGTGACATGTTATTGAATTGGTTGAATTGATTGATTTGAATGTTGATTGTATGTTGTGATGGATGCTATTGTGATTGAATGTGTATTTGTTCATTTATTTGATATATCTTTGTTATCACCCTATAGTTTATTATAATTATATAAATTTTCATATTGATTATTTGCACACCGAAGAAAGATATAAAACCCATGAATTTCAAGTATTTACATCAAAGGAAAAATAGTATGTTAAATTTACTATTTGAACCTTAAAAATGATTTTGAGAAGTAAACCGTCGTTACCTTATTTGAAAGTTTTCAAAATTTAATTTTGAAACATTGGTAAGTTTCCATAAAATTAAATATCGAAACTTTGGAACATTTTTATAAATCAAATCTCTTGAACTATGAAATTTAAATGGGAATTGTTCTGTAAGTTTGTAATTTACTAGAATGGATCTATTGTGAAATCCATTTTATTTTGAATATGGAAACAATAACATTTCCAGAAATTTGAACTTTCAAAAATCCAGTTATCTACATTCCTTATTAAATCTACTTTTGATTTAATTTGCGTAAGAATTTTAGTTCTGACTCGAGTGTATTATTTTCCTTTACGCTCGGGTCAGCCTGAGTTTTTCAACATTGAAGACTATTTTTTGGTGGACGAAGACGAAGATTCGGTATATTATTGGTATTTATTATTTCACTTCATTCTGTGTTTCGCTGCATTATTTGTTTATTTATTATATATGTAAACTCTGATTTGAATTTGTAAAGGTGTAATCAAATTTTATTTGTAAAATAACTTCATGAACCGTCTATTTGATTATTATATTTTGTTGTTCCACTGCGAGATTATGTATTTTGTTTTTTCTTTCCTTTTTCCTTTTTTTCTTACTTACCCCATTAACAATCCTTCCTTTTGAATGGTTTGATTCTGACATGTGTGGTTTATTGTCGATTTGAACTATCCAAAAATGTGGGTCGTTACAATTGAATTTACCGTAGAGATCAACACAAGGAAGCGATCAAAATGGTATATAAATACTAATGGTATGATTATCCAATCAAAGTTGATAATCGGTGCCGAAAATGCTACTATTTTGCAAGAAATAAGATAAACGGGCAATAGCAGTCCAAATTTGGAGAAATGAAATATGACGTCTCACTCAGAATATGATTTACAAATTTATTATATAAAAATATTCAAGTTTGAAAAATATTTTATTATCATCAAATATTAACTGATATAAATTTAAATAAAATTACACAATAAAATAAACTTCCATATTATCTGATGAAAATTTACCGTTTTCTATATTAAAGTAGACTATTCCAAATATTAAATTTTCAATTCAAAATTTTATTATTAAAAATTTCACAAAATTCAGTTTATTACATTTTTTAAAAACCAGTTAATTTTACGGGTCATTACATCTTCAACAGACATTATTTTTGTACTTGGAAGATATGAATGAGCAAGAATGAACAAGACTATTGTGGTGTTTATATTAGTTGCATTGCTTAAATCACATGGGGACAAACTTGTTTGAATACAAAGTGGCTACAGTGTCCTTTCACATCAGAATACTATAGCCACGTTGCACAGTTTTAAACATATGGCAGCCACCATCGATGGAAATGAATACAAATTAGCTACAGTGTCCTCTCACATCAGAACATTGTAGCCATGTTGCATGGTTTTAAACACATGGAAACCATTATTAAATGTTTGAATTCAAATTGTCTTTACTCACTTGGCAGCAAGTGATGGTGTTTGAATTCAAAGTGGCTACAGTGCCCTGTCACAGTTGAACACTTCTTTGCCATTATCATGCTCATACGTGTTTGCCATTATCATCTCATTTAGCATACAAAAATGGTGGATTACAACCATGCTTTTTTGCCATCATCTTACTCGTATGAAGGTCCTATAAGTCATGTTACTCCACCGAATATGTCTTCTCCTCAATCAATAACTGAGTGGTATATTGAAATGGAGTAAATACGTTATGAGGATGTAAGAGAACATGAGAGAGATTTGCAAGAGCGTAGGCTTATGGAGGATGGAAGAAGGCAAAAGTAGAGTGGCCTAGTCACATTATAACATTGTGAAGAAGGCATGAATAAAAAGGAGTGTGCATCTCCTCGATGTCCCTGTAGTCTGCTATATTTCGACATAGATATATAGGTATAACAACACCACTTCTAACTTCATCATCAGCCAAAGCCGGTAAATAAGCACAATATGATTTAAAATCCTTAAAGGAACTATCAAATAAAAATGACACGCAGTCTGGCCAACCAATCTCGATACCGGTCAGCATATAAAAATCTAAAAGAGTCAATCCTAACTTAAAATCAAGAAAACAAAGCGTGAGATTAGTAGACCACCGTCTCTCGGTAAGGACCTTTATTATGCAACGGTCGACTTGTGCAAATATAGGTAAAGCTAGAAATTCACCGAAATGTGATGCAAGTAGCCTATCCGAAATCGGTTGAGGTAATGTGATATAAAACTCAGAAATACACTTATACTAACTACCACACATAACTACATGACGAACCTATATAAGCAATTAATTAACATTAATGGTAAACTAAGCAAACCAATAACATTCTTAGTTTGTGAGTATTCATCTAATAATTACATAGTAAAATTATATTTGTGGCTTCGCTAGCATTATAGTAAGTCGATTTGCTATAGTCGAGGGGAGTTCGTGCAAGGATCGTAGATCGTTTGCAGTCACGGTAGTATTTGGAATGATATGAGCTGCACCGGCATTGACATCTACCGTGGATCGGACAGTCCGTCTACTGGTTTTGACGGAGAGTACCGTCATTTGGACGTCTTGATCAATAAATTAGAAACTGTAAAAAAGGAAATTGAGTGGTAAATAAATGAGGGTAGAAGAGGAAAACACGCCTCATATAGGCCTTTAGTCCAGATGTATGTTCAACAGATGCCTGATGCTCAAGTGTTTGTTGAACAAACGTCCGGTCTCATAAACTGTTGGAGGATTCGTGAGCTTACAAAATGTAAGCTCACATTTTGTAACATATGCACTCAAAAACTATTGGAGATGCTCTTATTGTAGTATTTTATGGTTAAATGATAGAACTCGGCAGCTTTTTATACTTTCTATATTTCTTTTTTCGGCATTTTCTCATATAATGAGATCGTACACTTTCCATTTTTTTACCTGCTGTTATTTTTGCTGCAATTAGTGAGAAAGATGAGATGAGCAATGATTTCTTTATGCACGTGGCACGGTAGGCAGCGAGTAGAGGTGTATTTTTATTTGTTAAGGTTATGCTTTGAGGAGACGGCTATGAAGGGCGACAATTATGGGAGGTGATGACTACGAGCAACGTTGAAGCGTGAGGAAAGAGTAGGGACACGACGACGTGGGAAGTGGTGGCGTGGGAAGCAACGATTTGATCTATGCGGAAGTGAAGAACGAAATGTGTCTTTATGGCTAAATTTTAAAGATGTTGTCCTACAAACCATTGAGGTTTGTAATTTGAACTAAATTGCCATATTATTTATACACACATATATACGTAATACATACATACATCCGTGTGTGTGATATATTAAAAAACATTGAATTAATTAATATGTTTAATAAATTAAATACTGAATATTATAAAATAAAATATGATTTTATTTTAAATAGATAAATCAGATTCAATGCAATTGATATATTACATAAGCTCATTAAGATCCAATTAGAAATCTATGCATTTAACCCGCTGCCAAACTGGTAAGGACCCAACACCAATAACCACTCACTTATAAATGTTGCAAATTTGACGTCGACAATTTATTCATACATCCGCCGCTGGCATCGACTTTAATGGGAGAGTAAATAAGGTGATGCAATTTTACATCAGATCCAACGTTGTTAACAAATTTGATACCTAGCATCCGAGATTTGAAGACTACCCATATTTTAACTTGCTTTATTTCTTCCATGTCCAAAATAACAAGGATTAATATATTTGGGACATCTCTTTAGGTGACTAGCCTTAAAATTTTGTAGAATTGTAACTTTGAGATACATGAATCGATGCGAGAAAGTGCACAAAGTTAGCCACCACCTATACACTGTGAACTTCCTTCAAACATCACTCTTTCATGGAGTTCCTCTCTAATGTGTGAGTTCTCCTCTAATGGCACACACATATAAATGCATGCACGCAGACGTATAGGTAAAGTGTAAAACAAAAAATTCCAACATCGAAAATACAGAAATTAAATCAACAATAAAATGCAAAGTTTACTCATTTTCTTATGTAGTTTTAATAATTTTATTGAAAATAGGTGCAATAACAAAAAAAAACTTAAGTAATGAAAAAGTCACGAAGTTATACCTAATGTCAATGGTCAATGATATGGAAATCTTTGAGCCCCATTATCGTAATAAGGATGCCGTAAGCTGTGACGTCTCATCTCGAGACCCACATTAACAAAAATAATTACAGAGATGTCTGCTAATGCGGAGAATAGAACTAGTTAGGAGCGACCATCTATAGTATTGCCTTAATATCTATTGAATACGTCGATTAGTGCTCTATATTCTTTTTTTCTAACTCAAGTGGATCGACGTATTCAATAAATGCTTAATACAAAACCACAGATGGCCATAGGATCTATCAGAATAAAATACAACAACTCAAATGCATATTTTATGTATAGATGATACCTAACATTTAAAAGATAAAAAAACGAACGAAATTCAGAATGCAAGGAAAATTGGAAGCAAGATAATAGTCAACTGAACTACGTAAGAATAAAAATTTAATTACGAGAAAATCCAACGAGTAATAATGTGAAAAGTTAACGCATCTGTAAGAAAACAAAATAATAAAAGTTAAGGCTTTGTTCGGTTTCATTTCAATTTTTGCGTTTTCAAAATTACATACAAAATATGTAAAGAGCGGAGTAAAATATTTAAAACTTCGAGTTACTATGACGATGAAGAAGGAACTGCAGATGAAATGGAAGGACGAACCATTTTTTACTCTTTCATTATTTTCCAAAATATGAAGAAAAAAATAGTTTTTTATTTTGTATATTGATTTCATTTTTTAAATTTGTTGTTTATCTAAAAAAACACATGAAACGTATTCTGATTTGTTTAGATGAAAACACAAAACTAACGGAAAACCAACCCAGCCTTAAAGTTTTCATTCTGTACGGTTATGGTCGTAGAGTGATGGCAGTAGTTTGTTAGACAATCGCTTAAAATAACAGTAATTTTGGTTACGCTGATAAACAATATTTACTTGGGATTCGTAGCAGCGGAAATACAGAAGCAAAAATGGTGGGCTTTTATGTAAAAATAGACCTCCTTCTTCCTATAACCGAAACCCCACTGTAGTAGTTTTTTCCATTTACCGTAAAAAATTATTCCCTTTACTGAAAGGGAACCCAACCACATCATCTTTGTGCTGCCTTCAAAGCCGTTCACAAACCGATAGAGCGATGAAGAAGAGAAGGCCTTTTTTCCCTCACGCAGGATCGAACTATGGACCTCCAGTTTACAAGACTGGCGCTCTACCACTGAGCTATAAGGGCTGCTCTATGTACAGACTTGTAAATCATCTTCATTTATCTCTACTGAATTGGATCGGAAGGAACGTGGACGAAAGCTACACGATGAAATAATTAGCATCGAAGTAGTTCACTACGTATTGTTTATTCCCCATTAGAGATAATATTATATAATTGATTAAAGATTCGTTAGTTTCCAAATTGAGTCATGTATTAATATTGATGTACTGATCTGAGTTCCTTCAGTTTAAAAGAATTGGACTGGTATACCAATGTAATGAATCATTTTAAAATATAGGATATGAAAAATTGGACGGTTTAAAATATAGGATACAAAAAAGAAGTATATTTATCATCATTTGAGTTGAATAACAGTGTAATGAATCATTTTACATGGATATCAATGTATTATGAATTGACTGGTAAATTACCGTTACCGTTGGTTTTAAAAAAATATTACCGATGTTTTACCCAAAAAATGGTAAATTTACGGTTACCTTACCGATTATGCTGGTATATCGATTTTACTTTTAAATGGTAACCGATTGGCAATGGTAAATGTAACGACCCAGAATTTTTAGAAATTAAAATTTGAATATTTAATTTATTTTAAATATTTATAAGTGAATTTTTAAGTCAAATAAATTTTTATTTGAATTTTTGGATTTAATTGGATAATTAAATCGATAATTTAATACGTTAAATTATAGAAATAATTGAAAATATAGTTAAATATGATTGAAAATGATTAGGAAAATTTTATTTTATCATATGGAAGTTAGAAAGATATTTTAGAACTTTTAAAATCGAATTAAAAGTTAATTTGTGAAAATTGAATATTTTAATAATTAAATCGACTAGTGGAAATAGTCAATTTTTGAACAGTCTCAGAATTGAACGAAACAAGTTCCATTGGATCCGTAATAGTTAGTTATTACCGGATTTCAATTTTTGTGTCAATCGGAGTTACCGTTTGAGCGTGGCAGCTCGAAACGCATCGATTTATTTTTAATATTAATTTGGCGAGCTAAAATAGCCATTTTTCAAAAAGTCTCGGATTTCGACGAAACCAGTTTCATCGGATCCGTAATGTGATATTATTGTAAGGTTTCAAATTTCAAGTCAATTGGATTTACTGTTTGTCCGTTACAAATTAAAACGCCTAGAAATCGACTTAAATCGGTTTAATTCAAATTGAGCGTTTACAGCCATAACTCGCACATACTTCCGAATTAGCTTTCGAAACCTGTTCCATTGTGTCCGGAACGCGGGGTAAACCCTAGAAACGCTGGTTACGGCGCGTAAATCGGAGTTCGGAATTTCCGGGATGAATAGTGTCGCTCGTTCCTTATAAATAGCCCTACCCCTTCACAAAAAAAAAAAAAAAAAAAAAGAAACAAAACCCTAGCCGCCACCCCCCCCCCCCGAACGGCCAGCAGTTCACCTTCTTCCTCCATGTTTTCCTCCCAATCTAGGCGAAATTAGATGAAGGCTCCAACTAACAAAACGTAGAGCATATCGAGACGGAGAGATTCAACGGTTATGATCGGAAATGGAGTCGTGTGGAGGGAGCTACAGGCCCGCGTCCCTGGGGTGTTGCGCACGCTTTTCGAGGCACTGGGGGGGTGCGCGCGTGGCCGGTCTCTGGGCGTGGGTGGTGCCGGGGGGCGCGAGCGCGATGGTGTATCCTGATCATGCTAGAACTCGATGTGGAGGTGGCGATTTTTAACCCTAAAATTCAATATTGGGTTCGGCCTCATTTTTGTAACCTGGAGGCGTGAACGAAGGGTTGGGGAGAAGCAATGTGCGGATATGATGGATTTGGAGTTGAATCTAACGGCCCAGATTTGCATAGGTTATAAATTTATTAATTAAGTTGCAAATTAGTAAGTTTAAATACGTGTAAACTTCAATAATTCATAACTTTTTCATACGAGGTCGAAAACGCGCGAAACCAGTTGCGTTGGAATCGTATGGACGAGCACTACGCGATGGAGTTGGTTTGGAGTCGTTTGGAGTTAGTGAGAATTTTGGGTAAAATTAAACGTCCGTTTAATTTTATTCGAAATAAATCGCTAAAACGGAAATAAAATCAAGGTGAGAACTTCTCACTCAATCGAATTAGTTTCGATTTTATTTTAAATAGTTAGATTTAAAATATTTGAATGCATGTTTGAATGATGATTGTTATCTATTAATTGTTAAAATAGACATTATGCGCCGTTAGTAAGCGGATGTTATTTATTAAAAACATATACCGCGAATATTTCATAAACAGTGAAATTGGTATTATATATAATATCAATATATATATATTGGCATATGTATATATTGCAGTTGATTGATTTCCCGCATTTATTTGTTTAGCGGATGAGACCCTATTACGCCGTTATTAAGCGGATAATATTTAATAAGAACATATACCGCAATAATTTCGTACTGGAGCGAAATTGGTATTGTGCTAATGTTTTTGGATGCAGGAAAACAGGTTGGAGGGATCCAATTGGATTCCTCAACAGTATTTATTTGATTTCAGATATTTTGATATTTGATGGATTTTCATATTGATATGTGATATCGTTGTAGTCGTGATTGACTATTTGGTATGTAGCATCATTGGACCAAGTTTTGGAATTTTAAAATGATTTGTAAAGTGATTTTTGAAAATATACTATATGTTTGGGATTTGATCTATTTTAAATAAATAAACGTTATAATTTTTAATGTTATAAAAATTATGATTTTTGAGAAATATAGTAAAAAAAAACTGATTTTTGAAAATATGATGCTAACGATTTTATAAAATAGTTTAATCGGGATTTTAGAATTTAATGTGAAAAGTTTAAATATAGGATTTATAAAATTTAACTATTTTATGAATCAAAAGGATGAAGTTTTTAAAGGAATTTAAAGACGTTTAAAAAGAATAATATAAATTGATTTATATTAAGAGATTTATAAATGGATATTTATAAATTGAAATATGGACATTATAAAACGAGTTTTTATAAGTGTTTGAATGAAGTGAAAATGAATTTCATAATTGAATGGAATTTATAGAATTTTATACGGTGAAGTTATAAATGGAATTTTATAACAGTAGGTTTATAAAATTTATTAAGTTATTAAAATAATGATTTTGGATAAATGGATGAATCTTATAAGTTATAAGATTTATAATTTGGGAAGTTAAAAAGAACGATTTTGTAAAATAATCGTTTTATAAGCATTTGACTTATAATATGAACTTTTAGTTTATAATTGAGTTATAAACCGGAATAGGTTAATAAACGAATTTATAAAAAGGAAGTTTTTATAAATAAATAGAAATGGAATTTATAAACGATGTTTTATAAATTCGCAAATGACTTATTTTGATAAGAAAATTGTTGAAACCTATAAATGGAGTTATATTCACATTTTTGAATAGTGAATAATCCTTTGAATTAAAACGAATAAAAGGATGAGATTTCTTAATGAAGTTTATTCACATTTTTGAATAGTGAATAACACGTTAAAGAAAATGGTTTGAATGTGAATGTTTTAAATAGAATTAAAACGATCTAACGAAGTTTTAAATGTGTTAGAATTCGAAACCATAGATTTCAACGTTGATTGTTGAAATAGACGTTTTCGAGAAATAAAAGGAAATAGTGGACTATAACACTGTTGTTATAGTAAATGATTTCCGAAAGGAAATGTTTTGTATAGTATTGGGATTTATATATCTATTTTAATTTTGAATCCCTATACTAGTGATTTTGGGACGTCGTAACGATGTTTTACGCAACATTCGTTTTGGCCCAAATAAATATGTTAAGTGAATGATTTCCTTAATAGAAAGAAATATATACTTAATTCGATTTAAGTATATAGAATATTTTCCAAGTGTAGAAAATAAAAAGATTTGTGAATTACTTATTTAATAAGTATGGAAATGTTTTCCAATATGAAGCGAATAATTAAAATTTATCTTTTTGAAGATAAATTGAAATGGATAATTGAAATGATATGCATGGATATTTTGAGATATAAATTCATTATGGAATTTATAAATAGAAAGTGGAATTTGTATGAAAATAAATATTGATTTATTTTTGGAAGCATTGAAATTATATATCTTGTAAAGATATTTTTGAAAATAAATAATTTGAAAAATTATTTGGAATCTGGTGATGTGTGCATATCAGTGATAGTTCAATAACCGACTATCAATATTTCCCTTTGAATGGGTAATTGATGTGATTTGTTTGAATTTGAATGTCACACTTATTTTTAAATAAGCGCTCACTATTCGGGTTAACCGGGAAAGGACCATGGGGTCGTATAACCCATTCCGAATATGTGATACGTCATTGTGAATTGCATTGAAGATCGGTGTTGAAGACCCGGTATTTGCGAGAGCGATAGGATGACCTGTCGATTTACTCTGCACCGAGTTGCTCCGGTATAGAGTTCTCCATATGTGATGGGAAATCCGATCAGGATTGTGAATATCCGGATTGCAAGGACTTCTTTGTAAGTGCCTTCGGTTTTGTTCGAGCCCGGAACAGACTTGTATGGATTGTATGTCTGACATTACAAGTTGAGATATAAAGCCGATTTCTTTCAAATATATTTCTGTGGTGGCGGAGAATTTATTCTTTTAGCTTAACACCCTTCTCTGAGACGTACGAGCTCAGAGGTTATATAGTTGAAGTTATCAGCGATATATTCCCAATTTGGTAATGTGACATGCTGAGTGTTGCTGAAATGATCATTGTGTTGATTATTGTGATAGGATCGTTTATTTGATCGTCTATCTTAGTGATCATTGTGTTGATCATTTGTTGACCCAAAGCATGGCTTTTGTATAAAGTATGTTTTTGTGGACGTGACTTCGTCGAACCTCACACCCCGGAAATGGTCAAAACAGGAAAGATGCAGCAAGGTTATGAGGGGTAGCACCCTTTAGGGTATGTACATTTCCTTCTGGATAGAGGTAGTATCATGGTATGGAGCCCAGATATTTAACCTATGTGGTTACTACGAATTTATTACTTTGTGGTTGTTGGTTTTCGGGATCCCGTGAGAAAGGTCGTTTACGATCGGGGAATGGCGTGCTCGTGTCAGTAGTTACCCAGTTAGGGGTAACCCGGCCTTGTGTTGGCAGAGTTCCGGTTTGGTTCTCGGGGATGTCTTTCCAGAGGCATTCTCATGTGGCAATGGGAAGTTCCTTGGCCTGACCATTTGTTGGAAATCCAAAGAAACAATACGTGACTTGTACAGTTTTAGTCGTAGAACCTGCCATCTAATATGGTAGCTAATAGTAGGCATAATATAATGGTACCTATGCTGGCTAAGATTTATATTCTACTTTCGAAATGAATTTCTTCTACACTATGCACTAATAATAATATCAAAATTTATTTGATTTTAATACGTATCAAGCATGTTTGACTATCATAAGGAGAAATCTTCTCCAAGTCTGCGTTTGCATTGTGTGTGTGGCAGGAGGCCTTATGGTAGTCTCATTTTTAAAGAGCATTGCGAATTGATTAAAAATATTCCTCTATTTTGATTTTAAAGATAAATAAACTGTTTTGAGTTCTCACACCAGTCACATGACTGACTTGGAGTTTATTGTTTTCCTTCCTAAACTCTGGGTGCCCACCAATTTCCACACGGGCAGTCAAGAGTAAGGTTTATCAGGATATTCTGGATATTCTGGAGTTGCTGGAGGCAAGCTGGATGGCATGGCGTATTACTAGTCTATATAGTATTTCTTTTTCCGCTGCACTGTTGTTGTTGTTGCTGTATACTCTGATGATATGATGTAATGAAATGTAATGTAATAACTGATATAGTTCTTTGTTTAAAGATTATTCATTTATTATTATATGTTGTTCCGCTGCGAATTGTGAGATTCTGATGTTGTTCTTGTTTTCAGTTTCGTCCTATAATTTCTATTTTCTATTTTTCTTTTCCCTTCTCTCTGTTTTCAAGTTCTCTATTTTCTTCTGTTTTTCTTTTATCCCTATTCTCTTTTTCTTCTATTTTAAAATTTTCTATTTTATCTCCTCCCTATTTTTCTATCTTCTTCTCTCTTCTTTTCTACTTTTTCTTTTCCTAAATTCTTTTTAAAATCCATAACTATTCGGTTTTTCGGCAACGAAAAATCGAAGCGTTACATGTGGTATCAGAGCTTATGGTTAAGCGACAACCATGGTTCTGTTGGGTATAATTCATTAGAGATAGAGTCAGTAGTACTCTAGAATGAATTTGAGTGTAATAATAGCTATGAGAGCGTATTTATTAGTGAATATAAAATTGTTTTATATTGTGATGATTGGTTTGTTGAGTGGTATATGAACTTTCGTCAGCGTGGTCCGCAAGACTATGCCGAAGGGGTTTCTAAACACTTGAATAGAACAATTCGGCACAATATTGATTTTTAAATTGGGTAAATAAAATAATTTTACCTTGAGTATATTTTATTTATGAAGGAATAATTTTTCAGAATAATTAAAATGTATATAAGTTGATTGTTTAGTTGTTTGAATAACCTAAATAAAAGGATAATTGTATAAGCAAAAGAATTATAAGAATTAAATTATAATTAAATGTGATTTACAATTGTGAAATAAAACTTATATATATAAGAAGTGAAACTATATGAATATATCTATGAATATGAGTTATAAATAAAAATGAATTTAAAGTTAAATAAAAATTTACTTTAGAAATGGAAATATAACTTAAGTGTTGTTGAATGGAATTGATATTAGTATCAAAGTAAAATGAATAAAGTTAAGTGATAGATATGAACTTGAGTTATATAAATAAAATTCAACTGTTGTAATTGAATTGAATGACAGGATTGAATATTAATCAATTAAATGTAAATTTAAGTTGATATGAAATATGAATTTAAGTGTTAATTCATTAAAATCTAAAGTTATTGAAAGTTGAATAAATTGGAATGAAAATCAATTTAATTAAACCAATCGTAAGCAAAGGATTTTGGTTGTAATTAATATACATTGGTTGTTGTATGATTGTTAGTTGATTGTATATAATTCATTAAGTGTTAATGAAATTGATTTAATAAAATAGGAAGCTAAAGTAATTGAAATTCAATTGGAAATTAAGTGAAACTTAAATAGAATTGAATTTGAATTGGAAGTGAACCAACTTAAATATGAATTAGTGAATGCAAACTAATTAAAATTGAGAATGAATGTTGATAAAATCCAATGTAACTGAATTAAATGTGATTGAATTGAAAACCCAATTCATTGTATATTAAAGAGAATATGAATTTGTTGAATGCTAGTTGGTTGATGTTTGCATTTGTTGTTTAGTTGCATTTGCTATGTGACATATATAGTTGATATGTTACTATATGTTGTATATCGATACTATTGTCTATATGCATGATTCTCATGTTGTTTGTTGAGTGATTAGTAGGTGCGGATCGCGTTTGCTTCGCATTTGGAGCTCGCTTTCGCGCTATATTAGCCGTATACGCTTGCTAATAAAATATAAGGTACATATCTCGGATTAAATATAGTACTTTTACACTTTTTCCCTGCGGGATGCCTCATTACTTGATGAGATGTATATTTGTGATATATATACTGTCATTTTTTTTTCGGATCGAGCCGCGCAAAGGAGACTATGGCGAATTTTTCCGAAAATTTAAGGCGTTAGAAAATTTTGAGAAAAATTTGGAAAGTTTTTGGAAAACTTTAAACTTTGTTTTGAAGTTGAAAGTTAAACAATAATAGTTGCTTTTGAAAAGATAACTAAGTATGATTTTGAAAACTTAGTAAAGATTGTAAGAAGTTTAACTAAGAATTTTTGGAAAGTTAATAGATTCTGTAACTTTTCTTACTTAATAATTTCGAGGACGAAATTCTTTTAAGTGGGGAAGATTGTAACGACCCAGAATTTTTAGAAATTAAAATTTGAATATTTAATTTATTTTAAATATTTATAAGTGAATTTTTAAGTCAAATAAATTTTTATTTGAATTTTTGGATTTAATTGGATAATTAAATCGATAATTTAATACGTTAAATTATAGAAATAATTGAAAATATAGTTAAATATGAATGAAAATGATTTGGAAAATTTTATTTTATCATATGGAAGTTAGAAAGATATTTTAGAACTTTTAAAATCGAATTAAAAGTTAATTTGTGAAAATTGAATATTTTAATAATTAAATCGACTAGTGGAAATAGTCAATTTTTGAACAGTCTCAGAATTGAACGAAACCAGTTCCATTGGATCCGTAATAGTTAGTTGTTACCGGATTTCAATTTTTGTGTCAATCGGAGTTACCGTTTGAGCGTGGCAGCTCGAAACGCATCGATTTATTTTTAATATTAATTTGGCGAGCTAAAATAGCCATTTTTCAAAAAGTCTCGGATTTCGACGAAACTAGTTTCATCGGATCCGTAATGTGATATTATTATAAGGTTTCAAATTTCAAGTCAATTGGATTTACCGTTTGTCCGTTACAAATTAAAACGCCTAGAAATCGACTTAAATCGGTTTAATTCAAATTGAGCGTTTACAGCCATAACTCGCACATACTTCCGAATTAGCTTTCGAAACCTGTTCCATTGTGTCCGGAACGCGGGGTAAACCCTAGAAACGCTGGTTACGGCGCGTAAATCGGAGTTCGGAATTTCCGGGATGAATAGTGTCGCTCGTTCCTTATAAATAGCCCTACCCCTTCACAAAAATAAAAAAAAAAGAAAAAAAAAAGAAACAAAACCCTAGCCGCCGCCACCCTCCCCCTGAACGGCCAGCAGTTCACCTTCTTCCTCCACGTTTTCCTCCCAATCTAGGCGAAATTAGATGAAGGCTCCAACTAACAAAACGTAGAGCATATCGAGACGGAGAGATTCAACGGTTATGATCGGAAACGGAGTCGTGTGGAGGGAGCTACAGGCCCGCGTCCCTGGGGTGTTGCGCACGCTTTTCGAGGCACTGGGGGGATGCGCGCGTGGCCGGTCTCTGGGCGTGGGTGGTGCCGGGGGGCGCGAGCGCGATGGTGTATCCTGATCATGCTAGAACTCGATGTGGAGGTGGCGATTTTTAACCCTAAAATTCAATATTGGGTTCGGCCTCATTTTTGTAACCTGGAGGCGTGAACGAAGGGTTGGGGAGAAGCAATGTGCGGATATGATGGATTTGGAGTTGAATCTAACGGCCCAGATTTGCATAGGTTATAAATTTATTAATTAAGTTGCAAATTAGTAAGTTTAAATACGTGTAAACTTCAATAATTCATAACTTTTTCATACGAGGTCGAAAACGCGCGAAACCAGTTGCGTTGGAATCGTATGGACGAGCACTACGCGATGGAGTTGGTTTGGAGTCGTTTGGAGTTAGTGAGAATTTTGGGTAAAATTAAACGTCCGTTTAATTTTATTCGAAATAAATCGCTAAAACGGAAATAAAATCAAGGTGAGAACTTCTCACTCAATCGAATTAGTTTCGATTTTATTTTAAATAGTTAGATTTAAAATATTTGAATGCATGTTTGAATGATGATTGTTATCTATTAATTGTTAAAATAGACATTATGCGCCGTTAGTAAGCGGATGTTATTTATTAAAAACATATACCGCGAATATTTCATAAACAGTGAAATTGGTATTATATATAATATCAATATATATATATTGGCATATGTATATATTGCAGTTGATTGATTTCCCGCATTTATTTGTTTAGCGGATGAGACCCTATTACGCCGTTATTAAGCGGATAATATTTAATAAGAACATATACCGCGATAATTTCGTACTGGAGCGAAATTGGTATTGTGCTAATGTTTTTGGATGCAGGAAAACAGGTTGGAGGGATCCAACTGGATTCCTCAACAGTATTTATTTGATTTCAGATATTTTGATATTTGATGGATTTTCATATTGATATATGATATCGTTGTAGTCGTGATTGACTATTTGGTATGTAGCATCATTGGACCAAGTTTTGGAATTTTAAAATGATTTGTAAAGTGATTTTTGAAAATATACTATATGTTTGGGATTTGATCTATTTTAAATAAATAAACGTTATAATTTTTAATGTTATAAAAATTATGATTTTTGAGAAATATAGTAAAAAAAAAAAAACTGATTTTTGAAAATATGATGCTAACGATTTTATAAAATAGTTTAATCAGGATTTTAGAATTTAATGTGAAAAGTTTAAATATAGGATTTATAAAATTTAATTATTTTATGAATCAAAAGGATGAAGTTTTTAAAGGAATTTAAAGACGTTTAAAAAGAATAATATAAATTGATTTATATTAAGAGATTTATAAATGGATATTTATAAATTGAAATATGGACATTGTAAAACGAGTTTTTATAAGTGTTTGAATGAAGTGAAAATGAATTTCATAATTGAATGGAATTTATAGAATTTTATACGGTGAAGTTATAAATGGAATTTTATAACAGTAGGTTTATAAAATTTATTAAGTTATTAAAATAATGATTTTGGATAAATGGATGAATCTTATAAGTTATAAGATTTATAATTTGGGAAGTTAAAAAGAACGATTTTGTAAAATAATCGTTTTATAAGCATTTGACTTATAATATGAACTTTTAGTTTATAATTGAGTTATAAACTGGAATAGGTTAATAAACGAATTTATAAAAAGGAAGTTTTTATAAATAAATAGAAATGGAATTTATAAACGATGTTTTATAAATTCGCAAATGACTTATTTTGATAAGAAAATTGTTGAAACCTATAAATGGAGTTATATTCACATTTTTGAATAGTGAATAATCCTTTGAATTAAAACGAATATAAGGATGAGATTTCTTAATGAAGTTTATTCACATTTTTGAATAGTGAATAACACGTTAAAGAAAATGGTTTGAATGTGAATGTTTTAAATAGAATTAAAACGATCTAACGAAGTTTTAAATGTGTTAGGATTCGAAACCATAGATTTCAACGTTGATTGTTGAAATAGACGTTTTCGAGAAATAAAAGGAAATAGTGGACTATAACACTGTTGTTATAGTAAATGATTTCCGAAAGGAAATGTTTTGTATAGTATTGGGATTTATATATCTATTTTAATTTTGAATCCCTATACTAGTGATTTTGGGACGTCGTAACGATGTTTTACGCAACATTCGTTTTGGCCCAAATAAATATGTTAAGTGAATGATTTCCTTAATAGAAAGAAATATATACTTAATTCGATTTAAGTATATAGAATATTTTCCAAGTGTAGAAAATAAAAAGATTTGTGAATTACTTATTTAATAAGTATGGAAATGTTTTCCAATATGAAGTGAATAATTAAAATTTATCTTTTTGAAGATAAATTAAAATGGATAATTGAAATGATATGCATGGATATTTTGAGATATAAATTCATTATGGAATTTATAAATAGAAAGTGGAATTTGTATGAAAATAAATATTGATTTATTTTTGGAAGTATTGAAATTATATATCTTGTAAAGATATTTTTGAAAATAAATAATTTGAAAAATTATTTGGAATCTGGTGATGTGTGCATATCAGTGATATTTCAATAACCGACTATCAATATTTCCCTTTGAATGGGTAATTGATGTGATTTGTTTGAATGTGAATGTCACACTTATTTTTAAATAAGCGCTCACTATTCGGGTTAACCGGGAAAGGACCATGGGGTCGTATAACCCATTCCGAATATGTGATACGTCGTTGTGAATTGCATTGAAGATCGATGTTGAAGACCCGGTATTTGCGAGAGCGATAGGATGACCTGTCGATTTACTCTGCACCGAGTTGCTCCGGTATAGAGTTCTCCATATGTGATGGGAAATCCGATCAGGATTGTGAATATCCGGATTGCAAGGACTTCTTTGTAAGTGCCTTCGGTTTTGTTCGAGCCCGGAACAGACTTGTATGGATTGTATGTCTGACATTACAAGTTGAGATATAAAGCCGATTTCTTTCAAATATATTTCTGTGGTGGCGGAGAATTTATTCTTTTAGCTTAACACCCTTCTCTGAGACGTACGAGCTCAGAGGTTATATAGTTGAAGTTATCAGCGATATATTCCCAATTTGGTAATGTGACATGCTGAGTGTTGCTGAAATGATCATTGTGTTGATTATTGTGATAGGATCGTTTATTTGATCGTCTATCTTAGTGATCATTGTGTTGATCATTTGTTGACCCAAAGCATGGCTTTTGTATAAAGTATGATTTTGTGGACGTGACTTCGTCGAACCTCACACCCCGGAAATGGTCAAAACAGGAAAGATGCAGCAAGGTTATGAGGGGTAGCACCCTTTAGGGTATGTACATTTCCTTCTGGATAGAGGTAGTATCATGGTATGGAGCCCAGATATTTAACCTATGTGGTTACTACGAATTTATTACTTTGTGGTTGTTGGTTTTCGGGATCCCGTGAGAAAGGTCGTTTACGATCGGGGAATGGCGTGCTCGTGTCAGTAGTTACCCAGTTAGGGGTAACCCGACCTTGTGTTGGCAGAGTTCCGGTTTGGTTCTCGGGGATGTCTTTCCAGAGGCATTCTCATGTGGCAATGGGAAGTTCCTTGGCCTGACCATTTGTTGGAAATCCAAAGAAACAATACGTGACTTGTACGGTTTTAGTTGTAGAACCTGCCATCTAATATGGTAGCTAATAGTAGGCATAATATAATGGTACCTATGCTGGCTAAGATTTATATTCTACTTTCGAAATGAATTTCTTCTACACTATGCACTAATAATAATATCAAAATTGATTTGATTTTAATACGTATCAAGCATGTTTGACTATCATAAGGAGAAATCTTCTCCAAGTCTGCGTTTGCATTGTGTGTGTGGCAGGAGGCCTTATGGTAGTCTCATTTTTAAAAAGCATTGCGAATTGATTAAAAATATTCCTCTATTTTGATTTTAAAGATAAATAAACTGTTTTGAGTTCTCACAACAGTCACATGACTGACTTGGAGTTTATTGTTTTCCTTCCTAAACTCTGGGTGCCCACCAATTTCCACACGGGCAGTCAAGAGTAAGGTTTATCAGGATATTCTGGATATTCTGGAGTTGTTGGAGGCAAGCTGGATGGAATGGCGTATTACTAGTCTATATAGTATTTCTTTTTCCGCTGCACTGTTGTTGTTGTTGTTGTATACTCTGATGATATGATGTAATGAAATGTAATGTAATAACTGATATAGTTCTTTGTTTAAAGATTATTCATTTATTATTATATGTTGTTCCGCTGCGAATTGTGAGATTCTGATGTTGTTCTTGTTTTCAGTTCCGTCCTATAATTTCTATTTTCTATTTTTCTTTTCCCTTCTCTCTGTTTTCAAGTTCTCTATTTTCTTCTGTTTTTCTTTTATCCCTATTCTCTTTTTCTTCTATTTTAAAAATTTCTATTTTATCTCCTCCCTATTTTTCTATCTTCTTCTCTCTTCTTTTCTACTTTTTCTTTTCCTAAATTCTTTTTAAAACCCATAACTATTCGGTTTTTCGGCAACGAAAAATCGAAGCGTTACAGTAAATTTACCGTTACCATAACAACCCTAGTTCCACTCATAGTTATCGATCAATGACCCTGCAAAGTATATTTCCCCTTTAACCCCCTCCCTGCATATAAGATGATAGACCATAAGAAACTCTTCTCTTTTTATCCAAAATCATTACTTCCATCTTACGAGATAGATATATTTTGTGTTGTTTTTTGGTTGAATTCATACATATAATATTAAATTATTCTATAGCAGCTCAAACTTCAGCAAGATGAAGAATCATGTAATCAATCCTCTACATATACGAGATAGCTTCTTTCTTTGATAACTTCTGATGGTGATCTAGCTGAGCAGTTCCTGTAAAATTTACATGCAGCGTGAGCAATCTATTTTATTCATTTCTTTCCATCATACTTATTATCGATAATATGATGAGCTATGATTTTCATTATGTGAAAACTTTCTGATGCCTCTTCATTTGAGTTTACTCAGCATTTTCTGTGATATAGATTGTAGGATCATTATATTTCATCTTTGTATAACTTAACAATTGTTTCAATCCATCCGGAACAATGTATATCCATGAACCAAGTTGCAAAACATGATATAAATTAACTAATTAATTACTAAATGGTGATCAGTCCTTCAAAAAACTGAGTTTTGACATAAAGATAAGTGATTGAATAATAGAAGTTGTATTTACCGAATCACCAATTGGTACACTCACTTTTTTCTGTGAAAATAAACGATTAGTTAGAAACAGTAGAGGAACCAATAATGTGTAACAAGGTGGTATAAATGTAGTAGTAAAAACGAAGTGTCGTTACTTGCTTGTGTATGTTTCCTCAAACTAGAATCAATATCCAACAGCATTTAACTTTACAAAACTAATCATGTCTTTCACCTTGTTTGTATCAGAATAGATAGCACAAAGCAAAAGCATACATACTATTGAACATACCTAATTGCTCCATTTTGGAGTCAGTTATACTAAGACTAGGTGTAGAATTTGAATTATCTTTTGCATGTCTTGATGTATAGTAACTGAGTCCTACAAAATCGTATGATCCTTGTATCAATGCAGTTTCCTATTTAGTGAATTTTGGAAGTCTTTCACCGATTTTCTCATATAGGCTTGTTATTTTCTATTTGTTAATGGCTCCACATACCTAAGTCCACACAATAATCTTAATACGGATTTTAAGAAATGTACGATTACAAACATTCTTTGTTGCTTACTGACCATCGAAGCATCGATTCCATTTCTTTCAGCTCTTTTGCTTTATCTACATCTGAATCTGGCTTATGCCATGTGCTAAATTGAGTGATTCCGATTTCTCTTCCTTGTTCAGACTAAAAATAAAAAGGTGCAACACATTGTTAGAAATGAATGAGTTAGAGGAGAGATTTGGGAAGAAGAAAGCATTATAGAAAGTCCCATATCGGGAAATATTTGTACCAATTCCACTATATATACTACAATCCAACATAGAATAGAATCAAAAGGAGAATGAGTACAAAGTGTGGAAAGGATGAGGCAATGTTGGTATGTAGGCCTTCATGTTAATATTATATGTCAAAGATATGGCCTTAATCTCGTGACTAAATTGGGCCATTTTCTTCCAGACGCGCGCACACGACGGTCACAACCTAGAAATAGGCACATCCTCCAGCATATAAATAGGCAGCAATATTGTTTCAACTAAACAGTTTCTACTAGACTCGGACGCTTTAATCGGTAATACCTTTCATACTGATCTTGTTATGCATTTTGGTGTTACAATTTCTCAAAAATAATTGACAAATTAGTGATGATTTTTGCCGTTTCTATTTCTGCGTTATTTTGTAACTGTTAATGAAGTTACAGTTGGTTTCGTAATACTTTTCGATAGTTGCGAATAATATTTTTTAAACAATATTGATAATTGTAGACGACGATGTCTGAAAATAACAACAACAGTAACGCTGCACCAATACAGACGGTGACTAACGCTCAGCCAGCACATCTGCTTCCGACAATGGCACTGTCTCATGGAGAAAGGTCAGAAAAGTTCAACGGGACGGACTTCAAGCGTTGTCAGCAGAAGATGTTTTTTTATCTAACAATATTAGGCCTAACCAAGTTTCTAACCGAAGATGCTCCTGAAGTTGGCGAACTCGAACCCGATGCAATCAAAGTGGAGGCCGCAAATGTCTGGAAAAATTCGGACTTTATGTGTAAAAACTATATTCTCAATGATCTGTATAATAGCCTCTACAGTGTCTATTGTACTATTGCAACATCCAATGAATTCTGAATGGCCTTGGATAGAAAGTACAAAACTGAAGATGCAGGCATAAAGAAATTCATCGCTGGCAAATTTCTCGACTTCAAGATGGTAGATTCAAAGATTGTGATCAATCAGACTCAGGAACTACAACTGATCATCCGTCAATTGCAAGATGAAGGGATGATACTTAGCGAATCCTTCCAGGTTGCCGCAACCATTGAGAAACTTCCTCCATCATGGAAGGACTTCAAAAATTACCTTAAGCATAAGCATAAGGAAATGACAATGGAAGAACTCATAGTTCGTCTGCGAATTGAGGAAGATAATAGAAATTCTAAGAAAAAGATCTCTTAGAATATGACGGCCAAAGCAAATGTTGTTGAGTCAGACAAATTTAACAAGAGAAAACATGAGAATGCGACTCAGAAGTCAAAGAAGAAATTTCAAGTTTCTTTCCATAACTGTGGAAAGAAGGGGCATATAGCAGCCAAATGTCGCACTCCCAAAAAGAAGAAATCAGAAGCAAATACGGTTCAACTTATAGATGACATTTCTGATATGGATTTATGTGCAGTAATATCAGAATGCAACCTTGTTGATAATTCAAAGGAATGGTTTGTAGACACAGGTGCCACTTGACACATATGTGCTAATAAGTGGATGTTTACAACCTATAAAACTGCAACTGATGATGAACAACTTTTCATGGGCAATTCGTCTACATCAAAGGCCGAATACAATGGAAAAGTTGTGCTGAAACAAACTTCTGGAAACGAGCTTACTTTGAGTGATGTTCTTCACGTTTCAGAAATCCGCAAAAATTTGATATCAGGGTCCTTGCTTAGCAAGCATTGTTTCAAATTAACCCTTTGTAGCCGATAAGCTTGTATTATCAAAGAATGGAGTGTATGTAGGAAGAGGATATGTATGTAATGATTTATTTAAAGCAAATGTAATAACTATTGTACCAAACACTGATATGAATAAAAGTGAATCTTCTGCTTATATTGTTGACTCTTCTAATATATGACATTCTAGATCAGGGCATGTGAATTTTGATACACTGCGAAAAATGATTAATCTAGAATGTATACCAAAATGTAACATAGAATCCAACTATAAATGTCAAATTTGTACAGAAGCAAAATTGACAAGAACCTCGTTTCATCATGTTGAACGAGAAACTGAACCTCTAGACCTTATACACATTGTTGTATGTGATTTGAAAATGTGTCAAACTAGAGGTTTTTCTTGTCTGAAACATCGATTTTCTTTCTAAAATGCGGTTCTTCATCCTCAAATCATTATGTTAAGTTCTTTTCTTTTTGAAAATATTTTCCAAACCCTAATTATTTTGCACTATTTCCTTCTCTAGTTCCTCTTCCATTCAAATTTCTACATTTTCTATATTTTTTAATTCCTTTTTCGTTATATCATTTGTTGAAATAAATTCACCACCGTTAACTTCCGATTCCATAGGAAAATTCAAAATTTTGCGGTTAATCCAATTTTTTGTGTTGGGCATTGGTCTGTTCTACTTATTTTATATTTCTTACCGTGAATTTTTTTCCCACAATTAACTTGAAATGCTAACGTCTCTTGCTAATTCAAATAATTCTTTTTAAGAGACAATGTCTTGCTGTTAGGTTATTTTCCATTCTTGTTCAACATAGTTTGTTAGTCAATAGATTGTACATTTGCCAAAATATATTTTCTTGTTTTAAAACATGATGTTAGTGATATTAGTCTCATTAAAATTGTTTACTCATTTATATATTCTCTATTAAAAGAAATTAAGTAAAGAAGTGAACATTTCAGCTTTACATATTTTTGTTTGCTTGCTTGTTTGCTTGAATGTAAACTAATATTAAAAATATCAAATAGTCCGAGATTGAAAATCAAATAAGTTAAATCATTTTTATAGTTAGTATTTATAAATTTAGTTGCATACTTGTATACCAATATTGAAGATATCAAATAGTCTGAGATCGTTCTGAGATGTATTTTATGGTCCGAGATGTAATTCGTAGATGAACTGTGACGATCCGGAATTTTCAAGCATTTAAAATCGGAATATTTAATTGATTTTAAATATTCAATAGAGTAATTTTAACTTGAATTACAAATATCACTATTTGTTTGATAATTAAATAATAGAAATTAATAATTAGAAGTGGAGTAAATTGTTGAATCTAGAATTTTAAGACTGTTAAAAATATAATTTGAAGGCTTATAAATTTATATTGATAAGATTGAATATAATAGAAGTGTTAAAATTGAATGTAACACTGAATTGTTCAGTTTCGAAAATTTTATCGTTTTAAATTGAATTCAAAAATAGCGTTCCGAGGCTCGGTCTCGGAATTCGACGAAACAAGTTCCATTGGGTCCGTAATATTGAATTATTATCGGATTTCAAATTTCGTAGAAATTGGAGTTGCTGTGTGAGCGTACGATTAGTTAACGCGTTGAAAATTTAATAAAACTTTGGTTGATCAAATTAATATCATCGGTGCGTTCTTAAACACGCTTTTCTTTTTATATTCAGCTGAGATTCTTTTTCAACCAGCTGCCCTCCCTTCATATCGTTGTCTCCTCTCGTACATAACAACATCATCGCGTCCCCTTTCAACAGTCAACATTCCAGAGCACGCCATTCTCTTGTTTTCCACTATTTCTATAAACCCTTCCTTTCCTTCAGTTAAATAAAAAAAATTGAAATCGAAATCAATGGCCGATAGAAACATTCCCTTCTTTCATTCTGTTCGATCGAGAAATCTAAAAAAAAAGAGAAAAGGGGGCAGCCGCTTAGAAATCAAATCGATTCAGCTCGAAGGGGAATCACGCGATTCGCGTATCGCGATCCAGGCCGAGTGACGAAGAGAAATCGAGAGGCGTGCGAATACGAATTCTCGAGCGACAGGTCGCGACTACTGGCGACTTTGATGCGAGGCAGCGAAGTGGGTTGGGCAATCGGCTAGGGGGGCCGCTAGTTCGATTTTGGGGTGACGATGGAGGAACTGGCGGCAACTCGAAGTGCGAGTTTGAGTTCAAGCGCGAGAGGCCGGTCGCGAGCATAAGGATCGAGTCGACATTGGCTTAGCTGAGGTATTTATCTTTATTGATTGATATCTGTATGTATATTCTCATAAAAATATCTGTAGAAAAGAAATTCCCAATATATGAAATATATATACAAGTATGAATAAATATACTGGTATGTGAAGTATAAATTACAACTCATTTTAATTTCAGTTTGCATTCCAGTTTAAAATTTGATGCTGGATTTGAATTTAATTTCAGGAGTTCTATAAATATAAGCACAGAAAAAAAAATCTTAACCTATATGGATTTCAGGTTATTTTCAAAATAAAATAAATATATATTGTTCAAAGTTTGGGAAGATACAGAGATTTTAAATATTGAGAAGTGTATATAAAATTTGATTTTTAACCTATATAGATTATTTTTATAAGTATATAGTTCAAAAGAATAGATTTACCCATTTTAAATCTACTGATATATTTTTGAAACAATATTGTATGGAGATAACTTTATTTGATAAAATTAATTAAAATTTATTCTAGATACGAAGGATTTTTCAAAAGGAAAAATTAGATTAAAACGAATTATTAGTTAGTAAATTATTGGTTAACTAAATTCATCAAATTGAAAATTTAATTGTTAGTTAATTTAATTTGTTTATGGGATTATCTTAGATGTTAATAAGTCATATTGTGCAAGGTTAAAACTAAATCATTAGTTGATTGGATTTTATTAAAAAGAAAATGAACAGTTGAGTAAATTTTTAGCCAATTAAATAATTTAATAAATTGTAAAAATTATTATACAAGGTTAAGTACTGTGAAGAAATGGACCAGTCGGGAGAGGATTGCATAATTAAAATCAAAGGTGAGTTAATCTCACTCAGTGAATTTAAATTTAATTTTAAATGATTAAATTTAAATAATTGTTGAATGACTGAATTGATTGATGTAATATAGTATGATATTTTGGTATTGGTATACTATATTGTGCTAACGTTGTGGATGCAGGAAAAAACAGGTTGGAGGGATCCAATTGGATCCCTCAACATTTATTTAAATTATTTAAATTCCCCTGTTATGATGATTTGATATTTTATGATGGATTATGTTGAAATATTGAATGTTATGGTTTGAATGGATATAATTGGGTATAATGAATTTCCAAAAATATGTAACTTGGATGTTGGAAAGAAAAATAAAGGAAGTGAATTTGTAATTAAAATATTTAAGGAAATTTGAATAAATTTAAGAATGAGAAAAAAAATAAAGTGACATAAGAATTCTAATTAATAAATCTTGAGAACAGAAAGGAGATTTTTGAATTAATAGGAAGTTAATGAATTGTAAACTCGAATGCTAATATCGAAAAGAACAAAACATTTATTTTAAATTTAAGATTTTAAATTTTGAAAGGAACAAAGAAGAAAATGGGAAAAGCATGAAATTTGTATATTTCAGTTGAAAGATTTAATATCAAATAGAAAATAATAATAATAAAAACAAAGTCCATAATTAATGAATTTTGAAATGAACCGAGCAAGTAAAGAAATTTATTTCAAATAGAATAAATTGGAAATCAATTTGGGAAATTGATTTAAGTGCTTGAAGTTGGAATACTCTCTGGATGGCCAAGTACATGTTTTTAATAGTAAATTTGTAAATATAAATTAATTGTTTTAAAGTTGTTTTTTTTAGAAAGCAAGTTTTGTAAAATTTATTATTTCTAATATTTAATTTCTAAAGCAAGTATTTCCTTTAATATATTATAGCATTAATTATTTAAAAGGGACTTAGTATTTGTTTTAAATATGAAAACCCGATTTTATATTTTATAAAGTAACCTTATTTTCTCAAATTCATATAGTATGTATTTTATCCAAGTATTAAAGTAGTTTTATTTTTAATGTTTTAAAAGTATATATATTTCAAAGTAAAATGTTTAATTTTTTTTTTTTAAAATCTAGTTTTGTGCTTGGTGATTTCAGAGGAGATAGAAATATTAGGGAAAGTTGATTATGGAAAGAAAGGGGGTTTTGGAACTGTTTTCAAAGGATTGAAAATAGAAATATATCTTGTAAAGATATTTTGAGGTTAATAAATAATTTGGGAAATTATTTATTCTTTGAGTGGTGTTTGTGAATATTAATTGATAGTTAAATAACCGACTATCAATATTGGACAATGCGTTGATCGTTTCGAAGAGACCGGGATCGAGATTTATTTCTCGAAAACCACTTCGATCCGGTTTGTACGTTTGTGTAAACGATTTTGGATTCGAAGATGGAGCAGTGAAGTGCAAGGGCTAGTTACTACTAATCCTGAGAATATTTCCAAAATGGATGTAGTAGGAATAGTGCCTTCGGTTCCTTTCGAACCCGGGACAAACTTGTATGGATGAATGCTTGCGAAACATCGTCAGGTGGACGATGGGCATTCTAAGGGATATATTATATAAAGGTAACGCTTAGCCTCAAGCCTCATCAAATGGGAATGGCTGAAAATCAGGGGATATGCAGCAAGGCTTCGTGGGTAGCCCCCACTGGAGGGTGAGGTCATCCCTGTCTAGATGTCCCTTTATTTTGGCTTAGTGGGCGATTGCTGATCCCAACCGCGGGGTGATCTTGCTCGGGACTGTCCCGTAAGGGATGGTTCCAGTCTTGTGTTGCAGGGCAGTTAGGGTGGCTCCTCGGTACGCTGATCTTGACCGGGTACTGTGACAGATGGTAACCCAATGCCTAGCCATTAGTTGGAATCTTTTTCCCTACGCGCCCGTACGGTTTTGATTGTGCCCAACTATTGCTGAAATGTGAGATGCAAGCATTTCAGCTAGATTCTATTTACTTTCTATAGACACTATTATAATATCAGAGGATTTCTATAAAAATTGTTTTAGCTATCGTAAGGTAAAAACCCGACATGTTTATTTGTGGCGTGGTCTTTCGAGATGCTTTTGTTTTCAAAGGATTTTTGAAACTTTAATAATCAATTGGGTGTGGTTTTCTCACGCTTGTATTCCAGACTGACTCGGTTGTTATTTAACTGTAATGCTCGGGTCAGACCGAGTATTATAGGATATAGGAGATGCTGTGGGGCTCAGGAGACGAGCTGGATGTCGATACGTACTCTCGTACTTGTTTATATATATATTCCGCTGTTTGAGTTGTTGTGTATCCTTTGTATTGTATTGATGTGAGCTGTGATTGATGTACTCTGATTATGTAATATATGTAGACAGATATATTTAATTTTGAGTAAAGATTATTTATTATCTATTATATTTTATTCCGCTGCGATGGCTAGATTCTGATATTGTTTTCTATTTTCCTTCTTCTACCTCTTCTTCTTAAACCCAAATGGTTCGAATTTCTGTACAACTTGAGTTGATTGTTGTAGAATAGTGTTTACTCAAGGAGTACGGATTTGCGGGTCATTACATGAACACCCGATATACATTTATTTCATCCGAGATCTCACTCGATACGAGATCAGGTCCCTAAAATCTTCGAGACGAAACATGACCGAAATCCAAGGTTAAAAACCCTTCTTAGCATATGACATATTTCATGAAGAACAAGCTACAGTCTATTATTGCTTTATCGACCACATAGGCAGAGTTAGTTGCTACTGTAGGGATGACTAAGAGGAGGTTGTACTTGTTGCTGTTGTTAGAGGATCTTGATATGATGCAGAAGCCTTGGCCATTCATATAGTCCAAATGCTATACATTTGGTAGATAATCAAGCTTACAGTGCACATACCTAACATATAGATGTGTGGGTTCCTCCTTATGTCGGAAGAGGAGCATCAAAAGATAAAATTAGCAATTGTGCATACAAAAGACAATCCGGTGGATATGATGACGAACTCGATTTCGAGGGAGAAGCTTGAGCATTATTCAAACTTGATTAGCTTGACTAGAAGCTATTGGCGCCTAATGGTGCGGATCTAGTGAAATCTTTTCTTTATTAGTTGAGTTGGTAAATCAATATGAGTGGAGAGATTGAAGATTTATTTGTTGCGTCATGTTGGAGTGTTGAATTTATTTGTCACGGTACATCAAATCATAGTGTTGATTCTTAGTCAAAGTCATGTTATCTTCGAAGAGATATTTTCTAGTAAAAAATTTCGAAGTTTCTTACTCCTTAAGCCATCTTTTTTCTTCTATATAAGCACAAAGGCTTCAACCATTATAATCAAGCAAATAAAGTGAACAAATTCAATTTTTTTAATCTAGTAATCCTCTCTTTTAATTTTTATTCTCTCCCTTGTATCCCATAAAAATTCATTACTAAAGGAAAATTTTGGATTCAGTTTTTTCTTGTTATTGGATCTATAGTTGTTTATATCTGTGAATCTTTTAGTCTTCTAATCGATGACTCTAGATCGATTTAATAAAATTACACTTACAGTAATGTAAACTTTTTGGCACTTCCACACAAATTCGATGTCCATACACACGCACTTCGTTTAGCGTTGGTGGCGGACTGAAGCTTTCTTCGGCTGCGTACAATACTTGCACTCTGCAATGTTCCGCTCATCACTTATATTGTCCCCTGCTCCACTCTTTTTACTCGTGCAAACCCATTTCTGTACCGGTATCCCAATTCAATATCCCTCCATTACTTTTTAAGTGGGCACATACATGATCATGATACCACTTCTTGTACCAAAAGGGATTCCCAATGGTATGTGTTACTATTCTCATATATATACCATGCTTTTCTCCATGTATCTTGCATCCGAATTAATTGATTTTTTAAAATGTATATCCATATATGCATATCATGTCTGTATCCAGAACAATGCATATATTTGAAAATCCGTATCCATATCTACATCGTGTCTGTAACCAAAACCATGTAGGTATTTTCTAATATCCAAAATATGAGCGTTCGAAGAGTTAAAATAGGATAAATTTTCAAACAGGACCTCTGGAAAAAACATATTACAAAAGTAGGTCTCATCGAAAACTTATTGCTGAAATAAGCCTCGTTTTGAAATAAGTTTGCGCAAATATGGATTACGCAAGCTTATTTTTTTAAATAGAAGGCTTGTGCATTCCATATTTGCGCAAGCTTTATGTATATTGCTTGCGCAAACAAGGAGTGCACAAGCAATATTTCGGGCATCAAAATTCCAGCTTGCTTAGATCCATCCCTCATTTTCTAAAAGCTCATCCATCTTCTCAAAATCCATCCAAACACATTATTTTTCCAAATTCAAACTTCTTAATTACATTGTCAACCAAATAGTTGCTAAATTCTACATGGAAGTCTTCTTCATCTTTACAAAAAAGGTTATCGTTTATGTTGCTCAAATTTTTTATTTTTATTATTGTTAAAAATTAATAGTTATTGTTGTTAGTGTTGATAAGTATTAGGTAATGGTGTTGGTGCTGTTGAAAATCACTGAAAACTTATTGTAGAAATAAGCATCGTTTTGAAATAAGCTTGTGCAAATATGGATTGTGCAAGCTTATTTTTTTTAACAGAAGGCTTGCACATTCCATATTTGCGCAAGCTTTATGTATATTGCTTGCGTAAACATGGATTGCACAATCAATATTTCGGGCATCAAAATTCCAGCTTGCTCAGATCTCTCACTCATTTTCTAAAACCTCATTCATCTTCTCAAAATCTGTCCAAACCCTTTATTTTTCCAAATTCAAACTTCTCAATTACATTGCCAACCAAATAATTGCTAAATTCTATGTGGTAGAGCCTTCTTCATCTTTACAAAAAAGGTAATAGTTTATGTTGCTCAACTCTTTTATTTTTATTGTTGAAAATTAATAGTTATTGTTGTTAGTGTTGATAAGTACTAGGTAATGGTGTTGGTACTGTTGAAAAATTAGGTAGTGGTTAATCAAATAGAAAAACATAGTTGTTAATTGAAAAGCTTAATTGATATGTTAATGTTTTATTGTTTATTTTGATGGTAGACATGATTGTTTGAGAGATTGACGATGAAATGTTGATGAAACATTATGATGTACTTGTAGCGCAAATCGGTGTTGCAAGCTCAATTCATATTGACGTTGATGTCGATCATATTCCGGAGACACAGTTCGAAACAATATACACGTTCGTTTAGGCGAAGTTGTTTCTAGCGAAAGAAGCGATCATCAAATTCGCGTTGATGGAAATATGCTGACGCCTCTACATCCCATTAGTCCATCCATGCCACGGGGCTATGACCATATCCAAATTGTTATTATGGAGGTACATGTGTAGTGGTCGTTTGTGGAAAGCAAAAGAATGCCGGGTGAGGATTTTTCGGTTGTAGTTCGTGCAATGAACACAGCCGAATCCTCGTGAAATTGATTGTTGTAATTATTTTAAATGGATTGATCAACCATTGTGCAAAAAGGGGCTCGAGTATGCCTATGAATTGCAAGCCGAAATCAGTCGTCTCAAAAAGGTGAATAAAGTACTAAGGGAAACCACTGGGAGACCAAGATTTTGGTAGTCATTTGGGCATAGGATAATGTCGTAAAAATTTTGGTTTTTGTTAAACTGCAGTATTTTGAATATGAATTTTCGAATTGTTTGTTTTTGTTTTAACCCGTATTGTGTGTAGTTAATCAGTCGGCTAAACACTGAGGTGATTTTGGGTTTAAATGTATTGTAGAACTACAGTGTTGATTCTGTTAGTGAAATATATTGGTTATATTATTATATTGATTTTCTCGCTTGTTTTTTCTTGAAGATCGAAAATAAAAAGTCATTATAGTTTTCTAAAGCTTAAACAACGGACATTAATCTTGACAAATGGGCTCTTATTTATTGATATATCCTCTTCTAGAATATTAATCTTGATAAATGTTTTAACTTGGAGAAAAATTACATGGAAGTGGTTTAAAAAGTTCAGCAGCTGCTCCATGTGCTAATTTCAGATTGTGAGTAACGATGCAAGGTTCAGTTAGATAATTGCCACGATGACATCCAAGGCTGCTACAACACCCTGGGACGTGCACTACGAGTGAATAGCCTTGGGTACTAAATGTCCATGGCTCGTTCACTGTAATCCAATTTTAAATTCTGTCTCTAGATTCTCGGAAGCATATTTGGCAATAATCTTTGAAGTCGTGCCTAGTGATGAAAATAATACAAGACACGTTACTTTGTACCACTGCGTTGAAACTTGAAACTCTTTTCTTTAGTTAAAGTTGATGGGTATATTTTTATGAGGTATATAAATCCGCGCAACAACATAGAGTGTTTTGGCAGATGTTTTCTTTACTAGAATACCATCAAACCTAAAATGGGATTTAATGAGGTTGCAGTATTTTGCCGACTTTTCTATATCATAAAACAGGTTCATTTTTTTTCTTGCATTACTCTTAAGAAGAACCATATAACAACAACGATTAAGATAAGTTTATGTACTTTATGTGAATTAAATTCTTACACGCTTTTTGTGAAGAAAACCGCCGTATCCATCCTCTAAAGCTTGTGAGACATCCCAATGTAAGAGTCTTAACATATGGTGTTATACCTAGAATGTGAATTACATGTTAGTATATTGTGAAATCATACCACAATTTTTCAGTACTCGCCATTTTCTATTAGCTCGTTTATGAGATTGTAATACATTATTCCTTCTTGATTTATTCCTCATTTCAAGGTACCATCTATTTTCACAAGTGAACATAAAAAAAAGTTGATTTATAAATTTTCTTAGTTGTTGGAATCATATAAGCTTCAGTTTTGTATTTATTTTTCTAAATAAACATCATTTTTAATCTTCATTTTTGCAGGTTCACTTAAGTATAATGGATTGATTTTAACATTGCAGAATTCTAGACCAAGAGGTTGAGAAAGGGTATGAATTTAGTCCCATCTCCTTTATCATCTTTAAATTATCCTGCAAGCATTTGACAACAATATCCATTTCCCAATATACATGGTTTATATTGGATATGTCAGCAAGTCATTCTTTTACGATTTCAGTTTTTTACTTTATCTCTGTGGTACAAATCTGTGGCAGCATCTCCATTACTCCTCCCCGGGATTTTATCCGTATAACGATTAGGTATATTTTTATGCTGCAAACAATGAAAAAGGATCAATAATATCCCATATAGAGATATGGTGCTAGAAATAGTTATTATCATTTACGGTTTGCATTCTGCTATTCGTTTCAAAAACTAGAATATTGTGAAATATTATACTTCCATTAGATTTTATGAGGCTACAAGTTATATATATTATAATATATTTAGCATATGGTGCTCTTGGTGAGTGAAAGTGTCCGAAATACTAGGTCCTCTTCCTCCTTCATTCCATGCTCCCTCCACCTAAAACCATATCACATATTATGATATGGTTCAACATATGTATATATAGGGCTAGGATCGACTACGTCTCATTTTTTCTACACATCAAATCCCCTTGATTTGAACCACATGTTTCGAATTAAATAATATACTTTCTCTCTCCTGAAGTGAGCTGTGAAGTGAGATGAGAGAGAAGGTATATAATTTAATTCGGAACGTGTGTTTGAAATCAGGGAGATTTGAAGCGTAGCAAAAGTCAGGTGTAGCCGATCCTTGCCCATACACACACTACACATCTACACATCTATGTACAATAAGTAAATAAATTTAAGAAAAACATACATGGTTTGCAGATGCTGCAACACCAAATTTAAATTCATTAGAGAACATAGACCGTCCTATATCAACTTCAAGTGGAACTGAAATGGTCCATGGTTGTTGGAGAAATCTCGGTCTTCTCCGCATCGTGAAGTTAAGATAGGCACTTTAAGATTAAAAGTAGAAATGGAAGCACAAGAGTTTATAATTCTCCAATATGGAGATTCTTCCACTACACAAAAGAATAGTAGGATTACAATAATATGATTACAAAAGTAACTCAAACTTAGTGGCTCACTCAAGCTTGAGGATAAAGACTTCTCAAGCTATCACTCTTTTCTCTCAAAGATGATCTTTCTAACTCTTAAATTTTTTCTCACTCTGAGAAGTGGCTTCTTCCTTGGATTCTTGGATGGCTAGTAATAGGGCTCCTTCTCCTATTTATACTACTCAACCTCCATAGTGAATGCTGGAGATTACTTGCATCCGACGGTAGAGATTGATTCTCTAGAATGCTCCACACTCTTTAGGAATCTCTACACTCTTCCATTCCCTTCTTTATTCTTCCATACTCTTCCGCAAGGTTCTAGAAGGTTCCACACATCTCTAGAATATTCCAGAGGGTTCCAAACTCTTCCACAAGCTTCTACTGAGTTCTACACTTCTCTACAGTTCTCCGGAACATTCTAGAAAATTCTAGATTTCTCTAGAAATGTCTAGAATTTTCTAGAAACTCTCCAATTAAGGAGGGATCCCAACAAATCTCCCCCTCCCGACTTAATTGGGGGGTAGTAGTACGCCGACACCTTGACAGCAGTCTTCAAACTTCTTTGTTGGTACTACCTTGGTCATTATGTCAGACCAGTTCTCATCTGTGTGAACCTTGTCAAGATGTATTTTCTTTTCCTCGAGGACTCCTCGGATCCAGTGATATCTTGTATCAATATGCTTTGTGTGGGAATGAAATGTTGAATTCTTTGCCAAGTAAATTGCACTTTGATTGTCACACTTCAAGACATACTTTTCTTGATCCACTCCCAATTCATGCAACACATTCTTCACCCACAACATCTCCTTGCAAGCTTCAGTAGCTGCGATATACTCTGCCTCTGTAGTGGATAATAAAATACACTTTTGCAGCTTTGATTACCATGAAATAGCTCCCCCGGCAAAAGTGGTTAGGTATCCTGATGTCGATTTCCTTGAATCAATGTCAAGTCTGCATCTGTATATCCTTCTAACACAGGTTTTCCTTTTCCAAAGCATAAACATCTTTTGGAAGTTCCACGTAGATATCCGAGGATCCATTTGACTGCAACCCAATGCTCATTCCCTGGGTTATCCAAGAAGCGACTGACGACACCAACTGCATAAGTGATATCTGGTCTTGTGCATATCATTGCGTACATGAGACTGCCTACTACAGATGAGTATGGTTTCTTCTTCATTTCCTCCTTGTCCTTTTCACTTGTCGGACTCTGCTTCGAACTTAGCTTGAAGTGCCCAACTAGTGGAGTGTTAACCGGCTTTGATTTGTGCATGTTGAACCTTTCCAAGACTTCCTCGATATATCTTTCTTGGGATAGCCATAACAGTCTTTTTGATCTATCACGAGTTATTCTCATCCCAAGAATCTGTTTAGCCGGCCCCAAATCTTTCATGGCAAAGCTCTTACTTAGATCTTTCTTTAAAGCAGCTATCTTTATGCGGTCTTGTCCAATGATTAGCATGTCATCAACATAGAGCAGAAGTATGAGAAAGTCACCACTTACATACCTCTTTATGAAGACAAAATGATCGCTTTCCGTCTTTTTGAAATCATGTTCTTGCATGAATGCGTCGAACTTCTTGTACCATTGCCTTTGTGCTTGCTTAAGTCCATATAGACTCTTTGTGAGGCGGCACACTAGATCTTCTTTGCCTGGAACTTTGAATCCCTCAGGCTGTTCCATGTAGATCTCTTCCTCTAGGTCACCATGTAGAAACGCCGTCTTGACATCGAGTTGTTCAATCTCCAAATCTTGCACAGCTGCTAGGCTAAGCATAACTCGGATTGATGACATCTTTACCACGGGAAAGAATATCTCTTCAAAGTCAGTACCTTTTTCTTGTCCAAATCCTTTGACGACTAATCGAGCTTTGTAGCGAGGCTTTGAACAGTTCTCTTCGGTCTTGATTACATACACCCACTTATTCTTCAAAGCTCTTCTCCCTTTTGGTAGCTCCACTAGTTCATATGTGTTATTCTCATGCAAGGATTGCATTACTTCTTGCATGGCTATTCTCCACTCTTCTTTATGACAATCACTCATTGCTTCTTTATAGCTTTGAGGCTCCCCCTCATCAGTGAGTGTAACGTACTCCTCTGTGTTGTATCGGGTGGATGGTCTTCTTTCCCTTGAGGATCGTCTTGGCTCTGGTGCGATTGGAGTGCTAGATTGAGGTTCTACCTGAACTGGTTCATCATGAATTTCATGATCTTCAGCTTCACTGCTTTCTTGTGTGTTATTATCTTCATGTCGAACCAGAGTAGGTTCAATGTTCTTACTGCTTCTCAATCTTGGCCTCTCTGAATTCTTGATATCTTCAATTGTTTGGTCTTCGAAGAATACAACGTCTCTACTGCGAATAACCTTCTTGTTAATGGGTCCCACAACTGGTACCCAAATTCATCCTTAGGTGAACGAAGATAAATACACTCCTTTGTCTATGCATCAAGCTTAGCTCTCTCATCTTTGGGGATGTGAACAAATGCCCTGCACCCGAACACCTTGAGATGATTATATGAAGCCCTCTTGCCCGTCCAAACTTCCTCAGGAATGGCCCCATCGAAAGGAACTGATGGTGTGAGGTTGACAATGTCGGCCACAGCCATTATAGGTTCTCCCCAGAATGATTGTGTAACTTAGCATGAGAGAGCACACAACGAACTCTTTCTTCAATGGTTCGGTTCATTCTCTCAGCTAGCCTATTCAATTGTGGTGTCTTGGGTGGAGTCTTCTCTAGCCTAATGCCATATTTCTTGCAATAGTCTTCAAAAGGACCTCTATACTCACCTCCGTTATCTGATCGTACACACTTGATCTTCCGTCCAGTCTCACGCTCCACCATAGCATGGAATTCTTTGAAGGCATCAAACACTTGATCCTTTGATTTTAATAGGTGCAACCATACTTTCCTTGAATGATCATCAATGAAGGTGACAAAATATAGAGCACCACCAATGGATCTCTCAGACATCGAACATACGTCAGTGTGAACGAGGTCTAGAATGTTCTTTCTTCTTGTGGGCGGAGAAAATCTTTGGAAAGCAACCCTATGTTGTTTTCCAGCTAAACAATGAGCACAAGGATGAAGTGGTTTACCTTTCACGTCAGGGAGGAGTTGTTTCTGAGCGAGTATGTGAAGACCTTTCTCACTAATGTGCCCAAGTCCTTTATGCCATGTGTCCATATCATCAGTAGAGATGTTTACTTCTCCTTTGCATAGCTTAGCTTGCATTACATACAATGATCTTACCTTCTTTCCTCGAGCTATTGTCAAACTTCCTTTGGTGAGCTTCCACTTCCCTTCACCAAAGTAATTCATTAAACCGTCATCATCTAGGTTTCCAGCGGAGATAAGACTGAGGCGCATGGTCGGGACATGCCTCACATCTTTCAAAACAAGCTTGCACCCAGTGCTTGTCGTCAGAGTGATGTCTCCTATTCCAACAATCTTGCTTCTATCTTGATTTCCCATTTGCACCGTTCCAAAGTCACCTCTTTAGTAGGATGAGAAGAAGTTTTCATGTGGAGTAACATGGAAGGAAGCACCAGAATCAACAATCCAAGAACTCTCATCACAAGCAATGTTTAGAATGTTACTTTCACCAATGAGATATAGCAGATCTTCCTTTAATACTATGGCAGTAGTACTCTTTTCTTCTTGGTTCTTTGTTAGGCTTATTTGGTCAGGCTTAACATTACCGGCCTTTTGTTCTCTTTTGAAGCTTCAACATTCCATTTTCTTGTGACCCATCCTTCCACAGTAATAGCATGCAATCTTCGAGCGTGACTTGGATCTACCTCGAGATTGATGGAGATTTCGGCTCTTACTACGTCCACGGGTTTCATTCCTACCCTGATTCTCAACAACATTAGCTTCGGGATGGATAGACTCGTCTCGTTCCATTCTCCTTGCTTCTTCACCAAGAAGGCTGTTACTTACGGTATCCATAGTTAACTTTCCTTCCGGAGCTGAGTTACTTAGCGTGACAACAAGTGTGTCCCAATTTTCCGATAAGGAACTAAGGAGTAGAAGGGCTTGTAGCTCATCATCAATCTTCATATCAATTTTTGTTAGTTGATTTACGAGCCCCTTGAAGTTATTCAAGTGCTCAATCATACTATGACCATCCTTATACTCCAATTTCACCAACCGTCGAACTAAATTGGCCTTGTTGCGAGGCGTTTTCTTCTGAATCATGGACTCAAGCTTTGTCCATAATTCATAGGCATTGGTATAAGTAGAAACATGCTCGAATAGAGTTTTGTCGATGTACTTACGGATCATAGCAACAGCCTTACGGTTCAACAGTTCCCACTGAGCATCACTCTTTCCTTCCACCTTATTTTTGTAGATGATGGGATCATGCAAATCCTTACAATACAAGTGGTCCTCCATCATAGGCTTCCAACAGGAGTAGTTGTTAGCTGTGAGCTTGAACATGTCTCCATCATGAGCGACAATATCCTCCATCTTGAACTTACACGAGCTTGATCACGGCTACGGATGAACCTTGCTCTGATACCACTGTTGGGGAAATCTCGATCTTCCCCGCTTTGTGAAGTTAAGATAGGCACTTTAAGATTAAAAGTAGCAATGAAAGAACAAGAGTTTATAATTCTCCAATATGGAGATTCTTCGAGTATACAAAAGAATAGTAGGATTACAATAATATGATTACAAAAGTAACTCACACTTAGTGGCTCACTCAAGCTTGAGGATAAAGACTTCTCAAGCTATCACTCTTTTCTCTCAAAGAGGATCTTTCTAACTCTCAAGTTTTTTCTCACTCTGAGAAGTGGCTTCTTCCTTGGATTCTTGGATGGCTAGTAATAGGGCTCCTTCTCCTATTTATACTACTCAACCTCAATAATGAATGGTGGAGATTACTTGCATCCGACGGTAGAGATTGATTCTCTAAAATGCTCCAAACTCTCTAGGAATCTCTACACTCTTCCATTCCCTTCTTTATTCTTTCATACTCTTCTGTAAGGTTCTAGAAGGTTCCACACATCTCTAGAATATTCCAGAGGGTTCCACACTCTTCCACAAGCTTCTAGTGAGTTCTACACTTCTCTAGTGTTCTCCTGAACATTCTAGAAAATTCTAGATTTCTCTAGAAACGTCTAGAATTTTGTAGAAACTCTCCAATTAAGGAAAGATCCCAACAATGGTTGGGGTATGGGTGCTGTATTTTGGCTATCAAAGCATGCAATATGAGTATTTGACCTCTTGCTCCTGTAACTAATGGTCAACTTTTCCTTTGAAAGAGAAAGACTGGCACCATGTTTACTGGATGCTATTAGAGATGGATCACATGTCCAATTTGCATGTTCGGAAGTTGAGCCATGGTTTGTTTATTTTAATTGAAGGGGTTCCCTTTTCTTGCTTGTGATTAGTAATACACCTATGTGCATGTTTTTATAGAGGCTGGGAGCCTGTAAAAATAGTGTACGTATCTTGGCAGTTTGATTGGCATTGCAGCTTTTATGTATTTAATGGAGATTAAAAAGTAACTTTAAAAATTAACATAAGCAATAGACCATAGCTGCCAGGTGGGGTTTCAATTGCATATAGGAGTTGGTTGCAAGAATAATGTGATTGACATTTGAATGCACATATTATAGTTTTTAATTATACTTTTATAATTCTATATTTAATTTAGTTTTATCTAATTGGTGGTACTGGATGATCATCTAATACTATTTTTCATGAAGATGCATGCAGATATTATAGTTTGTCATTTGCTTCTGCTATGGATATAATTTTGAAGCCATAAAATTATTTTAGTTACTCTTCTTACAAATATAAGGTACACTCATGGGTTACAAGTATAACTATTGGTCAACCACTAAGTAAAAGTCAATGCCGCGTTAGCTCTACACTTGGGTGAAATAAATTCGAAGCAGATATGCTCATTGTGCTGTTAACATCGTTGAAAACATATTTATGCCTAGCAATGATGAGAGGAATGCACGTCAATGAAGAAATATGAGAATCAATATGGTTGTTGAATGCAAACAGTGTTGGATGGTGTTGTACTCGTATGCGTATCCCAAAAATCAGAACTTGCATCCAAATTCATATCAACTGACATTTTAAAATGCATATCCATATCTGCATATCGTGTCTATCCAAAACGATGCAGATATTTGAAAATGCATTTTCATATTTCATCGTGTCTGTAATCAGAACAATGCAGATACTTTTTGATATCCAAAAATATTTTTGAAGTCTAAAGAGTTTTAATTTTGGCCGTTGTTTCTTCAAGTGTCCCTTTGATCTGGTAGCATTGTGTATGTTAATATTCCAAGGCGTCTCTTTGGTTTATGTTTATTTTTCACAGAAAAGTTGTACTGAAGTCTAGGCTATCTAGGCTATGCAGTTGTGTTTTGGTATTTATATTCATGTAATACTTTGTTTTCAAGTCTCATGAAAAAGAAATCATGTTGCAGGTTGTTCTACTATTTAATTTTAAACTATGGTTCCAAGACAAAAACTATTTATTTTTAAGTATAGAACATTTCGAAATTTGTTGCATTCAATCTCACCAAGCATAGGAAGAGAAAATCATTTGTAACAGTGAATGAGACAATATTGTCAAAAATCCAACTAGCTTAAATTAATATTCAGATCTTATAGTTGTGTTCACGATGGAAATGCATGATTTTTGTGAGTGATGGGAGAGTTTTTACTGACTTATAGAAGGAATTTTTTTTAAGATAAGCAGAATTAGACGGAAGGTCGAATTCAAGCACCTCGGTTGATTTGGGGGCACGACACTTGGCTTGGAGGAGCATTAGGTAGTGGCGAACCCGAGAAAAATGGGAGACGATTTTTCTATGGAATGGGAAAATGTGGCGAACTCGCGGTAGGGTTTGGGGTAGGGTTTTGTTAAGGGTCGTTGTCGTGGAAATGGCGATGTGGAAGAGGCGAGTGAGATGTGCAGTCGGGGGGAAAAGATGGGGAAAGTCAGGGTGAACGTAGTGGTGAAGTTTTGTGGTATACGGTGGTGGGTGGTGGTGCAGAGAGGCAGAGGGGGTGGCTCGACTATGTTCATGGTTTGGGTACCAGTTCGAAAATTCAAACTGGGCTTGGATGGCATGTTTCTTTAGGGTCATTGGGATGCGGGGTTGCTAGGCGGCCGATGGAGATGGTCAGCGGTAAGGTTTCGATCATCGGTAATCGGTGTACATGCACGGTGGTGTGCATGCTATAGTCGGTAGGAAAAAACAAGAAAGGAAAAAAAGAACATGAGGTAAGGGAGAAGATTGGAAGTTGGGTCGTGATCTTCTTTGCCTTTATGGGCCGGGTCGATATGTTGTGGACTGGTTGTTTAAAATAAAGTAATGGTTAAATTTTTGAATGTTAATAATCCTTCAATTTTTTTAAAGAACATTGTTTTCTCATTAACAAAAATTTTCAATGGATATAAAGTTCTTGTGTTGTGACCCTCTCGGCTAACCTTACAATTTAAACTAAATTTATTAACTAATATGGAACTTAATAGATTTAATAATTAAAGTGAGCTACTAAAAGTAAAACTTATTTGATTAAATCATAAGTAAATAAATAAGTAATTAGATTCTAAATGGTTTAACCTTATAATAATTAATAAAATTTGTTATTTGCTGGATTAGTAATCGGAGTTAACCAAAAATAAATTGTTTATAATTTATTAAATTATAAGTAAATTTGGATCAAAAATACAAGTAGATTCAGTAATGAAAATTTATTAATTCTGATTGTAGATTGTTAAATATTAGCATTAAGCATTATTTTAGTTAATGATCTATGTCTTGGTTATTGTCCTTGAATATTTACTTTAACAACATTTGTAACAGATCCCCTTATGTGAATAATTGCCACCCTAAATATAAATTGTTTATTTTAAACAATTTGCCCTTTTTGAATTTATTGCTTGAATTCGAAGAAACCGGAATCGAATATCAGCGTTATCCGGAACCACTTCGATTTGAAAATCACTACGAACCTGTACGGGTCTGATTTTAGAGTTACCATGCTGGAATTGGATTAATTTGACAAAATCAACTATTTTTAATAAGTAACTATACTTGGACATTATGATTGTATCGACGGATTTCTATTAAAGGGTTTTGGTTATAATCAGATAAAAAACTCGTCGTGTTATACGAGTTATCCTGGTTTTAAAAGATTTTTATGACTTAAGTAATTTGAAATTTGGTGGAGGAAATAATAGATGTTTTTATTTAGAACATTTTTGCATATAGAAATTTTTGTTTAAAACAAGAGTTGTTTGAAGATGAATTTGTTTTGGATTAAAAACCAAGAATGGTTTAAAAAGTTAAAGTGTGATTTGGTATGTAAATGAGATAAATATGTATATATGTGGATATATGTGATTCCAAAATTGATTTGAGATGAATACTGGTGTTTGAATTCTGGAATCCCTCTGAGAATGTGAAGTATAACCCAAGGGAAAATAAGTTTTTTAACTTATAAGTGGGAAGTGATATTAATAAGAATTGGATTTGGAATGAAAAATTTAAATTGAGTAAGGTTAAATGGATTGAATGGAATGGAAATTTACTCAGGACAAGTTAATTAAGTTTTAAACTTATAACCTGAATTGGAAATTTCAATGTGAAACTAAGATTTAACTTATGAGAGTTAAATGAATTAAATTTCAAAATAAAAGGTATGGATTTGATGAGTGTTGCAAAAGGGAAGAAACGTGTGTAAATGATTTCAAAATGATTGTTTGAAATAAAAACGGGTTTCGAATCCTGGAAATGTGTGATGGATATTGTTGATTGGTGTTTTAGATAATTTGAAGGTTTATTTACTTTGATATATCCTGCTATCGTCTTGTTTATTATTTATAGTATATAAAAATGTAAATTGGATTATTTCGAATAAATTAAAAAGTGGATTGAAATGATATATCCATTACTTAAATTAAATGGAAATAAAACTTTATTTTGAAACTATCTAAATAATTTTGATTTTTAGAAATAAAAATGAATTTATTGAATGGAACTATTTTGAACTTAATTTTCAAATATTAAAAAAAAACTTATCAACCGGAATTGTTGAAAGAAATGGGCTTAAACTTTTGAAGTTAAATTGGGAAATAAATTGAATTCCGAAACTTGATTGTTCTAAAAAGATTTGGACTCTTACTCGAATCTTAAAATAAGTTTATGTAAGGGTAATTTAAATGAATATTTGAAATTTGGGCTCAGAATTGAATTATTTTAAAGACTTGGGTTGTTAAATTAAATATTGAGGGTTAATTTGATTTAAGTGATTAAATCGGTATTTTGAAAACCAAACTCGAATTTATACAAATCGAGATGGCTTAAAATTTGAAAATGGAATTGGAATTAATTGGAATTTTGATCGAAGTTGAATTAGTTCGAATTCAAATTGGAAATTGATTTGAATTGGAATGGGAATCGAAGTTAATTCAAATTGGAATCTAGATTGAAACAATTTGAATGGAAGTGGAAAATGGAAATTCATTTGAATTGGAGATTGGAAACTAAATCAGTTTGACTCTGAAACTAATTTCAGATAAATTATTTTAATATAAACTGTTTTAAATCCATCTTCTTAAATATTCTAATTATTTTGATTTTCTTTTCAAGCTATTTACTATACAAACCATTCTTTTAAAACTCAAACTATCTTATATTAACTATTTAACTATTTTACAATGATTCAAACTATTTGCTAAATTCAAACTGGTCAGAGTGGAAATTGGTTATATTTAAATCATGGATTTAAATATGAATTTGGATAAAATTGAAGTAATAACCCATATTGAAAATTGAAGCAATTCTAAATTGGAACCGAATTGGATGTTGAGGAAAAAATGATTTTGAAGTGAAGGAGTATATTTTTGAGTAAATATGATGATTTTAAAATAAAAGGTTGGATAGTATTATAACTAAAACTCACTTTATAAGAAGTAAGTAATGATACAAATGACTTTGAAAAAAGGAAATCGAACTTGAAAATTTTATTTCGCATTAATGAGATTACAAATGTTAGTTATATATTCAGATTTCCTTGTTGAATTTATAATCAGAAGAAATGATCTTGGAAAGATATTTGAGGGTGCTAAAATTGAGTTTATATAAGTATGAAGTGAACTCAGAAGTTATCGATCTGAAAATTATTCGAGTTGAAGGAATGATTTTATATGTATATGAGAATGAAACTGAAAGGGTTCTGAAACCCATTGATTTTGAAAGGCTTTTGATTTGGCAAAAAAGAAAATTTTGGAAATTTGGTAAACCAAATTCGAGATTTATCAATTTTGAAGATATCAATTTTGTGTAAATGAGGTTTATATATGATGCATATAAAGAGTATGATTTGAAAGGTACTATATATGTATATAATATGATATGTTTTGGGAAAAGATTGGAAAAAAGGCACCCCATTGAGAGTCGAAACTTATAGTAGGCGATCCACTAAGTGGTTATGCCAAGAACCCTAAGGGCGGGTTCAATGAGATTAGGATCCCAGAGGACGTCCGGACAAAACTCGAGTTCCTGAGATTGTGTTTAGGATAGCATAATTCGTGTGGCGCTGATGCCTATAGTTACATTGGTATTATGCTATGACGACAACATAACCCTTGTTTAACTACGATCTACTATGTTCCATAGCGTAAGTCGTGTGGAAGTGAATGCCTACGATCTACGTTTGACTTCGCTGGGAGAGCGGCATAGCATCGGTAGATTGTGATCTGTGTGGTCCACAGAGAAATTCGTGTCGCGGCGAGTGCCTACAGTCTACATTGGAAGTTGAATGGTGTAGTCAGTGATCTATGTGGTAAAGTTTCATTTGGTAGCATAATTCGAGTGGCTCTGATGCTTACAATTACACGGGTTTTGCTGTGACGGCAACGCAACCCTGGGTGTAGCTGCGATCTGTTGCAGTTCCCATGGCGAAGTCGAGGGGCGCAGATGTCTACAGTTTTCTTATGGATTTCACCGGGATGGCGAGGTAATCATCGTGCTAACTATGATCCATTGGAGGGGGTGATGATTTCCATAACATTTTTGAAAAGGTTTTTCAAGTATTTTCACCGAGTGTTGAAAACGGGTCTACTAAGTACTTGTAGATTTTTAGTCCTATGCTTGATCAACGTGTGACTGAATTTCTGTGAGAACGAGGATGAACTTGTTAAGACATCGAGTTATAAAAAGTATTTTTATATAAACCTAGCTTGGTAGTACTATATAAGTTAAAGTGTTTTAAAAATTGTATAATAAAATTGTAAGGAGTTAAAATGTTTAAAGGATGATCTAACTAATAATAAACATCAAAATTCTAATTCTCGCTTCGTTCCTTTTAGAGAACGAAAAGTTCTAAATGGGGGAGAAATGTGACGACTCGGATTTTCTGATGTTTGTTATTGGGTAATTAACTGTTTTCGATTGAAATATTAATTTATTAAGTCGAACAAATAAATTTCAGATAATTAAATTATCTGAATATATATGTTTTGATTAAAAACTATATTTAATCTTAAATTTTAAAGTTCCTGGGTGTGATAAATTATATGTATATGTAAACTCCACCATTTAAATTAAGATAAAATATCCATGAATATATATAGATAAATATATACATAAGTTTTATGATAATTAAAAATATATACACACATGTATATAAGCAAATATGTATATATGCATATATGAAGCAATGTAAATGAGAATGTGTATAAATGAAACTGTAGATACATACATATATGGGGGCAAATATATGTAGGTAAAAGTATATGTTAATATAAAATAATGTATATGTAAATCCCTTAATATATATATATATATATAGTGCATGAAAGTAAATGTTTATACTTAGCGAAACATCATCATGGTAAGTATTTAATTCTAGCAAGCAAAACATAAAATCAAGTCCCATAAAATAGAAACTCAACTCATATAATCAAATTAACCTTCATATGAATTAAATCAAAATGAAACAAAAGTAAAATAAAATAAGAAATTTAAGGCCTGTATACGAATAATAGGTTTCAGCCTCTTATTTACTTGTTCCGCTCATCTACATACCATATGTAATCACACATATACCATTCTAGTTGTTTACACCAAAATTGGTCACAAACCCCAAACGTATGAATATATATCAGAAATATCTGGACACAAATCTCAAATTCAAGCAAAATAGAGAACAACAATTCAGGAATAACAAACAATGATACGAGATTTATAGTGGTTTGGCTATCTCCGACCTACATCCACTTCGAACGATAATCCTTATTGATGTTCTTCGTAGATTACAGTTGATTATAGCAGATTACAATAAAGAAATTTTAGTACAACAGTAATGATGAAGTGTAAAGTTGAATCCGGCAGAGTCTGGACGTCAAATAGCCAAAAAGATCACTTTTCGATAGGCTCTAGGGGGCTATTTATAGGCGTAATAGGTTGATACCTTGCTCATACTTTGGGAGACTCGTTCAGGCATGTGAGTGGGCCCACGCGATCGATCCCATGAAGTTTCGACTCGATCCGTGATCGACACGAACCAATTTCGTATCGATCAAGATTTTGCCCAAAGGAGTTGAAACTTGGCATAAACCTTCCTTGGCTTATACGTAAGCTCATGTGTAAATTTCCTAGCATTGGGACCAATGGATTGTGACATACGATCGATGCAATCTCGTATTTTTTGAAGGATGCTGAGTTCGAATCCATAGTTTTGTACCCACCCCCTTCGTGCCGATCAAAGGCACGTGCTTGCTTGTGGCATGGAACGATAAACTAGGGTAGATCCACATTCTTCGCCGCGTTAAACGCTTCTCCCCTCGTGTCGTGGATGCTCTTTATTCGTATCCACACATCATGCTCACTCACATCCATGATTTCACAAGGTTATGTTCGCATCCATCGATCCACTCCCTTTTTCGTAACGATTCCACGGTTACATTTCATGTCGATTCGGTAAATGTCGATCGATATGAAGTGACCACATGGAATGTGTCTGATCGATACGATATGTAGACGAAAACGGGGACCAATGGATGGATACGAAAATCGTTCTCAGAATGGATACGAATGAGGCCTTACCTACTGGATACGAACCAGAGAAGATTCTGATGGATACGAAAGCATCAATTTCCCCCATGACCGATACAAAATCATCGATTCGAAGTGCACTGCCAGTCTCCATCCCGATCGATGCGAACGTCATCGATGCGAACCTAAGCCGATCGATACGAATAACATCGATTCGAAATACTGCCTTCCGACCGATACGAAATGTATCGATACGAACCACCATTCACGTACTTTAACCCATCCATATCTCTAGCATACGAACTCCGATTGACCTAAAATTTTTATCATAGCCTCCCCTTGCCTTGATCATCATTCCCAATCGATCTTGCCTCGATTGGAGCTTGGCCAAATTTAGACGATATCGATCACAACCTCTTTTCTAATCGATCTCGCATCCTGACATCCATCCTTTCCTAGCTATTCTGTTGATATTCCAGCCTTGACCGAAGGGTGGGATAACATTTGCCCCCCGAAACATGCCTTGTGATAATGTGTGTTTTGAATTGTTTCAAATCCGATATCTGAAGTCCATAGCCATATCATCCGAGTGCATCGTTCTTGACTGCTCCGAGTCAACGTCCGATTCTAAATCCAGTAACCAAAGCCTTCACCAGTTCTATATCCATCCGAATTCGATAACCGAGTCTTAATCCATCCTTATCGAATAACTGAATCCAGGACCTCTCCGGGTCGATATTCAAATCTATAACCTCTCCGGGTTCTTGTCAAGCGCAATCCACACTTGACGACCGTGGTCCAGTGTCCTTGGACGTCGTATAATGCCATGGCTTAAGTCCTAAGCCAAACCCTGGTCACTCCGGACCCTTGTCGAGCATGGTTCATACCCGATGACCTGTAATAATAACGATAATGTAGGGCCTAAGTCCTAAGCCGAATCCTGGTTACTCCGGACCCTAATCGAGCATGGTCCGTACTCAACGACCTGAATAAGTCGATTTGCCACGTTCGGGCAAAGAGACTCACCCCTTGCCAGGTATAATCCATACCCGATCATAGTTTGCCAAAAACCAAACAAAAATCCAATCAAAATCCAATCCAAAATCCAAACCAAATCAGAAAATCAAAATCCACATCCAAAACCAAAACAACATCCAAACATGAGAATAATCATCCAAACAGAAGTCCAAACCAGAAAACAAACAGAATCAGGAGTTCAAACCAAACTCCAAAACCAAGCCAGAAAAACGAGTATCCAATCCAAAAAAAACAGATTTCACAAACCATAGCATCGCAGTTTATCACCATTCAGTGCATGCCTATGTGCCATCTCTGTCCCCGTACATGAGTAAATGACTTTGTCGTTTGCCAGTATCTTGCTACTTATTACATAACATCCTAGTCAATTGATAACCAATAGACCATCATCCTTGGGCCTCACACCATCATTATTTGAGGTAGATGGTGCTCGCTCCTACTCCACCGCTGCATTCCGTGCCCCGACATACTGCCTTAACTATCCATTCCTCACATGCTCCTCAATTAGTCCTTTAAGTGCATGCAGCTGTTTGGTATCGTGCCCATTCAAATCGTGGAAGACACAGTGCCTTCTTGATGCCCTTTCACGTTCAGAAGGTTCTCTCCTAGCCAGCCTTCGATAGGGAAGGCGATTTCGGGTTTTAATGTATATCCGCTCCAATGTTTCATTCAATCCTGTATATGTAGAGAATTTTGGCTCTCTCAATCGTTTCTTATCTTTTTCCGAGCCATCGTCAAAATTCCTTTTTCCTTTAACTTTATCCTTATTCGAGCTTCCGCCAGATGGCCCTCCATCTCAGCCGCATACACCTCCCTTAACTTCAAATCTGTACATGCATCTTCTTGTCGGAGGAATCTCTCAGCTTCATGAAAGAATTCCCCAAGATCCAGTGGTGGGTCCCGTATCATAGATAGTTTGAAATCTGAATCTTCTCTGACTCCTGAAACTGCTGCCGTTAAAACCATCGATGGATTCGGCCGATCCACCGAAGCAATCATCGCATTGAACCGAGTTAAGAAAGCTATGAGTGATTCATCCGTCCTTTGCTTTATCGACCTTAACGTCGTCACATTTTTTGATCTTTTAACATGAACCCAAAACTACTTCAGAAACCTGTCCACCAGTTCCATCCATGTCCCGATAGATCCCTCTTCCAGCTGTCTGAGCCGCATTGCAGTTGTGTCCGTTAAGTATGGAGGGAAACATTGGGCCATAACTTTCTCTAATGCCCACAGCACTTCCATATGTCTTGTGTATCTCATCAAGTGATTAGTTGAATCAGCCATGCCATTATATACTTCCACGTTAGGTAGCTTGAACTCTGGTGGATTCCGAGCTATCCTGATTTCATGAGTAAACGGACTCCTATTACTCCTTCTAAATCTCTATTGGTCAAACCTCCGTGCATGGTTCGCCTGATAATCTCAGCCAATCCAGCATTGTCTGTCAGGGTTGCCCCCCGAGTCCCTGAAGGAATTCCGGTACATACTCTTCATCCCGTGCTCTTACATTCCTGCTAGCATCCTGTTGTGTGGTGTTTACTGGAATCCCTCCGTGAACTGGTTCATCGTTGTTGGGGGGGTATCCCTGAGCCTGGGTCCATCTGGATTAACAGGTGTATTCTGATTAGGGATTGCACCTTGTTGAGCTATTCCATTTGATTGCCTCTTTGGTCCTTCTATTCCAGCTCCATGGATTTAAACTCCTAAAGCTCCGACTGCCCCTGTTTGTCCTACCTGTCTGAGGAGGTTCTGCATCATTTCCTCCTTCCTTTTCAGAAACTCTTCATGCATAACTCCCATCATCATTTCCATTTCATCTCCAGTGATGAAAGCTCAAGTCTGGTTGGCTCCAAATGAAGCCTCTTGGCTTCCTTCATGTGGACTTCTCTCTGTCCTCTATCTTCTACTCGTTTGCCTTGTCATAGCTCTCTAGATCTGAATCCTTAAACCTTCAAACCTGAATTCCAAATCTGGTATAGTAGGTGCTAGTTGTTCTCAGTAAAAGCACCAAAGTGTTTGTACCAAAATTGGTCACAAACCCCGAACATCGTGAAAGCACCAATATATGAATATAGATCAGCAATATCTGGGCACAAATCTCAAATTCAAGCAAAATAGAGAACAACAATTCTGGAATAACAAACAATGACACGAGATTTATAGTGGTTCGGTTATCTCCGGCCTACGTCCACTTCGAATGATAATCCTTTTATTGATGTTCTTCGCTGATTACAGTTGATCACAGCGGATTACAATGAAGAAATTTAAGTACAACAGCAATGATGAAGTGTAAAGTTGAATCCGGCAGAGTCTAGACGTCAGATAGCCAAAAAGATCCTTTTTCTTTAGGCTCTAAGGGGCTATTTATAGGCGTAGTAGGCTGATACCTCGCTCAAACTTCGAAAGACTCCTTCTGGCACGTGAGTGGGCCCACGCGATCGATCCCATGAAGTTTCGACTCGATTCGTGATCTATACGAACCAATTTCGTGTCAATCAAGATTTTGCCCAATGGAGTTGAAACTTGGCATGTACCTTCCTTGGCTTGTACATAAGCTCCAGTGAAAATTTCATGGCATTTGGACCTATGGATTGTGAGATACAATCGATTCAATCTCGTATTTTTTGAAGGCTGTTGAGTTTGAATCCATAGTTTCGTATCAGTCCCCTTCGTGTGGATCAAAGGCACGTGCTTGCTCGTGATGTCGTACGATAAACTAGAGTAGATCCATATTCTTCGCCGTGTTGAACGCTTCTCCCCTCGTGCCATGGATGCTCTTCGTTCATATCCACACATCGTGCTCACTTGCATCCATGATTTCACAACATCATGTTCGCATCCATCGGTCCATTCCCTTTTTCATATCGATTCTAGGGGTGCATTTCGTGCTGATTTGGTAAATGTCGATCGATACGAAGTGACCACATGGAATGTGTCTGATCGATACGATATGTAGACGAAACAGGGACCAACGGATGGATACGAAAATTGTTCTCAGAATGGATTTAAGTGTTTCAATAGCTTCTTGTAATATAAATAATGATGTAAATAATTATTTTCAAATATTTTACATATATTTATAAAGAAGTTATTTAAAATATATAAATGATATTTAAAAGTGAAGCAAGAAATTTTGCAAATGAATTTTTGAAAAGTATTAAAGTATTAAAGATGATTTATTTGCAAATGAAGCTTTCAAATGAATATTGCAAGTAAAATTTATATAAGTTTCTTTGAATGTAGAATTTAAAGATGTTATATAAATGGAAAAAAAATTGATTTGCGAAGTTCATTTATAGTAATATACTTGACAAATAAATTTGAATCTCTATTATACAAGTATATTTTGGAATATTTAATTGATTTTGAAGTACTAATAGTATATTTATTGGTTCATTTACTGTTTGAATTTTTTATTAAACCATAATAATTGTTTTTCCATGATTTGAATATTCATTTTAAAAAAGTGTGTGAAATTAATTATGAAGATATGAAATTTTAAACTTTGATTTAGAAATTTAATGTAAGATTTGAGTATTCTATTAGTTTCAGTTTAATAATCTTGAGTTTATACGTATTTTAAAAATAATGAGTCTAATAAATTATCAGATTTAAGGAACTTCATTTTAAAGTTTATTATAATATTTTGAACTAAATTTCTAACATTATTTTAGACTGTTGAAAAATCTTTGCATAATGCTATGAGGATGTTTTAAATATATCTTATATTTTTACTAAGTGAATAAGGTTAAATGTTTTAACTTAATTTTTAGATATGTTCAAATATTAATCTTTTCTCTTCAAGGGCAAATACCAAAAACTTAAATTTTTATTCAATAATCGAATGGAGTTATAAAAATAAGTAGGACAGCAGAAGCTTAAGTAATATATTTATTTTGGAATGATTCATTAATGACTTAAATATTTAATGGAAACCAAATTATGTAAGTGATTGATCTTTACATAAATAAATGAATGAAAGGTAAATGATGGAAAAAACCAATCGAATAGACTTAAATAAATTTAAAATTCATGTTGTTTGGCCGATGGTAAGTTTGGGAAAGAATACTTCTAGTTGTTTAACTAATATATTAAGTAATTATCTAAAGCTGTTGAGCATAGGTTACGCTTGACAGTTTATTCATCACCTTGCATGATTTAAGATTTCTGAACTAAACAAACCATTGGTTACTATGGATGTATGAGGGATTCTTTAGTTGCATAAATGGTTGTATTGTTTGTTTTTATATGTTTTATTTTTGAAATATGATACATATATTGCAATTATTAATATTATTATTTTCCGGACCTCTCTGTACAAAGGAGACTCTACCAAAATTTAAGACTTCGATTTTTTTGTAAATTTGAGTTATTTTTCATATTTTAATTAACCTTATATATGTAGGTTTAATTGTTTATAAATTGACTGTTTAAATAAAATATAATATATTTTTGGATTCCTTCTTGTTTCTTTTCGGGGACGAAATGTTTTGAGCGGGAGAGATTGTAATGACCGGCATTTTTAAACATTTAAAGTTATTAAATTAAATAAGATTTTTGAATAAAATTGTTAGGAATAAAAAAACTAAGATTTTATTGATACAAATTAGATTATATTACAAATTACGAGGTTAATTAAAATTTCTATTAATGACATATGTATGCAGTAATATAAGGATGATAACAAATGTTAGTGTGTATTTTAATAATACTGGTTTGAATGATATTAACAATTGTCTGAATGTAAAAATCTAATTGATTAGAATAATAAATGTTAATAAGGAATAATAAATGTTTCTTTATTAAAAAAGAATCATATGTTTGTTTATTTAAAATGTTTGGTAGCTAAAAGTTGATTTCAGAGATGATAAACTACTATTTGGTAAGAAATGTATAATACCTGTTTATATCCAGTAGTGCATAAATATGTTTAAATCACTGTTTGATGGGAAATAATTTTTCTATTTTTCATTACATTTATTTAGTCCATTTTGATGTTCACCTTGGTAATCAATTGAAATTAACGTAATTGAATAATTTCAATTAATGTAATCTTATGTTTTGTGAAAATATAAGAAAATTTTGATTTAACGAAAAGAAGAACGTTTATATCAAATAAAATGAATGTTTCATTTGTGAATGTAGATTTGATTTCATTAGAGTAAAGAATAGAATGATTCGTTAAAAAAAAGAAATATATATTTATTTGAACGCTGTTTAGCATACAGATTGACAATAAGAATATGAATATAATTTAATTATGTTATTTATTACTGTGGTGTAAAACAACAAATTTATAAATATGTTTAAATGACTTAAGGAAATAATTGTCCTATTTCTCATCCATTTTGGTTTATCTATTTTGAAATTTAACTTTTTTATTAATTGCAATTAATGTAATGGAAATATTTCGATTAAAAGGAAAGAAAATGTTGATTGCAATTAATAGATTTGATAAAATAAACACACGTTTTGTGTTAAACAGAAATGGTGCTTTAATGGAAATAAAAGAATTGAACGTTTTCGTTTTTAAGGTAAGTATAATTTTATTAATTGTGCGTAGATAAAAATTTAAATGTGTACAAATTGAGTATTATTTGAGTGAATGAAATTAATTTGGTTACGTTTCGAGAAAAAAAAATTAAATTTCGAAATGTGTATGTGGTCCCTATATTTCTTTTTTATTTATTTATTGCATGTACGTTTTAAAATAGTTACCTCATTATTAAAACTTGGTCCATTCGTTTTTCCTTAAATTTAATACCTAAGCCTAATCTTTTAGGCTATATTTAATTCTTTCCATCTCATTTATGGTTATAAATTTTTTTATTTTCCTTTGGTTTATAAATTTTCTCATTCCTACATACATTTCCTTATGCATTATCAATACCTAAAGCATTTAAAACTAAACGTGCATTTTGTCCCTCCACCTTTATTTCCTTATTATTAAATAATCTATAATTTTATTTCTTCATTTGCATTTTAATTCTCTTAACACCTCATATTCATTTAGTTCACATCTTTCAATACTACGTTGTAAGGCTGTTCATATTTTACTTTATTTCAATTCGTAGTTTGTTTATATATACGTTATTAGCTTTTTATTTGTTTCCATCTTCATTCCTTTAGTCATATTTCATTTTTTTATCTCATCTTCTGTAGCTTCATTTTTCAAATAAAACTTCCATCTCCCTCTTCACCTTCCTCCTTCCTTTTTCCTTTTTTTCTTCTTTAAATCTCCCTCTTCTCTTTTTTTGCTTCATTTTTAATCTTTTTTGTTTCTTCTTCTTCAAATCTTCTTCTTATTCTTTTTGAAAGCTTCCTTTTCTTTTTCAAATCTTCATCTTCTTTAAATTTTCTTTTTATTTTACAAACATTCTTCTTTTTTCCAAATCTTTTTCTCCAAATCCAGATCTATAACAACTTCTCTATCTCTTCCGAAACATTCTAAAAAAGATTAAGTTAGAAGGAAACAAATCAAAATGAGGAAGTAGTAGCGGATCCAAATCCAACTAGAAAAGGGAAATCCAGAAGGTGAGTGTTTAAACTCACTCACGAAATACTAAAATATTATTACAAGTTAAATCAAGTCATATAGTGATAAATTTTTGATTTTTGGTTTGGAATTTTTATTGATATTTAATTTGAATAGCTAAATTCCAATATGTGATGACTAATAATTACTGTGACATGTTATTGAATTGGTTAATTTGTTGAATTGATTGATTTGAATGTTGATTGTACGTTGTGATGGATGCTATTGTGATTGAATGTGTATTTGTTCATTTATTTGATATATCTTTGTTATCACCCTATAGTTTATTGTAATTATATAAATTATCATATTGATTATTTGCACACTGAATAAAGATATAAAACCCATGAATTTCAAGTATTTACATCAGAGGAAAAATGGTGTGTTAAATTTATTATTTGAACCTTAAAAATGATTTTGAGAAGCAAACCGTCATTACCTTATTTGAAAGTTTTCAAAATTAAATTTTGAAACATTGGTAAGTTTCCATAAAACTGAATATCGAAACTTTAAACATTTTTATAAATCAAATCTCTTGAACTATGAAATTTAACTGGGAATTGTTCTGTAAATTTGTAATTTACTAGAATGGATATATTATGAAATCCATTTTATTTTGAATATGGAAACAATAACATTTCCAGAAATTTGAACTTTCAAAATTCTAGTTATCTACATTCCTTATTAAATCTACTTTTGATTTAATTTGCATAAGAATTTTAGTTCTGACTCGAGTGTATTATTTTCCTTTACGCTCAGGTCAGCCTGAGTTTTTCAACATTGAAGACTATTTTTTGGTGGACGAAGACGAAGATTCGGTATATTATTGGTATTTATTATTTCACTACATTCTGTGTTTCGCTGCATTATTTGTTTATTTATGATATATGTAAACTCTGATTTGAATTTGTAAAAGTGTAATCAAATTTTATTTGTAAAATAACTTCATGAACTGTTTATTTGATTATTATATTTTGTTGTTCCACTGCGAGATTCTGTATTTTTTTTCTTTCCTTCTTCCTTTTTTTCTTATTTACCCCATTGATAATCCTTCCTTTTGAGTGGTTTGATTTCGACATGTGTGGTTTATTGTCGATTTGAACCATCCAAAAATGTGGGTCATTACAATTGAATATACCGTAGAGATCAGCACAACGAAGCGATCAAAACGGTATACAGATACCAATGGTATGATCATCCAATCAAAAGTCGATAATCGGTACCGAAAATGCTGCTATTTTGCCAGAAATAAGATAAACGGGCAATAGCAGTCCCAATTTGGAGAAATGAAATATGGCGTCTCACTCAGAATATGATTTACAAATTTATTGTGTAATAATATTCAAGTTTGAAAAATATTTTATTATCATCAAATATTAACTGATATAAATATAAATAAAATTACGCAATAAAATAAACTTCCATATTATCTGATGAAAATTTACCGTTTTCTATGTTAAAGTAGACTATTCCAAATATTAAATTTTCAATTTAAAATTTTATTATTAAAAATTTCACAAAATTCAGTTAATTACTTTTTTTAAAAACCAGTTAAATTTACGGATCGTTACATCTTCAACAGACATTATTTTTGTACTTGGAAGATATGAATGAGCAAGAATGAACAAGACTATTGTGGTGTTTATATTAGTTGTATTCCTTAAATCACATGGCGACAAACTTGTTTGAATACAAAGTGGCTACAGTGTCCTTTCCACCAGAATACTATAGCCACGTTGCACAGTTTTTAACATATGGCAGCCACCATTGATGGAAATGAATACAAATTAGCTACAGTGTCCTCTCACATTAGAACATTGTAGCCACATAGCATGGTTTTAAACACATGGCAACCATTATTAAATGTTTAAATTCAAATTGTCTTTACTCACTTGGCAGCAAGTGATTGTGTTTGAATTCAAAGTGGCTACAGTACCCTGTCATAGTTGAACACTTCTTTGCCATCATCATGCTCATACGTGTTTGCCAATATCACTCATTAAGCATACAAAAATGGTGGATTACAACCATACTTTTTTGCCATCATCTTACTCGTATGAAGGTCCTATAAGTCACGTTACTCCACTGAATATGTCTTCACCTCAATCAATAACTGAGTGGTATATTGAAATGGAGTAAATACGTTATGAGGATGTAAGAGAACATGAGAGAGATTTGCAAGAGAGTAGGCTTTTGGAGGATGGAAGAAAGCAAAAGTAGAGCGGCCTAGTCACATTATAACATTGCGAAGAAGGCATGAATAAAAAGAAGTGTGCATCTCCTCGATGTCCCTGTAGTCTGCTATATTTTGATATAGACATATAGGTATAACAACACCCCTTCTAACCTCATCATCAGCCAAAGCCGGTAAATAAGCATAATATGATTTAAAATCCTTAAAGGAACTATTAAATAAAACTGACGCGCAGTCTGGTCAACCAATCTCGATACCCGTCAGCATATAAAAATCTAAAAGAGTCAATCCCAACTAAAATTAGGAAAATGAAACTGTTAACCCCGTTTCGCCCACGAGTTAAGGAGCTAACGACCTAGCAAGATAAGACTCAAAAAGGGCTACCGACTTAAGAGAGATGCCGATCCAGTGATCTGATGAATGTGCCAACATAAGACTTAAGGCCTCCACGACTCAAGAGACCTACGACTTAAAAGGTGAACTGACCCAGCAACCTTAACTCATTGCCGACTTAAAACGAATGACGACTCAATGGTTGCCGATTTAATAACTCAGAAGGGACAGTGACTCAAAGTACTTTGCGACTCAAATACCTTTACAAAAGTTTCCGACCTAAGGCTTTAAATGGATAACGACCTAATGCCTTAAGGAGTACCGACTTAGGAAGTCTACCGACCTAAATTGAGTGTTGATCTAATTACCTAAGGAAGCTGCCGACCTAATTGATCAGGACTTGGAAAGGTGCACGACCTATACTTAAGTCGGCAACCGACTTAACAACGTATTCTAAGCCGTCCACGACCTAAAGGCTACTAAAATGCAAGTCCGATGCCGTGTTATGGAGATAATGCTATGTTGACTCGAGGGCGACCTAGGTGAAACCATAGAAGGGCCAGGTGACTCGACCGCGACTTGCCTTAAGCCGGCCACAACCTAGCTTATCTCGGCGACGACTTAAGACAGATGGTATGAGTTCAGGCAAGCTTGCTCCCATTAAGCCATGGACTTGGCTCGGTGAATCGGCCACGACATATGGTAAGTCGGCCGCGGCTTATACTAAGTCGGCCGCGACTTAGAACTTGGAAATAAATTCTGCCCAGAAAATCACGCCTATAAATACAGCACTAACTCCAACTAGAAGGGGACTTTTGGCACATTCTCTTCAAGCGCTGATACTCTGCTGCATTCCAAACCAATTCAACACTTGAAGCTCTTGAGACACTAGGAACACTACATACAACTTCAAAAAGAGATCGTAAACATCCAACATGGATTCGAAGACTCTCATTTCCATTGAAGTTTAAGCTACTTGCTCTAAGTCTTTTGTAATTCAGAGTGTATTGTACTTGAGAAGATTTGTATCAACTTGTAACGTGATCATCAATAAAAGTACTTAAAGTGGACGTAGGCTATACCCATAAGCCGAACCACTATAAAATTGCTGTTGTTTACTGCTTTTCCGCTATTACTTGCTTGTAATTCTTTCCCGATCTATCGGGTGGTGCTTTCACAACTACACTTCACACACCGGGGTGTTAGCGTTCAAATTTAAGCGTTAACATTTTTGGTGCTTTCACTGAGAATTGAACTCAGGACAGCTGTCATCATTGCTTCGCAGAGATTTGAAGAAAGAATTTCCTTAAAAACCAGAAGTATATCTGAGATTATGGCTCCTGGAAGGAAAAGTAGATCTATCAGATCTGGGAACATTCAAGAGGGAACCTCCGCTTCCCCTGTACCTAATCTACCCACTCCATCTGTTGGAGTTACGAAAGCGGAATTGGATGCTGTGATTCTAGGGCTAAACCAGCAGATAAACGCCCAAAATGCACAACTAGAGGCTCAAAGTGCCCAGAATGCTCTGATTCTGAATAAGTTGAACGACTTACTTGGGGCAAATAATGAACCGGCTGGTAATGAAAGGAACTATGCTGGCAACATTCATGATGTTAATGAAAGAAATGCTCCTGAAAGGCCTACTAGTCCCTTTGAGCAGGCAGTACCTGAGGCTGGTGGATCTAGAACTCGACATGATGAAGAATATCTTTCTGGAATGGTCCGGCAGATCATGAAAGAAAGTATGCAAAGGGTCGAAGATGAGAAGGAATGGGGTTTCGCTCCAAGTAAAACTCCGTTTACTGAAAAAATCTTGAAGGCGGAATTTCCAAGGAAGTTTGTCCCTCCAACTATTCCAGCTTACAAAGGGACAAGTGATCCGAAAGAGTTCTTGTATAAATATGATTGGCACATGACAGGTGCCAGGGCCTCCGACGAAATAAAGTGCCGATATTTCCCCGTATACCTGGAAGGCGTGGCTTTACTGTGGTTCACCAAGTTGCCAGTTCGATCTATCGATCAGTTTTCAGACTTGACCAGAAAATTCAAGGAGCAGTTTAGGCTATATGCTTCGAAGGCCAAGGATATCATGTCATTGTCCAGTTTAGAGCAGAATCCTGGTGAGTCTATCAGATCTTTCTTGAACCGTTTCAATATAGCATTGGCTGAGGTGGACAATGCTGAACCACGAATGATATTGACTTATCTGATGAGGGCTATTGATAAGTCAAGCGAATTTGGGAAATGGTTAAATATGAAGGAGCCAACCTCTCTCGAGAAGTTCTACAAAAAAGCAGACGAATTCATTCGCTTGGAAAGTCGTCCTTTGCCAGTAAAGGCAGTGTTGGAAAAAGCTGAAGACAACACTGTCGCTCCACGCAAGAATGAGTCGGTGGGGCAGAAAAGGGAGAATAATAATGGAAAGAAACAGGGTAATCTGAAAAAGCCCCGGTCCTTCAAGCCATCAGAATATACTCCATTATCACATACGCCGGAGCACATCTACCTTGCCACTAAAGATTCCGTCGATTTCCCTAAACCTATCCCTTTGAGAACTGGGAGAAAAGCCATACAAAGTGGGAAATTCTGCCGCTTCCACAATCAACCAGGTCATGAAACTGATGAATGCCGCCAGCTGAAAAATCTGATTGAAGAGTTGCTAAGAGAAAACAAGTTGCAGCAATTCGTGAAAAAGAATAGCAACAATCCTGCATCGTCGAGTCAGGGGCAGCGGGCTCCTGTTCATCAGCCTGGGGCAGAAGAGAAAGCTACGGGGCATGAATCTGGAAGGCCCGTTATCAATGTCATTTCAGGAGGACCTCACCCAGCTGGCAAAAGTTGGGGTGAGATGGAGAGATATTCCAGGGCATTGAAATATGCTCCAGCCGAAGAAGACGTCTTTGTTCTAGAAGACACTACGCCCCTTAAACAACAGAAAACTTTCAGTGATGATATTATTTTCAGAGCCAGAGATTCCACAGGTATTGAAGCTCCTACTTTAGATCCCTTGGTCATCTCGGCTGGTATTGGACCAGCAATTGTCAGAAGAGTCCTCATTGACTGCGGAGCATCATGTAATATTCTCTTCAAGAAGACATTTGACCAGATGAAAATCCCTATGATCGATGTGCAAGCCTCACACAGAAAATCGTTGGCTTCACTGGGGAGCCAAAGCAACCAGTAGGAACCATCGATCTGTTTGTAGAACTTGGGGAAGGAGAAAGGAAAGTGGTCCGAAAGCAAACCTTTGTGATCGTCGACGAATATTCTGCTTATAATGCTTTTCTTGGCCGTCCAACACTCGCAGCATTCAAAGCTATCCTAGCCCCGTGGTGCCTCACTATTAAATTTCCTACCGACAATGGAGTAGGAGTTATAAAAGGGGATCAAAATGCTGCGTGAGAATGCTATTGGACAGAGCTGCGAGAGTCAAGAAAAAGAGAAATGGGAAAGGATACGGCAACTCCAGTCCGCATCAAGGAACCAGCTTTGTAGCAATTACAGAGCGGACCCTGCACTGGCGAGCACAGCGGGGCACGGAAAGAAATGGATCCCAGAAAAGCCAGTACAGGGGAGAATAGAGTAGTACCGGTGGAAACGACAATTCCGGTACCTGTTGACCCGAAGGACCCAAATAAGGTGTTGAATGTGGGTTCACAGCTTAATGTGTCAATTCAGAATGTCTTGATATCTTTCCTGAAAGCAAATCTGGATGTCTTTGCTTGGACTCATGCCGATATGTGTGGGATATCCCCAGAAGTTGCAGTACACGCTCTGAATATTGACCCAAAGTTTACGCCAGTTAAACAGAAAAGAAGAACACAAGGTCCAGAAAGGTCAGCAGCATTAAAAGAAGAAGTTGATCGACTCATGGAAAATAACTTCATCAAAGAATCTACATATCCGAATTGGGTTTCAAATCCTGTGTTGGTCAAGAAAGCTAATGGAAAATGGAGAGTGTGCATCGATTTTTCTGATCTAAACAAGGCTTGCCCCAAAGATTGCTTCCCATTACCCAGGATCGATCAACTGGTAGACGGAACTGCGGGACATGAATTGTTATCCTTCATGGATGCCTACTCCGGTTATAACCAAATCATGATGCATGAGCCGGATCAGGAGGATACAAGCTTTATCACAGATGTTGGACTTTATTGCTACAGAGTTATGCCCTTCGGATTGAAAAACGCAGGGGCAACCTACCAAAGACTTGTTAATGCTATGCTCAAACCGCAATTGGGCAAAACTATGGAAGTCTACGTCGACGACATGTTAGTGAAGTCCAGGAAAGCAGTGGATCACATTGAACACTTAGCAGAAATGTTCGCAGTCCTCCGGAAATACAGAATGAAACTTAACCCTCTGAAATGTACATTTGGGGTCGAATCCGGAAAGTTCTTAGGTTTTATCGTCAGTGCTAGGGGCATTGAGGCCAGTCCAGCTCAAATTACCGCCTTAAAAGAAGTTAAAGCTCCTAGAACGAAGAAGGAATTGCAAAGTCTCAACGGAAAGGTCGCCGCTTTGAGTCGGTTCATTTCCAAAGCTACTGATAAATGCATCCCATTCTTCGATGCCCTGAAAAAAGGAAAGAAGAACTTTGAATGAACTCCCGAATGCCAAAAAGCCTTTGAAGAGCTGATCCGTCATATGGAAACGCCTCCGATACTTTCTAGGCCAGGCAATGGTGAGGATCTTCTTATATACTTGGCAGTATCATCTCATGCTCTAAGTGCAGCGCTGATACGGGAAGACAAAAGGATTCAACATCCAGTTTACTATATCAGCAAAAGACTCACTGGGGCAGAGCTGAATTACTCCAAGTTGGAAAAACTCGCCTATTGCCTACTAGTTGCATCGAGGAAACTGAGGCAATATTTCCAAGCTCATCCTATCAAAGTACTCACTGATCAACCTCTAAAGCAAGTCCTATTTCGCCCTGAAACTTCGGGTCGTCTTCTAAAATGGAACATTGAACTTAGTCAATATGACATCACCTATCACCCCCGAAAAGCAATCAACGGACAAGCTTTAGCTGATTTCATTGCAGAATTCACAGAGAAAGATAATGGTGAGGAAAAAGCGATCAATGATTCTCCAATCCAGTGGAAGATGTATGTTGATGGCGCAAGAAATGACTACTGTTCTGGAGCCGGAGTGGTACTTGAAACTCCTAAAGGTCGATCATTATGTTATGCACTAAGACTGGAATTTCCTTCAACAAACAATGAAGCAGAATACGAAGCTCTTATTGCAGGTCTGAAAATCGCTAAAGAGCTAAACATTCGAGCACTACAAATTTTCAGTGATTCCCAGCTTATTGTATGCCAAGTCAAGAAGGAATTTCAAGCAAAAGGTGGAAACCTGCCTTCCTACTTGTCAAAGGCTTGGGAACCCCTATGTGAACTCGATCACTATTCAATAAGCCACATTCCTCGGGAAGAGAATATGAAGGCAGATTCCCTCGCAAAATATTCAAGCTCTGGTGAGGCTCAACCATTGGGATTGGTCCCTGTAGAAGTCCTTTCAGCGCCAAGTATAGACGAGATGGATATAGACTGGATTATGAATGTATCTCAAGAACAAGAGTCATGGATGACTCCAATACTGGATTACCTACTCAAAGGTTCTCTGCCAGAAAACTCGATAGAAAGACGAAAGCTACTAAGGAAGGCCTCCCGCTATGTGATTCAGGATGGCCGATTGTACAGACGGGGATTCTCAATGCCATTGCTTCGATGTGTATCCCGGGAAGAGTCCAAAACAATCCTAGCAGAAGTGCATGGAGGAGAATGCGGTGATCATTCAGGTGGACAAACATTAGCAAAGAAAATTCTCCGATACGGATATTTTTGGCCAGAAATTACTCGGGATGCTGCAGATTACTCCCGAAAATGTGACAAATGCCAAAGATATGCCAAAATTCCTAGAGCACCTTCTACCGAACTCACACAGATGGTCAGTCCATGGCCATTTGCAATTTGGGGAATGGATCTCATTGGGCCGCTACCAACTGCTAAATCAGGGATTAAATATGCTATTGTTGCAGTTGATTATTTTACTAAGTGGGCTGAAGCTGAACCATTGGTTACGATCACTTCAAAGAAAATGATAAGCTTTGTGACCAAGAATATCATTTGCAGATACGGTGTGCCTCAGAAAATAATCACAGACAATGGTACTCAGTTTGAAAGCGAAGAATTCCAGGATTTTTGCAAGCGATTCAAAATCCAGAAAAGCTTTTCGGCAGTAGCTCATCCGCAGGCAAACGGGCAAGTGGAAGCAGTGAACAAGATCATCAAATCAACCATCAAAAAGCAACTCGAAAGAGCAAAAGGTGGTTGGGTCGATAAACTACCACTTGCACTATGGGCATACAGAACTACTCACAAAACTGCAACTGGGCATACTCCTTTTGCGTTAGCATACGGATCGGAAGCAATGATCCCGGTTGAAGCAGAGGTCCCTTCACACAGAAGAATCCATTTCAATCAAGCAGAAAATGAAAAGCTGCAACTTGAAGCGCTGGATCTCCTTGATGAAAAAAGAGATGAAGCTAACCTCAGAGTTGCAGCTCATCAGCAAAGGATAGCCAGACATTTCAATTCCAAAGTTCATCAACGCAGCTTTGAAATTGGAGATCTAGTCCTGAAAAGAATTATGACCGCGAATGGTGTGTTTGGGCCAAATTGGGAAGGACCATATGTAATAGGTCAGAAGCTTCTTGACGGCACATTCAAGCTCACCACTGTTGATGGAGATCAAATTCCAAGGGCATGGAACAGCAACCATTTGCGTCCATACTTTACTTGAAAATTTTGTTGAAACATTGTAAAAAGAATTATGAATGAATGATTCTTGTAATTAAAAGCAATTGTAAAACTGATGCAAGTAAATAATGAAAGAATATAAAGTGGATGTAGGCCCAATTTCATGGCCGAACCACTATAAATCTTGTGTTCCTTATTATCATTATATGTTTGCTTTGTTTTCGATATAAAAATACATAAAATGTATTGCTGAAATATCGATTTAAATTTTTGCAGACAATGGAGATAAAACTTGCGCATAATAAGACCGAGCGATTCTCACCATCATTCAACAAGCAAATTTCAAGTCACAAAGACCCCGAATTCAAATCCTAGATAGGAAATACTTCAATTGAACGGCTAATGATTTCGATAGAAACGAGCCCTTGCTGATAAATTGAGATCGTTTGAACAAACAAACATCCAATTAGGAAGCTAGTGCCCGTTCTCACGAACTTGCCTGGCAATGAAGTACACTTCCTTGGATTAAACAAGCCACTTGTGAGAGAAAGGGGAATGAAAACTTGAAAAGAAAAAAAAAAAAAAAAAGAGGATCGCTGAAAAGGCATAAGCAAGTGAACAGAGGAACAACCAAAGCTACCATCAGCGGCACAAGTCCTCTTCGGAGGCGCAACTCTTCGGAGGATAAAAGACCTCTAATGGGTCATACGCCACAAAAAAGAAAGTTCTCTACTCAACAAAAAAGATTGGAGGAGTGATGACCCTCCAACCATGAGAGAGTAACTTCCAGGCGATGAAAACCCTCTCTGAGGCACATTTCACCAGGAGTTGAAGTGTTATGACCGCTCTTCGGGATTTCACTTCACCAGAGTTGAAATGTAAAAAAAACAAAAGCCCTCTTCGGAGGCCCATTTCACCAGGAGATGAAGTGTTATGACCGCTCTTCGGGATTTCACTTCACCAGAGTTGAAATGTAAACAAAATAAAAGCCCTCTTCGGAGGCCCATTTCACCAGGAGTTGAAGTGTTATAACCGCTCTTCGGGATTTCACTTCACCAGAGTTGAAATGTAAACAAAATAAAAGCCCTCTTCGGAGGCACATTTCGCCAGGAGTTGAAGTGTAGCAACCGCTCTTCGGAATTTCACTTCACCAAAGTTGAAATGCAAAAACAAAGACCTTCTTGAAAGCCCACGTTTCACCAAGATTGAAATAAAACTTCCAAGTGTTGAAACGTGAAAAGGCTTTCTTCGAAGGCACAACTCTTTGGGGGTACACGTTTCACCGGGATTGAAATAAAACTTCCAAGTGTTGAAACGTAAAAAATCCCTCCTTAGAGGTACGACCCCCTCCCGGGGACACAATCAAGAAAAAGACCTCTTTGGAAGCACACGTTTCACCGAGATTGAAATAAAACTTCCAAGTGTTGAAACGTGAAAAGGCTTTATTCGAAGGCACAACTCTTTGGGGGTACACGTTTCACCAAGATTGAAATAAAACTTCCAAGTGTTGAAACGTGGAAAATCCCTCCTCAGAGGTACAATTTTGTATATAAAAAAAAAAAAATCCTCATCAAAAGCGTACTTTAACTTTCAAATGGAAAATGATCGTAAAAAGAAAAGAAGTTAAAGTACCCTTCAGAGGTCCGCTTTACCACATAGAGGAATTCACTTGGTAAAATATGCACATAAGCAAAAGAAAAAAGTGATTTCTTCGAACGACAAAGCGTAAAAACTTATACGAAAGGAGTTGTACTCTATAAAATTTTCTTTAAAGAATAAAATAATTATTCTTTAACAAATAAGAGTGCAAGTCCCCTCGAAGTATAAAATATTGCAACAAGCTTAAGGTATGGGGGCAACATGGTATAGTAGTATAGCTGCATCAGTAAAGTAATACTCAAACAACATACCATAAGCCCGCTGCAATGTTATATAAACAAACTTGTGCAAAAATAAATAGTAAATGCATTCTCAAATTCAAGCAGAAGTTTGTACAAACGAAGAATCATTTTATTCAACTATAATGCAGATACAGGTTTTCAAAATAAAAGCGGGGGCCGATGCCCGCACAACTCTCGGCCAGTTCATATAAAAGACAAAAAGCTAAAATCTTCACTTCTTCTTCCCTCCTTTGGACCCTTTACCCGGTCGAATGACCAGCTTTCCAGGTCGGCCTGTGGGTATAAGGGAAGTAGGAGAGGTAGGTGTAACCGGTTCAACTTCCGGCTCCTCTTCAGTGGCGGTGATTTTCTTCCCCCTCCTCTTTGATATCCCACGCTTCTCTCTCCTTTGTGAGGAAGACTCACTCCCCGGAGTGACAAGTTTTGATAGAACAATGTCGTCAGAAGGAGTCCGTTCCGGGGATATGTCACCTCCCTCAGGTCTCTCATCTTTCTGCTCTTGCGAAGTGATGGGATCATCCAAGCCGTGAAGAGCCTCTATTTGTTCCTCCTGTGATCCAGGTTGCGAGGCAGAAGGAGGCACCGCCTGAAGAGATGAAGGAAGGATGACCGGAGGAGTAGAAGTTTGAGCAGTGCTTGGTACTTTCTCTACAGAAGAAAAAAGGTTAAAGTCAGTAAAAAGAGGAGATGAAGGTTCACCAATGAAGTCAGTAAAGAGAGGAGATGAAGGCTCGTCAAGGTTGAGAAAATAGCCAAGGAGCTCGTGAAACTCATGTGAAATAAACGAGTAACCCGCTTGAGCAGAATTGACAGTAGCGAGATTAACAGTGAAGTTACCTAGAGAAGCTGGTTTCCTGATATCGACTTCATAAGCTTGCGCATCAGCACTCTCTTCACCCTCGTCTCCGCCTTGTGTGCTTGTAATATCAGCGGTAACTTTGGTGGGAGATGCGAGATGGGAACTGGAACCAATAATGTCGACTTCAGACGAAGAAGGTGGCTGGACTAGAGTAGTTGAAGTAGTTTTCCCCAGCTGGTCCCCTTCCGTCACTTCGGTTCTTAGTTTGGCAAGTTGTTCCTTTCCCCTGGCAAGAGCAGCGCGAGCGTCTTCATCAAAATAATGCCTTTCCAGGGCTGATTCGTCGTAACCGGCACCTTCAGCACCGAGCATCTCAAGAGCGGCCTCCCACACTTCAGCTAAAGTGATCTCATACTTGGGACCAAGAAAGGCGAGGCTTCCACGACCCAAGACGCTATGCAAGTAGAAGTCGAATAATGTTGAGCCGAAGCTGTTTTTGGTCGCCTCATGAGATACTTCGGCTGCGATTTTGCCGGCGACAGCCTCATCGCGCTCCCTTTCAGTTTTGGCAAGCTGAAGCTTAAGCATTTGTATCTCCGCCTCCTGGGAGTTGTTTTTCTTTTGAAGCTCAGCAATATCCGAGACATAGCCGTCACTGATTCTTTTTTGTGCTTCAAGCCTGTCCTCAGCGTCCCTCTGACTGGCATGAGCATCTCTAACTTGTCTGAGAAGCACTTCTTCTTTTTGAGAGTATGAAGTAGAGGAAGCAGCAAGCTCATCTTTCAACTTCTCAACCTTTGCTTCGAGCTCCTCGTTGTAGGAAGTAATGCTCCTCATTTCGGTGTCGTGCTGCTCAAGGACCTTTTGCCACTCAGCCTTATCATTTTCCACGGTGAGCATAGCCTCTAAGTTGGCGCGGTTAACTCGTTGAAGCTCATCAACAAGCTTCTGCCAGTTTGACATCCTCTCGATATCAAGTTTAACGGCGTCAAGATTTCGTAGCATAGCAGGCTTGTCAATAGGGACTAGGTCGAGATCGAACCTCACACCCTTTAAACACCACTGCGGAAAACGACTTTGTAAAGTGGCTGGGCCCGGTCCCACTTGAAAGTTAGGCCTGCTTATTATTGTCTGGATGTCCTCCTTCCCAAGAGCAGGAGAGTCGGAAGTAATGTCAAGAGGGGCAGGGGCAGTAGGCTTTTCGGGAATAGTGGAAGCATGTCTCTCACCATGTCGGGCTCGTTTGCCTGAATCTTTAGCTACATGACCTTTTCCCCGGTCGTCGTGAGATTTCCTTTTGTGAGAGTCATCACTTCTCTGCAGAGAATCATGGTGCTCATCCCTATCCCTTCTGTCATAACGCTCTTCTGCATCCCTCCTTTCACGAGCCTTTCGAGCAGCCCTCTCTTCGTCAGACTCTCTATAGGAAGGAAAGTAACGCCGATAATCATATTGGCCACGCCCCCCGTAGCGTTGGAAATCCTGATAATATGACCCGCCGCATGTCATTGAAGAATCTGAAATAAGAAAAGATAAGCTTTAGAAATCTTTAAAGTATAAGAAGATAAGTGCATAAATGTGCTGGAAAATCCTAAGTGTTGTGTGATGTGCAAGCTACACGCATTAAGCTACAAACCACTCTTTGGTGCAGAGGTGATGATAGCTTGGGTATGAGGAGTTGATGTTTGTGTTGGTGTTTGTCGAAGAAGAGATGTCGCCTCAATTACAGGAGAGATAGTTTTAGAAACGTCATCTCTAAAAAGCTCCTGCGAAGTCACTATTATGTCGCTCAACCCCTCGTAAACATCGTCACCATCATGCTTGGTGGGACTTGTTTTCTCAATTCCTACATCAGCTAATTCCCCGAGAGGCCGTGAAGGTTCTTCTTCTTCCTCGATCGGGGCAAGCACCGTCTTACTGGATGACCCCATATTGTCGGTAGGAGTGGAACACTTCACCAATGAAGCTTCAATATTAGACTCTTTTGATGTGAGTTGTTCGACGGTAACCGGGGCGTCAGGAGTTTTCGTCGGAGAATCGGGAACTTCTGTTGGAACTTCATGAGCATGCGTAGAACGAGAAGCGTGTAGAAGCCCGTATTGGTGTAAAAATTCATCCTTCAGCAGAAATTTTATGCTCCTTTCTTCCGCAGCCACGGCACTCAACCTCTCGAAAACTTGTTTATGAATCGGATCTCTAGAAGGGAGAGGAAGTGCTGAAAAGAGCAAAAAAAAAAAAAATGAAGTTAGCAACTGAAAGTTCGGATCTCGGAAAAAGTTTCAAAAACGAAAAAATGGAAACACTAGTCTTACTTCCTATTCTCCAGATGGCATAAAACCCTGGAGGGCAGCGAGCAAAGAAAAATTGGTTCAAAAATCCATGAACACTTTCAGTGAGATCGGAAAGGAGCTTGCGGTTTCTAGCACTTCTCACAATAATGAGTGAAGGATGATCTTTACTCTTTGTAAACGAGCACAGATAACGAATTTCTTCAAAACTCGGTAGGCGATCAAGAGTTCTTCTAAACAAAACACACAACCCCATCAAGATGGCATAACCATTAGGATGAAGTTGAAATGGAGAGATCGTCAACCGGAGAAGAAGAGTTCGAAGGAAGTCATTAAAAGGAGGAATCGCCCCACTTAAGCACATGTGGCGGTTGACTGCAACGAAACCATAGGGAGGATTATCAGCAGTATCATTTGATCCAGGGAATAGGACATCGTTTTCAGCAAAGCCAAATTGAGTGCACAGCTGAATAAATGTTCTCAAAGATAGAATAGTCGAAGCTCTTTCCGGAGGATTCTCTATCGGAACTGTTGTCGGGAAAGTTTCTTCTTCTTGAGTTACCACTTCTTCTTCTCGATGGGAAGTCATTCTACATAAACAACTGGGTATTCAAACATGAAGGTGCACGTTTCCTAAAGTGTGTGAATTGTTGTGTAGAATCAATCAAGCGGTAAACAAATATAACTGGAATAAAAACTAGCAAACATTTGTTAGTTATGAAATTCAGGGATTATTGTTTTAAGCCTAAATATGCAAGTAAGATGTTGATGCAAACAAATCAGTTCAAATTGTTGATACTTTGCATTAATATTTTACTTTAGTCGATTAATTCACAACATTTCATGCAATATATTCATGTCTCTTATCTTGTCTTGACTAATCTGTCATTTGATATGGGCAGTCAATGGCAGTATGTGCGCCTTGGTTTTCTTTGTTTGTCTGTTATTCTCAACAGGTTTACAGCTTAAAGGTGAAAATGATCTGTGAAGTAACACAATGACATTCAAACAAATTTAAGGTTGGGGCAGTTCAAATTTTAATCCCTGTTCAAAGTTTGACCACAATTCAGAGTTTATTCAACTTAGTCCGGTAGTCAAAGTTAAAATGCATAAAGTTGGTCTATGTTCCTAAATGTCAACACGTCTAAAGCCTAAGTGCCAACTCGGCTACGTTTTAAAAGTCTTTTACGGGATAAGGCCAGGTCGGTAGCGGGTCAGAATCCAAATAGTTTTCCTCTAGTTTGCATGGGGGAGATAAGAAGGCAAGCACCGAGTCGAAAGGCAGGAATTTCTCCAAGTATTAACTCGGTCACGATCTAAGCTTTAATGTTTAGGTCGGCAGGATTCCTTCAAGCGTTATCTCAACCACGATTTAGGGTCGTGTAAAAGCTAGGTCGGTCGAAGGCTAAGCCACCTAAATCCACTAACTCGCCTTCGAGCCAACATCCCACAGCATTAAACCCGATAACCCAATAGCCATTCCTTCAACACCCGCTTCTACTCATGCTGTCGAACCACCCAATTGAACGATTCGGAATCGAGCTTGAGGTAGTAAACCGTCTTCATCGCCTCAACGACCAATCTGAAGCCAAAACTTCACAACCTAAGTTTCATCAACTATGAATGCGATGGGATTCATGATGAAGCATCGTACGAAGAGGCGGTTTGATTTTGGGAGACGGAATTCATGAATCAACGATAATCTATGATCAGGGAAGAGGGATGTTTACTTACACAGTGGATAACAGAGGTTGTCAGTAGTTAATTGATCGAGATCGCCTTTGAAAGCTTAAAGATGAGACAATGGCAGGAACGGTTCAGGAGATAAGCAATGAGAAGAGTGAGATAGGAGGAACGACTTAAGCTTTTATATCAGGAGGCACTGGAACTTAAATCGGCGCAACCGGGTTATGATAAGTCGAAGCACACGACTTACGACTTAAGCGTGTGCTTCGAGGGGCAAATGTTAACCCCGTTTCGCCCACGAGTTAAGGAGCTAACGACCTAGCAAGATAAGACTCAAAAAGGGCTACCGACTTAAGAGAGATGCCGATCCAGTGATCTGATGAATGTGCCAACATAAGACTTAAGGCCTCCACGACTCAAGAGACCTACGACTTAAAAGGTGAACTGACCCAGCAACCTTAACTCATTGCCGACTTAAAACGAATGACGACTCAATGGTTGCCGATTTAATAACTCAGAAGGGACAGCGACTCAAAGTACTTTGCGACTCAAATACCTTTACAAAAGTTTCCGACCTAAGGCTTTAAATGGATAACGACCTAATGCCTTAAGGAGTACCGACTTAGGAAGTCTACCGACCTAAATTGAGTGTTGATCTAATTACCTAAGGAAGCTGCCGACCTAATTGATCAGGACTTGGAAAGGTGCACGACCTATACTTAAGTCGGCAACCGACTTAACAACGTATGCTAAGCCGTCCACGACCTAAAGGCTACTAAAATGCAAGTCCGATGCCGTGTTATGGAGATAATGCTATGTTGACTCGAGGGCCACCTAGGTGAAACCGTAGAAGGGCCAGGTGACTCGGCCGCGACTTGCCTTAAGCCGGCCACAACCTAGCTTATCTCGGCGACGACTTAAGACAGATGGTATGAGTTCAGGCAAGCTTGCTCCCATTAAGCCATGGACTTGGCTCGGTGAATCGGCCACGACATATGGTAAGTCGGCCGCGGCTTATACTAAGTCGGCCGCGACTTAGAACTTGGAAATAAATTCTGCCCAGAAAATCACGCCTATAAATACAGCACTAACTCCAACTAGAAGGGGACTTTTGGCACATTCTCTTCAAGCGCTGATACTCTGCTGCATTCCAAACCAATTCAACACTTGAAGCTCTTGAGACACTAGGAACACTACATACAACTTCAAAAAGAGATCGTAAACATCCAACATGGATTCGAAGACTCTCATTTCCATTGAAGTTTAAGCTACTTGCTCTAAGTCTTTTGTAATTCAAAGTGTATTGTACTTGAGAAGATTTGTATCAACTTGTAACGTGATCATCAATAAAAGTACTTAAAGTGGACGTAGGCTATACCCATAAGCCGAACCACTATAAAATTGCTGTTGTTTACTGCTTTTCCGCTATTACTTGCTTGTAATTCTTTCCCGATCTATCGGGTGGTGCTTTCACAACTACACTTCACACACCGGGGTGTTAGCGTTCAAATTTAAGCGTTAACAGAAACGTGTGAGTAGTAGGTCACCATCTCTTAGTAAGGACCTTTATTATGCAACGGTCGACATGTGCAAATATAGGTAAAGCTAGAAATTCACCTAAAGGTGATGCAAGTAGCCTATCCGAAATCGGTTGAGGTAATGTGATATAGAACTCATAAATACACTTATACTAACTACCACACATAGCTACATGAAGAATGTAACGACCCGCAAATTTAACCGGTTTCAGTAACGTATTTAATTGGAATTTTACGGGATTTTAAACGATAAAATTTTGAAATATAAATTTTATATTTGGAATACGTCTAGTTAAACATAGCAACTGGTAAATTTTCGTCCGAAAATATGAAAGTTTATTTCGCGCGTAAAATTACTTCAATTTAATCAGTTAAAAAGCGATGAAAATAAAACGTTTCTAAAACCAAAATATTTTTACATAGAAAAATTTTAAACCATCTTTTGAGCAAGTTGTCAGTTTGTCGTTTTTTCAAATTCGGACATCTTTGGCTCCGTCGATCTTAATTTTCTGCGATTTTTGCGCATTTTCCGCTAGTTGAAAATTTCGAATTTTTAAAATTTAATCGAACTACTGATATCCATATACCGTTTTAATCGTCTCGTCGAGCTGGTCTCTATGTATATTCAATTCTGAATTTTGATGTCCGATACGAGCCGAAAACAATTAACCGTTTGTTGAAACGGTACTGAATTTTTACTTTATACTTTCCTTTACGTTTCAAATCTAAAACGTGTTCTCCTGTCAAACAATTCAAACAGCCATATTCAATTTATTATATTGTGTCCGTTCATTTCTGACATTTTCATTATGTTAATTCATATTTGAAGTGTTGTTTCATTTTCATATTCTGGTTCATATTCTCTTCTTTTGGTCTTCAATACCAACAGAGAGCATATAGAATATATTACAACATACAATCTACCTGAAGCACACCTCTTCACACAACAACATTTCTCCACACACGCACACCCTCTATTCCCTCCTCCTCTCTCTCCCTCTCTCTCCCTCTTGCCATGCACTGTCCTGTCCTCCTTCCCCTTCAGTCGCCAACCTCTCAGGCACACAAAACCATGGCAGCGATTAAGCTCCCCATAGACCGGCCTTTCGCCGACTACGAGCTCCGCCCATGGCCATGTCCCGCCTGTCCGGTCCGCCTTATGGCCGAAGCCGCCTGCCACATTATCAAATAAAAAAATAAAAAAAATTCCACCTCGTTGTCCCACTCTCCCTCTCCCTGCCGCCCTGACGCGTCCATCAACACCATGCTCATTTTCCCGACTCATCCACTACCCCGCGTGCAAACCGACCCACCTTCCATTCCTTTGTCGAGCCCTACACCGAGTACCCATGCGTATATAGCAACTCTGACCTGTCACCATGCGTATATAACAAACTCTTCCTCTCCCTTTTATTTCTAATACAGGTAACTATTTATTCTTTATATTGTTTTATATGTAATAAAGTGTAGAATATAATGCATGCATGATTGGTCTTGGACCGTATGTTTTTGCTGCTTATATAGCAAGGTCGTGTCTTGTATAAAGTGTCATTTATATGATTATATTGGCTTGAAAATTTAGTTTATACGTTTTATTATATGCTGGTTATATATGTCGGGTTGTATGTGTCAGTACATATTTTTAACATGCATGCGTGCAGACATGAGTCTACTGTATGCATTATTCAAAGCTTTTATGTTATAGTGTAAGTTACATTCTACATATAGCTAGGCTATTTGTTTCATGCTTTGGGCACCAGACTATTATACACGTAAGTGTATATATTTATGTATTAGTTTATGAAGTTTCTAACAAAGCATATGTTTACATTAGACTGCATTGCATATATGTACAAACTTTATAATATAGTGATGTTTATATATTAATATGTTCGAACATGTACATTACTAGTGTATTGTATGTATATATATATGCGGGTTTTGAAATATAAGTTTATATTGGTTTTTTTTTTTTTTTTTTTTTTGAACAGCAGTTAGACTTCATGTTCACGATGTCATATCTCACTCATGTTTTATCGGAATGGGTTGATTCTATTTTTAAAAAGGAGTTTAAGTTACCTAGTTTATACATGTCAAATTCCAGCAAAATCCAACATCGTTTGATTTGTGGTCGAGGATCTGGAAGTTAGACCCAGACAGATATTCTTTTGTACTTAGAATTATTTTACACTGCTGCAAACACGACCTGAGTTCATGTTTGACGCATCGTATCTCCTCCGTCTTACGTCGGATTATAGTGATTCTTTTTTTGTTTAAAAGATTAAGTTTTCTACTTTATGTATATGAAATTTTAGCTTCATACGAGGTGTTTCAGTCCTCTGTTTCTTACCTGAAAGTCAGATCCAGAGGGGTTTTCAGACCTGAACATTTGACCTTTTTTGAAATTGTTGCTATGTTGAATGTTTGATTTGATTTCGGCAATTCTCATTTAACAGTTTTGCTCGTTGATTCGTGCCAATCTTACTTTGCTCTGAGATTCATGCTTGGATTTGTAACTCAAATTCAGTGTCCGTATCAGTGTGCGTATCCGTGCCATCTCCTATTTTCTCTAGCCTCGAAAGGTGAGCAATCACTCACGATTAATATTCTTTTATTTATTAGATCTGACTTCAATTGGAACGACAATTGAAATATACTGCTGTTATTTATTGCACTGTAATTTATGTATCAGTTCACCTTTGACACCTGACACCGTTATCTGTTATGTATGCAATAATAATACAGTTTGGTTGATAATTGATTGATTGATTGTTGTTTATATTGGATGTAAATTGTAATATATAAAGTGATAAATGTTATGCAATTGAATTTGATGTAGGATAGTTTAAAAATGTGAATCGACATATGTGTTGAATTTGATTAGTTAATTTGAATAATATGACCCTTTTAATTGTTAAGTTAATTGACACATAGAATTTGATAAATTATATTTTGAACCTTTGAACGTATATTGGATTAATTGTTGTAGAATAAAATTTGAAATTGAAATTGAACGACAAGTGGGAAAAACCGTAATGTAATAATCTTTAATCTACATGAAATGATAGTGTAGATTCTAGAAATAATTATATTAATTTGCACAAACAACAATGTGAATTAATACAATTATTTCGGGATTTTTGAATTAGATTGTATTGATTGTTGTTATTGCTTGTTTATTTAATTTGACATCATCCCAATTATCACACTGCAAGTTCCCTTTATTATGATTGTTCTGGATATGGAATTGGAATCGGGTTGAAATGATAAATACCCATAAATGAACTTGACTTAGGATAGAGAATTAAATAAACCGATTGGTCAATAATTTGATTTAAAATAAAATAAAGATTTTATTTGGATAACAAAGTTTTGAAATTATTAAGTTTGAAATCATTTAATAATTAAAATTGAAATTATAATTAAATTTGAAATTATAATTAAGTTTGAAATTATTAAGTTGAATTTATAATTAAGTTGAAATGATTTGATGACTAAGTTTGAATTCATAATTAAGTGGAAATGATTTAAAAATTTAGTTTGAATTGATAATCAAGTTTGTAATTATTAAAACTTGAAATTATTAATAATTAAGATTGAAATTATTTAATAATTGAATAAGATTTAATTATTTGATAATTGAATAAAAACTGAATTCTTTAATAAGAGAAATTGAACTTTTGATTTAGTGAAGTTGAACTTCGTTAATAAATGAAATTGAGTTTCTTTATTTATTAATTAAGCTTTGGAAAATTTAAGTAAGTTAATAAGTGAAATTAAACTTCTCGAATATATGAAATTTAGTTCTTCATTAATTGAGTTTGAAATTTGTAACGAAGTCAATAAATAAGTGAAAATTGAATTTCTTTAACAAGAAATAAAATGTGATTTATTGAAATAAATGAGATTATAGAAATTAACGTAAAACTTGTAATTTAAAGAATTGATTTGACAAATCTAATTTATTTCAATTTGAAGTTTTGAGATAATGAAGTTGAACGTAAGTAATTGATTTAGATGAATTGGAATTTAAATAGAAGTTGTTTTGAAGGATAAATTTACTTAGTGAATATTGAACGAAATCGATAAATGAATTGAAATTGATTTGAATGTTAAATTAAATTAATTTAAATGATTACAGAATGAAATTTATATATGAACACGAATCAATATTTGAATTGTTTAAATAAAGGTTGAAATCGAATTATAAGATTTTGAAATGGTAATTTGGAAGTTTTGAAACGTAAACTTGGGAAATTGATTTAGAAAGACAAACGAAATGTTGATTTACGAATTGAAATTGAAATTGAATTTGATTTGGTTTGAAATTTACTAAACGACCAATCGGTGTAATAATTACGGAAGTTATTAAAGAGACCGGAATCGGTTATGGATATACTCTCTATCTAAACTGAAAACCACTTTAATAACTATACGCGGAGTGAAGATCCAGAATGAAGTGGTTGAATTGATGTACGTGATGACTGAAGAAAGAGAACGATAATGGATAGCCTTGACACTTGTGTCAAATTGGAAATGACTAAAATCAGGAGCCGTGCCGGGCCAAATGGGGTTAGCCACCTCGAGCGGACACACTTCTTCGTAACTACTACTCATTACTTGTGATTGATTGGTGCACCCTCGGAATTTTAGGAGTGTTGTTTCGCGGTGTTGCGATCGCTGTGGCGATGCGTTCTCACCAGTCCGGATCAGGCGAACGGTAGTTTCACTACCTTGGGTATTGCCTCATGTGCCTTGTCATACTTGTATCCCTATATACGCGACCAATACGAATTTGTTTTGTGTTATACCTATGGAGTACTCCCTGATATCCCACTAGTTTACGGTGGAGTTTACAGTGCTGTATAGACTATGACATTTGTATAAAATGTGTTAAGGGGGATAATGGTAACGCCTTAACACTATTTTGATATTTTATATTACTGATAGACATTATCTATTTAGCGTACACTACTACATAGTAGATAGTTTAACGGATCCTTAGAGGATGGTGATTCCAACATCCTTTGAGTTACTTGTATTCCGATTGCTATTTCACTTGAGTTGGATTTATTGATATGAGAATATTAATCCTGACTCGAGTGTTTTGCGTTTTGCTTTATGCTCGGGTCAGACTGAGTGATTGATCAGCTTTCGAGACTCACCTTTGAAGTTGGAGCTTCGCCTGGAGATCCAGCTATCTATCCAGCTTTCAGATACTCGATGATTCCAGTGATGTATTCTGATTCTTATATTTGACTGTTATATTCGAGACTTCTGTTGTAACTTATATAACTCTGATGTATCTTATATATTTATATAGTAGCTTCATGAACTACTATCTCCTTTACTTCCGCTGCATATTATTACTCTGTGTCTGTGATTCTGTGATTATTTATTTACTGTATATCTGAGTTTTGCCAAAAATTTAAATTAACAATTCGGTATTTTGAATTATTCAAGTCCGACATGTGCGGATGCGAATAGTCCAAAATAGCGGGTCGTTACAGTTGGTATCAGAGCTTTTGGTAGCTCTAGGCAGAACTTAGCATATATGGTAAATGTACTTACAGAATCACTCTTATTCGAGTTTCAATCTCTACCTTTTGACTCAATCCGTTTAAATTTTGGAACGTTCCCTGCAGTTCCAAAATTCATTCGTATCCCTCACTATTCGTCTTCTTTCAATGCTGGAGCATCTCATAACTCCACTTCGAAAGATATCTATAATAAATCGGTGGTCTTGCCAAACTTCGAATAATTTATAATAAGGTGAAACGCCTTTACAATAGGCATTGATTTACCGAAGATTTCTGTATCCTCGGTTTACGATGCTATCTATCTCCTGCTATACCTGAATTCTATTTCTCGAGATCAAATGTAGATTTGCCTTGAAATTCTGCATCGATTTCATTCTTGAAGTTACGGTCGACCCGGTTAGGGTTGCCCATGAAATAAATAAGCTTATCCATCTCATGATTCTGTTAATTGAATTATCTTATTTTCTGTTTCGAACCTATTTTCGAATCATAATTCTCTTTGATTTGATTTCTATCAAATTTGAATCTTGATACTTGCTTTGGAATCGATTGTCGTATCGTCGAGCGAGAAAGTGTAATTGTAAATTAATATTTTAATGTTTTGATATATATTGTGTCGTTTGAGTTGTTGATGTTGATTTGGATTTTCGATCGATTCGTCTGATCAACGCTATCGATAGAATTTCCAAAACACTTTAACAGAGCAAACTGACACAATATTGTTTTCAAATTTAGTAAATAAAATAAGTTTGAATGATTATATTATATATAAGTAAAATTTTCTGGAATTGAAATGTTAATGAATCTATTGTCCGAAATGATAATATTTAATTTTCATTTATTGTTTTATAAACCATTGACTATTTCATAATATAAATAAATAAATTTATAAAATTGGATTATAATTTGATTTGGAGTGATCTGGAGTTGAAATGAATTTAAATCAAGAAATTGAGAATTTGATTTCCGGTGATTCCAAACGTTGACTTTAAAGTTTAAAGCGTATAGTATTTAAAGTATTTTCAAATAGAAACCGTTTCAAAGAATTTTAGATATTTAAATCAGTGCTCTTTTCTTTGTCGCTGGAAAATAATTTCGGTGATGACGGCCGCATCATCAACATTCATTTTCGAGTTTCGAAGTGGAGAGACCATTTGTAGCTTACTACACTTTTGTTTTGAAATGAATTTGATTTGAACTTTCCAAAGTATAACATGATTTAATATATATATATATATATAAGTATTTGATTTAGATTTGATTTGGATATAATGAATATATATATAATTATCTCTAAATGTGTAAAGTTAATCGGAAATTTAATTCTTTAAATTTGGGTAAAGGATGATTTCAATTATAAATGAATCCAATATTGTGAATTAATATTTAAAACGTGAGAGAATTGAATTAGAAATTTACTTGTATAATACTCTATTGCATTATATATATAACTTACCTAAATTTTCAAAAGTTAACTATGTAATTGAATATTATACAACATAAAATGATATCAAAGTAATTTTTAAATAAATTTGAGTAGTTATAACGAATGTAAATATACTTAATATATATGTGATAGGATTGATTAAGTAGAATCAATTTAATAATAATTTGGAATAAAGAAGAATAAAAATTTGCTGAATAAAGTATAATTTTAATAAATGACTATTCAAATTTAATTATGATCTTGAAACTGTTAATTAAAGACGACTGGATAATAAGATAACATATCTAGAAATAGTTAAAGCTTGATTTAACTTAAGAAAATCAAATGAATTAAATCAATTACGGAACATAAATTAATTTAAATTTTGAAATCACATGGTTCAAATTAATTGTTTATTGTTTTTTCAATTTATTTTCTTCCTGGTTGTTTCTATTCTCCTACCTCTTTCCTTTTCGAGGACGAAAAGTTTTGAGTGGGGGAGAATGTAACGACCCGCAAATTTAACCGGTTTCAGTAACGTATTTAATTGGAATTTTACGGGATTTTAAACGATAAAATTTTGAAATATAAATTTTATATTTGGAATACGTCTAGTTAAACATAGCAACTGGTAAATTTTCGTCCGAAAATATGAAAGTTTATTTCGCGCGTAAAATTACTTCAATTTAATCAGTTAAAAAGCGATGAAAATAAAACGTTTCTAAAACCAAAATATTTTTACATAGAAAAATTTTAAACCATCTTTTGAGCAAGTTGTCAGTTTGTCGTTTTTTCAAATTCGGACATCTTTGGCTCCGTCGATCTTAATTTTCTGCGATTTTTGCGCATTTTCCGCTAGTTGAAAATTTCGAATTTTTAAAATTTAATCGAACTACTGATATCCATATACCGTTTTAATCGTCTCGTCGAGCTGGTCTCTATGTATATTCAATTCTGAATTTTGATGTCCGATACGAGCCGAAAACAATTAACCGTTTGTTGAAACGGTACTGAATTTTTACTTTATACTTTCCTTTACGTTTCAAATCTAAAACGTGTTCTCCTATCAAACAATTCAAACAGCCATATTCAATTTATTATATTGTGTCCGTTCATTTCTGACATTTTCATTATGTTAATTCATATTTGAAGTGTTGTTTCATTTTCATATTCTGGTTCATATTCTCTTCTTTTGGTCTTCAATACCAACAGAGAGCATATAGAATATATTACAACATACAATCTACCTGAAGCACACCTCTTCACACAACAACATTTCTCCACACACGCACACCCTCTATTCCCTCCTCCTCTCTCTCCCTCTCTCTCCCTCTTGCCATGCACTGTCCTGTCCTCCTTCCCCTTCAGTCGCCAACCTCTCAGGCACACAAAACCATGGCAGCGATTAAGCTCCCCATAGACCGGCCTTTCGCCGACTACGAGCTCCGCCCATGGCCATGTCCCGCCTGTCCGGTCCGCCTTATGGCCGAAGCCGCCTGCCACATTATCAAATAAAAAAATAAAAAAATTTCCACCTCGTTGTCCCACTCTCCCTCTCCCTGCCGCCCTGACGCGTCCATCAACACCATGCTCATTTTCCCGACTCATCCACTACCCCGCGTGCAAACCGACCCACCTTCCATTCCTTTGTCGAGCCCTACACCGAGTACCCATGCGTATATAGCAACTCTGACCTGTCACCATGCGTATATAACAAACTCTTCCTCTCCCTTTTATTTCTAATACAGGTAACTATTTATTCTTTATATTGTTTTATATGTAATAAAGTGTAGAATATAATGCATGCATGATTGGTCTTGGACCGTATGTTTTTGCTGCTTATATAGCAAGGTCGTGTCTTGTATAAAGTGTCATTTATATGATTATATTGGCTTGAAAATTTAGTTTATACGTTTTATTATATGCTGGTTATATATGTCGGGTTGTATGTGTCAGTACATATTTTTAACATGCATGCGTGCAGACATGAGTCTACTGTATGCATTATTCAAAGCTTTTATGTTATAGTGTAAGTTACATTCTACATATAGCTAGGCTATTTGTTTCATGCTTTGGGCACCAGACTATTATACACGTAAGTGTATATATTTATGTATTAGTTTATGAAGTTTCTAACAAAGCATATGTTTACATTAGACTGCATTGCATATATGTACAAACTTTATAATATAGTGATGTTTATATATTAATATGTTCGAACATGTACATTACTAGTGTATTGTATGTATATATATATATGCGGGTTTTGAAATATAAGTTTATATTGGTTTTTTTTTTTTTTTTTTTTTGAACAGCAGTTAGACTTCATGTTCACGATGTCATATCTCACTCATGTTTTATCGGAATGGGTTGATTCTATTTTTAAAAAGGAGTTTAAGTTACCTAGTTTATACATGTCAAATTCCAGCAAAATCCAACATCGTTTGATTTGTGGTCGAGGATCTGGAAGTTAGACCCAGACAGATATTCTTTTGTACTTAGAATTATTTTACACTGCTGCAAACACGACCTGAGTTCATGTTTGACGCATCGTATCTCCTCCGTCTTACGTCGGATTATAGTGATTCTTTTTTTGTTTAAAAGATTAAGTTTTCTACTTTATGTATATGAAATTTTAGCTTCATACGAGGTGTTTCAGTCCTCTGTTTCTTACCTGAAAGTCAGATCCAGAGGGGTTTTCAGACCTGAACATTTGACCTTTTTTGAAATTGTTGCTATGTTGAATGTTTGATTTGATTTCGGCAATTCTCATTTAACAGTTTTGCTCGTTGATTCGTGCCAATCTTACTTTGCTCTGAGATTCATGCTTGGATTTGTAACTCAAATTCAGTGTCCGTATCAGTGTGCGTATCCGTGCCATCTCCTATTTTCTCTAGCCTCGAAAGGTGAGCAATCACTCACGATTAATATTCTTTTATTTATTAGATCTGACTTCAATTGGAACGACAATTGAAATATACTGCTGTTATTTATTGCACTGTAATTTATGTATCAGTTCACCTTTGACACCTGACACCGTTATCTGTTATGTATGCAATAATAATACAGTTTGGTTGATAATTGATTGATTGATTGTTGTTTATATTGGATGTAAATTGTAATGTATAAAGTGATAAATGTTATGCAATTGAATTTGATGTAGGATAGTTTAAAAATGTGAATCGACATATGTGTTGAATTTGATTAGTTAATTTGAATAATATGACCCTTTTAATTGTTAAGTTAATTGACACATAGAATTTGATAAATTATATTTTGAACCTTTGAACGTATATTGGATTAATTGTTGTAGAATAAAATTTGAAATTGAAATTGAACGACAAGTGGGAAAAACCGTAATGTAATAATCTTTAATCTACATGAAATGATAGTGTAGATTCTAGAAATAATTATATTAATTTGCACAAACAACAATGTGAATTAATACAATTATTTCGGGATTTTTGAATTAGATTGTATTGATTGTTGTTATTGCTTGTTTATTTAATTTGACATCATCCCAATTATCACACTGCAAGTTCCCTTTATTATGATTGTTCTGGATATGGAATTGGAATCGGGTTGAAATGATAAATACCCATAAATGAACTTGACTTAGGATAGAGAATTAAATAAACCGATTGGTCAATAATTTGATTTAAAATAAAATAAAGATTTTATTTGGATAACAAAGTTTTGAAATTATTAAGTTTGAAATCATTTAATAATTAAAATTGAAATTATAATTAAATTTGAAATTATAATTAAGTTTGAAATTATTAAGTTGAATTTATAATTAAGTTGAAATGATTTGATGACTAAGTTTGAATTCATAATTAAGTGGAAATGATTTAAAAATTTAGTTTGAATTGATAATCAAGTTTGTAATTATTAAAACTTGAAATTATTAATAATTAAGATTGAAATTATTTAATAATTGAATAAGATTTAATTATTTGATAATTGAATAAAAACTGAGTTCTTTAATAAGAGAAATTGAACTTTTGATTTAGTGAAGTTGAACTTCGTTAATAAATGAAATTGAGTTTCTTTATTTATTAATTAAGCTTTGGAAAATTTAAGTAAGTTAATAAGTGAAATTAAACTTCTCGAATATATGAAATTTAGTTCTTCATTAATTGAGTTTGAAATTTGTAACGAAGTCAATAAATAAGTGAAAATTGAATTTCTTTAACAAGAAATAAAATGTGATTTATTGAAATAAATGAGATTATAGAAATTAACGTAAAACTTGTAATTTAAAGAATTGATTTGACAAATCTAATTTATTTCAATTTGAAGTTTTGAGATAATGAAGTTGAACGTAAGTAATTGATTTAGATGAATTGGAATTTAAATAGAAGTTGTTTTGAAGGATAAATTTACTTAGTGAATATTGAACGAAATCGATAAATGAATTGAAATTGATTTGAATGTTAAATTAAATTAATTTAAATGATTACAGAATGAAATTTATATATGAACACGAATCAATATTTGAATTGTTTAAATAAAGGTTGAAATCGAATTATAAGATTTTGAAATGGTAATTTGGAAGTTTTGAAACGTAAACTTGGGAAATTGATTTAGAAAGACAAACGAAATGTTGATTTACGAATTGAAATTGAAATTGAATTTGATTTGGTTTGAAATTTACTAAACGACCAATCGGTGTAATAATTACGGAAGTTATTAAAGAGACCGGAATCGGTTATGGATATACTCTCTATCTAAACTGAAAACCACTTTAATAACTATACGCGGAGTGAAGATCCAGAATGAAGTGGTTGAATTGATGTACGTGATGACTGAAGAAAGAGAACGATAATGGATAGCCTTGACACTTGTGTCAAATTGGAAATGACTAAAATCAGGAGCCGTGCCGGGCCAAATGGGGTTAGCCACCTCGAGCGGACACACTTCTTCGTAACTACTACTCATTACTTGTGATTGATTGGTGCACCCTCGGAATTTTAGGAGTGTTGTTTCGCGGTGTTGCGATCGCTGCGGCGATGCGTTCTCACCAGTCCGGATCAGGCGAACGGTAGTTTCACTACCTTGGGTATTGCCTCATGTGCCTTGTCATACTTGTATCCCTATATACGCGACCAATACGAATTTGTTTTGTGTTATACCTATGGAGTACTCCCTGATATCCCACTAGTTTACGGTGGAGTTTACAGTGCTGTATAGACTATGACATTTGTATAAAATGTGTTAAGGGGGATAATGGTAACGCCTTAACACTATTTTGATATTTTATATTACTGATAGACATTATCTATTTAGCGTACACTACTACATAGTAGATAGTTTAACGGATCCTTAGAGGATGGTGATTCCAACATCCTTTGAGTTACTTGTATTCCGATTGCTATTTCACTTGAGTTGGATTTATTGATATGAGAATATTAATCCTGACTCGAGTGTTTTGCGTTTTGCTTTATGCTCGGGTCAGACTGAGTGATTGATCAGCTTTCGAGACTCACCTTTGAAGTTGGAGCTTCGCCTGGAGATCCAGCTATCTATCCAGCTTTCAGATACTCGATGATTCCAGTGATGTATTCTGATTCTTATATTTGACTGTTATATTCGAGACTTCTGTTGTAACTTATATAACTCTGATGTATCTTATATATTTATATAGTAGCTTCATGAACTACTATCTCCTTTACTTCCGCTGCATATTATTACTCTGTGTCTGTGATTCTGTGATTATTTATTTACTGTATATCTGAGTTTTTCCAAAAATTTAAATTAACAATTCGGTATTTTGAATTATTCAAGTCCGACATGTGCGGATGCGAATAGTCCAAAATAGCGGGTCGTTACAAAGAACCTATATAAGCAATTAATTAACGTTAATGGTAAACTAAGCAAACCAATAACATTCTTAGTTTGTGAGTGTTCATCTAATAATTACATAGTAAAATTATATCTGTGGCTTCGCTAGCATTATAGTAAGTCGATTTACTATAGTCGAGGGGAGTTCGTGTAAGGATCGTAGATCGTCTGCAGTCATGGTAGTATTTGGAATGATATGAGCTGCACCGGCATTGGCATCCACCATGGGTCGGACAGTCCGTCTACTAGTTTTGATGGAGAGTAGCGTCATTTGGACGTCTTGATCAATAAATTAGAAACTGTTAAAAAGGAAATTGAGTGGTAAATAAATGAGGGTAGAAGAGGAAAACACGTCTCATATAGGCCTTTAGTCCAGATGTCTGTTCAACAGACGCCTGATGCTCAAGTGTTTGTTGAACAAACGTCCGGTCTCATAAATTGTTGGAGGATTCGTGAGCTTACAAAATGTAAGCTCACATTTTGTAGCATATGCACTCCAAAACTATTGGAGATGCTTTTATTGTAGTATTTTATGGTTAAATGATAGAACTCGGCAGCTTTTTATACTTTCTATATTTCTTTTTTCGGCATTTTCTCGTATAATGGTATCGTACACTGTCCATTTTTTTACCTGCTGCTATTTTTGCAGCAATTAGCGATTAGTGAGAAAGATGACACGAGCAATGATTTTGTTATGCAGGTGGCACGGGAGGAAGCGAGTAGAGGTGTATTTCTATTTGTTAAGGTTAGGCTTTGAGGTGACGGCTATGAAGGGTGACAATTATGGGAGTTGACGCCTACGAGCAACGTTGAAGTGTTAGGAAAGTGTAGTGTAGGGGACACGATGATGTGGGAAGTGGTGGCATGGGAAGTAGCGAATTGATATGCTTAAGTGAAGAATGAAATGTGTCTTTATGGCTAAATTTTAAAGATGATGTCCTACAAACAATTAAAGTCTGTAATTTGAACTAAATTACCATATTATTTATACACACATATATATGTAATACATACATACATCCATGTGTGTGATATATTAAAATAAACATTAAATTAATTAATATGTTTAATTAATTAAATACTGAATATTATAAAACAAATATGATTTTATTTTAAATAGATAAATCTGATTCAATGCAATTGATAGATTGCATAAGCTCATTAAGATCCAACTAGAAATTTATGCATTTCACCCGCTGCCAAACTGGTAAGGACCCAACACCAATAACCACTCACTTAGAAATATTGCAAATTTGATGTCGATAATTTATTCATACATCCGCCGCTGGCATCGACTTTAATGGGAGAGTAAATAAGGTGATGCAATTTTACATCAGATCCAACGTTGTTAACAAATTTGATACCTAGCATCCGAGATTTGAAGACTACCCATATTTTAACTTGCTTTATTTCTTCCATGTCCAAAATAACAAGGATTAATATATTTGGGACATCTCTTTAGGTGACTAGCCTTAAAATTTTGTAGAATTGTAACTTTGAGATACATGAATCGATGCGAGAAAGTGTACAAAGTTAGCCACCAACTATACACTATGAACTTCCTTCAAACATCACTCTTTCATGGAGTTCCTCTCTAATGTGTGAGTTCTCCTCTAATGGCACAAACATATAAATGCATGCATGCAAACTTATAGGTAAAGTGTAAAACAAAAAATTCCAACATCGAAAATACAGAAATTAAATCAACAATAAAATGCAAAAAAATTTCATTTTCTTATGAAGTTTTAATAATTTTATTGAAAATAGGTGCGATAACAAAAAAAATAACTTAAGTAACGAAAAAGTCAGGAAGTTATACCTAATGTCAATGGTTAATGATATGGAGATCTTTGAGCCCCATCATCGTAATAAGGATGTCGTACGCTGTGACGTCCCATCTCGAGACCCACATTAACAAAAAGTATTACGGAGTAATGCTGTCTGCTAATGCGGAGAATAGAACTGTTTAGGAGCAACCATCTATAATATTGTCTAAATATATATTGAATACGTCTGCTCTGTATTCTTTTTTTCTAACTCAAGTGGATCGACGTATCAAATAAATGCTTAATACAAAACTACAGATGGCTATAGGATCTATCATAATAAAATACAACAACTCAAATGCATATTTTATGTATAGATGATACCTAACATTTAAAAGATAAAAAAACGAACAAAGTTCAGAATGCAAGGAAAATATGAAAGCAAGATAATAGTCCCTGTAGTCTGCTATATTTCGATATAGACATATAGGTATAACAACACCCCTTCAAACCTCATCATCAGCCAAAGCCGGTAAATAAGCATAATATGATTTAAAATCCTTAAAGGAACTATCAACTAAAAATGACGCGTAGTCTGGTCAACCAATCTCGATACCGGTCAGCATATAAAAATCTAAAAGAGTCAACCCCAACTTAAAATAAAGAAAACGAAGCGTGTGATTAGTAGACCACCGTCTGTCGGTAAGGACCTTTATTATGCAGCGGTCGACTTGTGCAAATGTAGGTAAAGCTAGAAAATCACCGAAAGGAGATGCAAGTAGCCTATCCGAAATCGTTTGAGGTAATGTGATATTAAACATCAGAAATACACTTATACTAGCAACCACACATAGCTACATGACGAACCTATATAAGCAATTAATTAACATTAATGGTAAACTAAGCAAACCAATAACATTCTTAGTTTGTGAGTGTTCATCTAATAATTACATATACACTATAAACTTCCTTCAAACATCACTCTTTCATGGAGTTCCTCTCTAATGTGTGAGTTCTCCTCTAATGGCACACAGATATAAATGCATGCACGCAAACGTAAATGTAAAGTGTAAAACAAAAAATTCTAACATCGAAAATACAGAAATTAAATCAACAATAAAATGCAAAGTTTGCTCATTTTCTTATGTTGTTTTAATAATTTTATTGAAAATAGGTGCAATAACAAAAAAAATGAATAGCTTAAGTAACGAAAAAGTCACGAAGTTATACCTAATGTCAATGGTCAATGATATAGAGATTTTTGAGCCCTATCATCGTAATAAGGATGTCGTAAGCTGTGACGTCCCATCTCGGGACCCACATTAACAAAAAGTATTACGGAGCTGCCTGCTAATGAAGAGAATAGAACTGGTTAGGAGCGACCATCTACCGTATTGTCTTAATATCTATTGAATACGTCGATTAGTGCTCTGTATTCTTTTTTTCTAATTCAAGTGGATCGACGTATCCAATAAATGCTTAATACAAAACCACAGATGGCTATAGGATCTATCCGAATAAAATACAACAACTCAAATGCATATTTTATGTATAGATGATACCAAACATTTAAAAGATAAAAGAACGAACGAAATTCAGAATGCAAGGAAAATATGGAAGCAAGATAATAGTCAACTGAACTACATAAGAATAAAAATTTAATTACAAGAAAATCCAATGGGTAATAATGTGAAAAGTTAACGCATCTTTAAGGAAACAAGATAATAAAAGTTAAGGCTTTGTTCGGTTTCATTTCAAGTTTTGCGTTTTCAAAATTCATTACAAAATATGTAAAGAGCGAAGTAAAATATTTAAAACTTTGAGTTACCATGACGATGAAGAAGGAACTGCAGATGAAATGGAGGGATGGACCATTTTTTACCCTTTTGTTATTTTCCAAGTATGAAGAAAAAAACTAGTTTTTTATTTTGTATATTGAGTTCATTTTTTAAATTTGTTGTTTCTCTAAAAAAACACATAAACGTATTCTGATTTGTTTAGATGAAAACACAAAACTAACGGTAAACCAACCCAAGCGTTAAAGTTTTCATTCTGTACGGTTATGGTCATAGAGTGATGGCAGCAGTTTGTTAGACAATCACTTAAAATAACAGTAATTTTGGTTTCGCTGGTAAATAATATTTACTTCAGATTCGTAGCAGTGGAAATACATAAGCAAAAATGGTGGGCTTTTATGTAAAAATAGACCTCCTTCTTCCTTCAACCGAAACCCTACTCTAGTAGATTTTTCCATTTACCGTCAAAAATTATCATCTTTACTGAAAGGGAACCACACCACATCATCTTTGTGCTGCCTTCAAAGCCATTCACAAGCTGATAGAGCAATGTAGAAGAGAAGGCCTTTTTGCCCTCACGCAGGATCGAACTACGGACCTCTAGTTTACAAGACTGGCGCTCTACCACTGAGCTACAAGGGCTGCTCTGTGTGCAGATTTGTAAATCATCTTCATTGATCTCTACTGAATTGGATCGGAAGGAATTCACCCGAACAGGCAAGCTCTAGCTCTGTTAAAAGTAACATGGACGAAAGCTACACGATGAAATAATTAGCATCGAAGTAGTTCACTGCGTATTGTTTGCTCCCCATTAGAAATAATATCATATAATTGTTCAAAGATGCGTTAGTTTCAAAATTGAGTCATGTATTAGTATAGATGTACTGATCTGAGTTCCTTCAGTTCAAAATAATTGGACTGGCATACCAAGCATACCGATGACTGGTAACCGTTACACCGGTAATGGTAAATTACCATTTGCATAACAAAATAACAAGTTGATATATTTTTACGTCGATTGATGATTCATTATATATCTTATCACTTAATATAGAAAATAGAAAAGAAGTGTATTCATCATCATTTGAGTTGAATACCAGTCTGTGTAGTTAATGCCCCGCTATAACCCCGCTATGTCTCCTAGCGGATTTCTACCGCAACGATTTTTCCATATAGCCCCAAAATATGGACTTTTCGCTTTAATCCCCGCTATTTCCGCTATATCCCGTTATTCCCGCTATAATTTGCTATTTCCTCTATATCTTCTTTGATAAAATGAATTAAAAAATTGCATTTATACATTATAAGAATTATGAAACTAATTTATTTGATTTAATTTTCAATATATTTTCAGAAATGAAAATACTCTAATATTCTACTAAATTCAATTATGTTATATAACAGTTTTATGTTTATTTAAAGTATATTCACAAATGATTTTTCTTTAAAATTATTTATGTATTAATTATAATTCAATTGAATGACAATTTTTCATTTAATTACCAATCATATATTTGTAAAAACATTAGGTATGAGTTTTATATGCTATTTTAGAGCCATCCGCTATATCCCGCTATATCCTCGCTATATTCCCGCTATGACTTTCTGCACCTCCACCGCTTTGAATCTTTCGAGCGCTTTAACTGCATAGATACCAGTGTAATGAATCATTTTACATGAATACCAGTGTATTATGAATGGACTGGTAAATTACCATTACCGTTGGTTTTGAAAAAATATTACCGATATCTTACCGTGAAAAATGGTAAATTTACGTTTACCGTGCCGATTATGCTGGTATATCGATTTTACTTTAAAATGGTAAACAATTGACTGGTAAGGGTAAATTTACCATTATCATACAACCCTAGTTCCACTCATAGTTATCGGTCAATGACCCTGCAAAGTATATTTCTACTTTAACCCCCTCGACGATAGACCATAAGCAACTTTCTCTTTTTATCCCAAATCATTACTTCGATTTTACGAGATAGATATATTTTGTGTTGGTTTTTGGTTGAATTCATACATATAATATTAAATTATTCTATAGCAGCTCAAACTTCAGCGAGATGAAGAATCATGTAATCAATCGTCTACGTATCCGAGATTGCTTCTTTCTTTGAAAACTTCTGATGGTGATCTAGCTGAACAGTTCCATAAAATTTACATGCAGGTGAGCAATCTATTTTTAGTCATTTCTTTCCATCATACTTATTATCGATAATATGATGTGCTATGATTTTCATTATGTGAAAACTTTCTGATTCCTCTTCATCTGAGTTTACTTAGCATTTTCTGTGATATAGATTGTAGGATCATTATATTTCATCTTTGTATAACTTAACAATTGTTTCAATCCATCCGTAACAATGTATATCCATGAACATGTTGAAAAACATGATATAAATTAACTAAGTAATTACTAAACCGTGATCAGTCCTTCAAAAACCTGAGTTTTGACATAAAGATAAGTGATTGAAAAATAGAAGTTGTATTTACCGAATCACCAATTGGTACACTCACTTTTTTCTGTGAAAATAAATGATTAGTTAGAAACAGTATAGGAACCAATAATGAGTAACAACATGGTATAAATGTAGTAGTAAAACCGAAGTGTCGTTACTTGCTTGTGTATGTTTCCTCAAACTAGAATCAATATCCAACAACATTTAACTTTACAAAACTAATCATGTTTTTCACCTTGTTTGTATCAGAATAGATAGCACAACGCAAAAGCATACAAACTATTGAACATACCTAATTGCTCCATTTTGGAGTCAGTGATACTAAGACTAGGTGTAGAATTTGAATTATCTTTTGCATGTCTTGATGTGTAGTAACCTAGTCCTACAAAATCATATGATCCTTGTATCAAATTATCAATGCAGTTTCCTATTTAGTGAATTTTGGAAGTCTTTCACCGATTTTCTCATATAGGCTTGTTATTTTCTATTTGTTAATGGCTCCACATACCTAAGTCCACACAATAATCATAATATGGATTTTAAGAAATGTATGATTACAAACATTCTTTGTTGCTTACTGACCATCGAAGCATTGATTCCATTTTTTCAGCTCTTTTGCTTTATCTGCATCTGAATCTGGCTTATGCCACATGCTAAATTGCGTGATTCCAATTTCTTTTCCTTGTTCAGACTAAAAATAAAAAGGTGCAACACATTGTTAGAAATGAATGAGTTAGTGGAGAGATTTGGGAAGAAGAAAGCATTATACAAAGTCACATTGGGGAATATTTGTACCAATTCCTCTATATATACTACAATCCAACATAGTATATGAATCAAAAGGAGAATGAGGACAAAGTGTGAAAGGGATGAAGCAATGTGGCATGTAGGCCTTTATACTAATATTAATATGTCAAAGATAGGGCCTTAATCTCGTGATTAAATGGGCCATTTTCTTACAGACGCGCGCATACAACGGTCACTACTGTTGATTTAAGGGTCGCAACCTTTCCAACAGTCACGACGGTTCCGAATAGGCACCTCCTCCAGCCTATAAATAGACAACAATATTGTTTCAAAGAAACAGTTTCTACCGGACTCGAACGCTTTAATCGGTAATACCTTTCGTAGTGATCTAGTTACGCATTTTGGTGTTACAATTTCTCAAAAATAATTGACAAATTAGTGACAATTTTTGTCGTTGCTATTTCTACATTATTTTTTAACTGTTACTAAAGTTACAATTGGTTTCGTAACACTTTTCGATAGTTGCGAATAACATTTTTGAAACAATATTGATTATTGTAGACGGCAATGTCTTAAAATAGCAACAACAGTAACGCTGCACCAACATAGATGGTAACTAACGCTCAACCGGCACATCTACTTCCGACAATGTCATTGTCTCATGGAGAAAGGCCAGAAAAGTTCAACGGGACGGACTTCAAGCGTTGGCAGCAGAAGATGTTTTATCTAACAACATTAGGCCTAGCTAAGTTTCTAACCAAAGATGCTCCTGAAGTTGGCGAACTCGAACCCGATGCAATCAAAGTGGAGGCCACAAATGTCTGGAAAAATTTGGACTTTATGTGTAAAAACTATATTCTAAATGGTCTGGATAATAGCCTCTACAATGTCTATTGTACTGTTGCAACATCCAAGGAACTCTGGACGGCCTTGGACAGAAAGTACAAAACTGAAGATGCAGGCATGAAGAAATTCATCGCTGGCAAATTTCTCAACTTCAAGATGGTAGATTCAAAGACTGTGATCAACCAGACTCAAGAACTACAACTGATCATCCGTCAACTGCAAGATGAAGGGATGATACTTAGCGAATCTTTCCAGGTTTCCACAACCATTGAGAAACTTCCTCCATCATGGAAGGACTTCAAAAATTACCTAAAGCATAAGCATAAGGAAATGACAATGGAAGAACTCATAGTTCATCTGCGAATTGAGGAAGATAATAGAAATTCTGAGAAAAAGATCTCTCAGAATATGTCTGCCATAGCAAATGTTGTTGAGTCAGACAAATCTAACAAGAGAAAACGTGAGAATGCGCCTCAGAAGTCGAAGAAGAAATTTCAGGGTTCTTGCCATAACTGTGGAAAGAAGAGGCATAAAGCAGCTGAATGTCACGCTCCCAAAAAGAAGAAATCAGAAGCAAATACAGCTGAAGTTATAGATGACATTTCTGATATGGGTTTATGTGCAGTAATATTAGAATGCAATCTTGTTGATAATTCAAAGGAATGGTTTGTAGACACAGGTGCCACTCGACACATGCGCTAATAAGTGGATGTTTACAACCTATAAAACTGCAACTGATGATGAACAACCTTTCATGGGCAATTCATCTGCATCAAAGGTCGAATGCAAGGGAAAAGTTGTTCTAAAACTAACTTCTAGAAATGAGCTTACTTTGAGTGATGTTCTTCATGTTCCAGAAATCCGCAAGAATTTGATATCAGGGTCCTTGCTTAGCAAGCGTTGTTTCAAATTAACCTTTGTAGCCGATAAGTTTGTATTATCAAAGAATGGATTGTATGTAGGAAGTGGATATGTATGTGATGATTTATTTAAAGCAAATGTAACAACTATTGTACCAAACACTGATATGAATAAAAGTGAATCTTCTGCTTATATTGTTGACTCTTCTAACATATGGCATTCTAGATTAGGGCCCGTGAATTTTGATACACTGCGAAAAATGATTAATCTAAAATGTATACCAAAATGTAACATAGACTCCAACTATAAATGTCAAATTTGTGCAGAAGCAAAATTGACAAGAACCTCGTTTCATCATGTTGAACGAGAAACTAAACCTCTAGACCTTATACACACTGATGTATGTGATTTGAAAATGTGTCAAACTAGAGGTAGAAAAAGGTATTTCATTATGTTTATTAATGATTGTACTAGGTACTGCTATGTGTATCTCCTTAGAAGCATAGATGAAGCATTCGATATGTTTAAACAGTATAAAGCAGAAGTTGAGAATCAACTTAATAGGAAAATTAAAGCCTTAAGAAGTGATAGAGGAGGAGAATATGAATTTCCTTTTGATGAATTCTGCGCTGAGCACGACATTATACACCAAACAACAACACCATATTCATCTCAATCCAACGGTATAGCCAAATGGAAAAATAGAACTCTTAAACAAATGATGAATGCTTTATTAATCAATTCTGGCTTGCCAGATAACTTTTGGGGAGAAGCTATTCTTTCAGCAAACCATATTTTAAATAAAATACCACGAAAGAAAACATCCAAGTCACCTCACGGACTTTGGAAAAATAGACTGGCATCATACAAGTACTTAAATGTGTGGGGTGTCTTGCCAAAGTAGAGATATGTAAAACAAAGAAGGTCAACATTAGACTAAAAACAATCGATTGTGTATTCATTGGATATGCACAAAACAGTGCCGCTTATCGATTTCCAATACACAAATCCGAAATTGATGTTATTCATGAAAATACCATCATCGAATCGATAAATGCAAGATTTTTCGAACATATATTCCCTTGAAAACAGGGCACTGACAATGATACTCAAAAGAGACCAAGAGAATATGAATCTACTGATTCTCTTGAGAATACTGAACAAAATAAACTTTAGCAAAATAGTGTTGATCAACAAGTGGAGGAACCAAGAAGGAGCAAAATCTCAAGGACCTCTAGGACCTTTGGACAAGATTTCTACACTTTTATTTGGAAGATGATCCATTGACATACAAACAAGCTATGTCCTCCAACGATGCCCCTTACTGGAAAGAGGCTATTAACAATGAGATTGAATCCATTATGGCTAACCATACCTGGGAGTTAGAGGATTTACCTCAAGGATGCAAGACCTTTGGTAAATGGATATTTAAAAAGAAATTGAAACTCGATGGTTCAGTAGACAAGTACAAAGCTCATCTTGTAGTCCAAAGATTCAGACAAAAGGAATACCTGGGCTATTTTGATACATATTCACCAGTGACGAGGATAACATCAATTAGGATGCTTATTGCAATTGCATCCACACTTGATTTAGAAATACATCAAATGGATGTAAAAACTGCATTTTTGAATGGTGAACTAGAGGAAGAAATATATATGAAGCAACCTGAAGGGTTTCTTAGCTTCGGAAATGAGAATAAAGTTTGCAAATTAGTAAAGTCGCTTTATGGCCTTAAACAAGCTCCAAAACAATGGCATGAGAAATTTGATGAAACTGTTATCAAATGGATTCACAATAAATGAATCAGATAAACGTGTCAACATAAAACACACACTTGTTAGATATATCATTTTTTGTCTTTATGTTGATGACTTACTAATCCTAGGCAGTAACAAATCCATAATAACATCTACAAAGAATATGTTATCCTCTAGATTCAATATGAAAGACCTAGGACTGGCTGATGTGATATTAGGTGTCAAAATTTTGAAAGCACCACAGGGATATACATTGTCCCAATCACATTATATCGGTAAGATACTTGAAAAATTCAAGCAATATAATATAACTATTGCAACACCAGTAGATATGAACCAAAACTGGATAAAGAACACTGGTGATGGTATCTACCAACTTGAATACTCTCGTATATTAGGTAGTATCATGTATGTTATGAACTGCACTAGGCCAAATATCGCATACGTTGTAAGCTGAGTAGATTTATCAACAATCCTGGTAAACATCATTGGAAAGCATTAATCAGAGTTCTAGGATACCTAAAATATACGCATAACTATTGTCTACACTATACAAACTATCCTTCAACATTGGAAGGATACAGTGATGCCAATTGTATAACTGGTTCACAAGATACAAAGTCTACAAATGGATATGTGTTCACATTAGGAAATGGAGCAATATCATTGGAAATCATCCAAAGAGACTTGTATAGCTAGATCTATGATGTTATCAAAGTTTATTGCATTAGATAAGACCGCAGAAGAAGCAGACTGGCTTCAAAGTTTTCTGGAAGGCATTCCAAATTGGAGCAAACCTGTGCCTCCTATATGTATACATTGTGATAGTCAATAGGCAATTGGAAGAGCTAATAGTACACTGTACAATGATAAATCTAAGCATATTCGTCGTAGACATAAAACAATAAGACAACTTCTCTCTAATAGATTTATCACTATAGACTACATAAGGTCTAAAGATAACATAGCGGATCCACTAATAAAAGGCTTTCCAAGAGAGAAAGTTCAAACCTTATCGAAGGGAATGGGGTTAAGTCCCATAGAGTAAAAGTTTTTTTTTAATGGAAACCCTACCTAGTTGACTGGAGATCCTAAGATCCAGGTTCAAAGGGACAACTAAGTTTAAGAGAAACTTGACGGCACTGTTACACAAAAACCGTTCCTATGATAAAGTCAGTGCTTTATTTGTTGGAAAATAGGATAAGTATTAATATTTTTAATGATGTCTATACTTTAGGAATTGTGAATACCCTTTACAGAATCACCTACGTAAGTGCGAAGGTGCCGCTTCAAAGAGAATTATGAGGCCAAATTCTTTAAAGTACTTATGAGACCAGGTAGGTGTTCAAGGCAAGAACGAACACATACAGAGAACTAAGGATTATAAAAAACATTTGTCGTGCGTTATTTATTGTAGAATTACACAGAGGGCTTACAGTTCAAGGACATTCTATGTCTACTGATTCATCTGTAATTCAAAAAGGTAAATGCTAGGAAAGTTCAAGGCCCGTGTGCTACTTTAATCGGTACGATAAATGGTTCGTGAAACTAAGAACAACTACTCATCCATGTGGGAGATTGTTAGAAATGAAAGAGTTAGTGGAGAGATTTGGGAAGAAGAAAGCATTATACAAAGTCCCACATCGGGGAATATTTATACCAATTCCTCTATATATACTACAATCCAACATAGTATACCAAACAAAAGGAGAATGAAGACAAAGTGTGGAAGGGATGAGGCAATGTGCATGTAGGCCTTCATATTAATATTAATATGCCAAAGGTAGGGCCTTAATCTCGTGATTAAATGGGTCATTTTCTTCCAGACACACGCACACAACAGTCACTGTTGTTGGTTTAAGGGTCGCAACCTTTTCAACCGTCACGACCGCTCCGAATAGGCACCTCATCCAGCCTATAAATAGGCAGCCAGAATCCGAGAATTATTAATTCAATTCATTCTCAAATTTTGTTCCTTCTTCCTACAACATCTATGTTCTAGTTACTGTAATCTTTTCAATTCGTCGACGCTCCATCTGCAATCTCCGCGCTGCGGGGCTGGTCTGTTTCATCCTGGGAAACTGTGACGACCCGTATTTTTACGGATCGAAAGATCGTAAAACTATCTATATTAAGTCGTTAATGTTGTTAAGTCGTTTAGAGTTTAAGTCGTGAAAGAGCTTATGTCGTGTAAAAGTTGAGCCGTGTAGTGCTTAGGTCGGTGGAGCGACCTATAGGAGTTGGCGACCTAAGGGGTTAGGTCGTGTGGAAGTTAGGTCGTTTGGAGGTTAGGACGTGTTATAGTTTAGGTCGGCCGAGCGACCTATAGGGGTTAGCGAGTTAGTGGGTTATCGGCTTAGGAGTGAGCGACCTAGTTGATGTAGCGACCTAATAGCAGGCGACCTAAGGAGGTGTTAGGTCGATAAGTCGCGACGTTGATAAGTCGCTAGGTCGGAGGCAGTGTTAGGTTGTTAGGTCGCGTAGCTGTGTTGAGGGATAGGTCGTAACTCGCGTACGAGTTAGGTCGCACGTTTTTTAGGGCCGTTGGATCTGTTAGGTCGTGTAACCCTGTGTAGCGTTAAGCCGCATACCAGTTAGGTCGCACGAGTGTTAAGTCGCATGAGTGTTAGGGTGGCCGTGACGTTAGGTCGCGTGAGTGTTGTAGTGTTAGGTCGCGCATTAGCTTGTTTCGTTAGGTCGTATAAGGATGAGTCGTTAGGTCGGGGTGGTAGATAGGTCGTAGGTCGAGATGTTTTTAGGTCGTGGACGACTCATGGGGGCGGCGACCTAAGGATTTCCAGCCTATAAATAGAGGGGTTTGGTTCACTTTTTGGCACCGGATTTTGAAGCGACGAAGTGCTGCCATTTTGAGAGCTCGACTACTACACTTCTTCACTTCTTTTCTCCACTCTAATCTAGTGATTCCTTCCATCTAAATTGAAGATCAAATCGAAGATCCAAGAGACAAAGTTGAAGATCTCCATCCATCGAAGAGAGATTTCATCGTTTGAAGCGGAGCTTTGGAGGATCAAGCTTGATTCTTTGTTGTCCAGATCTGAAGTTGGTTGTTTTTGAGGTGTTATGTGATTCGGTGAGTGGTGGTTATCTCTCACACGGACCCAAAGGAGTATATTGGATCGGTGGTTTGTTTATGTGTTAAAGAGAGTGATATCGTGCATTTTTCTCAAGTCTGCATGTAGATCTATTGTTCATGACGATTTGACATCTATTTTACTACATGTTCACTTATGCAAGTTCATTCATCAAGTTGTAGACATATTGTTCATAATTCATGCTTGTTAGAGTGCATGTTAGATTTGGACTCTTTATTTACGAAATTGCCATTATTGTTGTAATTGTTTATTTAGATCTTGTTTGAATGATTGATTACTTTGATTAATGTTTGATTTGATTGATTAGTTGATTGATAACTTGATTTGGACAAGTTGGTCGAAGATAATTCAAAAACTAAGTGGAAAGGCTCTTGAATAAGGAAAGCTGCTTGTGGCATATGAAGCGGATGTTGAAGCACATATGGATAGATTTGGTGATGATGTTGAGATGGGACTTTGCCATGATGCGATGAGGTAAACCATGATGTTGAGATGGGACTTTGCTATGATGCGATAAAGCAAAGCATGATGTGAGAAAGCCTTTGTTTAATCTAGACGGGATCGTCCCAAGCATGTTGATAACTCGGTGATGTGGTCCGGGTTTGTGGATAATGGTTAGCTTGAGAGGCGCTCGAGCTAGTATGGGAATAGTCGTCGAGGAGGATGACTAGAAGGCTGAGATTTCATCGTTGTTGAAGGTTCTAGCATGCTCAAAGCAAGAGTACGTTGGGAAGGGTCACGATGATGTTCCAAGCACGGGTCACGATGACGTGCTAGTACTCTGGGCAGATGCGATAGTCCTAGACATGGGTCACGACGACGTGCGGAGCTATGTCTAGAACCGGGGTTACAATTAGCCCTTGGCAGGCGGTCATTCAACTAACGGTCAAATCAAGGCAATGATAACAGTGATAGTCCGAGTCATGGATGTTTGGATGTTTGGTTGTATCGTCACTTGGGTCAAGAGCGATGTTTTCAGGGTGCTTATCTGATCTTGGTTTAGACCTTGGGGGTTTGTACTTGGAAAACGCCGACCTTGACTCAAGTGATAATTACTTTGCTTTGAATGTCTGAATTGCTATGTTTGCTTCTGCTTAGTGTGTCTGGGGGCTATCACTGTAGAAAGAGGTGGAGTGGGATGGTTGGGTTCCTATTCCTTTTACCGTTTATGCTCTTTTGGTATGTTTGATAGTTGATTTACTGCTCACTAAGACTTTTCTCTGACTCAAGGTTTTATGTTTAACTCTTATTACCTTGGGTTGTTCATCCATGTTGGGATGGGCAGACTAGGTAGCAGGTGACAGGTGCTGTTCATAGCGGCCAACGCTGTTGATGACGAAGACGAGCTGGAAGCTTTTGCATATTGTTTACTTACTATATGTACTGGGTGTTCCGCTGTTTGTATATTCTCTGAGTGATATGTAGTGAGGGTTGATCTATTGACTTTGCTGATTGTTGTATCAAACTATTAGAGTTTATATGATGAGATTCTGTTATATGGAGCTTCACTATGTATATTTTCTATTGTATTTTGTCCATGCGCTGTGAGTAATACGATAGAGTTTATTGTTTTTACCTTACCCTGATGATCGTCCATAGCGGCCTGGCACACTTTTCAGCGCATTATTTCTTTGTTTAATGCAGGAGTCATGGGCGGTCGTCACATTTGGTATCAGAGCATTGGTTAATCGATTTTAGCCAACGCTCGCTGACGTAACTACGTATGAGAGACGTAATTGTATTTTGATGGATGATTACTATATATAATATAGTAGCTTAGAAGGATTTGAACTCCTTATGTAGTTGTTTCTCAAGGTGTTCTAATCATTCCTTTTTTATAGATATTAAGGATGAGTCGAAGACGGAGACCAGCTGCTAGGGAAGGTCGTGCTGCTGAATGGGCTGCTGATTATGCTACTATGTTTGAGGCCATGGTGACTTCGATCATGAGAAGGATGCCAGCCTCGGGGTCATCAGTAGATGTTGGAGTTCAAGTTCAAGCCCCAAAACCAGTGGATTTTGCTAAGTTGTGCAAAGACTATACTTCTCTTGGAGTAAAGGTTTTCTTGGGAACAGAATCAACCATTGAAGTGCAGAGATGGATTGATGCTTGTAGAAGGATATTTGGTGATTTGGGAATTGAGGATGCAACTAAGAGGAAGCTTGCATCAAGAGAGCTTCAAGGGAGAGCTTCTGATTGGTGGAACTCTATCACCATTGATACTCCAGAAGAAGAGATTACTTGGGAGCAATTCCAAGCTAGATTTGAAGCTAAGTTCATTTCTACAGCTCAGAAATCTGTTCCGTTTAAGAAGTTTGTGGAGCTCAAGCAAGGTGGGAGACCAGTTCTTGAGTATGTTTCTGAGTTTGAAGCTTTGTCCAAGTATGCTCGGTCGTATATCGATTCTCCCTATCAGAAGAATGAGAAGTTTGTGACAGGCTTGGACACTTATCTTGGGAGACGGTTGGTGGATCATTTGGACGATCCGTTTGAGAAGCTTGTGGAGAAAGCTCTCAGGCATGATAATCTGTTTCCTAAGGAAGGATCTGTTGCTGCTGTGGCCAAGGAGCAAGGTGGAAACAAGAAGAGAAAGCAGCAGCAGCAGAAGGGTAAGGATGGCCAGAAGAAGCCGAAGGGCGAAGTGATCTGCTACAATTGTCGGCAGAAGGGTCATCTCTCCAGGGATTGCAAGAATCCGAAGGTGCCGGTGAAGTGCCACAACTGTGATAAGCTGGGGCATATTAAGAGGAATTGTCCGAAACTGAGGAAGGATAAGCAGATTGTGCAAGCTTATGCTTTGGGGGCTATGCCATCGTCTTCGAAAGCTCCTACTACAGATGAGAAAGGGAAGAATGTGGTGGTTCAAGGTACTCTTTCCATTTGTGGTGTTCCAGTTCGAGTGTTGTTTGATACTGGAGCGTCACATTCCTTTGTTTGTAATGAACTTGTACGCCGGTTGGGTTTGGAACCGGATATTGTTGATAGACCATTGGTTGTGACTAATCCAGTTGGGGGTTCGTCTTTTTTGTGTATGGTACGCCGTGGTCTAGTTGTATCGAGTTATGATCGCTCTTTTGTTTGTGATTGTTTTGTTCTGAACTTTGCGGGGTTCGAAATTATTTTGGGTATGGACTGGCTTAGGAAGTATGCGGCAAAGGTTGATTGTGAGAGGCTTGAGGTGACAGTCGAGAATGTGGAGGGGCGAAAGGTTGTGATACGATGTAAGCACGAGGAAGGCGTCTTCATGAGCTTCATGTATTCGCTGGTTGTTCCACGGGATGGACTGTCATCGGTGCCTATTGTGAATGAATTTGAGGATGTCTTTGACGAGGTCAAAGGGTTATCGCCGCATATAGAGATCGAGTTTCGTATCGATCTAGTTGAGGGAGCCAGACCTTTTGTGATTCCTCTTAGGCGAATGGCGCCTAGGGAACAGCAAGAGTTGAAGGTGCAAGTTGATGACCTTTAACAGAAAGGATTCATTCGGCGTAGTGTGTCCGAATGGGGTGCACCAGTTGTGTTTGCAACCAAAGCGGATGGATCGTTGAGGTTGTGTGTGGATTATCGTGAGCTGAATAAAGTGACTAAGAAGAACATGTATCCATTGCCGAGAATAGATGACTTGTTTGATCAGCTTCACGAAGCTAGGGTGTTTTCTCAGATGGATTTGGCAACGGGATTTCACCAATTAAGAGTGGCAAAGGATAGTGTGCCGAAGACTGCTTTCAGGACACCATCTGGTTTCTATGAGTGGTTGGTAATGCCGTTTGGATTGACCAATGCACCAGCATATTTTGTGCATCTTATGAATAGGGTGTTCAGAGATCAGTTGAACAAGTTTGTACTTGTGTTCGTGGATGATATTTTGGTTTACTCCAGAAATGAAGAGGAACACGAGACACACTTGCGGATTGTTTTGGAAATCTTGCGGAAACATCAGCTGAAGGCTAAGTTTTCGAAGTGTCACTTCTGAAAGAGTGAAGTGAGGTTCTTAGGTCATGTTATCTCTGGAAATGGAATAGCGGTTGATCCTACTAAGGTGGCAGCGATCCAGGATTGGGTTAGACCTAAGAATGCATCTGATGTGAGAAGTTTTCTCGGATTAGCAAGATATTATCGTCGGTTTATCAAAGACTTTTCAAAGATAGCTGCACCGTTAACAGGATTGACGAAAAAGAACCAAGTGTTCAGATGGGATGCTAAATGTGAGCAAGCTTTCGGAATCCTGAAAGAGCGACTGACAAGTGCTCCTGTTTTGACTATTCCAAGTGGGAATGATGAGATGGTGGTTTACACCGATGCATGTGGTACTGGACTTGGAGCAGTGCTAATGCAGAAGGATAAAGTTGTTGCATATGCAAGTCGACAACTGAAGCCGCATGAAAGGAATTATCCGACTCATGATTTGGAGTTAGCGGCGATTGTTTTTGCTTTGAAGATGTGGAGACATTACCTATTGGGAGTTCGATTTGAGTTGTTTACAGATCATAAGTCGTTGAAGTATCTGTTCTCCCAAAAGGATTTGAATCTGCGGCAGCAACGATGGCTAGAGTTTTTAGCATCATATGATTTTGGTATAGCCTATACTACGGGAAAGGGTAACGCAGTGGCTGATGCGTTAAGTCGAAGACATGCAGGATTGGGAGCTATGTTTTCAAAATGGAAGAGCCTTGAGTATTTGGCTGAGTTTGACTTCAGGCCTAGATGTGATTGGAACCTGAGATGTTGGCAAACCTATCGATAAGACCTACTCTAGTTGAAAGAATTGGCGAAAGCCAAAAGCAAGACGATAAGCTTGTCAAGATTATCCGGGATTTGGAATCTAGATCAGACCTAGAGAAGGATAAAGGATTCGAAGTCGATCGAGAGGGTTGGCTTCGGAAGCAAGGACGACTAGTTGTTCTCGATATAGATGGATTGAGAGATGAAGTTCTTAAGGAAAGTCATCATTCAAAGTTGACAATTCATCCAGGTGGAAATAAGATGTATCGGGATATGAAGAGAACCTATTACTGGGAAGGTATGAAGAAGGATGTTGGAAATTTTATTTCCATGTGCATGAATTGCCAGTTGGTAAAGCCGAACAGAAGAAGCCAAGTGGATTGCTTCAGCCATTAGAAGTTCCTACATGGAAATGGGAGCAAATATCGATGGATTTTATCGATGGGTTACCTAGGACCAGAGCGGGAAATGAAGGGATTTGGGTCATCGTAGATCGTTTGACTAAGAGTGCAAGATTCATTCCTGTTCGATCATCTAGGACTGCGTCGAAATTGGCTGAGTTGTATGTTAAGTGGATTGTTCGATTCCATGGTATTCCGAAGAGTATAGTGAGTGATCGAGACCCGTTGTTCACTAGTGGATTTTGGAAGAGCTTCCAAGAAGTTTTGGGAACCGAGCTGTGTTTGAGTACGGCTTATCATCCCCAAGCGGATGGTCAGACCGAGAGAGTCAACCGAGTTTTGGAAGATCTACTCAGAGCGTGTGTTTTGGATTTCGGAGGATCATGGGAAGATCATCTTCATTTGGTGGAATTTGCGTATAATAACATTTATTAGACAAGTATTGGTATGGCACCATATGAGGCATTGTATGGGAGACCGTGTAACTCTCCGACATGTTGGTTGGAAACTGGAGAAAAGTTGATACTTGGGCCAGAAATGATTCGACAGACTTCGGACTGTATAGTGATCATTCGACGACGAATGAAGGCAGCCCAAGACCGATAGAAAAGTTATGCCGATAAGCGTCGTAAGGATCTGGAATTCGACGTAGGAGATATGGTTTTTGTGAAGATTTCTCCTCTAAAGAATGTTATTAGATTCGGGAAGAAAGGAAAGTTGACTCCGAGATTTGTTGGACCATTCCCGATTATCGAGCGAATTGGAAAGCTCGCCTATAAATTGGAGTTATCGGAAAAGATGTCTGGTGTGCACAATGTTTTTCATATATCGTATCTACGGAAGTATGTGCACGACTCAAGTACAGTGGTTTCTGCTGATAGCTGTGAAGATTTAGAGGTTGATCCAGTTGCTACGAGACCTCGTAAGCCGCTTCGTGTTGTGGAAACCGACACGAAACAGCTTAGGAGGAAGACGATTACGTTGCTCAAGGTACAATGGAGAGATGATGTTAATGACTGTACATGGGAAGAGGAAGAGAGGATGAAAGCAGCTCATCCTGAACTCTTTGAGGTATGGCCCTAAGGTGTCGTGACATCTCATGAATTTGTAACTTGTTCTAGTCTTAGAATTCTGCATGCTAGGCTAGTAATTGGACGCATGGTTTGTTGATTGCTATGGATGGTAGGCATGCAGATTAGTTTTGGTTGCTCTTGTTTGTTTGGAATTTCGGGGGCGAAATTCCTAAGGGGGAGAGAATGTAACGACCCGTATTTTTACGGATCGAAAGATGGTAAAACTATCTATATTAAGTCGTTGATGTTGTTAAGTCGTGTAGAGTTTAAGTCGTGAAAGAGCTTATGTCGTGTAAAAGTTGAGCCGTGTAGTGCTTAGGTCGGTGGAGCTACATATAGAAGTTGGCGACCTAAGGGGTTAGGTCGTGTGGAAGTTAGGTCGTTTGGAGGTTAGGACGTGTTATAGTTTAGGTCGGCCGAGCGACCTATAGGTGTTAGCGAGTTAGTGGGTTATCGGCTTAGGAGTGAGCGACCTAGTTGATGTAGCGACCTAATAGTAGGCGACCTAAGGAGGCGCTAGGTCGATAAGTCGCGACGTTGATAAGTCGCTAGGTCGGAGGCAGTGTTAGGTTGTTAGGTCGTGTAGCTGTGTTGAGGGATAGGTCGTAACTCGCGTACGAGTTAGGTTGCGCGTGTTTTAGGGCCGTTGGATCTGTTAGGTCGTGTAACCCTGTGTAGCGTTAAGCCGCATACCAGTTTGGTCGCACGAGTGTTAAGTTGCATGAGTGTTAGGGTGGCCGTGACGTTAGGTTGCGTGAGTGTTGTAGTGTTAGGTCGCGCATTAGCTTGTTTCGTTAGGTCATATAAGTGATGAGTCGTTAGGTCAGGGTGGTAGATAGGTCGTAGGTCGAGATGTTTTTAGGTTGTGGACGACTCATCGGGGCGGCGACCTAAGGATTTCCAGCCTATAAATAGAGGGGTTTGGTTCACTTTTTGGCACCGGATTTTGAAGCGACGAAGTGCTTCCATTTTGAGAGCTCGACTACTACACTTCTTCACTTCTTTTCTCCACTCTAATCTATTGATTCCTTCCATCTAAATTGAAGATCAAATCGAAGATCCAAGAGCCAATGTTGAAGATCTCCGTCCATCGAAGAGAGATTTCATCGTTTGAAGCGGAGCTTTGGAGGATCAAGCTTGATTCCTTGCTGTCCAGATCTGAAGTTGGTTGTTTTTTAGGTGTTTAGGTGATTCGGTGAGTGGTGGTTATCTCTCACACGGACCCAAAGGAGTATATTGGATTGGTGGTTTGTTTATGTGTTAAAGAGAGTGATTTCATGCATTTTTCTCAAGTCTGCATGTAGATCTATTGTTCATGATGATTTGATATCTATTTTACTACATGTTCACTTATGCAAGTTCATTCATCAAGTTGTAGAGATATTGTTCATAATTCATGCTTGTTAGAATGCATGTTAGATTTGGACTCTTTATTTATGAAATTTCCATTATTGTTGTAATTGTTTATTTAGACCTTGTTTGAATGATTGATTACTTGGATTAATGTTTGATTTGATTGATTAGTTGATTGATAACTTGATTTGGACAAGTTGGTCGAAGATGATTCAAAAGCTAAGTGGAAAGGCTCTTGAATAAGGAAAGCTGCTTGTGGCATATGAAGCGGATGTTGAAGCTCATATGGATAGATTTGGTGATGATCTTGAGATGGGACTTTGCCATGATGCGATGAGGTAAACCATGATGTTGAGATGGGACTTTGCTATGATGCGATAAAGCAAAGCATGATGTGAGAAAGCCTTGGTTTAATCCAGACGGGATCATCCCAAGCATGTTGATAACTCGGTGATGTGGTCCGGGTTTGTGGATAATGGTTAGCTTGAGAGGCGCTCGAGCTAGTATGGGAATAGTCGTCGAGGAGGATGACTAGAAGGCTGAGATTTCATCGTTGTTGAAGGTTCTAGCATGCTCAATGCAAGAGTACGTTGGGACGGGTCACGATGACGTTCCAAGCACGGGTCACGATGACGTGCTAGTACTCTGGGCAGATGCGATAGTCCTAGGCACGGGTCACGACGATGTGCAGAGCTATGTCTAGAACCCGGGTTGCCATTAGCCCTTGGCAGGTGGTCATTCAACTAACGGTCAAATCAAGGCAATGTTAACAGTGATAGCCCGAGTCATGGATGTTTGGATGTTTGGTTGTATCGTCACTTGGGTCAAGAGCGATGTTTTCAGGGTGCTTATTTGATCTTGGTTTAGGCCTTGGGGGTTTGTACTTGGAAAACGCCGACCTTGACTCGAGTGATAATTACTTTGCTTTGAATGTCTGAATGGCTATGTTTGCTTCTGCTTAGTGTGTTTAGGGGCTATCACTGTAGAAAGAGGTGGAGTGGGATGGTTAGGTTCCTATTCCTTTTACCCTTTATGCTCTTTTGGTATGTTTGATAGTTGATTTACTGCTCACTAAGACTTTTGTCTGACTCAAGGTTTTCTGTTTAAATCTTATTACCTTGGGCTGTTCATCCATGTTGGGATGGGCAGACTAGGTAGCAGGTGACATGTGCTGTTCATAGCGGCCAACGCTGTTGATGACGAAGACGAGCTGGAGGATTTTGTATATTGTTTCCTTACTATATGTACTGGGTGTTCCGCTGTTTGTATATTCTCTAAGTGATATGTATGAGGATTGATGTATTGACTTTGCTGATTGTTGTATCAAACTATTAGAGTTTATATGATGAGATTCTGTTATATGGAGCTTCACTATGTATATTTTCTATTGTATTTTGTGTAATAGCCCAATTTTTTTTTACAAGTATTTTTCACTTGTATTTTTAAAAAAAAACCTTGGGGTTTATTTAAAGTGAGAAATAAATTTTAGGATTAACTAATAAGATCTCTGGAAAAATCAAGTTTTAATTAAGAAAACATTTATAGCTTAGGTGGTTAAGACATCTGGGCTATTCACGACAGGTCACGAGTTCGAGTCTCGGCATGGTCAGAATTTCTAATTTTTTTGTATATAAATGAACTGGGTAATTACGCGTTAAAAAGGGCGCCTAAATTTAGGGAATAAGTACCGTATATATATATAAGATATGAAGAATGTAAACCAATTTGAATTTTAGTTAAGTATTAATTTTGAAGAATTTAGTGTATTTATAAACTGTTAAATATCGCGTTTAAAAGGACGCGTAAAATTTATGGTAAGTAATGTAATAAAACGTATAAAATTTAAAACGTTATTTTATATATATATTTTTGATGTTTTGTATTACGTCAGTTTGACGTACTTTTAAAATCATATATAAACACCTTTATGGATTAAAACATCAGTTAGTGATTTTTAAGACGAACGTTACTTTTGGTTGTAACTGACAGTTTTGGTTTTAAATAAAAGGTGTATATACGTTTCCATTTCCAAAAGCTTTGAAAAATTCTTGCCGTCATTTAATTAATCAAACTAAAAAAAAATATATATATATCAATTCTCATATAATTGGAACGGTTCATATTTTGCCATTCCTCTGATCACGAAACCTTATCTGCCTAAATCTTCAATCACACATATTAAGAAGCTGGAAGGGATATCAACGCATGCTTTGAAATGTCCAAAGAGATTTAATACTTGTTGCATGTTCAGTTCAAAGCCAATTTATTTGTTTACCGTTATTCCTAAAATCACGCAACTGTTTATTGGTAACAAATGTTGAAATCAAAAGTTTTGTATGTCTGGAAATAAAGCATGCATCTATGAAACATTCAATCAAATTTCTTGCCGTTCTTTGGTTCAATCAACATTTAATGCTTGCCAACATTTACGTAAGAAACTCCCTGCTTTTATCAATCAATTGGGCAAGTTTGAAATCTTAACATACCTGACCGTGAGAAATATTTTATCCACCTCATTTATAACTGTGTATTTCTTTTCTCCATTCAAATAAAAAGATTTATTTCCCACTTCTCATTTTCATTTGCGTTTAAAAATAAATTATATATAAGTTTTCTCTCTCCTTAATTCTTACTTTTTATTTGCCTAGCCTCTTTATTATTTTCCTATGTCTATCTCTTGACATTTATTTCTTTATTTTTCTAGATCTTATTTTATCTATTAAATATTTCTTATGTACATCTTTATTTAATAGCTTGTGTAACAACCCTAGTTTTAACAATTTATTTTATTTTAATTATTCAAATTTGAAATAATATTCTTATAAATTAGGTTTAACAATATGGTTAAATATTTGATTTGGAGATATATTTTATAAAATTTTGTATGCCAATAAAATTAAATAATAACTGTAAAATTTTAAGCTATTTTTGAACTGTTAAATTTCGCGTTTGGAAGACGCGTCAATTATAGGGTATAAGTGACGTAATAAAACGTGTGTTTTCAAAACGATATTTTCACACAAATTTTTGATGTTTTAGTTTGCGTCTGTTTAACGTAGTGTAAAAATCATATTTTCATATATTTTTGAAGAAAAATATCAGTCGGTGTTTTAAAAAGCAAATGTTACCTTGTTTTAATTGACAATTTGACTTTACACATACTGTATACGTTTCCATTTCAACTGCCTACATAAATTTGCCTTTTCATTTTGATATCAAACTAGAAAAATATCAAATCAAAATACATAAAACTGAAATAAATTCAACAAGTAGTAACGTACAAAATTTAAGCTAGACGTGTGAAACCTAACTGTCACTTTAAAGAAATCAACATGCACATCAATTCCTTTCCTCTGCCTCTATCTCATCAATTATCAACCTATAATCACGCAAGTTTTAATTTATAAGAATGTGTGTATTAACCCTGCCTTCATCACACAAACTTAATTATAGGGTAACATTAAAAACCTCATTCTCTCTGATGATTTCCTTTTTACTTAAATGCATGCAATTAAAGCTTGAAACCATACACACCATTTCTCTTCCTTTAGCCTCTGTTCTCATCAGTTATATATCAATTCAAATCCTTGAATCAAGTACGTAACTCACGCAGGAAATAAAATCTAGTTTATAAACATCAACAAGTTTTCAAAAAAAAAAAAAAAATCCTCTCGGCCTTCTCTTTATGCCTGCCTTCCATTAATCATGCCAGAAGATCAATGCTTGCAATATTCTTTTGTAACTGATGGGAAGAATTCTCGTCCATATCAATAGCATTTATATCAATAGAAACTGACACGTTATTTTTCTCATCTGCCTATAAACTCATTCCCCTCTACCCATTTGTTCTCTGCATCGATCCAATTCTCTGCTCCTTCTCGTGAATCTATCAGGTAAATAGTTATAGTATTGTTCTTTTCTTTCGGTTCAGATATTTTTTCTCCCTTTCTCTTTCTCGAAATTTTGTCCTACCTGTGCCTTGCTCGGCCATTTCCATTGTTATGCCATGCATAAGATGTCTGTACATTCATCCCTATGCTGAGATATAGGCTAGTCTTGTGCATATCAGAGGGTGAAGCAGTAGATTGGTGGGAGAAACTGAGTGTTATGAGGAATGGTTGAAATTTTATACAATAGTGATAAGTTGCATTTAGGAAGTTTAGATTCAGTGACAATATAAGAAATAGCCTTGTATTGAACCTGTTGATTTTCAAACTGCATATAGTGATCAGTAGGCCTTTTTCATGTTGAGGGATGTGGGGTGAAGTAACACTGATATAAAGATGAGTGTAGATATAGGTTGAGTTTTGCATGCATTTTGTAGTTGTAGGCTAGTGAGTTTTAGCCAAGAATCGGGATATGATATTTAATGTATGGGAAGGACTTTGGTTGATTTGTTTAAGATTTTCCAGGATTTGATTTAGTTAGTAGTGGAAAAAAAATTACATTTTTTTATATTATATTATATATATTATATTCTTTAAGGGAGTTAACTTGCATTTGTGTTGAGTAGTCTGCATACATTTATGTTGGGTTTAGGGGAGTCTTTCAGTTGCCTTTATATAAGAAAGGGGTTGTCTGTTTGTAGGGGAGAGGAGTCATGTTCTTTATTTTATTTTATTTTTTTTCTTTTCTGAGATTGAAGATCTGGACAGGAGTATTGATGCATAACTGAAGTGAAATGTTGATGCTACTAGGAAATAGGGGTCAGTGAGTGTGAGATTTGTGTTTCCAATAATTTTTGAAAAAGAGATGGCTGGAAGTTTCTTTGCATTTTTTCGAAGAAATTTCAGTATTGGCTCGAAGCATGTGAGCTTGAGACGTGGGGAAGACTCGAAGTAGGTGGGTTTTGGCTCGGGTAAATGAGTTTAGTGGATACCTGTTACAGAGGAGTTGGGAGGTACTTGAAATTGAATAAGTGCGAAGCTTTGAAAAAAAAAAAAAAAAGAAAAAAAAAAAAGAAAAAAAGAAAAAAAAAAGAAGAAAAGAAAAAGAAAACTGAAAAGATGGGAAGGGAAGGCTGCACAAAATTTTGGCCGTGTGCATGAATATAGAGTGGTGCACGTACGTGCATATATCCATATCACGTTCATGAAGAAAATTTGGTGCACGTGTATTCATGTTCAACTTTTGCCGTAGTTGTTTAGGAAAAATTTTGGTCGTAAAATTTTAGCACGGTTCACAGTTTTGGGTATGTTTTGGTCACGTTACACGGTGAAGTGGTCGAGCAAAGCAAACATATTCTTGTTCTATTCTTAATTTTCCTTGACCATAAATTCTTAAGTCGCGTTTCAATATTTGAATTTTTCTAGATTTGAATCTAGGCGACGTCCGAGAATCTTTATCGTTACCCTCTGTCGGTCTGTACCGGTGAACTGTCATTTTTGAAATTCAAAATTTTCTGCAAAAATTCAGGTGAGTATTTCTCACCAGACATACGTATTTATATTTGGTAATTATTGCAAGTGTATGTGTAAAATTGTATTTCACTATTATCTGTCTGTAATGTAATATAGAATGATGGACCCCATTTAAATTGACACCTCATCAGTATTATCTGTTATATTATTTCTGCAGTTATGTTATTGTTTATTTACTGCTTAAATCACCACTGCAAGTTCCCTGTTATTATAGATGGTATGGGCTGAAATGATAGGCCTAATTGATTATTATTGTTCACTTGTTCTGTTAACTGCTGTAAATTGTCTTGGGATTGCGGGTTCGAAATGATAGAACCCGGAGTTGTGTAAATATCGGATTGAAATGATATAAATCCGTTTCACTTGACCTAGGCTAGAAAATCTTATACAGGCCCGTGGTTTATATATTATTTTCTGAAATTATTTTAAATTATTTAAATTTAGAAATTTGATGATATTCTAATTAAAATTATATAAAGGATTTTTATGAGATTTACAATGATTTAAAAGGGGTTAAATAAATAAATGTTGAGTTAAAATTTTGGAATATAACTTGTTTAGAAATTCTATATTTTTGGAAAGGTAAAGATTTCAATACAGAAATAATAAATAATAAGTTATATTTGAAATTTGATGTTTAGCTAAAAGTCTACTACAGCATTTAATTCCTGTCTTTTGAAACTTGACTATTTTAAACCCATACTTTAGATAGCATTTCCTAGATGCTGTAGAAGTGAAATTGATTTAAAATTTATTTATTTAAAATTTCATCTCTATTTTGGGAATACGTTAAGATTTGGAATTTAAATATGAAATTGCTAATAAAGTAAGAAATTGAGTTTGGAAAGATTTAAAAGAAGAAAATTGATTTCTATTCTTTTGATAAAAGAAATAAATTCCAGATTTAATTGAATAAATTGAAATGGTATATCTTCAAAGGAAATGTTTAAATCAAGGATTTGAAATTAAAGGTATTTGAAATATATATATTGATTTGAAAAATATAAAAATACCATTTTTCAAACTATAACCACGGGTTATAATAACGTTTGGTTGGCAAAGAGACCGGGATCGGATATGGGCATACTCTCTGTCGATACCGAAAACCACTTTGACTAACCGTGTACGCGGTGGAGATTCCAGAATGAAGTAGGTTGGTGGTGAAGGTTTCTTGAAAGGTATATACGTGGACCCGACTCCCGTGAGTTGGCATAAGGTGGCTAAAACAGGAGCGATTCTCGGATTAATGAGGTAGCTCCTCTGATCGAACGCACTTCTTCGTATGCCATTCTATTACTCTTGTGATTGTTTGGTGCGCACCTTTGATTTGGGAGTGTTGTTCGAGGTGGGCGGTAACTGCGGCTACGCGTTTCCACCGGTCCGGATAGCAATTGGTATATCTACCCTGGCATTGCCTAGTTGTGCCGTGTCACCTACCCTAGCGAGCCTCCTACGAGTTTCTATTTGTGTCGTACCTATGGAGTATCCTCTGGTAGCCTCCCGATCAGGAGGTATTACGGTACTGTATAGACTATTGGCATTATTTGTGTTAAGGGGAATATTGGGTCACTCCTTAACGCTATTTAAAAGTATGTTTACTTTACTATAGACACTATTATAATAGCGCAATATACTACATAGTAAATAGTTTAACGGATCCTTAGAGGATGGGCGATCCCAAGCATCCTTTAAGTTACTTGCTCTTTATTACAGTACACTTGATTTAGCTTACATTATATAAGTATGTATGTCCTGACTCGAGTGTTTTGTTTTATTGTACGCTCGGGTCAGCCTGAGTTGCAGCTTCAGCTTTCTTTCCGGAGCTAGGACCACTCATAGATCTCTCTTGCTAATTGGAAGCTTTTTCAGCTTTATCTATTTTGTAATTCAAGACATTTGAAGACTTTATATTTGCTTATGGCTTAAAATTGCATTGAAGTTTATGAACAACGTATTTCTATTTGGTAAAAGTTTTCAGTGGATTCATGAACCACTGTGTTATTTTATGTTCCGCTGTGAGATTCTGATATCTGTGTCTGTGATTCTGTGTATTTGGTTTCATTTGTTCCTTAGCTATATTTACAACCTATTGTTTTGAACTATTCCAGCTCGACAATTTTTAAGTTTTGTCGAATTCGAATGGTACAAAATAGTGGGTCGTTACATTTTGTCCATGCGCTGTGAGTAATACGATAGAGTTTATTGTTTTTACCTTACCCTGATGATCGTCCATGGCGGCCTGGCACACTTTTCAGCGCATTATTTCTTTGTTTAGTGCAGGAGTCATGGGAGGTCGTCACAGAAACAAATTGTTAATGCCCGTGAACTACGTACGGCAGCAATATTGTTTCAAGGAAACAGTTTCTACTGGACTCGGACGCTTTAATCGGTAATACCTTTCATACTGATCTAGTTACGCATTTTGATGTTACAATTTCTCAAAATTAGTTGACAAATTAGTGACAATTTTTGCCTTTGCTATTTCTGCATTATTTTGTAACTGTTATCAAAGTTACAATTGGTTTCGTAACACTTTCCGGTAGTTGCGAATAACACACATAAGAACAAGCTTGCATATCTTAAAGCATAAAATTTATATCAATTATTATGAATTCTAACTCCCATAATTTATTGCCCTTGAAGCACATCATTGCCAAAAGTTAAAATTTTGAGTAAGATTGAATTTTTTTTGATTGCGTTTGGCAACTACTTATTATAAGCAATTACTTTTAAGTGACTTGTATCAATTCTTGTGTTTGGAAAATCTGTATAAGGAGCTTTAATAATGTAATATTAACTTTATAATATTAATCTTATCGCCATCAAGAAAAATTACCTGGCAGTGGTTTTCATAAACTTTAGCAGCTGTTCCATGTGCTCATAATATTAGATTGTGAGCAATACCGTAAGGTTCAGTGATCAGAGAATCACCAACGGGATGCCCAAGGAAGCTACTACAAAGCCCTAGGACATGCGCACACACACACTCTAGAATATCATGCACGTATTAGATTAAGGTTAGAGGGCAAGACTCTTGCTTTGGGACATGCGCACGTGCACACTCTCTAGAATATCATGCACGTATTAGATTAAGGTTAGAAGGCAAGACTCACGGACCTCCGGTCTACAAGATTGGCACTCTACTACTGAGCTATAAGGGCTGCTATATGCACAAACTTGTAAATTATTTCATTTATCTCTACTGGATTGGATTGGAAGGCATCCACCCAAACAGGCAAGCTCTAGCTCTATTAAAATTGATGTGGTTGAAAGCTACACGATGAAATAATTGGTATCAAGGCAGTTTAGTACGAATTGTTTGTTCGCCATTAGAGATAATATCTTATAGTTAATTAAAGATGTGATACAAAGTTTTATAATGCTTCACGATGAAAAATCTCTCTCTGACACACGTTATGTACACAGAGTATGTGTGTTGTGTGTGAATATTCTTATATATGTTACAAAGTTTTATAATGCATAAAATACGTTGATAAATTGTCGTTGCACTTTCAAATTTAGATTTATTTATCACTATCTCAACGAATATTTGAAATTAAACATATAACCTCCAGTCTACAAGACTGGCGCTCTACCACTGAGCTAAAAAAGAGCTGCTATGTGCACAAACTTGTAAATTATTTCATTTATCTCTACTGGATTGGATTAGAAGGCATCCACCCAAACAGGCAAACTCTAGCTCTATTAAAATTGATGTGATTGAAAGCTACACGATGAAATAATTGGTATCAAGGCAGTTCAGTACGAATTGTTTGTCCCCATTAGAGATAATATCTTATAGTTAATTAAAGATGTGTTACAAAGTTTTATAATGCTTCATGATGAAAAATCTCTCTCCGACACACATTATGTACAGCGTACACGCTGTATGTGTGTTGTGTGTGAATATTCTTATATATGTTACAAAGTTTTATAATGCATAAAATACGTTGATAAATTGCTGTTGCACTTTCAAATTTAGATTTCTTTATCACTATCTCAACAAATATTTGAAATTAAACATATAACCTCTAGTCTACAAGATTGACGCTCTACCACTGAGTTATAAGAGCTTCTATATGCACAAACTTGTAAATTATTTCATTTATCTCTACTGGATTGGATTTTAAGGCATCCACCCAAACAGGCAAGCTCTAGCTCTGTCAAAATTGATGTGGTTGAAAGCTACACGATGAAATAATTGGTATCAAGGCAGTTTAGTACGAATTGTTTGTTCGCCATTAGAGATAATATCTTATAGTTAATTAAAGATGTGATACAAAGTTTTATAATGCTTCACGATGAAAAATCTCTCTCTGACACACGTTATGTACACAGAGTATGTGTGTTGTGTGTGAATATTCTTATATATGTTACAAAGTTTTATAATGCATAAAATACGTTGATAGATTGTCGTTGCACTTTCAAATTTAGATTTATTTATCACTATCTCAACGAATATTTGAAATTAAACATATAACCTCCAGTCTACAAGACTGACGCTCTACCACTGAGCTAAAAAAGAGCTGCTACGTGCACAAACTTGTAAATTATTTCATTTATCTCTACTGGATTGGATTGGAAGGCATCCACCCAAACAGGCAAACTCTAGCTCTATTAAAATTGATGTGATTGAAAGCTACACGATGAAATAATTGGTATCAAGGCAGTTCAGTACGAATTGTTTGTCCCCATTAGAGATAATATCTTATAGTTAATTAAAGATGTGTTACAAAGTTTTATAATGCTTCATGATGAAAAATCTCTCTCCGACACACATTATGTACAGCGTACACGCTGTATGTGTGTTGTGTGTGAATATTCTTATATATGTTACAAAGTTTTATAATGCATAAAATACGTTGATAAATTGCTGTTGCACTTTCAAATTTAGATTTCTTTATCACTATCTCAACAAATATTTGAAATTAAACATATAACCTCATATCTACAAGATTGACGCTCTACCACTGAGTTATAAGAGCTTCTATATGGACAAACTTGTAAATTATTTCATTTATCTCTACTGGATTGGATTTTAAGGCATCCACCCAAACAGGCAAGCTCTAGCTCTATTAAAATTGATGTGGTTGAAAGCTACACGATGAAATAATTGGTATCAAGGCAGTTCAGTACGAATTGTTTGTTCCCTATTTGAGATAATATCCTATAGTTAATTAAAGATGTGTTACAAAGTTTTATAATGCTTCACGATGAAAAATCTCTCTCTGACACACATTATGTACACACAGTATGTGTGTTGTGTGTGAATTCTTATATATGTTACAAAGTTTTATAATGCATAAAATACGTTGATAAATTGCCGTTGCACTTTCAAATTTAGATTTATTTATCACTATCTCAACGTTGAAATTAAACATGTAACTCATTTATCTAAGCAAATGTGTCAAACATGAGATGTCAAATTCAATTTTTTTTTCGTACTAGATACTTGTTTAAAAATATTAGCCTGTCTCTCCCCTCCCCCTTCCACCCTTCCTCCCCCCTCCTAAACACAAACACAACATAGTAAGATGTACAAAATTTATTTTCTTCGTCTTCTCCGATTACATTACATTAAAGTTCTCACAAGTCATTACCTTTACGCTACTATCCACTTTTTCTTTCATAAGTTAATTGTCATTACATTAAGTCATAATAGTATGATTGTATATCTTTATGCATTTCGCTCTTTTTTAATTTTTAATTTACAAATTTATTTTATAGATTATTATTGTCAAAAATAATAATTTCATCGTTAATGCATTTTATTAAAGACTTATCACGAAGGGAAATTATTGGATATTAAATAATCATTTACAAAACTAGAATATTTTAAGAAAACTGCAATAATTATAAGCTTTTCCACAGTTCAATTTTTTCTTCCGATTTCAACTGCTATCTAAAATATATAGTTATAAATTAGGTTATAATTTTCATTTTATCATGCTTTCATTCTAGATGAATATTTTAATATTTGTTACAATTTTTATAATTTGTAAAATATATCGATTCATTATTATTACACTTACAGTTTTAGATTTGTTTTATAACTAATATTTGAAATTAAATTTATAAACCGTTCATCTAATCAAATGCATTAGATATCAAATCCAAAATTTTGTCTTAATTCATACTTATCTAAAATATAAAAAATATCAAAATTTTAAATCAGTCAAATTTCTGTAATTAATTTATATTCATTTGTTTGAAGAAGAAAATAGGAGAAGGTAACAAAATGTTTAGCTCATTTATATGAACGAAAATGACAATCTAATTTTTTTGTTCAAAATAAATCATGTAACAAAAATTGTACATCTAAAAATAAAATAAGATCGACCTGTTAGTAAATCATGAACCGCGTATTAATGAATTGTGAAATCATACTTACATTTTCTAGTACTCGCCATTCTTTTGGTAGCTCATTTATGAGATTGTTGTAATACATTATACATTATTCCCTCTTGATTTATTCTTCCTTTCAAGGTACCATCTGTTTTAACAAATCAACATCAAACGAAGTCAAATTAGAATTTTGTATAGATGTTTGGGACATATAAACTTCAGATTTTTTTTTAAATAACATTATTCATAATGTTCATTTTTGTTGGTATATTTAAATACAGTGGACCGGTTATAACCTGGCAAAATTCTTGACCAAAAGACCGAGAAACGATATGAATCAACTCCCATCTCCTTCATCATCTTTACATCATCCTGCAAACATTTGATAATCATATATTTTCTCCAATACATGGTTTATATTGACATTCCATTACATCATTCTTTTCAGATTTTAGTTACTTTGTATCCGTGTTACGGTTCTATGGCAACGTCTCCATTACTGCTGCCCTACATTTTCTCTGTATGCTCTGGACAATGAAAAATGTACCAATAATACCTCAAATGCAGATGTATTACTATTAACAATTTGCATTCTGCTATTCTTTTCAAAACTAGAATATTTTGAAATATTATACTCCCATTAGATTTTATGAGGCTACCAATTATATTAACATAATCTGTCTAGCATACACGGCTGTTGGTGAGTGAAAGCGCCCCAAATGCTTGGTCCTTTCCCACCATTTGATGCTCCCTCCACCTAAACCCAAATCGCATATTATGATATGTTTCAATGTATACATATTTCAATACTACAAATCTATACATAATAAATAAATTACTAAATTAAAAGAAAAAGCGTACCTGATATGCAGAAGTTGCAACACCAAATTTAAATTTACCATAGAACATAGACCTTTGTATATCAGCTCCAAGTGGAACTAAAATTATCCATGATTAGGGTATTGGTGAGTACTTTCCGTATTAGGGCATGCAATATGAGTATCTAACCTCTTTCTCCTGTAACTAATGGTCAAATTTTTCTTTGAAAGAGAGAGACTAGCATATTCTTTTCTGAATGCTAGAAGTGGATCACTAGTCCTTGTTTGAATTAGCATGTTCAAGAGTTTAGCCATGGTTTATAAATTTTAATTGAAGGGTATCTCTTTCTTGCTTGTGATTAGTACCACACCTATGTGCATGTTTTTATAAAGGCCGGGAGCCTGTAAAAATAGTATATATATCTTGGCAGTTTGATTGCGAATGCAACTTTTGTTGAAATTATTCGCCACGAGAAGGATGAGAAGTTTCATGACATATTTTCTCCTGTTGTGAGATGTACTTTGATTCGTGTATTATTGGCTCTATTTCCTAATTTCGAGTTGGAGCTTGAACAATTAGATGTAAAGACTGTATTTTTGCATGAAGATCTCAAGGGAGATATCTATATCTGTTAGACAGAGCTAGAGTATGTTTGCAAGCTGAAGAAATCTTTGTATATATTGAAGCATTTCCCAAGATAGAGGTGCAAATGATTTGACAAGTTTATGTTTTCACAAGGATTTGCCAATAGCTACAAGGACCAATAGATGTACTTTACGAGTGTGGAGTTGGTATGGTTTACTAGCTGTTATATGTAGATGATACGTTGATTGTTTTGCATTGTATGACGAGGATTGTTGAGTTGAAATCGGAACTCAGTAGGGAGTTTGATATAAAGAACTTAGGAAATGCACAACGAATACTAGGGATGGAGATTATCAGAGATAGATAGAGGAGAAAGTTAGACGCACTCAAACATAGTATATTGAAAAAGTTCTAGCTTGATGTGGATGAAGAATGTAAAACCGGTTCTATAACATTACGCTCTCGATTTATTTATGAATCCTACATTGGATGAGGAGAAATTTCTTATGGAGGATATTCCATATGCTAGTGTTGTGGAGAATTTGATGTATCCTATGATGTCCACCAAACTAAATTTGGCTTATGTATTTGGTGTATGTCTAACCCGACAAAGTTCAGTAGCAAGAAGTGAAGTAGATTCATAGATATTTAGAGAAAATTCAGACGTTGGCTCATTATTAAAGGAGCCGGTAAGGATTGTGTCCTTAATGGATATTTTGGCTCAGATTATGCGTCAAATAGGGATGGGCCGAAGTCGGTGTCGGGTCATGTGTTTACACTTGGCATCAAGGTTTTAAATCTCAGCAATCTCTGTCTAGATCTCGTTTTCAAGGTTCAGCGATTCGAAATATGAAAAATCAAATACATCTCGCTGCAACTGAATCTTGGGCGAGATATTCAAATCTCGGTCGAATTTGTTTTTTGAATTTTTTTTTTTAAATAAGCTAGACCTGGAGTATATACCTTGTTGGCTAGGCTCAAAATTCATGCTTTATACCAGCGAACAAGTTAAACTGTCAATTTCATTTTCAACCATTCATTTTTTCTATTTTCAAGTTGTAAATACATGTCTAGGGTTTTTCTTGTTTGAAATGTCGATTTTCTTTCTAAAATGCGGTTCTTCATCCTCAAATCCATTAAGCTTTTATGTTAAGTTCTTTCCTTTTTGCAAATATTTTCCAAACCCTGATTATTTTGCACTATTTCCTTCTCTAGTTCCTCTTCCATTCAAATTTCTACATTTTCTATATTTTTTAATTCCTTTTTTGTTATATCAGTTGTTGAAATAAATTCACCACCGTTAATTCCGATTCCATAGCAAATTCAAAATTTTGCATTTAATCCAATTTTTTGTGTTGGGTGTTGGCATGTTCTGCTTATTTTATATTTCTTACCGTGAATTTTTTTCCCACAATTAACTTGAAATGCTAACGTCTCTTGCTAATTCAAATCATTCTTTTTAAGAGACAATGTCTTGCTATTAGGTTATTTTCCATTCTTGTTCAACATAGTTTGTTAGTCAATAGATTGCACATTTGCTGAAATATATATTCTTGTTTAAAAAAATGATGTTAGTGATATTAGTCTCATTAAAATAGTTTACTCATTTAAAAGAAATTAAGTAAAGAAGTGAACATTTTGGCTTTACATATTTTTTTTTTAAAGGGGTTTGCTTGATTGTTTTCTTGAATGTAAACCAATATTAAAAATATCAAATAGTCCGAGATTGAAAATCAAATAAGTTAAATCATTTTTATAGTTAGTATTTATAAATTTAGTTGCATACTTGTAAACCAATATTGAAGATATCAAATAGTCTGAGATCGTTCTGAGATGTATTTTATGGTCCGAGATGTAATTCGTAGATGAACACCCGATATTCATTTACTTCATCCGAAATCTCACTCGATACGAGATCAGATCCCTAAAATCTTCGAGACGAAACATGACCGAAATCCAAGGTTAAAAACCCTTCTTAGCATATGACATATTTCATGAAGAAAAAGCTACAGTCGATTATTGCTTTGTCGACCACTTAGGCGGAGTTAGTTGCTACTGTAGGGACGACTAAGTGGAGGTTGTACTTGTTGCCGTTGTTAGAGGATCTTGATATGATGCAGAAGCCTTGGCCATTCATATAGTCCAAATGTTATACATTTGGTAAATAATCAAGCTTATAGTGCACATACCTAACATATAGATGTGTGGGTTCCTCCTTATGTCGAAAGAGGAGCTCAAAAGATAAAATTAGCAATTGTGCATATAAAAGACAATCCGGTGGATATGATGATGAAGTTGATTTCGAGGGAGAAGCTTGAACGTTATTCAAACTTGATTGGCTTGACTAGAAGCTATTGGCGCCTAATGGTGCGGATCCAGTAAAATCTTTTCTTTATTTGTTGAGTTGGTAAATCAATACGAGTGGAGAGAGATTGAGTGTTGAATTTATTTGTCACGGTATATCAAATCATAGTGTTGATTCTTAGTCAAAGTCATGTTATCTTCGAAGAGATATTTTCTAGTGACAAATTTCGAAGTTTCTTTCTCCTTAAGCCATCTTTTTTCTTCTATATAAGCACAGAGGCTTCAACCATTATAATCAAGCAAATAATGTGAAAAAATTCAATTTTTTTAATCTAGTAATCCTCTCTTTTAAGTTTTGTTCTCTCCCTTGTATCCCATCAAAATTCTTTACTAAAGGAAAAATTTGGATTCAGTTTTTTCTTGTTATTGGATCTATAGTTGTTTATATCTACGAATCTTTTAGTCTTTTAATCGATGACTCTAGATCGATTTAATAAAATTACACTTACAGCAATGTAAACTTTTTGGCACTTCCACGCTAATTCGATGTCCATACACACGCACTTCGTTTAGCGTTGGTGGCGGACCGAAGCTTTCTTCGGCTGCGTACAATACTTGCACTCTGCAATGTTCTGCTCGTCACTTATATTGTCCCGTGCTGCACTCTGTTTACTCGTGCAAACCATTTCTGTACCGGTATCCCAATTGAATATCCCTCCATTGTTTCTTAAGTGGGCTCATACATGATCATGATATCACTTCTTGTACTAAAAGGAATTCCCAATAGTATGTGTTACTATTCTCATATATATACCATGCTTTTCTCCATGTATCTTGCATCCGAATTAATTGATATTTTAAAATGTATATCCATACATACATATCATGTCTGTATCCAGAACAACGCATATATTTGAAAATCCGTATCCATATCTACATCGTGTCTGTAACCAAAACCATGTCGGTATTTTCTAATATCCAAAATATGAGCGTTCGAAGAGTTAAAATAGGATAAATTTTCAAACAGGACCTATGGAAAAAACATATTAGAAAAGTAGGTCTCACCGAAAATTTATTGCAGAGATAAGCCACGTTTTGAAATTGCTTGCGCAAATATGGATTGTGCAAGCTTATTTTTTTAAATAGAAGGCTTGTATATTCCATATTTGCGCAAGCTTTATGTATATTGCTTGCGCAAACATGGAGTGCACAAGCAATATTTTGGGAATCAAAATTCCAACTTGCTCAGATCTATCCCTCATTTTCAAAAAGCTCATCCATATTCTCAAAATCCATCCAAACCCATTATTTTCCCAAATTCAAACTTCTCAATTACATTGTCAACCAAATAGTTGCAAAATTCTACATGGAAGAGTCTTCTTCATCTTTACAAAAAAAGGTCATAGTTTATGTTGCTCAAATTTTTATTTTTATTATTGTTGAAAATTAATAGTTATTGTTGTTAGTGTTGATAAGTACTAGGCAATGGTGTTGGTACTGTTGAAAATCACTGAAAACTTATTGCAGAAATAAGCATCATTTTGAAATATGCTAACATTCGTTTACGCAAAGTTGTTTACACAAAGTTGTTTCTAGCAAAAGAACCGGTCATCAAATTCGCGTTGATGGAAATATGCTGACGCCTCTACATCCTGTTGGTCCATCCATGCCACGGGGCAATCACCATATCCAAATTGTTTTTATGGAGCTACGTGTGGAGTGGTCGTTTGCGGGAAGAAAAAGAACACCGGGTGAAGATTTTTCGGTTATAGTTCGTACAATGAACACAGACCGAATCCTCGTGAAGTTGATTGTTGAAATTATTTTAAATGGATTGATCAACCATTGTGCGAAAGGGGACTCGAGTATGCCTATGAATTGCAAGCCAAAATCAGTCATCTCAAAAAGGTGAATAAAGAACTAAGGGAAACCACTGGGAGACCAAGATTTTGGTAGTCGTTCGGGCCTAGGATAATGTTGTCAAATTTTGGTTTTTGTTGAACTGCAGTATTTTGAATATGAATTTTCGAATTGTTTGTTTTTGTTTTAACACGGATTGTGTGCTAGTTAATCAGTTGGCTAAACACTGAGGTGATTTTGGGTTTAAATGTAATGTAGAACTATAGTCTTGATTCTGTTGGTGAAATATATTGGTTATATTATTATATTGATTTTCTTGCTTGTTTTTTCTTGAAGATTGATTTGCTGCTTTTGGTTGAAGATTGCACGCAAAATCAAAATCTTCTTGGAAAAATAAGGTATTAGTTCAACAAATTTTTGTTTAGCATTTTGTTACAAAATCAAGATTTTGAATGTAGTCTTGTAATTGATTTTGCAGATAATGTCAACGGTTCCAACTATATTTTACTATGATGGAGAATTGTTAGTTGATGATGAAGGTAAACCTAGATATGTTGGCGAAAAGCGAAAAAGATCAAAAATTAAAAGTCATTGTAGTTTTCTAGAGCTTAAACAATGGACATTTAAAGTGACAAAAGTCAATCCTGTGATGTATGATTTAAAATTAACGGTGAAATGGGTTAGAGACGATGGTTCATCCGCTATTGATTTGGAAGATGATGATGATTTGTACTCTACGTTTTCGGTTGGAATAAGAGTGATAGAAATATATGTTGCGAAAGTAGAACATGTTAATGTGGTAGAAACACATCCGTCTATCATTTCTGTGGATGAGGATGTACCCACCACACAGTTGCAAGAAACACAATGGTCGGCGTATCCTTCTTATCTAACAAGTCATCAAGACGGAGACTTTACAAATTTATTGCATATGTGCAGCGGAATAGTTGGAGTATCTTCAAGTCAAGAACAAAATATGATGTATAACTCTATACATCCAAATCAATCGCAAGCATTGGAAAAGTGAGTAATATTATACTCTAGCACTTGCATTTTGACTTATCATGGAATTTACTCTTATCGTTATTTTTTGTATACATAGTGTTGAAATAAATGCAGGGGGAGAAACATTAATTGGTTGTGCTGACGGCGACGATGATCGTGTTGATATTGCAAACGAGAGCGGAGTGCAATTGGATAGCATGCAAGTAGCTTGTGCAGATGATGTAGATAAAACTTGGATCGATCAAATGGAAGTTAACAATGATGCAATCATATATGCAGACATTGAGCAGGTCGATGATGAAAATGTCAAAGATGAAAAAATCACATATGAAGAGTCCCTGGCCGATGATATATGCACTGCAACAATGATTGTGAAATCGATTATGGAATATTGTCAATTTTAAGTGGAAGTGTTTGGAAGAGAATGTGTTGAAAAAGGATCAAGTGTTGGGTTAGATTTTGAAAGTAAGCAGAAGCTTGTTGAACAGTTATGTGAATGAGCGAATAAATGTTCGGTTTCTTTTCAAGTTCTGAAATCGCGTGCAAATCAATACACGGTTTGTTGTGATATGGATGAAACATGTCCTTTGCGAATGCATACTAGCATATCGGTGAGAAAATCTCAAAACTGGTGGAAAATAAGAACATATGGCGGCGATCACACTTGTTTAAATGCAACAGTCAACTCAAACCATCGACAGGCAACATTAAAGTTTACATGTAACAAAAAACTTCCATTGAACATCATCATTACTTTTGTATTCGTCATATTAAAGCAAATTTCAAGAAAGCAGGGTTTGGTACGGATGAGCTACAAAATTGGTTACATGCATGTGCCACGGCATCGGAGGTTGTAAAATATAATGAACTTCGAAAATAGTTGAAGGCTATAAATCGAGATTCTGATGTGTGGATTGAACGAAAATTTTAAATCAGGAATCAAGCTGGACTCTTTGTGACGACGACGGCGTAAGATTACATATGATGACGACTAATGCTTTCGAAAGCTTTAATGGCGTGCTAAAAGAAACTAGGAATTTACCTGTTAGATCCTTGGTTGCATGTACATTTCATTAATTGAACCATTACTTTTTCGAACGTGAGACTTAAGGAGAAGAGTGGATGTCACAGCTCACAACGAAATGGGAAGCAGCGAGGAGAAGAATGGAAAAATCATGGTTCATATCTATAGAGAGATATAGATTCATAGAGTGGTAGGTGAAAGATGTTCATATGTTTGATTATACGGTTAATATAGATGATAATGTCGCCAAATGTTCATGCAACATGCCATCATTCGATCATTTTCCGTGCTCCCATGTATTAGCAGCATGTTCACGTGGTTCAGGTGGTGTTAATAGAGCGTATTTTGACTTAATCTCAACGTGGTACATGATGGCCAGGTATAGCGCTGCTTATTCTCCTTTATTCCACCATATACTAGATAGTCGACATTGGGATGTCTAAGAAGGTCCTATTATACAACCATCACCAGTGCGCAGAAATTCAGGACGTCTGTGGTTTACTCGAATCAAAGGTTTTATGGATTCGTTATCTTCATCCGGCCACAATAGACATAGCAAATGTGGTGCTTTTGGCCGTAAGAAAAAAACATAACCTTGTCGAATTATATGAGTTGCTGTATTTATTTCTTATTGGATATGTTTATTTCTTTTCAATGTAAGAATCGTGTTAACTTGTTATTGCATATGTTTCTTTTCAACGTAAGAATTGTGTTAACTTCTTATTCCACATTTTTGAATTCGTTGAAAAGCTCACTGCCTTGTGCAACAGTTAAATATAGCTTGCGCAATTATAGCTTGTGCATTTCTGAAGTGCACAAGCTATATTGCTGAGCATAGTTTGCGCAATTTTGAAATGCGCAAGTTATATATACGAATATAGCTTGTGCAACCCGAAATTGCGCAAACTATATTCAGCAGTATAGCTTGCACAATTCAGAAATTCGCAAGAAATAATATGCTCTTGTAAAAGGCAGGGAGCTGCTGCACCTTCCCCCTACACAATCCATCAACATTACATATTATCAACATTACATAAACATGAACACAAAATATACTATCCATAATACAATTGAATATCATCAACACAAAATATACCATCTATAATACAATTGAATATCATCGTCATTGAGTTCAACAAGATATACAGTCCACCAACTTCATAAACATCAACAACTACCATTCTAGCTAATGGAACATCAACAAGATATATCGACCAACAACAAAAAAACTCAATCGTAAAGCCTTATAACCTCAAGAAGTGTGTCACTCCACTTTTTCTTCTTCCTTTTGTACACGATTGGAGTTGAAATTTCGCCTTCGTCAAATGTTGGAACAGGTGTTGGAACATGTATTTCTCATTATTGAGTGGGACTGAAAGTTAAATTTTCTTGTTGTCTCTCCAACTGCTGTAACGAACCTGAAAATTCAGACCCAGTTTAAAATTTTAAAATTGCTTATTTAATGTAGAAATTTGAATTTTCACAAACAACTTCCGTTGCTATCCAAACTTCACATTTGGAATGCGTCTAGATAGACATAGGCGTGCGCCAAATTTCGTTGAAAAATATTGAAGAAAATTACGCTCGTCGCATTTACATTTTAGTTCAAATCTCATGCGTAAATTTCCTATCGTCCGAACTCAAATATTTTCCACAAAGTTGCATAGGAAAAATATTCTAAACTTGACGGCGCATTTCGTTTCGTCAAATTTTGCTTTTAATTGCTAGTTAAAATGTTCACTTGTGCAAATGGTTTAATGAGATTTACCACTTCGCAAAAAGTGTCGAACCATCAATATTTTCGTATCGTTGTGTCCGCCTCATCGCGCTGATCAAAAAGGTATATTTATTCGTGTCAATCGGAGTTCGGCGTTGCAAATTATAATTGATTAACGGAGTACAAATTGGTCCGTTACGCAGCACAAACCAGTACCCAACTTTCCAACGTTCAAAAATTCTTGGTGTCTATTCACCTGTCTTGGAAACCCAAATAGCCACCACTTTGCAAAAACATCATTGCATTGACCTTTGCACTCTGAACCCCACTGTATATATTTGCCTTCATTAATCCCTCTTCATACCAGCTCACTTCATTAATTGCTCACTGCATTCTTGCTTCTCTCTGGTACGTGTTTGCTCTGCCCTCTCTGTCTTCTTCTTTTATATATTTTTTATTTTCAAAAGGTTACAGAAACTCAAACTCAGCTACTCCCTTTCTTGTTCTTTCATACTTTTTTTTTAACTTCAAACATGAAACCCGCCCCGCCTCCACGCCCAGCCCACCAGCGCCACCCCCCCAGCCCGCCACCACATGCCAGCCTCCGCCCACCACTGTTCCGCCCTGCCCAACCCGCCAGCCTCCACTGCCAGCCCGCCCCCACATGCCAGCCTCCGTACCCCACTGCCCCGCCCTGCCTAGCCCACCAGCCTCCACTGCCAGCCCGCCCACACATGCCAGCCTCCGTACCCCACTGCTTCACCCCGCCCAGCCCGCCTCCCATCTACTGCCAGTTCCCAGACGCACCACCACCCACTACCCCCGCGTCCCATACCCCATGCCAACCACGTCCTTCCCTTCGCCCCATGCCAGTATGCCCCGCCTCCATGCAGCCGAACCCAGACCATCCGAACCCGCCTTCGCCCACCCAGCCACTGAGACCCACTTGATGCCGCCACCCGCCCAGCCCAGTTCACCGATGACCACCAAAACCTCCTCCGGCCTCGACCCTCGTCACCATAGTCCCGACCCGACCACCCCGCTTCTTTTGTATACATAATATATATTCAGTGTATTAGTTGCAAAGTGTAAAGAGGCTTTGATTTTATTATATGGAAACAGTACAGTTTGCATATATATATATATATATATATATATATGCATATATATATATATATATGTTTTAGTTCCTATAAAGCAGTTGGTTGTACATATTTTAGTTGAAAAAAATATAAAAGAGTTCTGTTATAATCATGTTTATATTAAAGATGTATAAGTGTCCATGTTTTAAGTTTTGGTATATACAGTATATAGTTACATAGCTTCATTTGATGTTATCTATGTTATATATATAAAGTTAAACATAAAGTTATATGCTCGCAAACAACGTTTTACTGTGTTTTATTCCAGCTCCCGCTATTGATCCGGAAACATAAGCATTTCCATCTCGCTTGTCGAATCTATCTTGCTTCATTGATCGGTATGGTTTTATATATATATTCAATCGATATATATATTGCAATAAACAAATTGTTGATTAATTATTTGTTGATCGTAGTTGTGTTCATTTTGCATTGCTTGTTAGGGTCTATTTTATCTATTCGTCTTCGTGTTTCGTCATCTTCTCTGACCACGCAAGGTGAACATTTCATTCACGACTCAACCTATTATGCTATGATAATCCAGTGATAATCGTTGTTAATATTAATTTGGATATTAAATTGTTGACTGTTAAAATTGTTGAAATAAAACTGTAAATCGCTATGCAAGTTAAATTTGAATATTTCATTCACGACTCAACCTATTATGCTATGATAATCAAGTGATAATCGTTGTTAATATTAATTTGGATATTAAATTGTTGACTGTTAAAATTGTTGAAATAAAACTGTAAATCGCTATGCAAGTTAAATTTGAATATTGTTAGTTACGACAAATAGTTGTGACACTAAATTTGTTGTGTGATGTTGAATTTGGGTTGTTAATATAAGTAAAATTTAATATGAAATTAAATTTGATATTGGATAGGTAACAATTTAATGTGGATTATATATGTTGAATTTGACCCCTTTAAACGTTGAATAAATCATCGCGTAAAAAATAATGTTAACTACACTTTGAACCATTGAATTTATGATTGATGTAGTAATTTGATAATAGACACCAAGTGAAAACCATAATGTAATAATCTTTAATCTGCATGAAACGATAGTGTGGATTCTAAGAATAATTATATTAATTTACATAAATGACAAATGTAAGTTAATACGATTATTTCGGGATTATTTAATAAATTGTTGAATTTTTATGTGTGGTTGCTATTGCTTATTTATTTACTTTGACACCATCCCAGTTATCACACTGCAAGTTCCCTTTGCTATGCTTTGTTTTATATTGAATGATATTGGGTTGCAATGATAAATACCTAATTAAACAACTTGGCCTAAGTTAGATAATTAAAAATAAGAAACCCGATTGGTCAACAAAAATCATTTTTGAAATTGAAATATATTTTAAACTAAGGAATGAACTTAACAATGTGTTTGGAAATTTAGTAACGAACTTAATGGATTTGATTGAAATAAATTAATGGATTTAATTGAAACGGATTGATAAACCTATTCAATTGAATAAAATGTATAGGGAAGTTTAATTGAAATGATAATTAGAAATAAGCAAGTTTTAGAATTTAATGATTTAATAATTTATTGGATTTGTTAGATTTAGATTTAAACTCGGCTTTTATTAAATAGATTTGAAACTTGTTATAAATTAAATTTGAGATTTAGAAAATTGACTTAAGTGGAATACAAACTATCTAAAGCTTTATGGATTTAACTTAGTGAGAATTTAAATTTAAAATGATTTTAAATTTAATGAGTTAATCAAATTTAGGATTATCTTTAATGTAAGGACGAATGTAAATATGAAGTGAAATGAATAGAATTTGATTTAATGATTCAAACTAAATTTACCCCTAAATTGAATTCATTGATTATGAACTAAATTTAATAAGCTACTTTTAGACCTTATTAAATTGAACTTGAATACTTAATTTTTTTTGTTAACTCAAATGTTGAACTAAAGATTGCATTTGGTAATATGTTTTAAATATCCGAAATAATTTGAATCGTGAAATGTCAAATTTTGGAAGTCAAATTTGCACCTTGACTTTTGGACTTTGATTTGTTTAAACGTTAATTTAACCGACCATCGGGTAATAAGTACGTAGTTATTAAAGAGACCGGGATCGGGAATGGACATACTCTCTGTCGATACTGAAACCACTTTAATAACTATTATACGCGAAATGTTGATCCAAAATGAAGTGGATGATTTGGTGAACGCGTTGACTGAAGAAAGAGAACGATATTGGATGACCCCTGACATGACTAAAACAGGAGCCGCGCCGGGCCATTGAGGTTCGTCACCTCTAGCGGACTCACTTCTTCGATACTATATCTATTACTTTTGTGATTCGATTTGGGTGCACCCTTTGATTTGGGAGTGTTGTTTTGCGGTGTTGAGATAGTAGCTACTATGCTCAACATCAGTCCGGATCACGCAACTACTAGTATCCTAGTTGATATCGCCTCGTGTACCTTGTCATACTGATTATCCTATTCGCGACCACTACGTTTTGTTTTGTGTTATACCTATGGGGTACCCTCTGATAACCACTAGTTTACGGTGGGGTTTATGATGCTATATAGACTATGGCATTATAAAATGTGTTAAGGGGAATTATGGTAACGCCTTAACGCTATTTTAATATCGTACTTTACTGATTTGACATTATCTACATATCGTATTCTATTGTATATATAGATAGTTTATCGGATCCTTAGAGATGTTATTTATTCATCTTTGAGTTATGGACTTTATTCCCTGCACTTGATTATCCTGTATAAGATTTTGTGTCCTGACTCGAGTGTTTATTTTTGTATATGCTCGGGTCAGTCTGAAGCTATCTAGTTTGCTGATCAAGGTTGGTTGAAGATGCTGAAGACTTAGCATTTATCTTTATCAGTCTATTTCTATTTCAGTATTGATGTCCTTGTCTGTTGGACATTTATGTATTTCCTTTCAGTCACCTTTTGTTTAGTCATTGTTGTACTTATGTAGTAGCCTCATGAACTGCTATTATGACGATGTATTTTCCACTGCATTATTCTGTGACTGTTCTGTGACTGTGATGTTGTATTGATTCTCACTTATATTTATGTATTTATAATCCCATAATGATTCGTGTTTTGTATTATTTAAGTTTACATGTGTGGATTATTGTCAACTTAAATGGTCCAAATATGCGGGTTGTTACAGTTGGTATCAGAGCCTTGGTTTCCCTAAAACCTTAGTTTGGGGTTATATAAACTCATTAGAGATAGGGTAGCAATACCCTAGAATGAGGAGAATCGATTCAATATCCAGGTCCTCAAATTCAAACTTCTTTTGATTCGTTAATTAGAGTTTCTTTAAGCTGCATGATTTTTCTATCCTTGGTTCTAAATCTCTTTCGATATTTCAGGATGAGTACCGAAAGAAGCAATAGGGGAGGAAGAGGCCATGGTCCCGGCCGGGCTACACCTACCGCCCCAGCTCCAGTCAAATTCACCACTCTTAGTAAAGAGTATATCTAGCTAGGGGGTATTAAGTTTTCCGGATCCGAGGGCATTATCGGAGCTCAGCAATGGCTCAAAGGCTTAGAGAAGATATTTTCTGGATTGGAGATCACTGATGCTCAGAAGCGTCAACTTGCTGCTTGGCAACTTAGGGATGCCGCACAAGACTGGTGGGAATCTGTTACTTCTCGTTTCGAGGAGAACACCATCACTTGGGCCCAGTTTAGGTATAAATTTGTTCGGATTTCGTAGTCTAAATTCTTCCTTCAAATTTTGAAATGTTATTCATCTAGTCTATCTTTTGATAGGGATACTTTCACGGCACAGTGGATGCCCGCTGTTGGGAAAACCCAACTTTATAGAGCTTTTATGGATCTTAAGCAAGGCAGTATGACTTTTTCTGAGTACGAGAGGAAATTCAACGAACTCTCCAAATTTGGCCCGGGATTGATTGACACACCGCTTCTAAAGAACGAGAAGTTCCTTTTGGGAGCTAGACCAGAATATTATGACTTGCTTATTCACCACACTCACTGCACCTTCATAGAGCTTGTTGATTATGCTCTTAGATATGAGGCAAAGCCTAGGGGACCCACTGCTAAGGCCACTCCTACTCAGCCCTCTTCTAGCCAGCTCGGAAAGAGGAAGATGAACTTTGATCAACAAAAGAAAGCTTGGCAAAAGACTACAGGATTGGGATATGCCTAGAAAAGCCCAATCGACCTTGCCAACATCACTTGCTTCAAATGCGATAAGAAGGGCCATTATGCTAATAGCTGTCCATCCACCGGAGCTGCTATTCTGCCACCTTCTCAGATGAGGAATGATTTATTCCATGTCTTCCTCTAGCCAGGTCACTTCAAGAGAGACTGCCCATTGCGGAAGAGGGGCACACCATCTGGAGTATATGCTATCACCACTCCTGCACCACTTCCACCACGCTCAAGATGACCGAGGTACCTTACGAAGTACTTTTTCATTACATGATTTGCCTGTTAGGGTATTGTTAGATACCGGTGCATCTCATAGCTTCATATCTAATTATCTTTGTAATAAGCTCAAATTAGAACCTACTCTTGCTACTACTTCCTTATGTGTCTCCAACCCTATTGAAGGACTTGCCAACCTCAGTAGAATTTGTAAAGAGGTTGTGCTTCTGTATGGAAGATATCGATTCACTTGGGATTTTTATGTGCTTGGCTTCGTAGCATTTGACATTTTGTTGGGTGCTGATTGGTTAAGAAAATTCGATGCTGTTATTTCTTACAAAGCTCGATCTGTTTCTCCAGTCAATGACAAGGGTCTACCGCTTGTCATCGAATGCAAATCACCTCAGAAATATGTCGGAAGCTTCATATTCTCTCTTGATGCTCACCCAGATGACCTTAGTACCACTCCTATTGTTCAGAAGTTTCCTGATGTATTTAGAGAGGTCAACTCTCTACCTCCAAAGCGAGAGATTGATTTCCGCATTGACCTTATTCCTGAAGCTACTCCCGTAGTACTCCCTCACAGAAGGATGGCTCCTAAGGAAAAATCTGAACTTAAAACTCAAATTGATGATCTATTTGCTAGGGTTTTGATCAGGAGAAGTTGTTCTGAATGGGGCGCCGCAGTCGTATTTGTCACCAAATCAGATAGATCTCTTCGCATGTGTGTTGATTACAGGGAACTAAATAAACGCACTCTCAAGGACCGCTATCTGATGCCTCGCATCAATGATTTATTCGATCAGCTCCATGGAGCCAAAGTTTTCTCACAACTTGATCTAGCCACTGGGTTCCACCAACTCAGAGTAGCAGAAGATAATATACATAAGACAGCTTTTCGTACCGAGAATGGATTCTATGAATGGTTGGTTATGCCATTCGGTTTGACCAACGCACCTACTTATTTCGTCGACTTAATGAATTGAGTCTTCCGTGATGTCCTTAATAAGTTTGTTCTTGTCTTCATTGATGATATTCTCGTCTTCTCCAAAGATGAGAAAGAGCATGAAACACATCTTGCATATGTTCTGGAAACTCTCCGAAATCATCAGCTTAAAGCCAAGTTCTCGAAATGCCACTTCTGGCGAGATGAAGTACGATTCCTTGGCCATATTGTTTCTGAAAATGGGATTTCGGTCGATCCAGCTAAGATCGCCGTAATCAGTGTAAGTTCTATCCTATTCGTTATTTCTATTCGATCCATCTTATTCCTTTCTAATTTGAAAATTTATCTACAGGATTGGGAGACTCCCAAAACTCCTACTGATATCCGTAGTTTCTTGGTCCTAGCCGGTTTTTATCGCAGATTTATTGAGCGCTTTGCCCGGATTTCTGCCCTACTTACTGCTTTAACTCGAAAGGATGTCAAGTTTATTTGGAGTGAGAAGTGCAAATCAGCTTTTAATGAGTTGAAATGTAAGTTAACTTCAGCCCCAGTTCTTGCGGTAATTGACGGGAGTGAAGGATTAACTGTCTATACCGATGCTTGTCGAGAAGGTTTAGGCGCTGTCTTGATGCAAAATGGTAAGGTTGTTGCTTATGCTGGTCGTCAGTTGAAGACCCATGAAGTAAACTATGCAACCCATGATTTAGAGCTTCTTGCAGTTGTATTTGCTTTGAAACTATGGAGGCATCATCTTTTGGGAACAAAATTTGAATTATTCACGGATCATAAGTCCTTGAGGTATATCTTCTCCCAGAAGGATTTGAACCAGAGACAAGTCCGATGGCTTGAATTCTTAGCCGCATATGATCTCGACATCAATTATACTCCTGGGAAAGCAAATGTTGTAGCTGATGCTTTGAGCCGTAGTAAAGCATTGTCATGCTGTAATCTTGTAGAAGGCATGCTATTTCAGCTTGTTATCTTCCCATCTCTAATGGATCGCATCAAAGCTAAGAAATTTGAGGACACCTTGCTCTATCGCATGAAGGAGTTAGTTCTTGGTAGAGTCGAAAATGCTGACAGTAAAGTGGGAGCATAGATAGATAGTAATGGAGTTCTGAAGATTGACAACCGTATTTGTGTTCCAAATGTCGATGGATTGAGACAAGAAGTGCTTAGAGAAAACCATCAGTCATCACTTTCATTTCATCCAGGTGTCACTAAGATGTACCGAAATATGAAGCATTTATATTGGTGGAGTGGGATAAAGAGAGATATTTCCATATATGTCAGTAGATGCACCACTTGCCAGCCAGTCAAGGCCGACCACCGGAAGACGGCAGGATTACTTCAACCCCTAGAGATTTCGTGTTGGAAATGGGATCAGATTTCCATGGACTTCATTGACGGGTTACCGAGGACCAGGAAAGGTAACGTGAGTGGATAGGTGTTTGTAGATAGGTTAACAAAATCTGCTCACTTTATTCATGTTAAGACCACTCGTACTGCTTCGAGTTTGGCCGAGATTTATACGAGAGAGATTGTTAGACTTCATGGGGTTCCATCTAGTATTGTTTGCGATAGAGATCCCTTGTTCACTAGTAAATTCTAGAAGGCATTTCAAGACGTCTTGGGCGCTAAACTGAATCTGAGCACGGCCTATCATCCTCAAACAGATGGCCAAACTGAGAGGGTAAATCAGATTTTGGAAGATCTCCTCCGAGCTTGCATTATTGATCTCGGTAGATCATGGGAAGACCATCTCCACTTGGTTGAATTCACTTATAATAACAATTATCAGGTAATCAGAAATTTTCAATTTGAATAAGTAAAATTGAATTGAAATTTAACTATCTTTATAACCAGGCGAGTATCGATATGGCACCGTTCGAAGCTTTATATGGACGGCCATGCAAATCGCCAGCTTGTTGGATTGAGCCTGGTGACCGATTAGTTCTTGGCCCGGATATGATTATGGAAGCATCCGAGAAGGTTAATGAGATCAGAAGGAAGATGAAAACCACACAGGATAGGCAGAAGAGCTATGCAGATAACCGTAGAAGAGAGTTAAAATTCCAGATTGGGATGAGGTATCTCTTAAAGTATCACCTTTGAAGAATGTTATTCGATTTGGTCGTAGAGGGAAGCTCGCTCCTAGATTTGTTGGACCATTCACTATCACTGAGAGGATTGGTACATTAGCCTAGAGAGTTGCACTACCGGATAAATTTGAGGGCATGCACAACGTATTTCATGTTTCACATCTCCGGAAGGTTGTACATGATCCATCCACGACCATTACTATTGCTCAGTTAGATGAGGTTGATATTGAGCCGGATTTGACTATAGAGAGGAGACCACTTCGTATTATTGATAGGGATACGAAGCAGCTTAGAAGGAAATCTGTTAGCCTAGTCAAAGTCCAATGGAGTCCCGATGATCGTGATTGTACTTGGGAAACCGAGGAGAGTATCCGAGATTCTAATCCAGAATTGTTTGTTGAAGGTAAACTATACTTTATTCGATAATCTTTGCTATATCCATCGTATCTCTTTTATTTGTTCTTTCACTCTTTACCTTGTTCCTTTTCGAGGACGAAAAGTTTTGAGTGGGGAGAATGTAACAACCCTGAAAATTCAGACCCGGTTTAAAATTTTAAAATCGCTTATTTAATGTAGAAATTTGAATTTTCACAAACAACTTCCGTTGCTATCCAAACTTCACATTTGGAATGCGTCTAGATAGACATAGGCATGCGCCAAATTTCGCTGAAAAATATTGAAGAAATTTACGCTCGTCGCATTTACATTTTAGTTCAAATCTCATGCGTAAATTTCCTATCGTACGAACTCAAATATTTTTCACAAAGTTGCATAAGAAAAATATTCTGAACTTGACGGCGCATTTTGTTTCGTCAAATTTCGCTTTTAATTGCTAGTTAAAATGTTCGCTCGTGCAAATGGTTTAATGAGATTTACCACTTCGCAAACAGTGTCGAACCATCAATATTTTCGTGTCGTTGTTTCCGCCTCGTCGCATTGATCAAAACGGTATATTTATTCGTGTCAATCGGAGTTCGGCGTTGCAAATTATAATTGGTTAACGGAGTACAAACTGGTCCGTTACGCAGCACAAACCGGTACCCAACTTTCCAACGTTCAAAAATTCTTGGAGTCTATTCAGCTGCCTTGGAAACCCAAATAGCCACCACTTTGCAAAAACATCATTGCATTGACCTTTGCACTCGGAACCCCACTGAATATATCTGCCTTCATTAATGCCTCTGCGTACCAGCTTACTTCATTAATTGCTCACTGCATTCTTGCTTCTCTCTGATACGTGTTTGCTCTGCCCTCTCTGTCTTCTTCTTTCATACTATTTTTTAACTTCAAACATGAAACCCGCCACGCCTCCACGCCCAGCCCACCAGCGCCACCGCCCCAGTCCGCCCCCACATGCCAGCCTCCGCCCACCACTGTTCCGCCCTGCCCAACCCGCCAGCCTCCACTGCCAGCCCGCCCCCACATGCCAGCCTCCGCACCCCACTGCTCCGCCCTGCCCAGCCCGCCAGCCTCCACTGCCAGCCCGCCCCCACATGCCAGCCTCTGCACCCCACTGCTCCGCCCTGCCCAGCCCGCCTCCCCTCCACTGCCAATTCCCATACGCACCACCAACCACTACCCCGCATCCCACACCCCATACCAACCACGTCCTTCCCCTTCGCCCCATGCCAGTCTGCCCCGCCTCCATGCAACCGAACCCAGACCATCCGAACCCGCCTTCGCCCACCCAGCCACCGAGACCCACTTGATGCCGCCACCGCCCAGCCCAGTCCACCAACGACCACCAAAACCTCCTTCGGCCTCGACCCTCGTCACCATAGTCCCGACCCGACCACCCTGCTTCTTTTGTATACATAATATATATTCAGTGTATTAGTTGCAAAGTGTAAAGAGGCTTTGGTTTTATTATATGGAAACGGTACATTTTGCATATATATATGTTTTAGTTCCTATAAAGTAGTTGGTTGTACATATTTTAGTTGAAAAAAATATAAAAGAGTTCTGTTATAATCATGTTTATATTAAAGATGTATAAGTGTCCATGTTTTAAGTTTTGGTATATACAGTATATAGTTACATAGCTTCAGTTGATGTTATCTATGTTATATATATAAAGTTAAACATAAAGTTATATGCTCACAAACAACGTTTTACTGTGTTTTATTCGAGCTCCTGCTATTGATCAGGAAGCATAAGCTATTTCCATCTCGCTTGTCGAATCTATCTTGCTTCGTTGATCGGTATGGTTTTATATATATATTCAATCGATATATATATTGCAATAAACAAATTATTGATTAATTATTTGTTGATTGCAGTTGTGTTCATTTTGCGTCGTGCTTGTTAGGGTCTATTTTATCTATTCGTCTTCGTGCTTCGTCATCTTCTCTGACCACACAAGGTGAATATTTCATTCACGACTCAACCTATTATGCTATGATAATCAAGTGATAATCGTTGTTAATATTAATTTGGATATTAAATTGTCGCTATTAAAATTGTTGAAATAAAACTGTAAATCGCTATGCAAGTTAAATTTGAATATTTCATTCACGACTCAACCTATTATGCTATGATAATCAAGTGATAATCGTTGTTAATATTAATTTGGATATTAAATTGTTGACTGTTAAAATTGTTGAAATAAAACTGTAAATCGCTATGCAAGTTAAATTTGAAAATTGTTATTTACGACAAATAGTTGTGACACTAAATTTGCTGTGTGATGTTGAATGTGGGTTGTTAATATAAGTAAAATTTAATATGAAATTAAATTTGGCATAGGATATGTAACAATTTAATATGGATTATATATGTTGAATTTGATCCCTTTAAACGTTGAATAAATCGTCGCGTAAAAATTAATGTTAACTACACTTTGAACCATTGAATGTATGATTGATGTAGTAATTTGATAATAGACACCAAGTGAAAACCATAACGTAATAATCTTTCATCTGCATGAAACGATAGTGTGGATTCTAGGAATAATTATATTAATTTACATAAATAACAAATGTAAGTTAATACGATTATTTCGGGATTATTTAATAAATTGTTGAATTGTTATGTATGGTTGCTATTGCTTGTTTATTTACTTTGACACCATCCCAGTTATCACACTGCAAGTTCCCTTTGATATGCTTTGTTTTATATTGAATGATATTGGGTTGCAATGATAAATACCCAATTAAACAACTTGGCCAAAGATAGATAATTAAAAATAAGAAACCCGATTGGTCAACAAAAATCATTTTTGAAATTGAAATATATTTTAAACTAAGGAATGAACTTAACAATGTGTTTGGAAATTTAGTAACGAACTTAATGGATTTGATTGAAATAAATTAATGGTTTTGATTGAAACGGATTGATAAAACTATTCAATTGAATAAAATGAATTACGAAGTTTAATTGAAATGAGATTTAGAAACAAGTAAGTTTTAGAATTTAATAATTTAATAATTTATTAGATTTGTTAGATTTAGATTTAAACTCGGCTTTAATTAAATAGATTTGAAACTTGTTATAAATTAAATTTGAGATTTAGAAAATTGACTTACGTGGAATACAAACTATCTAAAGCTTTATGGATTTAACTTAGTGAGAATTTAAATTTAAAATGATTTTAAATTTAATGAGTTAATCAAATTTAGGATTATCTTTAATGTAACGATGAATGTAAATATGAAGTGAAATGAATAGAATTTGATTTAATGATTCAAACTAAATTTACCCTTAAATTGAATTCATTGGTTATGAACTAAATTTAATAAGAGACTTTTAGACCTTATTAAATTGAACTTGAATACTTAATTTTTTTCGTTAACTCAAATGTTGAACTAAAGATTGCATTTGGAAATATGTTTTAAATACCCGAAATAATTTGAATCGTGAAATGTCAAATTTGCACCTTGACTTTTGGACTTTGATTTGTTTAAACGTTAATTTAACCAACCATCGGGTAATAAATACATAGTTATTAAAGAGACCGGGATCGGGAATGGATATACTCTCTATCGATACTGAAACCACTTTAATAACTATTATACACGAAGTGTTGATCCAGAATGAAGTGGATGATTTGGTGAACGCGTTGTGTAACGACCCGAAATTTTCTAAGCCGAAAATTCCAGATAGTTAAGAAAAAGAAGAAAAAGATAGAAGAAGAAGAATAGAAACACTAAACATCTCACAATCGCAGCGGATAAAATATAATAATAAATAACAATAGCTTATAAAAGGATTCTATATCAGTCGATTACAATTATATACATCAGAGTTTTACATATATACAGTCACTGAATATTTACAATTATTTTGTCTCAGATTAACAATAGTATAAATACAGCGGATATACTCTATATGATATTGCCATCCAGCTCGCCTCCTGAGCTCCAGAACGTACCTACCTGAAAATCTGTAATACTCGGTCTGACCCGAGCATTACACCAAAGTAACACTCGGGTCAGGCTGGAAACCAGCGTGAGTAAACTCAACTAACATGAAACACCCAAGCAAACAACTTATATAAACCCGAGGTAACTTATATCAATTTAACCAATTCACAATTTGCTATGGACAATACTTATTTCACATATTAATTTCTATGTACCAAAACTTAGATAAATATTCCAGTCTACTTAAATCATTTCAATCCAGCCTATTGGTTTCACAAATCAATATATAAATATTTGAAGTGGTTTCGGGTATTTACCAAATACCCGACCCCGGTCTCCTCGAGACTCATATTATCCTAACCCAAGTTATTCAAATGAAATTCACAACATTTCATACTAGAGATATCAACTCATTCAAAACATCCAATACCATACCATCATCCATAAGTAAAGCCTAATCCCATACAAATCAATTCAATTGATTCAAATTGAATTTCAAACCTCAATCACATAGATTACTTCATTTAACGTTAATTAATTCCAAATCAATTACTTGGTGAACCCATCATTATCCATCTTAATTAATCACCCTGGGTTAATTATCTTTCAATTGCATGCAAAAAATTATCTTAAATTAACTTCACAATATTAATCAGTCTCAACCGAGATTATTAAGAAATCTTAATTTCTTCACGAATTAATTATTTATTTAACTACATTAATCCTTAATTGCTTAAACTAATTAACTTCCCATAACTCACTTATTATAGATTAATCAATCTTAATTAATCAATTTTTACCTCATTAATTTTATAAATTAAGGATTTTCAATTATATTTTAATTTATTCTAATCAAATTTCGTTATATTAATGAAACCATAGTATTAACCATTTTCGATTAATCCTAAACCGAAATTAACTATCCTTCATTTTTACTTTATTTATAAATTAATTATTTCTTACATAACTATCTTAATTAATCTCTTGATTAATTTCACCAAGTAATTATATTTTATTACTTACATTAAGTAATTTTTATCACACCATCAAATGATTATTCTGAATTTCTTTTACTTATTTAATCAACTTACAACTCAATTCCTTATTTATTCAACTCGTTAATTACTAAGTCAAATAACCCAAATCATTAATTAATTAAATCCATAAATTATTCATTTCAAATTCCTTACTCATTTAATTGAATCGCAACACATCAAGCCCTTACTAAATTTAAAATGAAATTATTTTCTTATTTATGATTTATTTTTGAAACAATTTAAAACCCCATATACTTGGAGTCAACCCACAATTAACTTGAGAATCAATCAAAACCAAAGTCACATCATCATCCATATACATCCAATCAACTTAAACATTCAACCAATTATTTAAATTTAACCATATAAATTTAAATAAGAACCAGACAGAGTGAGATTTACTCACCTTTGCTTTTATTTGTAATCCACTTCAAAATTTCCTTGATTACCTCGACTTTAACCTTGTAAAAAAAATATTAAGTAGTTTATTAATATTTGAACAAATCGAAAAATCAATTACCACTTGATACTTTAATTAACTAACCATTAATTTGACTAATAAATTTAATTTATCTAATAATCCAATTTTTAAAATAACTTTCTTTTAATAAAAATATTCTTTAGTAACTAAAATAGTTAAACAGGTTAATACAACAAGTAAATCATCCCATTCATTGTTTTATAATAAAATTCCTTTAGATTCTCTTAAACAAATAATTAAATTTAAAACTGGTCTTTACAGTTCAAATCATATAATTCTCACTGGAATATCTCTCTATTTACATAAGCAGATTTTTTTTATTGAAAGTAATGAACAGTTTATACTTTACTGCATATATATTATTTCTTAACATCAAACATTAAATTATATCGATTTTCTTGTCCGCAACACAGCAACCTCCAAGATACAAGTTAAAATTAACATATAAGCAAACTACCTCACTGACAACAGAACCAAGGCCACCACGATCTTGCCTTCACAGCATTCAAGCGAGCCACCTACCACTGCCCAACGCCTCTGCATCACATCGCTTTGAAATCCACTCTCACGCCATGCGCGGCGACCCCAAATCGAACGCAGCCCTAACCCTGCCCGGCCTCGACTTCGCGCTGAGCTTAGCCTCTCCTTTCTCTCGCGCACGCCATCTAGGCGTTGCCGCACCATCATACGATCTTGACCAAAGTCGCGGGCCCCAAACACGAGCGTCTCCGGTCAATCATGGCCCAAAACCTTGCGTCACCCCAAGCCTCGACCCTGAGGTTACAAATCGAAATCGATATTCGATTTCATATCGATTTCGTACAAGTATTTTTTTTTTACGATGGGCTTCGGCCATTTTCAGAAGAGAAGGGAGTGAGGGAGAGGAAGGAGATATCCTTTCGATCGGCCATTTTATATATATATATATATATATATATATATATATATATATATATATTCGTTTGAATTGTCTGGAAGCAACGAAAGGATATTTCCCTAAAGAGGCTTAGCATATAAGCTAGACCATCAGCGTGCGTGACTAGGGTAATTTAATTTTGGACCTTGAATTGATTTTACAAATCGAATATTGAAAATATCTCGCGATGCATACTGTGAAATTCCGAAACCCAAATCTGACATGCCGACATACGTTCATAAAGTTCTACCCGCATTCCGAACACAATGGAACGTGTTTCGGAAGCTAATTTGATGGTATGTGTAAGTTACAAAAGAAAACGATCAAATTTAAATTAAATCGATTAAAATATATCTAAGCGTTTCGAGCTGCCAGGGTCAAACGACAACTCCAATTGCTACGAAAGTTGAAATCCGATAATAACTAACTATTACGGATCCAATGAAACTGGTTTCGTCGAATTCCGAGACTGTGCCTCGGAAGGCTATTTTTTTTAAATTCGATTTGCACAATATAATTTCAAAACTGAAAAAATTATCTTTAAATTAAATTCCAATCATTCTATCATCTCCAGTATTATCATTATAAATTTTATAAGCCTTCAAATTATTTAAACAGGCTTAGAAATTTCGGATTCAACAATTTACCCAATTTTCAATTATTAAATTCAACATTTAAGCTATACAATTCAATAACTTCATTATCACGTAAATATTGATATCTTCAATTCAAGTTAAAATTAACTTTTAAATAGTTTAAAATCATTTAATTATTCCCATTTTAATTTGTCAAAATTTCCGGGTCGTCGCACGTTGACTGAAGAAAGAGAACGATATTGGATGACCCCTGACATGACTAAAACAGGAGCCGCGCCGGGCCATTGAGGTTCGCCACCACTAGCGGACTCACTTCTTCGATACCATATCTATTACTTTTGTAATTCGATTTGGGTGCACCCTTTGATTTGGGAGTGTTGTTTCGCGGTGTTGAGATAGTAGCTACAATGCTCAACATCAGTCCAGATCACGCAACTACTAGTATCCTAGTTGGTATCGCCTCATGTACCTTGTCATACTGATTATCCTATTCGCGACCACTACGTTTTGTTTTGTGTTATACCTATGGGGTACCCTCTGATAACCACTAGTTTACGGTGGGGTTTACGGTGCTGTATAGACTATGGCATTAAAGAATGTGTTAAGGGGAATTATGGTAACGCCTTAACGCTATTTTAATATTGTACTTTACTGATTAGACATTATCTACATATCGTGTTTTATTGTATATATAGATAGTTTATCGGATCCTTAGAGATGTTATTTATTCATCTTTGAGTTAAGAACTTTATTCCCTGCACTTGATTATCCTGTATAAGATTTTGAGTTGTAACGACCCGTATTTTTAGCTATTTTAATTAGAAAATTTAAGGTGATTATTGAAGGAAAATGATTATTAATGTAATTTGTTGAATAATTTAATATTTGAAATTATTTGAATAATTGGATAACGGGTTTAATATGATTAAAAATGATTTGTAAAATTCTATTTTATCATATTAAAGTTAGAATGATGTTGTAGAACTTTTAAAATCGAATTAAAAGTAAATTTGTGAAAATTGAATATTTTAATATTTAATTGACGAGTTAAAATAGCCATTTTTCAAACAGTCTCGGATTTCGACGAAACTTGTTTCATCGGATCCGTAATAGTAAATTATGGTAGGATTTCAATTTTCGTGGCAATTGGACTTGTCGTTTGGCCGTGCGAGCTTGAAACGCATAGAAATTTAATTTCGAATTTAATTAAAATAATCGACTTCGAAAAGCTATCTTCCAGATATGATCGAATTAGGCCTTGAAACTAGTTCCATTGCATCCGGAATGGGGGTAAAACCTTATAAACGCCTGGCGGCACGTCTCGATTGGAGTTCGGATGACCTACCTATATAAATACGCACGCAAACCGAGACAGTTTTATTATTATTTTAACCCAGAAACCCTAATTCTAAATCATGGCCGCCACATATTCCATGGCCAGAAATTGCCGATCTTCTTTCTTTAATATCTCTCAATCCGTTCGACGAAATCGAAAAATTCCAAAAGCAAAAGTGTAAATCTCGACGAGCTCTTCAAATCCATACGGTTGATGTATGCTAATTTTTCATGGATTCGTCCAGATCTGACTTGGAAGTGTGTCCGTATTTCCTTGGATTGCGTGCAAACGACGGCGAATGACAGGATGAAACTTGGCGCGTAGGTGGCTCTGGTGAAGGGCTTCGTGGTGGCGCTAGCTGATCGTTCTGGAAGTCGACGAGGTGGTCATGAAAATTGCTTGAAGATCGGCGGCTAATGGGTTTGTATACGTGAATTTCACGTTGGGGAAGAAGCGCCGGAATCACGGAGATGAGGGTTGCGCTGCAGTGCAGATCCGAAAGTGTTTGGAGCTCATTAAAATTTTATGTTAAATCGAACGTCGTTTGATTTGATTTAAAATCGTAAAATCAAGGTGAGTGTTTTATAACGCTCACAACGTACTGAATATCTTTATGCTAGTTAAATTTGACATTATGCATAGTTATGATTTTTATTTGTTGTTGTTTGATAAAATTTAATTATCATATTGATTGTCATTTGAATTCACCGTTAAAAAAATTAAATTGACAGTTAAATTTAAATTAAAATTGAATTGCGATTAAATTACCTGACATTGATAAATATGAAATTGCCGTGAATTGTATTGCCTATTGGATGATGTATTTCGATGGATGTTATTGGTTGATATTTAAATGTTTGGATGTTTATTTGTTTATATATATCCTGCTATGCATACATATGACACTGTGATTGATTTAAATGATATATTCATCCCTGACATTTAATTGTAATAACTAATCACTTGGCCATAGGTTAGAAAATTATATACGGACGCCGAGTTGGATAAATTAAATGATTTTAAAAGTTGTTTTGAAATTATTTAAATGAATTGATTTTAAGAATAAAATCCAATTTATGGAAATTGAATTATTTTGAATTGGAGCTCGAAATGTTAGAATTTAAACTTGGTAAACGAAATTATTAAATAAAATCGAAGTTTAGATTTAAATTGAAAATTGAAATACGGTGTAAATTTTTGAAAGTTGATTTGTTTTAAAAGATTGGACTTTTAATCGAACTCTGAATATTTCTAAGAAAATTGATATGAAATGATATTTCAAGTTTGAGTTTGGAATTGAAAATTTATTTGAAATTTAGATTTAAATTAATTTGGAATTGAATTGAAATTTAAAGAAATTTGTGAATTGAAATCGAAATTTACGTGGAATAGAAATTTATTCAAGTTGAAATTGGAATAAATCGATTAAATCGAAATGGAATTTGGATTTGATTTGGATAGGAAATTTGGGAAGTTGACCGGTTTGACTTTGGAATTATTTATCAAATAATTTTTGATTTTTTCCAAACTATTTTATATATAAACCATTTTATATTCAAATTATTTTCGATTAAACTATTTAAATATTTTCTATTAAACTATTTTGAATTATTTAACTATTTTAAACTATTTAAACTATTTTCTTAAATTCAAACTGGTTAAGGAGACGGAAATGTTTATATTTTGAAGTAGAGATTATAACCTAAATTGAATTCGAATCAAATTTTGAAGTGAAATTGATTTATCGGACAAAATTGATAATTTTGAATATATGATGATTTTGAAATGGATTTGATTTTAAAGCGAATATGATATTTTGTTATCAATCATGAATCAATTTGAAATATAAAAGAGCCATCAGTGTAATAATATGTAGTTATTAAAGAGACCGGGATCAGATATGAACATACTCTCTGTCGATACCGAAAACCACTTTAATAACTATTATACGCGGAGTGTTGATCCAGAATGAAGTGGATGGTTTGGTGAACGCGTTGACTGAAGAAAGAGAACGATATTGGATGACCCCTGACATGACTAAAACAGGAGCCGCGCCGGGCCATTGAGGTTCGCCACCTCTAGCGGACACACTTCTTCGATACTATATCTATTACATTTGTGATTTGATTTGGGTGCACCCCTTGATTTTGGAGTGTTGTTTCGCGCTGTTGAGGTAGTAGCTGCTATGCTCAACATCAGTCCGGATCACGCAACTACTAGTATCCTAGTTGGTATCGCCTCATGCACCTTGTCATACTGATTATCCTATTCGCGACCACTACGTTTTGGTTTGTACCTTGAGTATATGGATTGCCCTCTGGTGACTTCCGGTTTTGGGGAAACTACGGTCTTGTATATGTTTTTGGGAATATAAAATGTGTTAAGGGGGATTATGGTAACGCCTTAACGCTATTTTGATACTTTATATTACTGATAGACATTATCTACTTAGCGTACATTACTACCTAGTAGATAGTTTAACGGATCCTTGAAAGGTGGAAAATCCCGTAACATCTCTTAAGTTATTGCACGCACGTTGACACTGGATATGAGATGTCAAACCCCGTAAACATCTCTAACGCCGTCACACTCATATTTATTTACGATTGATTTAACTTTCATATGGATATTTTAGTCCTGACTCGAGTGTTTTGTCTTTTCATTACGCTCGGGTCAGTCCTGAGTTTTCAGATTTTTAAAGATCTATTCTGGAGGACGAAGATGAAGATTTGGTATACTATTACTATTATTATCTGTGCATCATGTTGTCTGCTGCATTATTTATTTGTTCTGTTGTATATGTATAACTCTGATAAATGTTGTATAAATAATTGTCTAAGTATAGTAAACAGCTTCATGAACTGTTTATTTGACTATTATATTTTATCGTTCCGCTGCGAGATTCTGTGTTGTTTCATTTCCTTTATTTCTTTTCTTTTCTTAATTACCCCAATAACCATCTACCTTTTTTTAATGGTTTGGAACCGGCATGTGTATTTGATCGTCGGTTTAAACTGTCCAAAAAGGCGGGTCGTTACAGTTGGTATCAGAGCTTTGGTTTAGCGATAAACCTTGGCTCTAGTGGGGAATAACTCACTGAAATAGAGGTAAACTATATGAATGAGTTGAGTGTATATGAGAGAGCGTACTTGTTATTTGATGTAAAATGGTTTTATATTGTGTTAATTTGTTCCGTTGAGTATTTATGAATTCTGTTCGATACCTGGGACGCCAAGGCGTCGATAGGAATTTCTAAACACTCGAATAGGACAAACCAACACAATATCATTTTGGAATACATTTTATATAAAAGAATTATTTGAATATTTATTCATTTTGATTGAATTGATTGTTAGGAGATGATAATATTAGATTATTATCGTTATTGTTTGATCAGTCAATATTTACAACAATTGATTAAATAACAATGGATTTAGGAAAATGAAATCTTGTAAACACAATTGATAATGAATATAAATGAATTTTAACTTAGATTTGGGAATTTAAATTCCGGTGTTTTAGATTGACTTACAAGAATTTGAAAAATATAATATGAGCATTATATGATAGTATAATTGAGTTGAAATTGTTTTCGAAGGATTTTTTTTATGATAAGTGTTATATTCCCTTCTCTTGACGCTAGAAAATGATTTCGATGATGTGTGCACGCATCATTGGCGTTTATTTTCGAGAGTCCGAGTGGGGGAGACCACTTAATAGCTTGTCTAAACCTTGTTTTGACTCAAATTTTATTTTGTTTTCCATTCTCTATAGTATGATTTGATATATAAATTATATAAGTATATATTATTTCAAACCTTGATTTGAAATGAAACCGGGATTGGAATTCTTAAGTTCTTTAATAATTAATGATTTTTTTTTTATGATTGAAATGAATTTAGACTTGAATCATTAAGGAACTTCTGAATTGCGAAATGAGAAATGAACCTAAGAGCTAAGTGAAAATATCAATTGAAGTAGAAATCCTTAGAATTAGGAAATTATGAACTTAAAATAGAATTGAAACTGTAAAACTCGCATAGTATTAAATTGCATTCTATAGCTTAGATATAACTTACCAAAATACTTAAGAAGTTCAAAAATGTTATATGAATTGTTAATTGGATAATATACAAGTATAGCTTTGAATAATGAAATATGCATTTAATTAATGGTTTGCAAATATAAATAAAATTGTTAGTAAATAATTGGAATTTAAATTAACATTTAAAGGTGATTCACAATTATGTTAATATAAAATGAAAATACTATATGTGAATGTAAATGTGAAATTTAAGTAATGACTTAAGAATTGATAGATTGAAAATTCAACTTTAAATGAAAAGAAGTTGTATGTTGTTTAACTACATTCTATTTGCATAACTATAACTTACCAAATACTTAAAGGGTTTAAAATGCTAATAAGGATAAGTAGAGAAATAATATACCAGTGTGAGAGTGAAAAATAAAATGTAAAGATCTATTGATAGTTGTAAATATAAAAGAAATTTAAGCTGTAAAATGAATGATACATGTATAAGTGAATGAATAAAATTTAAACTTAATGAAATATAAAATTGGTAAATGGAAACTAATTAAATTTGAATATAACTAAATGTCAATAAACTTGGAAGTGTATGAAATTAAAATTGACTTGGAAATGTATAATTGATTTAGTGTAGATTTTGGATGGATGTTAATGTTTGATATGCATTGGTTATTAGATGGATGATAATTGATTAAGTAGAATTCATTAGTGTTAATGGAATTGAATAAACGGAATAAAATTTTAAATAATTAAATTCAAATTGGGAGCAAATTGACTTGAATTAAAAATGTGAATGAAACAAACTTGAATAAATCGGAAACAAATTGAATGTAAACCTATTGCATGGATGAATAAGAAAATAGATGACTTTGTGTTTATGATTGTTCTTTAGAAAATTTTAAGTTTTGATGTTTTGTACTTTGAAATAATAAAAGCAAATTTTTGGAGAGAAAAAAATCCAACATTATCCAATATATGCTGAAACGAAAACAACCATAACTTTTAAATGGCTGAACGGAATTCGACGATTTTGGACTTTTCGGAAAGTATAGAAACTATAGCACAACTTTTGTTTAGATAACTTGAGAAAATTCCTTCGTCTGCTTGGTTAAAAACTTGAATGTTACTCGCTGTCCTGTGTAAAAATAAGTAAAATCAGTAGTATACACCCTTAGTATTTTCGCCATATCTTTTGACTGGTTTATCGGATTTTGATGATCTTGCACTTTCTAGAAAGCTAAGAAATTAAGCTAAAACTTTTGTTTTAAGTGTTTTGATATCGTTTAGAAGGTCGAAAACGTGGGTGAACGTCGCTGACCTGCGCAATTCATTGCCCAGGCTGAGGCGTATCCTCTAAGTAAAACGGCCGTTACTTTTTAATGTATGGTCCGAATTCGATGATTTTGGACATTCCGGAAAGCTTGAAACGAATACAACAACTTTTGTTTAGATTCTGTTGCCAAATATTATGGTTTAGGTGACCTAAAACTGAGATTTGTTTGCTGTCCTGAAATTGGAATCTCAGTTTTGAAGCTAAATTGGTTATATATATGTTGTGTAGGCTAAATATATCGATCTATCTTTATATGCATAGTTCTAACTTAGTTATTGAGCATTTTAGTAGGTAGCAAAGGGGTTGCGCTTCGTTATAGAGCTCGCTTCTGTGCTAAATACAAAATGTAAGTAAACTGCTAATAAATGCTAAACAAAAGGTACGCTTATGGTTTTATATGGTATTGGTGATATATATATATGTTGTTTCCCCAGATATGGGATGCCTCATCATTGAGATGAGATGTATATTTGATATATATTGATTATATTTGTGTTATATATTGAATTGTAAAAAATTTCGATCGAGCCGCGCAAAGGAGACCCTGCCGAAATTTTCCGTGAATCCGGGTGTTAGAAAATTTTTCAAGTTTTTAAATTTTATAACTTGTTTTGATAACTAACTTTTAAATTTAGAAAGCCGTTCGGAGTAACATTGTGGAAGCGTAGTTATGACTTTATAAATGGAATTTCATTGTTTTATAAGTTGGTAACTTTGAATAAAATATATCTAATGTTGAATTCTATACTTAGTTCTTTTCCCTTCTTTTCCTTTTCGGGGACGAAAAGTTTTGAGTGGGGAGAGTGTAACGACCCGTATTTTTAGCTATTTTAATTAGAAAATTTAAGGTGATTATTGAAGGAAAATGATTATTAATGTAATTTGTTGAATAATTTAATATTTGTAATTATTTGAATAATTGGATAACGGGTTTAATATGATTAAAAATGATTTGTAAAATTCTATTTTATCATAATAAAGTTAAAATGATGTTGTAGAACTTTTAAAATCGAATTAAAAGTAAATTTGTGAAAATTTAATATTTTAATATTTAATTGACGAGTTAAAATGGCCATTTTTCAAACAGTCTCGGATTTCGACGAAACTTGTTTCATCGGATCCGCAATAGTAAATTATGGTAGGATTTCAATTTTCGTAGCAATTGGACTTGTCGTTTGGCCGTGCGAGCTTGAAACGCATAGAAATTTAATTTCGAATTTAATTAAAATAATCGACTTCGAAAAGCTATCTTCCAGATATGATCGAATTAGGCCTTGAAACTAGTTCCATTGCGTCCGGAATGGGGGTAAAACCTTATAAACGCCTGGCGGCACGTCTCGATTGGAGTTCGGATGATTTTGGACCTACCTATATAAATACGCACGCAAACCGAGACAGTTTTATTATTATTTTAACCCAGAAACCCTAATTCTAAATCATGGCCGCCACCTATTCCATGGCCAGAAATTGCCGATCTTCTTTTCTTAATATCTCTCAATCCGCTCGACGAAATCGAAAAATTCCAAAAGCAAAAGTGTAAATCTCGACGAGCTCTTCAAATCCATATGGTTGATGTATGCTAATTTTTCATGAATTCGTCCAGATCTGACTTGGAAGTGTGTACGTATTTCCTTGGATTGCGTGCAAACGACGGCGAATGATGGGATGAAACTTGGCGCGTAGGTGGCTCTGGTGAAGGGCTTCGTGGTGGCGCTAGCTGATCGTTCTGGAAGTCGACGAGGTGGTCATGAAAATTGCTTGAAGATCGGCGGCTAATGGGTTTGCATACGTGAATTTCACGTTGGGGAAGAAGCGCCGGAATCACGGAGATGAGAGCTGCGCTGCAGTGCAGATCCGAAAGTGTTTGGAGCTCATTAAAATTTTATGTTAAATCGAACGTCGTTTGATTTGATTTAAAATCGTAAAATCAGGGTGAGTATTTTATAACGCTCACAACGTACTGAATATCTTTATGCTAGTTAAATTTGACATTATGCATAGTTATGATTTTTATTTGTTGTTGTTTGATAAAATTTAATTATCATATTGATTGTCATTTGAATTCACCGTTAAAAAAATTAAATTGACAGTTAAATTTAAATTAAAATTGAATTGCGATTAAATTACCTGACATTGATAAATATGAAATTGCCGTGAATTGTATTGCCTATTGGATGATGTATTTCGATGGATGTTATTGGTTGATATTTAAATGTTTGGATGTTTATTTGTTTATATATATCGTGCTATGCATACATATGGCACTGTGATTGATTTAAATGATATATTCATCCCTGACATTTAATTGTAATAACTAATCACTTGGCCATAGGTTAGAAAATTATATACGGACGCCGAGTTGGATAAATTAAATGATTTTAAAAGTTGTTTTGAAATTATTTAAATGAATTGATTTTAAGAATAAAATCCAATTTATGGAAATTGAATTATTTTGAATTGGAGCTCGAAATGTTAGAATTTAAACTTGGTAAACGAAATTATTAAATAAAATCGAAGTTTAGATTTAAATTGAAAATTGAAATACGGTGTAAATTTTTGAAAGTTGATTTGTTTTAAAAGATTGGACTTTTAATCGAACTCTGAATATTTCTAAGAAAATTGATATGAAATGATATTTCAAGTTTGAGTTTGGAATTGAAAATTTATTTGAAATTTAGATTTAAATTAATTTGGAATTGAATTGAAATTTAAAGAAATTTGTGAATTGAAATCGAAATTTACGTGGAATAGAAATTTATTCAAGTTGAAATTGGAATAAATCGATTAAATCGAAATGGAATTTGGATTTGATTTGGATAGGAAATTTGGGAAGTTGACCGGTTTGACTTTGGAATTATTTATCAAATAATTTTTGATTTTTTCCAAACTATTTTATATATAAACCATTTTATATTCAAATTATTTTCGATTAAACTATTTAAATATTTTCTATTAAACTATTTTGAATTATTTAACTATTTTAAACTATTTTCTTAAATTCAAACTAGTTAAGGAGACGGAAATGTATATATTTAAACCTTTGGTTTAAATACGAACTAGGTTAAAGTAGAGATGATAACCTAAATTGAATTCGAATCAAATTTTGAAGTGAAATTGATTTATCGGACAAAATTGATAATTTTGAATATATGATGATTTTGAAATGGATTTGATTTTAAAGCGAATATGATATTTTGTTATCAATCATGAATCAATTTGAAATATAAAAGAGCCATCAGTGTAATAATACGTAGTTATTAAAGAGACCGGGATCAGATATGGACATACTCTCTGTTGATACCGAAAACCACTTTAATAACTATTATACGCGGAGTGTTGATCCAGAATGAAGTGGATGGTTTGGTGAACACGTTGACTGCAGAAAGAGAATGATATTGGATGACCCCTGACATGACTAAAAAAGGAGCCGCGCCGGGCCATTGAGGTTCACCACCTCTAGCGGACACACTTCTTCGATACCATATCTATTACATTTGTGATTTGATTTGGGTGCACCCCTTGATTTGGGAGTGTTGTTTTGCGCTGTTGAGGTAGTAGCTGCTATGCTCAACATCAGTCCGGATCACGCAACTACTAGTATCCTAGTTGGTATCGCCTCATGTGCCTTGTCATACTGATTATCCTATTCGCGACCACTACGTTTTGGTTTGTACCTTGAGTATATGGATTGCCCTCTGGTGACTTCCGGTTTTGGGGAAACTACGGTCTTGTATATGCTTTTGGGAATATAAAATGTGTTAAGGGGGATTATGGTAACACTATTTTGATACTTTATATTACTGATAGACATTATCTACTTAGCGTACATTACTACCTAGTAGATAGTTTAACGGATCCTTGAAAGGTGGAAAATCCCGTAACATCTCTTAAGTTATTGCATGCACGTTGACACTGGATATGAGATGTCAAACCCCGTAAACATCTCTGACGCCGTCACACTCATATTTATTTACGATTGATTTAACTTTCATATGGATATTTTAGTCCTGACTCGAGTGTTTTGTCTTTTCATTACGCTCGGGTCAGTCTTGAGTTTTCAGATTTTTGAAGATCTATTCTGGAGGACGAAGACGAAGATTTGGTATACTATTACTATTATTATCTGTGCATCATGTTGTCTGCTGCATTATTTATTTGTTCTGTTGTATATGTATAACTCTGATAAATGTTGTATAAATAATTGTCTAAGTATAGTAAACAGCTTCATGAACTGTTTATTTGACTATTATATTTTATCGTTCCGCTGCGAGATTCTGTGTTGTTTCATTTCCTTTATTTCTTTTCTTTTCTTAATTACCCCAATAACCATCTGCCTTTTTTTAATGGTTTGGAACCGGCATGTGTATTTGATCGTCGGTTTAAACTGTCCAAAAAGGCGGGTCGTTACATGAGTCCTGACTCGAGTGTTTCTTTTTGTATATGCTCGGGTCAGTCTAAAGCTATCCAGTTTGCTGATCATGGTTGGTTGAAGATGCTGAAGACTTAGCATTTATCTTTATCAATCTATTTCTATTTCAGTATTGATGTCCTTGTCTGTTGGACATTTATGTATTTCCTTTCAGTCACCTTTTTTTTAGACATTGTTGTACTTATGTAGTAGCCTCATGAACTGCTATTATGACGATGTATTTTCCGCTGCATTATTCTATGACTATTCTGTGACTGTGATGTTGTATTGATTCTCACTTACATTTATGTATTTATAATCCCATAATGATTCGTTTTTTGTATTATTTAAGTTGACATGTGTGGATTATTGTCAATTTAAATGGTCCAAATATGCGGGTTGTTACAACTGCGGTCACTCTTCCGTTTGCTCTTTAGTGGATTGACCAAGATACCCAAACTTTTGTTCCCCTTCATGCCAAACGGGCCATTGTGCTTGAATTTCTCCGTCAACATCTTGTGTTCCTTCCACTTCCGTATGTCGCTCCTCCATGTCGTTTGTCCTCCCTCCACTTCCTTCATTGTTGTACGTGTCTCTTCCCAAGCACGTGGTCGTTCTTCTACAATACACAAAAGTTTTGCCGGCCTTCTTAACTTGTTTTGACCTAAAATCGTATCAAGTATACATCGTAGGTCAATGCATTTACTTTTCACCTTGTCCGGCTCCATATGACTATCTTCGATTTTGTCGACCACATCTAAATCGTTATATATCCCGCTTACCTACGCGAAACGTAAATAATATAGCAATGAATATGATCTAAAAAATGAATAATCAAAATCTATAATTTAAAATACTAACCACATCATGCTCTAGCGGAACTCAAGGAATGTATGCAACCAATTTCCTAGTCGACTTTTTCAAAATATAACGGCAAGTAATTTGCCAATACCAATATTCATACTCTCTCAACGGTGTCCGGGGATCACGTGCTTGTTCGACATGATCAATTTTGTAATTCCATAATGCTATACTTTCCTGCAGGAAGTCCATCCAGTTAGGGGGTTCTGGGTCAAAGGGCACCACGGGATCAGGAATGTGCTGATAGTCAAAACCAAATGTCTCATTACTCGGTCAGAAGCATATAATTCAAAGTCTAAAAAAAGAATCATTCCGCTCTTATCAATCCAACCCGCATACATATACTCAATGTCAGGATGCCCAAATTTAATCATCAAATAATATGGCTCCTAGGTAATGAATTCATCCGCTAACAGATCCAATTCATTTTGGTAACACTGTACATTTTTTGGAGTTTCACGTCAATTCCTAGCACAATTCCACCTACACCGAATGGAAGATAATGATATAAATCAGCAGGAATACTTACAGACGGTCGTCCAATAACAATATGAGACCAAAGCCATATTTGCAACAATGTTGCAGAACCCTTAAAACTTTTCTTCTTGTAAGATAATGTTTATCAACTCATTATACAAATGTCAAAGTACAAAAATGCCTCATGAATGGTAATCATAGTTTGCTAAATTTTACATAAATGGTTAAAATTTCAAATTCAATCCACGTTTTGAATGATCTAGAAAAAGACGAGAACTTAAAAAGTACAATATGACAGCACGACTATGAAGAAGTATACCTAAATCCATCGCACTTTCAGGTAGTGGTTCAGAAAAGTCACTTTTAAAGCATGTCATTGCTAGCTCACTTTTAGACTTTATAGCCTCTTTTGGTGGAAAAATGCCACATAAATCATGACACAATTCATAATAATCAATATTCAAATTTTGTGAACATATTGGTAAACCGTCTGTGCCTAGACCAAATAGAAAGTAAACATCGGCTAAAGTTACCGTCATTTCACCCACTCTTAAATGAAAAGTATCTGTCTTCGGTCTCCATTTATCACACATTGCCGTAATAAGGTGATGATCTAGTCAAATGTAGTCAACTTGCATTGCTTTTCAAAACCCAACAATTCTTAGGTTTTGTTCCAACCTAGGATATTTATACTCTATTTCCTTTAGCTTGCTCGAATGGTCGTAAAACTTAACTGTTTCTGCATACTGATTTATAACAAAAAATTGCAATTAGTAAATCGTATTTGCGTCTTGGATTAACAATAATTCATTATGTTTAAAATAAATACCTCCATAAGCGCATCATTTTGGCTTCTATGCTGCTCTTGAAGATAAAGAACACTTCTATCTTCGGGTGTGGGAGCCAATTTGCAATATATACATCAACCAATCAATCATTCAAAAACCGATTTTCCTTCTAGGGTTTAGGTTTAGGATTGATTTATTACTTTTACATTTTCAACTATGACAACAATCGTAGATGTAAATTGTCGTCGAGAATAACAACAATAATTAGTATATTACCAACAACAATCACTTGTTAATTTAACATCAATTTAAACTAATTTTTATAACATCTAATCACCGGGGATGAAGAACTTTCTTTCATTTTTAGCTAAATCAATTAGTTGCTTCAAGGTAGACTTGAGAATAAGGTAATTGAGAAGTTTGGATTTGGTAAAGATGAGTTAGGATGGAGTTTGGACAGATTTTGGGAAGAAGAAACTTTTTTGGTAAAGTGAAAATCAGATCTGTGCAAATTGGAATTTTGATGCCCGAAATATAGCTTGCACAATACATATTTGCACAAGCATTATACATAAAGCTTGCACAAATATGGATTGCGCAAGCTATATACATAGAGTTTGCGCATTTACAGAATGCGCAAGCCTTATGTCAAAAAAAGAAGCTTGTGCAATCCAAATTTGCGTAAGCATAAAACCGGGTCTATTTCTGCAATTAGTTTTTAGCCAGGACTACTATTACAATTTGTGTTTTCCAGAGGTCCTACTTGACAATTTGTCTGTTAAACATGGATGGTTATGGGTATTTAAAAGTATATACATACGAGATATTCTGATTATTGTTTAAAATTTTTGGTTTTTAATCCAACATTGCATTCTTTTTTGTTAAAGATTTGCATTTTTTTCGAACAATAAAATAGAAAAGTAAATTAAAAGAAATACAATATTTATTTGGAAAATTGCAGTTCCGGGATTAACTCCCTTTGACCCGATCATGCAAGTCTTCTTTTTGCTTGCCCAAGTTGACAATCTACCCACCTTAAGTCCTTCCTTCTTCTGAAGGGGTCAGTTGACCTCTCATTCTAAAGTGGCTTTGTCATTGATAGATAGATTATAATTTAATCTTTATTTGGTTAATATATTATATTTCTCCCTTGTAATCTTTAATCTTTACTTGGTTGATAGATTATTGCTCTTCGTTGTAATCTTTTTGAGTGAAATAAAATAGTTATTAGATCCAAAGACGTATGTCAGTTATATCTTATGTCATTTTGATATGTTTGATAATTGGGTTATTCGCGATATCTTTGTTGGAATTCGTTGTAGTTAACCAATAGGCTAGATCATGGTTATTGGCAGAATTTTCACTACATGAGGTCCTTGTTTGGACGGTGTTGGAAAGAACAAACTGGGTTGTATATAGTCGTATACTTTATTTAACCGTAATATCACATGTATTAGTACATTATCTCGTTGATGTGAAGAAAAAAGGAAACATAAAATCGAAACTATTGTATTTAGTTGGTATTCTATGGCATATTTTAGTTCCAAATAAAAATAGAGTGCACATAGGTGTTGCTCAAATCATCCCACTATTTAAATCATGCTTTGATCTCGGTTGAATTGCCAGTAATGGCAGTTAAATTCACTATCTAAAAATATAGTAGGTTAATCCTTGTTTCTCTATGATTATTTCACTAATAATTTATGTTATAATTCTCAAAAATAGTGAATGAGATATATCCCACATCGTCAAAAATATGTTCATTTTCTTGTTTGTAGTGTACTCACAATCCCTATATTGGTCCTTAGGGTCATGTAATTTTGTGCGAGGGGGATGAGCTATATGACCATAAACTAACGCGCGCGTCGACCGACCGAACCAGGCCAGGTCGGGTGCGGGTCCAATAAGATTGGGCTGTGTCATATATTTTTGCTTGCTAAAAAATGGACTGATTTTAAAACAGAAGTGTGTTTAAAAAGATACGGATTTTCCAACGGTTGTGACCATTGCAAACTGATGAATAGACACAACTATTGCAAACTGCAACAGTTTTTGGCCGTTGCAAATGAAGAGACGCGACTGTTACAAACCGCAACAATTTTTTGCCATTGCAAATGAAAAGGTGCGACTGTTGAGAACAGTGACACTTTTTGGCGTCGCAAATGAAGGGATGCTACTTTTCTCAACGGGTATGGCCATTGAGAATTCGGCTATAAATAAGGAGGAAACCTGATCACGTTTTTTCACTCAATTTTAAAAACTGAATTATCTCTTCTTTTTCTTCATTTTCTTAAAATCATAGTCAGTCCTATCACAGAGAGGATCATACATATCACGATCTCGAGCAGCTTACGTCTGTTGTATCTTGAGAGGCTTTGAATAAAGTCTTAAGGAAATTTTTATGACAAGCCTCAAACGAAATTTCCTTCTTCAACCGGTTAGATTTTTGGTTGATATATATATTATTTTCGTTTCTATACTGTACTATTTTCTAAAATAGTATAACGTTTGATTTATCACTATAGTTACAATTACTATAGTTGTTAGTTTGTTGTTGTAACATACTTATTGTTAAAAATAGCTAATACAAAATTTCAAAGCAGTGAAAATCTGATTTATAAACTTGTGAGACGAGTTTATTATTGATTGGTCTCTTTTTTGGTATACTAGACGTAAAACATCTTAAGACTTTCCTGTTTTCACTAAAACAAAGATGACAACAGTTGAACTATCAACAAAGGCTACTACTCACAACAGGCCTAATTCGTTCAAAGGAGATGGTGATGACTTCATAACATGAAAAAATCAAATGTTGTTTTATCTCACCACGCTAGGGCTGCAAAAGTGCATCGAGGAGGATGAACCAAAGCCTAAAGACGGACAAATTAGAGAAAAGATGGAGTTATTTTTCTTGGAATTGACTCATGGAAGCATTCAGACTTCCTGTGCCGAAACTACATTTTGAATTGTTTGGATAAAGTACTATACAAAGTATATCAGCCACACCAGACAGCAAAATCCTTATGGAATGCACTTTCAAATAAATTCAAAACGCAAATGTCAGTTTGAAGAAGTTCATCGTAGATACGTTTATGGAATACAAAATGGTTAACTCCAAATCCGTAACTAGTCAAGTGCAAGAACTCCAACTCATAATTCATAAACTTGAAGAACAAGGACATAAAGTTGGTGAATCCTTCCTTGTTGAAGCGATAACAGAGAAATTACCACCATCCTGGAAAGACTATTGCAATTATCCGAAACATAAGATCTTATTGTTAGACTAAAAATTAAGGATGATAGCCGCGGAGTGACAAAACAAAGCGAAGAGGCATTTGTGGCAGAAGAGTCAAAGAACAAAAAGCATTTCAAGAAAAACAAGAAGAAATTCCTGCAGAAGAGAAATGCGCATGAAAACAAACCCGAAGACAACAAACGAACCAAGATATTTAATGGCATGTGTTTGGTTTGTGGAAAAGCAGGACACGCCATTAGAGATTGCAGACACAAGAAGGAACGCAACTCAGAGGCAAATATGGTGGATAACATGGAAGTAGACGAGTCTTATTTTTCAACAGTTATATCTGAATGCAATTTGGTTCAGAACCCTGACCAATGGTGGGTGGACACAGAGGCTACTCGTCATGTTTGCTCTGACAAATCCATGTTTTCTATAAACCAGAAATTCGATCAGGAAGAAAAACTCTATATGGGTAATTCTGCAGTTTCATGATCGAAGGCAGTGACACAGTTATGCTCAAGTTTACTTCTGGAAAAACTGTTAAGTTGAATGACGTGCTCCATGTTCTAGACACGCAAGAATCTCATCTCTGGTCCAGTGCTATCAAAGAAAAGATTCAAAATAGTCTTCGAGTCAGGCAAGATGGTTCCGTCAAAAGCTGGAATATATATAGGAAGGGGTTATTTATGTGATGGCCTATTTAAGGAAAATGTAGCTGTTGTCGGCAAGAAAACTATGTATTCTGATTATGCTATTAATAAAATTGAAGTTTCTTATTTGCTTGAGCACGAAATTTTACTATGGCATGATAGATTAGGACATAAATTTCGAAAAAATGAAAAAAACTATCAAACTTGGGATTAATTCCGAAATTCTAAATTGATAAAAACTACAAATTTGTGACATACATAGAAGTAAAAATGGTCAAAAAATCATTTCATACAGTTGATAGAAGCATCGAACCACTAGATTTGGTTCATATTGATTTATGTGATTTCAAATCATTACCTACAAGTGGTGGGAAAGGTAATTTATTATCTTCATTGATGATTATACACGATATTGCTATATATATTTTTTAAATAGCAAGGATGAAGCAATTACATCATTTGTGAAGTACAAAGCTGAGGTAGAAAATCAGTTAAATAAAAAGATTAAGATATTGAAATCTGATTGAGGTGGAGAATATGAATCACCATTTGAACAATTCTGTGCCGAAAATGGTATAATTCATCAAACAACAACGCCATATTCACCACAACAAAATGGTATAGTCGAGACAAAGAATAAAACATTAAAAGATATGATTAATGCGATGCTCTTAACTTCTGGCCTACTGTCAAACTTGTGGGGGGAAGCCTTAAATATGTTTAATCACATATTAAATAAAAATCCTAACAATAAAGCAGAAACAATTCCATATGAGTTATGGAAAGGACACAAACCAAGTTTTAAATACCTCCAAGTGTGAGGGTGCTTGGCAAAAGTTCCAGTTCCGCCTCCCAAGAAAGTCAAACTTGGAACAAAAACAATAGATTGTTACTATTTAGGGCCAGCCAAAAATAGTAGTGCCTACAGATTTTTTGTGTCCAAGTCTGATATAACTGATATTCATGTAAATACAATCATGGAATCAAGAGACGCCTCATTCTTTATACATGCGTTTCCGCATAAAAGAAATGAAGGAAATAATGTCCGCAAAAGGACAAGAAAAGAATTGAGTAAATCACATGAAGATGAAACTCCTCGTGAAACTGAGAAAGTTGAACCAAGAAGAAGCGTAATGGCAAGAACTTGCAAGGCATTTGGTTTGGAATTTTTAACGTATATGTTAGAACACGAACCTCAAACGTACAAGGAAGCAATGTCATCTTCTGAATCCTCATGTTGGAAGTAAGCAATCCAAAGTGAAATTGATTCAATTCTGAGTAATAAAACTTCGGAAATTTGTTGATCTTCCACCTGGAATAAAACCAACTGGTTTTAAATGGATCTTCAAAAAGAAGATGAAACCAGATGGCTCCATTGACAAATACAAAGCAAGATTGGTAGCCAAAGGATATCATCAGAAAGAAGGTGTAAACTTCTTCGATACCTATTCACCAATAACACGAATAACCTCTATAAGAATGTTAATAGCAATTGCATCCATCTATAATCTACAGATTCATCAAATGATGTAAAGACGGCATTCTAAAATGGAAATCTCGATGAGGAGATTTACATGGAGCAACCTGAGGGTTTTATATCCAAAGGAAATGAAAACAAAGTATGTAGATTAGTCAAATCATTATAGGACAAAACAAGCTCCAAAACAATGACACACAAAATTTGATAGTGTCATGATGAAAAATGGTTTTCGTATAAATAAATGTGATGAATGTGTTTATTAAAAAAATTGGACAATCATACGTGATGTTTTGTCTATACGTAGATGATATGCTAACCTTTAGTCAAAATACTAAAGCGACAGAGACCACTAAGCAGATGTTAATCAACAATTTCGATATGAAAGACTTAGGAGTTGCAGATATTATTTTGGGAATCAAAATAATAAGAACACATAATGGAATTGAATTATCTCAGTCACATTATGTAGAAAAAGTGATTGAAAAATTACAAAATTTTAAAATAAAAGGAGTACGAACGTCGTATAATCCATCGGAAGTACTGCATAAAAACACTAATGAGAGTGTAATGCAACTGGAATACTCTCGTGTAACAGGATGTCTCATGTATCTCATGAATTGCACAGGACCAGATATAGCTTATGCAGTAAGTCGATTAAGCAGGTATATAAGCAACCCTGGGAAGGAACACTGTAAAGCATTAATGAGAATGCTTGGATATCTAAAAAATACCACAAACATTCCTTACATTATGGAAAATATCACATCGTCTTAGAAAGATATGGTGATGCAAACTAGATTGTTGATTCCGAGGAATCAAATCTACGAGTGGTTATGTATATACTTAGTAGGGGTAGCAATGTCATGGAAATTTACTAAACAAACATGCATACCTCGATCCACTATGGAATCACAGTTTATCACTTTAGATATAGCAGGTGAAGAAGCAGAATGGCTTTGCCATTTTTTAGAAGATATTCCATTTTGGCCTAAACCTGTACCGGCCATATGCATACACTGTGATAACCAAGTAACATTAAGCAGAGCGCAAAACTTTGTATATAATAAAAAGTCACGACACATTCATCGATGCCATAACACAGTTAGGTAGCTACTCTCAAATGGAACTATTTACATAGATTATGTGTGAACAAATGATAACCTAGCGGATCCATTTGCTAAAGGTTTATCAAGAGACAAAATTTACTGCGCATCGAGGGGAATGAGTTTAAAAGCCTAAACCAACAAGAGTTATCTTATACTGAAACCTATCATAGCGATTGGAGATCTCACGGACTAGGATCAATAGGCAAACCAGTTTTGAATAACTCAAGACGTAATGCATTTGTTTGGACTTAGTCCTACTCCATTTCTATGGTGCACAATATAAATGCATGCCCTACAGAAGTATTAAAAGGATAAAACTATGTTTTTTAATGATGACCATATCTTGAAAATAACAAGTGTAATATATGTAGGGTACTCTTAATGATTGTGATCATCTATGTTATTGTAAGCTGGGTCGGCTCTATGAGAATATATTAAAGGCTTTTATTCTCTAAAAACACTCGCAGAACCAAAATTGTTCAGGACCAAAATGAACACAACCAAGAGTTTGGATGTGAAGGGAAATAATGCTTTGTAAAGCTTATTGTCTGGTTATACAATAACGGCTAACGGTTCGAGATGAAATAATCCACCGATTAGCCAAGTATATCCGATAAGTTTTAACTAGGGAATGTTCAAAGTGAAATAACTACTTATCCTCGATATAGCATTATTTTCATATGAACTATGTGATTTTACACTTTGTGCGGGGGAGACATATATCGTCATTCATGTGGGGGATTGTTATAATTCTCAAAAATAGTGAATCAGATATATCACATCATCAAAAATATGTCCATTTTCTTGTTTATATAGTGTACTCTCAATCACTATATTGGTCCTTAGGGTCAAATAATTTTGTGCGAGTGGGAGGACCTATATGGCCATGAACTAACGCGCCGTCGTCCGCACGTTCGACCGACCGAACCGGGCATGGTCGGGTGCGGGTGCGGGTCCAATAAAATTGGGTTGTGTCATATATTTTTGCTATCTAAAAAAATAGACTGATTTTAGAACTTAAGTGTGTTTAAAAAGATACGGATTTTCCAACGGTTGTGACCGTTGCAAACCGATGAAGAGATACAACTGTTGCAAACCGCAACTGTTTTTGGCCGTTGCAAACGAAGAGACGCGACTGTTGCAAACCACAACAATTTTTGGCCATTGCAAATGAAAATGTTCGACTGTTGCGAACAGTAACACTTTTTGGCATTGCAAATGAAGGGATGCTACTTTTCTCAACGGGTGTAGCCATTAGAAATTCGGCTATAAATAAAGAGGAAAGCTGTTCACTTTCTTCACTCAATTTTAAAGACCGAAATATCTCTTCTTTATCTTCATTTTCTTAGAATCATAATCAGTCCTATCACACAGAGGATCATACACATCACGATCTCGAGCAGCTAACGTCTATTGTATCTTGAGAGACTTTGAATAAAGTCTTAATGAAATTGTTACGACAAGCATTAGACGAAATTTCCTTTTTCAACCGGTTAGATTTCTTGGTGATATATATATATATATATATATATATATATATATATGTATGTATGTATGTATGTATGTATGTATATTGTTTTTTTTCTACGTTGTACCATATCCTTAAATAGTATAACGTTTGATTTATCACTATAGTTGTTAGTTTGTTGTTGTAATATACTTAGTTAAAAATAGCTAATACGGAATTCCAAAGTAGTAGAAATCTAATTTGTAAACTTGTGAGACGAGTTTATTATTGATTAGTCTCTGCTTTGGTATACTAAACGTAAAAAAGTTATTGGTCTAATTAATTTCACCATTGGTTTTGTTTTTTTCTCTAATAGCGCCAGCTTCTGTTTATATCCTTTTTTATTTTTATTTTTATGTACACCACCTCTAAAATATTTAACCTAGACATACACTATGAACTTCATGCTTGTGTATTATCCATCTAATATTACTTCTATAAGAAATCTGACTCGAATTTTGACAAGATTGTCAAAGTGTATGTTTGTAGGATCCACATTAAGTACGCTCGTACTTGCTCCTTGAGACAACATAATGTTCCAAAATATGTTACTCTACCTAGAAATTCCCGTGCATTATATATTTTTAATTATTATGAAGCAATATACCGCCTCTGAATAATAATTGCGAATTTGGAGATACTTCACTTAATACATAGATTAATACTCATAAATTTGTAACCTATGCATACTTACATGTAATTTTCTCTTATAATACAGACTCCATCAACTTTTGAGTTGATTTAAAAGTACAAAGAAACAGAAGCCACTGTTAGATTTTAGCATCACTTCCATCAAGTTTGTGTATGTTACTTGCATCATACATACATTTATTTACACACACGCGAGCACGTGTGCACTTGCACACAGGTTTGTGTATGTCTGTGTGCACACGTGTGTGCGCATGCATTTATGCATGTGCTAATTTTTAACATTAGATTTAAGTAAGGTTACAAGCATTTTAATTAGTATATTGAAGTAATATTGGTTATTTGTTAGTTCCATGCATATTTATGAAACCGAAATAGGTAAAGATTGTTTAACGAGTTCAATATTGTTGTTCCGTGCTCTGTATAAAACACAACATTTGTATGATGTGCTTGGAACCATATGAAATAAAGTGAATAGAGGAAGAGGGGAAAAAATGATAATCTTGGAATTGTATGAAATAAAGTGAATAGAGGAAGAGGGAAAAAAGATGACAAAAGAAAACATAGGATATCCATTAAAATCATGTTTCAAGTTTGGCATCTACCCTGTGCAAAGCAAACATGCATTGGCATGTAATACTTGAATAAAGCCGAGTACTGTTTCTCAACACTTTCTAGATCATTAATTTTAAAATTACTATTAATTAGTTGATTGTTTTTTCTTACATAACCTTCTATTAATAACATCTCTTGTACTGGAAGTTTCCCATTTCATTTTGGCAAGTTAAAACGCATTCTACAAATTTATTCACCGTTGATGGACTTGACGTTTTTCCATCTATGTAATATTTGAAACTATTTAAAAGCATGTTTTCTTTATGGTCAGATAAAGATAAGATTGAAACGAAATGAAGATGAATAAAGTTCTATGATGTTTGTTATATTGATACAATGCAATACCTTAGTGAACATATCTGCCGCGTTGTCCTTTTTTTGCACTTTCCGAAGATATACTTGCTTACTCGTTCATGGCAACTAGAAATGACTCCCACTTCAGTACGCTTAGTCCGTGAGCTAAACGCCAAATTCTCTACCAAGTGAATAGCACTCTGGCTATCACATCGAACATTAATACTATCATGCCCGAATCCCAAGTCACAAAACAATTGCATCCAATAGTGCCTCCTTTGCCACCTCCACCGCGGCTATCAATTCCGCCTCCGTAGTGGATAAAACAACTACGGTCTGCAATCTAGATGTTCAACTTATGGATATACCTCCAAGTGTGAAGACATATCCGAAAGTTGATTTTCTTCGATCCCTATCACCGGCGTAGTCCGAATCACAATAACCAACTAACTTGCAATCCATTACCTTACTACTGCAAAAAACAAGACCATGAGATAATGTGCCTCTAAGGTATCTCAATATAAGCTTCACAGCTTCCCAAAGCGATTTCTCCGGATTAGCCATGTATCGACTAACCATCCCAACGGAATTTGCAATATCGGGCCTTGTACACACCATAGCATAGATTAGACTTCCAACGATACTAACATATGGTACATTTTCCATATAAGCCTCGTCTTCCTCCAAAATGGACGATCCTTTACTTGAACGCTTCACATTCAAATGTAAAAGTGTATTTGACGCCTTTGCAATTTCCATGCTAAACCAACAAACCACTTTCTCAATGTACTTCTTTTGAGTTAGTTTCAACTCAAAAAGCTTTAAATCCCTTACAATTTCCATGCCTGATATCCTTCTTGCTTCTCCAAGATCCTTCATTTTGAACTTCGATTTCAAACTCAGTTTTAGCTTGCTGATTTCATTCTTATCCTTAGAAGCAATGAGCATGTCATCCGCATACAAGAGTAAATAAACCCAACAATCATTTCTCAACTTCTTGAAATGAACACAAGCATCTTTAATGCTTCTATCAAAACCATTTTCAAGCATAAAATGATCAAACCTCTTGTACCATTGTCTAGACGATTGCTTTAAACCATATAGTGATTTCTTCAATTTGCAAACAAAATTTAGTTTACCATACACTCCAAAACTTTCCGGTTGCTCCATGTAGATGTCTTCATCCAAGTCACCATGCTATAAGGTGGTTTCTACATCAAGTTGCTCCAACCCAAGTCGTGAATAACAACTATAGCAAGTAATATCCGGATAGAAGTATGGCGCACAATCAGTGCAAATATCCCATCATACTCCTTTCTATTCCTTTGTGCAAACCCTTTAGCCACTAGCATAGTTTTATATCTTCCATCGTCCTTTACCTTATGTATCCATTTGCACCTAATAATATGGTTTTCTTTAGGAAGTAGAACCAAATCTCAAGTTTGATTCTTCAACATTGATTACATCTCCTCCTCCATGACACAAATCCATTTCGAGCTATCACTCGACTCCATGATGTCATCAAGGCCCATCGGCTCATCTTGGACTACATGAAGATCATAGTTCAAATTATCAAAAAAGCTAAGATAGTTTCAATCACCATATCTTTCGGGTGGTCCTATAGTACGACTGTAAAAACCCTAGATTTTTAAATATTTTTAAATTTGATTTTATTTCATTTTAAAAATATTTTAAATTTATTTTTATTTCAAGATTTCATTTTAAAATATTTTTAAATTGATGTTAAAATTCTTCCAAAGCTTATTGTATTTTATTTACAATTTTTAAATCGTAGTTTCAATTTTTATGCTATTTTCTTAATTAATTTATATTTTTCTAAAATTTATTTATTATTTTCATGTGTTTAAAATAAAAGAAAAGTAATATAAAGAGCCATAACCTTTTCATATACCATAACCTTTAATATGCTTTTGTCTTTTCATTTTCAAGTGACATGTTCATTGAATTTGCCGACCACATATACTTTCTTCAGTCGTATGTTTTTTTCATTTTTCACGTATGAGAAACTTTTCTTCATCTCTAAAAGAATTCGGCCATTACCATTTCTAAAAAAAACTTTGGTAAGTTCATTCATAAATTTCATATTGTCTTCTTTGTTTTACTTGAATCTTTGCCTTGCTTCTACCTATCATGCTCGGCCATAGGCTCCCCCATCACCACATCACCTCCACCATACTCGGCTGCAAACTCCTCCAACTCCTCTGTCCCGTCAGGCCGTGGCCTTCCCAAAGTTGTAAACTCCACAAAAAAATTGCATCATCACTTGAAAACTAGCCTAGCCGAACCCTTAGGCCATCACCACTCCACATACCCCTCTCGGCCACTCTTAGAACCACCTCCACCAGCCTCTAACTGACCATAGGCCACTGCTGCACCATCACCTGACCACCACCAAGCAAGGCGGAGCCACCTATGACCATTGCCGAGCCATCTTGTTGCACCAAATATCCTTTTGTTGCCTTGACTTTTGTATTTTCATGTCACAACTTCCACTCCTTCATCTCCAAGCTAGGCCGAGCCATGTTGTTCCATACCTGACCCAAACTCATAGCCTAGGCCGAGTACTTAATCCATATGGCCGAGCATATGATTGGTTGAAACATGGTCAAATTGTTTAGTTCTTTGTTGTTCCTTAATTTCAAGTTGTTTAATGTTATATTTTTTTTAAATTCATGTTTTCAATATCTTGTTTTGTTTGCTATGTACAAGATAATCAATTTGGCTCTCCCCTCACTTGAATACGTAATCGTGCTATCGTGCTTCCTGGATCTTTATTTGTGTGTCTGAATTTGTTAACTCGAGCATTTTGAGGTAAGTATTTCATACACAACATTTGTACTTATATAATTAGTAATTGACACCATGTGAATCTGTAGATTATATTATTTTGTTATACCTGCCTGTGATATGATCATACGATGTTCACCCTGCTTATAAACCTGGCATATCATTTGTTACTGTTATATAATGTTATACTGTTTATTTATATCAGTTTATTACACTACAAGTTCCCTATAGAATAGAATCACTATGGTTGAAATGATACATACCCGAAAGGACTTTAGAATCGGGAAAAATCGTTATGGGCTGAAATGATAGGCCTGAGCGATTTTTATTTATTTCATCTTACTTGGGATTGTGGCTTTGAAATGATAGAACCCGGATTTTCTTTGTAAATTACGGATTGAAATGATATATTATCTGTATCAATTGACCTAGGTTAGAAAATATTATACAGACCCGTGGTTAATGTATATATTTTTCTAAAAATGTTAAAGTATTTTAAAAGTGTAAATTTATGATAATTTAATTTAAAATTGAATTTAAATGATTTTTATAAAGTGTTAATGATTATTGTACAAGTTAAAATGTGAAATAAATGAATGGTTAAGTTGAAATTTGAGAATCTTGTTTAAAAGTGAAATTTAAATTAAATAAATAAAAATGAAAATAAGTTATATTTGAAAATTTAAATTTAAGTGTTAAGTTAAATTTTAAAATATAAAGAATAGAAATTGATATGCTTGAATTTAATAAGTAAAATATTAAATTTTTATTTTTGTATGAAAATTTACTTTATAAAATCATAATTTAAAGGGTATTTTAATGATCATTTTTAAAGTGAGAAAATATGATTTTTATAAGTAAAATGGTTTAAATTAAACTTTAATTGTTTATGAAATTGCATTGAAAATTTGAAATCTAATTAATAGCATTTCTGAAATGCTATCTTTTCTAAAATAAAGGATATTACATCATTTCTAAGTATTGTAGCTGATACAAATGAACTGAAAGGCTAAAATGAGCTAAGGGCTATTACAACACTTTGTAAGTGCTGTAATTGCAAAAAGTAAAACTTGGCTTGAACTATTACGGCAGTTTTAAATGTTGTCTTTGCTTAATTGAATTATTTTCAAATGTAACTTACCATAGCATTTTTCTAAATGCTACGAAAGTTAAAATTTCACTGCTTTAAATTAAGTGAATAAATGAATTACGAAAAGATTAATTTTTGGAAATTTAATATTTGATATTAAGTATAATAACTTCATTTTTAAAAAGCTTAAGTGGAGTAATTTGATTTGAAATATAAACCATTTTTAAATGTGAATTGAAATGGTAATTAAATTTAATAAAAATGAATGAGTTTTGAAAAGGATGTGATGTTTTGATATTTTGAAATGGATTTGAAATGATATTGAATTCTTGAAATGATATTTGATTTTCAAAGTATAAAATGTTATTTTTGAAATTATAACCACGGGTTATAATAACGATTGGTTGTTAAAGTGAGCGGGATCAGATATGGACATACTCTTTGTCAATGCCGAAAACCACTTTAACAACTGTGTACGTGGTGGAGTTCCAGAATGAAGTAGGATGGCGACGATGTTCTTGAGGTATATTACGTGGACCCGACCCCCATGAGTTAACTTAAGGTGACTAAAACAGGAGCGATCTAGGGCCAAAAGGGGTGACACACTTCTTCGATACCATTCTATTACTATGTGATTGTTTGGTGGCCACCCTTGATTTGGGAGCGTGTTCCGAGGTGGGCGTATGTGGCTGCTACGTTACCACCAGCCTGTGCGCGTAATTGGTATATCTACCCTAGCATTGCCTCGTGTGCCGTGTCACCTACTATATCGAGTCTTACTACGTGTTTCTATTTGTGTCGTACCTTTGGAGTATCTTCTCATAGTCTCCCGATCAGGAGATATGCAGGTCATGTATAGACTACTGGCATTATTTGTGTTAAGGGCTATATGGGTAACCCTTTAATGCTATTTTAAAGTATGTTTATTTTACTGTAGACATTATTATAATAACGCAATATTACTACATAGTAAATAGTTTAATGGATCCTTGGAGGATGGGCGGTCCCAAGCATCCTTTAAGTTACTTATGCATTTACTCCAGTTCACTTTAGTTGGTTTACATTATATAAGTATGTATGTCCTAACTCGAGTGTTTTGTGTTTTGCTTTACGCTCGGGACAGCTTGAGTATTCACAGCTTTTGATTACTCTTTCTGGAGCTAGTCTTTGCTGAAGATTCTGCTTTTCTATTTATCTACCTAATTCAGTTTCAGTAGTTCTAGTTTATCTCATGTATTAGTGAACTTCTATGTATTTGGGATTTCTATTATGTTGTTTCAGACCGATATTATGTATTTGTTTTGAGACTTTGTTATAGTAGCTTCATGAACTACTGTGGTATTTTAAATTTCCGCTGCGAGTTATTCTGATATTTCTGTGTCTGTGATTCTGTTTAATTGATTTTATTTGCTCCAAATTTTATTACAATCTATTATTTTGCATCATTCAAGTCTGATATGTGTGGATTATTATCGATTTGAATGGTACAAAATAGTGGGTCGTTGCATTAGGTATTACAGCTTTGCTTTTTAGGCAAAGCATAGCATGTAGAGCAAAAACTCATTAGAGATAGGATAGAAATACCCTAGAATGAGTGAAATCAACCTCAAAATCATTTCTTTATAAGAGAACGTATTTATAAGTATAAAATGATTTTCAAAATGACTTTTCAAGGGATTTTTCAAAGATTATTTTGATATAAAAATTTTCTTATTTTAAAAGGATTTTCAAATATTTTCTAACTTCCTTCCTTTCGTATCCACCTTTAAGTGTTTTCTTTCTTTAGGATATTCATTCTAGCGAATTTTTCTTCTCTTACCTTAATTTATCTTTGGCTTCTCTTTATCTTATCCTAAATTCATTCTTGATCTTTTCAGGATGAATCGAGGAAATGCCATAGGTAGGGGTCGTGGTATTGCCCCAGCTCCTCAGCCTGTTGCTCCTGTTAGGTTTACTGTTTTCTGTAAGGAATTCTCTCAAATTAGTGGCACCCCGTTCACTGGTTCAGAGAACATTATTGAAGCTCAGCAGTGGTTGCAGAGTTTAGAGAGGATATTTACTGTCTTGAGATTACTGATGTCCAGAAGCGTCAGTTAGCAGCATGGCAGTTGCATGAGGCTGCCCTAGATTTGTGGGAGTCTGTTACGGCTAGCACCGTCTAGGCTGATATTACTTGGGAGCAGTTTAGGTATCTTCTCGTGTTTCTTTGGATTCTGCTTTTTCTATCTCTTCGTGCCTTTTCTAAGCTTATCTATCATCTTTTCAGGGATGCTTTCATTGCTATGTGGATGCCCGAGGCCGGGAAATCCCAGCTTTATAGAGAGTTTATGGATCTCAAACAGTGTACTATGTCTTTTGCTGAGTATGAGAGGAAGTTCAACGAACTTTCCAAATTCGGTCCTAGCCTGATTGACACTCCTCTCAAGAAAAATGAGAAGGTCATAGCTGATGCACGCCTTGAGTATTATGATCGTCTCATTTCTCATGTTCATGGCACTTTTACCCAGCTTATGGATATGGCTATCCGATATGAGAACCCAACTTCTAAGGGTCCTGCTGTTTCTGGTGCTCCTTCAGCTCGGTCTTCCTCTACTAATTCTAAGAACCGTAAGCCTAATTTCCACCAGCAGAAGAAGAACTAGCTCAAGAATCCGGGTCTGGGATCTTCATCATCTTCTCCTTCTCAGCGGCAACCTGTTGATCGTTCTTCCATCACCTGTTTTAGATGTGATTAGAAAGGACACTATGCCAATAGTTGTCCTACTTCAGCTGGTGCTGCGTTCCTCCACCTGCTCAGTTGGCTAGGTGCGATCTCTGCCATATATGTCTCCAGCCTGGTCATTTCAGGAAGGACTGCCCTACCCAGCAGAAGGTTAAGCCTTTTGGTATATTTGTCGTCACCTCTGCATCTTCTCCATCTCTGGCACCTACTCCTATTCCTGGTGATGACCAAGGTACTCTTCAGGGCACCTTTTCTTTATTTTAGCATCCTGTTCGCGTGTTTTATTTGATACTGGAACTTCCTATAGTTTCATTTCTGTTGATTTGTGTGATAAGTTCGAGCATCTTCTTTCTCCTGAGTATGATTTTGTACCTTTATGTGTTTCAAATCCAATTGGGGGTCCCGCAAACCTTAATCAGATTTATAAGCATGTGGAACTTCTCTATTCTGATCAATGATTCAGTGGTGATTTATATGTTCTGGGCTTCGGTGCTTTTGATTTATTGCTTGGAAGTGATTGGCTGGGTAGGCATGATGCTCGTATATCTTGTAAAGCCCGGTCTGTTTATCTTGTTGGTGATCATGGAAATTCCTTGATTATTTAGTGTCCCATGCCTCAGGATTTTGCTGGAAGTTTTATATATTCTTTGGATTCTTCTCCTGGTGATCTTCATTCGACCCGTGTGGTCAAATTCTATTCAGATGTATTCGGTGAAGTCACTGCTTTGCCTCCTAAGCGGGAAATTTATTTCCGCATTGCTCGTATTCATGGAGCTCGAACTATAGTTCTTCCTCCTAGAAGAATGGCACCACACGAAAAGGTTGAGTTAGCAAAGCAAATTGGGGATTGTTCTCCAAAGGTCTGATTAGACCTAGCCATTCAGAATGGGGAGAAGCGGTAGTTTTCATCACCAAGTCCGATGGATCGTTGAGGATGTGTGTTGATTATAGAGAGCTGAACAAGCTTACTATGAAAAACAGATATCCGATGCCTCGTATCAATGATATGTTTGATCAGCTTTATGGTGCCACTATTTTCTCTCAGCTCGATCTTGGCACAGCTTCTCACCAGCTAAAAGCTGCTGAAGAAAGCATTCCCAAGACTGCTTTTCGTACTGAGAATGGGTTTTATGAATGGTTAGTCTTGCCTTTTGGTTTGACTAATGCTTCATCTTTCTTTGTTGATTTGATGAATTGTGTTTTTGTGTTGTGCTTAGTAAATTTGTTCTAGCCTTTGTTGATGATATCCTTGTCTTTTCTAAGATCAAAGCAGAGCATGAGTCGCACTTGAAATCTGTTCCGGAGATTCTTAGAAATTACCAATTGAAGGCTAAATTTTATAAATGCCATTTCTGGAAAGATGAAGCCCGATTTCTTGGACATATTGTTTCTGGTAATGGAGTTTCTGTTGATCCAGCCAAGATCGCTGCGATCAACGTAAATCTTTCTTTCTTTCCCTTTTTCTTTGTCAATTAATTATTTTATCTTGTCCGCTGTTCTTATTTCTCCCTATTCTGTTACAGGATTGGGAAACTCCTAAGACTCCATCAGATATTTGTAGTTTTTTGGTCCTTGCCGGTTTACCGGAGATTCATTGAGAATTTTGCCTCAATTGCTGCACCTCTCACTGATTTGACTCGTATGAATGCTATGTTTATCTGGGATAAGAAGTATGAAGCTGCATTCGATGAGTTAAAGAGAAGGCTGACTTTCGCACCAGTTCTTACCTTTACGAATGGAAATGAGGGATTGACGGTATATACTGATGCTAGTCGTGAGGGTTTGGTTGTTGTTCTCATGCAGGATGGTAAGGTCATTGCCTATGCCAGCCGCCATGAGGCTAATTATGCTGCTCATGATTTAGAGTTGCTTGCTGTTATCTTTCCTTTGAAGCTCTGGAGGCATCATCTTCTTGGAGCTAAGTTTGAGCTTTTCACCGATCATCAGTCTCTAAGATATATTTTCACCCAGAAGGATTTGAATCAGAGGCAAGTTCATTGGCTTGAGTTTCTGGCTTCTTACGACCTCGATATTAGCTATACTCCCGGTAAAGCTAATGTTGTGGTCGATGCTCAGAGTCGGAAGAAGGCTTTGTTATGTCATCTTGTTGTTTCTTATCCCCTTCTAGATCGAATCAAGGCTAAGCAAGATGAGGATGAGATGCTTAGATTGATGAAGGAGAGTGTTCGCGGAAGGCTTGGTGGTAGTAGTGGAGCTCAGATCGATGATGGTTGGATTTTGAGGATTAATGGTAGGATTTGTGTTCTGATTGTTAATGGATTGAGGCAGGAGTTGCTTTGTGAGAATCATCGATCCAGACTTCCTATTCATCCTGGTGTGTCGAAGATGTATCAAGATATGAAGAAGCTTTATTGGTGGAAGGGTATGAAGCAGGATATCTCTATCTTTATTAGTCGGTGTGCGACTTGTCAGCAAGTCAATGCCGATCATTTGAAGACCCCTGGTTTGTTGCAGCAACTTGAGATTCCCAATTGGAAGTGGGAACAGGTTTCCATGGATTTCATTGATGGATTACCAAGGTCTAGGAGGGGTAATGAGAGTATATGAGTTATTGTGGATAAATTGACCAAGTCTGCTCATTTCATTCCGTCAAGTCTACCCGTTCTTCTTGTAGATTATCTGAGATCTACATGAGAGAGATTGTTCGTCTCCATGGTGTTCCTCTCAGTATTGTTTGTGATCGTCATCCTATATTTACCAGTCAGAATTAGAAAGCTTTTTAGGAATCTTTGGATACTCGTCTGAATCCGAGCACTGCTTACCATCCACAGACCGACGGTCAAACGAAAAGAGTGAATCAGATTCTCGAAGATCTTCTTCGTGCTTGTGTGCTTGATTATGGAGGATCTTTGGAAGATCATCTCCATCTTGTCGAATTCACCTATAATAATAGTTATCAGGCATAATCTAATCTTCTGTTTTAAGCTTATCTTAATCTCTTTATCTATTTCATTCCATCTTTGAGTTCAGGCCAGTATCAAAATGTCTCCGTTTGCTGCTCTTTGCGGACGACCTTGTAGATCTCCATCTTGATAGATTGAATCCGGTAATCGTTTGGTTCTTGGTCCTGATTTGTTTTTGGAGGATTCTGAGAGAGTTGAGGAGATTAAGAGGAGGTTGAGGTTTGCTCAGGATAGGCAGAAGAAGTATGCCGATAGGCGTAGGCAGTGTTTGGAGTTTGCTGTTGGTGATCAGGTTTTCCTTAAGGTCTCTCTCTTAAGGAATGTCATTCATTTTGATCGTAGAGGGAAGCTTTCTTCTAGGTTCATTGGTCCTTTCCGCATTGTGGAAAGGGTTGGTTCTTTGGCTTATCGTCTGGATTTGCCTGAGAAGCTTTCTGGAGTGCATGATGTATTCCATGACTCTCATCTACGCCAGTATCTCCATGATCCATCTCTTATTGTTCAGCCTTCTGCTCTTGATAGTTTGGATATTAAGCCGAATCTGACTGTCGAGAGGAAGCCACTTTGTATTGTTGACAGAGGTACGAAGCAGCTAAGAAGGAAATATGCTAGTCTGGTCAAAGTACAGTGGAGTATTGATGATCAAGATTGTACCTGGGAGACGGAGGAGAGCATTCATTCTTCGAATCTGGAATTATTTTTTCAGGTATTATTTTGCTTTTCTATCTTGTTTTCTTTATTTTCCATGTTCATTTTTTCGAGGACGAAAAGATTTGAGTGGGGAAGAGTGTAAGAACCTTAGATTTTTAAATATTTTTAATTTTGATTTTATTTCATTTTAAAAATATTTTAAATTTATTTTTATTTCATGATTTCATTTTAAAATATTTTTAAAGTGATGTTAAAATTATTCCACGGCTTATTGTATTTTATTTACAATTTTTAAATCCTAGTTTCAATTTTTATGCAATTTTCTTAATTAAATTGTGATGTCCCGGAAATTTAGGCAATAATTATTTTAAAATGTGAAATATTGATTTAATAATTTAATTCAAACAGGAATTTTCTTTTGAAGATTAATAATCATTTAATTTGTCAAATGATTTTCTTTTCAAAATAATAATAATAATTTAAATTGAGAATCTTATTATTTTCAAATGTTAAAAATATTTAAATAATAAATTTATCTTTCAAAATTGATTTAAAGATATTTATTTATAATGTATATATGTGTATACATTGTAAATAGGGGATTTGATTTTAATTCAAAATTTAAATATTAATAAAGAATATTTTCTAATTATTATTTATAAATGCATAAATTGTAAAATTGATTTAATTGATTTAAATTAAGTATTGAAAACTTTCCAAAGTTTGTTTTAAAAATCTTTCTTTTATTTTCATAGAAATGTAAGTGAGTATTTATTTTGTTTATATAAAAAATATAGTTTAAATTTTGTTTTATAATAAAAGTTTGTTTTGTTTTATTTTAAAATATGTTTTTCTTTTGAAATAAGATTTAGTTCATTTTTGTTAAAGTATAACATTTGATTTAAAACCCTTGAATCAAATTTAATTCAACATTTCTTTTTCTTTTAAAAATCTTCTCTTTTGAAAATTACTTTTGAAAGAATATTATTTTGAAAAATATTCAAGCAAACATTTAAAATGTAAAGTTTTAAAAGAAGTTTATAAGTAGACATATAACCATTTTCAAGGCTAATGTTAATAAACATTTAAAACATGCTATAACAAATTAGAAATGGTTTTAGATAAATTTAAATACATTTATAAATTTAGAATTTTCTTTTATATTAAAAATGTACATGTGTTAGCTTTTAAAACTAATAGAAGACACTTGTAATCACATAACAAATTAAACATAACAAGTGGCATTTGTTTTAAAACTTATTATTTAAATTATATTGATAAGAAAATATAAAAATGCTTTTTCTATGTTCAAACCTTATTCTCATTTGAGATCTGATTCTCAGATTTTAGTAAATCAAAAATCCAAACAAAATGCATGTTAAAATCTGCAAATTACAACTTCAAATCTGCAATCATTTTCTTCAAAGTATTAACTGCAATGTAAAGATTAATTACATACTCAAGCAAAGAAGAATAAAAGCCAGCTGCTAAAATTCAATTCAACTTCAAGATAGTAATTTAGTATTCAACCTTGGAAGCAAACTCATTAGATTCATCAACAAGAACTGGCAAGCAACTTCAGTAATCAAAATGCAAGCCCAGGTTCAACATGCAGTTTCAAAACAAGGTCCTGGAAAATGAAATCTGCACCTAAATTTGTCTCTGCATCTTCAATAAACATGCGAGTAAACCTTTATTTTTAAAAACAGTTTTTCTTTTAAAATAAATGCTTAAGCAAGAATAAGAACTAAAGACTAATGCATACTGTTTTAAAAAAAAAAATCAAAATTGCAGTGCCGTTATTTGGTGAATAACTTCATAATTTAAAAGCTTAAGTTTCTGTGCATGTGAAATGGGTAGAAATATGTATGTTTGTGTGATTTATATTGATAAATATTCTGTGTATACATATACATAAATATGTATATATTTGTGTTGCTACTGTAGGTATCTGCAAACCTGCTCTGTCTTTTTTAAAAAAAAAAAAAAAAACTAAGATTGTGATTGGAATCCATTATCACCTGATTTGATTTTCAACTAGAATTTGAAATGTAAACAAACTTTGTTTGTTTAGAATGAAATGATGGCTATAAATCAAAATTTAGCTATTTTAAAATCCTGTAGTCTGTGGAAAACATTTACAACAGTAAATATTTTTCTAGAAGTAAGTATATCAAACCTTTTTTAAAACGTTAAAGCAGTTTGTAACAGAATGCATGATTGAATTCAGGGATTTTGGAAACAAATATTACATTTTAAATTTCACTAAGGGAGTAAGCATTACTGTGCTAAACAGAATTGGGTCTTTTTGGTTTTGTTTGAGTTTCTAGTGAATTATGGAGGCTCTGAGTCTTTCTGGAGGTGGAATGCAGATGGGATGTTAGGGGAAAAATTGTCAGGAGTTTATTTCAGTGGCGGTGGTGATTGTAATTGGGTGTTTCCAGGTTTCAAACCCTAGTCTTGAGGGTTGCAGTTTTTAATTTCTCCTCATGCTCTATGTTGCATCGAGTGGGGTAGGAATTTGAGAGGTTGCAGAGGAGTCATCAAGGGAGGGTATGCCGGATTCTCAGGGTTGATGATGGTCGGAGGCGAGCTCATGTGATGTTGACAGGTTTGGTGTATATGGTGTTGGAGTGTTTCCAGGTTTGAGTTCAACTGTCTTGAATTTGTTTTCTTGAGCTGTAGTGGATTTTGGAAATTCATGATCATGTAGGATGGTGGTTGGCGACTTGGTGAGGAGGTCTTGAGAGGCTGGAGATCATCAGAGTGCCGGTGCATATGCACCGTGCACTTATCTTTTCTGGTGAACATTTGGAGGTGTGCAGGGTTTTTGACTCGGAGATGACCTCGGGTTTTTGTGCTTTTGACTCGAAGCTGGGGGTTTAGAAACTCGAAGTAAATAATGGGGTACTCGGGTTAGAATTGTTGCAGTTTTAAAAACCTGTAGTTTTGCTGTTTTTAAAATTTTGAATGAATTCATATTTTTAAAGATAGAATTTGATTCAAATGTAAGTTGAATCTAAATTCAAATGAAGTTTGAAATTCAAGGTTTTAAAAATGAAAATTTTAAAAATTTAAAAAAGATTTAAATTTAGTTTTGAATTACGATTAAAACAGTTTCAGATTTATTTTTAAAACCCGATTTTTGATTCAAAACTGTTTAGTAAGTTTTTAAATTATGAACAAATTCAAACGTTTTAAGCAAGATTTAAATTTGTTTTGAAATCAAGTTAAAACAGTTTTCAAGTTACTTTGGAAACCAGTTTTGATTTCAAAACAGTTTGTAAATTTAAAAAAAATGAACATATTCAAATGTTTTAAGAAGATTTAAAAATAAATTTGATTTCAAATAAGTTTTAAAACTTGAAATAATTTATTTCCTTTAATATTTGAATTTGAGATATGAAGTGTTAATTTAAAATTGAAAGTTAAAATAATCAATTTATTTTCAAGCTTGATTTATTTTAAACAAGTAATTTTGTTTTAAACTTCTCTTTTACATCTAAGTAATGTTCTTTAACATTCTTTTTATTTTAAGGTTTATATTTATTTAAATTTAGATTAGTGTTTAAATAGTTAAACATTTTAAATATTAAATTTTTAAATTGAATTTGAATTTAATTTTAGAAATGTATTGTTTAAATATATTTTGAATGTAAATGTTGTCATTTGATAAATAAATAAATTATTTTGAAAAATAATTAAAATAATTAAGAAATTACTTAATTATTTGCTTTTAAATAATGGTCTAAATTAATTTTAATTAAAGATGATTTATTGATAATTAATCTAAGATAAATTTTCTTAAGTAAGCAATTATTGAAATGTTGTTAATAAATAATAATAATTATCTAAGGATAATTAAATAATTAATTAATGTAATTAATTTTGATAATTAACTAGATTAATTGAATATAATTAATTGTAATTTGTTAAGTATAATTAATTGTTAAAGTAATTAAGGAATTAATTACTTATTGTAATTAATTTTGATATGTGATTTATTTAAGTTAATTAATTTAGTTTAATTAATTTAAGTAAATCATTTGATGATTTAATGGAGGTAATTACTAAATGTAATTAATAGAGCAAGATTACTTAGAGAAGTAATAATGATAATTACTGGAATGTAATTAGTTAAAGGTGATTTATTTTGGTAAAGTAATTTAGATAATTACTTTTTTAATTAATCAAGGATCAATTAATGAAGATAATTAATTATTGGATAATTGATTTGTTAATTAAAGATAGTTAATTACTGAATTGAATATTAATCAAAGTGATTAATAAATAGATTAATTAATAAATGTAATTTATTTTAATTAATTTATTTATTTAAATATTAGAGATCATTAATTAATGTTAATGATAAAATAAATGATTGTTTAATTAAGAAATAATTAATTAATTAAGTGATTAATTAATTGTAATTAATTAAGGATAAATATAATTAATTATAATTAATTAATAAATGAGTAATTAAATGTTAATTACATATGATTAAGTTTAATTAATGTATGCAATTTATTAAAGACTAATTACTTATTGTAATTGGTGAATGATTAATCAAAGATGTTTAATCAAGTTGAATACTTATGAAGTGAATTAATTAACTGGGTTAATTAATTAATGGATGTTAAGCAGAATTTATAGAAGTGTTAATTAATTTAATTTATTTTAAATTAATTAGAGATGGTTGTAATTAATTTAATTCATTTTAAATTAATTATAATTGATGGTTAATAAATCATTGCTTATGGATATTATTGATTGAATGGTTGTGATCTTAGTAATGAGATTAGATGTATCTCTATGATATGGATGATTGGTTTAAGTATGATGGTTTGCGATGGATTATTTGGTTGCGATGATTATATGTTTGTGATGATGATACAAATTACCCGTTTATAATATGAATGTGATTATCTATTGTGATATGTAGCTTATCTATCTGTGTGAAATAGATAATTATGAAATAAGTTAATTGTTTAAAACCCTTAAGTACAACTTGGACATTAAAATGGCGTTTGGTTTCGATGAGACCGGGATCGGATTTCCATCTTTGGATATCCGAAAACCACATCGATTCCAATTAAACGTTAGGTCGTTAATCCAAGTGGAGCAAGTGAAGACTCGAGGTGAAAGGGCTATACGTCAGTATAACTCTGTGGGTGATTCTGTAAATGAGTTGACGAAATAGTGCTTATAGATTCGAGATGGTGATTTAGAGTGCAAGGGTTATCGTCGTTAACTCTGAGGGTGATTCCAAAACGAGTGTAACGAGATAATGTCTACGGTTTCGTTCTAGCCCGGAACGAACTTGTATGGATTGAATACTTTCAGAACATCGTCAGATGGACGATGAGCATTCTAAGATTGATGTGTCCTATAAAGGTAATCGTAATCTCAAGCCTCATCAGCCAGGAATGGCTAAAACAGGGGAGGTGCAGCAAGGCTTCGTGGGTAGCCTCCATTGGAGAGCAAGATTTATCCCTGTCTAGAGGTCCCTTTATATTCGGTTGTGTGGCAGTTGGCGACGGCCAATCTGCGGGGTGGTCTTGTTCGGAACTGTTCAGTAAGGAATGGTTCGGGCGTTGTGTTGCAGGGGAGCGGACGTACTCCTCGGTACGGTGATCTAGGACACGTACTGTGACGGGCGATACCCCAGTAGCCCTGCCATTGTATGGAATCCATAATCCAATAAGTGCCTGTACGGTTTTGATTGTGCCCAACTATGTTGGAACATGAGATGTAAGCATTCCAGCTATTTCTGTATTTTGTTTTGAAAACCCTAGACACTATTATAATATCACTGGATTTCCTATCAAATGTTTTGGTTAGCGTAAGGTAAAAACTTTTCCACATTTATGTGTGGGAAGTCTTACATGATACCTTTAGTTTTCAAATGATTTTCTAAAAGTTAAGAAACTTTTACCCCCATTTACTCACACCAGACCCCTGTCTGACCTGAATGTTTATTTTCTGTTTTATTAAACTCTTGGGTACTCATATTACGTATGAGTAGTCAAGTGATTCAGGATTGCTTTGACGAGTTCTGGAGGAGATAATGGAGCAGGAGGCTTCAGCGTGTAGATATATATAGTGGTTCCGCTGTGTTTGAGTTGTATCTGTTTCTCTGATGTATTTGAATTGTAATTGCTAGATAGATGTTTATAACTGTCTAGTTTGCGTTGCATTAACTGTATAACTCTGATGTATATGATACTATGTAATGTATTATATGATATATTATAATTTATTCGATTCCGCTGTGAGATTATGATGTTGTCTGTTTCTTCTTTCCTTTCTTTTCTCTTTTCTATCCCTTTCTTTCTTCTTAGTGATGCGACTTCCTGGAGTTTGGAAGTTGGGTCGTCTCATTGTGGTATCAGAGCTCTAGGTTGAGCGAATACCTAGACTCTGGAGTGGTGTCTATCTTGAGAGAGCTTATTTGTAATTTTGAACATATATATTTATAAATTTATTTCTACCTATTTGATTGGGTCACCTGTTTGGGTTTTCCAATATAAGTAATAAAGGTAGATGTGGTAGTAGTGTGTGTAACACAACTACCAATGGTTGGAGTTCGAGTGTTTGAGGTTGGAAGTGAATCTGCTAGGGCAGTTTTGGGCATCTTGAGTAGTTCTATAGTTGGTGAAGGATTTCTCCAATCTCTGAAGGAAATCTTTTCAAGATTCAGAGTTCATCTTTGGATTGTAAGCTGGATTTCACTCGTGTGAGTGGATTCTCTTGAGTTTGGATTAGTTGGGAGTATAGAAGCCAGCAATGGTATCTTGACAACCTTAGGAAGGAGTTCTGTCGGTATTTGAGTTGAGACTCAGTTTGGCAGAGTATTTGTGCTTGGTTTGGGAGCGAGTTTCCCGAGGGTTATCTGTCTATTTGGAAGGCTCTTTTGTGAAGAGGCTGGTGTAACTTTAGGATTCGATGAGCTTTTGGATAAGGAAGTCTTTGGCAGTAGTAGCAGCAATGAATGGCCTGTTCTTCGGTGGTTCAGAAATCTCTGTGATTCTTCTGTCAGAAGTCCGGACAGATGATGGAGCCTGTCCATTTCGTCTGGAAGCCCATCTGAGTGTGATGTTTGTGGTTGGAGATAGACCACTAGTTTCTTATTTGATTTGAAGGTTTTAGCTGTTCTGATTGTGTAGTGAGAACGATTTCTTGGAATCTGAACTGAGTGGGATCGCAAAAGTGACTTGCGACGGTTCGGAAGTTCTCTAAGTGTTCTTTGTTTGGATTGACGCATCTCTAATGATGTTTGAGTTATCGAAGTGGTTTGGTATTTTCTGGATATCTTCGAAGGAGTTAAGATTTGCATCCATCGAGAGTTTGAGTTCTGTTTCGACTTGGTTCTTGGAGTTTTACCGATGGTTCAGCATAGTAGGAAGGCTCTTTGAGAAAGAGATCTGTTTAAGCTGACAGGTTAATCAGATCAAGTTTTCTGGTTGAATTTTTGATGTGGTGTTTGTGACCGAATCGGATAGGTCACTGAGATTTATGGAATTTGATGAACAATATTCCGGGATAAGTTGATCAAGTTTGTACTTGTGCTCATCAACAGCATTTTCAAATCAGAGTTGTGCAGTGGAAGCATGGTGGCAGCTGTTCCAGGATAGAAGCAACACCCGATTCATTGGGAATTTGAGTTTTGTCTTGGATCAGGGGATTTCTACAGGAAATTCGTTTTAATCTGGAGACTTGAATGTCTTCTGCATCTGTTCTGTTTTCAGAATAGGGGTAGTATGTTGAAGTCTTCTGATATTTGTGTAGATGAATTTGTGTGGTAGATTTGATTGATCTAGAAGGTTGAAGGCAGCCCAGGATCGACAGGAGAGACTTGTGGATATGAGTATTGGATTTTTCTGTTTTCTCTTGAGATTAAGTGTTTGGTCTACAGGATTGAATTGCCAGTTCGGATGGCTGGAATTTGTTTTGTTTTTCATGTATCTCTGAGAGAGTACGTGTATGGTTTATCTCTGGTTTTAGAATCAGTAATTCTGAGAGGTTTGGAAGTTGATCAGGACTTGTCTGTGGTCCAGTTCTCTTTTAGATTTGTAGATCTAGATATATGAGCTCTAGATCTGAGTGGTGTAGCTAGTTTAGATTCTGTAGGGCGAGTGTCCCGGTGTTTGCACCTGGGAAACTCTAGTGAATCTTATCCAGATTTTTTGTCTGGATAGATAGAATTGTTGTTGAATTGATTGCTATGATTGTTAATATTTGGTTGATAGCATATGTTTGCTACTTTAAAATTTAAAAATCTTTATGGGATTATTAAATTACCTTTGCTTTTAAATTTCGGGGACGAAATTCTTTTAATGGGGGAGGAATGTGATGTCCCAGAAATTTAGGCAATAATTATTTAATAATTTCATTGATAATTATTTTAAAATGTGAAATATTGATTTAATAATTTAATTCAAACAGGAATTTTCTTTTGAAGATTAATAATCATTTAATTTGTCAAATGATTTTCTTTTCAAAATAATAATAATAATTTAAATTGAGAATCTTATTGTTTTCAAATGTTAAAAATATTTAAATAATAAATTTATATTTCTAAATTGATTTAAAGATATTTATTTATAATGTATATGTGTGTATACATTGTAAATAGGGGATTTGATTTTAATTCAAAATTTAAATATTAGTAAAGAATATTTTCTAATTATTATATATAAATGCATAAATTGTAAAATTGATTTAAATTAAGTATTGAAAACTTTCCAAAGTTTGTTTTAAAAATCTTTCTTATATTTTCATAGAAATGTAAGTCAGTATTTATTTTGTTTATAAAAATAAATATAGTTTAAATTTTGTTTTATAATAAAAGTTTGTTTTGTTTTATTTTAAAATATGTTTTTCTTTTGAAATAAGATTTAGTTCATTTTTGTTAAAGTATAACATTTGATTTAAAACCCTTGAATAAATTTAATTCAACATTTCTTTTTCTTTTAAAAATCTTCTCTTTTGAAAATTACTTTTGAAAGAATATTATTTTGAAAAATATTCAAGCAAACATTTAAAATGTATAGTTTTAAAAGAAGTTTATAAATAGACATGTAACCATTTTCAAGGCTAATGTTAATAAACATTTAAAACATGCTAAAACAAATTAGAAATGGTTTTAGATAAATTTAAATACATTTATAAATTTAAAATTTTCTTTTATATTAAAAATGTACATGTGTTAGCTTTTGAAACTAATAGAAGACACTTGTAATCACTTAACAAATTAAACATGACAAGTGGCATTTGTTTTAAAACTTATTATTTAAATTATATTGATACGAAAATGTAACAAATGCTTTTTCTTTGTTCAAACCTTATTCTCTTGATTCTCATATTTCAGTAAATCAAAAATCCAAATGCATGTTAAAATCTACAAATTACAACTTCAAATCTGCAATCATTTTCTTCAAAGTATTAACTGCAATGTAAAGATTAATTACATACTCAAGCAAAGAAGAATAAAAGCCAGCTGCTAAAATTCAATTCAACTTCAAGCTAGTAATTTAGTATTCAAACTTGGAAGCAAACTCATCAGATTCGTCAACAACAACTGGCAAGCAACTTCAGTAATCAAAATGCAAGCCCAGGTTCAATATGCAGTTTCAAAACAAGGTCCTGGAAAATGAAATCTGCACCTAAATTTGTCTCTGCATCTTCAATAAACATGTGAGTAAACCTTTATTTTTAAAAACAGTTTCTCTTTTAAAATAAATGCTTAAGCAAGAATGAGAACTAAAGACTAATATACTGTTTAAAAAAAAATATCAAAACTGCAATGCCTTTATTTGGTAAATAACTTCACAATTTAAAAGCTTAAGTTTCTGTGCATGTGAAATGGATAGAAATATGTATGTTTGTGTGATTTATATTGATAAATATTCTATGTATACATATACATAAATATGTATATATATGTGTTGCTGCTGCAAGTATTTGCAAACCTGCTCTGTCTTTTTTAAAACAAAAAACTAAGATTGTAATTAGAATCCATTATCCCTGATTTGATTTTCAACTAGAATTTGAAATGTAAACAAACTTTGTTTGTTTAGAATGAAATAATGGCTATAAATCAAAATTTAGCTATATTAAAATCCTGTAGTCTTTGGAAAACATTTACAACAGTAAATATTTTTCTAGAAGTAAGTATATCAAACCTTTTTTAAAACATTAAAACAGTTTGTAACAGAATGCATGATTGAATTCATGGATTTTGGAAACAAATATTACATTTTAAATTTCACTAAGGGAGTGAGCATTACTATGCTAAACAGAATTGGGTCTTTGTGGTTTGTTTGAGTTTCAAGTGAATTATGGAGGCTCTGGGTCTTTCTGGAGGTGAAATGCAGATGGGATGGTAGGGGAAAAATTGTCGGGAGTTTATTTCAGTGGCAGTGGTGATTGTAATTGGGTGTTTCAAACCCTAGTCTTGAGGGTTGCATTTTTTAATTTCCCCTCATGCTCTGTAACGACCCTGTATTTTTTAATTATTTTATTGTATATTTTAATTATTTTTAATGTAAGATTTTGATTTAAAAACTTATTTTACTTATTTGAAATGATTAAATTTATTATTTAAATATAATCCTGATTTTTATGAGTTATAATTCCAAACTTGTGTAAGTTGAATATTTGCCTGAAATGCTGATTTTGGTCAAAATAGTCAAACTGTGACTTTCAACTTACAATTTTAAAAGTTTAAAAATCTAATTTTTTCATTTATTTAAAGACTTTGGCTTTTGTTTTCTTCAAAATCTAATTTTGGAAATTTTCTTGAAATGATTTCTGATCATTTGTCCAAATAAAAATAAACAATATCTGAAAATTTGATTTGGATAAAAAGTGTAACTTTAATAGAAATTCTAAATTTTATAATTCTAAAGGCAAAATTTTCATCTTGAACTGTATACAATTGTGTAACATTTATTTCACTTTTGTTTTGGTCAGATTTGTTGTATGCTTTTTTTTTTAAAAAAAAGTTAGTAATAATTAGTGTGAAACGGGAAATAAACCTTACATTTCTTTTACATATGTTTACATCTGTTTCTTAACTTTATATTTAACAATCAATTGGATGAAGCTAAATCAAATGTTATTAATTATGGTATAATAGCTATTAAATTTTGGTTTAAAGTGATGGTTTATTTTTCCTAATAGAAACGTTAGTATTTTAAATTTATTTAATAAGAGAAACAAAATAATTTGTACGTTACTTTAGGCATATATTTAATTGTTGCTCTTGCCTTTTCGTTATTTATTTGATTTTTTTCTTGCGTTAATAATGCAAAGTTTTCAGCCGTATATTCTCTTTTGAGAATCCAAAATCTTGCTCAAATCTTGCCTTAAATCATTTCCGTGTGTGAATTATTTCTTTCCCTCTTGCCTCCCATACGTTTCCACCTATTGGATAGAATTAAATTGCCTCTACCGTTCAAGCATTTTACTCTTGCCTGCCCTCTACATAAATTAGTGAGCAAATGTTAATATATATTTCACGTTCAAAAGTTCCATACCACAAATTATTCATTTTGCTTCCATCAAAATTTGCGTGAGCATCTCCTGAAGGTATGAACCGGCGCATGCTTTTCCTTTCATTTTTTTTCTCTTTTTTCTTTCTTTCTTCTTTTCACTCTTGTTTTATTTCATTTGTTCTCCTTTCATTGTTTTCCTTTATCCTATTGCCTGCCACCGTGCTTGGCCATTCACCATATTTTTCCGACCCTACCCATGCCAGACCACCGAGCCTTGTTTGAGAAAAAAAAGGAATGAAAAAAAATTCCATTTTTGTCGCCTTTGTATTTTGTTTTTGAAGTAATATTGCCACCGAGCCTTGTTTTTAAAAAAAAGGGGAAATGAAAAAAAAAGTTGCTTTTGTCACTTTGTATTTTTTAAGTTATAATCTATTTTTCCACTGGCCCTTGTTCTGGAAAAAAGAAATGAGAAAAAAAAATGTTTTGTCACCTTTGTAATTTGGCATTCTAGTCTATATTCCCTCTGCCCTTTTGTTTGAAAAAAAAATAAATGAACAAAATTTGTTTTGTCACCTTTGTTTTGAAGTTATAGTCTATTTTAAAAGTGGTCTTGTATTTTTGAAGTCATAGTTTATTTTGTTTTATAAAATTAAATAGAAAAGGAAATTTGAAAGGCCTTAAACTTTCTATCTTTTTATGGGCCTTTATAGTCCACCCTTTTACTTTTAACCTAACCTTTCACCAATTAACCCTAACACCTCCTCATATCATCTCCTACCACTTCACATTTTTGTGCTTTCCATGCCTTTGTGATGCCAAACCAGATCCTTTTCCACCTGAAAACATGTGTGGCCTAGCCCTAAGCATCTATGGCCGAGCATACATGGAGTTGTGGTCAAGCAAAAGTGGTTGAAAAGCTTGGTAATGTCATTTATTGCTTCTACTTTTCTATTGTTCAACAAATCTTTATATTGTATGCATATGTTTATATGGTCTTGTTTATTTATTGTATACAAGATCATTATCAAGACTTTCCATTCATTCAATTCAAATCGTGTTTGTCGTGCTTTTGGAATCGCTCTTGTGTTTGTTGTTTTGGTCTCTAGCTTCGAAAAGGTGAGTCTTTCTCACTCTGACATATATACTTATGAAAAGTGGATTGATGACAAGTGTTTAGTAATGTAAAATGTTTATGCAAGTTAATGATGATCATATGATATGCTATGCCGTGTTATTACCATATTATTACCATGTTAAAACTGTTAATTTTCACCTGACATCTGGTACATGATTGTATATTGTGATATTTACATTGTTTATATTATTTTTGTATATGATCACACTGCAAGTTCCCTGTTAGGATAAAAAATCATTATGGGCTGAAATGATAGGCCTGAGTTATTTTATTTATTTATTTAAACTTGGGATTGCGGGTTTGAAATGATAGAACCTGGATTTTTACCTTTTAAACTGCGGATTGAAATGATACATATCCGTATCACTTGACCTAGGTTAGAAAACTATATACAGACCTGTGGTTATTCTATAAAGTGCTTTGAATATTTTAAGTATTTTAAAAATATAAAATTATGTAATTTGATTTAAATAGATTTTTAAAGGTTTTAAAATTAATAAATTATGATTTTTCTATGTGCTAAAAATGTAATTTATGAATGGATTGACTGGATTTTGAAATATAACTTATGTTTGAAATTTGGAATTTTTACTAAAAATGATATTTAAGTTACATGAATAAAATGGACTTTAATTTTATTTGGAAAATGGTAAATATGATAAATTGATTTATATTTGAATTTAAGTGATCTATTAAAGAATTATTGATTTTCTATAAATTTAAGTGGTTGAATAAATGACTGTTGAAAATGAAATTTTAAAATATAACTTGACTTGAAAATGTGAAATTTGAGTTTTAACTAAAGATGTTAAATTAATTAAATAAACTGGAAGTTTAGTTAAATTTGTGAAATGGTAATATAAATCTGAAATGTTAAGTTTTAATTTATGAAAGAAACGTATAGGTTTTAATTTATGAAAGAAACGTATAGGTTTTAATTGATGGAAGAAACGTATAGGTTTTAATTTATGAAAGAAACGTATAGGTTTTAATTAATGGAAGAAACGTATATGCTTTAATTTATGAAAGAAACGTATAGGTTTTAATTAATGGAAGAAACGTATAGGTTTTAATTTGTCACGATCCAAATTCCAGCGTTCAAAAATCGACATCCGTACTCCACTGTACTTGAATGCCGCAGATTCAAACGTCGAAATTCGAGTCGTGCCGGAGCTTATAACACATTAAGTAAATAACACAGCGGAAGAAAAAGAATATGCATATCAATATACAACATTTGATACAATAACTGATACAACATGAATGATACAACAGAATGGTACAATAGATATCAACATTTTCAGAGATACAAAGAATAGCAGCGGAAATAAAAGATAACACTAGCAGCGGAACAAATCTCCAAAATAGTCTTCAAGAAAGAACTCCAATATCAGTAATCTCCATCTCCAAAGCACCAATCCAGCAATAGCTCGAACTCCCACTCAAGATGAAGAGAAGCAACTCGATCCAAAATGCGATTGCCAAATCCTAATGGCTGAAAGCTATAGAATCTACACCTACTATGGATTATCTGAAAATCCCAACTCTAGACTGCCCGTGTGGGAAATAGTGGGCACCCAGAGTTTAGGAAAGGAACAATAAACTCCAGGTCAGTCATGGGACTGGTATGAGCAAACAAAAGCATTTGGTCTTTGAAACTAACAAGAGAATTTAAATTTGAAATCCGCAATGCTTTTTTGGAAAATGAAACTACCATAAGGCCTCCCGGCACACACACAATGCAAACGCACACATGGGGGAGATTTCTCCTTATGATAGTCAAACATGCTTACTACGAGAAAAATTCTTTGATATTATTACTAGTGCATAGTGGAAAATCTTTCGAAAGTATAATATAAATCCTAGCCAGCATAGGTACCATGATGTTATGCCTACTATAGCTGCCATGTTAAATGGCAGGTTCTACAACTAAAACCGTACAAGGCACGTATTGGATGAATGAATTTCCAACAAATGGTCAGGCTAAGGAACTTCCTATTGCCACATGGGTACGCCTCTGGCGGGACGTCCCAAGAACTAACGTTACGGTTAGATCTCTGCCAACACAAGGCCGGGTTACCTCTGTAACTAGGTAACTACTACACGAATATGTCATACCCCGGTCCTTTGGGACCTTTATCCGAGTGCGCGCACAACAACACCACACAGTAATAGGTATAGTGTATCAACATGAGTAAGTATCTGGGCTCCATACCATGATACCACCCTTTTCCAGAAGGAAATGACATACCCTAAAGGGCGCGACCCTCATAACCTTGCCGCATCTTTCCTGTTTCGACCATTTCCGGGGAGTGAGGTCCTGATGCAGTCTCGTCCACAAAGCTACGCTTTGTGCAACAAAGCCATGCTTTGGGTCAACAGATGACCAAAGCAATGATCACAAAGATAAATGATCAAACAAATGATCATATCACAAATGATCAACCAATGATCATCACACAGCAGCACTCAGCATGCCACATTACCAAATTAGGAATATCACTGATAAATATCAACTACATAACCTCTGAGCTCGTACGTCTCAGGGAAGGGTGTTAAGCTAAGAGAATAAATTCTCCGCCACCAAGAAGAAATGTATTTGATAGAGATCAGATAACATCTCAAAGTGTAATGTCGGACATACAACCATGCAAGTCTGTTCCGGGTTCGAACAGAACCGAAGGCACTTCCGAAGAAGCCCTTGCAAATCCGGTATCCACAATCCCGATCGGACTTCCCATCACTAAGGGAATCTCTATACCGTAGCTACTCGGTGCAGAGACAATCGATAGATTATCCTATCGTTCTTACAAATACCCAGTCTTCACCACCGGTCTTCAATTGCTATCCATAACGTCGTATCACTATTCGGAATGGGCTATATGACACAAGGTCCTCTCCCGGCTAAACCGAATAGTAAGCGCCATATTTAAAAACATATGGATAAGGGATTTCAGTTAAGTCACGACTTATAAAATCCAAACCTTTCTTTCAAATGGTTAAACAAATTACCATTTTTAATCTTTAAACCAAAAGGATTTATTTCACAAAGTTTCACCCAATTTCACAAAGATCTATCCATAGATTTCAAAAACAATTCCCATTCAATTTGGATTAACCTAATTAAATCTTTAAATTAAAGATTTATAACTTTCAAAACACGTTTCCAAAAATTTATCTAAAACTTGGAATACTATTTTCATTTTTAGACCTGAAGCCCTTTAACACAAATTGAAAGTTCATTTCTTATGTGAAAGCTTTATTATTTGAAAACAAATAGTTTTCGTTTTAGAAAAATCCAATTTATACAAGTTGAAATCTTGGCTTGAATTTAAATTCCAAAACACCACCTTTAAAATGGTTTAAAAACCCATATAAACCCATTTATAAGTTGAATAACTTTTTAAACATAGTTTTCAAAATCATAGAATTCAATTCAAATATTGAATTCAAATCAAATTATTTAAATTTCAAAACTCAATCGAGTTATTCCAAATAACTTTTATTTTCAAAAGCTTCAATTCTAATTCCAAAACTATTTTGGATTCAAAAATACAATTTTTAAAACAATTTCAAAATCTGTGACTTAACCCATTTCCTCGTGCAATCCATATTTGTGTGTGTATAAGTGTGGTCCAGGGGTTTTACACAATAAGAGCACATCATCAATCAGCACAGATTCAATCATTACAATTCGATGTGGGTTTCGGATAACCAAATGGAATCCGACTCCCTGTCGCATCGAAATCCAAATGTCGTTTTACGGGTCAAGGGTTTGCATATACATATAACAACATATACGTCTCAAATAAAATAGCCCAGCACAAAGCATTACATAGCATCACAAAACATATCAATCCATCATGAAGCATTCAATTGGCAATCAAACATCTACAATTAAGATGAATAAATCTATGTGGTTTTAAATCTATTCCTCACATAATCACTTCCATTAGTAATGAACTACCCTTAATTGCTTCTTTAATTACTTCTAAATTAATTACATTAATTTATTACCTATTATTGATTAATTAATCCTAATTAATCATCCTTAATTACATCACTAATTAAATAATTAATGATCTAAATTATTTCTTAGATTAATTACTCAAAGTAATTAACAACTCAATTACTATATTGACCCAAATTAATTATCCTTAATTTAATCTCTTAAATTAATTATTTGATTAATTACTAAATAATTAATCCAAATTATCTCCCACTTAAACATCTCCACTTAATTACATCTGTAAATATTAAACAATTACTTAACTATGTAATTTCCAAATCATTAATTACATAAAGTAGTTATTTATAAAACCCAAATGTTTAAAATTAATTAAACTTTATTAAACAATCTCATTCAATTAAATTAATTATATTAAGTAATTAATTTCTTAATTTCTTTATCAAGTAATTACTCAATCCATTTATAATTGATTATTATTAAATTAATTAATCTAATTAATAAATAAAATTAACCAAATTAATTAATTGTTAAATAATCCTGGTTAATGACCTTCATTAACCATTCTTTAATTATTTTATAAGGTAATTAACTTAAATTAATTACCAATTAAATTATCTTTAATCATTTATTTATTAAAGTTAATTATAAAGTTAATTACCCTTAATTTAAAACTTAATTACATAATTAATATTCATTTATCATTATAAAATTTAATTAATGATCTTAATTCCAAAATGATTTAATCATTAATCAATTATTAATCCCAAATTCAATTAATTAATTAAATTAATTAACAAATCTTAATTACCCTTATTAATAAATTCCAAAACATAATTCTTAATCAAATTTCCAAAGTAAAACATAACTTAATTATGTTTAAAACAATTTGATTCAAAACAAAGTGCTTTTGAAATTACCTTTGAATTTCAATTTAAAATTCAAATTTAAAATAAAATAAATTTTAAACTTATCAAAGTTTTAAATAATTTAAAACTTATTTAAAATTACAAGTCAAAACAAAAGTTTGACTTAAAAATGAAATCATAAGAATTTGAAATTAAATTTATTTCAAAATTTTAGAAGTTTTAAATCATTTATGTTTTTAAAACTTTCAAATTTAAATTTTCTTTTAAATTTGAAACTGAACTTCATTTATACTCAGATTCCAGTTTAAATTTAATTCTTAAATCTTAATCACCTTTTAAAACTTCATTATTAAAGTTCCAACTATTTTACACAAAATAAAATAGTTAATTAAGTTAAATTTAAAACTTAAGTTTCTGTTTTATTAAAAAAAAACTGGAATTTAAAATCAAATGAGAATTTTAAACTTACATTTAAATTTGAACTTAAATTTTACTCAAAACCACAACTGCAGATTTAAAAGAGCTTAAACCTTGATTTGTAGGAAACAGATAACAGGTTTCAAATTCAAACCTGGAATTTAAATTCAAAGTAATTCAAACTTGAATTATGTTTTAAAAATTAAGTTTTAAACCTAAACCTTATTTAAAACCTATAACTACAGATTTTTTAAATTTGACAAACCCAGATTTTAAAAAGTTTTAAAACCCAAATTTTTAAAACAAAACACAGTTTTGCTGTGTAATCTGTAAACTACAGGTTACCCGAGAAACATAACTTTTACTTCGGGTTTTATGCTCTCCCACTTCGAGTTTAAAAACCATTTGCTTCGAGTCATTTAACAACTTCTTCGAGCAACTCAAGGTATCCCCTGAAACTTCCCATACCAACCAGTTCACCAGTGATTCCATCGCCGCCACCTCTGCCGATCATCTCAGATGATCCAATCAACTCCAGCAGCCCACCACTACTCCAACTCCAACCCAGATCGATCAAAAATCAAGCATTCAAAAGTTCACCAAATTTTCAAAACCTGTAAACTTTCAAACAGGTTTTATGACAAAACCTGTCAGCGGCCTCAACTCTCATCTCCGACCACCTGACATCCACTCTCTTCGACCACGAACACTTCTACACACCCTCTACCCATATCCAAAACGCCAAAGCTCTCGGTCAACCCACCACTTCAAACTGACTCAAAGCTCAACCCAATACTAAACTAGGTTTAACTGAAGAAACTTAAAACTACACTCAATCAAATCAGTTTAATCACTTCTCTGATTTTTTTTATTTTTATTTTTTCCAAGATCTATGATCCATTCTTGATAACTCAAAATAAATTTGAGTTCCCTTAAGCTACAGATTATATACATTTGCCCCAAATTCATATTATTGTTTCAGTCCAGACAGTAAATGAAACAAACACTTAAAAATATTAATATTTGATTTATAATTTAAATTTATGTCAACGAATTAAGTTTATGAATCTGGATTTAATGTGTTTGATTTTGATCTAGAACAACATATGATAAGATTGCATGTGTTTACAGAGATACACCCTGTATTTAACTCACCTAAAAACTTAAATCTTGACTTAAGAAAAACACATTCTTACTTAAGTTTAGACAACCCCAGGCAGAATAAACATTTTACCAAAAAGAATATTTTGTTACTAACCTAAAGTAAACAAACAAATTAAAATTACTTTAAAACCTATACTAACCAGATTCTAAACAGGTTTTGTGAATTCCTTTAAATAGGAAAAAAAAATGAATTCATAGTCACAGCAGAGTATAACCAACATGCATTCATAAATATATTACCAGACTTTTATAACCACAATCATTACTCAATTATATCTAACATAAGCATGCAACCTATTTAAAACTTAAAGTTCAAAGTTACTCACTCTTGAAAAATGCAGAGCTCAGTTGAATATGCAGAAAACTCAAAAATGCAGGCATTCCATCTCATACACAAACACAGACATATCCATCATACTTGTCAGGCAACAAATTTAAGCAACTATATCATTTTAATTTAGTTTTTAAAATAAATTGTTACTCACTAACAAAAATAAACAAACTCAGGGAGGAGATTTGCTCACCTGATTTTTTTTTAGACTTAATTCATGGGTAAACAATCTGGTATGAATTCCTAAGCTTATCAGAGATTATATGATGAGGATTTGGGATTTGGTTACATTATCTTTTTTTCTCTTTTAACTCTGTAACTTACAGAGATGATATCAGATATGCACCCAACAATATTCACATATATACTATCAATTCATGTCTAAACCAACATGCAAGCATCACACAATGGATTCATGCATCAGATTCATCAAGTAATACGCAGCAAACACCAAAGAAACACCACAAAGCAGATCATACACATATCAACTTAAAGAGTTTAGAAAAGTGGTTTGCTCACCTGGAATATATTGACAGAGAACAGTTTGAGTTTACCGGCTTTTGCTTTCTTTTCTTTTTTTTTCTTTTCCTTATTTTGATTTTTTTGATTGGTCTTGCCTGAGGCTTGAATCTGGAACTTGTAAATCAAACCTTTGCTTAATCACTATTTATTTGTTTATACATTTCGTCAATAACAAAAATTTTAATTTACTTACCTACAGTTTAAATTCTTGGGTGCAGGGATATATGGTCTGCAGTTGCAAACCAGAAATCACTTTAGCCCTTAACTTGATTTGTTTTCCTGCAACTGATTTACAAGGTTGTTTAAACCTTTGTTTCATTTTCTGATTACTAACATTTAATTCAAATTTTAAAAAGAAATTTTTCACTTGCCTTTATAATTTATTTCCAGAAAAATCTTGCATTATCTCTGGCCCAAACTGAAGCTCTTGTTTCCAGGGTGAGACTTTTGCATTTCTGGAATTTGCTTCACAAGTTTACTTTGTCTCAAGTTTTGGATTTGAACAGAGAAGCACCTGCATGCCTCAGGATTTGAAATTTGCATGTTTCCAGTTTTGAAGCTTGTTGAAGTTGTTTGAATCTTAGCTTGATTTCAGAAACTAGAATTGCTTGTTGAATCTTGATCTGATCCTTTTGCATTAAGTAGATCTTGCATTTAATTTTTGATTTTCAAGCTATCTTGATTTTCAGGTAGATTTACTTTCAGTTTTTTTTTTCTAGTTTTGAACAGCTTTGTGATTTTGAGATTAGTGGAGGCAAATCTGTTTTCAGATTTTCTAAGATACCCATGATTACATATGGGAAGATGTAAAGTTTTCATAATTTTAAATTTCATTTTTTATATTCAAATAAATATTATGAATGCCATTTGTTAAAAATCATCATGAGGCCTAAACACTTGTACAAATTCAAACTTACATATGTATGTTTACTTCTTCACTTCCTTATGTATTTTTACATTTAAAATTTTCAAAGACAAAAGAAATTCTTCTTATAAACTTAAATTTTTATATTATATACACTTTGTAAAAAAAAATGATGTATTCCTTGTTTATTTGTGTATATATATATGTACAATGTTAAAAGGGTTTAACTGATATTTACATTTGTGGTTATACAAAGATAAAAGAAGCTTTTTATATAAAATTTAATGTCTTATTCATTCTATAAATAAATTTATATTTTTTTCTATTTACACAAACAAAATTCCATTCCAATAAATCTCTTACATTTAATTTTTTTTTGTCCAACATATTCATACACTAATATATTTATACAACTTTCATTCACACATTTTTTTATTGCTTATTTCGTACAACATTATAAAAAGGGAAAGAATGGATTTAAATACTTTGATTTCATGTTAACAATTGTTACATTTATTTATATAAGAGAATTAAATCCTAAAAATAAATCTTTTTTAAAATTTATTATATCTTCCAAATATATTTAATATTTTAGAAAGCAAACTATTATTAACTTTTTAAAGTTTTTTTTTTATTTCTATTTTCTTTTTAATACATTTTATTTTTAAATTCAATACTTGTTTTCTAAATCACTTATTCTTAAATCTTAAATTTAAATTTCTATTTAAAATCAAAATTATTTATCTATTCCAAGAATTTTCTAATTAATTCAAAATTTATTTCCAAAAATAAATTTAATTACCAATTTAAACTTAGATAAATTTTTAGGAATGTTACAGATTCCCCCCTTAAAAGAATTTCGTCCTCGAAATTGCAAAGAAGACGAGAAAGAAAAGATGATAGATAAAGAAATGATTGATCAGATCAGATCGAAATATTTATTCTGCATTCGGTTTACCCAATCAGAAATCAACAATATGAAAACGAACTTATACAATATTACACAAGATACTCGGGCTCACCGGTCTACGAATATGCAAGGGCATTGATTAGTTCGAAGGGATAACTAATCGTTCGTAGAATATATCGGATCCCAGAGAAAAGGTAGATGGACTTAATTTTCAACAATTCCCAAATGCTAGATATGGATACCAAATTCGGGTCGAATTATCCCAAAGTATATACCAATTTGTTCCTCTTTGAACTTCGATCAACACAAGAAATTTCGATAGAATTTCAGATTTGGTTTTTAATCGATATCATTTTATTGATACAATTCAAATTTAGCTTCATATTTGTTAACCAATTTATTCCAATTTTCAAATTTATTAAAGTTTAGACCGAAAAGCTGATAAACGGATGAAGATACGAAGTAAGAATTTTCGACAACGATACGTAGGGCCACCATCACACCGAAACTTCTTTCTGGAGCAGCTACGAAGCAATCAAAAGAATTTGTGAATCGAATCAAAGGAGATTGATAGAGAAAAGATATTTCCACTGTTGCAGGGTATTGACCATTTGTAGTGGTACTCCCCCGACCCCTATCTCGTTCTCTTCTCGCACTCATACTTACTATCAGTGGATAGCAAGAGAATTTACTGAGGCATTCGAACGGATACCTTAGGGATATACTCATTCTAGGGTTTACTTCACCCTATCTCTAATGAGTTACTTAATGTGTTATACTCCTGAGCTAAGGTTTTAACCATCAGCTCTGATACCAAAATGTCACGGGACACTCCATTGGAAACTGGTAGGCTTTGCAACCATCCCAGACCCACCGTGGCATAACAATGGTACCCCAGACCTTGCTTTTACGGCCAGCCTTTCGACTGTCATGGCTTACGCCTAACCAACCCCTTATCACTAAGAGAGGACGTGTGGGGGTAAGAGTCCCCCGTTCGCCACCAAACCGCGAAGCGAGAACCCCCCATCACATTTCACTAAGATAAGCAAGTCTGGTCCGGGTTCGAACAGAACCGAAGGCACTTCCGAAGAAGCCCTTGCAAATCCGGGTATCCACAATCCCGATCGGACTTCCCATCACTAAGGGAATCTCTATACCGTAGCTACTCGGTGCAGAGACAATCGATAGGTTATCCTATCGTTCTTACAAATACCCAGTCTTCACCACCGGTCTTCAATTGCTATCCATAACGTCGTATCACTATTCGGAATGGGCTATTTGACACAAGGTCCTCTCCCGGCTAAACCGAATAGTAAGCGCCATATTTAAAAACATATGGATAAGGGATTTCAGTTAAGTCACGACTTATAAAATCCAAACCTTTCTTTCAAATGGTTAAACAAATTACCATTTTTAATCTTTAAACCAAAAGGATTTATTTCACAAAGTTTCACCCAATTTCACAAAGATCTATCCATAGATTTCAAAAACAATTCCCATTCAATTTGGATTAACCTAATTAAATCTTTAAATTAAAGATTTATAACTTTCAAAACACGTTTCCAAAAATTTATCTAAAACTTGGAATACTATTTTCATTTTTAGACCTGAAGCCCTTTAACACAAATTGAAAGTTCATTTCTTATGTGAAAGCTTTATTATTTGAAAACAAATAGTTTTCGTTTTAGAAAAATCCAATTTATACAAGTTGAAATCTTGGCTTGAATTTAAATTCCAAAACACCACCTTTAAAATGGTTTAAAAACCCATATAAACCCATTTATAAGTTGAATAACTTTTTAAACATAGTTTTCAAAATCATAGAATTCAATTCAAATATTGAATTCAAATCAAATTATTTAAATTTCAAAACTCAATCGAGTTATTCAAAATAACTTTTATTTTCAAAAGCTTCAATTCTAATTCCAAAACTATTTTGGATTCAAAAATACAATTTTTAAAACAATTTCAAAATCTGTGACTTAACCCATTTCCACGTGCAATCCATATTTGTGTGTGTATAAGTGTGGTCCAGGGGTTTTACACAATAAGAGCACATCATCAATCAGCACAGATTCAATCATTACAATTCGATGTGGGTTTCGGATAACCAAATGGAATCCGACTCCCTGTCGCATCGAAATCCAAATGTCGTTTTACGGGTCAAGGGTTTGCATATACATATAACAACATATACGTCTCAAATAAAATAGCCCAGCACAAAGCATTACATAGCATCACAAAACATATCAATCCATCATGAAGCATTCAATTGGCAATCAAACATCTACAATTAAGATGAATAAATCTATGTGGTTTTAAATCTATTCCTCACATAATCACTTCCATTAGTAATGAACTACCCTTAATTGCTTCTTTAATTACTTCTAAATTAATTACATTAATTTATTACCTATTATTGATTAATTAATCCTAATTAATCATCCTTAATTACATCACTAATTAAATAATTAATGATCTAAATTATTTCTTAGATTAATTACTCAAAGTAATTAACAACTCAATTACTATATTGACCCAAATTAATTATCCTTAATTTAATCTCTTAAATTAATTATTTGATTAATTACTAAATAATTAATCCAAATTATCTCCCACTTAAACATCTCCACTTAATTACATCTGTAAATATTAAACAATTACTTAACTATGTAATTTCCAAATCATTAATTACATAAAGTAGTTATTTATAAAACCCAAATGTTTAAAATTAATTAAACTTTATTAAACAATCTCATTCAATTAAATTAATTATATTAAGTAATTAATTTCTTAATTTCTTTATCAAGTAATTACTCAATCCATTTATAATTGATTATTATTAAATTAATTAATCTAATTAATAAATAAAATTAACCAAATTAATTAATTGTTAAATAATCCTGGTTAATGACCTTCATTAACCATTCTTTAATTATTTTATAAGGTAATTAACTTAAATTAATTACCAATTAAATTATCTTTAATCATTTATTTATTAAAGTTAATTATAAAGTTAATTACCCTTAATTTAAAACTTAATTACATAATTAATATTCATTTATCATTAATTAAAATTTAATTAATGATCTTAATTCCAAAATGATTTAATCATTAATCAATTATTAATCCCAAATTCAATTAATTAATTAAATTAATTAACAAATCTTAATTACCCTTATTAATAAATTCCAAAACATAATTCTTAATCAAATTTCCAAAGTAAAACATAACTTAATTATGTTTAAAACAATTTGATTCAAAACAAAGTGCTTTTGAAATTACCTTTGAATTTCAATTTAAAATTCAAATTTAAAATAAAATAAGTTTTAAACTTATCAAAGTTTTAAATAATTTAAAACTTATTTAAAATTACAAGTCAAAACAAAAGTTTGACTTAAAAATGAAATCATAAGAATTTGAAATTAAATTTATTTCAAAATTTTAGAAGTTTTAAATCATTTATGTTTTTAAAACTTTCAAATTTAAATTTTCTTTTAAATTTGAAACTGAACTTCATTTATACTCAGATTCCAGTTTAAATTTAATTCTTAAATCTTAATCACCTTTTAAAACTTCATTATTAAAGTTCCAACTATTTTACACAAAATAAAATAGTTAATTAAGTTAAATTTAAAACTTAAGTTTCTGTTTTATTAAAAAAAAACTGGAATTTAAAATCAAATGAGAATTTTAAACTTACATTTAAATTTGAACTTAAATTTTACTCAAAACCACAACTGCAGATTTAAAAGAGCTTAAACCTTGATTTGCAGGAAACAGATAACAGGTTTCAAATTCAAACCTGGAATTTAAATCAAAGTAATTCAAACTTGAATTATGTTTTAAAAATTAAGTTTTAAACCTAAACCTTATTTAAAACCTATAACTACAGATTTTTTTAAATTTGACAAACCCAGATTTTAAAAAGTTTTAAAACCCAATTTTTTAAAACAAAACACAGTTTTGCTGTGTAATCTGTAAACTACAGGTTACCCGAGAAACATAACTTTTACTTCGGGTTTTATGCTCTCCCACTTCGAGTTTAAAAACCATTTGCTTCGAGTCATTTAACAACTTCTTCGAGCAACTCAAGGTATCCCCTGAAACTTCCCATACCAACCAGTTCACCAGTGATTCCATCGCCGCCACCTCTGTCGATCATCTCAGATGATCCAATCAACTCCAGCAGCCCACCACTACTCTAACTCCAACCCAGATCGATCAAAAATCAAGCATTCAAAAGTTCACCAAATTTTCAAAACCTGTAAACTTTCAAACAGGTTTTATGACAAAACCTGTCAGCGGCCTCAACTCTCATCTCCGACCACCTGACATCCACTCTCTTCGACCACGAACACTTCTACACACCCTCTACCCATATCCAAAACGCCAAAGCTCTCGGTCAACCCACCACTTCAAACTGACTCAAAGCTCAACCCAATACTAAACTAGGTTTAACTGAAGAAACTTAAAACTACACTCAATCAAATCAGTTTAATCACTTCTCTGATTTTTTTTATTTTTATTTTTTCCAAGATCTATGATCCATTCTTGATAACTCAAAATAAATTTGAGTTCCCTTAAGCTACAGATTATATACATTTGGCCCAAATTCATATTATTGTTTCAGTCCAGACAGTAAATGAAACAAACACTTAAAAATATTAATATTTGATTTATAATTTAAATTTATGTCAATGAATTAAGTTTATGAATCTGGATTTAATGTGTTTGATTTTGATCTAGAACAACATATGATAAGATTGCATGTGTTTACAGAGATACACCCTGTATTTAACTCACCTAAAAACTTAAATCTTGACTTAAGAAAAACACATTCTTACTTAAGTTTAGACAACCCCAGGCAGAATAAACATTTTACCAAAAAGAATATTTTGTTACTAACCTAAAGTAAACAAACAAATTAAAATTACTTTAAAACCTATACTAACCAGATTCTAAACAGGTTTTGTGAATTCCTTTAAATAGGAAAAAAAATGAATTCATAGTCACAGCAGAGTATAACCAACATGCATTCATAAATATTTTACCAGACTTTTATAACCACAATCATTACTCAATTATATCTAACATAAGCATGCAACCTATTTAAAACTTAAAGTTCAAAGTTACTCACTCTTGAAAAATGCAGAGCTCGGTTGAATATGCAGAAAACTCAAAAATGCAGGCATTCCATCTCATACACAAACACAGACATATCCATCATACTTGTCAGGCAACAAATTTAAGCAACTATATCATTTTAATTTAGTTTTTAAAATAAATTGTTACTCACTAACAAAAATAAACAAACTCAGGGAGGAGATTTGCTCACCTGATTTTTTTTTAGACTTAATTCATGGGTAAACAATCTGGTATGAATTCCTAAGCTTATCAGAGATTATATGATGAGGATTTGGGATTTGGTTACATTATCTTTTTTTCTCTTTTAACTCTGTAACTTACAGAGATGATATCAGATATGCACCCAACAATATTCACATATATACTATCAATTCATGTCTAAACCAACATGCAAGCATCACACAATGGATTCATGCATCAGATTCATCAAGTAATACGCAGCAAACACCAAAGAAACACCACAAAGCAGATCATACACATATCAACTTAAAGAGTTTAGAAAAGTGGTTTGCTCACCTGGAATATATTGACAGAGAACAGTTTGAGTTTACCGGCTTTTGCTTTCTTTTCTTTTTTTTTTCTTTTCCTTATTTTGATTTTTTTGATTGGTCTTGCCTGAGGCTTGAATCTGGAACTTGTAAATCAAACCTTTGCTTAATCACTATTTATTTGTTTATACATTTCGTCAATAACAAAAATTTTAATTTACTTACCTACAGTTTAAATTCTTGGGTGCAGGGATATATGGTCTGCAGTTGCAAACCAGAAATCACTTTAGCCCTTAACTTGATTTGTTTTCCTGCAACTGATTTACAAGGTTGTTTAAACCTTTGTTTCATTTTCTGATTACTAACATTTAATTCAAATTTTAAAAAGAAATTTTTCACTTGCCTTTATAATTTATTTCCAGAAAAATCTTGCATTATCTCTGGCCCAAACTGAAGCTCTTGTTTCCAGGGTGAGACTTTTGCATTTCTGGAATTTGCTTCACAAGTTTACTTTGTCTCAAGTTTTGGATTTGAACAGAGAAGCACCTGCATGCCTCAGGATTTGAAATTTGCATGTTTCCAGTTTTGAAGCTTGTTGAAGTTGTTTGAATCTTAGCTTGATTTCAGAAACTAGAATTGCTTGTTGAATCTTGATCTGATCCTTTTGCATTAAGTAGATCTTGCATTTAATTTTTGATTTTCAAGCTATCTTGATTTTCAGGTAGATTTACTTTCAGTTTTTTTTTTCTAGTTTTGAACAGCTTTGTGATTTTGAGATTAGTGGAGGCAAATCTGTTTTCAGATTTTCTAAGATACCCATGATTACATATGGGAAGATGTAAAGTTTTCATAATTTTAAATTTCATTTTTTATATTCAAATAAATATTATGAATGCCATTTGTTAAAAATCATCATGAGGCCTAAACACTTGTACAAATTCAAACTTACATATGTATGTTTACTTCTTCACTTCCTTATGTATTTTTACATTTAAAATTTTCAAAGACAAAAGAAATTCTTCTTATAAACTTAAATTTTTATATTATATACACTTTGTAAAAAAAAATGATGTATTCCTTGTTTATTTGTGTATATATATATGTACAATGTTAAAAGGGTTTAACTGATATTTACATTTGTGGTTATACAAAGATAAAAGAAGCTTTTTATATAAAATTTAATGTCTTATTCATTCTATAAATAAATTTATATTTTTTTCTATTTACACAAACAAAATTCCATTCCAATAAATCTCTTACATTTAATTTTTTTTTGTCCAACATATTCATACACTAATATATTTATACAACTTTCATTCACACATTTTTTTATTCCTTATTTCGTACAACATTATAAAAAGGGAAAGAATGGATTTAAATACTTTGATTTCATGTTAACAATTGTTACATTTATTTATATAAGAGAATTAAATCCTAAAAATAAATCTTTTTTAAAATTTATTATATCTTCCAAATATATTTAATATTTTAGAAAGAAAACTATTATTAACTTTTTAAAGTTTTTTTTTTAATTTCTACTTTCTTTTTAATACATTTTATTTTTAAATTCAATACTTGTTTTCTAAATCACTTATTCTTAAATCTTAAATTTAAATTTCTATTTAAAATCAAAATTATTTATCTATTCCAAGAATTTTCTAATTAATTCAAAATTTATTTCCAAAAATAAATTTAATTACCAATTTAAACTTAGATAAATTTTTAGGAATGTTACATAATTTATGAAAGAAACGTATAGGTTTTAATTAATGAAAGAAACATATAGGTTTTATTTAATGAAAGAAACGTATAGGTTTTAATTTATGAAAGAAACGTACAGGTTTTAATTAATGAAAGAAACGTATATGTTTTAATTAATGAAAGAAACGTATAGGTTTTAATTAATGAAAGAAACGTATAGGTTTTTATTTTTGAAAGAAACGCATAGGTTTTAATTTATGAAAGAAACGTATAGGTTTTAATTTATGAAAGAAACGTATAGGTTTTAATTAATGAAAGAACGTATGGTGTTCTAATTAATGATAGGAACATGTAAATTCCTAATTAATGAAAGAAGGTATAAGTTTTAATTAATGAAAGAAACGTATAAGTTTTTAATTAATGAAAGAAACGTGTAAAGTCCTAATTAATGAGAGAACATGAAAGTTTTAATTAATGCAAGAACATGTAAAGATTTAATTAAGAAAGAAACATGTAAAGTTTTAAGTAGTGTGGTATTGATTTAATTAATAAATGTTCATTATTGTAATAGGAATATAAAATTTAAAACGTACATTTGACATGTAGATTTTAGTCAATGTAATGGTGTATTTTAAATTGATTAAAATGATAAATGTTACTTGCTGTAATAATAAAATGTAAGTTGATAACGTACATTTGATAAGCAAGTTTTAATTTATGTGAATGGCATTCTTTAAATGATTAAAATAATAAAGTTTCTTTATTGTAATAATAATGTAAGCTAATAAGGTGCTTTTAACTTAACACAAGAATTTCGGTTTAAATTGTATATTACAGTAAGAAAGTTTATTTAACTATAAGGCTATGATAAATTGACATGTTAAAATTTTAAGCTTATCAATACTTTGAATTATATACAATGTAAAGTGGAAAGTAGTACATTCCAAAAATGCTATGATTCCTTAAGGTAACATTTCCAAAATGCTATGATAATTTAAAGGAATATTTCAAGTTTAATAAATTTAAAGAAATATTCAATGATTTCAAAATTTGGGTTTTATTTGAATAATATAATATTGAATTATTTTTGAAATGGAAATGATACAACTGTGACATTGATTTGAAATGAGTATGATATTTTGGTCTTGAAAGTATAAATTATTTGAAATAAATATCCATGGGTTATAATAACGATTGGTTGTTAAAGAGACCGGGATCGAGTATTGTCTTATAGCCGGACAATACCGAAAACCACTTTAACAACTGTGTACGCTGTGGAGATTCCAGAATGAAGTAGGATGGTGGCGACGTTCTCGAGGTATGTTACGTGGACCCAACTCACTTGAGTTGGCATATATGACTAAAACAGGAGCTATACCGGGCTACACAAAGGGTCGCACCCTTTCATCGAGCATGCTCCATCGGAAACTATTCTATTACTGTTGTGATTCGATTCGGTGGTGCCACTTTGATTCGGGGGTATTGTTCGAGGTGGGAGGAAGCTGCTGGCTTGCCGTCACCACCGGTCCGGGAGTGCAAACGGTGTATCCACCCTGGCATTTCCTTGCGTGCCGTGTCATATCCTTATATCAAGCCCACTACGATTTTGGTTTTAAAGATCCGACCGCGTTAAGGTTCACCATCCCCTTAACGCTATTTTCTATATGATTATACTTTACTGATTAGACACTACCGTATATAGCGTATATTACTACATAGTAAATAGTTTAACGGATCCTTAGAGGATGGGCGGTCCCAAGCATCCTTTAAGTTACTGATGCATTTTGTTACTGTTCACTTGAGTTGATTTACAGTTTATAAGTATTTATGTCCTGACTCGAGGGTTTTGTGTTTTGCTTTACGCTCGGGTCAGATTGAGTGAGTTAGCATTCCAGATTCACCTTCGGCGTTGGAGCTTTCCTTAAAGATCCAACCATCTATTTTGTTTTAGTATACAGTGGTTCAGTGATGTATCTGATTTGTACCTGATGTATCCTGTTACTCTTCTGTTGTATCTTATTTAACTCTGATGTATCTCATATTTATATAGTAGCTTTATGAACTACTATCTCTTTTTCTTCCGCTGCATTTTTATATACTCTGTGTCTGCGATCTGTGATTTTTATTTACTATATATCCTGAGATTTGCCAAATTTTTATTTACAACGCGGTATTTTAAGCAATTCAATTCCGGCATGAGTGTCTACCTATACAGTTATAATGGATGCGAATGGTTGAAAATACCGGGTCGTTACAGTTGGTATCAGAGCTTTGGTTAGCTCTAGGTAAAACTCAGCATATGAAGTAGATGTATTTACAGAATCACTTTCATTCGAGTTGAATCTCTCTCTTTTGACTCGATTCCTTTGAATTTTGGAATGTTCCATGCGGTTCCAAAAATCCATTCTTATTCCACGCTACTCATCTTCACTTGATTCTGAAGTATCCCATAACTCCACTTCGAATGATCTTTATAGTGAATTGGCGGTCCCGCCAATCTCAAAAAATTTCTTGTAAAAGGAGTGAAACTCCTTTACAACAGCATCGATTCACCAAAAAATTTATATCCTCGGTTTAGATGCTAGTATCCCCTATTATCCCAAACTCTATCTCTTGAGGTCGAATGTAGATTTACCCCAGAAAATCCGCTTCGATCTTATACTTTAAGTCACGGTTGACTCGATTAAGGTTGCCCGTGATTTATTTTAGCTTATCCGCCTCCCTACTCTGTATTTAATCATCTTGTCTTTTTTTTCCAACATATTTTCAAACATTTTGAATTGTATTTGTCAATCTATATTTTGTTTATATATTGTGTTGTTTGAGTTGTTGATGTTGAGTTGGGTTTCCGATCGATTCGTCCGATCAACGCTATCGATAGGATTTCTAAAACACTTTGACAGAACAAACTGACACGATGTTATTTTAAAATTTGGTTAATGAAATAAAATTTTGATATATATATTTATGGAACTTAATAAAATGATTCAAATTGATAATTTAAATGATAATACTTGATTTATCATTTATTGTTCTATAAATGAATTTATAAATAATTGTTTATAAATTTATATGGGAACTTAAATGAATTTAGAAAAAGAAATTTGAGAATTTAATTTTCGATGGTTCCAAACCTTTTGTTTAAAAGTTTAAAGGGATATAATATTTAAAATATTTTCAAATAGAAATTTGTTTCCAAAGAATTTTTAGTTTAAAATTAGTACTCTTCTCTTTGTCGCTGGAAAATAACTTCGGTGATGACTGCAGCATCATCGACGTTCATTTTCGAGTTTTGAAGTGAAGAGACAGTTCTGTGGTCTTGCTAAAGCTTTGTTTTGGGAAATTAAATTGATTTGAATTTCTAAAATATGACTTAATTTATAATATATGGTTTGAAGAAATCGGAAATTTAATTCTTGAATTTTAATTTTAACAATAATTTCAATTATAAAAAGAAAATAAATTTTTTTGGATAAAAGATTAAACTTGAGATAATTGAATTGGAAAGTTTTATTTGTATGACACAATTTCATTCCAATATAACTTACCTTAATTTCAGAAGTTAACAATGTAATTGGGTAATATACAATATAAAAAGATTTTATAAATAAAATTTGAGTGGTTATAATAAATGTTATACACTTAAATTTTAATTATAAAATGATTAACAAAGGTAAATATAATAAAGGGTAATTGAATAACTTACAATAAAATGATGTTAAAAGAACTAAGAATAAAAGAAAGCAGTTATAATAAGTGTAAGTATATTGAACATGAATGATAAATATATTGAGCGAAATAAATTTAATTTTATTAGGAATAAAGAAGAATAAAATTTATTAAATACATTGTGAGTGTAATAAATGATTATTTTTCTAATCCATGGTTTTAAAAAAAAATTGTTAATTTAAGATGATTGGATAATAAGATAATGAAATTTAAGATAGTTAAGATTTATGTAACTTGTGTAAAAGTTTATTTTCTATTTAAGTTGAAATCTCCATGCTTTCAAATTCATTTTCTTATTTTGTTTTTCAAACTATCTTTTGGTTGTTCTTATCGTCCTCATCTTGCTATAGACTGGTATATGCATCTTTCTATGATCTTTCTGTTTAGAAATCTTTCTATATCTTTGATAATCTCCACCTTGTAAAACTTACCTATAACAACAGTTAGCAGGTATATATAACTTCAATCTTCTTGTCATCTTATCTTAATCCTATTTCACTCTATCTTTTCTGTGCCCTTCCATACCTCATTCCTTTTCGGGGACGAAAAGTTTTGAGTGGGGGAGAGTGTAACAACCCTGTATTTTGTAATTATTTTATGGTATATTTTAATTATTTTTAATGTAAGATTTTGATTTAAAAACTTATTTTACTTATTTGAAATGATTAAATTTATTATTTAAATATAATCTTGATTTTTATGAGTTATAATTCCAAACTTGTGTAAGTTGAATATTTGCCTGAAATGCTGATTTTGGTCAAAATAGTCAAACTGTGACTTTCAACTTAAAATTTTAAAAGTTTAAAAATTTAATTTTTTTCATTTATTTAAAGACTTTGGCTTTTTTTTCTTAAAAATCTAATTTTGGAAATTTTATTGAAATGATTTCTGATCATTTGTCCAAATAAAAATAAACAATGTCTGAAAATTTGATTTGGATAAAAAGTGTAACTTTAATAGAAATTCTAAATTTTATAATTCTAAAGGCAAAATTTTCATCTTGAACTGTATACAATTGTGTAACATTTGTTTCACTTTTGTTTTGGTCAGATTTGTTGTATACTTTTTTTAAAAAAAAAGTTAGTAATAATTAGTGTGAAACGGGAAATAAACTTTACATTTCTTTTACATATGTTTACATCTGTTTCTTAACTTTATATTTAACAATCAATTGGATGAAGCTAAATCAAATGTTATTAATTATGGTATAATAGCTATTAAATTTTGGTTCAAAGTGATGGTTTATTTTTCCTAATAGAAACGTTAGTATTTTAAATTTATTTAATAAGAGAAACAAAATAATTTGTACGTTACTTTGGGCATATATTTAATTGTTGCTCTTGCCTTTTCGTTATCTATTTGATTTTTTTCTTGCGTTAACAATGCAAAGTTTTCAGCTGTATATTCTCTTTTGAGAATCCAAAATCTTGCTCAAATCTTGCCTTAAATCATTTCCGTGTGTGAATTATTTCTTTCCCTTTTGCCTCCCATACGTTTCCACCTATTGGATAGAATTAAATTTCCTCTACCGTTCAAGCATTTTACTCTTGCCTGCCCTCTACATAAATTAGTGAGCAAATGTTAATATATATTTCACGTTCAAAAGTTCCATACCACAAATTATTCATTTTGCTTCCATCAAAATTTGCGTGAGCATCTCCTGAAGGTATGAACCGACGCATGCTTTTCCTTTCATTTTTTTTCTCCTTTTTCTTTCTTTCTTCTTTTCACTCTTGTTTTATTTCATTTGTTCTCCTTTCATTGTTTTGCTTTATCCTATTGCCTGCCACCGTGCTTGGCCATTCACCATATTTTTCCGACCCTACCCATGCCAGACCACCGATCCTTGTTTGAGAAAAAAAAGGAATGAAAAAAAATTCCATTTTTGTCGCCTTTGTATTTTGTTTTTGAAGTAATATTGCCACCGAGCCTTGTTTTGAAAAAAAAAAGGGAAATGAAAAAAAAAGTTGCTTTTGTCACTTTGTATTTTTGAAGTTATAATCTATTTTTCCACTGGCCCATGTTCTGGAAAAAAGGAATGAGAAAAAAAAATTGTTTTGTCACCTCTGTAATTTGGCATTCTAGTCTATATTCCCTCTGCCCTTTTGTTTGAAAAAAAAAAAGAAATGAACAAAATTTGTTTTGTCACCTTTGTTTTGAAGTTATAGTCTATTTTAAAAGTGGTCTTGTATTTTTGAAGTCATAGTTTATTTTGTTTTATAAAATTAAATAGAAAAGGAAATTTGAAAGGCCTTAAACTTTCTATCTTTCTATGGGCCTTTATAGTCCACCCTTTTACTTCTAACCTAACCTTTCACCAATTAACCCTAACACCTCCTCATATCATCTCCTACCACTTCACATTTTTGTGCTTGCCATGCCTTTGTGATGCCAAACCAGATCCTTTTCCACCTGAAAACATGTGTGGCCTAGCCCTAAGCATGTATGGCCGAGCATACATGGAGTTGTGGTCAAGCAAAAGTGGTTGAAAAGCTTGGTAATGTCATTTGTTGCTTCTACTTTTCTATTGTTCAACAAATCTTCATATTGTATGCATATGTTTATATGGTCTTGTTTATTTGTTGTATACAAGATCATTATCAAGGCTTTCCATTCATTCAAGTCAAATCGTGTTTGTCTTGCTTTTGGAATCGCTCTTGTGTTTGTTATTTTGGTCTCTAGCTTCGAAAAGGTGAGTCTTTCTCACTCTGACATATATACTTATGAAAAGTGGATTGATGACAAGTGTTTAGTAATGTAAAATGTTTATGCAAGTTAATGATGATCATATGATATGCTATGCCATGTTATTACCATGTTAAAACTGTTAATTTTCACCTGACATCTGATACATGACTGTATATTGTGATATTGACATTGTTTATATTATTTCTGTATATGATCACACTGCAAGTTCCCTGTTAGGATAAAAAATCATTATGGGCTGAAATGATAGGCCTGAGTTATTTTATTTATTTATTTATTTAAACTTGGGATTGCGGGTTTGAAATGATAGAACCTGGATTTTTACCTTTTAAACTGCGGATTGAAATGATACATATCCGTATCACTTGACCTAGGTTAGAAAACGATATACAGACCCGTGGTTATTCTATAAAGTGCTTTGAATATTTTAAGTATTTTAAAAATATAAAATTATGAAATTTGATTTAAATAGATTTTGAAAGGTTTTAAAATAAATAAATTATGATTTTTCTATGTGTTAAAAATGTAATTTATGAATGGATTGACTGGATTTTGAAATATAACTTATGTTTGAAATTTGGAATTTTTACTAAAAATGATATTTAAGTTACATGAATAAAATGGACTTTAATTTTATTTGGAAAATGGTAAATATGATAAATTGATTTATATTTGAAAGTGATTTATTAAAGAATTATTGATTTTCTATAAATTTAAGTGGTTGAATAAATGACTGTTGAAAATGAAATTTTAAAATATAACTTGACTTGAAAATGTGAAATTTGAGTTTTAACTAAAGATGTTAAATTAATTAAATAAACTAGAAGTTTAGTTAAATTTGTGAAATGGTAATATAAATCTGAAATGTTAAGTTTTAATTTATGAAAGAAACGTATAGGTTTTAATTTATGAAAGAAACGCATAGGTTTTAATTAATGGAAGAAACGTATAGGTTTTAATTTATGAAAGAAACGTATAGGTTTTAATTAATGGAAGAAACATATAGGTTTTAATTTATGAAAGAAACGTATAGGTTTTAATTAATGGAAGAAACGTATAGGTTTCAATTTATGAAAGAAACGTATAGGTTTTAATTAATGAATGAAACGTATAGGTTTTAATTTATGAAAGAAACGTACAGGTTTTAATTAATGAAAGAAACGTATAGATTTTAATTAATGAAAGAAACGTATAGGTTTTAATTAATGAAAGAAACGTATAGGTTTTTATTTATGAAAGAAACGTATAGGTTTTAATTTATGAAAGAAACGTATATGTTTTAATTTATGAAAGAAACGTATACGTTTTAATTAATGAAAGAACGTATGGTGTTCTAATTAATGATAGGAACATGTAAATTCCTAATTAATGAAAGAAGGTATAAGTTTTAATTAATGAAAGAAACGTATAAGTTTTTAATTAATGAAAGATACGTGTAAAGTCCTATTTAATGAGAGAACATGAAAGTTTTAATTAATGCAAGAACATGTAAAGTTTTAATTAAGAAAGAAACGTGTAAAGTTTTAAGTAGTGTGGTATTGATTTAATTAATAAATGTTCATTATTGTAATAGGAATATAAAATTTAAAACGTACATTTGACATGTAGATTTTAGTCAATGTAATGGTGTATTTTAAATTGATTAAAATGATAAATGTTACTTGCTGTAATAATAAAATGTAAGTTGATAACGTACATTTGATAAGCAAGTTTTAATTTATGTGAATGGCATTCTTTAAATGATTAAAATAATAAAGTTTCTTTATTGTAATAATAATGTAAGCTAATAAGGTGCTTTTAACTTAACACAAGAATTTCGGTTTAAATTGTATATTACAGTAAGAAAGTTTATTTAACTATAAGGCTATGATAAATTGACAAGTTAAAATTTTAAGCTTATCAATACTTTGAATTATATACAATGTAAAGTGGAAAGTAGTACATTCCAAAAATGCTATGATTCCTTAAGGTAACATTTCCAAAATGCTATGATAATTTAAAGGAATATTTCAAGTTTAATAGATTTAAAGAAATATTCAATGATTTGAAAATTTGGGTTTTATTTGAATGATATAATATTGAATTATTTTTAAATGGAAATGATACAATTGTGACATTGTTTTGAAATGAGTATGATATTTTGGTGTTGAAAGTATAAATTATTTGAAATAAATATCCATGGGTTATAATAACGATTGGTTGTTAAAGAGACCGGGATCGAATATTGTCTTATAGCCGGACAATACCGAAAACCACTTTAACAACTGTGTACGCGGTGGAGATTCCAGAATGAAGTAGGATGGTGGCGACGTTCTCGAGGTATGTTACGTGGACCTAACTCCCGTGAGTTGGCATATATGACTAAAACAGGAGCTATGCCGGGCTACACAAAGGGTCGCACCCTTTCATCGAGCATGCTCCATTGGAAACTATTCTATTACTGTTGTGATTCGATTCGGTGGTGCCACTTTGATTCGGGGGTATTGTTTGAGGTGGGCGGAAGCTGCTGGCTTGCCGTAACCACTGGTCGGGGAGTGCAAACGGTGTATCCACCCTGGCATTTCCTTGCGTGCCGTGTCATATCCTTATATCGAGCCCACTACGATTTTGGTTTTAAAGATCCGACCGCGTTAAGGTTCACCATCCCCTTAACGCTATTTTCTATATGATTATACTTTACTGATTAGACACTACCGCATATAGCGTATATTACTACATAGTAAATAGTTTAACGGATCCTTAGAGGATGGGCGGTCCCAAGCATCCTTTAAGTTACTGATGCATTTTGTTACTGTTCACTTGAGTTGATTTACAGTTTATAAGTATTTATGTCCTGACTCGAGGGTTTTGTGTTTTGCTTTACGCTCGGGTTAGATTGAGTGAGTTAGCATTCCAGATTCACCTTCGGCGTTGGAGCTTTCCTTGAAGATCCAGCCATCTATTTTGTTTCAGTATCCAGTGGTTCAGTGATGTATCTGATTTGTACCTGATGTATCCTGTTACTCTTCTGTTGTATCTTATTTAACTCTGATGTATCTCATATTTATATAGTAGCTTCATGAACTACTATCTCTTTTTATTCCGCTGCATTTTTATATACTCTGTGTCTGTGATCTGTGATTTTTATTTACTGTATATCCTTAGATTTGCCAAATTTTTATTTACAACGCGGTATTTTGAGCAATTCAATTCCGGCATGAGTGTCTACCTATACACTTATAATGGATGCGAATGGTTGAAAATACCGGGTCGTTACATGCTCTATGTTGCATCGAGTGTGGTAGGGATTTGAGAGGTTACAGAGGAGTCATCAAGGGAGGGTTTGCCGGAGTCTCAGGGTTGATGATGGTCGGAGGCGAGCTCATGTGATGTTGACAGGTTTGGTGTATATGGTGTTGGAGTGTTTCCAGGTTTGAGTTCAACTGTCTTGAATTTGTTTTCTTGAGCTGTAGTGGATTTTGGAAGGTCATGATCATGTAGGATAGTGGTTGGCGACTTGATGAGGTGGTCTTGAGAAGCTGGAGATTATCAGAGTGCCGGTGCATATGCACCGTGCACTTAACTTTTCTGGTGAACATTTGGAGGTGTGTAGGGTTTTTGACTCGGAGACGACCTTGGGTTTTTGTGCTTTTGACTCGAAGCTGGGGGTTTAGAAACTCGTAGTAAATAATGGGGTACTCGGGTTAGAATTGTTGCACGTTTAAAAACCTGTAGTTTTGCTGTTTTTAAAATTTTGAATGAATTCGTACTTTTAAAGATAGAATTTGATTCAAATGTAAGTTGAATCTAAATTCAAATGAAGTTTGAAATTCAAGGTTTTAAAAATGAAAATTTTAAAAATTTAAACAAGACTTAAATTTAGTTTTGAATTAAGATTAAAACAGTTTCAGGTTTATTTTTAAAACCTGGTTTTGATTCAAAACAGTTTAGTAAGTTTTTAAATTATGAACAAATTCACATGTTTTAAGAAATATTTAAATTTGTTTTGAAATCAAGTTAAAACAGTTTTCAAGTTACTTTGGCAACCAGTTTTGATTTCAAAGAAGTTTGTAAATTAAAAAAAATGAACATATTCAAATGTTTTAAGAAGATTTAAAAATAAATTTGATTTCAAATAAGTTTTAAAACTTGAAAGAATTTATTTCCTTTAATATTTGAATTTGAGATATGAAGTGTTAATTTAAAATTGAAAGTTAAAATAATCAATTTATTTTCAAGCTTGATTTATTTTAATCAAGTACTTTTGTTTTAAACTTCTCTTTTATATCTAAGTAATGTTCTTTAACATTCTTTTTATTTTAAGGTTTATATTTATTTAAATTTAGATTAATGTTTAAATTGTTAAACATTTTAAATATTAAATTTTTAGATTGAATTTGAATTTAATTTTAGAAATGTATTGTTTAACTATATTTTGAATGTAAATGTTGTCATTTGATAAATAAATAAATTATTTTGAAAAATAATTAAGATAATTGAGAAATTACTTAATTATTTGGTTTTAAATAATGGTCTAAATTAATTTTAATTAAAGATGATTTATTGATAATTAATCTAAGATAAATTTTCTTAAGTAAGAAATTATTGAAATGTTGTTAATATATAATAATAATTATCTAAGGATAATTAAATAATTAATTAATGTAATTAATTTTGATAATTAACTAGATTAATTAATTGAATATAATTAATTGTAATTTGTTAAGTATAATTAATTGTTAAAGTAATTAAGGAATTAATTACTTATTGTAATTAATTTTGATATGCGATTTATTTAAGTTAATTAATTTAGTTTAATTAATTTAAGTAAATCATTTGATGATTTAATGGAGGTAATTACTAAATGTAATTAATAGAGCAAGATTACTTAGAGAAGTAATAATGATAATTACTGGAATGTAATTAGTGAAAGGTGATTTATTTTAGTAAAGTAATTTGGATAATTACTTTTGTAATTAATCAAGGATTAATTAATCAAGATAATTAATTATTAGATAATTGATTTATTAATTAAAGATAGTTAATTACTGAATTGAATATTAATCAATATGATTAATAAATAAATTAATTAATAAATGTAATTTATTTTAATTAATTAATTTATTTAAATATTAGAGATCACTAATTAATATTAATGATAAAATAAATGGTTGTTTAATTAAGAAATAATTAATTAATTAAGTGATTAATTAATTGTAATTAATTAAGGACAAACATAATTAATTATAATTAATTAATAAATGAGTAATTAAATGTTAATTACTTATGATTAAGGTTAATTAATTTATGCAATTTATTAAAGACTAATTACTTATTGTAATTGGTGAATGATTAATCAAAGATGTTTAATCAAGTTGAATACTTAGGAAGTGAATTAATTAACTAGGTTAATTAATTAATGGATGTTAAGCAGGATTTATAGAAGTGTTAATTAATTTAATTTATTTTAAATTAATTAGAGATGGTTGTAATTAATTTAATTCATTTTAAATTAATTATAATTCATGGTTAATAAATCATTGCTTATGGATATTATTGATTGAATGGTTGTGATCTCAGTAATGATATTAGATGTATCTGTATGATATGGATGATTGGTTTAAGTATGATGGTTTGTGATAGATTATTTGGTTGCGATGATTATCTGTTTATGATGATGATACAAATTACCTGTTTATGATATGAATGTGATTATCTGTTGTGATATGTAGCTTATCTATCTGTGTGAAATAGATAATTATGAAATAAGTTAATTGTTTAAAACCCTTAAGTACAACTTGGACATTAAAATGGCGTTTGGTTTCGATGAGACCGGGATCGGATTTCTATATTTGGATATCCGAAAACAACATCGATTCCAATTAAACGTTAGTCGTTATCCCAAGTGGATGAAGTGAAGACTCGAGGTGTAAGGGCCATACGTCAGTATAACTCTATGGGTGATTCCGTAAATGAGTTGACGGAATAGTGCTTATAGATTCGAGATGGTGATTTAGAGTGCAAGGGTTATCGTCGTTAACTCTGAGGGTGATTCCAGAACGAGTGTAACGAGATATTGCCTTCGGTTTCATTCGAACCCGGAACGAACTTGTATGGATTGAATGCTTTCAGAACATCGTCAGGTGGACGATGAGAATTCTAAGATTGATGTGTCCTATAAAGGTAATCGTAACCTCAAGCCTCATCAACCGGGAATGGCTAAAACAGGGGAGGTGCAGCAAGGCTTCGTAGGTAGCCCCCACTGGAGAGCAAGATTTATCCCTATCTAGAGGTCCCTTTATATTCGGTTGTGTGGAACTTGGCGAAAGCGAATCTGCGGGGTGGTCTTGTTCGGAACTGTTCAGTAAGGAATGGTTCCGGCTTTGTGTTGCAGAGGAGCGGGCGTACTCCCCGGTACGGTGATCTAAGCCACGTACTGTGACGGGCGGTACCCCAGTAGCCCTGCCATTGTATGGAATACATAATCCAATAAGTGCCTGTACGGTTTTGATTGTGCCCAACTATGTTGGAACGTGAGATGTAAGCATTCCAGCTATTTCTGTATTTTATTTTGAAAACCCTAGACACTATTATAATATCACTGGATTTCCTATCAAATGTTTTGGTTAGCGTAAGGTAAAAACTTTTCCATGTTTATATGTGGGAAGTCTTACGTGATACCTTTTGTTTTCAAAGGATTTTCTAAAAGTTAAGCAACTTTTATCCCCGTTTACTCACACCAGACCCCTGTCTGACCTTAGTGTTTATTTTCTGTTTTATTAAACTCTTGGGTGCTCATATTGCGTATGAGTTGTGAAGTGATTCAGGATTGCTTTGACAAGTTCTGGAGGAGATAATGGAGCATGAGGCTTCAGAGTGTAGATATATATAGTGGTTTCGCTGTGTTTGAGTTGTATCTGTTTCTCTGATGTATTTGAATTGTAATTTCTAGACAGATGTTTATAACTATCAAGTTTGTGTTGCATTAACTGTATAACTCTGATGTATATGATACTATGTAAAGTATTATATGATATATTATAATTTATTCGATTCCGCTGTGAGATTCTGATGTTGTCTGTTTCTTCTTTCCTTTCATTTCTCTTTTCTATCCCTTTCTTTCTTCTTAGCGATGCGACTTCCTGGAGTTTGGAAGTTGGGACGTCTCATAATTTATATTTTTCTAAAATTTATTTATTTATTTTCTTTCTTACTTTATTTTGGTTTTGTTTTTATATTTACTTACTTACATTTTCATGTGTATAAAATAAAAGAAAAGAAATATAAAGAGCCATAACCTTTTCATATACCATAACCTTTAATATGCTTTTATCTTTTCATTTTCAAGTGACATGTTCATTGAATTTGCCGAACACATATTCTTTCTTCAGCCGTGCCCTTTTTTTTCATTTTTCACGTATGCAAAACTTTTCTTCGTCTCTAAAAGAATTCGACCATCATCATTTCTGAAAAAAAACTTTGGCAAATTCATGCATAAATTTCATATTTTCTTCTTTGTTTTTCTTGAATCTTTGCCTTGCTTCTACCTATCATGCTCGGCCATAGGCTCCTCCATCACCACATCACCTCCACCATACTCGGCTGCAACCTCCTCCAACTCCTATGTCCAGTCAGGACATGGCCTTCCCAAAGTTGTAAACTCTACAAAAAAATTGCACCATCACTTGAAATTTAGCCTAGCCGAACCCTTAGGCCATCACCACTCCACATACCCCTCTCGACCACCCTTAGCACCACGTCCACCAGCCTCTAACTGACCATAGGCCACTGCTGCACCATCACCTGACCATCACCAAGTAAGGCCGAGCCACCTATGGTCATAGCCGAGCTTTGTTGTTGCACCAAATCTCCTTTTGTAGCCTTGACTTTTGTATTTTCATGTCAAAACTTTCACCCCTTCATCTCCAAGCTAGGCCGAGCCATGTTATTCCATACCTGACCCAAACTCATAGCCTAGGCCGAGTACTTGAACCATATGGCCGAGCATATGATTGATTGAAACATTGTCAAGTTGTTTAGTTCTTTGTTTTTCCTTATTTTCAAGTTGTTTTAATGTTATATTTGTGTTGTAAATTCATGTTTTCAATATCTTGTTTTGTTTGCTATGTACAAGATGACCACTTTGACACTCCCCTCACTTGAATCCATATTCGTGCAATCGTGCTTTCCAGAACTTTATTTGTGTGTCTGAATTTGTTAACTCCAGCATTTTGAGGTGATTATTTCACATACGACATCTGTACTTATATAATTAGTAAATTGACACCATGTGAATCTATAGGTTATATTATTATGTTATACCTTCTTATGATATGATCATACAATGTTCGCCATGCTTATACACCTATCATATCATCTATTACTATTATATAATGTTATACTATTTATTTATATCAGTTTATCACGCAGCAAGTACCCTATAGAATAGAATCACTATGGTTGAAATGATACATACCCGAATGGACTTTCGAATAGGGGAAAATCGTTATGGGCTGAAATGATAGGCCAGAGCGATTTTTTTTTTATTTCATTTTACTTGGGATTGCGGGTTTGAAATGATAGAACCCGGATTTTCTTCTTAAATTACGGATTGAAATGATATATTATCTGTGTCACTGTGACGACCCGGAGTTTTTAAGCCTTTATGATCGGACTATTTAATTGGTTTTAAATATTTAAGGTAATAATTTCAACTAGAATTACGAATATCGCAATTTATTTGATACTTAAAAAATAGAATTTAATAGTTTGAAGTTGGGTAGAAATGTTGAATCTGGAGTTTTAAGCCTATTAAAAATATATTTGAAGACTGATAAAATTTATACTGATAACATTGAAGATAATAGAAGTAATAAAATTGAAATTAACAGTGATTTGTTCAGTTTTAAAATTTATATCGTTTAAATTGAATTTTAAAATAGCCCTCCGAGGCACAGTCTCGGAATTAGATAAAACCAGTTCCATTGGATCCGTAATATTGAATTATTATCGGATTTCAAATTTCGTGTTTATCAGAGTTAGTGTGTGAGTGTACGATATAAAAACGCGCTGAAAATTTAATTGATAATAATTTAATGAAATTTACTTAGTCAAGCTTTCCTTTTACGCCACTTCTTTTAACTTAAAACCCTGTTTCCCTTTCTCTTCTAAAAGGACAGGTGAAAACAATATATATTTAATATATAAATAAAGAAAGCTTCTCAGGGAAGCTATAGGCCGTGTATAATGAAGGAAAGAGCAACCATAAAACCCGAAACCCCTTTTTCTCTTTTCAATCCCTAAACCACGCAGTCTTAAAAAAAAAAAAAAATTTGTATAAACAATCAATAATGGCCGAAGCCATTACTTCAAATCAGTAGGCCGAATACGCATAAAAAAAAAGGGGGGAAACTCGTGTGCTCGAACGCGCGAGGCATATCGCGTCATCATCGATTTCTTTTCGATGCAAATTGACCGTTCGCATGCGATGGCGGCATGGTTTCGAAGCTCGTGGGGGTAGGCTGCAGGCGAGGGTCTCGAGAGGAGTAATGAAGCTGGGGGATGATTGTATGGTTCTCGGTGGAATCGAAGGCGAAGAGGCTTGGAGCTCGTCGCGATGGCATTCGCGTCCGCCTCGTTCGCGATTTAGTGTCGCGTGTTTTTTCGTGTGGTAGCGGCGGTGTTCAGGTCGAGGGGGCGATTGGTATGCGTGTCGCGTGAGTTCTGGAGTTGCAGCAGAGAGGTTCGAATTTTTGTCTTCTGGGATTTTGATTTAATACATCCATTAATATGAAGATATAGGAAATTAAAAGCATATGGTTTAATTAGGAAAATTTAGACAGACGAGGTTCTGTATTTTGCAAGGTATACAAAACAAGTTTTTTTTTGTTTAATATATGGGGTTGAAGGGAATTTTTTAATATTGAATAGTGGTATAAAAATCTAGATCTTTAATTTTAAATATGGATTATAAACCTACTGTTTAATTTTAAGGTATATTAAGGCAATTAAATTATTTAGTTGACTTTTATAACTATTTTGGTTATTTCAAACATAGGGTATTAGGAAGGTTAACTAAATTAATTTAAATTAATAAATAGAAATTAGTCATTTGATGGGTTCAAATATTAATAAATCGAATAATGTTTATTCAAGGTCCAAAACCATGAAAGAAACAAGCTGGCCTGGATGGATTGCGAATAAAATAAAAAGGCGAGTTAATCTCACTCAGTATAATTTACTTTAAATGATTAAATTTAAATAATTGCTTGAATGGTTGCATTGATTGATGTGCTTTAGTCTGGTATATTTTAGAATGGATATTATGTTGTGCTGACATCTGTGGATGTAGGGAAACAGGTTGGAGGGATCCATCTGGACCCCTCACATTTATTTAAATTATGCAATAATCTCTGTTGTGATTATTTGATATCTGATGATGAGTTATATTAAAATATTGAATATTATGGTTTGATTGGATATTTGAGTATAATGAATTACCAAGATATATGCATTATATTGTTGAAAAGAAATTAAACGGATGTAAATTTGTAAGCGAAATAATTATAGAAAGTTGGATAAATTTAAGAATAAATTGGAAAAGAAATAATGTGACTTTAAATTTCTAATAAATAAATTGGGACGTATAGAAAGGAAAATTGAATAAACAGGAAGTTATTGAATTACAATCTTCAATAATATTAATTAAAGAACAAAACATTTATTTCAATGTAAGATTTAAATTTTTGAAAAAAAAATATAATAATAAAGAAGAAGTTGGGAAAAGCTGAAATTTGTATATTTCAGTTAAAAGATTTAAAATCAAATGGAAAAGAGTAACAATAATAATTAAGTGCATAATTAAATGAAATTCGAAATGAATTGAGTAATTTAAGAAACTTATTTCAAATGGAATAAATTGAAAATCAATTTGGAAAATTGATTTAAATGTTTAAAGCTGGAATTCTTCCTGGATCACTAAGTATGCTTTCAAGTAAATTTTAAATATAAGTTAATAGTTTTAAAATTGTTTTAAAAAGGTATGTTTTGGAAAATTTATTATTCCTAGTATTTAAATTCTAAAGTAAGTATTTTCTCAAATCTATTATAGTAGTAATTATTTTAAAAAGTGACTTAATATTTTGTTTCAAAGGTGAAAATCTAGTTTTATATTTTATAAAGTAACTTTAATTTCAAATATTCATATAAGATGTATTTTTTTTACAAATTATTAAAATAGTTTAATTTAAATGTTTTAAAAGTATATATTTTTAAGTAAAGTGTTTTAAATTATTTTTTTAATCTAGTTTTGTACTTGGTGATTTCAGAGGAGATATAAAATATTTGGGAAAGTTGATTCTGAAAAGAATGAGGGATTTGAAACTGTTTTCAAAGGATTGGAAATAGAAATATATCTTGTGAAGATATTTTTGGAGATTAATAATATTTTGGGAAATTATTTACTGGTTGATGGTTGTTTGTGAATATTAATTGATAGTTAAATCACCGACTATCAATATTGGACAAATGCGTTAATCGTTTCGAAGAGACCGGGATCGAGATTTATTTCTCGAAAACCACTTCGATCCGGTTTGTACGTTTCGTGTAAACGATTTTGGATTCGAAGATGGAGCAGTGAAGTGCAAGGGCTAGTCGCTACTAATCCTGAGGATATTTCTAAAATGGATGTAGTAGGAATAGTGCCTTCGGTTCCGTTCGAACCCGGGATGGACTTGTATGGATGAATGCTTGCGAAAACATCGTCAGGTGGACGATGGGCATTCTAAGTGAAACGTTCTAAAAGGTAACGCTTAGCCTCAAGCCTCATCAAATGGGAATGACTGAAAATCGGTGGATATGTAGCAAGGTTAGGTGGGTAATGCCCAAGCAGGACAAGATATTTCCCCTGTCTAGATGTCCCTTATATATATTTCGGCTTAGTGGGTGGTTGGTCGCGCCAACCAAGGGGTTTATCTTGTTCGGGACTGTTCAGTAAGGAATGGTTCCGGCCTTGTGTTGCAGGGGATGAAGGGAGTAGTCCTCGGTACGGTGATCTAGGCCCCGTACTGTGACAGGTGGTACCCCAGTGCCTAGTCATTGTTGGAAATTCATTCTCCCTACGAGCCTTGTACGAGTTTTGTTTGTATTACCCACTCTGTGGCTAGTAGCTGGAATTTAATCATGTAACAATTTCGGCTATTTTATAAGTATTTGTATATAGACCCTATTATAATATCAGAGGATTTCTATAAAAATGTTTTAGCTATCGTAAGGTAAAAACCCGACATGTTTATTTGTGGCGTGGTCTTACGAGATGCTTTTGTTTTCAAAATTTTTTTGAAACTTTAATAATCAATTGGGTGTGATTTTCTCACGCTGGTATTCCAGACTGACTCGGGTGTTATTTAACTGTAATGCTCGGGTCAGACCGAGTATTATAGGATACAGGATATGATGCTGTGGGCTCAGGAGACGAGCTGGATGACGATACGTACTCTCGTACTTATATATATGTATTTCCGCTGAGTTGAGTTGTTATGTACCCATTGTATGTTATTGATGTGAGCTGTGATTGATGTACTCTGATGATGTAATATATGTAAACAGATATATTTGATTTTGAGTAAAGTTTATTTATTCTCTATTATATTTTATTCCGCTGCGATGGTTAGATTCTGATGTTGATTTTGTTTTCTCTTCTTCTACATCTTCTTCTTAAACCCTAATGGTTCGTATTTCTGTGCAACTTGAGTTGTTTGTTGTAGAGTAGTGTAGACTCAAGGGGTACGGATTTGCGGGCTGTTACAGTGGTATCAGAGCTTAGGTTGGTGATAACCTTGGCTCTGGTGGGAATTACTCATTTAAATTAGAGTCTGTAGTACTCTATAATGAGTTGGAGAGTACTAATAGATATGAGTGCGTACTTGTTAGTGAATATGAAATTGTTTTTATATTGTGTTGATTTATCGGTTGAGTGTTTATGGATTCTGGTCGATGTATGGGACGCCATGTCATCGATAGGGATTTCTAAACTCTTGAACAAGATAAACCGACACAGTATTGTTTTGACTAGGGTAAATGAAATAATTTTACCCAAATTTATTTTATGTATATAAAAGAAAATGATTTTCTTAATTATTATAGCTATACATGGATGTTTGGATGATAGAAGTGATAAATATTATATTATTATCATTGTATGGTGATTGAATTAAGTTTGAAATAATAACTAAAAATTAAGGAGTAAATTAACATAATAGATGGAATTCATGAATGTGATTCATAATGGAATAAAGAATTGAATTCATAATTCAAAACTAAGAAACCAATTCATATAAGATGAATTTGTAAATGTAAATTATAATGTAAATTATAGTATGATTAATGATTAAATAAAATAAAATTCCAAAGTAATGTTTGAATATTAATCTGAAACGGTTGGAATTTGAAAATTTTGGAATTTAAGTTCCTTTGAATTTGGAAATGATTTACAAAGATTGGGAAAGATATTATATTTATGAGAGATATTTTTGAATCAGATTTGAAATCTAGAGAAATTTGGAATTTAAAAATATTGGATGGATTTTAGAAAGAGAATAAAAGCATATAAATTCTTTTGGTCGCTATAAAATAACTTCGGTGATGACTGCAGCATCATCGATGTTCATTTTCGAGTTTCCAGAAGTGAAATTGCTACCAGATTGTTTTGAATTGAAATTGTTTGCAATACTGGTTGAGTTTTGAAATTCAAAGGGATAAATTGAATTTATCAAAGAAATTTTGGATATAGAAGGTTTTAAAGGGAATTTTGAAATGTTGAAAGGTTGTTTAAACTTTGGAATTTGTTGAAAAACAAAATTTCAACGGTGTAAGTGAAACTGAGTACTGGAATTTTAAAATTGAATTGTGTGGAGTTATATGGAATGGGAAATTTAGTCAGGAAGGACTAAAGATAATAAATGTTTTGACATAACATTTATTGGTTAAATAATGAAATGGTGAATGAATAAATGATCAAATAATGTACTTATAAAGAGAAGTTGATATTAATAAGCAGGGATTGAAAATTTTAATTCAGCAAATAAATTTAACTTAAGTAAATGAAAATGAAGGGAATATAAGCCTTGAATAATGGAATTTAAATTTAAAGGGCAAAAATGAAATTAATCTGGATTGGGAATAAAATTTTAACTGAATTAAAATAAATTGAATAAGCTGAAAATAATATCCAGTTGTATTCGAATTAAATTGAAATCGAATTGAGTTAAATAAAACTGAGTTAAAATAAAATTGAATTGGAATAGGACTTCAATTGAATTATTTGATGGAATTAGATTCACACCTAAGAAAATGGAATTTAAATAAGGATTGGAATTGAAATCAATAAATCAGAATAACTTATACGAGAATTAAAAATACATAGGAATAAAATATGCTTTGGCTATGAGTAAATAAAAGGCTTGAGTTAAAATAAAGATGAATATATTTAAGCCATGAATGAATGGGATTGTATAAAATAGTAAGTTGTGACTTATAAAATTGGAAATGGAATACAAAGCCCAAATTTAATATTTTGATGAATTGGAAAATGAAAAAAAATCCAAACTTGAATTATAAACTATATTGGACTTAAGAAAATTAAATGGAGTGATATTTGGAATTGAAATTCAAGTGTTGGATTATAAATAAGGCAATAACTAATTTGATAATAAATTAGTTAATGAAATGTGTAAATGGAGTTCAATGTAATTAAATAGAAGCTGAAGTGTAACCTAATAATGAAAATTGGAGATAAAACTCAAGCTATGAATTGAATTCGACTTGAATCATTAGTGAGGACAATATAATTGAAGGGGCCTTGCAATTAATTAAATGATTTGTGAATGAAATTGCAATGTAAGTTAATAAAATTGAATGGAAAATGAAAAAGTGAATGGTGGAATCAGAACTTGAGTTATCAATTAAAATTAGACTTGAAGTGTTAACAAAGTAAATATAATTTGAAAGTCTAGAATAAAAATGAAATGGATTAAAATAGTAATGATATGAATTGCAAATAAAATCCAAATCAGTGGAAAAAAAGATGGAAATGGCTTTGTGATAAATTAAATAAGTTGAATCTGGGAAGTTAAATTCTATAATAACCAATCAAATGAAATTGCAAATTTAAAATGAGGTTGGATTGAAATAGAATCAAGTTAAATTGAAAAGAGAACTTATTTGCAAACTGAGAATGAGCTTAAGTATAAAATTTGAATAGATTGAAGTAAAATTCGGTGAGTTGCCGATAATATTTAATGGAATGAAAATGCTTAAATAAATAATTGTAAACCATTTAAACTATTAAGGGATTGAAATAACTTGAGACAATAAGGAAAATAGAATGTGTCAAGTTTATTAGAATAGTTTAAATGAATGTGGATAAACTAATTTCATATTGAATAAATAAATGATGGAATAAATAAGTATCAAATGAAATGTGGTTTTAAATGAGTTGAGAAATGGTTATTAAATGTAATAGCTTGGAATTGTCTTTGAACTAAATACAATAGTTTGAAATAAACAAATTTGGAATGAAATGTGAATAAATAGATTGTAAATGAAATTTAAATGGAGTGGTCGAGCTAAATAAATGGATTGTGAATAAATCTAAAATGGAATTAAATATGAGTTCAGTCTGCTTAAGAATAAATTAAAAGTAAGCAATTGAGTTCTAAACCATTCAAATTTGCATAAAAATGGTTTATAAATTAATTGAAACAGTTGAATAGCATGGAAACTATATAAGTTGCTTACATAAAAATGTTTGGTATGAGTTTCTTTTAGAATTCATATGTTTTAACTATTGCAAGTTAGTGAAATGTGTTAAACTTCTTATATTTGGCACTTACATGTTTAAATTGAGTAAGTACAGGTACCTGGAAGCCGTGCGGCTGGATTTGGTAGGGCTATTTGCTAAAATAATAAGCTGCTTGCTTAAAATACAAATAAGGTACGCCTAGGCAAATAAAAATAGGAAATATGAACTGTTTTTGGTTTTTCCGACCGTGTGGGTCGATGTATATATATTTATCTCTTTTGTCAAATTGCAAAAGCTCCTCCGTACAAATGAGACTCTGCCAAAAATTTTCGGGAATTTTGGGAGTTAGAAAATTTTTGAAGATTTTTGAAAAATTTAGTTAACAGCAAAACGATTTCAAACTAGAAATTGAAATTAATTAGTAAATGAAACTAACTAAAGTAATGACATGAATTAGTAATAAATGAAAAATAAAATTCAAATGTTTCAAGTTAGAGATAAATTGAATTCATATGAGAATGAAAGAATTGATTTGAATAGAAATGATATAAACTGAAGTGGTAAGGTGATAATGAATATAAAAGCATATTAAATACTTATACTAAACTTAAGTATGAAATGGTGCATTCTTAATTGGAAATAGAATATTACAAATACATTCTAAGTTGATATTTGGATTAATAAATATTGACATTGGTAAGAAAGTTGATATAATGTTTGGGAATATTGTGATTGGATATTAGTACCAAGCAGGTTATGCAGGTAATATAAAGTGAAAAGAGAATTGATTTTGATTTCAGAAGATAAATTGAAATTGCCCGACAAAAAGGTATGTATTTAAATTTGGTATGAAAATTGATTGGGATTTGGATTTGGATTGAGCCACTTGGCGTTTTGTTTTCTTTTTGGATTTGGGAGGCCGTAGAGCCATTTTGTAGTTGTACCGAGCTAGCCGCGCAAAGGAGACGCTGGCGAAATTTTTTCAAAATTTAGGGAGTTAGAAAATTTTTGAGAAAGTTTTGATAATTCAAATTTGGTTTTAAAATGTGAAATTCAAATCGATAAATAAGCAACTATGTTTGAGGCTTATGGGCAAGTTTAGGAAATTAGGAAGAGGGATAGTGTCTTTAATAAAAGATGATTTTGGAAGGTCATTGAAAACTATTTGGGTCGAGGAAATAGATAATGAGTTATGGATCATTCTTCCTAACTAGTAATTTCGGGGACGAAATTCTTTTAAGGGGGGAGGAATGTGACGACCCGGAATTTTTAAGCCTTTATGATCGGGCTATTTAATTGGTTTTAAATATTTAAGGTAATAATTTCAACTAGAATTACGAATATCGCTATTTATTTGATACTTAAATAATAGAATTTAATAGTTTGAAGTTGGGTAGAAATGTTGAATCTGGAGTTTTAAGCCTATTAAAAATATATTTGAAGACTGATAAAATTTATATTGATAACATTGAAGATAATAGAAGTAATAAAATTGAAATTAACAGTGATTTGTTCAGTTTTAAAATTTATATCGTTTAAATTGAATTTTAAAATAGCCCTCCGAGGCACAGTCTCGGAATTAGATAAAACCAGTTCCATTGGATCCGTAATATTGAATTATTATCGGATTTCAAATTTCGTGTTTATCAGAGTTAGTGTGTGAGTGTACGATATAATAACGCGCTGAAAATTTAATTGATAATAATTTAATGAAATTTACTTAGTCAAGCTTTCCTTTTACGCCACTTCTTTTAACTTAAAACCCTGTTTCCCTTTCTCTTCTAAAAGGACAGGTGAAAACAATATATATTTAATAGATAAATAAAGAAAGCTTCTCAGGGAAGCTATAGGCCGTGTATAATGAAGGAAAGAGCAACCATAAAACCCGAAACCCCTTTTTCTCTTTTCAATCCCTAAACCACGCAGTCTTAAAAAAAAAATTTGTATAAACAATCAATAATGGCCGAAGCCATTACTTCAAATCAGTAGGCCGAATACACATAAAAAAAAGGGGGGAAACTCGTGTGCTCGAACGCGCGAGGCATATCGCGTCATCATCGATTTCTTTTCGATGCAAATTGACCGTTCGCATGCGATGGCGGCATGGTTTCGAAGCTCGTGGGGGTAGGCTGCAGGCGAGGGTCTCGAGAGGAGTAATGAAGCCGGGGGATGATTGTATGGTTCTCGGTGGAATCGAAGGCGAAGAGGCTTGGAGCTCGTCGCGATGGCATTCGCGTCCGCCTCGTTCGCGATTTAGTGTCGCGTGTTTTTTCGTGTGGTAGCGGCGGTGTTCAGGTCGAGGGGGCGATTGGTATGCGTGTCGCGTGAGTTCTGGAGTTGCAGCAGAGAGGTTCGAATTTTTGTCTTCTGGAATTTTGATTTAATACATCCATTAATATGAAGATATAGGAAATTAAAAGCATATGGTTTAATTAGGAAAATTTAGACAGATGAGGTTCTGTATTTTGCAAGGTATACAAAACAAGTTTTTTTTGTTTAATATATGGGGTTGAAGGGAATTTTTTAATATTGAAGAGTGGTATAAAAATCTAGATCTTTAATTTTAAATATGGATTATAAACCTACTGTTTAATTTTAAGGTATATTAAGGCAATTAAATTATTTAATTGACTTTTATAACTATTTTGGTTATTTCAAACATAGGGTATTAGGAAGGTTAACTAAATTAATTTAAATTAATAAATAGAAATTAGTCATTTGATGGGTTCAAATATTAATAAATCGAATAATGTTTATTCAAGGTCCAAAACCATGAAAGAAACAAGCTGGCCTGGATGGATTGCGAATAAAATAAAAAGGTGAGTTAATCTCACTCGGTATAATTTACTTTAAATGATTAAATTTAAATAATTGCTTGAATGGTTGCATTGATTGATGTGCTTTAGTCTGGTATATTTTAGAATGGATATTATGTTGTGCTGACATCTGTAGATGCAGGGAAACAGGTTGGAGGGATCCATCTGGACCCCTCACATTTATTTAAATTATTCAATAATCTCTGTTGTGATTATTTGATATCTGATGATGAGTTATATTAAAATATTGAATATTATGGTTTGATTGGATATTTGAGTATAATGAATTACCAAGATATATGCATTATATTGTTGAAAAGAAATTAAACGGAAGTAAATTTGTAAGCGAAATAATTATAGAAAGTTGGATAAATTTAAGAATAAATTGGAAAAGAAATAATGTGACTTTAAATTTCTAATAAATAAATTGGGACGTATAGAAAGGAAAATTGAATAAACAGGAAGTTATTGAATTACAATCTTCAATAATATTAATTAAAGAACAAAACATTTATTTAAATGTAAGATTTAAATTTTTGAAAAAAAAATATAATAATAAAGAAGAAGTTGGGAAAAGCTGAAATTTGTATATTTCAGTTAAAAGATTTAAAATCAAATGGAAAAGAATAACAATAATAATTAAGTGCATAATTAAATGAAATTCGAAATGAATTGAGTAATTTAAGAAACTTATTTCAAATGGAATAAATTGAAAATCAATTTGGAAAATTGATTTAAATGTTTAAAGCTGGAATTCTTCCTGGATCACTAAGTATGCTTTCAAGTAAATTTTAAATATAAGTTAATAGTTTTAAAATTGTTTTAAAAAGGTATGTTTTGGAAAATTTATTATTCCCAGTATTTAAATTCTAAAGTAAGTATTTTCTCAAATCTATTATAGTAGTAATTATTTTAAAAAGTGACTTAATATTTTGTTTCAAAGGTGAAAATCTAGTTTTATATTTTATAAAGTAACTTTAATTTCAAATATTCATATAAGATGTATTTTTTTTACAAATTGTTAAAATAGTTTAATTTAAATGTTTTAAAAGTATATATTTTTAAGTAAAGTGTTTTAAATTATTTTTTTAATCTAGTTTTGTACTTGGTGATTTCAGAGGAGATATAAAATATTTGGGAAAGTTGATTCTGAAAAGAATGAGGGATTTGAAACTGTTTTCAAAGGATTGGAAATAGAAATATATCTTGTGAAGATATTTTTGGAGATTAATAATATTTTGGGAAATTATTTATTGGTTGATGGTTGTTTGTGAATATTAATTGATAGTTAAATCACCGACTATCAATATTGGACAAATGCGTTAATCGTTTCGAAGAGACCGGGATCGAGATTTATTTCTCGAAAACCACTTCGATCCGGTTTGTACGTTTCGTGTAAACGATTTTGGATTCGAAGATGGAGCAGTGAAGTGCAAGGGCTAGTCGCTACTAATCCTGAGGATATTTCTAAAATGGATGTAGTAGGAATAGTGCCTTCGGTTCCGTTCGAACCCGGGATGGACTTGTATGGATGAATGCTTGCGAAAACATCGTCAGGTGGACGATGGGCATTCTAAGTGAAATGTTCTAAAAGGTAACGCTTAGCCTCAAGCCTCATCAAATGGGAATGACTGAAAATCAGGGGATATGCAGCAAGGTTAGGTGGGTCATGCCCAAGCAGGACAAGATATTTCCCCTGTCTAGATGTCCCTTATATATATTTCGGCTTAGTGGGTGGTTGGTCGCGCCAACCACGGGGTTTATCTTGTTCGGGACTATTCAGTAAGGAATGGTTCCGGCCTTGTGTTGCAGGGGATGAAGGGAGTAGTCCTCGGTACGGTGATCTAGGCCCCGTACTGTGACAGGTGGTACCCCAGTGCCTAGTCATTGTTGGAAATCCATTCTCCCTACGAGCCTTGTACGAGTTTTGTTTGTATTACCCACTCTATGGCTAGTAGCTGGAATTTAATCATGTAACAATTTCGGCTATTTTATAAGTATTTGTATATAGACCCTATTATAATATCAGAGGATTTCTATAAAAATGTTTTAGCTATCGTAAGGTAAAAACCCGACATGTTTATTTGTGGCGTGGTCTTACGAGATGCTTTTGTTTTCAAAAGATTTTTGAAACTTTAATAATCAATTGGGTGTGATTTTCTCACGCTGGTATTCCAGACTGACTCGGGTGTTATTTAACTGTAATGCTCGGGTCAGACCGAGTATTATAGGATACAGGATATGATGTTGTGGGCTCAGGAGACGAGCTGGATGACGGTACGTACTCTCGTACTTATATATATGTATTTCCGCTGAGTTGAGTTGTTATGTACCCATTGTATGTTATTGATGTGAGCTGTGATTGATGTACTCTGATGATGTAATATATGTAAACAGATATATTTGATTTTGAGTAAAGATTATTTATTCTCTATTATATTTTATTCCGCTGCGATGGTTAGATTCTGATGTTGATTTTGTTTTCTCTTCTTCTACCTCTTCTTCTTAAACCCTAATGGTTCGTATTTCTGTGCAACTTGAGTTGTTTGTTGTAGAATAGTGTAGACTCAAGGGGTACGGATTTGCAGGCTGTTACAGTCACTTAACCTAGGTTAGAAAATATTATACAGACCCGCGATTAATGTATGTATTTTTCTAAAAATGTTAAAGTATTTTAAAAGTGTTAATTTAATATAATTTAATTTAAAATTGAATTTAAATGATTTTTATAAAGTGTTAATGATTTTTGTACAAGTTAAAATGTGAAATAAATGAATGGTTAAGTTGAAATTTGAAATATAACTTCAAATTGAAATTTGAGAATCTTGTTTAAAAGTGAAATTTAAATTAAATAAATCAAATGAAAATAAGTTATATTTGGAAATTTAAATTTAAGTGTTAAGTTAAATTTTAAAATATAAAGAATAGAAATTGATGTGCTTGAATTTAATAAGTAAAATATTAAATTTTGATTTTTGTATGAAAATTTACTTTATAAAATCATAAATTAAAGGGTATTCAAATAATCATTAACATCACTTCTGAAATGCTATCATTTCTAAAGTAAAAGATATTACAGCATTTCTAAGTGCTGTAGTTGATACAAATGAACTGAAAGGCTAAAATGAACTAAGAGCTATTACAGCACTTTGTAAGTACTGTAATTGCAGAAACTAAAACTTGAACTCGAACTATTACAGTAGTTTTAAATGTTGTCATTGCTTAATTGAATTGTTTCAAATGTAACTTACCATAGCATTTTTCTAAATGCTGCGAAAGTTAAAATTTCACTGCTTTAATAAATTTAGGTGAATAAATGAGTTACGAAAAGATTAAATTTTTGGGAATTTAATATTTGATACTAGATATAATAACTTCAAATTTAAATAGTTTAAGTGGATTTGATTTGAAATATAAACCATTTTTAAATGTGATTTGAAATGGTATTTTAATTTAGTAAAAATGAATGAGTTTTGAAAAGGATATGATATTTTTATATTTTGAAATGATATTGAATTTTTGAAATGATATTTGACTTTCTAAGTATAAAAAACTATTTTTGAAATTATAACCACGGGTTATAATAACGATTGGTTGTTAAAGAGACAGGGATCGGATATGGACATACTCTCTGTCGATACCGAAAACCACTTTAACAACTGTGTACACGGTGGAGTTCCAGAATGAAGTAGGATGGTGGCAACATTTTTGAGGTATATACATGGACCCAACTCCCGTGAGTTGGCTTAAGGTGGCCAAAACACGAGCGATCTCGGGCCAAAAGGGGCAGCTCCTACGGTCGGACGCACTTCTTCGATACCATTCTATTACTCTGTCATTGCTAGGTGGCCACCTTTGATTTGGGAGTGTGTTTCAAGGTGGGCGTATGTGGCTGCTACGTTACCACCAGCCCGTGTGCATAATTGGTATATCTACCCTGGCATTGCCTCGTGTGCCGTGCCACCTAGCATATCAAGCCTTACTACGAGTTTCTATTTGTGTCGTACCTATGGAGTATCTTCTCATAGTCTTTCGATCAGGAGATATGCATGTACTGTACAGACTACTGACATTATTTGTGTTAAGGGCTATATGGGTAACCCCTTAACGCTATTTTAAAGTATGTTTATTTTACTGTAGATATTATTATAATAGCGCAATATTACTACATAGTAAATAGTTTAACGGATCCTTAGAGGATGGTCGGTCCTAAACATCCTTTAAGTTACTTGTGCATTTACTCCAGTTCACTTGAGTTGGTTTACGTTATATAAGTATGTATGTCCTTACTCGAGTTTTTTGTATTTTTCTTTACGCTCGGATCAGCCAGAGTATTCACAGCTTTGGATTTCTCTTTCTGGAGTTAGTCTTTGCTAGAGATTCTGCTTATCTATTTATCTACCTACTTCAGTTTCAGTTGTTCTAGTTTATCTCATGTATTAGTGAACTTGTATGTAGTTGAGATTTCTATTATGTTGTTTCAGACTGATATTATGTATTCGTTTTCAGACTTTGTTATAGTAGCTTCATGAACTACTATGGTATTTTAAATTTCCACTACGAGTTATTCTGATATTTCTGTGTCTATGATTCTGTGTAATTGATTTTATTTGCTCCAAATTTTATAACAATCTATTATTTTACATCATTCAAGTCTGACATGTGTGGATTATTGTCGATTTGAATGGTATAAAATAGTGGGTCGTTACAACGACGACCAACCCGAGTAGCAACACCATCATCCAAACTCCTTTCAGCTCCACCTTGAACCGAATCTTCTCTAGAATCATGCACATCACCAACACTACTAGAGGAACCCTATAGACTATACGATGTAACATCAATCGCTACTTCCTCACAAGTATCTCCAACTACTCTACTCTCTCTACTCCCTGGACAAAAGGTGAAAATAATTTCCTTCTCATTTGATTCATCATGAACCAAGTCCGGAACATCCGATGAGCTTTCTTTCTCCTTAAACATCACTGACTCATCAAAAGTAACATGACGAGAATTCACTACCTTATTCGTTTTCAGATTCTAGATCCGATAGTCTTTTACTCCATCCATATAGCCAAACAAAATGCCCTTGAAAGCTCTATATTCAAGCTTATCATTTTCTGGATCATGCACATAAACAGGATTACCAAACACACGAAGATAACTCAAGTCAATGCTCTTTTCCTTCCACACTTCCTTTGGAACTTTGTTACCAATAGCTGAGCACGAAATTCAATTAATAATATGTACTACGGTTGACAAAGCTTCAGCCCAAAATCCCTTAGCCAAACGCGATGTCAATCTCAAGCATCGAACTTTCTCAAGTAGAGTACAATTAATCCTTTACGTAACACCATTCGACTGCGGATCTTCAGGTGTAGTCAAAAGCCTTTGAATATCAAGATGCTTGCAAAACTCCGAAAAATCTCCGAAAACATACTCTCTCCGATTGTCGGACCTTAGAACCTTCAAAGATTGCTACTCTCATTCTCAACAAGAGCTTTCCATGCTTTGAACTTTGCAAATGCCTTCGACTTGGCCTTCATTACGCACACTCAAACTTTCCGAGAAAAGTCATCTATGAAAGAAATATAATAGCGAGCTCCACCAAAAGAAGCTACAGGTGTCGGTCCCCAAATATCCGTGTGAACATACTCAAGAACGCTTCTCGAATCATGCTTTTCCTCATCGAATGAAACTTTAGTTTGCTTCCCCATGACGCATTCTTCGCAAAACTCTAACTTGTTGAAACTTTCTCCATCGATCATCTCGCTCATCCGAAGAACATCCAAACTCCTCTCCGAGACATGACCTAACCTCAAATGCCACAATCTTGTCGCATCCAAGCCACAAGAACTATTAACTCCTATATAAATTTCACCTTTTACAGTCACTTCTTGAAGCAAATAAACACCACGAGTCCTAGGTACAACCAAATGGTACAACCAAATCTACATTCATAGGTACAACTATAAATGCATGCACATTATGACCTGATATAGGTCCATCTGGACGTGCATATATACTCATTACTTTAAAGTCCTTGTAAATTAAAGTTTTCATTCAAGCTATTATACTTATGTTACTATTCATTTTTTCTTTCGTACCAAGGTTAATTTTCATTACACAGTCATAAAAATATCATATATCCATTATCTGTATACATTTCACACCTTTTCTTTTGTAAGTTTTATCACAAAGGGAAATTAATTGAAATATGAGATAATCGATTAAAACCTAGAATATTTTGACAAAACTAAAAATACAACAAGATAATTTGATGAAACTATCTTATTAAATGGATTCACAATAAATGAATCAGCTAAATGTGTCTACATGAAATAAAAACATTTACGATATGTCATTTTTTGTCTTTATGTTGATGACCTGTTGATCCAAGGAAATAACAAGGCCATAATAACTTCTACAAAGAATATGTTATCCTCTAGATTCGATATGAAAGACCTAGGACTGGCTGATGTGATATTGGGTGTCAAAATTTTGAGAACACCATAGGGATATGCATTATCCCAATCACATTACATCAAGAAGATATTTGAAAATTTCAAGCAATATAATATAGCTGTTGTAAAATCACCCGTAGATATGAACCAAAATTTGGTAAAGAACACTGGTGATGGTATCTACCAGCTTGAATACTCTCGTATACTAGGAAGTATCATGTATGTTATGAACTAAACTAGGCCAGATATTGCATACGTTGTAGGTAAGTTGAGTAGATTTACCAGCAATCCTGGTAAACATCATTGGAAAGCGATAATCAGAGTTTTAGGATATCTAAAGTATACACAGAACTATGGTCTACACTATACAAACTATCCTTCAACATTGGAAGGATACAGTGATGCCAATTGGATAACTGGATCACAAGATACAAAGTCTGCAAGTGGATATGTGTTCACATTAGGAAATGGAGCAATATCATGGAAATCATCCAAACAGACTTGTATAGCTAGATCTACGATGGAATTAGAGTTTATTGCATTAAATAAGATCGCAGAAGAAGCAGACTGGCTTCAGAGTTTCTTGGAAGATATTCCAAATTGGAGCAAACCTGTGCCTCCAATATGTATACATTATGATAGTCAATCAACAGTTGGAAGAGAAAACAGTACACTATACAATGGTAAACCTAAGCATATTCATCGTAGACATAAAACAATAAGACAACTTCTCTCTACTAGAGTTATCACTATAGACTAGATAAGGTCAAAAGATAGCATAGCGAATCCACTAACTAAAGGCTTGCCAAGAGAGAATGTTCAAATCCTATCGATGGGAATGCGGTTAAGGCCCATAAAATAAAAGTTTTTCTTTTAATGAAAACCCCACCTAGTTGACTGGAGATCCCAAGATCTAGGTTCAAAGGGACAATTAAGTTTAAGAGAAACTTGATGGCGCTGTTACACACAAACCACTCCTATGATAAGTCAGTGCTTTATTTGTTGGAAAATAGGATAAGTATTGATGTTTTTAATGATGTATGTACTTGATGAATTGTGAATACCCTTTACCGAATCACCTACGTAAGTGCGAAGGCGCCGCTTCAAAGAGAATTATGAGGCCAAATTCTCTAAGCACTTATGAGACCAGATAGGTGTTCGAGGCAAAAACGAACACATACAGAGGACGAAGGATTATAAGAAATGTTTGTCGTGTGTTATCTATTGTAAAATTACACAAAAGGCTTACAATTCAAGGACATTCTATGTCTACTGATTCTCCTATAATTCAAATAGGTAAACAATAGAAAAGTTCATGGCCCCTGTGCTACTTTAACCGATACGATAAATGGTTCATGAAACTAAGAACAACTGCTCATTCATGTGGGGGATTGTTAGAAATGAATGAGTTAGTGGAGAAATTTGGAAGAAAAAAGCATTATACAAAGTCCCACATCGAGGAATATTTGCACCAATTCCTCTATATATATTACAATCCAACATAGTATATCAAACAAAAGGAGAATGATGACAAAGTGTGGAAGGGACAAGGCAATGTAGCATGTAGGTCTTCATATTAATATTAAATATGTCAAAGATAGGGCCTTGGGCCTTGGGGATCTTGGGGTCTCGTGATTAAATGGGCCGTCGACTGCCACTTGGGCCTACATGCGCCAAAACGGCTATTTCTTTCCAGACGCGCGCACACAACGGTTACTGCTGTTGGTTTAACGGTTGCAACCTTTCCAACAGTCACGACCACTCCGAATATGCACATCCTCCAGTCTATAAATAGGCGGCCAGAATCTGAGAATTAAACTATATCTCTTTTCTAGTGCTATAATCTTTTCAGTTCGTCCGTGCCCCATCTGCAACCACCACGCTGCGGGGCTGGTCCGTTTCATCTTGGGAAACAAATTGCTAACACCCGAAAAACTACGTACGGCGGCAATATTGTTTCAAGGAAACAGTTTCTACTGGACTCGGACACTTTAATCGGTAATACTTTTCATAAAGATTTGCTCACGCATTTTGGTGTTACAATTTATCAAAATTAATTGACAAATTAGTGAATTTTTTTTCCATTATTACAATTGCATTATTCTGTTACTGTTATTGAAGTTACAATTGGTTTCGTAACACTTTCCGGTAGTTGCGACTAACATTCTTGAAACAATATTTTTTGTTGTAGATGACGATGTCTCAAAATAGCAACGATAATAACGCTGCACCAACGCAGACGATGACAAACACTCAGCCAGCGCCTCTGGTTCCAAGAATGGCACTGTCTCATGGAGAAGGGCTGTAAAAGTTCAACGGGACGGACATCAAGCGTTGGCAATAGAAGATGTTGTTTTATCTAACAACATTAGGCCTCGCCAAGTTTCTAACCGAAGATGCTCCTAAAGTTGGCGAACGCGAACCCGATGCAATCAAAGTGGAGGCCACAAATTTCTTGAAAAATTCGGACTTTATGTGTAAAAATTATATTTTGAATGGTCTGGATAATAATCTCTACAATGTCTATTGTACTGTTGCAATATCTAAGGAACTCTGGACGTCCTTGACAGAAAGTACAAAACTGAAGATGCAGGCATGAAGAAATTCATCGCTGGCAAATTTCTCGACTTCAAAATGGTAGATTCGAAGACTGTGATCAACCAGACTCAAGAACTACAACTGATCATCCGTCAAATGCAAGATGAAGGGATGATACTTAATGAATCTTTCCAAGTTGCCGCAACCATTGAGAAACTTTCTCCATCGTGGAAGGACTTAAAAAATTACCTTAAGCGTAAGCGTAAGGAAATAACAATGGAAGAATTCATAGTTCGTCTGCGAATTGAGGAGGATAATGGAAATTCTGAGAAAAAGATCTCTCGGGATATGGCTGCCAAAGCAAATGTTATTGAGCCCGATAAACCTAACAACAGAAAACGTGAGAATGTGCCTCAGAAGTCGAAGAAGAAATTTCAGGGTTCTTACCATAACTGTGGAAAGAAGGGGCATAAAGCTGTCGAATGTCGCGCTCCCTAAAAGAAGCAATCTGAAGCAAATACGACTGAAGTTACAGATGGCATTTCTGATATGGATTTATGTGAATTAATATTAAAATGCAACCTTGTTGGTAATTCAAAGGAATGGTTTGTAGACACAGGTGCCACTCGACACATATGTGCTAATAAGTGGATGTTTACAACTTATAAAACTGCAACTGATGATGAACAACTTTTAATGGGAAATTCATCTGCATCAAAGGTCGAAGGCAAGGGAAAAGTTGTGCTGAAACTAACTTTTAGAAAAGCGCTTGCTTTAAGTGATGTTCTTCACGTTCCAGAGATCCGCAAGAATTTGTTATAAGGGTCCTTGCTTAGCAAGCATGGTTTCAAATTAACCTTTGTATCCGATAAGTTTGTATTATCAAAGAATGGAGTGTATGTAGGAAGAGGATATGCATGTGATGGTTTATTCAAGGCAAATGTAACAACTATTGTACGAAACATTGATATGAATAAAAATGAATCTTCTGCTTATATTGTTGACTCTTCTAACATATGACATTCTAGATTAGGGCATATGAATTTTGATACACTGCGAAAAATGAATAATCTAGAACGTATACCAAAATGTAACATAAACTCCAACTATAAATGTCAAATTTGTGCAAAAGAAAAATTGACAAGAACCTCGTTTCATCATGCTGAACGAGAAACTGAACCTCTAGACCTTATACACACTGATGTATGTGATTTGAAAATGAGTCAAACTAGAGGAGGAAAAAGATATTTCATTACATTTATTGATGATTGTGCTAGGTACTGCTATGTGTATCTTCTTAGAAGCAAGGATGAAGCATTTGATATGTTTAAACAGTATAAAGCAGAAGTTGAGAGTCAACTCAATAGGAAAATTAAAGCTTTAAGAAGTGATAGAAGAGGAGAATATGAATTTCCTTTTGAGGAATTCTATGTTGAGCACAGCATTATACACCAAACTACAGCACCATATTCACCTTAATCCAACGGTATAGCCGAACGAAAAATAGAACTCTTAAAGAAATGATGAATGTTTTATTAATCAGTTCTGGCTTGCCAGATAACTTTTGGGGAGAAGCTATTCTTTCGGCAAACCATATTTTAAATAAAATAACATGAAAGAAAACATCCAAGTCTGTTCACGAACTTTGGAAAAACAGACCGACATCCTACAAATACTTAAAGTGTGGGGGTGTCTTGCTAAAGTATAGATACCTAAACCAAAGAAGGTCAAGATAGGACCAAAAACAATTGATTGTGTATTCATTGGATATGCACAAAACAGTGCTGCTTATCGATTTTTAGTACACAAATCTGAAATTGATGATATTCATGAAAATACCATCATTGAGTCGAGAAATGCAAGATTTTTCGAACAAGTATTCCCTTTAAAGCAGGGCACTGATAGTGATACTCATAAGAGACGAAGGGAAGATGAAATCTCCAATTCTCTTGAGGATACTGAAGATAACCTTCAGCAAATTAGTGCTGATCAACAAGTGGTGGAACCAAGAAGAAGTAAAAGGTCTATAACCTCAAAAACCTTTGGACCATACTTCTATACCTTTGTGTTAGGAGACGATCCATTACTGGAAAGATGCTATTAACAATGAGATAGAATCCATTATGGCTAACCATACCTGCGAGTTAGTTGATTTACCTCAAGGATGCAAGACCTTAGGAAATAAATGGATATTTAAAAAGTAATTGAAACCTGATGGTTCAATAGACAAGTACAAAGCTCGTATTGTAGTCCAAGGATTCAAACAAAAGGAAGAACTGGACTATTTTGATACACTTTCACCAGTGACGAGGATAACATCAATTAGGATGCTTATTGCAATCGCATCCATACTTGATTTAGAAATACATCAAATGGATGTAAAAACTGCATTTTTAAATGGTGAACTAGAGCAAGAAATATATATGAAGCAACCTGAAGGGTTACTAAGCTATGGAAAGGAAAATAAAGTATGAAAATTAGTAAAGTCGATTTATGGCCTTAAACAAGTTTCAAAACAATGACATGAGAAATTTGATGAAACTATGTTATCAAATGGATTCACAATAAAAGAATCAGATAAATGTGTCTACATGAAACACACACATTTAGGATATGTCATTGTATGTCTTTATGTTGATGACCTGTTGATCCTAGGAAATAACAAAGCCATAATAACATCTACAAAGAATATGTTATCCTCTAGATTCGATATGAAATACCTAGGACTGGCTAATGTGATATTGAGTGTTAAAATTTTGAGAGCACCACAGGGATATGCATTATCTCAATCACATTACATCGGTAAAATACTTAAAAAATCCAAGCAATATAATATAACTATTACAAAATCACCCGTAGATATGAACCAAAATTGGGTAAAGAACACTGGTGATGGTATCTACCAGCTTGAATGCTCTCATATACTAGGAAGTATCATGTATGTTATGAACTGCGCTAGGCCAGATATCGCATATGCTGTAAGTAAGTTGAGTAGATTTACCGGCAATCCTGGTAAACATCATTGGAAAGCGGTAATAAGAGTTCTAGGCAACTAAAGTATACACAGAACTATGGACTGCACAATACAAACTATCCTTCAATAGTGGAAAGATACAGTGATGTCCATTGGATAACTGGATCACAAGATACAAAGTCTGCAAGTGGATATGTGTTCATTTTAGGAAATGGAGCAATATCATGGAAATCATCCAAACAGACTTGTATAGCTAGATCTACGATGAAATCGGAGTTTATTGCACTAGATAAGACCGCAGAAAAAGCAGACTGGCTTCGAAGTTTCTTGGAAGATATTCCAAATTGGAGCAAACTTGTGCCTCCAATATGTATACATTGTGATAGTCAATCAGCAATTAGAAGAGCTAATAGTACACTATACAATTGTAAATCTAGGCATATTCATCGTAGACATAAAACAATAAGACAACTTCTCTCTAATGGAGTTATCACTATAGACTACATAAGGTCAAAAGATAACATAGCGGATCCATTAACTAAAGGCTTGCCAAGAGAGAAAGTTCAAATCTTATCGATGTGAATGGGGTTAAGTCCCATAGAATAAACGTTTTTTTAATGGAAACCCCACCTAGTTGACTGGAGATCCCAAGACTTAGATTCAAAGGGAAAACTAAGTTTAAGCGAAATTTGATGGCACTGTTACACACAAACCATTCCCATAATAAGTCAGTGCTTTATTTGTTGGAAAATAGGATAAGTATTGATATTTTTAATGATGTCTGTACTTGAGGAATTGTGAATACCCTTTACAGAATCACCTACGTAAGTGCGACGACGCCGCTTCAAAGAGAATTATGAGGCCAAATTCTCTAAGCACTTATGAGACCAGACAAGTGTTCAAGGAAAAAACGAATACATACAGATAACGAAGGATTATAAGAAACATTCATCATGTGTTATCTATTGTAGAATTACACAGAAGGCTTACAGCTCAAGGACATTCTATGTCTACTGATTCGTCTGCAATTCAAATAAGTAAACATTAGGAAAGTTCAAGGCCTCTGTGCTACTTTAACCGATAAGATAAATGGTTCGTGAAACTAAGAACAACTGCTAATTCATGTGGGGGATTGTTAGAAATGAATGAGTTAGTGGAGAAATTTGGAAGAAGAAAGCATTATACAAAGTCCCACATCGGGGAATATTTGCACGAATTTTTCTATATGTATACCACAATCCAACATAGTATATCAAACAAAAGGAGAATGATGACAAAGTGTGAAAAGGATAAGGCAATGTGGCATGTAGGCCTTCATATCAATATTAAATATGTCAAAGATAGGGCATTGGGCATTGGGGCTCTTGGAGTCTCGTGATTAAATGGGCCGCCGACTGCCGCTTGGGCCTACATGTGCCAAAATGGCTATTTTTCGATCGGATGTGTCTGTTCGTTTAAAGGTAACCGAATGCGGCCATTTCCTTCCAGATGCGCGCATACAACGGTGACTGCTGTTGGTTTAAGGATCGCAACCTTTCCAACAGTCACGACCGCTCCGAATAGGCAACTCCTCTAATCTATAAATAAGCGGCCAGAATTTGAGAATTATTCATTCATTTTACTCTCGGATTCTATTCCTTCTTCCCACTATATCTCTGTTCTAGTGCTATAATCTCTTCAGTTCGTCCACGCTCCGTCTGCAACCACCACGCTGCGGGGCTGGTCTGTTTCATCCTGCGAAACAAATTGCTAACACCCGTAAAACTACGTACGACGGCAATATTATTTCAAGGAAACAGTTTCTACTGGACTCGGACACTTTAATCGGTAATACGTTTCATGCAGATCCGTTCACGCATTTTAGTGTTATAATTTATCAAAATTAATTGACAAATTAGTGACAATTTTTACCGTTACTACTTCTGCATTATTCTATAACTGTTATTGAAGTTACAAATGGTTTCGTAACACTTTTCGGTAGTTGCGACTAACATATTTTTATGCTGTAAACAATGAAAAAGGATCAATAATATCCCATATATAGATATGGTGCTAGAATTAGTTATTATCATTTACAGTTTGCATTCTGCTATTCGTTTCAAAAACTAGAATATGTTGAAATATTATACTTCCATTAGATTTTATGAGGCTATAAGTTATAAATATTAACATAATATATTTAGCATATGGTGCTCTTGGTGAGTGAGAGTGTCTAAAATACTAGGTCCTCTTCCTCCTTCATTCCATGCTCCCTCCACCTAAAACCATATCACGTATTATGATATGGTTCAACATATGTATATAAAAGGCTAGGATCGACTACGTCTAATTTTTGCTACACCTCAAATTCCCTTGACTTTAACCACATGTTTCGAATTAAATAATATATTTTCTCTCTCCTGAAGTGAGATGTGAAGTGGGATGAGAGAGAAGGTATATAATTTAATTCGGAACGTGTGTTTGAAATCAGGGAGATTTGAGGCGTAGCAAAAGTCAGGTGTAGTCGATCCTTGCCCATACACACACTACACATCTATGTACAATAAGTAAACAAATTTAAGAAAAACATACCTGGTTTGCAGAAGCTGCAACACCAAATTTAAATTCATTAGAGAACATAGACCTTCCTATATCAACTTCAAGTGGAACTAAAATGGTCCATGGTTGGGGTATGGGTGCTGTATTTTGGCTATCAAAGCATGCAATATGAGTATTTGACCTCTTGCTCCTGTAACTAATGGTTAACTTTTCCTTTGAAAGAGAAAGACTAACATCATGTTTACTGGATGCCATTAGAGATGGATCACCTGTCCAATTTGCATGTTCATAAGTTGAGCCATGGTTTGTTTATTTTAATTGAAGGGGTTCCCTTTTCTTGCTTGTGATTAGTAATACACCTATGTGCATATTGTTATAGAGGCTGGGAGCCTGTAAAAATAGTTTACGTATCTTGGCAGTTTGATTGGCAGTGCAGCTTTTATGTATTTAATGGAGATTAAAAAGTAACTTAAAAAATTAACATAAGCTATAGACCATAGCTGCCAGGTGGGGTTTCAATTGCATATAAGAGTTGGTTGCAAGAATAGTGTGATTGACATTTGAATGCACATATTATAGTTTTTAATTATACTTTTATAATTCTACATTAAATTTAGTTTTATCAAATTGGTGGTACTGGATGATCATCTAATACTATTTTTCATGAAGATGCATAAAAATATTATAGTTTGTCATTTGCTTCTGCTATGGATATAATTTTGAAGCCATACAATTATTTTAGTTACTCTTCTTACAAATATAAGGTACACTCATGGGTTACAAGTATAACTATTGGTCAACCATTAAGTAAAAGTCAATGCAGCGTTAGCTCTATACTTGGGTGAAATAAATTCGAAGCAGATATGCTCATTATGCTGTTAACATCGTTGAAAACATATTTATGCCTAGCAATGACGAGAGGAATGCACGTCAATGAGGAAATATGAGAATCAATATGGTTGTTGAATGCAAACAGTGTTAGATGGTGTTGTACTCGTATGCGTATCTCAAAAATCAGAACTTGCAACCAAATTCGTATCAGCTGACATTTTAAAATGCATATCCATATCTGCATATCGTGTCTATCCAAAACGATGCAGATATTTGAAAATGCATTTTCATATTTACATCGTGTCTGTAATCAGAACAATGCAGATACTTTTTGATATCCAAAAATACTGTTGAAGTTTAAAGAGTTTTAATTTTGGCTGTTGTTTCTTCAAGTGTCCCTTTGATCTGGTAGCATTGTGTGTGTTAATATTCCAAGGCGTCTCTTTGGTTTATGTTTATTTTTCACAGAAAAGTTATATTGAAGTCTAGGCTATGCATTTGTGTTTTGGTATTTATAGTCTTGTAATACTTTGTTTTCAAGTCTCATGAAAAAGAAATCATGTTGCAGGTTGTTCTACTATTTTTTTTAAACTATGGTTCCAAGACAAAAACTATTTATTTTTAAGTATAGAACATTTCGAAATTTGTTGCATCCAATCTCACCAAGCATAGGAAAAGAAAATCATTTGTAACAGTGAATGAGACAATATTGTAAAAATCCAACTAGCTTAAATTAATAATCAGATTATATAGTTGTGTTCACGATGGAAATGCATGATTTTTGCGATCTGAAGTAAATAAAATTTAAACTAAATTTATTAACTAATATGGAACTTGATAGATTTAATAATTAAAGTGAGCTATTAAAAGTAAAACTTGTTTGATTAAATCATAAGTAAATAAATAAATAATTAGATTCTAAATGGTTTAACCTTATGATAATTAATAAATTGTTATTGGCTGGATTAGTAATCGAAGTTAACCAAAAATAAATTGTTTATAATTTATTAAATTATAAGTAAATTTGGATCAAAAATACAAGTAGATTCGGTAATGAAAATTTATTAATTCTGGTTGTAAATTGTTAAATATTAGCATTATTTTAGTTAATGATCTATGTTTTGGTTATTGTCTTTGAATATTTACTTTAACAACATTTGTAACAGATCCCCCTATGTGAATAATTGCCACCCTAAATATAAATTGTTTATTTTAAACAATTTGCCCTTTCTAAATTTATTGCTTGAATTCGAAGAAACCGGAATCGAATATCAGCGTTATCCGGAACCACTTCGATTTGAAAATCACTACGAACCTGTACGGGTCTGATTTTAGAGTTGTCATGCTGGAATTGGATTAATTTGACAAAATCAACTATTTTGTGACGACCGCCCATGACTCCCGCACCAAATCAAGGAAATAATGCGCTAAAAGGTGTGCCAGGCAGCCATGGACGATAGTCAGGGTAAAACAAAACAGAAGAATCTCTATCGCATAACTCACAGCGCATGGATAAAATACAATAGAGAAATATAATATAGTGAAGCTCCATAGAACAGAACATCATCATATAAGCATCACAGTAGTTTCATACAATCATCTACTCAAATCCATACATGAAAGCCTCACTACAAATCACTCAACCAAATACAGCAGCGGATACCCAGTACATATAGTAAGAAAACTAATATGCAAAGCCTCCTGCTCGTCTTCGTCATCTTTAGCGTAGAACTCCTAGCACAGCACCTGTCACCTGCTACCTAGTCTGCCCATCCCGACATGGATGAACAGCCCAAGGTAATAAGAGGAGACATAAAACCTTGAGTCAGACAAAGTCTTGGTGAGCAGTAAATCAACTATCAAGCATACCAAAAGAGCATAAAGGATAAAAGGAATAGGAACCAAACCATCCCACTCCACCTCTTTCTACAGTGATAGCCCCAGACATACACTAAGGAGAAGCAAGCATAACAACATAGACAATTAAGGTAAAGCGAATACCACTCGAGTCAAGGACGATGTTTTCCAAATACAAACCCCCAAGGCCTAAACCAAGATCAGATAAGCACCCAGAAAACACCGCTCTTGAAGCCGAATGATAATACAACCAAACATCCATGACTCTGGCTATCACTGTTATCCTTGCCTCGATTTCACCGTTAGTTGAATGACCATCTGTCAAGGGCTAATGGTAACCCCGGTTCTAACCATAACTCCGCACACTGCCTTGTGCCTAGGACTTATCTACTTTGCCCAGAGTACTCAACTACCTACCTGTAGTCTTTTGGGTGTCCCGACTACCTACCTGTAGTCGTTATGGGCGCCCCATGTACTCTTGCTTTTGAGCATGCTAGAACCTTCAACAACGACGAGATCCAAGCCTCCTAGCCATCCTTCTTGACGACTATCCTCATACAAGCTCAAGCTACCTCTTGAACAATCCATTATCAACCAACTTGAACTACTCTTCAAGTTATCAACATGCTTGGAATGATCCCTGCTTGGATTAAGCCAAGACTCACATCATACTTCGCTTCATCGCATCAAAGCAAAGTCTCAACTCAACAACATGGTTTGCCTCATCAAATCATGGCAAAGTCCCATCTCAACATCATCCAATCTATACATATGAGCTTCAACATCCGCTACATATGCCTTAAGCAGCTTTCACCATTCAAGAGCCTTCTTCCATAGCTTTTGAATCCTCTTTCATCATCTTGTTCCAAATCAACTACTAGCTAACTTGGAAACAATCAAATCAATCATACATTCAAATAATCAATCATTCAAACAAGATCTATTAAGCAATTTAAGCAATATCAACTATAATGGGAATTTCGTAAATAAACGAGCAAAAGTCCAACATATGTGAAATCATGGTTTTTAGCATAGATCTATCAATTATAAAACATGGGTTTTGTCTCTAATGCTTATTAAACAAACTTGCATAAGTAAACATCTTCAAAAACCATGGATCTAGACTTAGATCTAAGAAAAATGCATGAAATCTCTAACTTTAACACCCAAACATGCCACCAATCCAATATACTCCTTTGGATCCGCGTGAGAGATAACTACCACTCACCAAATCACCAAAACAACCTAAAATCAATCAACTTCAGATCTGGACAGCAAGGACTTGAGCTTGATCCGGAGAAATTTCACTTGAAACGGTGAAATCTAGCTTCTTCGGATGAAAATCTTCAACTTTGGCTCTTGATCTTTGATCTTGATCTTCAATCTTCAATGGATGTTAGCACTTGATAGAAGTAGAGAAAGAAGTGAAGAAAATACCGAAGTCGAGTTCCAAAATGGCAGCACTTCGTCGCTTCGAAATCCGGTGCCAAAAAGTGAGCCAAACCCCTCTATTTATAGGCTGGAATCCCCCTTAACTCGGCCAACTTCTTAACTCGGAGCTCGCTATTAGGTCGTCCCCGACTCATCCTTGCCGACTCATCCTTGCCGACTCACGACCTAAGCGACCCCATACGACCCAACACTCTGCCGACCTATACGACTCAACTACCTACGACTTATCCCCAAGACGCCGACCCAACTACACAACACATACAGGGTTACACGACCTAGTTCCTGCCGACCTAAGCCAAAGCCTTATCCCGACCTAACACGTATGCACGACTCAAAGGCCTAAGTCCCCAACGACTTATCTACTAAGTCGGCCCACCGACCTAACAACACAAGGGATAACGTACTCTACCGACCCAATCCCTGAGTCGCCCCACGACTCATCTCCAAGCCTAACCGAGACAACAACCTAGCTACACAACGGCTCTACGACTCAACGCTTCAATCAAACACGGCCGACTCAACCCTTTGCCGACTCAAGCCAACGACTCAACAACACGCTAACTCGGCCATACGAGTTAACTTTTAAGCCGGCCTCCTATGAGTCGTAACCCGTACACGACTCATCCCTTGACCCCTATCTCGCCTCTCATCTTAAGTCGGTAACCCCTATGCCGTTCTAACTCTTAACTCGGTCCAAATCCCTATCCAGTTAACTCCTATAGCTCGGCCCCTACCTTAGGTCGGCCATACGACCTAAACTTCCTTAGGTCGGTTATGCGACCTAGACTCAACTCGGCAACTCTAGACTCAGTCACGAGTTAACTCCATAACTCGTTCCAACTTATGAGTCGGTCACGACTCAATACTCCAACACACGAGTTACTCTCCATATGACTCAGGCTAGAGACAACACAAACAACACTAACAACCTGTAAATTCTACGATTTATCGACACGTAAAAATACGGGTCGTTACATTCTCTCCCCCTTAGGAATTTCGCCCCCGAAATTCCAAGCAAACAACAGCAATCAAAATTATTCCGCATGCCTATCATCCATGGCAATCAACAATCCATGCAACCAATTCTAACCTAGCATGCAGAATTCTAAGACTTAGAACAAGCTACAAATTCATGAGATGTCACGACACTTTAGGGCCATACCTCGAAGAGTTCGGGATGAGCTGCCTTCATCCTCTCTTCCTCCTCCCACGTACAGTCGTTAACATCATCACTCCATTGTACCTTGAGCAACGTAATCGTCTTCCTCCTAAGCTGTTTCGTATCGGTTTCAACAATACGAAGCGGCTTACGAGGTCTCGAAACAACTGGATCAACCTCCAAGTCTTCACAGCTATCAGCAGAAACCACCGTAGTTGGGTCGTGCATATACTTCCGTAGATAAGATACATGAAAAACACTGTGCACACCCGCCATCTTTTCCGGTAACTCCAATCTATAAGCGAGCTTTCCAATACGCTCGATAATCGGGAATGGTCCAACAAATCTCGGAGTTAACTTTCCTTTCTTCCCGAATCTAATGACACTCTTCAGAGGAGAAATCTTCACAAAAACCATATCACCTACGTCGAATTCCAAATCCTTACGACGATTATCGGCATAACTTTTCTGACGATCTTGGGCTGCCTTCATTCGTTGCCGAATGATCTCTATACAATCTGAAGTCTGTCGAATCATCTCTGGCCCAAGTATCAGCTTTTCTCCAGTTTCCAACCAACATGTCGGAGAGTTACACGGTCTTCCATATAATGCCTCATATGGTGCCATACCGATACTCGACTGATAACTGTTATTATAAGCAAACTCCACCAAATGAAGGTGATCTTCCCATGATCCTCCGAAGTCCAAAACACATGCTCTAAGAAGATCTTCCAAAACTCGGTTGACTCTCTCAGTCTGACCATCTGTTTGAGGGTGATAAGCTGTACTCAAACACAACTCAGTTCCCAAAACTTCCTGGAAGCTCTTCCAAAATCTACTAGTGAACAATGGATCTCGATCGCTCACTATACTCTTCGGAACACCATGGAAACGAACTATCCACTTCACATATAATTCAGCCAACTTCGATGCAGTCCTAGTCGATCGAACAGGAATGAACCTTGCACTCTTGGTCAAACGATCTACTATGACCCAAATCCCTTCATTCCCTGCTCTTGTCCTAGGTAGACCATCGATAAAGTCCATCGACACTTGCTCCCACTTCCATGTAGGAACCTCTAATGGCTGAAGCAATCCACTGGGCTTCTTCTGCTCAGCTTTCACCAACTGGCAATTCATACACTTGGAAATAAAATTTCCAACATCCTTCTTCATACCTTCCCAGTAGTAGGTTCTCTTCATATCCCGATACATCTTATTTCCACCTGGATGAATTGTCAACTTCGAGTGATGACTCTCCCTCAGAACTTCATCTCTCAATCCATCTACATCGGGAACAACTAGTCGCCCTTGCTTTCGAAGCCAACCCTCTCGATCGACTTCAAATCCTTTATCCTTTTCTGGATCCAATCCGGATTCCAAATCACGGATAATCTTGATAAGCTTATCATCTCTCCTTTGCCTCTCGCCAATTCTTTCCACAAGAGTAGGCCTTATCGATAAGTTTGCCAACATCTCAGGTTCCAATTCACATCTAGGCCTGAAATCAAATCCAGCCAAATACTCAAGACTCTTCCATTCCGAAAACATGGCTCCCAATCCTGCATGTCTTCGACTTAACGCATCAGCCACTGCGTTACCTTTCCCTGGAGTATAGGCTATACCAAAATCATACGATGCTAAGAACTCTAGCCACCTTTGCTGTCGAAGATTCAAATCCTTTTGGGAAAACAGATACTTCAACGACTTATGATCTGTAAACAGCTCGAATCTAACTCCCAATAGATAGTGTCTCCACATCTTCAAAGCAAACACAATCGCCGCTAACTCCAAATCATGAGTCGGATAATTCCTTTCATGCGGCTTTAGTTGTCGACTAGCATACGCAACAACTTTATGCTTCTGCATTAGCACCGCTCCTAGTCCAGTGCCACATGCATCGGTGTAAACCACCATCTCATCATTCCCACTTGGAATAGTCAAAACAGGAGCGCTCGTCAGTCGCTCTTTCAGGATTACGAAAGCTTGCTCACACTTATCATCCCATCTGAACACTTGGTTCTTCTTCGTCAATCCTGTCAACGGTGCAGCTATCTTGGAAAAGTCTTTGATAAACCGACGATAATATCCTGCTAATCCAAGAAAACTTCTCACATCAGATGCATTCTTAGGCCTAACCCAATCCTGGATCGCTGCCACCTTAGCGGGATCAACCGCTATTCCATTTCCAGAAATAACATGACCTAAGAACCTCACTTCATTCTTCCAGAAGTGACACTTCGAAAACTTAGCCTTCAGCTGATGTTTCCGTAAGATTCCTAAAACAATCCTCAAGTGCGTCTTGTGCTCTTCCTCAGTTCTGGAATAAACCAAAATATCATCCACGAACACAAGCACGAACTTATTCAACTGATCTCTGAACACTCTATTCATAAGATCCACAAAATATGCTGGCGCGTTAGTCAACCCAAACGGCATTACCAGCCACTCATAAAACCCGGATGGTGTCCTGAAAGCAGTCTTCGGCACACTATCCTTCGCCACTCTCAACTGGTGAAATCCCGTTGCCAAATCCATCTGAGAAAACACCTTAGCCTCGTGAAGCTGATCAAACAAGTCATCTATTCTCGGCAATGGATACTTGTTCTTCCTAGTCACCTTATTCAGCTCACGATAATCAACACACAACCTCAACGATCCATCCGTTTTGGTTGCGAACACAACGGGCGCACCCCATTCGGACACACTTCTCCGAATGAATCCTTTCCGCAAAAGGTCATCAACTTGCACCTTCAGCTCTTGCTGCTCCCTCGGTGCCATCCGCCTAAGAGGCATCACAACAGGTCTGGCTCCCTCAACTAGATCGATACGAAACTCGATCTCCCTATGCGGCGGCAACCCTTTGACTTCCTCAAAGACATTCTCAAACTCATTCACAATAGGCACCGATGACAGTCCATCCCGTGGAACAACTAGCGAATACATGAAGCTCATGAAGACGCCTTCTTCATGCTTACATCGTATCACAACCTTTCGCCCTTCCACATTCCCGACTGTCACCTCAAGCCTCTCACAATCAATCCTAGCCGCATACTTCCTAAGCCAGTCCATACCCAAAATAATTCCGAACCCCGCAAAGTTCAGAACAAAGCAATCACAAACAAACGAGCAATCATGACTCGACACAACTAGACCACGACATAACATACACAAACATGACGAACCCCCTACCGGATTAGTCACAACCAATGGCCTATCAACAATATCCGGTTTCATACCTAACCGGCTTACCAAATCATCACAAACAAAAGAATGCGACGCTCCAGTATCAAACAACACTCTAACTGGAACACCACAAATAGAAAGAGTACCTTGAACAACCACACTCTTCCCCTTCTCTTCAGCAGTAGGAGCTTTCGAAGACGATGGAACAGCCCCCAAAGCATAGGCTTGCACAACCTGCCTATCTTTCCTCGGTTCTGGACAATCCTTCTTGATATGTCCCAGCTTATCACAGTTGTAACACTTTCCCGGCACTTTGGGATTCTTACAATCTTTGTAAAGATGGCCCTTCTGCTGGCAGTTATAGCAAGTCACTTCACTCTTCGGCTTCTTCTGGCCATCCCTACCCCTCTGTTGCTGTTGTTTCCTCTTCTTATTGCCACTCTGCTGTGGTTTAGATCCTTCCCTGGTTACAGAAACGACAGAACTTTCCCTAGGAAACAAACTCTCATGCCTAAGAGCTTTTTCCACAAGCTTCTCAAATGGATCGTCCAGATGATCCACTAACTGCCTCCCAAGATAAGCATCCAGACCAGTCACAAACTTTTCATTCTTCTGGTAGGGAGAATCAATATACGATCTGGCATACTTAGACAAAGCTTCAAACTCAGAAATGTACTCAAGAACAGGCCTTCCCCCTTGCTTGAGCTCCACAAACCTCTTAAACAAGACAGATTTCTGGGAAGTAGAGATGAACTTAGCTTCAAATCTAACTTGGAATTGCTCCCAAGTAATCTCTTCTTCTGGAGTATCGATGGTGATAGAATTCCACCAATCAGCAGCTCTTCCCTGAAGCTGTCTCGATGCAAGCTTCCTCTTAGTTGCATCCTCAATCCCTAAGTCACCAAAGATTCTTTTGCAAGCATCAATCCATCTCTGCACCTCAATAGTCGACTCCGTCCCCAAGAAAACTTTCCCTCCAAGAGCAGTATAATCCTTGCAAAGCTTGGCAAAATCCACCGGTCTCGGAGCTTGGACTTGAACTCCCACATCCACAGATGATCCTGAAGCTGGTATTCTCCTCATGATTGAAGTCATCATGGCCTCAAACATAGGAGCATAATCAACAGCTTCCCTAGCATCACGGCTACCCCTCGCAGCTTGTCTCTCACTTCGACTCATCCTTAATATCTGTAAATAAGAATGATTAGAACACCTTAAGAAACAACTGCATAAGGAGTTCAAACCCTTCTAAACTACTATATTATATATAGTAATCATCCATCAAATTACAATTACGTCTCTCTTACGTAGTTACATCAGCGAGCGTTGGCTAAAATCGATTAACCTGGCTCTGATACCAAATGTGACGACCGCCCATGACTCCCGCACCAAATCAAGGAAATAATGCGCTAAAAGGTGTGCCAGGCAGCCATGGACGATAGTCAGGGTAAAACAAAACAGAAGAATCTCTATCGCATAACTCACAGCGCATGGATAAAATACAATAGAGAAATATAATATAGTGAAGCTCCATAGAACAGAACATCATCATATAAGCATCACAGTAGTTTCATACAATCATCTACTCAAATCCATACATGAAAGCCTCACTACAAATCACTCAACCAAATACAGCAGCGGATACCCAGTACATATAGTAAGAAAACTAATATGCAAAGCCTCCTGCTCGTCTTCGTCATCTTTAGCGTAGAACTCCTAGCACAGCACCTGTCACCTGCTACCTAGTCTGCCCATCCCGACATGGATGAACAGCCCAAGGTAATAAGAGGAGACATAAAACCTTGAGTCAGACAAAGTCTTAGTGAGCAGTAAATCAACTATCAAGCATACCAAAAGAGCATAAAGGATAAAAGGAATAGGAACCAAACCATCCCACTCCACCTCTTTCTACAGTGATAGCCCCAGACATACACTAAGGAGAAGCAAGCATAACAACATAGACAATTAAGGTAAAGCGAATACCACTCGAGTCAAGGACGATGTTTTCCAAATACAAACCCCCAAGGCCTAAACCAAGATCAGATAAGCACCCAGAAAACACCGCTCTTGAAGCCGAATGATAATACAACCAAACATCCATGACTCTGGCTATCACTGTTATCCTTGCCTCGATTTCACCGTTAGTTGAATGACCATCTGTCAAGGGCTAATGGTAACCCCGGTTCTAACCATAACTCCGCACACTGCCTTGTGCCTAGGACTTATCTACTTTGCCCAGAGTACTCAACTACCTACCTGTAGTCTTTTGGGTGTCCCGACTACCTACCTGTAGTCGTTATGGGCGCCCCATGTACTCTTGCTTTTGAGCATGCTAGAACCTTCAACAACGACGAGATCCAAGCCTCCTAGCCATCCTTCTTGACGACTATCCTCATACAAGCTCAAGCTACCTCTTGAACAATCCATTATCAACCAACTTGAACTACTCTTCAAGTTATCAACATGCTTGGAATGATCCCTGCTTGGATTAAGCCAAGACTCACATCATACTTCGCTTCATCGCATCAAAGCAAAGTCTCAACTCAACAACATGGTTTGCCTCATCAAATCATGGCAAAGTCCCATCTCAACATCATCCAATCTATACATATGAGCTTCAACATCCGCTACATATGCCTTAAGCAGCTTTCACCATTCAAGAGCCTTCTTCCATAGCTTTTGAATCCTCTTTCATCATCTTGTTCCAAATCAACTACTAGCTAACTTGGAAACAATCAAATCAATCATACATTCAAATAATCAATCATTCAAACAAGATCTATTAAGCAATTTAAGCAATATCAACTATAATGGGAATTTCGTAAATAAACGAGCAAAAGTCCAACATATGTGAAATCATGGTTTTTAGCATAGATCTATCAATTATAAAACATGGGTTTTGTCTCTAATGCTTATTAAACAAACTTGCATAAGTAAACATCTTCAAAAACCATGGATCTAGACTTAGATCTAAGAAAAATGCATGAAATCTCTAACTTTAACACCCAAACATGCCACCAATCCAATATACTCCTTTGGATCCGCGTGAGAGATAACTACCACTCACCAAATCACCAAAACAACCTAAAATCAATCAACTTCAGATCTGGACAGCAAGGACTTGAGCTTGATCCGGAGAAATTTCACTTGAAACGGTGAAATCTAGCTTCTTCGGATGAAAATCTTCAACTTTGGCTCTTGATCTTTGATCTTGATCTTCAATCTTCAATGGATGTTAGCACTTGATAGAAGTAGAGAAAGAAGTGAAGAAAATACCGAAGTCGAGTTCCAAAATGGCAGCACTTCGTCGCTTCGAAATCCGGTGCCAAAAAGTGAGCCAAACCCCTCTATTTATAGGCTGGAATCCCCCTTAACTCGGCCAACTTCTTAACTCGGAGCTCGCTATTAGGTCGTCCCCGACTCATCCTTGCCGACTCATCCTTGCCGACTCACGACCTAAGCGACCCCATACGACCCAACACTCTGCCGACCTATACGACTCAACTACCTACGACTTATCCCCAAGACGCCGACCCAACTACACAACACATACAGGGTTACACGACCTAGTTCCTGCCGACCTAAGCCAAAGCCTTATCCCGACCTAACACGTATGCACGACTCAAAGGCCTAAGTCCCCAACGACTTATCTACTAAGTCGGCCCACCGACCTAACAACACAAGGGATAACGTACTCTACCGACCCAATCCCTGAGTCGCCCCACGACTCATCTCCAAGCCTAACCGAGACAACAACCTAGCTACACAACGGCTCTACGACTCAACGCTTCAATCAAACACGGCCGACTCAACCCTTTGCCGACTCAAGCCAACGACTCAACAACACGCTAACTCGGCCATACGAGTTAACTTTTAAGCCGGCCTCCTATGAGTCGTAACCCGTACACGACTCATCCCTTGACCCCTATCTCGCCTCTCATCTTAAGTCGGTAACCCCTATGCCGTTCTAACTCTTAACTCGGTCCAAATCCCTATCCAGTTAACTCCTATAGCTCGGCCCCTACCTTAGGTCGGCCATACGACCTAAACTTCCTTAGGTCGGTTATGCGACCTAGACTCAACTCGGCAACTCTAGACTCAGTCACGAGTTAACTCCATAACTCGTTCCAACTTATGAGTCGGTCACGACTCAATACTCCAACACACGAGTTACTCTCCATATGACTCAGGCTAGAGACAACACAAACAACACTAACAACCTGTAAATTCTACGATTTATCGACACGTAAAAATACGGGTCGTTACATATTTTAAATAAGTAACTGTCCTTGGACATTATGATTGTATCGACGGATTTCTATTAAAGGTTTTGGTTATAATAAGATAAAAAACTCGTCATGATATAGGAGTTATCCTGGCTTTAAAAGATTTTTATAACTTAAGTAATTTGAAATTTGGTGGAGGAAATAATAAATGTTTTTATTTAGAACATTTTTGCGTATAGAAATCTTTGTTTAAAACAGAAGTTGTTTGAAGATGAATTTGTTTTGGATTAAAAACCAAGAATGGTTTAAAAATTTAAAGTGTGATTTTGTATGTAAATGAGATAAATATGTATATATGTGGATATATGTGATTCCAAAATTGATTTGAGATGAATACTGATGTTTGAATTCTGGAATCCCTCTGAGAATGTGAAGTACAACCCAAAGGAAAATAAGTTTTTTAACTTATAAGTGGGAAGTGATATTAATAAGAATTGGATTTGGAATGAAAATTTTAAATTGAGTAAGGTTAAATGGATTGAATGGAATGGAAATTTACTCAGGACAAGTTAATTAAGTTTTGAACTTATAACCTGAATTGGAAATTTCAAGGTGAAACTAAGATTTAACTTATGAGAGTTAAATGAATTAAATTGTAAAAGTAAAGGTATGGATTTGATGAGAGTTGCAAAAGGGAAGAAACGTGTGTAAATGATTTCAAAATGATTGTTTGAAATAAAAACGGGTTTCGAATCCTGGAAATGTGTGATGGATATTGTTGATTGGTGTTTTAGATAATTTGAAGGTTTATTTACTTTGATATATCCTGCTATCGTCCTGTTTATTATTTATAGTATATAAAACTGTAAATTGGATTATTTCGAATAAATTAAAAAGTGGATTGAAATGATATATCCATTACTGAAATTAAATGGAAATAAAACTTTATTTTGAAACTATCTAAATCATTTTGATTTTTAGAAATAAAAATGAATTTATTGAATGGAACTATTTTGAACTTAAGTTTGAAATGTTAAAACAAAACTTATCAACCAGAATTGTTGAAAGAAATGGGCTTAAACTTTTGAAGTTATAATTGGGAAATAAATTGAATTCCGAAAATCGATTGTTCCAAAAAGATTTGGACTCTTACTCGAATCTTAAAATAAGTTTAAGTAAGGGTAATTTAAATGAATATTTGAAATTTGGGCTCATAATTGAATTATTTTAAAGACTTGGGTTTAAATTAAATATTGAGGGTTAATTTGATTTAAGTGATTAAATCGGTATTTTGAAAACCAAACTTGAATTTATATAAATCGAGAGGGCTTAAAATATGAATATATAATTGGAATTAATTCAAATTGGAATTGAATGGAATTGATTGGAATTGTGATCGAAGTTGAATTAGTTCGAATTCAAATTGGAAATTGATTTGAATTGGAATGGGAATCGAAGTTAATTCAAATTGGAATCTAGATTGAAACAATTTGAATGGAAGTGGAAAATGGAAATTCATTTGAATTGAAGATTGGAAACTAAATCAGTTTGACTCTGAAACTAATTTCAAATAAATTATTTTAATATAAACTGTTTTAAATCTATCTTCTTAAATATTCTAATTAATTTGATTTTCTTTACAAGCTATTTACTATATAAACCATTCTTTTTAAAACTCAAACTATCTTATATTAACTATTTAACTATTTTACAATGATTCAAACTATTTGCTAAATTCAAACTGGTCAGAGTGGAAATTGGTTATATTTAAATCATGGATTTAAATATGAATTTGGATAAAATTGAAGTAATAACCCATATGGAAAATTGAAGCAATTCTAAATTGGTACCAAATTGGATGTTGAGGCAAAAATGATTTTGAAGTGAAGGAGTATATTTTTGAGTAAATATGATGATTTAAAATAAAAGATTGGATAGTATTATAACTGAAACTCACTTTATAAGAAGTAAGTAATGTTACAAATGATTTTGAAAAAAGGAAATCGAACTTGAAAATTTTATTTCGTATTAATGAGATTATAAATGTTAGTTATATATTCAGATTTCCTTGTTGAATTTATAATCACAAGAAATGATCTTGGAAAGTTATTTGAGGGTACTAAAATTGAGTTTATATAAGTATGAAGTGAACTCAGAAGTTATCGATCTGAAAATTATTCGAGTTGAAGGAATGATTTTATATGTATATGAGAATGAAACTGAAAGGGTTCTGAAACTCATTGATTTTGAAAGGCTTTTGATTTGGCAAAAAAGAAAATTTTGGAAATTTGGTAAACCAAATTCGAGAATTATCAATTTTGAAGATATCGATTTTGTGTAAATGAGGTTTATATGTAATGCATATAAATGTATGATTTGAAAGGTACTATATATGTATATAATATGATATGTTTAGGGAAAAGATTGGAAAAAAGGCACCCCATTGAGAGTCGAAACTTATAGTAGGAGATCCACTAAGTGGTTCTTCCTAGAACCCTAAGGGTGAGTTCAATGAGATTAGGATCCCAGAAGACGTCCAGACAAAACTCGAGTTCCTGAGTTTGTATTTAGGATAGCATAATTCGTGTGGCGCTGATGCCTATAGTTACATTGGTATTATTCTATGACGACAACATAACCCTTGTTTAACTATGATCTACTGTGTTCCATAGCGTAAGTCGTGTGGCAGTGATTGCCTACGATCTACGTTTGACTTCGCTGGGAGAGCGGCGTAGCATCGGTAGATTGTGATCTATGTTGTCCACAGAGAAATTCGTGTGCAGCGAGTGCCTACAGTCTACATTGGAAATTGACTGGTGTAGTCTGTGATCTATGTGGTATAGTTTCGTTTGGTAGCGTAATTCGAGTGGCGCTGATGCTTACAATTACACGGGTTTTGCTGTGATGGCAACGCAACCCTGGGTGTAGCTGCGATCTGTTGCAGTTCCCATGGCGAAGTCGAGGGGCGCGGATGTCTACAGTTTTCTTATGGATTTCACCGGGATGGCGAGGTAATAGTCGTGCTAACTATGATCCATTGGAGGGGGTGATGATTTTCATAACATTTTTGAAAAGGTTTTTCAAGTATTTTCACTGAGTGTTGAAAACGGGTCTACTAAGTACTTGTAAATTTTTAGTCCTATGCTTGATCAACGTATGACTGAATTTCTGTGAGAACGAGGATGAACTTGTTAAGACATCGAGTTATAAATAGTATTTTTATATAAAACTAGCTTGGTAATACTATATAAGTTAAAGTGTTTTAAAAAATTTATAATAAAAGAGTAAGGAGTTAAAATGTTTAAAGGATGATCTAACTAACAATAAACATCAAAATTCTAATTCTCGCTTCGTTCCTTTTCGAGGACGAAAAGTTCTAAAGGGGGAGAAATGTGACGACTTGGATTTTCTAATGTTTGTTATTGGGTAATTAACTATTTCCTATTATTGAAATATTAATTAATTAAGTCGAACAAATAAATTTCAGATAATTAAAATATCTGAATATATATGTATTGATTAAATATTGTATTTAATCTTAAATTTTAAAATTCCTGGGTATGATAAATTATATGTATATGTAACTCCACCATTTAAATTAAGATAAAATATCCATGAATATATATAGATAAATATATACATAAGCTTTATGATAATTAAAAATATATGTACACATGTATATAAGTATATAAATACGTATATATGCATATATGAAGCAATGTAAATGAGAATGTGTATAAATGAAAATGTAGATACATACATATATGGGGGCAAATATATGTAGGTAAAAGTATATGTTAATATAAAATAATGTATATGTAAATCCCTTAATATATATATATATATATATATATATATAGTGTATAAAAGTAAATGTTCATACTTAGGGAAACATCCTCATGGTAAGTATTTAATTCTAGCAAGCAAAACATAAAATCAAGTCCCATAAAATAGAAAATCAACTCATATAATCAAATCAACCTTCGTATGAATTAAATCAAAATGAAACAAAAGTAAAATAAAATAAGAAATTTAAGGCCTGTATATGAACAATAAGTTTCAGCCTCTTATTTACTTGTTCCGCTCATCTACATACCCTATGTTATCACATATATACCATTCTAGTTGTTTGCACCAAAATTGGTCACAAACCCCAAATGTCGTGAAAGCACCAATATATGAATATAGATCAGCAATATCTGGACACAAATCTCAAATTCAAGCAACATAGAGAACAACAATTCAGGATAACAAACAATGATACGAGATTTATAGTGGTTTGGCTATCTCCGACCTATATCCACTTCGAATGATAATCCTTCTATTGATGTTCTTCGCAGATTACAGTTGATCATAGCAGATTACAATGAAGAAATTTTAGTACAACGGTAATTATGAAGTGTAAAGTTGAATCCGATAGAGTCTGGACGTCAAATAGCCAAAAAGATCACTTTTCGGTAGGCTCTAGGGGGCTATTTATAGGCGTAGTAGGTTGATACCTCGCTCAAACTTTGGGAGGGTCGTTCAGGCATATGAGTGGGCCCACGCGATCGATCCCATGAAGTTTCGACTCGATCCGTGATCGATACGAACCAATTTCGTATCGATCAAGATTTTGCCCAATGGAGTTGAAACTTGGCATGAACCTTCCTTGGCTTGTACGTAAGCTCATGTGGAAATTTCCTAGCATTGGGACCTATGGATTGTGAGATACGATCGATGCAATCTCGTATTTTTTGAAGGCTGCTGAGTTCGAATCCATAGTTTTGTACCCACCCCCTTCATGTCGATCAAAGGCACGTGCTTTCTCGTGACGTGGAACGATAAACTAGGGTAGATCCACATTCTTCACCGCGTTGAAGGCTTCTCCCCTCGTGTCGTGGACGCTCTTCATTCGTATCCACACATCATGCTCACTCGCATCCATGATTTCACAATGTTATGTTCGCATCCATCGATCCACTCCCTTTTTCTTATCGATTCCAGGGTTACATTTTGTGTCAATTCGGTAAATGTCGATCGATACGAAGTGACCACATGGAATGTGTCCGATCGATACGATATGTAGACCAACGGATGGACACGAAAATTGTTCTCAGAATGGATTTAAGGGTTTCAATAGCTTCTTGTAATATAAGTAATGATGTAAATAATTATTTTCAAATAGTTTACATATATTTATAAAGATGATATTTAAAATATATAAATGGTATTTAAAAGTGAAGCAAGAAATTTTGCAAATGAATTTTTGAAAAGTATTGAAGTATTAAAGATGATTTATTTGCAAATGAAGTTTTCAAATGAATATTGCAAGTAAAATTTATATAAGTTTCTTTGAATGTAGAATTTAAAGATATTATATAAATGAAAAAAAAATTGATTTGCGAAGTTCATTTATAGTAGTATAGTTGGCAAATAAATTTAAATCTCTATTTTACAAGTAAATTTTGGAATATTAAATTGATTTCGAAGTACTAAGAGTATTTTATTGGTTCATTTACTGTTTGAATTTTTTATTAAACCATAATAAATGTTTTTCCTTGATTTGAATATTCATTTTAAAAAAGCGTGTGAAATTAATTGTGAAGATATGAAATTTTAAACTTTGATTTAGAAATTTAATGTAAGATTTGAGTACTCTATTAGTTTCAGTTTAGTAATCTTGAGTTTATACTTATTTTAAAAATAACGAGTCTAATAAATTATCGGATTTAAGGAACTTTATTTTAAAGTTTATTATAATGTTTTGAACTAAATATCTAACATTGTTTTAGACTGTTGAAAAATCTTTGCATAATGCTATGAGGATGTTTTAAATATATCTTATATTTTTACTAAGTGAACGTGGTTAAATGTTTTAACTTAATTTTTAGATATGTTGAAATATTTCTTTTCTCCTAAAGGGCAAATACCAAAAACTTAAAATTTTATTCCATAACCGATTGGAGTTATAAAAATAACTAGGACAGTAGAAGCTTAAGTAATATTTTTTTTTTTGAATGATTCATTAATGACTTAAATATTTAATGGAAACCAAATTAGGTAAGTGATTGATCTTTATATAAATAAATGAATGAAAGGTAAATGATGGAAAAAATACCAATCGAATAGACTTAAATAAATTTAAAATTCTTGTTGTTTGGCTGATGGTAAGTTTGGGAAAGAATATTTCTAGTTGTTGACGTTGTTTGACTAATATATTAAGTAATTATCTAAGGCTGTTGAGCATAGGGTACACTTGACAGTTTATTCATCACCTTGCATGATTTAAGGTTTCTGAACTAAACAAACTATTGGTTACTATGGATGTATGACGGATTCTTTGGTTGCATAAATGGTTGTATTGTTTGTTTGTATATGTTTTATTTTTGAAATATGATACATATATTGCAATTATTAATATTATTGTTTTCCGGACCTCTCTGTACAAAGGAGACTCTACCGAAATTCAAGACTTCGATTTTTTTTGTAAATTTGAGTTATTTTTCTTATTTTTATTAACCTTAACTATGTAGATTTAATTGTTTATAAATTGACCGTTTAAATAAATATAACATATTTTTGGATTCCTACTTGTTTCCTTTCAGGGACGAAAAGTTGAGTGGGAGAGATTGTAATGGCCGGCATTTTTAAACATTTAAAGGTATTAAATTAAATAAGATTTTTAAATAAGATTTTTAGGAATAAAAAAATTAAGATTTTATTGATACAAATTAGATTATATTACAAATTCCGAGGTTAATTAAAATTTCTATTAATGACATATGTATGCAATAATATAAGGATGATAACAAATGTTAGTGTGTATTTTAATAATACTGGTTTATTAACAATTGTCTCAATGTAAATTTCTAATTGATTAGAATAATAAATGTTAATAAGGAATAATAAATGTTTCTTTATTAAAAAAGAATCATATGTTTATTTATTTAAAATGTTTGATAGCTAAAAGATTGATTTCAGAGATGATAAACTATTATTTGGTAAGAAATGTATAATACCTGTTTGTATCCAATAGTGCATAAATATGTTTAAATCACTGTTTGATAAAAATAATTTTTCTATTTTCCATTACATTTATTTAGTCCATTTTGATGTTTATCTTTGTAATCAATTTAAATTAATGTAATTGTATAATTTCAATTAATAAGGGAGAGAACATTAAATTGTAAGTTTATAAGTGTAATTAAACGTATCTTATGTTTTGTGAAAATATAAGAAAATTTTGATTTAACGAAAAGAAGAACGTTTATATCAAATAAAATGAATGTTTCATTTATGAATGTAGATTTAATTTCATTAGAGTAAAGAATAGAATGATTTGTTAAAAAAAGAAATATATTTATTTCAACGCTGTTTTTGCATACCGATTGATTACAAGAATATGAATATAATTTAAGTATGTTATTTATTACTGTGGTGTAAAACAACAAATTTATTAAGATGTTTAAATGACTTAAGGAAACAATTGTCCTATTTCTCATCCATTTTGGTTTATCTGTTTTGAAATTTAACTTTGTTATTAATTACAATTAATGTAATGGAAATATTTCGATTAAAAGGAAAGAAAATGTTGATTGCAATTAATAGACTTGACAAAAGAAACGCATGTTTTGTGTTAAACAGAAATGGTGCTTTAATGGAAATAAAAGAATTAAACGTTTTCATTTTTAAGGTAAGTATAATTTTATTAATTATGCATAGATAAAAACTTATATGTGCACAAATTGAGTATTATTTGAGTGAATGAAATTAATTTGGTTACGTTTCGAAAAAAAAATGAATTTCGAAATGTATATGTGGTCCCTACATATTTTTTTAATTAATTTATTGCATGTACGTTTTAAAATAGTTACCTCATTATTAAAACTTGGTCCATTCGTTTTTCCTTCGGTTTAATACCTAAGCCTAAGCTTTTAGGCTATATTTAATTCTTTCCATCTCATTTATGGTTATAAATTTTTTTATTTTCCTTTGGTTTATAAATTTTCTCATTCCTACATACATTTCCTTATGCATTATCAATGCCTAAAGCATTTAAAAATAAACGTGCATTTTGTCCCTCCACCTTTATTTCCTTATTATTAAATAATCTATAATTTTATTTCTTCATTTGCATTTTAATTCTCCAAACACCTCATATTCATTTAGTTCACATCTTTCAATACTACGTTTTAAGGCTGTTCATATCTTACTTTATTTCAATTCATAGTTTGTTTATATATACGTTATTAGCTTTTCATTTGTTTCCATCTTCATTCCTTTAGTCATATTTCATTTTTTAATCTCATCTTCTGTAGCTTCATTTTTCAAATAAAACTTTCATCTCCCTCTTCACCTTCTTCCTTCCTTTTTCATTTTTTTCTTCTTTACATCTCCTTCTTCTATTTTTTTTTGCTTCATTTTTAATCTTTTTTTCTTCTTCTTCTTCAAATCTTCTTCTTTTTCTTTTTGAAAGCTTCCTTTTCTTTTTCAATTCTTCATCTTCTTTAAATTTTCTTCTTATTTTCCAAACATTCTTCTTTTTTCCAAATCTTTTTCTTCAAATCCAGATCTATAACAACTTCTCTATCTCTTCCGAAACATTCTAAAAAATATTAAGATAGAAGGAAACAAATCAAAAGGAGGAAGTAGTAGCGGATCTAAGTCCGACTAGAAAAGGGAAATCCAGAAGGTGAGTGTTTAAACTCACTCACGAAATACTAAAATATTATTGCAAGTTAAACCAGGTCATATAGTGATAAATTTTTGATTGTTGGTTTGGAATTTTTATTGATATTTAATTTGAATAGCTAAATTCCAATATATGATGACTAATAATTACTGTGACATGTTATTGAATTGGTTGATTTGTTGAATTGATTGATTTTGAATGTTGACTGTATGTTGTGATGGATGCTATTGTAATTGAATGTGTATTTGTTCATTTGTTTGATATATCTTTGTTATCACCCTATAGTTTGTTGTAATTATATAAATTATCATATTGATTATTTGCACACTGAATAAAGATATAAAACCCATGAATTTCAAGTATTTACATCAGAGGAAAAACAGTGTGCTAAATTTACTATTTGAACCTTAAAAATGATTTTGAGAAGCAAACCGTCGTTACCTTATTTGAAAGTTTTCAAAATTAAATTTTGAAACATTGGTAAGTTTCCATAAAATTGAATATCGAAACTTTGGAACATTTTTATAAATCAAATCTCTTGGACTATGAAATTTAACTGGGAATTGTTCTGTAAATTTGTAATTTACTAGAATGGATCTATTGTGAAATCCATTTTATTTTGAATATGGAAACAATAACATTTCCAGAAATTTGAACTTTCAAAAATCTAGTTATCTACATTCCTTATTAAATCTACTTTTGATTTAATTTGCATAAGAATTTTAGTTCTGACTCGAGTGTATTATTTTCCTTTACGCTCGGGTCAGCCTGAGTTTTTCAACATTGAAGACTATTTTTTGGTGGACGAAGATTCAATATATTATTGGTATTTATTATTTCACTACATTCTGTGTTTCGCTGCATTATTTGTTTATTTATGATATATGTAAACTCTGATTTGAATTTGTAAAAGTGTAATCAAATTTTATTTGTAAAACAACTTCATGAACCTTTTATTTGATTATTATATTTTGTTGTTCCACTGCGAGATTCTGTATTTTTTTCTTTCCTTCTTCCTTTTTTACTTATTTACCCATTGACAATCCTTCCTTTTGAATGGTTTGATTATGACATGTGTGGTTTATTGTCGATTTGAACCATCCAAAATGTGGGTCGTTACAATTGAATATACCGTAGAGATCAGCACAACGACGATCAAAACGGTATACAGATACCAGTGGTATGATCATCCAATCAAATGTCAATAACCGGTACCGAAAATGCTGCTATTTTGCCAGAAATAAGATAAACGGGCAATAGCATTCCAAATTTGGAGAAATGAAATATGGCGTCTCACTCAGAATTTGATTTACAAATTTATTGTATAAAAATATTCAAGTTTGAAAAGTATTTTATTATCATCAAATATTAACTGATATAAATTTAAATAAAATTACACAATAAAATAAACTTCCATATTATCTGATGAAAATTTACCGTTTGCTATGTTAAAGTAGACTATTCCAAATATTAAATTTTCAATTTAAAATTTTATTATTAAAAATTTCACAAAATTCAGTTAATTATATTTTTTAAAAACCAGTTAAATTTACGGATTGTTACATCTTCAACAGACGTTATTTTTGTACTTGGAAGATATGAATGAGCAAGAATGAACAAGACTATTGTGGTGTTTATATTAGTTGTATTGCTTAAATCACATGGCGACAATCTTGTTTGAATACAAAGTGGCTACAGTGTCCTTTCACATCGGAATACTATAGCCACGTTGCACAGTTTTAAACATATGGCAGCCACCATTGATGGAAATGAATACAAATTAGCTACTGTATCCTCTCACATCAGAACATTGTAGCCAAATTGCATGGTTTTAAACACATGGAAACCATTATTAAATGTTTGAATTCAGATTGTCTTTACTCACTTAGCAGCAAGTGATGGTGTTTGAATTCAAAGTGGCCACAGTGCCCTGTCACAGTTGAACACTTCTTCGCCATCATCAAGCTCATACATGTTTTCCATTATCACTCATTAAGCATACAAAAATGGTGGATTACAACCATACTTTTTTGCCATCATCTTACTCGTACGAAGGTCCTATAAGTCACGTTATTCCACCGAATATGTCTTTTCCTCAATCAATAACTGAGTGGTATGTTGAAATGGAGTAAATAAGTTATGAGGATGTAAGAGAACGTGAGAGAGATTTGCAAGAGAGTAAGCTTATGGAGGATGGAAGAAGGCAAAAGTAGAGCGGCCTAGTCACATTATAACATTGCGAAGAAGGCATGAATAAAAAGTAGTGTGCATCTCCTCGATGTCCCTGTAGTCTGCTATATTTCGATATACACATACAGGTATAACAACACCCCTTCTAACCTCATCATCAGCCAAAGCCGGTAAATAAGCATAATATGATTTAAGTTCCTTAAAGGAACTATCAAATAAAACTGACGCGCAGTCTGGTCAAGCAATCTCGATACCGGTCAGCATATAAAAATCTAAAAGAATCAATCCCAACTTAAAATTAGGAAAATGAAACGTGTGAGTAGTAGGCGACCATCTCTCAGTAAGGACCTTTATTATGCAACGGTCGACATGTACAAATATAGGTAAAGCTAGAAATTCACCTAAAGGTGATGCAAGTAGTCTATCCGAAATCGGTTGAGGTAATGTGATATAAAACTCATAAATACACTTATACTAACTACCACACATAGCTACATGAGGAACCTATATAAGCAATTAATTAACGTTGATGGTAAACTAAGCAAACCAATAACATTTTTAGTTTGTGAGTGTTCATCTAATAATTACATAGTAAAATTATATCTGTGGCTTCGCTAGCATTATAGTAAGTCAATTTACTATAGTCGAGGGGAGTTCATGTAAGGATCGTAGACCATCTGCAGTCATGGTAGTATTTGGAATGATATGAGTTGCACCGGCATTGGCATCCACCGTGGGTCGGACAGTCCGTCTATTGGTTTTGATGGAGAGTAGCGTCATTTGGACGTCTTGATCAATAAATTAGAAAAGGTAAAAAAGGAAATTGAGTGGTAAATAAATGAGGGCAGAAAAGGAAAACACGTCTCATATGGGCCTTTAGTCCAGATGTTTGTTCAATAGACGCCTGATGCTCAAGCGTTTGTTGAACAAACGTCCGGTCTCATAAACTGTTGAAGGATTCGTGAGCTTACAAAATGTAAGCTCACATTTTGTAACATATGCACTCCAAAACTATTGGAGATGCTCTTATTGTAGTATTTTATGGTTAAATGATAAAACTCGGTAGCTTTTTATACTTTCTATATTTCTTTTTTTGCCATTTTCTCATATAATGATATCGTACACTGTCCATTTTTTTACCTGCTGCTATTTTTGTAGCAATTAGAGATTAGTGAAAAAGATGAGATGAGCAATGATTTTGTTATGCAGGTGGCACGGGAGGCAGCGAGTAGAGGTGTATTTTTATTTGTTAAGGTTAGGCTTTGAGGAGACGGCTATGAAGGGTGACAATTATGGGAGGTGACGACTACGAGCAACGTTGAAGCGTGAGGAAAGAGTAGTGTAGGGGACACGATGACATGGGAAGTGGTGGCGTGGGAAGCATCGATTGATCTATGTGTAAGTGAAGAACGAAATGTGTCTTTATGGCTAAATTTTAAAGATGATTTCCTATAAACCATTGAAGTCTGTAATTTGAACTAAATTGCCATATTATTTATACACACATATATGTAATACATACATACACACATACATCCATACATACATCCATGTGCGTGATATATTAAAATAAACATTAAATTAATTAATATGTTTAATTAATTAAATACTAAATGCTATAAAATAAATATGATTTTATTTTAAATAGATAAATCAGATTCAATGCAATTGATAGATTACATAAGCTCATTAAGATCCAATTACAAATTTATGCGTTTCACCCGATGCCAAACTGGTAAGGACCCAACACCAATAACCAATCACTTAGAAATGTCGCAAATTTGATGTCGACAATTTATTCATACATCCGCCGCTGGCATCGACTTTAATGGGAGAGTAAATAAGGTGATGCAATTTTACATCAGATCCAAGGTTGTTAACAAATTTGATACCTAGCATCCAAGATTTGAAGACTACCCATATTTTAACTTGCTTTATTTCTTCCATGTCCAAAATAACAAGGATTAATATATTTGGGACATCTCTTTAGGTGACTAGCCTTAAAATTTTGTAGAATTGTTACTTTGAGTTACATGAATCGATGCCAGAAAGTGTACAAAGTTAGCCACCACCTATACATTATGAACTTCCTTCAAACATCACTCCTTCATGGAGTTCCTCTCTAATGTGTGAGTTCTCCTCTAATGGCACACACATATAAATGCATGCACACAAACGAATAGGTAAAGTGTAAAATAAAAAATTCCAACATCGAAAATAAAGAAATTAAATCAACACTAAAGTGCAAAGTTTACTCATTTTCTTTTGTAGTTTTAACAATTTTATTGAAAATTGGTGCAATAACAAAAACAAAAATGACTTAAGTAACGAAAAAGTCACGAAGTTATACCTAATGTCAATGGTTAATGATGTGGAGATCTTTGAGCCCTATCATCGTAATAAGGATGTCGTAAGCTGTGACGTCCCATCTCGAGACCTATATTAACAAACTGTATTACGGAGTAATGCTGTCTGCTAATGCAGAGAATAGAACTGTTTAGTAGCGACCATCTATAATATTGTCTTAATATCTATTGAATACGTCGATTAGTGCTCTGTATTCTTTTTTTCTAACTCAAGTGGATCGACGTATCAAATAAATGCTTAATACAAAACTACAGATGGCTATAGGATCTATCAGAATAAAATACAACAACTCAAATGCATATTTTATGTATAGATGATACCTAACATTTAAAAGATAAAAAAACGAACAAATTTCAGAATGCAAGGAAAATATGGAAGCAAGATAATAGTCCCTGTAGTCTGCTATATTTCGATATAGACATATAGGTAAAACAACACCCCTTCTAACCTCATCATCGGCCAAAGCCGGTAAATAAGCTAATATGATTTAAAATCCTTAAAGGAACTATTAAATAAAAATGACGCGCAGTATGGCCAACCAATCTCAATATCCGTCAGCATATAAAAATCTAAAAGAGTCAATCCCAACTTAAAATCAGGAAAATGAAACATGTGAGTAGTAGACCACCGTCTTTCGGTAAGGACCTTTATTATGCAACGGTCGACATGTGCAAATATAGGTAAATCTAGAAATTCACCGAAAGGTGATGCAAGTAGCCTATCCGAAATCGGTTGAGGTAATGTGATATCAAACTTAGAAATACACTTATACTAACTACCACACATAGCTACATGACGAAACTATATAAGCAATTAATTAACATTAATGGTAAACTCTACATGACGAACCTATATAAGCAATTAATTAACATTAATGGTAAACTAAGCAAACCAATAACATTCTTAGTTTGTGAGTGTTCATCTAATAATTACATAGTAAAATTATATCTATAGCTTCGCTAGCATTATAGTAAGTCGATTTGCTATAGTCAAGGGGAGTTCGTGTAAGGATCGTAGATCGTCTGCAGTCACGGTAGTATTTGGAATGATATGAGCTGCACCGGCATTGGCATCTACCGTGGGTCGGACAGTCCATCTACTGGTTTTGATGGAGAGTAGCGTCATTTGGACGTCTTGATCAATAAATTAGAAACTGTAAAAAAGGAAATTGAGTGGTAAATAAATGAGGGTAAATGAGGAAAACACGCCTCATATAGGCCTTTAGTCCAGATGTATGTTCAACAGACGCTTGATGCTCAAGTGTTTGTTGAACAAACATCTGGTCTCATAAACTGTTGGAGGATTCGTGAGCTTACAAAATGTAAGCTCACATTTTGTAACATATGCACTCCAAAACTATCGGAGACGCTCTTATTGTAGTATTTTATGGTTAAGTGATAGAACTCGGCAGCTTTTTATACTTTGTATATTTCTTTTTTTGGCATTTTCTCATATAATGATATCGTACACTGTTCATTTTTTTACCTACTGCTATTTTTGCAGCAATTAGTGAGAAAGATGAGATGGGCAATGATTTTGTTATGTAGGCGGCATGGCAGGCAGCTAGTAGAGGTGTATTTTTATTTGTTAAGGTTATGCTTTGAGGAGACGGCTATGAAGGGTGACAATTATGGGAGGTGATGACTACGAGCAACGTTGAAGCGTGAGGAAAGAGTAGTGTAGAGGACACGACCACGTGGGAAGTGGTGGCGTGGGAAGGTGCGATTTGATCTATGCATAAGTGAAGAACGAAATGTGTCTTTATGGCTAAATTTTAAAGATGATGTCCTACAAACCATTGAAGTTTGTAATTTGAACTAAATTGCCATATTATTTATACACACATATATATGTAATACATACATACATACATCCGTGTGTGTGATATATTAAAATAAACATTAAATTAATTAATATGTTAAATTAATTAAATACTGAATATTATAAAATAAAATATGATTTTATTTTAAATAGATAAATCAGATTCAATGCAATTGATAGATTACATAAGCTCATTAAGATCATAATAGAAATTTATGTGTTTCACCCGCTACCAAACTGGTAAGGACCCAACACCAATAACCACTCACTTAGAAATGTTGCAAATTTAATGTCGACAATTTATTCATACATCCGCCGCTGGCATCGACTTTAATGGGAGAGTAAATAAGGTGATGCAATTTTACATCAGAACCAACGTTGTTAAAAAATTTGATACCTAGCATCCGAGATTTGAGGACTACCCATATTTTAACTTGCTTTATTTCTTCCATGTCCAAAATAACAAGGATTAATATATTTGGAACATCTCTTTAGGTGACTAACCTTAAAATTTTATAGAATTGTAACTTTGAGTTACATGAATCGATGCGAGAAAGTGTACAAAGTTAGCCACCACCTATACACTATGAACTTCCTTCAAACATCACTCTTTCATGGAGTTCCTCTCTAATATGTGAGTTCTCCTTCAATGGCACACACATATAAATGCATGCACGCAAACGTATTGGTAAAGTGTCAAACAAAAAATTCTAACATCGAAAATACAGAAATTAAATCAACAATAAAATGCAAAGTTTACTCATTTTCTTATGTAGTTTTAATAATTTTATTGAAAATAGGCGCAATAAAAAAAAACTTAAGTAACGAAAAAGTCACGAAGTTATACCTAATGTCAATGGTCAATGATATGGAGATCTTTGAGCCCCATCATCGTAATAAGGATGTCGTAAGCTGTGACGTCCCATCTCGGGACCCACATTAACAAAAAGTATTACGGAGCCATCTGCTAATGCGGAGAATAGAACTGGTTAGGAGCGACCATCTATAGTATTGTCTTAATATCTATTGAATATTTCGATTAGTGCTCTGTATTCTTTTTTTGTAACTCAAGTGGATCGACGTATCAAATAAATGCTTAATACAAAACCACAGATGGCTGTAGGATCTATCAGAACAAAATACAACAACTCAAATGCATATTTTATGTATAGATGATACCTAACATTTAAAAGACAAAAAAATGAACGAAATTCAAAATGCAAGGAAAATATGGAAGCAAGATAATAGTCAACTGAACTACATAAGAATAAAAATTTAATTGCGAGAAAATCCAACGAGTAATAATGTGAAAAGTTAACGCATCTGTAAGAAAACAAAATAATAAAAGTTAAGGCTTTGTTCGGTTTCAATTCAAGTTTTTCGTTTTCAAAATTCATCACAAAATATGTAAAGAGCAGAGTAAAATATTTAAAACTTCGAGTTACTATGACGATGAAGAAGGAACTGCAGATGAAATGGAGGGATGGACCAATTTTTACTCTTTTGTTATTTTCCAAAATATGAAGAAGAAAACTAGTTTTTTATTTTGTATATTGAGTTCATTTTTTAAATTTGTTGTTTCTTTAAAAAAAAACACATGAAACGTATTCTGATTTGTTTAGACGAAAACACAAAACTAACGGCAAACCAACCCAAGCCTTAAAGTTTTCATTCTATACGGTTATGGTCATAGAGTGATGGCAGTACTTCGCTAGACAATCACTTAAAATAACAGTAATTTTGGTTACGCTGATAAACAATATGTTAACGCTAAAATGTGAACGCTAACACCCCGGTGTGTAAAGTGTAGTTGTGAAAGCACCACCCGATAGATCGGGAAAGAATTACAAGCAAGTAATAGCAGAAAAGCAGTAAACAACAACGATTTTATAGTGGTTCGGCTTAAGGATATAGCCTACGTCCACTCTAAGTACTTTTATTAATAATCCCGTTACAAACTGATACAATTCTTCTCAAGTACAATACACTTCAAGTTACAAGTGATTTGGAACAAGTCTTAAGCTTCAATGTCGATTAGAGTTCTTAGATTCATGTTGAAGATGTGTGGTTTCTTCGTGAATTTCTTTGACGTATTCCTCCAATCTTGGAAGCTCTAAGTGTTGACGAAGTTCTCAATGCAGCAAGGTAACGGTGTGTGAAGAGAATGTGCCAAAAGTCCCTTGAATGTTGGAGGTGGCCGTGTATTTATAGGATTTTTCAGCCTTGAGTCGTACCCGACTCATGCTTGACTCGTGGCCGAGTCAAATTAGGTCATGGCCGACTCATTGAACCAACCCTTGATTGCTCCACGGTTCATTCTTCTGCTGGATTATACGCCAAGTCCTGAGTCGCTTACGAGTCAACCTCCCTTGGCACAGGCACTATGGCAATGGATTACGACTCAATGGCTCTGAGTCTTGAATGAGTCATTAGTTGTGAGTCGTTAAGCCGTTAACGACTTATCAGGTGACGGTATATAAACGAAGCGGCACAGGGATCCACTTTCTTATGTCGTCACTTCCCCTGAGTCGTTTCATAAGATGAGTCGCGAACCTGTTGAGTCGTTGAACCATGAGTCGTTGTAAGCTCTGAGTCGCTGAGTCGGTAACACCCATAAGTCGCATAGCAGTTGAGTCGTTGATCCACTGAGTCGTTACAAACCTTGAGTCGTTGAAATCCTTAGGTCGGTCAGCGCCATGAGTCGCTAACTCCATGAGTCGTTAACCCGTTGAGTCGGCCAGCACCTTTAAGTCGCTAAGGTTATAACCCGGTGAGTCGTTATCCCTCCTGAGTCGTTAAGTCGTAACCCTTCAAGGCCGTTGAGTCGGCAACCAGATAAGTTGAGTCGTGTCTTTCTTGAGCCGGTAGGTCGCTTCATTGGTTAGGTCGCTGACTAGTTAAGTCGCTGGCTTACTTCACTCTTTAAGTCGTATACCGTTTTGGTCGGGCGCTGCCCCGCACCCCGCCGGGGGCGCTGCCCCCTGGACCCCTGCGACCTGACCGGTCAGGTCGAACACCGTAGGCGGTGGCGTTGCCCCCGCACCCCCACCTTGGGGGGTTGGCACCCCCCCTGGACCCCCCCTCCGTAGGGTATCTTATCTGAAAATTCATTCAACAGAACTTGCTTTATTGGGAGGTTAAATTGACCATCCTTCGAGATGAACTATCATTGGCTTCTCGGTCGATTTTTGATATCACGGCCTTGCTGAAAAAGTGGAGTTAACACTTGCCCCTCGATGTATACGCCTAGGGACTAGGTCGTGTGCTTCGATTCTTCTTAACTCGTGCTTTACTGAGCTGCTGAGCTTGTACTTAGGCAACTTTGCTTTGTTTCGACCTGAAGCTTTTTAAACTTGACCAATGCGATTCAATGGAACTTTGACCTGAATTTGCTGCATCTCTTTACAGATTATTTTAACAACCTGTTAAACGCAACATTTGCAGAAAAATAGGGCGAATATACTCATCACTGATTGCCCATATCGAGTGATGGATTAGATCAAAGAACTGGTATTTAACTGTAAGCAAATTAGTACGGTCTTGATGAAGTGTTGCGAATCAACTTTCTTGAATGAAGTATCAACACAAAGTTTACACAGTTATAACTGCTATCTGCATTGACACCGCACTTACTTTCAAATAACAAGCCTCGAATTTTTCTGAATTGACATATGCCAACCAGTATTATTTCAAGTATCGCTTTAATTACTTGTTATTTTAGTAGCTTTGCACAACACTTCACACGCTTTTTAGAAAACGTGCACCTTTACTTTTTAATATTCAGTTCTTCATATAGAATGTCTTTTCGATAAGAAGAGTAGTGGGGCAAACTGGATCTTTCCATTTCTGGGATTTTGAAAATCCGAGTTGTCCGGTACTAATTTCATCCTTTACTTTTGCAGCACTCCCATCCTCTTTCCGAATATTCCAGTCACAAGTGAATTTTTAAAAGATTAAGTACTGTGACGGTTAAGGAGAGGAGCATTAAATTTTTTGCTGAACGATGAATTTTTGCACTAATTCGGATTTTTGCACTCTTTTTGGTCGACCTAGCTTCACGATGCCCCTGGTTTTCAAGCAGAAACTTCAGATGCCCCAGCTTTCGCAAAGGAACTTGCATCAATGGAACCTATTGCGGAAGCCTTATTGGTGTAATGTTTTACTCCATTTGACGGTGTGGCGTCATCCTTCTTGTTTTTCCTTTTGAAACCTGCACATGCATAACAAATTTTATAGAAACTTTTGTCTGTATTTGAGAATGTATTTATTCCACATTTTCATACAAGTTTCTTTATTCTCTTTGCATGATATTACAGTGAGCTTGTGGTACGTTGCTTGGGTTCTGCTTTTATTAATGTAGCAATATTATATTGCCCCATACCACAGCTCATTGTAATATTCTCCATTTTGAGGAGATTTTTTGGAGAACAATTCTTCTGTTTTTAGAAGACTTGTACTCTTACTTTAGAGAATAACTCTTCCATTTTGAGAAGGCATGCACTCTTTCTTTAGAGAATAATTTTCCATTTTTGAGGAAATATTATTCTTGCTCTGGTAGAGTGCGCCTTGTATTGGAGAAGCCTTTTTTCCCTTTTTTTTTTGTTGCGCCTCGCTAGAGGGCTTTGATTTGACATTTCAACTCTGGAGGAGTGGGCATCCACAGAGATTGCACTTCAGCTCCGGTGAAATGTGCCTCCGAAGAGGTCTTTATTTAGCACTTCAGCTCTGGAGAAGTGGGCCTCCGAAGAGTTTGCACTTCAACTCTGGTGAAATGTGCCCCCGAAGAGGTCTTTATCCTCTGAAGGGTTGTGCCTTTGAGTAGGGCTTTAGTTTAAGCTTCAAACATGGGAAGCGTGCCTCATTGGAGGTCTTTAGTTTGCGCTTCAAACATGGGAAGCGTGCCTCATTGGAGGACTTTAGTTTGCGCTTCAAACATGGGAAGCGTGCCTCATTGGAGGACTTTAGTTTGCGCTTCAAACATTGGAAGCGTGCCTCATTGGAGGACTTTAGTTTGCGCTTCAAACATGGGAAGCGTGCCTCATTGGAGGACTTTAGTTTGCGCTTCAAACATGGGAAGCGTGCCTCATTGGAGGACTTTTGTTTGCGCTTCAAACATGGGAAGCGTGCCTCATTGGAGGACTTTAGTTTGCGCTTCAAACATGGGAAGCGTGCCTCATTGGAGGACTTTAGTTTGCGCTTCAAACATGGGAAGCGTGCCTCATTGGAGGACTTTAGTTTGCACTTCAAACTTGGGAAGTGTGCCTCATTGGAGGACTTTTGCCTCCGAAGAGGGCTTGTGTGTTTTCTTTCTGCTTGCCCATGCCTCTTCACCATCCGCACGATTCCTCGTTATCATTTACACAGCCATGTTCTTTTCTTTGCCAGTTATTTGTCTCTTTTCCAGAGAAATGCTCCTCATTATTAAGTAAATCCATAAGGCAGACCCAAACTACCCGACTAGATGTCTGTTTGCACAAACGATCTTCGTCGGTTAGCGAGGTCCTGAAACCTTCGCGTTGGGAAGGTGCCCTTTTGGTAATATCAACTGTTCGCGAGGAACATTTCTTATGCAGGAATTCAATTTGGAACCTTTTTTGTCTTGACATTTATTCGCTCAATGACTTATAGGAATCGCTTTGCTTTGCGATGTGCTGACTAGGTAAGCTTTGCTTTGATTGCCTGCAATATTAAATCGACATTTTAGCAATATATTCAAGATATTTGGCATATCGAAATGAAACAGGTCTTTTATAGTAATAGAAAACACAAGATTTATAGTTCCTATATTTCATTTGCAATGTTTTTACAACAACTTTTAATATGAGAATGATAAATCCATTATTCTTTTACAAATTTGTAACAAAGCCTTAAAGTAAAACATGGATGCAAGTCATTGCTGTCCGAAGCTTCTCGGGATCGAATCTCCGGTGTGAGAACAGGAACATTCTCTCCCTTCGGGGCTTTGCTTAGAGCATGAGTGTATCCTTCCATCTTATCATGATTCCTGTCTGCCGGGTGAGGGGCTCCCCTGAGTGGATGAGGATGGGTCATTCCTGTCTCTTTTGACATATTGCTGGAGTTTATTCTCTCTCAATAGTTCTTCAATCAAATTCCTTAAATGACGACATTCGTTGGTGTCATGACCAGGTTGGTTGTGGAACTGACAGAACCTCCCATTATGCATAGCATTTTTCCCAACCTTCAACTCAGGTGGCTTAGGATAATCAAAAGCATCCTTGGTTGCGAGAAAGATGTTCTCCAGAGTATCAGTTAAGAGAGTAAAGTTTGAAGGTTTAAAGCGGCGAGCTTTCTTCAAGTCTCTCTGCTTTTTTCCACCATCGTTCTTCCTCTTCTGTCCTCTAGATTCTCTTTTATCAGAAGTATCACCGACATTCAAAATTTCAGCCTCGATTGCTCTTGATGTCGCAGGAAAGCTTTCCAAACGCATAAATTCATCAGCCTTCTTATAGAATTTCTCAAGTGAGTTTGGCTCCTTCATTTTTAGCCATTTACCGAATTCACTCGATTTATCGATAGCCCGCATTAGATAAGTCAAAACCATCCTTGGCTCTGCGTTCTCGACTTCAGCTAGGGCTATATTGAAACGATTTAAGAATGATCTGGTAGATTCTCCGGGGTTTTGTTCTAGACTAGAGAGAGACATTATATCCTTGGCTTTTGTAGCATATAGCCTGAACTGATCCTTGAACTTTCGTGTTAAGGCAAAGAATTGATCCACGGATCTAACTGGCAGCTTTGTGAACCAAAGTAAGGCCATTCCCTCTAAGTATACCGGAAAGTAACGACACTTGATCTCATCTGTTGCTCTTGCCCCGGTCATATGCCAATCATACTTGTACAGGAATTGGTTAGGGTCACTTGTCCCTCGATAAGCTGGGATGGTAGGAGGTACAAATTTCTTTGGAAACTCTGCCTTCAAGATTTTTTCGGTGAACGGTGTCTTACTTGGAGCAAACCCCCAATCGTTTTCATCCTCTTGCCTTTGCATGCTTTCTTTCATAATCGAGCGAACCATCCCTGATAGGTACTCCTCATCGTTCAGAGGTCTTGCCGGGCAGACGTCTGCGTCTGCTGTTCTTTCGGAAGTTTGCCTGGGCAAATCTTCGCGAACAGTTGGTTGCGGCCTTGAACCTTCAGCTTGGGAACGTCCCCTTGCAGTGGTGTTGTCTGCTTTTTGAGGAATACCTTTCTCTTGGGGGTCACAGGCATCTTCAGCATAGATTGTTTCATTATCCTGTCGTTGGTGATTTGCCTCAAGTAGGGCGTTTAACCTATCCATAATCAAGGCATTCTGGGCATTCTGGGCTTCCAACTGCGCATTCTGAGCATTCAATTGCTGATTCAATCCCAAAACTACGGCGTCCAATTCTGCTCGTGTAATTCCAACACTCGGAGCTGCTTCATTTAGAGCAAGAGAAGTGGTAGTATTCTCATGAGCATCACCGGATCTATCTGATCTAAGCTGTCTTCCAGTAGCCATTATCTCGGATAAACTTCTAGTCTTTAGAGAGATTCTTTCAACAAACTTTCGCGAAGCAATGGTGAAAGTATTCTCCTGAGTTCAATTCTCAGTGAAAGCACCAAAAATGTTAACGCTAAAATGTGAACGCTAACACCCCGGTGTGTAAAGTGTAGTTGTGAAAGCACCACCCGATAGATCGGGAAAGAATTACAAGCAAGTAATAGCAGAAAAGCAGTAAACAACAACGATTTTATAGTGGTTCGGCTTAAGGATATAGCCTACGTCCACTCTAAGTACTTTTATTAATAATCCCGTTACAAACTGATACAATTCTTCTCAAGTACAATACACTTCAAGTTACAAGTGATTTGGAACAAGTCTTAAGCTTCAATGTCGATTAGAGTTCTTAGATTCATGTTGAAGATGTGTGGTTTCTTCGTGAATTTCTTTGACGTATTCCTCTAATCTTGGAAGCTCTAAGTGTTGACGAAGTTCTCAATGCAGCAAGGTAACGGTGTGTGAAGAGAATGTGCCAAAAGTCCCTTGAATGTTGGAGGTGGCCGTGTATTTATAGGATTTTTCAGCCTTGAGTCGTACCCGACTCATGCTTGACTCGTGGCCGAGTCAAATTAGGTCATGGCCGACTCATTGAACCAACCCTTGATTGCTCCACGGTTCATTCTTCTGCTGGATTATACGCCAAGTCCTGAGTCGCTTACGAGTCAACCTCCCTTGGCACAGGCACTATGGCAATGGATTACGACTCAATGGCTCTGAGTCTTGAATGAGTCATTAGTTGTGAGTCGTTAAGCCGTTAACGACTTATCAGGTGACGGTATATAAACGAAGCGGCACAGGGATCCACTTTCTTATGTCGTCACTTCCCCTGAGTCGTTTCATAAGATGAGTCGCGAACCTGTTGAGTCGTTGAACCATGAGTCGTTGTAAGCTCTGAGTCGCTGAGTCGGTAACACCCATAAGTCGCATAGCAGTTGAGTCGTTGATCCACTGAGTCGTTACAAACCTTGAGTCGTTGAAATCCTTAGGTCGGTCAGCGCCATGAGTCGCTAACTCCATGAGTCGTTAACCCGTTGAGTCGGCCAGCACCTTTAAGTCGCTAAGGTTATAACCCGGTGAGTCGTTATCCCTCCTGAGTCGTTAAGTCGTAACCCTTCAAGGCCGTTGAGTCGGCAACCAGATAAGTTGAGTCGTGTCTTTCTTGAGCCGGTAGGTCGCTTCATTGGTTAGGTCGCTGACTAGTTAAGTCGCTGGCTTACTTCACTCTTTAAGTCGTATACCGTTTTGGTCGGGCGCTGCCCCGCACCCCGCCGGGGGCGCTGCCCCCTGGACCCCTGCGACCTGACCGGTCAGGTCGAACACCGTAGGCGGTGGCGTTGCCCCCGCACCCCCACCTTGGGGGGTTGGCACCCCCCCTGGACCCCCCCTCCGTAGGGGATCTTATCTGAAAATTCATTCAACATAACTTGCTTTATTGGGAGGTTAAATTGACCATCCTTCGAGATGAACTATCATTGGCTTCTCGGTCGATTTTTGATATCACGGCCTTGCTGAAAAAGTGGAGTTAACACAATATTTACTTCAGGTTCGTAGCAGTGGAAATACAGAAGTAAAAATGGTCGGCTTTTATGTAAAAATAGACCTCCTTCTTCCTTTAACCAAAACCCTACTCTAGTAGATTTTTCCATTTACCATCAAAAATTATCATCTTTACTGAAAGGGAACCCAACCATATCATCTTTGTGCTGCCTTCAAAGCCATTCACAAACCGATAGAGCGATGAAGAAGAGAAGGCCTTTTTGCCCTCACGCAGGATCGAACTACGGACCTCCAGTTTACAAGACTGGCGCTCTACCACTGAGCTATAAGGGCTGCTCTACGTACAGAATTGTAAATCATCTTCATTTATCTCTACTGAATTGGATCAAAAAAAATTCACCCGAACATGCAAGCTCTAGCTCTGTTAAAAGTAACGTGGACGAAAGCTACAAGATGAAATAATTAGCATCGAAGTAGTTCACTACGTATTGTTTGTTCCCCATTAGAGATAATAACATATAATTGATTAAAGATACGTTAGTTTCCAAATTAAGTCATGTATTAGTATTGATGTACTGATCTGAGTTCCTTCAGTTCAAAATAATTGGACTGGCATACCAATGACTGGCATACCGATGACTGGTAACCGTTACACCGGTAATGGTAAATTACCGTTTGTATAAAAAAATAACAAGTTGATATATTTTTACGTCGAATGACGGTTCATTGTATGTCTTGTCACTCAATATCGCATATAGAAAAGAAGTGTATTTATCATCATTTGAGTTGAATACCAGTATGTGTAGTTAATGCCCCGCTATAACCCCGTTATATCTCATAGCGGATTTCTACCGCAATGATTTTTCCATATAGCCCCAAAATATGGACTTTTCGCTTTAATCCCCGCTATTTCCGCTATATCCCGTTATTCCCGTTATAATTTGCTATTTCTGCTATATCTTCTTTGATAAAATGAATTAAAAAATTGCATTTATACATTATAAAAATTATGAAATTAATTTATTTGATTTAATTTTCAATATATTTTCAGAAATGAAAATACTCTAATATTCTACTAAATTCAATTATGTTATATAACATTTTTATGTTTATTTAAAGTATATTCACAAATGTTTTTTCTTTAAAATTATTTATGTATTAATTATAATTCAATTGAATGATAATTTTTCATTTAATTACCATTTATATATTTGTAAAAACATTAAGTACGAGTTTTATATGCTATTTTAGAGCCATCCGATATATCCCGCTATATCCTCACTATATCCCCGCTATGACTTTTTACACCACCGCCGCTTTGAATCTTTCGAGCGCTTTAACTACATAGATACCAGTGTAATGAATCATTTTACATGAATATCAGTGTATTATGAATGGACTGGTAAATTACCATTACCGTTGGTTTTGAAAAAATATTACCGATGTCTTACCATGAAAATGGTAAATTTACGGTTACCGTGCCAATTATGTTGGTATATCGATTTTACTTTAAAATGGTAAACGATTGACTGGTAAGGGTAAATTTACCATTATCATACAACCCTAGTTCCACTCATAGTTATTGGTCAATGACCCTGCAAAGTATATTTCCACTTTAACCGCCTCGACGATAGACCATAAGCAACTTTCTCTTTTTATCCCAAATCATTACTTCCATCTTACGAGATAGATATATTTTGTGTTGTTTTTTGGTTGAATTCATACATATAATATTAAATTATTCTATAGTAGCTCAAACTTCAGCGAGATGAAGAATCATGTAATCAATCCTCTACGTATCCGAGATTGCTTCATTCTTTGATAACTTCTAATGGTGATCTAGCTGAGCAGTTCCTGTAAAATTTACATGCAGGTAAGCAATCTATTTTTAGTCATTTCTTTCCATCATACTTATTATCGACAATATGATGTGCTATGATTTTCATTGTGTGAAAACTTTCTAATGCCTTTTCATTTGAGTTTACCCACCATTTTCTGTGATATAGATTGTAGGATCATTATATTTCATCTTTGTATAAATTAACAATTGTTTCAATCCATCCGGAACAATGTATATCCATGAACCATGTTGCAAAACATGATATAAATTAACTAAGTAATTACTAAACGGTGATCAGTCCTTCAAAAACCTGAGTTTTGACATAAAGATAAGTGATTGAAAAATAGAAGTTGTATTTACCGAATCACAAATCGGTACACTCGCTTTTTTCTGTGAAAATAAATGATTAGTTAGAAATAGTATAGGAACTAATAATGAGTAACAACGTGGTATAAAGTAGTAGAAAAACCGATGTGTCATTACTTGCTTGTGTATGTTTCCTCAAACTAGAATCAATATCCAACAACATTTAACTTTACAAAACTAATCATGTTTTTCACCTTGTTTGTATCAGAATAGATAGCACAACGCAAAAGCATACAAATTATTGAACATACCTAATTGCTCCATTTTGGAGTCAGTGATACTAAGACATGTCTTGATGTGTAGTAACCTAGTCCTACAAAATCATATGATCCTTGTATCAAATTATCAATGCAGTTTCCTATGTAGTGAATTTTGGAAGTCTTTCACCGATTTTCTCATATAGGCTTATTATTTTCTATTTGTTAATGGCTCCACATACCTAAATCCACACAATAATCTTAATATGGATTCTAAGAAATGTATGATTACAAACATTCTTTGTTTCTTACTGACCATCGAAGCATTGATTCCATTTCTTTCAGCTCTTTTGCTTTATCTACATCTGAATCTGGCTTATGCCACATGCTAAATAGAGTGATTCTGATTTCTCTTCCTTGTTCAGACTAAAATAAAAAGGTGCAACACATTGTTAGAAATGAATGAGTTAGTGGAGAGATTTGGGAAGAAGAAAGCATTATACAAAGTCACATCGGGGAATATTTGTGCCAATTCCTCTATATATACTACAATCCAACATAGTATATGAATCAAAAGGAGAATGAGGACAAAGTGTGGAAGGGATGAGGCAATGTGGCATGTAGGCCTTCATATTAATATGTCAAAGATAGGGCCTTAATCTCGTGATTAAATGGGCCATTTTCTTCCGAACGAGCGCATACAACGGTCACTGCTGTTGGTTTAAGGATCGCAACCTTTCCAACACTCACGACCGCTCCAAATAGGCACCTCCTCCAGCCCATAAATAGACAACAATATTGTTTCAAGGAAACAGTTTCTACTGGACTCGGACGCTTTAATCGGTAATACCTTTCATACTGATCTAGTTATACATTTTGGTGTTACAATTTCTCAAAAATAATTGACAAATTAGTGACAATTTTTGTCGTTGCTATTTCTGCGTTATTTTGTAACTGTTACTGAAGTTACAATTGGTTTCGTAACACTTTTCGATAGTTGCGAATAACATTTTTGAAACAATATTGATTATTGTAGACGACGATGTCTCAAAATAGCAACAACAGTAACGCTGCACCAACACAGATGGTAACTAACGCTCAGCCGGCACATCTACTTCCGACAATGTCACTATCTCATGGAGAAAGGCCAGAAAAGTTCAACGGGACGGACTCCAAGCGTTGGCAGCAGAAGATGTTTTATCTAACAACATTAGGCCTAGCCAAGATTCTAACCGAAGATGCACCTGAAGTTGGCGAACTCGAACCCGATGCAATCAAAGTGGAGGCTGCAAATGTCTGGAAAAATTTGGACTTTATTTGTAAAAACTATATTCTGAATGGTCTGGATAATAGCCTCTACAATGTCTATTGTACTATTGCAACATCCAAGGAACTCTGGACGGCCTTGGACAGAAAGTACAAAACTGAAGATGCAGGCATGAAGAAATTCATCGCTGGCAAATTTCTCAACTTCAAGATGGTAGATTCAAAGACTGTGATCAACCAGACTCAAGAACTACAACTGATCATCCGTCAACTGCAAGATGAAGGGATGATACTTAGCGAATCTTTCCAGGTTTCCGCAACCATTGAGAAACTTCCTCTATCATGGAAGGACTTCAAAAATTACCTAAAGCATAAGCGTAAGGAAATGACAATGGAAGAACTCATAGTTCGTCTGCGAATTGAGGAAGATAATAGAAATTCCGAGAAAAAGATCTCTCAGAATATGTCTGCCAAAGCAAATGTTGTTGAGTCAGACAAATGTAACAAGAGAAAACGTGAGAATGCACCTCAGAAGTCGAAGAAGAAATTTTAGGGTTCTTGACTGTGGAAAGAAGGTGCATAAAGCAGCCGAATGCCAAGCTCCCAAAAAGAAGAAATCAGAAGCAAATACGGCTGAAGTTATAGATGACACTTCTGATATGGGTTTATGTGCAGTAATATCAGAATGCAACCTTGTTGATAATTCAAAGGAATAGTTTGTAGACACAGGTGCCACTCGACACATGTGCTAATAAGTGGATGTTTACAACCTATAAAACTGCAACTGATGATGAACAACTTTTCATGGGCAATTCATCTGCATCAAAGGTCGAACGCAAGGGAAAAGTTGCGCTAAAACTAACTTCTGGAAATGAGCTTACTTTGACTGATGTTCTTGACGTTCCAGAAATCCGCAAGAATTTGATTTCAGGGTCCTTGCTTAGCAAGCATTGTTTCAAATTAACCTTTGTAGCCGATAAGTTTGTATTATCAAAGAATGGAGTGTATGTAGGAAGAGGATATGTATGTGATGATTTATTTAAAGCAAATGTAACAACTATTGTACCAAACACTAATATGAATAAAAGTGAATCTTTTGCTTATATTGTTGACTCTTCTAACATATGGCATTCTAGATTAGGGCATGTGAATTTTGATACACTACGAAAAATGATTAATTTAGAATGTATACCAAAATGTAACATAGACTCCAACTATAAATGTCAAATTTGTGCAGAAGCAAAATTGACAACAACCTCGTTTCATCATGTTGAACGAGAAACTGAACCTCTAGACCTTATACACACTGATGTATGTGATTTGAAAATGTGTCAAACTAGAGGTGGAAAAAGGTATTTCATTACGTTTATTCATGATTGTACTAGGTACTGCTATGTGTATCTCCTTAGAAGCATGGATTAAGCATTCGATATGTTTAAACAGTATAAAGAAGAAGTTGAGAATCAACTCAATAGGAAAATTAAAGCTTTAAGAAGTGATAGAGGAGGAGAATATGAATTTCCTTTTGAGGAATTCTGCGCTGAGCATGATATTATACACCAAACAACAGAACCATATTCACCTCAATCCTACGGTATAGCCGAACGGAAAAATAGAACTCTTAAAGACATGATGAATGCTTTATTAATCAATTCTAGATTGCCAGATAACTTTTGGGGAGAAGCTATTCTTTCGGCAAACCATATTTAAATAAAATTCCATGAAAGAAAACATCCAAGTCTTCTCACAGACTTTGGAAAAATAGACTGGCATCACACAAGTACTTAAATGTGTGGGGGTGTCTTGCAAAGTAGAGATACATAAACCAAAGAAGGTCAACATTGGACCAAAAACAATCGATTGTGTATTCATTCGATATGCACAAAACAGTGCCGCTTATCGATTTGTAGTACACAAATCTGAAATTGATGTTATTCATGAAAATACCATCATCGAATCGAGAAATGCAAGATTTTTCAAACATATATTCCCTTTAAAATAGGGTACTAACAATGGTACTCAAAAGAGACCAAGAGAAGATGAATCTACTAATTCTCTGGAGAATACTGAACGAAATAAACTTCAGCAAAATAGTGCTAATCAACAAGTAAAGGAACCAAGAAGTAGAAAAAGCTCATGGACCTATAGGACCTTTGGACCAGATTTCTACACTTTTATGTTGGAAGATGATCCATTGACATACAAACAAGTTATGTCCTCCAACGATGCCCTTACTGGAAAGAGGCTATTTAACAATGAGATTGAGTCCATTATGGCTAAACATACCTGGGAGTTAGCTGATTTACCTTATGGATGCAAGACCTTTGGTAATAAATGGATATTTAAAAAGAAATTGAAACCCGATTGTTCAATAGACAAGTACAAAGCTCGTCTTGTAGTCCAAGGATTCAGACAAAAGGAAGACCTGGACTATTTTGATACATATTCACCAGTGACGAGGATAACATCAGTTATGATGCTTATTGCAATCGCATCCATACTTGATTTAGAAATACATCAAATGGATGCAAAAACGGCATTTTTGAATGGTGAACTAGAGGAAGAAATATATATGAAGCAACCTGAAGGGTTTCTTCGCTCCGGAAATGAGAACAAAGTTTGCAAATTAGTAAAGTCGCTTTATAGCCTTAAACAAGCTCCAAAACAATGACATGAGAAATTTGATGAAACTGTTATCAAGTGGATTCACAATAAATGAATCAGATAAATGTGTCAACATAAAACACACACTTGTTGGATATATCATTGTTTGTCTTTATGTAAATGACTTACTAATCCTAGACAATAACAAAGCCATAATAACATCTACAAAGAATATGTTATGCTCTAGATTCGATATGAAAGACCTAGGACAGGCTGTTGTGATATTTGGTGTCAAAATTTTGAAAGCAGCTCAGGGATATACATTATCCCAATCACATTATATCGGTAAGATACTTGAAAAATTCAAGCAATATAAGATAACTATTGTAACACCAGTAGATATGAACAAAAATTGGGTAAAGAACACTGGTGATGGTATCTACCAACTTGAATACTCTCGGATACTAGGAAGTATCATGTATGTTATGAACTACACTAGGCCAGATATCGCATACGCTGTAAGCTGAGTAGATTTACCAGCAATCCTGGTAAACATCATTGGAAAGCATTAATCAGAGTTCTAGCATACCTAAAGTATACGCAGAACTATGGTCTACACTATACAAACTATCCTTCAACATTGGAAGGATACAGTGATGCCAATTGGATAACTGGTTCACAAGATACAAAGTCTACAAATGGATATGTGTTCGCATTAGGAAATGGAGCAATATAATTGGAAATCATCCAAAGAGACTTGTATAGATAGATCTACGATGCTATCAGAGTTTATTGCATTAGATAAGACCGCAGAAGAAGCAGACTGGCTTCAAACTTTTCTGGAAGGCATTCCAAATTGGAGCAAACCTGTGCCTCAAATATGTATACATAGAGATAGTCAATCTGCAATTGGAAGAGCTAATAGTACACTATATAATGGTAAATGTAAGCATATTTGTCGTAGACATAAAACAATAAAACAACGTCTCTCTAATGGATTTATTACTATAGACAACATAAGGTCTAAAGATAACATAGCGGACCCACTAACAAAGGGCTTGCGAAGAGAGAATGTTCAAACCTTATCGAGGGGAATGGGGTTAAGTCCCATAAAGTAAATGTTTTGTTAGTGGAAACCCCACCTAGTTGACTGGAGATACCAAGATCTAGGTTCAAAGGGACAACTAAGTTTAAGGGAAACTTGACGGCACTGTTACACAGAAACCATTCCTTTGATAAAGTCAGTGCTTTATTTGTTGGAAAATAGGATAAGTATTAATACTTTTAATGATGTCTATACTTGAGGAATTGTGAATACCCTTTACAGAATCACGTACGTAAGTGCGAAGGCGCCGCTTCAAAGAGAATTATGAGGCCAAATTCTCTAAAGTACTTATGAGACCAGGTAGGTGTTCAAGGCAAAAACGAACACATACAGAGAACTAAGGATTATAAGAAACATTTGTCGTGTGCTATCTATTGTGGAATTACATAGAGGGCATACAGTTCAAGGACATTCTATGTCTACTGATTCGCCTGTAATTCAAATAGGTAAACACTAGGAAAGTTCAAGGCCCGTGTGCTACTTTAACCGATACGATAAATGGTTCGTGAAACTAAGAACTACTGCTCATTCATGTGGGAGATTGTTAGAAATGAATGAGTTAGTGGAGATATCTTGGAAGAAGAAAGAATTATACAAAGTCCCACATCGGGGAATATTTATACCAATTCCTCTATATAAACTACAATCCAACATAGTATACCAAACAAAAGGAGAATGAAGACAAAGTGTGGAAGGGATGAGGCAATGTGCATGTAGGCCTTCATATTAATATTAATATGTCAAAGATAGGGCCTTAATCTCGTGATTAAATGGGTCATTTTCTTCTAGACACACGCACACAACGGTCACTGCTGTTGGTTTAAGGGTCGCAACCTTTCCAACCGTCACGACCGCTCCGAATAGGCATCTCCTCCAGCCTATAAATAGGCAGCCAGAATCCGAGAATTATTAATTCAATTCGTTCTCAAATTTTGTTCCTTCTTCCTGCAACATCTATGTTCTAGTTACTGTAATCTTTTCAGTTCGTCAACGCTCCATCTGCAATCACCGCGCTGCGGGGCTAGTCCGTTTCATCCTGGGAAACAAATTGTTAATGTCCGTGAACTACGTACGGTAGCAATATTGTTTCAAGGAAATAGTTTCCGCTGGAATCGGACGCTTTAATCGGGAATACCTTTCATACTAATCCAGTTACGCATTTTGATGTTACAATTTCTCAAAATTAATTGACAAATTAGTGAAATTTTTTGTCGTTGCTATTTCTGCATTATTTTGTAACTGTTACTGAAGTTACAATTGGTTGCGTAACACTTTCCGGTAGTTGCGAATAACACACATAAGAACAAGCTCGCATATCATAAAGCATAAAATTTATATCAATTATTATGAATTCTAACTCCCATAATTTATTGCCCTTGAAGCACATCGTTGCCAAAAGTTAAAATTGTGAGCTAGATAGAATTTTTTTTTTATTGCGTTTGCCAACTACTTATTATAAGCAATTACTTTTAAGTGACTTGTATTAATTATTATGTTTGGAAAACCTGTATAAGGAGATTTAATAATGTAATATTAACTTTATAATATTAATCTTATTGCCATCAAGAAAAATTACCTGGAGTGGTTTTCATAAACTTTGGCAGCTGTTCCATGTGCTAATAATTTTATATTGTGAGCAATAACGTAAGGTTCAGTGATTAGAGAATCACCAACGGGATGCCCAAGGAAGCTACTACAAAGCCCTAGGACATGCGTACGCACACATACTCTAGAATATCATGCACGTATTAGATTAAGGTTAGAGGGCAAGACTCTTGCTTTAGGACATGCGCACGCGCACACTCTCTAGAATATCATGCATGTATTAGATTAAGATTAGAGGGCAAGACTCACGGACCTCCATTCTACAAGATTGGCTCTCTATGAGCTATAAGGGCTGCTATATGCACAAACTTGTAAATTATTTCATTTATCTCTACTGGATTGGATTGGAAGGCATCCACCCAAACAGGCAAGCTCTAGCTCTATTAAAATTAATGTGGTTGAAAGCTACACGATGAAATAATTGGTATCAAGGCAGTTTAGTACGAATTGTTTGTTCCCCATTAGAGATAATATCTTATAGCTAATTAAAGATGTGTTACAAAGTTTTATAATGCTTCACGATGAAAAATCTCTCTCTGACACACATTATGTACACAGAGTATGTGTGTTGTGTGTGAATATTGTAACGCCCGGCCCCTATACCCATGCCAACCAAGAGCAATACTAAGTATTACTGTCGGAAAGCACGGAGAATGAGACTCGATAGGGCTAAATGTTGTACTCATTCCCTTGAACTAACACTGGCACGAGAAATTTTTCGAATTTTTTTCCTTCTACTTACCATTTGTGCGCAGTGTTGGTTCAAAGCAATGGTACAAGATAAAAATTTTCCAGGTTACATAGTATAGAATATAATAGAATGTACAATTCAGCACCAAAAACAGCATAATGCATAATACATATCATAATGTCCACGATACATAGTCCATAGTACATATCACTTCCAAAATACATAATAACATACATACCATAATACATATTAACTACTCCTAAGTCCAATCTGAAAAGTCCAAAACCCCAAAACGTGGAAAATGATAAGAATTCTGCTACAATCCACGCAACCTAACCTGCAACCACAATCCTCAGACTGACCCGAGGATTATAAAACAAATCACACGGGTCAGACTATTTCTAGTGTGAGTGAAGTAAGATCTATGAACAATAATTGTCTCAATCAACAAAAGGGAAAGAAAACGCCGCATGTATAAACCAACATGAGGCATATATGTGTGTGAGAACTAACATGCAAATTTGGTTTCATAAACAATTCCTTTAATCAAACAATGATTTTAGGCCAAACCTATCGTATATAATCCAATACGATACCATCCCAATTATTATTTGTAACACAAAGAATAAGTTCATACACACATTCTCCAAAGATACTGGGTTTTCAAAATCAACTTTAATACTTCCAAAAATCATAAAGTAAAGAAAATTGCATTATGGGAATTATGGGATAAATATAACATGACTCATAAAATATACCAAATAAACTGACGCTAATATTGTAAAATCACAGTGGTAGAGCTCGAGCGCGCGCAGAGACATCAACCCCGTAACCTACTCATAACGCCATAATACACCTGGCGATCAACCTAGGATAACCAAGACGGTCTAAGGCAAAGGCCGTATGCTACCCGTTCACGGATCTACACGTGGGATCCCTACGCCTCCATCCTTCATAGTCCATGACCCGCCGATCGGAGATCCCGATCAAAATAAGATTAGCCCTATGTAGCAGACCGTTGACCTTTGGTGGCAAAAGGGCATGTGATATACCACCGATTCAGGTAGCGATCCTGAATCAGGTCGGCCAAGGTGGAGTTTTGGCCCATTGGTACAACAGTGTCCAATCTATCCCGACCCAAAAATCGAAGTTTTTATAATTTTCAAACACTTCTTAAAAATAAAAGTCAACGATGACAATCGCCTTTCAAAAATTCCATTAATAAACCCAGTATAATATTCAAAAGCAAATAAAATTTAGCAAATAATTGTGTGTATAAAAGAAAATAATTACATCTCCATTTCGCATTAACACATAAGTACCCCATAATACTTATGTATTAAGGCGAAACGCAAAAATCTCATTCATTGGAAAAATTCGTTAAGTAAAAAAAAAATTGATAGCAATAATTTAATTAAAAAGGCAAGCTTAGTACTCAAAAACGTAATCAAAATCCTAAAATGTTTTATTTACACATTGTTGTTATTATTATTATTATTATTATTTTCAAACACATATTTATCGATAATACAATAGTTTTCTTCTTTAACCAAAATAAATTTAATTCAATAATTTAGATTAATTTTAATAAAATTTAATTTTTTTTTTTTAATTTTTTTGAATTTTTTTTCCCAACTTTGGTGCAGCTCCGACTTAGGCTGTAATTGTGCAGCCTGCCTGGGCTGTACAGCCTACCTGGGCTGCACCAGTGCAGCCCTGGGCTGTACAGCCCCAGGCTGCACTGTGCAGCCCGCCCGAGCTGCCCCTGTGCAGCCCGCATGGGCTGCACCGGTGCAGCCTGGGCTGCACCGCCCCGGGCCGCCCCGGGCAGCCCGGGTGCAGCCCACCTGGGCTGCACCCCCGGGCCGGCCCCGGGCCGACCATGGACTGGGCCCGGGCTGCACACGGGCGCACCTGGGCGGCACCCGGGCCGCACCCGTAGGCCGCCCGGGCTGCACCCGGGCAGCCCGCCCGGGCTGCCACTGTGCAGCCCTGGGCTGCACACCTGTGCTGCCCCTGGCTGCACATTTGCAGCCGGTCTGGGCTGCACCTCTGTGCAGCCCCAGGCTGCACCTGTGCAGCCCCAGGCTGCACCTGTGCAGCCCCAGGCTGCACCTGTGCAGCCCCAGGCTGAGCTGCTGGCGGGGCTGCACTTGCAGCCTCGTCTAGGCTGCACAGTATAGTTTTGAAAGCATTTTTTTTTCCAAATAGAAGGCTGCTGTAATTCATTGTGGCAATTAAGCAAATACAAGGCATGCATTCAAATTATATGCATTGTTTCTCATTTCTTCTTCAACCTAATATTTCAATCAAATAACATGATTTATGGAATGAGCAAACAACTATCATATTCAAAAATCTCACACCATATTTGCATGCATACATGAAAATAAACACTGAAAAACCACTAACCAAAACGGACTATAATTTCACTCACCTAAACCTTCAAATTGCAATCTTCAAGCTCTTATACAGCTAGCCCTTGATTGCTTGACCTTCCCCTTTCAATTGCTAACAAAATGAAAGAAAACCCTAAATACCTATTTGTGAAAATAAGAAGAAAGAGATGGAATTGAGCTGATTTAAGAATACTTACTATTAGAATTGAGAATCTTTTCTTTTATCTTTCAATTGCAAAGTTGGATTTGGATGAGAAGATTGGAAATTAGGTTTTAGGGTTTTTTCCTTCTCCCTGTTTTTTTCTTTCTTTCTGATATCTGTACGTACAGTGAAAAATTTGAGGAGAGGGAATGGTATTTTTATTACAAAGCCCCTCCTCTAGAATCTTCTTCCAATTAAATCTTAATTTATTATTTCTCCCCCCTTTCTTTCTTTTTAAAATTATTTATTCATTATCTTTTGTCCTTATTCTAGATTTTTCTTTTACTTAACAATATTTTATTCACTTTCTAGATCTTTCCTACATTACATTATAAAAAGATATTATTTATTATTATTATTATTATTATTATTATTATTATTTTTACCCTTTCTTTCTTTTTCCTTTTTTCTTTTTCCTTTTTATATCTAATTGTAAATCAACAAAAAAATTCTTATCTAAACTTTTCATACATAAAAACGCATTTTATCTTATGTAATTAGTTACCATTCTTACATAAAAAAAAACATTACACTCTCAATGTTTAGCTTTCCAAATAATTTAGGTTAATAAAATGGTTCATTTAAAATAAATTACACTACCACAAAAAGGAACAATTTGTAACTCCAAATAAAAGAAAATGGATTGGTTACAATTTATTTTGCTCTCAACCAAATTAATATAAAATTTTAATTAATTTAAATAATTTTTTTTCACTTATTTATTATTTTATTTTCTCCATAAATATTTAATTGTTTATTATTATTAACAAATTAATTATCAATTTATTAAGTTGATTCCCAATTTAGTATCCCTAAAAGTCGGGTTGTTACAAATATTCTTATATATGTTACAAAGTTTTATAATGCATAAAATACGTACATAAATTGCCGTTGCACTTTCAAATTTAGATTTATTTATCACTATCTCAACGAATATTTGAAATTAAACATATAACCTCCAGTCTACAAGACTGACGCTCTACCACTGAGCTATAACAACTGCTATGTGCACAAACTTGTAAATTATTTCATTTATCTCTACTGGATTGGATTGGAAGGCATCCACCCAAACAGGCAAACTCTAGCTCTATTAAAATTGATGTGATTGAAAGCTACACGATAAAATAATTGGTATCAAGGCAGTTCAGTACGAATTCTTTGTCCCCATTAGAGGTAATATCTTATAGTTAATTAAAGATGCGTTACAAAGTTTTATAATGCTTCACGATGAAAAACCTCTCTCTGACACACATTATGTACACGCAGTATGTGTGTTGTGTGTGAATATTCTTATATATGTTATAAAGTTTTATAATGCATAAAATACGTTGATAAATTGCTGTTGCACTTTCAAATTTAGATTTCTTTATCACTATCTCAACGAATATTTGAAATTAAACATATAACCTCCAGTCTACAAGATTGGCGCTCTACCACTGAGTTATAAGAGCTGCTATTTGCACAAACTTGTAAATTATTTCATTTATCTCTGCTGGTTTGGATTTGAAGGCATCCACCCAAACAGGCAAGCTCTAGCTCTATTAAAATTGATGTGGTTGAAAGCTACACGATGAAATAATTGGTATCAAGGCAGTTCAGTACGAATTGTTTGTTCCCCATTAGAGATAATATCTTATAGTTAATTAAAGATGTGTTAGAAAGTTTTATAATGCTTCACGATGAAAAATCTCTCATTGACACACATTATTTACACACAGTATGTGTGTTGTATGTGAATATTCTTATATATGTTACAAAGTTTTATAATGCATAAAATACGTTGATAAATTGATGTTGCACTTTCAAATTTAGATTTATTTATCACCATCTCAACGTTGAAATTAAACATGTAACTCATTTATCTAAGCAAATGTGTAGAACATGAGATGTCAAATTCAATTTTTTTCCGTACTAGATACTTGTTTAAAAATATTAGCCTGTCTCTCCCCTCCCCCTTCCCCCCCCCCCCCAAACACAAACACAACATAGTAAGATGTACAAAATTTATTTTCTTGGTTTTCTCCGATTACATTACATTATAGTTCTCACAAGTCATTACCTTTACGCTACTATCCACTTTTTCTTGCATAAGTTAATTGTCATTACATTAAGTCATAATAGTATGATCGTATATCTTTATGCATTTCTCTCTTTTTTAATTTTAAATTTACAAATTTATTTAATAGATTAATATTGTCAAAAATAATAATTTCATCGTTAATGCATTTTATTAAAGTCTTATCACGAAGGGAAATTATTGGATACTAAATAATCATTTACAAAACTAGAATATTTTAAGAAAACTACAATAATTATAAGCTTTTCCACAGTTCAATTTTTTCTTCCGCTTTCAACTGCTATCTAATATATATAGTTATAAATTAGGTTATAATTTTCATTTTATCATGCTTTCATTCTAGATGAATATTTTAATATTTGTTGCAAGTTTTATAATTTGTAAAATATATCGATTCATTATTATTACACTTACAATTTTAGATTTGTTTTATAACTAATATTTGAAATTAAATTTATAAGCCGTTCATCTAATCAAATGCATCAGATATCAAATCCAAAATTTTGTCTTAATTCATACTTATCTAAAATATAAAAAAAATCAAAATTTTAAATCAGTCAAATTTCTGCAATTAATTTATACTCATTTGTTTGAAGAAAAAAGGAGAAGGTAACAAAATGTTTAACTCATTTATATGAATGAAAATGACAATCTTATTTTTTTGTTCAAAATAAATCATGTCACAAAAATTGTGCATCAAAAAATAAATAAGATCAAACTGTTAGTAAGTCATGAACCGCGTATTAATGAATTGTGAAATCATACTTACATTTTCTAGTACTCGCCATTCTTTTGGTAGCTCATTTATGATATTGTTGTAATACATTATGCATTATTGCCTCTTGATTTATTTTTCCTTTCAAGGTACCATCTGTTTTAACAAATCAACATCAAACGGAGTCAAATTAGAATTTTGTATAGTTGTTTGGGACATATAAGCTTCAGTTTTTTTTTTAAATAACATTATTCCTAATGTTCATTTTTGTTGGTTTATTTAAATACAGTGGACGGTTATAACCTGGCAAAATTCTTGACCAAAAGACCGAGAAACGATATGAATCAATTCCCATCTCCTTCATCATCTTTACATCATCCTGCAAACATTTGATAATCATATATTTTCTGGAATACATGGTTTATATTGACATTCCATTACATCATTCTTTTCAGATTTCAGTTACTATGTATCCGTGTTACGGGTCCATGGCAACGTCTCCATTACTGCTGCCCTAAATTTTCTCTGTATGCTCTGGACAATGAAAAAGTACCAATAATACCTCAAATGCAAATGTATTGCTATTTACAATTTGCATTCTGTTATTCTTTTCACAAACTAGAATATTTTTATACTCCCATTAGATTTTATGAGGCTACCAATTATATTAACATAATATGTCTATCATACACGGCTGTTGGTGAGTGAAAGCGCCCCAAATGCTTGGTCCTTTCCCCCCATTTGATGCTCCCTCCACCTAAACCCAGATCGCATATTATGATATGTTTCAATGTATACATATTTCAATACTACACATCCATACATAATAAATAAATAACTAAATTAAAAGAAAAAGCATACCTGATATGGAAAAGATGCAACACCAAATTTAAATTTACCATTGAACATAGACCTTTGTATATCAGCTTCAAGTGGAACTAAAATTGTCCATGATTAGGGTATTGGTGAGTAATTTCCGTATTAAAGCATGCAATATGAGTATCTGACCTCTTGCTCCTGTAACTAATAGTCAGATTTTTCTTTGAAAGAGAGAGACTGGCATATTCTTTTCTGGATGCAAGAAGTGGATCACTGGTCCTTGTTTGAATTATCATGTTCAGGAGTTTAGCCAAGGTTTATAAATTTTAATTGAAGGGTATCTCTTTCATGCTTGTGATTAGTACCACACCTATGTGCTTGTTTTTATAAAGGCTGGGAGCCTGTAAAAATAATATATATATCTTGGCAGTTTGATTGTGAATGCAACTTTTGTTGAAATTATTCGCCACGAGAAGGGTGAGAAGTTTCATGACATACTTTCTCCTGTTGTGAGATGTACTTTGATTCGTGTATTATTGGCTCTATTTGCTAATTTCGAGTTGGAGCTTGAACAATTAGATGTAAAGACTGTATTTTTGCATGAAGATCTCAAGGAAGATATCTATATCTGTTAGACAGAGATAGAGTATGTTTGCAAGCTGAACAAATCTTTGTATAGATTGAAGCATTTCCCAAGACAGAGGTGCAAATTGTAACGACCCGTAAATTTTCGATAATTAAAATAGCTAATTTAATAAGATTTCATGATTTAAGGTTGGAAAAAAATTTATTAATTCGTTTGGAATAATAATAACTGGAATAAATTGCAACAATAATTATCCAAATAATTATTTCTAGTCCAATCTAATAGAATTGACTCAAATGTTATAACTTGGTTATAAGGGAATATATGGAAAAAAATGTAAATAGGTAAATAAGAATTGTGAATTACTTAGGTAGTATTAAAATTTTAATAGATTGGTTTCGAAGATTTGAATACTAATAAGTATTGAAAAATAAGTGCTACTTACTGAATGCCTTTGAAATCAATAGTTGAATAGGATAATAAATGTTGAATTCATTGGGTATAATAGAGTAATTGATTGATAAGAAAATCTATTTAAAATCAAATATTGAATATTGAACAGGTAAATTGTTTAATTTAAACTTATTGAATAATTGAATAACTGTAAAATGAAAATAGGGTTCTAAGATATGAATTGGTTTTAAAGGTTGATTCTTATAAGTTCAATTTCAAATATTTCAAAGGATAATGAATTATGGGATAATCAAAAATTGTTTAAATTTAATATTTGGAATTTATTGGATAATTGAATAACGGTTTTAATATGATTAAAAATGATTTTTAAAATTTTATTTTATCATATTAAAGTTAGAATGACATTTTAGAACTTTTAAAATCGAATTAAAAGTAAATTTGTGAAAATTGAATATTTTAATAGTTAATTGACGAGTTGAAATAGCCATTTTTCAAACAGTCTCGGATTTCGACGAAACCGGTTTCATCGGATCCGTAATGTGATATTATTGTAAGATTTCAAATTTCATGTCAATCGGATTTACCGTTTGTCCGGGGCAAGCCAAAACGCATAGAAATTCGTTTAATCGGTTTAATTTAAATTTGATCGTTTATTTTCGTAACTCGCACAGATGATCGAATTAGCTCCCAAAACCTATTCCATTGTATCCGAAACACGGGATAAACCCTAGAAACGCCGGTCACAGCGTTTCGTTTGGAGATCGTTTGAAAAAGCATGTGAATTTTGGAATTAATAATAATATAATATATAAAATCTTATATAAACAATTTTGAACAGAAACCCTAGTTCATTTTCGTGGCCGCCTCTTTTAAGTTTCGATGGCCGAAAACTTACGACCTTCCACCCTCAATCTCTCCTCATCCGTGCCTCTTTAGCCTAAACTTCCAACACGAATATCGTAGAGCTAGGTGAGATCTCTCCATCCAAAGGCAGATTTTGTTAATCGTCGCCGTTTGGAGCCACAATGGGGTTGTGAAGGTGGGCCGTTCGTTCGTGATTTTCGGGTGATGGTGATAGCCGAGCTCGATGAAACTCTGGCCGTGGATGGCTCTGGTGATGGCCGTTCTGAGGGTGGTGAAGAGATGGAATTTCGGCGAACGTTGGGTGGTGCGTGTATTAGGGTTTGGGGCGGTTTCTTGGGTGCGTTCGAGACCTGTATTCACGTTGTGGAAGAAGGGGGGCAACGACCCTGATCTGCAATTAGAAATCGTGCGGCCCCGAATGGATGAAGGTTTAAAATAAAAAGAAATGTGAATTAATGTATATTTAAATTCGTATAAACTTTACAATGATTTAACTTTTTCATACGAGGTCGGAAAATTACGAAACAAGTTGCGTTGTCTTCGTTTCGTCGAGCACTACGCGATGGAGCTGGATTGGAATCGTTTGGAGCTAGTGAAAATTTTGGGTAAAATTAAACGCTCGTTTAATTTTATTCGAAATAAAACGCTGGAACTGCATTGAAATCAAGGTGAGTGTTTTATAACGCTCACAACGTACTAAATATCTTTATGCTAGTTAAATTCGACATTATGAAGTGTTATGATTTTATTTGTCGTTGTTTGATAAAAATTTAATTGTCATATAGATTGTCATTTGAATTAACCGTTGAAAATTTAATTGACAGTTAAATTGAAATTGAAATTGAATTGCGATTAAATTACCTGACATTGATAACCATGAAATTGCCATGAATTGTATTGTCTATTGGATGATGTATTTTGATGGATGTTATTGGTTGATATTTAAATGTTTGAATGTTTATTTGCTTATATATATATCCTGTTATGCATACATATGAAACTATGATTTGATTTAAGTGATATATATTCATCCCTGACATTTAATTGAAATAAATAATTACTTGGCCATAGGATAGAGAATTATATACGGACACCTAATTGGCTAAATTAATAATTTTTAAAATCGTCGATTTGAAATTTATATAAATGTTTGATTTAAAAGTTATAAATAGAAATCAATTTATAGAAATCGAATTTATCGAAAAATTGAGCTTGGAATGTTGAAATAAATTTTGGTTAAAAGAAATTGTTGAATAATTAAAGTGGAGACTTTGGAATTTAAAATCAGGATATGATTGAATTTCGAAAATTGATTTGTTTAAAGATTTAAGCTTAATTCGAGCTTTGAATATTACTAAGAAAAAGAGAAATAAAAATGATATTTGAAATCGAGCTTGGAATTGAATCACATTTGAAATTTGGATTTAAATTTGAATACTGAAGGATAATTTGGTAAGTGTTATAAATCGATATTTTGAAAAATCAAGCTCTAAATCGATATAAATTGAAATTGAATTAATTAAAGGTGAATGTAGAATTGAATTAATTTGAAGTCAAAGTTGACATTGATTTGAATTGAAATCGAAATTGAATCGGTAGAGTGGAAATTGAAATTGTTTTGAATTGGGAAGTTATAATTGAAATGGTTTGGTTTTGAAGCTGTTTTATTGTGTTTTCCAAATTACTCAGTTATATAAACCATTTTTGAGTACTTAAACTATTTTAATCTATTTTAAATCTACTTAACCCAATTTAAATTATTTTAAACTAATTTATCTATTTGAAATCCATTTAAAGATTTTAAGTATTTTTAAGTATTTTAATTATTTAAACTACTTTTAACTACTTAAAACTATTTTCTAAAATTTCAAGCTAGTTAATAAGGTGAAATGTTTATGTTTAAATCTTGAATTTAAGTACAAATTGGATTAAATGAAGTTGCAACCTAAACTGAAATTCGAAATGATTTTGGAATCGAAATGAGATATTGAGACGAAAAATGATTTTTGAAACGGAATCTTACATTTTGAATAGCTATGATGATATTTGAAAGGGTTTTGATTTTTGAAGCGAATATGATATTTTGATATCAATTATGAATCGATTTGAAATGTAAAAGAGCCATCGGTGTAATAATACGTAGTCATTAAAGAGACCGGGATCAGATATGGACATACTCTCTGTCGATACCGAAAACCACTTTAATAACTATTATACGGGGAGTGTTGATCCAGAATGAAGTGGATGGTTTGTTGAACGCGTCGACCGAAGAAAGAGAACGATATTGGATGACCCCTGACATGACTAAAACAGGAGTCGCGCCTTGCCATTGAGGTTCTCCATCTCTAGCGGACACACTACTTTGATACCATATCTATTACATTTGTGATTCGATTTGGGTGCACCCCTTGATTTGGGAGTGTTGTTTCGCGGTGTTGGGGTAGCTGCTGGCTATGCTCAACATCAGTCCGGATCACTCTACTACTAGTATCCTAGTTGGTATCGCCTCATGTACCTTGTCATACTGATAATCCTATTCGCGACCACTACATTATGTTTTGTGTTATACCTATGGGGTACCCTCTAATAACCACCAGTTTACAGTGGGGCTTACGGTGCTGTATAGACTATGGCATTATAAAAATGTGTTAAGGGGGATTGTGGTAACGCCTTAATGCTATTTTGATACTTTATATTACTGATAGGCATTATCTACTTAGCGTACATTACTACATAGTAGATAGTTTAACGGACCCTTAAGAGATGGAAAATCCCGTAACATCTCTTAAGTTAGTGCACGCACGTTGACACTGGATATGAGATGTCAAACCCCGTAAACATCTCTGATGCCGTTACACTCATATTTATTTACGATTGATTTAACTTTCATAAGGATATTTTAGTCCTGACTCGAGTGCTTTGTCTTTTCATTACGCTCGGGTCAGTCCTGAGTTTTCATATTTTTGAAGATCTATTCTATAGGATGAAGACGAAGAATTGGTATACCATTACTATTATTATCCTTGCATCATGCTGTCTGCTGCATTATTTTATTTGTTCTGTTGAATATGTATAACTCTGATAAATGTTGTATAAATAATGATCAAAGTATAGTAAACAACTTCATGAACTGTTTATTTGATTATTATATTTTCTCGTTCCTCTGCAAGATTCTGTGTTGTTTCCTTTCTTTTATTTCTCTTTCCTCTTCTTTTCTTATTTACCCCAATAACCATCTGCCCTTTTGAATGGTTTGGAATCGACATGTGTATTTGATCGTCGGTTTAAACTGTCCAAAAAGGCGGGTCGTTACACAAATGATTTGACAAGTTTATGTTTTCACAAGGATTTGCCAATAGCTACAAGGACCAATAAATGTACTTTACGAGTGTGGAGTAGGTATGATTTACTAGCTGTTACATATAGATGATACGTTGATTGTTTTGCATTGTATGACGAGTATTGTTGAGTTGAAATCGAAACTCAGCAGGGAGTTTCATATAAAGAACTTAGGAAATGCACAACGAATACCAGGGATGGAGATTATCAGAGATAGACAAAGGAGGCAGTTAGACACACTCAAACATAGTATATTGAAAAAGTTCTCGCTTGATGTGGATGAAGAATGCAAAACCGGTTCTATAACATTACGCTCTCGATTTATTTATGAATCCTACATAGGATGAGGAGAAATTTCTTATGGAGGATATTCCATATGCAAGTGTTGTGGAGAATTTGATGTATGCTATGATGTCCACCAAACTAAATTTGGCTTATGCATTTGGTGTATGTCTAACCCGACAAAGTTCAGTAGCAAGAAGTGAAGTAGATTCATAGATATTTAGAGAAAATTTAGGCGTTGGCTTGTTATTCAAGGAGTTGGTAAGGATTGTGTCCTTAGTGGATATTTTGGCTCAGATTATGCATCAAATAAGGGTGGGCCGAAGTCGGTGTCGGGTCATGTGTTTACACTTGGCATCAAGGTTTTAAATCTCAGCAATCTCGATCTAGATCTCGTTTTTAAGGTCCAACGATTCGAAATATGAAAAATCAAATACATGACGCTGCAACTGAATCTTGGGCGAGATATTCAAATGTCAGTCGAATTTGTTTTTTGAATTTTTTTTAAATAAGCTAGACCTGGAGTATATACCTTGTTGGCTAGGCTCAAAATTCATGCTTTATATCAGCAAACAAGTTAAACTGTCAATTTCATTTTCAACCATTCATTTTTTCTATTTTCAAGTTGTAAATACATGCCTAGGGTTTTTCTTGTCTGAAACGTCGATTTTCTTTCTAAAATGCGGTTCTTCATCCTCAAATCCATTAAGCTTTTATGTTAAGTTCTTTCCTTTTTGCAAATATTTTCCAAACCTTGATTATTTTGCACTATTTCCTTCTCTAGTTCCTCTTCCATTCAAATTTCTACGTTTTCTATATTTTTTAATTCCTTTTTTGTTTTATCATTTGTTGAAATAAATTCAACACCATTAACTTCCGATTCCATAGCAAAATTCAAAATTTTGCAGTTAATCCAATTTTTTGTGTTGGGTGTTGGTATGTTATGCTTATTTTATATTTCTTACCGTGAATTTTTTTCCCACAATTAACTTGAAATGCTAATGTCTCTTGCTAATTCAAATCATTCTTTTTAAGAGACAATGTCTTGCTGTTAGGTTATTTTCCATTCTTGTTCAACATAGTTTGTTAGTGAATAGATTGTACATTTGCTGAAATATATATTCTTGTTTAAAAAAATGATGTTAGTGATATTAGTCTCATTAAAATAGTATACTCATTTATATATTCTCTATTAAAAGAAATTAAGTAAAGAAGTGAACATATTGGCTTTACATATTTTTGTTTAAAGGGGTTTGCTTGCTTGTTTGCTTGAATGTAAACCAATACTAAAAATATCAAATAGTCCGGGATTGAAAATCAAATAAGTTAAATCATTTTTATAGTTAGTATTTATAAATTTAGTTGCATACTTGTAAAACAATATTGAAGATATCAAATAGTCTGAGATCGTTCTGAGATGTATTTTATGGTCCGAGATGTAATTCGTAGATGAACACCCGATATACATTTATTTCGTCCGAGATCTCACTCGATACGAGATCAGGTCCCTAAAATCTTCGAGACGAAACATGACCGATAAAAACCCTTCTTAGCATATGACATATTTCATGAAGAACAAGCTACAGTCTATTATTGCTTTGTCGACCACTTAGGCGGAGTTAGTTGCTACTGTAGGGACGACTAAGTGGAGGTTGTACTTGTTGCTGTTGTTAGAGGATCTTGATATGATGCAGAAGCCTTGGCCATTCATATAGTCCAAATGCCATACATTTGGTAGATAATCAAGCTTACAGTGCACATACCTAACATATAGATGTGTGGGTTCCTCCTTATGTCGGAAGAGGAGCATCAAAAGATAAAATTAGCAATTATGCATACAAAAGACAATCCGGTGGATATGATGACAAAGTCGATTTCGAGGGCGAAGCTTGAACATTGTTCAAACTTGATTAGCTTGACTAGAAGCTATTGGCGCCTGATGGTGCGGATCCAGTGAAATCTTTTCTTTATTTGTTGAGTTGGTAAATCAATACGAGTGGAGAGAGATTGAAGATTTATTTGTTGCATCATGTTGGACTGTTGAATTTATTTGTCACGATGTATCAAATCATAGTGTTGATTCTTAGTCAATGTCATGTTATCTTCGAAGAGATATTTTCTAGTGAAAAATTTAGAAGTTTCTTTCTCCTTAAGCCATCTTTTTTCTTCTATATAAGCGCAGAGGCTTCAACCATTATAATCAAGCAAATAAAGTGAAAAAATTCAAATTTTTTAATCTAGTAATCCTCTCTTTTAATTTTTATTCTCTTCCTTGTATCCCATCAAAATTCATTGCTAATGGAAAAATTTGGATTCATTTTTTTCTTGTTATTGGATCTATAGTTGTTTATATCTGCAAATCTTTTAGTCTTCTAATCGATGACTCTAAATCGATTTAATAAAATTACACTTACAGTAATGTAAACTTTTTGGCACTTCTACACTAATTCGATGTCCATACACACGCTCTTCGTTTAGCGTTGGTGGCGGACCGAAGCTTTCTTCGGCTGCATACAATACTTGCACTCTGCAATGTTCTGCTCATCACTTATATTATTCCGTGCTGCACTCTGTTTACTCGTGCAAACCCATTTCTATACCGGTATCCCAATTGAATATCCTTTCATTACTTCTTAAGTGGGCTCATACATGATCATGATATCACTTCTTGTACCAAAAGGGATTCCCAATGGTATGTGTTACTATTCTCATATATATACCATGCTTTTCTCCATGTATCTTGCATCCGAATTAATTGATATTTTAAAATGTACATCCATATATACATATCATGTCTGTATCCAGAACAACGCATATATTTGAAAATCCGTATCCATATCTACATCGTGTCTGTAACCAAAACCATGTAGGTATTTTCTAATATCCAAAATATGAGCGTTCGAAGAGTTAAAATAGGATAGATTTTCAAACAGGACCTATGGAAAAAACATATTACAAAAGTAGGTCTCACCGAAAATTTATTGCGGAGATAAGCCACGTTTTGAAATAAGCTTACACAAATATGAATTGCGCAAGCTTATTTTTTTAAATAGAAGGCTTGTGCATTCCATATTTGCCCAAGCTTTATGTATATTGCTTACGCAAACATGGAATGCACAAGCAATATTTCGGGAATCAAAATTCCAGCTTGCTCAGATCTATCCCTCATTTTCTAAAAGCTCATCCATATTCTCAAAATCCATCCAAACCCATTATTTTCCCAAATTCAAACTTCTCAATTACATTGTCAACCAAATAGTTGCTAAATTCTACATGGAAGAGTCTTCTTCATCTTTACAAAAAAGGTTATAGTTTATGTTGCTCAATTTTTTTTATTATTATTGTTGAAAATTAATAGTTATTGTTGTTAGTGTTGATAAGTACTAGGTAATGGTGTTGATACTGTTGAAAATCACTGAAAACTTATTGCGGAAATAAGCATCGTTTTGAAATATGCTGACGTTCGTTTACGCAAAGTTGTTTCTAGCGAAAGAAACGGTAATCAAATTCGCGTTTATGGAAATATGCTGACGCCTCTACATCCTGTTGGTCCATGCCACGGGGCAATCACCATATCCAAATTTTTATTATGGAGCTACGTGTGGAGTGGTCGTTTGTGGGAAGAAAAAGAATACCGGGTGAATATTTTTCGGTTGTAGTTCGTACAATGAACACATAGCGAATCCTCGTGAAGTTGATTGTTGTAAGTATTTTAAATGGATTGATCAACCATCGTGTAACAACCAGGTATTTTCAACCATTCGCATCCATTATAATTGTATAGGTAGACACTCATGCCGGAATTGAATTGCTCAAAATACCACGTTGTAAATAAAAATTTGGCAAATCTCAGAATATACAGTAAATAAAATCACAGATTATAGACACAGAGTAATAATAATGCAGCGGAAGTAAAGAGATAGTAGTTCATGAAGCTACTATATGAAATATCAGAGTTAAATAAAATACAACAGAAGAAAATAAAGTACAACAGAAGTCTCAAGATGACAACCAAGTACAAGTTAAATATGATGTATAACTCTATACATCCAAATCAATCGCAAGCATTGGAAAAGTGATAAATATTATACTCTAGCACTTGCATTTTGACTTATCATGGAATTTACTCTTACCGTTATTTTTTGTATACATAGTGTTGAAATAAATGCAGGGGAAGAAACATTAATTGGTTGTGATGACGACGACGATGATCATGTTGATATTGCAAACGATAGCGGAGTGTAATTGGATAGCATGCAAGTAGCTTGTGCAGATGATGTAGATAAAACTTGGATCGATCAAATGGAAGTTAACAATGATGCAATCATATATGCAGACATTGAGTAGGCTGATGATGAAAATGTCGAAAATGAAAAAATTCACACATGAGGAGGCCCTAGCCGATGATATATGCACTTCAACAATGATTGTGAAATCGATTATGGAATATTGCCAATTTTACGTGGAAGTGTTTGGAAGAGAATGTGTTGAAAAAGGATCAAGAGTTGGGTTAGTTTTTGAAAGTAAGCAGAAGCTTGTTGAATATTTATGTGAATAAGCGAATAAATGTTCGGTTTCTTTTCAAGTTTTGAAATCGTGTGCAAATCAATACACGGTTTGTTGTGATGTGGATGAAACATGTCCTTTGCGAATGCATACTAGCATATCGGTGAGAAAATCTCAAAACTAGTGGAAAATAATAACATATGGCGGTGATCACACTTGTTTAAATGCAACCGTCAACTCAAACTATTGACAGGAAACATCAAAGTTCACATGTAGCAAAATACTTCCATTGAACATCATCATTACTTTTGTATTCGTCATGTTAAAGCAAATTTCAAGAAAGTAGGGTTTGGTACGGATGAGCTACAAAATTGGTTACATGCATGTGCCACGGTATCGAAGGTTGTAAAATATAATGAACTTCGAAAATAGTTGACGGTTGTAAATCGAGATTCTAATGTGTGGATTGAACAAAATTTTTAAATCAGGAATCAAGCTGGACTCGTTGTCACGACGATGGCGTAAGATTACATATGATGGCAACTAATGTTTTCGAAAGCTTTAATGGTGTGCTAAAAGAAACTAGGAATTTACCAGTTATATCCTTGGTTTCACGTACATTTCATCGATTGAACCATTACTTTTTTGAACGTCGGACTCAAGGAGAAGAGTGGACGTCACAGCTCACACCGAAGTGGGAAGCAGCGAGGAGAAGAATGGAAAAATCATGGCTCATATCTATAGAGATATATAGATTCATAGAATGGTTGGTGAAAGATGTTCGTATGTTTGATTTTACGGTGAATATCGATGATAATGTCGCCAAATGTTCTTGCAACATGCCATCATTTGATCATTTTCCGTGCTTCCATGTATTAGCAGCATGTTCACGTGGTTCGGGTGGTGTCAATAGAGCGTATTTTGACTTAATATCAACGTGATACATGATGGCCAGGTATAGCGCAGCTTATTCTCCTTTATTCCACCATATACTAGATAGTCGACATTGGGATGTTTAAGAAGGTCCTATTATACAACCATCACCAGTGCGCAGAAATTTAGGACGTCCGCGGTTTACTCGAATCAAAGGTTTTATGGATTCGTTATCTTCATCCGGCCACAATAGACATAACAAATGTGGTGCTTTTGGCCGTAAGAAAAAAACATGACCTTGTCGAATTATATGAGTTGCTGTATTTATTTCTTATTGGATATGTTTATTTCTTTTCAATGTGAGAATCGTGTTAACTTGTTATTGCATATGTTTGTTTCTTATTGCATATGTTTATTTCTTTTCAATGTAAGAATTGTGCTAACTTCTTATTGCACATTTTTGAGTTCATTGAGAAGCTCACTGCCTTGTGCAACAGTTAAATATAGCTTGCGCAATTATAGCTTGCGCATTTCTGAATTGCGCAAGCTATATTGCTGAGTATAGTTTGCGCAATTTTGAAATGTGAAAGTTATATATACGAATATAGCTTGTGCAATCCGAAATTACGCAAACTATATTCAGCAGTATAGCTTGCGCAATTCAGAAATTCACAAGCAATAATATGCTCTTGTAAAAGGCAAAGTGCTGCTGCACCTTCCTCCCCTACACAATCCATCAACATTACATATCATCAACATTACACAAACATGAACACAAAATATACTATCCATAATGCAATTGATTATCATCAACACAAAATATACCATCTATAATACAATTGAATATCATCGTCATTGAGTTCAGCAAAATATATAGTCCACCAACTTCATAAACATCAACAACTACCATTCTAGCTAATGAAACATCAACAAGATATATCGACCAACAACAAAAAAACTCAATCGTAAAGCCTTATAACCTCAAGAAGTGTGTCACACCTCTTTTTCTTTTTCTTCTTCCTTTTGTAAACAATTGGAGTTGAAATTTCTCCTTCGTCAAATGTTGGAACAGGTGTTGGAACATGTATTTCTCATTATTGAGTGGGACTGAAAGTTAAATTTTCTTGTTTTCTCTCCCACTGCGGTCAGTCTTCCGTTTGCTCTTTAGTGGATTGACCAAGATACCCAAACTTTTGTTCCCCTTCATGCCAAACGGGCCATTGTGCTTGAATTTCTCCGTCGGCATCTTGTGTTCCTTCCACTTCCGTATGTCGCTCCTCCATGCCCTTTGTCCTCCCTCCACTTCTTCCATTGTTGTATGTGTCTCTTCCCAAGTACGTGGTCGTTCTTCTATAATACGCAAAAGTTTTGTCGGCCTTCTTAACTTGTTTCGACCTAAAATCGTATCAAGTATACATCGTAGGTCAATGCCTTTATTTTTCACCTTGTCCGGCTCCATATGACTATCTTCGATTTTGTCGACCACATCCAAATCATTATATATCCGCTTACCAACACGAAATGCAAACAATATAGCAATGAATATGATCTAAAAAATGAATAATCAAAATCTATAAATTAAAATACTAACCACATCATGCTCTAGCGGAACTCGAGGAATGTACGCAATCAGTTTCCTAGTCGACTTTTTCGAAATATAACGGCGAGTAATTTGCCAATACCAATATTCATACTCTCTCAACGGTGTCGGGGGATCACGTGCTTGTTCGACATGATCAATTTTGGAATTCCATAATGCTATACTTTCCTGTAGGAATTCCATCCAATTAGGGGGTTCTGGGTCTAAGGGCACCACGGGATCATGAATGTGCTGATAGTCAATGCCAAACTGTCACATTACTCGGTCAGAAGCATATAATTCAAAGTCTAAAAAAAGAACCATTCCGATCTTAGCAATCCAACCCGCATACATATACTCAATGTCAGGATGCCTAAATTTCATCATTAAAGAATATGGTTCCTAGGTAATGAATTCATCCGCTAACAAATCCAATTCATTTCGGTAAAACTGTATATTTTTTGGAGTTTCACATCAATTCCTAGCACAATTCCACCTACACCGAATGGAAGATAATGATCTAAATCAGCAGGAATACTTACAGACGGTCGTCCAATAGTAATATGAGACCAAATCCGTATTTGCAACAATGTTGCAGAACCCTTAAAACTTTTTTTCTTTGTAAGACAATGTTTGTCAACTCATTATACAAATGATAAAGTACAAAAATGCCTCATGAATGGTAACCATAGTTTGCTAAATTTTACATTAATGGTAAAAATTTCAAAATCAATCCACCTTTTGAATGATCAAGAAAAAGACGACAACTAAAAAAATAAAATATGGCAGCACGACTATGAAGAAGTATACCTAAATCCATCGCACTTTCAGGTAGTGGTTCAGAAAAGTCACTTTTAAAGCATGTCATTGCTAGCTCACTTTTAGACTTTACAGCCTCTTTTGGTGGAAAAATACCAAAAAAATCATGACACAATTCATAATAATCGATATTCAAATTTTGTGAACATACTGGTAAACCGTTTGTGCCTAGACCAAACAGAAAGTAAATATCGGCTAAAGTTACCGTCATTTCACCCACTCTTAAATGAAAAGTATCTGTCTTCGGTCTCCATTTATCACATATTGCCGTAATAAGGTGATGATCTAGTCAAATGTGGTCAACTTGCATCGCTTTTCAAAACCCAACAATTCTTAGGTTTTGTTCCAACCTAGGATATTTAAACTTTATTTCCTTTAGCTTGCTCGAATGGTCGTAAAACTTAACTATTTCTGCATCCTGATTTATAACAAAAAAATACAATTAGTAATTCATATTTGCGTCTTGGATTAACAATAATTCATTATGTTTAAAATAAATACCTCCATAAGTGCATCATTTTGGCTTCTATGCTGCTCTTGAAGATAAAGAACACTTCTATCTTCGGGTTTGGGAGCCAATTCTACAATATATACATCAACCAATCAATCATTCAAAAACTGATTTTCCATCTAGGGTTTGGGTTTAGGATTGATTTATTGCTTTTACATTTTCAACTATGACAACAATCATAGACGTAAATTGTCGTCGAGAATAACAACAATAATTAGTATATTACCAACAACAATAACTTGTTAATTTAACATCAATTTAAACTAATTTTTATTAACATCTGATCACCGGGGATGAAGAACTTTCTTTCATTTTTAGCTAAATCAATTAGTTGCTTCAAGGTAGACTTGAGAATAAGGTAATAGAGAGGTTCGGATTTGGTAAAAAGATGAGTTAAGGATGGAGTTTGGAAAGATTTTGGGAAGAAGAAACTTTTTTGGTAAAGTGAAAATCAGATCTGTGCAAACTGGAATTTTGATGCCCGAAATATAGCTTGCGCAACACATATTTGCACAAGCATTATACATAAAGCTTGCGCAAATATGGATTGCGCAAGCTATATACATAGTGTTTGCGCATTTACGTAATGCGCAAGCCTTATGTAAAAAAAAAGAAGCTTGTGCAATCCATATTTGCGCAAGCATAAAACCGAGTCTATTTCTACAATAAGTTTCTAGCCAGGCCTATTATTACAATTTGTTTTTTCCAGAGGTCCTACTTGACAATTTGTCTGTTAAAATATGGATGGTTATGGGTATTTAAAAGTATATACACGAGATATTCTGATTATTGTTTAAAATTTTTAGTTTTTAATCCAACATTGAATTCTTTTTTGTTAAAGATTTGCATTTTTTTCGAAAAATAAAATAGAAAAGTAAATTAAAAGAAATACAATATTTATTTGGAAAATTGCAGTTCCGGGCTTAACTCCCTTTGACCTAATCATGCAAGTCTTCTTTTTGCTTGCCCAAGTTAACAATCTACCCACCTTAAGTCCTTCCTCATTCTGAAGGGCTCAGTTGACCTCTCATTCTAAAGTGGCTTCGTCATTGATAGATAGATTATAATTTAATCTTTATTTGGTTGATATATTATGTTTCTCCCTTGTAATCTTTAATCTTTACTTGGTTGATAGATTATTGCTCTTCCTTGTAATCTTTTTAAGTGAAATAAAATAGTTATTAGACCCAAAGACGTATGGCAGTTATATCTTGGGTCATTTTGATATGTTTGGTAATTGGGTTATTCGCGATATCTTTGTTAGAATTCGTTGTAGTTAACCAATAGGCTTGATCATGGTTATTGGCAGAATTTTCACTACACGAGGTCGTTGTTTGGATGGTGTTGGAAAGAGCAAACTGGGGTGTATATAGTCGTATACTTTATTTAACCGTAATATCACATGTATTAGTACATTGTCTCGTTGATGTGAAGAAGGAAACATAAAATCGAAACTATTGTATTTAGTTGGTATTCTGTGGCATATTTTAGTTCCAAATAAAAATAGAGTGCACATTGGTGTTGTTCAAATCATCCCACTATTTTAGTCATGCTTTATCTCGGTTGAATTGCCAGTAATGGCAGTTAAATTCACTATCTAGAAAATATAGTAGGTTAATCCTTGTTTCTCTATGATTATTTCACTAATAATTTATGTTATAATTCTCAAAAATAGTGAATGAGATATATCCCATATCGCCAAAAATATGTTCATTTTCTTGTTTATAGTGTACTCTCAATCCCTATATTGGCCCTTAGGGTCATGTATTTTTGTGCGAAGGGGATGACCTATATGGCCATGAACTAACGCGCGCGTCGTCCGATCGAACCAGGCCGGGTCTGGTGCGGGTCCAATAAGATTGGGCCGTGTCATATATTTTTGCTTGCTAAAAAATGGACTGATTTTAAAACAGAAGTGTGTTTAAAAAGATACGGATTTTCCAACGGTTTGACTATTGCAAACTGATGAATAGACACAACTGTTGCAAACCGCAACAGTTTTTGGCCGTTGCAAACGCAGAGACGCGACTGTTACAAACCGCAACAGTTTTTGGCCGTTGCAAATGAAAAGGTGCGACTGTTGCGAACAATGACACTTTTTGGCGTCGCAAATGAAGGGATGCTACTTTTCTCAACAGGTGTGGCCATTGGGAATTCGGCTATAAATAAGGAGGAAACCTGATCACGTTTCTTCACTCAATTATAAAAACCGAATTATCTCTTCTTTATCTTCATTTTCTCAAAATCATAATCAGTCCTATCACAAAGAGGATCATACACATCACGATCTCGAGTAGCTTACGTCTGTTGTATCTTGAGAGGCTTTGAATAAAGTCTTAAGGAAATTGTTAAGACAAGCCTCAAACGAAATTTCCTTCTTCAACCGGTTAGATTTTTGGTAGATTTATATATATATATATATATATATATTGTTTTCTTTCTACATTGTACTATTTTCTTAAATAGTATAACGTTTGGTTTATCACTATAGTTACAATTACTATAGTTGTTAGTTTGTTGTTGTAACATACTTATTGTTAAAAATAGCTAATACAAAATTTCAAAACAGTGGAAATTTGATTTATAAACTTGTGAGACGAGTTTATTATTGGTTAGTCTCTTTTTTGGTATACTAGACGTAAAACATCTTAAGACTTTCCTGTTTTCACTAAAACAGAGATGACAACAGTTGAACTATCAACAAAGGCTACTACTCACAATAGGCCTGATCCGTTCAAAGGAGATGGTGATGACTTCATAACATGACAAAATCAAATGTTGTTTTATCTCACCACGCTAGGGCTGCAAAAGTGCATCGAGGAGGATGAACTAAAGCCTAAAGACGGACAAATTAGAGAAAAGATGCAGCTATTTTTCTCGGAATTGACTCATGGAAGCATTCAGACTTCCTGTGCCGAAACTACATTTTGAATTGTCTGGATAAAGTACTACATAAAGTATTCAGCCACACCAGACAGAAAAATCTTTATGGAATACACTTTCACATAAACACAAAACGCAGAATGTCAGTTTGAAGAAGTTCATCGTAGATAAGTTTATGGAATACAAAATGGTTGACTCCAAATCTGTAACTAGTCAAGTGCAAGAACTCCAACTCATAATTCATGAACTTGAAGCAGAAGGACATAAAGTTGGAGAATCCTTCCTTGTTGAAGCGATAACAGAGAAATTACCACTATCCTGGAAAGACTATTGCAATTATCTTAAACATAATATCTTATTGTCAGACTAAAAATTTAGGCTGATAGCCGCAGAGTGATAAAATAAAGCGAAGAGGCAATTGTGGAAGAAGAGTCAAATAACAAAAAGCATTTCAAGAAAAACAAGAAGAAATTCCTACAGAAGAGATATGCGCATGAAAACAAACCCAAAGACAACAGACGAGCCAAGAAGTTTAATAGCGAGTGTTTGGTTTGTGGAAAAGCAGGACACGCCATTAGAGATTGTGGAAACAAGAAGGAACGCAACTCAGAGGCAAATATGGTGGATAACATGGAAGTAGACGAGTCTAATTTTTCAGCAGTTATATCTGAATGTAATTTGGTTCATAACCCTGAGCAATGGTGGGTGGACACAGACGCTACGTCATGTTTGCTCTGACAAATCCATGTTTTCTACATATCATAAATTCGATCAGGAAGAAAAACTCTATATGGGTAATTCTGCAGTTTCCATGATAGAAGGCAATGACACAGTAATCCTCAAGTCTACTTCTGGAAAAACTGTCGAGTTGAATGACGTGCTCCACGTTCCCGACATGCAAGAATCTCATCTCTGGTCCAGTGCTATTAAAGAAACGTGTGACATCCCGGAATTTTGACCCAATTAATATAATAAGTTTTAAATCAAATTTAAATAAAATATAAGATTTTTCATCTGTAAATAAATAAGATGTTGGATATTATTAGTTATATATATGTGTTATAAAGGAATTTATAATTTCAAAATATAAAATAGACTCTTTTAACAATATTTAAAATTAAATCTGTTTTATTCAATTAAATTAAAAGTTATGTGAATGACATTTAATATCAGATATATGAATGCATTTAATAATAATAATATTTACAATAATACAATTATATTCATATTAAATATAAATACATTACAAATTAAATATTGGAAAGATTAAACTTTGAATAAAGATAAGATATAAGAAGTGTTTCTAACAACACCTTTTATAATTAGAATAAAGTAAGCTTATAAATATTTAATACAAGTATAACATAAAATATGGTTATAAACATAAGTATACAAACATAAGTACAAAACTATAACATGAATATAAGATATAAATAAAAATGTAACTATGTTAAGACAAACATACATAATTAGTCAAAACCAGTGTATAAAACTTTGTGTTTAAGTTAAAGGATGATAAAGCAAAACTATTGTATAATTACACTAGACAAAAACAAGGTTCTGCAAATATCTTTAAAACAAAATTTTGTCTGCAAACTCTATATGTTTAAAAAAAAAGCTAAGTGTTCAATAATAAAAAAAGAATAATAAGACAAACATCTTTGTACAAGTACAAGATCAGTAAGTATCTTTGCAAAATAAGGAAAATTTGTCAGCAAAGTATTATAGTGTAAACCTATTTGAAACATATTAGTACAAGCATAAGCCGGCAATATCTTTATACAAAATGTTGTGTCAGCAAACATTATGATATGTTAACATATATGTTAACACAAACATTAATTAGCACACTTTCTGCCTGGAGAAAAATATCTTCTAGCCGAAATACTCAAAGCATCTCAGGTTTTAGTACATAAAAATAAAATAAAAATAAGTTCAGGAAGATATCAAGTTTAACCTGAGTTTGTCACGATGTTTACTTCGGGTTTCCAATACCTGGAATTTTGCTAACTGTAACATGGAAGTTAAGGTAAATAAGTTAAGTATAAACTATGTTATTAAGTGTTAACCAATTTGTCTTAAGCCCTGATTAACTTTAAAGCTTTGCTGAAACTAAGTGGCGTAATTAATTTAAAATGGAATTTAATTATGAATGTAATAAAATTTATAATTGTAGTTTAATAAATAACTCAAAACTTAATTGAATGTGTAATTAAAGATTTTAATAATAATCTTGTATAAAACATTTGTAATTAAGAATTTAATTTGAAGCTGATTAATTAAGAAATCGTAGTTAACGAATTAATTAAATAATTAATGATTAAATGGATTAAGTTAATTAATAGTTAATGATTAATTAAGCAATTAATAATAATTAATTGTGTAATTGAGTTTTATAAATCAATAATTAAGGTTATTGATTAGTAATTAAGAATTAATTAATTAATTAAGTGAATAATTAATAACTAATTAATGAATTGAAATAAGTTAATTTATTAATAATTAATTAAGCAAGAATAAAATATAATTTATTCTTAAGTATGCAATTAAGTTTGAAACAAATCAAACTTGTTGATATGAATCGATGATTCTATTTGATTGCATCTGATGTTTATTTCTATCATGTGATGTTCTGTGATATTCTAGATATATCTGTGATGATTGCATGATTTATCTGTGTTAAATTGCTATATGATTCATCTGATGTTATTTATCTGTGTTAAATTGCTATATGAATTCAATTGTTAAATTTAAACTATTTAAGTTAATTAGACAACTTGGCCTTTAAAATGGCGTTTGGATTTCGATGAGACCGGGATCGGGTATCCAATTGATATTCCGAAAATCACATCGATCTAAATTAAACGTTAGGTCGTGTAGTCTCAAGTGAAGATCGAGATGGTGTTTTCAGAATGCAAGGGTTATCGTCGTTAACTCTGAGGGTGATTCCAAAATGAGTGTAACGAGATAATGCCTTCGGTTTCGTTCGAACCCGGAACGAACTTGTATGGATTGAATGCTTTCAGCACATCATTAGGTGGACGATGAGCATTCTAAGAAATATGTTCTAAAAAGGTAAACGCAGCCTCAAGCCGCATCAACCGGGAATGGCTAAAACAGGGGATGTACAGCAAGGTTAGGTGGGTCATGTCCAAGCAGGACGAGATATACCCCTGTCTAGATGTCACTTTTATTCGGCTGTGTGGGCGGTTGGTCTGCAGCCAACTGCGGTGTTATCTTGTTCGAGACTGTTCAGTAAGGAATGGTTCCAGCCTTGTGTTGCAGGGGAGTTAGGGTGGCTCCTCGGTACTGTGATCTAGGCCACGTACTGTGACGGGCGGTACCCCAGTAGGCCTGCCATTGTATGGGATCCAATTTCTAATAAGCGCCGTACGTTTTGATTGTGCCCAACTACGTTGGAATGTGAGATGTAAGCATTTCAGCTACTTCTGTATTTTAATTGAAAACCCTAGACACTATTATAATATCACTGAATTTCCTATAAAATGTTTTGGTTAGCGTAAGGTAAAAACTTACCCGTATTTATGTATGGGAAGTCCTACGTGATACCTTTATTTTAAATGATTTTCAAAGTTAAACAACTTTAACCTGTTTACTCATACCAGACCCATGTCTGACCCGAAGTTTATATTTTATTTTCATAAACTCTTAGGTACTAAAATTTTATGAGTAGCCAAGTGATAGGTATTTGGAGTATAGAGTTTTTCTGGAGGAGTTGGAGCAGAAGACCAGACGTTTATAGCTATCTATATAGTTCCACTGTGTTAGTTAGTTTATGATATATGAGATGTATGTCCTGACAGATATGTATATGATAGTCATGTTGTATGATATTGATAACTCTGATGTATATAACTATGTAATAGTTATGTTGATATATTATATTTTGTTCCATTCCGCTATGAGATTCTGATGTTGTTATTCTTTCTATTCTTTTCTATTTCTATCCCTTTCTTTCTTATTGATGACACGTCTTCCTGGGCGTAGGAAGCCGGGTCGTCAAAGCTGGTATCAGAGTGTTAGGTTGAGCGAGTACCTAGGCTCTGGAGTAATATTTATCTTGAGAGTGCGTATTTGTATTTTCATACAAAATATACTAAAATGTTGTTTGATTCGGGTGCATCTTTGAGTTTCATATCTTTGGAATCAGTAGAAAGTTTTCTCTTAACCCTAGTACCATGGATCGACCCATTATTGTATCTAATCCTATTGGTGGAGCAACGAAATTGGATACGATCTGTAAGGACATGAAGCTTTCTTATTTGTCCCACAGTTTCTCTTGTGACCCGTATGTGTTAAATTTCAAGGGATTTGATCTTATTTTGGGAATGGATTGGCTCGATAAGTATAAGGCAGTCCTGAATTGTGATGAGAGGACAGTTTCATTGGAGACTGATTTGGGTAGGATTGCCAAAGTGTCGTGCGATAGTTTTGGATTTCACTTGAGTAGTCTTTTGCTAGGGGTTGAGACTCCTCAAGAGAAAGTTGAAGAAATCGATGTGGTTCAAGTTTTTCCTGATGTCTTTGAAGAAGTTAAGCGTCTACCGCCACATCGAGAGATTGAGTTTCGTATTGATTTGATTCCAGAAGCAGTGCCGGTGATTCAACCCAGTAGGAGAATGCCTCCTAGAGAGAGAGAGAAGAGTTGATTAAGCAGACGCAAGATCTTTTGGAGAAGGGTTTGATTAGACCCAGTTTTTCTTGTTGGGGCTCTACTGCGTTGTTTGTCACCAAATCGGATGGTTCGCTAAGGTTCTGTGTTGATTATAGAGAATTGAACAAAGTGACCATTCGAAATAAATATCCTTTTCCTCGCATTGATGATCTTTTTGACCAGTTGCATGGAGCTTCAATCTTTTTTCAACTAGATCTAGCTTCAGGATTCCATCAATTGAGAGTAGCTGAAGATATCCCTTGACAGCATTTAGGGGACCGAATTGTTTTTATGAGTGGTTGGTTATGCCGTTTGGGTTAACCAACGCGCCTGCCTATTTTGTTGACCTCATGAACCGAGTCTTTAGAGATGTGTTGAATAAGTTTGTTTCGGTATTCATTGATGATATCTTGGTCTACTCCAAATCGGAAGAAGAGCACAGGCATCATTTGAGGATTGTATTAGAGACTCTAAGGAAGCATGTGTTGCAGGCAAAGTTTTCAAAATGTCATTTTCGGAAATCAGAAGTAAATTTTTTAGGGCACATTGTTTCTGGTGAAGGCATTTCAGTAGATCCAGCAAAGGTTGAAACAATTTTGCAATGGAAACAGCCGGAGACACTGACTGAAGTTCGCAGTTTTCTAGGTTTGGCTGGCTACTACAGAAAATTCATTAAGGATTATTCCAAAATTTCTTCGCATCTGACCAAGCTGACTAGGAAAGGAGCTAATTCAAATGGACACCTCAGTGTGAAGAAGCTTTTCAGGAATTGAAGACAAGGCTAACTAGTGCACCATTACTTGCTATTCCGAATGGGAAGAGCAAATTTGAAGTATATACGGATGCATGTTTAGTTGGATTGGGTGCAGTTCTGATGCAAAACGGCAGAGTAATTGCGTATGCTAGTCGACAATTGAAGTCCCATGAGAAGAACTATGCTACGCATGATTTAGAACTGTTAGCTATTGTTTTTGCTTTGAAGATCTAGAGACATTATCTTCTGGGAGAAAAGTTTGAGTTATTCACGGATCACAAACCGTTGGAATATATCTTCTCTCAAAAAGATCTTAATTTGAGACAGCAGAGATGGGTCGAATTTTTGGCATCTTATGATCTGGATATTTTGTATACTCCGGGGAAAGCTAATGTCGTGGCTGATGCTCTTAGTAGAAATGCTGTTTTATCTCTTTTGGAAGTAGTTCCATCTCTCCAAGAAAGAATCGTTAATAAGCAAATGGAGGATAAATCTTTTGAGGAAATAATTCTTAGGACTAGAGACGGGAGATATTCAAATTTCAAGATAGACGATCAGGGTGTTCTAAGGATTAATGGTCGTTTGTGTGTGCCTAATATAGATGGACTGAGGCAAGAAGTCTTAGCTGAGTGTCATCGTTCCAAATTGAATATTCACTCGGGAATCTCGAAGATGTATAAAGATACGAGGAGAGTTTTGTAACGACCCGCTATTTTGGACTATTCGCATCCGCACATGTCGGACTTGAATAATTCAAAATACCGAATTGTTAATTTTAATTTGGAAAAACTCAGATATACAGTAAATAAATAATCACAGAATCACAGACACAGAGTAATAATATGCAGCGGAAGCTAAAGATAGTAGTTCATGAAGCTACTATATAAATATATAAGATACATCAGAGTTAAATAAGTTACAACAGAAGTCTCGAATACAATAGTCAAATACAAGAATCAGAATACATCACTGGAATCAATCGAATATCTGAAAGCTGGATAGATAGCCGGATCTCCAGGCGAAGCTCCAACTCTAAAGGTGAGTCTCAAAAGCTGGACCACTCAGTCTGACCCGAGCGTAAAGCAAAACACAAAACACTCGAGTCAGGATTAATATTTTCATATCAATAAATCCAACTCAAGTGAAATAGCAATCGAAATATAAGTAACTCAAAGGATGTTGGAATAACCATCCTCTAAGGATCCGTTAAACTATCTACTATGTAGTAATATACGCTAAATAGATAATGTCTATCAGTAATATAAAATATTAAAATAGTGTTAATGCGTTACCATTATCCCCCTTAACACATTTTATATAAGTGTTATAGTCTATACAGCACTGTAAACTCCACCGTAAACTAGTGGGATATCAGGGAGTACTCCATAGGTATAACACAAAACAAATTCGTAGTGGTCGCGTATATAGGAATACAAGTATGACAAGGCACATGAGGCAATACCCAAGGTAGTGAAACTACCGTTTGCCTGATCCGGACTGGTGAGAACGCATCGCCGCAGCGATCGCAACACCGCGAAACAACACTCCTGAAATTCCGAGGGTGCACCAATCAATCACAAGTAATGAGTAATAATTACGAAGAAGTGTGTCCGCTCGAGGTAGCTAACCCCATTTGGCCCGGCACGGCTCCTGATTTTAGTCATTTCCAATTTGACACAAGTGTCAAGGCTATCCATTATCGTTCTCTTTCTTCAGTCATCACGTACATCATTCCAACCACTTCATTCTGGATCATCACTCCGCGTATAGTTATTAAAGTGGTTTTCGGTTTAGACAGAGAGTATGTCCATAACCGATTCCGGTCTCTTTAATAACTTTTGTAATTATTACACCGATTGGTCGTTTAGTAAATTTCAAAACCAAATCAATTTCAATTTCAACTAGAATTTAGATTCAACATTTCATTAGTCTTTCACTATCAATTTCCAAAAATTTACGTTTCAAAACTTCCAAATAACTATTTCAAAGTCTTACAATTCAATTTCAATTTTTATTTAGAACAATTCAAACATCGATTCAAGTTCGTATATAAGTTTCATTCCGAAATCATTTAGATTAACTTAATTTAACATTCAAATCAATTTAAATACGTTGATCGATTTCATTCAATATTCGTTAAGTTACTTTATCATTCAAACAATTTTACTTAATTCCCAATTCATTAAATCATTTACTTACGTTCATCTTCATTATATCAAAACTTCAAATTTAACTAAATTAGATTCGTCAAATCAAATTTCCAAAATTACAAGTCTTACATTAATTTCAATAAATCACATTTTATTTCTTGTTAAAGAATTTCAATTTCATTTATTTACTTACTCGGTTACACATTTCAAACTCAATTAATCAAGAACTAAATTTCATATATTCAAGAAGTTCAATTTCACTTATCATCTTACTTAAATTTTCCAAAACTTTACTAATAAAGAAACAAAATTTCATTTACTAACGAAGTTCAAATTCACTTATTCAAAAGTTCAATATCTCTTATCAAAGAATTCAAATTTTATTCAATTATCAAATAATTCAATCTTATTCAATTATTAAATAATTTCAACTTAATTATTAATAATTTCAAATCTAATAATTACAAACTTGGTTAAAAATTTAAACATAATTATTAAATCATTTCCACTTAATTATGAATCCAAACTTAATTATCAAATCATTTCAAACTTAATAATTTCAAAACTCAATTATTATTAATTCCAAATTATTTATTAATAATTCCAAATTTAATTATTAAATAATTAAATTTCAAACAACGTTCTTTCATCAATTACTACATTAATATTTGTTACGGATTTCAATCTTTGCATTTTTCTTCAAATATTCAATTTTCAACTTCATTTCAAAACTTATTCTTTACTCGAATAAAATCATTATTTTATTTTTAAATCAATTATTGACCAATCAGATTTATTTAATTCTCTATCCTAGGTCAAATTCATTTAGGTATTTATCATTTCAACCCGATTCCAATTCAATTCACAAATCATAACATAGCAAAAGTGAACTTGCAGTGTGATAACAGGGACAGTGTCAAAGTAAATAAACAATCAATAACACAATCAATAACAATCCAATAATTAATTCAAATAATCTCGAAATAATCGTATTAATTCGCATTGTTATTTGTGCAAATTAATATAATTATCTCTAGAATCCACACTATCATTTCATGTAGATTAAAGATTATTACATTATGGTTTTTCCCACTTGTCGTTCAATTTCAATTTCAAATTTTATTCTACAACAATTAATCCAATATACGTTCAAAGGTTCAAAACATAATTTATCAAATTCTACGTGTCAATTAACTTAACAATTAAAAGGCGTCATATTATTCAAATTAACTAATCAAATCCAACACATATGTCAATTCATAAATTTTAAACTATCCTATGTCAAATTCAATTGCATAATATTTATCACTTTGTACATTACAATTTACATCCAATATTAACAGCAAACAATCAATCAATTATCAACCAAACTGGATTGTTATTGCATACATAACAGAAAATGGTGTCAGATGTCAAAGGTGAACTGATACATAAATAACAGTGCAATAAATAATAGCAGTATATTTCAATTGTCGTTCCAATTGAAATCAAATTTAATAAATAAAAGAATATTAATCGTGAGTGATTACTCACCTTTCGAGGCTAGAGAATACAGAAGATGACACGGATACGCACAAGGATACGGACACTGAAATTGAATTGCGCATCCAAGCACGAATTCCAAGACACGACACGACGAATACAAATTTGACGGTCAAAGCAAGGCTGGAATAACATGAAATTTTGAAAACAAATCAATGGCTGGATAAAGATGGGGCAAATTGATCATATGAATCGATGGGAACTAACCATGTCAGCTTGAAATATACGGAAATATATATATATATTATTATTATTTTATAAAAAAAATCAATGTTTTGATTCAAGACTGATATAAAAAATCGTCTTCAAAATAGAACTATATACATGCATAATATGATATATTATAAACTAACTAAATTTGTATAATGTTAGAACACATAACTAACTTCTCCACTGTCAAAAATAGAAGCGTGTAAAATACATATGTACTATGCAGAAGTAAAAGTAGGACATCTAATAACACTCCCAACCAACCTCGACCAAAATGAAAATTACGTACATGCATATGAAACAATGGGCCGTCGAAAACATTTCTTTTTTTAAAAAAAAAAAAAAAAGAAAAAGAAACTTGAAATACTTCTAAAACTGATGCATGCAGACTTACAAAATATAGAACATATACTTACACATACTTCTTTCAGCACCTATATCTATTAAACCAGATTATAAATTAGCTATTGACAACATACAAATAAAATTATACAAACCAACCTAAAATATTTGCGTTAACAGCTAACATAACAAAACTTATATTCCAATATCAAATACCTTTACATAACTGCCATGCGCACTAATATATCAGATACTCCTACCATACTACCCCTCATAAAATCTACTATTGTCATAAAATAAAATATAATATATAAGTATATTGATGATGTACCTTTCTTTTTTTTTTATTATAAACTTTGCAAATGCACAGGCTACACTTTTCTATGCGTTTGCTATATAAATATCCAACATAAATTTTCATACACATAAGATAGGGAGACTACCTAGGTTGGCTGAGATGAGGCGGACGCGGCTACACGGATCTGATGGTGGAAGGCAACTGAGTGGAGGAAGTGAAAGGTGCGGCGGCTGGAGGCTGGAGGCGATGCTAGTGTGGCCGGCAGCACAAGGTGGTGAGGGGTGGTGGTGGCTTGGCAAAATACTAGGAAGCTGGGAATTATGGAGGAGAAGGAAGGTGATAGCATGTTTCCAAAAGAATGAAGGTGGAAGATGATTCACGTATGGAAGAACTTTGAAGAGAGGGTGGAAAGTAGAAAGGAAGAGAACTACAGTAAAGTGATTAACAAGATCTAAAATGTGGGAAACCATAAAAATAATGTAAAACTTCTCTTTCATGAAGACAGTAAATAAATATGAGGAAGAGGAGGAGTGAAGTCAAGCTAAATAAAAGGAAGAACGTGAAAAAAAAGTAACGCGTAAACATTGAAACGTGTAAACATTGAAAGGACACGGTTAACGAAGAGAAAGAAAAGGTAATATCAACGGTCAAGCTATGATTCAGGAAAAAGTTACTGAAGCAATTTATATTTGTGTGTGCATCACGTATAGATTGGAAAAGCAAACGTAGGTGAAAGGCCGCAAATTTGGTACCGTTATAACGGATCGTTATTATCGCTTCCGTCGTGTAACGAACCACAACATACAGAATAAATATACCGTAGATGTTAGCACGACGAGACGATCAAAATGTTATATAAATATTTGTGGTACGATTGAATTATAAAAATTCGAATTTTCTACCAGCGGAAAATGCGTAAAAATCGCAGAAAATTAAGATCGACGGAGCCAAAGATGTCCGAATTTGGAAAAACGACAAACTGACAACTTGCTCAAAAGATGGTTTAGAATTTTTCTATGTAAAAATATTTTGGTTTTGAAAACGTTTTATTTTCATCGCTTTTTAACTGATTAAATTGAAGTGAATTTGCGCACGAAATAAACTTTCATATTTTCGGACGAAAATTTACCAGTTGCTATGTTTAACTGGACGCATTTCAATATCGAATTTTCATTGCGAAATTTTATTGTTTATTTTTTTATTTAACGAAAATTTCCATTTAACGCAAAATGCATGTTCCTTACACTAAAATTTTAATTTGGTTTATGTTATTGGTTACGACTATTTCATATTATTACATTACGTTTTTATATGTATTACATTATTGGACTTATCGAAATTGGTCCTGTACGAATTTGGTTTTGGATTTGTAACATATATACAAAGAGATTTCCATTTAATAAATCGTAAAATTTTATTTCTATCGGATTTTTAATTAAAATTTTATTTAATTCAGTATTTTAAAAGCGTTAAAAATACGGGTCATTACAATCTCCCCCACTCAAAACTTTTCGTCCTCGAAAAGGAAGGAAGTAGAAAAATAGAGACAACCAAAAGAAAATAAATTTGAATTACATAATAAACAATTAATTTAAACCATATGAATTTCAATCTAAATAAATTTATATTCCACAATTTGCTTTAAACTCAAGGAATTTCATTTAAATTGATTTGATTTCTCATTTATTAAGGTTAGGTACAAAAGTTTCTTTCAAATGAAATTCAATTTATACTTAATTAATTCAAGATACACCCTCTAGTTGATTTAATTCAATTTATTAACTTTCAAACAAATTTTTCTTCAATTAATCACAACTATTATTCAATTAACTTATTATTCTATTTATCTCCCAAAACATTTTATATTTCCTTTAACATCATTTAATACTGTATAATATTCAATTACATAGTTAACTTTGAAAATTTAGGTAAGTAATAAATAATGCAGTTGAGTATTATCCAAATAAAATTTTATAATTCAGTTATTTCAAGTTAAGTATTTATATAAAAGACTTTGGTTTCATTTATAATTGAAAATCATCCTTTACCCAAATTTAAGGATTTATTTCCGATTAACTTCAATAATTTAGAGATAAAATAAAAATATATATACATTCATACATAATATATCAAAACAAATTTAAAATTTTAATATATATATTATAAGTAAAGTCAAGATTAGAAATTTAAATCAGTTTATTTTTCACAACAAACCGTAGCAAAGCTACAAGATAGTCTTTCCACTTCGAAACTCGAAAATGAACGTCGATAATGCGGCCGTCATCACCGAAATTTATTTTCCAGCGACAAAAGAGAAGAGCTCAAATTTAATCATTTAAAATTCTGTGAAAACCATTTCTATTCGAAATATTTTTAATAATATACCTTTTAAAACTTCCAATCAAAGTTTGAAATCACCGTAAAATAAATTCTCAAATTCTAATCTAAATCTATTTGAATTTCAAATCAATTTTTACCAGTTTTATAAAGGAGGAATTAATTTAAAGGACAAATATTTGTATATTTTTTGCCTTAAGGACACGACCTCAAAATTTTTACCACAAGGACAAACATCTTCTAAAAATTATTCACAAGGACAAATATTTTTCAAAATTATTCATAAGGACAACAAAACTGATACCGAGCTAAAACTGATACCTAAAAACTGCTACCGATAACTGCAAACTGATACCTAAAAACTGCTATCAATAACTAAAAACTGATACCTACAGAAAGTTGTCCTTCAGGATAAAATATTGAAGGTCTGTCCTTGAGGTTAAAAAGCTGTGAAATTTTGTCCTTGACAATAATTTTCTGTTTTATAAATCCATTTATTTATATTATGCAATAGTCAATGGTTTACAAAACAATAAATGAAAATTAAATATTATCATTTCGTATAACAATTTACTAACAATTTTATTTCAGACAAAAATTTATACTTGTATAATCATATAAAATTATTTATTTACCCAATTTGAAAACAATATTATGTCGGTTTGCTCTGTTAAAGTGTTTTGGAGATCCTATCGACAGCGTTGATCAGACGAATCGATCGAAAACCCAAATCAACATCAATAACTCAAACTACACAATATATATATATATATATATATATATATATATATATATAAACCATTTTAAATATTAATTTACAAATATACTTTCACGCTCAACGATACAAGGATGGATTTCAAGATAAGTATAGAGATTCAAATTTTATGGGAATTAAATCAAAGAGAATTTTGATTTGATAATAAGTTCGAAACAGAAGATAAGATAATTCAGTTAACAAAATCGGGAGATGGATATTCTTATTGAATTCACGGGCAACCTTAACTGGACCGACCGTAACTTCAAGAATAAGATCGATGCTAAATTCCGAGGTAAATCAACATTCGATCTCAAGAGATAGAATTCAGGTATAGCAGGGAATATATAGCATCGTAAACCGAAAATACAGAAATCATCGGTAAATCGATGCCTAGTGTAAAGGGTTTCACCCTTTTACAAATAATTCGAAGGTTGGCGAGACTGCCGATTCATTGTAAAGATCATCCGAAGAGGAGTTATAGGATGCCCCAGGATTAAAAGAAGACGAATAGTGAGGGACAAGAATGAATTTCGGAACCGAGGGGACGTCCCAAAATTCAAAGGAATTGAGTTAAAAGGAAGAGATTGAAACTCGAATGAGAGTGATTCTGTAAATACATTTATCCTATATGCTAAGTTTTGCCTAGAGCTACCAAAAGCTCTGATACCAACTGTAACGACCCGCTATTTTGGACTATTCGCATCCGCACATGTCGGACTTGAATAATTCAAAATACCGAATTGTTAATTTTAATTTGGAAAAACTCAGATATACAGTAAATAAATAATCACAGAATCACAGACACAGAGTAATAATATGCAGCGGAAGCTAAAGATAGTAGTTCATGAAGCTACTATATAAATATATAAGATACATCAGAGTTAAATAAGTTACAACAGAAGTCTCGAATACAATAGTCAAATACAAGAATCAGAATACATCACTGGAATCAATCAATATCTGAAAGCTGGATAGATAGCCGGATCTCCAGGCGAAGCTCCAACTCTAAAGGTGAGTCTCAAAAGCTGGACCACTCAGTCTGACCCGAGCGTAAAGCAAAACACAAAACACTCGAGTCAGGATTAATATTTTCATATCAATAAATCCAACTCAAGTGAAATAGCAATCGAAATATAAGTAACTCAAAGGATGTTGGAATAACCATCCTCTAAGGATCCGTTAAACTATCTACTATGTAGTAATATACGCTAAATAGATAATGTCTATCAGTAATATAAAATATTAAAATAGTGTTAAGGCGTTACCATTATCCCCCTTAACACATTTTATATAAGTGTTATAGTCTATACAGCACTGTAAACTCCACCGTAAACTAGTGGGATATCAGGGAGTACTCCATAGGTATAACACAAAACAAATTCGTAGTGGTCGCGTATATAGGAATACAAGTATGACAAGGCACATGAGGCAATACCCAAGGTAGTGAAACTACCGTTTGCCTGATCCGGACTGGTGAGAACGCATCGCCGCAGCGATCGCAACACCGCGAAACAACACTCCTGAAATTCCGAGGGTGCACCAATCAATCACAAGTAATGAGTAATAATTACGAAGAAGTGTGTCCGCTCGAGGTAGCTAACCCCATTTGGCCCGGCACGGCTCCTGATTTTAGTCATTTCCAATTTGACACAAGTGTCAAGGCTATCCATTATCGTTCTCTTTCTTCAGTCATCACGTACATCATTCCAACCACTTCATTCTGGATCATCACTCCGCGTATAGTTATTAAAGTGGTTTTCGGTTTAGACAGAGAGTATGTCCATAACCGATTCCGGTCTCTTTAATAACTTTTGTAATTATTACACCGATTGGTCGTTTAGTAAATTTCAAAACCAAATCAATTTCAATTTCAACTAGAATTTAGATTCAACATTTCATTAGTCTTTCACTATCAATTTCCAAAAATTTACGTTTCAAAACTTCCAAATAACTATTTCAAAGTCTTACAATTCAATTTCAATTTTTATTTAGAACAATTCAAACATCGATTCAAGTTCGTATATAAGTTTCATTCCGAAATCATTTAGATTAACTTAATTTAACATTCAAATCAATTTAAATACGTTGATCGATTTCATTCAATATTCGTTAAGTTACTTTATCATTCAAACAATTTTACTTAATTCCCAATTCATTAAATCATTTACTTACGTTCATCTTCATTATATCAAAACTTCAAATTTAACTAAATTAGATTCGTCAAATCAAATTTCCAAAATTACAAGTCTTACATTAATTTCAATAAATCACATTTTATTTCTTGTTAAAGAATTTCAATTTCATTTATTTACTTACTCGGTTACACATTTCAAACTCAATTAATCAAGAACTAAATTTCATATATTCAAGAAGTTCAATTTCACTTATCATCTTACTTAAATTTTCCAAAACTTTACTAATAAAGAAACAAAATTTCATTTACTAACGAAGTTCAAATTCACTTATTCAAAAGTTCAATATCTCTTATCAAAGAATTCAAATTTTATTCAATTATCAAATAATTCAATCTTATTCAATTATTAAATAATTTCAACTTAATTATTAATAATTTCAAATCTAATAATTACAAACTTGGTTAAAAATTTAAACATAATTATTAAATCATTTCCACTTAATTATGAATCCAAACTTAATTATCAAATCATTTCAAACTTAATAATTTCAAAACTCAATTATTATTAATTCCAAATTATTTATTAATAATTCCAAATTTAATTATTAAATAATTAAATTTCAAACAACGTTCTTTCATCAGTTACTACATTAATATTTGTTACGGATTTCAATCTTTGCATTTTTCTTCAAATATTCAATTTTCAACTTCATTTCAAAACTTATTCTTTACTCGAATAAAATCATTATTTTATTTTTAAATCAATTATTGACCAATCAGATTTATTTAATTCTCTATCCTAGGTCAAATTCATTTAGGTATTTATCATTTCAACCCGATTCCAATTCAATTCACAAATCATAACATAGCAAAAGGGAACTTGCAGTGTGATAACAAGGACAGTGTCAAAGTAAATAAACAATCAATAACACAATCAATAACAATCCAATAATTAATTCAAATAATCTCGAAATAATCGTATTAATTCGCATTGTTATTTGTGCAAATTAATATAATTATCTCTAGAATCCACACTATCATTTCATGTAGATTAAAGATTATTACATTATGGTTTTTCCCACTTGTCGTTCAATTTCAATTTCAAATTTTATTCTACAACAATTAATCCAATATACGTTCAAAGGTTCAAAACATAATTTATCAAATTCTACGTGTCAATTAACTTAACAATTAAAAGGCGTCATATTATTCAAATTAACTAATCAAATCCAACACATATGTCAATTCATAAATTTTAAACTATCCTATGTCAAATTCAATTGCATAATATTTATCACTTTGTACATTACAATTTACATCCAATATTAACAGCAAACAATCAATCAATTATCAACCAAACTGGATTGTTATTGCATACATAACAGAAAATGGTGTCAGATGTCAAAGGTGAACTGATACATAAATAACAGTGCAATAAATAATAGCAGTATATTTCAATTGTCGTTCCATTTGAAATCAAATTTAATAAATAAAAGAATATTAATCGTGAGTGATTACTCACCTTTCGAGGCTAGAGAATACAGAAGATGACACGGATACGCACAAGGATACAGACACTGAAATTGAATTGCGCATCCAAGCACGAATTCCAAGACACGACACGACGAATACAAATTTGACGGTCAAAGCAAGGCTGGAATAACATGAAATTTTGAAAACAAATCAATGGCTGGATAAAGATGGGGCAAATTGATCATATGAATCGATGGGAACTAACCACGTCAGCTTGAAATATACGGAAATATATATATATTATTATTATTTTATAAAAAAAATCAATGTTTTGATTCAAGACTGATATAAAAAATCGTCTTCAAAATAGAACTATATACATGCATAATATGATATATTATAAACTAACTAAATTTGTATAATGTTAGAACACATAACTAACTTCTCCACTGTCAAAAATAGAAGCGTGTAAAATACATATGTACTATGCAGAAGTAAAAGTAGGACATCTAATAACACTCCCAACCAACCTCGACCAAAATGAAAATTACGTACATGCATATGAAACAATGGGCCGTCGAACACATTTCTTTTTTTTAAAAAAAAAAAAAAAAAAAAACTTGAAATACTTCTAAAACTGATGCATGCAGACTTACAAAATATAGAACATATACTTACACATACTTCTTTCAGCACCTATATCTATTAAACCAGATTATAAATTAGCTATTGACAACATACAAATAAAATTATACAAACCAACCTAAAATATTTGCGTTAACAGCTAACATAACAAAACTTATATTCCAATATCAAATACCTTTACATAACTGCCATGCGCACTAATATATCAGATACTCCTACCATACTACCCCTCATAAAATCTACTATTGTCATAAAATAAAATATAATATATAAGTATATTGATGATGTACCTTTCTTTTTTTTTTATTATAAACTTTGCAAATGCACAGGCTACACTTTTCTATGCGTTTGCTATATAAATATCCAACATAAATTTTCATACACATAAGATAGGGAGACTACCTAGGTTGGCTGAGATGAGGCGGACGCGGCTACACGGATCTGATGGTGGAAGGCAACTGAGTGGAGGAAGTGAAAGGTGCGGCGGCTGGAGGCTGGAGGCGATGCCAGTGTGGCCGGCAGCACAAGGTGGTGAGGGGTGGTGGTGGCTTGGCAAAATACTAGGAAGCTGGGAATTATGGAGGAGAAGGAAGGTGATAGCATGTTTCCAAAAGAATGAAGGTGGAAGATGATTCACGTATGGAAGAACTTTGAAGAGAGGGTGGAAAGTAGAAAGGAAGAGAACTACAGTAAAGTGATTAACAAGATCTAAAATGTGGGCAACCATAAAAATAATGTAAAACTTCTCTTTCATGAAGACAGTAAATAAATATGAGGAAGAGGAGGAGTGAAGTCAAGCTAAATAAAAGGAAGAACGTGAAAAAAAAGTAACGCGTAAACATTGAAACGTGTAAACATTGAAAGGACACGGTTAACGAAGAGAAAGAAAAGGTAATATCAACGGTCAAGCTATGATTCAGGAAAAAGTTACTGAAGCAATTTATATTTGTGTGTGCATCACGTATAGATTGGAAAAGCAAACGTAGGTGAAAGGCCGCAAATTTGGTACCGTTATAACGGACCGTTATTATCGCTTCCGTCGTGTAACGAACCACAACATACAGAATAAATATACCGTAGATGTTAGCACGACGAGACGATCAAAATGTTATATAAATATTTGTGGTACGATTGAATTATAAAAATTCGAATTTTCTACCAGCGGAAAATGCGTAAAAATCGCAGAAAATTAAGATCGACGAAGCCAAAAATGTCCGAATTTGGAAAAACGACAAACTGACAACTTGCTCAAAAGATGGTTTAGAATTTTTCTATGTAAAAATATTTTGGTTTTGAAAACGTTTTATTTTCATCGCTTTTTAACTGATTAAATTGAAGTGAATTTGCGCACGAAATAAACTTTCATATTTTCGGACGAAAATTTATTAGTTGCTATGTTTAACTGGACGCATTTCAATATCGAATTTTCATTGTGAAATTTTATTGTTTATTTTTTTATTTAACGAAAATTTCCATTTAACGCAAAACGCATGTTCCTTACACTAAAATTTTAATTTGGTTTATGTTATTGGTTACGACTATTTCATATTATTACATTACGTTTTTATATGTATTACATTATTGGACTTATCGAAATTGGTCGTGTACGAATTTGGTTTTGGATTTGTAACATATATACAAAGAGATTTCCATTTAATAAATCGTAAAATTTTATTTCTATCGGATTTTTAATTAAAATTTTATTTAATTCAGTATTTTAAAAGCGTTAAAAATACGGGTCATTACAAGTTTTCTGGTGGCCAAATATGAAGAAGGATGTAGCTGCTTTTGTAAATAGTTGTACCATTTGCCAGCAAGTGAAGGGAGATCGACAAAAGTCTGCAGGACTATTGCAACCTTTGGAAATTCCAGATTGGAAGTGAGAGATGATCTCGATGGACTTCATTGACGGTTTGCCTAGAACCAGGAAAGGAAATGAAGGAATATGGGTTATTGTGGATCGTTTAACGAAGAGTGCCCATTTTATTCCAGTTAAGGCGACTCGTACTGCAGTTTCCTTGGCAGAGATTTTATTGAAGGAGATAGTCAGATTACATGGTGTTCCTGTTAGCATAGTAAGTGACCGTGATCCTATTTTCACTAGTAAATTCTGGGAAGCTCTGCAATCAGCAATGGGAACAAGTTTGAGATTAAGTACAGCCTATCATCCTCAGACGGACGGATAGACGGAGAGACTTAATCGTATTTTGGAAGATATGCTGCGAGCTTGTGTTTTAGATTTTGGTGAATCATGGGAAGACCATCTTCATCTAGTGGAATTTTCTTATAATAACAGTTACCAAGCGAGTATTAAGATGGCTCCTTGTGAAGCTCTGTATGGATGACCGTGTAGATCCCCATCTTGTTGGATTGAATCGAATGATCGACTTGTGCTCGGACCCAATCTTATTCTTGAAGCTTCTGCGAAGGTTGAGCTTATCAAGAAAAGGATGAAAGCTGCTCAAGATCGTCAGAAGAAATATGCAGATAAGAGACGAAGACCATTGGAATTTGAGATCAGAGATTTAGTTTTTGTCAAAGTTTCCCCAATCAAAGGTGCTATAAGATTCGAAAAGACGGGAAAACTTGCTCCGAGATATATCAGTCCATTCCGAATACTGGAAAGAATTGGAACTGTAGCCTACAGGATTGAATTGCCAGAACGGATGTCTGGGATTCATAATGTATTTCATGTGTCTCATTTAAGGAAATTTATTCATGACTCATCATTAGTGGTAGAACCGGTTGTTCAGGAAGATTTAGAAGTAGAACCCAACCTGACTGTGGTTAGAGATCCTGTTCAGATTGTAGATCAAGACGAGAAGCAGCTCAGGAACAAAGTGGTGAAACTCGTCAAGGTGCAATGGAGTGAGGATCCCAGAGATTGTACCTGGGAAACTCTTGATAGTTTTAGAAAAGCTTATCCAAATTTATGTCCAGATAGCTAGTAATGCTGTTAGAATTAACTATTTGATTGTTTATTTTTGCATGGATGATATGTATGTTTAGATTGTTAATATTAAGCTTTTGAAATTAAATGTTGTTTAAATTTCTGGGACAAAATTCTTTTAAGGGGGAAGGAATGTGACATCCTGGAATTTTGACCCTATTACTATAATAAATTTTTAATCAAATTTAAATAAAATATAAGATTTTTCATCTATAAATAAATAAGATGTTGGATATTATTAGTTATATATATGTGTTATAAATGAATTTATAATTTCAAAATATAAAATAGACTCTTTTAACAATATTTAAAATTAAATCTGTTTTATTCAATTAAATTAAAAGTTATGTGAATGACATTTAATATCAGATATATGAATGCATTTAATAACAATATTTACAATAATACAATTATATTCATATTAAATATAAATACATTACAAATTAAATATTGGAAAGATTAAACTTTGAATAAAAATAAGATATAAGAAGTGTTTCTAACAATAGCTTTTATAATTAGAATAAAGTAAGCTTATAAATATTTAATATAAGTATAACATAAAATATGGTTATAAGCATAAGTATACAAACATAAGTACAAAACTATAACATGAATATAAGATATAAATAAAAATGTAACTATGTTAAGAAAAACATACATAAATAGTCAAAACCAGTGTATAAAACTTTGTGTTTAAGTTAAAGGATGATAAAGCAAAACTATTGTATAATTACACTAGACAAAAACAAGGTTCTGCAACTATCTTTAAAACAAAATTTTGTCTGCAAACTCTATATGTTTAAAAAAAAAGCTTGGTGTTCAATAAAAAAAAGAATAATAAGACAAACATCTTTGTACAAGTACAATATCAGTAAGTATCTTTGCAAAATAAGCAAAATTTGTCAGCAAAGTATTATAGTGTAAACCTATTTGAAACATATTAGTACAAGCATAAGCCTGCAATATCTTTGTATAAAATGTTGTGTCAGCAGACATTATGATATGTTAACATATATGTTAACACAAACATTAATTAGCACACTTTCTTCCTGGAGAAAAATATCTTCTAGCCGAAATACTCAAAGCATCTCAGGTTTTAGTACATAAAAATAAAATAAAAATAAGTTCAGGAAGATATCGAGCTTAACCCGAGTTTGTCATGATGTTTACTTCGGGTTTCCAATACCTGGAATTTTGCTAATGTAACATGGAAGTTAAGGTAAATAAGTTAAGTATAAACTATGTTATTAAGTGTTAACCAATTTGTCTTAAGCCCTGATGAACTTTAAAGCTTTGCTGAAACTAAGTGGCATAATTAATTTAAAATGGAAGTTAATTATGAATGTAATAAAATTTATAATTGTAGTTTAATAAATAATTCAAAACTTAATTGAATGTGTAATTAAAGATTTTAATAATAATCTTGTATAAAACATTTGTAATTAAGAATTTAATTTGAAGTTGATTAATTAACAAATCGTAGTTAACGAATTAATTAAATAATTAATGATTAAATGGATTAAGTTAATTAATAATTAATGATTAATTAAGCAATTAATAATAATTAATTGTGTAATTGAGGTTTATAAATCAATAATTTAGGTTATTGATTAGTAATTAAGAATTAATTAATTAATTAAGTGAATAATTAATAAGTAGTTAATGAATTGAAATAAGTTAATTTATTAATAATTAATTAAGCCAGAATAAAATATAATTTATTCTTAAGTATGCAATTAAGTTTAAAACAAATCAAACTTGTTGATATGAATTGATGATTCTATTTGATTGCATCTGATGTTTATTTCTATCCTGTGATGTTTTGTGATATTCTGGATATATCTGTGATGATTGTATGATTTATCTGTGTTAAATTGCTATATGATTCATCTGATGCTATTTATCTGTGTTAAATTGCTATATGAATTCAATTGTTAAATTTAAACTGTTTAAGTTAATTAGACAACCTGGCCTTTAAAATGGCGTTTGGATTTCGATGACCCGGGATCGGGTATCCAATTGATATTCCGAAAACCACATCGATCCAAATTAAACGTTAGGTCGTGTAATCTCAAGCGAAGATCGAGATGGTGTTTTAAGAATGCATGGGTTATCGTCGTTAACTCTGAGGGTGATTCCAAAACGAGTGTAACGAGATAAAGCCTTCGATTTCGTTCGAACCTGGAACGAACTTGTATGGATTGAATGCTTTCAGCACATTGTCAGGTGGACGATGAGCATTCTAAGAAATATGTTCTAAAAAGGTAAATGCAGCCTCAAGCCTCATCAACCGGGAATGGCTAAAACAGGGGATGTGCAGCAAGGTTAGGTGGGTCATGCCCAAGCAGGACGAGGTATACCCCTGTCTAGATGTCCCTTTTATTCGGCTGTGTGGGCGGTTGGTCTGCAGCCAACTGCTGGGTTATCTTGTTCGAGACTGCTCAGTAAGGAATGGTTCCGGCCTTGTGTTGCAGGGGAGTTAGGCTGGATCCTTGGTACTGTGATCTAGGCCACGTACTATGACGGGCGGTACCCCAGTAACCCTGCCATTGTATGGGATCCAATTTCCAATAAGCGTCGTACGTTTTGGTTGTGCCCAACTACGTTGGAATGTGAGATGTAAGCATTTCAGCTATTTCTGTATTTTACTTGAAAACCCTAGACACTATTATAATATCACTGAATTTCCTATAAAATGTTTTGGTTAGCGTAAGGTAAAACTTACCCGTATTTATGTGTGGGAAGTCTTACGTGATACCTTTATTTTAAATGATTTTCAAAGTTAAACAACTTTAACCTGTTTACTCATACCAGACCCATGTCTGACCCGGAGTTTATATTTTGTTTTCATAAACTCTTGGGTACTCAAATTTTTATGAGTAGCCAAGTGATAGGTATTTGGAGTATAGAGTTTTTCTGGAGGAGTTGGAGCAGAAGACCGGACGTTTATAGCTATCTATATAGTTTCGCTGTGTTAGTTAGTTTATGATATATGAGATGTATGTCCTGAAAAATATGTATATGATAGTCATGTTGTATGATATTGATAACTCTGATGTATATAACTATGTAATAGTTATGTTGATATATTATATTTTGTTCCATTCCGCTGTGAGATTCTGATAATGTTATTCTTTCTTTCTATTCTTTTCTATTTCTATCCCTTTCTTTCTTACTGATGACACGTCTTCCTGGGCGTAGGAAGTCGGGTCGTCACAAAAAGATTCAAAATAGTCTTCGAGTCAAACAAGATGGTTCCGGCAAAAGCTGGAATATATATAGGAAGGGGTTATTTATGTGATTGCATATTTAAGGCAAAAGTAGCTGTTGTCAGCAAGAAAACTATGTATTCTGATTATGCTATTAATAAAATTGAAGTTACTTATTTGCTTGAGCACGAAATTTTACTATGGCATGATAGACTAGGACACATAAATTTCGATAAAATGAAAAAACTATCAAACTTGGGATTAATTCTGAAATTCTAAATTGATAAAAACTACAAATTTGAGACATGCGTAGAAGTAAAAATGGTCAAAAAATCATTTCATACAGTTGATAGAAGCATCGAACCACTAGATTTGGTTCATATTGATTTATGTGATTTCAAATCATTACCTACAAGAGGTGGGAAAAGGTACTTTATTACCTTTATTGAAGATTATACATGATATTGCTATATATATTTTTTAAATAGAAAGGATGAAGCAATTACATCATTTATGAAGTACAAAGCTGAGGTAGAAAATCAGTTAAATAAAAAATCAAGATATTGAAATCTGATTGAGGTGGAGAATATGAATCACCATTTGAACAATTCTGTGCCGAAAATCGTATAATTCATCAAACAACAGCACCATATTTGCCACAACAAAATGATATAGCCGAGACAAAGAATAAAACATTAAAAGATATGAGTAATGCGATGCTCTTAACTTCTGGCCTACTGTCGAACTTGTGGGGGGAAGCCTTAAATATGTTTAATCAGATATTAAATAAGGTTCCTCACAATAAAACAGAAACAATTCCATATGAGTTATGGAAAGGACATAAACCAAGTTTTAAATACCTCGAAATGTGAGGGTGCTTGGCAAAAGTTCCAGTTCCGCCTCCTAAGAAAGTCAAACTTGGACCAAAAACAATAGATTGTTACTATTTAGTGCCAGCCCAAAATAATAGTGCCTACAGATTTTTTGTATCCAAGTCTGATATAACTGATATTCATGTAAATAAAATCATGGAATCAAGAGATGCCTCATTCTTTATACATGTGTTTCCACATAAAAGAAATGAAGGAAATAATGTCCCCAAAAAGACAAGAAAAGAATTGAGTAAATTACATGAAGATGAAACTCATCGTGAAATTGAGAAAGTTGAACCAAGAAGAAGCGTAAGGGCAAAAACATTCAAGGCATTTGGTTTGGAATTTTTAACGTATATGTTAGAACACGAACCTCAAACGTAGAAGGAAGAAATGTCATCTTCTGAATCCTCATGTTGGAAGGAAGCAATCCAAAGTGAAATTGATTCAATTCTGAGTAATAAAACTTCATACGTGATGATTTGTCTATACGTAGATGATATGCTAACCTTCAGTCAAAATACTAAAGCGACAGAGACCACTAAGCAGATGTTAATCAACAATTTCGATATGAAAGACTTAGGAGTTGCAGATGTTATTTTGGGAATCAAAATAATAAGAACACATAATGGAATTGAATTATCTCGGTCACATTATGTAGAAAAAGTGATTGAAAAATTTCAAAATTTCAAAATAAAAGGAGTACGAACGCCGTATAATCCATCGGAAGTACTGCATAAAAACACTAATGAGAGTGTAATGCAACTGGAATACTCTCGTGTAAATAGGATGTCTCATGTATCTCATGAATTGCATAAGACCAGATATAGCTTATGCAGTAAGTCGATTAAGCAGGTATATAAGCAACCCAGGGAAGGAACATTGTAAAGCATTAATGAGAATGCTTGGATATCTAAAAAATACCATAAATATTCCTTACATTATGGAAAATATCACGTCGTCTTAGAAGGATATAGTGATGCAAACTGGATTACTGATTCAGAGGAATCAAAATCTACGAGTGGTTATGTATTTACCTTAGTAGGGGCAGCAATGTCATGGAAATCTACTAAACAAACATGCATAGCTCGATCCACTATGGAATCATAGTTTATCGCTTTAGATATAGCAGGTGAAGAAGCAGAATGGCTTCGTCATTTTTTAGAAGATATTACATTTTCGTCTAAACCTATACCGGCCATATGCATACACTGTGATAACCAAGTAACATTAAGCAGAGCGCAAAAATTTGTATATAATAGAAAGTCACGGCACATTCATCGATGCCATAACACAGTTAGGCAGTTACTCTTAAATGGAACTATTTACATAGATTATATGTGAACAAATGATAACCTAGCGGATCCATTTGCTAAAGGTTTATCAAGAGAGAAAATTTACTGCGCTTCGAGGGGAATGGGTTTAAAAGCCTAAACCAACAAGAGTTATCTTATACTAGAACCTATCCTGGCGATTGGAGATCTCACGGACTAGGATCAATAGGCAAACTAGTTCTGAATAACTCAAGACGTAATGCATTTGTTTGGATTAGTCCTACTCCATTCCTATGGTGCACAATATAAATGCATGCCTACAGAAGTATTAAAAGGATAAAACTATGATTTTTAATGATGACCATATCTTGAAAATAACAAGTGTAATATATGTAGGATACTCTTAATGATTGTGATCACCTATGTTATTGTAAGCTGGGTCGGCTCTATGAGAATATATTAAAGGCTTTTATTCTCTAAAAACACTCGTAGAACCAAAATTGTTCAGGACCAAAATGAACCCAACCAAGAGATTGGATGTGAAGGGAAATAATGCTTTGTAAAGCTTATTGTCTGGTTATACAATAACGACTAACGGTTCGAGATGAAATAATCCACCTGTTAGCCAAGTATATCCGATAAGTTTTAACTTGGAAAGTTCAAAGTGAAATAACTACTTATCCTCGATATAGCATTATTTTCATATGAACTATGTGATTTTACACTTTGTATGGAGGAGACATATATCGTCATTCATGTGGGGGATTGTTATAATTCTCAAAAACAGTGAATGAGATATATCCAACATCATCAAAAATATGTCCATTTTCTTGTTTATATAGTGTACTCTCAATCACTATATTGGTCCTTAGGATCTAATAATTTTGTGCGAGGGGGAGGACCTATATGGCCATGGACTAACATGCGCCATCGGCCGCCCGTTCGACCGACCAAACCGGGCAGGGTCGGGTGCAGGTGTGGGTCCAATAAAATTGGGTTGTGTCATATATTTTTGCTACCTAAAAAGTTGGACTGATTTTAGAACTGAAGTGTATTTAAAAAGATACGGATTTTCCAACAGTTGTGACCGTTGCAAACTGATGAAGAGATACAACTGTTGCAAACCGCAACAGTTTTTGGCCGTTGCAAACGAAGAGACGCGACTGTTGCAAACCGCAACAGTTTTTGGCCATTGCAAATGAAAATGTGCGACTGTTGTGAACAGTAACACTTTTTGGCATTGAAAATGAAGGGATGCTACTTTTCTCAACGGGTGTAGCCATTGGGAATTCGGCTATAAATAAGGAGGAAAGTTGTTCACTTTCTTCACTCAATTTTAAAAACCAAAATATCTCTTCTTTATCTTCATTTTCTTAAAATTATAATTAGTCCTATCACATAGAGGATCATAGACATCACGATCTCGAGCAGCTTACGTCTGTTGTATCTTAAGAGACTTTGAATAAAGTCTTGCTGAAATTGTTACGACAAACATCATACGAAATTTCCTTCTTCAACCGGTTAGATTTCTGGTTGATTTATATATATATATATACACTCACACACACACACACACATACATACATACGTACATACATACATATATATATGTTGTTTTCGTTTCTAAATTGTACCATTTCCTTAAATAGTATAACGTTTGATTCATCACTATAGTTGTTAGTTTGTTGTTGTAACATACTTAGTTAAAAATAGCTAATACGGAATTCCAAAATAGTAGAAATCTGATTTGTAAATTTGTGAGACGAGTTTATTATTGATTAGTCTTTGTTTTGGTATACTAAACGTAAAAAATTTATTGGTCTAATTAATTTCACCATTGGTTTTTTTTTCTCCAATAGCAGCAGCTTCTGTTTATATCCTTTTTAATTTTTATTTTTATGTACACCACCTCTAAAATGTTTATCCTAGACATACACTATAAACTTCATGCTTGTGTAATATCCATCCTATAAGAAATCTGACTCGAATTTTGATAAGATTGTCAAAGTGTATGTTTGTAGGATCCACATTAAGTACGCTCGTACTTGCTCCTTGAGACAACATAATGTTCCAAAATATGTTACTCTACCAAGAAATTCCCGTGCATTTTATATTTTTAATTACTATGAAGCAATATACCGCCTCTGAATAATAATTGCGAATTTGGAGATACTTCCCTTCATACATAGGTTGATACTCAAATTTGTAACCTATGCATACTTACATGTAATTTTCTTTTATAATATAGACTCCATCAACTTTTGAATAGATCTAAAAGTACAAAGAAACAGAAGCCACTGTTAGTTTTTAGCATCACTTCCATCAAGTTTGTGTATGTTACTTGCATCATACATACATTTATTTAAACACACGTGAGCATGTGCGCACTCGCGCACAAGTTTGTGTATGTCTGTGTGCACATGTATGTGCGCATGCATTTGTGCATGTGCTAATTTTTTACATTAGATTTAGGTAAGGTTACAAGCATTTTAATTAGTATATTGAAGTAATATTGGTTATTTGTTAGTTCCATACATATTTATGAAACTGAAATAGGTAAAGATTTTTTAACGAGTTCAATATTGTTGTTTCGTGCTCTGTATAAAACACAACATTTGTATGATGTGCTTGGAACCATATGAAATAAAGTGAATAGAGGAAGAGGGAAAAAAATGATAAGCTTGGAATTGTTTGAAATAAAGTGAAGAGAGGAAGAGGGAAAAAAGATGACAAAAGAAAACATAGGATATCCACTAAAATCATGTTCCAAGTTTGGCATCTACCCTGTGCAAAGCAAACATGCATTGGCATGTAATACTTGAATAAAGCCGAGTACTGTTTCTCAGCACTTTCTAGATCATTAATTTTAAAATTACTATTAATTAGTTGATTGATTTTTCTTACATAACCTTCTATTAATAACATCTCTAGTATTGGAAGTTTCCCATTTCATTTTGGCAAGTTAAAACACATTCTACAAATTTCTTCACCGCTGATGGACTTAACATTTTTCCATCCATGTAATATTTGAACCTATTTAAAAGCTTGTTTTCTTTATGGTCAGATAAAGATAAGTTAGAAATGAAAAGAAGATGAATAAAGTTCTGTGATGTTTGTTATATTGTAATGCAGCGCAAACTACTATGGCAAACTAAGCAAGCGACCTAGCAAGTTACGCCAATTGGAACTTATGTCGTTTCTTGCTTTAAGTCGCTTAGGTTTCTTAGGTCGCAAACAACCTAGCGACTTACGAACTTATGAGAAACAGAAGAAGGAAGACACAGTTATGCCGCTTTCTTTAGGTCGCCAACGACCTGCGACCTAGTGTGTTAGGTCGCTCAGTTCCAGCTTAGGTCGCGGGACCTTAGGCCGTTACATTCCTGAAGTCACTCAAGTAGATAGGTCGCTCAAGCTTCCTGTGGCCGTGCTTTTAGTTAAGTCGTAGGTCGCGTGATGTAACTCATGTTGTAAACCGTGTTGTACATAGGTCGTATGTTGTAATTAGGTCGCAAGCTGTTTGTATTTTAAGTCGTTAACGCTTACTGTGTTGTTAAGTCGCATGCTGTTGTTTGTGTTAGGTCATTAGCAACCTACGTTAGGTCGTAGGTCGTAGATATGTTAGGTCCGTGAACAGTGTTGAGTTGTAAACTGCCTATAAATATGGGGGTCGTGTCATTTGTAAAGGAGGTTGATTTTGAATAAACTTTTGTTTGAGTGCTTTGTGCCTCTTTGAAATAAGAAGTTGAGTGTGAGCTCCTTTCTCCATTTGCGGTATTCCAGTGCGCTCGAATCAACGGATTTGAAGCCGATTCACGGAATCTCGTGCATGGGATCAACGTAGAAGAATCGTAGATCTTTTAACATGGTATCGTGCGCGATCAACGTGTTGGGGATAGCTAGAATTCGGTATCTTTTGGAGATCAACGAATTTGGGCATTCGGTATCTTTCAATCCATCGATTTATATTGCTTCATCTAATCGTTCTTCGATTAGTTTGACACGAAATATTCATTTCGCTGTCATCCGTTATAATCCGCTGCGTCAGTTTTGGTATCGAAGCTAGACTTAGCCAATCATAGCTAATGTAACGACCCGTAATTTTGATGATATATTTTAATAAATATTTAATCAAATTTAAATTAAATATAAACTTGTCAATATTTAAATTGATGAGATCTTGGATATTTAACAGTTATATATGTTTGTAAAAGGAAATTTTGATTTGAAATTTAAAATTAAATACTTCAAAACCATTTAAAACAAAATCGATTTTATTCAATAAAATCAAATCAAAGTCTTTATATTTCTGATATTTGATAAAATGCATATGAATACAATTTTAATTTTTAAAATGATAAGTTTTAAAATAAACAAACATGAAAATATTAAACATAAACATGGAAGTGCAAAACCATATAAGTGTAAACATACAAAGTTAGTATAAAACACAGTAATATATTATAAATGTAATTAAAGTAACATAAAAATACAAAATATAAATTATAATTTGACATATATAAATACAAGTATTTTTAGACAAACAATGATCTTCAACATTTAAATTGTACAACACAACATCCTTAAATAAAATGTTGAAAACATCATTTGAACAAGTATACAATTTCATATAAAATTTAACTAACAAAATAAATAAACAAAAATGTTAACAATCACTTTTAAGCAATCATAGCAGAAAAGTTTGAAAAACATATAACCTGTATATGTAAGTTACTTAACAAATGAAACATTCAGGCATAAGAAGAACAAAGTCCACTTCAACTATAACTTGTGGCTGGCCAGTTATCACTTGTTTGTGTTCAAATATATATATATATATATATATATATATATATATATATATTCAACTATAACTTTCAGTTTATCCATTAACACTGAACAACTTAAACTAAAAAGAAGAAAAGAAAAATTGAAAATAAACAAAGAAAATAGAAACAGAAAAGAAGAAACAAAGAGGGGAGTTTCAGGAAAGCTTCACCTGCAAGTGACTTCTTCAACATCTTCTGTTCAAATATTTTAAGTGAGTAAACGAATTGATTTCAACTTTAGTTTATATATTTGCTTATTAATGATATGTGTTGATGTAGTTTAAAAACACTGTTCTGTGTATGTTGTTTACACTGGAAGTTTGCATGATTGTTTTGATTACTTCAAGTTTTGTACAAAATAAAGCAAATAAATTTACAAAACTTGTTTATATAGCCATTTGAATGTGTAGTGAGATAATTTAAGTCGTTTAGTTTAAACAAAGCCTGCAAAACATGTTTGAAGTTTTAAACAGTATGATGTTAACTCTGTATTCAAACTACAGGTTAAAAAGAAAATCAAAGTTAAGAATTCAAGCGTTTAAATTTGTAAATTCAATCGTATATTTAGTTTTCATAAACATAATTATGAATTTTAACATAAAAATTTTGATTTAAAGGCAAAGATTCCCAAAGCAGATTTTAAAAGAAGTTTTACTGGTTTTTGGTCAAATTTGGAAGATTGATGAAATTTTAATCCCTGGGATTTGGCATGAAGCAAGGTTTAAGATATATCAACACTAGAAAAATATTAAATTATTTTTCGAATGCGAGTATTTTGAGTTTGAATCACAAATAGGGTTTAAGCCCATGTTTTTCAAAGCTCTGTAAAGAATTTGATTTCGGCTCCAATAAGAAACCGAGTGTGTTGCGATTTTTGGTGGAGTTAGAGGAGGTTGTGAGTGACGTTCAGGTGAAATTTCAACACATCCGGTGATGGATGGTGGCCACGCGAGGAAATTTACGGTGAGACGTTCCTGGTTCGTGTTCGAGCATCAGGTCATTTTTTGATCTGGAACTTTTCGATGGGTTTTGAGTTTGGATTTTGGAAGTCGTGATGTTTTGGGATATGTGGGGGCTGCCGCGAGTCGCCAGTGGCCAAGCGCACCACCGTGCACGTGCATGGTAGCGTAAGTGTGCCAGTGGGATTTAGGTGCTGTATCGAGTGATGCTCGCGTGGGTACTCGAGTAAATGGTCAGTTGACTCGAGTTAGGATCGTGCGTGAGTGTGTGAGGCAACTGCAGGTTTAAGTTTTACTTAACTCTAAAAAAATGAAATGTGAATATAAACTGGGAAGAAGAAGAATGGTGGAGGGAGAGAGACACGGGAAAAGTAGGGGGAGCACTCGTGTCAGTCACGAGTAAAAGGAGAGTTGACCCGGGTTCTTTGCAAAGTGAACATATAGCAGAATTTTGGTTTAGCATTTTATAACAAAGTTAGTGATCAATTAGTTAGACTGATATTAATCAGTTTATACTTGAAAATTTAAATTGATAACTGTAAATTTTTTAATTAAAATAAATTATATGTTAAAGAAATTTTAAATCTTAATAACGTCAGCTTATTACTGGAAGTTAATTAATGAAAATTAACTTAAGTGTTTAATCAGGACTTATGCTATTAAATTGATAACTAAAGTAATTTGTAATAATTAAATAATTAATTCATTTTTTATAAGTAAGTTATAATTAATAATTAAGAATCAACTAAGTAATTGAGTAATTGAGTAATAGTTAATGAATAGAAGTTAATTAATTAAATAATTAATTAAAGATTAGATAATTAATAAATTAATTATTAACGAATAACTAATTAATTAACTGATCGTTATTAAGCTAATAAATCGGTACTTAAGAAAATTTAAATAGTTTATTCTTAAGCAAATAATTTAGTTAAGTAAAACCAAATTGTTTGGTATGCGTTGATGATCATGTTGATTGACTGTGATATCTGTTGATGATATTTCTGTGATATGTTATGATATATTATGGATATCTGTAATAACTGTATATGATTTATCTGATATTCCTGTTATGTTAATTCTTGATATTAAATTAAACTGTTAAGTTAAATAGACAACTTGGCCCTTAAAATGGCGGTTGGATTCGATGAGACCGGGATTAGAAGAATCAAATTTGATTCTCCGAAAAGCACATCGATCCAATTTAAACGTTAGATCGTGAATCCTGAAATGAAGATAGTGATGGTGATTTCAGAATGCAAGGGTTATCGACGTTAACTCTGAGGGTGATTCCAAAATGAGTGTGACGAGATAATGCCTTCGGTTTCGTTCGAACCCGGAATGAACTTGTATGGATTGAATGCTGTCAACACATCGTCAGGCGGACGATGAGCATTCTAAGAATAATGTTCAATAAAGGTAATCGTAACCTCATGCCTCATCAACCGGGAATGGCTAAAACAGGGGAGATGCAGCAAGGTTTGGTGGGTCATGCCCAAGCAGGACAAGATATTTCCCCTGTCTAGATGTCCCTTTTTATATTTCGGCTTATTGGGCAGTTGCTAGCTACAACCGTGGGGTTTATCTTGTTCGAGACTGTTCAGTAAGGAATGGTTCCGGCCTTGTGTTGCAGGGGATGAAGGGAGTAATCCTCGGTACGGTGATCTAGGCCCCGTACTGTGACGGGCGGTACCCCAGTAGCCCTGCCATTGTTGGAAATCCATTTTCCCTACGAGACCCTACGGTTTTGATTTGTATTACCCACTTTCGTGGCTAGTAGCTGGAATATAATAGATGTAACAATTTCGGCTTTTTTCTATTTACTTGAAAACCCTAGACACTATTATAATATCACTGGATTTCCTATGAAATGTTTTGGTTAGTGTAAGGTAAAACTTACCCGTATTTATTTGTGGGGAGTATTACATGATACCTTTATTTTCAAATGTTTTTCAAGTTAAACAACTTTAACCCGTTTACTCATACCAGACCCATGTGTGACCCGGAGTTTATTTATATTTTTCATAAACTCTCGGGTGCCCAAATTTTTTTCGGGTAGCCAAGGGATTCAGGTTAGCTTTGACGAATTCTGGAGAAGCAATGGAGCAGGAGGCTTCAGCGTTGTAGATATATATATAGTTCTGCTTTGTTGGTATCTCTGAGTCATATTGTTTGAGTTGTATTGTATTGAGTTGTATTGACTAGACATGTGTTATAACTGTCTAGTATTGATGTATTATCTGTATAACTCTGATATATGTAAAACTTTTAAATATTTAATTGATATATTATAGTTTATTACGTTCCGTTGTGAGATTCTGATGTTGTTGTTCTTTCTTCTTCTTTCTTTTCTATTTTCTCATCCCTTTCTTTCTTAATGATGATACGTCTTCTGGTAGTAGAAGGGCGGGTCGTCACAGTTGGTATCAGAGCATAGGTTGGTGATAACCTTGGCTCTAGTAGGAATTACTTATAGAATAGAGTTTGTAGAACTCTAAAATGAGTTTGAGTGTATTAATAGATATGAGCGCGTATTTGTTAGTGGAATATAAAGTTGTTTTATATTGCGTTGATTGATTTATTGAGTGGTATATGAACCATCGCCGGCACAACCTCGAAAACTGTATCAAAGGGGTTTCTACACACTTAAATAGAGCAACTCGACACAATATTGTTTTTAAAAGTGGGGTAAATGAAATAATTTTACCCAAAAGTTATATTTTGATACAAAAGAAATATTTTTCTGAAATGATTATATATTTGGGTGTTTGGTTGTTAATACTACAACCAAATAAAAATTTAAATTTGAGTGGTCTATAAACAAATAAAATTGTCTAAGTATGATCTTTAATACAAAAGGAATATAGCTAAAATTTGATTAAACAAGAATTTAAGTCCCAGAAATTTGAAAGGTGTTTAATAATTGAAAACAAAGGATTTGGGAATTTAAAATCTCGGGAATGTTTGAAATGTTTATCCAAAGATTTGAAGGAAATAATGGAGTATTATTTTGGAAAATATTGTTGAATGGAAATTATTTTGGGAAAATTTGTGAAAGTAAGGAAGCACTGAACTCACTTCAGTCGCTGGAAAATAATCCTGATGGTGATGGCCACATCATCAGTATTCATTTTCGAGTTTCTAAAAGTGATGGATTGCTACCAGGATAGTTGATCATGATATTGTTTGGACTTGTTGGGTATACAAGTTGTTTTAGAAAGTTCAAAGGGAAATTTGTTTTGGTAAAAACAAGTGTTTGGAATTTGAAAATTTGATTTAATATACCAAGTGGGTATGGATAGTTATCATTTTAAAATGATTTTGGAAATGAAAACCGGGCAATTGGATTATAAGAAATTCTATAATGTGAAAGGTTTAAATAAATTAACTATTGAACTTATAAAATAAGGTTGATATTAATAAGAAGAAATCGGGAAATTTAATCCCGGAATTAAAATTTAACTTAAGTAAATAAAGATAAGAAACATATTAGAGTTTAACCTGAAGATAAGTTAAATGGAATTGGAGTTCAAAATGAACTTAATTGGATATAAACCTGGAAGGGAAAATAATTGTAATGGCAAAATGAAATGTATACCTTAAGATAGTAAGAGTTATACATATGTCATCTGAAATGGTGATTATAAGATGAAATGACTCAAATGAGTAATATAAGCTGTTAAGTAGACAAATAAGTTTTGAGCTCATATATTGAGAAATAAATTTGAAAGATTAGTAAGTAGCTAAATTTTAACTGAAGTTGAGTTAAAATAAAACTGAGTTTGAATGAATTCAGTCGAGTTATAAATAATATTGAATGAAATAAAATTCTTATGTAAATAAGTAAATGTAAATCAAAGTATTAAATTGGAATTAAATAGAAATGGTGTGAGTTGTTAACAAATTTGATTCAAGTATAAATTGAATAATTGATTATGATGAATTGTTAATGTAAATTAAAAATTTAAGGATGGATAAAAGAATAAACTAATCAAATAGATTAGTAAATAGTTGGGATTTGATCAAAGATTTAAATGGAAGTTGGTGGAATAGAATAAACTTAAGTTGTTAGGTGGAACAGTTTGAAAGAAATAAATGACTTAATTAAAATTGTGAAATGAATGTTTAAAATATTGGTTGTCGAGTTTAATAAAATAGTTTGGAATCAAACTTATGAAATAAAGGAAAATGCAATGAAAGGATTGTGAATAATTTAATTGGGATGGAATCAAGTGTAAATTGAGTTGGAATCAATTTAAGATTTGCTATAAAGCTTAAGTGATTGTTTATTCACAATAATATTGTTGAATTGCATATGGAATTGGGTTGTTTGAAGTAAATGAGAATTAGATAAATTCTATGAATTATTGGAAGCAAAATAGGATGATTTTGAATATGAGTTTGTTTTGCACAAATGAATTATATGTCTAAGCAAGTAAGTGTAAATCACTTTAACTAAAAGGAATGATTTGAAAATCGATTGGAAATAATTGTAATAAGTGTTGGAAACCTTACATATGTGCTTATGAAAATATGTAATGGAGAATATGTCAAAGTTTTCAGAATTTGAAAACTATATAAAAAAAAAGAGAATTTTAACAACATAACAATTTCAAATTGAAAATTTAAAGTAAACTAACGAAAGAAACTAATTTAAAAATAATAATAGGAATCAGTTATAAATAGAGATAGTCAATAAAGGTTCAATATTCAGAGTTAAGAAAATTGAATTCATATGGAATTGGTAATTCAGATTTAAATAAGAAGATTAAGGCTAAAGTGATAGAGTAATAATATAAGAATCTATATAATGCTTATAGTAAGCTTAAGAAATGAATGGTGGAATTCCTAAGTAAAATTTGATATTGGAAAACATAAATTATTCCAAGTGGATAGAATCAGAATAATGTGCATAAAAGAAAATTGATATGGTTGATAATCAATACGTAGGATGAACGTATATTATTTTATTCGCATAACAAACTGATCCAGATTCGAGCACAGAATTTCGAGATAGTTATATCGATCCGAGTTGGGATTTTTCACTCGATTTTCGACGACGAACCATGGATTTGGATTTTTGATTAATTCTGAAAATTCTCTATCATAGTTGTGACTATGCAAGGAGAATGACAGTCTCTAATCTAGAAACCAGTTTTGAGTCCGCACTAGGAAGTCGGGTGGACAATACTAGTTCGGAAGTGAAATTGTGTGATCGGGCGAGCGATCGGATTCGATACTGCGTACGAATGATATATGTACATCATACGGGCTTGATTTAATAAGTATTGAAATTCTGTAAAGAAGTCGATAAAATTTAGAAAGAGTTAATACTGTAGCTTTTAAAATTTAATTGCTAGAACGGATGTCTGGAATTTATTGTATATTCCATATATCTCAGGAAATTTGTTCATGATTCATCATTAGTTGTTAAACTAGTAATTCAGGAATTTGGAAGTTGAGTCGAATTTAACTGTGATCAGGAATCCAGTTTGGATTGTTGATCATCGAGAGACAAACTCTCAATAAATTTTAGAGAAACTTATCTGAACTTGTGTTCGGATAGCTAGCATTGTTTGTTAGAATAGACTGTTTGTTTGTTGTTAATATATATAAATGATATGTATGTTTGAATGATTGGAATAACAGCTTTTGAATTTACTGTTGTTTAAATTTCGGGGACGAAATTCTATTAAGGGGGGAGGAATGTAACGACCCGAAATTTTGACGATATATTTTAATAAATATTTAATCTAATTTAAATTAAATATAAACTTGTCAATATTTAAATTGATAAGATCTTGGATATTTAACAGTTATATATGTTTGTAAAAGGAAATTTTGATTTGAAATTTAAAATTAAATACTTCAAAACCATTTAAAACAAAATCGGTTTTATTCAATAGAACCAAATCAAAGTCTTTATATTTCTGATGTTTGATAAAAATACATATGAATACAATTTTAATTTTTAAAATGATAAGTTTTAAAATAAACAAACATGAAAATATTAAACATAAACATGGAAGTGCAAAACCATATAAGTGTAAACATACAAAGTTAGTATAAAACACAATCATATATTATAAATGTAATTAAAGTAACATAAAAATACAAAATATAAATTATAATTTGACGTATATAAATACAAGTATTTTTAGACAAACAATGATCTTCAACATTTAAATTGTACCACACAACGTCCTTAAATAAAATGTTAAAAACATCATTTGAACAAGTATACAATTTCATATAAAATATAACTAACAAAATAAATAAACAAAAATGTTAACAATCACTTTTAAGCAATCATAGTAGAAAAGTTTGAAATACGTATAACCTGTATATGTAAGTTACTTAACAAATGAAACATTCAGGCATAAGAAGAACAAAGTCCACTTCAATATAATAAAACAAGCTCTCACTTCATAGATGAAAAAAAAAAGTTTAAAACCTGTATCTTACTAACTATGTTTGGCCGAAATAATGATAAGTATCTTCTACAACAAAGTAAGTAACATAAATATCTTTGTACAAATTTCAACTGTCAGCAAACCATTAATTATTTGCTATCATAATTAATAACATAAGCATTTATTAGCATCACATATTGTTTAAACAAGTACACACAGCCGAGATCAATATCTTTCCATTTTGCAGTAAAATTTAATACCGATGTCTTGTTTGGTCAAACATTGTGGCTGGCCAGTTATCACTTGTTTGTGTTCAAATATATATATATATATATATATATATATATATATATATATATATATATTCACCTATAACTTTCAGTTTATCCATTAACACTGAACAACTTAAACTAAAAAGAAGAAAAGAAAAACTGAAAACAAACAAAGAAAATAGAAACAGAAAAGAAGAAGCAAAAAGGGGAGTTTCAGGAAAGCTTCACCTGCAAGTGACTTCTTCAACATCTTCTGTTCAAATATTTTAAGTGAGTAAACGAATTGATTTCAACTTTAGTTTATATATTTTCTTATTAATGATATGTGTTGATGTAGTTTAAAAACACTGTTCTGTGTATGTTGTTTACACTGGAAGTTTGCATGATTGTTTTGATTACTTCAAGTTTTGAACAAAATAAAGCAAATAAATTTACAAAACTTGTTTATATAGCCATTTGAATGTGTAGTGAGATAATTTAAGTTGTTTGGTTTAAACAAAGCATGCAAAACATGTTTGAAGTTTTAAACAGTATGATGTTAACTCTGTATTAAAACTACAGGTTAAAAAGAAAATCAAAGTTAAGAATTCAAGTGTTTAAATTTGTAAATTCAATCGTATATTTAGTTTTCATAAACATAATTATGAATTTTAACATAAAAATTTTGATTTAAAGGCAAAGATTCCCAGAGCAGTTTGTAAAAGAAGTTTTACTGGTTTTTGGTCAAATTTGGAAGATTGATGAAATTTTAATCCCTGGGATTTGGCATGAAGCAAGGTTTAAGATATATCAACAATAGAAAAATATTAAATTATTTTTCGAATGCAAGTATTTTGAGTTTGAATCACAAATACGGTTTAAGCCCATGTTTTTCAAAGCTCTGTAAAGAATTTGATTTCGGCTCCAATAAGAAACCGAGTGTGTTGTGATTTTTGGTGGAGTTAGAGGAGGTTGTGAGTGACGTTCAGGTGAAATTTCATCACCTCCGGTGATGGATGGTGGCCGCGCGAGGAAATTTGCGGTGAGACGTTCCTGGTTCGTGTTCGAGCATCTGGTCAGTTTTTGATCTGGAACTTTTCGATGGGTTTTGAGTTTGGATTTTGGAAGTCGTGATGTTTTGGGATATGTGGGGACTGTCGCGAGTCGCCAGTGGCCAAGCGCACCACCGTGCACGTGCACGGTGGCGTAAGTGTGCCAGTGAGATTTAAGTGTTGTATCGAGTGATGCTCGAGTGGGTACTCGAGTAAATGGTCAGTTGACTCGAGTTAGGATCGTGCGTGAGTGTGTGAGGCAACTGCAGCTTTAAGTTTTACTTAACTCTAAAAAAAAATGAAATGTGAATATAAACTGGGAAGAAGAAGAAAGGGGGAGGGAGAGAGACACGGGAAAAGTAGGGGGAGCACTCGTGTCAGTCACGAGTAAAAAGGAGAGTTGACCCGGGTTCTTTGCAAAGTGAACATACAGCAGAATTTTGGTTTAGCATTTTATAACAAAGTTAGTGATTAATTAGTTAGACTGATATTAATCAGTTTATACTTGAAAATTTAAATTGATAACTGTAAATTTGTTAATTAGAATAAATTATATGTTAAAGAAATTTTAAATCTTAATAACGTCAGCTAATTACTGGAAGTTAATTAATGAAAATTAACTTAAGTATTTAATCAGGACTTATGCTATTAAATTGATAATTAAAGTAATTTGTAATAATTAAATAATTAATTCATTTTTTATAAGTAAGTTTTTAATTAATAATTAAGAATCAACTAATTAATTGAGTAATTGAGTAATAGTTAATGGATAGAAGTTAATTAATTAAATAATTAATTAAAGATTAGATAATTAATAAATTAATTATTAACGAATAACTAATTAATTAATTGATCGTCAATAAGCTAATAAATCGGTAATTAAGCAAATTTAAATAGTTTATTCTTAAGCAAATAATTTAGTTAAGTAAAACCAAACTGTTTGGTATGCGTTGATGATCATGTTGATTGACTGTGATATCTGTTGATGATATTTCTATGATATGTTATGATATATTATGGATATCTGTGATAACTGTATATGATTTATCTGATATACCTGTTTTGTTAATTCTTGATATTTAACTAAACTGTTAAGTTAAATAGACAACTTAGCTCTTAAAATGGCGGTTGGATTCGATGAGACCGGGATCAGAAGAATCAAATTTGATTCTCCGAAAACCACATCGATCCAATTTAAACGTTAGGTCGTGAATCCTGAAATGAAGATAGTGATGGTGATTTCAGAGTGCAAGGGTTATCGTCGTTAACTCTGAGGGTGATAACAAAATGAGTGTGATGAGATAATGCCTTCGGTTTCGTTCGAACCCGGAACGAACTTGTATGGATTGAATGCTGTCAACACATCGTCAGGCGGACGATGAGCATTCTAAGAATAATGTTCAATAAAGGTAATCGTAACCTCATGCCTCATCAACCGGGAATGGCTAAAACAGGGGAGATGCAACAAGGTTTGGTGGGTCATGCCCAAGCAGGACAAGATATTTCCCCTGTCTAGATGTCCCTTTTTATATTTCGGCTTAGTGGGCGGTTGCTAGCTACAACCGCGGGATTTATCTTGTTCGGGACTGTTCAGTAAGGAATGGTTCCGGCCTTGTGTTGCAGGGGATGAAGGGAGTAATCCTCGGTACGGTGATCTAGGCCCCGTACTGTGACGGGCGGTACCCCAGTAGCCCTGCCATTGTTGGAAATCCATTTTCCCTACGAGACCCTACGGTTTTGATTTGTATTACCCACTTTCGTGGCTAGTAGCTGGAATTTAATAGATGTAACAATTTCAGCTTTTTTCTATTTACTTGAAAACCCTAGACACTATTATAATATCACTGGATTTCCTATGAAATGTTTTGGTTAGCGTAAGGTAAAAACTTACCCGTATTTATTTGTGGGTAGTCCTAAGTGATACCTTTATTTTCAAATGTTTTTCAAGTTAAACAACTTTAATCCGTTTACTCATACCAGACCCATGTCTGACCCGGAGTTTATTTATATTTTTCATAAACTCTCGGGTACCCAAATTTTTACGGGTAGCCAAGGGATTCAGGTTAGCTTTGACGAATTCTGGAGAAGCAATGGAGCAGGAGGCTTCAGCGTTGTAGATATATATATAGTTCTGCTTTGTTGGTATCTCTGAGTCACATTGTTTGAGTTGTATTGTATTGAGTTGTATTGTATTGAGTTGTATTAACTAGACAGGTGTTATAACTGTCTAGTATTGATGTATTATCTATATAACTCTGATATATGTAAAACTTTTAAATATTTAAGTGATATATTATATTTTATTCCGTTCCGTTGTGAGATTCTGATGTTTTTGTTCTTTCTTCTTCTTTCTTTTCTATTTTCTCATCCCTTTCTTTCTTAATGATGATACGTCTTTCTGGTAGTAGAAGGGCGGGTCGTCACAGCTAAGCCGAGTCCTTGGAGCCAAAAAGAAGAGTTTGAAGAGTAGATCCGAGCATGTTCAAGTTTGTGGGAGATTTGTTCAAGCCGAGAGCAAGTAGAGAAGGTAGATCCGAACTATAAGTGGAGGCGTGTATCACTTGTGTGGATCAAAGCCGAAAGTCAGTTTGGTATCAGTTCAGTTGTTGAAGTTTAAGCTGAGTTATTAAAGACTATTTGATTCAATCATGCCGCCAAGAAGAGCTAATCGTCATCAAAATGTTGAAGTGTTGTATAGAAGAGAAGAAGCTGAGCAAATGGAACAACGCATCAATGAAAAATTTGATGAAAGTATTGGGAAGTTAGAGAAATTGATGAATGATTTGAATCAAAGTCAAAGGAGAAGGTCGCCAATCTCGAACCATGGAGGAAATAGAGTTTCGCCATCGGTTACGGAAGCGAGGAGGGTGTCACCACAATCCCATCGAGATCAAAGAGAATCATCAGTTTCATCGAGAAGAGATCATCATGAGTATAGAAACGAAGAGAGAAGAACTCCACGTGAGTTTGGAGATGAGCCATATCATGATGTTGAAAGACATAGTAGAAGAGATATGCGTGATCGTAGAGATGTTGATGGTCGAGATCGATATCGAAGTACATTTGATTATGATGAAGATGGTGATAGATATAGTGTTCATTATAGAGATCGAGACCAAGTACGAAATCACTATCGGGAGGTAGAAGATAATCGTAGATGGGAGTCGGGATGAAGACTGAAATTCCAGAAATTAAAGGAGGAATGGTAGCAGAAGAATTTCTGGATTGGTTGTCTAATGTTGAAGAGATTTTTGACTTCAAAGAAGTTCCTGAACATCGAAGAGTTAAGTTAGTTGCTACGCGTTTGAGGGGGAGAGCTATGGCATGGTGGCAGCAAACCAAACTTACACGGGAGAGAATGGGGAAGTCAAAGATTGAGTCATGGGAGAAGACGAAGAAGTTGATGAGAGCTACTTTCTTACAGTATAATTATTAATCTCTTATGTATCAGCGATTGCAGAACTTGATACAGGGAACAAAGTCAGTAAATGATTATGCGGATTAATTTTATCAATTGATTGCCAGGAATGATATCATGGAGACAGAGGAACAGCTAACTGCTAGATTTGTTGGAGGGTTGAGAATGCAGATTCAAGATATGGTGAATATGTTTGATCCTAGATCTGTTGCAGAAGCACACCAGAAGGCGTTAGCTTGGGAGAAACAAGGCAGAAGAGGAGGTGGTGTGTTTACAAATTCCAACAATCTAGTGAAAGGGGCTAGTAGCAATGCGAATGTTTCCAAGGCTGTTGCGAAACCAGTTGTCAATGAAGTTGCTAAGACCAAGGTCAATAGTGGTATCAAATGCTTTAATTGTCAGGAGTTTGGTCACAAGAGCAATGAATGTTCGAAGCCAAAGAAGCGAGCGACGGTTGCTGAGGTTGAGGATGAGGACATAGAAGTAGAATGTTCCAATTCTCCACAAGCGGAGGAGGAAGAATTGTTGTCGAGAGACGAGGGACGTAATTTGATGATGAAGAGATCTTGTTTGACACCAAAGCTAGAGGATGATTCAAGTTGGTTGAGGAGTAACATCTTTCAGTCAACGTGTACTATCTTGGGAAGGGTGTGCAAGTTTGTTATTGATGCGGGAAGTTGTGATAATATCATTTTTATAGAGGCTGTAAAGAAGTTGGAGTTAAAGACTGAGAAGCATCCTAAACCGTACAAATTAGCATGTTTAAGGAAAGGTGGTGAGGTGAAGGTTAATCGAAGAGCTTGTATAAAATTTTCAATTGGAAAGAAATATAAAGTTGAAATTTGGTGTGATGTTGTGGATATGGATGTATGTCATCTGTTGTTGGGGAGACCATGGCAGTGTGATAGAGCTGTGCAACATGATGGTCATACTAACAGCTACAGTTTCATGTTCGAGGGCACTAAAATCACTTTGGTTCCTAAGAAACGACAACCAGAAGAAAGCAAGTTGGAGGAGATTGAAGAGCTGAAAACTTTGCTATCTTTGAAGGAGTTTGCTAAGGAAGTGGAAGATGAGCCTGAAGTGTTTTTATTGATCAGACGTAAGAGTAGTGAGGAGGTTGAAATTCCAGAGGAAGTCAAACAAGTATTGGAAGAATTCAGAGATGTGTTTCCTGAACAGCTACCAAAGGAGTTACCACCGTTGAGAGATATTCAGCATCAGATTGATCTTGTGCCAGGGGCGGTATTACCTGACAGGCCACATTACAGGATGAGTCCTAAGGAGCATGAGGAACTGAGAAGGCAGGTGGAGGAGTTGTTAGAACAAGGGCGTGTTTAGGAGAGTTTGAGTCCTTGTGCAGTGCCAGCCTTATTGGTACCGAAGAAGGATGGTTCGTGGAGGATGTGTATGGATAGTCGGGCTCTAAACAAGATCACTGTGAGATACAGGTTTCCTATGCCGAGGTTCGATGATTTGATTGATCAATTGAGTGGGGCTGTTGTGTTCTCAAAGATTGAACTGAAGAGTGGATACCATCAGATTCGTATTAGACCGGGTGATGAATGGAAGACTGCTTTTAAAACTAGGGAAGGTCTGTACGAATGGCTAGTTATGCCGCTTGGTCTTTCGAATGCACCAAGTATGTTTATGCGGGTGATGAATCAGATATTTAGACCATTTATTGGGAAGTTCGTAGTAGTTTATTTTGACGATATTTTGATCTATAGTGGGAGTATGGAAGAGCATATCCAACATTTGCGAGAAGTGCTGTTGATTCTACAACAGGAGCAATTCTATGCAGCAACGAAGAAGTGCGTGTTCATGACGCACAGTGTTTTGTTTCTGGGATATGTTCTGTCGAAGGAAGGTATTCAAGTGGATGAAAGCAAAGTGGAAGCTGTCAGGAGTTGACCACAACCCAAGACAATTACTGAAGTAAGGAGTTTTCATGGGTTGGTATTTTTTATCGAAGATTCATTCCACACTTTAGCAGTGTGATGGCACCTGTAACCGATTGCATGAAAGGAAAGAAGTTCATGTGGACAGAGGAAGTGGAGTTAGCTTTTGAGAAGATCAAGACACTTTTGACGTCAGCACCAATTCTAGTTTTGCCGGATTTTCAGATATTGTTCGAGTTACACACTGATGCTTGGAAGGTTGGAATTGGTGGAGTTTTGAGTCAGAATGGAAGACCAGTTGCTTATTTCAGTGAGAAATTGTCTGGAGCCAAGTTGAGATATAGCACTTATGATGTGGAGTTTTACGCGATTGTTCAAGCTGTGAAGCACTGGAGACATTATCTGTTTCAGAAGGAGTTTGTTCTTTATACGGATCATGAAGCTTTGAAACATTTGCAAGGGCAGGACAAAATTTCGGCCAGACACGCTTCATTGGTCGCGTATCTACAGCAGTTTACTTCTTTTGTAAAGCACAAATCAGGGGTGACGAATCGTGTAGCTGATGCCTTGAGCGGGAGGAATCATTTGTTGACGACGATGAAGGTTGAAGTGACAGGATTTGAACTATTGCCATAGTTGTTTGAAGAAGATCCTTACTTTACGAAGATTGTTGAGAAAGTCAAGGATGGGAGTACTGATGAATTTGTTTTGGTAGATGGATTCTTATTCAAGGGGAATCGATTGTGCGTATCGAATTGCAGTTTACGGATGAAAAATTGTGAAAGAATTGCATGAAGAAGCCCATGTGGGTAGAGATCGTACATTGCAGTTGATTTCTCAATCCTATTTTTGGCCGTCCATGAGAAAAGAAGTTGAAAGATTTGTGGAGCGATGTCACATATGTCAAGTGTCCAAGGGAACAGCTATGAATGCACGATTATACATGCCATTACCTGTGCCTACCACACCATGGGTTGATAGCAACATGAATTTTGTTTTGGGTTTGCCAAGAACTCAGCGAGGGAATGATTCTATATATGTGGTGGTGGACAGATTTTCGAAAATGGCACATTTCATAGCTTGTAAAAAGACCGCTGATGCAGTCCGTGTAGGTCAGTTATTCTTTAAAGAGGTGTATCGATTGCATGGGCTACCTAAATCCATTATTTATGATCGGGATACTAGATTTCTAAGTCATTTTTGGTTGAGTTTGTGGAAGATGGTTGGAACGAAGCTGAAGTTCAGTAGCGCCTATCATCCGCAGACAGATGGGCAAACGGAAGTGGTGAATAGATCGTTGGGAAACTTATTGAGATGTCTTGTGAAAGACAATTTGAAAGCTGGGATGTGAAGTTGCGTCAAGCAGAATTTGCACATAATCACGCTGTCAATCGAAGTAATGGTTTTAGTCCATTTCAGGTTGTCTATTCGACAATTCCGAAGGGACCGTTAGATTTGACGACAGTGCCATATCAGAAGGGAGTTGTTAAGCGAGCTTGTGATTTCGTGAATGAGTCGCAGGAATGTTACAAAGTTGTTCAAGAACGATTGCTTGCATCAAATGAGAAGTACAAACAATCGACAGATAAGAAGCGAAGAAGTATGGACTTCAAGGAAGGTGATTTGGTTTACGCCGTTTTGACGAAAGATTGTTATCCAGTTGGAACTTACTGATGTGCATGTAAATGTGCATATTTTAACCACCATATTTATTCTTTTTTAAATTAAATAAATGATCATATTGGGTATTTTAACTTTTTTAAACCAAAATTCATATTATTTGAAATTGTCACATATTCATCTTCATCTAGGGGCAAAATGGTCATTTTTGTGCATATTTTAATTTGAAAACATTTAATTGGAATTTTTTTTATTATTTTGTAGGAAATTACACTCAATTACAAGTGGGTTCATGAAGGAATATGCATGCACAAAATGAATACAAAGGAATGAAGATGGAAATAATTCAAAGTGAAGAACATGGAGGACCCCACCTACCCACTAACTAATGTACAAATTAAAGGCTAATGCACATGCTAAAAGACATTTCAAGCTTCATGTACATTTAAGTGGGAGATTATTAAAGCTAATGATAACTTGGCCACCACACTTCCTCCAAGGGCATTTTGGGTACTCCCCAAAAATATGCATTAGGGTTTCTAACTTGTATAAATACCCCTTATGTTTCATGTAGCCATCTTCTTTTTTAGTTAGTTAGTTTTAGTTTAGATCAAAAATAAAATGAAAGCTCCTCTTTCTATTTTCATGGCTACTTAGCCATTTTTATTTTATGTAATCTTTTTTATTTTATGCAATTTAATACATGCTCATTCCTTTTCATGTTCATTTACTTTTATGTTACAGTGTAGATCTCTTTTCTTTTATGCAAGTTAATTAGTTTATCTTTTCATTTTGCTCTCTTTTTCCTCTTCATTTTGCTTTCATGTTATTAGCTACATTTGTTAATAAAATGACAAATATGGGAAGCTAAACCCCTTCAATTTAGGGGTAATGAAGCTCTCTAATTAATGCAGTTTCAACATTTTGTTAATTCGTGCTCTCTTTTTGTGCTTAATGGCATTGATAGAATTGGTTTAATTGTTGTTTTTGTTTTGAATTTGATAGCCTATATTGTTGACACCAAATAGGCTATGCTTAAACAATCACTAACACAAATGCCTCTTCATCAAAATATGATTATGGCATAAGAAAGTGATTTGAAATTAAAATTTGATGGTCTATGTTTCTAACCAATAGTTAATAGGCCATAATTAAAATAGATTTCATTTTCATTTTCTTTGTCAAGTTTCATGAAAGTTAGTAAGTGTTTTAAGGGATGTGTTATAGTTTGATGGCTTATGCTGCATAATCAATAGCTCAAATATGTCATACTTATGATAAACACATCAATTGAGACACTAATGACCATAAAAGAGAGATCATGATTTCATGTGTTGAACTACATGATCTAGAGAGTGGATTTATTCTCTAAATTGTCATTTAACTCTCATATTTGCATTTCTTTTCTTTTTGTTAGTTAGTTCATACTCTCATTTTCTAGCTTAAAGACACTCTCGACTTTGGTATAATTTGATTGAGTAGGAAATTTAAATCAACAATTCCCTGTGGATCGACCCATATTCGCCGCGTGCTACATTCGTACACCGTGCGCTTGCGGTTATTTTTATTTCAAAATTCGTTCGACGGTTTTCTAAACCGATAGAATTTCCGTCGTCGAACAAGTTTTTGGCGCCGTTGCCGGGGATTTGTTTTGATTTTGATTTTCTATTCTTCGAATTACTTTCTTTTGATTTTTGTGTGTTTTTATTGTGTGTGTTAGCATTATAAAAAAACAAAAACAAAAACAAAAAAAATGTTGTGTGTTTGTTGTTTTATTTTTGTTTCCAATTTGTTGTGTGTTTGTTTTAGTTTTTGAATTGCATTTGCATATTAAAAAAAATTGCGTTGCATCTTTCTTTTTCACTTTCTTGTGCATTTCTATACCCATTTTGCATTGCATTTTGTTTGCTGTTCTTATGCCTATCCGTCACTGTTTCTGTTGTCATTTAAATTTCTCTGCATTTTAACAAAAAGAAAAGGTCCTATTACTCACTGTTCACATTTGCAATTAAAATTGCAACAGAGAACATTTCCATTAGCATTTTTGTTCACTTACATTACTTTCACTTTCACATTTACAACTTGGTTTTCCATGTGCTTTTCTGTTGCCATTTACAAGTCAGTTTTCAATTGCTACAGGCAACTGAACAATCCAACCCATCTAGTTCATACCTCAAACTTCCCTGCAACATACAAGTTGCAAAACAACATCAAACTACACCACCCTCTGCCACTACTTGCATACCAGAACGCATCTCCCCTTCCCACTCACCTTGACTACACCACCTCTACAAAACTGTCAACAGATTTGCATCAAACCCCTTGCAATCACCACATATACTTCACAACTGCTACCTTTCTCCTCCTCCCCCACTAACCTTAACTGCCTCATCACCACAACATTTCAACCATTTCACCCACATACCAACAACTACAACACCAATAGCAACCCACTGACTTGCCTTCTTCCTCCACTGACAAACTTCCACTATTGCCCAAAATCCAACAAACATCATCAGCCATAACCCTGTACCCAAACCACTATCCAATCTCCACCCCTTCATACAATGTTTTACAACACAGCTGCATCCTGTCTCTATCCATCCAACAACCCAATAAACTTCTCCATTTCCACAGCACTACCTCAACTTCACTACTCAATCCAACTCTCCCTCCACCTCCCAATTTCCAATTCACCTCGCAACTAGCTGCGAATCACCAATTTCAGCAACACAACAGCAGCACCCATACACTCTCAACCTCCACAGCATTGCCACATTTTCCACTATCACAACTAGCGACAACGCCAACCAGTGCTTCAACCCATATCAAACTCCCCTTCCAAACTTCACCGCTCTTCCTTCAATAACCATCCACTTCCTCCACATCGACCTACCTCATCATGAATTGGCAGCCACCTTACCCACTCGCTCAACTAGCAACACCACGAAATCCACTTCGAACCACAACTACACTGTCGACATCACCAAGATTCGACGACTCACTCTCCAACAAGTCAAACCCGGACCATCGATCTCCTCCAACAATTGCGAAACCAGAGACGCCTATCGCCATCGCCTACGAATCACTTCATTAATCCCCACGACATCACCTTTCACTTCGAACCCACTCGCATTGCAAACCGCCGCACCCTAATTCGCCAAATAGAACAAACCGCGACCCTCAATCTATTGTCGATTCGCAGTTAACTCACTTACAATTCACCTCCAAAACACCATTGCTTATTCACTTGCAATTCAAATACTTTATTTTTCCATTCGCTTGATCAGCAGTGGTTTTATTACGCTATTTGAGTGAATCACAGTGCTTGGTTTTGCATTTTCCTGTATTTTCAACGGAGAAGAAAGAAGAGTTGAGCATTTTGTACTTGCTTGGTTGTCTTGTTTTGTTTTGGAAAAATCAGATTGTTTTAAGTTAAGTAGGTTTTGGGTTTTTTCAGTTGTAGGGCTAAAAAAACAAAAAAAATTCTCACTTTTGTTTAGTTTTAAACTGTTTTAATTTGTTTTAACAAAAAAAAGGTTTACTTTAATTTGTCATCTTTGTTTTTAATTTGTTTTTTTTCCTTTTTGTTTTTCCATCCCTATATATATATAAAAAAATTGTATATATCTTGCTTTTATTTTCAGGTTGCCAAAGTAGATTGGAAGAATTGCTTGCTTCGTTATACTACCAAAAATAAATTGCTGCTTTCATCTCTAATTTTATTTATCTTGCATTGTTGTTTGCTTGCATTCATAGTTGCATCGTTAGATTCACGTTTAATTTCCGTTTTGTATTTCAAACTAGAATTTGTTAATAATAACGGTTAGACATCAATAACACTTAATTGTATATTGAAAATTTGTCTTCTTTGAACAATTTAATTTCTTGGTGTCTAGGCTACGGCAGAGCAATAACCAATTATAAATATTATGGTGATTCGTAAATATTATAGTGGTTGTTCCTCTGAAGGTAGTTAAACCTTCGGCTGCATTGCTACGGTGATTCGTGGTGCACCGACAAATCCTGTCCGTTACCTGGGTGAGAACTATCTTGTTTATCTAAGACAATTTATGATTATACAATTTTGGGTTAACTTAGGATAAATCATTTGTAATTAGACTCTTGCATTCATTTAGTTGCATTAGTTCATGCATATTTAAAAAAAAAACAAAAAAATTCAAAATCCAAAACTAAAAATATTGTAAATATTTCTTAACTTAGTTTTTTCCTTTTCGTTTGAAAATTTTCAAATCAAAATTCCAAAAATCCAAAAAAAAATATTAAAATCAAAAGTCCAAAAGAAAAATCTTTTAAAAAAAAAAATTGATATCCAAAATCAAAACAAAAAATCAATTTTCCATTTTGAAAAATAAATTCCTCTTTGTAAATATTTTTTCTTTATAAAAAAAAAATCTTGAAAATGTCCGAGTTTCCTTTTTCTTACTCACTTGAATTTAGTTGTGAAAATCAGTATAATCCATATGAGTTCGCTCCAAATTCGTATGGATATTTTAACAACAACTTTTTTCTAGACAATTCGAATTTTGAACCACAAAATTTTCAAAATAATGGTCAACCCTCAACTCTTGAAAATAGCATTTCTTCATTAATTGAACTCTCTACGCAACAAAATCAAGAGATAAACAAGTTGTGCAATTCATATTTGTGCTATAACTCAAATCAAAGTTTTCAAAATAATCAAAATTTGAATTCGCTTCAAAATTCAAATGATTTTGAGTGTAGACCATGCCAATTCAATTTCGAGCTTCAAAATGAATTTCAAAATCAAGATGAAAATGTGAGCCAATTTTTAAATAATTTTGGCAATGGGAAAAGTTTCAATAACGATACGATTGAAAATTTTGGTTGTCAACAAATTCAAAATGAAAATTTTCAAATTAATAATCATGAATTTGATTTTGTTGACCAAATAGAAAAAGATAACGGGGATTTATTACTTGAAAAATACAAAACTTTTCGTGAAAATCATAATCAAATCTCAAACCACGAAGAATCAAATAATAATATACCGTTTATCGAAATTGACAATTCTTGTTCTCAACAAGTCCAAATCGAAAATTTTCAAATTAATAATTACAAATTTTGTAACATCCGGCCTTTTCGCACGATTTAAACAGACACACGTGCCGATGCAAACCATACGGAAGGGCGGATTTTTATGGGGTAAATAAGAAACAGAAAAGAAATAAAACAAAATAGAATCTCACAGCGGAAGGATAAAATATAATAATAAAATATACAGTTTATAAAACTGTTTACAAAACAATTGATTCTTCTTTATACAATTAAATATCAGAGTTCACATACCAATAATATCAATGCAGCGGAATATAGTGTGAGTGTAGTGCGATACTATAAATAATAATAATACAAATTCTTCGTCTTCGTCCTCCGAAGCTAAAGTCTTCGATCCTGAAACGCTCGGACTGACCCGAGCGAATTTGAAAAAAACAAAAACACTCGAGTCAGAACTAAAAGATCTTATGTGAGTTAAATTAACAGAAATAAATATGAGTACAGTAACTCAAGAGATGCTCGGGATTTACATCTCCTAAGGATCCGTTAAACTATTTACTATATAGTATATTGCGCTATTATAATAGTGTCTAATTGTAAAATAAACTTACTTTTAAATAGCGTTAAGGCTTTACATTTTCCACCTTAACACGGTTATATATTCCCATAGTCTATACAGTACCGTAATCTCCCCCGTACTGGGCGTCGTCAGAGGGCACTCCATAGGTATGGTACAAAGCCAAAATCGTATAAGGCGCGCTAGGGTAGGTGACACGGCACAACTAGGCAATGCCAGGGTAGATATACCAATTACGCTTCCGGGTCGATGGTAACGCGTAGCCGCAGCTACCGCCCACCTCGAACAACTCCCCCAAAATCAAAATATAGAAGTGGCCACTGAATCAATCCAAAGTCAAAGTATAATATCGAAGAGGAGTGTCCGATCAGAGGAATGACCTCATTAACCCGTCAATCGCTCCTGTTTTAGCCACCTTATGCCAACTCACGGGAGTTGGGTCCACGTATTTACCTTACAGGAAACGTCGCCACCGTCCTACTTCATTCTGGAAACTCCACCGCGTACACGGTTAGTCAAAGTGGTTTTCGGTATCGACAGAGAGTATGTCCATATCCGATCCTGGTCTCTTTGCCAACCCATCGTTATTATAACACCGCGGTCATTTAAAAATAGGTTATACTTAAAAACCAGAATAAATTTTCCATTTCAAAACTATGAATTAGATATCAATTTAAAACTCCAAAATAATATGATATCATTTTATCTCAAATATAACCCTTTTTCCAAAATCATACTGGTTTAAAATATAAATATCTGGAAACCAACCATTTGAATTATATTTCAAAACATAATATTTCGGAATTCATACTTTTAAAATCATACTTCTAAAACTTGAATGGTTTGGATATTCAACGATGTATAGAATAAAAGGTTTAACTTTAAAGTTACTTCGTAAAGAAAATAATTTACATGGCTTTACAAATATGGTTCTTTATTTAAAGTTTAAACCATAATCACTTTAAGTTCCAAAACCCCTTAAATTTCTATGTGTATAAATCATTTGCAGTATTAATATTCAAACTAAAGTTGGAATTTATTCTTTCAACAAATTTAATGTTTATTATTTAGTCTTGAATATTCACATAAATTCATAAAAAAACTCCCAATTTCTAGCAATTAAACATTTCTTCAATTTAATTTATACTAGAATATTCATTTTATACTTATCTTGGAAAAATTTCAGTTATAAATATCATATCTTAAGATTTCCAAGTTTAAACATTTAACATATGGTATAAATTATCAAACTCCATTTTCTTAAATTTCCATTTTTATTAAAGAGATTCATACACATTTCATATTAAAAATTTACTCCATATATATATATATATATAAATGAAAGAATAATATTTATAAAATATCAAAAATTAAATTTTTTATAAATCGTATCACATCCAAACCATAGAAATTACTTTTAAAATAATTTATATATAGACCACAGTGCCTGTATATAATTTTCTATCCTATGGTCAAGTGATACGGATATTTATCATTTCAATCCGCAATTTAAAAATAAAATTTTGCGGTTGTATATCATTTCAAACCACAATCCCGAATGAAATGAAAAATGCATGATAACTTGCAATTTAATGATATCAAATAAGCATCCATTCATCAACATCATCCATTATCCAAATCACAATCATCAATCAATATCAATCAATATCAATATATATATGAGATTATATAGCAGGTAATAACTGACAATTATATTCAAATTTAATTTAACAACTATTAATCTAACATTTTATATTTAGTAATAATTTATATAACTGTTAACTAGCAGTTTATATGCAAACAAATAAATTATAACTGTAAATAAATACGCAATAAATAAATTAAATTAACAGTAAAATTAAATAAATGCAATTCAACAGATATGAATGAAATAAACATGCCAAATACTCATAAATAAATTTCTATTCATTTCTAAAATTAATTTAACAAACATAAAAACTTTTAGAAGTTGTGAGTGGGTTAAAACACTCACCTTTTGAATTTAAATCGAATTTAAATTCGATTTAAACCCAAAAATTCGCCCGTCTCAGAATTCGTTCAAACCAGCGTCATCAAGTCCGGAATTTAATTACGATCCTAACAAAAAAAATCTCGCGTGAAAACGAGTTCGTATGTGAGAGTTATGGCAAAAATTGCGATCGAAAACAATTTAAAACGAATAACTAAAATGGTACACAAATTTACCTAAATCTAAGGCCACGTCAGCATCTATTATTCTTCCTCACGTAAAGAGAGTCACGCGCATCAGAGCACCGTACGCACGCTGTTTGCAACGCACGAACCCAACTTCATCATTGTTGACCGCGCTTTGACCGCCTAAAGCTCACAACTCCGGCCACCAGAGAGCTCGCGACCACCACCATCGTGCTAGGCACCCCAGGCCGCGCCTCCCCCTGAAGCCGCGCGTCCCCAAACGCCACCGGCCGCCATCAAATTTCGAACCCTAATCCAATTTTAGGGGCCAATCCGACCGTTGAAACGACGAACAAACCATATAGATGCGATCCCCATCGTCCTCTCTTCAATACCCAGAAATGTTTTCCCGATCCGACAACTTTTGTTGCGACGATGATGAACGGTTTTGGGGCTGATTGAATTTATTCTGGATGAACGACAGCTCCAATTGAAAAACGAACTACACCATGAGATTACGCGTATCGAATACTTCAACATATATTTTTTCTGGAATTTTCTGAAATTTTTGAGTTTTGACTTTTGATTTTGAACTGTGGATAGATCTGGAATTGGATCTAGATGTATCCATTGAGGAAGAAAGAAGGTTGAAGAAAATGAACGTACAGCAAATAGACAATAGGGTGAAGCTAGGGTTTATGATCGCATATATATAGACAAATAGAAGAAGGCTAGATGGGTACGGATAACGAACGCGCTAGACGGTAGTTGGCCCAAAAAGCCCGTTCTGACCCCGGAACGAAATTTATCAAACCCATATATCCAGATAGGTATTTTAAAATATTCTGAACGCGATGGAAAACGTTTCACGACCAAATTCGATCGTATAAAGAAGTTATGCTGAAAACAAGATTTCCAAATTGATTTCAAATTGATTTTTAATAAAATCGATTTCAAGGCGTTTCGCGTCCGTACGATCAAACGACAAGTCCGATCGATACGAAATTTGAAATCCTATAATAATTCACCGATACGGATCCGATGAAACTGGTTTCGTCGAAATCCGAGTCCGTGCCAAAAATGGCTATTTTTAATATTTATTAAATAAATTAAAATAAATTATAAATCCAGTTTTTATGTTTCAACTTCTAATATTGGCCAAATTTTGTGACTTATATAATCCAATCAATTCCAAAAGATTTAGCAAGCTTGGATGTGAATTAAAAACTATAAGTATATCAATTTGCAGTGTTAATCTCTGCACTTCTTATTATTTGGGAATTATAAATTTTATTCTCAAAACCCAATTATTTAATCTTATGCTTTTATACTCTCATCTTAAATCTAATTAAATAAATAACTTGATTTCCATTTCAACTCATTTTTAATTGCAATTAACCTTTTTACCATAAATTAAATCCCAAATTATAAATAAACTTTTATTTCCATTTCCTTTTTCTCAACTGTTTATTAATTCCCATCCAAATGAATTCAACATTATGAATTTGATAAATTTATTAGATTTACTTCCTTTCTATATTTCTAAGTTATTGTTGTCAATATGAACATTAGTTTAAGATTTCACTCAAATGTTTACCAATTCCAATCTAAACTCAATAACGTCATAATTAACGTTAGAATCCATTTTATTATGCATAAATTCTAAATTTTACTGACCCAAATTTTCTTCTTTTCATTCCATATTAATTGTCAATCCCATAGAAAATTAACATTAGGTTCATACCCTTTTACAAATAACTCCAATTTCTTCCAAATAATAATTACATAAACTATTAAATATTAAATCCATTAAATTGTAATAAATTCAATTGATTGCAATTTATTTCCAAATAAATTTGGATTTTTATTTGGTTATACACAAAATTCCGTTATCACTTGCCTAACAAGGTTATTATCACTTAAGATCTCACTGCATCCACATTTTCACATTTCATTTCCTAGTTTCTTTACTTTATTCTACATAATTTATTACAAATGGGATTTTCTTTGGTTTACATCTTATTTGTATTTAACATTTCTCAATCACCAATTCATTTCACTTTAACTACGGTAAATTGGCGGATAAATTGAATTTGATTCCCAAAATCTAAATTAACAAGAAACAAGGGTAGGTAACATACAATAGTCATTACTCCAAATTCTAGTCACCTAAATAGGCTTTTATTCCTTGCAAATAAATGTTACTATTTATTTTCATAGTACAAATCTCAATGATTATTCCATTTTATATTTGCTTAGGCCATTTATAGTCCACTATACATATCTACATAAATGGGTAATTTATTCAATTCATTAAGTGTCAATTCTATTAAGCCATGTTTATATCTTTATGCATTCTTCTATTACTTTACAAAAGGGAATAACTTTTAAACTCATACACTTAATAACAAAAACGTTATAAATCCAATAAACTTCCAAATCCAAGTTTGTACACATTTTACACAACTATTATGATTTCTCACAAACGTTGAATTTATTAAATGACCATTTATTATAATTTAATTCCCTTAATTGAATCAAATGCTTATTATTATATATATTCTTTTCATTCTACCATTCCTTCCCATTTTATATTCATTAACGTATTTACACATCTCTATCTTTCAAATATAAAATAACCAAACTGATTACAAACACTGTTTCTATCAATTTTCATAAGTTTGTTCAAAACTATACTTTTGTTTACATAAAATAAATTTTATGTTTCTATTAGTTTTCTTTTCCTTTCACTACAGGCATAAATTATTACTATCTACACTAATTACATCTTTGTATTAATGAACACCATTTAAGTTAATATTTATACTAACATTCACAAATTCAACATTTATTTGTTTCTTCAAAATTACTTTAAATCAAGTTGTGAAAATTTACATTATCCACATCTATTATCATAAAATTTTATAGTTACACTAAATTGCAACCACTATACCAAATTTCTACATTTATTCTTAACCAAATTAGAAATTATATTAATTCATTTTATTAAATATCATAAATTTAACGGGTCGTTACAATCTCCCCCACTCAAAACTTTTCGTCCCCGAAAAGGAAAAAGAAGGGAGGAGGAAGATTTACAGTGCATCTTATTTCAAATATTAACTTATAAACAATATTTTACTGGATTAATTTCCTTTAATGAAATATACTTGTTTTATAATCATTATATCCTTTAATACTTGAATTATTAAAGTTGGAAAAATACTTTCACAAAATTCTAAGTCCAAAATTTCCTGAAAATTTTGGCAAAGTGTCCTTTGTACGGAGGGACTCTGGAGAAAATATAATATCCAAATATACAAATATATTACATATATTATCAAAAATAAAATATCCCAACACGGGAAAATATATAAAATAGCGCTTTATACGTAATCCGGAAACGTACCTATTTGTCGGACACTATACGTTTTTTATTTTGGAACCAAAAGCATTAGCAGTTGCTTCCATCACCTGTATTCACTTATATAGTCTAAAAAGTTAAATATTTATATTACAGTGAAATGTTTGGGTAGATTCAATCATTCATATTCAATCAAATGCAACAACCATACATTTTAGCAACAGCACACATCACAAACAAACAATCATTAAATCAAACAATCAATTTGTTGTTCGGGTTCAAATTCTGAAATTGTACGGAATGAAGAATAACTATCAAGTGCATCCGTTACTCAACAGTCTTAGATGGAACAAAGATAGATTATTTGTTCATCCCATAACTCCAAAATTCCTTACCCAACAAACATACATCAACCAAACAATCCAAACCAACACCAAAATAGTTTATTTACATTTATTTCATAATTCAGTGGTTTGATTTTCTTTCCTTCATTAATGGAGGAATTTCTTTGTTTCTTACAAGTTTTATTTTCCAACTATCACAAAATTCATTATATTTGTATTTCCTTTTTATTACTTAAGTTTATAAAATAAATTCTCATTAATAACAACAATTATTTGAATATCTTCATTTCCTTACTCTTCACTTGTAATATTCCCCTTAAATTCTTAATCTGCTAACATTCATTCTTATAAGTGGAAGTTTTTATTTATCTATTAACTATGGATTACAGTCATTTAAATTCTTCCTACTTTCTATTATATTAGAATAGGGGAGACTTAAGACATCTTAAACTAATAATCCTACAATCAATTCTTATTTAGAATTTCCTTTTATTTGCTTTACGTTCATCTCACCTATTAATAATTCTTAACTTATTTTCAGCAAAATTTCAATTATAACTTAAGTTTATACCATTGAATTCTTATTTACAACAGTAATTTATTGAATACTTCATTTTTCCAAAATTCTACTTGTATAATATCCTATTTAAAATTCTTATTTAACATTTCAACCTTTATATTTGGGTAAGTTATTTATGTCAAAGAAAGTGCAATTGAACTTATACAAGTTGAATCTCAATTCTCTAAATTAAATTTGATGTTTATCCATATTTCTCTTTGTCTTATATGTATGCAAATTCCTCTTTATAACTTTGCAATTATTCTCTTATTTAAATTAGAGGTTTCAATTCATTTATTACTTAACTTTTATTTCACTACAATTTAACAATTGATTAATTAATGGAGAATTTTAGAATTGGATTCCGGGTCAGATTTCAATTTATTTCAAAATAATAGATAAATAAGTTCTTACAACTCAAAATCTCTAATTATAGTTAGAACAATAAAAGAAAATTTTTTTTAGAAAATTTCATAATAAATCTGCAGTAGAATTTACTACAGTGGCCTTTCCCCTTCGAAACTCGAAAATGAAAGTCGATGATGCGGCCGTCATCGCCGAATTTATTTTCCAGCGACAGAGAGGAAAGTACAGAATTTAATTCTTTTCCAAAATCTTCTTTAAAACAATTCTTCCAATTTATACGAAATATTTATATAAGAAAATACTTATAAACCGAACCATTATTTTTCATAAATTCTTTGAAAACATATTTGGAAAAATCCCGGACTTAAGTTCTAAAATCTCCAATTTGATTTATCATAATTTCAACTTAGCTTCAATTATTATAGATATTTTTATTTTCTAACACCCAATCTATAGCAACCAAATATATATATATCTTTATAAAACTATTTTTATATATAGAAAATATAATAGGCAAAATTATTTCATTCACCTATATTAAAAACGGATATTATGTCGGTCTTTCCTATTAAGTGTTTAGAAATCCCTATTGATGGCATAGCGTCCCATGCATCAACCAGAATTTATAAATACAAAGCGGAACAGATTAACACAATATAAAAATCTTTTTATTAATACTAACAAATATGCTCTCTCATATATATACACTCAGCGACTCCCATAGGATATTACTACCCTATTAACAAAGAGTCAAACCCCACGAAGCCAAGGTTTATCGCTAAACCAAAGCTCTGATACCAACTGTAACATCCGGCCTTTTCGCACGATTTAAACAGACACACGTGCCGATTCAAACCATACGGAAGGGCGGATTTTTATGGGGTAAATAAGAAACAGAAAAGAAATAAAACAAAATAGAATCTCACAGCGGAAGGATAAAATATAATAATAAAATATACGGTTTATAAAACTGTTTACAAAACAATTGATTCTTCTTTATACAATTAAATATCAGAGTTCACATACCAATAATATCAATGCAGCAGAATATAGTGTGAGTGTAGTGCGATACTATAAATAATAATAATACAAATTCTTCGTCTTCGTCCTCCGAAGCTAAAGTCTTCGATCCTGAAACGCTCGGACTGACCCGAGCGAATTTGAAAAAAACAAAAACACTCGAGTCAGAACTAAAAGATCTTATGTGAGTTAAATTAACAGAAATAAATATGAGTACAGTAACTCAAGAGATGCTCGGGATTTACATCTCCTAAGGATCCGTTAAACTATTTACTATATAGTATATTGCGCTATTATAATAGTGTCTAATTGTAAAATAAACTTACTTTTAAATAGCGTTAAGGCTTTACATTTTCCACCTTAACACGGTTATATATTCCCATAGTCTATACAGTACCGTAATCTCCCCCGTACTGGGCGTCGTCAGAGGGCACTCCATAGGTATGGTACAAAGCCAAAATCGTATAAGGCGCGCTAGGGTAGGTGACACGGCACAACTAGGCAATGCCAGGGTAGATATACCAATTACGCTTCCGGGTCGATGGTAACGCGTAGCCGCAGCTACCGCCCACCTCGAACAACTCCCCCAAAATCAAAATATAGAAGTGGCCACTGAATCAATCCAAAGTCAAAGTATAATATCGAAGAGGAGTGTCCGATCAGAGGAATGACCTCATTAACCCGTCAATCGCTCCTGTTTTAGCCACCTTATGCCAACTCACGGGAGTTGGGTCCACGTATTTACCTTACAGGAAACGTCGCCACCGTCCTACTTCATTCTGGAAACTCCACCGCGTACACGGTTAGTCAAAGTGGTTTTCGGTATCGACAGAGAGTATGTCCATATCCGATCCCGGTCTCTTTGCCAACCCATCGTTATTATAACACCGCGGTCATTTAAAAATAGGTTATACTTAAAAACCAGAATAAATTTTCCATTTCAAAACTATGAATTAGATATCAATTTAAAACCCCAAAATAATATGATATCATTTTATCTCAAATATAACCCTTTTTCCAAAATCATACTGGTTTAAAATATAAATATCTGGAAACCAACCATTTGAATTATATTTCAAAACATAATATTTCGGAATTCATACTTTTAAAATCATACTTCTAAAACTTGAATGGTTTGGATATTCAACGATGTATAGAATAAAAGGTTTAACTTTAAAGTTACTTCGTAAAGAAAATAATTTACATGGCTTTACAAATATGGTTCTTTATTTAAAGTTTAAACCATAATCACTTTAAGTTCCAAAACCCCTTAAATTTCTATGTGTATAAATCATTTGCAGTATTAATATTCAAACTAAAGTTGGAATTTATTCTTTCAACAAATTTAGTGTTTATTATTTAGTCTTGAATATTCACATAAATTCATAAACAAACTCCCAATTTCTAGCAATTAAACATTTCTTCAATTTAATTTATACTAGAATATTCATTTTATACTTATCTTGGAAAAATTTCAGTTATAAATATCATATCTTAAGATTTCCAAGTTTAAACATTTAACATATGGTATAAATTATCAAACTCCATTTTCTTAAATTTCCATTTTTATTAAAGAGATTCATACACATTTCATATTAAAAATTTACTCCATATGTATATATATATATAAATGAAAGAATAATATTTATAAAATATCAAAAATTAAATTTTTTATAAATCGTATCACATCCAAACCATAGAAATTACTTTTAAAATAATTTATATATAGACCGCAGTGCCTGTATATAATTTTCTATCCTATGGTCAAGTGATACGGATATTTATCATTTCAATCCGCAATTTAAAAATAAAATTTTGCGATTGTATATCATTTCAAACCACAATCCCGAATGAAATGAAAAATGCATGATAACTTGCAATTTAATGATATCAAATAAGCATCCATTCATCAACATCATCCATTATCCAAATCACAATCATCAATCAATATCAATATATATATGAGATTATATAGCAGGTAATAACTGACAATTATATTCAAATCTAATTTAACAACTATTAATCAAACATTTTATATTTAGTAATAATTTATATAAATGTTAACTAGCAGTTTATATGCAAACAAATAAATTATAACTGTAAATAAATACGCAATAAATAAATTAAATTAACAGTTAAATTAAATAAATGCAATTCAACAGATATGAATGAAATAAACATGCCAAATACTCATAAATAAATTTCTATTCATTTCTAAAATTAATTTAACAAACATAAAATCTTTTAGAAGTTGTGAGTGGGTTAAAACACTCACCTTTTGAATTTAAATCGAATTTAAATTCGATTTAAACCCAAAAATTCGCCCGTCTCAGAATTCGTTCAAACCAGCGTCATCAAGTCCGGAATTTAATTACGATCCTAACAAAAAAAATCTCGCGTGAAAACGAGTTCGTATGTGAGAGTTATGGCAAAAATTGCGATCGAAAACAATTTAAAACGAATAACTAAAATGGTACACAAATTTACCTAAATCTAAGGACACGTCAGCATCTATTATTCTTCCTCACGTAAAGAAAGTCACGCGCATCAGAGCACCGTACGCACGCTGTTTGCAACGCACGAACCCAACTTCACCATTGTTGACCGCGCTTTGACCGCCTAAAGCTCACAACTCCGGCCACCAGAGAGCTCGCGACCACCACCATCGTGCTAGGCACCCCAAGCCGCGCCTCCCCCTGAAGCCGCGCGTCTCCAAACGCCACCGGCCGCCATCAAATTTCGAACCCTAATCCAATTTTAGGGGCCAATCCGACCGTTGAAACGACGAACAAACCATATAGATGCGATCCCCATCGTCCTCTCTTCAATACCCAGAAATGTTTTCCCGATCCGACAACTTTTGTTGCGACGATGATGAATGGTTTTGGGGCTGTTTGAATTTATTCTGGATGAACGACAACTCCAATTGAAAAACGAACTACACCATGAGATTACGCGTATCGAACACTTCAACATATATTTTTTCTAGAATTTTCTGAAATTTTTGAGTTTTGACTTTTGATTTTGAACTGTGGATAGATCTGGAATTGGATCTGAGATGTATCCATTGAGGAAGAAAGAAGGTTGAAGAAAATGAACGTACAGCAAATAGACAATAGGGTGAAGCTAGGGTTTATGATCGCATATATATAGACAAATAGAAGAAGGCTAGGTGGGTACGGATAACGAACGCGCTAGACGGTAGTTGGCCCAAAAAGCCCGTTCTGACCTCGGAACGAAATTTATCAAACCCATATATCCAGATAGGTATTTTAAAATATTCTGAACGCGATGGAAAACGTTTCACGACCAAATTCGATCGTATAAAGAAGTTATGCTGAAAACAAGATTTCCAAATTGATTTCAAATTGATTTTTAATAAAATCGATTTCAAGGCGTTTCGCGTCCGTACGATCAAACGACAAGTCCGATCGATACGAAATTTGAAATCCTATAATAATTCACCGATACGGATCCGATGAAACTGGTTTCGTCGAAATCCGAGTCCGTGCCAAAAATGGCTATTTTTAATATTTATTAAATAAATTAAAATAAATTATAAATCCAGTTTTTATGTTTCAACTTCTAATATTGGCCAAATTTTGTGACTTATATAATCCAATCAATTCCAAAAGATTTAGCAAGCTTGGATGTGAATTAAAAACTATAAGTATATCAATTTGCAGTGTTAATCTCTGCACTTCTTATTATTTGGGAATTATAAATTTTATTCTCAAAACCCAATTATTTAATCTTATACTTTTATACTCTCATCTTAAATCTAATTAAATAAATAACTTGATTTCCATTTCAACTCATTTTTAATTGCAATTAACCTTTTTACCATAAATTAAATCCCAAATTATAAATAAACTTTTATTTCCATTTCCTTTTTCTCAACTGTTTATTAATTCCCATCCAAATGAATTCAACATTATGAATTTGATAAATTTATTAGATTTACTTCCTTTCTATATTTCTAAGTTATTGTTGTCAATATGAACATTAGTTTAAGATTTCACTCAAATGTTTACCAATTCCAATCTAAACTCAATAACGTCATAATTAACGTTAGAATCTGTTTTATTATGCATAAATTCTAAATTTTACTGACCCAAATTTTCTTCTTTTCATTCCATATTAATTGTCAATCCCATAGAAAATTAACATTAGGTTCATACCTTTTTACAAATAACTCCAATTTCTTCCAAATAATAATTACATAAACTATTAAATATTAAATCCATTAAATTGCAATAAATTCAATTGATTGCAATTTATTTCCAAATAAATTTGGATTTTTATTTGGTTATACACTAAATTCCGTTATCACTTGCCTAACAAGGTTATTATCACTTAAGATCTCACTGCATCCACATTTTCACATTTCATTTCCTAGTTTCTTTACTTTATTCTACATAATTTATTACAAATGGGATTTTCTTTGGTTTACATCTTATTTGTATTTAACATTTCTCAATCACCAATTCATTTCACTTTAACTGCGGTAAATTGGCGGATAAATTGAATTTGATTCCCAAAATCTAAATTAACAAGAAACAAGGGTAGGTAACATACAATAGTCATTACTCCAAATTCTAGTCACCTAAATAGGCTTTTATTCCTTGCAAATAAATGTTACTATTTATTTTCATAGTACAAATCTCAATGATTATTCCATTTTATATTTGCTTAGGCCATTTATAGTCCACTATACATATCTACATAAATGGGTAATTTATTCAATTCATTAAGTGTCAATTCTATTAAGCCCTGTTTATATCTTTATGCATTCTTCTATTACTTTACAAAAGGGAATAACTTTTAAACTCATACACTTAATAACAAAACCGTTATAAATCCAATAAACTTCCAAATCCAAGTTTGTACACATTTTACACAACTATTATGATTTCTCACAAACGTTGAATTTATTAAATGACCATTTATTATAATTTAATTCCCTTAATTGAATCAAATGCTTATTATTATATATATTCTTTTCATTCTACCATTCCTTCCCATTTTATATTCATTAACGTATTTACACATCTCTATCTTTCAAATATAAAATAACCAAACTTATTACAAACACTGTTTCTATCAATTTTCATAAGTTTGTTCAAAACTATACTTTTGTTTACATAAAATAAATTTTATGTTTCTATTAGTTTTCTTTTCCTTTCACTACAGGCATAAATTATTAATATCTACACTAATTACATCTTTGTATTAATGAACACCATTTAAGTTAATATTTATACTAACATTCACAAATTCAACATTTATTTGTTTCTTCAAAATTACTTTAAATCAAGTTGTGAAAATTTACATTATCCACATCTATTATCATAATATTTTATAGTTACACTAAATTGCAACCACTATACCAAATTTCTACATTTATTCTTAACCAAATTAGAAATTATATTAATTCATTTTATTAAATATCATAAATTTAACGGGTCGTTACAAATTTGACTTTGTTGAGAAAATGAATGAAATTTACGATGATCACACGAATTTGTTGATTGAAACATTGGAAAATTTTCGTGAGAAACAAAATCAAATTTCAACGTGTGACGAGTCAAGTGATAATCCATCTTTTACCCCAATCGATAATTTTCAAACAACAACTTTTGAAACTTCAAATGATGATCTTAACGAAGTTGTTGAAAAGACGGTAGTTGGGTTGGATTTCAATTCTTTTGAGGGTGAGAAACTCGATTTAAATTTCGATCTTCCTTTTTCTGAAAATTTGAATATAACAACCTTGGATTTTGAAATGGATATATGCGACGAAGTTGTTGATAATCCAACAAAGGAAGATGAATTTAACAAACACGAGTTTTATGGAATTTACGAAAATGAGACACTAAATTTTGATGGGGAAGATTTCGATCACCATTTTGATTTTGAAATCGATAATTTTGAAGAAGTTTTCAATGATAAGTTTGAACTTCAATTTGGTGAAAATAAACTTGAATTTCAATCAATTGTTTTATCAATCCCAAAAATCGTCGAAAACAAAACAACTCATTCAATTTTTAATAAAAAAAATTCGTTTTTCCAAATCGACAATCAACTTCGAAATCTTTTACAATTTGGTTTTTTGAGCTTAAACTGTGTCTCGCCTACTTGACGAGACAAATGAATCGGTTTTTGGAAGACCGGTTCATTTACTCTTTAACGGCATACTTTCTGATGTCGTGTAAATAATCATCTTTACATTTTCATTTAAATAAAGGTTATGTATTTATTTTTCTCCTTCCACTTGGGTTGACTGTGGGGACATAGTCAAAATCAACTGTGGAGGGAGACTCATCTTCTTTTTGATTTTTCAGGATTAATTTTTCATTTTTCTTCCAAAAAAAATATAATTTTTTTTTTAAAAAGAACAAAAGAAGAATTTTTTTAGCGTTTTTGATTTATTTTTAAAGAAACACTATAGGATAAATATATGGTTTTGGTTTATTAAATTGATATTTTGAAAATTTATTTGTCTTAACAAAAATAAAAATGAAGTTTGATTGTAAATAACAATAGTTTAACTAGTATATAGGAAGATTCATACGTGTTAATTATGAAATACATCCTAATTGAAAGTCTTTGTTTTAAAAAGTGGTGAATTTGAAGTAAAGGATATAACACTTTTTTTATCTTCTAAGTTAAATGGTGCTAAGATGATTTTGCAAAACTCTCTCTCTCTTAAAAAAAAATAAAAAATAAAAAATAATAACATCCAAAGTATTCATTCTCATTTAAAAGTCCTCACGGTTATGCATGGGTGAATTACTTGGAATCTTTGATTATGTGCTTTCATACTTATTTAAAAGTCCTCACGGTTATGCATGTATGGAACGCATGTCAAAAAAAAAATAGACTTAATAAAAACCACCTACGGTCGATAGGTGTATGAACAAAAGTGTGTGCACTCGCCATGCTCTGTACTCCCCTCACATAAGCCCGAAAGGCAGTGCATGGGTGGTATATCTGGCCTCAGTTTACCTGAGCTAGGTGTGTAATTTTTCTTGCAAATAATGAGAGAGCAAGCAATTGAAATCCTAACACGATTTTTACTTATTTGATTTGATTTATTATTAAAAAGAAATGAAAATACCACTTTGATAAACTTTGATAATCAACTAAGGATTCATTTTATAATTACACTTTGTTATCAACCGAAACAACAAATTAAACTATTGTCTATTTGTTATGATAACTTGATTTTTGTTGAAAATTTTGACGAGTAAATGACATAAATTTTCAAGATAATAACCAAAACCTATATTTAACTTATTTGTGTCAATTTAAAAATAAATCCTTCATTTGTAAATATTTTCAAAAATTTGCATTCATCTCTTTGTAAATAAATCTTGCATTTTGTAAATATTTTCATCATGCATTTGGATTTTGTGGATAGTATCCGCTGAAAACACTGACGAGACAACACTCGTCCTACTAGGTACACCCAGAGATTTAATGGCTTATTGCATACACTCAATGCAATCGTGCTCCCTACGAAAACGGATTTACCTTAGTTTTAATTTATTCGAGGACGAATAAAAAGATAAGTGTGGGGGTATTTGATGTGCATGTAAATGTGCATATTTTAACCACCATATTTATTCTTTTTTAAATTAAATAAATGATCATATTGGGTATTTTAACTTGTTTAAACCAAAATTCATATTATTTGAAATTGTCGCATATTCATCTTCATCCAGGGGCAAAATGGTCATTTTTGTGCATATTTTATTTTGAGAACATTTAATTGGAAATTTGTATATTATTTTGTAGGAAATTACACTCAATTACAAGTGGGTTCATGAAGGAATATGCATGCACAAAATGAATACAAATGAATGAAGATGGAAATAATTCAAAGTGAAGAACATGGAGGACCCCACCTACCCACTACCTAATGTACAAATTAAAGGCTAATGCACATGCTAAAAGGCATTTAAAGCTTCATGAACATTTAAGTGGTGGATCATTAAAGCTAATGATAACTTGGCCACCACACTTCCTCCAAGTGCATTTTGGGTACTCCCCAAAAATATGCATTAGGGTTTCTAACTTGTATAAATACCCCTTATGTTTCATGTAGCCATCTTCCTTTTTAGTTAGTTAGTTTTAGTTTAGATCAAAAATAAAATGAAAGCTCCTCTTTCTATTTTCATGGCTACTTAGCCATTTTTATTTTATGTAATCTTTTTTATTTTATGCAATTTAATACATGCTCATTCCTTTTCATGTTCATTTACTTTTATTTTGTAGTGTAGATCTCTTTTCTTTTATGCAAGTTAATTAGTTTATCTTTTCATTTTGCTCTCTTTTTCCTCTTCATTTTGCTTTCATGTTATTAGCTACATTTGTTAATAAAATGACAAATATGGGAAGCTAAACCCCTTCAATTTAGGGGTAATGAAGCTCTCTAATTAATGCAGTTTCAACATTTTGTTAATTCGTGCTCTCTTTTTGTGCTTAATGGCATTGATAGAATTGGTTTAATTGTTGTTTTTGTTTTGAATTTGATAGCCTATATTGTTGACACCAAATAGGCTATGCTTAAACAATCACTAACACAAATGCCTCTTCATCAAAATATGATTATGGCATTAGAAAGTGATTTGGAATTGAAATTTGATGGTCTATGTTTCTAACCAAAAGTTAATAGGCCATACTTAAAATAGATTTCATTTTCATTTTCTTTGTCAAGTTTCATGAAAGTTAGTAAGTGTTTTAAGGGGTGTGTTATAGTTTGATGACTTATGCTGGATAATCAATAGCTCAAATATGTCATACTTATGATAAACACATCAATTGAGACACTAATGACCATAAAAGAGAGATCATGATTTCATGTGTTGAACTACATGATCTAGAGAGTGGATTTATTCTCTAAATTGTCATTTAACTCTCATATTTGCATTTCTTTTCTTTTTGTTAGTTAGTTCATACTCTCATTTTCTTTCTTAAAGACACTCTCGACTTTGGTATAATTTGATTGAGTAGGAAATTTAAATCAACAATTCCCTATGGATCGACCCGTATTCGCCGCGTGCTACATTCGTACACCGTGCGCTTGTGTTATTTTTATTTCAAAATTCGTTCGATGGTTTTCTAAACCGATAGAATTTCCGTCAACGAACACTTACAACAAGTTGAAAGCTCGAAAAATTGGTCCAGTGGAAATTTTGAAGAAGATCGATAAGAATGCGTATCAGTTGAGCTTGCCGGATAATGTTCATACTTTTGATGTTTTCAATGTCAAATACTTGATTCCGTATCATGGGAATGAGCTTGTTATGGAAGAGGAAGGTGCAAATTCGAGGTCGAATTCTTGTCAACTGGGGGAGGATGATGCAGCGCAAACTACTAATGGCAAACCAAGCAAGCAACCTAGCAAGTTACGCCAACTAGAACTTATGTCGTTTCCTGCTTTAAGTCGCTCGGGTTCCTTAGGTCGCAAACAACCTAGCGACTTACGACCTTATGAGAAATAGAAGAAGGAAGACAAAGTTATGCCGCTTTGTTTAGGTCACCAACGACCTACGACCTAGTGTGTTAGGTCGCTTAGTTCCAGCTTAGGTCGTGGGACTTTAGGCCGTTACATTCCTGAAGTCACTCAAGTAGATAGGTCGCTCAAGCATCCTGTGGTCGTGCTTTTGTTAAGTCGTAGGTCGCGTGATGTAACTCATGTTGTAAACCGTGTTGTACATAGGTCGTATGTTGTAATTAGGTCGTAAGTTGTTTGTATTTTAAGTCGTTAACACTTACTATGTCGTTAAGTCGCATGCTGTTGTTTGTGTTAGGTCGTTAGCAACCTACGTTAGGTCGTAGGTCGCAGATATGTTAGGTCGGTGAACAGTGTTGAGTTGTAAACTGCCTATAAATATGGGGGTCGTGTTATTTGTAAAGGAGGTTGATTTTGAATAAAATTTTGTTTGAGTGCTTTGTGCCTCTTTGAAATTGAAAGTTGAGTGTGAGCGCCTTTCTCCATTTGCGGTATTCGAGTGCGCTCGAATCAACGGATTTGAAGCCGATTCACGAAATCTCATGCGCGAGATCAACGTAGAAGAATCGTAGATCTTTTAACACGGTATCGTGCACGATCAACGTGCCAGGGATAGCTAGAATTCGGTATCTTTTGGAGATCAATGAATTTGGGAATTCGGTATCTTTCAATCCATCGATTTATATTGCTTCATCTAATCGTTCTTCGATTAGTTTGACACGAAATATTCATTTCGCCGTCATCCGTTATAATCCGCTGCGTCATATTGATACAATGCAAATAAGCTTGTGGAGAACTGCGGAAAAAAATCCACATACACGTTTAACTCGAAGAATTTACCATAGATTAATATTAGTATCACATGTTTATTTGCGTGTTTACAAAAATGTACTGGAATGCGCTAGTGTGTGTGTCAAACAATAGCAAGGTAAAAATAAAATATTTTCCAAGTATCTCTATCTCTACACTAATAAAGAGAATTTCATGAACTGATTTACTCGGTGTATTTTTGAAATTTCAAAAATGACCTTTCTATATATATATGGGACTAGCTAATCAATTGATTATACAACTAATTTGATTTTTTTCATTGCTACCACACCTTACCTATGTTAGGGCGGGATTCCAATCGAAGACCACTCAAATCGAAACCCCACAAGCACAACGGAAGACGGGATCGTGGTAAGAAGTGTAAAAACAACCAATCGATAACTCAATTTCAATCTCAATCAATGCAAAAGCAATCACAATCTCAAACAAGCAATTCAGAAATCAAAGCAATAATGAAAAATAAATCACACAGCGATTTATAGTGGTTCCACCAACACTGTGTTAGTGTACGTACACTTTAAGAGAGAGATTTTATTAATATTGATGATAAGAGTATAAGAGATTGTTTACGATGATCAAAATTCTAATTAGAAATTGATTTGTGGAAAAAGATTTGAAGAAAATAAGGTTTTGATAAACCCTAATTTGTTGAGCCTAATCTCTTGCAATTGCTTTCTGTTGCTTGCACGCACACTAGATCTGGAACCTGATGCTAGCTTATATAGGAGAGTAGAAACCTTAGGCAATGTTCCAAATTGCTCCTGCATATATCACAAATCATCACGCCAAGCCCATGCATGAAAAACAGGCGGTGGTCGCCACAGACGTAATGGTCAGACGTCTGACTTAAGCCTTTGGAAAAAGTTCTCTACAGGCTCAGACGTCCGACCATTTTGGTCATACTTTTGACTTAAGCCTCTGAAAGAAATTCTGCACAGACTCAGACATCTGAATTTTTTCTCAGACGTCTGTCGCCGTTAATTCAGCCCACTTCACCTGTTCTCTTGTAACTTCACATTCGAACTTCGATTTGCGAACCGTTTTCTCCATTATGAAGCTACTTTTGACCTTTACAATTCACCGTATAACGTCGTTAAAATTTAACACTCCATAATGACACTATATCCATCTCCAACTCCAATGGTATCATACCATCAACGACAACCGATGGCACCAAATATCACTTCTTCTACCTTCAACCAAACATGAATGCTTTCCCAATGAGCTCCGGCAAAGCCACCGCCTATTGCACTCCACCAACGAGCTCAGGTAAAGCCCCCACCCGTTAATGAAATGTTGAAAACATCCAAATCCTAAGCTATCTCACCAAATACTAACACTTACCAAGAAGATAGAACGTCAATCTCTCATCGATACACTTCCTCATCTACCACCAAGATCCTCCCTTAACCGTGCCCCCCGTGGCACCTAGCACTTCTCTAAGCGAATCAAGTGTGAGCAATACCTTAGTGAACATATCTGCCGCGTTGTCCTTTTTTTGCACTTTCCGTAGATATACTTGCTTACTCATTCATGGCAACTAGAAATGACTCCCACTTCAATATGCTTAGTCTGTGAGCTAAATGCCAAATTCTCTACCAAGTGAATAGCACTCTGGCTATCACATCGAACATCAATACTATCATGCCCGAATCCCAAGTCACACAACAATCGCTTCAAATAGTGCCTCCTTTGCCGCCTCCACCGCGGCTAGCAATTCCGCCTCCGTAGTGAATAAAACAACTACGGTCTGCAATCTAGATCTTCAACTTATGGCTATAACTCCAAGTGTGAAGACATATCCAAAAATTGATTTTCTTCGATCCCTATCACCGACATAGTCTGAATCACAATAACCAACTAACTTGCAATCCATTACCTTACTACTACAAAAAACAAGACCATGAGATGATGTGCCTCTAGGGTATCTCAATATAAGCTTCACAGCTTCCCAATGCAATTTTCCCGGATTAGCCATGTATCGACTAACCATCCCAACGACATTTGCAATATCGGGCCTTGTACACACCATAGCATAGATTAGACTTCCAATGACACTAGCATATGGTACGTTTGCCATATAAGCCTCGTCTTCCTCCAAAATGGACGATCCTTTACTTGAACGCTTCACATGAAAATGTAAAAGTATATTTGATGCCTTTGCATTTTCCATGCTAAACCGACAAAGCACTTTCTCAATGTAATTCTTTTGAATTAGTTTCAAATCAAAAGGCTTTCGTCCCTTACAATTTCCATGCCCGATATCCTTCTTGCTTCTCCAAGATCCTTCATTTCGAACTTCGATTTCAAACTCAGTTTTAGCTTGCTGATTTCATTGTTATCCTTAGAAGCAATGAGCATGTCATCCGCATACAAGAGTAAATAAACCCAACAATCGTTTCTCAACTTCTTGAAATGAACACAAGCATCTATAAAGCTTCTGTCAAAACCATTTTCAAACATAAAATGATCAAACCTCTTGTACCATTGTCTAGACGATTGCTTTAAACCATATAGTGATTTCTTCAATTTGCAAACAAAATTTGGCTTACCATGCACTACAAAACCTTCCGGTTGCTCCATGTAGATGTCTTCATCCATGTCACCATGCTAGAAGGCGGTTTCTACATCAAGTTGCTCCAACGCCAACTCGTGAATAGCAACTATAGCAAGCAATATCCGGATAGAAGTATGGTGCACAAGCAGTGCGAATATCCCATCATACTCCTTTCTCTTCCTTTGTGCAAACCCCTTAGCCACTAGGATAGTTCCGTATCTCCCATCGTCCTTTACCTTATGTATCCATTTGCACCTTATAACATGGTTTCCTTTAGGAAGTAGAACCAAATCTCAAGTTTGATTCTTCAACATTGATTGCATCTCCTCCTCCATGACACAAATCCATTTCGAGCTATCACTCGACTCCATGATGTCATCAAGGTCCATCGGCTCATCTTGGACTACATGAAGAGCATAGTTCAAATTATCAAAAAAGCTAAGATAGTTTCAATCACCATATCTTTCGGGTGGTCTTATAGTACGACTGTAACAACCCTAGATTTTTAAATATTTTTAAATTTGATTTTATTTAATTTTAAAAATATTCTAAATTTATTTTTATTTCAAGTTTTCATTTTAAAATATTTTTAAATTGATGTTAAAATTCTGCCAAAGCTTATTGTATTTTATTTACAATTTTTAAATCCTAGTTTCAATTTTTATGCTATTTTCTTAATTAATTTATATATTTCTAAAATTTATTTATTTATTTTCTTTCTTACTTTATTTTTGTTTTGTTTTTCTATTTACGTACTTACATTTTCATGTGTTTAAAATAAAAGAAAAGAAATCTAAAGAGCCATAACCTTTTCATATACCATAACCTTTAATATGCTTTTGTCTTTTCATTTTCAAGTGACATGTTCATTGAATTTTCCGACCACATATTCTTTCTTCAGCCGTATCTCTTTCTCCATTTTTCACGTATGAGAAACTTTTCTTCATCTCTAAAAGAACTCGGCCACCATCATTTCTAAAAAAAACTTTGGTAAGTTCATGCATAAATTTCATATTGTCTTATTTGTTTTACTTGAATCTTTGCCTTGCTTCTACTTATCATGCTCGGCCACAGGCTCCTCCATCACCACATCACCTCTACCATACTCAGGTGCAACCTCCTCCAACTCCTTTGTCCAGTCAGGCCATGGCCTTCCCAAAGTTGTAAAATCCATAAAAAATTTGCATCATCCCTTGAAATCTAGCATAGCCGAACCCTTAAGCCATCACCACTCCACATATCCCTCTCGGCCACCCTTAGCACTACCTCCAACAGCCTCTAACTGACCATAAGCCACCGCTGCACCATCACCTGACCACCACCAAGCAAGGCCGAGCCACCTATGACCATAGCCGAGCCTTGTTGTTGCACCAAATATCCTTTTGTTGCCTTGACTTTTGTATTTTCATGTCACAACTTCCACTCCTTCATCTCCAAGCTAGGCCGAGCCATGTTGTTCCATACCTGACCCAAACTCATAGCCTAGGCCGAGTACTTGAACCATATGGCCGAGCATATGATTGGTTGAAACAAGGTCAAATTGTTTATTTCTTTGTTGTTCCTTAATTTCAAGTTGTTTAATGTTATATTTTTGTTTTAAATTCATGTTTTCAATATCTTGTTTTGTTTGCTATGTACAAGATAATCACTTTGGCTCTCCCCTCACTTGAATACGTATTCGTGCTATCGTGCTTTTTGGATCTTTATTTGTGTGTCTGAGTTTGTTAACTCGAGCATTTTGAGGTAAGTATTTCACACACGACATTTGTACTTATATAATTAGTAAATTGACACCATGTGAATCTGTAGATTATATTATTATGTTATACCTGCCTGTGATATGATCATACGATGTTCGCCCTGCTTATACACCTGTTATATCATTTGTTATTGTTATATAACGTTATACTGTTTATTTATATCAGTTTATCGCACTGCAAGTTCCCTATAGAATAGAATCACTATGGTTGAAATGATACATACCCGAAAGGACTTTAGAATAGGGAAAAATCGTTATGGGCTGAAATGATAGGCCTGAGCGATTTTTATTTATTTCATGTTACTTGGGATTGCGGGTTTGAATGATAGAACCCAGATGTTCTTTGTAAATTACGGATTGAAATGATAGATTATCCATATCACATGACCTAGGTTAGAAAATATTATACAGACCCGTGGTTAATGTATATATTTTTCTAAAAATGTAAAGTATTTTAAAAGTTTAAATTTATGATAATTTAATTTAAAACTGAATTTAAATGATTTTTATAAAGTGTTAATGATTTTTGTATAAGTTAAAATGTGAAATAAATGAATGATTAAGTTGAAATTTGAAATATAACTTAAAATTGAAATTTGAGAATCTTGTTTAAAAGTGAAATTTAAATTAAATAAATAAAAATGAAAATAAGTTATATTTGGAAATTTAAATTTAAGTGTTAAGTTAAATTTTAAAATATAAAGAATAGAAATTGATATGTTTGAATTTAATAAGTAAAATATTAAATTTTGATTTTTGTATGAAAATTTACATTATAAAATCATAATTTAAAGGGTATTTAAATGATCATTTTTAAAGTGAGAAAATATGATTTTTATAAGTCAAATAGTTTAAATTAAATTTTAGTTGTTTAGGAAATTGTATTGAAAATTTGAAATTTAATTAACAGCATTTCTGAAATGCTATCATTTCTAAAGTAAAAGATATTACAGCATTTCTAAGTGCTGTAGTTGATACAAATGAACTGAAATGCTAAAATGAACTAAGGGCTATTACAACACTTTGTAAGTGTTGTAATTGCAGAAACTAAAACTTGAACTTGAACTATTACAGCAGTTTTAAATGCTGTCTTTGCTTAATTGAATTGTTTTCAAATGTAACTTACCATAGCATTTTTCTAAATGCTGCGAAAGTTAAAATTTCACTGCTTTAATAAATTTAAGTGAATAAATGAATTACGAAAAGATTAATTTTTGGAAATTTAATATTTGATATTAAGTATAATAACTTCATTTTTAAAAAGTTTAAGTGGTGTAATTTGATTTGAAATATAAACCATTTTTAAATGTGATTTGAATTGGTATTTAAATTTAATAAAAATGAATGAGTTTTGCAAAGGATATGATATTTTGATATTTTGAAATGGATTTGAAATGATATTGAATTCTTGAAATGATATTTGATTTTCGAAGTATAAAATGTTATTTTTGAAATTATAACCACGGGTTATAATAACGATTGGTTGTTAAAGAGAGCGGGATCAGATATGGACATACTCTCTGTCGATACCGAAAACCACTTTAACAACTGTGTACGTGGTGGAGTTCCAGAATGAAGTAGGATGGTGACGACGTTCTTGAGGTATATTACGTGGACCCGACCCCCGTGAGTTAACTTAAGGTGGCTAAAACAGGAGCAATCTTGGGCCAAAAGGGGTAGCCACTCTGGTCGGACGCACTTCTTCGATACCGTTCTATTACTCTGTGATAGTTTGGTGGCTAACCTTGATTTGGGAGTGTGTGCCGAGGTAGGCGTATGTGGCAGCTACGTTACCACCAGCCTGTGCGCGTAATTGGTACATCTACCCTAGCATTGCCTCGTGTGCCGTGTCACCTACCATATCGAGCCTTACTACATGTTTCTATTTGTGTCGTACCTATGGAGTATCTTCTCATAGTCTCCCGATCAGGAGATATGCAGGTCCTGTATAGACTACCGACATTATTTGTGTTAAGGGCTATATAGGTAACCCCTTAATGCTATTTTAAAGTATGTTTATTTTACTGTAGACATTATTATAATAACGCAATATTACTACATAGTAAATAGTTTAACGGATCCTTAGAGGATGGGCGGTCCCAAGCATCCTTTAAGTTACTTATGCATTTACTCCAGTTCACTTGAGTTGGTTTACATTATATAAGTATGTATGTCCTGACTCGAGTATTTTGTGTTTTCCTTTACGCTAGGGTCAGCTTGCGTATTCACAGCTTTGGATTACTCTTTCTGGAGCTAGTCTTTGCTGAAGATTCTTCTTATCTATTTATCTACCTACTTCAGTTTCAGTTGTTCTAGTTTATCTCATGTATTAGTGAACTTCTATGTATTTGGGATTTCTATTATGTTGTTTCAAACTGATATTATGTATTTTTTTTGAGACTTTTTTATAGTAGCTTCATGAACTACTATGGTATTTTAAATTTCCGCTGCAAGTTATTCTGATATTCCTGTGTCTGTGATTCTGTGTAATTGATTTTATTTGCTCCAAATTTTATTACAATCTGTTATTTTGCATCATTCAAGTCTGACATGTGTGGACTATTGTCGATTTGAATGGTACAAAATAGTGGGTCGTTACATTTGGTATCACAACATTGGTTTTTAGGCAAAGCATAACCCGCGGAGCAAAAACTCATTAGAGATAGGGTAGAAATACCCTAGAATGAGTGAAATCAACCTCAGAATTATTTCTTTGTAAGAGAACGTATTTATAAGTATAAAATGATTTTCAAAATGACTTTTCAAAGGATTTTTCAAAGATTATTTTGATATAAAAAATTTCTTGTTTTAAAAGGATTTTCAAATATTTTCTAACTTCCTTCCTTTCGTATCCACCTTTAAGTGTTTTCTTCCTTTAGGATATTCATTCAAGCGAATTTTTCTTGTCTTATCTTAATTTATCTTTGCCTTCTCTTTATCTTATCCTAAATTCATTCTTGATCTTTTCAGGATGAATCGAGGAATTGCCAGAGGTAGGGGTCATGGTATTGCCCCAGCTCCTTAGCCTGTTGCTCCTGTTAGGTTTACTGCTCTCTATAAGGAATTCTATCAAATTGGTGGCACCCTGTTCACTAGTTCAAAGAACATTACTGAAGCTCCGCAGTGGTTGTGGAGTTTAGTGAGGAAATTTACTGTCTTGAGATTACTGATGTCTAGAAACGTCAGTTGGCAGCATGGCAGTTGCATGAGGCTGCCCTAGATTGGTGGGAGTCTATTATAGCTAACACCATCGAGGCTGATATTACTAGGGAGCAGTTTAGGTTTCTTCTCTTTTTTCTTTGGATTCTGCTTTTTCTATCTCTTCGTGCCTTTTCTAAGCTTATCTATCATCTTTTCAGGGATGCTTTCATTGCTAAGTGGATGCTCGAGGCCGAGAAATCCCAGCTTTATAGAGAGTTCATGGATCTCGAGCAGTGTACCATGTCTTTTGCTGAGTATGAGAGGAAGTTCAACGAACTTTCCAAATTCGGTCCTAGCTTGATTGACACTCCTCTCAAGAAAAATGAGAAGTTCATAGCTGATGCATGCCCTGAGTATTATGATCGTCTCATTTCTCATGTTCATGGCACTTTTACCCAGCTTATGGAAATGGCTATCCGTTATGAGAACCCTACTTCTAAGGCTCCTGCTGTCTCCGGTGCTCCTTCAGCTCGGTCTTCCTCTGCTAATTCTAAGAACCGTAAGCCTAATTTCCACCGGCAGAAGAAGAACTGGCTCAAGAATCTGGGTCTGGGATCTTCATCATCTTCTCCTTCTCAGAGGAAACCTGTTGATCTTTCTTCCATCACCTGTTTTAGATGTGATCAGAAAGGACACTATGCCAAAAGTTGTCCTACTTCAGTTGGTGCTGCTGTTCCTCCACCTGCTCAGTTGGCTAGGTGCGATCTCTGCCATATATGTCTCCAGCCAGGTCATTTCAGGAAGGACTGCCCTACCCAGCAGAAGGGTAAGCCTTCTGGTATATTTGTCGTCACCTCTACATCTTCTCCAGCTCCGGCACCTGCTCCTACTCTTAGTGATGACCAAGGTACTCTTCAGGGAATCATTTCTTTATTTTAGCATCCTGTTCATGTTTATTTGATACTGGAACTTCCTATAGTTTCATTTCTGTTGATTTGTGTGATAAGTTCGAGCATCTTCTTTCTCCTAAGTATGATTTTGTACCTTTATGTGTTTCAAATCCAATTGAGGGTCCCGCAAACCTTAATCGGATTTGTAAGCATGTGGAACTTCTCTATTCTGATCATTGATTCAATGGTGATTTATATGTTCTAGGCTTTGGTGCTCTTGATTTATTGCTTGGAAGTGATTGGCTGGGTAGGCATGATGCTCGTATATCTTGTAAAGCCCGGTCTGTTTATCTTGTTGATGATCAAGGAAATTCCTTTCCGCATTGTGGAAAGAGTTGGTTCTTTGGCTTATCGTCTGGATTGGCCTGAGAAGCTTTCTGGAGTGCAAGATGTATTCCATGTCTCTCATCTACGTCGGTATCTCCATGATACATCTCTTATTGTTCAGCCTTCTGCTCTTGATAGTTTGGATATTAAGCCTAATCTGACTATCGAGAGGAAGCCACTTCGTATTGTCGACAGAGGTACGAAGCAGCTAAGAAGGAAGTATGTTAGTCTTGTCAAAGTACAGTGGAGTACTGATGATCGAGATTGTACCTGGGAGACGGAGGAGAGCACTCGTTCTTCGAATCCGGAATTATTTTTTCAAGTATTATTTTGCTTTTCTATCTTGTTTTCTTTATTTTCCTTGTTTATTTTTTCGAGGACGAAAAGATTCGAGCGGGGAAGAGTGTAAGAACCCTAGATTTTTAAAAAAATTTAAATTTGATTTTATTTCATTTTAAAAATATTTTAAAAATATTTTTATGTCAAGATTTCGTTTTAAAATATTTTTAAAGTGATGCTAAAATTCTTCCAAGGCTTATTGTATTTTATTTACAATTTTTAAATCATAGTTTCAATTTTTATGCTATTTTCTTAATTAATTTATATTTTTCTAAAATTTATTTATTTATTTTCTTTCTTACAATATTTTTGTTTTGTTTTTCTATTTACTTACTTACATTTTCATGTGTATAAAATAAAATAAAAGAAATATAAAGAGCCATAACCTTTTCGTATACCATAACCTTTAATATGCTTTTATCTTTTCATTTTCAAGTGACATGTTCATTGAATTTGCCGACCACATATTCTTTCTTCAGCTGTGCCTTTTTTTTCATTTTTCACCTATGAGAAACTTTTCTTCATCTCTAAAAGAATTCGGCCATCATCATTTCTGGAAAAAAACTTTGGCAAATTCATGCATAAATTTCATATTTTCTTCTTTGTTTTACTTGAATCATTGCCTTGCTTCTACCTATCATGCTCGGCCGTAGGCTCCTCCATCACCACATAACCTCCACCGTACTCGGTTGCAACCTCCTCCAACTACTCTGTCCAGTCATGTCGTGGCCTTCCCAAAGTTTTTAACTCCACAAAAAAATTGCATCATCACTTGAAATCTAGCCTAGCCGAACCCTTGGGCCATCACCACTCCACATACCCCTCTCGACCACCCTTAGCACCACCTCCACCAGCCTCTAACTGACCATAGGCCACTGTTGCACCATCACTTTACCATCACCAAGCAAGGCCGAGCCACCTATGGCCATAGCCGAGCTTTGTTGTTGCACCAAATCTCCTTTTGTTGCCTTGACTTTTGTATTTTCATGTCAAAACTTTCACCCCTTCATCTCCAAGCTAGACCGAGCCATGTTGTTCCATACCTGACCCAAACTCTTAGCCTAGGCCGAGTACTTGAACCATATGGCTGAGCATACGATTGGCTGAAACGTGGTCAAGTTGTTTAGTTCTTTGTTGTTCCTTATTTTCAAGTTGTTTTAATGTTATATCTGTGTTGTAAATTCATGTTTTCAATATCTTGTTTTATTTGCTATGTACAAGATGACCACTTTGGCTCTCCCCTCACTTGAATCTGTATTCGTGCTATCGTGCTTTCCGAAACTTTATTTGTGTATCTGAATTTGTTAACTCCAGCATTTTGAGGTGAGTATTTCACACACGACATCTGTACTTATATAATTAGTAAATTGACACCATGTGAATCTATAGGTTATATTATTATGTTATGCCTGCCTGTGATATGATCATACAATGTTCGCCCTGCTTATACACCTGTCATATCATTTGTTACTATTATATAATGTTATACTGTTTATTTATATCAGTTTATCACGCTGCAAGTTCCCTATAGAATAGAATCACAATGGTTGAAATGATACATACCCGAATGGACTTTAGAATAGGGAAAAATCGTTATGGGCTGAAATAATAGGCCTGAGTGATTTTTATTTATTTCATTTTACTTGGGATTGCGGGTTTGAAATGATCGAATCCGAATTTTCTTCATAAATTACGGATTGAAATGATATATTATCCGTGTCACTTGACCTAGGTTAGGAAATATTATACAGACCCGTGGTTAATGTATATATTTTTCTAAAAATGTTAAAGGATTTTGAAAGTGTAAATTTATGATAATTTAATTTAAATTTTAATTTAAATGATTTTTATAAAGTGTTGATGATTTTTGTACAAGTTAAAATATGAAATAAATGAATGGTTAAGTTGAAATTTGAAATATAACTTAAAATTGAAATTTGAGAATCTTGTTTAAAAGTGAAATTTAAATTAAATAAATAAAAATGAAAATAAGTTATATTTGGAAATTTAAATTTAAGTGTTAAGTTAAATTTTAAAATATAAAGACTAGAAATTGATGTGCTTGAATTTAATAAGTAAAATATTAAATTTTGATTTTTGTATGAAAATTTACTTTATAAAATCATAAATTAAAGGGTATTTAAATGATCATTTTTAAAGTGAGAAAATATGATTTTTATAAGTCAAATGGTTTAAATTAAATTTTAATTGTTTATGAAATTGTATTGAAAATTTAGAATTTAATTAACAACATTTCTGAAATGCTATCATTTCCAAAAGTAAAGGATATTACAGCATTTCTAAGTGCTGTAGTTGATACAAATGAACTGAAAAGCTAAATGAACTAATAGCTATTACAACACTTTATAAGTGTTGTAATTGCAGAAACTAAAACTTAAACTTGAACTATTACAACAGTTTTAAATGCTGTCTTTGCTTAATTGAATTGTTTTCAGATGTAACTTACCATAGCATTTTTCTAAATGCTGCGAAAGTTAAAATTTCACTGCTTTAATAAATTTAAGTGAATAAATGAGTTACGAGAATATTAAATTTTTGGGAATTTAATATTTGATATTAAGTATAATAACTTCATTTTTAAAAAGTTTAAGTGGTGTAATTTGATTTGAAATATAAACCATTTTTAAATGTGATTTGAATTGGTATTTAAATTTAATAAAAATGAATGAGTTTTGAAAAGGATATGATATTTTGATATTTTGAAATGGATTTGAAATGATATTGAATTCTTGAAATGATATTTGATTTTCGAAGTATAAAATGCTATTTTTGAAATTATAACCACGGGTTATAATAACGATTGGTTGTTAAAGAGAGCGGGATCAGATATGGACATACTCTCTGTCGATACCGAAAACCACTTTAACAACTGTGTACGTGGTGGAGTTCCAGAATGATTTAGGATGGTGATGACGTTCTTGAGGTATATTACGTGGACCCGACCCCCGTGAGTTAACTTAAGGTGGCTAAAACAGGAGCGATTTAGGGCCAAAAGGGGTAGCCCCTCTGGTCGGACGCACTTCTTCGATACCATTCTATTACTCTGTTATTGCTTGGTGGCCACCTTTGATTTGGGAGTGTGTTTCGAGGTGGGCATATGTGGCTGCTACGTTACCACCAGCCCATGTGCGTAATTGTTATATCTATCCTGTCATTGCCTCGTGTGTCGTGTCACCTACCATATCGAGCCTTACTACGACTTTCTATTTGTGTCGTACCTATGGAGTATCTTCTCATAATCTTCCGATCAGGAGATATGCATGTACTGTATAGACTACTGACATTATATGTCTAAGGGCTATATGGGTAAACCCTTAACGCTATTTTAAAGTATGTTTATTTTACTGTAGATATAGCGCAATATTACTACATAATAAATAGTTTAATGGATCCTTAGAGGATGGTCGGTCCCAAACATCCTTTAAGTTACTTGTGCATTCACTCCAGTTCACTTGAGTTGGTTTACGTTATATAAGTATGTATGTCCCGACTCGAGTGTTTTGTGTTTTGCTTTACGCTTGGGCCAGCCTGAGTATTCATAGCTTTGGATTTCTCTTTCTGGAGCTAGTCTTTGCTGGAGATTCTGCTTATCTATTTATCTACCTACTTCAGTTTCAGTTGTTCTAGTTTATCTCATGTATTAGTGAACTTATATGTATTTGAGATTTGTATTATGTTGTTTCAGACTGACATTTTGTATCTGTTTTGAGACTTTGTTATAGTAGCTTCATGAACTACTATGGTATTTTAAATTTCTGCTGCGAGTTATTCTGATATTTCTGTGTCTGTTATTCTGTTTAATTGATTTTATTTGCTCCAAATTTTATTACAGTCTGTTATTTTACATCATTCAAGTCTGACATGTGTGGATTATTGTCGATCTGAATGGTACAAAATAGTGGGTCGTTACAACGACGACCAACCCGAGTAGCAACACCATCATCCAAACTCCCTTCGGCTCCACCTTGAACTGAATCTTCTCTAGAATCATGCACATCACCAACACTACTAGAGAAACCCTGTAGAATATGTGATGTAACATCAATCGCTAATTCCTCACAAGTATCTCCAACTACTCTACTCTCTCTACTCTTTGGACAAAAGGTGAAAATAATTTCCCTCTCATTTGATTCATCATGAGCCAAGTCCGGAACATCCAATGAGCTTTCTTTCTCCTTAAACATCACTGACTCATCAAAAGTAACATGATGAGAATTCACTACCATATTCATTTCCAGATTCTAGATCCGATAGTCTTTTACTTCATCCGTATAGCCAAACAAAATCCCCTTGAAAGCTCTAGATTCAAGCTTATCATTTTCCGGATCATGCACATAAACAGGATTACCAAACACATGAAGATAACTCAAGTCAATGCTCTTTTCCTTCCACACTTCCTCCGAAATTTTGTTACCAATAGCTGAGCACGGAATTCGATTAATAATATGTACTGCGGTTGACAAAGCTTCAGCCCAAAATCCCTTAGCCAAACCCGATGTCAATCTCAAACATCGAGCTTTCTCAAGTAGAGTATGATTAATCCTTTACGTAACACCATTCGACTGTGGATCTTCAGGTGTAGTCAAAAGCCTTTGAATATCATGATGCTTGCAAAACTCTGAAAAATATCCGAAAACATATTCTCTGCCATTGTCGGACCTTAGAACCTTCAAAGGTTGTTACTCTCATTCTCAACAAGAGCTTTCCATGCCATTGTCGGACCTTAGAACCTTCAAAGCTTGAAGAACTCATAGTTCGTCTGCGAATTGAGGAAGATAATAGAAATTCTGAGAAAAAGATCTCTCTGAATATGGATGCCAAAGCAAATGTTGTTGAGCCAGATAAACCTAACAAGAGAAAACGTGAGAATGGGCCTCAGAAGTCGAAGAAGAAATTTCAGGGTTCTTACCATAACTGTGGAAAGAAGGGGCATAAAGCTGCCGAATGTCGCGCTCCCAAAAAGAAGAAATCAGAAGCAAATACGACTGAAGTTACAGATGGCATTTCTGATATGGATTTATGTGCAGTAACATCAGAATGCAACCTTGTTGGTAATTCAAAGGAATGGTTTGTAGACACGGGTTCCACTCGACACATATGTGCTAATAAGTGGATGTTTACAACTTATAAAACTGCAACTGATGATGAACAACTTTTCATGGGCAATTCATCTGCATCAAAGGTCGAAGGCAAGGGAGAAGTTGTGCTGAAACTAACTTTTGGAAAAGAGCTTGCCTTAGGTGATGTTCTTCACGTTCCAGAAATCTGAAAGAATTTGATACATGGGTCCTTGCTTAGCAAGCATGGTTTCAAATTAACCTTTGTATCCGATAAGTTTGTATTATCAAAGAATGGAGTGTATGTAGGAAGAGGATATGTATGTGATGGTTTATTCAAGGAAAAATGTAACATAAACTCCAACTATAAATGTCAAATTTGTGCAGAAGCAAAATTGACAAGAACCTCGTTTCATCATGCTGAACGAGAAACTGAACCTCGAGACCTTATACACACTGATGTATGTGATTTGAAAATGTGTCAAACCAGAGGAGGAAAAAGATATTTCATTACGTTTATTGATGATTGTACTAGGTACTTCTATGTGTATCTCCTTAGAAGCAAGGATGAACATTCGATATGTTTAAACAGTATAAAACAGAATTTGAGAATCAACTCAATAGGAAAATTAAAGCTTTAAGAGTGATAGAGGAGGAGAATATGAATTTCCTTTTGAGGAATTCTACATTGAGCATGGCATTATACACCAAACTACAGCACCATATTCACCTCAATCCAACGGTATAGCCGAATGGAAAATAGAACTCTTAAAGAAATGATGAATGTTTTATTAATTAGTTCTGGCTTGCCAGATAAATTTTGGGGAGAAGCTATTCTTTCGGCACACCATATTTTAAATAAAATATCATGAAAGGAAACATCCAAGTCTCTTCACAGACGTTGGAAAAATAGACAGACATCCTACAAATACTTAAGGTGTGGGGGTGTTTTGCTAAAGTAGAGATACCTAAACCAAAGAAAGTCAAGATAGGACCCAAAAACAATTGCTTGTGTATTCATTGGATATGCACAAAACAGTGTTGCTTATCGATTTTTGGTACACAAATCTGAAATTGATGATATTCATGAAAATACCACCATTGAGTCGAGAAATGCAAGATTTTCAAACATATATTCCCTTTAAAGCAGGGCACTGACAGTGATACTCATAAGAGACTAAGGGAAGATGAAATCTCCAATTCTCTTGAGGATACTGAAGATAACCTTCAGCAAATTAGTGCTGATCAACAAGTAGAGGAACCAAGAAGAAGTAAAAGGTCTAGAACCTCAAAAACCTTTGGACTATACTTCTATACCTTTATGTTAGAAGACGATCCATTGACATACAAACAAGCTATGTCCTCCAGCGATGCCCCTTACTGGAAAGAGGCTATTAACAATGAGATAGAATCCATTATGGCTAACCATACCGGGGAGTTTTTGATTTACCTCAAGGATGCAAGACCTTAGGAAATAAATGGATATTTAAAAAGTAATTGACACATGATGCTTCAATAGACAAGTACAAAGCTCGTCTTGTAGTCCAAGGATTCGGATAAAAGGAAGAACTGGACTATTTTGATACATATTCACCAGTGATGAGGATAACATCAATTAAGATGCTTATTGCAATCACATCCATACTTGATATACAAATACATCAAATGGATGTAAAAAATGAATTTTTGAATGGTGAACTAGAGGAAGAAATATATATAAAGCAATCTGAAGGGTTTCTAAGCTATGGAAAGGAAAATAAAGTATGCAAATTAGTAAATTCGATTTATGGCCTTAAACAAGCTTCAAAACAATGGCATGAGAAATTTGATGAAACTATGTTATCAAATGGATTCACAATAAATGAATCAAATAAATGTGTCTACATGAAACACACACATTTAGGATATGTCATTGTTTGTCTTTATGTTGATGACCTGTTGATCCTAGGAAATAACAAGGCCATAATAACATCTACAAAGAATATGTTATCCTCTAGATTCGATATGAAATACCTAGGACTGGCTAATGTGATATTGAGTTTTAAAATTTTGAGAGCACCACATGGATATGCATTATCTCAATAACATTACATCGGTAAGATACATGAAAAATTCAAGCAATATAATATAACTATTGCAAAATCACCCGTAGATATGAACCAAAGTTGGGTAAAGAACACCAGTGATGGTATCTACCAGCTTGAATACTCTCGTATACTAGGAAGTATCATGTATGGTATGAACTGCACTAGGCCAGATATCGCATATGCTGTAAGTAAGCTAAGTAGATTTTCTGGCAATCTTGGTAAACATCATTGGAAAGCGATAATCAGAGTTCTAGGACACCTAAAGTATACACAGAACTATGGTCTGCACAATACAAACTATCCTTCAATAATGGAAGGATACAGTGATGTCAATTGGATAACTGGATCAAAAGATACAAAGTCTGCAAGTGGATATGTGTTCACATTAGGAAATGGAGCAATATCATGGAAATCATCCAATCAGACTTGTATAGCTAGATCTACGATGGAATCAGAGTTTATTGCACTAGATAAGACCGCAGAAGAAGTAGACCGGCTTCGAAGTTTCTTGGAAGATATTCCAAATTGGAGCAAACCCGTGCCTCCAATATGTATACATTATGATAGTCAATCAGCAACTGGAAGAGCTAACAGTACACTATACAATGGTAAATCTAGGCATATTCGTCGTAGACATAAAACAATAAGACAACTTCTCTCTAATAGAGTTATCACTATAGACTACATAAGGTCAAAAGATAACATAGCGCATCCACTAACTAAAGGCTTGCCAAGAGAGAAAGTTCAAATCTTATCGATGGGAATGGGGTTAAGGCCCATAGAATAATTTTTTTTTAATGGAAACCCCACCTAGTTGACTGGAGATCCCAAGATTTACATTCAAAGGGACAACTAAGTTTAAGAGAAATTTGACGGCACTGTTACACACAAACCATTCCTATGATAAGTCAGTGCTTTAATTGTTGGAAAATAGGAAAAGCATTGATATTTTTAATGATGTCTATACTTGAGGAATTGTGAATACCCTTTACAGAATCACCTACATAAGTGCGACGCGCCGCTTCAAAGAGAATTATGAGGCCAAATTCTCTCAGCACTTATGAGACCAGACAGGTGTTCGAGGCAAAAACGAATACATACAGAGAACGAAGGATTATAAGAAACATTTATCATGTGTTATCTATTGTAGAATTACACAGAAGGCTTACAGCTCAAGGACATTCTATGTCTATTGATTTGTTTGTAATTCAAATAAGTAAACACTAGGAAAGGTACAGGCCTCTGTGCTACTTTAATCGATACGATAAATGGTTTGTGAAACTAAGAACAACTGCTCATTCATGTGGGGGATTGTTAGAAACGAATGGGTTAGTGGAGAAATTTGAAAGAAGAAAGCATTATACAAAGTCCCACATCGGGGAATATTTGTACGAATTTCTCTATATATATACTACAATCCAACATAGTATATCAAACAAAAGGAGAACGATGACAAAGTGTGAAAGGGATAAGGCAATTTGGCATGTAGGCCTTCATATCAATATTAAATATGTCAAAGATAGGTCACTGGGCCTTGGGGCTCTTGGAGTCTCGTGATTAAATGGGCCGCCAACTGCCGCTTGGGCCTGCATGCACCAAAATGGCTATTTTTCGATCGGATGTGTCTGTTCGTTGAACGGTAACCAAATGCGGCCATTTCCTTCCAGACGCGCGCATACAATGGTCACTGCTGTTGGTTTAAGGATCACAACCTTTCCAACAGTCACGACCGCTCCGAATAGGCACCTCCTCCAGTCTATAAATAGGCGTCCAGAATTTGAGAATTATTCATTCAGTTTACTCTCGGATTCTGTTCCTTCTTCCCACTATATCTCTGTTCTAGTGCTATAATCTCTTCAGTTCGTCCGCGCTCCGTCTGCAACCACCACGCTGCGGGGCTGGTCCATTTCATCCTGCGAAACAAATTGCTAACACCCGTAAAACTACGTACGACGGCAGTATTGTTTAAAGTAAACAGTTTCTACTGGACTCGGACACTTCATTCAGTAATATGTTTCATGCAGATCCGCTCACGCATTTTGGTGTTATAATTTATCAAAATTAATTGACAAATTAGTGATAATTTTTGCCGTTACTACTTCTGCATTATTCTGTAACTGTTATTGAAGTTACAATTGGTTTCGTAACACTTTTCGGTAGTTGCGACTAACATATTTTTATGCTGTAAACAATGAAAAAGGATCAATAATATCCCATATAAAGATATGGTGCTAGAATTAGTTATTATCATTTACAGTTTGCATTCTGCTACTTGTTTCAAAAACTAGAATATTTTGAAATATTATACTTCCATTAGATTTTATGAGGCTATAAGTTATATATATTAACATAATATATTTAGCATATGGTGCTCTTGGTGAGTGAGAGTGTCCGAAATACTAGGTCCTCTTCCTCCTTCATTCCATGCTCCCTTCACGTAAAACCATATCACATATTATGACATGGTTCAATATACAAACACACGTGTGTGTGTATGTGTGTCTATATAGGGTTAGGATCGACTACATCTCATTTTTGCTACACCTCAAATCCCTTTGATTTTAACCACATGTTCTGAATTAAATAATATACTTTCTCTCTCCTGAAGTGAGATGAGAGAGAAGACATATAATTTAATTTGGAACATGTGTTTGAAATCAGGGGGATTTGAGGCGTAGCAAAAGTCAGGTGCAGCCGATCCTTGCCCATACACACACTACACATCTATGTACAATAAGTAAATAAATTTAAGAAAAACATACCAGGTTTGCAGATGCTGCAACACCAAATTTAAATTCATTAGAGAACATAGACCTTCCTACATCAACTTCAAGTGGAACTAAAATGGTCCATGGTTGGGGTATGGGTGCTGTATTTTGGCTATCAAAGCATGCAATATGAGTATATGAACTCTTGCTCCTGTAACTAATGGTCAACTTTTCCTTTGAAAGAGAAAGACTGGCATCATGTTTACTGGATGCTATTAGAGATGGATCACCTGTCCAATTTGCATGTTCAGACGTTGAGCCATGGTTTGTTTATTTTAATTGAAGGGGTTCCCTTTTCTTGCTTGTGATTAGTAATACACCTATGCGCATGTTTTTATAGAGGCTGGGAGCCTGTAAAAATAGTGTACGTATCTTGGCAGTTTGATTGGCAGTGCAGCTTTTATGTATTTAATGGAGATTAAAAAGTAACTTAAAAAATTAACATAAGCAATAGAACATAGCTTCCAGGTGGGGTTTCAATTGCATATAAGAGTTGGTTGCAAGAACAATGTGATTGACATTTGAATGCACAAATTATAGTTTTTAATTATACTTTAATAATTCTGTAATTAATTTAGTTTTATCTAATTAGTGGTACTGGATGATCATCTAATACTATTTTTCATGAAGATGCATGCAGATATTATAGTTTGTCATTTTCTTCTGCTATGGATATAATTTTGAAGCCATACAATTATTTTAGTTACTCTTCTTACAAATATAAGGTACACTCATGGGTTACAACTATAACTATTGGCCAACCACTAAGTAAAAGTCAATGCTGCATTAGCTCTACACTTGGGTGAAATAAATTCGAAGCAGATATGCTCATTGTGTTGTTAACATCGTTGAAAACATATTTATGCCTAGCAATGATGAGAGGAATGCACGTCAATGAAGAAATATGAGAATCAATATGGTTGTTGAATGCAAATAGTGTTGGATGGTGTTGTACTCGTATGCGTATCCCAAAAATCAGAACTTGCATCCAAATTCGTAGCAGCTGACATTTTAAAATGCATATCCATATCTGTATATCGTGTCTTTCCAAAACGATGCAGATATTTGAAAATGCATTTTCATATTTACATCGTGTCTGTAATCAGAACAATGCAGATACTTTTTGATATCCAAAAATATTTTTGAAGTCTAAAGAGTTTTAATTTTGGCTATTGTTTCTTCAAGTGTCCCTTTGATCTGGTAGCATTGTGTATGTTAATATTCCAAGGCGTCTCTTTGGTTTATATTTATTTTTCACAGAAAAGTTGTATTGAAGTCTAGGCTATCTAGGCTATGTAGTTGTGTTTTGGTATTTATATTCATGTAATACTTTGTTTTCAAGTCTCATGAAAAAGAAATCATGTTGCAGGTTGTTCTACTATTTATTTTTAAACTATGGTTCCAAGACAAAAACTATTTATTTTTAAGTATAGAACATTTTGAAATTTGTTGCATTCAATCTCACCAAGCATAGGAAGAGAAAACATTTGTAGCAGTGAATGAGACAATATTGTCAAAAATCCAACTAGCTTAAATTAATAATCAGATCATATAGTTGTGTTCACGATGGAAATGCATGATTTTTGCAAGTGATGGGAGAGTTTTTACTGACTTATAGAAGGAAATTTTTTAAGATGAGTGGAATTAGGCGAAAGGTCGAATTCAAGCACCTCGGTTGATTTGAGGGCACGACACTTGGCTTGGAGGAGCGTTAGGTAGTGGCGAACCCGAGAAAAATGGGAGACGATTTTTCTATGGAATGGGAAAATGTGGCGAACTCGCGGTAGGGTCTGGGGTAGGGTTTGGTTAAGGGTCGTTGTCGTGGAAATGGTGATGTGGAATAGGCGAGTGAGATGTGCAGTCGGGGGGAAAAGATGGGGAAAGTCATGGCAAACGTAGTGGTGAAGTTTTGTGATATACGGTGGTGGGTGGTGGTGCAGAGAGGCAGAGAGGGTGGCTCGACTATGTTCATGGTTTGGGTACCAGTTCGAAAATTCAAACAGGGCTTGGATGGCGTGTTTCTGGAGGGTCATTGGGGCGCGGGGTTGCTAGGCGACCGATGGAGATGGTCAGCGGTAAGGTTTTAATCATCGGCAATCGGTGTCCATGCATGGTGATGTGCATGCTATAGTAGGTAGGAAAGAAACAGGAAAGGAAAAAAAAGAACATGAGGGAAGGGAGAAGATAGGAAGTTGGGTCGTGATCTTCTTTGCCATTTTGGGCCGGGTCGATATGTTGTGGACTGGTTGTTTAAAATAAAAACAAGCAAAAGTGTTTTAGTAATGGTTAAATTATTGAATGTTAATAATCCTTCAATTTTTTTTAAGAACATTGTTTTCTCATTAACAAAATTTTCCAATGGATATGAAGTTCTTATGTTGTGACCCTCTCGGCTAACTCTACAATTTAAACTAAATTTATTAACTAATATGGAACTTAATAAATTTAATAATTAAAGTGAGCTATTAAAAGTAAAACTTATTTGATTAAATCATAAGTAAATAAATAAGTAATTAGATTCTAAATGGTTTAACCTTATGATAATTAATAAAATTTATTATTGGTTGGATTAGTAATCGGAGTTAACCAAAAATATATTGTTTATAATTTCTTAAATTATAAGTAAATTTGGATAAAATACAAGTAGATTCAGTAATGAAAATTTATTAATTCTGATTGTAAATTGTTAAATATTAGCATTAAACATTATTTTTGTTAATGATCTATGTTTTGTTTATTGTCCTTGAATATTTACTTTAACAACATTTGTAACAGATCCCCCTATGTGAATAATTGCCACCCTAAATATAAATTGTTTATTTTAAACAATTTTCCCTTTTTAAATTTATTGCTTGAATTCGAAGAAACCGGAATCGAATATGAGCGTTATCCGGAACCACTTCGATTTGAAAATCACTGCGAACTTGTACGGGTCTGATTTTAGAGTTACCATGTTGGAATTGGATTAATTTGACAAAATCAACTATTTTAAATAAGTAAATGTCCTTGGACATTATGATTGTATCGATGGATTTCTATTAAAGGGTTTTGGTTATAATCAGATAAAAACTTGTCGTGTTATACGAGTTACCCTAGTTTTAAAAGATTTTTATAACTTAAGTAATTTGAAATTTGGTGGGTTTTACACACGCTGGTTTCCATCATGACTCCGATGTTACTTTATTGTAATGCTCGGGTCAGACCGTATATTACAAAATTTTCAGGTTAGGACGTTTTCGGAGCCCGGAAACGAGCTGGATGATAGAGGTGTATTGCACGTATTGACTATTTTCCGCTGTGTATTGTAGGTTGTTTTATTCATTATTTAGGGACAATTTGTTTTAGTTGTCCAAATTATTTGTTGATAATTGTACTATGATACCTTGTATATTGATTAACAGTTGCAGCTTTTTTATAAAATGCTGCTACTGTATATTATATTTCGTTTCTGCTGCGATTATGAGATTCTGTGTTATCTACTTTCTTCTTTTATCTCTTTTCTCCTTAACCCTAACAACCTGATATTTCCAGCACCCGATTGCTCGGCACTCTATACAGTGGACGTATTAGTGTCGATTTTCGAGCGTTGAAAATCGCCCGGCCGTTACACGTGGTATCAAAGCTGAAGTTAAGCGAGAACCTTGGCTCTAGTGGGGATTACTCATTAGAGATAGGGTCGGTAGTAGCATAAAATGAGTTGAGTGTAGTACATATGTGGGCATGCTTGTTATTTTCTTATATAATGATTTTAAAAATGATTTTTAAATAATTTTGATATATAAAAGAAATAATTTTTGTAGATTATCGTAGTATATCGAGGTGATTGGTTGTAATTATTATAATCAATTAAAATTATTAGACTTAAGTGGTAAAAAATATACAACCAGATAGAATTTGGATAAAAATGAACTATGCAAGTAAGTTAAGCTAAAAATAGATTGAAACCTAAATTTAAATCCCAGAAAATTCAAAAGAATTTTCAAAGAAATAAGTTACCCTGATTATATTTTTCCAGTAAATTATGATGGAATGTAGGATGTCTTTGATTTCTAGATATGATAATTATCATAAATTGGGTATTGTGTCTTAATAAAGGATTTTTATTACAGAATAAATAATGATGAAACTTAGTGAAATGTTTTAAGGAAGTAAAATTATATGAGCATGACTTAGTTAGAAATGGATCTTAAGTGGGAGTTTATGGAATCTAGTCCCAGAAATTTTGAAATTGTTTCAAAGTGTTGGAGGAAATAATAAATGTTATTATTTAGAACATTTTTGCATATAGAAATCTTTGTTTAAAACAAGAGTTGTTAGAAGATGAATTTGTTTTGGATTAAAAACCAAGAATGGTTTAAAAATTTAAAGTTTTATTTGGTATGTAAATGGGATAAATATGTATATATGCGGATATATATTATTCCAAAATTGATTTGAGATGAATACTGGTTTTTGAATTCTGGAATCCCTCTGAGAATGTGAAGTATAACCCAAAGGAAAATAAGTTTTTTAACTTATAAGTGGGAAGTGATATTAATAATTATTGGATTTGGAATGAAAATTTTAAATTGAGTAAGGTTAAATGGATTGAATGGAAAGGAAATTTACTCAGGACAAGTTAATTAAGTTTTGTACTTATAACCTGAATTGGAAATTTCAAGGTGAAACTAAGATTTAACTTATGAGAGTTAAATGAATTAAATTGTAAAAGAAAAGGTATGGATTTGATGAGAGTTGCAAAAGGGAAGAAATGTGTGTAAATGATTTCAAAATGATTTTTTGAAATAAAAACGGGTTTCGAATCCTGGAAATGTGTGATGGATTTAGTTGATTGGTGTTTTAGATAATTTGAAGGTTTATTTACTTTGATATATCCTGCTATCATCCTGTTTATTGTTTACAGTATATAAAACTGGAAATTGGATTATTTCGAATAAATTAAAAAGTGGATTGAAAGGATATATCCATTACTGAAATTAAATGGAAACAGAAATTTATTTTGAAACTATCTAAATCATTTTGATTTTTAGATATAAAAATGAATTTATGGAATGGAACTAATTTGAACTTAAGTTTTGAAATGTTAAAACAAAACTTATCAAGCGGAATTGTTGAAAGAAATGGGCTTAAACTTTTGAAGTTATAATTGGGAAATAAATTGAATTCCGAAAATCGATTGTTCTAAAAAGATTTGGACTCTTACTCGAATCTTAAAATAAGTTTAAGTAAGGGTAATTTAAATGAATATTTGAAATTTGGGCTCAGAATTGTATTATTTTAAAGACTTGGGTTGTTAAATTAAATATTGAGGGTTAATTTGATTTAAGTGATTAAATCGGTATTTTGAAAACCAAACTCGAATTTATATAAATCGAGATAGCCTAAAATTTGAAAATGGAATTGGAAATAATTCAAGTTGGAATTGAATGGAATTAATTGGAATTGTGATCGAAGTAGAATTAGTTCGAATTCAAATTAGAAATTGATTTGAATTGGAATGGGAATCGAAGTTAATTCAAATTTGAATCTGGATTGAAACAATTTAAATGGAAGTGGAAATTCATTTGAATTGGAGTTAGGAAACTGAATCAATTTGACTCTGAAACTAATTTCAAATAAATTATTTTAGTATAAACTGTTTTAAATCTATCTTCCAAAATATTCTAATTATTTTGATTTTCTTTTCAAGCTATTTACTATACAAACCATTCTTTTTAAAACTCAAACTATCTTATATTAACTATTTAACTATTTTACAATGATTCAAACTATTTTCTAAATTCAAACTGGTCAGAGTGGAAATTGGTTATATTTAAATCATGGATTTAATACGAATTTGGATAAAATTGAAGTATTAACCCATATGGAAAATTGAAGCAATTCTAAATTGGAACCGAATTGGATATTGAGGCAAAAATGATTTTGAAGTGAATGAGTATATTTTTTAGTAAATATGATGATTTTAAAATAAAAGGTTGGATAGTATTATAACTGAAACTCACTTTATAAAAAGTAAGTAATGTTACAAATGACTTTGAAAAAAGGAATTCAAACTTGAAAAATTTATTTCGCATTAATGAGATTATAAATGTTAGTTATTTATTTAGATTTCCTTGTTGAATTTGTAATCATCAGAAATGATGTTGGAAAGATATTTTAGGGTACTAAAATTAAGTTTATGTAGGTATGAAGTGAACTCAAAAGTTATTGATCTGAAAATTATTCGAGTTGAAGGAATGACTTTATATGTATATGAATGAAACTGAAAGGGTTCTGAAACTCATTGATTTTGAAAGGCTTTTGATTTGGCAAAAAATAAAATTTTGGAAATTTGGTAGACCAAATTCGAGAGTTATCAATTTTGAAGATATCGATTTTGTGTAAATGAGGGTTATATGTGATGCATATAAGGAGTATGATTTGAAAGGTACTATATATGTATATAATATGATATGTTTTGGGTAAGGATTGGAAAAAAGGCACCCCATTGAGAGTCGAAACTTATAGTAGGAGATCCACTAAGTGATTCTTCCTAGAACCCTAAGGGAGGGTTCAATGAGATTAGGATCCCAGAGGACATCCAGACAAAACTCGAGTTCCTGAGGATTGTGTTTAGGATAGCGTAATTCATGTGGAGTTGATGCCTGTAGTTACATTGGTATTATGCTATGACGACAACATAACCCTTGTTTAACTACGATCTACTGTGTTCCATAGCGTAAGTCGTGTGGCAGTGATTGCGTACGATCTACGTTTGACTTCGCTAGGAGAGCGGCGTAGCATCGGTAGATTGTGATCTATGTGTCCACAGAGAAATTCGTGTCGCAGCGAGTGCATACAGTCAACATTGGGAATCGACTGGTGTAGTCTGTGATCTATGTGGTAAAGTTTCGTTTGGTAGCGTAATTCGATTGGCGCTGATGCTTACAGTTACGTGGGTTTTGCTATGATGGCAGTGCAACCTTGGGTGTAGCTGCGATCTGTTGAAGTTCTCATGGTGAAGTCGAGGGGCGTGGATGTCTATAGTTTTCTTATGGATTTCACCAGGATGGCAAGGTAATCATCGTGCCAACTATGATCCATGGGAGGGGGTGCTGATTTCCATAACATTTTTGAAAAGGTTTTTCAAGTATTTTCACCGAGTGTTGAAAACGGGTCTACTAAGTACTTGTAGATTTTCAGTCCTATGCTTGATCAACTTATGACTGAATTTCTGTGGGAACGAGGATGAACTTGTTAAGCCATCGAGTTATAAAAAGTATTTTTATATAAAACTAGCTTGGTAATACTATATAACTTAAAGTGTTTTAAAAAATGTATAATAAAAGAGTAAGGAGTTAAAATGTTTAAAGGATGATCTAACTAACAATAAACATCAAAATTCTAATTCTCGCTTCGTTCCTTTTTTAGGACGAAAAGTTCTAAAAGGGGGAGGAATGTGATGACTCAGATTTTCAGATGTTTGTTATTGGGTAATTAACTGTTTTCGATTATTGCAATATTAATTTATTAATTCGAAAAAATAAATTTCAGATAATTAAGATATCATAATATATATATATATATATATATATTGATTAAAAACTATATTAATCTTAAATTTTAAAATTCCTGGGTATGATAAATTATATGTATATGTTAACTCCACCATTTAAATTAAGATAAAATATCCATGAATATATATATAGATAAATATATACATAAGCTTTATGATAATTAAAATTATATATACACATGTATATAAGTATATAAATATGTATATATGCATATATGAAGCAATGTAAATGAGAATGCGTATAAATGAAAATGTAGATACATACATATATGAGGGCAAATATATGTAGGAAAAAGTATATGTTAATATAAAATAATGTATATGTACATCCCTTAATATATATATATATATATAGTGTATGAAAGTAAATGTTTATACTTAGGGAAACATCATCATGGTAAGTATTTAATTCTAGCAAGCAAAACATAAAATCAAGTCCCATAAAATAGCAAATCAACTCATATAATCAAATCAACCTTCATATGAATCAAATCAAAATAAAACAAAAGTAAAATAAAATAAGAAATTTAAGGCCTGTATATGAACAATAGGTTTCGGCCTCTTATTTATTTGTTCCGCTCATCTACATACCCTATGTTATCACACATATATCATTCTAGTTGTTTGCGCCAAAATTGGTCACAAAGTCGTGAAAGCACCAATATATGAATATAGATCAGCAATATCCCGACACAAATCTCAAATTCAAGCAAAATAGAGAACAACAATTCAGGAATAACAAATAATGACACAAGATTTATAGTGGTTTGGCTGTCTCTGACCTACATCCACTTCAAATAATAATCCTTTTACTGATGTTCTTCGCAGATTACAGTCGATCATAGCAGATTACAATGAAGAAATTTAAGTACAACAGTAATGATGAAGTGTAAAGTTGAATCCGGCAGAGTCTGGACGTCAAATAGCCAAAAAGATCACTTTTCTATAGGCTCTAGGGGGCTATTTATAGGCGTAGTAGGTTGATACCTCGCTCAAACTTCAGGAGACTCCTTTTGGCATGTGAGTGGGCCCACGCGATCGATCCCATGAAGTTTCGACTCCCTTCGTGTCGATCAAAGGCACGTGCTTGCTCGTGATGTGGAATGATAAACTAGGGTAGTTCATATTCTTCGCCGCGTTGAATGCTTATCCCCTCGTGTCGTAGACACTCTTCATTCGTATCCACGCATCGTGCTCACTCGCATCCATTATTTCACAACGTTATGTTCGCATCCATCTATCCACTCCCTTTTTCGTATCGATTCCAAGGTTACATTTCATGTCGATTCGGTAAATGTCGATAGATACGAAGTCACCACATGGAATGTGTCTGATCGATACGATATGTAAACGAAATGGGGACCAACGGATGGATGCGAAATTTTTTCTCAGAATGGATACGAATGAAGCCTTACCTACTGGATACGAACCAGAGAAACTACTGATGGATACGAAAGCATTAATTTCACCCATGACCGATACGAAATCATCGCTTCGAAGTGCGCTACCAGTCTCCATCCCGATCGATGCGAACGTCATCGATGCGAGCCTAAGCCGATCGGTACGAACAGTATCGATTCGAAATACCGCCTGTCGACCAATACGAAATGCATCGATATGAACCACCATTCACGTACTTTAACCCATCCATATCTCGAGCACACGAACTTCGATTGACCTGAAAATTGTAACATAGCCTCACCTTGCCTTGATCATCATTCCCAATCGAACTTGCCTCGATTGGAGCTCGGACGAATTTAGACGATATCGATCACACCCACTTTTCTAATCGATCTCGCATCCTGACATCCATCCTTTGCTTGCTACTCTGTTGATATTCCAGCCTTGACCAAAGGGTGGGATAACATTTGCCCCCCAAAACATACCTTGTGATAAGAAGGTGTGTTTTGAATAGTTTACGAATCCAATATCTGAAGTCCATAGCCATATCATCCGAGTGCACCGTTCTTGACTACTCTGAGTCGATGTCCGATTCTAAATCCAGTAACCAAAGACATAACCAATTCTATATCCATATGAATTCGATAACCGAGTCCTAATCCTTTCTTATCCAATAACTGAATCCAGGACCTCTCCGGGTCGATATCCAAATCTATAACCTCTTCGTGTTCTTGTCAAGAGAAATCCACACTTGACGACCATGGTCCAGTGTCCCTAGACGTCGTATAATGCCATGGCTTAAGTCCTAGGCCAAACCCTGGTCACTCCGGATCCTTGTCGAGCATAGTCCATACCCGATGACCTATAATAATAACGATAATATAGGGCCTAAGTCCTAAGCCGAATCCTGGTCACTCCAGACCCTTATCGAGCATGGTCCATACTCAACGACCTAAATAAGTCGATTTGCCACATTCGGGCAAAGCGACTCACCCCTTGCCAGGTATAATCCATACCCAATGATCGTTTACCAAAAACCAATCAAAAATCCAATCAAAATCCAATCCAAAATCAAAACCAAATCAGAAAATCAAAAATCCACATCCAAAACCAAAACAACATCCAAACACGAGAATAATCATCCAAACACAAGTCCAAACCAGAAAACAATAAGAATCAGGAGTTCAATCCAAACTCCAAAACCAAACCAGAAAAACGAGTATCCAATCCTAAAAAAACAGATTTTACAAACCATAGCATCACGGTTTATCACCATTCAGAGCATGCCTAGGGGCCATCTTCGCCCCCGTACATGAGTAAATGACTTTGTCGTTTGCCAGTAGCTTGCTACTTATACATAACATCCTAGTCAATTGATAACCAATAGACCATCATCCCTGGGCCTCACACCATCATTGTTTGAGGTAGACTGTAACGACCCAGAATTTTTATTAATTAAAATTTGAATATTTAATTTATTTTAAATATTAATAAGTGAATTTATAAGTCGAATAAATTTTTATTTCGAATAATTGGATTTAATTGAATAATTAAATCGATAATTTAATACGTTAAATTATGGAAATAATTGAAAAATTGGGTTAAATATGATTGAAAATGATTTGGGAAATTTTATTTTATCATGTTGGAGTTAGAACGATATTTTAGAACTTTTAAAATCGAATTAAAAGTTAATTTGTGAAAATTGAATATTTTAACATTAAAATCGACTAGTGAAAATAGACAATTTTTGAACAGTCTCAGAATTGAACGAAACCAGTTCCATTAGATCCGTAATAGTTAGTTATTACCGGATTTCAATTTTCGTGTCAATCGGAGCTATCGTTTGATCGTGGCAGCTCGAAACGAATCGAATTATTTTTAATTTTAATTTGGCGAGTTAAAATAGCCATTTTTCAAAAAGTCTCGGATTTCGACGAAACCAGTTTCATCGGATCCGTAATGTGATATTATTGTAAGGTTTCAAATTTCGTGTCAATTGGATTTACCGTTTGTCCGATACGAATTAAAACGCCTAGAAATCGATTTAAATCGGTTTAATTTAAATTGGACGTTTGTAGCCATAACTCACACAGATGTCCGAATTAGCTTTCGAAACCTGTTCCATTGTGTCCGGAACGCGGGGTAAACCCTAGAAACGCTGGTTACGGCGCGTAAATCGGAGTTCGGAATTTCCGGATGAATAGTGTTCGAAAATTTCTCTATAAATAGACCTAAATTCACAAAAAAATAAAAAAAATTAAAAACCTAAACCTAATCTATAGCCAGCCGCCTCTTTTATAATGGAAGGCCAGAAATTGTCGAAATTCATTCCTTAATCTCTCCAAAACCATTCACAATCAAGCGAAGTGATCAACTACAAAGATGAAGAGCAAGGCGAGAGCTTTCGATCTATACGGTGATGATGGAGTTTGGAGCATCAGAGGAGGAGCAAAGTGGGGCCGACCGTGCTTACTTGCGCACGCATTTCCAGGAGGAAGAGGGGGCCGAACTTCAGGTGGTTGGTGGTGGAGGTAGCTCTCGCGAAGGGCTTCGACATGGCAGTAATTTGATGAAGTTTAGTTGAGTATGGGTGTTGCAAAATTAAACCCTAGTATTTGATAATGGGTTTGGGTGTGCGGCCTGTACGTGAATGAAGGGGAGTGGAAGAAAGCAAGGTGCGGTGGTGATTGCATGATGAAGGATCTAACGGCCTGAAATGGATGTGGGTTTATAAAATTTAATTTAAGTTGTAAATTGTTTATATAAAAATTCGTGAAACTTCAAATATTCATATCTTTTTCATACGAGGTCGAAAACGCGCGAAACCAGTTGCGTTGGAATCGTATGGACGAGCACTACGAGATGAAATTGGATTGGAGTCGTTTGGAGTTAGTGAAAATTTTGGGTAAAATTAAACGTCCGTTTAATTTTATTCGAAATAAATCTCTAAAACGAAAATAAAATCCAGGTGAGAATTTCTCACTCAATCGATTCGGTTTCGATTTTATTTTAAATAGTTAGATTTAAAATATTTGAATGCATGTTTGAATGATGATTGTTATCTATTGATTGTTAAAATAGACATTATACGCCGTTAGTAAGCGGATGTTATTTATTAAAAACATATACCGCGAATATTTCATAAACAGTGAAATTGGTATTATATATAATAGCAATATATATATATTGGCATATGTATATATTGGAGTTATTGATTTCCCGCATTTTTGTTTAGCGGATGAGACCCTATTGCGCCGTCTATTAAGCGGATAATATTATTAAATCCCATATACCGCGATAATTCCGTACTGGAGCGGAATTGGTATTGTGCTAATGTTTTGGATGCAGGAAAACAGGTTGGAGGGATCCAACTGGATTCCTCAACAGTATTTATTTGATTTCAGATATTTTGATATTTGATTGACTATCATATCGATATATGATATCGTTGTAGTCGTGATTGGCTATTTGGTGTGTAGCATCACTAGACCAAATTTTGGAATTTTAAAATGATTTATAAAGTGGTTTTTGAAAATATACTGTATGTTTGGCAATTTATTCATTTTAAATAAATAAACGTTATAATTTTTAAAGTTATAAAAATTATGATTTTTGAGAAATATAGTAAAAAAACTGATTTTTGAGAATATGATGCTATTGATTTTATAAAAGAGTTTAATCGGGATTTTAGAATTTATTGTGAAAAGTTTGAATATAGGATTTATAAAATTTAATTATTTTATGAATCAAAATGGTGAAATAATAAAGGAGATTAAAGTCGTTTTAAAGAATAATATAAATTGATTTATATTAAGAGATTTATAAATGGATATTTATAAATTGAAATATTGACATTATAAAACGAGTTTTTATAAGTGTTAGAATGAAGTGAAAATGAATTTCATAAATTGAATGAAATTTATAGAATTATAAACGGTGAAATTATAAATGGAATTTTATAAACTGTAGGTTTATAAAATTTATAAAGTCATTAAAAGAATATATTTGGACGAATAATTGAATCTTATAAGTTATAAGATTTATAATTATGAAGTTCAAAGGAACGATTTTGCAGACAAATAAATTATAAGTATTTAACTTATAATATGAACCTTTAGTTTATAATTGAGTTATAAATCGAATAGGTTAATAAAGAAAATTTATAAAAGGAAGTTGTTATAAAATAATTAGAAATGGAATTTATAAACGTTGTTTTATAAATTCACAAGCGACTTATTTTGATAAGTAAATTGTTATGATTTATTTATGGAGTTATATTCACATTTTTGACTGTGAATAATCCTTTAAAATGAAATATATAGAAATGATGAAATTGATTAACGTAGTATATTCACGTTTTTGAATAGTGAATAATATGTTAAAGAAATTGTTTTGAATGTGATATTTTAAATTGAATTAAAACGATCTAACGAAGTTTTAATTGTGTTGAGATTCGAAACCATAGATTTCAGCATTCATTGTTGAAATAGACGTCTTCGAGAAATAGAAGGAAATAATGGACTATAACACTGTTGTTATAGTAAATGATTTCCGAAAGGAAATGTTTTGTATAGTATTGGGATTTATATATCTATTTTAATTTCGAATCCCTATACTAGTGATTTTGGGACGTCGTAACGATGTTTTACGTAACATTCGTTTTGGCCCAAATAAATATGTTTAAGAGAATGATTTCCTTAAAGAATGAAATATATACTTAATTTTGATTTAAGTATATTGAATATTTTCCAAAGGTTGAAAATAAAAAGATTTGAATTACTTATTTTTAATAAGTATGGAATTGTTTTCCAATATAAAGTGAATATTTTGAATTTATCTTTTTGAAGATAAATTGAAAATGAATATTAGAAATCGAATTGAAGTCGTATATTCATTAATATTTTGGAATGTAAATTCACTATTGAATTTATAAAATAAAGTGGAATTGGTTCAAAAATAAATATTGATTTATTTTTGACATATTGAAATTTTATATCTTGTAAAGATATTTTGGAAAATAAATAATTCGGAAAATTATTTGGAATCTAGTGATGTTGTGCATATCTATTGATAGTTCAATAACCGACTCTCAATATTTCCCTTTGAATGGGTAATTGATGTGATTTGATTGAATGTGAATGCCACACTTATTTTTGAATAAGCGCTCACTATTTGGGTTAACCGGGAAAGGACCATGGGGTCGTATAACCCATTCCGAATATGTGATACGTCGTTGTGAATTGCATTGAAGATCGGTGTTGAAGACCGAGTATTTGCGAAAGCGATAGGATGACCTATCGATTGTCTCTGCACTGGGTCGCTCCTGGTATAGAGATCTCCTAAGTGATGGGGAATTCGATCGGGATTGTGAATACCCGGATTGCAAGGGCTTCGTGAGAAGTGCCTTCGGTTTTGTTCGAGCCCGGAACAGACTTGTATGGATGGTATGTCTGACATTACAAATTGAGATATAAAGCAGATTTCTTTCAAATATATTTCTGTTGGTGGCGGAGAATTTATTCTTTTAGCTTAACACCCTTCTCTGAGACGTACGAGCTCAGAGGTTATGTAGTTGAATGTTATCAGCGATATATTCCCAATTTGGTAATGTGACATGCTGAGTGTTGCTGTAAATGATCATTGTGTTGATTATTTGTGATAGGATCGTTTATTTGATCGTCTATCTTTGTGATCATTTCTATGATCATTTGTTGACCCAAAGCATGGCTTTTGTATAAAGTATGTTTTTGTGGACGTGACTTCGTCGAGCCTCACACCCCGTGAATGGTCAAAACAGGAAAGATGCGGCAAGGTTATGAGGGGTGGCGCCCTTTAGGATGTGTGCATTTCCTTCTGGAAAAGGGTGGTATCATGGTATGGAGCCCAGATACTTACTCATGTTGAAAACACTTTGTTATGATTGTGTGAATTGATTGCGAGCGCTCGGTGAAAGGTCCCAAAGGACCGGGCGATGGCATATTCGGTCAGTTGTTACTCAGTTAGGGGTAACCCGGCCTTGTGTTGGTAGAGATCCGGTTTGGTTCTCGGGGATGTCCATCCAGAGGCATTCTCATGTGGCAATGGGAAGTTCCTTGGCCTGATCATTCGTTGGAAATCCAAAGAAACAATACGTGACTTGTACGGTTTTAGTTGTAGAACCTGCCATCTAATATGGTAGCTATTAGTAGGCATAATATAATGGTACCTATGCTGGCTAAGATTTATATACTACTTTCGAAATGAATTTTTCCTACACTATGCACTAATAATAATATCAAATGTTCTTTTTAAATGCGTATCAAGCATCTTTGGCTATCATAAGAAGAAATCTTCCCCAAGTCTGCGTTTGCATTGTGTGTGTGGCGGGAGGTCTTATGGTAGTCTCATTTTTAAAAGCATTGCGAATTGAAATAAAAATATTCCTCTATTTTTAATTTTTAAAGATAAATAAACTGTTTTGAGTTCTCACACCAGTCACATGACTGACTTGGAGTTTATTGTTTTCCTTCCTAAACTCTGGGTGCCCACCAATTTCCACACGGGCAGTCAAGAGTTAAGGTTTATCAGGATATTCTGGATATTCAGGAGTTGCTGGAGGCAAGATGGATGGCATGGCGTATTACTAGTTTATATAGTATTTCTTTTTCCGCTGCACTGTTTGTTGTTGTATGATGTTGTACACTCTGATGATATGATGTAATGTAATGGGATGTAATGTAATAACTGATATAATTCTTTGTTTAAAGATTATTCATTTATCTAATATATGTTGTTCCGCTGCGAATTGTGAGATTCTGATGTTGTTCTGTTGTTTTCTGTTCCGGTCTATTTTCCATTTTCTTTTCTCTCTATCTTCTATCTTCTTATCTCCTCTTCTCTCTTTTTCTTTTCTTAAATTCTTTTTAAAAAACCCATAACTATTCGGTTTTTCGGCAAAGAAAAATCGCGATCGTTACAATGTGGTATCAGAGCATATGGTTAAGCGACAACCATGGTTCTGTTGGGTATTACTCATTAGAGATAGAGTCAGTAGTACTCTAAAATGAGTTTGAGTGTAATAATAGATATGAGAGCGTATTTGTTAGTGAATATATAATTGTTTTGTATTGTGTTGACTTATCGGTTGATTGTTTATAGATTCCAGTCGATGTAGTCTAGCTAACTATCGTAGAAAGGGGTTTCTAAACTCTTAAACAAGATAAACCGACACGATATTGTTTTAAATTGGGTAAATGAAATAATTTTACCTTGATTATATTTTATATATAAAGGAATAATTTTTCAGAATTATTAAAGTGTATATAAGTTGATTGTTTAGTTGTTTGAATAATCTAAATTTAAGAATAATTGTATAAGCAAATGAATTATAAGAATTGAATTATAATTAAAGTGATTTACAATTGTGAAATAAACTTATATATATAAGAAGTGAAACTATATGAATATATTTATCAATATGAGTTGTAAATAAAAATGAATTTAAAGTTAAATGGGAATTTACTTTAGAATTGGAATCTGAATTGATTTATAAGTGGGAATTTAAGTTATGTAAAAACAAAGTGACGTTTATAAAATGAAATATAACTTAAATATGTTGAATGAAGTTGATATTGATATCAAAGTAAATTAATTAAGTTAAGTGATAAATATGAACTTGAGTTATATAAATGAAATTCAACTTTTGTAAATTGAATTGAATTAATGAATTGAATGTAAATCAATTGAATGCGAATTAAGTTGATTGTATATAATTCATTAAGTATTAATGAAATTGAAAGTTAATGTAATGGAAATTCGATTGGAAGTTAAGTGAATCTTGAATAGAATTGAATTTGAATTGGAAGTGAACCAACTTGGATATGAATTAGTGAATATAAACTAATTGAGAATGAATGTTAGTAAGAACATCCACTGTTAATGAATCAAATGTGATTAAATTGAAAACCATTTCATTGAATATTAATGAGAATATGAATGAATATATATTGGTTATGGATGATAGTTGGTTGATGTTTGCATTTGTTGCTTTTACTACATTGATATGTTGACATATATAGTTATTTTGTTGCTATATGTTGTATATTGATACTATTGTCTATATGCATGATTCTCATGTTGTTTGTTGAGTGATTAGTAGGTGCGGATCGCGTTTGCTTCGCATTTGGAGCTCGCTTTCACGCTATATTAGCCGTATATGCTTGTTAATAAAATATAAGGTACATATCTCGGATTACATACCGTACTTTTATACTTTTTTCCCTTCGGGATGCCTCATTACTTGATGAGATGTATATTTGTGATATATATACTGTCATTTTTTTTTCGGATCGAGCCACGCAAAGGAGACTATGGCGAATTTTTCCGAAAATTTAAGGCGTTAGAAAAAATTTGAGAAAATTGGAAATTTTTTGAAAAACTTTAACTTTGATTTGGAATTGAAAGTTAAACAATAGTAGTTGTTTTTGAAAAGACAACTAAGTATGATTTGAAAACTTAGTAAGTTTTGTAAGGAATTTAATTATGAATTTTGGAAAGTTAATGAATTATATAACTTTTCTTACTTAATAATTTCGAGGACGAAATTCTTTTAAGTGGGGAAGATTGTAACGACCCAGAATTTTTATTAATTAAAATTTGAATATTTAATTTATTTTAAATATTAATAAGTGAATTTATAAGTCGAATAAATTTTTATTTCGAATAATTGGATTTAATTGAATAATTAAATCGATAATTTAATACGTTAAATTATGGAAATAATTGAAAAATTGGGTTAAATATGATTGAAAATGATTTGGGAAATTTTATTTTATCATGTTGGAGTTAGAACGATATTTTAGAACTTTTAAAATCGAATTAAAAGTTAATTTGTGAAAATTGAATATTTTAATATTAAAATCGACTAGTGAAAATAGTCAATTTTTGAACAGTCTCAGAATTGAACGAAACCAGTTCCATTGGATCCGTAATAGTTAGTTATTACCGGATTTCAATTTTCGTGTCAATCGGAGCTATCGTTTGATTGTGGCAGCTCGAAACACATCGAATTATTTTTAATTTTAATTTGGCAAGTTAAAATAGCCATTTTTCAAAAAGTCTCGGATTTCGACGAAACCAGTTTCATCGGATCCGTAATGTGATATTATTGTAAGGTTTCAAATTTCGTGTCAATTGGATTTACCGTTTGTCCGATACGAATTAAAACGCCTAGAAATCGATTTAAATCGGTTTAATTTAAATTGGACGTTTGTAGCCATAACTCGCAAAGATGTCCGAATTAGCTTTCGAAACCTGTTCCATTGTGTCCGGAACGTGGGGTAAACCCTAGAAACGCTGGTTACGACGCGTAAATCGGAGTTCGGAATTTCCGGATGAATAGTGTTCGAAAATTTCTCTATAAATAGACCTAAATTCACAAAAAAATTAAAAAATTAAAAACCTAAACCTAATCTATAGCCAGCCGCCCCTTTTATAATGGAAGGCCAGAAATTGTCGAAATTCATTCCTTAATCTCTCCAAATCCATTCACAATCAAGCGAAGTGATCAACTACAAAGATGAAGAGCAAGGCGAGAGCTTTCGCTCTATACGGTGATGATGGAGTTTGGAGCATCAGAGGAGGAGCAAAGTGGGGCCGACCGTGCTTACTTGTGCACGCATTTCCAGGAGGAGGAGGGGGCCGAACTTCAGGTGGTTGGTGGTGGAGGTAGCTCTCGCGAAGGGCTTCGACATGGCAGTAATTTGATGAAGTTTAGTTGAGTATGGGTGTTGCAAAATTAAACCCTAGTATTTGATAATGGGTTTGGGTGTGCGGCCTATACGTGAATGAAGGGGAGAGGAAGAAAGCAAGGTGCGGTGGTGATTGCATGATGAAGGATCTAACGGCCTGAAATGGATGTGGGTTTATAAAATTTAATCTAAGTTGTAAATTGTTTATATAAAAATTCGTGAAACTTCAAATATTCATATCTTTTTCATATGAGGTCGAAAACGCACGAAACTAGTTGCGCTGGAATCGTATGGACGAGCACTACGCGATGAAATTGGATTGGAGTCGTTTGGAATTAGTGAGAATTTTGGGTAAAATTAAACGTCCGTTTAATTTTATTCGAAATAAATCTCTAAAACGAAAATAAAATCCAGGTGAGAATTTCTCACTCAATCGAATCGGTTTCGATTTTATTTTAAATAGTTAGATTTAAAATATTTGAATGCATGTTTGAATGATGATTGTTATCTATTGATTGTTAAAATAGACATTATACGCCGTTAGTAAGCGGATGTTATTTATTAAAAACATATACCGCGAATATTTCATAAACAGTGAAATTGGTATTATATATAATAGCAATATATATATATTGGCATATGTATATATTGGAGTTATTGATTTCCCGCATTTTTGTTTAGCGGATGAGACCCTATTGCGCCGTCTATTAAGCTGATAATATTATTAAATCCCATATACCGCGATAATTCCGTACTGGAGCGGAATTGGTATTGTGCTAATGTTTTTGGATGCAGGAAAACAGGTTGGAGGGATCCAACTGGATTCCTCAACAGTATTTATTTGATTTCAGATATTTTGATATTTGATTGACTATCATATCGATATATGATATCGTTGTAGTCGTGATTGGCTATTTGGTGTGTAGCATCACTAGACCAAATTTTGGAATTTTAAAATGATTTATAAAGTGGTTTTTGAAAATATACTGTATGTTTGGAAATTTATTCATTTTAAATAAATAAACGTTATAATTTTTAAAGTTATAAAAATTATGATTTTTGAGAAATATAGTAAAAAAACTGATTTTTGAGAATATGATGCTATTGATTTTATAAAAGAGTTTAATCGGGATTTTAGAATTTATTGTGAAAAGTTTGAATATAGGATTTATAAAATTTAATTATTTTATGAATCAAAATGGTGAAATAATAAAGGAGATTAAAGACGTTGTAAAGAATAATATAAATTGGTTTATATTAAGAGATTTATAAATGGATATTTATAAATTGAAATATTGACATTATAAAACGAGTTTTTATAAGTGTTAGAATGAAGTGAAAATGAATTTCATAAATTGAATGAAATTTATAGAATTATAAACGGTGAAATTATAAATGGAATTTTATAAACTGTAGGTTTATAAAATTTATAAAGTCATTAAAAGAATATATTTGGACGAATAATTGAATCTTATAAGTTATAAGATTTATAATTATGAAGTTCAAAGGAACGATTTTGCAGACAAATAAATTATAAGTATTTAACTTATAATATGAACCTTTAGTTTATAATTGAGTTATAAATCGAATAGGTTAATAAAGAAAATTTATAAAAGGAAGTTGTTATAAAATAATTAGAAATGGAATTTATAAACGTTGTTTTATAAATTCACAAGCGACTTATTTTGATAAGTAAATTGTTATGATTTATGTATGGAGTTATATTCACATTTTTGACTGTGAATAATCCTTTAAAATGAAATATATAGAAATGATGAAATTGATTAACGTAGTATATTCACGTTTTTGAATAGTGAATAATATGTTAAAGAAATTGTTTTGAATGTGATATTTTAAATTGAATTAAAACGATCTAACGAAGTTTTAATTGTGTTGAGATTCGAAACCATAGATTTCAGCATTCATTGTTGAAATAGACGTCTTCGAGAAATAGAAGGAAATAATGGACTATAACACTGTTGTTATAGTAAATGATTTCCGAAAGGAAATGTTTTGTATAGTATTGGGATTTATATATCTATTTTAATTTCGAATCCCTATACTAGTGATTTTGGGACGTCGTAACGATGTTTTACGTAACATTCGTTTTGGCCCAAATAAATATGTTTAAGAGAATGATTTCCTTAAAGAATGAAATATATACTTAATTTTGATTTAAGTATATTGAATATTTTCCAAAGGTTGAAAATAAAAAGATTTGAATTACTTATTTTTAATAAGTATGGAATTGTTTTCCAATATAAAGTGAATATTTTGAATTTATCTTTTTGAAGATAAATTGAAAATGAATATTAGAAATCGAATTGAAGTCGTATATTCATTAATATTTTGGAATGTAAATTCACTATTGAATTTATAAAAGAAAGTGGAATTGGTTCAAAAATAAATATTGATTTATTTTTGACATATTGAAATTTTATATCTTGTAAAGATATTTTGGAAAATAAATAATTCGGAAAATTATTTGGAATCTAGTGATGTTGTGCATATCTATTGATAGTTCAATAACCGACTCTCAATATTTCCCTTTGAATAGGCAATTGATGTGATTTGATTGAATGTGAATGCCATACTTATTTTTGAATAAGCGCTCACTATTCGGGTTAACCGGGAAAGGACCATGGGGTCGTATAACCCATTCCGAATATGTGATACGTCGTTGTGAATTGCATTGAAGATCGGTGTTGAAGACCGAGTATTTGCGAAAGCGATAGGATGACCTATCGATTGTCTCTGCACTGGGTCGCTCCTGGTATAGAGATCTCCTAAGTGATGGGGAATTCGATCGGGATTGTGAATACCCGGATTGCAAGGGCTTCATGAGAAGTGCCTTCGGTTTTGTTCGAGCCCGGAACAGACTTGTATGGATGGTATGTCTGACATTACAAATTGAGATATAAAGCAGATTTCTTTCAAATATATTTCTGTTGGTGGCGGAGAATTTATTCTTTTAGCTTAACACCCTTCTCTGAGACGTACGAGCTCAGAGGTTATGTAGTTGAATGTTATCAGCGATATATTCCCAATTTGGTAATGTGACATGCTGAGTGTTGCTGTAAATGATCATTGTGTTGATTATTTGTGATAGCATCGTTTATTTGATCGTCTATCTTTGTGATCATTTCTATGATCATTTGTTGACCCAAAGCATGGCTTTTGTATAAAGTATGTTTTTGTGGACGTGACTTCGTCGAGCCTCACACCCCGTGAATGGTCAAAACAGGAAAGATGCGGCAAGGTTATGAGGGGTAGCGCCCTTTAGGATGTGTGCATTTCCTTCTGGAAAAGGGTGGTATCATGGTATGGAGCCCAGATACTTACTCATGTTGAAAACACTTTGTTATGATTATGTGAATTGATTGCGAGCGCTCGGTGAAAGGTCCCAAAGGACCGGGGGATGGCATATTCGGTCAGTTGTTACTCAGTTAGGGGTAACCCGGCCTTGTGTTGGTAGAGATCCGGTTTGGTTCTCGGGGATGTCCATCCAGAGGCATTCTCATGTGGCAATGGGAAGTTCCTTGGCCTGATCATTCGTTGGAAATCCAAAGAAACAATACGTGACTTGTACGGTTTTAGTTGTAGAACCTGCCATCTAATATGGTAGCTATTAGTAGGCATAATATAATGGTACCTATGCTGGCTAAGATTTATATTCTACTTTCGAAATGAATTTTTCCTACACTATGCACTAATAATAATATCAAATGTTCTTTTTAAATGCGTATCAAGCATCTTTGGCTATCATAAGAAGAAATCTTCCCCAAGTCTGCGTTTGCATTGTGTGTGTGGCGGGAGGTCTTATGGTAGTCTCATTTTTAAAAGCATTGCGAATTGAAATAAAAATATTCCTCTATTTTTGATTTTTAAAGATAAATAAACTGTTTTGAGTTCTCACACCAGTCACATGACTGACTTGGAGTTTATTGTTTTCCTTCCTAAACTCTGGGTGCCCACCAATTTCCACACGGGCAGTCAAGAGTTAAGGTTTATCAGGATATTCTGGATATTCAGGAGTTGCTGGAGGCAAGATGGATGGCATGGCGTATTACTAGTTTATATAGTATTTCTTTTTCCGCTGCACTGTTTGTTGTTGTATGATGTTGTACACTCTGATGATATGATGTAATGTAATGTAATAACTGATATAATTCTTTGTTTAAAGATTATTCATTTATCTAATATATGTTGTTCCGCTGCGAATTGTGAGATTCTGATGTTGTTCTGTTGTTTTCTGTTCCGGTCTATTTTCCATTTTCTTTTCTCTCTATCTTCTATCTTCTTATCTCCTCTTCTCTCATTTTCTTTTCTTAAATTCTTTTTAAAAAACCCATAACTATTCGGTTTTTCGGCAACGAAAAATCGCGATCGTTACATAGACGGCGCTCGCTCCTGCTCCACCGCTGCATTCTGAGCCCCGACATACTGCCTCAACTGTCCATTCCTCACCTGCTCCTCAATTAGTCCTTTAAGTGCCTGCAGCTGTTGGTATCGTGCCCATCCAGATCGTGGAAGCACAGTGCCTTCTTGATGCCCTTTCGCATTCAGAAGGTTCCCTCCTAGCCGACCTTCGGTAGGGAAGGCGCTTTCGGGTTTCGATGAATATCCGCTCCAATGTTTCATTCAATCCCGTAAATGTAGAGAATTTTGGCTCTCTCCATCGTTTCTTATCTTTTTCTGAGCCATCATCAAACTTCCTTTTTCCTTTACCTTTATCCTTATTCGAGCTTCCGCTAGATGGCCCTCCATCCTCAGCCGCATTCACCTCCCTTAACTTCAAATCTATACATGCATCATCTTGTCAGAGGAATCTCTCAGCTTCGTGAAAGAATTCCCTAAGATCCAGTGGTGGGTCCCGTATCAGAAATACTTTGAAATTTAAATCCTCTCTGACTCCTGAAACTGCTGCCATTAAAACCATCGATGGATTCGGCTGATCCACCGAAGCAATCGCCGCATTGAACCGAGTTAAGAAAGCTCTGAGTGATTCATCTGTCCTTTGCTTTATCGACCTTAACATCATCACATTCCTCGGTCTTTTAATATGAACCCGAAACTGCTTCAGAAACCTGTCCACCAGTTCCATCCATGTCCCAATAGATCCCTCTTCCAGCTGTCTGAACCACATTGCAGCTATGTCCGTTAAGTACAGAGGGAAACATTGGGCCATAACTTCCTCCGATGCCCCCAGCACTTCCATATGTCTTGTGTATCTCATCAAGTGATTAGTTGAATCAGCCTTGCCTTTATATACTTCCACGTTAGGTAGCTTGAACTCTGGTGGATTCCGAGCTATCCTGATTTTATGAGTAAATGGAATCCTATTACTCCTTCTAAATCTCTATTGGTCAAACCTCTGTGCATGGTTCGCCTGATCTCAGCCAATCCAGCATTGTCTGTCAGGGTTGCCCCCCGAGTCCCCGAAGGAATTCCAGTACATACTCTTCATCCCGCGCTCTTACATTCCTGCCAGCATCCTGTTGTGTGGTGTTGACTGGAATCCCTCCATGAACTGGTTCATCGTTGTTGGGGGTGTGTCCCCGAGCCTGGGTCCATCTGGATTAACAGGTACATGCTGATTAGGGATTGCACCTTGTTTAGCTGTTCCATTTGATTGCCTCTTTGGTTCTTGTATTCCAGCTCCGTGGATCTGAACTCCTGAAGCTCCGACTGCCCCTATTTGTCCAACCTGTCTGAGGAGGTTCTTCGTCATTTCCTCCTACCTTTCTAGAAACTCTTCATGCATAGCTCCTATCATCAATTCCATTCATCTCGGGTGATGAAAGCTGAAGTCTGGTTGGCTCCGGATGAAGCCTCTTGGCTTCCATCATGTTCTTCCCTCTGTCCTCTATCTTCTACTCGTTTGCCTTGTCATAGCTCTCTAGATCTGAATCCTTAAACCTTCAAACCTGAATCCCAAATCTGGTATAGCAGGTGCTAGTTATTCTCGGTGAAAGCACCAAAGTGTTTGCACCAAAATTGGTCACAAACCCCGAACGTCGTGAAAGCACCAATATATGAATATAGAACAGCAATATCTGGGCACAAATCTCAAATTCAAGCAAAATAGAGAACAACAATTCAGGAATAAGAAACAATAACACGAGATTTATAGTGGTTCGGCTATCTCCGGCCTACGTCCACTTCGAATGATAATTCTTTTATTGATGTCCTTCGTTGATTACAGTTGATCACAGCGGATTACAATGAAGAAATTTGAGTACAACAACAATGATGAAGTGCAAATTTGAATCCGGCAGTGTCTGGACGTAAGATAGCCAAAAAGATCCCTTTTCTTTAGGCTCTAGGGGGTATTTATAAGCGTAGTAGGCTGATACCTCGCTCAAACTTCGGGAGACTCCTTCTGGCACGTGAGTGGGCCCACGCGATTGATCCCATGAAGTTTCGATTCGATTCGTGATCGATACGAACCAATTTCGTATCGATCAAGATTTTGCCCAATGGAGTTGAAACTTGGCATGAACCTTCCTTGGCTTCTACGTAAGATCCTATGAAAATTTCATGGCATTTGGACCTATTGATTGTGAGATACGATCGGTGCAATCTTCTATTTTTTGAAGGCTGCTGAGTTCGAATCCATAGTTTCGTATCAGTCTCCTTCGTGTGGATCAAAGGCACGTGCTTGCTCGTGACGTGGTACGATAAACTAGAGTAGATCCATATTCTTCGCCGCGTTGAACGCTTCTCCCCTCGTGTCGTGGACGCTCTTCGTTCGTATCCACACATCGTGCTCACTTGCATCCATGATTTCACAATGTCATGTTCGCATCCATCGATCCATTCCCTTTTTCGTATCAATTCAAGGGGTGCATTTCATGTTGATTCGGTAAATGTCGATCGATACGAAGTGACCACATCGAATGTGTCCGATCGATACGATATGTAGACAAAACGGGGACCAACGGATGGATACGAAAATAGTTCTCAGAATGGATCTAAGGGTTTCAATAGCTTCTTTGTAATATAAGTAATGATGTAAATAATTATTTTCAAATAGCTTACATATATTTATAAAGATGTTATTTAAAATATGTAAATGGTATTTAAAAGTGAAGCAAGAAATTTTGCAAATGAATTTTTGAAAAGTATTAAAGTATTAAAGATGATTTATTTGCAAATGTAGCTTTCAAATGAATATTGCAAGTAAAATTTATATAAGTTTCTTTGAATGTAGAATTTAAAGATGTTATATAAATGGAAAAAAATTGATTTGCGAAGTTTATTTATAGTAATATACTTGGCAAATAAATTTGAATCTCTATTTTGCAAGTATATTTTGGAATATTTAATTGATTTCGAAGTACTAATAGTAAATTTATTTGTTCATTTAATGTTTGAATTTTTTTATTGAACCTTAATAAATGTTTTTCCATGATTTGAATATTCATTTTAAAAAAGTGGGAAATTAATTATGAAGATATGAAATTTTAAACTTTGATTTAGAAATATAATGTAAGATTTGAGTATTCTATTAGTTTCAGTTTAATAATCTTGAGTTTATACTTATTTTAAAAATAATGAGTCTAATAAATTATCGGATTTAAGGAACTTTATTTTAAAGTTTATTATAATGTTTTGATCTAAATTTCTAACACTGTTTTAGACTGTTGAAAAATCTTTGCATAATGCTATGAGGATGTTTTAAATATATCTTATATTTTTACTAAGTGAATGAGGTTAAATGTTTTAACTTAATTTTTAGATATGTTAAAATACTTATCTTTTCTCTTCAAGGGCAAATACCAAAAACTTAAAATTTTATTCAATAACCGAATGGAGTTATAAAAATAAGTAGGATAGTAGAAGCTTAAGTAATATTTTTTTTTGAAATGATTCATTAGTGACTTAAATATTTAATGGAAACCAAATTATGTAAGCGATTGATCTTTATATAAATAAATGAATGAAAGGTAAATGATGGAAAAAATACCAACCGAATAGACTTCAATAAATTTAAAATTCGTGTTGCTTGGCTGATGGTAAGTTTGGGAAAGAATACTTCTAGTTGTCGAGGTTGTTTGACTAATATATTAAGTAATTATCTAAGGCTGTTGAGCATAGGGTACACTTGACAGTTTATTCATCACCTTGCATGATCTAAGATTTCTGAACTAAACAAACCATTGGTTACTATGGATGTATGATGGATTCTTTGGTTGCATAAATGGTTGTATTGTTTGTTTGTATATGTTTTATTTTTGAAATATGATACATATATTGCAATTATTAATATTATTGTTTTTCGGACCTCTCTATACGAAGAAGACTTTGCCAAAATTTAAGACTTTGATTTGTAAATTTGAGTTATTTTTCTTATTTTTATTAAACTTAAATATGTAGGTTTAATTGTTTATAAATTGACTGTTTAAATAAAATATAACATATTTTTGGATTCCTTCTTGTTTCTTTTCGGGGACGAAAAGTTTTGATGGGAGAGATTGTAATGACCGGCATTCTTAAACATTTAAAAGTATTAAATTAAATAAGGTTTTTAAATAAAATTGTTAGGAATAAAAAAATTAATATTTTATTGATACAAATTAGATTATATTACAAATTATGAGCTTAATTAAAATTTCTATTAATGACATATGTACGCAATAATATAAGGATGATAACAAATGTTAGTGTGTATTTTGATAATATTGGTTTGAATGATATTAACAATTGTCTGAATGTCAATTTTAATTAATTGGAATAATAAATGTTAATAAGGAATAATAAATGTTTCTTTATTAAAAATATGTTTATTTATTTAAAATATTTGGTAGCTAAAAGATTGATTTCAGAGATTGTAAACTATTATTTGGTAAGAAATGTATAATACCTATTTGTATCCAATAGTGCATAAATATGTTTAAATCACTGTTTGATAGGAAATAATTTTTCTATTTTTCATTACATTTATTTAGTCCATTTTGATATTCACCTTTGTAATCAATTGAAATTAATGTAATTGAATAATTTCAATTAATAAGAGAGAGAACATTAAATTATAAGTTTATAAGTGTAATTAAACGTAGCTTATGTTTTGTGAAAATATAAGAAAATTTTGATTTAATGAAAAGAAGAACGTTTATATCAAATAAAATGAATGTTTCATTTGTGAATGTAGATTTAATTTCATTAGAGTAAAGAATAGAATGATTTATTAAAAAAAAAAGAAATATATATTTATTTGAACGCTGTTTTAGCATACAGATTGATTACAAGGATATGAATATAATTTAAGTAAGTTATTTATTACTTGGTGTAAAACAACAAATTTATAAACATGTTTAAATGACTTAAGGAAACAATTGTCCTATTTCTCATCCATTTTGGTTTATCTATTTTGAAATTTAACTTTGTTATTAATTGCAATTAATGTAATGGAAATATTTCGATTAAAAGGAAAGAAAACGTTGATTGCAATTAATAGATTTGATAAAAGAAACGCACGTTTTGTGTTAAACAGAAATGTTGCTTTAATGGAAATAAAAGAATTGAACGTTTTCATTTTTAAGGTAAGTATAATTTTATTAATTGTGCGTAGATAAAAATCTATATGTGTACAAATTGAATATTTGAGTGAATGAAATTAATTTGGTTATGTTTTGGAAAAAATTGAATTTCAAAATGTGTATTTGGTCCCTTCATTTCTTTTTTATTTATCTGTTGCATGTACGTTTTAAAATAGACACCTCATTGTTAAAACTTGGTCCATTCGTTTTTCCTTCGGTTTAATACCTAAGCCTAAGCTTTTATGCTATATTTAATTCTTTCCATCTCATTTATGCTTATAAATTTTTTTATTTTCCTTTGGTTTACAAATTTTCTCATTCCTACATACATTTCCTTATGCATTATCAATGCCTAAAGCATTTAAAACTAAACGTGCATTTTGTTCCTCCACCTTTATTTCCTTATTATTAAATAATCTATAATTTTATTTCTTCATTTGCATTTTAATTCTCCTAACACCTCATATTCATTTAGTTCACATCTTTCAATACTATGTTTTAAGGCTGTTAATATTTTATTTATTTCAATTCCTAGTTTGTTTATATATACCTTATTAGCTTTTCATTTGTTTCTATCTTCAATCTTTTAGTAATATTTCATTTTGTAATCTCATCTTCTGTAACTTCATTTTTCAAATGAAACTTTCATCTCTCTCTTCACCTTCCTCCTTCCTTTTTCATTTTTTTCTTCTTTAAATATCCTTCTTCTCTTTTTTTTGCTTCATTTTTAATCTTTTTTGTTTCTTCTTCTTCAAATCTTCTTCTTATTCTTTTTGAAAGCTTCCTTTTCTTTTTCAATTCTTCATCTTCTTTAAATTTTCTTCTTATTTTCCAAACATTCTTCTTTTTTCCAAATCTTTTTCTTCAAATCCTGATCTGTAACAACTTCTCCATCTCTTCCAAAACATTCTAAAAAAAGATTAAGATAGAATGAAACAAATCAAAAGAAGGAAGTAGTAGCGAATCCAAATCAGACTAGAAAAGGGAAATCCAGAAGGTGAGTGTTTAAACTCACTCACAAAATACTAAAATTTTATTGCAAGTTAAACCAGGTCATATAGTGATAAATTTTTTATTGTTGGCTTGGAATTTTTATTGATATTTAATTTGAATAGCTAAATTTCAATATGTGATGACTAATAATTACTGAGACATGTCATCGAATTGGTTGATTTGTTGAATTGATTAATTTGAATGTTGATTGTATGTTGTGATGGATGCTATTGTGATTGAATGTGTATTTGTTCATTTATTTGATATATCTTTGTTATCACCCTATAGTTTATTATAATTATATAAATTTTCATATTGATTATTTGCACACAGAAGAAAGATATAAAACCCATGAATTTCAAGTATTTACATCAAAGGAAAAATAGTATGTTAAATTTACTATTTGAACCTTAAAAATGATTTTGAGAAGTAAACCGTCGTTACCTTATTTGAAAGTTTTCAAAATTAAATTTTGAAACATTGGTAAGCTTCCATAAAATTAAATATCGAAACTTTGGAACATTTTTATAAATCAAATCTCTTGAACTATGAAATTTAACTGGGAATTGTTCTGTAAATTTGTAAATTACTAGAATGAATCTATTGTGAAATCCATTTTATTTTGAATATGGAAACAATAACATTTCTAGAAAATTGAACTTTCAAAAATCTAGTTATCTGCATTCCTTATTAAATCTACTTTTGATTTAATTTGCATAAGAATTTTAGTTCTAACTCGAGTGTATTATTTTCCTTTACACTCTGGTTAACCTGAGTTTTTCAACATTGAAGACTATTTTCTGGTGGACGAAGATGAAGATTCGGTATATTATTTCTATTTATTATTTCACTACATTCTGTGTTTCGCTGTATTATTTATTTATTTATGATATATGTATAACTCTGATTTGAATTTGTAAAAGTGTAATCAAATTTTATTTGTAAAAAAACTTCATGAACTGCCTATTTCATTATTATATTTTGTCCTTCCACTGCGAGATTCTGTATTTTATTTTTTTCTTTCCTTTTTACTTTTTTTCTTATTTACTCCATTAACAATCCTTCCTTTTGAATGGTTTGATTCTGACATGTGTGGTTTATTGTCGATTTGAACCATCCAAAAATGTGGGTCGTTATAATTGAATATACCATAGAGATCAATACAAGGAAGCGATCAAAATGGTATATAGATACTAATGGTATGATCATCCAATCAAAAGTTGATAATCGGTGCCGAAAATGCTGCTATTTTGCAAGAAATAAGATAAACGGGCAATAGCAGTCCAACTTTGGAGAAATGAAATATGACGTCTCACTTAGAATATGATTTACAAATTTATTGTATAAAAATATTCAAGTTTGAAAAATATTTTGTTATCATCAAATATTAACTGATATAAATTTAAATAAAATTACATAATAAAATAAACTTCCATATTATCTGATGAAAATTTACTGTTTTCTATGTTAAAGTAGACTATTCCAAATATTAAATTTTCAATTCAAAATTTATTATTAAAAATTTCACAAAATTCAGTTTATTACATTTTTTAAAAACCAGTTAATTTTACAGGTCATTACATCTTCAATAGACATTATTTTTGTACTTGGAAGATATGAATGAGAAAGAATGAACAAGACTATTGTGGTGTTTATATTAGTTGCATTGCTTAAATCACATGGGACAAACTTGTTTGAATACAAAGTGGCTACAGTGTCCTTTCACATCAGAATACTATAGCCATGTTGCACAGTTTTAAACATATGGCAGCCACCATTGATGGAAATGAATACAAATTAGCTACAGTGTCCTCTCACATCAGAACATTGTATGCGTGGTTTTAAACACATGGCAACCATTATTAAATGTTTGAATTCAAATTGTCTTTACTCACTTGACAGCAAGTGATGGTGTTTGAATTCAAAGTGGCTACAATGCCCTGTCACAGTTGAACAATTCTTTGCCATCATCATGCTCATACGTGTTTGCCATTATCATCTCACTAAGCATACAAAAATGGTGGATTACAACCACACTTTTTTGGCATCATCTTACTCGTATGAAGGTCCTATAAGTCACGTTACTCCACTGAATATGTCTTCTCCTCAATCAATAACTGAGTGATATATTGAAATGGAGTAAATACGTTATGAGGATGTAAGAGAACATGAGAGAGATTTGCAAGAGCGTAGGCTTATGGAGGATGGAAGACGGCAAAAGTAGAGCGGCCTAGTCACATTATAACATTGCGAAGAAGGCATGAATAAAAAGGAGTGTGCATCTCCTCGATGTCCCTGTAGTCTGCTATATTTCGATATAGACATATAGGTATAACAACACCCCTTCTAACTTCATCATCAGCCAAAGCCGGTAAATAAGCACAATATGATTTAAAATCCTTAAAGGAACTATCAAATAAAAATGACGCGCAGTCTGGTCAACCAATCTCGATACCGGTCAGCATATAAAAATCTAAAAGAGTCAATCCCAACTTAAAATTAGGAAAATGAAATGTGTGAGTAGTAGACCACTATCTCTCGGTAAGGACCTTTATTATGCAATGGTCGACATGTGCAAATATAGGTAAAGCTAGAAATTCACCGAAATGTGATGCAAGTAGCCTATCCGAAATCGGTTGAGGTAATGTGATATAAAACTCAGAAATACACTTATACTAACTACCACACATAACTACATGACGAACCTATATAAGCGATTATTAACATTAATGGTAAACTAAGCAAACCAATAACATTCTTAGTTTATGAGTGTTCATCTAATAATTACATAGTAAAATTATATCTGTGGCTTCGCAAGCATTATAGTAAGTCGATTTGCTATAGTCGAGGGGAGTTCGTGTAAGGATCGTAGATCGTCTACAGTCACGGTAGTATTTGGAATGATATGAGCTGCACTGGCATTGGCATCTACCGTGGTTTGGACAGTCCGTCTACTCGTTCTGATGGAGAGTAGCGTCATTTGGACGTCTTGATCAATAAATTAGAAACTGTAAAAAAGGAAATTGAGTGGTAAATAAATGAGGGTAGAAGAGGAAAACACGCCTCATATAGGCCTTTAGTCCAGATGTCTGTTCAACAGACGCCTGATGCTCAAGTGTTTGTTGAACAAACGTCCGGTCTCATAAACTGTTGGAGGATTCGTGAGCTTACAAAATGTAAGCTCACATTTTGTAACATATGCACTCCCAAACTATTGGAGATGCTCTTATTGTAGTATTTTATGTTTAAATGATAGAACTCGGCAGCTTTTTATACTTTCTATATTTCTTTTTTGGCATTTTCTCATATAATGATATCGTACACTGTCCATTTTTTTACATACTGCTATTTTTGCAGCAATTAGTGAGAAAGATGAGATGAGCAATGATTTTGTTATGCAAGTGGCACGGTAGGCAGCGAGTAGAGGTGTATTTTTATTTGTTAAGGTTATGCTTTGAGGAGATGGCTATGAAGGGTGACAATTATGGCAGGTGACGACTACAAGCAACGTTGAAGCCTGAGGAAAGAGTAGGGACACGACGACGTGGGAAGTGGTGGCGTGGGAAGCAGCGATTTGATCTATGCGTAAGTAAAGAACGAAATGTGTCTTTATGGCTAAATTTTAAAGATAATGTCCTACAATCCATCGAGGTTTGTAATTTGAACTAAATTGCCATATTATTTATACACACATATATATGTGATACATACATACATACATCCGTGTGTGTGATATATTAAAACAAACATCAAATTAATTAATATGTGTAATTAATTAAATACTGAATATTATAAAATAAAATATGATTTTATTTTAAATAGATAAATCAGATTCAATGCAATTGATAGATTACATAAGCTCATTAAGATCCAATTAGAAATTTATGCATTTCACCCGCTGCCAAACTGGTAAGGACCCAACACCAATAACCACTCACTTAGAAATGTTGCAAATTTGACGTCGACAATTTATTCATACATCCGCCGCTGGCATCGACTTTAATGGGAGAGTAAATAAGGTGATGCAATTTTACCAGATCCAACTTTGTTAACAAATTTGATACATAGCATCCGAGATTTGAAGACTACCCATATTTTAACTTGCTTTATTTCTTCCATGTCCAAAATAACAAGGATTATGTAATATCCCGGAATTTCCAGGAGTTTAAAATACTGATAATCGCTTAATTTAATTATTTGAAATTGATAAAATTTGTTATTTTCAAAAATAATTAACCAAGTAATATTTTAATTATGGTTATAAATTGGTTTTGTAATAAGATTAATTATTTTATTTGTGTATATAAATTCTAAATTGGTATATTGTTTTCAAAATTTATAAGTATGTTTAAATATATTTATATCTGTGTATTTAAATCTGTGTGTTTTAAATTGATTTTAAAATAGGATATATTATTTGTAAATAATAAAGAACTTATTTTAAAATAGTTGTTTATATTTATTTAAATTTATTTTAGATTTGACCTTTTAATTTGACTTTGAAATGAATATAAAATTTGAATTTAAAGATATACATGCATCTTAAAATAAAATAATATATATATAATTTGGTTTTAACTATATAGATAATATTTTAATTAAAGATAAGATTTTGATTTATTTTTCTTTTATAAGAAGTTTATCAAAACAAGTTCGATTTGTATTTATTTAATAAAATGAATGTAAGGCTTTTGGAATAACATTTAAAATAAGTTGCAATGTTTTATAATTTTATTTAAATTATCACTGATTTTATTTTATGTTCTTTTTAAAAGATTGTATTTTATAAACTAAGCATACATTTGTAAATGTATAAGTGTATTTGTTTATTTGATATTTAATAAGAAAAGCATTTTTAAAATTTAGAAAAAAAACATATTAGTAATTAGGAAATTCAATTTAAAAAAAAGGGATAGTTTTAAAATCATTTTACAACAAATGAAAATAAATAATTACAAGTGTTATGTTATAAACCTTTTAATGTAACAAGTGTTAAACATTTATGTGAATTAAAGACAAGTGTCATATTTGTTTCCTCTTTTTCTTTAATTTTGATAAATCATAATTTAAACCTATATACACAATCACCTTCTTGCTAAAATCCTTTTCTCAATTCACTACTCAAGAGAACTACATGTAAACTAATATCCAAAAATCAATCCTCAGAACAAATCAAATATCTGAAATCCTTCAAAACTCAAACACATTCAGTAAAACAAAAGTCTGTAGTTTTTCTTAAATCAAAAATCTGCATTTACTCCTCAAATTCAAACCCTTTTCTGTGATCAAAGGCTGCAGTTTTCCTGAAAACAAAATCACAGAAAATCTTCAATCCATGTCTGCATCATTTCCATATGCATGCAAGTAAAACTGTTGAAAGAAAACCTGAAGCAATGCAGTTAAACAAATCTTGGTCAAAACATGATGTTTCAAAGTATTTCAAGGTTTTAGAAGAAGCATAGCAAGTTTTTCAAAAATGCAAATCTGGAAAGCAATTTCTGTTTAGAGGCTTCCTGTGCTTTTTCAAAATTCTGCATTGTCTTCTTTTGATTGAGGTGAGTAAACTTAACTATAATTAGTTTTAGATCTGGTTGCTTGATTTAAATCATCAGTGCTTGTTATACATTGTGCGCATGTGTCTGGTAAATGAAGTAAGCATGCTATATATATACTGTTATATTTGTTAATTCTTTCACAACTATAATGAGCACTTTAAACTCTGGATTTAGAATTTTTATGATTGGAAGCTTGTTTAAAGTAGGCTGGAAGTTTTGCTTGCATGTATATGTTTATATAAATAGTGCCACTGTATATAGATGATTGAATTCATGTGTGTATGTTTTAATGTATACTCTTCTCTGTTTCTTATTTCTCCAGGCTATAATTAATAACTCAAGGTCTTTGTATTTAACCACTGTTTGGACTTAGATTCCAAACATAATAGTTTATTTTATTAAGAATTTAAGTGCTTAATCAGATTCAAATATCTGATGTTTTAAAAAAAAAAATCAGAGTTTTCTGGATTTTGAAGTTTATCTGAAAACCAAGCATGCAGTAAAAACTTAACATCAATATATGATACCAAGAATTAAATTTGGTTAAAATGATTATGGAAACTTAAGTGTCATTGAAAATTTTGAATTTTGAAAGGAAATTCACAATTTTTAAATTTGTATTAAGTTAGAAATTGGGATTTTACTGGAATATGGGTTTATGCAAATCTCTGTTAATATGTGAATCTGGATTGCTTAATATTCTTCCTGGAGCTAGTATTTGCATCAGAGAGTATAGTAAAAATTGTTGATGAATTTTTAAATCACTGGGAAGCTTTGAATTTGCTAAAATTGATTTTAAACCTAGTTTTTGAATCCTACTGTAAATCGAACCACGGCATCTTCAAAACCGAATCGAGCTTGATGAAACTTCTGGTGAGGGAAGCATGGTGGACCATCGAGCTATGGCCGGAGTTCTGGCTGCTATAGTCGATCGGAGGCGATGTTCAAGGGGGGTTTTCCTGATGGTGTTTGAGTTATGTTCATCCTGGATGCTTGATTTTGGGTTAAGGCAAAAATCAGTGATTGGTTGATCGTGGAGGCTTGTAGGGGCTTGGAGTGACTCGGCAGTGGGTTCGCCGTTGGCCAGAGGAGGTCCGGCGTTGGTGCAGGTTGCACGAGAGGGGGTGGGTGTCTGAACGCTTGGGTTTGTTTGGTTTGTGTTTCTGGGTTGTAGCTCGGGTAGAAAGGGGGTAGGACTCGGGAAGGGGCACGAGTAATATTAGTTATGGCTCGGGTTATAGCTCACGTGGACTCAGGGTTAAGCGGTAGTGTTTAACTGTTGTATTTCAACAGTTTGAAGTTTTAACTGGAAACATTTTTTTTTTTATAAAAAAGAAGAAGAAGGGAAGATGCACTTTGTTTCTTAGTTCCAGTAGATATAGGTTGAATCCAAACTAAAGTGTTAACAAAAAAATTTCAAATTTAAATGAATAAGTTTTAAACTCTAAATAGTTTAAATTAAAGTAAAATTCTTGTTTTTGAAGTTTAATTGTTTTATAAATGGAATTTATATGATTTGTTTAAATGTTTTAGCTAATGTTGTTTTCAAACTTATCTTGGAAATAATAAAGTAAATTTATAATTGTTTTATTGATTAACAAATAAAGTTTAAGATAACATATTAGATTTGTTAATTAATAATTAGAGAAAGTAATTAATGATTTCTTATAATTTAAGTTAAATTAAGGAATTAAGTTAAATAAAGATTTCAAGATTTATTTAAGATAATATTTTATCTTAAATAATAATTAAGTATTAATAATTTGTAATTAGTTAGTTAATTAAGGAAGTTTAAGTTAATTAATTAATTTAATTAATTATTTAAAAGGGGTTAATCAAGCAGTTAAGTATAATTATTTATTTAATTAACTGTTAATTTAAGGTGATGATTTAATTAATGACAAATGACTAATTAAATTGTAATTACATATTAATTAAGTAATTAAGAATTAATTAAAATAGTAATTAACTAATAAAGATTTTATTTAGTTTTAATTGGGTCTTCTCAATTAATAATTAAAGGAAAATGCTAATTAATTAAGAATTAATTAATTATTTTTATTTAAGGTTAATTAATTATATTTATGAATTAATTAATTTGTAATTAAGATTGTTAATTAATAATTAAGTTTATTAATTAATGATTAAGAGATGATTAATTAATTTATTAAGTTTAATTAATTATAAAGGTAATTAGTGATTAATTACTTTTATTTAAAGGATTGATTAATAATTAAGGTTTATTAATTAATAGTTGGAGATAATTAATCTGATAATTTAAAATTAATTTGGGTTAATAAGTAATTATGGATGGATTACTCAATGTTGTTTTATGAGATGAATGTAATCAAGTAAGTTAATTAATTTGTTAATTAATTAAATATAATCACTTGATAAAAGATTAAGTATGTTTACTTAATAAGTTTTGGGTAGGGTTAATTACTTAAGATAAGTAACTGATAAATTACAGAGGGAATTGAGATAGGTAAATTACTTATTGGGAAGTAATTTTAAATGGGTAATTACTTGTTAAAGTAATTAAAGGTTTATTACTGGGTGTAATAAATCAAAGAATTTATACGTAATTTGAAGTAATTAAGAATAATTAATTACTGTATTTAAGTTGATTAATTAAAAGCAATTAATCTAAGCTTGATTAATTAATTAAGGTTCATTAGTTGATATAATTAATTAGAATAATTAAGAATTAATTACTTGATTAAGAGTTAATTAATCATGGTTGATTATTTAGGATGGTGATTTAGTAATTGGTTTAGCTAATGATTATTTAAGCAAGATTTATTTTGATGAAGGTAATTAATTTAATTAACTTTAAATTAATTAAGTGATTAGGTAATTAATTTAATTCACTTTAAATTAAATAGAGATAGTTAATTTAATTCAGTTTAAATTAATTATATTGTGGTTTGAGTTAATCATTGCTTATGAATGATTGGATGACATTGATTGTCTTGAATGATTTGTGATCTCAGTAATGAGATAAGTATAGTTGTGTGGTATGGATGTTTGATTTGATTGTGATATAGATTATCAATTGGAATGTTGATATATGGATTATCTATTATGATATGGAGTATGTGGATTTCCTGTTATTTGATAATGTTGATTATCAATTATGATTTGTGAATTATCTATTCTGTGTGTATATAGATAGTTGAATTGATTTGTTTTAAAACCTTTAAAACAACTTGGCCCTAAAAGACACGCTTTGGATTTCGATGAGACCGGGATCGGGTTTCCATATTTGGATATCCGAAAACCACATCGATTCCAAATAACGTTAGGTCGTGAACCTAAGTGGAGCTTTGTGAAGACTCGAGGTGTAAGCGCTATACGTCAGTATAACTCTGTGGGTGATTCCGTAATGAGTTGACGGAATAGTGCTTATAGATTCGAGATGGTGGTTTAGAGTGCAAGGGTTATTGTTGTTAACTCTGAGGGTGATTCCAAAATGAGTGTAACGAGATAATGCCTTCGGTTTCGTTCGAACCCGGAACAAACTTGTATGGATTGAATGCTTTCAGAACATCGTCAGGTGGATGATGAGTATTCTAAGTGATGTGTCCTATAAAGGTATTCGTAACCTCAAGCCTCATCAACCGGGAATGGCTAAAATAGGGTAGGTGCAGCAAGGCTTCGTGGGTAGCTCCCACTGGAGAGCAAGATTGATCCCTGTCTAGAAGTCCCTTTATATTCGGCTGTGTGGGGCAGTTGATTGCAACAGCTGTCGGGGTTGTCTTGTTCGGGACTGTTTAGTAAGGAATGGTCCCGGTCTTGTGTTGCAGGGGAGTTAGGGTGGCTCCTCGGTACGGTGATCTAGGCCACGTACTGTGACGGGCGGTACCCCAGTAACCCTGCCATTGTATGGAATCCAAAATCCAATAAGTGCCAACGGTTTTGATTGTATTACCCACTTTGGTGGCTAGTAGCTGGAATTTAATAGATGTAACAATTTCGGCTATTTCTTATTTACTTGAAAACCTTAGACACTATTATAATATCATCGAATTTCCTATCAAATGTTTTGGTTAGCGTAAGGTAAAAACTTTTCCATGTTTATGTGTGGGAAGTCTTACGTGATACCTTTCCTTTCACAAGATTTTTAAAGTTAAGCAACTTTAACCGTTTACTCACACCAGACCCACGTCTGACCCGGAGTTTATTTTTGTTTTTATAAACTCTTGGGTACTCAAATTTTTACGAGTAGTCAAGGGATTCAGGTTAGGAATTATGTTGGATTGACGAATTCTGGAGGAGCAAATGGAGCAGGAGGCTTCTGCGTATAGCTATAGAGTATTCCGCTGTGTGTTCTCTGAGATGTTGTTTGTATTGAGTTGTATAACTAGACAGGTGTTTATAACTGTCTAGTGTGTGTTGATTATGCTGTGTATCTCTGATCTATATGATACTATGTAAAGTATTATGTGATTAATATAATTTATTCGTTCCGCTGTTTAGATTCTGATGTGTTGTTTCTTTCTTCTTCTCTATCTTTCTCTTTTCTATCCCTTTCTTTCTTAAAAGATGATGCGATTTTCTGGGAGTGGGAAGCCGGGTCTTCACATTTGGTATCAGAGCGTTAGGTTGAGTGAATACCTAGGCTCTGTAGAGGTGTCTTTCTTGAGAGAGCGTACTTATATATATATATATATATATATATATATATATATATATATATTTCTACCTATCTGTTGGGTTGCCTGTTCAGGTTTCCCAATATAAGTTATAAAGGTAGATGGGGTAGTAGTGTGTGTAACACGATTACTACCATTGGTTGGAGTTTGAATGTTTGAGGATGGAAGTGTTTTGTCGATACTGTAGACCTAATACCGTCTCGAGTGAGTCTTGTAGTGATGAAGAACTTCATTGATCTCTGAAGGAAACCTGTTAAGGTTCGGAGTTTATTTCTGAAGTGGGATGAGTAGAGTTTGGATCTGTTGGTTGGGCAGAAGCGAGTGATGGTATCTTGGAAATCTCAGGAAGTTGTAGCTGCGAGATGAGATGCAGTGACTATGGATGTCTCCAAAGATGTTTTCTTTTGGAGCAAGTTTAAGGAAGTGTGTTTGCTTCGGTGTTGTGGCTGAGTTTAGCAGGATGTTTGTGTTTAGTTGGAGGTCCGAGTTTCTCGGAGAGCTTTGTTTTAGAAGTCGTTGGCATCTGTGTTAGCAGTGCAGCTCAGAAGTGTTCTGTGCTTCAGCAGGAAGATCTTTTTGGCCTAGCATTTCCTGTAAGTGGAGTTCAGAAGCAGCAGTGAGGATCTGTTTCTTCGATGGATTAGTTGGTCAAGGATAAACTGTTCTGATTAGTGGAATGAGAACAGTATCTTGGATATTGGATTGGTTGATCGCAAAAGTGACTTGCGATAGTTGGTGATTATCTTAGATAGTTTTTGCCCGGATTTGTGGCATTTCTAGAGGATGTAGGAGTTATGGGATTGCTGAAGATTTTTCTGGATATATCTTCAGGAAAGTTAGAAATTTGCCGCATTGGAGTTTGAGTTCTGAATCGACTTGATATCAGGAGTGATACGAGTGACTCGGTTGGGTAGAAGGTTGTTCCTAGGTTGGTTGTTTGGTGTAGCAGCTCTGTATCTTTTGGAATTTCTATTGAACCTTATTTTCGAGATGTGATGTTTAGTCTTTGCCTGTGTTCTTCTACGGCATTTTCATCTGCTCCAGATCAGAGTTGTGCAGTGGAAGCAGAGGTGGCTGTTGTTCTTGAGTAGAAGCAACTGGGAATTGCAGTGTTTTGGATTAGAGAGTTCTTCTGAATTTATTTTTCAGAATCTGAGGCAAGTTGGCGAGTGATTCTGTTCTGTCTTTTCTGGATAGGTGAAGCTGTTTTCTTCTGTTGATAGTGAAGTTTGGTTTTGATTTTGGATTGATCTTGTGAGGATCAGTTTGTGAGTTGATCCAGTTTGTTTGTAGAATTATCAGTGAAGGTTGAGCTGATCAGGAAGGATCTGTTGGCAGCCGGGTCATCCGGTAAAGTTTTGAGGGTAAGTAACAGAAGAATTTGGAATTCGAAGTTGGAGACTTCGATGTTGTTGAGTTTCCTCTGGTAAAGGAAGTGATAAGTTTTGGTGAGCTTCGAAGTATATTGGATTTTGAGGTGATCTTCGAGGTATTAGATTCTTCTGAGTTTTGTAGAGATAAGTGCTTTGGTTTGAAGAGTTGAATTTCTAGTTTGGAAAACTGGAATTCAAAATCATTTCACGTATCTCTGAGGGAGTACATGTTTGGTCATCACTGGTTTTTGAGACTAGTAGTTCTGTGAGGGTTTTAGATGTTGATCAGACTTGTCTATGGTCTGGTATCTTGGGTAGATTATAGATCTAGCTGAATAGGAACTCAATAGCTTATAAGTATAGCTAGTTTGGATTTAGTATAGCGAGTATCCCTTTATCTGTATTTGAGAAACTCGAGATAATTTTAGGAAGTTTATCCGAATCTGTGTCTGGATAGCTAGTGTTGTTTGGTTGGATTGGTTGTTTGGATGAAATTGTTTGTTTGATTGATAGTGTATGGCTGTTATGAATATTTGAATTGGTTGAAATAAAATAAAACTGTGGATTATCTTTGTTTTAAATTTCGAGGACGAAATTCTGTTAAGGGGGGAGGATTGTAATATCCCGGAATTTCCAGGAGTTTAAAATACTGATAATCGCTTAATTTAATTTTTTGAAATTGATAAAATTTGTTATTTTCAAAAATAATTAACCAAGTAATATTTTAATTATGGTTATAAATTGGTTTTGTAATAAGATTAATTATTTTATTTGTGTAAATAAATTCTAAATTGGTATATTGTTTTCAAAATTTATAATTATGTTTAAATATATTTATATCTGTGTATTTAAATCTGTGTGTTTTAAATTGATTTTAAAATAGGATACATTATTTGTAAATAATAAAGAACTTATTTTAAAATAGTTGTTTATATTTATTTAAATTTATTTTAGATTTGACTTTTTAATTTGACTTTGAAATGAATATAAACTTTGAATTCAAAGATATACATGCATCTTAAAATAAAATAATAATGTATAATTTGGTTTTAACTATATAGATAATATTTTAATTAAAGATAAGATTTTGATTTATTTTTCTTTTATAAGAAGTTTATCTAAACAAGTTTGATTTGTATTTATTTAATAAAATGAATGTAAGGCTTTTGGAATAACATTTAAAATAAGTTGCAATGTTTTATAATTTTATTTAAATTATCATTGATTTTATTTTATGTTCTTTTTAAAAGATTGTATTTTATAAACTAAGCATACATTTGTAAATGTATAAGTGTATTTGTTTATTTGATATTTAATAAGAAAAGCATTTTTAAAATTTAGAAAAAAAAACATATTAGTAATTAGTAAATTCAATTTTTAAAAAAAAGGAGAGTTTTAAAATCATTTTACAACAAATGAAAATAAATAATTACAAGTGTTATGTTATAAACCTTTTAATGTAACAAGTGTTAAACATTTATGTGAATTAAAGACAAGTGTCATATTTGTTTCATCTTTTTCTTTAATTTTGATAAATCATAATTTAAACCTATATACACAATCACCTTCTTGCTAAAATCCTTTTCTCAATTCACTACTCAAGAGAACTACATGTAAACTAATATCCAAAAATCAATCCTCAAAACAAATCAAATATCTGAAATCCTTCAAAACTCAAACACATTCAGTAAAACAAAAGCCTGTAGTTTTTATTAAATCAAAAATCTGCATTTACTCCTCAAATTCAAACCCTTTTCTATGATCAAAGGCTGCAGTTTTCCTCAAAATAAAATCACAGAAAATCTTCAATCCATGTCTACATCATTTCCATATGCATGCAAGTAAAACTATTGAAAGAAAACCTGAAGCAATGCAGTTAAACAAATCTGGGTCAAAACATGATGTTTCAAAGTATTTCAAGGTTTTGGAAGAAGCATAGCAAGTTTTTCAAAAATGCAAATCTGTAAAGCAATTTCTGTTTGGAGGCTTCTTGTGCTTTTTCAAAATTCTGCATTGTCTTCTTTTGATTGAGGTGAGTAAACTTAACTATAATTAGTTTTAGATCTGGTTGCTTGATTTAAATCATCAGTGCTTATTATACATTGTGTGCATGTGTCTGGTAAATGAAGTAAGCATGCTATATATATACTGTTATCTTTGTTAATTCTTTCACAACTATAATGAGCACTTTAAACTCTGGATTTAGAATTTTGATGATTGGAAGCTTGTTTAAAGTAGGCTGGAAGTTTTGCTTGCATGTATATGTTTATATAAATAGTGCCACTGTATATAGATGATTGAGTTCATGTGTGTATGTTTTAATGTATACTCTTCTCTGTTTCTTATTTCTCCAGGCTATAATTAATAACTCAAGGTCTTTGTATTTGACCACTTTTTGGACTTAGATTCCAAACATAATAGTTTAGTTTATTACGAATTTAAGTGCTTAAATCAGATTCAAATATCTGATGTTTAAAAAAAAAAAGATCAGAGTTTTCTGGATTTTGAAGTTTATCTGAAAACCAAGCGTGCAGTAAAAACTTAACATCAATATATGATACCAAGAATTAAATTTGGTTAAAATGATTATGGAAACTTAAGTGTCATTGAAAATTTTGAATTTTGAAAGGAAATTCACAATTTTTAAATTTGTATTAAGTTAGAAATTGGGATTTTACTGGAATTTGGGTTTATGCAAATCTCTTTTAATATGTGAATCTGGATTGCTTAAGATTCTTCCTGGAGCTAGTATTTGCATCAGAGAGTATAGTAAAAATTATTGATGAATTTTAAAATCACTGGGAATCTTTGAATTTGCTAAAATTGATTTTTAAACCTAGTTTTTGAATCCTACTGTAAATCGAACCACGACATCTTCAAAACTGAATCGAGCTTGATGAAACTTCTGGTGAGGGAAGCATGGTGGATCATCGAGCTATGGCCGGAGTTCTTGCAGCTATAGTCGATCGGAGGCGATGTTCAGGGGGGGTTTCCTGATGGTGTTTGAGTTATGTTCATCCTGGATGCTTGATTTTGGGTTAAGGCAAAAATCATTGATTGGTTGATCGTGGAGGCTTGTAGGGGCTTGGAGTGACTCGGCGGTGGGTTCGCCGTTGGCCAGAGGAGGTCCGGCGTTGGTGCAGGTTGCACGAGAGGGGGTGGGTGTTTGAACATTTGGGTTTGTTTGGTTTGTGTTTCTGGGTTGTAGCTCGGGTAGAAAGGGGGTAGGACTCGGGAAGGGGCACAAGTAATTTTAGTTATGGCTCGGGTTATAGCTCGCGTGGACTCAGGGTTAAGCGGCAGTGTTAACTGTTGTATTTCAACAGTTTGAAGTTTTAACTGGAAACAGTTTTTTTTTATAAAAAAAAAGAAGAAGGGAAGATGCACTTTGTTTCTTAGTTCCAGTAGATATAGGTTGAATCCAAACTAAAGTGTTAACAAAAAAATTTCAAATTTAAATGAATAAGTTTTAAACTCTAAATAGTTTAAATTAAAGTAAAATTCTTGTTTTTGAAGTTTAATTGTTTTATAAATGGAATTTATATGATTTGTTTAAATGTTTTAGCTAATGTTGTTTTCAAACTTATTTTGGAAATAATAAAGTAAATTTATAATTGTTTTTATTGATTAACAAATAAAGTTTAAGATAACATATTAGATTTGTTAATTAATAATTAGAGAAAGTAATTAATGATTTCTTATAATTTAAGTTAAATTAAGGAATTAAGTTAAATAAAGATTTCAAGCTTTATTTAAGATAATATTTTATCTTAAATAATAATTAAGTATTAATAATTTGTAATTAGTTAGTTAATTAAAGAAGTTTAAGTTAATTTATTTATTTAATTAATTATTTAAAAGGGGTTAATTAAGTAATTAAGTATAATTATTTATTTAATTAACTGTTAATTTAAGATGATGATTTAATTAATGACAAATGATTAATTAAATTGTAATTACATATTAATTAAGTAATTAAGAATTAATCAAAATAGTAATTAACTAACAAATATTTTATTTAGTTTTAATTGGGTCTTCTCAATTAATAACTAAAGGAAAATGCTAATTAATTAAGAATTAATTAATTATTTTTATTTAAGGTTAATTAATTATATTTATGAATTAATTAATTTGTAATTAAGATTGTTAATTAATAATTAAGTTTATTAATTAATGATTAAGAGATGATTAATTAATTTATTAAGTTTAATTAATTATAAAGGTAATTAGTGATTAATTACTTTTATTTAAAGGATTGGTTAATAATTAGGGTTTATTAATTAATAGTTGGAGATAATTAATCTGATAATTTAAGATTAATTTGGGTTAATAAGTAATTATGGATGGATTACTCAATGTTGTTTTATGAGATGAATGTAATCAAGTAAGTTAATTAATTTGTTAATTAATTAAATATAATCACTTGATAAAAGATTAAGTATGTTTACTTAATAAGTTTTGGGTAAGGTTAATTACCTAAGATAAGTAATTGATAAATTACAGAGGGAATTGAGATAGGTAAATTACTGATTGGGAAGTAATTTTAAATGGGTAATTACTTGTTAAAGTAATTAAAGGTTTATTACTGGGTGTAATAAATCAAAGAATTTATAAGTAATTAGAAGTAATTAAGAACAATTAATTACTGTATTTAAGTTGATTAATTAAAAGCAATTAATCTAAGCTTGATTAATTAATTAAGGTTCATTAGTTGATATAATTAATTAGAATAATTAAGTATTAATTACTTGATTAAGAGTTAATTAATCATGGTTGATTATTTAGGATGGTGATTTAGTAATTGGTTTAACTAACGATTATTTAAGCAAGATTTATTTTGATGAAGGTAATTAATTTAATTAACTTTAAATTAATTAAGTGATTAGGTAATTAATTTAATTCACTTTAAATTAATTAGAGATAGTTAATTTAATTCAGTTTAAATTAATTATATTGTGGTTTGAGTTAATCATTGCTTATGAATGATTGGATGACATTGATTGTCTTGAATGCTTTGTGATCTGAGTAATGAAATAAGTATAGTTGTGTGGTATGGATGTTTGATTTGATTGTGATATAGATTATCAATTGGAATGTTGATATATGGATTATCTATTATGATATGGAGTATGTGGATTTCCTGTTATTTGATAATGTTGATTATCAATTATGATTTGTGAATTATCTATTCTGTGTGTATATAGATAGTTGAATTGATTTGTTTTAAAACCTTTAAAACAACTTGGCCCTAAAAGACACGCTTTGGATTTCGATGAGACCGGGATCGGGTTTCCATATTTGGATATCCGAAAACCACATCGATTCCAAATAACGTTAGGTCGTGAACCTATGTGGAGCTTTGTGAAGACTCGAGGTGTAAGGGCTATACGTCAGTATAACTCTGTGGGTGATTCCGTAATGAGTTGACGGAATAGTGCTTATAGATTCAAGATGGTAGTTTAGAGTGCAAGGGTTATTGTCATTAACTCTGAGGGTGATTCCAAAATGAGTGTAACGAGATAATGCCTTTGGTTTCGTTCGAACCCGGAACGAACTTGTATGGATTGAATGCTTTCAGAACATCGTCAGTTGGACGATGAGTATTCTAAGTGATGTGTCCTATAAAGGTAATCGTAACCTCAAGCCTCATCAACCGGGAATGGCTAAAACAGGGGAGGTGCAGCAAGGCTTCGTGGGTAGCTCCCATTAGAGAGCAAGATTGATCCCTGTCTAGAAGTCCCTTTATATTCGGCTGTGTGGGGCAGTTGATTGCAATAACTGCCGGGGTTGTCTTGTTCAGGACTGTTCAGCAAGGAATGGTCCCGGTCTTGTTGCAAGGGAGTTAGGGTGGCTCTTCGGTACGGTGATCTAGGCCACGTGCTGTGACGGGCGGTACCCCAGTAGCCCTGCCATTGTATGGAATCCAAAATCCAATAAGTGCCAACGATTTTGATTGTATTACCCACTTTGGTGGCTAGTAGCTGGAATTTAATAGATGTAACAATTTCGGCTATTTCTTATTTACTTGAAAACCTTAGACACTATTATAATATCATCGGATTTCCTATCAAATGTTTTGGTTAGCGTGAGGTAAAAACTTTTCCATGTTTATGTGTGGGAAGTCTTACGTGATACCTTTCCTTTCAAAAGATTTTTAAAGTTAAGCAACTTTAACCGTTTACTCACACCAGACCCATGTCTGACCCGGAGTTTATTTTTGTTTTCATAAACTCTTGGGTACTCAAATTTTTACGAGTAGTCAAGGGATTCAGGTTAGGAATTATGTTGGCTTGACGAATTCTGGAGGAGCAAATGGAGCAGGAGGCTTCTGCGTATAGCTATAGAGTATTCCGTTATGTTTTCTCTGTGATGTTGTTTGTATTGAGTTGTATAACTAGACAGGTGTTTATAACTGTCTAGTGTGTGTTGATTACGCCGTATCTCTGATGTATATGATACTATGTAAAGTATTATGTGATTAATATAATTTATTCGTTCCGCTGTTTAGATTCTGATGTGTTGTTTCTTTCTTCTTCTCTATCTTTCTCTTTTCTATCCCTTTCTTTCTTAAAAGATGATGCGATTTTCCGAGAGTGGGAAGTCGGGTCTTCACAGATTAATATATTTGGGACATCTCTTTAGGTGACCAGCCTTAAAATTTAGTAGAATTGTAACTTTGAGATACATGAATCGATGCGAGAAAGTGTACAAAGTTAGCAAACACCTATACACTATGAACTTCCTTCAAACATCACTCTTTCATGGAGTTCCTCTCTAATGTGTGAGTTCTCCTCTAATGGCACAAACATATAAATGCATGCACGCAAACGTATACGTAAAGTGTAAAACAAAAAATTCCAACATCGAAAATACAGAAATTAAATCAACAATAAAATGCAAAGTTTACTCATTTTCTTATGTAGTTTTAATAATTTTATTGAAAATAGGTGCAATAACAAAAAAATAACAACTTAAGAAACGAAAAAGTCACGAAGTTATACCTAATGTCAATGGTCAATGATATGGAGATCTTTGAGCCCCATCATCGTAATAAGGATGCTGTAAGCTGTGACGTCCCATCTCGAGACCCACATTAACAAAAAGTATTACGGAGCTGTCTGCTAATGCGGAGAATAGAACTGGTTAGGAGCGACCGTCTATAGTATTGTCTTAATATCTATTGAATACGTCGATTAGTGCTCTATATTCTTTTTTTCTAATTCAAGTGGATCGACGTATTCGATAAATGCTTAATACAAAACCACAGATGGCTATAGGATCTATCAGAATAAAATACAACAACTCAAATGCATATTTTATGTATAGATGATACCTAACATTTAAAAGATTAAAAAACGAACGAAATTCAAAATGCAAGGAAAATATGGAAGCAAGATAATGGTCAACTGAACTACATAAGAATAAAATTTAATTACGAGAAAATCCAACGAGTAATAATGTGAAAAGTTAACGCATCTGTAAGAAAACAAAATAATAAAAGTTAAGGCTTTGTTCGGTTTCATTTCAAGTTTTGCGTTTTCAAAATTCATTACAAAATATGTAAAGAGCGGAGTAAAATATTTAAAACATCGAGTTACTACGACGATGAAGACGGAACTGCAGATGAAATGGAGGGATGGACCATTTTTTACTCTTTCGTTATTTCCCAAAATATGAAGAAAAAAAGTTAGTTTTTTATTTTGTATACTGAGTTCATTTTTTAAATTTGTTGTTTCTCTAAAAAAAACACATGAAACATATTCTGATTTGTTTAGACGAAAACACAAAACTAACGGCAAACCAACCCAAGCCTTAAAGTTTTCATTCTGTACAGTTATGGTCGTAGAGTGATGGTAGTAGTTTGTTAGACAATCGCTTAAAATAACAGTAATTTTGGTTACACTGATAAACAATATTTACTTGAGATTTGTAGCAGCGGAAATACAGAAGCAAAAAAGGTGGGCTTTTATGTAAAAATAGACCTCCTTCTTCCTTCAACCGAAACCCCACTATAGTAGTTTTTTCCATTTCCGTCAAAAATTATCCCCTTTACTGAAAGGGAACCCAACCACGTCATCTTTGTGCTGCCTTCAAAGCCGTTCACAAACCGATAGAGCGATGAAGAAGAGAAGGCCTTTTTGCCCTCACGCAGGATCGAACTACGGACCTCCAGTTTACAAGACTGGCGCTCTACCACTGAGCTATAAGGGCTGCTATATGTATAGACTTGTAAATCATCTTCATTTATCTCTACTGAATTGGATCGAAAGGAATTCACCCGAACAGGCAAGCTCTAGCTCTGTTAAAAGTAACGTGGACGAAAGCTACACGATGAAATAATTAGCATCGAAGTAATTCACTACGTATTTTTTGTTCCCCATTAGAGATAATATTATATAATTGGTTAAAGATGCGTGAGTTTCCAAATTAAGTCATGTATTAGTATTGATGTACTGATCTGAGTTCCTTCGGTTTAAAAGAATTGGACTGGTATACCAATGACTGGTATACCGATAAACTGGTAACCGTTACGCTGGTAATGGTAAATTACCATTTGTCTAGGAAAATAACAAGTTGATATATTTTTATGTCGAACGATGATTCATTATATATCTTATCACTTAATATAGGATATAAAAAAGAAGTACATTTATCATTATTTGAGTTGAATACCAGTGTAATGAATCATTGTACATGAATATCAATGTATTATGAATGGACTGGTAAATTACCGTTACCGTAGGTTTTAAAAAATTATTACCGATGTTTTACCCCAAAAAATGGTAAATTTACAGTCACCTTACTGATTATGCTGGTATATCGACTTTACTTTTAAATGGTAACCGACTGGCAATGGTAAATTTACCGTTACCATAACAACCCTAGTTCCACTCATAGTTATTTATCAATGACCCTGCAAAGTATATTTCCACTTTAACCCCCTCCCTGCATATAAGATGATAAACCACAAGCAACTCTTCTCTTTTTATCCCAAATCATTACTTCCATCTTACGAGATAGATATATTTTGTGTTGTTTTTTGGTTGAATTCATACATATAATATTAAATTATTCTATAGCAGCTCAAACTTCAGCAAGATGAAGAATCATGTAATCAATCCTCTACATATACGAGGTAGCTTCTTTCTTTGATAACTTCTGATGGTGATCTAGCTGAGCAGTTCCCGTAAAATTTACATGCAGGGTGAGCAATCTATTTTATTCATTTCTTTCCACCATACTTATTATCGATAATATGATGAGCTATGATTTTCATTATGTGAAAACTTTCTAATGCCTCTTCTTTTGAGTTTACTGACCATTTTCTGTTATATAGATTGTAGGATCATTATATTTCATCATTGTATAACTTAACAATTGTTTCAATCCATCGGGAACAATGTGTATCCATGAACCATGTTGCAAAACATGATATAAATTAACTAAGTAATTACTAATGGTGATCAGTCCTTCAAAAAACTGAGTTTTGACATAAAGATAAGTGATTGAATAATAGAAGTTGTATTTACCGAATCACCAATTGGTACACTCACTTTTTTCTGTGAAAATAAATGATTAGTTAGAAATAGTAGAGGAACCAATAATGAGTAACAAGGTGGTATAAATGTAGTAGTAAAAACGAAGTGTCATTGCTTGCTTGTGTATGTTTCCTCAAACTGGAATCAATATCCAATAGCATTTAACTTTACAAAACTAATCATGTTTTTCACCTTGTTTGTATCAGAATAGATAGCACAAAGCAAAAGCATACAAACTATTGAACATACCTAATTGCTCCATTTTGGATTCAGTGATACTAAGACTAGGTGTAGAATTTGAATTACCTTTTGTATTTCTTGATGTGTAGTAACCGAGTCCTACAAAATCGTATGACCCTTGCATCAATGCAGTTTCCTATTTAGTGAATTTTGGAAGTCTTTCACCGATTTTCTCATATAGGCTTGTTATTTTCTATTTGTTAGTGGCTCCACATACCTAAGTCCACACAATAATCTTAATATGGATTTTAAGAAATGTACGATTGCAAACATTCTTTGGTGCTTACTGACCATCGAAGCATTGATTCCATTTCTTTCAACTCTTGTGCTTTATCTATGTCTGAATCTGGCTTATGCCACGTGCTAAATTGTGTGATTCCGATTTCTCTTCCTTGTTCAGACTAAAAATAAAAAGGTGCAACACAGTGTTAGAAATGAATGAGTTAGGGAAGAGATTTGGGAAGAAGAAAGAATTATACAAAGTCCCACATCGGGGAATATTTGTACCAATTCCTCTATATATACTACAATCCAACATAGAATAGAATCAAAAGGAGAATGAGTACAAAGTGTGGAAGGGGTGAAGAAATGTTGGTATGTAGGCCTTTATATTAATATTAATATGTCAAAGATATGGCCGTAATCTCGTGATTAAATTGGGCCATTTTCTTCCAGACGCGCGCACACAACGGTCACAACCTATAAATAGGCACATCCTCCAGCCTATAAATAGGCAGCAATATTGTTTCAAATAAACAGTTTCTACTGGACTTTGACGCTTTAATCGGTAATACCTTTCATACTGATCTAGTTACGCATTTTGGTGTTACAATTTCTCAAAAATAATTGACAAATTAGTGACGATTTTTGTCGTTGCTATTTCTGCATTATTTTGTAACTGTTAATGAAGTTACAATTGGTTTCGTAACACTTTCCGATAGTTGCAAATAATATTTTTGAAACAATATTGATTATTGTAGACGACGATGTCTGAAAATAGCAACAACAGTAACGCTGCACCAACACAGACGGTGACTAACGCTCAGCCAGCACATCTGCTTCCGACAATGGCACTGTCTCATGGAGAAAGGTCAGAAAAGTTCAACGGGACGGACTTCAAGCATTGGCAGCAGAAGATGTTGTTTTATCTAACAATATAAGGACTAGCCAAGTTTCTAACCGAAGATGCTCCTGAAGTTGGCGAACTCGAACCCGATGCAATCAAATTGGAGGCCGCAAATGTCTGGAAAAATTCGGACTTTATGTGTAAAAACTATATTCTGAATGGTCTGTATAATAGCCTCTACGATGTCTATTGTACTGTTGCAACATCCAAGGAATTCTGAATGGCCTTGGATAGAAAGTACAAAACTGAAGATGTAGGCATAAAGAAATTCATCGCTGGCAAATTTCTCGACTTCAACATGGTAGATTCAAAGACTGTGATCAATCAGACTCAGGAACTACAACTAATCATCCGTCAACTGCAAGATGAAGGGATGATACTTAGCGAATCTTTCTAGGTTGCCGCAATCATTGAGAAACTTCCTCCATTATGGAAGGACTTCAAAAATTACCTTAAGTATAAGCATAAGGAAATGACAATGGAAGAACTCATAGTTCGTCAGCGAATTGAGGAAGATAATAGAAATTCTAAGAAAAAGATCTCTTAGAATATGAATGCCAAAGCAAATGTTGTTGAGTCAGAAAAATCTAACAAGAGAAAACATGAGAATGCGCCTCTGAAGTCAAAGAAGAAATTTCAGGGTTCTTGCCATAACTGTGGAAAGAAGGGGCATAAAGCAGCCGAATGTCGCGCTCCCAAAAAGAAGAAATCAGAAGCAAATACGGCTGAAGTTATAGATGACATTTCTGATATGGATTTATGTGCAGTAATATCAGAATGCAACCTTGTTGATAATTCAAAGGAATGGTTTGTAGACACAGGTGCCACTCGACATATATGTGCTAATAAGTGGATGTTTACAACCTATAAAACTGCAACTGATGATGAACAACTTTTCATGGGCAATTCATCTGCATCAAAGGCCGAATGCAAGGGAAAAGTTGTGCTGAAACTAACTTCTGGAAACGAGCTTACTTTGAGTGATGTTCTTCACGTTTCCGAAATCCGCAAGAATTTGACATCAGGGTCCTTGCTTAGCAAGCATTGTTTCAAATTAACCCTTTGTAGCCAATAAGTTTGTATTATCAAAGAATGGAGTGTATGCAGGAAGAGGTTATGTATGTAATGATTTATTTAAAGAAAATGTAACAACTATTGTACCAAACACTGATATGAATAAAAGTGAATATTCTGCTTATATTGTTGACTCTTTTAATATATGACATTCTAGATTAGGGCATGTGAATTTTGATACACTGCGAAAAATGATTAATTTAGAATGTATACCAAAATGTAACATAGACTCCAACTATATATGTTAAATTTGTACAGAAGCAAAATTGACAAGAACCTCGTTTCATCATGTTGAACGAGAAACTGAACCTCTAGACCTTACACACACTGATGTATGTGATTTGAAAATCTATCAAACTAGAGGTTTTTCTTGTCTGAAACGTCAATTTTCTTTCTAAAATGCGGTTCTTCATCCTCAAACCCATTAAGCTTTTATGTTAAGTTCTTTTCTTTTTGCAAATATTTTCCACTATTTCCTTCTCTAGTTCCTCTCCATTCAAATTTCTACATTTCCTATATTTTTTAATTCCTTTTTTGTTATATCATTTGTTGAAATAAATTCACCGCCGTTAACTTCCGATTCCATAGCAAAATTCAAAATTTTGCAGTTAATCCAATTTTTTGTGTTGGGCGCTGGTATGTTCTACTTATTTTATATTTCTTACCGTGAATTTTTTTTCCCACAATTAACTTGAAATGCTAACGTCTCTTGCTAATTCAAATCATTCTTTTTAAGAGACAATGTTTTGCTGTTAGGTTATTTTCCATTCTTTTTTAACATAGTTTGTTAGTCAATAGATTGTACATTTTCTGAAATATATATTCTTGTTTAAAAAAATGATGTTAGTGATATTAGTCTCATTAAAATAGTTTACTCATTTATATATTCTCTATTAAAAGAAATTAAGTAAAGAAGTGAACATTTCAGCTTTACATATTTTTGTTTGCTTGCTTGTTTGCTTGAATGTAAACCAATATTAAAAATATCAAATAGTCCGAGATTGAAAATCAAATAAGTTAAAACATTTTTATAGTTAGTATTTACAAATTTAGTTGCATACTTGTAAACCAATATTGAAGATATCAAATAGTCTGAGATCATTCTGAGATGTATTTTATGGTCCGAGATGTAATTCGTAGATGAACACCCGATATACAATTATTTCATCCGAGATCTCACTCGATACGAGATCAGGTCCCTAAAATCTTCGAGACAAAACATGATCGAAATCCATGGTTAAAAACCTTCTTAGCATATGACATATTTCATGAAGAACAAGCTACAGTCTATTATTGCTTTATCGACCATATAGGCAGAGTTAGTTGCTATTGTAGGAACGACTAAGAGGAGGTTGTACTTGTTGCTGTTGTTAGAGGATCTTGATATGATGGAGAAGCCTTGGCCATTCTTATAGTCCAAATGCTATACATTTGGTAGATAATCAAGCTTATAGTGCACATACCTAACATATAGATGTGTGGGTTCCTCCTTATATCGGAAGAGGAGCATCAAAAGCTAAAATTAGCAATTGTGCATACGAAAGACAATCCAGTGGATATGATGACAAAGTCGATTTCAAGGGAGAAGCTTGAGCATTGTTCAAACTTGATTAGCTTGACTAGAAGCTATTGGCGCCTAATGGTGCGGATCCAGTGAAATCTTTCCAGTGAAATCTTTTCTTTATTAGTTGAGTTGGTAAATCAATATGAGTGGAGAGAGATTGAAGATTTATTTGTTGCGTCGTGTTGGAGTGTTGAATTTATTTGTCATGGTATATCAAATCATAGTGTTGATTCTTAGTCAAAGTCATGTTATGTTCGAAGAGATATTTTCTAGTGAAAAATTTCGAAGTTTCTTTCTCCTTAAGCCATCTTTTTTCTTCTATATAAGCGCAGAGGCTACAACCATTATAATCAAGCAAATAAAGTGAACAAATTCAATTTTTTTAATCTAGTAATCCTCTCTTTTAATTTTTATTCTCTCCCTTGTATCCCATCAAAATTCATTACTAAAGGAAAAATTTGGATTCAGTTTTTTCTTGTTATTGGATCTATAGTTGTTTATCTCTGTGAATCTTTTAGTCTTCTAATCGATGACTCTAGATCGATTTAATAAAATTACACTTACAGTAATGTAAACTTTTTGGCACTTCCACACTAATTCGATGTCCGTACACACACACTTCGTTTAGCGTTGGTGGCGGACTGAAGCTTTCTTCGGCTGCGTACAATACTTGCACTCTGCAATGTTCCGCTCATCACTTATATTGTCCCGTGCTCCACTCTGTTTACTCGTGCAAACCCATTTCTGTACCGGTATCCCAATTGAATATCCCTCCATTACTTTTTAAGTGGGCACATACATGATCATGATACCACTTCTTGTACCAAAAGGGATTCCCAATGGTATGTGTTACTATTCTCATATATATATACCATTCTTTTCTCCATGTATCTTGCATCCGAATTACTTGATATTTTAAAATGTATATCCATATATGCATATCATGTCTGTATCCAGAACAATGCATATATTTGAAAATTCGTATCCATATCTACATCGTGTCTGTAACCAAAACCATGTAGGTATTTTCTAATATCCAAAATATGAGCGTTCGAAGAGTAAAAATAACATAAATTTTAAAACAGGACCTCTGGAAAAAAACATATTACAAAAGTAGGTCTCACCGAAAACTTATTGCAGAACTAAGCCTCGTTTTGAAATAAGCTTGCGCAAATATGGATTGTGCAAGCTTATTTTTTTTAAATAGAAGGCTTGTGCATTCCATATTTGCGCAAGCTTTATGTATATTGCTTGCGCAAACATGGAGTGCACAAGCAATATTTCGGGCATCAAAATTCCAGCTTGCTCAGATCCATCCCTCATTTTCTAAAAGCTCATCCATCTTCTCAAAATCCATCCAAACACATTATTTTTCCAAATTCAAACTTCTTAATTACATTGTCAACCAAATAGTTGCTAAATTCTACATGGAAGTCTTCTTTATCTTTACAAAAAAGGTTATCGTTTATGTTGCTCAAATTTTTTATTTTTGTTATTGTTGAAAATTAATAGTTATTGTTGTTAGTGTTGATAAGTACTAGGTAATGGTGTTAGTGCTGTTGAAAATCACTGAAAACTTATTGCTGAAATAAGCATCGTTTTGAAATAAGATTACGCAAATATGGATTGTGCAAGCTTATTTTTTTTAACAGAAGGCTTGCACATTCCATATTTGCGCAAGCTTTATGTATATTGCTTGCGTAAACATGGATTGCACAATCAATATTTCGGGCATCAAAATTCCAGCTTGCTCAGATCTCTCCCTCATTTTCTAAAACCTTATTCATCTTCTCAAAATCTGTCCAAACCCTTTATTTTTCCAAATTCAAACTTCTCAATTACATTGTCAACCAAATAATTGCTAAATTCTATATGGAAGAGCCTTCTTCATCTTTACAAAAAAGGTAATAGTTTATGCTGCTCAATTCTTTTATTTTTATTGTTGAAAATTAATAGTTATTGTTGTTAGTGTTGATAAGTACTAGGTAATGGTGTTGGTACTGTTGAAAAATTAGGTAATGGTTATTGAAATAGAAAAATATAGTTGTTAATTGAAAACCTTAATTGATATGTTAATGTTTTATTGTTTATTTTGATGGTAGACATGATTGTTTGAGAGATTGACGATGAAATGTTGATGAAACATTATGATGTACTTGTAGCGCAAATCGGTGTTACAAGCTCAAGTCATATTGACGTTGATGTCGATCATATTCCGGAGACAAGGTTCGAAACAATATACACGTTCGTTTACACGAAGTTGTTTCTAGCGAACACTACAAAAAAAAGGATTATTAAAGACTATTTTATTCTGTCTCTAAACAAAAAATTATGTCTCTAATTCATGCTTGTTACCCACTTAAGACAAATAAGTATTGTCTCAAAAAACCGGTCTCTAAATAAACAGAGACCACATATATTCGTCTCAAAAATATTAAAGACCTCAATGGTGGTCTCAAATAAGCGCCCAAATTAAAAACTAGTTAGAGACAATTTTATGGGTCTCTTTATATAACTATAGAGACCATAGTAAAGGTTTCAAATCAGTCATTAATACAGTCATTATTTTAAACCAATTAGAGACAAGAAATGAAACATAATTTTATTTCAATTTCATCACAAATCAATTAATAGACAAAATATAAAGCCAGATAGAGCAAGTTGAAGGACAAATTTTCATAACATATGTGAAACAGTAACCAATTGTCTATTGCTGCAAAATAAAATACAACCAAAGTTCAAATGTTAGAACTAAAAAACAACATATCTAATTTATACCCTACAAACTAGCCTTGAAACAAAATACAAACAAAAACAAAACCTAGAGTAGTTCAAAAGAAGAGGCAAGTGTTCTAACAGAGCATGCTTGAAAAGGCAGTCATGCGTCATCTTCAATTTGCGACCGAATGTTTCCTTGAGGGTTTGATGCTTGATTGTTTCCAAGTTGATTATGATTCGGTTGATCTTGTTTTATAGGTCTCAATAGTTGCATGAAAGACCCAATTTGTTCTGAAATGTTTCCAAAAGTTGATTGAAAAGGCACATGCATTGTTTGATATTGTTCGGGTGTTTGTTGACAAGGAACCGATGGTTGTGGAAATTGATAAAGTGATTAAGTGGACTGAATAGATGGCTGGGAGATATGATTAGACATTTGTACAAACGGTTGATCACATGGTTGTGGGACTTGACATGATGGTTGCGAGAGAAAACTTGTAGGATGTAGAAATGGTTGAGGAGGCTGCAACAGGTTATTTGGTGGTTGTGGTAATTGAGCAGTTGGTGGTGCAAATGGCTGAGCAAGTTGTTGTGAGATTTGACTCTGTGGCTGTACAATAAACTAATCCAATGACTGTGTTTGACCGGGTTGTTGGTTGAATGCCCACGATTGTTGGTTTGTGCTTTGGAGATTGGTCGAATTAACTGAACCAAGCAAGCTAGTTATTTTCAGCTGCACTTCTCTTTCTATAATCGATTTTATCTCTGATGTTAACAACATGCCACTGGACATAACAGGTTGTTCTAGATTCGCACGATCTGCCAAATAGTTGGATTGAAGAATTTTATGCAATATAGTACTTGTATCAACATAAGGTGCTCCATAAACTCTTCCTCTTGTAAAGCCTCCGGATGACTCAATCCAAAGTCGTGGATTCCATACATTTTCATCTTCTTGTAACTCAGCTTTTTTCTTCATGTATGTTTCCTGAAAATGTTAAAACATCGTATAAATTGAGTGCCTTATGTTAAAAGCACCATTTGCAAACTCTGTTAAATCCAGTGCTCCATTTGGAAACGCTGTTGCTGATCAAATGGTTTTGTTGCTCAGACTTCTTAACATGAGGATTTGTTAAAAGAGTTCTGAACATATACAAAGTTTTTATAAGATGTGGCATTTTTGCAAATGAACCACTGGATATTACATAATTAACACTCTGTTTTAATAAACTTTGCTACGTAAAGTAACATTCTGTTTTAATAAATTCTGTTTCAAGTGGCACTGGATGTTTAGACCTCTTTTAACATTGGATACAAATATGAGCTGTTTAGCATACAAATGTTTGAGCTGTTTACACCTTTTAACATAACAGGAGTTTTAAACTTAAGTAACAGTTCATTACACCTTAAGTGACAAGATTCTCATTACATATCTCCTGTATGATAAAGTTCTAAACTTAAATATAAAGTTTTGTCTAGATAAACTGATGTTTAAAATTAAAGTAACAAGAGTTTACTGTTAACATGTTATTTAACTGAGTTTCATTACATGTTAATTAAACATGAAAATTAACACAATGTTAACACTCAGTTAACTCAGTGTCATCTCTATCTGCCTCAAGTTAACTGTTAATGTAACGACCCGCCTTTTTGGACAGTTTAAACCGACGATCAAATACACATGTCGATTTCAAACCATTAAAAGGGCAGATAGTTATTGGGGTAAATAAGAAAAGAAAAGGAAGGGAAATAAAGGAAATGAAACAACACAGAATCTCACAGCGGAAGGCTAAACTATAATAATAAAATAACAGTTCATGAAGCTGTTAATTAAATGAATACATTTGAAATGAATACATTTGATTATTATTATACAACATTTATCAGAGTTACATACACAACAAATATCATACAACAATGCAGCGGAATGGAATGAATATAATAATAGTAGATAATATACCAAATCTTCGTCTCCGTCCTCCAAGGAAATGATCTTCGACCTAAACTGAAAACTCAGGACTGACCCGAGCGTAATGAAAAGACAAAACACTCGAGTCAGGACTAAAATATCCTTATGAAAGTTAAATCAATCGTAAATAAATATGAGTGTAACGGCGTCAGAGATGTTTACGGGGTTTGACATCTCATATCCAGTGTCAACGTGCGTGCAATAACTCAAGAGATGTTACGGGATTTTCCATCTCTCAAGGATCCGTGAAACTATCTACTATGTAGTAATATACGCTAAGTAGATAATGTCTATCAGTAATATAAAGTATCAAAATAGCGTTAAGGCGTTACCATAATCCCCCTTAACACATTTTATATTCCCAAAAGCATATACAAGACCGTAGTTTCCCCAAAACCGGAAGTCACCAGAGGGCAATCCATATACTCAAGGTACAAATCAAAACGTAGTGGTCGCGAATAGGATAATCAGTATGACAAGGTACATGAGGCAATACCAACTAGGATACTAGTAGTTGCGTGATCCGGACTGATGTTGGGCATAGCCAGCAGCTACCCCAACACCGCGAAACAACACTCCCAAATCAAGGGGTGCACCCAAATCGCATCACAAATGTAATAGAAATGGTATCGAAGAAGTGTGTCCGCTAGAGGTGGCGAACCTCAATGGCCCGGCGCGGCTCCTGTTTTAGTCATGTCAGGGGTCATCCAATAATCGTTCTCTTTCTTCAGTCAACGCGTTCACCAAACCATCCACTTCATTCTGGATCATCACTCCGCGTATAATAGTTATTAAAGTGGTTTTCGGTATCGATAGAGAGTATGTCCATATCCGATCCCGGTCTCTTTAATAACTACGTATTATTACACCGTTGGCTCTTTTACATTTCAAATCAATTCATAATTGATAACAAAATATCATATTCACTTCAAAAATCAAATCCATTTCAAATATCATCGTATCTTTCAAAATATCAGATTCCATTCCAAAATCAATTTTCGCATCAATATCTCATTTCGATTTCAAAATCATTTCGAATTTCAATTTAGGTTGCAACTTCATTTAACTCAATTCGTATTTTAAATTCAAGATTTAAATATAAACATTTCACCTTATTGACCAGCTTAGGATTTTAGAAAAATAGTTTTAAGTAGTTTAAAAGTAGTTTAAATAATTAAAATACTTAAAATACTTAAAATCTTTTTAAAAAAAATGGATTTAAAATTGATAATTAGTTTAAAATAATTTAAATTGGGTTAAGTAGATTTAAAATAGATTAAAATAGTTTAAGTATTCAAAATGGTTTATATAACAGAGTAATTTGGAAAACAAATTAAAACAGCTTCAAAATCAATCCATTTCAATTATAACTTCCCAATTCAAATCAATTCCAATTTCCATTCTACCGATTCAATTTCGATTTCAATTCAAAAACCAATGTCAACTTTTACTTCAAATCAATTCAATTCTACATTCACCTTTAATTAATTCAATTTCAATTTATATCGATTTGGAGCTTGATTTCTCAAAATATCAATTTATAACACTTAACAAAATTTCCAACAATATTCAAGTTTAAATCCAAATTCCAAATATGATTCAATTCCAAACTCGATTTCAAAATATCATTTTCATATCACTTTTACTTAGTAATATTCAAAGCTCGAAATAATGTTCAATCTTTAAAATAAATAGATTTTCGAAATTCAATCATATCCAAATTTTAAATTTTAAAGTCACAACTTAAATTATTTACCAATTTCTTTTAATCAAAATTTATTTCAACATTCCAACTCAAATTTTCGACAAATTCGATTTCTATAAATTGATTTCTATTTATCACTTTTAAATCGAAACATTTAAATAAATTTCAAATCGACGATTTCAAAAATTATTAATTTAGCCAATTCGGTGTCCGTATATAATTTTCTATCCTATGGCCAAATAATTATTTATTTCAATTAAATGTCAGGGATGAGTATATATTACTTAAATTAAATCTCAGTATCATATGTATGCATAACAGGATCTATATAAGCAAATAAACATCCAAACATTCAATTATCAACCAATAGCATCCATCAAAATTCATCATCCAATAAACAATACAATTCATGGCAGTTTCATAGTTATCAATGTCAGGTAATTTAATCGCAATTCAATTTTAATTTCAATTTAACTGTCAATTTAATTTTTCAACGGTTAATGCAAATGACAAGCTATATGACAATTAAATTTTTATCGAACAACGACAAATAAGATCATAACACTTCATAATGTCAAATTTAACTAGCATAAAATATTTAGTACGGTGTGAGCGTTATAAAACACTCACCTTGATTTTTACGATTTAAATCAAATCGAACGACGTTCCATTTAACCCAAAATTTTCTCTAGCACCAAATGATTCCAATCCTATTGCATTGCATAGTGCTCGACAAAACGATTGCAACGCAATTCGTTTCGTTGAATTCCGACCTCGTATGCAAAAATTAGAGCATTTTAAAGATTGAACAAATTTAAAACGTAAATAAATTAACATATTTTTTTTTTTTTTTTTTTTTTTCAAACCCTACGCGATCTCAGTAGTTGATTTACAGCCCAAGCAGATCAGGCCGTTGCACGCGTTTATCTTCTTCCCGGTGTTCGAACGCGCAACACAACCCATAGCCGTCAAGCTTCAACGAATTTTCACGACCAAAATACACGACTTGAAGACGATCGGGCACCTCCATCGCGAAGCTCTCGGCGAACCCTACCTACACCGTGAATAGCATGAAACTCGGCTGCCCCCTTTGCCTCGAAAAACGTGAAAAACGCAGCATCTTTGAACGCGATTTTTCGTTGATCCGTGGCTCCGTTTTCGATCATCTCCGTATGGATTTGAAGCTTTCATCGTGCTCTACAACTTTGTAGTTGAGAGTTTTTGCTAATTGTTGATGGATTGAGAGGAAAATGAGGAGGAAGTTTCGAAATTTTCAGGCCATTGAAATAAAAGTGGCGGCTGGTCAAAAGAGTTAGGGTTTGGAGCAAATGAAAGAGGATGGGTCCTTTTATAGAAAATTGCAAAAACACTATTCACCGAAAAATTTTCGAACTCCAAACGAAGCGTGCCGGCAGGCGTTTCTAAGGTTTTACCCCCATTCCGGATGCAATGGAACTAGTTTCAAGGCCTAATTCGATCATATGTGTGAGTTACGGCAATAAACGATCAATTTTAAATTAAACCGATTAAACGATTTTCTATGCGTTTTGGCTTGCCCCGGACAAACGGTAAATCCGTTTGACTTGAAATTTGAAACCTTACAATAATATCACATTACGGATCCAATGAAACTAGTTTCGTTGAAATCCGAGACCGTTTGAAAAATGACTATTTTGACTCGCCAAATTAATATTAAAACAATTTCAACGCGTTTCGAGCTGCCACGGTCAAACGACAACTCCGATTGCTACGAAAATGAAATCCGACAATAACTAACTATTACGGATCCAATGGAACTAGTTTCGTCCAATTCTGAGACTGTTCAAAAATTGGCTATTTTTCAGGCGATAATTAAATATTAAAATATTTAATTTTCACAAATAAATTTTAAATTCAGTTTTAAAAGTTCTATAACATCACTATAACTCCAATATGATAAAATAAAATTTTACAAATCATTTTTAATCATATTAAACTCGTTATTCAATTATCCAATAAATTCCAATTTCAAAATCTTATTAACTCTATTATAATCCCAATAGATTCAACATTTATTATTATTCCAAACGACTTATAATTTTTTTTCTAACACTAAATCACGAAATCTTATTAAATTAGCTATTTTAATTATAGAAAATTTACGGGTCGTTACACTCTCCCCCACTCAAAACTTTTCGTCCCCGAAAAGGAAAAAGAAGGGAAAAGAAACTAAGTAAAGAATTCAACATTTGATATATTTTATTAAAAATTATCCACTTGTAAAACAATGAAATTCCATTTATAAAGTCATAGCTACGCTTCCACTAAGTTACTCCAAACGGCTTCCTAACTTTAAAAGTTAGTAATCAAAGCAAGTTATAAAAATTTTAAAGCTTGAAAAATTTTCTAACACCCGGATTTTACGGAAAATTTCGGCAGAGTCTCCTTTGCGCGGCTCGATCGGAAAAAATATAATAGCATATATATCACAAATATACATCTCATCTCAATGATGAGGCATCCCATATGTGGGGAAACAACATATAAATATCACCAATATCATATAAAACCGTAAGCGTACCTTTTATTTAGCATTTATTAGCATTTTACTTACATTATGCGTTTAGCGTAGAAGCGAGCTCCACAACGAAGCGCAACCCCTTTGCCACCTACTAAAATGCTCAACAACTAAGTTAGAACCATGCATATAAAGATAGAGAGATATACTTAGCCTACACAACATATACATAACATATTTAGCTTCAAAACTGAGATTTCAAATTTCAGGACAGCAAACAAATCTTAGTTTTAGGTCATCTAAACGATAAAATTTGACAACATAATCTAAACAAAATTTGTTTTATTCATTTCAGGCTTTCCGGAATGTCCGAAATCATCGAATTCGGACCATCCGTTCAAAAGTTATGGCCGTTTTACTTAGGGGATACGCTTCAGCCTGGGCAGTGTTTGCGCAGGTCCGCGACGTTCACCCACATTTCCGACCTTCTAAACTACATCAAAACACAAAACACTTAAAACAAAAGTTTTAGCTTAAGTTCTTAGCTTTCAAGAAAGGGCAAGATCATCAAAATCCGATAAACCAGTCAAAAGATATGGCGAAAATACTAAGGTTGTATGCTTCAGATTTTACTTATTTTTTTACATAGGACAGCGAGTAACATTCAAGTTTTTAACCTAGTATACGAAGGAATTTCTCAAGACACTCTAAATGAAAGTTGTGCTATAGTTTCTAAGCTTTTCGAAAAGTTCAAAATCGTCGAATTCCGTTCAGCCATTTAAAAGTTATGGTTGTTTTCGTTTCAGCATGTATTGGACCATTTTGGATTTTTTTCCAAAAATTTGCTTCTATTATTTCAAAGTACAAACCATCAAACTTCAAATTTTCTAAAGAACAATCATAAACACAAAGTTATTTATTTTCTCATTCATCCATGCAATAGGTTTTACATTCAATTTGTTTCCGATTTATTCAAGTTTTTTTCATTCACATTTTTAATTCAAGTCAATTTGCTTCAATTTAAATTTGAATTCAATTATATTTAATTTCACTTTGCTTCAATTTGAAGTTAATTATTTTTAAAATTTTATTCCGTTTATTCAATTCCATTAACACTAATGAATTCTACCTAATCAATTATCATCCATCTAACAACCAATGCATATCAAACATTAACATCCATCCAAAATCTACACTAAATCAGTTATACATTTCCAAGTCAATTTTAATTTCATACACTTCCAAGTTTATTGACATTTAGTTATATTCAAATTTAATTAGTTTCCATTTACCAATTTTATATTTCATTAATTTATTATTTTTATTCATTCACTTATATATATCATTCATTTTACAGCTTAAATTTCTTTTATATTCACAACTATCAATAGATCTTCACATTTTATTTTTCACTCTCTCACTGGTATATTATTTCTCTACTTATCCTTATTAGCATTTTAAACCTTTTAAATATTTGGTAAGTTATAGTTATGCAAATAGAATGTAGTTAAACAACATACAACTTCTTTCCATTTAAAGTTGAATTTTCAATTAATTAATTCTTAAGTCATTACTTAAATTCCACTATAATTTAATTTCACTTTTACATTCACATATAGTATTTCCATTTTATATTAACATAACTGTGAATCACCTTTAAATGTTAATTTAAATTCCAATTATCTACTAACAATTTTATTTATATTTGCAAACCATTAATTAAATGCATATTTCATTTTTCAAACCTATACTTGTATATTATCCAATTAACAATTCATATAACATTTTTGAACTTCTTAAATATTTTGGTAAGTTATATCTATGCTATAGAATGAATTTTAATACTACGCGAGTTTTACAGTTCACTTTTATTTTAAGTTCATAATTTCCTAATTCTAAGGATTTCTACATCAACTGCTATTTTCATTTAGCTCTTAGGTTCATTTCTCATTTCACAATTCAGAAGTTCCTTAATGATTCAAGTCTAAATTCATTTCAATCATTTTAAAAAAAAATCATTAATTGTCAAAGGACTTAAGAATTCCAATCCCGGTTTCATTTCAAATCAAGTTTTGAAATAATATATACTTATATAATTTATATATCAAATCATACTATAGAGAATACAAAATAAAATAAAATTTGAATCAAAACAAGGTTTAGACAAGCTATTAAGTGGTCTCCCCCACTCGGACTCTCGAAAATAAACGTCGATGATGCGTGCACTCATCACCGAAATCATTTTCTAGCGTCAAGAGAAGGGAATATAACACTTATCATAAAAAAAATCCTTCGAAAACAATTTCAACTCAATTATACTATCATATAATACTCATATTATGTTTTTCAAATTCTTGTAAGTCAATTTCAAACACCGGAATTTAAATTCCCAAATCCAAGTTAAAATTCATTTATATTCATTATCAATTGTGTTTACAAGATTTCATTTTCCTAAATCCATTGTTATTTAATCAATTGTTGTAAATATTGACTGATCAAACAATAACGATAATAATCTAATATTATCATCTCCTAACAATCAATTCAATCAAAATGAATAAATATTCAAATAATTCTTTTATATAAAATATATTCCAAAACGATATTGTGTTGGTTTGTCCTATTCGAGTGTTTAGAAATTCCTATCGACGCCTTGGCGTCCCAAGTATCGACCAAAATTCATAAATACTCAACGGAACAAATTAACACAATATAAAACCATTTTATATCAAATAACAAGTACGCTCTCTCATATACACTCAACTCATTCATATAGTTTACCTCTATTTCAATGAGTTATTCCCCACTAGAGCCAAGGTTTATCGCTAAACCAAAGCTCTGATACCAACTGTAACGACCCGCCTTTTTGGACAGTTTAAACCGACGATCAAATACACATGTCGATTTCAAACCATTAAAAGGGCAGATAGTTATTGGGGTAATTAAGAAAAGAAAAGGAAGGGAAATAAAGGAAATGAAACAACACAGAATCTCACAGCGGAAGGCTAAAGTATAATAATAAAATAACAGTTCATGAAGCTGTTAATTAAATGAATACATTTGAAATGAATACATTTGATTATTATTATGCAACATTTATCAGAGTTACATACACAACAAATATCATACAACAATGCAGCGGAATGGAATGAATATAATAATAGTAGATAATATACCAAATCTTCGTCTCCGTCCTCCAAGGAAATGATCTTCGACCTAAACTGAAAACTCAGGACTGACCCGAGCGTAATGAAAAGACAAAACACTCGAGTCAGGACTAAAATATCCTTATGAAAGTTAAATCAATCGTAAATAAATATGAGTGTAACGGCGTCAGAGATGTTTACGGGGTTTGACATCTCATATCCAGTGTCAACGTGCGTGCAATAACTCAAGAGATGTTACGGGATTTTCCATCTCTCAAGGATCCGTGAAACTATCTACTATGTAGTAATATACGCTAAGTAGATAATGTCTATCAGTAATATAAAGTATCAAAATAGCGTTAAGGCGTTACCATAATCCCCCTTAACACATTTTATATTCCCAAAAGCATATACAAGACCGTAGTTTCCCCAAAACCGGAAGTCACCAGAGGGCAATCCATATACTCAAGGTACAAATCAAAACGTAGTGGTCGCGAATAGGATAATCAGTATGACAAGGTACATGAGGCAATACCAACTAGGATACTAGTAGTTGCGTGATCCGGACTGATGTTGGGCATAGCCAGCAGCTACCCCAACACCGCGAAACAACACTCCCAAATCAAGGGGTGCACCCAAATCGCATCACAAATGTAATAGAAATGGTATCGAAGAAGTGTGTCCGCTAGAGGTGGCGAACCTCAATGGCCCGGCGCGGCTCCTGTTTTAGTCATGTCAGGGGTCATCCAATAATCGTTCTCTTTCTTCAGTCAACGCGTTCACCAAACCATCCACTTCATTCTGGATCATCACTCCGCGTATAATAGTTATTAAAGTGGTTTTCGGTATCGACAGAGAGTATGTCCATATCCGATCCCGGTCTCTTTAATAACTACGTATTATTACACCGTTGGCTCTTTTACATTTCAAATCAATTCATAATTGATAACAAAATATCATATTCACTTCAAAAATCAAATCCATTTCAAATATCATCGTATCTTTCAAAATATCAGATTCCATTCCAAAATCAATTTTCGCATCAATATCTCATTTCGATTTCAAAATCATTTCGAATTTCAATTTAGGTTGCAACTTCATTTAACTCAATTCGTATTTTAAATTCAAGATTTAAATATAAACATTTCACCTTATTGACCAGCTTAGGATTTTAGAAAAATAGTTTAAAGTAGTTTAAATAATTAAAATACTTAAAATACTTAAAATCTTTTTAAAAAAAATGGATTTAAAATTGATAATTAGTTTAAAATAATTTAAATTGGGTTAAGTAGATTTAAAATAGTTTAAGTATTCAAAATGGTTTATATAACAGAGTAATTTGGAAAACAAATTAAAACAGCTTCAAAATCAATCCATTTCAATTATAACTTCCCAATTCAAATCAATTCCAATTTCCATTCTACCGATTCAATTTCGATTTCAATTCAAAAACCAATGTCAACTTTTACTTCAAATCAATTCAATTCTACATTCACCTTTAATTAATTCAATTTCAATTTATATCGATTTGGAGCTTGATTTCTCAAAATATCAATTTATAACACTTAACAAAATTTCCAACAATATTCAAGTTTAAATCCAAATTCCAAATATGATTCAATTCCAAACTCGATTTCAAAATATCATTTTCATATCACTTTTACTTAGTAATATTCAAAGCTCGAAATAATGTTCAATCTTTAAAATAAATAGATTTTCGAAATTCAATCATATCCAAATTTTAAATTTTAAAGTCACAACTTAAATTATTTACCAATTTCTTTTAATCAAAATTTATTTCAACATTCCAACTCAAATTTTCGACAAATTCGATTTCTATAAATTGTTTTCTATTTATCACTTTTAAATCGAAACATTTAAATAAATTTCAAATCGACGATTTCAAAAATTATTAATTTAGCCAATTCGGTGTCCGTATATAATTTTCTATCCTATGGCCAAGTAATTATTTATTTCAATTAAATGTCAGGGATGAGTATATATTACTTAAATTAAATCTCAGTATCATATGTATGCATAACAGGATCTATATAAGCAAATAAACATCCAAACATTCAATTATCAACCAATAGCATCCATCAAAATTCATCATCCAATAAACAATACAATTCATGGCAGTTTCATAGTTATCAATGTCAGGTAATTTAATCGCAATTCAATTTTAATTTCAATTTAACTGTCAATTTAATTTTTCAACGGTTAATGCAAATGACAAGCTATATGACAATTAAATTTTTATCGAACAACGACAAATAAGATCATAACACTTCATAATGTCAAATTTAACTAGCATAAAATATTTAGTACGGTGTGAGCGTTATAAAACACTCACCTTGATTTTTACGATTTAAATCAAATCGAACGACGTTCCATTTAACCCAAAATTTTCTCTAGCACCAAATGATTCCAATCCTGTTGCATTGCATAGTGCTCGACAAAACGATTGCAACGCAATTCGTTTCGTTGAATTCCGACCTCGTATGCAAAAATTAGAGCATTTTAAAGATTGAACAAATTTAAAACGTAAATAAATGAACATATTTTTTTTTTTTTTTTTTTTTCAAACCCTACGCGATCTCAGTAGTTGATTTCAAGCCCAAGCAGATCAGGCCGTTGCACGCGTTTATCTTCTTCCCGGTGTTCGAACGCGCAACACAACCCATAGCCGTCAAGCTTCAACGAATTTTCACGACCAAAATACACGACTTGAAGACGATCGGCCACCTCCATCGCGAAGCTCTCGGCGAACCCTACCTACACCGTGAATAGCATGAAACTCGGCTGCCCCCTTTGCCTCGAAAAACGTGAAAAACGCAGCAGCTTTGAACGCGATTTCCCGTTGATCCGTGGCTCCGTTTTCGATCATCTCCGTATGGATTTGAAGCTTTCATCGTGCTCTACAACTTTGTAGTTGAGAGTTTTTGCTAATTGTTGATGGATTGAGAGGAAAATGAGGAGAAAGTTTCGAAATTTTCAGGCCATTGAAATAAAAGTGGCGGCTGGTCAAAAGAGTTAGGGTTTGGAGCAAATGAAAGAGGATGGGTCCTTTTATAGAAAATTGCAAAAACACTATTCACCGAAAAATTTTCGAACTCCAAACGAAGCGTGCCGGCAGGCGTTTCTAAGGTTTTACCCCCATTTCGGACGCAATGGAACTAGTTTCAAGGCCTAATTCGATCATATGTGTGAGTTACGGCAATAAACGATCAATTTTAAATTAAACCGATTAAACGATTTTCTATGCGTTTTGGCTTGCCCCGGACAAACGGTAAATCCGTTTGACTTGAAATTTGAAACCTTACAATAATATCACATTACGGATCCAATGAAACTAGTTTCGTTGAAATCCGAGACCGTTTGAAAAATGACTATTTTGACTCGCCAAATTAATATTAAAACAATTTCAACGCGTTTCGAGCTGCCACGGTCAAACGACAACTCCGATTGCTACGAAAATTGAAATCCGACAATAACTAACTATTACGGATCCAATGGAACTAGTTTCGTCCAATTCTGAGACTGTTCAAAAATTGGCTATTTTTCAGGCGATAATTAAATATTAAAATATTTAATTTTCACAAATAAATTTTAAATTCAGTTTTAAAAGTTCTATAACATCACTATAACTCCAATATGATAAAATAAAATTTTACAAATCATTTTTAATCATATTAAACTCGTTATTCAATTATCCAATAAATTCCAATTTCAAAATCTTATTAACTCTATTATAATCCCAATAGATTCAACATTTATTATTATTCCAAACGACTTATAATTTTTTTTCTAACACTAAATCACGAAATCTTATTAAATTAGCTATTTTAATTATAGAAAATTTACGGGTCGTTACAGTTAACACATGAAAACAAATATTTACTGACCTTACCCACTGAGTTTCATTTCATGTTAACTCATTTTCACGTTAACACAGTGAGACAAGTGAATTAAACTTGAAGGATGTTAAAATGAGTTAACTAAGTTTACTGTTTGCTGTTACCCACTGTAATGAAACTTCATTGCAAATTAAACATGCTAATTAACTAAGTTTAAACCTCAGTAAATTGGTTTTTCCTTATGCTGAGAGTGGAAAAATGAGTTTTAAAATGAGTCAAACTCAGTTTAAAACTGAGTCGAAAACTTAATTTGAACTCAGTTTACTCTTGGTTCACTCCTTCTGTTGACTAAGTTTAAACTAGTTTTAAACTGTGTTAAAAAGTGAGGTAACTGATATTTTATTATGTTACCTAAGCTTCTCACCTATTGGATGAACTTAATGAGATTTTGCACATTTAAATATGATTTATTCTAAGGTATTTTTAACTAACTGTGTTTAAACTTAAGTAAAGCAGTTTCTTTTTTTAACTAAGATTAAAAAACTGAATTTTAGAATCATTTTACAATTTAGTTTAAAACTCAGTTCAAACTGAGTTTAAAACCTATTTTAACACTGAGTTTAAAACTGAGTTTAAACTCTCAGTTAAATCATTTTTTCAACTAAGTTTAAACTCTGTTAAAACAGTGAGTTAGTTGAGATTTCAATATACTACTTATGCTTCTTACCCACTAGATGAATAAAATGAGAATTTGCTTATATAAATATGATTTATTTATAGGCATTTTTAATTAACTGTGTTTAAACTTAAGTACATCACTTTTTTAACTGAGATTAAAAAACTGAGTTTAAACTATCCTGTAACTCATTTTTTTAACAAAGTTAACATTCAGTTAAAAAAGTGAGTTAACTTGGTTTTTAGCTTAGCTAATACGCTCCAATATGATTTATTCTAAGGTATTTTTAAATAACTGAGTTTAAACTTAAGTAAAGCAGTTTCTTTTTTTAACTAAGATTAAAAAACTGAATTTTAAAATCATTTTACAATTCAGTTTAAAACTCAGTTCAAACTGAGTTTAAAACCTATTTTAACACTGAGTTTAAAACTGAGTTTAAACTCTCAGTTAAATCATTTTTTCAACTAAGTTTAAACTCTGTTAAAAAAGTGAGTTAATTGAGATTTCAATATACTACTTATGCTTCTTACGCACTAGATGAATAAAATGAGAATTTGCTCATATAAATATGATTTATTTATAGGCATTTTTAATCAACTGTGTTTAAACTTAAGTACATCGTTTTTTTAAAAACTGAGTTTAAACTATCTTGTAACTCATTTTTTTAACTAAGTTAAAATTCAGTTAAAAAAGTTAGTTAACTCATTTTCATGTTAACACAGTGGGACAAGTGAATTAAACTTGAAGGATGTTAAAATGAGTTAACTAAGTTTACTGTTTACTATTACCCACTGTAATGAAACTTCATTGCGAATTAAACATGCTAATTAACTGAGTTTAAACCTCAGTAAATCGGTTTTTCCTTATGCTGAGAGTGGAAAAATGAGTTTTAAAATGAGTCAAACTCAGTTTAAAACTGAGTCGAAAACTTAATTTGAACTCAGTTTACTCTTGGTTCACTCCTTCTGTTAACTAAGTTTAAACTAGTTTTAAACTGTGTTAAAAAGTGAGGTAACTGATATTTTATTATGTTACCTAAGTTTCTTACCCATTGGATGAATTTAATGAGATTTTGCACATTTAAATATGATTTATTCTAAGGTATTTTTAACTAACTGAGTTTAAACTTAAGTAAAGCAGTTTCTTTTTTTAACTAAGATTAAAATACTGAATTTTAAAATCATTTTACAATTCAGTTTAAACTCTCAGTTAAATCATTTTTTCAACTAAGTTTAAACTCTGTTAAAACAGTGAGTTAATTGAGATTTCAATATACTACTTATGCTTCTTACCCACTGGATGAATAAAATGAGAATTTGCTCATATAAATATGATTTATTTATAGGCATTTTTAATTAACTGTGTTTAAACTTAAGTACATCATTTTTTTAACTGAGATTAAAAAACTGAGTTTAAACTATCCTGTAACTCATTTTTTTAACTAAGTTAAAATTCAGTTAAAAAAGTGAGTTAACTGAGTTTTTAGCTTAGCTAATAGGCTCCAATATGATTTATTCTAAGGTATTTTTAATAACTGAGTTTAAACTTAAGTAAAGCGGTTTCTTTTTTTAACTAAGATTAAAAAACTGAATTTTAAAATCATTTTACAATTCAATTTAAAACTCAGTTCAAACTGAGTTTAAAACCTATTTTAACACCGAACTTAAAACTGAGTTTAAACTCTCTGTTAAATCATTTTTTCAACTAAGTTTAAACTCTGTTAAAAAAGTGAGTTAATTGAGATTAAAAAACTGTGTTTAAACTTAAGTACATCATTTTTTTAACTGAGATTAAAAAACTAAGTTTAAACTATCTTGTAACTCTTTTTTTTAACTAAGCTAAAATTCAGTTAAAAAGTGAGTTAACTGAGTTTTTAGCTTAGCTAATAGGCTCCAAACAAACCGAGTTAAATGAAATTTACAGAGTTACATGAAGTGTATAGTTTTTTTAGGAGTAATGTTTCAGGTTGAGCAGCACTACGTTAGATTTGTAATGTCTTCACAAGCATCAAAGCCAAAACATTGTATTACCATAGTAAGAAAATATGGACTGGACTATCATGTTAATTCAAATGACGAACAAATGTAACTAGTTTAGATTTCAACCTAAATAGAACATAACAAGATTAATAAAGTTTAAAATAACTCACGTAGACTTTCCGCGACTTGTTGTCAACAAATTCGCAAGTTGATACCGAAGCTCGCTTTGCTTTCCCCTTTTCCTTTGCTTTTTCTCTTTTAGTATGCCAAGCCACAAAATTTTCTTCGAAACTCATTGGTTTACCTGTCTCAAGTTCCTATAAATAGATCATATACAGATCAGTACAAATATTGAAGAATGTAGCCAGCACTTGTCTGGCTGTTTTTTGGTTGGATATGATAGTAAGGGGTTGATTGATATCTAAGGATCTAGAGATTTCACCATGATATTTGCATTAACCGAAAAATACATTTGGTAAAAAAACTTGACGAATACTATTAATGCTCCAAGTGCCTGTTTTTGCCTTCTACACATGCATATGCTGACAATACATTAATTTAGTTAATGCTGACCATGTTGCATGATTTCTACGGTTATTGCTGAACCGATTTCAATTGATGCAGTTATTATTCCAATTTTTTTGAACTTTTTAAAATAAACTTTATTGCAAGTTGGAATAGATATTAGTTGATTTTCAATTAATTTTTGTTTTCATTTTTTTTCCCTGCTCCCAACAATGGATGCCATAACCTTACTTTAATTCTGAATCTATTCATGTTAGGAAACCCTTTTGGTTTTATATGAAACAACTAATATGATGATGAATATGACATTCATGAACAAGTGGTAAATTAAATGTTAAACTACTGTAATTCACTTAAAAAATTTGGTCCAATGATTATTATAAGTTGAGGCAATTTTTCTCTCAATTTCCGTACATATCAATCAATATAAGGTTTGTTACTTTATTTACTTTCCTATTTGTTCAATAGGGAAGACAGCTTTTGTAGCTTATCAGGTTAAAATTTAGGTATAAATGAGACAAATGTTATTTTTTTATTTTTAATTAAATACATACCACTTGCGCATCATGTGAAACGATGGACACAGAACCAGCAGTGTGACTTGTATGTGTCCCTTCTTTTGATGTCAAACGATTGGCTCTCATCTTCTTACATTTGTCATCGTATGTTCTTTTGTGTCATTCAATATCAATCATTTTATTCCATACATCTATCTGTATCCGTGCAGGAGGTGTGTCTCGACAGTCGGTCATTTTTGTAGTTTGCTTTAATCTTTTGGCTCTTTGTCGTGCACGATTTAATTTTTTTTTCAAGATAGAAGCTGCTTTTTTTTTCCAAATCTCATAAACCATGTGCTCATAAATAGCGTCATAAGTGTATGCCCTCTACAAAAAAAAGCAAGATAATCGAAATTAAATTTTACAAAGTGATACTATAAGTGCATTCGAGAAACAAAATGATGACGTAGAAAGATGCGCACAACATGAATGTCATGAGTTGCATTTAGGGATAACTAGTTCGCATAGTAAGGTTTGTAATTTCCAAAATGAAAGAAGAAAACTGTTACAAATTGAATATTTATTTAATAAAGAGTCGGAAATATTGAGATACCTTAAACTCATTAAATAACAGTTTTCTTTTCTCTTGGGGAACTTTCGAAAATGCATACCATGGTTCAGTAAATCGCATATCCCAGATAGGTCCAATAAGACGTGAAGCGGATTTATTCTTAAATCTACGACAATCAAAATAAATATAAACTATTTAATATATATTATTTTGCAATGTAAATGTAAAATTATGTAAAAATTACTGAGTTCCTTTCCATTCAAGAGGCCTTTTTTGCGTAATAGGATCAATTGGAGTATCATATCCTCGGATCGGGATATAGTCCCTTTCATCAACTGTATTTTCCGTCTCTGCTCCATCCATCTCATGTTCTCCAATTTCTAATGCATCGTCTCTGTTGTGGACACCTACTTCTGCTTCGAAAGTTTGCTCCCCTCCAACTTCCACGATATTTGCCACTCTGTGCCCACGGGTAGATGAGTGTGATATTGCTTCTGTTTCAATGCATTGGCCCCCTCCAATTCCCAGAACATGTTCCACTCCATCTTCATATATATTTGATAAGTTTTCATCGATGTTAGATAAACTGTCATTTCGTGCTGATCTTCCAGAGATTTGTCTACATCCTGTACTAGTTGCCTTTCTCATGAGGCCTCGAATCTTTGAACCTACCATTAATCCTTCACAAAATATCATTAGTAAAAAAATCTCAAAATTGTTGCTAGTATTGTATTTATGAAAATTCGGTAAATAAATAAAAATTGCCAGTAAGACCACAATATTTACATTTATGCGATGACATTTTAAATCCTAATAAATCAATTTATTTTGTTGTCATTTCATTGAGTAAACAAGTTATTTTGGCGAGTTTAATGGGTTTCAAAAGGATTAATTAACTTTAGAAGAAGACTACAAAAGATATTGGGTAATTTAAAACATAAAAATTACCTGTTATGGGACTCTATTCATTTATCAGTTCCCTCATAATAAAAATTACTTGGTATGATTGTAATCCAACAAGAAGAAGTTTTATATAAATCTCCATGAATTTTGATCAATACTGAAATATATTTACATTAAACAATTGCTGTTCAATGAGCAAGATTATCCAATGCATGCACATTATTGCAATTCATACAATGTTGCATATGCCTAAAATTATAAATAAACATAAACAACAAGATTGGTACTAACTTGAAATGGTTCAAAGCAGTCAAGCATGTTAACATGAAAACCTGAGTTTTCTTAGTATGTAAATTGGAAACAGCTCATCTCCTATCTTTTAGTTATTGTAAATGTAGTCTGATTCTCAATAATATTTGTGTTATTCTTCAGGCTGAGTAATCACTGAAATCGTATAATGAATTGTTCTCCAAAACATCATGATTTTGATGATTCAGTTGTCTTAATTTAAAGTACAGGGGATGGAATAAGAAATGAATGCAAAATTGGATTCCTTTATATAGATAAAATCAAGTAACTGGATATAGCTCTTCTTATGTTCTATTGTAACAACCTGAGATTTCGCAGTAATTAATTACTGTCGTTAGACAACTAAATTAGGTTGCCAATTTCTGTTGTTATTGGAATTTTTAAATCGGTTTGAAATTTGTTAATGATTCGTTAAAGAAATACGGGCTTTAAATTTATATTTACCCGTTCCTTTATTTTTATTGGGCTTGTTCCTTTTCGTTGAGATAATTTGCAAACCTATCCCTCCCTCTCGTTTGATCATTCCATTTGCAAACCCGAACCATTCAGTTTCGTTTGAAACCCTAAACGCGATAAAGAAAAAAAATGGCGGCTCTGTTCTTTCTTTGTTCGATCAAAAATAGGGCTTCATTCTCCTTTCTTCCAATTAGGGTTTCGCGCAATCAAAGGTCGCCGATGGTTGCTCGATCACACTTGGTCGATCGAATATCTCTAGGTGTTGTTTCAGTCGTTTCTTCCTTGTCGAGTTCGTCTCCGCTTCAATCAAGTGAGTAATTTTTAATTACTCACATCCAATTCAAATTTATATGCGTGATTTTGTGATTTACTCGGATTTAAATTTTCGATAATTTGACTTCGGTCACCTTTTGCTTTGGAACTCAAAGTAGTATTTTTACTGATGAGTGAATTATCACTCACATCTATGTCATCCTTAAGTTGTTCGATTTTGCTATGATGTTGGTGATTTCTCTGTTGTTTTTAATTTATAAATATGGTGTCGATTTTGATTTGGTTCGATACCTTTATTCCCAAAGTTCTGTCTTGGTCATTACTGGTTACAGTTCATCTGACTTTAGTCTTGAATTTGTGTACATATTCACTTAGTGGCATTTGTGCGCTGATATGTTGGTTTGGCCTTGTTAGAGTACTTCATTGGTGGCACTGAACTTGGTCTCTATAGTTGCATTCATGTACACTGGTCGGGGTTTTGAAATCTTTGTCATTTGTTGATTTCGTACTTTGGTCAATAACCCCTCTGATTTGTGATTCATTTCATGTTTTCATTGTGTTGGTCTGGCCTTGTTGCTTGCTGCCACTTACTTTGTGCATTCATATGATTTGCTCCAGGTCCCATTTATGTCTTTGTTTATTGATCACTTGTTCAGTTTAGTTGGGCATAGTTCCATGTATTTGTGCTTTAGTCTGATGCCTGTGCAACTGTGTTGCATTATGCTCTGTTGTTGTCTGGACATTTGCATCATTTCAGTACTTCGTCACTTGAGTCATTTGAAGTATTACAGCTGTCTTGACCATTTGAGACAGTTTGCCTACCTATTTCATGTAGTCTTTGGGTTCAATGATCACTTTTGTACATGCTTGCTTCCTGACCTGTTGCACAATTTTGGCTATTGCTGTCCTATGCAGTTACCTAGTTTTGTGTTCATTAATATGAAGTTACTGCCGCATATTATTCAGTTTCATGTAGTGGTACTTGGGAATTGCCTTCATGTTCATGTATATAAATTACTGCTGCATATTCCTGTTTCATGTAGTGGTATTTGAGACTTGCCTTCATGTTCATGTATATAAGTTACTGCTGCAAATTCCTGTTTCATGTAGTGGTATTTGAGACTTGCCTTCATGTTCATGTATATAACTTACTGCTGCATATTCCTGTTTCATGTAGTGGTATTTGAGACTTGCCTTCATGTTCATGTATATAAGTTACTGCTGCATATTCCTGTTTCATGTAGTGGTATTTGAGACTTGCCTTCATGTTCATGTATATAAATTACTGCTGCATATTCCTGTTTCATGTAGTGGTACTTGAGACTTGCCTTCATGTTCATGTATATAAGTTACTGCTGCATATTCCTGTTTCATGTAGTGGTACTTGAGACTTGCCTTCATGTTCATGTATATAAGTTACTGCTGCACATTTTTATGTAGTGGTACTAGTGCTTTGCTTAGTGCATTAGTTTGCATTATGAATTCTTGTTGTTTAGTCCCATTTGCATTGCTTCTGGTCATATGCCATTGTGTATAGCTGCAGGTTGTATTTGTACCATTGTTGCAAGTATTCATATACATTTATGAGAGATGCACTTGTCTCTGTCGTTTGCCATTTTGAACTGCTACTTGTATATTTCATTTTGGTATACACCCGTAACCAGTTGAACTGTAGTGCCTTATGTTTGCATGCTGCTACTTGTATTATTGCAGTATATATAAGTTTGATTCATATTAATGCCGTGCATTGGGCATTGATTTATATTTGGATTGCATGACCACTTTATTTGCCTTTGTGGTCTGATTCCTTTATGTTGTAGCGTACCACTGGTTTGTGCTTTGGTGCTGCAGTTGCGTTGAGTCACTGACTTGACCTCTGCATTTTGTATTGATTGGGCTTTGCAGTCTTGATTGGCTGTTAATTTGTGGAGTTGAGATGACATCATATACTGCAGTGGCGAGGCAATGCACGCGTGCGTGTACTGCAGCCCTACCAGAATTGGAGTTTAAAGTGATTTTTCAATCGCTGGATTTGTTTTATGTAGCCAATTCAATATATTTTGAATCGTAGTTTGATTTGGTATAAAATTTGATGATTTTGTTGTTAATCGCTAATTAGGCAATTTTGATGTTTTCTAAATTATGTTCCTTGACGATCTTTTCATTTATCTTTGTTGATGATATAAATCTACTGATTTGTTGTTTAACACTTTTAAGTGTTATATTTACCGTTATCCGATTTCCTTGTTTAAGGATCGGATAGACGGGACTTATTGTGACTGTCGTCTAATTTCTATTTAATTATTATTGCTTCTGTGCACTAATAACTGAGTCTGAATTAGACTGACCCGTGTATTATTTTCCTTTGAATTTAATACTCGGGTCAGACCGAGTATTTACAGGTTGTTGATATCTTACTTTGGGTTGCTGTTAGAGCTGTGAAGTTTTGTCATATCTTTTGGAGTAGTCGTCGTCATGTTTAATAGTCAGTGTATTTGTATAGGAAGATATGTATTCAGTATATTATATACGATAATGTACTTGTATATGTAACTACCAGATTCGACAGTTGTAGTTGTATCATATGTATTGTATCACATGTATATCAACTGACATCAGTTATATATATATGAGACTTTCTGTTATATCTGTGTTCCGCATTTACTTTATCTGTGTTATTATTATATATATTGTCCTAAACTATTATGAACTATCGTATTTCGTTTTATGCTGAAATTGGGTATGTCGATGGGAGTAAATAAATAAGAGATGAAAAAAATATATACCACTCCTATCGAGATAACCAATACTAGTGTAAGGCCTAACTACGGATGGCCGCTCCTATCCAGCCTTATTCTTCTTAATAATAGACAGTATTTCTTTTAATACTCTTTATTATTGTGAGCATAGAGGTGGGGCGTCACAGTTGGTATCAGAGCTTGGGGTTTATGGACATAATATAAAACATAACTTAGATGGAACATGTGTTACAACTAATTGTCGATGTTTTATATATGCTTTGAGTCAAAACCAAAGTTTTGAAAATATGATGGAAATTTTTAAATACCTTTATTTAAAAATAAAAGTTGGTTTGATTTTGATGATAGATTGATTTGTGCTTTGTTTATTAGCGTGCGCAGCGAAAACAGTGTGACTGCTTCGCTGAGTACATATGATAATTATTTTGATTTAAAAATCAAAGTATGAAATTGAAATAAATTTCATTTGTTGTTTACATAGCTGTGTTTATTTTGTTTTCTTTAAAATTTCGAATCCGATTTGAGGATTCGAAGTGATTGCAGCTATGTGGTTTTGTTGAAATTTTGCTGGTTTCCTTTGTTGCTAATCACATGTTGATTAGATTTTGCTGTTTCGAAATATCTTCATCGAAGATATATTTGAGTAATTTCTTTGTTTATATGGTATTGTACGTGCAAATACGAATTGCACGTTACTGCATTAATTTGACGTTGAACCGATGCTTGGTTATGAAACGTATTTTGTTGCCGTTATTCTTATAACGGGATTTTTACACCAATGCTATATTTTGAAGCACGGTGTTTTGTTGACATTTTTAATGAATGAAAATTCACTTATATTTTATTTTGATGCAAATTATTTTGATGAGATTTTGACATTTAAAATTACTGTCGCTTTGACTTCAGTAACCGTTAAATTTTAAAGTGGATTTTCAAGCGGTTATTCCGCAATGCTGATTTTGAGATCCGTTTTTACGGTGTTTTGAGAAATGCAATTTCTTTTCGAATTGCTACTTATATTGCTGTTTTAATCGCGTGATTATAAAAAGCGTTTTAAAATAAAAATTGTTTTCAATTTTTTTTTCAGTTTACGTTTTCAAAAGAATGAGAAAGAGATTTAAACGATTCAGCAAAATCGAGGACTATGAACCCTTTCTTTTACTGATTCGCTTAATTCCGGACTTGTTCGTTTGAGAATGTAAATTATTACTTTTGTGAAATAAATGAAATTGTTTCCAGAAGTTTTGCATTTTGCGTTTTCAAAAGAATGAGAAAGTGACTTAAACGTTTCAGAAAAATCGAGGATTATGACCCCTTTCTTTTACTGATTCGCTTAATTCCGGACTTGTCCGTTTGAGAATGTGAAACGTTATTTTTGGAATACACAATTTTGCACTTTCAAGGAAACGATGAAGAGATTTAAACAATTTATTAAAACACGTGGTTATGGGACATGTGCGTTTGTTATTTTGGTTAATTCCGGACTCGTTAATTGAAACATTTGTTGTTTGATGATTTTGATGATTTTACACGTTCAACAAAACGGTGAAGAGAATCAAACGATTTAGTAAAACACGTGGTATGGGACATGTGCGTTTGCTATTTCGGTTAATTTCGGAATCGTTAATTGAATATATGATGATTTTCGTGTGCTTTCGTGCCACTATGAGGACCTTGGGGTCATATGATGGACCTTCGGGTCAAATACCAGTACCAGACCTTCGGGTCATATGTTGGACCTTCGGGTCATATGATGGGCGCCAAAATTATGATGGGTACTTGGTAGGCTTCGGCCATATGAGATGCACGTGCGGCGTAGCTAAAACTCGCCATCCGATGGGATCGATCTAACCTTTTATGTTGATTTTCTAGATCATCTTAATTGATTTCTAGATATTTGTTGTTTCCAATTATCTGCAGGTAATTGGATATTTGTTGATATGAGTTCTGATTATCGTTTTTGATAATTGGATAATTGTTGATTTGATTATCGTTTTTGATAATCGAATAATTGTTGATATGATTTCTGATTATCGTTTTTGATAATCGGATATTTGTTGATTTGATTATCGTTTTTGATAATCGAATATTTGTTGATATGAGTTCTGATTATCGTTTTTGATAATCGGATATTTGTTGATTTGATTATCGTTTTTGATAATCGAATATTTGTTGATATGAGTTCTGATTATCGTTTTTGATAATCCGGTATTAGTTGATTTGTTGATTTGATGGTTTGAGATTTCTGATTATCGCTTGTGATAATTAGATATTTGAAATTTAATTATCGCTTTTGATAATTAAATATTTGCTGATTTGAGATTTAATTATCGCTTTTGATAATTAAATATTTGCTGATTTGAGATTTAATTATCGCTTAAGATAATTAAATATTTGTTGATTTGAGATTTGATTGTTGACTGAGATAATCAAATATTTGTTGATTTGAAATTTGATTATCGCCTTGGATAATTAAATATTTGTCGATTTGAGATTTCTAATTATCGTTTTTGATAATTAGGCCTTTGTTGTTTTCTGACTATCTATTGATAGTTAGATTTTGTTGAGAATTTTGAATTTCTTTTATTGAAATTAAAAGATTTCTTTGATGTTTGAATTCTCTGCCTTCATTTTCTAGCTTAACCGGTTTATGTTAGAAAAATAATTGTTAGCGACGACCTTAATTATGAAAATTGCGGGGACGCAATTTTTATAAGAAGGGGAGTCTGTAACAACCTGAGATTTCGCAGTAATTAATTACTGTCGTTAGACGATTAAATTAGGTTGCTAATTTCTGCTGTTATTGGAATTTTTAAATCCGTTTGAAATTTGTTAATAATTCGTTAAAGAAATACGGGCTTTAAATTTATATTTACCCGTTCCTTTATTTTTATTGGGCTCGTTCCTTTTCGTTGAGATAATATGCAAACCTAACCCTCCCTCTCGTTTGATCATTCCATTTGCAAACCCGAACCATACAGTTTCGTTCGAAACACTAAACGCGATAAAGAAAAAAAAATGGCGGCTCTGTTCTTTCTTTGTTCGATCAAAAATAGGCCTTCGTTCTCCTTTCTTCCAATTAGGGTTTCGCGCAATCAAAGGTCGCCGATGGTTGCTCGATCACACTTGGTCGATCGAATATCTCTAGGAGTTGTTTCGGTCGTTTCTTCCTTGTCGAGTTCGTCTCCGCTTCAATCAAGTGAGTAATTTTTAATTACTCACATCCAATTCAAATTTATATGCGTGATTTTGTGATTTACTCGGATTTAAATTTTCGATAATTTGACTTCGGTCACCTTTTGCTTTGGAACTCAAAGTAGTATTTTTACTGATGAGTGAATTATCACTCACATCTATGTCATCCTTAAGTTGTTCGATTTTGCTATGATGTTGGTGATTTCTCTGTTGTTTTTAATTTATAAATATGGTGTCGATTTTGATTTGGTTCGATACCTTTATTCCCAAAGTTCTGTCTTGGTCATTACTGGTTACAGTTCATCTGACTTTAGTCTTGATTTTGCGTACATATTCACTTAGTGGCATTTGTGCGCTGATATGTTGGTTTGGCCTTGTTAGAGTACTTCATTGGTGGCACTGAACTTGGTCTCTGTAGTTGCATTCATGTACACTGGTCGGGGTTTTGAAATCTTTGTCATTTGTTGATTTCGTACTTTGGTCAATAACCCCTCTGATTTGTGATTCATTTCATGTTTGCATTGTGTTGGTCTGGCCCTGTTGCTTGCTGCCACTTACTTGGTGCATTCATATGATTTGCTCCAGGTCCCATTTATGTCTTTGTTTATTGATCACTTGTTCAGTTTAGTTGGGCATAGTTCCATGTATTTGTGCTTTAGTCTGATGCCTGTGCTACTGTGTTGCATTATGCTCTGTTGTTGTCTGGACATTTGCATCATTTCAGTACTTCGTCACTTGAGTCATTTGAAGTACTACAGATGTCTTGACCATTAGAGACAGTTTGCCTACCTATTTCATGTAGTCTTTGGGTTCAATGATCACTTTTGTACATGCTTGCTTCCTGACCTGTTGCACAATATTTGGCTATTGTTGTCCTATGCAGTTACCTAGTTTTGTGTTCATTAATATGAACTTACTGCCGCATATTATTCAGTTTCATGTAGTGGTACTTGGGAATTGCCTTCATGTTCATGTATATAAATTACTGCTGCATATTCCTGTTTTATGTAGTGGTATTTGAAACTTGCCTTCATGTTCATGTATATAAGTTACTGCTGCATATTCCTGTTTCATGTAGTGGTATTTGAGACTTGCCTTCATGTTCATGTATATAACTTACTGCTGCATATTCCTTCATGTTCATGTATATAAATTACTGCTGCATATTCCTGTTTCATGTAGTGGTACTTGAGACTTGCCTTCATGTTCATGTATATAAGTTACTGCTGCATATTCCTGTTTCATGTAGTGGTACTTGAGACTTGCCTTCATGTTCATGTATATAAGTTACTGCTGCACATTTTTATGTAGTGGTACTAGTTCTTTGCTTAGTGCATTAGTTTGCATTATGAATTCTTGTTGTTTAGTCCCATTTGCATTGCTTCTGGTCATATGCCACTGTGTATAGCTGCAGCTTGTATTTGTGGTTGCAAGTATTCATATACATTTATGAGAGATGCACTTGTCTCTGTCGTTTGCCATTTTGAACTGCTACTTGTATATTTCATTTTGGTATAAACCCGTAACCAGTTGCACTGTAGTGCCTTATGTTTGCATGCTGCTACTTGTATTATTGCAGTATATATAAGTTTGATTCATATTTATGCCGTGCATTGGGCATTGATTTATATTTGGATTGCATGACACTTTATTTGCCTTTGTGGTCTGATTCCTTTATGTTGTAGCGTACCACTGCTTTGTGCTTTGGTGCTGCAGTTGCGTTGAGTCACTGACTTGACCTCTGCATTTTGTGTTGATTGGGCTTTGAAGTCTTGATTGGCTGTTAATTTTTGGAGTTGAGATGACATCATATTCTGTAGTGGCGAGGCAATGCACGCGTGCGTGTACTGCAGCCCTACCAGAATTGGAGTTTAAAGTGATTTTTCAATCGCTGGATTTGTTTTATGTAGCCAATTCAATATATTTTGAATCGTAGTTTGATTTGGTATAAAATTTGATGATTTTGTTGTTAATCGCCAATTAGGCAATTTTGATGTTTTCTAAATTATCTTCCTTGATGATCTTTTCATTTATCTTTGTTGATGATATAAATCTACTGATTTGTTGTTTAACACTGTTAAGTGTTATATTTACCGTTATCCGATTTCCTTGTTTAAGGATCGGATAGACGGGACTTATTGTGACTGTTGTCTAATTTCTATTTAATTATTATTGCTTCTGTGCACTAATAACTGAGTTTGAATTAGACTGACCCGTGTATTATTTTCCTTTGAATTTAATACTCGGGTCAGACCGAGTATTTACAGGTTGTTGATATCTTACTTTGGGTTGCTGTTAGAGCTGTGAAGTTTTGTCATATCTTTTGGAGTAGTCGTCGTCATGTTTAGTAGTCAGTGTATTTGTATAGGAAGATATGTATTCATGTATATTATATACGATAATGTACTTGTATATGTAACTTCCAGAGTCGACAGTTGTAGTTGTATCATATGTATTGTATCACATGTATATCAACTGACATCAGTTATAAATATATACGAGACTTTTTGTTATATCTGTGTTCTGCATTTACTTTATCTGTGTTATTATTATATATATTGTCCTAAACTATTATGAACCATCGTAGTTCGTTTTATACTAGACTTGGGTATGTCGATGGGAGTAAATAAATAAGAGATGAAAAAAATATATACCACTCCTATCGAGATAACCAATACTAGTGTAAGGCCTAACTACGGATGGCCGCTCCTATCCAGCCTTATTCTTCTTAATAATAGACAGTATTTCTTTTAGTACTCTTTATTATTGTGAGCATAGAGGTGGGGCATCACATCTATAGTGCTGCTTGCAGACTCAACATCTAACTGGAAATCACCATTGACTGAAATGCTTTTCAGAATTAGGTCTCCAGGTACGAAGGAGTAACTGAAAGGAGCTTGCAGTTGACATTAAGCAGCACATAAGGGTGAATACTGCTAACAAGGACCAAGGTTGCTACAAGTACAAGGCAAATGGGAAAAGTTGATCTGTTGAAATTTTTATTTTTCATCTATTGCTGATTAATTTTTTAAAATACCATTTATCCAATCTTCCAATATTAAATTTGCTCCCAGATTGATATGCTAAAAAATAACATTTTTCTTTAAATATTTTGTGCTTCCAAATGGCTAACTCCATAAAATTTCTTCAATAGAGACGGGTGATTGATCATCATGAACAAGTTAAATTTGGTTACAGTGAAAATTAGCAAAAGGAAATAAAAAAGAACAAACAAAAAAAATAAAGAACTGGAAAAATGTGTTGGAGTTCCAAGATGGTACATATGGTAGGTAATATTACCAAGCTGGTACATATTGATCGCGAATCAGCATTCTCTTGTACAAAGCTCAAACTTAAGTGGTACATATGGTAGGTAAGTTATACATAATCATACCTCCTTAATCATGGAGACACTTATATTCTTTTTTTTTATGTTGATGAGCAAAAAATATGCTACCATAAAAGGAGTAACGAAGTACTGAGAGAGGTTTAAGCAGTTGATACAGACATAGAGTTGAATGCTTGAAAGAATTTAAACTAGAATTTAAACTGCTAAAAAAAAGAACAATTGTCTTCAAAAGCTATACCTTCAGTTTGTGAACCATTTCAAAAGCTACAGCCTTTTTTTTAGTGTTATTAAACTCACAGAACACACACACCTTAAGTTATCTTGCATGTGAGGTGGCTCCTCTTTTATATTTTTCATAAAACGAGTTCTGTTTTGCAATTTACAATACAACGTATTTGAAAGTTTTAAATTTATTTGTTTGCAGTACAACGTAATACACGATGCTCGTACAGTATTATCAATTGTGCATTTTTATCTGTTTTGTTGTACCTTGCATTTTAAACAGTTCAAGCAACTTGAATTCCCATTGTTGTACTTAATTAAAAAAATCTGGATATGAATTCATTATTAGATTATTAATTTGTATGTGATTTTGTTATTCACAATTTTAGAAGCTTAAATTACAGTATGAAAATGGCATATTTTATTTTTACCTGTTATGATAAATAATATGGATGTATAACATAAAATCCTTTTTACCATTGCTTTTTTAAATTTGTAAGCTGCATAGAGAAGCACAGTTATTTCCTAAAAATTCATGAACTCGACTGAATTTCCAAGATGCTGTACCACTTAACTTACCTACCATATGAGCATTTTACGGTCCATCAAGTAATATTACCAACTTTATCAATAATTTTTTATTTCTAAATTAAATGTTTTATGCATCAAGATTTTGTTTCATCAATTGATGGTTAAAAACTGTTTCAATTTGAATTATCAAATGAAATGCTCATATTTACATAGAAATATATAAAGACAAGAACAACTTGTTTGTAAGCAGTGGGAAATAAAATAACAGTTGCTTCTTTCTCAAAGGAAGATAAAGTGATAAAGGAGTGGATAAAAATTCTCACCGAAGTACGTCAAAGAAGTATTCACTGTAATAAAATTTTAAGCTTTGCCATTAGTGCTGTCAGCAACATTATGGTGTATGCCTGTATAACAAAAAAAATCCATATTATAAATTAGCAGATAGAATAATGCCCAATATAGTTATTAAACAAATTTCTAATTTTTATGCCATGTACATATTGAAAATAAAAGACACACTAAATCCAAATAAATATGTTTATTAGCTTGAATAGAGGTAAAATAATAGCAGAATCTATAATTAAGTAAATGAATTGATATTCACTACCACTGTCAACGGTTTCTGCATATACGTAACATGTTTGTTTACGGTAGCATTAACATTTTACCTATCGAATTTGTAGCCTATAGAGCATTGGGCTGCATCAAATATACTTTCACACCTCATTAAAAAGTCATCATAAATGTAGTATTCACATGCATATGAAATCTAGATTGGAAGAGACAATAGTAAGTAATCTAGAAACATTTTCCAACTTGCAACGTATCACTTTTCAAAACAATAAAAGACGATAACAAAATTATTCATGGACATTATGAAACTATAAAACAGCAACCATATCATCTAATAATAGTTTAATGCTACTAGGGAGAGTATTCATCCTCAATAGCTACTTCATCGTCACTTTCATCAACATCGTCGTCGTCGTTATCTACTTCTATATCCACTTCTGAATCGTCACTACTATTATCAGTCGTTTCCATTTCAAGATTCAGTTCTTCATTATCAATGAAATCATAATGTTCAATTATTATTGGTTGATCAAGGCTATCATCTGAAATAACATTTGGGGGTCGAGATATCTCATCTGCTTGATCCACATCTGTATTCTCCTCTAGGTTGAATACATTAAGTGAAAACCGACTTCTTGCACTAGTTTTAATCACAGTTAACCATTCATTTGATGCACTTCCGCGTTGGCATGTGAAATAAACTTGCTGACACTGGTGCGCAAACACAAACACATCTTCTATTTGAAGTCGAGAATTACTTTTTACTTCAATCAATCCATTTGTATAGTGCACTCTTATCCCATGTCTTGACAGTGTGTCAAACCAGTCACAGTTAAACATAAAAATTTCGTTCTTCTCTCCAAGACATGTCAACTTAATGACTTCTTTAATCATCCTATAATAATCACTTTCTAGATCATTATAACAACTTCCTTTCACACGTACGCCACTATTCATTGTTTTTTGTTCTTCCCATACCGCATTGTATGGAACTTATAACCGTTCACAAAGTAACCATTGTAACACTCCACCAAATAACTAGGTCCTTGTGCAAGTAAATATAGTTGATGCATAATACCATCTAGATGGGATGAAATCTATTAAAAAATACACATGATAAGTGAACAATTTATACAACATAAACTATATGTAATATATTTAATGTTACATCCAATTAAAAAACTTACATTTGATTTTAACCATTCATGAAATATTGATTCCAACTTCATATCAATAAAATCCTCATCCTTTTCCGAATACTGGACTCGTATTTCATCTTTACATTTTCTAAGCGCAAATTATATTCTTGTTGGTAAGATGTATTATGGCATATCTAATTATAATGATATTTAATATTACTTACATCATCAAATCTTTCAATTCAGGGCAGTTGAAAAGTAAGTATTTATGCATAGCACGATGTTCTATTGGGGTGAGTCTCCTCTTAACGAATGCATTTGATAACACCCTGCCCGAATGACAAAAAATGGATAGTCTTTCATCAGTCATAATCTCTCCTCCATCATCATTTCTCGGAGCTTGACTCCATATAGTTTCTACATTTAGACCAAAATAACATGATGTGAAGTTCGAAATCTCATCAATAAGATATGCTTCAGCTATGGACCCTTCAACATGCGCCTTGTTGCCCACTTTCTTTTTCAAATAGTACAAATACCTAAACCATAAATAAAAATTAAAAAATAATCCACAGAATCACCGAGAAAATAATAAGCGTACCTCTCAAAAGGGTACATCCATCGATATTGAACTGGACCACCTACTTTTGCTTCATATGGAATATGAATAGGCAGATGCTCCATGGAATCAAAAAAGGAAGGAGGAAATATTTTCTCAAGCTTACAAATTATTTCAACGATATTTTTTTCCAACAAACTCATGTAGTCAACATTTATATTTTTCGCACATATATCACGAAAAAAATTACTAAGTTCGACTAATGTATCCCATATATTCTTTGGTAAGAATGACCGAAATGCGGTAGGAAGAAGTCTTTGCATAAATACATGACAATCATGACTTTTAAACCCACTAATTTTAGTTTCATACTCATTGACACATCTTTGAATGTTAGAGGCATATCCATCTGGAAAACTTATGCTTTTAATCCAATGAAAAACTTCTTTCTGCTCTTTTTTTGAAAGACAAAAAGGAGCCTTTGGCTTGTAATAATTACCATTGGAATGTTGAATTAAGCTCATCCACCGTTGTTTGCTACAAATTTTTTCAAGATCAAGTCTAGTCTTCAAATTATCTTTTGTTTTGTCGGTGTCCATTAATGTGTTGAATATATTGTCAAAAAAGTTTTTTTTCAATATGCATCGCATCTAGATTATGACGAATCAAATTTGATTCCCAATATGGAAGATCCCAAAATATACTCCTACGTACCCAATTATGTGATTCACCGAATCCTGTTATTTTTTGATTACCTGATTTAAATCCAAATACAGTATTAGGCAAACTTGACACTATATCTCTCATCTCAATACCAGAACGTCGAGGAGGTGGTATATCACATTCAATGGCATTCCTTTTGAACTTGTCCTTTTGCCTTTTGAAAGGATGATTTAATGGAAAGAATTGTCGGTGGCAATCAAAAAAACAAGCCTTTCCTCCATGTTCAAGCGTAAAGGACTTTGTTTTCCCCATACAATAAGGACATGATAATCTTCCATGTGTACTCCAACCGGACAGTATACCATACGCAGGAAAATCACTAATTGTCCATATCAAAGCAACTCTTAGCAAAAAATTATCTTTTTTGTGCACATCATAAACAAGAACACCTTTCCACAACTCTAATAGTTCATCAATTAAAGGTCGTAAGAAAATATCTAAATTCTTTCCAGGACCTTTAGGCCCTGGTATGATCATGTTTAGAAATAAAAATGGTTGTTTCATGCACTTCCAAGGTGGCAAATTGTAAACCGTCAAAATAACCGGCCAACATGAATAAGCTTTTGCAGAAGTTCCAAATGTACTAAAACCGTCGGTACATAAACCCAATCGCACATTTCGATCGGATGATGTAACGACCCGATATTTTCAACCATTCGCATCCGCACATGTCGGACTTGAATTGTTCAAAATACCGCGTTGTAAATAAAATTTGAAAAATCTCAAAATATACAGTAAATAATTAATCACAGACACAGAATCAGATTACTCGCAGCGGAATTTAAAATACTTAGTGGTTCATGAAGCCACTATAAATAGTCTCAATCAAATAAAAATTACATAGTCTTTAATCCAAATATAGTTTTAAATCATCAGTAGAACAATCCAAATGTCCACTAGTCTTGATTTCAAGAATTTAGATAAAGAACTGGGAGGGAAGTTTGCCAGCAGCTTGAAAGTGATCTACAGAAATCCTAGCTCCGGGATGAAACTGAACTGCAACTCAGGCTGACCCGAGCGTAACATAAAACATAAACGCTCGAGTCAGGACATACATACTTATATAGTGTAAGCTAATTCAAGTGTACTGTAATATAGAGCAAGTAACTTAAAGGATGCTTGGGACCGCCCATCCTCTAAGGATCCGTTAAACTATTTACTATGTAGTAATACTTCGCTATTATAATAGTATCTATTAGCAAAATAAACTTACTTTTAAATAGCGTTAAGGCTTTACATTTTCCACCTTAACACATAATATATTCCCATAGTTTATACAGTACCGTAATCTCCCCCGGAATGGGCGTCGTCAGAGGGCACTCCATAGGTATGGTACAAAACCAAAATCGTATAAGGCTCGCTATGGTAGGTGACACGGCACAACTAGGCAATGCCAGGGTAGATATACCAATTACACATCCGTACCGATGGAAACGCGTAGCGCAGCTACCGCCCACCTTGAACAACACTCCCAAATCAAAGGTGCGCACCAAACAATCACAAAAGTAATAGAATGGCATACGAAGAAGTGCGTCCGATCAGAGGTGCTACCTCATTAATCCGTCAATCGCTCCTGTTTTAGCCACCTTATGCCAACTCACGGGAGTCGGGTCCACGTATTTACCTTAAAGGAAACGTCACCACCATCCTACTTCATTCTGGAATCTCCACCGCGTACACGGTTGTCAAAGTGGTTTCGGTATCGACAGAGAGTATGTCAGATATCCGATCCCGGTCTCTTTAACAACCAAACGTTATTATAACCCGTTGTTACAACTTTTAAAATGTTATTTATACCTTAATAATCAAAATAAATTTCAAATACCTTTCAACATCAAATATCATTTCAACATCATTTATTAAACATCAGTCATTTTGTTTCATATAAAATACCATTTAAATCTATTCAATTTATTTAGGAATTAATTGCCTTTCAACTCACATTTAAAAGTTAAATTCTTCCATTTAAAATCAATTCCATATTTTTATTAATTACATATTAAATTCCAAAACTTAATCCTTTTTCCCCAAAGATTATTTCCATTTATTTTAAAAAATCCGAAAATTCAGTTTCCGTAGCATTTATGAAATGCCACCTAAAGTCTGTAAGTCAAAACAGTTCATTTATAAAAGACAGCGTTTAAGTGCTGTAATAAATTATTAACTTAACAATCAAATTTTAAATTCCCAAATATAACTTATTATCAATTATTTTCTTAACTAAAACTCACTTTTAACAAAATTTTAGAATTTCCCAAAATAAGTTATATTCCAAATTTTTTACTTAAACATTTATTTATTTAACATTTTGACTTATTCAAAAATCATTATAATTTTATAAAAATCCTTTAAATACATTTGAATCAGAATATTATAAATTCCCATTTAAAATATTTTTAGACATTTCAGAAAAATATTATATAAACCACGGGTCTGTATATAGTTTTCTAGCCTAGGTCAAGTGATACGGATTTATATCATTTCAATCCGCAATTTACAAAATCCGGGTTCTATCATTTCAAACCCGCAATCCCAAGTTAACAAATAAATAATTAAACAATTAAATAAATGAACAAGTGATTATCGTTCAGGCCTATCATTTCAGCCTATAACGATCTCAAATTTACAGGGAACTTACAGTGATGATTTAATCAGTAAATAAGCATTACATAGTATAATTGCAATAATATTACAATAGATAAACAACTGATGAGGTGTCAATTTAAAATGGGGTTTAACATCATACGTTATATCACAGGCAGATAAAATTTAATAAATAATTTACAAATACACTTGCGATAAATCACGGATATGTAGGTATGTTTGTCTGGTGAGAAATACTCACCTTAGAGCTGCAGAAAATTTGATTCAAACGATTTTATCACTTGATAAAGAAACGTACAAACGGCACGATTAGATTTCCGCGGATGCAACGTATTGATTCAAATCTAGAACAAGATCCAAATAAAACCAAACGCGCGACTTAAATTTACGGTCAAAGAAAAATTTAAATAAACGAAATTGAGACGGGATTATAAAAAGATAAATGGACCAACTTTGCTCGACTACTCCCCACACCCGACTTGATTTTAACTAATAGGTGGCGTTCATTCAAATTTCTCAAGCACTCCTTCTTCCTTTCCCTTTTCAATCTCACGTACTAGCTTCTATTTGTTTTTTTCTCCTTTTCCTTTTCTTTTTGTTTTTGGTGTGGCACGACCGCTACTATCTTAACCCGAAAGCATGTACACCTACCCACTTACGTCCTGGCCCATGCATGCATACTTCCACTTTCTCTTTTTCACCTACAGACCCACCCACGCGTTTGTAATATATACCTAGACACACTCAAATATCAGTTAATCCTCTCTTCACTGAAATGAATCTAATCACTCAAACAAAACAACCTTCATCTATTGTCCAATATAATATCTAAAGCAAACTGAGTTATATTTTACTAGTCTGGAGACAAATATGATTGGTCTAAGCTGAATTTAAGTGTCACGGTCCTAGCCTACATAAGCTTGAATGGATGCTCTAATGATAATTACAAAACCGTGTGATTGCTTCGCACAGAACAAATATATTACGAAACATTTCCAGGTTTTTTTTTTCTATTTCACACTTGCTTTGCTAACATGACTCACACATGAAGGTCCCATGGCCACAACTACAGGGATGCATGCATTTTTCTATAGAATGCAAAAGAAGGATACTAAGCTTGACTTCTTACAACAATCTGACATACATGGCAAAATAGATCCGAGGGGGAAAAAGAGATGTGGCAAGGACATGTGGTGGAGCAGCCGAGTATTTAGATTGATCAGATGAACATACGATAGAAAAGCAAAATAAATAAATAAATAAATAAATAAAAGGAAGAAGAAAGAGAGTAAACTTCCATTACCTGAAGGAGCTTGCAAGCAAGAAAAAGAAGGTTGAAGAGCTGATGCTATGCGTATGAATAATTGTATGGGCTTATATATATAGGCGGGGGGTGCGTGATTTAAGGTGAACAATATAGGAAGGAAATAAATTTAGATTAACTTGCACGGTGGCTTGGATTTACATAAGGAAACAGACAGGAATATTAGGCACATTTGTATACGTTTCTTTTCTCCTTAAAAAAATTTTTTTTTTTGGAAATAATTACGTTGATTAAAGAGAAGAAACGATAAATTTTTTATTTGGCAAAGATTTTTATGACAAATTTAAACAGATATTGAATGCGTTGATAAATTTTTGGCAAAGATAAAATTTAGATTTGAACGTGTAAAAGAAGAAAGCTGCATGATTTTCCTTTGATTTTTCAGAAATCTCGTTCTACAGGTGAGGAAATAAATTTCTTTCATTGATTGCAAACGTTTCCAGTGGCAAGCGTTTTATTTTGTAAATGCATTCTTACGTGCACGAATTTAGGAAGAGGAAAAACAATATATCTAGGAAATATTTGCTCTTGCTTTAAATAAGAAGTAAATGTGACTGGGGTGGAGAAAGAGCAAGAATTTATTGCTGAGAATGGTAAAAGGAAATCACAGATTATATACCTATTAACCAAATAAAGTTGTATGTGGATTTGAAATTTTTATAATCAGCATTGATTTATAAAGAAACGACAAAGTTTTACTAGACAAAGATTTATACCAAATTTAAAGCAAATTGAATGCGTTGACTTTTATTATTAATACGTTTTCCTATATACGTTATTTATACCATTAAATATCGTACCCTCTTAAATGCGAAATTATCAGTTTATTAATATGCTATAAATTCTTAACATTTATTACTAAATTAAAAAGAAAAAACTTTGGTTACATCTCTCTCTGATTCTTATTACCATTAAAAGGCGATTTATTATCCAAATGGACCAAATATTACAAATTTTTAAAGCAAGTATATAATCCAATTTTTTATTTATTAAAATTCTAATTAGAGTTATCCTTAAACAAAGTGAAACTTCCATTTATTATTTAGCATTTTGGAAATGATTTGATCAAATTAAAATATATATAAATTGGGAAGTAAATTTTACTGCAAAGAGAAAAATAAACGTAAGAAATATGGGTAAAGAGAAAAACGCATATGAAATAGGCAAGCAGATAGGAGAATGGATACTGCGCATGATTGAGATTTAGGAGAAAATTGTGTTTTGAAAAATGCAAGAAATAAATTATGTTGAATGGAAAAAATCTATGGAAATCAAATTTTTAAAGCAATGCGTTGAATTTAGAGGCAACATACTTGATTTGAACGCTAGAATATTCCTTTCCTCTAAAAACACATGCCACTGATAAATTTACTCATTTACACTAAGGTCATATTTTTAAGAATGTGTACCATAGCCATAATATTTTATGCCCAAAATATACCGAAATAACGGATTAAAATTCTAAACGTTTTCTTAAATATATATACGATATTTATTCCCTAAATTTACGCACCCTTTAAACACGTAATTACCCAGTTCATTTATACACTATAAAAATTTAAAATTTACAACTTAAATGGAATAAAATTTGTTTACATTTTTTTTTTCTTCTGATCTATTTACCATTGACAAAGAAATGTATTATTCAAAATATTACTTAACTTTAAAAGGTAGATAATCCATTTTATAGCTAAGGTAAAAATTATTGTGTTGTTTTAACAGTCCAGAAAAATAGAAAATTGGCGAACGTTTATAAAATTGAACAAAGAAAAGTGTTGATTCTTAGAGTAAAGAAACGGAAAATAATATTTGATTTGAACGTTATTGAAAAATCAATGGGTTTTATTTATTAAATATGTGGAGTCAACGGAAAGAAAATTTATTCCTTTCCCACTTAAAATGCATGTATACTGATTTATTTGATTATTTATATCCAAGGTAATAAATTTAGACGCGTGAAAAACCGATGCAAAGCACGCGCCCAGTTTCATAATAAAAGTGGCGCTTTTAAATTTACGCGTTCTCTTATGTAGTAAATATACGTTAAAAATATTCCATCAATAACACGCATTTTAAACGCGTAATTAAATAGTTTATTTATACACTAAATTTTTTTTTCAAATCTTATTTCTTAATTAAAACTTGATTTTGCTAGAAATTAAGTTATTTACCATCTTCGACAAAAACCCAAATTTCCAATTAAAGTTAATTCTTAACCACGTCAAAATTTCAGAGATCTTATTATTTAATTAAAAATTTGGTCAATTGTTTTTTTTAATCACTTTAAAATTTAGATTTTTATATAATAAACCCCAAATTTTAAAAATACAAGTGAAAAATACTTGTTAAAAATTTGGGCTGTTACAGATGATGCAAAATCTGGATGTCGACGATCAAATTCTTTCCATGCTTCGCCATCAACCGAATGAGCCATTGAACCATCAGTTGACTTATTATAATAATGCCATGTCATGTGTTTAGCATGATTTGGTGACATGAATAACCTTTTCAATCTCGGAATGATTGGGAAGTATCGAAGTTGTTTTGCAGCGATCTTTCTGCAATTATTTTCCATACCTTCAAACTTGTAACGAGGACTTTTACAAATATCACAAATAACCTTCCTATCATTTTCTTTGTAATACAAGATGCAAAAATTCTGACAAACTTGTCATAGCCAAGCCCAAGAGGTTTCAACATTTTTTTAGCTTCATAAAAAAATTTGAATTAGCTTATGTCCTTCAGGTAACATGTTGTCAATTAGTGCACTCATATCCATGAAACATGCATCTGTTACACCTCGTCGAGATTTAAGAGCCATCATTTTGGCACATGCAGATAACTTTGTCTCTTTTTTGCATCCATCCCAAAGTGGTTCATCGGCCGCTTTTAACATGTGTAAGAACTTTTGAGCTTCGGCATTTGGTGATTTCTCTTCCACATCATTATCAAAACCCATCGCATCTAATACCATATCTCTATATGGATTATCATCATTCGAATTATTTGTATCTGACTCTGACATTGTTGGTTCATCAACTTCTTCCTCTCCATGGAAAATCCATTTAGGATAAAGTGGAACAAAACCATTTAGTAATAAATGCTTAGAAATTTCTTCCTTTAATTGAAATTTTTTGTTTTTGCACATGGAGCATGGACACCTAACTGTTCCTCCGTAATCTACTTCTAAAAATGCATAATCAATAAATTTGTTGGCACCATTAACAAATTCTAGATTTATATATCCATCTTTAAGCCTATTATACATCCATGAACGGTCACTCATTTTGAGACTTATCCTACAAAGAAATAAAACTTACTTAATATTTAATAAGAAGTAAAAAGTTATTATAAAACAAACTTATAATACAATGCATACCTACTTTTACCTACGAAAAAGTATGGGAATCAAACATTACACATTCCAGACTATAATAATGATTCGTAACATATAATCAATAGAATATACTTAAAGAAAAAACATGTAGCTTGGTGAAACAATAATAATGATTCAAAATATATAATTCATAGAAATAACGCATAAATAAAAACATTAAAATGGCCCATCGGTAATGTAAGATGGAAACAACGGTCTAATTACTAAAAACAAAAGTGAAAAAGAGTGTTTTCACAATAAATTTATGCCTACGGTGTTAGTTTGTCAAAGCATCTGTTGTTTTTGGTTTTGCACATATATATTAAGAAGCTTATTTTGAATATTTTAATACACAGTCAACTTAGACAACATCCATAAATTTTCAAAGATGCGTTGCATATGTGATATGTCCCTCATGCTTTAGGTGACTATTCAACAGTAAACTGATGATGGCGATGATGATAAAAGGAAAAGATACTTATCTTAAATATTAAGGGATAATTTTTCCTCTTATAATATGTAGAACAAGGTGTATAATACATGTACACGAAATTAGAGCTTATGCACTCTCCATGATCGACACGGTATTACTTTTACTCATGATTATTTCTGTAGCAATATAACACCTATAGTTAGACTAGAAACTGATCGTTTATTTCAAAGATTTAGGTTTATTAACAAGAGGGGGAAAAATTTGTCCGAATAAAAACATGTGATAATTTGTTAACTATAGATGTAGAATACTTTGTTATACATGTAAGAAATTAGAGTTTATAGTATCCACTCATTAAGATTGGTTCAAAACACGGTATGTTACTTTCCTAATTGGTAGAACACGGTGTTACTTGCTTTATTTGGAGTATGATTTTAACATGGTTTTAATTTATATTTGCAGTTCATTTTGCTGGATGCTTTAACTGTATGACAGCTGATAGATATCCTAATCCTACAAGAACATGGATTGGTGCAGTGATGCCAAATTTTAGAGAAGAGAATCTCTGGATCAGATACATAGCAGCAATGTACTGGTCTATTACTACATTATCAACGACTGGGTACGGAGATATGCATGCACAAAATTCAAGAGGAATGTTATTTGACATTTTTTACGTGTTATTTAATTTAGGACTGGTAGCTTATATTATTGGCAACATGACAACTCTTGTTGTGCGAGGGACTAGCCGCACCAGTAACTTTGTGAGTTTTATCAAGTCATTATGTGTTTGTGCGCGTGTGTGTAAAAATAAATGAAAGCAAGCTTCTAATTTATGCTCACTGATAAATTTCAAGGTAGTTGTTATTTTTTTTATTTTACCTTTTTTTCCTTTGAGTTTAGGGTGTTTGTAAACTGCCATTCATTGATGAAAAAAACTGTTAGCTGGAATGAAGAGTGTGGAGAATAATCTTGAGGTTTCATCGAACTTTTTAGTTGTGGCATTACTTTTGAAAAGCATGAAAATGAGTACGCTATATTACTTTTGAACAAAATGAAATTTACATTTGTGTAATATAGCATAATTAGTTTGAACATCATGTCATTTAGTACACCAACAAGTTTGTTATTCTAATCAAGATCCTTAACAAAATAACCTATTTTTTTAGTTTCTTGTGCATTGCTAAACTTGAACAAACAACAAAGCTGTAGCCATTTAGCTTTATCTACTATTCTCTTTTCTATTTATTGTCGCATAGGCATTTCTTACAACTACAAGCAGTATAAAAATTTTTGTCTAAAGTACAAACATCTAGGCATAATACTAGTATCACAACATCATTATCTGCTGAATCAGTCCTACGAAAAAATCAGAAATCAAATACCATATAAATCAAATTGGAAAATGAATTCAACTCTCACCAATTGATAATCAATAAAATCATTCAACACTTGCATTCAAATCAGATAAATTCATGTACAATAATTAGTAGAAATAAGGGATTCAGAAATCGAACCGTTGTTTTCTTCACATACGTAACTCGGTAGCTTGAAGCATCCTTTCTAGTTTCTATCGATTCACAGGATGATATCGGAATGATTCTTGAACACAAAATGATGAAAAACAAAGGTAAAAAATCAGAAAATTAATTGTAATATCGACTTGTATCAAACAAATCTGCATAAAACAAGTAACAGGTCAATTAGAAATTGAAACACAAACCTATATGTTCTTCAACTCTACAGATCGATAGCTTGTCTATGCTGAGGAATAGAGCTTTGATTGAAGGAGGATCGACTTCTAGTTTTTTGGGGGAGAAAATTTCTGGAGGCGGCTAGGTTCCTTCGGTTAATTTGTCTTTTTTCTGAGCGGAGGAAATTAGCCAGGTTTCCTTTTTTTTTTACGTGTGGGAGGTTATGTTTTTTTTTTGAGCGGAAATTAGCAGGTTTCCTTTTTTTTTTACGTGCGTGAGAGGGGTGGAGAATTAACTAATAAAACGTTTATTAAATGTACATAATTTGTTTATCAGAGGTTTTCTTGTGTTGAGACCAACTTGAGCACTATGGTTTAAATTTTTTAGCAATTAATTAAATGCATTTCGTGTTGAGACCCACTAAAGACCATAATTTCAATCTTTTAGTAATAATTAGTGACACAATTATTTTGTCTTTAATTAGACCTTATTTAAAGACAAAAACGTTTTGGATCCCTAAAATTTGTCTTAAAATTAATATTTTGTTGCAGTGGAAAGAAGCGATCATCAAATTCGCGTTGATGGAAATATGCTGACGCCTCTACATCCTATTGGTCTATCCATGCCACGGGGCTATGACCATATCCAAATTGTTATTATGGAGGTACGTTTGTAGTGGTCGTTTGCGGAAAGCAGAAGAATGCCGGGTGAGGATTTTTCGGTTGTAGTTCGTGCAATGAACACAGCCGAATCCTCGTGAAATTGATTGTTGTAATTATTTTAAATGGATTGATCGACCATTGTGCAAAAAGGGACTCGAATACGCCTATGAATTGCAAGCCGAAATTAGTCGTCTCAAAAAGGTGAATAAAGTACTAAGGGAAACCACTGGGAGACCAATATTTTGGTAGTCGTTTGGGCCTAGGATAATGTCGTCAAAATTTCGGTTTTTGTTGAACTGCAGTATTTTGAATATGAATTTTCGAATTGTTTGTTTTTGTTTTATCCCGTATTGTGTGTAGTCAATCAATTGGCTAAACACTGAGGTGATTTTGGTTTTAAATGTATTGTAGAACTATAGTGTTGATTCTGTTGGTGAAATATATTGGTTATATTATTATATTGATTTGATTGCTTGTTTTTTCTTGAAGATTGATTTGTCTTCTTTTGGTTGAAGATTGCTCATAAAATCAAAATCTTCTTTGAAAAATAGGGTATTAGTTCAACAAATTTTTGTTTAGCATTTCGTTACAAAATCAAGATTTTGAATGTAATCTTGTAATTGATTTTGCGGATAATGTCAACGGTTCCAAATATATTTTACTATGATGGAGAATTTTTAGTTGATGATGAAGGTAAACCTAGATATGTTGGCGGAAAGCGAAAAAGATCGAAAATAAAAAGTCATTGTAGTTTTCTAAAGCTTAAACAACGGACATTAATCTTGACAAATGGGCTCTTATTTATTGATATATCCTCTTCTAGAATATTAATCTTGACAAATGTTTTAACTTCGAGAAAAATTGCATGGAAGTGGTTTAAAAAGTTCAGCAGTTGCTCCATGTGCTAATTTCAGATTGTGAGTAATGATGCAAGGTTCAGTTAGATAATTGCCACGATGACATCAAAGGCTGCTACAACACCCTGGGACATGCACTCCGAGTGAATAGCCTTGGGTACTGAATGTCCATGGCTCGTTCACTGTAATCCAATTTTTAACTCTGTCTCCAGATTCTCGGAAGCATATTTGGGAATAATCTTTGAAATCATGCCTAGTGAAGAAAATAATACAAGACACGTTACTTTGTACCACTGCGTTGGAACTTGAAACTCTTTTCTTTAGTTAAGGTTGATGGGTATATTTTTATGAGGTATATAAATCTGTACAACAGCATAAATTATTTTGGCAGATGGTTTCTTTACTAGAATACCATCAAACCTAAAATGGGATTTAATGAGGTTGCAGTATTTTGCTGACTTTTCTATATCATAAAAGAGGTTCATTTTTGTTTCTTGTATTACTCTTAAGAAGAACCATATAACAACAACGATTAAGATAAGTTTACGCACTCTATGTGAATTAAATTCTTACACACTTTTTGTGAAGAAAACCACCGTATCCATCCTCTAAAGCTTGTGAGACATCCCAATGGAAGAGTCTTAACATATGGTGTTATACCTGGAATGTGAATTACATGTTAGTATATTGTGAAATCATACCACAATTTTCCAGTACTCGCCATTTTTTATTAGCTCGTTTATGAGATTGTAATACATTATTCCTTCTTGATTTATTCCTCATTTAAGGTACCATCTGTTTTCACAAGTGAACATAAAAAAAAAGTTGATTTATAAATTTGCTTAGTTGTTGGAATCATATAAGCTTCAGTTTTGTACTTATTTTTCTAAATAAACATCATTTTTAATCTTCATTTTTTCAGGTTCACTTAAGTACAATGGATTGATTTTAACAATGCAGAATTCTAGACCAAGAGGTTGAGAAAGGGTATGAATTTAGTCCCATCTCCTTTATCATCTTTACATCATCCTGCAAGCATTTGACAACAATATCCATTTCCTAATATACATGGTTTATATTGGATATGTCAGCAAGTCATTCTTTTACGATTTCAGTTATTTACTTTGTCTCTGTGGTACAAATCTGTGGCAGCATCTCCATTACTCCTCCCCGTGATTTTATCCGTATAACGATTAGGCATATTTTTATGCTGCAAACAATGAAAAAGGATCAATAATATCCCATATACAGATATGGTGCTAGAAATAGTTATTATCATTTACAGTTTGCATTCTGCTATTCGTTTCAAAAACTAGAATATTTTGAAATATTATACTTCCATTAGATTTTATGAGGCTACAAGTTATATATATTATAATATATTTAGCATATGGTGCTCTTGGTGAGTGAAAGTGTCTGAAATACTAGGTCCTCTTCCTCCTTCATTCCATGCTCCCTCCACCTAAATCCATATCACATATTATGATATGGTTCAACATATGTATATATAGGGCTAGGATCGACTACGTCTCATTTTTGCTACACATCAAATCCCCTTGATTTTAACCACATGTTTCGAATTAAATAATATACTTTCTCTCCTGAAGTGAGATGTGAAGTGAGATGAGAGAGAAGGTATATAATTTAATTCGTAACATGTGTTTGAAATCAGGGAGATTTGAGGCGTAGCAAAAGTCAGGTGTAGCCGATCCTTGCCCATACACAAACTACACATCTACACATCTGATCCTTGCCCATACACAAACTACACATCTACACATCTATGTACAATAAGTAAATAAATTTAAGAAAAACATACCTGGTTTGCAGAAGCTGCAACACCAAATTTAAATTCATTAGAGAACATAGACCTTCCTATATCAACTTCAAGTGGAACTAAAATGGTCCATGGTTGGGGTATGGGTGCTGTATTTTGGCTATCAAAGCATGCAATATGAGTATTTGTCCTCTTGCTCCTGTAACTGATGGTCAACTTTTCCTTTGAAAGAGAAAGACTGGCATCATGTTTACTGGATGCTATTAGAGATGGATCACCTGTCCAATTTGCATGTTCAGAAGTTGAGCCATGGTTTGTTTATTTTAATTGAAGGGGTTTCCTTTTCTTGCTTGTGATTAGTAATACACCTATGTGCATGTTTTTATAGAGGCTGGGAGTATTAGATAATGAAAGTTCTCGTGTATACTGAAGAGGAATGTAAACCGTATTTCATACGCTTAGTATTTTCTTTCATCTAGACTTGGGCCTGCTATGCAGCCCATCCAATATATTGTTTATATAAGCAAACTGATACGTATTGTAAAGTCATTGAAGAATTAATACAGTACAAAATCTCTTTCTTCTTTACTCTGCAAAAGTGCAAGTATACAATATCATTCTTAGCAAATTCTTTCATGGTATCAGAGCAACTGAAATGCCTTGAGGCAGAATTATCAATTCAAATTAGAAAGAAAACTAAAGCGATCAAAGAAGCCTAATGGCAGCAGTCTGTGCGAGAGATTATCATTCGAATTGTCATCAGAAAAACATCATCATTTGACAATATTCTCTAACCCATCAGGTGATATCTCATCATTTGGGTTATTTTTTAGAATTTGCTATATTGTGAAAAACAGGTGCCATACCAAGAAATCATTAAGATTTCTGATTGCAACAAGCTTTCATCAAATAAAATCAAGCAAATTCATAGCAAGAAAGTTCAGATAGTCAGAAAACCCATTCAAGAAAGCAATCAAGAAACATAAAGAAAGCAACTACCACGTCAAGAACCATCAGAGAATAACTCATCATCCGAGTCTTGACTGTAGCTTACCCTTCTTGGCATATATCCAGTGTTCTTGAATTAGCAAGTTTTCTGAACCTCTAATTTCCTGCATCAACCACAGAACTCTTCCATCATGGCTGAAGGAGACAACAATTCAGCAACTTCAGACAGTACAAATAACCCACGGCAACTCATTGATGCAACAGAGAAGTTAATCAAAACTGTTATTAGCCCTCAAAGCCAGTTAATCACAGTCCATTTGGAGGAAGACAACTATCTCTTATGGAAGTTGCAAGTTGAAACCGCAATGCAAGGATATGGGCTAGAAGGCTTTATACTTGGCTCAATTCCCACTCCTCCAAAATTCATCACTGATTCACAAAACAAGATGATTAGCAATGAGGAATACACAAAATTCTACAGACAAGATAGATTAATAAGCTCTTGGCTACTATCATCTATTGACAAAAAACTACTGTCACATGTCATAGGGTGCAAATCATCAAATGATATATGGATTACAGTTGAAAGAATATTCAACACTCAATCAGCTGCTAAAATCATGCATTATAAAAGACAATTGCAGAATGTTACTAAAGGAAATCGGCCAATGAGGGATTATCTTTCACAAGTTAACAACATCTGCAACATGTTGGATGCAGCAGGGCACACTGTGTATGAAACAGAGAAAGTTTTAAGCATCTTGAATGGATTAAGTGAGGAGTATGAAGCAGTTGTAGCAGTTGTATCATCACAACCAAGTCTGCCACCTGTACAGTATGTTCATGCCACACTTCTTGCACATGAAGCAAGAATAGATCACAAGAAATCTCAAGAAACAGATTTGTCAATCAACTATAGCTCAAACTCAAGAAGTAAAGGGCAGAATCAAAACAAGCAGGGCCAATATTCCCAAAGAGGACGCAATTCTAATAGATTCAGAGGCAGAGGCAGATATAACAACAACAATAACAGGCCTAAGTGTCAAATCTGTGGGAAAATTGGTCACACTGCTATTAAATGTTACTTCAGGTTTAATGCTAATTATGCACCAAATCAGAATCAAAGTAATCAAGGAAATGGAAAGTCTGGCGCTAATATGGCTCAAGTACAGTCAGACACTAATAACAATGGTGAAGCAAATCAAACAACAACTACAACATCAGAACATATACACGATGAAAGCTGGTATCCAGACTCAGGAGCAACCAACTATATAACAAACAGTCTTGACAAATTAAATCTTGGAAATAAGGAATATAGAGGTAATCAGTGCATAAGCATGGGGAATGGTGAGCTAGTTAATATCACTCACACTGGAAGAACCAGTATTAATGGCAAAAGACAACTATATCTAAACAACTTATTGAGAGTACCAAAAATAAAGAAAAATCTGTTGAGTGTGTCACAATTTGCAAAAGAGAACAATGTATACTTTGAGTTTTATCCTGATTATTGCTTAGTTAAAGACATGCTAACTAATGAAAATTTTCTGCAGGATGAAGCAGTGAGAGGGCTATACAGATTCAACATTAAAAACAGTTGCAATTCTGAAAGAAATCAGGAATGTTGTAATATAGGTGAAGTGAGTCAGACTGAAGAAAATAGAAGTGCGTTTGATTTGTGGCACTACAAACTTAGGCATGCAAACACAAATGTTGTGAAACAAGTGCTTGAAAGAAATAAAATCATGTTTGATAATGTTACTTTACCATATGTTTGTACATATTGCCAAATGGGCAAAAGTCACAAATTACCTTTCAATGACTCACTAACCAAGTTTTCAAAACCTTTAGAATTAGTTGCAACTGATTTATGGGGACCTGCCCTAATTTGTTCTGATTATGGCTACAAATATTACATATCATTTATTGATGCTTATTCCAGATATACATGGATTTACTTTCTAAAAGCTAAGTCAGAAGTGTATAATGCAGTGATACACTTTATACTACTGGTTGAAAAGCAAACTGGTAATCAACTCAAGATTATTCAGTCAGATGGTGGTAGTGAGTACAAAACTCTCAGCAATTATTTTGCTAAAAGGGGTATTGTACATAGAATAACCTGTCCTTATACATCTGAACAAAATGGTCTAATAGAGAGAAAGCATAGACATATAGTTGAAACAGGACTAACACTACTTGCTCAAGCATCACTACCATTGAAGTTCTGGCGTGATTCCTTTAATACTGCAGTATATTTGATTAATAGACTTACCACAAAAGTTATTAAAGGAATCAGTCCAATAGAAAAACTACTAGGTGTCAAACCAGATTATCAAAGTTTTAAAATATTTGGATGTCTATGCTTTCCTCACACAAGACCATATAATAACCATAAGTTATGTTTCAGGTCTAAACCATGTACATTCATAGGATATGCAGGCAATCAAAAAGGATATAAGTGTTTGGATGAAAGTGGCAAAGTTATAGTTAGCAGACATGTTGTGTTCAATGGATATGTTTTTCCCTTTAAAAGTGCTAGCATTAAAACTACCCAAAAGTACCGAATCCAAAACATTCAGTACCTAATATACCTGTCTATAAAGATATTTCTCATCCTGTGGTGATTGAAAGGACTGCTGAGGAGGACAATCCACAACTCACAATGTCAGATCAACTAGGTCATGAAACATCCAACTCACCCAGCTATCTCAATCAAACTCCTGAAAATTCAAAACAGCAAACAGAGTCAGCTACTAAAAGGGATTCAGAAAGCATACTAGCACAGTCAGAAAATGACAATAATCAGACAAGTACAGATGAATCACCACAGAGCAGAGCTGGTCACCCAATGATCACAAGGTCAAAAGGTAGAATCTTTAAACCAAAATTATACACTGCTACATCAAATTTGGAGAAACTAGTAACCTTTGAGCAAGCTGCAAAGGATAGCAACTGGAAGACAGCAATGGATGAGGAATATAATGCATTACTAAAGAATAATACATGGCAACTGGTTGACCCACCAGATAACAAAAACATCATAGGACGCAAGTGGACATACAGGTTGAAGAGGAATCCTGATGGAACAATATCAAGATATAAAGCAAGGCTGGTGGCAAAAGGCTACACACAACTATATGGGTTTGGTTTTAATGAGACTTTTTCTCCTGTGGTCAAACCAACTACGATAAGAATCATTTTAACTGTTGCTCTATATAATCAGTGGAGTATTAGACAATATGATGTTAATAATGCCTTTTTGAATGGAACTTTACAGGAAGAGATATACATGGAGCAACCACAAGGTTACAGGGAGAATACAAATTATGTTTGCAAACTGAAAAAGGCTATATATGGCTTAAAACAGGCACCAAGGGCCTGGTTTGATAAACTGAAGGCGACATTGATTAATCTTGGATATCAGTCTACAAAATCAGACAACTCCCTATTTATTAAAAATAGCAATAATATAAATGTCTACATTCTAATATATGTAGATGATCTTATAGTTACAGGAAATGATGACAATGAAATCAAATGTCTTGCTCAATATCTGGACAAGGAGTTTTCCATCAAAGATTTGGGCTCACTAAACTTCTTCTTAGGCATAGAGGTCAAAAGAAAGTCCAAGTCAGAAATTATACTTAGTCAAAGAAAACACATTCTAGAGCTACTAGAAAAGGCAAAAATGGACAATGTCAAACCTCAGCCTACACCAATGATAAGCCATCTGTACTTATCCAAAAACAGGGGAGAACACATAACAAACACCAAACAATACATAAGTATTGTTGGTGCTTTACAATATCTAACAATTACAAGACCAGACATATCTTTCAGCGTTGTGTCAATTCATGCAGGAACCAAAAGACGATCACTGGAAAGCGGTAAAAAGAATACTGAGATACATAATGGGAACTGCAAATTATGGACTATTAATGAAGAAAAGCAATCACCTAAACATAACTGGGTACACTGATGCAGACTGGGGAACTAATCCAGATGATCGTAGATCTACTACAGGATATTGCATATATATGGGTGATAATCCAGTATCGTGGTGCTCAAAGAAACAATCTGTAATCTCAAGATCCAGCATAGAAGCTGAATACAGAAGCGTTGCAAGTGCAACGGCAGAGATTATGTGGATACAGTCATTGCTATATGAGCTAAACATCAAATCACAAGTCAAACCAACATTATGGTGTGATAATCAAAGTACAGTATACATGTCAGCAAACCCAATACTTCATTCAAGGACAAAACACATAGAGATCGATCTGTATTTTGTAAGAGAACAAATACAAAAAGGAAACTTGCTGGTAAATCACTTACCATCAGCTTACCAAAGAGCAGATACGCTTACCAAAGCCTTGTCAAAGCAAAGCTACATCAGATTCAGAGAAGAACTGATGGTGGTTGAGATTATCACAGAATCATCTGGAAAAGATGAAGCTGAAGGGTTAAATCAACAAAAGTTAAAGGCTTTCATCCATACAACAGCAGATCCGTCTCCTAAACCCACTTCAGCAACGAATCGACCTGCTCAGAATGGCACAACAACTTCGATTAACTTGAAGAGACAGGGTACAGTGATCAAATCACCCAGATCCATGCTATTTTGCTCTGAATATGAGCAATAATCACCGTTCCCTTAAGGCGGCGCTGAGAAATGTCGCCATGAGAAGAAAAACCTAACGTTGGTTTGAGGGGGAGTATTAGATAATGAAAGTTCTCGTGTATACTGAAGAGGATTGTAAACCGTATTTCATGTGCTCAGTATTTTCTTTCATCTGGGCTTGGGCCTGCTATGCAGCCCATCCAATATATTGTTTATATAAGCAAATTGATACGTATTGTAAAGTCATTGAAGAATTAATAAAGTACAAAATCTCTTTCTTCTTTACTCTGCACAAGTGCAAGTATACAATATCATTCTCAGCAAATTCTTTCAGGGAGCCTGTAAAAATAGTGTACGTATCTTGGCAGTTTGATTGGCAGTGCAGCTTTTATGTATTTAATGGAGATTAAAAAGTAACTTAAAAAATTAACATAAGCAATAGACCATAGCTTCCAGGTGGGGTTTCAATTGCATATAAGAGTTGGTCGCAAGAATAATGTGATTGACATTTGAATGCACATATTATAGTTTTTAATTATACTTTTATAATTCTATATTTAATTTAGTTTTATCTAGTTGGTGGTACTGGATGATCATCTAATACTATTTTTCATGAAGATGCATGCAGATATTATAGTTTGTCATTTTCTTCTACTATGGATATAATTTTGAAGCCATACAATTATTTTAGTTACTCTTCTTACAAATATAAGGTACACTCATGGGTTACAAGTATAACTATTGGTCAACCACTAAGTAAAAGTCAATGCTGCGTTAGCTCTACACTTGGGTGAAATAAGTTCGAAGCAGATATGCTCATTATGTTGTTAACATCGCTGAAAACATATTTATGCCTAGCAATGATGAGAGGAATGCACGTCAATGAAGAAATATGAGAATCAATATGGTTGTTGAATGCAAACAGTGTTGGATGGTGTTGTACTCGTATGCGTATCCCAAAAATCAGAACTTGCATCCAAATTCATATCAGCTGACATTTTAAAATGCATATCCATATTTGCATATCGTGTCTATCCAAAACGATGCAGATATTTGAAAATGCATTTTCATATTTACATCGTGTCTGCAATCAGAACAATGCAGATACTTTTTGATATCCAAAAATATTGTTGAAGTCTAAAGAGTTTTAATTTTGGCTGTTGATTCTTCAAGTGTCCCTTTGATCTGGTAGCATTGTGTGTGTTAATATTCCAAGGCGTCTCTTTGGTTTATGTTTATTTTTCACAGAAAAGTTGTATTGAAGTCTAGGCTATCTAGGCTACGCAGTTGTGTTTTGGTATTTATATACTTGTAATACTTTGTTTTCAAGTCTCATGAAAAAGAAATCATGTTGTAGGTTGGTCTACTATTTATTTTTAAACTATGGTTCCAAGACAAAAACTATTTATTTTTATGTATAGAACATTTCTAAATTTGTTGCATTCAATCTCACCAAGCATAGGAAGAGAAAATCATTTGTAACAGTGAATGAGACAATATTGTCAAAAATCCAACTAGCTTAAATTAATATTCAGATCATATAGTTGTGTTCACGATGGAAATGCATGATTTTTGCGAGTGATGGGAAATGTTTTACTGATTTATAGAAGGAAATTTTTTAAGATTAGCGGAATTAGGCGAAAGGTCGATTCAAGCACATCGGTTGATTTGGGGGCACGACACTTGGCTTGGAGGAGCGTTAGGTGGTGGCGAACCCGAGAAAAATGGGTGACGGTTTTCTTTGGAATGGGAAAATGTGGCGAACTCACGGTAGGGTTTGGGGTAGGGTTTTGTTAAGGGTTGTTGTCGTGGAAATGGCGATGTGGAAGAGACGAGTGAGATGTGCAATCGGGGGGAAAAGATGGGGAAAGTCTTGGCGAACGTAATGGTGAAGTTTTGTGGTATACGGTGGTGGGTGGTGGTGCAGAGAGGCAGAGGGGGTGGCTCGACTATGTTCATGGTTTGGGTACCAGTTCGAAAATTCAAACTGGGCTTGGATGGCGTGTTTCTAGAGGGTCATTGGGATGCGGGGTTGCTAGGCGACCGATGGAGATGGTCAGTGATAAGGTTTCGATCATCGGCAATCGATGTACATGCACGGTGGTGTGCATGCTATAGTCGGTAGGAAAAAAACAAGAAAGGAAAAAAAAGAACATGAGGGAAGGGAGAAGATTGGAAGTTGGGCCGTGATCTTCTTTGCCTTTATGGGTCGGGTCGATATGTTGTGGACTGGTTGTTTAAAATAAAAGCAAGCATAAGTGTTTTAGTAATGGTTAAATTTTTGAATGTTAATAATCCTTCAATTTTTTTTAAGAACATTGTTTTCTCATTAACAAAAATTTCCAATGGATATAAAGTTCTTGTGTTGTGATCCTCTCGGCTAACCCTACAATTTAAACTAAATTTATTAACTAATATGGAACTTAATAGATTTAATAATTAAAGTGAGCTACTAAAAGTAAAACTTATTTGATTAAATCATAAGTAAATAAATAAGTAATTAGATTCTAAATGGTTTAACCTTATAATAATTAATAAAATTTGTTATTTGCTGGATTAGTAATCGGAGTTAACCAAAAATGAATTATTTATAATTTATTAAATTATAAGTAAATTTGGATCAAAAATACAAGTAGATTCAGTAATGAAAATTTATTAATTCTGATTGTAAATTGTTAAATATTAGTATTAAGCATTATTTTAGTTAATGATTTATGTTTTGGTTATTGTCCTTGAATATTTACTTTAACAACATTTGTAATAGATCCCCCTATGTGAATAATTGCCACCCTAAATATAAATTGTTTATTTTAAATAATTTGCCCTTTTTAAATTTATTGCTTGAATTCGAAGAAACCGGAATCGAATATCAGCGTTATCCGGAACCACTTCGATTTGAAAATCACTGCGAACCTGTACGGGTCTGATTTTAGAGTTACCATGCTGGAATTGGATTAATTTGACAAAATCAACTATTTTAAATATGTAACTATCCTTGGACATTATGATTGTGTCGACGGATTTCTATTAAAGGGTTTTGGTTATAATCAGATAAAAAAATCGTCATGTTATACGAGTTATCCTAGTTTTAAAAGATTTTTATAACTTAAGTAATTTGAAATTTAGTGGAGGAAATAATAAATGTTTTTATTTGGAACATTTTTGCATATAGAAATCTTTGTTTAAAACAAGAGTTGTTTGAAGATGAATTTATTTTGGATTAAAATCCAAGAATGGTTTAAAAATTTAAAGTGCTATTTGGTATGTAAATTTGACAAATATGTATATATGTGGATATATTTGATTCCAAAATTGATTTGAGATGAATACTGGTGTTTGAATTCTGGAATCCCTCTGAGAATGTGAAGTATAACGCAAAGGAAAATAAGTTTTTTAACTTATAAGTGGGAAGTGATATTAATAAGAATTGGATTTGGAATGAAAAATTTAAATTGAGTAAGGTTAAATGGATTGAATGGAATGTAAATTTACTCAGGACAAGTTAATTAAGTTTTGAACTTATAACCTGAATTGGAAATTTCAGTGTGAAACTAAGATTTAACTTATGAGAGTTAAATGAATTAAATTGTAAAAGAAAAGGAATGGATTTGATGAGAGTTGCAAAAGGGAAGAAACGTGTGTAAATGTTTTCAAAATGATTGTTTGAAATAAAAACGGGTTTCAAATCCTGGAAATGTGTGATGGATATTGTTGATTGGTGTTTTAGATAATTTGAAGGTGTATTTTCTTTGATATATCCTGCTATCGTCCTGTTTATTATTGATAGTATATAAAACTGTAAATTGGATTATTTCGAATAAATTAAAAAGTGGATTGAAATGATATATCCATTACTGAAATTAAATGGAAATAAAACTTTATTTTGAAACTATCTAAATCATTTTTATTTTTCAAAATAAAAATGAATTTATTGAATGGAACTATTTTGAACTTAATTTTGAAATGTTAAAACAAAACTTATCAACCGGAATTGTTGAAAGAAATGGGCTTAAACTTTTGAAGTTATAATTGGGAAATAAATTGAATTCCAAAAATCGATTGTTGTAAAAAGATTTGGACTCTTACTCAAATCTTAAAATAAGTTTAAGTAAGGGTAATTTAAATGAATATTTGAAATTTGGGCTCAGAATTGAATTATTTTAAAGACTTGGGTTGTTAAATTAAATATTGAGGGTTAATTTGATTTAAGTGATTAAATCGGTATTTTGAAAACCAAACTCGAATTTATACAAATCGAGATGGCTTAAAATTTGAAAATGGAATTGGAATTAATTCAAATTGGAATTAAATGGAATTAATTGGAATTGTGATCGAAGTTGAATTAGTTCCAATTCAAATTGGAAATTGATTTGAATTGGAATGGGAATCGAAGTTAATTCAAATTGGAATCTAGATTGAAACAATTTGAATGGAAGTGGAAAATGAAAATTCATTTGAATTGGAGATTGGAAACTAAATCAGTTTGACTCTGAAACTAATTTCAAATAAATTATTTTAATACAAACTATTTTGAATCTATCTTCTTAAATATTCTAATTATTTTGATTTTCTTTTCAAGCTATTTACTATACTAGCCATTCTTTTTAAAACTCAAACTATCTTATATTAACTATTTAACTATTTTACAATGATTCAAACTATTTGCTAAATTCAAACTGGTCAGAGTGGAAATTGGTTATATTTAAATCATGGATTTAAATACGAATTTGGATAAAATTGAAGTAATAACCCATATGGAAAATTGAAGCAATTCTAAATTGGAACCGAATTGGATGTTGAGGCAAAAATGATTTTGAAGTGAAGGAGTATATTTTTGAGTAAATATGATGATTTTAATATAAAAGGTTGGATAGTATTATAACTGAAACTCACTTTATAAGAAGTAAGTAATGTTACAAATGACTTTGAAAAAAGGAAATCGAACTTGAAAATTTTATTTCGCACTAATGAGATTATAAATGTTAGTTATATGTTCAGATTTCCTTGTTGAATTTATAATTAGAAGAAATGATCTTGGAAAGATATTTGAGGGTACTAAAATTGAGTTTATATAAGTATGAAGTGAACTCAGAAGTTATCGATCTGAAAATTATTCGAGTTGAAGGAATGATTTTATATGTATATGAGAATGAAACTGAAAGGGTTCTGAAACTCATTGATTTTGAAAGGCTTTTGATTTGGCAAAAAAGAAAATTTTGGAAATTTGGTAAACCAAAATCGAGAATTATCAATTTTGAAGATATCAATTTTGTTAAATGAGGTTTATATATGATGCATATAAAGAGTATGATTTGAAAGGTACTATATATGTATATAATATGATATGTTTTGGGAAAAGGTTGGAAAAAAGGCACTCCATTGAGAGTCGAAACTTATAGTAGGAGATCCACTAAGTGGTTCTGCCTAGAACCCTAAGGGCGGGTTTAATGAGATTAGGATCCCAGTGGACGTCCAGACAAAACTCGAGTTCCTGAGATTGTGTTTAGGATAGCATAATTTGTGTGGCGCTGATGCCTATAGTTACATTGGTTTTATGCTATGACGACAACATAACCCTTGTTTAACTACGATCTACTGTGTTCCATAGCGTAAGTCGTACGGCAGTGATTGCCTACGATCTACGTTTGACTTCGCTGGGAGATTGGCGTAGCATCAGTAGATTGTGATCTATGTGGTCCATAGAGAAATTCGTGTCGCGGCGAGTGCCTACAGTCTACATTGGAAATTGACTAGTGTAGTCTGTGATCTATGTGGTAAAGTTTCGTTTGGTAGCATAATTCGAGTGGCGTTGATGCTTACAATTACACGGGTTTTGTTGTGATGGCAACGCAACCCTGGGTGTAGCTGCGATCTGTTGCATTTCCCATGGCGAAGTCGAGGGGCACAGATGTCTACAGTTTTCTTATGGATTTCACCGGGATGGCGAGGTAATCATCGTTGTAACGACCCGCCCTTCTGACCGCCCCCAGTCGGTAATTAAACCAACTTGAGACGTTCAAAATGACGGATTGTTATTCAGTTTATAGAGTTTAAACAGAATCAGCCACAAAATCACAGAATAATCATAATATTTTACATAAATGAATTTTCTTACATATATCAGAGTTTATACAATGCATTTAAAATTTATACAGCGGAATATATCTTTTAAGTACAAAAATTTATCTCCGAAAAGCTAAAGTGAAGCGTTATCCCCCCTTCTCTCTCTAACTTCGCTGCCTGAAAATCTTCAAGCCGTAAAATACTGGGTCTGACCCGAGTATTACATTCAAAAGAAAATAATACACAGGTCAGTCTAATTCAAACTCAGTTATTAGTGCATAGAGGCAATAATAATCAAATAATTAGACGACGGTCAAATATAAATTCACCTATTCGATCCTTTAACAAGAAATCGGATAACGGTAAATATAACACTTAACAGTGTTAAACAACAAATCAGTAGATTCAGATTATCAATGAAGATAAATGAAAGGATTATCAATGAAAATAATTTTGAAAAAAACATCAGAATTGCCTAAACGGGATTAACTACAAAATCATCAAAATCGATTCAAAATATATTGAATTGTCAACATAAAACAATTTTCATCAAAAAGAAAAAAATAATAATTAAAACATCAGATTTGGTAGGGCTGCAGTACACGCACTTGTGTACGGCCTAGCCACATTTAAAATGTTAACCCTGTGTGGCTGCAGTTCACGCTTGTGTGCACTGCCTCGCCACTACCGTAATGAAATATGCAAAAGATCATAAATCAAAACAAAATAGGATATCAATAAAACAAAACCGTGTGGCTGCAGTTCACGCTTGCGTGCACTGCCTCGCCACAACAACATGTGAAATCATCTCAATAGAGAATACTATCAGAAATCAATGCTGCAGAGGTCAAGTCAGTGACTCAACACAGCTGCAACATGGTCAAAACCAAGAAAACAAATATGAAACATTTCATATAACAACGCCACTATCTCAACATTCAGAGTATCATCGACACAGTCAACTACAAGTATTCACAAGCTAATGCAAATTCCAGCTACGAATGAGCAAGTGTATTTGCATATTAATTATGCAAACACAGGTTGCAATGAAGACTACACACTGTTCAATGCACTCAAAGTCAGAGATTTAAAACAACTGAATACACTGGTAAGGAACGGCAAATTCAAGTGCAAGGATGTGTGCATAAATGGATGCAGTCACGAGTGACGAAAAATCTGAAGTCACATATGAAAATATGATATGCCTCAAAGTCCAAAACACAATAACAACAGTGCACTAAGTACAACTGCATGAAATGAAGCAGTAACTTATGTTCAATGAACATGAAGGCAAGGCACAAGTCAGGTAATGGTAACGTCAAAACATCAAAGTGAGAAATGCAAGCGTAGACAAATGAACACAGTGAACATACATAGGCAGTGCCTATATAAACATGTGATACAATACATATATACGGCAGTTCGAATAACAATGCGACTCAAATCAAAGTGTGTACGAGTGGCAACATGTTACAGTAAGGGACAACATGAAAAAAATGTTTGCATGCCCAAAAGGTCAGAGGCAATATAAATGCAAACTGCACATGAATGAAGACCACACGGGCTCTGTGCATCCCAAATGCTCAAATATACAACAAGTGTATACATGTACATGAAGACAGAAGACAACATAACATGACCAAGAAATGCATATACAAGGATGAACATACATGCATCATAGGGTTTGGTATAAGAAACTACTCAAGTGCAACTACCGAATTTAAACAACAATACTGTACCAAATGAATGACAACCCCAAGTGCGTATGTACAATGGCAAGGAAATCAACATCAGACCAAATTCAAATGCCACAGCAAACATGGTTCAAAACAACATACACCTACATATATACATGAATGTATATATACAAATGATCAATACAACATGAACCAGACCGAACCAAGAATCCAATAATTACAACATGAAGGAAACAACTACGAAGACACCAGTAATGCAGAGAAGCAGTGCCAAAAGACCACAGTAAACCAAGTTTCACAATGAACATCTCAATGAATTTAAGATGTCAAAGTCAAGGTAAATTCTCCTCCAAAAATATTTTCACAACTAAGTTTGCAGATTTCAAAAATGATCAACAGCAGTCCAGAGAATCAAAATATAATTTCAAACAAATTCACGACATAGCACAAACTCAAAAGCTCAATATCCAACAAAAGTATAGTCTCATAATTTAAGAATAATTAAAACAATATCAATGCAAATGCACAAGTACAGCTCGAGCTCAAGTCAACATATATGATCAAGCTAATAATATGCAGTAACCATGACATTAAAGACCAGAGCATCCAAAAACACTGTCGAAGTCACTCCGGACTAGTTCAGGAAGAACAAGAATGGCTAGAGGCAAAGTACACAGAGAAGAAACAGAAATTCACAAAACATTTCTTTGTTAAAAGGGTCGAAGTAACCACGGTCAGCGTCAAAGCCGAAGTCATCAGAAAACAAAGTTGAATTTACAAATCAAAATCAAAGTTGACTAAGTCAGAAATCAACGCCAAGAATATCAAATAACAAATTCATTCAAATCTGTTAAAATTAGAAGAACATCAACCTCAAATTAAAATTGAATAAAATGGTGGTTTAAGTTAGATGTGAGTGAATAACATCACTCACCTTTGTTCAAGGAGCGCAAATCCAGTTAGCAGCCGAAACCCCTCTTCCAATCCACATGAACCAAACTCGAGATCGCCAATTCGAAACCGAGCACTTCAGAGATTCGAGCGAAACCCTAGCAAGTGGCCATTTTTACCTTTCGTTTGCTTTTTTTTTGCGAGGCGAAAATAAATGGAGGAACGAACGAAAATTAAGGAACGGCGGCCATTTTTTTCTCAGAGGAGTTTGAATTTTTTTGGTATGATTTGAAGAGGAATGGCGAAAATAAAAAGGGAAAGGGGTCGTGTTTTTGCAGAGGAGATCGTGATTTTTGGGCATGGTTGAAGGCGTGGATCAAGGCAAGAATTTGGGATCTGGTTGAAAAGAATAAGGCAGTGGGATTTTTTTTCTTTATTTTATGTTTATTTTTATATTTTTTTCATTTTAAATTCAATTTGTTTTGTATAATTATTTTTTTTACTTTGTTTTGTAAATTTTGTTGTTTTAATTTTTTACTATGTGTATTTCTTTATTTATTTTGTATTGATTAAAATTTTATTCCTTTTTATTTTAAAGAAAAGAAAAATGTTATTTAAAACTAACCATCCATTTATAAATTTACATAAATAATAATTCTTGTATCCAAATTATTTTTCTAAGTCATTTGTTTGAATTTAAAATACAAATTCAATATTCAATTTCAACTCCAAAGTCAAATTTAAATTTTTATTCAACTTTTTATAGATTAAATTTTAAAATTTAATCGTCAATTTATCCTGAAAACTTGAAATTCAAGTCAATCATCATTTGAATTTTTAAAATTAATTAAATATTTTCATTTTTAAATTGTTCAAAATTCAGGGTTATTACAGTCTCCCCTCTTAAAATAATTTCGTCCCGAAATTATAAGTTAGGAAAAATGATTGTTAAAATCTCACCGATATTTATACCTTACACAATTTCACCAAGCTCAAGACTTATTAAAAATAAACAAATATAGGATCCATTCCATTTGTTTTATCTCACTAGCTTTGTTCATTAATTTCTAAAATCAAGATGTAAAAGTCTTTTACCAAAATTTTCGACTTACGAAACTCAAATTTAAACTTGAAACTCTTCATGCTAAAGATTTGCATATTATATCTATATATATTTTTTTCCAAAGTTGTGGACTTTCAAGATATTTTAAAAAATATTCTTCCTTAATTCATTAGGTTGGAATTATGTAATTCTAATTTCAGACTATTGATTTGCTATCTAAAGTTTTGAAAATACTTGCTAACTCGAAGTTTAACAAGTCCATTGTCGTTCTCACAGACATTAGGCATATGCTGGCCAGGCGCAGGACTAAAAATCTCCAAGTACTAAATATACTTGCTTCAACTCCCAGTGAAAATAATTTTAAAATTCTTTTAAAAATGGATATGGAAAACACGTTCCCCCATGGATCACAGTTTACCCGGCGGTTACGCTACTATCCCAGTAGAATCGCTTGTAACTTTAGATTTCACATCCCTCTTGAATTTCTCCATGGTTGTTGCCATAGATCGCGGTTCACACGGCGGTTACGCTACTATCCCAGTAGAATCGCTTGTGACCGTAGGCATCTCGCCCCTCAAATTATGCTTTGGCCTCTAGATCACAGTTTACGCGGCGGTTGCGCCACTATCCCAGTGGAATCGCTTGTAACTGTAGGCATCACGCCCCACGAATTACGCCAGCATACATCATCAATTCACATGATCCCAACACGATGATCCATCGTGGGGGATTCCAGTCCCAATGGACATTCCACTAATGGAAATTCTACATAGCTACGATTTTCAAATGGACACTCACACCGAGTTCCAATCACCTTCGCAAATTATAAATGGAAGGTACATTTCCATATCCTCAGTTTAGAAAACATATGTCATATACATATAGTACTTCATTTCACATTTTGTACATATCATACCTATGTAAACTTACATAGGATTTTCATAATAATGACTTTCCAAACTGATAGTTTTCGAATTATTACATTCACATATATAAATTACGAAAACCACAATATCCCAAACTATAACAAATAGAGGATTCCAAAATTTTCCATCTCGTGTAAAATATTCCTCTAAATCGATTTGAAAATTTAAGGTTATCTCAAACCCAATTCACATTCATAATCCAATTCATTATCGACTTCACATTCGATTTGGATTTCACGTTACATCGTCAATTCTCAACACATAATTGATGTCTACCGATATATAACCTCTAAGCTCGTACGTCTCAAAGAAGGGTGTTAAGCTAAAAGAATAAATTCTTCGCCACTATAGATATATATTTAATAGAGATCAATTGCTATGTCATCAATTCACAATGTTAGACATACAATCCAAATCGACTATTCGAAATTCAAAGCTCAACTTATATTTGTTTTTGGTGTCGAAGTTAAACTCAATTTAACTCATAGTTCAATCTTTTTGAAAAAAATTCAAGTTGAACTAATCGTTCAAATTTACCAAAAACATCTTTACAAGATATATATAATTTTCCACACTTAAACATTTGAAACAAATTTCAAATATTCATTTTTTTCAATTTATCTTTAAAAGATAGAATTTCAAACTTTCCATTTCATATTGGAAAACATTTCCATACTTAATAATAAGTAATTCACAAATCCATTCATTTTCAACACTTGAAAAATATTCAATATACTTAAATCATAATCAAGTATATATTCCATTCTTTAAGGAAAGCGTTCTTTTAAACACATTTATTTGAGTCAAAACGAATGTTGCGTAAAACATTGTTACGACAACTCAAAATCACTAGTATAGGGATTCGAATTTAAGATAGATATATAAATCCCAATACTATATAAAACATTTCCATTCGGAAACCATTTACTATAACAACAGTGTTATAGTCCACCATTTCCTTCTTTCTCGAAAACGCCTATTTCAACAACGAATGTTGAAATCTATGTATTCGATAGTTAATACATTTTTAAAACATCTTTTAAAACCATTAACTTTTTCAACTTCAACTTAATTCATAGTTTGAATTCCTCATACTTTTCACAATATTAATTTTAAACCGACTTCAAACTTTTCAATATTAAGTTTTTCACTTAGTTTAATTTTCCGCACATTTAAATTCAAATTCATCACTGAATTTATTTAACCTATTATGGATTATCATGTTGACAACTTCAAATTTGAAATCTAAATTCTATTTGAACTTTGCATTTGCTTTTCTATTTCCAAAAAAAATCAACTATTTCTTTAGTAAGTCATTCATCGACTTGGTTCCATTAAATTTATATTTCCACATTAACCATTTTAGGCATTAGTTTAAACTTGAAATATAAGCTTTGCATCAAAATTAGTTTGATTCCTACAGTTAAGTCAACAAATAAACTTCCTTCCCAAGATGCTATTTCATTAAAATATTTCCTTCCGTACAAAATTATACATAGCTTAATACTTTTAAAAGACGTACATAGAAGATTGTGGATTACAAAAGATAGTATTACAAAATATATTGATTGCTTCAAATATACTGATTGGTTTAAGATTCAGAATTATTAAGGACTATCGACTTCCTGTCTGGTAGTACGCATCTTTGCCAAACTTTCATCTTCGGATTGCACTATTTCAGGTTGTATTAAAGGAGAATTAACACATTCAAAATCTACATGTCCCAAATCCCTACAGTTCGCGCAAAAATATGAGATGTTTCCATCCTTATCTATCACCTTTACACTTTTCGCTCTAGCTGGTCGGGCTATAGCTTGCTTTCCATGCTGTCTCTCGGTGCAGTTTCTGGCTATATGTCCAGTCTGACGACAATGGTAGCAGATTGTCAATCTATCGACGGGTAAATCGAGTACGCGCTTTTTGTAACGACCCGTAATTTTCGTTAGTTCAATTTAGTCATTTTAATAGGATTTAAATAATTTAAGTCAGAAAGAAATTAAGATCTGTGATTTTTTTGAAGCAAATGACTAAATGAAATGAAACCATGGGAAATTAAGTCTAAGAATTTCCAGTTGGAACAAAATGACGAGAAATTTAAGTGCTGTAAATTGTTATTTATAGGCTAAGAAATTAATATAAGAAAACAAATGGGAAGATTTCATTTATTTCATGGTTTTAATTCGTTTTTCTTTAATAAGTTGTAATTGAATTTAGTAGAAAATAATATGTATTAAACCTACTTATAGAATTCGAAGCTAATTCAAATGAATTTAAGTAGTGAAAAGGCTTTACCTGTATATATATTTAATATGAGAAATAAATGGGAATATTAAATTTATTTAATGCAGTAAAGGAATGAAAACGGAAATTAGAATAAATTAAGGAATTCTGTAACGCAAGTAATAAATCTGTACCTTGAATGAACGTTTCACTTTGATAAATTATTTAAATGAGATGACTTAATAAATAAATAATTAGGTCAATCGGTATGTGGTGAAATTTGATGTTGAAATATTTTGTAGATAAGGGTTTAGGTGGAATGAGTTAATTTATGAAGTAAAGGATAGAAATCATATAAAACGTTAAGCAAGTTGATTTATGTTGCAACGTAAGGTAAATGTAAATTCCAATGGAAACGTATCCTTATTTTAGGTAGAAATTTCAGGTATATTGATAAAGTGGAGAATATACACTTAGTAATAAATATTAGTACAGGAAAAACGAAATGGAAATATTGAATTTATTTAATTCGTATATATATTACCTATTTATATGGCCTATTAAATTTAATCGGATATCAATGGCAATTAATTCCTTAAATTAGTGCAATCAATGTATGATTAATTGATAACGATGAAAAGGTTGATTATATTCAGTGTGAACAACGTAAAATATTATCATAGCATGATACTTGGTTTGAATAGAAGGGTGAAATTGGGAATCAAATTTTATTTAATGATAATAACGTTAGTATTGGTTAATAAATAGATTTCAATGCAGTAACCAAATAAATGGAATAAGATGAGTATATATTGCATAGAAATGAAATGTAAATTGTCACATTTGGTTGGAGCTAATTTTTAGAAACATATAAATGTTGAATCAGTAAATATTAAATTCCATTTAATATAAGAATTCAAAGGTGGAAGATTTACGTTTGGGTTGGAAAATGGATAGTTATTAATTTAAAAGTGACCATTTAATAAATTTATGCAAACGTGATATAATGTAAATAGATGGAGATCAACTTGTATTTATGTGGTTAAGGGAATTTAATTTTTATAGTATGATAATCGAAATTAATGGGAGTTGGAATAGCTAATTTATATGTTAGTTGAAATTTAGCTAGAATATGTAGATATTGAATGATAGAAAAAAAAAAATTTAAATGGATATAAAAGTTTCAATTATACATTGAATTTCATACTCGCCATAAAAGGTTAATTGAGACCAAAGTAGTAGTATAGGAATCTAACCTTCTTTATTAATTTGGATTTATGGCAATAGTTAATTTCATAAAATAAAGGTAAAGCTAATTCAAATTTAACTGGACCATTGTTGGTATAACTTTAGAAGCAAGATTTATTTATGATTTGAGTATTTAATTCAACAAGTGGTATTTACGACAAATAAAATAGAATTGAACGTAAAATATTACGTTATTAAATTGAAATGGAATTTGTATACATTGAGTGAAATCTTAAACTAATGTTAGTATTCGTCGTATTTACAACAATAACTTTGAATAATATAAAGGAAGTGAATATAATAAATTAATCAAATTTATAGTGTTGAATTCAATTGGATTGGAATTTATAAATAGTTAAGAAAATAAGGGTTATTAATAATTTGGAATTTAATTATGGTAAAAAGGTTAATTGCAATCCAAAGATGAGTTGGAATGGGAATCAAGTATTTATTTAATTTGATTTAAGAGGTGAGAATAAAGGTATAAGATTTAATAATTGGGTTTAGAATAAAATTTATAATCTCTAAATAATAAGGAAGTGCAGATATTTAGCTGCAAAATTTTAAACTAATAGATTTTTATTCACAGCCAAGCTAGGTAAATAATTTAGAATTGATTGAAGTATATAAATAATGAAATGGGGCCTATATTTGAAATTGAAATATAGAAATTGGATTTTTAATTTATTTAATGTATTTAATAAATATTAAAAATAGCCATTTTTGTCACGGACTCGGATTTCGACGAAACCAGTTTCATCGGATCCGTATCGGTGAATTATTATAGGGTTTCAAGTTTCGTACTGATCGGACTTGTCGTTTGATCGTACGGACGCGAAACGCCTTGAAATCAATTTTATTAAAAATCAATTTGAAAAAAAATTTAGAAATCTTGTTTTCAGCATAACTTCTTCATACGATCGAATTTGGACGTGAAACTTTTTCCATCGCGTTCAGAATATTTTAAAATACCTATCTGGATATATTGATATAACCAATTCGACTCCGGAGGCATAACGTGCTTTTCGAGGCATTTTGTCATTTCAAACCAATTTGAATTTAACGGTAACCTACGAAAATGATGGAATTGGCCTTCGAAACCAGTACCATTGCGTTCAGAAGGCCTTTTTATGTTAGGATAGCCTGTCAGCATGCTTGAATCAGAGTTCGGGCTGTTTTCGGACCGCACTATATAAATACGTCACGCATCTCGAAAAATATATTATAATATTCCAAAACCCTAGCTTTAGTGCAGCCGCCGTCCTCAGATTCGATGGCCGAAAACTTTCCAAACTTAAAACACTAAAATCTCTCAGGCCGTTCGATAATTCAAGTTAGCATCAAAAGGGAAATTGAAGAGCTTGGTCCCCTCTTCACATCGGTACGGCTGAACCACCTTTGTGTGATTGGAGACGGATGGAATTTGAGCGAGAGGGGAGGGCGTTCGGTGCTGTTTTCGAAGTGGAGGAGGGCGTCAATGGTGGATGGACTCACGGCGTAGGAGGAGTGTGACGTGGCCTACGCGATGGTGACCTTAGATCTAGGGCCGAGTGAAGGTATGGTCGAAGACGCAGAGCAATGATGGGTTCGTTTCTTTTCCAGGCACGAGCGTACATTTCGTTTTGGGAAGAAGGTGGGGGCTCTCTGTTTAGTGACGTGGCAACATCTAATTGGGTTTGTTTTGTTTATTTTAAAATTTTGTTTCCAAGCGTTTAATCATATAACTTTTACATACGATCTCCGATTCAAGCGAGATTTTTTTTCTTAGGTTCGTTTTTAAATTCCGGATCTGATGACGCTGGTTTGGACGAATTCTGAGACGGGCGAATTTTTGGGTTTAAATCGGGTTTGAATTCGATTTAAATTCCAAAGGTGAGTGTTTTAACCCACTCACAATTACTAGAAGCTTTTATGTTTGTTAAATAAATTTTAGAAATGAATAGAAATTTATTTATGAGCTTTTGGCATGTTATTTCATCCATATCTGTTGAATTGCATTTATTGAATTTAGCTGTTAATTAAATTGATTAATTGCGTATTAATTTGCTGTTAGGAATTTTGTTTGCATATGAAATGCTAGTTAACAGTTATATAAATTATCTCTAAATATAAATGGTTAGATTAATAGTTGAAATTTAATTTGAATAAACTGACAGTTATTACCCGTTGCATATTATCGAACTAATATTGTTATTGATTGATATGGGTTGATAGTGATTGATATTGATTGATGGTTGAAATTGGGTGATGGATGTGTTGTTGAATGGATGATTTATGTGGATATCATTAAAATGCCAGTTATCATGCATTTTACATTTTTCGGGATTGCGGTTTGAAATGATATACAACCGCAGTTTATTTTTAAATTGCGGATTGAAATGATAAATATCCGTATCACTTGACCATAGGATAGAAAATTATATACAGGCACCGCGGTCTATATATAACTATTTTTAATGTGATTTCTATGGTTTGGATGGAATACGGTTTATAAAAATCTTAAATTTTATACTGAATAAATGTTTCTTCCATATTTATATACATAGGAAGTTGAAATTTTGAAATTAAAAGGTGAATAAATTTCTTTATTAAAAATGGAAGAAAATTAAGAAAATGGAGTTTGATGATTTATATCCTATGTTTAAATATTAAGTTGGAAATTTTAAAGATATGATATTTATAATTGGATTTTTCCAAAATATTTTGAAATGAATTTTCTAGTAAAATTTGAATTTGGAAATATATATATATTTTACTAGAAATTGAAGTCTTATTAATTATGGAATCTATGTGAATATTCAAGGCTAATTAATAGAACATTTGATTCGAAAGAATAAAATCCAACTTTAGTTGAAATATTTATACTCAAAATGGATATACGTATATATATGAATTTATTGGAATGGTTTTGGAACTTGAAGCGATATTAAATTTTGGTTTTAACTTTAAATAAAGAAATGTATTGTAAAGCCACGAGAAATATTTCTTTTCAAAGTAACATTTAAGTTAAACCACTTATTTTATATACTGTTGAATATCCAAACCATTTAGTTTTGAAAGTAATGGTTTTAAAAACTATGGATTTCGAAGTATTATGTTGGAAGTTAATATTCAAATATTTCGTTACAAGGAATTATAAATTTTAAAAGTGGCATAATTTTTGGAAAGATTTATATTTGGGAAATGATATCATTGATTGGGTTTTATAAAAATAATATCAAATGGATCTTTTGGGTTTTAAAGAAGAAATGATATCGTAATATTTTGGTTTTGAAATGGATTTTATTTTGGTTTTAAAAGTATAAACTATTTTTAAATGACCGCGGTGTTATAATAACGATGGGTTGGCAAAGAGACCGGGATCGGATATCTGACATACTCTCTGTCGATACCGAAAACCACTTTGACTAACCGTGTACGCGGTGGAGATTCCAGAATGAAGTAGGTGGTGGCGACGTTTCCTGTAAGGTAAATACGTGGACCCAACTCCCGTGAGTTGGCATAAGGTGGCTAAAACAGGAGCGATTCTCAGGCCAATGAGGTCATTCCTCTGATCGGACGCTCCTCTTCGATATTATACTTTGACTTGGATTTGATTCAGTGGCCACTTCTATATTTTGATTTTGGGGAGTTAGTCCGAGGTGGGCGGTAACTGCGGCTACGCGTTTCCACCAGCCTGGATAGCAATTGGTATATCTACCCTGGCATTGCCTAGTTGTGCCGTGTCACCTACCATATCGAGCCTTGTACGAGTTTGGTTTTCTCCCGTAGCCCGTGTGGTATCCTCTAGTTGCTTCCCGAGTAGGAGGAGCTATGGTATTGGATGGACTACTGGGACTATTACGTGTTAAGGTGGAAAATGTAAAGCCTTAACGCTATTTAAAAGTATGTTTATTTTACTATAGACACTATTATAATAGCGCAATATACTACATAGTAAATAGTTTAACGGATCCTTAGGAGATGTAAATCCCGAACATCTCTTGAGTTACTGTACTCATATTTATTTCTGTTTATTTAACTTACATAAGATTTTCTAGTCTGACTCGGGTGTTTTTGTCTTTTCAAATTCGCTCGGGTCAGTCCGAGCATTTCAGGATAGCAGATTTTAGCTTTGGAGGACGAAGACGAAGAATAAGTATTATGTTATATATAGTATTACACCACACTCTTTCTATTCCGCTGCATTGCTTGTATTGGTATGTGTAACTCTGATATTTATTGTAAAAGAAGAATCAAGCTTTTGTAAACTGTTTATGAACTGTATATTTGTTATTATATTTTATCCTTCCGCTGTGAGATTCTGTTTTTGTTTTATTTCTTCTCTGTTTTTCTTATTTACCCCATAACAATCCGCCCTTGCGTATGCTTTGAATTGGCACGTGTGTCGGTTTAAAGTGTGCAAAAAGGCGGGATGTTACAGTTGGTATCGGAGCTTTGGTTTAGCGATAAACCTTGGCTTTGTGGGGTTTGACTCTTTGTTAATAGCGTAGTAATATCCTATGGGAGTCGCTGAGTGTATATATATGAGAGAGCGTACTTGTTAGTGTTAATAAAGATTTTGATATTGTGTTAATCTGTTCCGCTTTGTATTTATAAATTCTGGTTGATGCATGGGACGCTATGACATCAATAGGGATTTCTAAACACTTAATAGGACAGACCGACATAATATCCGTTTTAATATAGGTGAATGAAATAATTTTGCCTATTATATTTTCTATATATAAACATATATATATTTGGTTGATATAGATTGGGTGTTAGAAAATAAAAATATCTATAATAACTGAAGCTAAGTTGAAATTATGATAAATCAAATTGGAGATTTTAGAACTTAAGTCCGGGATTTTTTCCAAATCTGCTTTCAAAGAATTTGTGAAATTTATTGATTTGATTTATAAGTATTTTCTTATATAAATATTTCGTATAAAGTGGAAGAATTGTTTTAAAGAAGATTTTGGAAAAGAATTAAATTCTGTACTTTCCTCTCTGTCGCTGGAAAATAAATTCGGTGATGACGGCCGCATCATCGACTTTCATTTTCGAGTTTCGAAGGGGAAAGGCCACTGTAGTAAATTCTACTGCAGATTTATTTTGAAATTTTCTAAAATTTTTCTTTTATTGTTCTAAATATAATTAGAGATATAAAGGTTGCAAGAAATTAATTATCTATTATTTTGGAATAAATTGAAATTTAACCCGGTATTTAATTCTAAATTTTTCCGTTAATTAATTGTTTAAAATTTGTTAGTTAAGTAATAAATGAATTGAAACCTCTAATTGAAATAAGAGAATAATTGCAAAGCTATAAAGAGGAATTTGCATACATATGAGACAAAGAGTAATATGGATAAACATTAAATTTAATTAAAAGAATGGAGATTAAACTTGTATAAGTTCAATTGCAATTTCCTTAACATAAATAACTTACCCAAATATAAAAGTTGAAGTGTTAAATGAGAAACTGGAATTGAATATTTTACAAGTAGGAATTTAGGAAAAATGAAGTATTCAATAAATTACTGTTATGATAAGAATTTATTGGTATAAACTTAAGTGATAATTGAAATTTTACCCAAATTAAAGGTGAGTATTATTAATAGGTGATTTTTAACTTAAGTAAATAAAATGAAATTCTTTAATAAATAAAGATTGATGTGTAGGGTTATAAACTTAAGTATGTCTTAAAATGCTACTAGTAATATAATAAAATGTAGGTAATATAAATAAATGTCTGTAAACCCTAGATAATGAATTAATAAGATCCTTTATTTATAAAAATGGAGGTTTTAAGGTTAATAATTTAAGTGTAAGTAGAGGGTTACTGTAATTAAATATAATAAAACGTAAACATTAAATAAAGGAATGAAATTAAGGGTAAGTTGAAATTGTAATTAATAAAACGAATATATATTTATTGAACCATTAATAAATAAAAAGGAATTGAGAAGAAACTTGTAAATTTTCACTTGCATTCTTAAACATACATAACTTACCATATAATAAAAGCTGCAATGTTAGTAAGAAAATGTAAGGGGAAATCTTACAAGTGAAGCTTGAGGTAATTAAGGTATTCAATAAATTTGCTGTTATAAATGAGAATTAATTGTATAAACTTAAGTTAAATTGGAAATTTTACTATATAAGAAAGGGTAAGTAGTATAAATAGATGATATAAACCTTAGTCAATAAATTGGAATACAATATAATGAATTTGGTAACTAATGGAAAATGAAAATTGTAAGAAACAAAGAAATCCCTCCATAAATGAAAGAAAGAAAATAAAACCACTGAAGCATGAAATAAATGTATAATAAGCTATTGTGGTGTTGATTTGAATTGTTTGGTTGATGTATGGTTGTTGGGTGAGGAATTTTGAAGTTGTGGGATGGAGAAATAATCTATCTTTGTTCCATCTAAGACTGTTGAGTAAAGGATGCACTTGATAGTTATTTTACATTTCGTATAATTTCGGAATTTGAATCTAACAACTAATTGTTTGTTTGATTGAATGATTGTCTGTTGGTGGCATGTGCTGTTTGTTAAAATTTATGGTTGTTGCATTTGATTGGATATAAATGATTGAATCTACCCAAACATCTCACTGTAAAATAAATATTTAACCTTTTAGATTATATAAGTGAATACAGGGGTTGGAAGCAACTGCTACTGCTTTTAGTTCCAAAATAATAAGCGTTTTGCCCGACAAATAGGTACGTTTTCGGATTACGATTAAAGCGCTATTTATATATTTTCCCGTGTGGGATATTTTATTTTGGATATATATGTAACATATTTGTATATTTGGATATTATATTTTCTCCAGAGTCCCTCCGTACAAAGGAGACTCTGCCAAAATTTTTCGTAAATTTTGGACTTAGAATTTTGTTGAAATTGTTTTCCAACTTTAATAATTCAAGTATTAAAAGACATAATGATTATAAAACAAGTGTAATTCATTAAAGGAAATTAATTTAGTAAATTATTGTTATAAGTTAATATTTGAAATTAGATATACTGTTTATTCTTCCTTCTCCCTTCCTTTTCCTTTTCGGGGACGAAAAGTTTTGAGTGGGGGAGAGTGTAACGACCCGTAATTTTCGTTAGTTCAATTTAGTCATTTTAATAGGATTTAAATAATTTAAGTCAGAAAGAAATTAAGATCTGTGATTTTTTTGAAGCAAATGACTAAATGAAATGAAACCATGGGAAATTAAGTCTAAGAATTTCCAGTTGGAACAAAATGACGAGAAATTTAAGTGCTGTAAATTGTTATTTATAGGCTAAGAAATTAATATAAGAAAACAAATGGGAAGATTTCATTTATTTCATGGTTTTAATTCGTTTTTCTTTAATAAGTTGTAATTGAATTTAGTAGAAAATAATATGTATTAAACCTACTTATAGAATTCGAAGCTAATTCAAATGAATTTAAGTAGTGAAAAGGCTTTACCTGTATATATATTTAATATGAGAAATAAATGGGAATATTAAATTTATTTAATGCAGTAAAGGAATGAAAACGGAAATTAGAATAAATTAAGGAATTCTGTAACGCAAGTAATAAATCTGTACCTTGAATGAACGTTTCACTTTGATAAATTATTTAAATGAGATGACTTAATAAATAAATAATTAGGTCAATCGGTATGTGGTGAAATTTGATGTTGAAATATTTTGTAGATAAGGGTTTAGGTGGAATGAGTTAATTTATGAAGTAAAGGATAGAAATCATATAAAACGTTAAGCAAGTTGATTTATGTTGCAACGTAAGGTAAATGTAAATTCCAATGGAAACGTATCCTTATTTTAGGTAGAAATTTCAGGTATATTGATAAAGTGGAGAATATACACTTAGTAATAAATATTAGTACAGGAAAAACGAAATGGAAATATTGAATTTATTTAATTCGTATATATATTACCTATTTATATGGCCTATTAAATTTAATCGGATATCAATGGCAATTAATTCCTTAAATTAGTGCAATCAATGTATGATTAATTGATAACGATGAAAAGGTTGATTATATTCAGTGTGAACAACGTAAAATATTATCATAGCATGATACTTGGTTTGAATAGAAGGGTGAAATTGGGAATCAAATTTTATTTAATGATAATAACGTTAGTATTGGTTAATAAATAGATTTCAATGCAGTAACCAAATAAATGGAATAAGATGAGTATATATTGCATAGAAATGAAATGTAAATTGTCACATTTGGTTGGAGCTAATTTTTAGAAACATATAAATGTTGAATCAGTAAATATTAAATTCCATTTAATATAAGAATTCAAAGGTGGAAGATTTACGTTTGGGTTGGAAAATGGATAGTTATTAATTTAAAAGTGACCATTTAATAAATTTATGCAAACGTGATATAATGTAAATAGATGGAGATCAACTTGTATTTATGTGGTTAAGGGAATTTAATTTCTATAGTATGATAATCGAAATTAATGGGAGTTGGAATAGCTAATTTATATGTTAGTTGAAATTTAGCTAGAATATGTAGATATTGAATGATAGAAAAAAAAAAATTTAAATGGATATAAAAGTTTCAATTATACATTGAATTTCATACTCGCCATAAAAGGTTAATTGAGACCAAAGTAGTAGTATAGGAATCTAACCTTCTTTATTAATTTGGATTTATGGCAATAGTTAATTTCATAAAATAAAGGTAAAGCTAATTCAAATTTAACTGGACCATTGTTGGTATAACTTTAGAAGCAAGATTTATTTATGATTTGAGTATTTAATTCAACAAGTGGTATTTACGACAAATAAAATAGAATTGAACGTAAAATATTACGTTATTAAATTGAAATGGAATTTGTATACATTGAGTGAAATCTTAAACTAATGTTAGTATTCGTCGTATTTACAACAATAACTTTGAATAATATAAAGGAAGTGAATATAATAAATTAATCAAATTTATAGTGTTGAATTCAATTGGATTGGAATTTATAAATAGTTAAGAAAATAAGGGTTATTAATAATTTGGAATTTAATTATGGTAAAAAGGTTAATTGCAATCCAAAGATGAGTTGGAATGGGAATCAAGTATTTATTTAATTTGATTTAAGAGGTGAGAATAAAGGTATAAGATTTAATAATTGGGTTTAGAATAAAATTTATAATCTCTAAATAATAAGGAAGTGCAGATATTTAGCTGCAAAATTTTAAACTAATAGATTTTTATTCACAGCCAAGCTAGGTAAATAATTTAGAATTGATTGAAGTATATAAATAATGAAATGGGGCCTATATTTGAAATTGAAATATAGAAATTGGATTTTTAATTTATTTAATGTATTTAATAAATATTAAAAATAGCCATTTTTGTCACGGACTCGGATTTCGACGAAACCAGTTTCATCGGATCCGTATCGGTGAATTATTATAGGGTTTCAAGTTTCGTACTGATCGGACTTGTCGTTTGATCGTACGGACGCGAAACGCCTTGAAATCAATTTTATTAAAAATCAATTTGAAAAAAAATTTAGAAATCTTGTTTTCAGCATAACTTCTTCATACGATCGAATTTGGACGTGAAACTTTTTCCATCGCGTTCAGAATATTTTAAAATACCTATCTGGATATATTGATATAACCAATTCGACTCCGGAGGCATAACGTGCTTTTCGAGGCATTTTGTCATTTCAAACCAATTTGAATTTAACGGTAACCTACGAAAATGATGGAATTGGCCTTCGAAACCAGTACCATTGCGTTCAGAAGGCCTTTTTATGTTAGGATAGCCTGTCAGCATGCTTGAATCAGAGTTCGGGCTGTTTTCGGACCGCACTATATAAATACGTCACGCATCTCGAAAAATATATTATAATATTCCAAAACCCTAGCTTTAGTGCAGCCGCCGTCCTCAGATTCGATGGCCGAAAACTTTCCAAACTTAAAACACTAAAATCTCTCAGGCCGTTCGATAATTCAAGTTAGCATCAAAAGGGAAATTGAAGAGCTTGGTCCCCTCTTCACATCGGTACGGCTGAACCACCTTTGTGTGATTGGAGACGGATGGAATTTGAGCGAGAGGGGAGGGCGTTCGGTGCTGTTTTCGAAGTGGAGGAGGGCGTCAATGGTGGATGGACTCACGGCGTAGGAGGAGTGTGACGTGGCCTACGCGATGGTGACCTTAGATCTAGGGCCGAGTGAAGGTATGGTCGAAGACGCAGAGCAATGATGGGTTCGTTTCTTTTCCAGGCACGAGCGTACATTTCGTTTTGGGAAGAAGGTGGGGGCTCTCTGTTTAGTGACGTGGCAACATCTAATTGGGTTTGTTTTGTTTATTTTAAAATTTTGTTTCCAAGCGTTTAATCATATAACTTTTACATACGATCTCCGATTCAAGCGAGATTTTTTTTCTTAGGTTCGTTTTTAAATTCCGGATCTGATGACGCTGGTTTGGACGAATTCTGAGACGGGCGAATTTTTGGGTTTAAATCGGGTTTGAATTCGATTTAAATTCCAAAGGTGAGTGTTTTAACCCACTCACAATTACTAGAAGCTTTTATGTTTGTTAAATAAATTTTAGAAATGAATAGAAATTTATTTATGAGCTTTTGGCATGTTATTTCATCCATATCTGTTGAATTGCATTTATTGAATTTAGCTGTTAATTAAATTGATTAATTGCGTATTAATTTGCTGTTAGGAATTTTGTTTGCATATGAAATGCTAGTTAACAGTTATATAAATTATCTCTAAATATAAATGGTTAGATTAATAGTTGAAATTTAATTTGAATAAACTGACAGTTATTACCCGTTGCATATTATCGAACTAATATTGTTATTGATTGATATGGGTTGATAGTGATTGATATTGATTGATGGTTGAAATTGGGTGATGGATGTGTTGTTGAATGGATGATTTATGTGGATATCATTAAAATGCCAGTTATCATGCATTTTACATTTTTCGGGATTGCGGTTTGAAATGATATACAACCGCAGTTTATTTTTAAATTGCGGATTGAAATGATAAATATCCGTATCACTTGACCATAAGATAGAAAATTATATACAGGCACCGCGGTCTATATATAACTATTTTTAATGTGATTTCTATGGTTTGGATGGAATACGGTTTATAAAAATCTTAAATTTTATACTGAATAAATGTTTCTTCCATATTTATATACATAGGAAGTTGAAATTTTGAAATTAAAAGGTGAATAAATTTCTTTATTAAAAATGGAAGAAAATTAAGAAAATGGAGTTTGATGATTTATATCCTATGTTTAAATATTAAGTTGGAAATTTTAAAGATATGATATTTATAATTGGATTTTTCCAAAATATTTTGAAATGAATTTTCTAGTAAAATTTGAATTTGGAAATATATATATATTTTACTAGAAATTGAAGTCTTATTAATTATGGAATCTATGTGAATATTCAAGGCTAATTAATAGAACATTTGATTCGAAAGAATAAAATCCAACTTTAGTTGAAATATTTATACTCAAAATGGATATACGTATATATATGAATTTATTGGAATGGTTTTGGAACTTGAAGCGATATTAAATTTTGGTTTTAACTTTAAATAAAGAAATGTATTGTAAAGCCACGAGAAATATTTCTTTTCAAAGTAACATTTAAGTTAAACCACTTATTTTATATACTGTTGAATATCCAAACCATTTAGTTTTGAAAGTAATGGTTTTAAAAACTATGGATTTCGAAGTATTATGTTGGAAGTTAATATTCAAATATTTCGTTACAAGGAATTATAAATTTTAAAAGTGGCATAATTTTTGGAAAGATTTATATTTGGGAAATGATATCATTGATTGGGTTTTATAAAAATAATATCAAATGGATCTTTTGGGTTTTAAAGAAGAAATGATATCGTAATATTTTGGTTTTGAAATGGATTTTATTTTGGTTTTAAAAGTATAAACTATTTTTAAATGACCGCGGTGTTATAATAACGATGGGTTGGCAAAGAGACCGGGATCGGATATCTGACATACTCTCTGTCGATACCGAAAACCACTTTGACTAACCGTGTACGCGGTGGAGATTCCAGAATGAAGTAGGTGGTGGCGACGTTTCCTGTAAGGTAAATACGTGGACCCAACTCCCGTGAGTTGGCATAAGGTGGCTAAAACAGGAGCGATTCTCAGGCCAATGAGGTCATTCCTCTGATCGGACGCTCCTCTTCGATATTATACTTTGACTTGGATTTGATTCAGTGGCCACTTCTATATTTTGATTTTGGGGAGTTAGTCCGAGGTGGGCGGTAACTGCGGCTACGCGTTTCCACCAGCCTGGATAGCAATTGGTATATCTACCCTGGCATTGCCTAGTTGTGCCGTGTCACCTACCATATCGAGCCTTGTACGAGTTTGGTTTTCTCCCGTAGCCCGTGTGGTATCCTCTAGTTGCTTCCCGAGTAGGAGGAGCTATGGTATTGGATGGACTACTGGGACTATTACGTGTTAAGGTGGAAAATGTAAAGCCTTAACGCTATTTAAAAGTATGTTTATTTTACTATAGACACTATTATAATAGCGCAATATACTACATAGTAAATAGTTTAACGGATCCTTAGGAGATGTAAATCCCGAACATCTCTTGAGTTACTGTACTCATATTTATTTCTGTTTATTTAACTTACATAAGATTTTCTAGTCTGACTCGGGTGTTTTTGTCTTTTCAAATTCGCTCGGGTCAGTCCGAGCATTTCAGGATAGCAGATTTTAGCTTTGGAGGACGAAGACGAAGAATAAGTATTATGTTATATATAGTATTACACCACACTCTTTCTATTCCGCTGCATTGCTTGTATTGGTATGTGTAACTCTGATATTTATTGTAAAAGAAGAATCAAGCTTTTGTAAACTGTTTATGAACTGTATATTTGTTATTATATTTTATCCTTCCGCTGTGAGATTCTGTTTTTGTTTTATTTCTTCTCTGTTTTTCTTATTTACCCCATAACAATCCGCCCTTGCGTATGCTTTGAATTGGCACGTGTGTCGGTTTAAAGTGTGCAAAAAGGCGGGATGTTACACTTTTTCCTTTTCACTTTAGGGAAATGACTAAGAAAATGCCCTTTCCCCCGACATTTAAAACACACAATCTATGGACGAGCGAACCGGTCATCCACATTCCTTTTCTTTCTCCTCTCTCTACACGTAACAGCAAAATGTCCCTTTTTATGACATCGATAACAAATAACCCCATCATATGGACCAGGTGCTTGCCTTTCACTGAATCTCCTTTCAATTTCCGCACGTGCCGCTTCTGCTTCTCTACGGCCAATTGCTCTTTGTTCACGGCGTGCTGCTTTTTGTGCTTCGGTTTTCGCCATTATAATTAACAAGATGTTTTCGAAGTTTCCTATCAATATTTGCAATCCTTATTAGTAGAGGTTGGATTATTCAATCATTTTCCCAAGACATATCCTTTAATATTTTATTCACTGTCCAAAATCGTGAATATACTTCGTTTATTCAATTCAATGTTTGTACACATTTATTTAAAGGATTATCCACTGTCCAAAATCGTGGATAAAATTCCCAACCAACATTTACTATCACAATATCTAACATAAAGGATAATTCGCAGTCCAAAATCACGAATATATCTCCTTTAATAACTTCTATGTTTCATCTATCAAATTCAATTGGTTTCGAATTTATAAACAATCTTTACAAATTCCATTTCTATTTATAAAACTTTGATTTATAAATCTCCTTTATTAATTCAATTCAATTTATATAACCCAGTTATATATCAAAAGTCCATTTATAAGTTAAGTACTTATAATCCATTTATTTTCTAAATCATTCTTCACAACATTTGAAATCAATTTTCAAAAGAATTCAGAATCAAATTCCCAAGTTATAGTTTAATGATCCTCTTGGTTATACTAAATTGACACGTCATTTTATTTCACAATATTACTTTGGAGATATTCGAAATATTTAATTTAAACCAATTCATTAATTCGCTTCACTTTTTTTTATATTTTGTTTTTCATAAATCTCAACAATTCGATAATGGGTTTTCGAATGATCAGGACTCAAATCTAAGGAGACTTTACCGAAAAGAAACTATCGCAAACCTAAAATTAGAGAGGGGAATTTCCGAAAAAATTGGAATTTTCAAAATACCTTTTATTTTCAAAAACAACAAATTTTTATACTTCTTTAGATTTGAAAAACGTTTCTTTAAAATGATTCTAGTAACTATTCATATTAAACATCATAAACTGAGCTTTGTATAAACCAAAGCTCTGATACCACTTTTTGTAACGACCCGCCCTTCCGACCGCCCCCAGTCGGTAATTAAACCAAATTGAGACGTTAAAAATGACGGATTGTTATTCAGTTTATAGAGTTTAAACAGAATCAGCCACAAAATCACAGAATAATCATAATATTTTACATAAATGAATTTTATTACATATATCAGAGTTTATACAATGCATTTAAATTTTATGCAGCGGAATATATCTTTTAAGTACAAAAATTTATCTCCGAAAAGCTAAAGTGAAGCGTTATCCCCCTTCTCTCTCTAACTTCGCTGCCCGAAAATCTTCAAGCTGTAAAATACTGGGTCTGACCCGAGTATTACATTCAAAAGAAAATAATACACAGGTCAGTCTAATTCAAACTCAGTTATTAGTGCATAGAGGCAATAATAATCAAACAATTAGACGACAGTCAAATATAAATTCACCTATCCGATCCTTTAACAAGAAATCAGATAACGGTAAATATAACACTTAACAGTGTTAAACAACAAATTAGTAGATTCAGATTATCAATGAAGATAGATGAAAGGATTATCAATCAAAATAATTTTGAAAAAAACATCAGAATTGCCTAAACGGCAATTAACTACAAAATCATCAAAATCGATTCAAAATATATTGAATTGTCAACATAAAACAATTTTCATCAAAAAGAAACAAAATAATAATTAAAACGTTAGATTTGGTAGGGTTGCAGTACACGCACTCGTGTACGGCCTCGCCACATTTAAAATGTTAACTCTGTGTGGCTGCAGTTCACGCTTGCATGCACTGCCTCGCCACTACCGTAATGAAATATGCAAAAGATCATAAATCAAACCAAAATAGGATATCAATAAAACAAAACCGTGTGGCTGCAGTTCACGCTTGCGTGCACTGCCTCGCCACAACAACATGTTAAATCATCTCAATAGAGAATACTATCAGAAATCAAAGCTGTAGAGGTCAAGTCAGTGACTCAACACAGCTGCAACATGGTCAAAACCAAGACAACAAATATGCAACATTTCATATAACAACGCCACTGTCTCAACATTCAAAATATCATCGACACGGTAAACTACAAGTATTCACAAGCTAATGCAAATTCCAGCTACGAATGAGCAAGTGTATTTGCATATTAATTATGCAAACACAGGTTGCAATGAAGACTACACATTGTTCAATGCACTCAAAGTCAGAGATTTAAAACAACTGAATACAATGGTAAGGCATGGCAAATACAAGTGCAAGGATGTGTGCATAAATGGATGCAGTCACGTGTGACGAAAAATCTGAAGTCACATATGAAAATATGATATGCCTCAAAGTCCAAAACACAATAACAACAGTGCACTAAGTACAACTGCATGAAATGAAGCAGTAACTTATGTTCAATGAACATGAAGGCAAGGCACAAGTCAGGTAATGGTAAAGTCAAAACATCAAAGTGAGAAATGCAAGCGCAGACAAATGAACACAGTGAACATACATAGGCAGTTCCTATATAAACATGTGATACAATACATATATACGGCAGTTCGAATAACAATGCGACTCAAATCAAAGTGTGTGCGAGTGGCAACATGTTACAGTAAGGGACAACATGAAAAAATGTTTGCATGCCCAAAAGGTCAGAGGCAATATAAATGCAAGCTGCACATGAATGAAGACCACACGAGCTCAATGCATCCCAAATGCTCAAATATACAACAAGTGTATACATGTACATGAAGACAGCAGACAACATAACATGACCAAGAAATGCATATACAAGGATGAACATACATGCATCATAGGGTTTGGTATAAGAAACTACTCAAGTGCAACTACCCAATTTAAACAACAATACTGTACCAAATGAATGACAACCCCAAGTACGTATGTACAATGGCAAGGAAATCAATATCAGACCAAATTCAAATGCCACGGCAAACATGGTTCAAAACAACATACACCTATATATATACATGAATACAAATGATCAATACAACATGAACCAGACCAAACCAAGAATCCAATAACTACAACATGAAGGAAACAACTACAAAGACACCAGTAATGCAGCGAAGCAGTGCCAAAAGACCACAGTAAACCAAGCTTCACAATGAACATCTCAATGAATTTAAGATGTCAAAGTCAAGGTAAATTATCCTCCAAAAATATTTTCACAACTAAGTTTGCAGATTTCAAAAATGATCAACAGCAGTCCAGAGAATCAAAATGTAATTTCAAACAAATTCACGACATAACACAGACTCAAAAGCTCAATATCCAACAAAAGTATAGTCTCGGAATTTAAGAATAATTAAAACAATATCAATGCAAATGCACAAGTACAGCTCGAGCTCAAGTCAACATATATGATCAAGCTAATAATATGCAGTAACCATGACATTAAAGACCAGAGCATCCAAAAACACTGTCGAAGTCACTCCGGACTAGTTCAGGAAGAACAAGAATGGCCAGAGGCAAAGCACACATAGAAGAAACAGAAATTCACAAAACATTTCTTTGTTAAAAGGGTCGAAGTAACCACGGTCAGCGTCAAAGCCGAAGTCATCAGAAAACAAAGTTGAATTTACAAATCAAATTCAAAGTTGACTAAGTCAGAAATCAACGTCGAGAATATCAAATAACAAATTCATTCAAATCTGTTAAAATTAGAAGAACATTAACCTCAAATTAAAATTGAATAAAACGGTGGTTTAAGTTAGATGTGAGTAAATAACATCACTCACCTTTGTTCAAGGAGCGCAAATCCAGTTAGCACCCGAAACCCCTCTTCCAATCCACACGAACCAAACTCGAGATCGCCAATTCGAAACCGAGCACTCCAGAGATTCGAGCGAAACCCTAGCAAGTGGCCATTTTTACCTTTCGTTTGTTTTCTTTTGTTTGCGAGGCGAAAATAAATGGAGGAACAAACGAAAATTTAGGAACGACGGCCATTTTTTTCTCAGAGGATTTTGATTTTTTTTTTGCGTATGATTTGAAGAGGAATGGCGAAAATAAAAAGGGAAAGGGGTCGTGTTTTTGCAGAGGAGATCGTGATTTTTGGGCGTGGTTGAAGGCGTGGATCAAGGCACGAATTTGGGATCTGGTTGAAAAGAATAAGGTAGTGGGATTTTTTTCTTTATTTTATGTTTATTTTTATATTTTTTTTCATTTTAAATTCAATTTGTTTTGTATAATTATTTTTTTACTTTGTTTTGTAAATTTTGTTGTTTTAATTTTTTACTATGTGTATTTCTTTATTTATTTTGTATTGATTAAAATTTATTCCTTTTTATTTTAAAGAAAAGAAAATTGTTATTTAAAACTAACCATCCATTTATATATTTACATAAATAATAATTCTTGTATCCAAATTATTTTTCTAAGTCATTTGTTTGAATTTAAAATACAAATTCAATGTTCAGTTTCAACTCCAAAGTCAAATTAAAATTTTTATTCAACTTTTTATAGATTAAATTTTAAAATTTAATCGTAAATTTATCCTGGAAATTTGAAATTCAAGTCAATGATCATTCGAATATTTAAAATTAATTAAATATTTTCATTTTTAAATTGTTCAAAATTCAGGGTTATTACAATCGTGCTAACTATGATCCATTGGAGGGGGTGATGATTTCCATAACATTTTTGAAAAGGTTTTTCAAGTATTTTCACCGACTGTTGAAAACGGGTCTACTAAGTACATGTAGATTTTTAGTCCTATGCTTGATCAACGTATGACAGAATTTCTGTGAGAACGAGGATGAACTTGTTAAGACATCGAGTTATAAAAAGTATTTTTATATAAAACTAGCTTGGTAATACTATATAAGTTAAAGTGTTTTAAAAATTGTATAATAAAAGAGTAAGGAGTTAAAATGTTTAAAGGATGATCTAACTAACAATAAACATCAAAATTCTAATTCTCGCTTCGTTCCTTTTCGAGGACGAAAAGTTCTAAAGGTGGGAGAAATGTGACGACTCGGATTTTCTGATGTTTGTTATTGGGTAATTAACTGTTTCCAATTATTGAAATATTAATTTATTAAGTCGAACAAATAAATTTCAGATAATTAAAATATCTGAATATATATATGTATTGATTAAAAACTTTATTTAATCTTAAATTTTAAAATTCCTGGGTATGATAAATTATATGTATATGTAAACTCCACCATTTGAATTAAGATAAAATATCCATGAATATATATATAGATAAATATATTCATAAGCTTTATGATAATTAAAAATATATATACACATGTATATAAGTATATAAATATGTATATGTGCATATATGAAGCAATGTAAATGAGAATGTGTATAAATGAAAATGTAGATATATACAATATGGAGGAAAATATATGTAGGTAAAAGTATATGTTAATATAAAATAATGTATATGTAAATCCCTTAATATATATATATATATATATATATATATATAGTGCATGAAAGTAAATGTTTATACTTGGGGAAACATCATCATGGTAAGTATTTAATTCTAGCAAGCCAAAACCTAAAATCAAGTCCCATAAAATAGCATACCAACTCATATAATCAAATCAACCTTCATATGAATTAAATCAAAATGAAACAAAAGTAAAATAAAATAAGAAATTTAAGGCCTGTATATGAATAATAGGTTTCAGCCTCTTATTTACTTGTTCCGCTCATCTACATACCATATGTTATCACACATATACCATTCTAGTTGTTTACACCAAAATTGGTCACAAACCCCAAACGTCGTGAAAGCACCAATATATGAATATAGATCAGCAATATCTGGACACAAATCTGAAATTCAAGCAAAATAGAGAACAACAATTCAGGAATAACAAACAATGATACGAGATTTATAGTGGTTTGGCCATCTCCGACCTACATCCACTTCGAACGATAATCCTTATTGATGTTCTTCGCAGATTACAATTGATTATAGCAGATTACAATGAAGAAATTTTAGTACAACAGTAATGATGAAGTGTAAAGTTGAATCCGGCAGAGTCTGGACGTTAAATAGCCAAAAATATCACTTTTCGGTAGGCTCTAGGGGACTATTTATAGGCGTAGTAGGTTGATACCTCGCTCAAACTTTGGGAGACTCATTCAGGCATGTGAGTGGGCCCACGCGATCGATCCCATGAAAATTCGACTCGATCCGTGATCGATACGAACCAATATCGTATCGATCAAGATTTTGCCGAATGGAGTTGAAACTTGACATAAACCTTCCTTGGCTTGTACGTAAGCTCATGTTGAAATTTCCTGGCATTGGGACCAATGGATTGTGACATACGATCGATGCAATCTCGTATTTTTTGAAGGCTGGTGAGTTCGAATCCATAGTTTTGTACCCACCCCCTTCGTGTCGATCAAAGGCACGTGCTTGCTCGTGACGTGGAACGATAAACTAGGGTAGATCCACATTCTTCGCCGCGTTGAACGCTTCTCCCCTCATGTCATGGACGCTCTTCATTCGTATCCACACATCGTGCTCACTCACATCCATGATTTCACAACGTTATGTTCGCATCCATCGATCCACTCCCTTTTTCGTATCAATTCCACGGTTACATTTCATGTCGATTCGGCAAATGTTGTTCGATATGAAGTGACCACATGGAAAGTGTTTGATCGATACGATATGTAGACGAAAACGGGGACCAACGGATGGATACGAAAATCGTCTCAGAATGGATAAGAATGAGGCCTTACCTACTGGATACGAACCAGAGAAGATTCTGATGGATACGAAAGCATCAATTTCCCCCATGATTGATACAAAATCATCATTCAAAGTGCACTGCTAGTCTCCATCCCGATCGATGCGAACGTCATCGATGCGAACCTAAGCCGATCGATACGAACAGTATCGATTCGAAATACTGCCTACGGACCGATACGAAATGTATCGATACGAACCACCATTCACGTGCTTAAACCCATCCATATCTCGAGCATACGAACTCCGATTGACCTAAAAATTGTAACATAGCCTCCCCTTGCCTTGATCGTCATTCCCAATCGATCTTGCCTCGATTGGAGCTTGGCCAAATTTAGACGATATCGATCACAACCTCTTTTCTAATCGATCTCGCATCCTGACATCCATCCTTTCATAGATATTCTGTTGATATTCCAGCCTTGACCGAAGGGTAGGATAACATTTTCCCCCCCAAAACTTGCCTTGTGATAAGGTGTGTTTTGAATAGTTTCAAATCCGATATCTGAAGTCCATAGCCATATCATCCGAGTGCATCGTTCTTGACTGCTCTGAGTCAACGTCCGATTCTAAATCCAGTGACCAAAGCCTTCACCAATTCTATATCCATCCGAATTCGATAACCGAGTCTTAATCCATCCTTATCCAATAACTGAATCCAGGACCTCTCCGGGTCGATATCCAAATCTATAACCTCTCCGGGTTCTTATCAAGCGCAATCCACACTTGACGACCGTGGTCCAGTGTCCCTGGATGTCGTATAATGCCATGGCTTAAGTCCTGCGCCAAACCCTGGTCACTCCGGACCCTTGTCGAGCATAGTCCATACTCGATGACCTGTAATAATAACGATAATGTAGGGCTTAAGTCCTAGGCCGAATCCTGATTACTCCGCACCCTTATCGAGCATGGTCCATACTCAACGACCTGAATAAGTCGATTTGCCAGGTTTGGGCAAAGCGACTCACCCCTTGCCAGGTATAATCCATACCCGATCATCGTTTGCCAAAAACCAAACAAAAATCCAATCAAAATCCAATCCAAACCAAATCAGAAAATCAAAATCCACATCCAAAACCAAAACGACATCCAAACACGAGAATAATCTTCCAAACAGAAGTCCAAACCAGAAAACAAACAGAATCAGGAGTTCAAACCAAACTCCAAAACCAAGCCAGAAAAACGAGTATCCAATCCAAAAAAACAGATTTCACAAACCATAGCATCACGGTTTATCACCATTCAGAGCATGCCTATGTGCCATCTCTGTCCCCGTACATGAGTAAATGACTTTGTCGTTTGCCAGTAGCTTGCTATTTATTACATAACATCCTAGGTAATTGATAACCAATCGACCATCATCCTTGGGCCTCACACGATCATTATTTGAGGTAGACGGTGCTCGCTCCTACTCCACCGCTGCATTCCGAGCCCCGACATACTGCCTCAACTGTCCATTCCTCACATGCTCCTCAATTAGTCCTTTAAGTGCCTGCAGCTGTTTGGTATCGTGCCCATCCAAATCGTGGAAGACACAGTGCCTTCTTGATGCCCTTTCACGTTCAGAAGGTTCTCTCCTAGCTGTCCTTCGATAGGGAAGGCGATTTCGGGTTTCAATGTATATCCGCTCCAATGTTTCATTCAATCCTGTATATGTAGAGAATTTTGGTTCTCTCAATCGTTTCTTATCTTTTTCTGAGCCATCGTCAAACTTCCTTTTTCCTTTACCTTTATCCTTATTCGAGCTTCCGCCAGATGGCCCTCCATCTCAACTGTATACACCTCCCTTAACTTCAAATCTGTACATGCATCTTCTTGTCGGAGGAATCTCTCAGCTTCGTGAAAGAATTCCCCAAGATCCAGTGGTGGGTCCCGTATCATAGATAGTTTGAAATCTAAATCTTCTCTGACTCGTGAAACTGCTGCCATTAAAACCATCAATGGATTCGGCCGATCCACCGAAGCAATCACCACATTGAACCGAGTTAAGAAAGCTCTGAGTGATTCATCCGTCCTTTGCTTTATCAACCTTAACGCCGTCACATTCTTCGATCTTTTAACATGAACCCGAAACTGCTTCAGAAACCTATCCACCAGCTCCATCCATGCCCCGATAGATCCCTCTTCCAGCTGTCTGAGCCGCATTGCACCTGTGTCCGTTAAGTACAGAGGGAAACATTAGGCCATAACTTCCTCCAATACCCCCAGCACTTCCATATGTCTTGTGTATCTTATCAAGTGATCAGTTGAATCAGCCTTGCCATTATATACTTCCATGTTAGGTAGCTTGAACTCTGGTGGATTTCGAGCTATCTGATTTCATGAGTAAATGGACTCATATTACTCCTTCTAAATCTCTATTGCTCAAACCTCCGTGCATGGTTCGCCTGATAATCTTAGCCAATCCAACATTGTCTGTCAGGGTTGCCCCCCGAGTCCCTGAAGGAATTCCGGTACATACTCTTCTTCCCATGCTCTTACATTCCTACGAGCATCCTGTTGTGTGGTGTTGACTGGAATCCCTCCGTGAACTGGTTCATCGTTGTTGGGGGGTGTGTCCCTGAGCCTGGGTCCATCTGGATTAACAGGTGTATTCTGATTAGGGATTGCACCTTGTTGAGCTGTTCCATTTGATTGCCTCTTTGGTCCTTCTATTCCAGCTCCGTGGATCTGAACTCCTAAAGCTCCGACTGTCCCTGTTTGTCCTACTTATCTGAGGAGGTTCTGCATCATTTCCTCCTTCCTTTTCAGAAACTCTTCATGCATAGCTCCCATCATCATTTCCATTTCATCTCGATTGATGAAAGCTGAAGTCAGGTTGGCTCCGGATGGAGCCTCTTGGCTTCCTTCATGTTGACTTCTCTACGTCCTCTATCTTCTGCTCATTTGCCTTGTCATAGCTCTCTAGATCTGAATCCTTAAACGTTCAAACCTAAATCCCAAATCTGTTGTAGCAGGTGCTAGTTGTTCTCAGTAAAAGCATAAAAGTGTTTGCACCAAAATTGGTCACAAACCCCGAACGTCGTGAAAGCACCAATATATGAATATAGATCAACAATATCTGGGCACAACTCTCAAATTCAAGCAAAATAGAGAACAACAATTCATGAATAACAAACAATGACACGAGATTTATAGTGGTTCGGCTATCTCCGACCTACGTCCACTTCGAATGATAATCCTTTTATTGATGTTCTTCGCTGATTACAGTTGATCACAGGGGATTACAATGAAGAAATTTAAGTACAATAGCAATGATGAAGTGTAAAGTTGAATCCGGCAGAGTCTGGACGTCAGATAGCCAAAAAGATCCTTTTTCTTTAGGCTCTAGGGGGCTATTTATAGGCGTAGTAGGCTGATACCTCGCTCAAACTTCGAAAGACTCCTTCTGGCACGTGAGTGGGCCCACACGATCGATCCCATGAAGTTTCGACTCGATTCGTGATCGATACGAACCAATTTCGTAGCAATCAAGATTTTCCCAATGGAGTTGAAACTTGGCATGAACCTTCCTTTGCTTGTACGTAAGCTCCTGTGAAAATTTCATGGCATTTGGACCTATGGATTGTGAGATACAATCGATTCAATCTCGTAATTTTTTGAAGGCTGCTGAGTTTGAATCCATAGTTTCGTATCAGTCCCCTTCGTGTGGATCAAAGGCACGTGCTTGCTCGTGATGTGGTACGATAAACTAGAGTAGATCCATATTATTCGCCGCGTTGAATGCTTCTCCACTCATGTCGTGGATGCTCTTCGTTCATATCCACACATCGTGCTCACTCGCATCCATGATTTCACAACATCATGTTCACATCCATCGGTCCATTCCTTTTTTCATATCGATTATAGGGGTGCATTTCGTGTCGATTCGGTAAATGTCGATCGATACGAAGTGATCACATGGAATGTGTCTGATCGATACGATATGCAGACGAAACGGGGACCAACGGATGGATACGAAAACTGTTCTCAGAATGGATTTAAGGGTTTCAATAGCTTCTTGTAATATAAGTAATGGTGTAAATAATTATTTTCAAATAGTTTACATATATTTATAAAGATGTTATTTAAAATATATAAATGGTATTTAAAAGTGAAGCAAGAAATTTTGCAAATGAATTTTTGAAAAGTATTAAAGTATTATAGATGATTTATTTGCAAATGAAGCTTTCAAATGAATATTACAAGTAAAATTTATATAAGTTTCTTTGAATGTAGAATTTAAAGATGTTATATAAAGGGAAAAAAAATTGATTTGTGAAGTTCATTTATAGTAATATACTTGGCAAATAAATTTGAATCTCTATTTTACAAGTATATTTTTGAATATTTAATTGATTTCGAAGTACTTATAGTATATTTATTGGTTCATTTACTGTTTGAATTTTTTATTAAAGCATAATAAATGTTTTTCCATGATTTGAATATTCATTTTAAAAAAGTGTGTGAAATTAATTATGAAGATATGAAATTTTAAACATTGATTTAGAAATTTAATGTAAGATTTGAGTATTCTATTAGTTTCAGTTTAATAATATTGAGTTTATAATTATTTTTAAAAATAATGAGTCTAATAAATTATCGGATTTAAGGAACTTTATTTTAAAGTTTATTATAATGTTTTGAACTAAATTTCTAACATTGTTTTAGACTGTTGAAAAATCTTTGCATAATGCTATGAGGATGTTTTAAATATATCTTATATTTTTACTAAGTGAGTGAGGTTAAATGTTTTAACTTAATTTTTAGATATGTTCAAATATTAATCTTTTCTCTTCAAGGGCAAATACCAAAAACTTAAAATTTTATTCAATAACCGAATGGAATTATAAAAATAAGTAGGACAGTAGAAGCTTAAGTAATATATTTATTTTGAAATGATTCATTAATGACTTAAATATTTAATGGAAACCAAATTATGTAAGTGATTGATCTTTATATAAATAAATGAATGAATGGTAAATGATGGAAAAAAAAACCAATCGAATAGACTTAAATAAATTTAAAATTCGTGTTGTTTGGCTGATGGTAAGTTTGGGAAAGAATACTTCTAGTTGTTGAGGTTGTTTGACTAATATATTAAGTAATTATCTAAGGCTGTTGAGCATAGGGTATACTTGACAGTTTATTCATCACCTTGCAAGATTTAACATTTCTGAACTAAACAAACCATTGGTTACTATGGATGTATGATGGATTCTTTGGTTGCATAAATGGTTGTATTGTTTGTTTGTATATGTTTTATTTTTGAAATATGATACATATATTGCAATTATTAATATTATTGTTTTCCGGACCTCTCTGTACAAAGGAGACTCTGCCGAAATTTAAGACTTCGATTTTTTTGTAAATTTGAGTTATTTTTCTTATTTTTATTAACTTTAAATATTTAAGTTTAACTGTTTATAAATTGACTGTTTAAATAAAATATAACATATTTTTGGATTCCTTCTTGTTTCTTTTCGGGGACGAAAAGTTTTGAGTGGGAGAGATTGTAATGACCGGCATTTTTAAACATTTAACGGTATTAAATTAAATAAGATTTTTAAATAAAATTGTTAGGAATAAAAAAATTAAGATTTTATTGATACAAATTAGATTATATTACAAATTACGAGGTTAATTAAAATTTCTATTAATGACATATGTATGCAATAATATAAGGATGATAACAAATGTTAGTGTGTATTTTAATAATACTAGTTTGAATGATATTAACAATTGTCTGAATGTAAATTTCTAATTGATTAGAATAATAAATGTTAATAAGGAATAATAAATGTTTCTTTATTAAAAAAGAATCATATGTTTATTTATTTAAAATGTTTGGTAGCTAAAAGATTGATTTCAGAGATGATAAACTATTACTTGGTAAGAAATGTATAATACCTATTTGTATCCAATAGTGCGTAAATATGTTTAAATCACTGTTTGATAGGAAATAATTTTTCTATTTTTCATTACATTTATTTAGTCCATTTTGATGTTCACCTTTGTAATCAATTGAAATTAACGTAATTGAATAATTTCAATTAATAAGGGAGAGAACATTAAATTGTAAGTTTATAAGTGTAATTAAACGTATCTTATGTTTTGTGAAAATATAAGAAAATTTTGATTTAACGAAAAGAAGAACGTTTATATCAAATAAAATGAATGTTTCATTTGTGAATGTAGATTTAATTTCGTTAGAGTAAAGAATAGAATGATTTGTTAAAAAAAGAAATATATATTTATTTGAACGCTGTTTTAGCATACAGATTGATTACAAGAATATGAATATAATTTAATTATGTTATTTATTACTGTGGTGTAAAACAAAAAATTTATAAACATGTTTAAATGACTTAAGGAAACAATTGTCCTATTTCTCGTCCATTTTGATTTATCTGTTTTGAAATTTAACTTTGTTATTAATTGCAATTAATGTAATGGAAATATTTCGATTAAAAGGAAAGAAAATGCTGATTGCAATTAATAGATTTGACAAAGAAACGCACGTTTTGTGTTAAACAGAAATGATGCTTTAATGGAAATAAAAGAATTGAACGTTTTCATTTTTAAGGTAAGTATAATTTTATTAATTGTGCGTAGATAAAAATTTATATGTGTACAAATTGTGTATTATTTGAGTGAATGAAATTAATTTGGTTACGTTTCGAAAAAAAATTAAATTTCGAAATGTGTATGTGGTCCCTGCATTTCTTTTTTATTTATTTATTTCATGTACGTTTTAAAATAGTTACCTCATTATTAAAACTTGATCCATTCGTTTTTCCTTCGATTTAATACCTAAGCCTAATCTTTTAGGCCATATTTAATTCTTTCCATCTCATTTATGGTTATAAATTTTTTTATTTTCCTTTGGTTTATAAATTTTCTCATTCCTACATACATTTCCTTATGCATTATCAATGCCTAAAGCATTTAAACTAAACGTGCATTTTGTCCCTCCACCTTTATTTCCTTATCATTAAATAATCTATAATATTATTTCTTCATTTGCATTTTAATTCTCCTAACACCTCATATTCATTTAGTTCACATCTTTCAATACTACGTTTTAAGGCTGTTCATATTTTACTTCATTTCAATTCGTAGTTTGTTTATATATACGTTATTAGCTTTTCATTTGTTTCCATCTTCATTCCTTTAGTCATATTTCATTTTTTAATCTCATCTTCTGTAGCTTCATTTTTCAAATAAAACTTCCATCTCCCTCTTCACCTTCCTCCTTCCTTTTTTATTTTTTTCTTCTTTAAATCTCCTTCTTCTCTTTTTTTGTTTCATTTTTAATCTTTTTTGTTTCTTCTTCTTCAAATCTTCTTCTTATTCTTTTTGAAAGCTTCCTTTTCTTTTTCAATTCTTCATCTTCTTTAAATTTTCTTCTTATTTTCCAAACATTCTTCTTTTTTCCAAATCTTTTTCTCCAAATCCAGATCTATAACAACTTCTCTATCTCTTCCGAAACATTCTAAAAAAGATTAAGATAGAAGGAAACAAATCAAAAGGAGGAAGCAGTAGCGGATCCAAATCCAACTAGAAAAGGGAAATCCAGAAGGTGAGTGTTTAAACTCACTCACGAAGTACTAAAATATTATTGCAAGTTAATCCAAGTCATACAGTGATAAATTTTTGATTGTTGGTTTGGAATTTTTAATGATATTTAATTTGAATAGCTAAATTCCAATATGTGATGACTAATAATTACTATGACATGTTATTGAATTGGTTGATTTGTTGAATTGATTGATTTGAATGTTGATTGTATGTTGTGATGGATGCTATTGTGATTGAATGCGCATTTGTTCATTTATCTGATATATCTTTGTTATCACCCTATAGTTTATTGTAATTATATAAATTATCATATTGATTATTTGCACACTGAATAAAGATATAAAACCCAAGAATTTCACGTATTTACATCAGAGGAAAAATGGTGTGTTAAATTTACTATTTGAACCTTAAAAATGATTTTGAGAAGCAAACCGTCGTTACCTTATTTGAAAGTTTTCAAAATTAAATTTTGAAACATTGGTAAGTTTCTATAAAATTGAATATCGAAACTTTGCAACATTTTTATAAATCAAATCTCTTGAACTATGAGATTTAACTGGGAATTGTTCTGCAAATTTGTAATTTACTAGAATGGATCTATTGTGAAATCCATTTTATTTTTAATATGGAAACAATAACATTTCCAGAAATTTGAAATTTCAAAAATCTAGCTATCTACATTCCTTATTAAATCTACTTTTGATTTAATTAGCATAAGAATTTTAGTTCTGACTCGAGTGTATTATTTTCCTTTATGCTCGGGTCAGCCTGAGTTTTTCAACATTGAAGACTATGTTTTGGTAGACGAAGACGAAGATTCGGTATATTATTGCTATTTATTATTTCACTACATTCTGTGTTTCGCTGCATTATTTGTTTATTTATGATATATGTAAACACTGATTTGAATTTGTAAAAGTGTAGTCAAATTTTATTTGTAAAATAACTTCATAAACTGTTTATTTGATTATTATATTTTGTCGTTCCACTGCGAGATTCTGTATTTTGTTTTTTCTTTCCTTCTTACTTTTTTTCTTATTTACCCGATTGACAATCCTTCCTTTTGAATGGTTTGATTTCGACAGGTGTGGTTTATTGTCGATTTGAACCATCCAAAAATGTGGGTCATTACAATTGAATATACCGTAGAGATCAGCACAACGAAGCGATCAAAATGGTATACAGATACCAATGGTATGATCATCCAATCAAAAGTCGATAATCGGTACCGAAAATGCTGCTATTTTGCCAGAAATAAGATAAACGGGCAATAGCAGTCCAAACTTGGAGAAATGAAATATGGCGTCTCACTCAGAATATGATTTACAAATTTATTGTATAAAAATATTCAAGTTTGAAAAATATTTTATTGTCATCAAATATTAACTGATATAAATTTAAATAAAATTACACAATAAAATAAACTTCCATATTATCTGATGAAAATTTACCGTTTGCTATGTTAAAGTAGACTATTCCAAATAGTAAATTTTCAATTTTCTATTTTATTATTAAAAATTTCACAAAATTCAGCTAATTACTTTTTTTAAAAACCAGTTAAATTTACGGATCGTTACATCTTCAACAAACATTATTTTTGTACTTGGAAGATATGAATGAGCAAGAATGAACAAGACTATTATGGTGTTTATATTAGTTGTATTGCTTAAATCACATGGCGACAAACTTGTTTGAATACAAAGTGCCTACAGTGTCCTTTCACATCAGAATACTATAGCCACGTTGCACAGTTTTTAACATATGGCAGCCACCATTGATGGAAATGAATACAAATTAGCTACAGTGTCCTCTCACATTAGAACATTGTAGCCACATTTCATGGTTTTAAACACATGGCAACCATTATTAAATGTTTGAATTAAAATTGTCTTTACTCACTTGGCAGCAAGTGATGGCCTTTGAATTCAAAATGGCTACAGTACCCTGTCACAGTTGAGCACTTCTTTGCCATCATCATGCTCATACGTGTTTGCTAATATCACTCATCAAGAATACAAAAATGGTGGATTACAACCATACTTTTTTGCCATCATCTTACTCGTATGAAGGTCCTATAAGTCACCTTACTCCACCGAATATGTCTTCTCCTCAATCAATAACTGAGTGGTATATTGAAATGGAGTAAATACGTTATGAGGATGTAAGAGAACATGAGAGAGACTTGCAAGAGAGTAGGCTTATGGAGGATGGAAGAAGGCAAAAGTAGAGCGGCCTAGTCACATTATAACATTGCGAAGAAGGCATGAATAAAAAGAAGTGTGCATCTCCTCGATGTCCCTGTAGTCTGCTATATTTCGATATGGACATATAGGTATAACAACACCCCTTCTAACATCATCATCAGCCAAAGCCGGTAAATAAGCATAATATGATTTAAAATCCTTAAAGGAACTATCAAATAAAACTGACGCGCGGTCTGGTCAACCAATCTCGATACCCGTCGGCATATAAAAATCTAAAAGGGTCAATCCCAACTTAAAATCAGGAAAATGAAACGTGTGAGTAGTAGGCCACCGTCTCTTAGTAAGGACCTTTATTATGCAACGGTCGACATGTGCAAATATAGGTAAAGCTAGAAATTCACCTAAAGGTAATGCAAGTAGCCTATCCGAAATCGGTTGAGGTAATGTGATATAAAACTCATAAATACACTTATACTAACTACAACACATAGCTACACGAAGAACCTATATAAGCAATTAATTAACGTTAATGGTAAACTAAGCAAACCAATAACATTCTTAGTTTGTGAGTGTTCATCTAATAATTACATAGTAAAATTATATCTGTGGCTTCGCTAGCATTATAGTACGTCGATTTACTATAGTCGAGGGGAGTTCGTGTAAGGATCGTAGATCGTCTGCAGTCACGGTAGTATTTGGAATGATATGAGCTGCACCGGCATTGGCATCCACCATGGGTCGGACAGTCCGTCTACTGGTTTTGATGGAGAGTAGCGACATTTTGACGTCTTGATCAATAAATTAGAAACTGTTAAAAAGGAAATTGAGTGGTAAATAAATGAGGGTAGAAGAGGAAAACACGTCTCATATAGGCCTTTAGTCCAGATGTCTGTTCGATAGACGCCTGATGCTCAAGTGTTTGTTGAACAAACGTCTGGTCTCGTAAACTGTTGGAGGATTCATGAGCTTACAAAATGTAAGCTCACATTTTGTAAAATATGCACTCCAAAACTATTGGAGATGCTCTTATTGTAGTATTTTATGGTTAAATGAGAGAACTCGGCAGCTTTTTATACTTTCTATATTTCATTTTTCGGCATTTTCTCATATAATGATATCGTACACTGTCGATTTTTTACCAGCTGCTATTTTTGCAGCAATTAGCGATTAGTGAGAAATATGAGATGAGCAATGATTTTGTTATGCAGGTTGTGATAACCCGGATTTCTGGGCATCTGTAATTAATAGTATAATTTAGTTTGAAACTTTAAAATAAGATTTTTATTTAATATTCTTTTATTTTTAAATATTCTTTATTTAAAATTTAGCTTTGGAAATAATATTTTAAATAAATTATAAAGCTATGTAATTGCATAAAGATAATTTATATATGTAAAACACTTAAGGCTAATTGAAATCAACATTTAAAACATGTTAAAATAAATAAGAAATCAATTTAAATGAATTTTTAAAACATTTATAAAAATAAGTAATTATTTAATATGAGAATAAAACAAGTGTAAGCTTATTATATCATGTAATAAACACTTGGAATCATTTTAACAACTTAAGTTTACAAGTGGCATTGTCTTGTTTAATTTCTGAAAACATTTATTAGTAAATGTATTAAGAGAAAAGTTTGGCAAATATATGTGAGTTCAAGCCCTTCTTCTCTTCTAAAACTAAAATCAGATAAAAATAAAATAAAATAACTCCAGTTCAAAATTTTAAAATCTGTCATCTTGCATAACCAAGAGGAGATCAACTCAAACTCTAAGCAAAAGGAAATGGAGATCGATAGCAAGCTGTAAAACCAATTACTGCAAAGATCTCTATGTCTACAACAAATAATTTCAACTCAAACAGCAAAGTACATCTCAAGTATTATGCAGGAGTGAACACCAAGTTAGAAATCAAATTTAAACACCTGATTCAATAATCAAAGTGGATTCCAGTTTACAAGCTGCTCCTTTGATTCCTGTAAACACCAAAAGTGAGTAACTTTCATCTTTAAGTTTGATCTACCTGTTTGTGTGGATGCTTGAAAGTTGTTAGCTTGTTTGTTTAGGGATGAAAACACATATACATGTTTGATAATATTGCATGCATGTCTGCTAACAAAATGGATCAGCCCTGTTTTATCAGTATACAGTGAGTAAACTTAGAAAGATTTGGTTTATTGTACTAGCAGTGGAATGATCCTTTAAGTACAAATCTGAGTGATGTTGTGCATGTTGTTGAAAATGATTTTTAAGTATATAAATGTATGTAATATTTAATACATGACTGGAACAGGTAAAGCAAGTTTTTGTTCAAAACTTAAAACTCTGAATAAACAATTTTGTATAAAAGGGGTTTTTAAATTTGAAAATCACACATGTAAGCTGTTATTCTTTAAAGGAAAATATAATAGGTGATTACATGATTTGTTAAGAGTGAAGAAATGAATGTATAAGGGGATATGAATGGATATATGCATGTCTGGAAACATAAAAACTTGTTCTGTTCTTAGTACTACAGGGTTAAAACACAAGCAAAACTAAATTTTCTCTTCTCATAATCTTCCTTAGATTTGATTTATAAAACAAAACTTGTTCATAATCACAAGATAATGAATTTAAAATATTTCCAGGAAGTATTGGATGGTGGTTAAAGGGAAGAGGAACGGTAAGAATCCAACTATGTCAAAATCACAATAAAAAGAATTGTTTGATTCAGATATATGTTCGGATTTGATATCAAGAAATATGATTTTTAAAAAGTATAATCATGATTTTATGTTTTAAAACCAAGAGAAATCTTAATTTGTACAATATTGAGAAGAACATTGATACTCGTCAATCGGGAGAGATGAGATCATTGTAGTTTGGTCTGGAGCTAGATTGATTGTAGAGGCTTTTGGGAAAAATATGATTTTGATTTATAGATCTCGGGAAAAGACGAACAACTTCGATTTAGGATTTAAGGAAGAGTTTGGTTGGGTTGGGTCGTTGGATATTCACGGCGACGTAACTGTATCGGGGTGGACAGAAGGTGTGAGAAAAGGGTGATGGAGGATAGACGAAGTCTAGGCCGAAGTATCGTGGCCACTGGTGGTCAGTGGTGGTGGCAATGGGGAGTTTCTGGAAGTCGACGTGTTTCTGGTTTCTTTTGAATAACTCGATTTCGTATGGATGAGTTTTCGTGATTGCTGGGGTGATGAACGGAGTAAGGACGACGTCGTCGACTTGGTGATGGTTACGTCCCTGGTCAGTGACGACCTGAATGTTTGTGCATGTGCACTTGTATCACTGTATCGGTCTGCTGCCAAGGTTGGGGGAAGAAGAATCGGCCTCGGGTTCGAACACGAGGCAATGCGGTTTTGGCTCGAGATAAGGCTCGAGAGCGTAATGATGAGGGTATGAAGAATAAGTAAAAGGAGGAAGGTAGGTGGAACTCGGGTTTATTTTGAATAATCTGGGTTTTTGTTTGGGAAAGAAGGAGGGTTGGCCAGAGTTAAACAAATTATGATGAAGGGGTGTTGGCCAGAGTCTCGGGTAAGTTCGGGTTTAACCCGAAGTAGTTAATAGGCAAATTTTAATAACATTTAAAAAAAAAGATTTTAAGGTAAACTTAAAAATGAAATGATTTTAAACTTATCTTCAATAAATTCTTTCCCTTTATAAATGTTTTCTAGTCCCTTAATTAAGAAATTATATATTTGTTTAACTTTATCAAAACAAAATCTAAGATATTTAAACCTAATCGTCTTAAATAAATTTAAGTGATAATTAATGGTTAAAGGTCTTTAAATAATATGATTAAGCAATCAATATATATGATGATTTATCTTAAAAGTAATTAAGATTTTGATAAAAATAAATAAATTAAAGAATAATTACTTAGTAAAAGTAATTAAAGATTAATTACCTGGAGGAATTAATCAAAGAATTTTGGTATTTGATGATTACCTGATGGAATTGATAAGAGGAAATTTCTTAGTGAAGAAATGGATGGATAAATTACAAGTTGTAATTAATATAAGGGAAATTACTTAATGAGAAGTAATGAAAGGTTAATTACTTAGGAGAAGTAATTCCGGATTAAATTACTTGGTGTAATTTATTAATTAAATAAGGAGTTCATTAGATGGGATTAGTGATTACAATATGGTTAATTACTGTTTAAGATTGATTAAGGCTGATAAGTGAAAGTGATTAATTAAGAATTATTAATTAATGTAATTAATGAAAGAAATTAATTAAAGATTAATTGCTGTAAAAAGGTTAAAGATAATTACTTGGTGTAATCAATTAAGAGTTGATTACATATTGAAATTTGAGGAAAATTAGTCATGGATGATTGATTAAGGAGGATTATTAAAGTGATTGATTTACTGGTTATAATTAATTAAATAGTAATCTAAGTTATTAAGATTTGTAGATAATTTAATTAGAGATAAAGTAAATTAACTTTTGGGAAGTGATAAATCTTGTTTATAAATGACTAAATAATATTGCATGTCTTAGTTGATTGATATATCGGATAGTGATTTGGATGCTATGTGATGTTTGGATTTAACTGTGATGATTTAGTTATTTATTAATGATAAATTAATGCGGATGACATTCTGTATTTGGTGTTTGAATTGTGTTTCTCTTGAATATCTGGAATAAGATGGTATTGAATTCGAAGAGACCGGAGTCGGGTATTAGTGAATATCCGAAACCACTTCGATTATTTAAAAATTGATTTGTAAAATAAATAGGATGGTATGGAATAATTTAAGTGAATTGGCTTATTAAATCTAAGTTTTTGGCACTTAGAAATTGATGTGTGAAATGTTTCATGTCTATAATATCTTATGAAGTGTAAATCGATATAAGTTACCCCGGGTTTATATAAGTTGTTTGTTATGGTATTCCTTGTTAGATGGGTTTACTCACGCTGGTTTCCAGCCTGACCCGGGTGTTACTTTGATGTAATGCTCGGGTCAGACCGAGTATTACAGATTTCAGGTAAGAAAGTTCTGGAGCTCAGGAGGCGAGCTGGATAGCAGGAGCGTATGGAGCGTATCCGCTGTATATATATTGTAGTTGTGTAAATAGAAATGTTGTTTTTAAACTGTCCAGTAATTGAATGGTTGTAACTCTGATGTAAAATGTAAATATACTGATATAGTTCTGTTTTGTAAACTGTTATTTATTTGCTATTATATTTGATCCGCTGCGAATGTGAGATTGTGTGTTTCTTTTCTGTTCTTCTTCTTCTTTCTCTTTCATCTTTTCACTAACTATCTGAAAATTTCGGGGTCGAAATTTTCGGGTCGTTACATTTGGTATCAGAGCCAAAGGTTAAGCGAGAACCTTGGCGCTGTTGGGGATTACTCATTAAGGATATGGTAAGTGGTACCCTAGAATGAGTTGAGTGTATATATATATGAGAGAGCGTACTTGTTATTTTCTTATATAAAGATTTTTAAATGATTTCAAAAGTAAATGAATCTTATATAAGAAATAAATAATCTATTATACAAAGGAAATTGGTTGTAGTATTAATTAAATTAAAAATAATAGTAAGAATTAGGTGGTAATAGAATTACAACCAAATTGAAATTAAATTAAAGACAAGTTTGAAATGGATTCAAACTGAAATTAAATCTTGAATTTGGGAAAGGTTTCAGGATAAGGATAATCAATTAATTTATGTAATTAATTAAACTTTATTTAATGAGATTGATTAATGGATAATAACTGGAAATGATAAATAAAGAGGGAGTCACTTAATGAAGTAACTAGGGGTAAGTAATTTAAAGGACAATTACTTAATGAAGGTAATTAAGAAATAAGTTAATTACCGAATGTGATTTATTAATGACCTAATTAATTTAAAGAAATAACAAATAATATTATTTAATGCATTTGAATGAAATGGTCCTATTTTAAAAAAGAGTTGTTTGAAAGTTTAAAAAAGAAATATGTTTTGAATTAAAACCAAATGTGGTTTAAATTTTAAAGTTTGGCTTGGTAAGCCAAGAAGTAAATACGAATATGTGTGGATATACTTAAATATTAAAGTTAGTTTGAAATAAACTCTAAGTTTTAAATTTGGAGTAAGATATGATACCCAAAGTGAAAAGTTTTTGAACTTAATAAGTGGGAAGATTATTTATGAGAAGTTCAAAATTTGAGATGGAAGTTCAAACTGGGTAAGGTTGACTGGATAAAGTTAATTGAGTTTAACATGGGAAAAGTTAAATATGTTGGGATGTTTAACATGATTTGTAAATTTTAAGATGAAATTAAGATTTAACTTGGAAAGTTAAATGGGTGATTGTAATTGAGAGTGTGAATGATCTCTAATTGGGTTTGAGATCTAGAAATTAAAAATGAATGGATGTTTTAAAATAAATTGGATGATATCATCCTATTGTTATTAATAATCTTTAAAGTGTGAATTGGATTTGTTTGAATGAAGTGAAGTGTGGTAATATATCCATTATAGAGATAATTTAAAATGGAATTTTGGGAATTTGACTCGAAATTAATTTTTTTTAAAGCTTTTAATAAAGGTTAACTTGGTTTGAAGAGTTAAACCAGCCTTAGTAAATTTAACTTGAATATATATAATTCGAGATGGTTTAAATCTGGAATTTGAATTGAAATTAGTTCAAATTGAATTTGATTTGAAGTAATTGAAATTGTGATTGAGGATGTATGAGTATAAGATTCAAATGGAAAATTTGAATTGGATTAATTGGAAATAATTTGAAATTTGAGGTGGGTTCAATTTGAAATTAGTCCAAATTTATTTGAATAATTAGGAACTGTAATTAAAATTTAATAGTTTTAAATTCAAATGGAATTTTAAATTTGGGAGAAAATCAAGAATAATTCAACTTGATTTGGAAATGGAGTTTGAAATTGGGATTAATTCAACCTGGGGTTGAAATGAATTGAAATTGGAACTAGTTCAATTAAAATTTATTTGAATTAGTAGAATTTGAGATCAAGGTTGAATAAAGTTAAATTTGGAAAGAAACTAAGGTTAATTCAACTTGAATTAGGATTGAATCAATTTCAATGGGAATTGAATTTATTTAAATTAGAATTGGGTCAGTTTAAGTGGTAGAGGAAATTTAAATTGAATTAATGAGAATGGAGATTGGGGAGAGAACAGTTTTGACTCTGGACTATTTTCAATATAAATTGTTTTAATATAAACTTATTTTTCCAAGCTATTTATTATATATACAACCTTTCTTTATAAGCCAAACTATCTTATATTTGTTTTACAATTATTTTTGAAACTGTTTAACAACATTCCAACTGTTTTATAAACTAATTACTATATTTCAACTATTTTACAAGACTAATTACTATCTTACTGTTATTTTGCAATTGTTTAAAATTTCTATAATTATTTTAACTATTTTCGAACTATTTTACACCTATTTTACAAACTAATAATTATTTTTCGACTACTTATTTATTTGTAAATTTTTCAAACTATTTTCTAAATAAACTGGTCAGAGTTTAGACTGTTATTGGTTAAATACCCAATCGAGATAAGAATAGAGGTGATAATCCAAATGGATTGAAGCAATTGTGAGTTAGTGAATGAAAATTTAAGTGAATGTGAATAGAAATGGAATTGATTTGGCTAATAACCAATAAAGATAAATACGTAGGGTGTACGTATGTTATTCTATTCGCATAATGATTTGATCCAGATTCGAGCACAGAATTTCGAGATAGTTATATCGATCCAAGTGGGATTTTTCACTCGATTTTCTACGGCGAACCTGGATATGGATTGTTGATTGGTTCTGGATGTTCTCTATCATAGTTATGACTATGCAAGGAGAATGACAGTTTCTGATCAAGAAACGAGATCTGTGTCCGCACTAGAAAGTCGGGTAGACGATACTAGTTCGGAACTAAAATTGTGTGATCGAGTGAGCGATCAGATTGGTATAGCGTACGGATGATATATGTACATCGTACGGATTTGAATGAAAATGATATTGAAAAGAGTAATCAAATTTGAATATCTGATTTTGGGTAATCAAAGTAAATATCTTTGTTTTATAAGATAAAACCCCCCTTGATGAATCTATTGCCAGAAGGAAAAGGGTTTTTGGAAATGTTTGAAGTATAAAAGGAGTTTATACAAGTTTGAAATGATCCAAAGTTTTAAAAAGATTTTATATATCTAAATATATATATAAAGGATCATATGAGGATTTTGGGAAAAGGGTTTTGAAAACCATTAGATTTGGAAAAGGCTTTTGATTTTTGGGTAAAATCAATATGAGAATTTGGAAGGCCTAGTTTGAGAATTATCGATTTTGGAATAATCGATTTTGAGTAAAGGAGCTTTGTATGAGATCATACTAGGTGTGTGATTTAAAGATACTATATATGTATAGTATAAAATGTTTTGATGATGGCTCTGGGAAAAAAGGCGCTCCCTTGAAATGAACTTCTCAGGAGTACCACCGGGTGGTGCTGCCTTGAGCCCTAAAGGGCGGTTCTAAAGTTAATCCTGTGAGGAGTCCGGACAAAACTAGTTCCTGGGGATTATGAGTAGAGTATACCATGGCGAAAGTCGTGTGTGCCGCTGAGAGCCAACAGTTACATGGACTTTTGCTACGACGGCAACGTAACCCAGGATATAACTGCGATCTATGGTATAACATAGTGAAGGTCGTGTGCGTCGCTGAGAGCCAACGGTCTACGTTTGATTTTACATCGGTAGACTTCGACCTATGTAGGAGTAGAGGGGTTTCATTTCGACAGCGAAAATCAGAGGCCGCTAAGAGCCTGCAGTTACATGGACTTTTGCTGCGATGGCAACGTAACCGTGGATGTAACTGTGATCTGTTGTGTGGGTTCCATGGCATAATCGAGAGGCCGCGGAGAGCCTGCAGTTACATGGACTTTTGCTGCGATGGCAACGTAATCCTGGAATGTAACTGTGACCATGGATGGGGGTGATGATTTCCAGAGCATTCTCACCAAAGATATATCCTCTATTTTCAAAAACTGTTTTCTATATTTTCAAAAAAATATATATTATTTTCAAAATAATTCACTGGATGCTGAAAACGAGTCTGCCATGCACTTGTAGATTTTCAGTCATACGCCTGATCAACGTATGACCTAATTTCTAGGAGAACAAGGATAGACTGGTTGAGACATCGAGTTATAAAAGTATTTTTATAAAAACTATTTTGGCAATACTATATATATAGATTTTAAGAGTGTTTTAAAATGATCAAAGAATATTTTAACTGGTTTTAAAATAGTTAATAAATTCTGGTTTCGTTCCTTTTCGAGGACGAAAAGATTCAAAGGGGGGAGGAATGTGATAACCCGGATTTCTGGGCATCTGTAATTAATAATATAATTTAGTTTGAAACTTTAAAATAAGATTTTTATGTAATATTCTTTTCTTTTTAAATATTCTTTATTTAAAATTTAGCTTTGGAAATAATATTTTAAATAAATTATAAAGCTATGTAATTGTATAAAGATAATTTATATATGTAAAACACTTAAGGCTAATTGAAATCAACATTTAAAACATGTTAAAATAAATAAGAAATCAATTTAAATGAATTTTTAAAACATTTATAAAAATAAGTAATTATTTAATATGAGAATAAAACAAGTGTAAGATTATTATATCATGTAATAAACACTTGGAATCATTTTAACAACTTAAGTTTACAAGTGGCATTGTCTTGTTTAATTTCTGAAAACATTTATTAGTAAATGTATTAAGAGAAAAGTTTGGCAAATATATGTGAGTTCAAGCCCTTCTTCTCTTCTAAATATAAAATCAGATAAAAATAAAATAAAATAACTCCAGTTCAAAATTTTCAAATCTGTCATCTTGCATAACCAAGAGGAGATCAACTCAAACTCTAAGCAAAAGGAAATGGAGATCGATAGCAAGCCGTAAAACCAATTACTGCAAAGATCTCTATGTCTACAACAAATAATTTCAACTCAAACAGCAAAGTACATCTCAAGTATTATGCAGGAGCGAACACCAAGTTACAAATCAAATTTAAACACCTGATTCAATAATCAAAGTGGATTCCAGTTTACAAGCTGCTCCTTTGATTCCTGTAAACACCAAAAGTGAGTAACTTTCATCTTTAAGTTTGATCTGCCTGTTTGTGTGGATGCTTGAAAGTTGTTAGCTTGTTTGTTTAGGGATGAAAACACATATACATGTTTGATAATATTGTATGCATGTCTGCTAACAAAATGGATCAGCCCTGTTTTATCAGTATACAGTGAGCAAACTTAGAAAGATTTGGTTTATTGTACTAGCAGTGGAATGATCCTTGAAGTACAAATCTGAATGATGTTGTGCATGTTGTTGAAAATGATTTTTAAGTATATAAATGTATTTAATATTTAATACATGACTGGAACAGGTAAAGTAAGTTTTTGTTCAAAACTTAAAACTCTGAATAAACAATTTTGTATAAAGGGGGTTTTTAAATTTGAAAATCACACATGTAAGCTGTTATTCTTTAAAGTAAAATATAATAGGTGATTACATGATTTGTTAAGAGTGAAGAAATGAATGTATAAGGGGATATGAATGGATATATGCATGTCTGGAAACATAAAAACTTGTTCTGTTCTTAGTACTACAGGGTTAAAACACAAGCAAAACTAAATTTTCTCTTCTCATAATCTTCCTTAGATTTGATTTATAAAACAAAACTTGTTCATAATTACAAGATAATGAATTTAAAATATTTCCAGGAAGTATTGGATGGTGGTTAAAGGGAAGAGGAACGGTAAGAATCCAACTATGTCAAAATCACAATAAAAAGAATTGTTTGATTCAGATATATGTTCAGATTTGATATCAAGAAATATGACTTTTAAAAAGTATAATCATGATTTTATGTTTTAAAACCAAGAGAAATCTTAATTTGTACAATATTGGGAAGAACATTGATACTCGTCAATCGGGAGAGATGAGATCATTGTAGTTTGGTCTGGAGCTAGATTGATTGTAGAGGCTTTTGGGAAAAATAGGATTTTGATTTATAGATCTCGGGAAAAGACGAACAACTTCGATTTAGGGTTTAAGGCAGAGTTTGGTTGGGTTGGGTCGCTGGATATTCGCGGCGATGTAACTGTATCGGGGTGGACAGAAGGTGTGAGAAAAGGGTGATGGAGGATAGACGAAGTCTAGGCCGAAGTATCGTGGCCACTGGTGGTCAGTGGTGGTGGCAATGGGGAGGTTCTGGAAGTCGACGTGTTTCTGTTTTCTTTTGAATAACTCGATTTCGTATGGATGAGTTTTTGTGATTGCTGGGGAGATGAACGGAGTAACGACGACGTCGCCGACTTGGTGATGGTTACGTCCCTGGTCAGTGACGACCTGAATGTTTGTGCATGTGCACTTGTATCACCGTATCGGTTTGCTGCCAAGGTTGGGGGAAGAAGAATCGGCCTCGGGTTCGAACGCGAGGCAATGCGGTTTTGGCTCGAGATAAGACTCGAGAGCGTAATGATGAGGGTAGGAAGAATAAGTAAAAGGAGGAAGGTAGGTGGAACTCGGGTTTATTTTGAATAATCTAGGTTTTTGTTTGGGAAAGAAGGAGGATTGGCCAGAGTTAAACAAATTATGATGAAGGGGTGTTGGCCAGAGTCTCGGGTAAGTTCGGGTTTAACCCGAAGTAGTTAATAGGCAAATTTTAATAACATTTAAAAAAAAAAGATTTTAAGGTAAACTTAAAAATGAAATGATTTTAAACTTATCTTCAATAAATTCTTTCCCTTTATAAATGTTTTCTAGTCCCTTAATTAAGAAATTATATATTTGTTTAACTTTATCAAAACAAAATCTAAGATATTTAAACCTAATCGTCTTAAATAAATTTAAGTGATAATTAATGGTTAAAGGTCTTTAAATAATATGATTAAGCAATCAATATATATGATGATTTATCTTAAAAGTAATTAAGATTTTGATAAAATAAATAAATTAAAGAATAATTACTTAGTAAAAGTAATTAAAGATTAATTACTTGGAGGAATTAATCAAAGAATTTAGGTATTTGATGATTACCTGATGGAATTGATAAGAGGAAATTTCTTAGTGAAGAAATCGATGGATAAATTACAAGTTGTAATTAATATAAGGGAAATTACTTAATGAGAAGTAATGAAAGGTTAATTACTTAGGGGAAGTAATTCAGGATTAAATTACTTGGTGTAATTTATTAATTAAATAAGGAGTTAATTAGATGGGATTAGTGATTACAATATGGTTAATTACTATTTAAGATTGATTAAGGCTGATAAGTGAAAGTGATTAATTAAGAATTATTAATTAATGTAATTAATGAAAGAAATTAATTAAAGATTAATTGTTATAAAAAGGTTAAAGATAATTACTTGGTGTAATCAATTAAGAGTTGATTATTTATTGAAAATGAAGAAAAATTAGTCAAGGATGATTGATTAAGGAGGATAATTAAAGTGATTGATTTATTGGCTATAATTAATTAAATAGTAATCTAAGTAATTAAGATTTGTAGATAATTTAATTAGAGATAAAGTAAATTAACTTTTGGGAAGTGATAAATCTTGTTTATAAATGACTAAATAATATTGCATTCTTAGTTAATTGATATATCAGATATGTGATTTGGATGCTATGTGATATGTGATGTTTGGATTTAACTGTGATGATTTAGTTATTTATTAATGATAAATTAATGCGGATGACATTCTGTATTTGGTGTTTGAATTGTGTTTCTCTTGAATATCTGGAATAAGATGGTATCGAATTCGAAGAGACCGGAGTCGGGTATTAGTGAATATCCGAAACCACTTCGATTATTTAAAAATTGATTTGTAAAATAAATAGGCTGGTATGGAATAATCTAAGTGAACTGGCTTATTAAATCTAAGTTTTTGGCACTTAGAAATTGATGTGTGAAATGTTTGATGTCTATAATATCTTATGAAGTGTAAATCGATATAAGTTACCCCGGGTTTATATAAGTTGTTTGCTATGGTATTCCTTGTTAGATGGGTTTACTCACGCTGGTTTCCAGCCTGACCCAGGTGTTACTTCGATGTAATGCTCGGGCCAGACCGAGTATTACAGATTTCAGGTAAGAACGTTCTGGAGCTCAGGAGGCGAGCTGGACAGCAGGGGCGTATGGAGCGTACCCGCTGTATATATATTGTAGTTGTGTAAATAGAAATGTTGTTTTTAAACTGTCCAGTAATTGAGTGGTTGTAACTCTGATGTAAAATGTAAATATACTGATATAGTTCTGTTTTGTAAACTTTTATTTATTTGCTATTATATTTTATCCGCTGCGAATGTGAGATTGTGTGTTTCTTTTCTGTTCTTCTTCTTCTTTCTCTTTCTTCTTTTCACTAACTATCTGAAAATTTCGAGATCGAAATTTTCGGGTCGTTACACAGGTGGCACGGGAGGCAGCGAGTAGAGGTGTATTTTTATTTGTTAAGGTTAGGCTTTGAGGAGACGGTTGTGAAGGGTGACAATTATGGGAGGTGACGACTACGAGCAACGTTGAAGCGTGAGGAAAGAGTAGTGTAGGGGACATGATTACGTGGGAAGTGGTGGCGTGGGAAGTAGCAATTTGATCTAGCATAAGTGAAGAACGAAATGTGTCTTTATAGCTAAATTTTAAAGATGATGTCCTACAAACCATTGAAGTTTGTAATTTTAACTAAATTGCCATATTATTTATACACACATATATATGTAATACATACATACATACATCCATGTGTGTGATGTATTAAAATAACCATTAAATTAATTAATATGTTTAATTAATTAAATACTGAATATTATAAAATAAATATGATTTTATTTTAAATAGATAAATCGGATTCAATGCAATTGATAGATTGCATAAGCTCATTAAGATCTAACTAGAAATTTATGCATTTCACTCGCTGCCAAACTGGTAAGGACCCAACACCAATAACCACTCACTTAGAAATGTTGCAAATTTGATGTCGATAATTTATTCCTACATCCGCCGCTGGCATCGACTTTAATGGGAGAGTAAATAAGGTGATGCAATTTTACATCAGATCCAACGTTGTTAACAAATTTGATACCTAGCATCCGAGATTTGAAGACTACCTATATTTTAACTTGCTTTATTTCTTCCATGTCCAAAATAACAAGGGTTAATATATTTGGGACATCTCTTTAGGTGACTAGCCTTAAAATTTTGTAGAATTGTAACTTTGAGATACATGAATCGATGCGAGAAAGTGTACAAAGTTAGCCACCACCTATACATTATGAACTTCCTTCAAACATCGCTCTTTCATGGAGTTCCTCTCTAATGTGTGAGTTTTCCTCGAATGGCACACACATATAAATGCATGCACGCAAACGTATAGGTAAAGTGTAAAACAAAAAATTCCAACATCGAAAATACAGAAATTAAATCAACAATAAAATGCAAAGTTTACTCATTTTCTTATGTAGTTTTAATAATTTTATTGGAAATAGGTGCAATAACAAAAACAAAAATAACTTAAATAACGAAAAAGTCACGAAGTTATACCTAATGTCAATGGTTAATGATGTGGAGATCTTTGAGCCCCATCATCGTAATAAGGATGTCGTAAGCTGTGACGTCCCATCTCGAGACCCACATTAACAAAAATTATTACGGAGTAATGCTGTCTGCTAATGCGGAGAATAAAACTGTTTAGGAGCAACCATCTATAATATTGTCTTAATATCTATTGAATACGTCTGCTCTGTATTCTTTTTTTCTAACTCAAGTGGATTGACGTATCAAATAAATGCTTAATACAAAACTACAGATGGCTATAGGATCTATCATAATAAAATACAACAAATCAAATGCATATTTTATGTATAGATGATACTGTTATCCCACTTTTTGGGTAAAAACTGGAATATCAACAGATTGGCAAGGAATGCTGAATATCGGGGTTGGAGATCGATTGGAATCAAGACTACGATCGACGACGTCAAAATTTGGTTGAGCTCCGATCGAGACGAAATTGATTGGAGATGATTATAAGGATTAGGAGAGGCTATGTTTCAAATTTCAGGTTAATCGGAGTTCGTATGAAGGAGATATGATTGATGCAAGGTAGGAAGAACATATTGTTCGAAACCACTTTCCTCTCACCATCGAACCAACTCCACTTCCCTTCCCACCGAACCAACTCCACTTCCCTTCCCACCGAACCAACTCCACTTCCATGAACTACCGAACGTGTCCCACCGAATAACCTCCACCGGACCAAGCTCCACCGGTCCAAGGCCTCACCGAACCAACTCACCACCGAGTCAACCTCCACCAAACCAACCACTACCGGACCGGAGCTGCCGAACTAACCCACGCTCCACACACTACCGGTCTAATCAACACTCCACTCACCGCCGAACCAAGGAGTTACTGAACCAACGTTGCCAGGCCAGATTGCATCAGCCCAGGCCCACCAGCAGCTATATACATTCAGAAGCCCTACCCCCTGCCTCACTCTATAAATAGAGGGGCAGGGGTACAACAATGGCAGACAAGTTTGAGAGCTCAAACACGGAAGGAACTTTCAAACAACTCATATACGCTTGTAATCAAAGCCTTGGACTTGTAATCTGAAAAATAAAGGAGAATAACATATAAAGTGGACGTAGGCACATTTTGGCCGAACCACTATAAATATTTGTGTCTTTTGCAGTTTAGTCCCTGCTTTTTACATATTTGCATAAACCACCCAAATCACTACGAACAACATAAAATCAACTAAATCATATGACTTGGAGGTGTTTGCCCATTTTTTGTGCAAACATTTTTGGGTTATTTGCTGAGATCTGTGATTTGTGTTTGAATATTGCTGATTTGTATTCATACACTGGTGCTTTCACGGTATTTGGGGTTTCTGGCCAATTTTGGCACAAACACTTTGGTGCTTTCACTGAGAACGACTAGCACCCTCTGCATCGGATAGAAATTTGGATTTGGAAGATAATGACTAGGCAAAATAGTAGAAGGCAAAGGGCTGAGAGAAGCCAACCGGAAGGAAGTCAACAAGCATCCTCCGGGGCTGAGGACCGGCTTCGATCTACATAACCCGAGATGAAATGGAAGCCATAACAAATTCACTGCAAGAGAGGTTGTTGAAGAGTCAACAGGAGATGATGCAGACTTTCTTGGAGCAAATGAGAGCTGCAGGGACCCAGAACTTAGGAACAGCTACAGCGGCTGTGGATGCAGGACAAGGAGCTAGGGTTATGGAACCCAATGGAGGACAGGATGCAGAGCCAGAGGGCAATCGACAAGGGCTTGGGGGCAGGCCCGCAGGATCCAATATAGGAGGACCTTCAGAAGGAGTTCAACAGGCTAGAACCAACGTTGCTGCTAGCGAGCCACATGAAGAGTATGTACCGGAATTCCCTCGGGGGCAACCCCCGACAGACAATGCTGGATTGGTAGATATAATAAGAAAGACTGTGCGAGGTGGTTTGACCAGCGGAGACTTGGAAGGAGCGAACAGGAGTCCGTTCGCTCGGGAAATAAGGATGGCTCAGAATCCACCTAAGTTCAAGCTACCTAGCGTGGAGGTATATGATGGCAAGGCAGACCCTACGGATCACTTGATGAGATACACCAGACACATGGAGGTGCTAGGGGCATCAGAGGAAGTGATGGCCCGATGCTTCCCTTTGTACTTGATGGACTTAGCAGCGATGTGGTTTAGGCAGCTGGAAGAATGATCTATCAGGACTTGGAGGGAATTGGTGGAAAGGTTTTTGGGACAGTTTCGGGTTCATGTCAAGAGACCGAAGAACGTGATGACATTGACATCGGTAAAGCAAAGGATAGATGAATCGCTTAGAGCTTTTCTAACTCGATTTAGTGCCGCAGTTTCTTCGGTGGATCGGCCCGATCCATCGATGGTTTTAATGGCAGCAGTATCAGGAGTCAGGGAGAACTCGGATTTCAAGGTATCCCTGATACAAGATACCCCACGGGATCTCGACGAATTCTTTCACGAGGCAGAAAGGTTCCTTCGGCAAGAAGATGCGAGTACGGATTTAAAGTTAAAAAAGGTTAATGCAATTGAGGTTGGAGGACCATCCAGCAAAGGTTTTGATAAAGACAAAGGAAAAAGGAAGTTGGACGATGATTCTGGAAACTCTAGGAAGCAATGGAAGGATCCAAAGTTTTCCACATACACAGGATTGAACGAGACGCTGGAGCGGATATACCTGGATACTCGTAATCGCCTTCCCTACCGAAGGCCGGCTAGGAGAGAACCAACAGAACGGGAAAGGACATCTGGAAGGCACTGTCTCTTCCATGATTTGGATGGACACGACACCAACAGCTGCAGGCACCTAAAGGACATAATTGAGGAGCATGTAAGGAATGGACAGCTGCCACAATATGTTGGACCTCGGAATGCAACGACGGGGCAGGAGCAGCCGCCGCCTACCTCAAGCTACGATGGTGGGAGGCCCATGAATGATGGTCGGGTGATCATCCATTGGCCAGGTTAATATGAAATAAGTAGCGAACTATTGGCAAGCAACCAAGTCATTTACACATGTACGGGGACGGAGATAGCCCCTAGGCATGCTCTGAATGATGATAAACTGCAATGCTATGGTTTGTGAAATTTATCTTTTGCTTTTGGATTGGACACTGCTTTTCTTTTTGGTTTTCGATTTTTGAGCTTGGATTGAGCTCCTGGTCTTTCTTGCCTTTTAATTTGGATTTTCCTTTGGATGATTGTTTTCGGTTTTGGACGCTGGTTTGGATTTCTGGCTTTCTGGTTTTAATTTGGATTTTGGATTTTAGATTTGGATTTTGGATTTAGATTTTGGATTTGGATTTTGGATTGGATTTTGATTGGATTTTTATCTGATTTTTGATAAACGGTCGTCGGGTATGGACTATGCCTGGCAAGGGTTGAGTCGCTTTGCCCGAACATGGTAAATTGGCTCACTCAGGTCGTCGAGTATGGACTATGCTCGGCAAGGGTCCAGAGTGACCAGGATTCGGCCTAAGACTTAGGCCCTCTATTATCAATTGTTATTATCAGGTCGTTGAGTATGGACTATGCTCAACAACGGTCCGGAGAGACCAGGATTCGGCTTAGGACTTAAGCCATGACATTGTACAGTGTCTAGGGACACTGGACCAAGGTCGTCAAGTGTGGATTACGCTTGGCAAGAACCCGGAGAGGTTAGCTCAACGTCCAGGGACATTGGACCAAGGTCGTCAAGTGTGGATTACGCTTGGCAAGAACTCGGAGAGGTTAGCTCAACGTCCAGGGACACTAGACCAAGGTCGTCAAGTGTGGATTACGCTTGGCAAGAACCCGGAGAGGTTAGCTCAACGTCCAGGGACACTGGACCAAGGTCGTCAAGTGTGGATTAAGCTTGGCAAGAATCCGGTGAGGTTAGCTCAACGTTCGGGGACACTGGACCAAGGCCGTCATGTATGGATTACGCTCGACAAGAACACGATGAGGCTAGCCTAACATCCAGGGACACTGGATCACGGCCGTCAGGTGTAGATTGCGCTTGGCAGGAGCCCGGAGAGGTTATGGATTTGGATATCGACCCGGAGAGATCTTGGATTCGGTTATTGGCAATTGGATAAGGATGGTTTGGGACTCGGTTGTCGAGTCCGGATGGACATGGAATTGGCTCAAGCTTTGGTTATTGGATTTGGAATTGGATATCGACTCGAAGCAGTCAAGGATGATATTCTCTGGCAATATGGTTATGGACTTCGGATATTGGATTCGGAATTATTCAAATCACGCCTTGTTATCACAAGGAATGTTTTGGGGGGCAAAGTGTTATCCCACTTTTTGGGTAAAAACTGGAATATCAACAGATTGGCAAGGAATGCTGAATATCGGGGTTGGAGATCGATTGGAATCAAGGCTACGATTGACGACGTCAAAATTTGGTTGAGCTCCAATCGGGACAAAATTGATTGGATATGATGATAAGGATTAGGAGAGGCTATGTTTCAAATTTCAGGTCAATCGGAGTTCGTATGAAGGAGATATGATCGATGCAAGGTAGGAAGAACGTACTGTTCGAAACCACTTTCCTCTCACCACCGAACCAACTCCACTTCCCTTCCCACCGAACCAACTCCACTTCCCTTCCCACCGAACCAACTCCACTTCCATGAACTACCGAACGTGTCCCACCGAATCACCTCCACCGGACCAAGCTCCACCGGTCCAAGGCCTCACCGAACCAACTCACCACCGAGTCAACCTCCACCAACCCAACCACTACCGGACCGGAGCTGCCGAACCAACCCACGCTCCACACACTACCGGTCCAATCAACACTCCACTCACCGCCGAACCAAGGAGTTACCGAACCAACGTTGCCAGGCCAGATTGCATCAGCCCAGGCCCACCAGCAGCGATATACATTCAGAACCCCTACCCCCAGCCTCACTCTATAAATAGAGGGGCAGGGGTACAACAATGGCAGACAAGTTTGAGAGCTCAAACACGGAAGGAACTTTCAAACAACTCATATACGCTTGTAATCAAAGCCTTGGACTTGTAATCTGAAAAATAAAGGAGAATAACATATAAAGTGGACGTAGGCACATTCTGGCCGAACCACTATAAATCTGTGTGTCTTTAACAATTTAGTCCCTGCTTTTTACGCATTTGCATAAACCACCCAAATCACTACGAACAACATAAAATCAACTAAATCATACGACTTGGAGGTGTTTGCCCATTTTTTGTGCAAACATTTTTGGGTTATTTGCTGAGATCTGTGATTTGTGTTTGAATATTGTTGATTTGTATTCATGCACTGGTGCTTTCACCGTATTTGGGGTTTGTGGCCAATTTTGGCGCAAACAGATACCTAACATTTAAAAGATAAAAAAACGAACGAATTTCAGAATGCAAGGAAAATATGGAAGCAAGATATTAGTCCCTGTAGTCTGCTATATTTCAATATAGACATATAGGTATAACAACACCCTTCTAACCTCATCATCACCCAAAGCCGGTAAATAAGCATAATATGATTTAAAATCCTTAAAGGAACTATCAAATAAAAATGACGCGTAGTCTGGTCAACCAATCTCGATACCGGTCAGCAAATAAAAATCTAAAAGAGTCAATCCCAACTTAAAATCAAGAAAACGAAACGTGTGATTAGTAGACCACCGTCTCTCGGTAAGGACCTTTATTATGCAACGGTCGACTTGTGCAAATATAGGTAAAGCTAGAAATTCACTGAAAGGTGATGCAAGTAGCCTATCTGAAATCGGTTGAGGTAATGTGATATTAAACTCAGAAATACACTTATACTAGCTACCACACATAGCTACATGACAAACCTATATAAGCAATTAATTAACATTAATGGTAAACTAAGCAAACCAATAACATTCTTAGTTTGTGAGTGTTCATCTAATAATTACATAGTAAAATTATATCTATGGCTTCGCTAGCATTATAGTAAGTCGATTTGCTATAGTCGAGGGGAGTTCGTGTAAGGATCGTAGATCGTCTGCAGTCACGGTAGTATTTGGAATGATATGAGCTGCACCAGCATTGGCATCTACCATGGGTCGGATAGTCCGTCTACTGGTTTTGATGGAGAGTAGCGTCATTTGGACGTCTTGATCAATAAATTAGAAACTGTAAAAAAGGAAATTGAGTGGTAAATAAATGAGGGTAGAAGAGGAAAACACGCCTCATATAGGCCTTTAGTCCAGATGTTTGTTCAATAGACGCCTGATGCTCCAGTGTTTGTTGAACAAACGTCCGGTCTCATAAAGTGTTGGAGGATTCGTGAGCTTACAAAATGTAAGCTCACGTTTTGTAACATATGCACTCCAAAACAATTGGATATGCTCTTATTGTAGTATTTTATGGTTAAATGATAGAACTCGGCAGCTTTTTATACTTTCTATATTTCTTTTTTGGCATTTTCTCATATAATGACATCGTACACTGTCCATTTTTTTTACCTGCTTCTATTTTTGCAGCAATTAGTGAGAAAGATGAGATGAGCAATAATTTTGTTATGCAGGTGGCACGGTAGGCAGCGAGTAGAGGTGTATTTTTATTTGTTAAGGTTATGCTTTGAGGAGACGGCTATGAAGGATGACAATTATGGGAGGTGACGACTACGAGCAACGTTGAAGCATGAGGAAAGAGTAGTGTAGGGGACACGATGACATGGGAAGTGGTGGCGTGGGAAGCAGCGATTTGATCTATGCGCAAGTGAAGAACGAAATGTGTCTTTATGGCTAAATTTTATAGATGATGTCCTACAAACCATTGAAGTTTGTAATTTGAACTAAATTGCCATATTATTTACACACATATATATGTAATACATACATACATACATCCGTGTGTGTGATATATTAAAATAAACATTAAATTAATTAATATGTTTAATTAATTAAATACTGAATATTATAAAATAAAATATGATTTTATTTTAAATAGATAAATCAGATTCAGTGCAATTGATAGATTACATAAGCCCCTTAAGATCCAATTAGAAATTTATGCGTTTCACCCACTACCAAACTGGTAAGGACCCAACGCCAATAACCACTCACTTAGAAATGTTGCAAATTTGATGTCGAAAATTTATTCATACATCCGCCGCTGGCATCGACTTTAATGGGAGAGTAAATAAGGTGATGCAATCTTACATCAGGTCCAATGTTGTTAACAAATTTGATACCTAGCATGCGAGATTTGAAGACTACCCTTATTTTAATTTGCTTTATTTTTTCCATGTCCAAAATAACAAGGATTAATATATTTGGGACATCTCTTTAGGTGAATGGCCTTAAATTTTTATAGAATTGTAACTTTGAAATACAAGAATCGAATGGATAAAGTGTACAAAGTTAGCCACCACCTATACACTATAAACTTCCTTCAAACATCACTCTTTCATGGAGTTCCTCTCTAATGTGTGAGTTCTCCTCTAATGGCACACACATATAAACGCAATAACAAAAAAAAATAACTTAAGTAACGAAAAAGTCACGAAGTTATACCTAATGTCAGTGGTCAATGATATGGAGATCTTTGAGCCCCATCATCGTAATAAGGATGCCGTAGGCTGTGACGTCGCATCTCGGGACCCACATTAACAAAAAGTATTACGGAGTTGTCTGCTAATGCGGAGAATAGAACTGGTTAGGAGCGACCATCTATAGTATTGTCTTAATATCTATTGAATACGTCGACTAGTGCTCTGTATTCTTTTTTTCTTACTCAAGTGGATCGACGTATCCAATTAATGCTTAATACAAAACCACAGATGGCTATAGGATCTATCAGAATAAAATACAACAACTCAAATGCATATTTTATGTATAGATGTTATCTAACATTTAAAAGATAAAAAAACGAACGAAATTCAGAATGCAAGGAAAATATGGAAGCAAGATAATAGTCAACTGAACTACATAAGAATAAAAATTTAATTACGAGAAAATCCAACGAGTAATAATGTGAAAAATTAACGCATCTGTAAGAAAACAAAATAATAAAAGTTAAGGCTTTGTTCGGTTTCATTTCAAGTTTTGCGTTTCCAAAATTCATTACAAAATATGTAAAGAGCGGAGTAAAATATTTAAAACTTCGAGTTACTATGACGATGAAGAAGGAACTGCAGATGAAATGGAGGGATGGACCATTTTTTACTCTTTTGTTATTTTCCAAAATATGAAGAAAAAAGCTAGTTTTTTATTTTTGTATATTGAGTTCATTTTTTAAATTTGTTGTTTCTCTAAAAAAAAACACATAAAACGTATTCTAATTTGTTTAGACGAAAACACAAAACTAACGGCAAACCAACCCAAGCCTTAAAGTTTTCATTCTGTACGGTTATGGTCATAGAGTGATGGCAGTAGTTTGTTAGACAATCACTTAAAATAACAATAATTTTGGTTTCCTGGTAAACAATATTTACTTCAGATTCGTAGCAGAGGAAATACATAAGCAAAAATGGTGGGCTTTTATGTAAAAATAGACCTCCTTCTTCCTTCAACCGAAACCCTACTCTAGTAGATTTTTCCATTTACCGTCAAAAATTATCATCTTTACTGAAAGGGAACCCAACCACATCATCTTTGTGCTGCCTTCAAAGCCATTCACAAACCGATAGAGCGATGAAGAAGAGAAGGCCTTTTTGCCCTCACGTAGGATCGAACTACGGACCTCCAGTTTACAAGACTGGCGCTCTACCACTGAGCTATAAGGGCTGCTCTGTGTACAAACTTGTAAATCATCTTCATTGATCTCTACTGAATTGGATCGGAAGGAATTCACCCCAACAAGCAAGCTCTAGCTCTGTTAAAAGTAACGTGGATGAAAGCTACACGATGAAATAATTAGCATCGAAGTAGTTCACTACATATTGTTTGTTCCCCATTAGAGATAATATCATATAATTGATTAAAGATGCGTTAGTTTCAAAATTGAGTCATGTATTAGTATTGATGTACCGACCTGAGTTCCTTCAGTTCAAAATAACTGGACTGGCATACCAAGCATACCGATGATTGGTAACCGTTACACCGGTAATGGTAAATTACTGTTTGTATAACAAAATAACAAGTTGATATATTTTTACGTCGATTGACGATTCATTATATATCTTATCACTTAATATAGCACATAGAAAAGAAATTTATTTATCATCATTTGAGTTGAATACCAGTCTGTGTAGTTAATGCCCCGCTATAACCGCGCTATATCTCATAGCGTATTTCTACCGCAACGATTTTTCCATATAGCCCCAAAATATGGACTTTTCGCTTTAATCCACGCTATTTCCGCTACATCCCGTTATTCCCACTATAATTTGCTATTTCTGCTATATCTTCTTTGATAAAATGAATTAAAAAATTGCATTTATACATTATAAAAATTATGAAACTAATTTATTTGATTTAATTTTCAATATATTTTCGGAAATGAAAATACTCTAATATTCTACTAAATTCAATTATATTATATAACAGTTTTACGTTTATTTAAAGTATATTTACAAATGTTTTTTCTTGAAAATATTTATGTATTAATTATAATTCAATTGAATGATAATTTTTCATTTAATTACCATTCATATATTTGTAATAACATTAAGTACGAGTTTTATATGCTATTTTAGAGCCATCCGCTATGTCCTGCTATATCCTCGCTATATTCCCGCTATGACTTTTTGCACCTCCACCGCTTTGAATCTTTCGAGTGCTTTAACTGCAAAGATACCAGTGTAATGAATCATTTTACATGAATATCAGTGCATTATGAATGGACTAGTAAATTACCATTACCGTTGGTTTTCAAAAAATATTACCGATGTCTTACCGTGAAAAATGGTAAATTTACGGTTACCGTGCCGATTATGCTGGTATATCGATTTTACTCTAAAATGGTAAACGATTGACTGGTAAGGGTAAATTTACCATTATCATACAACCCTAGTTCCACTCATAGTTATCGGTCAATGACCCTGCAAAGTATATTTCTACTTTAACCCCCTCGACGATAGACTATAAGCAACTTTCTCTTTTTATCCCAAATCATTACTTCCATCTTACGAGATAGATATATTTTGTGTTGTTTTTTGGTTGAATTCATACATATAATATTAAATTATTCTATAGCAGCTCAAACTTCAGCGAGATGAAGAATCATGTAATCAATCGTCTACGTATCCGAGATTGCTTCTTTCTTTGAAAACTTCTGATGGTTATCAAACTTAGCAGTTCCGTAAAATTTACATGCAGGTGAGCAATCTATTTTTAGTCATTTCTTTCCATCATACTTATTATCGATAATATGATGTGCTATGATTTTCATTATGTGAAAACTTTCTTATTCCTCTTCATTTGAGTTTACTTACCATTTTCTGTGATATAGATTGTAGGATCATTATATTTCATCTTTGTATAACTTAATAATTGTTTCAATCCATCCGGAACAATGTATATCCATGAATCATGTTGAAAAACATGATATAAATTAACTAAGTAATTACTAAACGGTGATCAGTCCATCAAAAACCTGAGTTTCGACATAATGATAAGTGATTGAAAAATAGAAGTTGTATTTACCGAATCACCAATTGGTACACTCACTTTTTTCTGTGAAAATAAATGATTAGCTAGAAACAGTATAGGAACCAATAATGAGTAACAACATGGTATAAATGTAGTAGTAAAACCGAAGTGTCGTTACTTGCTTGTGTATGTTTCCTCAAACTAGAATCAATATTTAACAGCATTTAACTTTACAAAACTAATCATGTTTTTCACCTTGTTTGTATCAGAATAGATAGCACAACGCAAAAGCATACAAACTGTTGAACATACCTAATTGCTCCATTTTGGAGTCAGTGATACTAAGACTAGGTGTAGAATTTGATTTATCTTTTGCATGTCTTGATGTGTAGTAACCTAGTCCTACAAAATCATATGATCCTTGTACCAAATTATCAATGCAGTTTCCTATTTAGTGAATTTTGGAAGTCTTTCACCGATTTTCTCATATAGGCTTGTTATTTTCTGTTTGTTAATGGCTCCACACACCTAAGTCCACACAATAATCTTAATATGGATTTTAAGAAATGTATGATTACAAACATTCTTTGTTGCTTACTGACCATCGAAGCATTGATTCCATTTCTTTCTGCTCTTTTGCTTTATCTGCATCTGAATCAGGCTTACGAAAAAAAGCTAAATTGCATGATTCCAATTTCTTTTCCTTGTTTAGACTAAAAATAAAAAGGTGCAACACATTGTTAGAAATGAATGAGGTAGTGGAGAGATTTGGGAAGAAGAAAGCATTATACAAAGTCACATCGGGGAATATTTGTACCAATTCCTCTATATATACTACAATCCAACATAGTATATGAATCAAAAGGAGAATGAGGAGGTGAAAGCGATGAGGCAATGTGGCATGTAGGCCTTCATATTAATATTAATATGTCAAAGATAGGGCCTTAATCTCGTGATTAAATTCGCCATTTTCTTACAGACGCGCGCATACAACGGTCACTACTGTTGATTTAAGGGTCGCAACCTTTCCAACAGTCACGACCGCTCCGAATAGCCACCTCCTCCAGCCTATAAATAGACAACAATATTGTTTCAAAGAAACAGTTTCTACTAGACTCGGACGCTTTAATCGGTAATACCTTTCATACTGATCTAGTTGCGCATTTTGGTGTTACAATTTCTCAAAAATAATTGACAAATTAGTGACAATTTTTTTCATTGCTATTTCTGCGTTATTTTGTAACTATTACTGAAGTTACAATTGGTTTCTTTAAACATTTCGATAGTTGCGAATAACATTTTTGAAAAATATTGATTATTGTAGACGGCGATGTCTTAAAATAGCAACAACAGTAACGCTGCACCAACATAGACGGTAACTAACGCTCAACCGGCACATCTACTTCCGACAATGTCATTCTCATAGAGAATGGCCAAAAAAGTTCAACGGGACGGACTTCAAGAGTTGGCAGCAGAAGATGTTTTATCTAACAACATTAGGCCTAGCCAAGTTTCTAACCAAAGATGCTTGGCGAACTCAAACCCGATGCAATCAAAGTGGAGGCCTCAAATATCTGGCACTAAATGGTCTAGATAATAGCCTCTACATTATCTATTGTACTGTTGCAACATCCAAGGAACTCTGGACGGCCTTGGACAGAAGTACAAAATTAAAGATACAAGCATGAAGAAATTCATCGTTGGCAAATTTCTCAACTTCAAGACGGTAGATTCAAAGACTGTGATCAACCAGACTCAAGAACTACAACTGATCATCCGTCAACTGCAAGATGAAGGGATGATACTTAGCGAATCTTTCCAGGTTTCCGCAACCACTGAAAAACTTCTTCCATCATGGAAGGACTTCAAAAATTACCTAAAGCATAAGCGTAAGGAAATGACAATGGAAGAACTCATAGTTCGTCTGCGAATTGAGGAAGATAATAGAAATTCTGAGAAAAAGATCTCTCAGAATATGTCTGCCAAAGCAAATGTTGTTGATTCAGACAAATCTAACAAGAGAAAACGTGAGAATGCGCCTCAGAAGTCGAAGAAGAAATTTCAGGGTTCTTGCTATAACTGTGGAAAGAAGGGGCATAAAGCAGCCGAATGTCACGCTCACAAAAAGAAGAAATCAGAAGCAAATACGGCTGAAGTTATAAATGACATTTTTGATATGGGTTTATGTGCAGTAATATCAGAATGCAACCTTGTTGATAATTCAAAGGAATGGTTTATAGACACAGGTGCTACTTGACACATGTGCTAATAAGTGGATGTTTACAACCTGTAAACTGCAACTGATGATGAACAACTTTTCATGGGCAATTCATCTGCATCAAAGGTCGAATGCAAGGAAAAAGTTGTGCTGAAACTAACTTCTGGAAATGAGCTTACTTTGAGTGATGTTCTTCATGTTCCAGAAATCCGTAAGAATTTGATATCAGGGTCCTTGCTTAGTAAGCATAGTTTCAAATTAACCTTTGTAGCCGATAAGTTTGTATTATCAAAGAATGGAGTGTATGCAGGAAGTGGATATGTATGTGATGATTTATTTAAAGCAAATGTAACAACTATTGTACCAAACACTGATATGAATAAAAGTGAATCTTATGCTTATATTGTTGACTCTTCTAACATATGGCATTCTAGATTAGGGCATGTGAATTTTGACACTGCGAAAAATGATTAATCTAGAATGTATACCAAAATGTAACATAGACTCCAACTATAAATGTCAAATTTGTGTAGAAGCAAAACTGACAAGAACCTCGTTTCACATGTTGAACGAGAAACTGAACCTCTAGACCTTATACACACTGATGTATGTGATTTGAAAATGTGTCAAACTAGAGGTGGAAAAAGGTATTTCATTATGTTTATTGATGATTGTACTAGGTACTGCAATGTGTATTGTTCGAACGACGGAAATTCTATCGGTTTAGAAAACCGTCGAATGAATGTAAATTAAAAATAACCGCAAGCGCACGGTGTACGAATGTAGCACACGGCGAATACGGGTCGATCCACAGGGAATTGATGATTTAAAAATTCTATTCAATCAAATTATACTGAAGTCGAGAGTGAATAGCTAGAAATGTAAGAAACTAACAAAAACTAGCAAAAGAAAATGATAAAAATATGAGAGTTAAAAGAACAATTTAGAGATAAATACACTCTCTAGATCATATAAATTAACAAAATGAAGTTATGATCTCTCTTTTCTTGTCATTAGTGAATTAGTTGATGTGCTTATCATAGTATGGTATATTTGTGCTATTAATTAGCTCAATGTAAACCATCAAACTATAACACAACCACTAATACACATTTAACTCTTATGAAATATGACAACAAAGTTGAAATAAAAATCTATTTTAAGCATAGCCTATTAACTATTGTTTAGAAATATAGGCTATCAAATTTCAATTTCAACATTCACTTCTTTGCCATAATCATATTTAGATGAAGAGGCAATTTGTGTTATGTTTGTTTAAGCATAGCCTATTTGTTATGAACAACATAGACTATCAAATTCAAAGCTAAACAACATCATTAAACCACTTCAAGTGTTTCCATTAAAGCACAAAAAGAGAGCATAAACATCAAAATGTTGCATCTACATACTAGAGAGCTTCATTACCCCTAAATTGTAGGGATTAAGCTCTCATATTTGTTATCAAACCAACAAATGTAGAAAGCAACATGAAATCAAAAAGAAAGGAAAATGAAAGCTAATGGAAAAGACAACTAATCTAATTGCATAAAGGTAGATCTACACTATTACATAAGAAGAGAAGAAGCATGTAAATAAAAGAGAATTAACATTGCATAAAAGAAAAGAAAATTACATGAAATAAAATGGCTAAGTAGCCATGGAAAGAAAGAGAGCTTTGATTTATTTTCTAAACAAAAACTAACTAACTAAGAGGGAAGATGACTACATGAAACATAAGGGGTATTTATACAAGTTAGAAACCCTAATGCATATTTTTGGGGAGTACCCAAAATGCCCCTTAGGAAGTGTGGAGGCCAAGTAATCATTAGCATGTCTTAATCCCCCATTAAGTGTACATGAAGCCATTAACTCCAAAAGCATGTGCATTAGCCTTTAATTTGTACATTAAGGTAGGTGGGTAGGTGGGGTCCTCCATGATCTTCACTTTGAATTATTTCCATCTTCATTCCTTTATATCCATTTTGTGCATGCATGTTTCTTCATGAACCCACTAATATGAGAAGCTAAATTCCTACAAAATAATATAGAAATTTCCAATTAAATTCTCTCAAATTAATATACGCACACAAATGGCCATTTTGCCCTTATACGAAGATGAATATGTGAAAATTTGGAATTAATATGAATTTTGGTTAAAACAAGTTAAAATACCCAATATGATCATTTATTTAATTTAAACAGAATAAATATGGTGGTAAAAATATGCACATTTACGTGCACATCAAATACCCCCACACATCTTTTTATTCGTCCTCGAATAAACTAAAACTAAGATAAATCTGTTTTTGTAGGAAGCACGATTGCATTGAATAAGGAAAGTCAAAGCAAGAAACTTTGTTTTTATTTATTTATTTACACAACTATTTAAAAAAAAGAAAGGTTTAAAACTCATAAAACACTAAACACCACCCGGCCTAAAACAAAGCAAAATTTTAAATCAAACAAAACCTCTGCTATCCCAAATTTTCCCCACCTCGGTTCAATATGACCGAAGCCTTGAAGCAAACAAAATCGAATTGCTTATCCCCAAAAATTACAAAACCAAAATTAATTGACTAATCACGGTTTCTGGTTCAGCTATTTTCGCAAAGTAAGGGGGAAATGCAATTTTGATGGGATTTGAACTTGCGGCCGTTTGTTGTTTTGGTGGTTGTCGAATTGGTTCATTCGTTTGTGGAATAAGCAGGATGTCGCTCGGTGAGTGGTTGTTGATGTTGCAGTTTGCTCACGATTGCGAAATGAGGGTTGTAGGTTGGATCACTATCAGTTGCTCGATTGTTGATGAATTTGTGATTCAGGGGATTGAGGAGGAATTCGAGAGGCGATTCGTATTGGAGGTGTATGTGGCTTCTGTTGTAGAGTTGCTTTTGCGGAGAGTTGCGTGAAGTCGCGGGGGTGATTGTGGGAGACAGTGAAACTGCAGTGGTTGATTGGAGCACAAGTTTTGCGAATGGATGTTGAGGCAGAGGTGGTCAGTGAAGATTGTTGTTCTTGCTGTTGCTTGATTAAATGGAAATAAGGTCAGGGATCGAGGGTGTAGTTGTGAGATTTCACTGGTTGATTTGGGATGTATTGCACTGTACAGGGATGATGTGTTTGGAGGAGGAAGAAACTGATGTGCTGGTGGTTTTTTTTTGATGGAGTTTGCTGAGGTTAGAAGTGGTAATGGAAGTGTGATGGGGTGCCTGGATGAGGAGTGTAGAATGATGTAGTAGCGGTTGACAGTTTCTGGTCTTGGTTCGTGGGAAGATTTGAAGATGTGATGTTGTAGGCAGTTTGGTGACAGGGTTTTGATAGTTGCGTGATGGTAAGTGGTGATGTTCAGAGGGTTTATGTTGAAGGCAGTTTAGAGTAAGAAGTGGTTATTGAAGAATGGTGGTAAGGGGCAGGTGTTTGATGGTGGGAAGTTTGATATGATGGTGTTTCATTTGTGATATGGTAGTAGATGTGCAGAATGTGATGATGGTTTGACCGTTAGATGAAGTTACAGTTGTCGACAGGTTGTGGTAATGAGTGGTTGGTGGTGTTTGTTGAAACTTATGGTTCTAGAGGTTTGATTTGGCGAAGGCAATTTTGCTGTTGGTTCGTGGAGTTGACTGGTGGTCAGAGTTTGACAGTGGGGATGTAAGAATGATAGGAAGTTGATGGTCAGATGGTTTGTCGTAGAGATGTGGAAATGGTAGTGAGTGGAGGTGGAGATAAAGAGATTTGGCAAGGCAGTGGTATGGGTTGTGAGAGGGAACGGAGATGGTGGGGAGTAGCAAGTGATGTTGATCAGTAGAGTAGATGGCTGTGGTGTTGTGTGAGGTGGAAGAAGTGATGTAGCCTGTGATCAACAGAGAACACTTAGAAGCAATTCTGATGTGCACAGAAGCATTGTGTGCACTGTTGCACAGAGAGAACAATGCAGATTTTTTGTTTTTTTTTTTTTGAAATTTCAAATGAAAACTGGAAAAGTAAAGTGAAAAATGTAAAGGTGATTTTAAAAAAAATTGAAAAATGACGAAAACTTCTTTTTTTTTTTAGAAAATGCAATTGCCAAATGAAACGAGAGAACAAGCACACAAAAAATTGAAAACAAGAATAAAACAACAAATTCACATGCAACTTTTTTTTATGCAAACACATACAAAATAAAAAACACAAAAAACAATGAAAACTAATCCGAAGAATAGAAAATAAAATCAAAACATTTCCCCAGCAACGGTGCCGAAAACTTGTTCGGACGACGGAAATTCTATCGGTTTAGAAAACCGTCGAATGAATTTAAATCAAAAATAACCGCAAGCGCACGGTGTACGAATGTAGCACACGGCGAATACGGGTCGATCCACAGGGAATTGATGATTTTAAAATTCTATTCAATCAAATTATACTGAAGTCGAGAGTGAATAGCTAGAAATGTAAGAAACTAACAAAAACTAGCAAAAGAAAATGATAAAAATTTGAGAGTTAAAAGAACAATTGAGAGATAAATCCACTCTCTAGATCATATAAATTAACAAAATGAAGTTATGATCTCTCTTTTCTTGTCATTAGTGAATTAGTTGATGTGCTTATCATAAGTATGGTATATTTGTGCTATTAATTAGCTCAATATAAACCATCAAACTATAACACAACCACTAATACACATTTAACTCTTATGAAATATGACAACAAAGTTGAAATAAAAATCTATTTTAAGCATAGCCTATTAACTATTGTTTAGAAATATAGGATATCAAATTTCAATTTCAACATTCACTTCTTTGCCATAATCATATTTAGATGAAGAGGCAATTTGTGTTATGTTTGTTTAAGCATAGCCTATTTGTTATGAACAACACAGACTATCAAATTCAAAGCTAAACAACATCATTAAACCACTTCAAGTGTTTCCATTAAAGCACAAAAAGAGAGCATAAACATCAAAATGTTGCATCTACATACTAGAGAGCTTCATTACCCCTAAATTTTAGGGATTAAGCTCTCATATTTGTTATCAAATCAACAAATGTAGAAAGCAACATGAAATCAAAAGGAAAGGAAAATGGAAGCTAATGGAAAAGACAACTAATCTAATTGCATAAAGGCAGATCTACACTATTACATAAGAAGAGAAGAAGCATGTAAATAAAAGAGAATTAACATTGCATAAAAGAAAAGAAAATTACATGAAATAAAATGGCTAAGTAGCCATGGAAAGAAAGAGATATTTGATTTATTTTCCTAACTAAAACTAACTAACTAAGGGGGAAGATGGCTACATGAAACATAAGGGGTATTTATACAAGTTTGAAACCCTAATGCATATTTATGGGGAGTACCCAAAATGCCCCTTAGGAAGTGTGGTGGCCAAGTAATCATTAACGTGTCTTAATCCCCCATTAAGTGTACATGAAGCCATTAACTCCAAAAGCATGTGCATTAGCCTTTAATTTGTACATTAAGGTAGGTGGGTGGGTGGGGTCCTCCATGATCTTCACTTTGAATTATTTCCATCTTCATTCCTTTATATCCATTTTGTGCATGCATGTTTCTTCATGAACCCACTAATATGAGAAGCTAAATTCCTACAAAATAATATAGAAATTTCCAATTAAATTCTCTCGAATTAATATACGCACACAAATGGCCATTTTGCCCTTATACGAAGATGAATATGTGAAAATTTGGAATTAATATGAATTTTGGTTAAAACAAGTTAAAATACCCAATATGATCATTTATTTAATTTAAATAGAATAAATATGGTGGTAAAAATATGCACATTTACGTGCACATCAAATACCCCCACACATCTTTTTATTCGTCCTCGAATAAACTAAAACTAAGATAAATCCGTTTTCGTAGGAAGCACGATTGCATTGAATAAGGAAAGTCAAAGCAAGAAACTTTGTTTTTATTTATTTATTTACACAACTATTTAAAAAAAATAAAGGTTTAAAACTTATCAAACACTAAACACCACCCGGCCTAAAACAAAGCAAAATTTTAAATCTAACAAAACCTCTGCTATCCCAAATTTTCCCCACCTCGGTTCGATATGACCGAAGCCTTGAAGCAAACAAAATCGAATTGCTTATCCCCAAAAATTACAAAACCAAAATTAATCGAGTAATCACGGTTTCTGGTTCAGCGATTTTCGCAAAGTAAGGGGGAAATGCAATTTTGATGGGATTTGAACTTGCGGCCGTTTGTTGTTTTGGTGGTTGTCGAATTGGTTGGTTCGTTTGTGGAATAAGCAGGATGTCGCTCGGTGAGTGGTTGTTGATGTTGATGTTTGCTCGTGATTGCGAAATGAGGGTTGTAGGTTGGATCACTATCAGTTGCTCGATTGTTGATGAATTTGTGATTCAGGGGATTGAGGAGGAATTCGAGAGGCGATTCGTATTGGAGGTGTATGTGGCTTCTGTTGCAGAGTTGCTTTTGCGGAGAGTTGCGTGAAGTCGCGGGGGTGATTGTGGGAGACAGTGAAACTGCAGTGGTTGATTGGAGCATAAGATTTGCGAATGGATGTTGAGGCAGAGGTGGTCAGTGAAGATTGTTGTTCTTGCTGTTGCTTGATTAAATGGAAATAAGGTCAGGGATCGAGGGTGTAGTTGTGAAATTTCACTGGTTGATTTGGGATGTATTGCACTGTACAGGGATGATATGTTTGGAGGAGGAAGAAACTGATGTGCTGGTGGTTTTTTTTTTTGATGGAGTTTGCTGAGGTTAGAAGTGGTAATGGAAGTGTGATGGGGTGCCTGGATGAGGAGTGTAGAATGATGTAGCAGCGGTTGACAGTTTCTGGTCTTGGTTCGTGGAAAGATTTGAAGATGTGATGTTGTAGGCAGTTTGGTGACAGGGTTTTGATAGTTTCGTGATGGCAAGTGGTGATGTTCAGAGGGTTTATGTTGAAGGCAGTTTAGAGTAAGAAGTGGTTATTGAAGAATGGTGGTAAGGGGCAGGTGTTTGATGGTGGGAAGTTTGATATGGTGGTGTTTCATTTGTGATATGGTAGTAGATGTGCAGAATGTGATGATGGTTTGACCGTTAGATGAAGTTACAGTTGTTGTCGACAGGTTGTGGTAATGAGTGGTTGGTGGTGTTTGTTGAAACTTATGGTTCTAGAGGTTTGATTTGGCAAAGGCAATTTTGCTGTTGGTTCGTGGAGTTGACTGGTGGTCAGAGTTTGACAGTGGGGATGTAAGAATGATAGGAAGTTGATGGTCAGATGGCTTGTCGTAGAGATGTGGAAATGGTAGTGAGTGGAGGTGGAGATAAAGAGATTTGGCAAGGCAGTGGTATGGGTTGTGAAAGGGAACAGAGATGGTGGGGAGTAGTAGGTGATGTTGATCAGTAGAGTAGATGGCTGTGGTATTGTGTGAGGTTGAAGAAGTGATGTAGCCTGTGATCAACAGAGAACGCTTAGAAGCAATTCTGATGTGCACAAAAGTATTGTGTGCACTGTTGCACAGAGAAAGCAATGCAGATTTTTTTTTTTTTTTGAAATTTCAAATGAAAACTGGAAAAGTAAAGTGAAAAATGTAAAGGTGATTTAAAAAAAATGAAAAATGATGAAAACTTCTTTTTTTTTTAGAAAATGCAATTGCCAAATGAAACTAGAGAACAAGCACACAAAAAATTGAAAACAAGAATAAAACAACAAATTCACATGCAACTTTTTTTTATGCAAACACATACAAAATAGAAAACACAAAAAACAATGAAAACTAATCCGAAGAATAGAAAATAAAATCAAAACATTTCCCCGGCAACGGCGCCAAAAACTTGTTCGGACGACGGAAATTCTATCGGTTTAGAAAACCGTTGAATGAATTTAAATTAAAAATAACCGCAAGCGCACGGTGTACGAATGTAGCACACGGCGAATACGGGTCGATCCACAGGGAATTGATGATTTTAAAATTCTATTCAATCAAATTATACTGAAGTCGAGAGTGAATAGCCAGAAATGTAAGAAACTAACAAAAACTAGCAAAAGAAAATGATAAAAATATGAGAGTTAAAAGAATAATTTAGAGATAAATCTACTCTCTAGATCATATAAATTAACAAAATGAAGTTATGATCTCTCTTTTCTTGTCATTAGTGAATTAGTTGATGTGCTTATCATAAGTATGGTATATTTGTGCTATTAATTAGCTCAATGTAAACCATCAAACTATAACACAACCACTAATACACATTTAACTCTTATGAAATATGACAACAAAGTTGAAATAAAAATCTATTTTAAGCATAGCCTATTAACTATTGTTTAGAAATATAGGCTATCAAATTTCAATTTCAACATTCACTTCTTTGCCATAATCATATTTAGATGAAGAGGCAATTTGTGTTATGTTTGTTTAAGCATAGCCTATTTGTTATGAACAACATAGACTATCAAATTCAAAGCTAAACAACATCATTAAACCACTTCAAGTGTTTCCATTAAAGCACAAAAAGAGAGCATAAACATCAAAATGTTGCATCTACATACTAGAGAGCTTCATTACCCCTAAATTGTAGGGATTAAGCTCTCATATTTGTTATCAAATCAACAAATGTAGAAAGTAACATGAAATCGAAAAGAAAGGAAAATGAAAGCTAATGGAAAAGGCAACTAATCTAATTGCATAAAGGTAGATCTACACTATTACATAAGAAGAGAAGAAGCATGTAAATAAAAGAGAATTAACATTGCATAAAAGAAAAGAAAATTACATGAAATAAAATGGCTAAGTAGCCATGGAAAGAAAGAGAGATTTGATTTATTTTCTAAACTAAAACTAACTAACTAAGAGGGAAGATGGATACATGAAACATAAGGGGTATTTATACAAGTTTGGAACCCTAATGCATATTTTTGGGGAGTACCCAAAATGCCCCTTAGGAAGTGTGGAGGCCAAGTAATCATTAACATGTCTTAATCCCCCATTATGTGTACATGAAGCCATTAACTCCAAAAGCATGTGCATTAGCCTTTAATTTGTACATTAAGGTAGGTGGGTGGGTGGGGTCCTCAATGATCTTCACTTTGAATTATTTCCATCTTCATTCCTTTATATCCATTTTGTGCATGCATGTTTCTTCATGAACCCACTAATATGAGAAGCTAAATTCGTACAAAATAATATAGAAATTTCCAATTAAATTCTCTCAAATTAATATACGCACACAAATGGCCATTTTGCCCTTATACGAAGATGAATATGTGAAAATTTGGAATTAATATGAATTTTGGTTAAAACAAGTTAAAATACCCAATATGATCATTTATTTAATTTAAATAGAATAAATATGGTGGTAAAAATATGCACATTTACGTGCACATCATGTATCTCCTTAGAATCATGGATGAAGCATTCGATATGTTTAAACAGTATAAAGCAGAAGTTGAGAATCAACTCAATAGGAAAATTAAAGCCTTAAGAAGTGATAGAGGAGGAGAATATGAATTTCCTTTTGAGGAATTCTGCGCTGAGCACGACATTATACACCAAACAACAACACCATATTCACCTCAATCCAGCGGTATAGCCAAACGAAAAAATAGAACTCTTAAAGAAATGATGAATGCTTTATTAATCAATTCTGGCTTGCCAGATAACTTTTGGGGAGAAGCTATTCTTTCAGCAAACCATATTTTAAATAAAATACCACGAAAGAAAACACCCAAGTCTCCTCACGGACTTTGGAAAAATAGACTGGCATCATACAAATACTTAAATGTGTGGGGGTGTCTTGCCAAAGTAGAGATATGTAAAACAAAGAAGGTCAACATTAGCCCAAAAACAATCGATTTTGTATTCATTGGATATGCACAAAACAATGTCGCTTATCGATTTCCAATACACAAATATGAAATTGATGTTATTCATGAAATTACCATCATCGAATCGAGAAATCAAGATTTTTCGAACATATATTTCCTTTAAAACAGGGTACTGACAATGATACTCAAAAGAGACCAAGAGAAGATGAATCTACTGATTCTCTTGAGAATGCTGAACAAAATAAACTTCAGCAAAATAGTGTTGATCAACAAGTGGAGGAACCATGAAGGAGCAAAAGCTCAAGGACCTCTAGGACCTTTGGACCATATTTCTACACTTTTATGTTGGAAGATGACCCATTGACATACAAACAAGCTATGTCTTCCAACGATGCCCCTTACTGGAAAGAGGCTATTAACAATGAGATTGAATCCATTATGGCTAACCATACCTGGGAGTTAGCTGATTTACCTCAAGGATGCAAGTCCTTTGGTAAATGGATAATTAAAAAGAAATTGAGACCCGATGGGTCAATATACAAGTATAAAGCTCATCTTGTAGTCCAAAGATTCAGACAAAAGGAAGACCTGGGCTATTTTGATACATAATCACCAGTGACGAGGATAACATCAATTAGGATGCTTATTGCAATCGCATCCATACTTGATTTAGAAATACATCAAATGGATGTAAAAACTGCATTTTTGAATGGTGAACTAGAGGAAGAAATATATATGAAGCAACCTGAAGGGTTTCTTAGCTTCGGAAATGAGAATAAAGTTTGCAAATTAGCAAAGTCGCTTTATGGCCTTAAACAAGCTCCAAAACAATGACATGAGAAATTTGATGAAACTGTTATCAAATGGATTCACAATAAATGAATCAGATAAATGTGTCAACATAAAACACACACTTGTTAGATATATCATTGTTTGTCTTTATGTTGATGACTTACTAATCCTAGGAAGTAACAAATCCATAATAACATCTACAAAGAATATGTTATCCTCTAGATTCGATATGAAAGACCTAGGACTGGCTGTTGTGATATTGGGTGTCAAAATTTTGAAAGCACCACAGGGATATACATTATCCCAATCACATTATATCGGTAAGATACTTGAAAAATTCAAGCAATATAATATAACTATTGCAACACCAGTAGATATGAACCATAACTGGGTAAAGAACACTGGTGATGGTATCTACCCACTTGAGTACTCTTGTATATTAGGAAGTATCGTGTATGTTATGAACTGCACTAGGCCAGATATCGCATACGTTGTAAGCTGAGTAAATTTACCAGCAATCCTGGTAAACATCATTGGAAAGCATTAATCAGAGTTCTAGGATACCTAAAGTATACGCATAACTATGGTCTACACTATACAAACTATCCTTCAACATTGGAAGGATACAGTGATGCCAATTGTATAACTGGTTCATAAGATACAAAGTCTACAAATGGATATTTGTTCACATTAGGAAATGGAGCAATATCATTGGAAATCATCCAAAGAGACTTGTATAGCTAGATCTACGATGTTATCAAAGTTTATTGCATTAGATAAGACCGTAGAAGAAGCAGACTGGCTTTGAAGTTTTCTGGAAGGCATTCCAAATTAGAGCAAACCTGTGCCTCCAATATGTATACATTGTGATAGTCAATCAGTAATTGGAAGAGATAATAGTACACTATACAATGGTAAATCTAAGCATATTCGTCGTAGACATAAACCAATAAGACAACTTCTCTCTAATGGATTTATCACTATAGACTACATAAGGTCTAAAGATAACATAGCGGATCCACTAATAAAAGGCTTGCGAAGAGAGAAAGTTCAAACCTTATCGAAGGGAATGGGGTTAAGTCCCATAGAGTAAAAGTTTTTTTTAATGGAAACCCCTCCTAGTTGACTGGAGATCCCAAGATCCAGGTTCAAAGGGACAACTAAGTTTAAGAGAAACTTGATGGCACTGTTACACAGAAACCATACCTATGATAAAGTCAGTGCTTTATTTGTTGGAAAATAGGATAAGTATTAATACTTTTAATGATGTCTGTACTTGAGGAATTGTGAATACCCTTTACAGAATCACCTACGTAAGTGCGAAGGCGCCGCTTCAAAGAGAATTATGAGGCCAAATTCTCTATAGTACTTATGAGACCAAGTAGGTGTTCAAGGCAAAAACGAACACATACAGAGAACTAAGGATTATAAGAAACATTTGTCATATGTTATCTATTGTGGAATTACACAGAGGGCTTACAGTTCAAGGACATTCTATGTCTACTGATTCGCCTGTAATTCAAATAGGTAAACACTAGAAAAGTTCAAGGCCCTTGTGCTACTTTAACCGATACGATAAATGGTTCGTGAAACTAAGAACAACTGCTCATTCATGTGGGAGATTGTTAGAAATGAATGAGTTAGTGGAGAGATTTGGGAAGAAGAAAGCATTATACAAAGTCCCACATCGGGGAATATTTATACCAATTCCTCTATATATACTACAATCCAACATAGTATATCAAACAAAAGGAGAATGAAGACAAAGTGTGGAAGGGATGAGTTAATGTGCATGTAGGCCTTCATATTAATATTAATATGTCAAAGATAGGGCCTTAATCTCGTGATTAAATGGGTCATTTTCTTCCAGACACACGCACACAACGGTCATTGTTGTTGGTTTAAGGGTCGCAACCTTTCCAACCATCAGGACCGCTCCGAATAGGCACCTCATCCAGCCTATAAATAGGCAGCCAGAATCCGAGAATTTTTAATTCAATTCATTCTCAAATTTTGTTCCTTCTTCCTGCAACATCTATGTTCTAGTTACTGTAATCTTTTCAGTTCGTCGACGCTCCATCTGCAATCACTGCGCTACGGGGCTGGTCCGTTTCGTCCTGGGAAACAAATTGTTAATGCCCGTGAACTACGTACGGCAGCAATATTGTTTCAAGGAAACAGTTTCTACTGGACTCGGAGGCTTTAATCAGTAATACCTTTCATACTGATCTAGTTACGCATTTTGGTGTTACATTTTCTCAAACTTAGTTGACAAATTAATGGCAATTTTTGTCGTTGCTATTTCTGCATTATTTTGTAACTGTTACTGAAGTTACAATTAGTTTCGTAACACTTTCCGGTAGTTGTGAATAACACACAAAAGAACTGCTTGCATATCTTAAAGCATAAAATTTATATCAATTATTATGAATTCTAACTCCCATAATTTATTGGCTTTGAAGCACATCATTGCCAAAAGTTAAAATTTTGAGCAAGATTGAATTTTTTTTGATTGCGTTTGGCAACTACTTATTATAAGCAATTACTTTTAAGTGACTTGTATCAATTTTTGTGTTTGGAAAATCAGTATAAGGAGCTTTGATAATGTAATATTAACTTTATAATATTAATCTTATCGCCATCAAGAAAAATTACCTGGCAGTGGTTTTCATAAACTTTAGCAGCTGCTCCATGTGCTAATAATATTAGATTGTGAGCAATAACGTAAGGTTCGGTGATCAGAGAATCACCAACGGGATTCCCAAGGAAGCTACTACAAAGCCCTAGGACATGCGCACGCACACATACTCTAGAATATCATGCACGTATTAGATTAAGGTTAGAGGGCAAGACTCTTGCTTTGGGACATGCGCACGTGCACACTCTCTAGAATATCATGTCCGTATTAGATTAAGGTTAGAGGGCAAGACTCACGGACCTCCAGTCTACAAGATTGGCACTCTACCACTGAGCTATAAGGGCTGCTATATGCACAAACTTGTAAATTATTTCATTTATCTCTACTGGATTGGATTGGAAGGAATCCACCCAAACAGGCAAGCTCAAGCTTTATTAAAATTGATGTGGTTGAAAGCTACAAGATTAAAAAATTGGTATCAAGGCAGTTTAGTACGAATTGTTTGTCCCCATTAGAGATAATATCTTATAGTTAATTAAAGATGTGTTACAAAGTTTTATAATGCTTCACGATGAAAAATCTCTCTCTGACACACATTATGTACACAGAGTATGAGTGTTGTGTGTGAATATTCTTATATATGTTGCAAAGTTTTATAATGCATAAAATACGTTGATAAATTGCCGTTGCACTTTCAAATTTAGATTTATTTATCACTTTCTCAACGAATATTTGAATTTAAACATATAACCTCCAGTCTACAAGACTGGGGTCTACCACTGAGCTATAAGAGCTGCAATGTGCACAAACTTGTAAATTATTTCATTTATCTCTACTGGATTGGATTGGAAGGCATCCACCCAAACAGGCAAACTCTAGCTCTATTAAAATTGATGTGATTGAAAGCTACGCGATGAAATAATTGGTATCAAGGCAGTTCAGTACGAATTGTTTGTCCCCATTAGAGATAATATCTTATAGTTAATTAAAGATGTGTTACAAAGTTTTATAATGCTTCACGATGAAAAATCTCTCTCTGACACACATTATGTACACAGAGTATGAGTGTTGTGTGTGAATATTCTTATATATGTTGCAAAGTTTTATAATGCATAAAATACGTTGATAAATTGCCGTTGCACTTTCAAATTTAGATTTCTTTATCACTATCTCAACGAATATTTGAAATTAAACATATAACCTCCAGTCTACAAGATTGGCGCTCTACCACTGAGTTATAAGAGCTGCTATATGCACAAACTTGTAAATTATTTCATTTATCTCTACTGGATTGGATTTGAAGGCATCCACCCAAACAGGCAAGCTCTAGCTCTTTCAAAATTGATGTGGGTGAAAGCTACACGATGAAATAATTGGTATCAAGGCAGTTCAGTATGAATTGTTTGTTCCCTATTAGAGATAATATCTTATAGTTAATTAAAGATGTGTTACAAAGTTTTATAGTGCTTCACGATGAAAAATCTCTCTCTGACACACATTATGTACACGCAATATGTGTGTTGTGTGTGAATATTCTTATATATGTTACAAAGTTTTATAATGCATAAAATACGTTGATAAATTGTTGTTGCACTTTCAAATTTAGATTTCTTTATCACTATCTCAACGAATATTTGAAATTAAACATATAACTTCCAGTCTACAAGATTGGCGCTCTACCACTGAGTTATAAGAGCTGCTATATGCACAAACTTGTAAATTATTTCATTTATCTCTACTGGATTGGATTTGAAGGCATCCACCCAGACAGGCAAGCTCTATCTCTATTAAAATTGATGTGGATGAAAGCTACACGATGAAATAATTGGTATCAAGGCAGTTCAGTATGAATTGTTTGTTCCCTATTAGAGATAATATCTTATAGTTAACTAAAGATGTGTTACAAAGTTTTATAATGCTTCACGATGAAAAATCTCTCTCTGACACACATTATGTACACACAGTATGTGTGTTGTGTGTGAATTCTTATATATGTTACAAAGTTTTATAATGCATAAAATACGTTGATAAATTGCTGTTGCACTTTCAAATTTAGATTTATTTATCACTATCTCAACGTTGAAATTAAACATGTAACTCATTTATCTAAGCAAATGTGTCGAACATGAGATGTCAAATTCAATTTTTTTTCCGTACTAGATACTTGTTTAAAAATATTAGCATGTCTCTCCCCTCCCCCTTCCACCCCTCGCCCCCCCCCCCCCAAACAAACACAAACACAAAATAGTAAGATGTACAAAATTTATTTTCTTGGTTTTCTCCGATTACATTACATTAAAGTTCTCACAAGTCATTACCTTTACGCTACTATCCACTTTTTCTTTCATAAGTTAATTGTCATTGCATTAAGTCATAATAGTATGATTGTATATTTTTATGCATTTCGCTCTTTTTTAATTTTTAATTTACAAATTTAATTTATAGATTAATATTGTCAAAAATAATAATTTCATCGTTAATGCATTTTATTAAATCTTATCACGAAGGGAAATTATTGGATATTAAATAATCATTTACAAAACTAGAATATTCTAAGAAAACTGTAATAATTATAAGCTTTTCCACAGTTCAATTTTTTCTTCCGCTTTCAACTGCTATCTAATATATATAGTTATAAATTAGGTTATAATTTTCATTTTATCATGCTTTCATTCTAGATGAATATTTTAATATTTGTTACAAGTTTTATAATTTGCAAAATATATCGATTCATTATTATTACACTTACAGTTTTAGATTTGTTTTATAACTTGTATTTGAAATTAAATTTATAAACCGTTCATCTAATCAAATGCATCAGATATCAAATCCAAAATGTTGTCTTAATTCATACTTATCTAAAATATAAAAAAAATCAAAATTTTAAATCAGTCAAATTTCTGTAATTAATTTATATTCATTTGTTTGAAGAAAAAAAATAGGAGAAGGTAACAAAATGTTTAGCTCATTTATATGAACGAAAATGACAATCTTATTTTTTTGTTTAAAATAAATCATGTAACAAAAATTGTACATCTAAAAATAAAATAAGATCGACCTGTTAGTAAATCATGAACCGTGTATCAATGAATTGTGAAATCATACTTACATTTTCTAGTACTCGCCATTCTTTTGGTAGATCATTTATGAGATTGTTGTATTACATTATACATTATTCCCTTTTGATTTATTCTTCCTTCGAAGGTACCATCTGTTTTAACAAATCAACATCAAACGAAGTCAAATTAGAATTTTGTATAGTTCTTTGGGACATATAAGCTTCAGTTTTTTTTAAATAACATTATTCCTAATGTTCATTTTTCTTGGTTTATTTAAATACAGTGGACCGGTTATAACCTGGCAAAATTCTGGACCAAAAGACCGAGAAACGATATGAATCAACTCCCATCTCCTTTGTAACGACTCGGTATTTTCAACCATTCGCATTCATTATAAGTGTATGGGTAGACACTCATGCTGAAATTGAATTGCTCAAAATACCACGTTGTAAATAAAAATTTGGCAAATCTCAGAATATACAGTAAATAAAATCACAGATCACAGACACAGAGTATATAAAAATGCAGCAGAAGAAAAAGAGATAGTAGTTCATGAAGCTACTATATAAAACATAAGATACATCAGAGTTAAATAAGATACAACAGAAGAGTAACAGGATACATCAGGTACAAATCAGATACATCACTGAACCACTGGATACTGAAACAAAATAGATGGCTGGATCTTCAAGGAAAGCTCCAACGCCGAAGGTGAATCTTGAATGCTAACTCAATCGATCTAACCCGAGCGTAAAGCAAAACACAAAACCCTCGAGTCAGGACATAAATACTTATAAACTGTAAATCAACTCAAATGAACAGTAACAAAATGCATCAGTAACTTAAAGGATGCTTGGGACCGCCCATCCTCTAAGGATCCGTTAAACTATTTACTATGTAGTAATATACGCTATATACGGTAGTGTCTAATCAGTAAAGTATAATCGTATAGAAAATAGCGTTAAGGGGATGGTGAACCTTAACGCGGTCGAATCTTTAAAACCAAAATCGTAGTAGGCTCGATAAAAGGATATGACACGGCACGCAAGGAAATGCCAAGATGGATACACCGTTTGCACTCCCGGACCGGTGGTGACGGCAAGCCAGCAGCTTCCGCCCACCTCGAACAATACCCCCGAATCAAAGTGGCGCCACCGAATCGAATCACAACAGTAATAGAATAGTTTTCGATGGAGCATGCTCGATGAAAGGGTGCGACCCTTTGTGTAGCCCGGTATAGCTCCTGTTTTAGTCATATATGCCAACTCATGGGAGTTGGGTCCACGTAATATACCTCGAGAACGTCGCCACCATCCTACTTCATTCTGGAATCTCCACCGCGTACACAGTTGTTAAAGTGGTTTTGGGTATTGGCCGGCTATAAGACAATATCCGATCCCGGTCTCTTTAACAACCAATCGTTATTATAAACCATGGATATTTATTTCAAATAATTTATACTTTCAAGACCATAATATCATACTCATTTCAAAACAATATAACAATTGTATCATTTCCATTTCAAAAATAATTCAATATTATATCATTCAAATAAAACCCAAATTTTCAAATAATTGAATATTTCTTTAAATTTATTAAACTTGAAATATTCCTTTAAATTATCATAGTATTTTGGAAATGTTACCTTAAGGAATCATAGCATTTTTGGAATGTACTACTTTCCACTTTACATTGTATATAATCAAAGTATTGATAAGCTTAAAATTTTAACATGTCAATTTATCATAGCCTTATAGTTAAATAAACTTTCTTACTGTAATATACAATTTAAACCGAAATTCTTATGTTAAGTTAAAAGCACCTTATTAACTTATAATATTATTACAATAAAGAAACTTTATTATTTTAATCATTTAAAGTATGCCATTCACATAAATTAAAACTTGTTTATCAAATGTACGTTATCAACTTACATTTTATTATTACAGTAAGTAACGTTTATCATTTTAATCAATTTAAAATACACCATTACATTGATTAAAATCTACGTGTCAAATGTACGTTTTAAATTTTATATTCCTATTACAATAATGAACATTTATTAATTAAATCAATACCACACTACTTAAAACTTTACATGTTTCTTTCTTAATTAAAACTTTACATGTTCTTTCATTAATTAAAACTTTCATGTTCTCTCATTAATTAGGACTTTACACGTTTCTTTCATTAATTAAAACCTATACGTTTCTTTCATAAATTAAAACCTACACGCTTCTTTCATAAATTAAAACCTGTACGCTTCTTTCATAAATTAAAACCTATACGTTCCTTTCATAAATTAAAACCTATCCGTTTCTTTCATAAATTAAAACCTATACGTTTCTTTCATAAATAAAAACCTATACGTTTCTTTCATAAATTAAAACTTATACGTTTCTTTCATAAATTAAAACCTATACGTTTCCTTCACAGATTAAAACTTATACGTTTCTTTCATAAATTAAAACTTATATGTTTCTTTCACAAATTAAAACTTATACGTTTCTTTCACAAATTAAAACTTATACGTTTCTTCCACAAATTAAAACTTATACCTTTCTTTCACAGATTAAAACTTATACGTTTCTTTCATAAATTAAAACTTATACGTTTCTTCACTTTTCAACAAATAAACTTAACATTTCAGATTTATATTACCATTTCACAAATTTAACTAAACATCCAATTTATTAATTAATTTAACATCTTTAGTTAAAACTCAAATTTCACATTTTCAAGTCAAGTTATCTTTTAAAATTTCATTTTTCAGCAGTCATTTATTCAACCACTTAAATTTATGAAAAAATCAAAAATTATTTAATAAATCACTTAAATTCAAATATAAATCAATTTACATATTTACCATTTTTCAAATAAAATTAAAGTCCATTTTATTCATATAACTTAAATATCATTTTTAGTCAAAATTCCAAATTTCAAACATAAGTTATATTTCAGAAATCCATTTAAACAATTCATAAATTACATTTTAAACACATAGAAAAATCATATTTTATTTATTTTAAAACCTTTCAAAAACTATTTAAACCAAATTTCATAAATTTATAATTTTTAAAATACTTAAAATATTCAAAACACTTTATAGAATAACCACGGGTCTGTATATAGTTTTCTAACCTAGGTCAAGTGATACGGATATGTATCATTTCAATCCGCAGTTTAAAAAGAAAAATTCCGGGTTCTACCATTTCAAACCCGCAATCCCAAGTTAAAATTAGATAAATAACAATAAATCAGGCCTATCATTTCAGCCCATGATGATTCTATTCTAACAGGGAACATGTAGTGTGATCATAAACAGAAATAATATGAACAATGTCAATATCACAATATACAGTCATATATCAGGTGTCAGGTGAAAATTAACAGTTTTAACATGATAATAACATGGCATAGCCTATCATATGATCATCATTAATTTGCATAAACATTTTATATTACTAAACACTTGTCATCAATTCACTTTTTCATAAGTATAAATGTCAGAGTGAGAAAGACTCACCTTTCAAGCTGAAGACCAAAACAACAAGCACAAGAGCGATTCCAAAAGTACGACAAGCACGATTTGAATTTAATGAATGGAAAGCCTTGATAATGATCTTGTATACAACAAATAAGCAAGACCATATAAACATATGCGTACAATACAAAACAACATTGAAACCGATTGGAATAAAACAACAATGGACAAGATGATTTTACCATGCCTCAATCACTTCAACGCTTGGCCTAAGGGACACTTATGATCGGCTATGATGATGCTTTGGCCCAGGTATGGCATCATATAGGTCAGGTTTAACATCATATAGGCAAGGCAACAAGTGGAGATGAAGGGAATGAGGCAACAATGGTCGAAAACATTGTTTTTAGGCATGTAGGTTGCAATTTGAAGGGTTTGGCCACCATAGATGGCTCGGCCATGGTCATGTTGGTGGAGTAGATGGTGTTGGAGGCATGGAAGAGATGTAGGAGTTTGTGGTTGCGGCTATGGAGAAGAGGCCGATCCAAACTTAGAATAGAAACAAGGCAAAATTGCATAAAAAAGTAAGAAAAGTAGAAAGAAGAGAGGGATTTACCTAATTTTTTTTCTTCAAGGTGGAGGCCATGATTTTTAGGGTTTTAAGGCTTCAAAAATTCATGAATGACAAGAGGAAGTCGGCTGCAAAGGATGGGGAAAGGAATGGCTAAGATGGATTGATGTATTAATGACAGAAGAAACTGCAAAAGAAACGGATAAAACGTTTTTCCGTTTCTTAGCTCTTAACCCTTTCAAATTTCTCATATATATTTATATACATCCAAATAACTGAAAATAATTAAAATCTCAGTTAAAATTCGAAAATATAACAGATAAACAAAATATTAAAAATTAAATATTAATTAGATATGATTAAATAAGAAAAATAGCACAGAAAAATGCAAACTAGACTTAAGGAATTAGAAATTACTTCAATACACTTTGGAAAAATTTACTTTAATTTAAATACATGTAAAATGAATAAAATAAAGTAAAACACAGAAAATAAAAGTGAGTGCATAAAATATATAAATAAATTTTAATTATATATAATTAAAATAAGAAAATGGCTTAAAATTGTAGACTAGGCTTTAAAATTAGAAATAAATCCAAATGAACTTTAGAAAATCTTCATGGAGTTGTAAAATATTTATAAGAAATAAAATAACAAAAAGTAAAAGTGCATTCACAAAAAAAAATTACTAAATATAATTTATATGAAGAAAATTAGAAAACAACCTTTAAAAATAGGAAATAAATACAGTAAATTTTGGAAAAATTCTATTATCATTTAAAAATATTTAAAAGTCAAAATATACATAATAAAACATATTATCACATACTAAAATAAAATATAACCAAGAATAAGTAATTTATACAATTTAAAATAGTCATTGTTAAATAATCCTATATACGCACAATATTGTAAAGGGTATAACTTTCACCATTTACATCCAAATTCAACGAAACGAAAAGTGGTGTCCTTATAATTTTATGTAATTTCATAATAAAAGAAAAAATTTAAAATTTTAAACTTTTAAAATTTTAAGTTGAAAGTCACAGTTTGACTATTTTGACCAAAATCAGCATTTGAGGCAAATATTTAACTTGCAAAATTTTGGAATTATAACTCATATAAAAATCAAGATTATATTTAAATAATAAATTTAATCATTTCAAAGAAGTAAAATAATTTTTTAAATCAAAATCTTACATTAAAAATAATTAAAGTATACAATAAAATAATTACAAAATACAGGGTTGTTACACTCTCCTCCACTCAAAACTTTTCGTCCCCGAAAAGGAATGAGGTATGGAAGGGCACAGAAAAGATAGAGTGAAATAGGATTAAGATAAGATAACAAGAAGATTGAAGTTATACCTGATAACTGTTGTTATAGGTATGTTTTACAAGGTGGAGGTTATCAAAGATTATAGAAAGATTTCTAAACAGAAAGATCATAGAAAGATGCATATACCAGTCTATAGCAAGATGAGGATGATAAGAACAACCAAAAGATAGTTTGAAAAACAAAATAAGAAAATGAATTTGAAAGCATGGATATTTCAACTTAAATAGAAAATAAACTTTTACACAAGTTACATAAATCTTAACTATCTCAAATTTCATTATCTTATTATCCAATCATCTTAAATTAACAATTTTTTTTAAAACCATGGGTTAGAAAAATAATCATTTATTACACTCACAATGTATTTAATAAATTTTATTCTTCTTTATTCCTAATAAAAATTAAATTTATTCCTCTCAATATATTTATCACTCATGTTCAATATACTTACACTTATTATAACTGCTTTCTTTTATTCTTAGTTCTTTTAACATCATTTTATTGTAACTTATTCAATTACCCTTTATTATATTTACCTCTGTTAATCATTTTATAATTAAAATTTAAGTGTATAACATTTATTATAACCACCAAAAATTTATTTATAAAATCTTTTTATATTGTATATTACCCAGTTACATTATTAACTTCTGAAATTAAGGTAAGTTATATTGGAATGAAATTGTGTCATATAAATAAAACTTTCCAATTCAATTATCTCAAGTTTAATCATTTATCCAAAAAAAATTTCTTTTATAATTGAAATTATGGTTAAAAATAAAATTTAAGAATTAAATTTCTGATTTCTTCAAACCATTTAGAGATAAGTAATAATATATATATAATATGTCAAATCAAATTTCAATCATATATCTATATATATTATAAATTAAGTCATATTTTAGAAATTCAAATCAATTTAATTTCCCAAAACAAAGCTGTAGCAAGACTACAGAACAGTCTCTTCACTTCGAAACTCGAAAATGAACGTCGATGATGTTGCAGTCATCACCGAAGTTATTTTCCAGCGACAAAGAGAAGAGTACTAATTTTAAACTTAAAATTCTTTGGAAACAAATTTCTATTTGAAAATATTTTAAATATTATATCCCTTTAAACTTTTAAACAAAAGGTTTGGAACCATCGGAAATTAAATTCTCAAATTTCTTTTTCTAAATTCATTTAAGTTCCCATATAAATTTATAAACAATTATTTATAAATTCATTTATAGAACATTAAATGATAAATCAAGTACTATCATTTCAAATTATCAATTTGAATCATTGTATTAAGTTCCATAAATATATATATCAAAATTTTATTTCATTAACCAAAACAAAATTTAAAATAATATCGTGTCAGTTTGTTCTGTCAAAGTGTTTTAGAAATCCTATCGACAGCGTTGATCAGACGAATCGATCGGAAACCCAAATCAACATCAACAACTCCAACAACACAATATAAAAAAAATATAGATTGACAAATACAATTCAAAATGTTTGAAAATATGTTGGAAACAAAAGACAAGATGATTAAATACAGAGTATGGAGGTGGATAGGCTAAAATAAATCACGGGCAACCTTAATCGGGTCAACCGTGACTTAAAGTATAAGATCGAAGTGGATTTTCTGGGGTAAATCTACGTTTGATCTCAAGAGTTAGAGTTTGGGATAATAGGAGATACTAGCATCTAAACCGAGGATATAAAATCTTTGGTGAATCGATGCTGTTGTAATGGAGTTTCACCCCTCTTACAAGAAAATTTTTGATATTGGCGGGACCGCCAATTCACTATAAAGATCATTCGAAGTGGAGTTGTGGGATACTCCAGAATCAAATGAAGATGAATATCGGGGAATAAGAATGGACTTTGGAACCGCAGGGTACGTTCCAAAATTGAAAGGAATCGAGTCAAAAGGGAGAGATTCAAACTCGAATGAAAGTGATTCTGTAAATACATTCACTCCATATGCTGAGTTTTGCCTAGAGCTACCAAAGCTCTGATACCAACTGTAACGACTTGGTATTTTCAACCATTCGCATCCATTATAAGTGTATGGGTAGACACTCATGCCGAAATTGAATTGCTCAAAATACTGCGTTGTAAATAAAAATTTGGCAAATCTCAGAATATACAGTAAATAAAATCACAGATCACAGACACAGAGTATATAAAAATGCAGCGGAAGAAAAAGAGATAGTAGTTCATGAAGCTACTATATAAAATATAAGATACATCAGAGTTAAATAGGACACAACAGAAGAGTAACAGGATACATCAGGTACAAATCAGATACATCACTGAACCACTGGATACTGAAACAAAATAGATGGCTGGATCTTTAAGGAAAGCTCCAACGTCGAAGGTGAATCTTGAATGCTAACTCAATCGATCTGACCCGAGCGTAAAGCAAAACACAAAACCCTCGAGTCAGGACATAAATACTTATAAACTGTAAATCAACTCAAGTGAACAGTAACAAAATGCATCAGTAACTTAAAGGATGCTTGGGACCGCCCATCCTCTAAGGATCCGTTAAACTATTTACTATGTAGTAATATACACTATATACAGTAGTGTCTAATCAGTAAAGTATAATCATATAGAAAATAGCGTTAAGGGGATGGTGAACCTTAACGCGATCGGATCTTTAAAACCAAAATCGTAGTGGGCTTGATATAAGGATATGACACGGCACGCAAGGAAATGCCAGGGTGGATACACCGTTTGCACTCCCGGACCGGTGGTGACGTGTAACGATCCCAATTTTAAAGACGAATTTAAATTTATAATTTTATTGAATTTTTAGATTAAATTATGGATTTGTTTGAAATTTTCAAATTTAATAAGAAATGTATACTTATTGGTTTTTGAAATTGGATCGAAACTCGAAGCGAATGAATTGAATTATAAGTAAATTGTTTAAAAGTATAAAATAAAATAAAACTACGTATCAATGTTGAATATAAGTGTAGAATATAAAAATAAAATATACGTTATAAATTTAATATTTAAGTTAGCAAATATAATTAAAAGATAAATTACAAAATAACAAGTATATTACCAAGTAAAACTATAGCATTGAATTCATTTATATTATAAAGCATATTACAAGGCAAAGAACATTGAAGTATGATATTAAACAAATGTATGCATACAACAAGAATATATATCTTTGAACTTGCAAAATGAGTAAACAAAATATCCACAAAACAAACAAAAGAAGTACATATAAAATGAGGATACAAGTATGTAGCTTGCAAAGAAAACAAAATAGGTATAAACAAATAAATGCAACTGAACATACGAATAAAGGAATAAGTGTGTAAACTGAAAATAAGCAAGAAAATAAATAAAACAAAGTACATAGTTACATGCTTATAAAAAGCAAAGAAAACTGTACAAACATGACAAATAGTGATGCAAGAAAAATAAAATAAAATCAGGTAAGGTAAGGCTGTAGACAAATGGGAACATATGCATTTAATACAAGCATAAATGCAATCTTCTCAGCCGAAAGAAAGAAATGCTAAAAGTCATTTCAGTTTTTAAAAATAGTTCTTTAATCAACAAAAGAAGTAAGCCTAAGTAGATAGTACCTTCCCCTATATGCAAACTATCTGTTGTTATATATTTATATCAAGTTTGTTCAGTAAGAAAATATGCAAGGCCTGAAAAGAAAAGAAAACCAAACAAAAAAAAAAGATTATAAACTCAAACATCATTCAATTCAAAGCAAAAGCAAGTTCAAACCTGGAAATCAAATAACAAAAGCTCTCTGTTTTTCGAAAAAAACTGAAGGTGAGCAACTTTAATTTTTAAAACCATTTCTTTAAATCCAATGCTTGAGAATCTGTGAGTAAACCTTTAAGCTAAAGTTCAGTAACTAATATATGTTGCAAATGAATCACAATGTTGATGTTTGATGTGCATGAATGTTTATATGTGAGTCCTGAGTGCTTGACTGTAAATTTTGAAGCACCTCTGTTTCTTGTAACTCCAGAGTTCAAGCAAGTCAAATAAAAAAAAAACTATAGATTTCACTTTCCAAATCTCTGATATAAATTTATTTTCAACAAATAAGTTTGTTTAAAACTCATCCATGAGCTAAAATCTTGTTTTCCAGCTTGAACATGAAGTATATGACTGTGCAACTTGAAATTTGCAGTGAAAACAAATTTTTGTGATTAATTCAACCACTTTAAATTAGTGATTTGATTATGTAACTCGAATAATCATACAAATTTATGATTTTTAAAACAAAAATAAAGATTTTTGGATTTGTATTTAAAGAGCAATTTGCATTTGAACCAAGATTGTATTTTACCAATTGCCAGTGATTGAATCATTAATAAATGATGAAAATTTGCTTGAAGCAAGCTTGGACAACAGGGAACTCGAGAAAATTATCAGAAAAATAATTCATTGTATAGATTGATGAATCAAATCGAAGTTAGGGTTTAAGCTCAGTTTTGCAGTGGGAAAAGAAACGAGGTGAGTTCATCATCTCGGAGGTGCCGAGTTTCACGAGGACTTGGGGAACGATGGCTCGGGGTATGGACGTGGTAAGACCGAAGTCACGAACTTTCTGGTGACTCGAGGCGTGGCGGCGAAGCAATTTTGTTCTGTGGGTTCGAGCTGAAGGGTCGAGCAAATAGGCGTATTTCGATTTCGACTTTCGTTCGAAATACTGAGATTCAATTTTGAGTTGGGGGTCGAATTTTGGTTTGTGGGAGGTCGCGATGGCCACCGGAGGTGGCGGCGGTTCGTGTGCACGTGCACGACACTGATCAATGTCAGGAAAGTTTGGGCCGAGCGGGAAGGGGGGAAACTCGAAAGAACGCTCGAGTACGTGATGCTTTGGCTCGTGTTTTTTTTTGGGTTTGCGTGAGCATCTTGTATCATCAGGTTACAGTTAAAAAAAATGAAGAGAAGAAGAATTTGGGGAAGATGAAACTTTATCAGGTTGATGGGGTTTTAACTCGAGTGATACTCGAGAATTTGGGACGTTGCTTCGAGTGTGGTTGGGTGCGTGCGTGAGTTAGTTGGGTACAGCGGTTTGTATAAAAAAAAAAGGAGAAGGAAGGAAGAGTGGAAGAAGTAGAGGGAGGAGAAGAGAGAGGGGACTCGGGAAGGAACATGGTTGTTCTTGAGTTTTACTCGAGTTACTTCAGCTTTCGCTCGAAGAAATATGGTTTTGGACTCGGGGCAAAGTTAGCTTGTCTCGAGTAAACTTAAGGTTACAGGTTTCAGATTTTTGAAACCTGTCAATGTAAAGTTTTGAAATTTAAAACTGAATTTAAATTATTAAGCAAAGTTAAAACAAGTTTAAATCTAAATTTAAATCTGAATTAAAGATAATTTGAATTCTAGTTCTGAAATCAAAGAAGTTTTAATATTTAAATTGTTTAAATTTGCTTTGTGATGATAATTAAAACATTAGTTAGAAAATGTTTTAAATTTGAATTAGTAAAGATAAAATGATACGCACTCATTAAATTAGTTCAAGTGAATAATTGATTAATTTATTTAATCAAGAAATTAGGATTTGAGTTAAATTAATTAAGGTAAATTAATTTGTAAATAAGATTCATTAAATTAATAAAGAGTTGTCTTTTAAACAAATGATTAAGGTTATTTAATCAAGTAATTAAGATTTATTAAGTTAAAGTTTAGAACTTAATTAATTAAATAATTAGTGATTAAACATATGATTTTAAAGGTTAATTAAATGATAATTAACAATAGTTAAATTGTGTTTAATTACTTAAGAATAGTAATTAAATAATTATGAATATTAATGAGGATCATTTACTTGAAATTTATTTTGATAATAAATGTGAAAAGAATTATTCATAGAAATTTAATCTGATTTAAATTAATCAGATAATTAAATTAATCCTATTTATGGATGTTTGGATTATATTGGATGTTAAACTGTTTGATATCCCTGATATATGATGCTTTATGATTATCCTGATTTGTGTTGTGATCTGTGATATAGTTTATTATCTGTGATATATATATATCTGCGAATCTGTGTATGAATGATAAGCGTCATAAATTATATCGCTTATCGAATATATTGTTGTATTTGATCTGTGATGATTGAATGATGTTTGTGCACTATTGTGTTAAACCCCTGGACTACACCATACACACACAAATACGGATTTCACGAGGAAATCGGTTAAGTCACAGATAATTTAAATGTAATGTTTTTGAAATTAAAGTTTTAATTTCAAATTGATTTTGAAAATGGATTTGGGTTAAACGGTAAAGCTTTTGAAAAAGGTTTTCACAGATAAAAGCTATTTTGAATAACTCGGTAAAATCTCCAATTTAAATAATTCAAATTTGAATTTGAATTCGATATTTGGAATTGAATTCGATGATTGGAAATTATGGTTAAAGATATTATAAACAGGTTTGTATGAATTTAAACCATTTTAAAGGTATGGTTTTGGGAATTTGAATTTAACCCAAGGATTTCAACTCGTATAAATGAATCAGATTTCCAAAATGAAAACTGTTGTTTTCAAATGATAAACACTTTTAGATAAGAACTGAGATTCCAGTTAATTAGGGGAATTTCAAGATTGAATAGAGAAATGATTTTCCTAAGTTATGAATGAATTCTTTTTGAAAGCTATGAATTAAATCTGTTTATTTTTAACAGATTTAAATTAATGATTTGTTTAAACCAAAATGAAATGAAACTGTTTTGAAGGCTATAAGTTAAGTCTTTGATTTAAAGATTTAACGAGTTAATCAAATTGAAATGAAAATTGATTTGGAAAATCTGTGAATGAATCTTTTGTTTAAAGATTAAAATGTGAAAATTGTTTAAACCGTTAAAGGTTGTGAAAATGAATCTTTTTGTTTAAACATTGAAAATGGTAATTTGTTAAGCCATTTGAAGTAAGGTTTTGGGTAATAAGTTGTGACTTAATTGAAATCCCATTATCCATTTGTTTTTGAAATATCGTGCTCACTATTCGGTTTAGCCGGGAAAGGACCTTTGTGTCGTATAACCCATTCCGAATATGTGATACGTCGTTATGGATAGCATTTGAAGATCGGTGATGAAGACCAGGTATTTGCGAAAGCGATAGGATGACCTATCGATTGTTTCTGCACCGAGTCGCGCCGGTATAGAAACTCCCTAAGTGATGGGAAATCCGATCGAGATTGTGAATATCCGGATTGCAAGGACTTCTTTGTAAGTGCCTTCGGTTCTGTTCGAACCCAGAACAGACTTGTATGGATAGTATGCCTGACATTACAAGTTGAGATATAAAGCTGATTCCTTTCAAATATCTTTCTGTTGGTGGCGGAGAATTTATTCTCTTAGCTTAACACCCTTCTCTGAGACGTACGAGCTCAGAGGTTATGTAGTTGAAGGTTATCAGCGATATATTCCCAATTTGGTAATGTGACATACTGAGTGTTGCTGTGAAATGATCATTGTGTTGATTATTTGTGATAGGATCATTTATTTGATCGTCTATCTTTGTGATCATTTCTATGATCATTTGTTGACCCAAAGCATGGCTTTTGTATAAAGTATGTTTTTGTGGACGTGACTTCGTCGAGCCTCACACCCCGGGAATGGTCAAAACAGGAAAGATGCGGCAAGGTTATGAGGGGTAGCGCCCTTTAGGGTATGTGCATTTCCTTCTGGAAAAGGGTGGTATCATGGTATGGAGCCCAGATACTTACTCATGTTGAAAACACTTTATGATTGTGTGAATTGATTATGAGCGCTCGGTGAAAGGTCCCAAAGGACCGGGGGATGGCATATTCGGTCAGTTGTTACTCAGTTAGGGGTAACCCAGCCTTGTGTTGGTAGAGATCCGGTTTGGTTCTCGGGGATGTCCTTCCAGAGGCATTCTCATGTGGCAATGGGAAGTTCCTTGGCCTGACCATTTGTTGGAAGTCCAATTCCCAATACGAAACCCTGTACGGTTTTAGTTGTAGAACCTGTCATTTACTTATGGTGGTCACCACTGTTTAGATGGTAGCTATAGTAGGCATACGATAATGGTCGTATGTTGGCTAAGATTTATATTCTACTTTCGAAATGAATTTTTCCTACACTATGCACTAGTAATAATATCAAATGTTTCTTTTAATGCGTATCAAGCATCTTTGACTATCATAAGGAGAAATCTCCTCCGATTCTGCGTTTGCATTGTGTGTGTGTGCGGGAGGCCTTATGGTAGTCTCATTTTTAAAAAGCATTGCGAATGGACTTTGAAAATCTTTTGCTGAATGTTTTAAAAGATAAACTGTTTTTGTTGCTCACACCAGTCCCACGACTGATCCGGAGTTTATTGTTTCTTTCCTAAACTCTGGGTGCTCATTATTTTTTACACGAGCAGTCTAGAGTTGGGTTTTTCAGATAGTCAGGTTTAGTAGATTATCTAGAGTTAGTTCAGTCTTTGGATCGCACCAGCCTTGCTCGTCTTGGTGCATCGTTATTGGGAGTTCGAGCTATTGCTGGATTGATTCTTGGAGATGGAGTTGTAGTTCTCTGAGTTCTCTTTTAAAGACTATCTTAGAGTTATATTGTTCCGCTGCTAGATGTTATCTATCATTTTCTTTTCCGCTGCTATTTTATTGTATCATATCTCTGATGTATATTGATATCTATTGGATCATCTGTTGTATCAGATATTGTATCAAAGCTGTATATCAATGTATTATTCTTTTATTCCGCTGTGTTGTTTACTTAATGTTGTTATAAGCTCCGGCAAATCGGATTTGAACGGTCGAATCTATGGCATTCGAATACGATATGAAGTATGGATGTTGATTTTCGAGCGGGCAAAATTCCGTCTCGTCACATGACGGCAAGCCAGCAGCTTCCGCCCACCTCGAACAATACCCCCGAATCAAAGTGGCGCCACCGAATCGAATCACAACAGTAATAGAATAGTTTCCGATGGAGCATGCTCGATGAAAGGGTGCGACCCTTTGTGTAGCCCGGTATAGCTCCTGTTTTAGTCATATATGCCAACTCACGGGAGTTGGGTCCACGTAATATACCTCGAGAACGTCGCCACCATCCTACTTCATTCTGGAATCTCCACCTCGTACACAGTTGTTAAAGTGGTTTTCGGTATTGGTCGGCTATAAGACAATATCCGATCCCGGTCTCTTTAACAACCAATCGTTATTATAACCCATGGATATTTATTTCAAATAATTTATACATTCAAGACCAAAATATCATACTCATTTCAAAACAATATCCCAATTGTATCATTTCCATTTCAAAAATAATTCAATATTATATCATTCAAATAAAACCCAAATTTTCAAATCATTGAATATTTCTTTAAATTTATTAAACTTGAAATATTCCTTTAAATTATCATAGCATTTTGGAAATGTTACCTTAAGGAATCATAGCATTTTTGGAATGTACTACTTTCCACTTTACATTGTATATAATCAAAGTATTGATAAGCTTAAAATTTTAACATGTCAATTTATCATAGCCTTATAGTTAAATAAACTTTCTTACGGTAATATACAATTTAAACCGAAATTCTTATGTTAAGTTAAAAGCACCTTATTAACTTACATTATTATTACAATAAATAAACATTGTTATTTTAATCATTTAAAGTATGCCATTCACATAAATTAAAACTTGCTTATCAAATGTACGTTATCAACTTACATTTTATTATTACAGTAAGTAACATTTATCATTTTAATCAATTTAAAATACACCATTACATTGATTAAAATCTACGTGTCAAATGTACGTTTTAAATTTTATATTCCTATTACAATAATGAACATTTATTAATTAAATCAATACCACACTACTTAAAACTTTACATGTTTCTTTCTTAATTAAAACTTTACATGTTCTTGCATTAATTAAAACTTTAATGTTCTCTAATTAATTAGGACTTTACACGTTTCTTTCATTAATTAAAACCTATACGTTTCTTTCATAAATTAAAACATATACGTTTCTTTCATAAATTAAAACCTACACGTTTCTTTCATAAATTAAAACCTATACGTTTCTTTCATAAATTAAAACCTATGCGTTTCTTTCATAAATAAAAACCTACACGTTTCTTTCATAAATTAAAACTTATCCGTTTCTTTCATAAATTATAACCTATACGTTTCCTTCACAGATTAAAACTTATACGTTTCTTTCATATATTAAAACTTATACGTTTCTTTCACAAATTAAAACTTATACGTTTCTTTCACAAATTAAAACTTATACGTTTCTTTCACAGATTAAAACTTATACGTTTCTTTCACAGATTAAAACTTATACGTTTCTTTCACAAATTAAAACTTATACGTTTCTTTCATAAATTAAAACTTATACGTTTCTTCACTTTTCAACTAATAAACTTAACATTTCAGATTTATATTACCATTTCACAAATTTAACTAAACTTCCAATTTATTTAATTAATTTAACATCTTTGGTTAAAACTCAAATTTCACATTTTCAAGTCCAGTTATCATTTAAAATTTCATTTTTCAATAGTCATTTATTCAACCACTTAAATTTATAGAAAAATCAAAAATTCTTTAATAAATCACTTAAATTCCAATATAAATCATTTTATCATATTTACCATTTTTCAAATATAATTAAAGTCCATTTTATTCATATAACTTAAATATCATTTTTAGTCAAAATTCCAAATTTCAAACATAAGTTATATTTCAGAAATCCAGTTAAACAATTCATAAATTACATTTTAAACACATAGAAAAATCATATTTTATTTATTTTAAAACCTTTCAAAAACTATTTAAACCAAATTTCATAAATTTATAATTTTTAAAACACTTAAAATATTCAAAACACTTTATAGAATAACCACGGGTCTGTATATAGTTTTCTAACCTAGGTCAAGTGATACGGATATGTATCATTTCAATCCGCGGTTTAAAAAGTAAAATTCCGGGTTCTATCATTTCAAACCCGCAATCCTAAGTTAAAATTAGATAAATAACAATAACTCAGGCCTATCATTTCAGCCCATAATGATTCTATTCTAACAAGGAACATGTAGTGTGATCATAAACAGAAATAATATGAACAATGTCAATATCACAATATACAGTCATATATCAGGTGTCAGGTGAAAATTAACAGTTTTAACATGATAATAACATGGCATAGCCTATCATATGATCATCATTAACTTGCATAAACATTTTATATTACTAAACACTTGTCATCAATTCACTTTTTCATAAGTATAAATGTCAGAGTGAGAAAGACTCACCTTTCAAGCTGAAGACCAAAACAACAAGCACAAGAGCGATTCCAAAAGCACGACAAGCACGATTTGAATTGAATGAATGGAAAGCCTTGATAATGATCTTGTATACAACAAATAAGCAAGACCATATAAACATATGTGTACAATACAAAACAGCATTGAAACTGATTGAAATAAAACAACAATGGACAAGATGATTTTACCATGCCTCAATCACTTCAACGCTTGGCCTAAGGGACACTTATGCTCGGCTATGATGATGCTTTGGCCCAGGTATGGCATCATATAGGTCAGGTTTAACATCAAATAGGCAAGGCAACAAGTGGAGATGAAGGGAATGAGGCAACAATGGTCAAAAACATTGTTTTTAGGCATGTAGGTTGCAATTTGAAGGGTTTGGCCACCATAGACGGCTCGGCCATGGTCATGGTTGGTGGAGTGGATGGTGTTGGAGGCATGGAAGAGATGTAGGAGTTTGTGGCTGAGGCTATGGAGAAGAGGCCGATCCAAACTTAGAAGAGAAACAAGGCAAAATTGCATAGAAAAGTAAGAAAAGTAGAAAGAAGAGAGGGATTTACCTAATTTTTTTTCTTCAAGGTGGAGGCCATGATTTTTAGGATTTTGGGGCTTCAAAAATTCGTGAATGACAAGAGGAAGTCGGCTGCAAAGGATGGGGAAAGGAATGGCTAAGATGGAGTGATGTATTAATGACAGAAGAAACTGCAAAAGAAACGGATAAAACGTTTTTCCGTTTCTTAGCTCTTAACCCTTTCAAATTTCTCATATATATTTATATATATCCAAATAACTGAATATAATTAAAATATCAGTTAAAATTCGAAAATATAACAGATAAACAAAATATTAAAAATTAAATATTAATTAGATATGATTAAATAAGAAAAATAGCACAGAAAAATGCAAACTAGACTTAAGAATTAGAAATAACTTCAATACACTTTGGAAAAATTTACTTTAATTTAAATACATGTAAAATGAATAAAATAAAGAAAAAAACAGAAAATAAAAGTGAGCATAAAATAAATAAATAAATTTTAATTATATATAATTAAAATAAGAAAATGGCTTAAAATTGTAGACTAGGCTTTAAAATTAGAAATAAATCGAAATGAACTTTAGAAAATCTTCATGGACTTGTAAAATATTTATAACAAATAAAATAAAAAAAAAGTGCATTTACAAAAAAAAAATTATTAAATATAATTTATATGAAGAAAATGGCTGAAAATTAGAAAACAGCCTTTAAAAATAGGAAATAAATACAGTAAATTTTGAAAAAAATTCTATTATCATTTAAAAATATTTAAAAGTCAAAATATACATAATAAAAAATATTATCACAAATTAAAATAAAATATAACCAAGAAGAAGTAATTTATACAATTTAAAATAGTCATTGTTAAATAACCCTATATACGCACAATATTGTAAAGGGTATAACTTTCACAATTTACATCCAAATCCAACGAAACGAAAAGTGGTGTCCTTATAATTTTATGTACTTCCATAATAAAAGAAAAAATTTAAAATTTTAAACTTTTAAAATTAAGTTGAAAGTCACAGTTTGACTATTTTGACCAAAATCAGCATTTCAGGCAAATATTCAACTTACAAAATTTTGGAATTATAACTCATATAAAAATCAAGATTGTATTTAAATAATAAATTTAATCATTTCAAATAAGTAAAATAAGTTTTTAAATCAAAATCTTACATTAAAAATAATTAAAATACACAATAAAATAATTACAAAATACAGGGTTGTTACATCCTTCATCATCTTTACATCATCCTGCAAACATTTGATAATCATATATTTTCTCTAATACATGGTTTATATTGACCTTCCATTACATCATTCTTTTCAGATTTCAGTTACTTTGTATCCGTGTTACGGGTCCATGGCAACGTCTCCATTACTGTTGCCCTAAATTTTCTCTGTATGCTCTGGACAATGAAAAAAGTACCAATAATACCTCAAATGCAGATGTATTGCTATTTACAATTTGCATTCTTCTATTCTTTTCACAAACTAGAATATTTTGAAATATTATACTCCCATTAGATTTTATGAGGCTACCAATTATATTAACATAATCTGTCTAGCATACATGGCTGTTGGTGAGTGAAAGCGGCCCAAATGCTTGGTCCTTTTCCCCCATTTGATGCTCCCTCCACCTAAACCCAAATCGCATATTATGATATGTTTCAATGTATACATATTTCAATACTACACATTTATACATAATAAATAAATAACTAAATTAAAAGAAAAAGCATACATGATATGCAGAAGATGCAACACCAAATTTAAATTTACCATAGAACATAGACCTTTGTATATTAGCTTCAAGTGGAACTAAAATTATCCATGATTAGGGTATTGGTGAGTACTTTCCATATTAGAGCATGCAATATGAGTATCTAACCTCTTGCTCCTGTAACTAATGGTCAAATTTTTCTTTGAAAGAGAGAGAATGGCATATTCTTTTCTGAATGCTAGAAGTGGATCACTAGTCCTTGTTTGAATTAGCATGTTCAGGAGTTTAGCCATGGTTTATAAATTTTAATTGAAGGGTATCTCTTTCTTGCTTGTGATTAGTACCACACCTATGTGCATGTTTTTATAAAGGCTGGGAACCTGAAAAAATAGTATATATATCTTGGCAGTTTGATTGCGAATGCAACTTTTGTTGAAATTATTCGCCACGAGAAGGGTGAGAAGTTTCATGACGTATTTTCTCATGTTGTGAGATGTACTTTGATTCATGTATTATTGGCTCTATTTCCAAATTTCGAGCTGGAGCTCGAACAATTAGATGTAAAGACTGTATTTTTGCATGAAGATCTCAAGGGAGATATCTATATCTGTTAGACAGAGCTAGAGTATGTTTGCAAGCTGAACAAATCTTTGTATATATTAAAGCATTTCCCAAGATAGAGGTGCAAATGATTTGACAAGTTTATGTTTTCACAAGGATTTGCCAATAGCTACAAGGACCAATAGATGTACTTTACGAGTGTGGAGTTGGTATGATTTACTGGTTGTTATATGTAGATGATACGTTGATTGTTTTGCATTGTATGATGAGTATTGTTGAGTTGAAATCGGAACTCAGTAGGGAGTTTGATATAAAGAACTTAGGAAATGCACAACGAATACTAGGGATGGAGATTATCAGAGATAGACAGAGGAGAAAGTTATACGCACTCAAACATAGTATATTGAAAAAGTTCTAGCTTGATGTGGATGAAGATTGCAAAACCGGTTCTATAACATTACGCTCTCGATTTATTTATGAATCCTACATTGGATGAGGAGAAATTTCTTATGGAGGATATTCCATATGCTAGTGTTGTGGAGAATTTGATGTATCCTATGATGTCCATCAAACAAAATTTAGCTTATGCATTTGGTGTATTCTAACCCGACAAAGTTCAGTAGCAAGAAGTGAAGTAGATTCATAGATATTTAGAGCAAATTCAGACGTTGGCTTATTATTGAAGGAGCCGATAAGGATTATGTCCTTAATGGATATTTTGGCTCAGATTATGCGTCAAATAGGGATGGGCCGAAGTCGGTGTTGGGTCATGTGTTTACACTTGGCATCAAGGTTTTAAATCTCAGCAATCTCTGTCTAGATCTCGTTTTTAAGGTCCAGCGATTCGAAATATGAAAAATCAAATACATCTCACTGCAACTGAATCTTGGGCGAGATATTCAAATCTTGGTCGAATTTGTTTTTTGAATTTTTTTTAAATAAGCTAGACCTGGAGTATATACCTTGTTGGCTAGGCTCAAAATTCATGCTTTATACCAACAAACAAGTTAAACTGTCAATTTCATTTTCAACCATTCATTTTTTTCCATTTTCAAGTTGTAAATTACATGTCTAGGGTTTTTCTTGTCTGAAATGTCGATTTTCTTTCTAAAATGCGGTTCTTCATCCTCAAATCCATTAAGCTTTTATGTTAAGTTCTTTCCTTTTTACAAATATTTTCCAAACCCTGACTATTTTGCACTATTTCCTTCTCTTCCATTCAAATTTCTACCTTTTCTATATTTTCTAATTCCTTTTTTGTTATATCAGTTGTTGCAATAAATTCACCACCGTTAACTTCCGATTCCATAGCAAAATTTAAAATTTTGCAATTAATCCAATTTTTTGTGTTGGGTTATGGTATGTTCTGCTTATTTTATATTTCTTGCCGTGAATTTTTTTCCCACAATTAACTTGAAATGCTAACGTCTCTTGCTAATTCAAATCATTCTTTTTAAGAGACAATGTCTTGCTGTTGGGTTATTTTCCATTCTTGTTCAACAAAGTTTGTTAGTCAATAGATTGTACATTTGCTGAAATATATATTCTTGTTTAAAAAAATGATGTTAGTGATATTAGTCTCATTAAAATAGTTTACTCGTTTATATATTCTCTATTAAAAGAAATTAAGTAAAGAAGAGAACATTTTGGCTTTACATATTTTTGTTTAAAGGGGTTTGCTTGCTTGTTTGCTTGAATGTAAACCAATATTAAAAATATCAAATAGTCCGAGATTGAAAATCAAATAAGTTAAATCATTTTTATAGTTAGTATTTATAAATTTAGTTGCATACTTGTAAACCAATATTGAAGATGTCAAATAGTCTGAGATGGTTCTGAGATGCATTTTATGGTCTGAGATGTAATTCGTAGATGAACACCAGATATTCATTTATTTCATCCGAGATCTCACTCGATACGAGATCAGGTCCCTAAAATCTTCGAGACGAAACATGACCGAAATCCAAGGTTAAAAACCCTTCTTAGCATATGACATATTTCATGAAGAACAAGCTACAGTCTATTATTGCTTTGTCGACCACTTAGGCGGAGTTAGTTGTTACTGTAGGGACGACTAAGTTGAGGTTGTACTTGTTGCTGTTGTTAGAGGATCTTGATATGATGCAGAAGCCTTGGCCATTCTTATAGTCCAAATGCTATACATTTGGTAGATAATGAAGCTTACAGTGCACATACCTAACATATAGATGTGTGGGTTCCTCCTTATGTCGGAAGAGGAGCATCAAAAGATAAAATTAGCAATTGTGCATATAAAAGACAATCTGGTGGATATGATGACGAAGTCGATTTCGAGGGAGAAGATTGAACGTTGTTCAAACTTGATTAGCTTGACTAGAAGCTATTGGCGCCTAATGGTGCGGATCCAGTGAAATCTTTTCTTTATTTGTTGAGTTGGTAAATCAATACGAGTGGAGAGAGATTGAAGAGTTATTTGTTGCGTCATGTTGGAGTGTTGAATTTATTTGTCACGGTATATCAAATCATAGTGTTGATTCTTAGTCAAAGTCATGTTATCTTCGAAGAGATATTTTCTAGTGAAAAATTTCGAAGTTTCTTTCTCCTTAAGCCATCTTTTTTCTTCTATATAAGCGCAGAGGCTTCAACCATTATAATCAAGCAAATAAAGTGAAAAAATTCAATTTTTTTTAATCTAGTAATCCTTTCTTTTAATTTTTATTCTCTCCCTTGTATCCCATCAAAATTCGTTACTAAAGGAAAAATTTGGATTCAGTTTTTTCTTGTTATTGGATCTATAGTTGTTTATATCTGCGAATCTTTTAGTCTTCTAATCGATGACTCTAGATCGATTTAATAAAATTACACTTACAGTAATGTAAACTTTTTGGCACTTCCACACTATTCGATGTCCATACACACGCACTTCGATTAGCACTGGTGGCGGACCAAAGCTTTCTTCGGCTGCGTACAATACTTGCACTATGCAATGTTCTTCTCATCACTTATATTGTCCCATGCTGCACTCTGTTTACTCGTGCAAACCCATTTCTGTACCGGTATCCCAATTGAATATCCCTCCATTGCTTCTTAAGTGGGCTCATACATGATCATGATATCACTTCTTGTACTAAAAGGGATTCCCAATGGTATGTGTTGCTATTCTCATATATATACCATGCTTTTCTCCATGTATCTTGCATCTGAATTAATTGACATTTTAAAATGTATATCCATATATACATATCATGTCTCATCCAGAACAATGCATATATTTGGAAATCCGTATCCATATCTACATCGTGTCTATAACCAAAACCATGTAGGTATTTTCTAATATACAAAATATGAGCGTTCGAAGAGTTAAAATAGGATGAATTTTCAAACAGGACCTATGGAAAAAACATATTACAAAAGTATGTCTCACCTAAAATTTATTGTAGAGATAAGCCATGTTTTGAAATAAGCTTGCGCAAATATGGATTGTGCGAGCTTATTTTTTTAAATAGAAGGCTTGTGCGTTCCATATTTGCGCAAGCTTTATGTATATTGCTTGTGCAAAGATGGAGTGCACAAGAAATATTTCAGGAATCAAAATTCCAGCTTGCTCAGATTTATCCCTCATTTTCTAAAAGCTCATCCATATTCTCAAAATCCATCCAAACCCATTATTTTCCCAAATTCAAACTTCTCAATTACATTGTCAACCAAATAGTTGCAAAATTCTACATGGAAGAGTCTTCTTCATCTTTACAAAAAAGGTTATAGTTTATGTTGCTCAAATTTTTTATTTTTATTATTGTTGAAAATTAATAGTTATTGTTGTTAGTGTTGATAAGTACTAAGCAATGGTGTTGGTACTGTTGAAAATCACTGAAAACATATTGCAGAAATAAGCATAATTTTGAAATATGCTAACATTCGTTTACGCAAAGTTGTTTACACAAAGTAGCTTCTAGCGAAAGAACCGGTCATCAAATTCGCATTGATGGAAATATGCTGACGCCTCTACATCCTGTTGGTCCATCCATGCCACGGGGCAATCACCATATCCAAATTGTTTTTATGGAGTTACGTGTGGAGTGGTCGTTTGTGGGAAGAAAAAGAACACCGGGTGAAGATTTTTCGGTTGTAGTTCGTACAATGAACACAGACCGAATCCTCGTGAAGTTGATTATTGAAATTATTTTAAATGGATTGATCAACCATTGTGCGAAAAGGGACTCGAGTATGCCTATGAATTGCAAGGCAAAATCAGCCATCTCAAAAAGGTGAATAAAGAACTAAGGGAAACCACTGGGAGACCAAGATTTTGGTAGTCGTTTGGGCCTAGGATAATGTTGTCAAATTTTGGTTTTTGTTGAACTACAGTATTTTGAATATGAATTTTCGAATTGTTTGTTTTTGTTTTAACCCGTATTGTGTGCTAGTTAATCAGTTGGCTAAGCACTGAGGTGATTTTGGGTTTAAATGTAATGTAGAACTATAGTCTTGATTCTGTTGGTGAAATATATTGGTTATATTATTATATTGATTTTCTTGCTTGTGTTTTCTTGAAGATTGATTTGACTGCTTTTGGTTGAAGATTGCTCACAAAATCAAAATCTTCTTGGAAAAATAGGGTATTAGTTCAACAAATTTTTGTTTAGCATTTTGTTACAAAATCAAGATTTTGAATGTAGTCTTGTAATTGATTTTGCAGATAATGTCAACGGTTCTAACTATATTTTACTATGATGGAGAATTGTTAGTTGATGATGAAGGTAAACCTAGATATGTTGGCGAAAAGCGAAAAAGATCAAAAATTAAAAGTCATTGTAGTTTTCTAGAGCTTAAACAAAGGACATTTGAAGTGACAAAAGTCAATCCTGTGATATATGATTTAAAATTAACGGTGAAATGGGTTAGAGATGATGGTTCATCCGCTATTGATTTGGAAGATAACGATGATTTGTACTCTATGTTTTCGGTTGGAATGAGAGTGATAGAAATATATGTTGCGAAAGTAGAACATGTTAATGTGGTAGAAACACATCCTTCTATCATTTCTGTGGATTAGGATGTACCCACCACACAGTTGCAAGAAACACAATGGTCGGCGTATCCTTCTTATCTAACAAGTCATCAAGACAGAGACTTTACAAATTTATTGCATATGTACGGCGGAATAGTTGGAGTATCTTCAAGTCAAGAACAAAATATGATGTATAACTCTATACATCGAAATCAATCGCAAGCATTGGAAAAGTGAGTAATATTATACTCTAGCACTTGCATTTTGACTTATCATGGAATTTACTCTTACCATTATTTTTTGTATACATAGTGTTGAAATAAATGCAGGGGAAAAAACATTAATTGGTTGTGCTGACGGCGACGATGATCATGTTGATATTGTAAACGAGAGCGGAGTGCAATCGGATAGCATGCAAGTAGCTTGTGTAGATGATGTAGATAAAACTTGGATCGATCAAACGGAAGTTAACAATGATGCAATCATATATGCAGACATTGAGCAGCCCGTTGATGAAAATGTCGAAGATGAAAAAATCACATATGAAGAGTCCCTGGCCGATGATATATGCACTGCAATAATGATTGTGAAATCGATTGTGGAATTTTTTCAATTTTACGTGGAAGTGTTTGGAAGAGAATGTGTTGAAAAAGGATCAAGAGTTGGGTTAGATTTTGAAAGTAAGCAGAAGCTTGTTGAACAGTTATGTGAATGAGCGAATAAATGTTCGGTTTCTTTTCAAGTTCTGAAATTGCGTGCAAATCAATACACGGTTTGGTTTGATGTGGATGAAACATGTCCTTTGCGAATGCATACTAGCATATCGGTGACAAAATCTCAAAACTGGTGGAAAATAACAACATATGGCGGCGGTCACACTTGTTTAAATGCAACCGTCAACTCAAACCATCGACAGGAAACATTAAAGTTTACATGTAACAAAAACTTCCATTGAGCATCATCATTACTTTTGTATTCGTCATATTAAAGCAAATTTCAAGAAAGCAGGGTTTGGTATGGATGAGCTACAAAATTGGTTACATGCATGAGCCACGGCATCGGAGGTTGTAAAATATAATGAACTTCGAAAAAAGTTGACGGCAGTAAATTGAGATTCTGATGTGTGGATTGAACGAAAATTTTAAATTAGGAATCAAGCTGGACTCTTTGTCACGACGACGGCGTAAGATTACATATGATGACAACTAATGTTTTCGAAAGCTTTAATGGCGTGCTAAAAGAAACTAGGAATTTACCTGTTAGATCCTTGGTTGCACGTACATTTCATCGATTGAACCATTACTTTTCGAACGTCAGACTCAAGGAGAAGAGTGGACGTCATAGCTCACACCGAAATAGGAAGCAGCGAGGCGAAGAATGGAAAAATCAAGGCTTATATCTATAGAGAGATATAGATTCATAGAGTGGTAGGTGAAAGATGTTCATATGTTTGATTATACGGTGAATATCGATGATAATGTCGCCAAATGTTCGTGCAACATGCCATCATTCGATCATTTTCCATGCTCCCATGTATTGGCAGCATGTTCACGAGGTTCGGGTGATGTTAATAGAGCGTATTTTGACTTAATCTCAACGTGATACATGATGGCCAGGTATAGCGCTGCTTATTCTCCTTTATTCCACCATATACTGGATAGTCGACATTGGGATGTCTAAGAAGGTCCTATTATACAACCATTACCAGTGCGCAGAAATTCAGGACGTCCGCGGTTTACTCGAATCAAAGGTTTTATGGATTCGTTATGTTCATTCGGCCACAATAGACATAGCAAATGTGGTGCTTTTGGCCGTAAGAAAAAAACATAACCTTGTCGAATTATATGAGTTGCTGTATTTATTTCTTATTGGATATGTTTATTTCTTTTCAATGTAAGAATCGTGTTAACTTGTTATTGCATATGTTTGTTTCTTAGTGCATATGTTTATTTCTTTTCAACGTAAGAATTGTGTTAACTTCTTATTGCACATTTTTGAATTCGTTGAAAAGCTCACTGCCTTGTGCAACAGTTAAATATAGCTTGCGCAATTATAGCTTGCGCATTTCTGAATTGCGCAAGCTATATTGCTGAGCATAGTTTGCGCAATTTTGAAATGCGCAAGTTATATATACGAGTATAGCTTGTGCAACCCGAAATTGCGCAAACTATATTCAGCAGTATAGCTTGCGCAATTCAGAAATTCGCAAGCAATAATGTGCTCTTGTAAAAGGCAGAGAGCTGCTGCACCTTCCCCCCTACACAATCCATCAACATTACATATCATCAACATTACACAAACATGAACACAAAATATACTATCCATAATACAATTGAATATCATCAACACAAAATATACCATCTATAATGCAATTGAATATCATCGTCATTGAGTTCAACAAGATATACAGTCCACCAACTTCATAAACATCAACAACTACCATTCTAGCTAATGGAACATCAACAAGATATATCGACCAACAACAAAAAAACTCAATCGTAAAGCCTTATAACCTCAAGAAGTGTGTCACTCCTCTTTTTCTTTTTCTTCTTCCTTTTGTACACGATTGGAGTTGAAATTTCGCCTTCTACAAATGTTGGAACAGGTGTTGGAACATGTATTTCTCATTATTGAGTGGGACTGAAAGTTAAATTTTCTTGTTGTCTCTCCCACTGCGGTCACTCTTCCGTTTGCTCTTTAGTGGATTGACCAAGATACCCAAACTTTTGTTCCCCTTCATGCCTAACGGGCCATTGTGCTTGAATTTCTCCGTCGACGTCTTGTGTTCCTTCCACTTCCGTATGTCGCTCCTCCAAGCCGTTTGTCCTCCATCCACTTCCTTCATTGTTGTACGTGTCTCTACCCAAGCATGTGGTCGTTCTTCTACAATACACAAAAGTTTTTCCAGCCTTCTTAACTTGTTTCGACATAAAATCGTATCAAGTATACATTGTAGGTCAATGCATTTACTTTTCACCTTTTCCGGCTCCATATGACTATCTTCGATTTTGTCGACCACATCCAAATCGTTATATATCCCGCTTACCTACGTGAAATGCAAACAATATAGCAATGAATATGATCTAAAAAATGAATAATCAAAATCTATAAATTAAAATACTAACCACATCATGCTCTAGCGGAACTCAAGGAATGTACGCAACTAATTTCCTAGTCGACTTTTTCAAAATATACCGGCGAGTAATTTGCCAATACCAATATTCATACTCTCTCAACGGTGTCGGTGGATCACGTGCTTGTCCGACATGATCAATTTTGTAATTCCATAATGCTATACTTTCCTGCAGGAAGTCCATCCAATTTAGGGGTTCTGGGTCTAAGGGCACCATGGGATCAGGAATGTGCTGATAGTCAAAGCTAAACTGTCTCATTACTCGGTCAGAAGCATATAATTCAAAGTCTAAAAAAAGAATCATTCCGCTCTTAGCAATCCAACCCGCATACATATACTCAATGTCAGGATGCCCAAATTTCATCATCAAAGAATGTGGTTCCTAGGTAATGAATTCATCCGCTAACAAATCCAATTCATTTCGGTAAAACTGTATATTTTTTGGAGTTTCACGTCAATTCCTAGCATAATTCCACCTACACCGAATGGAAGATAATGATCTAAATCAGTAGGAATACTTACAGACGGTCGTCCAATAACAATATGAGACCAAAGCCATATTTGCAACAATGTTGCAGAACCCTTTAAACTTTTCTTCTTGTAAGATAATGTTTGTCAACTCATTATACAAATGACAAAGTACAAAAATGCCTCATGAATGGTAACCATAGTTTGCTAAATTTTACATAAATGGTAAAAATTTCAATTTCAATCCACGTTTTGAATGATCTGGAAAAATACGACAACTTAAAAAGTACAATATGACAGCACGACTATGAAGAAGTATACCTAAATCCATTGCACTTTCAGGTAGTGGTTCAGAAAAGTCACTTTTAAAGCATGTCATTGCTAGCTCACTTTTAGACTTTACAGCCTCTTTTGGTGGAAAAATGCCAAACAAATCATGACACAATTCATAATAATCAATATTCAAATTTTGTGAACATACTGGTAAACCGTCTGTGCCTGGACCAAACAGAAAGTAAACATCGGCTAAAGTTACTGTCATTTCACCCACTCTTAAATGAAAAGTATCTGTCTTCGGTCTCCATTTATCACATATTGTCGTAATAAGGTGATGATCTAGTCAAATGTAGTCAACTTGCATCGCTTTTCAAAACCCAACAATTATTAGGTTTTGTTCCAACCTAGGATATTTAAACTCTATTTCCTTTAGCTTGCTCGAATGGTCATAAAACTTAACTGTTTCTTCATCCTGATTTATAACAAAAAATTGCAATTAGTAATTCATATTTGCGTCTTGGATTAACAATAATTCATTGTGTTTAAAATAAATACCTCCATAAGTGCATCATTATGGCTTCTATGCTGCTCTTGAAGATAAAGAACACTTCTATCTTCGGGTTTAGGAGCCAATACTGCAATATATACATCAACCAATCAATCATTCAAAAACTGATTTTCCATCTAGGGTTTAGGTTTAGGATTGATTTATTACTTTTACATTTTCAACTATGACAACAATCGTAGACGTAAATTGTCGTCGAGAATAACAACAATAATTAGTATATTACCAACAACAATCACTTGTTAATTTAACATCAATTTAAACTAATTTTTATTAACATCTAATCACCGGGGATGAAGAACTTTCTTTCATTTTTAGCTAAATCAATTAGTTGCTTCAAGGTAGACTTGAGAATAAGGTAATTGAGAAGTTTGGATTTGGTAAAAAGATGAGTTAGGATGGAGTTTGGAAAGATTTTGGGAAGAAGAAACTTTTTTGGTAAAGTGAAAATCAGATCTGTGCAAATTGGAATTTTGATGCCCGAAATATAGCTTGCGCAATACATATTTGCACAAGCATTATACATAAAGCTTGGACAAATATGGATTGTGCAAGCTATATACATAGAGTTTGCGCATTTACGGAATGCGCAAGCCTTATGTCAAAAAAAAGAAGATTGTGCAATCCATATTTGCGCAAGCATAAAACCGGGTCTATTTCTGCAATAAGTTTTTAGCCAGGCCTATTATTACAAAAAAATTTTCCAGAGGTCCTACTTGACAATTTGTCTGTTAAAATATGGATGGTTATGGGTATTTAAAAGTATATACGTACAAGATATTCTGATTGTTGTTTAATATTTTTGGTTTTTAATCCAACATTGCATTCTTTTTTGTTAAAGATTTGCATTTTTTTCGAAAAATAAAATAGAAAAGTAAATTAAAAGAAATACATTATTTATTTGGAAAATTGCAGTTCCGGGCTTAACTCCCTTTGACCCGATCATGCAAGTCTTCTTTTTGCTTGCCCAAGTTGACAATCTACCCACCTTAAGTCCTTCCTTCTTCTGAAGGGGTCAGTTGACCTCTCATTCTAAAGTGGCTTCATCATTGATAGATAGATTATAATTTAATCTTTATTTGGTTGATATATTATATTTCTCCTTGTAATCTTTAATCTTTACTTGGTTGATAGATTATTGCTCTTCCTTGTAATCTTTTTGAGTGAAATAAAATAGCTATTAGATCCAAAGACGTATGTCAGTTATATCTTGTGTCATTTTGATATGTTTGGTAATTGGGTTATTCGCGATATCTTTGTTGGAATTCGTTGTAGTTAACCAATAGGCTAGATCATGGTTATTGGCAGAATTTTCACTACAGGAGGTCCTTGTTTGGACGGTATTGGAAAGAACAAACTGGGTTGTATATAGTCGTATACTTTATTTAATCGTAATATCACATGTATTAGTACATTATCTCGTTGATGTGAAGAAAAAAGGAAACATAAAATTGAAACTATTGTATTTAGTTGGTATTCTGTGGCATATTTTAGTTCCAAATAAAAATAGAGTGCACATAGGTGTTGATCAAATCATCCCACTATTTAAGTCATGCCTTGATCTCGGTTGAATTGCCAGTAATGGCAGTTAAATTCACTATCTAGAAAATATAGTAGGTTAATCCTTGTTTCTCTATGATTATTTCACTAATAATTTGTGCTATAATTCTCAAAAATAGTGAATGAGATATATCCCACATCGCCAAAAATATGTTCATTTTCTTGTTTATAGTGTACTCTCAATCCCTATATTGGCCCTTAGGGTCATGTAATTTTGTGCGAGGGAGATGGCCTATATGGCCATGAACTAACGCGCGCGTCGTCCGACCGAACCAGGCCGGGTCGGGTGCGGGTCCAATAAGATTGGGCTGTGTCTTATATTTTTGCTTGCTAAAAAATGGACTGATTTTAAAACAGAAGTGTGTTTAAAAAGATACGGATTTTCTAACGGTTGTGACCATTGCAAACTGATGAATAGACACAACTGTTGCAAACCGCAACAGTATTTGGTCGTCGCAAATGAAGAGACGCGACTGTTACAAACCGCAACAGTTTTTGGCCGTTGCAAATGAAAAGGTGTGACAGTTCTGAACAGTGACACTTTTTGGCGTCGCAAATGAAGGGATGCTACTTTTCTCAACGGGCGTGGCCATTGGGAATTCGGCTATAAATAAGGAGGAAACCTGATCACGTTTCTTCACTCAATTTTAAAAACCGAATTATCTCTTCTTTATCTTCATTTTCTTAAAATCATAATCAGTCCTATCACAGAGAGGATCATACACATCACGATCTCGAGCAGCTTACGTCTGTTGTATCTTGAGAGGCTTTGAATAAAGTCTTAAGAAAATTGTTACGACAAGCCTCAAACGAAATTTCCTTCTTCAACCGGTTAGATTTTTGGTAGATTTATATATTTATGTATATATATATTGTTTTCGTTTCTACACTGTACTATTTCCTTAAATAGTATAACGTTTGATTTATCACTATAGTTACAATTACTATAGTTGTTAGTTTGTTGTTGTAACATACTTATTGTTAAAAATAGCTAATACAAAATTTGAAAGCAGTAAAAATCTGATTTATAAACTTATGAGACGAGTTTATTATTGATTATTCTCTTTTTTGGTATACTAGACGTAAAACATCTTAAGACTTTCCTGTTTTAACTAAAACAGAGATGACAACAATTGAACTATCAACAAAGGCTACTACTCACAACAGGCCTGATTCGTTCAAAGGAGATGGTGATGACTTCATAACATGAAAAAATCAAATGTTGTTTTATCTCACCACGCTAGGGCTGCAAAAGTGCATCGAGGAGGATGAACCAAAGCCTAAAGACGGACAAATTAGAGAAAAGATGCAGTTATTTTTCTCGAAATTGACTCATGGAAGCATTCAGACTTGCTGTGCCGAAACTATATTTTGAATTGTTTGGATAAAGTACTATATAAAGTATATCAGCCACACCAGATAGCAAAATCCTTATGGAATGCACTTTCACATAAATTCAAAACGCAAAATGTCAGTTTGAAGAAGTTCATCGTAGATAAGTTTATGGAATACAAAATGGTTGACTCCAAATCCGTAACTAGTCAAGTGCAAGAACTCCAACTCATAATTCATGAACTTGAAGAAGAAGGACATAAAGTTGGTGAATCCTTCCTTGTTGAAGCGATAACAGAGAAATTACCACCATCCTGGAAAGGCTATTGCAATTATCCAAAACATAAGATCTTATTGTCAGACTAAAAATTGAGGCTGATAGCCGCGGAGTGACAAAACAAAGCGAAGAGGCATTTGTGGCAGAAGAGTCAAAGAACAAAAAGCATTTCAAGAAAAACAAGAAGAAATTCCGGCAGAAGAGAAATGCGCATGAAAACAAACCCAAAGACAACAAACGAACCAAGAAGTTTAATGGCGAGTGTTTGGTTTGTGGAAAAGCAGGACACACCATTAGAGATTGCAGACACAAGAAGGAATGCAACTCAGAGGCAAATATGGTGGATAACATGGAAGTAGACGAGTCTAATTTTTCAGCAGTTATATCTGAATGCAATTTGGTTCAGAACCCTGACCAATGGTGGGTGGACACAGACGCTACTCGTCATGTTTGCTTTGACAAATCCATGTTTTCTACATACCAAAAATTCGATCAGGAAGAAAAACTCTATATGGGTAATTCTGCAGTTTCATGATCGAAGGCAGTGACACAGTAATCCTCAAGTTTACTTCTAGAAAAATTGTCGAGTTGAATGACGTGCTCCACGTTCCAGACACGCAAGAATCTCATCTCTGGTCCAGTGCTATCAAAGAAAAGATTCAAAATAGTCTTCGTGTCAGGTAAGATAGTTTCGTCAAAAGCTGGAATATATATAGGAAGGGGTTATTTATGTGATGGCCTATTTAAGGCAAATGAAGCTGTTGTCGGCAAGAAAACTATGTATTCTGATTATGCTATTAATAAAATTAAAGTTTCTTATTTGTTTGAGCACGAAATTTTACTATGGCATAATAGATTAGGACACATAAATTTCGAAAAAATGAAAAAAACTATCAAACTTGGGATTAATTCCGAAATTCAAAATTGATAAAAACTACAAATTTGAGACATACGTAGAAGTAAAAATGGTCAAAAAATCATTTCATACAGTTGATAGAAGCATCGAACCACTAGATTTGGTTCATATTTATTTATGTGATTTCAAATCATTACCTACAAGAGGTGGGCAAGGTACTTTATTACCTTTATTGACGATTATCACGATATTGCTTGTAATATCCCGGAATTTTTAACAATATCAATTTAGTAATCTGTATTAAAAATTAATTTGATATCGATATTCTTTTAGTAATTATTCAAATAGATTTAATAATCTTCTTCAATAAATATTTAAGTTGGTTATTTTATCTTTTAAAAATAATAGATTGATTTCTATTTACAATATAAATATATGGTTTGTATTTTAAATAGATTGGTATTGTTTTAATTTTAATAAGTAAAGCATATTTTCTAGTTTTAATATTTGTAGTAATTTGGAAAATTTGTTTTTATTTAATATTTAAGCTTTTCAAAGTTAAATAAATGATTTTGGTTTAAATTTAATAATTGAACCATGTTTTAAAATTCTAATATATGCATTATAAATTGGAAATTTTGATTTTAATTAGTATTGAGTTTTTAAAACTATTTCATAAAATAAATATATGATTTTAAAAATTGATAAGAAAAATATTAAATGTTTAAATTAAATTAGATTGAGTTTTAAATTTAGAATAAATTTAACAAAAGGTTCTATGGCTTAATAAAAAAGATATTTTATTAATAAAAATATAATTTCTTGTAAAATGATTTTAAATTAATAATAAGAGATTTATAAAAGCAATATTAATATTGTATTACCTTTATAAATAAGTTTTGAATAGAATCTGTAATTTTTATTTCAAATTGAATTTATATTCAAAACTTGATTTGAAAATAATTGATTTTGAATTTAATTTGTATTTAAATTCAAAAGTATAAAATCTTAATTGTCTTAATCTTTAATATGTATAAGTTTATTTATAAACATGGTTTGTTTTTATTTCACTTATAAATTTGTACACATATTCAAATTGTTGAATATGCGCTTATATGATTTTTGTTTGATGATAATAAACATATATACATTTGTTTAAATGTATTTGATAATATACTATTTTATTCTTCACAAATTAAATAAATATTTGCTGAATAAAATAAATAACACGGAATTTGAATTCAAACGAATATTTTATTCAAACAAATATTTATCACAATTTTGAATAGTATACAAATTCAAGATCTCACTATTCACTATACAACTTTAATACAAATTCAATTACATCACTATTTTACATATCATCACCTCACTACATATCACTCACACTCGTATTTCATCTTCAACTTCATTCCATATTGAATCCAGCATCTGAGCAATCTGCAAAAATATTCACTAACGCAGTAAAATTGAAAAAGAAATATTTTTGCAATTTAAAATAAAAGATGAATTTTGAAAATGATTTTTGCCTCAGTTATTTGGGTTGTTCGTCATCATTTATATTTGAATTCATCATACACGAACAACTTGTGACATACACAGTGTATTACTGTATATGCCACAAGGCCGTGCACGCCGATATATACACTTGATTGTTTTACAGGGACAGGTGAGCACAGGTCAAACCCAAATAAAAAAAACCCGGGTTCAACTCACGTGCAATAACATTGAAAATCACCACACAAGCACAAGGTCAAATCCGAGTTTTGAAACTGGATTCAACACAAGGCGACATGACATGAATGCAACGAAGACCAACATAAAAATGGACTGCAACATGGATATCACAATCAAACTACAACAGAACATCAACTGACAGCAAACACAAATGGAATGCAACAGTGAAGTTCAACATTATCAGAGAGCATATGGAAGGGTCAGGTAAGTGGTAACTTCAAATAACACAAAAATCAATGTCGAAATCATTCCAAACCACATGGTTAGTGAGAACAGAGCAAAAGACACACAGATGTATACATGAACAAGTATGAACCCAAATCAAGCACCAAGTATACATGGAGCAATGGTCAAGTGAAGTCCAGGCCAAACCAACCAGAAGTTCAAAGCAGTAAGGTACATGAAACAAAGCAACACATGGGAGCAACAGCTACATGTAGGTGAACAGCAAGCAGATGCAAGCTAACCGGCAAATGAACAGAGGCAACAAGGTCAGAGAACCATGCAACAATGTGCACAGTTCAGAAAGGCAATACACAAGTGACCATACACATATATACATACAAAAATGTATGTATACAAATGATCAGCCCAAATATACACAAGTGCAGAAGTAACCAAAGGCAACAGTGAAAGTGCAGACCAAATGCAATTTGCAACAAAACCAAGCATGATACAGGTGGACAGTGAAGGCAGCAACACACCACCAAGTGAATGCACAGCAAAAATAAGACCAAACTGCATAAGTGACCACAAAGACAGATGTGCATAATGAAGCAATACAGTATGTAAAGTCTGCAAGAACTCAAAGTGTACATGGAACAATGCAACAGTATCGAGTACAATATGCACAAGCGAAGAAACAAATGACAGTAATTCAAACTACTCACAACAATGCTCGAAGACTCGCCAAGTATAGGACACAGTAGTGACAGTAAGCAATGCAGCAACAATGGTCAGGTAATATGCATCAGGCATTAACAAATGAGTAGTTCATATGAACTCGATCAGTAACCAAGGCTACAGCAATGAAAAGTAATGTATGCAACAGAATTTCAAATGAAACAAATCCAACTTTATATGCATCAGTAACCTAGCAAGCAGAATCAATAATTCAACAGTGACAAACATCATATGGAAATGCCCAACACAAATGACCAGAGACGAAGACTACAAGATGAACGAGTCAAGGCCGAAGCAGTAGAAATCAACATCGTGGTCATCACGAAAATGAATTAAAGCCGTGACCACCAAGCAATGAATATACAGGAGTTGAAAAGGTCAGAAAACATCTCAATCATCGAAACGAAATCAAGTGGCCGAGGTGAATAATATGACAAATTCAAACACGAATATACGAACGCAAAAATATGATTTCAAATCCTATAAATAACCACAAATCATCATCGGCAATTTATTGAGTTCGAACAAGCCAAAATCAGAAAAGCAAAAGGATAAAATACATACCGAAATCATAAAACGAACTCGATCCAAATTGAAGAGCCGTGGGCAAAGCAAAAAGCATCGAAGCATACAGTCAAACTGTATCAAGCGGCGAACATCAATTTGCACAACCCTAATTTGAATCGCAAGGAGCAAACACATAAAATTTGCAAAAGCCCTAATTGAGTTGAGGAACGGCGACCATTTTTTTCTCAGGCCAAACAAAGAAGGAAATAACAAACGGGTTAAAGAAAAAGCGTGGGCCGGCCTTTTGTTTTAGATTAGGGGTTTTAAAATATAATAAGGGTTTTATTTTAAATTAGGGTTATTTTAATTTTGAATTGTTTTTAATTGTATTTTCATTTTTCAAACCGTTTTAAAATTTCTAGTCGTGTGACTAGGGGATAAGCTACGTGGCGTAGCTTGAGAATTCGCAACTCGGTAGTTGAGTTGTGGCAGGGTTTTGAGCGCAGAGTTAGATTAGTCAATAGCGGGTATAGCGAGTTTACGTGTGTAAGCGAGGGACTATCTAATTTCTAGTAGAAACCTTGGGGACAGCACGTAGGTAGGTTTTTGCCGAAGCTGGGTAAATTCTGTGTTGTTCTGTTATTTATATTCTGCAATATCTGTGCTGCTATTCTGTGATCTGAATTGAAATTAATTCATAAGATTCCGCGATTAATTTTAATAATTTACACAATCACCCTATTCACCCCCCCTCTAGGGTGAAATCGATCCTACAAGTGGTATCGGAGCTAGGAACAAAAGCCGTTTTTGTTTTAAAAAAATTTTGATTTTACAAAAACCAATTTTTGTTTTAAAAATTCGTGTTTCAAAAATCAATTTTTTGTTTTAAAAATTCGTGTTTCAAAAAAAATCGGTTTTTGTTTTAAAAATTTGAATTTTTAAAATGGCTTCTTTTAATAATGCTTTTGTAGAAGGTCAATCCATAGTTAGACCACCAATGTTCAATGGTGAATATGCTTATTGGAAAAATAGAATGCAAATTTTTCTGAAAACCATTGACGCTTGGAATATTGGTTAGACAGGTTATAGAATATCAACTATAACTGTAGATAATCAGGAAATAGAGAAACCAAAGGAACAATGGACAAAACTAGAAAATAAATTACAAAATACTAATGCCAAAGCTATGAATTCTATTATCTGTTCATTGGATCAATTTGAATTTAATCGTGTCTCACATTGTCTAACTGCGCAGGAAATATGACACATACTAGAAGTGACTCATGAAGGAACATCTCAAGTCAAAGAATCTCGCCTTGCAATGCTAAGCAGCGAATACGAGAACTTCAAAATGGCGAAGGAAGAAAATGTCAAAGAGATGTACGGACGACTCTCCAATATCGTATACAAATCAAAAGATCTCGGAAAAACATACACCGAATTAGAAATAGTCCAGAAAATCCTTAGAGTCCTTCCACGAAGCTTTGAAGCAAAAGTAACTGCCATACAAGAATCGAAAGATTTAAAACAACTTAAAGTTGAGGAACTCATCGGAAATCTCACCACTTATGAGCTTGAAATGAAATTCAAAGAAGAGCGTGAAGGAGGTGATACTCAAAAGAAATCAATAGCTCTCAAAGGAACAACCGAAAGTGATGATGATAACGATGAAGATGATGGAGCAGCAGAATTGGAGCTGTTAATAAGGAAATTCAAAAAATGGAATCAAAAACATGGAAATTCAGCTCGAAATCAAAAAGCAAAAAGCAGAATAGCCAAAGCACTAGACTACTCAGAAGAACAAAAGTTTATTTGTTATAATTGCAACAAACCCGGCCATATCAAGCCCGATTGTCCACAAATTAAATCCAGCCATGGAAAGAAACAGAAAAAGAAAAGTTTTGCAGCCACTTGGGATGAAATAGACGAGAATGATCAAAGCACTGGCAATGAAAGCGAAAAGGCAGAATTGTGTCTTCGAGGTGATACAACTGACAGTGACGATGACGAGCCAAGTGAGGTATCAAACTTACCCATTCTGAGTTGCTTATATATTTTCATGAAGTAAACGGTTGTTTTGAACGACTTAGGGAAAAATACGCCAAACTTGAATCTCAAAAAGATACTTTGATAGAATGTAATAAACAACTTGATCAATTAGTTAAAACCTATCAAAGTAGGATCCCTAAGTGTGATAAGTGTCCAACTTTTGAAAAGGAAATTAAAAAATCAGAAATCAATATAAAAACACTTGAAAATGAAATTCTGATTTTAAAGGAGAATGAAAATACTAGGAGAGAGCATTCTATTAAAAAGTGCACACAATTGTTAAAACGAAAATGAATCTCTCAAATCACAAGTCCAACAACTGTCTACTACTTTAGAAAAAATTTCCAAAAGTGAAAAATCATTAAATATGCTATTAGGAAAACAAACTGTTAATACGGTTAGACAAGGACTTGGATATAATAATTCGAAAATTGTTGAAAACAAGATTAATCAAGTTAATTCTATGTGCACAATTTGTAGAAAATTTGGACACGGTCGCAATAATTGTTGGTATAAACCCAAACATGTGAAAACTATACCAATTTGGGTTCCAAAAGGCACAAATATAAAATCTCTCAAAGTTAAACAAATTTGGGTGCCGAAGGGAACAATTATAAATAGTTTTGGGTCTTTACAAAATTGTTTTTCAAAATTTTCTGCCACTAACAATCATGGAACTATAAAAACAAATAGGTCACATAAATCTTTCATCGTAGGTGTGGTGGCAGGCTAAGGAACAACAATAGTGTTCTCTGGATTTTGGCTGTTCCAGAAACACAACGGGCGACAAAGCTAAGTTCCTTAGCCTAGTATAAAGGTGACAGAATCACAATGGACAACAACGAAAAATATCGTAAAGGTAAAAGAGGTAATGGTATGTTTTAAACGATATATTAAATGTGATAATCTGCACCGTATTCTAAATTAAAATCAGCCAATATTGAGATGATGAAAAGATGATGATTCTGACTTATTCAAAATAGTTGGCCAATTATATTCTTATGTCAAAAACACTATAAAAATCTCTAAATTCTTTGAATTACTTCATATATATCATTTTGGATTAAAAATAGTGTTTTGTTGGATAATACATTTGGTTATAATACGGCTAGCTCTTTATTCACGGTTTTCTGATTATTTACACGGCTTCATTTCAAATTCAAAAGAATGTCATTTAAATTGTTGTTCAAATTGAATTTGAAATTTTTGGTGCACACTTCATGTTTTGGTCTATAAAATTCAATTAATGATTTTTTTTAGTGAAAGAGAAATTCAGATGCAGATTACACTGGTAATCTAGTTGATAGAAAAATTACTAGTTGAACGTGATTTTTGAGACATTTAGTAACTGCATTTTTTTCAAAGAAAATATCTGCATATTCTTCATTTCAAATAGCAGAATTTTTTTTAAAACCCCTGGAGAAAATCATGTTTGACCATAGGTTCAGATTAGTCATTTTTGAAAAATTAATTTCATAATTATTTTTGAATTTGATTTTAAATGACTATTTTGACTAATCTGACTCCCTAATGTTTATCGAAAAGAAAAATAGTGATTGAAAAAGTGATGAGTGTTAATATTGATCAAATATTATGACTTGAGACGGTATAATTAATAAATTTCTTTAGAAATTTAAACAAGAGTTATAAAACTGTTTGTTGGTAAAAATTCCATGACCATCACTATATCTATCATATTTCTAACGACCATCACTCATCAAAATTCTATATAGTTTGTCGATATGTGGTACTTTAAACAGGAATCGTTCGTTTTTCATTTTCACATTTTTTTTAAAAAAAAATTAATTATTAATAATAATAAATAAATACCAAAGTATTCACTCTCATTTAAAAGTCCTCACGGTTATGCATGGGTGAATTACTTGTAATTTGTTATGTGCTTCCATGCTCATTTAAAAGTCCTCGCGGTTATGCATGTATGGAACGCATATCAAAAGTTGATTTGTAAAATAAACAAGTTGATTCTAATCCCATTTAAAAGTCCTCACGGTTATGCGTGGTTAGAAGATACTTGAATTCATTTTTTTTAAAATAAAACTGGAATACTACTAATCTCATTTAAATGTCCTAACGGTTATGCATGGTTAGTAGGTATTCGAATTCCTGATATAAATATACCACAAACAGACACAACTTTATGGTTTTATATGATGACATCATTTCCATCATTCTAAAAGTGGAATATGCGCCTAACAAAATATTTATGATTTTTGTTTGATTTTTTATTGAAATTTAATATTTATATTCGATTGAGTTTTAATGTTGAATTGATATCAATTACTTTATCTCTATTTTCTCTAACACTATTATTCTTTTGCTGATAACAAAAGGGGGAGAGAAAAGTTAAGATTTTGTCAAATAGAATCAAGCAAAGGTCAAATAATTTTCCATTTGCATATAAGCTCATTTATATATTTTTATTTGTATGCATATATGTAGGGGGAGCTTTGTGTAGAGAGGAAGCATTTAAATAGGGGGAGCAATTAGGATATATCTATGATCAAATACATTTAACATATTCAAAATCTTAAATATATGTTTGTTATCATCAAAAGGGGGAGATTGTTGAATATGCGCTTATATGATTTTTGTTTGATGATAATAAACATATATACATTCGTTTAAATGTATTTGATAATATACTATTTTATTCTTCACAAATTAAATAAATATTTGCTGAATAAAATAAATAACACGGAATTTGAATTCAAACGAATATTTTATTCAAACAAATATTTATTACAATTTTGAATAGTATACAAATTCAAGCTCTCACTATTCACTATACAACTTTAATACAAATTCAATTACATCACTATTTTACATATCATCACCTCACTACGTATCACTCACACTCGTATTTCATCTTCAACTTCATTCCAGTTTGAATCCAGCATCTGAGCAATCTGCAAAAATATTCACTAACGCAGTAAAATTGAAAAAGAAATATTTTTGCAATTTAAAATAAAAGATGAATTTTGAAAATGATTTTTGCCTCAGTTATTTGGGTTGTTCGTCATCATTTATATTTGAATTCATCATACACGAACAACTTGTAACATACACAGTGTATTACTGTATATGCCACAAGGCCGTGCACGCCGATATATACACTTGATTGTTTTACAGGGACAGGTGAGCACAGGTCAAACCCAAATAAAAAAAAACCGGGTTCAACTCACGTGCAATAACATTGAAAATCACGACACAAGCACAAGGTCAAATCCGAGTTTTGAAACTGGATTCAACACAAGGCGACATGACATGAATGCAACGAAGACCAACATCAAAATGGACTGCAACATGGATATCACAATCAAACTGCAACAGAACATCAACTGACAGCAAACACAAATGGAATGCAACAGTGAAGTTCAACATTCAGAGAGCATATGGAAGGGTCAGGTAAGTGGTAACTTCAAATAACACAAAAATCAATGTCGAAATCATTCCAGACCACATGGTTAGTGAGAACAGAGCAAAAGACACACAGATGTATACATGAACAAGTATGAACCCAAATCAAGCACCAAGTATACATGGAGCAATGGTCAAGTGAAGTCCAGGCCAAACCAACCAGAAGTTCAAAGCAGTAAGGTACATGAAACAAAGCAACACATGGGAGCAATAGCTACATGCAGGTGAACAACAAGCAGATGCAAGCTAACCGGCAAATGAACAGAGGCAACAAGGTCAGAGAACCATGCAACAATGTGCACAGTTCAGAAAGGCAATACACAAGTGACCATACACATATATACATACAAGAATGTATGTATACAAATGATCAGCCCAAATATACACAAGTGCATAAGTAACCAAAGGCAACAGTGAAAGTGCAGACCAAATGCAATTTGCAACAAAACCAAGCATGATACAGGTGGACAGTGAAGGCAGCAACACACCACCAAGTGAATGCACAGCAAAAATAAGACCAAACTGCATAAGTGACCACAAAGACAGATGTGCATAATGAAGCAATACAGTATGTAAAGTCTGCAAGAACTCAAAGTGTACATGGAACAATGCAACAGTATCGAGTACAATATGCACAAGCGAAGAAACAAATGACAGTAATTCAAACTACTCACAACAATGCTCGAAGACTCGCCAAGTATAGGACACAGTAGTGACAGTAAGCAATGCATCAACAATGGTCAGGTAATATGCATCAGCCATTAACAAATGAGTAGTTCAAATGAACTCGATCAGTAACCAAGGCTACAACAATGAAAAGTAATGTATGCAACAGAATTTCAAATGAAACAAATCCAACTTTATATGCATCAGTAACCTAGCAAGCAGAATCAATAATTCAACAGTGACAAACATCATATGGAAATGCCCAACACAAATGACCAGAGACGAAGACTACAAGATGAACGAGTCAAGGCCGAAGCAGTAGAAATCAACATCGTGGTCATCACGAAAATGAATTAAAGCCGTGACCACCAAGCAATGAATATACAGGAGTTGAAAAGATCAGAAAACATCTCAATCATCGAAACGAAATCAAGTGGCCGAGGTGAATAATATGACAAATTCAAACACGAATATACGAACGCAAAAATAGGATTTCAAATCCTATAAATAACCACAAATCATCATCGGCAATTTATTGAGTTCGTACAAGCCAAAATCAGAAAAGCAAAAGGACAAAATACATACCGAAATCACAAAACGAACTCGATCCAAATTGAAGAGCCGTGGGCAAAGCAAAAAGCATCGAAGCATACAATCAAACTGTATCAAGCGGCGAACATCAATTTGCACAACCGTAATTTGAATCGCAAGGAGCAAACGCAAAAAATTTGCAAAAGCCCTAATTGAGTTGAGGAACGGCGACCATTTTTTTTCTCAGGCCAAACAAAGAAGGAAATAACAAACGGGTTAAAGAAAAAGCATGGGCCGGCCTTTTGTTTTAGATTAGGGGTTTTAAAATATAATAAGGGTTTTATTTTAAATTAGGGTTATTTTAATTTTGAATTATTTTTAATTGTATTTTCCTTTTTCAAACCGTTTTAATATTTCTAGTCGTGTGACTAGGGGATAAGCTACGTGGCGTAGCTTGAGAATTCGCAACTCGGTAGTTGAGTTGTGGCAGGGTTTTGAGCGCAGAGTTAGATTAGTCAATAGCGGGTATAGCGAGTTTACGTGTGTAAGCGAGGGACTATCTAATTTCTAGTAGAAACCTTGGGGGCAGCACGTAGGCAGGTTTTTGCCGAAGCTGGGTAAATTCTGTGTTGTTCTGTTATTTATATTCTGCAATATCTGTGCTGCTATTCTGTGATCTGAATTGAAATTAATTCATAAGCTTCCGCGATTAATTTTAATAATTTACTCAATCACCCTATTCACCCCCCCCCCCTCTAGGGTGAAATCGATCCTACACAAATATAAACTAACAAATTGAAATTAAGCTAACACATGCATACTTTGTAAATTTAAATACTAATTACCTTTAAAAGAAAACAAGTGTTGCATTCATAAGCATTGATTAAACAGTGTTCAAAAACTAATAGACAAATTGACAAGTGTAAAATTTAGTTTTAATTTTTCTTTATTTCATTTAAATCTTAAAATACATCTAGTACAAGCTTGCTTCTTCGTTCATATTTGTTTTTTTTCCATTCCTTAATCAAAAGAAAAAGATCAAAAACTCCTCATATCAAAGCCCTTCAAATACATGTACAAATCCAAAGCAAACCTGCATATTAAATTCTTCTTCAAAGTTTAATTTTTTTTTGCAAATTGCAAGTTAAAACCCCTCATCAAAAATCAAATCTGAACATCCTCAAATCCAGAAATCTGCATTTCCTCAAAAATCAAATTCTCATCTTCATATCAAAAATCAAGATCAACTAGGCCTGCATCATTCTCTGGAAACATGCAACTGAGTCTTAAAGTTCAAATGCAAGTCTAGTTTCACCTGTAGCCTCTTCAAAACTGTAATCCGTGACTCAATTCTGCAATGCAAGGGCCTGCATGCAACCACAGTTTCATCCAAGAAACATGCATGCAATTGTAGATCAGGGAGCATGGCATTACAGCAGAATCAAATTTAAAAAAAAAGCAACTCAAAGTTTTCAAACCAAAACACAATCCAGTTTCAAGTCTTTCAAGAAACATGTTTGCTATGTTCATCATGATTGACTGGTGAGTAACTTTGAAATCTTAAATTATTAATGAGGTTGCATGCTGGTATGTTTTTATATAAATAAGTATTGTCTATTGTACTGATAAAGTTTGATGTGAAATATTTTTGTGTGCACACAGTAAATCACATTGTTCTGTTCTGTTTCCAAAGCAGAACTTTGATTCCAATCTTTATCATTAATTAAGTTTCTGATAAAATCAAATTATAAAAGAAAGTTGTTCATTTTTCTTAAGATAATATCTAAAAAATCTAAGTAAATTAAAACATAGATAGTTGTCTCTAGGAAACACAGAAAGAAAACATCAGTGCATGTTAATTTAAAAAAAAATCCAAATATATTAATTTAGTAATTCAGTATCATAAATCAAAAGTATTAATAAAAACTTGATTTTTAAATCAAGGATTAGGATTTTTAGGGATAAGTGGAAGGTGCAGCTTTGTTTTGAACTGATAATGGATTTTAAGCAAATTCAGGTGAACTTTAGATTGAAGAGGCTCGGGGTTTTTCTGGGTAGTAGGGGAGAGTTAGTAGATGCTAGGAAAAATCATTTATGGTGATAAAATTTATCATAGAAGTCGCACTTTTTAACATTCTTTTTAAACCCTAGTTTTAAAGGGTTTTGAAGAACTGATCATTTCTGTTTAAAGGATGGACTGAGTGTTGTGGTGTTTTGGGATTGGTAGTTGGTGCATTGTTGAAGTCGAAGCCGGAGGGGTCGACTCTCAGGTGGTCGAAGCAGCGAGAGATAGGCGTTGACAGGTTTAAGGAAGATCTTGATTTCTGTTTTCCGGGTTTGGGTGTATAGCTCAATTGTGATTTGAGCTACTGTGGTGGATACTGGTGTTCGTGTTCGAGTATGGTGATGGTCTCTAATGAGATGAGGTGTTGGTGATGGCTGATGATGGCCAGCACCACGGTGCACGTGCACCGTGCAGTTGAAGTTCAGGTGAACTTTTAATGGGGTGAAAATTTGAACTCGGAAATGACTCGAGTCATTCGAGTGTTAGACTCGAAGCAAAGGAGGGAATAACCCAAAGAAATTTTGTAATGTTCTCGGGCTGTTTTGTGTGCTTCAGGATTTACAGAAACATGTGTTTCTGTTTTTAATTTTTTTTTTTAAAAAAAAGAACCTGAAGCTTTGATATAAGGAAAAGTTAAATAAGTTTTAAAATTTCAGTTTGAATTTTAGAATCCAAGTTTAAATTCTAACCTCAGTTTTAAATAAAAATAAAAATTTTAAAGTTAAACTTGTTTAACTACTTTATTTTTGATAGTAGATTAAACCTTTTTAAAACTGACGTTTTTTTTTAAAATATGATCAAGATTTAAGATTAAACTTAAATCTGGAAATCTAAAGTTAAATAACGAACTTTAGTTTTGAAATTAAAAGAAGTTTTAGATTTGAAAGATTTAAACAAATTTGTATGCGAAATGTAAATTTAAATTATTAAATTTAAAAAATGAATTTAGTTTCAAAATCCTTATGAAATTCATTTCTATGACAAATACTTGGTTGTCTTGAAATTTTTAAAAAAGTTTTAAATTGTTTAAACTTTGATTATGTTTAAATTATATTCATTTTAAATCATGTATTTAAAATGAAATTTAAAGTAATGTCAAAAGTAATTTGTTTTCAAATAAATTTGTTTTTAAACATAATTTAGAAATGTTTTATTTTAAAATTAAGTTAAGAATTAATGTTTTGAAATTAAATTATTAAAAAGGTAATTAAGAAATAATTAATTAATTTATTTAATTTATTAAGATTTAATGAATAGTGATTAGGGGTTAATCAATTTGAAATTTAGATCATTAATTAGATTATTAATTAATGATTAATAAATTATTAATTAAGTAATTAAGTTTTAATCAAGGTTAATTTATTTAAATAATTAGACTTTAAATTATAGATAATTACAGATAATTAAATTTGTAATTAATCTCAGTTAATTACTTAATGAAAATAATTAGAGAAGGGTTAATGAAGGTCATTAACCAGGATTATTTAAATAATTAATTAATGTGAATAATTTTTGCAATTAATTAGATTAATTAATTCAATTGTGAATTGTAAAGAATAATTACTTGATGAAGTAAATAAGAAATTAATTACTTAATGTAATTAATTTAGTTTAAATATGATTGTTTAATTTAATTAATTAAGTTTAATTAATTTTAAACACTTGGGTTTTATAAATAATTACTGAATTTTATTAATGATTTGGAAATTACTTAGTTAAGTAATTGATTAATAATTACATAATGTAATTAAATGAAGATGTTAAGAATGAAGTAATTTAGATTTAAAATTACTTAGTAATTAATCAAGGGATTAATTAAGAAATTAATTAAGAGATAATTAATCTGGTTTAAATAAAGAAATTAAGTTAGTTAATTGCTAAATGTAATTAATCTGAGATGATTAATAATTATGAGTTAATTACTTAAGGTAATTTATTTGAGAAATAATTAAGGATCATTAATTATTTTAATTAATGATGCAATTAAAGATGATTAATTAATCAATAATAAGTTATTAAAGGAAATTAATTAATGTAATTAATTAATGTAATTAATTAAGGATAAATGTAATTAATTATGATTAATTAATTAATTGAGTAATTAAAGGTTAATTACTGTTTGATTAGAGAATAATTAATTTGTGAAATTAATTGAGAATAATTACTTGAGTATAATTAAGGATAATTAATCTAGAGTGATTAATTAAAGTGATTAATTATGAATGATTAATTGATTATAATCAATTAAATGGTTACGATAGCAAGATTTATATTGGTGAAGTAATTAATTTAATTTAATTTAAATTAATTATAGATAAAGTAATTAATTTAATTCACTTTAAATTAATTAGAGATGGAGATAGTTAATTTAATTCATTTTAAATTAATTATATTGTGATAAGTAAATCTTTGCTTATGTATGAATGGATGACATTGATTGTCTTGGATGCTTTGTGATCTCAGTAGTGAAATAAATGATATTGTGTGGTATGAATGACTTGATTGTATTGTTATGATAACATAGGTTATCTATTGTGATGATGATATATGGAATATCTTTTTGATATTGATAATGTGGGTTACCTGTTATGTGATAATGTTGATTATCAGTCATGATTTATGAATTATATATCTGTGTGTATATAGATATTGTATTGAGTTGTTTTAAAACCTTTAAAACAACTTGGACTTAAAAGAAACACTTTGGATTTCGATGAGACCGGGATCGGGTTTCCATATTTGGATATCCGAAAACCACATCGATTCCAAATAAAGTTAGCTCGTGAATCAAAGTGGAGCTTTGTGAAGACTCGAGGTGTAAGGATGTTCGTACGACGGAAATTCTATCGTTTTAGAAAACCGTCGAACGAATTTAAATTAAAAATAACCGCAAGCGCACGGTGTACGAGTGTAGCATGTGGCGAATACGGGTCGATCCGCAGGGAATTGATGATTTTAAAAATCTATTCAATCAAATGAAACCAAGATTGAAGAGAATGTTAATCTAGAAAAGAAGAAAAACAAGCAAAAGAAAGTTGATAAAAATATGAGTGTTAAGACAATTTAGAGGCAATTTCCACTCTCTTGATCACACAAATCAACAATTTGAAGTTATGATCTCTCTTTTCTAGTCATTAGTGAATTAGTTGATGTGCTTATCATAAGTATGGTATATTTGTGCTATTAATTAGCTCAATATAAACCGTCAAACTATAACACAACCACTAATACACTTTTAAATTTCATAAAGTATGACAACAAAGTTGAAAGAAAAATCTATTTTAAGCATAGCCTATTAACTATTAATTAGAAATATAAGCCATCAAATTTTAATTTCAACAATCACTTCCTTGCCATAATCATACGTAAATGAAGAGGCAATTTGTGTTTTGTTTGTTTAAGTATAGCCTATTTGTTATGAACAACATAGACTATCAAATTCAAAGCTAAACAACATCATTAAACCACTTCAATCATTCTCATTAAGCACAAAAAGAGAGCATAAACATCAAAATGTTGGATCTACATACTAGAGAACTTCATTACCCCTAAATTGAAGGGATTAAGCTCTCATATTTATTATCATATGAACAAATGTAGAAAACAACATTAAACAAGAAGAGAGAAAGAGAGCAAAATGAAAAGAAAAATTATTCTACTTGCATAAAATAAAAGAGATCTATACTAGAACATGAAAGAAAATAAACAGGAAAAGAAAATGAACATGTAATTAAAAGGAAACACTAAATAACATTGCATAAAAAAAAGAATACATGAAGAAAAATGGCTAAGTAGCCATGAAAAGAGAAAGAGAGCTTTCTTTTATTTTCTAAACTAAAACTAACTAACTAAGAGGAAGATGGCTACATGAAACATAAGGGGTATTTATACAAGTTAGAAATCCTAATGCATATTTTTGGGGAGTACCCAAAATGCCCTTGGAGGAAGTGTGGTGGCCAAGTTATCATTAGCTTTAATAATCCCCCACTTAAATGTACATGAAGCTTTAAATGTCTTTTAGCATGTGCATTAGCCTTTAATTTGTACATTAAGGTAGGTGGGTAGGTAGGGTCCTCCATGTTCTTCACTTTGAATTATTTCCATCTTCATTCCTTTGTATTAATTTTGTGCATGCATATCTTCATGAAACCACTTCTATTTGAGATCAAAATCCTACAAAAATATATACAAATTTTCAATTAATTTTTATAAAAGAAATATATGCACACAAATGACCGCTTTGCCCATATATGAAGATGAATATGTGACAATTTGGAATAATTTGAATTTTTGGTTTAAACAAGTTAAAATACCCGATATGATCTTTATTTAATTCAAATAGATTAAATATAGTGGTAAAAATATGCATATTTACGTGCACATCAAAGGACTATACGTCAATATAACTTTGTGGGTGATTCCGTAATGAGTTGACGTTATAGTACTTATAGATTCGAGATGGTGATTCAGAATGCAAGGGTTATCGTCGTTAACTCTGAGGGTGATTCCAAAATGAGTGTAACGAGATAATGCCTTCGGGTTCGTTCGAACCCGGAACGAACTTGTATGGATTGAATGCTTTTAGAACATCGTTAGGTTGACGATGAGCATTCTAAGTGATGTGTTCACTAAAGGTAATCATAGCCTCAAGCCTCAACAACCGGAATGGCTAAAACAGGGGAGGTGCAGCAAGGCTTCGTGGCTAGCCCCCACTTGAGAGTGAGATTTGCCCCTGTCTAGAGGTCCCTTTTTATTTCGGCTATGTGGACGGTTTTGAGCTCCAATGGTCGGGGTTATCTTGCTCGAAACTATTCAGTAAGGAATGGGTCCGGCCTTGTGTTGCAGGGGAGTTAGGGTGGCTCCTCGGTACGGTAATCTAGGCCACGTACTGTGACGGGCGGTACCCCAGTAGCCCTGCCATTGTATGGAATCCAAAATCCAATAAGTCCCAACGGTTTTGATTGTATTACCCACTTTTGTGGCTAGTAGCTGGAATTTAATCATGTAACAATTTTGGCTCTTTCTTATTTATTTGAAAACCCTAGATCCTATTATAATATCATTGAATTTCCTATCAAATGTTTTGGTTAGCGTAATGTAAAAACTTTTCCATGTTTATGTGTGGGAAGTCTTACGTGATACTTTTCTTTTCAAAAGGTTTTTGAAAGTTAAGCAACTTTAACCTGTTACTCACACCAGACCCATGTTTGACCCGGAGTTTATTTTTGTTTTTCATAAACTCTTGGGTACTCAAATTTTTACGAGTAGCCAAGGGATTCAGGTTAGCTTTGACGAATTGTCGAGAAGCAATGGAGCAGGAGGCTTCTGCGTGTAGATATAAATAGTTTCTGCTGTGTAGTTTTCTTTGAGTTGTTTCTTGTGCTGTATTGAGTTGTATAACTAGACAGGTGTTTATAACTGTCTAGTATATGATGTATGTCTGTGTAACTCTGATATTTGTCTTAAACTATGTAATATTTATGTTATTAATATAGTTTATTCGTTCCGCTGTTTAGATTCTGATGTTGTTTCTTTCTTCTCTTCTTTCTATTCTCTTTTCTATCCCTTACTTTCTTAAAAATGATGCGATTTAATGTTGTAAGAAAGTCGGGTTGTTTCATTTGGTATCAGAGCGTTAGGTTGTGTGAATACCTAGGCTCTGTAGTGGTGTCTTTCTTGAGAGAACGTATTTGTAATTTTAAATATATATATATATATATATATATATATATTTCTACCTATCTGTTGGGTTACCTATTCAGGTTTTCCAATATAAGTTATAAAGGTAGAGGGGTAGTAATGTGTGTAACACGGCTATCATTGGTTGGAGTTTGAATGTTTGAGGTTGGAAGTGTATCTGTCGAGACTGTAGACCTAATACTGTCTCGAGTGTGTTCTGTAGTGACGAAGAACTTCATTGATCTCTGAAGGTAACCTGTTAGGGTTCGGAGTCATCTTTGAAGTGTAGAGTTTGGTGAGTAGAATTTGGATCTGTTGGTTGGGCAGAAGCGAGTGATGGTATTTTGAATACCTCAGGAAGTAGTAGCTGCGTGATGAGATGCAGTGACTATGGATGTTCCCAAGGATGTCTTCTTTGGAACAAGTTAAGGAGGTGAGTCTACTTTGGTGTTGTGGCTGTGTTCAGCTGGAGTTTCTGTTTGCTTTGAGACCGAGTTTCTCGGAGAGATATTAGTCGGAAATCTTTGGCATCTGTGGCAGCAGTGCAGTTTGGAGTGTTCTCAGTGTTGGCAAGAGATCTTCTAGCTTAGAAGTTTTTCTGAAGTGGAGTTCAGAAGCAGCAGAGTGGACCCGTTTTTGGGAGGATTGGCTAGTTAAGTTTAAGCTGTTCTATTTGGTTAAAGAAGAACAGTTTTTCCTTGGATTTGGTTTGGGTGGTTCGCAAAAGTGACTTGCGATTATTTGAGTGATCTCTTGGGTTATCTGAGTTTTTCTGAATATCTTCAGAAAGCCAGAGTTTTTTTCGCATCTGGAGATTGAGCTTTCTTATCATCTAGGATTGTTGGAGTGGTACCGATAGTCCAGCTTTATAGAAGAATGGTTCCAAAGAGTTTGAGTTGGTGTAGCAGCTCAGAGTTTTGGAGGAACTTCTGAAAGTTTCTTATGGATTTTTTGAATCATATCTCTGGGGTGTGTTGTCCCGTTTGTGCTTGCATTCTTCTTCAAGCATTTTCTTCTACTTCAGATCAGAGTTGAGCAGCGGAAGCAGTTTGGAAAGTGTATCTGCTTTTCTTTTCTGGACAGAAGAAGTTGTTGTCTTCTGATGTTGAGGAGCAGAGTTTGAGATTTTGATCTTGGTTGATCTTGAGGAGATCATTTTGTTGTGTTGATTGGTCTAGTTTGTTTCTAGAAGCATCAGCGAGGATGAGCTGATCAGTAGGTTGTATACAGCTCAGGATTGTCTGAAGAGTTTTTGTGGATTTGAGACGAAGGAATTTAGATTCTGAAGTCGGAGATTTGTTTTGGATAAGTTTTCTCCGATCATAAAGGAGCTATGAGATTGGGTAAGTCTGAGAAGTTAGCTCTGAAGAGTTTTGGATCTTTTTTGTGATCTTGGAGGTTAAGAAATTGATCTACAGGATGGAATTTCCAGTTTGGATAACTGGGATTCTATGAGTTTCACGTATCTCTGAGGGAGTACGTGTATGATCTATCTCTGGTTGTGGAACCAGTAGTTCTGGAGTTTTGGTTGTTGGTCAGACTCGTTTGTAGTCTGATACCTTGTCTAGTGTTATAGATATAGTTGTATAGGAGCTTTGTAGCTTCATAGTATTGATTGTTTGGATTCACTGGAGTGAGTATCCCGGAATATATATATGCATGGGGAAACTCGATAAAATTCTATCCAGAATTTGTCTGGATAATTAGATTTGTTTGATTGGTTGTTATGATTGTTAGCATATGTTTGATATATGCATGTGTTTAAATTACCTTTGTTTTAAATTTCGAGGACGAAATTCTTTTAAGAGGGAAGGATTGTAATATCCCGGAATTTTTAACAATATCAATTTAATAATCTATATTAAAAATTAAATTGATATTGATATGCTGTTAGTAATTATTCAAATAGATTGAATAATCTTCTTCAATAAATATTTAAATTGGTTATTTTATCTTTTAAAAATAATAGATTGATTTCTATTTACAATATAAATATATGGTTTATCTTTTAAATAAATTGGTATTGTTTTAATTTTAATAAGTAAAGCATATTTTCTAGTTTTAATATTTGTAGTAATTTGGAAAAAAAAATTTATTTAATATTTAAGCTTTTCAAAGTTAAATAAATGATTTTGGTTTAAATTTAATAATTGAACCATGTTCTAAAATTCTAATATATGCATTATAAATTGGAAATTTTGATTTTAATTAGTATTGAGTTTTTAAAACTATTTCATAAAATAAATATATGATTTTAAAAATTGATAAGAAAAATATTAAATGCTTAAATTAAATTAGATTGAGTTTTAAATTTAGAAATAATTTAACAAAAGGTTCTATGGCTTAATAAAATAGATATTTTATTAATAAAAATATAATTTCTTGTAAAATGATTTTAAATTAATAATAAGAGATTTATAAAAGCAATATTAATATTGTATTATCTTTATAAATAAGTTTTGAATAGAATCTGTAATTTTTATTTCAAATTGAATTTACATTCAAAACTTGATTTGAAAATAATTGATTTTGAATTTAGTTTGAATTTAAATTCAAAAGTATAAAATCTTAATTGTTTTAATCTTTAATATGTATAAGTTTATTTATAAACATGGTTTGTTTTTATTTCACTTATAAATTTCTACACATATTCACATATAAACTAACAAATTGAAATTAAGCTAACACTTGCATTACTTTGTAAATTTAAATAATAATTACCTTTAAAAGAAAACAAGTGTTGCATTCATAAGCATTGATTAAACAAGTGTTCAAAAACTAATATACAAATTAACAAGTGTAAAATTTAGTTTTAATCTTTCTTTATTTCATTTAAATCTGAAAATACATCTAGTACAAGCTTGCTTCTTCATTCATATTTGTTTTTTTTTCATTCCTTAATCAAAAGAAAAAGATCAAAAACTCCTCATATCAAAGCCCTTCAAATACATGTACAAATCCAAAGCAAACCTGCATATTAAATTCTTCTTCAAAGTTTAAAATTTGTTTGCAAATTGCAAGTTAAAACCCCTCATCAAAAATCAAATCTGAACATCCTCAAATCCAGAAATCTGCATTTCCTCAAAAATCAAATTCTCATCTTCATATCAAAAATCAAGATCAACTATGCCTCCATTATTCTCTGGAAACATGCAACTGAGTCTTAAAGTTCAAATGCAAGTCTAGTTTCACCTGTAGCCTCTTCAAAACTGTAATCTGTGACTCAATTCTGCAATGCAAGGGCCTGCATGCAACCACAGTTTCATACAAGAAGCGTGCATGCAATTGTAGATCAGGGAGCATGGCATTACAGCAGAATCAAATTTAAAAAAAAAAAGCAACTCAAAGTTTTCAAACCAAAACACAATCCAGTTTCAAGTCTTTCAAGAAACATGTTTGCTCTGTTTATCATAATTGACTGGTGAGTAACTTTGAAATCTTAATTTATTAATGAGGTTGCATGCTGGTATGTTTTTATATAAATAAGTATTGTTTGTTGTACCGATAAAGTTTGATGTGAAATATTTTTGTGTGCACACTATAAATCACATTGTTCTGTTCTGTTTCCAAAGCAGAACTTTGATTCCAATCTTTATCATTAATTAAGTTTCTGATAAAATCAAATTATAAAATAAAGTTGTTTATTTTTCTTAAGATAATATCTAAAAAATTTAAGTACATTAAAACATAGATAGTTGTCTCCGGGAAACACAGAAAGAAAACATCAGTGCATGTTAATTTAAAAAAAAATCCAAATATATTAATTTAGTAATTCAGTATCATAAATCAAAAGTATTAATAAAAATTTGATTTTTAAATCAAGGATTAGGATTTTTAGGGATAAGTGGAAGGTGCAGTTTTGTTTTGAACTGATAATGGATTTTAAGCAAATTCAGGTGAACTTTAGATTGAAGAGGCTCGGGGTTCTTCTGGGTAGTAGGGAGAGTTAGTAGATGCTAGGAAAAATCATTTATGGTGATAAAATTTATCATAGAAGTTGCAGTTTTGTAAATTCTTTTTAAACCCTAGTTTTAAAGGGTTTTGAAGAACTGATCATTTCTGTTTAAAGGATGGACCGAGTGTTGTGGTGTTTTGGGGATTGGTAGTTGGTGCATTGTTGAAGTCGAAACCGGAGGGGTCGACTCTCAGGTGGTCGGAGCGGCGAGAGATAGGCGTTGACAGGTTTAAGGAAGATCTTGATTTATCTTTTCCAGGTTTGGGTGTATAGCTCAATTGTGATTTGAGCTACTGTGGTGGATACTGGTGTTCGTGTTCGAGTATGGTGATGGTCGCTAATGAGATTCGGTGTTGGTGGATGGCCAGAGCCACGGTGCACGTGCACCGTGCAGTTGAAGTTCAGGTGAACTTTTAATGGTGTGAAAATTTGAACTCGGAAATGACTCGAGTCATTCGAGTGTTAGACTCGAAGCAAAGGAGGGAATAACCCGAAGAAATTTTGTAATGTTCTCGGGCTGTTCTGTGTACTTCAGGATTTACAGAAACCTGTGTTTCTGTTTTTCAATTTTTTTTAAAAAAAAAGAACCTGAAGCTTTGATATAAGGAAAAGTTAAATAAGTTTTAAAATTTCAGTTTGAATTTTAGAATCCAAGTTTAAATTCTAACCTCAGTTTTAAATAAAAATAAAAGTTTTAAAGTTAAACTTGTTTAACTACTTTATTTTTGATAGTAGATTAAACCTTTTTAAAACTGAAGTTTTTTTTTTAAAATATGTTCAAGATTTAAGATTAAATTTAAATCTGGAAATCTAAAGTTAAATAATGAACTTTAGTTTTGAAATTAAAAGAAGTTTTAGATTTGAAAGATTTAAACAAATTTGTATGTGAAATGTAAATTTAAATTATTAAATTTAAAAAATGAATTTAGTTTCAGAATCCTTATGAAATTCATTTCTAAGACAAATACTAGGTTGTCTTGAAATTTTTAAAAAAGTTTTAAATTGTTCAAACTTTGATTAAGTTTAAATTATATTCATTTTAAATCATGTATTTAAAATGAAATTTAAAGTAATTTCAAAAGCAATTTGTTTTCAAATAAATTTGTTTTTATACATAATTTAGAAATGTTTTATTTTAAAATTATGTTAAGGATTGATGTTTTGAAATTAAATTATTAAAAAGGTAATTAAGAAATAATTAATTAATTTATTTAATTTATTAAGATTTAATGAATAGTGATTAGGGGTTAATCAATTTGAAATTTAGATCATTAATTAGATTATTAATTAATGATTAATAAATTATTAATTAAGTAATTAAGTTTTAATCAAGGTTAATTTATTTAAATAATTAGACTTTAAATTATAGATAATTAAAGATAATTAAATTTGTAATTAATCTCAGTTAATTACTTAATGAAAATAATTAGAAAAGGGTTAATGAAGGTCATTAACCAGGATTATTTAAATAACTAATTAATGTGATTAATTTTTATAATTAATTAGATTAATTAATTCAATTGTGAATTGTAAAGAATAATTACTTGATGAAGTAAATAAGAAATTAATTACTTAATGTAATTAATTTAGTTTAAATATGATTGTTTAATTTAATTAATTAAGTTTAATTAATTTTAAACACTTGGGTTTTATAAATAATTACTGTATGTTATTAATGATTTGGAAATTACTTAGTTAAGTAATTGATTAATAATTACAGAATGTAATTAAATGAAGATGTTAAGAATGAAGTAATTTGGATTTAAAATTACTTAGTAATTAATCAATGGATTAATTAAGAAATTAATTAAGAGATAATTAATTTGGTTTAAATAAAGCAATTAAGTTAGTTAATTACTAAATGTAATTAATCTGAGATGATTAATAATTATGAGTTAATTACTTAAGGTAATTAATTTGAGAAATAATTAAGGATCATTAATTATTTTAACTAATGATGTAATTAAAGATGATTAATTAATCAATAATAAGTAATTAAAGGTAATTAATTAATGTAATAAATTAAGGATAAATGTAATTAATTATGATTAATTAATTAATTGAGTAATTAAAGGTTAATTACTGTTTGATTAGAGAATAATTAATTTGTGAAATTAATTGAGAATAATTACTTGAGTATAATTAAGGATAATTAATGTAGAGTGATTAATTAAAGTGATTAATTAAAGTGATTAATTATGAATGATTAATTGATTATAATCAATTAAATGGTTAAGATAGCAAGATTTATATTGGTGAAATAATTAATTTAATTTAATTTAAATTAATTATAGATAAAGTAATTAATTTAATTCACTTTAAGTTAATTAGAGATGGAGATAGTTAATTTAATTCATTTTAAATTAATTATATTGTGATAAGTAAATCTTTGCTTATGTATGAATGGATGACATTGATTGTCTTGGATGCTTTGCGATCTCAGTAATGAGATAAATGATATTGTGTGGTATGAATGACTTGATTGTATTGTGATGATAACATAGGTTATCTATTGTGATGATGATATATGGAATATCTATTTGATATTGATAATGTGGGTTACCTGTTATGTGATAATGTTGATTATCAGTTATGATTTATGAATTATCTATCTGTGTGTATATAGATACTGTATTGAATTGTTTTAAAACCTTTAAAACAACTTGGACTTAAAAGATACGCTTTGGATTTCGATGAGACGAGGATCGGGTTTTTATATTTGGATATCCGAAAACTACATCGATTCCAAATAACGTTAGGTTGTGAACCAAAGTGGAGCTTTGTGAAGACTCGAGGTGTAAGGACTATACGTCAATATAACTCTGAGGGTGATTCCGTAATGAGTTGACGGAATAATACTTATAGATTCGAGATGGTGATTTAGAGTGCAAAGGTTATCGTCGTTAACTCTGAGGGTGATTCCAAAATGAGTGTAACGAGATAATGCCTTCAGTTTCGTTCGAATCCGGAACGAACTTGTATGGATTGAATGCTTTTAGAACATCGTTAGGTGGACGATCAGCATTCTAAGTGATGTGTTAACTAAAGGTAATCGTAGCCTCAAGTCTCAACAACCGGGAATGGCTAAAACAGGGAAGGTGCAGCAAGGCTTCGCGGGTAGCCCCCACTTGAGAGTGAGATTTACCCCTTTCTAGAGGTCCCTTTTTATTTCGGCTGTGTGGACGGTTTTGAGCTCCAGGCATCGGGGTTATCTTGTTCGGAACTATTCAGTAAGGAATGTGTCCGGCCTTGTGTTGCAAGGGAGTTAAGGTGGCTCCTCGGTACGGTGATCTAGGCCACGCACTGTGACGGGCGGTACCCAAGTAGCCCTGCCATTGTATGGAATCCAAAATCCAATAAGTGCCAACGGTTTTGATTGTATTACCCACTTTTGTAGCTAGTAGCTGGAATTCAATCATGTAACAATTTCGGCTATTTCTTATTTATTTGAAAACCCTAGACCATATTATAATATCACTGAATTTCCTATCAAATGTTTTGGTTAGCGTAAGGTAAACACTTTTCCATGTTTATGTGTGGGAAGTCTTACGTGATACTTTTCTTTTCAAAAGGTTTTTATAACGACCCGCCTTTTTGGACAGTTTAAACCGACGATCAAATACACATGTCGATTTCAAACCATTAAAAGGGCAGATAGTTATTGGGGTAATTAAGAAAAGAAAAGGAAGGAAAATAAAGGAAATGAAACAACACAGAATCTCACAGCGGAAGGCTAAAGTATAATAATAAAATAACAGTTCATGAAGCTGTTAATTAAATGAATACATTTGAAATGAATACATTTGATTATTATTATACAACATTTATCAGAGTTACATACACAACAAATATCATACAACAATGCAGCGGAATGGAATGAATATAATAGTAGTAGATAATATACCAAATCTTCGTCTCCGTCCTCCAAGAAAATGATCTTCAACCTAAACTGAAAACTCAGGACTGACCCGAGCGTAATGAAAAGACAAACACTCGAGTCAGGACTAAATATCCTTATGAAAGTTAAATCAGTCGTAAATAAATATGAGTGTAACGGCGTCGGAGATGTTTACGGGGTTTGACATCTCCTATCCAGTGTCAACGTGCGTGCAATAACTTAAGAGATGTTACGGGATTTTCCATCTCTCAAGGATCCGTGAAACTATTTACTATGTAGTAATATACGCTAAGTAGATAATGTCTATCAGTAATATAAAGTATCAAAATAGCGTTAAGGCGTTACCATAATCCCCCTTAACACATTTTATATTCCCAAAAGCATATACAAGACCGTAGTTTCCCCAAAACCGGAAGTCACCAGAGGGCAATCCATATACTCAAGGTACAAATCAAAACGTAGTGGTCGCGAATAGGATAATCAGTATGACAAGGTACATGAGGCGATACCAACTAGGATACTAGTAGTTGCGTGATCCGGACTGATGTTGGGCATAGCCAGCAGCTACCCCAACACCGCGAAACAACACTCCCAAATCAAGGGGTGCACCCAAATCGCATCACAAATGTAATAGATATGGTATCGAAGAAGTGTGTCCGCTAGAGGTGGCGAACCTCAATGGCCCGGCGCGGCTCCTGTTTTAGTCATGTCAGGGGTCATCCAATAATCGTTCTCTTTCTTCAGTCAATGCGTTCACCAAACCATCCACTTCATTCTGGATCATCACTCCGCGTATAATAGTTATTAAAGTGGTTTTCGGTATCGACAGAGAGTATGTCCATATCCGATCCCGGTCTCTTTAATAACTACGTATTATTACACCTTTGGCTCTTTATATTTCAAATCGATTCATAATTGATATCAAAATATCATATTCGCTTCAAAAATCAAATCCATTCAAATATCATCGTATCTTTCAAAATATCAGATTTCATATTTAAATTCAAGATTTAAATATAAACATTTCACCTTATTGACCAGCTTAGGATTTTAGAAAAATAGTTTTAAGTAGTTTAAAAGTAGTTTTAAACAATTAAAATAGTTAAAAACACTTAAAATCTTTAAAATGGATTTAAAATAGATAAATTAGTTTAAAATAATTTAAATTGGGTTAAGTAGATTTAAAATAGATTAAAATAGTTTAAGTATTCAAAATGGTTTATATAACCGAGTAATTTGGAAAAACAAAATAAACAGCTTCAAAACCAATTCATTTCAATTACATCTTCCCAACTCAAATCAATTTCAATTTCCATTCTACCGATTTCAATTTCGATTTCAATCCAAAATAAACAGCTTCAAAACCAATTCATTTCAATTACATCTTCCCAACTCAAATCAATTTCAATTTCCATTCTACCGATTTCAATTTCGATTTCAATTCAGTTCAACGTCAACTTTGACTTCAAATTTATTCAATTTTATATCCACTTTCAATTAATTCAATTTCAATTTATATCGATTTAGAGCTTGGTTTTTCAAAATATCCATTTAGAACACTTACAAGATTATCCATCAATATACGAGTTTAAATCCAAATTTCAAACATGATTCGATTCCAAGCTTGATTTCAAAATATCGCTTATATCTCACTTTTACTTAATTATCCTTCAATACTCAAATTTAAATCTAAATTTCAAATATGATTCAATTTCAAGCTCAATTCCAAAATATCATTTTTATGTTGCTTTTACGTAGTAATACTCAAAGTTCGAAATAATGTTCAATCTTTAAATCAAATAGATTTTCGAAATTCAATCATATCCCAAATTTTATTCTCAAAGTCTCAACTTAAATTTTTTAACAATTTCCCTTTTACCAAAATTTATTTCAACATTCCAAACTCAATTTCCCGATAAATTCGATTTCTATAAATTTATTTCTATTTATAACTTTTAAATCGAACATTTAAATAAATTTCAAATCGACGATTTCAAAAATTAATAATTTAGCCAATTCGGTGTCCGTATATAATTTTCTATCCTATGGCCAAGTAATTTTTATTTCAATTAAATGTCAGGGATGAGTATATATTACTTAAATTAAATCACAGTATCATATGTATGCATAACAGGTTCTATATAAGCAAATAAACATCCAAACATTCAATTATCAACCAATAGCATCCATCAGATACATCATCCAATAAACAATACAATTCATGGCAGTTTCATAGTTATCAATGTCAGATAATTTAATCGCAATTCAATTTTGATTTCAATTTAACTGTCAATTTAATTTTTCAACGGTTAATTCAAATGACAAGCTATATGACAATTAAATTTTTATCAAACAACGACAAATAAAATCATAACACTTCATAATGTCAAATTTAACTAGCATAAAGATATTTAGTACGGTGTGAGCGTTACAAAACACTCACCTTGATTTCAATGCAGTTCCAGCGTTTTATTTCGAATAAAATTAAACGAGCGTTTAATTTTACCCGAAGTTTTCACTAGCTCCAAACGACTCCAATCCAGCTCCATAGCGTAGTGCTCGACAATACGAATCCGACGCAAGTCGTTTCGCGAAATTCCGACCTCGCAGCAACAGGTTATGACAATTTAAAGTTACACGAATTTAAATACACATAAATTTACAAATTTAATTTTCATTTTAATTCTAACCCAAAATCATTCCCAGGCTGCACACCTTCTTCCCGTAACCAGTACACGCACGCCAAACCCATGCTCACGTTCGAACAACCCCAGGTCGCGACTAAGCCAAGCCTCCTGACGACGATCGGAAGATGCCAAAACGAACGCCTCACTCCCCTCTACCCTCGGCCAGAAGAGCATCAAGCTCGGCCTCTCCCCTTTCTCGATTTGCGTGCCGAACTGCAGGAGGACGCGGCTCCTTTTTCCCCCTACACTACGCGATACCCCCAAACAACCGCATAGATTCGAAGCTCTCCTCGAGCTCTAGAACTTTTGTGTTGAAGATTTCGAATGGAAGTTGATGGATCAGAAGAGATTGAGGGAGGAAGATGGTGCGTTTCCGACCATTGAATTTCTAGGGCCGGCTATAGAATAAATTAGGGTTTGGACCAAAAGAAATGAATTAAGGGTCCTTTTATAGCAACTGACGAACATTATTCATATCCAAATTTTCGAACTCCAAATCTCGCGCAGTGACCGGCATTCCTAGGGTTTATCCCGCGATCCGGACACAATGGAATAGGTTCCGGAAGCTAATTCGATCGTCTGTGCGAGTTACGGCAACAAACGATCAAATTTAAATTAAACCGATTAAACGATTTTCTAGGCGTTTTGGCTTGCCCCGGACAAACAGTAAATCCGATTGACATGAAATTTGAAATCTTACAATAATATCACATTACAGATCCGATGAAACTAGTTTCGTCGAAATCCGAGACCGTTTGAAAAATGGGTATTTTAACTCGCCAAATTAATATTAAAACAATTCCAACGCGTTTCGAGCTGCCACGGTCAAACGACAACTCCGATTGCTACGAAAATTGGAATCCAATAATAACTAACTATTAGGGATCCAATGGAACTAGTTTCGTCCAATTCTGAGACTGTTCAAAATTTGGCTATTTTCCAGTCGATAATTAAATATTAAAATATTCAATTTTCACAAATTTACTTTTAATTCGATTTTAAAAGTTCTACAACATCATTCAAATTTTAATATGATAAAATAAAATTTTACAAATCATTTTTAATCATATTAAACCCGTTATTCAATTTATCCAATAAATTCCAATTGTAAAATCTTATTAACTCTATTATAATCCCAATATAACTTACATTCACTTTGGAAACCAATTTGAATCATATTAAATCAAATTTTAATTATTCACTCTATTTTCATATATTAAATTTCAATATCAAATTCGGAATTTAATTAATCAAACATTTATAATATTAAATTTAAACAAATTTATTATTCTTAAATCACTATCCTTTGAAATATTCAAACGAACTTATAAAATTTAACAAATTCAAATTATAGAACAACCATTTTCATTAAAACAGTTATTCAATTCCATTATTCAATTAATTTAATAGATTCCAAATATTGAATTTAAACAATTTAATTGTTCAATATTTGACGGCTTTCAATATTGGATTTTTAAATAAAATTTCATTATCAGTCGATTTACTATATTACATCAAAGGAACTCTACATTATTATAAATCAACAGTTAGAGATAATACACTCAACTAATATATGAACTTTCATTTCAATTTCAATTGGTTCACAAATTCAATTCGACTAACAAAATGAATAGGTAACTTAAATACTTATCGCCGTTAACTTTTAATTACTTATAAGTTTATTATTTACAAACCCGTGTCACAATTACCTATACAATACAAATTCATTCAATTACCTTTGACTACACCTTATTTCAATTGATTTGGGATTTCATTCAATTCATAAATAATTAACTTAGATAAATTTTGTTGCATTTCATTCTAGTTATTATTATTCCAAACGACTTATAATTTTTTTCTAACACTAAAATCACGAAAACTTATTAAATTAGCTATTTTAATTATCGAAAATTTACGGGTCGTTACACTCTCCCCCACTCAAACTTTTCGTCCCCGAAAAGGAAAAAGAAGGGAAAAGGAACTAAGTAAAGAATTCAACATTTGATATATTTTATTCAAAACTATCCACTTATAAACAATGAAATTACATTTATAAAGTCATAACTACTCTTCCACTAAGTTACTCCAAACGGCTTCCTAACTTTAAAAGTTAGTAATCAAAACAAGTTATAAAAAAATTTAAAACTTGAAAAATTTTCTAACACCCGGATTTTACGGAAAATTTCGGCAGAGTCTCCTTTGCGCGGCTCGATCGGAAAAATATAATAGCATATATATCATAAATATACATCTCATCTCAATGATGAGGCATCCCATATGTGGGGAAACAACATATAAATATCACCAATATCATATAAAACCGTAAGCGTACCTTTTATTTAGCATTTATTAGCATTTTACTTACATTATGCGTTTAGCGTAGAAGCGAACTCCACAACGAAGCGCAACCCCTTTGCTACCTACTACAATGCTCAATAACTAAGTTAGAACCATGCATATAAAGATAGATCGATATATTTAGCCTACACAACATATATATAACATATTTAGCTTCAAAACTGAGATTTCAATTTCTGGACAGCAAACAAATCTTAGCTTTAGGTCACCTAAACGGTAAAATTTGACAACAGAATCTAAACAAAAGTTGTTGCATTCATTTCAGGCTTTCCGGAATGTCCAAAACCATCGAATTTGGATCATCCGTTCAAAAGTTATGGCCGTTTTACTTAGGGGAAACGCTTCAGCCTGGGCAGTGTTGCGCAGGTCTGTGACGTTCACTCGTGGTTTCGACCTTCTAAACGGTGTCAAAACACAAAACACTTAAAACAAAAAATTTAGCTTATGTTCTTAGCTTTCCAGAAAGTAGAAGATCATCAAAATCCGATAAAGCAGTAAAAAGATATGTCAAAAATACTAAGGGTGTATACTACAGATTTTACTTATTTTTACACAGGACAGCGAGTAACATTCAAGTTTTTAACCTAGTAGACGAAGGAATTTCTCAAGACACTCTAAATAAAAGTTGTGCTATAGTTTCTAAGCTTTTCGAAAAGTCCAAAAGCGTCGAATTCCGTTCAGCCATTTAAAAGTTATGGTTTTTTTTCGTTTCTGCATATATTGGACAAATTTGGATTTTCCCAAAAATTTGCTTTTATTATTTCAAAGTGCAAACCATCAAAATTTCAATTTTCTAAAAAAAACAATCATAAACACAAAGTCATTTATTTTCTTATTCATCCATGCAATAGGTTTACATTCAATTTGTTTCCGATTTATTCAAGTTTGTTTCATTCACATTTTAAATTCAAGTCAATTTGCTTCAATTTAAATTGAATTCAATTATATTTAATTTCACTTTGCTTCAAATTTGAATTTAATTATTTTACAATTTTATTCCGTTTATTCAATTCCATTAACACTAATGAATTCTACTTAATCAATTATCATCCATCTAACAACCAATGAATATCAAACATTAACATCCATCCAAAATCTACACTAAATCAATTATACATTTCCAAGTCAACTTTAATTTCATACACTTCCAAGCTTATAAACATTTAGTTATATTCAAATTTAATCAGTTTCCATTTACCAAATCTATATTTCATAAATTTTAAATTTTATTCATTCACTTATATATATCATTCATTTTACCGCTTAAATTTCTTTTATATTTACAACTATCAATTAGATCTTCACATTTTATTATTCACTCTCACACTGGTATATTATTTCTCTACTTATCCTTATTAGCATTTTAAACCTTTTAAGTATTTGGTAAGTTATAGTTATGCAAATAGAATGTAGTTAAACAACATACAACTTCTTTCCATTTAAAGTTGAATTTTCAATTTATTAATTCTTAAGTCATTACTTAAATTTCACTATAATTTTTTTTTTCCACATTTACATTCACATATAGTATTTCCATTTTATATTAACATAATTGTGAATCACCTTTAAAGGTTAATTTAAATTCCAATTATTCACTAACAATTTTATTTATATTTGCAAACCATTGATTAAATGCATATTCCATTATTCAAACCTATACTTGTATATTATCCAATTAACAATTCATATAACATTTTTGAACTTCTTAAATATTTTGGTAAGTTATATCTATGCTATAGAATGAATTTTAATACTACGCGAGTTTTACAGTTTCACTTTTATTTTAAGTTCATAATTTCCTAATTCTAAGGATTTCTACCTCACTTGATATTTTCACTTAGCTCTTAGGTTCATTTCTCATTTCACAATTCAGAAGTTCCTTAATGGTTCAAGTCTAAATTCATTTCAATCCTTAAAAAAAAAAATCATTAATTATTAAAGGACTTATGAATTCCAATCCCGGTTTCATTTCAAATCAAGTTTTGAAATAATATATACTTATATAATTTGTATATCAAATCATACTATTGAGAATACAAAACAAAATAAAAGTTGAATTAAAACAAGGTTTAGACAAGCTATTAAATGGTCTCTCCCACTCAGACTCTCGAAAATAAACGCCGATGATGCGTGCACTCATCACCGAAATCATTTTCTAGCGTCAAGAGTAGGGAATATAACACTTATCATAAAAAAATCCTTCGAAAACAATTTCAACTCAATTATACTATCATATAATACTCATATTATATTTTTCAAATTCTTGTAAGTCAATTTCAAACACCGGAATTTAAATTCCCAAATCCAAGTTAACTTCATTTATATTCATTATCAATTTTGTTTACAAGATTTCATTTTCCTAAATCCATTGTTATTTAATCAATTGTTGTAAATATTGACTGATCAAACAATAACGATAATAATCTAATATTATCATCTCCTAACAATCAATTCAATCAAAATGAATAAATATTCAAATAATTCTTTTATATAAAATATATTCCAAAACGATATTGTGTTGGTTTGTCCTATTCGAGTGTTTAGAAATTCCTATCGACGCCTTGGCGTCCCAAGTATCGACCGAAATTCATAAATACTCAACGGAACAAATTAACACAATATAAAACCATTTTATATCAAATAACAAGTACGCTCTCTCATATACACTCAACTCATTCATATAGTTTACCTCTATTTCAATGAGTTATTCCCCACTAGAGCCAAGGTTTATCGCTAAACCAAAGCTCTGATACCAACTATAACGACCCGCCTTTTTGGACAGTTTAAACCGACGATCAAATACACATGTCGATTTCAAACCATTAAAAGGGCAGATAGTTATTGGGGTAATTAAGAAAAGAAAAGGAAGGAAAATAAAGGAAATGAAACAACACAGAATCTCACAGCGGAAGGCTAAAGTATAATAATAAAATAACAGTTCATGAAGCTGTTAATTAAATGAATACATTTGAAATGAATACATTTGATTATTATTATACAACATTTATCAGAGTTACATACACAACAAATATCATACAACAATGCAGCGGAATGGAATGAATATAATAGTAGTAGATAATATACCAAATCTTCGTCTCCGTCCTCCAAGAAAATGATCTTCAACCTAAACTGAAAACTCAGGACTGACCCGAGCGTAATGAAAAGACAAACACTCGAGTCAGGACTAAATATCCTTATGAAAGTTAAATCAGTCGTAAATAAATATGAGTGTAACGGCGTCGGAGATGTTTACGGGGTTTGACATCTCCTATCCAGTGTCAACGTGCGTGCAATAACTTAAGAGATGTTACGGGATTTTCCATCTCTCAAGGATCCGTGAAACTATCTACTATGTAGTAATATACGCTAAGTAGATAATGTCTATCAGTAATATAAAGTATCAAAATAGCGTTAAGGCGTTACCATAATCCCCCTTAACACATTTTATATTCCCAAAAGCATATACAAGACCGTAGTTTCCCCAAAACCGGAAGTCACCAGAGGGCAATCCATATACTCAAGGTACAAATCAAAACGTAGTGGTCGCGAATAGGATAATCAGTATGACAAGGTACATGAGGCGATACCAACTAGGATACTAGTAGTTGCGTGATCCGGACTGATGTTGGGCATAGCCAGCAGCTACCCCAACACCGCGAAACAACACTCCCAAATCAAGGGGTGCACCCAAATCGCATCACAAATGTAATAGATATGGTATCGAAGAAGTGTGTCCGCTAGAGGTGGCGAACCTCAATGGCCCGGCGCGGCTCATGTTTTAGTCATGTCAGGGGTCATCCAATAATCGTTCTCTTTCTTCAGTCAACGCGTTCACCAAACCATCCACTTCATTCTGGATCATCACTCCGCGTATAATAGTTATTAAAGTGGTTTTCGGTATCGACAGAGAGTATGTCCATATCCGATCCCGGTCTCTTTAATAACTACGTATTATTACACCTTTGGCTCTTTATATTTCAAATCGATTCATAATTGATATCAAAATATCATATTCGCTTCAAAAATCAAATCCATTCAAATATCATCGTATCTTTCAAAATATCAGATTTCATATTTAAATTCAAGATTTAAATATAAACATTTCACCTTATTGACCAGCTTAGGATTTTAGAAAAATAGTTTTAAGTAGTTTAAAAGTAGTTTTAAACAATTAAAATAGTTAAAAACACTTAAAATCTTTAAAATGGATTTAAAATAGATAAATTAGTTTAAAATAATTTAAATTGGGTTAAGTAGATTTAAAATAGATTAAAATAGTTTAAGTATTCAAAATGGTTTATATAACCGAGTAATTTGGAAAAACAAAATAAACAGCTTCAAAACCAATTCATTTCAATTACATCTTCCCAACTCAAATCAATTTCAATTTCCATTCTACCGATTTCAATTTCGATTTCAATTCAATTCAACGTCAACTTTGACTTCAAATTTATTCAATTTTATATCCACTTTCAATTAATTCAATTTCAATTTATATCGATTTAGAGCTTGGTTTTTCAAAATATCCATTTAGAACACTTACAAGATTATCCATCAATATACGAGTTTAAATCCAAATTTCAAACATGATTCGATTCCAAGCTTGATTTCAAAATATCGCTTATATCTCACTTTTACTTAATTATCCTTCAATACTCAAATTTAAATCTAAATTTCAAATATGATTCAATTTCAAGCTCAATTCCAAAATATCATTTTTATGTTGCTTTTACGTAGTAATACTCAAAGTTCGAAATAATGTTCAATCTTTAAATCAAATAGATTTTCGAAATTCAATCATATCCCAAATTTTATTCTCAAAGTCTCAACTTAAATTTTTTAACAATTTCCCTTTTACCAAAATTTATTTCAACATTCCAAACTCAATTTCCCGATAAATTCGATTTCTATAAATTTATTTCTATTTATAACTTTTAAATCGAACATTTAAATAAATTTCAAATCGACGATTTCAAAAATTAATAATTTAGCCAATTCGGTGTCCGTATATAATTTTCTATCATATGGCCAAGTAATTTTTATTTCAATTAAATGTCAGGGATGAGTATATATTACTTAAATTAAATCACAGTATCATATGTATGCATAACAGGTTCTATATAAGCAAATAAACATCCAAACATTCAATTATCAACCAATAGCATCCATCAGATACATCATCCAATAAACAATACAATTCATGGCAGTTTCATAGTTATCAATGTCAGATAATTTAATCGCAATTCAATTTTGATTTCAATTTAACTGTCAATTTAATTTTTCAATGGTTAATTCAAATGACAAGCTATACGACAATTAAATTTTTATCAAACAACGACAAATAAAATCATAACACTTCATAATGTCAAATTTAACTAGCATAAAGATATTTAGTACGGTGTGAGCGTTACAAAACACTCACCTTGATTTCAATGCAGTTCCAGCGTTTTATTTTGAATAAAATTAAACGAGCGTTTAATTTTACCCGAAGTTTTCACTAGCTCCAAACGACTCCAATCCAGCTCCATAGCGTAGTGCTCGACAATACGAATCCGACGCAAGTCGTTTCGCGAAATTCCGACCTCGCAGCAACAGGTTATGACAATTTAAAGTTACACGAATTTAAATACACATAAATTTACAAATTTAATTTTCATTTTAATTCTAACCCAAAATCATTCCCAGGCCGCACACCTTCTTCCCGTAACCAGTACACGCACGCCAAACCCATGCCCACGTTCGAACAACCCCAGGTCGCGACTAAGCCAAGCCTCCTGACGACGATCGGAAGATGCCAAAACGAACGCCTCACTCCCCTCTACCCTCGGCCAGAAGAGCATCAAGCTCGGCCTCTCCCCTTTCTCGATTTGCGTGCCAAACTGCAGGAGGACGCGGCTCCTTTTTCCCCCTACACTGCGCGATACCCCCAAACAACCGCATAGATTCGATGCTCTCCTCGAGCTCTAGAACTTTTGTGTTGAAGATTTCGAATGGAAGTTGATGGATCAGAAAAGATTGAGGGAGGAAGATGGTGCATTTCCGACCATTGAATTTCTAGGGCCGGCTATAGAATAAATTAGGGTTTGGACCAAAAGAAATGAATTAAGGGTCCTTTTATAGCAACTGACGAACATTATTCATATCCAAATTTTCGAACTCCAAATCTCGCGCAGTGACCGGCGTTCCTAGGGTTTATCCCGCGATCCGGACACAATGGAATAGGTTCCAGAAGCTAATTCGATCGTCTGTGCGAGTTACGGCAACAAACGATCAAATTTAAATTAAACCGATTAAACGATTTTCTAGGCGTTTTGGCTTGCCCCGGACAAGCAGTAAATCCGATTGACATGAAATTTGAAATCTTACAATAATATCACATTACAGATCCGATGAAACTGGTTTCGTCGAAATCCGAGACCGTTTGAAAAATGGGTATTTTAACTCGCCAAATTAATATTAAAACAATTCCAACGCGTTTCGAGCTGCCACGGTCAAACGACAACTCCGATTGCTACGAAAATTGGAATCCAATAATAACTAACTATTACGGATCCAATGGAACTAGTTTCGTCCAATTCTGAGACTGTTCAAAATTTGGCTATTTTCCAGTCGATAATTAAATATTAAAATATTCAATTTTCACAAATTTACTTTTAATTCGATTTTAAAAGTTCTACAACATCATTCAAACTTTAATATGATAAAATAAAATTTTACAAATCATTTTTAATCATATTAAACCCGTTATTCAATTTATCCAATAAATTCCAATTGTAAAATCTTATTAACTCTATTATAATCCCAATATAACTTACATTCACTTTGGAAACCAATTTGAATCATATTAAATCAAATTTTAATTATTCACTCTATTTTCATATATTAAATTTCAATATCAAATTCGGAATTTAATTAATCAAACATTTATAATATTAAATTTAAACAAATTTATTATTCTTAAATCACTATCCTTTGAAATATTCAAACGAACTTATAAAATTTAACAAATTCAAATTATAGAACAACCATTTTCATTAAAACAGTTATTCAATTCCATTATTCAATTAATTTAATAGATTCCAAATATTGAATTTAAACAATTTAATTGTTCAATATTTGACGGCTTTCAATATTGGATTTTTAAATAAAATTTCATTATCAGTCGATTTACTATATTACATCAAAGGAACTCTACATTATTATAAATCAACAGTTAGAGATAATGCACTCAACTAATATATGAACTTTCATTTCAATTTCAATTGGTTCACAAATTCAATTCGACTAACAAAATGAATAGGTAACTTAAATACTTATCGCCGTTAACTTTTAATTACTTATAAGTTTATTATTTACAAACCCGTGTCACAATTACCTATACAATACAAATTCATTCAATTACCTTTGACTAAACCTTATTTCAATTGATTTGGGATTTCATTCAATTCATAAATAATTAACTTAGATAAATTTTGTTGCATTTCATTCTAGTTATTATTATTCCAAACGACTTATAATTTTTTTCTAACACTAAAATCATGAAAACTTATTAAATTAGCTATTTTAATTACCGAAAATTTACGGGTCGTTACAGTTTTTGAAAGTTAAGCAACTTTAACCTGCTACTCACACCAGACCCATATTTGACCCGGAGTTTATTTTTGTTTTTCATAAACTCTTGGGTACTCAAATTTTTACGAGTAGCCAAGGGATTCACGTTAGGATTCAGGTTAGCTTTGACGAATTATGGAGCAGCAATGGAGCAGGAGGCTTCTGCGTGTAGATATAAATAGTTTCCGCTGTGTAGTTTTCTCTGAGTTGTTTCTTGTGCTGTATTGAGTTGTATAACTAGACAGGTGTTTATAACTGTCTAGTATATGATGTATGTCTGTGTAACTCTGATATTTGTTGTAAACTATGTAATATTTATGTTATTAATATAGTTTATTCGTTCCGCTGTTTAGATTTTGATGTTGTTTCTTTCTTCTCTTCTTTCTATTCTCTTTTCTATCCCTTTCTTTCTTAAAAATGATGCGATTTTCTGTGGTAAGAAAGTCGGGTCGTTTCATTGCTATATATTTTTTTTAAATAGCAAGGATGAAGCAATTACATCATTTCTGAAGTACAAAGCTGAGGTAGAAAATCAGTTAAATAAAAAGATTAAGATATTGAAATCTGATTGAGGTGGAGAATATGAATCACCATTTGAACAATTCTGTGCCGAAAATGGTATAATTCATCAAACAACAACACCATATTCACCACAACAAAATGGTATAGTCGAGACAAAGAATAAAACATTCAAAGATATGATTATTGCGATGCTCTTAACTTCTGGCCTACTGTCAAACTTGTGGGGGGAAGCCTTAAATATGTTTAATCACATATTAAATAAAAATCCTAAAAATAAAGCAGAAACATTTCCATATGAGTTATGGAAAGGACACAAACCAAGTTTTAAATACCTCCAAGTGTGAGGGTGCTTGGCAAAAGTTCCAGTTCCGCCTCCCAAGAAAGTCAAACTTGGAACAAAAACAGTAGAGTGTTACTATTTAGGGCCAGCCAAAAATAGTAGTGCATACAGATTTTTGTATCCAAGTCTGATATAACTGATATTCATGTAAATACAATCATGGAATCAAGAGACGCCTCATTCTTTATACATGCATTATGCATAAAATAAATGAAGGAAATAACGTCCGCAAAAGGACAAGGAAAGAATTGAGTAAATCACATGAAGATGAAACTCATCGTGAAACTAAGAAAGTTGAACCAAGAAGAAGCGTAAGGGCAAGAACTTGCAAGGCATTTGGTTTGGAATTTTTAACGTATATGTTAGAACACAAACCTTAAACGTACAAGGAAGCAATGTCATCTTCTGAATCCTCATGTTGGAAGTAAGCAATCCAAAGTGAAATTGATTCAATTCTGAGTAATAAAACTTGGGAAATAGTTGATATTCCACCTGGAATAAAACCAATTGGTTTTAAATGGATCTTCAAAAATAAGATGAAACCAGATGGCTCCATCGACAAATACAAAGCAAGATTGGTAGCCAAAGGATATCGTCAGAAAGAAGGTGTAGACTTCTTCGATACCTATTCACCAGTAACACAAATAACCTCTATAAGAATGTTAACAGCAATTGCATCCATCTATAATCTACAGATTCATCAAATGATGCAAAGACGGCATTCTAAAATGGAAATCTCGATGAGGAGATTTACATGGAGCAACCTGAGGGTTTTATATCCAAAGGAAATGAAAACAAAGCATGTAGATTAGTCAAATCATTATACGGACTAAAACAAGCTCCAAAACAATGACACGCAAAATTTTATAGTGTCGTGATGAAAAATGGTTTTCGTATAAATAAATGTGATGAATGTGTTTGTTAAAAAAATTGGACAATCATACGTGATGATTTGTCTATACGTAGATGATATGCTAACCTTAAGTCGAAATACTAAAGCAATAGAGACCACTAAGCAAATGTTAATCAAGAATTTCGATATGAAAGACTTAGGAGTTGCAGATGTTATTTTGGGAATCAAAATAATAAGAACACATAATGGAATTTAATTATCTTAGTCACATTATGTGGAAAAAGTGATTGAAAAATTTCAAAATTTTAAAATAAAAGGAGTACGAACGCCGTATAATCCATCGAAAGTACTGCATAAAAACACTAATGAGAGTGTAATGCAACTGGAATACTCTCGTGTAATAGGATGTCTCATGTATATCATGAATTGCACAAGACCAGATATAGCTTATGCAGTAAGTCGATTAAGCAGGTATATAAGCAACCCAGGGAAGGAACACTGTAAAACACTAATGAGAATGCTTGGATATCTAAAAAATACCACAAATATTCCTTACATTATGGAAAATATCACGTCGTCTTAGAAAGATATAGTGATGCAAACTGGATTGCAGATTCAGAGGAATCAAATCTATGAGTGATTATGTATTTACCTTAGTAGGGGCAGCAATGTCATGGAAATTTACTAAACAAACATGCATACCTCGAACCACTATGCAATCACAGTTTATCGCTATAGATATAGCAGGTGAAGAAGCAGAATGGCTTCGCCATTTTTTAGAAGATATTCCATTTTGGCCTAAACCTATATCGGCCATATGCATACACTGTGATAACCTAGTAACATTAAGCAGAGCATAAAACTTTGTATCTAATAGAAAGTCACGACACATTCATCAATGCCATAACACAGTTAGGTAGTTACTCTCAAATGGAACTATTTACATAGATTATGTGTGAACAAATGATAACCTAGCGGATCCATTTGCTAAAGGTTTAGTAAGAGAGAAAATTTACCGCGCATCGAGGGGAATGAGTTTAAAAGCCTAAACCAACAAGAGTTATCTTATACTGAAACCTATCCTAGCGATTGGAGATCTCACGGACTAGGATCAATAGGCAAACCAGTTTTGAATAACTTAAGACGTAATGCATTTGTTTGGACTTAGTCCTACTCCATTTCTATGGTGCACAATATAAATGCATGCCTACAGAAGTATTAAAAGGATTAAACTATGTTTTTTAATGATGACCATATCTTGAAAATAACAAGTGTAATATATGTAGGATACTCTTAATGATTGTGATCACCTATGTTATTGTAAGCTGGGTCGGCTCTATGAGAATATATTAAAGGCTTTTATTCTCTAAAAACACTCACAAAACCAAAATTGTTCAGGACCAAAATGAACACAACCAAGAGATTGGATGTGAAGGGAAATAATGCTTTGTAAAGCTTATTGTCTTGTTATACAATAACGGCTAACGGTTCGAGATGAAATAATCCACCGATTAGCCAAGTATATCCGATAATTTTTAACTAGGAAAAGTTCAAAGTGAAATAACTACTTATCCTCGGTATAACATTATTTTCATATGAACTATATGATTTTACACTTTCTAAGGGGGAGACATATATCGTCATTCATGTGGGGGATTGTTATAATTCTCAAAAATAGTGAATGAGATATATCCAGCATCATCAAAAATATGTCCATTTTCTTGTTTATATAGTGTACTCTCAATCACTATATTGATCTGTAGGGTCAAATAATTTTGTGCGAGGGGGAGGACCTGTATGGCCATGGACTAACACGCGCCGTCGTCCGCCCGTTCGACCGACCAAACCGGGCAGGGTCGGGTGCGGGTCCAATAAAATTGGGCTGTGTCATATATTTTTGGTATCTAAAAAATGGACTGATTTTAGAACTGAAGTGTGTTTAAAAAGATACGGATTTTCCAACGGTTGTGACCGTTGCAAACCGATGAAGAGATACAACTGTTGCAAACTGCAACAGTTTTTGGCCGTTGCAAACGAAAAGACGCGACTGTTGCAAACCGCAACAGTTTTTGGCCATTGCAAATGAAAATAAGCGACTGTTGCGAACGGTAACTCTTTTTGGCATTGCAAATGAAGGGATGCTACTTTTCTCAACGGGTGTAGCCATTGGGAAGTCGGCTATAAATAAGGAGGAAAGCTGTTCACTTTCTTCACTCAATTTTAAAGACCGAAATATCTCTTCTTTATCTTCATTTTCTTAAAATCATAATCAATCCTATCACACGGAGGATCATACACATCACGATCTCGAGCAGCTAACGTCTGTTGTATCTTGAGAGACTTTGAATAAAGTCTTAATGAAATTGTTATGACAAGCATCAGACGAAATTTCCTTCTTCAACCGGTTAGATTTCTAGTTGATATATATATATATATATATATTGTTTTCGTTTCTACGTTGTACCATTTCCTTAAATAGTATAACGTTTGATTTATCACTATAGTTGTTAGTTTGTTGTTGTAACATACTTAGTTAAAAATAGCTAATACGGAATCCCAAAGTAGTAGAAATCTGATTTGTAAACTTGTGAGACGAGTTTATTATTGATTTGTCTCTATTTTGTTATACTAAACGTAAAAAATTTATTGGTCTAATTAATTTCACCATTGGTTTTGTTTTTTTCTCTAATAGCAGCAGCTTCTTTTTATATCCTTTTTTATTTTTATTTTTATGTACACCACCTTTAAAATATTTATACTAGACATACACTATAAACTTCATGCTTGTGTAATATCCATCTAATATTACTTCTATAAGAAATATGACTCGAATTTTGATAAGATTGTCAAAGTGTATGCTTGTAGGATCCACATTAAGTATGCTCATACTTGCTCCTTGAGACAACATAATATTCCAAAATATGTTACTCTACCTAGAAATTCCCGTGCATTGTATATTTTTAATTATTATGAAGCAATATACCGCCTCTGGATAGTAATTGCGAATTTGGAGATACTTCCCTTCATACATAGATTGATACTCAAATTTGTAACCTATGCATACTTACATGTAATTTTCTCTTATAATACAGACTCCATCAACTTTTAAATAGATTTAAAAGTACAAAGAAACAGAAGCCACTGTTAGTTTTTAGCATCACTTCCATCAAGTTTGTGTATGTTACTTGCATCATACATACATTTATTTACACACACGCGAGCACGTGCGCACTCGCACACAGGTTTGTGTATGTCTGTGTGCACACGTGTGTGCGCATGCATTTGTGCATGTGCTAATTTTTAACATTAGATTTAAGTAAGGTTACAAGCATTTTAATTAGTATATTGAAGTAATATTGGTTATTTGTTAGTTCCATACATATTTATGAAACTGAAATAGGTAAAGATTGTTTAACGAGTTCAATATTGTTGTTTCGTGCTCTGTATAAAACACAGCATTTGTATGATGTGCTTGGAACCGTATGAAATAAAGTGAATAGAGGAAGAGGGGAAAAAATGATAAGCTTGGAATTGTATGAAATAAAGTGAAGAGAGGAAGAGGGAAAAAAGATGACAAAAGAAAACATAGGATATCCATTAAAATCATGTTTCAGGTTTGGCATCTACCCTGTGCAAAGCAAACATGCATTGGCATGTAATACTTGAATAAAGCCGAGTACTGTTTCTCAGCACTTTCTAGATCATTAATTTTAAAATTACTATTAATTAGTTGATTGATTTTTCTTACGTAACCTTCTATTAATAACATCTCTAGTACTGGAAGTTTCCCATTTCATTTTGGCACGTTAAAACGCATTCTAAAAATTTCTTCACCGCTGATGGACTTGACGTTTTTCCATCTATGTAATATTTGAAACTATTTAAAAGCATGTTTTCTTTATGGTCAGATAAAGATAAGATTGAAACGAAAAGAAGATGAACAAAGTTCTGTGATGTTTGTTATATTGATACAATGCAAATAAGCTTGTGGAGAACTACGGAAACAAATCCACATACACGTTTAACTCGAAGAATTTACTATAGATTAATTTTAGTATCACATGTTTTTTTGCGTGTTTACAAAAATGTACTGGAATGCGCTAGTGTGTGTGTCAAACAATAGCAAGGTAAAAATAAAATATTTTCCAAGTATCTCTATCTCTACGCAAATAAAGAAAATTTCATGAACTGATTTACTCGGTGTATTTTTGAAATTCCAAAAATGACCTTTCTATATAAATATATATGGCGATGGCAGTTATTAGTCGAAGTGCAGGCATGATAGGCGGGCCAAAACGATGTGCTGAAAAATGTTTCAATAATTTCCAAACGTAAATGAGATTCATATACATGGCATGTTAATATTCTCTACTTAGCTTTAATGGACTGTTCATCTCTTAGGTTATACTCACTATCAAAAAATATATCTTGGACGATATGGGACTAGCTAATCAATTGATTTGTAACGACCCAGAATTTCTATTAATTTAAATTTGAATATTTAATTGATTTTAAATATTAATAAGTGAAATTTATAAATCGAATAAATTTTATTTCGAATAATTGGATTTAATTGAATAATTAAATCGATAATTTAATAGTTGAAATTTCTGAAATAATTGAAATTTGGGTTAAATATGATTAAAATTGATTTGTAAAATTTTATTTTTTCATATTGGAGTTAGAATGATGTTATAGAACTTTTAAAATCGAATTAAAAGTTAATTTGCGAAAATTGAATATTTTAATATTTAATCGACTAGTGAAATTAGCCATTTTTCGAACAGTCTCAGAATTGGACGAAACCAGTTCCATTGGATCCGTAATAGTTTGCTATTATCGGATTTCAATTTTCGTAGCAATTGGAGTTATCATTTGACCGTGGCAGCTCGAAACGCATCGAAATTGTTTTAAACTTTTAATTGGTGAGTTAAAATAGCCATTTTTCAAACAGTCTCAGATTTCGACGAAACTAGTTTCATCGGATCCGTAATTTGATATTATTGTTTGGTTTCAAATTTCGTGTCAATCGGATTTACCGTTTGTCCGGTGCAAGCTAAAACGCCTAGAAAATCGTTTAATCTGTTTAATTTTAAATTGAACGTTTCTTGCCATAACTCACACAGATGACCGAATTAGCTCCCGAAACATGTTCCATTGTGTTCAGAATGCGGGGTAAACTTTAGGAACGCTAACCGGCACGCTTCGTTTGGAGTTCGGAAAATTCGGAATGAATAGTGTACGTCGATTTTTCTATAAAAGCCCCCCCTCTTTATAAATTTGCAAAAAAAATATAACCTAGGGTTTCTACAGCCTAGCCGCCACCTTCTTATATATGAATGACCAGAAATTTCACATCTTTCTTCTTTAATCTCTTCAAATCTATGCATCTATTCGAAAAATTATCAACTACAACATTGTTAAGCTCGTCGAGATCTTTCGATCCATACGGAGATGATCGATTTTCTTTGAGAAATTCAATGGCAAATCTCGTCCAAAGGCCGCGTGTTGCGCACGAAATTCGAGGGTCTAGGGGAGGCCGAGCTGCAGGCTATTCATGGTGGAGGTGGAGCACGCAAGGAGCGTTCAAATGGAGTATCCTGATCGAGTCCTAGATGTTCGTGATGAGATCGACAATTATGGTTTTGATCGAGCTATATGGGTTCTCACGCACGTACTGCAACGGCTTTGAGGGAGAAGGCAAGGTGCGGCCGTGATCTGCTAGTGGGATAATGGACGGCTGGGATGAGTTGAGTTAAAAATTATAAAAGGAAATGTCAAATTATTTATATTAAAATTGTGTAAACTTTAAATATTGATAACTTCTTCATACGAGGTCGAAAAAGCGCGAAACCAGTTGCGTTGGAATCGTATGGACGAGCATACGCTATGGAATTGGATTGGAGTCGTTTGGAGTTAGTGAGAATTTCGGGTAAAATTAAACGCACGTTTAATTTTATTCGAAATAAATCGCTAAAACGAAATTGAAATCAAGGTGAGAACTTCTCACTCAATCGAATCGGTTTCGATTTTAATTTTAAGTAGTTAGATTTAAAATTCTTGAATGTATGTTGAATGATGATTGTTATCTATTGATTGTTAAAGTAGACATTATGCCCCGTTAGTAGGCGGATGTTATTTATTAAAAATATATACCGCGAATATTTCACAGTACAGTGAAATTGGTATTATTATTGTACTTGGAGTTGATTTTCCCGCATTATATAGCGGATGAGACCCTATTGCGCCGTCTATTAAGCGGATAATATTTTATAAATCCCATATACCGCGATAATTCCGTACTGGAACGGAATTGGTATTGTGCTAACATCTTTGGATGCAGGGAAACAGGTTCGAGGGATCCAACTGGATTCCTCAACTGTATTGATTTATTTACAGATATTTTGATATTTGTTGATTATCATATCGATATATGATATTTGGATGTCGTGATTGACTATTTGGTGCTGCTGCATCATCGGATCCATTTCTGAAGTTTTAAAATAATGATTTTTGGTTTTAAAAGGAATTTTAAAGTGATTTTCAAAAGTATACGTTTTATTAAATTTTGAATTGTTAAAATAAATAAACGTTAAAATTTTATTTTCATAAAAGTTATGATTTTTGGAAAATAATGCTTAAGTATGATTTTGAAATATATAAGCTTTAAATAACGATTTTTAAGTTATTAAAAGAATAAATTAGTTTAAATTGGGATTTTTGAATTATTATAAACGGTTTATATAAAAGATTTATAAAATTTATATTTTATAAGTTAAAGATATTGGAATTATAAAACGAGCTTTTATAAATGTTAAAATAAAGTTGTACTTAGTTTTATAAGTAAATAAGAATTTTAGATTTATAAACAAATGATGATATAGAAGAATGGATTTGTGAATAAATGGATTATAAGTAATTTACTTATAAGTTAGATTCAGCATATAAACGAAATATAAATTGGATTAATAAAGGAGATTTATAAATCGAAGCTTATAAATAGAAATGGAATTTATAGACATTGTTTATAAATTCGAAATCCATAGAATTTGATATATGGAAAATTGAAATTGGTTAAGGAAGTATATTCACGATTTTGGACAGTGAATATATTATCGAATAAAATGGATATGCTTGGGAAAATGAATATTATAAAATGAATTTAATCGTTTTAACGATGTTTTAAAATGTATTATGAATCGAATACATAGATTTCAACATTTATTGTTGAAATACACGTTTTCGAGAAATAGAAGGAAATGATGGACTATAACACTGTTGTTATAGTAAATGATTTCCGAAAGGAAATGTTTTTGTATAGCATTGGGATTTATATATCCAAATTTCGAATCCCTATACTAGTGATTTTGGGTTGTCGTAACGATGTTTTGCGCAACATTCGTTTTGGCCCAAATAAATATGTTTAAGAGAATGATTTCCTTAAAGAATGAAATATATACTTAATTTCGGTTTAAGTATATTGAATATTTTCCAAGTGTTGAAAATAAATGGATTTGTGAATTACTTATTAATAAATAAGTACGGAAATGTTTTTCCAATGTGAAATGAAACGTTTTGAGAATTTATCTTTTTGAAGACAAATTGAAAATGATTATTTGAAACCGATTTGGGAATCATATATTCATAAATATTTTGGAATGTAAATTCACTATGGAATTTATAAATGAAAAGGGGAATTTGTTTAACAATAAACTTTGATCTATTTTTTGAAGTGTGAAAAATATATATCTTGTAAAGATATTTTGGAAAGTAAATAATTTGGAAAATAATTTGGAATCTGGTGATGTTGAACACGACTATTGATAGTTAAATAACCGACTATCAATATTTACCTTTAAATAGGTATTTGTTGTGATTGCTTGAATTTGAATGCCACACTTATTTTTGAATAAGCGCTCACTATTAGGGTTAGCCGGGAAAGGACCTTGGGGTCGTATAACCCATTCCGAATATGTGATAAGTCGTAATGGATTGCATTTGATGACCGGTGTTGAAGACCGGACATTTTTGAAAACAGAAGGATTACCGTTGAGTTACTCTGCATCGGCTGATCTCCGATATAGAGGTTTTATCACCCTTAGTGACGGGAAGTCCGGACGTGATTAGAAATTATCCGGAATGCAAGGACTTCTTTGTAACTGCCTTCGGTTCTGTTCGAGCCCGGAACAGACTTGTATGGATTGTATGTCTGATATTACAAGTTGAGATATAAAGTTGATTTCTTTCAAATATATTTCTGTTGGTGGCGGAGAATTTATTCTCTTAGCTTAAGACCCTTTTCTGAGACGTACGAGCTCAGAGGTTATATAGTTGAAGGTTATTAGTGATATACTCCCAATTTGGTTGTGTGGCATGCTGAGTGTTGCTATGAAAATGATCATTGTTTGATCATTTGTGATATGATCATTTGTTTGATCATTTATCTTGGTGATCATTTCTATGATCATTTTTTGACCTAAAGCACAGCTTTTGTATAAAGCATGGTTTTGTGGACGAGACTTCATCGGACCTCACACCCCGAAAATGGTCAAAACAAGAAGGATGCTGCAAGGTTATTAGGGGGTAGCGCCCCTTTAGTGTATGTCATTCCTTCTGGATAAAGGTGTATCATGGTATGGAGCCCAGTTATCTAACCTATGTTTTTGATGCAAATTTTGTGGTTGTTGGAAATCGAGGATCCTCGGATAGATCGGTTACGATCGGGGGATGACTTATTCGTGTCAGTAGTTACCCAGTTAGGGGTAACCCGGCCTTGTGTTGGCAGAGATCCGGTTAGGTTCTCGGGACGTCAGTCCAGAGGCGTTTCCATGTGGCAATGGGAAGTTCCTTGGCCCGACCATTTGTTGGAAATCCAAAGAAACAATATGATATTGTACGGTTTTAGTTGTATAACCTGCCATGGAATGTGGCAGTAACCTTCTATTGAACATGGTAGCTATAGTAGGCATAAGTGGCTGGCTAAGATTTATATCTTTATTTCCGAAATGATTTTTTCTGCACCATGCACTAGTAATAATATCAAATGTTTCTTATTAATGCGTATCAAGCACCTTTGACTATCATAAGGAGAAATCTCCTCCGATTCTGCGTTTGCATTGTGTGTGTGTGCGGGAGGCCTTATGGTAGTCTCATTTTTAAAAGCATTGCGAATTGACTTTAAAAATACTCCTTTATTTTGATTTTAAAGAAAAATAAACTGTTTTAGTTCTCACACCAGTCACATGACTGACTCGGAGTTTATTGTTTTCCTTCCTAAACTCTGGGTGCCCACCAATTTCCACACGGGCAGTCAAGAGTAAAGGTTTATCAGGATATTCTGGAAGTCAGGAGTTGTTGGAGGCAAGCTGGATGGCATGGCGTATTACTAGTATATAATATTTCTTTTCCGCTGTTGATGTTATTTGTTGTTGTACACTCTGATGATGTAATGAAATGTAAAGTAATAACTGATATAGTTCTTTGTTTAAAGATTATTCATTTATGTATTACATGTTGTTCCGCTACGAATTGTGAGATTCTGATGTTGTCCTGTTATTTCTTTCTGTTCTGTTCTATCATTTTCTATCTTCTTCTACTTTTTCTTCTTTTTAACCCTAACGGTACGGTTTTCCGGCCTTCGATTGCTCGACAGTTGATACGGTGGACGTATTGATGTCGGCATTCGTGGACGAAAAATCGCAAACGTTACATTTGGTATCAGAGCTTATGGTTAAGCGACAACCCTGCTCTTTGGGTATTACTCATTAGAGATAGAGTCAGTAGCACTCTAGAATGAGTTTGAGTGTAATAATAGATACGCGCGCGTATTTGTTAGTGAATATAAATTGTTTTATATTGTGATGATTGGTTTGTTGAGTGCATATGGATTTTGGTCAACACGAGTAATTAACGTTGTTGATAGGGATCTCTAAACACTTGAATAGAACAATTCGACACGGTATTGTTTTAATAGGATAAATGAAATAATTTTACCTTGATTATATTTTATATATAAAAGAATAATTTTTCAGAATTATTAAAGTATATAATTGATTGTTTGGTTGTTGAATAAGTTAAATAAAAACAACAGCTGTAAAAGAATGAATTGTATAAGCAAATGAATTATAAGTATGGAACTATAATTAATGTGATTTACAATTGTGAAATAATCTTATATATAAGAAGTGAAATTATATAAGTAAAAGATTTATAAATGTGATTTATAATCTGAAAACAAAATTCCAGAGAAGTGTTTTGAAAGGATTTGATATTTTGGAAAATTGTTTTGGAGAAATTAAAGCTCTAAACTCTTTTCGGTCGTTGGAAAATAATTCCAACGATGATTACAACATTATCGGTGTTCATTTTCGGGTTTCCAAAAGAGGGATTCCTGCCAAATTATTTTAAATAAAAGTTGTTTGGATTTGGTTTTGGAAATTCAAAAGATAAATTGAATTGGTTTCAAAAATGGTTTTGAAAGATCGAAAGGACTCTGGAATCCTATTTAAAATATTTATGAGAATGATAAATGAGTTGATAACTTATATAATTTGAGTTTTAATAGAATAAATTTAACTTAAAGGATGAAGTTAAATTAAAGGAAGTATAAGTAAATCAATAAAATCCAAGTTGAAATAAATTTGAGTTGTCATCAAAGACATGTGATTTGAAATTTAACAAAAGGAAAGTTAAATAAATTGATTTGGATTTGATAATATGGTTGAAAAGGAATATAACTTAAGTGAAGTTAAATAAAGTTGATTTTGGTATCAAAGTAAATTAATAAGTGAATTAATGAAATGAAGTCATTAAGAATGTGAACTTGAGTTATATGAATGAAATTCAACTTTATATTGTTAAAGGAATTAACAATTGAATTGATGAAGGGATGAAAAATTAATCAATTGAATGTAAATAATTAGTATGAAACAATAAATGTAAGTGTAAATTCATTAAAAGCTAATGTTATTGGAAGTTGAATAAATTGAATGAAAGTCAATTTAATATGATCCAATTGGAATTAAATGTGTTGAACCAAATTGAATGAAAAGTGAATAAATTTGGTTGTATTGAATAAACATTGGTTGTTATTTGATTGTTGATTGATTGTATATAATTCATTAAGTGTTAATGAAATTGAATTAGCGAAATTGGAAGCTATGAAATTGAATTCAGATTGAAAGTAAATAAATTTGAATAGAATTGAATGTGAATTAGATTTAATTAGTGAATGTCAACTAATTGGAAAAGAAAGAATGTTGATAAAATCCAATGTTAATGAATCAATTGGAAAACCAATTCATTAAATGTTAATGAGAAATAAATTTATATTGATTTGGTAGTTGCATTTATTGCTATTGAATGCATCGCTATGTTGGCACATGTGGTTATTATGTTGCTATATGATGTATATTGAGATTACTTTCATATATGCATGTTCTCATGTTGTTTGTTGAGTGTTTAGTAGGTGCGGATTGCGCTTGATTCGCATTTGGAGCTCGCTTTTGCGCTATATTAGCCGTATATGCTCGCTAATAAAATAAATAAGGTACATATCTCGGATTACATACCGTACTTTTACACTTTTTTCCCTACGGGATGCCTCATCACTTGATGAGATGTATATTTGTGATATATATACTGTCATTTTTTTCGGATCGAGCCGCGCAAAGGAGACTCTGGCGAATTTTTCCGAAAATTTAAGCCGTTAGAATATTTTTGAGAAAATTGGGAAATTTTTGAAAACTAAGTTTGGATTTGGATACTTAGTAAAGATTTTGTATGAAGTTTAACTATGAATTTTGAGAAAGTTAAACGCTTAAGAGATTTGTAAAAATCTAAATTGAATGGTTGGTTTTGGAAAGTTAATGGATTCTGTAAATTTTTCTTACTTGATAATTTCGAGGACGAAATTCTTTTAAGGGGGGAAGTCTGTAATGACCCAGAATTTCTATTAATTAAAATTTGAATATTTAATTGATTTTAAATATTAATAAGTGAAATTGATAAGTCGAATAAATTTTATTTCGAATAATTGGATTTAACTGAATAATTAAATCGATAGTTTAATAGTTGAAATTTCGAAAATAATTGAAATTTGGGTTAAATATGATTTAAATTGATTTGTAAAATTTTATTTTTTTCATATTGGAGTTAGAATGATGTTATAGAACTTTTAAATCGAATTAAAAGTTAATTTGTGAAAATTGAATATTTTAATATTTAATCGACTAGTGAAATTAGCCATTTTTCGAACAGTCTTAGAATTGGACGAAACCAGTTCCATTGGATACGTAATAGTTTGTTATTATCGGGTTTCAATTTTCGTAGCAATTGGAATTATCATTTGATCGTGGCAGCTCGAAACGCATCGAAATTGTTTTAATTTTTAATTGGCGAGTTAAAATAGCCATTTTTCAAACAGTCTCGGATTTCGACGAAACCAGTTTATCGGATCCGTAATGTGATATTATTGTATGGTTTCAAATTTCGTGTCAATCGGATTTACCGTTTGTCCGGTGCAACCTAAAACGCCTAGAAAATCGTTTAATCGGTTTAATTTTAAATTGAACGTTTATTGCCATAACTCGCACAGATGACCGAATTAGCTCCCGAAACACGTTCCATTGTGTTCGGAACGCGGGGTAAACCTTAGGAACGCCAACCGGCACGCTTCGTTTGGAGTTTGGAAAATTCGGGGTGAATAGTGTTCGTCGATTTTTCTATAAAACCCCCCCCCCCCCTCTTCATAAATTTGCAAAAAAAATATAACCTAGGGTTTCTATAGCCTAGCCTCCACTTTCTTATATATGAATAGCCAGAAATTTCACATCTTTCTTCTTTAATCTCTTCAACTCTATGAATCTATTCGAAAAATTATCAACTGCAACATTGTTAAGCTCGTCGAGATCTTTCGATCCATACGGAGATGATCGATTTCCATTGAGAAATTCAATGGCAAATCTCGTCCAAAGGCCGCGTGTTGCGCACGAAATTTGAGGGTCTAGGGGAGGCCGAGCTGCAGGCTATTCATGGTGCAGGTGGAGCACGCAAAGAGCATTCAAATGGAGTATCCTGATTGAGTCCTAGATGTTCGTGATGAGATCGACAATTAGGGTTTTGATCGAGCTATATGGGTTCTCACGCACATACTGGAACGGCTTTGAGGGAGAAGGAAAGGTATGGCCGTGATCTGCTAGTGGGATAATGGACGGCTAGGATGAGTTGAGTTAAATATTATAAAAGGAAATGTCAAATTATTTATATTAAAATTGTGTAAACTTTAAATATTGATAACTTCTTCATACGAGGTCGAAAACGCGCGAAACTAGTTGCGTTGGAATCGTATGGACGAGCACTACGCTATGGAATTGGATTGGAGTCGTTTGGAGTTAGTGAGAATTTCGGGTAAAATTAAACGCACGTTTAATTTTATTCGAAATAAATCGCTAAAACGAAATTGAAATCAAGGTGAGAACTTCTCACTCAATCGAATCGGTTTCAATTTTAATTTTAAATAGTTAGATTTAAAATTCTTGAATGTATGTTGAATGATGATTGTTATCTATTGATTGTTAAAATAGACATTATGCGCTGTTAGTAAGCGGAGGTTATTTATTAAAAACATATACCGCGAATATTTCACAGTACGGTGAAATTGGTATTATTATTGTACTTGGAGTTGATTTTCCCGCATTATATAGCGGAAGAGACCCTATTGTATCGTCTATTAAGAGGATAATATTTTATAAATCCCATATACCGCGATAATTCCGTACTGGAATGGAATTGGTATTGTGCTAACATCTTTGGATGCAGGGAAACAGGTTGGAGGGATCCAACTGGATTCATCAACTGTATTGATTTATTTACAGATATATTTTGATATTTGTTGATTATCATATCGATATATGATATTTGGATGTCGTGATTGACTATTTGGTGCTGCTGCATCATCGGATCCATTTCTGAAGTTTTAAAATAATGTTTTTTGGTTTTAAAAGGAATTTTAAAGTGATTTTCAAAAGTATACGTTTTATTAAATTTCTGAATTGTAAAATAAATAAACGTTAAAATTTTATTTTCATAAAAGTTATGATTTTTGGAAAATAATGCTTAAGTATGATTTTGAAATATATAAGCTTTAAATAACGATTTTTAAGTTATTAAAAGAATAAATTGGTTTAAATTGGGATTTTTGAATTATTATAAACGGTTTATTTAAAAGATTTATAAAATTTATATCTTATAAGTTAAAGATATTGGAATTATAAAACGAGCTTTTATAAGTGTTAAAATAAAGTTGTACTTAGTTTTATAAGTAAATAAGAATTTTAGATTTATAAACAAATGATGATATAAAAGAATGGATTTGTGAATAAATGGATTATAAGTAATTTACTTATAAGTTAGATTCGGCATATAAACGAAATATAAATTGGATTAATAAAGGAGATTTATAAATCGAAGCTTATAACTAGAAATGGAATTTATAGACATGGTTTATAAATTCGAAATCAATGGAATTTGATATATGGAAAATTGAAATTGGTTAAGGAAGTATATTCACGATTTTGAACAGTGAATATATTATCAAATAAAATGGATATGCTTGGGAAAATGAATATTATAAAATGAAGTTAATCGTTTTAACGATGTTTTAAAATGTATTATGAATCGAATACATAGATTTCAACATTTATTGTTGAAATAGACGTTTTCGAGAAATAGAAGGAAATGATGGACTATAACACTGTTGTTATAGTAAATGATTTCCGAAAGGAAATGTTTTTGTATAGTATTGGGATTTATATATCTATCCAAATTTTGAATCCCTATACTAGTGATTTTGGGTTGTCGTAACGATGTTTTGCGCAACATTCGTTTTGGCCCAAATAAATATGTTTAAGAGAATGATTTCCTTAAAGAATGAAATATGTACTTAATTTCGGTTTAAGTATATTTAATATTTTCCAAGTGTTGAAAATAAATGGATTTGTGAATTACTTATTAATAAATAAGTACGGAAATGTTTTTCCAATGTGAAATGAAACGTTTTGAGAATTTATCCTTTTGAAGACAAATTGAAAATGAATATTTGAAATCGATTTGGGAATCATATATTCATAAATATTTTGGAATGTAAATTCGCTATGGAATTTATAAATGAAAAGGGGAATCTGTTTAAAAATAAACTTTGATTTATTTTTTGAAGTGTGAAAAATATATATCTTGTAAAGATATTTTGGAAAGTAAATAATTTGGAAAATTATTTGGAATCTGGTGATGTTGAACACTCCTATTGATAGTTAAATAACCGACTATCAATATTTACCTTTAAATAGGTATTTGTTGTGATTGCTTGAATTTGAATGCCACACTTATTTTTGAATAAGCGCTCACTATTAGGGTTAGCCGGGAAAGGACCTTGGGGTCGTATAACCCATTCCGAATATGTGATAAGTCGTAATAGATTGCATTTGATGACCGGTGTTGAAGACCAGACATTTTTGAAAACAGAAGGATTACCGTTGAGTTACTCTGCATCGGCTGATCTCCGATATAGAGGTTTTATCACCCTTAGTGACGGGAAGTCCGGACGTGATTAGAAATTATCCGGAATGCAAGGACTTCTTTGTAAGTGCCTTCGGTTCTGTTCGAGCCCGGAACGGACTTGTATGGATTGTATGTCTGATATTACAAGTTGATATATAAAGCTGATTTCTTTCAAATATATTTCTGTTGGTGGCGGAGAATTTATTCTCTTAGCTTAACACCCTTCTCTGAGACGTACGAGCTTAGAGGTTATATAGTTGAAGGTTATTAGTGATATACTCCCAACTTGGTAGTGTGGCATGATGAGTGTTGCTGTGAAATGATCATTGTTTGATCATTTGTGATATGACCATTTGTTTGATCATTTATCTTGGTGATCATTTCTATTATCATTTATTGACCCAAAGCACAGCTTTTGTATAAAGCGTGGCTTCGTGGACGAGACTTCGTCGGACCTCACACCTCGGAAATGGTCAAAACAGGAAGGATGCAGCAAGTTTATTAGGGGGTAGCGCCCCTTTAGTGTATGTCATTCCTTCTGGATAAAGGTGGTATCATGGTATGGAGCCCAGATATTTAACCTATGTTGTTGCTGCAAATTTTGTGGTTGTTGGAAATCGAGGATCCTCGGATAGATCGGTTACGATCGGTGTGACAGACCGCAAATCCGTACCACTTGAGTCAAGACTATTCTACAACAATCAACTCAAGTTGTACAGAAATACGAACCATTTTGGTTAAAGAAGAAGAGGTAGAAGAAGAGAAAACAAAATCAACATCAAAATCTAACCATCGCAGCAGAATAAAATATAATAGATAATAAATGGATACATTACAACATCAGAGTACATCAATCACAGCTCACATCAATAACATACAAATGGATACATTACAACTCAACACAGCGGTATAGATATATATATATATATATATATATATATATAAACAAGTACGAGGGTACGTATCGTCATCCAGCTCATCCCCTGAGCTCCACAACATCATAACCTGTATCCTATAATACTCGGTCTGACCCGAGCATTACAGTTAAATAACACCCGAGTCATTCTGGAATACCAGCGTGAGAAAATCACACCCAATTGATTATTAAAGTTTCAAAAAATCCTTTGAAAACAAAAGCATCTCGTAAGACCACGCCACAAATAAACATGTCGGGTTTTTACCTTACGATAGCTAAAACAATTTTTATAGAAATCCTCTGATATTATAGTAGGATCTATATACAAGTACTTATAAAATAGCCAAAATTGTTACATGATTAAATTCCAGCTACTAGCCACAAAGTGGGTAATACAAACAAAACTCGTACAAGGCTCGTAGGGAGAATGGATTTCCAACCAATGACTAGGCACTGGGGTATCACCTGTCACAGTACGGTGCCTAGATCACCGTAACGAGGATTACTCCCTTCATCCCCTGCAACACAAGGCCGGAACCATCCCTTACTGGACAGTTCCGAGTGAGATCACCCCGCGGTTGGGATCAGCAACCGCCCACTAAGCCGAAATAATAAAAAGGGACATCTAGACTGGAATGACCTCACCCTGCTTGGGTGCTACCCACCTAGCCTTGCTGCATATCCCCTGATTTTCAGTCATTCCCATTTGATGAGGCTTGAGGCTAAGCGTTAGCTTTTAGAACAATATCTCTTAGAATGCCCATCGTCCACCTGACGATGTTTTCGCAAGCATTCATCCATACAAATCCGTCCCGGGTTCGAACGGAACCGAAGGCACTATTCCTACTACATCCATTTTGGAAATATCCTCATGATTAGTAGCGACTAGCCCTTGCACTTCACTGCTCCATCTTCGACTCCGAACACGTTTTTCGCACGAAACGTACAAACCGAATCGAAGTGGTTTTCGAGAAATAAATCTCGATCCCGGTCTCTTCGAAACGATCAACGCAGTTGGCCAATATTGATAGTCGGTTATTTAACTATCAATTAATATTCACAAACAACCATCCAACAATAAATAATTTCCCAAATTATTTATTAACCTCAAAATATCTTCCCAAGATATATTTTCTATTTTCAATCCTTTGAAAATAGTTTCAAAACCATCTTTCTTTCCAGAATAAACTTTCCCAAATATTTTCTTTCTCCTCTGAAAATTACCAAGCACAAACTAGATTTTTAAAAATAATTTAAAAACACTTTACTTTGAAATATACTTTAAAACATTTAAGTTAAAACTACTTCCAGAATTTGTTAAGAATACATACGATATTAATATTTGAAAATAAGTTTACTAAATAAAATATAAAACTTAATTTTCACTTTTTAAAAACAAATACTAAGTCACTCTTTAAATAATTACTACCATAATAGATTTAAAGGAAATACTTACTTTAGAATTTAAATATTAGAAATAGTAAATTTTCAAAACATACTTCTCAAAACAAACATTAAACTTTTAATTTATATTTAAAAATTTACTTTTGAAACATACTTGGTTATCCAGGGAGAAATTTCCAATTTCAATCACTTAAATCAATTTCCCAAATTGATTCCCAATTTATTTTATTTGAAATAAATTCTTTACTTATCAATTTATTTCAAAATTCATTAATTATTGTAACGACGAGGATTTTGCCCGCTCGAAAATCGACATCCATACTTCATATCGTATTCGAATGTCATAGATTCGACCGTTCAAATCCGATTCGCCGGAGCTTATAACAACATTAAGTAAATAACACAGCGAAATAAAAGAATAATACATTGATATACAGCTTTGATACAATATCTGATACAACAGATGATCCAATAGATATCAATATACATCAGAGATATGATGCAATAAAATAGCAGCGGAAAAGAAAACGATAGATAACATCTAGCAGCGGAACAAAATAACTCTAAGATAGTCTTCAACGAAGAACTCCAAAAACTGCAACTCCATTTCCAAGAACCAATCCAGCAATAGCTCGAACTCCCAATAACGATGCACAAAGATAGGCAAGACTGGTGCGATCCAAAGACTGAACTAACTCCAGATAACCTACTAATCTGACTATCTGAAAAAAAACCCAACTCTAGACTGCTCGTGTAGAAATATAATGAGCACCCAGAGTTTAGGAAAGAAAACAATAAACTCCGGATCAGTCGTGGGACTGGTGTGAGCAACAAAAACAGTTTATCTTTTAAACATTCAACAAAAGATTTCAAAGTCAATTCGCAATGCTTTTAAAAATGAGGCTACCATAAGGCCTCCCGCACACACACACAATGCAAACGCAGAATCGGAGGAGATTTCTCCTTATGATAGTCAAAGATGCTTGATACGCATTAAAAGAAACATTTGATATTATTACTAGTGCATAGTGTAGGAAAAATTCATTTCGAAAGTAGAATATAAATCTTAGCCAACATACGACCATTATCGTATGCCTACTATAGCTAACCATGTTCAATAGCAGGTTACCGCCACATTCCATGGCAGGTTATACAACTAATACTGTACAAGGTTCGTATTGTTTCTTTGGATTTCCAACGAATGATCAGGCCAAGGAACTTCCCATTGCCACATGAGAATGCCTCTGGATGGACATCCCCGAGAACCAAACCGGATCTCTACCAACACAAGGCCGGGTTACCCTTAACTGAGTAACAACTGACCGAATATGCCATCCCCCGGTCCTTTGGGACCTTTATCCGAGGTCTCGTAATCAATTCACACAATCATAAAGTGTTTTCAACATGAGTAAGTATCTGGGATCCATACCATGATACCACCCTTTTCCAGAAGGAAATGCACACATCCTATAGGGCGCTACCCCTCATAACCTTGCTGCTTCGTTCCTGTTTTGACCATTCACGGGGTGTGAGGCTCGACGAAGTCAAGTCCACAAAAACATACTTTATACAAAAGCCATGCTTTGGGTCAACAAATGATCATAGAAATGATCACCAGGATAGACGATCAAACAAATGATCCTATCATAAATAATCAACACAATGATCATTTCACAGCAACACTCAGCATGTCACATTACCAAATTGGGAATATATCGCTGATAACTTCAACTATATAACCTCTGAGCTCGTACGTCTCAGAGAAGGGTGTTAAACTAAGAGAATAAATTCTCCGCCACCAACAGAAATATATTTGAAAGAAATCGGCTTTATATCTCAATTTGTAATGTCAGACATACAATCCATACAAGTCTGTTCCGGGCTCGAACAGAACCGAAGGCACTTACAAAGAAGTCCTTGCAATCCGGATATTCACAATCCCGATCAGATTTCCCATCACTTAGGGAGTTTCTATACCGACGCGACTCGGTGCAGAAACAATCGATAGGTCATCCTATCGTTTTCGCAAATACCCGGTCTTCATCACCGGTCTTCAAATGCTATCCATAACGACGTATCACATATTCGGAATGGGATATACGACACAAAGGTCCTTTCCCGGCTAAACCGAATAGTGAGCACGATATTTCAAAAACAAATGGATAATGGGATTTCAATTAAGTCACAACTTAATAATTCAAAACTTTATTTCAAATGGTTTAATCCAATTACCATTTCAATCTTTAAACAAAAAGATTCATTTTTACAACCTTTAACGGTTTAAACAATTTTCACATTTTAATCTTTTAAACAAAAGATTCATTCACAGATTTTTTTTCCAAATCAATTTTCATTTCAATTTGATTAACTCGTTAAATCTTTAAATCAAAGATTTAACTTATAGCCTTCAAAAAAATTTCATTTCAATTTGATTTAAACAAATCATCAATTTAAATCTGTTAAAAATAAACAGATTAAATTCATAGCTTTCAAAAAGAATTCATTCATAACTTAGGAAAATCATTTCTCCATTCAATCTTGAAATTCCCCTAATTAACTGGAATCTCAGTTCTTATCTAAAAGTGTTTATCATTTGAAAACAACAGTTTTCATTTTGGAAATCTGATTCGTTTATACGAGTTGAAATCCTTGGGTTAAATTCAAATTCCCAAAAAAACAATACTTAAAAAATGATTTAACTTATAATGACTAGTATAATATCATTAACCCCTAGTTTCAAATTACAAAATTTAATTTGAATATTGAATTCAAATTTAAATTAAAGTATTTAAATTCCAACACTTAATCCAGTTATTCAAAATAAATTTCCATCTTTGAAATTCCATTTCAAAAGCTTTTCACTTCTATTCCAATTTCAATTCCAAAACATTTGAATTTAAAAATTCAAATTTTAAACTATTTCAAAAATCTGTGACTTAACCGATTTCCTCGTGAAATCCATAATTGTGTGTGTATGGTGTGGTCCAAGGGTTTAACACAATAGTGCAACATTATTCAGTCATCACAGATTAAAACACAGAAATATAGTTGATAAGCGATATAAACTATAACGCTTATCGCTCATTCACAGATTCACAGATAGTACACAGATATATCACAAGTAAATGGATAAATTACACACAACTCAATTCACAGAACAAAATATCATAGATCAGATAGGATAATCAATTCAAGGCATCCCATATAAAACAATCATTCATAAATAATTCAAGCATCCAATAATCATTTATAAACAGGATTTATTAATCGATTAATCCTATGTAATTCAATTTATCTCCAATTAAATTAATTACTTATGAATTTATTATCCAATTCTGATTAGATTATTTTCATTAAGTAATTACATTTAAATCATTTATAATTGATTATCTAATTTATTTAATCCAATAAATCATTAACATTAATCACTTTAAATCAATTACTTAATAATCCTTAGTTAATTATTCTTATTAACTAATAATATTTCTTAATCACTTTCTTAAGAAATTATCTTAGATTAATTTAATCATTTCTAATTATAAATTAATCTAAATTATTTATTTATAAATTAAATAAATCATTCTTTAATTACCATATTAATTTAGTCATTTTATTACCTTAATTATCTCTAAGATAACAAATTTCTTTATTAATGATTTCATTAATCATTTAAGTGTAATTTAAACATTACACTTTTAAATTCAAATTTAAATTCTATTTTGAATTTAAGAATCAAAATGAACATATATTTAAACATTAACCAATCTAAATATTGATTTATAAACCTTAAAATAAATGTAAAAAAAATATTTATTATTTACATAGGAAACCTATATAAGAAAAACCTTTGAATTAATTTACTTAAATTTTAAGCTTTGAAATTACATTACATTTTAACTTGCAATTTCAAGTTTAAAATCAACATTTAACCTTCCATTAGAAATTCTTTTATAAAATAACTTTATCAAAAATCAAGTTTAAACATTTGTTTGGAACAAATTTACTTTCTTTAAAAAAAACTATTTTAATTTGAACTTGTTTAAAAACACATTCATGTTTAAAATAAATTTAAAAAAACAAAAAAAAATTTTCCCAGAAAACTGTCAGGTTTTAAACAAGAACCTGAAACAAACACTGACCCAAAGCAATTCTCGTCTGCTTCGGGTCAAACTCGAACGTGCTTCGAGCAAACCCACGCGTTTACTTGAGTCAAACTCGAGAATGTAACGACCCAGTATTTCAACCCTTCGCATCCGCTCATGTCGGACTTGAAGTGTTCAAAGTACTGTGTTGTAGAATAAATTTGGCAAAACTCAGAATATGCAGTAAATAAAAATCACAGAATCACATACACAGATATCAGAACTCACAGCGGAAATAAAATATTTAGTGGTTCATGAAGCCACCATAAAACTTTTAACCAAACAGAATTTACATAGTTTAGAATCTGCAATACAGCTGTAGACATAAATAGAAACAGATTCCTCCAAAGTCTTGATTGCAGATAATATAGGGACTGAAAAGCTTCCGGCAGCACGAATGATCTACGGGATGACCTAGCTCCGGAGAGAAAAACTGAAACTGCAACTCAGGCTGACCCGAGCGTAAAATAAAACATAACACTCGAGTAAGGACATACATACTTATATAATGTAAGCTAATTCAAGTGTACTGTAATATAGAACAAGTAACTTAAAGGATGCTTGGGACCGCCCATCCTCTAAGGATCCGTTAAACTATTTACTATGTAGTATATTGCGCTATTATAATAGTGTCTATTTATAAAATAAACTTACTTTTTAATAGCGTTAAGGAGTGACCCAATATTCCCCTTAACACAAATAATGCCAATAGTCTATACAGTACCGTAATACCTCCTGATCGGGAAGCTACCAGAGGATACTCCATAGGTACGACACAAATAGAAACTCGTAGTAAAGGCTCAGTATGGTAGATGACACGGCACAACTAGGCAATGCCAGGGTAGATATACCAATTACTATCCAGGCTGATGGAAACGCGTAGCCGCAGTTACCGCCCACCTCGGACTAACTCCCCAAAATCAAAATATAGAGGTGGCCACCGAATCAATCCAAAAACATAGTATAATATCGAAGAGGAGCGTCCGATCAGAGGAATGACCTCATTGGCCTGGAATTGCTCCTGTTTTAGCCACCTTATGCCAACTCACGGGAGTCGGGTCCACGTATTTACCTTACAGGAAACGCCACCACCGACCTACTTCATTCTGGAATCTCCACCGCGTACACGGTTGGTCAAAGTGGTTTTCGGTATCGACAGAGAGTATGTCCATATCCGATCCCGGTCTCTTTGCCAACCCATCGTTATTATAACCCGTGGTCATTTAAACGATTTATACTTTAAAACCAGAATAACATTTCTATTTCAAAACTATAGATACGATATCATTTTTTAAAACCCAAAACCATATGATATCGTTATATTCAAATATAATTCTTTTCCAAAAACCATACTGCTTTAAATTTATAATATCTGGAAACCAATATTTGAATTATACCTTTAAACCATAATATATTGGAAATTTTATTTTAAAACCATAACTCCCAAAACACAAATGGTTTGGATATTCAACGGTCTATAGAATAAATTGGTTAACTTTATGGTCACTTTGTAAAGTAGATAATTTTCATAGCTTTACACATATATTTCTTTATTTAAAGTTTTTAAACCATAATTTAAATATCATTTCATGTTCCCAAACCACTTCAATTCCTATATATATATATATCATCAAATTGGAGTATTAACATTCAAAACTAAGGTTGGATTTTATTCTTTCAACAAATTAATGTTTTTTTATTTTTAGTCTTGAATATTCCCATAAATTCCATAAATAAAACTCCAAATTTTAGCCATTAAAAATCTTCAAAATTTACTTAACATTTAAAACGATCAAATTCTAGACTCTGTAGCACTTAGGAAATACTACCTAAAGTTACGGGTAAAACTAGTCCAATTTCAAAAGATAGCATTTAAATGCTGTAGTAGATCGTTTTAATAAATATTTCCAAATATAACTTTTTATTTATATATATTTCTTATCTGAAATATTATTCTTTCAAAATCCTGAATTACCGAATAAGTTATATTCCAAATTTCATTCAAATATTTATTTATTTATATTTAACTTATTCAAAAATCAATATAAAATCCTTTAAAGATATAAATCAAATATTTAACTTCCAAAATAATTTTAAATATTTCAGAAAATATTATAAGGACCACGGGCCTGTATATAGTTTTCTAGCCTAGGTCAAGTGATACGGATTTATATCATTTCAATCCGTAATTTACAAAACCCCGGGTTCTATCATTTCAAACCCGCAATCCCAAGTTATCAGTTAAGCAGTTAACAGACTAGTTTAACAATAATCATTATTTCAGCCCATAACAATCCAACTTTAACAGGGAACTTGCAGTGGTGATTTAAGCAGTAAATAACAATTAATAATATAACTGCAGAAATAATATAACAGATAAATAACTGATGAGATGTCAATTTAAATGGGTTCATCATTCTACATCATACTACAGACAGATAATGTCTAAATAGAATGTTTACACATACACTTGCGAAAATTTACACAATATATGTACATATGTCTGGTGAGAAAAACTCACCTGAAAGTTGCAGAAAATTTGAATTCAAAATGACGATTCACTGGTAAAGACCGACAGAAAATAACGATCAAATTTCTTCTGATGTCGCCTAGATTCAAATCTAGAACAAATTCAATATTTTGAAACGCGACTTTAGAATTTATGGTCAAGAAAAGATTAAAATAGAACGGAAATTGATTTGACTTGCTCGACCACTCCACTGTGTAAAGTGCCCAAAATATACCCGAACTGTGAACCGTGCTAACCCCCCCCAAACTTACGACGAAAATATTCCCTAAAACAATTACGACAAAAAGCTAACTACGAACACCCGCACATACAAATTTTTCTTTTCCCCCATGTACGATGACACGGATACGTGCACGCACGTGCATCTCTCCACTGCCAAATTTTCTTATGCACACTGCAACATATATGTGCAGTCTCCCCCTTTTCAAACCCTTCCCAGTTTCCTCTTCAACTTCTTCCTGGTTTCCAAAGCCTCTCTCTTAATTCGTTGCACTAGATCTACAGCTTACATCAAGTTACCAGTTCAGAGCAGACACAACTATCATCAACTACCCTGAGTCACCCACCCAACTTCTTCGAGCCAACATGCAATTTGCTTCGAGTCAGATGTGTCTCTGCTTCGAGACAAATATGTTCATGCTTCGGGTAAACATTTCCACCCAACTTGCTTCTGGAAAATCAGTTCTTACCTATCTCAACCCTGAAACTTCACCATCTCCACATCTACCCAATCCAGTTTATCATCCACATCTACAACTATCAGCCCAGTCCCCAACTCTATGTAGCTTCAATCCAAATCATGCACCACATGTACTTCTGCCGTGCACAATCGTGCACAGGTGCACCTCTCTGCCTCTCCCCTTCTCCACTTTCTCTGCTTTTCCTTATTACTATATATATATCTAACTGCCTCTGGGAGCATATCATAAGATAAAAATGAGACTGTATGCAGTCACACTCTAAGACCCATATGTATGCATCCTTACAACTCATGTTATCACTCAGATTTCATTTCCCATTCTAAATCATGATGTACACATGCACAAAGTCCTAGCCAACACTGTCAAACATTTCCCTTTTCTCCTATTATCTGATCCTTTTCCACCTGGATCTATCTCAGTTAAAGATGTATATTGCTCCTTACCTTGAACTCTCCAGTCCTTTAAACTAACATGCAATTATCTTCCCTATTAAGCATCAAGCAACCCAAGATAGATCAGTACAATTGTATGCAGACTCTTCTATGCATAAATGTAAACAAAACTCACTACTAGTATTCATCTTCTACTGCAAGTTCATCTCAAGTTTTGCAATAATTCTTTGCAAAATTATTTAACTCAGAACCCACTACTTCTATTAAGCATCATCCAAACCCCAGTCGTCAATCTTAACCCATGTTAGATTCAAAACGTGTACAGTGGTAACAGCCTATTTCCCAATCCATATATATGCAGACCCCTTCTCATGAAATCTTCTCTGTAAACTTGAGCTATGCATTTCCTTTTTGAACAGACCTAGTATGAAATGTGTGAGTGTTTCACCATGATCCACTACACCTTATTTTTCTCTAGCATCTACTAAACTCCGGTCTTACTTACACTGCTCTGCAAAATTTCTCCTGGCTAAGCAACAGAACTTCCTATGCACTGAGGCCAAACTTATGACACAAATGCAACCTATGACCTAAATGCAAATCTGAACAATATAGGCAGACAAATCTATGACATGAATGCAACTGCACACTTCCCACTATGATACATAGCTTAAAAACTTACAACTACTTCACCTTTCTACCTACAGATTTACACTTATAACTCAAAACTTTGGGAAAAATGTGCAAACAACCCTGATGTGATATCTATGCAACTGAAGACCCACATACTATAGGCCTAACCTACCCTTTCCATCCTTACCCATGCTTTGCAGATAAAAGAAACTCAGGTTAAAGGTTTGGCCGAGCAAGTCAATTCAGAACCACCAAAAGGAAGAATTGGAAGAATAAAGAAATAGCTATGAAAAAGTTTACCTGAAAGAAGCCTGAATCAGAGAGGAACAGATAAGAGAATGTGAAAAAAACTTATGTAAATGCATCGAAGTATAAGTAGATAAACTTGAGAGGAAGAAAGATAATAGGCAGGTTGCGTTGATTTTTGAAGGCTGATTGAAGAAACGGAAATCACAAATATATTCATTCTATTAAATGCATGCTTCAGTTACCTTTGATAAAGGCTTGCACGCGGTTGAAGAATTTCAGAGGAAGTAAATGAAAAAAAAAAAAAACGTATCAGTTACACAAAATAAATGAAATAAAGAAGGGGGCCGAGAGTTACACCCATTACAGTTGAAAATTTGAAATATGTATGCGTGATCAGAGGAATATATAAAGAGAAGGCCGAGAGTTATGTTCCAGGCTTGAAAACTTGATCAAGGGAGTAAATGCATCAGTTTACAAAGTATAAACGTGACATACTCATTAGTTTGCAAAAGGATAATGAATGCACATCAACAAGGAGGCCGAGAGATAATGGAAAGAGCATCAGTTTCTTATGCTAATGTGAATACCTGTGAAGATTCATTTTTTTCAAATAAATTGTGATCTGTATTAAGTATGCTAACAAATGTATTTGATGCATTTAAGGCCAGATCAATGTTCAGTTTTCCCATTTTTGGTTTGTAGGCAAGAAACGGCAGCACTGATTTGATAAATATTTGTTTACATCTTTGTATGAATATAGATGTGGATGTAAAAGTCAGTGTGGTTACAGAGCTGAAGGAATGAATGCATCAGTTACATATATAAATGGGTAAGTGCGTGATATATGGCTTGTTTAAAAAAGTTTGAACGTTACCAATGCAAAAGGTTGCTCTCGTGATCCATTTGAGTTTAGCTAAATCTTGATTTTTTTTTTAGTTTGATTTCACCAAAAGAAATGGCAAAATTTATGCAAAGCTTAGGAAAGAAAACGTATACAAATTTATTAAAAATCAAACCGTTAGTTAAAACAACGTAACGTTGGGTAGAAATTTACTGACTGATATTTTTCTTCGAAAATATTTGAAAATATTATTTTTACACTACGCTAAACAGACGCAGTCCAAAACATCAGAAATTTTCATAAAAATAACATTTTAAAAACACCCGTTTTATTACGTTGCTTATACCCTATAATTGACGCGTCCTTTAAACGCGAAACTTTACAGTTCAAACATAGCTTAAATTTTCACAGTTATTATTTAATTTTATTGACATATAAAATATGTAAAATATATCTCTAAATTAAATAATTAAACTATATTGTTAAACACAATTTATACAAAATATATTTCAAAATTAAATAATTAAATAAAATAAATAGCTGAAAACCAGGGCTGTTACACTCTCCCCCACTTAAGAACTTTTCGTCCTCGAAAAGGAACGAAGGAAGGGAAACAAAGGAAGATAAGCTAGATAAACAAGTACCGTACTGGATAGTTCCGGATTTTGAAGCACGAAGAAAATCCTTTAGAGTTAGTTTTACCTTTTCAGTTTGACTGTCAGGCTATGGGTGCTCAGCGGTGCCCAGGGTCACGATGAGTAACAAAGAGTTTCAAAGATTATAGAAAGATTTCTTAAATAGACTGGTATAAGCAATAGCCTTCCCATTCTGTAGCAGATAGAGAAACCAAGGACACTCAAAGGTATTTTGAAAATAAGATAATAAATTTGAAGTCATAATGCCTCTGAGATCATAATACTTTGAAAGTCATTAAAAATTATAGATATTATTATTTGGAAATCATACTACAAAAATCATAACACTTTAAAATAAACTTCATTTAAAGCCAAATAATATTTATTTCAAAGTTGAAATATTCCTGGGTTTATTTATTCAATTATAAATTTTCCAAAGCATTTTATTTTTAGAACAACAGCACTTAAAATATGCTATAGTAGATATGGTAGCATTCCTAACCAGTTTATTATATAACCTACACTTTGTTTGAAATACCTATTTTATAAATAAGATATCCCTTCAATAAGTTATACTTGAAATTCCCATTTGAAAACCAAATTCTCAATTATCAAATTTAGTGATATTAGAATTCGTCTTAACTATTTAAATCATAGTTATTCATTTAGGCATTAATTAAATTTTGATTTTAAGATATATAATTCTTACAACAAAATATCCCTTTCAAAAATATTTCTCTTATTCAAAGATACATTGTTTATTACACAACATATTCATTTCAGGAGATAACCTTTATTAAAATTTCTTGGTTATGTTTAAGGTTCCGTATTAAATCAAATTTGATTTTTAGGTTTTTTTTTTTATATAAAATTCCTTAAATTCCTTTTTATATTGTATAGTATCAATTTCATTTTTAACTTCTGAAAATCAAGGTAAGTTATATTGAAATGAAATTGAGTATTATACAACTAAAACTTTCAAATTCAATTATCTCCAATTGGGAATTCTTATTCAAATTTTATTTTCCTTTTCATTTTATTGAATTTTTCTTAAGATAAAATTTTAGAATTAAATTTCTGATTCCCTTCAAACCATAGATAGATAAATATATATATACATAATATGTCAAATCAATTTTAAATTATATATCTATATATAATTATAAACTAAGTCATTTTCTAGAATTTCAAATCAATTAAATTCTCAAGGTAACGCTGTAGTCAGACCACAGAATGGTCTTTTCACTTCGAAACTCGAAAATGAGTGTCGATGATGCTGCAGTCATCACCGAAATTATTTTCCAGCGACAAAGGGAAAAGCACTAAATTTAAAATTCTTGGGGACAATTTCTATACAAAATACTTATTACATCCTTTTAAAATTTAAACACAAGGTTTGAAATCATCAGAAATTGAATTCTCAAGTTCTTGTTTAAATTCATTTCTGTTTCTAAATTAATTTATAACCATTGTTTATATTCAATTATTTATATTAGACAAAACACATGGCTTATAAAATCATAAATAAAATCAAAACTATTATCTCTTGACAAATAGTTAAATTAATTATAAAATTCTGAAAATTATACTATAATATTCGATTTTATTTCAAAAATACATTTTTCAAACCAAGGATAGAAATTCAATTTCGATGAATTCAAATCAAATAGAATCCAAGGTTAGTTGGAATCAGAAGATCTGATGGTTAAATAACCGAATAAGGAACTGGGTAAGTTATATAAATCGCGGGCAACCTTAACCGGGTCAACCGTGACTTAAAGAGTCAGATCGATGTGGTTGGAATAAGTCTACATTGATCAAAAGAGATAGAGTTCGGAATAACCAAAAATACTAGCATGTAAACCGAGGATAAATATAGATTTCCGGTGAATCAATGCTAATGGTAAAGGAGTTTCACCCCTTTATTAGACAATGGCGAGACTGCCAATTCACAAAAAGATCATCCGAAGTGGAGTTATGGGATACTCCTAGAATCTAAAGAAGATGAAAAAGTGAGGGACACGAATGAACTTTGAAACCATAGGGAACGTTCCAAAATTCGAAAAGAAAGTGGTTCAATCTCGTATGAAAGTGATTCTGTAATTCCAATTTACCATATATTCTAAGTTTTGCCAAGAACCAAAGCTCTGATACCAAATGTAACGACCCAGTATTTCAACCCTTCGCATCCGCTCATGTCGGACTTGAAGTGTTCAAAGTACTGTGTTGTAGAATAAATTTGGCAAAACTCAGAATATGCAGTAAATAAAAATCACAGAATCACATACACAGATATCAGAACTCACAGCGGAAATAAAATATTTAGTGGTTCATGAAGCCACCATAAAACTTTTAACCAAACAGAATTTACATAGTTTAGAATCTGCAATACAGCTGTAGACATAAATAGAAACAGATTCCTCCAAAGTCTTGATTGCAGATAATATAGGGACTGAAAAGCTTCCGGCAGCACGAATGATCTACGGGATGACCTAGCTCCGGAGAGAAAAACTGAAACTGCAACTCAGGCTGACCCGAGCGTAAAATAAAACATAACACTCGAGTAAGGACATACATACTTATATAATGTAAGCTAATTCAAGTGTACTGTAATATAGAACAAGTAACTTAAAGGATGCTTGGGACCGCCCATCCTCTAAGGATCCGTTAAACTATTTACTATGTAGTATATTGCGCTATTATAATAGTGTCTATTTATAAAATAAACTTACTTTTTAATAGCGTTAAGGAGTGACCCAATATTCCCCTTAACACAAATAATGCCAATAGTCTATACAGTACCGTAATACCTCCTGATCGGGAAGCTACCAGAGGATACTCCATAGGTACGACACAAATAGAAACTCGTAGTAAAGGCTCAGTATGGTAGATGACACGGCACAACTAGGCAATGCCAGGGTAGATATACCAATTACTATCCAGGCTGATGGAAACGCGTAGCCGCAGTTACCGCCCACCTCGGACTAACTCCCCAAAATCAAAATATAGAGGTGGCCACCGAATCAATCCAAAAACATAGTATAATATCGAAGAGGAGCGTCCGATCAGAGGAATGACCTCATTGGCCTGGAATTGCTCCTGTTTTAGCCACCTTATGCCAACTCACGGGAGTCGGGTCCACGTATTTACCTTACAGGAAACGCCACCACCGACCTACTTCATTCTGGAATCTCCACCGCGTACACGGTTGGTCAAAGTGGTTTTCGGTATCGACAGAGAGTATGTCCATATCCGATCCCGGTCTCTTTGCCAACCCATCGTTATTATAACCCGTGGTCATTTAAACGATTTATACTTTAAAACCAGAATAACATTTCTATTTCAAAACTATAGATACGATATCATTTTTTAAAACCCAAAACCATATGATATCGTTATATTCAAATATAATTCTTTTCCAAAAACCATACTGCTTTAAATTTATCATATCTGGAAACCAATATTTGAATTATACCTTTAAACCATAATATATTGGAAATTTTATTTTAAAACCATAACTCCCAAAACACAAATGGTTTGGATATTCAACGGTCTATAGAATAAATGGGTTAACTTTATGGTCACTTTGTAAAGTAGATAATTTTCATAGCTTTACACATATATTTCTTTATTTAAAGTTTTTAAACCATAATTTAAATATCATTTCATGTTCCCAAACCACTTCAATTCCTATATATATATATCATCAAATTGGAGTATTAACATTCAAAACTAAGGTTGGATTTTATTCTTTCAACAAATTAATGTTTTTTTATTTTTAGTCTTGAATATTCCCATAAATTCCATAAATAAAACTCCAAATTTTAGCCATTAAAAATCTTCAAAATTTACTTAACATTTAAAACGATCAAATTCTAGACTCTGTAGCACTTAGGAAATACTACCTAAAGTTACGGGTAAAACTAGTCCAATTTCAAAAGATAGCATTTAAATGCTGTAGTAGATCGTTTTAATAAATATTTCCAAATATAACTTTTTATTTATATATATTTCTTATCTGAAATATTATTCTTTCAAAATCCTGAATTACCGAATAAGTTATATTCCAAATTTCATTCAAATATTTATTTATTTATATTTAACTTATTCAAAAATCAATATAAAATCCTTTAAAGATATAAATCAAATATTTAACTTCCAAAATAATTTTAAATATTTCAGAAAATATTATAAGGACCACGGGCCTGTATATAGTTTTCTAGCCTAGGTCAAGTGATACGGATTTATATCATTTCAATCCGTAATTTACAAAACCCCGGGTTCTATCATTTCAAACCCGCAATCCCAAGTTATCAGTTAAGCAGTTAACAGACTAGTTTAACAATAATCATTATTTCAGCCCATAACAATCCAACTTTAACAGGGAACTTGCAGTGGTGATTTAAGCAGTAAATAACAATTAATAATATAACTGCAGAAATAATATAACAGATAAATAACTGATGAGATGTCAATTTAAATGGGTTCATCATTCTACATCATACTACAGACAGATAATGTCTAAATAGAATGTTTACACATACACTTGCGAAAATTTACACAATATATGTACATATGTCTGGTGAGAAAAACTCACCTGAAAGTTGCAGAAAATTTGAATTCAAAATGACGATTCACTGGTAAAGACCGACAGAAAATAACGATCAAATTTCTTCTGATGTCGCCTAGATTCAAATCTAGAACAAATTCAATATTTTGAAACGCGACTTTAGAATTTATGGTCAAGAAAAGATTAAAATAGAACGGAAATTGATTTGACTTGCTCGACCACTCCACTGTGTAAAGTGCCCAAAATATACCCGAACTGTGAACCGTGCTAACCCCCCCCAAACTTACGACGAAAATATTCCCTAAAACAATTACGACAAAAAGCTAACTACGAACACCCGCACATACAAATTTTTCTTTTCCCCCATGTACGATGACACGGATACGTGCACGCACGTGCATCTCTCCACTGCCAAATTTTCTTATGCACACTGCAACATATATGTGCAGTCTCCCCCTTTTCAAACCCTTCCCAGTTTCCTCTTCAACTTCTTCCTGGTTTCCAAAGCCTCTCTCTTAATTCGTTGCACTAGATCTACAGCTTACATCAAGTTACCAGTTCAGAGCAGACACAACTATCATCAACTACCCTGAGTCACCCACCCAACTTCTTCGAGCCAACATGCAATTTGCTTCGAGTCAGATGTGTCTCTGCTTCGAGACAAATATGTTCATGCTTCGGGTAAACATTTCCACCCAACTTGCTTCTGGAAAATCAGTTCTTACCTATCTCAACCCTGAAACTTCACCATCTCCACATCTACCCAATCCAGTTTATCATCCACATCTACAACTATCAGCCCAGTCCCCAACTCTATGTAGCTTCAATCCAAATCATGCACCACATGTACTTCTGCCGTGCACAATCGTGCACAGGTGCACCTCTCTGCCTCTCCCCTTCTCCACTTTCTCTGCTTTTCCTTATTACTATATATATATCTAACTGCCTCTGGGAGCATATCATAAGATAAAAATGAGACTGTATGCAGTCACACTCTAAGACCCATATGTATGCATCCTTACAACTCATGTTATCACCCAGATTTCATTTCCCATTCTAAATCATGATGTACACATGCACAAAGTCCTAGCCAACACTGTCAAACATTTCCCTTTTCTCCTATTATCTGATCCTTTTCCACCTGGATCTATCTCAGTTAAAGATGTATATTGCTCCTTACCTTGAACTCTCCAGTCCTTTAAACTAACATGCAATTATCTTCCCTATTAAGCATCAAGCAACCCAAGATAGATCAGTACAATTGTATGCAGACTCTTCTATGCATAAATGTAAACAAAACTCACTACTAGTATTCATCTTCTACTGCAAGTTCATCTCAAGTTTTGCAATAATTCTTTGCAAAATTATTTAACTCAGAACCCACTACTTCTATTAAGCATCATCCAAACCCCAGTCGTCAATCTTAACCCATGTTAGATTCAAAACGTGTACAGTGGTAACAGCCTATTTCCCAATCCATATATATGCAGACCCCTTCTCATGAAATCTTCTCTGTAAACTTGAGCTATGCATTTCCTTTTTGAACAGACCTAGTATGAAATGTGTGAGTGTTTCACCATGATCCACTACACCTTATTTTTCTCTAGCATCTACTAAACTCCGGTCTTACTTACACTGCTCTGCAAAATTTCTCCTGGCTAAGCAACAGAACTTCCTATGCACTGAGGCCAAACTTATGACACAAATGCAACCTATGACCTAAATGCAAATCTGAACAATATAGGCAGACAAATCTATGACATGAATGCAACTGCACACTTCCCACTATGATACATAGCTTAAAAACTTACAACTACTTCACCTTTCTACCTACAGATTTACACTTATAACTCAAAACTTTGGGAAAAATGTGCAAACAACCCTGATGTGATATCTATGCAACTGAAGACCCACATACTATAGGCCTAACCTACCCTTTCCATCCTTACCCATGCTTTGCAGATAAAAGAAACTCAGGTTAAAGGTTTGGCCGAGCAAGTCAATTCAGAACCACCAAAAGGAAGAATTGGAAGAATAAAGAAATAGCTATGAAAAAGTTTACCTGAAAGAAGCCTGAATCAGAGAGGAACAGATAAGAGAATGTGAAAAAAACTTATGTAAATGCATCGAAGTATAAGTAGATAAACTTGAGAGGAAGAAAGATAATAGGCAGGTTGCGTTGATTTTTGAAGGCTGATTGAAGAAACGGAAATCACAAATATATTCATTCTATTAAATGCATGCTTCAGTTACCTTTGATAAAGGCTTGCACGCGGTTGAAGAATTTCAGAGGAAGTAAATGAAAAAAAAAAAAAACGTATCAGTTACACAAAATAAATGAAATAAAGAAGGGGGCCGAGAGTTACACCCATTACAGTTGAAAATTTGAAATATGTATGCGTGATCAGAGGAATATATAAAGAGAAGGCCGAGAGTTATGTTCCAGGCTTGAAAACTTGATCAAGGGAGTAAATGCATCAGTTTACAAAGTATAAACGTGACATACTCATTAGTTTGCAAAAGGATAATGAATGCACATCAACAAGGAGGCCGAGAGATAATGGAAAGAGCATCAGTTTCTTATGCTAATGTGAATACCTGTGAAGATTCATTTTTTTCAAATAAATTGTGATCTGTATTAAGTATGCTAACAAATGTATTTGATGCATTTAAGGCCAGATCAATGTTCAGTTTTCCCATTTTTGGTTTGTAGGCAAGAAACGGCAGCACTGATTTGATAAATATTTGTTTACATCTTTGTATGAATATAGATGTGGATGTAAAAGTCAGTGTGGTTACAGAGCTGAAGGAATGAATGCATCAGTTACATATATAAATGGGTAAGTGCGTGATATATGGCTTGTTTAAAAAAGTTTGAACGTTACCAATGCAAAAGGTTGCTCTCGTGATCCATTTGAGTTTAGCTAAATCTTGATTTTTTTTTTAGTTTGATTTCACCAAAAGAAATGGCAAAATTTATGCAAAGCTTAGGAAAGAAAACGTATACAAATTTATTAAAAATCAAACCGTTAGTTAAAACAACGTAACGTTGGGTAGAAATTTACTGACTGATATTTTTCTTCGAAAATATTTGAAAATATTATTTTTACACTACGCTAAACAGACGCAGTCCAAAACATCAGAAATTTTCATAAAAATAACATTTTAAAAACACCCGTTTTATTACGTTGCTTATACCCTATAATTGACGCGTCCTTTAAACGCGAAACTTTACAGTTCAAACATAGCTTAAATTTTCACAGTTATTATTTAATTTTATTGACATATAAAATATGTAAAATATATCTCTAAATTAAATAATTAAACTATATTGTTAAACACAATTTATACAAAATATATTTCAAAATTAAATAATTAAATAAAATAAATAGCTGAAAACCAGGGCTGTTACACTCTCCCCCACTTAAGAACTTTTCGTCCTCGAAAAGGAACGAAGGAAGGGAAACAAAGGAAGATAAGCTAGATAAACAAGTACCGTACTGGATAGTTCCGGATTTTGAAGCACGAAGAAAATCCTTTAGAGTTGGTTTTACCTTTTCAGTTTGACTGTCAGGCTATGGGTGCTCAGCGGTGCCCAGGGTCACGATGAGTAACAAAGAGTTTCAAAGATTATAGAAAGATTTCTTAAATAGACTGGTATAAGCAATAGCCTTCCCATTCTGTAGCAGATAGAGAAACCAAGGACACTCAAAGGTATTTTGAAAATAAGATAATAAATTTGAAGTCATAATGCCTCTGAGATCATAATACTTTGAAAGTCATTAAAAATTATAGATATTATTATTTGGAAATCATACTACAAAAATCATAACACTTTAAAATAAACTTCATTTAAAGCCAAATAATATTTATTTCAAAGTTGAAATATTCCTGGGTTTATTTATTCAATTATAAATTTTCCAAAGCATTTTATTTTTAGAACAACAACACTTAAAATATGCTATAGTAGATATGGTAGCATTCCTAACCAGTTTATTATATAACCTACACTTTGTTTGAAATACCTATTTTATAAATAAGATATCCCTTCAATAAGTTATACTTGAAATTCCCATTTGAAAACCAAATTCTCAATTATCAAATTTAGTGATATTAGAATTCGTCTTAACTATTTAAATCATAGTTATTCATTTAGGCATTAATTAAATTTTGATTTTAAGATATATAATTCTTACAACAAAATATCCCTTTCAAAAATATTTCTCTTATTCAAAGATACATTGTTTATTACACAACATATTCATTTCAGGAGATAACCTTTATTAAAATTTCTTGGTTATGTTTAAGGTTCCGTATTAAATCAAATTTGATTTTTAGGTTTTTTTTTTTTTATATAAAATTCCTTAAATTCCTTTTTATATTGTATAGTATCAATTTCATTTTTAACTTCTGAAAATCAAGGTAAGTTATATTGAAATGAAATTGAGTATTATACAACTAAAACTTTCAAATTCAATTATCTCCAATTGGGAATTCTTATTCAAATTTTATTTTCCTTTTCATTTTATTGAATTTTTCTTAAGATAAAATTTTAGAATTAAATTTCTGATTCCCTTCAAACCATAGATAGATAAATATATATATACATAATATGTCAAATCAATTTTAAATTATATATCTATATATAATTATAAACTAAGTCATTTTCTAGAATTTCAAATCAATTAAATTCTCAAGGTAACGCTGTAGTCAGACCACAGAATGGTCTTTTCACTTCGAAACTCGAAAATGAGTGTCGATGATGCTGCAGTCATCACCGAAATTATTTTCCAGCGACAAAGGGAAAAGCACTAAATTTAAAATTCTTGGGGACAATTTCTATACAAAATACTTATTACATCCTTTTAAAATTTAAACACAAGGTTTGAAATCATCAGAAATTGAATTCTCAAGTTCTTGTTTAAATTCATTTCTGTTTCTAAATTAATTTATAACCATTGTTTATATTCAATTATTTATATTAGACAAAACACATGGCTTATAAAATCATAAATAAAATCAAAACTATTATCTCTTGACAAATAGTTAAATTAATTATAAAATTCTGAAAATTATACTATAATATTCGATTTTATTTCAAAAATACATTTTTCAAACCAAGGATAGAAATTCAATTTCGATGAATTCAAATCAAATAGAATCCAAGGTTAGTTGGAATCAGAAGATCTGATGGTTAAATAACCGAATAAGGAACTGGGTAAGTTATATAAATCGCGGGCAACCTTGACCGGGTCAACCGTGACTTAAAGAGTCAGATCGATGTGGTTGGAATAAGTCTACATTGATCAAAAGAGATAGAGTTCGGAATAACCAAAAATACTAGCATGTAAACCGAGGATAAATATAGATTTCCGGTGAATCAATGCTAATGGTAAAGGAGTTTCACCCCTTTATTAGACAATGGCGAGACTGCCAATTCACAAAAAGATCATCCGAAGTGGAGTTATGGGATACTCCTAGAATCTAAAGAAGATGAAAAAGTGAGGGACACGAATGAACTTTGAAACCATAGGGAACGTTCCAAAATTCGAAAAGAAAGTGGTTCAATCTCGTATGAAAGTGATTCTGTAATTCCAATTTACCATATATTCTAAGTTTTGCCAAGAACCAAAGCTCTGATACCAAATGTAACGACCCAGTATTTCAACCCTTCGCATCCGCTCATGTCGGACTTGAAGTGTTCAAAGTACTGTGTTGTAGAATAAATTTGGCAAAACTCAGAATATGCAGTAAATAAAAATCACAGAATCACATACACAGATATCAGAACTCACAGCGGAAATAAAATATTTAGTGGTTCATGAAGCCACCATAAAACTTTTAACCAAACAGAATTTACATAGTTTAGAATCTGCAATACAGCTGTAGACATAAATAGAAACAGATTCCTCCAAAGTCTTGATTGCAGATAATATAGGGACTGAAAAGCTTCCGGCAGCACGAATGATCTACGGGATGACCTAGCTCCGGAGAGAAAAACTGAAACTGCAACTCAGGCTGACCCGAGCGTAAAATAAAACATAACACTCGAGTAAGGACATACATACTTATATAATGTAAGCTAATTCAAGTGTACTGTAATATAGAACAAGTAACTTAAAGGATGCTTGGGACCGCCCATCCTCTAAGGATCCGTTAAACTATTTACTATGTAGTATATTGCGCTATTATAATAGTGTCTATTTATAAAATAAACTTACTTTTTAATAGCGTTAAGGAGTGACCCAATATTCCCCTTAACACAAATAATGCCAATAGTCTATACAGTACCGTAATACCTCCTGATCGGGAAGCTACCAGAGGATACTCCATAGGTACGACACAAATAGAAACTCGTAGTAAAGGCTCAGTATGGTAGATGACACGGCACAACTAGGCAATGCCAGGGTAGATATACCAATTACTATCCAGGCTGATGGAAACGCGTAGCCGCAGTTACCGCCCACCTCGGACTAACTCCCCAAAATCAAAATATAGAGGTGGCCACCGAATCAATCCAAAAACATAGTATAATATCGAAGAGGAGCGTCCGATCAGAGGAATGACCTCATTGGCCTGGAATTGCTCCTGTTTTAGCCACCTTATGCCAACTCACGGGAGTCGGGTCCACGTATTTACCTTACAGGAAACGCCACCACCGACCTACTTCATTCTGGAATCTCCACCGCGTACACGGTTGGTCAAAGTGGTTTTCGGTATCGACAGAGAGTATGTCCATATCCGATCCCGGTCTCTTTGCCAACCCATCGTTATTATAACCCGTGGTCATTTAAACGATTTATACTTTAAAACCAGAATAACATTTCTATTTCAAAACTATAGATACGATATCATTTTTTAAAACCCAAAACCATATGATATCGTTATATTCAAATATAATTCTTTTCCAAAAACCATACTGCTTTAAATTTATAATATCTGGAAACCAATATTTGAATTATACCTTTAAACCATAATATATTGGAAATTTTATTTTAAAACCATAACTCCCAAAACACAAATGGTTTGGATATTCAACGGTCTATAGAATAAATGGGTTAACTTTATGGTCACTTTGTAAAGTAGATAATTTTCATAGATTTACACATATATTTCTTTATTTAAAGTTTTTAAACCATAATTTAAATATCATTTCATGTTCCCAAACCACTTCAATTCCTATATATATATATCATCAAATTGGAGTATTAACATTCAAAACTAAGGTTGGATTTTATTCTTTCAACAAATTAATGTTTTTTTATTTTTAGTCTTGAATATTCCCATAAATTCCATAAATAAAACTCAAAATTTTAGCCATTAAAAATCTTCAAAATTTACTTAACATTTAAAACGATCAAATTCTAGACTCTGTAGCACTTAGGAAATACTACCTAAAGTTACGGGTAAAACTAGTCCAATTTCAAAAGATAGCATTTAAATGCTGTAGTAGATCGTTTTAATAAATATTTCCAAATATAACTTTTTATTTATATATATTTCTTATCTGAAATATTATTCTTTCAAAATCCTGAATTACCGAATAAGTTATATTCCAAATTTCGTTCAAATATTTATTTATTTATATTTAACTTATTCAAAAATCAATATAAAATCCTTTAAAGATATAAATCAAATATTTAACTTCCAAAATAATTTTAAATATTTCAGAAAATATTATAAGGACCACGGGCCTGTATATAGTTTTCTAGCCTAGGTCAAGTGATACGGATTTATATCATTTCAATCCGTAATTTACAAAACCCCGGGTTCTATCATTTCAAACCCGCAATCCCAAGTTATCAGTTAAGCAGTTAACAGACTAGTTTAACAATAATCATTATTTCAGCCCATAACAATCCAACTTTAACAGGGAACTTGCAGTGGTGATTTAAGCAGTAAATAACAATTAATAATATAACTGCAGAAATAATATAACAGATAAATAACTGATGAGATGTCAATTTAAATGGGTTCATCATTCTACATCATACTACAGACAGATAATGTCTAAATAGAATGTTTACACATACACTTGCGAAAATTTACACAATATATGTACATATGTCTGGTGAGAAAAACTCACCTGAAAGTTGCAGAAAATTTGAATTCAAAATGACGATTCACTGGTAAAGACCGACAGAAAATAACGATCAAATTTCTTCTGATGTCGCCTAGATTCAAATCTAGAACAAATTCAATATTTTGAAACGCGACTTTAGAATTTATGGTCAAGAAAAGATTAAAATAGAACGGAAATTGATTTGACTTGCTCGACCACTCCACTGTGTAAAGTGCCCAAAATATACCCGAACTGTGAACCGTGCTAACCCCCCCCAAACTTACGACGAAAATATTCCCTAAAACAATTACGACAAAAAGCTAACTACGAACACCCGCACATACAAATTTTTCTTTTCCCCCATGTACGATGACACGGATACGTGCACGCACGTGCATCTCTCCACTGCCAAATTTTCTTATGCACACTGCAACATATATGTGCAGTCTCCCCCTTTTCAAACCCTTCCCAGTTTCCTCTTCAACTTCTTCCTGGTTTCCAAAGCCTCTCTCTTAATTCGTTGCACTAGATCTACAGCTTACATCAAGTTACCAGTTCAGAGCAGACACAACTATCATCAACTACCCTGAGTCACCCACCCAACTTCTTCGAGCCAACATGCAATTTGCTTCGAGTCAGATGTGTCTCTGCTTCGAGACAAATATGTTCATGCTTCGGGTAAACATTTCCACCCAACTTGCTTCTGGAAAATCAGTTCTTACCTATCTCAACCCTGAAACTTCACCATCTCCACATCTACCCAATCCAGTTTATCATCCACATCTACAACTATCAGCCCAGTCCCCAACTCTATGTAGCTTCAATCCAAATCATGCACCACATGTACTTCTGCCGTGCACAATCGTGCACAGGTGCACCTCTCTGCCTCTCCCCTTCTCCACTTTCTCTGCTTTTCCTTATTACTATATATATATCTAACTGCCTCTGGGAGCATATCATAAGATAAAAATGAGACTGTATGCAGTCACACTCTAAGACCCATATGTATGCATCCTTACAACTCATGTTATCACTCAGATTTCATTTCCCATTCTAAATCATGATGTACACATGCACAAAGTCCTAGCCAACACTGTCAAACATTTCCCTTTTCTCCTATTATCTGATCCTTTTCCACCTGGATCTATCTCAGTTAAAGATGTATATTGCTCCTTACCTTGAACTCTCCAGTCCTTTAAACTAACATGCAATTATCTTCCCTATTAAGCATCAAGCAACCCAAGATAGATCAGTACAATTGTATGCAGACTCTTCTATGCATAAATGTAAACAAAACTCACTACTAGTATTCATCTTCTACTGCAAGTTCATCTCAAGTTTTGCAATAATTCTTTGCAAAATTATTTAACTCAGAACCCACTACTTCTATTAAGCATCATCCAAACCCCAGTCGTCAATCTTAACCCATGTTAGATTCAAAACGTGTACAGTGGTAACAGCCTATTTCCCAATCCATATATATGCAGACCCCTTCTCATGAAATCTTCTCTGTAAACTTGAGCTATGCATTTCCTTTTTGAACAGACCTAGTATGAAATGTGTGAGTGTTTCACCATGATCTACTACACCTTATTTTTCTCTAGCATCTACTAAACTCCGGTCTTACTTACACTGCTCTGCAAAATTTCTCCTGGCTAAGCAACAGAACTTCCTATGCACTGAGGCCAAACTTATGACACAAATGCAACCTATGACCTAAATGCAAATCTGAACAATATAGGCAGACAAATCTATGACATGAATGCAACTGCACACTTCCCACTATGATACATAGCTTAAAAACTTACAACTACTTCACCTTTCTACCTACAGATTTACACTTATAACTCAAAACTTTGGGAAAAATGTGCAAACAACCCTGATGTGATATCTATGCAACTGAAGACCCACATACTATAGGCCTAACCTACCCTTTCCATCCTTACCCATGCTTTGCAGATAAAAGAAACTCAGGTTAAAGGTTTGGCCGAGCAAGTCAATTCAGAACCACCAAAAGGAAGAATTGGAAGAATAAAGAAATAGCTATGAAAAAGTTTACCTGAAAGAAGCCTGAATCAGAGAGGAACAGATAAGAGAATGTGAAAAAAACTTATGTAAATGCATCGAAGTATAAGTAGATAAACTTGAGAGGAAGAAAGATAATAGGCAGGTTGCGTTGATTTTTGAAGGCTGATTGAAGAAACGGAAATCACAAATATATTCATTCTATTAAATGCATGCTTCAGTTACCTTTGATAAAGGCTTGCACGCGGTTGAAGAATTTCAGAGGAAGTAAATGAAAAAAAAAAAAACGTATCAGTTACACAAAATAAATGAAATAAAGAAGGGGGCCGAGAGTTACACCCATTACAGTTGAAAATTTGAAATATGTATGCGTGATCGGAGGAATATATAAAGAGAAGGCCGAGAGTTATGTTCCAGGCTTGAAAACTTGATCAAGGGAGTAAATGCATCAGTTTACAAAGTATAAACGTGACATACTCATTAGTTTGCAAAAGGATAATGAATGCACATCAACAAGGAGGCCGAGAGATAATGGAAAGAGCATCAGTTTCTTATGCTAATGTGAATACCTGTGAAGATTCATTTTTTTCAAATAAATTGTGATCTGTATTAAGTATGCTAACAAATGTATTTGATGCATTTAAGGCCAGATCAATGTTCAGTTTTCCCATTTTTGGTTTGTAGGCAAGAAACGGCAGCACTGATTTGATAAATATTTGTTTACATCTTTGTATGAATATATATGTGGATGTAAAAGTCAGTGTGGTTACAGAGCTGAAGGAATGAATGCATCAGTTACATATATAAATGGGTAAGTGCGTGATATATGGCTTGTTTAAAAAAGTTTGAACGTTACCAATGCAAAAGGTTGCTCTCGTGATCCATTTGAGTTTAGCTAAATCTTGATTTTTTTTTTAGTTTGATTTCACCAAAAGAAATGGCAAAATTTATGCAAAGCTTAGGAAAGAAAACGTATACAAATTTATTAAAAATCAAACCGTTAGTTAAAACAACGTAACGTTGGGTAGAAATTTATTGACTGATATTTTTCTTCGAAAATATTTGAAAATATTATTTTTACACTACGCTAAACAGACGCAGTCCAAAACATCAGAAATTTTCATAAAAATAACATTTTAAAAACACCCGTTTTATTACGTTGCTTATACCCTATAATTGACGCGTCCTTTAAACGCGAAACTTTACAGTTCAAACATAGCTTAAATTTTCACAGTTATTATTTAATTTTATTGACATATAAAATATGTAAAATATATCTCTAAATTAAATAATTAAACTATATTGTTAAACACAATTTATACAAAATATATTTCAAAATTAAATAATTAAATAAAATAAATAGCTGAAAACCAGGGCTGTTACAGAGAACATCCTGAAACCACTCACCATCAAAATTCCCAGATCTCTCACAAGTGCATGTGCACGTGCACCGCTCCATCGCCTCCCTCCGGCCATTGCCACTAAGTCGAGCAAGTCGCCGATCATCCACACACCATCCCCCAACCATCTGAAGGTCGCCATCTGTTCGAATTTGAAAAATGAATACGAAATCGAAACCTGGCACAAAACAAAGCCCATTGCTACCCAACCTGTCAACGCGCCGTTCTTGTTGCCTCGACCACCGGAGTTCGTCCAACTCCGGCCACCACCTCATCTACCTTCCTACGTCCATCCCCTCAAGTTTCGTTGAACTCGGTTAACAGGGGAAGACGAACGAGACAAATTCTCGACCACACAAAAAATTAGTGTTAGAAACTTCAACCCATCGCCGCTACCACCACGACGAAATGGAGCGGCGACAATTATTTTTCCTACCACTACCATACGCTTCTCCACCACCTCGAACAACCTCGACCCGCCCAGATAAACACGTCGCCTGAATTCGATCAAAAGGCCTAATTCGAACATCATTAATTTGCTCTTACAACATCCCACTAAAAATCCTCAAATTCATGTTAAAAATCATCATTTTCAGTAAGGATTCAAGTTATATAATTGAATCAATATTTCGTGAAATTCGAAATTTGCAGAGATTAAAGTTTTTACTGTAACATTTGATTTTTTTACTTTATATGCATTTGTTATTTCACGAAACCATTTTTATATTTTAAATCATACTAAAACACAACTATTTTGTTTTGAAAACAAAACCTGATATTGATTAGAAACAAGGAAATGGATTTTTTCCTCTTTGTTGGTTTGGACCCTGTAAAGTAAACAGAGAGGAAGAACAGATGTAGACATAACACTTAAATCATATACACAAGTTAAACTTCTAGTTGATATTCACAGATGCTATCATTTCCACAAAGCATTCATATAGAGGTAGATACAACCATATTCATTTATAACAACTTCATTCTTTTTTTTTTAAATAAATAAATAAATAAATAAAGTTACTCACTTTGGTTTTCAACAGAAAGGAAGAACAGAACCTTCTTTGTGTTAATAGAGGCTTTGAATTTGCTGATGCAAGCCTTCTACTTGATGTTGAGTTTGTATTGATTTGTTTTGATATTTGTAAACTGAAGTTTTGCTTTAGTTTGAGATGTTATCATTCCAGATTTGCTTTGGTTTTGTTCAAGTTGTTGCTCATTTCAGTTTTACTCTTTTTTTTTTGTAAGTGAACAATCTGATGAAGGGGGTTGGTGTATATGTGAAGTTTGCAGGCCTATATCATCATGTTTGTACAGGGTATTAAAATAGGTTTGTAGGCTGAAGATGTTTTCTTTCTTTATTTATTTATTTTACTTCTTGGTTCGGCTGACAGAAAATATATTGTGCTAGTATTTAATGCCTTTGTACAAATCTATACCTATATCATACTTAAAGATATCTTGTTTGTACTTGAATGTATATATTTCTTCTTTTACTTTGTTAACTTCGGCTGAGAGATGATATGGCTAGCATTAAATGTTTGCCTAGATTTACACATCCATATTTATTAAATATTGTTTGTACACTATTAGTATATTTTAATCCCCCTTTAAAACTTTCAGCCTGCACACTTTGGTTTGTTAGCCATGCTATTCGAACTTGAATACTAAGTTGCTTGCATTATAATGTTTCATTTGTACAACAGGGAATGGTATTTGTTTATACCCTCAAGGACAGAGATCTTTTCTTTTGTTCCTTCTTTACTTTGCTTTTGCTTGTTCCAGGTTGTTTTTCCCTTTTATGTTTGTACTTTGTTAGCTTATATGCTTTGTTTTGATTGTTATTTTGTTTATATACTTGGTTTTGTTTATTTTACTCGGCTGAGAAGATATATATCAATGTGCTTAGGAGATGGGCATTAAATGCCATGTCCTATTAGTTTTACAACCCATCACTTATACTATTTGTTATCATGCATGTATTCTTTTGTTTGCATTTGTTAATTATTTTACCTAGACTTACTAATATCATGCTTATACTATTTTATTTCTGCATATACAGGTTTGTATTGCCCACTACTTTCTTTGTTTATACTAATATCTCCTTTTTGTTTGAATACTTGAATGTATTCTTGCTGTCTTTTATTTTGACTGGGAAAATGTATTTTGTTTTGTTTTGTCTTTATCTTTGCATTTGTTTTGTCACTTTGTTTGTTTATGCTTGCCATACTTACCTGGCAGCCTTTTCATTTCATGTTGATAAAAAAAATTCTAATGTATTTATTTAATACTTCACATAGTTTATTAATATTCCATTTGGCTTTATATTTGGTAAAAGTTTTATTACTTCTTTTGTTTCTATTTATATTGCCTTATTTTTATATGTTTTTTTTTTACTTGTTTTATACATATTTATATTTTTATTTGTTTGTTCTCTTGCATTTATTAGCTTTTTTTTTATTTGTTTATGCAGTATTGTAAATAAATTTCTATTTTAATTATGTTGTTTGAATTTAGCTATATGTTACTTTATCTTTTATAAATTTATCTTATTATATATATCTATTTGATTTGTCAAATTTATTTTCTAGCTTAAATATTTATTTTAACTTTAATGCTAATTGTTTTAATTTACATTTCGTATTTCAATTCCAAGAATCCAAAGTCGAATTCAAATTTTATTCCAAAATTTGTTCAAAATTTACATTAACTATCAATTTAAATAAAATTCAAAATTGGGGTCGTTACAGACTTCCCCCCTTAAAAAGAATTTCGTCCTCGAAATTCGCCAGAGAGAGATAACGAAGATAGATGAAAGATAGAGAAACAATTTCAATATTTTTTTCAGTTTAAAACTAAAGTATATCTATCAACCATATCAACCAAAGCAACCAATTCATCCAAACAAACAATTTTGGCCAAATTGGAGTTTATGTCCCATATTAATATCTCGAATTTCCTTCCTGGATCTACCAGGAACTATCAAAGAATTGGAAAGAGACGCTGAACAAAGAGATTGATAGAGAAAAGATTGTTTCCACTGTTGTTACAGAGTATTGACCAATTATAGTCGTATTTCCCTGTCCTCTATCTCGTTCTCTTCTTGCACCCATACTTACTATCAGTGGATAGTAAGAGGATTTACTGAGGCGTTAAAACGGATATCTTAAGGATTACTCATTCTGGGGATACTTCACCCTATCTCTAATGAGCTACTTAATGTGTTACACTCCTGAGCTAAAGTTCAACCCTTAGCTCTGATACCAAATGTAACGACGAGGATTTTGCCCACTCGAAAATCGACATCCATACTTCATATCATATTCGAATGTCATAGATTCGACCGTTCAAATCCGATTCGCCGGAGCTTATAACAACATTAAGTAAATAACACAGCGAAATAAAAGAATAATACATTGATATACAGCTTTGATACAATATCTGATACAACAGATGATCCAATAGATATCAATATACATCAGAGATATGATACAATAAAATAGCAACGGAAAAGAAAACGATAGATAACATCTAGCAGCGGAACAAAATAACTCTAAGATAGTCTTCAACGAAGAACTCCAAAAACTGCAACTCCATTTCCAAGAACCAATCCAGCAATAGCTCGAACTCCCAATAACGATGCAAAAAGATAGGCAAGACTGGTGCGATCCAAAGACTGAACTAACTACAGATAACCTACTAATCTGACTATCTGAAAAAAAAACCCAACTCTAGACTGCTCGTGTAGAAATATAATGAGCACCCAGAGTTTAGGAAAGAAAACAATAAACTCCAGATCAGTCGTGGGACTGGTGTGAGCAACAAAAACAGTTTATCTTTTAAACATTCAACAAAAGATTTCAAAGTCAATTCGCAATGCTTTTAAAAATGAGGCTACCATAAGGCCTCCCGCACACACACACAATGCAAACGCAGAATCGGAGGAGATTTCTCCTTATGATAGTCAAAGATGCTTGATACGCATTAAAAGAAACATTTGATATTATTACTAGTGCATAGTGTAGGAAAAATTCATTTCGAAAGTAGAATATAAATCTTAGCCAACATACGACCATTATCGTATGCCTACTATAGCTAACCATGTTCAATAGCAGGTTACCGCCACATTCCATGGCAGGTTATACAACTAATACTGTACAAGGTTCGTATTGTTTCTTTGGATTTCCAACGAATGATCAGGCCAAGGAACTTCCCATTGCCACATGAGAATGCCTCTGGATGGACATCCCCGAGAACCAAACCGGATCTCTACCAACACAAGGCCGGGTTACCCCTAACTGAGTAACAACTGACCGAATATGCCATCCCCCGGTCCTTTGGGACCTTTATCCGAGATCTCGTAATCAATTCACACAATCATAAAGTGTTTTCAACATGAGTAAGTATCTGGGCTCCATACCATGATACCACCCTTTTCCAGAAGGAAATGCACACATCCTAAAGGGCGCTACCCCTCATAACCTTGCTGCTTCTTTCCTGTTTTGACCATTCACGGGGTGTGAGGCTCGACGAAGTCACGTCCACAAAAACATACTTTATACAAAAGCCATGCTTTGGGTCAACAAATGATCATAGAAATGATCACCAGGATAGACGATCAAACAAATGATCCTATCATAAATAATCAACACAATGATCATTTCACAGCAACACTCAGCATGTCACATTACCAAATTGGGAATATATCGCTGATAACTTCAACTATATAATCTCTGAGCTCGTACGTCTCAGAGAAGGGTGTTAAACTAAGAGAATAAATTCTCCGCCACCAACAGAAATATATTTGAAAGAAATCGGCTTTATATCTCAATTTGTAATGTCAGACATACAATCCATACAAGTCTGTTCCGGGCTCGAACAGAACCGAAGGCACTTACAAAGAAGTCCTTGCAATCCGGATATTCACAATCCCGATCAGATTTCCCATCACTTAGGGAGTTTCTATACCGACGCGACTCGGTGCAGAAACAATCGATAGGTCATCCTATCGTTTTCGCAAATACCCGGTCTTCATCACCGGTCTTCAAATGCTATCCATAACGACGTATCACATATTCGGAATGGGATATACGACACAAAGGTCCTTTCCCGGCTAAACCGAATAGTGAGCACGATATTTCAAAAACAAATGGATAATGGGATTTCAATTAAGTCACAACTTAATAATTCAAAACTTTATTTCAAATGGTTTAATCCAATTACCATTTCAATCTTTAAACAAAAAGATTCATTTTTACAACCTTTAACGGTTTAAACAATTTTCACATTTTAATCTTTTAAACAAAAGATTCATTCACAGATTTTTTTTCCAAATCAATTTTCATTTCAATTTGATTAACTCGTTAAATCTTTAAATCAAAGATTTAACTTATAGCCTTCAAAAAAATTTCATTTCAATTTGATTTAAACAAATCATCAATTTAAATCTGTTAAAAATAAACAGATTAAATTCATAGCTTTCAAAAAGAATTCATTCATAACTTAGGAAAATCATTTCTCCATTCAATCTTGAAATTCCCCTAATTAACTGGAATCTCAGTTCTTATCTAAAAGTGTTTATCATTTGAAAACAACAGTTTTCATTTTGGAAATCTGATTCGTTTATACGAGTTGAAATCCTTGGGTTAAATTCAAATTCCCAAAAAAACAATACTTAAAAAATGATTTAACTTATAATGACTAGTATAATATCATTAACCCCTAGTTTCAAATTACAGAATTTAATTTGAATATTGAATTCAAATTTAAATTAAAGTATTTAAATTCCAACACTTAATCCAGTTATTCAAAATAAATTTCCATCTTTGAAATTCCATTTCAAAAGCTTTTCACTTCTATTCCAATTTCAATTCCAAAACATTTGAATTTAAAAATTCAAATTTTAAACTATTTCAAAAATCTGTGACTTAACCGATTTCCTCGTGAAATCCATAATTGTGTGTGTATGGTGTGGTCCAGGGGTTTAACACAATAGTGCAACATTATTCAGTCATCACAGATTAAAACACAGAAATATAGTTGATAAGCGATATAAACTATAACGCTTATCGCTCATTCACAGATTCACATTTAGTACACAGATATATCACAAGTAAATGGATAAATTTGTAACGACCCGTAAAGTTCGACCATTTAAAATTGTTTGTTTAATAGGATTTTTGTAATTTATTTTAGTTGAAAGAATAAAGGTGGTAGATAAATATTAAAATGAAGGCTAGAATAAATTATATAGAAGTGACTTAGAAACCTATTTAAAGACATTTGAATAAAATTCAAATGAATTAAGTAGAGAAAGAAAGAAAAATTCTTACCTGGACATAAAATTTAATATGGGAATATTAAACCAATTTAATGCAATAAAAGATTGTGAACGATAAATTGAATAGATTAAGAAACCCTGTTATTGCAAGTCAATAAATTTGTAAACCCTAATGAACATCTCAAAATTTATAAATTTATTGAAATTTAAGACATAGCATAAGCGTAGAACTATAGGTATGATGACAAACTTTTATAAATTGGCTAATTAAGGGTCAGCAAATTTATTTGGAAATCAAACTCAATTAAGGGTAAGTAATTATGATGGATTGATGGCATAAACGTTACTAAATTTTATCATAGTAACGGAAGTGCAGATGGAAGGCAACTGTAGAAATTTAAGTACGTATTAACAATTGAAAGGGACTGTCGATTGAATGGAGTACTTTAGGTTGTCTTACTAAATTTAGAATTTAACATAAGACAAATAGAAATAAATCAATAAACGTATAGATTTTAAGTTTATTATGATGAATTATTTTAGTGATATGACTTAGAATAAATGAAATAATTTGGGTTAATTGGTATTTAATGGAATTAAAGGTTGCAATATTCATAGGTAAGGATTTAGATGAAATAGATTGATGTATGAAATTTAATTGGATAAATGGCAATTAATTCCTTTAATTTGTGCAATTAATGTATGTTTAATTGATAACGATAAAAAGTTGATTTTTTTCAGTATAACCAACGTAAAATATTATCATAGCATGATACTTGGTTTGAATAGAAGGATCTGATTTAATGTGAAAATTTTTGTTCTAAGTATTGAATAAAATTGGGAATCAAATTTTTTTAATGATAATAACGTTAGTATTGGTTAATAAATAGATTCCAATGCAGTAACCAAATAAATGGAATAAGATGAGTATATATTGCATAGAAATGAAATGTAAATTGTCACATTTGGTTGGAGCTAATTTTTAGAAACATATAAATGTTGAATCAGTAAATATTAAATTCCATTTAATATAAGAATTCAAAGGTGGAAGATTTACATTTGGATTGGAAATTTGATAGTTATTAATTAAAAGTGACCATTGAATAAATTTATGCAAACGTGATATAATGTAAATAGATGGGGATCAACTTTTATTTATGTGGTTAAGGGAATTTAATTTCTATAGTATGATAATCGAAATTAATGGAAGTTGGAATAGCTAATTTATATGTTAGTTGAAATTAGCTAGAATGTGTAGATATTGAATGATAGTAAAAAAAAAAAAAAAAAAATTTAAGGGATATAAAAGTTTCAATTATACATGGAAATTCATACTCGCCATAAAAGGTTAATTGAGACCAAAGAAGTAGTATAGGAATCTAACCTTCTTTATAAATTTGGATTTATTGCAATAGTTAATTTCATAAAATAAAGGTAAAGCTAATTCAAATTTAACTGGACCATTGTTGGTATAACTTTAGAAGCAAGATTTATTTATGATTTGAGTATTTAATTCAACAAGTGGTATTTACGACAAATGAAATAGAATTGAACGTAAAATATTACGTTATTAAATGGAAATGGAATTTGTAAACATTGAGTGAAATCTTAAACTAATGTTAGTATTCGTCGTATTTACAACAAATACTTTGAATAATAGAAAGGAAGTGAATATAATAAATTAATCAAATTTATAGTGTTGAATTCAATTGGATTGGAATTAATAAATAGTTAAGAAAAATAAGGGTTATTAATAATTTGGAATTTAATTATGGTAAAAAGGCTAATTGCAATCAAGATAATGAGTTGAAATGGAAATCCAATTATTTATTTAGTTAGATTTTGTTGAGAGTATAAGGGTATAAGTTTTAATAATTGAGTTTTAGAATAAAATTTTAAATTTCCTAATAATAAGAAAGTGCGGATATTAACGCTGCAAATTAATATACTTATACATTTTAATTCAAATTCAAGCGTGTTAAATCAATTGGAACTGATTGAATTATCTTAGTAATGAAATTGGCTAATAATAGAAGTTGAAAAATAAAGTTTGTTTTTATGATTTATTTAATTTATTTAATAAATATTAAAAATAGCCATTTTTGTCACGGACTCGGATTTCGACGAAACCAGTTTCATCGGATCCGTAACGTTGAATTATAATAATGTTTCAATTTTCGTAGCGATCGGACTTGTCGTTTGATCGTACGGACTCGAAACGCCTTGAAATTTACGCATTTTGAAATCAATGTGAAATTTTTGTTTTTAGCATAACTTCTTCATACGATCGAATTTGGTCGCGAAACTTTTTCCATTGCGTTCAGAATATTTTAAAACACCTATTTGGATATATAGTTTTAACAAATCCGACTCCGGAGGCATAGCGGGCTTTTTGGACCATGGTTTGTCACGCACGTTCGCGTATCCAGTCTAGCTACCCTACCTCTAGCCTATCTATAAATATACATCTATAAACCCTAGCTCCTTTCTTTTTCATTTGCTGTACGTTCATTTCTTCACTCTTTTCTCTTCCCCAAATGTATACATCTCAGATCCAATTCCAGATCTATCCACAGTTCAAAATCAAAAGTCAAAACTCAAAAATTTCAGAAAATTTCAGAAAAAATATATGTTGATGTTTTCGATACGCGTAATCTACTGGTGAAATTCGTTTTTCAATTGGAGCTGTCGTTCATTCAGAATAAATTCAAACAGCCCCAAAACCGTTCATCATCGTCGCGCAAAACTTCGTCGGATCGAGATTCTGTTTCTGGGTTTTGAAGAGGGAACCGAGGGGATCGCATGTATGTAGTTTGTTTCGAGTTTCAACGGTTGGATTGGCGGGAATTTTGGATTAGGGTTTCGGCCAAGGGGAGAAGATGGCGGCGGCTGTGCATTGTGGGGATCTGCGTGCGTCCCAGGCAAGCGCGCATGTTTATTTTTTTCAATATGTGTCATTTTGTGTATTTCTAATTTTGAATTCAATCACCATTTTTCGCCATAACTTTCTCATACGAACTCGGATTCACACGAATTTTTTTTTTGTTAGGATCGTAATTTAATTCCGGACTCGATGACGCTGGTTTGGACGAATTCTGAGACGGACGAATTTTTGAGTTTAAATTGAATTTAAATTCGATTTAAATTCAAAAGGTGAGTGTTTTAACCCACTCACAATTACTAGAAGCTTTTATGTTTGTTAAATAAATTTTAGAAATGAATAGAAATTTATTTATGAGCTTTTGGCATGTTATTTCATCCATATCTGTTGAATTGCATTTTATTGAATTTAGCTGTTAATTAAATTGATTGATTGCGTATTAATTGGCTGTTAGAAATTATTGTTGCGTATGAACTGCTAGTTAACAGTTATATAAATTATTACTGAATATAAACTGTTAGAGTAATAGTTGTTAAATTTAATTTGAATAAAATTGCCAGTTATTACCTGTTATATATTATCAAACATATATTGTTATTGATTGATATGGATGGATGTTTGTGATTGGATGATGGATGTTTGTGATTGGATTTTGGACGTGTTGTTGAATGGATGTTTATTGATATCATTAAACTGCAAGTTAGCATACATTTTACATTTCATTCGGGATTGTGGTTTGAAATGATATATAACCGCAAATTTTTATTTTTAAATTGCGGATTGAAATGATAAATATCTGTATCACTTGACCATAGGATAGAAAATTATATACAGGCACCGTGGTCTATATATAACTATTTTAATGTGATTTCTATGGGTTGGATAGAATACGGTTTATAAATCTTAAATTTTATACTGTATAAATATTTTTCTTCCGTATTTATATACATGTAAAGTTGGAATTTTTGAAATTAAAAAGTGTATAAATTCCTTTATATAAAATGGAAGAAAATTTAGAAAATGGAGTTTGATAAATTTATATCTTATGTTTAAATATTAAGTTGGAATTTTGAAGATATGATATTTATAATTGGATTTTTCCCAAAATATATTGAAATGAATATTCTAGTAAAATTTGAATTTGGAAGTATATATATATTTTACTAGAAATTGAAGTCTTATTATTTTGGATTTTATGTGAATATTCAAGGCTAATTAATAGAACATTTGATTTGAAAGAATAAAATCCAACTTTAGTGGAAATATTTATACTCAAAATGGATATACGTATATATATATATGAATTTATTGAAATGGTTTTGGAACTTGAAGCGATATTAAATTTTGGTTTTAACTTTAAATAAAGAAATGTATTGTAAAGCCACGAGAAATATTTCTTTTCAAAGTAACATTTAAGTTAAACCACTTATTTTATATACTGTTGAATATCCAAACCATTTAGTTTGAAGGTAATGGTTTTAAATTCTATGGATTTCGAAGTGTTATATTAAGAGTTAAATTTCCAAATATTTGGTTCAAGGAATTTTATTAATAAAAGGTGACAAAATTTTGGAAAGGAAAATATTCGGAAACGATATCATTGATTTGGGTTTGCATAAATTAATATCAAAATGAATTGTTGGGTTTAAAAGAAGAAATGATATCGTAATATTATGGTTTTGAAATGAATTTTATTCTGGTTTTAAAAGTATAAATTGTTTTAAATGACCGCGGTGTTATAATAACGATTGGTTGGCAAAGAGACCGGGATCGGATATGGACATACTCTCTGTCGATACCGAAAACCACTTTGACTAACCGTGTAAGCGGTGGAGATTCCAGAATGAAGTAGGTGGTGGTGACGTTTCCTGTAAGGTAAATACGTGGACCCAACTCCCGTGAGTTGGCATAAGGTGGCTAAAACAGGAGCGCTTGACGGGTTAATGAGGTCATTCCTCTGATCGGACACTCCTCTTCGATATTATACTATGACTTTGGATTGATTCAGTGGCCACTTCTATTTTTTTTGATTTGGGGAGTTGTTTCGAGGTGGGCGGTTGCTGCGGCTTCGCGTTACCATCGGCCCGGACGCGTAATTGGTATATCTACCCTGGCATTGCCTAGTTGTGCCGTGTCACCTACCATACCGAGCCTTGTACGAGTTTGGATTTCTCCCGTAGCCCGTGTGGTATCCTCTAGTGGCTTCCCGATCAGGAGGGACTATGATATTGGACGGACTACTGGGACTATTACGTGTTAAGGGCTATATGGGTAACCCCTTAACGCTATTTAAAAGTAAGTTTATTTTATAAATAGACACTATTATAATAGCGCAATATACTACATAGTAAATAGTTTAACGGATCCTTAGGAGATGTAAATCCCGAACATCTCTTGAGTTACTGTACTCATATTTATTTCTGTTTATTTAACTCACATAAGATTTTCTAGTCTGACTCGAGTGTTTTGTCTTTTCAAATTCGCTCGGGTCAGTCCGAGCGTTTCAGGATAGCAGATTTTAGCTTTGGAGGACGAAGACGAAGAATCAGTATATATTTTATCTATAGTATTGCACCACACTCTTTCTATTCCGCTGCATTGCTTGTATTGGTATGTGTAACTCTGATATTTATTGTAAAAGAAGAATCAAGCTTTTGTAAACTGTTTATGAACTGTATATTTGTTATTATATTTTATCCTTCCGCTGTGAGATTCTATTTTCGTTTTATTTCTTCTCTATTTTTCTTATTTACCCCATAACAATCCGCCCTTGCGTATGTTTTGAATTGGCACGAGTGTCGGTTTAAAGTGTGCGAAAAGGCGGGATGTTACAGTTGGTATCAGAGCCAGGTTTAGCGATAAACCTTGGCTTTGTGGGGTTTGACTCTTTGTTAATAGGGTAGAAATATCCTATGGGAGTCGCTGAGTGTATATATATGAGAGAGCGTATTTGTTAGTGTTAATAAAAGATTTTGATATTGTGTTAATCTGTTCCGCTTTGTATTTATAAATTCTGGTTGATGCATGGGACGCTATGCCATCAATAGGGATTTCTAAACACTTAATAGGACAGACCGACATAATATTTGTTTTTAATATAGGTGAATGAAATAATTTTGCCTATTATATTTTCTATACATAAAAATATTTTTATAAAGATATATATTTGGTTGCTATAGATTGGATGTTAGGTAATAAAAATGTTCATAATAATTGGAGCTAAGTTGAAATTACAATGAATCAAATTGGAAATTTTAGAACTTAAGTCCGGGATTTTTGAAAATCTGTTTTCAAAGGATTTATAAAATATAATGATTTGGTTTATAAGTATTTTCTTATACAAATATTTAGATAATTCGGAAGAATCGTTTAAAAGAAGATTTTGGAGAAAATAAATTCTGTACTTTCCTCTCTGTCGCTGGAAAATAAATTCAGTGATGACGGCCGCATCATCGACTTTCATTTTCGAGTTTCGAAGGGGAAAGGCCACTGTAGTAAATTCTACTGCATATTTGTTTTGAAATTATTTAAAATTTTATTGTTCTAAATATAATTAGAGATATTGAGTTGTAAGAACTTATTTATCTATTATTTTGAAATAAATTGAAATTTAACCCGGTATTTAATTCTAAATTTTTCCATTAATTAATTGTTAAAATTTAGTGAAATAAAAAGTTGAGTAATAAATGAATTGAAACCTCTAATAAATAAGAGAATAATTGCAAAGCTATTAAGAAGAATTTGCATAAATATGAGATAAAAGAGTAATATGGATAAACATTAAATTTAATTAAAGAATGGAGATTTAACTTGTATAAGTTCAATTGCATTTTCTTTAACATAAATAACTTACCCATATATAAAAGTTGAAATGTTAAATAAGAAACTAGAATTGAATATTTTACTAGTAGGAATTTAGGAAATAATGAAGTATTCAATAGATTACTGTTATAATAAGAATTTAATGGTATAAACTTAGGTTATAATTGAAATTTATTGAAATAAAGTTAAGAATTATTAATAGATGATATGAACCTAAGTATATAAAATAAAATTCTAAATAAGAATTGATTGTAGGATTATTAGTTTAAGTATGTCTTAAGTCTCCCCTATTCTATTATAATAGAAAGTAGGAAGAATTGAAATGACTGTAATCCATAGTTAATGGATAAATAAAAACATCCACTTATAAGAATGAATGTTAGCCGATTTAGAAATTAAGGGAAATCTTACAAGTAAAGATATTCAAAATATTTGTTGTTATTAATGAGAATTTATTTTATAGACTTAAGTTATAAAAGGAAACTTAAGTAATAAAAAGGAAATACAATTGTAATGAATTTTGGGATAATTGGAAAATAAAACTTGTAAGAAATAAAGAAATTCTTCCATAAATGAAGGAATGAAAATCAAACACTGAATTATGAAATAAATGTATAATAAGCTATTTTGGTGTTGATTTGAATTGTTTGGTTGATGTATGTTTGTTGGGTAAGGAATTGTGGAGTTGTTGGATGAACAAATAATCTATCTTTGTTCCATCTAAGGCTGTTGAGCAACGGATGTACTTGATAGTTATTCTTCGTTCGTACAATTTCAGAATTTGAACCCGAACAACTAATGGTTGTTGATTGAATGATTGTTGTTTGTGGTGTGTGCTGTTTGTTAAAATGTATGGTTGTTGCATTTGATTTGGATATGAATGATTGAATCTACCCAAACATTTCACTGTAATATAGATATTTAACTTTTAGATTTTATAAGTGTATACAGGTGATGGAAGCCACTGCTACTGCTTTGGTTTCATAGAAATATAAGCGTATTGCCCGACAATTAGGTACGTTTCCGGATTACGTTTAAAGCGCTATTTTATATATTTTCCCGAGTTGGGATATTTTATTTTGGATATATGTGTAATATATTTGTATATTTGGATATTATATTTTCTCCAGAGTCTCTCCGTACAAAGGAGACTCTGCCAAAAATTTTCGAAAATTTTGGACTCAGAATTTTGTTAAAGATATTTTTCCAACTTTAATAATTCAAGTATTAAAAGACATAATGATTATAAAACAAGTGTATCTCATTAAAGGAAATTAATTTAGTAAATTATTGTTATAAGTTAATATTTGAAATTAGATATACTGTTTTATTCTTCCTTCTCCCTTCCTTTTCCTTTTCGGGGACGAAAAGTTTTGAGTGGGGGAGAGTGTAACGACCCGTAAAGTTCGACCATTTAAAATTGTTTGTTTAATAGGATTTTTGTAATTTATTTTAGTTAAAAGAATAAAGGTGGTAGATAAATATTAAAATGAAGGCTAGAATAAATTATATAGAAGTGACTTAGAAACCTATTTAAAGACATTTGAATAAAATTCAAATGAATTAAGTAGAGAAAGAAAGAAAAATTCTTACCTGGACATAAAATTTAATATGGGAATATTAAACCAATTTAATGCAATAAAAGATTGTGAACGATAAATTGAATAGATTAAGAAACCCTGTTATTGCAAGTCAATAAATTTGTAAACCCTAATGAACATCTCAAAATTTATAAATTTATTGAAATTTAAGACATAGCATAAGCGTAGAACTATAGGTATGATGACAAACTTTTATAAATTGGCTAATTAAGGGTCAGCAAATTTATTTGGAAATCAAACTCAATTAAGGGTAAGTAATTATGATGGATTGATGGCATAAACGTTACTAAATTTTATCATAGTAACGGAAGTGCAGATGGAAGGCAACTGTAGAAATTTAAGTACGTATTAACAATTGAAAGGGACTGTCGATTGAATGGAGTACTTTAGGTTGTCTTACTAAATTTAGAATTTAACATAAGACAAATAGAAATAAATCAATAAACGTATAGATTTTAAGTTTATTATGATGAATTATTTTAGTGATATGACTTAGAATAAATGAAATAATTTGGGTTAATTGGTATTTAATGGAATTAAAGGTTGCAATATTCATAGGTAAGGATTTAGATGAAATAGATTGATGTATGAAATTTAATTGGATAAATGGCAATTAATTCCTTTAATTTGTGCAATTAATGTATGTTTAATTGATAACGATAAAAAGTTGATTTTTTTCAGTATAACCAACGTAAAATATTATCATAGCATGATACTTGGTTTGAATAGAAGGATCTGATTTAATGTGAAAATTTTTGTTCTAAGTATTGAATAAAATTGGGAATCAAATTTTTTTAATGATAATAACGTTAGTATTGGTTAATAAATAGATTCCAATGCAGTAACCAAATAAATGGAATAAGATGAGTATATATTGCATAGAAATGAAATGTAAATTGTCACATTTGGTTGGAGCTAATTTTTAGAAACATATAAATGTTGAATCAGTAAATATTAAATTCCATTTAATATAAGAATTCAAAGGTGGAAGATTTACATTTGGATTGGAAATTTGATAGTTATTAATTAAAAGTGACCATTGAATAAATTTATGCAAACGTGATATAATGTAAATAGATGGGGATCAACTTTTATTTATGTGGTTAAGGGAATTTAATTTCTATAGTATGATAATCGAAATTAATGGAAGTTGGAATAGCTAATTATTATGTTAGTTGAAATTAGCTAGAATGTGTAGATATTGAATGATAGTAAAAAAAAAAAAAAAAAAAATTTAAGGGATATAAAAGTTTCAATTATACATGGAAATTCATACTCGCCATAAAAGGTTAATTGAGACCAAAGAAGTAGTATAGGAATCTAACCTTCTTTATAAATTTGGATTTATTGCAATAGTTAATTTCATAAAATAAAGGTAAAGCTAATTCAAATTTAACTGGACCATTGTTGGTATAACTTTAGAAGCAAGATTTATTTATGATTTGAGTATTTAATTCAACAAGTGGTATTTACGACAAATGAAATAGAATTGAACGTAAAATATTACGTTATTAAATGGAAATGGAATTTGTAAACATTGAGTGAAATCTTAAACTAATGTTAGTATTCGTCGTATTTACAACAAATACTTTGAATAATAGAAAGGAAGTGAATATAATAAATTAATCAAATTTATAGTGTTGAATTCAATTGGATTGGAATTAATAAATAGTTAAGAAAAATAAGGGTTATTAATAATTTGGAATTTAATTATGGTAAAAAGGCTAATTGCAATCAAGATAATGAGTTGAAATGGAAATCCAATTATTTATTTAGTTAGATTTTGTTGAGAGTATAAGGGTATAAGTTTTAATAATTGAGTTTTAGAATAAAATTTTAAATTTCCTAATAATAAGAAAGTGCGGATATTAACGCTGCAAATTAATATACTTATACATTTTAATTCAAATTCAAGCGTGTTAAATCAATTGGAACTGATTGAATTATCTTAGTAATGAAATTGGCTAATAATAGAAGTTGAAAAATAAAGTTTGTTTTTATGATTTATTTAATTTATTTAATAAATATTAAAAATAGCCATTTTTGTCACGGACTCGGATTTCGACGAAACCAGTTTCATCGGATCCGTAACGTTGAATTATAATAATGTTTCAATTTTCGTAGCGATCGGACTTGTCGTTTGATCGTACGGACTCGAAACGCCTTGAAATTTACGCATTTTGAAATCAATGTGAAATTTTTGTTTTTAGCATAACTTCTTCATACGATCGAATTTGGTCGCGAAACTTTTTCCATTGCGTTCAGAATATTTTAAAACACCTATTTGGATATATAGTTTTAACAAATCCGACTCCGGAGGCATAGCGGGCTTTTTGGACCATGGTTTGTCACGCACGTTCGCGTATCCAGTCTAGCTACCCTACCTCTAGCCTATCTATAAATATACATCTATAAACCCTAGCTCCTTTCTTTTTCATTTGCTGTACGTTCATTTCTTCACTCTTTTCTCTTCCCCAAATGTATACATCTCAGATCCAATTCCAGATCTATCCACAGTTCAAAATCAAAAGTCAAAACTCAAAAATTTCAGAAAATTTCAGAAAAAATATATGTTGATGTTTTCGATACGCGTAATCTACTGGTGAAATTCGTTTTTCAATTGGAGCTGTCGTTCATTCAGAATAAATTCAAACAGCCCCAAAACCGTTCATCATCGTCGCGCAAAACTTCGTCGGATCGAGATTCTGTTTCTGGGTTTTGAAGAGGGAACCGAGGGGATCGCATGTATGTAGTTTGTTTCGAGTTTCAACGGTTGGATTGGCGGGAATTTTGGATTAGGGTTTCGGCCAAGGGGAGAAGATGGCGGCGGCTGTGCATTGTGGGGATCTGCGTGCGTCCCAGGCAAGCGCGCATGTTTATTTTTTTCAATATGTGTCATTTTGTGTATTTCTAATTTTGAATTCAATCACCATTTTTCGCCATAACTTTCTCATACGAACTCGGATTCACACGAATTTTTTTTTTGTTAGGATCGTAATTTAATTCCGGACTCGATGACGCTGGTTTGGACGAATTCTGAGACGGACGAATTTTTGAGTTTAAATTGAATTTAAATTCGATTTAAATTCAAAAGGTGAGTGTTTTAACCCACTCACAATTACTAGAAGCTTTTATGTTTGTTAAATAAATTTTAGAAATGAATAGAAATTTATTTATGAGCTTTTGGCATGTTATTTCATCCATATCTGTTGAATTGCATTTTATTGAATTTAGCTGTTAATTAAATTGATTGATTGCGTATTAATTGGCTGTTAGAAATTATTGTTGCGTATGAACTGCTAGTTAACAGTTATATAAATTATTACTGAATATAAACTGTTAGAGTAATAGTTGTTAAATTTAATTTGAATAAAATTGCCAGTTATTACCTGTTATATATTATCAAACATATATTGTTATTGATTGATATGGATGGATGTTTGTGATTGGATGATGGATGTTTGTGATTGGATTTTGGACGTGTTGTTGAATGGATGTTTATTGATATCATTAAACTGCAAGTTAGCATACATTTTACATTTCATTCGGGATTGTGGTTTGAAATGATATATAACCGCAAATTTTTATTTTTAAATTGCGGATTGAAATGATAAATATCTGTATCACTTGACCATAGGATAGAAAATTATATACAGGCACCGTGGTCTATATATAACTATTTTAATGTGATTTCTATGGGTTGGATAGAATACGGTTTATAAATCTTAAATTTTATACTGTATAAATATTTTTCTTCCGTATTTATATACATGTAAAGTTGGAATTTTTGAAATTAAAAAGTGTATAAATTCCTTTATATAAAATGGAAGAAAATTTAGAAAATGGAGTTTGATAAATTTATATCTTATGTTTAAATATTAAGTTGGAATTTTGAAGATATGATATTTATAATTGGATTTTTCCCAAAATATATTGAAATGAATATTCTAGTAAAATTTGAATTTGGAAGTATATATATATTTTACTAGAAATTGAAGTCTTATTATTTTGGATTTTATGTGAATATTCAAGGCTAATTAATAGAACATTTGATTTGAAAGAATAAAATCCAACTTTAGTGGAAATATTTATACTCAAAATGGATATACGTATATATATATATGAATTTATTGAAATGGTTTTGGAACTTGAAGCGATATTAAATTTTGGTTTTAACTTTAAATAAAGAAATGTATTGTAAAGCCACGAGAAATATTTCTTTTCAAAGTAACATTTAAGTTAAACCACTTATTTTATATACTGTTGAATATCCAAACCATTTAGTTTGAAGGTAATGGTTTTAAATTCTATGGATTTCGAAGTGTTATATTAAGAGTTAAATTTCCAAATATTTGGTTCAAGGAATTTTATTAATAAAAGGTGACAAAATTTTGGAAAGGAAAATATTCGGAAACGATATCATTGATTTGGGTTTGCATAAATTAATATCAAAATGAATTGTTGGGTTTAAAAGAAGAAATGATATCGTAATATTATGGTTTTGAAATGAATTTTATTCTGGTTTTAAAAGTATAAATTGTTTTAAATGACCGCGGTGTTATAATAACGATTGGTTGACAAAGAGACCGGGATCGGATATGGACATACTCTCTGTCGATACCGAAAACCACTTTGACTAACCGTGTACGCGGTGGAGATTCCAGAATGAAGTAGGTGGTGGTGACGTTTCCTGTAAGGTAAATACGTGGACCCAACTCCCGTGAGTTGGCATAAGGTGGCTAAAACAGGAGCGCTTGACGGGTTAATGAGGTCATTCCTCTGATCGGACACTCCTCTTCGATATTATACTATGACTTTGGATTGATTCAGTGGCCACTTCTATTTTTTTTGATTTGGGGAGTTGTTTCGAGGTGGGCGGTTGCTGCGGCTTCGCGTTACCATCGGCCCGGACGCGTAATTGGTATATCTACCCTGGCATTGCCTAGTTGTGCCGTGTCACCTACCATACCGAGCCTTGTACGAGTTTGGATTTCTCCCGTAGCCCGTGTGGTATCCTCTAGTGGCTTCCCGATCAGGAGGGACTATGATATTGGACGGACTACTGGGACTATTACGTGTTAAGGGCTATATGGGTAACCCCTTAACGCTATTTAAAAGTAAGTTTATTTTATAAATAGACACTATTATAATAGCGCAATATACTACATAGTAAATAGTTTAACGGATCCTTAGGAGATGTAAATCCCGAACATCTCTTGAGTTACTGTACTCATATTTATTTCTGTTTATTTAACTCACATAAGATTTTCTAGTCTGACTCGAGTGTTTTGTCTTTTCAAATTCGCTCGGGTCAGTCCGAGCGTTTCAGGATAGCAGATTTTAGCTTTGGAGGACGAAGACGAAGAATCAGTATATATTTTATCTATAGTATTGCACCACACTCTTTCTATTCCGCTGCATTGCTTGTATTGGTATGTGTAACTCTGATATTTATTGTAAAAGAAGAATCAAGCTTTTGTAAACTGTTTATGAACTGTATATTTGTTATTATATTTTATCCTTCCGCTGTGAGATTCTATTTTCGTTTTATTTCTTCTCTATTTTTCTTATTTACCCCATAACAATCCGCCCTTGCGTATGTTTTGAATTGGCACGAGTGTCGGTTTAAAGTGTGCGAAAAGGCGGGATGTTACAAAATTACACACAACTCAATTCACAGAACAAAATATCATAGATCAAATAGGATAATCAATTCAAGGCATCCCATACAAAACAATCATTCATAAGTAATTCAAGCATCCAATAATCATTTATAAACAGGATTTATTAATCGATTAATCCTATGTAATTCAGTTTATCTCCAATTAAATTAATTACTTATGAATTTATTATCCAATTCTGATTAGATTATTTTCATTAAGTAATTACATTTAAATCATTTATAATTGATTATCTAATTTATTTAATCCAATAAATCATTAACATTAATCACTTTAAATCAATTACTTAATAATCCTTAGTTAATTATTCTTATTGACTAATAATATTTCTTAATCACTTTCTTAAGAAATTATCTTAGATTAATTTAATCATTTCTAATTATAAATTAATCTAAATTAATTATTTATAAATTAAATAAATCATTCTTTAATTACCATATTAATTTAGTCATTTTATTACCTTAATTATCTCTAAGATAACAAATTTCTTTATTAATGATTTCATTAATCATTTAAGTGTAATTTAAACATTACACTTTTAAATTCAAATTTAAATTCTATTTTGAATTTAAGAATCAAAATGAACATATATTTAAACATTAACCAATCTAAATATTGATTTATAAACCTTAAAATAAATGTAAAAAAAATATTTATTATTTACATAGGAAACCTATATAAGAAAAACCTTTGAATTAATTTACTTAAATTTTAAGCTTTTAAATTACATTACATTTTAACTTGCAATTTCAAGTTTAAAATCAACATTTAACCTTCCATTAGAAATTCTTTTATAAAATAACTTTATCAAAAATCAAGTTTAAACATTTGTTTGGAACAAATTTACTTTCTTTTAAAAAAACTATTTTAATTTGAACTTGTTTGAAAACACATTCATGTTTAAAACAAATTTAAAAAAAACAAAATTTTTTTTTTCCCAGAAAACTGTCAGGTTTTAAACAAGAACCTGAAACAAACACTGACCCAAAGCAATTCTCGTCTGCTTCGGGTCAAACTCGAACGTGCTTCGAGCAAACCCACGCGTTTACTCGAGTCAAACTCGAGAATGTCCAGAAACCACTTACCATCAAAATTCCCAGATCTCTCACAAGTGCACGTGCACGTGCACCGCTCCATCGCCTCCCTCCGGCCATTGCCACTAAGTCGAGCAAGTCGCCGATCACCCACACACCATCCCCCAACCATCTGAAGGTCGCCATCTGTTCGAATTTGAAAAATGAATACGAAATCGAAACCTGGCACAAAACAAAGCCCATTGCTACCCAACCTGTCAACGCGCCGTTCTTGTTGCCTCGACCACCGGAGTTCGTCCAACTCCGGCCACCACCTCATCTACAATCCTACGTCCATCCCCTCAAGTTTCGTTGAACTCGGTTAACAGGGGAACGCGAACGAGACAAATTCTCGACCACACTAAAAATTAGGGTTAGAAACTTCAACCCATCGCCGCTACCACCACGACGAAATGGAGCGGCGACAATTATTTTTCCTACCACTACCATAGGCTTCTCCACCACCTCGAACAACCTCGACCCGCCCAGATAAACACGTCGCTTGAATTCGATCAAAAGGCCTAATTCGAACATCATTAATTTGCTCTTACAACATCCCACTAAAAATCCTCAAATTCATGTTAAAAATCATCATTTTCAGTAAGGATTCAAGTTATATACTTGAATCAATATTTCGTGAAATTCGAAATTTCCAGAGATTAAAGTTTTTACTGTAACATTTGATTTTTTTACTTTATATGCATTTATTATTTCACGAAACCATTTTTAAATTTTAACTCATACTAAAACACAACTATTTTGTTTTGAAAACAAAACCTGATATTGATTAGAAATAAGGAAATGGATTTTTTCCTCTTTGTTGGTTTGGACCCTGTAAAGTAAACAGAGAGGAAGAACAGATGTAGACATAACACTTAAATCATATACACAAGTTAAACTTCTAGTTGATATTCACAGATGCTATCATTTCCACAAAGCATTCATATAGAGGTAGATACAACCATATTCATTTATAACAACTTCATTCTTTTTTTTTTAAATAAATAAATAAATAAATAAAGTTACTCACTTTGGTTTTCAACAGAAAGGAAGAACAGAACCTTCTTTGTGTTAATAGAGGCTTTGAATTTGCTGATGCAAGCCTTCTACTTGATGTTGAGTTTGTATTGATTTGTTTTGATATTTGTAAACTGAAGTTTTGCTTTAGTTTGAGATGTTATCATTCCAGATTTGCTTTGGTTTTGTTCAAGTTGTTGCTCATTTCAGTTTTACTCTTTTTTTTTTGTAAGTGAACAATCTGATGAAGGGGGTTGGTGTATATGTGAAGTTTGCAGGCCTATATCATCATGTTTGTACAGGGTATTAAAATAGGTTTGTAGGCTGAAGATGTTTTCTTTCTTTATTTATTTATTTTACTTCTTGGTTCGGCTGACAGAAAATATATTGTGCTAGTATTTAATGCCTTTGTACAAATCTATACCTATATCATACTTAAAGATATCTTGTTTGTACTTGAATGTATATATTTCTTCTTTTACTTTGTTAACTTCGGCTGAGAGATGATATGGCTAGCATTAAATGTTTGCCTAGATTTACACATCCATATTTATTAAATATTGTTTGTACACTATTAGTATATTTTAATCCCCCTTTAAAACTTTCAGCCTGCACACTTTGGTTTGTTAGCTATGCTATTCGAACTTGAATACTAAGTTGCTTGCATTATAATGTTTCATTTGTACAACAGGGAATGGTATTTGTTTATACCCTCAAGGACAGAGATCTTTTCTTTTGTTCCTTCTTTACTTTTCTTTTGCTTGTTCCAGGTTGTTTTTCCCTTTTATGTTTGTACTTTGTTAGCTTATATGCTTTGTTTTGATTGTTATTTTGTTTATATACTTGGTTTTGTTTATTTTACTCGGCTGAGAAGATATATATCAATGTGCTGAGGAGATGGGCATTAAATGCCATGTCCTATTAGTTTTACAACCCATCACTTATACTATTTGTTATCATGCATGTATTCTTTTGTTTGCATTTGTTAATTATTTTACCTAGACTTACTAATATCATGCTTATACTATTTTATTTCTGCATATACAGGTTTGTATTGCCCACTACTTTCTTTGTTTATACTAATATCTTCCTTTTTGTTTGAATACTTGAATGTATTCTTGCTGTCTTTTATTTTGACTGGGAAAATGTATTTTTTTTTTGTTTTGTCTTTATCTTTGCATTTGTTTTGTCACTTTGTTTGTTTATGCTTGCCATACTTACCTGGCAGCCTTTTCATTTCATGTTGATAAAAAAATTTCTAATGTATTTATTTAATACTTCACATAGTTTATTAATATTCCATTTGGCTTTATATTTGGTAAAAGTTTTATTACTTCTTTTGTTTCTATTTATATTGCCTTATTTTTATATGTTTTTTTTTTACTTGTTTTATACATATTTATATTTTTATTTGTTTGTTCTCTTGCATTTATTAGCTTTTTTTTATTTGTTTATGCAGTATTGTAAATAAATTTCTATTTTAATTATGTTGTTTGAATTTAGCTATATGTTACTTTATCTTTTATAAATTTATCTTATTATATATATCTATTTGATTTGTCAAATTTATTTTCTAGCTTAAATATTTATTTTAACTTTAATGCTAATTGTTTTAATTTACATTTCGTATTTCAATTCCAAGAATCCAAAGTCGAATTCAAATTTTATTCCAAAATTTGTTCAAAATTTACATTAACTATCAATTTAAATAAAATTCAAAATTGGGGTCGTTACAATTATGGACTTTATTATTATTGTTATTATTTCCCGTTTGATTTTAAATCTTTATCTGAGATATAGAGTTTTCTCATTTCCTCTTTATTCTTCTAGGATAATTTAATTCCTAAATTTAAAATAATTGTTTATTTCTTTTAAATAATAACATTGAAGATTAAGTTTCATTAACTTTCTGTTTATTTAAATTTTTCTTCCCATACTCAAGATATATTTATTAAAATTTTAATGTCACTTTATTTCCTTTCCAGTTCATTCATAAATTTATTCAACTTTTCTAAAATTATTTTATTTGCAATTTCACTTCTTTTATTTTCATTTCCAAAATCAAATGTATATTTTTGGTAATTCGTCATACCCAATTATATCAACCAAGCCATAGCATTCCATGCATCCACATAATTCATTATAGAATATCAAACAATCAGAACAGAGAATATAAAATAATTTAAATAAAAGTTGAGGGGTCCAGTTGGATCCCTCCAACCTGTTTTCCCTGCATCCACAAATGTTAGCATCAAATAATATGCCAATTTCAAATTATACTATAATATATCACATCAATCAATTCAGCCATTCAAACAATTATTTAAATTTTGATCATTTAAATTTAAATTTCAACTGAGTGAGATTAACTCACCTCGAATTTGTTTGCAGTCCAATCCGGACTAGCTTGTTTCCAATATTATCGACCTTGTACAAACATTATAGGATTTATTAATATTTGAACTACTCGAACAATTTATTATCATTTATTTAGTTAAAATTTTACGTAATAATTTGATCTAAACAATTTTCCCTTTTAACTATATATATATATATATACACTTATAAAATAGATTATAGATTCTAAGAAACTATTTTATATATACTTCCAATATATTTTATTTTATATTTTTTTTCTTTTTTCAAACCTGACTAGATATATATAATTAAAACTAATACAAGTCTTTAAATTTACTGTAACCGTTTCTCTGCCTATTCACACGCTTATATATATATAAATCTGGTTTTCCATATTTTTTTTTTAACTATAATTTTTTTTTCTTTCTTCTAATCAGTATTATATTCGAGCATAAACGAACAGAAGAACAAATACCTCACAACAATACCCAAATCACTGAGCAGTCCCCCCTTTCCACGAACGCCGATGAACTCACGTGGCCGATGAACCCATGCCAAACTCACTTCTACGGCTTCTCGCGAGAATCCATCCCAAAACGAGCCTCCATAAGATCGTCTCTTCCCTAACGCGACACCGGAGATCGCGACCCAAACCCTAGCCGTTTCCCCACGACCGAGCATCCATCTCCCCACGCTCTCCACCCTCACGCGCCTCGTTGCAGTCCAACGAAGGCTTCTATTTCCATCGACTTGCCATTTTCACGCCGCCCTAACGAGCTCCCACGAATCGCTCGAGTCGCCCTCTCTAAATCGCGAATTCGATCGCGTCGATAGTTTTATTTATTTATCTACATGGTCGATTCGAAATTGAAGAGAGGAAAGGGATTGGACTGAAGGTCGAACGAGAAAAAAAAAAGAAAATGGAAATAATGGGCTCCGCTTCGATTTGAAAATGGACGAGCGGCCATTACTGATTTATATTTTTCTTTTGTTTAACCGAGTATTCAACTTTTGAAAGAGAAGCTTCGGTGAAATTTATTTAAGGCAAACGAAGCTTGCATGATAAGAGAAAGGGAGATGATGGCATGTACGAGAGGAGGCAGCGATTGAAAGAAAGGCAGCTGATGGTGACAAAAATTCGGCTGAAAGGAAATTTAATAAGTAAGAATATAATATATTCGAATTTAAATTGTCTCGATACAATTTTCAACGTGTTTATATATCGTATACGCACACAATAAATCCAAATACTAGGAAAATTGAAATCCGGAAATAATCCAATATTTCGGATCCAATGGAACTGGTTTCGTCGAATTCCGAGACTGTGCCTCGGAAGGCTATTCAATTTAAATGATAAAATTTCAAACTTGAATAAATCAGTGTCAATTTAAATTTTAGCACTCCTATTATCTTCAGTATTATTAATATAAAATTTATAAGCTTTCAAATTATTTTTAACCGGCTTTAAAACTCTAGATTCAACATTTTACCCAACTTCCAATTTGTTTAATTTAATAATTTAATTATCAAATAATATAGTGTTATTTGAATTAAAGTTAAAATTAACATTTTAAATATTCAAAATCAATTGAATATTCTAATTTTAAATGCTCAAAATTTCCGGGTCGTCAAATTCCTCCCCCCTTAAAAGAATTTCGTCCCCGAAATTACTAGTTAGGAAGAATGATCCAATACCAGTTTACCATTTTACCTAAAACCAAATAGCTCAACCTTTAACCAACCATCTTTTTATAAAAGACCCATTATCATCCCTATTAACTTCTTAACCCTCTCATAGTTTGACTATACTATTTGATTAACTATTCAAGTTTCAATTTAAAACCAAATCTTGAATTATCAAAATTTTCTCAAAATTTTTCTAACTCCCTAAATTACCGAAAAATTTCGCCAGCGTCTCCTTTGCGCGGCTAGCTCGGTACAACTACAAAATGGCTCTACGGCCTCCCAAATCCAAAAAGAAAACAAAAAGCCAAGTGGCTCAATCAAAATCCAAATCCAAATCCAAATCCCAATCAAATTCCATACCAAATTTAAATACGTACCTTTTGTTGGGCAATACGAATTTATCTCTTGAAATCAAATCCAATTTCCCTTTCCCTTTTATAATACCTGCATGTCCTGCTTAGCACTAATATCCAATCACAATATTCCCAAAACATTATATCAACTTTCTTACCAATGTCAATATTTATTAATCCAAATATCAACTTAGAATGTATTTGTAATATTCCATTTCCAATTAAGAATGCACCATTTCATACTTAAGTTAGTATAAGTATTTTACGTGTTTCTTATATTTATTTCACTCCGACTTTAGTTTATAACTATTTCTATTCAAATCGATTCTTTCATTTCCATAAGAATCCAATTTATCTTTAACTCTGAATATATAAATCTTGTTTTTCATTTATAACTAAGTTATGTCATTATTTTAGATTGGTTTCATTTACTAACTTATTTAGTTTTAAATTTGAATTCTTTTTTCGTTAACAAAATTTTCCAAAATTTTCAAACTCCAAAAATTTCTGAAAATTTTTGACAGAGTCCCCTTTGTACGGAGGAGCTTCTGCGATATCGCAGGATGCACAAAAACATATATACATCGGCCTCAGGCCGGAAATCACAATATATATCAATATGTGCAGTTCATATTTCCTATTTTGAATTCTTTTGCGTAAGCGTACCTTTATTTAGCATTTTTAAGCAAGCGGCTAACTTAATTTGCAACTTGCACGTCCAAAACCAGCCAAACGGCTTCCCTGAACCTGTACTTACTCAATTTAAACATGTAAGTGCCAAAATCATGCAACTTAACAACAATTTACATATTTAACTAGCAAACATTCCAGTTTTAATAAACCATGTAGATTAAACAACACTTATAAGCAATTTTATAGGGTTCCAACATTAATTTAAATTGCTCACAACCTATTTATATACAACTTCATTCAATTTAAATGGTTTACCACTAAATTTCTTTCATTCAATTCATTTAAGCAAAACAAACTCATATTTAATCCAGTTGATCTCAAAATCAATTTATTTAACTTCTATCAACTTATAGAACCTTAATTCTCCTTACTTGCGTCAAACGACGATTTATTTTATGCGGTTTTGCATATCCAAGTGAATAAGTGATTACTTGATGAAGCACTTACCTCGCGGCCGACTCATCCCCATCGCCATCCACTTCCCCACAACTTATCCCCACCGCCGACTCACAGTCCCCTCCATCCACGACCCACGAGTCAATCACGGCCGACTCATCACCATTCGCGACTCATCCCCATCGCCATTTCCCACAACCGCGACTCATTCCCATCCATTTCCCCACGACTCAACCCTCAACAACCCACGACTCAACAACACTGACTCACTCCCCTCACGCGGCATCGATTCCAAGCTAAAACCCTAAATCGCGATACTGCTGTAAGTCGCGAACGACTTAAATTTTCCCCTCCGCCTCTTTCATGTGTCGCGTGCGCGACTTAACTTTTTCCCTCAATCCTTTAAGTCGCGAATACTCCTTGTGCCGTGCTAACTGTTAAGTAGCGAAGAAGCTCCATTAAGTCGCCGCCGAGTTTCTTCCATCCTAAGCCGTTACCGAGCTATCTTGAGTCGCGTGAAAATTTGAATAGCTTCAGTTAAGTCGCGAACGACTTACTATATGCTCCATAAGTTGCGAATGACTTATTACCGAGTCGTTAAGTCGTTGCCGAGTTTCAGTTGAACCGTAGCCGAGTTAGCATAAAGTCGCTGCATTTTTCTTTTCTTTAAGTCGTGTACCATTGTGTTGTAATTTTTTTTTAGTCTTGTAGTGAGTTGTAAGCCTATAAATAGGCAAGTTGTGTCATTTGTAAAGTTGTTTAATATGGAATAAAAAATTTCTTGTTGATTGCTTTGTGCTTTCTTCTCTAATTGGTAGTCGAGTGAAATCTCCTATCTCCACTTATGTCATTCGAGTGCGCTCGAATCTTCGTTTGTGAAGCCGATTCACGGAATCAAGTGCGCTTGATCAACGTCGAAGAATCGTAGATCTTTGTTTCTCGGTATCGTGCGCGATCAACGAGACGAAGATAGCTAGAATCCGGCATCTTTGGATCAACGGATTTGGGCATTGCAGTATTTTCAAATCACCGATTGCTACATTTCATCAATTGAAGTTTGTTTTTGAAATATCCGCTGCGTCAGTTTGGTATCAAAGCTTGTTTTAGCCAATCATAGCTAAATCGGGTCTTGGTGCCAAGTATTCGAAGTTTGAAGTTTATATTCGTCGTGTTCATATTGAAATTGCAACAAGTTGAAGTTTTTGATCCATCTCATTTTGGATCTAGAGTTTGTTGAAGGTGTTTGAATTTGCGAGGGAGAGATTTCACGCCAAAGTGAAGTTCGAAGCAAGCTTGAAGCCGTGCTTGTTGATTTGAATTGTAGCTTTGGAGTTGTTTGGTTGAAGATTTTTGAAGTTTGATTTGTTGAAGTTTATTGTTTAAAGATTTTGCGAAGTTCAATCATGCCACCGAGACGAGCTCAACGTCATCGCAATATTAATGCCTTGTATGGAAGAGAAGAGGCCGATGAAATGGAGCAACGAATCCACGAGAGCTTTACTGAAAAGTTGAACGAAGGAATTGGTCGATTAGAGAGAATGATGCTTGAAATGAATCAAAGTAGAAGAAGAATTTCACCTGAATCAAACCGTGGGGGTAGTAGAGTTTCATCACATTCAGAACGGGAGAGGAGAGAAAGTCAAGAGCATAGAAGTGTTGATAATCGAAGTAGGAGGAATGTTGATGATCGGGATCGAAGAGATGTTGGTAGTAGGAGTGGTGGTAGAGATGTTGGAGGACGTGAACGACAACGATATACTTCAGATTTTGATGAGGAATTTGTTGGTGATAGAGGGAGTATGCATCGAGATAGAGAACAAACACGACGTCAGTATCGGGATGTAGATGATGATCGTCGATGGGAATCGGGAATGAAGATGGAGATTCCGGAGTTTAAAGGTGGGATGGTTGCTTAGGAGTTCTTAGACTGGTTATCTAATGTTGAAGAAATCTTTGATTTCAAGGAAGTGCCGGAGAATCGTCGAGTGACGTTGGTTGCTACTAGATTGAGGGGAAGAGCATTGGCATGGTGGCAGCAAACTAAACTTACACGAGAACGGATGGGGAAGTCGAAGGTTGTTGAGTGGGATAAGATGAAGAAGCTGATGAGATCTACTTTCTTACCTTACAACTATCAATCACTTATGTACCAGAGGTTGCAGAATCTGAGGCAAGGGACAAAGTCTGTTAGTGATTATGCTGATGAATTTTACCAACTCATTGCCAGGAACGATATTATGGAGACTGAAGAACAGTTAACTGCTAGATTCATTGGGGGATTGAGAATGCAGATCCAGGATATGGTTAATATGTTTGATCCATGATCTGTAGCAGAGGCACATCAGAAAGCGTTAGCTTGGGAGAAGCAGGGAAGGCGTGGAGGTGGTGTGTTTACTAATTCTAACAATCAAGTGAAGGGGGCCAGTGGAAGTTCTAATGTTCCTAAACCTGTCAGTAAGCCAATTGTGAAGGAGGGTGAGAAGGCGAAGGTTAATAGTGGGTTCAAATGTTATAATTTCCAGGAAATGGGCCATAAAAGCAATGAGTGTCCGAAGCCGAAGAAGAGAACTATGATAGTTGAAGCTGAGGATGAGGATGAAGAGGCTGAGTGTTCTAATTCCTTACCGGTTGAGGAGGAAGACTTGTTGTCGGGAGATGAAGGATATTCACTAATGATGAGGAGAAGTTGTTTGACACCAAAGCAAGAGGAGGAAGACAGTTGGTTGAGGAATAACATATTTCAGTCTACTTGTACTATCCTTGGAAGAGTTTGTAAATTCGTTATTGATGCTGGGAGTTGTGATAACATTATCTCTACAGAGGCAGTAAAGAAGTTGGAATTGAAAACCGAGAAGCATCCTAAACCGTACAAGTTAGCTTGGTTGAGGAAAGGAGGTGAGGTAAAAGTTGGAAGGAGAGCTTGTGTTAAATTTTCAATTGGGAAGAAATACAAAGATGAAATCTGGTGCGATGTAGTGGACATGGATGTGTGTCATCTGTTGTTGGGCAGACCATGGCAGTTTGATAGAGCAGTTCAACATGATGGTCGTGCTAATAGCCATAGTTTCATGTTTGAAGGCACTAAGATTACTTTAGTTCCCAAGAAGCAGCAACAGAAAGAAAGCAAGCTGGAGGAAATTGAAGAATTGAAAACTCTGTTAACTTTGAAGGAGTTTGTCAAGGAAGTCGAAGAAGAACCTGAAGTGTACTTGTTGATTGGACGAGAGTGTAACGATGAGGTTGAAATTCTAGAAGAAGCAAAACCAGTTTTGAAAGAATTTGAGGATGTATTCCCAGAGGAGTTGCCTAAGGAGTTGCCACCGCTGAGAGACATTCAACATCAAATCGATCTTGTTCCGGGAGCAGTATTACCGCATCGACCACATTACCAATGAGTCCGAAGGAACATGAAGAGTTACGAAGGCAGATGGAAGAGTTGCTAGAACAGGGACGTGTTCAGGAAAGCTTGAGTCCTTGTGCAGTGCCAGCTTTGTTGGTGCCGAAAAAGGATGGAACATGGAGGATGTGCACTGACAGTAGAGCAATAAATAAGATTACGGTGAGATATAGATTTCCTATGCCAAGGTTGGATGACTTGCTGGATCAGTTGAGTGGGGCAACTATCTTTTCGAAGATTGATTTGAAAAGCGGTTATCATCAAATTCGGATTAGACCTGGAGACGAATGGAAGACAGCCTTCAAAACGAGAGAGGGGTTATACGAATGGTTGGTTATGCCATTTGGTTTGTTAAATGCACCTAGTACATTCATTCGGGTGATGAATCAAATCTTCAGACCATTCATTGGGAAGTTCGTCGTAGTTTATTTCGATGATATTCTGATTTACAGCAGGAGTACGGAGGAGCATATTCAACATTTGAGGGAAGTGTTGATTATTCTTCGTGAGGAACAATTTTATGCTGCTACGAAGAAATGTGTGTTTATGACGCACAGGGTTTTATTTCTGGGTTATGTTGTTTCAGGAGAAGGTGTTCAAGTTGATCAGAGTAAAGTTGAGGCAGTCTGGAATTGGCCACAGCCAAAGACAATTACGGAAGTGAGAAGTTTTCATGGGCTAGCGTCATTCTACCGAAGATTCATTCCACACTTCAGTAGCGTGATGGCTCCAGTTACTGATTGCATGAAAGGGAAACAGATTGTATGGACAGAAGAAGCCGGGATTGCTTTTGAACGAGTCAAAGAACTGTTGACGACAGCGCCAATTCTTGTTTTACCTAATTTTCAGTTGTTGTTTGAGCTACACACTGATGCATCAAAGGTTGGGATTGGAGGAGTGTTGAGTCAGCAGGGGAGACCTATTGCATATTTCAGTGAAAAGTTATCAGGGGCAAAGATGAGATACAGTACATATGACGTTGAATTTTACGTTGTTGTGCAAGCTGTTAAGCATTGGAGACACTACCTGTTTCAGAAGGAATTTGTTCTTTGCACTGATCATGAAGCTTTGAAACATTTACAGGGGCAGGATAAAATTTCAGCGAGACATGCATCATGGATTGCATATTTACAACAGTTTACCTTTGTTGTTAAACACAAATCCGGGGTGACGAATCGTGTGGCTGATGCTTTGAGTAGGAGGAGTCATTTGTTAACAACATTGAAGGTTGAAGTGACGGGATTTGAATTATTGCCAGAGATGATTGAAGAAGATCCTTACTTTGTGAAATATGTTGAAAAAGTCAAGGAAGGGAGTACCGATGAATTTATGTTGGTTGATGGATTCTTGTTTAAAGGAAATCAGTTATGTATTCCAGAGGGCAGTTTGAGAATGAAAATTATCAAGGAGTTTCATGAAGAAGGCCATGTGGGTAGAGATCGTACATTGCAGTTGATTTCTCAATCTTACTTTTGGTCGTCGATGAGGAAAGAGGTTGAAAGATTTGTGGAGAGATACCATATTTGCCAGGTTTCGAAGGGAACAACAACGAATGCAGGGTTGTATATGCCGCTACCTGTACCGTCTAAGCCATGGGTTGATATCAGCATGGATTTCGTTTTGGGTTTGCCTAGAATTTAGAGGGGGAATGATTCTATATTTGTTGTGGTGGACAGGTTTTCGAAGATGGCACATTTTATAGCCTGTAAGAAAACGGCGGATGCGGTTCGAGTGGCTCAGTTGTTCTTTAAAGAAATCTATCGTTTACATGGGTTGCCAGAGTCTATTGTTTCCGACAGGGATACCAGATTTTTAAGTCATTTTTGGCTTAGTTTGTGGAAGATGGTGGGAACGAAGCTGAATTTTAGTAGTGCTTATCATCCGCAAACAGATGGACAGACAGAGGTGGTGAATAGATCGTTGGGAAACTTGTTACGATGTCTTGTGAAAGACAATTTAAAGAGTTGGGATGTGAAGTTGTGTCAAGCTGAATTTGCTCACAATCATGCAAATAACCGAAGTACAGATTTCAGTCCATTTCAAATTGTATATTCAAGTTTACCAAAGGGGCCGTTGGATTTGACGATGGTTCCACAACCGAAGGGGACAGTTAAGCAGGCTGCGGATTTTGTTGATGGGTTGACGGAATGCCATAGAATCGTTCAGGAACGATTGGGAAAGGCAAATGAAAAGTATAAACAAATGGCAGATAGGAAACGAAGAAGTGTAGTCTTCAAAGAAGGTGATTTGGTTTACGCGGTATTGACGAAAGATCGTTTTCCAGTTGGAACTTACAATAAGTTGAAAGCACGAAAGATTGGTCCAGTAGAAATCTTGAAGAGGATCAATGATAATGCGTATCGATTAAGGTTGCCGGAAGAGGTCCATACTTCTGATGTTTTCAATGTCAAACATTTAATTCCGTATTATGGGGAGGAACTTGACGAAGACAACGAAAATGTGAATTCGAGGACGAATTCTTTCCAACAAGGGGAGGATGATGAAGCACTTACCTCGCGGCCGACTCATCCCCATCGCCATCCACTTCCCCACAACTTACCCCCACCGCCGACTCACAGTCCCCTCCATCCACGACCCACGAGTCAATCACGGCCGACTCATCACCATTCGCGACTCATCCCCATCGCCATTTCCCACAACCGCGACTCATTCCCATCCATTTCCCCACGACTCAACCCTCAACAACCCACGACTCAACATCACCGACTCACTCCCCTCACGCGGCATCGATTCCAAGCTAAAACCCTAATTCGCGATACTGCTGTAAGTCGCGAACGACTTAAATTTTCCCCTCCACCTCTTTCATGTGTCGCGTGCGCGACTTAACTTTTTCCCTCAATCCTTTAAGTCGCGAAAACTCCTTGTGTCGTGCTAACTGTTAAGTCGCGAAGAAGCTCCATTAAGTCGCTGCTGAGTTTCTTCCATCCTAAGCCATTACCGAGCTATCTTGAGTCGCGTGAAAATTTGAATAGCTTCAGTTAAGTCGCGAAGGACTTACTATATGCTCCATAAGTCGCGAATGACTTATTACCGAGTCGTTAAGTCATTGCCGAGTTTCAGTTGAACCGTAGCCGAGTTAGCATAAAGTCGCTGCATTTTTCTTTTCTTTAAGTCGTGTACCATTGTGTTGTAATTTTTTTTTTAGTCTTGTAGTGAGTTGTAAGCCTATAAATAGGCAAGTCGTGTCATTTGTAAAGTTGTTGAATATGGAATAAAAAATTTCTTGTTGATTGCTTTGTGCTTTCTTCTCTAATTGGTAGTCGAGTGAGATCTCCTATCTCCACCTACGTCATTCGAGTGCGCTCGAATCTTTGTTTGTGAAGCCGATTCACGGAATCAAGTGCGCTTGATCAACGTCGAAGAATCGTAGATCTTTGTTTCTCGGTATCGTGCGCGATCAACGAGACGAAGATTGCTAGAATCCGGCATCTTTGGATCAACGGATTTGGGCATTGTAGTATTTTCAAATCACCGATTGCTACATTTCATCAATTGAAGTTTGTTTTTGAAATATCCGCTGCGTCATTACTTGAGTTTTAAAATCAATATGAATGGATTCCAATTCAATTTATTTTTAACTCCAATCCATTTTTAAATTTAGTTGGTATATTTATTGAATCCAATATCAATTCTTATTCACATCCAATAATTTATTTCTGAATTGTATTATATTAATAACAATGCCACTTCAAATCATTTCTACTTACTTGCATTTTATTTACAATTCAACCATTCCTCTTATAATCCAATTTATTTTATTTAACTCGAGTTCAAAACCAATTCCATTATGAATTTTCATTTCCTTAAATATTATCTATCTTCACTTGATTTTAAATCCAATCCAATAACATTAAACTTAGTTTAAGTTGAATTCAATTCAACTCTCCTCCATCCATTTAGCTTAAGTTAATTTACTTCAATTTATTAAAATTTTTATACTTAAGCTCATTTTCATTTTACAAGTAAATTTTTCTCTTCTATTCAACTTAATTCTCTCAATTAAATCTCATTTTAATCTACAATTTCGTTTGATCAGTTATTACAAAATTTAAATTTCCATATTTAACTCATTCAATTGATTACATAGCCATTTCCAAGTTATTTCCACTTAGTTGGATTTTATTTGAAATTCATACCATTTCTATTTTAATCAAATTTCATTTTTATTCGTTACATTTCCCATTTATATTTAATTTGTTAACACTTCAAGTTAAATTTTAATTAATAACTCAAGTTCTAATTCCACCATTCACTTTTAAATTACCATCCAATTTTATTAATTCACAATTCAACTTCATTCTCAATTCATTTAATTAATTGCTAGGCCACTTCCAATTATATTTTACTCACTAATGATTTCACGTCGAATTTAATTTATACCTTGAGTTTTATTTCCAAACTCCATCATAAACTCACAATTCTACTTTATTTAACTACATTGGGTTCTCATTACATATTTTATTATCTAATTATCATCTAAATAGTCTTTTCCCAACTTATAATCCAGAACTTGATTTTAATCTCAAAATCTCTTCATTTAAATTTTTTTTTAGGTTCATATTTCTTTTATAATTCAAGTTTGGATCTTTGTTTTCATTTTCCAATTCATCAAAATATTAGTCGTGGGTTTCTATCCCACTTTTTTCAAATTTTATAAGTCACAACTTACTATTTTATAGAATCACATTCATTCCCGGCTTGGATGTATTCATCTTTTACTTTTAACCCAAGCCTTATGTTTAATTATAACCCAAGCATATTTTATTACCATGGATTTCTAATCCTGATTCTTTTATAAGTCTTATTTATTTATTCCAATTCCAATTCTTATCCAACTTGTTTTCCATTTGTTCAGGTAAGAATTTAATTTTATTCAGTAATTCAATTGCATTCTTATTCCAATTCAATTTTGTTTCAACTCGGATTTATTTAACTCAATTCGATTTCAGCTTAATTCGAATACAACTGGATATTATTCTCAACCTATTGAATTAATTTCAATCCAGTCAAATTTTATTTCCAAATCCAAGTTAATTTCATTTTTAACCTTTCCCTTTAAATTTAAATTTCAACATTCAAAGCTTAGATTTCCTTCGTGATTTAAAAATCATCTCAAATTATAAGCTTACAATTTATCTCATCATGATTTTTACACTCCCAGCTTTGGTTTAGAATCATCTTGAAATCTCCAACATCTCAAATCACACTTCCCAAAAATTAAACTAATCCTGGTTTTATTCCCCAACAAATTTCCTTTGAAATTTCCAAAAACAAACAGGTTTTTCTGAACAAATCAGTTTGGTGGCAATTTATCACTTAGAAACTCGAAAATGAACATCGATGATGCTGCAGTCATCACCGAAATTATTTTCCAGCGACTGAAGTGAATTCAATGCTATTCCCGTTTCCAAAAATTATTGAAACAAGTTCCTTTCAGAAATACCTTTTTAAAACAAAAATGCTATTATTGTCTTCAAAACCCTTCGAAAAACATTTCCAAATCTCCGGGATTTTAAACTTCCGTATTTAATTTAATTTACATCTTAACTATAATTCATTTGCATGGTTTATGCTCATACAAATTTTCATTTGATTATATTTTCAAATTCTAAATTACATTTACAATTCACATTTATGAATTTCATTTTTTTTTATAATTTTATTTGTTTAAAATATGATCATCCAAACATCCAAGTTGTATAATAATTTAAGCATATATTTCTTTTATATCAAAATATATTTTGGGTAAAATTATTTCATTCACCCACATTTCAAACAGTACTGTGTCAGTTGTTCTATTCAAGTGTTTAGAAACCCCTTCGATACAGTTGTCCAGACTGTGCCGACGAAGGTTCATATGCCACTCAATAAACCAATCAACATAATATTAAAACCATTTGTATATCCACTAACAAATACGCGCTGATATTCATTAATACGCTAGAACTCATTATAGAGTACTACGGACTCTATTTTAAATGAGTAATTCCCACCAGAGCCAAGATTATCACCAACCTATGCTCTGATACCAAGTGTGACAGCCCGCAAATCCGTACCCCTTGAGTCAACACTATTCTACAACAATCAACTCAAATTGTACAGAACTACGAACCATTTTGGTTAAAGAAGAAGAGGTAGAAGAAGAGAAAACAAAATCAACATCAGAATCTAACCATCGCAGCGGAATAAAATATAATAGATAATAAATAATCTTTACTCAACCAATAATATCTCTGTTTATATATTACATCATCAGAGTACATCAATCACAACTCACATCAATAACATACAAGTGGATACATAACAACTAAACACAGCGGTATATATATATATATATATATATATATATATATATAAACAAGTACGAGAGTACGTATCGTCATCCAGCTCGTCCCCTGAGCTCCACAGCATCATAACCTGTATCCTATAACACTCGGTCTGACCCGAGCATTACAGTTAAATAACACCCGAGTCAGTCTGGAATACCAGCGTGAGAAAATCACACCCAATTGATTATTAAAGTTTCAAAAAATCCTTTAAAAACAAAAGCATCTCGTAAGACCACGCCACAAATAAACATGTCGGGTTTTTACCTTACGATAGCTAAAACAATTTTTATAGAAATACTCTGATATTATAATAGGGTCTATATACAAGTACTTATAAAATAGCCGAAATTGTTACATGATTAAATTCCAGCTACTAGCCACAGAGTGGGTAATACAAACAAAACTCGTACAAGGCTCGTAGGGAGAATGGATTTCCAACCAATGACTAGGCACTGGGGTACCACCTGTCACAGTACGGGGCCTAGATCACCATACCGAGGATTACTCCCTTCATCCCCTGCAACACAAGGCCGGAACCATCCCTTACTGGACAGTTCCGAGTGAGATCACCCCGTGGTTGGGATCAGCAACTGCCCACTAAGCCGAAATAATAAAAAGGGACATCTAGAATGGAATGACCTCACCCTGCTTGGGTGCTACCCACCTAGCCTTGCTGCATATCCCCTGATTTTCAGTCATTCCCATTTGATGAGGCTTGAGGCTAAGCGTTACCTTTTAGAACAATATCTCTTAGAATGCCCATCGTCCACCTGACGATGTTTTCGCAAGCATTCATCCATACAAGTCCGTCCCAGGTTCGAACGGAACCGAAGGCACTATTCCTACTACATCCATTTTGGAAATATCCTCATGATTAGTAGCGACTAGCCCTTGCACTTCACTGCTCCATCTTCGACTCAGAACACGTTTTTCGCATGAAACGTACAAACCGGATCGAAGTGGTTTTCGAGAAATAAATCTCGATCCCGGTCTCTTCGAAACGATCAACGCAGTTGGCCAATATTGATAGTCGGTTATTTAACTATCAATTAATATTCACAAACAACCATCCAACAATAAATAATTTCCCAAATTATTTATTAACCTCAAAATATCTTCCCAAGATATATTTTCTATTTTCAATCCTTTGAAAACAGTTTCAAAACCATCTTTCTTTCCAGAATAAACTTTCCCAAATATTTTCTATCTCCTCTGAAAATTACCAAGCACAAACTAGATTTTTAAAAATAATTTAAAAACACTTTATTTTTAAATATACTTTAAAACATTTAAGTTAAAACTACTTCCAGAATTTGTTAAGAATACATACGATATTAATATTTGAAAATAAGGTTACTAAATAAAATATAAAGCTTAATTTTCACTTTTTAAAAACAAATACAAAGTCACTTATTAAATAATTACTACCATAATAAATTTAAAGGAAATACTTGCTTTAGAATTTAAATATTAGAAATAGTAAATTTTCAAAACATACTTCTCAAAACAAACTTTAAACTTTTAATTTAAATTTAAAAATTTACTTTGAAACATACTTGGTTATCCAGGGAGAAATTTCCAATTTCAATCACTTAAATCAATTTCCCAAATTGATTCCCAATTTATTTTATTTGAAATAAATTCTTTACTTATCAATTTATTTCAAAATTCATTAATTATGGACTTTATTATTATTGTTATTATTTCCCGTTTGATTTTAAATCTTTAACTGAGATATAGATTTTTCTCATTTCCTCTTTATTCTTCTAGGACAATTTAATTCCTAAATTTAAAATAATTGTTTATTTCTTTTAAATAATAACATTGAAGATTAAGTTTCATTAACTTTCTGTTTATTTAAATTTTCCTTCCCATACTCAAGATATATTTATTAAAATTTCAATGTCACTTTACTTCCTTTCCAGTTCATTCATAAATTTATTCAACTTTTCTAAAATTATTTTACTTGCAATTTCACTTCTTTTATTTTCATTTCCAAAATCAAATTTATATTTTTGGTAATTCATCATACCCAATTATATCAACCAAGCCATGGCATTCCATGCATCCACATAATTCATTATAGAATATCAAACAATCATAACAGAGAATATAAAATAATTTAAATAAAAGTTGAGGGGTCCAGTTGGATCCCTCCAACCTGTTTTCCCTGCATCCACAAATGTTAACATCAAATAATATGCCAATTTCAAATTATACTATAATATATAACATCAATCAATTCAGCCATTCAAACAATTATTTAAATTTTGATCATTTAAATTTAAATTCCAACTGAGTGAGATTAACTCACCTTGAATTTGTTTGCAGTCCAATCCAAACTAGCTTGTTTCCAATATTATCGACCTTGTACAAACATTATAGGATTTATTAATATTTAAACTACTCGAACAATTTATTATCATTTATTTAGTTAAAATTTTACCTAATAATTTGATCTAAACAATTTTCCCTTTTAACTATATATGTATATATATATATACTTATAAAATAGATTATAGATTCTAAGAAACTATTTTATATACACTTCCAATATATTTTATTTTATATTTTTTTTCTTTTTTTCAAACCTGACTAGATATATATAATTAAAACTAATACAAGTCTTTAAATTTACTGTAACTATTTCTCTGCTATTCACACACACACACATATATATATATAAATCTGGTTTTCCAATTTTTTTTTAACTATAATTTTTTTTTCTTTCTTCCAATCAGTATTATATTCGAGCATAAACGAACAGAAGAACAAATACCTCACAGCAATACCCAAATCACTGAGCAGTCCCCCCCTTTTCACGAATGCCGATGAACTCACGTTGCCGATGAACCCATGCCGAACTAACTTCTACGGCTTCTCGCGAGAATCCATCCCAAAACGAGCCTCCATAAGATCGTCTCTTCCCTAACGCGACACCGGAGATCGCGACCCAAACCCTAGCCGTTTCCCCACGACCGAGCATCCATCTCGCCGCGCTCTCCACCCTCACGCGCCTTGTTGCAGTCCAACGAACGCTTCTATTTCCATCGACTTGCCATTTTCACGCCGCCCTAACGAGCTCCCACGAATCGCTCGAGTCGCCCTCTCTAAATCGCGAATTCGATCGCCTCGATAGTTTTATTTATTTATTTACATGGTCGATTCGAAATTGAAGAGAGGAAAGGGATTGGACTGAAGGTCCAATGGGAAAAAAAAAGAAAAGGGAAATGAAGGGCTCCGCATCAATTTGAAAATGGACGAGCGGCCATTACTGATTTATATTTTTCTTTCGTTTAACCGAGTATTCAATTTTTGAAAGAGAAGCTTCGGTGAAATTTATTTAAGGCAAACGAAGCTTGCGTGATAAGAGAAAGGGAGATAGGATGATGATGGCATGTACGAGAGGAGGCAGCGATTGAAAGAAAGGCAGCTGATGGTGACAAAAATTCGGCTGAAAGGAAATTTAATAAGTAAGAATATAATATATTCGAATTTAAATTGTCTCGATACAATTTTCAACGTGTTTATATATCGTATGCGCACACAATAAATCCAAATACTACGAAAATTGAAATTTGGAAATAATCCAATATTTCGGATCCAATGGAACTGGTTTCGTCGAATTCCGAGACTGTGCCTCGGAAGGCAATTCAATTTAAACGATAAAATTTCAAACTTGAATAAATCAGTGTAAATTTAAATTTTAACACTCCTATTATCTTCAGTATTATTAATATAAAATTTATAAGCTTTCAAATTATTTTTAACAGGCTTTAAAACTCTAGATTCAACATTTTACCCAACTTTCAATTTGTTTAATTTAATAATTTAATTATCAAATAATATAGTGTTATTTGAATTAAAGTTAAAATTAACATTTTAAATATTCAAAATCAATTGAATATTCTAATTTTAAATGCTCAAAATTTCTGGGTCGTCACAATCGGGGGATGACATATTCGTGTCAGTAGTTACCCAGTTAGGGGTAACCCGACCTTGTGTTGGCAGAGATCCGGTTAGGTTCTCGGGACGTCATTCCAGAGGCGTTTCCATGTGGCAATGGGAAGTTCCTTGGCCCGACCATTTGTTGGAAATCCAAAGAAACAATACGATCGTGTATGGTTTTAGTTGTATAACCTGCCATGGAATGCGGCGGTAACCTGCTATTGAACATGGTAGCTACAGTAGGCATAAGTGCGGAATACCTATGCTGGCTAAGATTTATATCTTTATTTTCGAAATGATTTTTTTCTGCACTATGCACTAGTAATAATATCAAATGTTTCTTTTTAATGCGTATCAAGCATCTTTGACTATCATAAGGAGAAATCTCCTCCGATTCTGCGTTTGCATTGTGTGTGTGTGCGGGAGGCCTTATGGTAGTCTCATTTTTAAAAGCATTGTGAATTGACTTTAAAAATACTCCTCTATTTTGATTTTAAAGAAAAATAAACTGTTTTAGTTCTCACACTAGTCACATGACTGACTCGGAGTTTATTGTTTTCCTTCCTAAACTCTGGGTGCCCACCAATTTCCACACGGGCAGTCAAGAGTAAAGGTTTATCAGGATATTCTGGAATTCAAGAGTTGCTGGAGGCAAGCTGGATGGCATGGCGTATTACTAGTATATAATATTTCTTTTCCACTGTTGATGTTGTTTGTTGTTGTACACTCTGATGATGTAATGAAATGTAATGTAATGTAATAACTGATATAATTCTTTCTTTAAAGATTATTCATTTATGTATTATATGTTGTTCCGCTGCGAATTGTGAGATTCTGATGTTGTCCTGTTATTTCTTTCTATTCTGTTCTATCTTTTTCTATCTTCTTCTACCTTTTCTATCTTCTTCTACCTTTTTCTTCTTCTTTAACCCTAACGGTACGGTTTTCCGGCCTTCGATTGCTCGACAGTTGATATAGTGGACGCATTGATGTCGGTATTCGTGGACGAAAAACCGCAAACGTTACATGATTATACAACTAATTTTATTTTTTTCATTGCTACCACAACCTACCTATGTTAGGGCGGGATTCCAACCGAAGACCACTCAAATCGAAACCCCACAAGCACAACGGAAGATGGGATCGTGGTAAGAAGTGTAAAAACAACCAATCAATAACTCAATTTCAATCTCAATCAATGCAAAAGCAATCACAATCTCAAACAAGCAATTCAGAAATCAAAACAATAATGAAAAATAAATCACAAAGCGATTTATAGTAGTTCCACCAACGTTGTGTTAGTGTACGTACACTTTAAGAGAGAGCTTTTATTAGTATTGATGAGAGGAGTACAAGAGATTGATTACAATGATCAATATTCTTATTAGAAATTGATGTGTGGGAAAAATATTTGAAGAAAATTAGGTTTTGATAAACCCTAATTTATGAAGCCTAATCTCTTGTAGTTGCTTTCGGTTGCTTGCACGCATACTAGATCTGGAACCTAATGCTAGCTTATATAGGAGAATAGAAACCCTAGGCAATGTTCCAAAATTGCTCCTGCATATATCACAAATCTTCACGACAAGCCCATGCATGAAAAACAGGCGGTGGTCGCCACAGACGTACTGGTCAGACGTCTGACTTAAGCCTTAGGAAAAAGTTTTCTACAGGCTCAGACGTCCGACCATTTTGGTCAGACTTTTGACATAAGCCTCTGAAAAAAATTCTGCACAGACTCAGATGTTTGAGTTTTTTTCTTAGACGTCTGTCGCCGTTAATTCAGCCCACTTCACCTGTTCTATTATAACTTCACATTCGAACTTCGATTTGTGAACCGTTTTCTCCAGTATGAAGCTGCTTTTGACCTCTACAATTCACCGTATAACGTTGTTAAAATTTAACACTCCACAATGACACTATATCCATCTCCAACCCCAGTGGTATCATACCATCAACGACAACCGATGGCACCAAATATCACTTCTTCTACCTTCAACCAAACATGAATGCTTTCCCAATGAGCTCCGGCAAAGCCACCGCCTATTGCACTCCACCAACAAGCTCAGGTAAAGCCCCCACCCGTTAATGAAATGTTTAAAACATCTAAGTCTTAAGCTATCTCACCAAAGACTAACACTTACCAAGAGGATAGAACGTCAATCTTTCATCGATACACTTCCTCATCTACCACCAAGCTCCGCCCTTAACCGTGCCCCCCGTGGCACCTAGCACTTCTCTAAGCGAATCAAATTTGAGCAATACCTTAGTGAACATATCTGCTGCGTTGTCCTTTTTGTGCACTTTCTGAAGATATACTTTCTTACTCATTCATGGCAACTAGAAATGACTCCTGTTACAATATGCTTAGTCCATGAGCTAAACGCCAAATTCTCTACCAAGTGAATAGCACTCTGGCTATCACATCGAACATCAATACTATCATGCCCGAATCCCAAGTCACAAAACAATCACTTCAAATAGTGCCTCCTTTGCCGCCTCCACTACGGCTATCAATTCCGCCTCCGTAATGGATAAAACAACTACAGTCTACAATCTAGATCTTCAACTTTTGGCTATACCTCCAAGTGTGAAGACATATCCGAAAGTTGATTTTCTTCGATCCCTATCACCGGCGTAGTCCGAATCACAATAACCAACTAACTTGCAATCCATTACCTTACTACTGCAAAAAATAAGACCATGAGATGATGTGCCTCTAAGTTATCTCAATATAAGCTTCACAGCTTCCCAATGCGATTTCTCTGGATTAGCCATGTATCGACTAACCATCCCAACGGCATTTGCAATATCGGGCCTTGTACACACCATATCATAGATTAGACTTCCAATGACACTAGCATATGGTACGTTTGCCATATAAGCCTCGTCTTCCTCAAAAATGGACGATCCTTTACTTGACGCTATACATGCAAATGTAAAGGTGTATTTGACGCCTTTGCATTTTCCATGCTAAACCGACAAAGCACTTTCTCAATGTACTTCTTTTGAGTTAGTTTCAACTCAAAAAGATTACAATCCCTTACAATTTCCATGTCCGATATCCTTCTTGCTTCTCTAAGATCCTTCATTTCGAACTTCGATTTCAAATTCAGTTTTAGCTTGCTGATTTCATTCTTATCCTCAGAAGCAATGAGCATGTCATCCGCATACAAGAGTAAATAAAACCAACAATCATTTCTCAACTTCTTGAAATGAACACAAGCATCTTTAATGCATCTATCAAAACCATTTTCAAGCATAAAATGATCAAACCTCTTGTACCATTGTCTAGACGAATGCTTTAAACCATATAGTGATTTCTTCAATTTGCAAACAAAATTGGGCTTACCATACACTACAAAACCTTTCGGTTGCTCTATGTAGATGTCTTCATCCAAGTCACCATGCTAGAAGGCGGTTTCTACATCAAGTTGCTCTAACCCCAAGTCGTGAATAACAACTATAGCAAGTAATATCCGGATAGAAGTATGGCGTACAATCAGTGCGAATATCCCATCGTACTCCTTTCTCTTCCTTTGTGCAAACCCCTTAGCCACTAGCATAGTTTTATATCTCCCATCGTCCTTTACCTTATGTATCCATTTGCACCTAATAATATGGTTTCCTTTAGGAAGTAGAACCAAATCTCAAGTTTGATTCTTCAACATTGATTGCATCTCCTCCTCCATGAAACAAATCCATTTTGCGCTATCACTCGACTCCATGATGTCATCAAGGTCCATCGGCTCATCTTGGACTACATGAAGAGCATAGTTCAAATTATCAAAAAAGCTAAGATAGTTTCAATCACCATATCTTTCGGGTGGTCCTATAGTACGACTACAACAACCCTAGATTTTTAAATATTTTTAAATTTGATTTTATTTCATTTTAAAAATATTTTAAATTTATTTTTATTTCAAGATTTCATTTTAAAATATTTTTAAATTGATGTTAAAATTCTTCCAAAGCTTATTGTATTTTATTTACAATTTTTAAAGCCTAGTTTCAATTTTTATGCTATTTTCTTAATTAATTTATATTTTTCAAAAATTTATTTATTTATTTTCTTTCTTACTTTATTTTTGTTTTGTTTTTCTACTTATGTACTTACATTTTCATGTGTTTAAAATAAAAGAAAAGAAATATAAAGAGCCATAACCTTTTCATATACCATAACCTTTAATATGCTTTTGTCTTTTCATTTTCAAGTGACATGTTCATTGAATTTGCCGATCACATATTCTTTCTTCAGCCATATCTTTTTTTCCATTTTTTACGTATGAGAAACTTTTCTTCATCTCTAAAAGAATTCGGCCATTATCATTTCTAAAAAAAACTTTGGTAAGTTGATGCATAAATTTCATATTGTCTTCTTTGTTTTACTTGAATCTTTGCCTTGCTTCAACCTATCATGCTCGGCCATAGGCTCCTCCATCACCACATCACCTCCACCATACTCGGCTGCAACCTTCTCCAACTCCTCTGTCCAGTCAGGCCGTGGCCTTCCCAAAGCTATAAACTCCACAAAAAATTTGCATCATCACTTGAAATCTAGCCTAGCCGAACCCTTAGGCCATCACCACTCCACATACCCCTCTCGGCCACCCTTAGCACCACCTCCACCAGCCTCTAACTGACCATAGGCCACTGCTGCACCATCACCTGACCACCACTAAGCAAGGCCGAGCCACCTATGACCATAGCCGAGCCTTGTTGTTGCACCAAATATCCTTTTGTTGCCTTGACTTTTGTATTTTCATGTCACAACTTCCACTCCTTCATCTCCAAGCTAGGCCGAGCCATGTTGTTCCATACCTGACCCAAGCTCATAGCCTAGGCCGAGTACTTGAACCATATGACCGAGCATATGATTGCTTGAAACATGGTCAAATTGTTTAGTTCTTTGTTGTTCCTTAATTTCAAGTTGTTTAATGTTATATTTTTGTTTTAAATTCATGTTTTCAATATCTTGTTTTGTTTGCTATGTACAAGATAATCAATTTGGCTCTCCCCTCACTTGAATACGTATTCGTGTTATCGTGCCTTCTGGATCTATATTTGTGTGTCTGATTTAGTTAACTCGAGCATTTTGAGGTAAGTATTTCACACACGACATTTGTACTTATATAATTAGTAAATTGACACCATGTGAATCTGTAGATTATATTATTATGTTATACCTACCTGTGATATGATCATATGATGTTCACCCTGCTTATACACCTGTCATATCATTTGTTACTATTATATAATGTTATACTGTTTATTCATATCAGTTTATCACACTACAAGTTCCTATAGAATAGAATCACTATGGTTGAAATGATACATACCCGAAAGGACTTTAGAATAGGGAAAATCGTTATGGGCTGAAATGATAGTCCTGAGCGATTTTTATTTATTTCACTTTACTTGGGATTGTGGGTTTGAAATGATTGAACCCGGATTTTCGTTGTAAATTACGGATTGAAATGATATATTATCTGTATCACTTGACCTAGGTTAGAAAATATTATACAGACCCGTGGTTAATGTATATATTTTTCTAAAAATGTTAAATTATTTAAAAGTGTAAATTTATGATAATTTAATTTAAAATTGAATTTAAATGATTTTTATAAAGTGTTAATGATTTTGTACAAGTTAAAATGTGAAATAAATGAATGGCTAAGTTGAAATTTGAAATATAACTTAAAATTGAAATTTGAGAATCTTGTTTAAAAGTGAAATTTAAATTAAATAAATAAAAATGAAAATAAGTTATATTTGGAAATTTAAGTTTAAGTGTTTAGTTAAATTTTAAAATATAAAGAATAGAAATTGATATGCTTGAATTTAATAAGTAAAATATTAAATTTTGACTTTTGTATGAAAATTTACTTTATAAAAGCATAATTTAAAGGGTATTTAAATGATCATTTTTAAAGTGAGAAAATATGATTTTTATAAGTCAAATGGTTTAAATTAAATTTTAATTGTTTATGAAATTATAATGAAAATTTGAACTTTAATTAACAGCATTTTTGAAATGCTATCATTTCTAAAGTAAAGGATATTACAACATTGCTAAATGTTGTAGTTGATACAAATGAACTGAAAGGCTAAAATAAACTAAGGGCTATTACAGCACTTTGTAAGTGTTGTAATTGCAGAAAGTAAAACTTGAACTTTAACTATTACGGCAGTTTTAAATGCTTCCTTTGCTTAATTGAATTCTTTTCAAATGTAACTTATCATAGCATTTTTCTAAATGCAACGAAAGTTAAAATTTCACTGCTTTAAATTAAGTGAATAAATGAATTACGAAAAGATTAAGTTTTGGAAATTTAATATTTGATATTAAGTATAATAACCTCATTTTTAAAAAGTTTAAGTGGAGTAATTTGATTTGAAATATAAACCATTTTTAAATGTGTTTTGAAATGGTATTTAAATTTAATAAAAATGAATGAGTTTTGAAAAGGATATGATAATTTGATATTTTCAAATGGATTTGAAATGATATTGAATTCTTGAAATGATATTTTATTTTCGAAGTATAAAATGCTATTTTTGAAATTATAACCACGGGTTATAATAACGATTGGTTGTTAAAGAGAGCGGGATCAGATATGGACATACTCTCTGTCGATGCCGAAAACCACTTTAACAACTGTGTACGTGGTGGAGTTCCAGAATAAATTAGGATGGTGACGACGTTCTTGAGGTATATTACATGGACCCGACCCCCGTGAGTTAACTTAATGTGGCTAAAACAGGAGCGATCTAGGGCCAAAAGGGGTGACGCACTTCTTCGATACCATTCTATTACTCTGTGATTGTTTGGTGGCCACCCTTGTTTTGGGATTGTGTTCCGAGGTGGGCGTATGTGGCTGCTACGTTACCACCAGCATGTGCGCGTAATTGATATATCTACCGTAGCATTGCCTCATGTGCCGTGTCACCTACCATATCGAGCCTTACAACGTGTTTCTATTTGTGTCGTACCTATGGAGTATCTTCTCATAATCTCCCGATCAGGAGATATGCAGGTCCTGTATAGACTACTGGCATTATTTTTGTTAAGGGCTATATGGGTAACCCCTTAATGCTATTTTAAAGTATGTTTATTTTACTGTAGACATTATTATAATAACGCAATATTACTACATAGTAAATAGTTTAATGTATCCTTAGAGGATGGGCGGTCCCAAGCATCCTTTAAGTTAATTATGCATTTATTGCAGTTCACTTGAGTTGGTTTACATTATATAAGTATGTATGTCCTGACTCGAGTGTTTTGTGTTTTGCTTTACGCTCGGGTCAGCTTGAGTATTCACAGCTTTGGATTACTCTTTCTGGAGCTAGTCTTTGCTGAAGATTCTGCTTATCTATTTATCTACCTACTTCAGTTTTAGTTGTTCTAGTTTATCTCATGTATTAGTGAACTTCTATGTATTTGGGATTTCTATTATGTTGTTTCAGACTGATATTATGTATTTGTTTTGAGACTTTGTTATAGTAGCTTCATGAACTACTATGGTATTTTAAATTTCCGCTGCGAATTATTTTGATATTTCTGTGTCTGTGATTCTGTGTAATTGATTTTATTTGCTTCGAATTTTATTACAATCTGATATTTTGCATCATTCAAGTCTGACATGTGTGGATTATTGTCGATTTGAATGGTACAAAATAGTGGGTCATTACATTTGGTATCACAGCTTTCGTTTTTAGGCAAAACATAGCCTGCAGAGCAAAAAGTCATTAGAGATAGGGTAGAAATACCCCAGAATGAGTGAAATTAACCTCAGAATCATTTCTTTGTAAGAGAACGTATTTATAAGTATAAAATGATTTTTAAAATGACTTTTCAAAGGATTTTTCAAAGATTATTTTGATATAAAAAATTTCTTTTTTTAAAAGGATTTTCAAATATTTTCTAACTTCCTTCCTTTCGTATCCACCTTTAAGTGTTTTCTTCCTTTTGGATATTCATTCAAATGAAATTTTCTTCTCTTATCTTAATTTATCTTTGGATTCTCTTTATCTTATCCTAAATTCATTCTTGATCTTTTCAGGATGAATCGAGGAAATACCAGAGGTAGGGGTCGTGGTATTGCCCCAGCTCCTTAGCCTGTTGCTCCTGTTAGGTTTACAGTTTTATGTAAGGAATTCTCTCAAATTGGTTGCACCCCGTTCACTGGTTCATAGAACATTATTGAAGCTCAGTAGTGGTTGCGGAGTTTAGAGAGGATATTTACTGTCTTGAGATTACTGATGTCCAGAAACATAGTTAGCAGCATGGCAGTTGCATGAGGCTGCCCTAGATTGGTGGGAGTCTGTTACGGCTAACACCGTCGAGGCTGATATTACTTAGGAGCAGTTTAGGTATCTTCTCGTGTTTCTTTGGATTCTACTTTTTCTATCTCTTCGTGCCTTTTCTAAGCTTATCTATCATCTTTTCAGGGATGCTTTCATTGCTAAGTGGATGCTCGAGGCCGCGAAATCCCAGCTTTATAGAGAGTTCATGGATCTCAAGCAGTGTACCATGTCTTTTGCTGAGTGTGAGAGGAAGTTCAACGAACTTTCCAATTTCGGTCCTAGCCTGATTGACACTCCTCTCAAGAAAAATGAGAAGTTCATAGCTGATGCACGCCCTGAGTATTATGATCGTCTCATTTCTTATGTTCATGGCACTTTTACCCAGCTTATGGATATGGCTATCCGATATAAGAACCCTACTTCTAAGGGTACTGCTGTTTCTGGTGCTCCTTCAGCTCGGTCTTCCTCTGCTAATTCTGAGAACCGTAAGCCTAATTTCCATCAGTAGAAGAAGAACTGGCTCAAGAATCTGGGTTTGGGATCTTCATCATCTTCTCCTTCTCAGAGGCAACCTGTTGATCTTTCTTCCATCACCTGTTTTAGATGTGATCAGAAAGGGAACTATGCCAATAGTTGTCCTACTTCAGCTGGTGCTGTTGTTCCTCCACCTGCTCAGTTGGCTAGGTGCGATCTCTGCCATACATGTCTCTAGCCTGGTCATTTCAGGAAGGACTGCCCTATCCAGCAAAAGGGTAAGCCTTCTGGTATATTCGCCGTCACCTCTGCATCTTCTCCAGCTCCGGCACCTGCTCCTACTCCTAGTAATGACCAAGGTACTCTTCAGGGCACCTTTTCTTTATTTTAGCATCCCGTTCGTGTTTTATTTGATACTGGAACATCCTATAGTTTTATTTCTGTTGATTTGTGTGACAAGTTCGAGCATCTTCTTTTTCAAGTATGATTTTGTACCTTTATGTGTTTCAAATTCAATTGGGGGTCCCGCAAACCTTAATCAGATTTGTAAGCATGTGGAACTATTCTGATCATTGATTCAGTGGTGATTTATATGTTCTGGGCTTCGGTGCTTTTGATTTATTGCTTGGAAGTGATTGGCTGGGTAGGCATGATGCTCGTATATCTTGTAAAGCCCGGTATGTTTATCTTGTTGATGATCAAGGAAATTCCTTGATTATTCAGTGTCACATGCCTCACGATTTTGCTGGAAGTTTTATATATTCTTTGGATTCTTCTCCTGGTGATCTTCATTCGACCCGTGTGGTCAGTTTCTATTCAGATGTATTCATTGAAGTCACTACTTTGCCTCCTAAGCGGAAAATTTATTTCCGCATTGATCTTATTCATGGAGCTCGACCTATAGTTCTTCCTCCTAGAAGAATGGCACCACCCGAAAAGGTTGAGTTAGCAAAGCAAATTGAGGACTTGTTCTCCAAAGGTCTGATTAGACCTATCCATTCAGAATGGGGAGCAGCGGTAGTTTTTGTCACCAAGTCCGATGGATCGTTGAGGATGTGTGTTGATTGTAGGGAGCTGAACAAGCATACTATGAAAAACAGATATCCTATGCCTCGTATCAATGATATGTTTGATCAGCTTTATGGTGCCACTGTTTTCTCTCAGCTCGATCTTGCCACAGGTTCTCACCAGCTCAGAGTTGCTGAAGAAAGCATTCCCAAGACTGCTTTTCGTACTGAGAATGGGTTTTATGAATGGTTAGTCTTGCCTTTTGGTTTGACTAATGCTCCAGCTTTCTTTATTGATTTGATGAATTGTGTTTTTGTGATGTTCTTAATAAATTTGTTCTAGCCTTTGTTGATGATATCCTTGTCGTTTCTAAGACCAAGGCAGAGCATGAGTCGCACTTGAAATCTGTTCCCGAGATTTGTAGAAATCATCAATTGATGGCCAAATTTTCTAAATTCCATTTTTGGAAAGATGAAGCCCGATTTCTTGGACATATTGTTTTTGGTAATGGAGTTTCTGTTGATCCAGCCAAGATCGCTGCGATCAACGTAAGTCTTTCTTTCTTTCCCTTTTTCTTTGTCATTTAATTATTCTATCTTGTCTGTTGTTCTCATTTCACCCTATTCTATTACAGGATTGGAAAACTCCTAAGACTCCGTTGGATATTTGTAGTTTTTTGGTCCTTGCCGGTTTATCGGAGATTCATTGAGAATTTTGCCCAGATTGCTGCACCTCTCACTGATTTGACTCGTATGAATGCTAAGTTTATCTGGGATAAGAAGTATGAAGCTGCATTCGATGAGTTAAAGAGCAAGCTGACTTTCGCACCAGTTCTTACCGTTCCGAATGGAAATGAGGGATTGACGGAATATACTGATGATAGTCGTGAGGGATTGGGTGCTATTTTCATGCAGGATGGTAAGGTCATTGCCTATGCCAGCCGCCATGAGGCTAATTATGCTGCTCATGATTTAGAGTTGTTTGCTGTTGTCTTTGCTTTGAAGCTCTGGAGGCATCATCTTCTTGGAGCTAAGTTTGAGCTTTTCACTGATCATCAGTCTCTAAGATATATTTTCACCCAGAAGGATTTGAATCAGAGGCAAGTTCTTTGGCATGAGTTTCTGGCTTCTTACGACCTCGATACTAGCTATACTCCCGGTAAAGCTAATGTTGTGGCCGATGCTCTGAGTCGGAAGAAGACTTTGTTATGTCATCTTGTTGTTTCTTATCCTCTTCAAGATCGAATCAAGGCTAAGTAAGATGAGGATGAGATGCTTAGATTGATGAAGGAGAGTGTTCGTCGCAGGGTTGGTGGTAGTAGTGGTGGTTGTAGTGGAGCTCAGATCGATGATGGTGGGATTTTGAGGATTAATGGTAGGATTTGTGTTTCGATTGTTAATGGATTGAGGCAGGAGTTGCTTTGTGAGAATCATCGATCCAGACTTTCTATTCATCCTGGTGTGTCGAAGATGTATCATGATATGAAGAGGCTTTATTGGTGGAAGGGTATGAAGCGTGATATCTCTATCTTTGTGAGTCGGTGTGCGACTTGTCAGCAAGTCAAAGCCGATCATTTGACGACCCCTGGTTTGTTCCAGCACCTTGAGATTCCCAATTGGAAGTGGGAACAGGTTTCCGTGGATTTCATTGATGGATTACCAAGGTCTAGGAGGGGTAATGAGAGTACATGAGTTATTGTGGATAAATTGACCAAGTCAGCTCATTTAATTCCGGTTAAGTCTACCCGTTCTGCTTCTAGCTTATCTGAGATCTATATAAGAGAGATTGTTCGTCTCCATGGTGTTCCTCTCAGTATTGTTTGTGATCGTGATCCTATCTTTACCAGCCAGCTTTGGAAAGCTTTTTAGGAATCTTTGGGTACTCATCTGAATCCGAGAACTGCTTACCATCCACAGACTGACGGTCAAACGGAAAGAGTGAATCAGATTCTCGAAGATCTTCTTCGTGCTTGTGTGCTTGATTATGGAGGATCTTGGAAAGATCATCTCCATCTTGTCGAATTCACCTACAATAATAGTTATCAGGTGTAATCTAATCTTCTGTTTTAAGCTTATCTTAATCTCTTTATCTATCTCATTCCATCTTTGAATTCAGGCCAGTATCAAAATGTCTCCGTTTGCTGCTTTTTGCGGACGACCATGTAGATATCCATCTTGCTGGATTGAATCCGGTAATCGTTTGGTTCTTGGTCCTGATTTGGTTTTGGAGGCTTTTGAGAGAGTTGAGGAGATTAAGAGGAGGTTGAGGGTTGCTCAGGATAGGCAGAAGAAGTATGCCGATAAGCGTAGGCAGAGTTTGGAGTTTGCTGTTGGTGATCAGGTTTTCCTTAAGGTCTCTCTCTTAAGGAATGTCATTCGTTTTGATCGTAGAGGGAAGCTTTCTTCTAGGTTCATTGGTCCTTTCCGCATTGTGGAAAGAGTTGGTTCTTTGGCTTATCTTCTAGATTTTCTTGAGAAGCTTTCTGGAGTGCATGATGTATTCCATGTCTCTCATCTACGCCAGCATCTCCATGATCCATGTCTTATTGTTCAACCTTCTGTTCTTGATAGTTTGGATATTGAGCCTAATCTGACTGTTGAGAGGAAGCCACTTCGTATTGTCGACAGAGGTACGAAGCAGCTAAGAAGGAAATATGTTAGTCTAGTCAAAGTACAGTGGAGTATTGATGATCGATATTGCACCTAGGAGACGGAGGAGAGCATTCGTTCTTCGAATCCGGAATTATTTTTTCATCCATTATTTTGTTCTTCTATCTTGTTTTCTTTATTTTCCTTGTTCATTTTTTCGAGGACAAAAAGATTTGAGTGGGGAAGAGTGTAAGAACCCTAGATTTTTAAATTTGATTTTATTTCATTTTAAAAATATTTTAAATTTATTTTTATTTCAAGATTTCATTTTAAAATATTTTTAAAGTGATGTTAAAATTCTTCCAAGGCTTATTGTATTTTATTTACAATTTTTAAATCCTAGTTTCAATTTTTATGCAATATTCTTAATTAATTTATATTTTTCTAAAATTTATTTATTTTATTTTCTTTCTTACTTTATTTTTGTTTTGTTTTTCTATTTATTTACTTACATTTTCATGTGTGCAAAATAAAAGAAAAGAAATAGAAAGAGCCATAACCTTTTCATATACCATAACCTTTAATATGCTTTTATCTTTTCATTTTCAAGTGACATGTTCATTGAATTTTACGACCACATATTCTTTCTTCAGTTGTGCCTTTTTTCATTTTTCACGTATGAGAAACTTTTCTTCATCTCTAAAAGAATTCGGCCATCATCATTTCTGAAAAAAAAACTTTGGCAAATTCATGCATAAACTTCATATTTTCTTATTTGTTTTACTTGAATCTTTGCCTTACTTCTACCTATCATGCTCGGCCATAGGCTCCTCCATCACCACATCACCTCCACCATACTCGGCTGCAACCTCCTCCAACTCCTCTGTCCAATCAGGCCGTAGCCTTCCCAAAGTTGTAAACTCCACAAAAAAATTGCATCATCACTTGAAATCTAGCCTAGCCAAACCCTTAGGCCATCACCACTCCACATACCCCTCTCGACCACCCTTAGTACCACATCCACCAGCCTCTAACTGACCATAGGCCACTGCTGCACCATCACCTGACCACCACCAAGCAAGGCCGAGCCACCTACGGGCATAGCCGAGCTTTGTTGTTGCACCAAATCTCGTTTTGTTGCCTTGACTTTTGTATTTTCATGTCAAAACTTTCACCCCTTCATCTCCAAGCTAGGCCGAGCCATGTTGTTCCATACCTAACCCAAACCCATAGCCTAGGCCGAGTACTTGAACCATATGGCCGAGCATACGATTGGTCGAAACATTGTCAAGTTATTTAGTTCTTTGTTGTTCCTTATTTTCAAGTTGTTTTAATGTTATATTTGTGTTGTAAATTCATGTTTGCAATATCTTGTTTTGTTCGCTATGTACATGATGACCACTTTGGCTCTCCCCCCACTTGAATCTGTATTCGTGCTATCATGCTTTCCGAAACTTTATTTGTGTGTCTGAATTTGTTAACTCCAGCATTTTGAGGTGAGTATTTCACACACGACATCTGTACTTATATAATTAGTAAATTAACACCATATGAATCTATAGGTTATATTATTATGTTATACCTGCATGTGATATGATCATACAATGTTCTCCCTACTTATACACCTGTCATATCATCTGTTACTATTATATAATGTTATACTGTTTATTTATATCAGTTTATCACGCTGCAAGTTCCCTATAGAATAGAATCACTATGGTTGAAATGATACATACCCGAATGGACTTTAGAATAGGGAAAAATTATTATGGGCTGAAATGATAGGACTGAGCGATTTTTATTTATTTCATTTTACTTGGGATTGCGGGTTTGAAATGATAGAACCCGGATTTTCTTCTTAAATTAAGGATTGAAATGATATATTATCTATGTCACTTGACCTAGGTTAGAAAATATTATACAGACCCGTGGTTAATGTATATATTTTTCTAAAACTGTTAAAGTATTTTAAAAGTGTAAATTTATGATAATTTAATTTAAAATTGAATTTAAATGATTTTTATAAAGTGTAATGATTTTTGTACAAGTTAAAATGTGAAATAAATGAATGGTTAAGTTGAAATTTGAAATATAACTTAAAATTGAAATTTGAGAATCTTGTTTAAAAGTTAAATTTAAATTATATAAATAAAAATGAAAATAAGTTATATTTGGAAATTTAAATTTAAGTGTTAAGCTAAATTTTAAAATATAAAGAATAGAAATTGAAGTGCTTGAATTTAATAAGTAAAATATTAAATTTTGATTTTTGTATGAAAATTTACTTTATAAAATCATAAATTAAAGGGTATTTAAATGATCATTTTTATAGTGAGAAAATAAGATTTTTATAAGTCAAACGGTTTAAATTAAATTTTATTTGTTTGTGAAATTGTATTGAAAATTTGGAATTTAATTAACAGCATATCTAAAATGCTATCATTTCTAAAGTAAAGGATATTACAACATTTCTACGTGCTGTAGTTGATACAAATGAACTGAAAGGCTAAAATGAACTAAGAGCTATTACAGCACTTTGTAAGTGCTGTAATTATAGAAACTAAAACTTGAACTTGAACTAGTAGAGCAGTTTTAAATGCTGTCTTTGCTTAATTGAATTGTCTTCAAATGTAACTTACCATAGCATTTTTCTAAATGCTGCGAATGTTCAAATTTCATTGCTTTAATAAATTTAAGTGAATAAATGAGTTACGAAAAGATTAAATTTTTGGGAATTTAATATTTGATACTAAATATAATAACTTCAAATTTAAAAAGTTTAAGTGGATTTGATTTGAAATATAAACCATGTTTAAATGTGATTTGAAATGGTATTTAAATTTAATAAAAATGAATGAGTTTGAAAAGGATACGATATTTTGATATTTTGAAACGATATTGAATTTTTGAAATTATATTTGATTTTTGAAGTATAAAATACTATTTTTGAAATTATAACCACGAGTTATAATAACGATTGGTTGTTAAAGAGACAGGGATCAGATATGGACATACTCTCTGTCGATACCAAAAACCACTTTAACAACTGTGTACGCGGTGGAGTTCGAGAATGAAGTAGGATGGTGGCGACGTTCTTAAGGTATATTACATGGACCCAACTCTCGTGAGTTGGCTTAAGGTGGCTAAAACATGAGCGATCTCGGGCCAAAAGGGGCAGCTCCTCTGGTCGGACGCACTTCTTCGATACCATTCTATTACTCTGTCATTGCTTGGTGGCCACCATTGATTTGGGAGTGTGTTTCGAGGTGGGCGTATGTGGCTGCTACGTTACCACCAGCCCGTGTGCGTAATTGGTATATCTACCCTGGCATTACCTCATGTGCCCTATCACCTAGCATATCGAGCCTTACTACGAGTTTCTATTTGTGTCGTACCTATGGAGTATCTTCTCATAGTCTTCCGATCAGGAGATATGCATGTACTGTACAGACTACTGACATTATTTGTGTTAAAGGCTATACGGATAACCCCTTAACGCTATTTTAAAGTATGTTTATTTTACTGTAGATATTATTATAATAGCGCAATACTACTACATAGTAAATAGTTTAACGGATCCTTAGAGGATGGTCGGTCCCAAACATCCTTTAAGTTACTTGTGCATTTACTCTAGTTCACTTGAGTTGGTTTACGTTATATAAGTATGTATGTCCTGCCTCGAGTGTTTTGTGTTTTCTTTACGTTCGGGTCAGCCAGAGTATTCACAGCTTTGGATTTCTCTTTCTGGAGTTAGTTTTTGCTGGAGATTCTGCTTATCTGTTTATCTACCTACTTCAGTTTCAGTTGTTCTAGTTTATCTCATGTATAGTGAAGTTCTATGTATTTGAGATTTCTATTATGTTGTTTCAGACTGATATTATGTATTTGTTTTGAGACTTTGTTATAGTAGCTTCATGAACTACTTTGGTATTTTAAATTTCCGCTGCGAGTTATTCTGATATTTCTGTGTCTGCGATTCCGTGTAATTGATTTTATTTTCTCTAAATTTTATTACAATCTGTTATTTTACATCATTCATGTCTGACATGCGTGGATTATTGTCGATTTGAATGGTACAAAATAGTGGGTCGTTACAACGACGACCAACCCGAGTAGCAACACCATCTTCCAAACTCCCTTCGGCTCCACCTTGAACTGAATCTTCTCTAGATTCGTGCACATCCCAACACTACTAGAGGAACCCTGTAGGCTATGTGATGTAACATCAATCGCTACTTCCTCACAAGTATCTCCAACTACTCTACTCCTTGGACAAAAGGTGAAAATAATTTCCTTCTCATTTGATTCATCATGAACCAAGTCCGGAACATCCGATGAGCTTTCTTTCTCCTTAAACATCACCGACTCATCAAAAGTAACATGACGAGAATTCACTACCTTATTCGTTTTCGGATTCTAGATCCGATAGTCTTTTACTCCATCCATATAGCCAAACAAAATGCCCTTGAAATCTCTAGATTCAAGCTTATCATTTTCTGGATCATGCACATAAACAGGATTACCAAACACACGAAGATAACTCAAGTCAGTGCTCTTTTCCTTCCACACTTCCTTCGGAATTTTGTTACCAATAGCTGAGCACGGAATTCGATTAATAATATGTACTGCGGTTGACAAAGCTTCAGCCTAAAATCCCTTAGCCAAACCCAATGTCAATCTCAAGCATCGAACTTTCTCAAGTAGAGTACGATTAATCCTTTACGTAACACCATTCGACTGCGGATCCTCAGGTGTAGTCAAAAGCCTTTGAATATCATGATTCTTGCAAAACTCCGAAAAATCTTCGAAAACATACTCTCTGCCATTGTCGGACCTTAGAACCTTCAAGGATTGCTAGTCTCATTCTCAACAAGAGCTTTCCATGCTTTGAACTTTGCAAACGCCTTCGACTTGACCTTCATTACACACACTCAAACTTTTCGAGAAAAGTCATCAATGAAAGAAATATAATAACGAGCTCCACCCAAAGAAGCTACAGGTGCCGGTCCCCAAACATCCGTGTGAACATACTCAAGAACGCTTCTCGAATCATGCTTTCCTTCATCGAATGAAACTTTAGTTTGCTTCCCCATGACGCATTCTTCGTAAAACTCTAACTTGTTGAAACTTTCTCCATCGATCGTCTCCCTTATCCGAAGAACATCCAAACTCCTCTCCGAGACATGACCTAACCTCAAATGCCACAATCTTGTCGCATCCAAGCCACGAGAACTATTAACTCCTATATAAATTTCACCTTCTACAGTCACTTCTTGAAGCAAATAAATACCACGAGTCCTAGGTACAACCAAATGGTATAGCCAAATCTACTTTCATAGGTACAACTATAAATGCATGCACATTATGACTAGATATAGGTCCATCTGGACGTGCATATATACTCATTACTTTAAAGTCCTTGTAAATTAAAGTTTTCATTCGAGCTATTATCCTTATGTTACTATTCATTTTTCTTTCGTACCAAGGTTAATTTTCATTACACAGTCATAAAAATATCATATATCCATTATCTGTATACATTTCACACCTTTTCTTTTGTAAGTTTTATCACAAAGGGAAATTAATTGAAATATGAGACAATCGATTTAAACCTAGAATATTTTGAAAAAACTAAAAATACAAGAAGATAATTTGACGAAACTATGTTATTAAATGGATTCACAATACATGAATCAGATAAATGTGTCTACATGAAACAAACACATTTAGGATATGTCATTGTTTGTCTTTATGTTGATGACCTGTTGATCCAAGGAAATAACCAGGCTATAATAACATCTACAAAGAATATGTTATCCTCTAGATTCGATATGAAAGACCTAGGACTGGCTGATGTGATATTGGGTGTCAAAATTTTGAGAACACCGTAGGGATATGCATTATCCCAATCACATTACATCGAGAAGATACTTGAAAATTTCAAGCAATATAATATAGCTGTTGCAAAATCACCTGCAGATATGAACCAAAATTGGGTAAAGAACACTGGTGATGGTATCTACCAGCTTGAATACTCTCGTATGCTAGGAAGCATCATGTATGTTATGAACTGCACTAGGCCGGATATTGCATATGCTACAAGTAAGCTGAGTAGATTTACCAGTAATCCTGGTCAACATCATTGGAAAGCGATAATCAGAGTTCTAGGATATCTAAAGTATACACAGAACTGTGGTCTACACTATACAAACTATACTTCAACAGTAGAAGGATACAGTGATGCCAATTGGATAATTGGATCACAAGATAAAAAGTCTGCAAGTGTATATGTGTTCACATTAGGAAATGAAGAAATATCATGGAAATCATCCAAACAGACTTGTATAGCTAGATCGACGATGGAATCAGAGTTTATTGCACTAAATAAGACCGCAAAAGAAATAGACTGGCTTCGAAGTTTCTTGGAAGATATTCCAAATTGGAGCAAACCTGTGCCTCCAATATGTATACACTGTGATAGTCAATCAGCAATTGGAAGAGCAAATAGTACACTATACAATGGTAAATCTAGGCATATTCGTCGTAGACATAAAACAATAAGACAACTTCTCTCTACTGGAGTTATCACTATAGACTACATAAGGTCAAAAGATAACATAGCGGATCCACTAACTAAAGGCTTGCCAAGAGAGAAAGTTCAAATCTTATCGATGGGAATGGGGTTAAGGCCCATAGAATAAAAGTTTTTCTTTTAATGAAAACCCTACCTAGTTGACCGGAGAACCCAAGATCTAGGTTCAAAGGGACAACTAATTTTAAGAGAAACTTGACGGCGCTGTCACACACAAACCACTCCTATGATAAGTCAGTGCTTTATTTGTTGGAAAATAGGATAAGTATTGATGTTTTTAATGATGTCTGTACTTGATGAATCATGAATACCCTTTACAGAATCACCTACGTAAGTGCGAAGGCGCCGCTTCAAAGAGAATTATGAGGCCAAATTCTCTAAGCACTTTTGAGACCAGACAGGTGTTCAAGGCAAAAACGAACACATACAGAGAACGAAGGATTATAAGAAATGTTTGTCATGTGTTATCTATTGTAGAATTACACAAAAGGCTTACAATTCAAGGACATTCTATGTCTACTGATTCTCCTATAATTCAAATAGGTAAACAATAGAAAAGTTCAAGGCCCCTGTGCTACTTTAACCGATATGATAAATGGTTCGTGAAACTAAGAACAACTGCTCATTCATGTGGGGGATTGTTAGAAATGAATGAGTCAGTGGAGAAATTTGGAAGAAAAAAGCATTATACAAAGTCCCACATCTGGGAATATTTGCACCAATTCCTCTATATATATTACAATCCAACATAGTATATCAAACAAAAGGAGAATGATGACAAAGTGTGGAAGGGATAAGGCAATGTGGAATGTAGGCCTTCATATTAATATTAAATGTGTCAAAGATAGGGCCTTGGGCCTTGGGGCTCTTGGGGTCTCGTGATTAAATGGGCCGTCGACTGCCGCTTGGGCCTGCATGCGCCAAAACGGATATTTTTCAATCGGATGTGTCTGTTCGTTTGAATGGTAGCCAGATTCGGCCATTTCCTTCCAGACGCGCGCACACAACGGTCACTACTGTTGGTTTAAGGGTCGCAACCTTTCCAACAGTCACGACCACTCCGAATAGGCACATCCTCAAGTCTATAAATAGGCGGCCAGAATCTAAGAATTAAACTATATCTCTGTTCTAGTGCTATAATCTCTTCAGTTCGTCCGTGCTCCATCTGCAACCACCACGCTGCGGGGCTGGTCCGTTTCATCTTGGGAAACAAATTGCTAACACCCGAAAAACTACGTACAGCGGCAATACTGTTTCAAGGAAACAGTTTCTACTGGACTCAGACACTTTAATCGGTAATACTTTTCATAAAGATATGCTCACGCATTTTGGTGTTACAATTTATCAAAATTAAGTGACAGACTAGTGACAATTTTTGCCATTATTACTTCTGCATTATTCTGTAACTGTTATTGAAGTTACAATTGGTTTCGTAACACTTTCTCGGAGTTGCGACTAACATTCTTGAAACAATATTTTTTGTTGTAGATGACGATGTCTCAAAATAGCAACGATAATAACGTTGCACCAACGCAGACGATGACAAACACTCAGTCAACGCCTCTGGTTCCGACAATGGCACTGTCTTATGGAGAAAGGCCGTAAAAGTTCAACGGGACGGACTTCAAGCGTTGGCAACGGAAGAAGTTGTTTTATCTAACAACATTAGGCCTCGCCAAGTTTCTAACCGAAGATGCTCCTAAAGTTAGCAAACTCGAACCCAATGCAATCAAAGTGGAGGCCACAAATTTTTGGAAAAATTCAAACTTTATGTGTAAAAATTATATTCTGAATGGTCTGGATAATAACCTCTACAATGTCTATTGTACTGTTGCAATATCTAAGGAACTCTGGACGTCCTTGACAGAAAGTACAAAACTGAAGATGCAGGCATGAAGAAATTCATCGCTGGCAAATTTCTCGACTTCAAAATGGTAGATTCATAGAATGTGATCAACTAGACTCAAGAACTACAACTGATCATCCGTCAACTGCAAGATGAAGGGATGATACTTAGCGAATCTTTCCAGGTTGCCGCAACCATTGAGAAACTTTCTCCATCATGGAAGGACTTCAAAAATTACCTTAAGCGTAAGCGTAAGGAAATAACAATGGAAGAACTCATAATTTGTCTGCGAATTGAGGAGGATAATAGAAATTCTGAGAAAAAGATCTCTCAGAATATGGCTGCCAAAGCAAATGTTGTTGAGCCTGATAAACCTAACAAGAGAAAACGTGAGAATGCGCCTTAGAGGTCGAAGAAGAAATTTCAGGGTTCTTACCATAACTGTGGAAAGAAGGGGCATAAAGCTGCCGAATGTCGCGCTCCTAAAAAGAAGAAATCTGAAGCAAATACGACTGAAGTTACAGATGGCATTTCTGATAGGATTTATGTGCAGTAATATCAGATTGCAACCTTGTTGGTAATTCAAAGGAATGGTTTGTAGACACAAGTGCCACTCGACACATATGTGCTAATAAGTGGATGTTTACAACTTATAAAACTGCAACTGATGATGAACAACTTTTCATGGGCAATTCATTGAATCAAAGGTCGAAGGCAAGGGAAAAGTTGTGATGAAACTAACTTTTGAAAAAGAGCATGCTTTAAGTGATGTTTTTCACGTTCCAGAAATCCGTAAGAATTTGATATAAGGGTCCTTGCTTGGCAAGCATGGTTTCAAATTAACCTTTGTATCCGATAAGTTTGTATTATCAAAGAATGGAGTGTATGTAGGAAGAGGATATGCATGTGATGGTTTATTCAAGGCAAATGTAACAACTATTGTACCAAACATTGATATGAATAAAAATGAATCTTCTGCTTGTATTGTTGGCTCTTCTAACATTTGACAGTCTAGATTAGGGCATGTGAATTTTGATACACTGCGAAAAATGAATAATCTAGAATGTATAACAAAATGTAACATAAACTCCAACTATAAATGTCAAATTTGTGCAGAAGCAAAATTGACAAGAACCTCGTTTCATCATGCTGAACGAGAAACTGAACCTCTAGACCTTATACACACTGATGTATGTGATTTGAAAATGTGTCAAACTAGAGGTGGAAAAAGATATTTCATTACGTTTATTGATAATTTACTAGGTACTGCTGTGTGTATCTCCTTAGAAGCAAGGATGAAGCATTTGATATGTTTAAACAGTATAAAACAGAAGTTGAGAATCAACTCAATAGGAAAATTAATGCTTTAAGAAGTGATAGAGGAGGAGAATATGAATTTCCTTTTGAGGATTTCTAAGTTGAGCACGACATTATACACCAAACTACAACACCATATTCACCTCAATCCAACGGTATATCCAACAGAAAATAGAACTCTTAAAGAAATGATGAATGTTTTATTAATCAGTGCTGGCTTGCCAGATAACTTTTGGGGAGAAGCTATTCTTTCGGCAAACCAAATTTTAAATAAAATACCATGAAAGAAAACATCCAAGTCTCTTCATGAACTTTGGAAAAATAGACCGACATCCTACAAATACTTAAAGTGTGGGGGTGTCTTGCTAAATTAGAGATACCTAAACCAAAGAAGGTCAAGATAGGACAAAAAACAATTGATTGTGTATTCATTGGATATGCACAAAACAGTGCTGCTTATCGATTTTTAGTACACAAATCTGAAATTGACGATATTCATGAAAATACCATCAGTGAGTCGAGAAATGCAAGGTTTTTCGAGCATATATTCCCTTTAAAGCAGGGCACTGACAGTGATACTCATAAGAGACCAAGGGAAGATGAAATCTCCAATTCTCTTGAGGATACTGAAGATAACCTTCAGCAAATTAGTGCTGATTAACAAGTGGAGGAACCAAGAAGAAGTAAAAGGTCTAGAACCTCAAAAACCTTTGGACCATACTTCTATACCTTTATGTTAGAAGACGATCCATTGACATACAAACAAGCTATGTCCTGCAGCGATGTCCCTTATTGGAAAGAGGCTATTAACAATGAGATAGAATCCATTATGGCTAACCATACCTGGGAGTTAGTTGATTTACCTCAAGAATGCAAGACCTTAGGAAATAAATGGATATTTAAAAAGTAATTGAAACCTGATGGTTCAATAGACATGTACAAAGCTCGTCTTGTAGTCCAAGGATTCAGACAAAAGGAAGAACTGGACTATTTTGATACATATTCACCAGTGACGAGGATAACATCAATTAGGATGCTTATTGCAATCGCATCCATACTTGATTTAGAAATACATCAAATGGATGTAAAAATTGCATTTTTGAATGGTGAACTAGAGGAAGAAACATATATGAAGCAACCTGAAGGGTTTCTAAGCTATGGAAAGGAAAATAAAGTATGCAAATTAGTAAAGTCGATTTATGGCCTTAAACAAGCTTTAAAACAATGGCATGAGAAATTTGATGAAACTATGTTATCAAATGGATTTACAATAAATGAATCAGATAAATGTGTCTACATGAAACACACATTTAGGATATGTCATTGTTTGTTTTATGTTGATGAACTGTTGATCCTAGGAAATAACAAGGCCATAATAACATCTACGAAGAATATGTTATCCTCTAGATTCGATACGAAATACCTAGGATTGGCTAATGTGATATTGAGTGTTAAAATTTTGAGAGCACCACAGGGATATGCATTATCTCAATCACATTACATCAGTAAGATACTTGAAAAATTCAAGCAATATAATATAACTATTGCAAAATCACCCGTAGATATGAACCAAAATTGGGTAAGAACACTGGTGATGCTATCTACCAGCTTGAATACTCTCATATACTAGGAAGTATCATGTATGTTATGAACTGCACTAGCCAGATACCGCATACACTGTAAGTAAGCTGAGTAGATTTACAGGCAATCCTGGTAAACATCATTGGAAAGCGATAATTAGAGTTCTAGGATAACTAAAGCATACACATAACTATGGTCTTCACAATACAAACTATCCTTCAATAGTGGAAGGATACAGTGATGTCAATTGGATAAATGGAACACAAGAACAAAGTCTGCAAGTGGATATGTGTTCACATTAGGAAATGGAGCAATATCATGGAAATCATCCAAACGGACTTGTATAGCTAGATCTACGATGGAATCAGAGTTTATTCCACTAGATAAGACCGCAGAAGAAGCAGACTGGCTTCGAAGTTTCTTGGAAGATATTCCAAATTGGAGCAAACTTGTGCCTCCAATAAGTATACATTGTGATAGTCAATCAGCAATTAGAAGAGCTAATAGTACACTATACAATGGTAAATCTAGGCATATTCATCGTAGACATAAAACAATAAGACAACTTCTCTCTAATGGAGTTATCACTACAGACTACATTAGGTCAAAAGATAACATAGCGGATCCATTAACTAAAGGCTTGCCAAGAGAGAAAGTTCAAATCTTATCGATGGGAATGGGTTTAAGGCCCATAGTATAAAACACTACGCCATAAATGGCCTTCTGCAACACAAAAAAATGTTGGGTTAGGCCCAAAAAATGTTGCCATAGGTCTATGGCAACACCTTTGTGGTGATGCAATTTTTGTCGTTGCCTTAGACCTCAAAGGCAACATTTTTACTATCTAAGGCAACATAAGTAATATTGTTGCAATAGAACCCTATTTGGGTCTATAGCAACATCCATAGGTGTCTGTAGCAACATTCCAAAATGTTGCTATAGATATTAACTTCCTGAATTTGTAGGGCCCACAATGTAGAGCATATTTGATTTTTTAATAGAAATAAATATTTATTTAATAAAATGCTATTGCACAGAATTTGATATTCAAACAGTAATTTATTTAAATAATATTTTATTTCAACATTTGAAACAGTACAAATTCCCAACTCCACTATTTTACAATTCAATGATATATAACACTGATATTCACATATACAGTTATTCCTCGCTACATCACTCAGTTCACTCATTACATATGCAGTTTCAATTTATACAGACATCGACACTGACAAATATATGACGAGCCGAGTGCCGAGCCGAAGGCGAGCCGAGTAGCGGGTCCAGTCTTCAAGCTCATGCACATTTGATTTGACTCTGTCTTCAAGCTTGTATTCAGCTGTCCAGTCTTCAATACCTGTCACATATAATTCAAAAGCAGTAATCGGGAAAATAATATTTAACTCGAACAGAAAATGAAAATATTTTTGTTATATTATTTGCCTCAGGTATTTGGGTTGTTTCTTTTCATATTTTTTTCTGACAGGGACCAAATATTTGCACGGACAACCTGTGAATGCACAAGTCAGCTGTTCACAAGTGCATAAGCCAAACATGAATGTAACATAAGGATACAAGACAGTATGGAAGATAGCAAGCAACAGTTCAGGCAAAAATGGACAAAGGAGAAGCCAAGTGCACAAAGCAGTACTCAACACAGCAAGCAACATAACATGACCAAGAAATGCATGTACATGGATGAACATACATGCATCATAAGGCTTGGTACAAGAAACTACTCAAGTGCAACTACTCAAGTGCAAGTTCATACTCAAGTGCAGCCAGATATGTAGATAAGCCAAAAAAAATGGACACGGCACAAGTTCAAACCCGAGTCATCGACTGGATTCAACTCAGGGCCAAGCAACCAACAAAACAAACAAGTACCAGGTTCAGCAAAATGTAGACAAGCTAGTGCAAGAAACACGACAGTACACATAGGCAGCCCATCAAGCAAAAACAGTGAATGCATCAGGCATGTACAAGAGAAACATAGGCAGTAATATGATATACAGAGGACTTGGAGCATTAGTTCATGTTAAAGAACAAGGTTAGCATGATACCAGTTCAGACCAGACCAAGCAAAACCAACAAAGCTCAACACACATATGTTTATATATATCGTGGAAATCAAAACTCAATGTTCAGATTAGTCAACAATTTAATAAAACCAAAGATCACTTTCAAAGTTCTGATTTTCGAAAATGCAGAAGTTTTCAAGTGAAGCAGTTTTCAAGTGGACAGCAGAATACAAATACTTCAAGTTCTGGTTTAACAAATGCAGCAAGGTACAAAGGTATGTGAACAAGTTTAACAAAGGTTCAAGTTTTGGTTTAACAAATGCAGCAGAAAGGAGCTAACAAGCTCAGATCAGAAATCAAAAACAAGCCAGTGAACCAAAATCCAACATACCAAATAATATCACATCGCAATTCATCATCGGCAAAGCAAAATCAAGCCAGTGGACCAAAATCCAACATACCAATACATGATCGCAATCCAACATACCAGATTTCTCAAAGTCCAACAGAAAGATTAAACTCGAGATTATAGGAAATAAAGCCTATAAATAAATCCCAATTCATCATCGGCAAAAGCGTGCGAGTGTAACCAAAATTGAGAATAATCAAGTAAACCAGAAGGCAGAAAACATACCAAATAATATCACATCGCACCAGACGACAAAGTCAAAGCAATTCGAGCAATAAATCAAGGAGAACGAAGGAGCAAGCTACCAGGAACGTTTCTTACACTAGATTCGATCAATCAGAGCATCAAAGCAACTGGAATCGCGTGCCCTAGTTTTCACAGAGACGAACGAGAAAGAAAAATCGCGTGCCCTAATTTTCACACAGAGAGGAATGAGAAAGAAAAGTAAAGCGGGAAATGGAAATTGGTAAGGTGTGGATCGATGTTGTGAATCGACGGTTGATATTTTGTTTTAAATGGTGGTGTGGATCGCTGAGGTGTAATTTTTTTTTTAATTTTTTTAATTAGAATATATCTATGGCAACACTATATAAAAATGTGGCATCATGTTACACTTGCGTTGATGGAATGCACTGTTATATAGTGAATGATTGACTGTTGAATTTGAATTCAACAGTCAATAAAACGCACCGTTTTGGACGGGGCGCTGCCCCCGGACCCTCGCCTTGGGGGGTTGCCACCCCCTTGGACCCCCCTTCGTAGGGGATCTTATTTGACAAAAATTTTTTGAAAAAAACATTCAACACTAAATAGCGAAGAACTAAAAGAATGCTAGTGTAATTACACTGGCGCATTTGACAGATGCGCCAGTGTAATTTTGTATGGGCGCATTTCACAGATGCGCCCCGTAATATTTTAAAAAAAACTGGCCTAAACTTGCAAATAGTTTGAAAACTAGCCTATTTATGCCAATAGTTTAAAAAACCAGCCTCTATTGAAAATTTGTCCTTTTTTTAATTAGAATATATCTATGGCAACACTATATAAAAATGTTGCATCGTGTTACACTTGTTTAGCTAGAGCAACACATTTTTATGGCTAAGGTAACACCAAAAATACAACGTTGCAGTAGGGCCAAAATTTTATAGCTGTCGCAACATTTTAGGTAGCAACACCTTGCAAAAATGTTGCAGAAGGTCATCTATGGCGTAGTGAAAGTTTTTTTAATGGAAACCCACCTAGTTGACGGGAGATCCCAAGATTTAGATTCTAAGGGACAACTAAGTTTAAGAGAAATTTGACGACACTATTACACACAAACCATTCCCATGATAAGTCAGTGCTTTATTTGTTGGAAAATAGGATAATTATTGATATTTTTAATGATGTCTGTACTTGAGGAATTGTGAATACCCTTTACATAATCACCTACGTAAGTACGACGACGCCGCTTCAAAGAGAATTATGAGGCCAATTCTCTGAGCACTTATGATACCAGACAGGTGTTCAAGGCAAAAACGAATACATACAGAGAACGAAGGATTATAGAAACATTTATCGTGTGTTATCTATTGTAGAATTACACAGAAGGCTTACAGCTCAAGGACATTTTATGTCTACTGTTCGTCTGTAATTCAAATAAGTAAACACTAGGAAAGTTCAAGGCCTCTATGCCACTTTAACCGATACGATAAATGGTTCGTGAAACTAAGAACAACCGCTCATTCATGTGGGGGATTGTTAGAAATGAATGAGTTAATGGAGAAATTTGAAAGAAAAAAGCATTATACAAAGTCCCACATTGGGGAATATTTGCACGAATTTCTCTATATGTACACTACAATCCAACATAGTATATCAAACAAAAGGAGAATGATGACAAAATGTGAAAGGGATAAGGCAATGTGGCATGTAGGTCTTCATATCAATATTAAATATGTCAAAGATAGGGCATTGGGCCTTGGGGCTCTTGGAGTCTCGTGATTAAATGGGCCGCCGACTGCCGCTTGGGCCTGCATGCGCCAAAATGGCTATTTTTGGATCGGATGTGTCTATTCGTTTGAAAAGTAACCAAATGCGGCCATTTCCTTCCAGATGCGCGCATATAATGGTCACTAATGTTGGTTTAAGGATCGCAACCTTTCTAACAGTCACGACCGCTCCGAATAGGCACCTCCACCAGTCTATAAATAGGTGGCCAGAATTTGAGAATTATTCATTCATTTTACTCTCGGATTCTGTTTCTTCTTCCCACTATATCTCTGTTCTAGTGCTATAATCTCTTCAGTTCTTCCGCGCTCCGTTTGTAACCACCACGCTGCGGGGTTGGTCCGTTTCATCCTGCGAAACAAATTGCTAACACCCGTGAAACTACATATGGCGACAATATTGTTTCAAGGAAACAGTTTCTACTGGACTCAGACACTTTAATCAGTAATACGTTTCATGCAGATCCGCTCGCGCATTTTGGTGTTATAATTTATCAAAATTAATTTACAAATTAGTGATAATTTTTGCCGTTACTACTTCTGCATTATTCTGTAACTGTTATTGAAGTTACATTTGGTTTCGTAACACATTTCGGTAGTTGCGACTAACATATTTTTATGCTGTAAACAAAGAAAAAGGATCAATAATATCCTATATACGGATATGGTGCTAGAATTAATTGTTATCATTTACAGTTTGCATTCTGCTATTCGTTTCAAAAACTAGAATATTTTGAAATATTATACTTCCATTAGATTTTATGAGGATATAAGTTATATATATATTAACATAATATATTTAGGTCCTCTTCCTCCTTTATTCCATGCTCCCTTCACGTAAAACCATATCACATATTATGATATGGTTCAACATACACACACGTGTGTGTGTGTATAGGGTTAGGATCAACTCCATCTCATTTTTGCTACGCCTCAAATCCCTTTGATTTTAACCACATGTTTCGAATTAAATAATATACTTTCTCTCTCCTTAAGTGAGATGAGCGAGAAGACATATAATTTAATTTGGAACATGTGTTTGAAATCAGGGGGATTTGAGGCGTAGCAAAAGTCAGGTGCAGCCGATCCTTGCCCATACACACACTACACATCTATGTACAATAAGTAAATAAATTTAAGAAAAACATACCTGGTTTGCAGAAGCTGCAACACCAAATTTAAATTCATTAGAGAACATAGACCTTCCTATATCAACTTCAAGTGGAACTAAAATGGTCCATGGTTGGGGTATGGGTGTTGTATTTTGGCAATCAAAGCATGCAATTTGAGTATTTGACCTCTCGCTCCTGTAACTAATGGTCAACTTTTCCTTTGAAAGAGAAAGACTAGTATCATGTTTACTGGATGCTATTAGAGATCGATCACCAGTCCAATTTGCATGTTCAGAAGTTGAGCCATGGTTTATTTATTTTAATTGAAGGGGTTCCCTTTTCTTGCTTGTGATTAGTAATACACCTATGTGCATGTTTTCATAGAGGTTGGGAGCCTATAAAAATAGTGTACGTATCTTGGCAGTTTGATTGGCAGTGCAGCTTTTATGTATTTAATGGAGATTAAAAAGTAACTTAAAAAATTAACATACGCAATTGACCATTGCTGCCAGGTGGGGTTTCAATTTCATATAAAAGTTGGTTGCAAGAATAATATTATTGACATTTGAATGCACATATTGTAGTTTTTAATTATACTTTTATAATTCTATATTTAATTTAGTTTTATCTAATTGGTGGTACTGGATGATCATTCAATACTATTTTTCATGAAGATGCATGCAGATATTATAGTTCGTCATTTGCTTCTGCTATGGATATAATTTTGAAGCCATACAATTATTTTAGTTACTCTTCTTACAAATATATGGTGCACTCCTGGGTTACAAGTATAACTATTGGTCAACCACTAAGTAAAAGTCAATGCTGCGTTAGCTCTACACTTGGGTGAAATAAATTCGAAGCAGATATGCTCATTGTGCTGTTAACATCGTTGAAAACATATTTATGCCTAGCAATGATGAGAGGAATGCACGTCAATGAAGAAATATGAGAATCAATATGGTTGTTGAATGCAAACAGTGTTGGATGGTGCTGTACTCGTATGCGTATCCCAAAAATCAGAACTTGCATCCAAATTCGTACCAGCTGACATTTTAAAATGCATATCCATATCTGCATATCGTGTCTATCCAAAACAATGCGGATATTTGAAAATGCATTTTCATATTTACATCGTGTCTGTAATCAGAACAATGCAGATACTTTTTGATATCCAAAAAAATTGTTGAAGTTTAAAGAGTTTTAATTTTGGCTGTTGTTTCTTCAAGAGTCCCTTTGATCTGGTAGCATTGTGTGTGTTAAAATTCCGAGGCGTCTCTTTGGTTTATGTTTATTTTTTACAGAGAAGTTGTGTTGAAGTCTAGGCTATCTAGGCTATGCAGTTGTGTTTTGGTATTTATATTCTTGTAATACTTTGTTTTCAATTCTCATGAAAAAGAAATCATGTTGCAGGTTGTCTACTATTTATTTTTAGACTATGGTTCCAAGACAAAAACTATTTATTTTTAAGTATAGAACATTTCAAAATTTGTTGCATTCAATCTCACCAAGCATAGGAAGAGAAAATCATTTGTAACAGTGAATGAGCCAATATTGTCAAAAATCCAACTAGCTTAAATTAATAATTAGATCATATAGTTGTGTTCATGATGGAAATGCATGATTTTTGCGGGTGATGGGAGAGTTTTTACTGACTTATAGAAGGAAAGTTTTTAAGATGAGCGGAATTAGGCGAAAGGTCGAATTCAAGCACCTCGGTTGATTTGGGGGCATGACACTTGGCTTGGAGGAGCGTTAGGTGGTGGCGAACTCGAGAAAATGGGAGACGATATTTCTGTGGAATGGGAAAATGTGGCGAACTCGCGGTAGGGTTTGGGGTAGGGTTTTGTTAAGGGTCGTTGTCGTAGAAATGGCGATGTGGAAGAGGCGAGTGAGAAGTGCAGTCGGGGGGAAAAGATGGGGAAAGCCATGGCGAACGTAGTGGTGAAGTTTTGTGGTATACGGTGGTGGGTGGTGGTGCAGAGAGGCAGAGGGGGTGGCTCGACTATGTTCATTGTTTGGGTACCAGTTCGAAAATTCGAACTGGGCTTGGATGGTGTGTTTCTGGAGGGTCATTGGGACGCGGGGTTGCTAGGCGACCGATGGAGATGGTCAGCGGTAAGGTTTCGATCATCGACAATCGGTGTACATGCACGGTGGATGCATGGTATACTCGGTCGGAAAAAAATAGGAAAGGAAAAAAAAGAACATGAGGGAAGGGGGAAGATTGGAAGTTGGGTCGTGATCTTCTTTGCCTTTATGGGCTGGGTCGATATGTTGTGGATTGGTTGTTTAAAATAAAAACAAGCATAAGTGTTTTAGTAATGGTTAAATTTTTGAATGTTAGTAACCCTTCAATTTTTTTTAAGAACATTGTTTTCTCATTAACAAAAATTTCCAATGGATATAAAGTTATTGTGTTGTGACCCTCTCGGCTAACCCTACAATTTAAACTAAATTTATTAACTAATATGGAACTTAATAGATTTAATAATTAAAGTGAGCTATTAAAAGTAAAACTTATTTGATTAAATCATAAGTAAATAAATAAGTAATTAGATTCTAAATGGTTTAACCTTATGATAATTAATAAAATTTGTTATTGGCTGGATTAGTAATCGGAGTTAACCAAAAATAAATTGTTTATAATTTATTAAATTATAAGTAAATTTGGATCAAAAATACAAGTAGATTCTGCAATGAAAATTTATTAATTCTGATTGTAAATTGTTAAATATTAGCATTAAGCATTATTTTAGTTAATGATCTATGTTTTGGTTATTGTCCTTGAATATTTACTTTAACAACATTTGTAACAGATCCCCCTATGTGAATAATTGCCACCCTAAATATAAATTGTTTATTTTAAACAATTTGCCCTTTTTTAAATTTATTGCTTGAATTCGAAGAAACCGGAATCGAATATCAGCATTATCCGGAACCACTTCGATTTGAAAATCACTACGAACCTGTACGGGTCTGATTTTAGAGTTACCATGCTGGAATTGGATTAATTTGACAAAATCAACTATTTTAAATAAGTAACTGTCCTTGGACATTATGATTGTATCGACGGATTTCTATTAAAGGTTTTTGTTATAATCAGATAAAAAACTCGTCGTGTTATATGAGTTATCCTGGTTTTAAAAGATTTTTATAACTTAAGTAATTTGGAATTTGGTGGAGGAAATAATAAATGCTTTTATTTAGAACATTTTCGCATATAGAAATCTTTGTTTAAAACAAGAGTTGTTGGAAGATGAATTTGTTTTGGATTAAAAACCAAGAATGGTTTAAAAATTTAAAGTGTGATTCGGTATGTAAATGAGATAAATATGTATATATGTGGATATATGTGATTCCAAAATCGATTTGAGATGAATACTGGTGTTTGAATTCTGGAATCCCTCTGAGAATGTGAAGTATAACCCAAAGGAAAATAAGTTTTTTAACTTATAAGTGGGAAGTGATATTAATAAGAATTGGATTTGGAATGAAAAATTTAAATTGAGTAAGGTTAAATGGATTGAATGGAATGGAAATTTACTCAGGACAAGTTAATTAAGTTTTGAACTTATAACCTGAATTGGACATTTCAAGGTGAAACTAAGATTTAACTTATGAGAGTTAAATGAATTAAATTGTAAAAGAAAAGGTATGGATTTAATGAGAGTTGCAAAAGGGAAGAAACGTGTGTAAATGATTTCAAAATGATTGTTTGAAATAAAAACGGGTTTCGAATCCTGGAAATGTGTGATGGATATTGTTGATTGGTGTTTTAGATAATTTGAAGGTTTATTTACTTTGATATATCCTGCTATCGTCCTATTTATTATTTATTGTATATAAAACTATAAATTGGATTATTTCAAATAAACTAAAAAGTGGATTGAAATGATATATCCATTACTGAAATTAAATGGAAATAAAACTTTATTTTGAAACTATCTAAATCATTTTGATTTTTAGAAATAAAAATGAATTTATTGAATTGAACTACTTAGAACTTAAGTTTGAAATGTTAAAACAAAACTTATCAACCGGAATTGTTGAAAGAAATGGGCTTAAACTTTTGAAGTTATAATTGGGAAATAAATTGAATTCCGAAAATCGATTGTTCTAAAAAGATTTGGACTCTTACTCGAATCTTAAAATAAGTTTAAGTAAGGGTAATTTAAATGAATATTTAAAATTTGGGCTCAGAATTGAATTATTTTAATGACTTGGGTTTAAATTAAATATTGAGGGTTAATTTGATTTAAGTGATTAAATCGGTATTTTGAAAACCAAACTCGAATTTATATAAATCGAGATGGCTTAAAATGTGAAAATGGAATTGGAATTAATTCGAATTGGAATTTATTGGAATTGTGATTGAAGTTGAATTAGTTCGAATTCAAATTGCAAATTAATTTGAATTGGAATGGGAATCGAAGTTAATTCAAATTGGAATCTAGATTTGAACAATTTGAATGGAAGTGGAAAATGGAAATTCGTTTGAATTGGAGATTGGAAACTAAATCAGTTTGACTCTGAAACTAATTTCAAATAAATTATTTTAATATGAACTATTTTAAATTTATCTTCTTAAATATTCTAATTATTTTGATTTTCTTTTCAAGCTATTTACTATACAAACCATTCTTTTTAAAACTCAAACTATCTTATATTAACTATTTAACTATTTTACAATGATTCAAACTATTTGCTTAATTCAAACTGGTTAGAGTGGAAATTGGTTATATTTAAATCATGGATTTAAATACGAATTTGGATAAAATTGAAGTAATAACCCATATGGAAAATTGAAGCAATTCTAAATTGTAACCTAATTGGATGTTGAGGCAAAAATGATTTTGAAGTGAAGGAGTATATTTTTGAGTAAATATGATGATTTTAAAATAAAAGGTTGGATGGTATTATAACTGAATCTCACTTTATAAGAAGTAAGTAATGTTACAAATGACTTTGCAAAAAGGAAATCGAACTTGAAAATTTTATTTCGCATTAATGAGATTATAAATGTTAGTTATACATTCAGATTTCCTTGTTGAATTTATAATCAGAAGAAATGATCATGGAAAGATACTTGAGGGTACTAAAATTGAGTTTATATAAGTATGAAGTGAACTCAGAAGTTATCGATCTGAAAATTATTTGAGTTAAAGGAATGATTTTATATGTATATGAGAATGAAACTGAAAGGGTTCTGAAACTCATTGATTTTGAAAGGCTTTTGATTTGGCAAAAAAGAAAATTTTAGAAATTTGGTAAACCAAATTCGAGAATTATCAATTTTGAAGATATCGATTTTGTGTAAATGAGGTTTATATGTGATGCATATAAAGAGTATGATTTGAAAGGTACTGTATATGTATATAATATGATATGTTTTGGGAAAAGATTGGAAAAAAGGACCCCATTGAGAGTCGAAACTTATAGTAGGAGATCCACTAAGTGGTTCTGCCTAGAACCCTAAGGGCGGGTTCAATGAGATTAGGATCCCAGAGGACGTCCAGACAAAACTCGAGTTCCTGAGTTTGTGTTTAGGATAGCATAATTCGTGTGGCACTGATGCCTATAGTCACATTGGTATTATGCTATGACGACAACATAACCCTTGTTTAACTATGATCTACTATCTTCCATAGCGTAAGTCGTGTGGCAGTGATTGCCTACGATCTACGTTTGACTTCGCTGGGAGAGCGGCGTAGCATCGGTAGATTATGATCTATGTGGTCCATAGTGAAATTCGTGTCGCAGTGAGTGCCTACAGTCTACATTGGAAATTGACTGGTGTAGTCTGTGATCTATGTGGTAAAGCTTCGTTTGGTAGCGTAATTCGAGTGGCGCTGATGCTTACAATTACACGGGTTTTGCTGTGATGGCAACGCAACCCTGGGTGTAGCTGCGATCTGTTGCAGTTTCCATGGCGAAGTCGAGGGGCACGGATGTCTACAGTTTTCCTATGGATTTCACCGGGATGGCAAGGTAATCATCGTGCTAACTATGATCCATTGGAGGGGGTGATGATTTCCATAACACTTTTGAAAAGGTTTTTCAAGTATTTTCACTAAGTGTTGAAAATGGGTCTACTAAGTACTTGTAGATTTTTAGTCCTATGCTTGATCAACGTATGACTGAATTTCTGTGAGAACGAGGATGAACTTGTTAAGACATCGAGTTATAAAAAGTTTTTTTTATATAAAACTAGCTTGGTAATACTATATAAGTTAAAGTGTTTTAAAAAATGTATAATAAAAGAGTAAGGAGTTAAAATGTTTAAAGGATGATCTAACAAACAATAAACATCAAAATTCTAATTCTCGTTTCGTTCCTTTTCGAGGACGAAAAGTTCTAAAGGGGGAAAATTGTGACGACTCAGATTTTCTAATGTTTGTTATCGGGTAATTTACTATTTCCAATTATTGAAATATTAATTTATTAAGTCGAACAAATAAATTTCAGATAATTAAAATATCTGAATATATATGTATTGATTAAAAACTGTATTTAATCTTAAATTTTAAAATTCCTGGGTATGATAAATTATATGTATATGTGAACTCCGCCATTTAAATTAAGATAAAATATCCATGAATATATATAGATAAATATATACATAAGCTTTATGATAATTAAAAATATATATACACAAGTATATAAGTATATAAATATGTATATATGCATATATGAAGCAATCTAAATGAGAACGTGTATAAATGAAAATGTAGATACATACATATATGGGGGCAAATATATGTACGTAAAAGTATATGTTAATATAAAATAATGTATATGTAAATACCTTAATATATATATATAGTGTATGAAAGTAAATGTTTATACTTAGGGAAGCATCATCATGGTAAGTATTCAATTCTAGCAAGCAAAACATAAATTCAAGTCCCATAAAATAGAAAATCAACTCATATAATCAAATCAAACTTCATATGAATTAAATCAAAATGAAACAAAAGTAAAATAAAATAAGAAATTTAAGGCCTGTAAATGAACAATAGGTTTCAGCCTCTTATTTACTTGTTACGCTCATCTACATACCCTATGTTATCACACATATACCACTCTAGTTGTTTGCGCCAAAATTGGTCACAAACCCCAACGTCGTGAAAGCACCAATATATGAATATAGATCGGCAATATCTGGACACAAATCTCAAATTCAAGCAAAATGGAGAACAACAATTCAAGAATAACAAACAATGATACGAGATTTATAGTGGTTTGGCTATCTCCGACCAACATCCACATCGAATGATAATCCTTTTATTGATGTTCTTCGCAGATTACAGTTGATCATAGCAGATTACAATGAAGAAAGTTTAGTACAACAGTAATGATGAAGTGTGAAGTTGAATCCGGCAGAGTCTGGACGTCAAATAGCCAAAAAGATCACTTTTCGGCAGGCTCAAGGGGGTTACTTATAGGCGTAGTAGGTTGATACCTCACTCAAACTTTGGGAGACTCGTTCAGGCATGTGAGTGGACCCACACGATCGATCCCATGAAGTTTCCACTCGATCCGTGATCAATGCGAACAAATTTCGTACCGATCAAGATTTTGCCCAATGGAGTTGAAACTTGGCATGAACCTTCCTTGGCTTGTACGTAAGCTCATGTGGAAATTTCCTGGCATTGGGACCTATGGATTGTGAGATACGATCGATGCAATCTCGTATTTTTTGAAGGCTGCTGAGTTCGAATCCATAGTTTTGTACCCACCCCCTTCGTGTCGATCAAAGGCACGTGCTTGCTCGTGACGTGGAACGATAAACTAGGGTAGATCCACATTCTTCACCGCGTTGAACGCTTCTCCCCTCATTTCATGGATGCTCTTTATTCGTATCCACACATCATGCTCACTCGCATCCATGATTTCACAATGTTATGTTCGCATCCGTCGATCCACTCCCTTTTTCGTATCGATTCCAGGGTTACATTTCGTGTCGATCGGGTAAATGTCGATCGATACGAGTGACCTCATGGAATGTGTCTGATCGACACGATATGTAGACGAAACGGGGACCAACGGATGGATACGAAAATCGTTCTCAGAATGGATACGAATGAGGCCTTACCTACTGGATACGAACCATAGAAAATTCTGATGGATACGAAAGCATCAATTTCCCCCGTGACCGATACGAAATCATCGATTCGAAGTGCACTGCCAGTCTCCATCCCGATCGATGCGAACGTCATCGATGCGAACCTAAGCCGATCGATACGAACAGTATCGATCCGAAATACTGCCTCCCGACCGATACGAAATGTATCGATACGAACCACCATTCACGTACTTTAACCCATCCATATCTCAAGCATACAAACTCCGATTGACCTAAAAATTGTAACATAGCCTCCCCTTGCCTTGATCATCATTCACAATCGATCTTGCTTCGATTGGAGCTCGACCAAATTTAGACAGTATCGATTACAACCTCTTTTCTACTCGATCTCGCATCCTGACATCCATCCTTTCCTAGCTATTCTGTTGATATTCCAGCCTTGACCGAAGGGTGGGATAACAGTTGCCCCCCAAAACATACCTTGTGATAAGAAGGTGTGTTTTGAATATACCTTGGACGTCGTATAATGCCATGGCTTAAGTCCTAAGCCAAACCCTGGTAACTCCGGACCCTTGTCGAGCATAGTCCATACCCGATGACCTGTAATAATAACGATAATGTAGGGCCTAAGTCCTAGGCCGAATCCTGGTCACTCCAGACCCTTATCGAGCATGGTCCATACTCAACGACTTGAATAAGTCGATTTGTTATGTTCGGGCAAAGCGACTCACCCCTTGCCAGGTATAATCCATACCCGATCATCGTTTGCCAAAAACCAATCAAAAATCCAATCAAAATCCAATTCCAAAATCCAAACCAAATCAGAAAATCAAAAATTCACATCCAAAACCAAAACAACATCCAAACACGAGAATAATCATCCAATTAGAAGTCCAAGCTAGAAAACAAACAGAATCAGGAGTTCAAACCAAACTCCAAAACTAAGCCAGAAAAACGAGTATCCAGTCCAAAAAAAATAGATTTCACAAACCATAGCATCGTGGTTTATCGCCATTCAGAGCATGCCAAGGTGCCATCTCCATCCCCGTACATGAGTAAATGACTTTGTCGTTTGCCAGTAGCTTGCTACTTATTACATAACATCCTAGTCAATTGATAACCAATCGACCATCATCCTTGGGCCTCACACCAGCATTATTTGAGGTAGACGGTGCTCGCTCCTACTCCACCGCTTCATTCCGAGCACCGACATACTACCTCAACTGTCCATTCCTCACACGCTCCTCAATTAGTCCTTTAAGTGCCTGCAGCTGTTTGGTATCATTCCTATCCAAATCGTGGAAGACACAGTGCCTTCTTGATGCCCTTTCACGTTCAGAAGGTTCTCTCCTAGCCGGCCTTCGATAGGGAAGGCGATTTCGGGTTTCAATGTATATCCGCTCCAATGTTTCATTCAATCCTGCTTATGTAGAGAATTTTGGCTCTCTCAATCGTTTCTTATCTTTTTCTGAGCCATCGTCAAACTTCCTTTTTCCTTTATCCTTATTCGAGCTTCCGCCAGATGGCCCTGCATCCTCAGCCGCATACACCTCCCTTAAGTTCAAATCTGTACATGCATCTTCTTGTCGGAGGAATCTCTCAGCTTCGTGAAACAATTCCCCAAGATCCAGTGGTGTGTCCCGTATCATAGATAGTTTGAAATTTGAATCTTCTCTGACTCCTGAAACTGCTGCCTTTAAAACCATCGATGGATTCGGCCGATCCACCGAAGCAATCACCGCATTGAACCGAGTTAAGAAAGCTCTGAGTGATTCATCAGTCCTTTGCTTTATCGACTTTAACGCCATCACATTCTTCGGTCTTTTAACATGAACCCGAAACTGCTTCAGAAACCTGTCCACAAGTTCCATCCATGTCCCGATAGATTCCTCTTTCAGCTGTCTAAACCGCATTGCAGCTGTGTCCGTTAAGTACAGAGGGAAACATTGGGCCATAACTTCCTCCAAAGCCCCCAGCACTTCCTTATGTCTTGTGTATCTCATCAAGTGATCAGTTGAATCAGCCTTGCCATTATATACTTCCACGTTAGGTAGCTTGAACTCTGGTGGATTCCGAGCTATCCCGATTTCATGAATAAATGGACTCCTATTACTCCTTCTAAATCTCTATTGGTCAAACCTCCATGCACGGTTCGCCTGATAATCTCAGCCAATCCAGCATTGTCTGTCAGGGTTGCCCCCCGAGTCCCTGAAGGAATTCCAGTACATACTCTTCATCCCGTGCTCTTACATTCCTGCCAGCATCCTGTTGTGTGGTGTTGACTGGAATCCCTCCGTGAACTGGTTCATCATTGTTGGGCGGTGTGTCCCCTAGCCTGGGTCCATCTGGATTAACAGGTGTATGCTGATTAGGGATTGCACCTTGTTGAGCTGTTCCATTTGATTGCCTCTTTGGTCCTTCTATTCCAGCTCCGTGGATCTGAAGCTGGGACTGTCCCTATTTGTCCTACCTATCTGAGGAGGTTCTGCATCAGTTCCTCTGCCTTTTCAGAAACTCTTCATGCATAGCTCCCATCATCATTTACATTTCATCTCGGGTGATGAAAGCTGAAGTCTGGTTGGCTCCGGATGAAGCCTCTTGGCTTCCTTCACGTCGACTTCTCTCCGTCCTCTATCTTCTACTCGTTTGCCTTGTCATAGCTCTATAGATCTGAATCCTTCAACCTTCAAACCTGAATCCCAAATCTGGTATAGCGGGTGCTAGTTGTTCTCAGTAAGAGCACCAAAGTGTTTGCACCAAAATTGGTCACAAACCCTAACGTCATGAAAGCACCAATATATGAATATAGATCAGCAATATCTGGGCACAAATCTCAAATTCAAGCAAAATAAAGAACAACAATTCAGGAATAACAAACAAAGACACGAGATTTATAGTGGTTAGACTATCTCCGGCCTACGCCTGCTTCGAATGATAATCCTTTTATTGATGTTCTTCGCTGATTACAGTTGATCACAGCGGATTACAATGAAGAAATTTAAGTACAACAGCAATGATGAAGTGTAAAGTTGAATCCGACAGAATCTGGACATCAGATAGCCAAAAAGATCCTTTTTCTTTAGACTCTAGGGGGCTATTTATAGGCGTAGTAGGCTGGTACCACGCTCAAACTTCGAAAGACTCCTTCTGGCACGTGAGTGGGCCCACGTGATCGATCCCATGAAGTTTCGACTCGATTCGTGATCGATACGAACCAATTTTGTATCCATCAAGATTTCGCCCAATGGAGTTGAAACTTGGCATGAACCTTCCTTGGCTTTTGCCTAAGCTCCTGTGAAAATTTCATGGCATTTGGACCTATGGATTGTGAAATACGATCGATGCAATCTCGTATTTTTTGCAGGCTGCTGAGTTTGAATCCATATTTTCGTATCAGTCCCCTTCGTATGGATCAAAGGCACGTGCTTGCTCGTGATGTGGTACGATAAACTAGAGTAGATCCATATTCTTCACCGCGTTGAATGCTTTTCCCCTCATGTCGTGGATGCTCTTCGTTCGTATCCACACATCTTGCTCAGTCGCATCCATGATTTCACATCGTCATGTTCGCATCCATCAATCCATTCCCTTTTTCGTATCGATTCCAGGGGTGCATTTCATGTCGATTCGATAAATGTCGATCGATACGAAGTGACCACATGGAATGTGTCTGATCGATACGATATGTAGACAAAACGGGGACCAACGGATGGATACGAAAATTGTTCTCAGAATGGATTTAAGGGTTTCAATAGCTTCTTGTAATATAAGTAATGATGTAAATAATTATTTTCAAATAGTTTACATTTATTTATAAAGATGTTATTTAAAATATATAAATGGTATTTAAAAGTGTAGCAAGAAATTTTGCAAATGAATTTTTGAAAAGTATTAAAGTATTAAAGATGATTTATTTGCAAATGAAGCTTTCAAATGAATATTGCAAGTAAAATTTATATAAGTTTCTTTGAATGTAGAATTTAAAGATATTATATAAATGGAAAAAAAATTGATTTGCGAAGTTCATTTATAGTAATATACTTGGCAAATAAATTTGAATCTCTATTTACAAGTATATTTTGGAATATTTAATTGAATTTGAAGTACTAAGAGTATATTTATTGGTTCATTTACTGTTTGAATTTTTTTATTAAACCATAATAAATGTTTTTCCATGATTTGAATATTCATTTTAAAAAAGCGTGTGAAATTAATTATGAAGATATGAAATTCTAAACTTTGATTTAGAAATTTAATGTAAGATTTGAGTATTCTATTAGTTTTAGTTTAATAATCTTGAGTTTATACTTATATTAAAAATAATGAGTCTAATAAATTATCGGATTTAAGGAACTTTATTTTAAAGTTTATTATAATGTTTTGAACTAAATTTCTAACATTGTTTTAGACTGTTGAAAAATCTTTGCATAATGCTATGAGGATGTTTTAAATATATCTTATATTTTTACTAAGTGAATGAGGTTAAACGTTTTAACTTAATTTTTAGATATGTTGAAATATTTCTTTTCTCTTCAAGGGCAAATACCAAAAACTTAAAATTTTATTCAATAACCGATTGGATTTATAAAAATAAGTAGGACAGTAGAAGCTTAAGTAATATTTTTTTTGAATGATTCATTATTGACTTAAATATTTAATGGAAACCAAATTATGTAAGTGATGATCTTTATATAAATAAATGAATGAAAGGTAAATGATGGAAAAAAAACCAATCGAATAGACTTAAATAAATTTAAAATTCTTGTTGTTTGGCTGATGGTAAGTTTGGGAAAGAATATTTCTAGTTGTTGAGGTTGTTTGACTAATATATTAAGTAATTATCTAAGGCTGTTAAGCATAGGGTACACTTGACAGTTTATTCATCACCTTCCATGATTTAAGGTTTCTGACTAAACAAACCATTGGTTACTATGGATGTATGACGGAATCTTTGGATGGTTGTATTGTTTGTTTGTATATGTTTTATTTTTGAAATATGATACATATATTGCAATTATTAATATTATTGTTTTCGGACCTCTCTGTACAAAGGAGACTCTGCTGAAATTTAAGACATCGATTGTTTTTGTAAATTTGAGTTATTTTACTTATTTTTATTAACCTTAAATATGTAGGTTTAATTGTTTATAAATTGACTGTTTAAATAAAATATAACATATTTTTGGATTCCTTCTTGTTTCTTTTCGGGGACGAAAAGTTGAGTGGGAGAGATTGTAACGACCGGCATTTTTGAACATTTAAAGGTATTAAATTAAATAAGATTTTTAAATAAAATTGTTAGGAATAAAAAAATTAAGATTTTATTGATACAAATTAGATTATATTACAAATTACGAGGTTAATTAAAATTTCTATTATTGACATATGTATGCAATAGTATAAGGATGATAACAAATGTTAGTGTGTATTTTAATAATACTGGTTTGAATGATATCAACAATTGTCTGAATGTAAATTTCTAATTGATTAGAATAATAAATGTTAATAAGGATTAATAAATGTTTCTTTATTAAAAAAGAATCATATATTTATTTATTTAAAATGTTTGGTAGCTAAAAGATTGATTTCAGAGATGATAAACTATTACTTGGTAAGAAATGTATAATACCTGTTTGTATCCAATAGTGCATAAATATGTTTAAATCACTGTTTGATAGAAATAATTTTTCTATTTTTCATTACATTTATTTAGTCCATTTTGATGTTCACCTTTGTAATCAATTGAAATTAATGTAACTGAATAATTTCAATTACTAAGGGAGAGAACATTAAATTGTAAGTTTATAAGTTTAGTTAAACGTATCTTATGTTTTGTGAAAATATAAGAAAATTTTGATTTAACGAAAAGAAGAACGTTTTTATCAAATAAAATGAATGTTTCATTTTTGAATGTATATTTAATTTCATTAGAGTAAAGAATAGAATGATTTGTTAAAAAAAAGAAATATATATTTATTTGAACGCTGTTTTAGCATACAGATTGATTACAAGAATATGAATATAATTTAAGTATGTTATTTATTACTGTGGTGTAAAACAACAAATTTATAAACATGTTTAAATGACTTAAGGAAACAATTGTCCTATTTCTCATCCATTTTGGTTTATCTATTTTGAAATTTAACTTTGTTATTAATTGCAATTAATGTAATGAAAATATTTCGATTAAAATGAAAGAAAATGTTGATTTCAATTAATAGATTTGGCAAAAGAAACGCACGTTTTGTGTTAAACAAAAATGGTGCTTTAATGGAAATAAAAGAATTGAACGTTTTCATTTTTAAGGTAAGTATAATTTTATTAATTATGCGTAGATAAAAATTTATATGTGTACAAATTGAGTATGATTTGAGTGAATGAAATTAATTTGGTTACGTTTCGGAAAAATATTGAATTTCGAAATGTGTATGTGGTCCCTACATTTCTTTTTTATTTATTTATTGCATGTATGTTTTAAAATGGTTACCTCATTATTAAAACTTGGTCCATTCGTTTTTCCTTCGGTTTAATACCTAAGCCTAAGCTTTTAGGCTATATTTAATTCTTTCCATCTCATTTATGGTTATAAAAATTTTTATTTTCCTTTGGTTTATAAATTTTCTCATTCCTACATACATTTCCTTGCATTATCAATGCCTAAAGCATTTAAAACAAAACGTGCATTTTGTCCCTCCACCTTTATTTCCTTATTATTAAATAATCTATAATTTTATTTCTTCATTTGCATTTTAATATTCCTAACACCTCATATTCATTTAGTTCACATCTTTCAATACTACGTTTTAAGGCTGTTCATATTTTACTTTATTTCAATTCGTAGTTTGTTTATATATACGTTATTAGCTTTTCATTTGTTTCCATCTTCATTACTTTAGTTATATTTCATTTTTTAATCTCATCTTCTGTAGCTTCATTTTTCAAATAAAACTTCCATCTCCCTCTTCACCTTCCTCCTTCCTTTTTCATTTTTTTCTTCTTTAAATCTCCTTCTTCTCTTTTTTTTGCTTCATTTTTAATCTTTTTTGTTTCTTCTACTTCAAATATTCTTCTTATTCTTTTTGAAAGCTTCCTTTTCTTTTCCAATTCTTCATCTTCTTTAAATTTTCTTCTTATTTTCCAAACATTCTTCTTTTTTCCAAATCTTTTTCTTCAAATCCAGATCTATAACAGCTTCTCTATCTCTTCCGAAACATTCTAAAAAAGATTAAGATAGAAGGAAACAAATCAAAAAGAGGAAGTAGTAGCGGATCCAAATCCAACTAGAAAATGGAAATCCAGAAGTTGAGTGTTTAAACTCAGTCACGAAATACTAAAATATTATTGCAAGTTAAACCAGATCATATAGTGATAAATTTTTGATTGTTGGCTTGGAATTTTTATTGATATTTAATTTGAATAGCTAAATTCCAATATGTGATGACTAATAATTACTGTGACATGTTATTGAATTGGTTGATTTGTTGAATTGATTGATTTGAATGTTGATTGTATGTTGTGATGGATGCTATTGTGATTGAATGTGTATTTGTTCATTTATTTGATATATCTTTGTTATCACCCTATAGTTTATTGTAATTATATAAACTATCATATTGATTATTTGCATACTAAATAAAGATATAAAACCCATGAATTTCAAGTATTTACATCAGAGGAAAAATAGTGTGTTAAATTTACCATTTGAACCTTAAAAATGATTTTGAGAAGAAAACCGTCGTTACCTTATTTGAAAGTTTTCAAAATTAAATTTTGAAACATTGGTAAGTTTCCATAAGATTGAATATCGTAACTTTGGAACATTTTTATAAATCAAATATCTTGAACTATGAAATTTAACTGGGAATTGTTCTGTAAATTTGTAACTTGCTAGAATGGATCTATTCTGAAATCCATTTTATTTTGAATATGGAAATAATAACATTTCCAGAAATTTGAACTTTCAAAAATCTAGTTATCTACATTCCTTATTAAATCTACTTTTGATTTAATTTGCATAAGAATTTTAGTTCTGACTCGAGTGTATTATTTTCCTTTACGCTCGGGTCAGCCTGAGTTTTTCAACATTGAAGATTATTTTTTGGTGGACGAAGACAAAGATTCGGTATATTATTGGTATTTATTATTTCATTACATTCTGTGGTTCACTGCATTATTTGTTTATTTATGATATATGTGGACTCTGATTTGAGTTTGTAAAAGTGTAATCAAATTTTATTTGTAAAACAACTTCATGAACTGTTTATTTGATTATTATATTTTGTCATTTCATTGCGAGATTCTGTATTTTGTTTTTTCTTTCCTTCTTCCTTTTTTTCTTATTTACCCGTTGACAATCCTTCCTTTTGAATGGTTTGACTTTGACATGTGTGGTTTATTGTCGATTTGAACCATCCAAAAATGTCGGCCGTTACAATTGAATATACCGTAGAAATCAACACAACGAAGCAATCAAAACGGTATACAGACACCAATTGTATGATCATCCAATCAAAAGTCGATAATCAGTACCGAAATTGCTGCTATTTTGCCAGAAATAAGATAAACGGGCAATAGCAGTCCAAATTTGGAGAAATGAAATATGGCGTCTCACTCAGAATATGATTTACAAATTTATTGTATAAAAATATTCAAGTTTGAAAAATATTTTATTATCATCAAATATTAACTGATATAAATTTAAATAAAATTACACAATAAAATAAACTTCCATATTATCTGATGAAAATTTACAGTTTGCTATGTTAAAGTAGACTATTCCAAATATTAAATTTTCAATTTAAAATTTTATTATTAAAAATTTCACAAAATTCAATTAATTACATTTTTTAAAACCAGTTAAATTTACGGATCATTACATCTTCAACAGACATTATTTTTGTACTTGGAAGATATGAATGAGCAAGAATGAACAAGACTATTGTGGTGTTTATATTAGTTATATTGCTTAAATCACATGGCGACAAACTTGTTTGAATATAAAGTGGCTACGGTGTCCTTTCACATCAGAATACTATAGCCACGTTGCACAGTTTTAAACATATGGCAGCCACCATTGATGGAAATGAATAAAAATTAGCTACAGTGTCCTCTCACATCAGAACATTGTAGCCACATTGCATGGTTTTAAACACATGGCAACCATCATTAAATGTTTGAATTCAAATTGTCTTTACTCACTTGGCAGCAAGTGATGGTGTTTGAATTCAAAGTGGCTACTGCGCCCTGTCACAGTTGAACACTTCTTTGCAATCGTCATGCTCATACTGTTTGCCATTATCACGCATTAAGAGCACAAAAATGGTGGATTACAACCATACTTTTTTGCCATCATCTTACTCGTATGAAGGTCCTATAAGTCACGTTACTCCACCAAATATGTCTTCTCCTCAATCAATAACTGAGTGGTATATTGAAATGGAGTAAATACGTTATGAGGATGTAAGAGAACATGAGAGAGATTTGCAAGAGAGTAGGCTTATGGAGGATGGAAGAAGGCAAAAGTAGAGCGGCCTAGTCACATTATAACATTGCGAAGAAGGCATGAATAAAAAGAAGCGTGCATCTCCTCGATGTCCCTGTAGTCTGCTATATTTCGACATAGACATATTGGTATAACAACACCCCTTCTAACCTCATCATCGCCAAAGCCGGTAAATAAGCATAATATGATTTAAAATCCTTAAAGGAACTATCAAATAAAACTGACGCGCAGTCTGGTCAACCAATCTCGATACCGGTCAGCATATAAAAATCTAAAAGAATCAATCCCAACTTAAAATCAGTAAAATGAAACGTGTGAGTAGTAGGCCACCGTCTCTCAGTAAGGACCTTTATTATGCAATGGTCGACATGTGCAAATATAGGTAAAGCTAGAAATTCACCTAAAGGTGATGCAAGTAGCCTATCCGAAATCGGTTGAGGTAATGTGATATAAAACTCATAAATACACTTATACTAACTACCACACATAGCTACATGAAGAACCTATATAAGCAATTAATTAACGTTGATGGTAAACTAAGCAAACCAATAACATTTCTAGTTTGTGAGTGTTCATCTAATAATTACATAGTAAAATTATATCTGTGGCTTCGCTAGCATTATAGTTAGTCGATTTACTATAGTCGAGGGGAGATCGTGTAAGGATCGTAGATCATCTGCAGTCACGGTAGTATTTGGAATGATATGAGCTGCACCGGCATTGGCATCCACCGTGGGTCGGACAGTCCATCTACTGGTTTTGATGGAGAGTAGCGTCATTTGGACGTCTTGATCAATAAATTAGAAACTTTAAAAAAGGAAATTGAGTGGTAAATAATTGAGGGTAGAAGAGGAAAACACGTCTCATATAGGCATTTAGTCCAGATGTCTGTTCAACAGACGCCTGATGCTCAAGTGTTTGTTGAACAAACGTCCGGTCTCATCAATTGTTGGAGGATTCGTGAGCTCACAAAATGTAAGCTCACATTTTGTAACATATGCACTCCAAAACTATTAGAGATGCTCTTATTGTAGTATTTTATGGTTAAATGATAGAACTCGACAGCGTTTTATAGTTTCTATATTTCTTTTTTGGCATTTTCTCATATAATGATATCGTACACTGTACATTTTTTTACCTGCTTCTATTTTTGCAGCAATTAGCGATTAGTGGGAAAGATGAGATAAGCAATGATTTTGTTATGCAGGTGGCACGGGAGGCAGCGAGTAGAGGTGTATTTTTATTTGTTAAGGTTAGGCTTTGAGGAGACGGCTATGAAGGGTGACAATATTGGGAGGTGACGACTACGAGCAACGTTGAAGGGTGAGGAAAGAGTAGTGTAGGGGACACGATGACGTGGGAAGTGGTGGCATAGGAAGCAGCGATTTGATCTATGTGTAAGTGAAGAACGAAATGTGTCTTTATGACTAAATTTTAAAGATGATGTCCTACAAACCGTTGAAGTCTGTAATTTGAACTAAATTGCCATATTATTTATACACATACATATATGTAATACATACATACATACATCCATGTGTGTGATATATTAAAATAAACATTAAATTAATTAACATGTTTAATTAATTAAATACTGAATACTATAAAATAAATATGATTTTATTTTAAATAGATAAATCGGATTCAATGCAATTGATAGATTACATAAGCTCATTAAGATCCAATTAGAAATTTATGCATTTCATTCGCTGCCAAGCTGGTAAGGACCCAACACCAATAACCAATCACTTAGAAATGTTGCAAATTTAATGTCGACAATTTATTCATACATCCGCCACTGGCATCGACTTTAATGGGAGAGTAAATAAGGTGATGCAATTTTACATCAGATCCAACGTTGTTAACAAATTTGATACCTAGCATCCGAGGTTGGAAGACTATTCATATTTTAACTTGCTTTATTTCTCCCATGTCGAAAATAACAAGGATCAATATATTTGGGACATCTCTTTAGGTTACTAGCCTTAAAATTTTGTAGAATTGTAACTTTGAGATACATGAATCGATGCGAGAAAGTGGACTAAGTTAGCCACCACCTATACATTATGAACTTCCTTCAAACATCACTCTTTCATGGAGTTCCTCTCTAATGTATGAGTTCTCCTCTAATGGCACACACATATAAATGCATGCGCGCAAACGTATAGGTAAAGTGTAAAACAAAAAATTCCAACATCGAAAATACAGAAATTAAATCAACAATAAAATGCAAAGTTTACTCATTTCTTATGTAGTTTTAATATTTTTGTTGAAAATAGGTGCAATAACAAAAACAAAAATGACTTAAGTAACGAAGAAGTCAAGAAGTTACACCTAATGTCAATGGTTAGTGATATGGAGATCTTTGAGCCCCATCATCGTAATAAGGATGTCGTAAGCTGTGACATCCCATCTCGAAACCCATATTAACAGAAAGTATTACGGAGTAATGATGTCTGCTAATGCGGAGAATAGAACTGTTTAGGAGGGACCATCTATAATATTGTCTTAATATCTATTGAATACGTCGATTAGTGCTCTGTATTCTTCTAACTCAAGTGGATTGACGTATCAAATAAATGCTTAATACAAAACTACATATGGCTATAGGATCTATCAGAATAAAATACAACAACTCAAATGCATATTTTATGTATAGATGACACCTAACATTTAAAAGATAAAAAAACGAACGAATTTCAAAATGCAAGGAAAATATGGAAGCAAGATAATAGTCCCTACAGTCTGCTATATTTCGATATAGACATATAGGTATAACAACACCCCTTTTAACCTCATCATCGGCCAAAGCCGGTAAATAAGCATAATATGATTTAAAATCCTTAAAGGAACTGTCAAATAAAAATGACGCGCAGTCTGGTCAACCAATCTCGATACCGGTCAGCATATAAAAATCTAAAAGAGTCAATCCCAACTTAAAATCAGGAAAATGTAACGTGTGAGTAGTAGACCACCGTCTCTCGGTAAGGACCTTTATTATGCAACGGTCGACATGTGCAAATATAGGTAAATCTAGAAATTCACCGAAAGGTGATGCAAGTAGCCTATCCGAAATCGGTTGAGGTAATGTGATATAAAACTCATAAATACACTTATACTAACTACCACACATAGCTACATGAATAACCTATATAAGCAATTAATTAACGTTGATGGTAAACTAAGCAAACCAATAACATTCTTAGTTTGTGAGTGTTCACCTAATAATTACATAGTGAAATTATATCTGTGGATTCACTAGCATTATAGTAAGTCGATTTGCTATAGTCAAGGGGAGTTCGTGCAAGGATCGTAGATCTTCTGCAATCACGGTAGTATTTGGAATGATATGAGCTGCACCGGCATTGGCATCTACCGTGGGTCGGACAGTCCGTCTACTGGTTTTGATAGAGAGTAGCGTCATTTGGACGTCTTGATCAAAAAATTAGAAACTGTAAAAAAGGAAATTGAGTGGTAAATAAATGAGGGTAGAAGAGGAAAACATGCCTCATATAGGCCTTTAGTCCAGATGTCTGTTCAACAGACGCCTGATGCTCAAGTGTTTGTTGAACAAACATCCGGCCTCATAAACTGTTGGAGGATTCGTGAGCCTATAAAATGTAAGCTCACATTTTGTAACATATGCACTCCAAAACTATTGAAGATTCTCTTATTGTAGTATTTTATGGTTAGATGATAGAACTCGACAGCTTTTTATACTTTCTATATTTCTTTTTTCGTCATTTTCTCATATAACGATATCGTACACTGTCCATTTTTTACCTGCTGCTATTTTTGCAGCAATTAGTGAGAAAGATGAGATGAGAAATGATTTTGTTATGCAGGTGGCACGGTAGGCAGCGAGTAGAGGTGTATTTTTATTTGTTAAGGTTATGCTTTGAGGAGACGGCTATGAGGGGTGACAATTATGGGAGGTGACGACTACGAGCAACGTTGAAGCATGAGGAAAGAGTAGTGTAGGGGACACGACGACGTGGGAAGTGGTGGCGTGGGAAGCAGCGATTTGATCTATGCATAAGTGAAGAACGAAATGTGTCTTTATGGCTAAATTTTAAAGATGATGTCCTACAAACCATTGAAGTTTGTAATTTGGACTAAATTGCCATATTATTTATACACACACATATATGTAATACATACATACATACATCCGTGTGTGTGATATATTAAAATAAACATTAAATTAATTAATATGTTTAATTAATTAAATACTGAATATTATAAAGTAAAATATGATTTTATTCTAAATAGGTAAATCATATTCAATGCAATTGATAGACTACATAAGCTCATTAAGATCAAAATAGAAATTTATGCGTTTCACCCGCTGCCAAACTGGTAAGGACCCAACACCAATAACCATTCACTTAGAAATGTTGCAAATTTGATGTCGACAATTTATTCATACATCCGCCGCTGGCATCGACTTTAATGGTAGAGTAAATAAGGTGATGCAATTTTACATCAGATCCAACGTTGTTAAAAAATTTGATACCTAGCATCCGAGATTTGAAGACTACCCTTATTTTAACTTGCTTTATTTCCTCCATGTCCAAAATAACAAGGATTAATATATTTGGGACATCTCTTTAGGTGACTAGCCTTAAAATTTTACAGATTTGTAACTTTGAGATACATGAATCGATGCGAGAAAGTGTACAAAGTTAGCCACCACCTATACACTATGAACTTCCTTCAAACATCACTCTTTCATGGAGTTCCTCTCTAATGTGTGAGTTCTCCTCTAATGGCACACACATATAAATGCATGCACGCAAACGTATAGGTAAAGTGTAAAACAAAAAATTCCAACATCGAAAATACAGAAATTAAATCAACAATAAAATGCAAAGTTTACTCATTTTCTTATGTAGTTTTAATAATTTTATTGAAAATAGGTGCAATAACAAAAAAAATAACTTAAGTAACGAAAAAGTCACGAAGTTATACCTAATGTCAATGGTCAATGATATGGAGATCTTTGAGCTCCATCATCGTAATAAGGATGCGGTAAGCTGTAACTTCCCATCTCGGGACCCACATTAACAAAAAGTATTGCAGAGCTGTCTGCTAATGCGGAGAATAGAACTGGTTAGGAGCGACCATCTATAGTATTGTCTTAATATCTATTGAATACGTCGATTAGTGCTCTGTATTCTTTTTTTCTAACTCAAGTGGATCGACGTATCCAATAAATGCTTAATACAAAACCACATATGGCTATAGGATCTATCAGAATAAAATACAACAACTCAAATGCATATTTTATGTATAGATGATACCTAACATTTAAAAGATAAAAAAACGAACGAAATTCATAATGCAAGGAAAATATGGAAGCAAGATAATAGTCAGCTGAACTACATAAGAATAAAAATTTAATTACGAGAAAATCCGACGAGTAATAATGTGAAAAGTTAACGCATCTGTAAGAAAAATTAATAATAAAAGTTAACGCTTTGTTCAGTTTCATTTCAAGTTTTGCGTTTTCAAAATTCATTACAAAATATGTAAAGAGCGGAGTAAAATATTTAAAACTTCGAGTTACTATGACGATGAAGAAGGAACTACAGATGAAATGGAGGGATAGACCATTTTTTACTCTTTTGTTATTTTCCAAAATATAAAGAAAAAACTGGTTTTTTATTTTGTATTTTGAGTTCATTTTTTAAATTTATTCTTTCTCTAAAAAAACACATGAAACGTATTCTGATTTGTTTAGACGAAAACACAAAACTAACGGCAAACCAACCCAAGCCTTAAAGTTTTCATTCTGTACGGTTATGGTCATAGAGTGATGGCAGTAGTTCGTTAGACATTCACTTAAAATAATAGTAATTTTGGTTACGCTGATAAACAATATTTACTTCAGATTCGTAGCAGCGGAAATACAGAAGCAAAAATGGTGGGCTTTTATGTAAAAATAAACCTCCTTCTTCCTTCAACCGAAACCCTACTCTAGTAGATTTTTCCATTTACCGTCAAAAATTATCATCTTTACTGAAAGGGAACCCAACCACATCATCTTTGTGCTGCCTTCAAATCCATTCACAAACCGATAGAGCGATGAAGAAGAGAAGGCCTTTTTGCCCTCACGCAGGATCGAACTACGAACCTCCAGTTTACAAGACTAGCGCTCTACCACTGAGCAATAAGGGCTGCTCTGTGTACAGACTTGTAAATCATCTTCATTTATCTCTACTGAATTGGATCGGAAGGAATTCACCCGAACAGGCAAGCTGTAGCTCTGTTAAAAGTAACGTGGACGAAAGCTACACGATGAAATAATTAGCATCGAAGTAGTTCACTACGTATTTTTTGTTCCCCATTAGAGATAATATCATATAATTGATTAAAGACGCGTTAGTTTCCAAATTGAGTCATGTATTAGTATTGATGTACTGATCTGAGTTCCTTCGGTTCGAAATAATTGGACTGGCATACCAATGACTGGAAACCGTTACACCGGTAATGGTAAATTACCGTTTGTATAACAAAATAACAAGTTGATATATTTTTACGTCGAATGACGATTCATTATATATCTTATCACTCAATATGGCATATAGAAAAGAACTGTATTCATCATCATTTGAGTTGAATACCAGTCTGTGTAGTTAATGCCCCGCTATAACCCCGCTATATCTCATAGCGGATTTCTACCGCAACTATTTTTCCGTATAGCCCCAAAATATGTACTTTTCGCTTTAATCCCGCTATTTCCGCTATATCCCATTATTCCCGCTATAATTTGCTATTTCCGCTATATCTTCTTTGATAAAATGAATTAAAAACTTGCATTTATTCATTATAAAAATTATAAAAATAATTTATTTGATTTAATTTTCAATATATTTTCAGAAATGAAAATACTCTAATATTCTACTAAATTCAATTATGTTATATAACAGTTTTACGTTTATTTAAAGTATATTCAAAAATGTTTTTTCTTTAAAATTATTTATGTATTTGTTATAATTAAATGAATAATAAATTTTCATTTAATTACCATTTATATATTTGTAAAAACATTAAGTACGAGTTTTATATGCTATTTTAGAGCCATACGCTATATCCCGCAATATCCTCGCTATATCCCCGCTATGACTTTTTGCACCTCCACCGCTTTGTATCTTTCGAGCGCTGTAACTGCACCGATACCAGTGTAATGAATCATTTTACATGAATATCAGTGTATTATGAATGAACTGGTAAATTACCATTACCGTTGGTTTTGAAAAAATATTACCGATGTCTTACCGTGAAAAATGGTAAATTTACGGTTACCGTGCCGATTATGTTGGTATATCGATTTTACTTTAAAATGGTAAACGATTAACTGGTAAGGGTAAATTTACCATTATCATACAACCCTAGTTCCACTCATAGTTATCGGTCAATGACCCTACAAAATATATTTCCACTTTAACCCCCTCGAAGATAGACCATAAGGAACTTTCTCTTTTTATCCCAAATCATTACTTCCATCTTACGAGATAGATATATTTTGTGTTGTTTTTTGGTTGAATTCATACATATAATATTAAATTATTCTATTGCAGCTCAAACTTCAGTGAGATGAAGAATCATGTAATCAATCCTCTACGTATCAGAGATAGCTTCTTTCTTTGATAACTTCTGATGGTGATCTAGCTGAGCAGTTCCTGTAAAATTTACATGCAGGGTGAGCAATCTATTTTTAGTCATTTTGTTCATACTTATTATCGATAATATGATGAGCTATGATTTTTATTACGTGAAAACTTTCCGATGCCTCTTCATCTGAGTTTACTACCATTTTCTGTGATTTAGATTGTAGGATCACTATATTTCATCTTTGTATAACTTAACAATTGTTTCAATCCATCCGGAACAATGTATATCCATGAACCATGTTGCAAAACATGATATAAATTAACTACGTAATTACTAAACAGTGATTAGTCCTTCAAAAACTTGAGTTTTGACATAAAGATAAGTGATTGAAAAATAGAAGTTGTATTTACCGAATCACCAATTGGTACACTCACTTTTTTCTGTGAAAATAAATGATTAGTTTGAAATAGTATAGGAACTAATAATGAGTAACAACGTGGTATAAATGTAGTAGTAAAAACGATGTGTCGTTACTTGCTTGTGTGTGTTTCCTCAAACTAGAATCAATATCCAACAGCATTTAACTTTACAAGATTAATCATGTTTTTCACCTTGTCTGTATCAGAATAGATAGCACAACGCAAAAGCACACAAACTATTGAACATACCTAATTGCTCCATTTTGGAGTCAGTGATACTAAGACATGTCTTGATGTGTAGTAACCTAGTCCTACAAAATCATATGATCCTTGTATCAAATTATCAATGTAGTTTCCTATTTAATGAATTTTGGAAGTCTTTCACCGATTTTCTCATATAGGCTTATTATTTTCTATTTGTTAATGCCTCCACATACCTAAGCCCTCACAATAATCTTAATATGAATTTTAAGAAATGTATGATTACAAACATTCTTTGTTGCTTACTGACCATCGAAGCATTGATTCCATTTCTTTCAGCTCTTTTGCTTTATCTGCATCTGAATCTGGCTTATGCCACATGCTAAATTGAATGATTCCGATTTCTCTTCCTTGTTCAGACTAAAAATAAAAAGGTGCAACACATTGTTAGAAATGAATGAGTTAGTGGAGAGATTTGGGAAGAAGAAAGCATTATACAAAGTCACGGGGAATATTTGTACCAATTCCTCTATATATACTACAATCCAACATAGTATATGAATCAAAAGGAGAATGAGGACAAAGTGTGGAAGGGATGAGGCAATGTGGCATGAAGGCCTTCATATTAATATTAATATGTCAAAGATAAGGCATTAATCTCGTGATTAAATGGGCCATTTTATTCCAGACGCGTGCATGCAATGGGCACTGCTGTGGGTTTAAGGGTCGCAACCTTTCCAACAGTCACGACTGCTCCGAATAGGCACCTCCTCCAGCCTATAAATAGACAACAATATTGTTTCAAGGAAACAGTTTCTACTGGACTCAGATGCTTTAATCGGTAATACCTTTCATACAGATCTAGTTACGCGTTTTGGTGTTACAATTTCTCAAAAATAATTGACAAATTAGTGACAATTTTTGTCGTTGCTATTTCTGCGTTATTTTGAAACTGTTACTGAAGTTACAATTGGTTTCATATCACTTTTCGATAGTTGCGAATAACATTTTTGAAATACTATTGATTATTATAGACGACGATGTCTCAAAATAGCAACAACAATAACGCTGCACCAACACAGATGGTAACTAACGCTTAGCCGGCACATCTACTTCCGACAATGTCACTGTCTCATGGAGAAAGGCCAGAAAAGTCCAACGGGACGGACTTCAAGCGTTGGCAGCAGAAGATGCTTTATCTAACAACATTAGGCCTAGCCAAGTTTCTAACCGAAGATGCTCCTGAAGTTGGTGAACTCAAACCCGATGCAATCAAAGTGGAGGCCGCAAATGTCTGGAAAAATTTGGACTTTATATGTAAAAACTATATTCTGAATGGTCTGGATAATAGCCTCTACAATGTCTATTCTATTGTTGCAACATCCAAGGAACTCTAGACGGCCTTGGACAGAAAGTACAAAACTTAAGATGCAGGCATTAAGAAATTCATCGCTGGCAAATTTCTTAACTTCAAGATGGTAGATTCAAAGACTATGATCAACCAGACTCAAGAACTGCAACCGATCATCCGTCAACTGCAAGATGAAGGGATGATACTTAGCGAATCTTTCCAGGTTTCCAAAACCATTGAGAAACTTCCTCCATCATGGAAGGACTTCAAAACTTACCTAAAGCATAAGCTTAAGGAAATGATAATGGAAGAACTCATAGTTCGTCTGCAAATTGAGGAAGATAATAGAAATTCTGAGAAAAAGATCTCTCAGAATATGTCTGCCAAAGCAAATGTTGTTGAGTCAGACAAATCTAACAAGAGAAAACATGAGAATGCACCTCAAAAGTCGAAGAAGAAATTTCAGGGTTCTTGACTGTGGAAAGAAGGGGCATAAAGCAGCCGAATGTCACGCTCCCAAAAAGAAGAAATCAGAAGCAAATACGGCTGAAGTTATAGGTTACATTTCTGATATGGGTTTATGTGTAGTAATATCAGAATGCAACCTTGTTGATAATTCAAAGGAATGGTTTGTAGACACAAGTGCCACTCGACACATGTGCTAATAAGTGGATGTTTACATCCTATAAAACTGCAACTGATGATGAACAACTTTTCATGGGCAATTCATCTGCATCAAAGGTCGAATGCAAGGGAAAAGTTGTGCTGAAACTAACTTCTGGAAATGAGCTTACTTTGAGTGATGTTCTTCACGTTCCAGAAACCCGCAAGAATTTGATATCGGGGTCCTTGCTTAGCAAGCATTGTTTCAAATTAACCTTTATAGCCGATAAGTTTGTATTATCAAAGAATGGAGTGTATGTAGGAAGAGGATATGTATGTGATGATTTATTTAAAGCAAATGTAACAACTATTGTACCAAACACTGATATGAATAAAAGTGAATCTTCTGCTTATATTGTTGACTCTTCTAACATATGGCATTCTAGATTAAGGCATGTGAATTTTGATACACTGCGAAAAATGATTAATCTAGAATGTATACCAAAATGTAACACAGACTCCAACTATAAACGTCAAATTTGTGCAGAAGCAAAATTGACAAGAACCTCGTTTCATCATGTTGAACGAGAAACTGAACCTCTTGACCTTATACACATTGATGTACGTGATTTGAAAATGTGTCAAACTAGAGGTGGAAAAAGGTATTTCATTACGTTTATTCATGATTGTACTAGGTACTGCTATGTGTATCTCCTTAGAAGCATGGATGAAGCATTCGATATGTTTAAATAGTATAAAGAAGAAGTTGAGAATCAACTCAACAGGAAAATTAAAGCTTTAAAAAGTGATAGAGGTGGAGGATATGAATTTCCTTTTTAGGAATTCTGCGCTGAGCACGACATTATACACTAAACGACAGCACCATATTCACCTCAATCCAACGGTATAGCCGAACGGAAAAATAGAACTCTTAAAGAAATGATGAATGCTTTATTAATCAATTCTAGCTTGCCAGATAACTTTTGGGGAGAAGCTATTCTTTTCGCAAACCATATTTTAAATAAAATACCACGAAAGAAAACATCCAAGTCTTCTCATGGACTTTGGAAAATAAGAATGGCATCACACAAGTACTTAAATGTGTGGGGGTGTCTTGCCAAAGTAGAGATACATAAACCAAAGAAGGTCAACAGTGGACCAAACACAATCGATTGTGTATTTATTGGATATGCACAAAATAGTGCCGCTTATCGATTTCTAGTACACAAATCTAAAATTGATGTTATTCATGAAAATACCATCATCTAATCGAGAAATGCAAGATTTTTCGAACACATATTCCCTTTAAAACATAGTACTAACAATGATACTCAAAAGAGACCAAGAGAAGATGAATCTACTGATTCTCTGGAGAATACTGAACAAAATAAACTTCAGCAAAATAGTACTGATCAACAAGTGGAGGAACCAAGAAGGAGCAAAAGCTTAAGGACCTCTAGGACCTTTGGACCAGATTTCTACACTTTTATGTTGGAAGATGATCCACTGACATACAAACAAGCTATGTCCTCCAACGATGCACCTTACTGGAAAGAGGCTATTAACAATGAGATTGAATCCATTATGGCTAAACATACCTGAGAGTTAGCTGATTTACCTTAAGGATGCAAGACCTTTAGTAATAAATGGATATTTAAAAAGAAATTGAAACCTGATTGTTCAATAAACAAGTACAAAGCTCGTCTTGTAGTCAAAGGATTCAGACATAAGGAAGACATGGACTATTTTGATACATATTCACCAGTGACGAGGATAACATCAATTAGGATGCTTATTACAATCGCATCCATACTTGATTTAGAAATACATCAAATAGATGTAAAAACTGCATTTTTGAATGGTGAACTAGTGGAAGAAATATACATGAAGCAACCTGAAGGGTTTCTTAGCTCCGGAAATGAGAACAAAGTTTGCAAATTAGTAAAGTCGCTTTATGGCCTTAAATAAGCTCCAAAACAATGACATGAGAAATTTGATGGAACTGTTATCAAGTGGATTCACAATAAATGAATCAGATAAATGTGTCAACATAAAACACACACTTGTTCGATATATCATTGTTTGTCTTTATGTTGATGAATAACTAATCCTAGGCAATAACAAAGCCATAATAACATCTACAAAGAATATGTTATCCTCTAGATTCGATACGAAAGACCTAGGACTAGCTGATATGATATTGGGTGTCAAAATTTTGAAAGCACCACAGGGTATACATTATCCCAATCACAGTATATCGGTAAGATACTTGAAAAATTCAAGAAATATAATATAACTGTTGCAACACCAGTAGATATGAACCAAAATAGGGTAAAGAACACTGGTGATGGTATCTACCAACTTGAGTACTCTCGTATACTAGGAAGTATCATGTATGTTATGAACTACACTAGGCCAGATATCGCATACGCTGTAAGCTGAGTAGATTTACCAGCAATCCTGGTAAACATCATTGGAAAGCATTAATCAGAGTTCTAGGATACCTAAAGTATACGCAGAACTATGGTCTACACTATACAAACTATCCTTCAACATTGGAAGGATACAGTGATGCCAATTAGACAACTGGTTCACAAGATACAAAGTCTACAAATGGATATGTGTTCGCATTAGGAAATGGAGCAATATCATTGGAAATCATCCAAAGAGACTTGTATAGCTAGTTCTACAATGCTATCAGAGTTTATTGCATTAGATACGACCGCAGAAGAAGTAGACTGGCTTCGAAGTTTTCTGGAAGGCATTCCAAATTGGAGCAAACCTGTGCCTCAAATATGTATACATTGTGATAGTGAATCAGCAATTGGAAGAGCTAATAGTACACCATACAATGGTAAATCTAAGCATATTCGTCATAGACATAAAACAATAGGACAACTTCTCTCTAATGGATTATCACTATAGACTACATAAGGTCTAAAGATAACATAGCGGATCCACTAACAAAAGGCTTGCCAAGAGAGAAAGTTCAAACCTTATCGAGGGGAATGGGGTTAGTCCCATAGAGTAAAAGTTTGTTTTAATGGAAACCCCACCTAGTTGACTGGAGATCCCAAGATCTGGGTTCAAAGGGACAACTAAGTATAAGGGAAACTTGACGGCACTGTTACACAGAAACCATTCTTATGATAAAGTCAGTGCTTTATTTGTTGGAAATTAGGATAAGCATTAATACTTTTAATGATGTCTATACTTGAGGAACTGTGAATACCCTTTTAGAGAATCACCTACGTAAGTGCGAAGGCGCCGCTTCAAAGAGAATTATGAGGCCAAATTCTCTAAAGTACTTATGAGACCAGGTAGGTGTTCAGGGCAAAAACAAACACATACAGAGAACTAAGGATTATAAAAAACATTTGTCGTGTGTTATCTATTGTAGAATTACACAGAGGGCTTACAGTTCAAGGACATTCAATGCCTACTGATTCGCTTGTAATTCAAATAGGTAAACACTAGGAAAGTTCAAGGCCCGTATGCTACTTTAACCGATACGATAAATGGTTCGTGAAACTAAGAAAAACTGCTCATTCATATGGGAGATTGTTAGAAATGAATGAGTTAGTGGAGAGATTTGGGAAGAAGAAAGCATTATACAAAGTCCCAGATCGGGGAATATTTATACCAATTCCTCTATATATACTACAATCCAACATAGTACATCAAACAAAAGGAGAATGAAGACAAAGTGTGGAAGGGATGAGGCAATGTGCATGTAGGCCTTCATATTAATATTAATATGTCAAAGATAGGGCCTTAATCTCGTGACTAAATGGGTCATTCTCTTCCAGACACACGCATACAACGGTCACTACTGTTGGTTTAAGAGTCGCAACCTTTCCAACCATCACGACCGCTACGAATAGGTACCTCCTTCAGCCTATAAATAGGCAGCCAGAATCCGAGAATTATTAATTCAATTCATTCTCAAATTTTGTTTCTTCTTCTTGCAACATCTATGTTCTAGTTACTGTAATCTTTTCAGTTCGTCAGCACTCCATCTGCAATCACCGCGCTGCGGGGTTGGTCCGTTTCATCCTGGGAAACAAATTGTTAATGCCCGTGAACTACGTACGGCAGCAATATTGTTTCAAGGAAACAGTTTCTACTGGACTCGGACGCTTTAATTGGTAACACCTTTCATACTGATCTAGTTACGGATTTTGGTGTTACAATTTCTCAAAATTAATTGACAAATCAGCAACAATTTTTTTCATTGCTATTTCTGCATTATTTTGTAACTATTACTGAAGTTACAATTGGTTTCGTAACACTTTTCGGTAGTTGCGAATAACACACATAAGAACAAGCTTGCATATCTTAAAGCATAAAATTTATATCTATTATTATGCATTCTAACTCCCATAATTTATTGCCCTTGAAGCACATCATTGCCAAAAGTTAAAATTGCGAGCCAGATTGAATTTTTTTTTTTGATTGTGTTTGGCAACTACTTATTATAAGCAGTTACTTTTAAGTGACTTGTAACAATTCTTATTTTTGGAAAATCTATATAAGGAGCTTTAATAATGTAATATTAACTTTATAATATTAATCTTATTGCCATCAAGAAAAATTACCTGGCAGTGGTTTTCATAAACTTTAGCAGCTGTTCCATGTGCTAATAATATTAGATTGTGAGCAATAACGTAAGGTTCAGTGATCAGAGAATCACCAACGGGATGCCCAAGGAAGCTACTACAAAGCCCTAGGACATGCGCGCACACACATACTCTAGAATATCATGCACGTATTAGATTAAGGTTAGAGGGCAAGACTCTTGCTCTGGGACATGCGTACGCACACACTCTCTAGAATATCATGCACGTATTAGATTAAGGTTAGAGGGCAAGACTCCCGGACCTCCAGTCTATAAGATTGGCTCTATACCACTGAGCTATAAGGGCTGCTATATGTACAAACTTGTAAATTATTTCATTTATCCCTACTGGATTGGATTGGAAGGTTCCACCCAAACAGGCAGGCTCTAGCTCTATTAAAATTAATGTGGTTGAAAGCTACACGATGAAATAATTGGTATCAAGGCAGTTCAGTACGAATTTTTTATCCCCATTACAGATAATATCTTATAGTTAATTAAAGATGTGTTACAAAGTTTTATAATGCTTCACGATGAAAAATCTCTCTCTGACACACATTATGTACACAGAGGATGTGTCACGACCCAACTTCCAAACTCCAGGAAGTCGTATCTCTAATAAGAAAGAAAGGGATAGAGAATTGAAGGAAAGAGAAGAAGAAGAAAACAACACATCAAAATCTAAACAGCGGAACAAATAAATTATATCAATAACATAAAATATTTACATAGTTTACAACCATTATCAGAATACACGGATAATACAACACATACTAGACACTTATAAACACCTGTCTAGTATTTACAACATAATACAATCTCAGAGACAATCACAGAACACACAGCGGAATACTAATATCTAATGCAGAAGCCTCCTGCTCCATTGCTCCTCCATTATTTGTCAAAGCTAACCTGAATCCTAACCTGAATCCCTTGGCTACTCATAAAAATTTGAGTACCCAAGTGTTTATGAAAACAAAAATAAACTCCGGGTCAGACATGGGTCTGGTGTGAGTAACAGGTTAAAGTTGCTTAACTTTCAAAAACCTTTAAAAGAAAGGTATCACGTAAGACTTCCCACACATAAACATGGAAAAGTTTTTACCTTACGCAAACCAAAATATTTGATAGGAAATCTAGTGATATTATAATAGGGTCTAGGGTTTTCAAGTAAATATGAAATAGCTGAAATTGTTACATCTATTAAATTACAGCTACTAGCCACAAAAGTGGGTAATACAATCAAAACCGTTGGCACGTATTGGATATTGGATTCCATACAATGGCAGGGCTACTGGGGTACCGCCCGTCACAGTACGTGGCCTAGATCACCGTACCGAGGAGTACTCCCACTTTCCTGCAACACAAGGCCGGACCCGTTCCTTACTGAACAGTTCCGAACAAGACAACCCCGGCAGTTGTCGCGACCAACCGCCCACACAGCCGAAATAAAAAGGGACCTCTAGACATGAGTAAATCTTGTTCTCAAGTGGGGGCTACCCACGAAGCCTTGCTACACCTCCCCTGTTTTAGCCATTCCCGGTTGATGAGGCTTGAGGTTACGATTACCTTTATAGAACACATCTATCTTAGAATGCTCATCGTCCACCTAACGATGTTCTGAAAGCATTCAATCCATACAAGTTCGTTTCGGGTTCGAACGAAACCGAAGGCACTATCTCGTTGCACTCATTATTGGAATCACCCTAAGAGTCAACGACAATAGCCCTTGCACTCTGATTCACCATCTCGAATCTATAAGCACTATTCCGTCAAACTCATTACGGAATCACCCACAGAGTTATACTGACGTATAGTCCTTACACCTCGAGTCTTCACTTGCTCCACTTGGATTAACGACCTAACGTTTAATTGGAATCGATGTGGTTTTCGAATTCCAAATATGGAAAACCGATCCCGGTCTCATCGAAATCCAAAGCGTGTCTTTTAGGTCCAAGTTGTTTTAAGTTTAAAACAATTCAATCTAATTATCCATATACACACAGATAGATAATTCATATCATCATAATAGATAATCAATATTAACATAAACAGGTAATCATCACACATTGATAATCCATATTATTATTACCAATAGATACTAATATCATCATCACAATGCAACCAATGCATCCATATCACACAACGCTATTTATCTCATGTCTGAGATTCAAACCATTCAGGGTAAACCATATCATCCATTCATAAGCATAGATCTATAATCACACAATCTATAATTAATTTAAAATGAATTAAATTAATTATTCTATCTCTAATTAATTTAAAGTGAATTAAATTAATTACCTATCTTAAATTAATTTAAAATGAATTAATTACTTCATCCTATAAGTCTTGCTTACTTAACTATTAATTGATTATCAATCAATTAAATAATTATCCTTAAATTAATCACCTTAATTAATCACTCCTGATTAATTATCCTTTAATTACATTCAAGTAATTATCTTTAATTAATTTTACAAATTAATTATCCTTAACCAAAATTAGTAATTAACCTTTAATTACTTCATTAATTAATTAATTATAATTAATTACATTAGTCCTTAATTAATTACATTAATTAATTACTTCCTTAATTCCTTATCATTGATTAATTAATCTTAATTAATTAATCCTTAATTACATCATTAATTATATTAATTAATGATCCTTAATTAAATTTTAATTAATTACTTATTTAAATTAATTACATTAAGTAATTAACCTTAATTAAACCAAAATTATTAATCACTTTTGATTAATCATATTCAGTAATTAACTAACCTTAATTACTTTCTTAATCACTCCTAAATTAATTATATTTAATAATAAATTATATTGATTAATCATCCTTGATTAATCTCATTTGTAATTAATTACCTTTAATTAATTACATCACTTAATCATTTCAACATGACTTAATCAATAAATGCTTAAATTAATTACACTAAGTAATTAATTTTTTATTACTTCACAAAGAAATTACCTTTAATTACACAAAGTAATTAATTCAAAAACTCTTCCATACTTCAATAATTACCCCCAGTAATTTACTTATCTTAATTATCTCTCTAAGTAATTATACTTCATTGATTACTTATCAATCGAATGATTATTCTAAATTAATTAAACTTAATTAATTAATTTAAATTAATCCAATCAATAAATTAATTACAATGAGTGATTAATATCTTTAATTATTTCCATAAAGTAATCATACTTAATTAAGTTTCATAATTGATTATTTAAATTAATTAATCCAATTAATTATCAAAATTAATTACATTAATTAATTAATAAATAATCACAAGTTAATGATCTTCATTAACTTATTAACAAATTCTTAATTACCTTTCTTAAGTAATTGTTAACGCTTAAATTTGAACGCTAACACCCCAGTGTGTGAAGTATAGTTGTGAAAGCACCACCCGATAGATCGGGAAAGAATTATAAGCAAGTAATAGCGGAAAAGCAGTAAACAACAGCAATTTTATAGTGGTTCGGCTTATGGGTATAGCCTACGTCCACTTTAAGTACTTTTATTGATGATCACGTTACAAGTTGATACAAATCTTCTCAAGTACAACACATTTTGAATTACAAAAGACTTAGAACAAGTAACTCAAACTTCGATGTTGACAAAAATCTTTAAATCCATGGTGGATGTAGATGATTTCTTCGTGAAGTTCTTTTAGACGTTCTTTGAATCTCAAAAAGCTTTAAGTGTTGAAGTAGTCTGGAATTCGGCAGAGAAATGGTGCTTGAAATTGATTCCCCAAAGTCCTTTGAATGTTGGTGATGGTCGTGTATTTATAGAGGTTCTCGGTGTTGAGTTATAGGTAGTAGCCGGGTCAAACTGGGTCGTGAGTTGGTGCCGAGCTAGGCTAGGTCGTAGGTCGCCCCCTCTCTCTTATGCATGGTCTTCAGTTTAAGTTGACGTCATGTGCTAAGTCCTAGGTCGTTACCGAGATAATGTGTTACGTGTTAAACTCCTGCGCAACTTCACTCCTCAAATCCATAGATCGGTCACGACTCATCATAAGTCATAAGCCGGCCACGGTTTAGATTGGATGAGTTTGTGCCTGATAGTTAAGTCGGCAAGCATCTTGGATAGTTAAATCGGTAAATAGGTTAAGTCGGTGGGCTTTTATAAGTTTTTAGATCGGGTCCTTCTAAGGCACTAGATCGGTAGCTGCCTTAGGTCGTAAACCTTGTAAAGTGCTAGGTCGGCTTCCATACTAGGTCGGAACTCTCCTTAGGTCGGCATAGCCTCGTTAGACCGGCATCCCTTCATGCCTTAGATCGGTATCATTTGGGTTAGCATGCTTCATAAGGTTAAACAGTTAAGTCGTCATCCCTTCAAGCCTTAGGTCGGTGTCCTTGTAATTCCCCTTAGATCGGCAAACCCTTTGGGTTGTTAGGTCGGCATAGCCTTAGGTCGGCAACTCCTCTGGGTCGTAACTTTCGGCCGAGGCAGAGTTAACATTTGCCCCTCGAAGTACACGCCTATTGGTTAGGTCGTGTGCTTCGATATTCTTTAACTCGTCCTCCACCAAGTCGGTAAGCATTTAGACCGTACGCGATCCAACAGTTCTCCCCAATGTAAGGTATAAAACATCCATCCTCTTCTTTCTTTTCATCACTTACTCCTTTGCTCGATTTCGCCATTAAAATTTTCTCAAACTCTTACAAGCGACCTCATTCCAGTCGATCACCGATAATCACTACTATCCATTGCGTAAGTGAATCCGTCCCCTTCTCGATCATTGGTTGCTGTCGGTTCATGAATTCTGTCATTTGAATACGAATCGTTTCTTTGCGCAACGTTCCATCACGAATCCCACTATACCTGTAGTCGATGAAGTTTAGGTTACTCGATTTTGGCTTCAGATGATCGTTGAGATGATGAAGATGGTTTATCACTCAGGTTCAATGATCTCTGAAGGCAGAGCAATGGATTTATGCAATTTGGAGCTGTTTTATTGGGTGACCCGATAGCTTGAATGAAGGCTGCTGTTGATTGAATGACTATCGGGTTAATGGGTTGAAACCGAAAGAGATGTTTGACTCGGAAGTGGCTCAGTGAATTTGGGTGGCCTAACTTTTGACCGATCTGACCTTGAAATGGCCTTAAGTTGTGGTTGAGATAATATTTGAAAGAAACTCGCCGATCTGAACAAGGCTTGGACCGTGGCCGAGTTAAAACTTGGGGAAATTTCGGCCTCTTGAACTGGAACGTGCCTTCTTATTTCTCCCCTTGCGACCTAGGGAAATAAGTCGCCAAGCTGAACCACCTAGACTTTGACCCGTTACCGACTTAGTCTTATCTCGCATGAGACTTTTGAACCGTAGCCGAGTTAATACTTAGGCTCTGGACGTATTGACATTTAGGAGCATAGGCCTTCTTTAAGTATTCTGACCCGGACTACCGAACTAAATTGCCTTTATTTTGAACATCTTGAACTGCCCCAACTTAAAATTTGCTTGAGTCTCAATGTATTATCTCACAGATCGTATTAACTTATAAGCTGCTAACCTGCTGAAAATAACAAACAAACAAAGGAAACCAAGGCGCACATACTGCCATTGACTGCCCATATCAAATGACAGATTAGTCAAGACAAGATAAGAGACATGAATATATTGCATGAAATGTTGTGAATTAATTGACTAAAGTAAAATATTAATGCAAAGTATCAACAATTTGAAATGATTTGTTTGCATCCACATTGTATTTGCATAATCAAACTCAAAACAAAGATTCCTGGTCTTTATAACTAACAAATGTTTGCTAGGTTTTATTCCAGTTGCCTTTGCTTATTGTTTGATTGATACTTGTACAACACTTCACACACTTTAGGAAACGTGCACCTTCATGTTTGAATATCCAGTTGTTTGTGTAGAATGACTTCTCATCAACAAGAAGAAATGGTAGCTCAAGAGGAAGAGACTTTCCCGGTGGCTGTTCCCATAGAGAATCCTCCGGAGAGAACTTCAACCATTCTAACCCCAAGAATGTTTGTTCAGATACGCACTCAATTCGGCTTTGGTGAAAGTGATGTCTTATTGCCCGGGCCAAGCGACACTGCCGATAATCCTCCTTACGGTTTTGTTGCAGCCAATCGCCAAATGTGCTTAAGTGGGGCAATTCCCCCTTTCAATGACTTCCTTCGAACTCTTCTTCTCCGGTTGACGATCTCTCCATTTCAACTTCATCCTAATGGTTATGCCATCTTGATGGGGTTATGTGTTTTGTTTAGAAGAACTCTTGATCGCCTACCGAGTTTTGAAGAAATTCGTTATCTGTGCTCGTTTACAAAGAGTAAAGATCATCCTTCACTCATTATTGTGAGAAGTGCCAGAAACCGCAAGCTCCTTTCCGATCTCACTGAAAGTGTTCATGGATTTTTGAACCAGTTTTTCTTTGCTCGCTGCCCTCCAGGGTTTTATGCCATCTGGAGAATAGGAAGTAAGACTAGTGTTTCCATTTTTTCGTTTTTGAAACTTTTTCCGAGATCCGAACTTTCAGTTGCTAACTTCATTCTTTGCTCTTTTCAGCACTTCCTCTCCCTTCTAGAGATCCGATTCATAAACAAGTTTTCGAGAGGTTGAGTGCCGTGGCTGCGGAAGAAAGGAGCATAAAATTTCTGCTGAAGGATGAATTTTTACACCAATACGAGCTTCTACACGCTTCTCGTTCTACGCATGCTCATGAAGTTCCAACAGAAGTTCCCGATTCTCCGACGAAAACTCCTGACGCCCCGGTTACTGTCGAACAACTCGCATCAAAAGAGTCTAATATTGAAGCTTCATTGGTGAAGTGTTCCACTTCTACCGACATTATGGGGTCATCCAGTAAGACGGTGCTTGCCCCGATCGAGGAAGAAGAAGAACCTTCACGGCCTCTCGGGGGGTTAGCTGATGTAGGAATTGAGAAAACAAGTCCCACCAAGCATGATGGTGACGATGTTTACGAGGGGTTGAGCGACATAATAGTGACTTCGCAGGAGCTTTTTAGAGATGACGTATCTAAAACTATCTCTCCTGTAATTGACGCGACGTCTCTTCTTCGACAAACACCAACACAAACATCAACTCCTCATACCCAAGCTTTCATCACCTCTGCACCAAAGAGTGGTTTGTAGCTTAATGCGTGTAGCTTGCACATCACACAACACTTAGGATTTTCCAGCACATTTATGCACTTATCTTCTTGTACTTTAAAGACTTCTAAAGCTTATCTTTTCTTATTTCAGATTCTTCAATGACACGCGGCAGATCATATTACCAAGATTTCCAACGCTATGGGGGGCGTGGTCAATATGATTATCGGCGTTACTTTCCCTCCTATAGAGAGTCTGATGAAGAGAGGGCTGCTCGAAAGGCTCGTGAAAGGAGGGATGCAGAAGAGCGTCATGACAGAAGGGATAGGGATGAGCACCATGATTCTCTGCAGAGGAGTGATGACTCGCACAAAAGGAAATCTCACGACGACCGAGGAAAAGGTCATGTAGCTGAAGATTCAGGCAAACGAGCCCGACATGGTGAGAGACATGTTTCCACTATTCCCGAAAAGCCTACTGTCCCTGCCCCTCTTGACATTACTTCCGACTCTCCTGCTCTTGGGAAGGAGGACATCCAGACAATAATAAGCAGGCCCAAATTTCAAGTGGGACCGGGCCCTGCCACTTTACAAAGTCGTTTTCCGCAGTGGTGTTTAAAGGGTGTGAGGTTCGATCTCGACCTAGTCCCTATTGACAAGCCTGCTATGCTACGAAATCTTGACGCCGTTAAACTTGATATCGAGAGGATGTCAAACTGGCAGAAGCTTGTTGATGAGCTTCAACGAGTTAACCGCGCCAACTTAGAGGCTATGCTCACCATGGAAAATGATAAGGCTGAGTGGCAAAAGGTCCTTGAGCAGCACGACAACGAAATGAGGAGCATTACTTCCTACAACGAGGAGCTCGAAGCAAAGGTTGAGAAGTTGAAAGATGAGCTTGCTGCTTCCTCTACTTCATACTCTCAAAAAGAAGAAGTGCTTCTCAGACAAGTTAGAGATGCTCATGCTAGTCAGAGGGACGCCGAAGACAGGCTCGAGGTACAAAAAAGAATCAATGAAGGCTATGTCTTTGATATTGCTGAGCTTCAAAAGAAAAACAACTCCCAGGAGGCGGAGATACAAATGCTTAAGCTTCAGCTTGCCAAAACCGAAAGGGAGCGCGATGAGGCTGTCGCCGGCAAAATCGCAGCCGAAGAATCTAGTGAGGCGACCAAAAATAGCTTCGGCTCAACATTATTCGACTTCTACTTGCATAGCGTCTTGGGTCGTGGAAGCCTCGCCTTTCTTGGTCCCAAGTATGAGATCACTTTAGCTGAAGTGTGGGAGGCCGCCCTCGATATGCTTGGTGCTGAAGGCGCTGGTTATGACGAGCCAGCCCTGGAAAGGCATTATTTTGATGAAGACGCTCGCGCTGCTCTTGCCAGGGGAAAGGAACAACTTGCCAAACTAAGAACCGAAGTGACGGAAGGGGACCAGCTGGGGAAAACCACTTCAACTACTCTAGTCCAGCCACCTTCTTCGTCTGAAGTCGACATTATTGGTTCCAGTTCCCATCTCGCATCTCCCACCAAAGTTACCGCTGATATTACAAGCACACAAGGTGGAGACGAGGGTGAAGAGAGCGCTGATGCGCAAGCTTATGAAGTCGATATCAGGAAACCAGCTTCTCCAGGTAACTTCACTGTTAATCTCGCTACTGTCAATTCTGCTCAAGCTGATTACTCGTTTATTTCACATGAGTTTCACGAGCTCCTTGGCTATTTTCTCAACCTTGACGAGCCTTCATCTCCTCTCTTTACTGACTTCATTGGTGAACCCTCATCTCCTCTTTTTACTGACTTTAACCTTTTTTCTTCTGTAGAGAAAGTACCAAGCACTGCTCAAACTTCTACTCCTCCGGTCATCCTTCCTTTATCTCCTCAGGCGGTGCCTCCTTCTGCCTCGCAACCTGGATCACAGGAGGAACAAATAGAGGCTCTTCACGGCTTGGATGATCCCATCGCTTCGCAAGAGCAGAAAGATGAGAGACCTGAGGGAGGTGACATTTCCCCGGAACGGACTCCTTCTGACGACATTGTTCTATCAAAACTTGTCACTCCGGGGAGTGAGTCTTCCTCACAAAGGAGAGAGAAGCGTGGGACATCAAAGAGGAGGGGGAAGAAAATCACCGCCACTGAAGAGGAGCCGGAAGTTGAACCGGTTACACCTGCCTCTCCTACTTCCCTTATACCCACTGGCCGACCTGAAAAGCTGGTTATTCGACCGAGTAAAGGGTCCAAAGGAGGGAAGAAGAAGTGAAGATTTTAGCTTTTTGCCTTTTGTATGAACTAGCCGAGAGTTGTGCGGGTACCGGCCCCCGCTTTTATTTTGAAACCTGTATCTGCATTATAGTTGAATAAAATGATTCTTTGTTTGTACAAACTTCTGTTTGAATTTGAGAATGCATTTACTATTTATTTTTGCACAAGTTTGTTTATATAGTATTGCAGCGGGCTTATGGTATGTTGCTTGAGTATTACTTTACTGAGGCAGCTATACTACTATACCATGTTGCCCCCATACCTTAAGCTTGTTGCAATATTTTATACTTCGAGGGGACTTGCACTCTTATTTGTTAAAGAATAATTATTTTATTTTTTAAAGAAATTTTTTATTGAGTACAACTCCCTTCGTATAAGTTTTTACGCTTTGTCGTTCGAAGAAATCACTTTTCTCTTTTGCTTATGTGCATATTTTACCAAGTGAATTCCTCTATGTGGTAAAGCGGACCTCTGAAGGGTACTTTAACTTCTTTTCTTTTTACAATCATTTTCCATTTGAAAGTTAAAGTACGCTTTTTGATGAGGAATTTTTTTTATACAGAATTGTACCTCTGAGGAGGGATTTTTCACGTTTCAACACTTGGAAGTTTTATTTCAATCTCGGTGAAACGTGTACCCCCAAAGAGTTGTGCCTTCGAAGAAAGCCTTCTCACGTTTCAACACTTGGAAGTTTTATTTCAATCTCGGTGAAACGTGTGCTTCCAAAGAGGTCTTTTTTTTTTTTTTTTTTTTTTTTTGATTGTGTCCCTGGGAGGGGGTCGTACCTCTAAGGAGGGATTTTTTTTACGTTTCAACACTTGGAAGTTTTATTTCAATCTCGGTGAAACGTGTACCCCCAAAGAGTTGTGCCTTCGAAGAAAGCCTTTTCACGTTTCAACACTTGGAAGTTTTATTTCAATCTCGGTGAAACGTGTGCTTCCAAAGAGGTCTTTTTTTTTGCATTTCAACTTTGGTGAAGTGAAATCCCGAAGAGCGGTTGTTACACTTCAACTCCTGGCGAAATGTGCCTCCGAAGAGGGCTTTTATCTTGTTTACATTTCAACTCTGGTGAAGTGAAATTCCGAAGAGCGGTTGTTACACTTCAACTCCTGGCGAAATGTGCCTTCAAGAGGGCTTTTATTTTGTTTACATTTCAACTCTGGTGAAGTGAAATTCCGAAGAGCGGTCACAACACTTCAACTCCTGGTGAAATGGGCCTCCGAAGAGGGCTTTTATTTTGTTTGCATTTCAACTCTGGTGAAGTGAAATCCCGAAGAGCGGTTATAACACTTCAACTCCTGGTGAAATGTGCCTCAGAGAGGGTTTTCATCGCCTGGAAGTTACTCTCTCATGGTTGGAGGGTCATGACTCCTCCAATCTTTTTTGTTGAGTAGAGAACTTTCTTTTTTGTGGCGTATGACCCATTAGAGGTCTTTTATCCTCCGAAGAGTTGCACCTCCGAAGAGGACTTGTGCCGCTGATGGTAGCTTTGGTTGTTCCTCTGTTCACTTGCTTATGCCTTTTCAGCGATCCTCTTTTTTTTTTTTTTTTTTCAAGTTTTCATTCCCCTTTCTCTCACAAGTGGCTTGTTTAATCCAAGGAAGTGTACTTCATTGCCAGGCAAGTTCGTGAGAACGGGCACTAGCTTCCTAATTGGATGTTTGTTTGTTCAAACAATCTCAATTTATCAGCAAGGGCTCGTTTCTATCGAAATCATTAGCCGTTCAATTGAAGTATTTCCTATCTAGGATTTGAATTCGGGGTCTTTGTGACTTGAAATTTGTTTGTTGAATGATGGTGAGAATCGCTCGGTCTTATTATGCGCAAGTTTTATTTCCATTGTCTGCAAAAATTTAAATCGACATTTTAGCAATACATTTTATGTATTTTTATATCGAAAACAAAGCAAACATATAATGATAATAAGGAACACAAGATTTATAGTGGTTCGGCCATGAAATTGGGCCTACATCCACTTTATATTCTTTCATTATTTACTTGCATCAGTTTCACAATTGCTTTCAATTACAAGAATCATACATTCATAATTCTTTTTACAATTTTTCAACAAAATTTTCAAGTAAAGTATGGATGCAAGTGGTTGCTGTTCCATGCCCTTGGAATTTGATCTCCATCAACGGTGGTGAGCTTGAATGTGCCGTCAAGAAGCTTCTGACCTATTACATATGGTCCTTCCCAATTTGGCCCAAACACACCTGTCGCGGTCATAATTCTTTTCAGGACTAGATCTCCAATTTCAAAGCTGCGTTGACGAACTTTGGAATTGAAATGTCTGGCTATCCTTTGCTGATGAGCTGCAACTCTGAGGTTAGCTTCATCTCTTTTTTCATCAAGGAGATCCAGCGCTTCAAGTTGCAACTTTTCATTTTCTGCTTCATTGAAATGGATTCTTCTGTGTGAAGGGACCTCTGTTTCAACCGGGATCATTGCTTCCGATCCGTATGCTAACAAAAAAGGAGTATGCCCAGTTGCAGTTTTGTGAGTAGTTCTGTATGCCCATAGTGCAAGTGGTAGTTTATCGACCCAACCACCTTTTGCTCTTTCGAGTTGCTTTTTGATGGTTGATTTGATGATCTTGTTCACTGCTTCCACTTGCCCGTTTGCCTGCGGATGAGCTACTGCCGAAAAGCTTTTCTGTATTTTGAATCGTTTGCAAAAATCCTGGAATTCCTCGCTTTCAAACTGAGTACCATTGTCTGTGATTATTTTCTGAGGCACACCGTATCTGCAAATGATATTCTTGGTCACAAAGCTTATCATTTTCTTAGAAGTGATAGTAGCCAATGGTTCAGCTTCAGCCCACTTAGTAAAATAATCAACTGCAACAATAGCATATTTAATCCCTGATTTAGCAGTTGGTAGCGGCCCAATGAGATCCATTCCCCAAATTGCAAATGGCCATGGACTGACCATCTGTGTGAGTTCGGTAGAAGGTGCTCTAGGAATTTTGGCATATCTTTGGCACTTGTCACATTTTCGGGAGTAATCTGCGGCATCCCGATTGATTTCTGGCCAAAAATATCCGTATCGGAGAATTTTCTTTGCTAATGTTTGACCACCTGAATGATCACCGCATTCTCCTCCATGCACTTCAGCTAGGATTGTTTTGGACTCTTCCCGGGATACACATCGAAGCAATGGCATTGAGAATCCCCGTCTGTACAATCGGCCATCCTGAATTACATAGCGAGAGGCCTTCCTTAATAGCTTTCGTCTCTCTATCGAGTTTTTCGGCAGAGAACCTCTGAGTAGGTAATCCAGTATTGGAGCCATCCATGACTCTTGTTCTTGAGATACATTCATAATCCAGTTTATATCCATTTCGTCTATACTTGGCGCTGAAAGGACTTCTACAGGGACCAATCCCAATAGTTGAGCTTCACCAGAACTTGAATATTTTGCGAGGGAATCTGCCTTCATATTTGCTTCCCGAGGAATGTGGCTTATTGAATAGTGATCGAGTTCACATAGGAGTTCCCAAGCCTTTGACAAGTAGGAAGGCAGATTTCCACCTTTTGCTTGAAATTCCTTCTTGACTTGGCATACAATAAGCTGGGAATCACTGAAAATTTGTAGTGCTCGAATGTTTAGCTCTTTAGCGATTTTCAGACCTGCAATAAGAGCTTCGTATTCTGCTTCATTGTTTGTTGAAGGAAATTCCAGTCTTAGTGCATAACATAATGATCGACCTTCAGGAGTTTCAAGTACCACTCCGGCTCCAGAACAGTAGTCATTTCTTGCGCCATCAACATACATCTTCCACTGGATTGGAGAATCATTGATCGCTTTTTCCTCACCATTATCTTTCTCTGTGAATTCTGCAATGAAATCAGCTAAAGCTTGTCCATTGATTGCTTTTCGGGGGTGATAGGTGATGTCATATTGACTAAGTTCAATGTTCCATTTTAGAAGACGACCCGAAGTTTCAGGGCGAAACAGGACTTGCTTCAGAGGTTGATCAGTGAGTACTTTGATAGGATGAGCTTGGAAATATTGCCTCAGTTTCCTCGATGCAACTAGTAGGCAATAGGCGAGTTTTTCCAACTTGGAGTAATTCAGCTCTGCCCCAGTGAGTCTTTTGCTGATATAGTAAACTGGATGTTGAATCCTTTTGTCTTCCCGTATCAGCGCTGCACTTAGAGCATGAGATGATACTGCCAGGTATATAAGAAGATCCTCACCATTGCCTGGCCTAGAAAGTATCGGAGGCGTTTCCATATGACGGATCAACTCTTCAAAGGCTTTTTGGCATTCGGGAGTCCATTCAAAGTTCTTCTTTCCTTTTTTCAGGGCATCGAAGAATGGGATGCATTTATCAGTAGCTTTGGAAATGAACCGACTCAAAGCGGCGACCTTTCCGTTGAGACTTTGCAATTCCTTCTTCGTTCTAGGAGCTTTAACTTCTTTTAAGGCGGTAATTTGAGCTGGACTGGCCTCAATGCCCCTAGCACTGACGATAAAACCTAAGAACTTTCCGGATTCGACCCCAAATGTACATTTCAGAGGGTTAAGTTTCATTCTGTATTTCCGAAGGACTGCGAACATTTCTGCTAAGTGTTCAATGTGATCCGCTGCTTTCCTGGACTTTACTAACATGTCGTCGACATAGACTTCCATAGTTTTGCCCAATTGCGGTTTGAACATAGCATTAACAAGTCTTTGGTAGGTTGCCCCTGCGTTTTTTAATCCGAAGGGCATAACTCTGTAGCAATAAAGTCCAACATCTGTAATAAAGCTTGTATCCTCCTGATCCGGCTCATGCATCATGATTTGGTTATAACCGGAGTAGGCATCCATGAAGGATAACAATTCATGTCCCGCAGTTCCGTCTACCAGTTGATCGATCCTGGGTAATGGGAAGCAATCTTTGGGGCAAGCCTTGTTTAGATCAGAAAAATCGATGCACACTCTCCATTTTCCATTAGCTTTCTTGACCAACACAGGATTTGAAACCCAATTCGGATATGTAGATTCTTTGATGAAGTTATTTTCGATAAGTCGATCAACTTCTTCTTTTAATGCTGCTGACCTTTCTGGACCTTGGGTTCTTCTTTTCTGTTTAACTGGCGTAAACTTTGGGTCAATATTCAGAGCGTGTACTGCAACTTCTGGGGATATCCCACACATATCGGCATGAGTCCAAGCAAAGACATCCAGATTTGCTCTCAGGAAAGATATCAAGACATTCTGAATTGACACATTAAGCTGTGAACCCACATTCAACACCTTATTTGGGTCCTTCGGGTCAACAGGTACCGGAATTGTCGTTTCCACCGGTACTACTCTATTCTCCCCTGTACTGGTTTTTCTGGGATCCATTTCTTTCCGTGCCCCGCTGTGCTCACCAGTGCAGGGTCCGCTCTGTAATTGCTACAAAGCTGGTTCCTTGATGCGGACTGGAGTTGCCGCATCCTTTCCCATTTCCCTTTTTCTTGACTCTCGCAGCTCTGTCCAATAGCATTCTCGCGCAGCATTTTGATCCCCTTTTATAACTCCTACTCCATTGTCAGTAGGGAATTTAATAGTGAGGCACCACGGGGCTAGGATAGCTTTGAATGTTGCGAGTGTTGGACGGCCAAGAAAAGCATTGTAGGCAGAAAACTCATCGACAATCACAAATGTTTGCTTTCGGACCACTTTCCTTTCTCCTTCCCCAAGTTCTACAAACAAATCGATGGTTCCTACTGGTTGCTTTGGCTCCCCAGTGAAGCCCACGATTTTCTGTGATGAGGCTTGCACATCGATCATAGGGATTTTCATCTGGTCAAATGTCTTTTTGAAGAGGATATTACATGATGCTCCGCAGTCAATGAGGACTCTTCTGACAATGGCTGGTCCAATACCAACCGAGATGACCAAGGGATCTAAAGTAGGAGCTTCAATACCTGTAGAATCTCTGGCTCTGAAAATAATATCATCACTGAAAGTTTTTTGTTGTTTAAGGGGCGTAGTGTCTTCTAGAACAAAGACGTTTTCTTCGGCTGGAGCATATTTCAAAGCCCTGGAATATCTCTCCATCTCACCCCAACTCTTGCCAGCTGGGTGAGGTCCTCCTGAAATGACATTGATAACGGGCCTTCCAGATTCATGCCCCGTAGCTTTCTCTCCTGCCCCAGGCTGATGAACAGGGGCCCGCTGCCCCTGACTTGACGATGCAGGATTGTTGCTATTCTTTTTTACGAATTGCTGCAACTTGTTTTCTCTTAGCAACTCTTCAATCAGATTTTTCAGCTGGCGGCATTCATCAGTTTCATGACCTGGTTTATTGTGGAAGCGGCAGAATTTCCCACTTTGTATGGCTTTTCTCCCAGTTCTCAAAGGGATAGGTTTAGGGAAATCGACGGAATCTTTAGTGGCGAGGTAGATGTGCTCCGGTGTATGTGATAATGGAGTATATTCTGATGGCTTGAAGGATCGGGGCTTCTTCAGAGTACCCTGTTTCTTCCCATTACTATTCTCCCTTTTTTGCCCCACCGATTCATTCTTGCGTGGAGCGACAGTGTTGTCTTCTGCTTTTTCCAACACTGTCTTTACTGGTAAAGGACGGCTTTCCAAGCGAATGAATTCGTCTGCTTTTTTGTAGAACTTTTCGAGAGAGGTTGGCTCCTTCATATTTAACCATTTCCCAAATTCGCTTGACTTATCGATAGCCCTCATCAGATAAGTCAATATCATTCGTGGTTCAGCATTGTCCACCTCAGCCAGTGCTATATTGAAGAGGTTCAAGAAGGATCTGATAGACTCACCAGGATTCTGCTCTAAACTCGATAGTGACATAATATCCTTGGCCTTCGAAGCATATAGTCTAAACTGCTCCTTGAATTTTCTGGTCAAGTCTGAAAACTGATCGATAGATCGGACTGGTAACTTGGTGAACCACAGTAAAGCCACGCCTTCCAGGTATACGGGGAAATATCGGCACTTTATTTCATCGGAGGCCCTGGCACCCGTCATGTGCCAGTCATATTTATACAGGAACTCATTCGGATCACTCGTCCCTTTGTAAGCTGGAATAGTCGGAGGGACAAACTTCCTTGGAAATTCCGCCTTCAAGATTTTTTCAGTAAACGGAGTTTTACTTGGAGCGAAACCCCATTCCTTCTCATCTTCAACCCTTTGCATACTTTCTTTCATGATCTGCCGGACCATTCCAGAAAGATATTCCTCATCATGCCGAGTTCTAGATCCACCGGCGTCAGGTACTGCCTGCTCAAAGGGACTAGTAGGCCTTTCAGGAGCATTCCTTTCATTAACATCATGAATGTTGCCAGCATAGTTCCTTTCATTACCAGCCGGTTGATTGTTTGCCCCAAGTAAGTCGTTCAACTTATTCAGAATCAGAGCATTCTGGGCACTTTGAGCCTCTAGTTGTGCATTTTGGGCGTTTATCTGCTGGTTTAGCCCTAGAATCACAGCATCCAATTCCGCTTTTGTAACTCCAACAGACGGAGTGGGTAGATTAGGCACAGGGGAAGCGGAGGTTCCCTCTTGAATGTTCCCTGATCTGATAGATCTACTTTTCCTTCCAGGAGCCATAATCTCAGATATACTTCTGGTTTTTAAGGAAGTTCTTTCTTCAAATCTCTGCGAAGCAATGATGACAGCTGTCCTGAGTTCAATTCTCAGCGAAAGCACCAAAAATGTTAACGCTTAAATTTGAACGCTAACACCCCAGTGTGTGAAGTATAGTTGTGAAAGCACCACCCGATAGATCGGGAAAGAATTATAAGCAAGTAATAGCGGAAAAGCAGTAAACAACAGCAATTTTATAGTGGTTCGGCTTATGGGTATAGCCTACGTCCACTTTAAGTACTTTTATTGATGATCACGTTACAAGTTGATACAAATCTTCTCAAGTACAACACATTTTGAATTACAAAAGACTTAGAACAAGTAACTCAAACTTCGATGTTGACAAAAATCTTTAAATCCATGGTGGATGTAGATGATTTCTTCGTGAAGTTCTTTTAGACGTTCTTTGAATCTCAAAAAGCTTTAAGTGTTGAAGTAGTCTGGAATTCGGCAGAGAAATGGTGCTTGAAATTGATTCCCCAAAGTCCTTTGAATGTTGGTGATGGTCGTGTATTTATAGAGGTTCTCGGTGTTGAGTTATAGGTAGTAGCCGGGTCAAACTGGGTCGTGAGTTGGTGCCGAGCTAGGCTAGGTCGTAGGTCGCCCCCTCTCTCTTATGCATGGTCTTCAGTTTAAGTTGACGTCATGTGCTAAGTCCTAGGTCGTTACCGAGATAATGTGTTACGTGTTAAACTCCTGCGCAACTTCACTCCTCAAATCCATAGATCGGTCACGACTCATCATAAGTCATAAGCCGGCCACGGTTTAGATTGGATGAGTTTGTGCCTGATAGTTAAGTCGGCAAGCATCTTGGATAGTTAAATCGGTAAATAGGTTAAGTCGGTGGGCTTTTATAAGTTTTTAGATCGGGTCCTTCTAAGGCACTAGATCGGTAGCTGCCTTAGGTCGTAAACCTTGTAAAGTGCTAGGTCGGCTTCCATACTAGGTCGGAACTCTCCTTAGGTCGGCATAGCCTCGTTAGACCGGCATCCCTTCATGCCTTAGATCGGTATCATTTGGGTTAGCATGCTTCATAAGGTTAAACAGTTAAGTCGTCATCCCTTCAAGCCTTAGGTCGGTGTCCTTGTAATTCCCCTTAGATCGGCAAACCCTTTGGGTTGTTAGGTCGGCATAGCCTTAGGTCGGCAACTCCTCTGGGTCGTAACTTTCGGCCGAGGCAGAGTTAACAGTAATTAACTTAAATTAATTACTAATTTAATTAACATTAATTAATTTATTTCAAATCCTTAATTAATTAAACAAATTAATTAATTAAATTATTTAAATTATTAATTTTAATGAAACAAAGATCATTAAATCTTTAATTTACTTTAAAATAAAACATTTCTTATTTATGATTACTTTATCATTAACAAAGTAATTTAAAACAATTTAACTTAAAATTTGTTTTCAAATTACATTTTAAATTTAAAAAAAATCAAACTTAACTTTAAACAAAGTTTTAAAAACATTTTAATACCCTCTTTAAAAACTTATACTAAAGATTTTCTTATTTTATAAAGAAGTTTAAAAACCCAAATTCATTTAAAATACAAACCATAATTTAAATTAACTTTAACATTCAAAGTTGTTTTTAAACAATTTAAAATTTAAAATCTTGCTTTATTTCAAAATTATGATTCAATTCTGAATTTGAATCTAGTTTAAATTTAAGTTAAATCTTTACTTTTATTTTAAGCTTTACTTTTAAATTAAACTATTTAAACCCTTTAAGATTGTTTAAACATTTTAATTTAAAATTTTTAAATTAGATTCTAAAAACTTGGATTTGAACTCAGTTTGAAATCCATTTCTAAATTTTAAGTTTTAAATTCTGCTTTAAAATCTGGCTTCAGATTTAAACTAACTTGAATTTGGAATTAAACAGGTTTTTCTCAGAGAAACCTGTAACCCATAAAAATACCCGAGTCCTCTCTTCATTACTTCGAGTCGCAAACAAGATAACTTCGAGCAAAATTCGTATTCACTCGAGTATAACCCGAGACAAACTACCCTGCACCCCACACAAAACACCTGACACACCATTCTTCACCGTGCATATGCACGGTGGTCTTGGCCACCTCCGGCCAGCACCCAATCAACTATCATGTCGATGATCATCACTGCAGCACATCACAACTAACATAAACCACCTAAACATCAAGAATCAAAATCAAATGCCCCAAATCAAACCTGGCAGCATCAGGCACCATTATATCCCAACCTGAAATTTCATCGCCGACCACATTCCGATCACCGTGGCCCCTATAACTCCGGCATCACCTCCCTCAACGTGCCTACCTTCATCTACCTAAATCTCATCTCACTCGATCAACTTGATATTCACTGCTGATCGAAAAATCAAAACCCAGCAAAACTAGGTTTAGAAAAACTAATCGATCGCCGCCGCCTCCTCCGTGAACTGACATTACTGCAACAAATTTTCCAGGGTCCACTGACCAAATCTCTACCTCCAGAAAGAATCATAACCCCTCAAGCTATCGAATTCCTCTGAAATCTCTCAAACTTCAATTTCCAAAAAAAACAGTAATGCTCTTAAACCCCATTATTAAAAATCATAATTTTTGTTTTAAAAACCAATTTTAAGTTTTATCTTTTGATTCATGTACCTGAATCTATAAATCTTGAAGATAGAAATTAAACCTATATTGAATTTTTACTGAAGTTTGTTCATTCCAGAGACAATATAAATTATTTTGACTTAAATTCTATTTTTTAAACTTACAACCATGATTTCAACAACCAATTTTATTCAATACCTTAAGTCTTTACAAGATTATATCAAGAGCTAGAGATTTTTGATTTGAAAATCTAACCCTGGAACTAAAAAAAAACAGAGGGAACACAGTCACTCAGTAATGCACACCAAACCTTCATATACATGCACTCAGAAATTTTAGATATTTTCACAAACATTCATTTTTTTTTATAAAGACTAACATGCAACATAATCATAAACTTAAACCTTTAAAATTTGAATGTTACTCACCTGTCATTTGAAAGACAGAGCATAAATTTTGAAAACTGTTTTGAGAGCTCTTGAAATCTTTAATTTGAAATGCCATGTCTTCATTGCTTTTGATAAAACTTGAGTAGCTTGCTGTTAAAAACTGGTATGCAGGCCTGATCTTGTTTTAATTGGAGATGCACGCTTCAGATTTTACTTTATTCCTAGGTTAAAAGAGATGCAGAGATATATGCTTGATTTAGAACTTGCATGCAGGCTTACAAACTTGAACTTGCTTCAGATTCCATTTTTTTTTCATTCCCTGGTTTTTTAAAAAAAACAGAGTTTACTTGTTTTGATTTCCAGATTTTGATTTTTAAGAGTTTGAAAGCAAATTTTGTTTCAGCTGGAAAAATTTTCTTATGTTAGAAAAAAATGAACACTAGAAAAATGAGAGTGAAGAAAAACATGTTTTATATAAGTGTATAAATGATTTATTTAAAAATATTAAAAGAAAATTAAAATGAAAAGGATACTTGTCTTTTGTAAGAGTTCATTTACTAACACATGTATTTAAGATATTAGAAAGCTTAACACTTGTCATTACACCTCTCAATATAATAACATGTGTTTTATAAATGGATTTTATTTTTTTTTTATTTTTTTTTAAAAGTAAATAAAACTCTTTCTCTTTATTTGTATTTATTTATGTATAAGTTATTTTCATATGTAAATTATATAAATTCTTTTTTTTAAGAAAATGAAATGAAGCAATTTATATAAAAATGAAAACTTATTTACAAGATTTATATAATTATTAATTTGAATTTGAAAATTAAATCAAATTCAAATGTTATTTACACATTAAAATTCCACTTAAAACTAATTTATCAACCTATTTTAATTTTAAATAATAACATTGTCTTTTAAAAATCTTATCTATATTTATATTTATACATTTATTATTTGAAAATAACTCATTTATCAATTTTAAATCATTTATAAAAGAAATCATAAATTACTTGCCTTATTTATCTTAATTAAAAGAATTAACGTTTAATATACAAAGAGTATCTTAAATTTTCATATAAATTCCAAATTATAATTATTAAGCTATATTTAAAACAAATAAAATAAACTTTTAAAATTTAAACTATGTTTAGAATGCAATTATATAATTTAAAACCATTTCTTTAAGTATTTTAAACCAATTAGTTATTTATTAAATAAATAAAAATCTTTAAATTATCAAAATGAATATTAGAATTTAAAAACAAGATTTTATTTGTTCATTTATCTAAAATCAAAACTTATCTATCTATAACATATATACATATATACATATACATTATAAATAGAAATCAATTTATTAGCTTTTAAAAGACAAAATTCATCAATTAAACATTTATTTATTTGGATTATTAAATCAAGTAAATTTTTATTAAAATTTTATCAAATCAATTTAATTTTAAATACAGATTATTAAATTGATATTGCTAAAATTTCCGGGATATCACAGTATGTGTGTTGTGTGTGAATATTCTTCTATATGTTACAAAGTTTTATAAAGCATAAAATATGTTGATAAATTGCCATTGCACTTTCAAATTTAGATTTATTTATCACTATCTCAACGAATATTTGAAATTAAACATATAACCTCCAGTCTACAAGGCTGGCGCTCTACCACTGAGCTATAACAGCCGCTATGTGCACAAACTTGTAAATTATTTCATTTATCTCTACTGGATTGGATTGGAAGGCATCCACCCAAACAGGCAAACTCTAGCTCTATTAAAATTGATGTGATTGAAAGCTACACGATGAAATAATTGGTATCAAGGCTGTTCAGTACGAATTATTTGCCCCATTAGAGATAATATCTTATAGTTAATTAAAGATGTGTTAAAAAGTTTTATAATGCTTCACGATGAAAAACTTCTCTCTGACACACATTATGTACACGCAGTATGTGTGTTGTGTGTGAATATTCTTATATATGTTACAAAGTTTTATAATGCATAAAATACGTTGATAAATTGATGTTGCACTTTCAAATTTAGATTTCTTTATCACTATCTCAACGAATATTTGAAATTAAACATATAACCTCCAGTCTACAAGATTGGCGCTCTACCACTGAGTTATAAGAGCTGCTATATGCACAAACTTGTAAATTATTTCATTTATCTCTGCTGGATTGGATTTGAAGGCATCCACCAAAACAGGCAAGCTCTAGCTCAATTAAAATTGATGTGGTTGAAAGCTACACGATGAAATAATTGGTATCAAGGTAGTTCAGTACGAATTGTTTGTTCCCCATTAGAGATAATATCTTATAGTTAATTAAAGATGTGTTACAAAGTTTTATAATGCTTCACGATGAAAAATCTCTCTCTGACACACATTATGTACATATAGTATGTGTGTTGTATGTGAATATTCTTATATATGTTATAAAGTTTTATAATGCATAAAATACGTTGATAAATTGCTGTTGCACTTTCAAATTTAGATTTATTTATCACTATCTCAACGTTGAAATTAAACATGTAACTCATTTATCTAAGCAAATGTGTCGAACATGAGATGTCAAATTCAAGTTTTTTTCGTACTAAATACTTGTTTAAAAATATTAGCCTGTCTCTCCCCTCCCCCTTCCCCCCTACCCCCCTCCCCCCAAACACAAACACAACATAGTAAGATGTACAAAATTTATTTTCTTGGTTTTCTCCGTTTACATTACATTAAAGTTCTCACAAGTCATTACCTTTACGCTACTATCCACTTTTTCTTTCATAAGTTAATTGTCATTACATTAAGTCATAATAGTATGATCGTATATCTTTATGCATTTCGCTCTTTTTTAATTTTAAATTTACAAATTTGTTTTATAGATTAATATTGTCAAGAATAATAATTTCATCGTTAATGCATTTTATTAAAGTCTTATCACGAAGGTAAATTGTTGGATATTAATAATCATTTACAAAACTAGAATATTTTAAGAAAACTGCAATAATTATAAGCTTTTCCATAGGTCAATTTTTTCTTCCGCTTTCAACTGCTATCTAATATATATAGTTATAAATTAGGTTATAATTTTCATTTTATCACGCTTTCATTTTAGATGAATATTTTAATATTTGTTACAAGTTTTATAATTTGTAAAATATATCGATTCATTATTATTACACTTACAATTTTAGATTTGTTTTATAACTAATATTTGAAATTAAATTTATAAAACGTTCATCTAATCAAATGCGCCAGATATCAAATCCAAAATTTCATCTTAATTCATACTAATATAAAATATAAAAAAAATCAAAATTTTAAATCAGTCAAATTTCTTTAATTAATTTATACTCGTTTGTTTGAAGAAAAAAATAGGAGAAGGTAACAAAATGTTTAGCTCATTTATATGAACGAAAATGACAATCTTAATTTTTTGTTCAAAATAAATCATGTAACAAAAATTGTGCATCTAAAAATAAAATAAGATCGACCTGTTAGTAAATCATGAACCGCGTATTAATGAATTATTAAATCATACTTACATTTTCTAGTACTCGCCATTCTTTTGGTAGCTCATTTATGAGATTGTTGTAATACATTATACATTATTGCCTTTTGATTTATTCTTCCTTTCAAGGTACCATCTGTTTTAACAAATCAACATCAAACGGAGTCAAATTAGAATTTTGTATAGTTGTTTGGGACATATAAGCTTCAGTTTTTTTTAAATAACATTATTCCTAATGTTCATTTTTGTTGGTTTATTTAAATACAGTGGACGGTTATAACTTGCAAAATTCTTGACCAAAAGACCGAGAAACGATATGAATCAACTCCCATCTCCTTCATCATCTTTACATCATCCTGCAAACATTTGATAATCATATATTTTCTCCAATACATGGTCTATATTGACATTCCATTACATCATTCTTTTCAGATTTCAGTTACTTTGCATCCATGTTACGGGTCCATGGCAACGTCTCCATTACTGCTGCCCTAAATTTTCTCTTTATGCTCTGGACAATGAAAAAAGTACCAATAATACCGCAAATGCAGATGTACTGCTATTTACAATTTGCATTCTGCTATTCTTTTTCACAAACTAGAATATTTTGAAATATTATACTCCCGTTAGATTTTATGAGGCTACCAATTATATTAACATAATCTGTCTAGCATACACGGCTGTTGGTGAGTGAAAGCACCCCAAATGCTTGGTCCTTTCCCCCCATTTGATGCTCCCTCCACCTAAACCCAGATCACATATTATGATATGTTTCAATGTATACATATTTCAATACTACACATCCATACATAATAAATAAATAACTAAATTAAAAGAAAAAGCATACCTGATATGCAGAAGATGCAACACCAAATTTAAATTTACCATAGAACATAGACCTTTGTATATCAGTTTCTAGTGGAACTAAAATTGTCCACGATTAGGGTATTGGTGAGTACTTTCCGTATTAAAGCATGCAATTTGAGTATCTGGCCTCTTGCGCCTGTAACTAATGATCAAATTTTTCTTTGAAAGAGAGAGACTGGCATATTCTTTTCTGGATGCTAGAAGTGGATCACTGGTCCTTGTTTGAATTAGCATGTTCAGGAGTTTAGCCATGGTTTATAAATTTTAATTGAAGGGTATCTCTTTCTCGCTTGTGATTAGTACCACACCTATGTGCATGTTTTTATAAAGGCTGGGAGCCTGTAAAAATAGTATATATATCTTGGCAGTTTGATTGCGAATGCAACTTTTGTTGAAATTATTCGCCACGAGAAGGGTAAGAAGTTTCATGAGATATTTTCTCCTGTTGTGAGATGTACTTTGATTCGTGTATTATTGGCTCTATTTGCTAATTTCGAGTTGGATCTTGAACAATTAGATGTAAAGACTGTATTTTTGCATGAAGATCTCAAGGAAGATATCTATATCTGTTAGACAGAGCTAGAGTATGTTTGCAAGCTGAACAAATCTTTTTACAGATTCAAGCATTTCCCAAGACAGAGGTGCAAATGATTTGACAAGTTTATGTTTTCACAAGGATTTGCCAATAGCTACGAGGACCAATAAATGTCTTTACGAGTGTGGAGTTGGTATGATTTACTAGCTGTTATATATAGATGATACGTTGATTGTTTTGCATTATATGTCGAGTATTGTTGAGTTGAAATCGGAACTCAGTAGGGAGTTTGATATAAAGAACTTAGGAAATGCACAACGAATACCAGGGATGGAGATTATCAGAGATAGACAAAGGAGAAAGTTAGACGCACTCAAACATAGTATATTGAAAAAGTTCTCGCTTGATGTGGATGAAGAATGCAAAACCAGTTCTATAACATTACGCTCTCGATTTATTTATGAATCCTACATTGGATGAGGAGAAATTTCTAATGGAGGATATTCCATATGCTAATGTTGTGGAGAATTTGATGTATGCTATGATGTCCAACAAACTACATTTGGCTTATGCATTTGGTGTATGTCTAACCCGACAAAGTTCAGTAGCAAGAAGTGAAGTAGATTCATAGATATTTAGAGAAAATTCAGACGTTGGCTTGTTATTGAAGGAGCTTGTAAGGATTGTGTCCTTAATGGATATTTTGGCTCAGATTATGCATCAAATAAGGATGGGCCGAAGTAGGTGTCGAGTCATGTGTTTACACTTGGCATCAAGGTTTTAAATCTCAGCAATCTTGGTCTAGATCTCTTTTTAAGGTCCAGCGATTCGAAATATGAAAAATCAAATACATCTCGCTGCAACTGAATCTTGGGCGAGATATTCAAATCTCGGTCGAATTTGTTTTTTGAATTTTTTTAAAATAAGATGGACCTGGAGTATATACCTTGTTGGCTAGGCTCAAAATTCATGCTTTATATCAGTAAACAAGTTAAACTGTCAATTTCATTTTCAACCTTTCATTTTTTCTATTTTCAAGTTGTAAATACATGTCTAGAGTTTTTCTTGTCTGAAACCTCGATTTTCTTTCTAAAATGCGGTTCTTCATCCTCAAATCCATTAAGCTTTTATGTTAAGTTCTTTCCTTTTTGCAAATATTTTCCAAACCCTGATTATTTTGCACTATTTCCTTCTCTAGTTCCTCTTCCATTCAAATTTCTACGTTTTCTATATTTTTTAATTCCTTTTTTGTTATATCATTTGTTGAAATAAATTCACCATTGTTAACTTCCGATTCTATAACAAAATTCAAAATTTTGCAGTTAATCCAATAATTTGTGTTTGGTGTTGGTATGTTATGCTTATTTTATATTTCTTACCGTGAATTTTTTTTCCCACAATTAACTTGAAATGCTAACGTCTCTTGCTAATTCAAATCATTCTTTTTAAGAGACAATGTCTTGTTGTTAGGTTATTTTCCATTCTTGTTCATCATAGTTTTTTAGTAAATAGATTGTACATTCGCTAAAATATATATTCTTGTTTAAAAAAATAATGTTAGTGATATTAGTCTCATTAAAATAGTTTACTTATTTATGTATTCTCTATTAAAAGAAATTAAGTAAAGAAGTGAACATTTTAGCTTTACATATTTTTGTTTAAAGGGGTTTGCTTGCTTGTTTGCTTGAATGTAAACCAATATTAAAAATATCAAATAGTCCAAGATTGAAAATCAAATAAGTTAAATCATTTTTATAGTTAGTATTTATAAATTTAGTTGCATACTTGTAAACCAATATTGAAGATATCAAATAGTCTGAGATCGTTCTGAGATATATTTTATGGTCCGAGATGTAATTCGTAGATGAGCACCCGATATACATTTATTTCGTCCGAGATCTCACTCGACACGAGATCAGATCCCTAAAATCTTCGAGATGAAACATGACCGAAATCTAAGGTTAAAAACCCTTCTTAGCATATGACATATTTCATGAAGAACAAGCTACAGTCTATTATAGCTTTGTCGACCACTTAGGCAGTGTTAGTTGCTACTGTAGGGACGACTAAGTGGAGGTTGTACTTGCTTCTGTTGTTAGGGGATCTTGATATGATGCAGAAGCCTTGTCCATTCATATAGTCCAAATGCTATACATTTGGTAGATAATCAAGCTTACAGTGCACATACCTAACATATAGATGTGTGGGTTCCTCCTTATGTCGGAAGAGGAGCATCAAAAGATAAAATTAGCAATTGTGCATACAAAAGACAATCCGGTGGATATGATGACGAAGTCGATTTCGAGGGAGAAGCTTGAACATTGTTCAAACTTGATTAGCTTGACGAGAAGCTATTGGCGCCTAATGGTGCAGATCCAGTGAAATCTTTTCTTTATTTGTTGATTTGGTAAATCAATACGAGTGGAGAGAGATTGAAAATTTATTTGTTGCGTCATGTTGGAGTGTTGAATTTATTTGTCACCGTATATCAAATCATAGTGTTGATTCTTAGTCAAAGTCATGTTATCTTCGAAGAGATATTTTCTAGTGAAAAATTTCGAAGTTTCTTTTTCCTTAAGCCATCTTTTTTCTTCTATGTAAGCGCAGAGGCTTCAACCATTATAATCAAGCAAATAAAGTGAAAAAATTCAATTTTTTAATCTAGTAATCCTCTCTTTTAATTTTTATTCTCTCCCTTGTATCCCATCAAAATTCATTACTAAAGGAAAAATTTGGATTCATTTTTTTCTTGTTATTGGATCTATAGTTGTTTATATCTGCGAATCTTTTAGTCTTCTAATCGATGACTCTAGATCGTTTTAATAAAATTACACTTACAGTAATGTAAACTTTTTGGCACTTCCACACTAATTCGATGTCCATACACACGCACTTCGTTTAGCGTTGGTGGCGGACCGAGGCTTTCTTCAGCTGTGTACAATACTTGCACTCTGCAATGTTCTGCTCATCACTTATATTGTCCCATTCTGCACTCTGTTTGCTCGTGCAAACCCATTTCTGTACCGGTATCCCAATTGAATATCCCTCCATTGCTTCTTAAGTGGGCTCATACATGATCATGATATCACTTCTTGTACCAAAAGTGTAACGACCCGCCTTTTTCGACAGTTTAAACCGACGACCAAGTGCATAGGCAAACACACGTCGATTCCAAACCATTCAAAAGGGCAGATGGTTATTGGGGTAATAAGAAAAGAAGAGGAAAGAGAAATAAAGGAAATGAAACAACACAGAATCTCACAGCGGAAGGCTAAAGTATAATAATAAAATAACAGTTCATGAAGCTGTTAATTAAATGAATACATTTGAAATGAATACATTTGATTATTATTATACAACATTTATCAGAGTTACATATACAGCAAATATCATACAACAATGCAGCGGAATGGAATGAATATAATAGTAGTAGATAATATACCAAATCTTCGTCTCCGTCCTCCAAGGAAATGATCTTCAACCTAAACTGAAAACTCAGGACTGACCCGAGCGTAATGAAAAGACAAAACACTCGAGTCAGGACTAAAATATCCTTATGAAAGTTAAATCAATCGTAAATAAATATGAGTGTAACGGCGTCAGAGATGTTTACGGGGTTTGACATCTCATATCCAGTGTCAACGTGCGTGCAATAACTCAAGAGATGTTACGGGATTTTCCATCTCTCAAGGATCCGTGAAACTATCTACTATGTAGTAATATACGCTAAGTAGATAATGTCTATCAGTAATATAAAGTATCAAAATAGCGTTAAGGCGTTACCATAATCCCCCTTAACACATTTTATATTCCCAAAAGCATATACAAGACCGTAGTTTCCCCAAAACCGGAAGTCACCAGAGGGCAATCCATATACTCAAGGTACAAATCAAAACGTAGTGGTCGCGAATAGGATAATCAGTATGACAAGGTACATGAGGCGATACCAACTAGGATACTAGTAGTTGCGTGATCCGGACTGATGTTGGGCATAGCCAGCAGCTACCCCAACACCGCGAAACAACACTCCCAAATCAAGGGGTGCACCCAAATCGCATCACAAATGTAATAGATATGGTATCGAAGAAGTGTGTCCGCTAGAGGTGGCGAACCTCAATGGCCCGGCGCGGCTCCTGTTTTAGTCATGTCAGGGGTCATCCAATAATCGTTCTCTTTCTTCAGTCAACGCGTTCACCAAACCATCCACTTCATTCTGGATCGTCACTCCGCGTATAATAGTTATTAAAGTGGTTTTCGGTATCGACAGAGAGTATGTCCATATCCGATCCCGGTCTCTTTAATAACTACGTATTATTACACCTTTGGCTCTTTATACTTCAAATCGATTCATAATTTATATCAAAATATCATATTCGCTTCAAAAATCAAATCCATTCAAATATCATCGTATCTTTCAAAATATCAGATTTCATATTTAAATTCAAGATTTAAATATAAACATTTCACCTTATTGACCAGCTTAGGATTTTAGAAAAATAGTTTTAAGTAGTTTAAAAGTAGTTTTAAACAATTAAAATAGTTAAAAACACTTAAAATCTTTAAAATGGATTTAAAATAGATAAATTAGTTTAAAATAATTTAAATTGGGTTAAGTAGATTTAAAATAGATTAAAATAGTTTAAGTATTCAAAATGGTTTATATAACCGAGTAATTTGGAAAAACAAAATAAACAGCTTCAAAACCAATTCATTTCAATTACATCTTCCCAACTCAAATCAATTTCAATTTCCATTCTACCGATTTCAATTTCGATTTCAATTCAATTCAACGTCAACTTTGACTTCAAATTTATTCAATTTTATATCCACTTCCAATTAATTCAATTTCAATTTATATCGATTTAGAGCTTGGTTTTTCAAAATATCCATTTAGAACACTTACAAGATTATCCATCCATATACGAGTTTAAATCCAAATTTCAAACATGATTCGATTCCAAGCTTGATTTCAAAATATCACTTATATCTCACTTTTACTTAATTATCCTTCAATACTCAAATTTAAATCTAAATTTCAAATATGATTCAATTTCAAGCTCAATTCCAAAATATCATTTTTATGTTGCTTTTACGTAGTAATACTCAAAGTTCGAAATAATGTTCAATCTTTAAATCAAATAGATTTTCGAAATTCAATCATATCCCAAATTTTATTCTCAAAGTCTCAACTTAAATTTTTTAACAATTTCCCTTTTACCAAAATTTATTTCAACATTCCAAACTCAATTTCCCGATAAATTCGATTTCTATAAATTTATTTCTATTTATAACTTTTAAATCGAACATTTAAATAAATTTCAAATCGACGATTTCAAAAATTAATAATTTAGCCAATTCGGTGTCCGTATATAATTTTCTATCCTATGGCCAAGTAATCTTTATTTCAATTAAATGTCAGGGATGAGTATATATTACTTAAATTAAATCACAGTATCATATGTATGCCTAACAGGTTCTATATAAGCAAATAAACATCCAAACATTCAATTATCAACCAATAGCATCCATCAGATACATCATCCAATAAACAATACAATTCATGGCAGTTTCATAGTTATCAATGTCAGATAATTTAATCGCAATTCAATTTTGATTTCAATTTAACTGTCAATTTAATTTTTCAACGGTTAATTCAAATGACAAGCTATATGACAATTAAATTTTTATCAAACAACGACAAATAAAATCATAACACTTCATAATGACAAATTTAACTAGCATAAAGATATTTAGTACGGTGTGAGCGTTATAAAACACTCACCTTGATTTTACGATTTTAAATCAAATCGAACGACGTTCGATTTAACCCAAAATTTTCTCTAGCTCCAAACGATTCCAATCCAATTCCATAGCGTAGTGCTCGTCCATACGATTCCAACGCAATTTGTTTCGTAATTTTTCGACCTCGTATGAATAAAATATGATAGTTTAAAGTTAACACGAATTTTTATATAATTAATTACAACTAAAATTTAAATTTTAACCTAATCCTTCATCTAGCCGTCCATTTCAAAGCAACCAGATCTAGGCCGTCCTCGTTTTCTTCTCCCCCTCCAGTAAACACACGCATACTTGAACCCATAGCCGTCGCCCCCTCTTGAATTCTTGTGACCACTACAAGCCTCTTCGAGATGATCGGCCTACGGCATATCAAAGCTCATCACCTACTCCACCCACGCCCGGGAGGACGTGGCACTCGGCCTCCCCCTCTGCGCATAAAACACGTGCGAATGTGGCACGAACGCGGCCAAATTCAGGGCTACCCACTTCGCCAAACAACATCTCAGCCGTTGGATCTATCGTGCTCGACGAGTACTTCGACCTTCCAGTTGGTGATTTTCGCTAACGATCTACAGATGTGAAGAAAAATGAGGAGGAAGGAGGGAGTGTATCGGCCATTGGTTCCATTAGTGGCGGCTCTGAAGTAAAATTAGGGTTTGCTTTGTTTTGAAAGAAAAAAAAAAAAAAAAAAAAAAGAAAATAATGAGGTGCCTTTATAGAAGAACGACGAACACCATTCAACCCGGGTTTTCCGAACTCCGATTTACGCGCGGTGACCGGCGTTTCTAGGGTTTATCCCGCATTCTGGACACAATGAAACAGGTTTCGGAAGCTAATTCGATCGTATGTGAGACTTATAGCGATAAACGATCAATTTAAATTAAATCGATTTAAACGAATTTCTATGCGTTTTGGCTTGCCCCGGACAAACGGTAAATCTGATTGACACGAAATTTGAAATCTTACAATAATATCACGTTACGGATCTGATGAAACTAGTTTCGTCAAAATCCGAGACCGTTTGAAAAATGACTATTTTAACTCGTTAAAATAATATTAAAAACAATTTCGATGTGTTTCGAGCTGCCACGGTCAAACGACAACTCCGATTGCTACGAAAATTGAAATCCGATAATAACTAACTATTACGGATCCAATGGAACTGGTTTCATCCAATTCTGAGACTGTTCAAAAATTGGCTATTTTCAATCGATAAATAAATATTAAAGTATTCACTTTTCACAAATAAATTTTTAATTCAGTTTTAAAAGTTCTATAACTTCACTATAACTCCAATATGATAAAATAAAATTTTACAAATCATTTTTAATCATATTAAACCCGTTATTCAATTATCCAATAAATTCAAAATTTAAAATCTTATTAACTCCATTAAAATCCAAATATAACTTACATTCACTTTGGAAACCAATTTGAATCATATTAAATCAAATTTCAATTATTCACTCTATTTTCATATATTAAATTTCATATCAAATTAATCATATCAAATTCGAAATTTAATTATTCAAACATTCGTAATATTAAATTTAACAAGTTTGATTATTCTTAAATCACTATCTTTTGAGATATTCAAAACGAACTTATAAAAATTTAACTTTTGAAACAAATTTAAAATTATAGAACAACTATTTCCATTATACGGTTATTCAATTCCCATTGTTAAATTATTCAATAAATTCCAAATATTTAATTTAAACAATTTCGCTTATCCAATAATTCATTATCATTTGAAATATTGAAATTGAACTTATAAGATTCAACCTTTAAAAACAATTCACAATTTAGAACACTATTTTCATTTTACAGTTATTCAATTATTCAATAAGTTTTAAATATTTAATTTAAACAATTTACCTGTTCAATATTCAATATTTGATTTTAAATAGATTTTACTTATCAATCAATTACTCTATTATACCCAATGAATTAAGCATTTATTATCCTATTCAACTTTTGATTGCAAAGGCATTCACTAAGTAGCTTTTATTTTTCATTACTTGGATAGTTATTTTTGCAATTCATTCCAGTCATTATTATTTCAAACGAATTACAATTTTTTTCTAACATTAAATCACGAAAACTTATTAAATTAGCTATTTTAATTATCGAAAATTTATGGGTCGTTACACTCTCCCCCACTCAAAACTTTTCGTCCCCGAAAAGGAAAAAGAAGGGAAAAGGAACTAAGTATAGAATTCAACATTAGATGTATTTTATCCAAAGTTACCCACTAAGTCACTCCGAACGGCTTTCTAACTTTAAAAGTTAGTTATCAAAACAAGTTATAAATTTTTTTTTTTTTTAAACTTGAAAATTTTTCTAACACCCGGATTTTACGGAAAATTTCGGCAGAGTCTCCTTTGCGCGGCTCGATCGGTACAACTACAAAACGCCTCTACGGGCCCCAAACCAACAAAAGAAAATCCAAAAGCCAAGTGGCTCATCAAAAATCACCAAATCCAATGATAAAATAAACATGTACCTTATATTTTTTATTAGCGAGCATATACGAATAATATAGCGCAAAAGCGAGCTCCAAATGCGAAGCAAGCGCAATCCGCACCTACTAAACACTCAACAAACTATGAGAAACATGCATATATGAAAATAATATCAATATACATCATATAACAACATAACAACTACACGTACCAACATAGCAAATGCAACAAACAACATATGCAACCATCAATCAATTATCATCCAACTATCATCCAACAAATCCATAACCAATCAATGTAAATTCACTTCTCATTAATATTTATTGACTTGGTTTCAAATTTAATCATAGTTGATTCATTAACGTTGGATTTTACTAACATTCATTCTCAATTCAATTAGTTAACATTCACTAATTCATATTTGCATTAATTTACTTCCAATTTGAATCAAATTAAATTCTTTTTAAATTCATTTAACTTCCAATTTGATTTCAATGATTTATAGCTTTCAATTTACACTTAATGAATTATATACAATCAACTAACAATCATATAACAACCAAATCATACCCAACATAACCAAATTATTAATTTTACATTCATTTCGGTTTATCTCCTTCAATTCCAATTATACAATTTAAAAGGATCATTTTATATTTGTCATCTTCCATTTTCAATATTAGCTTAATTAATTCTGTAAGTCGTACATATATCATCCGTGAGCAATATCAATCCAATCGCTTATTCGATCACACAATTTCACTTCCAACTAGTATCGTTCACACGACTCTCTAGTGCGGACTCAGATTTGGTTCCTTGATTGGAAACTGTTACTCTCCTTGCATAGCCATATACTATGATAGAGAATTTCAGAATCAAATTAAAAATCCATATCTAGGGTTCGCCGTCGAAAATCGAGTGAAAAATCCTAACTTGGATCGATATAAATCATCTCAAAATTTTGTGCTCGAATTTGGATCAAATCGTTATGCGAATAAAATAATATACGTACAATCTCACTTATTACCTTCCAATGGATTTCTATCCAATTTATCTATACTAAATTTATTTTATTGACTTCCCCCTTTTTTTCGATTAATTATTCACAATCTATTATTCAGTTAGTATATTCATTTCTTTACATAGCATGCTCTTTAACATTATCATTTCTCAGATATCATAGAATTTTCTTACTCGAGTTCATTTTAAACATTCTATATAATTTAATTAAATCCAATTTCATTTTCCAATTGATTCTTAGCTATAAGAAATTCCTTTATTTTCATTTATTGCATTTTCATAATTTCAGTTAATAACGAATTCATTTGTGGAACATTTTATTAATCATCACTTTAGTTTATAGTCATTCCATAAAAGTCTAACTTCTTATATGTGACTTTTCTTAGTTCATAGTTATCACAAAAGTTACAAATTCAAATTTTTTTTTTTACTATGCAATTTATATTTATTTTCTATAACCAATTTTCAAAATATAATACGATTCATTTATCTTCTTTCTTAAGTTCACTTACTTGTTCCATTTATCAATTCATCATTTCAGGTTATATTTAAGTATATAACATTTTTATCACAACCAAAATTTTCATTTATATACATTCTAATTCCTTTTTAAGTTTTCCTTACTTGTATATTTCAATTACTTTCAGGTTCTGTTTATCTATACAATATCTCATTACATATCCAAACATCATTTTAACTTTTAACATTTGGTAAGTCTTGTTATGTGTTATCAGAATGTAATTTTTGGTATTATACAAATTTATAGAATTTCGTTTTACTTAATTAGAATGTTCACAAATTTAATTTGTTTAAATCCTTTTTACCTTCAAATTTTAAAGTTTTCCCATCCAATAGCTTAGATATCTCAATCCTCTTATTTTATAAATTCTAGTTATTCACATTTCATTCAAATAATTTGAAATTTTTTTTAATTAACAGAACTTAGAATTTTAAATGCCCGGTTCTTCCCAAATCGTTTGAAATAAACATATATACTTATATCCCTTTAAATTATCAAATCATGCCTTTGGAGTTTAAACCAAAACCCATTTACCCAAAATAATTTCGAAGAAAAGCAAAGCTTCTTAGAAGTCTTCCCCACTTTGAGACTCGAAAATGAACGTCGATGACGCTGCGCAGTCATCACCGAGATTATTTTCCAGCGACATAAGAGAAGAGTACTGAATTCATTCCTTCTTAAAATCCTTTCAAAATATTTCCATAAATAATTTCCAACTAATATTACTATATGCTTCTTCAAAACTTTGAGAACCATTTTCAAAATCTCCGGGTCTTAAATTCAATATTTCCAATTTAAATCTATTTTAATTTATAAGTCACCTTTATAAAACATTCTTATAGGATTTTACTTTCTTGAAATATTCCACAATTTGTTTTATCATTGTTTATTTTGTAATAAACCTTATTTATTAAATTTAAGTATCCAACTAATAATAATAACCAATATTTTCATTCCTAACAACCAGGTAAGCTAGATAAGTCACAATAATTTCTGAAAAATTAATCCTTTATATACAAAATATAATTAGGGAAAAGTTTTTCATTTACCCCATTTTAAAACAATACTATGTCGAATTGTTCTGTCCGAGTGTTTAGAGATCCCTATCAATGACGTTAATTACTCGTATTGACCAGAATCCATAAGCCACTCAACAAATCAACCGACACAATATAAAACATTTTATATCACTAACAAATACGCTCTCTCATATATATATTCACTCAGCGACTCATCATAGGGTATAACTACCCTATTTATAAAGAGTCAGACCCCACAGAGCTAAGGTTATCGCTAAACCAAAGCTCTGATACCAACTGTAACGACCCGCCTTTTTCGACAGTTTAAACCGACGACCAAGTGCATAGGCAAACACACGTCGATTCCAAACCATTCAAAAGGGCAGATGGTTATTGGGGTAATAAGAAAAGAAGAGGAAAGAGAAATAAAGGAAATGAAACAACACAGAATCTCACAGCGGAAGGCTAAAGTATAATAATAAAATAACAGTTCATGAAGCTGTTAATTAAATGAATACATTTGAAATGAATACATTTGATTATTATTATACAACATTTATCAGAGTTACATATACAGCAAATATCATACAACAATGCAGCGGAATGGAATGAATATAATAGTAGTAGATAATATACCAAATCTTCGTCTCCGTCCTCCAAGGAAATGATCTTCAACCTAAACTGAAAACTCAGGACTGACCCGAGCGTAATGAAAAGACAAAACACTCGAGTCAGGACTAAAATATCCTTATGAAAGTTAAATCAATCGTAAATAAATATGAGTGTAACGGCGTCAGAGATGTTTACGGGGTTTGACATCTCATATCCAGTGTCAACGTGCGTGCAATAACTCAAGAGATGTTACGGGATTTTCCATCTCTCAAGGATCCGTGAAACTATCTACTATGTAGTAATATACGCTAAGTAGATAATGTCTATCAGTAATATAAAGTATCAAAATAGCGTTAAGGCGTTACCATAATCCCCCTTAACACATTTTATATTCCCAAAAGCATATACAAGACCGTAGTTTCCCCAAAACCGGAAGTCACCAGAGGGCAATCCATATACTCAAGGTACAAATCAAAACGTAGTGGTCGCGAATAGGATAATCAGTATGACAAGGTACATGAGGCGATACCAACTAGGATACTAGTAGTTGCGTGATCCGGACTGATGTTGGGCATAGCCAGCAGCTACCCCAACACCGCGAAACAACACTCCCAAATCAAGGGGTGCACCCAAATCGCATCACAAATGTAATAGATATGGTATCGAAGAAGTGTGTCCGCTAGAGGTGGCGAACCTCAATGGCCCGGCGCGGCTCCTGTTTTAGTCATGTCAGGGGTCATCCAATAATCGTTCTCTTTCTTCAGTCAACGCGTTCACCAAACCATCCACTTCATTCTGGATCGTCACTCCGCGTATAATAGTTATTAAAGTGGTTTTCGGTATCGACAGAGAGTATGTCCATATCCGATCCCGGTCTCTTTAATAACTACGTATTATTACACCTTTGGCTCTTTATACTTCAAATCGATTCATAATTTATATCAAAATATCATATTCGCTTCAAAAATCAAATCCATTCAAATATCATCGTATCTTTCAAAATATCAGATTTCATATTTAAATTCAAGATTTAAATATAAACATTTCACCTTATTGACCAGCTTAGGATTTTAGAAAAATAGTTTTAAGTAGTTTAAAAGTAGTTTTAAACAATTAAAATAGTTAAAAACACTTAAAATCTTTAAAATGGATTTAAAATAGATAAATTAGTTTAAAATAATTTAAATTGGGTTAAGTAGATTTAAAATAGATTAAAATAGTTTAAGTATTCAAAATGGTTTATATAACCGAGTAATTTGGAAAAACAAAATAAACAGCTTCAAAACCAATTCATTTCAATTACATCTTCCCAACTCAAATCAATTTCAATTTCCATTCTACCGATTTCAATTTCGATTTCAATTCAATTCAACGTCAACTTTGACTTCAAATTTATTCAATTTTATATCCACTTCCAATTAATTCAATTTCAATTTATATCGATTTAGAGCTTGGTTTTTCAAAATATCCATTTAGAACACTTACAAGATTATCCATCCATATACGAGTTTAAATCCAAATTTCAAACATGATTCGATTCCAAGCTTGATTTCAAAATATCACTTATATCTCACTTTTACTTAATTATCCTTCAATACTCAAATTTAAATCTAAATTTCAAATATGATTCAATTTCAAGCTCAATTCCAAAATATCATTTTTATGTTGCTTTTACGTAGTAATACTCAAAGTTCGAAATAATGTTCAATCTTTAAATCAAATAGATTTTCGAAATTCAATCATATCCCAAATTTTATTCTCAAAGTCTCAACTTAAATTTTTTAACAATTTCCCTTTTACCAAAATTTATTTCAACATTCCAAACTCAATTTCCCGATAAATTCGATTTCTATAAATTTATTTCTATTTATAACTTTTAAATCGAACATTTAAATAAATTTCAAATCGACGATTTCAAAAATTAATAATTTAGCCAATTCGGTGTCCGTATATAATTTTCTATCCTATGGCCAAGTAATCTTTATTTCAATTAAATGTCAGGGATGAGTATATATTACTTAAATTAAATCACAGTATCATATGTATGCCTAACAGGTTCTATATAAGCAAATAAACATCCAAACATTCAATTATCAACCAATAGCATCCATCAGATACATCATCCAATAAACAATACAATTCATGGCAGTTTCATAGTTATCAATGTCAGATAATTTAATCGCAATTCAATTTTGATTTCAATTTAACTGTCAATTTAATTTTTCAACGGTTAATTCAAATGACAAGCTATATGACAATTAAATTTTTATCAAACAACGACAAATAAAATCATAACACTTCATAATGACAAATTTAACTAGCATAAAGATATTTAGTACGGTGTGAGCGTTATAAAACACTCACCTTGATTTTACGATTTTAAATCAAATCGAACGACGTTCGATTTAACCCAAAATTTTCTCTAGCTCCAAACGATTCCAATCCAATTCCATAGCGTAGTGCTCGTCCATACGATTCCAACGCAATTTGTTTCGTAATTTTTCGACCTCGTATGAATAAAATATGATAGTTTAAAGTTAACACGAATTTTTATATAATTAATTACAACTAAAATTTAAATTTTAACCTAATCCTTCATCTAGCCGTCCATTTCAAAGCAACCAGATCTAGGCCGTCCTCGTTTTCTTCTCCCCCTCCAGTAAACACACGCATACTTGAACCCATAGCCGTCGCCCCCTCTTGAATTCTTGTGACCACTACAAGCCTCTTCGAGATGATCGGCCTACGGCATATCAAAGCTCATCACCTACTCCACCCACGCCCGGGAGGACGTGGCACTCGGCCTCCCCCTCTGCGCATAAAACACGTGCGAATGTGGCACGAACGCGGCCAAATTCAGGGCTACCCACTTCGCCAAACAACATCTCAGCCGTTGGATCTATCGTGCTCGACGAGTACTTCGACCTTCCAGTTGGTGATTTTCGCTAACGATCTACAGATGTGAAGAAAAATGAGGAGGAAGGAGGGAGTGTATCGGCCATTGGTTCCATTAGTGGCGGCTCTGAAGTAAAATTAGGGTTTGCTTTGTTTTGAAAGAAAAAAAAAAAAAAAAAAAAAAGAAAATAATGAGGTGCCTTTATAGAAGAACGACGAACACCATTCAACCCGGGTTTTCCGAACTCCGATTTACGCGCGGTGACCGGCGTTTCTAGGGTTTATCCCGCATTCTGGACACAATGAAACAGGTTTCGGAAGCTAATTCGATCGTATGTGAGACTTATAGCGATAAACGATCAATTTAAATTAAATCGATTTAAACGAATTTCTATGCGTTTTGGCTTGCCCCGGACAAACGGTAAATCTGATTGACACGAAATTTGAAATCTTACAATAATATCACGTTACGGATCTGATGAAACTAGTTTCGTCAAAATCCGAGACCGTTTGAAAAATGACTATTTTAACTCGTTAAAATAATATTAAAAACAATTTCGATGTGTTTCGAGCTGCCACGGTCAAACGACAACTCCGATTGCTACGAAAATTGAAATCCGATAATAACTAACTATTACGGATCCAATGGAACTGGTTTCATCCAATTCTGAGACTGTTCAAAAATTGGCTATTTTCAATCGATAAATAAATATTAAAGTATTCACTTTTCACAAATAAATTTTTAATTCAGTTTTAAAAGTTCTATAACTTCACTATAACTCCAATATGATAAAATAAAATTTTACAAATCATTTTTAATCATATTAAACCCGTTATTCAATTATCCAATAAATTCAAAATTTAAAATCTTATTAACTCCATTAAAATCCAAATATAACTTACATTCACTTTGGAAACCAATTTGAATCATATTAAATCAAATTTCAATTATTCACTCTATTTTCATATATTAAATTTCATATCAAATTAATCATATCAAATTCGAAATTTAATTATTCAAACATTCGTAATATTAAATTTAACAAGTTTGATTATTCTTAAATCACTATCTTTTGAGATATTCAAAACGAACTTATAAAAATTTAACTTTTGAAACAAATTTAAAATTATAGAACAACTATTTCCATTATACGGTTATTCAATTCCCATTGTTAAATTATTCAATAAATTCCAAATATTTAATTTAAACAATTTCGCTTATCCAATAATTCATTATCATTTGAAATATTGAAATTGAACTTATAAGATTCAACCTTTAAAAACAATTCACAATTTAGAACACTATTTTCATTTTACAGTTATTCAATTATTCAATAAGTTTTAAATATTTAATTTAAACAATTTACCTGTTCAATATTCAATATTTGATTTTAAATAGATTTTACTTATCAATCAATTACTCTATTATACCCAATGAATTAAGCATTTATTATCCTATTCAACTTTTGATTGCAAAGGCATTCACTAAGTAGCTTTTATTTTTCATTACTTGGATAGTTATTTTTGCAATTCATTCCAGTCATTATTATTTCAAACGAATTACAATTTTTTTCTAACATTAAATCACGAAAACTTATTAAATTAGCTATTTTAATTATCGAAAATTTATGGGTCGTTACAAAAAGGGATTCTCGATGGTATGTCTTACTAGTCTCATATATATACCATGCTTTTCTCCATGTATCTTGCATCCGAATTAATTGATATTTTAAAATGTATATCCATATATACATATCATGTCTGTATCCAGAACACCGCATATATTTGAAAATCCGTATCCATATCTACATCGTGTCTGTAACCAAAACCATGTAGGTATTTTCTAATATCCAAAATATAAGCGTTCGAAGAGTTAAAATAGGATAAATTTTCAAACAGGGCCTATGGAAAAAACACATTACAAAAGTAGGTCTCAGCGAAAATTTATTGCAAAGATAAACCACGTTTTGAAATAAGCTTGCACAAATATGAATTGCGCAAGCTTATTTTTTTAAATAGAAGGCTTGTGCATTCCATATTTGCGCAAGCTTTATGTATATTGCTTGCGCAAACATGGAGTGCACAAGCAATATTTCGGGAATCAAAACTCCAGCTTGCTCAGATCTATCCCTCATTTTCTAAAAGCTCATCCATATTCTCAAAATCCATTCAAACCCATTATTTTCCCAAATTCAAACTTCTCAATTACATTGTCAACGAAATAGTTGCTAAATTCTACATGGAAGAGTCTTCTTCATCTTTACAAAAAAAGGTTATAGTTTATGTTGCTCAAATTTTTTATTTTATTATTGTTGAAAATTAATAGTTATTGTTGTTAGTGTTGATAAGTACTAGGTAATGGTGTTGGTACTGTTGAAAATCACTGAAAATTTATTGCAGAAATAAGCATCGTTTTGAAATATGCTGACGTTCGTTTACGCAAAGTTGTTTACGCAAAGTTGTTTCTAGCAAAAGAACCGGTCATCAAATTCGCGTTGATGGAAATATGCTGACGCCTCTACATCATGTTGGTCCATCCATGCCACGGGGCAATCACCATATCCAAATTGTTATTATGGAGCTACGTGTGGAGTGGTCATTTGCGGGAAGAAAAAGAATACCGGATGAAGATTTTTCGGTCGTAGTTCGTACAATGAACACAGATCGAATCCTCATGAAGCTGATTGTTCTAATTATTTTAAATGGATTGATCAACCATTGTGCGAAAAGGGACTCGAGTATGCCTATGAATTGCAAGCCAAAATCAGTCGTCTCAAAAAGGTGAATAAAGAACTAAGGGAAACCACTGGGAGACCATGATTTTGGTAGTCGTTTGGGCCTAGGATAATGTTGTCAAATTTTGGTTTTTGTTGAACTGCAGTATTTTGAATATGAATTTTCGAATTGTTTGTTTTTGTTTTAATCCGTATTGTGTGCTAGTTAATAAGTTGGTTAAACACTGAGGTGATTTTGGGTTTAAATGTAATGTAGAACTATAGTCTTGATTCTGTTGGTGAAATATATTGGTTATATTATTATATTGATTTTCTTGCTTGTTTTTTCTTGAAGATTGATTTGACTGCTTTTGGTTGAAGATTGCTCACAAAATCAAAATCTTCTTGGAAAAATAGGGTATTAGTTCAACAAATTTTTGTTTGGCATTTTGTTACAAAATCAAGATTTTGAATGTAGTCTTGTAATTGATTTTGCAGATAATATCAATGGTTACAACTATATTTTACTATGATGGAGAATTGTTAGTTGATGATGAAGGTAAACCTAGATATGTAGGCGGAAAGCGAAAAAGATCGAAAATAAAAAGTCATTATAGTTTTTTGAGCTTAAACAACGGATATTTAAAGTGACAAAAGTCAATCATGTGATGTATGATATAAAATTAACGGTGAAATGGGTTAGAGATGATGGTTCATCCGCTATTGATTTGGAAGATGATGATGATTTGTACTCTATGTTTTCGGTTGGAATGAGAGTGATAGAAATATATGTTGCGAAAGTAGAACATGTTAATGTGGTAGAAACACATCCGTCTATCGTTTCTGTGGATGAGGATGTACCTACCACACAGTTGCAAGAGACACAATGGTCGGCGTATCCTTCTTATCTGACAAGTCATCAAGACGGAGACTTTACAAATTTATTGCATATGTACAGTGGAATAGTTGGATTATCTTCAAGGCAAGAACAAAATATGATGTATAACTCTATACATCCAAATCAATCGCAAGCATTGGAAAAGTGAGTAATATTATACTCTAGCACTTGCATTTTGACTTATCATGGAATTTACTCTTACCGTTATTTTTTGTATACATAGTGTTGAAATAAATGCAGGGGAAGAAGCATTAATTGGTTGTGCTGACGACGACGACGATCATGTTGATATTGCAAACGAGAGCGGAGTGCAATTGGATAACATGCAAGTAGCTTGTGCAGATGACGTAGATAAAACTTGGATCGATCAAATGGAAGTTAACAATGATGCAATCATATATGCATACATTGAGCAGGTGATGATGAAAATGTCGAAGATGAAAAAATTCACATATGAAGAGTCCCTAGCCGATGATATATGCACTGCAACAATGATTGTGAAATCGATTATGGAATATTGTCAATTTTACTTGGAAGTGTTTAGAAGAGAATGTGTTGAAAAAGGATCAAGAGTTGGGTTAGTTTTTGAAAGTAAGCAGAAGCTTATTGAACAGTTATGTGAATGAGCGAATAAATGTTCGGTTTCTTTTCAAGTTCTAAAATCGCATGCAAATCAATACACGGTTTGTTGTGATGTGGATGAAACATGTCCTTTGCGAATGCATACTAGCATATCGGTGAGAAAATCTCAAAACTAGTGGAAAATAACAACATATGGCGGCGATCACAATTATTTAAATGCAACCGTCAACTCAAACCATCGACAGGCAACATCAAAGTTTACATGTAGAAAAATACTTCCATTGAACATCATCATTACTTTTGTATTCGTCATATTAAAGCAAATTTCAAGAAAGCAGGGTTTGGTACGGATGAGCTACAAAACTGGTTACATGCATGTGCCACGGCATCGGAGGTTGTAAAATATAATGAACTTCGAAAACAGTTGACGGCTGTAAACCGAGATTTTGATGTGTGGATTGAACGAAAATTTTAAATCAGAAATCAAGCTGGACTCTTTGTCACGACGATGGCGTAAGATTACATATGATGATAACTAATGTTTTCGAAAGCTTTAATGGCGTGCTAAAATGAAACTTGGAATTTACCTGTTAGATCCTTGGTTGCACATACATTTCATCGATTGAACCATTACTTTTTCGAACTTTAGACTCAAGGAGAAGAGTGGACGTCACAACTCACACCGAAGTGGGAAGCAGCGAGGAGAAGAATGGAAAAATCATGGCTCATATCTATAGAGAGATATAGATTCATAGAATGGTAGGTGAAAGATGTTAATATGTTTGATTATACGGTGAATATCGATGATAATGTCGCCAAATGTTTGTGTAACATGCCATCATTCGATCATTTTCCGTTCATCCACGTATTAGCAACATGTTCACGTGGTTCGGGTGGTGTTAATAGAGCGTATTTTGACTTAATCTCAACGTGGTACACGATGTCCAGGTATAGCGCTGCTTATTCTCCTTTATTCCACCATATACTAGATAGTCGACATTGGGATCTCTAAGAAGGTCCTATTATACAACCATCACCAGTGCACAGAAATTGAGGACGTCCGCGGTTTACGCGAATCAAAGGTTTTATGGATTCGTTATCTTCATCCGGTCACAATAGACATAACAAATGTGGTGCTTTTGGCCATAAGAAAAAAAAATGACCTTGTCAAATTATATGAGTTGCTGTATTTATTTCTTATTGGATATGTTTATTTCTTTTCAATGTAAGAATCGTGTTAACTTGTTATTGCATATGTTTGTTTCTTATTGCATATGTTTATTTCTTTTCAATGTAAGAATTGTGCTAACTTCTTATTGCACATTTTTGAATTCGTTGAAACGATCACTGCCTTGTGCAACAGTTAAATATAGCTTGCGCAATTATAGCTTGCACATTTCTGAATTGCGCAAGCTATATTGCTGTGTATAGTTTGAGCAATTTTGAAATGCGCAAGTTATATATACGAATATAGCTTGTGCAATCAAAAATTGTGCAAACTATATTCAGCAATATAGCTTGTGCAATTCAAAAATTCGCAAGCAATAATATGCTGTTGTAAAAGGCAGAGAGCTGCTGCACCTTCCTTCCCTACATAATCCATCAACATTACATATCATCAACATTACACAAACATGAACACAAAATATACTATCCATAATGCAATTGAATATCATCAACACAAAATATACCATCTATAATACAATTGAAATCATCGTCATTGAGTTCAACAAAATATACAGTCCACCAACTTCATAAACATCAACAACTACCATTCTAGCTAATGAAACATCAACAAGATATATCGACCAAAGACAAAAAAACTCAATCGTAAAGCCTTATAACCACAAGAAGTGTGTCGCTCCTCTTTTTCTTTTTCTTCTTCCTTTTGTACACGATTGGAGTTGAAATTTCGCCTTCGTCAAATGTTGGAACAGGTGTTGGAACATGCATTTCTCATTATTGAGTGGGACTGAAATTTAAATTTTCTTGTTGTCTCTCCCACTGCGGTCACTCTTCCGTTTGCTCTTTAGTGGATTGACCACGATACCCAAACTTTTGTTCCCCTTCATGCCAAACGGGCCATTGTGCTTGAATTTCCCCGTCGACGTCTTGTGTTCCTTCCACTTTCGTATGTCGCTCCTCCATGCCATTTGTCCTCCCCCCACTCCTTCATTGCATTACGTGTCTCTTCCCAAGCACGTGCTCGTTCTTCTACAATACGCAAAAGTTTTGCCAGCCTTCTTGACTTATTTCGACCTAAAATCATATCAAGTATACATCGTAGGTCAATGCATTTACTTTTCACCTTGTCCGGCTCCATATGACTATCTTCAATTTTGTCGACCACATCCAAATCGTTACATATCCGCTTACCTACGCGAAATGCAAACAATATAGCAATGAATATGATCTGAAAAATGAATAATCAAAATCTATAAATTAAAATACTAACCACATCATGCTCTAGCGGAACTCGAGGAATGTACGCAACCAATTTCTTAGTCGACTTTTTCAAAATATAACGGCGGGTAATTTGCCAATACCAATATTCATACTCTCTCAACGGTGTCGGGGGATCACGTGCTTGTTCGACATGATCAATTTTGGAATTCCATAATGCTATACTTTCCTGCAGGAAGTCCATCCAATTAGGGGGTTCTAGGTCTAAGGGCACCACATGATCAGGAATGTGTTGATAGTCAAAGCCAAACTGTCTCATTACTCGGTCAGAAGCATATAATTCAAAGTCTAAAAAAAGAATCATTCCGCTCTTAGCAATCCGACCCGTATACATATACTCAATGTCAGGATGCCCAAATTTCATCATCAAAGAATATGGTTCCTAGGTAATGAATTCATCTGCTAACAAATCAAATTCGTTTCGGTAAAACTGTATATTTTTTGGAGTTTCACGTCAATTCCTAGCACAATTCCACCTACACCGAATGGAAGATAATGATCTAAATCAGTAGGAATACTTACAGACGGTCGTCCAATAGCAATATGAGACCAAAGCCATATTTGCAACAATGTTGCAGAACCCTTAAAACTTTTCTTCTTTGTAAGATAATGTTTGTCAACTCATTATACAAATGACAAAGTACAAAAATGCCTCATGAATGGCAACCATAGTTTGCTAAATTTTACATAAATGGTAAAAATTTCAAATTCAATCCACCTTTTGAATTATTTGGAAAAAGACGACAACTTAAAAAGTACAATATGGCAGCACGACTATGAAGAAGTATACCTAAATCCATCGCACTTTCAGGTAGTGGTTCAGAAAAGCCACTTTTAAAGCATGTCATTGCTTGCTCACTTTTAGACTTTACAGCCTCTTTTGGTGGAAAAATACCAAACAAATCATGACACAATTCATAATAATCAATATTCAAATTTTGCGAACATATTGGTAAACCGTCTGTGCCTAGACCAAACAGAAAGTAAACATTGGCTAAAGTTACCGTCATTTCACCCACTCTTAATTGAAAAATATCTGTCTTCGGTCTCCATTTATCACACATTGCCGTAATAAGGTGATGATCTAGTCAAATGTAGTCAACTTGCATTGCTTTTCAAAACCCAACGATTCTTAGATTTTGTTCCAACCTAGGATATTTAAACTCTATTTCCTTTAGCTTGCTCGAATGGTCGTAAAACTTAACTGTTTCTGCATCCTGATTTATAACCAAAAATTGCAATTAGTAATTCATATTTGCGTCTTGGATTAACAATAATTCATTGTGTTTAAAATAAATACCTCCATAAGCGCATCATTTTGCTTCTATGCTGCTCTTGAAGATAAAGAACACTTCTATCTTCGGGTTTGGGAGCCAATTCTACAATATATACATCAACCAATCAATCATTCAAAAATCGATTTTCCATCTAGGGTTTAGGTTTAGGATTGATTTATTACTTTTACATTTTCAACTATGACAACAATCGTAGACGTAAATTATCGTCGAGAATAACAACAACGATTAGTATATTACCAACAACAATCACTTGTTAATTTAACATCAGTTTAAACTAATTTTTATTAACATCTAATCACCGGGGATGAAGAACTTTCTATCATTTTTAGCTAAATCAATTAGTTGCTTCAAGGTAGACTTGAGAATAAGGTAATTGAGAAGTTCGGATTTGGTAAAAAGATGAGTTAGGGATGGAGTTTGGAAAGATTTTGGGAAGAAGAAACTTTTTTGGTAAAGTGAAAATCAGATCTGTGCAAACTGGAATTTTGATGCTCGAAATATAGCTTGCGCAACACATATTTGCACAAGCATTATACATAAAGCTTGCACAAATATAGATTGCGCAAGCTATATACATAGAGTTTGCGCATTTACGGAATGCACAAGCCTTATGTCAAAAAAAAGAAGCTTGTGCAATCCATATTTGCGCAAGCATAAAACCGGGTCTATTTCTGCAATAAGTTTTTAGCCAGGCCTATTATTACAATTTGTTTTTTCCAGAGGTCCTACTTGACAATTTGTCTGTTGAAATATGAATGGTTATGGGTATTTAAAAGCATATACGTAAGAGATATTCTGATTATTGTTTAAAATTTTTGGTTTTTAATCCAACATTGCATTCTTTTTTGTTAAAGATTTGCATTTTTTTCAAAAAATAAAATAGAAAAGTAAATTAAAATAAATAAAATATTTATTTGGAAAATTGTAGTTCCGGGCTTAACTCCCATTGACCAGATCATGCAAGTCTTCTTTTTGCTTGCCCAAGTTGACAATCTACCCACCTTAAGTTCTTCCTTCTTCTGAAGGGGTCAGTTGACCTCTCATTCTAAAGTGGCTTCGTCATTGATAGATAGATTATAATTTAATCTTTATTTGGTTCATATATTAAATTTCTCCCTTGTAATCTTTAATCTTTACTTGGTTGATAGATTATTGCTCTTCCTTGTAATCTTTTTGAGTGAAATAAAATAGTTATTAGATCCAAAGACATATGTTAGTTATATCTTGTGTCATTTTGATATGTTTGGTAATTGGGTTATTCGCGATATCTTTGTTGGAATTCGTTGTAGTTATCCAATAGGCTAGATCATGGTTATTGGCAGAATTTTCACTACATGAGGTCCTTGTTTAGACGGTGTTGGAAAGAACAAACTGCGGTGTATATAGTCGTATACTTTATTTAACCGTAATATCACATGTATTAGTACATTATCTCGTTGATGTGAAGAAGGAAACATAAAATCGAAACTATTGTATTTAGTTGGTATTCTGTAGCATATTTTAGTTCCAAATAAAAATAGAGTGCACATAAGTGTTGCTCAAATCATCCCACTATTTAAGTCATGCTTTGATCTCGGTTGAATTGCCAGTAATGGCAGTTAAATTTACTATCTAGAAAATATAGTAGTTTAATCCTTGTTTCTCTATGATTATTTCACTAATAATTTGTGTTATAAATCTCAAAAATAGTGAACGAGATATATCCCACATCGCCAAAAATATGTTCATTTTCTTGTTTATAGTGTACTCTATATCCCTATATTGGCCCTTAGGGTCATGTAGTTTTGTGCGAGGGGGATGACCTATATGGCCATGAACTAAAGCACACGTTGTCCGACCGAACCAGGCCGGGTCGGGTGCGGGTCCAATAAGATTGGGTTGTGTCATATATTTTTGCTTGCTAAAAATAGACTGATTTTAAAACAAAAGTGTGTTGAAAAAGATACAGATTTTCCAACGGTTGTGACCATTGCAAACTGATGAATAGACATAACTGTTGCAAACCGCAACAGTTTTTGGCCGTTGCAAACGAAGAGACGCCACTGTTACAAACCGCAACAGTTTTTGGCCGTTGCAAATGAAAAGGTGCGATTGTTGCGAACAGTGACACATTTTTGCGTCGCAAATGAAGGGTGCTACTTTTCTCAACGGGTGTGGCCATTGGGAATTCGGCTATAAATAAGGAGGAAACCTGATCACGTTTCTTCACTCAATTTTAAAAACAGAATTATCTCTTCTTTATCTTCATTTTCTTAAAATCATAATCATTCCTATCACAGAGAGGATCATACACATCACGGTCTCGAGCAACTTACGTCTGTTGTATCTTAAGAGGCTTTGAATAAAGTCTTAAGGAAATTGTTATGACAAGCCTCAAACGAAATTTCCTTCTTCAACCGGTTAGATTTTTGGTTGATTTATATATATATATATATGTTGTTTTCTTTCTACATTGTACTATTTCCTTAAATAGTACAACTTTTGGTTTATCACTATAATTACAATTACTATTGTTGTTAGTTTGTTGTTGTAATATACTTATTGTTAAAAATAGCTAATACAAAATTTCAAAGCAGTGGAAGTCTGATTTATAAACTTGTGAGAGGAGTTTATTATTGATTAGTCTCTTTTTTGGTATACTAGACGTAAAACATCTTAAGTCTTTCCTGTTTTCACTAAAACCGAGATGACAACTGTTGAACTATCCACAAAGGTTACTACTTACAAAAGGCCTGATCCGTTCAAAGGAGATGGTGATGACTTCATAACATGGAAAAATCAAATGTTGTTTTATCTCACCATGCTAGGGCTCCAAAAGTGCATCGAGGAGGATGAACCAAAGCCTAAAGACGGACAAATTAGAGAAAAGATGCTGCTATTTTTCTCAGAATTGACTCATGGAAGCATTCAGACTTCCTGTGTCGAAACTACATTTTGAATTGTCTGAATAAAGTACTATATAAAGTATATCAGCCACACCAGACAGCAAAATCCTTGTGGAATGCACTTTCACATAAATACAAAACATAGAATGTCAGTTTGAAGAAGTTCATCGTAGATAAGTTTATGGAATACAAAATGGTTGACTCCAAATCCATAACTAGTCAAGTGCAAGAACTCCAACTCATAATTCATGAACTTGAAGCAGAAGGACATAAAGCTGGAGAATCCTTCCTTGTTGAAGCGATAACAGAGAAATCACCACCATCCTGGAAAGACTATTGCAATTATCTGAAACATAAGATCTTATTGTCAGACTAAAAATTGAGGCTGATGGCCACGGAGTGACAAAACAAAGCGAAGAGGCATTTGTGGCAGAAGAGTCAAAGAACAAAAAGCATTTCAAGAAAAACAATAAGAAATTCCTACAGAAGAGAAATGCGCATGAAAACAAACCCAAAGACAACAAACGAACCAAGAAGTTTAATGGCGAGTGTTTGTTTTATGGAAAAGCAGGACACACCATTAGAGATTGCGGACACAAGAAGGAACGCAACTCAGAGGCAAATATGGTAGATAACATGGAAGTAGACGAGTCTAATTTTTCAGCAGTTATATCTGAATGCAATTTGGTTCAGAACCCTGACCAATGGTTGGTGGACACAGACGCTACTCGTCATGTTTGTTCTGACAAATCCATGTTTTCTACATACCAGAAATTCGACCAGGATGAAAAACTCTATATGGGTAATTCTGCAGTTTCCACGATAGAAGGAAGTGACACAGTAATCCTCAAGTCTACCTCTGGAAAAATTGTCGAGTTGAATGACATGCTCCACGTTCCAAACATGCAAGAATCTCATATCCAGTCCAGTGCTATCAAAGAAAAGATTCAAAATAGTCTTCGAGTCAGACAAGATGGTTCCGTCAAAAGCTGGAATATATATAGGAAGGGGTTATTTATGTGATGGCCTATTTAAGGCAAATGTAACTGTTGTCGGCAATAAAACCATGTATTCTGATTATGCTATTAATAAAATTAAAGTTTCTTATTTGCTTGAGCATGAAATATTACTATGGCATGATAGATTAGGACACATAAATTTCGATAAAATGAAAAAACTATCAAACTTGGGATTAATTTCGAAATTCTAAATTGATAAAAACTACAAATTTGAGACATGCGTAGAAGTAAAAATGGTCAAAAAATCATTTCATACAGTTGGTAGAAGCATCGAACCACTAGATTTGGTTCATATTGATTTGTGTGATTTCAAATCATTACCTACAAGAGGTGGGAAAAGGTACTTTATTACCTTCATTGACGATTATACAGGATATTGCTATATATATTTTTTAAATAGAAAGGATGAAGCAATTACATCATTTATGAAGTACAAAGCTGAGGTAGAAAATCAGTTAAATAAAAAGATCAATATATTGAAATCTGATTGAGGTGGAGAATATGAATCACCCTTTGAACAATTCTGTGCCGAAAATGGTATAATTCATCAAACAACCGCACCATATTCACCACAACAAATGGTATAGCCGAGACAAAGAATAAAACATTAAAAGATATGATTAATGCAATGCTCTTAACTTCTGGCCTATTGTCGAACTTGTAGGAGGAAGCCTTAAATATGTTTAATCACATATTAAATAACGTTCCTCACAATAAAACAGAAACAATTCCATATGAGTTATGGAAAGTACATAAACCAAGTTTTAAATACCTCCAAATGTGAGGGTGCTTGGCAAAAGTTCCAGTTCCGCCTCCTAAGAAAGTCAAACTTGGACCAAAAACAGTAGATTGTTACTATTTAGGGCCAACCCAAAATAGTAGTACCTACACATTTTTTGTATCCAAGTCGGATATAACTGATATTCATGAAAATACAATCATGGAATCAAGAGACGCCTCATTCTTTATACATGCGTTTCCGCATAAAAGAAATGAAGGAAATAATGTCCCCAAAAGGACAAGAAAAGAATTGAGTAAATCACATGAAGATGAAACTCATCGTGAAACTGAGAAAGTTGAACCAAGAAGAAGCGTAAGGGAAAAAACTTTCAAGGCATTTGGTTTCGAATTTTTAACGTATATGTTAGAACATGAACCTCAAACGTACAAAGAAGCAATGTCATCTTCTGAATCCTCATATTGGAAGGTAGCAATCCAAAGTGAAATTGATTCAATTGTGAGTAATAAAACATGGGAAATAGTGGATCTTCCACCTGAAATAAAACCAATTGGTTGTAAATGGATCTTCAAAAAGAAGATGAAACCAGATGGCTCCATCGACAAATACAAAGCAAGATTGGTAGCCAAAGGATATCGCCGGAAAGAAGGTGTAGACTTCTTCGATACTTATTCACCAGTAACACGAATAACCTCTATAAGAATGTTAATAGCAATTGCATCCATCTATAATCTACAAATTCATCAAATGGATGTAAAGACGGCATTCTAAAATGGAAATCTCGATGAGGAGATTTACATGGAGCAACCTGAGGGTTTTATATCCAAATGAAATGAAAACAAAGTATGTAGATTAGTCAAATCATTATACGGACTAAAACAAGCTCCAATACAATGACACACAAAATTTGATAGTGTCATGATGAAAAATGGTTTTCGTATAAATAAATGTGTTTATTAAAAAAATTTGGACAATCATACGTGATGATTTTTCTATACATAGATGATATGCTAATCTTCAGTCGAAATACTAAAGCAACAGAGACCACTAAGCAAATGTTAATCAACAATTTCGATATGAAGGACTTAGGAGTTGCAGATGTTATTTTGGGAATCAAAATAATAAGAACACATAATGGAATTGAATTATCTCAGTCACATTATGTAGAAAAAGTGATTGAAAAATTTCAAAATTTTTAAATAAAAGGAGTACGAACGCCGTATAATCCATCGGAAGTACTGCATAAAAACACTAATGAGAATGTAATGCAACTGGAATACTCTCGTGTAATAGGATGGCTCATGTATCTCATGAACTGCACAAGACCAGATATAGCTTATGCAGTAAGTCCATTAAGCAGGTATATAAGCAACCCAGGGAAGGGACACTGTAAAGCATTAATGAGAATGCTTGGATATCTAAAAAATATCACAAATATTCCTTACATTATGGAAAATATCACGTCATCTTAGAAGGATATAGTGATGCAAACTGGATTGCTGATTCAAAGGAATCAAAATCTACGAGTGGTTATGTATTTACCTTAGTAGGGGCAGCAATGTCACGGAAATCTACTAAATAAACATGCATACCTCGATCCACTATGGAATCACAGTTTATCGCTTTAGATATAGCAGGTGAAGAAGCAAAATGGCTTCGTCATTTTTTAGAAGATATTCCATTTTGGTCTAAACCTGTACCAGCCATATGCATACACTGTGATAACCAAGTAACATTAAGCAGAGCGCAAAACTTTGTATATAATAGAAAGTCACGACACATTCATCAATGCCATAACACAGTTAGGCAGTTACTCTCAAATGGATTACATAGATTATGTGTGAACAAATGATAACCTAGCGGATCCATTTGCTAAAGGTTTATCAAGAGACAAAATTTACTGCGTATCGTGGGGAATGGGTTTAAAAGCCTAAACCAGCAAGAGTTATCTTATACCGAAACATATCCTAACGATTGGAGATCTCACGGACTAGGATCAATAGGCAAACCAGTTTTGAATAACTAAAGACGTAATGCATTTGTTTGGACTTAGTCCTACTCCATTCCTATGGTGCACAATATAAATGCATACCTAGAGAAGTATTAAAAGGATAAAACTGTGATTTTTAATGATGACCATATCTTGAAAATAACCAGTGTAATATATGTAGGATACTCTTAATGATTGTGATCACCTATGTTATTGTAAGCTGGGTCGGCTCTATGAGGATATATTAAAGGCTTTTATTCTCTAAAAACACTCGCAGAACCAAAATTGTTCAGGACCAAAATGAACACAACCAAGAGATTGGATGTGAAGGGAAATAATGCTTTGTAAAGCTTATTGTCTGGTTATACAATAACGGCTAACGGTTCGAGATGAAATAATCCACCGATTAGCCAAGTATATCCGATAAGTTTTAAATAGGAAAAGTTCAAAGTGAAATAACTACTTATCCTCGATATAGCATTATTTTCATATGATCTATGTGATTTTACACTTTTTTGTGGGGGAGACATATATCGTCATTCATGTGGGGGATTGTTATAATTCTCAAAAATAGTGAATGAGATATATCCAACATCATCAAAAATATGTCCATTTTCTTGTTTATATAGTGTACTCTCCATCACTATATTGGTCCTTAGGATCAAATAATTTTGTGCGAGGGCGAGGACCTATATGTCCATGGACTAACACGCGCCGTCATCTGCCCGTTCGACCGTCCGAACTGGGCAGGGTCGGGTGCGGGTGTGGGTGCACAGGTTTGTGTATGTCTGTGTGCACATGTGTGTGCGCATGCATTTGTGCATGTGCTAACCATTAGATTTAAGTAAGGTTACAAGCATTTTAATTAGTATATTGAAGTAATATTGGTTATTTGTTAGTTCCATACATATTTATGAAACTGAAATAGGTAAAGATTGTTTAACGAGTTCAATATTATTGTTTCATGCTCTGTATAAAACAAGCATTTGTATGATGTGCTTGGAACCGTACGAAATAAAGTGAACAGAGGAAGAGGGGAAAAAAATGATAAGCTTGGAATTGTATGAAATAAAGTGAAGAGAGGAAGAGGGAAAAAAGATGACAAAAGAAAACATAGGATATCCATTAAAATCATGTTTCAAGTTTGGCATCTACCCTGTGCAAAGCAAACATGCATTGGCATGTAATACTTGAATAAAGCCGAGTACTGTTTCTCAGCACTTTCTAGATCATTAATTTTAAAATTACTATTAATTAGTTGATTGATTTTCTTACATAACCTTCTATTAATAACATCTCTAGTACTGGAAGTTTCCCATTTCATTTTGGCAAGTTAAAATGCATTCCACAAATTTCTTCACCGCTGATGGACTTGACGTTTTTCCATCTATGTAATATTTGAAATTATTTAAAAGCATGTTATCTTTATAGTCAGATAAAGATAAGATTGAAACGTAAAGAAGATGAATAAAGTTCTGTGATGTTTGTTATATTGATACAACGCAAATAAGCTTGTGGAGAACTACGGAAACGAATCCACCTACACGTTTGACTTGAAGAATTTACTATAGATCAATATTAGTATCACATGTTTATTTGCGTGTTTACAAAAATGTACTGGAATGCGCTCGTGTGTGTGTCAAACAATAGCAAGGTAAAAATAAAATATTTTCCAAGTATCTCTATGTCTGCAATAATAAAGAGAATTTCATGAACTGATTTACTCGGTGTATTTTTGAAATTCCAAAAATGACCTTTTTATATATATATGGCGGCGACGGTTATTAGTCGAAGTGCAGGCATGATGGACGGGCCAAAACGATGTGTTGAAAAATGTTTCAATAATTTCCAAACGTAAATGAGATCCATATACATGGCATGTTAGTATTCTCTACTTAGCTTTAATGGATTGTTCATCTCTTAGGTTATACTCACTATCAAAAAATATATCTTGGATGATATGGGACTAGCTAATCAATTGATTATACAACTAATTTGATTTTTTTCATTGCTACCACACCTTACCTATGTTAGGACGGGATTCCAACCGAAGACCACTCAAATCGAAATCCCACAAGCACAATGGAAGACGGGATCGTGGTAAGAAGTGTAAAAACAACCAATCAATAACTTAATTTCAATCTCAATCAATGCAAAAGCAATCACAATCTCAAACAAGCAATTCAGAAATCAAAGCAATAATGAAAAACAAATCACATATCGATTTATAGTGGTTCCACCAGCATTGTGTTAGTGTACGTACACTTTAAGAGAGAGCTTTTATTAATATTGATGAGAAGAGTACAAGAGATTGTTTACAATGATCAAAATTCAAACTAGAAATTGATTTGTGGGAAAAAGATTTGAAGAAAATTAGGTTTTGATAAACCCTAATTTGTGGAGCCTAATCTCTTGCAGTTGCTTTCTGTTTGCTTGCACGCACACTAGATCTGGAACCTGATGCTAGGTTATATAGGAGAATAGAAACCCTAGGCAATGTTACAAAATTGCTCCTACATATATCACAAATTTTCACGCCAAGCCCATGCATGAAAAACAGGCGGTGGTCGCCACAGACGTAATGGTCAGACGTCCGACTTAAGCCTTTGGAAAAAGTTCTCTACAGGCTCAGACATCCGACCATTTTGGTCAGACTTTTGACTTAAGCCTGTGAAAGAAATTCTACACAGACTCAGACATCTGAATTTTTTTCTCAGACGTCTGTCGCCGTTAATTCAGCCCACTTCACTTGTTCTCTTATAACTTCACATTCGAACTTTGATTTGCGAACCGTTTTCTCCATTATGAAGCTACTTTTGACCTCTACAATTCACCGTATAACGTCGTTAAAATTTAACACTCCACAATGACACTATATCCATCTCCAACTCCAATGGTATCATACCATCAACGACAACCGATGGCACCAAATATCACTTCTTCTACCTTCAACCAAACATGAATGCTTTCCCAATGAGCTCCGGCAAAGCCACCGCCTATTGCACTCCCCCAACGAGCTCAGGTAAAGCCCCCATCCGTTGATGAAATGTTGAAAACATCCAAATCCTAAGCTATCTCACCAAAGACTAACACTTACCAAGAAGATAGAACGTCAATCTCTCATCGATACACTTCCTCATCTACCACTAAGCTCCTCCCTTAACCATGCCCCCCGTGGCTCCTAACACTTCTCTAAGCGAATCAAGTTTGAGAAATACCTTAGTGAACATATCTACCGCGTTGTCCTTTTTGTGCACTTGCCGAAGATATACTTGCTTACTCATTCATAGCAACTAGAAATGACTCCCACTTCAATATGCTTAGTCTGTGAGCTAAACGCCAAATTCTCTACCAAGTGAATAGCACTCTGGCTATCACATCGAACATCAATACTATCATGCCCGAATCCCAAGTCACATAACAATCGCTTCAAATAGTGCCTGGTTTGCCGCCTCCACCGCGGCTATCAATTCCGCCTCTGTAGTGGATAAAACAACTACGGTCTGCAATCTAGATCTTCAACTTATGGTTATACCTCCAAGTGTGAAGACATATCCGAAAATTGATTTTCTTCGATCCCTATCACCGGCGTAGTCCGAATCACAATAACCAACTAACTTGCAATCCATTACCTTACAACTGCAAAAAACAAGACCATGAGATGATGTGCCTCTAAGGTATCTCAATATAAGCTTCACAGCTTCCCAATGCGATTTCCCCGGATTAGCCATGTATCGACTAACCATCCCAACGACATTTGCAATATCGGGCCTTGTACACAACATAGCATAGATTAGACTTCCAAAGACACTAGCATATGGTACGTTTGCCATATAAGCCTCGTCTTCCTCCAAAATGGACGATCCTTTACTTGAACGCTTCACATGCAAATGTAAAAGTGTATATGATGCCTTTGCATTTTCCATGCTAAACCGACAAAGCACTTTCTCAATGTACTTCTTTTGAGTTAGTTTCAACTCAAAAAGCTTTCGATCCCTCACAATTTCCATGCCCGATATCCTTCTTGCTTCTCCAAGATCCTTCATTTCGAACTTCGATTTCAAACTCAGTTTTAGCTTGCTAGTTTCATTCTTATCCTTAGAAGCAATGAGCATGTCATCCGCATACAAGAGTAAATAAACCCAACAATCATTTCTCAACTTCTTGAAATGAACACAAGCATCTTTAAAGCTTCTATCAAAACCATTTTCAGACATAAAATGATCAAACCTCTTGTACCATTGTCTAAACGATAGCTTTAAACCATATAGTGATTTCTTCAATTTGCAAACAAAATTTGGCTTACCATACACTACAAAACCTTCCGGGCGCTCCATGTAGATGTCTTCATCCAAGTCACCATGCTAGAAGGCGGTTTATACATCAAGTTGCTCCAACCCCAAGTCGTGAATAACAACTATAGCAAGTAATATCCGGATAGAAGTATGGCACACAATCATTGCGAATATCCCATCATACTCATTTCTCTTCCTTTTTGCAAACCACTTAGCCACTAGCATAGTTTTGTATCTCCCATCGTCCTTTACCTTATGTATCCATTTGCACCTGGTTTCCTTTAGGAAGTAGAACCAAATCTCAAGTTTGATTCTTCAACATTGATTGCATCTCCTCCTCCATGACACAAATCCATTTCGAGCTATCGCTCGACTCCATGATGTCATCAAGGTCCATCGGCTCATCTTGGACTACATGAAGAGCATAGTTCAAATTATCAAAAAAGCTAAGATAGTTTCAATCACCATATCTTTCGGGTGGTCTTATAGTACGACTGTAACAACCCTAGATTTTAAAATATTTTTAAATTTGATTTTATTTGATTTTAAAATATTTTAAATTTATTTTTATTTCAAGATTTCATTTTAAAATATTTTTAAATTGATGTCAAAATTCTTCCAAAGCTTATTGTATTTTATTTACAATTTTTAAATCCTAGTTTCAATTTTTATGCTATTTTCTTAATTAATTTATATATTTCTAAAATTTATTTATTTATTTTCTTTCTTACTTTAATTTTTTTTTGTTTTTCTATTTACGTACTTACATTTTCATGTGTTTAAAATAAAATAAAAGAAATCTAAAGAGCCATAACCTTTTCATATACCATAACATTTAATATGCTTTTGTCTTTTCATTTTCAAGTGACATGTTCATTGAATTTGCCGACCACATATTCTTTCTTCAGCCGTATCTTTTTTTTCATTTTCCACGTATGAGAAACTTTTCTTTATCTCTAAAATAATTCGCCATCATCATTTCTAAAAAAAACTTTGGTAAGTTCATGCATAAATTTCATATTGTCTTCTTTGTTTTACTTGAATCTTTGCTTTGCTTCTACCTATCATGATCGGCCATAGGCTCCTCCATCGCCACATCACCACCACCATACTCGGTTGCAACCTCCTCCAACACCTCTGTCCAGTCAGGCCGTGGCCTTCCCAAAGTTGTAAACTCCACAAAAAAAATTGCATCATCACTTGAAATCTAGCCTAGCCGAACCCTTAGGCCATCACCACTCCACATACCCCTCTCGGCCACCCTTAGCACCACCTCCACCAGCCTCTAACTGACCATAGGCCACTGCTGCACCATCACCTGACCACCACCAAGCAAGGCCGAGCCACCTGTGACCATAGTCGAGCCTTGTTGTTGCACCAAATATCCTTTTGTTGCCTTGACTTTTGTATTTTCATGTCACAACTTCCACTTCTTCATCTCCAAGCTAGGCCGAGCCATGTTGTTCCATACCTGACCCAAACTCATAGCCTAGGCCGAGTACATGAACCATATAGCTGAGCATATGATTGGTTGAAACATGGTCAAATTGTTTAGTTCTTTGTTGTTCCTTAATTTCAAGTTGTTTAATGTTATATTTTTGTTTTAAATTCATGTTTTCAATATCTTGTTTTGTTTTCTATGTACAAGATAATCACTTTAGCACTCCCGTCACTTGAACACGTATTCGTGCTATCGTGCTTTCTAGATCTTTATTTGTGTGTCTGAATTTGTTAACTCAAGCATTTTGAGGTAAGTATTTCACACACGACATTTGTACTTATATAATTAGTAAATTGACACTATGTGAATCTGTAGATTATATTATTATGTTATACCTGCCTGTGATATGATCATACGATGTTCACCCTGCTTATACACATGTCATATCATTTGTTATTGTTATATAATGTTATACTGTTTATTTATATCAGCTTATCACACTGCAAGTTCCCTATAGAATAGAATCACTATGGTTGAAATGATATATACCCGCAAGGACTTTAGAATAGGGAAAAATCGTTATGGGATGAAATGATAGGCCCGATTTTTATTTATTTCATTTTACTTGGGATTGCGGGTTTGAAATGATAGAACCCGGATTTTCTTTGTAAATTGCGGACTGAAATGATATATTATCCGTATCACTTGACCTAGGTTTGAAAATATTATACAGACCCGTGGTTAATGTAAATATTTTTCTAAAAATGTTAAAGTATTTTAAAAGTGTAAATTTATGATAATTTAATTTAAAATTGAATTTAAATGATTTTTATAAAGTGTTAATGATTTTTGTACAAGTTAAAATGTGAAATAAATGAATGGTTAAGTTGAAATTTGAAATATAACTTAAAATTAAAATTTGAGAATCTTGTTTAAAAGTGAAATTTAAATTAAATAAATAAAAATGAAAATAAGTTATATTTGGAAATTTAAATTTAAGTGTTAAGTTAAATTTTAAAATATAAAGAATAGAAATTGATATGCTTGAAGTTAGTAAGTAAAATATTAAATTTTGATTTTTGTATGAAAATTTACTTTATAAAATCATAATTTAAAGGGTATTTAAATGATCAATTTTAAAGTGAGAAAATATGATTTTTATAAGTCAAATGGTTTAAATTAAATTTTAATTGTTTATGAAATTGTATTGAAAATTTGAAATTTAATTAACAGCATTTCTGAAATGCAATCATTTCTAAAGTAAAGGATATTACAGCATTTCTAAGTGTTGTAGTTGATACAAATGAACTGACAGGCTAAAATAAACTAAGGGCTATTACAGCACTTTGTAAGTGCTGTAATCGCAGAAACTAAAACTTGAACCTGAACTATTACAGCAGTTTTAAATGCTGTCTTTGCTTAATTGAATTGTTTTCAAATGTAACTTACCATAGCATTTTTCTAAATGCTGCGAAAGTTAAAGTTTCACTGCTTTAATAAATTTAAGTGAATAAATGAATTACGAAAAGATTAATTTCTGGAAATTTAATAATTGATATTAAGTATAATAACTCCATTTTTAAAAATTTTAAATGGAGTAATTTGATTTGAAATATAAACCATTTTTAAAGGTGATTTGAAATGGTATTTAAATTTAATAAAAATGAATGAGTTTTGAAAGGGATATGATATTTTGAAATGGATTTGAAATGATATTGAATTCTTGAAATGATATTTGATTTTCGAAGTATAAAATGCTATTTTTGAAATTATAACCACGGGTTATAATAACGATTGTTTGTTAAAGAGAGCGGGATCAGATATGGACATACTCTATGTCGATACTGAAAACCACTTTAACAACTGTGTACGTGGTGGAGTTCCAGAATGAAGTAGGATGGTGACGACGTTCTTAAGGTATATTACGTGGACTCGACCCCCGTGAGTAAACTTAAGGTGGCTAAAACAGGAGCGATCTAGGGCTAAAAGGGGTAGCCCCTATGGTCGGACGCACTTCTTCGATACCATTCTATTACTCTGTGATTGTTTGGTGGCCAACCTTGATTTGGTAGCGTGTTTTGAGGTGGGCGTATGTGGCTGCTACGTTACCACCAGCCTGTGCGCGTAATTGGTATATCTACCCTAGCATTGCCTAGTGTGCCGTGTCACCTACCATATCGAGCCTTACTATGTGGTTCTATTTGTGTCATACCTATGGAGTATCTTCTCATAGTCTCCCGATCAGGAGATATGCAGGTCCTGTATAGACTGCTGGAATTATTTGTGTTAAGGGCTATATGGGTTAACCCTTAATGCTATTTTAAAGTATATTTATTTTACTGTAGACATTATTATAATAACGCAATATTACTACATAGTAAATAGTTTAACGGATCCTTAGAAGATGGGCGGTCCCAAGCATCCTTTAAGTTACTTACGCATTTAATCCAGTTCACTTGAGTTGGTTTACATTATATAAGTATGTATGTTCTGACTCGAGTGTTTTGTGTTTTGCTTTACGCTCGGGTCAGCTTGAGTATTCACAGCTTTGGATTACTCTTTCTGGAGCTAGTCTTTGCTGAAAATTCTGCTTATTTATTTATCTACCTACTTCAGTTTCAGTTGTTCTAGTTTATCTCATGTATTAGTGAACTTCTATGTATTTGGGATTTCTATTATGTTGTTTCAGATTGATATTATGTATTTGTTTTGAGACTTTGTTATAGTAGCTTCATGAACTACTATGGTATTTTAAATTTCCGCTGCGAGTTATTCTGATATTTCTGTGTCTGTGATTCTGTGTAATTGATTTTATTTGCTCCAAATTTTATTACAATCTGTTATTTTGCATCATTCAAGTCTGACATGTGTGGATTATTGTCGATTTGAGTGGTACAAAATAATGGGTCGTTAGATTTGATATCACAGCTTTGGTTTTTAGGCAAACATAGCCTGCGGAGCAAAAACTCATTAGAGATAGTGTAGAAATACCCTAGAATGAGTGAAATCAATATCGGAATCATTTCTTTGTAAGAAAACGTATTTATAAGCATAAAATGATTTTCAAAATGACTTTTCAAAGGATTCTTCAAAGATTATTTTGGTATAAAAAATTTCTTGTTTTAAAAGGATTTTCAAATATTTTCTAACTTCCTTCATTTCGTATCCACCTTTAAGTGTTTTCTTCCTTTAAGATATTCATTCAAGCGAATTTTTCTTATCTTATCTTATCTTAATTTATCTTTGGCTTCTCTTTATCTTATCCTAAATTCATTCTTGATCTTTTCAGGATGAATCGAGGAAATGCCAGAGGTAGGGGTCATGGTATTGCCCCAGCTCCTCAGCCTGTTGCTCCTGTTAGGTTTACTGTTCTCTGTAAGGAATTCTCTCAAATTGGTGGCACCCCATTCACTGGTTCCGAGAACATTGTTGAAGCTCAGCAGTGGTTGCAGAGTTTAGAGAGGATATTTACTGTCTTGAGATTACTGATGTCCAGAAGCGTAAGTTAGCATCATGGCAGTTGCACGAGGCTGCCCTAGATTGGTGGGAGTCTGTTACGGCTAAAACCGTCGAGGCTGATATTACTTGGGAGCAGTTTAGGCATCTTCTCGTGCTTCTTTGGATTCTTCTTTTTCTATCTCTTCGTGCGTTTTCTAAGCTTATCTATCATCTTTTCAGGGATGCTTTCATTGCTACGTGGATGCCCGAGGCCGGGAAATCCCAGCTTTATAGAGAGTTCATGGATCTCAAGCATTGCACCATGTCTTTTGCTGAGTATGAGAGGAAGTTCAACGAACTTTCCAAATTCGGTCCTAGCCTGATTGACATTCCTCTCAAGAAAAATGAGAAGTTCATAGCTGATGCACGCCCTGAGTATTATGATCATCACATTTCTCATGTTCATGGCACTTTTACCCAGCTTATGGATATGGCTATCCGATACGAGAACCCTACTTCTAAGGGTCCTACTGTTTCTGGTGCTCCTTCAGCTCGGTCTTCCTCTGCTAATTCTAAGAACCGTAAGCCTAATTTGCACCAGCAAAAGAAGAACTGGCTCAAGAGTCCAGGTCTGGGATCTTCATTATCTTCTCCTTCTCAGAGGCAACCTGTTGATCTTTCTTCCATCACCTGTTTTAGATGTGATCAGAAAGGACACTATGCCAATAGTTGTCCTAGTTCAGCTGGTGCTGCTATTCCTCCACCTGCTCAGTTGGCTAGGTGCGATCTCTGCCATATATGTCTCTAGCCTTGTCATTTCAGGAAGGACTGTCCTACCAAGCAGAAGGGTAAGCCTTTAGGTATATTTGCCGCCACCTTTGCATCTTCTCCAGCTTCGGCACCTGCTCCTACTCCTCGGGATGACCAAGGTACTCTTCAGGGCACCTTTTCTTTATTTTAGCATCCTGTTCGTGTTTTATTTGATACTGGAACTTCCTATAGTTTCATTTCTGTTGATTTGTGTGATAAGTTCGAGCATCTTCTTTCTCCTGAGTATGATTTTGTACCGTTATGTGTTTCAAATCATATTGGGGGTCCCGCAAAGCTTAATCAAATTTGTAAGCGTGTGGAACTTCTCTATTCCGATCCTTGATTCAGTGGTGATTTATATGTTCTGGGCTTCGGTGCTTTTAATTTATTGCTTGGAAGTGATTGGCTGGGTAGGCATGATGCTCGTATATCTTGTAAAGCCCGATCTGTTTATCTTGTTGATGATCAAGGAAATTCCTTGATTATTCAGTGCCGTAAGCCTCAGGATTTTGCTGGAAATTTTATATATTCTTTGGATTCTTCTCCTGGTGATCTTCATTCGACCCGTATGGTCAGATTCTATTCAGATGTATTCGGTGAAGTCACTGCTTTGCCTCCTAAGCGGGAAATTTATTTCCGCATTGATCTTATTCATGGAGATCGACCTATAGTTCTTCGTCCTAGAAGAATGGCACCACACGAAAAGGTTGAATTAGCAAAGCAAATTGAGGACTTGTTCTCCAAAGATCTGATTAGACCTAGCCATTCAGAATGGGGAGCAGCGGTAGTTTTCGTCACCAAGTCCGATGGATCCTTGGGGATGTGTGTTGATTATAGGGAGCTGAACAAGCTTACTATGAAAAACAGATATCCTACGCCTCATATCAATGATACGTTTGATTAGCTTTATGTTGCCACTATTTTCTCTCAGCTCGATCTTGCCACAGGTTCTCACCAGCTTGGAGTTGCTGAAGAAAGCATTCCCAAGACTGCTTTTCGTATTGAGAATGGGTTTTATGAATGGTTAGTCATGCCTTTTGGTTTGACTAATGCTCCAGATTTCTTTGTTGATTTGATGAATTGTATTTTGTGATGTGCTTAATAAATTTGTTCTAGCCTTTATTGATGATATCCTTATCTTTTCTAAGACCAAGGCACAGCATGAATCGCACTTGAAATCTGTTCCGGAGATTCTTAGAAATCATCAATTGATATCATATATTACTATTATATAATGTTATACTGTTTATTTATATCAGTTTATCACACTACAAGTTCCCTATAGAATAGAATCACTATGGTTGAAATGATACATACCCGAATGGACTTTAGAATAGGGAAAAATCGTTATGGGCGGAAATGATAGGCCTGAGCGATTTTTATTTATTTCATTTTACTTGGAATTGCGGGTTTGAAATGATAGAATCCGGATTTTCTTCATAAATTACGGATTGAAATGATATATTATCCGTGTCACTAGACCTAATAGAAAATATTATACAGACCCGTGGTTAATGTATATATTTTTCTAAAAATGTTAAAGTATTTTAAAAGTGTAAATTTATGATAATTTAATTTAAAATTGAATTTAAATGATTTTTATAAAGTGTTAATGATTTTTGTATAAGTTAAAATGTGAAATAAATGAATGGTTAAGTTGAAATTTGAAATATAACTTAAAATTGAAATTTGAGAATCTTGTTTAAAAGTGAAATTTAAATAAAATAAATAAAAATGAAAATAAGTTACATTTGGAAATTTAAATTTAAGTTTAAGTTAAATTTTAAAATATAAAGAATAGAAATTGATGTGCTTGAATTTAATAAGTAAAATAATAAAATTTGACTTTTGTATGAAAATTTACTTTATAAAATCATAAATTAAAGGGTATTTAAATGATCATTTTTAAAGTGAGAAAATATGATTTTTATAAGTCAAATGGTTTAAATTAAATTTTAATTGTTTACGAAATTGTATTGAAAATTTGGAATTTAATTAAGAGCATTTCTGAAATGCTATCATTTCTAAAGTAAAGGATATTACAGCATTTCTAAGTGCTGTAATAGATACAAATGAACTGAAAGGCTAAAATGAACTAAGAGCTATCACAGCACTTTGTAAGTGCTGTAATTGCAGAAACTAAAACTTGAACTTGAACTATTACAGCAGTTTTAAATGCTGTCTTTGCATAATTGAATTGTTTTCAAATATAACTTACCATAGCATTTTTCTAAATGCCACGAAAGTTAAAATTTCACTGCTTTAATAAATTTAAGTGAATAAATGAGTTATGAAAATATTAAATTTTTGGGAATTTAATATTTGATACTAAATATAATAACTTCATTTTTAAAAAGTTTAAGTGGATTTGATTTAAAATATAAACCATTTTTAAATGTGATTTGAAATGGCATTTAAATTTAATAAAAATGAATGAGTTTTGAAAAGGATACAATATTTTGATATTTTGAAATGATATTGAATTTTTGAAATGATATTTGATTTCCGATGTATAAAATACTATTTTTGAAATTATAACCACGGGTTATAAAAACGATTGGTTGTTAAAGAGACAAGGATCGGATATGGACATACACTCTGTCGATACCGAAAACCACTTTAACAACTGTGTACGCGGTGGAGTTCCAGAATGAAGTAGGATGGTGGCGACGTTCTTGAGGTATATTACGTGGACCCAACTCCCGTGAGTTAGCTTAAGGTGGCTAAAACAGGAGCAATCTCGAGCCAAAAGGGGCAGCTCCTCTGGTCGGACGCACTTCTTCGATACCATTCTATTACTCTGTCATTGCTTGGTGGCCACCTTTGATTTGGGAGTGTGTTTCGAGGTGGGCGTATGTGGCTGCTACGTTACCACCAGCCCGTGTGCGTAATTGGTATATCTACCCTGGCATTGCCTCATATGTCGTGTCACCTACCATATCGAGCCTTACTACAAGTTTCTATTTGTGTCGTACCGATGGAGTATCTTCTCATAGTCTTCCGATCAGTAGATATGCATGTACTGTACAGAGGCTATATGGGTAACCCCTTAATGCTATTTTAAAGTATGTTTATTTACTGTAGATATTATTATAATAGCGTAATATTACTACATAGTAAATAGTTTAACGGCTCCTTAGAGGATGGTCGGTCCCAAACATCCTTTAAGTTACTTGTGTGTTTACTCAAGTTCACTTGAGTTGTTTACGTTATATAAGTATGTATGTCCTGATTCGGGTGTTTTTTTTTTTGCTTTACGCTCATGTCAGCCTGAGTATTCACAGCTTTGGATTTCTCTTTCTGGAGCTAGTCTTTGCTGGAGATTCTACTTATCTATTTATCTACCTACTTCAGTTTCAGTTGTTCTAGTTTATCTCATGTATTAGTGAACTTCTATGTATTTGAGATTTCTATTATGTTGTTTCAGACTGATATTATGTATTTATTTTGAGACTTTGTTATAGTAGCTTCATGAACTACTATGGTATTTTAAATTTCCACTACAAGTTATTCTGATATTTCTGTGTCTGTGATTCTGTGTTATTGATTTTATTTGCTCTAAATTTTATTACAATATGTTATTTTACATCATTCAAGACTGACATGTGTGGATTATTGTTGATTTGAATGGTACAAAATAGTGGGTCGTTCAACGACGACCAACCCGAGTAGCAACACCATCATCCAAGCTCCCTTCGGCTCCACCTTGAACTGAATCTTCTCTAGAATCATGCTCACCAACACTACTAGTGGAACCCTGTAACTATGTGATGTAACATCAATCGCTACTTCCTCACAAATATCTCCAACTATTCTACTCTCTCTTCTCCTTGGACAAAAGGTGAAAATAATTTCCTTCTCATTTGATTCATCATGAACCAAGTCTGGAACATTCGATGAGCTTTCTTTCTCCTTAAACATCACCGACTCATCAAAATTAACATGACGACAATTCACTACCTTATTCATTTTCGGATTCTAGATCTGATAGTCTTTTACTCCATCCGTATAGCCAAACAAAATCCCCTTGAAAGCTCTAGATTCAAGCTTATCATTTTCCGGATCATGCACATAAACAGGATTACCAAACACATCAAGGTAACTCAAGTCAATGCTCTTTTCCTTTCACACTTCCTCCGGAATTTTGTTACCAATAACTGAGCACGGAATTCGATTAATATTATGTACCGCGATTGACAAAGCTTCAGCCCAAAATCCCTTAGCCAAACCCGATGTCAATATCAAGCATTGAGCACAAGTAGAGTACGATTAATCCTTTACGTAACACCATTCGACTGCGGATCTTCAGGTGTAGTCAAAAGCCTTTGAATATCATGATGCTTGCAAAACTTCGAAAAATCTCCGAAAACAAACTTTTCGCCATTGCCGGACCTTAGAAATTTCAAAGATTGCTACTCTCATTCTCAACAAGAGCTTTCCATGCTTTGACTTTGCAAATGCCTTCGACTTGGCCTTCATTACACACACTCAAACTTTTCGAGAAAAGTCATCTATGAAAGAAATATAATAGCGAGCTCCACCCAAAGAAGCTACAGGTGCTGGTGCCCAAACATCCGTGTGAACATACTCAAGAACGCTTCTCGAATCATGCTTTCCCTCATTGAATCATGCTTTCCCTCAAGAACTGCTGTTGGTTTAAGGGTCGCAACCTTTCCAACAGTCACGACCACTCCGAATAGGCACCTCGTCCACTCTATAAATAGGCGGCCAGAATCTGAGAATTAAACTTTATCTCTGTTCTAGTGCTATAATCTCTTCAGTTCGTCCGTGCTCGTCTGCAACCACCACGCTGCGGGGCTGGTCCGTTTCATATTGGGAAACAAATTACTAACACCCGAAAAACTACGTACGGCGGCAATATTGTTTCAAGGAAACAGTTTCTACTGGACTCGGACACTTTAATCGGTAATACCTTTCATAAAGATCTGCTCACGCATTTTGGTGTTATAATTTATCAAAATTAATTGACAAATTAGTGGCAATTTTTGCCGTTATTACTTCTGCATTATTCTGTAACTGTTATTGAAGTTACAATTGGTTTTGTAACACTTTCCGGCAGTTGCGACTAACATTCTTGAAACAATATTTTTTGCTGTAGATGACGATGTTACAAAATTGCAACGATAATAACGCTGCACCAACGCAGACGATGACAAACACTCAGGCAGCGCCTCTGGTTCCGACAATGGCACTGTCTCATGGAGAAAGGCCGTAAAAGTTCAACGGGACGGACTTCAAGCATTGGCAACAGAAGATGTTATTTTATCTAACAACATTAGGCCTCGCCAAGTTTCTAACCAAAGATGCTCCTAAAGTTGGCGAACTCGAACCCGATGCAATCAAAGTGGAGGCCGCAAATTTCTGAAAAAATATGAACTTTATGTGTAAAAATTATATTCTGAATGGTCTGGATAATAACCTCTACAATGTCTATTGTACTGTTGCAATATCTAAGAAACTCTGGACGTCCTTGATAGAAAGTAAAAAACTGAAGATGCAGGCATGAAGAAATTCATCGTTGGCAAATTTCTCGACTTCAAAATGGTAGATTCAAAGACTATGATCAAACAGACTCAAGAACTACAACTGATCATCCGTCAACTACAAGATGAAGGGATGATACTTAGCGAATCTTTCCAGGTTGCCACAACCATTGAGAAACTTTCTCCATCGTGGAAGGACTTCAAAAATTACCCTAAGCGTAAGCGTAAGGAAATAACAATGGAAGAACTCATAGTTCGTCTACGAATTGAGGAAGATAATAGAAATTCTGAGAAAAAGATCTCTCAAAATATGGCTGCCAAAGAAAATGTTGTTGAGCCAGATAAACCTAACAAGATAAAACGTGAGAATGCGCCTTAGAAGTCGAAGAAGAAATTTTAAGGTTCTTACCATAACTGTGAAAAGAAGGGGCATAAAGTTGCCGAATGTTGCGCTCCCAGAAAGAAGAAATCAGAAGCAAATACGACTGAAGTTACAGATAGCATTTTCGATATGGATTTATGTGCAGTAATATCAGAATGCAAACTTGTTGGTAATTCAAATGATTGGTTTATAGACACGGGTGCCACTCGACACATATGTGCTATTAAGTGGATGTTTACAACTTATAAAACTGCAATTGATGATGAACAATTTTTCATGGGTAATTCATCTGCATCAAAGGTCGAAGGCAAGGGAAAAGTCATGCTGAAACTAACTTTTGGAAAAGAGCTTGCTTTAAGTGGTGTTCTTAACGTTCCAGAAATCCGCAAGAATTTGATATAAGGGTCCTTGCTTAGCAAGCATGGTTTCAAATTAACCTTTATTCGATAAGTTTGTATTATCAAAGAATGGAGTGTATGTAGGAAGAGGATATGCATGTGATGGTTTATTCAAGGCAAATGTAACAACTATTGTACCAAACATTGATATGAATAAAAATGAATCTTCTGCTTATATTGTTGACTCTTCTAACATATTACATTCTAGATTAGGGCATGTGAATTTTGATACACTGTGAAAAATGAATAATCTAGAATGTATACAAAAATGTAACAAAAACTTCAACTATAAATGTCTAATTCGTGCAGAAGCAAAATTGACAAGAACCTCGTGTCATCATGCTGAACGAGAAACTGAACCTCTAGACCTTATACACACTGATGTATGTGATTTGAAAATGTGTCAAACTAGAGGAGGAAAAAGGTATTTCATTACGTTTATTGATGATTGTACTAGGTACTGCTATGTGTATCTCCTTAGAAGCAAGGATGAAGCATTCGATATGTTTAAACAGTATAAAGCAGAAGTAGAGAATCAACTCAATAGGAAAATTAAAGCTTTAAGAAGTGATAGAGGAGGAGAATATGAATTTCCTTTTGAGGAATTCTATGTTGAGCACGACATTGTACACCAAACTACAGCACCATATTCACCTCAATCCAACGGTATAGCCGAACGGAAAATAGAACTCTTAAAGAAATGATGAATGTTTTATTAATCAGTTCTGCCTTGCCATATAACTTTTGGGGAGAAGCTATTCTTTCGGCAAACCATATTTTAAATAAAATACCATGAAAGAAAACATCCAAGTCTCTTCAAGAACTTTGGAAAATTAGGCCGGCATCCTACAGATACTTAAAGTGTGGGGTTGTCTTGCTAAAGTAGAGATACCTAAACCAAAGAAGGTCAAGATAGGACCAAAAACAATTGATTGTGTATTCATTGGATATGCATAAAATAGTGCTGCTTATCGATTTTTAGTACACAAATTTGAAATTGATGATATTCATGAAAATACCATCATTGAGTCGAGATATGCAAGATTTTTGGAACATATATTCCCTTTAAAGCAGGGCACTGACAGTGATACTCATAAGAGACCAAGGGAAGATGAAATCTCTAATTCTCTTGAGGATACTGAAGATAACCTTCAGCAAATTAGTGCCGATCAACAAGTGGAGGAACCAAGAAGAAGTAAAAGGTCTAGAACCTCAAAAACCTTTGGACCACACTTCTATACCTTTATGTTAGAAGACGAGCCATTGACATACAAACAAGCTATGTCCTCCAGCGATGCCTCTTACTAGAAAGAGGCTATTAGCAATGAGATAGAACCCATTATGGCTAACCATACCTGGGAGTTAGTTGATTTACCTCAAGGATGCAAGACCTTAGGAAATAAATGGATATTTAAAAAGTAATTGAAACATGATGGTTCAATAGACAAGTACAAAGCGCGTCTTGTAGTCCAAGGATTCAGACAAAAGGAAGAACAGGACTATTTTGATACTTATTCACCAGTGACGAGGATAACATCAATTAGGATGCTTATTGCAATCGCATCCATACATGATTTAGAAATACATCAAATGGATGTAAAAACTGCATTTTTGAATGGTGAACTAGAGGAAGAAATATATATGAAGCAACCTGAAGGGTTTCTAAGCTATGTGAAGGAAAATAAAATATGCAAATTAGTAAAGTCGATTTATGACTTAAACAAGCTTCAAAACAATGGCATGAGAAATTTGATGAAACTATGTTACCAAATGGATTCACAATAAATGAATCAGATAAATGTATCTACATGAAACACACACATTTAGGATATGTCATTATTTGTCTTTATGTTGATGACCTGTTGATCCTAGGAAATAACAAGGCCATAATAACATCTACAAAGAATATGTTATCCTCTAGATTCGATATGAAATACCTAGGACTGGCTAATGTGATATTGAGTGTTAAAATTCTGAGAGCACCACAGGGATATGCATTATCTCAATCACATTACATCGGTAAGATACTTGAAAATTTCAAGCAATATAATATAGGGGATTTTAGGCACAAGGAAGAAGTTGCAAAAAAAATTAGTCTGAGGGACAACAAGTTTGTTTTTTGGTCTGAATGACACTTTATAGTGTAGATCACAGAATGATAGTTGCAACTATCATTTTCTGTTTACACTATAAAGTGTCCTTCAGACTAAAAAACAAACTTGCTGTCCTTGAGACTAAATTTTTTTGGAACTTTTTCCCTGTGCCTATTTTCCTGTATAATATAACTATTGCAAAATCACCCTTAGATATGAACCAAAATTGGGTAAAGAACACTGGTGATGGTATCTACCCGCTTGAATACTCTCGTATACTAGGAAGTATCATGTATGTTATGAACTGCACTAGGCCAGATATCGCAAACGCTATAAGTAAGCTGAGTATATTTACCGGCAATCCTGGTAAACAACATTGGAAAGCGATAATCAGAGTTCTAGAATACCTAAAGTATACACAGAACTATGGTCTACACAATACAAACTATCCTTCAATAGTGGAAGGATACAGTGATGTCAATTGGATAACTGGATCACCAGATACAAAGTCTGCAAGTGGATATGTGGTCACATTAGGAAATGGAGCAATATCATGGAAATCATCCAAACAGACTTGTGTACCTAGATCTACGTTAGAATCAGAGTTTATTGCACTAGATCAGACCGCAGAAGAAGCAGACTGGCTTCGAAGTTTCTTGGTAGATATTCCAAATTGGAGCAAACCTGTGCCTCCAATATGTATACATTGTGATAGTCAATCAACAATTGGAAGAGCTAATAGTACACTATATAATGGTAAATCTAGGCATATTCGTCGTAGACATAAAACAATAAGACAACTTCTCTCTAATGGAGTTATCACTATAGACTACATAAGGTCAAAAGATAACATAGCGGATCCACTAACTAAACGCTTACCAAGAGAGAAAGTTCAAATCTTATCAATGGGAATGGGGTTAAGGCCCATAGAATAAAAGTTTTTTTTAATGGAAACCCCACCTAGTTGATTGGAGATCCCAAGATTTAGATTCAAAGGGACAACTAAGTTTAAGAGAAATTTGACGGCACTGTTACACACAAACCATTCCTATGATAAGTCAGTGCTTTATTTTTTGGAAAATAGGATAAGTATTGATATTTCTAATGATGTCTGTACTTGAGGAATTGTGAATACCCTTTACAAAATCACCTACGTAAGTGCGACGGCGCCGTTTCAAAGAGAATTATGAGGCCAAATTCTCTAAGCACTTATGAGACCAAACATGCGTTCAAGGCAAAAATGAATACACACAAAGAACGAAGGATTATAAGAAACATTTATCGTGTGTTATCTATTGTAGAATTACACAGAAGGCTTACAGCTCAAGGACATTCTATGTCTACTGATTCGTCTGTAATTCAAATAAGTAAACACTAGAAAGGTTCAAGGCCTCTGTGCTACTTTAACCGATACGATAAATGGTTCGTGAAACTAAAAACAACTGCTCATTCTTGTGGGGGATTGTTAGAAATGAATGATTTAGTGGAGAAAGTTGGAAGCAGAAAGCACTATACAAAGTCCCACATCGGGGAATATTTGCACGAATTTCTCTATATATATACTACAATCCAACATAGCATATCAAACAAAAGGAGAATGATGACAAAGTGTGAAAGGGATAAGGCAATGTGGCATGTAGGCCTTCATATCAATATTAAATTTGTCAAAGATAGGGCATTGGGCCTTGGAGCTCTTGGAGTCCTGTGATTAAATGGGCCGCCGACTGCCGCTTGGGCCTGCTTGCGCCAAAATGGCTATTTTTCGGTCGGATGTGTCTGTTCGTTTGAACGGTAAACCAATGCGGCCATATCCTTCCAGACGCGCGCATACGACGGTTAATGCTGTTGGTTTAAGGATCGCAACCTTTCCAACAATCACGACCGCTCTGAATAGGCACCTCCTCCAGTCCATAAATAGGCGGCCAGAATATGAGAATTATTCATTCAGTTTACTCTCGGATTCTGTTCCTTCTTCCCGCTATATCTCTGTTCTAGTGCTATAATCTCTTCATTTCGTCCGCGCTCCGTCTGCAACCACCACGCTGCGGGGCTGGTCCGTTTCATCCTGCGAAACAAATTGCTAACACCCGTAAAACTATGTACGACGACAATATTGTTTCAAGGAACAGTTTCTACCGGACTCAGACACTTTAATCAGTAATACGTTTCATGTAGATCCGCTCATGCATTTTGGTGTTATAATTTATCAAAATTAATTGACAAATTAGTGACAATTTTTGCAGTTGCTACTTCTGCATTATTCTGTAACTGTTATTGAAGTTACAATTGATTTCGTAACAGTTTTCGGTAGTTGTGACTAACATATTTTTATGCTGTAAACAATGAAAAAGGATCAATAATATCACATATACAGATATGGTGCTAGAATTAGTTATTATCATTTACAGTTTGCATTCTGCTATTCGTTTCAAAAACTAGAATATTTTGAAATATTATACTTCCATTAGATTTTATGAGGCTATAAGTTATATATATTAACATAATATATTTAGCATATGGTGCTCTTGGTGAGTGAGAGTGTCTGAAATACTAGGTCCTCTTCCTTCTTCATTCCATGCTCCCTCCACCTAAAAACATATCACATATTATGATATGGTTCAACATATGTATATATAAGGCTTGGATCGACTACGTCTCATTTTTGCTACACCTCAAATCCCTTTGATTTTAACCACATGTTTCGAATTAAATAATATATTTTCTCTCTCCTGAAGTGAGATGTGAAGTGGGATGAGGGAGAAGGTATATAATTTAATTCGGAACGTGTGTTTGAAATCAGGGAGATTTGAGGCGTAGCAAAAGTCAGGTGTAGCCGATCCTTGCCCATACACACACTACACATCTATGTAGAATAAGTAAATAAATTTAAGAAAAACATACCTGGTTTGCAGAAGCTGCAACACCAAATTTAAATTCATTAGAGAACATAGACCTTCCTACATCAACTTCAAGTGGAACTAAAATGGTCCATGGTTGGGGTATGGGTGCTGTATTTTGGCTATCAAAGCATGCAATATGAGTATTTGACCTCTTGCTCCTGTAACTAATGGTCAACTTTTCCTTTGAAAGAGAAAGACTGGCATAATGTTTACTGGATGCTATTAGAGATTGATCACCAGTCCAATTTGCATGTTCAGAAGTTGAGCCATGGTTTATTTATTTTAATTGAAGGGGTTCCCTTTTCTTGCTTGTGATTAGTAATACACCTATGTGCATGTTTTTATTGAGGCTGGGAGCCTATAAAAATAGTGTACGTATCTTGGCAGTTTGATTGGCAGTGCTGCTTTTATGTATTCAATGGAGATTAAAAAGTAACTTAAAAAATTAACATAAGCAATAGACCATAGCTGCCAGGTGGGGTTTCAATTGCATATAAGAGTTGGTTGCAAGAATAATGTGATTGACATTTGAATGCACATATTATAGTTTTTAATTATACTTTTATAATTCTATATTTAATTTAGTTTCATCTAATTGGTGGTACTGGATGATTATCTAATACTATTTTTCATGATGATGCATGTAGATATTATAGTTTGTCATTTGCTTCTGCTATGGATATAATTTTGAAGCCATACAATTATTTTAGTTACTCTTCTTACAAATATAAGGTACACTCATGGGTTACAAGTATAACTATTGGTCAACCACTAAGTAAAAGTCAATGTTGTGTTAGCTCTACACTTGGGTGAAATAAATTCGAAGCAGATATGCTCGTTGTGTTGTTAACATCGTTGAAAACATATTTATGCCTAGCAATGATGAGAGGAATGCACGTCAATGAACAAATATGAGAATCAATATGGTTGTTGAATGCAAACAGTGTTGGATGGTGTTGTACTCGTATGCGTATCCCAAAAATCAAAACTTGCATCCAAATTCGCATCAGCTGACATTTTAAAATGCATATCCATATCTGCATATCGTGTCTATCCAAAACGATGCAGATATTTGAAAATGCATTTTCATATTTACATCGTGTCTGTAATCAGAACAATGCAGATACTTTTTGATATCCAAAAATATTATTGAAGTTTACAGAGTTTTAATTTTGGCTGTTGTTTCTTCAAGTGTCCCTTTGATTTGGTAGCATTGTGTGTGTTAATATTCCAAGGCGTCTCTTTGGTTTATGTTTATTTTTCACAGAAAAGTTGTATTGAAGTCTAGGCTATCTAGGCTATGCAGTTGTGTTTTGGTATTTATATTCTTGTAATACTTGGTTTTCATGTCTCATGAAAAAGAAATCATGTTGCAGGTTATTGTACTATTTATTTTTAAACTATGGTTCCAAGACAAAAACTATTTATTTTTAAGTATAGAACATTTCGAAATTTGTTGCATTCAATCTCACCGAGTGTTATCCCGCTTTTTGGCAAAGCCATGATACCAAAAGATCGATCGAAAGCAAAAGACAGTTCGTCTCAGAGATTGGTTATGCTTTGATTCACTATGAATAACGCTGAATTTTGTCCGAGCCCGGATCAGGCTACAATTGATAGGACATGACAAGCAAAGCCAAGAGAGCCAACTTTACAAGTTTCAAGTCAATCCGAGTTCGTATGTTCAAGTTATGATGGATGCAATTTGAAGGGAAAAGCTCCAGTTTTGTATCCATCCTCGTACACCAATTCGAATTGACCGTGTTCGTATCGATCAGGGGTCCAACGGCTTCGTATCCATCGAAGTGCCTCATTTCGTATTGATGAACTTGGCCATGTTCGAATCCATCGAGTTCGTATCGATGGATTTCGTACCCATCATAAAGTCGCGCTTCGTATCGGTCAGCAACGTCCTACTTCGTATCCATCCAGCTAGACACGGTCTGTATCCATGGGTGAGCTTCCATTTCGAATCCATCAGCACTCCCTTATTCGAATCCATTGGCGTCTCCCAACTTCGTATCCATCGGCAGATAGTCCACTTCGCATCCATCAACTGAGGCAACAGTCACTACTTCGTACCCATCATGGAAGCTTCTCTTCGAAACCATCTTGGAAGAGCATTTCGTAACCATCAACCATCAGTGGTTCGTATCCATCAACGGTTGCAGTTCGACTCCATGAGTAAGGTCTCATTCGAATCCATCAAGGCAACAAACCTGGATGACGTGTCATCCCTCGATGCGAACAAGCCAAGATATATGGAGCCGACGCAGTCAACTCGGAGTAAAGACCGGATCGAGGCAAAGTATGCGCTCCACGTCATCACGAAGGTGCGTTCCACCATCGGTTCGAAGCAATCGATTCGAACGAATCGATTCGAACCAAACAGCCACTCGAGAATACTCGTTTCGTATTGAATATATCTCTAAATCCACCGATTCAAATGCAACGAAATTTTCACAAGAGATTGCACACGAGACATAGAACGCTCACACCAAATTTCAGCTCGATTGGACGTCATCTTGATCGATATGAAGTAACTTCGTATTGATCGCGAATCGAGTCCAAACTTCCTGAGGTTTGTCCCGTGGGCCCAATCACGTGCCAGAAAAAGTCTCCCGAGATTTGAGCGAAGTCTCGGCCTCCTACGCTTATAAATAGAGCCCCATAGCCTATAGAAAAAGGATCTTTTTGACTCTCAAGCGCCCAGACTCTGCCGGATCGAGATCTCCATCATCCTACACCATATTCTTGCTGTCAATTTCGAATTTCCAGTTGTAACTTGCGGTTGATTGCTGTAACAACCTGTAATCATTGAAAGAGAATCAATAAAACTGCAAATAAACTTCACAGTGGAAGTAGGCAACACGCAGAACCACTCTAAATCTCTTGTCTACGCATTTACATTACTGTTGATTGGAGTTTTTGTTAGATAATCCTCATTTTCAATTTATACTCTTCATTATTATCTCTTCAACGACACCCAAAGAGTGCTGTGACCAATTTTGGTGCAAACACTTTGGTGCTTTCACTGAGAGAACCTAGATTTTCTCCTGCTCTTTGGATCTATCGTCGATACCAGATTGCATAAATCTAAGAGAGAGATCCAGATCACAAATCCAAGTTCATTTTCTTCTATTCAGATTTTCATAAAGTCTAGGAAAGGAATTCAACCTTCAAGATGGTTAGCACACGGATCACCTCTAACGCTATCAATCAAGAGGAACAGGATAGATAGCATCCAACGCCTCCCTCTAACTAAGACGCTATCGGACACTCAGAACCATCAGGTTCGGTTACCCGACAAGAGTTTCAGCTACTTCTTCAAGAGCTAACCCAGAGTCGGTAACAACTAACAGAATAGCTACACGCTGACGATGAGCTGTTCAACCAACTGGATCGCCAGAAGCGAAGGAGATCCCAGAAAGACCATGCTTCTTACTCCTCCAGCGAAAGTTCTTCATCTTCTGATTATCATCATCGATCTCCACGACCCTGGCTAGATGGGAGTCACATACAAGCTGCTGGAAATCAACCGGCAATGACCGTTGGACAACTGAGAGTTGGCCCATCGGCCAATTTCCATACCGGACGGTCCTCCCGAGGAGGTGCCGCTTCTCACTATACCACAGAATACCGCGCCATGAACGTCGCGGTTGAACCAGGAGTCGATGTCCAAGATCATTCGAACCTGGACCGTCGTCATCATGGACGTACTCCTGAACCATACGTCCCAGAAGACTATGAGCCAAGAAGGAAAAATTTGGACCATCAAAAGCATCCGGTCCAACCCCAAAGTATGGAACGCGATCATACTCCAGCACAAGCTGCACAGAACATACAAATGCTGGATATTCCGACCATGATACGTCAGATAATCCGTGAGAGCCAGGGTCTCACGAACAATGACTGGGGAATCTCCAGAAGTCACGCTCCTTTCACGGACGATATTCTCACTTCTGGACCCCCACGGCGATTCAGCATGCTGACTCTACCCGTGTACGAGGGAAACTCCGACCCCAACCAACATAATCTGAAATACGAATGGTCGATGACCACTGCCAGAGCTGACGATGCAGTGAAATGTCGTAGTTTCCCTATCTCCTTGGGGGGCATCGCTACCATGTGGTTCACTCGACTGCCACCACGATCTATTTCCTCCTTTGACCAAGTGGCCACTAAATTTGTTGAGCAATTCCGTATGCACGTCGCAATGCCAAAAGATGTCAACACTCTGTCTAGCGTCACCCAAGCCCCTGGAGAGACACTCAGACACTACTTAGAGAGATTCCACGTTGCATGTGCCGAAACCAGCAATCTGAACGATGAATCCATCCTTATGGCATTGACTAAGGGGGTTGATTCCGATTCTGAGTTTGGCAACTAGTTGACTGGAAAACCCCCTGCATCGTTGGACTGTTTCCATGCCAAGGCGGCTCAATTCCTGAGAAGGGAAGATGCGTAACAGTCTAGGAAGCAGACTGATGCAGGGCCAAGCACTAAAGGGATCTAAAGCAATGTCGCGATCAGACAGTGCAGTGAGAGTTCCAGAAAAGTTCAGTTGAACGTTCAACACAAACAAACTCAGTGAATGGAGAACGTGAACCAAACCAGAAAGCGAGAGCAAAATCGTGGCCCATAGCGCAAGAATCCTAGGTTTGACAGTTACACTCCTTTGAATACATCACTGGAGAACTTGTATTTACAAGCCTGTAATACATTTCAATACAACAAACCTGCTCTAAAACCGTCATCAGAGAGACAAATCCAGACGGGAAAATTTTGCAGGTTCCATGAAAGCTACGGGCACGATACGAATCAATGTCGTCACTTGCAAGATCTCGTAGAAAAATTGACCAGAGAAAGGAAGCTGGAACAGTTTGTGCGGGCGCCGCAGCCTGGAGGAGTGGTCCCATCAAATCAAAACAATGAACCCGATCGATCGAGACAGGAGGACTCCACATGTCCCCGTAGGAGATTGGTGATAAACGCCATCAATGGCGGACCCACTTTGTCAGGAGCCTAGAACGACGAGGATCTTCGTCACTGTTACACATGACAGGCTTTATCTAATCCATGAATACTTTGCAATTTCCTTTACATTCTGAAGTTTGAATTTGTAATAAGGCACTGACTTTGCCATGTTTTTCCATTTCAGCAATAAATTACTATCTCTTCAAACTAGAGTTGTGATTCACCGAATGCAACATTCAACAATGACGACGCACGAAGAGCTAAGTTCCATCGAACAATGGAATTTATTCAAATAGCGAGTGACTGTGATACGACCGGCCACTCACTAAGTGAAACCTCAGCTCGGGGGCGAGCCATCACATCAAAGGCTGAACTGGACCGACACACGACAGTACCACAATCAACTCCAAGTTCCCAGAGCGTGAATTGGAGTATAAACATCAAATCCATCGTTCCCAGAGTGTGAACAGACTCCACTTTCCCAAAGTGCGAATTGGAGTATAAACATCAAATCCACCGTTTCCAGAGTGTGAACGGACTCCACTTTCCCAGAGTGCGAATTGGAGTATAAACATCAAACCCATCGTTCCCAGAGTGTGAACGAATTCCTAAAAAGCCCAAATAGGTGTGACTGACCATCTATCGGCTGACTCCAAGTTCCCAGAGTGTGAATTGGAGTATAAACATTAAATCCATCGCTCCCAGAGTGTGAACGAATTCCTAAAAAGCCCAAATAGATGTGACGGACCATCTATCGGCTGACTCTAAGTTTCCAGAGTGCGAATTGGAGTATAAACATCAAATCCATCGTTCCCACAGTGTGAACGAATTCCTAAAAAGCCCAAATAGGTGTGACCGACCATCTATCGGCTGACTCCAAGTTCCCAGAGTGCGAACTGGAGTATAAACATCTATTCCAGGTTCCCGGAGTGCGAACCGAAACATCAATGCAAACTCCAACTTCCCAGAGTGTGAATTGGAGTACAGACATCAATTTCAGGTTCCCAAAGTGCGAACCAAAACATAAATGCTACCTCCAGATTCCCAGAGCGCGAGTCGGAGTGTAAACATCAATTCCAGGTTCTCAGAGTGTGAACGGAGACATAAAGGCTAACTCAGAGTTCCCAGAGCGTGAATTGGGGTATAAACGTCAATTCCAGGTTCCCGGAGTGCGAACCAAAATACAAATGCTAACTCTAGATTCCCAGAGCGCGAGTCGAAGTAAAAACATCAATTCCAGGTTCCTGGAGTGCGAACCAACATATCAATGCGAACTCCAAGTTCCCAGAGCGCGAATTGGAGTATAAACATCAACTCCAAGTTCCCAGAGCGTGAATTGAAGGATAAACATGAATTCCAGGTTCCCAGAGTGCGAACCCAAACATACATGCTGACTCCAAGTTCCCATATCGTGAATTGGAGCATTAACAACAATACCAGGTTCCCAGAGTGCGAACCGAAATATCAATGCTACCTCCATATTCCCAGAGCGCGAGTCGGAGTACAAACATAAATTCCAGGTTCCCGGAGCGCGAACCAAAATATAAATGTCGACTCCAAATTCCCAGATTGTGAATTGGAGTACAAATACCATGTCAAAGTTCCTGGAGTGCGAACTATATTACAAACATCGATAATTCTCGAATTCCCAGAGTGCGGACAAGATTATCAATCACAGATTATCCTAAGTTCCCGGAGTGTGGACATGTGCTCAAAATTTGCAATAGGTGCGATCGACCGACGAAATACAAATGTTGTTCCCCGGAACTGGGGGGAAAATGCTTAAGTATTAATCACCAGCTGTACTATTAAAATGGTGGCAATCGATCCGGATTAAAGTTGTTGCAGTTCCATCGACGAGCCTCGAAAAGTAGTCAAGTATGCAGTTTTACTATCAAGCCCATATATGCAAGAATGAAGCTCGTCGAAGTCATGCTATCGAGAGTTCAAATTTTTGTATCCATCATGACACGGATTCGAATCGATCATCAGAAGCTTGTTCGAATCCATCAGGATACGTGTTCGTATCGATCCCAGGGGCACGCTTCGAATCGATTGATAAGTTCGAATTCATATTGATTAGAAAGACGACTTCGAATCGATCCTTGAATGCCTAGTTCGTACCAATCAGGAAGCACTTAGCTTTACATTGCCTATGTTCGAATCGATACTCTTCGTATCGAACATAGAGGTAAAATTCGTATCGACCAAAAGCTGAGGACTTCGAAACGATCAATTACTCATATTTTGTATCGATCATTCCATATCGATACGATCCACCACCATCATAATTGGTACGAACTGCTTCACCTCCATTAGAATACTCCAACGATCGATGCGAAATCCAAGGTGAAATATCACTATCTTCATCGGTTCGAACGCAAGCCCCCCGATCGATTCGTTCTTTACCGTTCCATCTGACCAAAGATTCCCATCGGTTCAAAGTGCATAGTGAAAACATCAGCCCGAAGTCCATGATCGCATCAACAAGTTCACAACTCCATCCACTGCACGTCGATACTAACAGAGATTTCGTATCCATCATAACTTGTGCACTTCCCATCGATACGAATAGCTATTTCTTATCCTTCAGTATATAAACATTAGCATCGTTACGGACAACACAACAAAGACCCGTTGGAGTCATTAAGCATCGATACGAATGAGCATTTCGTATCCACCGAATTCTCCATTTACCGACGCAAAGTCAATCTTTCAACCTTCTATATCGATTTAGGAGAGTATCGATGCGAAGGAACTTCCTAAAACAACTAACAAACATTGTTACAACCTTTTACATCGATTCAGGAGAGGATCAATACAAGAGGATAGTCAAAAACAACCATCAAGCGTTGTTTCAACTCAAATTTCAAATCGGTTCAGGAGAGAATCGATGCGAAATTCGACAACAAACCAAACCGACAACGACACGTGAACATTCAACGTTAACGAGAGTCAAGTTAACATATATGCATATATGTCAAACCAACATTCGATTTTCAACATTCACAGGGATCGAATACTCATCTCATTACGATTACAACGAAAAACAGCTAAGCACTATCATACAGCAATCAGTTATATCAACGCACGGTTACAACCTTTGACAAAAGAACAATGACTGTTCAGAGTGAAGACTACAGCTTTCAAAGCACGTCATGTTTCCACAAGACGTACTTTGGAGGGCAAATGTTATTCTACTTTTTGGCAAAGCCGTGATACCAAAAGATCGATCGAAAACAAAAGATAGTTCGTCTCAGAGATTTGTTATGGTTTGATTCACTATGGATATCGCTGAATTTTGTCCGAGCCCGGATCAGGCTACAATTGATAGGACATGACAAGCAAAGCCATGAGAGCCAACTTTCCAAGTTTCAAGTCAATCCGAGTTCGCATGCTCAAGTTACGACGGATGCAATTTGAAGGGAAAAGCTCCGGTTTCGTATCCATCCTCGTACGCCAATTCGAATCGACCGTGTTCGTATCGATCAGGGTTCCAGCGGCTTCGTATCCATCGAAGTGCCTCATTTCATATCAATGAACTTGGCCGTGTTCGAATCCATCGAGTTCGTATCGATGGACTTCGTACCCATCATAAAGCCGCGCTTCGTATCGGTCAGCAACGTCCTACTTCGTATCCATCCAGCTAGACACGGTCTGTATCCACAGGTGAGCTTCCATTTCGAATCCATCAGCACTTCCTTATTCGAATCCATTGGCGTCTCCCTACTTCGTATCCATCGGCAGATAGTCCACTTCGCATCCATCAACTGAGGCAATGGTCACTGCTTCGTACCCATCATGGAAGCTTCTCTTCGAAACCATCTGGGCAGAGCATTTCGTAACCATCAACTCTCAGTGGTTCGTATCCATCAACGGTTGCAGTTCGACTCCATGAGTAAGGTCTCATTCGAATCCATCAAGGCAACAAACCTGGATGACGTGTCATCCCTCGATGCGAACAAGCCGAGATATATGGAGCCGACGCGGTCAACTCGGAGTAAAGACCGGATCGAGGCGAAATATGCGCTCCACGTCATCACGAAGGCGCGTGCCACCATTGGTTCAAAGCAATCGATTCGAACGAATCGATTCGAACCAAACAGCCACTCAAGAATACTCGTTTCGTATCAACTATATCTCAAAATCTACCGATCTAAATGCAATGAAATTTTCACAGGAGATTGCACACGAGACATAGAACGCTCACACCAAATTTCAGCTCGACTGGACACCATCTTGATCGATACGAAGTGACTTCGTATCGATCGCCGATCCAGTCCAAACTTCTTGAGGTTGGTCGCGTAGGCCCACTCACGTGCCAGAAAAAGTCTTTCGAGATTTGAGCGAAGTCTCAGCGTCCTACGCCTACAAATAGAGCCCCAGAGCCTACAGAAAAAGGATCTTTTTGACTCTCAAGCGCCCAGACTCTGCCGGATCGAGATCTCCGTCATCCTACACCATATTCTTGCTGTCAATTTCGAACTTCCAGTTGTAACTTGCTATTGATTACTGTAACAACCTGTAATCATTGAAAGAGAATCAATAAAACTGCAAAAAACTTCATAGTGGACGTAGGCAACACGCCGAACCACTCTATATCGCTTGTCTATGCATTTACATTACTGTTAATTGGAGTTTTTACTCCTCATTTTCAATTTATACTCTTCATTATTATCTTTTCAAAGACTCCCGAAGAGTTTTGTGACCAATTTTGGTGCAAACACCAAGCATAGGAAGAGAAAATCATTTGTAACAGTGAATGAGACAATATTGTCAAAAATCCAACTAGCTTAAATTAATAACCAGATCATATAGTTGTGTTCACGATGGAAATGCATGATTTTTGCGAGTGATGGGAGAATTTTTACTGTCTTATAGAAGGAAATTTTTTAACATGAGCGGAATTAGGCGAAAGGTCGAATACAAGCACCTTGGTTGATTTGGGGGCATGACACTTGGCGTGGAGGATCGTTTGGTGGTGGCGAACCCAAAAAAAATGGGAGATGATTTTTCTGTGGAATAGGGAAATGTGGCGATCTCTCGGTAGGGTTTTGTTGGGGGTCGTTGTCGTGGAAATGGCGATGTGGAAGAGGCGAGTGAGATGTGCCATCGGGGGGAAAAGATGGGGAAAGTCATGGTGAACGTAGTGGTGAAGTTTTGTGGTATACGGTGGTGGGTGGTGGTGCAGAGAGGCAGAGGGGGTGGCTCGACTATGTTCATGGTTTGGGTACTAGTTCGAAAATTCGAAATGGGTTTGGATGGCGTGTTTCTGGAGGGTCATTGGGACGCGGGGTTGCTAGGCAACCGATGGAGATGGTCAGCGGTAAGGTTTTGATCATCGGCAATCGATGTACATGCTATAGTCGGTAGGAAAAAAATAGGAAAGGAAAAAAAAAGAACATGAGGGAATGGAGATGATTGGAAGTTGGGTCGTGATCTTCTTTGCCTTTATGGGCCGGGTCGATATGTTATGGACTGGTTGTTTAAAATAAAAACAAGCATAAGTGTTTTAGTAATGGTTAAATTTTTGAATGTTAATAATCCTTCAATTTTTTTTAAGAACATTGTTTTCTCCTTAACAAAAATTTCCAATGGATATAAAGTTCTTATGTTGTGACCCTCTCGGCTAACCCTACAATTTAAACTAAATTTATTAAGTAATATGGAACTTAATAGATTTAATAATTAAAGTGAGCTATTAAAAGTAAAACTTATTTGATTAAATCATAAGTAAATAAAAAAGTAATTAGATTCTAAATGGTTTAACCTTATGATAATTAATAAAATTTGTTATTGGCTGGATTAGTAATCGGAGTTAACCAAAAATAAATTGTTTATAATTTCTTAAATTATAAGTAAATTTGGATCAAAAATAAATGTAGATCCAGTAATGAAAATTTGTTAATTCTGATTGTAAATTGTTAAATATTAGCATTAAGCAATATTTTAGTTAATGATCTATGTTTTGAATTATTGTCCTTGAATATTTACTTTAACAACATTTGTAACAGATCCCCCTATGTGAATAATTGCCAACCTAAATATAAATTATTTATTTTAAACAATTTGCCCTTTTTAAATTTATTGCTTGAATTTGAAGAAACCGGAATCGAATATCAGCGTTATCCGGAACCACTTCGATTTGAAAATCACTGCGAACCTGTACGGGGCTTATTTTAGAGTTACCATGCTGGAATTGGATTAATTTGACAAAATCAACTATTTTAAATAAGTAACTGTCCTTGGACATTATGATTGTATCGACGAATTTCTATTGAAGGGTTTTGGTTATAATCAGATAAAAAACTCGTCGTGTTATACGAGTTATCTTGGTTTTAAAAGATTTTTATAACTTAAGTAATTTGAAATTTGGTGGAAGAAATAATAAATGTTTTTATTTAGAACATTTTTGCATATAGAAATCTTTGTTTAAAACAAGAGTTGTTTGTTTTTGTTTAAAACAAGAGTTGTTTGAAGATGAATTTGTTTTGGATTAAAAACCAAGAATGGTTTAAAAATTTAAAGTGTGATTTGGTATGTAAATGAGATAAATATTTATATATGTGGATATATGTGATTCCAAAATTGATTGGAGATGAATACTGGTGTTTGAATTCTGGAATCCCTCTGAGAATGTGAAGTATAACCCAAAGGAAAATAATTTTTTTAACTTATAAGTGGAAAGTGATATTAATAAGAATTGGATTTAGAATGAAAATTTTAAATTGAGTATGGTTAAATGGATTGAATGGAATGGAAATTTACTCAGGACAAGTTAATTAAGTTTTGAATTTATAACATGAATTGGAAATTTCAAGGTGAAACTAAGATTTAACTTATGAGAGTTAAATGAATTAAATTGTAAAAGAAAAGGTATGGATTTGATGGGAGTTGCAAAAGGGAAGAAACATGTGTAAATGATTTCAAAATGATTGTTTGAAATAAAAACGGGTTTCGAATCCTGCAAATGTGTGATGGATATTGTTGATTGGTGTTTTAGATAATTTGAAGGTTTATTCACTTTGATATATCCTGCTATCGTCCTGTTTATTATTTATAGTATATAAAACTGTAAATTGGATTATTTCGAATAAATTAAAAAGTGGACTGAAATGATATATCCATTACTGAAATTAAATGGAAATAAAACTTTATTTGGAAAATATCTAAATCATTTTGATTTTAAGAAATAAAAATGAATTTATTGAATGGAACTATTTTGAACTTAAATTTGAAATGTTAAAAAAACACTTATCAACCGGAATTGTTGAAAGAAATGGGCTTAAACTTTTGAAGTTGTAATTGGGAAATAAATTGAATTTCGAAAATCGATTGTTCTAAAAAGATTTGGACTCTTACTCGAATCTTAAAATAAGTTTAAGTAAGGGTAATTTAAATGAATATTTGAAATTTGGGCTCAGAATTGAATTATTTTAAAGACTTGGGTTGTTAAATTAAATATTGAGGTTTAATTTGATTTAAGTGATTAAATCGGTATTTTGAAAACCAAACTCGAATTTATATAAATCGAGATGGCTTAAAATTTGAAAATGGAATTGGAATTAATTCAAATTGGAATTGAATGGAATTAATTGGAATTGTGATCGAAGTTGAATTAGTTCGAATTCAAATTGGAAATTGATTTGAAGTGGAATGGGAATCGAAGTTAATTCAAATTGGAATCTAGATTGAAACAATTTGAATGGAAGTGGAAAATGGAAATTCATATGTATTGGAGATTGGAAACTAAGTCAGTTTGACTCTGAAACTAATTTCAAATAAATTATTTTAATATAAACTGTTTTAAATCTTTCTTCTTTAATATTCTAATTATATTGATTTTCTTTTCAAGCTATTTACTATACAAACCAATCCTTTTAAAACTCAAACTATCTTATATTAACTATTTAACTATTTTACAATGATTCAAACTATTTGCTAAATTCAAACTGGTCAGAGTGGAAATTGGTTATATTTAAATCATGGATTTAAATACGAATTTGGATAAAATTGAAGTAATAACCCATATGGAAAATTGAAGGAATTCTAAATTGGAACCGAACTGGATGTTGAGGAAAAAATGATTTTGAAGTGAAGGAGTATATTTTTGAGTAAATATGATGATTTTAAAATAAAAGGTTGGATAGTATTATAATAGAAGCTCACTTTATAAGAAGTAAGTAATGTTACAAATGACTTTGAAAAAAGGAAATCGAACTTGAAAATTTTATTTTGCATTAATGAGATTATAAATGTTAGTTATATATTCAGATTTCCTTGTTGAATTTATAATCAGAAGAAATGATCTTGGAAAGATATTTGAGGGTACTAAAATTGAGTTTATATAAGTATGAAGTGAACTCAGAAGTTAACGATCTGAAAATTATTCGAGTTGAAGGAATGATTTTATATGTATATGAGAATGAAATTGAAAGGGTTCTGAAACTCATTGATTTTGAAAGGCTTTTGATTTGGCAAAAGAGAAAATTTTGGAAATTTGGTAAAACAAATTCGAGAATTATCAATTTTGAAGATTTCAATTTTGTGAAAATGAGGTTTATATGTGATGCGTATAAAGAGTATGATTAGAAAGGTACTATATATGTATATAATATGGTATGTTTTGGGAAAAGATTGGAAAAAAGGCACCCCATTGAGAGTTGAAACTTATAGTAGGAGATCCACTAAGTGGTTCTGCCTAGAACCCTAAGGGCGGGTTCAATGAGATTAGGATCCCAGAGGACGTCCAGACAAAACTCAAGTTCCTAAGATTGTGTTTAGGATAGCATAATTCGTGTGGCGCTGATGCCTATAGTTACATTGGTATTATGCTATGACGACAGCATAACCCTTGTTTAACTACGATCTACTATGTTCCATAGCGTAAGTCGTGTGGCAGTGATTGCCTACGATCTACGTTTGACTTTGCTGGGAGAGCGGCGTAGCATCGGTAGATTGTGGTCTATGTGGTCCATAGAGAAATTCGTGTCGCAGCTAGTGCCTACAGTCTACATTGGAAACTAACTGGTGTAGTATGTGATCTATATGGTAAAGTTTCGTTTGGTAGCGTAATTCGAGTGGAGCTGATGCTTACAATCACATGGGTTTTGCTGTGATGGCAATGCAACCCTGGGTGTAGCTGCGATCTGTTGCAGTTCCCATGGCGAAGTCGAGGGACGCGGATGTCTACAGTTTTCCTATGGATTTCACCAGGATGGCGAGGTAATCATCGTGCTAACTATGATCCATTGGAAGGGGTGATGATTTCCATATCATTTTTGAAAAGGTTTTTCAAGTATTTTCACTGAGTGTTGAAAACGGGTCTACTAAGTACTTGTAGAATTTTAGTTCTATGCTTGATCAACGTATGACTGAATTTCTGTGAGAATGAGGATGAACTTGTTAAGACATCGAGTTATAAAAGGTATTTTTGTATAAAACTAGCTTGGTAACACTATATAAGTTAAAGTGTTTTAAAATTGTATAATAAAAGAGTAAGGAGTTAAAATGTTTAAAGGATGATATAACTGACAATAAACATCAAAATTCTAATTCTCGCTTCATTCCTTTTCGAGGACGAAAAGTTCTAAAGAGGGGAGAAATGTGACGATTCAGATTTTCTGATGTTTGTTATTGGGTAATTAACTGTTTCCGATTATTGAAATATTATTTTATTAAGTCGAACAAATAAATTTCAGATAATTAAAATATCTGAATATATATGCATTGATTAAAAGCTATATTTAATCTTAAATTTTAAAATTCCTGGGTATGATAAATTATATGTATATGTAAACTCCACCATTTAAATTAAGATAAAATATCCCTGAATATATATATATAGATAAATATATACATAAGCTTTATGATAATTAAAAATATACACACATGTATATAAGTATATAAATATGTATATATGTGTTTGCATCAAAATTGGACACAACACTCTTCGGGAGTCGTTGAAGAGATAATAGTCAAGAATACAAGTTCAAAACAGATATTATCTAACAAAAAATCCAATCAACAGTAAGGAAAATGCGTAGACAACCGATTTATAGTGGTTCGGCGTGTTGCCTACGTCCACTGTGAAGTTTTTTGATACTTTATTGATTCTCTTTCAATGTTTACAAGTTGTTACAGCGATCAACAGCAAGTTACAACTGGAAATTCGAAATCAACAATCAAATTATGATGTAGGTTGATGGAGATATTGATCCGGCAGAGTCTGGGCGCCTCAGGGTCAGAAGCTCCCTTTTCTGTTGGCCCTGGGGTTCTATTTATAGGCGTAGGCTGCTGGTATCTCGCTGAAAACTCGGGAGACCACATCTGGCACGTGAGGGGGCCCACACGCACGGTCTCAGGAAGTTTGGGCCCACATTGGCATCGGTTCGAACTCCATTCGAACCGATCAAGAATTCATCCAATCGAGGTGAAATTTGGCGTTGACATTCTTCAACATGTACGCAAGCTTCAATGAAAATTTAGTGGCATTTGGATCAGTAGATTGGGAGATATGATGGGTTCGAAATTGGGTTTGTTGCTCGGCTGTTTGGTTCGAAACCAAGGTTTCGAATCGATCCTTTCGAATCCATGGAGGCACGTGGCTTCGTGTTGACGTGGTGCGCAAACTTCGAATCGATCCGGTCTTCACTCCGTGTTGACCGCTTCGACTCCATAGATCTCGGCGTATTCGAACCGATGGAAGACACGTCATCATGGTTGGTTGACCCAGTGGTTTCGAATGAAGCTGCACAGTTGGGCTCGAACAATGACTCCGTGATGGGTTCGAACAAGCACTCCGTGGTGGGTTCGAACAATGACTCCGTGATGGGTTCGAACAAGCACTCCGTGGTGGGTTCGAACAATGACTCCGTGATGGGTTCGAACAAGCACTCCGTGGTGGGTTCGAACAATGACTCCGTGGTGGGTTCGAACAACGACTCCGTGATGGGTTCGAACAAGGAGATGGATTTGAAGTGGGTGGAGCTGAAGGTGAGGCGCTTTGATGGTTTCGAAACCGATGCATCCTGATGGGTTCGAACCTGATGGGTTCGAAGGTGGTGGAGACGAACCTGAGGTGGTTCGGTGGATTCGAATCTTATGGATTCGAAAGTGATGGTTTCGAAATGTTGGTCAACAATGGATTCGAAACCTAAGCCTTGCCCTTCAAATTGAATCGATCATAACTTTAGCGTATGAACTTGGATTGACTTGAAACTTGAGATGCTGACTCCTATGGACTTTCTTACCGTGTCCTATCAATTGTAGCTCAATCTGGACTTGGATAAAATTCAGTGATATCCATGGCGAAACGAAGTATGACCAGCCTCTGAGACGAATTGTTCTCCGTTTCTGACCGTTCTTTTGGTATCGCGGCTTTGCCAAAAAGCGGGATAACATTTTGCCCCCCAAAGTACGTCTTGTGGGAACATGACGTGCTTTGAATAGCTACAATCTCTCTCTGAAAAATCATTGCTCTCTTTTATGCTGAAATTCGTATGCTGTGTTGCTGTAACCTTGTGTTGACATGATTGATTGCTACATAATAGTGCTTAGCCGTTGGCTGTTGCATTTGTAACAAGATGAGTGTTTGACCCCTGTAAATGTTTAAAATCGATTATTAGTTCGACTTTTATGCATATATGTTAGTTTGACCCTTGCGAACGTTGTGCGTTCACGAGTCGTTGCCAGCTTGGTTGGCTATTGAATTCTGTATCGATTCTCCCCTGAACCGATTTGGAAACTCGAGTTGAGACAACGCTTGACGGTTGCTTAGAAAAACCCCTTCGTATCGATCCTCTCCTGAATCGATATTGAAGGTTGAAGGAGTTGAATTCTGTATTGCGTGAGTGTAATGTTTCGAACCGATGCATTCGAGTATCGATGGGTTCGAACTTTACGTTTGTATGGACGCGGCATGCTTGTGCTATGATGGGTTCGAAGTCAACATTCGAACCGGTTTGAGGGAATAGATATGGAATTACTATTCGAGTCGATTCGAATTGGAAGCAGATGGATACGAAGTCATCTGTCGTATCGATTGACCACGGATGGATTCGAAATGTTGATGTGAACAAGGTCTTCAAACCGATACGCCTACAGTTCGTTTCGCATCGATGTAGCCTGTCACTCTGTAGTGCGCTTCGTACCGTTGAAGCATGAGGTGAACTTCGAATCGATAGGGCTTTAGGCAGATGGGTTCGAAAGCTAACTTCTAACCGATCTGGTACTTGACCGGTTGTGGCCGGTTTGGTTGACTGGGAGAGCAATCGTCTCGGTCACATCCTAGGCTCCATATAAATAGCAGTGGTTTTCACTTTTCTCATTTTTTACTTTTACTATTGCTTGCTTTTACTGTGTTCTTCATCGTTCCGGAGCTCCAAAAGAGAGAACACTATGCCGCATCATCGAATCGACCAAGATTCAAACCTTCAATCTCTCGAATTCATTATTCAAACAAGGTAATTAGTTTCGAATTCAAACGGCGAACGACAAAGTTGCTTCGAACCCGCGCCTTTCTATCAATTGATAAAGTCAGATCTGGCCTGGCAAAGGGCTTCTAAGCCATATGGGGTCTCGTGCTCGAATCAATTTCTTGGACGACCCTATGGGGGTGACACAGCTGGTACATTTTGATGGATTCGATGGTTCATTCGAACCGATGGATTCGAACCCATCGGCTATGGTTTCAAAGTCCACAACTTTGCATCGATACGAAGGGTATCGGTGCGAATGTGGATGACGTTAAGTTGAGGGTCCCCTTGTCATTTCGAACTTGTCAAGCAAAGATCGGTTCGAAGTCGTCCCTTATCGATCGGTTCGAATTCGGCATCTGGTTATCGGTTCGAAGCGCGTCTAACTGCATGGGTTCGAAGCGACGTCAGGATGGATTCGAACGAAGAGATGTCCGGTTGGGTTCGAACGAAGTCTTCGTGATGGTTTCGAACCCTCTATGATGGATACCAAAGTTTGATATTTTCTAGGCATAACTCCGACGAGCTTCACTCTTGCACATTTGGACTTGAATATTAAACTGCATACATGACCGCCCTTCGAAGCTCGTCGATGGAACCATAACAACTTTTATCTGGATCAATTTTCATCATGGAAATGGATTAGTGATGACGGTCAGTGATGACGGTCATTATAGCTGGACTCCGTAGCCTTGTCGTTTGCATGTTTCTTTAACTTTGCCACATTTATTCCAGTAATGCATGTCACTGCACAACATACACTCATACACGCTACACTGGGGAACACACGGGTTTTTGTCGTCTAACGATGGTTTCTCGTGAGTTAGCTAGTTATGGAACAGTCAAGTTCACAGCGGCAGGAGACTCAAGTTACAGTCTCTCCGAGGCTAGAGATTCCGGATATTGATCCTGAGATTATTGGTCCAGCCCCGGATGAACTTCCCGATGCGTCGTTCATTGCCAATCCATTAGATTCCGTTCCATCCAATATCTCTGAAGACATGTTGGGGAGAATATATTTGAGACACGGCCTGTCGCTGGATGATGTGCTACTGCCGGGGCCGAATGATAGACCGCATAATCCCCCGGAGGGATACACAGCATTTAACCGCCATGCGTGCGCTTCCGGGACACTTCCTCCATTCAACGAGTATATAAGGGAAGTATTGTCGTTTTTGAGGATCGCCCCGTCTCAGCTGCACCCGAATGGATATGCGTCGATCAATAGCTTGTTCATTGCATTTATGGAATATCTCCATCGACCACCGCTCCCAATTGAGATCAGATACTTGTTCAATTTCAAAACTCGGGGTGATTACCCCTCCTTCACATTCCTGGAAGCGGTGAGAAATTGCCAAGTGGTTACCGGGTCTTGGACCAGGTTGAGCTATTGTAGGGCAGAATGGTTTTATGTCAGATGTCCTCCTGGATTCGCCCGACGATGGCTATTCAGACGTGAGTATAGCTGAGTTTGTAAATAATTAATATGGCAATTGCGGCCGATGTGGAACTTATATTTTATTCTTTTTTTTACAGCGGTGATTCAGCGACCGGAGGGCCAGCACTATAGAGAGATGGTGCGAGTGCTTCGAGAAGTCCCGAGTGGATATAGGGATATCGACGTGTTATTGACGGATAGGAATCTCCGGGCCTGCGGTTTGATCGAGCAAATACAGAGCATAAGATTTGAGGTGGCACTAAGGGTTGTCTCGAAGAAACGAGTCAAGCACAAGAAACCCGGAGTTACTACAGCTGAGGAAGCTGACTCTGAAAGAACTCACACCGATGATGAGCCGCTGACCGGGCATACGGACGCAGTTCCGGATGTCGCGGAGGAGAGAAAAGGCAAGGCTGCCATGGTTAAGTCAAGTAAGAAGGGGAGATGGAAATCGGTTGTCACGGCCCGTTCTGCTCCCGGAGTTAGAATCTCGGAGATGTCTCCTCCGAGAACTGAAAATCTTTTTGAAGGGCTTGCCGATCTCCCAAGTCCGCACGATGTGTCTTTTCAACATGATGCCGGGTTGGAGGAATTCCATCGCACTCTAGAATTGCACGAGCCTCTTATTACTAGCGAGGTCGACACTTCCGGTTGGTCGGGGGGAATGCATATTCATACACATTTCACGACACTGCATAACCTTTGACTGAAAACTATCTGTTTTGAAAGGTGGTTAATTCTATTTTATGTTGCTTCGCAGATATCATGTCTGAGCGCGGTTCAATGCTTGGGAGTCTTCGTCATGCCCGCAAGCCTTCATATTACGACTCGCACAGACGAGAAGGGGATAGAGGTTATGATCAGGGCGCTCTAGGCATTATGACCTGGGACGTTCTGAGTATTCTAGTCACGAGAGATATGACACAGACAGGGGCTATAAGCGTCGATCGCGATCGCGTACCCCTCCTCCTTTCAGAGATCCCGTACAACCTCCTGCTTATGTCCCTCATCCTTCCGAGTCTTCTCGATATACGTCGGTTTCCCAACCTTCCCGATCTGAGGCGATGACCCCGATAGTCGCAGAGCAGCCTCCTACTGAAATCTCGGGGGAAGGGGCAATTAGACTTGCGAAACTAAAGAGGGAGTTCCCGAATATTTGTTTCGATAACTACGACTTTCCCCCGAACCTGAAAAGAATCCCGCCGGAGGCCGAGCGGTTGGCGCTTGACTATGTGCATGACTTTTACACCCAATACAAGGCGTGGTATAGGGCGGCCGATAAGGCATCGGCGTTGGCCTTCGAACGAGCGGCTACCATTGAAAAGCTTCAAAACGAGCTGGCTCAAAAAGACCGAATCATACAAGTGCTGAATACCGAGGCTGAATCATCTCGAAAATCAGAGATGGAGGCTCTTACAAAGGCCGATGAAGCTCAAGCAGCCATGGATAGAATGAAGAAGGAGCACTATGTTACGGTGGAAGACATGGGCCACCGGAACACTGTCGTCACTGCTGAGCGGGATGCGGCGTTAAAAGAACTTAATGAGCTCAAGGCTAAATTTGCCGAAATTATTAGAGATAGAGATGACGCGCTTAACACGGCGCAAGAAGCCCGTAATCAAGCCGTAGTGCTTCGCACTGAAAGAGATGCGGCCGCGGCCAAAGTTCAGGCGGTCGAAGCAGAGGTGGAGGAGAAGGTTCAACAGGCAGAGGCCAGGCTCGAGGCCGATATCGAAGATCTGCTCATAACATATAACGCCAATGTGTTAAAACACAGAAACTTGGCCTGGCTTCAAGATTATCCGGTTCACCTTCGTAGCGCCTGGGACCAATTGGTTGAGGAGGAAGAGGAAGCGCACCCAGGTGAAGCGGTCGATCGATTCGAACTTGAGAATCGGCTGCTCACAGACGATGAGAAGAAGGTTCTTCATGACGCTATCATCGCTCATGAGAAGGAGATGATCGACGGTCGTTCCCTGGAAGTCGGAGAGGGATCAGGTGTTGAGCACCATTCTGCTGTCACTGAAGTCACCACACCATCTTCGTCGGTTTCTGTATCTGCGGTCGGTTTGCAACCTGTTCCTGCCTACGACCCGAAATGGCCGCGCTTATCTCCTATTCATGAGCGTACTTCAGAGGCCGTTCAACCGTCTGCGAGCCAAACTGGGGAAGGTATTCCGAAGTTATCTCAAGCGTTTTCTAAATAGAGTGTTTATTTTGTAGCAGTTACTAATAACTTCTTATTTTTTGCCTAGTGACTGGAGTTGCGCCGACTGTTGTGGCTCAAGAACCAAGCAGAGGAGATAAGGCCATCGCCACGAGACTACTGTTGTAACTGCGATATCTGCTGAGGCGGCGCAGGGGGGATCCTTATCTGCTGACGAACAAATGGTGAGCGAACTGCTCGGCGAGCAGGGTGGTTCTTTCTCTGACTTGCCATTTATCATTGTTAGTAGCCTCCCGCCGTCCTCAAGTTCTTCGATGCAGGCCGTAGATGCCCCCAGCCAAGCCCATGCGACTCGTGATGTGGAAATTTTGGCTGAGATCAACGCCGAAATAGAGGCAGCGAGGCATAGCGGTACCGTCGGTGGTAGCACGGCGGCGCAGAGTCCAGCATCTGCTACAGTAGCACCATCGGGTGGCACTGTCTCAACTTCCGTTACGGATCCAGTCCCCCCTGCTCCTCCGGCAGGAAGCCTTCATGCAGACTCAAGCTCCGAGGAGGATATTGACATCATGCCTCCAGCCGAAGAGCCACCGCCGGAGAGGAGACATTCAAAACGAAGAATTTCTGTCCCTAGTGACACTAATGATGTACCACTAGTAAGAAGGACGAAAAAGAAGAAATAAATCGGCTTCTCAAGTAGATGTTTTGGTAGAAAGGTACTTGTCTTCGTTTTTTGTCAGTAGGTCGTGAATAGATGCAGGTTCGGCCCCTGCTAGTAGGCATTCTTTTTTGGAAGAACTTATCTGCGTGTAAGTCCTTGTTTTAAGTTAGTCGAAATAAAATTTTATTTCTTTGTTTCAACTCTTGTTTTATTTGTGCTTAAGTACTTGCAGTGTCTTGTTTTCGGTCCGGTATACTTGTGATGTTGTTACCGTTTAAGTAGAGTTCGTCTCATTCACCAAGCCTGAAAATCTTGGTCACAGGTTGCGATTGATGAATGAGTTGAGCTTCGGACGTTGTATCACTTCGGTTAGTGATTAATATTTAGCTTTCGAGCCCCCCAGTTTTGGGGAACAACACTTGTATTTTTGGTGGTTGATCGCACTTGTTGCAAGTCTTGAGCACACGTCCGCTTTCCGGGGACTTAGAATAATTTGAGATCGATAACCTGGTTTGCATTCCAGGAATTCGAGAGTTATTGATGCTTGTAACGTGGTTCGCGCTCCGAGAACTTGGGAATGATGTTCACATTCTAACTTGCACTTTACTAACTTGGAGTTAGTATTAACACTTTAGTTCGCACTACGAGAACTTTGACTTGGTGTTTGTGCTCCAATTCACACGCCGGGAACTTGGATAAAACATGTATGTTTGGGTTCGTACTTCAGGAACCCGGAATTGACGTTTATACTCCAACTCGCACTTCGAGAATCTGTGGTTTGCACGGATGCTTCGGTTCGCGCTTCGGGAACCCGTAACTTATGTTTATACCCCAATTCATGTTTTGGGGATCATGGAGTTGGTGTTGATACTTCGGTTCGCACTCCGGGAACTTTGAATTGATGTTTATACTCCAATTCACACTCTGCGAATTTGGAGTCCGCATTGATGGGTTGGTTCGCGCAGTGGGAACGAATTATTGAATGTTTATACTCCAATTCGCGCTCCGGGAATTTGGAGTCCGTTCGCGCTCTGGGAACGAATTGTTAAATGTTTATACTCCAATTCACGCTGCGGGATTTGGAGTCCGTTCGCACTCTGGGAACGAATTGTTAAATGTTTATACTCCAATTCGCGCTGTGGGAAGTTGGAGTCCGTTCGCACTCTGGGAACGAATTGTTAAATGTTTATACTCCAATTCACGCTGCGGGAAGTTGGAGTCCGTTCGCACTCTGGGAACGAATTGTTAAATGTTTATACTCCAATTCGCACTGTGGGAAGTTGGAGTCCGTTCGCACTCTGGGAACGAATTGTTAAATGTTTATACTCCAATTCGCGCTGTGGGAAGTTGGAGTCCGTTCGCACTCTGGGAACGAATTGTTAAATGTTTATACTCGAATTCACGCTGTGGGAAGTTGGAGTCCGCTCGCGCTCTGGGAGCGAATTATGGAATGTTTATATTCCAATTCACGCTGTGGGAAGTTGGAGTCCGTTCGCGGTGGGAACGAATTATGGAATGGATTGTCGTGTCTTGGTCCAGTTTAGCCTTCGATGTGTTGGCTTGCCCCCGAGCCGGGGTTTCACTTAGTGAGTGGCCGGTTGTAACGCAGTCACTCGCTATTTAAATAAATTCCATTGTTCGATGGAACTTTGTTCTTCGTGTGTCGTGATTGTTGAATGTTGTATTTGGTGAATCACAGCTTTAGCCTGAAGAGATAGCATTTTATTTGCTGAAATGAGAAAATGTGGCAAAGTCAGTGCCTTATTACAAATTCAAAATTCAGAATGTAAAAGAAATTGTAAAGTATTCATGGATTGAAGGAGCCTGTCATGTGTGACAGTGACGAGGTTCTTCGTCGTTCCAGGCTTCTGAATGAGTAGGCCCGCCACTGATGGCGTTTATCACCAATCTCCCACGGGGACAAGTCGAGTCCTCCTGCCTCGGTCGATTGGGTTCATTGATTGGATTAGATGGGCCCGCATCTCTGGGCTGCGGTGTCCCCACAAACTGTTCCAGTTTCCCTTCCCTGACCAGTTTTTCAACAAGATCCTGTAAGTGACGACACTCGTTCGTATCGTGCCAGTAGCCTTCATGGAACCTGCAAAATTTTCCCGTCTGGATTTGTCTCTCTGACGACGGTCTTGGAGCAGGTTTTTCACATTGAATCGCATTACGGGTCCGCAAATACAAGTCCTCTAATGAAATATTCAAAGGAGTATAACTGTCGAACTTCGGATTTTTGCGTTGCGGGCCGCGATTTTGATCTTGTTTTTTAAGTTGATTCACGCTCTCTCTTCGCCGAGCTTGTTTATTTTTAATGTTCAACTGAACTTTTCTGGAGCTCTCGCCGGACTGTTTGATTGCAACATTGCTTTGGGTACCTCCGGCATTTGGTCCTGCGTCTTCCCGTCTCAGGAATTGAGCTGCTTTGGCATGGAAACGGTCCAATGACGCTGGTGGTTTCCCAGCTAGCCAATTGCCAAATTCAGAATCGGGGTCGATCCCCTTAGTTAACGCCATAAGGATGGAGTTATCGTTTGGATTACTAATCTCTGCACATGCAGTATGGAATCTTTCTAAGTAGTGTCTGAGTGTCTCTCCGGGAGCTTGTGTGACACTAGATAGAGTGTTGACATCTTTCGGCCTTGCGACGTGCATGCAGAATTGCTCAACGAATTTTGCGGCCAGCTGGTCGAATGAGGAGATGGATCGAGGAGGCAATCGGGTGAACCACATGGTGGCGATGCCCTCCAAGGATATGGGGAAACTACGACATTTCACAGCGTCGTCGGCTCTGGCAGCAGTCATCGACCATTCATATTTTAGAATATGTTGGTTGGGATCGGAGTTTCCCTCATACATGGGCAGAGTGGGCATTCGGAATCGCCGTGGGGTTCAGCATTAAGAATGTCGTCCGTAAAGGGAGTGTGACTTCGGGAAACTCCCCAATCGTCGTTTGTGAATCCCTGACTCTCACGGATCATCTGACGTATCATAGTTGAAAGATCCAGCATTTGCGCCGGAGTATGGTCACGTCCCATACTTTGGGTTTGAACCGGATATCGTTGACGGTTCACATCTTGCCTCCTCGGCTCATAGTCCTCTGGGACGTACGGTTAAGGAGTACGGCCGCTATGACGACGGTCTAGGTCCGACTGGTCTTGAGCGTCGAGCCTTGGTTCAGCCGCAACGCTAGTGGTGCGGTATTATGCGGCGTGATGAGGAACGGCGCCTCCTCGGGAGGAGGGTCCGGTTTGGAAGCTGGCTGACGGACCAACTCTTATTTGTCCAACGGTCAATGTTGGTTGGTTTCCAGCGGGTGGCATACGACTCCCATCTAACCGGGGTCGTGGAGGTCGGTTATGATAACCAGAAGATGAAGAACTTTCGCTGGAAGAGCAAGAAGCATGATCTCTCATGGATCTCTTTCATTTCTGGCGATCCAGCTTGTTGATTAGCTCAGCGTTAGCGCGTAGCTGTTCTTCTAGTTGTCGCCGACTCTGGGTCGGCTCTTGGTGTAACAACTGCAACTCTTGTCGGGTAACCGGACCTGACGGCTCTGAGTGCCCAGCGACATCTTGATTAGACGGTGGTAGAGGGGCAGGATTCTGTCTATCCTGTCCTTCTTGATTGACGGCGTTCGAGGTGGTTCTTGTGCTAACCATCTTTAGAGTTGAACTTCTTTTCTAGACTTTATGCAAATCTGAATAGAAGGGAAGGAAGTTGGATTTAACGATCTGGATCTCTCTCTTAGATTTATTCAATCCGGTATCGATGACAGATCCAACGAGCAGGAAAAAATCTGGGTTTTCTCGGTAAAAGCACCAAAGTGTTTACGTCAAAATTGGACACAACACTCTTCGGGAGTCGTTGAAGAGATAATAGTCAAGAATACAAGTTCAAAACAGATATTATCTAACAAAAACTCCAATCAACAGTAAGGAAAATGCGTAGACAACCAATTTATAGTGGTTCGGCGTGTTGCCTACGTCCACTGTGAAGTTTTTTGATACTTTATTGATTCTCTTTCAATGTTTACAAGTTGTTACAGCGATCAACAGCAAGTTACAACTGGAAATTCGAAATCAACAATCAAATTATGAAGTAGGTTGATGGAGATATTGATCCGGCGGAGTCTGGGAGCCTCAGGGTCAGAAGCTCCCTTTTCTGTTGGCCCTGGGGCTCTATTTATAGGCGTAGGCTGCTGGTATCTCGCTGAAAACTCGGGAGACCATGTCTGGCACGTGAGGGGGCCCACACGCACGGTCTCAGGAAGTTTGGGCCCACTTTGGCATCGGTTCGAACTACATTCGAACCGATCAAGAATTCATCCAATCGAGGTGAAATTTGGCGTGGACATTCTTCAACATGTACGCAAGCTTCAGTGAAAATTTCGTGGCATTTGGATCAGTAGATTGGGAGATATGATGGGTTCGAAATTGGGTTTGTTGCTCGGCTGTTTGGTTCGAAACCAAGGTTTCGAATCGATCCTTTCGAATCCATGGAGGCACGTGGCTTCGCGTTGACGTGGTGCGCAAACTTCGAATCGATCCGGTCTTCACTCCGTGTTGACCGCTTCGACTCCATAGATCTCGGCGTATTCGAACCGATGGAAGACACGTCATCATGGTTGGTTGACCCAGTGGTTTCGAATGAAGCTGCACAGTTGGGCTCGAACAATGACTCCGTGATGGGTTCGAACAAGCACTCCGTGGTGGGTTCGAACAATGACTCCGTGATGGGTTCGAACAAGCACTCCATGGTGGGTTCGAACAATGACTCTGTGATGGGTTCGAACAAGCACTCCGTGGTGGGTTCGAACAATGACTCCGTGGTGGGTTCGAACAATGACTCTGTGATGGGTTCGAAAAAGGAGATGGATTTGAAGTGGGTGGAGCTGAAGGTGAGGCGCTTTGATAGTTTCGAAACCGATGCATCCTGATGGGTTCGAACCTGATGGGTTCAAAGGTGGTGGAGACGAACCTGAGGTGGTTCGGTGGATTCGAATCTTATGGATTCGAAAGTGATGGTTTCGAAATGTTGGTCAACAATGGATTCGAAACCTAAGCCTTGCCCTTCAAATTGAATCGATCATAACTTTAGCGTATGAACTCGGATTGACTTGAAACTTGAGATGCTGACTCCTATGGACTTTCTTGCCGTGTCCTATCAATTGTAGCTCAATCTGGACTCGGATAAAATTCAGTGATATCCATGGCGAAACGAAGTATGACCAGCCTCTGAGACGAACTGTTCTCCATTTCTGACCGATCTTTTGGTATCGCGGCTTTGCCAAAAAGCGGGATAACAATATGCATATATGAAGCAATGTAAATGAGAATGTGTATAAATGAAAATGTAGATACATACATATATGGGGGCAAATATATGTAGGTAAAAGTATATGTTAATATAAAATAATGTATATGTAAATCCCTTAATATATATATATATATATATATATATATATATAGTGTATGAAAGTAAATGTTTATACTTAGGGAAACATCATCATGGTAAGTATTTAACTCTAGCAAGCAAAATATAAAATCAAGTCCCATAAAATAGAAAATCAAGTCATATAATCAAATCAACCTTCATATGAATTAAATCAAAATGAAACAAAAGTAAAATAAAATAAGAAATTTAAGGCCTGTATATGAACAATAGTTTTCAGCCTCTTATTTACTTGTTCCGCTCATCTACATACCCTATGTTATCACACATATACCATTCTAGTTGTTTGCGCCAAAATTGGTCACAAACCCCAAACGTCGTGAAAGCACCAATATATGAATATAGATCAGCAATATCTGGACACAAATCTCAAATTCAAGCAAAATAGAGAACAACAATTCAAGAATAACAAACAATGATACGAGATTTATAGTGGTTTGGCTATCTCCGACCTACATCCACTTCGAATGATAATCCTTTTAGTGATGTTCTTCGTCGATTACAGTTGATCATAGCAGATTACAATGAAGAAATTTTAGTACAACAGTAATGATGAAGTGTGAAGTTGAATCCGGCAGAGTCTGGACGTCAAATAGCCAAAAAGATCACTTTTCGGTAGGCTCTAGGGGGCTATTTATAGGCGTAGTAGGTTGATACCTCGACCAAACTTTGGGAGACTCGTTCGGGCATGTGAGTGGGCCCACGCGATCAATCCCATGAAGTTTCAACTCGATCCGTGATCGATACTAACCAATTTCGTAACGATCAAGATTTTGCCTAATGGAGTTGAAACTTGGCATGAACCTTCCTTGGCTTGTACGTAAGCTCATGTGGAAATTTCCAGGCATTGGGACCTAGGGATTGTGAGATATGATCGATGCAATCTTGTATTTTTTGAAGGCTGCTGAGTTCGAATCCATAGTTTTGTACCCACTTCCTTCGTGTCGATCAAAGGCACGTGCTTGCTCGTGACGTGGAACGATAAACTAGGGTAGATCCACATTCTTCGCCGCATTGAACGCTTCTCCCCTCGTGTCGTGGACGCTCTTCATTCATATCCACACATCATGCTCACTTGCATCTATGATTTCACAACGTTATGTTCACATTCATCGATCCACTCCCTTTTTCATATCGATTCCAGGGTTACATTTCCTGTCGATTTGGTAAATATCGATGGATACGAAGTGACTCATGGAATGTGTCTGATCGATTCGATATGTAGACGAAACGGGGACCAACGGATGGATACGAAAATTGTTCTCAGAATGGATACGAATGAGGCCTTACCTACTGGATACGAACCAGAGAAGATTCTGATGTATACGAAAGCATCAATTTCCCCCATGATCGATACGAAATCATCGATTCGAAGTGCATTGCCAGTCTCCATCCCGATCGATGCGAACGTCATCGATGTGAACCTAAGATGATCGATACGAACAGTATCGATTTGAAATACTGCCTGCCGACCTATACGAAATGTATTGATACGAACCACCATTCACTAACTTTAACCCATCCATATCTCGAGCATACGAACTCCGATTGACCTAAAAATTGTAACATAGACTCCCCTTGCCTTGATCATCATTCCCAATCGATCTTGCCTCGATTGGAGCTCGGCCAAATTAGACGATATCGATCACAACCTCTTTTCTAATCGATCATGCATCCTGACATCCATCCTTTCCTAGCTATACTGTTGATATTCCAGCCTTGACCAAAGGGTGGGATAACATTTCCCCCCCAAAACATACGTTGTGATAAGAAGGTGTGTTTTGAATAGTTTCAAATCCGATATCTGAAGTCCATAGCCATATCATCCGAGTGCATCGTTCTTGACTGCTATGACTCAAAGTCTGATTCTAAATCCAGTAACCAAAGCCTTCACCAATTCTATATCCATCCGAATTCGATAACCGAGTCCTAATCCATCCTTATCCAATAACTGAATCAAGGACCTCTCCGGGTCGATATCCAAATCTATAACCTCTCTAGGTTCTTGTCAAGCGCAATCCACACTTGACGACCGTGGTCCAGTGTCCTTGGACGTCGTACAATGCCATGGCTTAAGTCCTAAGCCAAACCCTGGTCACTCTGGACCCTTGTCGAGCATAGTCCATACCCGATGACCTGTAATAATAACGATAATGTAGGGCCTAAGTCCTAGGCCGAATCCTAGTCACTTCGGACCCTTATCGAGCATGGTCCATACTCAACAGCCTGAATAAGTCGATTTGCCACGTTCTGGCAAAGCGACTCACCCTTTGCCAGGTATAATCCATACCCAATCATCGTTTGCCAAAAACCAAACAAAAATCCAATCAAAATCCAATCCAAAATCCAAACCAAATCAGAAAATCAAAAATACATATCCAAAACCAAAACAACATCCAAACACGAGAATATTCATCCAAACAGAAGTCCAAACCAGAAAACAAACAAAATCCGGAGTTCAAACAAACTCCAAAACCAAGCCAAAAAAACGAGTATCCAATCCAAAAACAACAGATTTCACAAACCATAGCATCGCGGTTTATCACCATTCAGAGCATGCCCAGGTGCCATCTTCATCCCCGTACATGAGCAAATGACTTTGTCGTTTGCCAGTAGCTTGCTACTTATTACATAACATGCTAGTCAATTGATAACCAATCGACCATTATCCTTGGTCCTCACACCATCATTATTTGAGGTAGACGGTGCTCGCTCCTACTCCACCGCTGCATTCCGAGCCCCGACAAACTGTCTCAACTGTCCATTCCTCACATGCTCCTCAATTAGTCCTTTAAGTGCCTGCAGCTGTTTGGTATCGTGCCCATCCAAATTGTGGAAGATACAGTGCCTTCTTGATGCCCTTTCACGTTCATAAGGTTCTCTCCTAGCCGGCCTTTGATAGGGAAGGCGATTTCGGGTTTCAATGTATATCTGCTCCAATGTTTCATTCAATCCTGTATATGTAGAGAATTTTGGCTCTCTTAATCGTTTCTTATCTTTTCTGAGCCATCATCAAATTTCCTTTTTCCTCTTCCTTTATCCTTATTCGAGCTTCCGCCAGATGGCCCTCCATCCTCAGCCGCATACACCTCCCTTAACTTCAAATCTGTACATGCATCTTCTTGTCGGAGGAATCTCTTAGCTTCGTGAAAGAATTCCCCAAGATTGAGTGGTGGGTCCCGTATCATAGATAGTTTGAAATCTGAATCTTCTCTGACTCCTGAAACTGCTGCCGTTAAAACCATCGATGGATTCGGCCGATCCACCGAAGAAATTACCGCATTGAACCGAGTTAAGAATGCTCTGAGTGATTCATCCGTCCTTTGCTTTATCGACCTTAACGTCATCACATTCTTTGGTCTTTTAACATGAACCCGAAACTGCTTCAGAAACCTGTCCACCGGTTCCATCCACGTCCCGATAGATCCCTCTCCCAGCTGTCTGAACCGCATTGCAGCTGTGTCCGTTAAGTACAGAGGGAAATATTGGGCCATAACTTCCTCAAATGCCCCCAGCACTTCCATATGTCTTGTGTATCTCATCAAGTGATCAATTGAATCAGCCTTGCCATTATATACTTCCACGTTAGGTAGCTTGGACTCTGGTGGATTCCGAGCTATCCTGATTTCATGAGCAAACGGACTCCTATTACTCCTTCTAAATCTCTATTGGTCGAACCTCGGTGCATGGTTCGCCTGATAATCTCAGCCAATCCAGCATTGTTTGTCAGGGTTTCCCCCCAAGTCCCTGAAGGAATTTCGGTACATACTCTACATCCCGTGCTCTTACATTCCTGCCAGCATCCTGCCGTGTGGTGTTGACTGGAATCCCTCCGTGAACTATTTCATCGTTGTTGGGGGGTGTGTCCCCGAGCCTGGGTCCATCTGGATTAACAGGTGTATGCTGATTAGGGATTGGACCTTGTTGAGCTGTTCCATTTGATTGCCTCTTTGGTCCTTCTATTCCTGCTCTGTGGATCTGAACTCCTGAAGCTCCGACCGTCCCTGTTTGTCCTACCTGTCTGAGTAGGTTCTGCATCATTTCCTCCTGCCTTTTTATAAACTCTTCATACATAGCTCCCATCATCATTTCCATTTCATCTCGGGTGATGAAAGCTGAAGTCTGGTTGGCTTCGGATGAAGCCTCTTGACTTCCTTCATGTTGACTTCTCTCCGTCCTCTATCTTCTACTCGTTTGCCTTGTCATAGCTCTCTAGATCTGATTCCTTAAACCTTCAAACCTGAATCCCAAATCTGGTATAGCGGGTGCTAGTTGTTCTCAGTAAAAGCACCAAAGTGTTTGCACCAAAATTGGTCACAAACCCCGAACGTCGTGAAAGCACTAATATATGAACATAGATCAGCAATATCTGCGCACATATCTCAAAGCAAGAAAAATAGAGAACAACAATTCAGGAATAACAAACAATGACACGAGATTTATATTGGTTCGGCTATCTCCGGCCTACGTCCACTTCGAATGATAATCCTTTTATTGGTGTTCTTCGCTGATTACAGTTGATCACAGCGGATTACAATGAAGAAATTTAAGTACAACAGCAATGATGAAGTGTAAAGTTGAAACCGGCAGAGTCTGTACGTCAGATAACCAAAAAGATCCTTTTTTCTTTAGGCTTTAGGGGCCTATTTATAGGCGTAGTAGGCTGATACCTCGCTCAAACTTCGAAAGACTCCTTCTGGTACGTGAGTGGGCCCACGCGATCGATCCCATGAAGTTTCGACTCGATTCGTGATCGATACGAACCAATTTCGTATCGATCAAAATTTTGCCCAATGGATTTGAAACGTGGCATGAACCTTCCTCGGCTTGTACCTAAGCTCCTTTGAATATTTCATGGCATTTGGACATATGGATTGTGAGATACGGTCGATGCAATCTCGTATTTTTTGAAGGCTGCTGAGTTTGAATACATAGTTTCGTATCAGTCCCCTTCGTGTGGATCAAAGGCACGTGCTTGCTCGTGATGTGGTATGATAAACTAGAGTAGATCCATATTCTTCACCGCGTTGAACGCTTCTCCCCTCGTGTCGTGGATGCTCTTCATTCGTATCCACACATCGTGCTCACTCGCATCCATGATTTCACAACGTCATGTTCGCATCCATCGATCCATTCCCTTTTTCGTATCGATTCCAGGGGTGCATTTCGTGTCGATTTGGTAAATGTCGATCGATACGAAGTGACCACATGGAATGTGTCTGATCGATACGATATGTAGACGAAACGGGGACCAAAGAATGGATAGGAAAATTGTTCTCAGAATGGATTTAAGGGTTTCAATAGCTTCTTGTAATATAAGTAATGATGTAAATAATTATTTTGAAATAGTTTACGTATATTTATAAAGATGTTATTTAAAATATATAAATGGTATTTAAAAGTGAAGCAAGAAATTCTACAAATGAATTTTTTAAAAGTATTAAAGTGCTAAAGACGATTTATTTGCAAATGAAGCTTTCAAATGAATATTGCAAGTAAAATTTATATAAGTTTCTTTGAATGTAGAATTTAAAGATGTTATATAAATGGAAGAAAAAAATTGATTTGCGAAGTTCATTTATAGTAATATACTTGGCAAATAAATTTGAATCTCTATTTTACAAGTATATTTTGGAATATTTAATTGATTTCGAAGTACTAATAAGATATTTATTGGTTCACTTACTGTTTGAATTTTTTATTAAACCATAATAAATGTTTTTCCATGATTCGAATATTCATTTTAAAAAAGTGTGTGAAATTAATTATGAAGATTTGAAATTTTAAACTTTGATTTAGAAATTTAATGTAAGATTTGAGTATTCTGTTAGTTTCAGTTTAATAATATTGAGTTTATACTTATTTTAAAAATAATGAGTCTAATAAATTATCGGATTTAAGGAACTTTATTTTAAAGTTTATTGTAATGTTTTGAACTAAATTTCTAACATTATTTTAGACTGTTGAAAAATCTTTGCATAATTCTATGAGGATGTTTTAAATATATCTTATATTTTTACTAAGTGAATGAGGTTAAATATTTTAACTTAATTTTTAGATATGTTGAAATATTTCTTTTCTCTTCAAGGAAAAATACCAAAAACTTAAAATTTTATTCAATAACTGATTGGAGTTATAAAAATAAGTAGGACAGTAGAAGCTTAAGTAATATTTTTTTTGAATGATTCATTAATGACTTAAATATTTAATCGAAACCAAATTATGTAAGTGATTGATCTTTATATAAATAAATGAATGAAAGTTAAATGATGGAAAAAAACCAATCGAATAGACTTAAATAAATTTAAAATTCTTGTTGTTTGACTGATGGTAAGTTTGGAAAAGAATATTTCTAGTTGTTGAGGTTGTTTGACTAATATATTAAGTAATTATCTAAGGCAGTTGAGCGTAGGGTACACTTGACAGTTTATTCATCACCTTGCATAATTTAAGGTTTCTGAACTAAACAAATCGTTGGTTACTATGGATGTATGACATATTCTTTGGTTGCATAAATGGTTGTATTTTTTGTTTGTATATGTTTTATTTTTTTAATATGATACATATATTGCAATTATTAATATTATTGTTTTTCGGACCTCTCTGTACAAAGGAGACTCTGCCGAAATTTTAGACTTCGATTTTTTATAAATTTGAGTTATGTAACAACCCAGGAATTCATGACAATTGATTATCGTCAAATGACGATTTAATTAGTTGTTAATTACTGTTTGGAGTTTTTAAAAATCAAGTTTAAATTCATTCAAAAAATTTGTTAAAAAGGGTGGTGGGCTTTAAAATTCTCTTAGCCCATATTTTTGTTTGATGCCGTGTTATCTCAAGTATAACCGATTCCCCTTTGTATTTCCATTCGTTCAGTAACCCTAGAAACAAAGCAAACTAAAAAAAATGGCGGCATCAAATCTCTTCGTTCGTTCGAGAAAAAATTAGGGCCTCGACTTAGAACTGCTCGAGTGTTGATGCTCTCTTCTTCTGCTTAGGGCTGCCCTCGAATTCGAAAACCAAGTGAGTAAATAAAATTTACTCACATCCAGTTCAGACTTGGGTTTGTAGGGTTCTAATGCGGTGATTTTCGTTCGTATGATATTTGGTTTAAATCATCTTGCTGATTTTTGGTGACTTCGGTGATTTGATTTTGGGTTTAAACGTTGATGATTTTTGCTTTGACTTGAATGGCTTGATTTTTCGGTTCTTCAATTGGGTTTCGATGTTGATGATTTATCTTGGCCAATCCATTTTTGTTTTAATACTGGGATTAATCTATGACTTGTTTAATGTTGGTTGTAAGGTGAATTTACTTTGACTATTTTGAACTTGATTTTTGTAGTAGTCTGCACTTAAGTGATAACGCTTGATGTTGTTTTAAAAACAACCTGATACAGTTAAATCTCTGTAAATTGCTGATTTCGGCCACCTTACTGGGTTGCTTCATAATGTATACACTTTGATAATCAAGTTGTATTTTAGTAACATTGGGCCTTGACTTTATTTGTCACTTCGACATTGAACTGGTTTTGGGAAATTCCTGACGGTGTGTGTTCATAGTAGTTCCATTTTTGTTCATGAGCATTATATTTTAATTGTTGTTGAGGTTGGCTTTAGTCTTGTATCACCCGTATCTGCATTTGCTCGACCACTCATGTCTGCATTTGCTCGATCCAATTGCACAGTTGCATGGACTTATAATTTTAATGTTGCAGATGTTTCTTGATTTCTGGCCTTAAAAACACAAGTATATATATTATAAAATGTTAAGTAGTCAACCATTTCACTGCACTGGTCTTGCAACACTTTTATGTCCACTATTGCATTATGTTGCACCTGTTTTGCTGTGTCTTGTGTACATGCTGTGTTTTGTGTACATGTCGTGTCTTGTGTACATGCCGAGTCTCGTTAACCTTACTAGTGCATTGTTTGGTTCACATTGAATTCACTTGCATACTTGTGCCTCATGTAGTTGTTCACTATAAGCTTTGACTTTACCATTACCTAACTTTGGCACTGCCTACATGTAAATGCATCGAAGTCTGGGTATATGTACTGGTCACTGTGTTCATTGGTTAGTTTTATATCCTTGCATGTTAAGTTTGTACAAGTGTGATCGAACATTCATGTTACCCAAACCTGTAGTATGCCTTGACACTATGAGTAATGAAGGTTGTTTATTCAAGTCATATATGTGTTCTTGTATTACCTGCAGTCTGTTTTACATTTATAACTTGTTTATGAGTATTGGTGCTGCACTAAGTTGTTTTTAAACTTGGTTAGGATTTTCTTTGAGCATACATGCTGCAGTTTCATGTATTCTGGTTGTCATGTATGTGAAGCACTGTCACATTTAAGTGTACATCATTTGTCGCCAGTTACCATTTTTAGTCTGGTTCATCTTGTAGGCTTCCCTTCAACTTGAACTGTTTTCCTTGATTTTGGTTGTTGTTCCTTGGGCCTTCTGCATAGTTCATGTGCATTTTCTATTTAAGTTGCAATCTCCAGTTTCATGTAGTTGTTACTGTTGCCTTGAAATGATTGCCATCCTGTTCATGTGCATTAGCTTGCATTATTCATAACTGCATATATGTTTGGGTGGTCATGCCTTGGTGCCATTTGCTTTTAATTCATTGATTTTAGTTCGTTGATCTTTTGTGTACGTCATCACTGAAGTGGCAAGGCAGTGCACGCAAGCGTGAACTGCAGCCACTCGGTATTCATTGGGTACATCATCACTATAGTGAGAAGGCAGTGCACGCAAGCGTGAACTGCAGCCACACGGTATTGCTTTTATTGATATTTCAATTACTTTTGATCCATTGATCTTTTGCGTATTTCATATGCCATATTGGCAAGGAAGTACACGTTAGCGTGTACTGCAGCCAATTAGAATTGATGTTTTTAAGGGTTATTTCAATTGTTTAAATTGATTTAGTTTCATTTGACGATTTTGTTGTTATCTAATTATCTATTTGATAATTAGATTATGAGTTTCTAGTTATTTATTAACAATTAGATTTTGATGTTAATTGCCGATTAGGCAATTCTGATGTTTTTCTAAATTATCTTCATTAATAATCCTTTCATCTATCTTCGTTGATAATTTGAGTTTGTTGAATTATTGTTTAACACTATACTTGTTATATTCACCGTTATTCGATTTTCTTGTTAAAGGATCGGATAGGTGAATTTGTTTTGACTGTCATCCAATTTTTATTTAATTATTATTGCTTTTGTGCACTAATAACTGAGTTTAAATTAGATTGACCTGTGTATTATTTTCTTTGGAATTTAATACTCGGGTAAGACCGAGTATTTACAGGTTGTTGATATCTTACTTTAGGTTGCTGCTTGAGCTATGAAGTCACTTCATATCTTTTGGAGTCGTCGTCATTTATAGTAGTCGGTTTATTTGTATGGGAAGATATGTACTCATGTATATTATATACGATAATGTACTTGTATATGTAACTTCCAGAGTCGACAGTCGTAGTTGTATCATATGTACTGTATCACATGTATTGTAACTGACATCAGTTATTATATATATGATACTTTTGTTTTATCTGTGTTCCGCATTTATATTATCTGTGTTATTATTATATATATTGTCCTAAACTATTATGAACCATCGTAGATCGTTTTATACTGGAATTGGGTATGTCGATGGGAGTAAATAAATAAGAGATGAAAAATTAAAAATATATATCACTCCTATCGAAATAACCAATACTAGTGTAAGGCCTAACTACGGATGGCCGCTCCTATCCAGCCTTATTCTTCGTGATAACAGACAATATTTCTTTTAATACTCTTTGTTATTGCGAGCATAGAGGTGGGGCGTCACAAGTTATTTTCCTTATTTTTATTAAACTTAAATATGTAGGTTTAATTGTTTATAAATTGACTGTTTAAATAAAATATAACATATTTTTGGATTCCTTCTTGTTTCTTTTCGGGGACGAAAAGTTTTGAGTGAGAGAGATTGTAATGACCGACATTTTTAAACATTTAAAGTTATTAAATTAAATAAGATTTTTAAATAAAATTGTTAGGAATAAAAAAATTAAGACTTTATTGATACAAATTAGATTATATTACAAATTATGAGGTTAATTAAAATTTCTATTAATGACATATGTATGTAATAATATAGGGATGATAACAAATGTTAGTGTGTATTTTAATAATACTGGTTTGAATGATATTAACAATTTTCTGAATGTAAATTTCTATTTGATTAGAATAATAAATGTTAATAAGGAATAATAAATGTTTCTTGATTAAAAAAGAATCATATGTTTATTTATTTAAAATGTTTGGTAGTTAAAAGATTGATTTCAGAGATGATAAACTATTACTTGGTACGAAATGTATAATACCTGTTTGTATCCAATAGTGCACAAATATGTTTAAATCACTGTTTGATAGGAAATAATTTTTCTATTTTTCATTGCATTTATTTAGTCCATTTTGATGTTAACCTTTGTAATCAATTGAAATTAATGTAATTGTATAATTTCAATTAATAAGGGAGAGAACATTAAATTGTAAGTTTATAAGTGTAATTAAACATATCTTATGTTTTGTGAAAATGTAAGGAAATTTCTATTTAACGAAAAGAAGAACGTTTATATCAAATAAAATGAATGTTTCATTTGTGAATGTAGATTTAATTTCATTAGAGTAAAAAATAGAATGATTTGTTAAAAAAAGAAATATATATTTATTTGAACGTTATTTTAGCATACATATTGATTATTAGAATATGAATATAATTTATGTATGTTATTTATTACTGTGGTGTAAAACAACAAATTTATAAACATGTTTAAATGACTTAAGGAAACAATTGTCCTATTTCTCATCCATTTTGGTTTATCTGTTTTGAAATTTAACTTTGTTATTAATTGCAATTAATGTAATGGAAATATTTCGATTAAAAGGAAAGAAAATGTTGATTGCAATTAATAGATTTGACAAAAGAAACGCACGTTTTGTATTAAAAAGAAATGGTGCTTTAATGGAAATAAATGAATTGAACGTTTTCATTTTTAAGGTAAGTATAATTTTATTAATTGTGCGTAGATAAAAATTTATATGTGTACAAATTGAGTATTATTTGAGTGAATGAAATTAATTTGGTTACGTTGCGGAAAAAAATTGAATTTCGAAATGTGTATGTGGTCCCTACATTTCTTTTTTATTTATTTATTGCATGTACGTTTTAAAATAGTTACCTCATTATTAAAACTTGGTCCATTCGTTTTTCCTTAGGTTTAATACCTAGGCCTAAGCTTTTAGGCTATATTTAATTCTTTCCATCTCATTTATGGTTATAAATTTTTTTATTTTCCTTTGGTTTATAAATTTTCTCATTCCTACATACATTTCCTTATGCATTATCAATGCCTAAAGCATTTAAAACTAAACATGCATTTTGTCCCTCCACCATTATTTCCTTATTATTAAATAATCTATAATTTTATTTCTTCATTTGCATTTTAATTCCCCTAACACCTCATATTCATTTACTTTACATCTTTCAATACTACGTTTTAAGGCTGTTCATATTTTACATTATTTCAATTCGTAGTTTGTTTATATATACGTTATTAGCTTTTCATTTGTTTCCATCTTCATTCCTTTAGTCATATTTCATTTTTTAATCTCATCTTATGTAGCTTCATTTTTCAAATAAAACTTCCATCTCCCTTGTAACGACCCAGAATTTTTGATAATTTAAATTTGGATATTTAATTAATTTTGAATATCAATAAGAGGAATTTTTAAGTCGAACAATTTATTTATCGAATATTTGGATTTAATTGGTCAATTAAATCGATAATATAATAGTGAAATTCCAGAAATAATTTAATTTTGGGTTAAATAAGATTGAAAATGATTTGGAAAATTTTGTTATATCATATTAAAGTTATAGAAATGTTTTATAACTTTTAAAACTGAATTTTGAGATGATTTATAGAAATTGAATATTTTAATATTTAATTATCGACTGAAAAATAGCCAATTTTTGAACAGTCTCAGAATTGAACGAAACCAGTTCCATTGGGTCCGGAATATTGAATTATTGCCGGATTTCAAATTTCATATTTTTCGGAAATGTTATGTGGACACACGGTGAGAAAACGCATAGAAATTTTAGAACGAATTCGATTTAAATTTAAAATTTAAATTGGTCAATATCAGCCATTGTCATTTCAAAGCCACCATATGCTGTTCAAGCAGACCTACTCCCTGTTAATCACGTACATTTGTCCCATCCCTTTCCTTTTAAAAAAAGGCGAGCAACACAGAAGAAAAACAATAACTCCCTTCCTCCTTCATTTTAAAAATCAAAATCAATCAAAGAAATTATTGGCCGGCCGCTCCTCCTCCCTTTGTTATTAACAGGCCGTGCTATTTTCTTCTTCCAGTTCAAATCAAATGGCCGCGATTTTCACAGAAAGAAAAAAAAACGAAAAAAAAATAGAGAAAATGGCCGAAGCCCTAAATCGAAATCGCGGGGGGGGGGGGGGGGGGGGGTGTTTGCTGTTTCGAGTGGCGCGTAAGGAGGATAGTGGGGGCTCGTGCTAGGGTTTAGCGAGGCAGTTCGCGATTAGTTTTGGGTGGTAGTTTCGTGAGCTCGAGGTGGGTCTGGGATGGAATCGACGGCGGCATCAAAGGTCGAGGGGGATGTCTCGAGTTGCTGGGGCGTCGCGTGTTGGTGCTCGCGTGGGGTCGAGGAGATCGATTGCAGATCTGGAAGGCGGCTTGGTGGCGTTCGTGTGGGTGGCCGTGGCTTTCAAATTTGCAGAGAGGTATACCTAATTTATTTTGAAATTAGTTCGTTAAATTTTATATGAAAAAAAGTTACTAAAAAAGAAAAAAAAATGCGGTAAGATTTCAAATACAGAACTGTTTAAAAAAAAAAAACCAAAACCAAAATTTAGTTAAATGAATTTATTTAGGGCACTCAAAATAATTTGTTAAAGGAAATGTAGTTTAAGATTTACTTTTTAAATAAATTTATAAACAAGAATTATATATATAGATAAAACTGGTAAAAGGAAATTTTTTGTTAATAATAATAACAATTGGATTTTTAAATTGTTTATGTTATTTAAGTATGTGTATGAAATTAAATAAATACACATACACTCGTTTCGATTTAATAGGTTTTTCTAAAATAATTTATTAAGAAGATTAGTTTAACTTATTTTTGGTACCAAATTTATTATCAAAGGAAATTTAGTTTAAATAATAATTAGTTGAAGTTAAATCTACTAAACGAAAAATAAATAGTCACGCAAATCGATTTGATAAATTGTTGAAGTTAAAATTTTAAAGACAGGAATATTATTTTTAGAAATGTGAAAAGTTTGTATAAAAGGAGAATTAGTATAAAATTTAAATTTTTGGTTAATTTATTAAAGCTATTGGTTTAAAACAAAACCATTGAATAATTAAGATTACAAAACGAAAAATTATTATTCGATCACTTCGAATGTTAATTAAATTGTATAAATTGTTTATCAAGGTATAAATCAAGGGAACGAGCTGAAATGGAAATGGATTGCAATTAAAAAGCTAAGGTGAGAACTTCTCACTCAAAAGGGTTTGTTAAATTTTAAATAGTTATATTTAAAATTTGTTGATTGATTGATTGATTGCTTGGTTGTGATATTAGATACAGTAGGATATACTATATATAGCAATATATATATATATTGGAATATGCATATATTGCAGTTGATTGATTTCCCGCATTGTATAGCGGATGAGACCCTATTGCGCCGCCTATTAAGCGGATATATATTTTATAAAATCCCATATACCGCGATATTCCACCTCGAAGTGGAATTGGTATTGTGCTAACATCTTTGGATGCAGGGAAACAGGTTGGAGGGATCCAACTGGATTCCTCACAAATATTTATTTGATTATAGATATTGTGTGAATTGTGATTATCATATTGATATATGATATTTGTTGCTATGATTGGCTATTGGATGCTGTTGCATCATCGGATTTATTTTTAAAGTTAAAAATAACGATTTTTACTTTTAAAAGGATTTTAAAGTGATTCTTCCAAAGTATATGTTTTATTTAATTTTTGAATTGATTCACTTTAAAATAAATAAACATATAAGTTTTTATGTTATAAAAATTAATACTTTTATAAAATATAACCCAAAAGGAAAATTTTAAAATAAATAGATTTATAAAATAGTTAAATTTGGGTTTTGAATAGTTATCATAAATAGTTATATGAGAGATTTTATAAATTGATATTTATAAATTAAATTTGTTGGAATTATGAAACGAGTCTATTAAGTGTTAAGTTGATGTATAAAATGAATTTCATTAAAACTTATAGATTTATAAATCGTGAAAGTTATAAGATGAATAGATGATGAAAATAAAAGTTTTATAAGTAATTAACTTATGAAAATGGATTTTGGCCATTTAAAGGGGATATTTATAGAAATTGTTAATAAAGGAGGTTTTTATAATTGAAAACTGTTATAAAAAATAAAATAAAGGAATCTTATCAGTGATAAGATTTAGAAATTTGTGAAGTTGTAAAAGAACGGTTTAGTAAATAAATGGATTATAAGCTCTTAACGTATAATACGAACCTTTGGTATAGAAATTGGATTTATAAATTGAATTGGATTAATAAAAGAGATTTATAAATCGAAGTTATGAATAGGAATGAAATTTATAAACATTGTTATAAATTCGAAAATCAATTGAATTTGATAAATTGAACATAGAAGTTTATTAAAGAAGTTATATTCACGATTTTGAACAGTGAATATATCATTAATAAAAATGGAAATATTTTGGGAAAGGAATGTTTTAAATAGAATTTAAAACAATTTAAAGGTGCTTTAAAATGCATTAAGTATCGAATACCTAGATTTCAACATTCATTGTTGAAATAGACGTTTTCGAGAAATAAAAGGGAATGGAAACATAGATTTCAACATTCATTGTTGAAATAGACGTTTTCGAGAAAATAAGGAAATGATGGACTATAACACTGTTGTTATAGTCAATGGTTTCCGAAAGGAAATATTTTTGTATAGTATTGGGATTTATATATCTATTTAATTTCGAATCCCTATACTAGTGATTTTGGGTTGTCGTAACGATGTTTTACGCAACATTCGTTTTGACCCAAATAAATGTGAATAAAAGAACGTTTTCCTTAAAGAATGAAATATATACTTAATAATGGTTTAAGTATATTGAATATTTTCAAATTGTTGAAAATAAATAAGATTTGTGAAATATTTATTATTAAACAAGTATGGGAATACTTTTCCAATATGAAATGGAACGTTTTTGAGAATTTATCTTTTTGAAGATAAATTGGAATTGAATATTTGAAATCTATTGAAAAATGTAGATCAGTAGATATTTTGAAATATAAATTCACTATGGAATTTATAAGTGGAAAGGGAAAATTGGTTTTCAAAATAAACGTTGTTTATTTTTGAAGTGTGGAAAATTTTATATCTTGTAAAGATATTTTTGGGAAAATAAATAATTTGAGAAATTATTTGGAATCTGGTGATGTTGCGCATCTTTATTGATAGTTAAATAACCGACTATCAATATTTACCTTTAAATAGGTATTTGTTGTGATTGTTTGAATTGGATGCCACACTTATTTTTAAATAAGCGCTCACTATTCGGGTTAACCGGGAAAGGACCATGGGGTCGTATAACCCACTCTGAGTATGTAATACGTCGTTATGAATTGCATTTGAAGACCGATGTTGAAGACCGGATATTTGTGAAAACGATGGATTACCGTCGAGTTACTCTGCATCGGCTGATCTCCGATATAGAGGTTTTATCACCCTTAGTGACGGGTTGTCCGGACGTGATTAGTGAATATCCGGATTGCAAAGGCTTCTTTGGAAGTGCCTTCGGTTCCGTTCGATCCCAGAACGGACTTGTATGGATTGTATGTCTGACGTTACAATTTGAGATGTAAAGCTGGTTTCTATCAAATATATTTCTGTTGGTGGCGGAGAATTTATTCTCTTAGCTTAACACCCTTCTCTGAGACATACGAGCTCAGAGGTTATATAGTTGATGGTTACTAGTGATACATTCCCGAATTGGTAACGTGGCATTCTGAGTGTTGCTGTGAAATGATCGTTGAATGATCATTTGTGATAGGATCATTTGTTTGATCATCTATCTTGATGATCATTTCTTTGATCATTTGTTGACCCAAAGCACCGCTTTTGTAAAGCGTGGCTTTGTGGACGAGACTTCGTCGGACCTCACACCCCGGAAATGGTCAAAACAGGAAGAATGCAGCAAGGTTATTAGGGGGTAGCGCCCCTTTAGTATATGTCATTCCTTCTGGATAGAGGTGGTATCATGGTATGGAGCCCAGATACTTAACCGATGTGGTTAATGCAAATTTATTACTTTGTGGTTGTTGGAAATCGGGGATCCTCGGATATAGATCGGTTACGATCGGGGAATGACATATTCGTGTCAGTAGTTACCCAGTTAGGGGTAACCCGGCCTTGTGTTGGCAGAGATCCGGTTAGGTTCTCGGGACGTCATTCCAGAGGCGTTTCCATGTGGCAATGGGAAGTTCCTTGGCCTGACCATTTGTTGGAAATCCAAAGAAACAATACGAGCCTTGTACGGTTTTAGTTGTAGAACCTGCCATTTAATATGGTAGCTATAGCGGGCATAATATAATGGTACCTATGCTGGCTAAGATTTATATTCTACTTTCGAAATTGTTTTCTACACTATACACTAATAATAATATCAAAAATGATTTGATTTTGCGTAGTAAGCATCTTTGACTACATAAGGAGAAACCTCCTCCAAGTCTGCGTTTGCATTGTGTGTGTGGCGGGAGACCTTATGGTAGTTTCATTTTCAAAAAGCATTGCGAATTTTTCTTTTAAAATTTCTCCTGTTCCTTGTTTAAAAGATAAATAACTGTTTTAAGTTCTCACACCAGTCACATGACTGACCTGGAGTTTATTGTTCCCTTCCTAAACTCTGGGTGCCCACCAATTTCCACACGGGCAGTCGGAGTTAAGGTCTATCAGGTCATTCTGGATTTAGGAGTGCTGCGGAGCGCAGGAGGCGAGCTGCATATTGAGACGTACCACTTGTATATGATATTATACTATGTATTATTCCGCTGTGTATTCTGTATGAGGACAAGTTTATATAACTGTCCATTGATGTATTACTCTGTTGTCTATTGTTGTTGTAAACTCAGATAATGATGTAATATATAAAATATTCAGTTCTTTTGTTTTAATTAATATTCATTTATCTATTATATGTTGTTCCGCTGCGATGGTTAGATTCTGATATTGTTCTGTTGTTCTTTTTCTGTTCTTCTTCTATCTTTTTCCCTCTTCTTCTCTCTTGTTCTTCGACTTTCTTTTTCTTCAACCATAACGGTTCGGTTTTTCGGCAACAAAAAATCGCAGTCGTTACATTTGGTATCAGAGCATATGGTTAAGCGACAACCTTAGCTATGTTGGTGTGATATCCCGGAAATTTGGGCAATATAAATTTAATAATCTGTGTTTTAAATTTGATTTGATTTGATAATTTTAATAATAAAATTTGGAATTTGATTTAATAATCATGTTTTAATAAATATTTAAATGGAAAGATTTTATTCTTTTAAATAAATAAATTGTTTTCTGTTTATAATATATATATTTGTATGTATTGTAGATTGATAAATTTTGATTTTTGAATTTAGTAAAGGAAGTGATTTTCTAATTCTAATTTATTTTTAGTAAATGAATTAATTTTCTAGCTTTAATTCATATTTGGTGAATTGGAAGATTTGATTTAAACTTAACATTTAACTTTTCAAGACAATTAGTAAATAATTATATGGTTTATATTAAAGGAAATTCTTATCTGTTTAAATTTATATTTTTAGTTAACTTAAATATGAAGTTAAATTTGATTAACATCAAAGCTTTGTTTTATTTTCTTTTTAAAGTATTACTTGAAATTTGATAAGAAGTTTAAAATACAAATTACATATGTCTTAATTTATTAAGTAATAAAAGTAATTTATAATCTCTTTTATAAATTTATTTAGAATTGCTTAATTTGTTATTTTTAAATAAAAATTATAATGCTTAAGTTCTTATGAACATAAATAGTTTTTGTAAGGGATAAAATTTGTTGTTTTTAATTTTAATAGAATTTTATATGCATTTATATGTAACTTGATTTATTAAAATTTGATTTGATAAATTTATTTAAAATATGAATTTAATGTATTGTATTCAAGGGAATAAACACTTAAAATATTTGAATAAGATTTTATTCATAGTTGTTTGTCTCATTTCTTTTTAATAAATTAAAAAGAGGTAAATTCATGTATATATACATAAGCATGATAAATTGAGGTTTTAAAGTATTTATAAACAATTTAAAATTAAAATTTAAATACAAAATTACATATGTAAATTTATTTACCATCTTAAAGGACATGTGTTAGTTATAAAATAAACTATTGTGACAAATGTTAAGGATAGAGACAAGTGTCTCATTAAATTTCTTTTTCTTTTATTTTTAATTAAATCAAGAATTTTGTTTATATAAACATATCTTCTTAACTTCATTTTTCTTTTCCCTATTCTTCTTTAAACTTAAGAAAGTTTCAGATCTAAATCTGAAAATTCTTGTGCATGCAAAATCAGTAATCTTCCCTCAACTATTCAAATCAAAAACAATTCTTAAACCTGCAGTCCTCTAATTGAAATCACTGCATTTCTGTTTGAACTTCATCAAATTTGCATGCATCTGGAAAATTCAATTTGCAACTAAAAAAATATAGGAGAATACAAACCTGCATGCAACTATGCTGCAGTCCTCTGTTGAAAACCATATTCAAAACTGCATGAATCATGGGGACAAGGAAATAAATTTGCAGTTTTAAAGCAAATAAAAGATGAGACTGTAAATAGGCAAATGCAGTATAAAGTAAGAAGGGGGAAAACAATCATGCAAAATGACATCTGCATTTTTACCAACCTGGAAACAAGCATGCAAATGAAGTATGGAAGCAATCATGCAAATGTAAATCTGGAAAAAAACAAAGTGCTACATCATTTCAAGTTTAAAAAGAATCTGAAGTCCAAAGATTTCTTAAGCAAAGCTTCTGCAGTTTTTAAAATAAATGAGATCTGAAGTTTTCAAATTTAAGCAACCATCAGATTCTAGTTCTTCTTGAACACAGAGGCTCTGCTCATATAGGTGAGTAACATTTTTAACAAATATAATTTAAGTAATTATAGTTGCTTAGTTTATTCAGTGGTAATCTTTCTGAAGTGGATGAATTAGATGTTATACTCTGTTATATGCATGTTGCACAGTGATATTGTTTTGCCTGTTTTAGTTTTCCAGGTTATTGTTATGTTCAAAAACATGACTTCATGAAAAAGAATCAATGTTATAGTTTAAGTTTTTAAACCTAGTATGTTATGCAATATAAATTAGAGTTTCATCTTATAAAAGAAAAGAAAAATGAGAATGAAGTTGTGATGACACAGGATAAGCAAAATCAACAGAGTAAAATTTATAAAATCAATATGTAAATGTTCCAGATTTAATTATTTAAGCTTATAAACAAGTTACTTGATCTTTAACTTGATTATTAAGACTATAATCTAAAATTTTAGTTTGCAGTCAATGAAGTATTTCTGGTTTAACCAGAAAATACATTTTGGTTGAGTTCTGTCAATTTAGAGAAATGTAGATGCCTGAGTTTCTTTTGTTGTTGTAATGATGTGTGTAGATTATAGTAAAAATAATAGATGGTGAAATTAAAGCAGTATGGCAGAAGAAATTTGGGTTTGAAATTATGAACCCTAGTTTTACCGTGCCTAAGAAATTGGATCGATGGAATCAAAGTAGATAACCGAGCTTTACCAATTTTGAGTTGATGATAGATTGTATATGGGAGGAGTAGTGGCCGGAATTGTAGTCTCTCTGGTGGTCAGGATTGGATGGTTGAAGCATTTTCCAGTTGGACATTCTTCAGTATTTTGAGCTCGAATGCAAGTTTTGAATTGGGGGTTCTGATGAGAATTGGATGGTCGGAGTTAAGTTGGGGGGGTAGTCGCCGACTTGCTCAAGGGGTCGCGAGTGATTGGAAGTGATGGCGGCGGTGGTGTAGGTGCACGAGGTCAGTGGTGTATCAGTTGAATTGGGGGAGATGAGTTTCAGCGTTGTCTCGAGTCATTTTATGTTTAGCTCGAAGTTCCTGAACGTTGGACTCGAAGTAAGGGGTTTGGGAACTCGAAGGAATTGTTGTAGTCTCGGGTTTAGCTTTGTTACAGGGTTTTGGGGTAAATCTGTTACAACAGGTTTTTGTATAAACTGTTTTGATTTAAAATTTAAATTGATTTTAAGATAAATTTTTAAAAGAAATTTTTTTTACTCGAGTTAATTTACTTTTAGCTCGGGTTGGTTGTTGAAGTTTGAAATTTGACTTGTTTTCAAAATTTAAAACTAAATTTAAAAATGGAAGCTAGAATTTAAAGAAAAGTTTTAAATCTAACTTAAATTATAGATTCTAGTTATATTGAATCTTAAAGTAGAAAATGAGGAAGTATTTAAAATCAAATTTTGTTTTAAAATAACTTTGATAGAGTTTATTGTTTAAAATGTTTTTAAAAGGAATTTGAATTTAAATTGGAAATTGAAATATGTAGTAATATTTAAATAAAGTTTAAATTTGATTCAAATCTAATTTTGAATCTCTGGTTTAAAATGAATTTAAGTCTATAAATTGAAGTATTAAACCAATTTGAATAATAATGTAAAATCTAAATGGTTTTAATTTAAGAAGAAATTGGTTTAACTTTTATAATAAAAGTATTATTTTCAATTAAGGATTTTAGATTGATTTTAACTTGTTAAAGTTAAGAATGATATAATGTGTTATATTTCATTTAATTATTAGAGTAATTAAATGAATAATTAATTTATTTAATAAGTTAATGAAATTAATAATTACTTAAAGTAATTAAGAGTTAATCTTAAAGGTTTAGGATTAATTATTCCTTGAATAATTAACTTGTAATTAAGAATAATTTATTAAATAAAATTAGTTTTAATTAATGATTAATAATTAATTAATCAAGTAATAATGGATTTAATTAAGTTTTAATTAATACTTAATTATTTAATTAATTAGGGATTAATTAATGAATTAATTAATGATTAATTAACTTGTAATGATTAAAAATAAGTTAATTACTTTGAAAAATAATTAATAAGTTGTTAATAGTTAATGAAGGTCATTAACTGAGGATTATTTTATAATTAATTAATGTGGTTAATTTTAATTATTAATTAGATTAATTAATTTAAAGATAATCAATTGTGAGTTATTAAGTATAATTACTTATGGAAGTGATTAGGGAATTAATTACTTATTGTAATTAATTAAGTTAATTTGATTAATTTAAGTTAATTAATTCATTTTAATTAATTTAAATTTAATCAATGGATGAGTTGTGAAAGATAATTACTTAAAGAAATTAAATAAAGAGGAATTACTTAGAGAAGTAATTAATGAGTAATTACTATATGTAATTAATTGAAGGTGATTGTTGATGAAAGTAGTTTGAGTATAATTACTTTGTAAATTAATCTAGAGATTAATTGGAAACAATTAATCAGGGGTAGATAATTATTAAATGGAGTTAATCAAGGGTGATTAACAGTTGTGATTTACATGAAGATTAATTACTTAAAGTAATCAATGAAATTGGAAAATGTAATTAGAAGATCATTAATTATTATAATTAATGATGTAATTAAGGTTGATTAATTAAGATTAATTAATCAATAATAAGTGACTAAAGATAATTAATTTAGGTAATTAATTAAGAAAGTAATTAAAGGTTAATTAATTTGAGAAATTAATTAGTAAATAATTACTTGAATGTAATTAAGAGTTAATTAATCAAGGATGATTAATTAAAATGGATAATTGAATGATGATTAATTAATTGATTAATAATTAATCAATAGTGATATAAGTAAGGTTTATTTGATGAAGAAACTAATTTAATTTACTTTAAATTAATAGAATGATGTAATTAATTTAATTTATTTTAAATTAATTATATTTTGGTGTGGTTAATTATTGCTTATATGGTTGGCTAGTGTTGTTTACCCTGATTGGTTTGAATCTCAAATATGAGATAGATTATGTTGAGTGATTTGGATGCATTGGTTGCATTGTGATGTTGATATAGATTATCTTTTGGATAATGATAATATGGTTTATCTGGTATGATGATAATGTTGATTTTCCGTTGTGTATCTATGATTTATCTATTTGTATGGATATAGATAATTGAATTGTTTTAAACCTTTAAAACAACTTGGCCTTAAAAGACACGCTTTGGATTTCGATGAGACCGGGATCGGGTTTCCATATTTGGGGATCTGAAAACCACATCGTTTCCAAATAACGTTAGGTCGTTAATCCAAGTGGAGCGAGTGAAGACTCGAGGTGTAAGGGCTATACGTCAGTATAACTCTGTGGGTGATTCCGTAATGAGTTTGACGGAATAGTGCTTATAGATTCGAGATGGTGAATCTGAGTGCAAGGGTTATCGTCGTTAACTCTGAGGGTGATTCCAAAATGAGTGTAACGAGATAATGCCTTCGGTTTCGTTCGAACCCGGAACGAACTTGTATGGATTGAATGCTTTCAGAACATCGTCAGGTGGACGATGAGCATTCTAAGAGATGTGTCCTCTAAAGGTAATCGTAGCTTCAAGCCTCATCAACCGGGAATGGCTAAAACAGGGGAGGTGCAGCAAGGCTTCGTGGGTCGCACCCACTAGAGAGCAAGATTGATCCCTGTCTAGAGGTCCCTTTTTATTTCGGCTGTGTGGGCAGTTGGATGTACACCAACTGCGGGGTTGTCTTGTTCGGAACTGTTCAGTAAGGAACGGGTCCGGCCTTGTGTTGCAGGGGATGAAGGGAGTAATCCTCGGTACGGTGATCTAGGCCACGTACTGTGACGGGCGGTACCCCAGTAGCCCGGCCATTGTATGGAATCCACAATCCAATAAGTGCCAACGGTTTTGATTGTATTACCCACTTTTGTGGCTAGTAGCTGGAATTTAATCATGTAACAATTTCGGCTATTTCTTATTTATTTGAAAACCCTAGACACTATTATAATATCACTGGATTTCCTATCAAATGTTTTGGTTAGCGTAAGGTAAAAACTTTTCCATGTTTATGTGTGGGAAGTCTTACGTGATACCTTTCTTTTCAAAAGGTTTTTGAAAGTTAAGCAACTTTAACCTGTTACTCACACCAGACCCATGTCTGACCCGGAGTTTATTTTTGTTTTTCATAAACTCTTGGGTACTCAAATTTTTACGAGTAGCCATGGGATTCAGGTTAGCTTTGACGAATTATGGAGGAGCAATGGAGCAGGAGGCTTCTGCGTTAGAGATATAGTATTCCGCTGTGTGATCTGTGTTTTGTCTCTGAGTTGTATTATGTTGTAAATACTAGACAGGTGTTTATAACTGTCTAGTATATGTGATGTGTTTGCTGTGTATCTCTGATTGGTATTGTATATTATGTAAATACTTATGTTATTAATATAATTTATTCGTTCCGCTGTTGAGATTCTAGTGTTGTTTTCTTCTTTCTTTTCTTTCTTCCTTCTTCTATCCATTTCTTTCTTAATTGATGATGCGACTTTTTCTAGGGAGAAAAAGTCGGGTCGTCACAGGTGGTATCAGAGCGTTAGGTTGAGTGAATACCTAGGCTCTGGAGTGGCGTCTATCTTGAGAGAGCATATTTGTAGTTTTATTATATATATATTTATATAATTACTTCTACATATTTGTTGGGTTACCTATTCGGGTTTTCCAATATAGGTTATAAAGGTAGATAAGGTAGTGGGTGTGTAACACAACTACTACCCTTGGTTGAAGTAAATGTTGAGGTTGGTAGTGATTCTATCGAGACTGTAGATCAAATACCGTCTCAAGTGAGTTTTCTTGGAGTATAGGATTTCATAGATCTCTGAAGGTAACCTGTAAAGAGGTGAGTCTGCTTCGAAGTTGTGACTGGATTTAGCAGGATGGTTCTGTCCGTCTGAAGCCGGAGTTTCTCGAAGAGCTTTGGTTTAGGAAGTCTTTGGCATCGGTGTCAGCAGTACAGCTCAGAGTGTTCTGTGCTGACAAGAAAGTCTTTTGGTTAGCAGTTTTTCTGAAGATAGAATTCAGAAGTAGCAGAGAAGATTCCATTTTTACGATGGAATGGCTAGTTAAGCGTATGCTGTTCTGATTGGTAAAGAGAGGACAGTTTTCTTTGGATATTAGGCCGGGTTGATCGCAAAAGTGACTTGCGATAGTTTGAATGTTCTCTTGAGCTATGAAGAATTTGTCCATACTTGGAGATTGAGTTTTCTTATCGACTGGATTCTAGGAGTGATACCGGAGGTTTAGTGAAGCAGCTTTGGATCAGATGGGGAATCTGAGTTTTCTTCTATGGATCTGTTGAACCATATTTCTGAGATATGTTGTCCTGTTGTGTTCGAGTTTTTCTTCTGTTTCAGATCAGAGTTGCGCAGCGGAAGCAGATTGGAAGTGCTTTTGTTTTATCTTTTCCGGATAATAGAAGTAAGTTGATCCTCTGATGTTTGTGGAGTATAGTTGGAGTTTTTGGTTTGGAATTGATCTTGAGGAGATCATTTGGTTGGATTGTTTTGGTCCAGTTTGTTTCTAGAGACATCAGCAAAGGTTGAGCTGATCAAGAGAGTTAAAAGTAGCTCAGGATCGTCAAGAGTGTTTGGTGAATAAGAGACGAAGGAGTTTGGATTATGGAGTCGGAGATTTGATCTTGAATAAGTTTTCTCCGATCTGAGGAGCTATAAGATTGAGTAAGACTGGGTAAGTCAGCTTTGAGGTTTTTGGATTCTTTTCTGTGTTCTTGTGAGAATTGGCGTTTGGTTTTCAGGATTGAATTGCCAGTTTGGATAACTGGAATTTGATGTGTTTCACGTATCTCTGAGGGAGTACATGTATGGTTTAATTCTGGTTATGAAACCAGCAGTTCAGGAGGATGTGATTGTAAAGTCAGACTCGTCTGTAGTCTGATATATATTGTTTTGTTGGTAGATAGAGTTGGATAGGAGCTCTATAGCTAAATAGTATTGATTGTTTAGATTCTATAGAGCGAGTATTCCGATATATATACCGGGGAAACTCGTGAAAATTTTATCCAGTTTTCTGGATAATTAGATTTGTTTTGCTTGATTGGTTGCTATGGTTGTTAGCATATGTTTGATAATATATGCTTGTGTTTTAAAATAAAATCTTAAGATGGATTATTAAATTATCTTTGTTTTAAATTTCGGGGACGAAATTCTTTTAAGGGGGAAGGAATGTGATATCCCGGAAATTTGGGCAATATAAATTTAATAATCTGTGTTTTAAATTTGATTTGATTTGATAATTTTAATAATAAAATTTGGAATTTGATTTAATAATCATGTTTTAATAAATATTTAAATGGAAAGATTTTATTCTTTTAAATAAATAAATTGTTTTCTGTTTATAATATATATATTTGTATGTATTGTAGATTGATAAATTTTGATTTTTGAATTTAGTAAAGGAAGTGATTTTCTAATTCTAATTTATTTTTAGTAAATGAATTAATTTTCTAGCTTTAATTCATATTTGGTGAATTGGAAGATTTGATTTAAACTTAACATTTAACTTTTCAAGACAATTAGTAAATAATTATATGGTTTATATTAAAGGAAATTCTTATCTGTTTAAATTTATATTTTTAGTTAACTTAAATATGAAGTTAAATTTGATTAACATCAAAGCTTTGTTTTATTTTCTTTTTAAAGTATTACTTGAAATTTGATAAGAAGTTTAAAATACAAATTACATATGTCTTAATTTATTAAGTAATAAAAGTAATTTATAATCTCTTTTATAAATTTATTTAGAATTGCTTAATTTGTTATTTTTAAATAAAAATTATAATGCTTAAGTTCTTATGAACATAAATAGTTTTTGTAAGGGATAAAATTTGTTGTTTTTAATTTTAATAGAATTTTATATGCATTTATATGTAACTTGATTTATTAAAATTTGATTTGATAAATTTATTTAAAATATGAATTTAATGTATTGTATTCAAGGGAATAAACACTTAAAATATTTGAATAAGATTTTATTCATAGTTGTTTGTCTCATTTCTTTTTAATAAATTAAAAAGAGGTAAATTCATGTATATATACATAAGCATGATAAATTGAGGTTTTAAAGTATTTATAAACAATTTAAAATTAAAATTTAAATACAAAATTACATATGTAAATTTATTTACCATCTTAAAGGACATGTGTTAGTTATAAAATAAACTATTGTGACAAATGTTAAGGATAGAGACAAGTGTCTCATTAAATTTCTTTTTCTTTTATTTTTAATTAAATCAAGAATTTTGTTTATATAAACATATCTTCTTAACTTCATTTTTCTTTTCCCTATTCTTCTTTAAACTTAAGAAAGTTTCAGATCTAAATCTGAAAATTCTTGTGCATGCAAAATCAGTAATCTTCCCTCAACTATTCAAATCAAAAACAATTCTTAAACCTGCAGTCCTCTAATTGAAATCACTGCATTTCTGTTTGAACTTCATCAAATTTGCATGCATCTGGAAAATTCAATTTGCAACTAAAAAAATATAGGAGAATACAAACCTGCATGCAACTATGCTGCAGTCCTCTGTTGAAAACCATATTCAAAACTGCATGAATCATGGGGACAAGGAAATAAATTTGCAGTTTTAAAGCAAATAAAAGATGAGACTGTAAATAGGCAAATGCAGTATAAAGTAAGAAGGGGGAAAACAATCATGCAAAATGACATCTGCATTTTTACCAACCTGGAAACAAGCATGCAAATGAAGTATGGAAGCAATCATGCAAATGTAAATCTGGAAAAAAACAAAGTGCTACATCATTTCAAGTTTAAAAAGAATCTGAAGTCCAAAGATTTCTTAAGCAAAGCTTCTGCAGTTTTTAAAATAAATGAGATCTGAAGTTTTCAAATTTAAGCAACCATCAGATTCTAGTTCTTCTTGAACACAGAGGCTCTGCTCATATAGGTGAGTAACATTTTTAACAAATATAATTTAAGTAATTATAGTTGCTTAGTTTATTCAGTGGTAATCTTTCTGAAGTGGATGAATTAGATGTTATACTCTGTTATATGCATGTTGCACAGTGATATTGTTTTGCCTGTTTTAGTTTTCCAGGTTATTGTTATGTTCAAAAACATGACTTCATGAAAAAGAATCAATGTTATAGTTTAAGTTTTTAAACCTAGTATGTTATGCAATATAAATTAGAGTTTCATCTTATAAAAGAAAAGAAAAATGAGAATGAAGTTGTGATGACACAGGATAAGCAAAATCAACAGAGTAAAATTTATAAAATCAATATGTAAATGTTCCAGATTTAATTATTTAAGCTTATAAACAAGTTACTTGATCTTTAACTTGATTATTAAGACTATAATCTAAAATTTTAGTTTGCAGTCAATGAAGTATTTCTGGTTTAACCAGAAAATACATTTTGGTTGAGTTCTGTCAATTTAGAGAAATGTAGATGCCTGAGTTTCTTTTGTTGTTGTAATGATGTGTGTAGATTATAGTAAAAATAATAGATGGTGAAATTAAAGCAGTATGGCAGAAGAAATTTGGGTTTGAAATTATGAACCCTAGTTTTACCGTGCCTAAGAAATTGGATCGATGGAATCAAAGTAGATAACCGAGCTTTACCAATTTTGAGTTGATGATAGATTGTATATGGGAGGAGTAGTGGCCGGAATTGTAGTCTCTCTGGTGGTCAGGATTGGATGGTTGAAGCATTTTCCAGTTGGACATTCTTCAGTATTTTGAGCTCGAATGCAAGTTTTGAATTGGTGGTTCTGATGAGAATTGGATGGTCGGAGTTAAGTTGGGGGGGTAGTCGCCGACTTGCTCAAGGGGTCGCGAGTGATTGGAAGTGATGGCGGCGGTGGTGTAGGTGCACGAGGTCAGTGGTGTATCAGTTGAATTGGGGGAGATGAGTTTCAGCGTTGTCTCGAGTCATTTTATGTTTAGCTCGAAGTTCCTGAACGTTGGACTCGAAGTAAGGGGTTTGGGAACTCGAAGGAATTGTTGTAGTCTCGGGTTTAGCTTTGTTACAGGGTTTTGGGGTAAATCTGTTACAACAGGTTTTTGTATAAACTGTTTTGATTTAAAATTTAAATTGATTTTAAGATAAATTTTTAAAAGAATTTTTTTTTACTCGAGTTAATTTACTTTTAGCTCGGGTTGGTTGTTGAAGTTTGAAATTTGACTTGTTTTCAAAATTTAAAACTAAATTTAAAAATGGAAGCTAGAATTTAAAGAAAAGTTTTAAATCTAACTTAAATTATAGATTCTAGTTATATTGAATCTTAAAGTAGAAAATGAGGAAGTATTTAAAATCAAATTTTGTTTTAAAATAACTTTGATAGAGTTTATTGTTTAAAATGTTTTTAAAAGGAATTTGAATTTAAATTGGAAATTGAAATATGTAGTAATATTTAAATAAAGTTCAAATTTGATTCAAATCTAATTTTGAATCTCTGGTTTAAAATGAATTTAAGTCTATAAATTTAAGTATTAAACCAATTTGAATAATAATGTAAAATCTAAATGGTTTTAATTTAAGAAGAAATTGGTTTAACTTTTATAATAAAAGTATTATTTTCAATTAAGGATTTTAGATTGATTTTAACTTGTTAAAGTTAAGAATGATATAATGTGTTATATTTCATTTAATTATTAGAGTAATTAAATGAATAATTAATTTATTTAATAAGTTAATGAAATTAATAATTACTTAAAGTAATTAAGAGTTAATCTTAAAGGTTTAGGATTAATTATTCCTTGAATAATTAACTTGTAATTAAGAATAATTTATTAAATAAAATTAGTTTTAATTAATGATTAATAATTAATTAATCAAGTAATAATGGATTTAATTAAGTTTTAATTAATACTTAATTATTTAATTAATTAGGGATTAATTAATGAATTAATTAATGATTAATTAACTTGTAATGATTAAAAATAAGTTAATTACTTTGAAAAATAATTAATAAGTTGTTAATAGTTAATGAAGGTCATTAACTGAGGATTATTTTATAATTAATTAATGTGGTTAATTTTAATTATTAATTAGATTAATTAATTTAAAGATAATCAATTGTGAGTTATTAAGTATAATTACTTATGGAAGTGATTAGGGAATTAATTACTTATTGTAATTAATTAAGTTAATTTGATTAATTTAAGTTAATTAATTCATTTTAATTAATTTAAATTTAATCAATGGATGAGTTGTGAAAGATAATTACTTAAAGAAATTAAATAAAGAGGAATTACTTAGAGAAGTAATTAATGAGTAATTACTATATGTAATTAATTGAAGGTGATTGTTGATGAAAGTAGTTTGAGTATAATTACTTTGTAAATTAATCTAGAGATTAATTGGAAACAATTAATCAGGGGTAGATAATTATTAAATGGAGTTAATCAAGGGTGATTAACAGTTGTGATTTACATGAAGATTAATTACTTAAAGTAATCAATGAAATTGGAAAATGTAATTAGAAGATCATTAATTATTATAATTAATGATGTAATTAAGGTTGATTAATTAAGATTAATTAATCAATAATAAGTGACTAAAGATAATTAATTTAGGTAATTAATTAAGAAAGTAATTAAAGGTTAATTAATTTGAGAAATTAATTAGTAAATAATTACTTGAATGTAATTAAGAGTTAATTAATCAAGGATGATTAATTAAAATGGATAATTGAATGATGATTAATTAATTGATTAATAATTAATCAATAGTGATATAAGTAAGGTTTATTTGATGAAGAAACTAATTTAATTTACTTTAAATTAATAGAATGATGTAATTAATTTAATTTATTTTAAATTAATTATATTTTGGTGTGGTTAATTATTGCTTATATGGTTGGCTAGTGTTGTTTACCCTGATTGGTTTGAATCTCAAATATGAGATAGATTATGTTGAGTGATTTGGATGCATTGGTTGCATTGTGATGTTGATATAGATTATCTTTTGGATAATGATAATATGGTTTATCTGATATGATGATAATGTTGATTTTCCGTTGTGTATCTATGATTTATCTATTTGTATGGATATAGATAATTGAATTGTTTTAAACCTTTAAAACAACTTGGCCTTAAAAGACACGCTTTGGATTTCGATGAGACCGGGATCGGGTTTCCATATTTGGGGATCTGAAAACCACATCGTTTCCAAATAACGTTAGGTCGTTAATCCAAGTGGAGCGAGTGAAGACTCGAGGTGTAAGGGCTATACGTCAGTATAACTCTGTGGGTGATTCCGTAATGAGTTTGACGGAATAGTGCTTATAGATTCGAGATGGTGAATCTGAGTGCAAGGGTTATCGTCGTTAACTCTGAGGGTGATTCCAAAATGAGTGTAACGAGATAATGCCTTCGGTTTCGTTCGAAGCCGGAACGAACTTGTATGGATTGAATGCTTTCAGAACATCGTCAGGTGGACGATGAGCATTCTAAGAGATGTGTCCTCTAAAGGTAATCGTAGCTTCAAGCCTCATCAACCGGGAATGGCTAAAACAGGGGAGGTGCAGCAAGGCTTCGTGGGTCGCACCCACTAGAGAGCAAGATTGATCCCTGTCTAGAGGTCCCTTTTTATTTCGGCTGTGTGGGCAGTTGGATGTACACCAACTGCGGGTTGTCTTGTTCGGAACTGTTCAGTAAGGAACGGGTCCGGCCTTGTGTTGCAGGGGATGAAGGGAGTAATCCTCGGTACGGTGATCTAGGCCACGTACTGTGACGTGCGGTACCCCAGTAGCCCGGCCATTGTATGGAATCCACAATCCAATAAGTGCCAACGGTTTTGATTGTATTACCCACTTTTGTGGCTAGTAGCTGGAATTTAATCATGTAACAATTTCGGCTATTTCTTATTTATTTGAAAACCCTAGACACTATTATAATATCACTGGATTTCCTATCATATGTTTTGGTTAGCGTAAGGTAAAAACTTTTCCATGTTTATGTGTGGGAAGTCTTACGTGATACCTTTCTTTTCAAAAGGTTTTTGAAAGTTAAGCAACTTTAACCTGTTACTCACACCAGACCCATGTCTGACCCGGAGTTTATTTTTGTTTTTCATAAACTCTTGGGTACTCAAATTTTTACGAGTAGCCAAGGGATTCAGGTTAGCTTTGACGAATTATGGAGGAGCAATGGAGCAGGAGGCTTCTGCGTTAGAGATATAGTATTCCGCTGTGTGATCTGTGTTTTGTCTCTGAGTTGTATTATGTTGTAAATACTAGACAGGTGTTTATAACTGTCTAGTATATGTGATGTGTTTGCTGTGTATCTCTGATTGGTATTGTATATTATGTAAATACTTATGTTATTAATATAATTTATTCGTTCCGCTGTTGAGATTCTAGTGTTGTTTTCTTCTTTCTTTTCTTTCTTCCTTCTTCTATCCATTTCTTTCTTAATTGATGATGCGACTTTTTCTAGGGAGAAAAAGTCGGGTCGTCACAGTTGGGTGTTACTCATTAGAGATAGAGTCAGTAGTACTCTAGAATGAGTGTGAGTGTAATAATAGATATGAGCATGTATTTGTTAGTGAATATAAAATTTGTTTTATATTGTGATGATTGGTTTATTGAGTGGCATATGAACCTTCGTCGGCACAGTCTGTACAACTGGATCGAATGGGTTTCTAAACACTTGAATAGAACAATTCGACACAGTATCGTTTTAAAAAAAATCAGGTATATGAAATAATTTTGCCCAAAACTATTTTTGTAGATAAAGAAAATTATCTTTATAAATTATTGTAATATATGGTTGCTTGGATGTTAGGAATTGATAATATTAAACTATTACCATAGAAATTGAATAAGAAATTGAAATCATAACTTCAAAGATAAGAAAATGAAATCCATATACAAATGAAATTTGAAAATGTAAATTATAAATGTGACTTATAATTGGAAATAGAATTCCAGAGAAGTTTTTGGAAATGTTTTTGAAAGAATTTGGAAATTTTAGAAATTAAATTCCTTTTTGATTTGAAAATGAATTTCAAAGGTTTTTGGAAAATTGTTTTGAAGGAATGAAAAGCTCTAAACTTTTTTGGTTGCTGGAAAATAATTCCGATGATGATTGCAACATCATCGGTGTTCATTTTCGGGTTTCCAAAAGAGGTATTGCTGTTAAATTGTTTTAATATGGAATTTGATTGGAAAATTTCAGTTTGGGTTTGAAAATTTAAAAGAAAATTGAATTGATTTCAAAAATGGTTTTGAAAGGTTGAAAGGACTCTGGAATCCTATTTTTAAATATTTATGGGAATAATAAATGAGTCGAAATCTTATACAATTTGAATCTTGATAGAATAAATTTAACTTAAAGGATGGAGTTAAATTAAAGAAGTATAAGTGAACCAATAAAAAACCAAGTAGTAATTGTTGAATGTAAGTTGTATAACTTATAAAATGTGAAAATAAAAGTGAAACCAGAATATAGGTGGTTAAAGAATTTTTGTTAAGCAAAATGAGATATGAACTTGGATAGGTGATGAATTTGACTTAAGTAAAAGTTAAATGAAATAGAATTTGGAATAAATTAGAAGTAACTTGGGCTGTATAAATGAAGTTCAATTTTATTTGTAAAATGAATTAGCCATTGAATTAAAGAATGGATTGAATGAGAATCAATCGAATGTAAATAATTGATAGGAAATAATGAATATAAGTGTAAATTCATCTAAAGCAAGTTGAATAATTGAATGAAATTCAATTGAATATCAAACCAATTGGAATTAAAAGTGTAAACCAAATCGAATGTAAAATGAATATAATTTGGTTATGTTGAAATATAAATTGGTTGATTGCTTGTTAGTTGATTGTGTATAATTCATTAAGTGTTAATGAAATTGAAGTAGTGGAATTGAAAGCTATGTAATTGAATTCAAATGAAATTGAATTGAATTGAATTGAAATTGAAACGAATGAAATTGAATATGTAACTTCAATAATAAACCAAAGTGTATAAGAAGCATATGTTGAAAGGTTTTGTAATTGAATTGGCAAAATGATTTGAATGTTGGAATTGGATACTACTACTAGCAGGATATACAGGTTATAAAGGAATTGGAATTTTGGTTTCAAAGATAAAAAAATTGAATCGCTCAACAAAAAGGTACGTATTTCAGTTTTTATATGAGATTTGGTGATTTTCTTCTCCAGCCACTTGGCTTTCTCTTTTCTTTTTTCTTTTGAGGGGCCGTGGTGCCGTTTTGTAGTCGTACCGATCGAGCCGCGCAAAGGAGACGCTGGCGAAATTTTTCGAAAATTTAGGGTGTTAGAAAATTTTTGACAAATTTTTGAAAGTTCAAATTTGAATTTAAATTTAAATTTGAATTTTGAAGTAAACAATGTTGTTTTGAACTTATAAGTGAAGTTGGAAAGCTAGTTGAAAGGATAGTGAATCTCTAATAAAAAGATTTAGGTTAGTAAGTTGATAAAACTATTTGAATTGTGAAAAATAATAAAAGGTTTAGGATCATTCTCCTTAACTTGCAATTTCGGAACGAAATTCTTTTAAGGGGGGAAGATTGTAACGACCCAGAATTTTTGATAATTTAAATTTGGATATTTAATTAACTTTGAATATCAATAAGTGGAATTTTTAAGTCGAACAATTTATTTATCGAATATTTGGATTTAATTGGTCAATTAAATCGATAATATAATAGTGAAATTCCAGAAATAATTTAATTTTGGGTTAAATAAGATTGAAAATGATTTGAAAATTTTTGTTATATCATATTAAAGTTATAGAAATGTTTTATAACTTTTAAAACTGAATTTTGAGATGATTTGTAGAAATTGAATATTTTAATATTTAATTATCGACTGAAAAATAGCCAATTTTTGAACAGTCTCAGAATTGAACGAAACCAGTTCCATTGGGTCCGGAATATTGAATTATTGCCGGATTTCAAATTTCGTATTTTTCGGAATTGTTATGTGGACACACGGTGAGAAAACGCATAGAAATTTTAGAACGAATTCGATTTAAATTTAAAATTTAAATTGGTCAATATCAGCCATTGTCATTTCAAAGCCACCATATGCTGTTCAAGCAGACCTACTCCCTGTTAATCACGTACATTTGTCCCATCCCTTTCCTTTTAAAAAAAGGTGAGCAACACAGAAGAAAAACAATAACTCCCTTCCTCCTTCATTTTAAAAATCAAAATCAATCAAAGAAATTATTGGCCGGCCGCTCCTCCTCCCTTTGTTATTAACAGGCCGTGCTATTTTCTTCTTCCAGTTCAAATCAAATGGCCGCGATTTTCACAGAAAGAAAAAAAACGAAAACAAAATAGAGAAAATGGCCGAAGCCCTAAATCGAAATCGCGGGGGGGGGGGGGGGGGGGGGGGGGTGTTTGCTGTTTCGAGTGGCGCGTAAGGAGGATAGTGGGGGCTCGTGCTAGGGTTTAGCGAGGCAGTTCGCGATTAGTTTTGGGTGGTAGTTTCGTGAGCTCGAGGTGGGTCTGGGATGGAATCGGCGGCGACATCAAAGGTCGAGGGGGATGTCTCGAGTTGCTGGGGCGTCGCGTGTTGGTGCTCGCGTGGGGTCGAGGAGATCGATTGCAGATCTGGAAGGCGGCTTGGTGGCGTTCGTGTGGGTGGCCGTGGCTTTCAAATTTGCAGAGAGGTATACCTAATTTATTTTGAAATTAGTTCGTTAAATTTTATATGAAAAAAAGTTACTAAAAAAGAAAAAAAAATGCGGTAAGATTTCAAATACAGAACTGTTTAAAAAAAAAGACCAAAACCAAAATTTAGTTAAATGAATTTATTTAGGGCACTCAAAATAATTTGTTAAAGGAAATGTAGTTTAAGATTTACTTTTTAAATAAATTTATAAACAAGAATTATATATATAGATAAAACTGGTAAAAGGAAATTTTTTGTTAATAATAATAACAATTGGATTTTTAAATTGTTTATGTTATTTAAGTATGTGTATGAAATTAAATAAATACACATACATTCGTTTCGATTTAATAGGTTTTTCTAAAATAATTTATTAAGAAGATTAGTTTAACTTATTTTTGGTACCAAATTTATTATCAAAGGAAATTTAGTTTAAATAATAATTAGTTGAAGTTAAATCTACTAAACGAAAAATAAATAGTCACGCAAATCGATTTGATAAATTGTTGAAGTTAAAATTTTAAAGACAGGAATATTATTTTTAGAAATGTGAAAAGTTTGTATAAAAGGAGAATTAGTATAAAATTTAAATTTTTGGTTAATTTATTAAAGCTATTGGTTTAAAACAAAACCATTGAATAATTAAGATTACAAAACGAAAAATTATTATTCGATCACTTCGAATGTTAATTAAATTGTATAAATTGTTTATCAAGGTATAAATCAAGGGAACGAGCTGAAATGGAAATGGATTGCAATTAAAAAGCTAAGGTGAGAACTTCTCACTCAAAAGGGTTTGTTAAATTTTAAATAGTTATATTTAAAATTTGTTGATTGATTGATTGATTGCTTGGTTGTGATATTAGATATAGTAGGATATACTATATATAGCAATATATATATATATATATATTGGAATATGTATATATTGCAGTTGATTGATTTCCCGCATTGTATAGCGGATGAGACCCTATTGCGCCGCCTATTAAGCGGATATATATTTTATAAAATCCCATATACCGCGATATTCCACCTCGAAGTGGAATTGGTATTGTGCTAACATCTTTGGATGTAGGGAAACAGGTTGGAGGGATCCAACTGGATTCCTCACAAATATTTATTTGATTATAGATATTGTGTGAATTGTGATTATCATATTGATATATGATATTTGTTGCTATGATTGGCTATTGGATGCTGTTGCATCATCGGATTTATTTTTAAAGTTAAAAATAACGATTTTTACTTTTAAAAGGATTTTAAAGTGATTCTTCCAAAGTATATGTTTTATTTAATTTTTGAATTGATTCACTTTAAAATAAATAAACATATAAGTTTTTATGTTATAAAAGTTAATACTTTTATAAAATATAACCCAAAAGGAAAATTTTAAAATAAATAGATTTATAAAATAGTTAAATTTGGGTTTTGAATAATTATCATAAATAGTTATATGAGAGATTTTATAAATTGATATTTATAAATTAAATTTGTTGGAATTATGAAACGAGTCTATTAAGTGTTAAGTTGATGTATAAAATGAATTTCATTAAAACTTATAGATTTATAAATCGTGAAAGTTATAAGATGAATAGATGATGAAAATAAAAGTTTTATAAGTAATTAACTTATGAAAATGGATTTTGGCCATTTAAAGGGGATATTTATAGAAATTGTTAATAAAGGAGGTTTTTATAATTGAAAACTGTTATAAAAAATAAAATAAAGGAATCTTATCAGTGATAAGATTTAGAAATTTGTGAAGTTGTAAAAGAACGGTTTAGTAAATAAATGGATTATAAGCTCTTAACTTATAATACGAACCTTTGGTATAGAAATTGGATTTATAAATTGAATTGAATTAATAAATGAGATTTATAAATCGAAGTTATGAATAGGAATGAAATTTATAAACATTGTTATAAATTCGAAAATCAATTGAATTTGATAAATTGAACATAGAAGTTTATTAAAGAAGTTATATTCACGATTTTGAACAGTGAATATATCATTAATAAAAATGGAAATATTTTGGGAAAGGAATGTTTTAAATAGAATTTAAAACAATTTAAAGGTGCTTTAAAATGCATTAAGTATCGAATACCTAGATTTCAACATTCATTGTTGAAATAGACGTTTTCGAGAAATAAAAGGGAATGGAAACATAGATTTCAACATTCATTGTTGAAATAGACGTTTTCGAGAAAATAAGGAAATGATGGACTATAACACTGTTGTTATAGTAAATGGTTTCCGAAAGGAAATATTTTTGTATAGTATTGGGATTTATATATCTATTTAATTTCGAATCCCTATACTGGTGATTTTGGGTTGTCGTAACGATGTTTTACGCAACATTCGTTTTGACCCAAATAAATGTGAATAAAAGAACGTTTTCCTTAAAGAATGAAATATATACTTAATAATGGTTTAAGTATATTGAATATTTTCAAATTGTTGAAAATAAATAAGATTTGTGAAATATTTATTATTAAACAAGTATGGAAATGCTTTTCCAATATGAAATGGAACGTTTTTGAGAATTTATCTTTTTGAAGATAAATAAGAATTGAATATTTGAAATCTATTGGAAAATGTAGATCAGTAGATATTTTGAAATATAAATTCACTATGTAATTTATAAGTGGAAAGGGAAAATTGGTTTTCAAAATAAACGTTGTTTATTTTTGAAGTGTGGAAAATTTTATATCTTGTAAAGAAATTTTTGGGAAAATAAATAATTTGAGAAATTATTTGGAATCTGGTGATGTTGCGCATCTTTATTGATAGTTAAATAACCGACTATCAATATTTACCTTTAAATAGGTATTTGTTGTGATTGTTTGAATTGGATGCCACACTTATTTTTAAATAAGCGCTCACTATTCAGGTTAACCGGGAAAGAACCATGGGGTCGTATAACCCACTCCGAATATGTAATACGTCGTTATGAATTGCATTTGAAGACAGGTGTTGAAGACCGGATATTTGTGAAAACGGATGGATTACCGTCGAGTTACTCTGCATCGGCTGATCTCCGATATAGAGGTTTTATCACCCTTAGTGACGGGTTGTCCGAACGTGATTAGTGAATATCCGGATTGCAAGGGATTCTTTGGAAGTGCCTTCGGTTCCGTTCGATAAATCAACTATCAAACATACCAAAAGAGCATAAGGGATAAAAAGGAATAGGAACCCAAACCATCCCACTCCACCTAATTCTACAGTGATAGCCCCCAGACACACTAAGGAGAAGCAAGTATAGAATAGCAGATAATTAAAGTAAAGCAATAATCACTCGAGTCAAGGTCAAAGTTTTCCAAATACAAACCCCCAAGGCCTAAACCAAGATCAGATAAGCACCCAGAAAACACCGCTCTTGAGACCGAATGATGATACAACCAAACATCCATGACTCTGGCTATCACCGCTCTGATACCAAATGTGACGACCGCCCATGACTCCCGCACCAAAACAAGGAAATAGTGCGCTGAAAAGTGTGCCAGGCAGCCATGGACGATGATCAAGGTAAGAATAAAATCGCAGAATCTATCGTACAACTCACAGCGCATGGATAAAGTACAATAGAAAGATATAATATGGAGAAGCTCCATAGAACAGAACATCATCATATAAGCATCATAACAGTTTTATACATAGGTCTAAACAATCAATACAAGAAGCCTCACTACATAGCACTCAGAGTAACAACAAACAGCGGAAAAAAATCCAGTACATATTATTAAGAAAATAATACGCTAGCCTCCTGCTCGTCTTCGCCATCAGCATCGTCAATCACTAAGATCAGCACCTGCCACCTGTCACTTAGTCTGCCCATCCCAAACATGGATGAACAGCCCAAGGTAATAAGAGGAGACATAAAACCTTGAGTCAGACAACAGTCTTAGTGAGCGGTAAATCAACTATCAAACATACCAAAAGAGCATAAGGGATAAAAAGGAATAGGAACCCAAACCATCCCACTCCACCTCATTCTACAGTGATAGCCCCCAGACACACTAAGTAGAAGCAAGTATAGCAAAGCAGATAAATAAAGTAAAGCAATAATCACTCGAGTCAAGGTCGATGTTTTCCAAATACAAACCCCCAAGGCCTAAACCAAGATCAGATAAGCACCCAGAAAACACCGCTCTTGAGACCGAATGATGATACAACCAAACATCCATGACTCTGGCTATCATTGTTAACCTTGCTTCGATATCACCGTTAATTGAATGACCGACTCCTTCCTGAGCCATCTATCAAGGGCTAATGGTAACCCTGGTTCTAGACAAACATGGCCTAAGAACCTCACTTCACTCTTCCAGAAGTGACACTTCGAAAATTTAGCCTTCAGCTGATGTTTCCGCAAGATTTCCAAAACAATCCGCAAATGTGTCTTGTGCTCTTCTTCAGTTCTGGAATAAATCAGAATATCATCCACGAACACAAGTACGAACTTATTCAACTGATCTCTGAATACTCTATTCATAAGATCCACAAAATATGCTGGTGCATTAGTCAATCCAAACGGCATTACCAGCCACTCATAGAAACCGGTTGGTGTCCTGAAAGCAGTCTTTGGCACACTATCCATCGCCACTCTCAACTGGTGAAATCCCTTTGCCAAATCCATCTGAGAAAACACCTTAGCTTCGTGAAGCTGATCAAACAAGTCATCTATTCTCGGCAATGGATACTTGTTCTTCTTAGTTACCTTATTCAGCTCACGATAATCCACACACAACCTCAACGATCCATCCGCTTTGGTTGCGAACACAACTGGTGCACCCCATTCGGACACACTACGCCGAATGAATCCTTTTCGTAAAAGGTCATCAACTTGCACCTTCAACTCTTGCTGTTCCCTAGGCGCCATCCGCCTAAGAGGCATCACAACTGGTCTGGCTCCCTCAACTAGGTCAATACAAAACTCGATCTCTCTTTGCGGCGGTAACCCTTTGACCTCGTCAAAGACATCTTCGAATCCATTCACGATTGGCACCGATGACAGTCCATCCCGTGGAACAACTAGCGAATATATGAAGCTCATGAAGACGCCTTCTTCATGCTTACATCGTATCACAACCTTTCGCCCCTCCACATTCTCGACTGTCACCTCCAATCTCTCACAATCAACCTTTGCCGCATACTTCCTAAGCCAGCCCATACCCAAAATAATTCCGAACCCCGCAAAGTTCAGAACAAAACAATGACAATCAAAAGAGCAATCATGACTCGATACAACTAGACCACGGCATAGCATACACAAACAAGACGAACCCCCAACTGGATTAGTCACAACCAATGGTCTATCAACAATGTCCGGTTCCAAACCCAACCGGTCTACCAACTCATTACAAACAAAGGAATGTGACGCCCCAGTATCAAACAACACTCTAACTGGAACACCACAAATGGAAAGAGTACCTTGAACCACCACACTCTTCCCCTTCTCTTCAGTAGTAGGAGCTTTCGAAGATGATGGAACAGCCCCCAAAGCATAAGCTTGCACAATCTGTTTGTCCCTCTGTGGTTCCGGACAATCCTTCCTGAAATGCCCTGCCTTGTTGCAGTTGTGGCACTTCGCCGGCGCCTTCGGATTCTTGCAATCCCTGGAGAGATGGCCCTTCTGCTGACAATTGTAGCAGGTCACTTCGCCCTTCGGTTTCTTCTGCCCATCTTACCCTTCTGATGTTGCTGCTTCCTCTTCTTGTTTCCACCCTGCTGTGGTTTAGACTCCTCCCTGGTCACAGCAACAACAGATCCTTCCTTAGGAAACAAACTCTCGTGCCTGAGAGCTTTCTCCACAAGCTTCTCAAACGGATCGTCCAGATGATCCACCAACTGCCTCCCAAGATAACTATCCAAGCCTGTCACGAACTTCTCATTCTTCTGATAATAAGATTCAATATATGACCGAGCATACTTGGACAAAGCTTTAAACTCAGAAACATACTCAAGAACAGATCTTCCACCTTGCTTGAGCTCCACAAACCTCTTGAACAAGACAGGCTTCTGAGCCGTAGAAATAAACTTAGCTTCAAATCTAGCTTGGAACTGTACCCAAGTAATTTCTTCCTCCAGAGTATCAATGGTGATAGAGTTCCACCAATCAGAAGCTCTTCCTTGAAGCTATCTCGATGCAAGCTTCCTCTAAGTTGCATCATCAATTCCCAAGTTACCAAAGATCCTTCTACAAGCATCTATCCATCTTTGGACTTCAATGGTTGACTCTATCCCTAAGAAAACCTTCCCTCCAAGAGCAGTATAGTCCTTACACAACTTAGCAAAATCCACCGGTCTTGGAGCTTGAACTTGAACTCCAACATCCACGGATGGCCCTGGAGCTGGTATCCTTCTCATGATAGAAGTCATCATAGCTTCAAACATAGCTCCATAATCAGTAGCTTCCCCAGTAGCACGGTTTTCTCTAGCAGCTGGTCTCCCTCTTCGACTCATCCTTAATATATACAAAAAGGAATGATTAGAACACCTTGAGAAACAACTACATAAGGAGTTCAAATCCTTCTAAACTACTATATTATATATAGTAATCATCCATCAAAATACAATTACGTCTCTCTTACGTAGTTACGTCAGCGAGCGTTGGCTAAAATCGAATAACCAAAGCTCTGATACCAAATGTGACGACCGCCCATGACTCCCGCACCAAAACAAGGAAATATTGCGCTGAAAAGTGTGCCAGGAAGCCATGGACGATGATCAAGGTAAGAATAAAATCGCAGAATCTATTGTACAACTCACAGTGCATGGATAAAGTACAATAGAAAGATATAATATAGAGAAGCTCCATAGAACAGAACATCATCATATAAGCATCATAACAGTTTTATACATAGGTCTAAACAATCAATACAAGAAGCCTCACTACATAGCACTCAGAGTAACAACAAACAGCGGAAAAAAATCCAGTACATATTATTAAGAAAATAATACGCAAGCCTCCTGCTCGCCTTCGCCATCAGCATCGTCAAACACTAAGATCAGCACCTGCCACCTGTCACTTAGTCTGCCCATCCCAAACATGGATGAACAGCCCAAGGTAATAAGAGGAGACATAAAACCTTGAGTCAGACAACAGTCTTGGTGAGCGGTAAATCAACTATCAAACATACCAAAAGAGCATAAGGGATAAAAAGGAATAGGAACCCAAACCATCCCACTCCACCTCATTCTACAGTGATAGCCCCCAGACACACTAAGGAGAAGCAAGTATAGCAAAGCAGATAACTAAAGTAAAGCAATAATCACTCGAGTCAAGGTCGATGTTTTCCAAATACAAACCCCCAAGGCCTAAACCAAGATCAGATAAGCACCCAGAAAACACCGCTCTTGAGACCGAATGATGATACAACCAAACATCCATGACTCTGGCTATCACCACTCTGATACCAAATGTGACGACCGCCCATGACTCCCACACCAAAACAAGGAAATAGTGCGCTGAAAAGTGTGCCATGCAGCCATGGACGATGATCAAGGTAAGAATAAAATCGTAGAATCTATCGTACAACTCACAGCGCATGGATAAAGTACAATAGAAAGATATAATATAGAGAAACTCCATAGAACAGAACATCATCATATAAGCATCATAACAGTTTTATACATAGGTCTAAACAATCAATACAAGACGCCTCACTACATAGCACTCAGAGTAACAACAAACAGCGGAAAAAAATCAAGTACATATTATTAAGAAAATAATACGCAAGCCTCCTGCTCGTCTTCGCCATCAGCATCGTCAATCACTAAGATCAGCACCTGCCACCTGTCACTTAGTCTGCCCATCCCAAACATGGATGAACAGCCCAAGGTAATAAGAGGAGACATAAAACCTTGAGTCAGAAAACAGTCTTAGTGAGCGGTAAATCAACTATCAAGCATACCAAAAGAGCATAAGATATAAAAAGGAATAGGAACCCAAACCATCCCACTCCACCTCATTCTACAGTGATAGCCCCCAGACACACTAAGGAGAAGCAAGTATAGCAAAGCAGATAATTAAAGTAAAGCAATAATCACTCGAGTCAAGGTCGATGTTTTCCAAATACAAACCCCCAAGGCCTAAACCAAGATCAGATAAGCACCCAGAAAACACCGCTCTTGAGACCGAATGATGATACAACCAAACATCCATGACTCTGGCTATTACCTCTCTGATACCAAATGTGACGACCGCCCATGACTCCCGCACCAAAACAAGTAAACAGTGCGCTGAAAAGTGTGCCGGGCAGCTATGGACGATGATCAAGGTAAGAATAAAATCGCAGAATCTATTGTACAACTCACAGCGCATGGATAAAGTACAATAGAAAGATATAATATAGAGAAGCTCCATAGAACAGAACATCATCATATAAGCATCATAACAGTTTTATACATAGGTCTAAACAATCAATACAAGAAGCCTCACTACATAGCACTCAGAGTAACAACAAACAGTGGAAAAAAATCCAGTACATATTATTAAGAAAATAATACGCAAGCCTCCTGCTCGTCTTCGCCATCAGCATCGTCAAACACTAAGATCAGCACCTGCCACCTGTCACTTAGTCTGCCCATCCCAAACATGGATGAACAGCCCAAGGTAATAAGAGGAGACATAAAACCTTGAGTCAGACAACAGTCTTAGTGAGCGGTAAATCAACTATCAAACATACCAAAAGAGCATAAGGGATAAAAAGGAATAGGAACCCAAACCATCCCACTCCACCTCATTCTACAGTGATAGCCCCCAGACACACTAAGGAGAAGCAAGTATAGCAAAGCAGATAACTAAAGTAAAGCAATAATCACTCGAGTCAAGGTCGATGTTTTCCAAATACAAACCCCCAAGGCCTAAACCAAGATCAGATAAGCACCCAGAAAACACCGCACTTGAGATCGAATGATGATACAACCAAACATCCATGACTCTGGCTATCATTGTTAACCTTGCTTCGATATCAACGTTAATTGAATGACCGACTCCTTCCTGAGCCATCTATCAAGGGCTAATGGTAACCCCGGTTCTAGACAAACTTCGCACATCGTCGTAGCTCGTGCCTAGGACTTACCTACCCTGCCCAGAGTACTCGACCACCTGCCTGTAGTCTTTTGGGCGTCCCCATGTACTCTTGCTTTAAGTTTGCTAGAACCTTCAATAACGATGAAATCCAATCCTCCTAGTCATCCTCCTCGACGACTACTCTCATACTAGCCCAAGCTACCTCTTGAGCAATCCATTATCAACCAACTCGAACCATCCCTCGAGTTATCAACATGCTTGGAATGATCCCTGCCTGGATTAAGCCAAGACTATCTCACATCATACTTTGCTCCATCGCATCTTAGCAAAGTTCATCACATCATCATGCTTCGCCTCATCATATCATGGCAAAGTCCATCTCAACATCATGCTTCGCTTCCTCTAATCATAGCAAAGTCCATCGTCATCGAATCCATCAACATGAGCTTTATCATCCGCTTCATATGCCACAAGCAGCTTTCACCATTCAAGAGCCTTTCCACTTAGCTTTCAAATCATCTTCGACCAACTTGTTCCAAATCAACTACTAGCTAACTTGAAACAATCAAATCAATCATACATCCAAACAATCAAGCATTCAAACAAGATCTAACAAGCAATTTAACTATAATGGCAATTTCGTAAATAAATGAGCATAAGTCTAACATACATGAATCATGGGTTTTTAGCATAGACCTAACATGTATAAATCATGGGTTTTTGTCTATACAACTTGATGAATGAACTTGCATAAGTAAACATATAGTAAGATGGGTATCCAAAACTTCATATACAATGAATCTACATGCAGACTTAAGGAAAATGCAAGAAATCTCTATCTTTAACACATAAGCAAGCCACCGATCTAATATACTCCTTTGGTTCCGCGTGAGAGATAACCACCACTCACCGAATCACCTAAACACCTCAAAAGATATCCACTTCAGATCTGGACAGCGAAGAACTAAGCTTGATCCGACAAGATTCCGCTTCGAACGATGAAATCTCTCTTTGTTAGATGAAGATCTTCAACTTTGGCTCTTGGAGCTTCGATCTTGATCTTCGATCTTGGATGGATGTAAGCACTAGATCAAAGTGGAGAAAAGAAGTGAAGAAATGTTGTAGTCGAGCTCTCAAAATGGCAGCACTTCGTCGCCTCAAAATCCGGTGCCAAAATGAAGTGAAAGCGTGGTATTTATAGGCCTAAAGCCTTAACTCGTTCGGTCTTAGGTCGTCTCCGACCTAAGCTCTTAGGTCGCTCACGACTCATCACCATATGACCTACGACTCATCGAAAACCACGACCTAACCAAACCCAGAGTCACACGAGTTAACACACGGCCGACGTAACTCCTATGCGACCTAATCATAACGACTTACGACTCATCAGGGTAGCCGACTCAACAACTTCACGAGTTACGCCCTAACTGGGTTAACATATACGCCGATCTAACGAAACCAATGGCCCAGATGACCTTACGACCTAAAACGAACGCGGATCAACTATGCCGCGACTTAACTAGTATACGACCTAACGAGCAACACGAGTTACGACCTATCACTAAGTCGCTAACGACTTAGTATGTGCCGACCTAACCCTTAACCCGGTGACTCACTATCTCTACTAACCCACTAACTCGTAGGTCGCTGTTCCTCTTAACTTGCAAACATGCTAACTCGTGAGTCCCTTAGGTCGTTATCTCGTCCCAAATCACTAAGTCATAACACACTAACTCGTTGACTCTTATAACTCGTTAACACGTCTTAACTAGGTCGTAATCTCCTAAGTCGTTTACGACTTAAAACCCCACTGACTCGTACACGACTCATCTCTTAACCCGTTAGTTCCTATAACCCAACCTAACTTCCACACGGGTCAATATCCTTACGAGTTAACTTCTATAACTCGGCAACTTCCTTAAGTCGGTCAACCACTATTGGTCGGTCATCCTATAGGTCGGTTACTACCTTATCTCGGTCGATACTTAGATCGGTCAGAAACCCATAACTCGTAACTCGTACACGACCTATCCCTATACGAGTTAACCTCCTATACGACTTAGGCTAAGGAGAACATAAACAACACTAACGACCTAATAATTCTACGATCTATCGATCCGTAAAAATACGGGTCGTTACATTCTCTCGCCCTTTAGGAATTTCGCCCCCGAAATTCCAAACAAACAACAACAACCAAAACTATTCTGCATGCCTACCATCCATAGCAATCAACAAACCATGCATCCAATTTCTAGCCTAGCATGCAGAATTCTAAGATTAGAACAAGTTACAAATTCATGAAATGTCACGACACCTTAGGGCCATACCTCGAAGAGTTCAGGATGAGCTGCCTTCATCCTCTCTTCCTCCTCCCATGTACAGTCGTTAACATCATCACTCCATTGTATCTTGAGCAACGTAATCGTCTTCCTCCTAAGCTGTTTCGTGTCGGTTTCAACAACACGAAGTGGCTTACGAGGTCTCGTAACCACTGGATCAACCTCCAAATCTTCACAGCTATCAGCAGAAACCACTGTATTCGAGTCGTGAACATATTTCCGTAGATACGATACATGAAAAACATTGTGCACACCCGACATCTTTTCCGGTAACTCCAATCTATAAGCGAGCTTTCCAATTCGCTCGATGATCGGGAATGGTCCAACAAATCTCGGAGTCAACTTCCCTTTCTTCCCGAATCGAATAACATTCTTCAAAGGAGAAATCTTCACAAAAACCATATCACCTACGTTGAATTCCAAATCCTTACGACGCTTATCAGCATAACTTTTCTGATGGTCCTGGGCTGCCTTCATTCGTTGTCGAATGATCTCTATACAATCCGAAGTCTGACGAATCATCTCTGGCCCAAGTATTAGTTTTTCTCCGGTTTCCAACCAACATGTCGGAGAGTTACACGGTCTTCCATACAATGCTTCATATGGTGCCATTCCAATGCTTGACTGGTAACTGTTATTGTACGCAAACTCCACCAAATGAAGATGATCTTCCCACGATCCTCCGAAATCCAAAACACATGCTCTGAGGAGATCTTCCAAAATTCGGTTGACTCTCTCAGTCTGACCATCTGTTTGAGGATGATAAGCTGTACTCAAACACAACTCGGTTCCCAAAACTTCCTGGAAGCTCTTCCAAAATCCACTAGTGAACAATGAGTCTCGATCGCTCACTATACTCTTCGGAATACCATGGAATCGAACTATCCACTTAACATACAATTCAGCCAACTTCGATGCAGTCCTAGTTGCTCGAACAGGAATGAATCTTGCACTCTTGGTCAATCGATCTACAATGACCCAAATCCCTTCATTTCCCGTTCTGGTTCTAGGTAAACCATCGATAAAATCCATCGATATTTGCTCCCACTTCCACGTAGGAACTTCTAATGGCTGAAGCAATCCACTTGGCTTCTTCTGTTCAGCTTTTACCAACTGACAGTTCGGGCATTTGGAAATAAAATTTCCAATATCCTTCTTCATACCTTCCCAGTAATAGGTTCTCTTCATGTCCCGATACATCTTATTTCCACCTGGATGAATTGTCAACTTCGAGTGATGACTTTCCCTCAGAACTTCATCTCTCAATTCATCTATATCGGGAACAACTAGTCGTCCTTGTTTCTGAAGCCAACCCTCTCGATCGACCTCGAATCCTTTATCCTTCTTTGGGTCCAATCCAGATTCCAAATCACGGATAATCTTGACAAGCTTGTCGTCTCGCTTTTGGCTCTTGCCAATTCTTTCCACTAATGTGGGTCTTATAGATAAGTTTGCCAACATTTCAGGTTCCAATTCACATCTAGGCCAGAAGTCAAATCTAGCCAAATACTCGAGACTCTTCCATTCTGAAAACATGGCTCCCAATCCTGCATGTCTTCGACTCAACGCATCAGCTACTGCGTTACCTTTTCCTGGAGTATAGGCTATACCGAAATCATATGATGCTAAAAACTCTAGCCATCGTTGCTGCCGAAGATTCAAATCCTTCTGGGAGAAAAGATACTTCAACGACTTATGATCTGTAAACAACTCGAATCGAACTCCCAATAGATAATGTCTCCACATCTTCAGAGCAAAAACAATCGCCGCTAACTCCAAGTCATGAGTCGGGTAATTCCTTTCATGCGGCTTCAGTTGTCGACTTGCATACGCAACAACTTTATCCTTCTGCATTAGCACTGCTCCAAGTCCAGTACCACATGCATCGGTGTAAACCACCATCTCATCATTCCCACTTGGAATAGTCAAAACAGGAGCACACGTCAGTCGCTCTTTCAGGATTCCGAAAGCTTGCTCACACTTGGCATCCCAACTGAACACTTGGTTCTTCTTCGTCAATCCTGTTAACGGTGCAGCTATCTTGGAAAAGTCTTTGATAAATCGATGATAATATCCTGCTAATCCAAGAAAACTTCTCACATCAGATGCATTCTTAGGTCTAATCCAATCCTGGATTGCTGCCACCTTAGCGGGATCAACCGCTATTCCATTTCCAGAAATAACATGGCCTAAGAACCTCACTTCACTCTTCCAGAAGTGACACTTCGAAAACTTAGCCTTCAGCTTATGTTTCCGCAAGATTTCCAAAACAATCCGCAAATGTGTCTTGTGCTCTTCTTCAGTTCTGGAATAAATTAGAATATCATCCACGAACACAAGTACGAACTTATTCAACTAATCTCTGAATACTCTATTCATAAGATCCACAAAATATGCTGGTGCATTAGTCAATCCAAACGGCATTACCAGCCACTCATAGAAACCGGTTGGTGTCCTGAAAGCAGTCTTTGGCACACTATCCTTCGCCACTCTCAACTGGTGAAATCCCTTTGCCAAATCCATCTGAGAAAACACCTTAGCTTCGTGAAGCTGATCAAACAAGTCATCTATTCTCGGCAATGGATACTTGTTCTTCTTAGTTACCTTATTCAGCTCACGATAATCCACACACAACCTCAACGATCCATCCGCTTTGGTTGCGAACACAACTGGTGCACCCCATTCGGACACACTACGCCGAATGAATCCTTTTCGTAAAAGGTCATCAACTTGCACCTTCAACTCTTGCTGTTCCCTAGGCGCCATCCGCCTAAGAGGCATCACAACTGGTCTGGCTCCCTCAACTAGATCAATACAAAACTCGATCTCACTTTGCGGCGGTAACCCTTTGACCTCGTCAAAGACATCCTCGAATCCATTCACGATTGGCACCGATGACAGTCCATCCCGTGGAACAACCAGCGAATATATGAAGCTCATAAAGACGCCTTCTTCATGCTTACATCGTATCACAACCTTTCGCCCCTCCACATTCTCGACTGTCACCTCCAATCTCTCACAATCAACCTTTGTCGCATACTTCCTAAGCCAGCCCATACCCAAAATAATTCCGAACCCCGCAAAGTTCAGAACAAAACAATCACAATCAAAAGAGCAATCATGACTCGATACAACTAGACCACGGCATAGCATACACAAACAAGACGAACCCCCAACTGGATTAGTCACAACCAATGGTCTATCAACAATGTCCGGTTCCAAACCCAACCGGTACACCAACTCATTACAAACAAAGGATTGTGACGCCCCAGTATCAAACAACACTCTAACTGGAACACCACAAATGGAAAGAGTACCTTGAACCACCACACTCTTCCCCTTCTCTTCAGTAGTAGGAGCTTTCGAAGATGATGGAACAGCCCCCAAAGCATAAGCTTGCACAATCTGTTTGTCCCTCTGTGGTTCCGGACAATCCTTCCTGAAATGCCCTGGCTTGTTGCAGTTGTGGCGCTTCGCCGGCGCCTTCGGATTCTTACAATCCATGGAGAGATGGCCCTTCTGCTGACAATTGTAGCAGGTCACTTCGCCCTTCGGTTTCTTCTGGCCATTCTTACCCTTCTGATGTTGCTGCTTCCTCTTCTTGTTTCCACCCTGCTGTGGTTTAGACTCCTCCCTGGTCACATCAACAACAGATCCTTCCTTAGGAAACAAACTCTCGTGCCTGAGAGCTTTCTCCACAAGCTTCTCAAACGGATCGTCCAGATGATCCACCAACTGCCTCCCAAGATAACTATCCAAGCCTATCACGAACTTCTCATTCTTCTGATAATAAGATTCAATATATGACCGAGCATACTTGGACAAAGCTTCAAACTCAGAAACATACTCAAGAACAGATCTTCCACCTTGCTTGAGCTCCACAAACCTCTTGAACAAGACAGACTTCTGAGCCGTAGAAATAAACTTAGCTTCAAATCTAGCTTGGAACTGTACCCAAGTAATTTCTTCCTCCGGAGTATCAATGGTGATAGAGTTCCACCAATCAGAAGCTCTTCCTTGAAGCTGTCTCGATGCAAGCTTCCTCTTAGTTGCATCATCAATTCCCAAGTCACCAAAGATCCTTCTACAAGCATCTATCCATCTTTGGACTTCAATGGTTGACTCTATCCCTAAGAAAACCTTCCCTCCAAGAGCAGTATGGTCCTTACACAACTTAGCAAAATCCACCGGTCTTGGAGCTTGAACTTGAACTCCAACATCCACTGATGGCCCTGGAGCAGGTATCCTTCTCATGATAGAAGTCATCATAGCTTCAAACATAACTCCATAATCAGTAGCTTCCCTAGTAGCACGGTTTTCTCTAGCAGCTGGTCTCCCTCTTCGACTCATCCTTAATATCTACAAAAAGGAATGATTAGAACACCTTGAGAAACAACTACATAAGGAGTTCAAATCCTTCTAAACTACTATATTATATATAGTAATCATCCATCAAAATACAATTACGTCTCTCTTACGTAGTTACGTCAGCGAGCGTTGGCTAAAATCGAATAACCAAAGCTCTGATACCAAATGTGACGACCGCCCATGACTCCCGCACCAAAACAAGGAAACAGTGCGCTGAAAAGTGTGCCGGGCAGCTATGGACGATGATCAAGGTAAGAATAAAATCGCAGAATCTATTGTACAACTCACAGCGCATGGATAAAGTACAATAGAAAGATATAATATAGAGAAGCTCCATAGAACAGAACATCATCATATAAGCATCATAACAGTTTTATACATAGGTCTAAACAATCAATACAAGAAGCCTCACTACATAGCACTCAGAGTAACAACAAACAGTGGAAAAAAATCCAGTACATATTATTAAGAAAATAATACGCAAGCCTCCTGCTCGTCTTCGCCATCAGCATCGTCAAACACTAAGATCAGCACCTGCCACCTGTCACTTAGTCTGCCCATCCCAAACATGGATGAACAGCCCAAGGTAATAAGAGGAGACATAAAACCTTGAGTCAGACAACAGTCTTAGTGAGCGGTAAATCAACTATCAAACATACCAAAAGAGCATAAGGGATAAAAAGGAATAGGAACCCAAACCATCCCACTCCACCTCATTCTACAGTGATAGCCCCCAGACACACTAAGGAGAAGCAAGTATAGCAAAGCAGATAACTAAAGTAAAGCAATAATCACTCGAGTCAAGGTCGATGTTTTCCAAATACAAACCCCCAAGGCCTAAACCAAGATCAGATAAGCACCCAGAAAACACCGCTCTTGAGACCGAATGATGATACAACCAAACATCCATGACTCTGGCTATCACCGCTTTGATACCAAATGTGACGACCGCCCATGACTCCCGTACCAAAACAAGGAAATAGTGCGCTGAAAAGTGTGCCATGCAGCCATGGACGATGATCAAGGTAAGAATAAAATCGTAGAATCTATCGTACAACTCACAGCGCATGGATAAAGTACAATAGAAAGATATAATATAGAGAAACTCCATAGAACAGAATATCATCATATAAGCATCATAACAGTTTTATACATAGGTCTAAACAATCAATACAAGAAGCCTCACTACATAGCACTCAGAGTAACAACAAACAGCGGAAAAAAATCAAGTACATATTATTAAGAAAATAATACGCAAGCCTCCTGCTCGTCTTCGCCATCAGCATCGTCAATCACTAAGATCAGCACCTGCCACCTGTCACTTAGTCTGCCCATCCCAAACATGGATGAACAGCCCAAGGTAATAAGAGGAGACATAAAACCTTGAGTCAGACAACAGTCTTAGTGAGCGGTAAATCAACTATCAAACATACCAAAAGAGCATAAGATATAAAAAGGAATAGGAACCCAAACCATCCCACTCCACCTCATTCTACAGTGATAGCCCCCAGACACACTAAGGAGAAGCAAGTATAGCAAAGCAGATAATTAAAGTAAAGCAATAATCACTCGAGTCAAGGTCGATGTTTTCCAAATACAAACCCCCAAGGCCTAAACCAAGATCAGATAAGCACCCAGAAAACACCGCTCTTGAGACCGAATGATGATACAACCAAACATCCCTGACTCTGCCTATCACCGCTCTGATACCAAATGTGACGACCGCCCATGACTCCCGCACCAAAACAAGGAAATGGTGCGCTGAAAAGTGTGCCAGGCAGCCATGGACGATGATCAAGGTAAGAATAAAATCGCAGAATCTATCTTACAACTCACAACGCATGGATAAAGTACAATAGAAAGATATAATATGGAGAAGCTCCATAGAACAGAACATCATCATATAAGCATCATAACAGTTTTATATATAGGTCTAAACAATCAATACAAGAAGCCTCACTACATAGCACTCAGAGTAACAACAAACAGCGGAAAAAAATCCAGTACATATTATTAAGAAAATAATACGCAAGCCTCCTGCTCGTCTTCGCCATCAGCATCGTCAATCACTAAGATCAGCACCTGCCACCTGTCACTTAGTCTGCCCATCCCAAACATGGATGAACAGCCCAAGGTAATAAGAGGAGACATAAAACCTTGAGTCAGACAACAGTCTTAGTGAGCGGTAAATCAACTATCAAACATACCAAAAGAGCATAAGGGATAGAAAGGAATAGGAACCCAAACCATCCCACTCCACCTCATTCTACAGTGATAGCCCCCAGACACACTAAGGAGAAGCAAGTATAGAAAAGCAGATAATTAAAGTAAAGCAATAATCACTCGAGTCAAGGTCGATGTTTTCCAAATACAAACCCCCAAGGCCTAAACCAAGATCAGATAAGCACCCAGAAAACACCGCTCTTGAGACCGAATGATGATACAACCAAACATCCATGACTCTGGCTATCACTGTTAACCTTGCTTCGATATCACCGTTAATTGAATGACCGACTCCTTCCTGAGCCATCTATCAAGGGCTAATGGTAACCCCGGTTCTAGACAAACTTCGCACACCGTCGTAGCTCGTGCCTAGGACTTACCTACTCTGCCCAGAGTACTAGACCACCTGCCTGTAGTCTTTTGGGCATCCCCATGTACTCTTGCTTTAAGTTTGCTAGAACCTTCAATAACGATGAAATCCAAGCCTCCTAGTCATCCTCCTCGACGACTACTCTCATACTAGCCCAAGCTACCTCTTGAGCAATCCATTATCAACCAACTCGAACCATCCCTCGAGTTATCAACATGCTTGGAATGATCCCTGCCTGGATTAAGCCAAGACTATCTCACATCGTACTTTGCTCCATCGCATCTTAGCAAAGTTCATCTCATCATCATGCTTCGCCTCATCATATCATGGCAAAGTCCATCTCAACATCATGCTTCGCTTCCTCTAATCATAGCAAAGTCCATCGTCATCGAATCCATCCATATGAGCTTTATCATCCGCTTCATATGCCACAAGCAGCTTTCACCATTCAAGAGCCTTCCCACTTAGCTTTCGAATCATCTTCGACCGCCTTGTTCCAAATCAACTACTAGCTAACTTGAAACAATCAAATCAATCATACATCCAAACAATCAAGCATTCAAACAAGATCTAACAAGCAATTTAACTATAATGGCAATTTCGTAAATAAATGAGCATAAGTCTAACATACATGAATCATGGGTTTTTAGCATAGACCTAACATGTATAAATCATGGGTTTTTGTCTATACAACTTGATGAATGAACTTGCATAAGTAAACATATAGTAAGATGGGTATCCAAAACTTCATATACAATGAATCTACATGCAGACTTAAGGAAAATGCAAGAAATCTCTATCTTTAACACGTAAGCAAGCCACCGATCCAATATACTCCTTTGGTTCCGCGTGAGAGATAACCACCACTCACCGAATCACCTAAACACCTCAAAAGATATCCACTTCAGATCTGGACAGCGAAGAACTAAGCTTGATCCGACAAGATTCCGCTTCGAACGATGAAATCTCTCTTTGTAAGATGAAGATCTTCAACTTTGGCTCTTGGATCTTCGATCTTGATCTTCGATCTTGGATGGATGTAAGCACTAGATCAAAGTGGAGAAAAGAAGTGAAGAAATGTTGTAGTCGAGCTCTCAAAATGGCAGCACTTCGTCGCCTCAAAATCCGGTGCCAAAATGAAGTGAAACCGTGGTATTTATAGGCCTAAAGCCTTAACTCGTCCGGTCTTAGGTCGTCTCCGACCTAAGCTCTTAGGTCGCTCACGACTCATCACCCTACGACCTACGACTCATCGAAAACCACGACCTAACCAAACCCAGAGTCACACGAGTTAACACACGGCCGACCTAACTCCTATGCGACCTAATCATAACGACTTACGACTCATCAGGGTGGCCGACTCAACAACTTCACGAGTTACGCCCTAATTGGGTTAACATATACGCCGATCTAACGAAACCAACGGCCCAGATGACCTTACGACCTAAAACGAACGAGGATCAACTATGCCGCGACTTAACTAGTATACGACCTAACGAGCAACACGAGTTACGACCTATCACTAAGTCGCTAACGACTTAGTATGTGCCGACCTAACCCTTAACCCGGTGACTCACTATATCTACTAACCCACTAACTCGTAGGTCGCTGCTCCTCTTAAGTTGCTAACATGCTAACTCGTGAGTCCCTTAGGTCGTTAACTCGTCCCAAATCACTAAGTCGTAACACACTAACTCGTTAACTCTTATAACTCGTTAACACGTCTTAACTAGGTCGTAATCTCCTAAGTCGTTTACGACTTAAAACCCCACTGACTCGTACACGACTCATCTCTTAACCCGTTAGTTCCTCTAACCCAACCTAACTTCCACACGGGTCAATATCCTTACGAGTTAACTTCTATAACTCGGCAACTTCCTTAAGTCGGTCAAGCACTATAGGTCGGTCATCCTATAGGTCGGTTACTACCTTATCTCGGTCGATACTTAGATCGGTCAGAAACCCATAACTCGTAACTCGTACATGACCTATCCCTATACGAGTTAACCTCCCATACGACTTAGGCTAAGGAGAACATAAACAACACTAACGACCTAATAATTCTACGATCTATCGATCCGTAAAAATACGGGTCGTTACAATGTCTGACGTTACAATTTGAGATGTGAAGCTAGTTTCTATCAAATATTTTTCTATTGGTGGCGGAGAATTCATTCTCTTAGCTTAACACCCTTCTCTGAGACGTACGAGCTCAGAGGTTATATAGTTGATGGTTACTAGTGATACATTCCCGAATTGGTAACGTGGCATGCTGAGTGTTGCTGTGAAATGATCGTTGAATGATCATTTGTGATAGGATCATTTGTTTGATCATCTATCTTGATGATCATTGCTTTGATCATTTGTTGACCCAAAGCACTGCTTTTGTAAAGCGTGGCTTTGTGGACGAGACTTCGTCGGACCTCACACCCCGGAAATGGTCAAAACAGGAAGAATGCAGCGAGGTTATTAGGGGGTAGCGCCCCTTTAGTGTATGTCATTCCTTCTGGATAGAGGTGGTATCATGGTATGGAGCCCAGATACTTAACCTATGTGGTTACTGCAAATTTATTACTTTGTGGTTGTTGGAAATCGGGGATCCTCGGATATAGATCGGTTACGATCGGGGAATGACATATTCGTGTCAGTAGTTACCCAGTTAGGGGTAACCCGGCCTTGTGTTGGTAGAGATCCGGTTAGGTTCTCGGAACATCATTCCAGAGGCGTTTTCATGTGGCAATGGGAAGTTCCTTGGCCTGACCATTTGTTGGAAATCCAAAGAAACAATACGAGCCTTGTACGGTTTTAGTTGTAGAACCTGCCATTTAGTATGGTAGCTATAGCGGGCATAATATAATGGTACCTATGCTGGCTAAGATTTATATTCTACTTTCGAAATTGTTTTCTACACTATACACTAATAATAATATCAAAAATGATTTGATTTTGCATAGTAAGCATCTTTGACTATCATAAGGAGAAACCTCCTCCAAGTCTGCGTCTGCATTGTGTGTGTGGCGGGAGACCTTATGGTAGTTTCATTTTCAAAAAGCATTGCGAATTTTTCTTTTAAAATTTCTCCTGTTCCTTGTTTAAAAGATAAATAACTGTTTTAAGTTCTCACACCAGTCACATGACTGACCTGGAGTTTATTGTTCCCTTCCTAAACTCTGGTTGCCCACCAATTTCCACACGGGCAGTCGGAGTTAAGGTCTATCAGGTCATTCTGGATTTAGGAGTGCTATGGAGCTCAGGAGGCGAGCTGCATATCGAGACGTAACACTTGTATATGATATTATACTATGTATTATTCCGCTGTGTATTCTATATGAGGACAAGTTTATATAACTGTCCATTGATGTATTACTCTGTTGTCTATTGTTGTTGTAAACTCTGATAATGATGTAATATATAAAATATTCAGTTCTTTTGTTTTAATGAATATTCATTTATCTATTATATGTTGTTCTGCTGCGATGGTTAGATTCTGATATTGTTCTGTTGTTCTTTTCTATTCTTCTTCTATCTTTTTCCCTCTTCTTCTCTCTTGTTCTTCGACTTTCTTCTTCTTCAACCATAACGGTTCGGTATTTCGGCAACGAAAAATCGCAGTCGTTACATCCCTCTTCACCTTCCTCCTTCCTTTTTCATTTTTTTCTTCTTTAAATCTCCTTCTTCTCTTTTTTTTGCTTCATTTTTAATCTTTTTTGTTTCTTCTTCTTCAAATCTTCTTCTTATTCTTTTTGAAAGCTTCCTTTTCTTTTTCAATTCTTAATCTTCTTTAAATTTTCTTCTTATTTTCCAAACATTCTTCTTTTTTCCAAATCTTTTTCTTCAAATCCATATCTATAACAACTTCTCTATCTCTTTCGAAATATTCTAAAAAAGATTAAGATAGAAGGAAACAAATCAAAAGGAGGAAGTTGTAGCGGATCCAAATCCGACTAGAAAAGGGAAATCCAGAAGGTGAGTGTTTAAACTCACTCACAAAATACTAAAATATTATTGCAAGTTAAACCCGGTCATATAGTGATAATTTTTGATTGTTGGTTTGGAATTTTTATTGATATTTAATTTGAATAGCTAAATTCCAATATGTGATGACTAATAATTACTGTGACATGTTATTGAATTGGTTGATTTGTTGAATTGATTGATTTGAATGTTGATTATATGTTATTATTGTGCAGTTGTGATTGAATGTGTATTTGTTCATTTATTTGATATATCTTTGTTATCACCCTACAGTTTATTGTAATTATATAAATTATCATATTGATTATTTGCACACTGAATAAAGATATAAAACCCATGAATTTCAAGTATTTATATCAGAGCAAAAATAGTGTGTTAAATTTACTATTTGAACCATAAAAATGATTTTGAGAAGTAAACTGTCGTTACCTTATTTAAAGTTTTCAAAATTAAATTTTGATACATTTGTAAGTTTCCATAAATTTGAATATCGAAACTTGGAACACTTTTATAAATCAAATCTCTTGAACTACGAAATTTAACTGGGAATTGTTCTGTAAATTTGTAATTTACTAAAATGGATCTATTGTGAAATCCATTTTATTTTGAATATGGAAACAATAACATTTCCAGAAATTTGAGCTTTCAAAAATCTAGTTATCTACATTCCTTAATTAATCTACTTTTGATTTAATTTGCATAAGAATTTTAGTTCTGACTCGAGTGTATTATTTTCCTTTACGCTCGGGTCAGCCAGAGTTTTCCAACATTGAAGACTATTTTTGGTGGACGAAGACGAAGATTCGGTATATTATTGGTATTTATTATTTCACTACATTCTGTGTTTCGCTGCATTATTTGTTTATCTATGATACATGCAAACTCTGATTTGAATTTGTAAAAGTGTAATCAAATTTTATTTCTAAAACAACTTCATGAACTGTTTATTTGATTATTATATTTTGTCGTTCCACTGCAAGATTCTGTATTTTGTTTCTTCTTTCCTTCTTCCTTTCTTTCTTATTTACCCCATTGACAATCCTTCCTTTTGAATGGTTTGATTTTGACATGTGTGGTTTATTGTCGATTTGAACCATCCAAAAATGTAGGTCATTACAATTGAATATACCGTAGAGATCAGCACAAAGAAGCGATCAAAACGGTATACAAATACCAATGGTATGATCATCCAATCAAAAGTCGATAATCGGTACCGAAAATGCTGCTATTTTGCCAGAAATAAGATAAACGGGCAATAGCAGTCTAAATTTAAAGAAATGAAGTATGGCGTCTCACTCAGAATATGATTTACAAATTTATTGTATAAAAATATTAAAGTTTGAAAAATATTTTATTATCATCAAATATTAACTGATATAAATTTAAATAAAATTACACAATAAAATAAACTTCCATATTATCTGATGAAAATTTACCGTTTGCTATGTTAAAGTTGACTATTCCAAATATTAAATTTTCAATTTAAAATTTTACTATTAAAAATTTCACAAAATTCAGATAATTACATTTTTTTAAAAACCAGTTAAATTTACGGATCCTTACATCTTCAACAGACATTATTTTTGTACTTGGAAGATATGAATGAGCAAGAATGAACAAGACTATTGTGGCGTTTATATTACTTGTATTGCTTAAATCACTTGGCGACAAACTTGTATGTATATAAAGTGGCTACAGTGTCCTTTCACATCAGAATACTATAGCCACGTTGCACAGTTTTTAACATATGGCAGCCACCATTGATGGTAATGAATACAAATTAGCTACAGTGTCCTCTCACATCAGAACATTGTAGCCACATTGCATGGTTTTAAACACATGGCAACCATTATTAAATGTTTGAATTCAAATTGTCTTTACTCACTTGGCAGCAAGTGATGGTGTTTGAATTCAAAGTGGCTACAGTGCCCTGTCACAGTTGAACACTTCTTTGCCATCATCATGCTCATACGTGTTTGCTATTATCACTCATTAAGCATACAGAAATGGTGGATTACAACCATACTTTTTTGCCATCATCTTACCCGTATGAAGGTCCTATAAGTCACGTTACTCCACCGAATATGTCTTCTCCTCAATCAATAACTGAGTGGTATATTGAAATGGAGTAAATACGTTATGAGGATGTAAGAGAACATGAGAGAGATCTGCAAGAGAGTAGGCTTATGGAGGATGGAAGAAGGAAAAAGTAGAGCGGCCTAGTCAAATTATAACATTGCAAAGAAGGCATGAATAAAAAGAAGTGTGCATCTCCTCGATGTCCCTGTGGTCTGCTATATTTCGATAGAGACATATAGGTATAACAACACCCCTTCTAACCTCATCATCAGCCAAAGCCAGTAAATAAGCATAATATGATTTAAAATCCTTAAAGGAACTATCAAATAAAACTGACGCGCAGTCTGGTCAACCAATCTCGATACCCGTCAGCATATAAAAATCTAAAACAATCAATCCCAACTTAAAATCAGGAAAATGAAACGTGTAAGTAGTAGGCCACCGTATCTCAGTAAGGACCTTTATTATGCAACGGTCGACATGTGCAAATATAGGTAAAGCTAGAAATTCACATAAAGGTGATGCAAGTAGCCTATCCGAAATTGGTTGAGGTAATGTGATATAAAACTCATAAATAACTTTTACTAACTACTACGCATAGGTACATGAAGAACCTATATAAGCAATTAATTAACGTTAATGGTAAACTAAGCAAACCAATAACATTCTTAGTTTGTGAGTGTTCATCTAATAATTACATTGTAAAATTATATCTGTGGCTTCGCTAGCATTATAGTAAGTCGATTTACTATAGTCGAGTGGAGTTCGTGTAAGGATCGTAGATAGTCTCCAGTCATGGTAGTATTTGGAATGATATGAGCTGCACCGGCATTGGCATCCACCGTGATTCGGACAGTCCGTCTACTGGTTTTGATGGAGAGTAGCGTCATTTGGACGTCTTGATCAATAAATTAGAAATTGTAAAAAAGGAAATTGAGTGGTAAATAAATGAGGGTATAAGAGGAAAACACGTCTCATATAGGCCTTTAGACCAGATGTCTGTTCAACGGATGCCTGATGCTCAAGTGTTTGTTGAACAAACGTCCGGTCTCATAAACTGTTGGAGGATTCGTGAGCTTACAAAATGTAAGCTCACATTTTGTACATATGCATTCCAAAACTATTGGAGATGCTCTTATTGTAGTATTTTATGGTTAAATGATAGAACTCGGCAGCTTTTTATACTTTCTATATTTCTTTTTTCGGGATTTTCTCATATAATGATATCGTTCACTGTCCATTTTTTTACCTGCTTCTATTTTTGCAGCAATTAGAGATTAGTGAGAAAGATGAGATGAGCAATGATTTTGTTATGCAGGTGGCACGGGAGGCAGCGAGTAGAGGTGTATTTTTATTTTTTAAGGTTAGGCTTTGAGGAGACGGCTATGAAGGGTGACAATTATGGGAGGCGACGACTACAAGCAACGTTGAAGCGTGAGGAAAGAGTAGTGTAGGGGACACGATGACGTGGGAAGTGGTGGCGTGGGAAGCAGCGATTTGATCTATACGTAAGTGAAGAACGAAATGTGTCTTTATGGCTAAATTTTAAAGATGATGTCCTACAAACCATTGAAGTCCATAATTTGAACTAAATTGCCATATTATTTATACACACATATATATGTAATACATACATACATACATCCCTGTGTGTGTTATATTAAAATGAACATTAAATTAATTAATATGTTTAATTAATTAAATACTTAATATTATAAAATAAATATGATTTTATTTTAAATAGATAAATCAGATTCAACGCAATTGATAGATTACATAAGCTCATTAAGATCCAATTAGAAATTTATGCATTTCACCCGCTGCCAAACTGGTAAGGACCCAACACCAATAACCACTCACTTTGTAACAACCCTAGATTTTTGCATATATTTTAAATTTGACTTTATTTTTATTTTTATTATTTTAAATTTATTTTTATCTCAAACATTTTATGTATAAATGCTGACTATTAAGTGATATATAGTTCAAAATAGTATAAATTGGACATTTTACTAAAAAAAGTGAATTTCTACTCAAAGTGTTTAAACTTTGACTTCTAAAATTAAAATTAAAAATAATTTTTAAATCTTGAATTTTATCTTTTAATATGAAAATAGATGTAATAATTTGAATACTGCTTTTCGTTTCGTTGAAAACAGAGTTAAACTGGAAAAGTTATGTACATTTCAATTTTGAGTGTAATTTGATTTATTTAGCAATTTTATCTATTTTAAATTATATAAATCTTATTTGCTTTGTCATGTTTTATTTTAATATGTTATCGTACGTATATTTTTGTATTATAATAATTTTAAAATGAAGTAAACAATTTTCCAAAGTCAATGGTGATTTATATGTAATTTCTGGACACTGTTTTGGATTTTTAAGAAATTTCTTTAAATCTTTTTCTATTTTCTTTAAATTTAATTTTTTTCTCTTAGGTTTTAATGGGTTATTTTAAGTATATTTTTTCTTCTATTATTATTTTAAAAGTGATGTTATAATTTTCCAAAGTTTACTGTGTTGATTTTTTTTTTTTAAAAGGCTGTTTTCTTATTTTCTGCTATTTTCTTCATTAAAATTATATTTAAATTTAATTTTTTTTATTTTGTGAATGTACTTTTATTTTATATCATTATTATGTTTAAAAATATATTACAAGCTCATATGAATTTTCTAAAATTTATTTCATGTAATTTCAAATTTTCAAGACTAGTTTACTATTTTATCTATTTTCCTTAATTTAACTTTATATAATTAATAAATATTATATATATTTTTATATTTCGATAAATTTTCGAAATTTTATCTGGGATTATTATTATTTCCAGAAATATCAAGTTATATAAACAAAATTAAGGAAATTTGAAAGGTTTTAAAAGCTTTGAAACGTAAAGTAGTTTCACCTCCTACGTCGTTTCTTTTACCGTTTCCTCATTTACCCTTTGACCGTTTTTTTTTCTTTTTCTATTGAATAGCCATGTATTTTCCTTCCTATGCACGTGAGAAACTTCTCACTTTCCATCATCAAACTCACGGCTAGAAGTATTGAAGGTAATGGCTTCCATTTCATCTTCTTCTTCCTCCGTTTTTCTACTTTTCTATTTGAATTTTGTACTTGTTCTCACCTTCATAGTTTGGCTCCTCCTCAACCAGATCTGACCGGACCTCCACCACCCCCTTCCTCTGACCATCTTCCATCCTACTACCTCTCCATTTCAGGCCAAGCCAATCCAAGGTGAAGACCACCACAAAATCCACCAAAAAACCATCACAAACTATCACTTATGGCCTAGAATTGTCATCTCCTCCTTCTACCACCATTAGCCGCCACTACCTCCACCACCACCACCTCTGACCTGACCTCCACCCTCTTCCACATCACCCACCACCTTCTGGAAATCAGGCCATGACCATAGAGCATGAGGCCGAGCCCAATAGGAGCCAAGATGTGATGATATTTGCTTTGTTTTATAAAGTGTTGCACCGATATCTTCATCTCCTTTAAACCCATGTAGGCTGACCACTTTGCACCCAAACCATACCTTAATCCATGGCATAGCTGAGCTTAACCCATCCATAACTGATCCATGTGAAGTTGAGAACAAGTGCAAAGCATTTGACCTTGTTCTGGACATTGATTTCTGGTGCTATTCAAGTGTTACATTGTTTTGTAACATATATGTTGTATTGTTTGTTTAAATATTTGAATAAGGAAATTATCTTTGGCTCTCTCAATATCAAATCTTTGTCGTGCCATCGTGCTTTTTAAGATCTTAGTTTGGGTCATTTGTATCGCAATCTCCAGCTTAAACAAGTGAGGTATTCTCACCAGACAATATGTACATATATTACTAGCAAATTGACCCCTTTTGAATCTGTAAAATGCATTATCATGTTACACCTGCTATATTATGATTTTATGATGTTCACTCATGATTAAACACCTGTTATAACATCTGTTACTGTTATATTATGTTGTTCTGCTATTTTTATCAGTTTATCACACTGCAAGTTCCCTTGAGATTAGAATCACTATGGGTTGAAATGATACATACCCGAATGGACTTTAGAATAGGGGAAAATCGTTATGGGCTAAAATGATAGGCCTGAGCAATTTTCAACTTATTTTATTTACTTGGGACTGTGGGTTTGAAATGATAAAAACCGGATTTTTCTTTGTAGATTACGGGTTGAAATGATACATTAACCGTATCACTTTACCTAGCGTAGAAAATTATATACAGGCCCGTAGTTAAATTATGTTTTCTAAAAAATTTAAAATATTTTAGAAATTTAATTATTATAATATTTGATTTAAAAATTAAATAAAAATATAATTTTTGTAAAGTATTATTGATTTTCTGGAAATCTATAAGTTAAATAAATTATGGATAAGTTAGAGAATCCGAATGTAAGTTATTTTGGAAATTTTGATTTAACTTTTAATGGAATTTAAATTAACTTTGAAAATATGATAAATTTATGATATTTTCAATTTTAAAATTAATTTAAAATGATTTTATAACATATTAATAATTTTTGAATAAAGTTAAATTGTTAATGAGTGAATATTGAGTTGAATTTGGAAATATAACTTAAATTTGAATTTATGAATTTGGTTTAAAAGTGAAATTTTAAGTTAAGTTAAATAAAATGGAATTAAGTTATATTTGAAATTTTAAACTTAAGTGTTAAGTTGAAATCTAATGTAATGAATTTAAATTTGAATGTTGAAATTTAATAAGTGAATTATTAATAAATATTGATTTTTGGAAGGAAACTTAACTTTATAAAATCATGAATTTAAGGAAAATTAAATGATGCTTATAAATGTGAAAATGTATGATTTTATAAGTAAAAAATGATTTAAATAAAAATATAAGTGTTTGTGAAATTCTATTGAATATTTGAAGTTAATTAACAGCATTTTTAATACCATCTTTTGTTAAGTTTAATTGTTTTTTTGAATGTAAATCTCTGTAGCATTTTCTAAATGCTGCGAAACTTGAATTTTCATTGTTTTAATAAATTTAAGTGCATAAATGAGCATTGAAAAGTTTAAACTTTTGGCATTTAATAATTTAGTTATTAAATGTAATAACTTCATTTTTATGATTTAATTATGAAGTAATTTGTTTTGAAATATAACTATTTGATATATTAAAATGATTGAAATGTGGTTTCGAAAGATATGATATTTTGATATATTTAAATGATTGAAATATGGTTTCAAAAGATATGATATTTTGATATATTAAAATGATTAAAATGTGGTTTTGAAAGAAATGATATTTTGATATTAAATGATTTGAAACGAAGTATTGAAAGATATGATATTTTGATATTAAATGATTTGAAAAATGGAGTTTTGAAATATATGATGTTTTGATATTAAAATGATTTGAAAAGAAGTTCTGAAAGATATGATATTTTGGAAATGAAGCTTTGAATGGTTATGATATTTTGATATATTAAAATGATTTGAAAGGAAGCTTTGAAAGGATATGATAATTTAGTATATTGAAATGGTTAGAAATGACTTGATATTTATTTCGATAAATATTTGAATTGAAATATATGGTACGATGATATATTGAAATGGTTTGGAAATGATTTAATCTTTATTTTGATAAAGATTTGGGTTGAAATGATATTTTATTCTGAAGTATAAAATATTGTTTTAGAGTTATAACTACGGGTTATAATAATGATTGGTTGTTAAAGAGACCGTGATCGGATATTGTCTTATAGCCGGCCAATACCGAAAACACTTTAACAACTATGTACGCGGTGGAGATTCCAGAACGAAGTAGGATGGTGGTGTCATTCTCGAGGTATATTACGTGGACCCAACTCCCGTGAGTTGGCATATAAGACTAAAACAGGAGCTATATCGGGCTACAGAAAGGGTCGCACCCTTTCATCGAGCATGCTCCATCGGAAACCATTCTATTACTTTTGTGGTTCGATACGTGGCGCCACTTTGATTCGGGGGTATTGTTCGAGGTGGACGGAAGCTGCTGGCTAGCCGTCACCGCCGGTCCGGGAGTGCAAACGGTGTATCCACCCTGGCATTGCCTTGCGTGCCGTGTCATATCCTTGTATCGAGCCCACTACGATTTTGGTTTTAAAGATCCGACCGCGTTAAGGTTCACCATTCGCTTAACGCTATTTTCTATATGATTGTACTTTGCTGATTAGACACTATTGTATATAGCGTATATTACTACATAATAAATAGTTTAACAGATCCTAAGAGGATGGGCGGTCCCGAGCATCTTCTAAGTTACTTGTACCTTTACTACAGTTCACTTGAGTTGGTTTACATTGTATAAGTATGTATGTCCTAACTCGAGTGTTTGTATTTTTATTTACGCTCGGGTCAGCCTGAGTTATTCACAAATTTGGATTTCCACTTTCTGGAGATTGAAATCACTGGAGATTATCTACTTGTCAAGTTTTATCTTCTGCAGTCTGTTGTTCCTTTCAACTCTTGTATTAGTAGACTTCTATGTAGTGAGACTTCTTTTGTACTTTATTTCTTCTGTTGTATTTTATGTAACTCTGATATTTTTATATAGTAGCTTCATGAACTACTATTTCTTTTACTTCCGCTGCATTATTATTACTATGTGTATGTGATCTGTGATTTTTATTTACTGTATATTCTGAGATTTGCCAAATTTTTATTTACAACGCGGTATTTTGAGCAATTCAATTCCGGCATGAGTGTCTACCTATACACTTATAATGGATGTGAATGGTTGAAAATATCGGGTCGTTACAGTTGGTATCAGAGTGTAACATCCCGAAAATTTTGAATTAAAAATTTAGTAATATATTTTAAACTTTTTGAAATAAAAATTGAAAAGTTATAAAGGAATAAAATACGAACAAAGTTTAGTATTTTTAGTTAAAACTTTTAAAAGAAAAAAAAAATTGTTAATGTAAGTTATGATAAAATTTTAAAATTTAAATCGCATCATAATAAAATTAAACAAATAAACAAATAAACCTATGAATAATTAATCAAGTAGACAATTAAACAAAAGAACAAAAGAATAAACAAATAAACCTATGAATAATTAAGCAAGTAAATAATTAAACAAAAGAACAAACAAATAAACAAATGATTAAACTTATGATCAAATAAATAAACAAGACAGCATGCTGAAAATATACAAGCATGAAACACTACATACTTTCATTAAATGCAAGCATCTACAAAGAACATACCTGCATTCAATGCTTTTACTTCCAGCATGGTTTATCCTGTACTTGTTTTAATAAACTTCAGTAAACAATCTGTTATAAAGAAACATCAACCTGCCTCTTTATTTCATTCAACAAACTTCTACAAACCTGAAAAAGAAAACATCATATTTCATAAATTCAAAAGCATTCAGGTGATCAAACAGAAAGTAAAAAGAAGTTAAAAATCAAACCAGAGAAGAAGAAGCAAACTGCAGTTAAAAAGAAACAAAAATAGTCTCTGTTTCTATATTGTTCAAGTGAGTAAACCCCTGTTTCTTTTAATTTTTCTTTGTTGCTGTGTATGCTTGGACCCTGTAGTGAAGTTAGTCCTTGGTTTGCTCACAAAAATATTGAGTGTAAGATGAATGTAGGGTTGTGCATGTTGATTTTACAAATTTCATTCTCTGTTTTAGTTTCAGGAAAACAAAAATGAAAACCTGATGAACCTTTCTTTTTCTTCTTTCCCCCTGTTTCCATTTTCTATTGAATTTGAAAGGAAAAGAAAAAGAAAAATGGAGTGTATGTTTAAACCTGCACTAAGTTTCAGTGATCAAGCAAAGCAGTTTGAAAACTTTCCTTTTTTCCTAGAAACTAAACAAACACAGTAATTTTTGGTTGCAGGTCAACCCATATCAAAGAAAAATTTAAATCTCATTCTTTCTTTGATTATAACAGAGATTTTTAAACAAGTTAAATATTATTTTAAACTGACATTACATATCAGTAAAGGATTAAAATAGTTACAGAGTTCTTCTTCCTGGAAAGATGAAACACAGTGAAAAAATTCAAAATCTCAAGGAAACCCAAATTTCACGAATTGTAACTTCCATAACTTTAAGTGAATCCATTTTTAAAATGATGATTTTTAAGACAAATATGGGAATTTTTAATTGCCTAGATTACGTGGAGTCCAATGTTGAACGAGACATGCGTTTTGATCGATTGCCAATCATCGAACAAATTTTAGATGCTAAGATTTTGGTTAAAGCAAGATTGTTCATCGTTGAGTTCGGGAAAAACGTAAAAAAAAATTTCTATTGCATAAATTTTGAATTCGAATGAAAACTAGGGTTTAAGAACTGTTTCCAGTTCGCGTTGAAAATGGGATCGCCGCTCCACCTAGGGGTGATCGGAATCCACGTCTCCGGTGCCAGTCGAGGCGTCACGTCTTGATGAAGCTTCAGTAAGGTTTTTGTGGCTTCTAATGGCCATACGTGGGAAGACGAGATGATTTAGTGGTGATGTGCCGATGGGTTTATTCGATCGAACCACCTAAAATTGAACCACGGTAGTATCTGAAATTCTGGGTGGTCGGCTAGGTTGAGTTAGTCATCATTGACTTGTTGATGGTCGTGAGGAAGGTCAGAGCGTCACCGTTCAGGCGTACACGTATACGCGTATCATTGCGTATCTGAACAATTGTGGGTTGTGGAAGAAGAAGTGGCATGGAGGAAGACTCGAAGTAATTCTCGGGGAAACTTGGGTTAGACTCGAAGGGAAAGTCGAGTTGTTTCAGGGTTTTGTCGTGACAAAAATTGGACTTAAACAAATTTTGAAAATTTTTATTTACACGGGTAGAATTGGGCAGAAACTCGAAGCAGGCAGCGTTCGAACTCGAGCGTGACTCGGGGAAGACTCGGGTTGGCCACCTGAACAGTATATTCAGTTGAAGCTATAGAAAACTTGAGTTTAAACAAATTTAAAAAAAAAAAAAACATTGTTTATAAAAGGAGGATTGTTTATTAATGGAATGTGGAGTTAACAAAAAAAAAATATTTAAATCTTAATTTATTTAATTTTGTTACATCATTATAAAGTCATAAATAATGAATAATATAATATAAAAGAAAATTAAACATAGTGTTGTTTAAAACTAAATTTTAACTTATTGAGGTGAATTATTGAACATGGTTTAAAAGAGATAATCAAAGCAATTTAAATTATCCTTTGGTTCATTTAAACAATTAATGATTAGTTAATCCCTTAAGAAAAAGATTATCTAGTAAATTAATTAATATTAAAGTTTTTTTTTAAAAGGATAATTAAGATTTAATAAATTAATAATTAAGATGACTTGTTTTGAAATAAATAAATAAGTGATAAAATTTATGGAAATGATTAAGATCTAATCAACTGTAATTAATTGTAAGTAATCATTGATTGAGAAATCAATAAAATAATATTTGGTTAATTTATCTCATTCGTTTTGATTAGTAAATAACTAACTATTGTTGTTAACTTATATCGATATCTCTTTTCTGTTTGTAATTCTGTATGATGATATTGCCATGTTATTGCACTGTGATTATGATTGTTCTGTATTGATGTGAAAACCCTGTTGTCTGTAAACCGACATTTAAACTTCGATGCGACAGGGAATCGGATTTCAGTTGGTTATCCGAAACCCACATCGAACCTGTGAATATTTATGAATGACATCCACATGTTTTAAAATTTGACACCCACTATTCGAATTAGCCGGGAAAGGACCTTTGTGTCGTATAACCCATTTCGAATATGTGATTCGACGTTATGGATAGCAATTGAAGACCGGTGTTGAAGACCGGGTATTTGCAAGAGCGATAGGATGATCTGTCGATTGACTCTGCACCGAGTTGCTCCGGTATAGAGTTCTCTATATGTGATGGGGATTGTGGATATCCGGATTGCAAGGACTTCTTTGGAAGTGCCTTCGGTTCTGTTCGAGCCCAGAACAGACTTGTATGGATAGTCTGTCAGACATTACAAATTGAGATATAAAGCCGATTTCTTTCAAATATATTTCTGTTGGTGGCGGAAAATTTATTCTCTTAGCTTAACACCCTTCTCTGAGACGTACGAGCTCAGAGGTTATATAGTTGAAGGTTATCAGCAATATATTCCCAATTTGGTAATGTGACATGCTGAGTGTTGCTGTGAAATGATCATTGTGTTGATTATTTGTGATAGGATCATTTATTTGATCGTCTATCTTTGTGATCATTTCTATGATCATTTGTTGACCCAAAGCACGACTTTTGTATAAAGTGTGTTTTTGTGGACGTGACTTCGTCGGACCTCACACCCCGAAATGGTCAAAACAGGAAAGATGCGGCAAGGTTATTGGGGGTAGTACCCCTTAGGGTATGTACATTTCCTTCTGGATAGAAGTGGTATCATGGTATGGAGCCCAGGTACTTAACTTATGTGGATATCGCAGATATATATATATGATTTTGTGATTTGTTGCTGGGGCCCCGGTTAAAGGTTGGTTATGACCGGGAGATGGCATACTCGTGTCAGTAGTTACCCAGTTAGGGGTAACCCGGCCTTGTGTTGGCAGAGATCCGGTTTGGTTCTCGGGGACGTCCTTCCAGAGGCGTTCTCATGTGGCAATGGGAAGTTCCTTGGCCTGACCATTTGTTGGAAATCCAAAGAAACAATACGAAACCCTGTACGATTTTAGTTGTAGAACCTGCCATGCAGCGTGGCGGTAACCTGCCACAAAACATGGTAGCTATAGTAGGCATAATTCGGAATGTCTATGCTGGCTAAGATTTATATTCTACTTTCGAAATGATTTACTTCACTATGCACTAGTGATAATATCAAAGAATTTCTTTTCTCGTATCAAGCATATTTAACTATCATAAGAAGAAATCTCCTCCAATTCTGCGTTTGCATTGTGTGTGTGGCGGGAGGTCTTATGGTAGTTCCATTTTTAAAAGCATTCCGAAAATTCTTTTATAAGTCTTGTTTATTTAAAATACAACTGTCTTGTTTACTCATACCAGTCCCATGACTGATCCGGAGTTTATTGTTTTCTTTCCTAAACTCTGGGTGCCCATTATTTCCACACGGGCAGCCTAGTAGCAGGTTTCTATATTTTGGAGTAGCAGTATTTTGGAGCTCTTATCTTGGAGATATCTTAGGAGCTAGTGGAGATTTCAGGTGTTAGCTTTTGGGAGTTCGTTATCATCTCTCTCATTTGAGGATTTTTGGATATATGTTCACTGTTATATTATCATGATGTTGTATTTAGAGATTGTGGTATATCTATTATGTACTCTGTTGTAGTTTGGATATTATGTTGATGCTGTAACAGTGATGTTATTTATGATATTGATTCTGTTCCGCTGTTTTATATTCATCTAATTGTTGTTATAAGCTCCGACGATGCGAATTTGATGTCGTTTATTGGACATCGAGTTTGGGTCGTCACAAATTGGTATCAGAGCTGTTGGTTGAGTAAGAACTTTAGCTACGGAGTATAACACATTAGATGGCTCATTAGAGATAGGGTGAAGTATACCCTAGAATGAGTATAATCAAAATTGAAGCTTTAAAATTTTCTTAGTCTATTTCTTTTTACTACTGATATTCCTTAAGATATTTCGTCTGCATATCTGAATCAATTTTCTTACTAATCTCAGATAGTGAAAATGAGTGGACGCAGAGGAAGAATTAGGGGTCAAGGCAATGCTGCAGCACCAAATCAAATTCCCGCAGCCGCAGAAGCAGTAATAGAAATTCAGCAGCAGCCGGACTTGGCTGAATTATATAAGAAGTTTGAAAAGCTTGGTGGCAAGCCATTTATTGGCAAAGAGTCAATTATTGACGCTCAAGCTTGGGTAAGATCGTGTGAAAAGATTTTTAAAGGGCTAAAATTGCAGGATGAGCAGAAAAGACTTATAGCTTCTTGGCAACTCCAAGGAGAAGCTTCAGCTTGGTGGGAAACCATCATTGTAGATGAACCCGAGGAAGAATTTACTTGGGATCGTTTCAAGGAAGTGTTTGAGAAACGTTACATGCCATCGGCGGGAGTTTCCAGAATGTATCAGGAATTTCTGGATTTGAAGCAAGGAAGTTTGTCGTTTGAAGAATACTTGAATAAATTCAGTGAACTATCTCGGTTTGGCCCGGAATTGCTAAATACACCTCTGAAGAAAAACGAAAGGTTTATCCGGGGAATGAACCAGAAATATCATGGAAGAATGACGGGTCATGTTAAAGAATCTTTTTCAGATTTGATAGATATGGGGTACAGGTACGCTACTCTTGATATACAAGAAGCAACTGTGGAGAAAGGTAATTCAGGTAGTCAGAATTATAAAAAACGAAAATTCGGAGGCAAGAAACCTTGGCAAGGCAATGAGAAGAAGAGGAACACTCAAGGAAGAGCAACAGAAAATGTCACTTGTTACAACTGCAAAGAGAAAGGCCACTATTCAAATGACTGCCCAAAACCGAAGAAACCAGCTAGAGAATGTTACAATTGTCATAAACCGGGACATTTAGTTAAAGATTGCCCAGTGATGAAGCCAGCACAAGTGGCAAAGGTTTACACGATAAAGGAGGACCCCTCATCTTCAAAAGCTGACAAAGGGAAAAGTGTTTTGGAAGGTAACCTTACTATTAATAATAGAACTGTTAGAGCTTTATTTGACACAGGAGCTTCACATAGCTTTATCTCCCAACAAACCGTAAATGAATTAGGAATTGAAAATAAATTTGCTGACGATCTTATTTGCTTGAAAAATCCGGTTGGAGGTCCCGCAAATCTTAGTTCATATTGTAAGAGAGTTCCTATTTCATATGCTAGCTATAAATTTCCTATCAACCTTTATGTCCTCGAATTTGACGAATTTGAAATCTTACTCGGTATGAACTGGTTATCGAGATACGATGCTAGATTGGAGTGTAGTAATCGGACAGTTTTAATCAAAACAAGTTTTGGAAATTTTATTGAAATCTCTTGTGAGAATCCAAGTCCAAGGAGCGACAGATTGATATATACTTTGGGAAATCTTGAACCCACTTTATAGTCTATACCTGTTGTTCGGAATTTTTCCGACGTATTCGAAGAAGTGAAATCTTTACCTCCTCATCGAGAAATAGAATTCCGAATCGATCTTGTACCTAATACTCGTCATGTTGTTCACGCAAGTCGCAGGATGGCACCCAGGGAAAAGATTGAATTGGTTCATCAAACTAATGAGCTACTAGCAAAAGGATTAATTCGACCCAGTGTTTCTGAATGGGGTTCAGCCGTCGTATTTGTTGCCAAATCAGACGGATCTTTGAGATTGTGTGTAGATTACCGCGATCTAAATAAACAAACTCTCAAGAATAAATTTCCACTGCCCAGAATTGATGATTTATTTGATCAGTTGCATGGCGCTCGTTTCTTTTCAAAGATGGATCTAGCCCAAGGATTCCATCAATTACGAATCGCCGAAGATTGTCTACATCTGACTGCTTTCAGGTGTCCTAATATGTTCTATGAATGGTTGGTTATGCCTTTCGGGCTAACCAATGCTCCAGCATACTTCGTAGATCTCATGACTCGCGTGTTTCGAGAAGTTCTGAATAAATTTGTGCTTGTATTCATTGATGGCATCTTAATTTTCTCCAAAACTGAAGATGAGCATGCCGAGCATCTTAGAATTGTCTTAGAAATTTTGAGGAGAAATGTTCTATATGCAAAATTTTCCAAATGCCACTTCTGGGTCAATGAATTCAAATTCCTTGGCCATATTGTTAATGAAGAAGGAATTTCAGTAGATCCTAGCAAAATTTCCGCTATTCTTGATTGGAAACAACCCACTACTCCAAGAGAAGTTCGAAGCTTTTTGGGTTTAGCAGGCTATTACCGGAAATTCGTTCAAGATTTTTCTAAGTTAGCTAGTCCGCTGACTAAGTTAACAATGAAAAATGCAAAGTTCATTTGGACTTTAAAATGTGAAGAAGTTTTTCAAGAGTTGAAAAAGAGATTGACCACTGCTCCTGTTCTCACTATTGTTAACAGGAACCAAGGCTTATCTGTCTATACTGATGCTTGTAGTGAAGGGGTAGGTGCAGTATTAATGCAAAATGGAAAGGTGGTTGCCTACGCGAGTAGACAATTACGTCCCCATGAGAAGAACTATCCAACGCACGATTTGGAACTTTTGGCTGTTGTTTTCACTTTGAAAATATGGCGACACTATCTTCTGGGTGAAAAATTCGAATTATTCACCGATCATAAGAACTTGAAATATCTGTTCACCCAGAAGGATTTGAATTTGCGACAACAACGTTGGTTAGAATTTCTGGCATCTTATGACTTAGATATCCAATATACGCCGGGAAAAGCCAATGTGGTTGCCGATGCTTTAAGTAGGAGACATGTTGTTCTTGCATACCTTGTTATCACTCCTACTCTCTTTGAGAAAATCGCAAGACAGCAATATGAAGATGAGTTTCTTCGGGGAATTTATAAAAGAATATGCCAGGGAGAAGGCACTAGTTTCGAGATGGATAATAGAGGAGTAATAAGATTAAAAGGCAGGATTTGTGTTCCAGACTTCCCTGATCTGAAACGTGAAGTTTTGGACGAATGCCACAAGTCCAAATTCAGCATCCATCCCGGAGTCAACAAAATGTATCGAGATGTTAAAAGAACATTCTGGTGGAAAACGATGAAGAGAGACATATCTATTTATGTTAGTCGTTGTGCTACTTGTCAGCAAATAAAGAGTGACCAAAAGAAAGTGGCCAGTTTACTTCAACCTTTAGAAGTACCGAAATGGAAGTGGGATCAAGTATCGATGGATTTCATCGACGGATTGCCACGAACCAAGAAAGGCAATGAAGCGATTTGGGTTGTTGTGGATCGTCTAACCAAAAATGCTCATTTCATTCCAGTTAAATCTACTCGGACTGCGGCAAGCTTGGCAGGTATTTATATAAAGGAAATTGTTCGCCTCCATGGTATTCCCAGTAGTATAGTGAGTGATCGTGACCCGATCTTCACTAGTAGATTTTGGGAAGCATTTCAGGACGCATTGGGAACAAAATTAAATTTCAGTACTGCTTATCATCCGCAATCTGATGGACAGACTGAAAGAGTTAACCGAATTTTAGAAGACCTACTGCGTGCTTGTGTTCATGATTTTGGTGGTTCTTGGGAGGACCATTTGCATCTGGTTGAATTCTCTTATAATAACAGTTATCAGGCCAGTTTAGAAATGGCTCCTTTCGAAGCTTTATATGGTCGTCCGTGTCGATCACCTACATGCTGGATCGAATCAGGTGACAGACTTGTTCTTGGACCGGATATGATGAAAGAAGCCACTGAGAAGGTAAATTTTATTCGAAAGAAGTTATTAACTGCCCAAAGCCGTCAGAAGAGCTATTATGACCGTCGAAGGAGAAATTTGGAATTTCAGGTTGGAGATTCTGTATTTCTGAAAGTATCTCCGATGCGGGGTGTGTTGAGATTCGGGAAAACTGGGAAGTTGGCACCGCGTTATATTGGTCCTTTTCCTATTCTGGAAAGGATTGGTTCTCTAGCATATAGAGTGCAGTTACCCAGCTGGTTGTCTGGCGTACATGATGTGTTCCATATTTCTAACCTTCGGAAATATGTGCACGATCCAGATGATATTATTGAAGAAGCTGCTCAGCAGGATCTAGAAATCACTCCCAACTTGGCAGTTAGAAGGGAACCGATGAAAATTGTTGATCGTGATGAGAAGCGATTGAGGAACAAAATTGTGAAATTGGTCAAAGTTAAATGGAGTGGCGATCCAAAGGACTGTACTTGGGAGACCGAAGAGAATATGAAGAAGTCATATCCCAAATGCAGAATTGACATCTCGACTTAAAACTGTAAGTTATTTCCTTATTTATAAATTCGTACATAATTTGTTTAAGTTTCTCTCTCTTTCAATTTCGAGGACGAAATATTCTTAAGGAGGGGATATTGTAACATCCCGAAAATTTTGAATTAAAAATTTAGTAATATATTTTAAACTTTTTGAAATAAAAATTGAAAAGTTATAAAGGAATAAAATATGAACAAAGTTTAGTATTTTTAGTTAAAACTTTTAAAAGAAAAAAAAATTGTTAATGTAAGTTATGATAAAATTTTAAAATTTAAATCGCATCATATTAAAATTAAACAAATAAACAAATAAACCTATGAATAATTAAGCAAGTAGACAATTAAACAAAAGAACAAAAGAATAAACAAATAAACCTATGAATAATTAAGCAAGTAAACAATTAAACAAAAGAACAAACAAATAAACAAATGATTAAACTTATGATCAAATAAATAAACAAGACAGCATGCTGAAAATATACAAGCATGAAACACTACATACTTTCATTAAATGCAAGCATCTACAAAGAACATACCTGCATTCAATGCTTTTACTTCCAGCATGGTTTATCCTGTACTTGTTTTAATAAACTTCAGTAAACAATCTGTTATAAAGAAACATCAACCTGCCTCTTTATTTCATTCAACAAACTTCTGCAAACCTGAAAAAGAAAACATCATATTTCATAAATTCAAAAGCATTCAGGTGATCAAACAGAAAGTAAAAAGAAGTTAAAAATCAAACCAGAGAAGAAGAAGCAAACTGCAGTTAAAAAGAAACAAAAATAGTCTCTGTTTCTATATTGTTCAAGTGAGTAAACCCCTGTTTCTTTTAATTTTTCTTTGTTGCTGTGTATGCTTGGACCCTGTAGTGAAGTTAGTCCTTGGTTTGCTCACAAAAATATTGAGTGTATGATGAATGTAGGGTTGTGCATGTTGATTTTACAAATTTCATTCTCTGTTTTAGTTTCAGGAAAACAAAAATGAAAACCTGATGAACCTTTCTTTTTCTTCTTTCCCCCTGTTTCCATTTTCTATTGAATTTGAAAGGAAAAGAAAAAGAAAAATGGAGTATATGTTTAAACCTGCACTAAGTTTCAGTGATCAAGCAAAGCAGTTTGAAAACTTTCCTTTTTTCCTAGAAACTAAACAAACACAGTAATTTTTGGTTGCAGGTCAACCCATATCAAAGAAAAATTTAAATCTCATTCTTTCTTTGATTATAACAGAGATTTTTAAACAAGTTAAATATTATTTTAAACTCACATTACATATCAGTAAAGGATTAAAACAGTTACAGAGTTCTTCTTCCTGGAAAGATGAAACACAGTGACAAAATTCAAAATCTCAAGGAAACCCAAATTTCACGAATTGTAACTTCAATAACTTTAAGTGAATCCATTTTTAAAATGATGATTTTTAAGACAAATATGGGAATTTTTAATTGCCTAGATTACGTGCAGTCCAATGTTGAACGAGACATGCGTTTTGATCGATTGCCAATCATCGAACAAATTTTAGATGCTAAGATTTTGGTTAAAGCAAGATTGTTCATCGTTGAGTTCGGGAAAAATGTAAAAAAAAATTTCTATTGCATAAATTTTGAATTCGAATGAAAACTAGGGTTTAAGAACTGTTTCCAGTTCGCGTTGAAAATGGGATCGCCGCTCCACCTAGGGGTGATCGGAATCCACGTCTCCGGTGCCAGTCGAGGCGTCACGTCTTGATGAAGCTTCAGTAAGGTTTTTGTGGCTTCTAATGGCCATACGTGGGAAGACGAGATGATTTAGTGGTGATGTGCCGATGGGTTTGTTCGATCGAACCACCTAAAATTGAACCACGGTAGTATCTGAAATTCTGGGTGGTCGGCTAGGTTGAGTTAGTCATCATTGACTTGCTGATGGTCGTGAGGAAGGTTAGAGCGTCACCGTTCAGGCGTACACGTATACGCGTATCATTGCGTATCTGAACAATTGTGGGTTGTGGAAGAAGAAGTGGCATGGAGGAAGACTCGAAGTAATTCTCGGGGAAACTGGGGTTAGACTCGAAGGGAAAGTCGAGTTGTTTCAGGGTTTTGTCGTGACAAAAATTGGACTTAAACAAATTTTGAAAAATTTTATTTGCACGGGTAGAATTGGGCAGAAACTCGAAGCAGGCAGCGTTCGAACTCGAGCGTGACTCGGGGAAGACTCGGGTAGGCCACCTGAACAGTATATTCAGTTGAAGCTATAGAAAACTTGAGTTTAAACAAATTTTTTTTAAAAAAAAAAAACATTGTTTATAAAAGGAGGATTGTTTATTAATGGAATGTGGAGTTAACAAAAAAAAAATTAAATCTTAATTTATTTAATTTTGTTACATCATTATAAAGTCATAAATAATGAATAATATAATATAAAAGAAAATTAAACATAGTGTTGTTTAAAACTAAATTTTAACTTATTGAGGTGAATTATTGAACATGGTTTAAAAGAGATAATCAAAGCAATTTAAATTATCCTTTGGTTCATTTAAACAATTAATGATTAGTTAATCCCTTAAGAAAAAGATTATCTAGTAAATTAATTAATATTAAAGTTTTTTTTAAAAGGATAATTAAGATTTAATAAATTAATAATTAAGATGACTTGTTTTGAAATAAATAAATAAGTGATAAAATTTATGGAAATGATTAAGATCTAATCAACTGTAATTAATTGTAAGTAATCATTGATTGAGAAATCAATAAAATAATATTTGGTTAATTTATCTCATTCGTTTTGATTAGTAAATAACTAACTATTGTTGTTAACTTATATCGATATCTCTGTTCTGTTTGTAATTCTGTATGATGATATTGCCATGTTATTGCACTGTGATTATGATTGTTCTGTATTGATGTGAAAACCCTGTTGTCTGTAAACCGACATTTAAACTTCGATGCGACAGGGAATCGGATTTCAGTTGGTTATCCGAAACCCACATCGAACCTGTGAATATTTATGAATGACATCCACATGTTTTAAAATTTGACACCCACTATTCGAATTAGCCGGGAAAGGACCTTTGTGTCGTATAACCCATTTCGAATATGTGATTCGACGTTATGGATAGCAATTGAAGACCGGTGTTGAAGACCGGGTATTTGCAAGAGCGATAGGATGATCTGTCGATTGACTCTGCACCGAGTTGCTCCGGTATAGAGTTCTCCATATGTGATGGGGAATCCGATCAGGATTGTGGATATCCGGATTGCAAGGACTTCTTTGGAAGTGCCTTCGGTTCTGTTCGAGCCCAGAACAGACTTGTATGGATAGTCTGTCAGACATTACAAATTGAGATATAAAGCTGATTTCTTTCAAATATATTTCTGTTGGTGGCGGAAAATTTATTCTCTTAGCTTAACACCCTTCTCTGAGACGTACGAGCTCAGAGGTTATATAGTTGAAGGTTATCAGCAATATATTCCCAATTTGGTAATGTGACATGCTGAGTGTTGCTGTGAAATGATCATTGTGTTGATTATTTGTGATAGGATCATTTATTTGATCGTATATCTTTGTGATCGTTTCTATGATCATTTGTTGACCCAAAGCACGGCTTTTGTATAAAGTGTGTTTTTGTGGACGTGACTTCGTCGGACCTCACACCCCGAAATGGTCAAAACAGGAAAGATGCGGCAAGGTTATTGGGGGTAGTACCCCTTAGGGTATGTACATTTCCTTCTGGATAGAAGTGGTATCATGGTATGGAGCCCAGGTACTTAACTTATGTGGATATCGCAGATATATATATATGATTTTGTGATTTGTTGCTGGGGCCCCGGTTAAAGGTTGGTTACGACCGGGAGATGTCATACTCGTGTCAGTAGTTACCCAGTTAGGGGTAACCCGGCCTTGTGTTGGCAGAGATCCGGTTTGGTTCTCGGGGACGTCCTTCCAGAGGCGTTCTCATGTGGCAATGGGAAGTTCCTTGGCCTGACCATTTGTTGGAAATCCAAAGAAACAATACGAAACCCTGTACGATTTTAGTTGTAGAACCTGCCATGCAGCGTGGCGGTAACCTGCCACAAAACATGGTAACTATAGTAGGCATAATTCGGAATGTCTATGCTGGCTAAGATTTATATTCTACTTTCGAAATGATTTACTTCACTATGCACTAGTGATAATATCAAAGAATTTCTTTTCTCGTATCAAGCATATTTAACTATCATAAGAAGAAATCTCCTCCAATTCTGCGTTTGCATTGTGTGTGTGGCGGGAGGTCTTATGGTAGTTCCATTTTTAAAAGCATTCCGAAAATTCTTTTATAAGTCTTGTTTATTTAAAATACAACTGTCTTGTTTACTCATACCAGTCCCATGACTGATCCGGAGTTTATTGTTTTCTTTCCTAAACTCTGGGTGCCCATTATTTCCACACGGGCAGCCTAGTAGCAGGTTTCTATATTTTGGAGTAGCAGTATTTTGGAGCTCTTATCTTGGAGATATCTTAGGAGCTAGTGGAGATTTCAGGTGTTAGATTTTGGGAGTTCGTTATCATCTCTCTCATTTGAGGATTTTTGGATATATGTTCACTGTTATATTATCATGATGTTGTATTTAGAGATTGTGGTATATGTATTATGTACTCTGTTGTAGTTTGGATATTATGTTGATGCTGTAACAGTGATGTTATTTATGATATTGATTCTGTTCCGCTGTTTTATATTCATCTAATTGTTGTTATAAGCTCCGACGATGCGAATTTGATGTCGTTTATTGGACATCGAGTTTGGGTCGTCACACAGAGCTTTGGTAGCTCTAGGCAAAACTCAGCATATGGAGTGAATGTATTTACAGAACCACTTTCATTCGAGTTTGAATCTCTTCCTCTTGACTCGATTCCTTTGAATTTTGGAACATTCCCTACGGTTCTAAAATCCATTCGTGTCCCTCACTATTCATCTTCTTTTGACTCTGGAGTATTCCAATATTCCGTTTCGAATGATCTTTCAAGTGAGCCGGCGGTCACGCCAATTTCAAATTGAATTGAAAAAAAAAGGGGAAAACTCCTTTACAATTAGCATCGATTCACCAGAGATTTATATCTATCCTTGGTTTAGATGCTAATATCTTTTGTTATTCCATACTTTATCTATTGAGATTGGATGTAGATTTACCCTAGAAAATCCGCATCGATCTTATTATTAAGTCACGGTTGACCCGGTTAAGGTTACCCGCGATTTATTTAAGCTTATCCACCTCCCTATTTTGTTACTTAATCATCTTGTCTTTTGTTTCCAACCTATTTTCAAACATTTTGAATTGTACTTGTAAATCTATGTTTTGTTTATATATTGTGTTTTTTGAGTTGTTGATGTTGAGTTGGTTTTTCGATCGATTCGTCTGATCAACGCTATCGATAGGATTTCTAAAACACTTTGACAGAACAAACTGACACAATATTATTTTAAAATTTGGTTAATGAAATAAATTTTGATATATAAGTAAATTTATGGAACTTAATAAATTGATTTAAAATTGATTATTTTAAATGATAATACTTAATTTATCACTTATTGTTCTATAAATGAATTTATAGATAGTTGTTTATAAATTTATTTGGGAACTGAAATGAATTTAAAACAAGAAATTTGAGAATTTAATTTCCGATGGTTTCAAACCTTGTGTTTAAAGTTTTGAAGCATATTATTTAAAGTATTTTCGGATAAGAATATGTTTTCGAAGGATTTTAAAGTTTAAAATTTAGTGCTCTTCTCTTTTTCGCTGGGAAATAATTTCGGTGATGACTGCAACATCATCGACATTCATTTTCGAGCTTTGAAGTGAAGAGACCGCTCTGTAGACTTACTATAGCTTTGTTTTGGTAAATCAATTTGATTTGAATTTCTAAAATATGACTTGATCTGTAATATATATAGACATATGATTTAAATTTGATTCGATAAATTATGTACATACATTTATTTATCTCTAAATGGGTTGAAGAAATCAGAAATTTAATTCTTAAATTTTATTTTAAAGAATAATTTCAATTATAAAAAGAAAATAAAATTTTTGGACGAATATTCAAGCATGAATTGATTTAATTGTATAATACAATTGCATTCAATACAACTTACCTTAATTTCAGAAGTTAACAATGTAATTGGATAATATACAATACAAAAAGATTTTCTTTTGACAAAACTAGAGTGGTTATAATCAATGTTATACACTTAAATTTTAATTATAAAATGATTAACAGAGGTAAATATAATAAAGGGTAATTGAATTACTTACAATAAAATAATGTTAAAAAAACCAAGAATAAAAGAAAGCAGTTATAATAAGTGTAAGCATATTTAACATAAGTGATAAAAATATTGAGAGGAATAAATTTAATTTTAATTAGGAATAAAGAAGAATAAGATTTATTAAGTACATTGTGAGTGTAATAAATGATTATTTTTCAAACCCATGGTTTAAAAAAATTATTAATTTAAGATGATTGGATAATAAAATAATGAAATTTGAGATAGTTAACGATTTATTTAACTTATGAAAAAAAAGGGAAAAAATTTTAAGTTGAAATTTCCATGCTTTCAAATTTATTTCCTTATTTTGTTTTTCAAACTATCATTTGGTTGTCCTTATCATCCTTATCTTGCTATAGACTGGTATAGGCATCTTTCTATAATCTTTATGTTTAGAAATCTTTCTATAATCTTTGATAATTTGCACCTTGCGAAACTTACATATAACAATAGTTATCAGGTATAATTTCAATCTTCTTGTCATCTTATCTTAATCCTATTTCACTCTATCTTTGTCTGTGCTTTCCCGTACCTCATTCCTTTTCGGGGACGAAAAGTTTTGAGTGGGGGAAAGTGTAACAACCCTAGATTTTTGCATATATTTTAAATTTGACTTTATTTTTATTTTTATTATTTTAAATTTATTTTTATTTCAAACATTTTATCTATAAATTCTGACTATTAAGTGATCTATAGTTCAAAATAGTATAAATTTGACATTTTACTAAAAAAAGTGAATTTCTACTCAAACTGTTTGAACTTTGACTTTTAAAATTAAAATTAAAAATCATTTTTAAATCATGAATTTTATCTTTTATTATGAAAATATATGTAATAACTTGAACACTGCTTTTCGTTTCGTTGAAAACAGAGTTAAACTGTAAAAGTTATGTGCATTTCAATTTTGAGTGTAATTTGATTTATTTAACAATTTTTTCTATTTTAAATTATATAAATATTATTTTCTTTGTCATATTTTATTTTAATATGTTATTGTATGTATATTTTATTATAATAATTTTAAAATGAAGTAAACAATTTTCCAAAGTCAATGGTGATTTATATGTAATTTCTGGACACTATTTTGGATTTTTAAGAAATTTCTTTAAATCTTCTTCTATTTTCTTTAAATTTAATTTTTTTCCTTAGGTGTTAATGGGTTATTTTAAGTATATTTTTTCTTTTAATATTTTTTTTAAAGTGATGTTATAATTTTTCCAAAGTTTACTGTGTTGATTTCTTTTTTCAAAAAAGGCTGTTTTCTTATTTTCTGCTATTTTCTTCATTAAAATTATATTTAAATTTAATTTTTTTATTTTGTGAATTCTCTTTTATTTTATATTATTATTATTTTTAAAAATGTATTACAAGCTCATATTAATTTTGTTAAATTTATTTCATGTAATTTCAAATTTTCTAGACTAGTTTACTGTTTTAGCTATTTTCCTTAATTTAACTTTATATAATTAATAAATATTACATATATTTTTATATTTTTATAAATTTTCAAAATTTTATCTAGGATAATAATTATTTCCATAAATATCAAGTTACATAAACAAAATTAAGGAAATTTGAAAGGTTTTAAAAGCTTTGAAACGAAAAGTCATTTCACCTCCTAAGTCGTTTCTTTTACCGTTTCCGCATTTACTCTTTGACCTTTTTTTTTCTTTTTCTATTGAATAGCCATGTATTTTCCCTCCTATTCACGTGAGAAACTTCTCATTTTCCATCATCAAACTCACGGCTAGAAGTATTGAAGGTAATGGCTTCCATTTCATCATCTTCTTCCTTTGTTTTTCTACTTATCTATTTGAATTTTGTACTTGTTCTCACCTTCATAGTTTGGCTCCTCCTCAACCAGATCTGACCTGACCTCCACCACCCCCTTCCTCTAACCATCTCCCATCCTACTACCTCTCCATTTCAGGCCAAGCCAATCCAAGGTGAAGACCACCACAAAATCCACCAAAAAACCATCACAAACTATCACTTATGGCCTAGAATTGTCATCTCCTCCTTCCACCACCATTAGCGCCACTACCTCCACCCTCTCCCACATCACCCACCACCTTCTGGAAATCAGGCAATGACCATAGAGCATGAGGCCGAGCCCAATAGGAGCCAAGATGTGATGATATTTGCTTTGTTTTGTAAAGTGTTGCACCTATATCTTCATCTCCTTTAAACCCATGTAGGCCGACCACTTTGCACCCAAACCAGACCTTAATCCATGGCATAGCTGAGCTTAACCCATCCATAACTGATCCATGTGAAGTTGAGAACAAGAGCAAAGCATTTGACCTTGTTCTGGACATTGATTTCTAGTGCTGTTCAAGTGTTACATTGTTTTGTAACTTATATGTTGTATTGTTTGTTTAAATATTTGAATAAGGAAATTATCTTTAGCTCTCTCAATATCAAATCTTTGTCTTGCCATCGTGCTTTTGAAGATCTTAGTTTGGGTCATTTGTATTGCAATCTCCAGTTTAAACAAGTGAGTTATTCTCACAAGACAATATGTACATATATAACTAGTAAATTGACCCCTTTCGAATATGTAAAATGCATTATCATGTTACACCTGCTATATTATGATTTTATCATGTTCACCCATGCTTAAACACATGTTATAACATCTGTTACTGTAATATTATGTTGTTCTGCTATTTCTATCAGTTTATCACACTGCAAGTTCCCTTTAGATTAGAATCGCTATGGGTTGAAATGATACATACCCGAACGGACTTTAGAATAGGGGAAAATCGTTATGGGCTGAAATGACAGGCCTGAACGATTTTCAACTTATTTTATTTACTTGGGACCGCAGGTTTGAAATGATAAAACTCGGATTTTTCTTTGTAAATTACGGGTTAAAATGATACATTACCAGTATCACTTTACCAAGCGTAGAAAATTATATACAGGCCCGTAGTTAAAATATGTTTTCCAAAATTTTTAAAATATTTTAGAAATTTAATTATTATAATATTTGATTTAAAAATTAAATAAAAATATAATTTTTGTAAAGCATTATTGATTTTCTGAAATCTATAAGTTAAATAAATTATGGAAAAGTTAGAGAATCCGAATGTAAGTTATTTTGGAAATTTTGATTTAATTTTTAATGGGATTTAAATTAACTTTGAAAATATGAAAAATTTATGATATTTTCAATTTTAAAATTAATTTAAAATGATTTTGTAACATATTAATGATTTTTGAATAAAGTTAAAATGTTAATGAGTGAATATTGAGTTGAATTTGGAAATATAACTTAAATTGGAATTTATGATTTTGGTTTAAAAGTGAAATTTTAAGTTAAGTTAAATAAAATGGAATTAAGTTATATTTGAAATTTTAAACTTAAGTGTTAAGTTGAAATCTAATGTAATGAATTTAAATTTGAATGTTGAAATTTAATAAGTGAATTATTAATAAATATTGATTTTTGGAAGGAAACTTAACTTTATAAAATCATGAATTTAAGGAAAATTAAATGATGCTTATAAATGTGAAAATGTATGATTTTATAAGTAAAAAATGATTTAAATAAAAATATAAGTGTTTGTGAAATTCTATTAAATATTTGAAGTTAATTAACAGCATTTTTAATACTGTATTTTGTTAAATTTAAATGTTTTTTTGAATGTAACTTTCTGTACCATTTTCTAAATGCTGCAAAACTTGAATTTTCATTGTTTTAATAAATTTAAGTGCATAAATGAACATTGAAAAGTTTAAACTTTTGGAATTTAATAATTTAATTATTAAATGTAATAACTTCATTTTTATGATTTAATAATGAAGTAATTTGTTTTGAAATATAACTATTTGATATATTAAAATGATTGAAATGTGGTTTCGAAAGATATGATATTTTGATATATTGAAATGATTGAAATGTGGTTTCGAAAGATATTATATTTTGATATATTAAAATGATTGAAATGTGGTTTCGAAAAGATATGATATTTTGATATATTAAAATGATTTGAAACGAAGTTTTGAAAGATATGATATTTTGATAGTAATTGATTTGAAACGAAGTTTTGAAAGATATGATATTCTGATACTAAATGATTTGAAACGAAGTTTTGAAAGATATGATATTTTGATATTAAATGATTTGAAAAATGGAGTTTTGAAAGATATGATATTTTGATATTAAAATGATTTGAAAAGAAGTTCTGAAAGATATGATATTTTGGAAATGAAGTTTTGAATGGTTATGATATTTTGATATATTAAAATGATTTGAAAGGAAGTTTTGAAAGGATATGATAATTTAATATATTGAAATGGTTATAAATGACTTGATATTTATTTTGATAAATATTTGAATTGAAGTATATGGTATGATGATATATTGAAATGGTTTGGAAATGATTTGATCTTTATTTTGATAAAGATTTGGGCTGAAATGATATTTTATTTTAAAGTATAAAATATTGTTTTAAAGTTATAACTACGGGTTATAATAACGATTGGTTGTTAAAGAGACCGGGATCGGATATTGTCTTATAGCCGGCCAATACCGGAAACCACTTTAACAACTATGTACGCGGTGGAGATTCCAGAACGAAGTAGGATGGTGGCGACGTTCTCGAGGTATATTACGTGGACCCAACTCCCGTGAGTTGGCATATATGACTAAAACAGTAGCTATACCGGGCTACACAAAGGGTCACACCTTTCATCGAGCATGCTCCATCGGAAACCATTCTATTATTTTTATGGTTCGATACGTGGCGCCACTTTGATTCGGGGGTATTGTTCGAGGTGGACGGAAGCTGCTGACTTGCCGTCACTGCTGGTCCGGGAGTGCAAACGGTGTATCCACCCTGGCATTGCCTCGCGTGCCATGTCATATCCTTGTATCGAGCCCACTACGATGTTGGTTTTAAAGATCCGACCGCGTTAAGGTTCACCATCCCCTTAACGCTATTTTCTATATGATTATACTTTACTGATTAGACACTACTGTATATAGCGTATATTACTACATAATAAATAGTTTAACGGATCCTTAGAGGATGGGCGGTCCCAAGCATCTTCAAAGTTACTTGTACCTTTACTACAGTTCACTTGAGTTGGTTTACATTGTATAAGTATGTATGTCCTGACTCGTGTGTTTGTATTTTTATTTACACTTGGGTCAGCCTGAGTTATTCACAGATTTGGATTTCAACTTTCTGGAGATTGAAATCACTGGAGATTATCTACTTGTCAAGTTTTATCTTTTGCAGTCTGTTGTTCCTTTCAGCTCTTGTATTAGTAGACTTCTATGTAGTGAGACTTCCTTTCTACTTTATTTCTTCTGTTGTATTTTATGTAACTCTGATATTTTTATATAGTAGCTTCATGAATTACTATTTCTTTTACCTCTGTTGCATTATTATTACTCTGTGTCTGTGATATGTGATTTTTATTTACCGTATATTCTTAGATTTGCCAAATTTTTATTTACAACGCGGTATTTTGAGAATTCAATTCCGGCATGAGTGTCTACCTATACACTTATAATGGATGCGAATGGTTGAAAATATCGGGTCGTTACACACTTAGAAATGTTGCAAATTTGATGTCGACAATTTTTTCATACATCCGCCGCTGGCATCGACTTTAATAATAGAGTAAACAAGGTGATGCAATTTTACATCAGATCCTACGTTGTTAAAAAATTTGATACCTAGCATCCGAGATTTGAAAACTGCCCATATTTTAACATGCTTGATTTCTTCCATGTACAAAATAACAAGGACTAATATATTTGGGACATCTCTTTAGGTGACTAGACTTAAAATTTTGTAGAATTGTAACTTTGAGATACATGAATCGATGCGAGAAACTGTACAAAGTTAGCCACCACCTATACACTATGAATTTCCTTCAGACATCACTCTTTCATGGAGTTCCTCTCTAATGTGTGAGTTCTCCTCTAATGGCACACACATATAAATGCATGCACGCAAACGTATAGGTAAAGTGTAAAACAATAAATTCCAACATCGAAAATACAGAAATTAAATCAACAATAAAATGCAAAGTTTACTCATTTTCTTATGTAGTTTTAATAATTTTATTGAAAATAGGTGCAATAACAAAAACAAAAATAACTTAAGTAACGAAAAAGTCACGAAGTTTTACCTAATGTCAATGGTTAATGATATGGAGATCTTTGAGCCCCATCATCGTAATAAGGATGTCGTAAGCTGTGACGTCCCATCTCGAGACCCACGTTAACAAAAAATATTACGGAGTAATGTTGTCTGCTAATGCGGAGAATAGAACTGTTTAGGAGCGACCATCTATAATATTGTCTTAATATCTATTGAATACGTCGATTGTTGCTCTGAATTCTTTTTTTCTAACTCAAGTGGATCGACGTATCAAATAAATGCTTAATACAAATCTACATATGGCTATAGGATCTATCACAATAAAATACAACAACTCAAATGCATATTTTATGTATAGATGATACCTAACATTTAAAAGATAAAAAAACGAACGAATTTCAGAATGCAAGGAAAATATGGAAGCAAGATAATAGTCCATGTAGTCTGCTATATTTCGATATAGACATATAGGTACAACAACACACCTTCTAACCTCACCATCAGCCAAAGCTGGTAAATAAGCATAATATGATTTAAAATCCTTAAAGGAACTATCAAATAAAAATGACGCGCAGTCTGGTCAACCAATCTCGATATCGGTCAGCATATAAAAATCTAAAAGAGTCAATCCCAACTTAAAATCAGGAAACGAAACGTGTGAGTAGTAGACCACCGTCTCTCGGTAAGGACCTTTATTATGCAACGGTCCACATGAGAAAATATAGGTAAATCCAGAAATTCACCGAAAGGTGATGCAAGTAGCCTATCCGAAATCGGCTGAGGTAATGTAATATAAAACTCAGAAATACACTTATACTAACTACAACACATAGCTACATGACGAACCTATATGAGCAATTAATTAACAATAATGGTAAACTAAGCAAACCAATAACATTCTTAGTTTGTGAGTGTTCGTCTAATAATTACATAGTAAAATTATATCTGTGGGTTCACTAGCATTATAGTAAGTCGATTTGCTATAGTCAAGGGGAGTTCGTGTAAGGATCGTAGAACGTCTGCACTCACGGTAGTATTTGGAATGATATGAGCTGCACCGGCATTGGCATCTACTGGTTTTGATGGAGAGTAGCGTCATTTGGACGTCTTGATCAATAAATTAGAAACTGTAAAAAAAGGAAATTGAGTGGTAAATAAATGAGGGTAGAAGAGGAAAACACGCCTCATATAGGCCTTTAGTCCAGATGTCTTTTCAACAGACGCCCGATGCTCAAGTGTATGTTGAACAAACGTCCGGTCTCATAAACTGTTGGAGGATTCGTGTGCTTACAAAATGTAAACTCACATCTTGTAACATATGCACTCCAAAACTATTGGAGATGCTCTTATTGTAGTATTTGTTAAATGATAGAACTCGACAGCTTTTTATACTTTCTATATTTCTTTTTTCGGCATTTTCTCATATAATGATATCGTTCACTGTCCATTTTTTTTACCTGCTGCTATTTTTGCAGCAATTAGTGAGAAAGATGAGATGGGCAAGGATTTTGTTATGCAGGTGCACGGTAGGCAGCGAGTAGAGGTGTATTTTTATTTGTTAAGGTTATGCTTTGAGGAGACGACTATGATGGGTGACAATTATGGAAGGTGACGACTACGAGCAACGTTGAAGCATGAGGAAAGAGTAGTGTAGGGGACACGACGACGTGGGAAGTGGTGGAGTGGGAAGCAGCAATTTGATCTATGCGTGAGTGAAGAACGAAATGTGTCTTTATGGCTAAATTTTAAAGATGATGTCCTAGAAACCATTGAAGTTTGTAATTTGAACTAAATTGCCATATTATTTATACACACATATATATGTAATACATACATACATACATCCGTGTGTGTGACATATTAAAATAAACATTAAATTAATTAATATGTTTAATTAATTAAGTATTGAATATTATAAAATAAAATATGATTTTCTTTTAAATAGATAAATCAGATTCAATGCAATTGATAGATTACATAAGCTCATTAAGATCCAATTAGAAATTTATGTGTTTCACCCGCTGCCAAACTGGTAAGGACCCAACACCAATAACCACTCACTTAGAAATGCTGCAAATTTGATGTCGACAATTTGTTCATACATCCGCCGCTGGCATCGACTTTAATAAGAGAGTAAATAAGGTGATGCAATTTTACATCAGATCCAACGTTGTTAAAAAATTTGATACCTAGCATCTGAGATTTGAAAACTGCCCATATTTTAACATGCTTGATTTCTTCCATGTCCAAAATAACAAGGACTAATATATTTGGGACATCTCTTTAGGTGACTAGACTTAAAATTTTGTAGAATTGTAACTTTGAGATACATGAATCGATGCGAAAAAATGTACAAAGTTAGCCACCACCTATACACTATGAACTTCCTTCAAACATCACTCTTTCATGGAGTTCCTCTCTAATGTGTGAGTTCTCCTCTAATGGCACACACATATAAATGCACGCACGCAAACGTATAGGTAAAGTGTAAAACAATAAATTCCAACATCGAAAATACAAAAATAAAATCAATAATAAAATGCAAAGTTTACTCATTTTCTTATGTAGTTTTAATAATTTTATTGAAAATAGGTGCAATAACAAAAAAATATAACTTAAGTAACGAAAAAGTCACAAAGTTATACCTAATGTCAATGGTCAATGATATGGAGATCTTTGAGCCCCATCATCGTAATTAGGATGTCGTAAGCTGTAACGTCCCATCTCGGGACCCACATTAACAAAAGTATTACGGAGCTATCTGCTAATGCGGAGAATAGAACTGGTTAGGAGCGACCATCTATGTATTGTCTTAATATCTATTGAATACGTCGATTAGTGCTCTGTATTCTTTTTTCTAACACAATTGTATCGACGTATCCAATAAATGCTTAATACAAAACCACAGATGGCTATAGGATCTATCAGAATAAAATACAAAAACTCAAATGCATATTTTATGTATAGATGATACCTAACATTTAAAAGATAAAAAAACGAACGAAATTCAGAATGCAAGGAAAATATGGAAGCAAGATAATATTCAACTGAACTACATAAGAATAAAAATTTAATTACGAGAAAATCTGTAACGACCCGGAAATTTCGATCCCGAAAATTCCAGATAGTTAGTGAAAAGAAGAAAGAGATAGAAGAAGAACAGAAAACAAACACACAATCTCACATTCGCAGTGGATAAAATATAATATCAATAATAGTTATACCAAAGAAAACTGTATTTATCAATTTACATCGATATATCAGAGTTACAACAATTTTAAACAACATTGGATGGATACAATTTAACATGTTTCAGATATATATAATATCATAGTGGAAACTCTCCATACGTCCTTGTCATCCAGCTCGCCTCCTGAGCTCCAGAACGTCCTTGCCTGAAAATCTGTAATACTCGGTCTGACCCGAGCATTACATCAAAGTAACACCCGGGTCAGGCTGGAAACCAGCGTGAGTAAACCCATTCAACAAGAATACAAAAGCATGCAACACTTATAAACCCGGGGTACTTATGTCAATTTACAAATTTACAATTTTTTATAAACATTACTTCATCACACCTTAATTTCTAAGTATCAGAATTAGGTTAAATGGACCCATCCATTTCATTCTATTGATTCCATACATCAAATTATAAAGAATCGAAGTGGTTTCGGGTATTTACTAATACCTGACTCCGATCTCTTCGAATCTAATATCAACTTAACTTAAATTATTCAAGTGAAAAACAATTCTACTTTTCATACAAGATTTTCACAGTAATTCATCATCAATAGATATCCACATCCTCACGGTTTAAATCAAACATATCATATCACATACCATCACGAACCACCTATTAGGGATAACAATTAATCAAGGATTCCAATATCATTATATTTTCCCTTTAATTAGAGTTAAGTAATTAATCCTTAATTAATTTCACAAACTAATTATCCTTAACCCAATACGGTAATTAATCTTTAATAGATATCAATTCAATAGATATCATCCAAATTCAGACACTCAACAACCCATCATCCATAAGCAAGTATTATCAATTCATATCATAATTAATTTAATTACTTAAATTAACTCCTTAAGAATTAATCACTCAATCTTGCTCATACAATCATTAGTTAAATAATAACCTTAATTAATTAATCACATCCTTGATTTTATCTCTTAATCAATTAATCAATCCTTAATCCCAGATTAATTACCCTAAATTAATTATCTCAATTAATCCCCTGATTAATTACATAAGAATTTAATCCAAATAACTTCCATCATCAACATCTTTAATTACATCCAGTAATTACCATTAATTACTTCCTTAATTAATGATACTTCCATTAATTACATTAAGTAATAACTCATCAATCATCAAGTGTTTAAATTAATTAAACATAATTAATTAATCCAAACTAATCACATTAAACCAATTAATTACATCAAGTAATTAATTTATTATTCACTCCTATTAAGAAATTAAACATAAACAATTACATAAATGATTATTATTAATTAATCTAGTTAATTATTAAAAATTAATCACATTAATTAATTGTTAAATAATCTTAGGTTAATGTTCTTCATTAACAAATCATTAATTACACTATTGAGAAATTAACTTAGATTAACCATCAGTAATTACAAATTAATATTTAATTATTAATTAATTCATTTCTAATTATTAAGTTAATTAACTATTAACTACAACTTAATTAATCCTTAATCGCTTGATTAATTTATCTTTAATCATTAATTAAAATTTAATTAACAATCCCTAATTACAGATTAATTAACCTTAATTAATTAAACTTAAGACTTTCTATTTAATCAATTTTAAAAATTCTTAATTACCTAATTAATCCATCAACCCTAATTAATTTCCTTTAGTGGTTAACCTTTAAGTAATTCACTAATTACTAATTTTAATTAATCTCAATCTTAATTGAATAAAGACAAATTTTTATTTACATCAATTATTTAATCATACCATTACTCTTATTTGAGAATTATTTAGGGGTAAATTCAACGATTAAAGCTAGTTACTTATAATCAACTTGGAAATATACCAAATCAAACAAATTAAATTATACGATCATTCGACTAACAAATGATTTTGATATTTGGCTTGAGAACTTGATTATACTAACTCCTAAATAACCTGTTTAATTATCTTCACTAATATGTTAAGAACCAGATAACAGAACAAAATAACCCGAGCTCAAACCCCGAAAAACTCGAGTCATAAATTCACTTTCCCGAGACCATGCCCGACTTCCCCTTTCCTCTTCCTGATTCCATCTTCTCTCTTTACCATCTTCTTCTTCTTCTCCTAGTATTGTTCTAACATACACAATATTGCCTCGTGCACCTGCACACTGCTTCGCCTCAATAGAACTCGATGTCGACCGTACCCACAACCTACCTTCAAGCTACTGAAGCCTCTGATCATCTCAACATCCCACAAAAATCCCTTCATCAAAATTCGAACACTTGAGATCCCCTTACAAGCGCCAGGACCCTCACAAATCCACCTCATCCTCCAGCTTCATGCCACCAGAATCTCAAAAAAACACGCCAACGTCATCATTATCGCCACTTCTTCCTTTCCCCCCCATACCGCAAACCTAACCAAACACCTCGGCGCCCAATTTGGACGAGTTACAGACCATGACTAAAACCATTGCCAAACCCTAATTAGCTTCACCGCATCAACCACGGTGAAGTATAAAATCGTTTGCCATTTTTACCTCGGTCACTAACTCACATGCCATCTCCAGGAGTAGTCCCGTCATCCCACATGAAGCCGATTGCCAGAATTTGATAAAAATACCAAATCCGTTCAACTCGAAATTTACAAACAACCACTTACTTAAAAATCTAGAAACATACACTAAAATTCATGATTTTGTTAGTGTATTCAATTCATCATACTGAATTTATAAATTAGAATGTTTGAATTTTGATTTTATCGTTCACGTACATATGTTTTATGTTTTACAGAGACAACAAATTTCTATTTTAATTTTCTTTAAATTTTAACCTTAACCTAAGATAAATCAACAGCTTTGATTTATAAATTACATCCTATCTGAAGCTAATTAAAAGATGAGAATTTTTTAAACAGAGATTTTGAGCCTGGAAAACCAAACAAACAGAGCAAATATCAACAGTTTTCACACAAATACATGTTCACATCAGACATGTACTTATATATGTACATGCAATTACACATTTATATTCAACCATACTAGCATGTAGCCCAATTCATTTTTAAATTTTAAAAGTTACTCACCTGTAAAGTGATGAACATAGCTCCCCTTTTTTTAAACTGGAACTTGATTTTGAAAAAAAAATGTTTTGTTTCCTGGGCTTGCTTCAGGCTTGCTGGTTTCCTTTATTCTTGATTCAAAAATTTTGATTTGCTTTATTATTGAAACTGAAACTTAGATGAAATCTGCTTGCTTCTATATCTCAGATTTGAAAAGAAGATGCTTGCAAGCTTTGTTCCAAGTTGAAGGAAAACTTGCAGGCTTATGTTTTTTTTTAATTGAATTTAGTTTTGAATTTTTTTTAAATCTGGTTTTAGTTTTCATTTGAAGAGAAGGGTTTGAACAATAATGAATTATTAAGTTTTCTTATCTATAACAATTAATTTCAAGAATAAATTAACAATGCCATTTGTTAATTTTCTAAGCTAACACTTATTTGAAAACCTAACACTTGTCATTTAGGTAAGCTATGTAACTTACATTTGTTAATGCGTGATATTATTCCTATTATACTTGTAATTTTACATAAATTTATATAATAAATTTTTCTTTCATTTTTATATTATATTCTTATGTTAACATTTTTACACATATATGACTTGTACATGTATTAGAAGAAGGTATTAATCTTTGTTAAATCCTATTTAAACTTAAGTTATTAACTAACTTTTATTCATTAGTGTTTTATTTTATTTTTATTTTTATTTTTATATGTACATATATATTATAAATTTATGTGTATACTTCTCCTTTATTTGTACTTATATACCTTTAAGAAAAATAAATTTTGATACTAATTTATGCTTGAGTTAATTATCACATTCTCAAGATATACATATATATATATTATTTTATTTTTTAAATCCAAGTTTCATTTATAAATCATAAATGTATGTATGAAAATAGAATAGTTATCATATGATAAGTCTTGCATATATTTATTTACATATTTATTTATTTACTAAAAATATTCATTATTTTAATTCAATTATTATTATTGTTTCAAATTCACTTATATATACATCCAAACATCCATATTTATCACATTTTATTGGTTCAAATGAATAAAATCAGTTAATTAATTCAATTAAAAGATGACTAAAATATGGGTTATCACAAAATCCAATGAGTAATATTGTGAAAAGTTAACGCATATGTAAGAAAACAAAATAATAAAAGTTAAGGCTTTGTCGGTTTCATTTCAAGTTTTGCGTTTTCAAAATTCATTACAAAATAAGTAAAGAGCGGAATAAAATATTTAAAACTTCGACTTACTATGACGATGAAGAAGGAACTTCGGATGAACTGGAGGGATGGGCCATTTTTACTCTTTTGTTATTTTCCAAAATATGAAGAAAAAAACTAGTTTTTTATTTTGTATATTGAGTTCATTTTTTAAATTTGTTGTTTCCCCAAAAAAAACCATGAAATGTATTCTTATTTGTTTAGACGAAAACACAAAACTAAAGGCAAACCAACCCAAGCCTTAAAGTTTTCATTCTATACAGTTATGGTCATAGAGTGATGGCAGTAGTTTGTTAGAAAATCACTTAAAATAACAGTAATTTTGGTTACGCTGATAAACAATATTTACTTCAGATTCGTAGCAGCGGAAATACAGAAGCAAAAATGGTGGGCTTTTATGCAAAAATAGACCTCCTTCTTCCTTCAACCGAAACCCCACTGTAGTAGTTTTTTCCATTTACCGTCAAAAATTATCCCCTTTACTGAAAGGATACCCAACCACATCATCTTTGTGCTGCCTTCAAAGCCGTTCACAAGCTGATAGAGCGATGAAGAAGAGAAGGCCTTTTTGCCCTCACGCAGGATCGAACTACGGACCTCCAGTTTACAAGACTGGCGCTCTACCACTGAGCTATAAGGGCTGCTCTGTGTACAGACTTGTAAATCATCTTCATTTATCTCTACTGAATTGGATCGGAAGGAATTCACTCGAACAGGCAAGCTCTAGCTTTGTTAAAAGTAACGTGGATGAAAGCTACACGATGAAATAATTAGCATCGAAGTAGTTCACTATGTATTGTTTGTTCCCCATTAGAGATAATATCATATAATTGATTAAAGATGCGTTAGTTTCCAAATTGAGCCACGTATTAGTATTGATGTACTGATCTGAGTTCCTTCAGTTCAAAATAATTGGACTAGCATACCAATGACTGGCATAACTATGACTGGTAACCGTTACACCGGTAATGGTAAATTACCGTTTGTATAACAAAATAACAAGTTGATATATTTTTACGTCGAATGACGATTCATTATATATCTTATCACTTACTATAGCATATAGAAAAGAAGTGTATTTATCATCATTTGAGTTGAATACCAGTCTGTGTAGTTAATGCCCCGCTATGACCCCGCTATATCTCATAGCAGATTTCTACCGCAACGATTTTTCCATATAGCCCCAAAATATGGACTTTTCGCTTTAATCCCCGCTATTTCCGCTATATCCCGTTATTCCCGCTATAATTTGCTATTTCCGCTATATCTCCTTTGATAAAATGAATTAAAAAATTGCATTTCTACATTATAAAAATTATAAAATAATTTATTTGATTTAATTTTCAATATATTTTCAGAAATGAAAATACTCTAATATTCTACTAAATTCAATTATGTTGTATAACAGTTTTACGTTTATTTAAAGTATATTCACAAATGTTTTTTCTTTAAAATTATTTATGTATTAATTATAATTCAACTGAATGATAATTTTTCATTTAATTACCATTTATACATTTTTAAAAACATTAAGTACGAGTTTTATATGCTATTTTAGAGCCATCCGCTATATCACACTATATCCTCGCTATATCCCCGCTATGACTTTTTGCACCTCCACCGCTTTGAATCTTTCGAGCGCTTTAACTGCACAGATACCAGTGTAATGAATCATTTTACATGAATATCAGTGCATCATGAATGGACTGGTAAATTACCATTACCGTTGGTTTTGAAAAAATATTACCGATGTCTTACCGTGAAAAATGTTAAATTTACGGTTACCGTGCCGATTATGCCGGTATATCGATTTTACTTTAAAATGGTAAACGATTGACTGGTAAAGGTAAATTTACCATTATCATACAACCCTAGTTCCACTCATAGTTATCGGTCAATGACCCTGCAAAGTATATTTCCACTTTAACCCCTCGACGATAGGCCATAAGCAACTTTCTCTTTTTATCCCAAATCATTACTTCCATCTTACGAGATAGATATACTTTGTGCTAATTTTTGGTTGAATTCATACATATAATATTAAATTATTCTATAGCAACTCAAACTTCAGCAAGATGAAGAATCATGTAATCAATCCTCTACGTATCCGAGATTGCTTCTTTCTTTGATAACTTCTGATGGTGATCTAGCTGAGAAGTTCCTGTAAAATTTACATGCAGGTGAGCAATCTATTTTTAGTCATTTCTTTCCATCATACTTAATATTGATAATATGATGTGCTATGATTTTCATTATGTGAAAACTTTCTGATGCCTTTTCATTTGAGTTTACTCACCATTTTCAATGATATAGATTGTGGGATCATTATATTTCTCTTTGTATAACTTAAAAATTGTTTCAATCCATCCGGAACAATGTATATCCATGAACCATGTTGCAAAACATGATATAAATTAACTAAGTAATTACTAAACGGTGATCAGTCCTTCAAAAGCCTGAGTTTTGACATAAAGATAAGTGATTGAAAAATAGAAGTTGTATTTACCGAATCACCAATTGGTACACTCACTTTTTTCTGTGAAAATAAATGATTAGTTAGAAACAGTATAGGAACCAATAATGAGTAACAACGTGGTATAAATGTAGTAGTAAAAACGAAGTGTCGTTACTTGCTTGTGTATGTTTCCTCAAACTAGAATCAATATCCAACAGCATTTAACTTTACAAAACTAATCATGTTTTTCACCTTCTTTGTATCAGAATAGATAGCACAACGCAAAAGCATACAAACTATTGAACATACCTAATTGCTCCATTTTGGAGTCAGTGATACTAAGACTAGGTGTAGAATTTGAATTATCTTTTGCATGTCTTGATGTGTAGTAACCTAGTCCTACAAAATCATATGATCCTTGCATCAAATTATCGGTGCAGTTTCCTATTTAGTGAATTCTTGAAGTCTTTCACCGATTTTCTCATATAGGCTTGTTATTTTCTATTTGTTAATGGCTCCATATACCTAAGTCCACACAATAATCTTAATATGGATTTTAAGAAATGTATGATTACAAACATTCTTTGTTGCTTACTGACCATCGAAGCATTGATTCCATTTCTTTCATCTCTTTTGCTTTATCTGCATCTGAATCTGGCTTATGCCACATGCTAAATTGAGTGATTCCGATTTCTCTTCCTTGTTCAGACTAAAAATAAAAAGGTGCAACACATTGTTAGAAATGAATGAGTTAGTGGAGAGATTTGGGAAGAAGAAAGCATTATACAAAGTCACATCTGGGAATATTTGTACCAATTCCTCTATATATACTACAATCCAACATAGTATATGAATCAAAAGGACAATGAGGACAAAGTGTGGAAGGGATGAGGCAACGTGGCATGTAGGCCTTCATATTAATATTAATATGTCAAAGATAGGGCCTTAATCTCGTGATTAAATGGGCCATTTTCTTTCAGACGCACGCATACAACGGTCACTGCTGTTGGTTTAAGGGTCGCAACCTTTCCAACAGTCACGACCGCCCCGAATAGGCACCTCCTCTAGCCTATAAATAGACAACAATATTGTTTCAAGGAAACAATTTCTACTGGACTCGGACGCTTTAATCGGTAATACCTTTCATACTGATCTAGTTACGCATTTTGGTGTTACAATTTCTCAAAAATAATCGACAAATTAGTGACAATTTTTGTCATTGCTATTTCTACGTTATTTTGTAACTTTTTACTGAAGTTACAATTGGTTTCGTAACACTTTTCGATAGTTGCGAATAACATTTTTGAAACAATATTGATTATTGTAGACGACGATGTCTTAAAATAGCAACTACAGTAACGTTGCACCAACACAGATGGTAACTAACACTCAGTCGGCACATCTACTTTCGACAATGTCACTGTCTCATGGAGAAAGGCCAGAAAAGTTCAACGGGATGGACTTCAAGCGTTGGCAGCAGAAGATGTTTTATCTAACAACATTAGGTCTAGCCAAGTTTCTAACCGAAGATGCTCCTGAAGTTGGCGAACTCGAACCCGATGCAATCAAAGTGGAGGCCGCAAATGTCTGGAAAAATTTGGACCTTATGTGTAAAAACTATATTCTGACTGGTATGGATAATAGCCTCTACAATGTCTATTGTACCGTTGCAACATCCAAGGAATTCTGGACGGCCTTGGACAGAAAGTACAAAACTGAAGATGTAGGCATGAAGAAATACATCGCTGGCAAATTTCTCAACTTCAAGACGGTAGATTCAAAGACTGTGATCAACCAGACTCAAGAACTACAACTGATCATCCGTCAACTGCAAGATGAAGGGATGATACTTAGCGAATCTTTCCAGGTTTCCGCGACCATTGAGAAACTTCCTCCATCATGGAAGGGCTTCAAAAATTTCCTAAAGCATAAGTGTAAGGAAATGACAATGAAGAACTCATAGTTCGTTTGCGAATTGAGGAAGATAATAGAAATTCTGAGAAAAAGATCTCTTAGAATATGTCTGCCAAAGCAAATGTTGTTGAGTCAGACAAATCTAATAAGAGAAAACATGAGAATGCGCCTCAGAAGTCGAAGAAGAAATTTTAGGGTTCTTGCCATACCTGTGGAAAGAAGGGGCATAAAGCAGCCGAATGTGACGCTCCCAAAAAGAAGAAATCAGAAGCAAATACGGCTTAAGTTATAGATGACATTTCTGATATGGGTTTATGTGCAGTAATATCAGAATGCAACCATGTTGATAATTCAAAGGAATGGTTTGTAGAAATAGGTGCCACTCGACACATGTGCTAATAAGTGGATGTTTACAACCTATAAAACTGCAACCGATGATGAACAACTTTTCATAGGCAATTTATCTGCATCAAAGGTCTAATGCAAGGGAAAAGTTGTGCTGAAACTAACTTCTGGAAATGAGCTTACTTTGAGTGATGTTCTTCACATTCTAGAAATCCGCAAGAATTTGATATCAGGGTCCTTGCTTAGCAAGCATTGTTTCAAATTAACCTTTGTAGCCGATAAGTTTGTATTATCAAAGAATGGAGTGTATGTAGGAAGAGGATATGTATGTGATGATTTATTTAAAGCAAATGTAACAACTATTGTACCAAACATTGATATAAATAAAAGTGAATCTTCTGCTTATATTGTTGACTCTTCTAACATATGGCATTCTAGATTAGGGCATGTGAATTTTGATACACTATGAAAAATGATTAATCTAGAATGTATACCAAAATGTAACATAGACTCCAACTATAAATGCCAAATTTGTGCAGAAGCAAAATTGACAAGAACCTCGTTTCATCATGTTGAACGAGAAACTGAACCTCTAGACCTTATACACACTGATGTATGTGATTTGAAAATGTGTCAAACTAGAGATGGAAAAAGGTATTTCATTACGTTTATTGATGATTGTACTAGGTACTGCTATGTGTATCTCCTTAGAAGCATGGATGAAGCATTCGATATGTTTAAACAGCATAAAGAAGAAGTTGAGAATCAACTCAATAAGAAAATTAAATCTTTAAGAAGTGATAGAGGAGGAGAATATGAATTTCCTTTTGAGGAATTCGGCGCTGAGCATGACATTATACACCAAACAGCAACACCATATTCACCTCAATCCAACGGTATAGCCGAACGGAAAAATAGAACTCTTAAAGAAACGATGAATGCTTTATTAATCAATTCTGGCTTGCCAGATAACTTTTGGGAAGAAGCTATTCTTTCGGCAAACCATATTTTTAATAAAATACCATGAAAGAAAACTTCCAAGTCTCCTCACGGACTTTGGAAAAATAGACTGGCATCATAAAAGTACTTAAATGTGTGGGGGTGTCTTGCCAAAGTAGAGATACATAAACCCAAGAAGGTCAACACTGGACCAAAAACAATCGATTGTGTATTCATTGGATATGCACAAAACAGTGCCGCTTATCGATTTCTAGTACACAAATCTGAAATTGATGTTATTCATGAAAATACCACCATCGAATTGATAAATGCAAGATTTTTCGAACATATATTACCTTTAAAACAGGGTAATGACAATGATACTCATTAGAGACCAAGAGAAGATGAATCTACTGATTCTCTTGAGAATACTGAACAAAATAAACTTCAGCAAAATAGTGCTGATCAACAAATGAAGGAACCAAGAAGGAGCAAAACTCAAGGACCTCTAGGACCTTTGGACCAGATTTCTACACTTTTATGTTGGAAGATGATCCATTGACATACAAACAAGCTATGTCCTCCAACGATGCCCCTTACTGGAAAGGGGCTATTAACAATGAGATTGAATCCATTATGGCTAACCATACCTGGGAGTTAGCTGATTTACCTAAAGAATGCAAGACCTTTGGTAATAAATAGATATTTAAAAAGAAATTGAAACCCGATGGTTCAATAGACAAGTACAAAGCTCGTCATGTAGTCCAAGGATTCAGACAAAAGGAAGACCTGGACTATTTTGACACATATTCACCAGTGACGAGGATAACATCAATTAGGATGCTTATTGCAATCGCATCCATACTTGATTTAGAAATATATCAAATGAATGTAAAAACTGCATTTTTGAATGATGAACCAGAGGAAGAAATATATATTAAGCAACCTGAAGGGTTTCTTAGCTCCGGAAATGAGAATAAAGTTTGCAAATTAGTAAAGTCGCTTTATGTCCTTAAACAAGCTCTAAAACAATGACATGAGAAATTTGATGAAACTGTTATCAAATGGATTCACAATAAATGAATCAGATAAATGTGTCAACATGAAACACACACTTGTTGGATATATCGTTGTTTGTCTTTATGTTGATGACTTACTAATCCTAGGCAATAACAAAGCCATACTAACATCTACAAAGAATATGTATCCTCTAGATTCGATATGAAAGACCTAGGACTGGCTGATGTGATATTGGATGTCAAAATTTTGAAAGCACCACAGGGATATACATTATCCCAATCACATTATATCGGTAAGATACTTGAAAAATTCAAGCAATATAATATAACTATTGCAACACCAGTAGATATGAACCAAAATTGGGTAAAGAACACTGGTGATGGTATCTACCAACAGGAATACTCTCGTATACTAGGAAGTATCATGTATGTTATGAACTGCACTAGGCCAGATATAGCATACGCTGTAAGCTGAGTAGATTTACCAGCAATCCTGGTAAACATCATTTGAAAGCATTAATCAGAGTTCTAGGATACCTAAAGTATACGCAGAACTATGGTCTACACTATACAAACTATCCTTCAACATTGGAAGGATACAGTGATGCCAATTGGATAACTGGTTCACAAGATACAAAGTCTACAAATGGATATGTGTTCTCATTAGGAAATGGAGTAATATCATTGGAAATCATCCAAAGAGACTTGTATAGCTAGATCTACGATGCTATCAAAGTTTATTGCATTAGATAAGACCACAGAAGAAGCGGATTGGCTTCAAAGTTTTCTGGAAGGCATTCCAAATTGGAACAAACCAGTGCCTCCAATATGTATACATTGTGATAGTCAATCAGAAATTGGAAGAGCTAATAGTACACTATACAATGGTAAATCTAAGCATATTTGTCGTAGACATAAAACAATAAGACAACTTCTCTCTAATGGATTTATCACTATAGACTACATAAGGTCTAAAGATAACATAGCGGATCCACTAACAAAAGCTTGCCAAGAGAGAAAGTTCAAACTTTATCGAAAGGAATGGGGTTAAGTCACATAGAGTAAAAGTTTTTTTAATGGAAACCCCACCTAGTTGACTGGAGATCCAAAGATCTAGGTTCAAAGGGACAACTAAGTTTAAGAGAAACTTAACGGCACTATTACACAGAAACCATTCCTATGATAAAGTCGATGCTTTATTTGTTGGAAAATAGGATAAGTATTAATACTTTAATGATGTCTGTACTTGAGGAATTGTGAATACCCTTTACAGAATCACCTACGGAAGTGTGAAGGCGCCGCTTCAAAGAGAATTATGAGGCCAAATTCTCTAAAGTACTTATGAGACCAGGTAGGTGTTTAAGGAAAAAACGAACACATACAGAGAACTAAGGATTATAAGAAACATTTGTCGTGTGTTATCTACTGTAGAATTACACAGAGGGCTTATAGTTCAAGGACATTCTATGTCTACTGATTCGCCTGTTATTCAAATAGGTAAACACTAGGAAAGTTCAAGGCCTGTGTGCTACTTTAACCGATACGATAAACGGTTCGTGAAACTAAGAACAACTGCTCATTCATGTGGGAGTTTGTTAGAAATGAATGAGTTAGTGGAGAGATTTGGGAAGAAGAATGCATTATACAAAGTCCCACATCGGGGAATATTTATACCAATTCCTCTATATATACTACAATCCAACATAGTATATCAAACAAAAGGAGAATGAAGACAAAGTGTGGAAGGGATGAGGCAATGTGCATGTAGGCCTTCATATTAATATTAATATGTCAAAGATAGGGCCTTAATCACGTGATTAAATGGGTCATTTTCTTCCAGACACACGCACACAACGGTCAATGCTGTTGGTTTAAGGGTCGCAACCTTTTCAACCGTCACGACCGCTCCGAATAGGCACCTCCTCTAGCCTATAAATAGGCAGCCAGAATCCGAGAATTATTAATTCAATTCATTCTCAAATTTTGTTCCTTCTTCCTGCAACATCTATGTTCTAGTTACTGTAATCTTTTCAGTTCGTCGACGCTCCATCTGCAATCACCGCGCTGCGGGGCTGGTCCGTTTCATACTGGGAAACAAATTGTTAATGCCCGTAAACTACGTACGGTAGCAATATTGTTTCAAGGAAACAGTTTCTACTGGACTCGGACACTTTAATCGGTGATACCTTTCATACTGATCTAGTTACGCATTTTGGTGTTACAATTTCTCAAAATTAATTGACAAATTAGTGACAATTTTTCTCGTTGCTTTTTCTGCATTATTTTGTAACTGTTACTGAAGTTACAATTGGTTTCGTAACACTTTCCGGTGGTTGCGAATAATAGACATAAGAACAAGCTTGCATATCTTAAAGCATAAAATTTATATCAATTATTATGAATTCTAACTCCCATAATTTATTGCCCTTGAAGCACATCATTGCCAAAAGTTAAAATTTTGAGCAAGATTGAATATTATTTTTGATTGCGTTTGGCAACTACTTATTATAAGCAATTACTTTTAAGTGACTTGTATCAATTCTTGTGTTTGGAAAAACTATATAAGGAGCTTTAATAATGTAATATTAACTTTATAATATTAATCTTATTACCATCAAGAAAAATTACCTGGCAGTGGTTTTCATAAACTTTAGCAGTTGTTCTATGTGCTAATAATATTAGATTATGAGCAATAACGTAAGGTTCAGTGATCAGAGAATCACCAACGGGATGCCCAAGGAAGCTACTACAAAGCCCTAGGACATGCGCATGCACACACACTCTAGAATATCTTGCACGTATTAGATTAAGGTTAGAGGGAAAAACTCTTGCTCTGGGACATGCGCACGTGCACACTCTTTAGAATATCATGCACGTATTAGATTAAGGTTAAAGGGCAATACTCACGGACCTCCAGTCTATAAGATTGGCGCTCTACCACTGAGCTATAAGGGCTGCTATATGCACAAACTTGTAAATTATTTCATTTATCTCTACTGGATTGGATTGGAAGGCATCCACCCAAACAGGCAAGCTCTAGCTCTATTAAAATTGATGTGGTTGAAAGCTACACGATGAAATAATTGGTGTCAAGGCAGTTTAGTACGAATTGTTTGTTCACCATTAGAGATAATATCTTATAGTTAATTAAAGATGTGTTACAAAGTTTTATAATGCTTCACGATGAAATCTCTCTCTGACACACATTATGTACACAGAGTGTGTGTGTTGTGTGTGAATATTCTTATATAGGTTACAAAGTTTTATAATGCATAAAATACATTGATAAATTTCCGTTGCACATTCAAATTTAGATTTATTTATCACTATCTCAACGAATATTTGAAACTAAACATATAACCTCCAGTCTACAAGAATGGCGCTCTACCACTTAGCTATAAGAGTTGCTATGTGCAAAACATGTAAATTATTTCATTTATCTCAACTGGATTGGATTGGAAGGCATCCACCCAAACATGCAAACTCTAGCTCTATTAAAATTGATGCGATTGAAAGCTACACGATGAAATAATTGGTATCAAGGCAGTTCAGTACAATTGTTTGTCCCCATTAGAGATAATATCTTATAGTTAATTAAAGATGTGTTACAAAGTTTTATAATGCTTCACGATGAAAAATCTCTCTCACACACACATTATGTACATGAAGTATGTGTGTTGTGTGTGAATGTTCTTATATATGTTACAAAGTTTTATAATGCATAAAATACGTTGATAAATTGCTATTGCACTTTCAAAATTAGATTTCTTTATCACTATCTCAACGAATATTTGAAATTAAACATATAACCTCCAGTCTACAAGATTGGCGCTCTACCACTGAGTTATAAGAGCTGCTATATGCACAAACTTGTAAATTATTTCATTTATCTCTACTGGATTGGATTTGAAGGCATCCACCCAAACAGGCAAGCTCTAGCTCTATTAAAATTGATGTGGTTGAAAGCTACACGATGAAATAACTGGTATCAAGGCAGTTCAGTACGAATTGTTTGTTCCCCATTAGAGATAATATCTTATAGTTAATTGAAGATGTGTTACAAAGTTTTATAATGCTTCACGATGAAAAATCTCTCTCCGACACACATTATGTACACACAGTATGTGTGTTGTGTGTGAATATTCTTATATATGTTACAAAGTTTTATAATGCATAAAACACGTTGATAAATTACTGTTGCACTTTCATATTTAGATATATTTATCACTATCTCAATTTCGAAATTAAACATGTAACTCATTTATCTAAGCAAATGTGTCGAACATGATATGTCAAATTCAATTTTTTTTCGTACTAGATACTTGTTTAAAAATATTAGCCTGTCTCTCCCCTCCCCCTTCCCCCCCCCCCCAAACACAAACACAACATAATAAGATGTAAAAAATTTATTTTCTTGGTTTTCTTCGATTACATTACATTAAAGTTCTCACAAGTCATTACCTTTACACTACTATCCACTTTTTCTTTCATAAGTTAATTGTCATTACATTAAGTCATAATAGTATGATCATGTATCTTTATGCATTTCGCACTTTTTTAATTTCAAATTTACAAATTTATTTTATAGATTAATATTGTAAAAAATAATAATTTCATCGTTAATGCATTTTATTAAAGTCTTATCACGAAGGGAAATTATTGGATATTAAATAATTATTTACAAAACTAGAATATTTTAAGAAAACTACAATAGTTATAAGCTTTTCCACAGTTCAATTTTTTCTTCTGCTTTCAGCTGCTATCTAATATATATAGTTATAAATTAGGTTATAATTTTCATTTTATCATGCTTTCATTCTAGATGAATATTTTAATATTTGTTACAAGTTTTATAATTTGTAAAATGTATCGATTCATTATTATTACACTTACAATTTTAGATTTGTTTTATAACTAATATTTGAAATTCAATTTATAAACCGTTCATTTAATCAAATGCATCAGATATCAAATCCAAAATTTTGTCTTTATTCATACTTATCTAAAATATAAAAAAAAATCAAAATTTTAAATCAGTGAAATTTCTGTAATTAATTTATATTCATTTGTTTGAAGAAAAAATAGGAGAAGGTAACAAAATGTTTAGCTCATTTATATGAACGAAAATGACAATCCTATTTTTTTGCTCAAAATAAATCATGTAACAAAAATTGTAGATCTAAAAATAAAAGAAGATCGACCTGTTAGTAAATCATGAACCGCGTATTAATGAATTGTGAAATCATACTTACATTTTCTAGTACTTGCCATTCTTTTGGTAGCTCATTTATGAGATTGTTGTAATACATTATACATTATTCCCTCTTGATTTATTCTTCCTTTCAAGGTACCATCTGTTTTAACAAATCAACATCAAACGAGGTCAAAATAGAATTTTGTATAGTTCTTTGGGACATATAAGCTTCAGTTTTTTTTTAAATAACATTATTCCTAATGTTCATTTTTGTTGGTTTGTGTAAATACAGTGGACCGGTTATAACCTGGCAAAATTCTTGACCAAAAGACCGAGAAACGATATGAATCAACTCCCATCTCTTTCATCATCTTTACATCATCCTGCAAACATTTGATAATCATATATTTTCTCCAATACATGGTTTATATTGACGTTCCATTACATCATTCTTTTCAAATTTCAGTTACTTTGTATCCGTGTTACGGGTCCATGGCAACGTCTCCATTACTGCTGCCCTAAATTTTCTCTGTATGCTCTGGATAATGAAAAAAGTACCAATAATACCTCAAATGCAGATGTATTGGTATTTACAATTTGCATTCTTCTATTCTTTTCACAAACTAGAATATTTTGAAATATTATACTCCCATTAGATTTTATGAGGCTACCAATTATATTAACATAATCTGTCTCGCATAAACGGCTGTTGGTGAGTGAAAGCGCCCCAAATGCTTGGTGCTTTCCACCCATCTGATGCTCCCTCCACCTAAACCCAGATCGCAAATTATGATATGTTTCAATGTATACATATTTCAATACTACACATCTATACATAATAAATAAATAACTAAATTAAAAGAAAAAGCATACCTGATATGCAGAAGAAGCAACACCAAATTTAAATTTACCATAGAACATAGACCTTTGTATATCAGCTTCAAGTGGAACTAAAATTGTCCATGATTAGGGTATTGGTGAGTACTTTCTGTATTAGAGCATGCAATATGAGTATCTGACCTCTTGCTCCTGTAACTAATGGTCAAATTTTTCTTAGAAGGAGAGAGACTGGCATATTCTTTTCTGGATGCTAGAAGTGGTTCACCGTTCCTTGTTTGAATTAGCATGTTCAGGAGTTTATCCATGGTTTATAAATTTTAATTGAAGGGTATCTCTTTCTTGCTTGTGATTAGTACCACACCTATGTGCATGTTTTTATAAAGGCTGGGAGCCTGTAAAAATAGTATATATATCTTGGCAGTTTGATTGTGAATGCAACTTTTGTTGAAATTATTCGCCAGGAGAAGGGTGAGAAGTTTCATGATATTTTCTCCTGTTGTGAGATGTACTTTGATTCGTGTATTATTGGCTCTATTTGCTAATTTCGAGTTGGAGCTTGAACAATTAGATGTAAAGACTGTATTTTTGCGTGAAGATCTCAAGGAAGATATCTATATTTGTTAGACAGAGCTAGAGTATATTTACAAGCTAAACAAATCTTTGTATAGATTGAAGCATTTCCCAAGACAGAGGTGCAAATGATTTGACAAGTTTTTGTTTTCACAAGGATTTTCCAATAGCTACAAGGACCAATAAATGTACTTTACGAGTGTGGAGTTGATATTATTTACTAGCTGTTATATGTAGATGATATGTTGATTGTTTTGCATTGTATGACGAGTATTGTTGAGTTGAAATCGGAACTCGGTAGCGAGTTTGATATAAAGAACTTAGGAAATGCTCAACGAATACCAGGGATGGAGATTATCAGAGATAGACAAAGGAGAAAGTTAGACGCACTCAAACACAGTATATTGAAAAAGTTCTCGCTTGATGTGGATGAAGAATGCAAAACCGGTTCTATAACATGACGCTCTCGATTTATTTATGAATTCTACATTGGATAAGGAGAAATTTCTTATGGAGGATACTCCATATGCTAGTGTTGTGGAGAATTTGATGTATGCTATGATGTCCACCAAACTAAATTTGGCATATGCATTTGGTGTATGTCTAACCCGACAAAGTTTAGTAGCAAGAAGTGAAGTAGATTCATAGTTATTTAGATCAAATTCAGACGTTGGCTTGTTATTGAAGGAGCTGGTAAGGATTGTGTCCTTAATGGATATTATGGCTCAGATTATGCGTCAAATAGGGATGGGCCGAAGTCGGTGTCGAGTCATGTGTTTACACTTGGCATCAAAGTTTTAAATCTCAGCAATCTCGGTCTAGATCTCGTTTTTAAGGTCCAGCGATTCGAAATATGAAAAATCAAATACATCTCGCTGCAACTGAATCTTGGGCGAGATATTCAAATCTCGGTCGTATTTGTTTTTTGAATTTTTTTTAAATGAGCTGGACCTCAAGTATATACCTTGTTGGCTAGGCTCAAAATTCATGCTTTATATCAGCAAACAAGTTAAACTGTCAATTTCATTTTCAACCATTCTTTTTTTCTATTTTCAAGTTGTAAATACATGTCTAGGGTTTTTCTTGTCTAAAACGTCGATTTTCTTTCTAAAATGCGGTTCTTCATCCTCAAATCCATTAAGCTTTTATGTTAAGTTCTTTCCTTTTTGCAAATATTTTCCAAACCCTATTTATTTTGCACTATTTCCTTCTCTAGTTCCTCTTTCATTCAAATTTATACGTTTTTTATGTTTTTTAATTCCTTTTTTGTTATATAATTTGTTGAAATAAATTCACCACCGTTAACTTCCGATTCCATAGCAAAATTCAAAATTTTGCAGTTAATCCAATTTTTTGTGTTGGTATGTTCTACTTATTTTATATTTCTTACCGCGAATTTTTTTCCCACAATTAACTTGAAATGCTAACGTCTCTTGCTAATTCAAATCATTCTTTTTAAGAGACAATGTCTTGTTGTTATGTTATTTTCCATTCTTGTTCAACATAGTTTGTTAGTCAATAGATTGTACAATTGCTGAAATATATATTCTTGTTTGAAAAAATGATTTTAGTGACATTAGTCTCATTAAAATAGTTTACTCATTTATATAATCTCTATTAAAAGAAATTAAGTAAAGAAGTGAACATTTTGGCTTTATGATGTGCACAAGGAACAGACAGTGAGCAGAGAGTTAGCACAGAGAATTGAGGTGCTTTTTTTTTAAGAATGAAGAGTGTACAGTGATGAAAAGGAAAATGAATCGAAATGCAACTGAAAATTTGTAACAAAATTGAAGATGAATGCAATGTTTTTTTAATATGATATGCAATGCAAATGGAAAATAAAATAGAAAACAAGCACACAACACAATGTCACCAAAAATCACAAAACACATAATATTTTTTTTAATGCAAACACACACAAAATAAAAACACACACAAAGCAAGAGAAAATAATTCGAAGAATGGAAAATAAAATCAAAGCAAATTCCCCGGCAACGGCGCCAAAAACTTGTTCGTCGATGGAAATTCTATTGGTTTAGAAAACCGTCGAACGAATTTTAAATTAAAATTTACCGCAAGCGCACGGTGTACGAATGTAGCACGCGGCGAATACGAGTCGATCCACAGGGAATTGTTGATTTAAATTTCCCACTCAATCAAATTATACCAAAGTCGAGAATGTGTTTAAGCTAGAAAATGAGAAAATGAACTAACTAACAAAAAGAAAAGAAATGCAAATATGAGAGTTAAATGACAATTTAGAGAATAAATCCACTCTCTAGGTCATGTAGTTCAACACATGAAATCATGATCTCTCTTTTATGGTCATTATTGTTTTAATTGATGTGTTTATCATAAGTATGGCATATTTGAGCTATTGATTAGCTAACATAAGCCATCAAACTATAACACACCCCTTAAAACACTTACTAACTTTCATGAAACTTGACAAAGAAAATGAAAATGAAATCTATTTTAAGTATGGCCTATTAACTATTGATTAGAAACATAGACCATCAAATTTTAATTTCAAATCACTTTCTTTTGCCATAATCATATTTTGATGAAGAGGCAATTAGTGTTAGTGATTGTTTAAGCATAGCCTATTTGGTGTCAACAATATAGGCTATCAAAATTCAAAGCAAAAACAACTAGTAAACCATTTCCATCATCATTATTAAGCACAAAAAGAGAGCATGAATTGACAAAATGTTGAAGCTACATTAATGAGAGAGCTTTATTACCCCTAAATTGAAGGGGTTTAGCTTCTCATATTTTTCATTTTATTAACATATATAGCTAACAGCATGAAAGAAAAATGAAGAGAAAAAAGAGAGCAAAATGAAAAGATAAACTAATTAATTTTCATAAAAGAGAAGAGATGTACACTACAACATGAAAGTAAATGAACATGAAAAGGAAAGAGCATGTATTAAATTGCATAAAAAAAAATTACATAAAATAAAAGTGGCTAAGTAGCCATGAAAAGAGAAAGATGAGCTTTCATTTTGTTTTTGATCTAAACTAAACTAAAGAGAAGGAGGCCTAAGAGAGACTAAGTGAAGAGATATTTGTCACATGAAACATAATGGGTATATATACAAGTTTTAAAACCCTAATTCACTTTTTGGGGAATGCCCAAAATGCCCCTTAGGAAGTGTGGAGGCCAAGAAATCATTACCATGTCTTAATCCCCCATTAAGTGTACATGAAGCCATTAAGTCCAAAAGCATATGCATTAGCCTTTAATTTGTACATTAAGGTAGGTGGGTATGTGGGGTCCTCCATGATCTTCACTTTGAATTATTTCCATCTTCATTCCTTTATATTCTTTGTGCATGCATATTCCTTCATGAAACCACTCCTATTTGAGACCATTTTCCTACAAAAATATATATAAATTTCCAATCAATTTTTCTCAAAGAAACATATGCACTTAAATGACCGTTTTGCCCCTATATGAAGATGAATATGTGAAAATTTGGAATTAACATGAATTTTGGTTAAAACAAGTTAAAATACCCAATATGATCATTTATTTAATTTAAACAGAATAAATATGGTGGTAAAAATATGCACATTTACGTGCACATCACTTTACATATTTTTGTTAAAGGGGTTTGCTTGCTTGTTTGCTTGAATGTAAACCATTATTAAAAATATCAAATAGTCCGAGATTGAAAATCAAATAACTTAAATCATTTTTATAGTTAGTATTTATAAATTTAATTGCATACTTGTGAACCAATATTGAAGATATCAAATAGTCTGAGATCGTTCTGAGATGTGTTTAATGGTCTGAGATGTAATTCGCAGATGAACACCCGATATGCATTTATTTTGTCCGAGATCTCACTCGATACAAGATCAGGTCCCTAAAAACTTCGAGATGAAACATGACTGAAATCCAAGGTTAAAAACCCTTCTTAGCATATGACATATTTCATGAAGAACAAGCTACAGTCTGTTATTGCTTTGTCGACCACTTAGGCGGAGTTAGTTGCTACTGTAGGGACGACTAAGTGGAGGTTGTACTTGTTGCTATTGTTAGAGGATCTTGATATGATGCAGAAGCCTTGGTCATTAATATAGTCCAAATGTTATACATTTGGTAGATAATCAAGCATACAGTGCACATACCTAACATATAGATGTGTGGGTTCCTCCTTATGTCGGAAGAGGAGCATCAAAAGATAAAATTAGCAATTGTACATACAAAAGACAATCCGGTGGATATGATGACGAAGTCGATTTCAAGGGAGAAGCTTGAACATTGTTCCAAATTGATTAGCTTGACTAGAAGCTATTGGCGCCTAATGGTGCGGATCTAGTGAAATCTTTTCTTTATTAGTTAAGTTGGTAAATCAATGTGAGTGGAGAGAGATTGAAGATTTATTTGTTGCGTCATGTGGGAGTGTTGAATTTATTTGTCACGGTATATCAAATCATAGTGTTGTTTCTTAGTCAAAGTCATGTTATCTTCGAAGAGATATTTTCTAGTGAAAAATTTCAAAGTTTCTTTCTCCTTAAGCCATCTTTTTTCTTCTATATAAGCGCAGAGGCTTCAACCATTATAATCAAGCAAATAAAGTGAAAAAATTCAATTTTTTTAATCTAGTAATCCTTTCTTTTAATTTTTATTCTCTCCCTTGTATCCCATAAAAAATCATTACTAAAGGAAAAATTTGGATTTAGTTTTTTCTTGTTATTGGATCTGTAGTTGTTTATATCTGCGAATCTTTTAGTCTTATAATCGATGACTCTAGATCGATTTAATAAAATTACACTTACAATAATGTAAACTTTTTGGCACTTCCACACTAATTCGATGTCCGTACACACGCACTTCGTTTAGCGTTGGTGGCGGACCGAAGCTTTCTTCAACTGCGTACAATACTTGCACTCTGCAATGTTCTGCTCATCACTTATATTGTCCCGTGATGCACTCTGTTTACTCGTGCAAACCCATTTCTGTACCGGTATCCCAATTGAATATCCATCCATTGCTTCTTAAGTGGGCTTATACATGATCATGATATCACTTCTTGTACCAAAAGGGATTCCCAATGGTATGTGTTACTATTCTCATATATATACCATGCTTTTCTCCATGTATCTTGCATCCGAATTAATTGATATTTTAAAATGTATATCCATATATACATATCATGCCTGTATCCAGAACAACGCATATATTTGAAAATCCGTATCCATATCTACATCGTGTCTGTAACCAAAACCTTGTAGGTATTTTCTAATATCCAAAATATGAGTGTTCGAAGAGTTAAAATAGGATAAATTTTCAAACAAGACCTATGGAAAAAACAAATTACAAAAGTAGGTCTGACCGAAAATTTATTGCAGAGATAAGCCACGTTTTGAAATAAGCTTGCGCAAATATGGATTGCGCAAGCTTATTTTTTTAAATAGAAGGCTTGTGCATTCCATATTTGCGCAAGCTTTATGTATATTGCTTGCGCAAACATAGAGTGCACAAGCAATATTTCGGGAATCAAAATTCCAGCTTGCTCAGATCTATCCCTCATTTTCTAAAAGCTCATCCATATTCTCAAAATCCATCCAATCGCATTATTTTCCCAAATTCAAACTTCTCAATTACATTGTCAACCAAATAGTTGCTAAATTCTACATGGAAGAGTCTTCTTCATCTTTACAAAAAAGGTTATAGTTTATGTTGCTCAAATTTTTTATTTTTATTATTGTTGAAAATTAATAGTTATTGTTGTTAGTGTTGATAAGTACTAGGTAATGGTATTGGTACTGTTGAAAATCACTGAAAACTTATTGCAGAAATAAGCATCGTTTTGAAATATGCTGACGTTTGTTTATGCAAAGTTGTTTACGCAAAGTTGTTTCTAGCGAAAGAACCGGTCATCAAATTCGCGTTGATGGAAATATGCTGATGCCTCTACATCCTGTTGGTCCATCCATGCCACGGGGCAATCACCATATCCAAATTGTTATTATGGAGCTACGTGTGGAGTGGTCATTTGCGGGAAGAAAAAGAATACCGGGTGAAGATTTTTCGGTTATAGTTCGTACAATGAACACAGACCGAATCCTCGCGAAGTTGATTGTTGTAATTATTTTAAATGAGTTGATCAACCATTGTGCGAAAAGGGACTCGAGTATGCCTATGAATTGCAAGCCAAAATCAGTCGTCTCAAAAAGGTGAATAAAGAACTCAGGGAAACCACTGGGAGACCAAGATTTTGGTAGTCGTTTGGGCCTAGGATAATGTTGTCAGATTTTGGTTTTTGTTGAACTGCAGTATTTTGAATATGAATTTTCGAATTGTTTGCTTTTTTTTAACCCGTATTGTGTGCTAGTTAATCATTTGACTAAACACTAAGGTGATTTTTGGTTTAAATGTAATATTAAACTATAGTCTTGATTCTGTTGGTGAAATATATTGGTTATATTATTATATTGATTTTCTTGCTTGTTTTTTCTTGAAGATTGATTTGATTGCTTTTGGTTGAAGATTGCTCACAAAATCAAAATCTTCTTGGAAAAATAGGGTATTAGTTCAACAAATTTTTGTTTAGCATTTTGTTACAAAATCAAGATTTTGAATGTAGTCTTGTAATTGATTTTGCAGATAATGTCAACGGTTCCAACTATATTTTACTATGATGGAGAATTGTTAGTTGATGATGAAGGTAAACCTAGATATGTTGGCGGAAAGCTAAAAAGATCGAAAATAAAAAGTCATTGTAATTTTCTAGAGCTTAAACAATGCACATTTGATGTGACAAAAGCCAATCCTGTGATGTATGATTTAAAATTAACAGTGAAATGGGTTAGAGATGATGGTTCATCGACTATTGATTTGGAAGATGATGATGATTTGTACTCTACGTTTACGATTGGAATGAGAGTGATAGAAATATATGTTGCGAAAGTAGAACATGTTAATGTGGTAGAAACGCATTCGTCTATCATTTCTGTGGATGAGGATGTACCCACCACACAGTTGCAAGAAACACAATGGTCGGCGTATCCTTCTTATCTGACAAGTCATCAAGACGGAGACTTTACAAATTTATTGCATATGTACAGCGGAATAGTTGGAGTATCTTCAAGTCAAGAACAAAATATGATGTATAACTCTATACATCCAAATCAATTGCAAGCATTGGAAAAGTGAGTAATATTATACTCTAGCACTTGCATTTTGACTTATCATGGAATTTACTCTTACCGTTATTTTTTGTATACATAGTGTTGAAATAAATGCAGGGGAAGAAACATTAATTGGTTGTGCTGACGACGACGATGATCATGTTGATATTACAAACGAGAGCGGAGTGCAATTGGATAGCATGCAAGTAGCTTGTGCAGATGATGTAGATAAAACTTGGATCGATCAAATGGAAGTTAACAACGATGCAATGATATATGCAGACTTTGAGCAGGCTGATGATGAAAATGTTGAAGATGAAAAAAATCACATATGAAGAGTCCCTAGCCGATGATATATGCATTGCAACAATGATTGTGAAATCGATTGTGGAATATTGTCAATTTTACGTGGAAGTTTTTGGAAGAGAATGTGTTGAAAAAGAATCAAGAGTTGGGTTAGTTTTTGAAAGTAAGCAGAAGCATGTTGAACAATTATGTGAATGAGCGAATAAATGTTCGGTTTCTTTTTAAGTTCTAAAATCGCGTGCAAATCAATACACGGTTTTTTGTGATGTGGATGAAACATTTCCTTTGCGAATGCATACCAGCTTATCGATGAGAAAATCTCAAAACTGGTGGAAAATAACAACATATAGCGGCGATCACACTTGTTTAAATGCAACTGTTAACTCAAACCATCGACAGGCAACATCAAAGTTTACATGTAGCAAAATACTTCCATTGAACATCATCATTACTTTTGTATTCGTCATATTAAAGAAAATTTCAAGAAAGCAGGGTTTGGTACGGATGAGTTACAAAATTAGTTACAGGCATGTGCCACGGCATCGGAGGTTGTAAAATATAATGAACTTCGAAAACAGTTGACGGCTGTTAATCGAGATTCTGATGTGTGGATTGAACGAAATTTTTAAATCAGGAATCAAGCTGGACTCTTTGTCACGACGATGGTGTAAGATTACATATGATGAAAACTAGTGTTTTCGAAAGCTTTAATGGTGTGCTAAAAGAAACTACGAATTTACCTTTTAGATCCTTGGTTGCACGTACATTTCATCGATTGAACCGTTACTTTTTCGAACGTCAGACTCAAGGATAAGAGTGGACGTCATAGCTCACACTGAAGTGGGAAGCAGCGAGGAGAAGAATGGAAAAATCATGGCTCATATCTATAGAGATATATAGATTCATAGAATGGTAGGTGAAAGATGTTCATATGTTTGATTATACGGTGAATATCGATGATAATGTCGCCAAATGTTCATGAAACATGCCATCATTCGATCATTTTCCATGCTCCCATGTATTAGCAGCATGTTCACGTGGTTCGGGTGGTGTTAATAGAGCATATTTTGACTTAATCTCAACGTGGTACATGATGGCCAGGTGTAGCGCTGCTTATTCTCCTTTATTCCACCATATACTAGATAGTCGACATTGGGATGTCTAAGAAGGTCCCATTATACAAACATCACCAGTGCTCAGAAATTCAGGACGTTCGCGGTTTACTCGAATCAAAGGTTTTATGGATTCGTTATCTTCATCCGGCCACAATAGACATAGCAAATATGGTGCTTTTGGCCGTAAGAAAAAAACATGACCTTGTCGAATTATATGAGTTGCTGTATTTATTTCTTATTGGATATGTTTATTTCTTTTCAATGTAAGAATCATGTTAACTTGTTATTGCATATGTTTGTTTCTTATTGCATATGTTTATTTCTTTTCAATGTAAGAATTGTGTTAACTTCTTATTGCACATTTTTGAATTTGTTGAAAAGCTCACTGCCTTGTGCAACAGTTAAATATAGCATGCGCAATTATAGCTTGCGGATTTCTGAATTGCGCAAGCTATATTGCTGAGTATAGTTTGCGCAATTTTGAAATGCGCAAGTTATATATACGAATATAGCTTGTGCAATCCGAAATTGCGAAAACTATATTCAGCAATATAGCTTGCGCAATTCAGAAATTCGCAAGTAATAATATGCTCTTCTAAAAGGTAGAGAGCTGCTGCACCTTCCTCCCCTACACAATCCATCAACATTACATATCATCAACATTACACAAACATGAACACAAAATATACTATCCAAAATACAATTGAATATCATCAACACAAAATATACCATCTATAATACAATGGAATATCATCGTCATTGAGTTCAACAAAATATACAGTCCACCAACTTCATAAACATCAATAACTACCATTCTAGCTAATGAAACATCAACAAGATATATCGACCAACAAAAACAAACTCAATCGTAAAGCCTTGTAACCTTAAGAAGTGTGTCACTCCTCCTTTTCTTTTTCTTCTTCATTTTGTACACGATTGGAGTTGAAATTTCGCCTTCGTCAAATGTTGGAACAGGTGCTGGAACATGTATTTCTCATTATTGAGTGGGGCTGAAAGTTAAATTTTCATGTTGTCTCTCCCACTGCGGTCACTCTTCCGTTTGCTCTTTAGTGGATTGACCAAGAAACCCAAACTTTTGTTCCCCTTCATGCCAAACGGGCCATTGTGCTTGAATTTCTCCGTCGACGTCTTGTGTTCCTTCCACTTCCGTATGTCGCTCCTCCATGCCGTTTGTCCTTCCTCCACTTCCTTCATTGTTGTACGTGTCTCTTCCCAAGCACGTGGTCGTTCTTCTATAATACGCAAAAAATTTTCCGGCCTTCTTAACTTGTTTCGACCTAAAATCGTATCAAGTATACATCATAGGTCAATGCATTTACTTTTCACCTTGTCCGGCTCTATATGACTATCTTCGATTTTGTCGACCACATCCAAATCGTTATATATCCCGCTTACCTACGCGAAATGCAAACAATATAGCAATAAATATGATCTAAAAAATGAATAATCAAAATCTATAAATTAAAATACTAACCACATCATGCTCTAACGGAACTCGAGGAATGTACGCAACCAATTTCCTAGTCGACTTTTTCAAAATATAACGGCGAGTAATTTGCCAATACCAATATTCATGCTCTCTCAACGGTGTCGGGGGATCACGTGCTTGTTCAACATGATCAATTTTGGAATTCCATAATGCTAAACTTTCCTGCAGGAAGTCCATCCAGGTGACGACCCGGAATTTTGAGCAATATCAGTTTAATAATTTTGATAATAATTAAATTGATTTGATTATTTTGCAATTATAAATTGTCAAGTTAAAATTATTTCAAAGGCTAATAATAATAATTTAATATCTATCAACAATTTTCTTAACAATATAAGATTTGACAAGTTTAATTCTTTTAAAAATTTATAATATTTTAATTTGGAAATATTTATTTTGGCAATTTAAAATTGATAAGATTTGTTTTCTGAAAGCTAATCAAAAATATTTTCTATTTATAATATATATATATATATATATATTGCTATATCTTGTAAATAGGAAGTTTTAAAAGCTAATATATATTCAAATTGTAATATATAGAAATATATATATATTATGATTTGGTTTGTGTTTCAAAATATAATACAGTAATTATCAAACATAATGTGAAAATGATTTCCATTTGAAATGTGTGTATATATATATCTGTATATATATATATATATATATTTGAAATAGGAATTTTATTAATTTGAACTTAATAAGTATTTTCAAACTTTAATAAATATATAGTTTTGTAATTTGAAAGGTTAATTTGATTTAATGCTTTTGAAATGATATTTGAAATTTAAATTTCCATAACAAAGTTAATTTCTTATTTAATATAGATACATATATATTTTGTACTTAAGTTCTAAATAAGATTTGAACTAAAAGTTCATTTGTTTTAATATTTCTTTCATATTAATTTTAACATAAGATAAAATTGTTTTAAAATTTTTATATAAAGAGTTAAAATCAATTTCTCAAGTTTAAAATACATAATACCATTAAAATTAATTCAAATGCATAAATAATTTATAATTGTTAACATGAATTCACTTTTGTATATCTATTAAATTTAAAAGCTTATTTATATAAGATAAAATACACATTACTTACATATGCACATTACATAAATATATGTATATAACTTAAATAAATTTATGAATAGGAGTAGTAACATTTATAAAACATTAATTAGACATTAAAACAACACTAGTAAACATTATAATACACATTATAAACACTTGTTAATCTTTGAGCTTAGGTGTTAGGAAATTAGAGTAATAATGGGACAAGTGTCACTTATTTTAAAAATCTAAAAAAAATATATAAAAATATGGTTGAGAAAGTGTTTTAATTTTCAGCTAGTTCTTTTATTCATTCTCAACTAAAATGAATGTAAATGCAAATCAAAAACAAAGTTCAAAAATGAAAGAAGAAATCTGTAGAAATCTGAAACAAAAAGAAATCTGGAATTCAATCTAAAACATGAGGAGGAGATGCTGGAAATTCAGCAATCAATGGAAGATTTTCAAGAAAATCAATCAACTAGCAAATCTGGAATCAAACAAGAAATTCAGAAAATCTATTAACATGAAAATTTGGAAATTCAACAAGTAGAAATTTCAAACCTGGAAAATGCAGTCATACTTCTGCTCTGTCTTTTGCTTAATTAGGTGAGTAAATGATTCTTTTAAAAACAGTTTTTTTATCTAGATTCATCTTGTTATGTGATAATGTCCTGATGTTATAAGAAATGTTGGATTTAGATTTGATGCATGTTTGGGATGCATTTATGATTTGCCTGTACAAAATTAATAAAAAAATAGTCACTGTGTTTATAAAAAAACAGTTCAATCTCATGATAAAATTCATTAACTTGATTTTGATTTCGAGTTGGACCATGATTTTGTAAAGAGGAGATGATTGTGACCAAAGTATCTAACACCTAAAAATAGTTACAGGTTGTTAAATTAAGTAATTAGCACAAAATTTTTATATTTACGGTAAAATTATAAATTGGGTTAAAACTTTTGAATGCAAACTAGTGTTTTGATTCTAGAATCATATTGTAAATAAGATATCATGATTTTAGAAGCTTGAATTACAAATTTTAGTTGGGTAACTTGTGTGAATTTGGGATTTTACTGTTTGGGCGAATTGCTCGATCTACGGCATGCCATGGTGAGATGGTCGACGACATTGATCATGGAGGTTGAGTGAGGGTAGAAGATCATCAGTAAAATACTTGTGTCTTTATTGGTAAAGGTGATGGTCGAATTTGCCCAAGATAGGGTTTAGCATCCTGTAAGTGTCCTTGAAGTTCCTTGGGTCTGCACGGCGTCAGTGGGCAACCGGGAACGACCGCGTATGGTTCTGAAGATGCTGGGGAGTGAGACGTAGCTTCTGGAAGGAGGAAGTGGCTCTAGTGGAAGGGATCGGTGGTGGTCGATTTTGATTGTGTGAGGTTTTCGAACAGTATGTGTTGAGGGGCCTAATTTCGATCCTCGATCGAAATTTATTTTCTAGGTTGTGTGATTCATTGTAGGGGTCGTGAGCGACTAGGGGAAGGTCAACGTGAAGTTCTCCATCGACCATCGGCGACGTGCATGTTCTCGTGTCACCGTTGGGTTTTGGGAAAGAGCGGGGAAGAAACTCGAAGATGGTCTCGGTTCGTGTTGGTTGAGCTCGAAGCAGGCATAGGGTAGGGGAAGACTCGGGGTTGTCGCGTGTTTTTCTGTGGTTTGCTCGAGATTTGATGAGCGTGTTTTAGTTTGGGTTTTGTCTGAACTTGGAAATTAACAGTTATGTTAAAAGTTTTGAAAACAAAGAAAATTGGTTTTGGAATAAAGGTTTAAACAGAAGTTAGATAAGTTTAACGTATAAAACTAATTGATTTCAAAATCAAATTTTAAACAAGCTTTATATATTAAAATATGATTGTTTTTAAAATAAAACGAAATGGATATTTTTGAAATAAAGCTTGTATTTAATTTTATGTAATATTCTTGGGAAGTTTTAAAGATTTAAAGGTATATTTTAAATGTGTTTTAATTATAATTGATTTCTAATATATTTTATTTTAAATAAGGAGTAATGATATCAATTTAGTAATCAATTATAATTAATAATTTTATTGGGTAATTAAGTGTTTGGTTAAACAAATATATGAAGATAATTAAGGTAATTAAATTGATTTACCCTTGAAAAGTTATTGATTAATATAAATATTTTAGTTAAGATAATGGTCTTCTTAATTAAGAATTTTTATAATATAAAAGTTAAGAATCATCTAATTAAATTTAAATGATTAATTAAATAATTAATTAAGTAATAAATTTGTGATTAATTAAAACAATCACTTATGGGCTAATTTAATATAATTGCTTGATGAAGTAATTAAGTGGTTAATTACTATAAGTTATTAAGTAAAAGTTAATTACTTTATTAAAAGTAATTTAGTGGATGTGATTAAGGATTAATCACTTGAGTTATTAATTAAAGAATTAATTAATAAAATTAATTTAAAGGTTTAAACTATTTAATTAATGGTTAATTAATAAAAGGATTAAGAGTAGTTAATTATGTGAATAATACTTGTTAAGTAAATGATTAAAAAGAAATTTAAATAGTGAAGTAATCATTCATTAATGGAATTAATTAATTAATTGTTAATTAATAATTTAAGGATAATTAAGTTTTAAATTACTAAATGTAATTAGAAGTAATTAATCAAATGTGATTAATTAAAAGTAATTAATTAAATATGATTAATTATAAATGATTAATCAAGTATGGTTTATTAAAGGTAATTAATCAAGTGTGATTTAGTTAAAAGTGATTAATCATGTGTGATTAATTAAAGGATAATTAAGGAATAATTATCAAGGTAATTAAATAATAATTAATCAAGTGATTAATTTAAAAATGTAATTAAGTGATAATTACTTGGATAATTAAGAAGTAGTTAATCTAGATGATTAATTAATATTGTAATTAAGGAATAATTACTTAGATTAATTAAAAGATAATTAATCAAGAAGATTAATTAAGGTAAATAATTAAGTGATGTTTATTAATTAATTTGTAATTAACTAATGAATAGTCAAATGGATTGATGATAATCCAAGTTTTTAAGTAAGGAATTAAATTAATTAAGAATTAATTAAATTATTTAAGTTGGATCAACCTGTGTATGAGTGATTATTGATTGGTTGATAAGTATCATTGGGTGAGTTGATGATATTGGTTGGTATTATATGTTATTGGTTAATATGTGATGGTGTGAATGTGATATATCTGAGGTGTGATATATATGCTGCTTTGTGATATGTATGGATGAACTTGATATTTGTGAATTATCTACCTGTGTTGTGAATCATCCATTTATGTTTAAATGATATTTCTGAATATCTATTGTTTAAATCCCTTAAGTACAACTTGGACAATAAAATGGCGTTTGGATTCGGTGAGACTGGGATCGGGTTTCCATTTTGAATATCCAAAAAACACATCGATCCAAAATAAACGTTAGGTCGTGAATCCAAGTGGAGTGCAAGTGAAGACTCGAGGTGTAAGAACTGTACGTCAGTATAAACTCTGTGGGTGATTCCGTAATGAGTTTGACGGAATAGTACTTATAGGCTCGAGATGGAGATTCAGAGTGCAATGGCTATGGTTGTTGACTCCGAGGGTGATTCCAAAATGAGTGCAACGAGATAGCGCCTTCGGTTTCGTTCGAACCCGGAACGGACTTGTATGGATTGAATGCTTTCAGCACATCGTCAGGTGACGATGAGCATTCTAAGAGATGTGTCCTACAAAGGTAATCGCAGCCTCAAGCCTCATCAACCGGGAATGGCTAAAACAGGGGAGGTGCAGCAAGGTTTTGTGGGTAGCTCCCACTGGAGCGCGAGATACATCCCTGTCTAGATGTCCCTTTTTATTTCGGCTTTGTGGGCAGTTGGTCTGCAGCCAACTGCAGGGTGGTCTTGTTCGGGACTGTTCAGTAAGGAATGGTCTCGGCCTTGTGTTGCAGGGGAGCAGACATACTTGTCGGTACAGTGATCTAGGCCACGTACTGTGATGGGCGGTATAGCCCTGCCATTGTTGTAAACCCATTTTCCCTACTAGACCCTACGGTTTTGTTTGTATTACCCACTTTTGTGGCTAGTAGTTGGAATTTAATGAATGTAACAATTTCGGCTATTTCTTATTTACTTGAAAACCCTGGACACTATTATAATATCACTGGATTTCCTATCAAATGTTTTGGTTAGCGTAAGGTAAAAACTTTTCCATGTTTATGTGTGGGAAGTCTTACGTGATACCCTTTCTTTTCAAAGGATTTTCTAAAGTTAAGCAATCTTAAACCGTTTACTCACACTAGACCCCTGTCTCACCCGAGTGTTTATTTTCTGTTTTATTAAACTCTTGCGTACTCATATTCGGTATGAGTAGTCAAGTGATTCAGGTTATCTTGACTAATTCTGGAGGAGCTTTGGAGCAGCAGGCTTCAACGTGTAGATATATAGTTAGAGTTTCCACTGTGTTGTCATTCTGTATGATGTCTTGTATTGTATTAGACAGAAATGTTATTACTGTCTAAATTGAGATGTATAGTGAGTACTTTGATGTATATGATACTATGTATATGTTCTATATTACATTTAAATCGTTCCGCTGTGAGATTCTGATGTGTTGTTGTTCATTCTTCTCTTTCTTTTCGTCCTCTATCTCTTTCTTTCCTAATTAGTGATTCGATTTTCTGGTTATAGAAAGTCGGGCCGCTACAGTTGGTATCAGAGCATAAGGTTGAGTGAATACCTAGGCTCTGGCGTGGTGTCTGTCTTGGGAGAGCGTACTTGTAATTTTTATGTATATATGCTTACATATAACTACCTAATCTGTTGGGTTACTTTTCGGATTTTCCGACATAGGTTATAAAGGTAGAGGAGGTAGGAGTGTGTGGAACATGACTACCATTAATGGAAGAGGCTCATATGTTGTGGTTGGAGGTGCTTGTCGAGATTGTAGATCTAATACCGTCTCGAATAAGCTTTGTAGATTGGTGAAAGGATTTTATTGATCCTAGAGGAAGTATTTTCAAGAATTGGAGTATATTCTTGAAGTGTGAGGTTTATTTGCTCTCGAGTAAGCGGGATTTCTAAGAGTTGAGTTTGTCAACTAAGTAGAAGTAGGTGATGGTATCTTGGCAACTTCAGGAAGGGATAGTTGTGTGATGATATGTAGTATCCATAGATGTTTCTGAAGTTATTCCTTTGGAGCCAGATTTAGATGGTGTTGAAGGAACGTTGATGCCTACTGCAGTGAAGATTCGGATGTTTAGAAATTTTCTGGATCTCAAGTAAGGGTGTCTTATCTATATTAATGTATGAGACTAAGGTCGGTGAGTTACTTCATTTCGGACATGGTCTCAATTGTTTTCCTTAAGAAGAACAAGTGGTTGGTGTTTGGTTTGGAGCCGAGTTTGTTGAGAAGATGTCTACTCGTCTCAAGGATTTTTAGTAGAATTGGGTGATAGTTATGAGTTTCAAGGAGCTTTTGGGTTAAGGAAGATTTTTGGCTTCATTGTATCATTGAAGTGAAGTTTGGAAGCAGCAGCGTGGATCCGTTTCTTCGATGATTCAGGAATCTTTGGGATTCTACTATCGGCAGACCAAGCAGATAGTGAAGGCTTATTCATTTCTTCGGGAAGCTCAGCAGAGCAGGTTATTGGTTGGGAGTAATCAATCAGTTTTTCTGGTAGATAAGCCATTCTAGAAGATTGATCTTGATTGGGAAAGCTGTTCTAGTGGGTGAAGGGAAAATAGTTCTTTGGAATCTGAACTGAGAGAAATCGCAAAAGTGACTTGCGATTAATTTGGAAATCTTTGAGTATTCTTTGGTTTGAGATTGAGGCATCTCATATGGAGGTAAAGGCTATTTAAGTAGTCAGAGATTATCCAGATGTTTTTGTGGAAATCAGAAGTTTACCTGAATCGGAGATTGAGTTTTCTTATCGACTTGGATTCCTGGAGTAGTTGGTTTAACCATGTAGAGGGATGACTCTTAGAGTGAAAAGAATTTGGTGAGGCAGCTCAGGATTCTTTGGAGAGGGATTGAACATCTAATTCTAGTTAAGATTGTGCTTGTGTTCTTCGATAGCATTCTCGTCTACTCAAGATCAGAGTTGTGTAGCAAAAGTGAGATAGCAGTTATTCTAGAATGGGAGCAACCAGAAGTTGCTGTTTTCTTGGATTAAAGGATTTCTATAGGAAATTCAAGTACGAAGAAATTTTCTGGATTTGGTAAGTAAGGTTGTCAGGTGCAACTGTTTGGCTATTCCAGATAAGAGATGTAGGTTTGAAGTCCACTGATGTTTGTGGAGTAAAGTTGTGTTTTGGATCTCGGAAAATTTTTGGGGAAGACATTTTGTTGAGTAGGATCATGTGATTGGTTTGATTTTGGTCCTGTTGTTGCTTGAAGCAATCAGCAAGGGTTAAGCTGATAAGATAAGTTGAAGGTGACTTAGAGCATCAGAAATGTTGTACAGTTAAGAATTGAGGAGATTTGGGATGTGAAATTGGAATTTGGATATTGTTTTAGTTTTATCCGATCAAAGGAGATATAAGATGTGGTAAAACTGGAGAGTTAGCTCCGGAAGTATTTTGAATTTTTTCCTGTGTTCTCTAGATTTTGATCTACAGGATTGAATTGCCAGTTCGGATAATTGGAATTCATTGTATTTCACATATTTCTGAGGAATATGTGTATGATTCTTTGAGTGATGGAATCAGCAGTTCAAAAGGATCTGGTAGTTGAGCTGGTTTTGAGTTTAGTCTGATATCTTATTCAGATTTGTAGATCCGGATGAGGAAGTTCTTGGTTGTAGTATTATAGTTACTTAAGATACTATAGAGCGAGTATTCCAGAATAGGTACCGGGAAAACTCTAAATGATATCAGGAAGTTCTATTCAGAATTTTGTTTGGATGGATAAAATTGTTTGATTGAGTTGGTTGCTATGATTGGTTGTGTGATTATTGTTTGAAATTTAAATTCTTTTACCGGGTTATTAAATTATCTTTACTTTTCAATTTCGAGGACAAAATTCTTTTAAAGGGGAAGGAATGTGACGATCCGGAATTTTGAGCAATATCAGTTAAATAATCTTTGATAATAATTAAATTGATTTGATCATTTTACAATTATAAATTGTCAAGTTAAAATTATTTCTAAGGCTAATAATAATAATAATTTAATATCTATCAACAATTTTCTTAACAATATAAGATTTGACAAGTTTAATTCTTTTAAAAATTTATAATATTTTAATTTGGGAATATTTATTTCGGCAATTTAAAATTGATAAGATTTGTTTTCTGGAAGCTAATCAAAAATATTTTCTATTTATAATATATATATATATATATTGATATATTTTGTAAATAGGAAGTTTTCAAAGCTAATATATATTCAAATTGTAATATATATGAATATATATATATATATATATTATGATTTGGTTTGTGTTTCAAAATTTAATACAGTAATTATCAAATATAATGTTAAAATGATTTCCATTTGAAATGTGTATATATACATTTGTATATATATATTTGAAATAGGAATTTTATTAATTTGAACTTAATAAGTATTTTCAAACTTTAATAAATATATAGTTTTGTAATTTGAAAGGTTAATTTGATTTAATGCTTTTGAAATGATATTTGAAATTTAAATTTCCATAACAAAGTTAATTTCTTATTTAATATAGATACATATATATTTTGTACTTGAGTTCTAAATAAGATTTAAACTAAAAGTTCATTTGTTTTAATATTTCTTTCATATTAATTTTAACATAAGATAAAATTGTTTTAAAATTTTTATATAAAGAGTTAAAATCAATTTCTCAAGTTTAAAATACATAATACCATTAAAATTAATTCAAATGCATAAATAATTTATAATTGTTAACATGAATTCACTTTTGTATATCTATTAAATTTAAAAACTTATTTATATAAGATAAAATACACATTACTTACATATACATATTACATAAATATATGTATATAACTTAAATAAATTTATGAATAGGAAAAGTAACATTTATAAAACATTAATTAGACATTAAAACAACACTTGTAAACATTATAATACACATTAAAAACACTTGTTAATCTTTGAGCTTAGGTGTTAGCAAATTAGAGTAATAATGGGACAAGTGTCACTTATTTTAAAAATCTAAAAAAAAATATATAAAAATATGGTTAAGAAAGAGTTTTAATTTTCAGCTAGTTTTTTTATTCATTCTCAACTAAAATGAATGTAAATGCAAATCAAAAACAAAGTTCAAAAATGAAAAAAGAAATCTGTAGAAATCTGAAACAAAAAGAAATCTGGAATTCAATCTAAAACATGAGGAGGAGATGCTGGAAATTCAGCAATCAATGGAAGATTTTCAAGAAAATCAATCAACTAGCAAATCTGGAATCAAACAAGAAATTCAGAAAATCTATTAACATGCAAATCTGGAAATTCAACATGCAGAAATTTCAAACCTTGAAAATGCAGTCATACTTCTGCTATGTCTTCTGCTTAATCAGATGAGTAAATGATTCTTTTGAAAACATTTTTTTTATCTGGATTCATTTTGTTTTGTGTTAATGTCCAGATGTTATAAGAAATATTGGATTTAGATTTGATGCATGTTTGGGATGCGTTTATGATTTGCCTGTACAAAATTTAAAAAAAATAGTCACTGTGTTTATAAAAAACAATTCAATCTCATGATAAAATTCATTAACTTGATTTTGATTTTGAGTTGGACCATGATTTGTAAAGAGATGATGATTGTAACCAAAGTATCTAACACCTAAAAATAGTTATAGGTTGTTAAATTAAGTAATTAGCTCAAAATTTTTATATTTACAGTAAAATTATAAATTGGGTTAAAACTTTTGAATGCAAACTAGAGTTTTGATTCTAGAATCATATTGTAAATAAGGTATCATGATTTTAGAAGCTTTAATTACAAATTTTAGTTGGGTAACTTGTGTGAATTTGGGATTTTACTGTTTGGGCGAATTGCTCGATCTACGGCATGCCACCATGAGATGGTCGACGACATTGATAATGGAGGTTGAGTTAGGGTAGAAGATCATCAGTAAAATACTTGTGTATTTTATTGGTAAACGAGATGGTCGAATTTGCTCAAGATAGGGTTTATCATCCTGTAAGCGTCATCGAAGTTCCTTGGGTCTACACGGCGTCAGTGGGCAACTGGGAACGACCGCGTATGGTTCTGAAGATGCTGAGGAGCGAGACGTAGCTTCTGGAAGGAGGAAGTGGCATCTAGTGGCTGGGATCATCGGTGGTGCTTGATTTTGATGGTGTGAGGTTTTCGAACAGTATGGGTTGAGGGGTCTAATTTCGATCCTTGATCGAAATTTATTTTCTGGGTTGTGCGATTCATTGTATGGGTCGTGAGCGACTAGGGGAAGGTCGGCGTGAAGTTCGCCTTCGACCATCGACGTCGTGCACGTATACGTGCACGTTCTCGTGTCACCGTTGGGTTTTGGGGAAGAGGGGGAAGAAACTCGAAGATGTTCTCGGGTTCGTGTTGGTTGAGCTCAAAGCAGGCATAGGGTAGGGGAAGACTCGGGGTTGTCGCGTGTTTTTCTGTGGTTTGCTCGAGATTTGATGAGCGTGTTTTAGTTTAGGTTTTGTTTGGGTTTTGTCTGAACTTGGAAACTAACAATTATGTTAAAAATGTTGAAAACAAAGAAAATTGGTTTTGGAATAAAGGTTTAAACAGAAGTTAGATAAGTTTTACTTATAAAACTAATTGATTTCAAAATCAAATTTTAAACAAGCTTTATATATATTAAAATATGATTGTTTTTAAAATAAAAAGAAATGGATATTTTTGAAATAAAGCTTGTATTTAATTTTATTTAATATTCTTGGGAAGTTTTAAAGATTTAAAGGTATATTTTAAATGTGTTTTAATTATGATTGATTTCTAATATATTTTATTTTAAATAAGGAGTAATGATATCAATTTAGTAATCAATTGTAATTAAGAATTTTATTGGGTGATTAAATGTTTGGTTAAACAAATATATGAAGATAATTAAGGTAATTAAATTGATTTACCTTTGAAAAGTTATTGATTAATATAAATATTTTAGTTAAGATAATGATCTTCTTAATTAAGAATTTTTATAATAAAAAGTTAAGAATCATCTAATTAAATTTAAATGATTAATTAAATAATTAATTAAGTAACAAATTTTGTGATTAATTAAAATAATCACTTATGGGCTAATTTAATATAATTGTTTGATGAAGTAATTAAGTAATTAATTGGTTAATCACTAGAAGTTATAAAGTAAAAGTTAATTACTTTATTAAAATTAATTTAGTGGATGTGATTAAGGATTAATCACTTGAGTTATTAATTAAAGAATTAATTAATAAAATTAATTTAAAGGTTTAAATTATTTAATTAATGGTTAATTAATAAAAGGACTAAGAGTAATTAATTATGTGAATAATTACTTGTTAAGTAAATAATTAAAAGAAATTTAAATAATGAAGTAATCATTAATTAATGGAATTAATTAATTAATTGTTAATTAATAATTTAAGGACAATTAAGTTTTAAATTACTAAATGTAATTAGAAGTAATTAATCGATTGTGATTAATTAAAAGTAATTAATTAAATATGATTAATTACAAATGATTAATCAAGTCTGATTTATTAACGGTAATTAATCAAGTGTGACTTAATTAAAAGTGATTAATCAGGTGTGATTAATAAAGGATAATTAAGGAATAACTATCAAGGTAATTAAATAATAATTAATCAAGTGATTAATTTAAAAAAGTAATTGAGTGATAATTACTTGGATAATTAAGAAGTAGTTAATCAAGATGATTAATTAATATTGTAATTAAGGAATAATTACTTAGATTAATTAAAAGATAATTAATCAAGGGAGATTAATTAAGGTAAATAATTAAGTGATGTTTATTAATTAATTTGTAATTAATTAATGAATAGTAAAATGGATTGATGATAATCCAAGTGTTTAAGTAAGGAATTAATTTAATTAAGAATTAATTAAATTATTTAAGTTGGTTCAACCTTGTGTATGAGTGATTATTGATTGGTTGATAAGTATCATTGGGTGAGTTAATGATATTAGTTGGTGTATATGTGATGATGTGAATGTGATATATCTGTGGTGTGATATATATGCTGCTTTGTGATATGTATGGATGAACTTGATAATTGTGAATTATCTATCTGTGTTGTGAATCATCCATTTATGTTTAAATGATATTTCTGAATATCTATTGTTTAAATCCCTTAAGTAAAACTTAGACATTAAAATGGCGTTTGGATTCGGTGAGACCGGGATCGGGTTTCCATATTTGAATATCCGAAAACCACATCGATCCAAAATAAACGTTAGGTCGTGAATCCAAGTGGAGTGCAAGTGAAGACTCGAGGTGTAAGAACTATACATCAGTATAAACTCTATGGGTGATTCCGTAATGAGTTTGACGGAATAGTACTTATAGGCTCTAGATGGAGATTCAGAGTGCAAGGGCTATGGTTGTTGACTTTGAGGGTGATTCCAAAATGAGTGCAACGAGATAGTGCCTTCGGTTCCGTTCGAACCCGGAACGGACTTGATGGATTGAATGCTTTCAGCACATCGTCGGGTGGACGATGAGCATTCTAAGAGATGTGTCCTACAAAGGTAACCGCAGCCTCAAGCATCATCAACCGGGAATGGATAAAACAGGGGAGGTGTAGCATGGTTTCGTGGGTAGCTCTTACTGGAGAGCGAGATACATCCCTATCTAGATCTCCCTTTTTATTTCGGCTTTGTGGGCAGTTGGTCTGCAGCCAACTGCGGGGTGGTCTTGTTCGAGACTGTTCAGTAAGGAATGGTCCCGACCTTGTGTTGCAGGGGAGCGGGCGTACTCCTCGGTACGGTGATCTAGGCCACATACTGTGACGGGCGGTACCCCAGTAGCCCTTCCATTGTTGGAAACCCATTTTCCCTACGAGACCCTACGGTTTTGTTTGTATTACCCACTTATGTGGCTAGTAGCTGGAATTTAATGAATGTAACAATTTCGGCTACTTCTTATTTACTTGAAAACCCTAGACACTATTACAATATCACTGGATTCCCTATCAAATGTTTTTTTTAGCGTAGGGTAAAACTTTTCCATGTTTATGTGTAGGAAGTCTTACGTGATACCCTTTCTTTTCATAGGATTTTCTAAAGTTAAGCAATCATAAACCGTTTACTCAAACCAGACCCCTGTCTGACCGAGTGTTTATTTTCTGTTTTATTAAACTCTTGGGTACTCATATTTTGCATGAGCAGTCAAGTGATTCAGGTTATTTTGACGAATTCGGAGAAGCTTTGGAGCAGGTGGCTTCAGCGTGTAGATATATAGTTAGAGTTTCCGCTGTGTTGTTATTATGTATGATGTCTTGTATTGTATTAGACAGAAATGTTATAACTGTCTAAATTGAGATGTATAGTGAGTACTCTGATGTATATGATACTATGTATAAGTTCTATATTACATTTAAATCGTTCCGCTGTGAGATTCTGATGTGTTGTTGTTCTTTCTTCTCTTTCTTTTCTTCTTCTATCTCTTTCTTTCCTAATTAGTGATGCGATTTTCTGGTTATAGAAAGTCGGGTCGCTACAATCCAATTAGGGGGTTCTGGGTCTAAGTTGAAAGCCAGAAAAATTGGTCCAGTAGAAATTGTGAAACGGATCAATGAGAATGCTTATAAGTTGAAGCTGCCGGAGGATGTACACACTTCTGACGTATTCAATGTTAAGCATCTTGTTCCATATTATGGAGATGGACAATCTGATGTGGAAGAAGTTACAGATTCGAGGACGAATCTTTCTCAACCAGGGGTGGATGATGCAGCCCAGGATAGAAGGATAAGTCGCATACGAGATAAGGGCATGTATTTAAGTCGTTCACGACTTAGGAGGGTAGATTTAAGTCGTTTCCGACTTAACTGGAGACCCAAGCAAGCACATGGGAAGACAACACGACTTAAACAAGTTTCGGTTTTAAGTCATTCAAAAGTTCTAGGTCGGCAATGACCTAAGCAAGCGGTCTTGAGTCGGCCACGACCTAACTGGTCTGAAGAGGAGGAGCTACGACTTAACAGAACTCGGAGGAAGCAGCCACGACCTAACTAAGTCGTTGAGGAGATATGTGCAGGGAGATTGGGGGGCTTGAGTCGGCATGCGCTTAAGTCGGTCATATGAGCAGGTGTTGGTTGTTAAGTCGTAAGTTTTGAGTCGTTATATGATAAGTCGGTCATGTATATATATGATGTGTTAGGTCGGCAACGACCTAGTGTATGGTCCTAAGTCGGCATGTAGTTGAACCGGTTGAGGCGCTGTTGCTATAAACCGTTGTATATATGTGTTGTAGTAAGTCATAGGTCGGCATGAATATAAGTCGGTCTTGTGAGTATGTTGTGATGCAGTGACTTGAGTCGTGTATGTATGTGTTAGGTCGGTAACGACCTTGTCTAAGCCATAGGTGTTGAGTAATGGTATGAAGTGTAGGTGGGTTGTTGAGTCGTGAGTCTTGTGTCATGGGTCATGAGTCGGTAACGACTTAAGGAGAGTAAGTCGGCAACGACTTAAGGTCTGGTTGGTGTGAAAACACTATAAATAAGGAGTGAGTTGTAACTTTTAAGGGGTCGATTTTTGGAATAAAATTTCTTGTTGATTGCTGTGTGCTTTCTTCTAAAATTGGTAGTTGAGTGTAATCTCCTATCTCCTCTTTCGGTTAATCGAGTGCGCTCGATTCAACGATCGTAGAAGCCGATTCACGGTATCTAGTGCGCTAGATCAACGTATGAAGAATCGTAGATCTTTGAACACGGTATAGTGCGCTATCAACGTGTTTGAGATAGCTAGAATTCGGTATCTTCGGATCAACGAATTTTGGCATTTTGGTATTCATCAATCCACCGATTGCTACTTTCATCGTTATATCGATTTTCTTTTAATCCCGCTACGTCAGTTTTGGTATCAGAGCTAGACTTAGCCAATCATAGCTAAACCGAGACTTGGAGCCAATTTTTGAAGTTGAAGTTTGAAGTTGTTCATCGTGTTCATCTTGATGTTGCAACGAGTTTGAAGATTTCGATCCATTTTCTTTTGGATCAAACTTGGAAGAGTGTTAGAGTTTGGTCGCGAGATCTTTGCGTGCCAAAGTTAAAGGAGAAGTGCTTGGAGCCGTGTGTGCTTTGTTGAGCCGAGCCAACCTAACCATAGGTCGTTACCTATTGCCGAGCTAAGGTGATAAGTCGCAAGGCCTATTCGAACCAAGTGAGGCCGAGCCAAGTTGCAAGTGAGCCAAGTTTGTTTGTTTTGTGTTGAAGGATTTGAGAAGTATTTGAATTTTTTGGGACGTTTTCAATCATGCTGCCAAGGAGAGCTAACCGTCATCAAAACGTTGAAGCATTGTATAGAAGAGAAGAAGCCGAGCTTATGGAACAACGTATTAATGAGAAATTTGATGAAGGCATTGGAAAGTTAGAGAAGTTGATGAATGATTTGAATCAAACTCAAAGGAGGAGATCACCAAACTCGAACCATGGAGGAAACCGAGTTTCGCCATCGGTTACGGAAGCGAGGAGGGTATCACCGCATTCTTTTAGAGATAGAAGAGAAACATCAATTTCATCGAGAAGAGATCACCATGACTATGGACATGAAGAGAGAAGAAGTCAATATGAATTTGACAATGAGGTGTATAGAGATGAAGAGAGACATAGTCGAAGAAGCATGCATGAACGAAGGGATGAAAATGGTCGAGATCGATGTAGGCGTACCTTTGATTTTGATGAAGAGGGTGATAGAGCAAGCATTCATTATCGAGATCGAGATCGAGACCAAGTTCGAAATTCTTATCGGGATGTAGAGGATGATCGTCGATGGGAATCGGGTATGAAGATGGAAATTCCAGAGTTTAAGGGTTGAATGGCAGCTGAAGAATTCTTAGATTGGTTGTCAAATGCTGAAGAGATCTTTGATTTCAAGGAGGTTGCTGAGCATAGAAGAGTGAAGTTGGTTGCTACTAGGTTGAGGGGGAGAGCTTTGGCGTGGTGGCAGCAAACTAAACTTACAAGGGAGAGAATGGGAAAGTCAAAGATTGAATCATGGGAGAAGATGAAGAAGTTGATGCGAGCTACATTTTTGCCTTACAACTACCAATCACTTATGTACCAGAGGTTGCAGAATCTGAGGCAAGGAACGAAGTCTGTTAGTGATTATGCTGATGAATTTTACCAACTCATTGCCAGGAATGATATTATGGAAACGGAAGAACAACTAACTGCTAGATTCATTGGGGGATTGAGAATGCAGATCCAAGATATGGTTAATATGTTCGATCCAAGATCTGTTGCAGAGGCACATCAGAAAGCATTGGCTTGGGAGAAGCAAGGAAGGCGTGGAGGTGGTGTGTTTACTAATTCCAATAATCAAGCGAAGGGTGTTAGTGGAAGTTCTAATGTTCCTAAACCTGTTACAAAACCAATGGTGAAGGAGGCTGAGAAGGCGAAGGTCAGCAGTGGTTTCAAATGTTATAATTGTCAGGAGTAGGGTCACAAAAGCAATGAATGTCCGAAGCCGAAGAAGAAAGCAATGGTTGCTGAGATTGAGGATGATGGTGAGGAGGCAGAATGTTTAAATGCACCTTATGTTGAGGAGGAAGAAGAATTGTCTGGAGATGAAGGCTGTAATCTTATGATGAGGAGGTCATGTCTTACACCAAAGCAAGAAGAGGATTCTAGTTGGTTGAGAAGCAATATTTTCCAGTCGACATGCACTATTTTAGGGAAAGTTTGCAAGTCCGTTATTGATGCTGGAAGCTGTGATAATATTATCTCTACAGAAGCAGTAAGGAAGTTGAACTTGAAAACTGAGAAGCATCCTAAACCGTACAAGCTAGCATGGTTGAGGAAGGGTGGTGAAGTGAAGGTGTGTCGAAGGGCTTGTGTGAATTTTTCTATTGGAAAAAAGTACAAAGATGAAATCTGGTGTGACGTTGTAGACATGGACGTATGTCATCTGTTGTTGGGCAGACCATGGCAATTTGATAGAGCAGTGCAACATGACGGTCGTGCTAATAGCTATAGTTTCATGTTCGAGGGTACTAAAATCACTTTGGTTCCCAAGAAGCAACAACAGAAGGAGAGCAAGTTGGAGGAGATTGAAGAGCTGAAAACTTTGCTGTCTTTGAAGGAGTTTGTTAAGGAAGTTGAAGATGGGCCTGAAGTCTATTTGTTGATTGGACGAGAGAGTCATGAAGAGGTTGAGATTCCAGAAGAAGCAAAGCCAGTTTTGAAAGAATTCGAAGATGTATTTCCAAAGGAGTTGCCTAAGGAGTTACCGCCACTGAGGGACATTCAACATCAAATTGATCTTGTTCCGGGAGCAGTTTTACCACATCGACCACATTACCGAATGAGTCCGAAGGAACATGAGGAGTTACGAAGGCAGGTGGAAGAGTAGTTAGAGCAGGGACGTGTTCAGGAAAGCTTGAGTCCTTGTGCAGTGCCAGCTTTGTTGGTGCCGAAGAAGGATGGAACATGGAGAATGTGTACCGATAGTAGAGCTTTGAACAAGATTACTGTTCGCTACAGATTTCCTATGCCAAGGTTGGATGACTTGCTAGATCAGTTGAGTGGGGCTACTATCTTTTCGAAGATTGATTTGAAGAGTGGTTATCATCAGATTCGGATTAGACCTGGAGACGACTGGAAGACAGCTTTCAAGACGAGAGAGGGGTTGTACGAATGGTTGGTTATGCCATTTGGTTTATCAAATGCACCTAGTACATTCATGCGGGTGATGAATCAAATCTTTAGACCACTCATTGAGAAGTTTGTTGTAGTTTATTTCGATGATATTCTGATATATAGCAGGAGTACGGAGGAGCATGTAGAGCATTTGAGAAAGGTGTTAATTATTCTTCGTGAAGAACAATTTTACGCTGCTACGAAGAAATGTGTGTTCATGACGAGAAGTGTGTTATTTTTGGGATATGTTGTATCTGAGAAAGGAATCCAGGTGGACCAGAGTAAAGTTGAAGCTATTAGAAATTGGCCACAGCCGAGGACTATCACTGAAGTTAGAAGTTTTCATGGATTGGCATCATTCTACCGAAGATTTATTCCACACTTCAGTAGCATGATGGCACTGGCTACTGAGTGTATGAAAGGGAAGCGGTTTTCTTGGTCGGAGGAAGCGGGGGTTGCTTTCGAACGAATCAAAGAACTTTTGACGACAGCGCCAATTCTTGTATTACCAGATTTTCAGTTGTTGTTTGAGCTACACACTGATGCATCAAAGGTTGGGATTGGAGGAGTGTTGAGTCAGTGTGGGAGGCCAGTTGCTTATTTCAGTGAGAAGTTATCAGGGGCAAAGATGAGATATAGTACATACGATGTTGAGTTTTATGCAGTTGTGCAAGCCGTGAAGCACTGGAGACATTATTTTTTTCAGAAAGAGTTTGTTCTTTACACAGACCATGAAGCTTTGAAGCATTTACAAGGGCAGGATAAGATTTCAGTGGGACATGCATCGTGGATTGCATATTTACCGCAATTTACCTTTGTTGTTAAGCACAAATCTGGGGTAACAAATCGTGTAGCTGATGCTTTGAGTAGGAGAAGTCATTTGTTGACAACGTTGAAGGTTGAAGTGACGGGATTCGAATTATTGCCAGAATTGTTTGAGGAGGATCCTTACTTTGCAAAGTTTGTTGAGAAAGTTAAGGATGGGAGTTCTGATGAATTTGTGTTGGTTGATGGATTCTTATTTAAAGGAAATCGATTATGTATTCCAGAAAGCAGTTTGAGATTGAAGATTATCAAAGAGTTGCACGAGGAAGGACATGTGGGCCGTGATCGTACGTTGCATTTGATTTCTCAATCTTACTTTTGGCCGTCGATGAGGAAAGAGGTTGAAAGGTTTGTGGAAAGATGTCATATATGTCAGGTTTCGAAGGGAACAACGACAAATGCAGGATTGTATATGCCGTTACCTGTACCATCTAAACCATGGGCTTATATTAGCATGGATTTCGTTTTGGGTTTGCCTAGAACTCAAAGGGGAAATGATTCTATATTTGTTGTGGTGGATAGATTTTCGAAAATGGCACATTTCATTGCTTGTAAGAAGACGGCGGATGCTGTTCGTGTTGCTCAGTTGTTCTTTAAAGAAATCTATCGTTTACATGGGTTGCCAGAGTCTATTGTTTCGGACAGGGATACCAGATTTTTGAGTCACTTTTGGCTAAGTTTGTGGAAGATGGTGGGAACAAAGCTGAAATTTAGTAGTGCTTATCATCCGCAAACAGATGGACAGACAGAAGTTGTTAACAGATCGTTGGGAAATTTGTTGCGATGTCTTGTACAGGATAATCTGAAGAGTTGGGACATGAAGTTATGCCAAGCAGAGTTTGCTCATAATCATGCAGTGAATCGTATTACGGGATTCAGTCCGTTCCAGATCGTATATTCAAGTTTGCCAAGGGGACCATTGGATTTGACAGTAGTACCACAACCGAAGGGGACGGTTAAACGAGCTATAGATTTTGTTGATGGATTGACTGAATGTCATAAAATCTTCAGAAACGATTGGAGAAAGCAAATGAGAAATATAAGAAAACTGCAAATTTGAAGCGACGAAGCATTGAATTTAACCAAGGTGATTGGGTTTACGTTGTGCTAACCAAGGATCGTTTTCCAGTAGGCGCTTATAACAAGTTGAAAGCCAGAAAAATTGGTCCAGTAGAAATTGTGAAACGGATCAATGAGAATGCTTATAAGTTGAAGCTGCCGGAGGATGTACACACTTCTGACGTATTCAATGTTAAGCATCTTGTGCCGTATTATGGAGATGGACAATCTGATGTGGAAGAAGTTACAGATTCGAGGACGGATCTTTCTCAACCAGGGGAGAATGATGCAGCCCAGGATAGAAGGATAAGTCGCATACGAGATAAGGGCATGTATTTAAGTCGTTCACGACTTAGGAGGGTAGATTTAAGTCGTTTTCGACTTAACTGGAGACCCAAGCAAGCACATGGGAAGACAACACGACTTAAACAAGTTTCGGTTTTAAGTCATTCAAAAGTTCTAGGTCGGCATCGACCTAAGCAAGCGGTCTTGAGTCGGCCACGACCTAACTGGTCTGAAGAAGAGGAGCTACGACTTAACAGAACTCGGAGGAAGCAGCCACGACCTAACTAAGTCGTTGAGGAGATATGTGCAGGGAGATTGGGGGGCTTGAGTCGGCATGCGCTTAAGTCGGTCATATGAGCAGGTGTTGGTTGTTAAGTCGTAAGTTTTGAGTCGTTATATGATAAGTCGGTCATGTATATATATGATGTGTTAGGTCGGCAACGACCTAGTGTATGGCCCTAAATCGGCATGTAGTTGAATCGGTTGAGGCGCTGTTGCTATAAACCGTTGTATATATGTGTTGTAGTAAGTCGTAGGTCGGCATGAATATAAGTCGGTTTTGTGAGTATGTTGTGATGCAGTGACTTGAGTCGTGTATGTATGTGTTAGGTCGGTAACGACCTTGTCTAAGCCGTAGGTGTTGAATAATGGTATGAAGTGTAGGTGGGTTGTTGAGTCGTGAGTCTTGTGTCGTGGGTCATGAGTCGGTAACGACTTAAGGAGAGTAAGTCGGCAACGACTTAAGGTCTGGTCGGTGTGAAAACACTATAAATAGGGAGTGAGTTGTAACTTTTAAGGGATCGATTTTTGGAATAAAATTTCTTGTTGATTGCTGTGTGCTTTCTTCTAAAATTGGTAGTTGAGTGTAATCTCCTATCTCCTCTTTCGGTTAATCGAGTGCGCTCGATTCAACGATCGTAGAAGCCGATTCACGGTATCTAGTGCGCTAGATCAACGTACGAAGAATCGTAGATCTTTGAACACGGTATAGTGCGCTATCAACGTGTTTGAGATAGCTAGAATTCGGTATCTTCGGATCAACGAATTTGGGCATTTTGGTATTCATCAATCCACCGATTGCTACTTTCATCGTTATATCGATTTTCGGTTAATCCCGTTGCGTCAGTTTGTCAACTCATTATACAAATGACAAAGTACAAAAATGCCTCATGAATGGTAACCATAATTTGCTAAATTTTACATAAATGGTAAAAATTTCATATTCAATCCACCTGTTGAATGATCTGGAAAAAGACGACAACTTAAAAAGTACAATATGGCAGCACGACTATAAAGAAGTATACCTAAATCCATCGCACTTTCAGGTAGTGGTTCAGAAAAGTCACTTTTAAAGCATGTCATTGCTAGCTCACTTTTAGACTTTACAGCCTCTTTTGGTGGAAAAATACCAAACAATTCATGACACAATTCATAATAATCAATATTCAAATTTTGTGAACATACTGGTAAACCGTCTGTGCCTAGACCAAACGGAAAGTAAACATCAGCTAAAGTTACCGTCATTTCACCCACTCTTAAGTGAAAAGTATCTGTCTTCGGTCTCCATTTATCACACATTGCCATAATAAGGTGATGATCTAGTCAAATGTAGTCAACTTGCATCGCTTTTCAAAACCCAACAATTCTTAGGTTTTGTTCCAACCTAGGATATTTAAACTCTATTTCCTTTAGCTTGCTCGAATGGTCGTAAAACTTAACTGTTTCTGCATCCTGATTTATAACAAAAAATTGCAATTAGTAATTCATATTTGCGTCTTGGATTAACAATAATTCATTGTGTTTAAAATAAATACCTCCATAAGCGCATCATTTTGGCTTCTATGTTGCTCTTGAAGATAAAGAACACTTCTATCTTCGGGTTTGGGAGCCAATTCTACAATATATACATCAACCAATCAATCATTCAAAAACCGATTTTCCATCTAGAGTTTAGGTTTAGGATTGATTTATTACTTTTACATTTTCAACTATGACAGCAATCGTAGACGTAAATTGTCGTCGAGAATAACAACAATAATTAGTATATTACCAACAACAATCACTTGTTAATTTAACATCAATTTAAACTAATTTTTATTAACATCTAATCATCGGGGATGAAGAATTTTCTTTCATTTTTAGCTAAATAAATTAGTTGCTTCAAGGTAGACTTGAGAATAAGGTAATTGAGAAGTTTGGATTTGGTAAAAAGATGAGTTAGGGATGGAGTTTTGAAAGATTTTGGGAAGAAGAAACTTTTTTGGTAAAGTGAAAATCAAATCTGTGTAAACTGGAATTTTGATGCCCGAAATATAGCTTGCGCAATACATATTTGCACAAGCATTATACATAAAGCTTGCGCAAATATGGATTGCGCAAGCTATATACATAGAGTTTGCACATTTATGGAATTCGCAAGCCTTATGTCAAAAAAAAGAAGCTTTTGCAATCCATATTTGCGCAAGCATAAAACCGGGTCTATTTCTGTAATAAGTTTTTAGCCAGGCCTATTATTACAATTTTTTTTTCCAGAGGTCCTACTTGACAATTTGTTTGTTAAAATATGGATGGTTATGGGTATTTAAAAGTATATACGTACGAGATATTCTGACTATTGTTTAAAATTTTTGGTTTTTAACCCAACATTGCATTCTTTTTTGTTAAAGATTTGCATTTTTTCAAAAAATAAAATAGAAAAGTAAATTAAAAGAAATACAATATTTATTTGGAAAATTGCAGTTTCGGGCTTAACTCCCTTTGACCCGATCATGCAAGTCTTCTTTTTGCTTGGCCAAGTTGACAATCTACCCACCTTAAGTCCTTCCTTCTTTTGAAAGGGTCAGTTGACCTCTCATTCTAAAGTGGCTTCGTCATTGATAGATAGATTATAATTTAATATTTATTTGGTTGATATATTATATTTCTCCCTTGTAATCTTTAATATTTACTTGGTTGATAGATTATTGCTCTTCCTTGTAATCTTTTTGAGTGAAATAAAATAGTTATTAGATTCAAAGACGTATGTCAGTTATATCTTGTGTCATTTTGATATGTTTGGTAATTGGGTTATTCACGATATCTTTGTTGGAATTCGTTGTAGTTAACCAATAGGCTATATCATGGTTATTGGCAGAATTTTCGCTACATGAGGTCCTTGTTTGGACGGTGTTGGAAAGAACAAACTGGGGTGTATATAGTCGTATACTTTATTTAACTGTAATATCACATGTATTGGTACATTATCTCGTTGATGTGAAGAAAGAAGGAAACGTAAAATCGAAACTATTGTATTTAGTTGGTATTCTGTGGCATATTTTAGTTCCAAATAAAAATAGAGTGCACATAGGTGTTGCTCAAATCATCCCACTATTTAAGTCATGCTTTGATCTCGGTTGAATTGCCAGTAATGGCAGTTAAATTCACTATCTAGAAAATATAGTAGGTTAATCCTTGTTTCTCTATGATTATTTCACTAATAATTTATGTTATAATTCCTCAAAAATAGTGAATGAGATATATTCCACATCGCCAAAAAAATATTCATTTTCTTGTTTATAGTGTACTCTCAATCCCTACATTGGCCCTTAGGGTCATGTAATTTTGTGCGAGGGGGATGACCTATATGGCCATGAACTAACGCATGCGTCGTCCGACCGAACCAGGCCGGGTCGGATGCGGGTCCAATAAGATTGGGCTGTGTCATATGTTTTTGCTTGCTAAAATATGGACTGATTTTAAAACAGAAGTGTGTTTAAAAAGATACGGATTTTCCAACGGTTGTGACCATTGCAAACTGATGAATAGACACAACTGTTGCAAACCACAACAGTTTTTGGCCGTTACAAACGAAGAAACGCGACTGTTACAAACCGCAACAGTTTTTGGCCGTTGCAAATGAAAAGGTACGACTGTTCCGAACAGTGACACTTTTTGGCGTCGCAAATGAAGGGATGCTACTTTTCTCAACGGGTGTGGCCATTGGGAATTCGGCTATAAATAAGGAGGAAACCTGATCACGTTTCTTCACTCAATTGTAAAAACAGAATTATCGCTTCTTTATCTTCATTTTCTTAAAATCATAATCAGTCCTATCACAGAGAGGATCATACACATCACGATCTCGAGCAGCTTACGTCTGTTGTATCTTGAGAGGCTTTGAATAAAGTCTTAAGTAAATTGTTACGACAAGCCTCAAACGAAATTTCCTTCTTCAACCGGTTAGATTTTTGGTTGATTTATATATATTGTTTTCGTTTCTACATTGTACTATTTCCTTAAGTAGTATAACATTTGATTTATCACTATAGTTACAATTACTATAGTTGTTAGTTTGTTGTTGTAACATACTTATTGTTAAAAATAGCTAATACAAAATTTCAAAGCAGTGGAAATCTGATTTATAAACTTGTGAAACGAGTTTATTATTGATTAGTCTCTTTTTTGGTAACTAGATGTAAAACATCTTAAGACTTTCCTGTTTTCACTAAAACAGAGATGACAACAGTTGAACTATCAACAAAGGCTACTACTCACAACAGGTCTGATCCGTTCAAAGGAGATGGTGATGACTTCATAACATGGCAAAATCAAATGTTGTTTTATCTCACCATGCTAGGGCTGTAGAAGTGCATCGAGGAGGATGGACCAAAGCCTAAAGACAGATAAATTAGAGAAAAGATGCAGCTATTTTTCTCGGAATTGACTCAAGGAAGCATTCAGACTTCCTGTGCCGAAACTACATTTTGAATTGTCTGGATAAAGTACTATATAAAGTATATCAGCCACATTAGACAGCAAAATCCTTATGGAATGCACTTTCACATAAATACAAAATGCAGAATGTCAGTTTGAAGAAGTTCATCGTAGATAAGTTTATGGAATACAAAATGGTTGACTCCAAATCCGTAACTAGTTAAGTGCAAGACCTCCAACTCATAATTCATGAACTTGAAGCAGAAGGACATAAAGTTGAAGAATCCTTCCTTGTTGAAGCGATAACATAGAAATTACCACCATCCTGGAAAGACTATTGCAATTATCTAAAACATAAGATCTTATTGTCAGACTAAAAATTGAGGCTGATAGCCACGGAGTGACAAAACAAAGCGAAGAGACATTTGTGGAAGATGAGTCAAAGAACAAAAAGCATTTCAAAAAAACAAGAAGAAATTCCTGCAGAAGAGAAATGCGCATGAAAACAAACGCAAAGACAACAAACGAACCAAGAAGTTTATTGGCGAGTGTTTGGTTTGTGGAAAAGCAGGACACACCATTAGAGATTGCAGACACAAGAAAGAACGCAAATCAGAGGCAAATATGGTGGATAACATGGAAGTAGACGAGTCTACTTTTTCAACAGTTATATCTGAATGCAATTTGGTTCAGAACCCTGACCAATGGTGGGTGGACACCGATGCTACTCATCATGTTTACTCTGACAAATCCATGTTTTCTACATACCAGAAATTCGATCTGGAAGAAAAAATCTATATGTGTAATTCTGCAGTTTCCATGATCGAAGGCAGTGACACAGTAATCCTCAAGTTTACTTCTGGAAAAACTGTCGAGTTGAATGACGTGCTCCATGTTCCAAACACGCAAGAATCTCATCTCTGGTCCAGTGCTATCAAAGAAAGGATTCAAAATAGTCTTTGAGTAAGACAAGATGGTTCCGTCAAAAGCTGGAATATATATAGGAAGGGGTTATTTATGTGATGGCCTATTTAAGGCAAATGTAGCTATTGTCGGCAAGAAAACTATGTATTCTGATTATGCTATTAATAAAAATGAAGTTTCTTATTTGCTTGAGCACGAAATTTTACTATGGCATGATAGATTAGGACACGTAAATTTCAAAAAAATGAAAAAACTATCAAGCTTGGGATTAATCCTGAAATTCTAAATTGATAAAAACTACAAATTTGAGACATGCGTAGAACTAAAAATGGTCAGAAAAATCATTTCATACAATTGATAGAAGCATCGAACCACTAGATTTGGTTCATATTGATTTATGTGATTCAAATCATTACCTACCAGAGGTGGGAAAAGGTACTTTATTACCTTTATTGATGATTATACATGATATTGCTATATATATTTTTTAGATAGCAAGGATGAAGCAATTACATCATTTATAAAGTACAAAGCTGAGGTAGAAAATCAGTTAAATAAAAAGATCAATATATTGAAATCTGATTGAGGTGGAGAATATGAATCACCATTTGAACAATTCTGTGCCGAAAACGGTATAATTCATCAAACAACAGCACCATATTCACCACAACAAAATGATATAACCGAGACAAAGAATAAAACATTAAAAGATATGATTAATGCGATGCTCTTAACTTCTGGCCTACTATCGAACTTGTGAGGGGAAGCCTTAAATATGTTTAATCATATATTAAATAAGGTTCCTCACAATAAAACAGAAACAATTCCACATGAGTTATGGAAAGGACACAAACCAAGTTTTAAATACCTCCAAGTGTGAGGGTGCTTGGCAAAAGTTCCAGTTCCGCCTCCCAAGAAAGTCAAATTTGGACCAAAAACAGTAGATTGTTACTATTTAGGGCTAGCCCAAAATAGTAGTGCCTATAGTTTTTTTGTATCCAAGTCTGATATAACTGATATTCATGTAAATACAATCATGGAATCAAGAGACGCCTCATTCTTTATACATGCATTTCCGCATAAAAGAAATGAAGGAATTAATGTCCCTAAAAGGACAAGAAAAGAATTGAGCAAATCACATGAAGATGAAACTCATCGTGAAACTGAGAAAGTTGAACCAAGAAGAAGCGTAAAGGAAAGAACTTTCAAGGCATTTGGTTTGGAATTTTTAACGTATATGTTAGAACACGAACCTCAAACGTACAAGGAAGCAATGTCATCTGCTGAATCCTCATGTTGGAAGGATGAAATCCAAAGCAAAATTGATTCAATTCCGAGTAATAAAACTTGGAAAATAGTTGATCTTCCACCTGGAATAAAACCAATTGGTTGTAAATGGATCTTCAGAAAGAAGATGAAACCAGATGGCTCCATTAACAAATACAAAGCAAGATTGGTAGCCAAAGGATATCGTCAGAAAGAAGGTGTAGACTTCTTCGATACCTCTTCACCAGTAACACAAATGACCTCCATATGAATGTTAATAGCAATTGCATCCATCTATAATCTACAGTTTCATCAAATGGATGTAAAGACGACATTCTAAAATGGAAATCTCGATGAGGAGATTTACATGGAGCAACCCGAGGGTTTTATATCCAAATGAAATGAAAACAAAGTATGTAGATTAGTCAAATCATTATACGGAATAAAACAAGCTCTAAAACAATGACACACAAAATTTGATAGTGTCATGATGAAAAATGGTTTTCGTATAAATAAATGTGATAAATGTGTTTATTAAAAAAATTGGACAATCATACGTGATGATTTGCCTATACGTAGATGATATGCTAATCTTCGATCGAAATACTAAAGCAACAGAGACCACTAAGCAGATGTTAATCAACAATTTTGATATGAAAGACTTAGGAGTTGCAGATGTTATTTTGGGAATCAAAATAATAAGAACACATAATGGAATTGAATTATCTCAGTCACATTATGTAGAAAAAGTGATAGAAAATTTTCAAAATTTTGAAATAAAAGGAGTACGAACACCATATAATCCATCGGAAGTACTGCATAAAAACACTAATGAGAGTGTAATGCAACTGGAATACTCTCGTGTAATAGGATGTCTCATGTATCTCATGAATTGCACAAGACCAGATATAGCTTATGCAGTAAGTCGATTAAGCAGGTATATAAGCAACCCAAGGAAGGAACACTGTAAAGCATTAATGAGAATGCTTGGATATCTAAAAAATACCACAAATATTCCTTAGATTATGGAAAATATCACGTCGTCTTAGAAGGATATAGTGATGCAAACTGGATTGCTGATTCAGAGGAATCAAAATCTACTAGTGGTTATGCATTTACCTTAGTAGGGGCAGCAATGTCATGGAAATCTACTAAACAAACATGCATAGATCGATCCATTATGGAATCACAGTTTATCGCTTTAGATATAGCAGGCTTTAGATATAGCAGGTGAAGAAGCAGAATGGCTACGTCATTTTTTAGAAGATATTCCATTTTGGCCTAAACCTGTACCGGCCATATGCATACACTGTGATAACCAAGTAACATTAAGCAGAGCGTAAAACTTTGTATATAATCGAAAGTCACGACACATTCGTCGATGCCATAACACTGTTAGGCAGTTACTCTCAAATGGAACTATTTACATAGATTATGTGTGAAAAAATGATAACCTAGAGGATCCATTTGCTAAAGGTTTATCAAGAGAGAAAATTTACTGCGCATCGAGGTGAATGGGTTTAAAAGCCTAAACCAATAAGAGTTATCTTATACTGAAACCTATCCTAGCAATTGGAGATCTCACGAACTAGGATCAATAGGCAAACCAGTTTTGAATAACTCAAGACGTAATGCATTTGTTTGGACTTAGTCCTACTCCATTCCTATGGTGCACAATATAAATGCATGCCTAGAAAAGTATTAAAAGGATAAAACTATGTTTTTTAATGATGAACATATCTTGAAAATAACAAGTGTAATATATGTAGGATACTCTTATTGATTGCGATCACCTATGTTATTGTAAGCTGGGTCGGCTCTATGAGAATATATTAAAGGCTTTTATTCTCTAAAACACTCGCAGGACCAAAATTGTTCAGGACCAAAATGAACACAACCAAGAGGTTGGATGTGAAGGGAAATAATGCTTTGTAAAGCTTAATGTCTGGTTATACAATAACGGCTAATGGTTCGAGATGAAATAATCCACCGATTAGCCAAGTATATCCGATAAGTTTTATCTAGGGAAAGTTCAAAGTGAAATAACTATTTATCCTCGATATAGCATTATTTTCATATGAACTATGTGATTCTACACTTTGTGTGGGGGAGACGTATATCGTCATTCATGTGGGGGATTGTTATCATTCTCAAAAATAGTGAATGAGATATATCCAACATCATCAAAAATATGTCCTTTTTCTTGTTTATATAGTGTACTCTCAATCACTATATTAGTCCTTAGGGTCAAATAATTTTATGCGAGGGGGAGGACCTATATGGTCATGGACTAACACACGCCGTCGTCCGCCCGTTCGACCGACCGAACCGGGCAGGGTCGGGTGCGGGTGTGGGTCCAATAAAATTGGGCCGTGTCATATATTTTTGCTACCTAAAAAAATGGACTGATTTTAGAACTGAAGTGTGTTTAAAAAGATACGGATTTTCCAACGGTTGTGACCATTGCAAACCGATGAAGAGATACAAATGTTACAAACTGCAACAGTTTTTGGCCGTTGCAGACGAAGAGACGCGACTGTTGCAAACCGCAACAGTTTTTGGCCATTGCAAATGAAAATGTGCGACTGTTGCGAACAGTAACACTTTTTGGCATTGCAAATGAAGGGATCATACTTTTCTCAACGGGTGTAACCATTGGGAATTCGGCTATAAATAAGGAGGAAAGCTGTTCACTTTCTTCACTCAATTTTAAAAACTGAAATATCTCTTCTTTATCTTCATTTTCTTAAAATCATAATCAGTCCTATCACACAGAGGATCATACACATCACGATCTCGAGCAGCTTACGTCTGTTGTATCTTGAGAGACTTTGAATAAAGTCTTAATGAAATTGTTACGACAAGCATCAGACGAAATTTCCTTCTTCAACCGGTTAGATTTCTGGTTGATATATATATATATGTGTGTGTATATATTGTTTTCGTTTCTACGTTGTACCATTTCCTTAAATAGTATAACGTTTGATTTATCACTATAGTTGTTAGTTTGTTGTTGCAACATACTTAGTTAAAAATAGCTAATACGGAATTCCAAAGTAGTAGACATCTGATTTGTAAACTTGTGAGACGAGTTTATTATTGAATAGTCTCTGTTTTGGTATACTAAGCGTAAAAAATTTATTGGTCTAATTAATTTCATCATTGGTTTTGTTTTTTCTCTAATAGCAGCAGCTTCTTTTTGTATCCTTTTTTATTTTTATTTTTATGTACACCACCTATAAAATATTTATCCTAGACATACACTATAAACTTCATGCTTGTGTAATATCCATCTACTATTACTTCTATAAGAAATTTGGCTCGAATTTTGTTAAGATTGTCAAAGTGTATGTTTGTAGGATCCACATTAAGAACGCTCGTACTTGCTCCTTGAGACAACATAATGTTCCAAAATATGTTACTCTAGCTAGAAATTACCATGCATTATATATTTTTAATTATTATGAAGCAATATACCGCCTCTGAATAATAATTGCGAATTTGGAGATACTTCCCTTCATACATAGATTAATACACATAAATTTGTAACCTATGCATACTTGCATGTAATTTTCTCTTATAATACAAATTCCATCAACTTTTGAATAGATTTAAAAGTACAAAGAAACAGAAGCCACTGTTAGTTTTTAGCGTCACTTCCATCAAGTTTGTGTATGTTACTTGCATCATGCATACATTTATTTACACACACGCGAGCACATGCGCACTCGCACACAGGTTTGTGTATGTCTGTATGTACATGTGTGTAAACATGCATTTGTGCATGTGCTAATTTTTAATATTAGATTTAAGTAAGGTTACAAGCATTTTAATTAGTATATTTATTAGTATATTGAAGTAATATTGGTTATTTGTTAGTTCCATACATATTTATGAAACTGAAATAGGTAAAGATTGTTTAACGAGTTCAATATTGTTGTTTCGTGCTCTGTATAAAACACAGCATTTGTATGATGTGCTTGGAACCGTATGTAATAAAGTGAATAGAGGAAGAGGGGAAAAATGATAAGCTTGGAATTGTATGAAATAAAGTGAAGAGAGGAAGAGGGAAAAAAAGATGACAAAAGAAAACATAGGATATCCATTAAAATCATGTTTCAAGTTTGGCATCTACCCTGTGCAAAGCAAACATGCATTGGCATGTAATACTTGAATAAAGCGGAGTACTGTTTCTCAACACTTTCTAGATCATTAATTTTAAAATTACTATTAATTAGTTGATTGATTTTCTTACATAACCTTCTATTAATAACATCTCTAGTACTGGAAGTTTACCATTTCAATTTGGCAAGTTAAAATGCATTCCACAAATTTCTTCACCGCTGATGGACTTGACGTTTTTCCATCTATGTAATATTTGAAACTATTTAAAAGCATGTTTTCTTTATGGTCAGATAAAGATAAGATTGAAAAGAAAAGAAGATGAATAATGTTCTGTGATGTTTGTTCTATTAATACAATGCAAACAAGCTTGTGGAGAACTACGGAACAAATCCACATACACGTTTAACTCGAAGAATTTACTATAGATCAATATTAGTATCACATGTTTATTTGCGTGTTTACAAAAATGTACTGGAATGCGCTAGTGTGTGGGTCAAACAATAGCAAGGTAAAAATAAAATATTTTCCAAGTATCTCTATCTCTACACTAATAAAGAGAATTTCATGAACTGATTTACTCGGTGTATTTTTGAAATTACTAAAATGACCTTTCTATATATATATATATATATATATATATATATATATATATATATATATATATGGCGGCGGCAGTTATTAGTCGAAGTGCAGGCATGATGGGCGGGCCAAAACGATGCGCTGAAAAATGTTTCAATAATTTCCAAACGTAAATGAGATCCATATACATGGCTTGTTAATATTCTCTACTTAGCTTTAATGGACTGTTCATCTCTTAGGTTATACTCGCTATCAGAAAATATATCTTGGACGATATGGGACGAGCTAATCATTGATTATACAACTAATTTGATTTTTTTTCATTGCTACCACACCTTACCTATGTTAGGGCTGGATTCCAACCAAAGACCACTCAAATTGAAACCCCACAAGCACAACGGAAGACAAGATCGTGGTAAGAAGTGTAAAAACAACCAATCAATAACTCGATTTCAATCTCAATCAATGCAAAAGCAATCACAATCTCAAACAAACAATTCAGAAATCAAAGCAATAATGAAAAATAAATCACACAGCGATTTATAGTGGTTCCACCAACGTTGTGTTAGTGTACGTACACTTTAAGAGAGAGCTTTTATTAATATAGATGAGAATATTACAAGAGATTGATTACAATAATCAAAATTCTAATTAGAAATTGATTTGTGGGAAAAGATTTGAAGAAAATTAGGTTTTGATAAACCCTAAATTGTGGAGCCTAATCTCTTGCAGATGCTTTCTGTTGCTTGCACGCACACTAGATCTGGAACCTGATGCTAGCATATATAGGAGAATAGAAGCCCTAGGAAATGTTCCAAAATTGCTCCTGCATATATCACAAATCTTCATGCCAAGCCCATGCATGAAAAACAGGCGGTGATCGCCACAGATGAATGGTCAGACGTCTGACTTAAGCCTTTGGAAAAAGTTCTCTACAGGCTCAGATGTCCGACCATTTTAGTCAGACGTTTGACTTAAGCCTCTGAAAGAAATTCTGCACAGACTTAGGCATCTGAATTTTTTTCATAGACGTCTGTCGCCGTTAATTCAGCCCACTTCACCTGTTCTCTTATAACTTCGCATTCGAACTTTGATTTGCGAACCGTTTTCTCCATTGTGAAGCTACTTTTGACCTCTACAATTCACCATATAACGTCGTTAAAATTTAACACACCACAATGACACTATATCCATCTCCAACTCCAACGGTATCATACCATCAACGACAACCGATGGCACCAAATATCACTTCTTCTACCTTCAACCAAACATGAATGCTTTCCCAATGATCTCCGGCAAAGCCACCGCCTATTGCACTCCACCAACGAGCTCAGGTAAAGCCCCCACCCATTAATGAAATGTTGAAAACATCCGAGTCCTAAGCTATCTCACCAAAGACTAACACTTACCAAGAAGATAGAACGTCACTCTCTCATCGATACACTTCCTCATCTACCACCAAGCTCCTCCCTTAACCTTGCCCCCCGTGGCAACTAGCACTTCTCTAACCGAATCAAGTTTGAGCAATACCTTAGTGAACATATCTGCCGTGTTGTCCTTTTTGTGCACTTTTCGAAGATATACTTGCTTACTCATTCATGGCAACTAGAAATGAGTCCCACTTCAATATTCTTAGTTCGTGAGCTAAATGCCAAATTCTCTACCAAGTGAATAGCACTCCGGCTATCACATCGAACATCAATACTATCATGCCTGAATCCCAAGCCACACAACAATCGCTTCAAATAGTGCCTCCTTTGCTGCCTCCACCGCGGATATCAATTCCGCCTCCATAGTGGATAAAACAACTACGGTCTACAATCTAGATCTTCAACTTATGGCTATACCTCCAAGTGTGAAGACATATCCAATAGTTGATTTTCTTCGATCCCTATCAACGGCGTAGTCCGAATCACAATAACCAACTAACTTGCAATCCATTACCTTAGTACTGCAAAAAGCAAGACCATGAGATGATGTACCTCTAAGGTTTCTCAATATAAGCTTCACAACTTCCCAATGTGATTTCCCCGGATTAGTGATCTATCGACTAACCATCCCAACGGCATTTGCAATATCGGGCCTTGTACACACCATAGCGTAGATTAGACTTCCAACGACACTAGCATATGGTACGTTTGCCGTATAAGCCTCGTCTTCCTCCAAAATGGACGATCCTTTACTTGAACGCTTCACATGCAAATGTAAAGGTGTATTTGACGCCTTTGCATTTTCCATGCTAAATAGAAAAAGCACTTTCTCAATGTACTTCTTTTGAGTTAGTTTCAACTCAAAAAGCTTTCGATCCCTTATAATTTCCATGCCCGATATCCTTCTTTCTTCTCCAGATCCTTCATTTCGAACATCGATTTCAAACTCAGTTTTAGCTTGCTGATTTCATTCTTATACTTAGAAGCAATGAGCATGTCATACGCATACAAGAGTAAGTAAACCCAACAATCATTTCTCAACTTCTTGAAATGAACACAAGCATCTTTAATGCTTCTATCAAAACCATTTTCAAACATAAAATGATCAAACCTCTTGTACCATCGTCTAGACGGTTGCTTTAAACCATATAGTGATTTCTTCAATTTGCAAACAAAATTTGGCTTACCATACACTACAAAACCTTCCGGTTGCTCCATGTAGATGTCTTCATCCAAGTCACCATGCTAGAAGGCGGTTTCTACATCAAGTTGCTCCAACCCCAAGTCGTGAACAACAACTATAACAAGTAATATCCGGATAGAAGTATGGCGCACAATCAGTGCGAATATCCCATCACACTCCTTTCTCTTCCTTTGTGCAAACCCCTTAGCCACTAGCATTGTTTTGTATCTCCCATCGTCCTTTAACTTATGTATCCATTTGCACCTAATAATATGGTTTCCTTTAGGAAGTAGAACCAAATCTCAAGTATGATTCTTCAACATTGATTGCATCTCCTCCTCCATGACACAAATCCATTTCGAGGTATCATTCGACTCCATGATGTCATCAAGGTCCATCGGCTCATCTTGGACTACATGAAGAGCATAGTTCAAATTATCAAAAAAGCTAAGATAGTTTCAATCACCATATCTTTCGGGTGGTCTTATAGTACGACTACAACAACCCTAGATTTTTAAATATTTTTAAATTTGGCTTTATTTCATTTTAAAAATATTTTTAATTTATTTTTATTTCAAGATTTCATTTTAAAATATTTTTGAATTGATGTTAAAATTCTTCCAAAGCTTATTGTATTTTATGTACAATTTTTAAATCCTAGTTTCAATTTTTATGCTATTTTCTTAATTAATTTATATTTTTCTAAAATTTATTTATTTATTTTCTTTCTTACTTTATTTTTGTTTTGTTTTTCTATTTACGTACTTACATTTTCATGTGTTTAAAATAAAATAAAAGAAATATAAAGAGCCATAACCTTTTCATACGCCATAACCTTTAATATGCTTTTGTCTTTTCATATTCAAGTGACATGTTCATTGAATTTGCCGACCACATATTCTTTCTTCAGCCATATCTTTTTTTTCATTTTTCACGTATGAGAAACTTTTCTTCATCTCTAAAAGAACTCGGCCATCATCATTTCTAAAAAAAAACTTTGGTAACTTTATGCATAAATTTCATATTGTCTTATTTGTTTTACTTGAATCTTTGCCTTGCTTCTACCTATCATGCTCGGCCATAGGCTCCTTCATCACCACATCACCTCCATCATACTCAGCAGCAACCTCCTCCAACTCCTTTGTCTAGTCAGGCCGTGGCCTTCCCAAAGTTGTAAACTCCACAAAAAATTGCATCATCACTTGAAATCTAGCCTAGCCGAACCCTTAGGCCATCACCACTCCACATACCCCTCTCGGCCACCCTTAGCACCACCTCCACCAGCCTCTAACTGACCATAGGCCACTGCTGCACCATCACCTGACCACCACCAAGCAAGGCCGAGCCACCTATTACCATAATCGAGCCTTGTTGTTGCACCAAATATCCTTTTGTTGCCTTGACTTTTGTATTTTCATGTCACAACTTCCACTCCTTCATCTCCAAGCTAGGCCGAGCCATGTTGTTCCATACCTGACCCAAACTCAAAGCCTAGGTCGAGTACTTGAACCATATGGCCGAGCATATGATTGGTTGAAACATGGTCAATTTGTTTATTTCTTTGTTGTTCCTTAATTTCAAGTTGTTTAATGTTATATTTTTGTTTTAAATTCGTGTTTTCAATATCTTGTTTTGTTTGCTATGTACAAGATAATCACTTTGGCTCTCCCCTCACCTGAATACATATTCGTGCTATCGCGCTTTCTGGATCTTTATTTGTGTGTCTAAATTTGTTAACTCGAGCATTTTGGGGTAAGTATTTCCCACACGACATTTATACTTGTATAATTAGTAAATTGACACCATGTGAATCTGTAGATTATATTATTATGTTATACCTTCCTGTGATATGATCATACGATGTTCACCCTACTTATACACCTGTCATATCATTTATTGCTATTATATAATGTTATACTGTTTATTTATATCAGTTTATCACACTGCAAGTTCCCTATAGAATAGAATCACTATGGTTGAAATGATACATACCCGAAAGGACTTTAGAATAGGGAAAAATCGTTATGGGATGAAATGATAGGACTGAGCGATTTTTATTTATTTCATTTTACTTGGGATTGCGGGTTTGAAATGATAGAACCCGGATTTTCTTGGTAAATTACGGATTGAAATGATATATTATCTGTATCACTTGACCTAGGTTTGAAAATATTATACAGACCCGTGGTTAATGTATATATTTTTCTAAAAATGTTAAAGTATTTTAAAAGTGTAAATTTATGATAATTTAATTTAAAATTGAATTTAAATGATTTTTATAAAGTGTTAATGATTTTTGTACAAGTTAAAATGTGAAATAAATGAATGGTTAAGTTGAAATTTAAAATGTAACTTAAAATTGAAATTTGAGAATCTTGTTTAAAAGTGAAATTTAAATTAAATAAATAAAAATGAAAATAAGTTATATTTGGACATTTAAATTTAAGTGTTAAGTTAAATTTTAAAATATAAAGAATTGAAATTGATATGCTTGAATTTAATTGGTAAAATATTAAATTTTGATTTTTGTGTGAAAAATTACTTTATAAAATCATAATTTAAAGGGTATTTAAATGATAACTTTTAAAGTGAGAAAATATGATTTTTATAAGTCAAATGGTTTAAATTAAATTTTAATTGTTTATGAAATTGTATTGAAAATTTGAAATTTAATTAACAGCATTTCTGAAATGCTATCATTTCTAAAGTTAAGGATATTACAGCATTTCTAAGTGTTGTAGTTGATACAAATGAACTGAAATGCTAAAATGAACTAAGGGCTATTACAACACTTTGTAAGTGCTGTAATTGCAGAAACTAAAACTTGAACTTGAACTATTATAGCAGTTTTAAATGCTGTCTTTGCTTAATTGAATTGTTTTCAAATTTAACTTACCATAGCATTTTTCTAAATGCTGCGGAAGTTAAAATTTCATTGCTTTAATAAATTTAAGTGAATAAATGAATTACAAAAAGATTAATTTTTGGAAATTTAATATTTGATATTAAGTATAATAACATCATTTTTAAAAAGTTTAAGTGGAGTAATTTGATTTGAAATATAAACCATTTTTAAATGTGATTTGAATTGGTATTTAAATTTAATAAAAATGAATGAGTTTTGAAAAGGATATGATATTTTGATATTTTGAAATGGATTTGAAATGATATTGAATCCCTGAAATGATATTTGATTTTCGAAGTATAAGATGCTATTTTTGAAATTATAACTACGGGTTATAATAACGATTGGTTGTTAAGGAGAGCGGGATCAGATATTGTAACGACCTGCCTTTTTGGACAGTTTAAACCGACGATCAAATACACATGCCAATTCCAAACCATTCAAAAGGGCAGATGGTTATTGGGGTAAATAAGAAAAGGGAAGAAAGAGAAATAAAGGAAATGAAACAACACAGAATCTCGCAGCGGAACGATAAAATATAATAGTCAAATAAACTGTTCATGAAGTTGTTTACTATACTTTGACAATTATTTATACAACATTTACCAGAGTTATACATATACAACAGAACAATTAAAATAATGCAGCAGATAGAATGATGCAAGGGTAATATTAGTAATAGTATACCAAATCTTCGTCTTCATCCTTCAGAATAGATCTTAAAAAATCTGAAAAACTCAGGGCTGACCCGAGCGTAATGAAAAGACAAAACACTCGAGTCAGGACTAAAATATCCTTATGAAAGTTAAATCAATGGTAAATAAATATGAGTGTAACGGCGTCAGAGATGTTTACGGGGTTTGAAATCTCATATCCAGTGTCAACGTGCGTGTGATAACTCAAGAGATGTTACGGGATTTTCCATCTCTTAAGGATCCGTTAAACTATCTACTATGTAGTAATGTACGCTAAGTAGATAATGCCTATTAGTAATATAAAGTATCAAAATAGCGTTAAGGCGTTACCATAATCCCCCTCAACACATTTTTATAATGCCATAGTCTATACAGCACCGTAAGCCCCACCGTAAACTGGTGGTTATCAGAGGGTACCCCATAGGTATAACACAAAACATAACGTAGTGTTCGCGAATAGGATAATCAGTATGAGAAGGTACATGAGGCGATACCAACTAGGGTACTAGTAGTTGCGTGATACAGACTGATGTTGAGCATAGCCAGCAGCTACCCCAACACCGTGAAACAACACTCCCAAATCAAGGGGTGCACCCAAATCGCATCACAAATGTAATAGTTATGGTATCGAAGAAGTGTGTCCGCTAGAGATGGCGAACCTCAATGGCCCGGCGCGGCTCCTGTTTTAGTCATGTCGGGGTCATTCAATGTCGTTCTCTTTCTTCAGTCAACGCGTTCACCAAACCATCCACTTCATTTTGGATCAACACTCCGCGTATAATAGTTATTAAAGTGGTGTTCGGTATCGACAGAGAGTATGTCCATATCCGATATCGGTCTCTTTAATAACTACTTATTATTACACCATTGGCTCTTTTACATTTCAAATCGATTCATAATTGATATCAAAATATCATATTCGCTTCAAAAATCAAATCCATTTCAAATATCATCGTATCCATTCAAATGTAAGATTCTGTTTCAAAGATCATTTTTCGCATCAATATCTCATTTCGGTTTCAAAATCATTTCGAATTTCAATTTAGGTTGCAACTTCATTTAACCCAATTCGTATTTAAATTCAAGATTTAAATATAAACATTTCACCTAATTAACCAGCTTAGAATTTTATAAAAATAGTTTTAAGTAGTTTAAAAGTAGTTTTAAATAATTAAAATAGTTAAAATACTAAAAATCTTAAAATGGATTTGAAATAGATAAATTAGTTTAAAATAATTTAAATTGGGTTAAGTAGATTTAAGATAGATTAAAATAGTTTAAGTATTCAAAAATGATTTATATAGCAGAGTAATTTGGAAACCAAAATAAAACAGCTTCAAAACCAACCCATTTCAATTTATAACTTCTCAATTCAAATCAATTTCAATTTCCATTCTACCGATTCAATTTCGATTTCAATTCAAATCAATGTCAACTTTGACTTCAAATTAATTCAATTTTATATTCACTTTCAATTAATTCAATTTCAATTCATATCGATTTAGAGCTTGGTTTTTCAAAATATCCATTTATAACACTTAACAAAATTATCCATCAATTTTCGAGTTTAAATCCAAATTTCAAATATGATTCAATTCCAAGCTCGACTTCAAAATATCATTTTTATATCACTTTTATTTGGTAATATTCAAAGCTCGAATTAAGGTTAAATCTTTAAAAAATCAATTTTCGAAATTCAATCGAATCCCAATTTTTAAATTTCAAAGTCTCGACTTATATTATTTAACACTTTCTTTTAACCAAAATTTATTTCAACATTCCAAACTCAATTTTTCGATAAATTCGATTTCGATAAATTTATTTCTATTTATAGCTTTTAAATCAAAACATTTAAATAAATTTCAAATCGACGATTTTAAAAATTATTAATTTAGCCAATTCAGTGTCCGTATATAATTTTCTATCTTATGGCCATGTAATTATTTATTTCAATTAAATGTCAGGGATGAATATATATCACTTAAATCAATCATAGTGTCATATGTATGCATAACAGGTTATGTATAAGCAATAAACATCTAAACGTTTAAATATCAACCAATAGCATCCATCGAAATAAATCATCCAATAGACAATACAATTCATAGCAATTTCATAGTTATCAATGTCAGGTAATTTTATCGCAATTCAATTTCAATTTCAATTTTAACGGTGAATTTAATTTTCAACGGTTAATTCAAATGACAATCTATATGACAATTAAATTTATCAAACAATGACAAATAAAATCCATAACACTTCATAATGTCAAATTTAACTACCATAAAGATATTCAGTACGTTGTGAGCGTTATAAAACACTCACCTTTATTTCAATGCAGTTCCAGCGTTTTATTTCGAATAAAATTAAACGAGCGTTTAATTTTACCCGAAATTTTTACTACCTCCAAACGACTCCAATCCAATTCCATAGCATAGTACTCGTCCATACGAACCCAACACAACTTGATTCGCGCGTTTTCGACCTCGTATGAAAAAGATACGATAATTATAAATTTACACGAATTTTTAATATAATTATTCACAACATATATTATATTTTTAAACCTAGCTACCATCTTAGCCGTTGATTTCTTGGCCTATAAATCTCGGCCGTGAATTCTTTTCCCCCTCTTCTTTGTTCCAGTAAAACACACGCACGCGATAACCCATTTTCACGTTCGACTCCACCAAAGTCGAGCCCCCCAAACGACGACGAAACCCATCTTAACCACACCACATCGAAGCTCGCAACATGCAGTACCTTCGGCCGAAAGTTGGAGGAGCTCGGCCTCCATATGACATTGGAAAACGTGCATGACTGTTAGGCCTTCAAGCTCAAATTGCAGACAATCTACTTCTTATTTTACGATCATCACCGTTCATATTGAAGCTCTCGCCGAGCTCTACATTTTGTTAGTTGGAGATTCTTCGAATTGGATGACGGATTGTGAGATAAAAGAGGATGAAGTTGAATAATTTTCGGCCATAGGTTGGTATAAGGGGCGGCGGCTGTAAGAAACCCTAGCCCTCTTTTTTTTTAATTTTAATTTGTGAATAAAGGGGCTATTTATAGGAAACGACGAATACTATTCATCCGGCTTTTCCAAACTCCGAATTTCACGCGGTAACTGACGTTCCTAGGGTTTATCCCGTGTTCTGGACACAATGGAATAGGTTTCGGGAGCTAATTCGATCATCTGTGCGAGTTATGGCAATAAACGTTCGATTTGAAATTAAATCGGTAAATCAAATTTCTAGGTGTTTTGGCTTGCCCCGGACAAACGGTAAATCTGATAGACATGAAATTTGAAACCTTACAATAATATCACGTTACGGATCCGATGAAACTGGTTTCGTCGAAATCCGAGACAGTTTGAAAAATGACTACTTTAACTCGTCAAATTAATATTAGAACAATTTCAATGCGTTTCGAGCTGCCACGGTCAAACGAAAACTCTGATTGCTACAAAAATTGAAATCCGATAATAACAAACTATTACGGATCCAATGGAACTATCTTCGTCCAATTCTGAGACTGTTCGAAAATTGGCTATTTTTCATTCGATAATTAAATATTAAAATATTCAATTTTCACAAATTTACTTTTAATTCAATTTTAAAAGTTCTACAACATCATTCTAACTTTAATATGATAAAATAAAATTTTACAAATCAGTTTTAATCATATTAAACCCGTTATTCAATTATTCAATAAATTCCAAATATTAAATTTTTATTAACCTATTATAATCCCGATATAACTTACATTCACTTTGGAAACCAATTTGAATCATATTAAATCGAATTTCAATTATTCACTCTATTTTCATATATTAAATTTCAATATCAAATTAATCATATCAAATTCGAAATTTAATTATTCAAACATTTGTAATATTAAATTTAGTTAAATTTGATTATTCTTAAATCACTATCTTTTGAAATATTCAAAACGAACTTATAAAATTTAACAAATTCAAATTATAGAACAACCATTTTCATTAAAACGGTTATTCAATTCCCGTTATTCAATTGTTCAATAAATTCCAAATATTTAATTTAAACAATTTACCTGTTCAATATTCAATATTTGATTTAAATAGATTTTACTTATCAATCAATTACTCTATTATACCCAATGAATTCAACATTTATTATTATTCCACATGACTTACAAATTTTTTTCTAACACTAAATCACGAAATCTTATTAAATTAGCTATTTTTAATTATCGAAAATTTACGGGTCGTTACACTCTCCCCCACTCAAAACTTTTCGTCCCCAAAAGGGAAAAAGAAGGGAAAAGGAACTAAGTTTAGAATTCAACATTAGATATATTTTATTCAAAATTACCAACTTATAAAACCATGAAATTCCATTTATAAAGTCATAACTACGCTTCCACTAAGTTACTCCTCACGGCTTTCTAACTTTAAAAGTTAGTTATCAAAACAAGTTATAAAAAAAAAATTAAAACTTGAAAATTTTTCTAACACCCGGATTTACGGAAAATTTCAGCAGAGTCTCCTTTGCGCGGCTCGATCGGTACAGCTACAAAACGCCTCTACGGGCCCCAAACCAACAAAAGAAAATCAAAAGCCAAGTGGCTCATCAAAAATCACCAAATCCAATGACAAAATAAACATGTACCTTATATTTTATTAGCGAGCATATATGACTAATATAGCACGAAAGCGAGCTCCAAATGCGAAGCAAGCGCAATCCGCACCTACTAACACTCAACAAACAATGAGAATCATGCATATATGAAAATAGTATCAATATACATCATATAGCAACATAACAACTACATGTGCCAACATAGCAATTGCAACAAAACAACAAATGCATCCACCAATCAACTATCATCCAACTAATCCATAACCAATCAATATAAATTCACTTCTCATTAATATTTATTCACTTGGTTTTCAATTTTAAGCACAGTTGATTCATTAACGTTGGATTTTACTAACATTCATTCTCAATTCAATTAGTTAGCATTCACTAATTTATATTTACATTAGTTTACTTCCAATTTGAATCAAATTAAATTCTATTTAAATTCATTTAACTTCCAATTTGATTTCAATGATTTATAGCTTTCAATTTCATTAACACTTAATGAATTATATACAATCAACTAACAATCATATAACAACCAAATCATACCCAACATAACCAAATTATTAATTTTACATTCAATTTGGTTTATCTCTTTTATATATATATATCATGTTATATAATTTTAAAAGAATCATTTTATATATTTGGCATCTTAAATTTCCAACATTAACTTTAATTAAATTCGTAAGCCGTACATATATCATCCGTGAGCAATATCAAATCTAATCGCTTATTCGATCACACAATTTCACTTCCAAACTAGTATCGTTCACACGACTCTCTAGTGTGGACTCAGATTTGGTTCCTTGATTGGAAACTGTTACTCTCCTTGCATAGCCATATACTATGATAGAGAATTCCAGAATCAAATTAAAAATCCATATCCAGGGTTCGCCGTCGAAAATCGAGTGAAAAATCCTAACTTGGATCGATATAAATCATCTCAAAATTTTGTGTTCGAATTTGGATCAAATCGTTATGCAAATAAAATAATATACGCAAATCTCACGTATTACATTCCAATGGATTTCTATCCAATTTATCTATACTAAATTATTTTATTGACTTCTTTTTTTTCCAATTAATTATTCACAATCTATTATTCAGTTAGTATATTCATTTATATACATAGCATGTTCTTTAACATTATCTTTTCTTAAACCTCATATCATAGAATTTTGCTTACTCAAGTTCATTTTAAACATTCTATATAATTTAATTAAATTGAAATTTCATTTTCCAATTGATTCTTAGCTGTAAGAAATTCCTTTGTTTACATTTATTGCATTTTCATAATTTCAGTTAATAACGAATTCATTAGTGGACATTTTATTAACCGTTACTTTAGTTTATTAATCATCCTATAAAAGTCTAACCTCTCATAAATGACTTTTCTTAGTTTACAGTTATCTTAAAGGTTACAATTTTTTTTTCTATGCGATTTATATTTATTTTCTATAACCAATTTACAAAGATATAATACGATTCATTTATCTTCTTTCTTAAGTTCACTTACTTGTTCCATTTATCCATTCATCATTTCATGCTATATTTAAGTATATATAAATTTTTTCACAACCAAGTTTTCATTTATATACATTTTAATTCCTTTTGAGTTTTCCTTACTTGCATACTTTAATTATTTTCAGGTTCTGTTTATTTGTACAACATCTCATTACATATCCAAAACATCATTTTAACTTTTAACATTTGGTAAGTCTTGTTATATGTTATCAGAATGTAAATTTGGTATTATACAAATTTATAGAATTTCATTTTACTTAATTAGAATGTTCACAAATTTAATTTTGTTAAAATCCTCTTTACCTTTCAACTTGAAAGGTACACTACAACTCTAAAGTTTTCCCAAAACATAAGCTTAGATCTCTTAATACTCTATTTTTCGAATTCTGGTTATTCACATTTCATTTGAAAATTACTAATTTGCATAACTTAGAAATTTAAATGCCCGGTTCTTTCCAAATCGTTTGAAATAAACATATACACTTACATCTTTTTTTTAAATATATCAAATCATACCTTTGGTGTTTAAACCAAAACTCATTTACCCAAAATAATTTCGAATAAAAGCAAAGCGTCTTAGAAGTCTCCCCCACTTTGAGACTCGAAAATGAACATCGATGATGCTGCGCAGTCATCACCGAAATTATTTTCCAGCGACATAAGAGAGGAGTACTGAATTCATTCCTTCTTAAAAATCCTTTCAAAATATTTCTCATACATATTTTCCAACTAATATCACAATATGTTTTCTTCAAAGCTTTGAAAACCATTGTCAAAACCTCCGGGTCTTAAGTTCAATATTTTCCAATTTAAATCCATTTTAATTTATAAGTCACCTTTATAAATACTCTTATAGGATTTTCTTTCTTAAAACATTCGACAAGTTGTTTTATTATTGTTCATTTTGTAATTCACCTTATTTATTAAATTACAATATCCAATTAATGATAATAACCAATATTTTCATTCCTAACAACCAAGTAAACTAGATAAGTCACAATAATTTCTGAAAATAAATCCTTTATATACAAAATATAATTAGAGTAAAATTATTTCATTTACCCAATTTCAAAACAATACTATGTCGAATTGTTCTGTTTAAGTGTTTAGAGATCCCTATCAATGACGCTAATTACTCGTATTGACCAGAATCCATAAGCCACTCAACAAATCAACATACACAATGTAAAACATTTTATATCACTAACAAATGCACTCTCTCATATACATACATACATACATACATACATATATATATATATATATTCACTCAGCGACTCATCTTTGGGTATTACTACCCTGCTTATAAAGAGTCATACCCCACAAAGCTAAGGTTATCGCTAAACCAAAGCTCTGATACCAACTGCAACGACCCGCCTTTTTGGATAGTTTAAACCGACGATCAAATACACATGCCGATTCCAAACCATTCAAAAGGGCAGATGGTTAAAGAGAAATAAAGGAAATGAAACAACACAGAATCTCGCAGCGGAACAATAAAATATAATAGTCAAATAAACAGTTCATGAAGCTGTTTACTATACTTTGACAATTATTTATACAACATTTATCAGAGTTATACATATACAACAGAACAATTAAAATAATGCAGCAGATAGCATGATGCAAGGGTAATAATAGTAATAGTATACCAAATCTTCGTCTTCGTCCTCCAGAATATATCTTCAAAAATCTGAAAAACTCAGGGCTGACCCGAGCATAATGAAAAGACAAAACACTCGAGTCAGGACTAAAATATCCTTATGAAAGTTAAATCAATCGTAAATAAATATGAGTGTAACGGCGTCAGAGATGTTTACGGGGCTTGACATCTCATATCCAGTGTCAACGTGCGTGCGATAACTCAAGAGATGTTACGGGATTTTCCATCTCTTAAGGGTCCGTTAAACTATCTACTACGTAGTAATGTACGCTAAGTAGATAATGCCTATCAGTAATATAAAGTATCAAAATAGCGTTAAGGCGTTACCATAATCCCCCTTAACATATTTTTATAATTCCATAGTCTATACAGCACCGTAAGCCCCACCGTAAACTATTGGTTATCAGAGGGTACCCCATAGGTATAACACAAAATATAACGTAGTGGTCGCGAATAGGATAATCAGTATGACAAAGTACATGAGGCGATACCAACTAGGATACTAGTAGTTGCGTGATCCGGACTGATGTTGAGCATAGCCAGCAGCTACCCCAACACCGCGAAACAACACTCCCAAATCAAGGGGTGCACCCAAATCGCATCACAAATGTAATAGACATGGTATCGAAGAAGTGTGTCCGCTAGAGATGGCGAACCTCAATGGCCCGGCGCGGATCCTGTTTTAGTCATGTCAGGGGTCATCAAATATCGTTCTCTTTCTTCAGTCAACACGTTCACCAAACCATCCACTTCATTCTGGATCAACACTCCGCGTATAATAGTTATTAAAGTGGTGTTCGGTATCGACAGAGAGTATGTCCATATCCGATCCCGGTCTCTTTAATAACTACGTATTATTACACCGTTGGCTCTTTTACATTTCAAATCGATTCATAATTGATATCAAAATATCATATTTGCTTCAAAAATCAAATCCATTTCAAATATCATCGTATCTATTCAAATGTAAGGTTCTGTTTCAAAGATCATTTTTCGCATCAATATCTCATTTCGGTTTCAAAATCATTTCGAATTTCAATTTAGGTTGCAACTTCATTTAACCCAATTCGTATTTAAATTCAAGATTTAAATATAAACATTTCACCTAATCGACCCGCTTAGAATTTTAGAAAAATAGTTTTAAGTAGTTTAAAAGTAGTTTTAAATAATTAAAATAGTTAAAATACTTAAAATCTTAAAATGGATTTGAAATAGATAAATTAAAATAATTTAAATTGGGTTAAGTAGATTTAAGATAGATTAAAATAGTTTAAGTATTCAAAAATGGTTTATATAGTACAGTAATTTGGAAACCAAAATAAAACAGCTTAAAAACCAATCCATTTCAATTTATAACTTCCCAATTCAAATCAATTTCAATTTCCATTCTACCGATTCAATTTCAATTTCAATTCAAATCAATGTCAACTTTGACTTCAAATTTATTCAATTTTATATTCACTTTCAATTAATTCAATTTCAATTTATATCGATTTAGAGCTTGATTTTTCAAAATATCCATTTATAACACCTAACAAAATTATCCATCAATTTTCGAGTTTAAATCTAAATTTCAAATATGATTCAATTCCAAGCTCGACTTCAAAATATCATTTTTATATCACTTTTACTTGGTAATATTCAAAGCTAGAATTAAGGTTAAATCTTCAAACAAATCAATTTTCGAAATTCAATCGAATCCCAATTTTTAAATTTCAAAGTCTCGACTTATATTATTTAACAATTTCTTTTAACCAAAATTTATTTCAACATTCCAAACTCAATTTTTCGATAAATTCGATTTCTATAGATTTATTTCTATTTATAACTTTTAAATCAAAACATTTAAATAAATTTCGAATCGACGATTTTAAAAATTATTAATTTAGGCAATTCGGCGTCCGTATATAATTTTCTATCCTATAGCCAAGTAATTATTTATTTCAATTAAATGTCAGGGATGAATATATATCACTTAAATCAATCATAGTGTCATATGTATGCATAACCGGTTATATATAAGCAATAAACATCCAAACGTTTAAATATCAACCAATAGCATCCATCGAAATAAATCATCCAATAAACAATACAATTCAGAGCAATTTCATAGTTATCAATGTCAGGTAATTTCATCGCAATTCAATTTCAATTTCAATTTTAACGGTGAATTTAATTTTCAACGTTCAATTCAAATGACAATTAAATTTATCAAACAACGACAAATAAAATTCATAACACTTCATAATGTCAAATTTAACTAGCATAAAGATATTCAGTATGTTGTGAGCGTTATAAAACACTCACCTTGATTTCAATGCAGTTCCAGTGTTTTATTTCGAATAAAATTAAACGAGCGTTTAATTTTACCCAAAATTTTCACTAGCTCCAAACGAGTCCAATCCAATTCCATAGCGTAGTACTTGTCCATACGAACCCAACGCAACTTGATTCGCGCGTTTTCGACCTCGTATGAAAAAGATACGATAATTATAAGTTTACACGAATTTTTAATATAATTATTTACAACATATATTATATTTTTAAACCTAGCTACCATCTTAGCTGTTGATTTCTTGGCCTGTAAATCTCGGCCGTGATTTCCTTTCCCCCTCTTCTTCGTTCCAGTAAAACACACGCACACGATAACCCATTTTCACGTTCGACTCCACCAAAGTCGCGCCCCCCAAACGACGACGAAACCTCATCTTAACCACACCACATCGAAGCTCGCAACATGCACTACCTTCGGCCGAAACTTGGAGGAGCTCGGCCTCCATATGAAATGGGAAAACATGCATGACTGTTAGGCCTTCAAGCTCAAATTGCAGACAATCTACTTCATATATTACGATCATCACCGTTCATATTGAAGCTCTCGCCGAGCTCTACATTTTGTTAGTTGGAGATTCTTCGAATTGGTTGACGGATTGTGAGATAAAAGAGGATGAAGTTGAACAATTTTCGGCCATAGGTTGGTATAAGGGGCGGCGGCTGTAAGAAACCCTAGCCCTCTTTTTTTTTAATTTTAGTTTGTGAATAAAGGGTCTATTTATGAAAAACGACGAATACTATTCATCCGGCTTTTCCAAACTCTGAATTTCACGTGGTAACTAACGTTCCTAGGGTTTATCCCGCGTTCCGGACACAATGGAATAGGTTTCGGAAGCTAATTCGATCATCTGTGCGAGTTATGGCAATAAATGTTCGATTTGAAATTAAATCGGTAAATCAAATTTCTAGGTGTTTTGGCTTGCCCCGGACAAACGGTAAATCCGATAGACATGAAATTTGAAACCTTACAATAATATCACGTTACGGATCCGATGAAACTGGTTTCGTCGATATCCGAGACTGTTTGAAAAATGACTATTTTAACTCGTCAAATTAATATTAAAACAATTTCGATGCGTTTCGAGCTGCCACGGTCAAACGAAAACTCCGATTGCTACGAAAATTGAAATCCGATAAACAATCTATTATGGATCCAATGGAACTAGTTTCGTCCAATTCTGAGACTGTTTGAAAATTGGCTATTTTTCAGTCGATAATTAGATATTAAAATATTCAATTTTCACAAATTTACTTTTAATTCGATTTCAAAAGTTCTACAACATCATTCTAACTTTAGTATGATAAAATAAAATTTTACAAATCATTTTTGATCATATTAAACCCGTTATTCAATTATTCAATAAATTCCAAATATTAAATTCTTATTAACTCTATTATAATCCCGATATAACTTACATTCACTTTAGAAACCAATTTGAATCATATTAAATCAAATTTCAATTATTCACTCTATTTTCATATATTAAATTTCAATATCAAATTAATCATATCAAATTCGAAATTTAATTATTCAAACATTTGTAATATTAAATTTAGTTAAGTTTGATTATTCTTAAATCACTATCTTTTGAAATATTCAAAACGAACTTATAAAATTTAACAAATTCAAATTGTGGAACAACCATTTTCATTAAAACAGTTATTCAATTCCCATTATTCAATTGTTCAATAAATTCCAAATATTTAATTTAAACAATTTACTTGTTCAATATTCAATATTTGATTTAAATAGATTTTACTTATCAATCAATTACTCTATTATACCCAAAGAATTCAACATTTATTATTATTCCACACGACTTACAAATTTTTTTCTAACACTAAATCACGAAATCTTATTAAATTAGCTATTTTTAATTATCGAAAATTTATGGGTCGTTATAGATATGGACATACTCTCTGTCGATACCGAAAACCACTTTAACAACTGTGTACGTAGTGGAGTTCCAGAATGAAGTAGGATGGTGATGACGTTCTTGAGGTGTATTACGTGGACCCGACCCCCGTGAGTTAACTTAAGGTGGCTAAAACAGGAGCGATATAGGACCAAAAGGGTAGCCCCTCTGGTCGGACGCACTTCTTCGATACCATTCTATTACTCTGTGATTGTTTGGTGGCCACCCTTGATTTGGGAGCGTGTTCCGAGGTGGGCGTATGTGGCTGCTACGTTACCACCAGCCTGTGCGTGTAATTGGTATAGCTACCCAAGCATTGGCTCGTGCGTCGTGTCACCTACCATATCGAGTCTTACTACGTGTTTCTATTTGTGTCGTACCTATGGAGTATCTTCTCATAGTCTCCCGATCAGGAGATATGCAGGTCCTGTATGGACTACTGGCATTATTTGTGTTAAGGGCTATATAGGTAACCCCTTAATGCTATTTTAAAGTATGTTTATTTTACTATAGGCATTATTATAATAACGCAATATCACTACATAGTAAATAGTTTAACGGATCCTTAGAGGATGGGCGGTCCCAAGCATCCTTTAAGTTACTTATGCATTTACTCCAGTTCACTTGAGTTGGTTTACATTATATAAGTATGTATGTCCTGACTCGAGTATTTTGCGTTTTGCTTTACACTCGAGTCAGCTTGAGTATTCACAGCTTTGGATTACTCTTTCTGGAGCTAGTCTTTGCTGAAGATTATACTTATCTATTTATCTACCTACTTCCGGTTCAGTTGTTCTAGTTTATCTCATGTATTAGTGAACTTCTATGTATTTGGGATTTCTGTTATGTTGTTTCAGACTGATATTATGTATTTGTTTTGAGACTTTGTTATAGTAGCTTCATGAACTACTATGGTATTTTAAATTTCCGCTGCGAGTTATTTTGATATTTCTGTGTTTGTGATTCTGTGTAATTGATTTTATTTGCTCCAAATTTTATTACAATCTGTTATTTTGACTCATTCAAGTCTGACATGTGTGGATTATTGTCGATTTGAATGGTACAAAATAGTGGGTCTTTACATTTGGTATCACAGCTTTGGTTTTTAGGCAAAGCATAGCCTATGGAGCAAAAACTCATTAGAGATAGGGTAGAAATACCCTAGAATGAGTGAAATCAACCTCAGAATCATTTCTTTGTAAGAGAACGTATTTATAAGTATAAAATGATTTTCAAAATGACTTTTCAAAGGATTTTTCAAAGATTATTTTGATATAAAAAATTTCTTGTTTTAAAAGGATTTTCAAATATTTTCTAACTTCCTTCCTTTCGTATCCACCTTTAAGTGTTTTCTTCCTTTAGGATATTCATTCAAGCGAATTTTTCTTGTCTTATCTTAATTTATCTTTGGCTTCTCTTTATAGTATCCTAAATTCATTCTTGATCTTTTCAGGATGAATCGAGGAAATGCCGGAAGTAGGGGTCGTGGTATTGCCCCAGCTCCTCAGCCTGTTGCTCCTGTTAGGTTTACTGTTCTCTGTAAGGAATTCTCTCAAATTGGTGGCACCCAGTTCACTAGTTCAGAGAACATTATTAAAGCTCAGCAGTGGTTGTGGATTTTAGAGAGGATATTTACTGTCTTGAGATTACTGATATCTAGAAACGTCAGTTAGCAGCATGGCAGTTGCATGAGGCCGCCCTAGATTGGTAGGAGTCTGTTATGGCAAACACCGTCGAGGCTGATGTTACTTGGGAGCAGTTTAGGTATCTTCTCGTGTTTCTTTGGATTCTTCTTTTTCTATCTCTGCGTGCCTTTTCTAAGCTTATCTATCATCTTTTTAGGGATGCTTTCATTTCTAAGTGGATGCCCGAGGCCGGGAAATCCCAGCTTTATAGAGAGTTCATGGATCTCAAGTAGTGTACCATGTCTTTTGCTGAGTATGAGAGGAAGTTCAACGAACTTTCCAAATTTGGTCCTAGCCTGATTGACACTCCTCTCAAGAAAAATGAGAAGTACATAGCCGATGCACGCCCTGAGTATTATGATCGTCTCATTTCTCATGATCATGGCACTTTTACCCAGCTTATGGATATGGCTATCTGATATGAGAACCCTACTTCTAAGGGTCCTGCTATTTCTGGCGCTTCTTTAGCTCGGTCTTCCTCTGCTAATTCTAAGAACCGTAAGCCTAATTTCCACTAGCAAAAGAAGAACTGGCTCAAGAATCTGGGTCTGGGATCTTCATCATCTTCTCCTTCTCAGAGGCAACCTATTGATCTTTCTTCCATCACCTATTTTAGATGTGATCAGAAAGGACACTATGCCAATAGTTGTCCTACTTCAGCTGGTGCTGCTGTTCCTCCACCTGCTCAGTTGGCTAGGTGCGTTTTCTGCCATATTTGTCTCCAGCCTGGTCATTTCAGGAAGGACTGCCCTACCCGGCAGAAGGGTAAGCCTTCTGGTATTTTTGCCGTCACCTCTGCACCTTCTCCAGCTCCGGCACCTCCTCCTACTCCTAGTGATGACCAAGGTACTCTTCAGGGCACCTTTTCTTTATTTTAGCATCATGTTCGTGTTTTATTTGACACTGGAACTTCCTATAGTTTCATTTCTGTTGATTTGTGTGATAAGTTCGAGCATCTTCTTTCTCCTGAGTATGATTTTGTACCTTTATGTGTTTCAAATCCAATTGGGGGTCCCGCAAACCTTAATCAGATTTGTAAGCATGTGGGACTTTTCTATTCTGACCATTGATTCAGTGGTGATTTTTATGTTTTGGGCTTCGAGGCTTTTGATTTATTGCTTGGAAGTGATTGGCTGGGTAGGCATGATGCTCGTATATCTTGAAAAGCCCGGTCTGTTTATCTTGTTGATGATCAAGGAAATTTCTTGATTATTCAATGTCGCATGCCTCAGGATTTTGCTGGAAGTTTTATATATTCTTTGGATTCTTCTCCGGGTGATCTTCAATCGACACGTGTGGTCAGATTCTATTCAAATGTATTCGGTGAAGTCACTTCTTTGCCTCCTAAGCGGGAAATTTATTTCAGCATTGATCTTATTCCTGGAGCTCGACCTATAATTCTTCCTCCTAGAAGAATGGCACCACACGAAAAGGTTGAGTTAGCAAAGCAAATTGAGGACTTGTTCTCCAAAGGTCTAATTAGACCTAGCCATTCAGAATGGAGAGCAGAGGTAGTTTTCGTCACCAAGTCCGATGGATCCTTGAGGATGTGTGTTGATTATAGGGAGCTAAACAAGCTTACTATGAAAAACATATATCCTATGCCTCGTATCATTGATATGTTTTATCAGCTTTATGTTGCCATTGTTTTCTCTCAGCTCGATCTTGCCACAGGTTCTCACCAGCTCAGAGTTGCTAAAGAAAGCATTCCCAAGACTTCTTTTCGTACTGAGAATGGGTTTTATGAATGGTTAGTCATGCCTTTTGGTTTGACTAATGCTCTAGATGTGTTTTTGTAATGTGCTTATGAAATTTTTTCTAGCCTTTGTTGATGATATCCTTGTCTTTTCTAAGACCAAGGCAGAGCATGAGTCGCACTTGAAATCTGTTTCGGAGATTCTTAGAAATCATCAGTTGAAGGCTAAATTTTCTAAATGCCATTTCTGGAAAGATGAAGCCAGATTTCTTGGACATATTGTTTCTGGTAATGGAGTTTCTATTGATCCATCCAAGATCGCTGCGATCAACGTAAGTTTTTCTTTCTTTCTCTTTTTCTTTGTCATTTAATTATTCTATCTTGTCTGTTGTTCTTATTTCTCCCTATTCTGTTACAGGATTGGGAAACTCCTAAGACTCCATCAGATATTTGTAGTTTTTTGGTCCTTGCCGGTTTACCGGAGATTCATTGAGAATTTTGCCCGGATTGCTGCACCTATCACTGATTTGGCTCGTATGAATGCTAAGTTTATCTGGGATAAGAAGTATGAAGCTGAATTCGATGAGTTAAAGAGCAAGCTGACTTTCGTACCAGTTCTTACCGTTTTGATTGGAAATGAGGGATTGACGGTATATACTGATGCTAGTCGTGAGGGATTGGGTGTTGTTCTCATGCAGGATGGTAAGGTCATTGCCTATGCCAGCCGCCATGAGGCCAATTATGCTACTCATGATTTAGAGCTGCTTGCTGTTGTCTTTGCTTTAAAGCTCTGGAGGCATCATCTTCTTGGAGCTAAGTTTGAGCTTTTCACCGATCAGCAGTCTCTAAGATATATTTTCACCCAGAAGCATTTGAATCAGAGGCAAGTTCGTTGGCTTGAGTTTCTGGCTTCTTACGACCTCGATATTTGCGATACTCCTGGTAAAGCTAATGTTGTGGCCGATGCTCTGAGTTGGAAGAAGGCTTTGTTATGTCAGCTTGTTGTTTCTTATCCTCTTCTAGATCGAATCAAGGCTAAGCAAGATGAGGATGAGATGCTCAGATTGATGAAGGAGAGTGTTCTTGGCAGGGTTGGTGGTAGTAGTGGTGGTTGTAGTGGAGCTCAGATCGACGATGGTGGGATTTTGAGGATTAATGGTAGGATTTGTGTTCCGATTGTTAAGGGATTGAGGCAGGAGTTTCTTTGGGAGAATCATCGATCCATACTTTCTATTCATCCTGGTGTGTCGAAGATGTATCAGGATATGAAGAGGCTTTATTGGTGGAAGGGTATGAAGCGGGATATCTCTATCTTTGTTAGTCGGTGTGCGACTTGTCAGCAAGTCAAAGCCGATCATTTGAAGACCCCAGGTTTGTTGCAGCACCTTGAGATTCCCAATTGGAAGTGGGAATACGTTTCCATGGATTTAATTGATGGATTACCGAGGTCTAGGAGGGGTAATGAGAGTAAATGAGTTATTGTGGATAAATTGATCAAGTATGCTCATTTCATTACGGTCAAGTCTACCCGTTCTACTTCTAGCTTATCTGAGATCTACATGAGAGATTGTTCGTCTCCATGGTGTTCCTCTCAGTATTGTTTGTGATCGTGATTCTATCTTTACCAGTCGACTTTGGAAAGCTTTTTAGGAATCTTTGGGTACTCATCTGAATCTGAGCACTGCTTACCATCCACGGACCGTCGGTCAAACGGAAAGAGTGAATCAGATTCTCGAAGATCTTCTTCGTGCTTGTGTGCTTGATTATGGAGGATCTTGGGAAGATCATCTCCATCTTGTCGAATTCACCTACAATAATAGTTATCGGGTATGATCTAATCTTCTGTTTTAAGCTTATCTTAATCTCTTTATCTATCTCATTCCATCTTTGAATTCAGGCCAGTATCAAAATGTCTCCGTTTGCTGCTCTTTGCAAACGACCTTGTACATCTCCACCTTGCTGGATTGAATCCGGTAATCGTTTGGTTCTTGGTCCTGATTTGCTTTTGGAGGCTTCTGAGAGAGTTGAGGAGATTAAGAGGAAGTTGAGGGTTGCAGGATAGGCAGAAGAAGTACGCCGATAGGCGTAGGCAGAGTTTGGAGTTTGCTGTTGGTGATCAGGTTTTCATTAAGGTCTCTCTCTTAAGGAATTCATTCGTTTTGATCGTAGAGGGAAGCTTTCTTCTAGGTTCATTGGTCCTTTCCGCATTGTGGAAAGAGTTGGTTTTTTGGCTTATCGTCTGGATTTGCCTGAGAAGCTTTCTGGAGTGCATGATGTATTCCATGTCTCTCATCCACGCCGTTATCTCCATGATTCATCTCTTATTGTTCAGCCTTCTGCTCTTGATAGTTTGGATATTAAGCCTAATCTGACTGTCTAGAGGAAGCCACTTCATATTGTCGACAGAGGTACGAAGCAGCTAAGAAGGAAATATGTTAGTCTGGTCAAAGTACAGTGGAGTACTGATGATTGAGATTGTACCTGGGAGACGGAGGAGAGCATTCGTTCTTCGAATCCGGAATTATTTTTTCAGGTATTATTTTGCTTTTCTATCTTGTTTTCTTTATTTTCCTTGTTCATTTTTCGAGAACGAAAAGATTTGAGTGGGGAAGAGTGTAAGAACCCTAGATTTTTAAATATTTTTAAATTTGATTTTATTTCATTTTGAAAATATTTTAAATTTATTTTTATTTCAAGATTTAATTTTAAAATATTTTTAAAGTAATGTTAAAATTCTTCCAAGGCTTATTGTATTTTGTTTATAATTTTTAAATCCTAGTTTCAATTTTTATGCTATTTTCTTAATTAATTTATATTTTTCTATAATTTATTTATTTATTTTCTTTCTTACTTTATTTTTGTTTTGTTTTTCTATTTACTTACTTACATTTTCATGTGTATGAAATAAAAGAAAAGAAATATAAAGAGCCATAACCTTTTCATATACCATAACCTTTAATATGCTTTTATCTTTTCATTTTCAAGTGACATGTTCATTGAATTTGCCGACCACATATTCTTTCTTCAGCTGTGCCTTTTTTTTCATTTTTCACGTATGAGAAACTTTTCTTCATCTCTAAAATAATTCAGCCATCATCATTTCTGGAAAAAAACTTTGGCAAATTCATGCATAAATTTCATATTTTCTTCTTTGTTTTACTTGAATCTTTGCCTTGCTTCTACCTATCATGCTCGGCCATAGGCTCCTCCACCACCACATCACCTCCACCATACTCGGCTGCAACCTCCTCCAAGTCCTCTGTCCAGTGAGGTCGTGGCCTTCCCAAAGTTTTTGACTCCATAAAAAAATTGCATCATTACTTGAAATCTAGCCTATCCGAACCCTTAGGCCATCACCACTCCACATACCCCTCTCGACCACCCTTAGCACCACCTCCACCAGGCTCTAACTGACTATAGGCCACTGCTGCACCATCACCTGACCACCACCAAGAAAGGCCAAGCCACCTATGGTCATAGCCGAGATTTGTTGTTGCACCAAATCTCCTTTTGTTGCCTTGACTTTTGTATTTTCATGTCAAAACTTTCACCCCTTCATCTCCAAGCTAGGCGGAGACATGTTGTTCCAACCTGACCCAAACTCATAGCCTAGGCCGTGTACTTGAACCATATGGCCGAGCATACGATTGGTTGAAACATGGTCAAGTTGTTTAGTTCTTTGTTGTTCCTTATTTTCATGTTGTTTTAATGTTATATTTGCGTTGTAAATTCATGTTTTCAATATCTAGTTTTATTTGCTATGTACAAGATAACCACTTTGGATCTCCTCTCACTTGAATCTGTATTCGTGCTATCGTGCTTTCCGAAACTTTATTTGTGTGTCTGAATTTGTTAACTCAGGCGTTTTGAGGTGAGTATTTCACACACGACATCTGTACTTATATAATTAGTAAATTGACACCATGTGAATCTATAGGTTATATTATTATGTTATACCTGCCTGTGATACGATCATACAATGTTCGCCCTACTTATACACCTGTCATGTCATCTGTTACTATTACATAATGTTATATTGTTTATTTATATCAGTTTATCACGCTGCAAGTTCCCTATAGAATAGAATCACTAAGGTTGAAATGATACATAATCGAATGGACTTTAGAATAGGGAAAAATCCTTATGGGCTGAAATGATAGGCCTGAGCGATTTTTATTTATTTCATTTTACTTGGGATTGCAGGTTTAAAATGATAAAATCCGGATTTTCTTCATAAATTACGGATTGAAATGATATATTATCCGTGTCACTTGACCTAGGTTAGAAAATATTATACAGACCGATGGTTAATGTATATATTTTTCTAAGAATGTTAAAGTATTTTAAAAGTGTAAATTTATGATAATTTAATTTAAAATTGAATTTAAATGATTTTTATAAAGTGTTAACGATTTTTGTACAAGTTAAAATGTGAAATAAATGAATGGTTAAGTGGAAATTTGAAATATAACTTAAAATTGAAATTTGAGAATCTTGTTTAAAAGTGAAATTTAAATTAAATAAATAAAAATGAAAATATTTTATATTTAGAAATTTAAATTTAAGTGTTAAGTTAAATTTTAAAATATAAAGAATAGAAATTGATGTGCTTGAATTTAATAAGTAAAATATTAAATTTTGATTTTTTTATGAAAATTTACTTTATAAAATCATAAATTAAAATCATCATTTTTAAAGTGAGAAAATATGATTTTTATAAGTCAAATGGTTTAAATTAAATTTTAATTGTTTATGAAATTGTATTGAAAATTTGGAATTTAATTAACAGCATTTCTGAAATGCTATCATTTCTAAAGTAAAGGATATTACAGCATTTCTAATTGCTGTAGTTGATACAAATGAACTGAAAGGCTAAAATGAACTAAGAGCTAATACAGCACTTTGTAAGTGCTGTAATTGCAGAAACTAAAACTTGAACTTGAACTATTACAGCAGTTTTAAATGCTGTCTTTGCTTAATTGAATTGTTTTCAAATGTAACTTACCATAGCATTTTTCTAAATGCTGCGAAAGTTAAAATTTCACTTCTTTAATAAATTTAAGTGAATAAATGAGTTACGAAAAGATTAAATTTTTGGGAATTTAATATTTGATACTAAATATAATAAGTTCATTTTTAAAAAGTTTAAGTGGATTTGATTCGAAATATAAACCATTTTTAAACGTGATTTGAAATGGTATTTAAATTTAATAAAAGTGAATGAGTTTTGAAAAGGATACGATATTTTGATATTTTGAAATGATATTGAATTTTTGAAATGATATTTGATTTTCGAAGTATAAAATACTATTTTTGAAATTATAACCACGGGTTATAATAACGATTGGTTGTGAAAGAGACAGGGATCAGATATGACATACTCTCTGTCGATACCGAAAACTACTTTAACAACTGTGTACGCTGTGCAGTTCCAGAATGAAGTAGGATGGTGGCAACGTTCTTGAGGTATATTATGTGGACCCAACTCCCGTGAGTTGGCATAAGGTGGCTAAAACAGGAGCGATCTCGGGCCAAAAGGGGCAGCTCCTCTGGTCGGACGCACTTTTTCGATACCATTTTATTACTCTGTCATTGTTTGGTGGCCACCTTTGATTTGGGAGTGTGTTTCGAGGTGGGCGTATGTGGCTGCTACGTTACCACCAGCCCATGTGCATAATTGGTATATCTACCCTGGCATTGCCTCGTGTTCCGTGTCACCTACCATATCGAGCCTTACTACGAGTTTCTATTTGTGTCGTACCTATGGAGTATCTTCTCATAATCTTTCGATCAGGAGATATGCATGTACTGTATAGACTACTGCCATTATTTGTGTTAAGGGCTATATGGGTAAACCCTTAACGCTATTTTAAAGTATGTTTATTTTACTGTAGATATTATTATAATAGCGCAATATTATTACAAAGTAAATAGTTTATTAGATCCTTAGAGGATGGTCGGTCCCAAACATCCTTTAAGTTACTTGTGCATTTACTCCAGTTCACTTGGGTTGGTTTACGTTATATAAGTATGTATGTCCTAACTCGAGTGTTTTGTGTTTTGCTTTACGCTCGGGCCAGCCTGAGTATTCACAGCTTTGGATTTCTCTTTCTGGAGCTAGCCTTTGCTGGAGATTCTGCTTATCTATTTATCCACCTACTTCAGTTTCAGTTGTTCTAGTTTATCTCATGTATTAGTGAACTTCTATGTATTTGAGATTTCTATCATGTTGTTTCAGACTGATGTTACGTATTTTTTTTGAGACTTTGTTATAGTAGCTTCATGAACTATTATGGTATTTTAAATTTCCGCTGCGAGTTATTCTGATATTTCTGTGTCTGTGATTCTGTATAATTGATTTTATTTGCTCCAAATTTTATTACAATCTGTTATTTTACATCATTCAAGTATGACATGTGTGGATTATTGTCGATTTGAATGGTACAAAATAGTGGGTCGTTACAACGATGACCAAACCGAGTAGCAACACCATCATCCAAACTCCCTTTGGCTCCACCTTGAACCGAATCTTCTCTAGAATCATGCACATCACCAACACTACTAGAGGAACCCTGTAGACTATGTGATGTAACATCAATCGCTGCTTCCTTACAAGTATCTCCAACTACTCTACTCTCTCTGCTCCTTGGACAAAAGGTGAAAATAATTTCCTTCTCATTTGATTCATCATGAGCCAAGTCCGGAACATCCGATGAGCTTTCTTTCTCCTTAAACATCACAGACTCATCAAAAGTAACATGAAGAGAATTCACTACCTTATTCGTTTCCGGATTCTAGATCCGATAGTCTTTTACACCATCCATATAGCCAAAACAAAATCCCCTTGAAAGCTCTAGATTCAAGCTTATCATTTTTCGGATCATGCACATAAACAGGATTGCCAAACACACGAAGATAACTCAAGTCAACACTCTTTTCCTTCCACACTTCCTTCGAAATTTTGTTACCAATAGCTGAGCACGCAATTCGATTAATAATATGTACTGCGGTTGACAAAGCTTCATCCCAAAATCCCTTAGCCAAACCTGATGTCAATCTCAAGCATCGAGCTTTCTCGAGTAGAGTACGATTAATCCTTTACGTAACACCATTCGACTGTGGATCTTCAGGTGTAGTCAAAAGCCTTTGAATATAACGATGCTTGCAAAACTCCGAAAAATATCCGAAAACATACTCTCCGCCATTGTCGGACCTTAGAACCTTCAAAGATTGCTAGTCTCATTCTCAAAAAGAGCTTTCCATGCTTTGAACTTTGCAAATGCCTTCGATTTGGCCTTCATTACACACACTCAAACTTTCCGAGAAAAGTCATCTATGTAAGAAATATAATAGCGAGCTCCACCCAAAGAAGCTACAGGTGTCGGTCCCCAAACATCCATGTGAACATACTCAAGAATGCTTCTCGATTTATGCTTTCCCTCATCGAATGAAACTTTAGTTTGCTTCCCCATGACGCATTCTTCGCAAAAACTCTAACTTTTTGAAACTTTCTCCATCGACCATCTCCCTCATCCGAAGAACATCCAAACTCCTCTCCGAGACATGACCTAACCTCAAATGCCACAAACTTGTTGCATCCAAGCCACGAGAACTATTAACTCCTATATAAATTTCACCTTCTACAGTCACTTCTTGAAGCAAATAAATACCACGAGTCCTAGTTGCAACCAAATGGTACAGCCAAATCTACTTTCATAGGTACAACTGTAAATGCATGCACATTATGACCAGATATAGGTCTATATGGACGTGCATATATACTTATTACTTTAAAGTCCTTAATAAAAGTTTTCATTCAAGCTATTGTCCTTATCTTACTATTCACTTTTTCTTTCGTACCAAGGTTAATTTTCATTACACAGTCATAAAAATATCATATATCCATCATCTGTATACATTTCACTCCTTTTCTTTTTTAAGTTTTATCACAAAGGGAAATTAATTGAAGTATGAGATAATCGATTAAAACCTAGAATATTTTGAAAAAACTAAATATACAAGAAGATAATTTGATGAAACTATGTTATCAAATGGATTCACAATAAATGAATCAGATAAATGTGCCTACATGAAACAAACAGATTTAGGATATGTCATTATTTGTCTTTATGTTGATGACCTGTTGATCCAAGCAAATAACAAGGCCATAATAACATTTACAAAGAATATGTTATCCTCTAGATTCGATACGAAAGACCTAGGACTGGATGATGTGATATTGGGTGTCAAAATTTTGAGAACACCACAAGGATATGCATTATCCCAATCGCATTACATCGAGAAGATACTTGAAAATTTCAAGCAATATAATATAACTGTTGCAAAATCACCCGCAGATATGAACCAAAATTGGGTAAAGAACACTGGTGATGGTATCTACCAGCTTGAATACTCTCGTATACTAGGAAGTATCATGTATGTTATGAACTGCACTAGGCCAGATATAGCATATGTTGTAAGTAAGCTGAGTAGATTTACCAGCAATCCTGGTAAACATCATTGGAAATCAATAATCAGAGTTCTAGGATATCTAAAGTATACACAGAACTATGGTCTACACTATACAAACTATCCTTCAACAGTGGAAGGATACAGTGATGCCAATTGGATAACTGGATCACAAGATACAAAATTTGCAAGTAGATACGTGTTCACATTAGGAAATGGAGCAATATCATGGAAATCATCCAAACAGACTTGTATAGCTAGATCTACGATGGAATCAGAGTTTATTGCACTAAATAAGACCACAGAAGAAGCAGACTGACTTTGAAGTTTATTGGAAGATATTCCAAATTGGAGCAAACCTGTGCCTCCAATATGTATACATTGTGATAGTCAATCAGTAATTGGAAGAGCAAATAGTACACTATACAATGGTAAATCTACGCATATTCGTCGTAGACATAAAACAATAAGACAACTTCTCTCTACTTGAGTTATCACTATAGACTACATAAGGTCAAAAGATAACATAGCGGATCCACTAACTAAAGGCTTGCTAAGAGAGAAAGTTCAAATCTTATCGATGGGAATGAGGTTAAGGCCCATAGAATAAAAGTTTTTCTTTTAATGAAAACCCCACCTAGTTGACTGGAGATCCCAAGATCTAGGTTCAAAGGGACAACTAAGTTTAAGAGAAACTTGACGGCGCTGTTACACACAAACCACTCCTATGAAAAGTCAGTGCTTTATTTGTTGGAAAATAGGATAAGTATTGATGTTTTTAATGATGTCTGGACTTGATGAATTGTGAATACCCTTTACAGAATCACCTACGTAAGTGCAAAGGCGCCGCTTCAAAGAGAATTATGAGGCCAAATTCTCTAAGCTCTTATGAGACCAGACAGGCGTTCAAGGCAAAAATGAACACATACAGAGAACGAAGGATTATAAGAAATGTTTGTCGTGTGTTATCTATTGTAGAATTACACAAAAGGCTTACAATTCAAGGACATTCTATGTCTATTGATTCTCTATAATTCAAATAGGTAAATAATAGAGAAGTTCAAGGCCCCTGTGCTACTTTAACCGATACGATAAATGGTTCGTGAAACTAAGAAAAACTGCTCATTCATGTGGGGGATTGTTAGAAATGAATGAGTTAGTGGAGAAATTTGGAAGAAAAAAGCATTATACAAAGTCCCACATCTGGGAATATTTGCACCAGTTCATCTATATATATTACAATCCAACATAGTATATCAAACAAAAGGAGAATGATGACAAAGTGTGAAAGGGATAAGTCAATGTGGCATGTAGGCCTTCATACTAATATTAAATATGTCAAAGATAGGGCCTTGGGCCTTGGGGCTCTTGGGGTCTCGTGATTAAATGGGCCGTCGACTGCCGCTTCGGCCTGCATGCGCCAAAACGTGATTTTTCGATTGGGTGTGCCTGTTCATTTGAATGGTAACCAGATGCGGCCATTTCCTTCAGATGCGCGTACACAACGGTCACTATTGTTGGTTTAAGCGTCGCAACCTTTCCAACAGTCACAACCACTCCGAATAGGCACCTCCTCCAGTCTATAAATAGGCGGCCAGAATATGAGAATTAAACTATATATCTGTTCTAGTGCTATAATCTCTTCAGTTCATCCATGCTCCGTCTGCAACCACCATGCTGTGGCGCTGGTCCATTTCATCTTGGGAAACAAATTGCTAACACCCGAAAAACTATGTACGACGGCAATATTATTTCAAGGAAACAATTTCTACTGGACTCAGATACATTAATCGGTAATACCTTTCATAAAGATCTGCTCACGCATTTTGGTGTCACAATTTATCAAAATTAGTTGACAAATTAGTGACAATTTTTGCCGTTATTACTTCTGCATTATTCTGCAACTGTTATTGAAGTTACAATTGGTTTCGTAACACTTTCCGGTAGTTGCGACTAACATTCTTGAAACAATATTTTTTGTTGTAGATGACGATGTCTCAAAATAGCAACGATAATAACGCTGCACCAACGCAGACGATGACAAACACTCAGCCAGCGCCTCTGGTTTCGACAATGGCACTGTCTCATGAGTAAGTCCGTAAAAGTTCAACTGGACGGACTTCAAGCGTTGGCAACAGAAGATGTTGTTTTATCTAACAACATTAGGCCTCGCCAAGTTTCTAACCGAAGATGCTCCTAAAGTCGGCGAACTCGAACCCGATGCAATCAAAGTGGAGGCTGCAAATTTCTGGAAAAATTCGGACTTTATGTGCAAAAATTATATTCTGAGTGGTCTGGATAATAACCTCTACAATGTCTATTGCACTATTGCAATATCTAAGGAACTCTGGACGTCCTTGACAGAAAGTACAAAACTGAAGATGCAGGCATGAAGAAATTCATCGCTGGCAAATTTCTCGACTTCAAAATGGTAGATTCAAAGACTGTGATCAACCAGACTCGAGAACTACAACTGATCATCCGTCAACCGCAAGATGAAAGGATGATACTTAGCGAATCTTTCCAGGTTGCCGCAACCATTGAGAAACTTTCTCCATCGTGGAAGGACTTCAAAAATTACCTTAAGCGTAAGCGTAAGCAAATAACAATGGAAGAACTCATAGTTCGTCTGCGAATTGAGGAAGATAATAGAAATTCTGAGAAAAAGATCTCTCAGAATATGGCTGCCAAAGCAAATGTTGTTGAGCCAGATAAACCTAACAAGAGAAAACGTGAGAATGCGCCTCAGAAGTCGAAGAAGAAATTTCAGGGTTCTTACCATAACTGAGGAAAGAAGGGGCATAAAGCTGCCGAATGTCGCGCTCCCAAAAAGAAGAAATCAGAAGCAAATACGACTAAAGTTACAGATGGCATTTCTGATATGGATTTATGTGCAGTAATATCAGAATGCAACCTTGTTAGTAATTCAAAGGAATGCTTTGAAGACACAGGTGCCACTCGACACATATGTGCTAATAAGTGGATGTTTACAACTTATAAAACTGCAACTGATGATGAACAACTTTTCATGGACAATTCATCTGCATCAAAGGTCGAAGGCAGGGGAAAAGTTGTGCTGAAACTAACTTTTGGAAAAGAGCTTGCTTTAAGTGATGTTCTTCATGTTCCAGAAATCCGCAAGAATTTGATATAAGGGTCCTTGCTTAGCAAGCATGGTTTCAAATTAACCTTTGTATCCAATAAGTTTGTATTATCAAAGAATGGAGTGCATGTAGGAAGAGGATATGTATGTGATGGTTTATTCAAGGCAAATATAACAACTATTGTACCAAACAATGATATGAATAAAAATGAATCTTCTGCTTATGTTGTTGACTCTTCTAACATATGACATTCTAGATTAGGGCATGTGAATTTTGATACACTTTGAAAAATTAATAATCTAGAATGCATACCAAAATGTAACATAAACTCCAACTATAAATGTCAAATTTGTGCAGAAGCAAAAGTGACAAGAACCTCGTTTCATCATGCTGAACGAGAAACTGAACCTGTAGACCTTATACACACTGATGTATGTGATTTGAAAATGTGTCAAACTAGAGGAGGAAAAAGATATTTCGTTACGTTTATTGATGATTGTACTAGGTACTGCTATGTGTATCTCCTTAGAAGCAAGGATGAAGCATTCGATATGTTTAAACAGTATAAAACAGAAGTTGAGAATCAACTCAATATGAAAATTAAAGCTTTAAGAAGTGATTGAGGAGGAGAATATGAATTTCCTTTTGAGGAATTCTATGTTGAGCATGGCATTATACACCAAACTACAACACCATATTCACCTCAATCCAACGGTATAGCCGAATGGAAAATAGAACTCTTAAAGAAATGGTGAATGTTTTATTAATCAGTTCTGGCTTGCCAGATAACTTTTGGGGAGAAGTTATTCTTTCAAAAAACCATATTTTAAATAAAATACCTTGAAAGAAAACATCCAAGTCTCTTCACGAACTTTGGAAAAATAGACCGACATCCTACAAATACTTAAAGTGTGGGGGTGTCTTGCTAAAGTACAGATACCTAAACCAAAGAAGGTCAAGATAGGACCAAAAACAATTGATTGTGTATTCAATGGTTATGCACAAAACAGTGCTACTTATCGATTTTTAGTACACAAATCTGAAATTGATGATACTCATGAAAATACCATCATTGAGTCGAGAAATGCAAGATTTTCAAACATATATTCCCTTTAAAGCTGGGCACTGACAGTGATACTCATAAGAGACCAAGGGAAGATGAAATCTCCAATTCTCTTGAGGATACTGAAGATAACTTTCAGCAAATTAGTGCTGATCAACAAGTGGAGGAACCAAGAAGAAGTAAAAGGTCTAGAACCTCAAAAACCTTTGGACCATACTTCTATACCATTATGGTAGAAGACGATCCATTGACATACAAACAAGCTATGTCCTCCAGCGATGCCCCTTACTGGAAAGAGGCTATTAACAATGAGATAGAATCCATTATGGCTAACCATACCTGGGAGTTAGTTGATTTACCTCAAGGATGCAAGACCTTAGGAAATAAATGGATATTTAAAAAGTAATTGAAACCTGATGGTTCAATAGACAAGTACAAAGCTCGTCTTGTAGTCCAAGGATTCAGACAAAAGGAAGAACTGGACTATTTTAATACATATTCACCAGTGACAAGGATAACATCAATTAGGATGCTTATTGCAATCACATCCATACTTGATTTAGAAATACATCAAATAGATGTAAAAACTGCATTTTTGAATGGTGAACTAGAGGAAGAAATATATATGAAGCAACCTGAAGGGTTTCAAAGCTATGGAAAGGAAAATAAAGTATGCAAATTAGTAAAGTCGATTTATGGCCTTAAACAAGCTTCAAAACAATGGCATGAGAAATTTTTTGAAACTATGTTATCAAATGGATTCACAATAAATGAATCAGATAAATGTGTCTACATGAAACACACGCATTTAGGATATGTCATTGTTTCTCTTTATGTTGATGACCTGTTGATCCTAGGAAATAACAAGGCCATAATAACATCTACAAAGAATATGTTATCCTCTAGATTCGATATGAAATACCTAGGACTGGCTAATGTGATATTGAGTGTTAAAATTTTGAGAGCACCACAGGGATATGCATTATCTCAATCACATTACATCGGTAAGATACTTGAAAAATTCAAGCAATATAATATAATATTGCAAAATCACCCGTAGATATGAACCAAAATTGGGTAAAGAACACTGGTGATGGTATCTACCAGCTTGAATACTCTCATATACTAGGAAGTATCATGTATGTTATGAACTGCACTAAGCCAGATATCGCATACGTTGTAAGTAAGCGGAGTAGATTTACCGGCAATCCGGGTAAACATCATTGGAAAGCGATAATCAGAGTTCTAGGATACCTAAAGTTTACACAGAACTATGGTCTGCACAATACAAACTATCCTTCAATAGTGGAAGGATAAAGTGATGTCAATTGGATAACTGGATCACAAGATACAAAGTCTTCAAGTGGATATGTGTTCACATTAGGAAATGGAGCAATATCATGGAAATCATCCAATCAAACTTGTATAGCTAGATGTACGATGGAATCAGAGTTTATTGCACTAGATAAGACCGCAGAAGAAGCAGACTAGCTTCGAAGTTTCTTGGAAGATATTCAAATTGGAGCAAACCTGTGCCTCCAATATGTATACATTGTGATAGTCAATCAGCAATTGGAAGAGCTAGTGGGACACTATACAATGGTAAACCTAGGCATATTCGTCGTAGACATAAAACAATAAGACAACTTCTCTCTAATGGAGTTATCACTGTAGACTACATAAGGTCAAAAGATAACATAGCGGATCCACTAACTAAAGGCTTGCCAAGAGAGAAAGTTCAAATCTTATCGATGGGAATGGGGTTGAGGCCCATAGAATAAAAGTTTTTTTAATGGAAACCCCACCTAGTTAACTGGAGATCCCAAGATTTAGATTCAAAGCGACAACTAAGTTTAAGAGAAATTTGACGGCACTGTTACACACAAACCATTCCTATGATAAGTCAGTGCTTTATCTGTTGGAAAATAGGATAAGTATTGATATTTTTAATGATGTATGTACTTGAGGAATTGTGAATACCCTTTACAGAATCACCTACGTAAGTGCAACGACGCCGCTTCAAAGAGAATTATGAGGCCAAATTCTCTAAGCACTTATGAGACCAGACTGGTGTTCAAGGAAAAAACGAATACATACAGAGAACGAAGGATTATAAGAAGCATTTATCGTGTGTTATATATTGTAGGATTACACAGAAGGCTTACGGCTCAAGGGCATTCTATGTCTACTGATTCGTCTGTAATTCAAATAAGTAAACACTAGGAAAGGTCAAGGCCTCTGTGCTACTTTAACCGATACGATAAATGGTTCGTGAAACTAAGAACAACTGCTCATTCATGTGGGGGATTGTCAGAAATGAATGAGTTAGTGGAGAAATTTGAAAGAAGAAACCATTATACAAAGTCCCACATCGGGGAATATTTGCGCGAATTTCTCTATATATATACTACAATCCAACATAGTATATCAAACAAAAGGAGAATGATGACAAAGTGTGAAAGGGATAAGGCAATGTGGCATGTAGGCCTTCATATCAATATTAAATATGTCAAAGATAGGTCATTGGGCCTTGGGGATCATGGAGTCTCGTGATTAAATGGGCCACCGACTGCCGCTGTAACGACCCGTTAAATTTGATAATATTAAATGGATTAACTTAATATAATTTTTAATCTAATTTATAATAAATGTAGGAGTTGGATATAGTAACTGAGATTAAAGATTTAACAATTGAAATGTTATATGGCAATAGGTAGAATAACGAAGATTTGTGTTGTGGTTATAAGTCATAATTAGTTGACTAAAATGGTATTAATGAAATAATAACTGAATTGAATTGCAATATATAAACATCAGAAAAATTTAATTGGTGGATTAAATTTGTTAAAGTTCATAAGTTTTGTAATTTAGTTTAGTAGAACTTTAAATTATAAACGAAGATTGAAATAAACGATAAATTTAATTATGTAAATGGTGACTCAAGACCTAGGTTATAGGAATTGGAACATAATCCAATTTGAATTAAGTAGAAGAAGGATTTGGTTAATATGTAAGTTATTGTTCAAGGTATTGAATAAAAACTTGGAATCCAATCATAATTTAATGATAATAACGTTAGTATTAGAGAATAAACATATTTCAATGCAGTACCCGAATGAACGGAATAAAATGAATATATATTGAATAGAAATGAAATGTAAATTGGCACATTCGGTTGAAAGTTAATTTTAAGAAACATATAAATGTTGAATTTGTGAATATTAATATAAATATTAACTTGAATGGGATTCATTAATACAAAGATGTAATAAGTGTAGATAGTAAAAATTTAATGGTTGTAGTGGATAAAAAAATCTAGTAGTAACATAAAATTTATTTATATGGAAAAAGAGTATAGATTTGAACAAATTTATGAAAATTTGATAAGAACAGTGGTTGTAATCAGTTTGGTTATTTAATATTTGGAAGATAGAGATTTGTAAATCCGTTAATGAATTTATAATGGGAAGGAATGGTAAGAATGTAAAAATTATAAGCATTTGATTCAGTTAAGGGAATTAAATTTTGAATAAATGGTCATTTAATAAATTCAACGTTCTGTGAGAAATCATAATAGTTGTGTAAAATGTGTACAAACTTCGATTTGGAAATTTATTGGATTTATAACCGTTTTGGTATTACATTTATGAGTTTAAAAGTTATTCCATTTTGTAAAGTAATAAAAGCTTATTTAGGTGACTAGAATTTAGCGTAACGACTATTGTGTGTTACCTATTCTTGTTGCTTGTTAATTTAAATTTTGGGAATCAAATTCAATTTATCCGCCAATTTACCGCAGTTAAAGTGAAATGAATTGGTGAATGAGTAATGTTAAATACAAATAAGATGTAACCAAGAAAAATCCCATTTATAATAATTTATGTAGAATAAAGTAAAGAAACCAGGAAATGAAATGTGAAATTGTGGATGCAATGAGATCTTAAGTAATAGTAACTTTGTTAGGTAAGTGATAACGGATTTTTTTTGTATAACCAAATAAAGATCCAAATTTATTTGAAAATTAATTGCAATCAATTGAATTTATTGCAATTAAATGGATTTAATATTTAATAGTTATGTAATTATTATTTGGAAGAAATTGGAGTTATTTCTAATAAGTATGAACCTAATGTTAATTTTTCTTATAGGATTGACAATTGATATGGAATGAAAAGAAGAAAATTTGGGTCAGTAAAATTTGGAATTTATGCATAATAAAATGGATTCTAACGTTAAATACTACGTTATTGAGATTTAAATTAGACTTAAAGAATAATGATGTGAATCAGGAACTAATGTTTATGGCATCTTTATTTTAGGTGAAAGTTGAGAATATAAAGATTTAAAAATCTAAAGTATGGGTTTTGAGAATATAATTTATAAAATTCTTAAATATAAGAAAGTGTAGAAATTAACATTGCAATTAATATACTGTCAACTTTTAATTCACAGCTAAGCCTGTTAAATCTTTTCAATTGATTACGAATCATATAAGAAATAAAATTTGGCCAATTTTAGAATTTAATATAAAATTTGGATTTTTATAATTTATTTAATTTATTTAATGAATATTAAAAATAGCCATTTTGGCCACGGACTCGGATTTCGACGAAACCAGTTTCATCGGATCCGTATCGGTGAATTATTATAGGGTTTCAAGTTTCGTATTGATCGGACTTGTCGTTTGATGTACGGGCGTGAAACGCCTTGAAATCAATTTTAATAAAATCAATTTGAAATCAATTTGGAAATTTTGTTTTCAGCATAACTTCTTCATACGATCAAATTTGGACGTGAAACTTTTTCCATCGCGTTCAGAATATTTTAAATTACCTATTTGGATATTTAGATTTACGAAATTTCGTTCCGGAGACATAGCGGGCTTTTTGGGCCATAGTTTGTTCCGCACGTTCATTCTACGGTCTATCTACGCTACCTCTAACCCTCTATATAAACCCAGCTATTCAGCCCTAGCCTCCGCCTAATTTCATTTATCTGCGCGTATTTTCTTCAAGCTTCTCTTCTTCTTCAATGGGGGTTAACCCTAGATCCAGTCAGTTCAAAAACAAAATGAAAATTCAAAATCTCCAGAAAAATTCCACAAAAATATATGTCGATCTTCTCGAAACACGTAATCCCATGGTGAAATTCGTTTTTCAGTCGGAGTTACCGTTTACCAAGAATAAATTCAAACAGTTCGTGGCCGTTCATCAGCGTCGCATCAAAGTTCGCCTGATCGAAATTTTGTTTCTGGGTTTTGGAGAGGGAACCGAGGGGATCGCATCTATGTGGTTAGTTTGGCGTTTCGACGGTCAGAATTGCGGCAAAAATTCAATAGGGTTTCATGTTTTAGGCTTGCGCTGGAACTTGCGTGCGTTTGCTTCTGGAAAGAAGATGGTAGCCGCGTGCGTGATAGTGGAGGATGACGTGGCAAGAGTATGAAATGTGTCCTCCTTTTGTTGTTTTTAATTTTGAAATTCAAGTGCAATAATCGCTATAACTTTTACATACGACCTCGGATTCACGCGAATTTTTTTTTGTTAGGATCGTAATTTAATTTCGGATTTGATGACGCTGGTTTGGACGAATTCCGAGACGGGCGAATTTTTGGGTTTAAATCGAATTTAAATTCGATTTAAATTCAAAAGGTGAGTGTTTTAACCCACTCACAACTACTAGAAGCTTTTATGTTTGTTTAAATTAATTTTAGAAATGAACAGAAATTTATTTATGAGTATTTGGCATGTTTATTTCACTCATATTTGTTGAATTGCATTTATTAAATTTAACTGCTAATTTAATTTATTTATTGCGTATTAATTGATAGTTAGAATTTATTTGTTTGCCTATAAACTGCTAGTTTATAGTTATATAGATTATTACTGAATATAAACTGTTAGATTAATAGTTGTTAAATTTAATCTGAATAAAATTGCCAGTTATTACCTGTTATATATTATCAAATATAAATTGTTATTGATTGATATTGCTTGATGATTGTGATTTGATGATGGGTGATGTTGATGGATGTTTTATTGTATATCATTAAATTGCAAATTATCATGCATATTTCCTTTCATTCGGGATTGTGGTTTGAAATGATATATAACCGCAAAATTTTATATCTTTTAAATTGCGGATTGAAATGATAAATATCCATATCACTTGACCATAGGATAGAAAATTATATACAGGCACCGCGGTATATATATAACTATTTAAATGTGATTTCTATGGTTTGGATGGAATACGGTTTATAATAATCTTAAATTTTATATTGTATAAATATTTTTCTTCCATATATATACATATGAAGTTGAAAATTTTGAAATTAAAAGGTGTATAAAAATCTTTATTAAAAATGGAAGAAAATTAAGAAAATGGAGTTTAATAATTTATATCATATGTTTAAATGTTAAGTTTGGAAATTTTAAGATATGATATTTATAATTGGATTTTTCCCAAAATAAATTAAAATGAATATTCTAGTATAATTTGAATTGGGAAAAATATATATATTTTATTACTAGAAATTGAAGTCTTATTATTTATGGATTTTATATGAATATTCTTATTATTTATGGATTTTATATGAATATTCAAGACTAATTAATAGAACAATTGATTTGTTGAAAGAATAAAATCCAACTTTAATTTGAAATATTGATACTCAAAATGGATATACGTATATATAAATAAATTGAAGTGGTTTTGGAACTTGAGAGAGATAATATAAATTTTGGTTTAGACTTTAATAAAGAAATGTATTTGTAAAGCCATGAGAACTATTTTCTTTACAAAGGAACATTTAAGTTAAACCATTTAATTCATATACCGTTGAATGTCCAAACCATTCAAGTTTTAGAAGTTATGGTTTTAAATTATGATTTTCAAAATACTATGCTTTGAAAATATTTGATTTTCAGACGTTATGAAGTTAAAGCATTTTGATTTTGGAAAAGAATTATATTTGGGATAAGTGATAAAATATGGTTTTGGGTTTTGAAATGATATCGTATTCATGGTTATGAAATGGAATGTTTATTCTGATTTTTAAAGTATAACCTATTTTTAAATGACCGCGGTGTTATAATAACGATGGGTTGGCAAAGAGACCGGGATCGGATATCTGACATACTCTCTGTCGATACCGAAAACCACTTTGACTAACCGTGTACGCGGTGGAGATTCCAGAATGAAGTAGGTGGTGGCGATGTTTCCTGTAAGGTAAATACGTGGACCCGACTCCCGTGAGTTGGCATAAGGTGGCTAAAACAGGAGCTATTCCCAGGCCAATGAGGTCATACCTCTGATCGGACACTCCTCTTCGATATTATACTATGACTTTGGATTGATTCAGTGGCTACTTTTATTTTGATTTTGGGGAGTTTGTTCGAGGTGGGCGGTAACTGCGGCTACGCGTTTCCACCATCCTGGGCACGCAATTGGTATATCTACCCTGGCATTGCCTAGTTGTGCCGTGTCACCTACCCTATCGTGCCTTTACTACGAGTTTCTATTTGTGTCGTACCTATGGAGTATCCTCTGGTAGCCTCCCGATCAGGAGGTATTACGGTACTGTATAGACTATTGGCATTTTACGTGTTAAGGTGGAAAATGTAAAGCCTTAACGCTATTTAAAAGTAAGTTTACTTTACAAATAGACACTATTATAATAGCGCAATATACTACATAGTAAATAGTTTAACGGATCCTTAGGAGATGTAAATCCCGAGCATCTCTTGAGTTACTGCACTCATATTTATTTCTGTTAATTTAACTCACATAAGATCTTTTAGTTCTGACTCGAGTGTTTTTGTCTTTTCAAATTCGCTCGGGTCAGTCCGAGCGTTTCAGGATCGAAGGCTTTAGCTTTGAAGGACGAAGACGAAGGAGTCGTATTATTATTATATATAGTATTGCACCACACTCATACTGTTCCGCTGCATTGTTTGTATTGGTATGTGTAACTCTGATATTTATTGTATAAAGAAGAATTAACTGTTTTGTAACCATTTATGAACTGTATATTATTATTATATTTTATCCTTCCGCTGTGAGATTCTATTTTATTTTATTTCTTCTCTGTTTTTCTTATTTACCCCATAACAATCCGCCCTTGCGTATGCTTTGAATTGGTACGTGTGTCGGTTTAAAGTGTGCGAAAAGGCGGGATGTTACAGTTGGTATCAGAGCTTTGGTTTAGCGATAAACCTTGGCTTTGTGGGGTTTGACTCTTGGTTAATAGGGTAGTAATACCCTATGGGAGTAACTAAGCGTATATATATGATAGAGCGTACTTGTTAGTGTTATAAAACGATTTTGATATTGTGTTAATCTGTTCCGTTTTGTATTTATAAATTCTGGTTGATGCATGGGACGCTATGCCATCAATAGGGATTTCTAAACACTTAATAGGACAGACCGACATAATATTTGTTTTAATATAGGTGAATGAAATAATTTTGTCTATTATATTTTCTATATATAAAAATATTTTTATAAAGATATATATATATATATATATATATATATATATATATATATATATATATGGTTGCTATAGATTGGGTGTTAGGAAATAAAAATATTTATAACAATTGAAGCTAAGTTGAAATTTTAATAAATCAAATTGGAGATTTTAGAACTTAAGTCCAGGATTTTTGAAAATCTTCTTTCAAAGGATTTGTGAAATATAATGATTTGGTTTATAGGTAATTTCTTATATAAATATTTAGTATAATTCGGAAGAATTGTTTTAAAAGAGGATTTTGGAAAAATAAATTTTGTACTTTCCCCTCTGTCGCTGGAAAATAATTTCGGTGATGACGGCCGCATCATCGACTTTCATTTTCGAGTTTCGAAGGGAAAGGCCACTGTAGTAAATTCTACTGCAGATTTGTTTTGAAATTATTTAAAATTTTAATTGTTTAAAGGTAATTAGAGATATAAAAGTTGTAAGAAATTAATTATCTATTATTTTAAAGAAATTTTGGAATTTGACCCGGTATTAATTCTTGAATTTCCATTAATTAGTTGTAAAAATTTAGGTTAGTGAAATAAAAGAAGTAATCAATGAATTAAAAGAGTTGAGATTAAACTTGCATAAGTTCTTTTGCTTTTTCTTTAACAAAAATAACTTACCAAGTATAAAAAGTTGAAATGTAAATTAAGAGTGGAATAGAATATTATGCAAGTAGAATTTTGGAAAAAAATGAAGTATTCAATAAATTACTGTTATAAATAAGAATTTAATGGTATTAACTTAAGTGATGATTGGAATTTTACTAAAATTAAAGGTTGTATTATTAATAGGTGATTTTAACCTTAAGAAAGTAAAAATGAAATTCCTTAATTTATAAAGTTTGATTGTAGGGTTATTAACTTAAGTATGCTTTAATTCCCCCTATTCTAATATAATAGAAAGTAAGTAATATATAAATGACTGTAAACCCTAAGTAATTAATTAATAAAATTCCTTATTTTTAAGAATGAAGGTTAAAGGGTTAATAATTTAAGTGTAATTAAAAAGGGTTGCTGTAATTAAATATTATAGAAAGTGGGTAATTAAACTGTTACTACTATTAAATATAATGGAAACTTCCACATTAAATAAATAAATGAGATTAAAGGTAAGTTGAAATTGTAGGTTATAAAACAAATATATATTAATTAAAGGAATGAAAAGAAACTTGTAAATTTTCACTTACATTCTTAAAATATATATAACTTACCATAAAATAAAAGTTGCAATTGCTAGTAAGAAAGTGTAAAGGGAAATCTTACAAGTGAAGCTTGAGGTAATTAAAGTATTCAATTAATTGCTGTTAAAACTTAAGCTAAATCGGAAATTTTACTATATAAGAAAGGTAAGTAGAATAAATGGGTGATATAAACTTTAGTCAATAAATTGGAACACAAATATGATAATTTTGTAATAAATGAAAATGAAAATTGTAAGAAGTAAAGGGATCACTCCATAAATGAAAGAAAGAAAATCAAACCACTGAAGCATGAAAAAATGTATGATAAGTAATTTGGTTGTTGGGTTGAATTGTTATTGTTTGATTTATGTTGTTGGGTAAGGAATTTGAAGTTGTTGGATGAATAAATAATCTATCCTTGTTCCATCTAAGACTGTTGAGTAAAGGATGCACTTGATAGTTAATTTCATTTCATACAAATTTCAAGTTTGAACCCAAACAACAAATTGGTTGATGGATTAATGGTTGCTTGTTTGTGGTGTGTGTGCTGTTTGTTAAAAATCTATGGTTGTTGCATTTGATTGGTTGATTAATGGTCGAAACCACCTAAACATTTCACTTTCATATAAATATTTACCCTTTTAGATTATATAAGTGAATACAGGTGATGGAAGCAACTGCTACTGCTTTTGGTTCCAAAATAATAAGCGTATATTGCCCGACAAATAGGTACGTTTCCGGATTACGTTTTAGCGCTATTTTATATAATTTTCCCGTGTTGGGATATAATATTTTGATAATATATGTAATATATTTGTATATTTTGATATTATATTTTCTCCAGAGTCTCTCCGTACAAAGGAGACTCTGCCAAAATTTTCCGTAAATTTTGGACTTATAATTTTGTGAAAATATTTTCCCAACTTTAATAATTTAAGTACAAAAGAATATAATGATTATAAAACTGGTATATTTTATATAAGGGAATTAATTTAGTAATATTATCAATAAGTTAATGTTTGAAATAAGATGTACTGTTTTACTCTTCCTTCTCCCTTCTTTTTCCTTTTCGGGGACGAAAAGTTTTGAGTGGGGGAGATTGTAACGACCCGTTAAATTTGATAATATTAAATGGATTAACTTAATATAATTTTTAATCTAATTTATAATAAATGTAGGAGTTGGATATAGTAACTGAGATTAAAGATTTAACAATTGAAATGTTATATGGCAATAGGTAGAATAACGAAGATTTGTGTTGTGGTTATAAGTCATAATTAGTTGATTAAAATGGTATTAATGAAATAATAACTGAATTGAATTGCAATATATAAACATCAGAAAAATTTAATTGGTGGATTAAATTTGTTAAAGTTCATAAGTTTTGTAATTTAGTTTAGTAGAACTTTAAATTATAAACGAAGATTGAAATAAACGATAAATTTAATTATGTAAATGGTGACTCAAGACCTAGGTTATAGGAATTGGAACAAAATCCAATTTGAATTAAGTAGAAGAAGGATTTGGTTAATATGTAAGTTATTGTTCAAGGCATTGAATAAAAACTTGGAATCCAATCATAATTTAATGATAATAACGTTAGTATTAGAGAATAAACATATTTCAATGCAGTACCCGAATGAACGGAATAAAATGAATATATATTGAATAGAAATGAAATGTAAATTGGCACATTCGGTTGAAAGTTAATTTTAAGAAACATATAAATGTTGAATTTGTGAATATTAATATAAATATTAACTTGAATGGGATTCATTAATATAAAGATGTAATAAGTGTAGATAGTAAAAATTTAATGGCTGTAGTGGATAAAAAAATCTAGTAGTAACAAAAAATTTATTTATATGGAAAAAGAGTATAGATTTGAACAAATTTATGAAAATTTGATAAGAACAGTGGTTGTAATCAGTTTGGTTATTTAATATTTGGAAGATAGAGATTTGTAAATCTGTTAATGAATTTATAATGGGAAGGAATGGTAAGAATGTAAAAATTATAAGCATTTGATTCAATTAAGGGAATTAAATTTTGAATAAATGGTCATTTAATAAATTCAACGTTCTGTGAGAAATCATAATAGTTGTGTAAAATGTGTACAAACTTCGATTTGGAAATTTATTGGATTTATAACGGTTTTGGTATTACATTTACGAGTTTAAAAGTTATTCCATTTTGTAAAGTAATAAAAGCTTATTTAGGTGGCTAGAATTTAGCGTAACGACTATTGTGTGTTACCTATTCTTGTTGCTTGTTAATTTAAATTTTGGGAATCAAATTCAATTTATCCGCCAATTTACCGCAGTTAAAGTGAAATGAATTGGTGAATGAGTAATGTTAAATACAAATAAGATGTAACCAAGAAAAATCCCATTTATAATAATTTATGTAGAATAAAGTAAAGAAACCAGGAAATGAAATGTGAAACTGTGGATGCAATGAGGTCTTAAGTAATAATAACTTTGTTAGGTAAGTGATAACGGATTTTTTTTTGTATAACCAAATAAAGATCCAAATTTATTTGGAAATTAATTGCAATCAATTGAATTTATTGCAATTAAATGGATTTAATATTTAATAGTTATGTAATTATTATTTGGAAGAAATTGGAGTTATTTCTAATAAGTATGAACCTAATGTTAATTTTTCTTATAGGATTGACAATTGATATGGAATGAAAAGAAGAAAATTTGGGTCAGTAAAATTTGGAATTTATGCATAATAAAATGGATTCTAACGTTAAATACTACGTTATTGAGATTTAAATTAGACTTAAAGAATAATGATGTGAATCAGGAACTAATGTTTATGGCATCTTTATTTTAGGTGAAAGTTGAGAATATAAAGATTTAAAAATCTAAAGTATGGGTTTTGAGAATATAATTTATAAAATTCTTAAATATAAGAAAGTGTAGAAATTAACATTGCAATTAATATACTGTCAACTTTTAATTCACAGCTAAGCCTGTTAAATCTTTTCAATTGATTACGAATCATATAAGAAATAAAATTTGGCCAATTTTAGAATTTAATATAAAATTTGGATTTTTATAATTTATTTAATTTATTTAATGAATATTAAAAATAGCCATTTTGGCCACGGACTCGGATTTCGACGAAACCAGTTTCATCGGATCCGTATCGGTGAATTATTATAGGGTTTCAAGTTTCGTATCGATCGGACTTGTCGTTTGATCGTACGGGCGTGAAACGCCTTGAAATCAATTTTAATAAAATCAATTTGAAATCAATTTAGAAATTTTGTTTTCAGCATAACTTCTTCATATGATCAAATTTGGACGTGAAACTTTTTCCATCGCGTTCAGAATATTTTAAATTACCAATTTGGATATTTAGATTTACGAAATTTCGTTCCGGAGACATAGCGGGCTTTTTGGGCCATAGTTTGTTCCGCACGTTCATTCTACGGTCTATCTACGCTACCTCTAACCCTCTATATAAACCCAGCTATTCAGCCCTAGCCTCCGCCTAATTTCATTTATCTGCGCGTATTTTCTTCAAGCTTCTCTTCTTCTTCAATGGGGGTTAACCCTAGATCCAGTCAGTTCAGAAACAAAATGAAAATTCAAAATCTCCAGAAAAATTCCACAAAAATATATGTCGATCTTCTCGAAACACGTAATCCCATGGTGAAATTCGTTTTTCAGTCGGAGTTACCGTTTACCCAGAATAAATTCAAACAGTTCGTGGCCGTTCATCAGCGTCGCATCAAAGTTCGCCTGATCGAAATTCTGTTTCTAGGTTTTGGAGAGGGAACCGAGGGGATCGCATCTATGTGGTTAGTTTGGCGTTTCGACGGTCATATTTGCGGCAAAAATTCAATAGGGTTTCATGTTTTAGGCTTGCGCTGGAACTTGCGTGCGTTTGCTTCTGGAAAGAAGATGGTAGCCGTGTGCGTGATAGTGGAGGATGACGTGGCAAGAGTATGAAATGTGTCCTCCTTTTGTTGTTTTTAATTTTGAAATTCAAGTGCAATAATCGCTATAACTTTTACATACGACCTCGGATTCACGCGAAATTTTTTTTGTTAGGATCGTAATTTAATTCCGGACTTGATGACGCTGGTTTGGATGAATTCCGAGACGGGCGAATTTTTGGGTTTAAATCGAATTTAAATTCGATTTAAATTCAAAAGGTGAGTGTTTTAACCCACTCACAACTACTAGAAGCTTTTATGTTTGTTTAAATTAATTTTAGAAATGAATAGAAATTTATTTATGAGTATTTGGCATGTTTATTTCACTCATATTTGTTGAATTGCATTTATTAAATTTAACTGTTAATTTAATTTATTTATTGCGTATTAATTGATAGTTAGAATTTATTTGTTTGCCTATAAACTGCTAGTTAACAGTTATATAGATTATTACTGAATATAAACTGTTAGATTAATAGTTGTTAAATTTAATCTGAATAAAATTGCCAGTTATTACCTGTTATATATTATCAAATATAAATTGTTATTGATTGATATTGCTTGATGATTGTGATTGGATGATGGGTGATGTTGATGGATGTTTTATTGTATATCATTAAATTGCAAATTATCATGCATATTTCCTTTCATTCGGGATTGTGGTTTGAAATGATATATAACCGCAAAATTTTATATCTTTTAAATTGAGGATTGAAATGATAAATATCCATATCACTTGACCATAGGATAGAAAATTATATACAGGCACCGCGGTATATATATAACTATTTAAATGTGATTTCTATGGTTTGGATGGAATAGGGTTTATAATAATCTTAAATTTTATATTGTATAAATATTTTTCTTCCATATATATATACATATAAAGTTGAAAATTTTGAAATTAAAAGGTGTATAAAAATCTTTATTAAAAATGGAAGAAAATTAAGAAAATGGAGTTTAATAATTTATATCATATGTTTAAATGTTAAGTTTGGAAATTTTAAGATATGATATTTATAATTGGATTTTTCCCAAAATAAATTAAAATGAATATTCTAGTATAATTTGAATTGGGAAAAATATATATATATTTTATTACTAGAAATTGAAGTCTTATTATTTATGGATTTTATATGAATATTCAAGACTAATTAATAGAACAATTGATTTGTTGAAAGAATAAAATCCAACTTTAGTTTGAAATATTGATACTCAAAATGGATATACGTATATATAAATAAATTGAAGTGGTTTTGGAACTTGAGAGAGATAATATAAATTTTGGTTTAGACTTTAATAAAGAAATGTATTTGTAAAGCCATGAGAACTATTTTCTTTACAAAGTAACATTTAAGTTAAACCATTTAATTCATATACCGTTGAATGTCCAAACCATTCAAGTTTTAGACGTTATGGTTTTAAATTATGATTTTCAAAATACTATGCTTTGAAAATATTTGATTTTCAGACGTTTTGAAGTTAAAGCATTTTGATTTTGGAAAAGAATTATATTTGGGATAAGTGATAAAATATGGTTTTGGGTTTTGAAATGATATCGTATTCATGGTTATGAAATGGAATGTTTATTCTGATTTTTAAAGTATAACCTATTTTTAAATGACCGCGGTGTTATAATAACGATGGGTTGGCAAAGAGACCGCGATCGGATATCTGACATACTCTCTGTCGATACCGAAAACCACTTTGACTAACCGTGTATGCGGTGGAGATTCCAGAATGAAGTAGGTGGTGGCGACGTTTCCTGTAAGGTAAATACGTGGACCCGACTCCCGTGAGTTGGCATAAGGTGGCTAAAACAGGAGCTATTCCCAGGCCAATGAGGTGATACCTATAATCGGACACTCCTCTTCGATATTATACTATGACTTTGGATTGATTCAGTGGCCACTTTTATTTTGATTTTGGGGAGTTTGTTCGAGGTGGGCGGTAACTGCGGCTACGCGTTTCCACCAGCCTGGGTACGCAATTGGTATATCTACCCTGGCATTGCCTAGTTGTGCCGTGTCACCTACCCTATCGTGCCTTTACTACGAGTTTCTATTTGTGTCGTACCTATGGAGTATCCTCTGGTAGCCTCCCGATCAGGAGGTATTACGGTACTGTATAGACTATTGGCATTTTACATGTTAAGGTGGAAAATGTAAAGCCTTAACGCTATTTAAAAGTAAGTTTACTTTACAAATAGACACTATTATAATAGCGCAATATACTACATAGTAAATAGTTTAACGGATCCTTAGGAGATGTAAATCCCGAGCATCTCTTGAGTTACTGCACTCATATTTATTTCTGTTAATTTAACTCACATAAGATCTTTTAGTTCTGACTCGAGTGTTTTTGTCTTTTCAAATTCGCTCGGGTCAGTCCGAGCGTTTCAGGATCGAAGACTTTAGCTTTGAAGGACGAAGACGAAGGAGTCGTATTGTTATTATATATAGTATTGCACCACACTCATACTATTCCGCTGCATTGTTTGTATTGGTATGTGTAACTCTGATATTTATTGTATAAAGAAGAATTAACTGTTTTGTAACCGTTTATGAACTGTATATAATTATTATATTTTATCCTTCCGCTGTGAGATTCTATTTTGTTTTATTTCTTCTCTGTTTTTCTTATTTACCCCATAACAATCCGCCCTTGCGTATGCTTTGAATTGGTACGTGTGTCGGTTTAAAGTGTGCGAAAAGGCGGGATGTTACAGCCGCTTGGGCCTGCATGCGCCAAAATGGCTATTTTTCGATCGGATGTGTCTGTTCGTTTGAACGGTAACCAAATGCGGCCATTTCCTTCCAGACGTGCGCATACAATGGTCACTGCTGTTGGTTTAAGGATCGCAACCTTTTAAACAGTCACGACCGCTCCAAATAAGCACCTCCTCCAGTCTATAAATAAGAGGCCAGAATTTGAGAATTATTCATTCAGTTTACTCTCGGATTCTGTTCCTTCTTCCTGCTATATCTCTTTTCTAGTGCTATAATCTCTTCAGTTCGTCCGCGCTCCGTCTGAAACCACCACGCTGCGGGGCTGGTTCGTTTCATCCTGCGAAACAAATTGCTAACACCCGTAAAACTACGTATGGCGGCAATATTGTTTCAAGGAAACAGTTTCTATTAGACTTGGACACTTTAATCAGTAATACGTTTCATGCAGATCCGCTCACGCATTTTGGTGTTATAATTTATCAAAATTAATTGATAAATTAGTGACAATTTTTGACGTTACTACTTCCGCATTATTCTGTAACTATTATTGAAGTTACAATTGGTTTCGTAACACTTTTCGGTAGTTGCGACTAACATATTTTTATGCTATAAACAATGAAAAAGGATCAATAATATCGCATATACAGATATGGTGCTAGAATTAGTTATTATCATTTACAGTTTGCATTCTGCTATTCGTTCCAAAAACTAGAATATTTTGAAATATTGTACTTCCATTAGATTTTATGAGGCTATAAGTTATATATATTAACATGATATATTTAGCATATGGTGCTCTTGGTGAGTGAGAGAGTCCGAAATACTAGGTCCTCTTCCGCCTTCATTCCATGTTCCCTTCACGTAAAACCATATCACATATTATGATATAGTTCAGCATACACACACGTGTGTGTGTGTATAGGGTTAGGATCGACTACATCTCATTTTTGCTACACCTCAAATCCCTTTGATTTTAACCACATGTTCCGAATTAAATAATATACTTTCTCTCTCCTAAAGTGATATGAGAGAGAGACATATAATCTAATTTGGAACATGCGTTTGAAATCAGGGGGATTTGAGGCGTAGCAAAAGTCAGGTGCAGCCGATCCTTGCCCATACACACACTACACATCTATGTACAATAAGTAAATAAATTTAAGAAAAACATACCTGGTTTGCAGAAGCTGCAACACCAAATTTAAATTCATTAGAGAACATAGACCTTCCTATATCAACTTCAAGTGGAACTAAAATGGTCCATGGTTGGGGTATGGGTGCTGTATTTTGGCTATCAAAGCATGCAATATGAGTATTTGACCTCTTGCTCCTGTAACTAATGGTCAACTTTTCCTTTGAAAGAGAAAGACTGGCATCATGTTTACTGAATGCTATTAGAGATGGATCACCTGTCCAATTTGCATGTTCAGAAGTTGAGCCATGGTTTGTTTATTTTAATTGAAGGGGTTCCCTTTTCTTGCTTGTGATTAGTAATACACCTATGTGCATATTTTTATAGAGGCTGGGAGCCTGTAAAAATAGTGTACGTATCTTGGCAGTTTGATTGGCAATGCAGCTTTTATGTACTTAATGGAGATTAAAAAGTAACTTAAAAAATTAACATAAGCAATAGACCATAGCCGCCAGGTGGGGTTTCAATTGCATATAAGAGTTGGTTGCAAGAATAATGCGATTGACATTTGAATGCACATATTATAGTTTTTAATTATACTTTATAATTCTATATTGAATTTAGTTTTATCTAATTGGTGGTACTGGATGATCATCTAATACTATTTTTCATGAAGATGCAAGCAGATATTATAGTTTGTCATTTGCTTCTGCTATGGATAAAATTTTGAAGCCATACAATTATTTTAGTTACTCTTCTTACAAATATAAGGTACACTCATGGGTTACAAGTATAACTATTGGTCAACCACTAAGTAAAAGTCAATGCTGCGTTAGCTCTACACTTAGGTGAAATAAATTCGAAGCAGATATGCTCATTGTGCTGTTAACATCGTTGAAAACATATTTATGCCTAGCAATGATGAGAGGAATGCAAGTCAATAAAGAAATATGAGAATCAATATGGTTGTTGAATGCAAACAGTGTTGGATGGTGTTGTACTCGTATGCGTATCCCAAAAATCAGAACTTGAATCCAAATTCATATCAGCTGACATTTCAAAATGCATACCCATATCTGCATATCGTGTCTATCCAAAACGATGCAGATATTTGAAAATGCATTTTCATATTTACATCATGTCTGTAATCAGAACAATGCAGATACTTTTTGATATCCAAAAATATTGTTGAAGTTTAAAGAGTTTTAATTTTAGCTGTTGTTTCTTCAAGTGTCCCTTTGATCTGGTAGCATTGTGTGTGTTAATATTCCAAGGCGTCTCTTTGGTTTATGTTTATTTTTCACAGAAAATTTGTATCGAAGTCTAGGCTATCTAGGCTATGCAGTTGTGTTTTGGTATTTATATTCTTGTAATACTTTGTTTTCAAGTCGCATGAAAAAGAAATCATGTTGCAGGTTGTTCTTCTATTTATTTTTAAACTATGGTTCCAAGACAAAAACTATTTATTTTTAAGTATAGAACATTTTGAAATTTGTTGCATTCAATCTCACCAAGCATAGGAAGAGAAAATCATTTGTAACAGTGAATGAGACAATATTGTCAAAAATCAAACTAGCTTAAATTAATAATCAGATCATATAGTTGTGTTCACGATGGAAATGCATGATTTTTGCGAGTGATGGGAGAGTTTTTACTGACTTATAGAAGGAAATTTTTTAAGATGAGAGGAATTAGGCGAAAGGTCGAATTCAAGCACCTCGGTTGATTTGGAGCACGACACTTAGCTTGGAGGAGCGTTAGGTGGTGGCGAACCCGAGAAAAATGGAAGACGATTTTTCTGTGGAATGGGAAAATGTGGCGAACTCGCGGTAGGGTTTGGGGTAGGGTTTTGTTAAGGGTCGTTGTCATGGAAATGGCGATGTGGAAGAGGCGAGTGAGATGTGTAGTCGGGGGGAAAAGTTTGGGAAAGTCATGGCGAACGTAGTGGTGAAGTTTTGTGGTATACGGTGGTGGGTGGTGGTGCAGAGAGGTAGAGGGGGTGGCTCGACTATCTTCAGGGTTTGGGTACCCGTTCGAAAATTCAAACTGGGCTTGGATGGCGTGTTTCTGGAGGGTCATTGCGACGCGGGGTTGCTAGGCGGCCGATGGAGTTGGTCAGCGGTAAGGTTTCAACCATCAGCAATCGGTGTACATGCACGGTGGTGTGCACGCTATAGTCGGTAGGAAAAAAACAGGAAAGGAAAAAAAAAGAACATGAGGGAAGGGAGAAGATTGGAAGTTGGGTCATGATCTTCTTTGCCATTTTGGGCCGGGTCGATATGTTGTCGACTGGTTGCTTAAAATAAAAACAAGCATAAGTGTTTTAGTAATGGTTAAATTATTGAATGCTAATAATCCTTCAATTTTTTTAAGAACATTGTTTTCTAATTAACAAAATTTTCCAATGGATATGAAGTTCTTGTGTTGTGACCATCTCAGCTAACCCTACAATTTAAACTAAATTTATTAACTAATATGGAACTTAATAAATTTAATAATTAAAGTGAGCTATTAAAAGTAAAAATTATTTGATTAAATCATAAGTAAATAAATAAGTAATTAGATTCTAAATGGTTTAACCTTATGATAATTAATAAAATTTGTTATTGGTTGGATTAGTGATCGGAGTTAACCAAAAATAAATTGTTTATAATTTCTTACATTATAAGTAAATTTGGATAAAATACAAGTAGATTTAGTAATGAAAATTTATTAATTCTGATTGTAAATTGTTAAATGTTAGCATTAAGCATTATTTTAGTTAATGATCTATGTTTTGTTTATTGTCCTTGAATATTTACTTTAACAACATTTGTAACAGATCCCCCTATGTGAATAATTGCCACCCTAAATATAAATTGTTTATTTTAAACAATTTTCCCTTTTTAAATTTATTGCTTGAATTCGAGGAAACCAGAATCGAATATCAGCGTTATCCGGAACCACTTCGATTTGAAAATCACTGCGAACTTGTACGGGTCTGATTTTAGAGTTACCATGCTGGAATTGGATTAATTTGACAAAATCAACTATTTTAAATAAGTAACTGTCCTTGGACATTATGATTTTATCGATGGATTTCTATTAAAGGGTTTTGGTTATAATCAGATAAAAACTCGTCGTGTTATATGAGTTACCCTAGTTTTAAATGATTTTTATAACTTAAATAATTTGAAATTTGGTTGGTTTTACTCACGCTGGTTTCCACCCTGACTCGGGTGTTACTTTATTGTAATGCTCGGGTCAGACCGTGTATTACAAAATTTTCAGGTTAGGACGTTTTTGGAGCCCAGAGACGAGCTTGAAGATATAGGCGTATTGCACGTATTGACTATTTTCCGCTGTGTATTATAGGTTGTTTTATTCATTATTTAGGGACAATTTATTTTAGTTGTCCAAATTATTTGTTGATAATTGTACCATGATACCTTGTATATAGATTAACAGTTGCAGCTTTTTTATAAAATGATGCTATTGTATATTATATTTTGTTTCTGCTGCGATTATGAGATTCTATGTTATTGTTTCTACTTTCTTCTTTTATCTCTTTTCTTCTTAACCCTAACAACCTGATATTTCCGGCTCCCGATTGCTTGGCACTCTATACAATGGACGTATTGGTGTCGATTTTCGAGAGTCGAAAATCGCCCGGCCGTTACATGTGGTATCAAAGCTGAAGTTAAGCGAGAACCTTGGCTCTGGTGGGGATTACTCATTAGAGATAGGGTCGATAGTAGCATAAAATGAGTCGAATGTAGTACATATGTGGGCTTACTTATTACTTTCTTATATAATGATTTCAAAAATGATTTTTAAATGTTTTTGATATATAAAAGAAATAGTTTTTGTAGATTATTGTAGTATATCAAGGTGATTGGTTGTAATTATTATAATCAATTAAAATTATTTGACTTAAGTGGTAAAAAATATACAGCCAAATAGAATTTGGATAAAAATGAACCAAGCAAGTAAGTTAAGCTAAAAATAGATTGAAACCTAAATTTAAATCACAGAAAATTCAAAAGAATTTTCAAAGTATTTGAAATAAGTTACCCTGATTATATTTTTCCAGTAAATTATGATGGAATGTATGATGTGTTTGATTTCTAGATATGATAATTATCATAGATTGGGTATTGTGTCTTAATAAATGATTTTTATTATAGAATAAACAATGATGAAACTTAGTGAAATGTTTTAAGGAAGTAAAATTATATAAGCATGACTTAGTTTGAAATGGATCTTAAGTGGGAGTTTTCGGAATCTATTCCCAGAAATTTTGAAACAGTTTCAAAGTGTTGGAGGAAATAATAAATGTTATTATTTAGAACATTTTTGCATATAGAAATTTTTGTTTAAAACAAGAGTTGTTTGAAGATGAATTTGTTTTGGATTAAAAACCAAGAATGGTTTAAAAATTTAAAGTGTGATTTGGTATGTAAATGGGATAAATATGTATTATGTGGATTATATGATTCCAAAATTGATTTAAGATGAATACTGGTTTTTGAATTCTGGAATCGCTCTGAGAATGTGAAGTATAACCCAAAGGAAAATAAATTTTTTAACTTATAAGTGGGAAGTGATATTAATAAGAATTGGATTTGGAATGAAAATTTTAAATTGAGTAAGGTTAAATGGATTGAATGGAATGGAAATTTACTCAGGACAAGTTAATTAAGTTTTGAACTTATGACCTGAATTGGAAATTTCAAGGTGAAACTAAGATTTAACTTATGAGAGTTAAATGAATTAAATTGTAAAAGAAAAGATATGGATTTGATGAGAGTTGCAAAAGGGAAGAAATGTGTGTAAATGATTTCAAAATGATTTATTGAAATTAAAACGGGTTTCGAATCCTGGAAATGTGTGATGGATATAGTTGATTGGTGTTTTAGATAATTTGAAGGTTTATTTACTTTGATATATCCTGCTATCATCTTGTTTATTGTTTACAGTATATAAAACTGTAAATTGGATTATTTCGAATAAATTAAAAAGTGGATTGAAATGATATATCCATTACCGAAATTAAATGGAAATAAAACTTTATTTTGAAACTATCTAAATCATTTTGATTTTCAGAAATAAAATGAATTTATGGAATGGAACTATTTTGAACTTAAGTTTGAAATGTTGAAAGAAATGGGCTAAAACTTTTGAAGTCATAATTGGGAAATAAATTGAATTCCGAAAATCGATTGTTCTAAAAAGATTTGGACTCTTACTCGAATCTTAAAATAAGTTTAAGTAAGGGTAATTTAAATGAATATTTGAAATTTGGGCTCAGAATTGAATTATTTTAAAGACTTGGGTTGTTAAATTAAATATTAAGGGTTAATTTGATTTAAGTGATTAAATCGGTATTTTGAAAACCAAACTCGAATTTATATAAATCGAGATGGCCTAAAATTTGAAAATGGAATTGGAAATAATTCAAATTGGAATTGAATGGAATTAATTGGAATTGTGATCGAAGTTGAATTAGTTCGAATTAAATTAGAAATTGATTTGAATTGGAATGGGAATCGAAGTTAATTTAAATTTGAATCTGGATTGAAACAATTTAAATGGAAGTGGAAAATGGAAATTCATTTAAATTGGAGATTGGAAACTGAATCAGTTTGACTCTGAAACTAATTTTAAATAAATTATTTTAATATAAACTGTTTTAACTCTATCTTCTTAAATATTCTAATTATTTTTATTTTCTTTTCAAGCTATTTACTATACAAACCATTCTTTTTAAAACTCAAACTATCTTATATTAACTATTTGACTATTTTACAATGATTCAAACTGTTTTCTAAATTCAAACTGGTCAGAGTGGAAATTGGTTATATTTAAATCATGGATTTAAATACAAATTTGGATAAAATTGAAGTATTAACCCATATGGAAAATTGAAGCAATTCTAAATTGGAACCGAATTGGATATTGAGGCAAAAATGATTTTGAAGTGAAGGAGTATATTTTTGAGTAAATATGATGATTTTAAAATAAAAGGTTGGATAGTATTATAACTAAAACTCACTTTATAATAAGTAAGTAATGCTACAAATGACTTTGAAAAAAGGAAATCGAACTTGAAAATTTTATTTCGCATTAATGAGATTATAAATGTTAGTTATTTATTCAGATTTCCTTGTTGAATTTGTAATCAGAAGAAATGATCTTGGAAAGATATTTGAGGGTACTAAAATTGAGTTTATATAAGTATGAAGTTAACTCAGAAGTTATTGATCTGAAAATTATTCGAGTTGAAGGAATGAATTTATATGTATATGAGAATGAAACTGAAAGGGTTCTGAAACTCATTGATTTTGAAAGGCTTTTGATTTGGCAAAAAATAAAATTTTTGAAATTTGGTAAACCAAATTCGAGAATTATCAATTTTGAAGATATCGATTTTGTGTAAATGAGGTTTATATGTGATGCATATAAAGAGTATGATTTGAAAGGTACTATATATGTATATAATATGATATGTTTTGGGAAAAGATTGGAAAAAAGGCACCCCATTGAGAGTCGAAACTTATAGTAGGAGATCCACTAAGTGGTTCTGCCTAGAAACCTAAGGGCGGGTTCAATGAGATTAGGATCCCAGAGGACGTCCAGACAAAACTCGAGTTCCTGAGGATTGTGTTTAGGATAGCATAATTCGTGTGGCGCTGATGCCAATAGTTACATTGGTATTATGCTATGACGACAACATAACCCTTGTTTAACTACGATCTACTGTGTTTCATAGCGTAAGTCGTGTGCAGTGATTGCCTACGATCTACGTTTGATTTCGTTGGGAAAGCGACGTAGCCTCGGTAGATTATGATCTATGTGTCCATAGAGAAATTTGTGTCGTAATGAGTGCATACAGTCTACATTGGGAATCGACTGGTGTAGTCTATGATCTATGTGGTAAAGTTTCATTTCGTAGCGTAATTCGATTGGCGCTGATGCTTACAGTTACACGCGTTTTGCTGTGATGGCAACGCAACCCTGGGTGTAGCTGCGATCTATTGCAGTTCTCATGGCGAAGTCGAGGGCCGTGGATGTCTATAGTTTTCTTATGGATTTCACCAGGATGGCAAGGTAATCATCGTGCTAACTATGATCCATGGGAGGGGGTGCTGATTTCCATAACATTTTTGAAAAGGTTTTCAAGTATTTTCACTGAATGTTGAAAACGGGTCTACTAAGTACTTGTAGATTTTCAGTCCTATGCTTGATCAACTTATGACCGAATTTCTGTGGGAACGAGGATGAACTTGTTAAGACATCGAGTTATAAAAAGTATTTTTATGTAAAATTAGCTTGGTGATACTATATAAGTTAAAGTGTTTTAAAAATTGTATAATAAAAGAGTAAGGAGTTAAAATATTTAAAGAATGATCTAACTAACAATAAACATCAAAATTCTAATTCTCGCTTCGTTCCTTTTCGAGGACGAAAAGTTCTAAAGGGGAGAGGAATGTGATGACTCGGATTTTCAGATGTTTGTTATTGGGTGATTAACTGTTTTCGATTATTGAAATATTAATTTATTAAGTCGAACAAATAAATTTCAGATAATTAAAATATCTTAATATATATGTATTGATTAAAAACTATATTTAATCTTAAATTTTAAAGTTCCTGGGTATGATAAATTATATGTATATGTAAACTCCACCATTTAAATTAAGATAAAATATCCATGAATATATATAGATAAATATATACATAAGCTTTATGATAATTAAAAATATATATACACATGTATATAAGTATATAAATATGTGTATATGCATATATGAAGGAATGTAAATGAGAATGTGTATAAATGAAAATGTAGATACATACATATATGAGGGAAAATATATGTAGGTAAAAGTATATGTTAATATAAAATAATGTATATGTAAATCCCTTAATATATATATAGTGTATGGAAGTAAATGTTTATACTTAGCGAAACATCATCATGGTAAGTATTTAATTTTAGCAAGCAAAACATAAAATCAAGTCCCATAAAATAGCAAATTAACTCATATAATCAAATCAACCTTCATATGAATCAAATCAAAATAAAACAAAAGTAAAATAAAATAAGAAATTTAAGGCATGTATATGAACAACAGGTTTCAGCCTCTTATTTATTTGTTCCGCTCATCTACATACCCTATGTTATCACACATATATCATTCTAGTTGTTTGCGCCAAAATTGGTCACAAACCCCAAACGTCGTGAAATCACCAATATATGAATATAGATCAACAATATCCGGACACAAATCTCAAATTAAGGCAAAATAGAGAACAACAATTCAGGAATAACAAACAATGACACGAGATTTATAGTGGTTTGGCTATCTCTGACCTACATACACTTCGAATAACAATCCTTCTATTGATGTTCTTCGCAGATTACAATTGATCATAGCAGATTACAATGAAGAAATTTAAGTACAACAGTAATGATGAAGTGCAACGTTGAATCCGGTAGAGTCTGGACATCAAATAGCCAAAACGATCACTTTTTTGTAGGCTCTAGGGGCTATTTATAGGCGTAGTAGGTTGATACCTTGCTCATACTTCGGGAGACTCCTTCTGGCATGTGAGTGGGCCCACGCGATCGATCTCACGAAGTTTCGACTCCCTTGGTGTCGATCAAAGGCACGTGCTTGCTCGTGATGTGGAACGATAAACTAGGGTAGATCAATATTCTTCGCCGCGTTGAACGCTTCTCCCCTCGTGTCGTGGACACTCTTCATTCGTATCCACGCATCGTGCTCAGTCGCATCCATTATTTCACAACGTTATGTTCGCATCCATCTATCCACTCCCTTGTGCGTATCGATTCCAGGGTTACATTTCGTGTCGATTCGGTAATTGTCGATTGATACGAAGTGACCACATGGAATGTGTCTGATCGATACGATATGTAGACGAAACGGGGACCAACGGATGGATACGAAAATCGTTCTCAATATGGATACGAATGAGGCCCTACCTAATGGATACGAACCAGAGAAACTTCTGATGGATACGAAAGCATCAATTTCCCCATGACCGATACGAAATCATCGATTCGAAGTGCGCTGCCAGTCTCCATCCCGATCGATGCGAACGTCATCGATGCGAACCTAAGCCGATCGATACGAACAATATTGATTCGAAATACTGCTTGTTGACCGATACGAAATGCATCGATACGAACCACCATTCACGTACTTTAACCCATCCATATCTCGAGCATACGAACTTTGATTGACCTGAAAATTGTAACATGGCCTCCCCTTGCCTTGATCATCATTCCCAATCGATCTTCCCTCGATTGGAGCTTGGCCAGATTTAGAAGATATCGATCACAACCTCTTTTCTAATCGATCTCGCATCCTGACATCCATCCTTTCCTTGCTACTCTGTTGATATTCTAGCCTTGACCAAAGGGTGGGATAACATTTGCCCCCCAAAACATACCTTGTGATAAGAAGGTGTGTTTTGAATAGTTTCGAATCCAATATCTGAAGTCCATAGCCATATCATCCGTGTGCACCGTTCTTGACTACTCTGAGTCGATGTCCGATTCTAAATCCAGTAACCAAAGCCATCACCAATAATATATCCATACGAATTCGATAACCGAGTCCTAATCCATCCTTATCTAATAACTTAATCCGGGTTATTGTCAAGCGCAATCCACACTTGACAACCGTGGTCTAGTGTCCCTAGACGTCGTATAATGCCATGGCTTAAGTCCTAAGCCAAACCCTGGTCACTTCGGATCCTTGTCGAGCATAGTCCATACCCGATGACCTGTAATAATAACGACAATGTAGGACCTAAGTCCTAAGCCGAATCCTGGTCACTCCGGACCCTTAGCAAGCATGGTCCATAATCAACGACCTGAATAAGTCGATTTGCCACATTCGGGCAAAGCGACTCACCCCTTGCCAAGTATAATCCATACCCGATGATCGTTTACCAAAAACCAATCAAAAATCCAATCAAAATCCAATCCAAAATCAAAACCAAATCAGGAAATCAAAAATCCACATCCAAAACCAAAACAACATCCAAACACGAGAATAATCATCCAAACAGAAGTCCAAACCAAAAAACAAACAGAATCAGGAGTTCAAGCCAAACTCCAAAACCAAGCCAGAAAAACGAGTATCCAATCCTAAAAAACAGATTTCACAAGCCATAACATCATGGTTTATCACCATTCAGAGCATGCCTAGGGGCCATCTCCGTCCCCGTACATGAGTAAATGACTTTGTCGTTTGCCAATAGCTTGCTACTTTTACATAACATACCAGTCAATTGATAACCAATCGACCATCATCCCTGGGCCTAACACCATCATTGTTTAAGGTAGACGGTGCTCACAACTGCTCCACCGCTGCATTTCGAGCCCCGACATACTGCCTCAACTGTCCATTCCTCACCTGCTCCTCAATTAGTCCTTTAAGTGCCTGTAGCTGTTGGTATCGTGCCCATCCAAATCGTGGAAGAATAGTGCCTTCTTGATGCCCTTTCACATTCAGAAGGTTCTCTCCTAGCCGGCCTTCGGTAGGGAAGGCGCTTCCAGGTTTCGTTGAATATCCGCTCCATTGTTTCATTCAATCCTGTAAATGTAGAGAATTTAGGCTCTCTCCATCGTTTCTTATCTTTTTCTGAGCCATCATCAAACTTCCTTTTTCCTTTACCTTTATCCTTATTCGAGATTCCGCCAGATGGCCCTCCATCCTCAGCCGCATTCACCTCCCTTAACTTTAAATCTATACATGCATCATCTTGTCGGACGAATCTCTCAGCTTCGTGAAAGAATTCCCCAAGGTCCAGTGGTGGGTCCCGTATCAGAGATACTTTGAAATCTGAATCCTCTCTGACTCCTGAAACTGCTTCCATTAAAACCATCGATGGATTCGGCTGATCTACCCAAGCAATTGCCGCATTGAATCGAGTTAAGAAAGCTCTGAGTGATTCATCTGTCCTTTACTTTATCGACCTTAACGCCTTCACATTCTTCGGTCTTTTAATATGAACCTGAAACTGCTTCAGAAACCTGTCCACCAGTTCCATCCATGTCCCGATAGATCCCTCTTCCAGCTGTCTGAACCACATTGTAGCTATGTCCGTTAAGTACAGAGGGAAACATTGGGCCATAACTTCCTCCGATGCCCCCAGCACTTCCATATGTCTTGTGTATCTCATCAAGTGATAAGTTGAATCATCCTTGCCATTATATACTTCCACGTTAGGTAGCTTGAACTCTGGTGGATTCCGAGCTATCCTGATTTCATGAGTAAATGGACTCCTATTACTCCTTCTAAATCTCTATTGATCAAACCTCCGTCCATGGTTCGCCTGATAATCTCAGCCAATCCAGCATTGTCTGTCAGGGTTGCCCCCTGAGTCCCCGAAGGAATTCCAGTACATACTCTTCATCCCGCGCTCTTACATTCCTGCCAGCATGCTGTTGTGTGGTGCTGACTGGCATCCCTCCGTGAACTGGTTCATTGTTGTTGTGGGTGTGTCGCCGAGCCTGGGACTATCTGGATTAACAGGTGCATACTGATTAGGGATTGCACCTTGTTCAGCTGTTTCATTTGATTGCCTCTTTGGTCCTTCTATTCCAGCTCCATGGATCTGAACTCCTGAAGCTCCGACTGCCCCTATTTGTCCAACCTGTCTGAGGAGGTTCTACGTCATTTCCTCCTGCCTTTGCAGAAACTCTTCATGCATAGCTCCCATCATCATTTCCATTCATCTCGGGTGATGAAAGCTGAAGTCTGGTTGGCTCCGGATGAAGCCTCTTGGCATCCTTCATGTTGACTTCTCCCTGTCCTTTATCTTCTACTCGTTTGCCTTGTCATAGCTCTCTAGATTTGAATCCTTACACCTTCAAACCTGAATCCCAAATCTGGTATAGCGGGTGCTAGTTGTTCTCAGTGAAAGCACCAAAGTGTTTGCACCAAAATTGGTCACAAACCCCGAAAGTCGTGAAAGCACCAATATATGAATATAGATCAGCAATATCTGGGCACAAATCTCAAATCCAAGCAAAATAGAGAACAACAATTCAGGAATAACAAACAATGACACGAGTTTTATAGTGGTTCGGCTATCTTCGACCTACGTCCACTTCGAATGATAATCCATTTATTGATGTTCTTCGTTGATTATAGTTGATCACGTCGGATTACAATGAAGAAATTTAAGTACAACAACAATGATGAAGTGCAAATTTGAATCTGGCAGAGTCTAGACGTTAGATAGCCAAAAGGATCCCTTTTCTTTAGGCTCTAGGGGGCTATTTATAGGCGTAGTAGGCTGATACCTCGCTCAAACTTTGGGAGACTCCTTCTGGCACGTGAGTGGGCCCACGCGATTGATCCCATGAAGTTTTGACTCGATTCGTGATCGATACGAACCAATTTCGTATCGATCAAGATTTTTCCCAATGGAGTTGAAACTTGGCATGAACCTTCCTTGGCTTGTACGTAAGCTCCTGTGAAAATTTCATGGCATTTGGACCTATGGATTGTGAGATACGATCGATGCAATCTCGTATTTTTTGAAGGCTCCTGAGTTCGAATCCATAGTTTCGTATCAGTCCCCTTCGTGTGGATCAAAGGCACGTGCTTGCTTGTGACGTGGTATGATAAACTAGAGTGATCCATATTCTTCGCCGCGTTGAACGCTTCTCCCCTCGTGTTGTGGACGCTCTTCGTTCGTATCCACACATCGTGCTCACTTGCATCCATGATTTCATAACGTCATGTTTGCATCCATCGATCCATTCCCTTTTCGTATCGATTCCAGGGGTGCATTTCATGTTGATTCGGTAAATGTCAATCGATACGAAGTGACCACATGGAACGTGTCTGATCGATACGATATGTGGACGAAACGGGGACCAACGGATGGATACGAAAATTGTTCTCGGAATGGATTTAAGGGTTTCAATGGCTTTTTTGTAATATAAGTAATGATGTAAATAATTATTTTCTAATAGTTTACGTATATTTATAAAGATGTTATTTAAAATATATAAATGGTATTTAAAAGTGAAGCAAGAAATTTTGCAAATGAATTTTTGAAAAGTATTAAAGATGATTTATTTACAAATGAAGTTTTAAATTAAAAATTGCAAGTAAAATTTATATAAGTTTCTTTGAATGTAGAATTTAAAGATTTTATATAAATGGAAAAAAAATTGATTTGCGAAGTTTATTCATAGTAATATACTTGGCAAATCAATTTGAATCTCTATTTTGCAAGTATATTTTGGAATATTTAATTGATTTTGAAGTACTAATAGTAAATTTATTGGTTCATTTACTGTTTAAATTTTTTTTTGAACCATAATAAATGTTTTTCTATGATTTGAATATTCATTTTAAAAAAGTGTGTGAAATTAATTATGAAGATATGAAATTTTAAACTTTGATTTAGAAATTTAATGTAAGATTTGAATGTTCTATTAGTTTCAGTTTAATAATCTTGAGTTTATACTTATTTTAAGAATAATGAGTCTAATAAATTATCGGATTTAAGGAACTTTAAAGTTTATTATAATGCTTTGATCCAAATTTCTGACATTGTTTTAGACCGTTGAAAAATCTTTTCATAATGCTATGAGGATATTTTAAATATATCTTATATTTCTACTAAGTGAATGAGGTTAAATGTTTTAACTTAATTTTTAGATATGTTAAAATATTAATATTTTCTCTTCAAGGGCAAATACCAAAAGCTTAAAATTTTATTCAATAACCGAATGGAGTTATAAAAATAAGTAGGACAGTAGAAGCTTAAGTAATATTTTTTTTTTGAAATGATTCATTAATGACTTAAATATTTAATGGAAACCAAATTATGTAAGTGATTGATCTTTATATAAATAAATGAATGAAAGGTAAATGATGGTAAAAAAACCAATCGAATAGACTTAAATAAATTTAAAATTCATGTTGTTTGGCTGATGGTAAGTTTGGGAAAGAATACTTCTAGTTGTTGAGGTTGTTTGACTAATATATTAAGTAATTATCTAAGGCTGTTGAGCATATGGTACACTTGATAGTTTATTCATCACCTTGCATGATTTAAGATTTCTGAACTAAACAAACCATTGGTTACTATGGATGTATGACGTATTCTTTGGTTGCATAAATGGTTGTATTGTTTGTTTGTATATGTTTTATTTTTGAAATATGATACATATATTGCAATTATTAATATTATTGTTTCCCGGACCTCTCTATACAAAGGAGACTCCGCCAAAATTTAAGACTTTGATTTTTTTTGTAAACTTGAGTTATTTTTCTTATTTTTATTAAACTTAAATATGTAGGTTTAATTGTTTATAAATTGTTTGTTTAAATAAAACATAACATATTTTTGGATTTCTTCTTGTTTCTTTTCGGGCACAAAAAGTTTTGATGGGAGAGATTGTAATGACCGACATTTTCAAACATTTAAAAGTATTAAATTAAATAAGATTTTTAAATAAAATTGTTAGGAATAAAAAAATTAAGATTTTATTGATACAAATTAGATTATATTACAAATTACGAGCTTAATTAAAATTTCTATTAATGACATATGTATGCAATAATATATGGATGATAACAAATGTTAGTGTGTATTTTGATAATATTGGTTTGAAAGATATTAACAATTGTCTGAATGTCAATTTTAATTGATTGGAATAATAAATGTTAATAAGGAATAATAAATGTTTCTTTATTAAAAAAGAATCATATGTTTATTTATTTAAAATATTTGGTAGCTAAAAGATTGATTCCAGAGATGATAAACTATTATTTGGTAAGAAATGTATAATACCTGTTTGTATCCAATAGTGCATAAATATGTTTAAATCACTGTTTGATAGGAAATAATTTATCTATTTTTCATTACATTTATTTAGTCCATTTTGATATTCACCTTTATAATCAATTGAAATTATTGTAATTGAATAATTTCAATTAATAAGAGAGAGAACATTAAATTGTAAGTTTATAAGTGTAATTAAACGTACCTTATGTTCTGTGAAAATATAAGAAAATTTTGATCTAATGAAAAGAAGAACGTTTATATCAAATAAAATGAATGTTTCATTTGTGAATGTAGATTTAATTTCATTAGAGTGAAGAATAGAATGATTTGTTAAAAAAAAGAAATATATATTTATTTGAACGCTGTTTTAGCATACAGATTGATTACAAGAATATGAATATAATTTAAGTAAGTTATTTATTACTGTGGTGTAAAACAACAAATTTATAAACATGTTTAAATGACTTAAGGAAACAATTGTCCTATTTCTCATCCATTTTGGTTTATCTATTTTGAAATTTAACTTTGTTGTTAATTGCAATTAATGTAATGGAAATATTTAGATTAAAAGGAAAGAAAACGTTGATTACAGTTAATAGATTTGATAAAAGAAACGCACGTTTTGTTTTAAACAGAAATGGTGCTTTAATGGAAATAAAAGATTTGAACGTTTTTATTTTTAAGGTAAGTATAATTTTATTAATTATGCGTAGATAAAAATTTATATGTGTACAAATTGAATATTATTTGAGTGAATGAAATTAATTTGGTTACGTTTTGGAAAAAATTGAATTTCAAAATGTGTATGTGGTCCCTTCATTTCTTTTTTATTTATTTATTGCATGTACGTTTTAAAATAGTCGCCTTATTGTTAAAACTTGGTCCATTCGTTTTTCTTTCGATTTAATACCTAAGCCTAAGCTTTTATGCTATATTTAATTCTTTCCATCTCATTTCTGGTTATAAAAAAATTTATTTTCCTTTGGTTTACAAATTTTCTCATCCCTACATACATTTCCTTATGCATTATCAATGCCTAAAGCATTTAAAACTAAACTACATTTTGTCCCTCCACCTTTATTTCCTTATTATTAAATAATCTATAATTTTATTTCTTCATTTGCATTTTAATTCTCCTAACACCTCATATTCATTTAGTTCACATCTTTTAATACTACGTTTTAAGGTTGTTCATATTTTACTTTATTTCAACTCCTAGTTTATTTATGTATACCTTATTAGCTTTTCATTTGTTTATATCTTCATTCCTTTAGTAATATTTCATTTTGTAATCTCATCTTCTGTAGCTTCATTTTTCAAATAAAACTTTCATCTCTCTCTTCACCTTCCTCCTTCCTTTTTCATTTTTTTCTTCTTTAAATATCCTTCTTCTCTTTTTTTTGCTTCATTTTTAATCTTTTTTGTTTCTTCTTCTTGAAATCTTCTTCTTATTCTTTTTGAAAGCTTCCTTTTCTTTTTCAATTCTTCATCTTCTTTAAATTTTCTTCTTATTTTCCGAACATTCTTCTTTTTTTCAAATCTTTTTCTTCAAATCCAGATCTATAACAACTTCTCTATCTCTTCCAAAACATTCTAAAAAAAGATTAAGATAGAATGAAACAAACCAAAAGAAAGAAGTAGTAGCGGATCCAAATCAGACTAGAAAAGGGAAATCCAGAAGGTGAGTGTTTAAACTCACTCACGAAATACTAAAATTTTATTGCAAGTTAAACCAGGTAATATAGTGATAAAAATTTTATTGTTGGCTTGGAATTTTTATTGATATTTAATCTGAATAGCTAAATTCCAATATGTGATGACTAATAATTACTGTGACATGTTATTGAATTGGTTGATTTGTTGAATTGATGATTTGAATGTTGATTGTATGTTGTGATGGATGCTATTGTGATTGAATGTGTATTTGTTCATTTATTTGATATATCTTTGTTATCACCCTATAGTTTATTGTAATTATACAAATTTTCATATTGATTATTTGCACACTGAAGAAAGATATAAAACCCATGAATTTCAAGTATTTACATTAACGGAAAAATAGAATGTTAAATTTACTATTTGAACCTTAAAAATGATTTTGAGAAGTAAACCGTCGTTACCTTATTTGAAAGTTTTCAAAATTAAATTTTGAAACATTGGCAAGTTTCCATAAAATTAAGTATCGAAACTTTGGAACATTTTTATAAATCAAATCTCTTGAACTATGAAATTTAATTGGGAATGTTCTATAAATTTGTAATTTACTAGAATGAATCTATTGTGAAATCCGTTTTATTTTGAATATGGAAACAATAACATTTCCAGAAATTTGAACTTTCAAAAATCTAGTTATCTGCATTCCTTATTAAATCTACTTTTGATTTAATTTGCATAATAATTTTAGTTCTCACTCGAGTGTATTGTTTTCCTTTAAGCTTGGGTCAGCCTGAGTTTTCCAACATTGAAGACTATTTTCTGGTGGACGAAGATGAAGATTCGGTATATTATTGCTATTTTTTATTTCACTACATTCTGTGTTTCACTGCATTATTTGTTTATTTATGATATATGTATAACTCTGATTTGAATTTGTAAAAGTGTAATCAAATTTTATTTGTAAAACAACTTCATGAACTGTTTATTTGATTATTATATTTTGTCGTTCCACTACGAGATTCTCTATTTTGTTTTTTCTTTCCTTTTTCCTTTTTTTCTTATTTACCCCATCAACAATCCTTCCTTTTGAATGGTTTGATTTTGATATGTGTGGTTTATTGTCGATTTAAATCATCCAAAAATGTGGGTCGTTACAATTGAATATACCATAGAGATCAACACAAGGAAGCGATCAAAACGGTATATAGAAACTAATGGTATGATCATCCAATCAAAAGTTGATAATTGGTACCGAAAATGCTGCTATTTTGCCAGAAATAAGATAAACGGGCAATAGCATTCCAAATTTGGAGAAATGAAATATGACGTCTCACTCAGAATATGATTTACAAATTTATTGTATAAAAATATTCAAGTTTGAAAAATATTTTATTATCATCAAATATTAGCTGATATAAATTTAAATAAAATTACACAACAAAATAAACTTTCATATTAACTGATTAAAATTTACCGTTTTCTATTATAAAGTAGACTATTCCAAATATTAAATTTTCAATTCAAAATTTTATTATTAAAAATTTCACAAAATTCAGTCTATCACATTTTTTAAAAACCAGTTAATTTTATGGGTCGTTACATCTTCAACAGACATTATTTTTGTACTTGGAAGATATGAATGAGCATGAATGAAAAAGACTATTGTGGTGTTTATATTAGTTGCATTGCTTAAATCACATGAGGACAAACTTGTTTGAATACAAAGTGGCTACGGTGTCCTTTCACATCAGAATACTATAGCCACATTGCACAGTTTTAAACATATGGCAGCCACCATTGATGGAAATGAATACAAATTAGCTACAGTGTCCTCTCACATCAGAACATTGTAGCCATGTTGCATGGTTTTAAACACATGGCAACCATTATTAAATGTTTGAATTCAAATTGTCTTTACTCACTTGGCAGCAAGTGATGGTGTTTGAATTCAAAGGGGTTACAGTGCCCTGCCACAGTTGAACACTTCTTTGCCATCATCATGCTCATACGTGTTTGCCATTATCATCTCATTAAGAATACACAAAAGGTGGATTACAACCATGCTTTTTTGCCATCATCTTACTCGTATGAAGGTCCTATAGGTCATGTTACTCCACCGAATATGTCTTCTCCTCAATCAATAACTGAGTGGTATATTGAAATGGAGTAAATACGTTTTGAGGATGTAAGAGAATATGAGAGAGATTTGCAAGAGCGTAGGCTTATGGAGGATGGAAGAAAGCAAAAGTAGAGTGGTCTGGTCACATTATAACATTGCGAAGAAGGCATGAATAAAAAGGAGTGTGCATCTCCTCGATGTCCCTGTAGTTTTCTATATTTCGATATTGACATACGGGTATAACAACACCCCTTCTAACCTCATCATCAGCCAAAGCCTGTTAATAAGTACAATATGATTTAAAATCCTTAAAGGAACTATCAAATAAAAATGACGCGCAATCTGGTTAACCAATCTCGATACCGGTCAGCATATAAAAATCTAAAAGAGTCAATCCCAACTTAAAATCAGAAAAATGAAACGTGTGAGTAATAGACCACCGTCTCTCGGTAATGACCTTTATTATGCAACGGTCGACATGTGCAAATATAGGTAAAGCTAGAAATTCACCGAAATGTGATGCAAGTAGCCTATCCGAAATCGGTTGAGGTAATGTAATATAAAACTCAGAAATACACTTATACTAACTGCCACACATAACTACATGAAAAACCTATATAAGCGATTAATTAACATTAATGGTAAACTAAGCAAACCAATAACATTCTTAGTTTGTGAGTGTTCATCTAATAATTACATAGTAAAATTACATCTATGGCTTCGCTAGCATTATAGTAAGTCGATTTGCTATAGTCGAGGGGAGTTCGTGTAAGGAATGTAGATCGTCTGCAGTCACGGTAGTATTTGGAATGATATGAGCTGCACCGTTATTGGCATCTACCGTGGATCGGACAGTCCATCTACTGGTTTTGATGGAGAGTAGCGTCATTTGGACGTCTTGATCAATAAATTAGAAACTGTAAAAAAGGAAATTGAGTGGTAAATAAATGAGGGTAGAAGTGGAAAACACGCCTCATATAGGCCTTTAGTCCAGATGTCTGTTCAACAGACGCCTGATGCTCAAGTGTTTGTTGAACAAACGTCCGGTCTCATAAATTGTTTGAGGATTCGTGAGCTTACAAAATGTAAGCTCACATTTTGTAACATATGCACTCCAAAACTATTGGAGATGCTCTTATTGTAGTATTTTATGGTTAAATGATAGAACTCGGTAGCTTTCTATACTTTTTATATTTCTTTTTTCGGCATTTTCTCATATAATGATATCGTACACTGTCCATTTTTTTACCTGCTGCTATTTTTGCAGCAATTAGTGAGAAAGATGAGACGAGCAATGATTTTTTCTGTGCATGTGGCACGGTAGGCAGCGAGTAGAGGTGTATTTTTATTTGTTAAGGTTATGCTTTGAGGAGATGGCTATGAAGGGTGACAATCATGGGAGGTGACGACTGCGAGCAACGTTGAAGCGTGAGGAAAGAGTAGGGACGCGACGACGTGGGAAGTGGTGGCGTGGAAAGCAGTGATTTGATCTATGCGTAAGTGAAGAACGAAATGTGTCTTTATGGCTAAATTTTAAAGATGATGTCCTACAAACCATTGAAGTTTGTAATTTGAACTAAATTGCCATATTATTTATACACACATATATATGTAATACATACATACATACATCCGTGTGTGTGATATATTAAAATAAACATTAAATTAATTAATATGTTTAATTAATTAAATACTGAATATTATAAAATAAAATATGATTTTATTTTAAATGGATAAATTAGATTCAATTCAATTGATAGATTACATAAGCTCATTAAGATCCAATTAGAAATTTATGCATTTCACCCGCTGTCAAACTGGTAAGGACCCAACACCAATAACCACTCACTTAGAAATGTTGCAAATTTGAAGTCGACAATTTATTCATACATCCGCCGCTGGCATCGACTTTAATGGGAGAGTAAATAAGGTGATGCAATTCTACATCAGATCCAACGTTGTTAACAAATTTGATACCTAGTATCCGAGATTGGAAGACTATTCATATTTTAACTTGCTTTATTTCTTCCATGTCCAAAATAACAAGGATTAATATATTTGGGACATCTCTTTAGGTGACTAGCCTTAAAATTTTTTAGAATTGTATCTTTGAGATACATGAATCGATGCGAGAAAGTGTACAAACTTAGCCACCACCTATACACTATGAACATCCTTCAAGCATCACTCTTTCATGGAGTTCCTCTCTAATGTGTGAGTTCTCCTCTAATGGCACACACATATAAATGCATGCACACAAACGTATAGGTAAAGTGTAAAACAAAAAATTCCAACATCGAAAATACAGAAATTAAATCAACAATAAAATGCAAAGTTTACTCATTTTCTTATGTAGTTTTAATAATTTTATTGAAAATAGGTGCAATAACAAAAAAAAAAGTTAAGTAACAAAAAAGTCACGAAGTTATATAATGTCAATGGTCAATGATATGGAGATCTTTGAGCCCCATCATCGTAATAAGGATCCCGTAAGCTGTGACGTCCCATCTCGAGACCCACATTAACAAAAAGTATTACGGAGCTGTTTGCTAATGCGGAGAATAGAACTGGTTAGAAGCGACCATTTATAGTATTGTCTTAATATCTATTGAATACGGCGATTAGTGCTCTGTATTCTTTTTTTCTAACTCAAGTGGATCGACGTATTCGATAAATGCTTAATACAAAACCACAGATGACTATAGGATCTATCAGAATAAAATACAACAACTCAAATGTATATTTTATGTATAGATGATACCTAACATTTAAAAGATAAAAAAACGAACGAAATTCAGAATGCAAGGAAAATATGGAAGCAAGATAATAGTCAACTGAACTACATAAGAATAAAAATTTAATTACGAGAAAATCCAACGAGTAATAATGTGAAAAGTTAACGCATCTGTAAGAAAACAAATAATAAAAGTTAAGGCTTTGTTCGGTTCCATTTCAAGTTTTGCGTTTTCAAAATTCATTACAAAATATGTAAAGAGCGGAGTAAAATATTTAAAACTTCGAGTTACTATGATGATGAAGAAGGAACTGCAGATGAAATGGAGGTATGGACCATTTTTTTACTCTTTTGTTATTTTCCAGAATATGAAGAAAAAAAATTAGTTTTTTATTTTGTATATTGAGTTCATTTTTTAAATTTGTTGTTTCTCTGAAAAAAACACATGAAACGTATTCTGATTTGTTTAGACGAAAACACAAAACTAACGGCAAACCAACCCAAGCCTTAAAGTTTTCATTCTGTATGGTTATGGTCGTAGAGTGATGGCAGTAGTTTGTTAATGGCAGTAGTTTGTTAGACAATCGCTTAAAATAACAGTAATTTTGGTTACGCTGATAAACAATATTTACTTGAGATTCGTAGCAGCGGAAATACAGAAGCAAAAATGGTGGGCTTTTATGTAAAAATAGACCTCCTTCTTCCTTCAACTGAAACCCACTATAGTGGTTTTTTCCATTTACCGTCAAAAATTATACCCTTTTCTGAAAGGGAACCCAACCACATCATCTTTGTGCTGCCTACAAAGCCGTTCACAAACCGATAGAGCGATGAAGAAGAGTAGGCCTTTTTTCCCTCATGCAGGATCAAACTACGGACCTCCAGTTTACAAGACTGGTACTCTACCACTGAGCTATAAGGGCTGCTCTGCGTACAGACTTGTAAATCATCTTCATTTATCTCTACTGAATTGGATCGGGAGGAATTCACCCGAACAGGCAAGCTCTAGCTCTGTTAAAAGTAACGTGGACGAAAGCTACACGATGAAATAATTAGCATCGAAGTAGTTCACTACATATTGTTTGTTCCCCATTAGAGATAATATTATATAATTGATTAAAGATGCGTTAGTTTCCAAATTGAGTCATGTATTAGTATTGACGTACTAATCTGAGTTCCTTCGGTTCAAAAGAATTGGACTGGTATACCGATAAACTAGTAACCGTTACGCTGGTAATGGTAAATTACCGTTTGTCTAGGAAAATAACAAGTTGATATATTTTTATGCCGAACGATGATTCATTATATATCTTATCACTTAATATAGGATATAAAAAAGAAGTATATTTATCATCATTTGAGTTGAATACCAGTGTAATGTGTAACATTCCTGAAAATTTATCAAGTTTAGATTGGCAATTAAATTAATTTTTGGAAATAAATTGTGATTTAATTAGAAAATTTTCTAGAATAAGTAAAAAAATTTGATTATTAATAGAAATTTACATTTGAAATTTAAGGATAAGTGATTTATAAAATAAATATTGAGTTTCAAAATAAAATGTATTAAAAAAATAAAAATAGAATTTAAAATCTTGAGATTAATAAAATGATAGAGATAGTTGTTTTCTAAAATATTAATTTTATTTGGAAGATATAATAAATTTCAGAAAAGGATTTATTTTTAGGATTTAATTCTCTTGTCTAAACAAATGTGACCTTTGTTAATATGAAATCAAAAATTTTACATTCTTCTTTCCTTTTAAAGGTTGTACAAAATAAATAAATAAATAAATGTATGAATGAAAATTGTAAAAATACATAAGTATATGAACATTATGGAAAAAAAAAAATTAAGTGTAAGCAATAATTGAAATAAAATTTTGTTTTGAAAATATAAATATAAAAATAAAAAAATCTTTTGTCTTTGAAAATTTTAAATGTGAATATATAAATAAGGAAGTATACATGCACATGAGGGTGGAGTAGAAGAATTAACAAGATCTTAAAACTTAAGATTGTTTTTAACAAGTGGCATAAAAACATCATTTCCTTAATAAAATAATAAGATAAAAAATTTCAAAAACTCTTCATTTTCCCATATGCAATCATATTAAACATCTCACCAAATCTGAACAAATCAGTAATCAAATATTTGGCATTTCAAATCTCAACAAAGAAAAAAGGGATAAATCAGAAAAAAAAGAAGAAAAAATTGATAACCAGAAAAAAAAAAAAAAAAAAAATGTCCAGTTTCAACTTGAAGCAAAATTTGAAATCTGTTCCAAAAATCTGGAAGCATGCAACATGTGTTTGGATCTGAAGCTCTGCATGTTCTTGCATTTGAAAACTCTGGCACCTGCATAACAAATTTGAGGCCTGCATGTAGAACCTTGGGAAAACTGCATCTGAAATTATCAAGCTAGCATCATTTTTAAAGGCAGAGGTCTGCATTCATGTTTTCAAGATAATTTGGATCTGAAACAAGCATACAAGCCTGCATTTCAAAACTCTGGACTCTGCAATCTATTTTGCTCTGCAAATTGAATCAATGCCCTGAAATTGATTGTGCTCTGCAATTTTACAAAATGGTGAGTAACTTTTCTTTTAAAAACTTAAGGTTACAGTTTATTGCATGCTTAAATAAATAAATGATCATGTGTTATATACTTACTGTCTGATATATGCATGCTTAAATTGCTTATGTCCTGTTTTGTTTCCTAGTTCAGGTTATTAATTAAATTCTATATCTTAAATTTGTCTGTGTTAAATTTTGAGAATTTAACTATGAATGGTAGGCCAGTTTCATAGTTTACATTCTAGGATTTTATTAAGGTAAAATTCAAATTTAACTTACTGGAAAGAAAATACAGAGCATAGGAAAAAAAAATGACAGTCATAGTGTTGTTAAAAAAAAAAATTACAGTATCAAAATGTATGTATTTCCATTTTTGGTCAAGTTCAATTAAAGCTTGCATTTGTTTGGGTTGAAATTATTTCTGGTGATAGTATAGTTATCATTGATAATGATAAAATTACTGAATTTTTATTGAAATTCAATGAAAATATTGTAAATTGGGATTTAGGTAGTAGAACCCTAGTTGTATTGAGTTTAAGGGAGTTGGGTGCTGTGGCTTCTTGAATGAATCGAGTTCTATGATTTTGTGGGTATTGATAGATGGTGTAGTGATGGAGCTACCACCGGAGTTTGGATGTTGATGGTGGTCGAGAAGTGGAGATATTGGTGATGACAGGTTAGACAGTGGATGGAAATGTTGGTTTCAGGTTTGTTTTGTTGTGGTCCAAGTGTTTCAGGTTTGACTTTAACTTGAATTCTTCAAGTTGAAATTGTGGGGAATCTGGGAGATCTTAAGTTGAAGTGTGGTCTCTGATAGATAGGGGATGGTCGGAGAAGATAGTCAGAGGTGACTGGAGTGGGGAAGTGGATGCACAAGTGTATGTGCATGTTGATGATGAGGTAGTTTGATGTTGTTGGTTGCAGGAATTTTTGACTCGGGTTGGTCTCGGGGGAAATGGGAAATAACTCGAAGTAGAAGGGGATTTGACTCGAAGTCGAATAGGGGTCTGGGTGTTTTGAGTTTCAGGGCTTAGCAACAGAAGCCTGTTTTTTTGCAGTTTTGAAATTAAAGATAGGTTAAATTCAAACTAAAAGTTTAGCTTAGGATTTAACTTAAACCTAAGGATGAATTCAAACTTGTTTGAATTATTTTTCTGTAATAATTTAAATGCAGAATTTTAAATTGGTTTTAAAGAAAGGAAAAAAATAATAAAAGAAACAGGAACTGTTTCCAGTTTGTAAAATATATGAAATAAAGACAAATCAAAATTTGTACTTGTAGTTTTGAAAACTGAATTTAATAATGAATTTAAATAAGTTTAAAATTTGGTCTTTTGAAATAATTTAAATTCAGCAAATCTCAAAGTTTGTTTTTTTTAAACAGAAAACTGTTTCTGTTATTTTTATGTAAAGGTAAATTTAAATTTAAATTTGCAGGAGAGATTTAAAACTGAGTTATATCTGAAATTTGAATATGAATTCAAATTTTGACTGTCTGAAATTTGAAATCAATTATGATTTAAATTCAAATTTGATTTTAACTCTCAAGTATAAAATGCATTGTTGTTTTGCATTTGAATTAAAGGTTAAGTATTTAATTTAGGAATTCAAATGAATTCAAATCTGAAGTTTTAAAATCTGGATTTTAAATTTAAACTTCAGTTTTAAAGTAAAGATTTAAATTTAAATTGCTTTCAAATGATTTTCATTTGAATTAAAGGTGTAAATTATAGAAAGAGTTTTAAAGAATTTAAAACTAAAATGAGAATGAAAGTTGTATTTCAATTTTGAAGTTTTAAAGTAATTTTTAAAATTGATTTGAATTTGATTTGAATTGAAATTTAAATCCTTTTCAACTTATTTATAAAGTATATGTTTCTTTTAAACATATAAGATTAAGTTGTGTATTGTTTTAAATTCTTATTTAAGACAAATTTGAGTCTTGAGTTTAAAGAAATTGTTAAATGGAATTTAATGTAAATTTAAAAACATTTTGTTTTTTCATGCATAATTTAAATCAGGAATGTTTATTTAAAGATAAAGAAAAGTATAATGATTTGTAATTCATTTAATTATTAAGGTATTACAAATGGATAATTAATATAATTAATTAATTAATGAAATGGATAATTAATTAAAGTAATTAAGGGTTTTAATTTGATTAATTAAAGTTTAAGATTAATTTTTCTTAGAATAATTAATTTGTAATTAAGAAATCATTAATTGAATGATATTAGATTTTAAATTAATAATTGAAGATTTATTAATTGAATAAATATGGATAGTTATTTAATTAGGAATAATAAATGAAAGTAATCATGTAGGTAATAAATTTAAAACCATCCAGTTTATTCATCTTAATTGTAGATGCTGATTGTTATTGAATGTTGTGTAATGGATTGATATTTTGATATGTGATGTGATGCTATTTGATGCTTTATGCTAAGCTGTTATATCTATGATATATATATGATTATATGAATATGCAAATCCTTTGACCCGTATAACGACATTTGAATTTCGATGCGACAGGGAGTCGGATTCTAGCTGGTTATCCGAAACCCACATCGAATCATATTAGTGAATTTTTGTGATTGATAATTTACTTTATCTATGAATCTGTGAATATAGATAAGCGCTATGGGTTATACCGCTTATCTTTATGATTGAATCTGTGATGATGATGTTGTGCACTATTGTGTTGAACCCCTGGACCACACTTATACACACACAAATATGGATTGCACGTGGAAATGGGTTAAGTCACAGATTTTGAAATTGTTTTAAAAATTAAATTTTTGAATCCAAAATAGTTTTGGAATTAGAATTGAAGCTTTTGAAAAAAAAATGAATTTCAAAAATAAAAGTTATTTTGAATAACTCGATTGAGTTTTGAAATTTTAAATAATTTGAGTTAAATTTGAATTCAATAATTGAATTGAATTCTATGATTTGGGAACTAGGGTTTTAAAAAGTTATTCAACTTATAAATGGATTTATATGGGGTTTTTAAACCAATTTAAAAGTGATGTTTGGAATTTAAATTTAACCCAAGATTCCAACTTGTATAAATCGGACTTTTCTGAAACGAAAACTGTTGTTTTCAAATAATAGAAGCTTTCATATAAGAAATGGATTTCCAATGTATGTTAAAAGGAATTCAAGTTTTGAAATAAAAATGGTATTCCAAGTTATAAATAAATCTTTGGACGTGTTTTGAAAGCTATAAATTAAATCTTTAATTTAAAGATTTATTGAGTTAATCCAATTGAAATGGAAGTTGTTTTGAAATCTATGAATAGATCTTTGTGAAACTAGGTGAAACTTTGTGAAATAAATCTTTTTGTTTAAAGATTTAAAATGGTAATTTGTTTAACCATTTGAAAGAAAAGTTTTGGATTTTATAAGTTGTGACTTAACTAAAATCCCATATCCATATGTTTTAAAATATGGCGCTCATTATTCGGTTTAGCCGGGAGAGGACCTAGTGTCATATAGCCCATTCCGAATAGTGATACGACGTTAGGGATAGCAATTGAAGACCGGTGGTGAAGACCGGATATTTCCGAAAACAAAAGGGTAACTCATCGATTGTCTCTGCACTGGCTGATCCCCGGTATAGAGATCTTCATATGTGATGGGAAGTCCGGACGTGATTAGGGATTATCCGGATTTGCAAGGGCTTCTTCGGAAGTGCCTTCGGTTCTGTTCGAACCCGGACCAGACTTGCTTATCTAGGTGAAACGTGATGGGGGGTTCTCGCTTTGCGTTAGGTGGCGAACGGGAGACTCTTACCCCTACACGTCCTCTTTACGGGGTTGGTTAGGCGTAAGCCGTGACAGTCGAGAGGCTGGCCGTAAAAGCAAGGTCTGGGGTACCAGTGTAAGCCACGGTGGGGCTGGGATGGTTGAAAAGCCTACCGGTTACTGCTGACGGAAATGAGGTTCTTTACACTTGGTATCAGAGCTGAAGGTTAAAACTTTAGCTCAGGAGTATAACACATTAAGTAACTCATTAGAGATAGGGTGAAGTAAACCCTAGAATGAGTATATCCCTGAGATATCCGTTCGAATGCCTCAGTAAATTCTCTTACTATCCACTGATAGTGAGTATGAGTGCGAGAAGAGAACGAGATAGGGGACAGGGGAGTACCACTACATATGGTCAATACCCTGCAACAGTGGGAATATCTTTTCTCTATCAATCTCCTTTGATTCGATTTCGAATTCTTTTGATTGCTTCGTGACTGCTCCAGAAAGAAGTTTCGGTGTGATGATGGCCATACGTATTGTTGTAGGAAATTCTTACTTCGTATCTTCATCGGTTTCTTATCAGCTTTTCGATCTAAATTCTAATGAATTTGAAGTTGAAAATATTAAATAAATTGGAAATTTTAATTTAGTAAATTGGTTAACTAATATGAAGATTTGATCCATCTATCTATTCTCTGGGATCCGATCTATTCTACGAACGATTAGTTATCTCTTCGAACTAGTATGCCTTTGCATATTCGTAGACCGATGGACCCAAATATCTTGTGTAATATTATATGAGACTGTTCTCATATCTATTGTTGATATTCTTATTTGGTAAGCCAAATACAGAATTTATATCCAGTTCGATTTGGAAAGGAATTTCTCTATCTTTCATCTTTTCTTTTCGTCTTCCTAGCAAATTTCGAGGACGAAATTTCTTAAGGGGGGAAATCTGTAACATTCCTGAAAATTTATCAAGTTTAGATTGGCAATTAAATTAATTTTTGGAAATAAATTGTGATTTAATTAGAAAATTTTCTAGAATAAGTAAAAAAATTTGATTATTAATAGAAATTTACATTTGAAATTTAAGGATAAGTGATTTATAAAATAAATATTGAGTTTCAAAATAAAATGTATTAAAAAAATAAAAATAGAATTTAAAATCTTGAGATTAATAAAATGATAGAGATAGTTGTTTTCTAAAATATTAATTTTATTTGGAAGATATAATAAATTTCAGAAAAGGATTTATTTTTAGGATTTAATTCTCTTGTCTAAACAAATGTGACCTTTGTTAATATGAAATCAAAAATTTTACATTCTTCTTTCCTTTTAAAGGTTGTACAAAATAAATAAATAAATAAATGTATGAATGAAAATTGTAAAAATACATAAGTATATGAACATTATGGAAAAAAAAAAAATTAAGTGTAAGCAATAATTGAAATAAAATTTTGTTTTGAAAATATAAATATAAAAATAAAAAAATCTTTTGTCTTTGAAAATTTTAAATGTGAATATATAAATAAGGAAGTATACATGCACATGAGGGTGGAGTAGAAGAATTAACAAGATCTTAAAACTTAAGATTGTTTTTAACAAGTGGCATAAAAACATCATTTCCTTAATAAAATAATAAGATAAAAAATTTCAAAAACTCTTCATTTTCCCATATGCAATCATATTAAACATCTCACCAAATCTGAACAAATCAGTAATCAAATATTTGGCATTTCAAATCTCAACAAAGAAAAAAGGGATAAATCAGAAAAAAAAGAAGAAAAAATTGATAACCAGAAAAAAAAAAAAAAAAAAAAAATGTCCAGTTTCAACTTGAAGCAAAATTTGAAATCTGTTCCAAAAATCTGGAAGCATGCAACATGTGTTTGGATCTGAAGCTCTGCATGTTCTTGCATTTGAAAACTCTGGCACCTGCATAACAAATTTGAGGCCTGCATGTAGAACCTTGGGAAAACTGCATCTGAAATTATCAAGCTAGCATCATTTTTAAAGGCAGAGGTCTGCATTCATGTTTTCAAGATAATTTGGATCTGAAACAAGCATACAAGCCTGCATTTCAAAACTCTGGACTCTGCAATCTATTTTGCTCTGCAAATTGAATCAATGCCCTGAAATTGATTGTGCTCTGCAATTTTACAAAATGGTGAGTAACTTTTCTTTTAAAAACTTAAGGTTACAGTTTATTGCATGCTTAAATAAATAAATGATCATGTGTTATATACTTACTGTCTGATATATGCATGCTTAAATTGCTTATGTCCTGTTTTGTTTCCTAGTTCAGGTTATTAATTAAATTCTATATCTTAAATTTGTCTGTGTTAAATTTTGAGAATTTAACTATGAATGGTAGGCCAGTTTCATAGTTTACATTCTAGGATTTTATTAAGGTAAAATTCAAATTTAACTTACTGGAAAGAAAATACAGAGCATAGGAAAAAAAAATGACAGTCATAGTGTTGTTAAAAAAAAAAATTACAGTATCAAAATGTATGTATTTCCATTTTTGGTCAAGTTCAATTAAAGCTTGCATTTGTTTGGGTTGAAATTATTTCTGGTGATAGTATAGTTATCATTGATAATGATAAAATTACTGAATTTTTATTGAAATTCAATGAAAATATTGTAAATTGGGATTTAGGTAGTAGAACCCTAGTTGTATTGAGTTTAAGGGAGTTGGGTGCTGTGGCTTCTTGAATGAATCGAGTTCTATGATTTTGTGGGTATTGATAGATGGTGTAGTGATGGAGCTACCACCGGAGTTTGGATGTTGATGGTGGTCGAGAAGTGGAGATATTGGTGATGACAGGTTAGACAGTGGATGGAAATGTTGGTTTCAGGTTTGTTTTGTTGTGGTCCAAGTGTTTCAGGTTTGACTTTAACTTGAATTCTTCAAGTTGAAATTGTGGGGAATCTGGGAGATCTTAAGTTGAAGTGTGGTCTCTGATAGATAGGGGATGGTCGGAGAAGATAGTCAGAGGTGACTGGAGTGGGGAAGTGGATGCACAAGTGTATGTGCATGTTGATGATGAGGTAGTTTGATGTTGTTGGTTGCAGGAATTTTTGACTCGGGTTGGTCTCGGGGGAAATGGGAAATAACTCGAAGTAGAAGGGGATTTGACTCGAAGTCGAATAGGGGTCTGGGTGTTTTGAGTTTCAGGGCTTAGCAACAGAAGCCTGTTTTTTTGCAGTTTTGAAATTAAAGATAGGTTAAATTCAAACTAAAAGTTTAGCTTAGGATTTAACTTAAACCTAAGGATGAATTCAAACTTGTTTGAATTATTTTTCTGTAATAATTTAAATGCAGAATTTTAAATTGGTTTTAAAGAAAGGAAAAAAATAATAAAAGAAACAGGAACTGTTTCCAGTTTGTAAAATATATGAAATAAAGACAAATCAAAATTTGTACTTGTAGTTTTGAAAACTGAATTTAATAATGAATTTAAATAAGTTTAAAATTTGGTCTTTTGAAATAATTTAAATTCAGCAAATCTCAAAGTTTGTTTTTTTTAAACAGAAAACTGTTTCTGTTATTTTTATGTAAAGGTAAATTTAAATTTAAATTTGCAGGAGAGATTTAAAACTGAGTTATATCTGAAATTTGAATATGAATTCAAATTTTGACTGTCTGAAATTTGAAATCAATTATGATTTAAATTCAAATTTGATTTTAACTCTCAAGTATAAAATGCATTGTTGTTTTGCATTTGAATTAAAGGTTAAGTATTTAATTTAGGAATTCAAATGAATTCAAATCTGAAGTTTTAAAATCTGGATTTTAAATTTAAACTTCAGTTTTAAAGTAAAGATTTAAATTTAAATTGCTTTCAAATGATTTTCATTTGAATTAAAGGTGTAAATTATAGAAAGAGTTTTAAAGAATTTAAAACTAAAATGAGAATGAAAGTTGTATTTCAATTTTGAAGTTTTAAAGTAATTTTTAAAATTGATTTGAATTTGATTTGAATTGAAATTTAAATCCTTTTCAACTTATTTATAAAGTATATGTTTCTTTTAAACATATAAGATTAAGTTGTGTATTGTTTTAAATTCTTATTTAAGACAAATTTGAGTCTTGAGTTTAAAGAAATTGTTAAATGGAATTTAATGTAAATTTAAAAACATTTTGTTTTTTCATGCATAATTTAAATCAGGAATGTTTATTTAAAGATAAAGAAAAGTATAATGATTTGTAATTCATTTAATTATTAAGGTATTACAAATGGATAATTAATATAATTAATTAATTAATGAAATGGATAATTAATTAAAGTAATTAAGGGTTTTAATTTGATTAATTAAAGTTTAAGATTAATTTTTCTTAGAATAATTAATTTGTAATTAAGAAATCATTAATTGAATGATATTAGATTTTAAATTAATAATTGAAGATTTATTAATTGAATAAATATGGATAGTTATTTAATTAGGAATAATAAATGAAAGTAATCATGTAGGTAATAAATTTAAAACCATCCAGTTTATTCATCTTAATTGTAGATGCTGATTGTTATTGAATGTTGTGTAATGGATTGATATTTTGATATGTGATGTGATGCTATTTGATGCTTTATGCTAAGCTGTTATATCTATGATATATATATGATTATATGAATATGCAAATCCTTTGACCCGTATAACGACATTTGAATTTCGATGCGACAGGGAGTCGGATTCTAGCTGGTTATCCGAAACCCACATCGAATCATATTAGTGAATTTTTGTGATTGATAATTTACTTTATCTATGAATCTGTGAATATAGATAAGCGCTATGGGTTATACCGCTTATCTTTATGATTGAATCTGTGATGATGATGTTGTGCACTATTGTGTTGAACCCCTGGACCACACTTATACACACACAAATATGGATTGCACGTGGAAATGGGTTAAGTCACAGATTTTGAAATTGTTTTAAAAATTGAATTTTTGAATCCAAAATAGTTTTGGAATTAGAATTGAAGCTTTTGAAAAAAAAATGAATTTCAAAAATAAAAGTTATTTTGAATAACTCGATTGAGTTTTGAAATTTTAAATAATTTGAGTTAAATTTGAATTCAATAATTGAATTGAATTCTATGATTTGGGAACTAGGGTTTTAAAAAGTTATTCAACTTATAAATGGATTTATATGGGGTTTTTAAACCAATTTAAAAGTGATGTTTGGAATTTAAATTTAACCCAAGATTCCAACTTGTATAAATCGGACTTTTCTGAAACGAAAACTGTTGTTTTCAAATAATAGAAGCTTTCATATAAGAAATGGATTTCCAATGTATGTTAAAAGGAATTCAAGTTTTGAAATAAAAATGGTATTCCAAGTTATAAATAAATCTTTGGACGTGTTTTGAAAGCTATAAATTAAATCTTTAATTTAAAGATTTATTGAGTTAATCCAATTGAAATGGAAGTTGTTTTGAAATCTATGAATAGATCTTTGTGAAACTAGGTGAAACTTTGTGAAATAAATCTTTTTGTTTAAAGATTTAAAATGGTAATTTGTTTAACCATTTGAAAGAAAAGTTTTGGATTTTATAAGTTGTGACTTAACTAAAATCCCATATCCATATGTTTTAAAATATGGCGCTCATTATTCGGTTTAGCCGGGAGAGGACCTAGTGTCATATAGCCCATTCCGAATAGTGATACGACGTTAGGGATAGCAATTGAAGACCGGTGGTGAAGACCGGATATTTCCGAAAACAAAAGGGTAACTCATCGATTGTCTCTGCACTGGCTGATCCCCGGTATAGAGATCTTCATATGTGATGGGAAGTCCGGACGTGATTAGGGATTATCCGGATTTGCAAGGGCTTCTTCGGAAGTGCCTTCGGTTCTGTTCGAACCCGGGACAGACTTGTATGGTTGTATGTCCGACATTACACTTTGAGATGTTAACTGATCTCTATCAAATACATTTCTGCCTGGTGGCGGAGAATTTATTCTCTTAGCTTAACACCCTTCTCTGAGACGTACGAGCTCAGAGGTTATGTAGTTGATATTTATCAGTGATATTCCCAATTTGGTAATGTGGCATGCTGAGTGCTGCTGTGTGATGATCATTGGTTGATCATTTGTGATATGATCATTTGTTTGATCATTTATCTTTGTGATCATTGCTTTGGTCATCTGATTGACCCAAAGCATGGCTTTGTTGCACAAAGCGTAGCTTTGTGGACGAGACTGCATCAGGACCTCACTCCCCGGAAATGGTCGAAACAGGAAAGATGCGGCAAGGTTATGAGGGTCGCTCCCTTTAGGGTGTGTCATTCCCTTCTGGTAAAGGGTGGTATCAGGTATGGAGCCCTGGTATTTAACCTATGTGGTTGCTCCAATCTCATTTACTGTGTGGTTGTTGCTTTGAGGCGCCTCGGATAAAGGTCCCAAAGGACCGGGGGATGACATATTCGTGTAGTAGTTACCTAGTTACAGAGGTAACCCGGCCTTGTGTTGGCAGAGATCTAACCGTAACGTTAGTTCTCGGGACGTCCCGCCAGAGGCGATCCCATGTGGCAGTAGGAAGTTCCTTAGCCTGACCATTTGTTGGAAATCCATTCATCCAATACGTGCCTTGTACGGTTTTAGTTGTAGGACCTGCCATTTAACATGGCAGCTATAGTAGGCATAGTATCATGGTACCTATGCTGGCTAGGATTTATATTATACTTTCGAAAGATTTTCCACTATGCACTAGTAATAATATCAAAGGATTTTTCTCGTAGTAAGCATGTTTGACTATCATAAGGAGAAATCTCCCCCATGTGTGCGTTTGCATTGTGTGTGTGCCGGGAGGCCTTATGGTAGTTTCATTTTTTAAAAAGCATTGCGGATTTCAAATTTAAATTCTGTTGTTTGTTTTAAAAGACCAAATGTTTTTGTTTGCTCATACCAGTCCCATGACTGACCTGGAGTTTATTGTTCCTTTCCTAAACTCTGGGTGCCCACTATTTTCCCACACGGGCAGTCTAGAGTTGGGGTTTTCAGATAATCAGTAGTAGGTGTAGATTCGATAGCTTTCAGCCTTAGGATTGGCAATCGCATTTTGGATCGAGTTGCTTCTCTTCATCTTGTTTTGGAGTTCGAGCTATTTCTGGATTGGTGCTTTGAAGATGGAGATTTCTGATACTGGAGTTCTTTCTTGAAGACCATATTGGAGATTTTGTTCCGCTGCTAGTGTTATTATTATTTTTCCGCTGCTATTCTTTGTATCTCTGATAATGTTGATATCTATTGTACCATTCTGTTGTATCAAATGTTGTATATCGATATATGCTATTCATTTCTTCCGCTGTGTTATTTACTTAATGGTGTTATAAGCTCCGGCGACTCGAATTTGAACGGTCGAATCTGCGGCATTCGAGTACAATGTAAAGTATGGATGTCGATTTTCGAACGCGAAAAATTCGAGCTGTCACATAATGAATCATTTTACATGAATACCAGTGTATTATGAATGGACCGGTAAATTACCGTTACCGTTGGTTTTAAAAAAATATTACCAATGTTTTACCCAAAAAAGGGTAAATTTACGGTTACCTTACTGATTATGCTGGTATATCGACTTTACTTTTAAATGGTAACCGATTGACTGGTAATGGTAAATTTACCGTTACTATAACAACCCTAGTTCCGCTTATAGTTATCGATCAATGACCCTGCAAAGTATATTTCCACTTTAACCCCCTCCCTGCATATAAGATGATAGACCATAAGAAACTCTTCTCTTTTTATCTGAAATCATTACTTCCATTCTACGAGATAGATATATTTTGTGTTGTTTTTGGTTGGATTCATACATATAATATTAAATTATTCTATAGCAGCTCAAACTTCAGCAAGATGAAGAATCATGTAATCAATCCTCTACGTATCTGAGATTGCTTCTTTCTTTGATAACTTCTGATGGTGACTAGCTGAGCAGCTCCTGTAAAATTTACATGCAGGTGAGCAATCTATTTTTAGTCATTTCTTTCCATCATACAAAATAATTATTATCGATAATATGATGTGCTATGATTTTCATTATGTGAAAACTTTCTGACGCCTCTTCATTTGAGTTTACTCACCATTTTCTGTGATACAGATTGTAGGATCATTATATTTCATCTTTGTATAACTCTACAATTATTTCAATCCATCCGGAACCATGTATATCCATGAACCATGTTGCAAAACATGATATAAATTAACTAAGTAATTACTAAATGGTGATCAGTCATTCAAAAAACTGAGTTTTGACATAAAGATAAGCGATTGAATAATAGAAGTCCTATTTACGGAATCAACAATTGGTACACTAACTTTTTTCTGTGAAAGTAAATGATTAGTTAGAAACAGTAGAGGAACCAATAATGAGTAACAATGTGGTATAAATGTGGCAGTAAAAACGAAGTGTCTTTACTTGGTTGTGTATGTTTCCTCAAACTAGAATCAATATCCAACAACATTTAACTTTACAAAACTAATTAAGTTTTTCACCTTGTTTGTATAACAATAGATAGCACAAAGCAAAAGCATACAAACTATTGAACATACCTAATTGCTTCAATTTGGAGTCAGTGATACTAAGACTAGGTGTAGAATTTGAATTATCTTTCGCATGTCTTAATTTGTATTAACCGAGTCCTACAAAATCATATGATCCTTGTATCAACGCGGTTTCCTATTTAGTTAATTTTGGAAGTCTTTCACCGGTTTTCTCATACAGGCTTGTTATTTGCTATTTGTTAATGGCTCCACATACCTAAGTCCACACAATAATCTTAATATGAATTTAAGAAATGTACGATTACAGACATTTTTTGTTGCTTACTGACCATCGAAGCATTGATTCAATTTCTTTCAGCTTTTTTGCTTTATCTGCATCTGAATCTGGCTTATGCCATGTGCTAAATTGAGTGATTCCAATTTTTCCTCCTTTTTCAAACTAAAAATAAAAAGGTGCATCACATAAGAACAAGCTTGCATATCATAAAGCATAAAATTTATATCAATTATTATGAATTCGAACTCCCATAATTTATTGATCCCTTGAAGCACATCACCGCCAAAAGTTAAAATTCTGAGCAAGATTGAATTTTTTTTTTTGATTGCGTTTGGCAACTATGTATTATAAGCAATTACTTTTAAGTGACTTGTATCAATTCTTGTGTTTGGAAAGTCTGTATAAGGAGCTTTAATAATGTGATATTAACTTTATAATATTATTCTTATTGACATCAAGAAAAATTACCTGGCACTGGTTTTCATAAACTTTAGCAGCTGTTCCATGTGCAATAATATTGCATTGTGAGCAATAATGTAAGGTTCAGTGATCAGAGAATCACGAACGGGATGCCCAATGAAGCTACTACAAAGCCCTGGGACATGCGCACACACACACACTCTAGAATATCATGCACGTATTAGATTAAGGTTAGAGGGCAAGACTCTTGCTCTAGGACATGCACACGCACACACTCTCTAGAATATCATGCACATATTAGATTAAGGTTAGAGGGCAAGTATAATCTGTTGACTCCTTATACTTTTGACACAAAAAGAAAGTGTGATATGATAAAGGAGTGACATAAAGAGTAATAAATGTTTCACTTAATGTGAGCAAATTGCATTTACATCTTACTTTGGTAGGGAGGGAAATACTAATTCATTCTCCATAAAAGAGTCATGTTTGTTAACACGATACAGAATTTGTAGTCCACTCATTTTTCTCAACGTTGAGATTCCAAACATTAAAGTCACCTCGAGCTCCAATATAGTTTACTCTATGAAGCTCTACTTGTGATATCTAAACGTGCATGTGTATTTACATCACAATTAGTAAAGCTTCTCTAAATTAGAATAGCAAGTAAATACAGGATATAACTAATCCTAGCATATGACTTCATAAGCACTATGGAAGTTACTAGTTGCTGGTGATTATATAGAATGAAAAACATTTATTTAAGAATTTGAAAAATAATTTTTAAATATAGAATTCACTTTAACATTGCAATTTGAACACTCTCTATTTGAAACATAGGATGTGAAAGAGCTAATAAGAAGCTTCTGAATGGGGATAGTTCCTTCTGGGCAACTTCCAGATTTTTGCCAAGTTTGTAGTGCCTAGTATTATAGGTACCATTGCGTTTTATCATTGTTGAATGAACACTAGGTTCCAACTGTCACAGTAAAAAAAAACTATGACCTTGACCATTAGTACAAAAAGTAAAAGTAAGGGAAATAATAAACCAGAATAGCATGATTTTTAAGCATAGGATGATCAACATCAGGCTGATTGTAAATATCAACACAATCAATAATACCGCCATTTTCACTCTGCAAGAGGTTACCAAACAATTGTACATGATGCCAAATTAAGTTAAAGGAGGATGAAATTATGATAATAAAGCACAAAACGATGATGTAAGTACAAAAAGAGGTTACCAAACATATGTCCGTGTAAGCTGCTTTCTCTGATGATGCAAATCAACATGAGTTATCCATACCTCTTCCCTCGTTTCTTCTACAATTTTCAAAACACTCGTTCACTATCTTCGTAGTTACTTCTGCTTTATGCATAGCATATAGCAGCCTTCTAGTTCTTGCTTAGGTTGGCATCTCTCTAAGCAAAATAAGTAAAATCTTATTGTATTTCCATTTGAACTCTATAATCATGTAAAAATCTGAACTGAACCGGGAGCAGTTCCCAACCAGCACCAGCACTTAAATCCAAAAAATTGGCAACTTCTAATTGTAATGTTTTTTTTATTTGAGCGGAAGCGGTTTATTTGTTCAGAATCTAGTATTGCCTATTTAGATATCAATGACACTTAAAAAAAATTATGCAGTCTCACAGAAAAATAACAGAAATAAGAGACAAGAAGATTTAACGTGGTTCGGATATGAATATCCTACGTCCACGGAGACCCAACAACTTTTTATTTCACTAGAGAAGAGAGTACAAAAGAGTGAGGAAAGAATAATGGTAAATACTACACTTTCTTGTTCATATGAAGATAAAGTTCCTTCATTTATATAGACTTGATAATGAAGGGTTGCTTGGAGATTAAGCAAATCAATTCCCTGATTACGCAGATATCTTTCCAATTTGCGTGATTTGATTTTAGTATAAATAGATGGTGTAATCTTCGTTTCCATATCTTTCCTTTATTCTCCATGCCTAATAATTTATTTCTTCATTTAGCAGACTAATTAATTGATTTACTAATTAATTAGTTTCCTTAAAATATCCTTCCATATATCAGCTAAATTAATTGATTTGATTGAATCAATTAATTAATTAATTTCTCTTTTAATGAATATTTGAATCATCCAAATTCAACACTCCACCTTGATTCAAATATAACAATCTCTCTTCATCACCTTATCATCAAATAATCAACATATAAGTTGTTGGGTCTAGCGCCCCATGGCGCTCAAGTAACAGGTATCAAACTGATCAAGTTTGAGCAATGCTCAAACTTGTCCTTAGGAAGTGACTTTGTCATCATATCTGAAGGATTATCCGAAGTACTCACCTTCAACAATTTGATCTTTCTTCGTTCTTCCTCAAGCATAAGAAAGAAACCTCTAACATCAATGTGCTTCGTCCGTGAACTATAAGCTTGATTTTCTACAAGATGAATCGCACTCTGACTGTCTAAAAATAGCTCTACTGTCCGCTGCACCATTGAAAGATCATCCAACAACTGAAGTAAGTACAATCCTTCATTTGTTGCTTCCACAATCGATATCAACTCTGCTTCGGTAGTCGATAAAGCTACGATAGATTGTAGCTTTGATCTCCATGAAATCGAGCCTATGCCAAGTGTAAAAACATAGCCCGACACTGACTTCCTAGCATCTCTATCCCCAGCGTAATCTGAATCACAGTATCCTCTAAGAAAGATGTCACCATCCACTCCACCATATAACAAGCCCACCGAAGAAGTGCCTCGAAGATATCTAAGAATCCACTTCACAGCTTGCCAATGCTATTTGCCTGGGTTAGACATATATCGACTCACAACACCCACTGCATGGGCCAAATCTGGTCTTGTGCACACCATCGCATACATAAGACTACCAACAGCACTAGAATAAGGTATATCAGCCACATACCTTCTGTCTTCTTCCAATGAGGGAGATAAGTCTTTTGACAACTTAAAATGAGAGCCTAATGGAGTGCCAACCGGTTTAGCTTTCTCCATTCCAAATCGAGCGAGGGCCTTCTCGATGTACTGAGCTTGAGTGAGCCTTAACTCTCTCCGCTTCCTATCCCTGCTTATCTCCATACCCAATATTCTTTGTGCCTTTCCCAAATCCTTCATGTCAAACTCTCTACTGAGCTCCGATTTCAACTCCTTAATTCTGACCATACTCCGAAATGCAATCAGCATATCATCAACATATAACAACAAATAAATCATATCACCATCACATCTCCTGAAATAAACATACTGGTCTTTGAAACTTATGGAGTATCCCTGTGAAAGCATAAACTTATCAAACCTCTTATACCATAGTCTAGGAGACTGCTTCAGTCCATATAGAGATTTGTTGAGTTTGCAAACATAGTCTGGCCTGCTAATGTCAGTGAACCCTTCCGGCTGCTTTAAATAAATCTCCTCATCCAGATCACCGTGCAAGAATGCAGTTTTGACATCTAGTTGCTCTAATTCCATATCATAATGAGCAACCAATGCCAAAATAATACAAATAGAAGTATGCCTAACCACTGGAGCAAAGATATCATGATACTCTACCCCTTTCTTCTGAACATACCCCTTTGCGACTAACCTTGCCTTGTATCTGAGATTACCATTTTCGCCGTCTTTCACTCTATGGATCCACCTGCATCCAATAGCTCTCTTGTCAGTGGGAAGAGGCACCAAATCCCAAGTATGATTTCTCTGCAATGATTCAATCTCCTCATCCATAGCAACTAACCAATTGGAACTGTTAACTGATGCGATAGCTTCTCTATAATCACAGGGCTCATCATGGACAACATTCAAAGTATATGTTGCCATATCATCGAAGTTAATATCTTCGATGCTCAATCCAACAAACTCATCAAGCCACTTAGGCTTTCTTCTTTGTCTGACAGGCCGAGGTTCCGAATGAGCTCCACCTTGAATTTGATCCTCTGTACCAACATCGATATTATCCTCATCAACTACGGTGTCATCGGAAACACCATTTGAACGTTTATGGAAAGAATCAACAGATGACTTGCTTTGTGTCTGGTATTCTTCACATGTCCTCTCATTGTCATCCAATGAGGAAGGCTCCACCTTCAACATAGCCTTCCCATCAAAAGTCACATGCCTTCTTATAACGATCTTCTTGCTAATAGGACACCACAACCTATATCCTTTCACTCCTCTCCTATAACCTAGAAAAATACGCTTGCGAGCTCTAGGTTCCAGCTTCCCTTTGCTCTCATGCACATAAGCTGGGCAACCAAACACTCTGAGAAATGAATAGCTGACAGGCTCTCCTTTCCATACTTCTTCAGGGATCTTCATATCTATGGTAGTGGAAGGTGTGCGGTTGATGAGGAAAGCCGCCATAGATAAAGCTTCAGCCCAAAATCCCCTCTTCAATTTAGCAGTCAGTTTAAGGCATCATGTCCTCTCCAATAATGTCTGATTCATCCTTTCTGCAACTTCATTAGACTGGGGGTCGCCTGGTGTGGTGTAATGCCTCTTAATGCCTTCAGACTCACAATAGTCGATGAATTCCTGTGATACAAATTCACCGCCATTATCTGAATGGAGAACTTTCAATTTCTTCCCTGACTGCTTCTCAACCATAGATTTCCACTTTCGAAACTTGGCAAAGGTTTCACTCTTTGACTGAAGAAAGTATACCCATACTTTACGAGAGAAATCATCTATAAATGAAACAAAATATCTGGCTCCACCTAAAGACGGACAAGGGGAGGGACCCCAGACATCTGTATGAACATACTCCAAGACAGCTTTTGCTTTATGCTCTCCTGTACCAAAAGAAATCTTCGTCTGCTTTCCAAGAACACATCATTCACAAAAACCAAGTTTTGAATGATGAACTCCATCAATCTACCCTCGTTTTCTCAACTCATCCATGCTGCGCTCACCGATGTGACCCATCCGTAAGTGCCATAATCTGGAAGAATCTGAATCAACTGATGTAACAGAAGCTGATTCACCAATTACAGTAGTGCCCTTTAGTAGATAAAGATTTCCTGCCCTCACACCTCTCATAACAATCATGGAACCCTTCGATATCTTCATTTTCCCTCCTTCCACTACAACCTTCAAGCAAAGTCTACTTAACGCCCGAACAGAAATCAAGCTCCTCCTCAAATCAGGTACATGTCTAACATCGGTGATCGTACGAATAACACCATCAAACATCCTAATCATCACACTACCAACACCCACCATACGGCAAGAAGCATCATTGCCCATCAGAACTTCTCCTCCATCAATTTCACGGTAAGTGGTAAAGCAATTCCTATCAGGTGTCATATGATAGGATGCGCCAGAATCAATCAGCCATAAGTTGCTCTTCCCAGAAGAGGAAGAAGCTATAAATACATCGTTGTCACTTTCTGTATCTGATTTCTCTGCTGTAGAAGCTGAGGCTTGCTTTGGATCTTTTCTTCTACCTTCAAGCTTGGGACATTGTGCTATGAAGTGCCATGGTTTCTTACAATAATGGCAAGTCAAATTCTTAGGCCCCCTAGACTGAGACCGTGAATAATTCCGTCCTCCACCTTTCTTCGTCCTGCTTTGGCCTCTACCTCTCTGAACAGATAAGCCTTCAATATCACTATCCAAGCTAGTGCTCGCCAATCTACCTCTTAATACTTCATTATGAAGACCAGCCTTTACATCAGATAGGCTAATTTTATTGCGGCCATAAATCATGGAATTAACAAAAGCAGTATACTCCTTAGGCAAGGAACATAAGAGGATCACAGCTTGAGCCTCATCAGTAATATCTACTTCCGCTACCTTCAGGTTCATAATCAAAGTCGTCAAAGCATCTACATGCTCCATGAGATCAGCTCCAGGCTTCATCTTGAACGAATAAAGTTGTTGCTGAAGCATAATCCGATTAGTGACAGACTTGTCTTGATATGCATCCGATAATGCATCCCATAGTTCTTTCGCCATCTTCTTTTGAGAGAATTCTCTAAGAACTTCATCTGAAAGGCTCAACTGAATTGTTGTAAGAGCTTCATCTTCCATCTCTTCCAAATTAGCTGCATCAATATCTTTCAATTTCTCAGGCGCAGAAACAACCTTGTAAGTCTTCTCCTTCTTCAATACAGCCTCCATCTTCATCTTCCAAGTACCAAAATCTCATTTTCCGTCAAAACATGTTACTCCATAATTGACACCAGATCTGCCAACAGACTTACTAGAAGTAGCCATTAATATCCAAACAGAAACAGTAACACTAGCTCTGATACCAAACTGTAGTGTTTTTTTTTATTTGAGCGGAAGCGATTTATTTGTTCAGAATCTAGTATTGTCTATTTAGATATCAATGACACTTAAAAAGAATTATGCAGTCTCACAGAAAAATACCAGAAATAAGAGACAAGAAGATTTGACGTGGTTCGGATATGAATATCCTACGTCCACGGAGACCCAACAACTTTTTATTTCACCAGAGAAAAGAGTACAAAAGAGAGAGGAAAGAATAATGGTAGATACTACACTTTCTTGTTCATATGAAGATAAAGTTCCTTCATTTATATAGACTTGATAATGAAGGGTTGCTTGGAGATTAAGCAAATCAATTCCCTGATTATGCAGATATCTTTCCAATTTGCGTGATTTGATTTTAGTATAAATAGATGGCATAATCTTCGTTTCCATATCTTTCCTTTATTCTCCATGCCTAATAATTTATTTCTTCATATAGCAGACTAATTAATTGATTTACTAATTAATTAGTTTTCTTAAAATATCCTTCCATATATCAGCTAAATTAATTGATTTGATTGAATCAATTAATTAATTTCTTTCTCTTTTAATGAATATTTGAATCATCCAAATTCAACACTAATAAGCGATCATTTGCTAAACAATATCTGAAAATGTGCATGCATATGTAAGCAAAAGAAAAAAACTAACAACATAATTATTCTTATACTATCAACTTAGGAAGAGAAAGTGTCATAAGTTGAAGCACATGGTGCTACTTGCTTAAGATCAAAAAGCAAGAAAAGTTTCCAACAACTTAGGACAAAGTCTATCATAATCATATTATGCTTCTTTCTTTAATTTATTTACCTGTCGGGCCAGAAAGCAGGATTGTTCGACTTGCAGGAGCAAGATTACGCATGTGCTTAGAGAAATCTGCTTCTTTCAAGTGAACAAATCCATTGCAACCACCTTCCTTGATCGCCTGTGTTCATTTCTTCGTTGTGCAGTTCTTCCATTGCTCAAAAACTTCATGTGAATTTCTTATTCAAAAGCTTCCTTGTGCAATTTTTGCCTCATATCGACAATATACTTGCACGAAGCCCATCACCAAACCAACCTCATCACATACTTCACACAATACATCACATTCTTTCTATCACAACACATAACCAAGTAGCTCTACCCACTTCCAGCAACCTGCATCACAACTGCAGTTCTTCTCCTAACTTTATACAACCTGATAGTGCACCACATACATTCATCTTCACTGTTCCACTCACAACTGACATACCGACCAATGTGCATCTGTTCATTCTAACACGATCAGATATTGCCACTGTTACAGCTTCAAACCACCACAATAAACTGCAACTCCACAGCATCTTCCACTCACAATCACCTGTCACAATCACAATTAGTTTCTCCTCCTCCACAAACATACCACCTTCCACATATCATAATTGTTTCAAACTATCTCCATTACTAACCTACCACTTCAAGCAACCATCATCCTACTACCCTCTTCGACCAATTTCATATCATCAACATTCGATCCCACTAGTCCCCTCATCGGCACCACCACCACATAACTATCTCGAAACTCACAATAAAAAAAACTAAGTTCCACTTTAGTTTGAAGCCAGTTTTCTCACGTCCGATACGTATATCACGCATTAGGTTTCACTCATGCCAGTCACACCATTTACTTACATCATTTTACATGCCACACACACTGTCTCAATTCATGCCTGTCACGCATATCTACCATGTAGCATACCCATATCTGCTTATCATATTTCAGCTGTTTCACTCATGCTAGTCTTGCCTATTCACTCAGGATCATATACACTGCACTATAACATCCATTTGTGTTTTCTCCATTATACACTACAAAAATAACAATTATTTTCCTTTTGAACTCTGGTACACATGGGTATTGATCGAGAGGAAAGTGACTGGAGCTAGCTCTCATGAAAGATGGATATAACGGTCATGTGATGAACCTGAGCTTGTTTCATGGCTTAAAAAATTAGTTGAAGGATATCCATTCGATCTCCAAACTGCAGTGCTTCCCACACTAGTATCTAAAGGAATCATATAAGACCCATTTCCTGCACGCACACATTAAGGTTCTAAACAAGTGATGCTGCAATACAGTAATAGTATAATGTTGAAGAAATTACCTAAATCTCTCCTTTTGCTCAAATAAGCACATTTTTATTTTTCCATCTCTCTGCCCAAAAACTAAGTGTTGTTTTCAATACTATAACCAGAACTATTCAGATTATTCTGTACAGGCCATCATATTGTACTTGAATTGAACTATGATAGCTTTGTTTTTAGACCAAGGTTTGATTTTTATCATTGTTTACTCAACAGAACAAAAATTGCAGCAATCTATTTTAGCTACATGACACCGACCATATCTGAATAAATGTTTCTTTTGAACATATAACCATACAAAAATAACCCATAATGATGAAGAGAGTCGGTTAAAGCAAGCTCATACTTTATTGTTTACATTTTTCTTTGTAATTTTTTTTTTATAACTTGGCGAAAGTTAGGTAATTGAAAGGATGTTTAGTTCCACTTATGTTTGGAATAAACTATTGCATTTTGATAAAAATGATTGGGTCAGACAGATTAAATATTAAAATATACTTTTAGTGAGTCATCTGACATAACACCTAGTATTCATTATATGCAATTACAACTGCTTGTTATCTACTATAGTTACCTGTTATAGAAAATTTGATTTTGGTTGAGAACAGTTATAAAAAAAAATACTAGGAAGAACAAGGCAAAAACAGGCAACAATGATAAAAACAACACTTTCAAATAACTCAGTTTACATGGTTTTCTTTTTGGAACACATTATTATTTATAAAATGTTTTGTAAATTATTACATGTTGGCACAAGTACATACCAATGTATAGCCAGCCAACCAATGACAAAGCATGCATATAAAAGTAAAGTTCAAATCTGTAGAAAATTGATCAATTTCAATTAGATGAAACATCACAGAGTTTATACATTGCAACCTACGCTATATGGCACATAATAAAATGGTCATAAACATTCTTGTACCCAATCACTCATCACTCCATACCCTTGTCATCTACACTACATGGATGAGAAGCGACTGTATACTTACTGCTAATTGTTATTTTGGTCATAGTTTAAAAGACCTCAAGCGAAGGCTTTCTTTGTAAAGGCAATTGTAGACATGAATGCTAATTGTTATTTGAATTGGTGCATAAGTAAAATCAAATGGCCAGTATCTTATACAAGTGTCTTAGTAATGAATGAAAATCAAATAAAAGTACATATACTTTAACTTCTTGTCTACTGATAGGAACCTTACTAAAAATATAAGAAACAAATGTCATATTTTCTTTGAGAATTTTAATTGGCTCATACTTATAAACAAAACATAGAACCAATTTAATCATGGTTTGTAAAAATTTAAAAGGATAAACCAATATGGGCGATTCAAATAAAGACTTCATATAAAGAATTTATTAAAATTTCGTGGAGGAGATGCTATCATAATAATCTTATAAGGCATCAAAACTTTAAGTATATTAAAGAGAAATGTGTAGACTTGTTAAGTAACGCATAACGCTCAGCCTTCTCGACATGATGTCCAATACTTCCCCAATTATTCCAAATGTTAACAGTTCATGTCTTTAATAATGAACAAAAATATTTAAAAGAGGAAATACGATAAAGTTCTAGTCTTTAATTAGCTGAACAAAATAGAAAAAAGGATCAAATTTAAGAAACATCAATAAGATGAAACACTATATCTCAATTCAATTTTGAAATATACAACAAACCATGAAGACACAAACTATGACAAAATCCACAACAGAAAGTGATCTATTACAGCCAAACGAAAACGAAAGGAATTTGAAATTGATAGAGAAGAAGAAAATGCAGTTGTAGATATATAGTAGTTAGAGAATATATGCACATGAGTCTTACATCATAAGTCATGTGTATATTTCAATTCACAAAAACTTGCAAGCTTATAATAAAATGGAAAGTCAAATAACTAGACAAATAACAATTAGCAAATACCTCTTAAAATTGCTTGGAGCTAGCAAAATCTGATGAAACAAATTCACTATGTTAGCTAATATGAGCATATTTCACTGATATTAAACGAAATATAAGATCTACAATATGCACATAAATGAAACCGAAAATTTATTTCATCAAACAATAATCAAGCATTGTTTTATCTATGGTGCAGATGGGTATGAATAGGGAATCAATATAAAAAATTCTCATGTATCAGATCGAATGTCAATAGAACAAGCATATAATACAATATAAAAAAATGAAAAATAAGAAATTGATACATGCCTGTGGATGTTCAGAAACTAAGAATTCAATTTGCATTGATTTCTTAAAACGAGAAATAAACTAACAAAATGAAAACTAAAAGATGAATTATATAAAGCGGAGACCAAAAAAATCTGTATAACGAATAATGATTTCATAAAAAATTATGAAAAAATTACCCTCTGGTTCAAACGTATAACAAGATAAGATAGAAATCTATAGGTAAATGATCATCAGTTAAGATATTAGATCTGGCCAAAATCCAATTAATGAGATCCAAACACAAAACATTGATTAACCAACAAGATGAAGAGATCTGTAAAGAGCAATTTTTACCTACCACTCGTACGATTGGTTGTAGCCGAGTTCAGTGATCGTATGAACAAACTTTGTACGCTTTGACTACTCAGGTAACAATTTGAAATGAAATTTGAAACCAAAGGTGACTGCTCAACACAAACCTCCACAAACACAAAGAACAGCAACCGATATAAAATCATCCAGAAAAGTCGAAGCTCGAAATCAATCCAGCAAACGGTGATTTATTTTATGGTTTTTTTTAAGCTGGCGAATTATTTGGGGAAAAGAATGGGAGCGGCGGAAAAAATTTGGAAAGGCGAGATGTAAAAGTGAGCGACGAATGCCTTAAGTAATTTGAAATTGCATCGCCTGCGCAGGGAACTGATGCGTAAATTATTATTTTGGACTTAGTTGCATCGGTTGACTTTAAAACCAATGCGACTAAAACTATTTGCGTCGACGAATTTGCATCAGTTATTGGTGACAACTGATGCAAATTTGATTATTTTATTACCTATTGCTTTCCACGTACCAATTGCATCGGTTATTAAGACATAACTGATGCAAATAGTTCTATTTGCATCAGTTTTTACTTAAACTGATTCAAATGAGGCGATGCAAATGACCTGTTTTGTAGTAGTGAATATACCTTTCGAAAACATTAGGGACTTTCCCTTTGAAATACTTATAACATACCTTTCAAAAGCATTGGGTTCAAGTAAGGGTTTGTGGAAATGTTGATTCGAAACCATTTAAAATTATTCCTTTCGCAATCATTGGGTTTAACCTTTAATATAACCAAAGGGTCATAATACCAGAGGTGAAAGCATTACTTTCGAAAGCATTAATCCCAAGTAAAAGAAAGTGGATAGTTTCGAAACACACCCTTTCGAAACCATTGCCACCAAAACCATCTGAATGACCCTTTCAATAGGCGGCTTCAAAGTTAAAATGCGAAAGCACCCCAAGGCTATAACGGCCATAACTAATTCAAAGGGTATGAATGCGGTAGCATGGTATCGAATAGGTTCAAAAGCGGCTATCCTTTCGAAAGCTTCTTTTAAAGAAAAAGTAAGGAACAACTCTTTCAAAAGCTCCTTTTCAAAACAAAGGCAAGCGACAACTTATTTGAAAGCCTCTTTTTAAAGAAAGATAAGTTGATTGATTCGAAAGCTAATTAGAGTGGTTTCAACCCCTTCAGAAACATGCCTTCGACACCATCATTCCTTCCGCCTTCGTCCAATATCCAACATACCAATTGTTGCATGTGCATCAGTTTCGAATAGGTGCGAAATGTCTAATTGGGCATGGTGATGGAAGCAAGCTAAGGTAGTGTCGAAGTTGCAATTCGAAATAAAACTGGTTTATTGCCTTTCAAAGAAATTTATTTATCTAACTTTCCCAATTTGTCAAAATATGATTGGTTTCTCACTTTTTATCAAATTCTTTTTCTAAAAAGGCTGCAAAATTCAAAATTTACAATTAAAACATTTTGACAGATAAGCCCTCCTCCTTAACGAAATACGTAAAACATTTAAGTCCATTAATTTAAATAATTTTATGACCATAGTAAAATAATTAGGAAAATTAACCAAAAATCACAATAATTCACTTTTAATATGTTTTTTAGCATATATAAATTTCAGACCTGAAATCATCGTTTAATTGCCTTAAATAATTTAAACCCCATATTAAATATTTTTTCTCATAGAAAATTCATAATAAATCTACAATCACTTTGAAAATTATGAAACTTGAAACCCACTTTGAAAATAATGTTTTTGACCATATATCAAAAATGCATCTCATTTGCATGTCATTTAATTGGTTCTCTAATTTAAACATATCATAAATCCATATGAAATCATATAAATTATCAACAAGCATAAATATCCATTTAAATAAACATAACATGTCATATTACTTGCAAAATAGTTTGGATCAAACCATGAAACCATAATCATATCAAAAGTGAGATGTAAGTTAATTATTCAACTTGGTTTTGTGTTAAGAACGTTGAGATTTGCCCTTAGATTGATTTGCTAAAGCTCTTTACTTGAATTCAAGCTCTTCTTCTCCTTGATCTTCTTAATGGTGGCCGACCGAGCTCAATAGGGTTTTTTTTGGAGATGTTAAAATGAATAGGAACAAAGAATGGTAGGGTTTTGGGTATTAGAATGAAAGATGTTCTCATTTTACCCTTACCATATTCCTCCTACTTACTTATTTTCAATTCTCTTTTGCTTATACATTCATTAAGTCATGTCTCCTTCTGAATTAACAAATCTCAATCCCATAACTATCTATGTCATTTCATTTAATTTATCTAATTAAATTTTCTAAATAATAGTAGTCAAAATTAGAGTCATTACAAACTCCGATCCTTAAAGAATTTCATCTTCGAAATTACGATAAGGTACTTACAATAACCGAACATAAAGGTAAAACATACCATAAAACAAGTCAGGATAAGTATCTCTAATCCTGCTTTCGGTTTCCTAAGCACTGTCTCCCTCATCGTCACTCCACTAGACTTTGACTAATCTGACTGTCTTGTTCCTTTGTCTCTTCTCATCTCCCGCAACTGTACGAACTGGTTTTCTAACTATAGTCATATCCGGTTCCACTACTAGATCATCTAACATAGTCAGTGTAATAGTAGACTCTAGATCTCAAATGCACTTCCTTGAATGAGGAATATGGAAAAAATTATGGACTTCTGCAAAACTATTCGATAACTCTACTCTATACGTGAATTTCCGGATCCTTTTTATGATAGGAAATGGTTCGATGAATCTTGGTGCCAATTTTTCAGATTTGCCAAATCTGATTACACCATTCATGTAACGACCCGGAAATTTCGAACTTGAAAATTTCCAGATAGTTAAGAAAAGAAGAAAAGAGAAAGAAGAAGAAGACAGAAACAAGACACAGAAACCTCACATTCGCAGCGGATCAAATATAATATCAAATAAAATAGCAGTTATACAAAGAAACTATATCAGTTAATTTACATTTAAATACATCAGAGTTACACATATACATAAATACTGGACAAAACAATCATGTCCAGAGACTACAATATCACAGTGAAAACTCTCCATACGTCCCTGCCATCCTGCTCGCCTCTTAAGCTCTAGAACGTCCTTACATGAAAATCTGTAATACTCGGTCTGACCCGAGCATTACATCAAAGTAACACCCGGGTCAGGCTGGAAACCAGCATGAGTAAACCCATACAATTTAAATTACTAAGTTCAAACCATAGGAGAAAACCCGGGTAACTTATATCAATTTATAACTTCACAAGTTATTATAGACATCAACCATTTCACATATCAATTTCTAAGTGCCAGATCTTAGATTATATGGTCCAATTCACTTAAATCATTCCATTACAACTTATTGATTCCCCATATCAATTGGTATAGAATCGAAGTGGTTTCGAGTATTAACCAATACCCGACTCCGGTGTCTTCGAATTCAGTTCATCTTAACATATGTCATTCAAGTGAAATGCAACTCAACTTTAAATTAAAGGTGTCACCCCTGTTTTACTCTGTAATTCATTATTGACAGATAACTACATTATCATTGCCCACCCAAACACATCATATCACGAACCATTTCGTATCAAGGTTATCTGTCAATTCAGGACATTTAATCATACATAAGCAAGATAAATCAGTCACATCATCTCGAATAAACTTAATTAGCGATAATTGAATTGAATCAATTACCTTTAAGTCCCACTTATTTAATAATTTCATCCCAATTGATTAACCATCCCACTATCAATCATTTTACTTAATCTTCCTAGATAATTATTCTCTAATTACATTAAGATTATCATCATTATCTAATTATTTTCATTAAGTAATTATACTTAACCAAACTCCATGAATGTTTATCCTTAATTAATTACATCCATTAATCAACCCTAATTACTCATAAACAATAATTACACCTTTGTAATTACTTACTTAAGTAATTAACCCCTTACTTAACTATTAATCTCTGGTTTTTTTTATTCTCAAATTAATTTCCCTATAATTGATTTATTACCCATCCTTAAATTACTTACACTAAGCTATTATGACTCTGTAAATTTCACTAAGTAATTATACTTAATCACTTCCTTTTAGTGATTATCCTCAATTAATTACTCCTTAAATAAACATATAAATAAATTAACCTTATACATTATTAATCAATCCTTTATCATCAATCAATTATCCTTAATTCCTTTCATTAAGTAATTAACCTTAAATTAGTATTTGATTTATCTTAGTTAATCCTTGCATTAAGTGATTATTCTTTAATTTACTTCAATTAGACAATTATTATCTAATAATTTTTTTTAAACAATTTATTATATTATTTAATTACTTTATTAAGTAACTTATCCTTCCATAAATTATTCTTCAAAACCCCTTTTATCTTCTTTAATTACCACTTATTTACTTTATTTAGTTATTTAGGGTAACTTCAGATTCCTTTGTCAATATAATTCAAAATAAATCTTTAATTAAATCACATAGTTTTGGTGGACGTGTGAGGTCAACTTACACAAGCTTTTATTAGCCACCAGATACTGATAAATTTCCAACCTGCGTTTCGAATCATATTTTCTTCAATCAAAACTTTGGGCCAAAACCTAAAAACCCAAAACGAACGAATAGAATTCCATAATATAAATTACGAAAATCAATGGGCCGTAGCCTAAATCAACGTGCATCTCACACGCCTCTCCTCCCTCTTCCCAATCATCAGGCAACCAAAAACCATCAAAAATCAGGAGCGCCTCTCCCTTCGAACGACGACAACACAGCAAGAACGATCACTTGAAACTCCAGGAGCCAAAACCCTTTCCAACGCATGCATATACAACTCGAGTTAACTCCAGAATCGAACCCAAAAATTTACACAATTCAAATCGAATCAGGCACCCTTCATGCACACTGTACACATGCACAGCTTCAACTTCGACCATCTCTCCGATACGACATCCAAACCCAGTAACTTATAACATTCCGACCCAAGTTCGCCACAACGACGATGTAATACGGCCCCCGATCGAAAAACAATCTCCTGCTACTCAAAATATTAAACCAGAGAACCAAAATACCCCACACAACGATCCACGACAACGACAACCAGCGACTTCCTCGCATGCCACCTATCAAATTCGAAAGCTCGTCCATTCCTCTTCCTTCCTACCCAAAATCGAAGAACTCGGTCACGTCCCAAAATTTCCAGAACAATCGCGTTCCCAGGCCATGCCAGAAACTCTTTAAACCCTAAAATCAGCAACCCACACCAAATCGAAGACAAATTCAAAAATCGGCTTTGGTGAAACTCTAGCTCATGACGCCAGGCTTCTTTCCGACAAAAATGCAGCACTCCTAATCAAACCATACGCCAGCAATAAATTTTTGAGTGGAATTCGTTCATTCCAAAATCCCTTACAATATAGGATGTTAAAAATCACCATTCCACCTTTAAAAATCCTATTTTTACTAGAGAAAACTTCTTGCATGTTTAAATCTTTGACTCCATTTTATTGAAATTTCATCAATTAGGATATTTACAGTAAATATTTACATAACTGAGCAATACAATATTATTTCCACACAAATCATTTTTTTAGCTAAAACTATATTAAGAATAAGCATCTCCTTAGTTTACATCAACTTGCATTATGAACTAGACGATGAGATCTAGATTTTTGAATGCTGAGATTAACCAAATTCCCACAATAACAGAGCAAATTTAAATTCCAGTTTTAACTTAGGTTTCTCATTTTATTAAAAGAACAAAGACATACATATTAACAGTAAGCCAATTTTTTTATACAAGTAATTTATTTCATCCATGCAAGCAGAGATCAAGGCATTCTACAATCATATTCTCATGCACACATATATAAGATGGTTTAGTTTTCAAAGATAAGTTTACTCACCTGTGTTTTGAAGACAGGAAACATGCCATTGAAACCTGAATTGTTTGCCGTAATTTTAATTTGTTGTCTGATTAAATCCTGCTTTGATTGCTGTTGAAACAAAGAGTACAGATTCCAGTTTGAAGAATACAAGCATTAGATTTGAAGATGGCTCAGATTTTTGGTTTGAACTTGCTGATCTACAACCTTTGATCTCTAATTGATTTTAATTTTTTTTCTTTAGTTGCTTGCATTAGTTAATCATAGCAGCCTGGAAATTGCTTGATTTAATTGGTATTTGAGACAACTAGTTTGATTGCTTGCTTTACTCTAAGATGATGTTGCTTTCAAAATTATAGAGAGATTTCTTTGATCTGCTTATATGTTCGAGCTAGATGATTACTTGATTGAAATTCTGTTTTGATTTGTTTACGGGCCATTTCTTTTGGTTGCTCTTGTTACAGACTTTTGTTACCCCTTTCTTTTATTTTTATTTTTATTATTTTAGCTATGCTTCTAATATGATAACTATATTTTCTTAAAGAAAAGAAAATGAACAAATGCCACTTGTTAATTTTGTAAGCTAACACATATTTGGAAACCTAGCACTTGTCATTTAGGTAAGCTAAGTAACTTACATTTGTTAATTTATATTCCAATATCTCAACACTTGAATTTGACATGTGTAAATATATTTAAATGTTCTATTTAGTTAATATTTCTTAATTCACATTTAGCAAATCCTTTAAAAGAAAGGTAATATAAAACAAATTTTATGCAAATAAAATCATACATATTATTTTTAAATCCAATTTACTTAAAAATGTTTTATCTTTTGAATTTCAAATTCAAAATAAAAAATCCACTCATATATATGTATGTATGCTTAATTTGTTTGAAAATAATACGTTTGTCTATTTTGAATAATTATAATAGAATATTACCAAATAATATTTTTCCAGATAGGAATGTTAATTATCGGATTTAATTTGTTTTAATTTTTAACAATCAGGATTTTAATGGTTAAAATCAGCACTTCTAATTAATTCACCCAATTAATTATCAATCATAGATATTAAAAACCTGGGTTATCATATCCCTTCCCCCTTAGAATCTTTTCGTCCTCGAAAAGGAACGAAACCAGAATTTATTGAAATGCTTAAAGTCAGATAAATTTCCTTTGATCCTTTTTAAAACACTTTTAAAATCTATATATAGTATTATCAAAGTAGTTTTATTAAAATATCATTCTATAACTCGATGTTTCAACAAGTCCATCTTCGTTCTCACAGAAATTCGGTCATACGTTGATCAGGCATAGGACTGAAAATCTATAAGTACTTAGCAGACCCATTTTCAACACCTAGTGAAAATATTTGGAAAATAATTTTATTGAAAATATAGAAAACATTTTTGAAAATAGAGGAATATCTTTGGTGAGAATGCTCTGGAAATCATCACCCCCGTCCATGGTCACATTTACATCCTGGGTTACGTTGTCGTCGCAGCAAAAGTCCATGTAACTGCAGGCTCTCAGCAGCCTTTCGATTACGCCATGGATCCCACACAACAGATCACAAGATCACAGTTACATCCAGGGTTATGTTGCCATCGCAGCAAAAGTCCATGTAACTGCAGGCTCTCAGTGGCCTCTGATTTTCGCTTTCAAAATGAAACTTCTCCACTCCTACATAGGTCGCAGTCTACCGATATAAAATCAAACGCAAACTGTTGGCTCTCAACGGCACACACGACTTTCACTATGTTATACCATAGATCGTAGTTACATCCTGGGTTACGTTGCCGTCGTAGCAAAAGTCTATGTAACTGTTGGCTCTTAGCAGCACACACGATTTTCGCTATGGTATACTCTACTTGTAATGACCCATAAAATTTTAGCAATTTTTAATTGGTATTTAACGTATTGAATTGGATTTTGAGAAATTATTAATAATAAAATTTTGAAAAAAAAAAGAAAATATGTTATGTATATTAATGATTTGTAGTACGAGCTGTGTACATATATTTTAAAGTTTGGTTGTGGTTATACCTATAAGATCTAGTACAAAAACTTTATAAACTATTATTTATACTATAATATAAGTTAAGTTTGATGTAAATTTGGTAGCATAGTTCATTTCTATTGGGTATAAATATCAATAGCGTGGGTAATAAATTTACGGTCTCCTTTTGCTTTTCAGCAAGGTGTGTAAATTTTAAGTATGTTGAGTACGTTCCATATATAGTTATTTTGGAAAACCACTGTATATGTATGATGGTCTATTTGAAGTGTATATATAGTAAAGCGTATTTATACCAAGTTTTATTTAATTTATATGTGTTATAATAGCTATATATATATGTTAGTCTTGATACTAGTATATAGTTTTATTGAAGTTTGATTTCTAGTCATGTTAAATATATATATATATATTTGATTTTGGGTTTTTGTGTCACCATTTCCAGTTTATTTTAGTGCATATTTAGTATATCTATACATATGTCGTCAGCTATAAATACGATAGTTAAGGGTTTCATATATCATATGAACCAAAGAAGAAGAGAATTATATACTATATTTAACTACATATATGAAGTATATGTTTTAAGGGTTGATTTAAGGTCTGCATTAAAAAAAAGTAGTTGTGATTACCATTATTTCATATTGTACCTTCTATATTCCTGACCGACTTTCAGCGTTCATTCATTCATTTTAATTGTGGGTTTTTCTTTTCTCTCTCTTTTCTTATAAATAATTGTACGCATTCATCTCTTTCCCTTTCTTATATTTTGTCCCTTCATCATCTTTTAGCCGTTAATTTTGTTTCGAAAATCAAGAAAATTTGTATACGTTTTATTCTTTTTGAACGTTTAATAATAAAGATAAATCTGCATAGTATAATCAGATATGAATTGAGATCTAGGAAATAAATAAATATAAAAACGTATAACATGCCACTAATAATAAATTGCTTTAATAGCTTCTCAATTAGCGTACAGCTGTTTCCATCCCATGCCATGTCAAAAGTTTGAAACGTAATAAATGCTATATGATTATTTCGCATTTTTTTTTTCCTTTATTATTTCCTGTACGTTTTCATTCCAATCTAAATTATAACTTTTTGATTTCCATGCCTTTTCGGATCTCAAACGCGCAGCCCAAGGAATATTTCTTTAATAATTTTCCTAAAAATCAGCTTTTGGCCATTTTATTGCATTGATTTCAAATTGTGCCCGTTTGTTTTTCTCATTCCTCTCATACGTTACCACTTTTATTTATGCTCGGGACACAGCTCATTTTTTTTCCTTCGTTCCCTTTCTTTTATTTGCTTCCTTCGTTTCCATCGGTTCAATTATATAGATTTTTATATTCGTTGCACGTTTACATTCATTTATTTTGACCAGTCCTTTCCTTTGTTATTCCCCTAATTTTGTGCGTTACTTTACCATAACCAATGCTCCGTATTTATTCGCTTTAATCTTTTCAGCTGAATTTGACCATTACTATTCAAATCAATTCATATTTATTGTATACGTTTCGTATGCAACGGTTCTTTTCTTTATTTATTTTGCCTTTATAACCTTGTTTGACTTCGTTTCTTTCATATTGCAAACTGCTGTCACTTCCAATCTCATTCTTCATTTTAAGTTTTCTTCCTCCTCCTTCTTCCATTTTTCTTTCTACAGATCCACCTATTTTCTCCCTTCTTTTACCGTGCTTCCACCTCCCATCGCTTCGTCACCCACCACATCCAACTCATCCCTCTCCCTCCGCGTTTTTCTCTCCTCCTCTCATGCACATATCTCTCTACACGTGTTGTCATCGCCTGCATGCTCAGCCATCCTCAGAGCCTTCACCATCAACAATCATGCCACACGTTATCTTTGAGTAATAGGTTAGCATATATTTATAATATATATGTGTTATTGTATATTTTCTATAAGTCTGTATTTGGAATATGTGATCTGTCCTACATGATTTTAAATTCATGTTAGTTATGTATCATATGGTATTATATATATGAGTTCATAACAGTATTCTTTTTTTTTTTCTTTTTTTTTCGTTCATAGTGTGTATGATATTATACTATGTATAGAGATTTGATAACTTGATTGTTTTATACTTTATGTGTCACGTTGGTATTCAATTTTAAAAGTTTGAAGGTTATATATTAGTTAATATATAGTTTAATATATGTCAGTAATGTATATCTATGCAGTAATATTGTATGTATTATAGCAAAGTAAGTTTTTTTTTTTTTTTTGATTTAAGATATCATATATACATCTTATAAATATAGTATGGTTCCAAGTATGAAATGTTTGCAGTTTTTAGATTCTATATAATATAAAATTTTGTTCGCATGTTATAAAATTTGATAAGTGTATATATAAATATTATATAAAAAGTTAGTACATATATAAAACGTAAAGCATACTCATCTTATCAGTCGATTGTATATGTATTTAAATATATGATATATTTAAAGCTATGTATTTTGTGAATAACTGGTTATAAGTATATATATACACATTTGATTTAAAGTTATAAAGGTATGCATATTGTGAATTAGACTATATTAATGGTTAGCTTACAAATATTTATATAGTTTTATAGGGAAGTACGAGCTATGTGGGTTATATTTTTAGCAAGCGTATTGTTACCACTTTAAAATGGGTGAAGTTTTACAGTTTACGGTCTATTTGTGTAAGTGTGTAGTGTATGTTTAATTTAATAAAGTTATGATAGTTTTGTATAAAATGTTTAACTATTTATATATCTGATATAATGATAGTTTCATATCTGATATAGCTTATATATTATAAAGTTACAGGATACGCTAGTTTTATACGCTAGTTAATATATATATTTAATAATTGACTAAAATGTTTTCAGTGTGAGTTTACTTTTTTTTTGTGTTGGATTTTATACGGCATAGTATGTATACTTGTTCACAGTCTATATAAGTATATGAGTGCATGTGTCATTATAAGTATTTTGTTGTTTATAAATCTCGAGACATATATATGCGTTTAGGTGTTTGTTTCAGACTTACGTAATATATATATATATAACCGAATATAGGCTATGCATTTGGAATTTCTATATATACATTTTTATTATGAACATTTATAGGTTGCTTTCATGGGGTTTTTAAGTAATATATATTACAATAAGTGGTTATATTGTTTTTATAATAATTATTGACTATAAAATATAATACAATGGTTTTTTTGGACGAATTATGTTTAAATTACATATAGGTATATATAGATTTTAAATATACATTTTTAATTTGAAAATTGGTTTTGGGAGAATTAATATCATAATAATTTATATTTTTTTCTGTAATATCAAAATTGATTCGATTCATTCTCATCGATTTCCCATTATCAGCCTTGTCCGTCGTGCCTATTTTCTACATCAAATCTTGTCCATCCAGCGTTGCTTTGGATTTCATAGCTCATTTCATCATCATATATCTCTAGCCTCGAAAGGTGAGCAATCACTCACGATTAACGTTCTTTTATTTATTAAATTTGATTTCAATTGAAATGACAATTGAAATATGCTGCTGTAGTTATTTAAATTGTTATATTTATGCTATTATCTGTAATAGTTCACTTATGGGATATGACACCATATCCTATTGTTTATATTTATTTTGATGATATATACCTGTTGTTATTATTATTATTTTCATATCTGCTATCACTCTGCAAGTTCCCTGTTAGTATAAAAATCACTATGGGTTGAAATGATACATACCCGAACGGACTTTAGAATAGGAGAAAATCGTCATGGGTTGAAATGATAAACCCAAACGATTTTCATTTAAATTGAATTTGGGATTACGGGTTGAAATGATATCCACCCGTATATATTTAGTGTACGGATTGAAATGATAAATATCCGTAGCATTTGACTATATGACAGGAAATATATACCGACACCGTTGGTCCATATAAATAATTTAAAGATAAATTTCTACAGTTTGAAAAGAAACATATGTGAATTAATAAATATTGGTTCTTAAAATATTATATATAAATGGAAACTTTATATATAAATTTAATAATATTTTAGACTGATTTAATCCATAAAATATGTTTAAGTATTATTTAAGATTTATATTTCAAATTTTACCGTGTAAAGAATTTTAATAATTAAGATTGGGAGATAAATTTGGTTTATTAAAAATGGTATTCAAATGAAGATTTATTTAATTAAATCAATTTGAATTTATTGAATGGGAAATTTAAGGGTATGATTTTGTAACTGGATTTTTGTTTTAAGTGATTTATTGAATGTTTCATGTTTAAATAAATTAAAGAAAATATTGAGTAAAAGGGTAATTTCAGGTTTACTTAAATGATGTTGAATCTAAGGAGGAAATATTTCAAGGCTAAATAATAATTTGATTAAATCAAGATCTTATGAAACTGTAAAATTGAACTTTGGGAATGTAGAATATTAAATCTTTGAACTATACTAGAATATAAATGGGTGTTTCAGATCTGTATTTGAATCGATATAAGTTGAATTTATTATTTAGAAAACTAAATTGAATAAAGTTTAGTTTGAAACGTTGATTACTTAAAGTTTTGAAATATATTGAAATATAAAGGGTATTTGGTGATTTCAAATCCGAACTTGAGATCAATAAAATTGAAATGGTTATTTTAGAAATTGAGTTGAATTTAAATTGATAAATTGAGATTGAAAAAGATTTAAATGGGAAGGTCGGGTTGATGTTAAACGATTGGTTAAGTTGAGGGAATTGAAATTTCTTTACTGAATAAATTATTTAATATATATAAATACTATTTGGGAAGTATAGAGATTTTTGAAGTGAAAATGATAGTTGGTTTTGAAGTATAAATTAAGTTGGAAGACTACGGTGTTATAGTGTATATTTCTATCTTATAGATAGTTCCATGGACCCTTAGAGGATGGTTATCCCAAACATCCTCTAAGTTAATTATATTTTAGTTGATATTTCACTTGAGTTAGATTTATAGATATAAGAATGTTAATCCTGACTCGAGTGTTTTGTGTTTTGCTTTACGCTCGGGTCAGACTGAGAGATACAGCATTTGAGACTCATCTTCGAAGTTGGAGCTTTGCTTGAAGATCCAGCTATCTATCCCTTCAGTCATCCAGTTGATTGGTTCAGAGAAGCCATCTGTTGCATTGGAGACTTCATGGCATTTGAACTATTCGGTTGTATTTTATTTCAAACTTTAATGTATATAGTAACTTCATGAACTACTATTTTTATCTATTCCGCTGCATTGTATTACTCTGTGTAAGTGATCTATGATTGATTTATTTACTGTATATTTTAAGTTTTGCCAAATTTTTATTAACAATTCGGTATTTTGAATTATTCAAGTCGGACATGTACGGTTTTATTGTCGATTTGAATGGTCCAAAATAGCGGGCTGTTACAGTTGGTATCAGAGCTTTGGCTCTAGGCAAAACTTAACATATATGGTAAATTTATTTACAGAATCACTTTCGTTCGAGTTGAATCTCTTCCTTTTTGACTCAATTTCCTTTGAGTTTTGGAATGTCCCTCGGTTTCGAAATTCATTCTGTCTCTCCCTATTTATATTCGTTTGATTCTGGAGTATCCCATAACTCCATTGAATGATTTGTAAAGGGGGTGAAAACTCCTTTTCAATTGGCATTGACTCACCGAAGATTCCTGTATCCTCGGTTTACGATGCTGATATATCTTGTTATGCCAAATTCTATATCTCCGACGATCGAATGTCGAATTGCCTCAGAATTCTACACCGATCTAATTTTGGAATCACGGTTGACAGGTAAAGGTCGCCCGCGATTTATAGAAGTATATCCATCTTCTATTTTGTAACTTAATTATCTCATCTTCGATCGAGTCTATCTTCGAATCAGGATTCTATTGATTAGAGTTCCTTTAAATTAAATCTCTATCTTTGTTTTGAAATCCATCCTTAAATCATCCTTTGAAAATCGGGTTTTGTTTGTATTTTAGAAATTGTTTATACCGAAATTATTATTTTGATAACTATGATTTTATTCTATATATATAAAGAAAATGTTTTCGGTAGAGATTATATACCTATATATAAAGCAAATAAGAAATGTTATTCTATATAAAAAGGGTTTTGAAAGGATTTGAAATTTTGAAAAAATTATAAGAAATTGATTTATATAAAAATGATTTATAATTGAACTGTTAAATTTGAAATTCGAGAATTGAATTCCGGTATTTTGAAATTGGTTTTAAGATTTTGGAAATTATATATAAATAATACGATTTAAAAGTATTTTTCCGAATAAGAAATATTTCAAATGAATTCAAATGAATTCCAATAATTTTGAAGAAATTTCGAAGAAGTTTTCAAGAAAATAGAAGTCCAGAACTCACTTATGTCGCTGGAGAATAATTTCGGTGATGAGTGCACGCATCATCGACATTGATTTTCGAGTTTCAGAGTGGGGGAGAGGCCACTTTAATAGCTTCGCTATGCGAGTGATTTTGTAAAACCGTTTTTGATTTCAAATTCCGAAGTATAATTTGATATTTTCGAAAGATATATGTATATATTTGAAACAATTTGAAGTAAGACCGGTGTTCAGTCCTCGAGTTTTTGATTTGACTTAGAATAACTCTATTTATAAAAATTGATTTCCATCTCTTGGATTTGAAATTGATTTTCACCGACTATTTTGAAGGTTCGAGCACTTCCAAATCAAGGTTTAAAGGTTTAAAAACCAAGATATTTCGAAAGGTATAAAATATTTGATAAAGTATGCAAGTTTTGTTGTATGAGGTTAAACCTTTTATTAAGTAAGAGAATATGGCTATTTTAATTATACTAATATGGAATTTAGTTTTTAAATGTTTTGAAAGAATTTTAGTTTTAAATAATGGTTTTCAAAAAGGTAAATTGGATATTTCAAATCGAAGTAAATAGTTTAAAGGTTTTAAAGGGATAATTATAAATTTGGAAACCATTTTGAATATAATTGATTTTGAGAAAAATATTTGGTTTTGAAAATTAAATTGAAAAAAAAACCCAGTACTTATATGGTGATTTTGGAAATGAATTTGTTTGACTTGAATTATTTTAATTTGGAAACTGGGATAATTTTCTACACCTATTATTTTGGGAACATTGAAATTCAGACATTTAATTTGGAAGAAAATTTGGTGAAATCATATATGATTTTGAAACTGAATTGGTATTGAAATAATTTGAAATTAAGAACCTTAGATTACTAAGCACTTGATTTGGGAGTGGTCGAACTTATATAAAATGGATTGTATAAGTATGAGGTTGATTTGAAATCTATTGATTTGAAAGGTACTCAATTTGGAAAGAGAATTTATTTAATCGAAATCTATATAAGTATGATTTGATCTACTATTGATTTGGAAAGTATTCGATTTGAGAAAGGAATCCTATATATATGGACTTTATATAAGTACAATATTTGAAAGTGATTTGAAAAGGTACTATATGATATATATTTTCGAAGTAAAGATATGGAAAGTGCCTTCTGCTTGATATCCGCTTTGTGGCCACATCGTGGATTCATTCTATCGATATTATTCTCTCTGATTTTCGGTTTTCCGGATGTAATACTCGAGTGTTTCCCACCGTGGCGTAACCCATGGTTTTTTTTCTCTCGTGAATGCACAGCGCAATTGCCTGGCTGAGTCTTGCCTAGGGGTACGGATTGTTTCCTGGGGGATCCAGGCGTAACCATTGTGTATCCTGCAATCTGTGTAGGTCGCGAATAGTAGCGCAAGTGCCTGGCTGAGTCTTGCCTAGGGGTACAGATTGTTTCCTGGGGGATCCAGGCGTAACCATTGTGTATCCTGCACTCTACTAGTCATCATGGCGTAACTCGCAGGGCTGAGAAAGCTTACGGATATGGATTGTTTCCTGGGGGACCCAGGCGTAACCATTGTGTATCTGCGAACCATGATCGGACAAAGGTTTTGGTTTGGTTGTTTTGTTTGGATTGTACTTTCCATATCTGTTTTTAAAGTTTTTTTCAAGTATTTTCACTGGTTGTTGAAACAGGTCTACTAAGTACTTGAAGAATTCTAGCTTTGCGCCTGATCAACGCATGGCCAGAGTCTGCAAGAACGAGGATAAACTTGTTGAAACATCGAGTTATAAAATATTTTTGAAAGAAAAGATTTATTTCGATATAAAAGGTATTTATTATAAAAGTATTTCCAACAAAGAAATTTTGTGTTAATATTTGAAATTGAAACTCTCATGGTTTGAAATGTACGATTCTTGCCCGATTCTATTCTTTTGAATCTACCTTATCTGCCCTGCTTTATTTATTCAACTATATTCTCTTTTCCGAATCTATCTTCTTTCCTTCTTTCCTTCTTTTGAATATATCCTTTAAAACATTGTTTATTTATATTCTACCTGGTTTAATAAGAGAGAAAAATTAGTGTTTTATAAATAATTGATCTCATAATTAATTGAATGGATTTGATAAAATGAGTAATCTATTAAATATTAATCAATTTAAATAATAACAAAAGAAAAAGTATATGGTTTTAAATAAATTTTTTTAATTTGTTTTTCAAAGTCTAAATTTTTCATCTGGTTGTTTCTATTCTCCTACTTTATTCCTTTTCGGGGACGAAAAGTTTTGAGTGGGGGAGAGTGTAATGACCCATAAAATTTTAGCAATTTTTAATTGGTATTTAACGTATTGAATTGGATTTTGAGAAATTATTAATAATAAAATTTTGAAAAAAAAAAGAAAATATGTTATGTATATTAATGATTTGTAGTACGAGCTGTGTACATATATTTTAAAGTTTGGTTGTGGTTATACCTATAAGATCTAGTACAAAAACTTTATAAACTATTATTTATACTATAATATAAGTTAAGTTTGATGTAAATTTGGTAGCATAGTTCATTTCTATTGGGTATAAATATCAATAGCGTGGGTAATAAATTTACGGTCTCCTTTTGCTTTTCAGCAAGGTGTGTAAATTTTAAGTATGTTGAGTACGTTCCATATATAGTTATTTTGGAAAACCATTGTATATGTATGATGGTCTATTTGAAGTGTATATATAGTAAAGCGTATTTATACCAAGTTTTATTTAATTTATATGTGTTATAATAGCTATATATATATGTTAGTCTTGATACTAGTATATAGTTTTATTGAAGTTTGATTTCTAGTCATGTTAAATATATATATATATTTGATTTTGGGTTTTTGTGTCACCATTTCCAGTTTATTTTAGTGCATATTTAGTATATCTATACATATGTCGTCAGCTATAAATACGATAGTTAAGGGTTTCATATATCATATGAACCAAAGAAGAAGAGAAGTATATACTATATTTAACTACATATATGAAGTATATGTTTTAAGGGTTGATTTAAGGTCTGCATTAAAAAAAAGTAGTTGTGATTACCATTATTTCATATTGTACCTTCTATATTCCTGACTGACTTTCAGCGTTCATTCATTCATTTTAATTGTGGGTTTTTCTTTTCTCTCTCTTTTCTTATAAATAATTGTACGCATTCATCTCTTTCCCTTTCTTATATTTTGTCCCTTCATCATCTTTTAGCCGTTAATTTTGTTTCGAAAATCAAGAAAATTTGTATACGTTTTATTCTTTTTGAACGTTTAATAATAAAGATAAATCTGCATAGTATAATCAGATATGAATTGAGATCTAGGAAATAAATAAATATAAAAACGTATAACATGCCACTAATAATAAATTGCTTTAATAGCTTCTCAATTAGCGTACAGCTGTTTCCATCCCATGCCATGTCAAAAGTTTGAAACGTAATAAATGCTATATGATTATTTCGCATTTATTTTTTTTTTCCTTTATTATTTCCTGTACGTTTTCATTCCAATCTAAATTATAACTTTTTGATTTCCATGCCTTTTCGGATCTCAAACGCGCAGCCCAAGGAATATTTCTTTAATAATTTTCCTAAAAATCAGCTTTTGGCCGTTTTATTGCATTGATTTCAAATTGTGCCCGTTTGTTTTTCTCATTCCTCTCATACGTTACCACTTTTATTTATGCTCGGGACACAGCTCATTTTTTTTCCTTCGTTCCCTTTCTTTTATTTGCTTCCTTCGTTTCCATCGGTTCAATTATATAGATTTTTATATTCGTTGCACGTTTACATTCATTTATTTTGACCAGTCCTTTCCTTTGTTATTCCCCTAATTTTGTGCGTTACTTTACCATAACCAATGCTCCGTATTTATTCGCTTTAATCTTTTCAGCTGAATTTGACCATTACTATTCAAATCAATTCATATTTATTGTATACGTTTCGTATGCAACGGTTCTTTTCTTTATTTATTTTGCCTTTATAACCTTGTTTGACTTCGTTTCTTTCATATTGCAAACTGCTGTCACTTCCAATCTCATTCCTCATTTTAAGTTTTCTTCCTCCTCCTTCTTCGATTTTTCTTTCTACAGATCCACCTATTTTCTCCCTTCTTTTACCGTGCTTCCACCTCCCATCGCTTCGTCACCCACCACATCCAACTCATCCCTCTCCCTCCGCGTTTTTCTCTCCTCCTCTCATGCACATATCTCTCTACACGTGTTGTCATCGCCTGCATGCTCAGCCATCCTCGGAGCCTTCACCATCAACAATCATGCCACACGTTATCTTTGAGTAATAGGTTAGCATATATTTATAATATATATATGTGTTATTGTATATTTTCTATAAGTCTGTATTTGGAATATGTGATCTGTCCTACATGATTTTAAATTCATGTTAGTTATGTATCATATGGTATTATATATATGAGTTCATAACAGTATTCTTTTTTTTTTTCTTTTTTTTTTCGTTCATAGTGTGTATGATATTATACTATGTATAGAGATTTGATAACTTGATTGTTTTATACTTTATGTGTCACGTTGGTATTCAATTTTAAAAGTTTGAAGGTTATATATTAGTTAATATATAGTTTAATATATGTCAGTAATGTATATCTATGCAGTAATATTGTATGTATTATAGCAAAGTAAGTTTTTTTTTTTTTTTTGATTTAAGATATCATATATACATCTTATAAATATAGTATGGTTCCAAGTATGAAATGTTTGCAGTTTTCAGATTCTATATAATATAAAATTTTGTTCGCATGTTATAAAATTTGATAAGTGTATATATAAATATTATATAAAAAGTTAGTACATATATAAAACGTAAAGCATACTCATCTTATCAGTCGATTGTATATGTATTTAAATATATGATATATTTAAAGCTATGTATTTTGTGAATAACTGGTTATAAGTATATATATACACATTTGATTTAAAGTTATAAAGGTATGCATATTGTGAATTAGACTATATTAATGGTTAGCTTACAAATATTTATATAGTTTTATAGGGAAGTACGAGCTATGTGGGTTATATTTTTAGCAAGCGTATTGTTACCACTTTAAAATGGGTGAAGTTTTACAGTTTACGGTCTATTTGTGTAAGTGTGTAGTGTATGTTTAATTTAATAAAGTTATGATAGTTTTGTATAAAATGTTTAACTATTTATATATCTGATATAATGATAGTTTCATATCTGATATAGCTTATATATTATAAAGTTACCGGATACGCTAGTTTTATACGCTAGTTAATATATATATTTAATAATTGACTAAAATGTTTTCAGTGTGAGTTTACTTTTTTTTTGTGTTGGATTTTATACGGCATAGTATGTATACTTGTTCACATTCTATATAAGTATATGAGTGCATGTGTCATTATAAGTATTTTGTTGTTTATAAATCTCGAGACATATATATGCGTTTAGGTGTTTGTTTCAGACTTACGTAATATATATATATAACCGAATATAGGCTATGCATTTGGAATTTCTATATATACATTTTTATTATGAACATTTATAGGTTGCTTTCATGGGGTTTTTAAGTAATATATATTACAATAAGTGGTTATATTGTTTTTATAATAATTATTGACTATAAAATATAATACAATGGTTTTTTTGGACGAATTATGTTTAAATTACATATAGGTATATATAGATTTTAAATATACATTTTTAATTTGAAAATTGGTTTTGGGAGAATTAATATCATAATAATTTATATTTTTTTCTGTAATATCAAAATTGATTCGATTCATTCTCATCGATTTCCCATTATCAGCCTTGTCCGTCGTGCCTATTTTCTACATCAAATCTTGTCCATCCAGCGTTGCTTTGGATTTCATAGCTCATTTCATCATCATATATCTCTAGCCTCGAAAGGTGAGCAATCACTCACGATTAACGTTCTTTTATTTATTAAATTTGATTTCAATTGAAATGACAATTGAAATATGCTGCTGTAGTTATTTAAATTGTTATATTTATGCTATTATCTGTAATAGTTCACTTATGGGATATGACACCATATCCTATTGTTTATATTTATTTTGATGATATATACCTGTTGTTATTATTATTATTTTCATATCTGCTATCACTCTGCAAGTTCCCTGTTAGTATAAAAATCACTATGGGTTGAAATGATACATACCCGAACGGACTTTAGAATAGGAGAAAATCGTCATGGGTTGAAATGATAAACCCAAACGATTTTCATTTAAATTGAATTTGGGATTACGGGTTGAAATGATATCCACCCGTATATATTTAGTGTACGGATTGAAATGATAAATATCCGTAGCATTTGACTATATGACAGGAAATATATACCGACACCGTTGGTCCATATAAATAATTTAAAGATAAATTTCTACAGTTTGAAAAGAAACATATGTGAATTAATAAATATTGGTTCTTAAAATATTATATATAAATGGAAACTTTATATATAAATTTAATAATATTTTAGACTGATTTAATCCATAAAATATGTTTAAGTATTATTTAAGATTTATATTTCAAATTTTACCGTGTAAAGAATTTTAATAATTAAGATTGGGAGATAAATTTGGTTTATTAAAAATGGTATTCAAATGAAGATTTATTTAATTAAATCAATTTGAATTTATTGAATGGGAAATTTAAGGGTATGATTTTGTAACTGGATTTTTGTTTTAAGTGATTTATTGAATGTTTCATGTTTAAATAAATTAAAGAAAATATTGAGTAAAAGGGTAATTTCAGGTTTACTTAAATGATGTTGAATCTAAGGAGGAAATATTTCAAGGCTAAATAATAATTTGATTAAATCAAGGTCTTATGAAACTGTAAAATTGAACTTTGGGAATGTAGAATATTAAATCTTTGAACTATACTAGAATATAAATGGGTGTTTCAGATCTGTATTTGAATCGATATAAGTTGAATTTATTATTTAGAAAACTAAATTGAATAAAGTTTAGTTTGAAACGTTGATTACTTAAAGTTTTGAAATATATTGAAATATAAAGGGTATTTGGTGATTTCAAATCCGAACTTGAGATCAATAAAATTGAAATGGTTATTTTAGAAATTGAGTTGAATTTAAATTGATAAATTGAGATTGAAAAAGATTTAAATGGGAAGGTCGGGTTGATGTTAAACGATTGGTTAAGTTGAGGGAATTGAAATTTCTTTACTGAATAAATTATTTAATATATATAAATACTATTTGGGAAGTATAGAGATTTTTGAAGTGAAAATGATAGTTGGTTTTGAAGTATAAATTAAGTTGGAAGACTACGGTGTTATAGTGTATATTTCTATCTTATAGATAGTTCCATGGACCCTTAGAGGATGGTTATCCCAAACATCCTCTAAGTTAATTATATTTTAGTTGATATTTCACTTGAGTTAGATTTATAGATATAAGAATGTTAATCCTGACTCGAGTGTTTTGTGTTTTGCTTTACGCTCGGGTCAGACTGAGAGATACAGCATTTGAGACTCATCTTCGAAGTTGGAGCTTTGCTTGAAGATCCAGCTATCTATCCCTTCAGTCATCCAGTTGATTGGTTCAGAGAAGCCATCTGTTGCATTGGAGACTTCATGGCATTTGAACTATTCGGTTGTATTTTATTTCTAACTTTAATGTATATAGTAGCTTCATGAACTACTATTTTTATCTATTCCGCTGCATTGTATTACTCTGTGTAAGTGATCTATGATTGATTTATTTACTGTATATTTTAAGTTTTGCCAAATTTTTATTAACAATTCGGTATTTTGAATTATTCAAGTCGGACATGTACGGTTTTATTGTCGATTTGAATGGTCCAAAATAGCGGGCTGTTACACTACTCATAATCCTCAGGAACTAGTTTTGTCCGGACTCCTCACAGGATCAACTTTAGAACCCCCCTTGGGGCTCAAGGCAGCACCACCCCGTGGTACTCCTGAGAAGTTCATTTCAAGGAAGCGCCTTTTTCCCCAGAGCCATCATCAAAACATTTTATACTATACATATATAGTATCTTCAAATCATATACCTAGGATGATCTCATAAAAAGATCCTTTACACAAAATCGATTATCCCAAAATCGATAATTCTCAAACTAGGCTTTCCAAATTTAATATTGATTTTACCCAAAAGTCAAAAGCCTTTCCAAATCCATAGGTTCGCAAAACCTTTTTCCCAAAATTATCATATGATCCTTTACATATATATACAGATATATATAATTTTTTTTTAAAAAAAAACTTGGATCATTTCAAACCTGTGTAAAACTCCTTTATACTTCAAACACCTCAAAAACCATTTTCTTCCGGCAAAAGATTCATCAAGGGGAGTTTTATCTTATATAAAAAAGATATACAACTTTGTTTATTCAAAATCAAATATTAAAATTTAATTACTCCTTTCAATATCATTTTCATTCAAATCTGTACGATGTACACATATCATCCGTACGCTATACCAATCTGATCGCTCACGCGATCACACAATTTCATTTCCGAACTAGTATCGTCCACCCGACTTCCTAGTGCGGACACAAATCTGGTTTCTTGATCAAAAACCGTTATTCTCCTTGCATAGTCATAACTATGATAGAGAATATCCAGAACCAATCAACAATCCATATCCAGGTTCGCCTTCAAAAATCGAGTGGAAAATTCCAACTCGGATCGATATAACTATCTCGAAATTCTGTGCTCGAATCTGGATCAAATCATTATGCGAATAGAATAACATACGTACACCCTACGTATTATCTTTATTGGTTATTATCCAAACTAATTTCATTTCTATTCATATTTACTTTGATTTTCATTCACTTACTCACAATTACTTAAATCCATTCGGATTATTACCTCTATTCTTATCTCGATTGGGTATTTAAATAATAACAGTTTGAACTCGGCCCAGTTTATTTAGAAAATAGTTTGAAAATTTTAAAAATCGAAAAGTAGTTGGAAAATAATTACTAGTTTGTAAAATAGGTGTAAAATGGGTAGAAAATAGTTAAAATAATTATAGAAACTTTAGATAATTGCAATATAATAGTAGGATAGTAATTAGTTTATAAACAGTTGGAAAATTGTTGAACAGTTCGAAAAATAATTGTAAAACAAGTATAAGATAGTTTGGCTTTTAAAAGAAAGGTTGTATATATAATAAATAGCTTGGAAATATAGGTTTATAGAAAAATAATTTATATTAAAAAAAACAGCCCCGAGTCAAAACTACTCACTTCCCAATCTCCATTCTCATCAACTCATTTTAAATTCCTCTTCCATTTAAATTGACCCATTTCCACTTTAAATAACTTCAAATTTCCATTGAGATTGACTCAACCCCAATTCAAGTTGGATTAACCTCAGTTTCTTTCAAAATTTAACTTTATTCAACCATGATCTCAAATTTCTACTAATTCCAATAAATTTCAATTGAATTAGTTCCAGTTTTAATTCATTTCTACTCCATTTTGAACTAATCTCAATTTCAAACTCCATTTCCAAATCAAGTTGAATTATTCTTGATTTCTTCCCAAATTCAATTCAAATTCCATTTGAATTTAAAACTTGTTCAACCTTAATTACAATTCCAAATTATTCAAATCAATTCGGACTAATTTCAAATTGAACCCACTTCAATTTCAAATTGTTTCAAATTAATCCAATTCAAATTTTCCATTTGAACTTTATACTTATGCATTTTCAATCACAATTTCAACTAATTCAAATCAAATTCAGTTTGAACTAATTTCAATTCAAATTTCAAATTTAAACCATCTCAAATTATATAAAGTCGAGTTAAATTCACTGAGGATGGTTTAACCCTTTAAACCAAGTTAACCTTTATTAAAAACCTTTAAACAATTCCAATTCACAACTTAAAGATTTTAACAACAATAGGATGATATTGTCTAATTTATTTTAAAACATCCATTCAATTTAAATTTCTAGATCTCAAACCCAATCTGAGATCACTCAAACTCTCAATTACTATCAACCATTTAACTTCCCGAGTTAAATTTTAATTCCATCTTAAAATTTATAAATCAGGTTGATCTTTCCAACTTATTTAACTCTTCCTCAAGTTAAACTTAATTCACTTAATCAAGTCAACCTTATCCAATTTGAACTTCTATTTCAAATTTTAAACTCCACATAAATAATCTTCCCACTTATTAAGTTCAAAACTTAACACTTTGGGTATCATATCTCATTCCAAATTATCCTTGATATCATGTATATTCACATATATACATACTTATTTCTTTTACATTCTAATTTATACTTTAAAATTTTAGACCATCTTAGTTTGTTTTTTCTTTCAAAACAAATTTCTTTAAATTTTCAAACAACTCTTGTTTGAAATAGGACCATTTCATACAAATGCATTAAATAATATTATTTATTATTTCTCTAAATTAATTACATCATTAATTATTCTAATTAATCACATTCGGTAATTAACTTATTTCTTAACTACCTTCATTAAGTAATTGTTCCTTTAAATACTTACTTCTAGTTACTTCATTAAGTAACTTCCTCTTAATTTATCATTTCCAATTATTATCCATAAATTAATCCCATTAAATAAAGTTTAGTTAATTACATAAATTATTTAATTATCCTCATCCTAAAACCTTTCCCAAATTTATTTTCAGTTTGGTTGTAGTTTATTACTTATTAATTCTTACTATTACTTTTTAGTTTAATTAATACTACAACCAATTTCCTTAATATAATAGATAATCTATTTCTTATATAAGATTCATTTACTTTTGAAATCATTTAAAAACCTTTATATAAGAAAATAACAACTACGCTCTCTCATATATATATATATATATATATATATATATATATATATATATATATATATATATATATATATACTCAACTCATTCTAGGGTACCACTTACCCTATCCTTAATGAGTAATCCCACCAGAGCCAAGGTTCTCGCTTAACCTTCTGCTCTGATACCAAATGTAACGACCCGGAAATTTCGACCTTGAAAATTTCCAAATAGTTAAGAAAAGAAGAAAAGAGAAAGAAGAAGAAGACAGAAACAAGGCACAGAAACCTCACATTCGCAGCGGATCAAATATAACATCAAATAAAATAGCAGTTATACAAAGAAACTATATCAGTTAATTTACATTTAAATACATCAGAGTTACACATATACATAAATACTGGACAAAACAATCATGTCCAGAGACTACAATATCACAGTGAAAACTCTCCATACGTCCCTGCCATCATGCTCGCCTCCTGAGCTCCAGAACGTCCTTACCTGAAAATCTGTAATACTCGGTCTGACCCGAGCATTACATCAAAGTAACACCCGGGTCAGGCTGCGAACCAGCGTGAGTAAACCCATATAATTTAAATTACTAAGTTCAAACCATAGGAGAAAACCCGGGTGACTTATATCAATTTATAACTTCACAAGTTATTATAGACATCAACCATTTCACATATCAATTTCTAAGTGCCAGATCTTAGATTATATGGTCCAATTCACATAAATCATTCCATTACAACTTATTGATTTCCCATATCAATTGGTATAGAATCGAAGTGGTTTCGAGTATTAACCAATACCCGACTTCGGTCTCTTCGAATTCAGTTCATCTTACATATGTCATTCAAGTGAAATGCAACTCAACTTTAAATAAAAGGTGTCACCCCTGTTTTACTCTGTAATTCATTATTCACAGATAAATACATTACCATTGCCCACCCAAACACATCATATCACGAACCATTTCATATCAAGGGTATCTATCAATTCAGGACATTTAACCATACATAAGCAAGATAAATCAGTCAATCATCTCGATAAACTTAATTAGCGATAATTGAATTAAATCAATTACCTTTAAGTCCCGCTTATTTAATAATTTCATCCCAATTGATTAACCATCCCACTATCAATCATTTTAATTAATCTTCCTAGATTAATTATTCTCTAATTACATTAAGATTATCATCATTATCTAATTATTTTCATTAAGTAATTACACTTAACCAAATTCCATGAATGTTTATCCTTAATTATTACATCCATAAATCAACCCTAATTACTCATAAACAATAATTACCCCTTTGTAATTACTTACTTAAGTAATTAACCCCTTACTTAACTATTAATCTCTGTTTTTTTTTATTCTCAAATTAATTTCCCTATAATTGATTTATTACCCATCCTTAAATTACTTACACTAAGCAATTATGACTCTGTAAATTTCACTAAGTAATTATACTTAATCACTTCCTTTTAGTGATTATCCTCAATTAATTACTCCTTAAATAAACATATAAATAAATTAACCTTATACATTACTAATCAATCCTTTATCATCAATCAATTATCCTTAATTCCTTTCATTAAGTAATTAACCTTAAATTAGTATATGATTTATCTTAGTTAATCCTTGCATTAAGTGATTATTCTTTGATTTACTTCAATTAGACAATTATTATCTAATTATTTTTTTTAAACAATTTATTATATTATTTAATTACTTTATTAAGTAACTTATCCTTCCATAAAATATTCTTCAAAACCCCTTTTATCTTCTTTAATTACCACGTATTTACTTTATTTAGTTATTTAGGGTAACTTCAGATTCCTTTGTCAATATAATTCAAAATAAATCTTTAATTAAATCACATACTTTTGGTGGACGTGGGAGGTAAACTTATATAAGCTTTTATTAGCCACTAGATACTGATAAATTTCCAACCTGTGTTTCGAATCATATTTTCTTCAATCAAAACTTTGGGCCAAAACCCTAAAAACCCAAAACGAACGAATAGAATTCCATAATATAAATTACGAAAATCAATGGGCCGTAGCCCAAATCAACGAGCATCTCACACGCCTCTCCTCCCTCTTCCCAATCATCAGGCAACCAAAAACCATCAAAAATCAGGAGCGCCTCTCCCTTCGAACGACGACAACACAGCAAGAACGCTCACTTGAAACTCCAGGAGCCAAAACGCTTTCCAACGCATGCATATACAACTCGAGTTAACTCCAGAATCGAACCCAAAAATTTACACAATTCAAATCGAATCAGACACCCTTCATGCATGCTGTACACATGCACAGCTTCAACTTCGACCATCTCTCCGATGCGACATCCAAACCCAGTCACTTATCATATTCCGACCCAAGTTCGCCACAACGACGAAGTAATATGGCCCCCGATCGAAAAACAATCTCCTGCTACTCAAAATATGAAACCAGAGAACCAACATACCCCACACAACGATCCACCACAATGGCAACCAGCGACTTCCTCGCATGCCACCTATCAAAATCGAAAGCTCGTCCATTCCTCTTCCTTCCTACCCAAAATCGAAGAACTCGGTCACGTCCCCAAATTTCCAGATCAATCGCGTTCCCAGGCCATGCCAGAAACTCTTTAAACCCTAAAATCAACAACCCACACCAAATCGAAGCCAAATTCAAAAATCGGCTTTGGTGAAACTCTAGCTCATGACGCTAGGGTTTTTTCCGACCAAAATGCAGCACTCCTAATCAAACCGTACGCCAGCAATAAATTTTTGAGTGGAATTCATTCATTCCATAATCCCTTACAATATAGGATGTTAAAAATCACCATTCCACCTATAAAAATCCTATTTTTACTAGAGAAAACTTCTTGCATGTTTAAATCTTTGACTCCATTTTATTGAAATTTCATCAATTAGGATATTTACAGTAAATATTTACATAACTGAGCAATACAATATTATTTCCACACAAATCATTTTATTAGCTAAAACTATATTAAGAATGAACATCTTCTTAGTTTACATCAACTTGCATTATGAACTAGACGATGAGATCTAGATTTTTGAATGCTGAGATTAACCAAATTCCCACAATAACAGAGCAAATTTAAATACCAGTTTTAACTTAGGTTTCTCATTTTATTAAAAGAACAAAGACATACATATTAACAGCAGGCCAATTTTTTTATACAAGTAATTTACTTCATCCATGCAAGCAGAGATCAAGGCATTCTACAATCATATTCTCATGCACACATATATAAGATGGTCTAGTTTTCAAAGATAAGTTTACTCACCTGTGTTTTGAAGACAGGAAACATGCCATTGAAACGTGAATTGTTTGCCGAAATTTTAATTTGTTATCAGATTAAATCCTGCTTTGATTGCTGTTGAAACAGAGAGTACAGATTCCAGTTTGAAGAATACAAGCATTAGATTCTGAAGATGGCTCAGATTTTTGGTTTGAACTTGCTGATCTGCAACCTTTGATCTCTAATTGATTTTGATTTTTTTCTTTAGTTGCTTGCATTAGTTGATCATAGCAGCCTGGAAATTGCTTGATTTAATTGGTATTTGAGACAACTAGTTTGATTGCTTGCTTTACTCTAAGATGATGTTGCTTTCAAAATTACAGAGGGATTTCTTTGATCTGCTTATATGTTCCAGCTAGATGATTACTTGATTGAAATTCTGTTTTGATTTGTTTACGGGCCATTTCTTTTGGTTGCTCTTGTTACAGACTTTTGTTTCCCCTTTCTTTTATTTTTATTTTTATTATTTTAGCTATGCTTCTAATATGATAACTATATTTTCTTAAAGAAAAGAAAATGAACAAATGCCACTTATTAATTTTCTAAGCTAACACATATTTGGAAACCTAACACTTGTCATTTAGGTAAGCTAAGTAACTTACATTTGTTAATTTATATTCCAGTATCTCAACACTTGAATTTGACATGTGTAAATATATTTAAATGTTCTATTTAGTTAATATTTCTTAATTCACATTTAGCAAATCCTTTAAAAGAAAGGTAATATAAAACAAATTTTATGCAAATAAAATCATACATATTATTTTTAAATCCAATTTACTTAAAGATGTTTTATCTTTTGAATTTCAAATTCAAAATTAAAAATCTACTCATATATATGTATGTATGCTTAATTTGTTTGAAAATAATAAGTTTGTCTATTTTGAATAATTATAATAGAATATTACCAAATAATATTTTTCCAGATAAGAATGTTAATTATTGGATTTAATTTGTTTTAATTTTTAACAATCAGGATTTTAATGGTTAAAATCAGCACTTCTAATTAATTCACCCAATTAATGATCAATCACAGATATTAAAAACCTGGGTTATCACAATTCATCGATGACATCTTGACGAAAACATGATCTCTGACTGAGAACCTAAGTCTTTCTTTCTGTTGTTAGCATAACTCTTCTGCTTAGACCGAACTTCCTTCATCCTAGCTCAAATTAACTCATACTTTTCTGCTGCTTCTTTAACCAAATTCGGTCCAAGAATTAGTCTATCCTCGTTTTTTGACCAATAAACGAGAGATTTGCATGGCCTTCCATACAATTCTTCGAACAGTGTCATCCCTAACCTAGCTTGATTACTGTTGTTTTATGAATACTCAATTAAGTGTAGATGGTCTTCCCATGATCCTCTGAAATCTAGCACACAAGCTCTTAACAAATCCTCTAAGACTTTGTTAACTCTTTCAGTTTGCCCATCTATCTATGGATGGTAAGCGGTACTCATCTTGAGCTTGGTACTTGAATTCCCCTGTAGACTCTTCCAGAGCTCGTTAGTAAATAAGGAATCTCTGTCACTTACGATATTACTAGGAATTCCATGCAGTCTAACTATATTCCACATGAATAACTTAGCTAAATCTGGTGTTGTCCTGGTCGACTTAACATGTATAAAGTGTGCACTCTTTGTCAATCTATCCACTATAACCCATATACTCTCATTTCCTCTATTCGACCTTGGCAACCCATTTATGAAATCCATTGAGATATAATCCCATTTCCAGGCTGGAACATCTAAAGGCTGAAGTAACTCACTTGGTTTCTGATGTTCGTCTTTTTCCTGTTGACAGTTTAAATACTGTCTCACCCATAGGCCTACGTCTCTCTTCATATCTTCAGAGAAGAAACTCCTTTTCATATTTTGATACATCTTAGTTCTTCCTGGATGAATAGTGAACATCGAACGATGACATTCTCTAACAACTTCTTTCCTAATGTTTCCCACACTCGAAACACATAGTCGTCCTTTCTTCCTCAACCACCCATTTTGGTCAAGACTGAAATCTTTCAAGTTATTGCTCTCTGTACCATTCCTTAACTTTCTGATCCGTTTAGCTAATAAAGTTTTCTTCCCTTTTTTTGAAGCAATCTTTTCGATCGTTATCGGTCAAACTTCTAAACACGATAACATAGCAATTTCTTGACAAGAACTACACTTTGATCTTCATCGTACTCCGCATGTAGTCAGTGCTTCTAAATCTTTCCACTTAGCTATCATTGCCAATACTACATTCTGATATTTTCTGCTAAGTGCATCTGCAACCTTGTTCCCTTTTCCCAGTGCATATTCAATACCAAAGTCGTAAGCGGCTAAAAACTCTAACCACCTCTGCTGTCTCATATTCAACTGCTTTTGAGAGAACAAGAATCTCAGTGACTTATGATCTGTAAACAATTCGAATCTTTCTCCCAACAGGTAATGTCTCTACACCTTCAATGTGAAAATTACCGTAGCTAATTCCAAATCATGACTTGGATATCTAACCTCATACGGTTTGAGCTTTCGAGAAGCGTAGGAAATCACTTTACCCCTCTACATTAACATAGCTCCTAATCCTGTTCCACATGCGTCTGTGTATACAACTAAGTCCTGTTTCCCTTTTGGAACAAGTAACAGAGGTGCATTAGTCAATAAGTGTTTCAGTTTCTGGAATGCTTCCTCACACTTATTAGTCCGGACAGACTTCACATCTTTCAAGTTAGCTTAGTCATTGGTGCAGCTATCTGCGAGAAATCCTTAATTAATGTCTGGTAGCAGCCCGCTAACCCAACAATTTTTTTTATCTTAGTCACTATCTCGGGTCTCTTCTAATTGATCTTAGCAGGATCTATTGAGAATCCATTTTCTGAGACTCCATGACCAAGAAATTTCACTTCCTTCATCTAAAAGTGACACTTCGCAACTTTGTCTTCAGCTGATGCTGTCTCAGCATCTCAAGCACTACTCTAAGATGAAATTCATGCTCTCTTTTATCCTTAGAGTCTATCAAAACGTCACCTATGAATACCGACTCAAATCTGTCCAAAAGTTCTCAGAAGATTCTAGTCATCAAGTGCACGACGAATGCTAGCACATTAGTTAGACCAAACGCCATTACCAGCCATTCGTATAGTACATATCTGGTTCTAAACACCGTCAAAGGAATAATATCCTCTGCCACTCTAAGTTGATGGAACCCTGTTGCCAAATCCAACTAGGAAAATACTTTGACTCCACTCAACTGATCGAACACATTGTCAATCATAGGTAACAGATATCGGTTCTTTATCGTCTTCTCATTCAACTTACAATAATCGATATACAATCTCAATGATCCCATCCGATTTCTTAACAAACACTACGGCTGCTCCCCAAGGCGAATTGCTTGGTCTTATAAAATTCTTACCTTCTAGATCCACCAACCGCACCTTTAACTCCTTCATCTCGGTAGGTGTTATTATACTTGGTGGTTTACTCATACGTTATGCTCCTGGTACTAAATCTATCCCAAACTCAATGGATCTTTTCGGTGGTAGGCCTATCACGGGCTCAAAGACATCTACAAATTCTCTAACAACAAAATATCGGTTCAACTTGTCTTCTGTCTCCATAATACCTAACAAAGAATTAACCTCAAGACTAGGATTTTCTGCAGAGTGTATAATCCGACCACTACAACTAGGGTGTCTAAGTGATAGTTTCCTTTCATGGAAAAATATCGTAGCATCATACTTACTTAACTAATCCATATTCAAAATAATTCCGAACCCTATGAAATCAAATACATGAAAACTGTAAGAGAATATATGACCTAACAACTCAAACTCTAAATGGTCAAATCACATCCTAAGAGTTGCATACTATCCTATCGGAATCACAATCCTCAAGGAAGTAACTAACTATGAGGGTTCTAGGTTAGGATTTTCTACCAAACTACGGGATATAAAAGAATGTGATGCATCAGTATCAAATTGAACTTTAACCGACACACCACGAATCAAAAGTGCACCTTCCAACATAGCTTATCCTTTCTCCTCTACCGTTTGTTTTGAGGTAGCTGGTTCCAATGCAAACACTTTTCCCTTTCCATTCTTGGCTGGTTCCTTGCGCTAGTTCTTATAATGTCCAATCTGATCATAGTTGAAACATTTTACTCTTTTTTGTCAGCGGCCGTCTTTGCTTTGCTTATCCGACATTTGTGAGCACAGTGTACCTTCTTATCACACTTGTAACAGACTACATTAGCCTTCACTTTCTTGGCTGCTCCTCCTTTCTGAGCGCCTTTCTTATGGAAAAACTTTCTCTTGTGGTTCTGCCCACCTTTGGTTACCACTTATTCGTTATCATTAAAGAGAGCAAGCATCTCCTCATGCCTCAAGGCCATCTCAAAAACTACATCGCACAAATCCCTAATATGTGGTAAAGTTTCTTTTGTAAGCTCGGGTCTCAATCCGTGGATGAACTTCTCATTCCTTTTGATAACCATATCAACCACTGCGTATATGTATCTTGATAGCTCCTCAAATTTGGTAGCATACTCCAGCATTGTCATGTCTCCCTGCACCAACTCAGCAAATTTCACAAGCAGAATTGACTTGGCAATCTTCGACATGAATTTTTCCTCAAATCTCCTTCTGAATTCTGCCCAATTCACGGTCTCTTCATTTACTCCCACGGTAACACTGTTCCACCAATACAGTGCTGCTCCTTGCTACTGTCTGGATGCCAATCTTCTTTTCTTCTCATCATTGAGTCCCAAATTAGCAAAGATCCTTTCGCAATGAAGTAACCAATTTTCCACTTCAATTGCATCCTCAGTCCCGATAAATGGCTTTCCTCCAAGACTAGCATAATCTTTACAACTGCATAGTTATTGACCACCGGAGCTCCCTGAATTCCTTCTCCAGCATTTTCCTCCAACTAATCCCACAGTAGCTCCAGCTTGCATCATGTTGACGAAGAACTGATAAATAGCTCCCATATCAACTTGCGGTGCTCTAGCGCCCACAGTAGCAGCTTGTGCCCGGCCTTGATTCCTTTCAGTGTTTAGCTTGGCACTACCATTGGTTGTGGTGCTTCCTCCACCAATGTTAAATCTTCCATTCCTAGCATCCATGTCTTACTTCCTTATAATCTGCATTCGTGCTTTGTAAGATACAAAAGAATAGTCTAAGAGAGATGGGAGAAATAGAGATAAAGCGTTTACTTATATATAGCAAATACAAGTATGTTACTATAGCGTTATCCCATACCCCAATTTTCTCTCTAATCCCTTAGGATTATGTTTCAAAAATCATTTTAAGTTTAAAATTTCTTTTAATTTTTCATAAATCTATGCACTGATACCAAGTTAAACATCCCCTACTTTGAGGCTCAAAGCTAAGCGCTACAGATGCTATAGTCATCTATAGTATTAACTTTTGGTGACAAGATATGGTAATGTCAATGGTATACATAATATTAGAAGCACATGAATATGAAATAAAGTCAACACAGATATCAAAATAGCTTTTTTGATTACATTTCAAATCAATATTTCATATTCAATTATATAATACTAAAACAATTCCCAGGTTTTACTTAAATATAATTATTACAAATTATGCCAATAACAACATATGAAGATGCCCCCTTGGATGATCAGAGTATTAGATAGACATATCAGACATAAATACACACAGTGGAAATAATACTAAATAGCTCCTACATAACTAGCTTTGCCTCCTACACGTCTTTGGAAGTTTATTCATCCAACATACTAAACCTTAACTCTTAATCTACTCAAATTTAATTTTGAGCACCCAAGAGTTGAAGGGGTAATCATAAACTTCAAGTTAGAAATAAATCCCGATGTGAATTATTTTATTACATCTTGGTTTTTTGATATTAAGTATGATCATGTTGCTTAGCGGAATGGGCTTCCCCTCACTAATGTCCTTTTAAAATCATATCTTTTGCAAATCAAAAGCCTACAATCAAACTGATTATAACAATAATAGAAATAATGTATATGCATATAAATTAGGTAGTTAATGGACTATCTCTCCACACTATAGTTTTATCTGGCTAGCTATTAACCACCGGATAACTCGAGCCTACCAAACATAATAAACATTCTAACTTCTATTAGACACAATTGGCTATCTGCCCTTAACTTTCTTCTTCTAGGTTCAACTGATCTTAATGATTTTGCAGGCTTACCAATAACATATCTTTACTCTGCATATTCCCTTCTGTGTGTGACATCATTTTAGTCTTGCTTGTGGCAAAGCCTTACACATTGGAATTTTGGATTTATATTAGCTAGAGGCTATTAACTAAAGTTTAGGGTGCAACCCCATACCAGTCACTTTTGGTCTTTTAATATCTAAGTCATATATTTAGGGTTAACTACCCTATTCAAATTTCATTTCCTTGTAAACAATTTTTCGAAATGATTTACCATTAAAATTATATCTTTATTAAACAAGGAAATCATACTCTTTTCTTCACTCAAAATACTTATGCCATGATATTCAAAATGATGTTGATGAAATCTAATCAATGGGATTATCTATCCTTTCAAATAAGTTGAAGCCTCTTTTATCTTAGAAAACTTTAGGCTACAAGGCCAAAATAATACCTTCGAAACCTTTTCATAAAACCTTAAACAATCCATTTCAAAATAATTAAAAGCATCCCTTTTGAAGCCATTATATAAAACCTTAAACATCTCCTTTTGAAACCATTTAAACTTGTCTTTCGAAAGCATTAGAAACATTCCTTTTAAAACACTTAAAACAAACCTTTCAGAACACTTAAAATATACCTTTTGAAAGCATTGGGGACTTCCCCTTTGAAAAACTTATAACATACCTTTCAAAGCATTAGGTTCAAGTAAGGGTTTGTGGAAACATTGGTTCGAAACCATTTAAAATTATTCCTTTCAAAACCACTGGGTTTAACCTTTAATATAACTTAAGGGTCATAAAAACAGAGGCGAAAATATTACTTTCGAAAGCATTAATCCTAAGTAAAAGAAAGAGGATTGTTTCGAAACACACCCTATTGAAACCATTGCCTCCAAAACCATTTGAAAGTGGCTATACAACCTTTTCGAAAGAATTGAAAAGGCAGCTTCAAAGTTAGATGGCGAAAGCGCCCCTTTTGAATACATTGGTTTAAGGCTATAACGGCCTTAACTAATTCGAAAAGTATGAATGCGGCATCATAGGTATTGAATAGGTTCAAAAGCGACTATACTTTCAAAAGATTTTTTAAAACAAAAGTAAGCGACAACTCTTCCGAAAGCTCCTTTCTAAAAACAAAGGCAAGCGGCAACTTGTTCGAAAGCCTCTTTTTAAACAAAGGTAAGTTGATTGATTCAAAAGGTAACTAGAGTGGCCTCAACTACTTCGGAAGCATGCCTTCGACACAATCATTCCTTCCCTTCCCTCCAATACACTACAAACTAATTGCTTGGTATCATGTGCATTAGTTTTGAATAGGTGCAAAAAGTCTAACTAGGCATGATGGCGGGAGCAAGCTAAGGTAATGGCGAAGTGGTAGTTCGAAACAAAATTGGTTTATCGCCTTTCAAGTAATTCCTTTTTACCTAACACGCCATTTGACAAAATATGATTGGTTGCCCACTCTTTATCAAAATTCTTTCCTAAAAAGGCTGTCGAATGCAAAATTTACAATAAAAACATTTTAACAAATAATTTAAGCCCCTTAAATTTAATAATTTTATAACCATGGTAAAATAGTTAGGAAAATTCCCCAAAAATCACAATAATTCACTTTTAATATGTTTTCTAACATATATAAATTTCAGACCCGAAATTATTATATAATTGTCTTAAACAATTTAAACCCAATATTAACTATTTTCTCTCATAGAAAAGTCATAATAAATCGATAATTACTTGGAAAATTATGAAACTTGAAACCCACTTCTAAAATTATATTTTTGACCATATATCAAAAACACAACTCATTTGGATGTCATTTAATAGGTTCTCTAATTTAAACATATCATAAATCCATATGAAATTATATAAACCATCAACAAGCATATATATATATATATATATATATATATATATATATATATATATATATATATTTAAACAAATATAACATGGTATATTACTTTACTTTCAAAATTGTTCGGATCAAACCTTGAAACCGAAATCAATATCAAAAGTGAGATGTAAGTTGATTAGCCACATTGGCTTTGTGTTAAGAAGGTTGAAATTTGCTCTTAGATTGATTTACTTAAGCTTTCTACTTGAATCCTAGCTTTTTTCTCCTTGAATCTTCTTAATGTTGGCTGGCCAAGCTCAGTAGGGTTTTTAGCTTTGTTTGTGAATGTTAAAATAAATAAGGAATGAAGAAAGAAAGGGTTTTGGGTATTAGAATAAAGGATGTTCCCATTTTACTCTTACCATATTCCTCCTACTTACTTATTTTCAATTCTCTTTTGCTTATACATTCATTAAGGCATGGATCCTTCTAAATAAACAAATCTCAATTTCTTAACTATTTATATTATTCCATTTAATTTATCTAATTATATGTTCTAAATAATGTTAGTCAAAATATGAGTCATTAGAGAATCAATCACTGATCCAATTTGATAACCTTTATAGGATAGACCTCAATAAAAATCTCATTAGTAATGGTAATGTTGAGCTTGGTAGCCCATAGAAAATTATTTACTCTAGAGATATGGAGAAGAAAAAATTGTTTGAAAAATACACAAAATCAAAAGCACACCCTTTTTCAAAGAGAGGATGAGACAAGGTGGGGCTTGTAGCTTAGATGTTTAAAGCATGTGGCTATGTGGCAATGTCAAGGTTTGAATCTCTCCTCCCCCACAATTGGCCTAGAAGGGCCCTATGGGGATAAGAAAACCATGAACAAGATGACAAACACAAAGCTATTGAATTTGGGTATGGTCTTTTTTCGAAATGGAACTGCCCATTGAGATATTTAGAAAATGGCAGATTTGAAAATGCTATACCACATGAAACGACATAATTGTTTTAATTTATGCCCATATAAAGGATATAATATTTTATATATTTATATAAATATTTATTTGTACAAATAACTGTTTATATATTAAAAAACTAACAAAAAGACGATAAAAGGGTAAATAAGATGAAATTACATATAAAGAAACCAATAACACCAATCCCATTTATCATTACATCAATTATATGTCTATAAAAAACCGAACTAGTTTAGCTATTCTCTTACATTTCCAGTAAAAAAAATTAGTATAAAAAATATCTGTATAACCATGTTTATATAATCAGTTATATATCACATTTCTGTTAGGTTGTATAAAATGATCATGTGGCTCTTCTTCACAAATGAATCGACTATCCCTTGGAATGGAGGAGGATAAATTAGCCAAAAGATGGTTACCAGTTTGGGGATGCAGGTGACTTTGCTTTCTAGGGCTAGAAGGGTTTGAGAAAATGCCTTGAGCTAATGTCTGAGTGCTAGTTGTTACGTCACTGACGTAGCCCATGCCATACTCCTCGAAAAAGCTTGGACAACCTTAACAAAAGGGTACCTGAACCTGAAACCGACACAGGTGTGTATGTGGAAAATACGTAGGGCACGTAACAACTCTCTCTAAGAACTTCGACAAAATATCCCCGTAATTTCAGTAGAACGGGTGCCTCCTCACAAAGGGGTCTTACTGACTAAGCCTAGGCAATTATTTACCAAAAAAATAGGTCTCTGCAAAGTCATAAGACCATATATGGGAGCTATCAGTTACCTAGTGCCGAAGGTCAAGGAAATTAGTGGCTTAATGATAGAGAAGCCGAGGACCAAAGCATCGGTTAATGACAACCGTGACTATAACAGTCCTAAGTTAGTGAAATTCCTTATCAGGTAAGTTTCAACCACACGAAAGGCGTAACAATCGAGGTACTATCTCAGAGAGAAAATTCATGAAATGGACATATCTGTGAAGATACATGTTCAGAACTCCAATATACTAGTTTTGATGATGACAAACCATATAATAATAATTGTACATATATATATCGTATCTTATTTTTGCAGATTCTCAAGGATACAAATCGAAGCATGGAGCATTGATCACATTAGTGGAGAGATAAATATTGTATACATATCTTAGAAATAATATGTAAAATGTCCCTGGATTTTGTATATGATAAAAAACACATACATTTACATAGAATAACTTTACAGGAATGTGCACGAACATTAATAAATAGTGGTAACCTACCCAAACGTTTTTGGACTGAAGCTATTGTCACTGCTTGTTATGTATTAAATCGTGTCACACTTCGACCTATGACTAAAAATAGTAGTTATGAAAATTTTTATGGAAAGAAACCAAAAGTTCCATATTTCAGTCTTTTGGGTCAAATGTTTTATTTTAAATACTAAAGATAATCTTAGAAAATTTGAGCCTAAAGCGGACGAAGGAATTTTCATTGGCTATTCAGAACATAGTGAAGCTTATAGAATTTATAATAAACGAACAAATATTATAGAAGAAAGCTTACACGTGGCTTTTGATGTAAATTTCCAACAAACTACTAAAGAGGATGAAGATGAAATTTTAACTAAAAATCAAACTGAAAATACAAATAATGTGAATAATTCATCCTTTGATAATAATGAAAATATTTTAAGATCACCCATACGAACATTAAAAAATCATATTTTGGATAATATAATTGGATAGGTAAATTCTCGAGTCACTATAAATAAATTAAATCAAATGAGTCACATTGCTTTTATCTCAAATACAGAACCTAAAAATTATAAAGAAGCGTCTAAAGATGATTGTTGGATCTTAGCAATGCAAGAAAAATTAAATCAATTTAAAAGTAATAATGTATCGGAACTTGTTCCTAGACTATCAGATCAATCTGTGATAGGAACAAAATGGGTTTTCAAAAACAAAGAAGATGAAAATGGAAATATTATTCGTAACAAAGCAAGATTAGTGGCTCAAGGTTACAACCAAGAAGAGGGATTGATTACGAAGAGACGTTTGCTCCCGTAGCTCGTCTCGAAGCAATTCGTACTCTACTTGCTTTTGCGTGTCATCAGAACTTTAAATTATTTCAAATGGATGTTAAGAGTGCATTCTTAAATGGTTTTATCAAAGAAAAAGTTTTTGAAGAACAATCGCCATTATTTATTCATGAAAAATATCCAGATCAAGTTTGTAAACTCAAAAAGTCTTTATACGGTTTAAAACAAGGACCACGTGCTTGGTACAATCGACTAAAAGCTCATCTACAAAATTATGCATTTGAAATAGGCAAAGTAGACACTACACTATTTATAAAGCATAAAAATAATGATATATTAGTTGTAAAAATATATGTTGACGACAACATATTTAGATCAACTAATGAAAGTTTATGTAATGAATTTTCCAAAATAATGAAAAATAAGTTTAAAATGTCACACATGGATGAATTAAATTTTTTCCTTAGATTACAAATAAAAAAATTGGACAATGGTATTTTTATAAAACAAGAAAAGTATTGTATAGATTTACTTAAACGTTTTGGAATGGAGAACACCACTAGCAAACCAACTCCTATAAGTGCAATTTTATATTTGGACAAAGATGAAAAGGGAAAAGGCTATGATCAAAAATCTTATCGTAGTATGATTGGCTCTTTATTATACTTAGCAGCTAGTCGACCCGATATAATGATGAGTGTCTGTTTGTGCGCTCGCTTTCATGCTCAACCTAAGGATTCACATCATCGAGCAGTCAAACGAATTTTACGTTACTTAACTAACACCAAACGAATTCGTATCATATAGTGATGCAGACTTCGGAGGATGTAAAACAGACAGAAAAATCACAAGTGGTACTTACCACTTTATCGGTCAATCTCAAGTTTCGTAGTTTAGCAATATGCGAAATTTTGTTTCACTCTCGACGCTGGAGCAGAATATATCTCTACTACTTAGCTTATGCTTAAGTTATCTATATACAACAAACACTTAGAGATTTGGTAAAATAATTGAAAAATCCCCAATATACTGCGATAATACTAATGCTCTCAATTTATCTAAAAACCCGGTTAACCTTTCTTGAACTAAAATATAGACATACGACACCATTTTTTTAGAGATAACGTCAAGAAAGGAATTGTCTCCCTTGAATTTGTTAACACCGATAATCAAATTGCCGACATATTCACCAAACCATTAAATGAATAATTGTTTGTAAAACTTAGACGAAACTTAGGAATTTGTTAATATAATGAATTAATAAACTAAACTGTATATTTTTTATTATCCTAAATGGTTACTAAAAAAGGCAAACAAACACGAACCTTCTTTACCTTCGTTTTGAAACCTTTTGAACACCACAAATTGTTTTTAATAAAATAAATTTTTTGACCATGAATTTCGTTAACTAACAAATAACATTTTTCCTTAATTAGAAATTGAATATACATAGATATATATATATATATATATATATATATATATATATATATATATCTATGTATGTATATGTATGTATCAAAGGTAAATTTTTTCACTATATAATCTTCACTCTTTAAAATATTTAAAGTTTTATATGTAATGTTGTATAATCACGATTTGACTTACTCAGCCACTGATTTCTCATCACCTTCTTCCAGCAGTACTTATACATCTCTTACCAAAACAACAACAAAATCGTCAACTTCTGTAAACAATGTTCCTTCTACTACTCCTATGTACCATACCGGCTATTCTTCGAAAGGAAAAAACGCTAAATATGGTATTAATCTTGAAAATGCTTCTCTCGATGACAAAATTGACAAAGTCCATCATTATCAAAAAGAACAATGAATGTTCAAAAAGAAATGAACTATACACAATGAAATCAAGGAGCTCATCTATACTTTTTAGAAAAGTGCATCCTTGTAATATGTAGACACTCTCTTATAAAGGATTTTGTTCATGTACGATCTCCTCATGTGATTGAAACTCCTCCACGTGCTCATCGAATTACTCCACAGAAACTATGGGGAGAAGGAACATCCGAAGCCCAATTAAGTCCAGTTCTCCTTCTTGGTCTCTTCTACGACCATTAAAAGAAGATACTAAGGTGGTGAACCAAACTCGTGGGAGAAAAGGTAACACTATTCTTCTAAAAACTCTATTTCGTGTGTGTGTGTGTGTGTGTGTGTGTGTGTGTATTCTAGTTGTAATAATTTTAAAACTATTCAAGATTATAATTTATATCTTGTTCTTAATAAAAAATATATAATAATAATAACAACAACAATCTGAAATCTCTAACTAATATCAAATTGTCACTATTCTATCAAAACAGACGTCTGGGATATAGAGCCAGATGTCTGATTGTTCTCACGGGTTATCACAGACTCGAAGAACTAGACGTCGAACTCTTCTATCCAGACATCTGCTTACAAATTCAGAAGAAGAATGATTCCACCTCTTTCCCTAACTCTACAAGATCCAGACGTCGACCTATACGTTGCCAGACATCTAGGATCGCTTTCTACCTTATATGATATAGAATCATTTCAAATGTGCAAACGTCTTCCTAATCATTCCAAATGTCTGAACCCTGTCTCTGCTTATGACGATCTGCTTTCTATTCACTATATTGAAACATCTCTTCATTTTTTAACTCACCTTTTCATTCCCTACAAAACCCCATCAAAACCCAGATGTTAAAAATTTACCTTCAATTTTCAAATACAATGCCTCCAAAATCAAAAACTGCAAAGAAGCAAAAGAAAGATCACGGATCTTCATCTCAAACAAATGTCGTCACTAATTCTCATATCAAATCATGGCTTGATCGAAGCCCTAGTTCCATTAAAAGATTTGATGATTTGAAAACTATGAAGTTTCATCTAGGTCTCTATGAATTGCATTCATTATGTGAAGATGCCAAGGTTAACTAACTGATCGAACAAGGTCCAAATGAAGTAACCATAGATCAACTTGCTATTTTTCTCTTTTATTCAAATATATGTAGTTCTTCCATTTGGAATCCCAAAGATAAAGAAAATTGGCTTGGACTAGTATCTATAGTAAAGTCATTAAGCTCACTCCTAGTATGTTGGGACAAATCCTCTATTTCTCTTACAAGGACATCGAATTAAAAGATATACCAGAAAAAAGATTTTTACCCTATGATGAGGTCACTCACCTTCTTTGGGAAGATCATATGGAACAGTGGAATATGAAGAACCTCCGACCTAAGGCAAGATTACTAAATCGCATGATTAATAACACCATAATACCAAGAAAAGGTAGTCACGAGCAAATATATGAAACAGATCACAAAGCTATGTATGTTATATTTGGTGGTATTAAAGTTAATTGGGCTCAATTTCTTTTCGACGAAATTAAAAATTTCTGGATTTACAAGCGCCAGAGAATTATTTATGCACCCTATATAATGCAGATTCTTCAATCCCCAGGTATCCCTTCTTACTTTTCATATTTTGAAGAACTACAAATTAAAGAAAGTGGGCCCAAATAATTCAAGCTTATGCATCTGCCAGATGAACTGCCACCGATAATATCATTTCCTCAATTGACTCTGCAGCAATAACAACAGCATCAGTAGCAGCCTCAATAAGAGCATCAACAATCCCCTCCACAACAACTAGGTCCTTATGTTTTCCAGCAACATCCTTTCGAATATCACTCAAACTCGAAGATTTTAGAAGCCCGAGGAGAACCTACTTCAATAGAATCATATCGTGACTTATCAATTCGAAATCAACAACTTTTATCTCACAATCAACAAATCATAGGCAAGAAAGTCGTTCGTCTTGACAGATCTGTCTCAACATATCTTCTCGAATGGGCAAAATCAAGAAACTACCGGATAAGATTGTATCCACTCTTAGGATAGTAACGAGAAAAGTTCATAGTCGATCATCATCCCAGTCCTCATCCTCATCACCATCGGCTCCTTCGCCTGCTCCATATATCTCTTCTGTTCTAGGTTCTTCAACAAAATCACAAGGAAAAGGAGCCATGGAAGACGAACTATTGAAGGACACAAATGGAGAGGAAAGTGAGGAATTTAATATGCAAGATCCTTCCCCCCATCAGCAGAGGTATTTGGCTTTTCAAGGGTTGTCTATTTAGGAGGACGAAGAATATAATGATCAACATCATCGGTCCGAGAACACTTTTGATCCTTCAGCCTTTTGGGATTCCTATAATGATACCTGCGAAAATTTTTCAGACTCGACTCACTATTACAGTAGTTTCTAGTTTTTCTTCCACTGTATTTTTATTTTATGCATTTTTCATTTATGTACTATTGTTTCTGTTATCATGTACTACAAGTTCTATGTTTTAGATAACATTTTTTATTTTCTCCATTATTTTTGATAATGCCAAAAGGTGGAGAAATATGCATATACACCGAGGGAGGATAACATATGATATATATATACACACACACATATATATATATATGGGGGTAAAATATATTTTATGATACATAGTTTTTCCTTATCAAAAAGGAGAAGAATGTTATGAACTCCTTTCTACAAGTTTTGATGACGACAAACCATATAATAATAATTTTACATATATATCTCGTATCATATTTTTGCAGATTCTCGTGGATACAAATCGAAGCATGAAGCATTGATCACAACAGTGGAGAGATTAATATTGTATATAAATCTTAGAAATAATATGTAAAATCTCCTTGGATTTTGTATATGATAAAATATACATACATTTACACAGAAGAACAAATTTTACATATACTAAACATCTAGTTTATTGCCCCTAGACATCTGGTCCCAACCTATGGAATTTTTCCAGATAACACATGACCAGAAGTCTGGTCATCACAATACAGACATCTAGATTTGGCTTCGAGAATTTTTCAAAACACATAACTGTCAAATCTAAAAGATTGCTCTACATCTCTTCTTCAACTCAGTTCTAACCCCGAATAGAAGCAACTCTAGAAATGAAGAGAAACTGTAGCAACACTTCAAATCGATCTTTTCACAAATATAAATACTTCACGGATTATAAAATTGAAGTAGTTAATTTTTTGATTTCTATTCTCTATATCTACTTTGCACTCAAATTCAAGTTACTCATATTTGCCATTAATATTTCAACCAAAAATCATTAACTTTGGTTTAATTTTCTTCCATATTTCAAAAGAACACACATATTCGTATGTATACGTATCCAATGGAGATTATAGGAAGACTTGTACGTATTATCAATATCAGTGTTATTCAGAGCACACTCTTGAAGAAAGGTTTTTATTGTAACAAGCCTATTCCTTCGGGAGAAGCGAGGGTTATTGATTAGTGAATTACGAAGAGGAGCTTCGGGACTGGACGTAGGACGGGAGGTCCGAACAAGTATAAAATTTCCGGTGTGATCTTTTTATTTTTACCGTTATCTCATTATCTTAATCTATCACATATATAATAATTACTAGTCATATACATAGTATGCGATCCATATGGACTTTCAATTGGTATAAGAGCAAGGTTAGTTCAAATCACAGTAACACGTATTTGAAACCTTTTAATATGGCAAGTATCTTTCAAGAAGGTCAGTCAACTGCACGTCCTCCTCTATTCATCGGATCTAATTATGCATATTGGTCAACACGAATAAGAATTTTTATGGAAGTAAATGGTTTGAAATATGGTCAGCAACTCAAATTAAATATATAGCACCTGAAATAAATATTAGCACATGCATAGATGCACAAAAACCTGCTGCTTCTAATAATGCTAAAGCTATGAATGTACTTTTTTGCTCTCTTGATAAAAATGAAGATTTTGAATTGGATGAAGACGAAATTGTTTTCATTGCCAGGATCTACAACAAATTTAAGAAATTCAAGAAAATGATGAGATTCCAAAATGGAGGAAAATCAAATTCATCAAATCAAACTTCAATCAAGTGCTTTGAATGCGATCAGTTTGGACATATGACGAAGGATTGCTCAAAAGTCAACAATGAGAAAAAGAAAAATAAGTTTGAGATATTTAAGAAAAAGAGAAAGGAATTCCAAGTCACATGGGATGACTATGACTCTTCCTCTTCATCCGATAGCGACAGTGAAAGTGATACGGAGTAAGCGAATATATTTTTTATGGCACACAGGGATGAGGTATGTCCCGATCTTACTTATAATGAAATTTTAGAAGTAAGCATAGAACTTGATGATAAATATAGAGAAACTAAGAAATTAGATAAGGAATATGTTGCTAAGATAAATCGATTGGAACTTGAAATAGGGAAACCAAATGATGAAAAATCTATTTTAAAAGAAGAATTAAAAAATGCTCAACAAAAATACAAGAATCTTTCTATTGAAAATAATGCTTTATCTTGTGAATTAGGAAAAGTTAAACTAGAAAATAATAAAATTAGTAATGAACGCATTATCTTTAAAGATAATCTAGAAACTTCAAAATCCAAAATTGCTGATCTTAAAAACAAGTTAGATTGAATTACTAATAATGTTACAAAATTTAACCAAGGAAAACAAGAATTGGAGAATTTAATTAAAATTTCCAAGCCATTCAAAAATCAAAATGGACTAGGATTTGAGAATAAGACGAAATTACAAACTATAGAAAGATTTATACTAAGCTAAAAACCTTCTTCCAAAAATAAATAACTGATCTCAAACTCAAAAATGATTAAAATATGGGTTCCTAAAACAAATAACAACCTAATTAAACAGAAATATTAGGTAATTATACGAAAGAAGTGATTCACAATAATAATTGTATTTTAAAAGGAACTAGACCATCATGGGTATGGTTACCCTCATTTACTAACATTTAGGACCCAAAAATAAAAAGGGTACCGATTTATACCTTTTTATTTTTTGCACGTATCCAAATACAAAAATAAAAAGAAATGGATATTAAACAGGGGATGCTCCAAGAACATAACGGGAAATGCTCACATGCTGTTAAATATAAAATACATTGATGGTGGCACTATAACTTTTGGCGATAATTCAAAACGGTTCGTCATTGACATTGGAGAAGTCATCAATATTGGTATCTCTAACTCTCCTATTATTTCTAATGTTTCATTAGTAGAAAACTTAAAACATAATCTTCTTAGTATAAGTCAGTTATGATAAAGGGTTCAAAATAAAATTTGAAAAAGATAAATGTCAAGTTCTTGATCAGAACAAAAATTTACTCTTCGAAGGATTTAGAAATCGTAATATATATCCAAAATATGAACATTAAAAATAATTCAGATTTATGTCTAGCCACAAATAATGATGATCCTTGGATTTGGCACAAACATTTCTGTCATATAAATTTTAAGTATATTAACAAACTAGCAAAACATGATCTAGTTAGAGGTCTTCAAAAAATTAATTATAAAATTAAAATTTTATGCGACGCTTGTCAAATGGGCAAGTTAAAGAAAAGTTCTTTCAAATCTAAAAATAAAATATCTACTAGGTAACCATTAGAATTACTTCATTTAGATTTATTTAGACCAACCCAAGTACGATCAATAAATCATAACAAATATTTGTTCGTAATTGTAGATGAATTTTTAAAATGTACTTGGAAATTATTTTTAAAACATGAAAGTGACACATTTGAAACGTTTAAAATCTTTACAAAATGGATTACTAACTTAATGGATCTAAAAATTAAAAATATACGCAGTGATCATGAAGGAGAATTCGAAAATGAATTTTTCACTGAGTTTTGTAACAAAAAAGGAATTAGTCATAATCTTTCAGTTCCACGAAAACCACAACAAAATGGTGTAGTTAAAAGGAAAAATAGAACTTTATAGGAATGTGCACGAACAATACTAAAATAGTAGTAACCTACCCAAACATTTTTGGGCTGAAGCTATTGTCACTGCCTGTTGTGTATTAAATCGTGTCACACTTTGCTCATGACTAAAAATACTTGTTATGAAATATTTTATGAAAAGAAACCAAAAGTTTCGTATTTTAGAACTTTTGGTTCAAAATGTTTTATTTTAAATACTAAAGATAATCTTGAAAAATTTGACCCTAAAGCCGACGAAGGAATTTTCATTGGCTATTCAGAATGTAGTAAAGCTTGTAGATTTATAATAAGCAAACAAATCTTATAGAAGAAAGCTTACACATGTCTTTTGATGAAAATTTCCAACAAATTATTGAAGAAGATGAAGATGAAATTTTAAGTAAAAATCAAACTGAAAATACAAATAATGTGAATAGTACATCCTTCGATAATAATGAAAATATTTTAAGATCACTCACATGAACATTAAAAAATGATCATTTGGATAATAAAATTGGAGACTTAAATTCTCGAGTCACTGTAAATAAATTAAATCAAATGAGTCACGTTGCTTTTATCTCAAATACAGAACCTAGAAATTATAAAGAAGCTTCTAAAGGTGATTTTTGGATCTTAGCAATGCAAGAAGAATTAAATCAATTCGAACGCAATAGTGTATGGGAACTCGTTCCTAGACTATCAGATCAATCTGTGATAGGAATAAAATGGGTTTTTGAAAACAAAGCAGATGAAAATGGAAATATTATTCATAACGAAGCAAGATTAGTGGCTCAAGGTTACAACCAAGAAGAGAGAATTGATTACGAAGATACGTTTGCTCCCATAGCTCGTCTCGAAGAAATTCGTACTCTACTTGCTTTTGCGTGTCATCACAACTTTAAATTATTTCAAATGGACATAAAGAGTGCCTTCTTAAATGGTTTTATCAAAGAAAAAGTTTTTATAGAACAACCACCATTATTTATACATGAAAAATATCCAGAACATGTTTTTAAACTCAAAAAGGCTTTATACGGTTTAAAACAAGCACAACGTGCTCGGTACGATCGATTAAAAACTCATCTACAAAATGTTGGATTTCAAATAGCACTATTTATAAAGCATAAAAATAATGATATATTAGTTGTATAAATATAAGTTAACGACATTATATTTGGATCAACTAATGGAAGTTTATGTAATGAATTTTCTGAAATAATGAAAAATGAGTTTGAGATGTCACACATGGGTGAATTAGTTTTTTTCCTTGGATTACAAATAAAACAATTGGACAATGGTATTTTTATAAATCAAGAAAAGTATTGTATAGATTTACTTAAACATTTCGGAATGGAGAACACCACTAGTGAACCAACTCCTATGAGCACAACTTTATATTTAGACAAAGACAAAAAGGGAAATGGCTACGATCAAAAATCTTATCGTAGTACGGTCGGCTCTTTGTTATACTTAACAGCTAGCCGACCCGATATAATGATGAATGTCTTGCTTGTGCGCTCGCTTTCAAGCTCAACCTAAGGAATCACATCATCGAGCAGTCAAAAGAATTTTATGTTACTTAACTAACATCAAAGATTATGGCTTATTCTATCCTAAAGGTTCGGCTTTCCAACTCGTATCATGTAGTGATGCATACTTCAGAGGATGTAAAACAGAAAGAAAAAGAACAAGTGATACCTGCCATTTTATTAGTCAATCTCTAGTTTCATGGTTTATCAAAAAGAAAAATTGTGTTTCACTCTCGACGTGTGAAGCAGAATATATCTCTGTCGCATTAGCTTGTGCTCAAGTTTTCCATATGCAACAAAAACTTAGAGATTTTGGTAAAATAATTGAAATTTTTTCAATATACAACGATAATACTAGTGCAATCAATTTATCTAAAATCCCAGTTAACCATTCTCGAACTAAACATATAGACATACGACACCATTTTCTTAGTTATAATGTCGAAAAAGGAATTATCTCCCTTGAATTTGTTAACACCGACAATCAAATTGCCGATATATTCACCAAACCGTTAAATGAACAATCGTTTGTAAAATGTAGACGAAACTTAGGTATTTGCTCATATAATGAATGAATAAACTAAACTATATATCTTTATTATCCTAAATGGTTACTCAGAAAAGAAAACAAACAAAAACCTTCTTCACCTTTCGTTTTGAAACCTTCTAAACACCATAATTTTTTTTAATAAAACAATTTTTTTTAACCATGAATTTCATTAACTAACAAACAACCTTTTTATCCTATTTAGAAATTGAAACACACACACACACACACACACACATATATATATCTCAAAGGTAAAAAAATTCACCGTATAATCTTTCACTCTCTGAAGTATTTAAACTTTTATATGTAATTTCGTCTAATCACAGTTCGACTTACTCAACCATTGATTTCTCATCACCATCTTTTGGCAATACTTATACATCTCATACCAAAACAGCAGCAAAATCGTCTCCTTCCATAAACATTGTTCCTTCTACTACTCCTGTGTACCATACCGCTATTCTTCGAAAGGAAAAAAGGCTAAATATGGTATTAATCTTGAAAATGCCTCTCTTCATGAAAAAATTGACGATGTCCATCATTATCAAAAGAAATGATGAATGTTCAAAAAGAAATGTACTATACACAATGAAATCAAGGAGCTTGTCCAAACTTTTTAGAAAAATGCATCCTTGCAATATGTGGACACTCTCCTACAAAGGATTGTGTTCATGTAAAATCTCCTCGTGTGATCTAAACTCCTCTACGTTCTCATCGAATAACTCCGTGGAAACTATGGGGAGAAGGAACATCTGAAGCCTAATTAATTCCGGTACCTCCTGTGAGATATGCGGATTAAAGATCTTAAGGCTAAGGATAAACACTAGAGGAGGGGGGATGTGATAGTGTTTTAGAGAATTGTTAAATCTTTTTAGTTTTTGTTAATTTAAACACAAATGTATGCAATATTCAAACACAGATATGATCACAGAATCAAACACAGATGCAAATATAAAGTAAAAACAGTAAAGGAAAGAACACACCGGATTTTATACTGGTTCGGAGTTGCCCTACATCTAGTCCCGCACACAGGTACGGATTTCCTTTCAAAAACAATCTTTACAATTACACCCTCGATTTCAAGGCAACGAGGTACACCCTCCAGAATCACAATCCTCTGGGTAGAGATACTTGATTTCGCAGGCAATAAGTTTACCCAATTGATTTCCCAAGGCTACAATCACACCTTATCTCGCTTGATTGATTTCCAAGGCTACAATCACACCTTTTCTCGCCAAGTTGATTACAAAAAGCCTATAACTCTGAATAGCATCGAGGATCTTTTTGGGATAGTGATAGGGAGTCAAACCAGAGATAATCTAGTTAGATTCAATGTTGATTTCGACAGAATAATGGTAAGAATATGTATATAGAAATATGGAAGAAGAAGAGGAGATAAACCAGAAAAATTGAATTAAAATCCGTTGAAACTGACCCCTATTTATAGAAGAACAATAGCCATGTCCATTCGTGAAGAGTTATGATGAATAAACACTTCTTTTGAAATTTAAATTTTGAATTCAACTGACACCATGTCGACATGGGGTACTTGAGTATGTTGACATCCCAAAGGGATTTTTGGTGTTTTGATTTTCTTTGAAAATTACCTTTATTTTATATTAAAACTATTTTAAATTTTATAAATATACTTGGCTATAATTAAAATACATAAGTAAGTATAAAGAATAATATATACAAAATTTTACTATAATTTTATATTTAAAATCTAAGTATAAATATTTAAAAGTTAAATATATTATATTTAAAAGATAGTTTAAAAACAAGGATAATTTGATTTTGAAATTAAAAATTATTTTGAGGCTAAAATTATTTGAAATTAGGATTGATGTTTTTGATGCTTTTAAAAGGAAGGTTTTGAAATCATTTTGAAAACAAGATATAATTTTGAAAAATCATTTTGAATAAAAAGTTAGTGGATACAAAATAATGTTCCACTAGATTTTTCATAGGTTCCATCCTACTTAGGGTTACATCCCTTTAACAGGCTCGAAGTGGATTCCATTCCACGAATAAATTGGATTTTAAGATACCAGTGCCTTTCTAGGAGTTTTAACAAAATTTCTAATTAAAGTGAATTATTTGAAATCTTGAACTCTTGATAATCTTGATATTCTTATTACTCATGAGTCTTCAATCTTGATATCTTGAATCTCTATACTGTACAGTCTTCATTCTTGGTACCTGCATGGTTAAATCCAGCATATACATATATATCTAAACTTACACTGTTAGCATTTATATTTTATAATCTATTCTAAGGTTGTTGCCATCAAAACCATCATCTCACGGACTAACAGTCTTCCCTTTTTGATGATGACAACCTTTGTTTATAAAATATTACTTCTATCTTAATAACTCCCCCTTAGTCTATGCCTAACTACCCTATTTTATACTTCTCCCCCTTTGTCATCAACAAAATACTAACTATATAACACCAAACTATATAACTCCCCCTCATTCTTGGACTAAAATACCTGCATTAATAAACTTATACGGTGGAATATAGAATTAAGAGATAATTATATTGATAGTCACAATAATGAATCAAAGATTATATATATATATATATATATATATATATATATCAATGTATAATTATATATGTTTTGTACAACAAACATCAATCCACACTAAATATCAATCAATATCAAACAAAGCCAAAGCAAATGAAATCAAATCAATCAAAGAAAACAATTCAAACAAAGCAACCAAATAAAATTAAATGTTATGAGGAACTTCCACCCATCCTTCTTCTCTAAAGATAAGGTCTGCCTCAATAGCATCCCAATTTTCATTGTCGTTGGTGAGAGAGACTGGAGGATGTGCTTCATTACCATCCTTGTGTAGGGAGAAAATCATCCATCGTATTGCATCGAAATGCCTTTCTTGCTCCTTGATCATCTGCATTTGACTCAATTCTAAGTGTCGTTGGTTATGAAGAATGAACGAGAGAATATTCTTGAATGAATTAAGAGTTTCTTCATGATTTTCGGATAAGTTATGAATTGGATTAGCCATATTTGGGTTTGTGAGAAGAATGAGAGATAGAGTAGATAAGAAATAGTTTTTAGTAATGATTTCTGGAAGAAATAGGTATTTATAGGTGTAGAAATTCGTTTGAAATGAATAGATGTATGGTAGATATTCAAATTTCAAATTCAAAATGAATTATCATTTCTGATCAGTACATGTCGACATAGTCATAGGGTGTATGTCGACATGGTGTAGTGAAATTTGATGATATATTTTGATTTTGTTAATAATTGTGTATGTGTGTGTGTATCTATATATATATATATATATATATATATATATAATATACTAACATTTACTATGGAGATAAGATAAGCTAGATAACAGAAAGGAAATTTCATTTCATTTCATACTTTGACGATACGGTGATTAATCATAAAGAACTACATGAACATTCAAATCAAAATAAACTAAAACAAATACAACAAGATAAGAAAAGGTAGAACTAGTTAGAGGATGATGATGATGAAGAAAGTCCAATTTTCTTGCTGACTTTGGAAATGAACTTGTTCATCTTGGATGAAATTTTGTCCTACTTCTTACTAACTTATTGTTTAAGAATCTGTTCATTCTTAACAATCGTCTTTTGGTTTTTGAGAAGGGTTTTGTTGGATGGATTAGGAGGATAGTCGATGCTTTCCAAAGAGGTTTCACCTTCTTCTTCTTCTTCAATTTCCATTTCATCCCCTTCTTCTTCCTCCTTCTCTTCCTCTTCTTCCATTTCCTCATGAGCCAAACGCTCTTCCTCTTCGACAAGAGTCCCATAAGTTTGAAAAACAAATGGAATTTTCATAAGCGAAATGTTGGAATGATTGTAAACTTTTCTAGAAACAAATTCTTCGCCTTTGAAATCCACTCCAAAATAGATAAAAATCCGAGTGAGATAAATTCCATGATACAAAGTGTTCTCACCAATTTCAAGATTTTAGGACGAAGTTCATCCAAAATAACCTGTGCCCAATTAATGTCATAATTTCCAAAAATAGAAAAAAGTGTTTTGTAAACTTTTGAAGTGGGATTGTTAAAATTCCCCGATCTTGGGGTAAAAGTATGTTGCAAAAGAAGATTGACAATTCTTGCTTTTGGTCGAAAGTTCGATTTTTGAATTCAAAATTATCATTCCCTTCGAAAATGTGATAAAATGTCTCATGATCATTTTCATCGATTTTAAAATTAGAAAGATCCATTCCCGTACTCTTGCAATTGAGAATGGTACCCAAAAGATCACAATTCAAAACAATTCTAGTGCCTTTGACACTACTCCAAATTTCATCCTCATTTCCATTATAAAATCCACAGTTTAAATTTGCATAGAAAATTTTGGCAAGGTTTGGATAGCAAACAAAATCATTTTGAGAAGCATCAATAAGATTAAGAATTTGATTGTTTGCAAAAAGAGAATCAATTTCATAAGAAGAAAAATCTTGAAAAATAGCAAAATTTCCGGGATGGACTTTGGCATAATTAGCGTAATTGATGTATGCTTTTATTGCCTTCGGATCATTGAGGAGTTGCTCTTTTATTTTTCTGGAAATTCTCATGGTGGAGGGGTTGCTTGAAGAAGCCATTAAAGTAGAGAGTAGAGAGCTTGAAGTTTTGAAGAGAGAGTTTGAATTTGAAAATGAGAGTGAAAAGATATGATAAAAGATAGTGAATAAATAGATTCTCAAAGGACATGTTCTCTGGTCAAAAGATGCCTTTTCAGAGAATTGAATGAAGTAAAAAGGTGGAGGGAATTCAACCATTTGAATTCAAAATTTGAATTTCAAATTCTGATACCCATGTCGACATCATGGTGGGGACCATGTCGACACGTGCCTATGAATAAATGACAGTGTCATATATCGGTCTTTGAATAAAATCATTTGGAAAGAAAGAGTATCCCATAAGACCACGCTCACACATAAACACAAACGGGTTTTTACCTTATGATAACTAATACACTTTTATATCAGAACATTTGATATGATTTTTAATGACATCCCTTTGAAAACATTTACAAATAAACTTATTAATCTTAATCGAAATTGTTACAATTATTAAGTTCCATCATACTAGGCTCTACAAACAAAACCGTACGTTCTTGTTGGAGAATGCATTTCCATACAAATGACCAGGTAAATGATCTACCTTCCGAAGATTACACCTCTAGATGGATGCCCATAGGAAAATCATAAAGGAACCTCTACCAACACAAGATCGGCCTACCTCTATAACTAGAGAGTACCGAATATGTCATCCCCGGTCGTTACCGACCTTTAATCGATCGCTCGTTTTTCATACACCGCATTAATTTACATCCCGAACGTCATAGTGGGAAGAAATATATCTATAAAGGGATGATCATACCCTAATTGAGAATGACCCACTTAGCCTTGTTGCATCTAATCCTGTTTCGGTCATTTCTGGTTAATGAGGCTTGAGGCAACGATTACCTTTTCGCATAGCACATATCACATCTCTGAATGTCACATTGCCATTTCCGTTGACTACCAATTGCCTTCCACAAAAATACAACCCTTAAGCTAGTACGTTTCAAGGAGGGTGTTAAGCTAAAAGAAGTTGCCTTCTTCGCCACCACTGATGTACGTTTGTAAAAACCAATGTACATAATCTTCAGAAATGTAATGTTTGACAAACGTCCATACAAGTTATCTAGAACAGGACAAACCGAAGGCACTCTCCTACTACTATAAGTAGTGAGTAGTCCTTGCAATCCAAAAAATCTCCACCGACCACTGCTATAAATAACTCTATAATGGGAGCTACCCAGAGCATGTTCAATAAGCAGTCTTCATGCTATGAAGATCCAGGGTCTTCAATAATCATAATCTTCAACAAGTCTTCACATTCAAATGTATATATTGGTTCGAAGTGGTTTTCGGATAGGAATCACCCAATTCCGACCTCGGTTCCTTCAAAATCCAATTATTGATAAAACGTGAATATGAGGGCATAGGATTTATTAAGTCTCTTTTCACTTTAATTCTTTTTGGATAATTTCGAAATCGCTTTATTTTGACTTAGGATAATTCTGAGTTATTTTGCTTCGAAAAATATCTCAAATTTCCATATTTAACTTTTGATCCAAATTCCTTAACTTTTAGGCGGGTTAAAAACAATGTTATTTAAGACATCGTTTCGATAAACCCTAAATCAGTTTTAGAAACACATTTTTGAGTAAATAGGATCATTGAAATCATTCTAATTTTAGTTAACATCAATTTTCGGATTCAAGTGATATGGGCGGAATAACGGTGAAATCACCTTTTAAATTCTATGAATAGGACGAGTTCCCTCTTCGAATTTCAATACCAAGTATAAAAAGATTATCTCTATGCAATCCAAGTCGTAGTTTTTTCATTTTAGAGATTTCTTAAATTTTGGATAATACTAATCTTCTTTTATTTTGGAAAACTTAATAGAATCTTTTTATTTTAGAGCATCCAGGCTTTCCTTTCGATCTGTTCCACCCCTCGCCTAAGAAAAGAAAACATAGGCTAGATAAGTTCAGGGCACTAGTTGCCCCATCCCTAATCTTAGTTAAACACCTTGTTTTATCTTTCCAGATCTCACATGCGGGACAAATGTACTAGTCGTTTCCACGTACTCAGTTATCAACTATAATTTGTAATTGATTATAAAGATTCTCAATTATCTTTCAAACGCTTAAATATCCTTTTAAAAGCATTCCTAATTAATTCTAGAAAAAATCGTTATATTTAAACTCATATTCCAAAAGTTACAGAATTCACAGCTTAAAGTGCTACATAAAGTGCTACATAAGCTTATTTGATTTAAACAACTTTTAAACATTCCATTATTCATATTTTCCAATCCAAATCTATTTTAAACTATAAAAATGGATTTATCAAATTTATTCCATATTTTTCCATAATTAAAAACATTAATTTAAACAAATTTTCTATTATGGTCACTTAACTGGACTAGCATGATTTTTTTGGAAATTTGATTCTGACTTAATTCAAAATCTACTAAACGAAGTTTTGATTTTCTTTCTTCGTTTAGAAGATATGGATATAATAGTTCGAAATTTTTTATCTCGAAGAATTCCAATCCATATTTCACTCTACACATTCATTTGAACTTTTCAGTGCCAAATCGCGAACTACCTTTGCACGACGCACCAAATTTTAACTTATTTTTTAATATTTGAAATAATCTATTCAAATTGAATTTTAACACTTATAAAATCATTACAACTCATTTTAAATCAATATTTCCACTTTTTTAAATTATTTAAAATGAATTTTCACTATTACCGTATAATAATATTATTTTATTCTTATTATTTTAATATTAAATTTTAAATTCCAATTTCAATTCAATTTTAATTCTAACTTCAGATTAAACTCATTTAAAACATAGATTTCAAATCTAATTTCGATTCAAACTTCAATTCAATCTTAAATCCCACTTACAATTTTCAAAATCGATTTCAATTTCACTATTCATCTCAATTTCAATTTAACTATTCAAACCCATTTCACTTCAAATTTCAAATTCTCTTTAATTTTTAATTTAATTTCACCTCCAATTGAAAGGAGACTTATTTTTTCAATGTGTCTCATATCACTAAAATTTGGTCTTTCTTAGCAAAGGGATTATTAAATCAAAATGAACATAACCAATGTCCATATTTATCACTAACATAACATTCATCCAACCGATCACATAAAATATGATTTCAAATCTAACATTCACTACTAATACCATAACGGAATATATTATCGTGATTCAATCATCTAACCAAACTATCCAATCATCCATATTATAAATCAATTGGTATATATATTCATATGTCATAAGGGTATAAATGCGATTGTTTTAACATAACCAAAATATAAATTCAAAAGCGATGAGGATTTCTCACCTTCATATCCACTCCGTCAAATTTAATTGAACTAGCGTGCTTTTGTTTCTCAAACGTCTCGAGTTTGCCGTTTCCTTTCGTTTTCTTTTCTTTCTTTGCTTTTTTTTATATTATGGCTGTGGGTTTTTTTGAAGGGAATGGGGTGTACGACCTTGGGTATGTGGCTTTGGGCTCGGGTATGGTTTGTAGGTGCTTGGGTAGGTGGTTTTGGGCTCGGCCGTAGGGATTTGAGGGTGGGTAGGTGGTCTAGGGCTCGGGCAGGTGGAGTATTGACTCGGGTATGTAGGGAGGAGGGGGTATGCATGGGTTTTAGGCTCGGGTAGGGTGTTTTGTGTGCGTGCTGGTGCGGGTAGATGCTCGTTCGTGGGGTCTTCGGGGTGGGTAGAGGCATGTAGGCTAGGTTTTGGTGATGTGGAGCTGTGGTCGAGGTGTGGTGATGTGGAGGTGTGGTGATGTTTGGTGATGGTGGTGGAAGGAAATGAAGAAGTAGAGAAGAAGTTTGGAAATTTTGTAGAATGAAAGTGAAGTGAAAATGAATGGATTTGAGGTTGTGTTTATAAGCAGATATTTTAGTGGTAAATGACATAAATAGCCTTGTTTACTTTTGAACTTTGATAAGCCTTGATTTGAGTTGCATTTAGTGCGTAGAATGATGGTTATGGAAGAGTGTGTTAAGAGATAAAGAGGTGTCACTTTCTTGTGGTTCGTAATTATTTAAAAATATTATTTTGCTCCTTTTCTATGTACATGCATAACATCTCATTAATGAGATAAGAAGTAAAGTAATGATGTTGTTTTATAAAGTTTAATTTAATTCAAAATTAGTCAAATCATACTTTTATGCTTTTTATTTATTTAAAAATTTCGAAAGTGAACTCCTTTTATCTTTTAGTTCTAACTGTAAAGTGTTTAAAAAGTTTGTAAACTTGTACTTATATGGTAGAAAATGTATTATGTTGCAACAACTTGATGACAACTTGTTTCGGTTGAAAACGGTGTTTTTGTCGGCAAATGTTATAGTCAAAATTTGACGTTTTTTGTTATGCTATATATTGAAATAAACCAAATTTAAAAATGAACTTTTTATCTCTTTAAATAAATTAAAACATGTTTATTTATATTTTGAAATCATATTTAAATAATATTAAAATCTCTAATTTTACAGTGTATGCAAAACTGAAAAAATACAACAAAATTTGGTTATTTTTGTAAAACGATTATTAACATATTTTTAAATCTTTTAATATACTTTTATTATCTTTATTATATGTTTTAAATAAGATTTAACTTGTCAAATAAGTATTTAAACTATTTATTTAAGCCTTTATTTATTTTTAACAAAACTTAACTTTTGTTGATTTGTTTTAAAATCTAAATTTATACATTTTAAATTATTAACTATAAGAATAAATAATTTCTTTATTATTATCTATTATATATAACATATTTATTTAATTTTTAAATCTTTCAAATTTAAAATGAACGAAATCTCTCATTTTCGAAGTAGCAAAATTACGGGTCGTTACATTCTCCCATATTTAAAAGCATTTCGTCCTCGAAATAAAATCAAAGATAAGAATTATAAAGGTCAACATTATATGGCAAAGGAAATACTACTACTAAATACTAATCATGAAATACAATCATCGATCCTAGTCCCAACCCGAGTGCGTACTATACACTTGAAGTAAATACATAGCCATAAGTTAACTATCTACATCAGTCAACCGAAATATCATACTAAAGGACTAAACCCCATATCTTAGCGCGTACTACGTGCTTAAGATAACAACAACTTCTATAATACAAACCTAAAATATCTCAAAATATCCCTAAGTGTGAAACACTACTCATCGGATGAACCCTCTGATGGTGCCTTAGGGTCAATCTCTTCTAGTTGCTCTACTTCCTCCCCGTCCTCAACTGGCTCCTCATCAAATATCATCTCTGGAGCTTGTCCCAACGCTGCCAATGCTGGCCTCTTGGAATTCACGGCTCATGCTCCTCCATATCAATATCCTCCAAACCGAGATCCTCAGCTATCTCTTGAGTGGGAGATCCTATCTCTTGAATGGCCGTACCCATCTCCCAAATGATCTGCTCATCACTCTCCGAATCATCATCCTCATATAACCATGCATCGTAAATCCCTGAGTCTTCCGTCTCCATTGCCATGGGTTCCTTTATCAGAAGCTCGATCTCCTTTGATTCTTCCATGGGATCCTCTATAGGCTCTTCTTCCTCAGGCTCCTCTTCCTCACTTAAAGGATTCAACATCCAATCATCTTCCTCATCGTCGGCCTCTGCCCCTGCATCAACATCTACGCCTACTAGCAACACATCCTCCTAATCTGAAATAACTATCAAATCCTCATCCTCTGAGATATCTATCGGATGTTCTAATGATCCTAGTACTATCCCTGAGGGCTCCCCTACTTGCGTATCCTCCTCATCACTTGAAATCGGTGTATCCAAAGCTACTAACTCTTCATATTTAGTCAAGGATTCCTTAAATCTCTGCCCAATTGCTAGTCTTTCGACCTTGGTTACTTTCTATAATTTAAAGAACTTAAAATCAGTTACTATTTCTTATCAAAGATCCTATCTAAGCTTTATTTATTTCATCTCATTTTATTAAGTGCTTCTCACTTAATTATTGTCGTTTTTATTTTCATTTTTTTAAAATGGGATTAAATATTTTTTACTTTTCTAATAAGTTCTAACAGAATTTGGTATTGACAAAGCGCAAAATGACCATATATATATATATATATATATATATATATATATATATATATATCGATTCCCCAAAATACATTCATACTAAGTGACTTCTAAAAAGTACACTCAAAAAGTTTTACAAAATTCATACGGTTAAAATACTTAGATGGTGTTTACTAACAAATGCTTAACTATCTTATGCTTCCACAATGCCTTTTCCTTTTTCTACAGCAGTGGGTGGACGAGTAAGTGTAACAAAAGGCCTAGGGTACGCTAATGTCTTGAGCGTTGGACAGTCTTTGGCGACATGTCCCATAATATGGCAGAAATAACAACTCTTTGGGGTAGCTTTCTTAAATGTCTTGATTTTTACTCCCGATCTACATTCTTTTGCAAGGTGGCCTCTTTGTCTACATTTGAAACAATAAACTTTGTTTTCCTTATGCCTTTTCTTCCGGGCTTGTACTTCAGTAGTTGGCTGTGGAACAACATCTTCGAATTTCAGGGCATTGCTTGTCAATGCTATAAATGATCCATGGATGAAGCTTACCATGCTATGTTGGAGCTCATCACACTTGCTTAAGCAATCCTTAACTTCCATGATCTTTTTTGATTCCAAAAACTTTCTTTGATTTAGGATCTCAAATTCGCGATAAAGTGAAGTGAAGTTCAGTGGGTTTTATCTTTCCTGAAAAGAATATTATTTTTCTATATATTTTCATCAAATACCTTACAGTCAAATTGTGAAACTTAATTCACAAGTTACTTGTTCTTAGGCCTTTTAAATTTACCCATTTTATACTTATCAAGTCGCTATTATTTCTTAAGGCTGAATGTCTAAGGTTATATGATAAAAGTTCTAAATTATAGTTCTCAACCAATTGATCCTATATGAAATATCTTATAGTTAAATTATGCAAATCTAATCACAAGATATTCATACTTAATTTTTACTGAACTCAATTTCAAACGTTCCCTAATTTCTAACCAAAAATAATAATATCCTTTTTGATATTTAAAATATAAATCCAAGGTAAAATTATTTTATTTACTAACTTCTTTAAAACAAAATCACTTTTATAAAGTTAAAAAATATGTGCTCATTTATATAATACTCTCATAATTCATTGTAGGGTGTTACTAAACCAATCTCTAATGAGTTACTCATCCTAGGATATTACTAATCCTATCTTTGATAAGACTTACCCCTATCACGCTTCGGTGTTCGCTCAACCAAAAGCACTGATACCGAATGTGATGGCCCATATTTTCGTACCCTTTGAATCAACAATAAACCACACATGTCCGACTCAATTGCACGAAAAGACGGAACATGGAGGGTAATAAGAAAGTAAGACAGAACAAAATCTCACACGAATGGAATAACATATAATACTGAACAAATATCTTTACAGCAGAAAACTTTCAAATGCATATATCATAGTCTAACTTAAATTTAGCCTGAACAGTTATAAACGTCTATCCTTATAATTGCTGAGAAACATCAAACAACAATACTCTAAGTGCAGCGGATAATAGAGTATGTCCATACATAGATGAATATCTCCAACTCTCATCTGGAAACTCCAACTGTCTTCGATAAAACCTGAAACTACTCGGATCTGACCCAAGTATGGAAAATACCGGATCAGGTTTGATAAACCAGCGTGAGAAAAACTAAATAATAAATGACAGTGTCATATATCGGTCTTTGAATAAAATCCTTTGAAAAGAAAGAGTATCCCGTAAGATCATGCCCACACATAAACACGGACGGGTTTTTACCTTATGATAACTGAAGCACTTTTATATCAAAACATTTGATATTACTTTTAATGACATCTCTTTGAAAACATTTGCAAATAAACTTATTAATCTTAGCCAAAATTGTTACCATTATTAAATTCAAACATACTAAGATCTACAAATAAAACCATAGGTTCTTATTGGAGAATGGATTTTCATACAAATGACCAAGTGAAGGATCTACCTTCAAATGGGTATACCTTTAGATGGATGCGCAGAGGAACATCACAAATAAACTTCTACCAACACAAGACCAGCCTACCTCTATACTAGATAATACCAAATATGGCATCCCTCGGTCGTTACCGACCTTTAACAGAGTTTTCATTTTCCATACACCACATTAATTTACATCCCGAACGCCATAGCGGGAAGAAATATATCTAGAAGGGGATGATCATACCCTAATTGGGAATGACCCACTTAGCCTTGCTGCATCTAATCCTGTTTCGGTCATTTTTGGTTGATGAGACTTGAGGCAATGATTACCTTTCCACATAGCACATATCACATCTCTGAATGCCACATTGCAATTTCCATTGACTACTGATTTCCTTCCACAAAATACCACCCTTGATCTTGTACTTATCAAGAAGTCTGATAAGCTAAAAGAAGTTGCCTTCTCTGCCACGATTTATGTTCGTTTGTGAAAACCAATGTTTGTAATCTTTAGAAATGCAATGTCATACAAACTCCATACAGGTCATCCAGGGATATGACAAACCTAAGGCACTCTCCTACTACCACTAGTGGTGAGTAGTCCTTGCAATCCGAAAAATCTCCACCACAAGAAGATCATTGCTACAAATAACTCTATAATGGGAGCTACCCAGAGCATGTTCAACAAGCAGTCTTCATGCTATGAATATCCACGGTCTTCAATAATTATTATCTTCAACAAGTCTTCAAATCGAACATATATATTGGTTCAAAGTGGTTTTCGGATAGGAATCAACCAAATCCGACCCCGGTTCCTTCGAAATCCAATTATCGATAAAATGTGAATATGAGTATAGAGGATTTATTAAGTCTCTTTTCACTTTAATTCTTTTTTGATGATTTCAAAATCTCTTTATTTTGACTTTAGATAATTCTAAGTAATTCATTCTTTTGCTTTGGAAAATATCTCAAATTTCCACACTTAACTCTCGATCCAAATTCCTTAACTTTTAGGCAGGCCAAAAACAATGTTATTTAAGGCATTGTTTACGATAAACCCTAAAACAATTTTAGCAAACATTGTTGACTAAATAGAAATCATTCAAATTTTACTCAACATCAATTTCCGGATTCAACAAGTGTTATGGGCGAAATAATGGTGAAATCACCTTTTAAATTCCATGAATAGGACAAGTTCCCTCTTCGGATTTTAATACCAAGTATACGAAGATTATCTCTATGCAATCCAATTCGTAGTTTGTTCATTTTGGAGATTGCATAAATTTTGGATAATACTAATCTTTTTTTATTTTGAAAAACTTAAATAATCTTTTAATTTTAGAACATCCAGGCTTTCCTTTTGATCTGTTCCACCCCTAGCCTAAGAAAAAAATAGGCCAGGTAAGTTCAGGGCACTGGTTGCTCCATCCCTAACCTTAGTTAAACACCTTATTTTATCTTTCCAGATCTCATAGGCGGGATAAATGTACTAGTCGTTTCCGCATACTCAGTTATCAACTTTATTTTGTAATTAATTATAAAGATTCCAAATTATCTTTCAAACGCTTAAATATCCTTTTAAAAAATTCTCAATTGATTCTAGGAAAAGTCGTTATATTTAAACTCATATTCCAAAAGTTATAGAATTCACAGCATAAAAGTGCTGCGGAAAGTTCTATATAAGCTTATTTGATTTAAAAAACTTTTAAACATTCCATAATACGTATTTTTCCATCCAAATCTCTTTTAAACAATTTAAATGGATTTATCAAATTTGTTCCATACTTTTCATAATTAAAAACGTTCATTTAAATAAATTTCTTGTTATGGTCACTTAACTGCATTAGCGCGATTTTTTTGGAAATTTTTTTTGGACTTAATTCAAAATCTACTCAATGATATTTTGATTTTCTTTCTTCGTTAGAAAATATGGATATAACAGTCCAGAATTTTCTTATCTCGAATAATTCCAGGCTATATTCCACTGTACACATTCATTTGAACTTTTCGGTGTGAAATCGCGAACTACCATTGCGCGGCGTTTGTAGTTTTAACTTATTTTTCAATATTTGAAATGGTCTACTCAAATTGAATTTTAACACTTATAAAATCATTACAAATCATTTTAAACCAATATTTCCACTTTTTTAAGTATTTAAAATGAATTTTCACTATAACCATATTATAATATTATTTTATTCCTATTATTTTAGTATTAAATTTTAAATTCCAATTCAATTTTAATTCTAACTTCAAAATAAACTCATTTAAAACTTAGATTTCAAATCTTATTCCAATTTAAACTTCAATTCAACTTTAAATCTCACTTTCAATTTTCAAAATCAATTTCAATTTCAATTTCACTATTCAGTTCAATTTCAATTTCAATTTAACTATCCTTTTCAAACCCATTTCACTTCAAATTTTAAATTATCTTTTATTTTTATTCTAGTTTTACCTCTAATTGAAAAGGGACTTATTTTTTCAAGGTATCTCATATCACTAAAATTTGGTCTTTCTTAACAAAGGGATTATTAAATCAAAATTAACATAACCAATATCCATATTCATCACTAACATAACATTCATTCAACTAATCACATAACATATGATTTCAAACCCAACATTCACTATTAATACCATAACGGAATATATTTTCATAATTCAATCATCTAACCAAACTATCCAATCGTCGATATTATAAATCAATTGGTATAAATATTCATATGTCAGAAGGTTATAAATGTGATTGTTTTAACATAACCAAAATATAAATTCAAATGCGATGAGGATTTCTTACATCCATATCCACTCGGTCAATCTTTTTTCTGAACTAGCCTGCTTTTATTTCTTGAACGTCTCGAGTTTGTCGTTTCCTTTCTTTTTCTTTTTTTCTTTTCTTTCTTTTCTATTTCTCTCTTTTTTTCTTTTTCTTTTTTTATATTGTGGCCGTGGTCTTTTTTGAAGGGAATGGTGTGTACGGCCTTGGGTATGTGGCTTTGGGCTCGGATATGGCTTGTAGGTGCTCGGTCAGGTGGGTTTTGGGCTCGGCCATAGGGACTTGAGGGTGGGTAGGTGGAGTATTGGCTCGGGTATGTGGGGAGGAGGGGTATGCATGGGTTTTAGGCTTGGGTTGGTGGTTTTGGGTATGTGTAGGTGGAGGTAGAGCTCGACCGTGGGGTCTTATGGGTGGTTGGGGTGTAGGCTAGGTTTTGGTGATGTTTAGTGATGGTGGTGGAAGGAAATGAAGAAGTAGAGAAGGATTTTGGAAATTTTTTAGAATGAAAGTGAAGTGAGAATGAATGGATTTTAGGTTGTGTTTATAAGCAAGGATTTTAGTAGTAAATGACATAAATTGCCTTGTTTACTTTTGAACTTTGATTAGTCTTGATTTGAGTTGCATTTAATGTGTAGAATAATTGTTATGGAAGAGTGTGTTAGGAGGTGAAGAATTGCCATTTTCTTATAGTTTGTAATTGTTTAAACATGTAATTTTTCTCCTTTTCTATGTACATGCATAACATCTCATTAATGAGATAAGAAGTAAAGTAATGATGTTATTTTATAAAGTTTTATTTAATTTGAAATTAGTCAAATCATACTTTTATACTTTTTATTTATTTAAACTTTTCAAAAGCAAACTCCTTTTGTCTTTTAGTGCTAAATGTAAAGTGTTTAAAAAGTTTGTAAACTGTGTTTATATCTTAGAATATGTGTTACATTGGAATAACTTGATGACAACTTGTTTCGGTTGAAAACGGTGTTTTTATCGATAAATTTTACAGTTCAAATTTGACGTTTTTGTTAACATACATATTGAAGTAAACCAAATTTCAAAATGAAATTTTTACTTATTTAAATAAACTGAAACATGTCTCTTTATATTTTAAAATCATATTTAAATAATATCAAAATATCTAATTTTACAGTCTATGCAAAACTGACTAAATACGACAAAATTTGGTTATTTTTGTGAAACGGTTATTAACATATTTTTAAAACTTTTAATGTACTTTTATTATCTTTATTAGATGTTTTAAATAATATTTAACTTATCAAATAAATAGTTAAACCTATTTATTTAAGCCTTTATTTATGTTTAACAAAACTTAACTTTTGTTGATTTGTTCTAAAATCCAAATTTATACTTTTTAAATTATTAACTATAAGAATAAATAATGTCTTCATTATTATCTATTATATATAACATATGATTTTATGTTTTAAATATTTTAAATTTAAAATGAATGAAATCTCTCATTTTCGAAGTAGCAAAATGATGGGTCGTTACAATATTTAAAGTGACTCACGACTGCAACTCTAATCACTCAAGATATCAAATCCTATTCACATTTTAGAAGCTGCAATTATTATTCAATAAACATTTCATTACTCAAGTTATCCATATACGAGGCTTATAATCATTAGTTGTAACGACCCGCCTTTTTGGACAGTTTAAACCGACGATCAAATACCCATGTCGAATCCAAACCATTAAAAGGGCAGATAGTTATTGGGGTAATTAAGAAAAGAAAAGGAAGGGAAATAAAGGAAATGAAACAACACAGAATCTCACAGCGGAAGGCTAAAGTATAATAATAAAATAACAGTTCATGAAGCTGTTAATTAAATGAATACATTTGAAATGAATACATTTGATTATTATTATACAACATTTATCAGAGTTATACATATACAACAGAACAATTAACTAATGCAGCAGACATCATGATGCAAAGATAATAATAGTAATAGTATACCAAATCTTCGTCTTCGTCCTCCGGAATAGATCTTCAAAATCTGAAAACTCAGGTCTGACCCGAGCGTAATGAAAAGACAAAACACTCGAGTCAGGACTAAATATCCTTATAAAAGTTAAATCAATCGGAAATAAATATGAGTGTAACGGCGTCAGAGATGTTTACGGGGTTTGACATCTCATATCCAGTGTCGACGTGCGTGCAATAACTCAAGAGATGTTACGGGATTTTCCATCTCCTAAGGATCCGTTAAACTATCTACTATATAGTAATGTACGCTAAGTAGATAATGTCTATCAGTAATATAAAGTATCAAAATAGCGTTAAGGCGTTACCATAATCCCCCTTAACACATTTTTATATTCCCAAAAGCATATACAAGACCGTAGTTTCCCCAAAACCGGAAGTCACCAGAGGGCAATCCATATACTCAAGGTACAAATCAAAACGTAGTGGTCGCGAATAGGATAATCAGTATGACAAGGTACATGAGGCAATACCAACTAGGATACTAGTAGTTGCGTGATCCGGACTGATGTTGGGCATAGCCAGCAGCTACCCCAACACCGCGAAACAACACTCCCAAATCAAGGGGTGCACCCAAATCGCATCACAAATGTAATAGATATGGTATCGAAGAAGTGTGTCCGCTAGAGGTGGCGAACCTCAATGGCCCGGCGCGGCTCCTGTTTTAGTCATGTCAGGGGTCATCCAATATCGTTCTCTTTCTTCAGTCAACGCGTTCACCAAACCATCCACTTCATTCTGGATCAACACTCCGCGTATAATAGTTATTAAAGTGGTTTTCGGTATCGACAGAGAGTATGTCCATATCCGATCCCGGTCTCTTTAATAACTACGTATTATTACACCGTTGGCTCTTTTATATTCAAATCGATACATAATTGATATCAAAATATCATATTCGCTTCAAAAATCAAATCTATTTCAAATATCATCATATCTATTCAAATGTAAGATTTCGCTTCAAATTCATTTTCGCCTCAATATCTCATTTCGATTTCAAAATCATTTCGAATTTCGATTTAGGTTGCAACTTCATTTAACGCAATTCGTATTTAAATTCAAGATTTAAATATAAACATTTCACCTTATTGACCAGCTTAGAATTTTAGAAAAATAGTTTTAAGTAGTTTAAAAGTAGTTTTAAATAATTAAAATAGTTAAAATACTTTAAAATCTTAAAATGGATTTGAAATAGATAAATTTAGTTTAAAATAATTTAAATTGGGTTAAGTAGATTTAAAATAGATTAATATTGTTTAAGTATTCAAAATGGTTTATATAGCAGAGAAATTTGGAAAACAAAATAAAACAGCTTCAAAACCAACCCATTTCAATTTATAACTTCCCAATTCAAATCAATTTCAATTTCCATTCTACTGATTCAACTTCGATTTCAATTCGAATCAATGTCAACTTTGATTCAAATTTATTCAATGTTATATTCACTTTCAATTATTTCAATTTAAATGTTTATATTCACTTCCGATTGATTCAATTTCATTTTTTTTTTCATTTACTTTCGATTAAATCAATTTCAATTTTATATTCACTTTCGATTAATTCAATTTCAATTTCATATTCGCTTTAATTAATTCAATTTCAATTTCATATTTAATTTATTAAATTTCAATTTATATCAATTTTTAGCTTGAATTTCAAAATATCCATTTATAATACTTAACAAAATTTTCCATCAATATTCAAGTTTGAAACCCAATTACAAATATGATTCAATTTCAAGCTCAATTTCAAAATATCTTTTATATCGCTTTTACTTAGAAATATTCAAAACTCGAATTTAGGCTAAATCTTTAAACAAATCAATTTTCGAAATTCAATCAAATCCCAATTTTTAAATTTCACAGTCTCAACTTTTATTATTTACAATTTCCTTTTACCAAAATTTATTTCAACATTCCAAACTCAATTTCCCGATGAATTCGATTTCTATAAATTTATTTCTATTTATAACTTTAAAATCGACCCTTAAATAAATTTCAAATCGACGATTTAAAATTTTTATTAATTTAGCCAATTCGGTGTCCGTATATAATTTTCTATCCTATGGCCAAGTAGTTATTTATCTCAATTAGATGTCAGGGATGAATATACCACTTAAATTAAATCACAGTATCATATGTATGCATAACAGGATATATATAAGCAAATAAACATCCAAACATTCAAATATCAACTAATAACATCCATCAAAATACATCATCCAATAAACAATACAATTCATGGCAGTTTCATAGTTATCAGTGTCAGGTAATTTAATCGCAATTCAATTTCAATTTCAATTTAACTGTCAATTTAATTTTTCAACGGTTAATTCAAATAAAAAGCTATATGACAATTAAATTTATATCAAACAACGACAAATAAAATTCATACCACTTCATAATGTCAATTTAACTAGCATAAAGGTATTTAGTACGTTGTGAGCGTTATAAAACACTCACCTTGATTTTTATGATTTTAAATCAAATCGAACGACGTTCGATTTAACCCAAAATTTTCTCTAGCTCCAAACGATTCCAATCCAGCTCCATTGCGTAGTGCTCGTCCATACGAACCCAACGCACTTCGTTTCGTCCAAAACGGACCTCGCATCAACAAGTTATGATATCTAAAAGTTAATACGAATTTAATAAAATTTAAATTAACATTTTCCTTACTATTTTACAACCTTAATCACGGCCATTCATTCTGCAGATCACGGCCGTTCTTCTTCTCCTTCTTCACGCGCTCGTTCTCCAGTAATTTCCACGCGCAAGAAAACCCATATCGCGAACTAGGGTTGGAAATTTTCGACCCCAACGTTCGTCTTTTCGTCGATCAGGGAGCGCCGCCACCTCCGCCTCCACGTGCGCCACCCACGGCCAAGGGGACGATGAACTCGGTCGAGCATGGAGGCTCGAAAACGTGGCCGACCGGCCCACCTTTGCACGAGGTTTCACGTCAATCCGCTTCGTTAAATATGATCTTGACCGTTGAACTGATAGATCACATCGCGATCTACAATATTGTAGTTGAAAACTTTTTGAAATTTTGAACGGATTTGAAGAAAATGAGGGAGGAAGGGGATTGATTTTCGGCCATTAACTGCAGGAAGTGGCGGCTGCGTTGTAACCCTAGGTCTAGTTTTTTTTTTTTTTGGAAAAAGAAAATAATGAGTTGCCTTTATAGAAAAACGACGAACTCTATTCATCCCGGGTTTTCCGAACTCCGATTTGCGCGCGGTGACCGGCGTTTCTAGGGTTTATCCCGCGTTCCGGACACAATGGAATAGGTTTCGGAAGCTAATTCGATCGTATGTGCGAGTTACGGAAATAAACGATCAAATTTAAATTAAACCGATTAAACGAATTTCTATGCGTTTTGGCTCGTCTCGGACAAACGGTAAATCCGATTTACACAAAATTTTAAATCTTACAATAATATCACTTTACGGATCCGATGAAACTGGTTTCGTCGAAATCCGAGACTATTTGAAAAATGACTATTTTAACTCGTTAAATTAATATTAAAACAATTTCGATGCGTTTCGAGCTGCCATGGTCAAACGACAACTCCGATTGCTACGAAAATTGAAATCCGATAATAACAAATTATTACGGATCCAATGGAACAAGTTTCGTCCAATTCTGAGACTGTTCAAAAATTGGCTATTTTTCAGTCGCTAATTAAATATTAAAATATTCAATTTTCACAAATAAATTTTAAATTTAGTTTTAAAAGTTCTATAACATCACTATAACTCTAATATGATAAAATAAAATTTTACAAATCATTTTTAATCATATTAAACCCGTTATTCAATTTATCCAATAAATCCCAATTTTAAAATCTTATAACTCTATTAAAATCGAAATATAACTTACATTCACTTTGGAAACCAAATTGAATCATATTAAATCAAATTTCAAATATTCACTCTATTTTCATATATTAAATTTCAATATCCAATTAATCATATCCAATTCGGAATTTAATTATTCAAACATTTGTAATTATTAAATTTAAACAATTTTATTATTCTTAAATCAGTATCTTTTGAAATATTCGAAACGAACTTATAAAATTTAACACATTCAAATTATAGAACAACCATTTTCATTAAAACAATTATTCAATTCCCTTTATTCAATTATTCAATAAATTCCAAATATTAAATTTTAAACAATTTAATTGTTCAATATTTGACGGATTTCAATATTGGATTTTTAAATAAAAATTTCATTATCAGTCGATTTACTATATTACATTAGATGAATTCCACGTTATTATTTAACTGCAGTTAGAGATAATGCACTCAACTAATATATATACTTTCATTTCAATTGCAATTGGTTCACAAATTCAGTTCGACTAACTAAATGAATAGGTAACTTAAATAATTATCACTGTTGACTTTTAATTACTTATAAGTTTATTATTTACAAACAAGCGTCACAATTACCTATACAATACAAATTCATTCAATTACCTTCGACTACATCTTATTTCAATTGATTTGGGATTTCATTCAATTAATAAACACTTAACTTAGATAAATTTTGTTGCATTTCATTCTAGTTATTATTATTCCAAATGAATTACAATTTTTTTCTAACACTAAATCACGAAATCTTATTAAATTAGCTATTTTAATTATCGGAAATTTACGGGTCGTTACACTCTCCCCCACTCAAAACTTTTCGTCCCCGAAAAGGAAAAAGAAGGGAAAAGAACTAAGTATAGAATTCGCATTAGATATATTTCATTCAAAGTTATTAACTTATAAAACAATGAAATTCCACTTATAAAGTTATAACTACGCTTCCACTAAGTTATTCCAACGGCTTTCTAAATTTAAAGTTAGTTATCAAAACAAGTTATAAAAATTTTAAAACTTGAAAATTTTTCTAACACCCGGATTTACGAAAAATTTCGGCAGAGTCTCCTTTGCGCGGCTCGATCGGTACAACTACAAAACGCCTCTACGGGCCCCAAACAAACAAAAGAAAATCCAAAAGCCAAGTGGCTCATCAAAAATCACCAAATCCAATGATAAAATAAACATGTACCTTATATTTTTATTAGCGAGCATATACGAATAATATAGCGTGAAAGCGAGCTCCGAATGCGAAGCAAGCGCAATCCGCACCTACTAAACACTCAACAAACCATGAGAAACATGCATATATGAAAATAATATCAATATACACAATATAGCAACATAACAACTACATGTGCCAACATAGCAAATGCAACAAAACAACAAATGCAACCATCAATCAACTATCATCCAACAAATCCATAACCAATCAATATAAATTCACTTCTCATTAATATTTATTGACTTGGTTTCCAATTTTTAATCACAGTTGACTCATTAACATTGGATTTTCTAACATTCATTCTCAATTCATTTTGTTAACATTCACTAATTTATATTTGCATTAGTTCACTTCCAATTTGAATCAAATTAAATTTTATTTAAATTCATTTAACTTCCAATTTGATTTCAGTGATTTATAGCTTTCAAATTCAATAACATTTAATGAATTATATGCAATCCACTAACAATCATATAACAACCGAATCATACCCAACATAACCAAATTATAAATTTTACATTCAATTTGGTTTATCTCCTTCAATTCCAATTATACAATTTAAAAGAGTCATTTTATATTTGGCATCTTCAATTTTCAATATTAGCTTAACTAATTCTGTAAGCCGTACATATATCATCCGTGAGCAATATCAATCTAATCCCTTATTCGATCACACAATTTCACTTCCAAACTAGTATCGTTCACCCGACTCTCTAGTGCGGACTCAGATTTGGTTCCTTGATTGGAAACTGTTTCTCTCCTTGCATAGCCATATACTATGATAGAGAATTCCAGAATCAAATTAAAAATCCATATCTAGGGTTCGTCGTCAGAAATCGAGTGAAAAATCCTAAATTGGATCGATATAAATCATCTCGAAATTTTGTGCTCGAATTTGGATCAAATCGTTATGCGAATAAAATAATATACGTACAATCCCACGTATTACCTTCCAATAGATTTCTATCCAATTTATCTATACTAAATTATTTTATTGACTTTCATTTTACTTACCATTTATTATTCACAATCCATTATTTAGTTAATAAATACATTTCTTTACATAGCATATTCTTCAACATTATCTTTTCTTAACATCATATCATAGAATTTGCTTACTCATGTTCATTTTAAACATTCTATATAATTTAATTAAATTCAATTTCATTTTCCAATTTATTCTTAGCTATAAGAAATTCCATTGTTACATTTATTTCATTTTCATACTTTCAGTAAATAACGAATTCATTTGTGGAACATTTTATTAACCGGCACTTTAGTTTATTAATCATCCTATAAAAGTCTAACCTCTCATAAATGATTTTTCTTAGTTTACAATTATCTTAAAGGTTACAAATTCAATTATTATTATATATTTTTTTCTATGCAATTTATATTTATTTTCTATAACCAATTTACAAAAATATAATTCGATTCATTTATCATCTTTCTTAAGTTCACTTACTTGTTCCATTTATCCATTCATCGTTTCAAGTAATATTTAAGTTATAACATTTTTATCACAACCTAATTTTTCATTTATATACATTTTAATTCCTTTTGAGTTTTCCTTACTTGTATATTTTTAATTACTTTCCGGTTCTGTTTATTTTTACAACATCTCATTACATATCCCAAAACATCATTTTAATTTTTTTTAATATTTGGTAAGTCTTGTTTTATGTTATCAGAATGTAATTTTTGGTTTTATACAAATTTATAGAATTTTATTTTACCAATTTAGAATGTTCACAATTTACTTTGTTTAGATTCTCTTTGCCTTTTAACTTTAAAGTTTTTCCAAACAATAGATTAGATATCTTAATCCTCTTATTTTATAATTTCTGGTTATTCACATTTCATTCAAATAATTTGAAAATTATTAATTAACAGCACTTAGAAATTTAAATGCCCGGTTCTTTTCAAATCATTTGAAATAAACATATACACTTATATCCTTTTAAATATATCAAATCAAACCTTTGGAGTTTAAACCAAAACCCATTTTGCCCAAAATAATTTCGAAGAAAACAAAGCTTCTTAGAGGTCTCCCCCACTTTGAGACTCGAAAATGAACATCGATGATGCTGCGCAGTCATCACCGAAATTATTTTCCAGCGACATAAGAGAGGAGTACTTAATTCATTCCTTCTTTTAAAACCCTTTCAAAATATTTCCATAAACAATTTCCAACTAATATTAATATATATTTCTTCAAAGCTTGGAAAACCATTTTAAAACCTCCGGGACATAATTCAATATTTTCCAATTTAAATCTATTTTAATTCATAAGTCACCTTTATAAAATATTCTTATAAGATTTCACAAGTGTTTTATATTTTCTTCAAATTATAGGAATTTCTTTCTTAAAACATTCCACAAGTATTTTATTACTGTTCTTTTGTAATTCAACTTAGTTATCAAATTACAATATCCAATTAGTGATAATAACCAATATTTTTATTCCTAACAGCCAGGTAAGCTAGATAAGTCACACTAATTTCTGAAGAATTTTCTTTATATACAAAATATAATTAGGGCAAAATTATTTCATTTACCCAATTTCAAAACAATACTATGTCGAATTGTTCTGTTTAAGTGTTTAGAGATCCCTATCAATGACGTTAATTACTCGTACTGACCAGAATCCATAAGCCACTCAACAAAACAACCGACACAATATAAAACATTTTATATCACTAACAAGTACGCTCTCTCATATACACTCAACTCATTCATATAGTTTACCTCTATTTCAATGAGTTATTCCCCACTAGAGCCAAGGTTTATCGCTAAACCAAAGCTCTGATACCAACTGTAACGACCCGCCTTTTTGGACAGTTTAAACCGACGATCAAATACCCATGTCGAATCCAAACCATTAAAAGGGCAGATAGTTATTGGGGTAATTAAGAAAAGAAAAGGAAGGGAAATAAAGGAAATGAAACAACACAGAATCTCACAGCGGAAGGCTAAAGTATAATAATAAAATAACAGTTCATGAAGCTGTTAATTAAATGAATACATTTGAAATGAATACATTTGATTATTATTATACAACATTTATCAGAGTTATACATATACAACAGAACAATTAACTAATGCAGCAGACATCATGATGCAAAGATAATAATAGTAATAGTATACCAAATCTTCGTCTTCGTCCTCCGGAATAGATCTTCAAAATCTGAAAACTCAGGTCTGACCCGAGCGTAATGAAAAGACAAAACACTCGAGTCAGGACTAAATATCCTTATAAAAGTTAAATCAATCGGAAATAAATATGAGTGTAACGGCGTCAGAGATGTTTACGGGGTTTGACATCTCATATCCAGTGTCGACGTGCGTGCAATAACTCAAGAGATGTTACGGGATTTTCCATCTCCTAAGGATCCGTTAAACTATCTACTATATAGTAATGTACGCTAAGTAGATAATGTCTATCAGTAATATAAAGTATCAAAATAGCGTTAAGGCGTTACCATAATCCCCCTTAACACATTTTTATATTCCCAAAAGCATATACAAGACCGTAGTTTCCCCAAAACCGGAAGTCACCAGAGGGCAATCCATATACTCAAGGTACAAATCAAAACGTAGTGGTCGCGAATAGGATAATCAGTATGACAAGGTACATGAGGCAATACCAACTAGGATACTAGTAGTTGCGTGATCCGGACTGATGTTGGGCATAGCCAGCAGCTACCCCAACACCGCGAAACAACACTCCCAAATCAAGGGGTGCACCCAAATCGCATCACAAATGTAATAGATATGGTATCGAAGAAGTGTGTCCGCTAGAGGTGGCGAACCTCAATGGCCCGGCGCGGCTCCTGTTTTAGTCATGTCAGGGGTCATCCAATATCGTTCTCTTTCTTCAGTCAACGCGTTCACCAAACCATCCACTTCATTCTGGATCAACACTCCGCGTATAATAGTTATTAAAGTGGTTTTCGGTATCGACAGAGAGTATGTCCATATCCGATCCCGGTCTCTTTAATAACTACGTATTATTACACCGTTGGCTCTTTTATATTCAAATCGATACATAATTGATATCAAAATATCATATTCGCTTCAAAAATCAAATCTATTTCAAATATCATCATATCTATTCAAATGTAAGATTTCGCTTCAAATTCATTTTCGCCTCAATATCTCATTTCGATTTCAAAATCATTTCGAATTTCGATTTAGGTTGCAACTTCATTTAACGCAATTCGTATTTAAATTCAAGATTTAAATATAAACATTTCACCTTATTGACCAGCTTAGAATTTTAGAAAAATAGTTTTAAGTAGTTTAAAAGTAGTTTTAAATAATTAAAATAGTTAAAATACTTTAAAATCTTAAAATGGATTTGAAATAGATAAATTTAGTTTAAAATAATTTAAATTGGGTTAAGTAGATTTAAAATAGATTAATATTGTTTAAGTATTCAAAATGGTTTATATAGCAGAGAAATTTGGAAAACAAAATAAAACAGCTTCAAAACCAACCCATTTCAATTTATAACTTCCCAATTCAAATCAATTTCAATTTCCATTCTACTGATTCAACTTCGATTTCAATTCGAATCAATGTCAACTTTGATTCAAATTTATTCAATGTTATATTCACTTTCAATTATTTCAATTTAAATGTTTATATTCACTTCCGATTGATTCAATTTCATTTTTTTTTTCATTTACTTTCGATTAAATCAATTTCAATTTTATATTCACTTTCGATTAATTCAATTTCAATTTCATATTCGCTTTAATTAATTCAATTTCAATTTCATATTTAATTTATTAAATTTCAATTTATATCAATTTTTAGCTTGAATTTCAAAATATCCATTTATAATACTTAACAAAATTTTCCATCAATATTCAAGTTTGAAACCCAATTACAAATATGATTCAATTTCAAGCTCAATTTCAAAATATCTTTTATATCGCTTTTACTTAGAAATATTCAAAACTCGAATTTAGGCTAAATCTTTAAACAAATCAATTTTCGAAATTCAATCAAATCCCAATTTTTAAATTTCACAGTCTCAACTTTTATTATTTACAATTTCCTTTTACCAAAATTTATTTCAACATTCCAAACTCAATTTCCCGATGAATTCGATTTCTATAAATTTATTTCTATTTATAACTTTAAAATCGACCCTTAAATAAATTTCAAATCGACGATTTAAAATTTTTATTAATTTAGCCAATTCGGTGTCCGTATATAATTTTCTATCCTATGGCCAAGTAGTTATTTATCTCAATTAGATGTCAGGGATGAATATACCACTTAAATTAAATCACAGTATCATATGTATGCATAACAGGATATATATAAGCAAATAAACATCCAAACATTCAAATATCAACTAATAACATCCATCAAAATACATCATCCAATAAACAATACAATTCATGGCAGTTTCATAGTTATCAGTGTCAGGTAATTTAATCGCAATTCAATTTCAATTTCAATTTAACTGTCAATTTAATTTTTCAACGGTTAATTCAAATAAAAAGCTATATGACAATTAAATTTATATCAAACAACGACAAATAAAATTCATACCACTTCATAATGTCAATTTAACTAGCATAAAGGTATTTAGTACGTTGTGAGCGTTATAAAACACTCACCTTGATTTTTATGATTTTAAATCAAATCGAACGACGTTCGATTTAACCCAAAATTTTCTCTAGCTCCAAACGATTCCAATCCAGCTCCATTGCGTAGTGCTCGTCCATACGAACCCAACGCACTTCGTTTCGTCCAAAACGGACCTCGCATCAACAAGTTATGATATCTAAAAGTTAATACGAATTTAATAAAATTTAAATTAACATTTTCCTTACTATTTTACAACCTTAATCACGGCCATTCATTCTGCAGATCACGGCCGTTCTTCTTCTCCTTCTTCACGCGCTCGTTCTCCAGTAATTTCCACGCGCAAGAAAACCCATATCGCGAACTAGGGTTGGAAATTTTCGACCCCAACGTTCGTCTTTTCGTCGATCAGGGAGCGCCGCCACCTCCGCCTCCACGTGCGCCACCCACGGCCAAGGGGACGATGAACTCGGTCGAGCATGGAGGCTCGAAAACGTGGCCGACCGGCCCACCTTTGCACGAGGTTTCACGTCAATCCGCTTCGTTAAATATGATCTTGACCGTTGAACTGATAGATCACATCGCGATCTACAATATTGTAGTTGAAAACTTTTTGAAATTTTGAACGGATTTGAAGAAAATGAGGGAGGAAGGGGATTGATTTTCGGCCATTAACTGCAGGAAGTGGCGGCTGCGTTGTAACCCTAGGTCTAGTTTTTTTTTTTTTTGGAAAAAGAAAATAATGAGTTGCCTTTATAGAAAAACGACGAACTCTATTCATCCCGGGTTTTCCGAACTCCGATTTGCGCGCGGTGACCGGCGTTTCTAGGGTTTATCCCGCGTTCCGGACACAATGGAATAGGTTTCGGAAGCTAATTCGATCGTATGTGCGAGTTACGGAAATAAACGATCAAATTTAAATTAAACCGATTAAACGAATTTCTATGCGTTTTGGCTCGTCTCGGACAAACGGTAAATCCGATTTACACAAAATTTTAAATCTTACAATAATATCACTTTACGGATCCGATGAAACTGGTTTCGTCGAAATCCGAGACTATTTGAAAAATGACTATTTTAACTCGTTAAATTAATATTAAAACAATTTCGATGCGTTTCGAGCTGCCATGGTCAAACGACAACTCCGATTGCTACGAAAATTGAAATCCGATAATAACAAATTATTACGGATCCAATGGAACAAGTTTCGTCCAATTCTGAGACTGTTCAAAAATTGGCTATTTTTCAGTCGCTAATTAAATATTAAAATATTCAATTTTCACAAATAAATTTTAAATTTAGTTTTAAAAGTTCTATAACATCACTATAACTCTAATATGATAAAATAAAATTTTACAAATCATTTTTAATCATATTAAACCCGTTATTCAATTTATCCAATAAATCCCAATTTTAAAATCTTATAACTCTATTAAAATCGAAATATAACTTACATTCACTTTGGAAACCAAATTGAATCATATTAAATCAAATTTCAAATATTCACTCTATTTTCATATATTAAATTTCAATATCCAATTAATCATATCCAATTCGGAATTTAATTATTCAAACATTTGTAATTATTAAATTTAAACAATTTTATTATTCTTAAATCAGTATCTTTTGAAATATTCGAAACGAACTTATAAAATTTAACACATTCAAATTATAGAACAACCATTTTCATTAAAACAATTATTCAATTCCCTTTATTCAATTATTCAATAAATTCCAAATATTAAATTTTAAACAATTTAATTGTTCAATATTTGACGGATTTCAATATTGGATTTTTAAATAAAAATTTCATTATCAGTCGATTTACTATATTACATTAGATGAATTCCACGTTATTATTTAACTGCAGTTAGAGATAATGCACTCAACTAATATATATACTTTCATTTCAATTGCAATTGGTTCACAAATTCAGTTCGACTAACTAAATGAATAGGTAACTTAAATAATTATCACTGTTGACTTTTAATTACTTATAAGTTTATTATTTACAAACAAGCGTCACAATTACCTATACAATACAAATTCATTCAATTACCTTCGACTACATCTTATTTCAATTGATTTGGGATTTCATTCAATTAATAAACACTTAACTTAGATAAATTTTGTTGCATTTCATTCTAGTTATTATTATTCCAAATGAATTACAATTTTTTTCTAACACTAAATCACGAAATCTTATTAAATTAGCTATTTTAATTATCGGAAATTTACGGGTCGTTACATTAGTGAATCCTTCTCACTATTTAATCTTACTAGATTTTACTTCGAACCGATATCATAATCCTTTTCATTTGTATATCTTCCTATTAGACATTATGGATGCCCCACACGATCTTTTAGTTGCAATATCTTCTCTCATGCACTGTTTCTACTCACCTCGTTGTGCTATGATCTTCATACTTCATTCCACTACGTTTTCATCAATAAGATTACTCTTAACTCTTTCACCGTTTTCTGTTTGCACTGTGTTTGTCACCGTGGTTGTGCTCGTGTAACCGATTGTTCGGACAATAAGCAACAAGTGACCGGGTCATCACAATTCAGGATGCAACTCCAAACCTATCTACTAGGATGGTTTCTAGTACCTAATAGCCTCAACTCTTCTCATTTGCTTCATAGGTTAAATTTAATTCAAATTCATTTGTATTTGAGCTCCCAAAATACCAAACACTCTAGAAATGGCATCATGTCCCATTTTAAATCACATATAGATGTTATGTTTGTGCATCATAGCATTAACTTGCAATTTACAACATCACTTACAATATAAGCATTTGTAAATATTGACATCCGAGACATTTTAAAGTTAATAACTTGCAATCTTTGATAATATTCCAGTCCAAATAATAAAAGCTGTCATAGCATCATTAACACGTGTGCGTTTTATATAAATCCATATCATTCAATAATATATTTTATTTGAATTATTTTTAGATAGGATTTAATCCTTTATTTTATTTAAAATATTAATATATATGTATATAATTCAAATTTAACTTCATAATTATAATGCTTTATCTCAAAATAGTCCAAATATATTTTCTACAATTTCTGGATCCATAAACTTTATTTTTATCGGTATTTTCCTTAAACTGAAAAATATTTGAAAATTCAGAAAAAAAAATCCTCTTTTCAAATTTAAAAATCCATATTTTTGAAATTCCTTTGAAATTTCAAATTTAATTTTTCTTAAATATTATATACACTCTAAATTTATTTTGAAATTTTTAAAAAAGTTAAAAATTCCAAAAATACAACTTTAAATTGATTTTTAAAACAAATAAACAAACTATTTATTTCGTAGAACTTACCATTCTAGGTTCGCACAGATTAGTCAGCCCGTCGAATATACGACAGTCGATCGATTGTGACGATTCTGGATCAATAAGTCCTTAGAAATCACTTGTCGATCGTTAGAATCTCTATTGTTCTCCAGCCAACTTTGACTCTCCTTCGCCAGACCTCATCTGATTTAACTTCTGCAATTCATTTGAGATTAAAACATCTTGTATTGAAGTCTAAATTCAAGTATGCATGTCTTTGGTTTCAACAGACAATGATATATTAACTTCAAAGGTCAAATTTCAATAGTCAAATTCATGCCATCAGTGATTGCGATCCAAACATCATAGGCTGCCAAGCAATTAATATATAATATAAATTGATTTATTTCAATTTGAAATCAAGAACAAATCATATTCTTCACTATTTAATCAATACTATACCTACTATAGGAAAATATATAGATTATACTCGCTATAATATAAAACAATAAATATACTTACTGTAAAAATAAATAAAGGAAATATGCTCACATCCTGTTTTAATTTGCTAAAGAGTTTGGTAAACCAAGTTTTAGATGAAGAAGAAATAACCATCTTGATGATTTTTCCCTGAATCAAAATGGGAAGTAACGTGATTGGGCTTATATTGGGTTTGGTTATTAATGCTTGGTTATTAAGGATTTTATACAAGTTAAAATTAAATGATTATTAAGATAGGATTGAAATCTTTATTCCAATCAACATTAGTTTATTTCATTTCAATTAATTAGTACCCCTGGGTGCCTTTATATCAATGTTTTATATTCGTTTAAAAACTACTCAACACATTTTATCCAAATATAAATTTATTCTTATAATGATTTTTCTTTTATTAAAATAGTATTTTTTTGATTTTAACAATTTTAAAATAATTTTTTATTTTCAAAACAATTCCTAATGCGACGACCTGGAAATTTTGAACATTTGAAATGAAATATTTAATCGATTTTAAATATTTGAAAGTTATTTTAACTTGAATTTCAAAATATAACTATGGATTTGGCAATGAAATTATTGAATTTGATTTATTGAAGTCGGGTAAAATATTGAATCTTGATTTTTAAGCTTGTTAAAAATAATTTAAAGGCTTGAAAAATCTATATTGATAATACTGAAGATAATAAAAGCTTCAGAGTTGAATTTGAAAAATGGTTTTTTAGTTTTGAATTTTTATCGATTGAATCGATATTTAAAAATAGAATTCCGAGGCACAGTTTTGGAATTCGATGAAACCAGTTCCATTGGATCCGTAATATTGTATTATTATCGGATTTCAATTTTCGTAATGTTTGAAGTTGTCGTTTGTCCGTACCATAAGCAAATGCGTTGAAAATTAAATCGAAATTTAACTTAATAGCTGGGTTCAAAAAGCTATATTCTCCATACTTGCGAATTAGGACTCAAAAATTTTTCCTTTGAGTTCCTAATAGGGGTATAATATTATAAACGCCTAGCGGTATGCCTCGATTGGTGATCGGGATTCTTGGCTTCGTTTTCTCAACAATTTAAAATTTGAATTTAAATTTAAAGATGGATAATGAAATTGCATTGAATACTGTAGCTAGCATCACGTATAGGGATTTAAAAACACGTGTTGCCTTCCTTAATATGCTTCTTCATTTAATCAAATAAAATAAAAGGCAGATACTTTTCTTTCGTTCAAAGCTAATCCTAAATTCCTCTCTCATTTGAAATGGCCGAACTCTCGTTTCCTTCTCCCCTTACTCAGCTTCAAATTGTATAAATTAGATCAAATAGTGGAGGGAGGTTAAACGAATGAATTGTTCGTTCAATTTAAAAAAAGGAGGGTATAAGGAATCGCGAGTTCGAAATCATAATCGAACTCGAGGATGGATTAAGTCGCGATCGAGTCGCGTTTATGAAGAGAGATGTTGCGATTTAAGGCTTGGTATCGGTGAATTGCTAGGCACAGTCAGTGTCGGCGTTAGGCACGGAGGAGAGCATGAAAAGCGAGACCATGAGGCAACAACAGCATTCGAGTTCGATCAAGTCAAAAATGGGATGTCGCGATTTATGGTGGCTTGAGGCAGTGGCTAGGGTTTGGCGAGTCAGGTCGCGTCACTCTTGCGAACTCGCGATGGCTGTAGGGTTGTACGAGAGGTCGGGGAGGAGGTCACGACATCGCGATGGCGAAGCGCGAGGCGAAGGAATCAGGCGGCGATCATATGCGCGCATTCAAGTGGTCGGCGATCTTGGTAGGGTAGTAGGTTATCGCTTTTGTTGTTTGATTGATTTATCTATTTATTTATTATTTATACATACTGAAAAAAGGAATGAAATTACAGTAAGACCATTTTTATTCGAATTCGTGAAAAGGTCATCGACAGCAAGATTTTAATAATGTAGCAGTAAGAAAATATAGAAGTTTATATAAAAAATTGGATTTTTAAACTTGTATAGCTTATTTCTTGTTAATATATATATATATATATATATATATATATATATATATATATATATATATATATATATATATATATATATAAAGTTTCAAAAGGAAATAATTATATACATTTTTAATTTACTAGTTTATTCTAAGATAAATTTTAAGGTGATTTATTTTGTTTAATTAACTTATTTAAAATTTGTATTTTGTCATTAAAAATAATTTATTAAAGGGGATTTAGTTTTAAATTTAATTTTTAGTTGAATAAATTTTTAGAAAGAATTTGTTTAGAATTTAATTCATAGGTTGAAATTAAAAATATTAGTTGAATTAAAATTTTAAAATAACAATTGAGTTGTTCGATTTATCCGAATATTAATAAATTGTATAATTATTTATACAAGGTTCAAAATCGTGAAATCAAGCCGGAATGGAAAATGGATTGCAAAATAAAAACAAAGGTGAGATTTTCTCACTCAAATTTTAATAGTTGAAAATTTCAATTATTGATTGATGATTGAATTATGATACTTAAATTTAAATTGTTGATTGTGTGCTTGGATGATAATTTATTATTAGTTGTATTTAAATAGACCCTATGCGTCGCATAATAGCGTAGGTTATTATATTAAACCCATATACCGCGATAGTCCACCTCGAAGTGGAATTGGTATTATATATGTATTTGGAGTTGTTGATTTCCCGCATTATATAGCGGATGAGACCCTATTGCGCCGCATAATAGCGGATGATATTTTATAAATCCCATATACCGCGATATTCCACCTCGAAGTGGAATTGGTATTTATTTGTTGTGCTAACATCTGCGGATGCAGGGAAATAGGTTGGAGGGATCCAACTGGATTCCTCAATAATTGAATTTATTTCAACGCTTCGTGTTTATCTATTTATAATCTGTGTGTGATTATTGGGTAATTTAAATCATTGAAGGCTATAATTTAGCCGAATATATTTTTGGTACCGTAGGATACCAGAAATACATAAAAATTTATTTTTAAAATTTAAGTAGAAAATCTATAGTGAAATCCTATTAAATAAAATTCCAAAATATGGGAAAAAGTTTAATAAATGGATTTCAAGTAATAATATTCAAAGGGTGAATAATTTATTCTAAAAATAATAATATGATCTTTAAATAATTTGGAAAGGGTAAAGGAATTTATTTTCAAAATAAATTCGAAAATTGATTCGGTTTAGAAAACGATTTGAAAATCGTATATCTGTGGATATTAGAAAATTAAATTTCACAATGGGAATTTATAAAGGAAAAGGAAATTTGGTTTAAAAATAAACATTTTGTTGTTATTAAAAGTGTGAAAGGAATTTACGGATCCGAAACGTAAATTTAAAATGAATCAATAAAGATTTATTAATTGATTTGAATGAACCATTTTGAAATGAAAAATGTATTTCCCTGGAAAGCTGAATATGATTTCGAAATAGCCTATAAATATAAACTAAATTTTTTTTAAGGATGGTTTTAGAAAGGATAATTTGGATAAATTATCCTCTTAACTGGTTTCAAATCTTTAAAGTATGGATTTATTTAATTACTTGTAGAAGGGATTATTTGAAAGATTAAAACTGATATTTGTTTTAGGAAACGATTATTTAAATAGTTGTATCCTATCCACTAATTTTATTTTAAATTAGTTTGGCCTTGAATTTTTATACAAGATTTTTATATAATATTTTCATAACTAATATTTAAGTAAGTGTTTTAAAATAGTTTTATTTTAAATATTTCCAAGTATATATGTTTGGATAAGTAATTTAAATTATTTTAAAGTATTTTAACTCGGCAGACCTTCAGTGCAAACAAATAATATCGGGAATCTTATTCCGCGAGTGAAAAATGATTTGAAATTTGTTTTCAAAGGATTGAAAGGTGAAAAGTGGTTTGAAATTTGTTTCAAATGGTTGAAGTGGTAAAATTGTATCTTGCAAAGATATTTTGAAAATAATATTTGTGGAAAAATTATTTGAAATCCAGTGATTGTTGTGAATGTTGATTGATAGTTAAATAACCGACTATCAATATTTGCCTTAAAACGACGTTTGAATTTCGATGCGACCGGGGGTCGGATTCCAAGTGGATATCCGAAAACCACATCGAACCTTTGTGATTGTGATGGATCTTTTATTTAAAAGATCAAAGTGGAAATTTTGTTGTAATTCTTCCTAACTAGTAATTTCGGGACGAAATTCTTTTAAGGGGGAAGGATGTGACGACCTGAAAATTCTGAACATTTGAAATGAAATATTTAATCAATTTTAAATATCTGGAAGTTATTTTAACTTGAATTTCAAAATATAACTATGGATTTGGCAATCAAATTATTGAATTTGATTTATTGAAGTCGGGTAAAATATTGAATCTTGATTTTTAAGCTTGTTAAAAATAATTTAAAGGCTTGAAAAATCTATATTGATAATACTGAAGATAATAAAAGCTTCAGAGTTGAATTTGAAAAATGACTTGTTTAGTTTTAAATTTTTATCGTTTGAATCGATATTTAAAAAAAGCATTCCGAGGCACAGTCTTGGAATTCGACGAAACCAGTTCCATTGGATCCGTAATGTTGTATTATTATCGGATTTCAATTTTCGTAATCTTTGGAGTTGTCGTTTGTTCGTACGATAAGCAAATGCGTTGAAAATTAAATCGAAATTTTATTTAATTGCTGGGTTCAAAAAGCTATCTTCTCCATACGAGCGAATTAGGACTCGAAACTTTTTCCTTTGCGTTCGTAATAAGGGTATAACATTATAAACGCCTAGCGGTACGCCTCGATTGGTGATCGGGATTCTTGGCTTCGTTTTCTCAACAATTTAAAATTTGAATTTAAATTTAAAGATGGATAATGAAATTGCATTGAATACTGTAGCTAGCATCACGTATAGGGATTTAAAAACTCGCACTGCCTTCCTTAATATGCTTCTTCTTTTAATCAAATAAAATTAAAAGCAGATATTTTTCTTTCGTTCAAAGCTAATCCCAAATTCCTCTCTCATTTGAAATGGCCGAACTCTCGTTTCCTTCTCCCCTTCCTCAGCTTCAAAATGAAATTTAAATTGGTGTAAATCAGAACAAATAGTGGAGGGATGTTAAACGAACGAAATGTTCGTTCGATTAAAAAAAACGGTGTAGAAAGAATCGCGAGTTCGAAATCATAATCAAACTCGAGGATGGATTAAGTTGCGATCAAGTCGCGTTGATGAAGGGAGGTGTCGCGATTTAAGGCTTGGTATCGGTAAATTGGTAGGCGCAGTCAATATCGGCGTCAGGCAAGGAGGAGAGCATGACAAGCAACACCATGGGGCAACAGCAGCATTCGAGTTCGATCAAGGCAAAAATGGGATGTCACGATTTATGGTGGCTTGAGGCAGTGGCTAGGGTTTCACGAGTCTGGTCGCGTCACTCTTTCGAACTCGCGATGGCTGTAAGGTTGTACGAGAGGTCGGGGAGGAGGTCACGACATCGCGATGGTGAAGCGCGAGGCGAAGGAAGCAGGCGGTGATCATATGCGCGCATTCGAGTGGTTGGCGATCTTGGTAGGGTAGTAGGTAATCGCTTCTGTCGTTTGATTGATTTATCTATTTATTTATAATTTATACATACTGAAAAAAAGGAATGAAATTACAATAAGACCAATTTTATTCGAATTCGTGAAAAGATTATCGACAGCAAGACTTTAAAGATGTAGTAGTAAGAAAATATAGAAGTTTATATAAAAAAATTGGATTTTTAAACTTGTATAGCTTATTTCTTGTTAATATATATATATATATATATATATATATATAGTTTCAAGCGGAAATAAATATACTTATACACATTTATAATTTACTAGTTTGCTCTAAGTTAAATTTTTGAGGTGATTTATTTTGTTTAATTAACTTATTTAAAATTTATATTTTGTCACTAAAAATAATTTATTAGAGGGAATTTAGTTTTAAATTTAATTTTAGTTGAATTAATTTTTAGAAAGAATTTGTTTAGAATTTAATTCATAGTTTGAAATTAAAAATATTAGTTGAATTAAAATTTTAAAATAACAATTGAGTTGTTCGATTTATCCGAATATTAATAAATTATATAATTATTTATATAAGGTTCAAAATCGTGAAATCAAGCCGGAATGGAAAATGGATTGCAAAATAAAAGGAAAGGTGAGATCTTCTCACTTAAATTTAAATAATTGAAAATTTCAGTTATTGATTGATGATTGAAATATATAGTTAAACTTAAGTTGTTGACTGTGTGCTTGGATGATAATTTATTATCAGTTGTATTGAAATAGACTCTATGCGCCACATAATAGCGGAGGTTATTATATTAAACCCATATACGGCGATATTCCACCTCGAAGTGGAATTGGTATTATATATGTATTTGGAGTTGTTGATTTCCCGCATTATATAGCGGATGAGACCCTATTGCGCCGCATAATAGCGTATGATATTTTATAAATCTTATATACCGCGATATTCCACCTCGAAGTGGAATTGGTATTTAATTGTTGTGCTAACATCTATGGATGCAGGGAAACAGGTTGGAGGGATCCAACTGGATTCCTCAATAATTGAATTTATTTCAACGTTGTGTATTTATCTATTTATAATCTGTGTGTGATTATAGGGTAATTTAAATCGTTGAAGGCTATAATTTAGCCAAATATATTTTTAGTACCGTAGGATACCAGAAATAAATAAAAATTGATTTTTAAATTCAAGTAGAAACTCTATAGTGAAATCCTATTGAATAAAATTCCAAAACATGGGGAAAAATTTTAAAAATGGATTTCATGTAATAATATTCAAAGGATGAAGAATTTATTCTAAAAAAAATATGATCTTTAAATAATTTGGAAAGGATAAAGGAATTTATTTTCAAAATAAATTCGAAAATTAATTTGCTGTTAAAAGTGAATATTTAGAAAACGATTTGAAAATCGTATATCTATGGATATTTGAAAATTAAATTTCACAATGGGAATTTATAAAGGAAAGGAAGTTTGTTTTAAAAATAAAAATTTGGTTATTTTTAAAAGTGTGAAAGGAATTTATGAATTCGGAACGTAAATTTAAAATAAATCAATAAAGATTTATTAATTGATTTGAATGAACCATTTTGAAATGAAAAATGTATTTTGCTTGGAAAGCTGAGTATGATTTTGAAATAGCCTATAGATATAAACTGAATTTTTTTTAAGGATGGTTTTAGAAAGGATACTTTGGATAAATTATCCTCTTAACTGGTTTCAAATCTTTAAAGTATGGATTTATTTAATTACTTATAGAAGGGATTATTTTAAAGATTAAAACTAATATTTGTTTTAGGAAACGATTATTTAAATAGTTGTATCCTATCTACTAATTTTATTTTAAATTAGTTTGGCCTTGAATTTTTATACGATATTTTTATATAACATTTTCATAACTAATATTTAAGTAAGTGTTTTAAAATAGTTTTATTTTAAATATTTCCAAGTATATATGTTTGGATAAGTAATTTAACTTATTTTAAAGTATTTTAACTCGGTAGACCTTCGGTGGAAACAAATAATATCGGGAATCTTATTCCACGAGTGAAAAATGATTTGAAATTTGTTTTCAAAGGATTGAAAGGTGAAAAGTGGTTTGAAATTTGTTTCAAATGGTTGAAGTGGTAAAGTTGTATCTTGCAAAGATATTTTGAAATTAATAATTGGGGAAAAATTATTTGAAATCCAGTGAATGTTGTGAATGTTGATCGATAGTTAAATAACCGACTATCAATATTTTCCTTTAAACGACATTTGAATTTCGATGCGACCGAGGGTCGGATTCTAAGTGGATATCCGAAAACCACATCGAACCTTTGTGATTGTGATGGATCTTTTATTTAAAAGATCAAAGTGGAAATTTTATTGTGATTTGTTTGAAATCTTGATTGAACACTTATTTTTAAAAAATAAGGGCTCGTTATTCGGATTAGCCAGGAGAGGACCTTGTGTCATAAACCCATTCCGAATAATGATACGACAAAATGGGATTGCATTTGAAGACGGTGTTGAAGAACGGGTATTCTCGAAAACGATAGGATTACCTGTCGAATGTCTCTGCACCGGGTTGCTCCGGTATAGAGATTTTATCACACTTTGTGATGGGGATTCCGGACGTAATTAGTGAATATCCGGATTTGCAAGGCTTCTTTGAACTGCCTTCGGTTCCATTCGATCCCGGAACGGACTTGTATGGATGTGTGTATGACGTTACACTTTGAGATGTAAAGATGGTTTCTATCAAATACATTTCTGTTGGTGGCGGAGAATTTATTCTCTTAGCTTAACACCCTTCTCTAAGACGTACGAGCTCAGAGGTTATGTAGTTGATTGTTACTAGTAATGCATTCCCAATTTGGTAACGTGACATACGAAGTACTTCTGATCATTCGTTGATCAAAGCATGACTTTGTGAAAAGTGTAGCTTTGTGGACGAGACCTCATCGAACCTCACACCCTGGAAATGGTCGAAACAGGGAAGATGCGGCAAGGTTATGAGGGTCGCACCCTTTAGGGTATGTCATTTCCTTCTGGAAAAGGGTGGTATCATGGTATGGAGCCCAGATACTTAACCTATGTTGTTGCCGCAAATTTATTATACTTTGCGGTTGTTGCTTTGTGGTTGAGGATCCTCGGATAAAGATCCAAAAGGACCGGGGGACGGCATACTCGAGTAGTAGTTACCTAGTTACAAAGGTATCCCGGCCTTGTATTGGCAAAGATCCGGGTAGGTTCTCGGGACGTCCCTCTAAAGGCGTACCCATGTGGCAGTAGGAAGTTCCTTAACCTGACCATTTGTTGGAAATTCAAAGAAACAATACGCGTCCTTTACGGTTTTAGTTGTATAACCTGCCATGGAATGTTGCGGTAGCCTGCTATTGAACATGGTAGCTATAGTAGGCATACAATAATGGTTGTATCCTGGCTAAGATTAATATTATACTTTCGAAATGTTTTCTGCACTATGCACTAATAATAATATTGAAAGGATTTTGCGTATTAAGCATGTTTGACTATCATAAGGAGAAATCTCCTTCAATTCTGCGTTTGCATTGTGTGTGTGACGGGAGGCCTTATGGTAGTTTCATTTTCCAAAAGCATAGCGGATTTCTTTTTATTTTCTTTGTGAAAATAACTATATTTAAGATCTCACACCAGTCCCATGACTGACCTAGAGTTTATTGTTCCCTTTCTAAACTCTGGGTGCCTACAATTTTCCACACGGGCAGCCTAGAGTCAGGTTATCAGTTATTCGGGAGCGAAGTCAAGAAGTCGCTATGGAGATCTAGAGGTAAGCTGGATGGCGAGACGTACCACTTATACTATGTAGTGTCCATTGCGTCTGGGTTAATGCAAGTCAAATTTTTATTGTACACAAGTTACTATAACTGCCAGTGTTTGTATTGTGTCGTTGTAAACTTTGATAATGTGATGTGTAAACTGATATAGTGCTTTTGTTTTAAAGATATTCATTTATCTATTATATGTCGTCCCGCTATGAATTGTGAGATTATGTTATTGTTTATGTTTCTTGTTTAAACCCTAACAGTTCGGTTTTCTAGCATTCGACTGTTCGACATTCGATACAGTGGACGTATTGATGTCGACTTTCGGGCGTCGAAAAATTGGGTCGTTACACCTAAATTCGAAAAATATTATTTTGTCAAAATAAATTTCTAAACAATTTTTTGAACTTTAAATTATAATTCATATTTCAAATTTGAATTTGAAATCATTGTTTCTTAAATAAATCTCAAAAATGACTTTTATGGAATTAAATTAAATTTCCAAACTTATTTTTTAATTCCATTTATTAATTTTTTAACCTTTTTATCAAGTAAAATAATTTTCATATTTCAAATGTAATTGAAATACAAATTTCTTTAATTGAAATTACAAAAATCCATTTATTCGTCAAAATTCCAAATTAAAATCCAAAAAGCACATTATATTATAATTAAGAAAATAACGAGATGTTACAGAATTTTAAATTGACTTAAAAAATAAACATATGGTTTATTTCCTCGAGCTTACTAATTCAGGATCATGTGTGTGTGTGCCATGATGACAAGCATGAGACTGAAAAATGAAGTCCTATAAGAGGCAAGCTTAAATGCATTTGTTGGCATGATGGTCATTCTTTTATATACATGTGCTTCTACATTTTGCAATGCACATCAACATAATTTATAGCCGTTCTAGCTCTAGCTTACAGTGATTTTCTTCCTGTTGAGTTTAAAAAATTTATTACCTAATGTTTTTTGATTGTACACAATATTAAGGCACTCACTATGATGAAAACACTCTCAGTTAAAAGAGATATGACAAGCTAATTTTATTATCAAGTTTTGTTGCTTTAGAACAACTACTAAGTATGTTGGAAACTTATACTCTTATTATTTTTTGAATGAGTGTTATTCTTGAAGCTAGTAATTTAAATCTTTAATCCAAATTCAAAATCTTTAAATTAATCGCATAACTTTTTACAATGTTATAGTGTTTGGTGTTGATGAAATATATCATTTTATAATTATAATCGAATTTGTTCGAATATTTACGTAATTTGTATTATAATAATACAATGAACCACTAAAGTATAGCCTATGAAATAGGCTTCTATAGAGAAACCACTTGACACGTGTTTAAATCTGAGCAGCGTAATCCCTTTGATTTACCTGAGTGTTAATAATAATAATAATATAATGATTTGGACAAAAGCGAGTAGGCTGCTATCATTCTTATATTTTATTGATATGTAGAAGACTTGTATTTACCATAATATAGCTCCCCATATCCGAAAATGATAAATTCAGAGACAATAATCTATGAATACAACGACTTTGGATTTACCAAAGGATCCACAAATGATAGACCGTACTGCTCAAAATCGATCTTAAATCTTTCAATAACCTATTTGCATTGGATGTGATACCATATTTCCAGCATTAAAGAAGTAATGTGGATGAGTAATGCCGTAGAAAAATGGCAAAGAACAGGCAAAAGAGAAGGTGGAAGTAGGAAATCTATAGCATAGGCTATAGACTACAAATTCCTAGTCAATTGAAAACAATTACCAATCAATTGGATTCCTAACCACTTGACTTCTAATCCTTCTTGATGACTGGAAATTGTGCCAAATTTTTTAAAAAGAGGATTGCTATTTTTCTAATCGATAGGAATTTTTTTCCAATCATTCGACGCTAGTCAATTGAAGGCATTTTTAGTCAACTAAAGAAGGATCTTCTAGAGGAACCAAGGGTATTTTCATCTTTTTGTTGTCTTTGTGGAGTTTCGACCGTAGAACCAACAAAAAAAAGGATCTAGAATTTACTGGTGTGTATCTCTAATTCAATTGAAAAAGTGGATTTTGTTAATTCTTTTTCTTGGTTTCGCGTCCAAATTGAAATCAATCTTGTAACTCTTTCCTAGGGTAAAAGTAATGAAGTTTTACTCTTTCAAAGTGGACGTACACTATCTTGCAATAAAAAAACCTCTATAAATCATGTTTCTGATTTATTTTACTTTGTTTCATTTATGATCTATAATTGTGGTTATGAGATATTAGTCTTTTGTTTGTTCTATCTTAGCATCAACATGTTTCTATTGTTATTCCCACAACGTTGGGATTGATATGGATTATTCTAATTTTTTCAATCAGTCTGATATCAGAGCTATTAGTTTGGTTGAAAGAAGGTGTTAGACAACATAACATGAGACTAGTTAAAGCATGACCCTATGTTAGAGGATCTTATGTTGCATTGGCTTATTAGTTAGCAAAAGAGAAGTGAAATGAGGATAATGACTTCGGAAAGGAACAATGAAGGATAAAAGATGTTCTAAGGAGGAATATGGTTCACCATGTAGTTTTTGACATTGAGTTACCTCCTGTTATTTCATCCATGGACAAGGATAAGATGGAAGAATAAGCCTTTATTGCTTTACCATTGGTCATGAGAGAGAATATTATCTCGGAGATCAATGGTGAAAACCAGTGTTGCAGGAATTTGAACCAAGCTGAAGAATGTCTACTTGAAGAAATCACTCGCTAACCATGTGAAGGCACTTTTTGCTATGAAGATGAGAGATGGTACATCAACGATGGTACATCTTAGTTTACTCGATGATCTTTTGATAAAGTAAAGACTGTGTATTTGAAGGTAGATGAAAAGTAGAAGGCTATGGTTCTTTGGTGTTTCCTTCTAAAGCATTACAAAGGTTTTGCTAATAGTATGATATATAGGAGAGACACTTTGACAGTTGAAGATGTGAAGCCAGGTCTTCTATCTGAAGATTAAGGGATCCGATGAAGGAGATGAGTGTAGGTAGAGGAGCGAGTAATATTTAGGGTCGATTGGTTGAGAGATGAAGAGAAGAGAAAAAGAGTTGGAATCCTATGGGCTATCTAAGTCTAAGAAGTCCGAAAATGGTTAGCAATGAAAGTTGAGAGACGAGAAGTGCCACCACTATAAGAAACCAGATCATTGAAAGAGATATTGTCTGGATTTGAGGAGGAAGCAGATGAATGTATCTTTTGGAGTTGGACTTCATATATTAGATAGAGTGCTTTATTATGCGCACATATATGTTTAGGTATTAGTAGCTACCACTTCCATTAGGGAAGCAAAATATCTTATTTTCTTTACCAATGAATTTTCTCGTAAATTTTAGGCGCACATGATGAAAACAAAATCGAAAAGCATAGAGATGTTCAAAGCTTGGAAGGCGCTAATTGAGAACCAATCTGGGTGAAGTTGAAGTTTCTTAGATCTGATAATGGTGGCAAATTTTTCTCTGAGGAGTTCTCAAATTCTGTAAGCAACATGGTATTCAGAGACATTTTACTACACTTGGAGATCCACAATCCAATGGGTTGCTAAAAGGATAAATCAGACTTTACCTGAGAAGTCCCATTGCTTGAGATTGACATCGGGCTCATCTTGAGGCATTTAGGTTGAAACTTTGTCGACTGCAACACATATTATAAATAAAGTTCCATGCTTAGTTATAGATGAGAAGATTCCAGAGGAGAAGAGAAGAGGTAAAGTAGTGTATCTTCGCTATTTCCATATTTTTTGTTTATGGTATATGTACAACATACAGATGATGATAAGTTGCAGCTAGAGTACACAAAACCATATTTATAGGATAAACAGAAGGAATTAGAAGGCATCATATTTAGAACCTTATTGATAGGAAGATTGTGCATTCCATACATGTTACTTTTGACGAGTCTATAGTGTTCAAGTCTGAGGAAGAGTCACCCACCACATCAGTTGATTTTGATAGGCCTAAGGAGATGGAAGAAGTTTCCACATTTCTGCCTAGTAGTAGAGTGCTAACAATTTTTGATGGAGGTGAAGATGTAGTTAATAATACATCACAAAGTAGTTCACACATGCCTTCTAGCAGTGTTACTGATGTGCATGAAGCTAGAAGAAGTTCAGTTCAAGGTGAAGCAAAAAGGTGTTTATATAATGTTGTACCTACTCAAGCCAATCATAGGACTATTTGGCCACTAAGTGGTATGGTGGTTGGGAGTATAGAAATCTTGGCCTTGATGATCAATTTGACTATGCCCTACATGTGGTTCGTGATGAGCCACTTGACCTTGAAGAAATCATGAAGTCGAGTGACAGCTCGAAGCAAATATGCATCATCGAAGAGGAGTTATAGTCTTTAAGAAGAATGAAAATTAGGATTTAGTACCTCAAGTAATCCAAGCCATACGTTGAAAGTGAGAGTTCAAGGTGAAGGATGATGAAAGATATAAGGTTAGCTTAGTTGCAAAAGTGTTTTAAAAGAAGAAGGGATATAAAGTGTGATGAGATATTAACTTCTATAGTGAAATATATATCCATTCGGATTTTGCTTGCCATATTTGCTACTCATAACTTGGAGTTAGAACAACTTGATGTGAAGACCACTTTTTTGCATAGTGACTAGGAGGAGAGTATTTACATCAAATAGCGAGATAAATTTTTATAAGTCGAAAATAAGATTATTCATTTTGCAATTTGAGAAGTCGGTTTATGGACTTATGCAGTCGTCTAGGCAGTGGTATAAAAAAATTGACTATTTTATATGTTTACTTGATTTGATCATAGTATTAAAGATACTTATGTGTATTTCAAGCATTTAAAGTGCAGTAAATAGTTGTATTTATCTTATATATAAATGATATATTGATTGCTTTTAAGGATAAAACTGAAACTGTTATATATATATATATATATATATATATATAACTTGGACTTTTGAAGCACACTTAAAATAAATATATTTGGAAGGTGCTTGCTAGATTTAACACTGAGAGTGCAATGGCATGCCTTTGTACATACAGCATCTTAGCAAAGGCTGTCTGATATCAGATAAGGACAAGGCCTACATGGAGAAAGTACGCTCTACGAGTGCATTAGCTTGATGTGTGAAATGGTTTGCATTAGGCTTGACATGACATAGGTTATTAGATTGGTTAGTAGACATATGGAAAATCCAAGAAAGACACATTAGAAGGAAGTGAAGTATAGTTTCAGATATCTTAGATGAACTTTTGACCATGATCTTGTCTTTGGCAGCGAAGGTAGAGATTTCAGCATGGTTGGATTTTGTGATTTTGACTATGCTAGAGATAGAGATCAAAAGAAGTAAACCTTAGGTTATGTGTTCACTTTTGGAGGGATAACTACTAGTTTGAGTGCTAGGTTGTGGACGACGGTTTATTTTTCTATCACATAGGCAAAGCTTATAGCTGCTATTGAAGCAGCTAAGGAGGCACTGTATTTAGAGTGGGTGATTTGGGCTTCGTATGGATGGAGTAGCAGCAAGTTATGATAATTAAAGTACAATTCACTTAGCTGAAAGTATGGCGTTTGGCTCAAAGCCAAAGAATATAGAGGTGTAACAACCCGCTATTTGGAACCATTCAAATCAACAATCATCCACTCATGTCATACTTGAATTGCTCAAAACTACATATCGTTAATTTATAGTTGACAAAACTTAGCATATATAGTAAATAAATCAATCACAGAATCATAGAAGTCGAGTACTATAACAATAAGCAGCGGAGTAGATAAATAGTGGTTCATTAAGCTACTATATAAAACAACAAAGTTTGAAACAAAATACAACAGAAATATCAAATACAGAGTAGTTACTAATACAAATGCCAATGACAAATCCAAACAAAACAACTACAATAAACTGAAGTAACTGGAAAGCTGAGTAGGCAAAGACCGATCTTCAAGCAAAGCTCCTAACTCCAAAGCTGAGTCACAAATCCTGTAACACTCAGTCTGACGCGAGCATAAAGCAAAACACAGAACACTCGATTCAGGATTAACATTCTTATACTAGTAAATTCAACTCAAGTAAAATGTCAAGTGAAATACAAGTAACTTAACGGATACGTGGGATCATCCTCTAAGGATCCGTTAAACTATCTACATACATAGTATAACACGCTACATAGATAATGCCTATAGTAAAGTAAACTATTAAAATAGTGTTAAGGTGTTACCCATATCCCCCTTAACAAATTTTATATAATGCCATACTCTATACAATATTGTAAACTCCACCAACAGGTGGGCTATCTGGGAGCACTCCATAGGTACAACATAAAACAAACTTGTAGAAGGCACGCTAAGGCATGTGACAAGGCATGCGAGGCAATGCCTATGGTAGGATTCTACCGTTTTGCATAATCGGGCTGGCGGTAACGCATAACAGCTACTACCGCCCACCTCGAGACACACTCCCAAAAATCAAAAGATGCACCCTATCAAATCAAAAAGTAATAGAACGGTATCGAAGAAATATACCCAATCGGAGGTGTGACCTCACTTGGCCCAGGTATAGCTCCTGTTTTAGCCACATCAAGCTAACTCGTGGGAGTCTAGGTTGTGTTAATACCTCATATAGAATCATCGCCAACCATCCTACTTTATTCTAGAATCTCCTACACATGCACAGTTGTTAAAGTGGTTTTCAGTATTGGCAGAGAGCATGAAAATAACCGATCTCGGTCTTTTTAACAACCAAACGCTTATTTCACACCATGGTCATTTCATTCCAAATAATTTATAATTCATACTTAAAATATAATATTCTTTTCAAAGTCATATCACTTTAAAAATCTTATCACTTTCAAAATTATATTCACTTTCGAAATCATATTCGCTTCTAAAATTATAACCGCAAAATAGTTTAAACCTTCATATCAAAATGTTCGCATTTAAATCCATTAAATCTAAATTATAACAGTTTCAACTTAAACAATTTAAATATTCAAAATAGTTTATATATATTTAAATATTTATAAATTAAAAAATAGATTATATTTAAAATAGTTTATAGATTAAATAGTTTATATATTAAAAATAGTTTATATATTAAAAAAAATTCAAAGAAAAATTATTTCTTCCAATTTCATAAGTTAATTCAAATCAACTTTAATTCCACAATTCAATTTAAATCAATTTAGATTACCAATTTCAATTGAAAGGGTTAAAAGTTCAATTAAAATTCTCATTAAACCATTATAGTTTATATCAATTTCAAATCCAGCTTTAACTTACAAATATAAAACCACATCCAATTTCAATATATTTTAAAGTTTAAATATTCAAACAATTTACAACAACTCAATTTGATAAATCTCATTTATATTTCAAAATTCAACTTTAATTTTATTTAAAATCATTTTAATAACATTAAATGAAATCTCAAATTAAAATTTTAAATAAAATCAATAATGAAATATCTAACTTCAAGAAAATATATATTATACCCTTTTCTTCTCCAATGGCCTCTCCCGCCCATATCTCCCCCCATTCCCTGTCAACTCAAACTGTTATTCCCACTCTTTCAACTGTTCACTCTTCTTCTCCTAGCACGGCCATCTTGCCCACCTCGCCTCAATCCTTACCACCGCCGGTCCCTCCCCCTCCCCCTGTCCCTATAGCTACCCATGTCTCCTCTGACCCCACTTCTTTGCCTTGGTCCTCACTATTTAAAAATCGACCGCGTAACGCTGGCCAATATGCTCCTGTTTAAATCCCTCTTGCGTTCGACGGTCCTACCTTGGTTCCTACCAAAGAAGTTGTTGATGTTGGGAATGCGGTTTGGGAAGATTGGCTGGTGGGATTTTTCCTTGACAAGCCTCTCTCTTATTTGACAGTAATCACCCACCTTAAGAAGCTTTGGAAACTAAAAGGTGAAATTAAAATCAAGTCCATTGGTATCTTGTTCCTGTTCCGTCTTTCCTGTGCTGAGGATAGAAGGAAAATAGTGGAAGCCGATCCCATATTCCTTAGGAACAAGATATTCGTTATCAAAGCATGGGATCCATTTACTGGTAACAGTTGTAGTACCATAAAATCTGTGCCTGTATGGATAAGATTATCGAACATTCCACTGTATGCGTGGTCTCATCTTGGTGTTCATTGGCTTGCGTCGAGAATTGGTAAGCTCCTCTGTCTGGACTCTTCCACTGATAAGATGGAGAGAATAGGTTATGCTAAGTGTTTGGTTGATGTTACGCCTAACCATGATTTGGTTGATGAGTTTTCTGTAAAGTTACTGGATGGATCTATTCAAATGGTGAAGGTCGACTACCCATGGAAGCCTGAAATATGTCCCCTATGCAAAGAATTTGGTCACATGTTAGATGTATGTATAAGAGCAGGTGGAGAGAAGGACAAGAAAGGGGTGGAGGAGGAGGTTAAAAAGAATAATCATTAAGAGGTATTAAATGAGCAGAGGGATGGAAAGCAAGCAAGTAAGAACATTCGAACGTGGCAGAGAGTTGTTAACAAGAAAGCTAAAGAAGGAATTGGAAATAATTTAAAAGAGCAAGTTACATTTGAAAAAATCAATATTGATTATGGTGGAGCTACCTTGAATGGTTTGCAGCAGCAAAAAGAGGTAAGTTATTTTGGTGGAACGAGTGGAAATGAAATGCTACTGGGTAATGGTGATACTGACAATATCCAAGGCAAAACATCAGTTCATAACAGTTTTGATGTCTTGATTGATATACAAAACGAGGAAGATGTTGGCACTGCGGTAAATGCTAGTGGTGAGCATTCTGCTATGTATGTCAGTAGTATTCTTGGTTGTGATACCTCTTCTTCCGGTGGTAACTTATCCAAGGATTATGGTCTTGTTCAGTCCGTCTCTAATGCTAAGGTTATTCAAAATACTCAGAATCATAACCAACATAGTGGTATACATCTTGTGCATGCCACTGATACTCTTAACTGTGCATATATCCCCTTTACTGATCCAATGGCAAATCAGTAACTTGGCAATTGCAACAGTAATCTCAATTCAGTACCTACTCTTCCTTCTAATGGGAATGAGCATGACATGATGTTTGCATCTGCTGAAGGATTGCAAAGGAACCTGAACCAGGGAGTGGTCAACGTGCATGTCCATGTTTCACCACTGCATTCAAATGATCTCATGTTACCTCAACAATCTGTTATTAGTCCCTCCAATCTTTTTTCTTTATCTTCAAATCATCCCATAGCCATCTCGTCCCAAGACTTTCAAGAGGAAGCTTTCTGTATCACAATGCAAGCCTAAATTTTTGATATATAATGCAATTTTCTTCAATCCCTGCTGCCTCCCCATTCATCCCTTCCCCTCCTCCCCCTACCAATACACCTTCAATCCAACCATATGTTTATCAGGGATCTATTGCTGGTTGGAAATCCCCTCCAACTGAACAAACTACGAACCTGAGCCTATCTACAACACATGATAAAGGCAAAAGGGTTAAGAAAAATAGGGTTCTAATTCCAAGTATTAACAGAATTAATTCTCCTATTACTAGGAGCATGAAAGAAGGGGAACTTCATTCAATAGTTTATTTATGTCACACAGTATTGGATCTTGGAATATAAGAGGATCCCATAATTTCCTCAAACTTGAGCAGGTTAAGCAATTAATCTCCAATCACCAACTTTCATTTTTTTCTATTCTCTAAACCAAACTGAATCTCCCCCTAACTATTTCTGCTGCTAAGTTCATCAATCCGTCTTGGATGCTGTCTCATAACCTATATGAAGCTAGCTATGGTCGTATTTTGGTTATTCATAACCCTGTTCACCTTTCTCTTGAGCTTATTCTTTCCACTCCTCAATTAATGCATTATCATGCTAAATACCACAATTCTACCTCTTCTTTCTACATCACCATCATATATGCTCATAGCTGCCCTTCCTCTAGGATTTCTGTTCTCCGGCTTCTTCCAGCACTAAGGCAAGAATCTCATCCTTGGGTTGTTCTCGGAGACTTTAATTGTTGTCTCTCCTTGACTGACAAGCAAGGTGGTCTCTCCCTTGTTCCTAATGATATTCTTCCGCTCAACACTGCTGTCTTTGATTCGTCTCTAATTCCAATCTGTAGAAATGGTTCTCTTTACTCCTGGAACAATAAGTCGAGGAGCGGTACGTGTATTTTCTCCAACATTGATCACTCTTTCTCCAATTTCAAAGCACTATCTTCATGGCCTAACCTCTCCACTCATTTACCCCAACCAATCCTCTCTGACCATTCTCCTCTAATCCTAACCACTGGCAAGAAGCCTATTGGAGGCAAAAGGGGGTTTAAATTCTATAATGCCTGGGTCAATAATCCTGAGTATAATAATATAATTGAAAATGCTTGGTCATATAACTACTATGGAAATCCTATGTATGTTTTTTGTAGGAAGATCAAAGCAACGAAGGAGACCTTAAGGGCTTGGTCGAGAGCGAAGTTTGGCAACGACAATCTTCAATCTACCAAACTATGGGAGCAACTTAAGGAAGCTCAGGATCTTACGATGGCTCAACCTGATGATGCTGACAAGGCTGAAAGGGAGGCTGTCCTATTCAACGATCTCAATCAAGCTCTTGCCACTGAATATGAGATGAGGAAGCAACAACTTCGGATCAAGAAGGCAGCGGATGGCGATAGGAACACTAAGTACTCTCATGCCTCCCTGAAGGTCAAGCACTCAACAAATAACATCTCCTCCATCATTGATGAAGCAGGTATTCTGAACACAACCCCTGACTCTGTTGATAAGGCCTTTCTCCTATATTACTCTGGCCTACTTGGCAATATGAGCAACTTTGAGCCGGAGCTGGATCTTTTTTCGTCGATTTCCCTTCCCAAAATAACTCTCGATGAAGCTAATGGTCTGGTTGCCAAAGTTACTGATGCTGAAATTAAGAATGCACTATTTGCAATGAATAAGAGCTCATCTGGTGGTCCTGATGGTTTCAATGTCGTTTTCTATTGTGAAGACCCGCAAATCCGTACTCCTTGAATATACACTAATCTCCATAGATTAACTCAAGATGAACAGAAATACGAATTATCAATGTTTAAGAAAAAGAAAAAGGATAGAAGAAGAGATAAGAAGATAGAAAATAGAACGGAACAGAAAGGAAACAACTGAACAATAACAGAATCTCACAATTCACAGCGGAACAACATATAATAATTAAATGAATAATCTTTAAACAAAGAACTATATCAGTTATTACATTACATCACATTTCATTACATCATATCATCAGAGTGTACAACAACAAACAGTGCAGCGGAAAAAGAAATACTATATACTAGTAATACGCCATGCCATCCAGCTTGCCTCCAGCAACTCCTGAATATCCTGATAAACCTAACTCTTGACTGCCCGTGTGGAAATTGGTGGGCACCCAGAGTTTAGGAAGGAAAACAATAAACTCCGAGTCAGTCATGTGACTGGTGTGGGAACTCAAAACAGTTTATTTATTTTTTTGAAAAACAAAATAGAGGAATATTTTTAAAGTCAATTCGCAATGCTTTTAAAAATGAGACTACCATAAGGCCTCCCGCACACACACACAATGCAAATGCAGAATCGGAGGAGATTTCTCCTTATGATAGTCAAAGATGCTTGATACGCATTAAAAGACACTTGATATTATTACTAGTGCATAGTGTAGAGAAAAATTCATTTTGAAAATAAAGATATAAATCTTAGCCAGCATAGACATTTCGAACTATGCCTACTATAGCTACCATCTAAACAGTGGTGACCACCATAAGTAAATGGCAGGTTCTACAACTAATACCGTATAGGGTTTCGTATTGGGAATTGGATTTCCAACGAATGATCAGGCTAAGGAACTTCCCATTGCCACAAGAGAATGCTTCTGGAAGGACATCCCCGAGAACCAAACCGGATCTCTACCAACACAAGGCCGGGTTACCCCTAACTGAGTAACAACTGACCGAATATGCCATCCCCCGGTCCTTTGGGACCTTTAACCGAGCGCTCGAAATCAATTCACACAATCATAAAGTGTTTTCAACATGAGTAAGTATCTGGGCTCCATACCATGATACCACCCTTTTCCAGAAGGAAATGCACATACCCTAAAGGGCTCTACCCCTCATAACCTTGCTGCATCTTTCCTGTTTTGACCATTCCCGGGGTGTGAGGCTCGACGAAGTCACGTCCACAAAAACATACTTTATACAAAAGCCATGCTTTGGGTCAACAAATGATCATAGAAATGATCACCAAGATAGACGATCAAATAAATGATCCTATCACAAATAATCAACACAATGATCATTTAACAGCAACACTCAGCATGTCACATTACCAAATTGGGAATATATCGCTGATAACCTTCAACTACATAACCTCTGAGCTCGTACGTCTCAGAGAAGGGTGTTAAGCTAAGAGAATAAATTCTCCGCCACCAACAGAAATATATTTGAAAGAAATCGGCTTTATATCTCAATTTGTAACGTCAGACATACAATCCATACAAGTCTGTTCCGGGATCGAACAGAACCGAAGGCACTTACAAAGAAGTCCTTGCAATCCGGATATCCACAATCCTGATCGGATATCCCATCACATATGGAGAACTCAATACCGTAGCTACTCGGTGCAGAGTCAATCGACAGGTCATCCTATCGCTCTCGCAAATAGCAGGTCTTCAACACCGATCTTCCATGCTATCCATTACGTCGTATCACTATTCGGAATGGGTAATCCGAATAACGAGCGCAATAATTTAAAAATAAGTGTGCATTCAAATTCAAGCAAATCACAACAAATACCTTTCAAAGGTAAATATTGATAGTCGGTTATTCAACTATCAATGGATATGCACAACATCACCAGATTCCAAATAATTTTCCAAATTATTTATTTCCCAAAAATATCTTTACTAGATATATAATTTCAATACCTCAAAAATAAATCAATATTTATTTTTAAAAGAATTCCACTTCCTTTTATAAATTCCATAGTGAATTTATATTCCAAAATATCTATGAATATACGACTTCAATTATTCACTTCAATTTATCTTCAAAAGGATAAATTCTCCAAATATTCACTTTATATTGGAAAACATTTTCATACTTACTTATTAAGTAATTCTCAAATCCATTTATTTTCAACACTTGGAAAATATTCAATATACTTAAATCGAAATTAAGTATATATCTCATTCTTTAAGGAAATCATTCTCTTAAACATATTTATTTGGGCCAAAACGAATGTTGCGTAAAACATCGTTACGACAACCCAAAGTCACTAGTATAGGGATTCAAAATTAAAATAGATATATAAATCCCAATACTATACAAAACATTTCCTTTCGGAAATCATTTACTATAACAACAGTGTTATAGTCCACCATTTCCTTCTATTTCTCGAAAACGTCTATTTCAACAATGAATGTTGAAATCTATGGTTTTGAATCTCAACACATTTTAAAACATCGCTAGATCATTTTAATTCTATTTAAAACATCACATTCAAAACATTTTCTTAACATATTATTCACTATTCAAAAACGTGAATATACTTTGTTAACAAATTTCATCCTTTTATTCATTTTATTTTAAAGGATTATTCACTGTCAAAAACGTGAATATAACTCCATTAATAGGTTTCAACAATTTACTTATCAAAATAAGTCGTTTGCGGATTTATAAAACAACGTTTATAAATTCCATTTCTATTTATTTTATAACTACTTCCTTTTTATAAATCTCCTTTATTAACCTATTCAATTTATAACTCAATTATATAACAAAAGTTCATGTTATAAGTTAAACACTTAGAATTTATTTGTTCGCAAAATCGTTCCCCTAAACTTCATAATTATAAATCTTATAACTTATAAGATTCATTTATTTACCCAAATATATTCTTTAATAACTTCACAAAATTTATAAATCTTACTATTTATAAATTTCATTCATAACTTCACCATTTATAATTTTATAAATTCCATTCACTTATGCAATCCATTTTCACTTCATTCAAACACTTATAAAAACTCGTTTTATAATTAAAATGTTTTAATTTATAAATATCAATTTATAAATCCTTTATAAAATCAATTTATACTATTATTTTAAAACATCTTTAATCTCCTTTATAATTTCACCATTCTCTTGATTTATAAAATAATCAAATTTTATAAATCCTATTTTTAAACTTTTTATAATAAATTAAAAAATCCCGATTAAACTATTTTATAAAATCATTAACCCCATATTTTCAAAAGTCAACTTTTAACTATATTTCTCAAAAATCATAATTTTTATAACATTAAAATTATAACGTTTATTTATTTAAAATGAATCAATTCCAAACATATTTTATAAACGTTTTCTTTCAAAAATCACTTTAAAAATCATTTTAAAATCCCAAAATTTGGTCCAATGATGCTACACACCAAATAGTCAATCACGACAACAACGATATCATATATCGATATGATAATCAACGAATATCAAAATATTCAAAATCAAATAAATACTGTTGAGGAATCCTGTTGGATCCCTCCAACCTGTTTTCCTGCATCCACAAACATTAGCACAATACCAATTCCGCTCCAGTACGGAATTATCGCGGTATATGGGATTTAAAATATTATCCGCTTAATAGACGGCGCAATAGGGTCTCATCTGCTATACAAATGCGGGAAATCAATAACTGCAATATATACATATGCCAATATATATATATTGCTATCATATATAATACCAATTTCACTGTTTATGAAATATTCGCGGTATATGTTTTTAATAAATAACATCCGCTTACTAACGGCGCATAATGTCTATTTTAACAATCAATAGATAACAATCATCATTCAAATATGCATTCAAGTATTTTAAATCTAACTATTTAAAATAAAATCGAAACTGATTCGATTGAGTGAGAAGTTCTCACCTTGATTTCAATTTCGTTTAGCGATTTATTTCGAATAAAATTAAACGTGCGTTTAATTTTACCCTAAATTCTCACTAACTCCAAACAACTCCAATCCAATTCCATCGCGTAGTGCTCGTCCATACGATTCCAACGCTTCTTGTTTCGCGCGTTTTCGACCTCGTATGAAAAAGATATCGCAGTTTAAAATTTAACGAATTCATAATATAACTTTACAACATTTATTTTACTTTTTTCTAACCAAACTCAATCTGGGCCGTTCGATCTGCTCTCCCCCCCGTCAGGCCGCACACCCCCTTCTCCCTCATCTCACGTTTTTGCGTTCACCTCCCTGTAGATTGTCGAACCCATAGCTCCAATTAGGGTTCCAAATAACGACTACCACACTCCACTTCAACTCGATCAGGATACTCCATCTGAAGCGCCATTACACTAGCTCCCCACGGCCAGAAGAACTTCGAGCTCGGCACCCCATATGCGTGGGAATTCGTGTGCAATTTCCAAGAGAACGCGACCAATTTGAGGATGATCCGTAGCTCCAATCGCGATCTCCACCGTTGGATGTAAAGCTCTCGACGAGCTCTCGATCTTTGTAGTTGAAAGTTTCCTCTAAATGTTTGTGGATTTGAAGAGATCAAGGGAAGAAGCATGCGAATTTTCTGGCCTTCGGTTCTGGGAAGTGGCGGCTAGGGTTTAGGTTTTTTTTTTTTATTTGTGAGGGTTACAACTCCTTTTATAGAAAATCGAACGTAAAAACTATTCATTCCGGGTTTTCCGAACTCCGATTTACGCGCCGTAACCAGCGTTTCTAGGGTTTACCCCGCGTTCCGGACACAATGGAACAGGTTTCGAAAGCTAATTCGGACATCTGTGCGAGTTATGGCAATAAACGTTCAATTTAAATTAAACCGATTTAAACGATTTTCTAGGCGTTTTAATTCGTACCGGACAAACGGTAAATCCGATTGACACGAAATTTAAAACCTTACAATAATATCACATTACGGATCCGATGAAACTGGTTTCGTCGAAATCCGAGACTTTTTGAAGAATGACTATTTTAACTCGCCAAATTAATATTAAAAACAATTCGATGCGTTTCGAGCTGCCACGATCAAACGATAACTCCGATTGACACGAAAATTGAAATCCGGTAATAACTAACTATTACGGATCCAATGGAACTGGTTTCGTTAAATTCTGAGACTGTTCGAAAATTGGCTATTTTCACTAGTCGATTAAATATTAAAATATTCAATTTTCACAAATTAACTTTTAATTCGATTTTAAAAGTTCTAAAATATCATTCTAACTCCAATATGATAAAATAAAATTTTACAAATCATTTGCAATCATATTTAACTCGATTTTCAATTATTTCTATAATTTAACATATCAAATTATCGATTTAATTATCCAATTAAATCCAATTATTCGAAATAAAATTTATTCGACTTATAAATTTTATTTATTAATATTTAAAATTAATTAAATATTCAAATTTTAATAAATTAAAATTCTGGGTCGTTACAATCTTCCCCGCTTAAAAGAATTTCGTCCTCGAAATTAACAAGTAAGAAAAGTTACAGAATCTATTAATTTTCCCAAAATTCATAATTAAATTTCTTACAATACTTTACTAAGTTTTCAAATCATACTTAGTTATCCTTTCAAAAACAACTACTATTGTTTAACTTTCAACTCCAAATCAAAATTAAAGTTTTCAAAATTTTCCAATTTTCTCAAATTTTTCTAACGCCTTAAATTTCCGAAAAAATTCGCCATAGTCTCCTTTGCGCGGCTCGATCCGAAAAAAATGACAATATATATATCACAAATATACATCTCATCAAGTAATGAGGCATCCCGCAGGGAAAAAAGTATAAAAGTACGATATGTAATCCGAGATATGTACCTTATATTTTATTAGCGAGCATATACGGCTAATATAGCGCGAAAGCGAGCTCCAAATGCGAAGCAAACGCGATCCACACCTACTAAACACTCAACAAACAACATGAGAATCATGCATATATGAAAATAATCTCAATATACATCATATAGCAACATAATAACTATATATGCCAACATAGCAAATGCAATATGTTCAACCATCAACCAACTATCATCCAACTAACATTCATAACCAGTAAATATTCATTCATATTCTCATTAATATTCAATGAAATAGGTTTTCAATTTAAATCACATTTGATTCATTAACAGTGGATGTTCACTAACATTCATTTTCAATTAGTTTATATTCACTAATTCATATTCAAGTTGGTTCACTTCCAATCAAATTCAATTCTATTCAAGATTCACTTAACTTCCAATTGAATTTCAATTACTTTAGCTTCCAATTTCATTAATACTTAATGAATTATATACAATCAACTAACAATCATATAACAACCAATGTATATTAGTTACAACCAAATTTCTTTTTTATATTCATTCAGTTATTCAACTTCCAATAACATTAAATTTTAATGAATTAACACTTAAACTCATTTTTCCATATCAATTATTTACATTTAATTGATTAATATTTAATCCATTAATTCAACTCAATTACAAAAGTTGAATTTCATTTATATAACTCAAGTTCACATTTATCACTTCACTTTATTATTTTACTTTGATACCAATATCAACTTCATTCAATATCTCTTAAGTTATATTCCATTTTACCTTATATTCATTTTTATTACAACCCATATTCATAAATATATTCGTATAGTTTCACTTCTTATATATATATAAGTTTATTTCACAATTGTAAATCACTTTAATTATAATTCAATTCTTATAATTCATTTGCTTATACAATTATTCTTTAATTTAGATCAAACATCTTATTCAATAACTAAACAATCAACTTATATACACTTTAATAATTCTTAAAAATTATTCCTTTATATATAAAATATACTCAAGGTAAAATTATTTCATTTACCCAATTTAAAACAATACTGTGTCGAATTGTTCTATTCAAGTGTTTAGAAACCCCTTCGATTCAGTTTCGAGGCTGCGCCGACGAAGGTTCATATACCACTCAACAAACCAATCATCACCATATAAAACAATTTTATATACACTAACAAATACGCCCTCATAGCTATTATTACACTCAAATCATTCTAGAGTACTACTGACTCTATCTCTAATGAGTAATACCCAATAGAACCATGGTTGTCGCTTAACCATATGCTCTGATACCACCTGTGAGGAACGTACCATCAGCGGTCACAACCGGTAGGCTTTTCAACCATCCCAGCCCCACCGTGGCTTACGCTGATATCCCAAACTTGCTTTTACGGCCACCCTTTCGAATGTCACGGCTTCGCCTAACCAACCCCGTAAAGAGGACGCGTGGGGGTAGGAGTCTCCCGTTCGCCACCAAACCGCGAAGCGAGAACCCCCCCATCACATATCACCTAGCATAAGCAAGACTGGTGTGAGAACTCAAAACAGTTTATTTATTTTTTTGAAAAACAAAATAGAGGAATATTTTTAAAGTCAATTCGCAATGCTTTTAAAAATGAGACTACCATAAGGCCTCCCGCACACACACTCAATGCAAACGCAGAATCGGAGGAGATTTCTCCTTATGATAGTCAAAGATGCTTGATACGCATTAAAAGACACTTGATATTATTACTAGCGCATAGTGTAGAGAAAAATTCATTTCGAAAATAAAGATATAAATCTTAGCCATCATAGACATTTCGAACTATGCCTACTATAGCTACCATCTAAACAGTGGTGACCACCATAAGTAAATGGCAGGTTCTACAACTAATACCGTACAGGGTTTCGTATTGGGAATTGGATTTCCAACGAATGATCAGGCCAAGGAACTTCCCATTGCCACATGAGAATGCCTCTGGAAGGACATCCCCGAGAACCAAACCGGATCTCTACCAATACAAGGTCGGGTTACCCCTAACTGAGTAACAACTGACCGAATATGTCATCCCCCGGTCCTTTGGGACCTTTAACCGAGCGCTTGAAATCAATTCACACAGTCATAAAGTGTTTTCAACATGAGTAAGTATCTGGGCTCCATACCATGATACCACCCTTTTCCAGAAGGAAATGCACATACCCTAAAGGGCGCTACCCCTCATAACCTTGCTGCATCTTTCCTGTTTTGACCATTCCCGGGGTGTGAGGCTCGACGAAGTCACGTCCACAAAAACATACCTTATACAAAAGCCATGCTTTGGGTCAACAAATGATCATAGAAATGATCACCAAGATAGACGATCAAATAAATGATCCTATCAAAAATAATCAACACAATGATCATTTAACAGTAACACTCAGCATGTCACATTACCAAATTGGGAATATATCGCTGATAACCTTCAACTACATAACCTCTGAGCTCGTACGTCTCAGAGAAGGGTGTTAAGCTAAGAGAATAAATTCTCCGCCACCAACAGAAATATATTTGAAAGAAATCGGCTTTATATCTCAATTTGTAACGTCAGACATACAATCCATACAAGTCTGTTCCGGTATCGAACAGAACCGAAGGCACTTACAAAGAAGTCCTTGCAATCCGGATATCCACAATCCTGATCAGATTTCCCATCACATATGGAGAACTCAATACCGTAGCTACTCGGTGCAGAGTCAATCGACAGGTCATCCTATCGCTCTCGCAAATACCGGGTCTTCAACGCCGATCTTCCATGTTATCCATTACGTCGTATCACTATTCGGAATGGGTAATCCGAATAACGAGCGCAATAATTTAAAAATAAGTGTGCATTCAAATTCAAGCAAATCACAAAAAATACCTTTCAAAGGTAAATATTGATAGTTGGTTATTGAACTATCAATGGATATGCACAACATCACTAGATTCCAAATAATTTTCCAAATTATTTATTTCCCAAAAATATCTTTACTAGATATATAATTTCAATACCTCAAAAATAAATCAATATTTATTTTTAAAAGAGTTCCACTTCCTTTTATAAATTCCATAGTGAATTTATATTCCAAAATATCTATGAATATACGACTTCAATTATTCACTTCAATTTATCTTCAAAAAGATAAATTCTCCAAATATTCACTTTATATTGGAAAAAATTTCCATACTTACTTATTAAGTAATTCTCAAATCCATTTATTTTCAACACTTGGAAAATATTCAATATACTTAAATCGAAATTAAGTATATATCTCATTCTTTAAGGAAATCATTCTCTTAAACATATTTATTTGGGCCAAAACGAATGTTGCGTAGAACATCGTTACGACAACCCAAAGTCACTAGCATAGGGATTCAAAATTAAAATAGATATATAAATCCCAATACTATACAAAACATTTCCTTTCGGAAATCATTTACTATAACAACAGTGTTATAGTCCACCATTTCCTTCTATTTCTCGAAAACGTCTATTTCAACAGTGAATGTTGAAATCTATGGTTTTGAATCTCAACACATTTTAAAACATCGTTAGATCGTTTTAATTCTATTTAAAACATCACATTCAAAACATTTTCTTTAACATATTATTCACTATTCAAAAACGTGAATATACTTTGTTAACAAATTTCATCCTTTTATTCATTTTATTTTAAAGGATTATTCACTGTCAAAAACGTGAATATAACTCCATTAATAGGTTTCAACAATTTACTTATCAAAATAAGTCGTTTGCGGATTTATAAAACAACGTTTATAAATTCCATTTCTATTTATTTTATAACTAATTCCTTTTTATAAATCTCCTTTATTAACCTATTCAATTTATAACTCAATTATATAACAAAAGTTCATGTTATAAGTTAAACACTTAGAATTTATTTGTTCGCAAAATCGTTCCTCTAAACTTCATAATTATAAATCTTATAACTTATAAGATTCATTTACTTACCCAAATATATTCTTTAATAACTTCACAAAATTTATAAATCTTACTATTTATAAATTTCATTCATAACTTCACCATTTATAATATTATAAATTCCATTCACTTATGCAATCCATTTTCATTCAAACACTTATAAAAACTCGTTTTATAATTCAAATGTTTTAATTTATAAATATCAATTTATAAATCCTTTATAAAATCAATTTATACTATTATTTTAAAACATCTTTATTCTCCTTTATAATTTCACCATTCTCTTGATTTATAAAATAATCAAATTTTATAAATCCTATTTTTAAACTTTTTATAATAAATTCAAAAATCCCGATTAAACTATTTTATAAAATCATTAACCCCATATTTTCAAAAGTCAACTTTTAACTATATTTCTCAAAAATCATAATTTTTATAACATTAAAATTGTAACGTTTATTTATTTAAAATGAATCAATTCCAAACATATTTTATAAACGTTTTCTTTCAAAAGTCACTTTAAAAATCATTTTAAAATCCCAAAATTTGGTCCAATGATGCTACACACCAAATAGTCAATCACGACAACAACGATATCATATATCGATATGATAATCAACGAATATCAAAATATTCAAAATCAAATAAATACTGTTGAGGAATCCTGTTGGATCCCTCCAACCTATTTTCGTGCATCCACAAACATTAGCACAATACCAATTCCGCTCCAGTACGGAATTATCGCGGTATATGGGATTTAAAATATTATCCGCTTAATAGACGGCGCAATAGGGTCTCATCCGCTATACAAATGCGGGAAATCAATAACTGCAATATATACATATGCCAATATATATATATATTGCTATCATATATAATACCAATTTCACTGTTTATGAAATATTCGCGGTATATGTTTTTAATAAATAACATCCGCTTACTAACGGCGCATAATGTCTATTTTAACAATCAATAGATAACAATCATCATTCAAATATGCATTCAAGTATTTTAAATCTAACTATTTAAAATAAAATCGAAACTGATTCGATTGAGTGAGAAGTTCTCACCTTGATTTCAATTTCGTTTTAGCGATTTATTTCGAATAAAATTAAACGTGCGTTTAATTTTACCCGAAATTCTCACTAACTCCAAACGACTCCAATCCAATTCCATCGCGTAGTGCTCGTCCATACGATTCCAACGCTTCTTGTTTCGCGCGTTTTCGACCTCGTATGAAAAAGATATCGCAGTTTAAAGTTTAACGAATTCATAATATAACTTTACAACATTTATTTTACTTTTTTCTAACCAAACTCAATCTGGGCCGTTCGTTCTGCTCTCCCCCCCATCAGGCCGCACACCCCCTTCTCCCTCATCTCACGTTTTTGCGTTCACCTCCCTGTAGATTGCCGAACCCATAGCTCCAATTAGGGTTCCAAATAACGACTACCACACTGCACTTCAACTCGATCAGGATACTCCATCTGAAGCGCTATTACACTAGCTCCCCACGGCAAGAAGAACTTCGAGCTCGGCACCCCATATGCGTGGGAATTCGTGCGCAACTTCCAAGAGAACGCGGCCAATTTGAGGATGATCCGTAGCTCCAATCGCGATCTCCACCGTTGGATGTAAAGCTCTCGACGAGCTCTCGATCTTTGTAGTTGAAAGTTTCCTCTAAATGTTTGTGGATTTGAAGAGATCAAGGGAAGAAGCATGCGAATTTTCTGGCCTTCGGTTCTGGGAAGTGGCGGCTAGGGTTTAGGTTAATTTTTTTTTTATTTGTGAGGGTTACAACTCCTTTTATAGAAAATCGAACGTAAACACTATTCATTCCGGGTTTTCCGAACTCCGATTTACGCGCCGTAACCAGCGTTTCTAGAGTTTACCCCGCGTTCCGGACACAATGGAACAAGTTTCGAAAGCTAATTCGGAAATCTGTGCGAGTTATGGCAATAAACGTTCAATTTAAATTAAACCGATTTAAACGATTTTCTAGGCGTTTTAATTCGTACCGGACAAACGGTAAATCCGATTGACACGAAATTTAAAACCTTTCAATAATATCACATTATGGATCCGATGAAACTGGTTTCATCGAAATCCGAGACTTTTTGAAAAATGACTATTTTAACTCGCCAAATTAATATTAAAAACAATTCGATGCGTTTCGAGCTGCCACGATCAAACGATAACTCCGATTGACACGAAAATTGAAATCTGGTAATAACTAACTATTACGGATCTAATGGAACTAGTTTCGTTCAATTCTGAGACTGTTCGAAAATTGGTTATTTTCACTAGTCGGTTAAATATTAAAATATTCAATTTTCACAAATTAACTTTTAATTCGATTTTAAAAGTTCTAAAATATCATTCTAACTCCAATATGATAAAATAAAATTTTACAAATCATTTTCAATCATATTTAACTCGATTTTCAATTATTTCTATAATTTAACATATCAAATTATGTATTTAATTATCCAATTAAATCCAATTATTCGAAATAAAATTTATTCGAGTTATAAATTTCACTTATTAATATTTAAAATTAATTAAATATTCAAATTTTAATAAATTAAAATTCTGGGTCGTTACATTTATACTTCTAGCTGGGATATAGTGGGTTGCCGATTCTCCTTGGCTATCCACAACTTCTTTAACAAGTTTAAAATGTTGAAATCTGCGAAAGCTACTAATTTGGTGCTCATCCCCAAGTGCAAGCAAGCCTCTTCTGTCACCTCCTTCAGGCCTATCTCTTGCTGCAATGTGGTCTACAAGTGCATTACTAAGATTATTGCTACAAGGCTTGTCTTTGTTTTACAAAGAATCATATCCAACAATCAAGTGGCCTTCCTGCCAAAAAGAAACATACTTGATAACTTAATTCTAGCTCATGAGCTCCTACTTGGATACAACCGTGTGAATAATTCGCCGCGTGCCATGTTAAAGCTAGATTTAATGAAAGCTTATGACTCGATTCAGTCGAAGTCTATAGTTAGGATAATGTCACTGATGGGCTTCCACAAAGTCTTTGTTGCTTGGGTGTATGAGTGTATTTCTACACCCACCTTCTCACTGATAATCAATGGTTCAAGCACAAGCAACTTTGCTTCTAAGCAGGGAATAAGGCAGGGGGATCCTCTCTCTTCCTATCTCTTCATCTTGGTCATGGAGGTATTCACCTGTATGTTAAGGCCACTGTACCTTAATAAACAAATACATTACCACCCTAAATGTAAGGAACTACATATTACATCTCTCCTCTTTGCGGATGACATCATGATCTTCACTAAGCCTAACCTACAATCTATAGAGTGTATTAAAAGTGTTCTTCACCAATTTTTAGGATCACTAGTTTTAAGCTTAACTACAACAAGTCTAGCATTTTATTCTCTGGGATATCCAGCCTTTAGGAAACCAACCTCACCTCTATAGCTGGTACGCAGTCCATGGCTTCTGATATACTTACCTGGGATTGCCTCTTTGCTCCTTAAGAGTTATTCATGCTAACTGCCTGCCTTTGTACGAAAAAATCACGGGTACCATGGATTGTTGGGCTAACAATTTCTTGACTAAAGCTGGTAGGATGGTTCTTATCCAATCCGTGAGCTTCTCAGTTGTGGTATATTGGGCCAGGGTGTACATTCTTCCCTTTAGGCTTTTGAAAATGATAAGACGTGCAACGTTAAGATTTTTTTGGTTTGCACACGAGGAAATTCCTGCCTTGTTCGTTCTCTTCCTTCGAGAAGCCGAAGTGCAAAGGTGGATTGGGGTTGCTTAGTACTGAGATTTGGAACAATGCCACTATCAGTCAACACTTCAATACGTTGTTTCACAAGCATGACTCTTTATGGGTGAAATGGACCATCAGGTACAACATTGGGACCAACAACTTCTGGCTTATGGAGGTACCTAATTCTTGCAGTTGGATTTGGAGGAGTATTTTAAAGCTCCGTCACAAATTCATTCCACTTGTTCGTTTTAAACTGTCTGCGACATGTCACTGTAAGTTTTGGTCAATCCCATAGCTTGGAAATGGAGTCGTGCTTGATCATCTATTCACATTCCAGCAGAAGCAGCAATCTGGCATTGGTGATAATGCCCTAGCAGTTGATCATATTGTTGATGGTAAGCTAGTGGTTCCTTTCTCTAGCAATCAAGTAGTTAGAGCTTTTTGGAGACTTTATGAACCCTGTACATTTGACCATCCTGAGCAAGACACTGTGCTATGGAATGATCGGCCTCATTCCATTAGTGGTGTGTACAATGCCTTGCATGGCATTGAAGCTATGCCTGATTGCAAGTGGAATCAGGTCACTTAGTCTTCTATGTCAAGTGCTAGTGTTAATCTAGTCTTCTGGAAGGTTATAAGGAATGCCCTGATGACAAAAGATAAGCTGGTTCGTTTTGGTATGCCCGTTCAACCTATTTGTGTGCTGTGTGATCAACAATGTGAGAGTGTCAACCACTTGTTCTTCAATTGTCCTTATGTTCTTCACTTATGGACTAGGCTGTTATGTAGTGTGTAGGGGATGATGCCTTCTCACAACAACTTGAATCAGTGGTTACTGATTGAGTATGCGATTGGATGGAAGGATGATTTCAAACTATACTTTTTCTTTTTACTGAAAAAGCTTTTAAAGGTAATATGGACTGAAAGAAATATGAGGGTTTTTGATGGGAAGTGCAGTAGTAGGGATATGGTTTGGGCGGTGTTGAAGAATGGAATTGTTAAGGGGTTGCATGACAGCAAGCACTGTTTTCACGCAAATCAGTTTGATCCGTGGATTCCGTAGTTATATTTTTCTTTTTCTTCTTTTGTTTTTCCATCTTTATATTTGTTTTCCCATTGTTCTTGTGTTTTTTCCTCTTTTTTCCTTTGTCATTTAGTTCTCTTCCCTGTATGTCCGTCTTTCATTAATACACCTGGTAGGGGCCCAGTTTAACCCCGCTTAACTTGCAAAAAAAAAATATTTAACTTCAATTATATTAAATTATGAAAATATTCATTTAATCACCTTTAATCAAATCAAGTTATCAAGTTATAAAATCGTATCTTTAAAAATATCAAATTAGTATGTTTCAAATCAATTTCTACTTAAATACAATTCTTAAACAAATTAAATTACAAATCAATTTAATTTATCTTTCCAACCTTAATTTATTAAAGTTATTGCAAAATCTATTTTCAAAATATTAACATAAATTTAAATAAATATTTAAAAACAAATTTTATATATATTAGATAAATTAAATTTTATTAAATTAAATTTTATTATTAAATTAAAACTGTTTTAAATCTTATTTTATATATTTTAAAAATAATAAAGTTATAAGTAAAATTTTAAAAACTTTACTTAAAGTTATAAAATTTCCAAAAAATATAATTTTTAAAATCTAAATATTACACATATATTCAAATAAAATCTTTTAAAATCAATATTTATTAAATTCCATATATTTCAAATTCATTTTTCAAAAATAGACCAATGGTGTCCATATAAAATTTTCTATCCTATGGTCAAGTGATATGGATATTTATCATTTCAATCCGCAATTTAAATTTAATATTTACGGGTATATATCATTTCAACCTGCAATCCCAAAATGTAAAATCAATGAAAATCGCTTGGGTTTATCATTTCAACACAAAACGTTTTTCCCCTAATCTATAAGATCGTTTAGGCATGTATCATTTCAACTCATAGGGAATTCTAAATTAACGGGGAACATGCAGAGTGAGAACAAATATGATAATAATATAACATATCAACATCATGCATATATCATTAGTATTTGAATATGATATATATATACAACAGGCTATGGTGTCATATGTCATACGTAAACAGTTACACATAATGGCATATCATATATAGCAATTAAATAACTAACAATTCAAATTCAACAACATATTTCAATTGTCATTTCATGTGAAATCAAATTTACTAAATACAGGAATGTTAATCGTGAGTGATTGCTCACCTTTCGAGGCTAGAGAACAATAATGGCGAAGATGGTGACATGGACACGCACACGGATACAGACATGAGCAAATCAAAAGCTGCTGCGACCAATTTGGACAGAGGCGAGATAAAAGCAAGGCACGATGGAACTGGATTTGATGAAGATCAATTATATATGTGAACTTACATATATATAAACTATATATATATATTTTAATCATATTTTAATTTAAACACATATTAGAATAAATTATATATATATATATTTCAAAAATCATTGTTTAATTTAAAACACATATTAGAATTTAACATAAAACCCTTTCATTATACTTAAAATCAAAAACTCATGTGTATACTTATATATATATATATATATATATATATATATATATATATATAAGTATTTACATGAGTTTTGGATTTCAAGTATAATGAAAGGATTTTATGTTATATATATATGAACTAATAGATCATTTATAACTCGTATAAACCTACATATATATATACACACAAACAGAATATATATAACTTATACATTATAAATAACTTTATATATTTATACATTTATACGAGTAGTTTGGCACGTGCGATGCACGTGCGCGGAAGGAATTGGTGTTAAGAAAAAATATGTATGAGAGTTGTTGAATGCGATAAAATGAGTGTGACGTACAGTTAATGATGAATATTTTGGATATTGACATGTAGGATGAATGTACAACAGATGCACGTGGACGTAGAAAATTTGTATCGAACATGGGAAGAAGCGTTATATCACACCGACATTGTATGGGTAGAAAGAAAAGTAATACATATCCAAATGTTGTAACCAATTATTAACGTATGTTCATGCAAAACGTAGAGAATTAATTTGATTTGTAATGGAAATAGAATAGGTTCTTCGTTACGTATAGCAGTTGATCAGAGATAGAGATGAATGCATTTTGTGGGGATAGGGAAACAAAATGAGTTGTTGCAGATTAGAAACTATTTGATAGTAAATTGTAGGTAGTAAGTGTAGTTGTCGTAACTGTTTTCTCTCCTCCTTGTTCCGGGCTTGAGACCGGCATCAGCAGTAAGCTGATGGCGGAGTTAAAAACTTTTTTTAAGGGAATTTTTATGTGAACCGAAAGTGAGTTGGAGTAGTAAATGAGGAAATTTTTGTTAACCTAGTGTTGTATTTTGTATAAGCCGTGGCTAAATATATGACTGAAAAATAATAAAATGGAGAAAAAGAGTATAAGTGCAGATATTAGTCATTCATGGTCGTACAAAAATTCCCTTAATGATTTACTTAGAGTGATAAGGTAATGGTGAGGAACGTATATTTGTACCCAATGTTGTATAGTAATAATTATAGTAAAACGACAGCATGTGAAGTGGAAAGATGTAGTATTGTTAATTAAATTCGTGGGTACATTGCAATAACACATCCTTATACACAACATTTCTAGTATGTGTGCCATTTCTATTTCGAATCTTTCCATTTTTCACCAAAACTTTTGTTGTTTTTCGTGAAACGCCTCTTGATAACGCAACATATAGCTGGCCATGACTGAAAACATGTTCGGGAAGATAAATACCAACCCGAGGGATGGTTTGTCCTTGTGATTTATTAATCGTCAAGGAAAAAGCTAATTTAATTGGAAATTGTTTACGTATTAGGTTGAAAGGCATGTTAGTATTCTCAGAAGGCTTTAGTGGTATACGTGGAATAAATACTCTTGTACCACGAAAATGTCCAACAGTTATTTCTGCATCTATGACATTTCTGTGAAAGACACGACATAGTAATCTGGTGCCATTACATAATCCAATTCGTGGATCAATATTTCTAAGCAACATGATTGGTGCACCTACTTTTAGTCTTAATTTATGTGGGGGTAGTCCTCCCGGAGCAAGTGAGTTTAAGAATTCGTATTGGTATAGATTGTGTGTATCTTCTTCGACTTTATCGAAGGAGTAGTAAATGCGCTCACGCCCTGGAAATAGTTCTATAACTTTGTTATTAATGTCATCCACTGTTTCGTTTGTAGGGGCTAATATTGCTCTATCCATTATAAAATTAGGATCACCTAGTCCGTCATTGAGTTCAGCAAAGACTTCTTTAATCAGAGCATAGAGTGACGTACTATTGGTCCAAGGTTCAACGATATCATTTGGGAGCTGTATAATGTCGTCTTGAACATAGATTTCATCTCCATTTCCAATACGTAAAAGAAATTATGCATATTATTGATCATCTTTTGCGCGCATATTTTGTGTTAAATGGATTACGTGAACATTTTGCCATAAATATGATCGTACTATACATGCATCGACGGTTTGAGCTCTAGTACCGTTCACGACTATTGGTAGAACTTGACGAAAATCACCGCCTAAAATAAAAATCTTTCCTCCAAATGGTGCGTCGAAATTAGTTAAATCTCGTAATGTTCTGTCTACGACCTAAAATGCATGGCGGTGAGCCATGGTAGCTTCATCCCATAGGAAAACAGTAGCAGTCAATAAAAGTTGTGCGAGTTCAGATTGCTTGGGAATATGACATGTAGAGGAAGAGTCTAAATTAATTGGTATTTTAAATCGAGAATGTGCAGTTCGACCTCCTGGAAGAGAAAGAGAAGCAATTCCAGAAGTAGCGACTGCAATTGCAATATGACCTTGAATTCGTAAATGTGCTAAGATTTCCCTATATAAATATGTTTTTCCTGTACCTCCAGGACCGTCTATGAAATTTATAGCATTAGCTCCACTTTGAACAGAAGACATTATCGTGTCGAATGCCTTCTTTTGTTCGGAGTTCAAGTTATCTACAGAATTGATATCATTATTGGGTATTTCTATGCATTGCTCTTCTGAAATAAGAGTGGATGTGTTTGTGTGAGTAAAGTGGTTGAAATTAGTATGTGGAATGTCATAGTCAAAAATTGTTTTGTTATATTGTTTGAGAAGGTTGTCGAGGTCAGACAGACATTGAATTACTGAAAATGAATTGGTCACAGTAGTAGCAGATGTAGTAGGATAGTCTTCAAGTAAGAAAGGTGAAAACTCTTCCCACAATTCACGCACATGGCATGGGTCACAGTATACCAAAATTGTAACAAATAATCTTCTTAAAGCATTAGGCATATGTGTGTGTGAAGCATCTGTCAAACAGTCCTTTATACTATCATCGTTTTCAAGTAAACCTCTATGTTCAGCTGCTTCTTTAAATGTGTTATATTCTATTTGATTAACTGTTAGTAAGTCAGTAAAAGATAGAGGACCTCTAACATGTGTTAATAGTAGGCGCAAATAGTAACGATCTCCTTCAGTGGGAGATACAGTGTAAATTCTACCAATTGCCCTACGGTTATTTCGCCTTCGATTCCATTGCTTACTTGTAGAATCCCACCAATATTTTTATAGAAACTCATAGTATAAATAATGACGTGCTTGTTCATCAAAAACATTTGTACAAAAAAATTCAGTAAGCATTGTTTTACATCTATGTTGATCATCCAAAATAGTGTGTATGTGCTCTTCTGCACGAAATAATAATTGTTGTCTATTTGGTAGATGTATTTGTAAGCCGGTAACAGAAGGAAAAATATTACTTAGGGAAAATTTAAATATTCTCCATAAAGCTTCTGGAGCACAAATCCATCTAGCATTAACAAATTTTGAAATCTCATCGTTATCGTCAGATGTAGTGGATAATCCTACAGAAATGCGGTCTGAACCTTTGTAAACATATTTGTAGAGATATTTCACAGATTTAATACTTGAACAAATCTCAACATTTATATGACAATCATATTTCAAAAGTAAGTAAGGATTATATGGTACTATCCAACGGTTATCGATTATATGGCTTCCAATTTGATATTGTATTCCGTTATCGCGTCTTTTATAAATAGGGTAAGAGTCAGTTCCTTGTAAAGTAAATGGAGAAAAAGCTTTTGGAAAACCCTTCTTACAGCAGTTATTTTTCATGCAGACAGCTCTTGGGTTAAAATGTCCGCATGGATAATGAATCATATGTTTCATTACAGCGTTGTGTAGTTCGGGTTCTAAATGTGTACATGGAATTTCAGCGTGAACTAAAGCATCATAATCATCAGGATTGTTAATTTTATCATTTTCATCTAGGATAAGTAGAATGTGAGAATGTGGTAGTCCTCTTTTTTGGAATTCAATAACGTGGACATGGGCTATGACTTTACCTAAAACAAACGTGTCAAATAGGTCAGTTTTAAGTTGCTCTAGTTTTGATCGAAAAATCCTAGTTGTTAAATCCGGTCTATCTTGTGGTTGTTGACCGGGAAGCAATTCTTGTGTAATTTCTACCCAGTTAGTATTACATGTCATAGTAATAAATAAGTCAGGCTTTCCATACCTTCGCACTAATGCCATTGCATCTTGGTATCTTTGATGCATATCTCGTGGACTACCAATGTAGGAGGAAGGAAGAATCTTCTTGACACCAACACTTCCTAATGTGTGAAAAGGCATAGGATTGAGTAGTAGTGAAGTAAGTGGTCAGTAATTATTGGGAACAACAAATGGTTGATGGAAGGAGATAAAGAAACTTACTGGCAGATGTTTCTCCAGTGGCTAAGGCATCTTGTAAACCTTGATATAACTCCGCTCTGATAGTACTCTGATTGTTGCGAAGAAACCTTAGCCGCATTGTTTCTATTTTTACATACATATCAACGACATATTGTTGAAATAGACGACCACCAAGCAGTGCAAGTGATGTCTCTGTTGGTCGTATCTTTGTGTGTAGGTGATAGACAAAATGCAAGTAACGTTAGTACTAATGATGATATAAATGAAGTTTTGTGCTATTAACGAACAAATTATATTGGATATCAATTAGGCTATATGTACCTGTAAAACATGAGAGTAGTAAGATGTACAACTAATAGGTGTATTTCCATTTTCGTGGATGCTTAAATCCCATCCATGCTGACCGTACGGCAACAATAGTGGATATTGCAGCGGGTCGTAAAAACCTGCAATATCTGCTATTCTCTGTAGATTTCCACTTATTGTCTCAACAATGATATCTCGACCTTGCAAATTGTCTGGTTCATCTCCAATTATTATTCCTGCTACTTGGGATGCAGTTGGCAGCTCATGAAGATGTCGATCTATTGTGATCTCTTTGATTTTGATCCTACATTTTTGCACGTCGGGTTGTTGCCCCAACTGTCGAAGTATGGAGACATATGGGTTATGAGTGTCTAAAATTTGTTTCAAAATCATAATTATCTCCGGTCTCATTGCGTCACTATCTTGAAGTCGGTTTTCAATCTCATGGTCAGTGTCATATAAGTACAGTTGTAAATATCTTGGTCTACTTCCAGCCAAGGGTAAAAGACTTCCAATACTAAGATATATTGAACCTTGCGCGCGATATGTGTAAACTCCTTCTCTAGCATTGGCCAGGTTATTATCAATTGATGCACCCATAGACATGAATGAAAATGCATTATTATAGGATCGGATGTTTGTACGAAAATGGATACCCATTTCACTTTGATCTTGGAATAAGCTCAGTAACTGTGGTGGTGTTGTGGTAGGACGATGTATGTCGATGGAACCTCCAGAGCAACAGTTATGTAAGCTTTCGTGAAAAAATATTTTAGCATTGCAGAAATCACAGTAAGTGGGCTGAGGAAGTCGATGTTTGTGGTAGGGAATGGTTGCGTTAAAATTTCGACCGCAGTTATGACTACTGCTTAATACAGTCCGCAGCATCGTTTCTTCGCTATCCCGTGTTATTGAAGAACCTAAAAAAATAAGGTTATTATTCAGTGTAGTAGTCATACTTTTACAATTTCACATCAATGTCATTGTACTTGAAAAGTTGATTATTATAAACATATCATTGGTTGAAGTCAAATGATGTACAATATAGACAGCCTAGGCTTAAAAACCCGTACATGCAAGCTCCATATTTTCGAAACTATTATTTGTGAAATCATTTTTGTAGTTAGTAATAAAACCTGACATATATATCAAAATCCAAGCATGTACTTACCATTATTATTTCAAAACATTTCGCACTTAAACGTAGACCATGCATTGTAGTCTTGAAAGCTTTATTGAATGTGGTCTATTCAAATAGGCAGTCAGTAAAGTAAATCGTACTTGGACCAGGAGCTGATAACTTAAAAAATATGTACAAAATATTTCAAAAGTGGTTAACAATTAAATTTTAATTTACTGCAGTCTTGAAAGCTTTATTGAAAGTGGTCTATTCAAATAGGCAGTCAGTAAAGTAAATCGTACTTGGACCAGGAGCTGATAACTTAAAAAATATGTACGAAATATTTCAAAGTGGTACACAATTAAATTTTAATTTACTGCACAAATGGAACATATTTTGAAATCATTTATACAGTCAAAGTCACATACATATTTAGTAGCATAAATGCGTACAAAGATAAATCCGAAGTGTATAAAAAATTTGTACTATTAAGATGGGTACAGTTTGTGAAGCCCATATATAAAAAGCATTTGAAAACAACATATGTGTAAAGACTTATACGTATAGATTAGAAGTCATATTTATATGTTGAAAACTTGTTTACACGGACTTGCTTCTGAAAAACTTGACTTAGTTGAATTCGTCATGTGTAGAACATTTTAAAAAATAATTCTACTGTAAGAAACAAAAAATTATACGCATATTGATCTATTTTCAAATATATTACATTGTTACATGCACTTAATCCAAAGAATCAATCACGTTATATTTCAGAAAACGTATGCAATGTAGATTAAGAAAAATAGTGAAAATGTTATCATATAAAAAGATGTAAATCGTCACAAATAAATTCCCAAAATGAGTTTATAAACAAATGAATCAATAGAAAATCGATGTACGTAAAATGAATGGTTGGAAAAGTGAAAGGGAAGAGGTATAGGTAGTTGAAAAATTAATCCCACACACACAGAGAAGGAAAACGTTAGCAAAGCGTAGACAATATGTTATAAATCATTTCATGTAATGTAGCATAGCTGCAGTCCAAGTTTTAACTTTTACCTTTGATCAAAAGTTAATTCTTAAATTTATATTTTTCGATATTTATTTATAAGGCCAAAAATTTGAGAAGATTGGAAATATTAATATTAACAGGAAAAATATAATACCTAAGCATGCTATTAAGTGACAATGAAATTAGTGACTAATTTAGACACAATAGCAAGGTATAAAAAATTAGTAACCTTTTCGATTAAAGTAACGGTATAATATAATTTTTAGCAATATGTATAACAGATATGGTTTTTTATAGCATAGCTAATAATAAGTAGACAACGTTCCATTTCGTACATACTTGCTGTATTAAAATAACCATCAAAGTCAAATTATATAGTACTATGATAATTAAAAGTTATATTAGCGGTTAAAATAGTGTAAAATAATTATTTTGGTTACACATGCGAAAACATCCAAGCAGAAGATTTTTTATAAGCTGAGATTGACTTGTCAACTGAAATGTATATTTTATGCCTACAGGACCTAATACAACACTGAATTTCCTATATAACTCTGTTGATTAAATACGACAAAAGCAAACGTTTGCAATAAGGCAATCCCAAAATTTATTTTGTGTTTTAATTTTTAGTTTTATGTAATTTGAATAATTTATAGTTGTCATTCCTTTAATTAAACCAATTATCGTAATCAAATTATTTTACATAATTTAGACCGTAAAAGCTCCTCAAAAATTAAATTCAAACAGCAAAATAATATGGAAGTTGATGATAAACAGATTACGTTGCTAAAACAATTCCAGTATAACCAACAACAAAATCAGACGTATCTAGATCTATTGTCAAATATATTACATTGCAACTTGCACTTAGTAAAAAAACAAACTCTCCGTACTTCAGAAAACATTTATTCGTAATATTATTTTTTTTACAGAAAATGCTACCATATTATAGGATAACAATTACTATTCATTATGTATGCAGCCTGCATTGTCACGTCAGAACCGAGTAGTTGGTTCAAAGTTCCATAATTTCATATTTGATAATATATAGGTTTTAAACTAACAAATGCCATGGTCCTTAAATTAATATGTAAAAGTTGATTTTGGTTCAAGAACTGAATCCGGTATAAATTAAGAATTACTACATAGAATGAAATTGAACTAATTTAAAAAAAATATGCATAGTAAAATTGCAGAATCTATGCATGAGCCACAAAACCATAGAATGTATGCAGCCTGCATTGTCACGTCAGAACCGAGTAGTTGGTTCAAAGTTCCACAATTTCATATTTGATAATTTATTAGGTATAGGTAGTAATAGGTACTGTGTTTACGGTTGGCAGTGTGTCAAATATTTTTTGTGGACAGTTTCCTATTCATTGATGCAAAACACGGCTAAGAAAAGAAAGGTTGCCAGTGTGTCATATTTCATAATTTATTAGCTACAGGTAATAGTATGCGTACGGTTGCCACAGTGTGTGTCTTTTTTTTTTCCGTCACGGCTACTGATAAGCATGGTATAAGCACTTGGTTGGGGTGTGTGTCGCTTTTATATGGTTAATCTGTCGTGGTAGACAAAGCAATAGCTCGGCTGTGCCATCGTTCTATCATATCATGCACGACCAATGTAAAGTAGGAGTACGAAATGGACGAAGACGTGACAAAGTACAGCATAAGTATGAACAGTGTAAATGTGGTATACAGTGAAGTAACGGAGTAAATGAGCTGCAGAGTCTATTTTAAGAACGTAAGGAGGGGGGAGGAAAAAAAATTACCTGTTAAACGTCGACCGTGGAAGCCTTCACTCAACTGTGTTCTTGTATTTGCAATACGTATTTGTCTTGCTTGTGCATGTCTAGCCTGTTGACTACGCCTACGTCTTTCTCTTTGTTGCTGTTCCATTAGATGCAGTAGATAAACTGAACAGGTAGGAAATAGTAGCGAAGGGAAAAAAATTCGTGACTGATGTGAAGAGATGTATGGTAGTAGCAGAAAAGTCAGTACAGTAGTAAGTGAAGGACAGTCTGTTGGGAAGTGTGTGTATATATAGGTAAACCAACGGTTACCTAAGTTAGTATGACGGCTGAAAATGAGTACGTAAAAGTTGTTGAATTGGTAGAGATCCGATATTTGCTCTGCTGATTTTTGATAACGGGACGAAATTTTGTTCTGTACGTTGCATTAAAGTGGCCGTAATAACAGGGTAGTGTTAGGAAAAATGGCATGCAACAAACTGTGCACGTATATACAGTTTTTCAACACATTTTTTTTACCCGAATTAACCACACTGGTGTTGTGTTGATTGGTTAACATACTACAGCAAAGGATATGAGTTAAAAAAAACTTTTATCCAATTCTGCTTTATATTTACTGAGATGCGTGATAAGTATTTAGCATGCACCAGATTGTTTCAACGCATAATTTATTTTTTGAAGTAACCACAGTGGATGTTGTGTTGATTGGTTAACCATACTGCTAACTGTAAAGACTGATATTAGTAAACAAACTTTTACTCCGTCTTCACGTCTGCGAATTCTCCTTCTATTCTGTGGAGATGCTGGATGGTTGTGTGAACAAACTGTTTGGACATAGCATGCTTTAATTAAGCTAATGTTTGTTGGCTATTTCTATTTTTATTTTTGTTATAAGTCCTGTATTATTTATTTTATATGGTAATTATAATATTGTTCTCCAATTTGCGACTTTTCATATTACAATTGTTTGTACCAATAGATACCGTGCATTCAAACATTGACATATAAATTGATTACATCTTGAGTCAAGGGTTAAAATATTCAATCAAATACAATTAATGATAATAACAAAATAAATTGCCTGATAAGACAGTAAATGCCAGCTGGCAGGAAGATTCATCGGGTAAATCTATTGCACCATGGTTATTAGAAAAATTTGGGCAGATCCCTTTTTTTACTGTCATTGCAACGTACCAATGAATTTGTAGGTAAGTTCTTATTTTACTGATAGGTTGTGTATATATTGAAGGTAGTACCGGTGTCGAACGAATATTACATGTATCAGACTCGGATAATATAACGCAGACATACATTTTTAGCAGCACTTACATCAATGTGAAAAGAACAGCAACTTTATTTAGGCAATGACGAAAGCATGAAGTACACGACAAATTTAACAGAACAGTAACGAATACAGCAGAAACAAATAACTTTGTTTTAAGAGCGACGAAAGAAAAAAGAACGGAAGCGCAAAAATGGACAATTTGTGGGCTAACAAAAAGTTGAAGATGTATTAAGTACGGTTCTTGAGAAAATGGTCAACGGCTGCATCACATTGTTCAATCTGCAGGATATAAAAAAATTTATGATTAGTATGTAGTATAAATGTACGTATGTATGTACGTGTCTGTGTATGAAATAATTAAATGTTGGCATACCACTTCAGGAGTAAAAAAATCTTCCCATTTATCATCTTCAGAACATTGTGGAAAATAGTGTAGCTCCTCAGACTGTGTCATCAGGACTTCAGAGGTGGAAGATTTTGATAAATTTTCGTTGGTTTCAAAAAAATTTGTCCCAACCGGAGGAAGTTGATTAGAGTGGGTTGGTTTGTTAACATTGCCCGATTCAATCTGGGAAAGATTAACCTCTGTGACTTTGGATGAAGCATAGATTTTTTCATCGGTAGCGGATTGAAGGTGCTTTGTTAAACGCGTACTTTTACGTTTGAATTTGTCTACGGAAGGGGATAATGCAGGATCTTTACCTTGTTGAATATATTTGTTCTGCAGGTGGAGAAAAATGATGACTTGTGGAAAAACGTGCGGACAGTACATATACGGGTTCAGAAACTTCCTAGTTAACAATTAAATAGATTTTCGACTTTGAAATATGCATGTATGTGTACAAAATAACTTGCATATTTAAGAGAGGGCAGTAAGATTTGTGAAAATCCAGCGTACTCAACTATTTCGTGTGCTGAACTCGTGGACAGCTACTATAGGTAAGAGGTTTGTATGCATAAACTAATATAGTACAGGGTTGAAAAAGCATGTGCAAAAGCTTGTGAATAGAGTGTGTACAGAAGTATATGCCTGACAGAGGTTGTAGTGATAAAATCCCACATAGGATAGCGTAGAGTAAGTTTGTGAATTAAAAATTGTAATACCTTTGTCATTTCGCTGAAAAAGAAAATTGAAGGTTAAATGTTGGAGTGGAATTGGCGTAGGTGGTAGAATTTATGGAGATGAGATGTTGAGGATAGAGAGTGGTGCGTGAGTGGACTGTTAATGTTAACAGTTATGTGATTGTAATATATAGTGGTGGACGTATTAAACCTTTTAAGGGAAAAGCAGTTATGTGCCTAGTCTGAAGGAAAAGTTGAAGGAGTAATTATAGGAAACATGGGCAGTAATAACGGATCAGGTGCTAAAGGAATTAAGGTAAATCAGGTGCAGTAATAGGAATGACTGAAAACGCATGCATTTAAGATTTGTGTTCTTGTATTCTTATTTCTTCAATATAAAAGCAAACATCCCTTCGTACTCTATTGTGTACCGTGGACGTCAGATAAGTATGTAGCTGCTGTGTAAAGGATTCCACATCACATTTTCTCTGATGTAATTGTATTGCCGCTGTACATGGGCAATTGTACTGTTGCTAACCCCTTGGTCCTTTTACTTCCAACTTTTGACCAATGGTGTTTACACAGCAAAGCATACAAAGTGCACATAATTGGCTACACCGATATACAAACTTCTGTAGATATCTTTCCATAACAAATAATAAAGAGACAGCATAAAAAAGTAGCGGCGGATGTATGTATATTGGAATCTGAGCACAGCTCCATTGGTAAGCAGTAATATAGTTACGTTGAATAATATTTAGCAGTGCAACCTACCGCCAGCTATTAGTTTGCATTGCCAAGCACCCGTAATTCATTTTCTTTTACTTCCAACAGGTTCGCAAGTTGAGATGGAAATTAGTGAAACTTTGTAATAGTAGTAGGTATAAATAATAATTATAGGGGCCAAACTTTCAGAAATACGTCCCATCTAAAACATGTAATATACAGTAAATTGAAGAATCAAACATATACACATACAGGATACATACAAATCAACTGCAGTACATATAGTTACAAATGTTTTTCGACCAAGAGTGAACTTGTAGACCGTCAGTACTCTTAACTGCCACCTTGAGATCTTCTAGAACCATGCTTGTCGAAGGGCAGATGGCTGCAGTCTTCCAATAAGAGTTCAACCTGCAGTTCAGTTAATAATTATCCCGAAGTTCTAACCCTGATAAAATTTACGACAGTGAACAGAGTTAAAATAGTAAACATATGGTACAGATTGTAGTTGACATCATTCAAACACAAATATCATCAGAAAGACAGAATATAGTAATGGAGGATTTTCTTTTGCTGGTAAAAAATAATTTGAAAATACACGAAGTTTATAAATGGTATGAATGTATTTACTGTCAGTCAGTCATAAAATATTGGAAAACACATCAAATTGTCATGGAGCTCATATTTTTGATAACGGAAGTTTAAGATAAAAGCGGAAAGACAGATAATTGGAAGCTAATATGTGGAGAAGAAAGATACAAATGGACACCAAAATTTAAACAATTATAATGACCTGATGCGTGTGAGCATGTTGATACATGATATTAAATAATAATAAACGTTGGATTGGAAAGAAAGATAAACGATTAACAAAGTAAAACATGCAAAATCAACATATTGAAATAAAATATTAATTAGAAGTAAGTTAAGAAGCTATATGCCATTCATAGCACACAATTTATGTTAGTCTATTTGTTAATTAAAAGCATTGTGTAGTAAATAATTAGCAAGAATATTAAAAGAAAATACACGAAAACCCAAATCCTTGTCTTAACCTAAAGAACACATCATATTTCATGTATATGAAGCATAACTCCTCCAGATAAGTGATTTATAGTATTACTACAAATGGATATGGAAAAACTTATGACATAACAAAATTTTCAAAACAGTGGTAAAATTCAATATTTATACCTTTTACATGATTAGATTCATAGATTCGTCCATCTCCCTTTGTACCGTTTGTATCCCTTATCGTGTCAACCGAAGTAGTAACAGATTGTACTGGTCTTTATGCCTTACGGTATGGAAGCGAGTTATGATCTCCGTATTTTCTATATAGGCTAAGGCCGTAGTAACAGTGAAGCCAGTTAAGCCTGAAAACAAAAGTTGGATTGTGAAGAAAGATGAACGATTAACAAAGTAAAACATATAAAATCAATGAAAAAAATGGAAGATTAAAGTTCGCCTTAAAGAAGATACAGAGAAAAAAAATGAGCAGTACCTTTCTTCATCTCTATTATTTCAGCTTCATATCGTCCATTTTTTCTTCAACATGATCCACTACACCATCCATGTGTTTCCTATATAAATAGAAAAGAGTAATTAGTCAAATGCAAGAGCGACAACCGAATTAAGCACACAATTTATATTAGTCTATTTAATTAAAAGCATTGTGTAGTAAATGATTAGCAACAATATTAGAAGAAAATACAGGAAAACCCAAATCCTTGTCTTAACCCAAACAAACTCATCGTATTTCATGTACAGCAAGCATAACTCCTCGACATAAGTGATTTATAGTATTAGTGCAAATGCATATGGAAAAACTTTTGACAGAACAAAATTTTGAAAAGAATGGTTAAATACAATATTTACACTTTTAAATGATTGTAATCATAGATTCGTCCATCTCCATTTTTATCCGTTTGTACCTGTGTCGTATCGACCAAAGTAGTAACAGAATGTAGTGGTCTGTACAGCTTGCAGTAGGGAAGCGAGTGATGATCTTCGTATTTTTTACGTAGGCTAAGGTTGTAGTAACGGTGGAGCGAAGGATTCAGTTAAGCCTAAAAACTATGGTTTGAAGTAAATTTTGCAAGTAGGATCCCAAGTTCTTTTTATTGCAAAGAGGAGGTGTTAAGGGTCGCAAGCCACTATCTATTGGTAGAGAAATAAATAAATAACTAATTTTTCAAATAGTTACTAAGTGGTGCAAATATATCATGAACAGTTTAATACAAACAATTCTAGAAGCCGTAATATTCAAATTCAGCAATAATACCATGCATAACATAACTTTGTGTTTAGTGTCATTCTATCAAATTTTGGTTTCCATGACACTTCATGCCACTAAAGTTTCTAGTGTATCTTATTTATAAAGAATGTTCAATATAAGTACTGAAAGTGGTAAATATCAGGCTGTCGATGGCAATTGCAAAATCTATAGGCGAATGATGTAACTAATTTTATCAACCTATTGAAAATCAACATATTGAAATAAAATATTAATTAGAAGTAAGTTAAGAAGCTATATGCCATTCATAGCACACAATTTATGTTAGTCTATTTGTTAATTAAAAGCATTGTGTAGTAAATAATTAGCAAGGATATTAAAAGAAAATACACGAAAATTGTACTAATTAAATCCATCACACGATTCGAATATGAAACCATACATGGCAATCAATATCCAGAGAGCGCCATGCATCCCAGAAATCTTGACCTCGGAGAAATGGATCAAATCACGAACGAAACACCGATTTCTGCAATAAAGCTTCAGAGAACTAACAATGCAATAAATTGAAACAACTCATTTACGTAGCAATTGGAAGATTAAGACATACCGAATTGGAAACGGCCCAGAACTGTGATTGTTAGTTATTTTGTAGGATTTTTCTTTTCAGGGCTTGCCATCAGCATATGTCCTGTCTTCATGGGTCGGATGCGACCCAGAACGACGTCTCCTTTGCCAGTTCCGTCTCCTTTATCTGTGTCAATGGTGAAGGCCTAACATTAATCGACATATTACTTGATAAGACACAGAAAGGAACTCACTGTAAGTGAGTAGTTAAATGAATTTTGCAAGGCAAAACTGTGAACACAAATTCAATCTCCAATTATCACCCCTATCATACACAAACTAACCTGAATGCACGACTTAGCTGTCAACCTAAACTCTCTTTCTATCCACTTCAACTCATCATCGCCATCTCCATATCCATGCAAGCTTCTTACAATTCTACATCCAGAGAAAGAGAACATAGAACAGGTAAATACTTTAAGATGTTAAGAACTTAATAATTGTGTTAGTAACTAATAATTCATACGGTAGTGAGAAAAAGTAGACCTTGATTGTACAATATTGAAACAAAATATGTATTGTTTGCATAAGTTGTTGGTCCTCACCATGTCACCAGGATATCTACGTTTGTCATGATCAATCACAGATGAATCTTCATTAAAACCTTCATTTTCTACTTCTGGTCGATCCTGCATAAATTGACTATCATAAGCAAACAATTCTGCAGGTTTCCTCTTTGGAGATTGAAAACACATATTTTGAATCGATTATTGATCAAATTAGCAAATTAAATTGAATGTAGGTATAAAAAGAATTGCAGAAGCAAAATCAAAACATCAAACTGTGAATTATCAGTACGTACTTCACTACATACCTAATAATGACAGTAATCAAGGAATATCAATTAAAGCCAATAACAAATCACCTTTTCTAAAAACTGGCCTAAACCACATCACATGATGCTGTATCTTGAATCCTAGACCTTCAACAATGAAAAGGGAAAAAGAAGAGGGGCAGGAAGAAGCTGCGGCGGCATACCTGAGTAAAAGAATCTTGGATTCCCAGAAGCTTTCCCATTCGTCGTCCCCATCTCAGTCGAATTGTCATCAAGACCATCCTTTTCTACTTCTAGTTGATCCTGCATAAAATTGACTATCATAAGCAAACGATTCTGCAGTTTTCCTCGATCGAGATTGAAAACGCATATTTTGTAATCATAAACTGTTGCTGAATAGAAATTTACTAAAGCTAAGCATGAAATAATAAGTTAATGAAATAACATCCTTACAATACTCAAAAAAATTAAAAAGATTGCATTCACAGATTGAGAATTTCCACCTACTATCTGATTGAGAATTCACAGATTGCAAAATTTTGTACTGTTGTAGAGGATTGAAATGATTTGTTTTTTTGGTGGTTTAACCATTTCGATTTGATCCACAGAACATGTATTTTCGTGAGAACGGGAGAGGAAGGGGAGGAAGTTGAGGAAGAAGTGGGGTTCAGAAGAAATGGGGAGCAAACGTGGGGTGGGAAAGACAAATATACCCTCTCAAAAGCATGTTGACGGAAGTTTTAAAAAAAATTGTAAATAATGGGTAATTTTGACACTTCCAAAAAGGCTTCACCCACTAAAGTATTTCCTTTATATATAAGATATATAAAGTTGGCCTGGTACGCAAGTCCTGACTAATATTATAAACATTAGTTATATATAAACATTATAAATAACTTATATATAAACAATTATATAACCTTACCTATATTTCAAATAAATGAGCAAATGAATGGTGGATGGTGGATGCAAATTAGGTGTTATAACAGTCGTCAACGTGGTGGAGATGGCGTGGTATAGTAGGTATAGGAAGACAACAGGCTACCATGCAAACACATGCAAATTCGTCTTCTTATATATATATATATATATATATATATATATATATATATATATATATATTTGAGGGAGGCGGTCGTTGGGTTAAGGCAGTTGTGGCGGATCAGCTGCAGTGGAGAGGTAATCGGCAACTAATAAAGCTGAGAGTGGTGGGAAAGCTCTGATACGGGCGGCTATAGGGTGGTGTTTGGTTGCATGGTGGAGGGCGGGTCACGAGATGGTCACGGCTTTGGGTTTGCAGAAGCTGCTAGGGTGAGTGCAGGCTTTCAGGTCTTTTGGTGGAGGAGATGTGCGGCTCGTGGCGTGGCTGTGGGAGATAGGCTATTGTGGTGGGCGGGTTTGGTTGTCAGGTGATGGTCGTTGGAGCAAGTGGGCCAGAGGGACGGAAGGCGGTTATGTTAGGCGTTAGGTGATGAGAGGATCGAGATATGCTTTTGGGAAAAAATGGAAGGTGTACGGCTATGGGAAAGTTCGATCAAGCAAAAGGGAGACAAATGGTTTCTCAAAATTTTTGAATACAAGCAGGTCAGAAGAAAAGAGGAAGCTAGATGATTAAGGAGGAGAACGATATGTTTTTGAGTAGAAAGAGCAGGCATCTCCGAACAGTATGAACAAGGAAGAGGTGTGAGAGAGAATAGGAATGAACAACATTAAATATTAAATAGGTTGGAATAATAATAGCTAATGGCTGTTTATATTCAACCCATGAATAACGAAGGGACAGGAAACCAAAACGCACAAATATGAAACCGATACGCCAAATCGCTTTGCCGATTTCGCCGCGTAACGGACTCCGAAACATACAAACGAATATGCTGCAAAGATCAGCACAATGACATGAACAAATTGGTACACAGATATCAGCAATACGATCATCCTATCAAAAATCGATATTCGTTGCCAAACTACTGCTAATTTTCCAAAAAAAAGATAAATGGGGCTATAGCAGTCCAAATTTGACGAAACAAAATATGGCGTCTCACTCAGAAAATGATTTACATTTTTTTATTATGTAAAGTATTTATATTTTGAAAATATTTTATTTTCATCAAATAATAACTGATTTAAATTTAAAAAAAAAATTACACAACAAAGTATACTTCCATATTCCCTGATGAAACCTGACATTTGCTATGTCTAAATAGATGTATTTCAAATGTCAAATTTTTATTGTTAAATTAAATTATTTAATTTCAAGAAAAATTTCAGTTAATTACGTCATAGAATCGTTAAAAGTTATGGGTCATTACAAGAGGTGAGAGTGCTTTTCTTGTCTCGATGAAGAAGGAGAAGTTAGTTTGTCTTCAGAAGGTTCACAAAGAAGAGAATAAAATAGATATGTACACCTAGTCCTTACTTGTTACAAGGTTCGAGCATTGTTTAAAATTGAACCACTTGTTGAAGGGCTAGGTTCCACATTGTGGAACAGTAGGAGAGTGAGTTGGTTGATGAGATGTTTATCTTCATCGTGGAGATTGATTGACCCAGATAAAAAGGGTACTTTCAAAATTTTATTGGCGGGCGGAGGCCTTGCCAAAGTTCATGGACAAAGTATAATGGGTGATGACCATGCCAAATTTCTTTGGGGGAAGTATCCATGAGGTCATATTCGCGATTGCTTGAAGTGTGAAGGTGGTGCCGTATTTCCAGCTTCGAAGAAGAAGTCATGTGGAAGAGTAGAGGTGCAGAGAAGCAGCGAATAAAAGGCGAAGGTGACACCATGAAATCTATAGCCAATGTTATAGATTCCCAATCGACTGAAAAGAATTACCCATCAACTGGTAATCTTTCCAATCGATTGGAAATTATGCAAATTTTGGTAGAGAAGACATCTACATTTTTAGTCGATTGGAAATTCCTTCCTGTTGACCTACACCACTTGATTAAAGGAATTTCCAATCGATTGAAGTAGGCTTTTTTTGGAGGAATCGATGCACGAATTTCCAGGGGTATTTTCATCTTTTTGTAGCTATTATGGAGTTTCCTAGAGATCCAGCATATCTTCTGCATATATTAAGACCCAACAATGGGGAGCATCATGAATGCATATAAATAGACCTATGGTTTATTGTTGTATGTTTCTCTAATCCAATTGAAAAAAGAGATTTTTTAAATTCTTATTCTAGGGTTATCCTCCAAATTAAAATCTGTAACGACCTGGAAATTTTGATCCAGAAAATTCTAGATAGTTAGGGAAAAGAAGAAAAAAGAAAGAAGAAGAAACATAAACATGTCAAAGCAACCTCACATTCGCAGCGGATCAAAGTATTATATCAAATAATATTTTTTACATAAGGGAAACTGTATCAGTCAATTACATTTTAAATACATCAGAGTTACAACATATATACAAACAGTGGACATATACAATCAACATGTCCCAGATGTGCAACAATATATCACACTAGAAACAATCCAAACGTTCCTGTCATCAGCGCGTCTCGTGAGCTCCAGAACGTCCTTACCTGGAAATATGTAATACTCAGTCTGACCCGAGCATTACATCAAAGTAACACTCGAGTCAGGCTGGAAACCAGCGTGAGAAAACTCATCTAACATTAATGACAAAAGCATACAACTTATATATATATATATATATATATAACCAGGGTAACTTGTATCAATTACAAGTTCACAAATTGATAAAGACATTACTTATTTATCTCACAAATTTCTAAGTACCAAAACTTAGACAAAAAGGTCCAATTCACCTAAATCATTACATTCCAGCCTATTGATTTCACATATCAATCTACAATAAATCGAAATGGTTTCGGGAATTTACTAATACCCGACGTCATTCTCTTCGAATCCATTGTTATCTAAACCCAAATTATCCAATTAAATGCAATTCAACTTTAATTATGGGATAAAACTTTTACACAACAATTCATAATTGATAGATAATCAAATTATCACCGTCCATCCAACATATCATATCACAAAGCAATTCACATCAGAGATATCAACCAATCCAAAGCATTTATCACCACTCAATCATTCATAAGAAAGATTGATCACTACCATTAATTATATTAATTAATGATCCTCAAATTACTTTCATTATTTAATTATTCTTAAATTTCATTTAATAATTAAGCTTTAACTTAATTACATTCATTAATCAACCTTGATTAATCACAATCAGAAATTAACTTTCCTTAATTACTCTATCAATTAAACCAACTCCTTGATTAATTTTCAATTAATCCTTTACTTACACTGAGTAATTATCACTTAATTTCTTTCACCAAGTAATTATCCTTTAATTACTTCCCATCAAGTAATTTCATTTAATTAATTACATCCAGTAATTATGCACTAATTACTTCACTAAGTAATTATACCTCATTAATTACCTTAAGTAATTATACTTAACCCAACATCAAATGATTACCTTTAATTAATTAAACTTAATTAACCACTTCAACTTAATTAATTACACTAAGTAATTAATTCCTTTAATTATTTCATTAAGTAATTATTCAAAGTAATTCTTTTATATTAAGTAATTAACCTCTTAATTACTTATTACTTACTTAATTATTTCTTAATTGATTAATCAGTCCATAATTAATTACTCACATTAATTGTCTTACAATCTCTTCATTGATAAATTATCCCTTAATTAATCATAGCCATTATTTAACTAATCCTTGATTAGTTTCCTTAATCAATCAATCCTTAATTAATTACACTAAGTAATTAATCCATAATTACTTCCATTAAGTATTTAATTAGCCATTAATTACAACTTAATTACTTAATTAATTAATCACTAATTATTGATTAATTACTAAATTAATTAACCACTAATTATAATTTAATAATCTCTAATTATATAATTAATAATTCTTAATTACAAACTAATTAACCTCTTGATTAATTAATTTATAATCCTTAACTATTAGTTGATTAATCACTTAATCAATAATAATTTATATAATAATTCATATTTTAATTACTTCATTTGATTATCAAATCTTAATTACCTTTAATATAAATCATTATTTTTATTACTTATCTAATCACATAATTTAAAAACATTTATCCTTCAATTAACACTTAATTTTATTCAAAAAACATTAAGTTTTAAATTATCTTAAAGTTTAGCTTAACAAACATAAGTTAAACAATCATATCATTTCCTTAATTAAAGATTAAAGAAACATTTATAATAGGAAGAAATTATTTTAAGAAAAGTTTTTAAACAATTCATTTTTTTTATTTCAAAACATTATTCCTGTTCTCTTCCATTTTCAAAACTTTGTTTTTTAAAATATTAAATTTAAAAACCCTGTAGGCTAAACGCCCACAAATCTGCTCGAGTTTACACTCGAGTCTCTACCCAAATTTCCCGACCATTCCTTCGAGCTAACCATCTCAAACTCACAGACCCAAATCTGCTGACACAAGATCCACCTCGTGCACATGCACCATCACCAGAGCCACCTTCGGCCTTCGATGATCCCTCCGGCATATCGACCTCGATGCAGCAACCATCTCAGGTCATCAAAACCCTAACACGCCCCACAAATCAAAATCGAACAACTCAGGTAGAACAGGAAACAAAACACCATGTCTAAAACCTCTCGAACTCACATCTCCGACAGCTAGACATCGTGTCACCACAGTCGCACCATTTTCGATCATCCACGAACCCATACCCTTGGTCCCTTCGAACTCGATACCACAGAGAGGCAACAGTGATTCAGTTACCAAGCTCGACTCAATTTAGGGTTCTGAACCCAATCAGACCACCGTTCGACATCACAGTGAAATATTCACCTCGCCTCCATTTTTGCCCAATTCCTCGTACCTTTCCCTATCCTCAGTCAAAACTCCGACCACCAGAAATTTCCCAGTCACCAGAATTTGTTCTAAAACCATATTCTGGCCAACCCACCAAAACTATCTTGTTCCTGATCTAAAAATTCTGGACTAACACTTAAAAATCATGTTTCCATTTGTAGATTCAGATTTTATAAATAAAACAGAGCATTATGATGATTAAATTTTCAACCTGTTCTATGTTATACATATATATATATTTTACTGTTCGTTTTGATTTCCACATGATACATGAATAATATTATACTCCTAACTATTTTTAATTTGAAGAGCTTCCCATTATAAGCAATTTTTGTTTGAACAGCAAAGGTTAAAAGAAGTTAGAAGTGAAGATCTTGGTTTTTGACAGGTTTGAAAACTCTTTTTTTAGCAGGAACAGAGTAAGTCTCCTGATCCAAATATACACACATAAATCTCCATAATTATACACAGACATGCAAACCAAAAATTCATACATGCGAACTCTTTCACAACATTATAAACTACATTCATCACATGCATCAGTTAGAGTGAGAATTCCTAAGCCTAATAGAGATTAGAGTGAGAAGAATTGGGATTTTTGATATGTGTTTAACCTCCGAACTTAAACACATATGATCACTTATGTATACCCAGACATTCACACAACATTCATTCATATAAACATGTATCCAAAACTAAAATGAACATGCATGCACATTTTCAAACAGGAATCACGATCTCTCTTCAAACATTTATCATTTTTATCAGATTTTAAAAATGTTTATGCTTTAGTTTACTCACCTGCTTAAGATAGAGAGCCTGAAACTGGGATTTGAAACTTGAATTTTGATGCTTTTTTTAAGCTTGTACTTCCAGGTTGCATTTGAAAATCTCAGTTTTGAAAGATGCCATAGACTTTGCATTTGAATGTTTACAGGCTTGAGCTTTTGCTGAAAATTGCTTTGAATATCTCAGATTTAAAATGGTTGCAAGCTTCAAACTTTGAAAATGGTTTCAGGTTTGCGGATAAATGATTACAGACTTTGCTTACAGGCTTGAGTCTTACTTTTGGTTTTGAGGAGTGGTTACAGGGTTTTGAACAACACTGTAGATTTGAAAAAAAAATGGTTTCAGATTTGATTTTGGTTTTGGAAAAACAGTTTTCAGGTTTATGATCATTATCTGGTTTTGGAAGAAATGTTGTACAAGGTGGATTTTTTCTTTAAAAGTTGAGGAAAAAAAAATGAGAAGAAGAAGATGATAGGTTTATATAAATGTGGATTTGGATTTATAAAAATTAAAAGAAATAAGAAATAAATTTGACACTTGTTTTCAAATGCTAACATTTGTCACATTAAAGGTTAATTAGTTTACATGTGTTTTTAACATTGTTTTAAAGGTTACACTTGTATTAATCTTATTTATATTATTTTTAAATGATTTTTAAAAGCTTTTATATTCATTTCTTAAATAATAAATACATTTGTTAATTAATAAATGCTTTCTAAATTTTTTAAAAATAAAATCTTTAAAAGAAAATAAAGTATAAACCAATTATAATTTAAATAAAATCATATATAATATATTAAACTCATTTTAAAATGTTAAAATAAACCTTTTGTATTTATTTTACGATTTAATAAACACTATTTTTACTAATAAAAGTAAATTCTTTTTTTAAGGAAACCAAATTCCATTTTAAATAAAATTTTATTCATATATATATATTTTTAAATCAAAATATTTTTAAGATATAAATGTTCTTTTAAATTCAAATTTAAATTTAAATTCAAATTCAAATTTAAATTCAATTTGAAATCAAATTTAATATCAATTCAAATATACATTAATTTTAAACAAACACAAATTAAAATAATAAATCTATTTTAAATCTATTTATAAAACAACGCCAATTAAATTTGAAAATAATCATTTCATTTAAAAAAATTTATTTATAACTATATTTAAAACTATAATATTTATTTTGGTTATTTATATTTGAAAATAACAATTTTATCAATTTAAAATAATTTAAAATGGGAATTATCACATTTAGTTTTACTTGAAATTTTCGTGATATCACATTCCTCCCCCTTTTGAATCTTTTCGTCCTCGAAAAGAAACGAAGCCAGAATTTATTAAAATACTTAATATCAGTTAAATTTTCTCTTTGAACATTTTTAAAACACTTTAAAATCTATATAATATTTCTAAAGAAGTTTTTATAAAAATATCATTTTATAACTTGATGTTTCAACAAGTCCATCCTTGTTCTCACAGAAATTCGGTCATACGTGGATCAGGCGTAGGAATGAAAATCTACAAGTACTTGGTAAACTCGTTTTCAACACCAAGTGAAAATGCTTGGGAAATAATTTTACTAAAGATATAGAAAACATTTTGAAAATAGTGGATAAATCTTTGGTGAGAATACTCTGGAAATCATCACCCCCATCCATGGTCGCAGTTACATCCTGGGTTACGTTGCCATCGCAGCAAAAGTCCATGTAACTATAGGCACTCCGCGCCCCTCGATTACGCCATGGAACCCACAACAGATCGTAGTTACATTCCTGGGTTGCGTTGCCATCATAGAAAAGTCCATGTAACTGTAGGCATCAGCGCCCTCGATTTTCGCTGTCAAAAATGAAGCTTCTCAACTACCATATAGGTCGCAGTCTACCGATGTAAAATCAAATGTAGACCGTTGCCTCTCAGCAGCACACACGACTTTCGTTATGTTACCATAGGTCGCAGTCTGCCGATATAAATCAAACGTAGACTGTTGGCTCTCAGCGGCACACACGACTTTCGCTATGGTCTGCTGTAGATCACAGTGACATCGAGTTACACTGTCGTCACAACATAACCCAAATGCCTCTGTAGGCCTCAGCGCCCTCGACTTTCACTACACACTGCACAAAATCCTCAGGAACTAGTTTTGTCCGGACTCCTCACATGATCAACTTTAGAACCTCCCCTTTTGAGGCTCAAGGGAGTACCAATCTATGGTACTCCTGAGAAGTTCATTCCAAGGGAGCTCCTTTTTCTCCAGAGCCATTTTCAAAACACTTTATACTATACACATATAGTATTTTCCAAATCATACCCTAAGTATGAATCCCATATAAATCTCCTTTTCTCAAAATCGATTATCTCAAAATCGATAATTCTCAAATTAGGCTTTCCATATTCCAATATTGATTTTTTACCCAAAAATCAAAAGCCTTTCCAAATCCAAAGGTTCCAAAAACCTTTCCTCCAAAATCATTCTCATAAGATCCTTTATATATATAGATATATATAACTTTGAAAAATCTTTGGATCATTTCAAACTTGTACAAAACCCTTTTTATACTTCAAATAATTTTCAAAAATCCTTTCCTTCCGGCAATAGATTCAACAAGGGGAGTTTATCGTATATATAACAAAGATAAATAACTTTGTTTATGCCAAATCAAATATTCTAATTCAATTACTCTTTACAAAACCACTTAACGTATTACTTACTTTTATAAAGTAAATTTTTACAATAGAAATATCAAATTTCCACTTTACTTCATCATTTTTTTCACAAAATACACCTTTCATTTCAAAAACCATTTCACATTTCTTATCCACAAATTCCTAATATCAATTTAATTCAAACCCGTACGATGTACTCATATCATCCGTATGCAATATCATTCTGCTTGCTCACTCGATCACACAATTTCAATTTAAATTAAGTTAACTTCCATTCTCATCCCAAATTCAAATCAACTTCCTATTTGAATTTGACCTCATTCAACTTCAATTTCTTTTCAAATATCTAATTCAAATTTCCATTTGAATTTTTAAACTCATCCATCTTCAATCATAATTCCAATTAATTCAAATAAATTTCAAACTGAACAAATTTTAAATTTTAAATTCATTTCAATCCCAGTTTGAATTTAATCCCAATTCAAGTTGAATTATCCTTGATTCTTTCCAAATCCAAATCAAATTCCATTTGAATTTAAAACTATTCAACTTTAATCACAAATCCAAATTATTTAAATCACTTTTCAATTTGAACTAATTTCAAATTCAGTCTCACTTTAAATCATCTTGAATTATATAAGTTCTAGTTAAACTTTCAAATGTTGATTAAATTCCCTTAGATCAATTTAGCCTTTACTTCTTCATAAACCTATTTTCAGGTTCAAATAATAATTCAAGTCCAAGTTACCGTTTAAAGATTATTAATAGGATAATATTATCCAAATTATTTTAAAACAAATTTCTTGAAATTTTCAAACAACTCTTGTTTGAAACAGGACCCTTTCATTCAAATACATTAAATAATATTATTTATTATTTCTTTATCACTCTGAAACGATTTTCAAATTCTGGACCCAGATTTAAAACCCCACAATTTAGAACATCTTAAATTCCAATTTATAAGTCATACTTGCCTAAATGTTTTTCTTCCCTAAAACATTTCATTTTGCTTACTCATTAATACACATTTTATTATTAAACACAACAATCATTTATGATAATAACCAAAATTATCATATCTGAAAACCCATTCATTACTATCTTATTTTGAAAAGTTTCCCCAAATTCAAGATTTAAATTTCAGTTTGAATCTATTTCAAACTTATCTTTATTTAATTTCAATTTGGTTGTATTTCTATTATCACTTAATTTAATTCCAATAATTTAACAACCAATTACCTTAATATTTATTAGAAAGAAATATTGCTTTATATATCAAAATATATTCTTATATAAAATCATTTAAAATCTTTATATAAGAAAATAACAAGTACGCTCTCATATATATATATATATATATATATATATATATATATATATATATATATATATATATATATATATAGACACACACACACATACACACACATATATATAGACACACACACACTCAACTCATTCCAGGTTACCACTGACCCTATCTTGAATGAGTAATCCCACAAGAGCCAAGGTTCTCGCTTAACCTTCTGCTCTGATACCAAATGTAACGACCCGGAAATTTCGATCCAGAAAATTCCAGATAGTTAGGGAAAAGAAGAAAAAAGAAAGAAGAAGAAACAGAAACACGTCACGGCAACCTCTTATTTTCAGCGGATCGAAGTATAATATCAAATAATATTCTTTACATAAAGGAAACTATATCACTCAATTACATTTTAAATACATCAGAGTTACAACATATATACAAACAGTGGACATATACAATCAACATGTCCCAGATATGCAACAACATATCACAACGGAAACAATCCAAACGTTCATGTCATCCAGCTCGTCTCCTGAGCTCCAGAACGTCCTTACCTGGAAATCTGTAATACTCGGTCTGACCCGAGCATTACATCAAAGTAACACGCGGGTCAGGTTGGAAACCAGCGTAGTAAACTCATCTAACATGAATGACAAAAGCATACAACTTATATATATATATATATATATATATATATATATATATATATATATATATATAAAACCCGGCTAACTTGTATCAATTACAAGTTCACAAATTGATAAAGATATTACTTATTTCTTTCACAAATTTCTAAGTACCAAAACTTAGATCAAAAATTCCAATTCACTTAAATCATTACATTCCAGCTTATTGATTTCACATATTAATCTATAATGAATCGAAGTGGTTTCGGGTATTTACTAATACCAGACTTCGGTCTCTTCGAATCTAATGTCATCTAAACCCAAATTATCCAATTAAATGCAATTCAACTTTAATTATGGGATAACACTTTTACACAACAATTCATAATTGATAGATAATCACATTATCACTGTCCATCCAATATATCATATCACAAAGTGATTCACATCAGAGATATCAACCAATCGAAAGCACTTATCATCATTCAATCATTCATAAGCAAGATTGATCACTAACATTAATTACACTAATTAATGATCCTCTAATTACTTTCATTAGTTAATTATTCTGAAATTTCATTTAATAATTAACATTTAACTTAATTACATTCATTAATCAACCTTGATTAATCACAATCAGAAATTAACTTTCCTTAATTACTCTATCAATTAAACCAACTCCTCGATTAATTTTCAATTAATCCTTTACTTACACTGAGTAATTATCACTTAATTTATTTCACCAAGTAATTATCCTTTAATTACTTCCCATCAAGTAATTTCATTTAATTAATTACATCCAGTAATTATCCACTAATTACTTTACTAAGTAATTATACATCATTAATTACCTTAAGTAATTATACTTAACCCAACATCAAATGATTACCTTTAATTAATTAAACTTAATTAACCACGTCAACTTAATTAATTACACTAAGTAATTAATTCCTATAATTATTTCATTAAGTAATTATTCATAATAATTCTTTTATATTAAGTAATTAACCTCTTAATTACTTATTACTTACTTAATTATTTCTTAATTGATTAATCTTGATTAATCAATCCTTAATTAATTACTCACATTAATTATCTTATAATCTCTTCATTGATCAATTATCCAATAATTAATCATACCCATTATTTAACTAATCCTTGATTAGTTTCCTTAATCAATCAATCCTTAATTAATTACACTAAGTAATTAATCCATAATTACTTCCAGTAAGTAATTAATTAGCCACTAATTGCAACTTAATTACTTAATTAATTAATCACTAATTATTAATTAATTACTAAATTAATTAACCACTAATTATTAATTAATTATCTAATTAATAATTCTCAATTAAAAACTAATTAACCTCGTGATTAATTAATTTATAATCCTTAAATATTAATTAATTAATCACTTAATCAATAATACTTTATATAATAATTCATATTTTAATTACTTCATTTGATTATCAAATCTTAATTACCTTTAAGATAAATCATCATTTTTATTAGTTATCTAATCACATAAATTAAAACATTTATCCTTCAATTAACACTTAATTTTATTAAAAGTTTTAAATTATCTTAAAGTTTAACTTAACAAACATAAGTTAAACAATCATATCATTTCCTTAATTAAAGATTAAAGAAACTTTATAATAGGAAGAAATTATTTTAAGAAAAGTTTTCAAACAATTCATTTTTTTATTTCGAAACATTGTTCCTGTTCTCTTCCATTTTCAAAACTTAGTTTTTAAAAAAAAATTAAATTTAAAAACCCTATAGGCTAAACACCCACAAATCTGCTCGAGTTTACACTCGAGTCTCAACCCAAATTTCCCGACCATTCCTTTGAGCATACCATCTCAAACTCACAGACCCAAATCTGCTAACACAAGATCCACCTCGTGCACATGCACCATCACTAGAGCCACCTCCGACCTTCGATGATCCCTCCGACATATCGACCTTCGATGCAGCAACCATCTCAGGTCATCAAAACACTAACACGCCCCTCAAATCAAAATTGAAAAACTCAGGTGGAACAGAAAATAAAACACCATGGCCAAAACCTCTCGAACTCACATCTCCGACCGCCAGACATCGTGTCACCACAGTCGCACCATTTTCGATCATCCACGAACCCATCCCCTTGGTCCCTTCGAATTTGATACCACAGAGAGGCAGCAGTGATTCAGTAACCAAGCTCGACTCAATTTAGGGTTCTGAACCCAATCAGACCACCGTTCGACACCATGGTGAAATATTCACCTCGCTGTCATTTTTGCCTAATTCCCCGTACCTATCCCTATCCCCAAAACTCCGACCACTAGAAATTTCCCAGTCACCAGAATTTGTTCTAAACCATATTCTGGCCAATCCCCCAAAACTATCTTGTTCCTGATCTCAAAATTCTGATTTAACACTTAAAAATCATGTTTCCAGGTGGAGATTCAGAATTTACAAATAAAACATAGCATTATGAAGATTAAATTTTCAACCTGTTCTATGTTATATATATTACTGTTCCTTTTGATTTCCAGATGATACACGAACAATATTATACTCCTAACTGTTTTTAAGTTGAAGAGCTTCCCATTGTAAGCAATTTCTATTTGAACATCAAAGCTTAAAAGAAGTTAGAAGTGAAGATCTTGGTTTTTGACAGGTAAGAAAACTCTTTTTTTTAACAGGAATAGAGTAAGTCTCCTGATCCAAATACACACACATAAATCTCTATAATTATACACAGACATGCAAACCAAAAATTCATTCATGTGAACTCTTTCACAACATTATAAACTATATTCATCACACGCATCAGTTAGAGTGAGAATTCCTAAGCCTAATAGAGATTAGAGTGAGAAGAATTGGGATTTTTATTCTGTGTTTAACCTCTGAACTTAAACAGAGATGATCACTTATGTATACCCAGATATTCACACAGCATTCATTCATATAAACATGTATCCAAAACTAAAACAAACATGCATGCACATTTTCAAACAGGCATCATAATGTCTCCTCAAACATTTATCATTTTTATCAGATTTTAAATTTTTTTATGCTTTCGTTTACTCACCTGCTTAAGATAGAGAGCCTGAAACTGGGATTTGAAACTTGAATTGTTGATGCTTCTTCTTTTTTAAGCTTGTACTTGCAGGTTGCATTTGAAAATCTCAGTTTTGAAAGATGCCACAGACTTTGCATTTGAATGTTTACAGGCTTGACCTTTTGTTGAAAATTTCTTTGAAAATCTCAGATTTAAAATGGTTGCAAGCTTCAGATTTTGAAAATGGTTTCAGTTTTGAGGGTAAATGATTACAGACTTTGCTTACAGGCTTGATTCTTACTTTTGGTTTTGAGGAGTGGCTACAGGGTTTTTGAACAATACTGCAGATCTGAAAAAAAAATGGTTTCAGATTTGATTTTGGTTTTGGAAAAACAGTTTTCAAGTTTATGATCATTATCTGGTTTTGGAAGAAATGTTTCACAAGGTGGAGTTTTTCTTTAAAAGATGAGAAAAAAAATGAGAAGAAGAAGATGATAGGTTTATATAAATGTGGATTTGGGTTTATAAAAATTAAAAGAAATAAGAAATAAATTTAACACTTGTTTTCAAATGCTAACATTTGTCACATTAAAGGCTAATTAGCTTACATGTGTTTTTAACAATGTTTTAAAGGTTACACTTGTATTAATCGTATTTATATTATTTTTAAAAGCTTTTATATTCATTTCTTAATTAATAAATACATTTGTTAATTAATAAATGCGTTCTAAATTTTTTTTAAATAAAATCTTTAAAAGAAAATAAAGTATAAACCAATTATAATTTAAATAAAATCATATATAATATATTAAACTCATTTTAAAATGTTAAAATAAACCTTTTGTATTTATTTTACGATTTAATAAACACTATTTTTATTAACAAAAATAAATTCTTCTTTTTAAGGAAAACAAATTCCATTTTAAATAAAAACTTATTCATATATATATATATATATATATTTAAATCAAAATATTTTTAACATATAAATGTTCTTTTAAATTCAAATTTAAATCTAAATTCAAATTCATATTCAATTTGAAATCAAATTCAAATTCAAATTCAAATTCAAATTCAATTTGGAATCAAATTTAATATCAATTCAAATATACATTAATTATAAACAAACACAAATTAAAATAATAAATCTATTTTAAATCTATTTATAAAACAACACCAATTAAATTCGAAAATAACTATTTCATTTAAAAAAATCTATATATAACTATATTTAAAATTATCATATTATTAATTATTTTGGTTATTTATATTTGAAAATGACAATTTTATCAATTTAAAATAATTTAAAATGGGAATTATCACATTTAATTTTACTCGAAATTATCGAGATATCAAAAAATCACTCTTTAACTCTTTTCCATTGTGAAAGTAATAAAGATCTCCTCTCCCTAGTGTGGACGTACACTATCTCGCGATAGTGGAACCACTATAAATTCATGTGTGATTTATTTTTCTTTGTTGTACCCATGGTCTATGTTCTTATTGTTATTTCCGTTGCGGGTTAGTTTGGATTATTAGAATTTTCACCCAAAATTTAAAAGACTAATATAAATTTTTAGGACCTCATTTAGAAATGTTTGAATATTGCAAAATAAATAAAATTTAATCAACTTAGGCTATTACTCGAAGCATGCTTTTGATAAACCAATTGATCAATCTAAGTTACAGTTTGAACGTCGGGTCACACATTCCTCTAACCCGAGTCCAGCCTTAGGGCGACCAAAATCAATTTTGCTCAAGTTCTAACCCGAGCTTTTCGACCGAAAGCTCGAATCATTTGCTGGCGCCTCCTAATGCTCGAATAACATCATGAAATTCACATGGATGCTCGTTGGATGGAGTTTAAGAGAAATAGGCTTGAAAATCACATACTTAAGAAACTTGAAGCGACGCTTGAGTTTGACCTAGGTTGGCTACATCCCCGGTCTAAAGCGCTGTCCAAATATCGACTTCGAACTAAGACCTGAAGCATTCATGCATAGGGCTACTATTAACTCCTAAGGAAAATCTAGTCAAGTCCAAAACCCACTAAGTCATTCCAACTTGACACAAACCACCTCTAACCTGTCCAATTCAGTCCCTTGGCCTTGAACCATTCCTCCAAGCTTTAGCACTCAATTTTGACCCTTAATTTTTCCCAAACAGATACAAAACTTAAAGAAAGCTTCCAAACAATCATCAAACACAATTTGTGGAAATAATCCAGTCAAATCTCGACTAGAAATAAAAGGAATGAATAAATCAATTAGTGATTCTTCACTAAAGTTATGCCATAGTTCTGTCATTTTCTCCTTGCCATAAAATGATTTTTTTTTCCATTAGAAATCTTGTTTATCCAAGTATATTGTGTCAAACAGCTATAGTGCAAACAAATATTGCAGGAAAATATTATTCCAAACCTCTATGAAAATCTTGTGTCTCTTTCTCTTTTCTTTTACATTTTCTTTTTCTATGTTTTCCAGTGATGTAGTTTTCGTTTATCTGTTATTTGAATTCATTTCTAAAATTATCATCTCTATAGTATCAGATCTATTATAAACAAATCCATTTCTAAATATAATGATAAATCTATAAAATACAATCATTTGTTGTTTGTGTCAAAAATGTTTAAATCATTTTGGTGCTTATACCGAGAACGGTGAATTTTCTGTATTATTTTTGGGTTTTATTTTCTATATTGAATTACTTTAATTTTTAAAAAATATTATCATTAGATTTATTTTTTGATGTAAAAGTGAATTCTTTTAAAAGAAAAAAAATCAAGTTTTCGATAAAAGATATACTATAGAACTAATATATAAATGTTATCATTCCAACAAACTGTATTATAAAGATTGTATTTTACTTTTAAGATATATTTTCCGAAATTCACTATTCATACAAAGCATCATGTTATTCAAAATGCATCCAAATGTAACTATGTTAAATTTATGGTAAACATTAGTTTGTTTAATCAAATGGTCCACTTATATTTGAAAGAATAAAGCTATAATTTTTTATTGTAATTTGATTTGTAAGGAAATTTGGATTTAGTTTATTTTGAAAGCTGAAACTTTTTGATAAAATAAAGTTTCTTAGAAATTTGTATTTTTATATAGAATTCTTTAGAATAAACCTAAATTTAAGAGTTATATTTTTTTAAATGTTGGAGTTTCTTGGAAATAAATAAATCTTTGGGAATTTTTTTTTTAACATTAAATGTTTTGGAAACAGATATGTTCTTTCCATAGGAAATTTTAGGTTTTAATTTAAAAATTGAATCCTTTTATATTTATTCGAATAAGTTTAAGTTCTAGGTTTACCAAAAAATTTGTTAGTATTTAAATAATTAGCGTGTAAGCGGGTTGTGTGTAAACATTATTATCTTATTGAAAAATCATGTACATAACTTTATTGCTTTTCACTGAAATATATTCTTTCCATACTCATTTGAAGGAGTTTAAGTTTATGATTTATTTCCTAAAATCTTCTTAGTTTCAATTAGTGTGTATATAAAAGCTATTACTATTTTATCTTTATATAGTACTTACTATTTTTAGAAAATATTATGCGTTCGGGACACATTCCAACATAGAAGGCACATCAAGGAGAAGTCATTCTCTATATGGGGAATCGAGGTACTAGTTTGATGGAGTTAAGGCATAGACTCGGTTCCATAGTCCAAGATCAATCTAGTCAAATGAATCCTTCTAGAGCAATTTTCAGAAATAACCCAAGATAGAGAATGTGGACCATGTCAAAAAGTTTGAAAAAAAATCAATAGAAGAAGATGTCAATTTGACAAAAATTTGTGCAAGATTGCAGTGGCTCGATTTGGAGGCTCGAGTAGGAGGGCTAAAGAAGAAGTGGAAGGGTTAGAAAAAATATTATAAAAGAATGATATTATAGTTTATGGTTTTAACATTGGTACAATGTATGTGCTTTCTCAACATTTAACGTTTGTAATTTATAATATTTTTATCTTTATAATATATATTTGTAAATAATTATCATCGTTCTTTGGAAAATACTTGTCTGTGCTAGAAATATTTCTTTGCATACGAAAATACATTGTTCTTTGATACAGTTGTGTTACCTGGAAAACCATTTGTCTTGTAAATTGAAAATACTTACTTATAGAAGAGTTTCAAACATAGCCAAAATTGCTTCTTAAAAACATTATAGAATCTTCAAAAATAACTTTATTTTTTTGAAAAAGATTGAAATGTTATAGAATAAAGAAAAAATAGAAGCCATTGGAGAGAGAGACAAAAGATATATTATTCACTTCTGAGAATAGATATCTATTTACATTACATGACCTACTTTATATAAGGGCTTCAGAGGTAAGGACTGAACTTATCCCACGATGTGGTACTAAACAAAACAATGTACAAGCATATTCACTTCATAATATACATATATTATAACACTCCCCCTTGAATATGCTTCTTCAAAATCTTGAATGCTCGGATAATTTGAAAATTTTCGTTTTGAAACGTGTATGATGATTGCTCCCCCTCATTATTATCTTGCTTGCATTTATCGATTCAATCAATATAGATTTGCCTCATTAAAAACCTCTATTAGAAAACCCAGTGGGAACAAACCTTGAACGAGGAAAAGAGTGAAACTTGTGAAATCATAAATATCATACTAAAAATGATATTTCTTATAAGAGTTTGATACTTCAGGACCAAAATAATGCCTCATTAAAATCTTACTAAGAAAAACCCAATGGGAAAAATCTTAGTGAAGGAAAAAGAGTACAATGAAATATTTTATTTTCTTATTTCTTTAAATAAAGCTTGATACTTCTGGATCAAACTAATGCCTCATTAAAACCTTACTAAGTAAAACCCTATAGGAAAAGTCTTAGTGAAGGAAAAAGAGTACGATATAGTATGTCATATTTCAATAATTTACTGCATCAGATAGAGTTTGATACTTCTGGATCAATTTAATACTTCAGTGAAAACCTTACAAAGTAAAACCCGATGGGAAAAACCTTAGTCAAGGATAAAAATATAATTTAACTTAAATAACATATTTGAGATGTTATTTCTTGAAAAGACGTTTAATTCTTCTAGATCGAGATAATGCCTCATTAAAACCTTAATAAGAAAAACCCAGTGGGAAAAATCTTAAATAAGGAAAAAGAGTACATTATAGCTTATTTCAAATGTTATAGGGAGTTGATACTTCTGGATCAAGATAATGCCTCGTTAAAACCTTACTAATAAAAACCCAGTGGGAAAAATCTTAGTTAAGCAAAAAGAGTGCATTATAAAATACTTATGGATGCTCCCCCTGATTTAAAATTTTCCTCTGAATTCATATTCGTCTTTCGATAACTTAAATTGGTTATAGATACTTCTGGATCTATAAATATGAATCTCATTAATAATACAATTTATTAATAGTTTCCTTCGATACAATCAAATTTTCTAAGATTGTTTCTTCCAAATATGGTTTGCATTTTATGCATTTGCATGCTACTTTTATGAAATACACTTCATGTGCTTTCATTATTATTATTATTATTATTTTGCTTCAAATTATTTTTTGCGCATTGCAACTATACATCTTTCATGAATATTAAAAATTTCATTACAACATTACTAGAAAGCAGGAAGTAATCTACTCATCTTGATGTATCAATAGAAGAAATTTGTAATCTACATTTCATGTCTTTTTCATTCTTTATAACTACAAAAGTTATATATATTCTTCAGAAATTTGTATATTTTAATAAGTATTTTCATATCACAACTATCACTTCAATGGATATTAAGAGTTTCATTACAATGATACTTAAAAATAGGAAGTAATCTACTCATCATGAATTATATCAAGATTTTCATTACAACAATACTTAAAAGTAGGTTGAAATTTACTCTCCTTGTTCTTTGCATTCTTTATAACAGTGAAAGTTATTTATATTCTTCAGGAATTTATATACTTTCATTATTTAATATGATTTTAAACCATATTTATACCTTCGGGGTATATTAAGCATTTCAAGTACTTTTGATACTTTGCGGACTACAAGTTCAGATTTCTTATTAAGGAGAATTTCATGATGGCCAATCATGTTTTTCTCTAATTCAGGATCTTTCATCCATTTATAAACATAAGCGCTTTATTATTTATAAATTTATCATCGGTGATTATTTCTTGTCAGTTCTAGACATGATTTATTGAGATCTCTTTAATTATCATGTTTTAGGTACCTAACCCACTTCTAGGGTTATTTGAGAATCATGTCATGGATCTCTTTCAGAGCATTCTTAAGTGTTTCTTCAAGAACACTCACCTTCTTTATTTGGCATCTTTATTACTTACTCCAAAAATATTTTGAACTGACTTTTGAACCATATTTCAAATCTGGTTTACAAATTTTGATCCTTCATGGATTCAAATCTATATTGGAGAAAGTCTACTAGGGATATCACTGATAATTTATTCAAGTTACTTAATATTTTGCATCATTATATATTTTAACAAATATTTAACATTGATGATCAAAATGAGCTTGTATCCCTTTATCCTCCCCCTCAATGTTGACAAACATTGTCACATTAAATAATAATCATTTTTGGATTCTCATTTTGATCCATTATGATGTTGCTACTAGCAAATACACCATACATATTAATAATAGGAGGATAATTCTTTTATTCATTGATAAGATGCATTTAGTTGATATTGATTATTAGAGTTTGTTCTCATTCATTGATCTATGCTATTGGAGGAATTTACTTATTGTGTAGATCATTTGAATACATACATGACTTCAGGTCATTCAGCATTTATGTTGATTGAATTTTAAATCACTAAATAATATTTATGCATAATCACTAAATAATAGCTTATAACAAACTTCAGGTTGTTAGCTAAATATTCACATATATGGATGTATACGTGCGTCCACGTATCACATGTATATTGTAAAATTTTCATATTCTTTCTCATTTGAATTAGTGATTTTTGGAACAAACTATTACAAGGATCAAAACTATTAATTTCTATTTATAAATCAATGTCAATGCAAACCTGTCAAAACCGCATGATAATGTTCAAAACATTTGGTTTGAAACCATATCGAACCTCTGGTTTGAACAAAATATACACACAACTTTAAGTTGTTAAGTTTTATTCCTCAATTATATCTCAAATATCAGTTTTGAACACTAATTATGATTACTTGCCAAGGAGTAATTTTTAATTGCATATAGACATTTCCACACATCTCTATTGAGAGTTCTGTAAAAAAAATTACAGCAAAAATAATAACAGTATCTTCTAGATACCTAAAATGTTACAGTTACAGATTTCCTCTTAGCTCTCAAACTTTTAGGATCTAATCTAAGCTAAATTAGGATCCTTTATAATCAAATTTATGTTCACTTATTTGGTTTAATAAAATTGCCAAATATATAAATAAATCTCTTCTAGAGATAGGTTATCATTTTCAAATTTATAAATCTCTTCTAGAGATATATTAGTATCACCACTTCTGGAGGGAACTTTCTCTTCTAGATATATATATATATATATATATATATATATATATATATATATGCACTATTTGAATGCCATATCAATATACATTGTTTATTTTATACATATTACATAATTACTACTTTTACAGTAGCATAAAATATCCATGCTAGAGATTTTGTTGTAATTGATTTTAAAATGTCATATCAAACTTTAAATACAGTGACAAAATTAGATTCACCAACTGAAAGTAAGACGCAAGAGATAAAACCACTACTTCTGGAGTGTAACATTGGTATACAATATCATTATTCTTCTTTTTTGAATAAATTATTGTCATTACTAAAAAAAATTATATCATTATTCCTTGATTATATCTCTAATATTACTATTCAACATTAATTATGATTGTTTATTAGAAAATATATACTAACTTATAATTATATATAAACATCTCCTCTAGAGAGTTCAGTAAAATAGATATATTTACAACATAAATAAGAGTATCTTCTGGACCCTTGAAATGTTATAAAAATAAGAAATTATAATGGTTGCACATACCGATTTGTTCAAGACCGTATTTATATAACTTTAGTGAAAATTATGATACGACATATAGATTATCTCTTCAGGAGCATATCTAAAGATATTTCTTCAAGAATAGTTGTGCATATAATATTTGATTCATCGTAAGTTCTGAAAAGTAAAAGGTTACATATCATTATTTGTCTAATGGAGCTACGGGTCCATGACAATAGATGATTGAATTTTGGATAATTTATTATCACATTTGACAATATTTCGTAGGCAATTCTTTTATAGTGCTATATGATGATATAATATCACTTCTGGGGATATTTCATAAACACCACTTCTAGAGTGGTACATATCACTTCTAAAGATACTTTATATGCATTGTTTTTGGGATGTCATCAATAATCAATATCTTTTTCTACATAATTGACATAATTCTACAACATCTCTTTCAGGATGTTTGGATTTTGAAATTTAAAAATCATAAAACATCTCTTCAAGAGTATGTTATATAGATTATCTCTTCTGGAGAATATTATAGTGTACTTCTTCAAATATATAGTTTGGCAAACACACCCAAAGATTATCAAAACTTGGGTTTTACCAACTTCAAACTGATTTATTGAACTGAAATAAAATAAAATCCACATGGCAGACTTCAGGCTGCTATTATCGATCAATTCGACCATATCATTTATTACTGTACTTAGATTTTCATCATTAATGAAGTTTCCATCATCTTTGACGAAATGATCTAACTTCAGGTTAGTATTACTAGACAATCCTTTCACATAATTTTAGTTTAGAAGTAATTCTAATATAGTGGAATTATATTTCCTAGTAGATTTAAAGACTTAAAACTTCAAGTTCAACCACTCATTTCTAGTGTTTAAAAGTGTGGCCATATTATGGTAGTCATAACGCTCCTTCAGGGAGTTCCATAGGTAAATGTTGATCTTTTTCAGTTAAATCTCATCTGAATATGGTTAATTCCTAAACAAAAACAAAACAGATATAATCATACAAATTCTAAATTATTGCTAAATAAAAATATGAACATTACGGAACTTTGTTTCACTCAACGCGTGAATGAAACCGAAAATCTCATAGCAAGAGCAAAAGTGCGTGTTTCCATTAAAAGGAAACATGTTTTATACATCGACGAACGAAAAATGAAACAAGTCAAAAATATAAATACCATTGATTCGACTCCCATTACTGGAGTCATTGGAAAATAATCTGTTTGCTTCTCCTGCAACTCAAACCTCTCTGTATTATTAAATCAGCAATAATATATATAATATACACGCTACAAATATCAAAATTATTTCATGTAGATATTTGATAATCAACATTAATTTGGTAGAAATTTTTATATAAAATCCTTCATAACAAAGAATATCAATTAAAAATAATGAAAGATCAATGAGATCTAAAATCAATCATTATGCCATATCAAGGCTGTGGATCCAAAAGAAAAGCAACAATATATAAAATATAAAATATTATAGATCTATAATAGAATTAGATCAGAAAAATTAGATCATATTGAGATCAACATAATAACATCTAAAAATAAAATCAATTTAATAATTCTACAAATGAGATCTGAAAAATGAAGTCTACAAAATTAGATCTATACAAATAAATAATATTAGATTCACATAATTAGATCAACATTATAAGATATGCAAAATGAGATCCAGGAAAAAGAAATGAGATCAAAAAAAATGTTTACAAAACGAAATTTGATCTATGAAATAAAATTAGATCCCAAGAGAAAAGAAATAGATCTTAAATGCATAAAGAAAATCTTAAAAATAAAACATCGTGTTGATAGCGTGTTATAGAATAAAGAAAAAATAGAAGCCATTGGAGAGAGAGACAAAAGATATATTAGTCACTTCTGAGAATAGATATCTATTTACATTACATGACCTACTTTATATAAGGGCTTCAGAGGTAAGGACTGAACTTATCCCACGATGTGGGACTAAACAAAACAATGTACAAGCATATTCACTTCATAATATACATATATTATAACATGAAAGCATTTGCTGTTTAAAAAGTTTCAAAATAGGCTTGGTAATAATTGTAGTATTAAATTATTTGTGAAAGTCTGAAGCATTCAGGGTAGCTTTTAAAGTAGCATTGAATATGAAAAATTCTTTTTGGAATATTGCTTTAGAAAATATATTTTTATTGAAATCTTATAGCATTATAATCGTGAAAATATTTGATATAATGTTTGATATTTGGAAATCTTTTGAAATATCTTTAAAGTGATACTTTGTATTTGAAAATATTTTGAGTATTTTTATATTTAGGAAAATACTAAAATAATACTTGTGTATATGAAATGTACCATATATATTTAGAGAATAATTAAATTTCTAGAGATATCATTTGATTTGTATCTTTCTTTGAATACTTCATTAAATTGAAGAATTGATATTTGCTTTGAAATTCGATAGATTGTCGAGCTCGTCGTATGCTATATTACTTTATCTCTAATTCACCTAGGATGGTTTAAATGTATTCCATGAGGATTCTTGGCAGTCGATGATCGTAGACAAAGCAGTGTATAGTCACCTGCAAGGAAGAGACAGTCATGGACATTGTAAGGCTTTGTACCATGTCAACTATGGAGGATACGAACCTTTCTTACATGCCACTTCGAGGTATCATTTTTAAGGAAGTGCATCCACTAATGATGAGAATTGATGCAACAACCTGCCTTTTCAATCCTTAGAAGTTGAAACTCGTACACCCAGCGTATTCATGTATCGTACATCCAAGTGCCAAAAAGATAGACTATTAGGATGAAGGAAAAGAAAGAATAAAATCTCACAATGTGATGAGTAATCTATAATATATCAGTGAACTTTACAAAAGAAAACTTTTGTGTACATACATCAAATTATAGTAACTAATCTATCATCAGCCTGGATAGTTATAACAACCTTTCTTTATAATTGCTGATAAATACAGATAAGAAACAAACAGTGGAAAATAAAGAAAATAAGGGAGTACATCTTGGAGGCATCTGGCTCGTCTCCTGCCGCTCCAAGTGTCCAGCTAAATCTGGAAAATATGCTCAGGCTGACCCGAGCATTATAAGAGCCCAGATCAGTCTAGTAAAAGCAGCGTGAGAAAAACAATCAAAAGGATTCTTAATGTTTTATAAAACCTTTGAAAATAAAGATATCTCGTAAAATCATGCCGCACATAAACACGGATGGATTTTTACCTTACAATAACCAAATCATTTTTATTATAAAATCTAGCGATATTATAATAATGTCTAGAGTTTAAAATAAATTGTGAATATAGCTTGAATGCTAGCATCTCATGTTCCAACATAGTTGGGCACAACTAAGTCTGTACGACGCTTATTGGAGAATCGATTCAAACAATGACAAGGCTACCGGGTACTGCCTATCACTGTACACCTCTAGATAAAATGTCACGATGTCGAACCTATCGACCCTTGCATGGAAAGACCGGACTACACCATACTGGATAGTAACAAATATTTCATCACCCGATTGCTTTGCAACCTTTTCTCAAGAGCTCTCATGCGCAACCAAATCCATAAATAATAATCGAGAAGGATGATGAAAATACCCTAATGGGTGCGACCCACATAGCCCTACGGAATATCCCCTGTTTTAGTAATTTTCGATTGGTGAGGTTAGATGCCATGTTTTACCTTTTTTATAGCAATATACTTGAAATGCTAACATTGTCCTCTAAGCAACAATGCAATGTCAACATTCATCCATACAAGTTGTTCAAGATATGAAAAAACCAAAGGCACTACTTCTACTACATCCATTTTTGAGTCACCCTCAGGATTAGTAGCAAGAAGCCCATACACTTAAAACAACTCCTTCTTCGATCATCTTCAAGATATCTCCAATCCAGGCACTTATGCCCGTTTGAAGTGGTTTTTGGATATTGTCAACAATTTATACAACATTCAAATATTAGGCATGTGGTGGGAGTCTCATCTTTCTTTTCCCACGCTTTTGGAAAGTTTGATCTTAATATAAATATAAATTTTGACTTTTAAAAAGAAGATATTTTTCAAATGATAAAGAAAATGATTTACTAAGTGAACACAATGTTCACCTAGGCAAACATTTGGTAGTCACTTAGAAGATTATTACTATTATTACAAAATAAATTGAGACGCGTTTATTATCTAAAGAAAAATATTCCTTACTTTAAAATCTCTTTCTAAAATACTCATACTTGTAAAAACTCCCGAGTAAACTATTACTACTATCTTTAAAAATCACCTGAAATAATCATATACACATTTCTTTTGAAAATTGAATACTGCTTTTGGGATCAAATCAAAATTGGTTTTATCAAAACATTTCTATAGTAAATTGTTATGGTAGCATTTCCTCACTTAGAAACTCAAAAATGAACATCGATAGTGCTGCGCTCATTATTAGAATTATTTTCCAGCGATAGAAATTAGTTTAGTGCTTGGAAAACGTCCCTTAGAAATATTTCTATTCATACATACTTTCAAATAATACTATTATCTTTTTTCTTCTTTAAGCATCGGGATTCAAGTCCTCAAATTCTATATTTAAATCCTTTTTATTTATAAGCCACATTCTTATAAACCAATTTTATAAAATCAACTTCTTTTATAAAAACATTTCTCAAATAATTATTCTAAATATTCTAACTTTTAATAAACATCTTTTATTAAAATCCCATTTTAACTCAATGTTAATATCGAACGCCTTATAGTTAAATTTTGAAATTTAATTCACAAAGTGTACGTTTCCATGTTCTCATAATTTTATCTTCCTAACCCATGTTATTAAAAGAGTAATTATTTATAAATCAATAAACAATAGTCAATGACATAAAAAATAAACAAGCATGACCAATCAAACAATAAATGATAACATCAGGATATTATCATATCCTAACAAACATGCATTTCAAAATAACTATAATAAATTTTGAAAGTTTCCTTTTATATAGAAAATATACTCCTAGGTAAAATTATTTCATTTATCGATTTAAAATAATACCATGTTGATTGGCCTTGTCAAGTATTTGGGAATCCCTATCGATAATGTGGGCCAGACGCATCGACTAGAATTCATAAACCACTCAACCAACCAAATACATAATATAAAACATTTTTATATCACTAACAAATATGCGCTCTTATATATTTACACATATATACACTCGGACTCATTATAGGGGATTATTACCCGACCAAACTAAGGTTCTCGCTTAAAATTCAGCGCTGGTACCAAATGTAACAACCCGCCTTTTCTATCCTTAGAAGTCAAAATTAATACACCTATGGTATTCACGTGCCGAACATCTAAGTGCCGGAAATACATATCATTGGGGTGAAGGTAAAAAGAAAGAACAGAATCTCATAAACATGACGAGTAATCTATAATATATATCAGTGAACTTTACAAAAAGAAAACTTTAATATACATACATCAAATCAGTGTAACCAATCGATCATCAGCCTGGACAATTCTAACAACCTAGCCTTACAATTGCTAGTAAATACAGACAAGAAACAATATCAGAAGATAAAGAAAATATGGGAGTATGACTTGGAGGCATCTGGTTCATCTCCTACTACTCCAATTGTCCAGCTAAATTAGGAAAATATGCTCGGGCTGAATTGAGCAATATAAGAAAAATAATGCCAGGATCAATTTTATAAAACCAACATGAGAAACACAATCAAATGAATTCTTAATGTTTTGTAAAACCTTTCAAAAATAATGGTATCTCGTAAGACAACGTCGAAAATAAACACAGATTGGTTTTTACCGTATAAGAATCAAATCATTTTTATTATAAAATCTAGTGATATTATAATAATGCCTAGGGTTTAAAATAAATTATGAATATAGCTGGAATGCTTGCATCTCATGTTCCAGCATAGTTTATGGCGCTTATTGGAGAATGGATTCCATCAATGAAAGGGCTACTGAGGTACCGCCCATGATAATACGCCTTTAGACAAAATGTACCGTGGTCGAGCCTATCGACCCCTGCATGGAAGGACCAGCCCACCCCTTACTAGATAGTACCAAATACTTCATAGGGTACTTCCGGAATAGGTCCTTATTAAGGTTCAAAATACATGAAAAGTCCTTCACTAAATTTCTGTGTAAATTAGGTCCCTTTTTTTTTATTCACGGTTATTGCAGAGCATGATGCAACTTTTCATAAAAATTGCTGACATTTCCGCAACTTTTCTGTACACTGTGAACATAGTGTATGAAAGTTGCTGAAATATCAGCACTTATTTGTAAAAGTTGCCGACATTTCAACAATATTTATGTACACTGTGAACATAGTTTATGAAAGTTGCTGAAATATCAGCACTTGTTTATAAAAGTTGCTGACATTTCAGCAATAATTTTTCTTTATTTCTAGAAAGCAGGGATCAGATTTACAATGAAACTTTGACAGGGAAAGTTGTATAAATATCAACACTTATTTATAAAAATTGCTGACATTTCAGCAATAACTTTTCTTCGTTTCTAGAAAATAAGGACCGGATTTACAATAAAACTTTGATAGGGACCTGCTTTACAATATGAAAGTATGATAGGGATGCCTCCCTAATTTCCACTACTTCATAACCCTGGTTTTCCCGAGAGCTCTCATACACAACCAAATCCATAAAATAATCGAGAAGGGTGATGATAATATCCTGATGTGTGCAACCTACATAGCCTTGCTGCATAGTCCCTGTTTTAGTCATTCTCAGTTGGTTAGGCTAGAGGGTACATTTTACCTTCTTTACAGCAATCCTACTTAGAATGCTAACACTATTCTCCATGCAACAATGCAATGCCAGCATTCGTCCATACAAGTTATTCAGGATATGAACAAACCGAAGGCACTACTTTTACTACATCCATTTTGGAATGACTCTCAGGATTAGTAGGAAGCATCCCTTGCACTTCATAGAAATCCATCTTCGATCTTCTTCAAGCTATCTACAATTCAAATACTTATGCTGGTTCGAAATGGTTTTCAAATAATATATCTGATCCCGGTCTCTCCGAATCGACAACGATAGTTTTAAAACTGATCAAGATTTGATAGTCGGTTATTTAACTATCAAATAACATACATACCATCCGAACATTGGTTTATTTCAATACAGGGTCCACTAAGCCTCTTTAAAATAACCTTCAATAATTAAGTACTTTAATTATCTATAAAAATATTCATATACTTATTTCATCGGTATAAGTATATTTTAAAACCATTCGCTTATAAATACTTATGAACTTTCCTATATACTTATACAATAGTATAAGAAAATGCATAAAATTATTTTGAAATAATTTCTCATCCCAAAATCATATTAAATGGATTAAACAGTGTCCTTTGAAACACTGATTATTATGAATCCAAATCGTTAGTGCTTTGATGTTAAGTAGGGAAGGGACTTTCATACCACCATAATTAAGAAGGATTAATTATCAAAATAAAATCTCATTTTTTGGTAAAATTCAATTTCTTTAAGCCCATTTCATGTTTGCAAATACTTTCATAAATCTCCAAATTAATTTACAAAACTTCATTGTAAAAATTCTTTATAAAATCCTTTATAAAAATCATTTATAAAATATCATTTGTAAACCTTCTTTACAAGATATATTTTATAAACATCGTTATTTAATTAATTAATTATTAATCATCATATGTAAATAATTAATCACCATTTTAGAAAACAATAATAAGAAAAATAATTAAGTTAACCATCGTTAACAAAATAAGTTATTTACTTTAAAACATTCTTAATAAACTAATTTATGAACTAAACTCATAATTCATTAATCAATTAATTAACTTAAACCATAATTGAATTACCTAGTTAACTTAAATAAAATTAAATATCTTAAACATCATAATTAATATAATTGAATATTTAAAAAAATCAATAATATAATTAAATAACTTAAAACATCTTTAATAAAGTAATTAAAAATGTAATGACCCGCAAAGTTATCACTAAGATAAATTATATTGATTTTTGAAATATTTAGATATTGGTTTAAAAGTAAGAAATAATCATGTTTTAAGTGGTAAATAATAATAGTTATTTTATTTAGTAAAAAGATTTGTGGACAGATTGCCGAGGTAAAATATTGATAATTTGTAAATATCATCCTAGGTAAAATATCGATAAAATAGCTGGAAATCATTTTATCAATAAAACTGTTTTTAGACAATAAGGATCAAGCACGACTCTGGATCCATGAATATATGTATTCAAAGAAGATTGTGAAATAAAATAATTTATTTATTATTTGAAAATAATATGTATTTACGACATCGACCGTTGCTATCGTCGGTTTTATATATTTCTTTGAAAATTCAAGCTAAGTTTAAATATTAAATAAATGGGTTTTAATTTATAAATAAACCTATTTTAATTATTTAATAATGATGGTAAAATATTTTTTTAAATTTTTTTACCAAAATAGATAGTTCGTAGAAAAATAGAAAATGTGACCGAAGAATGTTTTCCGGAATTTCGATTTTTTGACACCGCAAATTTGTCGGAAATGTTGTTCATCTTTATGCACTATATACACACATATATAATAGATAATTAACCATGTAATAATCCACTAACAGTATATTATCTTATGTTAATTATGTCTAGCAAGTTATGTGACCAATCATGGTTTTAAAAATAATAACTTATATATATAAGTGTATATCATTATCTCTTGTCATATCTTAGCATCATCATCATTATCCATCATGACCTAAAGGATGTGAATAGAGGAGGTGGGTGACATATGTGGGAGAGGAAGGTGGTAATGTGACTTGTCAGAATAATGACATGTTAGTATATTTTAAAACTAAGGTTAAAATGGTAATTTTTCTACTTTTTCATCTACACCCTCACACACACATTTTCATTTACATTCCAACTTTATTTTTTTCTAAATCTTCTTGTCTATAAATTCCATGGCTTCCATAGTTTAAAAAAATTAGAAAAAGTTACCCTTTTATGTTGTAACTTGCTTCCGCACCTTCCATACCTTCTATACTTCTTATACTTTTATTTCAGCATTCACTCTTCCAAAAACCAAGGCCATCAAAACCCCCACAAAGTCTTAGCCAAGACAAACTACCTCTGGCTGAACCCATTCTAAGGCATTATCCCCTCCAAATTTTCAAAATTTTAAGCTAGTGTCGAGCGTAGTGGCGTTGCCGAGTTATAGTTCAAGTTTGGGCGAAGTTAGTTTGAAAGATTTTTGACGTTACTATGATGTGTTATGGTAAAGATAATATGGTGAGAAAATTGAATCGTTATTATGTTGGTCGATGGTGATTTGATGGATGTTTGCGTTTGGTGTTGAATTTGAGATTTGAATGTGATGTTGTTGAGTTAGTAAGCATGTCACCTTAGTTTATATATGTGCTTAATTGTGATGTTAAAAGTATGGTAGTATGGATGTATGGTTGTGATCTAAGAACCAAAGTATGTTGAGTCGAAACAAAGTTAACAAATTTATGTGTTGGTAAGGACGTGAATCCGATTCAAAATCAAAAACTATGTTTTCTTGTTTTAGATTTTGAAATTATTTCAAAGTTTCTATCTTTGTTTCTAAGTCTCAAAGACTTTAAAAGTTATGTTTCTAAACATGAAATAGGAATAATAAGCAAGTGTTTTCGCTTAAAGTATTTTTAAGTGAACTGCGCTCATAGCAATAATCGTTATGGACGCAGATCTATAAAATTGTCGATTTTCGTTTTAAAGCGATTTCTTCTGAAATGGTTTTGCAAAAGTTTTTCAAACTTAATTAGTAATATAAAAAGTGATTAATTTTATTTAAATTAATATTTTATTATTTAATAAATTAATTAAAAGTAATTAGCACTTAATTGATTAAGTAAATGATTAAGGGTTAAGTAACATTTAAAGAAGGTTAATGACTAACTAATGATTAATAAAGTTTTAGTTAGTGATTAATAAATGTTAGCGCCAAAATTGGTCACTAACACTCAAGTCCAGATGAAAGCACCAAATCACAGTTATAGATCACAGATAGAGTGTATGCAGAGAGTATAAATATGAAGAATAGTAAAAATTAAAAAGAAAGCGGTAATAATAGAGGATTTATAGTGGTTCGTGTTCATAGACGGAAATTCTATCGGTTTAGAAAATCGTCGAACGAATTTAAATTTAAAAATAACCACAAGCGCATGGTGTACGAATGTAGCACGTGGCGAATACGGGTCAATCCGCAGGGAATGGATGATTTTAAAATTCTATTAAATCCAATTATACCGAAGTCGAGAGTGAATAGCAAGAAATATAAGAAACTAACAAAAACTAGCAAAAGAAAATGATAAAAATATGAGAGTTAAATGATAATTTAGAGATAATTCCACTTTCTAAATCATATACTTCAACAAATTATGAAATTATGATTTCTTTTTTTTGATCATAAGTGAATTTAAATGATGTGTTTATCATAAGTATGACTCATTTGTGCTATTAATTAGCTCAACATAAGCCATCAAACTATAACACAACCTTTAAATCACTTACTAACTCTCATGAAAATGACAACAAAGTTGAAAATGAAACCTATATTAAGTATGGCCTATTAACTATTAATTAGAAATATAGACCATTAAATTTTAATTTCAAATCACTTTCTTATGCCACAATCATATTTTGATGAAGAGACATTTGTGTTAGTGATTGTTTAAGCATAGCCTATTTGGTGTCAACAATATAGGCTATCGAATTCAAAACAAAAACAACAAATTAAACCACTTCAAGCATTGTCATTAAGCACAAAAAGAGAGCTATAATCATCAAAGTGTTGAAGCTATACGATTAGAGGCTTCATTACCCCTAAATTGACGGGATTAGCCTCTCATATTTGTTATCAAAACAACAAATATAGCTTGCAACATTAAAGGAAAAGAAAAGGAAAAAGAGAGCAAAGCGAAGAAACAAAACTAATCTACTTGCATGAAATAAGAGAGATCTACACTACTTGCATAAAAGAAAATGAACATGTAATTAAAAAGAAACAATAATTAACATTGCGTAAAATGAAATGAAAATTACATAAAATAAAAATAGCTAGGTAGCCATGAAAAGAGAAAGAGAACTTTTTTTTATTTTGAGCCTAAACTAATGAAGAGAGACTAAGGGAGAGAGAGAGGAGGATTACATGAAACATATGGGTATTTATACATGTATGAAACCCTAATTCATAATTTGGGGAATGCCTAAAATACCCTTGAGAAAGTGTGGACGCCAAGTAATCATTAGCTTCTACTAATCATCATTTAAGTGTACATGAAGCCATAAACTCCATAAGCATGTGCATTATCCTCTAGTTTGTACATTAAGGAAGTGGGTAGGTGGGGTCCTCCATGATCTTCACTTTGAATTATTTCCATCTTCATTCCTTTATATTCATGTTGTGCATGCATGTGTCTTCATGAAACCACTCATATTTGAGATTAAATTCCTACACAAATATATATAAATTTCCAATTAATTTTTCTCAAAGAAATATATGCACATAAATGACCGTTTTGCCCCTATATAAAGATGGATATGTGATAATTTAGAATTAATATGGACCGTGGTTAAAACATGTTAAAATACCCAATATGATCATTTATTTAATTTAAATAGATTAAATATGGTGGTAAAAATATTCATATTTATGTGCATATCAGTTCGGCTGACTCTGTCTTACGTGCACTCCAGAAATTTCCCTCTTTATTGATATTAGAATCAATTACAGTTACAATCCGGAGTTTTTTAAACAATAATGCTAGAATAGCCTTAATGAAGAAGAAGAGAAAACTAATGAAGGTCCTTTTTATGAAGCCTCGCCTGTTGTATTTATAGGCATGATCTGGGTTACTGGGCATCCTGAGTGATCCGAGCCCATCATGACCATAGCTGAACCTATACACTTTATCACGATCGATCCTGTATAGCTGACATGCCGACCTGAGGCGTTTGCACCAACCCAAAGCTTGCAGTCCACTGACCTGAAGTTTGGAAGATTCCGACCCTATCCATTCCCTTCCATGCCGATCCTATCTCCCAAATACTTGCCATCCCCGAGCGCTCCTCGATGCCGACCCCTTTCCAAGTTGCCAACCCAGAGATGTCGACCAGATCCATTCCCATCCATGTCGATCCTATCTCCAAGCACATGTCAATCCCATCTCCATGTGTTGATCCCATCTCCATGTGCCAATCCAAAGTAGAAGAGGCACCGACCCGGATTAAACAAAAGCACGCCGATCTGACCTACTCATTCAATGGCGGCCCAAGTGACTCGAAGTAGCCTTGCAAATGACTTGAAGCAGGCAGCTTGAAAACCCGAAGCAACTCCAATGATGACTCAAAGAAAACTCTAAGCAATCCAAAACAAATCGACTTTTGTCGAAAGCCATATTTGAAGTATCCCATGCCTTTTGTCCATCGACTATGCCAAATCCCGGCTTCATAATCATGTTTATCATCCGTGATTGATTGTTTGTCCATCTAGCTGATTCAAACCCATCGTATTCCAGCCTCGATAACCAAACAATCAATTTAGTTAAATCCAACTACCTACGGCCTTGATAAAAGGGGTTAAAATTTGCCCCCAAGATATGCCTTGCTATTGGAAGGTGTGTTTTGAATATCCTTTAACCCGATATTCAAAGTCCGCGGCTGTTCCAAGTCGTTATCTATTTCCAAATCCATTAATTGAATGCACGATCTCTTTGGACCTTTCCGTTTAATTCCAAGAGTTATCTGGGTCTTGCAATCCAAATATGGCACCTCGTTGGGTCCAAATCCAAAGTCGGGACCTCTTAGGGTCCTAAAATCCATATTCAGGACCTCGCCAGGTCCAAATCCAAAAACCAAGACCTCTCAGGTCCTTAGCCAAATCCGTAGCTATTTGAAGCCGCTATTCGTATCCATATCACACCTTGGAAGTCAGTAATCAAGTCCTACGATCTCTCCGGATAGTTGACGGACTCTTCGGAACGTTGTTACGCTCAATCCAAACTTAACAATTGCATAGGCATATCCTATTGCACTTCGGCGAAGCAACCTATCCCATGCACTCGATTCAGTTTCCCTAAACATTAAGCGATGTCCTGATCCTCTTGGACCGATATCAGCCTCTCCAGGCTCTTACTAGATCCTATCACTCTCGATGAAGAGGAAACAACGTAGAGCGAGCCGATCCTGTCGCTCTTCGACGAAGCAGCATCACTCCCTGCACTCCGGTTCAACGTCCTTGAACATTAAGCGATGCCATGGCCTAAGTCCTAGACCGGATCCCATCCTGTCACTCTCCGGTGAAGGAGAAACGGCGACGAGTGAGCCGATCATGTCGCTCTCCGGCGAAGCGGCGATGCTCCTTGCACTCAAGTTCAGTGTCCCTGAACATAAAGTGATTAATTTCCAGCTGACTTCCAATATCCGTCTCGTAACTCTTCGGTTGGGGATTCATTTCATAAATTCCAAATTCATTTATTAAATCCAAGATCCAAATGTCCAATAAAAATAACAGAAAAACAAAGTGCGGCCTCTCCGAGCAGAGCAGCCTATACCATCTCAGAGCATGCCTAGGGATCGCTCTAGTTCCCCATCATGTGCAAGTGGCCTAGCTATTTTATTTATTTTTTTAAAATATAATCCGAAAATATTATTCGATGATCGAAGTCCAAATCCTCAACTCGGCCCTTGCCATCACGATCAGCGGATAACGAGTCGTGACCCCAATCCAGGGTCGTTCCCGTTTGATTCACGTGGTAGCTGCTCGTGTTCTACCGGTCTTATCTGGTCCCTCACATACAACGGAAATCTTCCATTTCTAACATGCTCCTCCACCATGTCCTTCAAGTGGCCACACCCATCCACGACATGCCCTTCCAGCTCATGGAATATGCAGTACTTCCCGCTCCTACATTCCCGTTCTGTGGGATCCCTCCTGGATGGTTTTCGACAAGGGAGCTTCCCCTGAGTGTCCAATTAAATCCATTCCAGATTATCTGTCAATTTTGCGTAGTTAGGAATTTGGGTCCCTGACCTCTCCTGGGTGGTTTTCGAAAAGGGAGCTTCCTGATTGCGCTTTCCCTTATCCATCCCATATCTCTCTCCAGACATCCATTTGCCTTGCGTGGCATTTATCTCCTACCTCTCAGCGCATAAATCCTCCAATTGAATGAACCTTTCTACCTCACGATAGAACTCTCCAAGATCCTATGGTGGATCCCTTGCCAATGAATCCTTGAAATTAATGCCTTCAGCAATCCCTTCTACCGCCGCTATCAAAATCATTGATGGTTCCTGGCAATCCACTGAATCTACGACTGCATCGAACTGCATTAGGAAACCCCTCATGGACTCTCTGGTCCTCTGCGCCATTGATGACAGCACCATCACATTCTTGGATCACGTCACGTGGACCCTGAACTATCTCATGAAGCATTCCACTAGCTTTCTCCATGTCTTGATCGATCCATTCTCTAGCTGGCTAAACCGGAACGCAGCCAAATCCATTAAGCATAGAGGGAAACATCTTGCTATCACCTCCTCATATGCCCCCAGCACTTCCATATGTCTTATGTTGCGTTGTTTGGTCCGATTTTCCATCATAGGCCTCCAGTGTTGGTAGTTTGTATTCTGGAAGGTTCCTTGCATTTTTGATATTCGGAGTGAACAGGATACAACTGACTTCCTCCAAGCCTCTACTCAGTAGCCCTATCATAATCCTTCTTATTAATCCAGCCATCCGCTCGTCTCCTTTTAGGAGTAGTCCTCTATTTGCATATCCACCCTGCCCTCATTCCTGGAGGGTACTCTGAGTAGTACTCTTCATGCTGGTCATTCACGTTCACGTTGGTCCCTGCTCATCGAGCTTCATTCACAATTCTTCCAATATTTAATCTCAAGGGTCCGCCCCCCGGCCTTTGCTGATTTCCTTCAATATCTCTAGTCTGGTTCTGGTTTTGACCTCCAGAGACTTCTTGTAACAACCCAGGTTTGTAGATTACCTGTCAATATTAAATTATAACGGTAATTATAATTTAATATTGTGAATTAAATAAAAATTTGAGATTTGAATTTGTTTCTTTGAAATAAACAATGAATTTTGAAAGTAAAAATAAGAAAATAAAGTTAATAAGCTTTATTTTATTTGGTTAGTGTGATAATAAATGGAAAATGATTTTATTTTAAAGAAAATGTAATAATTAAATTAATTATTGCCCATTTGCGTCTTTTAATAATTTTTAAAAGAAGAATGTAATTTTAAAGGTGGTTTATTTAAATAAAAAGGTGGAAATTGGTTTAAAAATAGGATTTGGCTATAATTAAGTTTGGAAATGGTTTAAAATAATTTTCTAAGTGAGAAAAGTATTTTTGTTGAATTTTAGAAGTTGAAAATAAGGTTTTATTCACTTATTTGAGTAAATAGTGTATTTTTGTATATTAAAGAGATTTTAATAATTAAATATTTTAAAATATTTTATTTATATTTTTTATATGGTGTAAAATGCTTTATTTTATTTTTAGGTAAGTTCACATATTTTGTTTGGTTTAACAGCTTGAGAGAAATGTAATTTGTTCTGTAAAATAGTGTAACTTGTGCATAATTGTGTATGTACATGAATTAATTACTTAGGCCGTTTACTTTCTTTTTATTTTTGGGTCTTTTAGCCCACTTAGGACTTAGCCTGGTTAAGAAAAAAAGAAGTAATGTTTAGTTGTACGTTCATTTTAGTACATTCTTCTTCTTCGTTCTACTGAAAAGCAGTAAACCATTTTCTAATTTCTCAAATCCAACCTTTTTCTTCATTTTAGTTCTCCTAATTCAAGTCTTTTTCACTCTAGAATCTCAATCAAAGGTAATTAACTTCAAACTACTTAATTTCATCATAAATTTTTTTGTTACAGTGAAGATTTCTAATTTACTGCAAAATTATGGTTTGCATATACTGTTCTTCTTTTCTACAGGTCTTTAAGAGCTATAATCAAGCAAAAAGCTTCAATCTTTCTTCATTAATCCGGATTTTTGCCTCCACACAGCAAGGTGAGTTACAAAACTCACAAAAACTAGTTGATCCAAGCTCGAAATTGCTAGAAATTTGCTTTGTAATTTGTTTTTACTTTCAATTTTGTTTCTGTGTCAAAACCTTCTCTGGTTGGTACTTTGCATGCTAATATCTTTTGATTCTAGCAACCAAATGCCGATGAATTTCTTGCATTTGGTAGCTTACATATTGAACTCCATCGTTGCAAATTTGAAAAATACTGTCATTTTGTTGTTCAAAATAGTGGTAGAAAATCTACTCAAACATAGATTGTTGCTTGTAGAAATTGTTTTCTGAGTTACTGCAAACATGGCTAGAGTCCATGTTTGAGACAGCATATTCTTTCATTTATTACTAGAATTCATCGATTCTTTTTTTTTTGAAAGCTAAAGTTTTCTATTATATGCGTATTAATTTTCTGCTCATTCCAAGGTAATTTCTTTCTTCTTTTCATGCCTGGAATTTGAATCCAAGATGGTTTTCCCTAGGCATGTTTTTGTTTGTACTGTTGCAAACATGGCCCGAGTCCATGTTTGAGACAGTGTAACTTTTTCATTTCCATTCGGAATTCATTCATTCTTTATTTGTTTGAAAGATAAAGTTTTCTACTATGTGCATACCAATTTTCAATTTAATATGAGGTCGTTTAGTCCTCTGTTTCAGGCCTGTAAGTTGGATCTAAGATGGTTTTCAGGTCTGGCCATGTTTTTATTTTTGAATTGTTGCAAACATGGCCCGACTCCATGTTTGAGACGGTGTAACTTTTCATTTTCAATCGGAATTCATCGATTCATTTCTGTTTGAAAGACAAAGTTTTCTACTTTGTCCACACCAATTTTAAGTTCATTCAAAGGTAGTTTGGCTACCTGCTTCATGTTTGAAAGTTGAACCTAGAGAAGATTTCATACCTGGGTAGTGTGTTGCCGTAGCATTTTTATGTTCTTTTTCCGTCCGATTTGGACTTTTACTTCTTGTTCTATTGATATCTCTGAAATGTTTTGAGGACATGATATCTATCTATAGACTAATCAAATTTTGGAGATTTTGAAATTCAAATTTTTGGATTAAATTTGAATTGAATTCGAATATCGATTTGAGTGATTTTTTTGGGTTTTTATTCGTTTTCGAGCATAAATTTTTCCAAACCTTTTTGAAATAATTTTTAAAATAAATGGGCATTTTAAATTATTATTATATGATATTTTAAAGTATTTCAAATACAGAATCTATTTATTCTCGATAATAAGGGAATTTTCAAATATGGCTTTCAAAATTTGTATTAGAAGCTTGTTTTCTCAAGTAAATTATTTTATATATAAAATACACATTTTTGCACTATTCGAGCGAATAACAAGGAGAATTAAATGGTTTGGTAAGACATTTGGTATGGGAAACGTGCGTTTATCTTATCGGTTAATTGTCGACTTGTCTGCTTAATCGTTTTCACCCGCGGGTCGAGTTTACGGATGAGATGAGGTAAACTTTTTATTGCTTTGAGTGTGAAATTTACTACTGGTTAGTAAAAAGTTTAGTGCGAATGTGTGGTATGGGACACGCGTTAACATTGTTCGGATTCCTATCGAATAGTTTATGGTACATTTTCTAAGAGACGTATTTGCCAGTACTGGACCTTCGGATCATTTGTCCTTTGGGATGTTTGTCTATTAAGAGACATTTGTGATTGTGACATATTTTTCGTTCGGGATGTTTGTCTAAGAGACGTATTTATTTGTCCTTCGAGACGTTTGTTTAAGAGATGTGGCGCCTTACTTTGGGAGAATAGTACTTGGCGGCTTTGGCCATAAGCACGTGCTATATCTTTGAGATGATTTCATTGATTTTCTTATGATTTTCCAAGTGTATCGCCTTTTTACATTATTGGCCATTTGAGCCATTTGACATATTATATGGTGATTACATCTTTGGAAATTGAACTCCTTATCGAGTTCTATATTTGAGATTTGAGTTTGCCAACACTGGCTTTATTTGAGATTTTCCTTTTTGGCGTTAATATGAGATTTTTCTTTTGGCATTTATTTGGGATTATGGACTCCTATGTTGGAGATTTATATTTGATTGCCTTATGACGTATTTTGATATGGTGATTTCCTTGAGGTTGTTTTGAGTTGCCGATATAGCGGGTTTAGGATTTCTCCTCTTTGGAGTTATGTTTTTCACCTAAACCATATTTGATGTTTTTTGATACGACGATTAGATGAGGCATGCTTTTATTGTGAGGTTCATTATAGAGTTTTATCGCCTTTGATTTGCATTCATATTTATTGATATCCTTATATCACTTTAAATTACTATACCTACATAGTTATGCCACATGACGTAACCATGTACCCCCAAATTATTCCTTCTCACTTGAGAATATTATCACCTTGCCTTATGCTCATATTATCACTTATCTTTGTAAACTAATTTGTTTAGCTAGACTGACCAATGTATTTTATACACGGGTCAGACCGACATGTTTCAGGTTAGGTACCTTTATGGACTTAGTATATTCTACTTCCGTGTGGACTTATCTACTAGCCTTTTTTTAGTCTTTTTGTCGCTACTCTGATATATATATTGTTTTGACTCGTGTGTATATTATGGTCGTCATACCACTTATGATGTTTTATTGTATTGTACTGGGATGTATCAGTATATATGTATATATATTTGTTTGTTGTTCTGTGATGTGTTATGCATTTGAGTTATTGTATTTTGTTCTGATAGATCCTATGGCCACCTGTAGTTTTGTATTAAGAATTTATTGGATATGTCGATCCACCTGATAAAGGTAAAAAATATGAAGCACTAATCGTCATATTCAATACATATTTAAGACAAGACTATAGATGGTCGCTCCTAATTAGTCATATTCTCCGCATTATCAGACAGTATTACCCAATAACACTCTTTGTTATTGTGGGTCTCGGGATGGGGCATTACACTTATACAGCTCCGGTTCCTTGTTCTGTATTGCCAACAGCTATGGTTGGTCCATTTTTTTGACTTTGTGCTCCAACTTGTCCAATCTGCCCGAGTAGGTTTTGTATCATGTCCTCTTGCTTCTTCAGCATCATTTCATCTCTAGTAATATAGATCGAGGCTTGGTTAGCTCTAGAGGAAGCCTCCTGATTTCCTTCTTGCTGACTCCTATCCGCCCTTTGTCTCCTTGTTGATTGCTTTGCCATAATCTCCAGAATTTGAGTCCCTAAGTCTTTAAATCCAAAATCCAAGCTTTAGAATCCTTGACTGCTTGCTTTCTCAATGAAAGCACTAAAATGTTAGCGCCAAAATTGGTCACTAACACCCAAATCCAGACGAAAGCACCAAATTACAGTTATAGATCGTAGATAGAGTATATATAGAGACTATAAACATGAAGAACATTAAAAGTTAAACAGAAAGTAGTAATAACAGAGGATTTATAATGGTTCGGCGGACATTGGCTTACGTTCCCTCTAAAATTTCCCTCTTTATTGATATCAGAATCAATTATAGTTACAATTGGGAGTTTTTAAAACAATAATAGCAGAGTAGCCTTAATGAAGAAGAAGAAAGGAAACCAAATGAAGATCCCTTTTCTGAAGCCCGCCAGCTGTATTTATAGGCAAAATCTAGGTTACTGGGCATCTTGGGTGATCCGAGCTCATCACGACCATAGCCAAACCCATACCCTTTATCACGATCGATCCCGCATAGCCGACATGCCGACCTAAGGCGTTGCCATCGACCTAAAGCTTGCACTCCACCGACCTCGATGTTGAGAGCTCAATGCCCGAAGCAACCGACCCTAATCAATACGCTGACCCCAAAACTCCAACATGTCGATCCCTTTCCAAATTTCTGACCCAAAGATGCCGACCCGAAATTTGGAGGATGCCGACCCGATCCATTCCCTTCTATGCATATCCTATCTCCAAGCATTCCAATCCCATCTCCATGTGCTGATCCCATCTCCATGTGCCGATTCGAAGTAGAAGAGGCACTAACCTGGAGTAAACCAAAGCACGCCGATCAGACCCACTATTCAATGCCGACCGAGTGACTCAAAGCTTCCTTGCAAGTGACTCAAAGCAGGAAGCTTGAAACCCGAAGCAACTCCAATGATGACTTGAAGCAAACTCTAAGCAATCCAAAACAACTCGACTTTTGTTGAAACCTGTATTTCAAGTATCCCATTCCTTTTGTCCATCGACTATGTCGAATCCTGGCTTCATAATCATGTTTATCATCCATGATTGATCTTTGGTCCATCCAGTTGACTCAAACCAATCGTATTTCAGCCTTGATAACCGAGCAATCAATTTGGTCAAATTTGCCTGTCTACGGCCTTGCCAAAAGGTGGGTTAATAATAAAGTTAAGAAGTAATTCAATTATTAATTATTATTTAATTAAGTTAATTAGTTAAGTAATTAATTAATTATTAAATTAAGTGATTATTTAATTAATTTTTGATTAACTAGGGTTTAGATAATAATGAATTGATCTAACCTTAACTAAGATACATTAAGAAGTTAATTAGGACTTAACCAAGTTCGTTAAGTTAATTAAAGTTTAATTATGAATTAATCTTGATTTTTTTAAGATATAACTAGGGTTTAAGCTAATTAAATACACTTTGATATTTTCAATACTATTTTTAAACTTAATTGGGTATGTTTTAAATCAGTCTTCTTTTCAAGTGTTGTAATTTTATATTAAAGGATCTCATCGTCTGGACCATTAAGTAGCCAAATGAATTAAAGTAGTGATTATAAAACGTTGACATATTTTATGGGAAGTAAGTTGACTTCTGTTTAGTATAAATGTTGAATATCAGTTACGTAATAAACACAAGGAAGTTAACTTCAATAAGCGGGTCATGGTAACTTAAGCATATGGAATATGCTTCTATATGTACATTTTTCACCGATAATGGATGTATATATATTTGCAACTTGGACATTTACCTATGATTGATTGTATGTTATGTGTGAGTCCCTTACATATCTGATGTTTGGCAGTATTTACGTTATAACTTAGATAAATTAAGCCTAAATTTAATGATCTATTGTATCCATTAAGCCTTTGTTCAGTTTTGGAAAGTCAATGTTTCATTTTCTTTTAAAATGCTCTTCAAGGTTATTCTATTTTGACCAAGGTATTTGAAGAATGATTTGAATATATAAAGGAGTTTATGAATAATTTTGGAGTATTCATAAAAGGTGTTTTAGAAATAGTTTAGAATGTTTATAAAAAGATTTTATAAATGGGTTTGGATGTCTATAATGGGAAGTTTTATACAAGGTTTGAAAATTTATAAAGAAGTTTGTATAACCGGGTTTAAATATTTATAAAGTGTCTCATTTTAAGTAAGGATGTTGATAAATGTTTTGTAAACGGATTTGGGTTAAAGCAAAAAGAATTTCGTTGGGAAGGGAAATTTATAAAAGGATTCATTGAAGATAATTACAATAGGAATTCGTGGTTTGGATTTCTCGAGGCTGCCCTTTTGAAAATGGTGGTGTGGAACATCTGTTCCACACATAACACTGAAGGAATAGTGCTTAGAGTTACCATTTTCTCCAATTTAAATAATATAGTTAAATCCGTTTAAGAGATTTGGATATGGGGAAATCTTATGAATTTTTTGTGAATATACTTATGTAAAGGAGAAAATTATATGAATGTTGATAATTTTTTAGAAAAGGATATTTATAAATGAAAATGGTTTTGAGGCTTAGTGATTGTTTTAGGTAATTAAATCTCTAGATCTTGTTATTGTTATTTGGCTGTCAAATAATCAATTATCAAATTTGGTCTAATTTGACTTAGGAAGCGTGGAGCCTCACCTCTATACCCATGCTAGCCAAGGACACTACGGGGTAATGTCGTCAACTAGCATGAAGAATAAGGCTCTTCAGGACCGACCATCCGTGTAATTGCTCTGTGCAAGCACTGATATGTCAGATAGTATAACATGCATTTCATTTCAAGAGGAAATCTGACACATCGATAAAAACTCAAAGCTACTACACAGTGGCTATGTGGTCTTCGGAAACAAATATAGATATAAACATAACATAAATCAATCACAGATGTTCATATCTCAAAGGCAGAAATAGATATGAATATAACACATAGAAGTATTCATCAGAGTAGTGGTCAAATAAGATCCACAATATCACAAAGAATAGATACAAATGGTAGACAAAAGAATAAGTATACATCAAAGAGTCTCTATCTCGAATGTACAAAACAAAAACTACTAATCCAAAGTAGTTAGCCAAAAATCAGGCGACAATCCCTGATAAGAACTCAAGTTGAAGCAAATGTAATAACTCGGTCTGACCCGAGTATTATTTAATAAGAAAATAATAAACGAATCAGTCTAGCTATAAATATCAAATAAAAATGAGATAGGATAAGAGATATGATAAAAACATATGATAACAAAAATGTCATACTGCGACAAGCATGCATTAAATAACAACAAAAACCATACAGTATCTCAAGAAATCTCAAAGCACTAAAAAGAATGTCATATTCTTTATTTTATTCACCAAACCACAAATATTGACAAACATATCAATGTCAATCGTAAAAGTTGGTGAAATAAAAATTCTAGAAATCATTAATTAGAAATCTAGAAATTACAAAATGGGGAGGCCTATCACAAAATGGGAGTATAAAAACTCGCCAACACGCGTATCACAAACGGAGCGCTATTCCATGGTCGCTAACCATAAAATTTGAGCCGAAGCACCACAAAACGACCCGAAGACCTTTGAGCCGAAGCTCCACAAAATGGTCCGAAGACCTTTGAGCCAAAGCTCCACAAAACGGTCCGAAGACCATGGGTCGCTACCCCACAAAATTGAGCCGAAACTCACACCAAAGGATTTTCGCAGATCCACAAGTGTAAATCACAGCAAGCTAGTAAATAAATGAGTTAGGCTTCATGTCCCATAACCACTGGCTTAACTTAATTATTTGCGAACAACTTATAGACTTCCACTCGAAAATAAGTGTAAATTACACTAAGCTAGTAAATATATGAGTTTAGCTTCATGTACCATAACCACTGGCTTAACTTAAATATTTACGAATAGATTGTAGATTTCCACTCGAAAGTTGTCACAAGAGTTCAATTGAACAAGTCCAAGAATTAACCGACAAAGTAAACACAAGTGTTTCATACCACTTGTTTTGCTAAGCCATTTAATTATATTTCTCATACGAATGAGGTAAAGGTTTGTGTATACTAATAGGTTGGAAAACGGTTTTATGAACGAGCATTATATTGAAAATAGTGTTGAAATTATTTTTATGAAAGAGTTTTAATATTTACTATTGGTATAGAAACCTTTGTATTTTAAAGTGACAAACCACTAAAATGATTGTAAAAACAACCAATCATCAAAGAATTCACATACGAAGACGTGAATCAAGTCCATAGAAATCGATACCAAATCCATCAAATTGGATATTCTCAAAAAAAAACCAAAGAAGAAGTCATCAAAGTCGATAATAAATGATAACAACAAATCGGATAATCACGAATCAATAAAAATTGGAATCTCAAGCAAAATAGGAAAATTGGGATGAAGCAAGCAGGTCAGTCGACTGGACACTGAGTTCAGTCGACTGGTCCAATGCCTAGAAAACTCTCGGGTTCCAGGTCAGTGGACTGGACTCAGAGAGTCAGTCGACTGGACCGTGTTTTCCAGTATTTCTAGGCTAGCCTCCAAGGGGCAAAATCCCAAACAATTTGTGATTTGTCGAGCAATGGGCGCTAGGGGTTTATGCAATCGGCAACCCAACCCTACAGGCTCTTCGATACGCCACCAAAAGCATGATCAAACATCAAAGCTAAGATTTTTAAAGATTTAACTTCAAAACACCAAAAATTGAAATATTCATAAAACCAATTCAATCAAAAGCAAACGAACATGAATAGATGTTAGTAATTCATACCTAACAATAAAGATAGATATAGACATATGTATGAGATAAAAATCACACCTTTTACTCAATAAGAAGGAAGGAGAAGCTTGGAAACAAAGGAAGATCAACCACTCTTCAATCTCAACTCTAAAAGCTTTCAATCTATGCTCATAAGAAAATATTTCCTAAGTTAGGGTTTAGGAATTTTTGAAAATGGAAGAGGGATTGAGATGGAGAAGTTGCTTACCTATGCTTCTCTTTGAATTTGGAGCTAAAACTTGGATTTGTAAATGAAGCTACGGCTTAGGAATTTCCATTTCCAATCTCTTCCCCCATTTATCTAAAGCTTGAAGTGTTAGGAATTATTATAAAGGAATGAAGAGGAGTGGAGTGGACTTGGGTTGATAAGTTGGGGTTAATGGGCTGAAACCCAAACCCAAAGCCTTAAATGAAAATGCCGAAATCCTAGCTAACTCCAAACGTATCGATGTTTATACTCAAAAAGGTCGCAAAGGGTATTTTGGACTCAATGAAAGTGGTCTCGAGTCCTAACTCGGCTGTTTGCAAAAAGTAGCTGTTCGGAACTAAATCCGACTAACGATGCTATATTTAAATAAAATATTTAAATATACAATCGTAAAATATGCGAGTTGTTACAGGAAGTATGAATGTAGAATTCGAGTTTTCGACAAGGACTCGAATACTTAGTTCTAAAAGAACCAGGAATGAGTCAACCGGATGTATCGGTTGTTGCTATAGAGAGATCGAGATCAGATTTATACTTTTGAAAGCCACTTCGAACCACATGTACATTCAAGTAAAAGACATTTTGATGATGATTGAAGATAGTGCTCTTTGTAATGCAAGGGTTACTGCTACTAAACCCGAGGATGATTCCAAAACGGATGTAGTAGAGTTAGTGCCTTCGGTTTCGTTTACACCAAGAACGAACTTGTATGGATAAATGCTAGCATTGCATTGTTTCTTGGAGGGCAGTTTAGAATTCCAAGATGGATTGCAATTCAGAAAGGTAAAGCATAGTTTGAAGCCCACAACCAAGAGGAATGGAAAAAGCAGGTCATGTAGCGGAGCTATGTGGTAAGCTACCATTATGAGCGGTCACCCTATTTTAGATGTCCCTTTCAAAGTTGGTTTGCGTGCAAACACCGTGGAAGTATAAGGCTTCGGTGTCAAGGAGGCGAGGTAATCCAGTCTGCCATGTTGAAGGGTTAGCCGACTCTATGTTAGCATCGGTGCATTTTCTAACGGTGTACCATTGGAAGGCAGTCCCTTACCTTGCCATTGTTGGAATCCAATCTCCAATACGTGCCTTGTGGGTTTGATTGTAGAGTCTAGTGTTGAAATGTGAGATGCAAGTATTTAAGCTATTTCCTTTATTTACTTTAAACCTAGACACTGATAATATCACTGGATTTGGATATAAAATGTTTTGATTATTGTAAGATAAAAACCCATTCATTTTTATATGCGATGTGGTCTTACGAGATAGCCTTTGTTTGAAAAGTTTTCAAACGTAAGTTTCAATGTTACTTGTTATGAGTTTTACTCACGCTACTTTACCAGACTAACCCGAGCGTTATTCCATGTAATGCTTGGGTCAGACCGAGCATATTTTCCCAGGTTTAGCTGGATACTTAGGAGCTGGAGAGGAGCTGGATGGTCAAGACGTATTCACGTATATTTTTCTTTCGCTGTATTATTGAGTCTATATGTTTGTCAATGTAAGGATAGGTTTCTATAACTGTCCAAATTTAGGATAAGTCTATTATACTTTGATGTTATATGAATAAAGATGTTTCATTTTTGTAAAGATCATTTTCGTATTATATATTATTAGCCGCGTTGCGAGATTCTATATGGTTTAGTTTTCTTCTGTCTTCTGCCTTCTTCTTTCAACCTAACAAATCGGTATTTCCGGCACTTGAATGTTTGGCATGTGATACAGTGGACGTATTAGTGTCAATTTTCGAGGGTCGAAAAATATAGTTCTTTACAAAAAAAATTAAACAATATTTAATAATATAAATAAAAACTTGCCTTTTACAACATTATCAATAAGATAATTAATTAACTAATTTTAAAACGTCACTTATAAATACTTAATCTTAGATTTGTTATAAAATTAAAGTTATTTATATTTAGAACTTTACAAGTAAGGAAAGTGGCTTAGTGACCACAATGGTACTAAATCAAGTTAGCATTTATTCCAATTTCAACTTTCTAGTCACATAACAGGTATTTACATAAGCAACATATAAGTCATAAAATCAATTTGCAATTTCTAGCTAATTCATCACTTATCCAATACTAATTAATCAACATATTAACTAACTAACATATGAATAGATGTATAACTAAATATAATAGAAAAATGTGGATTTATTTGGCTAAACAAATGTCATTAGTAAGCTACACAATTTATTTATAGCAAAATGGTGTTTTATTCTACTCAATAGATGTCCAAAATAATCTAATTAATTTAATTTAAGAGATCGGTGTTTATTATTTGGCCAAATAGATATCGCCAATAAAATTATAATTCATTAACTACATATTATTTAAATAACCTAATTTTAACCTTTCAATATTAACTTGCTGCTAAATTGTACAACGCTAAAACTATCAACAATCTATATCAAAGTGTTGTACTCGTCAATACGAGTGTAACGCAAAAATCCATGGGTCTTCAAACGGAGGAGTTATGTATTTTTAAAATTGTTGACATACTTGGTTAATTTATTTAAAAACGAAACATAGATTTTAATTCTCATCAAAATGAATGGGCTCGACCTAATACCTATCACCAAAATATGGTAACCTCTTCCCTTCCAAAAAAAAATCCCCAAACTGACTTTCCCTCCTCCACAAAATCAAACTTCTAGGCACCGAAACCAATGTGCACCACATGCATGTGCACATATCATCCTCGCCACCAATCAACCATTAAAGACAACCCATGCATCCACCTGGCCACACTCGTTCCACAGACACCCTTACCATCCACTCTGATTAACTCGATCAAAATCCAACCCAGAATATCAAATCCAAGTCGCGTTCCAGGTTTTAAAATTGCCTCGCCCCAAGAGCCTCGGCTAACTTCAGTCACCAACGCATACTCCATCACAATCCACGGCCTTACTCCACTCCTTAGAGCCACCCTAGGCGAGCTCGATGGCCGTGATCACTGCCAATGGCCTCGAATTCGTACCCAAATGAAACAGCAAGTAAAACTCTAAGCCGACCTCCTTTGACCAGCATAAACCAGTGAAATTGATGCCTTTACCTCCTACAGATCCCCCAAGCTCCAACATTGCTCCTTGTCACCGTCGTTCACCCCTACGACCACCTTCTTATCGAAAATTGATTTATGATCAAAAACTGATCATCTCCTCGCCATGCCAAAATCCAACACCCTAAAATCATAAAATTATCCATTAAAATCATGATTTACCTGGACGAATATAGCCACAGACTCTGTTCATCGATTCATGTTTGCTGAAAAACCGACAAAGACAGACTATGTACTGTTATTGACAATTTTCTAAAAATATACTTGGTGAAGTATTCAACAACTATTTTTAAAAATAGCTAGGGATCAAAACTAACAACTCTCTAGTTGATTGCAAGAGCAAATTCAAAATTGTTTATGAGCTGTTGATTTTAGAAGGTGAATAGAAGCATGTTAGACTAAAAATAGCGAACAGACCCTTGTTACTTACTATAAACTACTTTCCCATTTTTAAACTAAATATCGCTTAAAAGTTAGATATTTTTTAAACATTATTATGAGCACGAGTATTATAACAAAGCCATAACCAGTATTATCAACAATTTATACAACATTCAAATATTAGACAAGAGGTGGAAATCTCACCTTTCTTTTTCCCTTGCTTTTTCTAAAATTCTTGGAATGTTTGATCTTAAGGCAAATATAACTTTTGAGTTTTAAAAGAAGAGATTTTTCAAATTTCAAAATAAGTAGAGAGGACGAAAAAGTAGGTTAAAAAGATGAAGTATAAAAATGAAATAACAATTGAAAGATGTGTATCTACGTATATAATGTTAAATAAATAAATGAATGAAAATAAAAGTAATACGGAGATGGTTAATGTAACACCCCGTAATTTGATGTTAGTTATTTAACTAATTATTTAGTTAGTTAATTAGACTCCAAAAATGGAATTTGTGCAAATGATGAAATTTGACCGCGAAACTTACATCATTGCGTTCGTGGCGAAATTTTGAGCAACTTTCATATTTGGATTTGCATGTCTCACAATCTCTTCCAAAATATTTCTCTTTTGATTTATACACACACGATAGGGTACTGATATATACTTATTAGATCCAGAATAGTTGAAGTTAGAATAAAATAGGTTGGAGGAAGAAGAAATAAATTGAAAGTAAATTGGATTCTTATCTGAATTCTCTATGGAGTTTCTGAAACTAATTTGAAGAGATAAAAATGGTAGAGTTTTATCGTATTACTCAAAATAATATGATTAAAATTGGAGAGGATGGGGTTTTATTTATAGGAGTTGAAACGCACCATAACTGTATGGTGGAAGTAGGTAGGAAACGGGTAAATCTGCATCATACAACCGAATAAAACATTGCTTCAAACCCTAGCTGTCATTGGCAACTTCTATTGCAAAGTGGTAGAGCGCCCTTGGGTGACCGGTCGATCGATGTGGTCGATTGTTTGACCTATTCTAGTCGACCGCTCCTTCTATTCAAGGGATTTTTATTTATTTCTGTTGCCATATTATTTTTTTACCCTAATTAACTTTTTAACATTAAACGTTTACTAAACGTATACTTAAGCCCCAAACTAATTTTTTGAAAATTAAACCCTACATTTGATCTCATTTGAATTTGAATTCAAACTAAATTAGTTTAATTCTGAAAACTTCAAACGCTCAAAACTTCTTCGTTTGAGCTCCATTTTCTGCATATTGTATACGGAAACATGCAAGAATTTCATCATGAGCACAATGAAATAACTTTCATTGTCAAATTCTAACCTTTATAAAATTCTCACATTCAACCTTATCATATTTAATTCAATTTAATCCATTTAATTATGGTTCATTTTACGGGATATAACATTCTTCCCCTCTCAAAAAAGATTTGGTCTTGAAATCTTCCAAGGGGTGAACAATATAACGTGCAATAACATCCATGTTATAAAACTAAATTATCTACACAACCATTTACTCAACCTATAGTGCAATGTGGTTTTGTACTGCAGACATACTAAAATAAACTCAATCTTAGCGTGAGTGTGTAATCGTGTCATGAAAGTATGTATGCAAATGACCTAAACATGCATAAAATTTCTACATGAGTGTAAAGTGGTTGTGAAAAAGTCTAGCAACCATCTCTTAATATCACATCTAGCAACCACGATGCAATTAAAATCCTAATTTTGGAGAGAAAATTTCCCAAGGAAAGGTTTTGGACGAAGAGTCCTTATGCCTCCCATCAGATTTTGTCACCATTGTACTTGAACCAATCTAATTCTTTATTGCGGAGCCTTCGAGTTCCATGCTCTACCATGCACGCAGTGGCACAGGATGTTATTAGCTCCATCTTAAAATCTCCCAATTGATTAGACTCTACAACAATTGTGATGCTATGAAGGTATTTCCTCAAATGCAAAAACATCATGGACTCTAGCCAACATAAAAGTTTTCTTGTTTTTCCCATTTTGTAAAAAGGCCCAAGTACTGTCTACTTTCCAACTATCCAAAACGCACGTTGCCTAATTAGTTTTGACTTTTTAAAGTCTTGTAATGCAAATCTGGTCCAAGCAGAATATGTTGGTGGTTTCCCATCCACAATTTGACAATTTGCATGGCCTCCCTAAAAAAATGCTTCAAGGGTGCCATACTAATCGTCTATAAATGACTACGATCCTACTTAATTCTACTAAGGGTAAATGCTATTCCTAAGGTCCTCCGAAAACCAAGATGCAAGCTCTCAAAAATTCCTCCATGTTCCTATCCGTTCCTTCAGTTTGTCCGTCGGTCTTATGTAACGTACGCAATTTTTCGTTGCCGGAAAACCGAATAGTTATGGGTTTAAGAAAAAGAAAAGGACAGAAGAAGAGAGAAGAAGATAGGAAGATAGGGAGAAAAGAAAATAGAAAACATAGAAAATAGAATGGAACAGAAAAACAACAGAACAACATTAGAATCTCACAATTCGCAGCGGAACAACATATAATAATAAATGAATAATCTTTAAACAAAGAACTATATCAGTTATTACATTACATTACATTACATTTCATTACATCATATCATCAGAGTGTACAACAACAATAAACAGTGCAGCGGAAAAAGAAATACTATATAAACTAGTAATACGCCATGCCATCCAGCTTGCCTCCAGCAACTCCAGAATATCCTGATAAACCTTAAACTCTTGACTGCCCGTGTGGAAATTGGTGGGCACCCAGAGTTTAGGAAGGAAAACAATAAACTCCAAGTCAGTCATGTGACTGGTGTGAGAACTCAAAACAGTTTATTTATCTTTAAAATAAAAATAGAGGAATATTTTTAAATCAATTCGCAATGCTTTTAAAAATGAGACTACCATAAGGCCTCCCGCACACACACACACAATGCAAACGCAGAATCGAAGGAGATTTCTCCTTATGATAGTCAAAGATGCTTGATACGCATTTAAAAGAACATTTGATATTATTACTAGTGCATAGTGTAGGAAAAATTTATTTCGAAAGTAGAATATAAATCTTAGCCAACATAGACATTTCGAACTATGCCTACTATAGCTACCATCCAAACAGTGGTGACCACCATAAGTGAATGGCAGGTTCTACAACTAATACCGTACAAATTTTCATATTGGGAATTGGATTTCCAACGAATCATCAGGCCAAGGAACTTCCCATTGCCACATGAGAATGCCTCTGGATGTACATCCCCGAAAACCAAACCGGATCTCTACCAACACAAGGCCGGGTTACCCCTAACTGAGTAACAACTGACCGAATATGCCATCCCCCGGTCCTTTGGGACCTTTTAACCGAGCGCTCGTAATTAATTCACACAATCATAACAAAGTGTTTTCAACATGAGTAAGTATCTGGGCTCCATACCATGATACCACCCTTTTCCAGAAGGAAATGCACACATCCTAAAGGGCGCTACCCCTCATAACCTTGCCGCATCTTTCCTGTTTTGACCATTCACGGGGTGTGAGGCTCGACGAAGTCACGTCCACAAAAACATACTTTATACAAAAGCCATGCTTTGGGTCAACAAATGATCATAGAAATGATCACCAAGATAGACGATCAAATAAACGATCCTATCACAAATCATTTACAGCAACACTCAGCATGTCGCATTACCAAATTGGGAATATATCGCTGATAACATTCAACTACATAACCTCTGAGCTCGTACGTCTCAGAGAAGGGTGTTAAGCTAAAAGAATAAATTCTCCACCACCAACAGAAATATATTTGAAAGAAATCTGCTTTATATCTCAACTTGTAACGTCAGACATACAATCCATACAAGTCTGTTCCGGGCTCGAACAAAACCGAAGGCACTTCTTACGAAGCCCTTGCAATCCGGGTATTCACAATCCCGATCGAATTTCCCATCACTTAGGAAATCTCTATACCAGGAGCTACCCAGTGCAGAGACAATCGATAGGTCATCCTATCGCTTTCGCAAATACTCGGTCTTCAACACCGATCTTCAAATGCAATTCATAACGACGTATCACATATTCGGAATGGGTTATACGACCCCATGGTCCTTTCCCGGTTAACCCGAATAGTGAGCGCTTATTCAAAAATAAGTGTGGCATTCAAATTCAAACAAATCACATCAAATACCCATTCAAAGGGAAATATTGATAGTCGGTTATTTAACTATCAAATGGATATGCACAACATCACCAGTTTCCAAATAATTTTCCAAATTATTTATTTTCCAAAATATCTTCACTAGATATATAATTTCACACTTCAAAAATAAATCAATATTTATTTTTAAACAAGTTCCCCTTTCTTTTATAAATTCCATAGTGAATTTATATTTCAAAATATCTATGAATATACGATTTCAATTATTCATTTCAATTTATCTTCAAAAAGATAAATTCTCAAAATATTCACTTTATATTGGAAAAACATTTCCATACTTATTTATTAAGTAATTCACAATCTTTTATTTTCAACCTTTGGAAAATATTCAATATACTTAAATCGAAATTAAGTATATATTTCATTCTTTAAGGAAATCATGCTCTTAAACATATTTATTTGGGCCAAAACGAATGTTGCGTAAAACCTCGTTACGACAACCCAAAATCACTAGCATAGGGATTCGAAATTAAAATAGATATATAAATCCCAATACTATACAAAATATTTCCTTTCGGAAATCATTTACTATAACAACAGTGTTACAGTCCACCGTTTCCTTTTTATTTCTCGAAAACGTCTATTTCAACAATAGATGTTGAAATCTATGGTTTCGAATCTTAACATATTTAAAACATCGTTAGATCGTTTTAATTCAATTTAAACATCTCATTCAAAACAATTTTCTTTAACATATTATTCACTATTCAAAAACGTGAATATACTACGCTAATCAATTTCATCCTTTTATACATTTCATTTTAAAGGATTATTCACAGTCAAAAACGTGAATATAACTCCATTAATAGGTTTCAACAATTTTCTTATCAAAATAAGTCGTTTGCGAATTTATAAAACAACGTTTCTAAATTCCTTTATTAACCTATTCCAGTTTATAACTCAATTATAAACTAAAAGTCCATATTATAAGTTAAATGCTTATAAAACGATTATTTTACAAAATCGTTCTTTTAAACTTCATAATTATAAATCTTATAACTTATAAGATTGTTTGTTTATCCAAAATTCATTCTTTCTATAACTTTATAAATTTTATAAACCTACTGTTTATAAAGTTTCATTTATAACTTCACCGTTTATAATTTTATAAATTTCATTCATTTATGAAATTCATTTTCACTTCATTCCAACACTTATAAAAACTCGTTTTAAAATGTCAATATTTCAATTTATAAATATCCATTTATAAATCTCTTATATAAATCAATTCATATTAATCTTTAAAACGTTTTTAAACTCCTTTATTATTTCACCCTTTTGATTCATAAAATAATTAAATTTTATAAATCCTATATTTAAACTTTTCACAATAAATTCTAAAATCCCAATTTAACTATTTTTATAAAATTATTAGCATCATATTCTCAAAAATCAATTTTTTACTATATTTCACAAAAACCATAATTTTATAACTTTGAAAATTATAACGTTTATTTATTTAAAATAGATCAAATTCCAAACATATAGTATATTTTCAAAAATCACTTTATAAATCATTTTAAAATTCCAAAATTTGGTCTAGTGATGCTACACACCAAATAGTCAATCACGACAACAATGACATCATATATCGTATATGATAGTCCATCAAATATCAAAATATCTGAAATCAAATAAAAACTATTGAGGAATCCAGTTGGATCCCTCCAACCTGTTTTCCTGCATTCACAAACATTAGCACAATACCAATTTCGCTCCAGTACGAAATTATCGCGGTATATGGGATTTAAAATATTATCCGCTTAATAACGGCGCAATAGGGTCTCATCCGCTAAACAAAAAATGCGGGAAATCAATAACTCCAATATATACATATGCCAATATATATATATTGCTCCTATATATAATACCAATTTCACTGTTTATGAAATATTCGCGGTATATGTTTTTATTAAATAACATTCGCTTACTATAATGTCTATTTTAACAATCAATAGATAACAATCATCATTCAAACATGCATTCAAATATTTTAAATCTAACTATTTAAAATAAAATCGAAACTGATTCGATTGAGTGAGAAGTTCTCACCTTGATTTCAATTTCGTTTTAGCGATTTATTTCGAATAAAATTAAACGGACGTTTAATTTTACCCAAAATTCTCACTAACTCCAAACGACTCCAATCCATTTTCATCGTGTAGTGCTCGTCCATACGATTCCAACGCAACTGGTTTCGCGCGTTTTCGACCTCGTATGAAAAAGTTATGAATTTTATAAGTTTACACGTATTTATATTAACTAATTTACAACAATTATTAACTAATTTTAACCTAGCAAGATCATGGCCGTTAGATCCTACACCAACACATCACAGCCGTGCGCAACTTTTCCTTCTTCCCCTTCATCACGTTCGCGTTTGCTGGTAACAAAACCGAACCCATAATCAACATTAAACCCTAATACACGCACCCCCCAAACGACGACGAAACCCGATCATCTCGCCACCTTTCGAAGCGCCTTCTCCTCCCTGATGCTCGGCCAAAGCCTTGTGACACTCGGCCCTATATCTAGCTTGAAAAACGTGTGCAAAGTTCACGCGTTCAACTGCAAATTGCCGTCGATCGACTCAATATTATCCGATCATCACCGTTGAGAACGTAGAGCTCGTGATGCTCTACATCTTTGCTGTTGGAAGTTGCTTGAATTAATGAGTGGATTCGAAGAAATTGAGGGAGGAAGGTCATTGATTTTCGGCCTTAGGTTTTGTTGGTGGCGGCTGAGCAAAAACTAGGGCTAGGGTTTATATTTTTCTCAAATTTAGTGAAATGTTGGTCTATTTATAGAAATTAAACGACACTATTCATCCGGGTTTTCAAAACTCCGATTCACGCGCCGTAACCAGCGTTTCTAGGGTTTACCCCTCGTTCCGGACACAATGGAACAGGTTTCGAAAGCTAATTCGGACATCTGTGCGAGTTATGGCAGTAAACGTTCAATTTAAATTAAACCGATTTAAGCGATTTTCTAGGCGTTTTAATTTGTACCGGACAAACGGTAAATCCAATTGACACGAAATTTGAAACCTTACAATAATATCACATTACGGATCCGATGAAACTAGTTTCGTCGAAATCCGAGACTTTTTGAAAAATGGCTATTTTAACTCGCCAAATTAAAATTAAAAATAATTCAATGCGTTTCGAGCTGCCACGATCAAACGATAACTCCGATTGACACGAAAATTGAAATCTGGTAATAACTAACTATTACGGATCCAATGGAACTAGTTTCGTTCAATTCTGAGACTGTTCAAAAGTTGACTATTTTCACTAGTCGATTTAAATATTAAAATATTCAATTTTCACAAATTAACTCTCAATTCGATTTTAAAAGTTCTAAAATATCGTTCTAACTTCAATATGATAAAATAAAATTTTACAAATCATTTTCAATCATATTTAACCCGATTTTCAATTATTTCCATAATTTAACGTGTTAAATTATCGATTTAATTATCCAATTAAATCCAATAATTCAAATAAAAATTTATTTGACTTATAAATTCACTTATTAATATTTAAAATTAATTAAATATTCAAATTTTAATTATCAAAAATTCTGGGTCGTTACAATCTTCCCCCCTTAAAAGAATTTCGTCCTCGAAATTAACAAGTAAGAAAAGTTACAGAATTTATTAACTTTCCAAAATCCATAATTAAACTTCTTACAATCTTTACTAAGTTTTCAAATCATACTTAGTTATCTTTTCAAAAACAATTACTATTGTTTAACTTTCAATTCCAAATCAAAGTTAAAGTTTTTCAAAAATTTTCCAATTTTCTAAAAAAATTTCTAACGCCTTTAAATTTTCGAAAAAATTCGCCATAGTCTCCTTTGCGCGGTTCGATCCGAAAAAAAATGACAGTATATATATCACAAATATACATCTCATCAAGTAATGAGGCATCCCGAAGGGAAAATTATAAAAGTACGGTATGTAATCCGAGATATGTACCTTATATTTTATTAGCAAGTATACACGGCTAATATAGCGCGAAAGCGAGCTCCAAATGCGAAGCAAACGCGATCCGCACCTACTAATCACTCAACAAACAACATGAGAACATGCATATATGAAAATAATCTCAATATACAACATATATCTCCATAGCAACTATATATGTTAACATAGCAAATGTAGTAAAGGCAACAAATGCAAACATCAACCAACTAGCATTCAACAAATTCATAACCAATAAATATTCATTCATATTCTCATTAATATTCAATGAAATGGTTTTCAATTTAATCACATTTGATTTATTAACAGTGGATGTTTTTACTAACATTCTTTTTCAATTAGTTTATATTCACTAATTCATATTCAAGTTGGTTCACTTCCAAATCAAATTCAATTCTATTTAAGATTCACTTAACTTTCAATTGAATTTCTATTACTTTAGCTTTTAATTTCATTAACACTTAATGAATTATATACAATCAACTAACTAACAACCATATAACAACCAATGTATATTAATTGCAACCAAATTCCTTTGCTTATATTCATTCAATTATTCAACTTCTCATAACATTAGATTTTAATGAATTAACACTTGCATTCATTACTCCATTCCAATTTATTCACATTCAATTGATTAATATTCAATCCATTCATTCAATTCAAAATATCACTTAAGTTATATTCCATTTAATAAACATCACTTGGTTTTACATAACTTAAATTCCCACTTATAAATCAATTCAGATTTGATAAATATATTCATATAGTTTCACTTCTTATATATATAAGTTTATATCACAATTGTAATTCACTTTAATTATAATTCAATTCTTATAATTCATTTGCTTATACAATTCTTCTTTGATTTAGATTATTCAAACAACTAAATAATCAACTTATATACACTTTAATAATTCTGAAAAATTATTTCTTTATATATAAAAATATAATCAAGGTAAAATTATTTCATTTACCCAATTTAAAATCAATATTGTGCCGAATTGTTCTATTCAAGTGTTTAGAAACCCCTTCGGCATAGTCTTGCGGACCACGCTGACGAAAGTTCATATACCACTCAACAAACCAATCATCACAATATAAAACAATTCTATATTTTCACTAACAAATACGCACTCGTATCTATTATTACACTCAAACTCATTCTAGAGCACTGCTGACTCTATCTCTAATGAGTAATACCCAACAGAACCATGGTTGTCGCTTAACCATAAGCTCTGATACCAAATGTAACGTCCCGAAATAATTTTCGACTTTCGAAAATTCAACATCGATACTCACTTTATCGACTGCCGAGAAATCGAAGGCCGGAAATGTAACGCCCCGAAAATTTTCGACTTTCGAAAATTCGACATCGACACTCACTTCATCGACTGTCGAGAAATCAAAGGCCGAAAACCGAGATGTTATGGGTTTTAAAAAGAAAAGAAAAGAAAGAAGAGAGAAAAAGAAGAAAGAAAAAGAAAAATAGAGGGAAAAGAAGATAGACAATTTTTTTTGAAAACAGAGAATTAGAAAAACAGAAGATAGAAAATTTTAAAAATAGAACGGACAGAAAGGAAACAACAGAACAACAAGAACAACAACAGAATCTCACAATTCGCAGCGGAACAACATATAATAATAAATGAGTAATCTTTAAACAAAGAACTATATCAGTTATTACATTACATCACATTTTATTACATCATATCATCACATCAGAGTGTACAACAACATACAACAACAAACAATGCAGCGGAAAAAGAAATACTATATAAACTAGTAATACGCCATGCCATCCAGCTTGCCTCCAGCAACTCCTGAATATCCAGAATATCCTGATAAACCTAACTCTTGACTGCCCGTGTGGAAATTGGTGGGCACCCAGAGTTTAGGAAGGAAAACAATAAACTCCAAGTCAGTCATGTGACTGGTGTGAGAACTCAAAACAGTTTATTTAACTTTAAAATCAAAATAGAGGAATATTTTTAAATTAATTCGCAATGCTTTTAAAAATGAGACTACCATAAGGCCTCCCGCACACACACACATGCAAACGCAGAATCGGAGGAGATTTCTCCTTATGATAGCCAAAGATGCTTGATACGCATTTAAAATAACATTTGATATTATTATTAGTGCATAATGTATAACAAATCATTTCGAAAATAAAGATATAAATCTTAGCCGACATAGACATTTCGAACTATGCCTACTATAGCTACTATCCAAACAGTGGTGACCACCATAAGTGAATAGCAGGTTCTACAACTAATACCGTACAAGTTTCGTATTGGGAATTGGATTTCCAACAAATGATCAGGCCAAGGAACTTCCCATTGCCACTGAGAATGCCTCTGGATGGACATCCCCGAGAACCAAACCGGATCTCAACCAACACAAGGCCGGGTTACTCCTAACTGAGTAACAACTGACCGAATATGCCATCCCCCGGTCCTTTGGGACCTTTTTCCGAGAGCGCTCTCTAATCAATTCACACAATCATAACAAAGTGTTTTCAACATGAGTAAGTATCTGGGCTCCATACCATGATACCACCCTTTTCCAGAAGGAAATGGACACATCCTAAAGGGTGCTACCCCTCATAACCTTGCTGCTTCTTTCCTGTTTTGACCATTTCCGGGATGTGAGGCTCGACGAATTCACGTCCACAAAAACATACTTTATACAAAAGCCATGCTTTGGGTCAACAAATGATCAACACAATGATCACTAAGATAGACGATCAAATAAATGATCCTATCACAATAATCAACACAATGATCATTTCAGCATCACTCAGCATGTCACATTACCAAACTGGGAATATATTGCTGATAACTTCAACTATATAACCTTTGAGCACATACGTCTCAAAGAAGGGTGTTAAGCAAAGAATAAATTCTCCGCCACCAACAGAAATATATTTGAAAGAAATCGGCTTTATATCTCAAATTGTAATGTCAGACATACAATCCATACAAGTCTGTTCCGGGATCGAACAGAACCGAAGGCACTTACAAAGAAGTCCTTGCAATCCGGATATTCACAATCCTGATCGGATTTCCCATCACTTAGGGAGTCTCTATACCGTTGCAACTCAGTGCAGAGACAATCGATAGGTCATCCTATCGCTTTCGCAAATACCGGGTCTTCAACACCGATCTTCAATGCAATTCACAACGACGTATCACATATTCGGGATGGGTTATACGACCCCATGGTCCTTTCCCGGTTAACCCGAATAGTGAGCGCTTATTCAAAAATAAGTGTGCATTCAAATTCAATCAATTCACATCAAATACCCATTCAAAGGGAAATACTGATAGTCAGTTATTGAACTATCACTGGATATGCACACATCACCAGATTCCAAATAATTTTCCAAATTATTTTTTTCCAAAATATCTTTACAAGATATAAAATTTCAACACTTCAAAAATAAATCAACATTTATTTTCAAACAAATTCCCTTTTCACTTATAAATTCCATAATGAATTTATATTTCAAAATATTCGTGCATATACGATTTCAACTATCCATTTCCAATTTATCTTCAAAAAGATAAATTCTAAATATTCACTTCATATTTGAAAACATTTCCATACTTATTATTCGTAAGTAATTCACAAATCTTTTTATTTTCAACCTTGGAAAATATTCAATATACTTAAATCGAATTAAGTATATATTTCATTCTTTAAGAAAATCATTCTCTTAAACATATTTATTTGGGTCAAAACGAATGTTGCGTAAAACATCGTTACAACAACCCAAAATCACTAGTATAGGGATTTGAATTTTAAATAGATATATAAATCCCAATACTATACAAAAACATTTCCTTTCGGAAATCATTTACTATAACAACAGTGTTATAGTCCACTATTTCCTTTTATTTCTCGAAAACATCTATTTCAACAATCAATGTTGAAATCTATGGTTTCGAATCTCAACACATTTTAAAACATCGTTAGATCGTTTTAATTCAATTTAAACATCTCATTCAAAACAATTTCTTTAACATATCATTCACTATACAAAAACGTGAATATACTTCTTTAACAAATTCCATCCTTTTATTCATTTTAATTCAAAGAATTATTCACTGTCTAAAAACGTGAATATAACTCTATTTCTAAGTTATAACAATTAACTTATCAAAATAAGTCGTTGCGAATTTATAAAACAACGTTTATAAATTCCATTTCTATTTATTTATAAAAACTTCCTTTTTATAAATTCCTTTATTAACCTATTCCAGTTTATAACTAAATTATAAACTAAATGTTCATATAATAAGTTAACTACTTATAAACGATTATTTCACAAAATCGTTCCTTAGAATTTCATAATTATAAATCTTATAACTTATAAGATTCATTTATTTAACCAAATCTATTCTTCAATTAACTTCACAAATTTATAAATCTTACTATTTATAAATTTCATCTATAACTTCACAGTTTATAATTCTATAAATTTCATTCATTTATGAAATTCATTTTCACTACATTCAAACACTTATAAAAACTCGTTTTATAATGTCTATATTTCAATTTATAAATATCCATTTATAAATCTCTTAATATAAATCAGTTTATATTATTATTCTAAAACGTCTTTAAATTCCTTTATAATTTCATCATTTCGATTTATAAAATAATCAAATTTTATAAATCCTATATTTAAACTTTTATCATATATTCAAAAATCCAATCTAAATTATTTTATAAAATCATTAGTTCCTATTTCTCAAAAATCGACTTTTAATCGTATTTCTAAAAATCAGCTTTTTAACTATATTTCACAAAAACCATAATTTTTATAACTTTAAAAATTATAACGTTTATTTATTTATAATGGATCAATTCCAAAAATATAGTATATTTTCAAAATCACTTTTAAAATCATTTTAAAATCCCAAAATCTGGGTCCAATGATGCTACACACCAAATAGTCAATCACGACTAATAACAATATCATATATCGATATGATAATCCATCAAATATCAAAATATCTGAAATTAAATAAATACTGTTGAGGAATCCAGTTGGATCCCTCCAACCTGTTTTCCTGCATCACAAACATTAGCACAATACCAATTTCGCTCCAGTACGAAATTATCGCGGTACATGTTCTTAATAAATATTATCCGCTTAATAACGGCGTAATAGGGTCTCATCCGCTAAACAAAAAATGCGGGAAATCAACAACTGCAATATATACATATGCCAATATATATATATTGATATTATATATAATACCAATTTCACTGTTTATGAAATATTCGCGGTATATGTTTATATTAAATAACATCCGCTTACTAACGGCGCATAATGTCTATTTTAACAATCAATAATTTACAGTCATCATTCAAACATGCATTCAAATATTTTAAATCTAACTATTTAAAATAAAATCGAAACCATTTCGATTGAGTGAGAAGTTCTCACCTTGGTTTTAATTTCCGTTTTAGCTTTTATTTCGAATAAAATTAAACGCGCGTTTAATTTTACCCGAAATTCTCACTAACTCCAAACGACTCCAAACCAACTCCATCGCGTAGTGCTCGTCCATACGATTCCAACGCAACTGAGTTTGCATTTTTTCGACCTCGTATGAAAAAGATATGTATTTTTGAAGTTACACGTGTTTATATACATAGATTTATAACATAATCTTATAAATCTTTATACCCAAACCAATCTAAGCCATAGGATCCAAAGCAAGCTACATCAGGCCGTCCCCCTCATTTCCCATTTGCGTTCCACCTACAGATAATAGGCCGCACTCCATGAACCCATTAGCTCAACTAGGGTTTTGATTTGCTCTCACCTCACTCGATATTAACACGATCAGGATACACCAACGCGAAGCCCATCTCCACCACCATGTTCGGCCCCCACCCCATGAAGCTCGGCCCCCTATTCCACCCTGTAGGGCGTGCGCACCTGACCACGAACGGCCCCCCCTAGACGCCGCCACATCGCTCCGTTTTACATCACAGCCGTTGGATCTTGAGATCTCGACGTGCTCTTCATCTTTCATGTTGGGAGTTTCGTCTAATAGTCGATGGATTTGGAGATTTGGAGGGAGGAAGGTGGGTGTTTTCTGGCCATTCATATTTCTAGGGCCGGCTACAAATTATTAGGGTTTTTAATTTTATAAAACTTTGAGATTTTAACTTCTATTTATAGAAAAAGGCAAGCGTAAACACTATTCATCCCGGAAATTCCGAACTCCGATTTAGACGCCGTAACCAGCGTACCTAGGGTTTATCCCGCGTTCCGGACACAATGGAACAGGTTTCGGAAGCTAATTCGGAAGTATGTGCGAGTTATGGCTGAAAACGCTCAATTTGAATTAAACCGATTTAAGTCGATTTCTAGGCGTTTTAATTTGTACCGGACAAACGGTAAATCCAATTGACTTGAAATTTGAAACCTTACAATAATATCACATTACGGATCCGATGAAACTGGTTTCGTCGAATTCCGAGACTTTTTGAAAAATGGCTATTTTGACTCGTCAAATTTAAATTAAAAATAAATCGATGCGTTTCGAGCTGCCACGATCAAACGATAGCTCCGATTGACACGAAATTTGAAATCTGGTAATAACTAACTATTACGGATCCAATGAAACTGGTTTCGTTCAATTCTGAGACTGTTCAAAAATTGGCTATTTTACAGTCGATCATTAAATATTAAAATATTCAATTTTCACAGATTAACTTTTAATTCGATTTTAAAAGTTCTAAAATATCATTCTAACTCTAACATGATAAAATAAAATTTCCCAAATTATTTTCAATCATTTTTAATTCAATTTTTTATTATTTCCATAATTTAACATATTAAATTATTGTTTTAATTATCTAATTAAATCCAATAATTCAAATAAAAATTTATTTGACTTATAAATTCACTTATAAATATTTAAAATTAATTAAATATTCAAATTTAAATTATTAAAATTTCTGGGTCATTACAATCTTTCCCCCTTAAAAGAATTTCGTCCCCGAAATTACAAGTAAGAAAGGTTACAGAATTTATTAACTTTCCAAAATTTATAATTAAACTTCTTACAAATCTTTACTAAGTTTCAAATCATACTTAGTTATCTTTTCAAAAACAAACTATATCATTTAACTTTCAATTCCAAACCAAAGCTTAAGTTTCCAAAATTTTCCTATTTTTCTCAAATTTTTCTAACGCCTTAAATTTCCGGAAAAATTCGCCATAGTCTCCTTTGCGCGGCTCGATCCGAAAAAAAAATGACAGTATATATATCACAAATATACATCTCATCAAGTAATGAGGCATCCCGAAGGGAAAAAAGTATAAAAGTACGATATTTAATCCGAGATATGTACCTTATATTTTATTAGCGAGCATATACGGCTAATATAGCGTTAAAGCGAACTCCAAATGCGAAGCAAACACGATCCGCACCTACTAATCACTCAACAAACAACATGAGAACATGCACATATGCAAATAATCTCAATATACAACATATAGCAACATAATAACTATATATGTCACATAGCAATGCAACAATAGATATATATATTCAACCATCAACCAATTACATCTATAACCAATCAATATTTATTTATATTCTCATTCATATTTAATGAATTGGTTTTCACTCTAAATCATATTTGATTTATTAACATTGGATTTACTAGCATTCATTCTCAATTCAATTAGTTTGAATTCACTAATTAAATCCAATTCACTTTCAATTCTATTCAAATTTATTTACTTCTAATTTGAATTCAATTACATAGCTTCCAATTTCATTAAATCTTAATGAATTATAAACAATCAACTAACAACCATATAACAACCAATGTATATTAATTTCAACCAAATTCCTTTCACTTATATTCATTCAATTTGGTTTAACATTAAATTGATTTCCATTCCAATTTATTCAACTTCTAATAACATTAGATTTTAATGAATTAACACTTTCATTCATTATTCCATATCAACTTAAATTACATTCAATTGATTTAACATTCAATCCATTCATTCAATTCAATTACTAAAGTTGAATTTCATTCACATAACTTAAGTTCACATTTCTTTTAATCCACTTGATTATTTACTTCGATACCAAAATCAATTTCTATTCAACAACACTTAAGTTATATTCCATTTAACTTTAAATTCACTTTTATTCACAACTCATATTCACATAATTTTACTTCTTGTATATATAAGTTTATTTCACAATTGTAATTCACTTTAATTATAATTCAATTCTTATAATTCTTTTATTTATACAATTATTCTTTTATTTAGATTATCCAAACAACCTAACAATCAACTTACATACACTTTAATAATTTTGAAAAATTATTCCTTTACATGTAAAAATATAATCAAGGTAAAATTATTTCATTTACCCAATTTAAAAACAATATTGTGTCGAATTGTTCTATTCAAGTGTTTAGAAACCCCTTCGGCTCAGTTTCGAGGCTGTGCTGACGAAAGTTCATATGCCACTTAATAAACCAATCATCACAATATAAAACAATTTTATATTCACTAACAAATACGCACTCATAGCTATTATTACACTCAAATTCATTCTAGAGCACTACTGACTCTATCTCTAATGAATAATACCCAACAGAACCATGGTTGTCGCTTAACCATCAGAGCTCTGATACCAAATGTAACGCCCCGAAAATTTTCGACTTTCGAAAATTCGACATCGACACTCACTTCATCGACTGTCGAGAAATCAAAGGCCGAAAACCGGAATGTTATGGGTTTTAAAAAGAAAAGAAAAGAAAGAAGAGAGAAAAAGAAGAAAGAAAAAGAAAAACAGAGGGAAAAGAAGATAGACAATTTTTTTTGAAAACAGAGAATTAGAAAAACAGAAGATAGAAAATTTTAAAAATAGAACGGACAGAAAGGAAACAACAGAACAACAAGAACAACAACAGAATCTCACAATTCGCAGCGGAACAACATATAATAATAAATGAGTAATCTTTAAACAAAGAACTATATCAGTTATTACATTACATCACATTTTATTACATCATATCATCACATCAGAGTGTACAACAACATACAACAACAAACAATGCAGCGGAAAAAGAAATACTATATAAACTAGTAATACGCCATGCCATCCAGCTTGCCTCCAGCAACTCCTGAATATCCAGAATATCCTGATAAACCTAACTCTTGACTGCCCGTGTGGAAATTGGTGGGCACCCAGAGTTTAGGAAGGAAAACAATAAACTCCAAGTCAGTCATGTGACTGGTGTGAGAACTCAAAACAGTTTATTTAACTTTAAAATCAAAATAGAGGAATATTTTTAAATTAATTCGCAATGCTTTTAAAAATGAGACTACCATAAGGCCTCCCGCACACACACACATGCAAACGCAGAATCGGAGGAGATTTCTCCTTATGATAGCCAAAGATGCTTGATACGCATTTAAAATAACATTTGATATTATTATTAGTGCATAATGTATAACAAATCATTTCGAAAATAAAGATATAAATCTTAGCCGACATAGACATTTCGAACTATGCCTACTATAGCTACTATCCAAACAGTGGTGACCACCATAAGTGAATAGCAGGTTCTACAACTAATACCGTACAAGTTTCGTATTGGGAATTGGATTTCCAACAAATGATCAGGCCAAGGAACTTCCCATTGCCACTGAGAATGCCTCTGGATGGACATCCCCGAGAACCAAACCGGATCTCAACCAACACAAGGCCGGGTTACTCCTAACTGAGTAACAACTGACCGAATATGCCATCCCCCGGTCCTTTGGGACCTTTTTCCGAGAGCGCTCTCTAATCAATTCACACAATCATAACAAAGTGTTTTCAACATGAGTAAGTATCTGGGCTCCATACCATGATACCACCCTTTTCCAGAAGGAAATGGACACATCCTAAAGGGTGCTACCCCTCATAACCTTGCTGCTTCTTTCCTGTTTTGACCATTTCCGGGATGTGAGGCTCGACGAATTCACGTCCACAAAAACATACTTTATACAAAAGCCATGCTTTGGGTCAACAAATGATCAACACAATGATCACTAAGATAGACGATCAAATAAATGATCCTATCACAATAATCAACACAATGATCATTTCAGCATCACTCAGCATGTCACATTACCAAACTGGGAATATATTGCTGATAACTTCAACTATATAACCTTTGAGCACATACATCTCAAAGAAGGGTGTTAAGCAAAGAATAAATTCTCCGCCACCAACAGAAATATATTTGAAAGAAATCGGCTTTATATCTCAAATTGTAATGTCAGACATACAATCCATACAAGTCTGTTCCGGGATCGAACAGAACCGAAGGCACTTACAAAGAAGTCCTTGCAATCCGGATATTCACAATCCTGATCGGATTTCCCATCACTTAGGGAGTCTCTATACCGTTGCAACTCAGTGCAGAGACAATCGATAGGTCATCCTATCGCTTTCGCAAATACCGGGTCTTCAACACCGATCTTCAATGCAATTCACAACGACGTATCACATATTCGGGATGGGTTATACGACCCCATGGTCCTTTCCCGGTTAACCCGAATAGTGAGCGCTTATTCAAAAATAAGTGTGCATTCAAATTCAATCAATTCACATCAAATACCCATTCAAAGGGAAATACTGATAGTCAGTTATTGAACTATCACTGGATATGCACACATCACCAGATTCCAAATTATTTTCCAAATTATTTTTTTCCAAAATATCTTTACAAGATATAAAATTTCAACACTTCAAAAATAAATCAACATTTATTTTCAAACAAATTCCCTTTTCACTTATAAATTCCATAATGAATTTATATTTCAAAATATTCGTGCATATACGATTTCAACTATCCATTTCCAATTTATCTTCAAAAAGATAAATTCTAAATATTCACTTCATATTTGAAAACATTTCCATACTTATTATTCATAAGTAATTCACAAATCTTTTTATTTTCAACCTTGGAAAATATTCAATATACTTAAATCGAATTAAGTATATATTTCATTCTTTAAGAAAATCATTCTCTTAAACATATTTATTTGGGTCAAAACGAATGTTGCGTAAAACATCGTTACAGCAACCCAAAATCACTAGTATAGGGATTTGAATTTTAAATAGATATATAAATCCCAATACTATACAAAAACATTTCCTTTCGGAAATCATTTACTATAACAACAGTGTTATAGTCCACTATTTCCTTTTATTTCTCGAAAACATCTATTTCAACAATCAATGTTGAAATCTATGGATTCGAATCTCAACACATTTTAAAACATCGTTAGATCGTTTTAATTCAATTTAAACATCTCATTCAAAACAATTTCTTTAACATATCATTCACTATACAAAAACGTGAATATACTTCTTTAACAAATTCCATCCTTTTATTCATTTTAATTCAAAGAATTATTCACTGTCTAAAAACGTGAATATAACTCTATTTCTAAGTTATAACAATTAACTTATCAAAATAAGTCGTTGCGAATTTATAAAACAACGTTTATAAATTCCATTTCTATTTATTTATAAAAACTTCCTTTTTATAAATTCCTTTATTAACCTATTCCAGTTTATAACTAAATTATAAACTAAATGTTCATATAATAAGTTAACTACTTATAAACGATTATTTCACAAAATCGTTCCTTAGAATTTCATAGTTATAAATCTTATAACTTATAAGATTCATTTATTTAACCAAATCTATTCTTCAATTAACTTCACAAATTTATAAATCTTACTATTTATAAATTTCATCTATAACTTCACAGTTTATAATTCTATAAATTTCATTCATTTATGAAATTCATTTTCACTACATTCAAACACTTATAAAAACTCGTTTTATAATGTCTATATTTCAATTTATAAATATCCATTTATAAATCTCTTAATATAAATCAGTTTATATTATTATTCTAAAACGTCTTTAAATTCCTTTATAATTTCATCATTTCGATTTATAAAATAATCAAATTTTATAAATCCTATATTTAAACTTTTATCATATATTCAAAAATCCAATCTAAATTATTTTATAAAATCATTAGTTCCTATTTCTCAAAAATCGACTTTTAATCGTATTTCTAAAAATCAGCTTTTTAACTATATTTCACAAAAACCATAATTTTTATAACTTTAAAAATTATAACGTTTATTTATTTATAATGGATCAATTCCAAAAATATAGTATATTTTCAAAATCACTTTTAAAATCATTTTAAAATCCCAAAATCTGGGTCCAATGATGCTACACACCAAATAGTCAATCACGACTAATAACAATATCATATATCGATATGATAATCCATCAAATATCAAAATATCTGAAATTAAATAAATACTGTTGAGGAATCCAGTTGGATCCCTCCAACCTGTTTTCCTGCATCACAAACATTAGCACAATACCAATTTCGCTCCAGTACGAAATTATCGCGGTACATGTTCTTAATAAATATTATCCGCTTAATAACGGCGTAATAGGGTCTCATCCGCTAAACAAAAAATGCGGGAAATCAACAACTGCAATATATACATATGCCAATATATATATATTGATATTATATATAATACCAATTTCACTGTTTATGAAATATTCGCGGTATATGTTTATATTAAATAACATCCGCTTACTAACGGCGCATAATGTCTATTTTAACAATCAATAATTTACAGTCATCATTCAAACATGCATTCAAATATTTTAAATCTAACTATTTAAAATAAAATCGAAACCATTTCGATTGAGTGAGAAGTTCTCACCTTGGTTTTAATTTCCGTTTTAGCTTTTATTTCGAATAAAATTAAACGCGCGTTTAATTTTACCCGAAATTCTCACTAACTCCAAACGACTCCAAACCAACTCCATCGCGTAGTGCTCGTCCATACGATTCCAACGCAACTGAGTTTGCATTTTTTCGACCTCGTATGAAAAAGATATGTATTTTTGAAGTTACACGTGTTTATATACATAGATTTATAACATAATCTTATAAATCTTTATACCCAAACCAATCTAAGCCATAGGATCCAAAGCAAGCTACATCAGGCCGTCCCCCTCATCTTCCCATTTGCGTTCCATCTACAGATAATAGGCCGCACTCCATGAACCCATTAGCTCAACTAGGGTTTTGATTTGCTCTCACCTCACTCGATATTAACACGATCAGGATACACCAACGCGAAGCCCATCTCCACCACCATGTTCGGCCCCCACCCCATGAAGCTCGGCCCCCTATTCCACCCTGTAGGGCGTGCGCACCTGACCACGAACGGCCCCCCCTAGACGCCGCCACATCGCTCCGTTTTACATCACAGCCGTTGGATCTTGAGATCTCGACGTGCTCTTCATCTTTCATGTTGGGAGTTTCGTCTAATAGTCGATGGATTTGGAGATTTGGAGGGAGGAAGGTGGGTGTTTTCTGGCCATTCATATTTCTAGGGCCGGCTACAAATTATTAGGGTTTTTAATTTTATAAAACTTTGAGATTTTAACTTCTATTTATAGAAAAAGGCAAGCGTAAACACTATTCATCCCAGAAATTCCGAACTCCGATTTAGACGCCGTAACCAGCGTACCTAGGGTTTATCCCGCGTTCCGGACACAATGGACAGGTTTCGGAAGCTAATTCGGAAGTATGTGCGAGTTATGGCTGAAAACGCTCAATTTGAATTAAACCGATTTAAGTCGATTTCTAGGCGTTTTAATTTGTACCGGACAAACGGTAAATCCAATTGACTTGAAATTTGAAACCTTACAATAATATCACATTACGGATCCGATGAAACTGGTTTCGTCGAATTCCGAGACTTTTTGAAAAATGGCTATTTTGACTCGTCAAATTTAAATTAAAAATAAATCGATGCTGTTAACCCTAACTCGTTCACGAGTTAACAGGTCCACGAGTTAAGGCATGTACGACTCAAGGCATGTACGAGTTAAAGGATACATGAGTCAGTAACTTCCTACGACTTAAAGACCTCTACGAGTTGGCAAGCTTACGAGATAAGCGGCCTACGAGTTAAGGAGTACCCGAGTTAAGCTACTTGCGAGGTAAGCCTTTACGAGATTAGCAGATCTGCAAATTAGCAAGTGTACGAGTTAAGATCATCCACGAGTTAAGCCTCTACGAGATAAACAGGAACCCGAGATAATAGGCTTACGAGATAAGCGGCTCACAACTTAACGAAATGGATGGCCTACGACTTAATGATAACTGCAGTTTGTACGACTTAAGACCCTTACGACTTAAAGAGGATACGACCTAAAAGACACATCTCTTAACTCGTCTACGAGTTAAGACTTGCTTTAAACCAGTTGCAATTAGTTAAGTCGAGTACGACTTACGGCATAGAAAGAGTCGTATACGACTAAAGAAAGGAAATTAGCAATTGCAGCCAGATAACTCATACACGACTTAGAACTTAGGGATGGGTTCAAAAAAGGCGAACTGCCATAGACTCAGCTCAGTGACTCGGGGACGACTTACCTTAAGTCGAACACGACTTATCTTAAGTCGGCCACGAGTTAGGACTTAGCACTTTTTTTCGCCCAGAACTCTCTATAAATATGCAACCATCTCCAACATGCGAGGGACTTTTTGGCTCATTGTAACGACCCGCTATTTTGGACTATTCGCATCCGCACATGTCGGACTTGAATAATTCAAAATATCGAATTGTTAATTTAAATTTGGCAAAACTGAGATATACAGTAAATAAGTAGTCACAGCATCACAGACACAGAGTAATAATATGCAGCGGAAATAAAAGAGATAGTAGTTCATGAAGCTACTATGTAAATATATAAGATACATCAGAGTTTACAACAAAAGAGTAATACGATACATCAGATATAAATCAGAATACATCACTAGAATCATCGAATACTGAAAGTAGAATAGATGGCTGGATCTTCAAGCAAAGCTCCAACTCCAAAGGTGAGCCTCGAATACTGGTACACTCAGTCTGACCCGAGCGTAAAGCAAAACACAAGACACTCGAGTCAGGATTAATATTCTTATATCAATAAATCCAACTCAAGTGAAATAGCAATCGAAAAACAAGTAACTCAAAGGATGTTTGGAATAACCATCCTCTAAGGATCCGCTAAACTATCTACTAGGTAGTAATGTACGCTAAGTAGATAATGTCTATTAGTAATATAAAATATCAAAATAGCGTTAAGGCGTTACCATAATTCCCCTTAACACATTTTATATTCCCAAAAGCATATACAAGACCGTAGTTTCCCCAAAACCGGAAGTCACCAGAGGGCAATCCATATGCTCAAGGTACAAATCAAAACGTAGTGGTCGCGAATAGGATAATCAGTATGACAAGGTACATGAGGCGATACCAACTAGGATACTAGTAGTTGCGTGATCCGGACTGATGTTGAGCATAGCCAGCAGCTACCTCAACACCGCGAAACAACACTCCCAAACCGAGGGGTGCACCCAAATCGAATCACAAAAGTAATAGATATGGTATCGAAGAAGTGTGTCCGCTAGAGGTGGCGAACCTCAATGGCCCGGCGCGGCTCCTGTTTTAGTCATGTCAGGGGTCATCCAATATCGTTCTCTTTCTTCAGTCAACGCGTTCACCAAACCGTCCACTTCATTCTGGATCAACACTCCACGTATAATAGTTATTAAAGTGGTATTCGGTATCGACAGAGAGTATGTCCATATCCGATCCCGGTCTCTTTAATAACTACGTATTATTACACCGATTGGTCATTTAATATATTTCAAAACAATCAATCACATTCAATTTCAATTAGACTTCATAAACTATCATTTCATTTGTCGTTCAAAAATCAATTTCCAAAATCTACGTTTCAAAACTCCCAAATTACCATTTCAAAGTCTTACAATTCAATTTCAATTTTATTTAAATGATTCAAATATTGATTCAAGTTCATATATAAGTTTTATTCCGGAAATCATTTAAATGATTAAATTCAACATTCAAATCAATTTAAACTTATTTATCGATTTTATTCTATATTCTTTAAGTTAATTTAACATCCAAAACAATTCTTTTTAATTTCCAAGTCATTAAAACAATCACTTAAGTTAACTTCATTATATCAAACTTACAAATTTAATTAAATTAAATTTGTCAAATCAAATTCCTTAAATTACAATTCTTACATTTATTTCAATGAAATGCATTTTATTTCTTGTCAAGGAAATTCAATTTCATTTATTCACTTACTTAAATAATTTCCAAAACTTAATTAACAAAGAATCCCAATTTCAAATATTTACGAAGTTCAAATTCACTTATTCAGAAGTTCAATTTCGCTTATCAAAGAACTCAATTTTCATTCAGTTATCAAATAATTCAATCTTATGCAATTATTAAATAATTTCAATCTTAATTATTAATAATTTCAAAACTTAATAATTTCAAACTTACTTATAAATTCAACCTTAATTATTAAATCATTTCAAACTCATTCATTAATAATTCCAAACTTAACTATTACTAATTTCAACTTAATTATGAACAATTCCAAATTTATTCTCAAATAATTCATTTCAAAACAACGTCCTTTCATCAGTTATTACATTAATATCTTGTTTCAGATTTCAATATTAACGTTTTCCTTTTATCAAAATTTACGCTCCAATCTTATTTCAAACCTTATTATTCGAATAAAATCTTTATTTTATTTTAAATCAAATTATTGACCAATCGGGTTTATTTAATTCTCTATCCTAAGTCAAGTTCATTTGGGTGTTTATCATTTCAACCCGATTCCATTTCCAATTCAAACAACAAAACATAGCAAAGGGAACTTGCAGTGTGATAACTGGGATGGTGTCAAAGTAAATAAACAAGCAATAACAACAATCAATAACAATTCAATAAATTAATCAAATAACCCCGAAATAATCGTATTAATTCGCATTGTTATTTGTGTGAATTAATATAATTATTTCTAGAATCTACACTATCATTTCATGTAGATTAAAGATTATTACATTATGGTTTTTCACTTGTCGTTCCATTTCAATTTCAGTTTAATACTACAACAATTAATCCAAACTACGTTCAAAGGTTTAAAGTATAATTTATCAAATTCTATGACAATTAATGGGTCAAATTTAACAAATCAAATTTTACATATGGCGGGGTCAAGTTTAATAAATCAAGGTCCGTCATATATAATCCGTTTTAATTTGTAAGCTATACTACATCAAATTAACTAGCAAACTAGTTATCACTTAACAATAATAATTAACATCCAATTCAAACAACAATCAATCAATCAATCAATTATCAACCAACCTGTATTATTATCACATAAATAATTAACCGATAATGGTGTCAGGTGTCATAGGTGAACAGATACAGATAATAGCAGTCATAACAGTATAAACAACCAACAGCAGCATATTTCAATTGTCGTTTCAATTGAAATAAAATTTAATAAATAAAAGAATATTAATCGTGAGTGATTACTCACCTTTCGAGGCTAGAGAAAATAGGAGATGGCACGGATACGCACACTGATACGGACACTGAAATGGAGTTACAAATCCAAGCATGATTCTCAGAGCAAAGTAAGATTGGCACGAATCGACGAGCAAAACTGTTAAATAGGAATTGCCGAAATCAATCAAAACATTCAACGTAGCAACAATTACAAAACATGGCCTACGTCAAAGTTTAACAATATAATTCTATGTGCTACCGAGATCGAAATGGTCTGAAATTTGGTATGAAAAAAGATCAAAACTTGTATTTCAAAACTGCAAAGAATCACTTGATTCCGACGTAAGACGGAGGAGATACGATGCGTCAAACATGAACTCAGGTCGTGTTTGCAGCAGTGTAAAATAATTCTAAGTACAAAAGAATATCTTCCTGGGTCTAACTTCCAGATCCTCGACCACAAATCAAACGATGTCGGATTTTGCTGGAATTTGACATGTATAAACTAGGTAACTTAATCTCCTTTTTAAAAATAGAATCAACCTATTCCGATAAAACATGAGTGAGATACGATGCGTCAAACATGAACTCAGGTCGTGTCTGCAGCAGTGTAAAATAATTCCAAGTACAAAAGAATATTTGCCTGGGTCTAACTTCCAGATCCTCGACCACAAATCAAACGATGTCGGATTCTGCTGGAATTAGACATGTATAAACTAGGTAACTTAAACTCCTTTTTAAAAATAGAATCAACCTATTCCGATAAAACAGGAGTGAGATACGATGCGTCAAACATGAACTCAGGTCGTGTTTGCAGCAGTGTAAAATAAGAAAAGATCTATATCTATAGATACTAGATTACTCACAACCAACCAACAACACTCTTATTTATACATAAGCATCTATATATGCACTACGACATGATTTATATAACAACAACTTATATATTTAAAATAATTTACCTAGTATATATATAAATAGGTATATAAACATACAACTAAGGTATGAATGCGGCTGCATTTAGATAAACCATGTATATATTAAACCCGAGACAACATTCTTTTCATATATCTGTAAAATATAAAATAAACACACTTGTTAACATATAAATGAATTAGAAAGAAAGCAAATGTATACGAACTGGCATAATTATAAAATTGCTTAACTCATATATATACAGACCTCAAACTCTATAGGAATATTCATACATAACAGACGTATCATATATTTATTTCCAATTATCACCATTAAACTAATATAAATTTATATAAAATGGATCGAACTTGAATATAATTAATATACAACATAACAAATGCAGACTAGTATATACTATACATATAAATTTACTTAGGTTTTAAGCACATTTAAACCCGAACATATATATAAATTAATATGCACGCTGGCTAATGTGTACAGCTTATAAAAATAACCTAGCATATAAATCTTATATAAAACTATATATATAGATACAATAGTGTACATATGACTAACAGTGTAAAATCTTGTATAAGCTTGTATAATAATCAACAGATAACTTTAAATCTGACCAACACCATATAATATACTTAAACACACACACACACACATATATATAAACTAGTTTATAAAGTAAGCTTTAAATGTAGCTCAGACATATTCTGACATATAAAATATCAGATTATAAGCATATAATATTTCAGACTATATACATATTATAATATATAACACTAAACTGTATAAATACCAGATTCCAAACAGAAGTTGCTGAACACGATGGGTTGGGCATGTCGCAGGCGCGGAAAGAATGGCCGAAGGAGGTAAATGATGGAGGGACTCGGCAGCAACTGTGTGAAGGAGGGGGAGGGCAGTTGGGTTCGGTGTTGGATGAGGCGGGCAGTCGGCGCTCGGGCTGGTAATGCGGGGCAGGCATGGGGCGGAGGCGCTCGGGGTCGTGAGTCGGAGAGGAGGCATGGTCCAAGAGAGGGGATGGAGATGGATTGCGGCATGCACTGGCTCATGGTGGGGTGGTAGAGATGTTGGGAGGTCAGGGAAGAAGAGAACGTCTCAGGTGGAAGAAAAGTTGCTGAGATGTAGAGGAAAGAAAAGAAAAAGAATGGGATGAGAAGAAGAATGGGGAGTGAACATGTATTGGATTCACTAGATGGCTACACATTTCCTAACGTCCTTACTTTCATATTGAATAAGTGTCTTACAGCTAGCAATCAGAAACGTGAATTGATTCGAAAAGAGAACAGTCAGAGATTTGAATTGTTAATAGCTGTAAAATTAAAGTGATGTGACGCATCAGAAAAATGTTGGAACCAGTGTGGAAAGCAAAGGTCAAAACTGAAATTAATTAATTGTTGGTGGCAGTTTGAAATTTGAATGGACACTGAATGTTAAAGGTCCAAAATGGGTGCCGATATGACGTATCGTTTCATCGTTTCCGTCGCGTACCGAATCTCAAAACACAGAAGTGGATATACCGCTGAGGTCCGCACGACGAGACGGTCAAAACGGTATACAGATATTAGCGGTTCGATTGAATTATAAAATTCCGAAATTTTCTACTGAAGGAAAATGCAGTAAAACGTCGAAAAATAAGAACGACGGAGCTAAAGAGGTCCGAATTTGGAAAAACGAAAAATGACGTCTTACTCAGAAGACGATTTAGAATTTTCTATGTAAAAATATTTAGGTTTTGAAAACGGTTTATTTTCATCGATTACTAACTGATATAGATTGAAGTAAATTTACGCACGAAATGAACTTCCATATTTTCGGACAAAAATTTACCAGTTGCTATGTTTAATTAGACGCATTCCAAATATGAAGTTTGAATAGCGTCGGAATTTGTTTGTGAAAAAAATCGAAATTCTACACTAAATAAGCAATTTTAAAAATTTTAAACTGGGTCTGAATTTCAGGGTCGTTACATTCTCCCCCACTCAAAACTTTTCGTCCCCGAAAAGGAAGGAGGTAGGAGAATAGAAACACCCAGAAGAAATAGACTTGAATTACAAAATAAACAATTAATTTAGACCATAGAAATTTCAATTTAAATTAATTTATATTTACCAATTTGACTTTAAATTCAAGACTTCCAGAAAATTGATTTGATTTCACATATATTAATGTTAGGTACAAAAGATTCCTTTCAAATGAAATTCAATTTAAATTCAGTTAAGTTTTTTTTTTTATATGCTAAATTTGATTCGACGACATTTGTATACTATGACCCTTACATGTTGAATTAATTCAATTTATTAACTTTTCAAACAAAATTTTCTTCTATTAATCATACCTATCATTTATTTAACTTATTATTCTATTTATCTCATAAACATTTATAATTAGAATTTAAGTGAATAACATTTATTATACGCACTTACATTTTATTTATAAAGACAATTTATATTATATAATATCCAATTTTCTTAAATTAACAACTTCAAAGATTATAAATTTGAAGTCATTTATTATAATCAAACCTTCTTTGGCAAATTTAATTCTTCTTTATTCCAAATTATTATTAAATTTATTCTACTTAATGTACCCTATCACATATATATTAAGTATATTTACATTTATTACAACTACTCAATTTATTAAAAATTCCTTTGATATCATTTTCTACTATATAATATTCAATTACATAATTAACCTTTAAAATTTAGGTAAGTTATATATAATGCAATTGAGTATTATCCAAATAAAATTTTACAATTTCAAGTTAGGTATTTATATAGAAGAATTTGGCTTCATTTAAAATTGTAAAATCATCCTTTAATAAAATTTAAGAATTAATTTCCGATTTGCTTCAAACAACTTTGAGATAAAATAAATATATATATTCATAACATATCAAATCAAATTTAAATCTTCAATATATATTATAAACCAAGTAATGTTTAGAAATTCAAATCAATTTATTTTTCAAAACAAACCGTAGCAAAGCTACAGAATAGTCTCCACACTTCAAAACTCGAAGATGAATATCGATGATGCGGCCGTCATCACCGAAATTATTTTCCAGTGACAAAGAGAAGAGCACTGATTTAAACATCTAAAATTTCTTTGAAAAGATTTCTATTCGAAAATACTTTAGGCAATATACCTTTTAAAACTTTAAAGCCAAGTTTGTAATCACCGGAATTTTGAGTTTCTTATTTAAATACATTTCAAATTCCTAATCAAATTATAACCGAATTTTATAAATTTATTTATTCATGTTATCAAATAGTTAAAGATTTAGAAAATAATAAATGAGAATTAAATTTTAAAATTTCGGACAACAGATTCGTTAACATTTTAATTTTAGAAAAATTTATACTTATATAATATAATCATACAAAACTATTTGTTTACCAAATTTGAAAACAATATTGTGTCAGTTTGCTCTGTTCAAGTGTTTTGGAAATCCTATCGATAGCGTTGATCAGACGAATCGATCGAAAACCCAAATCAACATCAACAACTCAAACAACACAATATATGTAAAACATTTTTAATATTAATTTTCAAAGACACTTCCTCGCTTGACGATACAAGGATGGATTTCAAAATAAGAATAGATATTCAAATTTGACGGTACTCAAATCAAAGAGAATTTTGATTCGATATTAAGTTTGAAACAAAGATAGATAATTAAATAACAAAATAGGAAGCCTGATAAGTTTATATATATCGTGGGCAACCTTAACCGGATTGACCGTGGCTTAAAGAATAAGATCGGTGCAGAATTCCGAGGTAAATCAACATTCGATCTCAAGAAATAGAATTCAGGTATTGCAGGAGATAGATGGCATCGTAAACCGAGGATACAGAAATCTCCGGTAAATCAATGCTTATTGTAAAGGAGCTTCACCCATTTACAAATCATTCGGCGTTTGGGAAGACCGTCGAGTCATTATAAAGATTATTCGAGGTGGAGTTATGAAATACTCCAGAATTGAAAGAAGACGAATAGTGAGGGACGAGAATGAATTTTGGAACCGAGGGAACGTTCCAAAGTTCAAAGGAAACGAGTCAAGAAGAAGAGATTGAACTCGAGTGGGAGTGATTCTGTAAATACATTTACCCTATATGCTAAGTTCTGCCTAGAGCTACCAAAAGCTCTGATACCAACTGTAACGACCCGCTATTTTGGACTATTCGCATCCGCACATGTCGGACTTGAATAATTCAAAATATCGAATTGTTAATTTAAATTTGGCAAAACTGAGATATACAGTAAATAAGTAGTCACAGCATCACAGACACAGAGTAATAATATGCAGCGGAAATAAAAGAGATAGTAGTTCATGAAGCTACTATGTAAATATATAAGATACATCAGAGTTTACAACAAAAGAGTAATACGATACATCAGATATAAATCAGAATACATCACTAGAATCATCGAATACTGAAAGTAGAATAGATGGCTGGATCTTCAAGCAAAGCTCCAACTCCAAAGGTGAGCCTCGAATACTGGTACACTCAGTCTGACCCGAGCGTAAAGCAAAACACAAGACACTCGAGTCAGGATTAATATTCTTATATCAATAAATCCAACTCAAGTGAAATAGCAATCGAAAAACAAGTAACTCAAAGGATGTTTGGAATAACCATCCTCTAAGGATCCGCTAAACTATCTACTAGGTAGTAATGTACGCTAAGTAGATAATGTCTATTAGTAATATAAAATATCAAAATAGCGTTAAGGCGTTACCATAATTCCCCTTAACACATTTTATATTCCCAAAAGCATATACAAGACCGTAGTTTCCCCAAAACCGGAAGTCACCAGAGGGCAATCCATATGCTCAAGGTACAAATCAAAACGTAGTGGTCGCGAATAGGATAATCAGTATGACAAGGTACATGAGGCGATACCAACTAGGATACTAGTAGTTGCGTGATCCGGACTGATGTTGAGCATAGCCAGCAGCTACCTCAACACCGCGAAACAACACTCCCAAACCGAGGGGTGCACCCAAATCGAATCACAAAAGTAATAGATATGGTATCGAAGAAGTGTGTCCGCTAGAGGTGGCGAACCTCAATGGCCCGGCGCGGCTCCTGTTTTAGTCATGTCAGGGGTCATCCAATATCGTTCTCTTTCTTCAGTCAACGCGTTCACCAAACCGTCCACTTCATTCTGGATCAACACTCCACGTATAATAGTTATTAAAGTGGTATTCGGTATCGACAGAGAGTATGTCCATATCCGATCCCGGTCTCTTTAATAACTACGTATTATTACACCGATTGGTCATTTAATATATTTCAAAACAATCAATCACATTCAATTTCAATTAGACTTCATAAACTATCATTTCATTTGTCGTTCAAAAATCAATTTCCAAAATCTACGTTTCAAAACTCCCAAATTACCATTTCAAAGTCTTACAATTCAATTTCAATTTTATTTAAATGATTCAAATATTGATTCAAGTTCATATATAAGTTTTATTCCGGAAATCATTTAAATGATTAAATTCAACATTCAAATCAATTTAAACTTATTTATCGATTTTATTCTATATTCTTTAAGTTAATTTAACATCCAAAACAATTCTTTTTAATTTCCAAGTCATTAAAACAATCACTTAAGTTAACTTCATTATATCAAACTTACAAATTTAATTAAATTAAATTTGTCAAATCAAATTCCTTAAATTACAATTCTTACATTTATTTCAATGAAATGCATTTTATTTCTTGTCAAGGAAATTCAATTTCATTTATTCACTTACTTAAATAATTTCCAAAACTTAATTAACAAAGAATCCCAATTTCAAATATTTACGAAGTTCAAATTCACTTATTCAGAAGTTCAATTTCGCTTATCAAAGAACTCAATTTTCATTCAGTTATCAAATAATTCAATCTTATGCAATTATTAAATAATTTCAATCTTAATTATTAATAATTTCAAAACTTAATAATTTCAAACTTACTTATAAATTCAACCTTAATTATTAAATCATTTCAAACTCATTCATTAATAATTCCAAACTTAACTATTACTAATTTCAACTTAATTATGAACAATTCCAAATTTATTCTCAAATAATTCATTTCAAAACAACGTCCTTTCATCAGTTATTACATTAATATCTTGTTTCAGATTTCAATATTAACGTTTTCCTTTTATCAAAATTTACGCTCCAATCTTATTTCAAACCTTATTATTCGAATAAAATCTTTATTTTATTTTAAATCAAATTATTGACCAATCGGGTTTATTTAATTCTCTATCCTAAGTCAAGTTCATTTGGGTGTTTATCATTTCAACCCGATTCCATTTCCAATTCAAACAACAAAACATAGCAAAGGGAACTTGCAGTGTGATAACTGGGATGGTGTCAAAGTAAATAAACAAGCAATAACAACAATCAATAACAATTCAATAAATTAATCAAATAACCCCGAAATAATCGTATTAATTCGCATTGTTATTTGTGTGAATTAATATAATTATTTCTAGAATCTACACTATCATTTCATGTAGATTAAAGATTATTACATTATGGTTTTTCACTTGTCGTTCCATTTCAATTTCAGTTTAATACTACAACAATTAATCCAAACTACGTTCAAAGGTTTAAAGTATAATTTATCAAATTCTATGACAATTAATGGGTCAAATTTAACAAATCAAATTTTACATATGGCGGGGTCAAGTTTAATAAATCAAGGTCCGTCATATATAATCCGTTTTAATTTGTAAGCTATACTACATCAAATTAACTAGCAAACTAGTTATCACTTAACAATAATAATTAACATCCAATTCAAACAACAATCAATCAATCAATCAATTATCAACCAACCTGTATTATTATCACATAAATAATTAACCGATAATGGTGTCAGGTGTCATAGGTGAACAGATACAGATAATAGCAGTCATAACAGTATAAACAACCAACAGCAGCATATTTCAATTGTCGTTTCAATTGAAATAAAATTTAATAAATAAAAGAATATTAATCGTGAGTGATTACTCACCTTTCGAGGCTAGAGAAAATAGGAGATGGCACGGATACGCACACTGATACGGACACTGAAATGGAGTTACAAATCCAAGCATGATTCTCAGAGCAAAGTAAGATTGGCACGAATCGACGAGCAAAACTGTTAAATAGGAATTGCCGAAATCAATCAAAACATTCAACGTAGCAACAATTACAAAACATGGCCTACGTCAAAGTTTAACAATATAATTCTATGTGCTACCGAGATCGAAATGGTCTGAAATTTGGTATGAAAAAAGATCAAAACTTGTATTTCAAAACTGCAAAGAATCACTTGATTCCGACGTAAGACGGAGGAGATACGATGCGTCAAACATGAACTCAGGTCGTGTTTGCAGCAGTGTAAAATAATTCTAAGTACAAAAGAATATCTTCCTGGGTCTAACTTCCAGATCCTCGACCACAAATCAAACGATGTCGGATTTTGCTGGAATTTGACATGTATAAACTAGGTAACTTAATCTCCTTTTTAAAAATAGAATCAACCTATTCCGATAAAACATGAGTGAGATACGATGCGTCAAACATGAACTCAGGTCGTGTCTGCAGCAGTGTAAAATAATTCCAAGTACAAAAGAATATTTGCCTGGGTCTAACTTCCAGATCCTCGACCACAAATCAAACGATGTCGGATTCTGCTGGAATTAGACATGTATAAACTAGGTAACTTAAACTCCTTTTTAAAAATAGAATCAACCTATTCCGATAAAACAGGAGTGAGATACGATGCGTCAAACATGAACTCAGGTCGTGTTTGCAGCAGTGTAAAATAAGAAAAGATCTATATCTATAGATACTAGATTACTCACAACCAACCAACAACACTCTTATTTATACATAAGCATCTATATATGCACTACGACATGATTTATATAACAACAACTTATATATTTAAAATAATTTACCTAGTATATATATAAATAGGTATATAAACATACAACTAAGGTATGAATGCGGCTGCATTTAGATAAACCATGTATATATTAAACCCGAGACAACATTCTTTTCATATATCTGTAAAATATAAAATAAACACACTTGTTAACATATAAATGAATTAGAAAGAAAGCAAATGTATACGAACTGGCATAATTATAAAATTGCTTAACTCATATATATACAGACCTCAAACTCTATAGGAATATTCATACATAACAGACGTATCATATATTTATTTCCAATTATCACCATTAAACTAATATAAATTTATATAAAATGGATCGAACTTGAATATAATTAATATACAACATAACAAATGCAGACTAGTATATACTATACATATAAATTTACTTAGGTTTTAAGCACATTTAAACCCGAACATATATATAAATTAATATGCACGCTGGCTAATGTGTACAGCTTATAAAAATAACCTAGCATATAAATCTTATATAAAACTATATATATAGATACAATAGTGTACATATGACTAACAGTGTAAAATCTTGTATAAGCTTGTATAATAATCAACAGATAACTTTAAATCTGACCAACACCATATAATATACTTAAACACACACACACACACATATATATAAACTAGTTTATAAAGTAAGCTTTAAATGTAGCTCAGACATATTCTGACATATAAAATATCAGATTATAAGCATATAATATTTCAGACTATATACATATTATAATATATAACACTAAACTGTATAAATACCAGATTCCAAACAGAAGTTGCTGAACACGATGGGTTGGGCATGTCGCAGGCGCGGAAAGAATGGCCGAAGGAGGTAAATGATGGAGGGACTCGGCAGCAACTGTGTGAAGGAGGGGGAGGGCAGTTGGGTTCGGTGTTGGATGAGGCGGGCAGTCGGCGCTCGGGCTGGTAATGCGGGGCAGGCATGGGGCGGAGGCGCTCGGGGTCGTGAGTCGGAGAGGAGGCATGGTCCAAGAGAGGGGATGGAGATGGATTGCGGCATGCACTGGCTCATGGTGGGGTGGTAGAGATGTTGGGAGGTCAGGGAAGAAGAGAACGTCTCAGGTGGAAGAAAAGTTGCTGAGATGTAGAGGAAAGAAAAGAAAAAGAATGGGATGAGAAGAAGAATGGGGAGTGAACATGTATTGGATTCACTAGATGGCTACACATTTCCTAACGTCCTTACTTTCATATTGAATAAGTGTCTTACAGCTAGCAATCAGAAACGTGAATTGATTCGAAAAGAGAACAGTCAGAGATTTGAATTGTTAATAGCTGTAAAATTAAAGTGATGTGACGCATCAGAAAAATGTTGGAACCAGTGTGGAAAGCAAAGGTCAAAACTGAAATTAATTAATTGTTGGTGGCAGTTTGAAATTTGAATGGACACTGAATGTTAAAGGTCCAAAATGGGTGCCGATATGACGTATCGTTTCATCGTTTCCGTCGCGTACCGAATCTCAAAACACAGAAGTGGATATACCGCTGAGGTCCGCACGACGAGACGGTCAAAACGGTATACAGATATTAGCGGTTCGATTGAATTATAAAATTCCGAAATTTTCTACTGAAGGAAAATGCAGTAAAACGTCGAAAAATAAGAACGACGGAGCTAAAGAGGTCCGAATTTGGAAAAACGAAAAATGACGTCTTACTCAGAAGACGATTTAGAATTTTCTATGTAAAAATATTTAGGTTTTGAAAACGGTTTATTTTCATCGATTACTAACTGATATAGATTGAAGTAAATTTACGCACGAAATGAACTTCCATATTTTCGGACAAAAATTTACCAGTTGCTATGTTTAATTAGACGCATTCCAAATATGAAGTTTGAATAGCGTCGGAATTTGTTTGTGAAAAAAATCGAAATTCTACACTAAATAAGCAATTTTAAAAATTTTAAACTGGGTCTGAATTTCAGGGTCGTTACACTCATTCTCTTCAAGCACCATTACTCTGTCGAATTCCAGACTACTTCAAAGCTTTTTAGATCCAACAAACTTCTAAAGGAACTCCATGAAGGAATCATCCACATTCGCCATGGATTTGAAGATGATTGTCAACATCAAAGCTTGAGCTACTTGTTTTACATATCCTATCACTTGAAGTGTGTTGTAATTGAAAGATCTTGTAAAGGATTGTAATCAAACTAGTGATAAAAAAATTAAAGTGGACGTAGGCTGGATTATAAGCCGAACCACTATAAATACTGTGTCTCTTACTGTTTTTCTGCATACTTTCTGCTTATTTCTGTTTCCCGTACGAACGGGTGGTGCTTTCACAATCACATCCTATACACCAGGGTGTTAGCGTTTAAATTTGAGCGTTAACATTTTGGTGCTTTCACTGAGAATTGAACTCAGGACATCTATCATCATTGCTTCAGAAAGATTTGTAGATAAAGTTTCTTTAAGAACCAGAAGTCTATCCGAAATCATGGCTCCTGGAAGGAAAAGTAAATCTGTGAGATCTGCAAACGTTCAAGAGGGAACCTCCGCTTCCCCAACACCAAATCAAGCTACTCCAACTGTTGGGGTTACGAAAGCAGAGTTGGATGCCGCAATTTTGGGGTTGAACAGACAGATACATGCTCAAAATGTGCAAATGGAAGTCCAGAATGCCCAAAACGCCTTAATCCTGAATAAGTTGAACGATTTGCTCGGGGCAAACCGTCAATCAACAGCTAATGAAAGGAATTTTGCTGGTAATATTCATGAAACTGAAGAAAGGAATGTTTTCGAAAGGGACACTAACCCCGCTGAGCAAATACTTCCTGAGGTTGGCGGATCTAGGGCTCGCAATGATGAAGAATATCTCTCTGGAATGGTTCGCCAAATTATGAAGGAGAGCATGCAAAGAGTCGAAGATGAGAAAGAATGGGGCTTTGCTCCAAGCAAGACTCCATTTACTGAAAAAATTCTAAAGGCTGAATTCCCACGAAAATTTGCTCCTCCAACTATCCCAGCTTATAGGGGGACAAGTGATCCAAACGAATTTCTGTATAAGTATGATTGGCATATGACGGGTGCCCGAGCCTCAGATGAAGTAAAATGCAGATATTTCCCCGTATATTTGGAAGGCGTAGCTCTGCTTTGGTTCACAAAACTACCTGTCCGGTCCATCGATCAGTTTTCAGACCTAACCAGGAAATTTAAAGAGCAATTTAGGCTATATGCTTCAAAGGCAAAAGACATCATGTCGTTATCCGGTTTGGAACAAAATCCGGGGGAAACTATCAAGTCTTTTTTAAATCGCTTTAATATAGCGTTAGCTGAGGTGGATAATGCAGAACCCCGCATGGTCTTGACCTATTTGATGAGGGCCATAGATAAATCTAGTGAGTTTGGAAGATGGTTGAATATGAAGGAACCAAGCTCTCTCGAAAAGTTCTACAAGAAAGCAGACGAGTTCATGCGTCTGGAGAGCCGCCCTGTATCGACAAAAGCAGCATTGGAAAAGGTTGAAGCTAACACCAATGCTCCACGCAAAAATGAGTCTGTGGGACAGAAGAGGGAGAACAACAATGGAAAACAACAGAATAATCAGAAGAAGCATAGATCCTTCAAGCCATCAGAATACACACCTTTGTCAGATACTCCAGAATGAATCTACCTGGCTACCAAAGATTCTGTCAATTATCCTAAACCCCCAGTCTTGAGAACCGGGAAAAAAGCTGTGCAAAGTGGGAGGTTCTGTCGCTTCCATAATCAGCCCGGTCATGATACTGATGACTGCCGTCAATTGAAGAATCTAATTGAAGAATTGTTAAGGGAAAATAAACTACAACAATTTGTGAAGAAGAATGATAATAATAATCCTGCTTCGTCGAACCAAGGATAGCAAACTCCTGCTCATCAATCTGGGACTAATGGCAAAGATGCAGGTTTTGAGTCTGGAAGGCCTGTTATCAATATCATTACAGGCGGACCTCACCCAGCGGGCAGAAGCTGGGGTGAGATGGAAAGGTATTCCCGGGCCCTGAAATATGCACCGGAGGAAGAAAATGTTTTTGTTCTAGAAGACACTACGCCTTTGAAGCAACGAAAGACATTCAATGATGACATTGTATTCAAAACCAGGGATTCCATCGGTATTGAAGCCCCAACCTTGGATCCTTTGGTCATCTCGGCTGGCATTGGGCCAGCCATCGTCAGAAGGATTCTTATCGACAGCGGCGCATCCTGTAATATCCTCTTTAAGAAAACCTTCGACCAGATGAAGATTCCTATGGTTGAAGTGCAGGCATCATTGCAAAAAATTGCTGGCTTCGCAGGGGAGCCAAAGCAACCAGTAGGAACCATTGACTTGCTTGTGGAACTCGGAGAAGGAGAAAGAAAAGTAGTTCGCAAGCAGACTTTTGTGATAGTGGATGAATTTTCTGCTTATAATGCTTTCTTTGGTCGACCTATTCTTGCTGCATTCAAAGCTGTCCTTGCCCCATGGTGTCTTACTATTAAATTCCCTACAGACAATGGGGTAGGAGTTATTAAAGGAGACCAGAACGCTGGGCGAAAATGTTATATGACAGAGCTGCGAGAAACAAGGAAGAGAGAAATGGGAAAAGATGCGGCAACCCCAATCCGCATCAAAACACCAACCCTATAGCAACTACAGGGCGGACCCTGCACTGGCGAGCATAGCGGGGCACGAAAAGTGATGGATCCTAGAAAGGCCAGTGCGGGGGAGAGTAGGGTGGTACCAGCAGAAACAACGATACCGGTGCCCGTTGATCTGAAGGACCCAAACAAGGTGCTGAATGTGGGTTCACAACTTAATGTGTCAGTTCAGAATGCCTTGATATCTTTTTTGAAAGCAAACCTGGATGTTTTCGCTTGGACCCATGCCGATATGTGCGGAATATCCCCAGAAGTTGCGGTACATGCTCTGAATATTGACCCAAAGTTCACGCCAGTAAAGCAGAAAAGAAGAATCCAAGGTCCAGAAAGGTCGACAGCATTGAAAGAGGAAGTTGACCGGCTCATGGAGAATAATTTCATCAGAGAATCTACCTATCCAAATTGGGTTTCAAATCCAGTGCTGGTTAAGAAAGCCAATGGTAAATGGAGAGTGTGCATCGACTTTTCAGATCTAAACAAGGCCTGTCCCAAAGACTGCTTCCCATTACCCAGGATCGATCAACTGGTAGATGGAACAGCGGGTCATGAATTGTTGTCTTTTATGGATGCCTACTCCGGATATAATCAGATCATGATGCATGAGCCAGATCAGGAGGACACAAGCTTTATCACCGATGTCGGTCTTTACTGTTACAGAGTTATGCCCTTTGGGTTGAAGAATGCGGGGGCAACATACCAAAGACTGGTCAATGCTATGTTCAAACCGCAGTTGGGAAAGACTATGGAAGTTTACGTTGATGACATGCTAGTAAAATCTAAGAAAGTAGTGGATCACATCGAACACTTAGCAGAAATGTTCGCAATTCTCCGAAGATACGGAATGAAGCTTAACCCTTTAAAATGTTCTTTCGGGGTAGAATCTGGGAAGTTCTTGGGTTTCATCGTGAGCGCTAGGGGCATTGAAGCTAGTCCAGCTCAAATCACTGCTTTAAAAGAAGTCAAAGCTCCTAAAACAAAGAGGGAATTGCAAAGTCTCAATGGAAAAATTGCCGCCTTAAGTCGGTTCATATCCAAAGCTACTGATAAATGCATTCCATTCTTCGACGCTCTAAAGAAAGGAAAGAAAAACTTTGACTGGACTCCCGAATGCCAGAAAGCCTTTGAAGAATTGATTCAACATATGGAAACGCCTCCAATACTTTCTAGGCCCGGCGATGGCGAGGATCTTCTTATATACTTGGCAGTTTCATCTCATGCTTTAAGTGCAGCGCTGGTACGGGAAGACAAAAGGATTCAACATCCAGTTTACTATATCAGCAAAAGACTCACTGGGGCAGAAATGAATTACTCCAAGTTGGAAAAACTCGCCTATTGTCTATTGATTGCCTCAAGAAAGTTGAGGCAATATTTCCAGGCTCATCCTATCAAAGTCCTCACTGATCAACCTTTAAAGCAAGTCTTGTTTCGCCCCGAGACTTCGGGCCGCCTTTTAAAGTGGAATATTGAATTGAGCCAATATGACATCACTTATCATCCTAGAAAAGCGATCAACGGACAAGCTTTGGCAGATTTTATTGCAGAATTTACAGACAAGGGTAACAGCGAGGAAGAAACAATCGAGAACTCCCCAATCCAATGGAAGTTATTTGTAGATAGCGCAAGAAATGATTACTGTTCAGGTGCTGGAATTGTTCTTGAAACTCCTGAAGGCCGGTCATTATGCTATGCGCTAAGATTAGAATTTCCTTCAACAAACAATGAAGCAGAATATGAAGCTCTGATTGCTGGTTTGAAAATTGCTAAAGAACTAAACATTCGAGCGTTACAGATCTTCAGTGATTCTCAGCTTATAGTATGCCAAGTCAAGAAGGAGTTTCAAACGAAAGGAGGAAATCTGCCCGCTTATGTGTCAAAGGCTTGGGAACTTTTATGTGAATTCGACCATTACACGATAAGTCATATTCCTCGAGAAGAAAACATGAAAGCAGATTCTCTCGCAAAATACTCAAGTTCTGGCGAAGCCCAATCCTTAGGGTTAGTTCCAGTGGAAGTTTTGTCAAATCCAAGCATTGATGAAATGGATATCGATTGGGTTATGAGTATGTCGCAAGAGCAAGAATCATGGATGACTCCAATAACAAAGTATCTACTCAATGGCTCTTTACCAGAAAACTCTAAAGAACGACAAAAGCTACTGAGAAAAGCTTCTCGATATATAATCCAGGATGGTCAATTATACAGACGAGGATTCTCAATGCCACTACTTCGATGTGTATCCAAAGAAGAAGCCAAAATAATCCTATCAGAGGTACATGGAGGAGAATGTGGGGATCATTCAGGTGGTCAAACTTTAGCAAAGAAAATTCTCCGATATGGATATTTTTGGCCAGAAATTAATCGAGATGCTGCAGATTACTCTCGAAAATGTGACAGATGTCAAAGATTTGCCAAAATTCCTAGAGCACCTTCTACTGAACTCACACAAATGACCAGTCCGTGGCCGTTTGCAATTTGGGGAATAGATTTGATCGGGCCTTTACCAACCGCCAAATCTGGAATCAAATATGCCATTGTTGCTGTAGATTATTTCACTAAATGGGCTGAAGCTGAACCATTGGCAACCATCACCTCCAAAAAGATGATAAATTTTGTGACTAAGAATATCATTTGCAGATACGGTGTGCCTCAAAAGATAATTACAGATAATGGTACTCAATTTGAAAGTGAAGAATTCCAAGATTTTTGTAAACGATTCAAAATCCTGAAAAGCTTCTCAGCAGTAGCTCATCCGCAGGCAAACGGGCAAGTGGAAGCAGTAAATAAAATTATCAAGTCAACCATCAAAAAGCAACTTGAAAGAGCTAAGGGTGGTTGGGTCGATAAGCTACCACTAGCACTATGGGCATATAGAACTACCCACAAAACTGCAACTGGGCATACTCCGTTTTCATTAGCATACGGGTCGGAAGCAATGATTCCGGTAGAAACAGAGATCCCTTCACATAGAAGAATCCACTTCAGTCAAATGGAAAATGAAAAGTTGCAATCTGAAGCACTAGATCTTCTTGATGAGAAAAGAGAAGAAGCAGAACTCAGAGTTGCAGCTCATCAACAAAGAATAGCCAGACATTTCAATTCTAAAGTTCGCCAACGCAGCTTTGAAATCGGAGATTTAGTCCTGAAAAGAATTATGACCGCGACAGGTGTGTTTGGGCCCAATTGGGAAGGACCGTATGTGATAGGTCAGAAGCTTCTTGACGGCACATTCAAACTCACTACTGTTGAAGGAGATCAAATTCCAAGGGCATGGAACAGCAATCATTTGCGTCCATATTTTACTTGAAATTCTTGTTGAAATATTGTAAAAAGAATTGTGAATGTATGATTCTTGTAATTGAAAGCAATCGTAAAACTGATGAAAGTGAATGATGAATGAATATAAAGTGGATGTAGGCCCAGATTTTTGGCCGAACCACTATAAATCTTGTGTTCCTTACTTTTATTACATGTTTGCTTTATTTTCGATATAAAAAGTACATAGAATGTATTGCTAAAATGTCGATTTAAATTTTTGCAGACAATGGAAGTAAAACTTGCACATAATAAGACCGAGCAATTCACTCCATCATTCAACAAACAAATTTCAAGTCATAAAAAACCCGAATTCAAATCCTAGATAGGAAATATTTCAATTGAACGGCTAATGATTTCGTAAAAACGAGCCCTTGCTAATAAATTGAGATTGTTTGAACAAACAAACATCCAATTAGGAAGCTAGTGCCCGTTCTCACGAACTTGCCTGTCAATGAAGTATACTTCCTTGGATTAAACCAGCTACTTGCAAAAAAGGGGAAATGACGACTTGGAAAGGAAAAATAGAGGAATTGAAAGGCATAAGCAAGAAGACGAGGAAACAACCAAAATCCATCATCAGCAACACAAGTCCTCTTCAGAGGCACAACTCTTCGGAGGATAAAAGACCTCTAATGGGTCATATGCCACAAAAAAGAAAGTTCTCTACTCAACAAAAAAGATTGGAGGAGTCATGACCCTCCAACCATGAGAGAGCAACTTCCAGGCGATGAAAACCCTCTCTGAGGCACATTTCACCAGGAGTCGAAGTAGTTGCTCTTCGGAGTTTCACTTCACCAAAGTTGAAATGCAAACAAAATAAAGACCTCTTCAGGGGCACATTTCACCAAGAGTTGGGGTAGTTACTCTTCGGAGTTTCACTTCACCAAAGTTGAAATGCAAACAAAATAAAGACCTCTTCAGGGGCACATTTCACCAAGAGTTGGGGTAGTTACTCTTCGGAGTTTCACTTCACCATAGTTGAAATGCAAACAAAATAAAGACCTCTTCAGGGGCACATTTCACCAAGAGTTGGGGTAGTTACTCTTCAGAGTTTCACTTCACCAAAGTTGAAATGCAAATAAAATAAAGACCTCTTCGGAGGCACATTTCACCAGGAGTTGAAGTGTAACAGCCGCTCTTCGGAATTTCACTTCACCGGAGTTGAAAGACAAGCAAAATAAGGACCTCTTCGGAGGCACAATCAAGAAGAAAGACCTCTTCGGAAGCCCACGTTTCGCCGAGATTGAAATAAAACTTCCAAGTGTTGAAACGTGGAAAAGCTTTCTAAGGCAAAACTCTTTGGAGGTACACGTTTCGCCGAGATTGAAATAAAACTTCCAAGTGTTGAAACGTGAAAAAAATCCCTCCGTAGAGGTACAACTTTCCATATATAAAAAAGAAAAATCCTCATCAGGGGCATGCTTTAACTCACAAAGGAAGAGTAATTTACCTATTCTGGAAAATGATCTTCTTTTAAAAAAAAAAAAAAAAAAAAAAAAAAGGGAAGAAGAAGAAGAGAAAAGGAGTTAAAGTACCCTTCAGAGGTCCGCTTTGCTACATAAAAGAAATCACTTGGTAAAAAAGAAAATGTACTTAAGCAAAAAAGAAAGAAGTGATTTCTTCAAAGGACAAAGCGCGTAGAAACTCATATGAAGGGGGTTGCACTCTACAAGAATTCTTTTTAAAATAAAAATAAAATAATTATTCTTTAGCAAATAAGAGTGCAAGTCCCCTCGAGGTATAGAATATTGCAGCATACTTATGGAATGGGGGCAATATAGTATAATTACACACGATATGGTATAACTAAACCAGCAAAAGGTAACGCTCAAGTAACATACCATAAGCTCGCTGCAATATCAAATAAACTCATGCCAAAACGAATAACAAATGTATTCTTTAATTCAAACAAAAGTTTGTACAAACGAGGAATCATTTTATTCAATTACAATGCAGGTACAGGTTTCAAAATAAAGAAAAGCGGGGGCCGGTACCCGCACAATTCTCGGCCAGTACATGCAAAACACAAAAAACTAGAAACTGAAGATCTTCACTTCTTTTTGCTGCCTTTAGACCCTTTACCCGGCCGAATGATCAGCTTATCAGGGCGGTCGGTGGGCATAAGGGAAGTGGGAGAGGAAGGCGCAACCGGTCCAGCTTTCAGCTCCTCTTCAGTGGTGGTGACTATCTTCCCCCTCCTCTTTGGTGTCCCACGCTTCTTTTTTCTTCTTTTTGAGGAAGACTCACTCCCGGGAGTGACAAGTTTAGATAGAACAATCTCGTCAGAGGGAGTTCGCTCTGAAGATGTGTCACCTCCCTCAGGCCTTTCATCTTTCTGCTCTTGTGAGGCAATGGGATCATCCAAGCCGTGAAGAGCCTCTATTTGTTCTTCTTGTGACCCAGGTTGCGAGGCAGAAGGAGGCGCCACTTGAAGAGATGGAGGAAGGATCACCGGGGGAGAAGAAGCTTGAGTTTGGCTCGGTGCTTTCTCTACAAAGGAGAAAAAACTTAAAATATCAGTATCTTTCGAAAAGAGAGGGGATGACGGCTCGTCAAAAGTCGGGAATTCATTGACATTTGAGGAATAATCAAAAGTCGGGAATTCATTGACATTTGAAAAATAATCAAGAAGATCGTCAAGTTCACAAGGAGCGAACGAGCAGTTCACCACTTGGGCTGGTCCGGTGTCAAGTTTACCTGGGGCAGTTGGATCTCTGAGGCTGATTTCATATCGCTGTGCTTCGTTGCTTTCACCACCTTCATCCCCGCCTTGTGCACTTGTAGTTTCAGTTACTGTCTTAGTTGCAGGCGGAGTATAGGAGCAAGAACCCGTGATGTCAACCACAGGAGAAACTGGAGGTTGGACAGAGGAAGTAAGCGTTAATTCCTTTCCAGAACGTTCCTCTTCCGCCATTCCAGTTCTCATCCTGGCAGGTTGTTCTCGCCCCTTCGCAAGAGCAACGCGAGCTTCCTCATCCAGGTAACGCGCCTCAAAATCTTCATCGCCATACCCGGCGTCTTTAAACATGTTAAGAGCAGCTTCCCACACCTCGGCCAGGGTGATTTCATACTTAGGACCAAGAAAAGAGAGGCTGCCGCGTCCCAAGACACAGTGTAAATAAAAATCGAATAAAGTCGAATTGATATCGGTTTCCATGGTCTGAGCAGTTTCTTCGGCTGCAATTTTGCCAGCCATGGCCTCATCTCGATCTTTTTCGGTCTGAGCAAGTTGGGCTTTTAGCGCTTCAATCTCCATGTCCCGGGCGCTCAGTTTATTCTGCAACTGGGTGACATCAGTGCGGTGGTTCTCTACAGCTTGTTCTAACCTCTCAGCTTTAGCTTCAGCGTCCCTCTGGCTGGCGTGCGCATCTCGCACTTGTTTTTGCAATACCTCTTCTCTTTGGGTGTAAGTATTAGTAGAAGAGGCAAGATCATCTTTGAGCTGCTTTACTTCAGCTTCGAGTTTTTCATTGTATTCGGCTATCTCCTTCATCTCAGCGTTGTGTTGATCAAGAATCTTCTGCCATTCTGATTTGTCATTTTCCATGGTCAGCATTGCTTCGATGTTAGCCCGATTAACTCTTTGAAGTTCATCAACCAGCTTTTGCCATCCAGACATTCTATCGATATCAAGCTTGACAGCATCGAGATTTCTGTACATAGCTTCTTTGTCGATGGGGACCAAATCAAGGTCGAAGCGTACCCCCCTCAAACACCAGTTCGAGAATCGGCTCTGCAAGGTCGGGGGGCCCCTTTCAACATGGTATGAAGGCCTGTTGAGAAGTGTTTGGATGGCACTTCCTTCAAGAGCAGGAGATTTGGAAGGGATGTCAATAGAAACTGAGGCGCCAGGTCTCTCAGATGTCACGGGCACGTGCTCCTCGCCAAGTTTGGTCCGCTTTCTCGAATCCTCAATATGGCTTTTCCCCCTATCATCGTGCGTTTTACGTTTATGGGAATCATCATCCCTTGGGAAGGATTCATGTCGCGTGCCCGCTCCCTCATGACGTTCTCCATACCTTCTCCTCTCTTCAGCTTTTCGCGCAGCTCTCTGTTCATTGGTCTCTCTGGGATCGGTATAGTATTGCTTGTAATCATAGCTGCCACGCCCTCCATAGCGTCGAAAGTCTTTGTAATAAGTACCGCTGCCGCTGCGCCCCATAGAGGAATCTGAAAAGGCAAAAATAGCAAGTCTTAGAAACTTCCGGAGAAAAGAAGTTAAATGTGAACAAATGCCAAAAAATCCTAAGTGTTGTGTGATGTGCAAGCTACGCGCATTAAGCTACAAACCACTCATTGGTGTAGAGGTGATGATAGCTTGGGTATGAGGAGTTGGTGTTTGTGTTGGTGTTAGTCGAAGAAGGGACGTCGCCTCAATTATAGGAGAGATAGTTTTAGACACGTCATCTCTAAAAAGCTCCTGTGAGGTCACTATTATGTCGCTCAACCCATCATAAACATCGTCACCATCATGCTCGGTGAGACTTGTTTTCTCAGTTCCTACATCAGCTAATCCCCCGAGAGGCTGTGAAGGTTCTTCTTCTTCCTCAATCGGGGCAAGTGCCGTCTTACTAGATGACCCCATAATGTCGGTAGGGGTGGAACATTTCACCAATGAAGCTTCGATGTTAGACTCTTTTGATGAGGGTTGTTCGATAGTAACGGGGGCATCCGATGCTTCAGTCGGGGAATCGGGAACTTCAGTCGGGGCTTCACGAGGCTGAGTATAGCGAGAAGAGTGAAGAAGCCCGTATTGATGTAAAAAGTCATCTCTCAGCAAAAACTTTATACTCCTCTCTTCTACTGGCACAGCATTCAATCTTTCAAAAATTTGCTTATAGCCTGGGTCTCTAGAAGGAGGTGGAAGCGCTGAAAAGTAAAAAGGGAAATTAACATCTAACTACTCAGGCTATGAAAAGATTTTATAAGGAAAACATGTGTCAGGAATAAAGCTGAACGCCCTTACTTCCAACTCTCCACACACCATAAAACCCCGGAGGGCAACGAACATAGAAGAATTGGGTTAAAAACCCGTGAGCAGTATCAGGGAGGCCAACAATCAGTTTGCGGTTTCGGGCGCTCCTCACAACAGTAATGGAAGGATGATCCTTAGTCCGAGTAAAAGAGCATAGATAACAAACTTCACCAAAGCTTGGAAGTCGATCAAGTGTTCTCCTAAAAAGCACACACAACCCCATTAGAATGGCATAGCCATTGGGGTGTAGCTGGGATGGAGCAATGGCCAGTTGATGGAGAAGTTGTTGGAAAAAGTCGTTGAAAGGAGGAATGCCTCCACTTAGGCACATTTGCCGGTTAATTGTCACAAAGCCAGAAGGAGCTATATCGGCAGTGTTATTTCTTTCGGGAAGAATGGCATCTGATTCAACGATACCAAACTGAGCACACAACTGGCGAAAAACTTTGTATGATAGTGAAGTAGGAGCTCTTTCGGGAGGATTAACCAGTGGAGCCGGAAGAACAGTTACCTCTCCAGTCCGAACTGTTGCATCACCTTCCTGAGAAGTCATTCTACACAAACAACTGGATATTCAAATATGAAGGTGCACGTTTCCTAAAAAAGTGTGAAGTGTTGTGCAAAAAACTAATAAAAAATAACAAGTAAATATAACTGAAATAAGACTAGTCGACGATTGATCGATTACAAAAATTTCAGAACTTGTTAGTCTTTAGTTCAAGTATAATATTAATGCGAGCTGGTCAATTTTAATTGACTATTTCAGTATTGCTTTAGTATTTTACTTGAAGTTAATAAGTTGAGCACTTCATTCACACAATCTGTTTAAGTTTAATGACTGTTATTAGCTAATCTGTCATTCGAAGAGGGCGATCAATGGCAGTATATTCGCCCCGGTTTTTCTGTAAATGTTGTATTGGACAGGTTGTTAGCTTGCGAGTCAAAGTAATTTGTAAAAGAAGGCATCAAAGTTCAACAGTTCAACATCACTGCAACAATTCAAGGTTTAAGCAGATCCTAAAAAACACAAGTGCTAAGTCGTATCGGACTCAAGTACTAAGTCAAAACCGACTCAAGTACTAAGTCGTAACCGACTCAAGGGATGAGTCGTTCCTATCCTAAGTCGTCAACACATCAAGCTGGTAATCCCCTAAGTCCTAAGTCGTAACTCGAGGAACAAGGAAAAGGCTATGATGCAAATCAACTGGAAATCCTTTAAGTCTTATCTCGGCTACGATTCATGGAATTCGCTAGGTCGCATGGAGAATCTCTGGGTTGTATATGAGACAATTCTTCACTCTATTCAGTCAAATTTCTCAACCAACCTGCCTTCCTCTCCAATTCCCAACCCGAAAACCTAATAACCTCACAATAAACAACGACCTAAATCTATCACATTACAGGTCGCCTCAAATCGCAAATCGCCATAAGTCAAGCCAAACAAGTTTGAATTCATCAGTGATCGATTTGGCAGAACTCGTAGGGTTTGAAGGGGCAGGCCAGAAACGAAGAACTGAATACATAAAGTAACAATGGTTAACGGTCGAAGTTTGAAGCAAGATCGCTTACGATTGTTTGATGCTAGAAAGAATCGGAGATGAATCGGGTCGAAATCGCCTCGGAGAGCTTGAAGATGCGTTAATGGCAGAAAGCGGTTTAAAAGGTTAAGTGATGAGAAGAAGGACGACTCAGGCTTTTATATCTAGAAAGGTTGGGATTTGAAACGACATGACCGAGTTATGATAAGTCGAAGCACACGACTTACGATTTAAGCGTGTGCTTCGAGGGGCAAATGTTAACCCTAACTCGTTCACGAGTTAACAGGTCCACGAGTTAAGGCATGTACGACTCAAGGCATGTACGAGTTAAAGGATACATGAGTCAGTAACTTCCTACGACTTAAAGACCTCTACGAGTTGGCAAGCTTACGAGATAAGCGGCCTACGAGTTAAGGAGTACCCGAGTTAAGCTACTTGCGAGGTAAGCCTTTACGAGATTAGCAGATCTGCAAATTAGCAAGTGTACGAGTTAAGATCATCCACGAGTTAAGCCTCTACGAGATAAACAGGAACCCGAGATAATAGGCTTACGAGATAAGCGGCTCACAACTTAACGAAAAGGATGGCCTACGACTTAATGATAACTGCAGTTTGTACGACTTAAGACCCTTACGACTTAAAGAGGATACGACCTAAAAGACACATCTCTTAACTCGTCTACGAGTTAAGACTTGCTTTAAACCAGTTGCAATTAGTTAAGTCGACTACGACTTACGGCATAGAAAGAGTCGTATACGACGAAAGAAAGGAAATTAGCAATTGCAGCCAGATAACTCATACACGACTTAGAACTTAGGGATGGGTTCAAAAAAGGCGAACTGCCATAGACTCAGCTCAGTGACTCGGGGACGACTTACCTTAAGTCGAACACGACTTATCTTAAGTCGGCCACGAGTTAGGACTTAGCACTTTTTTTCGCCCAGAACTCTCTATAAATATGCAACCATCTCCAACATGCGAGGGACTTTTTGGCTCATTCTCTTCAAGCACCATTACTCTGTCGAATTCCAGACTACTTCAAAGCTTTTTAGATCCAACAAACTTCTAAAGGAACTCCATGAAGGAATCATCCACATTCGCCATGGATTTGAAGATGATTGTCAACATCAAAGCTTGAGCTACTTGTTTTACATATCCTATCACTTGAAGTGTGTTGTAATTGAAAGATCTTGTAAAGGATTGTAATCAAACTAGTGATAAAAAAATTAAAGTGGACGTAGGCTGGATTATAAGCCGAACCACTATAAATACTGTGTCTCTTACTGTTTTTCTGCATACTTTCTGCTTATTTCTGTTTCCCGTACGAACGGGTGGTGCTTTCACAATCACATCCTATACACCAGGGTGTTAGCGTTTAAATTTGAGCGTTAACAGATGCGTTTCGAGCTGCCACGATCAAACGATAGCTCCGATTGACACGAAATTTGAAATCCGGTAATAACTAACTATTACGGATCCAATGAAACTGGTTTCGTTCAATTCTGAGACTGTTCAAAAATTGGCTATTTTACAGTCGATCATTAAATATTAAAATATTCAATTTTCACAGATTAACTTTTAATTCGATTTTAAAAGTTCTAAAATATCATTCTAACTCTAACATGATAAAATAAAATTTCCCAAATTATTTTCAATCATTTTTAATTCAATTTTTTATTATTTCCATAATTTAACATATTAAATTATTGTTTTAATTATCTAATTAAATCCAATAATTCAAATAAAAATTTATTTGACTTATAAATTCACTTATAAATATTTAAAATTAATTAAATATTCAAATTTAAATTATTAAAATTTCTGGGTCGTTACAGGAAACCCGAAATGTTATGGGTTTAAGAAAAAGAAAAAGACAGAAGAAGAGAGAAGAAGATAGGAAGATAGGGAGAAAAGAAAATAGAAAATATAGAAAATAGAATGGAACAGAAAAACAACAGAACAACATCAGAATCTCACAATTCACAGCGGAACAACATATAATAATAAATGAATAATCTTTAAACAAAGAACTATATCAGTTATTACATTACATTACATTACATTTCATTACATCATATCATCATAGTGTACAACAACAACAAACAGTGCAGTGGAAAAAGAAATACTATATAAACTAGTAATACGCCATGCCATCCAGCTTGCCTCCAGCAACTCCAGAATATCCTGATAAACCTTAAACTCTTGACTGCCCGTGTGGAAATTGGTGGGCACCCAGAGTTTAGGAAGGAAAACAATAAACTCCAAGTCAGTCATGTGACTGGTGTGAGAACTCAAAACAGTGTATTTATCTTTAAAATCAAAATAGAGGAATATTTTTAAATCAATTCGCAATGCTTTTAAAAATGAGACTACCATAAGGCCTCCCGCACACACACACACAATGCAAACGCAGAATCGGAGGAGATTTCTCCTTATGATAGTCAAAGATGCTTGATATGCATTTAAAAGAACATTTGATATTATTACTAGTGCATAATGTAGGAAAAATTTATTTCGAAAGTAGAATATAAATCTTAGCCAACATAGTCATTTCGAACTATGCCTACTATAGCTACCATCCAAACAGTGGTGACCACCATAAGTGAATGGCAGGTTCTACAACTAATACCGTACAAATTTTCATATTGGGAATTGGATTTCCAACGAATGATCACGCCAAGGAACTTCCCATTGCCACATGAGAATGCCTCTGGATGGACATTCCCGAGAACCAAACCGGATCTCTACCAACACAAGGCCGGGTTACCCCTAACTGAGTAACAACTGACCGAATATGCCATCCCCCGGTCCTTTGGGACCTTTTAACCGAGCGCTCGTAATCAATTCACACAATCATAACAAAGTGTTTTCAACATGAGTAAGTATCTGGGCTCCATACCATGATACCACCCTTTTCCAGATGGAAATGCACACATCCTAAAGGGCGCTACCCCTCATAACCTTGCCGCATCTTTCCTGTTTTGACCATTCACGGGGTGTGAGGCTCGACGAAGTCACGTCCACAAAAACATACTTTATACAAAAGCCATGCTTTGGGTCAACAAATGATCACCAAGATAGACGATCAAATAAACGATCCTATCACAAATAATCAACACAATGATCATTTACAGCAACACTCAGCATGTCGCATTACCAAATTGGGAATATATCGCTGATAACATTCAACTACATAACCTCTGAGCTCGTACGTCTCAGAGAAGGGTGTTAAGCTAAAAGAATAAATTCTCCGCCACCAACAGAAATATATTTGAAAGAAATCTGCTTTATATCTCAATTTGTAACGTCAGACATACAATCCATACAAGTCTGTTCCGGGCTCGAACAAAACCCAAGGCACTTCTTACGAAGCCCTTGCAATCCGGGTATTCACAATCCCGATCGAATTTCCCATCACTTAGGAAATCTCTATACCAGGAGCTACCCAGTGCAGAGACAATCGATAGGTCATCCTATCGCTTTCGCAAATACTCGGTCTTCAACACCGATCTTCAAATGCAATTCATAACGACGTATCACATATTCGGAATGGGTTATACGACCCCATGGTCCTTTCCCGGTTAACCCGAATAGTGAGCGCTTATTCAAAAATAAGTGTGGCATTCAAATTCAAACAAATCACATCAAATACCCATTCAAAGGGAAATATTGATAGTCGGTTATTGAACTATCAAATGGATATGCACAACATCACCAGTTTCCAAATAATTTTCCAAATTATTTATTTTCCAAAATATCTTCACTAGATATATAATTTCACACTTCAAAAATAAATCAATATTTATTTTTAAACAAGTTCCCCTTTCTTTTATAAATTCCATAGTGAATTTATATTTCAAAATATCTATGAATATACTATTTCAATTATTCATTTCAATTTATCTTCAAAAAGATAAATTCTCAAAATATTCACTTTATATTGGAAAAACATTTCCATACTTATTTATTAAGTAATTCACAATCTTTTATTTTCAACCTTTGGAAAATATTCAATATACTTAAATCGAAATTAAGTATATATTTCATTCTTTAAGGAAATCATGCTCTTAAACATATTTATTTGGGCCAAAACGAATGTTGCGTAAAACCTCGTTACGACAACCCAAAATCACTAGTATAGGGATTCGAAATTAAAATAGATATATAAATCCCAATACTATACAAAACATTTCCTTTCGGAAATCATTTACTATAACAACAGTGTTACAGTCCACCATTTCCTTTTTATTTCTCGAAAACGTCTATTTCAACAATAGATGTTGAAATCTATGGTTTCGAATCTTAACATATTTAAAACATCGTTAGATCGTTTTAATTCAATTTAAACATCTCATTCAAAATAATTTTCTTTAACATATTATTCACTATTCAAAAACGTGAATATACTATGTTAATCAATTTCATCCTTTTATACATTTCATTTTAAAGGATTATTCACAGTCAAAAACGTGAATATAACTCCATTAATAGCTTTCAACAATTTTCTTATCAAAATAAGTCGTTTGCGAATTTATAAAACAACGTTTCTAAATTCCTTTATTAACCTATTCCAGTTTATAACTCAATTATAAACTAAAAGTCCATATTATAAGTTAAATGCTTATAAAACGATTATTTTACAAAATCGTTCTTTTAAACTTCATAATTATAAATCTTATAACTTATAAGATTATTTGTTTATCCAAAATTCATTCTTTCTATAACTTTATAAATTTTATAAACCTACTGTTTATAAAGTTTCATTTATAACTTCACCGTTTATAATTTTATAAATTTCATTCATTTATGAAATTCATTTTCACTTCATTCCAACACTTATAAAAACTCGTTTTAAAATGTCAATATTTCAATTTATAAATATCCATTTATAAATCTCTTATATAAATCAATTCATATTAATCTTTAAAACGTTTTTAAACTCCTTTATTATTTCACCCTTTTGATTCATAAAATAATTAAATTTTATAAATCCTATATTTAAACTTTTCACAATAAATTCTAAAATCCCAATTTAACTATTTTTATAAAATCATTAGCATCATATTCTCAAAAATCAATTTTTTACTATATTTCACAAAAACCATAATTTTATAACTTTGAAAATTATAACGTTTATTTATTTAAAATAGATCAAATTCCAAACATATAGTATATTTTCAAAAATCACTTTATAAATCATTTTAAAATTCCAAAATTTGGTCTAGTGATGCTACACACCAAATAGTCAATCACGACAACAACGACATCATATATCGTATATGATAGTCCATCAAATATCAAAATATCTGAAATCAAATAAAAACTATTGAGGAATCCAGTTGGACCCCTCCAACCTGTTTTCCTGCATTCACAAACATTAGCACAATACCAATTTCGCTCCAGTACGAAATTATCGCGGTATATGGGATTTAAAATATTATCCGCTTAATAACGGCGCAATAGGGTCTCATCCGCTAAACAAAAAATGCGGGAAATCAATAACTCCAATATATACATATGCCAATATATATATATTGCCACTATATATAATACCAATTTCACTGTTTATGAAATATTCGCGGTATATGTTTTTATTAAATAACATTCGCTTACTAACGGCGTATAATGTCTATTTTAACAATCAATAGATAACAATCATCATTCAAACATGCATTCAAATATTTTAAATCTAACTATTTAAAATAAAATTGAAACTGATTCAATTGAGTGAGAAGTTCTCACCTTGATTTCAATTTCGTTTTAGCGATTTATTTCGAATAAAATTAAACGGACGTTTAATTTTACCCAAAATTCTCACTAACTCCAAACGAATCCAATCCAATTTCATCGCGTAGTGCTCGTCCATACGATTCCAACGCAACTGGTTTCGCGCGTTTTTGACCTCGTATGAAAAAGTTATGAATTTTATAAGTTTACACGTATTTATATTAACTAATTTACAACAATTATTAACTAATTTTAACCAAGCAAGATCATGGCCGTTAGATCCTACACCAACACATCACAGCCGTGCGCAACTTTTCCTTCTTCCCCTTCATCACATTCGCGTTTACTGGTAACAAAACCGAACCCATAATCAACATTAAACCCTAATACACGCACCCCCCAAACGACGACGAAACCCGATCATCTCGCCACCATTCGAAGCGCCTTCTCCTCCCTGATGCTCGGCCAAAGCCTTGTGACACTCGGCCCTATATCTAGCTTGAAAAACGTGTGCAAAGTTCACGCATTCAACTGCAAATTGCCATCGATCGACTCAATATTATCTGATCATCACCGTTGAGAACGTAGAGCTCGTGATGCTCTACATCTTTGCTGTTGGAAGTTGCTTGAATTAATGAGTGGATTCAAAGAAATTGAGGGAGGAAGGTCATTGATTTTCGGCCTTAGGTTTTGTTGGTGGCGGCTGAGCAAAAACTAGGGCTAGGGTTTATATTTTTCTCAAATTTAGTGAAATGTTGGTCTATTTATAGAAATTAAACGACACTATTCATCCGGGATTTCAAAACTCCGATTCACGCGCCGTAACCAGCGTTTCTAGGGTTTACCCCTCGTTCCGGACACAATGGAACAGGTTTCGAAAGCTAATTCGGACATCTGTGCGAGTTATGGCAGTAAACGTTCAATTTAAATTAAACCGATTTAAGCGATTTTCTAGGCGTTTTAATTTGTACCGGACAAACGGTAAATCCAATTGACACGAAATTTGAAACCTTACAATAATATCACATTACGGATCCGATGAAACTAGTTTCATCGAAATCCGAGACTTTTTGAAAAATGGCTATTTTAACTCGCCAAATTAAAATTAAAAATAATTCAATGCGTTTCGAGCTGCCACGATCAAACGATAACTCCGATTGACACGAAAATTGAAATCCGGTAATAACTAACTATTACAGATCCAATAGAACTAGTTTCGTTCAATTCTGAGACTGTTCAAAAGTTGACTATTTTCACTAGTCGATTTAAATATTAAAATATTCAATTTTCACAAATTAACTCTCAATTCGATTTTAAAAGTTCTAAAATATCGTTCTAACTTCAATATGATAAAATAAAATTTTACAAATCATTTTCAATCATATTTAACCCGATTTTCAATTATTTCCATAATTTAACGTATTAAATTATCGATTTAATTATCCAATTAAATCCAATAATTCAAATAAAAATTTATTTGACTTATAAATTCACTTATTAATATTTAAAATTAATTAAATATTCAAATTTTAATTATCAAAAATTCTGGGTCGTTACAATCTTCCCCCCTTAAAAGAATTTCGTCCTCGAAATTAACAAGTAAGAAAAGTTACAGAATTTATTAACTTTCCAAAATTCATAGTTAAACTTCTTACAATCTTTACTAAGTTTTCAAATCATACTTAGTTATCTTTTCAAAAACAATTACTATTGTTTAACTTTCAATTCCAAATCAAAGTTAAAGTTTTTCAAAAATTTTCCAATTTTCTAAAAAAATTTCTAACGCCTTTAAATTTTCGAAAAAATTCGCCATAGTCTCCTTTGCGCGGTTCGATCCGAAAAAAATGACAGTATATATATCACAAATATACATCTCATCAAGTAATGAGGCATCCCGAAGGGAAAAAAGTATAAAAGTACGGTATGTAATCCGAGATATGTACCTTATATTTTATTAGCAAGTATACACGGCTAATATAGCGCGAAAGCGAGCTCCAAATGCGAAGCAAACGCGATCCGCACCTACTAATCACTCAACAAACAACATGAGAACATGCATATATGAAAATAATCTCAATATACAACATATATCTCCATAACAACTATATATGTTAACATAGCAAATGTAGTAAAGGCAACAAATGCAAACATCAACCAACTAGCATTCAACAAATTCATAACCAATAAATATTCATTCATATTCTCATTAATATTCAATGAAATGGTTTTCAATTTAATCACATTTGATTTATTAACAGTGGATGTTTTTACTAACATTCTTTTTCAATTAGTTTATATTCACTAATTCATATTCAAGTTGGTTCACTTCCAAATCAAATTCAATTCTATTTAAGATTCACTTAACTTTCAATTGAATTTCTATTACTTTAGCTTTTAATTTCATTAACACTTAATGAATTATATACAATCAACTAACTAACAACCATATAACAACCAATGTATATTAATTGCAACCAAATTCCTTTGCTTATATTCATTCAATTATTCAACTTCTCATAACATTAGATTTTAATGAATTAACACTTGCATTCATTACTCCATTCCAATTTATTCACATTCAATTGATTAATATTCAATCCATTCATTCAATTCAAAATATCACTTAAGTTATATTCCATTTAATAAACATCACTTGGTTTTACATAACTTAAATTCCCACTTATAAATCAATTCAGATTTGATAAATATATTCATATAGTTTCACTTCTTATATATATAAGTTTATTTCACAATTATAATTCACTTTAATTATAATTCAATTCTTATAATTCATTTGCTTATACAATTCTTCTTTGATTTAGATTATTCAAACAACTAAATAATCAACTTATATACACTTTAATAATTCTGAAAAATTATTTCTTTATATATAAAAATATAATCAAGGTAAAATTATTTCATTTACCCAATTTAAAATCAATATTGTGCCGAATTGTTCTATTCAAGTGTTTAGAAACCCCTTCGGCATAGTCTTGCGGACCACGCTGACGAAAGTTCATATACCACTCAACAAACCAATCATCACAATATAAAACAATTCTATATTTTCACTAACAAATACGCACTCGTATCTATTATTACACTCAAACTCATTCTAGAGCACTGCTGACTCTATCTCTAATGAGTAATACCCAACAGAACCATGGTTGTCGCTTAACCATAAGCTCTGATACCAAATGTAACGTCCCGAAATAATTTTCGACTTTCGAAAATTCAACATCGATACTCACTTTATCGACTGCCGAGAAATCGAAGGCCGGAAACCCGAAATGTTATGGGTTTAAGAAAAAAAAAAGACAGAAGAAGAGAGAAGAAGATAGGGAGAAAAGAAAATAGAAAATATAGAAAATAGAATGGAACAGAAAAACAACAGAACAACATCAGAATCTCACAATTCGCAGCGGAACAACATATAATAATAAATGAATAATCTTTAAACAAAGAACTATATCAGTTATTACATTACATTACATTACATTTCATTACATCATATCATCAGAGTGTACAACAACAACAAACAGTGCAGTGGAAAAAGAAATACTATATAAACTAGTAATACGCCATGCCATCCAGCTTGCCTCCAGCAACTCCAGAATATCCTGATAAACCTTAAACTCTTGACTGCCCGTGTGGAAATTGGTGGGCACCCAGAGTTTAGGAAGGAAAACAATAAACTCCAAGTCAGTCATGTGACTGGTGTGAGAACTCAAAACAGTGTATTTATCTTTAAAATCAAAATAGAGGAATATTTTTAAATCAATTCGCAATGCTTTTAAAAATGAGACTACCATAAGGCCTCCTGCACACACACACACAATGCAAACGCAGAATCGGAGGAGATTTCTCCTTATGATAGTCAAAGATGCTTGATATGCATTTAAAAGAACATTTGATATTATTACTAGTGCATAATGTAGGAAAAATTTATTTCGAAAGTAGAATATAAATCTTAGCCAACATAGACATTTCGAACTATGCCTACTATAGCTACCATCCAAACAGTGGTGACCACCATAAGTGAATGGCAGGTTCTACAACTAATACCGTACAAATTTTCATATTGGGAATTGGATTTCCAACGAATGATCAGGCCAAGGAACTTCCCATTGCCACATGAGAATGCCTCTGGATGGACATTCCCGAGAACCAAACCGGATCTCTACCAACACAAGGCCGGGTTACCCCTAACTGAGTAACAACTGACCGAATATGCCATCCCCCAGTCCTTTGGGACCTTTTAACCGAGCGCTCGTAATCAATTCTCACAATCATAACAAAGTGTTTTCAACATGAGTAAGTATCTGGGCTCCATACCATGATACCACCCTTTTCCAGAAGGAAATGCACACATCCTAAAGGGCGCTACCCCTCATAACCTTGCCGCATCTTTCCTGTTTTGACCATTCACGGGGTGTGAGGCTCGAAGAAGTCACGTCCACAAAAACATACTTTATACAAAAGCCATGCTTTGGGTCAACAAATGATCATAGAAATGATCACCAAGATAGACGATCAAATAAACGATCCTATCACAAATAATCAACACAATGATCATTTACAGCAACACTCAGCATGTCGCATTACCAAATTGGGAATATATCGCTGATAACATTCAACTACATAACCTCTGAGCTCGTACGTCTCAGAGAAGGGTGTTAAGCTAAAAGAATAAATTCTCCGCCACCAACAGAAATATATTTGAAAGAAATCTGCTTTATATCTCAATTTGTAACGTCAGACATACAATCCATACAAGTCTGTTCCGGGCTCGAACAAAACCCAAGGCACTTCTTACGAAGCCCTTGCAATCCGGGTATTCACAATCCCGATCGAATTTCCCATCACTTAGGAAATCTCTATACCATGAGCTACCCAGTGCAGAGACAATCGATAGGTCATCCTATCGCTTTCGCAAATACTCGGTCTTCAACACCGATCTTCAAATGCAATTCATAACGACGTATCACATATTCGGAATGGGTTATACGACCCCATGGTCCTTTCCCGGTTAACCCGAATAGTGAGCGCTTATTCAAAAATAAGTGTGGCATTCAAATTCAAACAAATCACATCAAATACCCATTCAAAGGGAAATATTGATAGTCGGTAATTGAACTATCAAATGGATATGCACAACATCACCAGTTTCCAAATAATTTTCCAAATTATTTATTTTCCAAAATATCTTCACTAGATATATAATTTCACACTTCAAAAATAAATCAATATTTATTTTTAAACAAGTTCCCCTTTCTTTTATAAATTCCATAGTGAATTTATATTTCAAAATATCTATGAATATACGATTTCAATTATTCATTTCAATTTATCTTCAAAAAGATAAATTCTCAAAATATTCACTTTATATTGGAAAACATTTCCATACTTATTTATTAAGTAATTCACAATCTTTTATTTTCAACCTTTGGAAAATATTCAATATACTTAAATCGAAATTAAGTATATATTTCGTTCTTTAAGGAAATCATGCTCTTAAACATATTTATTTGGGCCAAAACGAATGTTGCGTAAAACCTCGTTACGACAACCCAAAATCACTAGTATAGGGATTCGAAATTAAAATAGATATATAAATCCCAATACTATACAAAACATTTCCTTTCGGAAATCATTTACTATAACAACAGTGTTACAGTCCACCATTTCCTTTTTATTTCTCGAAAACGTCTATTTCAACAATAGATGTTGAAATCTATGGTTTCGAATCTTAACATATTTAAAACATCGTTAGATCGTTTTAATTCAATTTAAACATCTCGTTCAAAACAATTTTCTTTAACATATTATTCACTATTCAAAAACGTGAATATACTACGTTAATCAATTTAATCCTTTTATACATTTCATTTTAAAGGATTATTCACAGTCAAAAACGTGAATATAACTCCATTAATAGGTTTCAACAATTTTCTTATCAAAATAAGTCGTTTGCGAATTTATAAAACAACGTTTCTAAATTCCTTTATTAACCTATTCCAGTTTATAACTCAATTATAAACTAAAAGTCCATATTATAAGTTAAATGCTTATAAAACGATTATTTTACAAAATCGTTCTTTTAAACTTCATAATTATAAATCTTATAACTTATAAGATTGTTTGTTTATCCAAAATTCATTCTTTCTATAACTTTATAAATTTTATATATAAACCTACTGTTTATAAAGTTTCATTTATAACTTCACCGTTTATAATTTTATAAATTTCATTCATTTATGAAATTCATTTTCACTTCATTCCAACACTTATAAAAACTCGTTTTAAAATGTCAATATTTCAATTTATAAATATCCATTTATAAATCTCTTATATAAATCAATTCATATTAATCTTTAAAACGTTTTTAAACTCCTTTATTATTTCACCCTTTTGGTTCATAAAATAATTAAATTTTATAAATCCTATATTTAAACTTTTCACAATAAATTCTAAAATCCCAATTTAACTATTTTTATAAAATCATTAGCATCATATTCTCAAAAATCAATTTTTTACTATATTTCACAAAAACCATAATTTTATAACTTTGAAAATTATAACGTTTATTTATTTAAAATAGATCAAATTCCAAACATATAGTATATTTTCAAAAATCACTTTATAAATCATTTTAAAATTCCAAAATTTGGTCTAGTGATGCTACACACCAAATAGTCAATCACGACAACAACGACATCATATATCGTATATGATAGTCCATCAAATATCAAAATATCTGAAATCAAATAAAAACTGTTGAGGAATCCAGTTGGATCCCTCCAACCTGTTTTCCTGCATTCACAAACATTAGCACAATACCAATTTCGCTCCAGTACGAAATTATCGCGGTATATGGTATTTAAAATATTATCCGCTTAATAACGGCGCAATAGGGTCTCATCCGCTAAACAAAAAATGCGGGAAATCAATAACTCCAATATATACATATGCCAATATATATATATTGCTACTATATATAATACCAATTTCACTGTTTATGAAATATTCGCGGTATATGTTTTTATTAAATAACATTCGCTTACTAACGGCGTATAATGTCTATTTTAACAATCAATAGATAACAATCATCATTCAAACATGCATTCAAATATTTTAAATCTAACTATTTAAAATAAAATCGAAACTGATTCGATTGAGTGAGAAGTTCTCACCTTGATTTCAATTTCGTTTTAGCGATTTATTTCGAATAAAATTAAACGGACGTTTAATTTTACCCAAAATTCTCACTAACTCCAAACGACTCCAATCCAATTTCATCGCGTAGTGCTCGTCCATACAATTCCAACGCAACTGGTTTCGCGCGTTTTCGACCTCGTATGAAAAAGTTATGAATTTTATAAGTTTACACGTATTTATATTAACTAATTTACAACAATTATTAACTAATTTTAACCTAGCAAGATCATGGCCGTTAGATCCTACACCAACACATCACAGCCGTGCGCAACTTTTCCTTCTTCCCCTTCATCACGTTCGCGTTTCCTTGTAACAAAACCGAACCCATAATCAACATTAAACCCTAATACACGCACCCCCCAAACGACGACGAAACCCGATCATCTCGCCACCATTCGAAGCGCCTTCTCCTCCCTGATGCTCGGCCAAAGCCTTGTGACACTCGGCCCTATATCTAGCTTGAAAAACGTGTGCAAAGTTCATGCGTTCAACTGCAAATTGCCGTCGATCGACTCAATATTATCCGATCATCACCGTTGAGAACGTAGAGCTCGTGATGCTCTACATCTTTGGTGTTGGAAGTTGCTTGAATTAATGAGTGGATTCGAAGAAATTGAGGGAGGAAGGTCATTGATTTTCGGCCTTAGGTTTTGTTGGTGGCGGCTGAGCAAAAACTAGGGCTAGGGTTTATATTTTTCTCAAATTTAGTGAAATGTTGGTCTATTTATAGAAATTAAACGTCACTATTCATCCGGGTTTTCAAAACTCCGATTCACGCGCCGTAACCAGCGTTTCTAGGGTTTACCCCGCGTTCCGGACACAATGGAACAGGTTTCGAAAGCTAATTCGGACATCTGTGCGAGTTATGGCAGTAAACGTTCAATTTAAATTAAACCGATTTAAGCGATTTTCTAGGCGTTTTAATTTGTACCGGACAAACGGTAATTCCAATTGACACGAAATTTGAAACCTTACAATAATATCACATTACGGATCCGATGAAACTGGTTTCGTCGAAATCCGAGACTTTTTGAAAAATGGCTATTTTAACTCGCCAAATTAAAATTAAAAATAATTCAATGCGTTTCGAGCTGCCACGATCAAACGATAACTCCGATTGACACGAAAATTGAAATCCGGTAATAACTAACTATTACGGAGCCAATGGAACTGGTTTTGTTCAATTCTGAGACTGTTCAAAAATTGACTATTTTCACTAGTCGATTTAAATATTAAAATATTCAATTTTCGCAAATTAACTCTCAATTCGATTTTAAAAGTTCTAAAATATCGTTCTAACTTCAATATGATAAAATAAAATTTTACAAATCATTTTCAATCATATTTAACACGATTTTCAATTATTTCCATAATTTAACGTATTAAATTATCGATTTAATTATCCAATTAAATCAAATAATTCAAATAAAAATTTATTTGACTTATAAATTCACTTATTAATATTTAAAATTAATTAAATATTCAAATTTTAATTATCAAAAATTCTGGGTCGTTACATCTTTAGTCGGTAAGCGATGCACCAATTCAACAAAGTTCCTAAAAGTCCCTAAACCTACTAGCAAACCCCTCCAAATTTGCGAGTAAAATAAGGGTCCCTATTACCAATAATGCAAAGCATAACTCCATAAAGCTATGTTGGAGTGCTGCAGTTTCAGTGCTTCTAATGGAAAATTTCTGCCACCCTCTTCTTAATCATTTATCAATAGGATTTCATTCCCATCCTATACATTTTCTCTTTTCCTTTTATGGTGACATTTTGTGAGCTAAATCCCTTATGATTCCCAAAATGTAAAGTTTGAGAGTGAAACATTTACTCACTTTAGGATGCCCACCTAATTTCGTCATTGACTTCCAGTTTTACCTATGGTTTATTGCTAGTTAAGTATTCCTACAAAATTTCATTATTTACTTTGCTTTCCAACATATATAAAGTAGTTTAAATCTCATTCATAAAGTCTACACAAGAATAAAACGAGAATATATCTTATACCACATCATCCACTTTTCCATTAACTAAGGAAGACAACTAGCGACTATAATCCAAGAACTCCAAAAGTAAATTTTACTGGAAGTTGCCATTTATTATCAATTAATATAAATGGTGTTGAGGTTCTAACAATCCTTTCTAAATTAAGATGGCGATTTTTAATATTTTATTCCATTGCAACCTATTTTCTTAATTTTCACTTTTTTCGGTCCTTGATAAATGTGGTGCATTTATTGCTTCAATTAATATTCATAACAACTGATCATTACTGTTAGAATTGGACCATTTTTAATTAATCCTTCTTTAGGTTTCCAAAATCCATTCATTACTCAAATTTCATTCTTCCACAAATTCCAATATCATGTTTTATTAATCAGTCCCCATTAGACTAGCTTTCCTCTCATTAATTACAAATTTATTGCCCACTAAATCTGTAATTAACATCCATAAATCTTAATCCTCAAATCACTAACTAATACGCTTATAGTCATAATCTATGCTATCTACTTATATTCTAGCCATTTAACATGGTTGTACGATATCTATATATAATTACAAATTCTACAACTAGAATACTCATTTTCGTATTTTAATTTATTGAAGCTATCCTTCCAAAAAGATTATTGTCATAAATTAACCACAATAAGAATTTTTGGCTTTGTTAGAAATTACAAGGAATCATTTCTTTTCTTAATATTGAAATAGACAGTGTAAACCATGATAAGGAATACCTATCTTTTGTACATCTCTTTCCTTTTTAGTGCATTCCTTATTACTTCAAACAATGCACTTTTACACGTATTTTGGAATTGGATAATTTGTGGAATGTATGTGGAAATTGCTCCAAAATTAAAATATAGAAATTCATATTCTATGGGCAACCTAATTCACAACCCAATTACAGATCTGGAGTATCTTTAACTCTGCCAACTTCTTCACATAGAAGTTTGGGACCGACTTCAACTTTCTATATCAGGTTGTACATTCTATTTCTATTTTACTCATATCTTGAAAACCATAGTCCATCCCACCTAGGCCATGATATGTATCTACTCCATAAAATTTTATAAAATCATAACTTTCGTACACAAAATAAAATATCTTCATATAAATAAACTTACATAAAAACAAGCATTAATTACTTCATTTCTTGCAATATTAAAACACAAAGTATCAAATTCAATATCTCTATCTTTGAAAATTTAAACTTTAATAAAAACCTTTATCAAACATTCAAAATTCCTTTGTTTCCAAATAGGAATAAAATAATCTCCCTTTATTAGACTTTCCATATCAAAACTTTTTTTTAATAGTTAGACTTTCTAATTTATGGCATTCAAAATTCTCTAGGTTTTTCAAAAAGGAACTTATGAAAAACTTTCCTTTTCAATTGCTTACTAAAATAAGGATTTACACCTTTTTGAATATAGGATTTTTACAAAAGATTTAAAACTTAATTATCTTTCCAAAATAATGTGTTAGACCACTTTTGTTTCAAAGTGTTCTCAAGCTACAAGAATAATCATTTACAAAATAATAAAATTTTCGCAATCATCATTTCAAAATAATATTTATTTCCTTCTAAAGCATACAATAATATTTATTATCTTATTACTCAAAATATTTTGTTATTTGACGAAATATATCCCATAACATTGCTCAAAAATTCTTAAAATATCTTGTAACACTTTTCTTTTTCAAATCCATTATTATTATTATTCAAATAACCTTTGTATTCATATTTGTAAAAACATATAAAATTCTCATCTTTACATAAATACTTCTCCATATACAATAACATCTAACTTATTTATCAATCATCATATAAATCCAATCAATGGTCAAAGATTCCTTTTATATCTTTATAGGATAGAAAAATAAATGGAGTCAACAAAGATAACTTCCATCTTACTCTATTACTCCTTTCAGTATCTCTACCAGAATTCACAATTCTATTATTTCCTAAATTTCAGCCAACATTATCTTCATCACCTTATATGGGAATGCTCATATACTATCCGACATTCCTTCCGTTTTATTTTCTATTTCTCTATCCCAAAATAAGTGTTATTTCTATCTATAACCTCTAAAAAGAGTTGTAAAGAAAGAATTTTTAGGTTTATAAACAAGAAAAATAAAAGGATCAAAGAACCAAAAATTGAAATCTTTTGAATCAAACTAAAACTGTTAACCAATGAAAACTTTTCAAGGCATTAATTTTACAATTAAAACCATCCACCATTTTGTCTTAAAGAAAATCACCGCTTTTAAAATTGCATTATCTTTCCAAACTTTTCCAAATCTAATGGTGGTATATTTCCAAATCTAAAATTTTCCAACTTATACAGCCTCTAAGAAGTTGTAGAGAAAAGAACTTTCAAATTGATTACATAGGAAATATTACATTGAAAAATTGTAACAACCCACCTTTTTGGATAGTTTAAATCAATAATAAACCACACATGTCGGACTCAAACCATTCATAAGGGAGGATTATTTTGCGGTAAAAAAAGAAAAAGAAGAGAAAGAAATTAAAAAACAAATATAGAATCTCACAGCGGAATGACAAAATATAATAATCAAATAACAGTTGATGAAGCTATTTACAAATAACATTTGATTACACTTTTACAATATAGATCAGAGTTGCATACAGCAGAAATATATAAATAATGCAGCGGAACAACATGATGCAGTGGAACATATGTGAAATAATATAGATAATATACTAAGTCTTTGTCTTTATCCTCCAGAAAATAGTCTTCAATACACTGAAAACCTCCCCCGAGCGTAATGAAAAGATAAAACACTCGAGTCAGAACTAAAAGATCTTATGTAAGTTAAATCAACACTAAATAAATATGAGTGTGATAGCTTCGGAGATGTTTACGGGGTTTGACATCTCTTATCTGTTGTCCAACGTGCGTGTCATAACTCAAGAAATGTTCGGGATTCCATCTCCTAAGGATCCATTAAACTATCTACATACGCAATACAATACGCTATTATAATATTATCTACAATAAAGTAAAATATTAAAATAGCGTTAAGACGTTACCCATATCCCCCTTAACTTATTTTATATAAATGTCATAGTTTATACAGTACTATAAACTCCACCATAAACTGGTGGGCTATCAGGGAGCATTGCATAGGTATGACACAAACAAAACTCGTAATGAGTGCGATAAGGCATGTGACAAGGCACGCGAGATAATGCCTAGGGTAGGATACTACCGTTTTGCAGATTCGGACTGGTGCTAACGCATAGCAGCTGCTACCGCCCACCTCGAAACACATCTCATAATCAAATCGAGGGGTGGCCACCAAATCAATCACAAAGTCAAAATGTGGTATCGAAGAAACATGTCCGATCGGAGGTGTAACCTCACTCGGCCCGGCGTGGCTCCTGTTTTAGTCACATCAAGCTTACTTGAGGGAGTCAAGGGCTACGATAATACCTCATACATCATCGTTCACAAAACCATCCTACTTCATTATGGAGTCTCCACCCTGTGCACAGTTGTTAAAGTGGTTTTGGTACTGATAGAGAGAATGACAATATCTGATCCCGGTCTCTTTAACTACCAAACACTTATTTCACATCGGATGGTTCTTTTACTTTTCCAAAACCGATTCACAATTGATATCAAAATATCATATTCTCAAAAACATATTACTTTTGAAATCATATTCACTTTCGAAATCATATCACTTTTGAAATCATATCCACAAAATAGGTTAAACCCTTATTTCAAAATCATCATATTTACTCAAAATAAGTCATTTCACAGAAATATCCTTTAAACTTTCAACTTGGGTTATAACATCATTTAACCATATTTGCTTTAAATCTAGGATTTAATTATAAGCAATTCAGCCTTGCACAGTTTGAATTTTTGAAAATAGCTTAGATAGTCATAATTAGTTTATTCTAGTTTTAAAATAGTTTAAAGTAGTTAAAATGCTTGAAAATAGTTTAAAATGGTTTTAAAATAGATTAAAATAGATTAAATTATTTCAAAACAGAATAAAACAGTTCGATATAGTTTAAATAGTTTAAAATAGATTAAAATAGTTTAACATAGATTAAAATAGTTAAAAAAGAATAAAATAGTTTAATATAGTATAAATAGTTTAAAGAATAAAATAGTTTAATAAAGTTTAAACTAGATAAATTATTTTAATATGGTTAATATATTAAAATAGGTTTAATATAGCTTAATAGTTTAATATAAATGGTTTGAAAATATAAATAAATCTGAATTTAAAATAATATACTTTTAAACATTTTATATTAAAATAATTAATTTGAAAGTAGTATCAAATTAAACTATTTCCATTTCAACAAATCTGGACCACATCCAGCTTTCAAATTAACAAACTCAATTTTTAACTTTCAATTCAGATTCCCAATAAAATCATTTAAATCTATGTCGATTTCAAATCCATGTTTAAACTATAAATTTAAACTACTTCAAATTTAGTAGATTTCAAAGTTTAAATATTTAAACATTTCAATAGTTCAATTTCGATAAACTTCATTTATACTTCAAATTCAACTTTAAAATTTCAATTTAAGTCCTTTAACAATTCGTTTAAACCAATTCCAACTTCAACATTTAAAGCTTGGATTTTCAAAAATAATCCAGTTTATATAAATCAAATTTATTTCAAAATATCACTTAACTGGATTCAAAAATTTAACGTTTTAAAATCATTTAATTTAACCAATCCGGTGTCCGTACATAATTTTTTACCCTATGGTCATGTGATACGGATTTATATCATTTCGACCTCCAATAAATTTAAAATTTATGGGTGTATATCATTTCAACTCGTAATCCCGAATAAAAATTCAAAGTCTATAAAATCGCTCGAGTCTATTATTTCGACCCATAATTATTTTTTCGTAATCTATCAGGTCATTCCGGTATGTATTATTTCAACCCCCAATGATTTTCCTAACAATAAACTAAGGGAACTTGCAGTGTGATAACAATATATAGATATAACATCCAGTCATCCGATATCAGAAATTTGACATCCATCACAATCATCATTCAAATCAACCAATAGATAACAACATTTGACTAATTATCATTAACAGGTATTCACCGACGATTTAAATTCAATATTAAATTAAATGCGACTATATTCAATAAAAGTTAGATCTAACTAGAATGACCATTTAAATATATCAAACAGCAACCAATCAACTTCTAATCAGATCATAAATTGTATTTAACCAACGTAAGAAACTTTAGTGGTTGTGAGCGGTTTAAAATACTCACCTTTGAATTTTCGATGATTTAAAATCCAAATAAAGTCCAAAATCTAAAAGTATCAGAATTTGACCAAAACAGTTTCATAATGTTGGAAATTTCGATACGATCGCAATGGAGAAAACCATGCGTGAATCCGAACTTGTATGGATAAGTTATTGACATTAGAAGACTGAAATTAGAATTAAAATAATAATATAGGCGAGTAAAATTTTACCACGTCATCCTCTCAGAACGATCCCTAATTCATACGATCGCGATCCAAGCAGCAGCCGCCATCCATCTTAGCTCGATTACGCCAAGGCCATGCCAAGTTAGGACCAGATCTGACCACGCTGCTAAACCCACCGCCCAGTGCCGCACCTGCGTTAGCCTCGCGTGCCGTTCCGCCACCCTCTGGCCATCATCGCCGTCGCCGCAAAGAATAGCCATTTCTGGAAATCACGATGATAATTTCGACTAATTAACCCCACCGATGAGCGCTACTAATAGCCATCTACGCAACGGCGCCACCTAATTTTCGATCGGACGACGAATTGCCGTTGGATCGAAAAATCCTAATATGGACGGTCGAGTTTCTTCTTCGATTTTTGGCAAAATGATGATTTGAATCTAAAAACAAATTGCTACAGTTTATTATGCTCATCGAGGGCTTTCCAAACATATAATATTACATATTTTTGAGAAGTTTGATTTTTGATTTGAATTTGAATTAGGGTTTGTAATTGGAATTTAGTTTCTACCTGTAACAATCCTGAATTTTGTGATTTATTTTAATTGTTTATTTTGATTATTTTATTTGAAATTTTGATTTAAGAATTTTATTTTATTTATTAAAATGAATAATTTATGTTATTTTAAATATAAATGTTGATTTTTAAGTGATTTATAGTTCAAATTGGTATAATTTGAATATTTTACTGTATAGTGAATTTCTGGTCAAACTGTTCAAACTGTGACTTTTTAAACTTCAAATTTAAATTATTTAAAATCTTAAATTTTATATTTTATTATGAGAATAGATGAAATAACTTGAACACTGCTTTTCGTTTCGTTGGAAACGGACTTAAACTGTGAAATTTATGTACATCTCAATTTTGAGTATAATTTGTTTTATTTTGCAATTTTGTCTATTTTAAATTATATAAAATTTATTTTCCTTGTCATATTAATATGTTTAAATATGTTATTGTATGCATATTTTTGTATTATAATAATTTTTAAATGAAGTAAACAGTTTTCCAAAGTCAATGGTGATTTATTTGTAATTTCTGGACACTGTTTGGATTTTTATGCAATTTCTTTAAATCTTTTTCTATTTTCCTTAAAAATAATTTTTTTTATGTTTTAATATGTTATTTTAAGTATATTTTGTCTTTTAAATATTTTTAAAGTGATGTTTGAATTTTTCCAAAGCTTATTGAATTTATTTCCAAATTTTAAGCTTGGTTTCCATTTTTCTGCTATTTTCTTTATTTAAATTATATTTAAATTAAAATTTATATATTTATTTGTGAATGCATTTTTAATTTTATGTTGTTATCTTTGTTATAAATATTTTTACAAGTCCATATAAATTTTCCAAAGTTCATTCTGTTTATTTTCCATTTTTCTAGACTAGCTTGCAATCTTGTGCTATTTTCTTATTTTAACCTTATATCATTAATAAATATTTATATATATCTTATATTTTGTTATATTTTCAAATTTGTGACTGAAATCATTATTATTTTCAGTAATATAAACTTATATAAGTAAATTAAGGAAATATCAAAGGTTTTAAAAGCTTTTGAAACGTAAGTCATTTCACCTCCTAAGTCGTTTCTTTTGCCGTTTCCTCATTTACTCTTTGGCAGTTTTTATTTATTTATTAGCTTACTTCCTCACTTCATTTTTCACATGAATTCTCACCTTCTACCTGGAAAAAAAAATGTCGGCCTCTCCCTTGTGCAAATATTTGGTAAAAACTCCTTTTCTTTTTCATGTTTCTTTGTTTTCTTCTTTGTTTGACATGGATTTTCCTTGCCTTCACCCCCTTCTTTGGATCGGCCTGCTCTCATCCACCACCTAGGCCACCTCCACACCATCCCCTATGACCAACACCTCCTCCAGCCCCTTCCCATGCCATAGCCGAGCCCTTTGTGATGAAGAACCACCATAGTTTTGAGCAACATCTCATATATATGCAAGCCATCACCTTATCACCTCCTCCCCTTCATTTTCCATCACCACCACCACCTTTGGCCGCCACCACCACTTTATTCCGACCCTTCCTCATCACCCCAGATACTGACCTGAAGTGTAGACCCTATGGCCAAACACAATAGCCCATGGCCGAGCCAAAGATTGAACCACTTTTCCATCTATTTGCCTAGAAACCCTTCACCTACCCTAAGTGTAACTTCCTCCACTTGTTTAGCCTTGTAGCCACACCTTTTCCATATCCATACCTAATCCAAACCATGCTCAAACCTGACCTTATTGATCCCCTAGGCCATGCAAACAAGCATAGAAAGCAAGTGCAATGTCTTTGGTTTTGTTTTATACATCTATTTCTAACATTGTTTAAGTATGTATTGTTTTTGAAACTTATGTTTCATATATTTGTCTGTCTCATGTATCCAAGGAGATTTATCTTTGGCTCTCTTAAACTCGAATCATTGTCGTGCCATAGTGATTTTGAAGATCTCAGTTTGTGCTTTTGATCGGTATCTCCAGCTTATACACACACGATGTTTATACTTATGCAGTTGTGAAACAGCAACAATTGAATGTGTAGAAAAATCATATTATGTATAACTGCCTGTGATTAATTATATATGATGTTAAACCTATTAAATTTCATGTCATATCATCTGTTATTATATATATGTTGTTACAGTTCATTTACATCTGTTTATCACACTGCAAGTTCCCTGTAGATTAGAAATCACTATGGGTTGAAATGATACATACCCGAACGGACTTTAGAATAGGGAAAAATCGTTATGGGCTGAAATGATAAGCCTGAACGGTTTTTATTTATTTTATTTAACTTTGGATTGCGGGTTTGAAATGATAGAACCCGGATTTTTCTTTTTAAACTGCGGATTGAAATGATACATATCCGTAACACTTGACCAAGGTTAGAAAACTATATACAGACCCGTGGTTATTTTATAAAATTTTTTGGATATTTTTAAGTATATTTAAAATATAAATCTATGAAATTTGATTTAAATAGGTTTTTAAATATTTAAAATAAAGGAATTATGATTTTTCTATGAGTTAAAAATGTAATTAATGAATGGTTAAATTGGATTATTGAACATAACTTAAGTTTGGAAATTTGGAATTTTGGTTAAAAACGATATTTAAGTTATATGAATAAAATGGAAATTTAATTTTATTGTAAATTGGTAAATATGATAATTTGATTAAATTTGAATTTAAGTGATTTATTAAAGTATTATTGATTTTCTACGAATTTAAGTGTTTAAATAAATGAATGCTTAAAAAGTGAAATTTGAAAATACAACTTGATTTGGAAATGTGGAATTTGGTTTTGTTTAAAGTTTGAAGTTAGTTAAATAAATTGGGAATTTAGTTTAATTTGTGAAATGATAATTTGAAAATGTAAATGTTAATAAATTGTTAAATGTGAAAATAGGAAGTTTACACTTGAATTTATTAACTGGATTTGTGAAATTTGATTTAATTATAAAATGTTGCTTTATAAAAATCATTATTTAAAAGAGTATTTAATGAACATCTTTGAATGTTCAAATATGATTTTTTTTAAATGTTTAAATGGTTTAAATTGAAATGTTTTCAAGTATAACTTTCAGCACCTTTTTCTGAATGTTGTAAAAGGTTGAAATTTTCAATGTTTATGGTTTTAACTTAGTAAATAACCTCATAATGGTTTAAAACTTTGGAAATTGAATACTTGATTTGAAAGCATATAAACTTAAATTTTAAATGGTTTAAATGAATTATTTCGATTAAAATACAAGCTATATAGAAGGTGATTTGGAATGATAAAAAATGAACGATATCTTTGAATTTAAAAGGTATTTAAAGTTGAATATTTTGATTTGAACTTATATGATGTTTTGAAATGAAGCTTTGGAAGGATATGATATTTTGATATATATTAAATGTTTTGAAATGATGTTTTGGAAAGATATGATATTTTGATATATATTAAATGTTTTGAAATGAAGTTTTGAAAGGATATGATATTTTGATATATATTAAATGTTTTGAAATGAAGTTTTGGAAAGATATGATATCTTGATATATATTTAATGTTTTGAAATGAAGCTTTGGAAGGATATGATATTTTGATATATATTAAATATTTTGAAATGATGCTTTGGAAGGATATGATATTTTGATATATATTAAATGTTTTGAAACGAAGTTTTGAAAAGATATGATATTTTGATATATATTAAATGTTTTGAAATGAAGCTTTGGAAAGATATGATATTTTGATATATATTAAATGTTTTGAAATGAAGCTTTAAAAAGATATGATGATTTAAAAATGAATTTTTGAAAGATATGATATTGTGATAATAAAATGATTTGAAAGGAAGTTTTGAAAGGATATGATAATTTAATATATTGAAATGGTTAGAAATGAATTGATATTTATTTTGATAAATATTTGAATTTGAAATATATGGTATGTTGATATATTGAAATGGTTTTGGAAATGATTTAATCTTTATTTTGATAAAGATTTGGATTTAAAGGGATATTTTATTTTTGAAGTATAAAATATTGTTTTAAAAGTTATAACCACGGGTTATAATAACGATTGGTTGTTAAAGAGACCGAGATCGGATATAGTCTTATAGCCGGCCAATACCGAAAACCACTTTAACAACTGTGTACGCGGTGGAGATTTCAGAATGAAGTAGGATGGTGGTGACGTTGTCGAGGTATATTACATGGACCCAACTCCCGTGAGTTGGCATATATGACTAAAACAGGAGCTATACCGGGCTATACAAAGGGTCGCACCCTTTCATCGAGCATGCTCCATCGGAAACCATTCTATTACTTTTGTGATTCGATACGGTGGCGCCACTTTTATTCGGGGGTATGTCTCGAGGTGGGCGGAAGCTGCTGGCTTGCCGTCACCACTGGTCCGGGAGTGCAAACGGTGTCCACCCTGGCATTGCCTCGCGTGCCTTGTCATATCCTTATACCGAGCCCACTATGATTTTGGTTTTAAAGATCCGACCGCGTTAAGGTTCACCATCCCCTTAACGCTATTTTCTATATGATTATACTTTACTGATTAGACACTACTGTATATAGCGTATATTACTACATAGTAAATAGTTTAACGGATCCTTAGAGGATGGGCGGTCCCAAGCATCTTCTAAGTTACTTGTACCTTTACTACAGTTCACTTGAGTTGGTTTACATTGTATAAATATGTATGTCCTGACTCGAGCGTTTGTATTTTTATTTACGCTCAGGTCAGCCTGAGTTATTCACAGATTTGGATTTCCACTTTCTGGAGATTGAAATCGCTAGAGATTATCTACTTATCAAGTTTTATCTTTTGCAGTCTGTTGTTCCTTTCAGCTCTTGTATTAGTAGACTTCTATGTAGCGAGACTTCCTTTGTACTTTATTTCTTCTGTTTTATTTTATGTAACTCTGATATTTTTATATAGTAGCTTCATGAACTACTATTTCTTTTACTTCCAATGCATTATTATTACTCTGTGTCTGTGATCTGTGATTTTTATTTACTGTATATTCTGAGATTTGCCAAATTTTTACAACGCGGTATTTTGAGCAATTCAATTTCGGCTTGAGTGTCTACCTATACAATTATAATGGATGTGAATGGTTGAAAATATTGGGGCGTTACAGTTGGTACCAGAGCTTTGGTAGCTCCATGCAAACTCAACATATGGAGTGAATGTATTAAGAGAATCACTTTCGTTCGAGTTTGAATCTCTTCCTTTTTAACTCGATTCCTTTGAGTTTTGGGACGTTCCCTGCGGTTCTAAAATCCATTCATGTCCCTCACTATTCATCTTCTTTTGGTTCTGGAGTATCCCATAACTCCAATTCAAAATGATCTTTATAGTGAGTTGGCAGTCCCACCAATCTCAAAAATTGAATTGTAAAAGGGTGAAACTCCTTTACAATTAGCATCGATTCACCAGAGGTTTATATCTATCCTTGGTTTAGATGCTAATATCTTTTGTTATCCCAAACTCTAACTCTTGAGATTGAATGCAGATTTACCCCAGAAAAATCCATATTTATCTTATTCTTTAAGTCACGGTTGACCCGGTTAAGGTTCCCCGTGATTTATTTAAGCTAATCCACCTCTCTATTTTGTTATTTAATCATCTTGTCTTTTGTTTCCAACCTATCTTCAAACATTTTGAATTATACTTGTAGATCTATGTTTTGTTTATATATTGTGTTGTTTGAGTTGTTGATGTTGAGTAGGGTTTCTGATCGATTCGTCTGATCAACGCAATCGATAGGATTTCTAAAACACTTTGACAGAACAAACTAACACAATATTATTTTAAAATTTGGTTAATGAAATAAATTTTGATATATAAGTAAATTTATGGAACTTAATAAATTGATTTAAATTAATCATTTGAAATGATAATACATGATTTACCATTTATTGTTCTATAAATGAATTTATAAATAGTTGTTTATAAATTGATTTGGGAACTGAAATGAAGTTAAAACAAGAAATTTGAGAATTTAATTTCCGATGGTTTCAAACCTTGTGTTTAAGTTTTAAAGTATATTATTTAAAGTATTTTCGAATAAGAATATGTTTCCAAACGATTTTAAAGTTTAAAAATTAGTGCTCTTCTCTTTATCGCTGGGAAATAATTTCGGTGATGACTGCAGCATCATCGACATTCATTTTCGAGTTTCGAAGTGAAGAGACCGCTCTGTAGTCTTGCTTCAACTTTGCTTTGGAAATCAATTTGATTTGAATTTCTAAAATATGGCTTGATCTATAATATATATAGACATATGATTTAAATTTGATTCGATAAATTATGTACATACATTTATTTATCTCTGAATGGGTTGAAGAAATCGAAAATTTAATTCTTAAATTTTATTTTAAAGAATAATTTCAATTATAAAAAGAAAATAAAATTTCGGATGAATATTCAAACATGAAATGATTTAATTGTACAATACAATTGCATTCAATATAACTTACCTTAATTTTTGAAAAGTTAACAATGTAATTGGATAATATACAATATAAAAGATTTTAGAAATAAAATTTGAGTGGTTATAATAAATGTTATACACTTAATTTTTAATTATAAAATGATTAACAGAGGTAAATATAATAAAGGGTAATTGAATAACTTACAATAAAATAATGTTAAAAGAACTAAGAGTAAAAGAAAGCAGTTATAATAGGTGTAAGTATATTTAACATAAGTGATGAATATATTGGGAGGAATAAATTTAATTTTAATTAGGAATAAAGAAGGATAAAATTTATTAAGTGCATTGTGAGTGTAAAAAAAATGATTATTTTTCAAACCCATGGTTTTAAAAATTGTTAATTTAAGATGATTGGATAATAAGATAATGAAATTTGAGATAGTTAAGATTTATTTAACTTGTGTAAAGATTTATTCTCTATTTAAGTTGAAATTTCCTTGCTTATTTCCTTATTTTGTTTTTCAAACTATCTTTTGGTTGTCCTTATAATACTTATCTTGCTATAGACTGGTATAGGCATCTTTCTATAATCTTTCTATTCAGAAATCTTTCTATAATCTTTGATAATCTTTGGTACTCATTTTGAATCTATTTTTGCGCGCTTGTGTTCTTAATTTTGGAGAATCTTGGAAAGATCATCTCCACCTTGTTAAACTTACCTATAACAACAGTTATCAGGTATAATTTCAATCTTCATGTCATCTTATCTTAATCCTATTTCACTCTATCTTTTTCTGTGCTTTCCAGTACCTTATTCCTTTTCGGGGACGAAAAGTTTTGAGTGGGGGAGAGTATAACAACCCTGAATTTTGTGATTTATTTTAATTGTTTATTTTGATTATTTTATTTGAAATTTTGACTTAAGAATTTTATTTTATTTATTAGAATGAATAAGTTATGTTATTTTAAATATAAATGTTGATTTTTAAGTGATATATAGTTCAAATTAGTATAATTTGAATATTTTACTATAAAGTGAATTTCTGGTCAAACTGTGACTTTTTGAACTTCAAATTTAAATTATTTCAAATCTTAAATTTTATCTTTTGTTATGAAAATAGATGAAATAACTTGAACACTGCTTTTCGTTTCATTGGAAATGGACTTAAACCGTGAAAGTTATGCACATCTCAATTTTGAGTATAATTTGTTTTATTTTGCAATTTTGTCTATCTTAAATTATATAAATTTTATTTTCCTTGTCATATTAATATGTGTAAATATATTATTGTATGCATATTTTTGTATTATAATAAATTTTAAATGAAGTAAACAATTTTCCAAAGTCAATGGTGATTTATTTGAAATTTCTGGACACTGTTTGGATTTTTAAGCAATTTCTTTAAATCTTTTTCTATTTTCTTTAAAAATAATTTTTTATTATGTGTGAATATGTTATTTTAAGTATATTTTGTCTTTTAAATATTTTTAAAGTGATGTTTGAATTTTTCCAAAGCTTATTGAATTTATTTCCAAAATTTAAAGCCTAGTTTCCATTTTTCTGCTATTTTCTCTATTTGAATTATATTTAAATTAAAATTTATATATTTATTTGTGAATGCATTTTTAATTTTATGTTGTTATCTTTGTTATAAATATTTTTAAAATGTCCATATAAATTTTCCAAAGTTCATTCTGTTTATTTTCCATTTTTCTAGACTAGCTTGCAATCTTGTGCTATTTTCTTATTTTAACCTTATATCATTGATAAATATTTATATATATCTTGTATTTCATTATATTTTCGAATTTGTGACTGAAATCATTATTATTTTCAGTAATATAAACTTATATAAGTAAATTAAGGAAATACCAAATGTTTTAAAAGCTTTTGAAACGTAAGTCATTTCACCTCCTAAGTCGTTTCTTTTACCGTTTCCTCATTTACTCTTTGGCAGTTTTTATTTATTTATTAGATGACTTCCTCACTTCATTTTTCACGTGAATTCTCACCTTCTACCTGAAAAAAAAAGTCGGCCTCTCCCTTGTGCAAAAATTTGGTAAAAACTCCTGTTCATTTTCATGTTTCTTTGTTTTCTTCTTTGTTTTACATGGATTTGCCTTGCCTTCACCCCCTTCTTTGGATCGGCCTGCTCTCACCCACCACCTAGGCCACCTCCACCACCATCCCCTCTAACCAACATGGTTTAAATGAATTATTTTGATTAAAATATATCTATATAGAAGGTGATTTGGAATGATAATAAACGAATGATATCTTTGAATTTAAAAGGTATTTAAAGTTGGATATTTGGATTTGAACTTACATGATGTTTTGAAATGAAGCTTTGGAATGATATGATATTTTGATATATATTAAATGTTTTGAAATGAAGCTTTGGAAAGATATGATATTTTGATATATATTAAATGTTTTGAAATGAAGCTTTGGAAGGATATGATATTTGGATATATATTAAATGTTTTGAAATGAAGTATTGGAAAGATATGATATTTTGATATATATATTAAATGTTTTGAAATGAAGCTTTGGATGGATATGATATTTTGATATACATTAAATGTTTTGAAATGAAGCTTTGGAAGGATAGGATGTTTTGATATATATTAAATGTTTTGAAATGAAGTTTTGGAAATTTTGATATATATTAAATGTTTTGAAATGAAGTTTTGGAAAGATATGATATTTTGATATATATTAAATGTTTTGAAATGAAGCTTTGTAAAGATAAGATATTTTGATATATATTAAATGTTTTGAAATGAAGCTTTAGAAAGATATGATGATTTAAAAATGAAGTTTTGGAAGATATGATATTGTGATAATAAAATGATTTGAAAGGAAGTTTTGAAGGATATGATAATTTAATATATTGAAATGGCTAGAAATGACTTGATATTTATTTTGATAAATATTTGAATTTGAAAGATATGGTATGTTGATATATTGAAATGGTTTTGGAAATGATTTAATCTTTATTTTGATAAAGATTTGGATTGAAAGGGATATTTTATTTTGACGTATAAATATTGTTTTAAAAGTTATAACCACGTGTTATAACAACGATTGGTTGTTAAAGAGACCGGTATCGGATATTGTCTTATAGCCGGCCAATACCGAAAACCACTTTAACAACTGTGTACGCGGTGGAGATTCCAGAATGAAGTAGGATGGTGGCGACGTTCTCGAGGTATATTATGTGGACCCAACTCCCGTGAGTTGGCGTATATGACTAAAACAGGAGTTATACCGGGCTACACAAAGGGTCGCACCCTTTCATCGAGCATGCTCCATCGGAAACCATTCTATTACTTTTGTGATTCGATACGGTGGTGCCACTTTGATTCGGGGGTATGTCTCGAGGTAGGCGGAAGCTGCTGACTTGCCGTCACCACCGGTCCGAGAGTGCAAACGGTGTATCCACCCTGGCATTGCCTCGCGTGCCTTGTCATATCCTTATAACGAGCCCACTACGATTTTGGTTTTAAAGATCCGACCGCGTTATGGTTCACCATCCCCTTAACGCTATTTTCTATATGATTATACTTTACTGATTAGATACTGCTGTACATAGCGTATATTACTACATAGTAAATAGTTTAACAAATCCTTAGAGGATGGGTGGTCCCAAGCATCTTCTAAGTTACTTGTGCCTTTACTACAGTTCACTTGAGTTGGTTTACATTGTATAAGTATGTATGTCCTAACTCGAGTGTTTGTATTTTTATTTACGCTCGAGTCAGCCTGAGTTATTCACAGATTTGGATTTCCACTTTCTGGAGATTGAAATCGCTGGAGATTATCTACTTATCAAGTTTTATCTTTTGCAGTCTGTTGTTCCTTTCAGCTCTTGTATTAGTAGACTTCTTTGTAGCGAGACTTCCTTTGTACTTTATTTGTTCTGTTGTATTTTATGTAACTCTGATATTTTTGTATAGTAGTTTCATGAACTACTATTTCTTTTACTTCCGATGCATTATTATTGCTCTGTGTCTGTGATCTGTGATTTTTATTTACTTTATATTCTGAGATTTGCCAAATTTTTACAATGTGGTATTTTGAGCAATTCAAGCATGAGTGTCTACCTATACACTTATAATGGATGCGAATGGTTGAAAATACCGGGCCGTTACACTACCATTGGAAGAAAGGAATAGGCAGATAGAATTACACGTGCAAAATAACTGAATGGATGATAGGGTTTGAGAAACAAAAAGTCTATTTATATAGACAAATCCCAATAAGAAAAATGAACATATTGAATTGGTTCAAAATGATAATAACGACCCGAAAAGCCCATTCCGCTTCCAAAACGAAAACAGATCATCCCATGTATCAAATAGATGTTTTCGATATTTTTAAACTCAATGGACCATGTTTCAAATCCAAATTCCATTGTATACATAAGTTAGCTTATAAAATAAGCTTATTTTAAATTGAATTCATTAAATTGATTTCTATGCGTTTTGAGTCCGTACGATCGAACGACAAGTCCAATCGCTACGAAATTTGAATCCTATAATAATTCACCGTTATGGATCCGATGAAACTAGTTTCATCAAAATCCAAAACAATGGCCAAAAAGCTATTTTCACGCTGATTAAATAAATTATTATTATATTATTAATTTAATCACATTTCAGTTCAAATTAACGATTAACCATTTTTCATTTCCAATGTTAAATATTGCACAAAGTACAACATTCCATTTCAATTGAAATGAATCCATTAATTATAAATAAATATCCTAATAAATTAAGTTATTTTGATTTAAATCTTATTATTCAATCAACTATCACTTCATGGATATACTTGACATAAGTTACCTTTTACTACATCAATATTCTAGAGTAATCATTTTAATTCATATGAACTTGATATTTAAGTAGATTAATTGTAATTGATTTCCAATTTAATTTCAATGGATTAAATAGTGAAATGATAATTAAACAATTTTTACAACATACAATTTCAAACACATTTTTATGTTTATTGTTTACAAACCAAGCTAATAAATTCACGTACCGATAAATCATTCTATATTAACCAATTTCAATTAATTACATACAATTTCACCATTTAAATACAACATTTGGTTTAATTCCTTATTTACAATGCATAACCAAATTTAACTTTACAATCATTTCAATTAATTAAAATTGCATTCAAATAGTTATTATTTACCATAAATCAACCTTACTAAATCACATTCCAATAGTCTTTCGTATTTGTAAATCATAAATTCTTATTTCACAAAATATTGAATTCCAAAATCTTATTAAATTTATTATTTTTAATTATCGAAAAATGCGGGTCGTCGCCAAAATAGAATAACACAAAACCTAGGGAATGAAAGTTTTTCTAATTCAATCAAATTTTAAGTTGAGAAGTTAATAAATGGAAACTTTTTTTTTCTAAAATTCTCTAGTCACCAAATTTTTTTTAAAAATTAAAATCACATCCAAAAATGTTTCACCACCCCTTTTAAATTTACAACTTATTTCCAAACTTCTTACAAAACAAATGGTTGTATATTTAAAAGTCAACTAAAATCACTTTTTATCAAAACTTTTTGACTTATAAGATTTTCATTTCAAAATATTTTGAAAGGCACTTTTAAATTTTTATCAAATTATGTCACAAAAGGTAGGATTAAAATTTGTTCTTGCTTTTAAACCATTGTACTCTACCCTTTAAAAATCTAATTTCCTCCTTGTGGTGATAAATGTATTCCTTCTTATGGAATTTTGCTCCTTTCCTTACTTTCATATTTTATTAATACATAACAGCTTCATTTGTTACCACCATAAATGTTAATTTGTCCATATTACTTGTTTGTCTAACGGGCGTTTCTATAAGGTCATTTATTTCCCGTCAAGCTTTCCATCAACGGTCACCCCTATTACTAAATATGTCTATAGGGTCCACAATTGTTGAATATGAAATTATATGATTTTTGTTTGATGATAATAAACATATATATATTCATTTAAATGTATTTGGTAATGTACTATTTCTTTTTTCACAGATTAAATAAATATTTGCTGAATAAAATTAAATAACACAGAATTTGAATTCAAATAGAAATTTTATTCAAACAAATATTTATTACAATTTTGAATAGTACAAATTCAAGCTCTCACTATACATATACAATTTTGATTACAATACATCACAATTTCATATTTACATTTAACCTCACTGCACATCACTTATTCACTCAATTCGTATTTTATCTTCAACTTCATTCCAGTTAGAATTCAGCATCTGAGAAATCTGCAAAAATATACACTAACGCAGTAAAATTGAAAAAGAAATATTTTTACAATATAAAATAAAATATGGATTTTGAAAATATTATTTGCCTCAGTTATTTGGGTTGTTCGTCATCATTTACATTTGAATTCATCACACACGAACAATGCGACATGCATAGTGTATCACTGTACATGCCACAAGGCCGAGCACATCGATATACACTTGATAATGTTACAGGGACAGGCGAGCACAAGGTCAAACCCAAAATAAAAGGACGGGTTCAACTCAGGTGCAACATAAATAAAATCTTGACACGAGCACAAGGTCAAACCCAAGCATTTAAGCTGGATTCAACTCAATGTACAAATCATAATACAACAATGCCACATTCAAGTCAGAGAAACAAATAACAATAAAGCCAGCTCAAAGAATCATATGTTCACGAGCTAGGCCAGAGAGTAGTTCAAGTGCATGAACACAGTGAAATGCGCAAAGGCATGGCAACTGCACCAAACCAAGACCACAAGCCAATTCTCACAACTACTACTATGAACCAGCAGTATGAAAGAGGGTAGTGGATAGTACAAGTAAAGACATATGCAATGCAACTTACATGTACACCATGACATCAAGGCCAGAAGCTCAAGTCAGTGCACAACAACCACGACAAACAACAACACGGTCTCAAATTCAAATAACAAATAGGTGAACCAAACTTGCCAACACAACAAGACTCAAGTCAGTAAATACTTCAGTGGTAAAGATGAACGCAGACATACACCTATATACATACATGAATGTATGTATACAAATGATCAATACAACATGAATAAGATAAAAACTACAATACATGGAAATGTCCAAGCAATATGCATCAACCATCAGGTTAGAACCACTGACCATACATATATGCTGCAGACTCGAGTACATCCTGAAGAATGCAAGTTAGAACTGCTCATATACACAAACCAGTGAATAGCATGGCACAAGTCAAGGGCACATGAAGACCAACAGGCAGCAGTGAATGATCAGCTACGACTCAAACACAATCTCAATGAATACAGTGAAGAATAAAAGTCAAAGCCATGAGTTTATCAAAATCAAACAAGTGCAGGTTGACACAAATGGTCGAAAATAAACAAGTGCCTGAAACAATTTCAAGTTGAACAAATTACATGAAGTTAGTGGAAAGCATACAACTATACAATGCAAAGAAGGGTGTAGTGAAGACTGTAGGTCATGCCTACAGCAACTATTTTTTAAGAACGACAATGGCAACGTGCAGCTGTAAACAATTGCAAGCACACGAAATTAGAAGGCAAGGCCGAAGCTAGCAGAAACATGAATTCATAGTATCAATATCAAGTTCGTACCAAATCAAAAAAAAATCAAGCCGAAGTCAATGTTCAACAAATCAGAGACGTGGTGATAAAGAAACGAATATTTCAGATTTAAAGCCGTGAGAAGCAAGTATCAACCAAGTATACGAATTTTATTAAGTCAAAGAAATCATCAGCATCAAAACAATATCGATCGGCCGAAAGCATAATATTGAAAAAATCAGAGGAACGAAAATTTAGGAGTTCGACTCCTATAATTCGCAATAATCATCGAGTTCAAGTACGAAAACACTAAAGCACAAAAGCATAAATTACATACCAAAGCAAGGATAGAACTCGATAAACGAAGCAGCCAAAGTGAGAAACAAGGAAAAGATCGATCAAACCTACTCGTGAATTATCCACGCGATCGATCAACATAAAGTCGGCTCTTCGCAAAACCCTAATTTGGAATAAAGGGAACGTAGCCCTAACTTTTAATCAGGAGGAACAAGAGAAAGAAAAGCCGCCATTAACATAAAAGGGAGAACGGGCCAAATTATAAAAGGGGCCAGCTTCTATTAATTACAAGGGCTTTTTCTTTTTTTTTAATTATAAGGGCTTTTAATTTTTAATTAGGGTTATTTTAAATTGTTTTTAATTTGTAATTTCCTTTTTAAACCGTTGTAATTTCTAGTCGTGTGACTAGAGGACAAACTACGTGGCGTAATTTGAGAATTCGCAACTCAGTAGCTGAGTTGTGGCAGTGTTTTGAGCGTAGAGTTAGGTTTAGTCGATAGCGGGTGTCGCGAGTTTACATGTGTAAGTGTCTGACTAACTAATTTCTAGTAGAAACCTTGGGGGAAGCATGTAGGCAGGGTTTTGCAGAAGCTGGGTGTGACGCCCCACCTCTATACCCACGCTAGCCAAGAACACTACGGTGTAGTGCTGTCAACTAGCGCGGAGAATAAGGCTGTTGAGGAGCGACCGTCCATGTAATTTCTTATTACACGGTGGCTATAAAATAATCTTCGAAAACAAATATAGAAGTAAGCATAACATGCGAATCAATCACAGATATCCATATCACAAAGGCGGAAAGAGATATGAATATATATCACATAAAAGTGTACATCAGAGTAGTGGTCTAAAAAGATCCACGATAATACAAAAGAATAGCAACGCGTGCTATACACAAGAATACAACTATGAGTCTATATCTCAAGTGTAAACAACAAAAGCTGCTAATCTAAACAAGTAGCCAAAAGTCTGAGTAGTGAATCACTGGGGGAGGAGTCAAGCAGTAGCACCTGTAACATCTCGGTCTGACCCGAGTATTATTTATAAGAAAATAATAAACGGATCAGTCTAGCTATAAATATCAGATGGCATGATATAAAATAAAAGATAAGGCATAAACATAAAATATCCATACTGATATACTACTATAAGTATGCAAATAATGATCAACAGGAGATCAACCGATAAGAGATAAATCAATATCACAAGAATCTTCTCAAAGATCCAAAGAGGGCATCATACCCTAAACTTGTACTCATGACAAGTCAAAGAGATAAATTCCAGAAATCAACACAAGAAATCCAGAAATCATAAAAAGGGAAAGAGGCCTATCACATGACAGTCCGAAGACCATGGGGAGCTACCCCACATGTGTGAATGGAATCACACAGATTGAGGTCAGGACTAACCAAAAAGCATAAAGGTATGTGTGAATGGAATCACACAAGTGGTGTCTAGTCTAACCTTGCAATGAAAGAGACATCGCGCAATTGCTAGTCTAATTCATAAAGCGATCATCAAGATCAACGAGAAGTGTCAATTACACTAAGCTAGTAAATATAGAAGTTTAGCTTCATGTCCCATAACCACTTGCTTAACTTAAATATTTACGAACAAACTGTAAATCTTCACTAATAAAATTGTCACAAGAGGTTCAATCGAACAAGTCCAAGAATTAACCGACGAAGTGAACGCAAGCGTTTCATACCACTTGTTTTACTAAGTCGTTTAATTAGATTTCTCATCCGAGTGAGGTAAAGGCTTGTATATACTAATAGATCGGAAAACGGTTTAAGAAAAGAGCTTTGTTATTAAAAATAGAGTTGAAATCATTTTGTTGAAAGAGTTTTGATATTTACTACTAGTTTTGAAACCTTTATATTTTAAAGTGACAAATCACAGAAGCGATTGTAGAAACAATCAATCACAAAGGTCACATTCGAAGATGTGATAAAAATCCAAGGAAATCAGCTCAGCAAGTTCTGTTGAATATTTTTCAGATAAGATCCCCTACGGAGGGGGGGTCCGGGGGGGTGGCAACCCCCCAAGGTGGGGGTGCGGGGGCAACGCCATCGCTTACGGGGTACGGCCTAGTGAAGACAAAATGAGGTCTAACGACCTAAGGGGAATAGGGTCGAGCGACCTAAGGGTTGCGACCTAGGGGTCCAAGGGGTCAAGCGACCTATCGGGATAAGGTCCAACGACCTATAGGGTTATAATGTCATGTGACCTATCGGTTTATAAGGTCATGCGACCTAACGAGCTATGGCCAAACGACCTAGTAATGGTAGTAGGGTTGAGCGACCTAAAGGTTTAACCGGTCAAGCGACCTAAGGAAGGTAAGGTCTAACGACCTAACGCTCGCGACCTAACGGTCTAAAGGCCATGCGACCTAGAGGAAAACAAGGTCAAGCGACCTAAAACGTCGCGACCTAACGACCAAAAACGTCGCGACCTAGCGACCTAAAAATGGAAGGCAAGGCCGAGCGACCTAACGAAGAGGGGGTGAGCGACCTATGGTCATAAACGAGGTCGAGCGACCTATAGAGGCATAGGATGCAGCGACCTAAAAATGGAAGGCAAGGCCGAGCGACCTAACGAAGAGGGGGCGAGCGACCTATGGTCATAAACGAGGTCGAGCGACCTATAGAGGCATAGGATGCAGGGACCTAAAACGTCGCGACCTAGCGACCTATAGAGATAAGGGCCGAGCGACCTAACATTCGAACGACCTACGACCTAAGAGGCGAGCGACCTAATTCCGAGGCTAACGACCTAAGTGCAGAAAATTCACCAAAACGCTAAAAATTGGAGTTTTTTGCCAATCCAATCCAAACCAAATGCAAATGTGCATGCAAAAGTGATAGGGAATCATTCCCAACAGTGCAATATAGTTATAGACTAGATCTGTGAGATAAAAATCTTACCTTTGCACTAAAGTTTATGAAGATGAAGCTTGAAAGCAAGGAGAAGCAATCCAAAGCTTGAATCCAATATCTTCTACTTGAATTTGGAGTTGAATGTTGGATTTGCAATTGAATTTGTGCTTGGAGTTTTAATTTCCCATTCTTTTCACCATTAATGCCCAAGCTTGAGTTAGTTAGGAAATTTATGAAGAGTGAGGAGAAGGGGGTTGGAACTTGGGCTTAATAGGCTAAACTAACCCAAAGTCCAAAGCGGGAAAGTTAGTGAAATTTCGCTAACTCCAAACCTATCGATGTTTATACTTAAAAAACTTGTAAACGACATTTCGAACTCAATGGAAGTGGTCTCGAGTCCGAATTTGACCGCTTGCAAAAGGTAGCTTTTCGGACCAAAATCCGATTAACGAGTTAATATTTAATTAAAATATTTAAATATAAACTCGATAAATATGCGGGTTGTTACACTGGGTAAATTCTGTGTTGTTTCTGCTATTTATATTCTGCGATATCTGTGCTGCTATTATTCTGCTGTGAACTTTGTTAAAATCTGAATTCACAATTTTATAAGCTTCCACAATTAATTTTTATAATTAATAGTATCACCCTATTCACCCCCTCTAGGGTGAAATCGATCCTACAAGTGGTATCAGAGCTAGGAACAAAAGCCGTTTTTGTTTTAAAATTTTGTTTTTACAAAAACCAATTTTTGTTTTAAAAAAGTTGAATTTTTAAAATGGCTTCTTTTAATACTGCTTTTGCTGAGGGTTAGTCCATAGTTAGACCGGTTAGTCCATAGTTAGACCACCAATGTTCAATGGTGAATATGCTTATTGGAAAAGAAGGATGGAAATTTTTCTGAAAACCATTGACGTTTGGAATATTGTTGAGACAGGTTATAGAGCACCAACTATAACTGTTGATAATCAAGAAATAGAGAAACCAAAGGATCAATGGACAGAACTAGAAAATAAATTACGAAATACGAATGCTAAAGCTATGAATTCTATTATCTGTTCATTGGATCAATATGAATTTAATCGTGTCTCACGTTGTCTAACTGTGCAGGAAATATGGCACACACTAGAAGTGACTCACGAAGGAACATCTCAAGTCAAAGAATCTCGCCTTGCCATGCTAAGTAGCGAATACGAGAACTTCACAATGGCGAAGGAAGAAAATGTTAAAGAGATGCATGGACGACTTTCCAATATCGTATATAAATCAAAATCTCTTGGAAAATCATACATAGAGTTGGAGATAGTCCAAAAAATCCTCAGAGTCCTTCCACGAAAATTTGAAGCGAAAGTGACTGCCATTCAAGAATCAAAAGACTTAAAACAAATGAAAGCTGAAGAACTCATCGGAAATCTCACCACTTATGAGCTAGAAATGAAATTCAAGGAAGAGCGTGAGGGAGGAGATACTCGAAAGAAATCAATAGCTCTCAAAGGAATAACCAAAAGTGATGATGATAACGATGATGATGGAGCAGCAGAGCTGGCACTACTAATGAAGAAATTCAAAAAGTGGAATTACAAATATGGAAATCCAACTCGAAATCAAAAATTGAAAAGCAGAATAATCAAAGCACTAGACTACTCAGAAGAACACGGGATCATCTGTCATAAGTGCAACCAACCCGGACACATCAAGCCTAATTGTCCTCGACTTCAACACGGCCATGAAAAGAAATCAAAAAGAAAAAGTTTTGCAGCCACGTGGAATACAAGTGATGAAGATAATCAAAGTTCTAGTAGTGAGAGTGAGAAAGCAGAAATGTGACGATCGTGATTTTTCGACACTCGAAAACCGACATCAATACGTCCACTGCATCAACTGCCAAGCAATCGAATGCCAGAAAACCGTAACGTTAGGGTTAAAGAAGAATAAAAATAAAAAGATAGAAGAAAGAGGTAGAAGATAGAACAGAACAGAAAGAAACAACAGAACAATATCAGAATCTCACAATCGCAGCTGAACAACATATAATAGATAAATGAATAATCTTTAAACAAAGAACTATATCAGTTATTACATTACATTACATCACATTACATTTCATTACATCATCAGAGTGTACAACAACAAACAACATCGACAGCGGAAAAGAAATATTATATACTAGTGATACGCCATGCCATCCAGCTTGCCTCCAATAACTCCTGGATTCCAGAATATCCTGATAAACTAACTCTTGACCGCCCGTGTGGAAATTGATGGGCACCCAGAGTTTAGGAAGGAAAACAATAAACTCCGAGTCAGTCATGTGACTGGTGTGAGAACTCAAAACAGTTTATCTTTAAAACAAAATAGAGGGATATTTTTAAAGTCAATTCGCAATGCTTTTAAAAATGAGACTACCATAAGGCCTCCCGCAAACACACACAATGCAAACGCAGAATCGGAGGAGATTTCTCCTTATGATAGTCAAAGATGCTTGATACGCATTAAAAAGAAATATTTGATATTATTACTAGTGCATAGTGTAGGGAAAATCATTTTGAAAGTAAAGATATAAATCTTAGCCAACATACGACCATTATCGTATGCCTACTATAGCTACCATGTTCAATAGCAGGTTACCGCCACATTCCATGGCAGGTTATACAACTAAATCCGTACAAGATCGTATTGTTTCTTTGGATTTCCAACAAATGGTCAGGCCAAGGAACTTCCCATTGCCGCATAGGTACGCCTCTGGAAAGACGACCCGAGAACCAAACCGGATCTCAGCAAACACAAGGCCGGGTTACCCCTAACTGGGTAACTACTGACATGAATATGTCATCCCCCGATCGTAACCGATCTATCCGAGGATCCTCCATTTCCAACAACCACAAAGCAATAAATTTGCAGCAACAACATAGGTTAAGTATCTGGGCTCCATACCATGATACCACCTCTATCCAGAAGGAATGACATACACTAAAGGGGTGCTACCCCGTAATAACCTTGCTGCATCCTTCCTGTTTTGACCATTTTCGGGGTGTGAGGTCCGACGAAGTCTTATCCACAAAGCCACGCTTTATACAAAAGCTATGCTTTGGGTCAACAAATGATCAGAGTAATGATCACCAAGACAAATGATCAAACAAATGATCACATCACAAATGATCAAACAATGATCATCCCACAGCAACACTCAGCATGCCACACTACCAAATTGGCAGTATATCACTAATAACCTTCAACTACATAACCTCTGAGCTCGTACGTCTCAGAGAAGGGTGTTAAGCTAAGAGAATAAATTCTCCGCCACCAACAGAAATATATTTGAAAGAAATCAGCTTTATATCTCAACTTGTAGTGTTAGACATACAATCCATACAAGTCTGTTCTGGGCTCGAACTGAACCGAAGGCACTTCCAAAGAAGTCCTTGCATTCCGGATAATTTCTAATCAGGTCCGGACTTCTCGTCACTAAGGGTGATAAAACCTCTATATCGGAGATCAGCCGATGCAGAGTAACTCAACGGTAATCCTTCCGTTTTCAAAAATATCCGGTCTTCAACACCGGTCATCGAATGCAATCCATTACGACGTATCACATATTCGGAATGGGTTATACGACCCCAAGGTCCTTTCCCGGCTAACCCGAATAGTGAGCGCTTATTCAAATTCAAGCAATCACAACAAATACCTATTTAAAGGTAAATGTTGATAGTTGGATTATTTAACTATCAATAGGCGTGTTCAACGTCACCAAATTCCAAATAATTTCCCAAATTATTTACTTTCCAAAATATCTTTACTAGATATAAAATTTCCACTTCAACCATTTGAAAACAAATTTCAAATCATTCCCCTTTACGAGATTACTTTCATTTCAATATGGTCCATTTAAACCAATTAAATAAATCCTTAACGATTTACTTTATATTTACGTTCCAAATCCGTAAATTAATTCCCACACTTCAAAAATAAATCAACGTTTATTTTTAAACAAATTTCCCTTTCTTTTATAAATTCCATAGTGAATTTACAATTCCAAAATATCTATGAATATATGATTTCCAAATCGATTTCTAATATTCATTTTCAATTTGTCTTCCAAAAGATAAATTCTCAAAATGTTTCATTCCACATTGGAAAAACATTTCCATACTTATTTATTAATAAGTAATTTACAAATTCATTTATTTTCAACACTTGGAAAATATTCAATATACTTAAATCGAAATTAAGTATATATTTCATTCTTTAAGGAAAACATTCACTTAAACACATTTATTTGGGCCAAAACGAATGTTGCGTAAAACACCGTTATGACGACCCGAAATCACAAGTATAGGGATTCGAAATTTCGATAGATATATAAATCCCAATACTATATAAAACATTTCCTTTCAGAAACCATTTACTATAACAACAGTGTTATAATCCACCATTCCTTATTCCTCGAAAACGTCTATTTCAACAATAAATGTTGAAATCTATGATTTCGATAGTTAATCCATTTTAAAACATCTTTAAATCGTTTTAATTCTATTTAAAACATCACTTCCCAAAATAAATCCATTTTGTTTAATAATATATTCACTGTCCAAAATCGTGAATATAATAATTAACTTATCAAAATAATTCGTTTTCGGATTTATAAACAATGTCTATAAATTCCATTTCTATATTTTATAACAACTTCGTTTTATAAATCTCCTTTATTAACCAATTCTATTTATATTCCATTTACATGTCGAAATACGGTTTATAAGTAAATTACTTATAATTCATTTATTCACAAATCCATTCTTTTATATCAACAATAATTTATAAATCAAAATTTCTTATTTACATATGAATCTAGGTTCAAACTTTATTTTAACACTTAAAAAAAGCTCGTTTTATAATTTCTATATTTTAATTTATAAATATCAATTTTATACAACTTTTATATAAATTGTTTATAATAATTCAAAAATCCCTATTTAAATAAACCAATCTCTTTATTAATTTACAAAACGTTATTTAAAACTTATATAACTCCAAAATTACACTTAAGTATTATTTTCCCAAAAATATAACTTTTATAACCATAAAATTAAAATGTTTATTTATTTTAACAATTCAAAATTAAATAAAACGTATACTTTCAAAAATCACTTTAAAAATTCTTTTAAAAAACAAAATCATTATTTTTAAACTTCAAAAATGGATCCGATGATGCAACAGCACCAAATAGTCAATCAGGACATCCAAATATCATATATCGATATGATAATCAACAAATATCACAATATCTGTAAATAAATCAATACAGTTGAGGAATCCAGTTGGATCCCTCCAACCTGTTTTCCTGCATCCACAAATGTTAGCACAATAGCAATTTCGTTTCAGTACGGAATTATCGTGGTATATGGGATTTATAAAATATTATCCACTTAATAGACGGCGCAATAGGGTCTCATCCGCTATATAATCCAGGAAATCAACTCCAAGTACATAAATAATACCAATTTCACTGTACTGTGGAATATTCGCGGTATATGTTTTTAATAAATAACATCCGCTTACTAACGACGCATAATGTCTATTTTAACAATCAATAGATAATAATCATCATTCAAACATGCATTCAAGAATTTTAAATAAAACTATTTAAAATAAAAATCGAAACCGATTCGATTGAGTGAGAAGTTCTCACCTTGATTTTAATTCCGTTTTCAGCTTTTATTTCGAATAAAATTAAACGTGCATTTAATTTTACCCGAAATTCTCACTAACTCCAAATGACTCCAATCCAATTCCATAGCGTAGTGCTCGACGATACGATTCCGACGCAACTGGTTTCGCGCGTTTTCGACCTCGTATGAAAAAGATACGAATTTTTAAAGTTACACGATTTTTTTTATTCATAAATTTACAACATAAATTTCTATTTTTAAACTTCCTCACATCAGAGACGTGCGTTGTCCCCTTGATGAAATCTTGGCTGTTCTTCTCTCCTTCCTACCTCACGTTAGCTCTACAGGAAATAGCATGCAAGAAACCCATTAAGCTCCAAATTAGGGTTGAATTATGAACCCACCACACGCACTTGTACCTCGATCAGATGGTACCATATTGAAGAGCATCAAGCAAGCTACACTCGGCCACCTCCCCTTGAAGCTCGGCCTCCATATGAGCACAAAATTCGAGGCCGAACTGCAGGCCGTCGGCCCCCCAGCTCCCCCTCTAGTCGACTAAACAACATCTCGCCCGTATGGATTTAAAGCTCTCTCTACGCTCTTCAACTTTATGGTTGAACACTTTCTCTAATTGCTTATGGATTTGGAGAGATTGAGGAGGAAAGAAGATGAATTTCTGGCCATTAATTTCAGAAAGTGGCGGCTGTAGTTTAAACCCTAGGGTTTTCTTTTGGTTTGCAAAATGAAGAGTAGAGGGGCTTATATAGAAAAAACGACGAACACTATTCATCCCGGATTTTCCGAACTCCAAACGAAGCGTGTCGGTTGGCGATCCTAAGGTTTACCCCGCGTTCCGAACACAATGGAACGTGTTTTGGATGCTAATTCGGTCATCTGTGCGAGATATGGCAATAAACGATCGATTTAAATTTAAATCGGTAAATCAAATTTCTAGGCGTTTTTGTTTGCACCGGACAAACGGTAAATCCGATTGACTTGAAATTTGAAACCATATAATAATATCACATTATGGATCCGATGAAACTGATTTCGTCGAAATACGAGACTGTTTGAAAAATGACTATTTTAACTCGCCAAATTAATATTAAAACAATTTCGATGCGTTTCAAGCTGCCACGGTCAAACGACAACTCCGATTGCTATGAAAATTGAAATACAATAATAACAAACTATTACGGATCCAATGGAACTAGTTTCGTCCAATTCTGAGACTGTTCGAAAAATGGCTAATTTCACTAGTCGATTAAATATTAAAATATTCAATTTTCACAAATTAACTCTTAATTCAATTTTAAAAGTTCCATAACATCATTATAACTTCAAAATGATTAAATAAAATTTTACAAATCATTTCCAATCATATTTAACCCAATTTTCAATTATTTCTGTAATTTCACATATTAAATTATCGATTTAATTATCCAATTAAATCCAATTATTCGAACTAAAATTTATTCGACTTATAAATTTCATTTATTAATATTTAAAATTAATTAAATATATGAATTTTAATTAATTAAAATTCTGGGTCGTTACAATCTTCCCCCTTAAAAGAATTTCGTCCTCGAAATTACCAAGTAAGAAAAAGTTACAGAATTCATTAACTTTCCAAAACAAATCGTTCAAATTAGATTTTACAAATCTCTTAAGTGTTTAACTTTTCCAAAATTCATAGTTAAACTTCTTACAAAACCTTTACTAAGTTTCCAAATCCAAACTTAGTTTTCAAAAAAATTTCAATTTTCTCAAAAATATTCTAACGCCTTAAATTTTCGGAAAAATTCGCCAGAGTCTCCTTTGCGCGGCTCGATCTGAAAAAAAATGACAGTGTATATATCACAAATATACATCTCATTAACTGATGAGGCATCCCGTGGGGAAAAAGGTGTAAAAGTACGGTATGTAATCCGAGATATGTACCTTATTTATTATTAGCAAGCATATACGGCTAATATACCGCGAAAGCGAGCTCCAAATGCGAAGCAAGCGTAATCCGCACCTATTGAATACTCAACAAACAATGAGAACATGCATATATGAAAGTAATATCAATATACAACATATATCTCCATCTGCTAACATAGCAGTGCATCCAATCAACAAATGCAACCATCAAACAACTATCATCCATAACCAAATCAATATTCATTCATATTCTCATTAATATTCAATGAATTGGTTTTCAATTTAAATCACATTTGATTTATTTACATTGGATTTACTAACATTCATTCATATTCAATTTTAATTAGTTTGCATTCACTAATTAAATTCACATTAGTTCACTTTTAAATTTGAATTCAATTACTTAGCGTCCAATTTCGCTAATTTACTTTCATTAACACTTAATGAATTTTATACAATCAATTAACATCCATATAACAACCAATGTATTTTCAACACAACCAAACTATTAAATTTACATTCAATTTGGTTCAACACTTTTAGTTCCAGTTGGCTTATATTAAATTGGCTTTCATTCAATTTATTCAATTTCTCAACTTCACTAGCTTTTAATGAATTAACACTTATATTCATTATCCCATATCAATTTATTTACATTCGATTGATTCACATCCACTTCAAATTTCATTTACTAATTTATTCCATTAATATAATTCGATTCATTCATTAATTCACTTTATTATTTTATTTTGATACCAAAATCAACTTGATTCAACATCTCTTAAGTTATATTTCATTTAAACATCTTATCAAATTCAAATTAATTTATTTAACTTTCCTTTTGTTAAATTTCAAATCACATTTCCTTGAGGACAACTCAAATTTATTTCAACTTGGATTTTATTGATTTACTTATACTTCCTTTAATTTAACTCCATCCTTTAAGTTAAATTTAATCCACCAAAATTTAAATTGTATAAGTTATCAACTCATTTATCATTCCCATAAATATTTTAAATAGGATTCCAGAGTCTTTTCAACCTCTCAAAACCATTTTTGAAACCAATTCAAATTACCTTTTGAATTTCCGAAACCAAATCCAAACTTTCCAAACAACTTTCTTTTAAACAATTTGGCAGCAATCCCTCTTTTGGAAACCCGAAAATGAACACCGATGATGTCATGATCATCATCGGAATTATTTTCCAGCGACCGAAAAGAGTTTAGAGCTTTCATCACTTCAAAAAATTTTCCAAAAATTCAAATCCTTTCAAAACCCTTCTCTGGAATTTTATTTTCAGAATATAAATCACATTTATAAATCTTTTACTTATAGAATTTCACTTCTTATATATAAGATTATTTCACAATTGTAAATCATTTTAATTATAATTCCACACTTATAATTTATTTGTTTATACAATTCATTCTTTTTCAACTGTTGTTTTTATTTAACTTATTCAACAACCAAACAATCAATTATATACTTTAATAATTCTGAAAAATTATTCTTTTATATATAAAATATAATCAAGGTAAAATTATTTCATTTACCCAATTTAAAACAATACTGTGTCGAATTGTTCTATTCAAGTGTTTAGAATCCCTTCGATACAGTTGCGCAGACTGTGCCGACGAAGGTTCATATGCCACTCAACAAACCAATCATCACAATATAAAACAATTTATATTCACTAACGAATACGCGATCGTATCTATTATTACACTCAAACTCATTCTAGAGTACTACTGACTCTATCTCTAATGAGTAATACCCAACAGAGCCATGGTGGTCGCTTAACCACAAGCTCTGATACCAAATGTGACGATCGCGATTTTTCGACACTCGAAAACCGACATCAATACGTCCACTGTATCAACTGCCAAGCAATCGAATGCCAAAAAACCGTACCGTTAGGGTTAAAGAAGAAAAAAAAGAAAAGGATAGAAGAAAGAGGAAGAAGATAGAACAGAACAGAAAGAAACAACAGAACAATATCAGAATCTCACAATCGCAGCAGAACAACACATAATAGATAAATGAATAATCTTTAAATAAAGAACTATATCAGTTATTACATTACATTACATCACATTACATCTCATTACATCATCAGAGTGTACAACAACAAACAACATCGACAGCGGAAAAGAAATATTATATACTAGTAATACGCCATGCCATCCAGCTTGCCTCCAGCAACTCCTGGATTCCAGAATATCCTGATAAACTAACTCTTGACTGCCCATGTGGAAATTGATGGGCACCCAGAGTTTAGGAAGGAAAACAATAAACTCCGAGTCAGTCATATGACTGGTGTGAGAACTCAAAACAGTTTTTCTTTAAAAAAAATAGAGGGATATTTTTAAAGTCAATTCGCAATGCTTTTAAAAATGAGACTACCATAAGGCCTCCCGCGCACACACACAATGCAAACGCAGAATCGGAGGAGATTTCTCCTTATGATAGTCAAAGATGCTTAATACGCATTAAAAAGAAACATTTGATATTATTACTAGTGCATAGTGTAGGGAAAATCATTTCGAAAGTAAAGATATAAATCTTATCCAACATACGACCATTATTCTATGCCTACTATAGCTACCATGTTCAATAGCAGGTTACCGCCACATTCCATGGCAGGTTATACAACTAAATCCGTACAAGATCGTATTGTTTCTTTGGATTTCCAACAAATGGTCAGGCCAAGGAACTTCCCATTGCCACATAGGTACGCCTCTGGAAAGACGACCCGAGAACCAAACCGGATCTCTGCCAACACAAGGCCGGGTTACCCCTAACTGGGTAACTACTGACACGAATATGCCATCCCCCGATCGTAACCGATCTATCCGAGGATCCTCGATTTCCAACAACCATAAAGCAATAAATTTGCAGCAACAACGTAGGTTAAGTATCTGGGCTCCATACCATGATACCACCTCTATCCAGAAGGAATGACATCACTAAAGGGGTGCTACCCCCTAATAACCTAGCCGCATCCTTCCTGTTTTGACCATCTTCGGGGTGTGAGGTACGACGAAGTTTCATCCACAAAGCCACGCTTTATACAAAAGCTATGCTTTGGGTCAACAAATGATCAAAGTAATGATCACCAAGATAAATGTTCAAACAAATGATCACATCACAAATGATCAAACAATGATCATCCCACAACAACACTCAGCATGCCGCACTACCAAATTGGGAGTATATCACTAATAACCTTCGACTACATAAACTCTGAGCTCGTATGTCTCAGAGAATGGGGTTAAGCTAAAAGAATAAATTATCCGCCAGCAACAGAAATATATTTGAAAGAAATCAGCTTTATATCTCAACTTGTAGTGTTAGACATACAACCCATACAAGTCTGTTCTGGGCTCGAACAGAACCGAAGGCACTTCCAAAGAAGTCCTTGCATTCCGGATAATTTCTAATCATGTCCGGACTTCCCTTCACTAAGGGTGATAAAACCTCTATATCGAAGATCAGTCGATGCAGAGTAACTCAACGGTAATCCTTTCGTTTTCAAAAATATCCAGTCTTCAACGCCGGTCATCGAATGCAATCCATTACGAGGTATCACATATTCGGAATGGGTTATACGACCCCAAGGTCCTTTCCCGGCTAACCCAAATAGTGAGCGCTTATTCAAAAATAAGTGTGGCATTCAAATTCAAGCAATCACAACAAATACCTATTTAAAGGTAAATATTGATAGTCGGATTATTTAACTATCAATAGGCGTGTTCAACATCACCAAATTCCAAATAATTTCCCAGATTATTTACTTTCCAAAATATCTTTACTAGATATAAAATTTCCACTTCAACCATTTGAAAACAAATTTCAAATCATTCCCCTTTATGATATTACTTTCATTTCAATATGGTTCATTTAAACCAATTAAATAAATCCTTAACGATTTACTTTATATTTACGTTTCAAATCCGTAAATTAATTCCCACACTTCAAAAATAAATCAATGTTTATTTTTATACAAATTTCCCTTTCTTTTATAAATTCCATAGTGAATTTACAATTCCAAAATATCTATGAATATATGATTTCCTAATCGATTTCTAATATTCATTTTCAATTTGTCTTCAAAAAGATAAATTCTCAAAACGTTTCATTCCACATTGGAAAAACATTTCCATACTTATTTATTAATAATTAATTTACAAATTCATTTATTTTCAACACTTGAAAAATATTCAATATACTTAAATCGAAATTAAGTATATATTTCATTCTTTAAGGAAAACATTCACTTCAACACATTTATTTGGGCCAAAACGAATGTTGCGTAAAACACCGTTAGATGACCCGAAATCACTAGTATAGGGATTCGAAATTTAGATAGATATATAAATCCCAATATTATATAAAATATTTCTTTTCGAAAACCATTTACTATAACAACAGTGTTATAATCCACCATTTCCTTATTCCTCGAAAACGTCTATTTCAACAATAAATGTTGAAATCTATGGTTTTGATAGTTAATCCATTTTAAAACATCTTTAAATCGTTTTAATTCTATTTAAAACATCACTTCCCAAAATAAATCCATTTTGTTTAATAAAATATTCACTGTCCAAAATCGTGAATATAATAATTAACTTATCAAAATAATTCGTTTTTGGATTTATAAACAATGTCTATAAATTCCATTTCTATATTTTATAACAACTTCGTTTTATAAATCTTCTTTATTAACCAATTCTATTTATATTCCATTTACATGTCGAAATCCGGTTTATAAGTAAATTACTTATAATTCATTTATTCACAAATCCATTCTTTTATATCAACAATAATTTATAAATCAAAATTTCTTATTTACTTATGAATCTAGGTTCAAACTTTATTTTAACACTTAAAAAAAGCTCGTTTTATAATTTCTATATTTTAATTTATAAATATCAATTTTATACAACTTTTATATAAATAGTTTATAATAATTCAAAAATCCCTATTTAAATAAACCAATCTCTTTATTAATTTACAAAACGTTATTTAAAACTTATATAACTCCAAAATTACACTTTAGTATTATTTTCCCAAAAATATAACTTTTATAACCATAAAATTAAAATGTTTATTTATTTTAACAATTCAGAATTAAATAAAACGTATACTTTCAAAAATCACTTTAATTTTTTTTTAAAAACCAAAATCATTATTTTAAAACTTCAAAAATGGATCCGATGATGCAACAACACCAAATAGTCAATCACGACATCCAAATATCATATATCGATATGATAATCAACAAATATCACAATATCTGTAAATAAATCAATACAGTTAAGGAATCCAGTTGGATCCCTCCAACCTGTTTTCCTACATCCACAAATTTTAGCACAATACCAATTCCGTTCCAGTACGGAATTATCGCGGTATATGGGATTTATAAAATATTATCCGCTTAATAGACGGCGCAATAGGGTCTCATCCGCTATATAATGCGGGAAATCAACTCCAAGTACATAAATAATACCAATTTCACTGTACTGTGAAATATTCGCGGTATATGTTTTTAATAAATAACATCCGCTTACTAACAGCGCATAATGTCTATTTTAACAATCAATAGATAATAATCATCATTCAAACATGCATTCAAGAATTTTAAATAAAACTATTTAAAATAAAAATCGAAACCGATTCGATTGAGTGAGAAGTTCTCACCTTGATTTTAATTCCGTTTTCAGCTTTTATTTCGAATAAAATTAAACGTGCGTTTAATTTTACCCGAAATTCTCACTAACTCCAAATGACTCCAATCCAATTCCAGCGTAGTGCTCGACGATACGATTCCAACGCAACGGGTTTCGTGCGTTTTCGACCTCGTATGAAAAAGATACGAATTTTTAAAGTTACACGATTTTTTTTATTCATAAATTTACAACATAAATTTCTATTTTTAAACTTCCTCACATCAGAGCCGTGCGTTTTCCCCTTGATGAAATTTTGGTCGTTCTTCTCTCCTCCCTCCCTCACTTTAGCTCTACAGGAAATAGCACGCAAGAAATCCATTAAGCTCCAAATTAGGGTTGAATTATGCACCCACCACACGCACTTCTACCTCGATCAGATGGTACCATATTGAAGAGCATCAAGCAAGCTACACTCGGCCACCTCCCCTTGAAGCTCGGCCTCCATATGAGCACGAAATTCGAGGCCGAACTGCAGGCCGTCGGCCCCCTAGCTCCCCCTCTGGTCGACCAAACAACATCTCGCCCGTATGGATTTAAAGCTCTCTCTACGCTCTTCAACTTTGTTGTTGAACACTTTCTCTAATTGCTTACGGATTTGGAGAGATTGAGGAGGAAAGAAGATGAATTTCTGGCCATTAATTTCAGAAAGTGGTGGCTGTAGTTTAAACCCCAGGGTTTTCTTTTGGTTTGCAAAATGAAGAGTAGAGGGGCTTATATAGAAAAAACGACGAACACTATTCATCCCGGATTTTCCGAACTCCGAATGAAGCGTGCCGGTTGGCATTCCCAAGGTTTACCCCGCGTTCCGAACACAATGGAACGTGTTTCGGGAGCTAATTCGATCATCTGTGCGAGATATGGCAATAAACGATCGATTTAAATTTAAATCGACAAATCAAATTTCTAGGCATTTTAGCTTGCACCGGACAAATGGTAAATCCGATTGACTTGAAATTTGAAACCACACAATAATATCACATTATGGATCCGATGAAACTGATTTCGTCGAAATCCAAGACTGTTTGAAAAATGACTATTTTAACTCGCCAAATTAATATTAAAACAATTTCGATGCGTTTCAAGCTGCCACGGTCAAACGACAACTCCGATTGCTACGAAAATTGAAATACGATAATAACAAACTATTACGGATCCAATGGAAGTAGTTTCGTCCAATTCTGAGACTGTTCGAAAAATGGCTAATTTCACTAGTCGATTAAATATTAAAATATTTAATTTTCACAAATTAACTCTTAATTCAATAGTAAAAGTTCCATAACATCATTATAACTTCGACATGATTAAATAAAATTTTACAAATCATTTCCAATCATATTTAACCCAATTTTCAATTATTTCTGTAATTTCACATATTAAATTATCGATTTAATTATCCAACTAAATCCAATTATTCGAACTAAAATTTATTCGACTTATAAATTTCACTTATTAATATTTAAAATTAATTAAATGTACGAATTTTAATTAATTAAAATTTTGGGTCGTTACAAGAAATGTGCCTTCAGGGAAATATAACTGATAGCGACGATGAGTGCCAAGCGAGGTATCAAAACTCACCCACTCAGAATTACTTATATATTTCCACGAAGTAAATGGCTGTTTTGAACGACTTAGGGAAAAATACGCCAAACTTGAATCACAAAAAGACACTTTGATATAATTAAATGAACAACTTGACCAATTAGTTAAAACCTATCAAAGTAGGATCCCTAAGTGTGATAAGTGTCCAACATTTGAAGAAGAAATTAAAAAATCAGAAATTAATATAAAATCATTTGAAAATGAAATTCTGATTTTAAAAGACAATGAAAATACTAGAAGAGAGAATTCTATTAAAAAGTACACACAATTGTTAAATGAAAATGAACCCCTCAAAACACAAGTCCAACAATTGTCAACGACTTTAGATAAATTTTCAAAAAGTGAAAAATCGTTGAATATGCTATTAGGAAAGCAAACTGTTAATACGGTTAGACAAGGACTTGGATATAATCAATCTGAAAATGTTGAAAGCAATAATCAAGAAAATTCAATGTGCACAATTTGTAGAAAATTTGGACGCAATCACAATAATTGTTGGTATAGACCCAAACATGTGAAAACTATACCGATTTGGGTTCCAAAAGGCACAAATATAAAAACTCTCAAAGTTAAACAAATTTGGGAGCCGAAGGGAAAAATTATAAATAGTTTTGGGTCTCCACAAAATTATTTTTCTAAATATTCTGCCGCTAACAACCATGGACCTATAAAGACAAATACGTCACATAAATCTTTTCCCGTGTAGGTGTGGTGGCAGGCTAAGGAACAACAACAGTGTTCTCTGGATTTTGGCTGTTTCAGAAACACAACAGGCGACAAAGCAAAGTTCCTTAGCCTAGTATAAAGGTGACAGAATCATAATGGGAAACCACGAAAAATTATCGTAAATGTAAAATAGGTAATGGTATATTTTGAACGATATATTAAATGTGATAATTTGCACCATATTCTGAATTAAATCAGCGATAATATGATGATGAAAAGATGATGATTTTGATTCTGACTTATTCAAAATTGTTGTCCAATTATATTCTTATGCCAAAAACACTATAAAATCCTCTAGATTCTTTGAATTACTTCATATATATTAGTTTGGATTAAAAATAGTGTTTTGTTGGATGATAATACATTTGGTTATAATATGGCTAACTCTATAATCATGGTTTTTGAATATTTACACGGCTTCAATTCAAATTCAAGAGAATGTGATTCAAAAAGGTTGTTAAAATTGAGTTTGGAATTTTTGGTGCACACTTCATGGTTTGGTCGATCAAATTCAATTTCGAGTGAAAAAGAAATTCAGATGCAGTTAACACTGGTAATCTAGTTGATAGAAAAATTACTAGTTGAACGTGATTTTTGTTGAGACATTTAGTAACTGCATCGTTTTTCAAAGAAAATATCTGCATATTTTTCAATTCAAATAATTTTCAAATAGCAGAAATTTTTCTCATATAACCCCCTCGAGGAAATCATTTTTGACCATATTTTCATATTAGTCATTTTGAAAAATTGATTTCATAATTATTTTTGAATTTTATTTTAAATGACTATTTAGACTAATCTGACTCCCTAATAATTATCGAGAAGATGAATAGTGATTGAAAAAGTGAGAAGTGTTAATATTAATCATACATTTTAACTCGAGACGGTATAATTAGTAAATTTCTTTAGAAATTTAAAAAAGAGTTATAAATTTTTTTGTTGGTAAAAATTCCATGATCATCTCTATTTCTATCATATTTCTAAACGACCATCACTCATCAAAATTCAATGTAGTTTGTCGATGTGTGGTACTTTAAATAGGAATTATTCGTTTTTCGTTTTATATTTCTTTAAACAATAATAATAATAATAATAATAATAAAAAGAAATAGATAAATAGATAAATACCAAAGTATTCACTCTCATTTAAAAGTCCTCACGGTTATGCATGGGTGAATTACTTGGAATTTGTTATGTGCTTACATGCTCATTTAAAAGTCCTCACGGTTATGCATGTATGGAACGCATATCAAAAGTTGATTTTTAAAAATAAAAAATTTGATTCTAATCCCATTTAAAAGTCCTCACGGTTATGCATGGTGAGAAGATACTTGAATTCATTTTTTTAAAATAAAATTGGAATACTACTAATCTCATTTAAAAGTCCTAACGGTTATGCATGGTGAGTAGATATTCAAATTCCTGATATAACTTACCACAAATAGACACAATTGTATGGTTTTATATGATGATATCATTCCCATCATTCTAAAAGTAAAATATGCGCCTAACAAAGTAATTATGATTTTTGTTTGATTTTTTATTGCAATTTAATATTTATATTCGATTGAGTTTTTAATGTTGGATTAATATCGATCACATTATCTCTATTTTCTCTAACAATATTACTCTTTTGCTGATAACAAAAGGGGGAGAGAGAAGTTAAGATTTTGTCAAATAAAATCAAGCAAAGGTCAAATAATTTTCTATTTGCATCTAGGTTCATTTGCATATTTTTATTTGTATGCATATGTGTAGGGGAGCTTTGTGTAGAGAGGAAGCATTTAAATAGAGGGAGCAATTAGGATATATCTATGATCAAAAACATTTAACATATTCAAAATCTTAAATATATGTTTGTTATCATCAAAAGGGGGAGATTGTTGAATATGCGATTATATGATTTTTGTTTGATGATAATAAACATATATATATTCATTTAAATGTATTTGGTAATGTACTATTTCTTTTTTCACAAATTAAATAAATATTTGCTAAATAAAATTAAGTAACACATAATTTGAATTCAAATAGAAATTTTATTCAAACAAATATTTATTAAAATTTTGAATAGTACAAATTCAAGCTCTCACTATACATATACAATTTTGATTGCAATACATCACAATTTCATATTTACATTTAACCTCACTGCACATCACTCATTCACTCAATTCCTATTTTATCTTCAACTTCATTACAGTTAGAATCCAGCAACTGAGCAATCTGCAAAAATATACACTAACGCAGTAAAATTGAAAAAGAAATATTTTTGCAATATAAAATAAAGAGGGAATTAGGCTGAAGGAAAAACCTGAGAACACTTTTAGTCTGAAGGACAGAAGTTTTAAAATTTAGCCTGAAGGACAAAAAATGATATATTCATATAGCATTACACATCCATAATGCTATATTCATATAGCATTACACATTTATAATGCTATATACAACACAATTTTATAAGTTTCTGCATACACACACAAGCAGCTGTGTAATGCTATATGAATATAGCATTATGAATGTGCAATGCTATATGAATATATCATTTTTTGTCCTTCAGGCTAAATTTTAAAACTTCTGTCCTTCAGACTAAAAGTGTTCTCAGGTTTTTCCTTCAGCCTAATTCCCTGTAAAATAAAATATGAATTTTGAAAATATTATTTGCCTCAGTTATTTGGGTTGTTCGTCATCATTTACATTTGAATTCATCACACACGAACAATGTGACATGCACAGTGTATCACTGTACATGCCACAAGGCCATGCACACCGATATACACTTGATAATGTTACAGGGACAAGTGAGCACAGGGTCAAACCCAAAATAAAAGGACGGGTTCAACTCAGGTGCAATATAAATAAAATCTCGACACGAGCACAAGGTCAAATCCGAGCATTTAAGCTGGATTCAACTCAATGTACAAATCGTAATACAACAGTGCCGCATTCAAGTCATAGAAACAAATAACAATAAAGCCAGCTCAAAGAATCATATGAGCATGAGCTAGGCCAGAGAGTAGTTCAAGTACATGAACACAGTGAAATGCACAAAGGCATAGCAACTGCACCAAACCAAGAACACAAGCCAATTCTAACAACTACTACAATGAACCAGCAATATGAAAAAGGGCAGTGGACAGTACAAGGTAAAGACATATGCAATGCAACTTACATGTACACCATGACATCAAGGCCAGAAGCTCAAGTCAGTGCATAACAATCTCGGTAAACAACAACACGGTCTCAAATTCAAATAACAAACAGGTGAACCAAACTAGCCAACGCAACAAGACTCAAGTCAGTAAATACTTCAATGGTAAAGATGAATGCAGACATACACCTATATACATACATGAATGTATGTATACAAATGATCAATACAACATGAATAAGATAACAACTACAATACATGGAAATATCCAAGCAATATGCATCAACCATCAGGTTAGAACCACTGACCATACATATATGCAGAGACTCGAGTATATCCTGAAGAATGCAAGTTAGAACTGCTCATATACACGAACCAGTGAATAGCATGGCAAAAGTCAAGGGCACATGAAGACCAATAGGCAACAGCGAATGATCAGCTACGACTCAAACACAATCTCAATGAATACAGTGAAGAATAAAAGTCAAAGCCGTGAGTTTATCAAAATCAAACAAGTGCAGGTTGCCACAAATGGTCGAAAATAAACAAGTGCCTGAAATAATTTTAAGTTGAACAAATTACAGTGAAGTCAGTGGCAAACATACAAATATACAATGCAAAGAAGGGTGCAGTGAAGACTGTAGGTCATGGATAAAGAAACTACTTTTTAAGAACGACAATGGCAACGTGCAGCTGCAAACAATTGCAGGCACACGAAATCAGAAGTCAAGGCCGAAGCTAGCAGAAACATGAATTCACGGTATCAATATCAAGTTCGTACGAAATCAAAAAAAAACATCAAGCCGAAGTCAATGTTGAACAAGTCAGAGACGTGGTGATAAAGAAACAAACAGTTCAGATTTAAAGCCGTGAGAAGCAAGTATCAACCAAGTATACGAATTTGATTAAGTCAAAGAAATCATTAGCATCAAAACAATATCGATCGGTCGAAAGCATAATATTGAAAAAAATCAGACAAACGAAAATTTTGGAGTTCGACTCCTATAAATTGCGATAATCATCGATTTCAAGTACGAAAACAATAAAGCACAAAAGCATAAATTACATATCGAAGCAAGGATATAACTCGATCAACGAAGCAGCCAAAGTGAGCAACAAGGAAAAGATCGATCAAACCTACTCGCGAATTATCCACGCGATCGATCAACATAAAGTCGGCTCTTTGCAAAACCCTAATTTGGAATAAAGGGAATGAAGCCCTAATTTTTAATCAGGAGGAACGAGAGAAAGAAAAGCCGCCATTAACATAAAAGGGAGAATGGGCCAAATTATAAAAGGGGCCAGCTTCTATTAATTACAAGGGATTTTTCTTTTCTTTTTATTTATAAAGGCTTTTAATTTTTAATTAGGGTTATTTTAAATTGTTTTTAATTTGTAATTTCCTTTTTAAACCGTTGCAATTTCTAGTCGTGTGACTAGAAGACAAACTACGTGGCGTAGTTTGAGAATTCGCAACTCGGTAGCTGAGTTGTGGCAGGGTTTTGAGCGTAGAGTTAGGTTTAGTCGATAGCGGGTGGTGCGAGTTTTCATGTGTAAGCGTCCGACTAACTAATTTCTAGTAGAAACCTTGGGGGCAGTACGTAGGCAGGGTTTTGCCGAAGCCGGGTAAATTCTGTGTTGTTTCTGCTATTTATATTCTGCGATATCTGTGTTGCTATTATTCTGCTGTGAACTGTGTTAAAATCTGAATTGACAATTTTATAAGCTTCCGCAATTAATTTTTAAAATTAATAGTATCACCCTATTCATCCCCCTCTAGGGTGAAATCGATCCTACGACAATGATAAGGAAGACTAGGTCCTATCAAGGAGTCAATTACTATCCAACTTCTAGGGTGCTTCCATTTGTTGAAGTCATGCTCTCCTTAGTTTTCTCCTAAAGATTAGATCTCCACTCCATAGGTAATAAGAGTACCAATAGAAATTACCTCTACTTATTCTTTCAACTCATAGTCTCCTCACCCATCCTTTCAGAACATGACCGCAACTACTTATAAAGTCGAAATATATAGAGTTAAGCGCAAATTCAAAAATAAGTATGTGTTTATATATATATATATATGTGTGTGTGTGTGTGAGAGTATTAGAAAAATATTTTGAAAAACCTTTTCAAATATAACAAGAACGCCACTCGTTCGTATTGTGCACTTTCCCCGTTGATAAGGCTTTGATACCAAATGCAATAACCCACCTTGGAACCGGCCTACCTAGAAAAGACCCATCGAATCTTAGATCTATTCTAAGGCAAGAAGTTGGTAGTAAAAAGAAATAACATTGCAGTGCCATGACTAAACTTTCTAGAACTCACAGCAGATGGAAAAAAAGGATAATAGTAGAGTACACCCATTTATTTCAAAACCATAAAATTGTCATAATGAAAAATTCCACGAAAATTGTAACACGATATTTGTTAAAACAGTTGTCTAAACACATGAATACACATAAAAACGAGTAAAAAATACTGCCACAAGCTAAGCTTCTCCATCTCTAAGCATCATCACTAACATAACTCTACCATTAATCTGTGTTCTAATGAGGAGGGAGTCAGAACAACAAGTGTTTGGTGAGTAAAAATCTCAAGTCTTACCTTTCCAGTACTTGGGCAGTATATTTCAAAATAAGAATATGTCTCCGAATATAAAACCTTTAAAATCGTTTAATACTTCTTTATAAGGAAATGAGGCGGGTCCAACCACTTAATACCTACCATTTTAGAAGTAGATCCCATATCTCAATCATATGTCATAAATAGCTAATAATGTGAGAGATAGTACCCAAGCCACTTAATACCTCCCAGTGGAAAATAGACGGACCCCGGTATTGAAGACTTATTTCTAGAAGCATGCTCCTTAATGGTACTATCTAGCTGACATCATATGGAATCTCATAGGCCACTTAATACTTCAAATTGAAAAATAGGCAGACCCCATCATTTAAGACTATTTCAAAAAGCGGGCCTTTGTGGAGATACCACCTAACGTAACCCCTTGGCCATTTAATATTTCATTTAGGGAAAAAGGCGAGTCTAACCATGTAATACCTCAAACCTGAAGTAGGCCCTTCATCTTATGGCTTATACCCATAATAACGTTTCACTTTAGTCCTCTATTCGTAGGAACTTATAGCAAGAATAGTTGTGTAGATTTCTCCTGCAGAATTTGAAACTAACCTCGTGTCATTACAAATATTTATCATAAGGATATCTCACATCAATAAAACTGTACACAACTGATGTTAGCCTCAAATTGAAGGGCAGACTTCCATCATGTAACTCTATTGACCTCGCATCCTTGTGACTTAGCCATAACTTTGTTACTACACACACACACACACACACACACACTCACTCTCAACTCACCGTTTTATAAATAAGGCCTTATAAGTAATCTTCCTTATTATGCCTTTAAATAATAATTAGGCTATATAAGAGTTTCCTCTTATTTTCACTTAACAATCAATTACCTTCCTATTGGAGGGAAATAAATGAAAATAAATGCATAATTAAGTACATCATATACGCAATAATTATATGTTAATTATGTAAATTGAGATAAATAAATATTTGCGCCTAGTATGTTCTAAATGCACGGATTTTACACTCTAAACTAGCGTTAAATGCTAGTTCCCTAACTAATTATTATTAAAAGTCATTTTCTTCAATTTCCCATGATTTCATGGAATTCTAATGGTACAAAGCAAAGAATAAATGTTCATAACCAAAACTATAATAACATACTTGTAAATAAAATAGAAACTCAATCATAATTACAAGAATTTAGTTGAATATCTTAAACAATAAGAATTGTAATCTAAACCCCATATTCTATTCAACTCCTCTTTTTACAAAGAAATAGATAAGAATAAGTGGTGTAGACACGAATAGAATTCATAATCTAAATACCTTAATTAATTGAAGCATCACAAGTTGACCCAAAGAAGAAAGAGAAGTGGAATAGACTATGAAATTATTACGAATTCCATCAAGCTAATGTAAATAATTGGGAATCTCAGCATAGAATTGACATATTGAATTAAAAAGGAATTTTAGGGAATTTTGTCTATCATATTTTTGGAATCCCAAAATCCTTAAGGCATATTCAAATCCAATAAGAAATACATTAAACAATTGTTGAAAAGAAATACTAAGGTTTCCACTCACTAAATAGCCTCAAAATCTCTTCCGAAATATCTTTCTTCTGATATATATACACACAATATGGAAGACGTATATATATATTTATTAGATTCAGAATAGTTGGAGGAGAATAGAATAAGAATAGGTTGGAGGAAGAAGAAATAAATAGAAAATAGATTGGATTTTTACCTGAATTCTCTACGAAGTTTCTGAATCTAATTTTGGGACATAACAAAGGCACAGTTTCATCATATTCCCAAAAGTAATATGACTAAAAGCGCAGTTTCTAAAATAATATAAATAAAAGTGGAGATGATAGGGTTCTATTTATAGGAGTTGAAATGCACCAGAGCCGTATGATGGAAATAGGTAGGAAACGGGTAAATCTGGAGCGTACAACTAAATAAAACAATGCTTCAAGCCTTAGCCGCCACTGGCAACCTCTGTTGCCAAACAGTCGACCACTCCTTCTATTCCGGGGACATTTATTAATTTCCATTGCCATATTATTTTATACTCCAGCTAACTTTTTAATGTTAAATGTTAAGTAAACGTTTATTTAGCCTCCAAGCTAATTTTTTTGCTCTAAATTTGATTTCTCATTTGAATTTGAATTCAAACTAAATTAATTTAATTCTAAAAACATCAAATCTTCGTTTGAACTCCGTTTTCAGCATATTATATATGGAAAGAGGTCAGAATTTCAACATGAATGCAATGTAATAACTTACGTTATCGAATTCCAAACTTATAAAATTCCCATATTTAGCTTAATCATATTTAATTCAGTTTAGCCCATTTAATTATGGTTCATTTTACAGGGTGTTATAATTTGAGTGTAAAATAGGATTTTTGGATTATTGCCCAAGCTTGTGCTACGTTGTAGATTTGCTATGGTTTTATTTATAGGAAAAACTCATGTTTGATTTTTTACAAATTTATTTAATTTTTCCACTTTTGATTCAAAAAGGCGACGCTTGATTTAATAAGGAATAAAACTAAAAACGAAGATGTAACGATCCTAAATTTTGAACAATTTAAATTGTGAATATTTAATTAATTTTAAATATTTGAATGATAATTTAAATTGAATTTTCAATATAACAATGAAATTGGCGATTAAATTTTTAAATTTAATCTATAAGAAGTTGAATAAAAATTTAAATTTGACTTCGGAGTTGAGATTGAATATGGAATTTGTAATTGAAATTCAAACTAATAACTTAAGAAGATAATTTGGATTTAAAAATTTTTATTTTTGTAAATTAGTAAATTAATGGTTAAATTTTAATGACATTTTTTCTTTAGCTTAAATAAAAAAATTAAAATCAATACAAAATAAAATAAACAAATACACTTAGTAAAAGAAAAAAATTTAACAACATAATTTAAACAAAAATTAAACAAAACAAACAAAAGTAAATATCTACAAAAACAAAACAAGGTGTTTGTGTACAAAATAAAATTTGATGTTTAAAGTAAATTGAATTTAAAATGAAAAATTATATATATATAAATAGAAGAAAGTAATAAAACAAAATAAAAATAAAACATAAAATAAAGAAGGAAAAATCCCCCTGACCTTATTAGTTTTACCCGATTCCCCTTTATCACACTTTACCCGTTTCATATTTTTCACTCATTCGGAAAAAAAAACCTAAACGAAAATAAAAAGAAAAAGAATGGCGGCTTCAGTTCTCATTTTCGTTCCTCTCCGGAAACTAGGGCTTGCGATCCAATTTGGGGCTTCAATCTTTGTTCGAGGGTGCTAATTCCCACCTCGGCTGTTCGATTCGAGTTATGGTGAGTTCTCTGCTCACGATTAATCTTTTATTCAAGTATTTAGATCTTTTTGAATTGAATGCTTGGTTGCATGCTATGATTTGTGGTGTTATTCGTTATCATTTGCTCGGCTAATTTACTTTAAAACTGATAAGGACATATAAGTCTCTGCATGTATGGTTGTTGGTGTTATTTGCTATCGTTTGCTCTGATAATTTGATTTAACCTGATAAGAACAGATGCTATTTGTAATCTTGCTTTTTAACCTGATAAGAACAGATGCTATTTGTAATTTTGCTTTTAAATCTGATGAGAACAGATGCTATTTAAACTTGGCCTTAAATCTGTCATGCGTGGATGCCTGCATTTATTTTCTTCTCTGATATATGTTATTGCTTGCATGTGTTTATTTGTGAGAAATCCTTCATCCTCTTTATCTGATGCATATATAAAACTCTGTTGTTAATTGCTTCTCTGTTTTCATGCTTGTGAGCAAACTCATTTATCTACCTATATGTTTCCGATTTTATAGTTGACTCTTGAAGTATGATGGTTTAGATGACTGCATGTTTGAATTTACATATTTTTATGGATGTAAATGTATGAGTATGTATAAATGCATATCTCTGTTGTGAGTAAGCTTCTTATTTTTTTTTTAAAACAGTTTTTTTTGAAATCAAAATCAAACAATAAACTACATAGCTTATGTTTATTTACAGAAATCAAATGGTTTAAACAAAACTGTTCTGTTTGTTTTAAAATGACATGAGTAAACTCACATGCACTAAAAATTATGACATCTGAGCTTATGAAGTGAGAAAAATAAAATAAAATGATGTAGTGATTGCTTATTCATGAATGTTCTGTGTATGAATATATATATGTGATGATTTCTGTAGATGCAGATCAAGTTAGTCTGTAAACTAGAATATTCTTAAATAAAAATCTTTATCATTTGTATTGTTACAGTTAGAAATTTTATGTACAAACAGAATATGTTTGTTAATATAAAGTTAGGTGCTGGAAATCAGGAATTAGTTAAAATAAGTTAAGCCCAAACCTGATACTTCTGAAATAGTTATAGCAGGGAGTAATTTTTAATTTAAAATCAGGATACTAACATCATTTTTTTTTTTTACAAGATTTTAACATTGATGCATGTTAAAAAATCAGAAAGTATAAAACAAATTTCACTTTTAAAAATAAACTATGTAAAGTAGTATTCTGTTTGAACAGAAATAGAATTTTAGAAGCATTTGATAGGCTAGTGGAATTATGGGGTTAGGATACTTCCAGTAGGTTGAATGTTGATGTGAGAATGAAGGAATTTGGTGATATTTGATCAGTGAGAAAGAGAGAGGAGAAAAAGGAAGTTAGACTGCTATGAATTTTATTTTAAACTAGTAAGAACAAACACTTGCTCTGATAATTTGCTTTTAAACTCATAAGGACATATGCAAGATGATATTGAAGTAATTTGTTTGAATGTATATGAGTTTCTGGAAATTACTATGTACTTACTCAAGTATGTATACACTGTTAGTATTGCATTTGTATTACTGCATACTTGTCTGGATCATTGATCATTGCCACTGTGACTTCTGGTTGCTTGAGCATTTGGGTCTGCATTGCAGTTGTGTTCATATATACTGCTCTGTTGTATGCTTGATCACTTGAGTTGTTTCATACTGCTAGTTTGCCTTCATGTAGTGGTTTGGACATCTGCACTTGTAGCTGCACCCCATGCTGTTGCATTTGTTCCCCTGTACTTGTTTGGTTTGCGGTTTTCAGTTTTGGATTTTCGTAACAACCGCAATGTATTCAGTTAATTATTTCTGAAAGTTTTGAAAAAAACCGATTTAGAAAATGATTTTAACATATAAAATTGAATATCACTTATTCTTATTTTCTGCATTTTGGGAAACATAAAGATCTCTCCCCTTTACTATTTTCCCCTTTTGTTGTAATGGCTATGATTTTTCCACTTTCTGCTCCTCTTCCATGTTTTTTTAAAATACATACTGAAAATGCAAAACACAAAACTTGAAGTCCAAACCAAACAGGTCCCAAGGATTTAAAACACTATCCCCAAAAGGTCTGTGCTAGTATGCACGAAGTAATTTTATGTTTCTACAGGCAAACCATTATTGCCTCATTTTATAGACTTAACAAATAACTGAAAGAAGTAACACAATTTTAGTCAGAACCAACAGTTGCAGGAGCACTACTGCTTTGCCATATTAAATTTTTATATGTTCATCTCCAATGATTTCATTTTGGGATTTAAGTGGCACATTCCACCTGCTAATATTTGATGCTTCATGACACTGTCAATTACAGCTGATTTATTTTGTAAACTCCCTGATGCATTTCCATATGCTCTGCCGTGAGCTGTTGTGTTGACTGCATTGTTGTGCCTGGGTTTTTTTCTCACTGATCATTTGTATACACACAGTTGTGTGCTTCTCAGTTGCACTGTAGTTGGCCTGCATTTGTGTCACTATACTTGCTTCACTGCCCTGTACACGAAAATTCTACAGGCTTCATTTGATGCACTTGCTTCGCTGTTGCCTCTGTGTTACCTCTGTTGTTTGTCTTTGACCTTATATCTCCATACTGTTTTTTTAAATTGGCACTGGTTTTGCCTTGAGCCTTTTCTTTGCAGTGATTTGTCTGATTTGCGCTTGCAGCCACACGGGATTGACAGATTTTAAAAATTAAAGCTGTTAATAATGAAAATCCATAATAGATTTTGAATTGATTCATGTGATCCATTTTATTCAGTTCATTACAAATTTATTTACTTGAGTTAAGATTAATCCTGACTCGAGTGTTTTTGTGTTTTGCAATAAACACTCGGGTCAGACCGAGTATTTTTGCAGCTTGGAGATTTTCTCGCAGCGAAGTTAGAGAGAGAGGGGAAAGCACTTCACTAAAGTTTTCAGCAAAATTTTTCTTGTACTTTAAAAACATAAATTGTTCCGCTGTATAAAATGTAATGTATTGTATAACTCTGATACTTGTATATAAAAGAAAAGTTTATTTATAAAATATATAGTTGTTCTGTGATTCTGTGACTGATTCTGTTTAAATGTTATAAACTAAATAACAATCCGTCATTTTGAACGTTTGTAGTTGGTTTAATTACCGACTAGAGACGGTCAGAGCGGCGGGTCGTTACAGAAGAGTTATATAAAGTACAGATTAATTCTTGTACTTTACACTGTTTGTTCCAAATAAAAGAAATTATCCATTCCTTACCATTTCAAAAGTAGTAAAACTTTCCTTTTTGTGTTAAACTAATTTATAGAAATCATAGCGGAAAATCTTCTCGAGGAATTTAATTCTAGCACATTAAATATGGAAAGTATATTCTAGTTACATATTTATGACTAGAATATATTTGGTTATGAGTAGATAGTTTTATTAGATAGATAGAAGAACAGTGTTTATTCTCATGTTATTTATGCGTAGCGTTCCTTAGTTATTATTATATTTGGGGAAGCAAATAGGTAGAATTAGGAACTGTAATTCCTGTTAATGGGCAATAAATTAGGAATTGCTAATAATTATTAGGAAATAAAAGATTGTAACCATAATTAATGGGAAATAATGGATAAGATTATATTAGGGCTTACAATTAGTTAGTATGAGAATTAAAGACTATAACTCCAGTTAAGGGCAATTAATGGAAATGAGTTTGGAGTTACAATTAATAGAGACAAGCAGATTAATGGGACGACAAAAATGGAATAGATATAAAAGGTTACTAATTAGAAATTAGTGATCATACATAAATGTCTTAGGAAATGTCCGTTAGGATTTTATGGACAAATTGACATTTATGAGCATTAAAAGGTGATTTACTGGTAGATAAAAATTTAAGGTAAATTTTATTGCCTTAAATAAAAAGGGAATCGGTAAGCTAAATCCAATATTTACCCAAGATAATATAAGTAAAGACTTAGGATGGTTAATTGGACTCAGTAGGTTAGTGATGCGAGGTCAGTAGAGCCACTCGACGGACGACAACCTTTCACTTTGAGGCTATCAATATTCAGGTGCACTTACTACTGATGTAGGATATCAAATCCTAGGACCTGTGGCGGCATAAGAGATTGGGCCTGCTTTCTTAATTGAAAAATTATTAAATGGTCCAAATTTGGAATTAGGAGCGATGAGGGATATCTCCATAGGGGTCCGCTTCTGGTTTGAGGTATTAAGTGGCTGTAGGGTCCGCCTCTCTCCTAAAAAGAAATATTAAGTAACCTGGTGAGCTTACAAATAAATAAGGATGTCTCTAAAAGGGTTTACTTCAGTGTTGAGGTATTAAGTGGCTATTTTAGGGCCCTCCTCCGTATTAAAGAAGTAACCTAATGAGATTCCATATTTATAATGAAGAGTGGTAGTGGATATCTCGGGAAGGGTTCGCTTTGGGTTTGAGGTATTAAGTGACTGATCTAAGGCTTCACGTCTCTCCTAAAAGTAGTATTAAGGAACCTTGTGAGATTCCAAGCAATGTCAGCTAGATATATAGTACCAGTGAGGAGTCTGCCTTGGGTTAGGTATTAAATGACAAAGGCCTTCCTATAAATAGGTGTTAGATGGTTAGGGATCTACCTAGTCCTTATTAATGAGGTATTAAGTGGGTTGAGTATAGTCTGTCTCATTGGTAAGGCCGTAATAACGATAGTACCAGTAATGAGTCTGTTTAGGGGATAGGTATTAGGTGATGTAGGACTTGCTTAGAACATTGGTATTAAATGATTAGAAGTCCCTCTAGTCCCTTCAAAGGTATTAAGTGGCTTGGTACTATCTCTTACATCGCTACGATTTTATTGGTGATGGGCGTGGTAATAGTTGGACATTAAATGTCGAAAGCCTTAAATAGTAGTTAGAGGTCTTTGTAGCTAGGACCCACCAGCCATTGACGATATTGTTAGAAAAACACTTTGGGAATATGTCATGAACGATGGGGTCTACCTTTATTGATGTCTTAAATGGTAGAGTCTACCTATTTCTCTTTTAAAAGTATTTTGTAATGATTGTAGAAGCTTGCTTCATATTTAGAAGTACTAAGTAGCAAATGGGTTTGGAATTATTGGGTGGTTGATAAGGTTTCATCGGTATTTTGTACCTTGGGGAGGGGTAGGCAAGTAATCATGTGTGCAATGCAAGGTTAGCTTAGAATTTCTAACCTTAATAGACGTAACAATTAAATAGCAACCGATTGGCATAAATTTATGTTATGGACAATTTATAGATTTTCCAGCCACCAGAACATTATTTTACCCCCTCCTTATTACAACCCAAAGGATAAATTTAGACGAACATGTCACTAGAGATGGATTTTCTTTATTGTTTGAAAATTCCACTTTTCTCTCATGGTTGATGCTGATGTGACAATCTTCTATCCAAGGAATACCATTAATTCTAAGGCAGTAGTCATAGTCAGTATTCTTTTTCTATTACTTTTTCGCTGTGAATTTAGATTTCTATCGATCTTTGATAATGCTCATGCTTATTTGCTGGTACCAAATCCAATAATCTATGCTTTGATGGATTTGTGTTTCGATTTTTATCAAAATTTAGGCCCATTAAGGTATGGGTTGTTACATTTGGTATCATAGCTCTAGTTAGTATATCAAAGGAATTAGGATAAATTGAGAGAACGTATTTGTACTTTCCTATCTAGTAATATTATAATTTTTTGTTAGGTTCTAAGAGTTTTGACTGTAGAATTCGTTGTAGTTCCACTCCGAGGGAATGGGCAAAGCAACCATGGGTTGGAAACATCTTAAAATAAAGATTTTCACACCGACTCCAAAGTACCCCATGGAGTGTTGGCGATGCATAAAGCACTGTTGACAATAAGCATGAGTGCAACACATGGTAGAATCCTAGAAATTGGAAGTGTTTGACTTGATGGTTGAGATTCTAGCTACCTTATGATCTTGGATTTTGATGATGAGTTCCAGTTGGAGACACACTTTCATTCCAGATGGGCGAGAAATTAGAGTTTGTATGTTGCAATTGTCTGAAAGAAAGTTTTTGCTAGGGTGCATTTATGGTCACCTCTTTGATGGAAAATCGAAATTGTATTTGGATAATCAATGTCAATTCCTTAGAAAACCTATGAGAGAACTTTTATAAAGTGTATTATGGAAATGCCTTAGATTTTGACTAATCCTTAAATATTTATATATATATATCAGTATCGGCTTGATTTTGATTTTTGGCGAGGAAATAGTTTTCCAATTTGGAAAATTTATGTTTATAAAAGGTTTTTGGAAACCCTTAAATATTTATATATATATATAAGTTTGATTATTAAGGGAAGTTTTGGTATGAAATAGTATTTATTATTTAAAACAAGTACAGTGGAGCATACATTTAGCTCGGTGATTTTTTGGTTATAAAATCTAGGTTTTAAAATCTTTTCTACTTAAGGTACAGACAAAATAGGAACGATGTTCGATTTTGGGGTATGCAGTTTAAAGTGTTGTTATACCACCAGCTATCAGAAGAAATATTTTCATTCGAATTAGGAAGGAAATAACAACTGGAGTATTTTCAAATTTTTGAAATTGTTGTTGGTCGCATCAGTTTTGTTGGGACTACTACAAATTGCTGGAGCATGGTTCGGGACTAGCGGTTTGATTTGACACTACTATGATGAGGACAGGAATGTTTGGATCATGTTGAATCGAAGGAGAGTGTGAAAAATAATAATTATTTAATCCAATCTTTATTGGGTCTAGGTTCAATTAACGCCTAAAGCCCATCTAGCAGTTGACCACTTAGCCGCAAACCTAGAGTGATCTACTGATTAACAGGTTTTGGCCCAACTTGAACCCAGAACGGGACTATAAGAGTCACGTCCAAATTTCTCTGGTTGCAATATTTTGTTCCTCCTTCCTTAACAAGCCAAAGCTAATCTCCATCCTCCTCCTACAAGTATCAGCCTCTCTCTTCCGTTCCACCCCAAGGCGATGCCACTTTTCCCTAGGAGCAGCAGCCTCGCCTCTCCCTCGTGCTGGTTTTACACGTTAAATGTTGCTACACCATCACTCCAGATCTAAACCCTATTCCCTCCATGCGACCATCTCTTAGGCCAACACACCTTTTCGACTGTCGGTTTTTCCTCGCACCATTATGGCCTCAAGCTTCAAGGGGACACTTGGCTAGACTAGAATAAGTAGAAGATTTTGCTGCTATTGGGCTTGAAAAGCTAATTGTCATGGTAGGATGTGCATCGATCCTTTGCTTCGAGACCTTTGAGAGGGAATGTTACCCATGCTACATCTGCCTTTTCGATGTCCTATTTGCACCGAGTTTAGATGGAGGTGATAGTTTGATTCTTTCGAAGGTGAAGTGTGTCCTGATTGAGCTGTCTAACGATGACCTCATTAAGGTTTTGGAGGCCTCTGTGAAGGACGTGGACTTGTATGATTTTGAAGTGACTGACTCAAAGATTTTGCTGCGTATATTTTCCTAGGATGTCAGTGATTGGAAGATGGATAATCCACATTTGTTTGTCTGTCAGGTTATGTGCATCATTCGGCACAAAGTCATCCCTAAGATGGGAAGTTACGACTAGATCTATCCCTTGATGCAAAGGACCACCTATGGCAGTATTAGCGGCATCGCCGTCAATTAGACCCGCACCTTTATAATGCAATTTGTTGATCAAGAATTAGCACTCCATAGAGTCACTTTCCGTACTTTCATGTTTCCACTCTCGTCTTTAGATAATATGGATGAACCTCCATGGAGAGGAAATTTAGTAGAAGGTTCCTTCCACCGTCATCAGATCCTTCCTTAGGAAGATGGCAATGGGAACACCAGTAGTTCCAACGACACAAGATTAGATGTATAGCTGCATTGCTACGACCATTCAAGGGCCACAGTAATGGATCAAGCTTTAACCGCAGAGCAAGGCATCTCGTATTATGTAGATATTATTTTAGGATTTATGGTGTTATTATCTTTTCCCTTCTAGCATTTGTTCTTTTCTTTTAGGTTATTTGGGTTGTAACTGTTAGTTGTCTCCTGTAAAAGGCATGCACAATGTTATGTTTCTATTCATTTACCGTGTTATTATTTCTGGACATGCTAATAGCTCCTATATATGCATAGTAAACAAGTAGTATAAAGTTGTTTTGGTATCACAGGTCATTTTCTCATGTTCCTTAAAACAATTTTTTTTGAATAATAGATGGGATGACATTTTTAAACAAAATGTCAAGTGTTATGGGTTACGGTTAGTTGTAGAATTTTGGAATTTGATTTATGTTTTTAGCGTATAAACGACTTCTGGCTACGCTGAATTATGGCTAGATTTATCAAAAATTTTGAGAACGAAAATATTTTAAAAATATCCCCTTGATTTTAAAGCATCTCTTCGAATTTTGAAAAAAATTTCTCTTAAATTATTTTAGAGTTTTGTCCAAAAATTTGATTTCAGGGGAAAACGTGCGTATAAATATTTTGGGATCTTATTTTGACGTAGGAATTTGAAAAGTGCGAAAGATTTTTGTGAAATCTTTGATTTTGAATGTAACAATTCTGAAATTCACTATTCTTTTAAAACAAATTCAATTAAATTGACCTCGATTTATGTTGAGAACTTTAAATTTGAATTTAAATTGATGTTGCGTACGGTTGGTTGAGTAAATAAAATTTGTATTAGATCATAAAACGGAAATTTTGTGCAATTTGAAATTTAATGTAGAAATCAACCATTAATTAAACAGTGAAGTTTTGTTTTCAGAAATATAAATTTTTTACACAAAAATATTGTAGAAAATTTTATACTAAAAACGTTGACGTTCATTTCATCAAATTTCGATTTCTCTAGCTCGGTTTAAATTAATTAATATGGTCAATTTACGATTGCGACAACCAATATGACGTGTATAACGAATTGTTGCTCGAGTTTTAAATAACCAATCTCTATGTTCTAAGATGTTCGTATAGATACGTGATCATAACAGTGTTTCATTTCACATGTTTGGACTCTTGGTTTGTTCGATGCATTGTATTTAGTTTGGTTAACGGTGCTTGCTATTATATATGTGTGGGCATTATAAGTTGCTAGATTTTATAATTTTCATTTAATAGCAGCGATGATTTTAAAGATAATTTTTTTATATTTATGGATTAATATATAAGAATTGGTCGGTGATTTTAAATTAGCACGCTCTTTTTCCTTTTGAATTGGTAATAGCTCTATTGGCAGAGATAATAGGTCAGTCCCTCCTATATGCACGTGGCCAAGTCTTCCATCTTCTGTTCTTATCACTTTTGCAAGTCATTTATTATTATTATTTATATAAAAAAAGAAAACATCAAAAAGGTCACAGTAAGTATAACTCAAAACCTTTTTCCCTCCACCTCCAGCTACTACTTCCAAACCAGTCGCCGCGCTCTTTGCACTGCCTGCCTCTGCATTACTGGCTCCGCCAATCCTCCCTCCAGTAGCCACCACCTCCGATGCATATATAAAAAAAAGAAAAAAAAGAAGCAACAGCCGAATCCTTTCCCCCTCCCCCGAGCTCCTCCTTACCATCGCATATTAGCCCACCACCCACCGACACACACACACACACATATATATAATAAAAAGAGCTTGCTTCCGTGCAAATTCCCCCGCCTACACCATCCAACTCTGCCTCCCACAACCCCCTTGTCATTGCCACACTATCCTTAGCCGAACAGTTATTTTCTCCTACTCTCTTGTGCTTAGTAGTGAGTGTATATATATAGTGTTATATATGTATACAATAAAAAAAGAGCTTTTATAAAAAAAAAGGAGAAGCTACTTTCCAAATCGAAGTATAACACGTGTACGAGTGAAGATTCGTTTGAGGTAGATCGTGTTGAGTGTCGTAGGCTGTTCGTGGATCGTATCGGGTTATCGTCATTGAGGTGAGTTTTTCAACCCACTCACAAAGTACTATATTATTATATTATATATTAAATTAATATCATGATGTGATAAAATTAATTAGATGGTTTTTCATGAATTTAAATTGATATTAAAACTGAATATATGATTTGCTAATTGAACACCCTGATATGCAATAGTTTATAATCATTGTGATATATGTATGGTAGAATTAATTTAAAATTTGAATGCATATGTATACCCATTAGTTGACCGTAATTGGTGATCGTGTGATTTTCTTTTATATATTGACCATTGTTTGATATATGTCTATTATCATTCTGTTTGAATCATTGATGTTTTATTGATTATTACATGGATCATTAGAATATTTAATTGCAGTATAAAAACCCTAGGACACCTAATGCTGATATGTGGAAAAAATTAGAATAGATAATTTTGTTGTTTTGAGAAATTGTGATTGGTAGAAATAAACTATTGTTTGTCCTTATTTGATTTTTTTTCATGCATGTTTGTATTTATTTCCAAAATATTGATATGTTAAAAGAGGTGACATTTTAAATAGCATAGTCCAAAATTTGGTCGTAAGTTTGCTCTAGATTTTGTCAGAATAAACTATTTATTTAAATATGAAACAAAAGGCGCTTGGTAAAATAGTGTATTTTTACTTGAAATTTTTCCGTAACTCCATCCCAGCAAAAACATATTTTGTAATGAAACCTGTATCAAATTCTATCATTTATTATTTTCTATATTTTATTCTTTGAAAAATAGGATTATTAAAATTTATAAATTTAGCAAATCATTATTTTGTCATAAATTTTTTTCTATAGATCCTTCATATTATTTAAAAAATATTTTGTGAAGGGAAAAATATTTATTTCGATAATGTGGTAATTTTTAAAATTCAATCTTAGAAAGTGGACATTTGAAAATTTGGGAAAATTATCTATTTGATTTGGAAAAAGATGAAACTTTCTTGGAAATTCTAGAAATCTAGTATAAGGACTCTTGTAACGACCCGTAAATTTTGGTAAATAAATTTTGTTAATTAATGAGATGTTGTAATTAAATTTTTGTAGAAATAATAAAGTTGTTCAATTAGTATTGGAATGAAAGCTAAATTAAAATATAGCAAGGGTAATTAAAACTTATTTATTAGTAAATTAAATAAAATTTCAATTAATGAAATAGCGTAAGTATTATATCTGGATATAATTGAATATGAAGAGTATAGGGTAGGCATTGAATTAGTTAATGTAAGAACACGTTGTTACAGTAATTGATTGTAATAATATGAGATAGACTGAAACTTGATAAATTTAGTTTTAGTAAGAAATGTGATGGGTGTTATACAGGAATGAATAAAAAGTTTGAAACCAAATAAATTTATGGAAAACATTTAATAGTAATTAATGTATATATTAGGCAATTGACAATTTATGGATTTGTTAAGTTTACAAAGTTATAATTGAGTGTAGATAGGGATATTTGGTAATTAATTAAAGTAAGAAAGAAATGTAATGGTATATCAAAATTTATTTACGGAAGTAATGAAAATATGAATTAATTAATGTACGAATTATTTTATAATGGGATAAAACGTAAATTTATATAATAAATATAATGCAGGTTGATAAGTATTCATAATGGTTGTGTTGATGTTAAACGTTACTTTAATGATTTGTAATATAAAATAACGGAAGCGGAAAGGGAAATTAATAGAAACGTAAACTTATTTTAAGGTGGTAAATTTGAGAATTGGGAATTTATTTCAAAGGTTATATTAATTAAGGAAATAATACATATTAAATTACAATTTTATTAAATAAATGCAAATTAAGTAATTATAATGAATTGTAGTTGGTAATTAAGGATGAATCTGAGTAAAATTTGTCATTGAAGATGGTTAATTCATAAGATGTAATTTATGATAAGCCTAATTACTTTATGATGTTTGTTTGATTTAAAGATTTGGAAGCAAGATTTATTATTTGGATTGAAATGTAAAATTCAATAAATTGAATTTATTACAAATAAATGAAATTCAACATTTATTATTACGTTAATTGAAACTAGATGTAATGGAAGGATTTTGTTATAATAGATTTTGAATCAAATATTGATTTCATCAGGGGTAATAAAGAAAGTACGTTGAATACAAGAATGGAAATAAAGATTTGCAAATTTTGAGATTCGAACTAAAATAATTGGATTTAATTTGCAATAAAATGAAATTTAATATTTAAATATTATGTAAATATAAATTTAGATGAAATTTGGAGTTATTTACGTAATAGAGTATGAATCCAATGGTAGTCTCATCTATTGGATACTAATAGATTGAATAATTGAATGAAAGTCAATTAAAGGGAATTATTGCAAATTAATTTATAATTTGTGAATATAATGAAATTGAAATTTAACGATGAAATGAATAAATTTGTTAACTCTAAATTGACATGTAGATTTGGTTTAATTAATGTGAATGATTAAGAAAATAAAAGTGTTACAGATTGTCAATTTTAGAATTTAAATAGGAATTTGATTTAATTAATTTATTGTTAATTTATTTAATTAATATAAAAATAGCCATTTTGGCTACTGACTTGGATTTCGACGAAACAAGTTTCATCGGATCCGTAACAGTGAATTATTGTAGGATTTCAAGTTTCGTATCGATCGAACTTGTCGTTTGATCGTATGGGCTTGAAACGCCTTGAAATCAATTGAAATCAATTTGAAATTATTGATTTCAGCATAACTTCTTCATACGATGGAATTTGGACGTGAAACTTTTTCCATCGCGTTCAGAGTATTTTAAAACATCTATTTTGATATATGGGTTGACCCAATTTCGTTCCGGAGTCGAAACAGGCTTTTCGGGCCATATATCGTTTAGCGCGTACATCTATCTTGTCTGATCCATCCTATTTCAACTTTGTCTATAAATATATCGTTATAAACCCTAATTCCCCTCATTTTCATTTGGTTGTACACATATCTCAACTCTCTCCTCCTCAATGGCAGACAACATAATTTCAGATTCAATCCCAAATCAAATCCAAAGCCTAAAATTTCAAAGTTCTCAGAAAAATTCAAAAAGAATATATGTTGAAGCTCTCGACCAGAGTAATTCACTGGTGGTGTTCGTTTTTCGATTCAGTTTGTCGTTTGACCTGTAAAAATCAAAGAAGTTTCGGCCGTTCATCATCGCCGAAATCAAAGTCGCCGGATCGGCGAACCCTTTCTGGGTTTTGGAGAGTGGACGGAGGAGGGGTCGATCCGTGTATTCCGTGTAGCGATTGGATGGTTGGATTTTCGTCAAAACTCGATTAGGGTTTTGAAAACCTAGAGAGAACGGCAGCGGCACGTGGGGTCGCGTGGCCTCAGGTGTGGGCGGACTTCGATGGGCAAGCGTTTGGTGGTGGTCGGCTCGAGAATAGGCGGCTGTAGGTGGCGAAATTCGTGGTCAAACGGCGGTCAAGGGTGGTTACTGCATGCGTTTAGGGTTCGACATCATCTGGGTTTCGCGTTTGAACGAAGGTGCTGTGCAGGTGATTGATGAATACGTGGTAGTGACGTGGAGGGTTTGTGAATTATTTTATTTTATTCTGATTTATTTTTATTTTTGATTTCATACGTTTTAAATCAACATAATTTTCTCTTACGAACTGTGTTTCACACGCGATTTTTTTTGTTAGGATCGTAATAAAATTCCGGACGTTTTGACGCGGGTTTAGATGAATTTGGAGACCATAAAATTTTTGGATTTAAATTGGATTTAATTTCAATTTAAATACCAAAGGTGAGTGTTTTAACCCACTCACAACTTCTAAGATTTCTTATGTTTGTTAAATTGATTTACGATGTATTTAAAATTTTATTTATAGCTGTTTGGCATATATTTCATCATTATCTCAGTTAATTTGCATTCATATAATTTACTTGTTATTTAATTCATTTTTGCATATAAACTGCCAGTTAAAATTTTAGTTAAATTTATTATTGCATATAAACTACTAGTTAAATTTATTTATTATTGCATATGAACTACAGTTAAACAGTTATTTAATTTATTATTGAAAAATTAACTGTCAGTAATTAATTATTATTTATTGATGTGATTGTTTGAATTGGATGATAAATTGATAAATGTTGATGATTGATATGATGGATGAATGGATGCTGTATTTATATTGTATAAACTGCAAGTTATTATGCATTTTCATTTCATTCGGGATTGCGGTTTGAAATGATATACGACCGCATTTTTTTTATTTTTAAATTGCGGATTGAAATGATAAATATCTGTATCACCTGACCATAGGATAGAAAATTATATACAGGCACCGCGGTATATATATAAAATTATATTTTGAAATGATTTTCTATGGTTTTGGAAAGAATACGGTTTAATAAATATTAAATTTTGATATATATATATATATATATATATATAGTAAAAATTCATGGATTTAGCTATGTATAAATTTGTTTCAAATTTCAAACTAAGCTAAATAATGAAGTTGATTTCGTTTATATAATATGGTAAGAATATATTTGAAATTCTATTGTATATAGAGTTTATAATAATTCAAATAAAAGTAAGGTTGAAGATAAATGTGAATATGATTCGAATTGAAGTATTTAAGAATTTTCCTCGAAAAAATTGTTTTGAAATGTAAATAAATTAGGATTTAGAGGTTATGATCTTATAACTTGATTTTTGATTTGAGGATTTAAACGAAATCAAATTAATTTAAAGAATATTATCAAGTTAACTTAATTAAAAGAATATCCTGTTATTGAAGTTTAAGGGTTTTACCTGAATAATATTTGTTTAGTAAGTAAATATTTCAAATTTAAATAATAGGAATTGGATTTGATATATATTAAATTATCAAAGAATCCATTTTGAAATAGTGGAACATTTAAAGACTTAAATATATGAACTATAAAGTTTTGAAATATAGAATATTTAAGCTTTGAAATATATGGGAATTAAAATGGTTTATTTAGAGGTTCAAATTGATATTGGGAATTTATTGTGAAATTTGAAGAAGCTGTTTATTTTACAAAGTAATATAATATTTGAACCATTAACTATTAAAAGTTATGTTTCAAAGCTATGGTTTAAAAGTATATATATTTGAAAAATATTATGATTTTGGGAAAGAGATATTTATAAAATAAAAATGATATCATATTGATTTGGGGTTTTGAAAATATAAATGATATCGTATTTATAAGGTTTGAAAGAGATATTATATTCTGGTTTTAAAGTATAAATTATTTTGAAAAGACCACGGTGTTATAATAACGATTGGTTGTTGAAGAGACCGGGATCGGAAGTTGTCATACTCTCTGCCAACTCCGAAAACCACTTTAACAACCATGTACACGAAGGAGATTCCAGAATGAAGTAGGATGGTGACGGCGTTTCCTTTGAGGTAAATACGTGGACCCAACTCCCGTGAGTTGGCATAAGGTGGCTAAAACATGAGCGATTCTCGGGCCAAGGGGGTTAGCGCCCTTTATCGGATACTCCTCTTCGATATTTTACTCTGACTTTGGATTGATTCGGTGGCCAATTTAGATTTCTTTGATTTTAGGAGGGAGTTTGTCCGAGGTGGGCGGTAGCTGCGGCTACGCGTTACCACCAGCCCGGGTGCGTAATTGGTATGTCTACCCTGGAATTGCCTAGTTGTGTCGTGTCACCTACCCTAGCGTGGCTTCTACGAGTTTCTATTTGTGTCGTACTTATGGAGTATACTCTGGTAGCCTCCCGATCAGGAGGTATTACGGTACTGTATAAACTATTGGCATTTTACGTGTTAAGGGGAAAATGTAAAGCCTTAACGCTATTTAAAAGTAAGTTTATTTTACAATTAGATACTATTATAATAGAGAAATATACTACATAGTAAATAGTTTAACGGATCCTTGGGAGATGTAAATCCTGAGCATCTCTTGAGTTATTGCACTCATATTTATTTCTGTTAATTTAACTTACATAAGATCTTTTAGTTCTGACTCGAGTGTTTTGTCCTTTCAATTCGCTCGGGTTAGTCCGAGCGTTTCAGGATTTCGAAGACCTTAGCTCTGGAGGACGAAGATGGAGATTTATATTATTATTATTATTTTTAGTCCACCATACTCATACTGTTCCGCTGCATTGTTATTGGTATGTGTAACTCTGATAAACGTTGTAAGTATAATCGAATACTTTATAAAACAGCTTTATAAACTGTATATTTGATTTTTATATTTTATCCTTCCGCTGTGAGATTTTGTTTTGTTTTTATTTCTTTCTTGATTTTCTTATTTACCCCATAACAATCTGCCTTTCCGTATGGTTTGAATTGGCACTTGTGTCGATTTAAAGCATGCGAAAAGGCGGGATGTTACAACTCTGGAATTTTAATTTGAATAATTCCTTGAATTTGTGAGTTTTTAAAATTTTATTTGTTCGAAATTTTACGTATTTAAATATTAAAAATAATAAACTATTCTGGAAATTTCTATAAATTTTCCTGTAACCTCCTCAAGTATTGTAGAAGATTTTTGATGTTAAAAACTTTTTGAGTTTTTTCTATAAAATTTTCTATAAAAAATAAAATGGACAAACCGACATATTTCATACGATTTTGATTTAACTGACAAAAGAATTTATAGCCATGACTCGAGTGTATTGTTTTTTGACCGTGCTTGGGTTCGCCTAAGTTTCTCAGTGTTCATTCGGAGGCATTGATATTAAAGTTTAAGACGGTCTTTGAAGACCTTACTATTATTATGTATTATTTCCGCTGCATGGTTATTTGGGTTTGTATATGGTTCACTCTATAATTGATAAATCAAATTTGAAGAATTTAATTAGTAGCTTCATGAACTACTTATTTATATATTATATTTTATTCCTTCCGCGTGTGAGATTCTTTGTTCTGTTCTACTTCCTTTTCTTATTTATTTCATATTAAACCTCATTGATAATCCATTGCTTTGAATGGTTTGGGTTTGACATGTGTTGAATATTATCAACTTGAATCGTTCAAAATGGTGGGTTATTACAGTTGGTATTAGAACCAGGTTGAGCGATTATTAAGCCTGTGGGGTGTACTCATTAGAGATAGGGCCAATAGTACCCTATAATGAGTTGAGAGTATTATGAGAGAGCGTATTTGTATTTTTACATAAGAATTTTCTAGTAATAATCTTGGAAGAAAACGCTTACAACAATTTGAAATTAATTAATATGAGTTAGTACCCTTGAATTGAAGCAAAGTAATTATTATCGGATTTGGGTTTATTAAAACTGATATTTTTGTGAGTAACATAAATTAAATATTTTTTCAATATAGATCTATTTAAAATTATGAATTTAGTAAACCATTGGATTTTAAAGAAAATTCATTCTTAAACTTGTATAAAACATCCTTTGCTAATAGACTTAAGAATAATAATTGAAAAGTAAATAAATGAAGATTTTATTATACGTTAGGAGAATCCTATTAAAGCACCCAGCCTAGTTTTAGGATGGCAAAGGGGAAGTATCGAAGGCTGCACGTAGGGCACGAAGAGAAGCAAAACGTAAGGCACGAGAAGAGGTAGAAAATCAGAGAGATAAGCTATTTAGAGAGAGGACATGACTAGGTCCTTATGATAACATCATTGTTATAGGTGTCACGAAAAGGGACATTTCGCAGCTATGTGTAGGAAGAAGAGAAAGTAGAAGAGAAGGGAAAAGGAAGGTGCACGTTTTCGCTCTGAGATTATGTGATTTGTATGTCGTAAGGAGTGACATTTTCGTTGTCACTGCCCTAAGGAGAAGGAGAAGAAACACGCTCGCACTATATTAGTTGATAGATATACCATTTGCTACCGCTGCAAACTGATAGGATACATTCCTAAGGATTGTTCCGAGAGGCAAAATGGGTGACAAGCTGTGATGCGTCCCTCTCGAGCGACATGCATGAAATCCATTAGGGAAGATGGAAGTATAAATTTCTTTTGTAATAAGTGCAAAAAGTGGGAACACATTGATGTGGAGTGCACTGATCATTCAAGGGAAACATCTTAAAGGGTGAATACTAAAGAATTGTCCTTCAGAAGATGCAGAATGGAGGAAGAAGCCATGTAGGACTCATTGTTTTTTTAATTTCTGGCTAATTGTGTTTAGGTTAATGGCTTCCTTTTAAAGTTACCCTATATATGGAAATGTGATCCTGTTCTAAATTGTTAAACAGTTGTTAATGCATTTAAGTTAATGATAAGTGAAATTAAGCTCTGAATGTTTTCGCTATGAGAAAGGTTTGGAATATCCATGAATATAGAATATTTGTGATAATATATTATTAGTTTCTCCTAACAAAGAAGAAATTGAAATTTCTTATAAAAAATGTTTATAAAATTACTTAAAATGTATGAAATGTGTCATACAATAATTTGAGAAGAAAAGAAACAAGAAGAGAATACTAATTGGATAAACAAAATATGATCTTAAGAAAGTGAAATGATTTTAAGTAAAGTCATGTCTTGTAAATTATTTGTAAAATAATGAATGTTCCACTAAACATTTAAAAAGATTTAATTATAATCTTGATTACTATCTTATAAAAGAAGTTAAGACCTTATAAAATGGTTATACACTTAAAGAAGTTTCTTAAGAAAACGATTCGCAACAAATTTAGCATTAAATGAAAATACTATACGCCAAAATGAAGGAAACTTAAAATGAAGAAAAACATAAGTACTATTATGAGAATGGTTATATTAATGATTTTGATATTGAATGAAGAAAAATCCGTGAAAACAAATATAAGTAATATCGAGTAAATAAATGATATTTATAACGAATGTGAATTAAAAGGGAGAATAGTAATGAAAAAAATTGGAAATAATACGTAAGTTGTCCGTGTATTCTTTTATTCGCATAATTGATTGATCCGGATTCAAATATACGATTTTGAGGTGAATTAAACTAGTCCGAGTTAAATTTTTCACTCGATTCTTGAAGGCAGGCACTTGATACGATTTTTGATTTGATTTTGAAATTTTCTATCATAGGATATGACTTTTATGCGAGTAATTGATATTGAAAGGAGATTTTGACTCGTATATAAGATGGGCTTTATATAAATATGAAGTGATTTTGAAGACAATTGATTTAAAGGTATTCATTTTGGAAAGTGAAAATCTTATATAGAATGGAATCAATATAAGTATAATAATCCACTCAGTGGGTTCAACCCTTTGATTTGGTTCTTGGTTGTTTGGACACAAACTCATGAGTTCCTTCGAAATCCATAGTGTAACCTACGGTCTTATGATTTGGCGTAATCCGAGATGGCAGTGATTGACTACAGTTTATGATCTTTTCGATGGGATAGCGATGTAACCATCGACTAAACTGCGGTCCGCATAGCGTAATTCGAGGTGGAAGTGATTGGTTACAGTTTACCGATCCTTTCGCTGGGATAGCGACGTAACCATCGTTAGCAAACTACGATCTATGGGCGATTTTGTTTTGACTTCCATAGCCCAATTCAAGATGGCAGTGATTTCTTATAGTTTACCGAACCTTTCTCTAGGATAGCGATGTAATCATCGTTAGTAAACTGCGATCTATGGAGAGTAACCCATGGCGTAATTCGAGATGGCAGCGAGTGCTTACTGTCTACCGATCCTTTCGCTGGGATAGCGATGTAAACGTTGTTGTAGACCACGATCCGTGGTAGTTGTTTTTTCGAGTGGTACTTTCCATATCTTTTTTTTAGGTTTTAAGTATTTTCACTGGGTGTCGAAACAGGTCTACTAAGTACTTTGAGATTCCTAGTTTTGCGTCTGATCAACGTATGACCAGATTCTGTAAGAACGAGGATAAACTTGTTAAGACATCGAGTTATAAAAAGTATTTGGATATTATAATAAGTAGTAATATGTAATTTGAAGGTTTTGCACTATTTATATAATACACCTAAGTAAATAAATTTAAACATTTCATAAGTATGAGCTTACAAATAATTGGAAGCTTATTTAAATTTTAAGAAAATGCATATATTAGAAATATAAATTTTAAGATCTTATTTTTAATTAAAGTTTTAACATTAAGATTTAATTAGTAAACTTAGAAGGAAAAATGAATGGGTTGTTATGTATTTCCCCTCTTTGTAAGAGTTTAGTCAAATTTTCAAACAGGGATTTAACAAATTTAAATAGTCATCTTTCTAAATGTAGATAATGATATAAATATTATATATATATATATATATATATATATATATATATATATATATATATGTATAAGGATGTCTATGGTAAATATATAAATGATTTTTTAAATGAAATTACCTTACATGGAGTAAGAAATTTTACAAATATATTCTAAAGTGTGCAAATTTAGAATATGTATTTTGAAAGAAAAAGTTGACATATTTTATTTGGTGTTAAACCAATCTACCAAGCACTTAGGAATTTTAGGCATATACTTAGCTAATGTATGAATTAAATTATTTAAGAATAAGGATGGATGAAACATCTATTAAGGGATTGTTAATATTATTGGATCTCAGTCTAGTCGCTTGAAAATAATTATGATGATGATTGCAACATCATCGGTGTTCATTTTTAGGTCTCGAAAGTGAGAAATCAATAATAAACGGGCTAAGACATTAATTATATATAAAAGTATTTCAGAAAGGTAACTGAAATAAGTCTAGATTATATTAGTTTATACTAAATCTAAATACGCAAATTTAAATGTTTAGTAATCGATTATTTTGGTAATAATATTCTTTGCTTCGTTCTTTTTCGAGGACAAAAAGTTTTGAATGGGGGCGAATGTAACGATTTCAAAATTCACTATTATTTTGAAAAGAAATTCGATTAAATTGACCTCGATTCATGTTGAGAATTTTAAATTTGAATTTAAATTGATGTTGCGTATGGTTGGTTGAGTAAATAAATTTTGTATTAGATCATAAACGGAAATTTTGTGCAATTTGAAATTTAACCTAGAAATAAGCAGTTAATTAAATAGTGAAATTTTGTTTTCAGAAATATAAATATTTTACAAAAAAATATTGTAGACAAATTTATCCTAAAAACGTCGACGTTCATTTCGTCAAATTCCAATTTCGCTGGCTCAGTTTAAATAAATTTATACGGTCAATTTGCAATGGTGACAACCGATATGGCTTTAATAACGAATTTTTCCTTTAGCATTAAATAACCAGTTTTCTGTATTCTAAGGTGTTTGTATCTATACACTAAGCACAATGGTGTTTCGTTTTGCATGTTTGGACTCTCGGTTTGTTCGGTGCATTGTTTTTAGTCCGGTTAACGGTGCTTGCTATTATATATATGTGGGCATTATAAGTTCCTAGATTTTATCATTTTTATTTAAATAGTAGCAACGGTTTTAAAGATAAAAAAAATAAAATTTTATACGTATGGATTAGTATATATGAATTGGTCGGTGATTTTAAATTAGCACGTTCCTTTTCCTTTTGAATTGGTAATAGCACTATTAGTAGAGATAATAGGTTAGCCCCCTATATGCATGTGTCCACGTCTTCCATCTTCTCTCCTTATTAATTTTGCAAGTCATTTATTATTATATTTTTCATAAAAAAGAAAAAATCAACATGCTCACTATGAATATAACTCGAAACCTTTTTTCCACCACCGCCTGCCACCTCTACCGTACCATCCGTCGCACTCCTTTCACTGCCTGCCTCTCCATTACCGCCGCCGTCGACCCTCCCTCCAGTAGCCACCACCTCCGCTACACACACACACACAGATATATATATATATATATATATATATATATATATATATATATATAAGAAGCAACGGCTGAATCCTTTCCTCCTCCCCCGAGCTCCTCCCTACCACCGCCTATCAGTGCACCACCTACCGCCAACTAAGGCCCTCCTCTTCCCCTACAACCGCCACCATCTTATACATATACATATATACATATACATATACATATACATATATATATATATATAAAAGCTTGCTGCCATGCAAATTCCCCTGCCTACACCAGGCACCTCTACCTCCTACAACCCCCCTAACCGCCGTCCCCACACCATCCTTAGCCGACCAGTTGTTTTCCCCTACTCTCCTATGCTTAGCAGTGAGAGAATATATATATATATATTTATATATATATACACAATATATAAAAATAGAGCTTTTATAGATAAATAAATAAAAAGAGGAGAAGCTGCTGTCCGAATCGAAGTACATGACGTGTATGAGTGAAGCTTCGTGTTGAGACAGATCGTGTTGAGTGTCGTAGGCTGTTCATGGATCATATCGGGTTATCATCATTGAGGTGAGTGTCTCAACCCACTCACGAAGTACTATATTATTTTATTGTGTATTAAATTAGTATCATGATGACATAAAGTTATTTGTTTGGTTGTTTGTGAATTAAAATTGATATTAAAACTGAATATGATTTTCTAATTAAACACCTAGATATTAAATAGTTTATTATCATCGTGATATATGTATGGTTGAATTAATTTAAAATTTGAATGGATAGGTATAACCATTAGTTGACTGTAATTGGTGATCGTGCGATCTTTTATATGTTGACCATTGTTTGATATATATCTGTTATCACCTTGTTTGAATCATTGGAGTTGTATTGATTATTATATGGATCATTGGAATATTTAATTGTAGTATAAAAACCCTAGGACACATATGCTGATACGCGGAAAAAGTTAGAATAGATAAATTTTTTGTTTTGACGAAATCGTGATTGTTACAAATAAACTATTGTTTTTTCCTTGTTATGCCGCCTTTTAGCAAAGCTATAGTACTAAAAGATTAAATGAAAACCAAAAATAGTTCACCTCGAAGAATAGTTGTACGCAGGCTCGCTATGGATATCGGTGAATTTTGTCCGAGTCTGGATCAAGCTGCAATTGACAAGGCACGACGATCAAAGCCGTAGAAACCAACGTTTCAAATTACAAGTCAATCAGATTTTGTATGCTCGAGATATTATCGATGCAATTTCAGCAATCACCTCATTCGTATCCATCAAAAAGCCAAAGTTCGAATCGATTTGTTTGCACCCACCAAATTGCCTGTTGTTCACATCGATCAATCGCATATTGTTCGCATCGATCAGTCGCCTGATGTTCGCATCGATCAGTCCCATGTTGTTCATATCCTTCCACCCTATAGACCTCATCTCATATCCATCCAGCCTGCTCTCTAGCAAAGGCGATCCTCCATCAGTAAGCAAGCTAACTTCGTGTCGGTCCATCTCGTGTCCATCGGTGAGCAGGCCTCTCTTCGTATCCATCCAGATTTACTCACTTTGTATCCATCCACGTACGTCCATTTTGTATCGATCATGCCTAAATGTACTTCATACCGTTCGACAACAGATCGATACAAGACCTCCCCATAGATACGAAATGGAGCACAAGGCATCGATACGAAGGGCAGCGCAGATGATCGATACGAAAAGAAGCGCCAAGCATCAATCCAGAGGACACAGCACTCGATGGATACGAAGATGGAAGCATTCAACTTGGCACTAAAAGTGGATCGATCTGAGGAGCAAGTTCCACGTCAACTAGCATGCACATGCTCGATCGATGTGAAGAGAGCGACACGAAGAGCGATCGATACGAACTAAACGACCATCGAAGGAGCCAAACTTGCATCGATCATAACTTGCAATCCACAAGTCCAAATGCTATGAAATTTTCATACGAGCTTACGTACAACCGAAAGAATGTTCCTTCCAAATTTTGACTCGATTGGATCAAATCTTGATCGATACAAAATTCATTCGTACGATCATAGATCGATTCCAAATTATGTGAGATCGATTGCGTGGGCCCACTCACATGCCAGAAGAAGTCTCCTAAGATTTGAGTGAGATATTTGCCTCCTACGCCTATAAATAGCGCCCCAGAACCTACAGAAAAGGGATCTTTTGGCTGATTGACGTCCAGACTCTGCCGAAACAACTTTTGTACTCCATAGTTGTTGTTGCACTCAAATTTCGACACTATAATCTGCTGTTATCCAGTGTAATCAATTATAATCAACAAGTGATTAGCAATAAAGTCATCAACTTCAAAGTGAACATGGTCGGATTGCCAAACCACTATAAACTCTGTGTTTTTTACCGCTTTCATCTAAATTTTCTGAGTGTTCTTCATTTTTAATTGCCTACAAATTTGTTATATGTGATCTATGATTGTACACGGGTGCTTTCATCGACAATTCAGCGTTTGTGACCAATTTTTGCGCAAACATTTTGGTGCTTTCACTGAGAAAGTCTAATTCATGGATTCTATTGCTTGGAAGTTGAATTTAAAGGCTTAGGGATTCGAATCTGAAAAGCTATGACAAGGCAATCAAGTAGAAGGCAAAGAGCAGAGAGGAGTCAGCATGAAGGGAGTCATGAGGCTTCCTCAGGAGTGAACCAAGCTTCAGTCTTCATCACCAGAGATGAGATGGAAATGATGATGGGAGCTATGCATGAAGAGCTTCTGAAAAGACAAGAAGAGATGATGTGGAATTTACTTTGAGGAATTGGACAAACCGGAGTGCAGAATCAAGCTAACATAGCCGCAGGAGATGCTGGAGATAGGGATCGGGAGCATGGAGCAACCAGAATACAGAATGGGGCAGGACCATCTGGCACAGTCCCAGAGCAAGGGGCACTTATGTAGATTACGTTGACCTAACCCAGGGCAGAATACCCGGTGAAGCTGCACAACACAACATCGACAGAGAAATGAACGCTCGTTCAAGAAGGCAGATTCCAGGAATCCCTCGTGAACTCGAGAGGCAAATCAGAACAAAAAGACAATGGCTACAGCTTGACGACAATGACAGATTGACACAGATGGTCATACGAGCCATGACAAGCGGACTAGTGAATAGAGATCTAGAAGATGTGAATAGGAATCCCTTTGCTCCTACGATCAGGCAAGCCAGGAATCCACCAGAATTCAAGTTACCAACATTAGAGACGTATGATGGGAGAACGGATCCTGTAGTTCATCTGACACGATACATGAGGCATATGGAGATGTTGGCAGCATCGGAAGAAGTCGTAGCCCGATGCTTCCCATTATATTTGACAGACATTGCGGCATTATGGTTTAGGCAACTGGAGAGTGGCTCCATTAGACCGTGGACCGATATGACCGAGAAGTTTATGAGGCAATTCAAGGTTCACATTTTGAGACCCAAGAATGTGATGAGTTTGGCACCACTAAAGCAAAGAGCTGGAAAATCTTTGAGGAGCTTTCTGACGCGATTCAACACAGCAGCAGCATCAGTGGATCGAAAAGATCCATCCATTATTTTGATGGCAGCTATATCTGGCATAGCTGATGGCACATAATTCAGGAATTCATTGACGAGGGATCCCTCTATGGATCTGGGAGAATTTTACCATGAGACTAAAGGCTTTTTACGATTAGAGGATGCAAATGCTGAAAGAGAAGAAGGAGAAGGAATCAATATTTATGCAGTCAAAGGCGGAAATCCCCCTGAAAAAGGTACAGGAGCTGGTAATAGGAAACGGAAGGCCAAGGATAGCAGTGATGGACTGAAGCGACAGTAAAAGGAACCAAGATTGACCTCTTATACGGAGTTGAATGAGAATTTGGAGCGAATCTCCCAGGATACCGTGGGGCGGATTCCTTATCGAAAGCCAATGAGGAGGGATCCGACCAGCAACGAGAGAAGGTCAGACAAGTATTACATATTCCACGAGCCGAATGGCCATAGCACGAATGACTGCAGGCACTTGAAGGGTGAGGTTGAGGGATATATCTAGAATGGTTTGCTATCGTAGTATGTGAGAAGGGGAACAGCCGTGGTGGAACAAGAGCAGCCACCACCTGCGTCAACTGGGAAAGGCTTAGGATCGGGGCGTCAGCATGTCATCAATTGATTTGGATAATGACGAACAAGTGGCAAACTCCACATCAACGCGATTAAGTCATTTTCACATGTATAAGACCGCGAACGATCCTCAGGCATGCTCTGATACGACTGTAAATCGCATCAATGTAGGTGTTTGCACTTTGACGTCTCTGTTTGCTTTTGTTTTCCATTTCTTGAGTTTGGACTTGATTTTATTGGACATTTCTGTTGAAAAACTCATTCTGAATGTAAACCTACTATTTGTGATTCCATAACGGCTAAGCCACTTACACATGCACGGGGTTGCGAATATTCCTTTGGCATGCTCTAAGATAGCGATAAACCGCCATAACAAACAGTTCAGAAACTCACTCGAACGTGAAATATGACATTAATGATACTAAGTCCCCTCAGGCACACACAACTCGCACCGAACGGCACCCGACCGTGAACGGTCACAATTCGCCTTGAACGGCACCCGACCGCTAACGATCACAATTCGCCTTGAATGGCACCCGACCACGAACGATTACAATTCACCTCGAACGGCACCCGATCGCGAACGATCAAAATTCGCCACGAACGGCACCAGACCATGAACGGTCACCTTTTGCCACGAATGGCACCCGACCTCGAACAGTCACATAGTACCCTGAATGACATACGATCCCAAAAAATCGACATTCGCAGTCAAATAAGACTATCAATTTCTTTGCAGGTCATCAATAGGATATGAACATCCAGCTTATGGCACTACAAAACACACCTTCCTATCGCAAGGCATGTTTAGGGGGGAAGTGTTATCCCGCCTTTTAGCAAGGCTGTGATACCAAAAGATTAACAACCAAAGAAAATTCACCCCGAAGATTAGTTGTACACAGGCTCGCTATGGATATTGGTGAATTTTGTCCGAGTCCGGATCAAGCAAGACACGACGAGCAAAGCCGCAGAAACCAACGTTCCAAATTTCAAGTCGATCGGAGTTCGTATGCTTAAGATATGATCGATGCAATTTCAGCAATCACCTCATTCGTATCCATCAAAAAGCCATAGTTCGAATCAAAATGTTCGCATCCATCAAATCGCCCGTTGTTCGCATCGATCAGTCGCATGTTGTTCGCATTGATCAGTCGCCCGATGTTCACATCGATCAGTCACCTGTTGTTTGTATCCTTCCACCCTATAGACCTTATGTCGTATCCATCCAGCCTACTATCCAGCGAAGGTGATCCTCCATCAATAAGCAAGCTCATTTCGTATCGGTCCATCTCGTGCCCATCGGTGAGCAGGCCTCTCTTCGTATCCATCTAGATCCACTCACTTCTTATCCATCCATGTATGTCCATTTCGTATCGACCAAGCCTTAAACGTACTTCGTACCGGTCGACAACAGATCGATACGAGACCTCCCCATCGATACCAAATGGAGCACATGGCATCGATATGAAGGAGTGCGCAGATGATCGATATGAAAATAAGTTCCAAGCATCGATACAGAGGACACGACACTCGATGGATACGAAGATGGAAGTAGTCAACTCGACACTAAAAAGTGGATCGATCAGAGGAGCAAGCGCCACGTCAACTAGCAGGCACATGCTCGATCGATGTGAAAAGAGCGACACGAAGAGCGATCGATACGAATTAAACGGCCATCAAAGGAGCCAAACTTGCATCGATCATAACTTGCAATCCACAAGTCCAAATGTTATGAAATTTTCATAGGAGGTTACGTACAATCTAAAGAATGTACCTGCCAAATTTCGACACGATTGGATCAAATATTGATCGATACGAAATTCATTCATATCGATCACAGATTGAGTCGAAATTATGTGGGATAGATTGCGTGGGCCCAATCACGTGCCAAAAGAAGTCTTCCGAGATTTGAGCGAGATATTTGCTTTTTACATCTATAAATGGCGCCCGAGAACCTACAGAAAAGGGATCTTTTGGTTGATTGACGTCCAAACTCTGCCGAAACAACTTTTGTACTCCATAGCTGCTGTTGCACTCGAACTTCAACACTATATTCTGTTGTTATTCGTTGTAATCAGTTTTAATCAGCAAGTGAATAGCAATAAAGTCATCAACTTCAAAGTGGACATAGGCCAGATTGCCGAACCACTATAAACTCTGTGTTTTTACTGCTTTCATCTAAATTTTCTGAGTATTCTTAATTTTTAATTCCATACATATTTGTTATCTGTGATATGTGATTGTATACGGGTGCTTTCATCGATAATTGGGTGTTTGTGACCAATTTTGGTGCAAACAGTCCTTATTTGAATTTTTTTTATGCATGTATATATTTGTTTTCAAAATTTTGATATGTTAAAAGAGATGATATTTTAAAAAGCATAGTCCAAAATTTGATCATAGGTTTACGTCTAGATTTTGTTAAAATAAATTATTTATTTAAATATGAAATAAAAAGCATTTGGTAAAATAGTGTTTTTTTACTTGAAATTTTTCTATAGCTCATCCCAGCAAAACAAAAATATTTTGTAATGAATCCCGTATCAAATTCTATCATTTATTTTTTTCTATATTTTATTCTTTGAAAAATAGGATTATTAAAAAAATTTAATTTTGCTAATCATTAATTTGACATGAAATTTTTTCTATAGATCCTTCATATTATTTAAAAAATATTTTGTAAAGGGAACAATATTTATTTCAGTAATGTGATAATTTTTAAAATTCAATCTTAGAAACTAGACGTTTGAAAATTAGGGAAAAGTATCCTTTTGATTTGGAAAACGATGAAACTTTCTTGGAAATTCTAAAAATCTAGTATAATTACTCTGGAATTTTATTTTGAATATTTGCATGAATTTTGTGAGTTTTTAAAATTTTATTTCTATGAAATTTTACGTATTTTAAATAATAAAAATAATAAAAGTATTCTGGAAATTTCGGTAAATTTTCCAATAAACTTCTGAAGCACAGTAGAAGATTTTTGATGTTAATTTTTTTTTTCATATTTTATATAGAATTTTCTATAAAAATTAAAATTGGACAAATTGACCTATTTCATACGATTTTGATTTAACTAACATAAGAATTTATAGTCCTGACTCGCGTGTATTGTTCTTTTTACTATGCTCAAGTTAGCCTAAGTTTCACAGTGTTCGTTTAAAGGCATTGATATTGAAGTTGAATACGGCGTTTGAAGACCATACTATTATTATGTATTATTTCCGCTGCATGATTATTTGGTTTGTATATGGTTGACTCTGAAATTGATAAACAGATGTAAAGAATTTAATTAGCAGCTTCATGAACTGCTTATTTATGTATTATATTTTATTTCATCCGCTTTGTGAGATTCTTTGTTATGTTCTGCTCTCTTTTCTTATATATTTCTTATTAATCCTCATTACAATCCATCATTTTGAATGATTTGGGTTTGACATGTGTGGATTATTGTTAACTTGAATCGTCCAAAATGGTCAGTCGTTACATTGAAGGTCATGTCTTAGGTGTAAGGAAGACAATTAGAGTTAGAATTTGCAAATTTAGTGGTGCATTAGGATCGACGGTGCGATTAATGCAAGCGATAATAAGGGAGAGGCTGTTTTGGCCTTGGAAATTCTATTTACATACCTGGTCGACGATGCCAGTGAGTCTATTTTGGACTTAACACTATTTTAGAGCTTGAAATATGCCTCCTTATGCATTTTGTATGTGGAAAATTTTGGAGTAAATCCAGAGCAGCAAGGAAATTACTACTATACTACAGGAATAGGAAGATTATAGAGCGGTAAGAATGTTAAATTCTCCACCTGAATTCCTTTTTCCGGCATAGGAGTGAAATTTAGGAAGCGATTTTTTCGATGCGTCAAGTTATTGGGTGATAGGAAGTGGATGCAAAATTAGTTGATTCATACTTCTATTCATAGGAGTATGCGGGATATATTTGAGAAGATTTTTCAAAAAGCTGCATACGCATAGAGCTGCCAATATATATAGGATCTTGTATCATGTTTTCAAAAGAAATGCATTCGTATAGGAGGATCCAATTTAGAATCATTCTGCATACATATTTTTTGTGGGGCGATATAGTAATACACTATATACTTGTGCATCTTTCGTATTTGGATTTTTGCGATCGGAGTCTAAATGAATGACGAACGAAAAATGAATTCGGAATGAAAAAAATAAACTAAATTAACCTTGGCCCATAGGTCGACTCACCATTATGGGCGGTCGACCTGGGGTGGTCGATCCCTAGGTAGGGGCGGCCGACCGTTCCTTATGTGGTTATTTGTATTTGACGGTTGAGGTTGATTCTTACGCCTATAAATTCAGGCCCAACCCTCCCTTCCATTCTCATATTTTTCTAAAGGTAGTAGCTAAGCTTTGGCATTTCATCTTCTTCACTTTCTTTTTAAATTATAAAAATAAGATATGTATATCTATATTCATACAAATTGGAGAAGAATAGAAGTCTAACAAAAATGAGAAGAGAATCAACTGTACATATATTTGAGGTAATTTATATATATTTGTATCTATTTTCTCTCCCAATCACAAATCTCTTCTCAGATATGTAATTCTAATGTATGTATGTATTATTTTTATAGATTTTGCTTGGATTAAAAAGGATTTGGAGATGAATTTAAGGTCTAATTCAGATCTGGAGATTTGGGTCGCTTTTAAAAGTTGAATGGGAAAGTTTTCGATTTTAAATATATTCCATTGGCATACATTTGAATTTTATGCCTAAATCAATTTTATTTATGAAGTGTAGGCTTAAGTTAGTGCAGAAAACTATTACCTACATATTCTTGTTTTACGCCTAATTTAAAATATGTTTACACTTAAATATGGAAATTAGTCCCAAAGATTTTAGAATTTGAATGATGTATGTTTTATTCCAGATCTGTACTTGGTGTAAAATAGGATTTTTGGATTATTGCCAAACTTGTGCTAAGTTGTAGATTTTCCATAGTTTAATTTATGGGAAGAACATCCGTTTGATTTCTGTAAATTTGTTTACATTTTCCTCTTTTGATTCAAAATAGACGACGCTTGATTTAACAAGGAATAAAACAAAAAGGGAAGAAATGTGTAAAGTACAGATTTAGTTTCTATAGTTTACATTGTATATTCCAAAAAATGAAATTATCCATTCCTTCTAATTTCAATGGTAGTAAATCTTTCCTTTTTATGTTAAACTGATTTATAAAAATCATAACGGAAAATCTTCCAAAGAAATTTAATTCCAGCAAATTAAATATGGAAAGTATATTCTAGTTAAATATTTATGACTAGAATGTATTTAGTTATGAATAAGTAGTTTTATTAGGTAGTTTATATGTATTTATTGCGTAAATAATGAAGAAGAACATTTATTCATGCGTAACATTCATTAGTTATTATTATATTTAGAGAAGCAAATAGGTAGAATTAGAAAATGGGTTTCCTGGTTCAAGCACTGCGAGCAGTGTTTTGGAACCAGGCTCTGGTACGCGTTTTGATTTTGGTAGCATTTATTCATCTTATGCTCTGGGTGATTTATCTGCTTCTGATTTTAGTCAGTTAGCTAGTAGCTCTGCTTTTATTTTTTCTGATCTTGAGTTAGATCGTGAGTTTATTAGAAGTAAGGAACTCGATTGGGCTAGATCTATGGGTTTATGAGAGTCATCAGTTGGAACATTAGAGGTTTGAACGACCTTAATAAATGTGATCAAGTTAGAATCTTTTTTAAAGACTTTTCTATTGACATTGCTCTTTTACAAGAAACTAAAATCGAGTGTCCTGATTTTCGTTTTTTTAGAAGATTAGGAGGCTTTCATTTTAGGAAATGGGTTTTTCTTCCTTCTGTAGGCTCTTCTGGTGGTCTTATGATTGGTTAAAGAGATAATCACTTTATGTAACATCCCGAAATTTTTGAATTTAAATTTCGATAAATTATTTGAACTTTGGAATTTAATTAGTGAAATTCAACCTAAATTTAATATTGTTGAGATTGATATTACAGGTTGGATGGAATTAAATAAATTTTGATAATAAAGTTTAAATAAATAATAAAAATAATAACAATAATAATTAAAGGAAACAACACTTATCAACAAGAAATTGTTTATAACAATAAAATAAAAAAATGAACAAATACAATTAAACAAAACAACACTTACATATAAACAAATTCCTAACCTTAGTAAAGCAAACTTGTACTTGCAAAAAGAATATACAAATCAGTAAGTAGTTTGCCGTGAGTTGCATGCAAACAAGAAGATAGCATAGAAAACAAAATCTATGCAAGAAAGTATTTTTAAAACAAAGCACTTTTATTTTATAAAGTAAACTAGGAAAGTAAGTATTTTAAATAGAAAAAAATGAACATAGCATACATACTTACAATTAATGCTATTTCTCCTCAGCCCATACACAAACATACATCAGCCTAAATCAAAGCATGAAACACGGCATGCTGTAGATGTGCAAGGAAGCTTCACCAAACATACTTGCATTAAATGCCATTTACTCTTCTGCATAAACCAGATCACATCAGCCAATTTAAAGCATGGGTTTATTTATCTTGTACTTGCCTATACTTTAGCTTGCATACAACCTTTTATATATACATGCAACTTAGTATAGTTTGTTCAAAGGAAAACCCTAACATGATCAGAACATAAAAAGAAAAGAAGGGAAGAATCAAAAAGAAAAAAAAACTGCAGATTTCAAAACAAAACAAAAGTATCCTCTGTTTTCAAATATTTCCAGGTGAGTACACATCTGTTTCTTTTTCAAAGTCTAAAACTTGTGTATTGCTTTACAATGATATATGCTTGCTGAATAATTTTGAAATAAAAACAACTCTCTGTGAATATCCATAGGATTGCAGACCTTGTTTTGTTTTTTTTTTGTTTTTCCTGGTTTCAGAGTGATATAGACTATATAAAACTCAATACATCTGCATCCAATTACCATTAGGCTTAAATTCTTAAACAAACCTGGTTGTTAAAACATAGAACAAGAGCTAAAGCTTGGTTTTAAAGAGGTTGGTGAAATATTACAGTAAGAAACATTGTTTTACAGAGCAAAATGATACAAAGTGCCAAATTCAAATGTCACGAAACCTTGATTCACTTATATAACTTGAATCCACACTGCAAGAAATGATTTTCAAAACGAAAATGAAGATTTTTAGATTTGTATTTAAGGGACAGTTTGAATATGAACAAAAATAGCAATTTGATCATTATCTGGTGATAGAATCGAAATCGTATGCTAAGATTTTGGTTAAAGCAAAATTGATCATCGTTGAGTTCGGGAAAAATGTTGAAATTTTTTTTCTATTGCATAAATTTTGAATTCGAATCTAAACTAGGGTTTAAGAACTGTTTCCAGTTTACGTTGTAAATGGGATCGCCGCTCCACCTATGGGTGATCGAAATTCACATCTCCGGTGCCAGTCGAGGCGTCACATCTCGATGAAGCTTCAGTAAGATTTTTGTGGCTTCTGATGGCCATACGTGGGAAGACGAGATGATTTAGTGATGGTGTGCCGTTGGGTTTGTTCGATTGAACCACCTGAAGTTGAACCACGGTGGTATCAAAACTTCTGGGTGGTCGGCTAGGTTGAGATAGTCGTCATCGACTTGCTGATGGTCGCGAGGAAGGTCGGAGCGTCACCGTTCAGGCGTACACGTATACGCGTATCATCGCGTATCTGAACAATTGTGGGTTGTGGAAGAAGAAGTGGCATGGAGGAAGACTCGAAGTATTTCTCGGGGGAATTGGGGTTAGACTCGAAGGATGACTCGCGTCGTTTTAGTGGAATGTCGAGTAGGTTTCTGGACTTAAAAAAAAATAAAGGAAAATATTTTCCCTCGGGTTAAATTTCTGAGTAACCCGAAGCAAAGGCGAGTATTTCTCGGGGGTGACTCGGAGTAGTTATAGGAGCCACTCAAAAACAGTTTGTACTCTAACAGCCCTAGTTTTTTGGCTATTTATTTTATTTAATTTTGAAATATATTGTGTTTAACAATATAGTCTAATTATTTAATTTAAAGAGATATTTATAAAATTGGATATGTCAATAAAATTAGATAATAACTGTGAATTTTTAAGCTATGTTTAAACTGTAAAATTTCGCGTTCAAAAGACGCGTCAATTATAGGGTATAAGCAACGTAGTAAAACGTGTGTTTTTAAAATGTTATTTTTATCAAAAATTTTGATGTTTTAGACTGCGTCTGTTTAACGTAGCGTAAAAATAATATTTTCAAAACTTTTTGAAGAAAAATATCAGTCAGTTAATTTCTACCCAACATTTCTTGGTTAACTAACAGTTTGATTTCAAATATATTTGTATACGTTTTTCTCTACATAAATATTCACCTTTCTATTTATTGTCATCAAACCAAAAATCAAAATTCAGCTAAATTAAAACAAATCACGTGAGCAATTTGGGCATTGGTACATATGTAACGTTCGAACAGTTGCTCTCTGATATCTTTCCGTTCACATTCGTTTCAAAGCCATGCATGTGTTCTCCATTCATTTAGCCTCTGCATCATCAATTTTTTTTAAACATAAATCACGATATCACTTGAATCAAATATCAAAGCTTGCTTTTATCTGGTTTTCAAAGGGCATCAACAAGCCTTCAGTTTGAAACTCTCGTCCCTTTTGCTTATATATTTTTCAGACTAGAATGTGTAAATCACATTTGCCACTTCCAGAAACATAAACTGGAAATGAATCTAGTGCTTAAATCACGCAAGCATATTCAAATAGAGGTTACGTGTGTTCCCACTGGCCTTCCCAGAGCATGGCCATCCTTCTTTTAAATCGAGCATAAGCAACATTTAATCTGATTTTAACTGATGCATTTACCTCTCTTTTAAATTCACCACAAACTGCTCTGCCGTTTCTTAGATTAAAAGAGTATTGCATAAATCAATATTTGCCGTTTGATTTCCTGTAAATCAGATTGTATGAACTGATTTTTTTTTTTTTGATAATCACGTATTCATATTCAGATCAAAATAACTGATATGTTTTGCATTTACTTCCTCTGCCTATATATACTTTCCCACTTCATCATTTTTCTTTTCTAGATCTCAACTTCTCTGTTTTTCTCATGGACCCAGATCAGGTAATATTCCACTTTGTTTCTTTTGTTTTTCAGTCTCTTTTCTTTGGCATTTTGCTCGGCTACCCACCCATCTGACCATGTCATAGATAGACACATAAGCCTATAAACTGAAGAAAAAAAAGGGAGAATGTAATAGTGATGGCATTTGTGTTGATGAAGGGAAGTGCAGAGCAATATATAAGGTAGTAATAGATGTTAGTGTTGAAGGTAAGATAGAAAGTAGATAGGTTGGTCACTAATCTGCATTCAGAATCTACATCTACTTGAATTAGAGAACTTAGGCTGAGGGGAGACATGTTCTATTAATTGATGCCAGTTGTTGCTTATTATAGAAGCTTGGATAGAAATAGGCTGAAATTTGTGTAAGCTTTCATGTCTGCATCTATAGGAACTATCATGGTAGGATGTGCATATCATGGTATCAGTGTGCATGTTATCCGAACTGAGGGAGAGGAATGAGGAAGAAGACACATAAGTACAAACTGAATATGAGGGTGAAGTTGTTTTGTGTGTGGATATGAGTTGTCTAAGAATAGGCATCACCTGTTGATAGCAGCAGTAGAGCAGTGCACAAGCATGCAGTAGAATTAATGAAAGGCAGAGGAAGTGTGCTTTTGTTTTATACACCCTGTTGTACCTGAGTGCTTCGAACTGACCTGACATAAGTTTGTGGAAGTGAGTTGCTTGATGACTAGTGATAGGTAGGTAGGTAGCCCTTTTGTTCAAGTTTCAGTAATAGAAAAAAAAAACACATTAACCCCTGCCTTAACACTAAACATAGATAGAAATCTAAAGCTCAACACTATCATGCATTCACATATGGGTAAAATCTGGTTATGATGGACAAAGTTGGATAAACAGTGACTTTTATTACTATCCTTGTACTTTTCCATGATCAAGGATTTTCCCATGAACAATGCTGTACATGTTTTAAGTGGTACGCCTGTATACATATTTATATCAGTGAGACTTGCACTAGGCTAGAATACTTAAGTGGATATGTCTGCATTGATTCAAGATAAGAGTGGAAGGCTGTAGTAGAGTTTGTTTTAGGAGTTTCCAGACTGCATATTTCAAGTGTGCACATCTGTGCATGGCTGTGGCAAGAGGAGTAGTATGTATGGGCAGTGCATTTAAATTATATGACTGTAGTAGTTGATGTTAGCAATAAAACTTGGAAGACTGGGGAGGTAGTGGTTTGGGTCAGGTCCAGGAAGTGTTGGGATAAGTGGTTTTCAGATTTTTCAGAGGGAGATGCGTGAGTGAGTTACTCGAAGTCTTCATATTTTGCCTCGAAGATTTTCCCATTTTTCCCGAAGAAATTTCCTGATTTACCCGAAGTTTGAATGGTTTTTCTCGAAGAAAGTGGGTGTGGCTCTTGTAGTGTTCGTGGGGTTCTATCTAACGTTAGATTTTAGAGCTGTAAAGAAATAGTGGGAAGAAAAAAATTAAGTGAAAAGCTTTGAAAAAAAAAAAGGAAAAGGGGAGAGAACTGGGTAAGATTTGGCTACGCGTAAACGTTGGCGTGTGCATGAGCAAATATGACATAGAAGTGTGCACGTGTGCACATGCATATCACGACATAGTAGAGAAGACGTTCCCATATTTTCTGGTCCGACTTTAGGAAATTTTGTCGAAAATTTTAGTGTTAGCCCGGTTCACGTTTTAGGGTATATTTTGGTCATATTACACGGTGGAGTGGTCGAGCAAGGCAAATCAATTCTCGTTCTACCTTTAAATTTTTCTTTGACCGTAAAATCTAAAGTCGCGTATTCAATATTTGAATTTTGTTCTAGATTTGAATCTAGGCGACATCCGAGAAATTTTGAACGTTACTCTCTGTCGTTCTTTTCCGGTGAATCGTCGTTTTGAAATTCAAATTTTCTGCAGCTTTCAGGTGAGTATTTCTCACCAGACATACGTACATATATTTTGGTAAATTATTGCAAGTGTATGTGTAAAATTTTATTCCGTTATTATCTGTCTGCAGTATAACGTAGAATGTTAAACCCCATTTAATTTGACACCTCATCAGTTATGTATCTGTTGTATTATTTCTGCAGTTATATTATAAATGTTTATTTACTGCTTAAATCACCACTTAAATCACCACTGCAAGTTCCCTGTTAAATTTAAATTGTTATGGGCTGAAATGATAGGCCAAATTGATTATTATTGCTCACTTGTTCTGTTAACTGCTGTAAATTATCTTGGGATTGCGGGTTCGAAATGATAAAACCCGGAGTTGTGTAAATATCGGATTGAAATGATATAAATCCGTTTCACTTGACCTAGGCTAGAAAATCTTATACAGACCCGTGGTTTATATATTATTTTCTGGAATTATTTTTAAAATTATTTTAAATTTAGAAATTGAGGATATTTTGGTTTAAATGATTTTATAAGATTCATAATGATTTAAAAATGTTAAATAAATAAATATTTGAATAAAACTTTTGAATATAACTTGTTCTAGAAATCCTGGATTTTTGAAGATTAAGATTTCAATTAAGAAAATAAATATAATAAGTTATATTTGAAAATAGATTTTTAGCTAAAAGTCTACTACAACATTTAAATGCTGTCTTTTAAAATTGGACCATTTTAAACCCGTAACCTTAGATGGCATTTCATAAGTGCTGTAGGAATTGAAATTTGATTTATTTGGAAAATTTATGAAAATTTATTTTGGGAATAAGTTAAGATTTTTGGAATTTAAATATGTAATAAATAAAAGAATTTAGGAATTAATTTTGGGTGGTTTTAAAGGGAGAAATTGATTTCTATTTTTGATAAAAGTAATAAATTCCAAATTTAATTAAATGATTTGAAATGGTATATTATCAAAAGAAAATGTTTTAAATCAAGGATTTTGAGGTTAAAGGTATTTGAAATATATATTTGATTTGAAAATATAAATACCATTTTTCAAACTATAACCACGGGTTATAATAACGTTTGGTTGGCAAAGAGACCGGGATCGGATATGGACATACTCTCTGTCGATACCGAAAACCACTTTGACTAACCGTGTACGCGGTGGAGATTCCAGAATGAAGTAGGATGGTGGTGACGGTTTCTTAAAAGGTAAATACGTGGACCCGACTCCCGTGAGTTGGCATAAGGTGGCTAAAACAGGAGCGATTGACGGATTAATGAGGTAGCTCCTCTGATCGAACGCACTTCTTCGTATACCATTCTATTGCTTATGTGATTGTTTGGGTGCACCCTTTGATTTGGGAGTGTTGTTCGAGGTGGGCGGTTGCTGCGGCTTCGCGTTACCATCGGTCCGGAAGCGTAATTGGTATATCTACCCTGGCATTGCCTAGTTGTGCCGTGTCACCTACCATATCGAGCCTTGTACGAGTTTGGTTTTCTCCCGTAGCCCGTGTGGTATCCTCTAGTTGCTTCCCGATCAGGAGGAGCTATGATATTGGATGGACTACTGGGACTATTACGTGTTAAGGGCTATATGGGTAACCCCTTAATGCTAAGAAATAAGTATGTTTATTTTATAAATAGACACTATTGTAATAGCGCATATACTACATAGTAAATAGTTTAACGGATCCTTAGAGGATGGGCGATCCCAAGCATCCTTTAAGTTACTTGCTATATATTACAGTACACTTGAATTAGCTTACATTATATAAGTATGTATGTCCTGACTCGAGTGTTTTGTTTTATTTTACGCTCGGGTCAGCCTGAGTTGCAGTTTCAGTTTCTCTCCGGAGCTGGGACACCCAGTAGATCATTCGTGCCGCCGGAAGCTTTGTTTCAGTTTCTATCCTTTCTATAATTCAAGACCTTTGAAGACTCTATATCTATTATGGTTTAAAATTGTATTGAAGATTATAAACAATGTAATTCTGTTTTGCTAAAGTTATAAGTGGCTTCATGAACCACTGAATATTTTTATTTCCGCTGCGAGATTCTGATATCTGTGTATGTGATTCTGTGATTTATTTACTGCATATTCTGAGTTTTGCCAAATTTATTCTACAACGCAGTATTTTGAACAATTCAAGTCCGACATGTGCGGATGCGAATGGTTGAAAATATTGGCCCGTTACAGCTGGTATCAGAGCTTTGGCTCTAGGCAAAACTTAGAATGTATGGTAAATTTGATTTACAGAATCACCATCATTCGAGCTTGAATCTCTTCCTTTTCGAAATTTTGAACATTCCCTGTGGTTCCAAAAGTTCATTCATGTCCCTCACTTTTTCATCTTGTTTAGATTCTGGAGTATCTCATAACTCCACTTCGGATGATCTTTGTAGTGAATTGGCGGTCTCGCCATTATTCTAATAAAGGGTGAAACTCCTTTACCATTAGCATTAATTCACCGGAGATTTATATTTATCCTCGGTTTATATGCTAGTATCTTTGCTTATTCTGAACTCTATCTCTTCAGATCAAGTGTGGATTTACTCAACCACATCGATCTGACTCCTTAAGTAACGGTTGACCCGGTCAAGGTTGTCCGCGATTTATATAGACTTACCCAGTCCCTTATTCGGGTATATAATTATCAGATCTTCTGATTTCAACTTATCTTGAATTATTTGAGTTCATCAAAATTTGAATCTTTATCTTTGTTTTGAAAAATTTATTTCTATATTTGAGAAATAAAATCTAATACTATATATATGAGTATAATTTTCAGAATTTTATATTTGACTATTTGTCAAGAGATAATAGTTTTGATTTATTTTTGATTGGTAAACCGGGTGTTTTGGCTAAAATAAATAATTGAATACAAAACAATGGTTATAAATTAATTTGGAAACAGAAATGAATTTAAAACAAGAACTTGAGAATTTAATTTCTGATAGTTTCAAACCTTGGATTTAAATTTTTAAAGGATATATTTTTTAAAGTAATTTTTGTATAGAAATTTGTTTCCAAGAAATTTTAAAATTAGTGCTTTTCTCTTTGTCGCTGGAAAATAATTTCGGTGATGACTGCAGCACCATCGACATTCATTTTCGAGTTTCGAAGTGAAAAGACCATTTCTGTAGTCTGGCTACAGTGTTACCTCGAGATTTTAATTGATTTGAATTTCTAAAATATGACTTAATATATATAGATATATTATGTATATGTATTTATTTATCTGTAAATGGTTTGAGGGGAATCAGAAATTTAATTCTTAAAATTTTATCTTAAGAAATTTCAAAAAAGGGAAATAAAATTTTGAATAAGAAATTCCAACTGGAGATAATTGAATTTGGAAGTTTTAGTTGTATAATACTCAAATTTCATTTCAATATAACTTACCTTGGTTTTCAAAAGTTAACAATGTAATTAGATAATATATAATATGAAAGGATTTTATAAATAAAATTTGAGTGGTTATAATAAATGTTATACACTTAAATTTTAGTTATAAAAGATTAATAAAGGTAATATAGAGAAAAAAAGAAATTTAAGCAATTCTATTTAAATAACCTAATAATCAAAGTTGATTTAATATGGAACCTTAAATCTAACTAAGAAATTTTAATAAAAGTTATTTCCTGAAATGAATATGTTGTGTGATAAACAATATATCTTTGAAAGAAAAATATTATTGAAGGGATCTTTTGTAATAAGGTTTATTTACCTTGAAATCATAATTTAACTGATGTCTAAATGAATAATTATGATTTAAATATCTAAGACATATTTTAGTATCACTAAAATTTGATAATTGAGAATTTGGTTTTGCAAATGGAAATTTCAAGTATAACTTATTAAAATTTATAGATAGGAATTTCAAATAAAGTGTTAGTTTATTTGTAAAAATTAAGAGTTAAGTAAAATAAGGGACTTTGACTTAATAAATGAGGTTGGACATTCCATTCATAAAAGTTGTTTTATAAAATATAAGTAAATGATATCCAGATGAATATTTCAGAAATTTAACTAATTAGAAATATTATTATATCTGCTGTAGCATATTTTAAGTGCTGCTGTTCTAAAAATAAAATGTTTTGGAAAATTATAATTGAGTAAATGAAGATTATTTTTAAAGTGTTTTGATTTTGGTAGGATGATTTCCAAATGATAATATCTATAGATTTTAAATGACTTTCAAAGTATTATGATTTCAAAGGCATTATGATTTCAAATTTATTTTCTTATTTTCAAACAATTTTTGAGTATCCTTGGTTTCCTATCTGCTACAGAATGGAAAGGCTATTTCTTATACCAGTCTATTTAGAAATCTTTCTATAATCTTTGAAATCTTTGTTACTCATCGGGACCTGAGCACCCATAGACTGACGGTCAAACTGAAAAGGGTAAAACCGATTCTAGGAGATCTTCTTCGTGATTTAAAATCCAGAACTATTCGTTTACGGTACTTGTTTATCCAGCTTATCTTCCTTTATTTCTTTTCCTTCGTTCCTTTTCGAGGACGAAAAGTTCTTAAGTGGGGGAGAGTGTAACAGCCCTAGTTTTTTGGCTATTTATTTTATTTAATTTTGAAATATATTGTGTTTAACAATATAGTCTAATTATTTAATTTGAAGAGATATTTATAAAATTGGATATGTCAATAAAATTAGATAATAACTGTGAATTTTTAAGCTATGTTTAAACTGTAAAATTTCGCGTTCAAAAGACGCGTCAATTATAGGGTATAAGCAACGTAGTAAAACGTGTGTTTTTAAAATGTTATTTTTATCAAAAATTTTGATGTTTTAGACTGCGTCTGTTTAACGTAGCGTAAAAATAATATTTTCAAAACTTTTTGAAGAAAAATATCAGTCAGTTAATTTCTACCCAACATTTCTTGGTTAACTAACAGTTTGATTTCAAATATATTTGTATACGTTTTTCTCTACATAAATATTCACCTTTCTATTTATTGTCATCAAACCAAAAATCAAAATTCAGCTAAATTAAAACAAATCACGTGAGCAATTTGGGCATTGGTACATATGTAACGTTCGAACAGTTGCTCCCTGATATCTTTCCGTTCACATTCGTTTCAAAGCCATGCATGTGTTCTCCATTCATTTAGCCTCTGCATCATCAATTTTTTTTAAACATAAATCACGATATCACTTGAATCAAATATCAAAGCTTGCTTTTATCTGGTTTTCAAAGGGCATCAACAAGCCTTCAGTTTGAAACTCTCGGCCCTTTTGCTTATATATTTTTCAGACTAGAATGTGTAAATCACATTTGCCACTTCCAGAAACATAAACTGGAAATGAATCTAGTGCTTAAATCACGCAAGCATATTCAAATAGAGGTTACGTGTGTTCCCACTGGCCTTCCCAGAGCATGGCCATCCTTCTTTTAAATCGAGCATAAGCAACATTTAATCTGATTTTAACTGATGCATTTACCTCTCTTTTAAATTCACCACAAACTGCTCTGCCGTTTCTTAGATTAAAAGAGTATTGCATAAATCAATATTTGCCGTTTGATTTCCTGTAAATCAGATTGTATGAACTGATTTTTTTTTTTTTTTGATAATCACGTATTCATATTCAGATCAAAATAACTGATATGTTTTGCATTTACTTCCTCTGCCTATATATACTTTCCCACTTCATCATTTTTCTTTTCTAGATCTCAACTTCTCTGTTTTTCTCATGGACCCAGATCAGGTAATATTCCACTTTGTTTCTTTTGTTTTTCAGTCTCTTTTCTTTGGCATTTTGCTCGGCTACCCACCCATCTGACCATGTCATAGATAGACACATAAGCCTATAAACTGAAAAAAAAGGGAGAATGTAATAGTGATGGCATTTGTGTTGATGAAGGGAAGTGCAGAGCAATATATAAGGTAGTAATAGATGTTAGTGTTGAAGGTAAGATAGAAAGTAGATAGGTTGGTCACTAATCTGCATTCAGAATCTACATCTACTTGAATTAGAGAACTTAGGCTGAGGGGAGACATGTTCTATTAATTGATGCCAGTTGTTGCTTATTATAGAAGCTTGGATAGAAATAGGCTGAAATTTGTGTAAGCTTTCATGTCTGCATCTATAGGAACTATCATGGTAGGATGTGCATATCATGGTATCAGTGTGCATGTTATCCGAACTGAGGGAGAGGAATGAGGAAGAAGACACATAAGTACAAACTGAATATGAGGGTGAAGTTGTTTTGTGTGTGGATATGAGTTGTCTAAGAATAGGCATCACCTGTTGATAGCAGCAGTAGAGAAGTGCACAAGCATGCAGTAGAATTAATGAAAGGCAGAGGAAGTGTGCTTTTGTTTTATACACCCTGTTGTACCTGAGTGCTTCGAACTGACCTGACATAAGTTTGTGGAAGTGAGTTGCTTGATGACTAGTGATAGGTAGGTAGGTAGCCCTTTTGTTCAAGTTTCAGTAATAGAAAAAAAAAACACATTAACCCCTGCCTTAACACTAAACATAGATAGAAATCTAAAGCTCAACACTATCATGCATTCACATATGGGTAAAATCTGGTTATGATGGACAAAGTTGGATAAACAGTGACTTTTATTACTATCCCTGTACTTTTCCATGATCAAGGATTTTCCCATGAACAATGCTGTACATGTTTTAAGTGGTACGCCTGTATACATATTTATATCAGTGAGACTTGCACTAGGCTAGAATACTTAAGTGGATATGTCTGCATTGATTCAAGATAAGAGTGGAAGGCTGTAGTAGAGTTTGTTTAAGGAGTTTCTAGACTGCATATTTCAAGTGTGCACATCTGTGCATGGCTGTGGCAAGAGGAGTAGTATGTATGGGCAGTGCATTTAAATTATATGACTGTAGTAGTTGATGTTAGCAATAAAACTTGGAAGACTGGGGAGGTAGTGGTTTGGGTCAGGTCCAGGAAGTGTTGGGATAAGTGGTTTTCAGATTTTTCAGAGGGAGATGCGTGAGTGAGTTACTCGAAGTCTTCATATTTTGCCTCGAAGATTTTCCCATTTTTCCCGAAGAAATTTCCTGATTTACCCGAAGTTTGAATGGTTTTTCTCGAAGAAAGTGGGTGTGGCTCTTGTAGTGTTGGTGGGGTTCTATCTTACGTTAGATTTTAGAGCTGTAAAGAAATAGTGGGAAGAAAAAAATTAAGTGAAAAGCTTTGAAAAAAAAAAAAAAGGAAAAGGGGAGAGAACTGGGTAAGATTTGGCTACGCGTAAACGTTGGCGTGTGCATGAGCAAATATGACATAGAAGTGTGCACGTGTGCACATGCATATCACGACATAGTAGAGAAGACGTTCCCATATTTTCTGGTCCGACTTTAGGAAATTTTGTCGAAAATTTTAGTGTTAGCCCGGTTCACGTTTTAGGGTATATTTTGGTCATATTACACGGTGGAGTGGTCGAGCAAGGCAAATCAATTCTCGTTCTACCTTTAAATTTTTCTTTGACCGTAAAATCTAAAGTCGCGTATTCAATATTTGAATTTTGTTCTAGATTTGAATCTAGGCGACATCCGAGAAATTTTGAACGTTACTCTCTGTCGTTCTTTTCCGGTGAATCGTCGTTTTGAAATTCAAATTTTCTGCAGCTTTCAGGTGAGTATTTCTCACCAGACATACGTACATATATTTTGGTAAATTATTGCAAGTGTATGTGTAAAATTTTATTCCGTTATTATCTGTCTGCAGTATAACGTAGAATGTTAAACCCCATTTAATTTGACACCTCATCAGTTATGTATCTGTTGTATTATTTCTGCAGTTATATTATAAATGTTTATTTACTGCTTAAATCACCACTTAAATCACCACTGCAAGTTCCCTGTTAAATTTAAATTGTTATGGGCTGAAATGATAGGCCAAATTGATTATTATTGCTCACTTGTTCTGTTAACTGCTGTAAATTATCTTGGGATTGCGGGTTCGAAATGATAAAACCCGGAGTTGTGTAAATATCGGATTGAAATGATATAAATCCGTTTCACTTGACCTAGGCTAGAAAATCTTATACAGACCCGTGGTTTATATATTATTTTCTGGAATTATTTTTAAAATTATTTTAAATTTAGAAATTGAGGATATTTTGGTTTAAATGATTTTATAAGATTCATAATGATTTAAAAATGTTAAATAAATAAATATTTGAATAAAACTTTTGAATATAACTTGTTCTAGAAATCCTGGATTTTTGAAGATTAAGATTTCAATTAAGAAAATAAATATAATAAGTTATATTTGAAAATAGATTTTTAGCTAAAAGTCTACTACAACATTTAAATGTTGTCTTTTAAAATTGGACCATTTTAAACCCGTAACCTTAGATGGCATTTCATAAGTGCTGTAGGAATTGAAATTTGATTTATTTGGAAAATTTATGAAAATTTATTTTGGGAATAAGTTAAGATTTTTGGAATTTAAATATGTAATAAATAAAAGAATTTAGGAATTAATTTTGGGTGGTTTTAAAGGGAGAAATTGATTTCTATTTTTGATAAAAGTAATAAATTCCAAATTTAATTAAATGATTTGAAATGGTATATTATCAAAAGAAAATGTTTTAAATCAAGGATTTTGAGGTTAAAGGTATTTGAAATATATATTTGATTTGAAAATATAAATACCATTTTTCAAACTATAACCACGGGTTATAATAACGTTTGGTTGGCAAAGAGACCGGGATCGGATATGGACATACTCTCTGTCGATACCGAAAACCACTTTGACTAACCGTGTACGCGGTGGAGATTCCAGAATGAAGTAGGATGGTGGTGACGGTTTCTTAAAAGGTAAATACGTGGACCCGACTCCCGTGAGTTGGCATAAGGTGGCTAAAACAGGAGCGATTGACGGATTAATGAGGTAGCTCCTCTGATCGAACGCACTTCTTCGTATACCATTCTATTGCTTATGTGATTGTTTGGGTGCACCCTTTGATTTGGGAGTGTTGTTCGAGGTGGGCGGTTGCTGCGGCTTCGCGTTACCATCGGTCCGGAAGCGTAATTGGTATATCTACCCTGGCATTGCCTAGTTGTGCCGTGTCACCTACCATATCGAGCCTTGTACGAGTTTGGTTTTCTCCCGTAGCCCGTGTGGTATCCTCTAGTTGCTTCCCGATCAGGAGGAGCTATGATATTGGATGGACTACTGGGACTATTACGTGTTAAGGGCTATATGGGTAACCCCTTAATGCTAAGAAATAAGTATGTTTATTTTATAAATAGACACTATTGTAATAGCGCATATACTACATAGTAAATAGTTTAACGGATCCTTAGAGGATGGGCGATCCCAAGCATCCTTTAAGTTACTTGCTATATATTACAGTACACTTGAATTAGCTTACATTATATAAGTATGTATGTCCTGACTCGAGTGTTTTGTTTTATTTTACGCTCGGGTCAGCCTGAGTTGCAGTTTCAGTTTCTCTCCGGAGCTGGGACACCCAGTAGATCATTTGTGCCGCCGGAAGCTTTGTTTCAGTTTCTATCCTTTCTATAATTCAAGACCTTTGAAGACTCTATATCTATTATGGTTTAAAATTGTATTGAAGATTATAAACAATGTAATTCTGTTTTGCTAAAGTTATAAGTGGCTTCATGAACCACTGAATATTTTTATTTCCGCTGCGAGATTCTGATATCTGTGTATGTGATTCTGTGATTTATTTACTGCATATTCTGAGTTTTGCCAAATTTATTCTACAACGCAGTATTTTGAACAATTCAAGTCCGACATGTGCGGATGCGAATGGTTGAAAATATTGGCCCGTTACATGTACTTTGAAGTTTTTCTACTTTTCAACAATTTTAAATAAAACCCAAGTTTTAAAATAAGGAGATGATTTAAGTTTTAAATAATTAAAGTTTAAATAAAGGATTTTAAAAATGATTAAGTTTTAAATTTATTTAATCCAGATACATTATTTTAAAAAATTGTTTAATAAATAAATAATGTAGTTTAAAAAGATAATTAAGGTAAATAATTGTTATTAATCAATGATTTTGAAAAGAAATTAAGAATGATTTACAAACTTGTAATTAAATTGATTTATAAACAATTAAGTGTTTAAATAAATTTGTAAGTAAGAATTTGTAAATTTTGAAACAATAAATTGAGTAATCAAAATTTAGTTTATTTATCCAAATTCTTGTCATTAAATTAAATTAATTTAGTGGTAAATTTATTTAAATCACATTGGAAAGTAATTAACTATTGTTGTTAACTTATATTGATATCTCTGTTCTGTTTGTAATTCTGTATGATGTAATTGCCATGTTATTGCACTGTGATTATGATTTGTTCTGTATTGATGTGAAAACCTTGTTGCCCGTAAAACGACATTTAAACTTCGATGGGACAAGGATTCGGATTTCAGTTGGTTATCCGAAACCTACATCGAACCTGTGAATATTTGTGAATGACATCCACATGTTTTAAAATTTGACACTCACTATTCGAATTAGCCGGGAAAGGACCTTTGTGTCATATAACCCATTTCGAATATGTGATTCGATGTTATGGATAGCAATTGAAGACCGGTGTTGAAGACCGGGTATTTGCGAGAGCGATAGGATGATCTGTCGATTGACTCTGCACCGAGTTGCTCCGGTATAGAGTTCTCCATATGTGATGGGGAATCCGATCAGGATTGTGGATATCCGGATTGCAAGGACTTCTTTGGAAGTGCCTTCGGTTCTGTTCGAGCCTGGAACAGACTTGTATGGATAGTATGTCTGACATTACAAATTGAGATATAAAGCCGATTTCTTTCAAATATATTTCTGTTGGTGGCGGAGAATTTATTCTCTTAGCTTAACACCCTTCTCTGAGACGTACGAGCTCAGAGGTTATGTAGTTGAAGGTTATCAGCGATATATTCCCAATTTGGTAATGTGACATGCTGAGTGTTGCTGTGAAATGATCATTGTGTTGATCATTTGTGATAGGATCATTTGTTTGATCGTCTATCTTGGTGATCATTTCTATGATCATTTGTTGACCCAAAGCACAGCTTTTGTATAAAGCGTGTTTTTGTGGACGAGACTTCGTCGGACCTCACACCCCGAAATGGTCGAAACAGGAAAGATGTAGCAAGGTTACTGAGGGTAGCACCCCATAGGGTATGTGCATTTCCTTCTGGATAGAAGTGGTATCATGGTATGGAGCCCAGGTACTTAACTTATGTTGATATCGCAGATATATATATATGATTTTGTGATTTGTTGCTGGGGCCCTGGTTAAAGGTTGGTTACAACCGGGAGATGGCATACTCGTGTCAGTAGTTACCCAGTTAGGGGTAACCCGGCCTTGTGTTGGTAGAGATCCGGTTTGGTTCTCGGGGACGTCCTTCCAGAGGCGTTCTCATGTGGCAATGGGAAGTTCCTTGGCCTGACCATTTGTTGGAAATCCAATTCCCAATACGAAACCCTGTACGGTTTTAGTTGTAGAACCTGCCATTTACTTATGGTGGTCACCACTGTTTAGATGGTAGCTATAGTAGGCATACGATAATGGTCGTATGTTGGCTAAGATTAATATTCTACTTTGGAAATGTTTTCCTCACTATGAACTAATAATAATATCAAAGAATTCTTTTCTCGTATCAAGCATATTTAACTATCATAAGAAGAAATCTCCTCCAATTCTGCGTTTGCATTGTGTGTGTGGCGGGAGGTCTTATGGTAGTTCCATTTTTAAAAGCATTCCGAAAATTCTTTTATAAATCTTGTTTTTATTTAAATGCAACTGTTTTTTTTGTTTACTCATACCAGTCCCATGACTGATCCGGAGTTCATTGTTTTCTTTCTTAAACTCCGGGTGCCCATTATTTCCACACGGGCAGCCTAGTAGCAGGTTTCTGTATTTAGGAGTAGCAGTATTTTGGAGCTCTTACCTGGGAGATATCTTATGAGCTTTTGGAGATTTCAGGTGTTAGCTTTTGGGAGTTCGTTATCATCTCTCTCATTTGAGGACTTTTGGATTTATGATTACAGTTGTATTGTCATGATGTTGTATTTGGAGTTGTGGTGTATGTATGTACATGTATTATGTACTCTGTTGCAGTATGGATATTATGTTGATGTTGTAACTGTGATGATATTAATTCTGTTCCGCTGTTTTATATTCATCTAATTGTTGTTATAAGCTCCGGCGATGCGAATTTGGTGTTGTTTATCGAACATCGAGTTTGGGTCGTCACAAGTGGTATCAGAGATGTTGGTTGAGTAAGAACTTTAGCTACAGAGTATAACACATTAGATGGCTCATTAGAGATAGGGTGAAGTATACCCTAGAATGAGTATAACCAAGACTGAAACATTAAAATTTTCTTAGTCTATTTCTTTTTACTGCTGATATTCCTTAAGATATCTCGTCTGTATATCTGAATTAATTTTCTTACTAATCTCAGATAGTGAAAATGAGTGGACGTAGAGGAAGAACTAGGGGTCAAGGCAATGCTGCAGCACCAAATCAAATTCCCGCAGCCGCAGAAGCAGTAATAGAAATTCAGCAGCAGCCGGACTTGGCTGATTTATATAAGAAGTTCGAAAAGCTTGGTGGCAAACCGTTCATTGGCAAAGAGTCAATTATTGAAGCTCAAGCTTGGGTAATATCGTGTGAAAAGATTTTTAAAGGGCTAAAATTGCAGGATGAGCAGAAAAGACTTATAGCTTCTTGGCAACTCCAAGGAGAAGCTTCAGCATGGTGGGAAACCATCATTGTAGAGGAACCCGAGGAAGAATTTACTTGGGATCGTTTTAAAGAAGTGTCTGAGAAACGTTACATGCCATCGGCGGGAGTTTCAAGAATGTATCAGGAATTTCTGGATTTGAAACAAGGAAGTTTGTCGTTTGAAGAATATTTGAATAAATTCAGCGAACTATCTCGGTTTGGCCCGGAATTGCTAAACACACCTCTTAAGAAAAACGAAAGGTTTATCCGGGGAATGAACCAGAAATATCATGGAAGAATGACGGGTCATGTTAAAGATTCTTTTTCAGATTTAGTAGATATGGGGTACAGGTACGCTACTCTAGATATACAAGAAGCAACTATGGAAAAAGGTAATTCAGGTAGTCCGAATTATAAAAAGCGAAAATTTGGAGGCAAGAAACCTTGGCAAGGCAATGAGAAGAAGAGGAGCATTCAAGGAAGCGCAACAGAAAATGTCACTTGTTACAACTGCAAAGAGAAGGGCCACTATTCAAATGACTGCCCAAAAACCGAAGAAGCCAGCTAAAGAATGTTGCAATTGTCATAAACCGGGACATTTAGTTAAAGATTGCCCAGTGATGAAGCCAGCACAGGTGGCAAAAGTTTACGCGATAAAGGAGGACCCCTCATCTTCAAAAGCTGATAAAGGGAAAAGTGTTTTGGAAGGTAACCTTACTATTAATAATAGAACTGTTAGAGTTTTATTTGATACAGGAGCTTCACATAACTTTATCTCCCAACAAACCGTAAATGAATTGGGACTTGAAACTAAATTTGTTAACGATCTTATTTGCGTGAAAAATCTGGTTGGAGGTCCCGCAAATCTTAGTTCATATTGTAAGAGAGTTCCTATTTCATATGCTAGCTATAAATTTCCTATCAACCTTTATGTCCTCGAATTTAATGAATTTGAAATCTTACTCGGTATGAACTGGTTATCGAGATACGAAGCTATATTGGAGTGTTGTAATCGGACAGTTTTAATCAAAACAAGCCTTGGAAATTTTATTGAAATCTCTTGTGAGGATCCAAGTCCAAAGAGAGATAGATTGATGTATACTTTGGGAAGTCTTGAACCCACTTTGCAGTCTATACCTGTTGTTCGGTATTTTTCCGACGTATTTGAAGAAGTGAAATCTTTACCTCCTCATCGAGAAATAGAATTCCGAATCGATCTTGTACCTAATACTCGTCCTGTTGTTCACGCAAGTTGCAGGATGGCACCCAGGGAAAAGATTGAATTGGTTCATCAAACTGATGAGCTACTAGCAAAAGGATTAATTCGACCCAGTGTTTCTGAATGGGGCTCAGCCGTCGTATTTGTTGCTAAATCAGACGGATCTTTGAGATTGTGCATAGATTACCGCGATCTAAATAAACAAACTCTCAAAAATAAATTTCCACTGCCCAGAATTGATGATCTATTCGACCAACTTCATGGCGCTCGTTTCTTTTCAAAAATGGATCTAGCTCAAGGATTCCATCAACTACGAATCGCCGAAGATTGTGTCCATTTGACTGCTTTCAGAGGTCCTAATATGTTCTATGAATGGTTAGTTATGCCTTTCGGGCTAACCAATGCTCCAGCATACTTCGTAGATCTTATGACTCGTGTGTTTCGGGAAGTTTTGAATAAATTTGTGCTTGTATTCATTGATGATATTTTGATCTATTCTAAGACTAAAGAATAGCATGCCGAACATCTTAAAATCGTATTGGAAATATTGAGGAGAAATGTTCTATATGCAAAATTTTCCAAATGCCACTTCTGGGTCAATGAAGTCAAATTCCTTGGCCATATTGTTAATGAAGAAGGAATTTCAGTAGATCCTAGCAAAATTTCCGCTATTCTTGATTGGAAACAACCCACTACTCCAAGAGAAGTTCGAAGCTTTTTGGGTTTAGCAGGCTATTACCGGAAATTCGTTCAAGATTTTTCTAAGTTAGCTAGTCCGCTGACTAAGTTAACAATGAAAAATGCAAAGTTAATTTGGACTCCAGAATGTAAGGAGGTTTTTCAAGAGTTGAAAAAGAGATTGACCACTGCTCCTGTTCTCACTATTGTTAACGGGAACCGAGGCCTATCTGTCTATACTGATGCATGTGGTGAAGGGGTAGGTGCAGTATTAATGCAAAATGGAAAGGTGGTTGCCTACGCAAGTAGACAATTACGTCCGCATGAGAAAAACTACCCGACGCACGATTTGGAACTTTTGGCTGTTGTTTTCGCTTTGAAAATATGGCGACACTATCTTCTGGGTAAGAATCTTTTCAGCTTTCTTAATAATTTGCGAAATTAACTAAAGAAATATACTTAATAAACTCTCTTTGTTTTAGGTGAAAAATTCGAATTATTCACCGACCATAAATCTTTGAAATATCTTTTCACCCAGAAGGATCTGAATCTGCGACAACAACATTGGTTGGAATTTCTAGCATCATATGACTTAGATATTTTGTATACACCCGGAAAGGCCAATGTGGTTGCTGATGCTTTAAGAAGAAGTTATGTTGTTCTCGCATATCTAGTTATCACTCCTACTCTTCTTAAGAAGATCGCGAGCAAGCAAACTGAAGACAAGTTTCTTCGAGAAATGCGTAGAAGAATAGATCGAGGAGAGGATACTACTTTTGAAATAGATAATAGAGAAGTTATAAGGATGAAGGGCAGAATTTGTGTCCCTGACATTCCAGAATTGAAACGTGAAGTATTGGACGAATGCCACAAGTCAAAATTCAACATCCATCCAGGAGTCAACAAAATGTATCGAGATGTTAAAAGAACATTCTGGTGGAAGACGATGAAGAGAGACATATCTATTTATGTGAGTCGCTGTGCTACTTGTCAGCAAATCAAGAGCGACCAAAAGAAAGTGGCCGGTTTACTTCAACCTTTGGAAGTACCGAAATGGAAGTGGGATCAGGTATCAATGGATTTCATTGATGGATTGCCTCGAACCAAGAAAGGCAATGAAGCGATTTGGGTTATTATGGATCGTCTAACCAAAAATGCTCATTTCATTCCAGTTAAATCTACTCGGGCTGCAGCAAGCTTGGCAGGTATTTATATAAAGGAAATTGTTCGCCTCCATGGTATTCCCAGTAGTATAGTGAGTGATCGTGATCCGATCTTCACTTGTAGATTTTGGTAGGCTTTCCAAGACGCTTTGGGAACGAAATTAAATTTCAGTACTGCTTATCACCCACAATCTGATGGACACACTGAAAGGGTCAATCGAATTTTAGAAGACCTACTGCGTGCTTGTGTGCATGATTTTGGTGGTTCTTGGGAGGACCATTTGCATCTGGTTGAATTCTCATATAACAACAGTTATCAGACCAGTATAGAAATGGCTCCTTTTGAAGCTTTATATGGTCGTCCGTGTCGATCACCTACATGCTGGATCGAATCAGGTGACAGACTTGTTCTTGGACCGGATATGATAAAAGAAGCCACTGAGAAGGTAAATTTTATTCGAAAGAAGTTATTAACTGCCTAGAGCCGTCAGAAGAGCTATTATGACCGTCGAAGGAGAAATTTGGAATTTCAAGTTGGAGATTCTGTATTTCTGAAAGTATCTCCGATGCGGGGTGTGTTGAGATTCGGGAAAACTGGAAAGTTGGCACCGCGTTATATTGGTCATTTTCCTATTCTGGAAAGGATTGGTTCTCTAGCATATAGAGTGCAGCTGCCCAACTGGTTGTCTGGCGTACATGATGTGTTCCATATTTCTAACCTTCGGAAATATGTGCACGATCTAGATGATATTATTGAAGAAGCTGCTCAGCAGGATCTTGAAATCACTCCCAACTTGGCAGTTAGAAGGGAACCGATAAAAATTGTTGATCGTGATGAGAAGCGATTGAGGAACAAAATTGTGAAATTGGTCAAAGTTAAATGGAGTGGCGATCCAAAGGACTGTACTTGGGAGACCGAAGATAATATGAAGAAATCATATCCCAAATGCAGAATTGACATCTCGGCTTAATCTGTAAGTCATTTCCTTGTTTTTCAGAATTCGTCTATTCTTTGTTTGCGTTCCTCTCTCTTTCAATTTCGAGGACGAAATTTTCTAAAGGAGGGGATATTGTAACATCCCGAAATTTTTGAATTTAAAATTCGATAAATTATTTGAACTTTGGAATTTAATTAGTGAAATTCAACCTAAATTTAATATTGTTGAGATTGATATTACAGGTTGGATGGAATTAAATAAATTTTGATAATAAAGTTTAAATAAATAATAAAAATAATAATTAAAGGAAACAACACTTATCAACAAGAAATTGTTTATAACAATAAAATAAATAAAAAATGAACAAATACAATTAAACAAAACAACACTTACATATAAACAAATTCCTAACCTTTAGTAAAGCAAATTTGTACTTGCAAAAAGAATATACAAACCAGTAAGTAGTTTGCCGTGAGTTGCATGCAAACAAGAAGATAGCATAGAAAACAAAATCTATGCAAGAAAGTATTTTTAAAACAAAGCACTTTTATTTTATAAAGTAAACTAGGAAAGTAAGTATTTTAAATAGAAAAAAATGAACATGGCATACATACTTACAATTAATGCTATTTCTCCTCAGCCCATACACAAACATACATCAGCCTAAATCAAAGCATGAAACACGGCATGCTGTAGATGTGCAAGGAAGCTTCACCAAACGTACTTGCATTAAATGCCATTTACTCTTCTGCATAAACCAGATCACATCAGCCAATTTAAAGCATGGGTTTATTTATCTTGTACTTGCCTATACTTTAGCTTGCATACAACCTTTTATATATACATGCAACTTAGTATAGTTTGTTCAAAGGCAAACCCTAACAAGATCAGAACATAAAAAGAAAAGAAGGGAAGAATCAAAAAGAAAAAAAACTGCAGATTTCAAAACAAAACAAAAGTATCCTCTGTTTTCAAATATTTCCAGGTGAGTACACATCTGTTTCTTTTTCAAAGTCTAAAACTTGTGTATTGCTTTACAATGATATATGCTTGCTGAATAATTTTGAAATAAAAACAACTCTCTGTGAATATCCATAGGATTGCAGACCTTGTTTTGTTTTGTTTTTTTTTTCCTGGTTTCAGAGTGATATAGACTATATAAAACTCAATACATCTGCATCCAATTACCATTAGGCTTAAATTCTTAAACAAACCTGGTTGTTAAAACATAGAACAAGAGCTAAAGCTTGGTTTTAAAGAGGTTGGTGAAATATTACAGTAAGAAACATTGTTTTACAGAGTAAAATGATACAAAGTGCCAAATTCAAATGTCAAGAAACCTTGATTCACTTATATAACTTGAATCCACACTGCAAGAAATGATTTTCAAAACGAAAATGAAGATTTTTAGATTTGTATTTAAGGGACAGTTTGAATATGAGCAAAAATAGAAATTTGATCATTATCTGGTGATAGAATAGAAATCGTATGCTAAGATTTTGGTTAAAGCAAGATTGATCATCGTTGAGTTCGGGAAAAATGTTGAAATTTTTTTCTATTGCATAAATTTTGAATTCGAATCTAAACTAGGGTTTAAGAACTGTTTCCAGTTCGCGTTGTAAATGGGATCGCCGTTCCACCTATGGGTGATCGGAATTCACGTCTCCGGTGCCAGTCGAGGCGTCACATCTCGATGAAGCTTCAGTAAGATTTTTGTGGCTTCTGATGGCCATACGTGTGAAGAGGAGATGATTTAGTGGTGGTGTGCCGTTGGGTTTGTTCGATTGAACCACCTGAAGTTGAACCACGGTGGTATCAAAACTTCTGGGTGGTCGGCTAGGTTGAGATAGTCGTCATCGACTTGCTGATGGTTGCGAGGAAGGTCGGAGCGTCACCGTTCAGGCGTACACGTATACGCGTATCATCGCGTATCTGAACAATTGTGGGTTGTGGAAGAAGAAGTGGCATGGAGGAAGACTCGAAGTATTTCTCGGGGGAACTGGGGTTAGACTCGAAGGATGACTCGCGTCGTTTTAGTGGAATGTCGAGTAGGTTTCTGGACTTAAAAAAAAATAAAGGAAAATATTTTCCCTCGGGTTAAATTTCTGAGTAACCCGAAGCAAAGGCGAGTATTTCTCGGGGGTGACTCGGAGTAGTTACAGGAGCCACTCAAAAACAGTTTGTATTTTGAAGTTTTTCTACTTTTCAACAATTTTAAATAAAACCCAAGTTTTAAAACAAGGAGATGATTTAAGTTTTAAATAATTAAAGTTTAAATAAAGGAATTTCAAAATGATTAAGTTTTAAATTTATTTAATACAGATACATTATTTTACAAAATTGTTTAATAAATAAATAATGCAGTTTAAAAAGATAATTAAGGTAAATAATTGTTATTAATCAATGATTTTGAAAAGAAATTAAGAATGATTTACAAACTTGTAATTAAATTGATTTATAAACAATTAAGTGTTTAAATAAATTTGTAAGTAAGAATTTGTAAATTTTGAAACAATAAATTGAGTAATCAAAATTTAGTTTATTTATCCAAATTCTTGTCATTAAATTAAATTAATTTAGTGGTAAATTTATTTAAATCACATGTGAAAGTAATTAACTATTGTTGTTAACTTATATTGATATCTCTGTTCTATTTGTAATTCTGTATGATGTAATTGCCATGTTATTGCACTGTGATTATGATTTGTTCTGTATTGATGTGAAAAGCTTGTTGCCCGTAAAACGACATTTAAACTTCGATGGGACAGGGATTCAGATTTCAGTTGGTTATCCGAAACCCACATCGAACCTATGAATATTTGTGAATGACATCCACATGTTTTAAAATTTGACACTCACTATTCGAATTAGCCGGGAAAGGACCTTTGTGTCATATAACCCATTTCGAATATGTGATTCGACGTTATGGATAGCAATTGAAGACCGGTGTTGAAGAACGAGTATTTGCGAGAGCGATAGGATGATCTGTCGATTGACTCTGCACCGAGTTGCTCCGGTATAGAGTTCTCCATATGTGATGGGGAATCCGATTAGGATTGTGGATATCCGGATTGCAAGGACTTCTTTGGAAGTGCCTACGGTTCTGTTCGAGCCCGGAACAGACTTGTATGGATAGTATGTCTGACATTACAAATTGAGATATAAAGCCGATTTCTTTCAAATATATATCTGTTGGTGGCGGAGAATTTATTCTCTAAGCTTAACACCCTTCTCTGAGACGTACGAGCTCGGAGGTTATGTAGTTGAAGGTTATCAGCGATATATTCCCAATTTGGTAATGTGACATGCTGAGTGTTGCTGTGAAATGATCATTGTGTTGATCATTTGTGATAGGATCATTTGTTTGATCGTCTATCTTGGTGATCATTTCTATGATCATTTGTTGACCCAAAGCACAGCTTTTGTATAAAGCGTGTTTTTGTGGACGAGACTTCGTCGGACCTCACACCGCGAAATGGTCGAAACAGGAAAGATGCAGCAAGGTTATTGGGGGTAGCACCCCTTAGGGTATGTGCATTTCCTTCTGGATAGAAGTGGTATCATGGTATGGAGCCCAGTTACTTAACTTATGTTGATATCGCAGATATATATATATATATATATATATGTATATATATATATATATATGATTTTGTGATTTGTTGCTGGGGCCCCGGTTAAAGGTTGGTTACAACCGGGAGATGGCATACTCGTGTCAGTAGTTACCCAGTTAGGGGTAACCCAGCCTTGTGTTGGTAGAGATCCGGTTTGGTTCTCGGGGACGTCCTTCCAGAGGCGTTCTCATGTGGCAATGGGAAGTTCCTTGGCCTGACCATTTGTTGGAAATCCAATTCCCAATACGAAACCCTGTACGGTTTTAGTTGTAGAACCTGCCATTTACTTATGGTGGTCACCACTGTTTAGATGGTAGCTATAGTAGGCATACGATAATGGTCGTATGTTGGCTAAGATTAATATTCTACTTTGGAAATGTTTTCCTCACTATGAACTAATAATAATATCAAAGAATTCTTTTCTCCTATCAAGCATATTTAACTATCATAAGAAGAAATCTCCTCCAATTCTGCGTTTGCATTGTGTGTGTGGCGGGAGGTCTTATGGTAGTTCCATTTTTAAAAGCATTTCGAAAATTCTTTTATAAATCTTTTTTTTATTTAAATGCAACTGTTTTTTTTTTGTTTACTCATACCAGTCCCATGACTGATCTGGAGTTCATTGTTTTCTTTCCTAAACTCTGGGTGCCCATTATTTCCACACAGGCAGCCTAGTAGCAGGTTTCTGTATTTAGGAGTAGCAGTATTTTGGAGCTCTTACCTGGGAGATATCTTAGGAGCTTTTGGAGATTTCAGGTGTTAGCTTTTGGGAGTTCGTTATCATCTCTCTCATTTGAGGACTTTTGGATTTATGATTACAGTTGTATTGTCATGATGTTGTATTTGGAGTTGTGGTGTATGTATGTATATGTATTATGTACTCCGTTGCAGTATGGATATTATGTTGATGTTGTAACTGTGATGATATTTATGATATTGATTCTGTTCCGCTGTTTTATATTCATCTAATTGTTGTTATAAGCTCCGGCGATGCGAATTTGGTGTTGTTTATCGAACATCGAGTTTGGGTCGTCACACTTTAAATTACTCCAGTGTATTGTTAAGCATCACTCTTTACATATTATTTTATTTAATTTAACCGACAATTCTTTTTCAAATGTTTCTAATGTTTATGGGCCTAGCTCTAAAATAGATAGACGGTTACTCTGGAATGAGTGCCTAGAGTTTAGATCTTTTGCTCCCGGATCTTGGATTTTAGGGGGTGATTTTGATGTTACTCGTTTTTTGGGTGAACGTTCTCCCCGGGAAGGGGATTATTCAGCTATGGAGGAATTCGACCAATTTGTTATTCATTCTAATTTGATCGAAATTCCTCTATCCAATAGAGATTTTACTTGGAGCAATAATAGGGATTCTCCCTCTTTTGCTCTTTTAGATAGATTTTTCGTTAGTGATGAAATTGGGGATAAGTTTCCTATCTGTAGAGTGTCATGTTTACCTTACACCCCGTCAGATCATTGTCCTATTATTCTTTCTTGCGATAGTCATAGAATTTTGAATAGAGCCTTTAAATTTGAGAAAATGTGGCTTCTTGAACCTGGGTTTTCTAATTTAATCATCAATAAATGTTCTTCTATGAGTTATTATAGTTTTAAGTTTTGTGACAATTCTGCCAAAGCTTTTGTGCTTAAGCTTAGAAAACTCAGGATTTTTCTTAAAAACTGGAATAAAAACGTTTTTGGTAATATTAAAACTAAAAAATATAACATTCTTAATGAATTGCTCAAGCTAAATAAGATTGAAGAATCTAGACATTTAAGTTTAGGTGAGAGAAATGTTCTTAATAACTTAAAAGACGAACTTAATTCTATTCTTGAAAAAGAGGAAGTTACGTGGAAACAGAGATCAATTTTCAATGGATTAATGAAGGTGACAATAATACCAAATTTTTTCATAATATAGCTAACAGCAGAAAAAGTAGTAATAAAATTAATTACATTTTAGTTAATAATGTGGAATTAGTTGAACAACATAATCTCAACAATGCTTTTACTGAATATTATAAAGAAATTTTTGGCAGTAAAAACAATCATAGAGTTAGTGTTAGATGGAATGATCTTTATTCATTTGTCTCTAATATTAATCTTTCCGATTTAGATGTTCCTTTTTCTGAAGAGGAAATCCGTAAAGCCATTTTTGATTTACCTGGAGATAAATCTCCGGGCCCGGATGGTTTTCCTATTTTCTTTTATCAATCTTTTTGGAAGGTTTTAAAGTTTGACTTAATTTGTATGTTTAATGAATTTTATAATGGTAATCTACAATTAGGTTGTTTTAATTTTGCTAAAATTATTTTATTACACAAAAAAGTTGGTGCTAATTCTTTAAAAGATTTTAGACCCATTTCATTGATTAATTGCTCAGTTAAAATAATCTCTATAGTTTTAGCTAATAGGCTTAGTTTAAAAATGAACGATCTTATTGACTGTTCTCAATCAGCTTTCATTAAAGGTAGGAATATTACTGATGGTGTAGCTGTAGTTCAAGAATATATTAATTTTTGTTGTAAGAATAATATAACTTGTGCTACTTTAAAATTAGATTTTGCTAAAGCTTTTGACTCGGCTGATTGGGATTTTCTCATAGATATTTTCCTTGCCAGAGGCTTTAGTAAAAGATGGATTAATTGGATCATTAACTTGCTTAAAATGGGTAACTCTAGTATTATGGCTAATGGTGTTTTAGGTAATAAAATTCAATCCAAGAGAGGTTTAAGGCAAGGGGATCTTTATCGCGCCTTCTTTTTAATCTAGCGGCTGATATCTTTTCTAAAATTATTAAGAATGCTGTTAGCAATAACCTTTTGGGTTTTATTGGTAATGACATTTCGAGTTTTGGTTTGTCTGTCCTTCAATTTGCTGATGATACTTTTCTTTTCTCCTCCCATCTTCCCAGACACATTATTGCTCTCAAGTTTATTCTTTATTGTTTTGAACTTTTATCAGGTTTAAAAATAAACTTTGTTAAGAGTTATGTCCTGGTTTTAAATGATTTTGATAATGTAGAAAATTTAGTTGCTAATACTTTAAATTGTAAAACTATGAGTTTTCCTTTCGATTATCTTGGTTTTGTAATTAGACTTTCAAAACTTAAGCACGATGATTGGTTATTAATCATTGATAAAATTAAAAATAGGATTTGTAATTGGAATGTGAGATTCTTATCTAGAGCTGGTAGACTGGTTTTGATTAATTTTGTCTTATCAGCTCTCCCTATCTATTGGATGTCTATGCACCTCTTTCCTGATTGGGTGATAGATAAAATAGATAAAATTAGAAGGGATTTCCTTTGGAGTGGTGATAATCCTAATAGTAGCATTAAATGTTTAGTTAACTGGGATATTGTCTGTAAGTCTAAAAAAGAGGGTGGTCTAGGAGTCATTAATTTACATAATATGAACCTATCTCTTCTTGGTAAATGGTTATGGAAATTCAGAGATACTAGTGATAATGCCATTTGGAAGGAGACTATCTCTAAATACTACTACAATGGTAGTTATAATCTCTATCAAATTAGTCCTTCGAATTATAGTAAACTTTCTTATTTTTGGAAATCTATCTTAAAATGTAGTGATATTTTCAACTTAGGTATTAATATTGTTGTTCATTCTGGTAATAATGCATCTTTTTGGCACGATAGTTGGATTTCCTCTATTCCTCTTAAGAATGAGTTCAAAGATTTATATGATATTTGTAACTTTAAATTTGCGTTTATCTCTGATGTTTTTAACCCTGGAAGTGACCTTCCTTGCATTTTCAATTTTAATAGTATTTTAGAAGGCCCTACCCTTAGACATCTTTATTTTCTTTATGCTAAACTAAATCTGTATAACATTGACAATGATAATGATTTTATTAGTTGGGAGTGGGATAAGAGTAAGAAATATTCTCCTAATTCCTTTTACAAATTTATTAATTTTTCAGGGGTTTCTGTTAATTGTTTTAAATTTATTTGGAAATCAAATGCTCCTCCTAAATCTAAGATCCATATGTGGTTCATCATTCATGGTAAATTAAACACTATTGAATTTTTAAAAAGGAAAAATATTATCATTGATAATAAATGTTATTTTTGCAACACATACTCTGAAGATATTAATCATATTTATTACGAATGCATGGATACTCATTTTATTCTTATTAAGGCCCTTAATATTTTTGAGTTTAATATTAGTTCTAGAGTTTCTGATTTTTTTTTCTGTTGGAACTCTTTTAGATTTAGGTTCAATAAGGATTTTAGATTCTTGCTTGGTACCTTATTCACTATTTCTTGTTGGTACATTTGGTTTGAAAGAAATCAAAGGATTTTTAATAATAAAAATCAACAATATAATAATTTGATTATTTTAATTTCTAATTTCTGCTTAAATTGGATTTCTAATCCCAAATATAAATTAGCCAAAAATAACTCCTTTAAGGATTACCTTATCAAGGTTAGAAATAATATTCACTTATTCAAACTTAACATCAATAATTTTGTTTCTAATAGTACTTTTATTTATCCCTATTCTGATTTTAATAATGTTCACATGATGCACCAAAATTCTCTTACTATTTTAGGCCCATAAATTAGTTTCTTGTTTTGTTTTTTCTTTTATTTCTTATTTTATCTCCTTTTTCCTTATCTTTTCTAAATTGTTTGTTTTTGGTTCTAGTTTATCCTTGCTTTAATTTACTCTTTGGTTTTTATTCTCACATATATGTATATAAATTCTATTTATATACATATATGTGATTCATTCTAACTTGATTTCCTAGTTATGTTTCAGGTTGGGTTTAGGTTGGTTGCTGGTTTTTCTCTTGACTGGTTTGCAGGATAGCTTGCAGCTTTATTCAGGATTGGCAGGATAGATTTTCTCAGGGATTTGGATTGCATCTGGCACTTCTTTTTGGTTCTCCAGGTCTTCAGTGTGGAGTTCTTCTTTCTGGATCACCTATTGGTGTTCTTCTCTTTGGATCTTCCGTGGCATTTTCTTTGATTTTTGCTCTTTAGTATTTCGGTTTTTAGATACCTCGAACACCCTAGTACTGGGCGGTGGCTTAGCCGGAGCTCGGTATTAGGGTGTAATGGGCGGTGGCTTTGCCGGAGCTCATTTGAGGGGTATCTTTTTCTTTTTTCTAGTTTTTAGATGCGCCACCTGCCAGGCATGTTGGCAGCTCCTTTTTATTTGTTGTATATATAGCGCTACATGTGTGCACTCCTCTTCTTCAGAGGATCACACATTTTTCTCAAAAAAAAGGTAGAATGAGAAAATGTAGTAATCCCTATTAATGGGAAATAAATTAGGAACTGCCAATAATTAATAGGAAATAAAAGATTATAACCCCAATTAATGGGAAATTAATGGATATTATTAGATTATGGGCTACAATTGGTTAGTATGAGAATTATAGACTGTAACTCCAATTAATGGGCAATTAATGGAAATGAGTTAGGAGTTACCATTAATAGGGATAGGTGGATTATTGGTACCGATAAAAATGGAATGGATGTAAAAGGCTACTGATTTGAAATTAGTAATCATACGTAAATGTTTTAGGAAATGTCCGTTAGGATTTTATGGATAAATTGATATTTATGAGCATTTAAAATGAATTTATGGGTTGATAAATATTTAAGGTAAATTTTATTGCCGTAAATAAAAGGAGAATTAGTAAGCTAAGTCCAATGTCTACCTAAGATAATATAAGTAAAGACTTAGGGTGGTTAATTAGACTTAGTAGGTTAGTGATGCAAGGTCAGTAGAGTCAATCGATGAAAGGTTACCCTTCACTTCATGGCTATCAGCGGTCGGGTGCACTTGCTATTGATATAGGATATCACAAATCCTAGGAACTATGATGGCATGAGAGGTTGGGCTAGCTTCTTAATTAAAAAGTATTAAATGGTCCAAATTTGGAAATAGTAGTGGTGAAAGATATCTCCATAGGCGTTCGCATCTGATTTGAGGTATTAAATGGCTGCCGGGTTCGCCTCTCTCCTAAAAGGAAGTATTAGATAACCTAGTGAGATTTCAAATAAATAAGGATGTCTCTAAATGAGTTTACTTCAGTATTGACATATTAAGTGGCTATTGTAGGGCCCGCCTCCCTATTAAAAGAAGTAGCTTAATGAGATTCCATATTTATAATGAAGAGTGGTAGTGGATATCTCGGGAAAGGTTTGTTTCGGGTTTGAAGTACTAACTAACCGATATAAGGGTTCGCCTCTCTTCTAAAAAAAGTATTAAGTAACCTAGTAAGATTCCAAGTGATGTCAGCTAGATAGTACCAGTGAGGAGTCCACCTTGGAGTTAGGTATTAAATGACAAAGTCCTACCTATAAATGGTGTTAGATGTTCAGGGGGTAGCCAAGTCCTTATTAACGAGATATTTAGTAGGTTGGGTACAGTCTTTCATATTGCTAAGGTCGTAATAACGATAGTACCAATGAAGAGTCCGCTTGGGGGATAGGTATTAAGTGATGTTGGACCTACCTAGAATATAGGCATTAAATAGTTATAAGTCCACTCAGTCCATTTGAAGGTATTAAGTGGCTCGAGTACTATCTCCTATATGGCTACAACTTTATCGACGATAGACGCTATAATAGTTGGACATTAAATGTTGGAAGCCTTATATAGTGGTTAGAGGTCTTTGTAGCTAGAACCCACTGACCTTTGACACTATTGTTAGAAAACCACCTTAGGGACGTGTCTTAAATGATGAGGTCAACCTTGACTGAGGATTTAATGGCAGAGTTTGCATATTTCTCTTTTAAAATTATTTTGTGATGATTGTAAAAGCCCGCTTCATATTTAGAAGTATTAATTGGAAAACAGCTTCGAAAGTATTGAGTGGTTGATAAGGCGTCATTGGTATTTTGTATCTTGGGAAGGGTAGGTTAGTAATCTGTGTGCAATGCAAGGTTAAGTCAGAATTGCTAACCTTAATAGACATAACAATTAAATGGAAATCAACCAGTATAACCTTATGTTATAGACGGTTTATAGATTTTCTAGTCACCGAATGTTGTCCAGACCCCCTTCTCATTACAACCTATAGGATAGATTCAGCGGAACATGTCACAGGAGCTGGATGTGCTTTGTTGTTGGAGAAGCCTTCTTTTCTCGCATGCTCGATGCTGATGTGACAATCAACTATCCAAGAAATACCATTAATTCCAAGGTAGTAGTTATAGTCAGTATTCTTATCCTATTATTATTTCCGCTGTAAGTTTAGCTTTCTATCGATCTCTGATAATGCTCGTGCTTATTTGCAGGTACCAAATCTAAAGTTCTACGTTTTGATGGCTTGGGTTTCGATTTTTATCAAAATTTCGGCCCGTTAAGGTATGGGTTATTGCAGTTAAGGACTAAAATATTGCTAAATCAAGTTTTCCAACACTTATATCTTATCCAAACCCACCAAAGTACTAAACATAAGAAAGCATGTTGGGTAATAGGGTGATCATGTAATTTGGTTCATTTCTTACACTTGAGGAATCTTTGAATTTTCACATCCACCATTTCCTTTTTAAATTTAAATATATTTTAAAATCATATTATTGTTATAGATATTCATACATTTAAAATAAAAGTGTTTAAATATTACGTAAATAAAATTCAAAAAAGAATTAACTTCCATTAGTTATAAATTAAAAGAAAATTATTTATTATTAAACCATTAATCGAATATTTAAAATAAATTCAAATATTCACAGATCAAAGTGATAAAATTCTAGATCATTACAATTGTGCTATACTTTGTTTACATGCACAACAATCCTAAAGCATAAAATAAGGCATCTAATATGCTTATTATATTGCTCCTTTAGTCGACAAAAATCATTTTTCTTTCTCAAAAAATAATATGCACTCGGTATTGAATACGAATTCATCTTTTCCTTTTTTCCTTTTTGAAAATCCTTTCCTTTTTGAAAATCCTTTTGGAAACCATTTATTTATAAAAAAATTCATTTTCCACTTCTTTAAGACATTTTGAAATTTGCAAGGGATGTTGTTGAACACTCCCTAAGTATATAAATCTTAGTGGAAAGGGTGGACAATACTACAGAACAAATGTTCTAGGTGTATAAATCTATGATTCATTCTAAAAGCCAAATGTTATAGTTGTAAATTACTTGGTAGAACGATGATTTGTAGAAAACCTATTAAAATGTATAAAGAAATTTTGATAATTCATAAAATCCATAAAAATTCTTGAGCCCATTCATCAATATATCGATATGATGAAATGCAAAAACCCACAGAAAACCACAATACCACTTAGAAAACTTGAATACCCAAAGAAAACCAGTTTTTCTAACATAACAAGAATACTAATCCATAAAGTGTCTATGTCCATAATAATACTAATATGGCCAGTAGAAGACTAGAATACCCAAAGAAAGCCAAAATATAATCTATAGGGAACAAGAGTTAAAGTGGACAGGCAAAACCTAATCCTCCTTGGAGTTGGTCTTTCCGCCGTCCCTCCTAGAGGTCCTATGTATTTGGAAGTTTACAAAAAATGTCCAAAATATCTAACAGTCGGGATATCATAAAATCCTTAGTATCGAAGCCCAATTAACATAATAACATATGATGTTGAAAAGTGGAACTCTATAGGGAAATATAAAGAATACTAGAAAACCAAGGAAAACCAACATCTTTATGATGCTTAATTGTTTTTTTTCTGTTTTTTCCTTTTTTGTCTTTTATTTCTTTCATGTTGTATTTTATATTTTTTTAATATTATTTCTTTTCTTACTTTCTTAAAATATTTTAAATTTTCATGTCAAACTTTTAGTAGTGTGTTAATATTCTACTTAATAACTATGGATGAATGAGTATGAGCAGATTTTGAAAATTTAAAACGTTTGTTTTGAATTGGTGATTTCGATAAAACTCTGTGTAACTTAAACTAAAACGGACCAGTTTGAACTAGAAGTCTTGTTTATGTAATGACCCTAAGTTTCGAACGCTTATATTTACATACCATAATTATTTAAATATTTAAATCTTGGATTTAATGGAATAAAATTAATTTAATAAGCCTATTTGAACTCCTTTTAAATAATAAATGATAATGGTAAGCTTTTAATTTTTAATTAAGGTGATTAAACCTGTTTTAATAATAATAGTTTTTAATCAACCCATGAAATTATCATTCTAGGGCACTGTCTATTATTTTGATGAGATTAGTGTTATTGGATCTGAATAATGAGTTGTTGTGTGTCGATGAATTTCGTGATGATCGAGCGTCCCACTCGATCATACGAGCTCAAAACATTCGACGATTTAATTAAGAAATTAAAATTTATTGTTTATTTTACTATAAATAACCCAATACCTTAACCCTCTTTATTATCTTTTCATTTCATCCTTCAACAAAATTAGCTGCCACTCTTCCCCTTCTTCTTCCAATTATTGCTTGAGATAGGATCCACGAAATTCAACGTCGTTGGATCCACTGGGATCATGGTGAGAAGGGCTTCATGTTGGCATGTGCATTGATGGGTGTGATTATGGTTAGGGGTGTTCAAACATTTATATTCGAACTAAGGTTCGACATTGGTGGCAATTTATATGGCATTAGGCCATGGCGATGGCTGCATTGCACTTGATAGGCAAAGACAAAATGGTGGTGGTAGTAGAATGTGTCTCCCTCTGGCATGATGTGATATTTTCCATATTGTGGAGTGACAACTGGTCGTGAATTTGGTGGAGTGGCCGGAGTTGACGACGTTAAGTGCGTTGAACTTAGGGCATGAAAGGGTTGTCAATGGTGATGGTTGGAGAAGCTATTGTGGGTCGAGGTGAATCGCCATAATGGATAGGCATGGTTCAGCTGTAGATTACTTTTGGAAGGAGGCGACCGACCCTAATATTTTGATAGGGATGGCTTGAGATTGAGAAGTGGAGTTCGTCGGAGGTGGCAGCTCGTGATTTCGTCAAGTGTCGAGGTAACTATGGAGGAGTGAAGGTATATACGTATTTGGGCGCGATTCCGAGATCTGTTGAGATATGGGAATCCATGTGTGGTTCCGAGATCTGTTTTAGTTGGGGACTCATGTGTCAAGATCTGTCTGAGTAGTGACTCATGTGTCAAGATCTGTTCAAGTAGTTACTCATGTCCTAGAATGTCGGACGTAGCCTAACCATCGATATGACTAAGACCATAGAAAGGATTCATAGACCAAAGGTTTTGCTAACTCAAGGATGCATGCAAACTCTACCCTAGAGATACCTATAGTTATGCATGCATGACTGGTGCACTCGACCTCATATTACGGCCAACTATGTATTTCTTATGTACATCAGCTAGGGATGTATGTTGCTTTGGAAGGATATCTCCGATCCTTGTGCAGGAGGACCGTTTTAAAAATATTGAGGGCACCTCCATCGAATCGTACATAGCTAGCAAACGTACCTTAGAAATTTCGATTGTATACCTGTAATAAACCGAAAAATAGAGCTTGCTAATTAAACGAGATTAATGATTTTATCGAAATGTTAAAATATAAGCTTGGAATTATAAAACATCAATTTGGGATTTGAAATCTAGTTTAAAAATCTTTGGGAGTAAAAAAAATATTTTTAAACATTAACTACAGGTTTAAAAATAAAATAAATTATTTTACAAGTCTGGAATATTTATATGGGAATTATAAAGATAAGAAACAAATAATTTTGGGTTTACCCTCAACATTAGGAATTTTAACTAAATTGTTTAATATTGCAATTTTGTGAAAAATTAGTTTAAAATAATTTAAATAATGATATGAGATTTATAAAGGTGTTTTCATTTTTATTTTTTTACCGGAATTCTTTTAGAATTTAATCATATAGCGTTAAATGGGGAAAATGAGAGTAAATGAAGTAAAAAAGGGAAAAGTTTGCAAAGTATTATTCATGGGCTAAGCCCACCTACTCATTTATGAAGACCTTTTCATTAAATCACTCCCACCGACCTCTCTTCCTCGTTCATCAAAAGAAATCTACTTTAAAAACTTAGCATACTCCCTTTGCTCCATGAAACCTTAGGTGAAAAATCCACTCATTTCAATTCAAATAAATTCCAGTATATTCAAGAAAATTTAAAGGTAAGCTCTATAGACCCAATTACATCCTTTAGAATAATCAAAATTTGATTTTGCTGTGATTTTGATTTGCATGGATTCTTGATTTTGTGAATTACGAAGGTTGTTGAGGAGTCTTGGTGTTTAGAGAGTTAGCAGCAAGGTTTAGAGAAGGAAAAGCAAACTACTTCTTTGAATAAGGTGAGTTCTCTTCACAAGTACAACTAATATGCGATTATGGAATTCATGCATTGCTTGTTTGAGAATCGTGGCACTCTTGAATGAATGGAATTTGTGTATATGTGCTTGTTTTCGTCAACGTTGTTTTCTTAATCGTGTTATTGATCATATCCTTCTCACTAGCATCATAACTTGTGTATATTGGTTGTATATAGTCTGACGTAAGGTGAGTCATAGTGCATGATGATTGTTGCATTTGGTTGCATAGAATGACATTTGTGAAGTGATTTGCATAAGTGAATTTTGATTTTTATTAAATGAGAGATTTTGAATTTTGCAGCATATAACTTTAATTTTATTCGTATGACTCTGAGACTCTCATTGTAGCGTCATTACATTAGCAAGAATTCACTACGGTTGTCATTATAGAATTTCATGAGGTTTTGAATTCAGAATTCAAGTTTTGGTTTTTCGGAAAGACCTGAAAATGAAATGGCCATATCTTTTGATTTTATGTCAAAATTAGGTGACCCTTTTTTTGAATTCAAGCTAAGAGTGCCATCTTCAACTTTTGTGTTTTGAGTTTTATATGATTTTGAGGTTTAGATTGTCGAAATGGCAATAAATGGCTTAGCCCTGTGAATATCAATTTTTTGAGTTTGATGTTTTTAAAACTTGAAAATGAAATCGCATATCTTTTGATTCTTAAGTCAGAATCAAGTGATTCCGTTTTTGAATTCAAGCTAAGGTTACTCTTCAACTTTTATTTTTTGAGTCTTATAAGATTTTGAGGTTTAGATTGTCGAAATGGCAATCGAATGCCTTAGCCCTGTGAATATCAATTTTCTGAGTTTGATGTTTTTATAACCTAAAAATGAAATCGCCATATCTTTTGGTCCGTAAGTCGAAATCAAATGATCCATTATTTTAATTCAAGCTAAGGTTATCATCTTCAACTTTCATGTTTTGTGTTTTACCAAAATTTGAGTTTGAAAGGGTTGAAATGGCTAAATAAGTCGCAATCCAAAGATTAAATGCCTATTTATAATGTTTTTATATATAATAATTCATAAACTTTGATTATTTCCATTGTACAAGATAATAGTTGATTATAAATGGATTAGAATTATCTACTGGTTATGGGATGGTAGTTAAATCTTATCTGGATATTCTCATGACTTGTCAAATAGAGAAATTAGTGAAATTCACTATCTTTTAGTAAATATTCAAAAACGGCTGATATTTATGGGATGTTTCGCCGATATTTGATTAGTTACTATTGGAAGTTTTTGACACTTGTGGATGGTGTTCTGCTTGGGCAGTTTGAAATTTAGAGCTGATAGATCCCCTGGCGACAACGGTCCAAATCTTGCCGATATGATATCAGAATTTATGTTTTGATAGGAAAATCCGTTTAGTTTTTCGATGACTTGCTCATGATTATGCAACATCGATCTTGTTGGTCGGTCTGGATTTCTGGTGACCGAAATTTCAGACAAGTGAGTGCCGTCTAGTTTTCCAGCGCATTCATGAAATCAACGTAGTGGCCTCCGGTTGGGGTCTCATCCTACTACACTTTTGTCACGGTGTGGATTTTTGACCTCCTAAAATCGACATCACTACGTCTACTATATTTTATGTCGAGAAATCGAATGCCGGAAATACCATATCGTTTGTTTAAGAAGAAAGAGGTAGAAGAAGAAAAAATAGAAATAACAATACAAAATCTCATTATCGCAGCGGAACAATACATAATGGATAACAACTGATCTTTATACAAAAAGAATTATACTATTTTTATACATTACATCATCAGAGTACAACACCAATCAATAACACAACACAAGACGGTTAAAATAACTTGTCCTCACAAAATCCGAATATACAGCATACCATACACAGCGGAATAAAATCAAATATATAATACATCTTCGTCATCTAGCTCACCTCCTAAGCTCCACATAATCCTATCATGTATATGTAATACTCGTCTGACCCAAACATTATAATAAAATAACAGTCGAGTCGGTCTGGAAAACCAGTGTAGAAAACACACTCAATTTGAATTATTAAAGTTCAAAATCATTTAATATCAAAGGTATCTCGTAGGACCATACAAATAAACACAATGTGTTTTTACCTTACGATAACCAAAACATTTAATACCAGTATCCTCTAATATTACAATAGTGTCTGAGTACAAATACTTGTTCACATAGCTGAAATTGTTACATTAACTAAATTTCAGCAATTCTAGGCTCTACAATCAAAACCGTAAAGGCACGTATTAGAGAATGGATTCCATCTGAGTGATTAGGCACTGGGGTACCACCTGTCATAGTACACATCTATAACAGCGTACTGAGTACCACACCCGATCCCCTGCAACACAAGACCGAACTACCCTTAACCAGGATAGTCTGAATAAGATTACCCCAATGTTAGGATCAGCAATCGCCACACAGCCGAATAAAAGGGACTCTGGATAAGGGTAACCTTACCCTACTTGAGCGCGACCCACTTAGCCTTGCTGCATCTCCCCTAATTTTCGATTATTCCCGGATGATGAGGCTCGAGGCTAAGCGTTACCTTTTCAAGGATAATTTTACTTTGAATGCTCATCGTTCTCCAATGACAATGTACTGATAGCATTCATCCATACAAGTCCATTCCCAGTCCGAGCGGAACCGAAGGCACTATTCCAACTACATACATTTGGAATCACCCTCAGGATTAGTAGCGATTAGCCCTTGCACTTCACTGCTCCATCTTCATCCCCATGCTCTTGTCTTCATTACGAAAATGTACTCGTTGGATCAAGTGGTTTTCGGATCACAAATCCGATTTCGGTCTCTTCGAAACAACATTCGATATTCTCGGTAAACTCAACCCCGGTTCTCTAGGAAATAAATATACCAAAATAAGATCAAAGATCACCTCCTAACCTTTAGTACACGGATTTCCTTATAAACGTCCTAGAAGAATGAAACGAGTTTATGCGTATAGTGTAGCACCTCGAACGGTAACTGTACCATATAATGCTCGTACTTCTTCTAGATATTCCTAAAGTTATATTTAGGTCTAGATTTGATAATCGGCTATTTAACTATCAAATAAACAATCAAATGCTTCCATTTCACCGAAAACTCCAAATCTCTTTTAATTTAATTTAAGTAAATTAAATCTCTTTATCCAAAATATACACTTATCTTAATCGAGTTAAGTAAATTCACCAAAGCAATTCTTTCAAAGATATTTGGAAAACCTTTTTAAAATAATTTGGAAAGTACCACTACGGTATCAACCTATGGATCACAGCTTAATGGTTATGTCACTATCCTAGAGAAATTCAAAACTTAGCTGTCGGAATCACTGCCTTCGATTACGCCATGCGAGTATACCAATACTCTCCGAAACTTTATTTAAAAATTTTCAAAATAATACTTATGAAATTTCTATAACAATCCTCCAAGTAAAATTTTAGACAAAAGCTACCTTTTTAAATAAAGCTATTATATGAAATATAAATATTTAATGCTATTTCTATGAAATAAAATGTTGATTAAACTTTTAATAATAATTAACTACTATAACTAACTTAATTTTTTAAACACTTTAAAAAAATGTTAAACAATTAAATAATAGATTTTCGAAAAAACATTCTTTTAAGCACTTTTAAATTTTCTAATCAATACCTTGAAATCTTTCCTTCTTAAAATAACTTAACTTATCAGAAAAAATATCTTTAACTCCAATATAGCCAGTCTAATCATTATTAATCCTTCTTGATTTATCTCCCGATTAATTTACGTTCCAATCCCATAAATTTCTTTTCTCACACTTCTAAAACTAAAACTGCTATATATTTTTAAAACGATTTACCCGTGTCCTTATAAATTTCCAACATGAATTTATATCCTCATAATTATCCACTGATATTTTACTTCACTGTGTATTATAAACCTCGTCTATAATTCCCATAATCTCATCTCCCATTATCACTGCTTTCACAGCACTTAATCAATTTTAAATCAATTCTCTAAATTAAATTCCATTTTAAAAATTAATTTCCCAATACATTCCAAAATCCACTAATTCCAGATCTCACTTCCTTTTTATGTTTTAAAGTCTTATTTAAATTTGAAACATCAATTCCATATTTGAATTTTAATTTTCCTTTTTATTTTTTCAAAGTATTTTAAATCTCAATTTATAAAACCTTTTGTACTTAACAAATCACTTAAGCTTTATTAATAAAATCCTTTTGTTTATATGATTACCAAAATCCCTATTTGCCATTTTTCAAAATCTCTTTTACAATATTTTGAAATTACTAAATATAAATTTAAATCAAACTATTTATTTTTCCCAAATTCATTACTTTTTAATTTATCCATCTTTACTATAAATATGTTTACTTTAAATTCTTCTTTTTATTTTCCTTTAAAAATTCAATATTCATATTTTTTTGATATTTTAAAATACCAAAATGTATCCAGAAATACCATAGCATCTAATAAATTCAATTCCAAATATATTCTATCATAGATTATTCAAATAAATCACTTTACTGAATATGGCAATAATTTTTAACATTTTTGAGGGATCCAGTTGGATCCCCTAACCTGTTTTCCCTGCATCCACAGATATTAGCACAATATAAAAATATTAATCCTACTTCGAGGAGGATATCGCAGTATATAGGGTCATCCGCTTTTATGCGGGGCGCATAGAGTCTCATCCGCTACATACATGCGGGAATATCAATCACTCCAATAAATATATATATATATATATATATATATCGTACTATATAAAATATCACATACAACTGATAAGTATTTATCAATTCAACAACCAATCAATAATTGATCATACTATTAAAATTAAATGCCGTAAATCCAAAGTTGAGTGAGATTTAACTCACCTTAATTTTTATCGCTTTCGCATTCCATTTTTGAAAGAATCCGGCACGTTTTAAATTGTCCGAATTTCCCAAAAGCTCCAAACTCGTACAAACAGATTCGTATGCGTAGATGCTGACGATACAATTCCAACGTAACTCGAATCGTCCTGAATAGACCTCGTACGCATGAGATACAAAGTTTATACGCCGATGAGAATTTTATTTTGAAACTAATCATTGATTTAATTCAAAAAATTTAAACCCATACCCAAAATCAAACCCGGCCTGCTACACTCACTTCTTCTTCCCCTCTTCCCCTCCCCCCCCCCCCCCCCCGACTACTTTCGCTTGTAACTTCCAGCTTTGTGCATGCATGCATACTTCAACTGGCACTGCCAACGACCAGCCGAAACCATCAATCTACACGTCGACGAACTGTCCTCCACGTACTCGACTCAATGACACCACCACCTTCCCCTTCACTACCAAAAATCGAACGCATCCTGAAGCATCTCGTGCATAACTTCCCCTTGCTCAAAGTCATGACCACCAACGAATATCCGCGCACCACCAAAATGCTACCCTAAGTGCTAACCACGACCAAAAACTTGAAAATCAAATCCATATCTCGAATCAAAGGACGCTGCTCACCAAATCGCTAGCCCTAGTTCCACCTTCCCCACGTCGATCATCCTTAACCAGTGACGCACCTACCACGAAGCACACCGAATCAAAGAAAAAGCGAAGACATGAAATTTACAACTAGTTTCAGGATTTTACATTGAGTATTAAATCCGAAATAAATTTTCAAAGTTTCACTTCTACTTTTTTCCTCTGTTGAGCGCGGCTATATTTAAAAAGAAAAATGAAGGCACGTGATGAGATGGTTGCGTGTAAGGGGTTGTGTACATGATTTGAAAAAGGAAAAAGCTGATGTGAAGAATTTGACCAGTCAGCATACATATATATATTATATAATTTTTAAACGTCTCGAATTCGCAACTTAAAATTTTGACCTCCTATCAAGGCATGCCGCTAACATTTCTAATGTTATACCCCTATTCAAAATGCAATGGAAAAGGTTTCGAGTCCTAATTCGATCGTATAGAGAAGATAGCTTTTGGACCCAATTATTATATTGGATTTCGATACAAAATTTCAACGCGTTTATATATCGTACGGCCAAACGATAACTCTAAACATTTGAAATTTGAAATCCGATAATAATACACTATTACGGATGTAATGGAACTGGTTTTGTCGAATTTCGAGACTGTGCCCCGGAAGGCTATTTTAAATGTCGATTCAAACGATATATTTTTAAAATAGAACAAATCACTTTTAAATTCAAATTTAAAACTTCTATTATCTTTAGTATTATTACTATAAATTTTACAAGCCTTCAAATTATTTTTAACAAGCATGAAACTCAAGATTCAATATTTTATTCAATTTCCAATTATTTAATTCAATAACCAAATTGTCCAATAAATAGAGATATTTGAAATTCCAGTTAAAAATTTACTTTTAAATATTCAAAATCAAATAAATATTCCAATTTCAAATATCCAAAATTTCGGGTTGTTACATTCCTCCCTCCTTATAAGAATTTCGTCCCCAAAATTGCTAGGTAAGAAGAATGGTCCAAAACCCAATAACTAATTTACAAAACCACCCAATTTCAAACAACTTCCCAAAAATTTCTATACGGACACCATATTATCACTTATACGAATTTCTAAATTCATCCATAGATTACACTAATATTATTTCCCCCAATCATCCAAGTTATAATTTAAAACCAAATTTTAAATTATCAAAATTTTCTTTAAAATTTTCTAACTCCTTAATTTTTCGAAAAAATTCGCCAGCGTCTTCTTTGCGCGGCTAGATCCGAACAACTACATAACTGCCCCTACGGGGCCAAATTTCCAAAAGAAAATAAAATCTAAGTGGCTAGATCTAAGAACCATCAATTTCATACAGTAATTTAAACAAATACCTTTTGTCGGGCATTTAAATTTATCTTTTGAAATCCAAAACACCAATTTTTCCTTTTGCTTTTAAATACCTGCATCTTACTTACCAATCATACCTGATCATTCAGTTCAAAATTATTTTATTTATTTACTTTCAAAATTTTCAAAGTTTTCTTCACTTTTGTCGTACGATGTTCATATATCATCCGTACGCAATATCAAATCCAATCGCTCACTTGATCACACAATTTCACTTCCGAACTTGTATCGTTCACCCGACTCTCTAGTGCGGACTCAAATCTGGTTTTTTGATTAGAAACCATCATTTTCCTTGCATAGCCATATATTATGATAGATAATTTCAGGATCAATCAAAAATCCATATCCAGGGTTCACCGTCAAAAATCGAGTGAAAAATCCCAACTAAGACCGATATAACTATTTCGAAATTCTGTGCTTGAATCTGGATCAAATCGCTATGCGAATAAAATAATATACGTACAACTTACGTATTAATTTCCAATTGATTATTAGCTCTATCAATTTCTTTTTATTCACATTTACTTACATTTCCATTCAATTATTCTTAATTAGCCTTTTACTCAACTTTTATTAAATCTTCGTTCAAATATTAACTTGGTATATTTCTAATACCAAATTTACTTAAGAATTATACCATCAATTTCATAAGTGTACTATAACATTTTATACTACTTCTTATATTTATTTCCACTTCATCACTTTGGTTTATATTCATTTTTACTCAAATTAAATTTCAGTTCCTTTTGAATTCAATTTACCTTCCATTTACTAATTTATTTCCAATCAAATTAAATATTGGATTTTTATCATCCATCTCTCAGACCATATTTAATTCACTAATTTATCTCATTTCTCAATCAAGTCTTATTTCCAACTTTGGTTTTACTTTGTTCCAACTCAAACCAAATTTTTAATTTCACTTTATTCACTTAATTCAAATTAAACGTCATTCCAATTTTCAATTTCAAATTTACTTGCTTGCAGACTAAATTAATTTTTTCATCCACAAGTTTACATTCAACTTAATAAATTTTTATTCTAATAACTCTTTTTTAGCCTACTTAGGCTTCATTCCTCAGATTTCCCTTATTCAACTTAATTCGATTTTAATCCCATTCCAATAATCAAATTTCCCAATTTATAAGTTTTCAAACTTATTTATATTCCATAAATGTTTTTAAATAAACTCCTAGAGTTTTAAACAATTACTTAAACATTCAAAATCATTTTTTGAAATAAATTATATTGAAAATCGTTTGGTTTATAAAATTTATTTCCTTGCATTTCAGAAATCAAAACAGTTTTACCGAACCGAAACTCCAATTCAAAATATTCAGGTAGCAATTCCTCCATTGGAAACTCGAAAATGAACACCGATGATGTCGCAATTATCGTAAGAATTATTTCCCAATGACCGAAGTGAGTTTAGTGCTTTTATTCCTTTTGAAAACCATTTTAATATTTTTATCCCCGATATTTTCCAAATAACACCACAATTATTTTCAATATTTTGAAAAAAAATTCAAACCCAATAAGGTTTAGATTTCCAAATTTCCAACTTCCAAACCCTTTTAAATTTACATTTAAATATTCCTTTGGGTTTTATTCTATTTCAAATTACAAATCACATTTATAATCCCATATTTACAAATCCATTTTTTTATATGTATTAATTTCTTGCTTTTGGTTATAACATTAATTTCTTATTCAATTTCCACACAACAATGATAATAATTTAATATTATCATTTCGTAACAACCAAGCACACCATATATAACTATAATAATTCTGAAAAATTATTCCCTTTATATATAAAATAATTTGGGTAAAATTATTCCATTTTCCCCATTTAAAACAATACTAGGTCGAGTTATTCTATTCAAGTGTTTAGAGGTCCCTATCAATAACGTTAATTACTCGTATTGACAAGAATCCATAAGCCACTCAACACAATATAAAATGATTTTATATTCACCAAAAAATACACGCTCATATCTATTAATACACTCAAACTCATTCTGGGGTGTATTGACCCTATCCCCAATGAGTGATCCCCACTAGGGCCAAGGTTCTCACTTAACCTTCAGCTCTGATACCAAGTGTCATGGCCAGGATTTTCGACCACCAAAAATCGACAATAATATGTTCATTGTATTATATGCCGAGAAATGGAATGTCGAAAATGCCAGATCGTTAGTGTAAGAAGAAAGAGGTAGAGAAGAAAAAATAGAAACAACAACATAGAATCTCACAATCGCAGTGGAACAATATGTAATGGATAATAATTGATCTTTATACAAAAAGAATTATATTATTTTTATACATTATACCATCAGAGTACAACACAAATCATTAACACAACACTGGACAGTTATAATAACTCGTCCTCACAAAAGCAAAATATACAGCATACCATATACAGCGGAATAAAATCAAATACGTATAATACGTCTTCATCATCTAGCTTGCCTTCTGAGCTCCATAACATCCTATCTTGTATCTGTAATACTCGATCTGACCCGAACATTATAATAAAATAACACCCGAGTTAGTTTGGAAAACCAGCGTGAGAAAACACGCTCAATTTGAATTATTAAAGTTCAAAATCCTTTAAAATCATAAGTATCTCGTAAGACCACACCATAAATACAGACGATGGGTTTTTACCTTATGATAACCAAAACATTTCATACCAAAATCCTCTAATATTATAATAGTGTCCAGTACAAATACTTATTTGGATAACTGAAATTGTTACATTAATTAAATTCTTGCAATATTTGGCTCTACAATCAAAACCATAAAGGCACGTATTGGAGAATCGATTCCATCTGAATGACTAGGCATTGGGGTACCACCTGTCACAGTACACGTCTAGAATAACATACTGAGAACCACGCCCGATCTCCTACAACACAAGACCGGACTGACCCTGACCTGGATAGTCCGAGTAAGATTTCCCCATGGTTGGGATCAACAACCACCACATAGTCGAATAAAAGGGACTCCAGATAGGTGTAACCTTACCCTAATTGGGTGCGACCCACTTAGCGTTGCTGCATCTCTCTTGATTTTCAGTCATTTTCGGTTGATGAGGGTCGAGGCTAAGCATTACTTTTCCAAGGATAATTTTACTTAGAATGCTCATCTTCCTCCAATGATAATGTACTAATAGCATTCATCCATACAAGTCCGTTCCCAGTCGGAATGCAACCGAAGGGACTGTTCCTACTACATCCATTTTGGAATCACCCTCAGGATTAGTAGCGATTAGCCCTTGCACTTCACTGCTCCATCTTCGTCTCCATGCTCTTGTATTCATTACACAAACGTACTTGTTGGATCGAAGTGATCCAATCCGAGTCTCTTCGAAACAACATTCGATATTCTCGGTAAACTCAACCCATGGTTCTCTAGGAAATAAACAGACGAAATAAAACCGGAGATCACTTCCTAACCGTTAGTGGACGGATTTCCTTATAAACATCCTAGAAGAACGAAATGAGTTCATACATACAGTATAATAACTCGAACGGTAACTGTACCATATAATCCCCGTACTTCTTTTAGATATTCCCAAAGTTATATTTAGGTCCAGATTCGATAGTCGGTTATTTAACTATCAAATAAACAATCAATTCAACCAAATGCTTCCATTTCACCGGAAACTCCAAATCTCTTTTAATTTAATTTAAGCAAATTAAATCTCTTTATCCAAAATATACACTTATCTTAATCGAGTTAAGTAAATTCGCTAAAGCTTCTCTTTCAAAGATAAACCTTTTTAAAATAATTTGGAAAGCACCACTGCAATATAAACCCATGGATGATAGCTCAATGGTTACGTCTCTATCCAAGAGAAATTCAAGACTTAGCTACAGACACTCACTGCCTTCGATGATGCCATGCGAGTATACCAATACTCTCCGAAACTTTATTTAAAAAAATTCAAAATAATACTTGTGAAATTTCTATAATTATCCTCCAAGTAAATTTTAGGCAAAAGCTACTTTTTTAAATAAAGCTATTATATAAAATATAAATATTTAATAATATTTCTTTAAAATAAAATGTTGATTAAGCCTTTTGTAATAATAATTAACTACTATAAATAACTTCATTTTTTAAACACTTAAATAAAATGTTGAACAATTAAATAATAGATTTTCTGAAAAACATTCTTGTAAACACCTTTAAATATTCTAATTAATACTTTAAAATCTTTCCTTTTTAAAATAACTTAACTTCTAAGAAAAAAATACATTTTTAACTCCAATATAGCCAATCTAATCATTTATTAATCCTTCACGATTTATCTCTAGTTTAATTTACATTCCAATCCCGTAAGTTTCTTTTCTCACACTTCTAAACATAAAACTGCTTTTTATTTCTAAAACGATTTACCTATCTTCTTTTAAATTCCCACCGTGATTTTATAACCTAAAAATAATCCATTCATATTTTACTTCACTTTGCATTATAAACCTCGTTTATAATTCCCATAATCTCATCTCCCATTATCATTAGTTTCACAGCACTTAATCTATTTTAGATTGATTCTTTAAATTAAATTCCATTTAAAAGTTAATTTCCTAATACATTCCAAAATCCACTAATTCCATATCTCACTTCCTTTTTATGTTTTAAAGTCTTATTTAAATTTAAAACATCAATTCCATATATTAATTTTAATTTTCCTTTTTGTTTTTCCAAACTATTTTAAATCTCAATTCACAAAACCTTTTACACTTAAAAAATCACTTAAGATTTATTATTAAAATCCTTTTGTTTGTATTAGTATCATAATCCTGGTTTCCCATATTTTAAAATCTCTGCTTACAACATTCCGAAATTACTAAATATAAATTTAAACCAAACTATTTATTTTTCCCAAATTCATTACTTTTTAATTTATCCATCTTTACTATAAATATGTTTACTTTAAATTCTTCTTTTTATTTTCCTTTAAAAATTCAACATTCATATTTTTTTAGTATTTTAAAATACCAAAATGTATCCAGAAATTCCATAGCATCCAATAAATTCAATTCCAAATATAATCTTTCACGGATTATTCAAATAAACCTTTTTACTGAACATGACAATAATTTTCCACATTTTTGAGGAATCCAGTTGGACCCCCCAGCCTGTTTTCCCTACATCCAGAAATGTTAGCACAGTATAAACATACCAATCCCACTTCGAGTGGGATATCACGGTATATAGGATCATCCGCTATTATGTGGGATGCGTAGGATCTCATTCGCTATATAAATGCGGGAATATCAATCACTCCAATATATATATATATATATCCCACTATATATAATATCACATTCAACTGATAAATATTTATCAATTTAACAACCAATCAATAATTAATCTTACTATTAAAATTAATTGCGGTAAATCCAAAGTTGAGTGAGATTTAACTCACCTTGATTTTTATCGCTTTCGCGTTCCATTTTTAAATGAATCTGGACACATTTTAAATTGTCTGAATTTCCCAGAAGCTCCAAACTCGTACAACCCGATTCCTGTGCATAGATGCCGACGATACGATCCCAATGTAAGTCGAATCGTCGAAAACGAACCTCGTACGCATGAGATACAAATTTATATGCTGATGATAATTTTATTTTAAACTAATCATTAATTTAATTCAAAACTTTTGAACCTACCCCAAAATCAAACCCGGCCGGCTACCCTAACTTATTCTTCCCCCTGACTTCTTTCGCCTGTATCTTCCAGCTTTGTGCATGCGTGCATACTTCAACTGACACTGCAAACAACCAGCCGTAACAATCAACCAACACTGCCGATGAACTCTCCTCCATGTGCTCGACTCAATGGCGCCACCACCTTCCCCTTCGCTACCAAAAATCGAACGTGTCCTGAAGCATCTCGTGCACAGCTTCCCCCTCAAAGTCATAACCACCAACGAATAGCGCGCGCCACCAGAATGCTACCCTAAGTGCTAACCACCACCACAAACTCGAAAATCAAATCCATATCTTGAATCAAGGACCATAGCTCACCTTCTCTAGACTTTGTTCGCCATCCCCATATCGATCATTCCTAACCAGTGTTGCACCAACCACAAAGCATACCAAGTCGAAGCAAAAGAGAGGACATGAAATTTACAACTGGTTTCAGGATTTTACAATGAGTATTAAATTTTGAAAGTTTCACTTCTACTTTTTTTTCCTTTGTTGAGCTCGGCTATATTTAAAAAGAAAAATGAAGGGGCGTGATGAGATGGTTTCATGTAGGGGGCTGTGTACAGTGATTTGAAAAAGCAAAAAGCTGGTGCGAAGAATTTGACCAGTCAACATACATACATACACACATACATACATACATATACATACATACATACATATATATATATATTATTTAAATTTTTAAACGTCTCGAATTCACAACTTAAAATTTTGACCTTCTATCGAGGTGTACCGCTAGGCGTTTATAATGTTATACCCCAATTGCGAATGCAATGGAAAAAGTTTCGAGTCCTAATTCGACCGTATGGAGAAGATAGCTTTTTGGACCCAATTATTATATTGGATTTCGACATAAATTTCAGCGCATTTATATACCATACGGCCAAACGATAACTCCAAACATTACAAAATTGGAAATCCGATAATAATACGCTATTATAGATCTAATGGATCTTGTTTGGCCGAATTCCAAGACTATGCCCCAGAAGGCTATTTTAAATGTCAATTCGAATGATATATTTTTAAAGCTGAAAAAATCACTTTTAAATTCAAATTTAAAACTTCTATTATCTTCAGTATTATTACTATAAATTTTACAAGCCTTCAAATTATTTTTAACAAGCTTGAAACTCAATGTTCTATATTTTATTCAATTTCCAATTATTTAATTCAATAATTAAATTATCCAATAAATATAGATATTTGAAATTCCAGTTAAAAAATTACTTTTAAATATTTAAAATCAATTAAATATTCCAATTTCAAATATCCAAAATTTCGGATCGTTACAACTTTGGTCGAGATGGGAGACTATCATTATAGTTTTGTTTAGTGTTCAGATAATCATTCCTGTTGTTCATCGAAGCATCTTGGTTTGGATATTGGTTTATGGCTTCGCTAATTTTGAGATGATTTCCACCATATTTTGAGATGATAGTCTATTAAGGACTTGATATTATTTATGACATGGTGATTTTCTTTATGCCTTACATATGATAGTTTTAGGCATATTTCGAGATGATTCCCACCATATTTTGAGATGATAGTCTATCAAGGACTTGATATGGTTTATGAAATAGTTATTTGCTTTATGCCTTGCATGTGATTGTTTTGGGCTTATTGTTGGTTCTCTTTTGATGCATGTCATATTGTTATTATTTTTATTATCATGTCTCTCATGCTTTTTATTATTTGTAACCTGACCCGTTTGTTATATTTTTATATAATACTCGGGTCAGGCGGAGACCATGCAGGTAGCAGGGCTTAGCTTTTAGACATGGCTAGCAAATGTTAGACTTATATAACTTTTGTGATAGATGCATGTTGTATGTATGGATTTTGTTGTGTTAGAGATTCATTTTACTTGTATATTTTGGCTAGCTAGTATTACTTGATGGCGTTGTATTAGTATTATGTGAGCCTTAACTTGTATTTTTGTAGGCTCACAACTATGTTATGACATTTATCCTTTCGATGTGATCTATGATATATCTTGGATATCTATTATATTTTATATTCAACTGAATATATTGAGCCTTCATTTCATTGCTTTGTGCCGATACTGTTCACGTCATTTTATTATTTGTTGAGGTGTATTAGACGTGTCAGTATTAGCCCGAAGTAATTCCACGATGATCGCTCCTTTCAAAGCCTTATTATCCTGATTAGCGGAGAATATATTCATAATATTCTTTATTAATCTGGGTATAAAAGTGGGGTGTTACAATACCTATTATTGTTGTGGTATACACTCACATGCATCACATCTACTTGATTATTTATATTTCATACCCTAGACATTATTATAATATCATTCGATTTTCTAACAGAAATGGCTTGCTTATTGTAAGGTAAAAACCTGTTTATGTTTATTGGTAGTGTGTTCTTACGAGATACCTTTATTTTTTGAAGGGTTTTATAAATATAAAAATCCATATGATTTGAGTTTCTCATGCTACTTTTACCATACTGATCAAGATGTTATTTTCTTATAATGCTCAGGTCAGCCCTGAGTATATTTCTAGATTTAGCTGACACTTTGGAGCTTCAGGAGATGAGCTAGATGCCTCCAAGACCAATTCACATATTTATTTACTTCTACATTACTTGTCTTATATCTATGAGCATTTGTAAGGATAGGATATTATAACTGTCCAGGCTGATGATATGTTAGTTTATTCTAATTGTTGTTGGTATATTAAAGTTTCATTTTTGGTAAAGATCTATTCATTATATCATATTATCGTTCTTCATGTGAGATTATTATATTGTGTTCTTCTTTCTTGTTCTACTTTTTTCATTTTCTTTTACCTCAACGTTCTATCTTTCTAGCACTTTGGTTCTCGACATGTGAATACCGTGGATGTATTAGTGTCAATGTTCGGAGGTCAAAAAGGTCGTTCTGGTATCAGAGCTGAAGGTTAAACGAGAATCTTGGCTTTGGTGGGGTATAACTCATTTAGAAATAGGGTAATGGAATGCCTTATTATGAGTTGAGTGTACTATATGTATGAGAGTGCATACTTATTATTAAAAAATGTTTTGTGTTGATTAATCTGTTGAGTGTTTTATGGATTTCAGTTAATAAATATTGCTAGATTATTGGTAGGAATCTCTAAACACATGAACAAGACAAACCAACACAGTATTATGTTAAAATTGGTAAATGAATAAATTTATCTATGATTATATATTATATATAAAAGAATAATTTTCAAAAATTGACATAGTTATTTATGATATGTTTGTTTATTAGGAAATGATAATATTCAATTATTATCATATATTGTTTGTTGATTTTTGAATTGTGCCTGACCAATTTATGAGCATTTTTATCTTTTCACTACATGGGTTGGGTAGATAATAACTTGTGGGAATATTGAAATGAGTACCTTATGAATTAAGTTTCATGGTTTGACTATAAGGCGTTCAGTGACAATATTGGGTTAAAATTTAATTTTAATAAAAGTTGTTTATTATAGTCTTTGAGAAAGGTAAGATATTTAAAAAATAAATATTTTTAAAATGATTTTATACAAGGAAGTGACTTTATATAAGTATGGTCTATAAGATATAGTTTATAAATAAGAAGGATTTACACCGAGATTTTATGAAATTAAATCCTAACGTTTTCGAAAATTTTCTTTCAAAGTTTGTGACGTGAAAATAATACTAGTATGATTTGAAAGTAGTTATGAATAGAAATGTCTTCACATGGGTTTTAAAAGAGACAAAAAGTATTGAACTCACTTCTGTCGTTGTAAAATAATTCTAATGATGACTGCAGCATCATCGGTGTTCATCTTTGAGTTTTGAAGTGGGGCATACTACTATATTAGCTTTGGTACAAAGTTTTTTGGTAGAATATATTTTGATTTAAATTCTGAAAGTATGATTTGATATACAAAAGCTATAAGTACATATTATTTGAAAATGATTTGAAATAAAACCTGTGTTTAATTCTTAAGTTTTCGGTTAAGTTATATTATGGACGCATGTATCATATGCATTTGGATAGTTTGGTTGGGCATTTGATCTGTTTGTTAGTACCTCTCAAGTATTGGGATAAAATGGAATTTCCGGCAATTTTGGATCGTCGAAAACTGTGATGGCCCGCCATTTTGAACATCAAGTCATTCAAAAGATGAATTATCAATGAGGTATAATCTGAAGAAATAAGATACAGAAGAGAACAATATATAGGATCTCACAGCTAATAACATAAATAGTTCATGAACCTGTTTTACAATATACATTTGATTCTCGTTTTATGATATAATCCGAGTTATAACAATAATAGTTCAATTAATAATGCGTTGGAATATTATTAGTAAATACGATAGTCTTCAAAATGATGTATTCGTCTCCAAGAAATAATTGTCTCTAAAGAAACTGAAACGACTCAGGCTGAACGAGCATGATGAATAACAAATACTCGAGTAAGAACTAAGAATTCTCATTTAAGTTAACTCAAATCTGAAAGTGACTACTATGTGGCTAGTTATCATTTAGGATCATGTAATATGGAATGTATGATAATCTAAATGCGGAAACAGATCATAATAGTAAAGTAAATAAGAATAAGCACATTAGGAGTTTTTATACTAGTTTGACTTCCCATTCTAGGTCCTATCCCAGACTTCCCTCTGGAATTTCACTCAATGACCCATCACTTAATCCGGAGGAATAGGTAAACAACACCTGAGCAGCCGAACAGGATTTTTCCGCCTCAACAACTGAAACGGACTTTTTTGCCTGATACAAACTAACAGGACTTCTATAGTTTCAATAAGTTGTTTGACACTTTGTGTTCTTGATAACACCGAATTGTTTTTGATAGCACACCCTTCCTATAATCTTTTCCTTAAGTATATATTATGTGTGTAAATATTAGAAAGGAAAATATTGCTTCGAATCAAAGAATAAGTTAATTAATTCAGATATTCAAGCAATATATAGATTGTGATTGCTTATAGAATGTAGAGATAGATAGTAGAGAATATAGCAAGAAATAAAAATAAAAATTGGTGATTTGATAAGTTATTCTAACGTTTTATATAGTGAACAAATAATTACAACTATTCACGAAGAGTTTCGATCAAAAGATGCAGCCATATCTCTTCAATTTGAATCATAACTCTTCGTAGATAGAAGTGTCTCTTCAGTAAAAATGGCTGTTAGAGTTGGTCAGTTGACTGGGGAAAATGATTAGTCGACTGAAAGTTCAAAGACAGTGAAAAACACTGCATATCTGTGTGTTGAGCATGGTCAGTCGACTGGCTATTTTCGGTCAGTCGACTGAATTTGAAAATATAAACGTGTATACACATGTGCACAAGTTCAATAGGCTGTTTATAGATATTCAGTTGTCTAATGACTTTGTTCAGTCGATTGAATTCTGTTGATAATTAAAAATCACCATAGCTCATTTGGTTAGAGCACTTTCCTTCTAAACTAGTGACCCAGGTTTGAGCATCGCTCCATGCATTTTTTGAAAACTCAATTTTGATTAAGATATGCATGCAAGTTTATTTGAATGTAAATGATGATTCTTGAGGAAATATTTTAACAAAACACTAAACTAGAATTTATATAAATATTTGATGACTCTTATTAAAATGTATAACTATATGAATCATACTTTGAGTCATTGAGTCCAGATGTTGTCGTAATCGTAGATTCGTGAATTGTTGTTTCATGTCAGTAATCAAAACCTATGATCCAACAAAATCATGAGTAAAATATGCAAAATAACTTGAAAGATATTATAGGATTTTTTATCTCCTAAGGATCCATTAAACCATCTACATGTAGTAGATATGATACATATGTAATGTCCACCAGTAATATAAATATTAAAATAGCGCTAAGGCTTTACATTAATCCGCCTTAACACATTTTAAGCATGTAGTCTATATAGATACTGTAATATAACCAGTAATGTCGGTAGCCAGTGAGTCTCGCATAGGAATAATCATATGACAAGGCACATGAGGCAATGCCTAAGATATGATACTATCGTTTTGCTTTCTCTAAATGGCCGTAACCCCTAACGGCGGACCGCATCCATCAATCCAAGATCAAGGTGTACCAACCAAGTACAAAATCAAGATAGTAGTATGAGTGAAAGATGCCGGCTAGAGGTAGCGATCCTCGTTAGCCAGGTATAGCTCCTGTTTTAGTCATTTCAAATTGACAAAAGCCTCGGGTTCATCGATTATTGTTCTCTTACTTCATTCCAACAAACGTTCGCTAATTCAACCTCTATATTCTGGATAACATCCTTTGCATACATAGTTATTAAAGTGATTCTAGTAAATGGCAGAGAGTATGCTTTATCCGGTCCCAGTCTCTTTAATAACCCATCGTTCATTTTATAATAGTATTCCATTTTTCCATTTTAATTTTTACAGAAAAATCTGCATAGAATTCAGAAATTGTTCAACATAAAAAGTTCTTTATTTTACTACAGAAATCCACAGAATTTTTCTAGAAAATTCCAAAAAAAATTTTATTTTTCATAGTCGAAATACATCTTTGGTAATTTATTTTTCAAATCATATTTTTGGCCGAAATAATAAAACTATATATTCTAATTTTTCCACATAACAATATCAGATGTCCAAAGGTTTTTTCCTACCATTCAATGTTCACAATATCTATATGGCAAGAAATATAATTTTAATAATTCAACAAGGTTGTAACGGGTGCATATCACAATCAATGGTCTAACATATATATAATGACAACATCAATTATTAACATATCATAGGCCTACACGTGCAGTAAAATTCTTAATCAACTCAACTATACACATATCACAATAATTATCGACTATCACATGTTAGGGCATTCAACTAGCAGTGGCATTCAATTTTTATATTAATTTAAACATAACAATATAATTTATCACATCATGATGTTTTTTTAAATTGCAGTAGAATTAATAATATTTCATGAGTTTAAATACTCACCTCGTACGAAAAACTGAAAATTGCATGATACGAGTAATGATACGAATCCGGATCTTACCATGCATGAACAATTTAAATCGAATCTAACACAACCCTTTGGACACGCGTTTATGGACATGAATACTATTTAGTGGCTGGTGCAAACTCGGGGGATATTGGTACGTGGCGTTACTGCTATAGGGTAGTGGATAGGAGACAAAAGGAGAGGGTGGTCTATAGTGTAGGGTAGGGTGAGCTTGGGTTTGGCATACAATGGTAGAGGAGGCGGTGTGTGGAAGAAGTGGCGGAGGTAGAGAAGGAGACCTAGGTTAGTAGTGGAGTGTGTAAGTAGTAGTTTTGACGAGGCAATGGAGCTTTTGGCGGCATGGGGCTTAGGTTGAGGCAGATCTTGAAGGGACTAGGTGGTAGAGGATGGAGGGAAAGAGGGGTCTCAGGTCGGTGGTTATAGGTAGGGTAGAGGTCAATGAGGGTGGTAGTGAGGATAGGGTGCAGGAGAAGGTGAGGTGGAGTCTTGGTGGCAGCAAGCGTGAGATAGAATTTTGGCAGTTAGGGGTGAGGTGGAGTTTTAGGTAGCTAGGTGGTAGGGAAGAGGTGGAAAGGCCGAAGTGGGGTGGAAGCGTAGGCTATTCATGGAGAAGTGGGTGGCGTTGGCAGTGGGTGGAGATGGATGTTGGCGGTGTATGGATCCGGTGGTGAAGGTTTATATTAGATGCACAAGGTTTTATAAAAGTGACGACTGTGTAAATTCGAAAGTGGAAATATAAAGTTTGGTTTTGGATCTGAAAAGTGATGTAAAAGGTAGATAACAAGCAGGAGAGACACAGTTCGTGGCCCAAAAAAAAGTATCACGCACAAAGAAAAAGTCTCCACAATCTTATAGGTACAAAAATGTCTATGCACACTATTCAATTTTAAGGGTCCAGATTCAATATACAGGGACCGTAATAATAAGAAATAATAAAAAAATGCCCCCATAACAAAGTAACAAATAAAAGAAGCATAGTAACTAAAAGAATTGAAACTATTCCGACACTGATTTACATCTCGATTCAAATCCCGACGTCTGTCCATCGGATGTCCAAACACCGAAATAAAAATACCGCTATGATCAGTGAGGGGAGATAAACAATATGACAAGCTTAAATATGTCCTACAATAATTGTGTCAAAAATCCACTTTTACTTCCAAATACACTATCGCAAAATGTATAAACAATCTTTAAATTTCAATAAATGGAGTTAGAAAGATCAATATTGATGAAACAAACTTTGATGTTTTAATAGGATAACTTTCTTGAACATTTTTATGTAAAAATATTTTTATGTCGAAAAACAATATTTTTCACTAAATTATTATGTGATTCTGAATCAAAATTGAAAACAGAACAAGTTTCCAAAATAAACAAACTTAAATTTTATTTTTAAATTAAACTTATTAAAACACATTTTTATTCATAAAATTTTAATTTTTAAATACTGTTATTCAAAATCATTGTTTAATTTGATAATTTGAAATTGTTAAAAATTATGGGTCGTTACAATCTCCCTCACTCAAAATGTATCGCCTTCGAAAAGGAACGAAATAAAGAATCTAACATTTTGATATATTTTACTAAAATAATCAACTTATACAACATTTAAACTTCTTACTTAAGTTTTCTCTAAATTTAAAAATAATAATATTTTTTTATTTTTAAAATACCTTTCGAAATACTTGTATATATGCTTGATGTCTTAATAGGTTTACAATTCATTTCTCACTTTTGAGACCTAAAAAGGAAATCTGATGATGCTATAGTCATCACCATAATTATTTCAAGTAACAAGTGTGAGATCCATTAATATTAACAGTCCCTTGAGGGATGTTACATCCATCTTGTTCATATAGAATTTAATCTACACATTGTCCAGATGTATGCCTTAAACCTCTAAGTACTTGGTAAACCGTTTTAACACCTATGAAATACTTGAAAAAACTTTTCTTTCATAAAAAACAGATGTTCAAAAAAAATCTCCAACATACCATATCATGAATAAAAAATTTCTAAATCATTTCTTCCATGTCATAAAATTTCAAATGGAATTTTTTTTATATATAATTGTTTTATATGATATCCCTAAATTTTATAGTTGAAGATAATTTATGTAAAACTCATTTATTCCCAAATCAATAATCTTCAAAATTTCAATACTTTACAGAAGTTCATTTATAAAATTCCTTACTTCAAGTCAGGTAAATCTCATTTATATATACTATTTAATATTCACATTAGATATCAAATTTGCATGTTGTCAAGTTTTGATACAAAATACCTTACTTTAATATAAGAGTACTTTCATATAAATTACTAATTTAAAACCCATTCCAAGTGTCTCAACACAATAGTTTCAAAACTGAATATAAAATTAAATTTACTTTTTTCATGCAACCTGTTATTCCATCTAAGAGTTTATCTTAAGTCTACCATATGTGCATGTAATGAATTTAAATATATGAATCCAATTATCACTCTTTAAAAGGTTAAACATATACAACAATAAAAATTGCCCAAATAGCAACATTTTATTTACTTAATTTATAACTGTAATTATAACAAGCATGCAAATCAAACAATCATGTAAACGCTAAGGCATGACCAATATAGATGTTTATAAGAAATGTAAAGTAAGTTGTCACTATAAATTAACGTTCAAACCAACGTTCCTAATTAATCATAATTATTCAATTCATCAAACCAAATTAATTGATATTTAATCAATAATATCCTTAATTATCATTAATGTTATCAACGTCTAAATTATTATCATTAATTATCATTTACTTAAAAATCTTCCAAAACTATTTTCAAAATTAATGAGACTTTAGTTCAAATAAATAATAACTTAATATTTTTTTATTATTTTCATAAACCATGTTACATAAATCAAAATCATATAGATCATATTTATAAAGATCATTTAATTTTCATAAATTAATTTTTAGAAATATTTCTTAAAATCATTAACCTTTACAAACAAATAACTTCATATCCTTGATAAAATGGAATTGATATTTTCATAAGTATCATTCTTAGAATGAAATTAATATTTTACTAAATATTATATCTATGAAATGAAATTAATATCATACTTGTAAAATGAAATCATTATTTTCACAAATATATTTTTCATATTTCAAATTCTTCAGAAAATCCGTTAATTTAGGAATACTTTCTTCCTGAAAATCATTAAACAAAGTCTTTTAAAGAAAATTATTCCAAAAAAAATATCTTTTCTTAAAATTTTAGTAAACTTCCTTTATTTATAATTTTCGTTATATAAATTCCATGCAAAACAAAGTTTTAAATCTTTGTCCAAATTATCTTTTTCCTTTAAAATGAAATTCTATCATTTACAAATTTCCATTTTATAAATCATATTCACATAAATTTCCTTTATATAGCATCCTTAAATTTTATAGATAAATACTTTACAAATCCTTTGGAAAAATGTTTATTAAATACTATTAAATATCCTTATGAAAACTATTTCATAAATATTCATTTATTTAACAATCTTTTTTCCAATTTATTCTTTACTCTTAAATGTCTTTTAAAAATATCACATGTTTAAAGATACAAGTATAAATCAAAAGTATTTCATTTAGAACCTATAGTTAATAAAGATAAGTGATATTAACAAATTTTAGTAAAACATTCTTATAAATAAATTTCTTATTTTTTTATTCTCAATTATTTTTATAATTATTTTTAACTTCCAAATACTTTTTATCAAAGACATAGTATATTCATAAGTATAGATTATTTACTTAAAGATATATTTAAAAGGGATTAAAAACAGATGTATATAAAAACATATCTTATGATAAAACCCTTATTCTTTTCGTTAAATTTATATTCCATGTCACAATTTCAAATGGAAAATACTCCGAATCAAATTATAAGTATTTCAATAAATAAATTTATTTAAACCAAGTTTCACAAATTCAAAATCTGAGATGTTTTAAATAAATGTTATCGAAGGCATTTACTACAATAAACTCTTTAAAAAAATTATATAATTTATATCGTTTTATATCCAAATTTATTTTCAAAATAAAACTTATATAGTACAAATATTCTTACAATATTCCATAAATATTTCCTAATTTGGAATTTTTTCAAGGGTTTTAAAATAATATCTTATAATAATCATATTAGAAAAAATGTTATCAAAAATAGTTTTAAACGGGTTTTATAGTAAAATTACTTTAATGTCCAAGGATTTGTTAAATTCATTTTTTTAAATAAATCTAAACTTAAAAATGTGAAGAACATATTTAATTGGTTTTAATCATAAAATTAAGACATACTATACTCAACTTTTTAGAATAATTATACTTCAAATCAAGAGTGTAAAATTTCTGTATCTTTCATAAATAATTTGTAAAATACGCATTTGAATATTTATTTTTCAAATCATTGGAACACTTCTCTTAAGATTATTATTAGAAGATACTTATATAAAAAAAAATACAAGTATGCTCTCTCTAACATATTCTTAACTCATAATAGGGCATTCCATTATTCTATCTTTTAATGAGTTTACCCCCAACATGCTTAGGTGTTCGCTCATCAAAAGCTTTGATACCAATTGTGACGACTCGCTATTTTGAACATTAATAGTATTTCAAAAAACATATTATCAATGGGCTTTTATTTTAAGAAATAAGATACAGAAGAGAACAATATAGAGAATCTCACAGCGGAATGAAAACATATAACAATAACATAAACAGTTTATGAAGCTATTTTACAATATACATTTGATTCTTGTTTTACAATATATTCAGAATTATAACATTAATAGTTCAAATAACAATGCAATGGAATATTACTAGTAAATACGATTATCTTCAAAACACCGTCTTCATCTCCAAGAATTAACTCTCTCCAAACAAACTGAAACAATGCAGGCAAACCCAAGCATAATGTAAAACACATACTCGAATGATAACTAAAAATTCTCAAGTAAGTTAACTCAAATCATGTATAAAATTTGCAAAATAACTTAAGAGATGTGACAAGATGTTTTATCTCCTTAGGATCCGTTAAGCTATCTATATGTAGTAGATACGATACCTATGTAATGTCTATCGGTAATATAAATTTAAAATAGCATTAAGGCTTTACATTAATCTCCCTTAACACATTTTTAAGCATGTAGTCTATGCAGGTTCCATAACACAACCAGTAATGTCGGTAGCCATTAATTTCCTTATAGGTACAGTAATAAAACAATATGGTAGTGGTCTTGCTTAGGTATAATCATATGACAACGCACGTGAGGTAGTGCCCAAGTTAGGATACTATAGTTTTGCTTTCCCTGACTGGGCATAACCCTTAGTGGCTGACCGTGTCCATCAATCCAAGATCTAGGTGCACTAATCAAGTTCAAAATCAAGATAGTAATAGAAGGGAAAGATGTCTGCTAGAGGTAGCGATCCTTATTGGCCAGATATAGCTCTTGTTTTAGTCATTTCAATCTGACTAAGTGTCGCGGTCATCAATTATTGTTCTCTTACTTCCTTCTAGCAAACGTTTTCCAACTCAACCTCTAAATTCTAGATAACATCCTCAGCAGTTTCAACAAATTACAAAGAGGGTGCCATTATCCGGCTCCAGTCACTTTAATAACCAATTGTTCATTTTATAAAAGTATGTCGTTTTGTCCATTTTAATTTTTACACAAAATCCATATAGAATTTCAAAACATGTTTAACATAGTTTTTTTTCATTTTACTTCAGGAATCCACGGAGAAAGTTCTAGAAATTTTCAAAAATATTTATTATTATTCATAGTCGAAAAACATCATATTTTACACTAATTAAATTATAAAAAGCCTAAAATTTAGCGAAAAATTCCAAATTAAATTTTAGATTTCTTAGAAAACATTCTAGAATTTTTAGTAAAATTTTAGTTTTTTCCAAATCGATCTAGTAATTTTTCCAAATTTCCAAATGTCTAATTTCAAAGATTAAATCATTAAAATTATTCGATGACCGAAATAAATTTATCTCCCTTTATTAAATATTCTCCAAATAATATGTTAAACTTATAAAAAAATATCGAGCCAAAGTAATTATATTTATAGAAAAACAGTTTTACAATAAAGTTATTTTCTTTAAAATAAATTAAAAAATACCTAGATGGCCGAATTGAATATCGGTTTCTTTACAATATATGTTCATTTATTATCATAAAGCCATAGAAAAATTTCCAAGTCCAAATAACAAATTTTCATAAGCTATACATTTATTCATATATGACTTAAAAAATTCATAAGTAAAAATATATATGTAAATTTTTGCCAAATAATTTAACTAATTTGTTCAAATATTTACTTTACATAGCATATAAAAATCACAGACATAAACATATTTATTTGTGAAAGTTTTTCAAATAAAGACAAAACTGCAATTTGTTTGTCAAACCACATTTTGGCCAAAACAATGAAACTATATATTCTAATTTTTTCACATAACAATCTAAGATATCTAAAGGTTTTATCCTACTATTCAGTGTTCGAAATATCCACATGACACGCAACATAATTTCGATAATTCAACAGGGTTGTAATGGGTGCATATTACAATCAATGGCCTAACGTATATATATCAATGCCATCAAGTATTAACATATCAATGCCCACTCAATCATTTGGATTCTTTTAATAGAATCCTAGATAGTCACAGGTTTCATCGTTCCTAGAGCTTCTCCATTAATGATTAGATCTGAACTCTACAATGGAGCTCTAAACAAAATCTATTTCTAAGTCAATCTCCTTAGTTTCTATTAACTAGAAGCTCTTTATTATTTATATATCATTTATTATTTATATTTCAATCAATACGATATTAAAAAATATGAAAATAATGCTTTATTACAATACCTTTTATTTATATGAGGTAATTCATAGACCATACATATTGGAATTATATATATTGATATTTTTATTCTCTTATCTATCACCTTTCCATTTATCTACATCCCTTTATTTTTTATAATTCAAATCCACAATCATATTTTTATTATGAACAACTCCAGTTTTTACAACTATATAATTGATCCAGGCAGTGACTCTTTTTAGGATCTCGACGATATGAAGTAATAAATTAGTTAATAGTTTTTAATTTTTTTTATGCAGTAGTTGTAGTTATTGAATTAATATTAGGGATCAGCTACTTCATTTGTCAACTTTATCTGATCTTATATTTCTCTGAAGCATGAGTTCTATAACAAGGTATTAAACCTATGGATCTATTCCTAGTTTTTTTTGGTGAAAATGTAGTCTTAGTTCTAAAAAAAGAATATAGAAATAGAATTAAGGATCCCATTTAGAATTATATATATATATATATATATATAATAGAATAAGTAAATGGGATTTCTCAATATCTTAATTGGTATCAAAATTGACTATTCGTTCCTCCCTTATAAATGTTTGTAATCGAGTAAATAGCTCTACGAACGACCAAATCAGATCGAATTCGAAAGTGGAATAATTTGCATATGTTATGAATTCATCACCACTTTGTACGAAATCGTTAGGTATGAATATATCATATACCAGTGACTCGATTGGTGAAATAGTCTCTCTCTCTCACTGTAAAAAAATTTGATCATAGGCTTAACAAATGCCCAACTGTTACTTCTAATCCAGTTTTGACTATCACAGCTCTTGATGCCTCTATGGCAGAAAGATGGACTATACTTAAGGTCAATTTCCTAAAAATCTGCTTTCATTAGTTCTGTCAATGGATGTTTTTGGATGTGGATAGTGCCATTTTCGCATCTACATCCGAAATCATTTTGAGATATCAGAAATCTACATCCATGGTTATGGACGGATATCAGATAATTATCCTATCCCTTAACAACCAATAATTCAAGAATTATAAAATGAAAATTTTAGTTTAGCATAAATATTTATCAATCTCATTGGTTATAAAAGTGTTAAAAATTAACAAATATGATGATAACAAGTAGTTTTGAATAGTTAAAAAGAATTAAGTGCATATAATATAAACCATTAACATAAAAAAATAGTAAACAAATATCTTTCACTATACTAAACTACACATAATTTGAACTATAATCTTGACAAAAATCGGGAGAATAATTTTCAGATGCGGATGTCTTTGTATCCGCATTCGCATCCGTTTTTCCAAATATCGGATATTTATCCAACTTTTTAGATGCGGACAAATTTCAGATTTTTCGGGTACCCATTGACAGCCCTAGCTTTGATGGGCTAAATTTTCTTCCTTCCATCCATACAATTTAGGGAGTGCTAAAGCGAGTTCACTTACATAATTCAATGATGTGTTTGTGCAGCATGAGCATTCCAGCACTTAGCCGAGAAAATCTCTGAGGTGCCTACTAAAAGGCAACATGAAATTGATCGTCTTAAGTTGGAGGCGCCCATGATAAAGACATAATCAAACACCAAGATGATGAGGTTACAAAGTTGACAACAAAGCTAGCCGGGGAAGAGAAGAGTGTAAAAGAAACATCTGAAGCAGTTAGTTATTTGGAAATGACTCACAAAAAGGATCTAAATGCTGCCCTTAACCATAGCGGTGTGCTTGCTCTAGAGAAGAACACACTACAAAAAGAGAAAAACTCTCTAGCCCACCGCATTAAGGAATTCAAAGAACTCCTTAAGTAAGAGAATGAAAAAACTCGAAGCTCGGGAGGAGTCTCAAAGATATTCTTAAGACGTCGTCGAAGCTCGAGAACTGAAAATTAAACTTGATAAGCAACTCGCCCAAATTGAAGCTCTCAAGGAAGAGGCAAGGGAAGCTGGCCATAATGAAGCAAGAGAAGAAACCGAGGCCCGGTTGGAGGATGCTAAAGAGGCTGACTGAAATGAGATTAAGGACATGTTCGATTTTCTGATTGTCAAATACAATGCTAATGTCCTAATCCATTGTGATATGAGTTTTTTTAGAGAGGGCTACCTCGAATTACTTGTTGAGGCTTGGGAATATATCATTGAAATGAAGAAAAAAGCTCCTGTCGAAGCTAATTTGGATGAGGAGAAACTAGTACGAGAGATCCTTTATGGGAATGGACCTTTAGATCTTGCTGTTGTAAGACTCCAATACTTTGATATTTTAGCACCCTCAAGTAAATTGAAAAACAATGCTAAAGCTTTGAAGTCTGAATCTAAAGGTACCCCTTCACTTCAAACAGCTGGAGTATCAGTTTCACTTGCCCAGAATAGGATTTGAGCTATGATCCAGACTAACCTGGTTATCAATCAAAGGTGCTAACTTCTATTCAAGAAGGGAGCACTTCGACAACAACTAAAAGTCGACCAAAAACAATATCCTACTCTTCCCTCCATTATTTGAGAGGTTTCATTCCTCATGCCCAATAGTAAGGGCTTATTTTCTTGTTCTCGCAAATCTGTAGGTCTTCCAGGTCCTAGTCAAACTCCAACAAGTAGTGCCGCTATGGAGAAAGAACTGACATTTACGGAAATTTCCACAGCTATCGACATTCCAGGGCCCAATGCTCAAGTTATTGGAGCACTTGATGGTGAAAAGGCCGACGATCAACCACTGCCAAATGAATCTGATGATGATTCAATCACGGGTGCCTCAAAACACACTGATAGGCTTAGCTTGAAGGAGCGCATCGAGAGAGATGAGTCATTGAAGAAAAAATCTAAAACTGAACCCAATGATGTAGATGTCGATGTTGATGATCCAAATCTTGTCCTACAGTAAGTCATTCCCCCCGGTGGGTTGGTTCCCAGAGAAATCCTCCCAATTTTTAAAAGCTCTCTTACCATGGATGGTAAAGGATTAAGGAGACGGATAGGAAAAGGCTCGGGTGGATCCACTTTTAAGAAATCCAGAAGAGAGAAGGGGCGAAAGAAGTAGTTTTCACTTCATCTTAGTTTGTATAAAGCTTATCCAGCTGTTTTTTTGTTGGCCATGATTGTGCGGGTAGAGCCTATACTTTTGGATAAACTTGAACTACGATTTTCAAATTTAATGTGCAAATAAATTTTTTTTATTTTCTATTGAACACTTACGTGAACTTGCTTAAGTAGTTGAGCTATTAATTTTCTATTCAATTTATGTGTAATTTGTTGCTTCTTAATTTAGATAATCGTCTGTTAATTTTTACTCAAGGCTCCATGTGGTCGTTGCCTGAAGTTGTACCAAACACTTGGCTCGATCCTTAGTGTTATGCCGTCAAATTAAGTGGTTTGAGTGATTATATCCTACCCCCAATCTCGGGTTAGCAGAGTTAGATAATGGATGGTTGAACTCCATCCTGAGCGAGCTTATACTCCTCTTGTCGGTCTCAGGTCGAAGTTTATGGAATAGTGAGTGGTCGAACTGCACTCATCTATTTGTCTACACTCATATCCATACTTTGGAGATAAGAGTTAGTTGACGGGTCAAGCCATATACATTTCTCGTTAGGTACTTCGTTCATCGGGTTGTGAGTGAGAATCATCGAATGAACGGTCAGATTTCGTTCATTTTGTTTAGTTTAATCGCGAAATTATGCAATCATCTAGCTCCAAATTTTGGGACCTTGCTTAGACATGTCAATATTGGTTAGTCGGATATCATAGCTAATATATAATACTGCAACAATCACAAATCTGAAGGAAATTCGAAACTTTATTTGCCTGAGAAATGACATAATTTGTCTTATTACATATCTGGAAAATCAAATGCTAAAGAAAATTCAAAAATTAAATACAACTGAATGAAAAAGAACAAACTAAGTGAAATAGCATCGTAAATGCTCACTATTCCATGCCCTTGGGAGCATGATGCCATCAACAGTCACTAGCTTGAAAGTTCCCCTTCCAAGCCTTATTTAAATGACATCTGGTCCTTTCCAAGTAGGATTCATGTGTGACGGGGTAGGAAAAACCCATTTCAAGATGAGATCATCAATTTCAAAGTTTCTAGGTCGGACTTTAGTGTTGTAGTATCGGGAGACTCGGTGTTGATGTGCAGCTGCCCTCAAATCAGCTTCTCCATGCTTCTCATCTATAAAGTCTAGAGATTCTAAGAAGAGATCTCTATTCATTCTGGGATCGTAGTAGGTTACTCGATAAGAAGGGACTTTGAGTTCAACAGGAATAATGGCTTCAGATCTGTAAGCAATGGTGAATGGAGTATGGCCATTCGTGGACTTTTAGGTGGTTCTGTAAGCCCATAATGCTGCTGGGAGTTCATCCTCCCACTTGCCTTTAGCCTTTTCCAAGCTCTTCTTCAAAATAATCTATATGATTTTGTTCACAGCTTCTGCTTGTCCATTTGCTTGATGGTGAGCAACTCTATAAATCTCTTTTCAGTATGATGCCGACGGTACAAATCTTTAAATTCAACGTTGTCGCATTAGGTCCCATTGTTAGTTATAATGGTTTTGGAGTTACTAGCATGTTTCCGGCTACAGAACAATGATATTGATGCTCCATCCATATATATTTGCCACCGAATGGCAATGGCTCCACCGCTCTCTGTGAGATCATCCTGTGTAGTGAATTCTGCTATAAAGTCTACTATTTCCTATTCCTGTATGGCTCTCCGAGGGAGATAAGTAGTGTTGAATTGGCATAATTCGATGTTCAACTTCAGTAACCTTCCAAATATCTCAGGTCGCTGCAAGACCTGTCATAACGGCTATCCGTGTGAACATTGATGGGATGAGCTTGAAAATGGTGGCGAAGCTTTCATAAAGAAATAAAAAGCAGTACACCAATCTTTCTATCTTCAGATAATTCCTTTCCGCTCCTCTTAATAGCGTGCTAACATAATAGACCGGTCTTTTGATTCGATTTCCTCGCGAAATAGTATGGCACTTATAGCATATACCGACACGACCAAGTAGATATACAAGTCTTTGTGATCCAGCGACTTTAAAGAGAAGGAATCCTTCCTAAGTGGTTCACCAAAGCTTGGAATGCATCTTCACAATCCTGTGTCCATTCAAAATTACGTTTCCCTCTTCTAATCAAGTTGAAGAAAGGAATGCATTTATTATGGCTCTGGAAATAAATTGACATAAGGCAGCAACCTCTCGTTTAGGCTCTATACTTGTTTGATAGTTAGGATGTTGCGAATAGCTTAAGTCTTCTCGGGATTAGCTTCAATTCCACGAGCATTGATGATGAAACTAGAAGAACTTTCCTAATGTGATGCCAAAAGAACATTTTAGAAGATTAATCTTCATTTTTTAATATCGAAGGATGTCGAACATCTCTGTTAAGTCTCTAATGTGGTCTCTTGATCGTCATGACTTCATAATCTTATCATCCATGTATACCTCCATTGTCTTTACAATCTGATCTTTAAACATTCAATTGACTGGGCACTAATAAGTTGCTCCAGCATTGTTTAATATAAATGGCATTAAAACATAGCAATACAACCCAACATCGGTAATGAAGCTGGTGTGCTCCTGATTTGGAATGTGCATCAGGATTTGATTATATGTAGAGTATGTATCAATGAAAGATAACAACTCTTGTCCTGCGGTAGAATCCACCAGCTGGTCAATTCTCGAAAGGGGAAAGCTGTCTTCTGGACATGCCTTGTTTAAAACTATGTAGTCAATGCATATCTGCCACTTTCCATTCACCTTTCTCACAAGTATAGGATTAGATACCATTTTAGGGTAGAGGGTGTCATGAATAAACCCATTAATTTTGAGCCTATCCGCCTCTTCTTTAAGGGCGGGTGATCTCTTCGGATCCATGCCACACCTTTTATGTTTCTCAGGGACATGCCTTTGGTTGATATTTAATATGTGGCTCGTAATGGCAGGCAATATCCCATACATATCAGAATGATTCCAATTGAACACATCAAGATTCGCTCAAAGAAAACGAGCAAGTTCTTTCATCATCGGGGGGTTGTGCTGTGATCCGATCTTTAGGACCCGTGATGGGTCATTGTGGATGACTGTGATGTCGATCGTCAGCTCAGTTGGTGCAGCCTTGGTCTCTTTGGGTTCTCTTCATCATCCCTTGGATCTATGTCTTTATAGAACCGATTGTGGCGTCCGAGCCAAGGCTCAAGCGCTGGTTGTCAATCTTCGATGGCTTAAATGCGGAGTGACTTGTCCATATCCTTACCTTTCTCCATACGTTGAGCATTTCTCAATTCATCTAAATAGAAGGAACATCCGGTTGCTTGATCAACATGTACAACTCCAACATCTTTATCGGTTAGGAACTTCAAAGTCAAACACATGGAGCAGAGCTGCTCGGAATTTAGTTAGGGTTGGTCGGCCTAGAAAAGCATTGTATGGAGAGTCAACACCCAAAACGAAAAATGGCAACATCCACACCCTCCTGCAATTACCTTCTCCTAACACTACGGGCAATTTTACATAACCACCGCTTCAGTCATAGCACCGTTAAAGCCATGAACGCGGGCTTTAGATAGTTTCAAGTCCTAAGCTTCCCACCTCATTTGATTGTAAGCCTTTTCAAAAATTATATTCACGAAACTACCATAGTCAACCAATATCCTCCTCGCTAAGGCAGGGCCGATCATGATTGTAATGATGATAAAGTCAATCGTCAATACCTCCATTATCTGCGTCTCTGTTTATGAACACAATGTCATCTACCATTATACGCTACTATTTTGCTGGAGACTTATCCTATACTTGAAAAACATTCAAAGTTCATATGCTTGATTGCGCTAGCATAGCGCACCATCTCCTGCCAGCTCTTATCAGCTGGATGCTGTCCTCGGACTATCGTGTTGATCATTAATCTTCCACCAGTCCGTGTAGGCTCCTCAGCCCTATGTGACGCTTGTCCCCAGTTGAGGTCGGATGTCCCCTGCCCGCCATCCTATGGAGCTTTAACAAACTGTTGTAGTTTTCTTTCCCGAATCAGTTTCACGATAACATGCTGGAAATGCCTACATTCATTCGTGTTATGACCATAACATTAATGGAATCTACAATATTTTCCAGTCTTCTTCTGCTTCTCCGTCGATTCTTTCGGAGCCTGTACTGCATGGTATTGCACGTAAACAAGTAGATATTCTCTAGGGATATATTCAGTTGTGTGTAGGTATAAACTATTGGAATCCTTGATTTCCCTCTTTCACAATCCCTTTTTTTGCTCATGGTTCCTATCACCACCTTTCTTTTGCTGATTCAGTTTACTTTGGATGTTTACTTGAACTTTTTCAAAACTTCCTCTAGATTGTTCTATCGCAATGTTACTCTATACTTCTTCTTCGGTTGGTCCCACAACATTCTTCTTCCTTGAGCATCTAACGTCCTCGTTCCTCAAACGCCGAGCTACTTCTGAATAGAAACGCTCCAATGTCATAAGTGGCTTGCCAGCAAACCAATCATCAAAGTCAGATTCTGGGTCAATTCCTCTTATTACCGCCATCAATGTTTAATGGTCATTCGAATTATTGACTTCTATGAGGGCTGTATGAAACCTCTCCAAATAGTCTTTCAACAATTCTCCCGGAGCCTGGATCACACTTGATAGGGACATTAAATCTTTGAGGCGGGTTGCATGCATACAGAATTACTCCACAAATTTTGTTGCTAAATCTAGAGATCGACCGTGGAGGTAATCTCGTAAACCACATCGTTTCTATGGCAGAGAGAGTAGTAGGAAAACATCTGCATTTTATGGCATCCTCTGCTTGTGCAGAATCCATCAACCATTCATATCTCATAATATGCTGCTTGGGGTCTGTTTTTCCCTTATAGGTAGGCATCGAGGCATGCTGAATCTCCTTGGATACTTTACATGTAGGATATTATCTATGATTAGGGTATGACTTCTCAAGATCCCTAATCGTCATTTGTCAAGCCTTCACTTGCCCTTACTAGTTGTCTAACTACAGTTGATAAGTCTGGCGTTTAGATAGTTGGTGCCAAGCAGTAGTCGTGCTCCACTTTACGTGAATTGTTCGGTCAATGTCAACGGACCGCACCACGCCTTCTTGGCTCAACACCTTCTTGTTGCATATCACGGTGTTCACTTCATCGTCATTCTACGGAGGTAATTAATCAGCATCCAACTGAACTCCAGCATCCAAATCAACCGTGACGACTCTAGCTTGTGCTCAACTGGGAGAAGGCATATTTCCTGGAGGAGGGATCGGGCCCGATTGGTCCTGGGATCCTAGGTAGAGTTATTCGTTGATATCTAGTAGCTTTTATGTGATATTTGTCACTTCTGGAACATAAGCGTCTATGATAATCATCTGAAGAAGTAGAGCTCTCCGATGCAGAATAAGGGTTGGCTCTCTCCAGACTTTCCTATTTTTTATCTTTGAGTTGATTCGTTAAATCAATATTGGCTTGAATATGCTGGTTTAACTGTCGATGGCACGAACACTCAATAGCACGTTAAATCAATTCTCTCATCAGATTCTGAAAATCAGCTCTGATAATGGAATCAGCTGGGTTTTGGACATCAACTGGATTGGTAGCATTAACATCTATTGGAAGATTGCTCTGGCCTCCTTACTGAATGCTAGCATTCTCGTTTCCTTCCATGTTTTGAGAGGTAGATCTGGTGTTCCAACCATTATTGATTGTTTCCCCTAGACTTTTGCAAATTTGAATAGAAAGGATAAACTACTTGAAGATAATTTTGGATCTCTTCTGGGGATTTATGCAATCCAATAGTAGCAAAGGGATCCAAATAGAGCTGAGAATCTTCCTACTCATTGAAAGCACCAAATTGTTTGCACCAAAAATTGGCACGAACACCCAATAGGTATTTTCTAGAGGAATAAATGAAGAGTACTAAATGTAAACAGAAAGAACAAGCAATTAAATAACAAAATATCAAAGCAATCATAAGAACATAAAAATTTATAGTGGTTCAGCATTGTTTGCCTACGTCCAATTTGAAGAGATAGCTTATTAATCACTTTGTAAACTGAGTACGATAGGGATCGGATGAAACTCCTTAGTTACAATAGAGTATAAAGTAACAAGCATCATAAAGGTCCCAAAAATGAACAACCAAACCTGCATTTATAAAGGAAGACGGTAAAATATCTCCTTGAAAATTTGGTAGACAGATCTCCAAAACCATAGAGGCCCACATGAGGGATCGCATGGCCTAAATCCTAAGAAATAGGGACCGGAGCTGATCCCTATTTTGGAGGATTTTGGGGGTGCGATCCCTATAGGAGTATCTACATGTTGTTTTGTGCCTAGTATCTAAGTTTCATGCCAATTGGACTAATAGAAGTTGAGTTATCAATCAATCCTTATTGCAACATGTTATGCATCCTGATTCCTAGCTGATCCTTATGGAGGGAAGAGGTCTGATCCCTCTTGCTTAGTCATTTTTAGGTATGATCCCTGTGACGACCGCCCATGACTCTGGCACGAAACAAGGGAATGGTGCGCTGAAAAGTGTGCTAGGCAGCCATGGACGATAGTCAGGGAAGGTAAAACAACAGACCCTATCGTATTACTCACAGCGCATGGATAAAATACAATAGAAAATATACATAGTGAAGCTCTATAGAATAGAAGTCTCATCATATAAACTCATAATAGTTTTATACAATCATCTGAATAGTCAATACATCAAGCCTCACTACATAACACTCAGAGTATCAATCAAACAGCGGAGCATCCAGTACATATAGTAAGAAAACAATATGCAAAAGCCTCCAGCTCGTCTTCGTCATTAACAGCGTTGGTAGCCAAGAACAGCACCTGTCACCTGCTACCTAGTCTGCCCATCCCAACATGGATGAACAGCCCAAGGTAATAAGAGTTGAACATAAAACCTTGAGTCAGACAACAGTCTTAGTGAGCAGTAAATTAACTATCAAACAGACCAAAAGTGCATAAAGGGTAAAAGGAATAGGAACTCAACCATCCCACTCCACCTCATTCTACAGTGATAGCCCCCAGACACACTAAACAGAAGTAATCATAGCAATTCAGACATTCAAAGCAAAGTAATTATCACTCGAGTCAAGGTCGGTGTTTTCCAAGTACAAACCCCCAAGGCCTAAACCAAGATCAGATAAGCACCTTGAAAACATCGCTCTTGACCCAAGCGACGATACAACCAAACATCCAAACATCCATGACTCTGGCTATCACTGTTATCATTGCCTTGATTCACCGTTAGTTGAATGACCGCCTGTCAAGGGCTAATGGTAACCCCGGTTCTAGATAAACTCCGCACGTCATCGTGACCCGTGCCTAGGACTTACCTACTCTGCCCAGAGTACTCGACCACCTACCTGTAGTCTTTTGGGTGTCCCGACCACCTACCTGTAGTCGTTTGGGCATCCAATATACTCTTGCTTTGAATTTACTAGAACCTTCAACAACAATGAAATCCGAGCCTCCTAGTCATCCTCCTCGACGACTATTCTCATACTAGCCCAAGCTACTTCTCGAGCAATCCATTATCAACCAACTCGAACCATCCCTCCAGTTATCAACATGCTTGGAATGATCCCGTTTGGATTATGCCAAGGCTACATCACATCATGCTTCGCCTCATCTTAACATAGCAAAGCTCCATCACAACATCGTCATCATATCCGTCCATATGAGCTTCATGATCCGCTACATATGCCACAAGTAGCTTTTCTCATCCCTTAGCCTCTCCCTTAGCTTTCGAACCATTTTCGACCACACTTGTCTAGATCCAACCATAAATCAACTAACTCTAAACAATCAATCAAGACAATCATTAATCCAAGCAATCAAATATTCAAACAAGGTTTAATAAGCAATTATACAAGGAAATGGCAATTTGGTAGTTAAAGTGTCCAAATCTAATAAGCATGAATAATAGGCAAATGTCTCTACAACTTGATGAATAAACTTGCATAAGTTAACATGTAGTAAAATAGGTGTCAAAACTTCATAGATGATAGATCTACATGCATACTTAGGGAAAATGCAAGAAATCACTATCTTTAACACATAAACAAGCCACAATCCAATATACTCCCTTGGGTCCGTGTGAGAGTTAACTACCACTCACCGAATCACCTAAACACCTCAAAAACAACCAACTCCAGATCTGGACAGCAAAGATCTAAGCTTGATCCAGCAAAATCACACTTCAATCGATGAAATCTCTCTTTGTTGGATGAAGATCTTCAACTTTGGCTCTTGGACCTTTGATTTGGTCTTCAATTTAGATGGAAGGAACCACTAGATTAGAGTGGAGAAAAGAAGTGAAGAAGTGTTGTAGTCGAGCTCTCAAAATGGCAGCACTTCGTCGCTTCAAAATCTGGTGCCAAAAAGTGAGGCGAACCCCTTCTATTTATAGGCAGAAATCCCCCTGAGTCGGTCGTCCCCATGAGTCGCCCACGACCTAACTGCAGCCGACTCACGACTCATGCTTCATGCGACTCAACGGCTCACAGCTCACGACTTAACCCTTGCCGACCCAACCGACTCAACTACCTACGACTTAGCGACCTAACTGGGTATGCGTCATACGACCTAACTGAGAAGCCGTCCTAAAAACTTACGACTCAACAGAGGTGCACGACTCACGACTTAAGCCCAAGCGCCGACCTAACGACTCAAGCCCCTAACGACCTAACAGCATAATCGTCCTAACACACGCGCTACCTCGACCTAACTACACACAGGACCACACGAGTTAGGCCTTATCTCGTCTACAACTTAACACACAGCCGACCCATCGATTTAAGCCTTAGGTCGTTCACTCACTAACCCGTTAACTACTATAAGTCGGCCTGTCTTCTTAAGTCATTAACCCTATGAGTCGGTCACTACCTTAACCCGGTCTAGCACTAACACGCTAACCCGTCCAAACATATATCTCGCTCCATACCTTAAGCTGTAGCCTTCTTAGGTCGGTCACCCCATGAGTCGCTCACACGAGTCAACTTCCACCCGACTCACCTTCCTCACGACCTAGCTATCACACGGCCCAACTGTCCTATGACTTTACCCGTTAAGTCGCCTACCCGGTTAAATCGTTCCACCGACCTAAGCACCACACGACTCAACTCAGAACGACTTAATACAACTAACAACTTAATGCATATAGTTTAACAATGTTTCGATCCGTAAAAAATACGGGACGTTACATTCTCTCCCCCTTAGGAATTTCGCCCCCGAAATTCCAAACAAACAAGAGCAACCAAAGTTATTCCGCATGCCTATCATCCATAGCAATCAACAAACCGTGCATCCAATTACTAGCCTAGCATGTAGAATTCTAAGACTAGAACAAGTTACAAATTCGTGAGATGTCACGACAACTTAGGGCCATACCTCGAAGAGTTCAGGATGAGCTGCTTTCATCCCCTCTTCCTCCTCCCACGTACAGTCGTTAACATCATCACTCCATTGTACCTTGAGCAACGTAACCGTCTTCCTCCTAAGCTGTTTCGTGTCGGTGTCAACAACACGAAGCGGCTTACGAGGTCTCGTAACAACTGGATCAATCTCTAAATCTTCACAGCTATCAGCAGAAACCACCATATTCGAGTCTTGCACATACTTCCGTAGATAAGATACATGAAAAACATTGTGCATACCCGCCATCTTTTTCGGTAACTCCAATCTATAAGCGAGCTTTCCAATTCGCTCGATGATCGGGAATGGTCCAACAAATCTCGGAGTCAATTTCCCTTTCTTCCCGAATTGAATAACATTCTCCAGAGGAGAAATCTTCACAAAAACCATATCACCCACATCGAATTCCAAATCCTTACGACGCTTATCGGCATAACCTTTCTGACGATCTTGGGCTGCCTTCATTCGTCGCCGAATGATCTCTATACAATCCGAAGTCTGTCGAATCATTTCTGGCCCAAGTATCAGCTTTTCTCCAGTTTCCAACCAACATGTCGGAGAGTTACACGGTCTTCCATACAATGCCTCATATGGTGCCATACCAATACTTGACTGATAACTGTTATTATATGCAGATTCCACCAAATGAAGGTGATCTTCCCATGATCCTCCAAAATCCAAAACACATGCTCTCAGGAGATCTTCCAAAACTTGGTTGACTCTCTCAGTCTGACCATCTGTTTGGAGGTGATAAGCTGTACTCAAACACAACTCGGTTCCCAAAACTTCTTGGAAGCTCTTCCAAAATCCACTACTGAACAATGGGTCTCGATCGCTCACTATACTCTTCGGAATACCATAACTATCCACTTAACATACAACTCAGCCAACTTCGATGCAGTCCTGGTAGATCGAACAGGAATGAATCTTGCACTCTTAGTCAAACGATCTATGATGACCCAAATACCTTCATTCCCTGCCCTGGTTCTAGGTAGACCATCGATAAAATCCATCGATATCTGCTCCCACTTCCATGTAGGAACCTCTAATGGCTGAAGCAATCCACTGGGCTTCTTCTGCTCGGCTTTTACCAACTGGCAGTTCATACACTTGGAAATAAAATTTCCAACATCCTTCTTCATACCTTCCCAGTAGTAGGTTCTCTTCATATCCCGATACATCTTATTTCCACCTGGATGAATTGTCAACTTCGAGTGATGACTTTCCCTCAGAATTTCATCTCTCAATCCATCTATATTGGGAACAACTAGTCGTCCTTGTTTTCGAAGCCAACCCTCTCGATCGACTTCAAATCCTTTATCCTTTTCTGGATTCAATCCAGATTCCAAATCGCGGATAATCTTGACAAGCTTATCGTCTCGCTTTTGGCTCTCGCCAATTATTTCCACTAGAGTAGGTCTTATCGATAAGTTTGCCAACACTTCAGGTTCCAATTCACATTTAGGCCTGAAATCAAATCCAGCTAAATACTCAAGGCTCTTCCATTCCGAAATCATGGCTCCCAATCCTACATGTCTTCGACTTAACGCATCCGCCACTGCGTTACCTTTTCCCGGAGTATAGGCTATACCAAAATCATATGATGCTAAAAACTCTAGCCATCGTTGCTGTCGAAGATTCAAATCCTTTTGGGAGAACAGATACTTCAACGACTTATGATCTGTAAACAACTCAAATCGAACTCCCAATAGGTAATGTCTCCACATCTTCAGAGCAAAAACAATCGCCGCTAAAACCAAATCATGGGTCGGATAATTCCTTTCATGCGGCTTCAGTTGTCGACTTGCATAAGCAACAACTTCATCTTTCTACATTAGCACTGCTCCAAGTCCAGTACCACATGCATCGGTATAAACCACCATCTCATCATTCCCACTCGGAATAGTCAAAACAGGAGCACTCGTCAGTCTCTCTTTCGGGATTACGAAAGCTTGCTCACACTTATCATCCCATATGAATACCTGATTCTTTTTCGTCCATCCTATTAACGGTGCAGCTATCTTGGAAAAGTCTTTGATAAACCGACGATAATATCCTGCTAATCCAAGAAAACTTCTCACATCAGATGCATTCTTAGGTCTAACCCAATCCTGGATTGCTGCCACCTTAGCGGGATCAACCGCTATTCCATTTCCAGAGATAACATGGCCTAAGAACCTCACTTCACTCTTCCAGAAGTGACACTTCGAAAACTTAGCCTTTAGCTGATGTTTCCGCTAGATTTCCAAAACAATACGCAAGTGTGTCTTGTGCTCTTCCTCAGTTCTGGAATAAATCAGAATATCATCCACGAACACAAGTACGAACTTGTTCAACTGATCTCTGAACACTCTATTCATAAGATCCACAAAATATGCTGGTGCATTGGTCAATCCAAACGGCATTACCAGCCACTCATAAAAACCGGATGGTGTCCTAAAAGCAGTCTTCGGCACACTATCCTTAGCCACTCTCAACTGGTGAAATCCCGTTGCCAAATCCATCTGAGAAAACACCTTAGCTTCGTGGAGCTGATCAAACAAGTCATCTATTCTCGGCAATGGATACTTGTTCTTCTTAGTCACTTTATTCAGCTCACGATAATCCACACACAACCTCAACGATCCATCCGCTTTGGTTGCGAACACAACTGGTGCATCCCATTCGGACACACTACGCCAAATGAATCCTTTCCGTAAAAGGTCATCAACTCGCACCTTCAACTCTTGCTGTTCCCTAGGTGCCATCCGCCTAAGAGGCATCACAACTGGTCTGGCTCCCTCAACTAGATCGATACAAAACTCGATTTCCCTATGTGGTGGTAACCCTTTGACCTCATCAAAGACGTCCTCAAATCCATTCACAACGGGCATCGATGACAGTCCATCTCGTGGAACAACCAGCGAATACATGAAGCTCATGAAGACGCCTTCTTCATGCTTACATCGTATCACAACCTTTCGCCCTTCCACATTCCCGACTGTCACCTACAGCCTCTCACAATCAATCCTTGCCGCATACTTCCTAAGCCAGTCCATACCCAAAATAATTCCAAACCCCGCAAAGTTCAGAACAAAGCAATTACAAACAAAAGAGCAATCATGACTCGATACAACTAGACCACGGCATACCATACACAAACATGACGAACCCCCTACTGGATTAGTCACAACCAATGGTCTATCAACAATATCCGGTTCCAAACCCAACCGGTCTGCCAGATCATTACAAACAAATGAATGCGACACTCCAGTATCAAACAACACTCTTACTGGAACACCACAAATGGAAAGAGTACCTTGAACCACCACACTCTTCCCCTTTTCTTCTGCAGTAGGAGCTTTCGAAGATGATGGAACAGCCCCCAAAGCATAAGCTTGCACAATCTGCTTATCTTTCCTCGGTTCTGGATAGTCCTTCTTGATATGTCCCAGCTTATCACAGTTGTAACACTTTCCCGGCACCTTGGGATTCCTACAATCTTTGGAGGGATGGCCCTTCTGCTGGCAGTTGTAGCAGGTCACTTCGCCCTTTGGCTTCTTCTGGCCATTCCTGCCCTTCTACTGTTGCTGCTTCCTCTTCTTGTTTCCACCCTGCTGTGGTTTGGACTCTTCCTTGGTCACAACAACAACAGACCCTTCCTTAGGCCACAAGCTTCTCAAATGGATCGTCCAGATGATCCACTAACTGCCTCCCAAGATAAGTGTCCAAGCCTGTCACAAACTTCTCGTTCTTCTGGTAGGGAGATTCAATATACGATCTGGCATACTTGGACAAAGCTTCAAACTCCGAAACATACTCAAGAACTGATCTTCCACCTTGCTTGAGCTCCATAAATTTCTTAAACAAAACAGATTTCTGAGCCGTAGAGATGAACTTAGCTTCAAATCTAACTTGGAATTGCTCCCAAGTGATCTCTTCCTCTGGAGTATCAATAGTGATAGAACCCCACCAATCAGCAGCTCTTCCCTGAAGCTGTCTCGATGCAAGCTTCCTCTTAGTTGCATCCTCAATTCCCAAATCACCAAAGATCCTTTTACAAGCATCAATCCACCTCTGAACTTCAATGGTTGATTCTGTCCCTAAGAAAACCTTTCCTCCAAGAGCAGTATAGTCTTTACACAACTTAGCAAAATCCACTGGTCTTGGAGCTTGAACTTGAACTCCAACATCTACTGATGCTCCTGAAGTTGGTATCCTTCTCATGATCGAAGTCATCATAGCTTCGAACATTGCAGCATAGTCAGTAGCTCCCCCAGCAGCACGGCTTTCCCTAGCAGCTTGTCTCTCACTTCGACTCATCCTTAATATCTACAAAAAGGAATGATTTAGAACACCTTGAGAAACAACTACATAAGGAGTTCAAATCCTTCTAAACTACTATATTATATATATAGTAATCATCCACCAAAATACAGTTATGTCTCTCATACGTAGTTACGTCAGCGAGCGTTGGCTAAAATCGATTAACCAAAGCTCTGATACCAAATGTGACGACCGCCCATGACTCTGGATCGAAACAAGGGAATGGTGCGCTGAAAAGTGTGCCAGGAAGCCATGGACGATAGTCAGGGAAGGTAAAACAGCAGATCCTATCGTATTACTCACAGCGTATGGATAAAATACAATAAAAAATATACATAGTGAAGCTCTATAGAATAGAAGTCTCATCATATAAACTCATAATAGTTTTATACAATCATCTGAATAGTCAATACATCAAGCCTCACTATATAACACTCAGAGTATCAATCAAACAGCGGAGCATCCAGTACATATAGTAAGAAAACAAAATGCAAAAGCCTCCATCTCGTCTTCGTCATCAACAGCGTTGGTAGCCAAGAACAGCACCTGTCACCTGCTATCTAGTCTGCCCATCCCAACATGGATGAACAGCCTAAGGTAATAAGAGTTGAACATAAAACCTTGAGTCAGACAACAGTCTTAGTGAGCAGTAAATTAACTATCAAACATACCAAAAGTGCATAAAGGGTAAAAGGAATAGGAACTCAACCATCCCACTCCACCTCATTCTACAGTGATAGCCCCCAGACAAACTAAACAGAAGTAATCATAGCAATTCAGACATTCAAAGCAAAGTAATTATCACTCGAGTCAAGGTCGGTGTTTTCCAAGTACAAACCCCCAAGGCCTAAACCAAGATCAGATAAGCACCTTGAAAACATCGCTCTTGACCCAAGCGACGATACAACCAAACATCCAAACATCCATGACTCTGGCTATCACTGTTATCATTGCCTTGATTCACCGTTAGTTGAATGACCGCCTGTCAAGGGCTAATGGTAACCCCGGTTCTAGATAAACTCCGCACGTCATCGTGACCCGTGCCTAGGACTTACCTACTCTGCCCAGAGTACTCGACCACCTACCTGTAGTCTTTTGGGTGTCCCGACCACCTACCTGTAGTTGTTTCGGCAACCCATGTACTCTTGCTTTGAATTTAATAGAACCTTCAACGACAATGAAATCCAAGCCTCCTAGTCAACCTCCTCGACGACTATTCTCATACTAGCTCAAGCTACTTCTCGAGCAATCCATTATCAACCAACTCGAACCATCCCTCGAGTTATCAACATGCTTGGAATGATCCTGTCTAGATTATGCCAAGGCTACATCACATCATGCTTCGCCTCATCTTAACATAGCAAAGCTCCATCACAACATCGTCATCATATCCGTCCATATGAGCTTCATCATCCGCTACATATGCCACAAGCAGCTTTTCTCATCCCTTAGCCTCTCCCTTAGCTTTCGAACCATTTTCGACCATACTTGTCTAGATCCAACCATAAATCAACTAACTCTAAACAATCAATCAAGACAATCATTAATCCAAGCAATCAAATATTCAAACAAGGTTTAATAAGCAATTATACAAGGAAATGGCAATTTGGTAGTTAAAGTGTCCAAATCTAATAAGCATGAATAATAGGCAAATGTCTCTGCAACTTGATGAATAAACTTGCATAAGTTAACATGTAGTAAAATAGGTGTCAAAACTTCATAGATGATAGATCTACATGCATACTTAGGGAAAATGTAAGAAATCACTATCTTTAACACATAAACAAGCCACAATCCAATATACTCCCTTGGGTCCGTGTGAGAGTTAACTACCACTCACCGAATCACCTAAACACCTCAAATACAACCAACTCCAGATCTAGACAGCAAAGATCTAAGCTTGATCCGGCAAAATCCCACTTCAATCGATGAAATCTCTCTTTGTTGGATGAAGATCTTTAACTTTGGCTCTTGGATCTTCGATTTGGTCTTCAATTTAGATGGAAGGAACCACTAGATTAGAGTGGAGAAAAGAAGTGAAGAAGTGTTGTAGTCGAGCTCACAAAATGGCAGCACTTCGTCGCTTCAAAATCCGGTGCCAAAAAGTGAGGGGAACCCCTTCTATTTATGGGCAGAAATCCCCCTGAGTCGGTTATCCCCATGAGTCGTCCATGACCTAACTGCAGCCGACTCACGACTCATGCTTCATGTGACTCAACGGCTCACAGCTCACGACTTAACCCTTGCCAACCCAACCGACTCAACTACCTACGACTTAGCGACCTAACTGGGTACGCGGCATACGACCTAACTGAGAAGCCGTCCTAACAACTTACGACTCAACAGAGGTGCACGACTCACGACTTAAGCCCAAGCGCCGACCTAACGACTCAAGCCCCTAACGACCTAACGACTCAAGCCCCTAACGTCCTAACAGCATAATCGTCCTAACACACGCGCTACCTCGACCTAACTACACACAGGGCTACACGAGTTAGGCCTTATCTCGTCTACAACTTAACACACAGCCGACCCAACGATTTAAGCCTTAGGTCGTTCACTCACTAACCCGTTAACTACTATAAGTCGGCCTGTCTTCTTAAGTCATTAACCCTATGAGTCGGTCACTACCTTAACTTGGTCTAGCACTAACACGCTAACCCGTCCAAACATATATGTCGCTCCATACCTTAAGCCGTAGCCTTCTTAGGTCGGTCACCTCATGAGTCGCTCACACGAGTCAACTTCCACCCGACTCCCTTCCTCACGACCTAGCTATCACACGGCCTAACTGTCCTACGACTTTACCCCTTAAGTCGCCTACCCGGTTAAATCGTTCCACCGACCTAAGCACCACACGACTCAACTCAGAACGACTTAATACAACTAACAACTTAATGCATATAGTTTAACAATGTTTCGATCCGTAAAAAATACGGGTCGTTACAATCCCTAAGGTAGACTCCCTAGTGTCCCCACATCTTGTTTCCAAAGATTAATATGTATTGGACTTATGGATCTCGAGATATTGATTGTTTTTCATCGAGTTGCACTTTTTTGGATGAAATAGGATGATCCCTATAATTGAGAGTGATTATAGCCGATCCCTTTTCTATTTTAAATTATATTCCATACTCAGAACGTTTTGTATAACATATCTATTGATTTCGTTTTCTCATGGCTTCATATTTCCATTTTTACTTGACTTCTGGATCCCGCAGTCATCGCTTTGGACTTACTGGCCTTAACGATAGTCGAATATAACTTGTCCAATCAGTTCGGATATAGTCAGGTCAAAATGTAAGATATCACATGTAGTTGTTTGTGATCTATTTAGGATGTTGGAATCCATATGTGATTCGGAGATCTATTGGGATGTGCGGATTCATGTGAGATTCTGAGATCTGTTAGGATATGGGAATCCATGTATAATTCCGAGATCTATTCGAGTTCGGGACTCATGTGTGAGATTTGTTTGAGTTGTGACTTGTTTGTTGGAATGTTGGATGTAGCCTAACCAATGGATATGACTAAAACCACAAATATGATGCATAAAGCAAAGGTTTTGCTAACCTAAGGGTGCAGGCGAATTCTATCATAAAGATACCTATAGTTATGCATGCATGAGTGGTGTACTTGGCCTCATGTTGTTTCGAACTATGTATTTCCTATGTAAATTAGCTAGGGATGTATGTTGCTTCGAAAGGATATCTCCAATCCTTGTGCATGAGGACCGTTCCCTAAGTACTAAGGGCACCTCCATGGAATCCTACACAATTAGCGAAGCGGTTTAAATTATACACTATTATTGTTGTGGTGTACACTCACATGCATCATAACTACTTGATTAGTTATCTTTCACACCCTAGACATTATTATAATATCATTGGATTCTCTAATAAAAACGGTTTCGTTGTCGTAAGGTAAAAACCCGTTCGTGTTAATTGACGATATGGTCTTATGAGATACCATTATTTTGGAAGGGTTTAATAAATATAAAAATTCATATGATTTGAAATTCTCATGTTGGTTTACCAGACTGATCTGATGCTCGGGTCAGCCCTAAGTATATTTTCAGATTTAGCTGGATGCTTTAGAGCTTCGTGAAACAAGCTGGTTGCCTCTAAGACCTATTTACATATTTATTTCCACGCATTACTTCTTTTGTATCTATCAACATTTATAAGGCCAGGCTATGTAACAACCCATATTTTTAGGGTGCTCTGAATATTTTAAATTTGAAAATTTAAATATTTAATTGGTTTATTATATCGATGAGCTGAAAACTTGATTTTCACAGATTGACTTTTTTTGGACTCGGGATTATTTCCATTGGGTCGAATGGTCTGGGCAAGCCAAAATGAGTATAAGCATCGATATATTTCGACTGCTTGGGTTAAAGTTAGAAGTTTGGGTTCGGTTTATAAATAAAGCGACTCAAAAAGCTAACTTTTGTATATATTTTATTAGGTCTTGAGAATATTTCCAATGAGTTTGAAATAGGGGCATTTGGCTAGGAATGCTAAAAAGCACGCCTCGATTGGAGTTCGTGATTTTTGGACGTGAATAGTGTCCGGTAGGTTGTCTATATAAGGACCCCTACCCACTTCGTTTTCCCAAACATAGAATTTAAAACCCTAACTACCTAAAAACATAACCCTAACCCTAGCTAATCCTATGATCAAGGTTCATCGATGACACTAGAGGCTGAGGTAGGTGGATGTGTCAACATGAAAGTTGACCATGGAGATGAGTCGAACATTTTGGTCGTTTGATTATCGTAGATCATGGCTTGGCTGCGGCATTCTCAGTTTGATGGTGATGTAGGTTTCAAGCTAGATCTCAGTGGAGGTGGGGTTTCAGGTGACGAGACTAGTGGCTTCGAATTCATCCTGGTCTGGATTTCCTTTGGTTGAAATGCGGCAGCGACTTAGGTGAAGAGGCAGCGGTGGCGGCGTAAGAATAAAGATGGCGGTCTGGGATGTTTATTTGCGATTTGGATTTCATTATTAATGTTTTATTTTGGTAATTAATTATGTAATTAAGGCATTAATTATTTGGTTAATTCCAAAATTTTGCAAACACAATAACTATTTCATACAAGGCCCAAATCAGATGCGGTCAGTCGCGTTGAACTCACAATGACATTAACTACATCTTGGAATTGGATCTGCGGAGATTAGACCTAATAGAATTTCAAGCTAAAATTGAACGCTATTTGATTTTAGACCGAACCGGAATGCTTCGGCGATAATTGGAATTTTGGTGAATTAACTCACCTCCGAATGAATACTATGATGATAAATAGTAGTTAAAATAATTGGTTGTATGCTTGGATGTTTTATTTATCTGATTGTCGAATTTTGGATACATTATTATTTTTGAAAATGGATAATGTATATCGTGATAAAATAATACCAATTTAATATAATTAAGTTGTTTAAATAATAACGTAGTTAATTTAGCATACTTCTTTGGTGTTATCTATTTGGCCAAACAAACACCATCTAATAAAAACGGAAGAGTTTATTTTGAATGACATTTGTTTAGCTGAACAAACCCTCATTCTACTATTATGTCAATTTGGACATTTAATAAGGGTCAGTTACTTAATACTGGATAAGTGATATGTTAACAATTAATTGTTAATTATAGATTTGGTTTACATATATGCCAGATTATGTAAATACTATTACTTTAACTTGGAAGGTTAAATTGAATATATTGGTAGCTTATTTAAGTATCATTGGGGTCGCAAATCCTCTTTCTGAGTTTGGAAAGTTATAGAGTTAAATTACTTCAATTTTATAATTTGAAGTAAAATGATTATTCAATTATTATTTTAACAAAGTGTTTTATATAATTATTTCCGTAGTAAAATTAATTATTATATTATTTAAAATGTTTTAAAGTTAATTATTATATTTATAATGTTTTAGAATTAATTATTTTATTAGTGTTATTTAAAGATAATTAATTAATTATTAAGGTTGTTTAAAACAATAAATTATTTTATTAATGATTGTTTAAAGCTAGTTAATTTCTACATTTATTTATTATTTTAAAATTAAGTAATTGCATTTTTAAAAGTTGTTTAAAGTTATCTTATTGTATTATTTATAAAAATTTAAAAGTTAGTTATTATTATTTAAATGATTTTAAAAAATTATCATTATATTTTTAATAATGCTACAAAAGTTTTATTATTATATTATTATTAAAAGTGTTTAAAGTTTATTTTATGATGTTAAAATTTTTATTCATTATAATTTAATAATAAATTGTTTATAAAAGGATTCCTTTTCACAAAAAGGATTTATCAAAGGAGTTTATGAATTTGAAGGAGATTGAAATTGGAAAAGAAGTTTGGTTATTGAATGATTTCAAAAGGAGGTTTATAAATTATTTTAGAGATTTGAAAGGGAATTTTTATAAATAGGATTTTGAGATTTATAAAGAGTATTTTATAAACAAACTTGGGGATTTATAAAGGAGATATTTATAAAAAGGAATAGGGTTTTGGGTTATTTACATCTCCGTTTTTAATGACATTTGGGTTTGATCATTTTAATATGATTTTGAAATAGAAAATCTTTTTAAGTGTTTGGTGAATATACTAATACCATTTTATATGTAGGTGGAAAGAGATTTTTAAGTTTTGAAAGGAATGGTTTATATACTTATCCCGGAGAGGTAAGCATACGAATATTTTGTAAAATATTTTGAAAAGAGATTTAATTAATGAAAAATTAATCTAAAAGGCTTGGTAGTTTCCATAGGAAATGTAATCTCTATTTGGAATGTTTTTTTATTTTATAGCTAAATAAATGGCTATCAAATCATGGCCTAAATATGTAATCCTTCTTAATTTTGGTGGTATGAAAATAATTCCCTATTTAACATCGAAGGATTTAACTCTGGAACTATTTAGGGGATACACGAGAATTATATGGTACAATTTCCATTGGTGGTGCTATACTGTATGTATAAACTTGTTTGTTCTCTAAGGATAAATAATAAGGAAATCTGTCTTCGCTTTGATATATTATCTGATTGTTTTTAAAAGAACCGGTATTGAATATTCCAAAAATTGATAGATTGGTTTTGAAACACCGAGTAAGTGGAGGAGTGTACTTATATGAGATGAATCAAAACCGTAACCACTCCAAAACCATATACAGGTTCTATGCCTGGAGGAGATTCGAGTTTTTGTTTGAGATGTTGGAATCCATGTGTAATTATGGGACCTGTTGCGATATGAGAATCCATGTGTGATTCCAGATCTATGTTGAGATATGGTAATCCATGTGCGATTTCGAGACTCGTTAGGATATGGAAATCCATGGGTAATTCCGAGATCTTTGTTAAGATGTAGGAATCCATGTGTGATTCCGAGGCCTGTTGAGGTATGGGAATCCATATGTGGATTTGAGATCTATTTGAATGAAAATTCGTATGTTGGAATGTCGGACTAGCCTAACCAGTGGTAATGACTAAAATCAGAGATATGATGCATTGCTAGAGGTTTAGCTAAGCTACAAGGGTGCAGTTGTCCTTCCTAGAGTAACATACAGTTGTTATGCATGCATAGAGCGATGCATTCGGCCTGCATGACCAGTTGTGTGTTTCCTATTGTACATCACTTGGGATGTATTGTTGCTTCGGAAGGATAACTCCAATCCTTATGCAAGAGGACCATTCTCGAAGTACTAAGGGCACCTTCGTGGAATCCTACACAATTAACGAATGTGCCTTAGCACTTTTTGATTATATACCTGTTATTATTATGATGTACACTCATGAGCATCATAACTACTTGATTATTGATATTTTCGCTCTTAGATATTATTGTAATATCACTGTATTTTATAATATGAATGGTTTGGTTATTGTAAAGTAAAAACCCATCTATGTGTATGTGCGACATGGTCTTACGAGATACTTTTTATTTGAAAGGGTTTTATAAAAATAGAAATCAATATGCTTTGATTGTGTTTTCTCACGCTGGTTTACCAGACTGATTCGGGCATTATTTTCTTATAATGCCCAGGTTAGACCAAGCATATTTACAGATCTACTTTCGATGATTAGGAGCTTCAAGAGATGAGCCGAATGCCTCTAAGTCATATTCACATATCCTTTTATTTTCACTACATTTTCTTATTTTGTGTTTATCAACAATTGTAAAGGCAGGATGTTATAACTATCCAAGATGATAATTGTTTAGTTGACTCTAATTGATGTATACGTATATTGAAGTATTTTTTTATAAAATTCTATTATATATTATACATTGGTCATCACGTTGTGAGATTCTGCTCTGTCTTTTCTTTCCTTCACCCTCAACAATCTGTCTTTCCGACACTTAGATGTTCGACATGTAAATACCATAGATGTATTAGTGTCTATTTTTAAGGGTCGAAAATCTGGGTCGTTACAGTTGGATCAGAGCTTAGGTTGAGTGAATACCTAGGTCTTGTTGAGGTAAATTCATTATAAATAGGGCTAGTAATGCCGTTGAATGAGTGATTCATTAGAGATTGGGTTAGTAAAACCTTAGAATGAGTTGAGTATGTTATATATAAGAGCGCGTATTTGTTACTGCTATAAAAATGTTTCATATTGTGTTATCTATTGAGTGGGTTTTATATACTGGCCGAAATATGGGATGTCGCGGTATGGATGGGCATTTCTAAACACTTAAACAAGGCAAATTGACATAATATTGTTTTTAAAATTGGTAAATGAAATAATTTTATCTAGAATTATTTTATATATTAAGGAATAATTTTTATAAAATATATATAGATATTTTCATGTGTTTGTTTTTAGGGAATGATAATATTCGATTATTATCATTTATTGTAGGATTAGTCATGCTCATCTGGTTATAAGCATTGGCTATTGTTTGTTGATTGAGTAGTTGTGCCCGACCAGTTTATCAGCACTGACTATTATGGTTGATTTTGAGAAAATTTTCCTTTTTGCTGCATGGGTTGGGTAGAAAATTATTTATGGGAACATTAAAAAAGAATACCTTGCGAATTCAATTTAGCAATTTGACAATAAGGCATATGGTGATAATGTTGGGTTAAAATTTAACTTTAATAAAAGTTCTTTATTATAATCTAAATAAAGATATACATTTGTGAAATGGTTTTATACGAGGAAGTGAAAATTATATAGGTATAATTTCCAAGTGTAGTTTATAATAAAAAGGATTTAATCTGAGAATTTTAGATTGTAAATCCTGGTGCTTTTGGAAATGGTTTTTCAAAGTTTTGAAAGAAATAATAATAGTATTATTTAGAAGTATATTTGGAACAGGAATATTTTTAAAAGGGATTTTGAAGGAGATAAAAATCGCCGAACTCACTTCGATCGTCGGAAAATAATTCTGGAGATGACTGTAGCATCGTCGGTGCTCATTTTTGAGTTTCTAAGTCAGTGATTGCTATAATATTATTTTTCCATAGAGTTTTTTTTGGATAAAACAAATTTAGTTTTGGATTTCAAAAGTATGATCTGATATAGAAAAGAAGATATGTATATATTATTTATTTCAAAATAGAGTTGAATTAAAACTGGGTGTTTTAAGTTTGAAGTTTTCGATCAAGTTACTATATAGATGCATGTAACCTATACATTAAGGTACTTTGGTTGTGCATCTCACTATATTTTTTGTTTGCTAGTTTTCATTTATTGAAATAAAATGGAATTTTCGGCTATTTTGCACGGTCGAAACTTTCAAGTTAGCTGAGAACTTGAAGCTACGTTTGGTTAGGAAATATAAAGGTTGATCTTTGTAATTCTTAGATGGTGAAGATTATAAATTTATAGAGATAGTTAGTTAAAACAAGATTAATTTTTTTGACATCTGGTTAAGTAAAACCAATTTGAAATATGAAATTGCACATACTCTTTGGATGTAGAGGAGTGTTGTATGAATAAAGGAACCTAAATTTTACCGTATTGATATACCTAAGTTGTGTTTTATAAGGTGTTTATAACTTAAGTCATGAAATATTTGTACACTTAAGCAATGTTTTATGAAATGGTTCGTAATGAATTTAGTGTGAAATGAGATCCTGCATAATGAAATTAAATGTGATTTAAATTAAAAAGGAAATGGGTATATTTAATAAACCAATTAGAATAAATACTTAGGATGTACGTAGATCATTTTATTCGCATAAGGATCATTGATCCAGATTTGGGCATATGAATTCGAGGTGATTTACACCGATCCAAACAAGGTATTTTACTTGATTCTTAACAGCGAACGTTTGATACGGATTCTTGAGATGACCCTGAAGTTCTCTATCATAGTATATGGCTATGCAAGGAGAATGACAGTTTCTAATCATGGAACCGAATCAGAGTCCACACTAGAGAAGTCGAGTAAGTAATACTAGTTCAAAAGTGAAATTTATGTGATCGAGTGAGTGATCAGATTTGATATTGTGCACGGATGGCATATGTATGTCGTATAGGCTTTGATATAAGTTTTTGCTCCTTACATTAGAAATGTAAGTGACACGATTTGACATGTTGGCTAAGATGATTGTTATTTGTGGTTTGGCATGCTTAGATTCATGTTATATGATGGTTGAGTTGTTACATTATTTCATTGTCACCTTTAACTGTATGTTGGGTTATATAAGTGAGTTTCAGGTACATGGAAGCAAAGGCTAGCTTGTTGCTTTTGGTTCCACGAGTAGGGTTTGTTAACCGACAAACAAGCATGCAGTAGATTTAGATTTTGGGATTTGATTTGTGAATTTAAGCACCAAAGATGGGAGGCTAATTTCAGGCTTTGTTTTCTTTTGTTGGTACGGGCCCACTGTGGCGGTTGTAATATTTTCGATCGAGCGCCGCAAAGGAGGTGCTACCGAATTTTTCCAAAAACTTAGGCCATGGTTGAAAGAGAAGTTAGAGCAAGGATTTTTTTTTAATTTATCAGTACGTTTTTAATAATTCTTTTAAATTTTTATAATATGTTATTATTAAAAATGTTTAAAATTTATTTTTATGATGTTAAAATTTTTATTCACTATAATTGAATAATAAATTGTTTATAAAAGTTTTCCTATCTATAAAAAGGATTTATTAAAGGAGTTTATGAATTTGAAAGATATTGAAATTGGAAAAGAAATTTGGTTTTTGAATGATTTCAGAAGGCGGTTTGTAATTGGTTTTAGAGATTTGAAAAGGAGGTTTTATAAATGGGCTTTTGAGATTTATAAGTGTATTTTATAAGTAAACTTGGAGATTTTAAAGGAATAAGGTTTGGGGCTATTCATATCTCCATTTTAATGACATTTGGGTTTGATCATTTTAATATGATTTTGAAATAGAAAATCTTTCTAAGTATTGGTGAATATACTTATACCATTTTATAAGTATGTGAAAAGGCTTCAAGTTTTGAAAGGATTGGTTTGTCAATATACTTATCCTGTGAGATAAGTATATGAATATTTTGGAAAGAGATTTAATTAATGAACGATTAATCTAAAAGGCTTGGTGTTTTTCATGGAAAGAGATAAGTATATGAATATTTTGATAAATATTTTAGAAAGAGATTTATTTGACAGTTAAATAACCGACTATCAAATATTAGCCTAAATATGTAATCCTTCATAATTTTGATAGTACAGAAATATTCTTGCCCCACTTAACCCCAAAGGATTTAACTCTGGAAATATATAGGGGATACAAGGGGATTATATGGTATAGTTACCGCCGGTGGTGCTATATTGTATGTATAAAATCATTTGTTCTCCTAGGAGAAATAATAAGGAAATATGTTCGTTAATCGGTTAGAATGTGATCTCTGCTCTTTTGTATTGTTTGATTATTTCTAAAAGAACGGGTATTGAGTATTCCGGAAATTAATAGATTGATTTTGAAACACCTCGTAAGCGGAGTAGTGTACTTATATGAGATGACTTGAAACCGTAACCACTCCAAAACCATATACGATTTCTATGCTTGGAGGAGATTTGAATTTTGTTTGAGATGTTGGAATCCATATATGATTTTGAGACCCGTTGGGGGTATGGAAATCCATGTGTGATTCCAAGATCTATATTGAGATATGAATCCATGTGTGATTCCAAGACCAGTTTAGGTATAGGAATCCGTGTGTGATTCTGAAATCTTTGTTAAGATGTGGGAATCCATATGTGGTTCTAAGACCTGTTGAGGTGTGGGAATCCATGTGTGATTCCAAGATCGGTTCGAATGAAGACTCATATGCTGGAATGTCGAATATAGCCTCTCCAGCGGTAATGAATAAAACCAAGGATATGATGCATAGAAAGGGTTTAGCTAACCTATAAAGGTGTAGTTGTCTCCTTTCTAGAGTTACCTATAGTTGTTATGCATGCATCGAGTGATGCATTCTGCGTGGCCGGCTATGTATTTTATATTGTACATCACTAGAGGTGTATTGTTACTTCGGAAGGATAACTCTGATCCTTATGCAGGAGGACCATTCACGAAGTACTTAAGCCGCATCGATGGAATCCTACACAATTAGTGAACGCACCTTAGGGTTTTTTACTATATGCCTATTATTGTTGTGATGTACACTCACAAGCATCATAGCTACTTGATTATTGATATTTTTCCCTTAGACATTATTATAATATCAATGGATTTTCTAAGATAAATGTTTTAGTTATCGTAAGGTAAAAATACATCCGTGTTTATATGCAACGTGGTCTTACGAGATACCTTTTATTTGAAAGGGTTTTATAAAAACAAAAATCTTTATGCGTTAATTGAATTGTCTTACGCTTGTTTACTAGATTGACCCGGGCATTATTTCTTATAAAGCTCGAGTTAGACCGAGCATATTTACAGATCTAGTTGGAATGCTTGGTCTTCAGGAGACAAGTAGGATGCCTACAAGTTGTATTCACGTATCTTTTTGTATCCACTGCATTTTTTGATTATTTATTTGTCAGCAATTGTAAGGGCAACCATTATAACTGTCGAAGCTGATGATTGTTTAGTTAACCCTGATTGATGTATATGTATATTAAAGTCTTCTTTTTGTAAAGTGTTCCATTATATTATATATAACTCGTCGCGATGTGAGATTCTGTTCAGTCTTTTCTTTCCTTCAACACCAACAATTTATCTTTTCGGCACTAGAATGTTTGGCACATGAATATCATGGATGTATTAGTGTGTTCTTTTTTCTTATTATGTTGTTTTATTTTTCTTTTATACTAACATTCTATTTTTCTACGACTTGGGTGCTCGACACGTGAATACTGTGGATGTATTAGTATCGACATTCAATGGTTGAAAAGGCTGTTCATTACAGTTTATGTTATGAATTTTAAAAATAGGACCACAAAAATCATCATTACTATTGTAAAAGATTAAATATATAATGTACTGACTAAGTTTGATCCTTAATACGATAATTTAACCGATTATTTTCAATACTCAACAAACATCAATGAATTCTTATAATACTTTATAAGATGTATGGCCAAATTAACTTGGAATCATAAGAAACCACATATTTGTGCTTCAACTCAATGTATAACGTAATTCGAATGTCAGTTCAAACAGTTTATTTTCGATAAAAAATTAAGTAATATATATCAAAAATGAATTGTTTGAACTGGAAACCTTATTTAGGTTATGAATTTTCAAAATCTAGTTGTACAAAATCATTGTTGTCATAAAAGCTTAAACATTCTAGTTTGTGTCATTCTGATCAGATCTGATCGTCCGTCCTGTAGGTTAACCAATTTTTTTCATTAACTAACTAACATGGACAAAAATTGAATTTTACAAGATGAAGTGTCAAATTGAGTTGTAGTGACCTTCTAAAATTGTATATGTTACGTCTCGCATAATATTGAGAATATGTGTCGTAACAATTTGATATTGATAAGTAATAAAATTGAATTTTTAAAATAAATTTTAAAATTGAATGGAATTAAATGAAAATAACTAATAAAAGATTTGGGATTATTTTGGATAAAAATACATGTAAAGATAAGCACTTATGTGAAAATAGTAATTTCAAATATATAAACGGTTTTATTTGAATTTCGAATTTATTTGAATAAGAATAAACTATTCTTTGAATTCAAAATAGAATGAAAATGCAAATTAATTGGGGTTTTTAAGAAAAGGATTGTGAAAGATAACGAAGATATCTATTAGATTTTAAGTCATTTATTCAATAATAAAGCAATAAACGTGTGATATGTATTTTTTAGTTAATATAACAATCTGAAATTGAAATTTGGCACTATGTAAATTAAAGGTGATTGAGATCAATTGAAGTAATTGCTTTGTTCTAAACACATCTCTAAAGTAATAAATGTGTAATAAAAGAAAATTCTTACATTGGTAGAATCATAATCTTTGTAATTGATTTAAAAGGATTAAAGTAGGAATGGAAACATATATTTTTATAGTTGTAGCTATTGGACTAAATCAGTATGAAAATTAAATTTTGGGTAATGTGAAGTTTTAGTAAAAAGAAATATTGTTTTCAAATAATTTGAGTAACAAATGATATTTTGGATTTATGGCAGTAAAATGACTTTTATGGAATATATTTTTATTGAAATGGTAAATTGAGTATAGATAAGTCATTTGTTGAAATATGAGTTTAAATTTTTGATAAAGTTGAAATATTGCTATTGATGATTTTGAATTTATTAAGAAAAAAATTCTTGTTTAAAAGTTTAGTTGGGTTAAAGGGAAAGTACGGAAAAGATTTTTAAGTGTTATTCTAAAAAATTAATATGAGAAAACTAAAAATTTAGGCACTGTTTGATGAGTTAAATTATAAAAAAATATTTGGTATTTGAATGAACAAATTCATTTTAATGGTAAAAGAGAAATTTTTGATTATTTATTTATTTATGAAATGCAATGATCTATGATTATGTAAAGTTTTCATTTTTAAAAGTACATTTAAAAGTTTGCTTTAAAGCATTATACTAAAAAGAAAAAGGAGAAAAATGAAATAAAGTTTATCACATTTTGGTAGTAGGTATTTGGATTAAGTTTACTTGACCTTCAGATCCATTAGTCCAAGAGAAACTATTCACTCCTTCTCCTTCTTGTATGTTCACTTTCTTTAAAGTAGAAGCTTTCTTTTCTTCTCCTTATTCCAAAAAATATAGCTTTTCAAAAACTAATAACAAATCAAATAAAATCCTAAAAATCCTCAAACTCAAAACCTAGCTTCTCAACACCACTCTCTATCTTATTTACCGAAAACGTTAGTGTTTTGGTTAGTTTCGGGTTAGGCATGTTTTTAGGAAGCAAAGGATGTTGAAGAATAAGGTTTAAATTGCAAATAGAGGGGAAGTTATAAGGAAAGAGAAGGAAATTGAATGCAATTGGGAGCAAAAGTGAGTTTAATCTCACAATAATATGTAAACTTTATGCATTTTTGATTTGATATGTTTGTGTGATAAAATGTTTGAATTTGTTGATGATCCATAAGACATAAATTACGGTAGAAACCAAAACAAAAATCCATCTTCATTGATATGTACATTATATGCCTATTATATGATACATGCATGATTATTATATGGTATATTGCTTGGTTACTATGTTTGCGTGTTACTCGAACTTGTAAAGATCATCAGGGAAGGGTCGAAGTCGCCAAAATTTGACCATAGGTTGAACAGTGCACAGACCTAGAGCTGAATAGCTCCAGAATTTGCGATACCGATCAATCGATTCCCCCGGATGGGTCGATCTATCAATGAGAACCTGGAGTAATTTAGGTCTAGCCTTGTGCCATTTGGTACTATTTTGTGCTATTTCATGCTTTGATTTCAAATTAATGATTTTGATGTTTTATTAACCCTTTTTTTAAAAAGTATTTTGAGATTTACTAATTTATGAAAAAATATATACTAAATAAATCAGTTTTAAAAATTAATTATTGTTTTAAAGCTAATTTACCTAAAGTTTAATTTGAATAATTTTCTTGATTAAAATTAAAGAGTGACTACAACTACTTCTACTGCATTGAAATTTTTTCTAAATGTTTTGAAATGGCTAATAAAATTATTTTGCAAATGATTTTGAAATGATACATAGAGTAATCTATTTCCTTTTTGCAAATCCTCATTTTATTTAGTATGATTGTTCCTTTATTTTAAAATAATTTGGATATCATCATTAAAGGCCTCTTTTGAGTTTATGTATGTTTCCAAGGCATAGTAAAATATTATATTGGTTTGATAAAATATATTATATTTGAAGTTACTTAGTATAAGTTATTTTAGTATGAAAGTTATATGAGTATTTCCTAAAGATGATTTCTTGACTTTGAAAGAAAATAAACATCTATTTCTTAAAAGAAACAAATATAAGGCTTTAAGGATAATTTCATTTCAGAAAATTCCTATTTTATGTAATGAGAATTTTCAATAAACAATTTAGTAATACCGAGTGGTATGGAACATTTGGTATCACCTTATCAATTATTTATATAACTTGTTATGTAGTATATTTTGAGTAATTGGAATTTACTAACTTATAGTAAACTTTCAAGTAACATCCAGTGGTGTGAGACACAGGGCGATACTCGAGTAACTACTTATTGGAGGTACTTAACACTTTTGATCAATAGAATCTTAGGGAAAGCTTGTTATTTCTATAGCTTGACCATGTAGGCTAGTTGTTTGCCCTGATGACTTGACTACAGTGGTCACTCTCTGAGTCATGGTATCATTTCATCTTGCTTATAACACCCTGTAAAATCAAACATAATTACATAAGTAAATTAAGAGAAATTCAATTAATTATGGTAGGGATAAAAATGGAAATTTTATGAAAGTTGGAATTTGACAAAAAACGTTATTCTGTTGCATTCGTGGCGAAATTTTTCTCTGATGCCAACTATAACGTCTCTCCATTTCGATACTTAGAAATCAACACTAATACATCCATGGTGTTTCACGTGTCGAATATCCAAGTACTGGAAAGACAGGTCGTTTGGGATGAAAGAAATAGAAGAAAGAACAGAATCTCACAAACATGATGAGAAATATACAATATAACAAATGATCTTTAGAAAAAGAATCAACTTTATCATATACAAAACATCAGAGTACACTAACATGTTATTAGCCTGGACAGTTATAATACCCTGTCCTTGCAAATTCAACTTGGAATACTAACACTACCCTCCAGGCAGAGATGCAATGCTAGCATTTATCCATACAAGTTGTTCTTGGAACCAACAAACAAACAAAATTTACCATCTTTCATTTTGGAATCATCCTCATGAAGAATAGTATAACTCTATAACATACTTCATCATAAGCGTTATTAGTTCGCAGTGGTTTGGATAAATCTGGAAAATCGGTGTCTTCAAACTAAGCGATAATTTTCATCTAACTCAATTCCAGTTCTTTGGAAGTATGCAAAAAGTATTCAAGTCCTCACCAAGAAACTGTAATATACAATCATACTTCCTGAGTCAAAACAGGTCAAGATTTGATGGTCCTTAATTCAACTATCAAATAAACCAACATTCAAAATAGTGATTACATTTTCCACGGAAACCACTGAGCCTTTTTAATTAATCTTCCATCAATTAGATCTCTTTCCAAATTCAAAATACCTTTATGAAGGATATTTTTACAAACCTCTTATACTACTTTCAATACTTGGAAAACATTTATATACTTATCTCAATGATATAAATATATTTACCAAATTGTTCACTGCCAAACTTAGAAAACTTTCCACACACTTATACAATGGTATAAGTATATTTACAAAACATTTAAGAAATATTTCTTACTTCAAAATTGTATTGAATGGATCAAAGCAAACGTTATCTAAACAGAGATTCCAATAATCCAAAACACTCTTCCTTTTTATAAATCCCTTTTATTTTATAAATATCTCCTTTATAAATCTCCAAATCTATTTATACTACTTCGTTTATAAATCTCTAAGTTATTTATAAAACTCTTTTATAAAGCTCTAAACCATTTATAGAACTCCTTTTGTAAATCTGTAAAACCCTTTATAAAACCAAACTTCTTTCTAATTCCAAGATTGTTTCCAATTTATAACTCTTTAAATAAATCCTCTTTATGAAATAAACCTTTATATAGATCTTTTCATTTAAAACGATTCCATTTTAAACAAATAGTTTATTATTTTTAAACACCTTTTACAATACAGTTTATATTTAAAACATTTTAAATAAAACAATTAGTTATCTTTAAAAAAATTAGTGAACAATAACATTAAACAATCATTAACAAAATAATAAAATTTAAACAAATAATAATAATAATATAATAAAATTTAAAACAAGTGAAAATAATATAGTAACTGAACTTAATAATTAATTACCTTTAAAACCTTAATAACATGGTAAAATCAAATAGATCAATTTTAAAAAATATTATAATAATAATAAGTTACCTTTTAAACAATATCTAAAATAATAATAAACAATAACTTTAAAATATAAAACAGTTAACTTTAAATAATAATTAACTTTTAAATAATTAATTACTTTAAAATCAAATTATTATAAAATCACTTTATATATCATTGAAGTATAAAATAAATTTAAATCATATTTAGAATATAACTTAATAATTTAAACTGTATTTACAGTATAAAATAGTTAACCTTTAAACATTGTTGACAAAAAAATTATTATATAAAACACTTTGCTAAAATAATAATTATATAAACATTTTATTAACGCGCCTTCTGAAAAGGCAGTATACATGCGGATTTAACCTAATAGACTTCACTATTATCGAGGCTGGAATATCATGGATTTGACTTAAATGGATGGATGGATAATAAACCATGGATAATAATACGAAGCCTGGATTAAACATAGTAAGTGGAAAAACAATGCAGGATGCTTGAAATGTTAATTTTGTCTTGATAAAGGAAGGATTGGCATAGGAGGGCTCGGTGTGATATAGATCGGCATGGATTGGATTGGCATAGCCCAGTATAGGAAGGGATCAGCATGATTGGGTTTGGCATTGGAAGGGGCCGGCACGATTGGGCTCGGCATAGGAAAGGGTCGGCATGATTGGGATCGGCAGGGTAAGGGTCGACATTGTTCGATGGGAAGGGGTTGACACACATCGATTCTCAAATAAGGGATCAGTATAGATGAGTGGACAAGGGATCGACATAGCCTAAGAAGGATGGATTGGGATAACATATAGTGGAAGGGATCGGCACTTTATAGGCCGGCATAGAATTCCAAGCATGATAGATCGGTAGGGCTTGGACTGGCATCAAAAGGATCATCACTTCTTCGTGGGGAAGGAAGGATTGGCATCCTCAGGAGGATAAAGTATCGACATTGCTCCGTGGAAATGAGGGATCGAGATTTTGCATGAAGGAGGAAGGATAAGCATTTCTTTGGTGAATGGATCAGCATAATATGCTGGAGGAAGATAGATTGGCGTAGTAGTGTGGGAAGGGAACGATCGACATTAACTTGAATGAAGAGATAACGTTCAGCATGACTATGTCGACCGTTATTTATGGACGAGTTGGGATGGTCGATCGTTTTGGTGGGCCCATGTAGGTGAGGAGGCCCTGTAGCCAAAGTTTCACATATAAATACAGAAAGCAGGGCTTCAGAAAAGAGACCCTCATTATGTTCCTCTTCATCTTCTTCCTAAAGGATACTCTGCCATTTTTCATTCTGGAAATTTGGATTGTAATTTTAATCAAATTTCACTATAATAAAAAGTACTGTTCTAGAATGGACGTAGACTGGAGTTAGCCGAACCACTATAACTCTTGTCTCTTTTGTTTTCTTTCATTTTAATTTGATTATTATTTATATTATATTCTCTACATCATATACTATATGTGATCTGTGACTAGATATTGGTGCTTTCACATATAATTGGGTGTTGGTGCCAATTTGGACGCCAATATTTTAGTGCTTTTATTAAGAGGGCTTGTATAAATAGAATCTGAAGCTAGGAGTTCATATTTTGAAGCTTGAATACTTAGAGATGGAAGTAATGGCTAGGCAGTCAACAAGGAGAAGGCTATCGAAAAGGAGCCACCATGGAGGGAGTCAAGAGCTTTCCTCGGGAGCTGGAGCTAATCAAGCATCTATCTACATCACCAGAGATGAAATGGAAACAATGATGGATGTCATGCACGAAAGGATGTTAAAAAGGTATGAAGAGATGATACCGAACCTACTCAAACAAATTGGATAGGCTGGAGCCATAGGAGTGGCAGGAATGCAGAATCAAGGAGTTGGAGCAATGAGAGCTACTGGAGTTGCAGGCCAAGGAGTCAAGGCTTCAGAATTCACTGGAAACCAAAACCAAGGACATGAGGAATGAACTAACAAGTAAAGGAATGGAGCATAACAGTCGGGGGCAATCCCTCGCCAACCTAGAGTGGTCGATACCTATCCTTGAAGGCTAAGGGCATGCTCCCGGGTTTTGTGAGTCGTGATGCCGGAGGGCCAGCAATAAATCCTGTGGAGCTTGGCGTCAATCGAAATTTGGATGATCGACCAAAGGAGTACGTCCCAGAATTCCTTCATCGACTCGGGGGGCAGCTTGGGCATGACGATGGGAGACTACCATTGGAAGACAATGGTAGGTTTACAGAGATGATAAGATGAGCTATGCATGGAGGATTGGTGGATAGGGATTTGGAAGATGTAAATAGGAGTCTCTTTGATCCTGATGTCATGCAAGCTAGGAATCCACCAGAGTTCAAACTATCTATGCTTGAGACATATGATGAGAAAATGGATCTCGTTGTTCATCTGACGAGGTACATGAGACACATGAAGGTATTGAGGACATTAGAGGAAGTCACGGCACGATGGTTTCCATTATACTTAACGGATATAGGTGCATTATGGTTTAAATAATTGGAAAACGGCTCTATTAGCACATGGATGGAACCGATCAATGGGTTTATGATGCAGTTTAGGCTTCACATCTCCAGGCCCGAGAGTGTGATGAGCTTGGCAACGCTGAAACAAAAGGACGAGGAGTCCTTGAGGAGTTTCTTAATGCGGTTTAATGTCGTGGCGGCATCAGTGGATCATCAAGATCCATCTAGGGTTTTGGTGGCAGCTGTATCGGGAATTGCTAATGGCATGGAGTTCAAGGATTCATTGGCATGGGACCGGCCTATGTATCTCGAGGAATTTTATCATGAAGCAGAAAGGTTTCTGCAATAGGAAGACTCACAAGCAAACAAATCGGAGTTAAATGTTGTGCAAAGTGGAGGATCATCGAGAGATGTAAACAAGAATGAAAATGGTAAACGGAAAGTGAATGATGGCACTAGTGCGCCGAAAAGGCAGTGGAGAGACCCAAAATTCTCTTCTTATACGGATTTGATCGAATCATTAGAATAGATTTGTTTGGATACTTGAGGACATCTTCAATATCGAACGCCGGCAAGGAGGGAACCCTCTAAGCGTGAGCGGGCATCAGGGAAGCATTGCGTATTTCATGAGCTGGATGGCAACAGTACAAACGAATGCGGTTTAATGCCATGGAGGCATTAGTGGATCATTTAGATCCATCTATGGTTTTTATGGCAGCTGTATCTGGAACTGCTGATGGTTCAGAGTTCAAGGATTCATTGGTGTGGGAACAACCTACGGATCTTGAGGAATTTTATCATGAAGCAGAAAGGTTTTTGCGACAGGAAGACTCACGAGAAAACAAATCGGAGGTGAATGCTGTGAAAAGTGGAGGATCATTGGGAGATGTAAACAAGAATGAAAATGGTAAACAAAAAATGAATGATGGCACTAATGAGCCAAAGAGGCAATGGAGAGATCCAAAATTCTCTTCTTATACGGATTTGATCGAATCATTGGAAAGGATTTATTTGGATACTCGAGGATGTCTTCAATATCGAAGGCCGACAAGGAGGGAACCCTCCGTACGTGAGCAGGCATTAGGGAAACATTGCATATTTCATGAGCTAGATGGCAACAGTACAAACGACTGCAAGCATTTAATGGACATCATTGAGGAACATGTGAGGAATGGTCAATTACAGTAGTACATAAGGACTCGGGCTGCGATGGTGGAACAGAAGCAGCCACCGTCTACCTCGAACGAAAATGGCACTGGGACAAGGCATCATCGCCAACTTGTCATCAATTAATCGGGATGGCAAGGAATAAGTAATAAAATCCATAGTAATACGGAAAAGTCACTTACACATGTACGAGATCGAGAACGATTCCTAGGTATGCTTTGAGATGATGATGAACCATAGTGCTCGAGTTTGTGAAATTTTGCTTTTTCTTATTTTCTTGTACGGAATTCTATTTTATGGACTTAGGGATGCATAAGTCTAGATCAATGTAATAAATAGTACAGGTCACGGTTGTGGCCTTGATTGGAGAGACAGGGCAATAATTGCATGGTGTGAGTCCCTTGAAGTAGAGCCATGAGATGGACTCGTACACGATTAAGTCCTCGATGGGGGTTCAAGGCCGGAGAAGGATACCCCACAGATTAATTCCTCGATTGGAAACTGAGGCCAGAGAAGGATACCCTATGGATTAAGCCCTCGACTGGAGAGTCATGGCCGGAGAACAAAACCCAACAGGTCATCGAGTATGGATTGTGCTCGGCAAGGATCCAGTGAGATCAAGGACTTAGATTAGGCTAACGAATCAGAGAGGTCTATGGATTTCAATGTAGACCTGAAGCGGTCTCGGATTTGGATTAAATAACCCGGAGAGGTCTATGGACTTGGATATGGAACCGGAGTGGTCCCAGATTTGGATGAAATAACCCAAAGAGGTCTATGGATTTGGATATGGACCTAGAGCGGTTACGGATTTGGATAAAACGATCCGGAGAGATCATGGATTTGGTTAATGAGTTTGGAATGGATTCGGAATTGGATCACGACTCGAAATAGTCGTGGATTTCCCTAATGATCCGAAGAGATAAAGGAATTGGATTGGCAATGGATTGGACTCTGGATTGGACAATATAGCAATCAATGGATTATGGACTTCAAATTTTGGATTTATGGAAATTCAAAACATGCCTTCTTATCGCAGAGCAAGTTTTGAGGGGCAAAATATTAACCCACCTTTTGTAAAGGTGGAATAAAGGAGGATTTAACCCAATAGACTTCATGGTTATCAAGGTTGGAATATCCTGGATTTGACTGAAATGGATGTATTGATAATTAACTGTGGATAATAATATGAATCCATAGTTAAACATAGTCGGTGAATGATGCAACGCACTTGAAATGTGAATTTTGACTTGAGAAAGGAAGGATCGACATAGGAGGGCTCAGTGTGACATGGATTAGCATAGCCTGGCATAGGAAGGGATCGACATGATTTCTCTCGGCATAGGAAGGGGTCAGCATGATTGGGCTCGGTATAAGGAAGGGTCGGCATTATTGGGCTCGAAATAGGAAGGATTTGACATGATTGGGATCGGCATGGTAAGGTTCAGCATTGTTCGATAAATCAAAGGGATCGACACGCATTAATTCTCAAATAAGGGATCGGTATAGATGGAGGACAAGGGTCGGCATAGCCTAAGAAGGATGCATTGGGATAGCATATAGAGGAAGGGATCGGCACTCAATAGGTCAACATAGCATTCCAAGCATGATGGATCGGCAGTGCTTAGACTGACATTGTAAGGATCGACATGTCTTCGTACGGAAGGAAAGATTGACATCCTTAGAAGGATAAAGGATCGACACTGCTCCATGGGAAAAGAGGGATCGACATTTTTCATAAAGGAGGAGGTTTCGGCGTTTCTTTGTGTGAATGGATCGGCATAATATGTTGGAGGAAGATAAGTTGGCATTGTAGTGTGGAAAGGGAACGATCACCGTTAACTCGAATGAAGGGATAATGTTCGACATGACTATGCCGATCGTTATTTTATGGACGAGTTGGGCTTGCCGATCATTATGGTGGTCCCATGTAAGCAGGAGGACCTATAGCCGAAGTTTTACCTACAAAACAGCAGGCAGGGCTTCAGAAAAAGGGGCATTCACTTTGTTCCTCTTCATCTTCTTCTAAGGGATACTCTGCCATTTTTCATTCTGGAAATTTGTACTGAAACTATAATCAAATTTCAGTATAACAAAAAGGATTGTTCTTGAGTAGACGTAGGCAGAGTTAGCCAAACCACTATAAATATTTTCTCTTTTGTTTTCTTCAATTTTAATTTTATTATTCTTCATACTATATTCTCTACATCATATACTATCTTTGATCTGTGACTCGATATTGGTGCTTTCACATATAATTGGGTGCCGGTGGCCAATTTTGATGCCCACACATTTTTAATTGTTTTAATTTGAAGTTGATTTCAATCCATAACTTTAAGGATTCGAAAAGAGGCTTAGCAATCATAATGGTACTTAAACAAGCTACCATTTTATTGAATTTAGCTTTTCAAGTTATAATACTTGGTGTTCACACTGGCAAGTATATGTGTAAATTAAATCCAATATTAATCAATTAGTATGTAAACAAGGTCTGCACTAATGTAATAGCAGAATTGTGATTCTTCTGCTTAATAGATGTCCAAATATAACCTATCCAATTAACTATAATAGAACGGTGATTTATTATGTTAACATGTGTCCAATAAGTTTAATTAGCAGAACGATGGTTTATTCCGCTAAACAGGTGTTTAAATTACCCTATTCAATTTACTTTAGCACTGGTGTGTATTTGACCAAATATATAACACATATTAAATATGATTAATTAAACTACGTAACTATTCAAATAGACAAAATTAAAATTAGTCAGTGTTAATTTATCATGAAGTTATTGTGATGTCCTGGAAATTTAGGCAATAATTATTTAATAATTTCTTTAATAATTATTTTAAAAATGTGAAATGTTGATTTAATAATCTAATTCAAACAGAAATTCTCTTTCGAAAATTATAATTATTTAGTTTGATAAATGATATTCTTTTCAATGTTAAAAATATTTAAGTAATAGTTTATCTTTCTAAACTGATTTAAAAATATTTTATTTATAATGTATAAATGCTTATACATTGTAAATAGAGGATTTGGTTTTAATTTTAATTTATATTAAATAAAGGATATTTTCTAATTATTCTATATAAATGTATAATTTGTAAATTGATTAAATTAATTTAAATTAGTATTGTAAACTTTTCAAAAGTTCGTTTTAAAAAATCTATCTTATATTTTTATAGAAATGTAAGTGAGTATTTATTTTGTTTTATTTTAAAATTGCTTATCTTTTGAAATAGGATTTAAATTCATTTTTGTTTAAGTATAACATTTGATTTAATACTCTTGAATAAATCCAATTCAACAAATCTTTTCTTTTGAAATTTAAAGAAGATTATTTAAAAAAATAATCAAACAAACATTAGAATAAATGTTATAAGAAGTTATAAATAAACATGTGAATATTTCAAGACTAATGTTAATAAACATTGAAAAACTTGCTCAAAACAAATTAGTAATTGTTCAAGATAATTTAAATACAAGTATAAATTTAGAATTTTCTTTTTATTTTGAAAATGAACATGTGTTAGTTTTTTTTAAACATTAAGTGAACACTTGTAAAATTATCTACACCTAAACAAAACAACTGGCATTTGTTTTCAAAGCTTTTTATTTTAATTTATACTGATAAGAGGATATAGCTAATGCATTTTGATAAAAACATTTTCTTCAATTGAAAAACAGAAATCAAATTTCTGTAAAATCAAAACCCCATAACAGATTGCATGTTTTAAAATCTGCAATCTTTTTCTTCAAAATCTCAACTGCAAATTGAAGATCAACTTCAAATCTGCAACCTATCTTCAAACAAATTTGCAAAATCAAAATTATAAACCAAACTTTAAGTTAAAATCTGCTTACAACTTCAAATTGCATCTCTGGAATATGAATCTGCATATCTGAAGCTAAGTTTCAGTAATCAAATTGGAAGTTCAACTTCAACTTGCAATTGCAAATCCAGATTCATCATGCATTTCAAATCAGGGTCATGGAAATGAAGTCTGCACCTAAGTTTGTCTCTGCATCTTCAAAATGAAATCTGCACCTAAATTGTTTCTGCTTCTTCAAATTGAAGGTGAGTAAACCTTTTTATTTTAAAAACAGTTCGTATTCTCTAAAAATCAAAGCTAAACAAAATTTCCCAAAACTCAAGTTCTAATTCACAGAAATCAAAAACTGTTTTAAATGAAACTGCTCTGTTTCTTTTTAAAAGTGAGTAACCTCACAATGCAAAAGGCTTATGTTATCTGTGCATGTGTATTGATAGAAATCATCATGTTTGTATGATTTTATTTGTGATGCTATGTATATATAACTATATATATATGTGTTTCAGGATTCTATATATCTGTTCTTGGCTTGAAACTAAGTTTTAATAGAAAATCCATTATCAACTGGTTTGATCTCTGTTAGGATTGTTATGTAAATAGAAAGTGTTAGTTTAGTATGAATATAAGTTTATAATTATAATTAACTTAAATTAAAGAAAACTGTTGCCTCTGTAAACAATAAAAATCAATTAATATTCTAATAACCAAATCTAAAACATCTTAAATTATTAAAACAAGTTCATAATTTGAATGCACTTTAGAAATCTTGAATTTTTAAACAGAAATCAAAATTTTTAGTTAATTATTGTGTGAGCATTACTGGGTGCAACAACAATGGGAGTTTTTTGGGTTATATGGTGATCTAGTGATTCTGGGTTGTAGTGGTGTTTCCTGGAGGTGGAAGGCAGATGGATGGGTAGGGGAAAATTATTAGATGGGCTGTCAGTGGGTTGTGGCGACGGTGGTGGCTTGTTACAGGTTCTAGCCCTAGTTTTTAGGTGGTTGAAGTTTTGATTCATCTCGTGTTCTATGATGCACCGAGTGTTGCAAGCCTTTGGGGATTGGAAGAGGAAACGTAACCGAAGTGATTGCCGGAGTTGTAGGTGATCAGGTGATCGTAGACGAGATCGCAAGTGGTTGACAGGTTTGGGATTAGAGGTGTCGTTTTGTTCCAGGTTGCTTAATTCACTTGAATTTTTATTTCGAGCTGATGAGGAAAATATGAAGGTCGTATTCATGTTGGAAGTTGGTCGGCGTCTTGGTGAAGTGGTTTAGGGTGGCTGGAGTTCACCAGAATGCCGGTGCATATGCATCGTGCATATATTTATTTCTGATGAACTTGATGGGTGGTGCGGGTTTTTGACTCGAAGTTTTACTCGAGAATTCGTGTTTTTGTCTCAGAGTACTTGGGGTTTAAACTCGAAGCAGACATAGGTTGGGCTCGGGTATAGGTTTACAAATTGAAAACACAGAGTTTGTAGTTTTTTTTTTACATGTTGAATGAAATTTAAATTTTAGTGTAGGAATTTGATTTTAGATGGAAGTAGAAACTGAATTCAAATAAGGTTTTGAATTCAAAGTTTTTAAAAATGAAAATCTAAAATTTAAACAAGTTTTAAATTCTGTTTTAAATCAAAATTTAAAACAGTTTTCAGGTTTAAGCCTGAGAAGTTTTGCAGTTTTAAATTTTTGAATAAATTCATATTTTAAGTTGAAACTTGATTCAGGTAATACTTGAATCTGAATTCAAATGTAGTTTTGAATTCAAAAGTTTTAAAAAATGAAAATCTTAAAATTTAAACAAGATTTAAATATGGGTTTAAGTCAAGATTTAAACAGTTTGAGGTTTATTCTTTAAAACCCAGATTTCTATTCAAACTGTTTTGTAAATTTTTTAAATTTTGAAACAGATTTAAATGGCTTAAGGAAGATTTAAATTTGTTTTTGAAATTAAGTTAAATCTGTTTCAAGTTTCTTTGAAAACCAGTTTTAAATTCAAAACAGTTTATAAATTTAAAAATGATGAAAAAATTCAAATGTTTTAAAGATAGATTTGAAAATGAAAAATTGATTTCAAGTGAGTTTTAAAACTTGAAAGAATTTGTTTCCTTTAGTATTTGAATTAAAATATGAAGTGTTTAATTTAAATTTGGAAATTGAAATAATCAATTTAAATCTTTCTTTATATTTAGGTAATGAATGTTCTCTAACATTCATTTTGTTGTAAGGTTTATAATTAAACATTTTTAATATTAAAATTTTAAATGGAATTAGAATTTAAATTTAGAAAATGTATTGTTTAAATACATTTTGAATATAAATGAAGTCATTTGATAAGTAAATAAATTATTTTGGAAATAATTAAGATAATTTAGAATTTACTTAATTATTTGATTTTTAAATAACGATTTAGATTAATTTTAATTGGATATGATTTATTTATAATTAATCTAATTCAAATTTTCTTAAGTATATAATTATTGAAATGTTGATCATTAATAAATGGTGATAATTATCTAGGGATAATTTAGTAATTAATTAATATAATTGATTTTGATAATTAACTAGAATGAAATTTGTTAAGTATAATTAATTGTTAAAGTAATTAAGGAATTGATTACTTATGGTAATTAATTTTGATATGTGATTTAATTAAGTTAATTAATTTAGTTTAATTAATTTAAATAAATCATCTAATGATTTTTTAGAGAGTAATTACTTAATGTAATTTATGGAGCAGGATTACTTAGAGAAGTAATGATGATAATTACTGAAATGTAATTAGTAATTTGGATAATTACTTTTGTAATTAATTAAGGAATTAATTAATGATTAATTATTGGATAATTAATTTATAAATAAGTAATTAAAGATAGTTAATTATTAAATTGAATATTAATCAAGGTGATTAATAATTAGATTAATTACTAAATGTGATTAATTTTAATTAAATAATTTATTTAAATATTAGAGATCATTAATTATTATAATTAATGATGTAATTAAGGATTGTTTGATTTAGTTAATTTAATTTAAGTGATTAGTTAATTGTAATTAATTAAGGATAAAATATAATTAATTAATTAATTAATAATTGAGTAATTAAGTGATAATTACTTATGATTAAGGTTAATTAATTTATGAAATTAATTAAAGCCTATTGCTTATTGTAATTAGTAACTGATTAATCAAAGTTGTTTAATCAAGTTAAATACTTAGGAAGTGAATTAATTAATTGGGTTAATTAATTAATGGATGTTAAGCAGGATTTAAATATAGTAATTAAATTAATTTATTTTAAATTAATTAGAGATGGTTGTAATTAATTTAATTTTATTTAAATTAATTATAATTGATGATTAAATCATTGCTTATGGATGTTATTGATTGAATGGTTGTGATCTCAGTAATGAGATTAGTTGTATCTGTATGATATGGATGATTGGTTTAAGTATGATGGTTTGTGATGGATTATTTGGTTGTGATGATTATCTGTTTATGGATGATACAAATTATCTGTTTATGATATGAATGTGATTATCTATTGTTAGATGTAGTTCATTAATCTATGTGAATTAGATAATAATGAAATAAGTTAATTATTTAAAACCCTTAAGTACAACTTGGACATTAAGATGACGTTTGGTTTTGATGAGACCGAGATCGGTTTTCCATATTTGGAATTCTGAAAACCACATCGATTCCAATTAAACGTTAGGTCGTTAATCCAAGTGGAGCAAGTGAAGACTCGAGGTGTAAGGGCTCTACGTCAGTATAACTCTGTGGGTGATTCCGTAATGAGTTAACGGAATAGTACTTATAGATTCGAGATGGTGATTTAGAGTGCAAGGGTTATCGTCGTTAACTCTGAGGGTGATTCCAATACGAGTGTAACGAGATAATGCCTTCGGTTTCGTTCGAACCCGGAACGAACTTGTATGGATTGAATGCTTTCAGAACATTGTCAGGTGGACGATGAGAATTCTAAGATTGATATGTCCTATAAAGGTAATCGTAACCTCAAGCCTCATCAACCGGGAATGGCTAAAACAGGGGAGGTGCAGCAAGGCTTCGTGGGTAGCCCCCACTTGAGAGCAAGATTTATCCCTGTTTAGAGGTCCCTTTATATTCGGTTGTGTGGCAGTTGGTGACGACCAATCTGTGGGGTAGTCTTGTTCGGAACTGTTCAGTAAGGAACGGGTCCGGCTTTGTGTTGCAGGGGAGTTAGGGTGGCTCCTCGGTACGGTGATCTAGGCCACGTACTGTGACGGGCGGTACCCCAGTAGCCCTGCCATTGATGGAAACCCATTTTCCCTACGAGACCCTACGGTTTTGTTTGTATTACCCACTTTTGTGGCTAGTAGCTGGAATTTAATCATGTAACAATTTCAGCTATTTCTTATTTACTTGAAAACCCTAGACACTATTATAATATCACTGGATTTCCTATCAAATGTTTTGGTTAGCGTAAGGTAAAAACTTTTCCATGTTTATGTGTGGGAAGTCTTACGTAATACCTTTTGTTTTCAAAGGATTTTTCTAAAGTTAAGCAACTTTTATCCCCGTTTACTCACACCAGACCCCTGTCTGACCTGAGTGTTTATTTTCTGTTTTATTAAACTCTTGGGTACTCATATTACATATGAGTAGTCAAGTGTTTCAGGATTTCTTTGATGAGTTTCTGGAGGAGATAATGAAGCAGGAGGCTTCAGCGTGTAGATATATGTAGTGGTTTCGTTGTGTTAGAGTTGTATCTGTTTTCTCTGATGTACTTGGATTGTAATTGCTAGACAGATGTTTATAACTGTCTAGTTTTGTGTTGTATTAGCTGTAATACTCTGATGTATATGACACTATGTAAAGTATTATGTGATATATTATAATTTATTCGATTCCGCTGTGAGATTCTGATGTTGTCTTTTCTTTCTTTCCTTTCTTTTCTCTTTTCTATCCCTTTTTTTCTTCTTAACGATGCGACTTCCTGGAGTTTGGAAGTTGGGTCATCACATTGTGATACCAGAGCATTAGGTTGAGTGAATACCTAGGCTCTGGAGTGTTGTCTTTCTTGAGAGAGCGTATTTGTAATTTTGAATATATAATTTATTTATTTCTACCTATTTGATTGGATTACCTGTTCAGGTTTTCCAATATAAGTAATAAAGGTAGATAGGGTAGTAGTGTGTGTAACACAACTACCAATGGTTAGAATTCGAGTGTTTGAAGTTGGTAGTGATCTGCTAGGGCAGTATTAGGCATCTTGAGTAGTTCTGCAGTTGGTGAAGGATTTCACTAATCTCTGAAGGAAATCTTTTCAAGATTCGGAGTTTATCTTTGGATTATAAGCTTGGTAGCACTCGTGAGAGGGGTTTTTCTTGAATTTGGATTAGTTGGGAGTTCTGAAGCCAGCGATGGTATTTTGGCAAAATGTTTTGAGCTTGGTTTGGGAGCGAGTTTCCTGGAAGATATCTGTCTATCTGGAAGGCTCTATTATGAAGAGGCAGGTGTAGCTTTGAGGTTCGATGAGTTTTTGGATAAGGAAGTTTTCGGCAGCAGTAGCAGCAGTGAGTGGCCCATTCTTCGATGGGTCAGAAATCTCTGTGATTCTTCTGTCAGTAGTCCGGGCAGATGGTGGAGCTTGTCCATTTCTTCTGGAAGCTCAGTTGGGTGTGATGTTAGTGGTTAAGAGGTGGACCACTAGTTTCTTCTTTTGAAGGCCTTAGCTGTTCTGTTTGTTGAAGTGAGAATGATTTCTTGGAATCTGAACTGAGTGGGATCGCAAAAGTGACTTGCGACGGTTCAGAAGTTCTCTAAGTGTTCTTTGTTTTGGGATTGAAACATCTCTAGTGGATGTTTGAGTTTTCGAAGTGGTATTTTCTGGATATCTTCGAACGAGTTAAGATTTGCATCCGTATCGAGAGTTTGAGTTCTGTTTCGACTTGGTTCTTGGAGCTTTACCGATGGTTCAGCATTGTAGGAGATTCTTTGAGAGAGAGATCTGTTTAAGTTGGCAGGATTTATTGGATCCAGTTTTCTGGTTGAATTTTTGCTGTGGTGTTGTGACCGAATCGGATAGGTCCCTGAGATTTTATGGAATTTGATGAACAGATGTTTCCGGGATAAGTTGATCAAGTTTATACTTGTGTTCATCAACAGCATTCTCGAATCAGAATTGCACAGTGGAAGCATGGTGGCAGCTATTCCAGAATAGAAGCAACACCGATTTTCTTTGGGAATTTGAATTTTTTCTTGGATCAGAGGATTTCTACAGGAAATTTATTTTGGATCTGGAGACTTGATTGTTTTGTATCTGTTTGTTTCAAAATAGAGTAGTATGTTTGTAGTCTTCTGATATTTGTGTAGAAGAGCTGTGTGGTAGATTTGATTGATCTAGAAGGTTGGAGGCAGCCCAGGATCGATATGAGAGATTTGTGGACATGAGTATTGGATCTTTATGCTTTCTCTTGAGAGTGAAGTGTTTGGTCTACATGGTTGAATTTCCAGTTCGGATAGCAGGAATTTGTTTTAGTTTTTCACGTATCTCTGAGAGAGTACGTGTATGGTTTATCTCTGGTTTTAGACTCAGTATTTCTGTGGGATTTGGGAGTTGATCAGGACTTGTCTGTGGTCTAGTATTCTGTTTAGATTTATAGATCAAGATATATAGGAGCTCTAGATCTGAGTGGTGTAGCTAGTTTAGATTCTGTAGGGCGAGTGTCCCGGTGTTAGTACCTGGGGAACTCTAGGGAATTCTATCCAGAATTTTGTCTGGGTAATTAGAATTGTTTGTTTGAATTGGTTGCTATGGTTGCTAATATTTGGTTAATAATATATGTTTGCTATTTTTAAATTTTAAAATCTGTATGGGATTATTAAATTACCTTTGCTTTTAAATTTCGGGGACGAAATTTTACTAAGGGGGGAGGAATGTGATGTCTCGGAAATTTAGGCAATAATTATTTAATAATTTCTTTAATAATTATTTTAAAAATATGAAATGTTGATTTAATAATCTAATTCAAACAGAAATTCTCTTTTGAAAATTATAATTATTTAGTTTGATAAATGATATTCTTTTCAATGTTCAAAATATTTAAGTAATAATTTATCTTTCTAAACTGATTTAAAAATATTTTATTTATAATGTATAAATGTTTATACATTGTAAATAGAGGATTTGGTTTTAATTTTAATTTATATTAAATAAAGGATATTTTCTAATTATTCTATATAAATTTATAATTTGTAAATTGATTAAATTAATTTAAATTTGTATGTAAACTTTTGAAAAGTTTGTTTTAAAAAATCTATCTTATATTTTTATAGAAATGTAAGTGTGTATTTATTTTGTTTTATTTTAAAATTGCTTATCTTTTGAAATAGGATTTAAATTCATTTTTGTTTAAGTATAACATTTGATTTAATACTCTTAAATAAATCCAATTCAACAAATCTTTTCTTCTGAAATTTAAAGAAGATTATTTTAAAAAAATAATCAAACAAACATTAGAATAAATGTTATAAGAAGTTATAAATAAACATGTGAATATTTCAAGACTAATGTTAATAAACATTTAAAAACTTGCTCAAAATAAATTAGTAATGGTTTAAGATAATTTAAATACAAGTATAAATTTAGAATTTTCTTTTTATTTTGAAAATGAACATGTGTTAGTTTTTTTTAAACATTAAGTGAACACTTGTAAAATTATCTACACCTAAACATAACAAGTGGCATTTGTTTTCAAAGCTTTTTAATTTAATTTATATTGGTAAGAGGATATAGCTAATGCTTTTTGATAAAAACATTTTCTTCAATTGAAAAACAGAAATCAAATTACTGTAAAATAAAAACCCCAAAACAGATTGCATGTTTTAAAATCTGCAATCTTTTTCTTCAAAATCTCAACTGCAAATTGAAGATCAACTTCAAATTTGCAACCTATCTTCAAACAAATCTGCAAAATCAAATTATAAACTAAACTTCAAGTTAAAATCTACTTACAACTTAAAATTGCATCTCTGGAATATGAATCTGCATATCTGAAGCTAAGTTTCTGTAATCAAATGGGAAGTTCAACTTCAACTTGCAATTGCAAATCCAGATTCATCATGCATTTCAAATCAGGGTCTTGGAAATGAAGTCTGCACCTAAGTTTGTCTCTGCATCTTCAAAATGAAATCTGCACCTAAATTGTTTCTGCTTCTTCAAATTGAAGGTGAGTAAACCTTTTTATTTTAAAAACATTTCTTATTCTCTAAAAATCAAAGCTAAACAAAATTTCCCAAAATTCAAGTTCTAATTCACAGAAATCAAAAACTGTTTTAGATGAAACTGCTCGGTTTCTTTTTAAAAGTGAGTAACCTCACAATGCAAAAGGCTTATGTTATCTATGCATGTGTATTGATAGAAATCATCATGTTTGTATGATTTTATTTATGATGCTGTGTATATATAACGATATATATATGTGTTTCAGGATTCTGTATATCTATTCTTGGCTTGAAACTAAGTTTTAATAGAAAATCCATTATCAACTGGTTTGATTTCTGTTAGGATTGTTATGTAAATAGAAAGTGTTAGTTTAGTATGAATATAAGTTTATAATAATAATTAAGTTAAATTAAAGAAAATTGTTGCCTCTGTAAACAATAAAAATCAATTAATATTCTAATAACCAAATCTAAAACATCTTAAATTATTAAAACAAGTTCATAATTTGAATGCACATTAGAAATCTAAAATTTTAAAACAGAAATCAAAATTTTTAGTTAATTATTGTGTGAGCATTACTGGGTGCAATAATAATGGGAGTTTTTTGGGTTATATGGTGATCTAGTGATTATGGGTTGTAGTGGTGTTTCCTGGAGGTGGAAGGCAGATGGATGGGTAGGGGAAAATTATTAGATGGGCTGTCAGTGGGTTGTGGCGACGGTGGTGGCTTGTTTGAGGTTCTTGCCCTAGATTTAGGTGGTTGAAGTTTTGATTCATTTCGTGTTCTATGATGCACCGAGTGTTGCAAGCCTTTGGGGATTGGAAGAGGAAACGTAACCGAAGTGATTGCCAGAGTTGTAGGTGATCAGGTGATCGGAGATGAGATCGCAAGTGGTTGACAGGTTTGGGATTAGGGGTGTCGTTTTGTTCTAGGTTGCTTAATTCACTTGAATTTTTATTTCGAGCTGATGAGGAAAATATGAAGGTCGTATTCATATTGGAAGTTGGTCGGCGTCTTGGTGAAGTGGTTTAGGGTGGTTGGAGTTCGCCAGAATGCCGGTGCATATGCACCGCGCATATATTTGTTTCTGATGAACTTGATGGGTGGTGCGGGTTTTTGACTCGAAGTTTTACTCGAGAATTCGTGTTTTTGTCTCGGAGTACTTGGGGTTTAAACTCGAAGCAGATATAGGTTGGGCTCGGGTATAGGTTTACAGAGTTGAAAACAGAGAGTTTGCAGTTTTTTTTTTACATGTTGAATGAAATTTAAATTTTAGCGTGGGAATTTGATTTTAGATGGAAGTAGAAACTGAATTCAAATAAAGTTTTGAATTCAAAGTTTTTAAAAATGAAAATCTAAAATTTAAAAAAGTTTTAAATTCTGTTTTAAATCAAAATTTAAAACAGTTTTAAGGTTTAAGCCTGAGAAATTTTGCAGTTATAAATTTTTGAATAAATTCATATTTTAAGTTGAAACTTGATTCAGGTAATACTTGAATCTGAATTCAAATGTAGTTTTGAATTCAAAAGTTTAAAAAAATGAAAATCTTAAAGTTTAAACAAGATATAAATATGGGTTTAAGTCAAGATTTAAACAGTTTGAGGTTTATTCTTTAAAACCTAGATTTCTATTCAAACTGTTTTGTAAATTTTTTAAATTTTGAAACAGATTTAAATGGTTTAAGGAAGATTTAAATTTGTTTTTGAACTTAAGTTAAATCTGTTTAAAGTTTCTGTGAAAACCAGTTTTAAATTCAAAATAGTTTATAAATTTAAAAATGATGAACATATTCAAATGTTTTAAAGATAGATTTGGAAATGAAAATTTGATTTCAAGTGAGTTTTAAAACTTGAAAGAATTTGTTTCCTTTAGTATTTGAATTAAAATATGAAGTGTTTAATTTAAATTTGGAAATTGAAATAATCAATTTAAATCTTTCTTTATATTTAGGTAATGAATGTTCTTTAACATTCATTTTGTTGTAAGGTTTATAATTAAACATTTTTAATATTAAAATTTTAAATGGAATTAGAATTTAAATTTAGAAAATGTATTGTTTAAATACATTTTGAATATAAATGAAGTCATTTGATAAGTAAATAAATTATTTTGGAAATAATTAAGATAATTTAGAATTTACTTAATTATTTGATGTTTAAATAATGATTTAGATTAATTTTAATTGGAAATGATTTATTTATAATTAATCTAATTCAAATTTTCTTAAGTATATGATTATTGAAATGTTGATAATTAATAAATGGTGATAATTATCTAGGGATAATTTAGTAATTAATTAATATAATTGATTTTGATAATTAACTAGATTGAAATTTGTTAAGTATAATTGATTTTTAAAGTAATGAAGGAATTGATTACTTATGGTAATTAATTTTGATATGTGATTTAATTAAGTTAATTAATTTAGTTTAATTAATTTAAATAAATCATCTAATGATTTTTTAGAGAGTAATTACTTAATGTAATTTATGGAGCAGGATTACTTAGAGAAGTAATAATGATAATTACTGAAATGTAATTAGTAATTTGGATAATTACTTTTGTAATTAATTAAGGAATTAATTAATGATTAATTATTGGATAATTAATTTATAAATAAGTAATTAAAGATAATTAATTATTATATTGAATATTAATCAAGGTGATTAATAATTAGATTAATTACTAAATGTGATTAATTTTAATTAAATAATTTATTTAAATATTAGAGATCATTAATTATTATAATTAATGATGTAATTAAGGATTGTTTGATTTAGTTAATTTAAAGTAAGTGATTAATTAATTGTAATTAATTAAGGATAAAATATAATTAATTAATTAATTAATAATTGAGTAATTAAATGATAATTACTTATGATTAAGGTTAATTAATTTATGAAATTAATTAAAGACTAATTGCTTATTGTAATTAGTAAATGATTAATCAAAGTTGTTTAATCAAGTTAAATACTTAGGAAGTGAATTAATTAACAGGGTTAATTAATTAATGGATGTTAAGCAGGATTTAAATATAGCAATTAATTTAATTTATTTTAAATTAATTAGAGATGGTTGTAATTAATTCAATTCATTTTAAATTAATTATAATTGATGATTAAATCATTGCTTATGGATGTTATTGATTGAATGGTTGTGATCTCAGTAATGAGATTAGTTGTATCTGTATGATATGGATGATTGGTTTAAGTATGATGGTTTGTGATGGATTATTTGGTTGTAATGATTGTCTGTTTATGGATGATACAGATTATATGTTTATGATATGAATGTGATTAAATGTAGTTCATCAATCTATGTGAATTAGATAATAATGAAATAAGTTAATTATTTAAAACCCTTAAGTACAACTTGGACATTAAGATGACGTTTGGTTTCGATGAGACCGGGATCGGGTTCCCATATTTGGAATTCCGAAAACCACATCGATTCCAACTAAACGTTAGGTCGTTAATCCAAGTGGAGCAAGTGAAGACTCGAGGTGTAAGGGCTATACGTCAGTATAACTCTGTGGGTGATTCCGTAATGAGTTGACGGAATAGTAATTATAGATTCGAGATGGTGATTTAGAGTGCAAGGGTTATCGTCGTTAACTCTGAGGGTGATTCCAATACGAGTGTAACGGGATAATGCCTTCGGTTTCGTTCGAACCCGGAACGAACTTGTATGGATTGAATGCTTTCAGAACATCGTCAGGTGGACGATGAGCATTCTAAGATTGATATGTCCTATAAAGGTAATGGTAACCTCAAGCCTCATCAACCGGGAATGGCTAAAACAGGGGAGGTGCCACAAGGCTTCGTGGGTAGCCCCCACTTGAGAGCAATATTTATTCCTGTCTAGAGGTCCCTTTATATTCGGTTGTGTGGCAGTTGGTGACGACCAATCTGCGGGGTAGTCTTGTTCGGAGCTGTTCAGTAAGGAACAGGTCCGGCTTTGTGTTGCAGGGGAGTTAGGGTGGCTCCTCGGTACGGTGATCTAGGCCACTTACTGTGACGAGCGGTACCCCAGTAGCCCTGCCATTGATGGAAACCCATTTTCCCTACGAGACCCTACGGTTTTGTTTGTATTACCCACTTTTGTGGCTAGTAGTTGGAATTTAGTCATGTAACAATTTCGGCTATTTCTTATTTACTTGAAAACCCTAGACACTATTATAATATCACTGGATTTCCTATCAAATGTTTTGGTTAGCGTAAGGTAAAAACTTTTCCATGTTTATGTGTGGGAAGTCTTACGTGATGCCTTTTGTTTTCGAAGGATTTTTCTAAAGTTAAGCAACTTTTATCCCCGTTTACTCACACCAGACCCCTGTCTGACCTGAGTGTTTATTTTCTGTTTTATTAAACTCTTGGGTACTCATATTACGTATGAGTAGTCAAGTGTTGCAGGATTGCTTTGATGAGTTTCTGGAGGAGATAATGGAGCAGGAGGCTTCAGCGTGTAGATATATGTAGTGGTTCCGCAGTGTTAGAGTTGTATCTGTTTTCTCTGATGTACTTGGATTGTAATTGCTAGACAGATGTTTATAACTGTCTAGTTTTGTGTTGTATTAGCTGTAATACTCTGACGTATATGATACTATGTAAAGTATTATGTGATATATTATAGTTTATTCGATTCCGCTGTGAGATTCTGATGTTGTCTTTTGTTTCTTTCCTTCCTTTTCTCTTTTCTATCCCTTTCTTTCTTCTTAACGATGCGACTTCCTGGAGTTTGGAAGTTGGGTCGTCACAGTTATACTTTACCAAAACTAACAACAATTTATACTAGGGCGTTGTACTCGTCAATACGAATACAATGAATTAATCTACGTCAATCGGATTTAAAATGCGCATGTTATAGATGTTTAAACCTAACTTAAAAAAAAATATTCTAAATTAAAACAACCCCAAATAATAACACAACTGGCCCAAGTTAAAGAAACCTGATACTCGCAACTCCTTTTTCTTCCCCAAACTTGCTCACTCCTTATACATGTTAGTGTGCACTTATACATGCTCATGAGATTTCCGCCTCCTCTCACTAAATCGACACTCCGACACCTCCATCATACTTCCTCTTAAAATCTCTACACGCCGAACCAGTCGAACCCACATTTGAAGCACGACCTAGAACGCGCCCCATCATAGCCGAAGGGAAAAAATGTATCCAGGTTTGAGAACGCACGATAATGTTAAGCACCGGTCTCCACCAAAATTCGACTCGAGGTGTGCCTTTCCACCGTGAATCCAAATCCGCGCCCTATCTCGCAAATCACTGCGTAAAACGTCGATGAATCTTAGCACTAGGTGGCGATGATCGTCAATGACCCTGATGGAACTCCGCCGAAACTACACCAAAATAGTACTCCTCCATACAATCCCAGCGACACTAATGGCGTCGAGCAATTCTTCCCTGAAAAATCAATTTTTGAAGACTAGAACAAAACTTTCCCTCTTTCAGATAATTGATGATTTCTCAGTCGTTACTCGACGAAATCTCGAGCGATGAATTTCTGTAAATACTGGAGGCTGATATAAATGACTTTCGTATTGGAATATTTTGGGAAACTCAACAGGTTAAGGGCGGTTGATTTTTGAAGTCATGGATGGAGTTTTCTTTCACTGTTTTTGAAACGGACTAGAAGAGGAAGATGGATATATGAGCAATAATGGTAGCAAGGAGAGGATTCTAAGTGAATATGTTGATGAGTAAAAAGACATAGGCAAACCTAATGGTACTGGCAAGAGAAAAGGGGAGATATGGATGGGGGAACAAGGCAGATATGTTGATGAGGGAATAATGGCAAAGAGAGAGAGAGAGAGAGAGAGAACAAAAAAGTTGGTTGTGTACTGTGTATATTTGGTTGTTTGAATTTGAATAGATTTCGATACCCTGCCACACCATATCGCGTCCGCTTACGAGCTGCGAATGATAGGAATAAAATATTATTGCGTACAGAAATATGATGTAATCACAAAATAGAAATAAAACTCATTGGTTATCAAGTTCTGTAAATTTTGGAAAAACCAACGTTTGACGTAAAATACGTCAAGCGGAAATTCAAATAGTTTCCAAATTAAATATTTTGGAAAAATTTTATAAATTAAATTAAAAATATGTCATAAAAATTCAAGCAGTTTTTTGAATTTTTTTTTTGAAAATTGCTTAATCCTTTATTGCTATAGTAAAAGGCCGAAGCCCAAATACAAAATATATTCGCTATTCATAACAGAACTCGAACATTCCATATCTAATCTACTACTTTAATAAAGCACAATTCATTTTTCATGGCGGCTCCCGAATCTTTGATAAATTTCCTTCATCGTCTACCTTCCACTTCCACTTTGCCAGTAGTGATTTTTCTGGTCCCCTTAAGCTGGTACGCAGTTTTTTCTTTATTCGCAGTATTGTCATTTTCACATCTCGGTCTATTTGAGAACTCACCGATTGATTGTTTTTCTCCTCCATGTTAAAAGCCCGGTTGTTCCTTTCTCGCCAAAGATGCCAAATGGAAGTTGTGAAGCAAATTTTTAATATTTCGTGCAAAAGGTTCGAACAGTTTCTCCTGTTGTTCAGGTAAAAAATTTCATCTTTTAGTGTTTTAACTTCGTTCGACCCCACACACTTCATTTTCTGAAGACTCCATACGATTTTGTGAAGTTACACTCAAAGAATAGGTGTTCATGACACTCATTATGTTCATTGCATAAGTTGCATGTAGATTCTTCGATAATCCCCCAATTTTTTAAACGATCTTTTGTGGGTAGTCTGCCAAGAATGGATTTGTATGCAGTATGTGCCATTTTTGGGGTAACCGATTTACTCCATATTGTATTGTACCATTCATCCTTTTGGTGCTTATATCTGGTTAGCTCCATTGTTTCATGGAAGTGAACTTTTCCTGTCCTTGAGTGTTTCATGCTCCATTCATCAAAGTTTCTTTCTGAATATATAGGTAGATTCTGAATTTCTTGTGAAAAATTTCTTGTAACAATCTGTTTTTCACACTTCCAAGTTCCTCCTTCAATAATACTTGAGACAGTGCAGTTATGTTGACCATAATCCGAGTATCCTTCCATTCCTAGTCTATCAATTAGGCTTTTATTATTGAACCAAGGATCTCTCCAAAGATCTGTTGTATATCCATTGGCTATTTTTCTTTCAATCGGAGGTTTTAGAAGTTCTCTGTGTTTCAGGATGTTCTTTCATATTACAGACATTGTTATCTAATGAATCTGTCCAGAAGTTTGTTTTAATGTATTTAGCCCTCATCCATTTTGGCCATAAATTCTCTGATGATATTATACTCCAAGCCAACCTGATTCCATATACTCTTTTGAATTCAAAAGGGTTTTTAAGACCAACTCCACCTTCTTTCTTAGGTCTGCACAAGTCTTTATAGTTGATTTTGTGTAATTTTTCCCTCCAAATGAAGTCTGCACATACTGAGTTGATTTTCCCAAGGGAGTAATCTGGAATTTGAAATATTTGGAGCCAATATCTGACTTTAGAGGTGATCACTGTGTGAAGTAGTCCCACCTTACCAACAAAAGATAGCAATTTGGATCTTCATCCTTGTAACTGCTCTCTTATTTTATCTATCAGTTTTGAACATTCTTTGTCTGTAATGGAGTTAGTAGATAATGGAATACCTAAGTATTTAACTGGGAGTGTCCCTTCTGTTACTCCAATTCTATTAATCGAATTCTGTTTATCTTTGCAAAATTTGTTGAAATAACATTTAGTTTTACCTTCATTGAGTTTCAACCCTGCATACTTTTCAAATTGGTGGAAAATCTCTTTAAGCTCATCAATTGCATGTGTAGTAGCTTTCATGACTACTATCAGATCATCTGCATATACAAGGTGTGTTACTTTGGTGATATTCTGTGCACAGGGATAATCTTATTATTATGACAAGCTATTTCCATTTGTAGGGAAAACCACTCCATTGCCACTGCAAATAGGTAAGGGGATAAGGGGTCCCCTTGTCTTAGTCCTCTGTTGCTAGAAATGTATCCTATAGGAACTCCATTAACCAGAATTGAGAAAGTTGGGGTGGAAATACAGAACCTTATCAGCTTTAAGAGACTTTCTGGCACCCCCATTTCTTTGAGCATGTGAATTACAAAGTGTCTATTCACTTTATCATAAGCTTTGTGTAAGTCTACTTTAAGACACAATTTGTCTGCTCCTGGTTTATTAAAGTCTCTAATAAGTTCATGCGCCATCAGCGAATTTTCTGAAATTAATCTCCCTTTTATAAATGCATTTTGATTTTGAGCAATCAAATTTGGGAGAACTTTGTTCAGTCTAAAACATATAATTTTACTAAGTGTCTTGTATGAAACATTGCAACAAGTGGTAGGTCTGTAATCTTCAATTCTATTTGGTTTTTTAATTTTTGGAATAATAGAAATAAAAGTGTGGTTAATTTCTTGTAAAAACTCACCACAATCTAGAGCTTCCTGATATGCTTTTAACATGTGATTTTTTAGGTGTTCCCGGTGCATTTTGAAAACAGCTGACCCCATACCATCTGGTCTCGGACTAGCATCAACGTGGATGGATTGAACAGCTCTCCTCAGTTCCCTTTCAGAAATCCAAGCTGTGAGCATGGCGCATCCCGCTTGAGAGATTTTCCTTCTACACTGAACTATAGGTAAGACTTGCAATGAACTCCCATTATATAAGTCTGTAAAGTACGCAAGGGCTTTGTTTTCTATTTCCTTCATATTATTCACTAAGCTACCTTCCTCATTTAGACAATTCAGGATATTATTATATTGAGTTCTTTGAGACATTTTGGTGTAAAAGCATTTAGTGTATTCATCCCCTTGTGTTATCTAATTTTCTTTTGCCTTTTTTTTGATTTCCATAGACTGTTTGTGGATTTCCTCTTTGAGTTTGCCCTTCAACTGATAGAATTGTGTATTGAGGTTCTCATTTAATGGATCTTTATCTAGAGAGTCTTGTATAATTTTAAGCTGATTTTGGGTATTGGTAATAATATCCTTATTTTTTGGCCTCTTTCTGTTCCATTCTTTAAGTCTCTGCTTCATAGTCCTGAGCATCATTATAAATTTATACATATTGTTACCTAGAGGAAGTATGATATTCTCTATGTTTAAAGCCTCCTTATATCCTTTAAGCTGATGCCAATTATTTGCATATCTAAATGGTTTTCCTTCATTATTATTACTGTTATTATTAAACTTAACAAGTAAAGGGCAATGATCACTAGTCGAACAAGGAAGAACAATAGTTTGTCAAGCAGGGATTTTGTTTATTAGTTCTGAATTACATGAACTCCTGTCAATTCTGGAAGAGATATTTCTCCCTCACCACTCTTCCATGTGAAATGCAGGCATGTATGGGATGTTTCCAGTAATCCACTTGCTAGGACACATTCATCGAATTCTGCTAATTGGGCCACCGTCAGCGTACTTCCTCCTACTCTTTCTTTGGTTTTTAAAACAACATTGAAATCACCCAGTACTAATCATGGCTTTGAAATTTGTCTAGAAAGATCTATTATTTGTTGCCATAACACTAGTCTCTCTGACGCCAAGTTTTTCGCATACACATAGTAATATAGATTTCCAAACCTCCTACATTTTTGAAAAACATAGTCAACTGTTGTTCTTTATTATCAATAATGGTTCCTGACCACAAATTTTCTCCCATAACACAAGTATTCTCCCCTTCATATGCTGTGTGATATTGCGTTCCATATTCCATTGATTTTCTACTTGATTTTGAAATAATTCCAAGCTACCTTCTGAAAATTTATTTTCCAATAATCCAGCTATAGATGGCTTATGAAAAGCCATTATGTTATGGAGGTCAAATTGATGAATGTCATTGTTAAGACCTCTCACATTCCAACATAGAATAGTCATTTAATTTTATTGTATTTTCTCCTAGTAATTGGAGCATCTCTAACCCTAACCTTCTTAGAAGTCTCTGCATCTGGTTTGTTACTAAACATATAATTATAATTCTTATTGGCTTCTGTATACTTGCTGATATCTTCTATATCATCATCACTATCTTCTACAGACGACTCTACCTGGATATTCATCTTGTGAATTTCCTCCAGAGATTTGGCAACTTATCATTCTCCTGAACTTGATCCACCACAAGGCTTGCAGGCTGATTTAGCTCTTGATCCTGAATTGGATGAATTGCTTGCACTATTGCAGAGCCCTCAGAATTAACTACCTTAGAAGGACTATTAGCAGCATTTTGTATGTAATTTTTTGTAGCTGCATTATTTTTTGGGTTGCTGGGTGGAGAGTCATTTTGTATTTTTCTTTTCTCTACCCATTCTTGTTCTGGCTACTCTTTGTTAATATTACAATATATAAAGTAGAATGGCCAAAGCACTTACAATCAGAACATCTAGAAGGAACAAACTCATATTCTATGTCCTGTGTGTATAACACACCCTTATTGTTTTTTGCTTTGACATTTGCTGGTAGAGCACTATTTGCCTTTATTTCTACTAGTACTCAAGCATAATTAATTCTTTTCACCTTTCTTGTATTCTCATCTATTGCTAATGGTTTCCCAATCATGCTTGCAAGTTTTCTAATACATCTTGTATTTCAGAGAGTTAGGTCAAGTTTATGCATTTTAATCCAGATTGGATAAGAAGATAGCATTTCTTTTTCAAAATTGAAATCGGCCTCCCATGTTTTCATTATGATAAGTTTACTATCCATGACCATGGACCACCCTTCAGAATTTTATCAAAGTCTTCTTCTTTTTCAAATTTTATACGATAAATACCGTTGTCTCTAGGAAAAACATCCCACGCTCCTTTAGGGTTCTAGACTCGTTTTATGTAAGCATTCAAGTGAACAACATACGGTCTCTTCCTCGACAAATAGATGTATATAGAATTCTTCCAGAGTTTTTGTGATTCGGCATAATCTTCCTCATCTATTAGTTGATAGATGTCTTCGCCTTCGAAAATTGGTTCTATGTAATTTAAATCACCTTTAATTCCCACCTGATTTCCTATCGCTTCAATCCAGGATTTAGGGTTTGCCTTTTGGTTCCTGCGTAGTATCTCCACGAAAGTTAACTTATCTCCCTCTTTCTCAATTCCCTTACCCTTACGTTTCACCTCCTCCCATTCAGCGCCATCTCCAGGATCGAAAGTTGTGGTAGGTGCAGGAATCGGATTGACATTAGGGTTTTCAGTCGCCATTTTTTTGTAACCCTAATATATTATTCGATATATGATTTAATATATATATATATATACATACATACGCAAATTCAAAAATGAATATTTAAATAAATTAAATATTCAAATTTGAAGACTTAAAAATTGCAGGTCGTTATACTCTGCCCCTCTTAAAAAGAATTTCGTCCTCAAAATTTCACCACATAAGCACTCAATACTATTCATAATTCTACATGATGTTCATAGATCATTCATATAGAAAATCTAATTCAATCGCTACTCAATACAGAACTCCACTTCCAATTAGGAATGTTCACCCGATTTGCTAGTGTAGACTCCGATCAGGCTTTTTAATTAGAAACATCCGTTCTCCTTACAAAGCTATAAACTATGATAGAAAGCTTTTTGTTCCTCATTAAGAACCCCCACCAAGTGTTCGCCATCAAAAATCGAGTGATATATCTTTATTCGAAACGGTGTGAGACACCTCAAGTCATGTACTCGAATCCTGGATTGAGAACTATATGAGAAAGGGAAATGATCTATGTATAGCCTACATACACATCTAAAGTTTATTACTTACCCAATTACTTTTAAATCTGCCAAAAATATTTATGAAAATATTTCACAAAATAAAATATTACTAGCCATGTAAACTTTTCAAAAATCAAATTACTAATTTTTGAAAACCTAGTGCTCCAATCCCGAGTGCGGGTTACGAAACTATGGATCTTAAAGCAAATTAAACACTAGAGGGGTTGGTAAATAGTGTTTTCTAACTTTTGTAAATCATTTTAAACTTCTTTCTAATTTGATATTAAATCTTAGATTTTCAATACTGAATTATATCGACAATCAATCACAGATAAAATAAAAGCAATAAACTAAAGTAGAGAGTTAGAGAAATGGCACCAGGGATCGTACAATTGCTTATATATATTTTCTTTCAAATACCAATCTTTAAATGGACAAAAGGTAAACTCAATGACAGTCTCGATTTCGAGGCTACGAGACACACCATCTTGCTTTTTCAGGCTCGAGATACACCTACTTGATTTGAAAGGGCTACAAGCAATCAGATTTTTAGGCAACCAAGCACACCTAATTGATTCTAACGGGCTACAATCACACCCAAGCAAATGCAAATAGAGTTTCATGGTTTTTCTAAAGACAATTCCTTGAACTTTGGATACGATTGATCCTATTGCCTCTTGGACAACACTTTGGTAGCTGATTTGAGTGAGAGATGATTTCAAAACAATAAAAAAGTAATATTGAATCAATACACAAAGGTATGAGTTGATTCTATTTGATTTTGAAGAGAATTTTGTATATTTTCAGTGGAGATTTTGAGAGGGTAAGAATAGGAAAAAACAAGATAAAAACTACTCAGAATATTCATTTGAAACCTCCTATATATAGTGTGCAAATAGATGTGTCCATTCGTGAAGAGTTGCGACAAATAGACACTTCATATCGAAATTTGAAAAACTGTTTTGTGGCTTGTATGTCGATATACAAAGTATACATATGTCGACATATGTCGAATATGTATGTGATTTTTGAAAAGCTTATTCTTTTTAAAACATTTTGAAAATACTATACTTTATAAAATGAGTTGATATTATGTAAACTAATTTAAACATAGTTATAAACATTTTAAACTTTAAAAAACTTTTATAAAATATTTTTAAACATATTTTAAAAATATATTTTGTTTTTTTAAATAAAGGATAAGAAAATATGAAACAGAGATCAAATATTGCTATCAAGGACTTTAATAATATTCTATGACCTATATACTTGCTATAGTCTTGATATGGTCTTTTTAATCACGAGTCTATATGTCCATTCCTTGAGTCTTTGTACTGTACACTCTTCGATACAATACCTATACAGTATCCTACACTATATACTACATAACTTGGCAAAACATTAGTATACATACATATGAATATATATTGTTGTTTATTAAGGTTGTTATCACCAAAATCAATAAATAAGGTATTAAAATCTATCTTGACACTAAAATACCTTGCCCTTTTCTTCTTTATATCCACATATTAAGCATCATGGATACCCCCACACAATCTACTGATTGCACAATCTTCTATTGTTCTCGTTAGTACGCACCTCATTGTGTTATAATCATCAACCCATCTCCTTACATAACCATTAATATGAATACTCTTCTTCTCTCTATTTCCCATTTGCATTGTGCTTGTCACCATGTTTGTGTCAGTGACATGGGAACAGATCATCATGATTTCGGTTTGCGACCCCGATTCAATCGTCTAGTAGTCATACCTTGTATCATTTTCTTCATAGGTAAATTTATTTATAATGTTCGTATTTAACCTCTCAAATACAGCTTATACACAAAATAGCATCGTGTCCCATCTATATATCACATATAAATGTCGTGTATATGCGTCATTTGTCACCATAACATCAACTTTTAAAATAGCATTTATAACACGACTTGTATAGAAATTCACTTTGTAGCATCATGTGACATTTCCAATTAAACAACGTAACTTGAATAAATCAATTTAAATCCATCAAATTAAATAAAATTCATACATAGAAATGACAAACCCATTTGTATATAACCTCTACAATTAACACATACATCATATTCATTAATTTATATTTAAATTATATACCATTAGGAATAGTATTATTTGAATATATAATAACATATAAAATATTTATATTTACGTCATTTATACCTTATGATTTAAATTCAAAATCTAATTCAAATTCATCTATTTTTCTTTTTGAAAATGAATTCAAATTCATTTATCCCAAATTTGTTTCAAATGAATATAAACTTCTTATATTTACGCATATTCAAATTTATGTCCTTTTTCAATCTAAATTTAAATCCTTAAGTTAACTTGACTAATTTTCAGTTTATTATTTCTAAAATATAAATCATACTTTAAATATATTTTTGAATTATCCAAAGATTTAAAAATGCGAAATATAAAATTTTAAATTGAAATAAATAAATAAAACTCTGCCTTTGTCCTGGACCGTACTACTCTAGGAATTCACTGACCGGTCGACCATACAGTGAATAAGCGGCCTTCTAGTCATGATGATTTCTAGAGTAATAAACTCCAAGAAAGAGATTAGATGATCGTCATACGTTGGTCTTCTCTAACTTGATCTTGATTATATATTAATTATACCCTACTACCATAAGTTTGGAGCCAAATTATCATATTTGGACATTAAAATCCAACTTTTTATGTAGGATTTTATATTAACAGTAAATATCAAATAACGGAGCTACTATTTTGTTCATTTCTGATCAAACAATCAACAAAATCAACTACATAATAGAAATAATTTGAGCATATCAAGCTACCAAGCTATCAACAATTCAATACATAATGAGATTAAAGAATACTGAATCGAATAGGAAGATTAATTATTGACAATAACTCCATTAATCAATATACTTCAAAATTTAAGAAATAGTTAACTAACCTTCCTAACTTGAAAGCCTTTTGGTTTGTTGGAGAATTTTGAATACCTAGCTGCTTGTAGATGAACAAATGGAGCTATGGTATTTTGAATTAATTCTAAAAGAACAAAATAGGATAAACCTTTAGGTATTTATGTGATTTGGTTTCTTAGCATAGTAGATTAGGTTATATGATGGCGGTCCAATAAGATGAAAGTGAAGCTATTGTTTTTTCCTTTTTAAATAAAAAATTACCCTAAACTACCTTTAAATATAATTTCATTAAACTAATATTTTACACCTATTTAAAAATCCAACTCAAGGCGTTATATTAAAATTTTATTTTATTTTTGTTGATTTTTTCCTTAAATTATAATATCACCTTTCATTTAAGTGATTTTAAAATAATTGTTATATTCCTTATATACAATTCCAAAAATTCAATAATATTATTTATATTTCCAGAACAAATTCAGACAACTTTTGGACTTTTAGAACTCAATTCAAATTTAATATTTGAATTTTTAAGCCAACATTTCACGTTTTACTTCAAATTAAACTCAAAAATATTATTTATTGAGTTAAATTCAATAAAATTTATAATGATACTTTTAGTCCCAATTTAAATTCCCAAATTTCAAATTTAAAATCCAAAAATACATTTTGTTATACTCATTTTATCTTAACTCCATGATGGGATGTTATAGTTTCTCCCTTCAAAAAATTGCATCCTTGCAATTTCCTAGAGTACTATAACTAATTTGATCATATCATCCAAATAAACAACCAAATGCAATCATTCATCTAAGAATACACATGCACAAAGAAAATAATCATAATCAAACATATAAAACAATAACAAATCTTTCGAAAATAACTCAAAATGTGTTTTTCGTATATGTTCTTCAACCTCCTTTGTACAATCTCTATGGTTACTCAACAGCTAAACTTTAACCAATAAATCACTCTTGTTTATCAACTATTTCACTGTTGTATCTACAATTGTGAAAACTTGGAAGGATATGATAGATTAGGCTGCTAATCCAGATCCTCGATTCGTCTTAGCTCTACGATGATATCCAAGTCTTGGATACACTTGCATAGCTAAGAAATAAGAAATATACCATGAACTTCAAACAAATGGTCAAGTAGTTCTAATCGAAACATTAATAGTCCTACTCACTCGATGATCGTATATAGAATAATATATCTTGAAGCAAGCTTTCCTGTCTTACCGAATCTGGTTATATCTTTCATGGGAAATATTTTAAAGAAAACTCTACACCCTATGGTAAATTCAAAATCTTTTCTACGCTTGTCAATGTAACATTTTTGTCTCAACTGAGGAGTTTTCATCCTATCTCTGATGATATCTATCTTCTCACTCATTTTCCTATCCATATCTAGACCCAAAATTGATATATCTCTTATCTCTAGCCAAGAAGCTAGATAGGCGAGGTCTTTCATATACAGCCTCAAAAGGAGCTATACCTATACTTAATCGAAAGTTGTTGTTATAAGAGAGCTCAATAAAATGAATATTCTTCCCAAGATCCTCCAAATTCCCAAACAAATATCCTAAGCAGTTCTTCAGTAACTTGATAAATTCTTTATGTTTGCCCATCCGCTCGAGGATAATATGTAGTATTCAAATTAAGTTGAACACCAAATGCAGTTTTTAAACTTTCCAAAAATGACTGGAAAATAAGGGATTACAATCAAAAGTTATACCCTTTGGAATTCCATATTATCAAAGTATATGATTTATAAATAATCTTACTAAATTTTCCATGGTTTGATTCACATGGATTAGAATAAAATGAACGCTTTTGGTGAGTTGATCAACTATCATCCAAACACTCTCATTTGCTTGTTATGACCTTGGAAGTCCATCAATAAAATCCACGGAAATTTTCTCCTATTTCCATTATGGTAATTCAAGAGGTATATTTAACCTGTTGGGCTTTTTATGCTTGTTTTTACTAACTAGAAAGTTACACATCGTTTCACATAGTCCCCCGATGTCCCTATTCATGCCTTCCTAATAATAATCCTCTTTAAATCTTTATACATTTTTGTACCACCAAGATGTATAGAAAATATTGATCGATGACACTTGTTAAGAATTCTCTCTTTAGATTGGCTATGTTGGGACATACAACTTTCCACTATACCTCAAACATCTGCACGAGTCAAGGTAGAATTTGCAAAGATCATCAAAAACATCTCCACTCCTTAACCTATTAATTTAATCCTTTAGAATTGGATTACTTTCTAGATTAGCCTGGATTCAATTGAACAAACTTGATCGAATCTCGAAACTAGCTAACGGCCATCTTCACACTTATCTCATCGAACTGAAGATCACATGAACATAATAACTCCAAATCTTTCTATTATATTATCATTGTGGATGCCATCGCATGATGCTTCCTTCTTAGAGCACCTGCTACTTTATTTCCTTTACATGGAGTATACCAAATCTTCAGACAATATGAAGCTGAAATTTCAAGCTATCACTACTATCGTATATTCAGATCCATTTGAGGAAATAAATATTTCAGCGACTTATGGCATATATAATAAAACAAAACATTCATCTAACAAACAATCCCACAAAGCTTCAAAGTAAACACTGCTGCTACTAATTCTAGGTCATGATTGGCCTATCTTAACTCATTTTGTTTGAGTTGTCTAGATGTATAGCTACCACTCTATCGTGCATAAATAGAGTACCAAGACTATCCTACAGGCCTCTGTATATACTACTAGATTTTGATTTCATTCCAAAACTATTAATATTTGGGCATCAGATGATAATTTATTCATTTATCTGACTAGGTAAACTTCATTCCCTTCTTTAGCAGATAAATAAGTTGAGCATAAATTTTAGAGAAATATTTAATAAACCTCCTATAATATCCTGCTAATCCAAAGAGAACTACCGTCACTAACTCAGGCCGCTTCCACTTTTGAATACCTTCAACTTTTAATGCCTTGATTGAAATTCCTTTCTTTGAGGCTACATTTCCCAATAATTTTACTTCCTCCTACCAGATTTGACATGTTTAGAACTTAGCTTTGAGTTGGTTTGTTATCAAAGTTTCTAACACCTTCCTTAAATGATCGACATGTTCTTCTTCTTTCTGTTTTGAATATACAAGAATATCATCGATAAAGACCAAAACAAGTGTATCCAAATGACCTTTGAACATTCAATTCATTAAATCGATGAAATATGCTAGAGCATTCGTCAATCCGAATGGAATTACTAACCATTCATACGAACCGTATTTGGTTTAAAATGTCGTGAGTGGGATGCTATCTTCCGCAACTCAAAGTTGATTAAAACCTAAAGAAAGATTAATTTGTGAAAAGACCTTTAGACGACTTAGTTGATCCAGATCATCTATTCTTGGTAATAGACATCTATTGTCAATTGTGGTATCATTCAAATTTCTATAGTCTATGCAGAGTTGAAGAGATCCATCAACTGTTTTAACAGATAAGGCCGATGCAAACCAAGGAGAACTGCTTGTTCTGATAAAAATTTTTTACTAGAGATCTTTTATCCGAGACCTCAATTTTTCCAACTCACCGGGGAACATTATGATATGTTGTCTACTAAATGGTTGAGCGGTAGGAATAATGTCTATCCTAAACTCAACGGTTCAACGAGGAGCTAAATCAATAACCGTTCCAAAGGTATCTGGAAAAAATTTAACATTAAAATCTACCTAATTATGTCTTCTTTAGATTCCAAAGCGTACAAAGAACAACCAGAACTGGCTTTCATTAGTTTAGGAGCAATGAGAACATGTTGTGGGTGATTAGGATGCTGAAGAGTGACTACCTGCATAATACAAAATAATCATGCATGATGACTTCGAGTCAGTCCATTGCCAAGATAAATCAAAATACATAACAAAACAAATCACGCGAAAGTGAATATCCAAACAAACAAATATCAACATGTTAGACATCATTCACATAGTTGCACACCCACCAACTAGAGTACCTACTCTAAGAGAAGTGACAACAAGTGAAGCATTTAATTTCAAATTTTCTACTAGTTCTCTTATTACAAGCAAATGGGATGTGCCTATATCAAAAAGAATTCTAATGTTTAATCCATACCATAAAATAGCGCCTTCTAGATCTAAGGATTGCTTTCCAGTGCCTAGTGTAGAAGAGTTGGGACTTTTTAATAAAAATGTTTTGCCTTATGTCTGGTTCCTAATCCTTATGCATTGCCTAGAAATGTGGTCCATCTCATTACAGTTGTAGCACTTCTTTACCTTCCATTGATTTGTGTTTCTACATTCATTTGCATAATGACCCTTTTTCTTGCATGCATAACATTCCACTTAGGGCTTTGTGACGCCCCACCTCTATACCCACGCTAGCCAAGAACACTACGGTGTAGTGCTGTCAACTAGCACGGAGAATAAGGCTGTTGAGGAGCGACCATCCGTGTAATTGCTTTGTGCGAACACCGATATGTCAGATAGTAAAAACATGCTTTTAATTTCAGAAGAGAATCCGGCATGCCGATGCAAACTCAAAGCTACCACACGGTGGCTATAATAGTCTAGGACAAATATAAACTAATAACACAGATAAATATAAATGCGGAACACAGATGAAACAAAAAGTCTCATATATATATATATATATATATATATATATATATATATAATAACTGATGTCAGTTACAATACATTTGACACGGTACATGTGATACAACTACAACAGTTGACTCAGGAAGTTACATATACAAGTACATTAACGATTAATATACATGAAGACATATCAACCTATACTATGACACGACAACTCCAAAAGATATGAAAGAACTTCATAGCTCGAGCAGCATCCCAAAGCAGAATATCTACAACCTGAAATAACTCGGGTCTGACCCGAGTATTACAATCAAAAGATAATAATACCCGGGTCAGTCTAATTCAAACTCAGTTATTAATGCACAGAAGCAATAATAATCAAATAACGAATAGATGACAATCACAATAAATCTCGTCTATCCAATCACTAATAAGGATGAATTGGACAAAGGAAACAATCAAGTAATTGGGAACATCAATTAAAACGACAACTCGAGTAGGGCTGCAGTATACGCAAGCGTGTACTGCCACGCCACTACAACATATTAAATACGAAATAGATCCATAAATCAAAAGCAAAAGAAATAACACCAAAACCAATACCGTGTGGCTGCAGTTCACGCTTGCGTGCACTGCCTTGCCACTATAGTGATGATGTACCCATTGAATACCGTGTGGCTGCAGTTCACGCTTGCGTGCACTGCCTTGCCACTACAGTGATAATGTACACGACCGGGCACAAGGTCAAACCCAAATAAATTACGGTTCAACTCAGGGGCAACATAAGTGTACAAGGTCAAATAATCAAATATACAACAGAGCTCCATGCAACAATACTTTTGAATGGAGGCAGTGTAACAGCACAAAACAAAGAAGATGGTCAACACTTAGGAATACATCTACATCAACAATGAATGCAGACTGACCAGAAAGAAGCCCAACTAGGTACACATGAACCAGATATGAAACGACAATTTTGACAAAACGGTTTCACAAATGCAAAGATCAGAAAAGTGAGCAATGCACTAAGCAAATGAAGCAACGTACATATATATGTACACATACATCACAGTCCAATATGATATGGACAGTGGAAAATATGACACCAAGCTCAAGAAATGCAAGTGAATTAATTGCCACAAATCAATGCCAACAACATGAACTAGGCAGTGCAGCAAGGGTAAAACAGAGCAAGGCCCAGCGAACAACAGATATACAAGGCAGTGACAACATAATAAAAGTCACCAAGTCATAAACCAAATGCAAAAAGGATCAAGTCAATGACTCAATTCAACTGTAGTCGGAGCAAAGTCGAAGCTGTAGCTAACACAAGCTACAGGAAGAAAGTGCATAAACATGTATGCAATGGTGACCAAATGAAACAAGTGACCAAATGCAAATACAAACCAGGCCAGATACATAGATGATGGAGATATGGTGATGGAAGTGCAGTGGTGAAGAACAATTCAACTACAAACGCACTGTCACGACATGTACACAGCTGCACGAAACAGCAAGTACAAACACATGTAAACTACATGCCTCGAAGAATAGAGCACAGAACTCGAATGACCAAATACATATGTCAGTGGTCCAGCATGAAGACACTGCAGAATGGAGGTGAAGGCAAACAAGATGGCAACTATAACTAAATCAAAAGAAGTCCAAATATACTGCAACTACACTCTCAACCTCAATTTTCTCAAATACAACTTGACAGTAAAAGGCTCAGGACAGTTTTAAATATGAATACTGTCACAAATGAAATATAATGATCAAATACAAATGAATACACTACATCAATACAGTGTATCAGGTTCGAGTTCAACCAAGGAGACAGACATCAAGTGGACACAAGACTCACATATATAGTGAAGTACAACATCAACATCTACAACATGGAACGGCAGAAATTCAAGCAACAAAATACACAGATAACTCGAGACATGAATTAGATGTAAGCAAACTCACCTTTGCTTTGAAGGCGAAGGCGGCTCGACCAAATTGAAGTAGTCGCGAGCAACTTGAAGGAGCCATTGAAGTTGACGCCTTCGAGTTCCAGAAGCGAACCCCCGAAGAAACCCCAATTCTCGATCGAAGACTAATCGAACGAAGACGAGCAGGGAGATGCTGCCATTATTTGCTCCTCTCGATTATTTTAGGTTAGGGTTTAAAATGGAAATGGGTAAGGGGAGAGAACGGGTTTATTGCTTAAACAATTGTCTCGGCCCAAAATAAAAGAAAGGTGGACCACTATTTAAAAATCAAAGGCCCTCAAACTTTATAACAATTTGTAATTTAAATTTAAATTTAAATTTTAAAAACTTCAAAATGGCAATTGACGAAAATATAAATCGTTTTAACGTCGATTATGAATTGACGCGAATATCGGGTTGTTACAGACTCCCCTCCTTAAAGAAATTGCGTCCTCGCAATCTTAAGGAATAAATGGGCAAAAGGTAACAACCCCAAAACACAACGACACAAGATGGAGAATTTTGAAATAGGAAGTTCACCCTGTAGAGCAGGAAAAAGTAAGGCTGAACGTGTTTGCTCGATGGATTCTCCGGATTCCTAAGTGAAATCCTTAGGATTTGAGAGTCACAGAACTTCACAAGAGAAACATCTTTATTTCGAAGGCGCTCAACCCCCGAAGCAATGATGTGAATAGAATGTTGCTCAAAGTCAAAACTGGTGAAGCTTCAATTTCTTCAACAATATCGGGCTCAAGAATAAAAATTCGGAATCCCTAAGGCATTTCCGTATAAGGAAGACACGTGAAGGCGTCATAAATAACAGAAAATTGAGCCGGTAATAAGAGGTGATAAGTCATGGAACCAATACGTTCAGTAATAGGAAATGACCCAATATATCGAGGTGCTAACTTTTCCGATCGACTGAAACGTACAACAACTTTCATAGGTGAAACACAAATAAATTTGAAACAACGGCGTAGTACGATGACGGTACGCCAGATAAATCAAAGTTCCATTAATTCGGAACACCGACGTAGTACAAAAACGGTGCGTCCAATGAATCGAAAAATCGGGACATCGATATAGTACAATAACGGTACATCCGATGAACCGATCAACATAAAAGAACATCAGACGCAAGTCCATAAAAGGAAATGAGACGAAGCTCAAAAAAAAATAGAAATACATCAAAACGTCTGATGAACTTGGTAAAAAGATGATTCCCTTCGGACATCATCAGAGGAACAACCAATTGTTGCCTTCGACTAAGTGCATCTGCAACACGATTTCCCTTTCTGGGAAAATTCAAAGAATATCAGGATCATAAGATACAAGGAACTCGAGTCAACGTGGTTGACTCAAATCATGTTCCTTATGAGAAAATAAATATTCCCAAGATTCATGATCAGGGTAGAGAACAATTTCTCACCCAAAATAATGATGCCAAAGTTTTAAAAGCGAAATCAATAGCCACGAGCACTAGATCATGAGTAGCATATCTAGTCTCAATAGGCATTAATGATTTAGAAACACAAGAGACAGCACGTTCTCTTCTGCAAGAGAATGGTATGCAAACCAACACGATTAGCATTGGTACAATCGATAAAGTCTTGGTTCCCTCGGGAATCACAAGAATAGAAGTGTCGGAAAAGAGTTGTTTTAAATAGTGTTCTTTTCCGAAAAGCTAAAACTTTCGAAATTTACAATTTACTTTATGTAATTATCTTTTCAGACAAATTTACATTTAAAATTCAATTTACCGTGTCTGATTGTCTCATCAAAGCGTCTAGGAGATTCCTATCGATAACGTTGATCAAGCGCATCGACCAGAATTCTTAAAGCACTCAATGGGCAATACAATCACAAAACATTCTTTTAATTTTATAAAAGGAATTTACAAATTTTCACCCTCAAACGGACAAGTCCGGAATTAAACGAATTAGTAAAAGAAAGGGGTCATAGTCCTTGATTTTGCTGAAACGTTTAAATCGCTTCCTCATTCTTTTGAAAGCGTAAACTGTAAAAATTTTGAAAACAATTTTTATTTTAATTTTGAAACAATTTTGAAGAATAACAAAATTTTTAAAACACGTGATTAAAATAGCAACGTCAGTAGCAACTTCGACATACGTCAAAATTTCATCGAAATAATTGGCATCAAAATATAATACCAATGAATTTTCATTCATCAAAAATGTCACAAGAATCTTCTCAAAGATAGGAAGGGGTATCATACCCTAAACTTTTATTCATAACAAGTCAATAACACGCGAATTCACAAATGCACAAAAGTTGATAAAACTTATCAATAGAAATCACGAAAATTGGTGAAGCACAAATTCTAGAAATCATCACAAGAAATCCAGAAATCACAAGATGAAAGTATAAAAACTCGAACGGGAGTATGAAAACTCGAACAGAGTATGAAAACTCAAACGGAGTATGAAAACTCAAACGGAGTATGAAAACTCGAACAGAGTATGAAAACTCAAACGGAGTATGAAAACTCAAACGGAGTATGAAAACTCAAACGGAGTATGAAAACTCAAACGGAGTATGAAAACTCGAAGTAGAGTATGAAAACTCAAACGGAGTATGAAAACTCGAACAGAGTATGAAAACTCAAACGGAGTATGAAAGCTCAAACGGAGTATGAAAATTCGAACACGAGTATGAAAACTCGAACAGAGTATGAAAACTCGAACGGAGTATGAAAACTCGAACGGAGTATGAAAACTCAAACGGAGTATAAAAACTCGAACAGAGTATGAAAACTCAAACGGAGTATGAAAACTCAAAGGAGAGTATGGAAACTCACCAACACGCGAGCATAAAAATTCATCAACACATGTAACGCAAAGCGAGAACGGGAGCACAGAATCTCACCTACACGTGAGCATGAAAATCACCAACACGGGCAACGCAAAGCGAGAACGGGAGCACGGAATCTCACCTACACGCGAGCATGAAAAATCATCAACACGTGCAACGCAAAGCGAGAACGGGAGCACGGAATCTCACCTACCCGCGAGCATGAAAAATCATCAACACGTGCAACGCAAAGCGAGAACGGGAGCACGGAATCTCACCTACACATGAGCATGAAAATCACCAACACGTGCAATGCAAAGCGAGAACGGGAGCACGGAATCTCACCTACACGTGAGCATGAAAATCACCAACACGGGCAACGCAAAGCGAGAACGGGAGCACGGAATCTCACCTACACGCGAGCATGAAAAATCATCAACACGTGCAACGCAAAGCGAGAACGGGAGCACGGAATCTCACCTACCCACGAGCATGAAAAATCATCAACACGTGCAACGCATAACGAGACGCTATCTCATGGTTGCAAGCCATTAATTTTGACACACGAATGGCCCGAAGACCGTGGGGCGCTACCCCACATGTGTGAGTCGAAATCACACAGATTGAGGTCCAGACTAACCAAAAATCAAAAGAGGTATGTGTGAGTGGAATCACACAAGTGGTGTCTAGTCTAACCTCACAATCAAAAGAAAAGTATGTGTGAATGAAATCACACAAGTGGTGTCTAGACAATCCTCAAAGCCCAAGAGATATGTGTGAGACGAAATCACACCGATGAGGCCTAGTCTAACCGTAAAAATGATCGTCATGATCAACGAGAAGTGTCAATTACACTAAGCTAGTAAATATAAAAGTTTAGCTTCATGTCCCATAACCACTTGCTTAACTAAAATATTTACGAACAAACTGTAAATCTTCACTAATAAAATTTGTCACTAGAGGTTCAATCGAACAAGTCCAACAATTAACCGACGAAGTAAACGCAAGCGTTTCATACCATTTGTTTTACTAAGCCGTTTAATTAGATTTCTCATACGAGTGAAATAAAGATTTGTATATACTAATAGATTGGAAAACGGTTTCAAAAACGAGTTTGGTATTGAAAATAGAGTTGAAAACATTTTGATAAAAGAGTTTTGATATTTACTACTAGTATTGAAACCTTTATATTTTTAAAGTGACAAATCACAAAAATGATTGTAGAAACAATCAATCACAAGAATTCACATACGAAGACATGAATAGAATCCAAAGAAATCGATACCGAATTCATCGAAAGGTATGTTCACAAAAATCCCGAAGAAAAGGTCATCAAAGTTGCTAATAAATGATAGCAACAAATTGGGAAATAATCAAGAATCGATTAAATTCGAAAACCAAATCAATTCACTAAGATTCACATTCGAAGACGTGAATAAAATACAAAGAATTCGATTCCCAATCCATCAAAGTAGGAATACCCAAAATTCCTGAAATAGAAGTTATCAAAGTCAACAAAGGTGATAACAACTAACCGGAAAGGAAGAATCGATCAAGTCGACAATTGAAACTCAATTTGTCTCAAAGAATGATACCCAAAACTTAATTGCATGGAGATTGCATTAAGTACAAGAATCAGAGATAAGAATGCATATATATAGCAGTTCGAATAAACAATGCGAGTTCAAATCGAAGTGGGTACTAGTTGCAGCAATATGCAACTTGGTAGAGCATATATACTCTGATACTTAGAAGTGTAAACTCAAGTGAGCAAGTGCGACAGAATAGCAGCAATACTCACGAATAAGAGTTAGGAATTCATACCTAACAATTCAAAGACAATCATATGCAAATATGAGAGATAAAACGTCGACAAATAGTTGTAACACATGTACTATCTAAGTTATGTTTTATATTTGTTCTAAACCCCAGGCTCGGATACCAAGCTGTGACGCCCCACCTCTATACCCACGCTAGCCAAGAACACTACGGTGTAGTGCTGTCAACTAGCACGGAGAATAAGGCTGTTGAGGAGCGACCATCCGTGTAATTGCTTTGTGCGAACACCGATATGTCAGATAGTAAAAACATGCTTTTAATTTCAGAAGAGAATCCGGCATGCCGATGCAAACTCAAAGCTACCACACGGTGGCTATAATAGTCTAGGACAAATATAAACTAATAACACAGATAAATATAAATGCGGAACACAGATGAAACAAAAAGTCTCATATATATATATATATATATATATATATATATATATATATATATATAATAACTGATGTCAGTTACAATACATTTGACACGGTACATGTGATACAACTACAACAGTTGACTCAGGAAGTTACATATACAAGTACATTAACGATTAATATACATGAAGACATATCAACCTATACTATGACACGACAACTCCAAAAGATATGAAAGAACTTCATAGCTCGAGCAGCATCCCAAAGCAGAATATCTACAACCTGAAATAACTCGGGTCTGACCCGAGTATTACAATCAAAAGATAATAATACCCGGGTCAGTCTAATTCAAACTCAGTTATTAATGCACAGAAGCAATAATAATCAAATAACGAATAGATGACAATCACAATAAATCTCGTCTATCCAATCACTAATAAGGATGAATTGGACAAAGGAAACAATCAAGTAATTGGGAACATCAATTAAAACGACAACTCGAGTAGGGCTGCAGTATACGCAAGCGTGTACTGCCACGCCACTACAACATATTAAATACGAAATAGATCCATAAATCAAAAGCAAAAGAAATAACACCAAAACCAATACCGTGTGGCTGCAGTTCATGCTTGCGTGCACTGCCTTGCCACTATAGTGATGATGTACCCATTGAATACCGTGTGGCTGCAGTTCACGCTTCCGTGCACTGCCTTGCCACTACAGTGATAATGTACACGACCGGGCACAAGGTCAAACCCAAATAAATTACGGTTCAACTCAGGGGCAACATAAGTGTACAAGGTCAAATAATCAAATATACAACAGAGCTCCATGCAACAATACTTTTGAATGGAGGCAGTGTAACAGCACAAAACAAAGAAGATGGTCAACACTTAGGAATACATCTACATCAACAATGAATGCAGACTGACCAGAAAGAAGCCCAACTAGGTACACATGAACCAGATATGAAACGACAATTTTGACAAAACAGTTTCACAAATGCAAAGATCAGAAAAGTGAGCAATGCACTAAGCAAATGAAGCAACGTACATATATATATACACATACATCACAGTCCAATATGATATGGACAGTGGAAAATATGACACCAAGCTCAAGAAATGCAAGTGAATTAATTGCCACAAATCAATGCCAACAATATGAACTAGGCAGTGCAGCAAGGGTAAAACAGAGCAAGGCCCAGCGAACAACAGATATACAAGGCAGTGACAACATAATAAAAGTCACCAAGTCATAAACCAAATGCAAAAAGGATCAAGTCAATGACTCAATTCAACTGTAGTCAGAGCAAAGTCGAAGCTGCAGCTAACACAAGCTACAGGAAGAAAGTGCATAAACATGTATGCAATGGTGACCAAATGAAACAAGTGACCAAATGCAAATACAAACCAGGCCAGATACATAGATGATGGAGATATGGTGATGGAAGTGCAGTGGTGAAGAACAATTCAACTACAAACGCACTGTCACGACATGTACACAGCTGCACGAAACAGCAAGTACAAACACATGTAAACTACATGCCTCGAAGAATAGAGCACAGAACTCGAATGACCAAATACATATGTCAGTGGTCCAGCATGAAGACACTGCAGAATGGAGGTGAAGGCAAACAAGATGGCAACTATAACTAAATCAAAAGAAGTCCAAATATACTGCAACTACACTCTCAACCTCAATTTTCTCAAATACAACTTGACAGTAAAAGGCTCAGGACAGTTTTAAATATGAATACTGTCACAAATGAAATATAATGATCAAATACAAATGAATACACTACATCAATACAGTGTATCAGGTTCGAGTTCAACCAAGGAGACAGACATCAAGTGGACACAAGACTCACATATATAGTGAAGTACAACATCAACATCTACAACATGGAACGGCAGAAATTCAAGCAACAAAATACACAGATAACTCGAGACATGAATTAGATGTAAGCAAACTCACCTTTGCTTTGAAGGCGAAGGCGGCTCGACCAAATTGAAGTAGTCGCGAGCAACTTGAAGGAGCCATTGAAGTTGACGCCTTCGAGTTCCAGAAGCGAACCCCCGAAGAAACCCCAATTCTCGATCGAAGACTAATCGAACGAAGACGAGCAGGGAGATGCCGCCATTATTTGCTCCTCTCGATTATTTTAGGTTAGGGTTTAAAATGGAAATGGGTAAGGGGAGAGAACGGGTTTATTGCTTAAACAATTGTCTCGGCCCAAAATAAAAGAAAGGTGGACCACTATTTAAAAATCAAAGGCCCTCAAACTTTATAACAATTTGTAATTTAAATTTAAATTTAAATTTTAAAAACTTCAAAATGGCAATTGACGAAAATATAAATCGTTTTAACGTCGATTATGAATTGACGCGAATATCGGGTTGTTACAGGCTTAGTCTATGGTTTCGTTTTATCTGGTTGTTTGTCTATGAAGGTCTCTTATTTTTTGTAAATTCAAATTTTTGTTAGGAAAGAATGGATTTTTCTTCTACTGTTGAAATTGCTAGTTCGTCTAACTTTATGAATTGAATCTTGCTCACAAACCTTCTCGTATCATAATGATGTATCCATACTTTCTTCAAGTAGGAATCTAAGTGGGGTAAGCAACTCTTCCCTTAATTCATTATTCAGTCCAAGAACATATTTTTCATTCTTTTCTAGTGGACTACTAATAAGTGCCAGTCCATACTTAGAGAGTGCATTGAATTCATTCACATCAATTGTAACTGATGATTCACCTTACTTTTGATCTACGAATTTCCAAAAGCAATGCCGCTTTTTCATCTTTGTGTAGAAAATGCTTTTTAAAGAACTCCTTAAATCTTTGCTAAGTAATATGTTCCTTGGCAATCTTTGCAGTCACAACATCATAAAAATGTAATGCGTTTGATGGTAGTGGACATGATGCCATTATTCTTTTGTCTTGATCTGGCAAGTCTAAATCATCAAAGATTCATTCACAATTTCTCAACCATGAATGGACACCCATTACTCCTTTATTTCCCAAGAATAGCTTACCACTAAGATTTGAATAGTCATAACAGAGCTTAGCGAATTGCAATTAAGGATTCAGATTTGGATTCCGAGCTTCGATTGCTTCCATGCTTTTACAATGTCTCTTGACCTCCATCCATCGATCCATGGTTAAGATGACTCCAAGATTTTTGGAACTACTAGTTTAACCATTGGGTGGATCAGTTGAAACACCCCTTCATGGTTTGCTTGGTCCTACCATTTTCTAATAAACATCATTTATCATTTGTTAGATAAATGTTGAACAACCTATTTAATATGTAAAGTTCCATTAATAAGTACATATACATCACAATTAAGTAGATAAATTCTATCCTAGTGCATCAGTTGAAACACTAATCAAAAGTCGTATACACGAGTTATTTCCAACTCTAACCAAGTTACACTGGCTAGATAACATCCTAAGTCAGACTCTTCAATGGTCAAGTATGTTCTAATTCCTAATTTACTCCAATCCCGCCTAACCTTTGTCTAATACCATGCTGTAATGCCCTATCTCCAATGACAAATTATTAGAGGGAGTTCACTTCTCAGTAGCTTGGATCAAAAGGCATAAAACAAGCGATCTCTCATATATACTACTTTAGATTATTGCAGATATGTTACAATACCTGATCATATCTGACTGGTAAGTAACTCGTATCAACACAACATACTGTATATAGGGTTCAGGACAGAGTAAATCACATTACAGAGCATTAATAAGGAAGCACATCATTTAAAAGTCACAACGGAATGATAAAATATCATATGTATACAACAGAAAGTGTCTACAACATGGATGTCACAAAATGTCACTATATACATGGCATCAGGTACAATCAAAATTTCCTAAAATACTAAACATCCATGTCATACAACTCCAAATACCGATAATAGTCTAGGTCCATCAACTCCAGCTCCACTTCTACTATTTCATCATTAACCACCTAATGCAAACATAACACCAAATGGTATCTCGACCATAAGATCTCCATGCTTTGAAAAAAAATACTAGTAATAATTCTAACTCTGGTACCATAAATCAGATACACCATAAGTATAATTGAAAGTGGTCGAAAGTAGTCATCCTATCAAAATCACTACAGTCTGATCGAGGTGATGTATAAGCATAACATAACCTCAAATCGGACTTGAAACTAGCTTTCAGTTTAATTTTGCAATACGAATAGAATCATGTGTTATTGGTAATACACATGATCATAGAAATAGAAACTTTACACTTTGATGATCGCAAAACACACTCGGTACTCGGTATAACCTGTAAATTGCATTATGGCGGCACCTGACCGATGTAGAATGACTGTCAAGGGTAAAATAACTAAAACTCCAATAGATAAACCTGTCATATAGGTGTAAAGATAAAATATATTAATCAATATATGTATAAAAACATGCAAGACAATATTAACTATATGAACCACATAATCAAAGTGCAACGTGTTCACCATAGCTATATACACAGCTCATAGAGTCTATACGTGAAATAAAAAACCCAAATGTACCATCTCTAAACAAAGAAAAGAATTGATAAACCCACATAGCGCTGCACACCGAAAAAGTAATATGCTCCAAAATATAAATATGGAGATGCATAAGCCTCTTGCTCGCCCATTGAACCGATCTATTGTAATGACCTAGAATTTTATCGCTTTGATTTGAGAATATTTAATTAATTTTAAATATTCAAATTAATGTTTTTAAATAATTAAAATAACCTCTTTTAATTTATAAATAATTATATAAATTTCACTTTTGAAGTTAGTTTACTAAATAGGTAGTTCAATGGGGAAAAATGCGACCAAAAATTATTTTTCGAATTTTCGACTTTTCATCGTCTAAAAGTTATCAAAAAATATTGTAAAACTCTTTAGTAAACACATTCAAACATTTATATAAATGATATATGATATGGTTAAAGATAAAACAGTTTAAATTATATTTACTTAAGTAAATATAATGGAGATGTGACATGAAATGAAGTTTAAGTGTAAATTTCAACTTAAGGTACATAAGAACACCCTATTATCCAACATGTACTCCGATGTTTTGTACTTTGATGGGAAATTTACAAGGATGGAGGGAATAGTGTGTATCAGAAGGCAAGGAAGGGGTATGCTGAGGTGGAAGTGGAGATGGGTTCAAAATTTAATGGAGGGTAAGTACTTAAGGGGCAATTTGGCAATTTCCTGATTTAAATTTCATAAAAACTAATTCCTTCTCTCTCTCCTTCTTCGTTTCATTTTCATTTTATTCAAAATCTTCTTCTTCTTTTCTATGTTTTTCAAAAGCTTATTGATAGCTTTCATATTTTTAAAAGTTTTAACAACTTCACCTTTTTCTCTTTAAAAGCTCTTAAACTTGTTTAAACAAGAAATGGTACTTAGATACAACATGTCACTAGGACAACATAACACAAATCACATATCAATATATGTTCGAATCACGCTACGCAAGTTTCGAACTTGTGACCTCTCGCATCAAAATTGAATCACTTAACCACTGGGACAATGGTGCTTGTCAAACACTTCTCTCTTCCTTCCTACACGCCTTCTTCTTCCAATATAAGTCCAAAATCCCCTCAAACCCACCATGACCAAGCCAAACCACACTAGGATGAGCCCATTTAGTCCTTAGGTCCTAAAAAATCAAGCCTTTTACTAAGAGGATCCAAGATCTTGGCTCTTTTCAAAAGTTAGTCGATTTAAATAATTTTTGATGAGTAAAGCTCACATTTTTATCAAGTTTTTAACTTTATATTATAGCTAATTTAACATTGAAATCTTAGCTGGAAATGCATGGTGTTTGATGTGTATATCTATGAGATTATATATATGTTGTTTGATCGTGAGCTTGTAAGTATAGTTTGGATCTGAATTTATATGTACTTGTATGTAAATTTGCCTTAGACTTGATAAAAAATCTAAAAGTGTTATGGGTGTGATAATTTTTGGATCTTTATGTGTGTTTTTGGTTTATGATATGAAATATATGCTATGGACAAGATTTTGTAAGAGGACACTAAGAAAGCTAGCACTTTGTATGGTTTGGCTTCTTCGAATCCTTGTGTAAATATTGGGTTGTTTAGTTTTAAATTAGAATTATTTTCAAACTCAAACTTTGTTTTAGTTTTATGAAATACTTATTTTATGGTTGTAAAAGTAAATAAGATTTTCAAAGAGTAAGATTCAAAAGAAAACATAGAAAAAAAATTCAAGTTATAGTATCCATAGTGATGGTCGCTATAGATAAAGTTTTTAGAAAAAGTTCAACTTGTTAAAAAAATAAGTTTCTATTCTTAAGAATATTTTAGAAATGTTTCATAAACATAATAATGATGATTAAGGTAAGTTGATTAAGGTAAGTAAATTAAGGATTAATTAATTATTAATTAATTAAGTTTGGCAATTAATATTTAATTAAGTATTAAATAAGGATTATTAATTATAATTAGGTAGATTTTAATTACTAATTAATTATCTTTTAAAAGTAAGATTCATTATAATTAATTATTGATTAAGTATGATTAATTTTTAATTAATTATGAATTAAGAATATGATTTATTTTTAATTAATTATTAATTGAGTATAGGGTTAATTATTAATTAAATATTAAGTAAGGGTTTAATCATTTTAGTTATAAAATATCTAATTTATAATTAAGTTAAGCTAAGGTTAAAATTAAGATTCAATTATGGTTAAATAAAAGGTTAACTTGTGATTAATTATTTTAAAAAAAAATTACGTTTTAATTACATTGTTTTCTAAAGATAAATTTGTTTAAATGCAATTTCTTTCTAAAGAATATTTTGAGCACAAGGGATTCGATTGTCAATACCATTAGCTATCCATATAAATGTGATTAGGTTATTTGATTATGTGGACATCTGTTTAGCAGAATAAATCCCCGTTCTGCTATAACTCAATTATTTAATTATGTGACATCTGTTTAGCAGAATAAATTCAGGTTCATCTATAACTCAATTATTTGATTATATGCACATTTGTTAGTTGAATAAATCCCCATTCTGCTAGTTTGAACTCAATAGATTGTTTGAACATCTATTTAGTAGGACAAACCACTATCCTGCCATTATATTATTTGGATATGTATTTGCCAGTTGGTTTATGTTGATATGTTATTCTCTGATTTGTGTATGGATTTTATTTACATATATGTTGGCTTATGTAAATAACTGGTATGTGATTTGGGAGTCAAAATTTAATTAAAATGGTAGCTTGATTTAGTACCAATGTGGTCCCTAAGCCTCCTTTAAAACTTGTAAAATTATGATTTTTAAATTGACTTTAATTCTATATCAATTTGAGGATTAGTGTTTTAAATGACTTTGTAAGTTGTCCAATTATTTTGATAACGTTATTTACGAATGATATTTTGTGAATAAATTTTTATAAAGGATTTATTTAAAGGAGATTTACAAATGATATTTGTAAATGATATTTTAATAAAAGGGAATTGTAAAAGAGTTTTATAAATAATTTTGGAGATTCATAAAATATTTTTATCATTGATTCTGAAGAGCTATAAAAGAAGTTTTATAAATGATTTTGGCGATCTATAAAAGTGTTTTATAGATGGATTTAGTTTAAGAAAAGTAGATTTCATAAATGGGAATGATTTATTAAAAGGATTTATTGAAGAAATTTATTAAAGAATTAGAGATGGGATTTCCCTTAACTGACCTCTTAATTATGGTGGTGTGGACAAATGTTCCATGCTTAATACTTAAGGAATAGTGTTTGAGTTATCTTTATCTCTAATTTAAATATCATATGTTTGATCCTTTTAGTATAATTTTGAAATGACAATGTTTTGTGAATACACTTATTCCAGTGTGATTAGTATATGAATATTTTGATAAGTATTTTAGAAAGAGATTTACATAAATAAAACTTATTTTGAGGCTTAGTGGTTTCTATGGAAAGATTAAATCTCTGGATTATTGTTTGATATGTATTTGATAGTTAAATAAACGACTATCAAACTTGAACTATTTTAATTTAGAAAGTATATTGTGTATATTCAAACTTCCTGATGATGACTCAAATACTGGTTGCATACTTCCAAAAGAACCGAAATTGAGTTAGTTGGGAATTACCAAATAGTTAGGAGACATCGGTTTCTGATAAGTATGATTTACCTAAACCACTCCAAACTAATAATATTTGTGATGGATCATTATGAAGTACGATATAGAGCTATACTATTCTTCCTGAGGGTGATTCCAAAATGGAAGATAGTAAATATTGAATGTTTGTTCGATCCCTGTATGGATGAATGCTGCCATTGCATTTCTACCTAGAGGATAGTGTTAGCATTCCAAGATGGTCTGCTATGAGGAAAAAGGTAATCGTGGCCTCTCAAGCCTCACATCCCGGTAATGGCTAAAATAGGGTATGCCTTAAGGAATTGTGGGTCGCTCCCATTAAGGTATGATCATCGCATTATCTATAGTCGATATTGTACGTATGCTTAAGGGCCCATTTTGGTTGTGGACCAGAACCTATGGGTGATCATATTCGGTACTATCCAGTCAGGGTTAGGCCAGTCTTGTCATGTGGGTTGTAGAGGTAACAGCATCCCATAGTACATTTTATCTAGCGGTGTACTGTTTCAAAAGGTAGTCTCATACCTTTCCGTTTGTTGGAAATCCATTCTCCAATATGTGCCTTCGGTTTTCAATTTTATACCTATTATTGTTGTGATGTACACACATCACAGCTACTTTGTTCTTGGTATTTTAAACCTTTAACATTATGATAATATCCTTAGATTTTCATTTAAAATGTTTGGCTATCGTAAGATAAAAAACCGTCCGTGTTTATTTGTGCGACGTCTTATGAGATACCTTTGATTTCAATAATTTTATAAGTTATAATGAAAATACATGTGATTTGTGTTTCTCTTGCTAGTTTTACCAGACTAGCCAAGGCATTGTTTTCTTGCAATGCTCGGGCCAGGCCAAGCATATTTTTAAATTAGCTTTGAATGCTATGGAGCTTAGGAGACGAGCTAGAGGTCCAAGATATCTCTCGTATATTTTTTTTATTTCCGCTGTGTTGCATGAAATTTGTATCAATTATGTAGAAACAGGCAGTTATAACTATCCCAGGTTGGAAGTTGTACCATTATGACTTTGATATACATTTTGGAAATGACTATGTAGAATCTTATATTGATTATTATATATTGTTCCTTTACGTTGTGAGATTTTGTGATCTTTAGTTTCTTCGTGTTTTTCTTTTTCTTTCACCCCTAATAATATGTCTTTCCGAAACTTGTATGCTCAGCACATGAATACCGTGGATGTATTAGTGCCAACTTCTGAGGATCGAAAGAGCGGGTTGTTGCATCCATGCGCTAATCTTAGGCCATTTATCTACTTCCACTCATTTAGGAGTACCCAAGATAATAAGAAGCGAAGTATAAAACCTCGAGTCGAGCAGTAGATTAGAGTGAGCGATACACAATCCCTAGATACAACAAAAGCCAACATAGTAAAATAGAAACACTAAGTATGGAGAATCATACTTGACCTGTTGTTGCATCCAACAAGTTGGCACATAACATAATATATGCTACACTAACATCATCATCATCTTATGGCATACTATACTAAGTAATGTCGCTATAGGAATACCTACATCACAAGACATCAATCTAAATTAGTCACACCAATCATAGCAATCATAACAAACACATAGTAAACACACAACAACAACCTTTACCAAGATCTTACTTCACCACGACCATCACCATGATCTTATATTTTATCAACAATCACCAAATTTTCACATAGTTTCGACCTTCACTAAGGTATTGCCACACCAAGCCCTCACTAAGGTCATATATCTCCACTAAGGTGCTCTTAGTTATACGATAATCCATGTGACAACCTCCAAGGTTGGCTACATCTCATGACGTAATCATATTTGATGCTCAATCACATACATATCCAACAAATATTGCCTTTCCAGGTCTGGCCAGACCATCCCATGGTCTAGCCTACATAGGTGAGAATCCTTACATAACCCTACCTATGAAACACCCTTCACATTCGGATCTATCAACGATCCCTTCGGCATTTGATTCGATCACTTGAAATGCATCATATATCATCACATCGCTTCACTCATCGAGCATGCCTCCTCGGATCCTCACTAAGTCCATATACACTTCCCACCTAAAATACTCAACCAAGATAATTCATATACTTTTTTCCTAATGTAACAACACAATTTTTAAGTAGTAATTAATTAAAGTTAATAATAATAATTTAAATTAATTAAATTGGAATTTTGAAACTTATTTGATAAATTGATTTTGAAACTATCGAATAAAAGAATTTAAATGGTAAGAATATAAGGTTTAAAATTTAAATAAGGTAAAATTATGAAAATAATATAGAAGCTATGTAATCGAAATAAAATATAAGTTTGGAAAGGAAATGATTTTTAAATGGAAGGTTGTATGTATTTTGAATTAAATATGATTTAGTTTTAGAAATAAAATAAAAACAATAATATATACATCAGTTTATTTTATATTCTTATAACCCAAACCCAAATCTTATTAACATAAGTCCAAATTTAAATTCCTATCTCCGGAATTTTCTTATCCTCACTAAAACACTCACGCCCGTTTACCTCACTTCATTTTTCATAACTTCTTGAAGAAAAAATAAAAAAACTCTCCTCATTTCTAAAGTCAAATAATTTTTTTGTAAATTAACATAAATCCTCAAATTCAATTTTGGGTGCATCTGGATGTTAATTAACGCGTGTGCTAGAAGGAAACTGGGATTTAGTCGAGCCATTGTTTCTTTGGTTGCACGTGTGCATTCGAGAGAGGGGGGAAGGTATAAAATCATGATTTTTAGGTGAGTAATTCAACTCACAAACCTATGTCTAAACTCAGCAATTTTCTTTTTGATGTTGGGTATGTGATTTAATATGTTTGTACTCCTTTTGAAATTCAAGTATGCTCTATATATGATTGAATTGGGTTACTTTGAAGAGTGATTGGTTTATATTAACATTACATGATTTGTAGCACCACATGAGAGTTGATCGGAAGGGAAAAGGGTGGCCAAAGGCACATAAATAACAAATAGGACCTGTAACATGCCTATTCCAATCAGTGGGTTGGTCGATCAATATATGAGGATCGGTGGATCGGTGGAGAACCTTAAATAGAGATGTTTCCGATTTTATAAGTGTGCATTTTGTGGTATGTGCGTGTATTTAATTCCGCATGTGTGTGTGCTTTGAGTTATATATTTATATGTGAAGGCATTTTGGTGAATATAACGAGTGTTGTGTATTGTAAGAGCTACTACATTTATATTGACTGGATGTTCATGTGTATTTGTATGTGTATATGCCTTCATATCTTTAAATTTCAGCTGTCGTGTATCTTATGTGCTTGATTATGTATTAGTGTGCTTTTTCAATGAAGTCTTACTGTATTGTCCATTACACTATTGCAGGAATCCTATTATATTATTACTTATTTGACCTTGTTATATTGATAAAAGTAAATATTTATTTACTTTGTTTTATTTCTTATGTGTATGTGCATGAAAACTACTTAAATAAGAAAGTTTTAACGATTTATAATTAAAAATACAATATATCTTTACATTTAAGATGAATTGAATTAAAGATATCTAAACTCTAATATATACTTATTAAATATTTTGTATATATATAATTGTAAATAGAAGTTTTACAAATTTACAAAGCGGTTTTAATTGCGTTATTTGAATAGCCCTTAATTATCATTTTATAGAAGGGTGAAATTTTAACACATAATCCAAGTTTTTGAAAATGTACTTACTTAAATAGCAATAAATTAAATAAATTTAGATGTTTTCTAATCATTTAAAATAATAGTAGACATCAATAATTAGGAAACAAATATTATGTGCTATATTTTATTATTAAAAGAAAGAAATGAGTTTTCTAATGTTATTGGTAGATATTAAATCATTATTTAATTTATAAAAGACTGAAAGCTGATTATTTATTGTAAAATTTTATTATATTTGGTTTTAATTAGTTATTCACTTCTCGATACTAAATATGTTACATTAAGTTTATACGTAGGAAATGATTTACTATTATATTTTTATTTATATATTGTTATATACATACACAAACGCACACAAAGATATATATATATATATATATATATATATATATATATAATCTATTTATGTATTACTATTCCAATATTTCTCTTCTTTTTTATTAAATTAGATTATATGAAACAATTCTTATATCAAATATTTAGCTTTATAAACTATCTTAAGGATTGAAAATGAGTTTTCAAGGTTATTAGCAAGTATTTAATAATTGACTAATTTTATGGAAGATTGAGAAATTAGATATTATTTATAAATAGTAAAATCATAATTGAATTTAAATTCTTATTAATTTTAGAATATATATTTATTGTTCATTTATAAGTGTTTATTTTCTTATATATATGATCAAATGTTGTAAACGACTATAATTAGTTATTATTTGATTGTCTTTTATTTATACATAATTAGAAAATCTATTTTATTGTTTCCTCTATTATTCTTTTCTTGTATATTGATTTGGATTAAATGAGTGATTCACCATTGAGATGGATTTGATTGGTGTTTTAAGGTGATACAGTGACGTCCTTCTATATAATTATGTTATATGATTTTGTATGACAAGAAATCTAAATAAACAGAGTTATAATACCGTTTAGGTTGGGGCAATTAGTTCTCCGATTATTCTTTGGACTTGTTATGCAGAGTAGTGTTATGATGAGTGTAGTTTATAAGCAATGAATAAAAGTTTGAGTATCATGTAATGGTGTAGGATGCTGTTGTGATATTCATTCGGTTATTCATTGTAAGTAGATGACATGTGAGATGATACACATAGCAATATATGGCTTTGTGCCTATATTTAGTGAGTATGGCTCTATTAGTTCCATGTGTCACTATTACGATGTACTCCTATTATGTTTGTTTAAGAGTACCAAATGGCCAATATCCAGCCTAGTGGCTTGATCGTGGGGTCGCACCCTATAATATCAATGACGCCATTCATGTGTGTGTATAGCTTAGTGTTTAAACTTTGTGCTACTCTTATGCATGCATTAGCCCCTTATATCACTAGGCCAGCAGTCTGTTACCTATAGTGGCATTTGTAGCGTCGTGACTTAAAGTCCTCGCGTTGACAAGCATATCGGTAGATACATGTCATGATGACTGTGAGGTAACTAAAGGCTGTAGAGACTTAGTGTATCTAGAACTTTCTTAGTGCTATTAGTCTCCTTTTTGGTACTAACGGAGTAGTAGACACTACAAGAAAAACTATTTTTAGTTGCATTAATTGGTGGTGTTTTAAATCTTGTGCAACTGTTGGTAATTTTACAATATAAAAATAAACAAAGAAACGCGGCTAATTCTCCCGCCAGTAATTTGTGGAATTTTTTGCTAAAGTTTTTTATGGCCGCTCAAATTTCCTTTACCACTTTTTCTTCTTCTCAAACTACTCCACTTAAAAAAATTATTCGTCTCTACCAATTTACTCCACAAGCCCTAATTTTCCAAATTCAAAAACTGCAACAAAACTAAAATAAAGCAAACGCGATTTTAAAAGCAGAATTCCAAATTTCCCGAATCAAAATCCCAATTACCAAAATAAAAACCCCCAACCCAGACTTCGAACTGGATTTAGGTGATTGTGGAATGAATGCGGAGGTGGTGAAGGTGATTTCAAGTGGAGCGGCGGTGGATCAACTCGAGGAGGCGCTGCTGTAAGAGATGAAGGCGAGTTTGAGTTTGAGATTTCGAATAGTTGAAGTTGTGAATTTCAGGTGTGTGCCTGCCTTTTTCTTGCTTTTAGTTTATTGTGTCAAATATTTTTTATCAGTACATTGCAAATTAGGTGGATTCAAAATTTCATCGAAGAAAAATTGCTTATGTGGATTAGTCCGACATCTACATCTCTCTCGTAATCTCCATCTCTCCGTGCTACACAGTAGGTAATTCGAATTTTGACAAAATTAGTAGTTTTATTGATGAACTTTTTTTGTATTTTCATTTTGATTTAGTTTATCAGTTGATGAAACTGGTTTTTTGTTTGGGTTTGATGAAATCTTATTTTGTTGCAACCTGGATGATTGCAGTTTGACAAAGTTTTATGTTTGATTTTAGATTTTAGTCTGTAAAAACACAATTGGAATTAATTATAACTTTTATTGGCATACTTCGGTTTGATTGTCATATTGAAGGATTTACCAAACACGGATGGGTATGTTGTTATTGTCTAACTCCATGAAACAATTACAAGTTGCGGTATACATTTCATTGATGAGACGCATACTCTTCTTTTAATCATAACACACAAATAATCCATTAAGGATTTGTCATTGTATCAAATGCAAGTTTTTCAGCTTGACTTTTTGTAAGGACCCGCTCTTTTTCGATAGTTTAAACCAACGATCAAATACACATGTCGATTCCAAACCATTAAAAAGGGCAGATGGTTATTGGGGTAAATAAGAAAAGAAAAGAAAAAAATAATGGAAATGAAACAACACAGAATCTCGCAGCGGAACGATAAAATATAATAGTCAAATAAACAGTTCATGAAGCTGTCTACTATACTTTGACAATTATTTATACAACATTTATCAGAGTTTATACATATACAACAGAGCAATTAAATAATGCAGCAGATAGCATGATGCAAGGGTAATAATAGTAATAGTGTACCAAATCTTCATCTTCGTCCTCCAGAATAGATCTTCAAAATCTGAAAACTCAGGACTGACCCGAGCGTAATGAAAAGACAAAACACTCGAGTCAGGACTAAATACCCTTATGAAAGTTAAATCAATCGTAAATAAATATGAGTGCAATGGCGTCGGAGATGTTTACGGGGTTTGACATCTCCTATCCAGTGTCAACGTGCGTGCAATAACTTAAGAGATGATACGGGATTTTCCATCTCTCAAGGATCCGTTAAACTATCTACTATGTAGTAATATACGCTAAGTAGATAATGCCTATCAGTAATATAAAGTATCAAAATAGCGTTAAGGCGTTACCATAATCCCCCTTAACACATTTTATATCCCCAAAAGCATATACAAGACCGTAGTTTCCCCAAAACCGGAAGTCACCAGAGGGCAATCCATATACTCAAGGTACAAATCAAAAACGTAGTGGTCGCGAATAGGATAATCAGTATGACAAGGTACATGAAGCGATACCAACTAGGATACTAGTAGTTGCGTGATCCGGACTGATGTTGGGCATAGCCAGCAGCTACCCCAACACCGCGAAACAACACTCCGAAATCAAGGGGTGCACCCAAATCGCATCACAAATGTAATAAATATGGTATCGAAGAAGTGTGTCCGCTAGAGGTGGCGAACCTCAATGGCCCGGCGCGGCTCCTGTTTTAGTCATATCAGGGGTCATCCAATAATCGTTCTGTTTCTTCAGTCAACGCGTTCACCAAACCATCCACTTCATTCTGGATCATCACTCCGTGTATAAGAGTTATTAAAGTGGTTTTCGGTATCGACAGAGAGTATGTCCATATCCGATCCCGGTCTCTTTAATAACTACGTATTATTACACCTTTAGCTCTTTATATTTCAAATCGATTCATAATTGATATCAAAATATCATATTCGCTTCAAAAAGTCAAATCCATTTCAAATATCATCGTATCTTTCAAAATATCAGATTCCGTTTCAAAATCAATTTTCGCAACAATATCTCATTTCGATTTCAAAATCATTTCGAATTTCAATTTAGGTTGCAACTTCAGTTAACTCAATTCGTATTTAAATTCAAGATTTAAATATAAACATTTCACCCTATTAACCATCTTGAAATTTTTTAGAAAATAGTTTTAAGTAGTTTAAAAGTAGTTTAAGTAATTAAAATAGTTAAAAATACTTAAAATCTTTAAAATGGATTTAAAATAGATAAATTAGTTTAAAATAATTTAAATTGGGTTATATAGATTAAAAATAGATTAATACAGTTTAAGTATTCAAAATGGTTTATATAACAGAGTAATTTGGAAAGCAAATTTAAAACAGCTTCAAAATCAATCCATTTCTATTTATAACTTCCCAATTCAAATCAATTTCAATTTCCATTCTACCGATTCAATTTCGATTTCAATTCAAATCAATTTCAACTTTGACTTCACTTTATTCAATTTTATATTCACTTTCAATATATTCAATTCCAATTGATATCGATTTAGAGCTTGGATTTTCGAAATATCCATTTATAACATTTAACAAAATTATCCATCAATTTTCGAGTTTAAATCCAAATTTCAAATATGATTCCATTCCAAGCTCGACTTCAAAATATCATTTTTATATCACTTTTACTTGGTAATATTCAAAGCTCGAATTAAGGTTAAATCTTTAAACAAATCAATTTTCGAAATTCAATCAAATCCCCATTTTTAAATTTCAAAGTCTCGACTTATATTATTTAACAATTTCTTTTAACCAAAATTATTTCAACATTCCAAACTCAATTTTTGATAAATTCGATTTCTATAAATTGATTTATATTTATAACTTTTAAGTCAAAGCATTTAAATAAATTTCAAATCGATGATTTCAAAAATTATTAATTTAGCCAATTCGGTGTCTGTATATAATTTTCTATCCTATGGCCAAGTAATTATTTATTTCAATTAAGTATCAGGGATGAGTATATATTACTTAAATTAAATCACAGTATCATATGTATGCATAACAGGATATATATAAGCAAATAAACATCCAAACATTCAATTATCAACCAATAGCATCCATCAAAATACATCATCCAATAAACAATACAATTCATGGCAGTTTCATAGTTATCAATGTCAGGTAAATTAATCGCAATTCAATTTTAACTTCAATTTAACTGTCAATTAAATTTTTCAATGGTTAATTCAAATGACAAGCTATATGACAATTAAATTTTTATCAAACAACGACAAATAAAACCATAACACTTCATAATATCTAATTTAACTAGCATAAAGATATTTAGTACGTTGTGAGCGTTATAAAACACTCACCTTGATTCCAATGAGGTTCCAGCGCTTTATTTCGAATAAAATTAAACGAGCATTTAATTTTACCCGAAATTTTCTCTATCTCCAAACGACTCCAATCCAGCTCCATTGTGTAGTATTCGGCAAAACGAACCCGTCGCAATTCGTTTCGTCGAAATCCGACCTCGAATCAAAAAGTTATGATATTTTAAACATTACACAATCTTAATATAATTAAATTACAATTTATATTTTAAATTCCAAACCCAAATATCTCAGCCGAACTCCTTCTTCCCCGTAACTCCAGTACGCACGGAAACCCATCCTCACGCTCAACCTCTCGAAGCCGCTCCCTCCAATGTCCACTAGAACTCGATCGGCAACCACCAAACCGACCGTCTACACGAGCTCCACTCACGCCCAGAAGGGCATCACGCTCGGTCTGCCCTCAGCCTCGATTTTCATGCCCAAACCATGCACGAATGGGCCGAGATCCAGGCCACGACGTCACTCCATATTTCAACATTGCCGTATGGATTCGAAGAGCTCGCGAAGCTCTTCAATCTTTGCGTTGGAGGTTTCTTGAATTGATTCACGGATTTAGTGAAATTAGAGTGGGAAGATTCGAACAATATCAGCCTTTGAATTTCTTATGGGCGGCTGCTGTAGAAACCCTAGGGTTTTGATTTTTTGTGAAATAATGAAGTTAAGGGGACCCTTTATAGAAATTCCTACGAACACTGTTCACTTCCAAATTTTCGAACTCCGATTTGCTCACAGTGACCGGCGTTCCTAGGGTTTATCCCGCGTTCCGGACACAATGGAATAGGTTTCGGAAGCTAATTCGATCATATGTGAGAGTTATAGCGATAAACGTTCAATTTGAATTAAATCGATTTAAACGAATTTCTATGCGTTTTGGCTCGCCCCGGACAAACGGTAAATCCGATTGACATGAAATTTTAAATCTTACAATAATATGACATTACGGATCCGATGAAACTGGTTTCGTCTAAATCCGATACCATTTGAAAAATGACTATTTTAACTCGTTAAATTAATATTAAAACAATTTCGATGCGTTTCGAGCTGCCACGGTCAAACGACAACTCCGATTGCTACGAAAATTGAAATCCGATAATAACTAACTATTACGGATCCAATGGAACTAGTTTCGTCCAATTCTGAGACTGTTCAAAAATAGGCTATTTTCAATCGATAATTAAATATTAAAATATTCACTTTTCACAAATAATTTGTAAATTCAGTTTTAAAAATTCTATAACATCACTATAACTCCAATATGATAAAATAAAATTTTGCAAATCATTTTTAATCATATTATACCCGTTATTCAATTATCCAATAAATTCCAATTTTAAAATCTTATTAACTCCATTACACTCCCGATATAACTTACATTCACTTTGGAAACCAATTTGAATCATATTAAATCAAATTTCAAATATTCACTCTATTTTCATATATTAAATTTCAATATCAAATTAATCATATCAAATTCAAAATCTAATTTATTCAAACATTCGTAATATGAAATTTAACAAATTTGATTATTCTTAAATCACTATCTTTTGAAATATTCAAAACGAACTTATAAGATTTAACTTTTGAAACGAATTAAAATTATAAAACAACTATTTCCATTATACGGTTATTCAATTCCCATTATTAAATTATTATATAAGTTTTAAATATTAAATTTAAACAATTTACCTGTTCAATATTCAATATTTGATTTTAAATTGATTTTACTTACCAATCAATTACTCTATTATACCCAATGAATTTCAACATTTATTATCCTATTCAACTATTGATTTCAAAGGCATTCCCTAAGTAGCATTGATTTTCATTACTTAGATAATTATTGTTGCAATTCATTCCAGTTATTATTATTCCAAACGACTTACAAATTTTTTTCTAATACTAAATAACGAAATCTTATTAAATTAGCTATTTTATTTATCGAAAATTTACGGGTCGTTACACTCTCCCCCACTCAAAACTTTTCGTCCTCGAAAAGGAAAAAGAAGGGAAAAGGAACTAAGTATAGAATTCAACATTAGATATATTTTATTTGAAAGTTACCAACTCATAAAACAATGAAATTCCATTTATAAAGTCTTTACTACGCTTTCACTAAGTTACTCCAAACGGCTTTCTAACTTTAAAAAGTTGGTTATCTAAACAAGTTATATAAAAAAAATTAAAACTTGAAAAATTTTCTAACACCCGGATTTTACGGAAAATTTCGGCAGAGTCTCCTTCGCACGGCTCGATCGGTACAACAACAAAACGCCTCTACGGGCCCCAAACCAACAAAAGAAAATCCAAAAGCCAAGTGGCTCATCAAAAATCACCAAATCCAATGATAAAATAAACATGTACCTTATATTTTTATTAGCGAGCATATACGAATAATATAGCGCGAAAGCGAGCTCCAAATGCGAAGCAAGCGCAATCCGCACCTACTAAACACTCAACAAACTATGAGAACATGCATATACGAAAATAATATCAATATACATCATATAGCAACATAACAACTACATGTGCCAACATAGCAAATGCAACAAAACAACAATAGCAACCATCAATGAACTATCATCCAACAATCATCCAACAAATCCATAACCAATCAATATAAATTCACTTCTCATTAATATTTATTGACTTGGATTTCAATTTTAATCATAGTTGATTCATTAACGTTGGATTTTACTAACATTCATTCTCAATTCAATTGGTTAACATTCACAAATTTATATTTACATTAGTTCACTTCCAATTTGAATCAAACTAAATTCTATTTAAATTCATTTAACTTCCAATTTGATTTCAGTGATTTATAGCTTCCAATTTCATTAACACTTAATGAATTATATAAAATCAACTAACAATCATATAACAGCCAAATCATACCCAACATAACCAAATTATTAATTTTATATTCAATTTGGTTTATCTCTTTTATATATATATATATATATATATATATATATATATATATATCATGTTATATAATTTTAAAAGAATCATTTTATATTTGGCATCTTAAATTTCTAATATTAACTTTAATTAAGTCCGTAAGACGTACATATATCATCCGTGAGCAATATCCATCTAATCGCTTATTCGATCACACAATTTCACTTCCAAACTAGTATCGTTCACACGACTCTCTAGTGCGGACTCAGATTTGGTTCCTTGATTGGAAACTGTTACTCTCCTTGCATAGCCATATACTATGATAGAGAATTCCAGAATCAAATTAAAAATCCATATCCAGGGTTCGCCGTCGAAAATCGAGTGAAAAATCCTAACTTGGATCGATATAAATCATCTCGAAATTTTGTGCTCGAATTTGGATCAAATTGTTATGCGAATAAAATAATATACGTACAATCTCACGTATTACCTTCTAATGGATTTCTATCCAATTTATCTATACTAAATTATTTTATTGACTTCTATTTTTTTTCACTTAATTACTCACAATCCATTATTCAGTTAGTATATTCATTTCTTTACATAGCATACTCTTTAACATTATCTTTTCTTAAACATCATATCAAAGAATTTGCTTACTCAAGTTCATTTTAAACATTCTATAAAATTTAATTAAATTCAATTTCATTTTCCAATTGATTCTTAGCCATACCAGATTCTTTTTTTTTCATTTACTTCAATTTCATAATTTTAGTTAATAACAAATTTATTTATGGGACATTTTATTAACCAGCACTTTAGTTTATTAATCATCCTATAAAAGTCTAACCTTTCATAAATGACTTTTCTTAGTTTACAGTTATCTTACAGGTTATAATCCCTTTGCAATTTATATTTATTTTCTATAACCAATTTACAAAATATAATATGATTCATTTATCTTCTTTCTTAAGTTCACTTACTTGTTCCATTTATCCATTCATCATTTCATGTTATATTTAAGTATATAACATTTTTTTCACAACCAAAATTTCCATTTACGTACATTTTAATTCATTTTGAGTTTTCCTTACTTATATACTTCAATTACTTTCAGGTTCTGTTTATTTGTACAACATCTCATTACATATCCAAACATCATTTTAACTTTTTAATATTTGGTAAGTCTTGTTATATGTTATCAGAATGCAAATTTGGTATTATACAAATTTATAGAATTTCATTTTACTTAATTAGAATGTTCACAAATTTAATTAGTTTAAATCCTCTTTACCTTTCAACTTTAAAGTTCCCAAACAATAGCTTAGATATCTTAATCTTCTTATTTTATAAATTTTGGTTATTCACATTTCATTCAAATAATTTGAAAATTACTAATTAACACAACTTAGAAATTTTAAATGCCCGGTTCTTTTCAAATCGTTTGAAATAAATATATACACTTATATCTTTTTAAATATATCAAATCATACCTTTGGAGTTTAAACCAAAACCCATTTACCCATAATAATTTCGATAAAAGCAAAGTTTCTTAGAAGTCTCCCCCACTTTGAGACTCGAAAATGAACTTCGATGATGCTGCGCAGTCATCACCGAAATTATTTTCCAGCGACATAAGAGAGGAGTACCGAATTCTTTCTTTCCTTTAAAATCCTTTCAAATATTTCCATAAACAATTTCCAACTAATATTACTATATATTTCTTCAAAACTTTGAGAACCATTTTTCAAAATCTCCGGGTCTTGAACTCAATATTTTCCAATTTAAATCTGTTTTAGTTCATAAGTCACCTTTATAAAATATTCTTATAGGATTTCTTTCTTAAAACATTCCACAAGTTGTTTTATTACTATTCATTTTGTAATTCACCTTATTTATTAGATTACAATATCCAATTTAGGATAACAATCAATATTTTCATTCCTAACAACCAGGTAAGATAGATAAGTCATAATAATTTCTGAAAAATTTTCTTTATATATAAAATATAATTAGAGTAAAATTATTTCATTTACCCAATTTCAAAACAATACTATGTCGAATTGTTCTGTTCGAGTGTTTAGAGATCCCTATCAATGACGTTAATTACTCGTATTGACCAGAATCCATAAGCCACTCAACAAATCAACCGACACAATATAAACATTTTATATCACTAAAAAATACGCTCTCTCATATATATATTCACTCAGCGACTCATCATAGGGTATAACTTCCCTATTTATAAAGAGTCAGACCCCACAGAGCTAAGGTTATCGCTAAACCAAAGCTCTGATACCAACTGTAACGACCCGCCCTTTTTGGACAGTTTAAACCGACGATCAAATACACATGTCGATTCCAAACCATTAAAAAGGGCAGATGGTTATTGGGGTAAATAAGAAAAGAAAAGAAAAAAATAAAGGAAATGAAACAACACAGAATCTCGCAGCGGAACGATAAAATATAATAGTCAAATAAACAATTCATGAAGCTGTCTACTATACTTTGACAATTATTTATACAACATTTATCAAAGTTTATACATATACAACAGAACAATTAAATAATGCAGCAGATAGCATGATGCAAGGGTAATAATAGTAATAGTGTACCAAATCTTCGTCTTCGTCCTCCAGAATAGCTCTTCAAAATCTGAAAACTCAGGACTGACCCGAGCGTAATGAAAAGACAAAACACTCGAGTCAGGACTAAATACCCTTATGAAAGTTAAATCAATCGTAAATAAATATGAGTGCAATGGCGTCGGAGATGTTTACGGGGTTTGACATCTCCTATCCAGTGTCAACGTGCGTGCAATAGCTTAAGAGATGTTACGGGATTTTCCATCTCTCAAGGATCCGTTAAACTATCTACTATGTAGTAATATACGCTAAGTAGATAATGCCTATCAGTAATATAAAGTATCAAAATAGCGTTAAGGCGTTACCGTAATCCCCCTTAACACATTTTATATTCCCAAAAGCATATACAAGACCGTAGTTTCCCCAAAACCGAAATTCACCAGAGGGCAATCCATATACTCAAGGTACAAATCAAAAACGTAGTGGTCGCGAATAGGATAATCAGTATGACAAGGTACATGAGGCGATACCAACTAGGATACTAGTAGTTGCGTGATCCGGACTGGTGTTGGGCATAGCCAGTAGCTACCCCAACACCGCGAAACAACACTCCGAAATCAAGGGGTGCACCCAAATCGCATCACAAATGTAATAGATATGGTATCGAAGAAGTGTGTCCGCTAGAGGTGGCGAACCTCAATGGCCCGGCGCGGCTCCTGTTTTAGTCATATCAGGGGTCATCCCATAATCATTCTCTTTCTTCAGTCAACATGTTCACCAAACCATCCACTTCATTCTGGATCATCATTCCGCGTATAATAGTTATTAAAGTGGTTTTCGGTATCGACAGAGAGTATGTCCGTATCCGATCCCGATCTCTTTAATAACTACGTATTATTACACCTTTGGCTCTTTATATTTCAAATCGATTCATAATTGATATCAAAATATCATATTCGCTTCAAAAAATCAAATCCATTTCAAATATCATCGTATCTTTCAATGTATCAGATTCCGTTTCAAAATCAATTTTCGCATCAATATCTCATTTCGATTTCAAAATCATTTCGAATTTCAATTTAGGTTGCAACTTCATTTAACTCAATTCATATTTAAATTCAAGATTTAAATATAAACATTTCACCCTATTAACCATCTTGAAAATTTTTAGAAAATAGTTTTAAGTAGTTTAAAAGTAGTTTAAATAATTAAAATAGTTAAAAATACTTAAAATCTTTAAAATGGATTTAAAATAGATAAATTAGTTTAAAATAATTTAAATTGGGTTAAGTAGATTAAAAATAGATTAAAATAGTTTAAGTATTCAAAATGGTTTATATAACAGAGTAATTTGGAAAACAAATTTAAAACAGCTTCAAAATCAATCCATTTCAATTTATAACTTCCCAATTCAAATTAATTTCAATTTCCATTCTAGCGATTCAATTTCGATTTCAATTCAAATCAATTTCAACTTTGAATTCACTTTATTCAATTTTATATTCACTTTCAATATATTCAATTCCAATTTACATCGATTTAGAGCTTGGTTTTTCAAAATTTCCATTTATAACATTTAACAAAATTATCCATCAATTTTCGAGTTTAAATCCAAATTTCAAATATGATTCCATTCCAAGCTCGACTTCAAAATATCATTTTTATATCACTTTTACTTGGTAATATTCAAAGCTCGAATTAAGGTTAAATCTTTAAACAAATCAATTTTCGAAATTCAATCAAATCCCCATTTTTAAATTTCAAAGTCTCGACTTATATTATTTAACAATTTCTTTTAACCAAAATTATTTCAACATTCCAAACTCGATTTTTGATAAATTCGATTTCTATAAATTGATTTCTATTTATAACTTTTAAGTCAAAGCATTTAAATAAATTTCAAATCGACGATGTCAAAAATTATTAATTTAGCCAATTCGGTGTCCGTATATAATTTTCTATCCTATGGCCAAGTAATTATTTATTTCAATTAAATGTCAGGGATGAGTATATATTACTTAAATTAAATCACATTATCATACGTATGCATAACAGGATATATATAAGCAAATAAATATCCAAACATTCAATTATCAACCAATAGCATCCATCAAAATACATCATCCAATAAACAATACAATTCATGGCAGTTTCATAGTTATCAATGTCAGGTAATTTAATCACAATTCAATTTTAACTTCAATTTAACTGTCAATTAAATTTTTCAATGGTTAATTCAAATGACAAGCTATATGACAATTAAATTTTTATCAAACAACGACAAAATAAAACCATAACACTTCATAATATCAAATTTAACTAGCATAAAGATATTTAGTACGTTGTGAGCGTTATAAAACACTCACCTTGATTCCAATGAGGTTCCAGCGCTTTATTTCGAATAAAATTAAACGAGCGTTTAATTTTACCCGAAATTTTCTCTATCTCCAAACGACTCCAATCTAGCTCCATTGTGTAGTATTCAGCAAAACGAACCCGTCGCAATTCGTTTCGTCGAAATCCGACCTCGAATCAAAAAGTTATGATATTTTAAACATTACACAATCTTAATATAATTAAATTACAATTTATATTTTAAATTCCAAACCCAAATATCTCAGCCGAACTCCTTCTTCCCCGTAACTCCAGTACGCACGGAAACCCATCCTCACGGTCGACCTCTCGAAGCCGCACCCTCCAATGTCCACTAGAACTCGATCGGCCATCACCAAACCGACCGTCTACGCGAGGTCCACTCACGCCCAGAAGGGCGTCACGCTCGGTCCGCCCTCATCCTCGATTTTCGTGCCCAAACCATGCACGAATGGGCCGAGATCCAGGCCACGACGTCGCTCCATATTTCAACATCCCCGTATGGATTCGAAGAGCTCGCGAAGCTCTTCAATCTTTGCGTTGGAGGTTTCTTGAATTGATTCACGGATTTAGAGAAATTAGAGAGGGAAGATTCGAACAATATCAGCCTTTGAATTTCTTATGGGCGGCTGCTGTAGAAACCCTAGGGTTTTGATTTTTTGTGAAATAATGAAGTTAACGGGTCCCTTTATAGAAATTCCAACGAACACTATTCACTTCCAAATTTTCGAACTCCGATTTGCTCGCGGTGACCGGCGTTCCTTGGGTTTATCCCGCGTTCCGGACACAATGGAATAGGTTTCGGAAGCTAATTCGTTCATATGTGAGAGTTATAGCGATAAACGATCAATTTGAATTAAATCGATTTAAACGAATTTCTATGCGTTTTGGCTCGCCCCGGACAAACAGTAAATCCGATTGACACGAAATTTTAAATCTTACAATAATATGACAGTACAGATCCGATGAAACTGGTTTCGTCGAAATCCGAGACCGTTTGAAAAATGACTATTTTAACTCGTTAAATTAATATTAAAACAATTTCGATGCGTTTCGAGCTGCCACGATCAAACGACAACTCCGATTGCTACGAAAATTGAAATCTGATAATAACTAACTATTACGGATCCAATGGGACTGGTTTCGTCCAATTCTGAGACTGTTCAAAAATTGGCTATTTTAAATCGATAATTAAATATTAAAATATTCACTTTTCACAAATAAATTGCAAATTCAGTTTTAAAAATTCTATAACATCACTATAACTCCAATATGATAAAATAAAATTTTGCAAATCATTTTTAATCATATTAAACCCGTTATTCAATTATCCAATAAATTCCAATTTTAAAATCTTATTAACTCCATTACAATCCCGATATAGCTTACATTCACTTTGGAAACCAATTTGAATCATATTAAATCAAATTTCAAATATTCACTCTATTTTCATATATTAAATTTCAGTATCAAATTAATCATATCAAATTCGAAATCTAATTTATTCAAACATTCGTAATATGAAATTTAACAAATTTGATTATTCTTAAATCACTATCTTTTGAAATATTCAAAACGAACTTATAAAATTTAACTTTTGAAACGAATTAAAATTATAAAACAACTATTTCCATTATACGGTTATTCAATTCCCATTATTAAATTATTATATAAGTTTTAAATATTAGATTTAAACAATTTACCTGTTCAATATTCAATATTTGATTTTAAATAGATTTTACTTACCAATCAATTACTCTATTATACCCAATGAATTCAACATTTATTATCCTATTCAACTATTGATTTCAAAGGCATTCCCTAAGTAGCATTCATTTTCATTACTTGGATAATTATTGTTGCAATTCATTCCAGTTATTATTATTCCAAACGACTTACAAATTTTTTTCTAATACTAAATCACGAAATCTTATTAAATTAGCTATTTTATTTATCGAAAATTTACAGGTCGTTACATTTTTCGAATACTCAACAATTTACTAAGAGAGATCTTCTTTGTTTTCTGTATATGATATTTCAAGAACGCATTCAGTTACTTATCAATTCAAATATTCAAAAAATAAAATAAAATGCAACACTCCTTACATAAAATATTTTATTATATTATTGCTGGCTAATTATAAGCTCTAATCTTAGCATAACAAAAGCTAGCGATTTTATTAATCACCTAATTTTGATAGTGTTTTTATTAATACAGTGCATGAACTAAAAATTTGATGCTCAATGTTTCACTATGTCCATAACGCTGTAACACGGAGTAAGTTGTAGAACAGTTTCCTACTTGATTTGTCTTACATATACGATGTTCTTTACTGTCTTATAGTAGATCGTGTGCATTCTTTGACGAGTATCTTATCTTACATCTCCTCCCCTTGTCGTCGCTTATACTCTTGCTAGAACAATAAGTATTTTTATCAAATGTTTTTTGCCACATCTCCAACATTAATACAAAATTGACTTAGATGATGGTGTCAACAATTTTTAATGCTGTTAAAATTTTATCAGCAAATCCTGTACGCGTGATGGCTTCTGGAGCAATTGATGTTAATCACAAGGATGAAATTTACAACGGAAAGGTTAAAATTACATTTTTAGACTTGTCAAATAGATTATTGAAATCAAACATTTTGCAACATCTCTTTTGGTGGAAACATTGTGCAAAATTAAAAGATTTCATGATATGAAAGCTAAAATTCATTACTCTTGCATTCAAGCAATTTGCAGTACTTGATTCTCACTGATGGAAAGTATGAATCAGGTGCCTGACATAATCGACAACGCATACGTGATTGTTGAGTTTGATAATGGTTCACGAGGAATGCTTGATCTGTGCATGTTTGCGGAAGGCAGTAAAAATGAACAAGAAATTTGTGTAGTTGGCGACACTGGCAAGGTAATATTTGGAAAATATTTGCACATAGCTTGTTTATAACATGTTTTTTAAGAGGACAACATAGCGCATATATCCAAATCTACAGCCTAATTGCAAGGTAATATTTGGAAAATATATGTGCAGACAAGACATATGCACACCCACGCTTCAATGCACACTAACACAGCCTATATCTAAATCTACACCCTTACACACACAGTCCCAAACACATGAGAGTTTATATTTTTTTAGGTATATATAGTGGAGAGAGTTGCATTCAAGTACTACTCCCTTGTTTTCATTTTAATGCACTATTTTGATTTTGGATATCATGGTTCAGCTAGTTTGTTAGAACATACTCTGTTAATCCATTGTCTTATTGGGACTTGTATGTGGGTAACATATGCAAACATCCATTTATATGTATTTAAGAGTGTGGTCATGTTGCTCTGGTGTGTATACACTTGTTTCTATTGAATAATTGCTGTCACTTTTGTGGTGTTCATGTCTGCAATTGTTTCCCTTCATGTCTATTGAATAAAACAGAGGTAACCCTATAAATCAAATTCACAGTTTTGTATGTGTGTTGTGTGTGTGTACACACGTCTGTATGTAAGTATGTATATGTATATATATTTTCATGTGTCTGTGAACTTGGTTTTGGAAAAGGTGTCTTTGTCTCATGTTCATGGTGGAGGAAGGAGGAATATGCACAGCTGTTCTGTGAGGTCGATTTTGGGGTTTGATGGGAGACTTATGGATTTTGTGTGGTCGCGGTCGTAGTTGGAAGGAGCAGTGGTAGTTGGTCAGTTTGAAGGAGGAGTGTTGAGGTTGTGGAGTGAATGAAGCTGCAGCGATATGGTGTAGTTTTGGGTATGGCAGTCTTGTTTTGAGGAAAGTTGATCAGTTATTGTAGGGGGATGCCTGATTGTCTAGAATTTGAGACAGCATATAGTTGAAGGGTTGTTTGATTGCAGTTTTGTAAAGCGGTGGTCAATGTAATTGAATGAATATGGAGCAGTTTCTGGTGGAGGAGGTCAGGGAGCAACAGTTTTATGTTGTGGTTTGGAATGGGCTGGCTGTAGTAGAGCAGTGGTGAACAATTGTGGAGAGTTTTAGGTTGCAACTGTTTGTTAGAGGGGACTGAAGTGGAAGAAGCAATGGCAGTGTTTAGGGACTGTTATGAAGTTTGTGGTTATGGGTTGTAGTGTAGTGATGTGATGTGGGCGTGAACAGTGAAGTTGTGGTGCACAGTCAGGCGTATGTGGGTATTGTTGTGAGTAAAACAGAGGGATGCAATGTTGAAGCGAGTAAGTAAGGTGGCGGGGGATTTGTAGGAGTGAAGCAATATTGTTCAGGTATGAGGCAAGAACAGCGTGCTGCAGTTTGATTCCTGCAGTGATGCTTGAGTGGTGAAGGATGTTATTTGTGAGAAGGCAACTATGTATTTGATGGCTGTAATTTATGTTGAAAACGGCGGAGTTGATGAAATGGAGAGGTTGTATATGTCTGATGGTCAATGTGGTTGGTTATAGAGGTGATTTGAATGGGAGGGAAGAAGTTGTTGTGGAGTGAAAACTGTGGAAATGTTGCTGAACATGTAGGGAACAATAGCGGGTGGAAGGTGTTTGTCTGTGCAATATAGTTGAGCAGTGCTAGTTTCTGTGGTAGTTGATGAAGTAGGGAAGATGTATGTATGGTGGTAGTGGAAGATGTTGGTTGAGCAAGGTGATGATATGTGATCAAGGGGATATCAGAACTGTGGGCACAGTGGTAAGGGAGTGCAACGACCCGCCTTTTAGGACAATTTAAATCGACGATCAAATACACATGTCGATTCCAAACCATTCAAATGGGCAGATAGTTATTGGGGTAAATAAGAAAAGAAAAGAAAGAGAAATAAAGGAAATAAAACAACACAGAATCTCGCAGCGGAACGATAAAATATAATAGTCAAATAAACAGTTCATGAAGCTGTTTACTATACTTTGGCAATTATTTATACAACATTTATCAGAGTTATACATATACAACAGAACAATTAAAATAATGCAGCCGATAGCATGATGCAAGTGTAATAATAGTAATAGTATACCAAATCTTCGTCTTCATCCTCCAGAATAGATCTTCAATAAGCTGAAAACTCAGGTCTGACCCGAGCGTAATGAAAAGACAACACACTCGAGTCAGGACTAAATATCCTCATGTAAGTTAAATCAATCGTAAATAAATATGAGTGTAACGGCGTCAGAGATGTTTACGGGGTTTGACATCTCATATCCAGGGTCAACGTGCGTGCAATAACTTAAGAGATGTTACGGGATTTTCCATCTCTTAAGGATCCGTTAAACTATCTACTATGTAGTACAATACGCTAAGTAGATAATGCCTATCAGTAATATAAAGTATCAAAATAGCATTAAGGCGTTACCATAATCCCCCTTAACACACTTTTATAATGCCATAGTCTGTACAGCACCGTAAGCCCCACCGTAAACTGGTGGTTATCAGAGGGTACCCCACAGGTATAACACAAAACAAAACGTAGTGGTCGCGAATAGGATAATCAGTATGACAAGGTACATGAGGCGATACCAACTAGGATACTAGTAGTTGCGTGATCTAGACTGATGTTGGGCATAGCCAGCAGCCACCCCAACACCGCGAAACAACACTCCCAAATCAAGGGGTGCACCCAAATCGAATCACAAATGTAATAGAAATGGTATCGAAGAAGCGTGTCCGCTAGATGTGGCGAACCTCAATGGCCCGGCGCGGCTCCTGTTTTAGTCATGTCAGGGGTCATCCAATATCGTTCTCTTTCTTCAGTCAACGCGTTCACCAAATAATCCACTTCATTCTGGATCAACACTCCGCGTATAATAGTTATTAAAGTGGTTTTCGGTATCGACAGAGAGCATGTCCATATCCGATCCCGGTCTCTTTAATAACTACGTACTATTACACCGTTGGCTCTTTTACATTTCAAATCGATTCATAATTGATATCAAACTATCATATTCGCTTCCAAAATCAAATCCATTTCAAATATCATCGTATCTATTCAACTGTAAGATTCCGTTTCAAAAATCATTTTTCGCATCATTATCTCATTTCGTTTTCAAAATCATTTCGAATTTCAATTTAGGTTGCAACTTCATTTAACTCAATTCGTATTTAAATTCAAGATTTAAATATAAACATTTCACCTTATTGACCAGCTTAGGATTTTAGAAAAATAGTTTTAAGTAGTTTAAAAGTAGTTTTAAATAATTAAAATAGTTAAAATACTTTAAAATCTTAAAATGCATTTGAAATAGATAAATTTAGTTTAAAATAATTTAAATTGGGTTAATTAGATTTAAAATAGATTAAAATAGTTTAAGTATCCAAAATGGTTTATATAACCGAGTAATTTGGAAAACAAAATAAAACAGCTTCAAAATCAATCCATTTCAATTATAACATTCCAATTCAAATCAATTCCAATTTCCATTCTACCGATTCAATTTCGATTTCAATTCAATCAACGTCAATTTTTACTTCGAATTAATTCAATTTTTCATTCACCTTTAATTTATTCAATTTCAGTTTATATCGATTTGGAGCTTGATTTCTCAAAATATCAATTTATAACACTTAACAAAATTTTCAACAATATTCAAGTTTAAATCCAAATTCCAAATATGCTTCGATTCCAAACTCGATTTCAAAATATCATTTTTTTTATATCACTTTTACTTAGTAATATTCAAAGCTCGAATTAAGGTTAAATCTTTTAAACAAATCAATTTTCGACATTCAATCACATCCAATCTCAAATTTCAAAGTCTCAACTTAATTATTTAACAAAATTCCTTTAACCAAAATTTATTTCAACATTCCAAACTCAATTTTTTTGATAAATTCAATTTCTATAAATCGATTTCTATTTATAACCTTTAAATCAAACATTTAAATAAGTTTCAGATCGAAGATTTCAAAATTATTTATTTAGCCAATTCGGTGTCCGTATATAATTTTCTATCCTATGGCCAAGTAGTTATTTATTTCAATTGAATGTCAGGGATGAATATATATCATTTAAATCAATCAAAGTGGCATATGTATGCATAATAGGTTATATATAAGCAAATAAGCATCCAAACATTTAAATATCAACCAATAGCATCCATCGAAATAAATCATCCAATAGACAATACAATTCATAGCAATTTCACAGTTATCAATGTCAGGTAATTTAATCGCAATTAAATTTTAATTTCAATTTATCTGTCAATTTAATTTCAACGGTTAATTCAAATGACAATCTATATGACAATTAAATTTCATCAACAACGACAAATAAAATCATAACACTTCATAATGTCAAATTTAACTAGCTTAAAGATATTTAGTACGGTGTGAGCGTTATAAAACACTCACCTTGATTTTCCGTTGTTCCAGCGTTTTATTTCGAATATAATTAAACGAGCATTTAATTTTACCCGAAATTTTCAATAGCTCCAAACGTTTCCAATCTAGCTCCATAGTGTATTGCTCGTCCATATGATTCCAACGCAACTGATTTCGCATTTTTTCGATCTCGAATGAAAGAGTTACGACATTTATAAGTTTACTCGAATTTAAATATAAATAAATTTCATTTTCCTTTATTTATTTTAACCTGCATTCATCACTGGCCATTGGATCGCACACCCCCAAACCCAGGCCGCACTTCCTTTCGCCCTCCCCCACGTTCTTCTCCCTGTAAAACATACGCGCGCACGAACCCAAAGCCCACACGTGAAACCCTAATCACGCACCCCTCCACGCGCGACGAAACTTCATCACACTACCGCCAATTCGAAGCCCCCACCTTCCTCAACCTTCGGCCGCAACCCCCCTGAGCTCGGCCCCCCCAGCTCTCCAAAATCATGTGCGAACGGCGACACTTCGTGCTCGATTTGCCGACAAACTCCACCTCCATACTCGATCACAACCGTACGGATTCGAAGCTCTCGATGTTAGCTACAACCTTTTAGTTGAAGACTTTTGGTAATTGCTTATAGATTGGGAGAGATTAAGTGGAATAGGAGATGAGATTACGGCCGTAGGTTCAGCTAATGGCGGCCACGAGAAGAAAAAAAACCCTAGCCCCTGTTTTTTTTTATTTTTAATTTGAGAATAAAAGGGCTATTTATAGGAAACGACGAATACTATTTATCCGGCTTTTCCAAACTCCGAATTTCGCACGGTAACTGACGTTTATAGGCTTTATCCCACGTTCCGGACACAATGGAACAGGTTTCGAAAGCTAATTCGATCATCTGTGCGAGATACGGCAATAAACGTTCGATTTAAATTTATATCGGTTAAACAAATTTCTATGCGTTTTGGCTCGCCCCGGACAAACGGTAAATCCGATTGACACGAAATTTGAAACCACACAATAATATCACATTACGGATCCGATGAAACTAGTTTCGTCGAAATCTGAGACCGTTTGAAAAATGACTATTTTAACTCGTTAAATTAATACTAAACAATTTCGATGCGTTTCGAGCTGCCACGGTCAAACGAAAACTCCGATTGCTACGAAAATTGAAATTCGGTAATAACTAACTATTACGGATCCAATGGAACTAGTTTCGTCCAATTCTGAGACTATTCAAAATTTGGCTATTTTCCGGTCGACAATTAAATATTAAAATATACAATTTTCACAAATTTACTTTTAATTTGATTTTAAAAGTTCTACAACATCACTCTGACTTTAATATGATAAAATAAAATTTTACAAATCATTTCTTAATCATATTAAACCCGTTATTCAATTATCCAATAATTCCAATTTTAAAATCTTATTAACTCTATTAAAATCCCAATATAACTTACATTCACTTTGGAAACCAATTTGAATCATATTAAATCAAATTTCAATTACTCACACTATTTTCATATATTAAATTTCAATATCAAATTAATCATATCAAATTCGGAATTTAGTTATTCAACATTTTAAACAAATTAGATTATTCTTAAATCACTATCTTTTGAAATATTCAAACGAACTTAAAATTTTAACTTTTGAAACGAATTAAAATTATAGAACAACTATTTCCATTATACGGTTATTCCATTCCCATTATTAAATTATTCAATAAATTCCAAATATTAAATTTAAACAATTTCGCTTATCCAATAATTCATTATCTTTTGAAATATTGAAATCGAACTTATAAGATTCAACTTTTAAAACCAATTCACAATTTAGAACACTATTTTCATTTTACAGTTATTCAATTATTTAATAAGTTTTAAATATTTAATTTAAACAATTTACCTGTTCAATATTCAATATTTGATTTTAAATAGATTTTACTTATCAATCAATTACTCTATTATTCCCAATGAATCCCACATTTATTATCCTATTCAACTATTGACTTTTATTTTTTATTACTTGGATAATTATTGTTGCAATTCATTCCAGTTATTATTATTTCAAACGACTTACAATTTTTTTTTCTAACACTAAATCACGAAATCTTATTAAATTTAGCTATTTTAATTATCGAAAATTCACTGGTCGTTACACTCTCCCCCACTCAAAACTTTTCGTCCCCGAAAAGGAAAAAGAAGGGAAAAGGAACTAAGTATAGAATTCAACATTAGCTATATTTTATTCAAAGTTACCAACTTATAAAACAATGAAATTGCATTTATAAAGTCATTACTACACTTTTACTAAGTTATTCCAAACGCCTTTCTAACTTTAAAGTTAGTTATCAAAACAAGTTATAAAAATTTTAAAACTTGAAAATTTTTCTAACACCCGGATTTTACGGAAAATTTCGACAGAGTCTCCTTTGCGCGGCTCGATCGGTACAGCTACAACACGCCTCTACGGGCCCCAAACCAACAAAAGAAAATCAAAAGCCAAGTGGCTCATCAAAAATCACCAAATCCAATGACAAAATAAACATGTACCTTATATTTTATTAGCGAGCATATACGACTAATATAGCGCGAAAGCGAGCTCCAAATGCGAAGCAAGCGCAATCTGCACCTACTAAACACTCAACAAACCATGAGAAACATGCATATATGAAAATAATATCAATATACACAATATAGCAACCTAACAACTACATGTGCCATCATAGCAAATGCAACAAAACAACAAATGCAACCATCAATCAATTATCATCCAACTATCATCCAACAAATCCATAATCAATCAATATAAATTCACTTCTCATTAATATTTATTCACTTGGTTTTAATTTTAATCACAGTTGATTCATTAACGTTGGATTTTACTAACATTCATTCACAATTCAATTAGTTAGCATTCAGTAATTTATATTTATATTAGTTCACTTCCAATTTGAATCAAATTAAATTCTATTTAAATTCATTTAACTTCCAATTTGATTTCAATGATTTATATCTTTCAATTTCATTAACACTTACTGAATTGTATACAATCAACTAACAATCATATAACAACCAAATCATACCCAACATAACCAAATTATTAATTTTTACATTCAATTTGGTTATCTCTTTCATATATATATCCTGTTATATAATTTTAAAAGAATCCTTTTATATTTGGCATCTTAAATTTCCAATATTAACTTGAATTAAGTCCGTAAGCCGTACGTATATCATCCGTGAGCAATACCAATCTAATCGCTTATTCAATCACACAATTTCACTTCAAACTAGTATCGTTCACCCGACTCTCTAGTGCGGACTCAGATTTGGTTCCTTGATTGGAAACTGTTACTCTCCTTGCATAGCCATATGCTATGATAGAGAATTCCAGAATCAAATCAAAAATCCATATCTAGGGTTCGCCGTCGAAAGTCGAGTGAAAAATCCTAACTTGGATCGATATAAATCATCTCGAAATTTTGTGCTCGAATTTGGATCAAATCGTTATGCAAATAAAATAATATACGTACAATCTCACATATTACCTTCCAATAGATTTCTATCCAATTTATCTATACTAAATTATTTTATTGACTTCTATTTTATTTACAATTAATTATTCGCAATGCATTATCCAATTAATATATCCATTTCTTTACATAATATATTCTTTGACATTATCTTTTCTCAAACATTATATCATAGAATTTACTGACTCAAGTTCATTTTAAACATTATATGTAATTTAATTAAATTAAATTTCATTTTCCAATTGATTCTTAGCTATAAGAAATTCCTTTGTTTACATTTATTTCATTTTCATAATTTCAGTTAATAACGAATTCATTTGTGGAACATTTTATTAATCAACACTTTAGTTTGTAGTCATTTCATAAAAGTCTAACTTCTCATATATGACTTCTCTTAGTTTACAGATATCTTAAAGGTTACAAATTCAATTATTTTCCAATCCCTTTGCAATTTAAATTTATTTTCTATAACGAATTTACAAAAGATATTATACAATTCATTTGTCTTCTTTCTTAAGTTCACTTACTTGTTCCATTTATCCATTCATCATTTCATGTTATATTTAAGTATATAACATTTTTATCACAACCAAATTTTTCATTTATGTACATTTTAATTCCTTTTTGAGTTTTCCTTACTTGTATACTTCAATTATTTTCAGGTTCTGTTTATTTGTACAACATCTCATTACATATCCAAAACATCTTTCAGCTTCTTAATATTTGGTAGGTCATATTATATGTTATTAGAATGCAAATTCGGTATTATACAAATTTATAGAATTTCATTTTTCTTGATTAGAATGTACACAAATTTGATTTATTTAAATCCTCTTTACCTTTCAACTTTAAAGTTTTCCCCAAAAAATAAGCTTGGATATCTTAATCCTCTTATTTTATAAATTCTAGTTATCCACATTTCATTCAAATAATTTGAAAATTATTAATTAAGAGAACTTAGAAATTTAAATGCCCGGTTCTTTTCAATCGTTTGAAATAAATATATACACCTATATCTTTTTAAATATATCAAATCATACCTTTGGAGTTTAAACCAAAACCCATTTACCCAAAATAATTTCGATAAAAGCAAAGTTTCTTAGAAGTCTCCCCCACTTTGAGACTCGAAAATGAACATCGATGATGCTGCGCAGTCATCACCGAAATTATTTTCCAGCGACATAAGAGAGGAGTACTGAATTCATTCCTTCTTTTAAAAATCTTTTCAATATATTTCCATAAACAATTTCCAACTAATAGTACCATATATTTCTTCAAAACTTTGAGAGCCATTTTCAAAATCTCCGGGTCTTAAATTCAATTTTTTTTTTCCAATTTAATTCTATTTTTAATTCATAAGTCACCTTTATAAAATATTCTTATAGGATTTTCTTTCTTAAAACATCCCACAAGTGTTTTATCATTGTTCATTTTGTAATTCACCTTATTTATTTAAATTACAATATCCGATTAATGTTAATAGCCAATATTTCATTTCCAACAACCAAATAAGCTAGATTGATCACAATAAAATTTGAAATAAATTCTTTATATATAAAATATAATTAGGGAAAAATTATTTCATTTACCCAATTTCAAAACAATACTATGTCGAATTGTTCTGTTTAAGTGTTTAGAGATCCCTGTCAATGACGTTAATTACTCGTATTGACCAGAATCCATAAGCCACTCAACAAATCAACCGACACAATATAAAACATTTTATATCACTAACAAATACGCTCTCTCATATACACTCAACTCATTCATATAGTTTACCTCTATTTCAATGAGTTATTCCCCACTAGAGCCATGGTTTATCCCTAAACCAAAGCTCTGATACCAACTGTAACGACCCGCCTTTTTGGACAATTTAAATCGACAATCAAATACACATGTCGATTCCAAACCATTCAAAAGGGCGGATAGTTATTGGGGTAAAAAAGAAAAGAAAAGAAAGAGAAATAAAGGAAATAAAACAACATAGAATCTCGTAGCGGAACGATAAAATATAATAGTCAAATAAACAGTTCATGAAGTTGTTTACTATACTTTGGCAATTATTTATACAACATTTATCAGAGTTATACATATACAACAGAACAATTAAAATAATGCAGCCGATAGCATGATGCAAGTGTAATAATAGTAATAGTATACCAAATCTTCGTCTTCATCCTCCAGAATAGATATTCCATAAGCTGAAAACTCAGGTCTGACCCGAGCGTAATGAAAAGACAAAACACTCGAGTCAGGACTAAATATCCTTATGTAAGTTAAATCAATCGTAAATAAATATGAGTGTAACGGTGTCAGAGATGTTTACGGGGTTTGACATCTCATATCCAGTGTCAACGTGCGTGCAATAATTTAAGAGATGTTATGGGATTTTCCATCTCTTAAGGATCCGTTAAACTATCTACTATGTAGTACAATACACTAAGTAGATAATGCCTATCAGTAATATAAAGTATCAAAATAGCGTTAAGGCGTTACCATAATCCCCCTTAACACACTTTGATAATGCCATAGTCTATACAGCACCGTAAGCCCCACCGTAAACTGGTGGTTATCAGAGGGTACCCCATAGGTATAACACAAAACAAAACGTAGTGGTCGCGAATAGGATACTCAGTATGACAAGGTACATGAGGCGATACCAACTAGGATACTAGTAGTTGCGTGATCCGGACTGATATTGGGCATAGCCAGCAGCCACCCCAACACCGCGAAACAACACTCCCGAATCAAGGGGTGCACCCAAATCGAATCACAAATGTAATAGAAATGGTATCAAAGAAGCGTGTCCGCTAGAGGTGGCGAACCTCAATGGCCCGGCGCGGCTCCTGTTTTAGTAATGTCAGGGGTCATCCAATATCGTTGTCTTTCTTCAGTCAACGCGTTCACCAAATCATCCACTTCATTCTGGATCAACACTCCGCGTATAATAGTTATTAAAGTGGTTTTCGGTATCGACAGAGAGCATGTCCATATCCGATCCCGGTCTCTTTACTAACTACGTACTATTACACCGTTGGCTCTTTTACATTTCAAATCGATTCATAATTGATATCAAAATATCATATTCGCTTCCAAAATCAAATCCATTTCAAATATCATCGTATCTACTCAACTGTAAGATTCCGTTTCAAAAATCATTTTTCGCATCATTATCTCATTTCGTTTTCAAAATCATTTCAAATTTCAATTTAGGTTGCAACTTCATTTAACTCAATTCGTATTTAAATTCAAGATTTAAATATAAACATTTCACCTTATTGACCAGCTTAGGATTTTAGAAAAATAGTTTTAAGTAGTTAAAAGTAGTTTTAAATAATTAAAATAGTTAAAATACTTTAAAATCTTAAAATGCATTTGAAATAGATAAATTTAGTTTAAAATAATTTAAATTGGGTTAATTAGATTTAAAATAGATTAAAATAGTTTAAGTATCCAAAATGGTTTATATAACCGAGTAATTTGGAAAACAAAATAAAACAGCTTCAAAATCAATCCATTTCAATTATAACATTCCAATTCAAATCAATTCCAATTTCCATTCTACCGATTCAATTTCGATTTCAATTCAATCAACGTCAATTTTTACTTCGAATTAATTCAATTTTTCATTCACCTTTAATTTATTCAATTTCAGTTTATATCGATTTGGAGCTTGATTTCTCAAAATATCAATTTATAACACTTAACAAAATTTTCAACAATATTCAAGTTTAAATCCAAATTCCAAATATGCTTCGATTCCAAACTCGATTTCAAAATATCATTTTTTTTATATCACTTTTACTTAGTAATATTCAAAGCTCGAATTAAGGTTAAATCTTTTAAACAAATCAATTTTCGACATTCAATCACATCCAATCTCAAATTTCAAAGTCTCAACTTAATTATTTAACAAAATTCCTTTAACCAAAATTTATTTCAACATTCCAAACTCAATTTTTTCGATAAATTCAATTTCTATAAATCGATTTCTATTTATAACCTTTAAATCAAACATTTAAATAAGTTTCAGATCGAAGATTTCAAAATTATTTATTTAGCCAATTCGGTGTCCGTATATAATTTTCTATCCTATGGCCAAGTAGTTATTTATTTCAATTGAATGCCAGGGATGAATATATATCATTTAAATCAATCATAGTGGCATATGTATGCGTAACAGGTTATATATAAGCAAATAAGCATCCAAACTTTTAAATATCAACCAATAGCATCCATCGAAATAAATCATCCAATAGACAATACAATTCATAGCAATTTCATAGTTATCAATGTCAGGTAATTTAATCGCAATTTATTTTAAGTTCAATTTATCTGTCAAATTAATTTCAACGGTTAATTCAAATGACAATCTATATGACAATTAAATTTCATCAACAATGACAAATAAAATGATAACACTTCATAATGTCAAATTTAACTAGCATAAAGATATTTAGTACGGTGTGAGCGTTATAAAACACTCACCTTGATTTTCCGTTGTTCTAGCGTTTTATTTCAAATAAAATTAAACGAGCGTTTAATTTTACCCGAAATTTTCAATAGCTCCAAACGATTCCAATCTAGCTCCATAGTGTAATGCTCGTCCATACGATTCAAACGCAACTGATTTTGCATTTTTTCGATCTCGAATGAAAGAGTTACGACATTTATAAGTTTACTCGAATTTAAATATAAATTAATTTCATTTTCCTTTATTTATTTTAACCTGCATTCATCACTAGCCGTTGGATCGCACACCCCCAAATCCAGGCCGCACTTCCTTTCTCCCTCCCCCACGTTCTTCTCCCAGTAAAACATACACGCGCACGAACCCAAAGCCCGCGCATGAAACCCTAATCACGCACCCCTCCACGCGCGACGAAACTTCATCACACTACCGCCAATTCGAAGCCCCCACCTTCCTCAACCTTCGGCCGCAACCCCCCTGAGCTCGGCCCGCCCCAGCTCTCCAAAATCATGTGCGAACGGAGACACTTCGTGCTCGATTTACCGACAAACTCCACCTCCATACTCGATCACAACCGTACGGATTCGAAGCTCTCGATGTTAGCTACAACCTTTTAGTTGAAGACTTTTGGTAATAGCTTATAGATTGGGAGAGATTAAGTGGAATAGGAGATGAGATTACGGCCGTAGGTTCAGCTAATGGCGGCCACGAGAAGAAAAAAAACCCTAGCCCCTGTTTTTTTTTATTTTTAATTTGAGAATAAAAGGGCTATTTATAGGAAACGACGAATACTATTTATCCGGCTTTTCCAAACTCCGAATTTCGCGCGGTAACTGACGTTTCTAGGGTTTATCCCACGTTCCGGACACAATTGAATAGGTTTCTAAAGCTAATTCGATTATCTGTGCGAGATACGGCAATAAACGTTCGATTTAAATTTAAATCGGTTAAACAAATTTCTATGCGTTTTGGCTCGCCCCGGACAAACGGTAAATCCGATTGACACGAAATTTGAAACCATACAATAATATCACATTACGGATCCGATGAAACTAATTTCGTCGAAATCCGAGACTGTTTGAAAAATGACTATTTTAACTTGTTAAATTAATATTAAACAATTTCGATGCGTTTCGAGCTGCCACGGTCAAACGAAAACTCCGATTGCTACGAAAATTGAAATCCGACAATAACTAACTATTACGGATCCAATGGAACTAGTTTCGTCCAATTCTGAGACTGTTCAAAATTTGGCTATTTTCCAGTCGACAATTAAATATTAAAATATTCAATTTTCACAAATTTACTTTTAATTTGATTTTAAAAGTTCTACAACATCACTCTAACTTTAATATAATAAAATAAAATTTTATTATTCATTTCTTAATCATATTAAACCCGTTATTCAATTATCCAATAATTCCAGTTTTAAAATCTTATTAACTCCATTAAAATCCCAATATAACTTACATTCACTTTGAAAACCAATTTGAATCATATTAAATCAAATTTCAATTACTCACTTTATTTTCATATATTAAATTTCAATATCAAATTAATCATATCAAATTCGGAATTTAATTATTCAACATTTTAAACAAATTAGATTATTCTTAAATCACTATCTTTTGAGATATTCAAACGAACTTAAAAATTTAACTTTTGAAACGAATTAAAATTATAGAACAACTATTTCCATTATAGGTTATTCCATTCCCATTATTAAATTATTCAATAAATTCCAAATATTAAATTTAAACAATTTCGCTTATCCAATAATTCATTATCTTTTGAAATATTGAAATCGAACTTATAAGATTCAACTTTTAAAACCAATTCACAATTTAGAACACTATTTTCATTTTACAGTTATTCAATTATTCAATAAGTTTTAAATATTTAATTTAAACAATTTACCTGTTCAATATTCAATATTTGATTTTAAATTGATTTTACTTATCAATCAATTACTCTATTATTCCTAATGAATCCCACATTTATTATCCTATTCAACTATTGACTTTTATTTTTTATTAATTGGATAATTATTGTTGCAATTTATTCCAGTTATTATTATTCCAAACAACTTACAATTTTTTTTCTAACACTAAATCACGAAATCTTATTAAATTTAGCTATTTTAATTATCGAAAATTTACGGGTCGTTACAGGGAGGCAGAACAAACAATTATATATTATTATTTTTTGTAATTTGTAAAAAAAATGATAATGTAAATGCAACTGTAAAACTATAAATACAATTTCAAATGAAAAGAATTTTTAAAACTTTTAAAACTTTTAAATTAACTTTTAAAACTTAAAAATCAAAGCTTACAATTTAATTTATTTAAAACTTAAAACATATAAAATAAATTAACTTTTAAAAATTAAATTCAAAATTCAATTAACTTTTAAAAGTTTAAACTTAAAACTTTAAATTAACTTTAATTTTACTTTAAATTAACTTTAATTAACTCTAATTTGAACTTAACTTTAATTTTAAACTTTAAATTAACTTTAATTTTAAATTAACTTAGAACTTTAAATTAAATTAAATTTAAGACTTAAAATTTTAGTACCTTCAACTAAACTGTTAACTAGTTGTTTTACTGTTAACTAATTGCTTTACATATTATGCATTAAATTAAAATTTACAAAAGTATTATGAATTTATGTGCATACATTGTCATTTTTTTCTTGCTCAGGTTGTTGGATTCACCATTCTATCAAAAGAGGGTTCGTAAGTGTGCAAAATTGATTCCTACTATTTAATCTCAAGAAAGGACTTTATTTCATTTGTTTTATAACTTTGATAATTTATATGACATCATTTATAGTAGGATATACTTGTATAATGTTGTAGATGTTTGATCTCATATTTGAAGTCCTACGAGTTAACGTAATTGTTTGACTATCTGTTGTGCTTTCACTTGTGTAGGCATCATACTTTTGAAGAGAGCAAATTTGGACTTGATGATGCTAGCTTTCACTTGTGTATGCAACAAAGAATTATGGGTAATCAAACGTTTTGTTAGCACTAGTTAGATATAACATTTATTAGTACCCGATGTGTAAATTTGTATACAAATGGTTATTGTATGTGAGTTATGCCATTTTGTCGAAAAACTATTGTATTGGAATGGTTATGGATATTTTATTTGATTATATGGTTAATGTGCTTTTTAACTTATTTGAATATGATGATTATGTGAGTGATTGTTGATTGATATAATAGAATCAAAATAGACCATTAACAGGGAATAATAGCATGAAAAAATGGTGTAAAATAATGAACAACTTTTAGTAGTATTTCAAAAACGCTACCGAAATATATATAGTGGCGTTGAGTAAATGCAACCGTAAAACAGGGGTAGAGATGGAAATTCTATTAGTAGCGCCAAAAAATCTTTTGGTGGCGTGTTTTAAACGCTACAAAAAGATTTATGGTGGCGTTTGAAAAACGCTGCCAAAAATGCATTTATAGTGGCGTTAAAATAAATGCAACAAAAAATTATGGATTTTTAGTCGCATGTTTTCTCACGGCGTTTATCAAAACGCCACCAAAAGTTTTTGTAGCGTTTTTTGAGCGCCACAAAAAATAAAATTTCTTGTAGTGAGATTGGCAAATACGATTGATACACCTGACTGCTACATTGATGTGGGCTGGATATCGTGTATTATTACATACATGACTGTACTTGGGATTTCGTGCCTGTTGTACAGTCATTTACCATCATAATACTTTCAGATAGTATATATACAGGGGGATGAGATTACACCTATAATACATATCCAAAGTATAGTGGATTCTCGGTATTTGATAGGTAGCCTATACTATTTTATGTATCTTGATGATAATGTTTTATTTATCGAGATTGAGATTTATATTTAGGCAATGCTTCATGCCAGCCTGATTATACTTGGTGATATCTTATTTATTGATATTTCTGGATTTGATGATGATTTCTAGATATTCAGGATTCACCCATTTGAGCTAGTTCGATAAATCTTAATTTGATGTGTTTCTATATGAGTGATGACATCTTTTGATATCAGTGTTGACGGTTTCATATGGATTTGAGTTATTTAGATGATTTGATGCCTTGATAATTTTCTATAGCATTATATATATTTTAGACATATATCACCATATTTATATGTATCCTTTTACATGTCATCTTATGATTGAGTATCTTTGGTTGAGTTTTCATATTATATTCATTATGTACTCTTTGTTTCTCCTAGTATTATGCTTTATTGGACATAGCCTGACCCTTATGTTAGTTTATAATACTCAGGTCGGTCTGAGTCATTTCAAGTATAGGGACGACATGACTAGCTTGTGTTTTATTGGGCTTAGAGAAGTCTCAAACTAGGATTGTTATATATACTTGTCTGACATTGATTTACTGAGTATATTTGACAATGCGTTGTATGTTAATTGTTTATCATATTAAATTAAGATATTTAACATTTAATATGTATTGTATCCTTATGACATTATTGTATTATATAATATATATTATAACTATGATTGACTTTGTGTTCTCTATTATTTACTGTATATTATGTATTGTTCTATCCTGGAGGCACACGCATATATTGTTTTGTACCGATACTGTATATGTATACATGACATATTTAATTGATGTTTTAATATGTACCGGTGTTAGTCCAAGTGAATATTCATGTGTGTACCCCATATAGCCTCATTCTTTGTATTATCTGGCAGTATTACTTAGTAACACTCGTGGATAGCATATGTACAAAGGTGGGGTGTCTACACTCGAAGTACTCAACCAAAATGATTCAATCATTAATGCTAAAAAGGTTTGGAACATTCCTAGACATTTACAATTCGTACGGTCATCTCATTAAAGTTCCATAACCACCATTTTGAAGCATCACATCACCGCTTCACTATCAAAAATCCTTCTTCGTAGCATCATAACATTGGAATCCTGCATCAAACGAACAAAAGAATCAACATGACACGAACCCAAAGTCCATGCTATAAATTCCTTTAGAACCCACATGGTCACCTCCAACCATATCCTGCTGGTACCAATCTCATCATGTCATCATTGACATGATTACTTAGTCAAAAAAGCAAATAAGTCCCAAAAAATCAAAACTCTCATTATTACAAAATAACCTGGAGTAAAACCTTCAACGCCTCCAACTAGCCGCACAAATGCCACCAAGCAAATCGAGTCAATACCACAAGATTTTCCTAGCCAAAAAATTTCAAATTACTAAAAATTTCTCATCCATAGCTTGCCTAGAAGTTTTTCCCTAAAATCCCAAAGCAACAGCTCGTCTGCCTCCGAGAAATCAAGTTTGTATCAAGTTGTTTTCTTAAACCAAACTTTTTTTAAGTTAAAAGCTTGTAAATTCCTACAATCAACTGACTAGAAGTTTCCACGGCTAAGTCTCAAAGTCAAGTCCCAAAATAACCGTGCATCCTATCACCGACTTGTTTGTGCATCGCCACTGAGTTATGTTCAATCTTTCCAAAAAAATCATAATTTCTCTTCCAAACTTCACGCAATTGAAGCCATACCCTCCTTAGGCCTCACCGAACAATTCATATCAATTTCGTCACGTTCTGAACAACTTTTCTTATTGATTTGCACTAATGATAGCTACCCTTACATAAATGAACAACAATACACAAGTAATGTATAACATCCATATATCATATACCAGTAGTCCAAACACATTTCAAATATTTATATTGTCCAAGATCTATCAAAGTTGAAAATGACAACCTGTTTGGTCTACCATCCAAAATCGACTCAAAACCGACGTTTATCTTTTTAAACTATTTTAATAGTAGTACTAAGGTTAGATATAGGTTTGAGAATGTTATAAAATTCAAAATCATGTTGAAAATATAATCTTTAACTATATATACAAGCAAAATATAGTGAGATGGATGAACCACTCGCTTAGGTCTAAAATAGCACAAATACCAAGTCTATCTGATGTGAATAATACTACCTTATATCCCGATGCACCACAGATTAGCAAATCTAAATATCCCTTGATCTCCTTTGCTAATCGCTCGATTTGGCTAATTAAAGAAAAGAAAATGATGAATTTGCATCTAGTTAGGATTAATAGAGGTTTGCAAATGTTTAGATAAGAGAATATATGATTAGTGGATGTTGGAGAAGGCTGTTATTAATTGTAACGACCTAGAATTTTAGTCATTTGAAATAACTTATTTTAATTGAATAACTTATATTTCGAATATAAGGGTTTAATTTGATAATTAAATTGTTAATTTAATATTTGAAATTTCAGAAATAACTGAAATTGGATTTTAATATGAATAAATATGATTTATAAAGTTGAATTAAATTCTATTTGAATTAGAATGCTGTTGAAGAACTTTTAAAACTGAATTAAAAGTTAATTTTTCAAAATTGAATATTTTAATATTTAATTAACATGTAAAAATAGATATTTTTCATACAATCTCGGATTTTGACGAAACAGTTTTATTGGATCCATAATGTTATATTATTATAGGATTTCAAATTTCGTGTCAATCGGATTTACGGTTTGTCCATGGCAATCTAAAACGCGTAGAAATCTATTTAAGTGAATTTTAAACTTAAATAGTCGATACAAAAACTCTCTTCCAAATACGATCGAATTGGATTCTGATATATATTCCATTATGTTCAGAATAGGGGTAAAACATTACAAACGCCAAGCGGCACGCTTCGATTGGAGTTCGAAAAAATTTCGGATGAATAGTGCGTAAGAATTTTCTATAAAAGGCCTCGTTATTTTCTCATTTTCACAATTCTAGGGTTAGAAACCCTAGCTGCCACTTTTATAAATCAATGCTCGAAAATTTTCAATTCTTTTCCCCTTAGTCTCTCTAAATCCATCAACAATTATCGAATACTTTCAACTACAATGTTGTAGATCTAGGTGAGACCTTCAAATCCATACGGATGTGATCGTTTTTAACGGCGTGGATCATCGGCAATTCGTTCGTGAAGTCGCACATTCAAGCTCAAAAATCGAGGCCTCGTTGCGATCGAGCTCCTCCATATTTTGGCCGATGGGGTCACGTAGGCGGTCGTGGTGGCAGGCCCTGATCGTCGGCAAGGTGATGGAAGAAGGCATGAAAATTGGATGTAGATTGGCGGTTTAATGGGTTGCTCGTGTAGGAAACCTAAGGAGGAAGAAGCAATGATCGGTGGCCAGATTTTGAAGATGCAGATCTAACGGCTCTGATGGATTTTAGGTTAAAAAGTTGAAATTAATTTATATATACAATTCGTACAAACTTTTAAAATGTATAACTTCTTCATATCAGGTCCGTTTTTGACGAAACAAGTTGCATTGGGTCGATACTGACGAGCACTACATTTTAGAGCTAGTTTGGAGTTGATTTGAGATAGTGTAAATTTTGGGTAAAATTAAGCGGCCGTTTAATTTTATTCAGAATAAATCATTGCAACTGCTATTGGAACCAAAGTGAGTACAACTCACTCTTTCCGACTCACTGATATTATTATATAATTGAGAATAAATTTATTATATGATGATTGATGAATTTTTGGATGAGATATGATATTATATATATATATACATATATATTGATTGGTATTTGGATATTTTCCTCTCTATTGGAGCAGATGAGACCATATACGTTCCCGTGTATGAGAGGATAACCCTTTGTACGCGCATCTGTGTTGAAGCGGACATTGTACATATATTTTTAATATGTATATTTGTTACAAGTGGCAGGTTGGAGGGATCCAACTGGATTCCTCACCAGTATTGGTTTTATTTATAGATATTGATATATGCTGTAATCATGTGATATTTATTGTTTTGGATGATGTGATTGATATATTTAGTGTTGTGGCGACATTGGGCCTATTTTTGGTAATTGTAAAAATATTAAAGTGATGATTTCGAATTAAAAAGGATTTCAAGCGATTTGAAAATATATGTTTTTAATTTTTACAAAGGAATGAATTTATTTTAAATAAATAAAAGTTATAATTTTGATGTTATAAAAATTATGATTTTGGAGGAATATAATCAAAATGTGATTTTTGAAATATGAAGTTGATTATTTTGTAAATAGTTTAAATTGAGAATTTTGAATTTATTATAAATGATTTATGTATAAGATTTATAAAATTGATATTTTATAAATCAAAATGTTGGAATTATAAAGAAGTTTAATCAATGTTAAAATGTAGTTGTAATCAAATCTTATAAGTAAATAAGATTTATGAATTTGTGAAGTTATAAATGGATGAATTTGTAAAAAAGAGAATTATAAGTAATTAACTTATAATTTGGATTTTGGCATGTAAATAAGATATAAATAGAATTGGTTAATAAAGGAATTTTGTACATGGAATCTTTTATAAAATGGAAATGGAATTTATAAACATTGTTTTTAAATCCAAATCAACTTATTTTGATAAGTTAAATATGGAATTTTATTAAAGGGGATATATTCACGATTTTGGACAATGGATTTTCCTTTAATTAATGTATAGAAATACTGGATTTGGTAAATAAACTATATTCACGATTTCGGACAATGAATAATAATTTAAATTAAATGAATGTTTTGGGAAGTGATATTATTAAATGGAGTTAAATGATTTGAAGATGTTTTAAAATGTGTTAAGTATTTAATACATAGATTTCAACATTCATTGTTGAAATAGACATTTTCGAGAAATAAGGAAATGATGGAATGTAGCACTATTGTTATAGTAAATGATTTTCGAAAGAAGATGTTTCGAATAGTATATGGGATTTATATATCTATATTATTTTCGAATCCCTATACTAGTGATTTTGGTTTATCGTAACGATGTTTTACGCCACATTCGTTTTGACCCAAATCAATATGTTTAAAGAGAATATTTTCCTTACAAAATAAAATATATACTTCATCGTGATTTAAGTATATGGAATATTTTCTAAGTGTTGAAAATAAATTGATTTGTGAATTACTTATTATTAAATAAATATATGGAAATGTTTTTCGAATAGTGAAATGCTGAAATGGTTTGAGAATATCTCTTTAAAGATAATGTGAAGTGAATATTGGGCAAGTGATTAATTAATAAATTAAAAGGGCCTAGTGATTGCTTATGGTGCTAGATATTTGATTGCGTTGATAGTTAAATAACTCACTATCAAATTTGGCTATTTTAGTTCCTCGACTTGATGTGGGAACTATTTAGTTATACACTTAGTACGTAGCCTCCTGTGTAGGCTTGATTATCGTTTTTGTTGAGGATGTTTTGCATAATGTAGAGTATTACTCCAATCTGTCGAGCTTCCGTCTTGGCCGAAGGATAGCAAATTGAAAGTTGGAGACATGATAAGTCTATGAGACTTAGTTTCTGTATGAGGTTGAGAAAAGCTTTTGCATTGTTGGTCCGAAGAGATCGGGATCAGATTTATCTAAACACAACTTTGGACCAACATTTAAGCAATGATTGTGCAGGTTGGTCGTGATGATATTAATATTCCGGATACTCATAGTCGAGGACTGGTTGTTGATCGTTTGGGGTTAAAATACTAATATACGTCCATTAGCAGTTGTCTCTTCATTATAAAATATCCAATGCAAGGACTATTCGTTACTAGTTTTAGGGATTTCCCGACAGGATGTGGTAGGAAAGTACCTTCGGTTTGTACTGCTCCTGGACAACTTGTATGGATGTTTGTCTGACATTTCATTTCTATGTATTACATACATTGGTTTTAACAAACGTACGTCAGTGGTGGAAAAGAAGGCAACTTCTCTTAGCTTAACAACCTCCTTAAGACATACGAGCTTAAGGGTTGTATTTTTGTGGAAGGCAATTAGCAGTCAACGGAAATGGCCATGTGGCATACAAAGTGATGTGATTGTGATTTGTGAAAGGTAATCATTACCTTAGGCCTCATCAACCGAAAATGATCGAAACAGGGTTAGATGCAACAAGGCTAAGTTGGTCGCTACCAAGTAGGATATGATCATCCTCTTCTAGATATATCTTTATATGCTATGACATCGTATATCTAATTATTGTGGTTTGTATCCTTAGAGGGCCCTTGGAAAAGGTCGAAAACGATCGAAGGATGACATATTCGGTACCATCTAGTTATAGAGGTAGACCGGTCTTATTTTGGTAGAGGGCAGATGTTCTATGCCTCGGGACATCCATCTAGAGGTGTACCCATCGGAAGGTAGTCCCTTCACCTGGTCATTTGTATGGAAATCCAAACTTCACTACATGCTTTTCGTTTTTATTGTATTACCCATTTTGAGCTATATGCTGGAATTTAACCAATGTAACAATTTCGGCTATGATTAATATTATTTGTGTAATAAACACTACTATAATATAAGAGGATTGGGTATGAAATGATTTAGCTATCGTAAGGTAAAAACAGGTCAGTGTTTATGTGTGGGCGTGTCTTACGAGATACTATTTTTGGAAAGGAAAAGTTGGTTAATTTAATAAATTCAGTTGAGTTTATTTCTCATGTTGGTTTACATGACCAATCCGAGCGTTCTTCCCTTTCAATGCTTGGTTCAGACCGAGTATATTTATAGGTTCAGATTTTGTGCTTTTGGAGCTTCAACAGAAGAGCTGGAGATCTTCATTTCGTATACACGCATCTGTTTTGATTATCTGCTGTGCTTAGTTGTTGTATATTATCAGCAATTGTGAGAACATGTTATTATAACTGTTCAAGATGATAATTAGTGATTGATTGTTGAACTCTAATTGATGTATATATACAGTTTCTGTTTTGTAAAGGTCATTGATATGATATTATGTATTTTCCGCTGCGATGTGAGATTTTGTATTGTTCTGTTTTGTTCTACCTTCTCTCTATCTTCTCTTCTCTTCTTCTCTCTTCTTTTCTTTCTCATGACTTTCCGTCAGTCTGTGCTTTTTGAGTCGGACATGCATGGATTATTGTCGATTCAAAGGGTACAGATTTGCAGGTCATCACATTAACCCTAATCCTGAAATGGGTTAGTGAGCTACACTAATCACCCCATAACTACCCGGTAATTTGCCAAAGGACCATTCAAACTTAAAACAACCATATATCCTAATAGGTAAGCCCAGAATCCTATTATGATTACTCTACAGAATGGAAAACCATCAAATCTTTCATTTGAAAGTTGTTTTTTTGATGGTTTCAGACGCTAAAACAGCTTCTGTCAAAAGTTATAGGCCTTACAAGGTTTTTAGAGTCAAAATTGTGGAATAAAAATTTTAAGGGTCAAAATGTCACTGCATAACATTACCCAAAGTTATAACCTCATATGACCCAATTTGGATTTTTAGAATAATATTTTATAATCCTCTAATTCATAAAATACAAGTCATTATAATCTCCTCACTTTAGGAGTTTTGCCCCTTGAAACCCTATCAAATAAGCTAAGGTTGAGCAATAAAGTTACCTTGCACAACTGTAAAACAGAAGCAAAAGCAAGCATATCATCCATTATACATGCGCACACAAGCAAGAAAGTAGTACCTACACCCACCCTAGCATACAAGATACAAAACCACTCTATATGATATACAAGTGAAAGTGAATACAATAAATAGAGAATTTTATCAAGTAAAGACTCTTGATAAGCGATGCTCATGCTATCCTTAATCTCTTTTGTACTATTGCCCCATCACTTTCACTCCATAGAACTCCTATTAACTTCCTTATCTTCCTCTTAAGTCACTCTGTGTTACATCCTACTTTATAAATAGGCCTAAGAGGTTTTCGAAGCTCCTTCTTCAACTTTGCAACATCTAGTTTCAGATACTAGCTCTGAAACTTATATTTGTAATTTGTTACAAGGACATAGGATCAAGATTCAATGTCTAGAAGAAGCATGGAGTTACAAGTTGCAAATCGAGCAACTATAACTAACATTGCAGTAGGAGATTACCACGCTAAGCGTGCTAGTGGATATGTTTTGATTTTTTAGTTGTTATTATACCGAACATTAGCTATGGAATAATTATGCATCCAGTTTAATGAGAAACATATATAGTATTATTTGTAATGATAATATTACGAGTATTTATTATGATAATAAAAGGTTTTTTAGGAACTCTAAGTGATGGCATCTATACACTTAATCATAATCATATATTTTCCATTAAAAATGGTAATTTGCCTAAAGTAAATGATGGTAGCCTTTGGCATTATAGACTAGGACATATAAATAAGAAATGGTTAAACAATTTAAGAAACCAATGGTTTTTGCCATTATTTGATTTTGAATCATTTGATACTTGTACATCGTTTTTGAAAGGAAAAATGCCCAAGCACCCATTAAAATACGAGCAATGAAAAAGATGAACTCTTAGGATTAGTACATTGAGATGTATGTGGTCCTATGTCTACAACTACTAAAGGTGAAACCTTTTACTTCATCGTGTTCACTAATTATTTATCTAGATATGGATATCTATATCTTATGAAACAAAAATCAAAGGTCTGTGGTAAATTTATAGAATATACGAATGAAATATAAAACCAAATGAATGGAAAATTTAAATACATGATCTGATCAATACGGTGAGTACGTTGGATATGCGCTTCAAGAGTACCTAAAATATAATGAGATTCTCTCACAAGTCACTCCTACGAACGCTCCTAAAAACAATGATGTTTAAAAAAGGGGGAATCAAACTTTGTTCAATCAGTGATGAGTAATACCAAGTTGCCTCTTTCATTTTAGCAATATAAGCTAGAAATCATGGCACATATGTTGAATAACGTATCATCTAAATTATTGCCTAAGACCCCATGCCAGTTATGAATTGGTAAGAAACCCCTTCTTAATTATCTTAAGGTTTGGGATTGTGACTTACAATAAGAATATGGACCCTTGTAACGTCCCGAAAATTTTCGACTTTCGAAAATTCAACATCGACACTCACTTTATCGACTGCCGAGAAATCGAAGGCCGGAAACACGGAATGTTATGGGTTTTAAAAAGAATTTAAGAAAAGAAAACGAAAGAAGAAGAGAAAATAAGAAGATAGAAAATAGGGAAAATTTTAAAAGAGAGAAAAGATAAAAGAAAATAGAGAATTTGAAAACAGAGGGAACAGAAAAATAGAACAGAAAGAAAATAGATCATTTTAAAATAGAAAGAAAAAGAGAATAGAACGGAACAGAACAGAAACAACATAATCACATCAGAATCTCACAATTCGCAGCGGAACAACATATAATAATAAATGAATAATCTTTAAACAAAGAACTCTATCAGTTATTACATTTTATACATTTTATTTCATTACATCATATCATCAGAGTGTATAACAACATCAACAACAAACAGTGCAGCGGAAAAAGAAATACTATATACTAGTAATACGTCATGCCATCCAGCTTGCCTCCAGCAACTCCAGAATATCCAGAATATCCTGATAAACCTAACTCTTAACTGCCCGCGTGGAAATTTGTGGGCACCCAGAGTTTAGGAAGGAAAACAATAAACTCCGAGTCAGTCATGTGACTGGTGTGAGAACTCAAAACAGTTTGTTTATCTTTAAAATCAAAATAGAGGAATATTTTTAAAGTCAATTCGCAATGCTTTTTAAAAATGAGACTACCATAAGGCCTCCCGCACACACACACATGCAAACGCAGAATCGGAGGTGATTTCTCCTTATGATAGTCAAAGATGCTTGATACGCATTAAAAATAACATTTGATATTATTACTAGTGCATAGTGTAGGGGAAAAATTCATTTTGAAAGTAGAATATAAATCTTAGCCAACATACGACCATTATCGTATGCCTACTATAGCTACCATCCAAACATTGTTGCGACACCATAAGTGAATGGCAGGTCCTACAACTAATACCGTACAAGTTTCGTATTGGGAATTGGATTTCCAACAAATGGTCAGGCCAAGGAACTTCCCATTGCCACATGAGAATGCCTCTGGAAAGACATCCCCGAGAACCAAACCGAAACTCTGCCAACACAAGGCCGGGTTACCCCTAACTGGGTAACTACTGACACGAGCACGCCATTCCCCGATCGTAAACGACCTTTCTCACGGGATCCCGAAAACCAACAACCACAAAGTAATAAATTCATAGTAACCACATAGGTTAAATATCTGGGCTCCATACCATGATACCACCTCTATCCAGAAGGAAATGTACATACCCTAAAGGGTGCTACCCCTCATAACCTTGCCGCATCTTTCCTGTTTTGACCATTTCCGGGGTGTGAGGTTCGACGAAGTCACGTCCACAAAAACATACTTTATACAAAAGCCATGCTTTGGGTCAACAAATGATCAACACAATGATCACCAAGATAGACGATCAAATAAACGATCGTATCACAATAATCAACACAATGATCATTTACAGCAACACTCAGCATGTCACATTACCAAATTGGGAATATATCGCTGATAACTTCAACTATATAACCTCTGAGCTCGTACGTCTCAGAGAAGGGTGTTAAGCTAAAAGAATAAATTCTTCGCCACCAACAGAAATATATTTGAAAGAAATCGGCTTTATATCTCAACTTGTAATGTCAGACATACAATCCATACAAGTCTGCTCCAGGCTCGAACAAAACCGAAGGCACTTACAAAGAAGTCCTTGCAATCCGGATATTCACAATCCTGATCGGATTTCCCATCACTTAAGGAATCTCTATACCTGGAGCTACCCAGTGCAGAGACAATCGATAGGTCATCCTATCGCTTTCACAAATACTCGGTCTTCAACACCGATCTTCAATGCAATTCACAACGACGTATCACATATTTGGAATGGGTTATACGACCCCATGGTCCTTTCCCGGTTAACCCGAATAGTGAGCGCTTATTCAAAAATAAGTGTGCATTCAAATTCAAACAAATCACATCAAATACCCATTCAAAGGGAAACATTGACAGTCGATTATTTAACTATCACTGGACATGCACACATCACCAGATTCCAAATAATTTTCCAAATTATTTATTTTCCAAAAATATCTTTACAAGATATATTATTTCACACTTCAAAAATAAATCAATATTTATTTTTAGACAAATTCCACTTCCTTTATAAATTCCTTAGTGAATTTATAATTCCCAAAATATCAATGAATATTCGGTTTCAATTATTCATTTCAATATTTCTTTTCAATTTATCTTCAAAAAGATAAATTCTCAAAATATTCACTTTATATTGGAAAACATTTCCATACTTATTTATTCATAAGTAATTCACAAATTTTATTTATTTTCAACACTTAGAAAATATTCAATATACTTAAATCAAAATTAAGTACATATTTCATTCTTTAAGGAAATCATTCTCTTAAACATATTTATTTGGGCCAAAACGAATGTTACGTAAAACATCGTTACGACAACCCAAAATCACTAGTATAGGGATTCGAAATTAAAATAGATATATAAATCCCAATACTATACAAAACATTTCCTTTCGGAAATAATTTACTATAACAACAGTGTTATAGTCCACCATTCCCTTTTATTTCTCGAAACATCTATTTCAACAATAAATGTTGAAATCTATGGTTTCGAATCTCAACATGTTTAAAAACATCGTTAGATCGTTTTAATTCTATTTAAAACATCACATCTAAACATTTTCTTTAACGTATTATTCACTATTCAAAAACGTGAATATACTTCATTAACAGATTTCATCAATTCTATGCATTTTATTTCAAAGGATTATTCACTGTCTAAAACGTGAATATAACTCCATTTATGAGTCATAACAATTAACTTATCAAAATAAGTTGTTTGCGGATTTATAAAACAACGTTTATAAATTCCATTTCTATTTATTTATAAAAACTTCTTTTATTTTATAAATTCTTTTATTAACCTATTCCAGTTTATAACTCAATTATAAACTAAAAGTTCATATTATAAGTTAAATACTTATAAAACGATTATTTTACAAAATCGTTCTTTTTAGCTTCCCAAATTATAAATCTTATAACTTATAAGATTCATTCATTTATCCAAAATCATTATTTTAATAACTTAATAAATTTTATAAACCTACTGCTTATAAAATTCCATTTATAACTTCACCGTATAAAATTCTATAAATTCCATTCAATTATGAAATTCATTTTCACTTCATTCAAACACTTATAAAAACTCGTTTTATAATGTCCATATTTCAATTTATAAATATCCATTTATAAATCTCTTAATATAAATCAATTTATATTATTCTTTTTAAACGTCTTTAAATTCCTTTAAAAACTTCTTCCTTTTGATTCATAAAATAATTAAATTTTATAAATCCTATATTTCGACTTTTCATAATAAATTCAAAAATTCCGATTTAACTATTTTATAAAATCATTAGCATCATATTCTCAAAAATCAGTTTTTTACTATATTTCTCAAAAATCATAATTTTTATAACATTAAAAATTATAACGTTTATTTATTTAAAATAGATCAAATTCCAAACATATAGTATATTTTCAAAAATCACTTTATAAATCATTTTAAAATCCCAAAATCTGGGTCCAATGATGCTACACAACAAATAGTCAATCACGACAACAACGATATCATATATCAATATGAAAATCCATCAAATATCAAAATATCTGAAATCAAATAAAAACTGTTGAGGAATCCAGTTGGATCCCTCCAACCTGTTTTCCTGCATCCAAAAACATTAGCACAATACCAATTTCGCTCCAGTACGAAATTATCGCGGTATATGTTTTTAATAAATATTATCCGCTTAATAACGGCGCAATAGGGTCTCATCCGCTAAAAAAATGCAGGGAATCAACAATTGCAATATACACATATGCCAATATATATATATTGATATTATTTATAATACCGATTTCACTGTTTATGAAATATTCGCGGTATATGTTTTTAACAAATAACATTCGCTTACTAACGGCGCATAATGTCTATTTTAACAAACAATAGATATCAATCATCATTCAAACATGCATTCAAATATTTTAAATCTAACTATTTAAAATAAAATCGAAACTGATTCGATTGAGTGAGAAATTCTCACATTGATTTTATTTCTGTTTTAGCGATTTATTTCGAATAAAATTAAACGGAGGTTTAATTTTACCCAAAATTCTCACTAACTCCAAACGACTCCAAACCAACTCCATCGCGTAGTGCTCGTCGATACGATTCCAACGCAACTGGTTTCGCGCGTTTTCGACCTCGTATGAAAAAGTTATGTATTTATGAAGTTTATACACGATTTTTATAACTAATACAACTGGCGCAGCGGATTATTCGAAACAAAACTTCAATCGGTGAAATGTAACAATCGGTGAGTTGAAGATAACAAAATGCCCAAGTTCGTTGATCCAAAGATACCGAACTCTAGCTATCTCAAACACGTTGATAGCGCACTATAACGTGTTCTAAGATCTACGATTCTTCGCACGTTGATCTAGCGCACTAGATTCCGTGAATCGGCTTCTACGATCGTTGAATCGAGCGCACTCGATTAACCGAAAGAGGAGATAGGAGAGTACACTCAACTACCAATTGGTATGAAAGCACAAAGCTAACAAAAGAGAATTTTATTCAAAAACCAACCACTTAAAATATACAACACACCCTCTATTTATAGCTTGACACAACCGACCCCTTTAACCCGTTGCCGACTCATAGACTCCGACTCATCATAAGTCGTTGCCGACTTAACAAACAACACAAGATACACGACTCATCAACCACATGGCTACAACAGTCAGGTCGTATACGACCTAACGACTCAAGGCCAACAAACTACAACACCTCAGCTCATATGGCCGACTTAAGCGCGTGCCGACTCAAGCCCAATCCCCCTGCGCTCCTCAACGACTCAGTTAGGTCGTGACTGCTTCCTCTTGTGTTAAGTCGTAGCCGACTTAGGCTCTTAAGTCGTAGCTTCTCTTCCTTAGGTCGGGGTCGACCTAAAATAGGCTCTTGTTCCTGTAACCCGTTGTCCTTTATCCCGTTAAGTCGTAAACGACTTAGATTGTCACAGTTAGGTCGGAAACGACTCATGCTTCTCTTGGGTCGTGGACGACTCAAACCCGATGTCTCGTTAACTCGGCCTACCTTCCCCCTTAACTTGTTAACTCGTGGCCCTCCTTCCTTAGCTCGGCAGCGACCCAAGCCTTCACTGAGTCGTGAACGACTCATCACACTACACCACAAACTCATGTTTTCAGGAACTAAAGTTTGCACAACTTCTTCTCCGGCCTTAGCTGCATCATCCTCCCCTGGTTGAGAAAAATTCGTCCTCGAATTTGCAAATTCTTTCTCATAAAAATGTTCATCTCCATAATATGGCACTAGATGCTTAATATTGAATACGTCAGAAGTGTAAATATCCTCCGGCAGCTTCAACTTATAAGCATTATCATTAATTCGTTTCACAATTTCGACAGGACCAATTTTTCTGGCTTTCAACTTATTATATGCGCCCACTGGAAAACGATCTTTGGTCAATACAGCATAAACCAAATCACCTTCGTTAAATTCAACATTTCGTCGCTTTAAATCTGCAGACTTCTTATACTTCTCATTCGATTTCTCCAATCGTTTCTGAACGACTTTATGACATTCAGTCAGCTCATCAACAAAATCAGCAGCCCGTTTAACTGTTCCCTTCGACTGTGGTACTACTGCTAAACCCAACGGCCCCCTGGGTAAATTTGAATAAACAATCTGAAATGGACTGAATCCCGTGCTACGATTCACTGCATGATTATGTGCAAATTCTGCCTGGCATAACTTCATGTCCCAACTTCTCAAATTATCCTGCACAAGGCATCGCAACAAATTTCCCAATGACCTGTTAACAACTTCCGTCTGTCCATCAGTTTGTGGATGATAAGCGCTACTAAATTTCAGCTTCGTTCCCACCATCTTCCACAAACTAAGCCAAAAATGACTCAAAAATCTAGTATCCCTGTCAGAAACAATAGATTCTGGTAAACCATGAATTCGATAAATCTCCTTAAAAAATAACTGCGCCACTCGAACTGCGTCCGCTGTCTTTTTGCAAGCAACAAAATGTGCCATCTTCGAAAACCTGTCCACCACAACAAATATCGAATCATTTCCCCTTTGAGTTCTAGGCAAACCCAAAACGAAATCCATGCTAATATCAACCCATGGCTTAGACGGTACAGGTAATGGCATATACAACCCTGCATTCGTCGTTGTTCCCTTTGAAACTTGGCAAATATGACATCGCTCCACAAATCTTTCCACTTCTTTTCTCATCGACGGCCAAAAGTAAGATTGTGAAATCAATTGCAAAGTACGATCACGGCCCACATGCCCTTCCTCGTGTAACTCTTTGACAATTTTCAATCTCAAACTACAATCTGGAATGCATAATTGATTTCCTTTGAACAAGAATCCATCAACCAACATAAATTCATCGGTACTCCCATCCTTCACTTTCTCAACATATTTCACAAAGTAAGGATCTTCTTCAATCATCTCTGGCAGTAATTCAAACCCCGTCACTTCAACTTTCATTGTCGTTAATAAATGACTCCTCCTACTCAAAGCATCAGCTACCCGATTTGTCACCCCTGATTTGTGCTTAATGACAAAAGTAAACTGCTGTAAATAAGCAATCCATGATGCATGTCTCGCTGAGATTTTATCCTGCCCCTGTAAATGCTTCAAAGCTTCGTGATCAGTGTACAGAACAAATTCCTTCTGAAATAGATAGTGTCTCCAATGCTTAACAGCTTGTACGACAGCATAGAATTCAACGTCATATGTACTGTATCTCATCTTTGCCCCTGACAACTTTTCACTGAAATAAGCAACTGGCTTCCCCTGCTGACTCAACACTCCTCCAATTCCAACCTTTGATGCATCAGTGTGTAGCTCAAACAACAACTGAAAATTAGGTAAAACAAGAATTGGTGCTGTCGTCAATAGTTCTTTGATCCGTTCAAAAGCAACTCCCGCTTCCTCTGACCATACAAACTGTTTCCCCTTCATGCAATCAGTAACTGGAGCCATCACACTACTGAAGTGTGGAATGAACCTTCGGTAGAATGATGCCAATCCATGAAAACTTCTAACTTCAGTGATAGTTCTCGGCTGTGGCCAATTTCTAATAGCTTCAACTTTACTCTGGTCCACTTGGATTCCCTTCTCAGACACAACATATCCCAAAAATAACACACTTCTCGTCATGAACACACATTTCTTCGTGGCTGCATAAAATTGTTCCTCACGAAGAATATTCAACACTTCCCTCAAATGTAGAACATGCTCCTCCATACTCCTGCTATATATCAGAATATCATCGAAATAAACCACCACGAACTTCCCAATGAATGGTCTAAAGATTTGATTCATCACCCGCATGAATGTACTAGGTGCATTTGACAAACCAAAAGGCATAACCAACCATTCGTATAACCCTTCTCTCGTCTTGAAGGCTGTCTTCCACTCGTCACCTGGTCTAATTCGAATCTGATGATAACCACTCTTCAAGTCAATCTTCGAAAATATAGTTGCCCCACTCAACTGGTCTAGCAAATCATCCAGCCTTGGCATAGGAAATCTATAACGAACAGTGATCTTATTCAATGCTCTACTGTCTGTGCACATTCTCCATGTTCCATCCTTCTTCGGTACCAACAATGCTGGCACAGCACAAGGACTCAAGCTTTCCTGAACACGTCCCTGTTCTAATAACTCTCCCACCTGCCTTCGTAACTCCTCATGTTCCTTCGGACTCATTCGGTAGTGTGGTCGATGTGGTAACACTGCTCCCGGAACAAGATCAATTTGATGTTGAATGTCTCTAAGTGGTGGTAACTCCTTAGGTAACTCCTCTGGAAAGACATCTTCAAATTCTTTCAAAATTGGCTTTGCTGCTTCTGGAATCTTAACTTCTTCACTGCATTCTCTCCCAATCAACAAAAATACTTCAGGTTCCTCTTCAACTTCTTTCACAAACTCCTTCACAGTCAACAGAGTTTTCAATCCCTCAATCTCTTCCAGCTTGCTCTCCTTCTGCTGTTGCTTCTTAGGAATCAAAGTGATTTTCGTACCTTCGAACATAAAACTGTAACTGTTGGCACGACCATCATGTTGTACTGCTCTATCAAACTGCCACGGTCTGCCCAACAACAAGTGACAAACATCCATGTCCACTACATCACACCAAATTTCATCTTTGTACTTCTTCCCAATAGAAAAATTAACACAAGCTCTTCGACACACCTTCACTTCACCACCCTTCCTTAACCATGCTAGCTTGTACGGTTTAGGATATTTCTCAGTTTTCAAGTTCAATTTCCTCACAGCCTCTGTAGAAATAATATTATCGCAACTTCCCGCATCAATAACGAACTTGCAAACTTTCCCTAGAATAGTGCATGTTGACTGAAAAATATTGCTTCTCAACCAACTACAATCCTCCTCTTGCTTTGGTGTCAGACATGACCTCCTCATCATAAGATTACAACCTTCATCTCCCGACACTTCTTCTTCCTCCTCAACATAAGGTGTATTTGAACATTCTGCCTCCTCACCATCATCCTCCTCAACTTCTGCAACCATAGTTCTCTTCTTCGGCTTCGGACATTCATTGCTTTTGTGACCCAACTCCTGGCAGTTATAACATTTGAACCCACTGCTAACCTTCGCCTTCTCAGCCTCCTTCACCACTGGCTTTGAAACAGGTTTAGAAACATTAGAACTTCCACCAACACCCCTTGCTTGATTATTGGAATTAGTAAACACACCACCTCCACGTCTTCCTTGTTTCTCCCAAGCTAACGCTTTCTGATGTGCCTCTGCAACTGATCTAGGATCAAACATATTAACCATATCCTGGATCTGCATTCTCAATCCCCCAATGAATCTAGCAGTTAGTTGTTCTTCCGTTTCCATAATATCATTCCTGGCAATGAGTTGGTAAAATTCATCAGCATAATCACTAACCGACTTCGTCCCTTGCCTCAGATTCTGCAACCTTTGGTACATAAGTGATTGGTAATTATAAGGTAAGAAAGTAGATCTCATCAACTTCTTCATCTTATCCCACGATTCTATCTTTGACTTCCCCATTCTCTCCCTTGTAAGTTTAGTTTGTTGCCACCACGCCAAAGCTCTCCCCCTCAACCTAGTAGCAACCAACTTCACCCTTCTATGCTCAGGAACCTCCTTGAAATCAAAGATCTCTTCAACATTAGAAACCCAATCTAAGAACTCTTCAGCAACCATCCCGCCTTTAAATTCCGGAATCTCCATTTTCATTCCCGATTCCCAACGACGATCATCTTCAACATCCCGATTAGAATTTCGAACTTGGTCTCGATCTCGATAATGAATACTAGCTCTATCACCTTCTTCAACAAAATCAAAAGTACGTCTACATCGATCACGACCATTATCATCCCTTCGTTCATGCATACTTCTTTGACTATGTCTCTCTTCATCTCTATATGCTTCATGTTCAAATTCACGTCGACTTCTTCCCTCTTCATGTGCATAGTCATGATGATCTCTTCGTGATGAAATTGATGTTTCTCTTCTATCTTTACAAGAATGTGGTGATACCCTCCTCGCTTCCGTAACCGATGGCGAAACTCGGTTTCCTCCATGGTTCGAGTTTGGTGATCTCCTCCTTTGATTCAAATCATTCATCAATTTCTCCAATTTTCCAATGCCTTCATCAAACTTTTCATTAATACGTTGTTCCATAAGCTCGGCTTCTTCTCTACGATACAAAGCTTCAACGTTTTGATGACGATTAGCCCTCCTTGGTGGCATAATTGAAAATTTCACAAAACTTCAACAATTCGAACACAAAACTCCAAAGCTTTCACAAACAACAATTTCACAAGGCTCGGCCTTGAACTTAACTCGGCAACACTTAGATCGGCTCAACAATTCACGGCTCGACCTTACTACAACCCTTCACTAGGCTCGGCTACTTCCCAAGTATACACGGCCTTCTTCAATTTCAAACTCCTTTGCTCACTTTGATCCAAAATGTAATGGATCAAACAATTCAAACTTGTTGCAACTTCAATATGCACAATGAACAACTTCAAACTTCAAAAACTTCAAAAACTTGGCTCCAAGAATCAACCTAGCTATGATTGGCTAAGTATCGCTCTGATACCAATAATGGCGCAGCGGATTATTCGAAACAAAACTTCAATCGGTGAAATGTAACAATCGGTGAGTTGAAGATACCAAAATGCCCAAGTTCGTTGATCCAAAGATACCGAACTCTAGCTATCTCAAACACGTTGATAGCGCACTATACCGTGTTCTAAGATCTACGATTCTTCGCACGTTGATCTAGCGCCCTAGATTCCGTGAATCGGCTTCTACGATCGTTGAATCGAGCGCACTCGATTAACCGAAAGAGGAGATAGGAGAGTACACTCAACTACCAATTGGTATGAAAGCACAAAGCTAACAAAAGAGAATTTTATTCAAAAACCAACCACTTAAAATATACAACACACCCTCTATTTATAGCTTGACACAACCGACCCCTTTAACCCGTTGCCGACTCATAGACTCCGACTCATCATAAGTCGTTGCCGACTTAACAAACAACACAAGATACACGACTCATCAACCACACGGCTACAACAGTCAGGTCGTATACGACCTAACGACTCAAGGCCAACAAACTACAACACCTCAGCTCATATGGCCGACTTAAGCGCGTGCCGACTCAAGCCCAATCCCCCTGCGCTCCTCAACGACTCAGTTAGGTCGTGACTGCTTCCTCTTGTGTTAAGTCGTAGCCGACTTAGGCTCTTAAGTCGTAGCTTCTCTTCCTTAGGTCGGGGTCGACCTAAAATAGGCTCTTGTTCCTGTAACCCGTTGTCCTTTATCCCGTTAAGTCGTAAACGACTTAGATTGTCACAGTTAGGTCGGAAACGACTCATGCTTCTCTTGGGTCGTGGACGACTCAAACCTGATGTCTCGTTAACTCGGCCTACCTTCCCCCTTAACTTGTTAACTGGTGGCCCTCCTTCCTTAGCTCGGCAGCGACCCAAGCCTTCACTGAGTCGTGAACGACTCATCACACTACACCACAAACTCATGTTTTCAGGAACTAAAGTTTGCACAACTTCTTCTCCGGCCTTAGCTGCATCAACAACATAATTTAACAAATTTAAAACCCACAACAATTCCAGGCCTTTGGATCTGGTTCCCACGCATCATGACCGCACACATCTTCATCTTCCACCACGTTTTGGCTACAGATCAAGGGAACACGCACAAACCCACTCAATCACAAACTAGGGTTAGGAATTCGAGCCACCACACTCAACTTCGACACGATCAAGAGCCACCACTTCGCGCGCCTACCCAACCTCCATGCTCGGCCTGACCCTGGTGGCACTCGGCCCCATGATTTGTCTTGAAACGCGTGCGCAAGTGCAGGTCTTTGAAGACGATTTGCCGCCAATCCATAGCACCAAATCCAATCACAACCGTTGAATATAAGGATCTCACGTAGCTCTACGTTTTTGTAGTTGTAAGTTTTTCGAAATGAGTTATGGATTGGAAGAAATTTGAGAAAGAAAATGGCGAATTTCTGGCCATTGAAGGAAGTAACGGCGGCTGCTCAATGTTGGGCTAGGGTTTTGCAAGTTGTTGAGAGAGAGGTCCTTTTATAGAATTTCAACCGAAAATCACTATTCATTTTAAATTTTCGAACTCCGATTTACGCACCGTAACCAGCGTTTCTAAGGTTTACCCCGCGTTCCGGACACAATGGAACAGGTTTCGGAAGCTAATTCGGAAGTATGTGCGAGTTATGGCTGTAAACGTTCGATTTGAATTAAACCGATTTAAGTCGATTTCTAGGCGTTTTAATTTGTACCGGACAAACGGTAAATCCAATTGACTTGAAATTTGAAATCTTACAATAATATCACATTACGGATCCGATGAAAGTGGTTTCGTCGAAATCCGAGACTTTTTGAAAAATGGCTATTTTCACTCGTCAAATTTAAAATTAAAAATAAATCGATGCGTTTCGAGCTGCCACGATCAAACGATAACTCCGATTGACACGAAATTTGAAATCCGGTAATAACTAACCATTACGGATCCAATGGAACTGGTTTCGTTCAATTCTGAGACTGTTCAAAAATTGACTATTTTCACTAGTCGATTTAATTATTAAAATATTCAATTTTCACAAATTAACTTTTAATTCGATTTTAAAAGTTCTAAAATATCGTTCTAACTTCCATATCATAAAATAAAATTTCCCAAATCATTTTCAATCATATTTAACTATATTTTCAATTATTTCCATAATTTAACGTATTAAATTATCGATTTAATTATTCAATTAATTCAGTAATTCAAATAAAAATTTATTTGACTTATAAATTTCTCTTATTAATATTTAAAATAAACTAAATATTCAAATTTTAATTATCAAAAATTCTGGGTCGTTACAACCCTAGTAAGCTTGAAGGAAGTTTGGTTCTGTGTCAATTTAAAGGGTATCTAAGATATCTTGTAGATGCATATTCTATTATACCGAGAAACAAAATGTGTTTGTTTCGAGACAGACTGCCTTTTTCGAAAAGGGAATTTCTCTTCCAAAAAATTAGTTGTAATACGATAGATTTGGATGAAATCCAAGAAAATTCAGTAAAATGGAGTGTTTATATAGTAATTCAACACTCATTGAAGATGTGCAACCTATTAGATGGTCTACTGGGGGATTTGCATGCCAGTGAGATACTATATGTTTCTAATTGATGGCTAGAACACTATTGCATCATTCATAATGAAGACCCCCTTCATACTGACAAGCCTTGTAAAGATTCTTCCTTATGGCTTAATGTGACGAAATCCAAAATGGGTTCCATGTACAAAGTATATTTGTAAAATATGACCGATGGGGTGAAACCCACTGACAGTAAGTGGATCTTTAAGAAAAATGTTGGTGTAAATAGAGAGGTATAGACCTATAAAGTAAGGTTGGTGGCAAAAGGTTTTCATCAAATTTAAGGTGTTGATTATGACACGACATTTTTATTAGTCACAAATATTAGGTCAATTTTGATTTTACCTATATTCACTGCTTATTATGACTGTGAAATATGGTAGACGGACATTAAGACAGTGTTATAGTGATTTAGAAGTGACTGTTTAAATGTTAGGTATAGAAGGTTTTGAGGTTAATGGGAGCGGTGGCAAGGCTTGTAGACTCTTGAGATCAATCTATAGTCTTAAGCAAGAATCTAAGAGTTGAAATAAATGTTTTGACAAGGTAACTAAATAGATTGGTTTTAGTCAAAACACATAAGAAGTGTGTGTATAGGAAAGAACATAATAATGTTGTAATATTCTTAGTTTTATACATTGACAACCTACTGATTAGTAATGATACACCAACATTACAATCGATGAAAACTTGGTTCTCCGATAATTTCTCATATATGGATATAGGAGAGGCATCCGTAATACTTATTATAATGTTCTACAGAACTGTGCAGTTAAAGCGCTCGGCAGATTTAAAGCGGTGGGTGTGCAAAAAGTCATCGCGGGGATACAGCGAGGATATAGCAGGATATAGCGGATGGCTCTAAAATAGCATATAAAACTCGTACTTAATGTTTTCGTAAATATATAAATGGTTATTAAATGAAAATTATCATTCAATTGAATTATAATTATTACATAAATAATTTTATATAAAAACACGTGCGAATATACTTTAACTAAAAGTAAAACTGTTGTATGAAATAATTGAATTTAGTAGAATATTAGAGTATTTTCATTTCTGAAAAAAATTAAAAATTAAATCAAATAAATTAGTTTCATAGTTTTTATAATGTATAAATGCAAATTTTTAGTTCATTTTATTAAAGAAGATATAGCGAAAATAGCGTAATATAGCGGGAATAACGAGATATTGCAGAAATAGCGAGGTTTAAAGCGGAAAGGCTATATTTTAGGGCTATATGGAAAAATCGTAGCGGTAGAAATCCGCTACGAGATATAGCGGGGTTATAGCGGGATAATAGTGGGGCATTCACTGTACAGCTATAGAAATAGATCTAAATTGACATTGGGATTGTCCCAATTAGTGCATGTGGATACGATACTATGATGATTTAGTATAAAATTTTAAGCAAGGAAATGTTACCGCATGGCATGGAATTATCCTTTTAAGGACTATCTGTCTACAAATGAGGAAAGATAGCAGATGAGTTAGATTTCTTATGCTTCAGCGATAGGATCCATCATTGTACACTATGCTATGTACTAGGTTGGACGTCACTTTGCACTAGGTGCAATTAGCTGATATGAGTCTAATCTAGGAGAAAGTCATTGGCCAGTAGTTACAGTTATTCTTAAGTATTAAAGAAATACCGATGATTTGTTTCTTATATGTGGAAATAATGAACTCCTTATAAATGGATATATGGACTTGATTCTTCACTGTAATGTTAATGATAATAAATAAATCTCAAGTTTCGTCTTTACCCTCAGTGGAGGGGTTACTAGTTGGAAAAGTTCCAAACAAGAAGTGTAATGATCTGTAACTTTTAACCATTTAAAATTATTAAATTAAACAATAAATTTAAATAAAAGTATTTAAAAATTAAAATTTTATGAATTAAAATGTGTTTTAATAAGTTTAATTTGAAAATAAAAATTTAGTTTGTTTATTTTGAAAATCTATTCTGTTTTAAATTTTAATTCTAAACCAGTTAATATTTTAGTGAAATTTTTCATTTTCCGACATATAAATATTTTTACATAAAAATTGTTCTAGAAATTTTTCAATTAAAATGTCAAAGTTCATTTTATCAAATTTTGATCTTTCTAGCTCCGTTTATTGAAATTTGAAGATTGTTTATACGTTTTGCTGTAACGTATTTGGAAATAATGGTGAATTTTTGATGTATTTTTTGTAGCATAGATTTAAGATTGTCATTTTGTTTGTCTTCCCTTGCTGACCGCAATAGTATTTTTATGTTTGGACGCTCGGTTAAGACTGTAGGGGTTTGGAACTAGACGATAGAGTACCCTTAAAATTTTGAATTTGAAGTGTTGGCACATATATTTTTGTACGTATAGAATTGTCGAGACTTCTTCTTTAAGCGGATCCATTTATTTTGGACCACTACCTATTCTCACTCCCCATTTTATCACTTTCCTCATGTCACTCTTCATATATTTTGATTTGAAACCAAAATTTTCATTTGTACTACTACTGTTCATGATGTGTATGTATGTATATATCACACATCACCCTCACCAGATCCAAACCTCTATCACATAGTACTTCCACTTCACGGCCTCCACCAATAGCCTACGCCACTTCCTAACTCCACCCTCGGCCAAGCTTCCCATGCCACTTCTATCACACTTCGCTCGCGATCTCCACAGTCTCCTGCACCTCCCAAGTCCCCACATACACAACTCGCCTGCACTCCTCTATCCTACTGCCTCTCCTCTTTCCACCTGCATGCACTACCAGTTCGTCGTCCAACCTCTGCTAGCACCACCAGTAGCCCTCCTCCTCTCCATGTCCAACCCGAAATAAGCCAGTCCATTTCCTTCTCCACCTAAAGACGAACAACACGGTCCCCTCTTCAAAAGTGAAGCCATCTTTGCCAGGTCTGGTCCAATACCCATAGCCCCATATGCACCTCCCTTTCCAGATCCTATACCTTCGGCCAGTTTAAATCCACCTCACCCCTTTCATCCATTCAGACCGGACGAGCCAGCCCTACACTATACGCAGCCCCTCCTCTCAGCCCTTGCCCACTCCACATTATTCGTCTCCGTTAATTAATGCACATAGTGGTCTATTGGATCTGGGTTGAATTGTTCGCGCATAGTGATATTCGTGTTCGTATCGGCGTGTTGATGTCTCTCGATGTTCGGATTCATGTAAGATTGTAAGTGTTTAAAATTATGAAAATTATTAATTCTATTGCAATTTAAACCAATGTTTATGCTGGTAATGAATTTAAATTAGTATTAAAATTGAATATCACTACAAGTTGAATATCCTGACATGAGATAGTTGATAATTATTGTGATGCATATGTAGTTAAGTTTAAAAAAAAATTATTGCATACGTAGGCATAAAATATGTTGATAATTGATACAATTGTGATTATATATCATTACACTATTGATGATATACACCCATTATAATGCTATTAAATTATGGAGGTTATATTAATTGTCATCTGAATATTGTGAACCTCGAAGTATGATAAAATCATTTGGACATCTAATATTGACAAGTAAAAAATATTAGGATATATATTTTTTATCGCTTTGGCATAAAATGAGACTTTATCATTTTGTTTTTATTTGAAAAAGTTCCATAAATGGATGTGTTTATGTCTAAAATTTTTATATGTTATGAAAAGTAAAGTTTTAAACATGTTAGTTAATTTTTTTGCAAAAGTTTACCAATGGATTTTTACTTAAAAATTTTTGAAATTGTATACGAATAAATGTGTAATTTATGAAAACGTGTTATTTGGACTTGGAAATTTTTCTATTGCTTTATGATAATAAATGAAAAATATTTCGTGAATGTATCCATATTTATTTCGGTTGTTTAAGTATTGTTATAATTTATTTTTGGAAAATAGCTTTTATTGGAAATTGTATTTTTTATAAAAATAATTACTTTGACTTGAGAATTTTGTTGTAGCTTACTGGAATCATAAGAAAGGTATTTAATGATAAAATATATATTCAATTCGGTAATTAAAGTATTTTAATGATTTATTTTCTAAAACTAGATTTTATGTAAAATCCGAAAATTAGAATAAATTTTATAATAATATGAAAAATTCGGTTACTATGCTAGAAAAATGTAAGAAATTATTTTAATGGTTTTTATATCCGAAAATAAAATTTTGCTTATTTTAGTAATTTAAATAAAAAAATTTCTAAGGAAAAATGGTGTATTTTTAATTATTAAAATAATATTTATTTTTAGAAAATCCAAAAATTTCACTAGAGGTTCCAGATATAAATGAGTTAACTTAGTCCTAGAAAATGAATTTTATTTCATATTTTGTTATATTATATAAATTAATTTGGTGAAAAACTATCGTAATTTATATTTTATAAATAATATACATTTTTTGAAAAATCTAAAATTTTTACTGTAAATTCCTTAGATAAAATGAAGAAACTTTTGTGCTGAATACTTTCTGAAATTCTTTACGGAGTTTTCTATAAAAAAACAAAATCGATAAAACGACATACTTCTATAAAATGAACGATTGGTTATTAAAGAGACCGGGCAGTATAATGGCATACTCTCTGTCATTTACCGAAACCACTTTAATAACTATGTGTAAGGAGGATGTTTCCAGAATGTAGATTTGAATTGGCGAACGTTTATTGGAATGATGTTAGAGAACGTTAATGGATGACCCCGACACTTGAGTCAATTTGAAATGATTAAAACAGAAGCTATACCTGGCCAATGAGGCTAGCTACCTCTAGAGAACATCTTTCCCTCATATTACTATCTTGATTTTGAACTTGATTGGTGCGCTTTGATCTTGGATTGATGGACACGGTCAGTCGTTAGGGGTTACGAACAGTCAAGGAGGCAAAAAATAGTAGCATCCTATCTTAGGCATTGCCTCATACACCTTATAATACGATTATTCCCGATGCAGGACCACTACCATTTTGTTTAGTATTGTACCTATAGGGGACTCATTGCCAACCGACGCTACTGATTATGTTACAAGACCTGCATAGACTATATGTTTAAAATCTATCAATGGAGACTAATGTAAAGCCTTAGCGCTATTTTAATATCTATATTACTGATAGACATTACATATATATCATATCTACTACATATAGATAGTTCAACGGATCCTTAGGAGATGAAAAATCATGTAACACCACCGAAGTAATTTGCATATTTTACATATGATTTTGAGTTAACTTACATGAGAATTTTGGTTCTGACTCGAGTATGTGTTTCTCTCGGGTCAACCTGAGTTGTTTTAGTTTCTTTAGAGATGGTTATTTCTTCGAGATAATGATGGTGTTTTGAAGACATCGTATTTACTAGTAATATTTCACTGCATTATAATTTGAACTGTTAATGTTATAACTCTTATTATATTGTAAATCGGGAATCAAATTTATATTGTAAAACAGTTTCATGAACTGTTTATGTTATTATTATATGTTTTCATTCTGCAATGAGATTCTGTGTATTGTTCTCTTTTGTATCGTATTTCTTAAAATAAAAATCCATTAATAATTCATCTTTCGAATGACTTGTGTTTAAAATGGTGGGTTGGTCATAAGAAGTTGTGGTCAATTCAATAATAAAGGTTGAATACATCGCCTTAAATGATGCCACAAAAGAAGCAGGGTGGATATACAAATATTCTAAAGATCTAGAAGTGATCTCAAGCATTGAAGGTTTGATGGTGATGTATCACAATAATAATGCAACAATACAGATGGCTAAGGAACCATGAGCTCGCCAGAAGTCGAGACACTTCCTCCGTAAGTACCACATAATAAGTCAATTTATCTATAACAGAGAGATAGTTAACTAGAGAGTAGATACTAAAGATAACATCGTTGATCCATTCATTAGGAAGCTTTTTAGTCTAATTTAAGTGGATAGAGCGAAGGCACAGGGATGAGGCTCAATCATTGACCCTAAGTGCAAGTGACATATCGATAATGTTAAGGGTGCGCTCTTGGTGCAGTTATGAAAATAGTTATGTAACTTAGCTCTATAACAATCTTGTTCAAATAAAGTATAGTTATTTTATTTTCCTTTATATCTACATTCATATAAGGATGTAAATAACGAGGTAAATACATTAAACATATAAAAGTAGAACATCCGTAGGAGATGTATTCTTTAGATTAAACCTACGAAGTTGTTCATACCTATGAGTATTGAATTAACATCTACATACTTGCTTCTTAAATGATCCTAATCAAGGTTTATAGATAAAAAGATATTGGTACATCCATTGAGTGTAGTGTACGAAATGCTCTCTATATTATAGATGGTGAATTACTCTTGACTGTTGGAGGAACCAAAGGCTATGTACTTGTGGTTGTTTAGAAAAATCATATAACGAATCAACGAGAATATTTTATAGATTAATACAATTAATTCAAAATAGAAGATCTCATTGTAACGAGTAGCAGTCTTCAGATTTAAAAGTACCGTTGATCTTAAGTAGTCAGGCTATACTTTGATTACGCTTAATCATACAACATAATGATTGCATTACAGCCATAGGTGGGTACATGTTGAACCACTTGAACTAAAAAACTACTCAAGAAAGGGTTCGTCTCCTCCTTTTTGGAAGCTTAATATCACTGTAATTAGTTGTCAACTTAAAGTCAAAATCTTTTGCCCGAGTAAACTAGTTAACTGGTAAATATTATCAGATAATAGATTTTTTGAACTTAGACAAAATTCTAGATATTTTAGTGATATAGTGATGACGAAAAGAAAATATGCATAAATATCATAAAAAGGTGCATCATAATAAAGGTAAGAAATTGTATTGCACCTAAATATCTCTAAGAGTAATTTATGCAGAATACTGTACTTCAACCAAGTCTACGCAGTCTTTAGTATTTAAATTGTTTAAATATTAACTAAGGACTATGTTCACATCAGAGAGTTAACACAACTATGTTGTTTGTTAATTTCCAAGTTCGACCAATTTAATATTAACTTTTAACAGTTATTGATTGATAATAAAATTAATCAATTATTATATTGAATATTGATTACATTTCAATTATTTATTTAAACCTAAAAATTAATTAAAATGGTATATAAAAGTTATTTATTGAATTAATTAAGGGACGGACTTAAATAAATCAATTAAATAATTGATTTAATTGTTAAATCAATTAGTCCAATGTTTGAAAGTGCAAACTAAGGGTAATTAAACATCAATTGTTAAATCAATTAGGCCCGATGTTGGAAACCCAAACTTAGTGGCTCCGACCATTGCGTTAGAAAGGAGAGGTTGGAGACTTTGTTTTCGGATCAAAAAAGAAGGGTGATAGATATTTGTGGTTATTTGCAACCAAATTGGCCAAAAACACCCAATAATAAGTTTGTGTAGAGAAGTAAATGAAGAAAACTAAATCAAATCAAAGTAATAGAGTAAACTAATAAGAAAATCAAAATAATAAACAAGAACATCAGGATTTATAGTGGTTCGGCATCCTATGCCCACGTCCACTTTGAATATTCTCTTTATTGATTCACGATTAACTTGGTTACAGTAGCAAACATAAAGAAGTAAAGAAGAAAGTTGATTTCAATAAAGAACCATGTAACCAACAACGCAAAGATCCTCAAAATGACTCCTTAGGCTTGTATTTATAGGTGAAGGCGACCACCGATCTCTCTGAAACTTTGGCTACAGGACCTTCTTATCCATACCGGCCCACGACCATAGGGGTCGCTGGGCCCAAATCCCGATGAAGATCGATCTATACCGATCCATCCATTGGTCGATTCTGGAGCAGTGATCCCTACGATAGCTTCCTCGTGCTTAGATATGATCGATTTCCAAATATCATGTCGATTGGAAATATGGAGCTCGTGCTTTTGCTTAATCTTTGGTTCAAATCCGTTTTAAAGTTGTTTCTGTCGATCCCTTCATATTAGATCGTGTCATTCCCTTTTACATGTTATTCATGCGTATTCCTTGAACTTCGTTATATAATACTGATCCCTCCACATCCAAAATGCTATGTTGGTCCATTATAATCCATAGTGTTTTGCCGATCCATCTTGCTCCATAAGACTATGCCGATCGTTCTTGCCTGTAAGACTATGTCAATCCATATGCTTCCTTCTACGCCGATCCCTCCTTTACTTCGGCCATACCTATCCCTCACATAACCAATCATATCGGTCCCTAGGTATCTACAACGCCATGCCGATCTCTTGTTAACCCAAGCCAATATCCATATTTCGAGCATCCTGCATCATCTATCTACTAACTTCGTTCAATCCTAATTTTATATAACCATTTGAACTCTACTTCCGGGTCCTATAACCATCACTGTATGGTCATCCTTCTTGACAACAGTCGAATCTACCTTGCGCAATTAGTCCAATACAACCGGGTCAGGATACCAGGTAACACTTGCCCCCTAAAATACATCTTGTGGGTTACATGTCGTGCTTTGAATTGAAAAACGTCTATTGCCAGAAAAATGTCCATCCAGCTTCTTGAATGACTTTCCTTTGTTGAATTGTTTTCCTAGGCATTGAATCCTCCATTGACTACTATAACACCTGGTTGACTTTCAATACTTTTAGTCCAGGACTTATAGGCCTTTTATTATCTGATCTAGTGTCGAACTTGAAGGTCTCAAGCTCGATTTCAATTTTTGTTGATTTCAAAAATATTGAACTTTAAAATCACTCATGCGTATATTCAAATACATGTTTATGTTGTCGGTTCCTGGATGTGTTCGAACGTTTGCAGGTCATTGCTGATTTCTGAATGTTCGCTTTTAGTCAGCCTTCATGATTACTATATTTCAATCATCCACTAAATTTTATTTATATATTTATTATATATATGGGGATCTGAACTCGACATGCCGATCCATTGCTAAGGTTATGCAAATAGGGATCGGCATGTTCCGATGTCTAACCCTCTCCACACCTTTGACTCATTCAACTCCCCCTACGATCGGTTCCTCTCCCATTCATCCATATATATACGAACCTTCTTTCGTTTTCTTCTGCACTTTTTTATTTCACCTGTCTTTGCAAACAGCTTCTTTTCCAAACCCAGGTTCTCCACCAAGACTCAAGCCTTTAGCTTTTTTACTAATCCATCCATCACTCCCTCAACTGATTTTTCCTCATATTTCAATGCCACGCTCATATAGACACTTGCCTCCACTCTAGCACACGCATCCTCTCATAGGTAAGGTTCAGCGACATTCTCCTACAATCATGTGATATGATTATCTAACTTAAACTGTTAGCAAGTAGTGATATCGAACGATTTTGTTAAAGCCTATGTTTCATTTAGTAGATGTTTGGTGGGTCAAATTAGGTGTGGAAATCTCAAAGGGAGAGGAGAGACGAGGGTTCGGTGAAGACATTTGGTGGAGAAGAAGTTAGAAATGGAGTATGGTAGGGCTCGGTCTATAGTGAAATGGTAATGGCAGGGTTCGACATACAAAGGTTCTGTTGTTTAGCCACTTTTAGTTGACGAAATGATATTAGAAGGAAGGTTGAGGTTTGGGATCAGAAAGGAGAAGTTTTGAGAGGGGTCGCTATAAGATAGGGATCAATATTAGGTTGTGATGTTATAGGATAGGGATTGGTAGGAAATGGTCTAGAAGATGGATCGGTAGGAAATGGTCTAGAAGAGGGACCAATATGAGCTCTTGGGGAAGGGATCAAAAAAGAAGTTAAGGAGTCGGCATTTGACATTAAGGATTAGTCCAATCCAACTCATTCGAACACTTAACGCTAGTTTGCCTTGTTGAACTCAAACATAAGATGACAATGAACAATATTACATGCGTATCCGAACTGTTAAACTTGAGATTGAACAGCTAAACTTTCAGAATTCTCAATATGGACCAAGTAATAAACTTGCTAACGAACTTAGGAAATAAAATTCATAATTAAATATGCCGATATTCGATCCCAAAGCCTTCGTTGCCGATCAATTTTCTTACCAATTGAGACGGTCATTGTTGAAGGTCTCTCTGAATAAATCTCTCAAGTCTCATCGTTTTATTTTGACTTTATGATTTCAAACTATTTATGCCTATTACACATTACACTAGTTCACACTTAACATGGGGGGGGAATAGGATATTACTTCTAATCTCAATTATCTATTGAGTGTAGTTGATATAGATTCCAGACATGCGCAGCGTTCAATTGACTTGTCTTTCGATTCAGCGACGCGACATATCGATTCTGAAGCGAAGTCAAGTTTTGCAACCATATCTAGAAGGCCTTCTCCAAGCCATCATGTAGAAAAAAACTTCTAACCCACAAGACGATCTTTTTTCTGACATTTCGGTGCTTCCGACGGAAATTATTAGCCCTGCTCCTGATGCTGTTGAAGGCGCTATTCTCCTTGATAATCTAGTGGATTCACAGGCTTCTCGAATTGGCGAAGCCGCTCTTCATCAGTTATGCTCTATCCTTGGAAATACGTTTAAAGATGTCTTAGTTCATTCAAGGCAAGATAGGCCTCACTTGCTCTTAGTTGGAAATACAGCATGCAAAAAGTTTACGTGTTGGGCTGGATGTGTTCCGTCTTTCAGTTCCTTTGCTTGGGAGATGTTGAGATATCTCAGGATCGCCCATCCACAACTACATTCCAACAGTTATGCTTTTATTCACGGGACTTTATTGTTATTTATGAATGTACTTTTTCGTTCGCCTACTCTTGAAGACATCAGAATTTATAATTTCAAAAGACGTTAGGGAAGCCTTTCTTACATCTTCTCGAGCTTTTGCAAAATTGCCAAGCCTTGACGGGTGCTTGGAACAAACTTTCGTTGTTTAAACATGAATGGTTCTATGTCCAATGCCCTTCTGAATTCGCACGACGGTTATTAAAAGGACGTAAGTACTTCTTTCACTTTTCTCTCAAGTTCACTGATCCAACTCATAACTTTTCCTTTGAATCCATTAATATCTAGAGTTCTTTCAGGGCTCACCCATGCCCTAAAGGCGCAAACTTTTCTAGGGCCATCGCTGCCATCCGTGTTACCCCATTGAGGATCGAGACATCAAACTCCTCATAACCAATGAATTGCTATCTTTGTTTGGGTTGTTAGAGGATGGCCGTAGGACTAGACTCCCTGGAAGCATGGTATTACCAAAGAATATTGCCCAATGGAGAAAGGACACAGTTAACCCCATCGTGCCTCCTGCCGAGGGGACTTGGGAAGATACTGAGGAGGAGAGATAAAGATTCTTAAATCGAAAATCTGGGAGACATCGACGTAGGCCTTGAAAAAGTGCCGATGGTTGAATCGTCGTAAGTTGGACAATCCTAAACACCTATAAAGAGAAAAAGTTTGGCGTATGGGCTACATAGCAGAAGGACAACATCGGACCTGGAGTTTGTTATTACTCCTCTCGAAGAGGAATCATCTTCTCAATATTTGGAAAGTTTGTTAAAAGGATTCTCTGGTCTTCCTATTTCGGACAACATCATGTCTTACGACTTTTCAAACGTTAACATTGAAGGACTTAACTCTCCCACAAGAAGCAACAAAGGCATTCAACCTTCTAAGAATGGAGAAAACCCATCGATATCTACCATCTCCGGTCAATTGGGGGGAAACTAAGATACTCATAATTAATTGCACCCCGCTATACACTTGTTATCGATCTCTCGTACGAAAATTTCTAATAAGCTCTTATTTGGTCTTTACAGATGCAATGTTTCAGTCGAGAACCTTTGATCGTCTTTGAAGCTTTTCAGCATACCATCGTCCAAGCTGGGATTCCAAGTCCACCCGATGCGGAGAAAAGGACGAAGGATGGGAAAGAATTATCACCCGAGGGAATCTTTTTTCTTTTCCAAATGCAAATCCCAATCTTACACATCTCGACAAGGCGAGTAGTCCAATTTTCCTTCCCACAGTAGAGAGCAGCCTTCCTATCGTGGTCTTTATATCACCTCATCTTATAAGCCACATTCCGACTCTTCAAGCTCCAAACAATCTCGTGAGCGCCGATCAGGAAAACACCCACTCGCCACTTCTAATCACCCCTGCCGGCTAATGATCCTGACACTTCCACTATAGAAAATTTGGCTGAGCTTAAAGCCACTTTCCGAAAGATTTGCTTTAATGGCTCAAATTCCTCCCTTCTATTCATATTATCCTAAGGCATGCCAGGGAAAGCTCTCTAGCGAGTGTGAATGACATATTTGTTAAGCACGAATCATTCATTCATTCGGTAGAAAAGGTTTTTAAAGTTTTTATTGAGCGTCAACATAAAATAGATCGTCTCAAGTTGGAAGCAATTCACGACAAAGATATAATCAAGCAGCAGGACACTGTGCTGCTAGAATTCAAAACCCTACTTGCCGAGGCTATAAAAGAATGCTAAGGAGACAGCAGAGGTGGTAAGCCATCTGGAAACTTCTCATAAAAAAGAACTCGATGCGAAGCTTCATCGCAATGGGACACTCGCCTTAGAAAAGGACTCCTTGCAAAAGGAGAAAGACTCTTTAGCTCAACGCGTTGAGAAACTGGAAGAATTGTTAAAGGAGGAAAGGGAGGAAAATATTGAAGCCTAGGAGGAGTCATAGAAATACTACGAGGAAGTTGTTGAGCCAAGGAGCTTGAAGGTAAAACTTGATGAAAAATTTGCTAAAATCGAAGCTCTCAAAGAAGAGTTCTTGGAAAGAGTCATAAAAGAGATGCTCGAACAAGTCAACTCCCAGGTGGAAGCCGCCATGGATTCCGGTCGGAATGAAATCAAAGACTTATTCGGTCCATTGATTATTGAATACAATGTGAAAGTCCCGCTCCAACTTGACTTAAGTTTTCATGGTGAGGGTTACCTTGAATTGCTTGCTGAATCCTAAGAGTATATTGTTAAGATAAAGAAAGAAGAGTCGAGTAAAGCTGAATTCAATGAGGAAGAACTAATGAGGGAGATTCTTTGAGGAAACGAGCTTTCAGATCTGGCCGTCGCAAAACATCAATTTTTCAAGGCTTCTACTCCTACTTAAGAAGTAGAGGATATCATTGGGTCTTCCGGAACTGATCCTAAGGGTTCTTCTCTAACCTAAGCAGCTGGACCATTAATTTCTCCTGACATGGAGTAGAATCTCGGCTACGATCTAGATAAGCCTGGTTTCAAACCCAAAAGGTTATCTCCATACTTGAAGGAGGCACCCCAGCGACTAGTGAAAGCTAGATTGACGCTGGTATCATACTATAGTTCTTAGTACATAACAATTTTTTTGTTCTTCATGCGCAATGGCTCTTAACTAATATCCGTGTCTTAACAAACTTCACAGGTCTTTCGAGCTTCGATCAGTCTACCAAAAGTGGGGCCGCCGTGGAGCAGCATGAGAAAACAGCCGAAAACCCCGCCGTTTTTGAAGTTCCGGGGCCTGATGCCCAAGTCATTAGTGCTCTTGATAAATACTAAATTGAAGATTCACTCCCGGTCAATGATTCTGATGATATAGTAATTACATGTGCTTTATAGTGTACTGATAAAACTAGCATAAAGGAGAGAATTGAGAAGGAGGAGAGCTGAAACAAAAAGTCAAAAATGACCCCGTCGAGGTGGAAATCGATGATCCTAATCTTGTACCATTGCAAGTTATTCCATCGGGCAGGTCGATTCCTGGTGAAATCTCTCCTACTTCCACAAGCTCTCTGGCTAAGCGCGGTAAAGGGTCCTGGAAGAGAAGTTCGAGTGGCTCCACCTCTGAAAAATCCAAATGGGAAAGAAAATCGAAGAAGTAATTGTTGCTTCAAGTCATTGTATATAGCTTGCATAATTATTTCTTTCTCTAGTCGTAGTTGTATGGACATGAAAATCCCGATTTTTTGAAATAACTTGTACTGAAATTTCGGCATCAGTGAATTAAAGTTTTTTTTCGATTAAGCATTGTGGGAATTGTTATTTAAATAGTTGAACGATTACTTTCCATTTAATGTATTTGCAATTTGTTGCTTGTCATTCAGGTTGGAATGATAGTCAATTGTCCTTTAGCTTGGGCATCGATTCGATGGTTCTATTTGTAGGCATCCTTTCGATCGTAGCCTCGATCATTGTAAACACTAGATATGAGTCACAATATTGAGTTATCACAGTCATTCTATGGATGGTCATACTTCTGCCCTCGGTCTCGGCTTGATAAATGTACTGCATGGATGGTCGAGTCTCGTCCCATTCGTGTTTGTACTCCTACCTAAGATCCAAAGACTTAAAGTTGATAAATGAATGGTCGGTTTACATTCATTTTGTTTATTCTATTCGCACTTCAGTGATTGAAGTTTTTCGAAGGATGTCTGGGTCATGTCCGATTGTGTTTGGTGTGGATCGATATTGACCGTCCACCTAGCGACACGATATCTTGGTTTGGATTGATATTGACCGTCGACCCAACGGCATGATATTTTGGGGTGGATCGAAATTAACCGTCGACCCAGCAGCACGATATTTTGGTGCAGATCGATATTGACCGTCGATCGAGCGGCATGATATTTTGGTGTGGATCGATATTGACTGTCGACTTAGCGGCATGATATTTTGGTATGGTTTGATATTGACCGTCGATCCAGCGGCACAAAATTTTGGTGTGGCCCGTAACTTTGGACATCGTTCTGATTAGTTTTGTATTAAGGCCTCCTTGTAGTCGTTGCCTTAACTCGTAAAGAACATTAAGTCGAAGTTACAATAAGGTATCGTATTTAGCTTTTAGTCGTTTGTTCTTCTGCCCCCAGTCTTGGGTTAATGGATTAAATTCGTGGGTGGTCGAATTCCATCCGTAGTACGTTTATACTTCTCCTATCAGTTTCAGGATGGATTTTACAAAATAAAGAATGATCGAACTTCACTCATTTATTCGTTCATGTTTGTATCCATGCTCTAGGGATATGATTTAGTTAGTGGTTTGTCGGATCAGACCCAATTTAAGTTTATATTTTAGTTCACACTCCAGGGACTCGGAATTGCTTTGCAGGCGATCGGTCTCCACACAATTTATGTTTATACTCTAGTCCGCGCTACTAGACTTAAAGTTATTTTGGGAGAAATTAAGTCGCACTCCTTTTGACCGCCTTGATTTCGTTCCAGCCCCATAGTCTGGGTAGGAATTTTTCTATCTCCGGATTGTCGGCTCTATTTATTCCTTATTGCGTGTCCCATTCTTTGGATCATTTATGGGAATCGTTAATTGAGCAAATCAATGGAGTTCATCTAGTTTGATCCCATCACGGATTAGAACGATTGATCGATTTCAAACTCCGGAAGGCGGTCCACACATATTGATATCAATCAGTTTTGTTATGTACTTAGCATACAATGCAACAACAATCATATATACAAAGGAAGCTTGAAACTTTATTCATTAAAAGGGAAGGAACAAACTAATCTGTCTTATTACATAGTTGGAAAATTAAATTCTAAAGAAAAGTTTTGAAACTAAATAGAACTGAAATGTAAAGGAAATAATCTAAGTGAAATAGTATCGTAAATGCTCGCTATTCTATGCTCTCGGTAGTGTAATGCCATCGACAGTCGCTACCTTGAAAGTTCCTTCTCCAAGCCTTTGTTCAATGACATACGGTCCTTCCGAAATCGGATTTCCAACTTCGAAGGTTCTTGATCGGATTTTAGTGTTGTAATATTGGGCAACTCGATGTCGGTGTGCAGCTGCTCTCAAATCAGCTTTCTCACGCTTCACATCTATAAAGTCCAGAGATTCTAAGAGAAGATCTTCGTTCATTCTAGGATCGTAGTAATTCACTCGATGAGAAGGGACTTTGAGTTCAACTGAGATAATGGCTTCAGAACCGTAAGCAAGGGCGAATGGAGTATGGCCAGTTGTGGACTTATGAGTAGTTCTATAGGCCCAAAGTGCCGTCGGAAGTTCATCCACCCACTTTCCTCTATCCATATCCAAAATGTTTTTTTCAGGATAGACTTGATATTTTTATTTATGGCTTCAACTTGTCCATTTTCCTGAGGGTGGGCGACCATTGCAAACCTCCTTTCAATACGGATCTTTGACAAAATTCTTTAAATTTAGCACTATTGAATTGAATCCCATTATCTGTTACAATAGTTTGCGGAAGACTGAAGCAACATATGATGTTTTGAACAACAAAGCTGATTACTTTCTTGGTTGTGAACATAGTTAACGGTTTCGCTTGGGCCCATTTGGTGAAGTAATTAACCACAACAATAGCGTACTTCGCACCACCTTTATAGATCGGTAAAGTGCCGAGGATGTCAATACCCTACTTAGCGAATGGCCATGGACTGACCATTTGCATGATTTCAGTTAGCAAAGCTCTCCGGAATTTCGCATATATTTGGCATTTTTCACATTGTCTTACATAGTCAGTAGTGTCCCGGTTTATAGTTGGCCAATAATATCCATAACGGAGCATCTCCTTCACTAGAGTTTTCCCCTCAGTATGATCGCTGCATTCTCCCTCATTAACTTCATTCAGAACACACATTATCTCGTCATGAGCGATACACCGAAGTAGGGGAACTGAGAAACCTATCCTATACATAGTTCCTTCTTGCATCATATACCATGAAGCTTTATGAAGGATTTGTCGCTTTTCATTTCTTCTTTCAAGTAAGGTTCCATGTAGCAAATAATCTTTAAATGGAGTCATCCACGATTCCCTTTCGGATTCCGCTTCCAATACTTGATTGACATCCATCGTACTTATACTTTGGGTAACTAATACTTCGACCGAACCAAGTCCATCTACTACGCATCGTCGGTACTAGAAAACTTAGCCAATGAATCAGCCTCTTCGTTTTGGTTGCGTGAGATATGTGAAATGTCATAATATTCAAATTCTGCCAATAACTCTTGAACTCGGGTAAGATATGGGGCAAGCCATTGTCATTTAACCTAATAGTCTCCTCTAACTTGATACACCACCAACTATGAATCGCAAAAGATTTCAAGAGATTTGACTCCAAGTTCTCTAGCAAGTTTAAGTCCAACAATCAATGCCTTATACTCAGCCTTGTTATTGGTAGCAAGAACATTAAGCTTCAAAGCATAAAAAATTAAACGGTTTTCAAGGGTTACAAGCAAAATCTCAGCTCCAGAACAATGATCATTAGATGCTCCATCAATATACAATTTCCATCTTACAGTTGGGACTTTGCTACCTTCTGGAAGATCGTCTTACATGGTAAATTCTACTATAAAGTCCACCAATGCTTGACATTGTATAGCTATTCGAGGAAGATATGCAATGTCAAACTGGCTGAGCTCAATGTTCCACTTAAGCATCTTCTAGACGTCTCGGGTTGTTATAGGACCTGTCGTAAAGACTGGTTGGTGTAAATGCTGATCCGATGTGCCTAGAAGTATGGACGAAGCTTCCGTGATGCAATTAGCAAGCAGTATTTCAATTTTACTCTCTTCGGATGGTTCCTTTCTACTGCTGTTAATCGTTTACTAATGTAATACACTGGCTTCTGAGTCTGATTCTCCTCGCGAATCAAGGCGGCACTTATAGTTTGTGCTGATATAGCCAAATAAACGTACAACTCCTAATGATCTACCAGCTTTGACAAGACAAGGGTCTCCCCAAATGATTCATGAAAGCTCGAAACGCGTCTTCGCGACCCCATGTCCATTCAAATTTTCTTTTTCCCTTCCTAATCAAACCAAAGAAAGGAATGTATTTGTCGATTGCTTTGAAGAAAAATCGACTTAAGGCAGAAGCCTTCCCATTCAGTTTTTGCACTTGCTTAATAGTAATTAGCGCTTGGATATCTCGAATAGCCTGGATCTTCTCAAGATTAGCTTCTATTCCATGCGCATTGACAATAAACACCAAGAATTTTCCTAATGCAACACTGAACGAACATTTCAAAGGATTGATCTTCATGTTGTAATATCGAAGGATGTCGAACATCTCTGCCAAGTCTCGAATGTGGTTGTTTGATTGTCGTGGCTTCACGAGCATATCATCCACATAGAATTCCATCGTCTTCCCAATTCGATCTTTTAAATATCCTGTTAACTAAGCATTGATAGATTGCTCCGACGTTCTTCAATCCAAACAGATTCAGCATGTAACAATACAATTCAACATCTATAACAAAACTGGTGTGTTCCTGATCGAGGACATGCATCGGGATTTGGTTATACCCCAAGTATGCATCCATAAAAGACAAAAATTCATGTCTTGTAGTCGAATCAACTAACTGATCTATCCTTTGAAGGGGAAAATTATCCTTAGGACAAGCCTTATTCAAGTCTGAATAGTCGATACATGTTCTCCATTTCCCATTCGCCTTCTTCACTAGTGCGGGATTGGATATCCATTCAGGATAGGGTGTCGTGAATAAACCCATTGACTTTCAGTTTATCCACCTTCTTTTTAAGGGCGATGACTTCCCCCCTTCAAGAGCTCCGCTAGTTAATATAGGGGACTAGCCTATAATATAGAAGAGATAGATTCTATCCCTAATTGATTGAGTATGAAACATGGATCTCTTTGGATGCATGCTTCGTCTCATTTATTTCACGAGAACATACTTCGGGTCAATGTTTAATGCATGGCTCGCAATGGCAGGTGAGATCCCACATATGTAAGAATGAGTCTAAGGACACACATCTAGATTTGCTCCAAGAAAGCCAGTAAGTTCTTTCATCATTGAAGGATTGAGCTGCGACCCAATCTTCAAGATTTGTGATGGGTCGTAGTGGCTGACCATAATATCAACCGTTAGCTCAACCGGCACAGCCTTGGTCTATTTAGGCTCCTTTTTGTCATCTCCTCGGATCTATATCTCTATAGAACCGATTATGGGGCCCAAGCCAAGGTTCAAGCGCCAATTGTCAATCTTCAACAACTGGGATGTGCACAGATTTATCTACACCCTTTCCCTTCTCCTTACGCTGAGCTTCCCTCATCTTTGCTACACAATAGGCACATCCAGTCACATGATCACCATGAACCACTCCTACACATTATCAGTTGAAAACTTTAAAGTTAAATGCCACGGGGCAAGAGCTGCCCGAAATTCAGCCAGGGCTGGTCGGCCTAGAAAAACATTGTACGATGAGTCAACATCTAAAACAATAAACGGTAGGATCCGTGCTCTCCTACATTCACCTTCTCCCTATTCAACAGGCAACTCCACATAACCAATAGCCTCAGTCGCTACACCATTAAAACCTTGCACGCGAGCTTTAGATGTTTTTAAATCTTTGGCCTCCATTCTCATCTTATCATATGCCTTCTTGAAAATAATATTCACCGAGCGTCCATAATCATTTAAAATCCTTCTCACCAAAGTAGGGCCGATCATGCCATAAATGACCATCGGGTCAACTACGGGAGCCTCTACTTTATCTGCATCCCTGCTTTTGAACACAATATCATCTGCTATTGTGCGTTGTTGCTTCGTCGGAGCGCCGTCCTCCTTATTTGAACAATATTCAAAGTTCACGTGCCTTATCATGCTAGCATAACGCTCCATTTCTCACCCACTCCTATCCATAGGATGTGGTCCTCCAACTATCGTGTTTATCACTAGTCTTCCACTGGTTTACGTAGGCTCCTCATCCTTACGTGGAGCGTGTCCTCGATTCGGGTCAGATGTCCCTCGTTCTCCATCCTGCGGAGCATTCACAAACTACTACAATTTCTTTTCCCTAATCAACATTTCCATAGCGTCATGGAGATGCCTGCACTCTTTTGTATTGTGCCCATAACACTTGTGAAACCGATAGTATTTTCCAGTCTGTTTCTTTCTCTCTAATGACTCTTTTGGAAGCGGCTTCCTATATTGTACGGTATTGTAGGTGTACAAATAAATATTCTCCAGGGATGCGTTTAGTGGTGTGCAGTTGTCATACTTAGGATCCTTGGTCTTGGTCTCCTAGACTCCCTCTTCTGGTCTCGATTACTGTCCCCAATTCTCTTTTGTTGATTCGGCTTGTTCTGAACATCAACCTGGACATTTCTGGAACTATTGTCACACTGTTTTATTGCAATGTTGCTTTGTAATGCTTCTCCTCTCTGTCCCACGACATTGTTTTTCCTAGAGGACTTGGCTTCCTCCTTCCTTAGAAACTGAGCTGCTTTCGAATAGAAGCGCTCCAACATGGCCGGCGCTTTTCCAGCTAGTCAATCACCAAACTCAGATTCCAGATCAATCCCTCTCGTCATGGCCATAAGTATAGCATGATCATTTGGGTTACTAACTTCTGTAACCGTAATATGAAATCTTTCCAAATAATCCTTCAACGATTCTCTCGAAGCCTGGATTACGTTGGAAAGTGACATAATGTCTTTAGGACGAGTAGCGTGTACTCTGAACTGTTCCACAAACTTGGTTGCTAGCTCATCAAACCTTGAAATTGACCGAGGGAATAGTCTTGTGAACCACATCGTCACTATTCCAAAAAGGGGTATAGGAAAGTATTTACATTTGGTCACGTCATTGGCCCTCGCAGAATCCATCGGCCATTTGTATCTCATGAAATTCCCCAGTCATCATTGGTCAAACATTGGTTCTCTCTCACTAACTGCCTGACCATCACTGATAAGTCTGGCATCTGAATGGGTGGTGCCAAGCGGTGGTCGCGCTCCACCTCATGTGAATGGTCCAGTCGATGTCTGTGGGCCGTTTCACGCCTTTTTGGTCCACCATCCTCTTGATGTGCACCTTGGACATTCATCTCGTTGTCGTTCCGGTGAGGTGCCTGGTCAGCATTTAATTAAACTCCAACATCAAGGCTTTCGATCATAAACCACATTCGATTCCCTAAGTGTAGCGGGGGAACCCCTCCTCTGCAGAAGGGATCAGTACGGATCCTTAGGAAGGGATTGGCACCGATCCATCTTATAGACAATATTGGTCAGCCAAGCGATGCTTCGATGCTCCTACATGATCTCCTCTAATCTTGCGATGCCTATGCCTATGGTATTCATCCGATGATTTGGAACTCTGTGACGCCAAGTAAGGAGTGGGACCCCTTCTGGCCTTCCCATGCTTTCGTTGAGCAATCTGATTCATTAGGCTAGCATTAGCCTAAATTTGTTCATTCAGCTATCTACGGCTTTCATCAACTCCCTCATCAAATTATTAAATTCAGCACTAGTTATAGAATCAGTGGGCTTTTGGACTTCAGCGAGATCAACATTCAGATTTGCAGGTTGGTTGCTCGAAGCTCCTTGTTGAATGCTGGTAGTTTCATTCCCATCCACATTCTGAGAAGTTGATCTAGTATGTCTCACCATTATCGATTTCCTTTCTTAAATTTTGGTAAATCTGAATAGTAGATGCAGGTTTATGAAGATGACTATGGATCTCCTTCAGGGGATTTGTTCAATCCAGTAGCAATAAAGAGGACCCTAATGCATTGAGAATCGGGTTCTCAGTGAAAGCACCAAAATGTTTGCAACCAAATTGGTCGCAAACACCCAGAATAAGTTTGTGTAGAGAAGTAAATGAAAAAAAAAGTAAATTAAAAAGAGGAATAGAGTAAACTAACAAGAAAATCAAAACAATAAACAAGAACACTAGGATTTATAGTGGTTCGACGTCATATACCTATGTCCACTTTGAATATTCTCTTTATCAATTGACTATTAACTTGATTACAATAGCAAACAACAAGAAGTAAGAAAGAAAGTTGATTAAAATAAAGAATTATGTAACCATCAACGTAAAGATCCTCAAAATGACCCCCTTGGCTAGTATTTATAGGTGAAGGCGACCACCGATCTCTTTGAAACTTCGGCTATAAGACCTTCTTATCCATATGGGCACACCATAGGGGTTGCTGGACCTAAATCCCAATGAAGATGGATTGATACCGATCCATCTATTGGTCAATTCTGGAGCAGCAATCCCTATGATATGTTCTTCATGCTTAGATATGATGGCTCTCCAAATATCATGTCGATTAGATATGTGGAGCTCGTGCTTTTGCTTAATCTTTGGTTCAGATCCATTTTAAAGTTGTTCCTACCGATCCCTTCATATTAGATTATGACGATCCCTTTTACATGCCATTCATGCGTATTCCTTAAACTCCATTATATAATACCGATCACTCCTCATCTAAAATGCTATGTCGATCCATTATCATCTATAGTGCTATGTTGATCCATCTTTCTCCACAAGACTATGCCGATCCCTCTTGCTTGTAAGCCTATGTCAATCCATACGCTTCCTTCTACGTTGATGCCTCCTTACTTCGACCATTCCTATTCCTCACATAACCAATCATATCGATCCCTAGGGCTCTACAACCCCATGCCGATACATTGTTAATCCAAGCTAATATCCATATTTCAAGCATCCTGCATCATCTATCTATCAACTTCGTTGAATCCTGGCTTCATATAACCATCTAAACTCTACTTCTGGGTCCTATGGCCATCACTTTGTGGTCATCCTTCTTGATAACGGTTGAATCTGTCTTGCTCATTCAGTCCAATATAGTCGGGTCAATATATCGGGTAATAGCAATCAAGATGGCTATAAATAACAAGCCCCTTCATTGGTTTCATACATAAGTAAAACCTAACCTAGCCTCCATAATTAGAAATTTTGGTGATGCTTTGTACACAAAGTTGCATCCTATGGTTAAGTAGAAATGGCTATAAGTTCAAAGAAGGAAACGACTAAAAACCAACATATTGGTAATCGTTGAGATCTTTATAAGGTAAACTCATTTTTAACAACTAATTTATATGTATATATATGCGCATTTACCCTATTTAGTTTGGCGGTAAAAAATTATTTTTTGAAAATCTAATTTGGTCTTTAATAATAAAATTAGCAAACATATATTATATATATATATATATATTATGTATATATGTATGTAAATTAATTTGATTTTAAAAAAGTTATATGGATCTGAATATGTATATATATGCTTTGAATTATAAATGATTTGAATTGTATTTATGGTTTTTAAATTGTAAAAGCCAAACTTCTCTTTCTCCGTTTTAGAAATAAATAAAAAAACTTTTCAAATTATATTTCAATTTTATTATAAACATACATACATACACACACATGCATGGATTATGATTTATATAAAAATTATCATTTAGCTTACGACATTTGAAATAAAAAAAACATTTTTTAGACTTTGAAAAAGTCAAATTAATATAAACATGAATTTGCAACATATATGTAATATGTTGAACTATTTTAAATAAAAAGTAACAAATTTTAAACATATATTTATATACATGATAAAAATATTAATATAATATATTATAAATTTGAATAATATTAAGTTATACATACATACATACACACATATATAAATAAAATAGATAGCCAAATATATAAAATATATTTTTTATTCAATAAGGATATATATATATATGTGTGTGTGCGTGCGCGCGCATGCATGTATGCGAAATCATTATTGGCTTATAACATTAACCCTTATTAACCATATATCCCAATGGTCAATTATACCCCTATAATATATTTCATCATGTATATTCTAATTTAGATCACCATATTTGGTACAATTATTATGTTCGCATTACGAATGCAGACAAGTTATAAAATTAAAATACAAATGAAAATAAAATAAAATTATAACGTATATTATAATTAAATTATAAAACAAAGATATAAAAGTTTCAATATATAAATCAATTAAATTATAACTAAAACCCTAAATACTTTTATTAGTCACTAAAAAATATGATTTAATACAAAATGTTTGCTCATTTAAACATAAAGTACAGTCTAGTGCAAATTAATAATAGGGAAAAATTATAACCACCCCTTTTTACCCTACTCCCAATGTATCTGATCTAATTGTACGTAGCATTTATCGCTAAATCTGCCACAATCTCTCATTTGGATATGTCTTATAAAGTTTGACTTCAAATACTACTTCATAAGGTAATCGTTGTATCCATAAAATATTCTATAGTATTTCATAACTGCTCAAGAATACCTTTAACTGCGTTTAATTCTAATTTGATATTCACTAGGTGCACCAAGTGCATAAGAAAAATTCAACTTGTGCATACCATATGTGACGATACGTATTACTGATACATAAGGAATCTCTCGCATACTCTGGGTTAAACATTTTAGTATGGTTTTTGTGTAAGAATATATGATTGATTCTCTTATGATTCCTATTACCTTTTTCCATAGTTGTAGGCCCATTGGTTGGACCTTCCAAAGCAAAAACTGTACCAGGTGCCATACCTTGGCATCCAGGCTTCTTATGTCCAAATCTGTCGCAATTAAAGCATTTCACCTTCCCATTGGCCTTAAGTTTCTTGCACTTCGATGAACAGAGCTTTTTTGTGACAGATGTAGCAAGTAACATCGGTTAAATTAGTTTCTTGAACCTTCCCATTAGCTTGAACCTTCTTCCCTTTTGCCCTTTTGGAACAAAGAAGCTCTCTTCTTCCCCTCAAACTTCGGTGTCTTTGACACTTTTCATCTGGATAAATATCGTCATAACTATGGGCCATTTCAACAACCATATCAAACAGTATTAAGAGATGAGCCATCACCTTATGCCTTAGCCCTTTCTTAATTTCATGGATAAACTTCTCTTTCTACTTTAGCAATGCTATTGCATCCAAAATTCCAAGATCGGATTGATAAATGAAAGAATCATCATGTGTTTGCTGAAGCCATTATGCGTTGAATTGAGTCATCATGTATTGAATAGAGACATCATGTGATTAAAGCCATCATGCATTGATTAAAGCCGTCAAGTGTTGATTAATTGAAGTTATCAAAGGTTCGCGTTATAAGCGAAGCCATCGAAGGGTTGATAAATAAAGCTATCGAAGGTTAAGGCATGCAAATGTTATGAACAAGCTGTTGCATATTGATAAATAAAGATTTTGCAAGTAGAGCCATCGCACGTTGAAAAAAATTACATGCCATCACGTAATAGAGAAATTCTAGTAATAAACCATATGAAGAAGTAGTGTGTTACTATGAAGGGAAATTTATAAACTAAAGCTTCAAAGCACTCCTGTATGATCAGGCCACATTTATTGATAAAATGGCCCAGATAGCGATCCACGTGAGTTAGAATAGTATCGAGGAGGCGACAAATGACACCATCATGGCCATCCATCTTGATTAGTCATTAATCCATGTCAACTTCGATCAACCAATCCAAGAGAGTCATACCACTCTCCAACCTCTATAATAGAGGTCCACTCCCACCAAAGAAGTGGGTCCTCTCATCTTTCTCCTTCTTAGCACAAATTATTATTTTCGACAACGACAAAGAAGAACATGACTTGAACTTCTGAACATAAGGAGGCCTTTAGAAATAGGAATTTGCATATTGACTTCATCCTTGATCTTTGAACTACAACAAAGGAGATGACTTATATCTTTTGCATATACCATTGGACAATGAATATTGCGTATGTATTCGAATTTTACATCATTTGCATTTGACAAAAGAATGGCTTGAACAGTAAGACATTTCGGGCATTTTGGATCTACATTATTGTGATTATAAATAAATATTCGGAATTTTATTTGAATTTTTTTTTCAAAACATTTTGGTGTTATATTAAAAATTGGTTTAACATTTTTCGGTGCTTCCATTTAGAGTGAACTCAAGGAAACCTTTATCAAATGACCAGAATGCCCATGGTTGCTAAATTTAAAAAATATTTGGAATAATTTTTAAAAATAGAAAACATTTGTGTTAGTATAGTGGTCGAATTTTTTCGAATTTGACTACTTTGAAAAGAGAAATGAATTTCTAATTTTGTTTTTAATTTTTAGTCCAAAAATGAGTTATCGTGTGTTAATTATTCAATTTCAACTCACCATAAGTCTTCTCTTCCACCTTCATCAACTCAAGATTGAAACAGCCCACATCTATACTCATACTATCCAAGAGTACTATGTAATACTCTCAGATGATACATAGAATTCAGCTTTATGAGGGTATATACGTGAATATTCTCTTAAGCTAATACTGCTACGTATTTAAATATTAAATAAATAACCCACATATACGTACATAGTATTGGCACAAAGCAATAAACACACGTTCCCTAGTATAGAACAGTATAAAATATACAGAGTTAGAATAGCAGTGATAATATACAATATACAATATATAATGCATGTCCAAAATACAACTCAAGAATATACATACATGAAGTACATCATATATAGTAACATGCAATTAAATTGTATGACTATCCCCCACTATACCCAGTTAACATAAGCTAGTCTCATCGTCGCAGTGCTTCAAATGTTTCGGATTGACCCGAGTATTACGTTAATTACGCACGGTTCAAACTATGTCTAAATCAATGGTAATATACATGTGTAACTCAATATATGTTGTGTGTAATAATATGCTAACATCCATCTCAACAAGAAAATCAGCCTTTAGTAGCGCACAAAAAATGCTAGCATAACCGACGGTAGCATTTTAGAAAACGCCGTTGATGTGCACGCAAAAGTGTCTATTTTTACTTCCACGTTCAATTTTTTTTAATTAAATAAATGAGAATATTAGGTTATTTTACATGTTTAAACCAAAATATAAATTATTTTCAAATCATCATTTATTCAACTTCATTTGGGGGTAAAATAGTAATTTTGCATATGATGTAATTTCAGAAAATTTATTTGCCATTTTTATTTTTATTTGTAGAAAATTGAGTGCAAATACGAAGAGATTTCATGGATGAATGCATGCACACATGTTGAAAGCAAATGGAGAATGAAAATTAAAGAATTCATGTAACATAGAGGAGCCAACATACCCATTAACATGTGATCCATAATTAAAAGCAGATGCACATGTTAATAGAGGCTTAAAGGCATGTTAGTGGGGATTAGTTATTTCTCTAATGATTACTTGGAGATTACGCTTTCTCAAGGGAATTTGAGGTAATCCCCTAAAATATGAATTAGAGCTTTAAGCATGTATACTTACCCCTTATGTTTCATGTAATTATCTTCTTCTTTTCATACAATATTGTAGTCACAAATCAAAGTAAATAAAAATTTCTTTAATGTCTTCTTAGTCTTGTTTTTACTTTCATGCAATTTTTATTTCATGCTCTCTTACTTAGTTTATTCTTCTCTTGTTTAATATTAGTAACATAGATTTAATTCTCATAATTAGTTTAGTTTAAGTGCATGCAAGTAGTTAGCCCTCTTTTCTTTTAATTAGCTCTCATTTTACTTTTTTTATGTTGAAATCATTTTATGTTAACATGTTTTGAAATATGAGTAGCTAAACCTCTTCAATTTAAGGGTAATGAAGCTCTCATGAGACATATCAAATTAACATAATGATTTCATTTATAATTTCTCTTTTGTGCTTAATGGAAACTTTGAATGATAGTGGTTTATGTCTCTTTTTAGTGAATTTGATAGTCTATGTTGATATCTTAAATAGGCTATGTTTATTATGTTGTAACATAAACTATTTGATCATTTCCTTAAGTGATTTTGGTAATGAAAGTCAAACTAGAATCAAAATTTGATGATCTATGTTACTAACTCATAGTAAATAGATCATACTTAAAATAGATTTTATTTTTAATTTTATGTCATTTTCATGAATGTTGATAAGTGGATTTGAATGATGTATTAGATTTTGATGACTTAAGTTGTGCTGATTAATAGCACAAATAAATCATACTTAAAATAAGTACATCTATCATTTCTACTTAATATAATAATGAGAGATTATAAATGAATTTTGTATTAATTTATATGAATAATTGAAAGTGGAGTTGACTCTAAATTGTTCCTTAATCAAATAGTTTTATTTACCTTTGCTTCAGTTTATTTTCTACAATTTTTCTTAGTTTAAAACAAACCTCAAAACTTTGGGGTAATTTGATTGAGTTTTATTAAATTTAATTCTTTCCCTATGAATCGACCTATACTCGCAAACGTATACGTGGTGCTCTTGTTGTTTTTATAACGATTATAATTTAACGACAATTTTCCAATCGATAGAATTTTCCGTCGTTTCAACAAGTTTTTGACGCCGTTGTCGGGGAAAGCAATTTAATTTTAATTCTACTCTTCGAATTATTCTTATTTGATGTTATTGTGTGTTCATTTGTGTGTTGTTTTGCATTTAAAAAAAATAAAATTTGCAGTTCATTTCTGGTTTCACTAATCACTATGCACTATTCATTGTTACATATTGTGCATTTCTTTCTTTTTCTTTCTTTTTTATTTGAACTATTCAATTAATTACACTGCATTTCTGTTAATCTGCATTACATTAAAAAAATCATAAACCATTTCATTATCTATTACAAATTTTTTGTTCTGTGTTTTTTAGTTTAATTTGTGCACTACACTTCTTTTAACAGTATCCTCATAGATACCACTTTCTTCCCCACATCCAATAACCTCTACCACCCTAAACAAAAAAGGAAAAAAATCAATCCGACTACCTCAGCAAACATCCTCATCCAAAACTTCCTCAGCCAAATAGAGCACAACTCCTCTGACCAAACAACCACATCTCCTCTACAAAATAATCTCCCCCTCAACGACACAAACAAACTTCCTTCTCCATTCAAACTACAGCAGCTCCTACAACACACTGCCCACCAACTCCTCCAACTTTCCCCTTCCATCAGACCATCGCACTTCACCCTCCACTGCAACCACAGCTGCAACCCTCAACACAACACCTCAAACTCCCCTGCATGTCAACTTTTCTGCCATTCACTTAACTGCCTACAACACTCCACTACTTCTTCAACCTGAAACAACCATTACAACCCTCCTTACCCACTAAACTGCCACAATTAACTTCAATTACTTCACCATCCTGAAGCAACAAACCACTTCTCAACCCTTATTCGCATTCTACTCCTCACTACCTTGAACTTGTTAGAAAATGTGAAAAAGTGGCTAAGGAGGGAACAATGTCCCACGTCGGGAAATACTCATCCAAATTTCACTATATATACTAAAGCTTAATAAGCTATATCAAAAGAGAATGAGGAGATAGAAAGAATGAGGCAATGAAAGGGAAGAGGCAATGTAGGCATGAAAAATCCTACATATCTAATATTATATGGTCAAAGATTGGGCCTTGGGCCTTGGGGATCTTGGGGTATGATGATTAAATGGGCCTTCGTTTGCTACCTGGGCTGCGCTAAAACGGCTAATTTTTTGATCCGAATTATACCTTTTTTTGCTGCCAGAAACGGTTACATCCGTTGGTTGAAGGGTCGCAACCTTTCCAATGGTCACAGCCATTCAAACAGCCGCGCGTCTTCCCGAACAGGCAGCTCCCCAACCCTATTTAAAGGCATGCAGAACCGAAATCAGATAATTCTATTTTTCTTCTTCCCTCCTTCTCTCTACATACTCTGTTCTGAAATACGCAACTCTCTTGAGTTCGTCGTCGCCTGCATCGTCAGCGCAACATTGCAGGCTCTCGTTCTGTTTCACCTTGGGAAACAGTTGCTCACCAACCGGCTGCGCCGCAGGGGGAGAAAATTTGTTTTAAGGGAACAGCGACTGTTCTGGACTCGGATACAAAAATACAACTTGCAACCAGAGTACTAGACGGTACGAATTTCATTTCGACTCTTCTTTTTCCTGTTAACCCAATTACAAAATTAGGGTTAGGGTTTTTTTTCCCAAATTGATTTCGCCCTAATTTATGCACTAGGGTTTCTGTGTGCCTAACATTCTTAAAACATATTTTTGCTTTGTTTGATTCTGTTCTGTGCACTAATTGAAGTCATATCGTTTCAGACGATGGCTCAAGACAGTAGCACTTCGACAACAAAGCAGCCATTGCCCTCCGCTCCGACAGGACCACTTGTCACACAGCCTGTGCCGTTCTCACATGGAGAGAGGCCGGAAAAATTCAACGGCCAGGATTTTAAGCGCTGGCAACCGAAGATGCTCTTCTACTTGACTACGTTAGTGCTGGCCAAATACCTAACAGAGGACCCTCCACAAGTAGATGAACTTGAGCCCGATGCCACCAAGGTCGAGGCCCTCACAGCCTGGAAGGGGTCTGACTTCATTTGCAAGAATTATATTCTCAATGGTTTGGACAAAGTCTGTACAATGTGTACTGTACTGTCCAAACTGCAAAGACTCTTTGGTTGTCCCTCGAGAAAAAGTACAAAATGGAAGACGCCGGGATGAAGAAGTTCATAGTCGGCAAATTCCTAGACTTCAAAATGGTCGACACCAAAACAGTAGTCAGCTAGATTCAGGAACTTCAGGTTATCATCCATGAGATGCATGATGAGAAGATGGAGTTAAGCGAATCATTTCAAGTTGCTGCTGCTATCGAGAAGTTGCCTCCATCATGGAAGGACTTCAAGAACTATCTGAAGCACAAACGGAAAGAAATGACTATGATAGATCTTGTTGTTCGACTCAGAATTGAAGAGGATAACAGAAAATCTGAAAAGAAGTCAAACAAAACCATGGTGGCAAAAGAAAATGTTGTTGAGACCGACAAGAACAACAAAAGAAAGAGAGAAAATAATCCAAATGCAAAGAAGGCTAAGAAGTTCAAAGGGAACTGCCATAATTGCGGGAAGAAAGGCCATAAGGCAAGTGAGTGCCGAGGACCAAAGAAGCAGAAAGACCAAGCCATTGTTACGGAGCATGATAGTCTTTCGGATGGAGTTTCAGAAATGAACTTGTCAGCCGTGATCTCAGAATGCAACTTAGTTGGCAACACGAAGGAATGGTTTGTGGACACTGGTGCCACAAAACACATTTGCGCCAACAAGTGGATGTTTTCCAACTACATGCCTGCGACACAAGAAGAGCAACTCTTCATGGGAAACTCCTCCACGTCGAAGGTTGAAGGAAAAGGAAAAGTGGTTCTCAAAATGACTTCCGGAAAAGAACTCACTTTGAATGATGTTCTGCATGTACCAGATATTCGTAAGAACTTAGTTTCGGGATCATTGCTGAGCAAGAATGGTTTCAAGTTGGTCTTTGTTTCTGATAATTTTGTATTGTCTAAAAATGGAGTGTATGTGGGTAAAGGGTATGTGAGTGATGGTCTATTCAAGATGAATGTAATGACTGTTGTACCAAAAGATATGAATAAAATGGATTCTTCTGTTTATATCGCTGAGTCATTTAATATATGGCATGCTAGACTAGGCCATGTGAATTTTGATACTTTGCGAAAAATGGTTAACTTAGATTTTATACCTAAGTTTACTATAGATCACAACTATAAATGTGAAACATGTGCTGAAGGAAAGTTAACTAGAACTTCCTTTCATCATGTTGAAAGGAATACCGAGCCGTTAGTTTTAATACATACTGATGTATGTGATCTAAAGATGTGTCAAACCAGAGGAGGCAAAAGGTATTTTGTTACCTTTATCGATGATTGCACTAGGTACTGTTATGTGTACCTATTAAGAAGCAAGGATGAGGCCTTTGAAGCGTTTAAACAATATAAGGCAGAAGTTGAAAATCAACTAAACAAAAAGATAAAAGCCTTGCGAAGTGATAGAGGTGGAGAATACGAATTTCCATTTGAGGAATTTTGCACTCAAAATGGTATAATCCATCAAACAACAACACCGTATTCTCCTCAATCCAATGGAATAGCAGAACGTAAGAATCGTACCCTGAAGGAAATGATGAATGCTCTGCTTATTAGTTCTGGATTACCAGACAATTTCTGGGGTGAAGCGATAGTTTCACCTAATCATATACTGAACAAAGTACCTCGCAAAAAGACCTTTAAGTCACCACATGAACCGTGGAAAAATAGACCTCCATCTTACGAATAATTAAAAGTGTGGGGGTGCTTAGCAAAGGTAGAAATACCTAAGCCTAAAAAGGTCAAAATTGGACCCAAAACTATAGATTGCATATTTATAGGATATGCTCATAATAGTAGTGCATATCGATTCTTGGTGCATAAATCTAAAATTGATGACATTCATGAAAACACCATAATCGAATCTCGAGATGCAAGATTCTTTGAAAACATATTTCCACTAAAAGAATCCAGTGGTACTAGTATCCAAAAGAGATCAAGAGAAGAAGAAACTCTTGAACATCGTGTTGATCATAAAAATGATCAAGAGTTAGAGGAACCAAGAAGGAGCAAATGACAAAGGACAACAAAAACCTTTGGGCCTGAGTTCTATGCATATATGGCAGAAAATGAACCTCTAACATATAAACAAGCAATGTCATCGCCTGATGCTCCTTATTGGAAAGAAGCTGTCAATAGCGAAATTGAATCCATTTTACAAAACCACACATGGGAACTAGTAGATCTTCCTAAAGGATCGAAACCATTAGGGTATAAATGGATCTTTAAGAAAAAACATAAAGCTGATGGCTCAATAGATAAATATAAAGCCCGACTGGTAGTCAAAGGATTTAGACAAAAGGAAGATCTAGATTACTTTGATACCTACTCACCAGTAACTAGAGAATAACATACATTAGGATGCTAATTGCTATTGCTTCTATAATAAATTTAGAAATACATCAAATGGATGTAAAAACTGCATTTCTGAATGGTGAGTTAGAGGAAGAAATATACATGCAGCAACCTGAAGGGTTCCTAAGCCCAGGAAATGAGAATAAAGTATGTAAGTTAGTAAAATCACTTTATGGTCTCAAACAAGCGCCAAAACAATGGCATGAAAAATTTGATGAAACTATGATGACAAATGGATTCAAAATAAATGAATCAGATAAATGCGTCTATATGAAGAATGTAGATATGGGATATGTCATAGTTTGCCTATATGTTGATGACTTATTGATACTAGGCAATAATAATGCCATAATCAAATCAACAAAGGATATGTTGTCATCTAGATTTGATATGAAAGATCTAGGATTGGCTGATGTGATTTTGGGCGTTAAAATTTTAAAGACGTCAGAAGGCTACGTACTATCTCAATCACACTATATGGCCAAAATACTTGAAAAGTTCAAGCAACATAATATAACTGTTGCTAAATCGCCAGTTGATATGAACCAAAATTAGGTTAAAAATACCGGTGATGGAATCTACCAACTTGAATACTCTCGAATACTGGAAAGTATAATGTATGTAATGAATTGTACTAGACCAGATATTGCATATGCTGTAAGTAAGCTAAGTAGGTATACAAGCAATCCTAGTAAAAATCATTAGAAAGCAATAATAAGGGTTCTAGGATATTTAAAATATACTCAGAATTACAGCTTGCATTACAGTAAATATCATTCCGTATTAGAAGGATATAGTGATGCAAATTGGATAACTGGTTCAAATGACATCAAATCCACAAGTGGATATGTATTTACCCTGGGAAATGGAGCTATATCATGGAAGTCTTCTAAACAAACATGTATAGCAAGGTCAACAATGGAGTCAGAATTCATTGCTTTAGACAAAGCCGCTGAAGAAGCAGATTGGCTTAGTAGTTTTCTAGAAGATATTCCGAATTAGAATAAACCTGTTCCACCAATCTGTATACATTGTGATAGTCAGTCAGCTATTGGAAGAGCTAACAGTACATTATACAATGGTAAGTCTAGACATATTCGTCGTAGACATAAAACCGTGAGACAACTACTCTCTAATGGAGTTATCACTATAGACTATGTAAGGTCGAAAGATAACATTGCGGATCCACTAACCAAAGGCTTGCCTAAAGAGAGAGTTCAAACCTTATCAATAGGAATGGGCTTAAGGCCTATTGACTAAAAAGTTTTCCTCAACGGAAACCTAACCTAATTGACTGGAGATCCCAAGATTTAGGTTCAAAGGGACAACTAAGTTAAGGTTAAAACTTAGAAGCACTGGAAAAATCAAACATTTAGACATTCCTAAGATAAGTCAGTGCACATGCCGCCGGAGAAAAGGATAAGCTCAGCTTTTAATGATGTCTATACTTGGAGCTATAAAGAACCAAGTGGAGTATTGCGGAATACTCTTTATAGGATCACCTACGTGAGTGCGAAGGCGCCGCTTCAAGGAGAATTAACGAGGCCTGATTCTCTTAAGTACTCATGAGACCAAGCAGGTGTTCATGGCTAAAGCGAACATAAACAGAGAACCAAGGAGTTAAAAACATTTATCATGTGTTATCTTTATAAAGCTTACACAAAAGGCTTACAGTTCAAGGATAATCTAGTCCACTGATTCGCCAGTAAGTTATAATGATAAAACACTAGGAAAAGTTCAAGGCTTCTGTGCCACTTTTACCGATACGATAAATATTTCACAATATTTCAGAACAGAATAGATAACCCCTCATTCATGTGGGGGATTGCTAGAAAATGAACAAGTGAATAAGTGGCTAAGGAGGGAACAATGTCCCACATCGGGAAATACTCATCCTAATTTCACTATATATACTAAAGCTTAATAAGCTATATCAAAAGACACTGAGGAGATAGAAAGAATGGGGCAATGAAAGGGAAGAGGCAATGTAGGCATGAAAAATCCTACATATCTAATATTATATGGTCAAAGATTGGGCCTTGGGCCTTAGGGCTCTTGGGGTCTGATGATTAAATGGGCCTTCGTTTGCTACCTGGGCTACGCTAAAACGGCTAATTTTTTGATCCGAAATATACCCTTTTTTTGCTGCCAGAAACGGTTGGATCCGTTGGTTGAAGGGTCGCAACCTTTCCAACGGTCACAGCCATTCAAACAGCCATGCCTCTTCCCGAACAGGCAGCTCCCCAACCCTATTTAAAGGCATGCAGAACCGAAATCAGATAATTCTATTTTTCTTCTTCCCTCCTTCTCTCTGCATACTCTATTCTGAAATACGCAACTCTCTTGAGTTCGTTGTCGCCTGCATCGTCAGCGCAACCTTGCAGGCTCTCGTTCCGTTTCACCTTGGGAAACAGTTGCTCACCAACCCGATGCGCCGTAGGGGGAGCAAATCTGTTTTAAGGGAACAACGACTGTGCTGGACTCGGATACAAAAATACAACTTGCAACCAGAGTACTAGACGGTACGAATTGCATTTCGACTCTTCTTTTTCCTGTTAACCCAATTACAAAATTAGGATTAGGGTTTTTTTTTCGAATTGATTTCGCCCTAATTTATGCACTAGGGTTTCTGTGTGCCTAACAGAACTAACATCCAACCATCACCTCACCAACAACCATCCATCCTACATAATCCTATTCACCACACATTGCAACCTCAACCTCACTTCCTCACCTTGCCTTGCCTTGCTTGCCTGCAACTACCAACTCCAGTTCACTGCTCCTCCTCCACATACAACTCAATCACCATCATTCACCACCTAGTACCATCCACCACCCCACTTCCCAAACTAATTACTCAAACTGCTTGCTTGCACCTCAACCAAATCACATTACCACCTACTTCATTCAAAGCTCCTACACAACCTGCCTCTGCATCCTCCTCTGCCAAATTACTATTTACTCCTCTTACATTACAGCAACCTCCATTACCAAAATAGCAACTCCTCATTCAATATTTGCCACAAACTAATCACCCAAGCCTAAAACATCCCCTTTGATCACTTCCACCATCTTTATTCCATCGCACATCATCAATCATTTCTCCTTGAACTCCTACAGCAGCCCTTATATAACCACCACCTGAACCATATCATCCGCATCAATCCACCACATTATACTTCCCTACTTCCTTTGCATACTGCAGTGACATCACACCCTTCACCTCCTATTAAACACACTGCAAAGTTGATTTATTCCAACTGCTACTACAGCTCACATCATCCACCAAGCAAACCAGAAACATCGCTTCACAAATATCAACCTCCCTGTTTCTTTCTACTGCAGCACACAGCTGCTACCAAGTACAACCCATCATTCAACTGCTCCTCCACCGTACAATTCCCTGCTCGACCACAAACAACCACTTCCTACAACATCTGAACCACCCTTAGAAAAACCATCACAAACTCCATTTGTACACATAACAAATTCATCATTAGAAACTCCTTGTCCACATGCAAACTTCTTCTCATCATCACTACCTTCCAGCATCGATGCAGTCGACGATCTCAACCTAAATCCCCTAATCTCCTCGACCTGAGTCTATAATTAGCAAATTGCCTAACCCAAATTCACTGCCAACCCGCCTAAATCTTGTTTCGCCTAAAACAACTGTGATCGCAACTCCCTCTTAGAACGTCGAATCGCCCGAACGTGAATCCACCTTCTTCTAAAATTTTGGAAATTGGAATTTTGACTTGATGAGAATCATTGTAATTGTGAATTGAGAAATTAATTGGCTTGGTTTAGTTGAAAAAGCAAAAATTAAAAATGAGAGAATTGCATATTAAAACTCCTCTGTTTGCTTGCTTTATAAAAAAAATATCTTCTCATTAAAATAAAATTGCTAATAATTCTATATGCTCTGATATCATGCTCTCATCTCTTGTTTTTATTTTCTTTGCATTGTTGGTTGCTTGCATTTAAAAAAAACTTCAAAAACAAAACCAAATCAAATCTCATTCGTAGTTGAATTTGTAATACACATTTAATTTCTGTTTTGCATTCATCTTATCTTGTTTTTATTTTCTAAGGGCAACACCGAAATCCACATAAGGTGGGGGATTTCATCACCCCTTCCTTGGCCCACAAATTGTATTTCATCGTAGAATTAGATTAATAATAACAGTTGGACGTTTGGACTTAAGGGTGTCGCAAGCTTAACTAGGGCTTAATTGTATCTTGACAAGTTGTCTTCTTTCAACAATCAATTTTCTTGGTGTCTAGGCTACGGTAGAGCAATGATCACATATAAATATTATGGTGATCGTAAATACTATAATGATTGTTTCTCTGAAGGCATTTAAACCTTCGGCTGCATTGCTACGGTGATTCGTGGTGTATTAATAGCTCATGTCTGTTACCTGCCTAAAAACTTTTTGTTGGATTAAGACAAAGTATGATTATACAATTTTGGGTTAGGAGCTGCTAAAGACATAAAATTTGAAATTAAGTCATTGCATTCATTTAGTTGCATTAGTTCATGCATATATTAGAAAAACAAAATCCAAAAGTAAAAAAAGTTTACATTTTACTAAACTTAGTTTAAAAAAAAACAAATCCAAAAAAAAGGAAAAATCTTTTCATTTGAATTTTTTTTATAAAAATAAGAAACACCTAGAGTCAGGTGTTCACACGTAAGTGTGTACACTCGCCATGCTCTGTACCCTTCTCACGTAAGCCCAAGAGGTAATGCATGATCAGTATATCTGGCTCAGTTTAGCTGATTTAGGTGTATGTAAAAAAAATTAATAATAATAACCACATAGAGTCATGTATTTATACGCAAGTGTGTACACTCGCCGCGATCTGCACCCTTCTCCGTAAGCCCGAAAGGCAGTGCATGATCAGTATATTTGGCCTCAGTTTATCTGAGTTAGATGTATAAATAATAATAGTGTTAATATTTTCAAAATAGAGAGAGAAAGCAATTGAAATTCAAGCACTATCTTCACTTATTTGATTTGACTTGTTATTCAAAAGAAATAAAAATGCTACTTTGCAAAACCCTGATAATCAACTAAGGATTCATTTCATAGTTGAACTATATTGTCAAGCGAAATAACTAGCCAAACTAAAATCTAATTGTGATGATAACTTAATTTTTATTGGAAGTTTTGACGAGTAAAAAGAATTAATTTTTTTTATAATGACCAAAACTTATATTTAACTTACTCGTGCAAATTTAAAAGTAAATTCGTCATTTGCAAATATATTCGAAAACTTGCACCATGTAATCGCATATAATTTGCATATAGAATTTGGATTTTGTGGGTAGCATCTGCTGAAAACCCTCACGAGACAACACTCGTCCTACTAGGGAATGCTCAATACAATCATGTTTCCTACCAGAACGGATTTATCCTAGTTTTAGCTTATTCGAGGATGAATAAAAAGATAAGTGTGGGGTATTTGATGTACTCGTAAAAGTGTTTATTTTTACTTCCATATTTAATCTTCTTTCAATTAAATAAATGAGCATAATAGGGTATTTTACATGTTTAAACCAAAAAGTAAATTGTTTTCAAATCATCATTTATTCATTGTCATTTGGGGGGTGAAATGTTAATTTTTTGTATGATTTAATTTGAGAAAAATTATTTACACATTTTTATTTGTAGGAAAAGGAGTGCAAATATGAAGAGGTTTCATGGATGAATGCATGCACACATGTTGAAAGGAAATAGAGAAGCGAAATAAAAGAATTCATGCAACATGTAGGATCCCACATACTCACTAACATACAGTCCATATATAAAAGCACATGCACATGTTAATGGAGGCTTAAATGCATATTAGTAGTGATTAATTATTTCCCTAATGATTACTTGGAGCTTACACTTTCCCAGGGGCATTTTAGCTAGGTAGTCCCCCAAAATATGAATTAGAGTTTTAAGCATGTATAATACCCCTAATATTTCATGTAATCATCTTCTTCTTTTCATGCAATATTGTAGCCACAAATCAAAGTTAAATAAAAATTTCTTTAATGGCTTCTTAGCCTTATTTTTACTTTCGTGCAATTTTTTATTTTCTTACCTTCTTTTCATGCTATTTTTATTTCATGCGCTCTTACTTAGTTTATGCTTCTACCGTTTAATGTTAGTAGCATAGATTTAATTCTTGTAACTAGTTTAGTTTTATTTCATGCAAAAAGTTAGCTCTATTTTCTTTTAATTAGCTCTCCTTTTCCTTTTTTTTATTGAAATCATTTTATGCTAACATGTTTTCAAATATGAGTAGCTAAACTCCTTCAATTTAGGGGTAATGAAGCTCTAATGAAACATATCAAATTAACATAATGATTTCATTTATGTTCACTCTTTTGTGCTTAATGAAAACTTTGAATGACGATGGTTTGTGTCTTTAATTGGTGAATTTGGTATTCTATGTGACATCTCAAATAGGCTATGCTTATTATATTGTAACATAAACCATTTGATCATTTGCCTAAGTGATATTGATAATGAAAGTCAAAACTAGAATCAAAATTTGACGATCTATGTTACTAATTTATAGTAAATAGATCATACATAAAATAGATATGTTTAATTTCATGTTATTTTCATAAAGGTTGATAAGTGGGTTTGCATGGTGTTTCAGAGTTTGATGATTTAAGTTGTGCTAATTAATAGCACAAATAAATCATACTCATAATAAGCGCATCTGTCATTTCTACTTAATATTTTATTGAGAGAGTGTGAATGAATTCTATGTTATTTATATGAATGATTGAAACTGGATGTGCCTCTAAATTGTTCCATAATCACATAGTTTTATTTACCTTTGCTGTAGTTTATTTTCTACAATTTTTCTTAGTTTAAAACAAACTTTAAAACTTTGGGCTAATTTGGTCGAATATTATTAAAATTTAATTCTTTCCCTACAGATTGATCCGCACTCGCATACGTATTACGATTGTACACCGTGCGCTTGCGATTTCTATAACAATTATATTTTAACAACAGTTTTCTAATAGGTAGAAATTTCCGTCGTTTCAACAGCCTTTATATAAATTGAAATTAAAAATTCAGGACTTTCTGTGCGTTTGACCCAAACGTTATGAAAAGCATCATTTTGCAATGTCCACAAAACGCAACTAATTTTTTTTATTATGTGCATACAAAACACTACCAAAGGCTTACAATTACCACTAAACCGTACTGCCAACTACAATAAAATATTTTAGTAGTGTTTTTTAAATGCCACCATATATATTTTATAGCATGTATTTTGCTACGTATTCTTTTTTGGAGCATTTGTTATACACCGCTAAATCTTGTCGATTTTCCCTACCGATTTCTCTCGCTATTGTAGCTCGTATAGTTTACACTTCATTTTTTTCATATATATTATATAGTAATAATTAACATATTTCAACATGAAACCATCAATCACTCACGATTATCACATTCATACAACTGTAAAGCACATTAATGGCGTTATGAAATATGATACACAAATACTTGAATATAAAATATTTTAAACAAAATAACTATGTTCACATAACATCCATAACCATATAGATACAATACCAATTCATTGCTAACAAATGTTAATGTAGATGTTGATTAAAGGCAAGTACCAATTCATTGTTGCCGCTGAACATTTCTTCGAAAAAGCTTATGTACCAAAAGACAGGTATAATAATCAATAATAAGAAATTATGGGCAAAGGATAAGACCATATATATTTCTAAATACAAATTAAAATGTGAGAAATGTCAGAGCAACATATTAAACAGAAGGTATCATATCTAAGTTACTTACAGCAAAATTACCATGTGAGCAATGCAACAACAACATTATGAAGAGAAGGTAATATTCAAGGTATTATATAAAATTGAATATAAATAGATCAGCAAAATTACCATGAAGAGCAGAATGTAAGGTACCATTAGAAATATAATCATAGATCATCAACTTTTCGTCAAGTGCGTAGTAGTAAGCTCTTAATTAAACATATCCCTCGTGCGAATCCCTCCACGGGAACCCGATCACACTTCTTTATCTTCATATAATACTTGCTTTCCTAAACCATGTTATGCATATTTTCTAAAAGTTCACTAACTATACCCAGTTCCACTCCTATTTTTTTCATTAATATTATTACAGAAAATAAGATCAAGCATGCATTTGTTTTGCGTGCACTGTACCTTATCTTGAACTACACTAAAACTGGAACCAACTCATCCCATTCTTCTCCAAACCCGTTCTTATGTATTATTCCATTCATCTACTATATCCTGTCCTTCAACTATACAAACCGAATCCCCAATATATGAAGTAGTAGCTCCTATCCCCTTAGCCAGTGGCGGAGCCAGGGATCAAGACTTCATATAATTGCTTCATATAATTTTGCAATTTTAAATTAACATTCTTCTATTCTTCATATCTTAGAATCTTTGCATAATTGCTTCATTGTTTATGTTCTCAAAAATATCCCTTTCAATATATGTCACAAGACAATCATTAAGCCAAGTATCTCCCATTGTATTACGAAGTGCACCTTTTATAAGATTCATAGCAGAAAAAGCACTTTCAACGGCAGCTGTTGCAACTGGCAAGATCAACGCTAACTTAACTAACATATAAACCAAAGGAAATCCGATATCCTTTTGTTTTTGAACCATTCTTTGACCATGTTCTCCAACCCCCTTTAGATCTCTAAAATCTTCGTTACTTCTCATATCTTGAATATAGTTTTCAAGTTGATCCTCAAGTACTAAGAGATGTGTTTCATCAAATTCGAAAGGATAAAACTTAGCAAGTTGAATCAACTTTTGTTTGTCAAAAGCTACGAAAGAATGAAGCGGATCAAGACATGATATACACGTAAGTAGTTCGATATTCACATTATCAAAATGCTCATTCATCTCTTTAAGTTGAAAATCAACCACGGCAACAAGTATTTGAGTCTTGAAATGATGATGATTTGTAACTTTATGAACGTTACGCTTTGATCTTCCACGAGAAACATAAGGTTCATCCATGTTTGGAATATCAATCTCATTCTTTTCACAAAAACTATTCACCTCTACTAACAAATTATCCCAACCATCTTCTCTTAGTTCTTGTAACCTTCTTTTAGCTACTTTAACCAAACCCATAGCATTTGGAAGGTCTTGATCCTTTCTTTGTAATGCTTGTGATAAATCATTGGTAATTCCCAACACTTTCTTCATAAAAAATAATAGGAATACAAATTCAAACTCACACATTACTTCAATTAGTCGGCTTATTTCACATTTGTGGTTAGAAAATGATGGCAATTTTTTCATTTCCTCAAGAACTTCAAGTGTAGAAGAGAATAAAGCAATCACACTAATAATAGTATTATAGTGTGAACTCCAATGTGTTTCTCTTGGACGTTTTAGAGTAACTACTTGATTCATGCCTTGTCCCGAATCTAAAGTGCCTTGAGAAATTCCTTCCACTACTTTCTCAATTTGTTTCACTCGAAGTAATTCTTTTCTTTTACATGAAGCACAAATAAAATTGGCCAAAGATGCCAAATAATCAAAGAATGAAGAAAGCTTATCATTCTTTCTTGCAACCGCAACAAGTGTTAATTGTAGTTGATGGGCAAAACAACGAACATAGTAAGCACTTTGATTATCTTCTAGTATCAAACTTTTAAGTCCACCAATATTGCCACTCATGTTACTTGCGCCATCATAACCTTGTCCATGAATGCTTGACATGCTTAATCCATGTGTAGCAAAAAGCGACTCAATAGCAATTTTGAGAACTCGAGAAGTGGTTTCTTGAACATGTATGATGCCAAGAATACGCTCCATTGTACACCCTTGTTTGTTTACATACCTCAAACACACGACCATTTGTTCCTTAATTGCAGAATCACGAGCTTCATCAACTAACAAAGAGAAAAAATCACCTCCAATGTCTTCAATGATAGCTTTTGTAGTAAGAAATGATGCAGCATTACAAATGTCCTTTTGAATTGTAGGTGAACTCAATTTGTTGTTCTCTGGAGCATTGTTTAAATAAACTCTATTTACTTCATCATTATGCTTGCAAAGAAATTTTAATAATGTAAGAAAATTGCCTTGATTTTTTGAATGCTCCGACTCATCATGACCATGAAAAGCCAATGCTTGCATTAAAAGCATCCTAACACATTCAATCGTTGCATTAAGTCGAATTCGGTACTCAAGTTTAGCTTGAGTTGATATTCCAGCTATCATGATATCAATGTGTTGTTTTTGTTTCAACAAATCCTCACAAGCTTTTAAGCATTTATTGTGACTACTACTATGATCACCCACGTGCGTGTTTAGCCGATCTTTCTTTTTCCAATTTCGAAAACCTTCACCAACAAATGACTCATGATTAAATCTATGATCCCCTAATTCGGTGTTGAAAAGGTAACAACATAGGCAGAAGACCGCATCTTTGCTTTCACTATACTCCAACCAATAATGATATTCTTTATACCAACTAGGATTAAACTTGCGTGGCTTTCCTGAAAATATAGTAACAGGGAACTTGGTGAGTATTGGTTGACAGGGACCTTTAGTTAAATATGCTCTTCAAATTCTTTCACGTTCCATAGAATTAAAACCAATTGAAGACAAAGGAGGTCGTAATCCAGGATCAGCTATCATTTGTTCAACATTAATCACATTATTAAGAATTGGAATATCTTCTTCCATTGGAGAATTTGCAGTAGTTTGATTTTGATTAGGTAAAGATTCAACCTGAATAGCTTCCTGATTCTGACTTTGTTCAACTTCAGCTCGAGGACGTTTAGTTCTTATAATATACTTATCCATGCCTAACAATTTAAGTGAATTAACAAATAATAAATCAGTCAACAATCAAGAATTTTAGTGCTGCAAAAATCAAAACTGAATAGAATTGATCAAATTAAGCAGTATTCAAATTTTATCAAAAGTCGGTACCAATTTGGAACCCTAGAATCGCAATTTCAGTTTAAAGAAGAGGGATAAAAAGAAGAGCAGCATACCTGAATAGAATAAGCAAAGAAGCAATAGTAGAATGCGGTTGCCTTTTTGTTTTTGGTAGAAAAGTAGTAGTACAAACGAAAATCACAAATCAAAGCAGCAGCAAAAAAAGAGATAAAAAGGAAATAAAGAAGCAACAGCGCAAAAAAGAGGGAAGATGAAAAGAAAAGCAGCAGCAAGAATTTGATAAAAAGCAGCAGTACTAAAAAGTAAAATATATAAAGTCTACTGGGGTCTGGTGACCCCACATGCCCCCTCTAAATCCACCACTGCCCTTAGCACTTTTCTATGTAAACTGTATCTCCTTCACATAATCTTTTAAGTTAATATACATTAACTTCTATCCCCTTGGCACTTTTCACATCAGCACAGATTACATCATCTTTAAACAAACAATCTAGTTGGCTTATTTTAGCTATTTCAAACTCGCCTGTGAAGAAATCTCCCAACTCACAGCAGTAGACTTTTTTAATCTATCCATCAACATTTAAATTCACTAAACCAAAATTTGTGACTATACGCATATCACTATGCACATTATCCACGATATTATCATCGGCATTCACTTTTTTATACCTTGAATCTGAACATTCTTTGAAAGGTATAGAAGCCTTACCATCACCCCAAATTATAGGAAGCTACAAGTATCGACTTATAAGAGCATATGCAATTTATTCTACGGATTCTTTGGAATAACATCTGTTAACTAAATCCAACCTAAAAAATAAATGCATTTTTTATATATGTTAGACAGAGTGTTTTTCATTTATTTTTTAACATTTATTGATGCCAATGGGTTTGATCCCAAAACCTCGAGATAGAAAATCTAAAGATATGACCTTATCTCAATAGGGACATCCAACCGTTGTTTATTTTTTTACTTAAAGAAAGCAATGTTAAATTGATGGAGAAAAATACTAACAACATAAATTAAATTTACCTATTATACACGAGTACATATGCACGCCCAAATGGGCCTGCATTTAACCACAATGTGTGTGCATTTTTAGTTGTACCCGTGGTAGTAGATTTGATAGCAGCATCCCCATATTTGAACTCCACCAAGGCAGAAGCCGCAATTTTTTTGTTCAGATTGCAATAACTTCTTCATACCAAATCAAAATCAGGCGAGACTTCGATCTATGAACTCCCATCTAAATTACAGACAATAAGGAACACTCGAATACTTCATCTAGTGAACGTATATCGTAGTTCTCCATGGTGACTAACAGTTGTACTTAACAAATAACAGACTACATCCCCGTATTTGAACTCCGCCTAGACAGAAGCCTCTATTTTTTTTTGTTATATTGCAATAACTTCTTCATACTAACTCGAAATCGGGCTAAACTACGACCGATGAACTCCCACCTAAATTAAGACAGTATAGAACACTCAAATACTTCATCTTATCAACGTATAACGTAGTTCTCCATGGTGATTAATAGTTGTACTTCAAAACTAACAGACTATATCCCCACTTCAATGCTCACTGTAGTTCTCCATGATAACTAATAGTTGCACTTAGAAAATAGTAGACTACATCCATATGTTTGAACTCCGCCTCGGAAGAAGCCGCTATTTTTTTTTTCAGACTACAATCACTTCTGCAAACTAACTCAGAATCAGGAAAAACTTCGACCGATGAACTCCCACCTAAATTACGGACAATATTATACAGTCGGATATTTCATTTAGTGACCGTATACCGTAGTTGTCCATGGTGACTTATAGTTGTACTTAGAAAATAATAGGCTACATCCTCGTATTTAAACTCCGCGTAGGTAGAAACCGCTATTTTTTTGGTCCATACTACAGTAACTTCCTTATACTAACTCGGAATTAGGCAAAACTACGACCGATGAACTCCCACCTAAGTTACGAACAATATAGAACACTTGGATACTTCAGGTTATGAACGTATGTCATAGTTCTCCATGGTGATTAACTGTTGTACTTGGAATAACATGCTATATCCCCACTTTAACGCTCACCGTATTTCTCCATGGTGGCTAATAGTTGTCCTTAGAAAATAACAGGCAACATCCTCGTATTTGAACTCCTCCTAGGAAGAACCCGTATTTTTTTTCATTACACTGCAATAACTTCTTCATACTAAATCGGACTCAGGCAAAACTTTGACCGATGAACTCCCATCTAAATTATTGACAATATGGTACACTCGGAAACTTCATCTTGTGAATGGACAGTATACTTCTCCATGGTTACTAACCGTTGTACTTAGAAAATAACATGCTACATCCCCGTATTTGAACTCCACTTAGGCATAAGCCGTAATTTTTTTGTCTATACTGCAATAACTTCTTCTACTAACTCATAATCGGCCGAAACTTCGACCGATGAACTCCCACCTAAATTACGGACAATACGGTGCACTCGGATATTTCATCTTATGAACACACATTGTAGTTCTGCATGGTGAATAATAGTTGTACTTAGAAAATAACAGGCTATATCCCCGTATTTGAACTCCGCCTAAGCAATAGCCGATGTTTTTTGGTTCATACTGCAATAACTTCTTCATACTAGCTCGGACGAAACTTCGACCAATGAACTCCCACCTAAATTATGAACAATATGGTACACTCGGATACTTTATCTTATGAACGCGCACTATAGCTCTCCATGGTGAATAATAGTTAGAAAATAACAGGCTACATCCTCATATTTGAGCTCCACCTAGGAAGAAGCTGCTATTTTTTTTCCTTCAGACTACATAACTTCTTCAAAATAACTCGAAATCAGGCAAAAATTTGACCGATGAACTCCCACCTAAATTACGGACAATATCGTACAATCAGATACTTCATCTTGTGAACGAACACTATAGTTCTCCATGGTGACTAACAGTTGTACTTAGAAAATAACAAGTTACATCACCGTATTTGAACTCCGCCTAGGCAGTAGCCGCTATTTTTTGTGCATATTGCAATCACTTCTTCATACTAATCGGAAGCGATTGAAACTTCGACCGATGAACTCCCTCCCAAATTACGGACAATATGGTACACTCGAATACTTCATCTTATGAACGCACACTGTAATTTTCCATGGTGGCTAACATTTGTACATAAAAATAACGGGCTACATCCCCACTTTAACGTTCACTATAGTTCTCCATGGTGACTAATAGTTGTACTTAGAAAATAATGGGCTGTATCCTCATATTTGAACTCCGCCTAGGCAGAAGCTGCTATTTTTTTTCTTTAGGCTACAATAACTTCTTCATACTAATTTTGAATCAGGCAAAACTTTGACCGATGAAATCTCACCTAAATTGTAGATAATATGGTACACTTGGATATTTCATCTTGTGAACGTGCACTATAGTTCACCACGGGGACTGATAATTTATTTAGAAAATAACATGCTACCACATTCCCATATTTGAACTCCACCTAGTGCAGAAGCTACTATTTTTTTGTTCAGACTGCAATAACTTCTTCATGCTAATTTAGAATTCGGCGAGACTTCGATCGATTAATTTCCGTCTAAATTATGGACAATATGGAACACTTGAAAACTTCATCTTGTGAGCACTATATTTGAACTCCGCTTAGTGCAGAACCTGCTTTTTTTCACACTACAATAACTTCTTCATAATAAATCGAAATTAGGCGATACTTCGACCGATAAACTCCCACCTAAATTACGGAAAATATGGTACACTCGGATACTTCATCTTGTGAACACACACTATAGTTCTCCATGGTGACTAACAGTTGTATTAGAAAATAACAGGTTATATCCCCATATTTGAATACTATTTCTCTATGAGATGTAAAAGGGTATATTTGGAATTTCAAAAGGACACCGAGTAAATCTATTCAATAAATTCTCTTTATTAGTAATAAAGATAAAGATGTTGCTTTTTTCTAAAGGCATTTTTTGAGAAAACCAATTGATAATCCCAAGAACAATAGAAGAATCAAAAGTGTTTGTTTCAACGAGAGAGTCCTCCAACATATCCAATTTCTATGAATTATCATGGCTTATAACAAATTTATTAAATTCAGAATAATTATATAATAAGTGTGTATACATGCGAAGGAACAGAGTGAGTTGCGAGGAAAGCCATTCAGCCCTGCACTAGTTAAACCAATACACTCTTCAATATTCATTATAAATGTATTATGCACATAAACAATAATATTATACATGATCAGATTAAAGATGAATGATGTAATTAGTCGGGACATAAACATGATAACACACTGATGACAGTATGTTGGAAATGTTAATCTTAATGAAGTGAATTTATTAAAAAAAAACCCAAATAAAAAATAGGCTAATGGTAATTATGTATGAATCATTATTATAATTGAGTCATTACAAGTTTATAACGGTAATATATTTATGAATCATTATTATAATTGAGCCGTTAAACTGGCATAACCGTAATATATTTATGTGACATTATTATTAAGCCGCTAAAAAAGCTAATGGTATTACAATATTGTTTTAAATGAGAATAAATTAGAATCCATTAACATTCCATCACTTTAATAACGCATACAATTTTCATTCTGCCTATTTAAATGATAGATAGACAGAAGAAAAATGCTGAGAATAATAGACATTTTTCTTTTTCTTCTTCCTTAAACAAAACTAAACACACTAAGCAGTATTTCAAAGTGCAAATCAGAATCAACTTTGTCAGTGCAAACAGGTTGATATTCTTTTAGTTTATAGAGGCTGCTTTATCCTAGAGGCGGCGGAGTTTGTTTTTAAGGACTGCTTTGCACCTTTGAGCAGAACCTCCAAACGTCTTCAAGAGAGTGACAACGTACATGACTCAACTGAAGTTCATTGTTCCAACAATTTAAAGACGGTCCAGACAACAATGACTTCTAGTATGACTATTGATGAGGTTGCACCGACCTCAATGTTTTAGGTCCCCATGGTCGCTTATGTGCCCTTCAGATTCAAGGGCCTCCATTTCATGTGCTGGAGGCAAAAGATGGAACTTTTTCTAATGATGAGGAAAGAGGTTGGTGTGCTCACTGCAAAAAAGCCGATAGTACCAGAGAAGCCCACTGAAACCGATGCACAACATTTATAGATCTGGCAGGAACAAAACCAAAAATTGTCAAATTACACAGAGCAGGATTACCTCTACAAGAACTTCATACTCAATGGCCTGAGCAACGATCTTTACGACTACTAAAATTCAGAAAAGACAGCCAAGGAAACCTGAGAAGCAGTGCAAAAGAAGTAGGATACAGAAGAAGCTGAAGCAAAGAAATATGCCATCAACCTCTACCTCAAATTCAGATTACGGAAGACGGGTCAGTAGAGACGCAATCTCATGAACTTTAGAAAATAGTTCATGAAATCATCTTTGAAGGTATGATTATTGATGAAAAATTCCAAGTTGTTGTTTTGATAGATAAACTACACCCTAGTTGGAAGGATTTTAAGAATAATCTGAGATATAAAGCTAAAGAATATTCTTTGGAAAGCTTGATAACTCGCCTTCGTATTGAGGAGGAATCATGTAAACAAGATATGAAGGAAGAAGTGCTTGCTGTTACAGGAAACACTAAGAAAGTTGCAGCTCTGAACCCAAATCCTAAAAATTTTAAGAATTAGAACTGCAAGCTTAGTCAGAACCATAACAAATAGAAACCACCCCAGAAGAATGACTCCACACAGTTGTTGCTTTGCTACAACTGTGGAAAACCAAGTCATATGGCATGCAAGTGTAGGAATAGACCAAACCTTTCACCACAGGCTAAACTTACTGAGGAGCCTCTAAAAACTATTATTACTGATGAGTTTCACCTTGTTGGGGGATCAGATGGTTGGTGGGTATATACTGGTGCTACACACCATGTCTGTTATGACCGTGCTATGTTCAAAACATACACAGAGACTAAGAATAAGAAAGTGTTGTTGGAAGACTCTCACACCACTACTATTGCCAGGATTGGAAGCGTAGAGCTAAAGTTTCTTCTGGGAAGATCGTCATTCTGAAGGACATAATGCACACTCTAGAGATGAGAAAGAATCTTGTTTCAGGTTATCTTCTTAATAAGGCGGGTTTGACAAAGACTATTGGGGTTGATATGTAAACCATCACTATGAATGGTACGTTTGTGGGTATGGGTTATGCAATTGATGGTATGTTTAAACAAAATGTTGAATGTAATAAAATGTCAGCTTCTACTTATATGTTGTGTGATTTTAATATCTGACACTCTAGATTATGTCATGTGAATAAACATATAATTCATAATATGAGCACCTTAGATCTTATCCCTGAAATGCCATAAACTAATTTTGATAAATGTGAATTTTATAGTCAAGCAAAAATCACTAAGAAACCACATAAATCAGTTGATAGAGTTTTTGAACCTTTAGGTTTGATTCATTATGAAATATGTGAGCTTGATGGAACTTTGAATAGACATGGACACCGTTACTGTATCACTTTTATTGATGACTGTTCTGATTCTTATGTATGCCTTATGAAAAATAAAAGTGATGCATTTGATATGTTTAAATCATTTAAAACTGAAATTGAGAATCAATCTAATAAGAAAATTAAGAGACTCCGTAGTGATAAAATAACAGAATACAAGTCTAGTTTATTTCATGATTTCTATAAATTGCATGGTACAATTCATAAGAGAACAACACCTTATTCACTTGAAATGAACGGTAAAGCTGAAAGAAAAACTAAAACCTTTATCGGATTAGTTGTAGCTATCTTATTGAATTCAGGTGCAACAAAACATTGGTGGGGGATATTTTATTAACTGTATGCTATGTATTGAATAGAATCCTCAAATCAAAAAGTAAAATATCACCATTTGAAATTTTTAGAAATTATTAACCAAATGTATCTTATTTTAGAACTTAGGGATGTTTGACATATGTTCATATACCAGACCCTAAGAGAATAAAATTACCAAGCAGAGCACATGAATGCTTATTTATTGGCTATGTTATTAATAGCAAAGCATATAGATTTCATGACCTGAACACACATAATATAATAGAATCTAATGATGATGATTTTTATGAATCTAGATTTTCTTTTAAATTGAGAAATAGTGGGGGCACATCAAGTGACACCATGCCTATTAGAACAGAACTTAATGAGACTTCTGAAAATGAACCTAGAAGAAGTAAAAGAGCAAGAACAACAAAAGATTTTGGTCTATATTTTTGTGCTTTTACTACAGAGGAGGATCCCTTTCCAAGAGGCCTTATCTTCCTTAGATGCCAATTTTTGGCAAGAGGCTATAATGATTGAATGGATTATTTGGCACTAAGTAGATCTACCACCTGGTTGTAATTCTATAGGCTGTAAATGGGTACTTAAAAAGAAATTAAAATCTGATGGCACAATTGATAAATATAAAGCCCGTTTAGTGGATTTAAGTAAAGAGAAACTATAGACTTTTTGACACCTTTTCACCTGTAACTAGGATTACATCCATTCGAGTACTAATTCCACTTGTGTCTATTCATAATTTAATAATACACCAAAAGGATGTTAAAACCGCCTTTTTAAATGGTGAATTAGAAGAGGAAATTTATATGGACCAACCTTAAGGATTTGTAGTTCATGGTCAAGAACATAAAGTTTGCAAGTTAGATAAATTTTTATAGTTTAAAACAAGCACCTAAGCAATGACAAGAGAAATTTGATAACTTGATAATCTCACATGGTTTTAAAGTTAATGAAAGTGATAAATTTATTTACTATAAATCTAAGAATGACATTTGCACTATTATATATCTGTATGTAGATGATTTACTTATCTTTGGGTCAAACATTCATGCTATAAACAATGTCAAATCTTTGTTAAGTGCCAACTTCGATATGAAAGATCTAGGTGGTGAAAGTGTAATCCTTGGAATTAAGATTACTAGGTCAGAAAAGGGAATTTCTTAGGATCAATCTCATTATATTGAGAAGATTCTAAAGAAATACAATTACTTTGACCGTAAACCTGCATGTACACCATATGATCCTAGTGTAAAGATATTTAAGAACACTGGTGAAGGTGTAACACAATCTGATTATGCAAGCATCATTGGCAGCCTTTGGTATGCCACTGATTGTACTAGACCCGACATTTCCTGTGTCGTGGGATTATTATGCAGTTTTACTAATAGACCTAGTATAAAGCGTTGGCACACTATTGAGAGGGTTATGAGATACCTGAAATGAACCATGAACCTTGAGTTACATTTTGAAAATTTTCCAGTTGTCCTCGAATGTTACACCGATGCAGATTGGAATATCTTGTCTAATGATTCAAAAGCAACTAGTGGCTATATCTTTAGCATTGCTAGAGGAGATGTTTCTTAGAAATCTAAGAAAAAGACTATTTTGGCTCAGTCTACTGTGGAGTCTAAGATGTTAGTACTAGCTACAACTAGTGAAGAAGCAGAGTACTTAAGAAATCTGCTAGTTGAGATTCCTTTATGAGAAAAATAGATACGAGCTGTGTTGATCTATTGTGGTAGTACCACGACTATTGAAAAAGTACAAAACTGTTATTACAATGGTAAGAGATGACAAATTTGTCGTAAGCACAGCACTGTTAGAGAGCTACTCTCTTCAGGAGCTGTTAGAGTGGATAACATATGCATTGATGAGACTGGCCAGAAATAAATTCCTTAGAACTTATAAAATAATGGGACTATTGCTCTTAAATTGTTGGGTCATGCATAATGGTAACTGACCTAATGACTGGAGATCTCAAGAACCAGGTTCATGGGTAAGACCAAGTTGTAAAGTGATATTAATTGAACATGCTATTTTTATATTAAGAAGCATGTATTCTTGAAGTGATTAGAGGATGAGTTAATAGAAACTCTTAATGAAATCTATACTCTATTTGGAGTGGAGTACTACCTTCAGAAGTACTCTTGATAAAATCGCCTGTGTGAATGTGGAAATGTGGTCGTTTCCTATGGAGATTTGGCAAAATTCCTAGAGCATTCACTAAGCTGGGATAGACGTGCATGGCCATAAATGCATGGGCTATTTGATTGCACTCTAGAAAGATTGTGTGTGGTCTGATGTTAGGAATAGAGCTCAAGACTACGTGTCACTCTAGTAAAAACTGAATCCTATCCACCATGCAAAGGTTTAAGTCGAAAGATATGTTTGTTTATGCACAATCTTATGTTTTTAGAAACTGTTCGAAAAATATATTTTTTTAATTCAAGTGGGGGATTGTTGGAAATGTTTTTTATGAAGTGAATTTATTAAAAAAAATTAAATAAAAAATAGGTTAATGGTAATTTATTTATGAATCATCATTATAATTGAGTTGTTGCAAATTTATAACGGTAATATATTTATGAATCATTATTAAAATTGAGCTGTTATACTTGCACAATGGTAGTATATTTATGTGACATTATTATTGATCCGTTACAAAATCTAATGGTATTATAATATTGTTTTATATAAGAATAAATTAAAATCCATTAACATTCCATCACTTTAGTAACATATACAATTTCCATTCTGCCTATTTAAATGATAGATAGACAGAAGAGAAATGGTAAGAACAACAGATATTTCCTTTTTTCTCCCTTCAACAAAACTAAACACCTTGAGCAGTATTTCAGAGTGCAAATCAGAATCAACTTTTTCAGTGCGAACAAGTTGATATTTTTTCAGTTTAGAGAGGTTGTTTTATCCTAGAAGCGGCGCCGTTTGTTTTTCATGCACCTTCGAGCAGAATGCTGAAACGTCTTCAAGAGAGTCACAACGTACATGACTCAACCAAAGTTCATTATTTCCAACACAGTACAACATGTATACCATAATGTCCGAGGATCCTTAGTAGAATATATGAAGCATTTATATATGTAAATTAGCCTAATTCCATTTTAGGCATTGCAAATAAGTGCAATAAGATAGCATACTGTTAAAATTTGGTATATGATACAAAGTAATAAGACTATTTAAATGCAATAATACACAAGGTAAAACTCATATAAGTGATAAGATCATAAAGATCTGCTAAATAATTAATTTGAAGCATATATTATAACTTCAAAGTAACTAGCTACATGTGAAAATACAAGCATTACTCGTAATTTAGAGAGAATTTACTGAAAATGGAAAGAAACAATTAAGAGTAGAGATAATTTCAATCTACTGCAAGGTTGTCCATGTGTTTTGATCCAGAGAAGGAAAAACGAATTGAGTTGTTTAAGGAGCAAGAAGGGTAAAAACATTGCCCACCTTGTAAATTTTGGGCGCTTGGTAGCGTTTATTATAAACTTTACTTTTTTATTGAATAACAGTTGCACTTAATTTAGCGACCCAAAATTTCAAACACTTTGTATTTAAATATCTCAATTATTGAAATATTTGTATATAATATTTAGTTTGGCTAACTATGATTTTATAACCTAGTCAAACAATTTAATTTAATAACTAATTATAGAAAACTTATTTATGAAATTTTCTTAAAAAAATATACACTTCAGATAAATACTAAAAATGTGACCGCAAAAGGTTTTGTTAAAACTACTTTTTATTTAATACAAGTTGTGTAGATTTTTTGCAATTTGTATAGTTATCATATGAACACATTAATAAGAATTAAAACATCTCTCTTATATTAACTATAGAGTAATTAAACTAAGTATTTAATTAATTAAAGAAAGAGTACATAAGGACCCCTAAATTAAGGCTTGATTTAAGTGGAGTGTGGTAGTGTAAGGATATGGTTGTGTAAGAGTAAGATATGCACGTTCTCATGCATGGAAGGAGGGGAGTTTGTAAAATTGGCCACACATTTCCTAATACTATAAATACACACACACTCACTTCATTTCTTACCAAATCCTCACTTATTCTCTTCCTTCCTCCTTCCTTTGTGCATGAGTTATGGGGAGAGAATGGCCTTTGGCGGTAAGTAATATGCGATGACAGTGGCCTTCAGCCATGAGCAAGCATGTGAGTAGAGGTGATGAATGTGAGTGAAGAGAAGGAATGAGGCCTTAGGGACATAAACATAAGGGAGAGGGAAGAAGGTGACCGTGAGCTTTATGAAGGTGGAGGTCTTGGACGTGTAGTTTAGGGAAAAGAAGTGTAACGACCCATAAAATTTTATTAAATTTTGATTGATTTATAACGTATAAATTGAATGTTTGTGAAATTTTTAATAATTGGATCTTTAAAAGATAAAATGTTCATGTATTTAGAATACGTATTTAATTTGGATTTTTAAAAATTATTAATAATATTAATTTGCAAATAATTTATTTTATATTTGGATTACATCCAATTAAACATAGCAGGTGGTAAAATTTCAACTCATTCTATCAAAGTTTATTTCTTTGTGAAATTCTATAAAATTCAAGCTAGCCAATAATTGCTGATAATAAATTCATTTTCAAGCTTGAATATTTTTCTACAGAAAATTTCTTAATCAGCTTCTGAGTAAGACTGTATCTGTCGTTTTTCAAATTTTGGACTTCTATTGCCCTGTTTATCGTAATTCTGATCAAATAACAGCATTTTGGTGCCGATAATCGACTTTTGATCGGATGATCTTACAACTAATATCTGTATACCGTCGTGATCGTCTCTTCGTGCTGATCTCAATAGTATATTTATTTCTGTATTTTGAAGTCCGATGCACAACGGAAGCAATATAATGTTCGTTGTAACGGTACCTTTAATTGTGACTTTATTTCTTTCCTGGGTTTCAAAATTTGAACGCATTGTCCAGTCAACCCATTTATTTCTTTCGTAACTTTTGCTGATTCAAACGGTCATCAGTTTTACTTTTATTTTAGCCTTAAATTCAGCGACATTTTTCCAATGTTTTATTTCTGATGCGCTACACCGCTTCAATTAATTATGGGCAACGGTTCATTTTATCCTTGTAACTTTTGATAAATTCTTCGCCAGCTATTAGCATACCACCATTTCAGCAGTATAAACGTATAAACGTTATACGTTATTGTGCATTTATTTAATTCTAACGGCCCCCTTATTCATTCACATTCCATATGACTATATAACTTGCGGCCACGTTTCTTCTCCCCTTCATTTTTCTCTCCTACACTCTATCTACTGAAAGAAAACCCTCTGCTCCTCTCACCATCTTCCCACTTCCTCCTTTTACTCGGCCGTGACCGCTCCCTGGAACGCCACCGCCGCCTGGAACGCCACCGCCCACACTTCTCTCTCCCCTCTCTATGCCAGATCCATCACAGCCCCGTGACCCAGCTACCCGAAGCCATGGCGAACCCATTGACCACGCCTCTCACCGAAAGCACCACAACCAGCTCCGCCTTCCACCTCCACTCGGCCTAGCCGCCACCACAACCGGTCGTACTCACTACATCAGCCGCACTCCACCACCCAAGCGCACCTCCACGCTTGAACATTTAGCCCAGCCGAAGCTATCACCTCCACCAAAATCCTCCGCCCCTTCATCTTCCTCCTTTAGCCATTGCCGAACAAATCAACTCAGCTGCCTCTTCTTCACTTCCTCCAATAGCTCGGCCAGGCCACTCGGCCTCACCCACCTTCCGTTTGCCCTCCTGCCGTGACTTGCTCCTCCTCTCTTTCTAGCATTAGGTAGGTAGTATACATATAAAAAGGGGTTAGCTTATAATTTTATATACCTGTTTATGTACGTGTTGAGATTTGTTTAATATATGTGGTCTCCTATAGACTTTGCTGAGCTACAATTTTTTCCAGCAACAATGCGTATATTTATGAGAAGCATGTTTATAAAGTGTGTAAGGTGTTATATAGTACGCAATATTTAAATACATGTATTTGCTTTACAAAAAAATCTGTTGTTTACAGTAGATACTAGGTTGCATAAAGTTGTACATCAATGATTTTTATAAACATTGGTATATTTACTAAATTGTATGTAAACTATAGGGTGTATGTATATTTTACCAAAGAAGGATGTAAGCAAAGTTTATATTTATACGGTCAGTTATATATACAGTTTATGAATGTTTAAATTTTATGAATACAGTAGTTGCATGTTATATTGGTCTATCATAAAAGTAATATTTTATAAACTATACTATTTTATAAGTTATATTTTGATTTGGAAGGAAGGTTTCATGTGGTCACATAAGATATGTTATAATTTATATGCATCATGCTACAAAGGAATTTACGTTTGTAGGGCAGTTTGTATAATGGGTTTTTAAAAGTTGTTTATAACTTTCTGTCACATGTATACTCATAACCGCATGTAAATATATATGTATATACTTTATAGTTTTATATGATTTGCAAAATGCATTGTATTCAAATCTGTTTTACAGTTTTAAGTGTATATGTTATAAACCATTCATGCATATTTTCTGTTGCCCTGTTTCAGAGTCTGCATATAAAATTTTATTAGTATATATATGTCTCCATAGTTTATGAGATCTATTGCTTTATGACCACATTGACAGTAGTTATGTATGATTGTTTGTTGAATATATTGAGTAGTTGGTATAAGCCGAGATGTTGGTTAGTAAAAATAAATAAATATACATATGTAAATGTATATAAGTTATAACTGTATCTGATATTTTGGTATATATTTGTTTTGAACAAGTTAGTAAATAGGCTGATTTATATGATTATTTTAAACAAGTTATATTATGTATGTACTGTTATGGGGTAAAGTTTAGATGATAATTATAGATATTATATTGATAAGCTGGTGTATGTATTAAATTATATCAACTAAACCGGAAGGAATCATTTTTATATATTTTATATGTTATGGAAACTAGTCGTTCACTAAATAGTTACGGTTCAATACGTGCATTTACATGATATAATATGTTTAGTTGATAAATAGTTATGTTGCGTGTGTTTATTTATAAGTACGTATACGTGTATAGTTTTGGACAAGTTTTAGCTTACAAGTTCTATAGCCATTTTAATAAGGAATTTTGACCATTGCAGTTTGCCGTATAAATTATAGTGATAGATTTTACATATTTTACGCATAAGTATAACCGGGTTGTTCCTAGGATACATTATACATACGAGTTTAATTTAAACCATAAATTTTAGTGGGTGTGTGTTTGGTTTAAATGAGTTTAAATTTAGAATATGTTTTATATACGTAAATAGTTATATATATGTACATAACTTCACTTTTACCAGTTATCTTCATCGACCCAGTCCTGATTTGATTTCGTCGATTTCTAATTATCAGCTTTGATCATCGAATCGTGTCCATCTAGCTTTGTTTTGGAATTCGGATCGGGATTTCGTAACTCTTTTCTTTCAAGTCTTTCTAGCCTCGAAAGGTGAGCAATCACTCACGATTAACGTTCTTTATTTATTATATTTGATTTCAATTAAAACGTCAATTGAAATATGCTGCTGTTAGTTGTTTTACTGTATGACTGCTATTATCTGTATCTGTTCACCTATGACACCTGACACCATTATCGGTTAGTTATTTTTGTGATAAGAATACAGATTGGTTGATAATTGATTGTTTGATTGATTGTTGTGTAAATTGGATGTTATTAATTTTGTTAAGTGATAACTAGTTTGCTAGTTTAATCTGGGTTAGTATAGTTTACAAATTTAACGGATTTTATATGACGGACCTTGATTTATTAAAACCTGACCCCGCCATATGTAAATTTGATTAGTTAAATTTGACCCATTAATTGTCGTAGAAATTGATAAATTATACTTTAAATCCTTGAACGTAGTTGGATTAATTGTTGTAGTATTAAACTGAAATTTGAAATGGGATGACAAGTGAAAAACTGAAATGTAATAATCTATAATCTACATGAAATGATAGTGTAGATTCTAGAAATAATTATACAAATAACAATGCGAATTAATATGATTATTTCGGGATTATTTGATTTATCTATTGAATTGTTATTGATTGTTGTTATTGCTTGTTTACCATTCCTGTCATCACATTGCAAGTTCCCTTTGTTATGTTTGATTTTGAATTGAAATGGGTTGAATGATAGACTCAAGCGGTTTCATTTAATTAAATTGGGATTACGGGTGGAAATGTTATCCACCCGTATAAATTTAGTGTACGGATTGAAATGATAATATCCGTAACACTTGACCATATGATAAGAGAGATATGGTCTTATTAAATGTAAATTCTTAAATACATATATAAAAGGGTAATGATAAATATAGAGTTAATTATATCTAGTTAAATCAAGATTTGAATAAATGCATAAATTATGATAAATATTTACGTAAGTTTTATTTCGGATAAATTTTGCAATAATATTGAAAAATTAAGATTGGGAGATAAAGGTGGATTATTTTAAATGGCATTTTAGATAAGGATTTGTTTATTTAAATCAACTTGAAATTTATCGAATGGGATATTTCACGTTAAATAAATTATTAGAGATATTGAGTATAATGTAGCGTAAGGTCACCAAAATGACATTGAATCAAATAAGGGGTGTTCAAGACTAAATAATAATCATGTAAAAGAATCGAGATTCTATATGAAACTGTTAAATTTAAATTGTTATATTTAAGCTATGAACTATATTGAAATCAAATGGTTTAGAGATTTGGATATGTATTTTGAACCAAGATAGTTGAACTTGTTATGTAGATAACAAATTGAATTAGGTGAGATTTGAGTTTGAACTAAATTGGAAGTTTATTTAGAAATCTAGATTGGGAAAAATTTAGTTGAAATGTTGAATACTTAAAGCAAGAATCATATTGAACTAAAAGGGGAAATTGGGATATCCAAATCTGGGAATTATAAATTTAAGTGGATTTTAGGAAAATTTAAATTGATAAAATGAGATTGAATTTAATTGAAATGGGAAGGTCGGGTTGATGTGATCGGTTTGTTAAGTTGGGGAAATTGAAGTACTTTGTTGTATACGTCATTTAAAATATATAAATACTATTATTTGAAGTGACTTGATATTTGGGTTGAAGTATAAATTAAGTGAATGACCACGTGTAATAGTATATATTTCTACATTGTAGATAATTCTATAGACCCTTAGAGGATGGTTACCCCAAACATCCTTTCAGTTATATTGTATTTCAGTTGATATTTCACTTGAGTTGAATTTATTGATATAAGAATGTTAATCCTGACTCGAGTGTTTTGTGTTTGCTTTACGCTCGGGTCAGACCGAGTAATACAGAATTAGAGACTCACCTTTGGAGATTGGAGCTTCATTTGGAGATCCAACTATCGTTTAAGCTTTCAGTTTTCTAGTTGACTGGTTCAGAGAAGTCATCGGCTCGTACTGAAGACTTTTCTGTATTCAAGAGATTCTGATGTATTTTATTTCAAACTCTGATGTATGTAGTAGCTTCATGAACTACTATTTTTCTATTCCGCTGCATTATATTACTCTGTGTCTGTGATCTGTGTTTGATTTATTTACTGTATATTTTAAGTTTTGCCAAATTAAATTAACAATTCGGTATTTTGAATTATTCAAGTCGGACATGTACGGTCTTAGTGTCGATTTGAATGGTCCAAAATAGCGGGTCGTTACAAGAAGGATGGGTTTTAGTGATGTTTTGATGAAGTAGGATATGTTAGTTGAAGTGTGGTTATGATTGAATGTTGGCAGAAAGAGAATTGGTTTGATAAAAGTGAGTTATTCTTACTTTCAGGAAGAGATTCGGTTTGATAAAAGTGAGTTATTCTCACTTCTAATCAAGTTAATAAGTTGGTAATATCACTTAATAATTTCTTGCTAAACCACTTGTCAAAATTCTTGCTATATATTAGTAATAATAGACATTAACTACCTAAAGTTAAACCCTTGATTATATGCTTTAAAAGTATGTAGATAGCTAAAGTAGTTGAGTTACAAACCATTGAATTGTGATAAGTTCATTGAACATTCAAAGTGGACATATTGATTAGTATATATGTTAATATATGTTTAGTAGTAATATGATTTGAATTTGGAATCATATGTGTATATAAAATGGAATGATACTAAATATTGAATTGAACACGGAATTGTCCGTATAGCGATAATCGCTATAAACGCACTTTAAAATCCCTTAACTTTAATTTGTGAAAAGTAGTGATTTAAGAACATATTTTGATATAACTTGTTTTGGTTCATTTATATGCTTCTATACATTTTTTTAAAGACAAATCATATTTTTTTTGGAAAACTTATAGAAAACGCAACCAAAGTTATAAAAGTTAACAATAAAATAGTCATTATAACGACATTTTAAAATAACTTGATTTAGAGAAATAACATTTGTTTTTGTGGAAACTTTCTTAAAGGTTTCTTTAACTTTTTAACATGTAAATAAAAAATTATTTTTATGGTAAATTTTTTGAAGTTAAACTCATTTGATAGCTAGTAGAACGAAGAGGTAAAACTTATAGGAAAATAGTCGCTATATGAACACATCGGAAAAATAACCTGTTTCGAAAATTTCTCTAAAATAATTAAAAGATATTCTTTCAGATTTTTCTTCATGGATTCCAAGTAGCCAAAGTATATTAACTATTATAAAAAGAATGGATCTAAAATAAATTGTTTAGTTATTGAAAAATAGACACAAAGTTGTAGCAAAAATTTGATAAGTAATAGAACTTTAGCATCACTGATGCTATCTTTGTTAATTAAAGATATAAATTGTTCAAAGTTGATATTCAGAGCTAGTATTTTTATCTAATCTTGTAGGGTTGTTTCTAACTTGTAGTAGAGTGTTTTAAAATTGGTTTCATGTTTAAATATTGTTTTTAATAATTACATAAGTTTTGAAAAAGGTAATTAACTACGCTTAACTCTAAAAGCCAACGAATAGACTTAACCATTTGTGAGATTCAAGAAAAAGTGTCTAGGCAAGGCTTTGATGCAACCGGTGGTCTAACTTACTTGGCTTCGCTCTAGGGTGTGGAATAGTATAAGTTGAAATATCGGAAATGAGTTAAGCATACTTCAATAATGACTTCTATTTAGAAGAATAAATCCTCATTCTGCTATTCTATAAATTTGGACATTTATTCTGTTTAATTTTGATTTATGAGGTATTATTCAATTTTTTGAATGGTTGATAATAATGTGATATTATTATTGTTTGTTTGACTATTTGAATTATGCTCAGCCAGTTTATAAGCAATTAATTTCCATATGCATCGGTTAGGTAGATACGAACACCTTGTGATTATAATTTCATAGTCTGACTATAAGATGTTCAATGAAAATATTTGATCAAGTAATTTTGGTTTTTTATAATTTTAAAGATTTTTATCTTTTAATGAAATGGTTATTTGAAAGAAATAGAAATATTTGGAAATAAATATTTTTGAAGTGAGTAAATATTTTGAAGTGATTTATATATAAAGATATCTATAACACGTATTTTATAAATAAAGAGAATTTTGAGGATTAAAAACCAGTTGGTTTTAGATGGCTTTACAAAGATTCAAAGGAAATAGACAATAATGTGTTTGAAAGCATTTGTGACAATTAGTGCAAAATGATTTGTTACTTCGAGAAACAAAATGTTTTTTTATGTTAACAATGATTCAGGTAACCCATAACTAAAAAGTGGGCAGAAGTGTTAATGTAACTCTAGGTATAGTCCACTCTTTGATAAAGGGATATACTTTGTTTTTTTATTTTGGAGAGGCCGAGATCCAGTTGACTTATTATTGGGATAAAATCTCCCGATCTTGTTGTATATATTTTGATACGCTCTTATAGTAGAGTATTTTTAGATTTCCAAATAAATATATCAAATACACCACTGTATTATTATACAGAATAACTGATACTGGTTCCGAAAAAGTTTTGACTTAAATCTCGAAGAAAAGTGTGATTTGATATAAAAGATATATATTATTATTTCAAAGGGATTTGAAAAAAAACCGGGAATTTAGTTCAAGAGATTGTTTTCGAATAAATTTTTCAAAAGAGATTATTTTTTAAATAATAAAGGTAATTAGATTTTGGAAATCTAAATCTAAGGATATAATTGAAAAGGGTAGTTTGGGAATTAAATATTTATTTTCTTGTGCATTGTAGGCTCCTTGAGTCCTATTTGTCAATACGATAACTATGTTGGCTTAATCCTGTATCTATTGGGTACCCAGTTAGATAGGGGTACGTCGGTAATCACAAGTGGTAGTGGCGCAGCTACAATAATAATATATCGTTTTCCAGTTGATTATTTTCTAATTATCTTATGTTATTATATCTTTCCTGCTTACAATTTTATTCCGCATTTACATTTTGTAATAATGGCTATTGTTGTCTCTCTCATGAAAGTTGTGCAACAGTAGATTTATAGTAAATCTTAGTTTAGTATGTATTAAAGTACGCCTAGTAGAATAAATGATTAGAACCCTGATAATTTCTCTTATTAAAATTGTATCTTATACATTTATTATTGTTGTATATTAACCAAATGATATTGTGTACTAAATTGATAGTTTTCATTGGTAGTTTTGGAACGGGCAGGTTTTCGGCAATTTTAACTGGTCTGAAAATCCGGATCGTTACACTTGCTTTCAAATGCTACCATTTGGTGTAACAAATAATTACTTTTCTTATAGTGCTAACGTCAATAAATACGTGGTTATGCATACATGTTATATATAATTAAAATATCGTAGACAATTACAAATGCTTCATATAACATCAAATGTCACAAAACCATGCATAAAGACGTTATCCTCAATATAAAAGTATATCAAAGTAGAAATAGTGGAATCAACATCAAATTGGTGAATCATCCATATCTAGAAATCTTCTGCATAATTTAAAAAATCATCAATAAGTGAGGTATCACAAAGTATAGTCAGGCTAGCACACGATATTGTCTGTATATATCTCTCAATCTTAATAATAAAAGCATCAACATCCACATATAGGATAAGATAGGCTACCTATTAGTATAATAAAAGATACGAGTTCCGTTATACTTTGGACTCCTATCCAGATATAGTCTCATGTTCACATATACTAATAAATCAGAATATATCATGATGGGGGATTGACTGTACAATAGACATAAAGTACCAAGTAGAGACATATATACATAAATATGTGGTTCACCTAACCCTGGGTCACCATACTCATATCTATACTTAAGGGAGGTGTATCAATAATATATAACAATCCATGAATCTTTTAGAACCAGAAGGGAGACTAGTGGTTGTATACTCGATCTAGAGCTCAAGTTCACCTAACCAGATCTACTTCTACAGCTTTTGGTTACCTCGACGGACATTGTGACACATATCCACTAATGGCTGGTCTACGCATACCACATTCACGACCCAGCTTGGCTCCTATAAGTAACAGACAACAAGCTTATGCGACATAAGGGACTATATGGCACCTACCAAATGGGCCACCTAACCCAAATCCCATGATGTGCATCAAATATAATATCCAATAAAAGTGTTGTAGATCTAGGGCGCGACCCGAAGATCAGGACGCTAGGGTGGATTCTAGCCATATGGTTCTCTCTAGGGCCATAACAGGAGTACATCTTGATAGTGGCACACAATATAAATAAACATAAGGTGCACCTACCCTTCTCACACCTATAAGGACCTCACGTATGTACAATCTTGACATATTATTCCCATCACCTGAGTGTCATGTACTTGCAATAAATAATCAAATAAATATCAAAACATTGCCAATACCACGACATAATACTCGAACGTTTATTCATTTCTCATAGGTTGCACTCAATATCGACAATATTCAATATAACAAGTCCAAAGATTAATCGGAGAATTATTACCGAAAGTTTCATACCAAATGGTATTATAACTCAGTTTATTCACATTCCTTGCTACGTATAATTAAAATCATCATGAACAAAGTTTTACCAATAATAACAAAATCACAAATCGATGTAGAAGGACATAGTCAATGTATCATACAAAACAATACTCATGTCAATATTAACGGCGAATTATTTGTATGTCCAAAATCAATGATATAAAAGGAATATTAAATATGAGAAGAAACATTTTATTTAATATTTATGTTAAATATGTTAAAATAACTCTAATTCAATACTTTGTATTTACTTATATGAATTCATGAATTCCAATATCATCAACAAACACTTTAAACCCATCCAATAATTTAAAATAAGAATTTACCAAACCTTTATAATAATTATTTGATATAATAATATTGAATAATTTCATTTAATTATTGTTTAACTTAAATTATATTTATATTCACATTACTTGGCAAAGAAAAAGGGCATAAAGTATGTGTGTATATATATATATATATATATTTGATTATTTATTTCTATTGTTTTATTAATTCTATATGGATTCAGCCACCGGTTAATCCACCGATCGACCGCTACTAGTAGACGTACCGGTCACGCACATTTTCGAAGCAATTTTTGGCTTCTCCGATCAAATTTCAATCCAGCTATCACCTTTCTCTCTTCTTATTTGATGTATACATATATACATCTACGGCAACAGTTCTAAGCATAATATTAGTTTTATGAGTATAGATACTCACCTATGTACTACGGCTCCTTCTTCATTACTTTCTGCGCATGACCAAGCATCCCAATCCATGATCAATCACTCATTTTCTTCGTAGCTTTAGGTATTGAGTGATATCCAATTGCTTATTCTTGAGTTTGGTAATATATTATATTTATTGGATTTTAACTTAACTTTAGAAGAGGTGGATTTTAACTAGATTTTTGTTTTCTGAAGTAGGAAGTAAGAAAGTGATGATGAGGAGTATTCATGAATGAAAAATATGAAGACGGGTGAATATTCTAGACTTAAACAAGTCTGGGTAAAGAAATAACTAATTGAGGCTATATTTATGTGGGCTTGGGTTATATACATATATATATATATATATATATACATATATACAAATATATGTATGTATGCATGTACGTACATATATTATTAAAAATCCATTCTCTTTTCTTTTTATTTATAAAATTATTTTCTACTCATTATAAAGCACTATCAAAAATTAAAAAGAAAATCATATTATCATTGATTAAATAAATACCCAACATTATAAATAAAATCTAGAATTTATTTCTATATTTTAATTTATTTAAAATTTTTATATAGAGTATTCGTGTTTTTAGCCTATTTGTTAATTGATTTCCAAATTATTTTATTTCATAATCTTTTAATCAAATAATTATTCCTAAAATTATACAATCTCCATACTAATTGCTTTATTATAGATTTTCAATATGCCTTATTAAAACCAATATTATTCTTATTTAATCTATAAATATCCATTTTAGCCAATTAAATAGTTATTATTAACTTTATTACCCTTAAATACTGGATTGTTATGGACTTCTGCAAAAGAAAATTGCATCCTCGTAATTCCTTAGGAAGAATATATAGTAATGCTAATAACTCCTAGCCTAATTGTGTCACTTATATATTCATATGTGTGTGTGTGTGTGTATTTAAACGTAGAATAAACATTTGGATCAAACAAATTCATAATACTCTATATTATCTTGAGCCGGCACATATAGCGATTTGCATTAGCCTTTCAAGTATCACATCCAGTAACATAAAAATCAACGATTAAACCTTTCATTGGTGGCTCATGAAAAGATACATTCTATCTTTAAAATATTGAAATACTTAACTCAAGAATCACTTTTCAAATAATGACAATTTACATTAGTATAAGAATTTCATTTACTTCAAATATATGTATTCACCCAAATTGAAAATTACTTCTCATAATTTCATAATATTTTACTTTAACAAATTCATTTCTAAATTCTTTTCCCAAAATTCTCATTTTATAGACAATAAAATTCTAACCCAATTTGGATTCCACTTGGCTCAACTTCAAAATACTTTAATTAAAACCAAATCTTTCTCAAAAAGGTTTTTCTCCAAAATTTACAATCACAATTTTGATTTAAATACTTACAAAGTATTTTAAATATTAAACATTTTGTCAAAACATTATATATACGTATATATTATAGAGGAGATTCAAAATTTTACGTTTCAAAATTAAAATCATATTTCTTATTCAAAAAGGTTTAAAAATAAATATTTCCAAATATTTTATCATAAAATTCTGTTTCATACAAACTATCCTTTAGGAATTTATGGATCATAATATAATTTTTATAATATGGCACAATCCCAGAACCAAAGTATTCAAAATATAGCTCACAATATTTTCCATTACTTCATTTTACAAACAATGTTAATAACATTTCCTAAATCATTTATATAAGCAAAACTATTGTTAAAACCTCAAAATCGCTTACATATTACAATATTATATATATTATCAAAACATCATTCCAAAATGTATTTTCCTTAATCATGATATTTTTTTTATCTTTTCTTATCTATAATATCCTTTCATAATATTATATATTTCAAAAAAAATTAATATTAATAAAATCAAAATACTTAAGCTAAATAAAATATCTCTTATTCATATATACCGAAGTATCTAAAACTCCACAATTTTGATCGAAACATAAATAAATTATAATTTATTACAAAAACGTATATACGCCAATTGCTTTTCATTCTTACCATACATGAGTATACTCATATTCTAAAATTTATAAAAAATTATTTAAATCTCTTATAATTCTTTAAGAATAACGTACAACTCATTTATATACAAACCCCATTTCCTATCAAAATGTTAAACCATTAAGTGGTATTCTCTGACATCTTTTTATCATCGTTATTAAAATACACACGCACACACACAAATTTACTAAATATAGCTTCAAACATGTTTTTAATTCTAAATACTTCAAAAGTAACAAATATACCTCTAACGAAAACCTATCAGTTAATAAATACTTTAAAATTTCAAGTCATTTCATTACAAAAGTCTTTATAAAACTTTTTAAACCTTTCAAAAATATTAACATCATGGAAAAAATATTTAAACTTTTCAAAATGATGTATCCAAATGTTTCGTACCAGTGTTCAGGAATCCTTATCGACAATGTTGGTCAGACACACCGACTAAAATTCTTAAACCACTCAACGAACGAATTAACACAAATTTATTCCAAAACTTCTGTAAATATATAAACATGGATCCTTTTAATACACTAGGCTTTATAAAATAATTGTTAATTTATTTTTTAAAACTTAATCAAATATTATATTAAGAAATTTCTTATTAGAACACAAGCTTAGTTTTACACTAATATTTTCTAATAATGTATATCTTTATATAAATCAAGAATCTATATCTAAACATATACTTTCATTCATCTAAATATTCACTAATGCTCTTTAAAAATTTATTAAAATAACAAGCCATTTCAATAATTCAAAGGTCGTTCAATATTAACAAACATCAATCTCACATATTCATAACAACTATTAATAATTAAATTCATTTCACAATTTCAACCAATATATACCAATAATCATCAAATAAACAATAATCAAAATTAAGTTCAATATTATTTTTAACAATAATCACCAATATGATTCAAACAATTATCAACCAAACAAATATTCATAGGAAACAGTAATCAATGCACTCATCGGAAAATTTATTTATTAATTATCGTTGCATACTCTGGTCAGTATCAATCAAAATACAATCATTTAAAATTAACCCATACTAGAACTAGTCTTTAACATCAACACCAACTCTAATAGTCGTCCAACTCATCTATCTCCACTATAATAACTCTTAATTATCTATAAAAAGTTAAAGTAAAAATATCATATATATATAGAAAATAACAAATACGACCTTAGATGATTACTTAGTAATCATTATATATATAACTACTGTCCCTTTATTGTAAGGAACTACCCAACACACCTAAAGGGATAAGGAGTCGAAGTCGTATTTATTGTCTTGCTCTTATATATATGATGCACTGTTCTGAACCTGCTCTAATACCAAATGAAATAACCTACCTCTGTACCCATACTATCCGAGATTAATACCAAGTAACACTATCTAATAATATGGAGAATGAGGCTAAATAGGATACACACATGAATATTCCATTGGGCTAAAACTGGTATGTGTCAAAACATCAATTAAATAACTCACCTATATGTGTGCAGTATCAACATAAAGCAATAAACATGTGCACATCTAGGATATAACGATACATAATATACAGTAAATAATAGAGAACACAAATTCAGAATCGCAGTGATAATATATAATATATAACACATGTCTAAATTAGTAATCAAGAATATACATACATGAAGTACATCAAATATAATAACATACAACTAAATTATATGACTAGCCTCCACTATTCCAAGTAAACCCAAGCCGGTCTCATCGTTTCTATACCTGAAATGTCATGGACTGACTCGAGTATTAGTAAATAACACATGAGTTAAACTATGTCTAAATAAAGGGTTAATATACATAAGTAGCTCAATATATGCAGAGAATAATAATGTGATAACATCCATAACAACAATAAATTTGTAGTAATGCATAAATGGAGTATATAACTAAAATAGCATAGACAATAGTAAATGCTTCATATAACATATCACAAAACTATGCACAAAGATGTCATCACACAAATAAAAGTGTATCAAATCAGAAATCATAGAATCAACCATAAATGGGTAAATCGTCCATATCTAGAAATCAACTTTAAAATTTAGATGTTTTGTCAAAATAAGGCACAACACTCTTCGGATGTGTTTGAAGAGATAAAATGAAGAAAGTAAATGTAAAATGAGGCAGTTCTAACAAACACACCAATTAAGATATAAGAAAGAGTGCTGAAACACATGAATTTAGAGTGGTTTGGAGTATGGCCTACGTCCACCATGGAACGGTTGATTTTTATTGATTATAACTCGTTTGTTACAAAAGATTTATAACAGTACAATCGAAGTATAATAATAATTTTGGCAGAGTAACGGTGCAAGAGGCAAAAAAGTCCATTGTATATAGGTGTTTGGTCATTATTTATAGGCGTAGGCTAAAAAAATCTCGCTCTAAACTCGGATGGCTTCTTCTCTCATGTTGGTGGGCCCACAGGATCAATCGCTAGTGATTTCAACTCGATATAAGAGCGATATATGTTCAATTCATATCAATCATGAGATGGTCATTTTGGGATGAGATCGATCAAGCACATTCTTGAGGTTGTACGCAAGCTCCTGTGAAAACTTTGTGGCATTTGAACTTGTATATTTTGAGTTATGATCGATGCATATTTCGATTTTCAATGTGTAGTCGAGCTTGTATCGCTCGCGTTCATGTTGCTCTACTTCGTATCGATGCCATGCACGTGTTTTCTAGGTGATGTGGCGCTATTTTCTAGGATTGATCCACTGTTCATGCCGAGTGACCGAGTCTTCCTATCTTCTAGGCTTCCTTCATATCGATCCAAAATCCTCCTCTCGTATAGACCGACCACGCTCCACCTCATATTGAGATTTGTAGCTTGCCTCGTATCGATGGTTCTCTACATCATTCGTAACGGTTTTGGGAGAAACTTCGTGTCGATGAATTCGTGTCGTTATTTTCTTTCTTCCATCGTATCGATCGAGCGAACAATCAATATGAGTTGTGTTGCCTTTCTCTAATGGACACGAACCGGGGTAAAATCCTAGATGAATACAAAGGGAACTCCTTGGATGGATACGTGCTTGACTACTTGAGGGATGGTGTACGATGGATACGAAGTTGATTGGTTTCCTTGATTTTTCATGGATATGAAGGTGGTAAGGCGAGGTAGATACGAATAGGAGCACATCCTGATGGATATGAACTGGTGCGACTTTCTTGATGGATACGAAAGAGATGTGTTTCACACAAACTTTGATTGACCCATAACTTGAGCTCACGGACTCCGATTAACCTAAAAATTGGAATGTCAGCTTTCATAGCTTTGTTTGTTATATTATACCAATTGTAGCTCGATATGGACTCGACCAAAATTTATCAGTATCCATAATCGGCCTGTGTATAACCGATCTTCGAGATGGATTACCTCGGTTTCCAGTTAATTCCTTGGTGTCACGGCCTTGCCAAAAGGCGTGATAACATTTTCCCCCCAAAGCATGTCTTGTGTGAACATGACGTGCTTTGAAAAGCTGCAATCTTCTTTCTGAAAAGTTCTATCTGACCAGATGGACAGTCATCGTCTCTTCCTCAAAAGACGTAACCGTTGATTGTTTTTGGGTAATATAAAGACTGGGTTGTTGACTGCCAACGACTGTACTGTGCATTATTGTAACAGAGTGTTAAATGATAGCAAGCTGTTGTTCAAGGTTGTAATTGTCGTTAGGTGAGCATTCAATTCCTATGAATTTTGAAAGTTGAATGTTAATTCATCACATACATAAACGCATGTTAATCTGACTCCCATTAACATTCATATATTCACGAGTAGTTGACAGTTTTCCCGTATCGAATTTCGTATCGATCCTTTCCTGAATCGATGTGAAGTTCGAGTTGTAACAATACTTGACGGTTGTTTTAGAGTATCTCTTTGTATCGACCCTCCCTGGATCAATGTGAAAAGTTTTAAAATTGTCTTCGCATCGATGCTGATCAAGACAAATTTGGTGGATGTTTCAATGTCGTTTGTATCGACGGATACAAGTCCCTATGGGCTTAGGTCAATGAATACGAACAAATCCTTCGCATCGCTGCATTTCCCATGGATTCGAGCAGTTTGCATGAGCGTTGTCCTTGTGCTTCATTTCGGTCGTATGATGGTATGGGTAGCATTCGTTGCAGAATGGTTACGAAAGTTGTTTTCTCGTATTGGTTAGAGAAACTGCTTCTCACCAGACAGAGCTACTAGGAGACGAATGCCGTTCTCCTAGTATAAATACTGGCACTTAGGATTTTTCCTAGTTACTTGCGCACTTCTCCTTGCACTCGTATCGCTCCGAAAAAAATCAGAATCGTTCTAGCTTTTGAGTTAAACCTTAACTCCTTCAATTAACTACCATGATTAGGTAAGTAATTAACCAAATCCACCCCTAAAACGATGAGATTCGAATTCTTCACGCTATCTTATCCACGCTCGAGGCTGACTCTGTTGATGCAGAGGTTGGGGTTAGGCCGAAGTTTGATGAAAGGTGGTAATGGCTCTCGTGTTGATTGGTAAGAAGGATTGAGGAGGGATACGAAGGACTTGTGGAGGGATGGCCTAGTCCCGACTTCGTATCGGTGAAGGAGGAAGGATGAGTCCTATCGATTTAGATTGGGAGCACTCGAATCGATCTAGGTCAAGGGATTTCGTATCGATTAGGAGGAGATCTTCGTATCAATCGATGATGGGGTTTCGTATCGATTCGAGACAACCGATACAAAGGCTCGGACCTGTTGATCGATACAGAGGTGATATACGTGATCGATGCGAAATTGAACATACATGATCGATATGAATTTCCTTTCAGGAGATCGATACGAATGCACTTCTGATGATTGATCTGAACTCGTACTCTGATGGATATGAATTGCCTTCTTGACCAATGAATTGGAGTTTTTGGTGATCGATTTGAGTTGAATTTTGACGAATTTGAAACCCCTTTTGCACTCGAACATATGATTCTAATGAGCTTCTGCCTTGCATAATTGGACTTAACCATTTCACTGCATATTCGATTGCCTTTCGAAGCTCGTTGATGGAACTGTAACCTGATAACATTTAACGAATCTTAACTTGGATCAATCTACAAAGTCAGGATGTCATGGTTGTGATGGTCAGCGATGATAGTCGCTCCGGCTGAGTTCTGAAGTCTCATCTTTCAAATACTTTGCTAATCTTCATAGAATTTTCTTAAGTATCATACACCATTGCATTCCACAACACACTCATGCATTTCACTCTGGGAAAAACATGGGATTATTGTCATCTAACGGTGATTTTTTTTGAATTGATTAGCTATGGAACCTACAAGTTCACAACAACATGAGGCACACAGACCACCTTCTCCTACAGTAGAGGTGTCGGCTGCCACAGTTGAAGTCATAAATCAAGCTCTGGACGAGCTTCCAGGGGTAGCTTTCATCGAGAATCATCAAGATTTTGTTCCATCTAATATCTCCAAAGATATGTTGGGAAGAATTTGTACATGGCATGGATTGTCGAGGGATGATGTCTTATTGCCTAGGATAAGAGATAGGCCTCACACTCCCCCAGAAGGGTCCACCACTCTTAACAGATTCTCGTGCACAGCCGAGACACTCCCTCCATTCAACTAATACATCCGAGAAGTGCTATCTTACTTAAGGATTGCCCCATCACAGTTGCATCCAAAAGGTTACGCCCTGCTGAACAGCCTATTCATCATCTTCGTGGAGCACCTTTTATGACCCCCAACTCCAGAGGAAGTTAGATTCTTGTTTAATGTAAAGAGTCGGGGAGATAATGCCTCCGTCACGTTCTAGAGTGAGTCAGAAACTATCAAATTGTGATTGGGACTTGGACCAAACTTATCTACCTCAAAACCGAGTGGTTCTACGTTCGGTGACCAACTAGATTCGCTAGATGGTGGCTAGACAGAAGTAGGTGTTTCAATTCCTCCGGCGACTAATTGGTTAATCTCCCTTGTTACTGAGCTTAATGTTTTTTCCTCTTTACGACATCAATTCCATGACCCGAATATGCTCAATTTAGGGAAATCGTTAGGAACCTTCAGGAGTTGCCGACCGAGTTTAGAGAGATCGAGGCAGTGCTTACGGATAAAATCTAAGGACTATTGGGCTAATCGATAGGGGTCAGAGTAGGACTTGAAAGATCTCTTGGGGCGACTCCAGCGAGACAAGCTAGACAGAGGACACCTAGAATTGTGACCACCGAGCGAAGTGACAAAGAGGATACGCATATTGAGGATAAACCCACAACCGGACCTCCGAATAGTTCTCAACATTCAAAAGGAAGAAGGAAAGGTAAGGAGGTTACTCATAAACTTCGTAAATCCAAGAGACGAAAATCCATGGTTGGGCCTCTACCAGCCGCAGGTGTTATGATTTCGGAAGCTCCTTCCTCACACATGGAGAGCCCTTTTGAGGGACATGCGGATATTCTAAATTCGAAGGACGTGTCCCTCCAATAAGATACTAGATTGGAAGGGTTTCAAAGTACTTTAGATTTAGGAGAGCCAACTCCTTCGAGTAAGGCTGATACAACCGGTTGGTCGTAGGGTTAATACATACATGCATACACTTCACGACATCACATACTCAATATTCACATGTTGTTCAATCTTTGAAGTTAAATAACTTTGCCTTTCTTTTAATTTTGCAGATCCGATGTCGAAGAAACCGTTTATACTTGGCAATCTCCGCGCAACGTGCGAATCTTCCAGCTCTTATACGAAATCTTATAGGCGTGATTCTGACTATGAACGCCACCATTCTAGTCAAGAGTGGGATTATTATGATAGAAGAGAGCCAGAGAAAGGGAGAGGGAATGATAAAGAGAGAGGCGACATAGATGCTTCTCTCGATCACGCTCTCCTCCACCCAGGGTTTCGTCGCCACCTTCCAGTTCGGGGACACAAACTGTTGTGACTTCGTGCCAGCCGGTGCCTTCAGTAGTTCCAAGACCCGGCGAACATCGCCGTACGACCGAGGCAGTCACCTCTATTGTAGCTATTTCGGCGGTTACATAATTGGCATGAGGAAGCCGCTCGGATAGCCCAAATAAAAAAAGAGTTTTTGACGATATGCTTCGATGGTTTCCATTTCCCTCCAAATTTGATGATGCCGTCGGATGGAGCAGGATAAATTGTTCACGATCATGTCTACCATGCTTTTAGTCAGAACCGAGAGTGGAAGAAAACTGCTGAGAAGGCCTCGGCTATGGCATTCGAGCAAGCCAAGAAAATTAAAGAGCTACAAGAAACCATCACCCAGAAGGATCAGATCATCACAGTGCTTACTGGAGAGAATGATACTTGAGGAATTTTGAGACAGAGGCCTTGAAACAAGTTGATGAGGCCAACAAGAAAATGGAGTAGATGCGATAAGAGCACTTAAAAATGGTGGATGTTATAGGACATAGGAACGCCACAGTCACTGCAGAAAAAGATAAGGCACTCCAAGAGTTGGCGGAGCTTAAAGCGAAATATGAGGAAGCCGTTAAGGAGAAAGATGAGGTTAACAAAATTTCCCAAGATGCTTGCAATCAAACTGTAGAGACTCGGAACGAGCGAGATGCGGCGAAGTTGAAGGCTCGAGAGGCCGTGGCAAGGATTGAAATCGAAGTCGGAGCAGGGGAGGCCAGGATTGAAGGTAATATGGAAGATCTATTAATCACTTATAACGCCAACGTCCCGAGATATCGCGACTTGAGATGGCTCAATGATTACCCGACTCACCTACATAATGCCTGACGCTGTTTTTTGGTTGATGTGAAAGAAAAGCATCACACTGAATCCATTGGTGAGTTCGAATTGGAGAACCGGGTGCAGACCGAGGACAAGAGAAGAGTTCTCCACGATGCCACTATCATATTTAAAAAAGAGAGACTCGCTACTCACCATCCGAAGGTTGGAGAGGGTCCTATGCTAATCCATCCTGAATCTACTCCTCAGGACGATCCTCTATCTATGCCTGCATACGACCCTGATCAACTGCATTTGTCTCTGGCTTGCGAGCACATCTTCGAAGGAGCTCCGACTCCACCCTTGAACCAACCCGAGGAAGGTATTCTGAACAATTCTCGAATTCATTCTAAGTCTGGAGTATTTTCAAAAGAAATCGCTAATATTTTCTCTTATCTTCATGTAGTGATAGAAGCTGCACCGGCCAAGCCCCCTGCAACCCAAGTCCAACATCAAGAATAGAAAGCAGTCGTGACAGAAGCGACGAATACCACAACTACTGCATCAACCGAGGAAGTTCATCTAGGTGCTTTTATCTTCAATAACAGATGGTGGAAGAGCTCCTCGGTCAATAGAGCGATCCACTTACAGATTTTCCTTTTGTCACTGGCGAAGGCGTTTTCACAGTTGGCTCTTCGACCCCGACTGCCAGCATCCCGCCGGACACTTAGGTAGCCTATGATGAGGCGATAATGGTGGAGATTAATGCCGAGATGGAAAGTGCCGTGCTGGGTAGTAGTATGGAAGGTGGTATGCCAAGTCCGGCCCGGCTCCTTTATGCGTGGTCTCTTCGGGTGGTACAATCATCATCATAGGGGTACCCCTGTGTCTCCCTGCATAGAAAGTGCCCCCGTCCTTCCAACTACACACTCCAAAAGCGTTACAATTTCCATGAGTTTGAAAGAGGAGATTACAATTCTTCCCTCAGATGGCAAGAAATGGGGTAAAGGAAATGTTAGATGATGATTGCTTTTTACCTTTGACACTTTTATTTAGTTAGAACTAAGTTGTTCTGAGACGAGTTTGAGTGGTCGGATCACACTCACTCATGTATTGACAATCGCATCCACAATCTGGGGATTGAACTCGCATGCGGGCGGTTGATCATGCCTACTTAATGTTTACATTTAAGTCCATGTCCGAGGACTTAAGTTGTTTTTCGGGTGGTCACTCACACCAGTTTTAATGATCGAAATTGCGTCCACACTCAAGGGACAAAAATTGAATTGTTGGAAATCGGTTCATGCCTAATTGGCGTTTATACTTCAGTCCATGCTCTGGGGATTTACAGTTAATTGGTGAGCGGTCGGTTAACGCCCAATCTATGTTTATACTCCAATTCACGCTTTACGAATCTGGAGTTAGCTAACAGATGGTCGATCACTTCTGTTTTAAGCTTCTAGTATCTCGTTCACACTCTGGGGATGATAAATTGATCAGGATCGTGGATGGTCGGGTCACATCCACCCTGAGTAAACAAGCGAGGTCATGGGTGGATGGATCCACTCTCCTCGAGCTTGTGAATGTGGAAAGAGAGGTCGTTAGATGGACGAGTCCACCCTCGAGCTTATGTTTTGTAAGTTTATACTCCAGCTCGCACTTCGGGAGCCGGAGTTAATTGGAGGATTTTCGTGTTTCAATCCTTTTTTGGCTTCAGTGTGGTAGTTTGCCCCAAGCTCTGGTTTCATAGTGAGTGACCAATCGTATCACAACCACTCCCTATTTGAATAAGTCCCACAGTAGGATGGAACTTAGCTCTCTGTGCATCACGATGGTCGCGTGTTGAATTTCAAGAATCACTGCTCTGACTCAAAGAGATTGCATTTTATTGCTGAAATAAGAAAGTACAGAAAAATCAGTTGCGTTATTACAAGTTCAAAATTATAAATGCGTAAACAAAAAGTTAATGAAAAACAAACTAAATGAATAAAAAAAGCCTATTATGTGTAGTAGCGAAGAAGACTTTCGCTGTTCCAAGCTCTCGGAAAAGAGAGACCATCGACGATTGATAATTTGAATGTCCTGGCTTCGAGTCTTCGTTCAATAACATACGGTCCTTCCCACGTTGGCTTCGTATGCAAAGGGACCAGGTAAATTCCCTTGAGCACAAGATCGCCAAGTTCAAAGGTTTGGGTCGAACCTTAGCATTGTACTATCGAGCGACTCGACTTTGGTGTGCGGTTGCCCTCAAATCAGCCTCTTCACGCTTCTCATCTAATAAGTCTAGAGATTCGAGAAGTAATATTGCATTTGTTTTTGGATCATAGTAAGCCACACGATGAGAAGGTACTTCCAGTTCGACCAGAATGACAGCTTCGGAGCCATAAGAAAGTTAAAATGAAGTGTGGCCAGTCGCAGACTTGTGGATAGTTCGATATGCCGATAGGGCCATAGGAAGCTCATCGACCCATTTGCCACCGGAATTTTCCATTCGCTTTTATAGAATGTGTAACAACCCTGTATTTTGTGATTATTTTTAATTGTATATTTTAATTATTTTAATTTGAATGTTTGATTTAAAAACCTTATTTTATTAATTAAAATGAATAAATTTTGTTATTTTAAATATAAATTTTTATTTTTTTATGTGAATTATAATTCCAAACATGAATAAATAGAATATTTTCCAAAAATGTGGATTTTGGTCAATTTGGTTAAACTTTAACTTTTAAATTTAAAATTCAAATATTTGAATTTTTGAATTTTATGTTTTATTATGAAAATAAATTAAATTTCAAGAATACTGCTTTTCGTTTCGTTGAAATCCGATTTGTATCGTGAAAGTTATGCTTTTTACAATATTGTTTGTAAATTGATTTATTTAACAAAATTGTCTATTTAAATTTATATAAATCATATTTTCTTTGTCATATCATGTTATAATTTGTGTATATTTGTATAAATGACATGTTATGTATATATTTTATTTTTAAAATATTTTTATAAGTGTAGTTATAATTATCAAATGTTTACTGTATATTGTTCTCAATTTTTAAATTTTAGTTTCAATTAGTAAACTATTTCTTTATTTATTTTCTATTTTTCCTTAGAATAATTATTCATTTTCTTTTTCACTTTATTTTGTTTCCTTTTTATATTTTAGTTACTGAAATTTTATTTGGTTTATTTTAATGGAAATACAAAGAGTCGTAGACCTTTCATTTCCATATGACTTTTCATTTCACCATTTGCCTTTTCATTTCTTTCTTTTATCTTTTCATGCTTGGCCATCCTTTTCTTTTACTTCAGACGTGACTCTCCTTTTCTTTTTCACATGAAAATACTTCTTACATCAAAAAACTCACGGCCAAGAAAAATTGTAAGCCATGGCTTCTTCCATTTTCTCTTCTTCTTTCCACATTTTCTATTGAATTTTTGCCTTGTTCTTCTCCTTGCTTTGCTCGGCCCCACTCTCCACCATCTCCATCGATCGTCACCTCCTCCATCTACAGCAGCTCCTCCTCCCCCTCGTCTGCCAAGACCAGGCCATGCCATCCAAATGAAATCACCACCTCAACATTGCACAAAATTCCACTAAGCATGCTAGCCGAGCCACATATCTTCACATCCCCTTCACTTTGCACTTCGGCCACCCCCTTAGCCACCCCACCAGCCACTACTCCACCTCTAGTCACAGCTTCAGACATGTCCTGACCTATACCATGCTTTGGCTGAGCAAATTGACCCTTTGGCTGAGCCTACATGTTGACAGAACCTACCTCTTTTGCCTTGTCCCTTTGTTTACCCTATGTTGTAACTCCTCCTCTCAAACACTTGTGTAGTCGTGCTATATTGTTGCCATACCTGACCCAAACCCAAGCTAAACATGATCATGGCCGAGCAAAAGATCCTCTAGACCGAGCACTAGTGTGGTTGAAGGAAGGTCGAATCTTTTTGTCCTTTGTTAATTTCAATTTTCAATTGTTTCAATATTGTTTTGGTTGAATATTCATATGTATGTTGCTTTGTTTTATTGGTTGTTTACAGTATCACCATCTTGGCACTCTCCACTCACTTGAATCCTTAGTCGTGCTATGTCGTGCTATATCGTGCTTTCGGAAATCTATTCTGTGTAGTTTGATTTGCTATCTTGAGCGTAAAAAGGTAAGTATTCACTCATGACATTTATACTTATATAACTGTGAATTGAAAGCAAGTGAATCTGTAGAATTATTATATCATGTTATACCTGCCTGTGATTTGAATTATGTGATGTTAACCCTATTATAAACCTATCAAATCATTTGTTACTCCTATATGTTGCTATACTGTTCATTTATATCTGTTTATCACACTTCAAGTTCCCTATAGAATAGGATCACTATGGGTTGAAATGATACATACCCGAACGGACTTTAAAATAGTGAAAAACCGTTATGGGTTGAAATGATAGGCCTGAGCGATTTTTATTTATTTTTATTTTACTTGGGATTGCGGGTTTGAAATGATAGAACCCAGATTTTTCTTTGTAAATTACGGATTGAAATGATATATTATCCGTATCACTTGACCTAGGTTAGAAAATATTATACAGACCCGTGGTTATTTTATATATAGTTTTTCTGTAAATTTTTAAGTATTTTAAAATTATAATTTATGATATTTGATTTAAATTGAATTAAAACTGATTTTTATAAAGGATTTGTGATTTTTCTACAAGTTAAATAAGTGAAATAAATGAATGGTTATGTTGAAATTGAAATATAACTTGTGATTTTTTAAAAAATGGAGTTTAAGTTAAGTAAATAAAATATGATAATTTGGTTTAAATTTGTATTTAAAATGAATTAATAAGTGTTATTGATTTTTCTATGAATTAAAATGGTTAAATAAATGAATGTTTTAAAGTGTAATTTGAATATAACTTAAATATTTAAATGTGAAATTTGGTTTTAAAGATAAAAGTTAATTTAAGAAAATAAAATGGAAATTAAGTTTATATTTTGAAATGGTAATTAAAACTTAATTGTTAAGTTAATTTTAAAAATGCAAACAATAGAAATGTGTATGCTTGAATTTAAAACGTGAATTATTAAAAAGTTTGATATTTATTTGTAAAATATACTTTATAATTAATCATAAATTAAAGGGTATTCAAATGACCATTTTAAAGTTGGAAATATGGATTTTTTTTATAAGTTAAAAATGGTTTAAATTAATTTAATTATTGCTGAAATTGTATTCAAAAGCTGGAAATTTAATTAACAGCACATCAGAAATGCTATCATTTCGAAAGTTAACTTAAAATCTATTGTAAAGGATATTACAGCACTTTGTAAGTGTTGTGGTTGATGCAAGTGAACTAAAGGATAAAATTAACTAAGTAATATTACAACAGTTGGTAAGTGCTGTAGTAGCAGAAACTAAACTAAAATCTGAAATTAATAAAAGGGCTATTATAGCACTTGTTAAGTACTGCAGTAGGCTGAAATGAGATTTTTGAATATAAGTGAACTATTACAGCAGTTTTTAAATGCTGTCTTTGCTAAAATGAATTGTTTTCAAATATAATCCACAGCATTTTCTAAGTGCTGTGAAAAGCTGAAATTTCACCGTTTTAATGTTTTTAACTAAATAAATGAACTCTAAAAAAGCTAAAATTTTAGGAACTGAATATTTGATTGTAAGTGTAATAACTTCAGTTTAAATGGTTTAAATGGTGTATTTTGATTTGAAATATAAACTATTTTGAAATGTGATTCAGAATGGTATTTAAAATAAAGATGAATGAGTTTTGAAAGAATATAATAATAGAATTTTTAAATGGTTCGTTGGGAAACTGAATTTGAATTGAAATTGATGGTTTGAATTGAATTAAATTGGAAATTTGATAATTTGGGTTTGATTGAACAAATTTGTAAAATGAAAAGAATTTAATGAAGTTATCAAATGCATGATTTCGAAATGTTATGATTTTCAAAGTGTAATGATTTCAAGTATTTTGGTTTTGAAAAAGTTATAACTTTGAAAGTATTACGATTTTTGAAAAGTGAATATATGTTTGAAATGGTAATGATAAACTATTTGATTTGAATATAGTTTTGAAATAAAATGGTTTTCGTTTTTGAAATATAAACTATTTTTGAAATGTATAACCACCGATTATGATAACGATTGGTTGTTAAAAAGAACGGGATCGGATATGGACATACTCTCTATCCATACTGAAAACCACTTTAACAACTGTGTACGCGGTGGAGATTCCAAAACGAAGTAGGACGGTGGCGACGATCCTTTTGAGGTATGAACATGGACTCGACTCCCATGAGTTGGCATAAGGTGGCTAAAACAGGAGCGATCGACGGGCCAAGTGAGGTAGCTCCTCCTATCGGACACACTTCTTCGATACTATACTCTTACTTGTGGTTGATTTGATGGCCATCCTTCGATTTTGATTTGGGAGCGTGTTCCAAGGAGGGCGGTAGTGGCTGCTATGCGTTACCACCAGCCCAGAAGCGTAATTGGTATATTTACCCTGGCATTGCCTAGTCGTGCCGTGTCACCTACCATAGCGAGCCTTACTACGAGTTTGTTTTTCTCCCGTAGCCTTTGGAGTATTTAGGGTAGCCTCTCGATCTGGAGATACGCTGATACTGGATGGACTACTGAGACTATTACGTGTTGGGGGTTATATGGGTAACCCTTCAACGCTATTTGAAAGTAAGTTTATTTTACTGCAGACATTATTATAGTAGTGCAATATTACTACATAGTCAATAGTTTAACGGATCCTTAGAGGATGGGCGGTCCCAAGCATCCTTTAAGTCACTTGTACTTTACTGTAGTTCACTTGAGTTGGTTTACATTGTATAAATATGTATCTCTTTACTCGAGTGTTTTGTGTTTTGCTTTACGCTCAGGTCAGCCTGAGTATTCACAGCTTAGCTTTGGATTTCTCTTTCTGGAGCTAGGAATCGTTGGAGATTCTGCTTATCTTGTTATTTATCTATTTCAGTTTTAGTTGTTCTATTTCAGCTCTTGTATTAGTGCACATATATGTATTTGAGATTTCTATTGTATTTTTTTCATACTGATATTATGTATTTGTTTTGAGACTCTGTTATAATAGCTTCATGAACCACTATGGTATTTTAATTTCCGCTGCGAGTTATTCTGATATTTTTGTGTCTGTGATTCTGTGATTGTTTTCATTTGCTCCAAATTTTATTACAATGCGGTATTTTGAGCAATTCAAGTCTGGCATGTGCGGATGCAAATGGCTGAAAATATCAGGTTGTTACAGAATGGATTTGATAATTTTGTTAGCAGCTTCGACCTGTCCATTTACTTGAGGGTGAGCAACTGCTGAGAACTTCTTTTGAATATGGAAATGTTGACTGAAGTTCTTGAACTTGGCACTATCGAATTGGGATCTATTGTCAGTTATAATGGTATGTGGGAGGCCAAAATGAAAAATGATGTTGCGGACAACAAAGTTGATTATTTTCTTCATCATGATGGTAGAAAGGGGCTCAGCTTATGCCCATTTGGTAAAGTAATCAACTGCAAAAATGGTGTACTTCGCACCACCTTTAGCTAAATTGGTGTTGAACTAGTACTCGTAATGCGCCCTTACACTCCTCGGTCCATTCAAAGTTCTGCTTTCCTTTATTGATCAAATTGAAGAAGAGAATACATTTATCGGTGCATTTGGAGATTAACGCCGCTACCTTCCCGTTGAGGCGTTGCACTTGATTTATAGTCCTTGGACTTTCGAGATTCTGAATCACCCAGATCTTCCCTGGATTGGCTTCAATTCCTCGAGCATTGACAATGAATCCAAGAAACTTTCCAAAGGCAACACTGAAGTGACATTTCAACGGGTTACGCTTCATTCGGTACTTTTGGAGGACACTGAACATTGTTTCAAGGTCTTCGACATGATTGATGGAGAGCCACGACTTTACAAGCATATCGTCCACGTACACTTCCATAATTTTCCTGATTCGGCTAGCAAAGATTCGATTAACAAGTCTTTGATAGGTTGCCTCGGCGTTCTTAAGTCCGAAGGGCATCACTTTGTAACAGTAGCGTCCAAGATCAGTGATAAAGCTGGTATGCTCTTGATCGGGTAGGTACATCAGTATCAGATTGTACCCGGAATACGCATCCATATAAGACAAGAGCTCGTGTCCAGCCGTTGAATCTACAAGCCGATCAATTCTAGGAAGCGAAAAGCTATCTTTAGGGCATGCTTTATTTAGGTTTGAGTAGTCCACACAAGTTCTCCATTTCTCTTTTGGTTTTCTAATAAGCACTGGATTGGATACCCATTTTGGATATAACGCATCTCGGATAAACCTGTTCATCTTGAGTTTATCCACCTCTTCTTTCAAGGCAGCAGAACTCTCTAGATCCATACCATGCCTCTTCTGCTTGACCGGGACATGCCGCGGGTCAATATTCAATGTATGGCTCGCAATGTGTGGCGAGGTCCCACACATGTCTGAGTTGCGTCCAAGCGAACACGTTAATGTTTGCTTAGAGAAAATTCAACCAATTCCTCTTTAATATGCTGGCTTAGCTGAGATTCGATCTTTATCATCCTGAAGTCATCATCATCATCGATCAGAATGTCGATCGTCAACTCTACCGAGGAAGCCTGATTTCCTTTGATTTCCTCCTCATTATCATCGTCTCTTGGATTAAGATCTTTTAGGAATTGGCTGTGGTGCCCGAGCCTAGGCCTAGGTGTTAATTGTCTAATGTTGGTAAAACGGACATAGAGTGATTCTTCTACGTCCTTGCCTTTCTCTTTTCGCTATGCCTCCCGTAGCTCAGTAAGATAATAAGTGCACCCAGCCGCCTGATTTCGTTAAACTACTTCAACCCCATTGTTAGTAGGAAATTTGAAAGTTAAACACCAAGTGGCAATCGCTGCCCTAAATTCAGCCAGGACCGGTCGGCCCAAGAAAGCATTGTACGGCGAATTAATATCCAACATAATGAACTAAAACATCTGGACTCTCCGGTGTGTTCCAACTCCTAACGCCACTGGTAATTCTATAATTCTAGAGGGAATAGTCGCACTTCCATTGAAACCATGTATACGGGAATGGCACGGCTTCAGGTCATTTGCTTCCATTTTCATTTGGTCATATTCTCGCTTGAAAAATATATTCACTGAGCTTCCACTGTCCACTAAAATCCTCTTCATCCAAGTAGGACCTATCTGAGCTGAAATGACTAGTGGACCAATGGTAGGGCTTTGACTCTATCGGCATCTCGGTCCCATAAAACGATGTCGTATGTCATCGTATTATGTTGTTTAACCAGAGCCCCATCATCAAGATTACTGCAACACCTGAAGTCTGCATGCCTAATAAACTGGCATACGACTCCAATTACCCCAAGCTTCGATCCATTGGATGAGGACCACAACTAACAGTGTTAATCACTAACCTCCTACACGCGGGTTCCTCCAGTCTTTCCTTATTCGGTACTTGATTCTGGTTTTATGGGCTTGCACCTCCAGCCTACAGCGCCTAAACAAGTTGTTTTAACTTCCTATCTTGGATCAACTTCTCAGTGATATCCTGTAAATGGTGACATTCATTGGTATGGTAACCATAGCAATCATGGATTCTGTAGAATTTCCTAAACTGAATCTGCTTATCGGTCGACTGCTTTGGAGCAGGCTTCTTGTATTGGCCAGTATTACAGGTTTGCAAGTACACATTCTCCAGGGATGTATTTAAAGGAGTATAGGTATCAAACATGGGAGCTCCACATCACGATCTGCGATTCTGATCCTGCTTCTTACCCTGATTTCCATCGTCTTCCTGCTAATTCTGCTTATTCTATATATTTAGCTGCACCTTTCCTGAACTCTCCCTGGTTTGTTTCACAACGACATTGCTCTGGATTCCTTCGACACTGGGCCCTACGTCATCCTTAATCTTAGAATGTTCCGCATCCTCTCTCCTCAAGAACTGAGCTGCCCTGGGATAGAAGCGGTCCAATGACGCAGGGGGTTTCCCAGCCAACCAGTTGCTAAATTCGAAATTAGGAGCGATTCGCTTAGTCGGTGCCATCAATATTGAATTATCATTAGGGTCACTAATCTCTGCGCAAGCGGCATGGAACCATTCCAAATAATATCTAAGTGTCTCTCCAGGAGCTTAAGTGACACTAGATAAGGTGTTTACATTCTTAGGTCTTGTAACGTACATACGAAACTATTCAATGAATTTCGTGTCTAATAGATAAAAGCATGAAACGGATCGGGGTGGCAACCAAGTAAACCACATAGTAGCGATGCCCCTAGGGAGATTGTAAAATTTCTGCATTTGACCGCATCGCCAGCTCATGCGGCATTCATCAACCATTCGTATTTCAAAATATGCTGGTTAAGGTCTGAGCTCCCTTCATAAACAGGTAGAGTTGGCATTCTAAATCGACGAGGCGGTTCGGCATACATGATGTTGTTGATGAAGGGTGTATGACTCTGGGAGATTCCCCAGTCGTCATTGGTGAGGCGCTGACTCTCACGGATCATTTGACGAATCATTGTCAGGATGTCTGGCATCTGGACATTCTGAGCATGCTAGGCCAAGGTGTGGTCGGGTTCTGTAATGCGAGGATTGTCCGGGCGTAGTTGATGGTCTATACCTTGCCTCCTTGGCTCCAGGTCTTCGGGAACATATGGTTCAGGGGTATGATCGCATTGACGAAGGCTCGGATCTGTTCGGTTTCCAACGTCAGCTTCCAAGTCGATTGCGGCGGCAGCAGCACGACTATCCGTGATGTGATAAGGAATTGTCCCTTCTTGGGAGAAAGGGCCTGCCTGTGGCTAGTAGATGGACCAGGTCCTGCTCGTTCGAGATTCAAGGTGCGTTGATGCCCGGTAGCTTGTGCATAGCTTCCATCCAATTACGGACATATAGATCCGTGATGGTAATCGGAAGAAGCAGAGTTCTCAATGGATGAGTAGGAAGCTTGATCCCTTCTGGATCTCCTTCGTCTTTCTTGGTTGAATTGGTTGGTTAACTCCGTGTTGGCACGGATCTGCTGGGTAAGCTGCTGGCGACTTTGGGTCAGCTCTTGCATCAGCATTTGGAATTCCTCCCTGGTTACAGGGCCTTGTGGATCTGAAGGCCCAACTGAGTTCTGGCCTGTAGCGGGTAGCGGCATAGGGTTCTATCTATCTCTTCCTTCCTGATCTACAACGGTTGAGGTAGTCCTGGTGGTAACCATGGTGAAGGGTGAAGCTCTCTCATAGACTTGATGCAAATCTAAATAGGATGGAAGAACTTCTGGGTATGACATCTGGATCTTCTCCTTAGATTCTTACAATCCGATATCGGTAGTAGATCCAAAGAGCAAGAGAAAAGCAAGGTTTTCTCAGTGAAAGCACCAAAGTGTTTGTGTCAAAATTGGGAACAACACTCCTTGTATGTGTTTAAAGAGATAAAATGAAGAAAGTAAGTGTAAAATGAGCCAGATGTAACAAACACACCAATTAACATATAAGAAAAAATGCTGAAACACACAAATTTAGAGTGGTTAGGTGTATGGCCTACGTCCACTATGGAATGATTGATGTTTATTGATTATAACTCGTTGGTTACAAAAGACTTACAACGGTACAATCAAAGTACAATAGCAATTTTGGCACAGTATCTGCACAGAGAGGCAAAGATGTCCATTTTCTGTAGGTCTAGGGTCACTATTTATATACGTAGGCTGCAAATATCTTTCCCCAAACTCGGATGACATCTTCTCTATCGTGGGTGGGCCAACATGATCGATCCCTAGTGATTTCAACTCGATCTAAAAGCGATACGTGTTCATTTCGTATCGACCAAGAAATGGTCATTTTGGGCTAAAATCGATTAAGCACAATCTTGAGGTTGTACGCAAGCTTCTGTGAAAATTTGGTGGCATTTGGACTTGTAGATTTTGAGTTATGATTGATGCAAATTTGGATTTCAATGTGTAGCCGAGCTCATGTCGCTCTCATTCGTGTCGCTCTACTTCATATCGATGCCAGGCACGTGTTTTCTAAGATGCATGGCGCTATCTTGTAGGGACGATCCACTTTTCATGGCTAGCGGCGGAGTCTTCCTATCTTCTAGGCTTCCTTCATATCGATCCAAAATCTTCCTCTCGTATCGATCGACCATGCTCCACCTCATATCGAGCTTTGTTGCTTGCCTCGTATAGATGGTTCTCTACATCATTCGTATTGGTTTTGGGAGCGACTTCGTGTCGATGAATTCATGTCGTTATTTGGTTTCTTCCATCGTATCGATCGAGTGAACGATCGACACGAGTCGTGTTTCCTTTCTCTGATGGACACGAACCGGGTAAAATCCTGGATGGATACGAAGGGAACTCCCTGGGTGGATAAGTGCTTGACTACTTGAGGATGGTGTAGGATGGATACGAACTGGAGGGATATGAAGATGGTTGGTTTCCTTGATTTTGATGGATATGAAGCTGGAGAGGCGAGGTGGATACGAATAGGAGTAGATGCTGATGGATACGAACTGGTGCGACTTGCTTGATGGATACGAAAGAGACGAGTTTCACACAAACTTTGATTGACCCATAATTTGAGCACACAGTCTCTGATTGACCTAAAAATTGAAACGTCGGCTTTCACAGCCTTGTTTGTCATACTATAGCAATTGTAGCTCGATCAGGACTTTGCCAAAATTTACCAGTATCCATAGTTGACCTATGTATAGCCGATCTTCAGGACGGATTGTCCTTGGTTTCCAGTTACTTCCTTGGTGGCACGTCCTTGCCAAAAGGCGGGATAATATCAGAAATCATCTATAAGCCAATATAGACATGGTAGAACATGATATTGCCTCAATATATTTCTCAATCTCAATAATGAATGCATCAATATCCGTATATAAGATGTGATAGGTGGCCTATCAATATAATAAAATATATGAGAATCCGCTATACTCTAGACTCCTATTCATATATAATCTCATCTCCTCGTATATTAATAAATCAGAATAAATTATGATGGGGGATTGACTGTACGATAGACATGAAGTACTTAATAGAGTCATATATACATCAATATGTCGATCACCTAACCCAGAGCCACCTTACTCATATCTATACTTAGGTGAGGTGTATCAATAATATAAGCCAATCTACCACTCCGTTAGAACCTAAAGGAAGATTTATGGCTGTATGCCCACTCCATGAGCCGACAGTCACCAAATCGGATCTGCTCCTACATTTCTCAATTATCTCGACGGACATGGTGACACATATCCACCTATGGCTCGTCTATGCATAGCCTTAGTCACAACCCCGCTTTTCCCCTTTAGGTAACAGGAGGTTGGCGCATGGGGTATAAGGGGCTGTAAGGCACCTACCATATAGGTCACCTAACCCAAATCCTATAGTGCGAATCAAATATAATATATAAAAGTATCATGGATATGGGGCGTGACCCCAAGATCAGGCCGTTGGGGTGGGTTCTAGCCATATGGTTCTCTCCAATGCTAATAATGGGAGTACATTATGATAGTGGCACACGGCATCAATAAACATAAGGGCATCTACCATTCTCACACCTACGAGCATTACCTCACGTAAGTACAATCATGTCAAACTATTCCCATCATGTGAATCTCTTCTACTTACAATGAAAACCGAATAAATATCACAACATCGTCCATACCACTGCGTAATAATTTGACATTTATTGATTACTCATAGATTTTACTCAATCTCCACAATATTCTCTGTAACGAGTCCAAATTTTAACAGAAGAAATATTTTCGAAAGTCCCATATTAGATTGTATGACAACTCTGTTTATTCAGATTCCTTGCTACACAAAATTAAAATCATCATAAAAAAATATTACCAATAATAAAAAATCATAAATCCATACATAAGAACATCATCACCGTATCCTTCCAAAACACTATTCACATTAACATAAGTGGTGCATCATTCGTATGTCCAGAATTAATGATATAAAAGAAGTTATTAAATATGAGACTAAACTTTTAATTAAATATTTAGGTAAATATGAATAAATAACTCTAAATCAATACTCCATATTTACTTATATAAATTCATGAAAACCAAAAACATTAACAAACACTTACAGCCCATTTAATAATTTAAAATAAAAATTTACCAAAGCTTTGCAATTACAATTTGATATAATATTATTGAATAATTTCATTTGACTATTATTTAACTGAAATTATATTTATATTCATGTTACCAGGTAAAGAATGAGGATATAAAGTATAAACATATTATATTTATATTAAATTATTTATTTTTACTTATTTTTATTTTTTAAAACTGAGCAGACCATTGATCGACCTAACGGTCGACCGGTAGACCTATCACCCATGCATATTTCCAAAGCCATTTCTGGCTTCTGTGATCAAATTCAAACCATTCATTACCTTGCTCTCTTCTTATTTCATTTATACATACACACACAACATACACATACACGACAATAATTCCAAACTCAATATACATGTGGAATTTTACCATTAGACATAGTTTTATGAGTACGGGTACTCACTTGTATATTGCTGCTCCTTCTTCTTCTTTGCTTTCTTTGCATGACCCAACATCCCAATCCACGAACGATCACTCGTTTTCCTTATAGCTTTCGGTGTTAAGTGATTTCCAATTGTATATTCTTGAGTTTGATAATATATTATAATTTATTGAATTTTAAGCTAATTTTAAAAGACGTGGATTTTAAACAGCCTTTTGTTTTTTAAAGTAGGAGGTACAAAAGTGATGACGATGAGTCCCCGTGAACGAAAAATTATAGTGAATATTCTAAACTTAGAGATGTTTGGATAAAGGAATAATGGATTTAGGCTATGTATATATGGATTTGGGATGTGTGTGTGTGCGTGTAATTAAACATTCATTATATTTTCCTTTTATTAATAAAATTATTTTCCACTCGTCACAAACCACTATCCAAAAGTTAAAAAAAAAATCATATTTTCATTGCTTAAGTAATTACCCAACATTATAGAAATTTTCTAGAATTATTTCCATATTTTAATTTACTTAAAATTTAAATATCTAACATTCACATTTTAAGCCCATTTATGAATCAATTTCCAAATTATTTTATTTCACAATCTTTTAATCAAATAATTATTCTCAAAACCATTTAATCTCCTCACTAACTACTTATGTAAAAAAATTAATATTCCTTATTAAATCCAAAATTACTCTTATTTAATCAATAAAATCCATTTTAACCAATTACATAGTTATTATTAACTATTATAAAATACCCCTAAATATCGAGTCATTACAATAATGACCTGTCTTTCACTCCCATCATCACACGATAACTCCTAGTCCATCATCTCACGACGACCCCATCACGATGGTTCCTTCAACTCGTGATGACCTCCATCTCACGATGACTCACAATAGCATGCAATGGCATGATGACTATCTCACGACGCCTCACGATGACTCATGATGTTCCACGATGACTTTGATTGCCCATAATGACATTGATTATCCACTAATCATTAATCACAATGGCTTTGCTTTGATAGCATGTTCCTTCACAATTAAATCATGATAGCTGCCTAGCCACCATCAATCAACGACAATTCCAAACTTGCTAAAACAACTCGCGAAGGCTTATTCTATGTTGCGATGACCATTCGTGATTCAGGAACTAAATTTGTTAAGAATAAGGAAAAAAATCAAAGTTTTCCAATGGCCAACTCTTTGACCATCCTATTTATGGAAATAAATAATTGATGGAGCCTTGAAAAATTTACTAGCTTTATGACCAAACTCTACCAATGCCACTCCACCATCTTGGCCTTAGTAAAAAGATCGGGAATAGCAGGTGAGCAAATTAGGGTTTTGGTTGGAAAAGGTGATCATCTAAAGAAAAATTCTCATCAACCATGGCCTTAATAATTCAACAATTGCTATTAGCTCGAAGCTCTACCTCCCCTCCATCTCACGGCGCAATAGGCTAACTCGAAAGTCGGTGAAGACAATAAAAAAACTCATATAACACAAGTAATTTTGGACATTGCTAGCGAATTTCTAGCTAATTTATAAAGAAGTAAGACTACCGACAACCATAGATTAGTTACATTCGACGAGATCCACAAACCTTGTAACCAATTTAGCAAACAGGTTGATAAATTGAAAGTTGCAAATTAACGGTCAAGATTTATCATATCTATTTATAAAAATGCAAGAAGGTTTGGCTTTTGATGAAACTAGTATTATTGGAAAATATCTCAAGAAAATATGAACAATGAAGAAGATCATTTGCTCATATCTATCTATATGTGAGAGAAATTTCAAGTTGAAGTTCGAAAGATTAATAACAATCAATTTTGAAATTCAAATATTTGAATGTTTTGAAGACTCAAAATGATTAAATATTAATTTGAAAAAAAACTAAAGTGAGGAGAAAACTTGAATTTTGAAAATTAATATATATATTAAATTAATTAATCGCTCTAGGAAGTAACGTAAAAGATAGTACAATAAGACAACTTCGATAAAAGGTGATTAAGCGATAACAGATATGTGAATTCTACAAACTTTGTGAAACTATAAACTACTTAGAGCCTATTACTGAATTGAAATCTCCCTTGTGTTATAAGCTAAGAACATATGTGTAATGATTCATATTTTTAATGGTAAGATATTTAAATAATTGATTTAATTAATTAAGGTCCCAAAAATATTATTTTTCTCATACGGTCGAATTAAGACTGCAGACCACATCTATTGAGTTCATATCGACGTTGCGAATTAAAATGAGAGAGGATTGCTATATTTGAAGATTGAATAATTCGATGGCTGAAATGGTCTTGAAAAGCGTGAATTTGTCATCTCGGAGTGCTATCTCAAATAGTGATAAAATTTCTACCATCGGGACCGGAAAATGAGGTGATGCACGCAGACGAGTTCCGTGTCGATCGGACGCACCATTTGATCGTGCGAGCCCGAAACGCATGATCGTATATTTGAGAAATAAAATAAAAGAATTATTATATTATTTAAATAATACCCAAAATCCTCTCCCGAAATCTCACGTCTACTGTTCCATTGTTGAAGCTAATAAAAATGGTCGCCTCTTTATTTTCATCTTAAAAAATTAATTTCAAGCAATCCCCTCCAAAAAAATACGAAACCAGTTTCATTGAGTTCGTACCGAAGAGAATTTCACGATAAATGTGCCAAAATTTGATCAATTGTGTTTTTCCAAGATCCATGTTCTTAGCCGTGATTAGCATTTGATATTGTTGGAGCTACGTGCGACGATAGGTGAAACAGAGATCGCCATCGTATTTCTCTTCGTGATTAGTGCTTACCTGCAAATTCTTGTCAAGCACGACCTTAAGATGCAAAACGTGTCTGTATGGGGTGTCAGGGCATGCTACTACGTCACGGCAAGGGGTAGGTGATCGAGCTCGTTCATATTGTGTCCGGGGCATGGGGATTTTGGATTGGAGCGCGTTGGCAAAACCCGTTTGTCGTTTCGTTGAGTAATGGTCGAGATATCGAGGAGAGAAGGTAGTAGCCATGGTGGGTTTACTGTTCATGCACATGTACAAGCTATTGCATAATTAGGTAAGGTGGAATAGTGGTTAATCAAGGTAATTAGTGTTTGATTAAGTGAATTAATTATTTAAATAAGCCAAAATATTATAAATGCCATATCTTTTGCATATGTGGTCTGTTTTGGATGTCGTTTCTTGCGTTGTGCTCATGATGGAGAGCTCTACAACCTGGAAATTATTTAGATAAATTTGGTTAAGGTAAGTGATATTGCCTCTCACCATACAATTATTGTTACTATAGTATTAAAATTACGTTTTATAATGTTTCTAACTTTAAACTGGAATATCTAAAGTTGTTAAACCTATATCTTATTTTATAAAAAGAAATAAAATGTTTTAAAATAATTTTAAATTAAATAACACGTTTTCCCCATTGACGCACTGTTTTGACGATATTGCTAGATTTAGGCTATTTAGATGTTAATCTCACATTATCCCACATTGGTTGCTTGGATGGATTGTATCATTTTATTAAAGATATATGTATGCCATTATACGCATTTATATGCTTGTTGGTTGCATGTTTTCTTGATTAATAGTCGGTTGAAAACGTCGTTCAATGGCGATATAAAATTAGAATATATCACATAGGATAGGATTTTGTGAATAAAATATCGTATGTGTCGACTGATCCGAAGATGAAGCACGTTGGACTTTGGATATAAGCTTTAGACTTCATTTAAGATGCCAGATATTTTCATTTGGTGATTTTCATTTAACCATTTTGGTTAAGTACATGACAAAAGTGGTCGTTGTCGACCACTCTGTAGTGGTCGATATCTACAACTATTGATGATGGCAAATTTTGGCCAATTTTAACATAGACGATGGAGAGGCTTTGAGGAGCACGGTGCAATGGTTTGTACATCCATTCGATGTTCGATTTTGGAGTTACTGTTCTTTAACGAGTGGTTTGGCGGCGAAGCGAGGAAATGGTGCTTCGACATGATGATTTTGTGATTCGATGATGATGATTCTATGTTGGAAAGTGCTAGCTTCGATGATGAATAACTATACTTGAGATGCAGAGAGGACGATGACGAGTCGAAATGATGGAACTATCTGAGAAGGGTTATGGGATGCACGATGACATTCTATGACCGACGATGACTGTCTATAGTAGTTTCCAACTACGTCGACTTTAGACGGGAGTTGTATGGAGAGTTCCAAGATTAGTTATGCTATAGATGGCATGTGCAAAAGGATTATTGGTACTCATAGGTTTTGATGTGTATTTGTAAAGTAAGGGTATGTGAGGACGCTCGCTTGGGGTGGCGTTGGCCCCTGAATCGCATGACATTTATATTTGTGGTAACTTGAACTATAGCAATAGTAGTCTAGTTCCTAGCCTATTGCGTGGCATGGATCCATGTACTGAAAGACAAAGATATTGAGGAGTCCTTGACTGGGCGATGAGGTCATACAAGTATCATATATCCAACACACCGAGTGAATGAATACGAGGACGGATCATGGATGCCATGTTTGTTTGTCAGATTTTATCACCTTAGGGATATCACACGATGTAGATATTACCAATTCCAATATCTAGACGCCCCTAGTACTTTGATGTATAGTACACCCATGATGACTATCATGGAGTACTATATATTCGATGTTATGTGCTAATTCTATGGATGTAGGGACATGTCAGGTATGATTCTCCATACCCTCTGTTCCATTTGCTATATGGACTTTTATAGTGTTTTGAGATTATTTATCGCTCACACCAGACAGTTGTCTGACTCGAGGTTTTATGCTTTGCTTCTTATTACCTCGAGTACTCTTAAATGAGTAGACTAGATAATAGATGTTAATAGCACTTGGAGCTGTGCAGATGGACTAGCAGAAGGTAACACTTTCTCATACTTATATTTTGAGTTTATTATTGTTTATTCCGTTGTGTGACACTATGAATCCTTGATAGTGTTGAATTAATATTATTAGAGATAGTCTATTAGTTGAGTTTATTTATCAATTGTATAAACTATATTAATATTTTGTATAATTGTATGAGCATGTGTGCTCTGATCGTGTGGTTTATTTAGTTATTACTATCTTGCATGTTTTATATATGTGATTAATATTATATTTTGCCTGATGTGCTGTGAGATATACGATACGTTATATGATTGTGTGATGTTTTATTTCTTTCACTTTCCTTCTATGGTCTTCCCTTCTTTTCTGTTTGGCGTCATTATTTCTATTTACTTTACAACCATTGATGATCACCTCGCATTGGTCGGGCACCACTACAGTGCACTATACAGATATATAGGGTGTCGGTGGTGTATAGCAGTTGTCTTATTTGGTAATAGAACTTAAATTGCAATGTTTAACCTCAAGGATACCATGACTCTGTAGAGATAAGAAAGGAATTCTCACCTAAGATTGGATTGAGAGTGTATATATACGAGAGAGTGCGTAAATCGTTATATGTTTTGATATTCAAAACTATATAGTAGTATTTATAGTATATAAATTATATTGTACACACGAGCACTATTAATGTAGTTCTTCTCTATGTGAGACCGGTCATTCTTATTATGCATTAAAAGTAATCTGGGATATGAGGAATGCTGCTATTGACTCCATCTTCGAAGTTAAGAAATAGGAAAAATTGAGGACTACTAACCTCGATTTACAAAATACATTCACAAAGATGGTGGGAATCAACTTCTAGAATTCCATAGGTTCTCCAAATGATTGTGTTTCTTAAATACAAACACCTAAAGTCGACTTACTGAGCTATATAAAGACTACATGAGTCTAGGTGGTAAATCGTTCCTTGAAACGGAGTCTACTACTGATGTGTAAGACATGATGATATTTGCGAAAGGATCTTTAATGACTTGGAGTTAGATAATGTAATGAGGTATAAGTTAACCTCTAGATGAATCCAAAGATAAAAAATGAACTATCAAAGTAGCCTTGTAGCTTCGATTCCCGAGGATAATTTTTACTTAGGATCAGTTCATAGTTCGCATCAGAGAGAAATTTATCTCAACTTTCCAGAAGTCAATGTTGTTTAGAAAGTTCGCCGATTTGAAGTAAAGCTATATGCTTGGGTTGGAGGATCTCATCGAATTCGATGTGCTATCGAAGTAATGTTTATCTTCTATTGGTACACTAGTCAGAAAGAATGAAGAATTTATCATTGGGTTGAGTGATCATCTTGGAAAGAGGTTGATTGGTCATATTGGCAAATACTTCGACAAGTTGACCAAAAAGAATACATGACCTGAGAGCCTGTACTAATGTAGAAGGTTGTCTTGAACTAGTTGAATAGGGACCATGGAAGCATATGCATTAAATGTCATTCCGGTTTAGTCAATTGATCCATCGACGAAAGAGAAAGGAAAGGGCATCACTATCTTTAGTATGCTTTCCACTTATGACGATTCCATACATGTTCTATTTAACGTTGAGGTTTCACATTCTTTTATATCTAGTAATTTGTAGATAGATTAGAATTGAGACCCAAAATTGTTAATTGACATTTAAATTATAACAAACTTTATTTGGGGCTCAGCCAGGCTATACTTATGTAGTGTATCATATTTTGTCATCGGAAGTTAATATTATGGTTGACTGCAATATCCATAATGCTTATTTTCTAGCCTCAGGATAGGGGAATGTTATCACATGGTTTTTCTACACTTAGTGTGCTAACCCGGATTTTTGGACACCTGTTAATTGGTAATTAACAGGATTAAATTTATTAAATATTGATTTGTAACAAATAAAATTCTCATAAATATCTGAATATGTATATAGAGATTGGAAACTATAATAAATGTTGAAAAATAAATCTCTGGATAATTGAATAATATATTTCACTATTTAATTCAAAATAAAATTTCAATATATATATATATATATATATATATATATATATATAAAGATATATGCAAACTTTATAATGTTGAAAATTTAAGTGTATACTCATACAAGTATATAAGTGTGTGTGTATATATGTGTATATATGCCATTAGAACTAGAATATATGGAAGTTTGTAAAGATATGGATATATATATATATATATATAAACAATTCAAATAAAATAATGTTTTCTAATTATTATAGATATATATGTTGGTGAATAGAAGAATTGATTTGAATTCAATGTATTAAATTTTCAAAGGAAATTTAAAGTTAAAATTCTACATTTTCAAAACACTAAAGATAAATATTTAGTAGTTCAAAAGTATGATGGCCTAAAATAAGATTTAACAAAGGTTTAATACACTTTCTTTTATACTTGAAATTAATGTTATTTATATATATATAAAGAAAAGTTAAAAAAACATAATACATATATAAACATAAATAAAAAATAAGTAACTAATAAATAAAGGGTTTTAACATTTGTAGCTTGGGTGCCATGCATAATTACAAGTGGCACGGTTCTTCTTTTAATTTGAAAATAAATAATAGTGAATGAGGAACCTGGCTATGGAATTAAAAAAAAAACTAAAAAAAAGGAAACTAAATCAACAATTTCAACTTCAAGTCAACCTGAGCAAAAGCAGAAAGATTAAGCAAAGAAAATTCCACAATCAACTCAAACATTTAGTAGCGGATTAGTTTAAAATCAAATGCAGTCCTGTTTTCAAAGGCTTTATCCTCTGGTTAACAATAGAGTAAACAACCATTCTTTTTAGCTTAATCTGTTGCCATCTGGTTGCATGTGGTAAACTTGTGAACTAATATGATTTGCATGGATGTAAATTGTTGATTAATATCTGAATTACTATGTATATATGTATGTGCAAGTCTGTATATATAAATAGGAATGTCTTTGTTTTGGATGCTAACAGGTTGAACCATGTTTCAAAAATCAAATTCCATTTCTTCAATCAATTTTAGGCTATGATCTTTGAAGGGAAAATGTGTGAATAGGTGTAACATCAATTTTAAAAATAATTTCAAGTGTATATATATGTATGTATATATATATATATATATATATATATATATTATGTAATTATTTCGAAAATGAGAATTAACAGCGATGATCAATTAATGTCAAAAATTCAATTATTTAAATTTCAAATTTTGATTGCATGACTGGATTCGAGCTTCGAAACCAAGATTTTTGGTATGGATTTCATGATTTTTAGATTTGGGGATGTTGAGAATTTCCAAGTTGATCAGAATTGAATTTTGACTGACCTCCGGTGTTTGGAGGTTCTAGAGAGGTGGGGGTTGATGCTGGAGGTAACTCGTGGATCGAGGGTGGTAGGAAAATAGCCAGCGATTTTCTGGATCGCTGTGGTTGCGGGGCGAGGTAGATTTATGGTTTTAGGAGTCAAACAGGTCGAGGTGGTTCGTCGCTCGATTATGGTGTCATGGTGGCGTCGACATGGCTCGGAGGAGGAGGAAAAGAATGAGGGACGTCTGACGAAGCTTCTGGCGATAGGGTGTGGTCCCCGATAGTCAAGGGTAGCGGTTCGAGGTGTGAATAGGTGTAGGTATTGTTTTCCGGTGATTTTTTATAGTTCGATTTTGGGTTCGAATTTTTCATGGGGTTCTAGGTAACCGGGTGGGTCGAGCGTGACGTTGGTGACTTGGTGGAGCCATTAACGATGGGCGAAGAGGCTCCGTCGCTTTGGCACGTGCATGGTGCATGGGCGTCTATGTTTTGATATCTAAGGTGAGGATCAGGTTTGAAGGTTCAAGGAAGAAGAGTTTTGTCTTGGGTTGCAGTAGGGGTTGGACACGGGTTGGACACGAGTAGATTAGAATGTTAAAAATAAGAAGGTAAAGAAGAAGTGAGATCGGGGAAGATGGGTTCTGGCTCGAGTTCTTGTTCGGGATGTCTAGGCATGGGCTAGAGTATTTTAGTAAATGTTTTAAACAAGTTTTAAAAGCAAGGAAAATTTTTAAAACAGGTTTCCAAAGCAAACATTAAACAAGTTTCAAAGGGTAGTTTGAACAAGTTTTCAACTAAAAGTATTGATCAAGATTTACAAACGAGTTTCAACAATATTAATTATAAAGTCAATGTTTGAATTTAAATTGTTTTGATTTGAAATAAATTATACATTAGTTAATTAATTAAATTCATCCTCAATTGTTTTCAAAAATATCAAGGGTGTGATTAAGTAAGTGATTAAAGATAAATGCATTGAATTTTAATTAATCAAAGATCTCAGGAGATTTTATATAAAATTGATTTCAAACATTTAATTTAGTAAAGACCAAAATGATAATTAAGTAATTAATTAAGATAAATAGCTTATCTTAAATTTATTAAGATTTCAGGTAATTAAGGGATAATTAATTAATGTCAGTAATTAATTTTAATAAAATAAATAGTTTGAGATTAATTAATGATAATTAAGCAAGGTTTATAAAAGAAATTAATTTATTTTGCGTTAATTAAATTAATTTATAATGGACTAATTAATCTTGCTTATTGATGATTAAATTGTATTGAATGTTTGGATTAATGTCTTTAGTCTGATAATTTGTGATGCTCTGAGGTAATATGTTGGGTTGAACTGTGATAACATGGGTTATCTATTGATAATAAATTGCAGTGTAAATGTGACATCCTGTATTTAAAATTAATTGTATTTACTTAAACAACTTGGATTAAATATGACATTGGATTCGAAGAGACTGGGTCGGGTATCAGCAAATACCCAAAACCACTTCGATTGGTAACTACAAAAATTATTTATAAATTTTGGTTGTAGAATTAAACAGGTTGGAATGAAATAAATGAAGCAACATGGCCATTTAAACTGAGTAACAATTCTTAGACATAATTTTGTGAAATAGGTATTGATTATAACAAGATAAGAACTCGTAGTAAGGAACACCCTGGTCTGCAACTATGTTTTATAGCTCAATATTTCAATTTTTATGGGTTTACTCACGCTGGTTTCCACCCTGACTCGGGTGTTACTTTATTGTAATGCTCGGGTCAGACCGAGTATTACAGATTTTCAGGTTAGGACGTTCTGGGGTTCAGGAGGAATGCTGGAAGGCAGGAACGTATGGAGTTTATTCCGCTGTGTAATAAAGTTATATTGTTTGTATTCTGGTACAAGTTGTTACAACTGTCTAGTTTTGATGAGCTCTGATGTAGTGTATGTAAATTTGACAGATACAGCTTTTCATTGTAAAATGCTATTATTTGATATTATATTTTAAATCCGCTATGATTGTGAGATTCTAAGCTATTGTTTTCTGTTTCTTCTTCTACCTCTTTTCTTCTAACCCTAACAATCTGAAATTTTTGATGTTCGATTGCTCGGCACTTCTACAGTAAATGTATTAGTGTTGACTTTAGAGGTCGAAAATTTTGGGTTGTTACATTTGGTATCAGAGCTGAAGGTTAAGCGAGAACCTTTGCTCTGGTGGGTTTACTCGTTAAGGATAGGGTCAATAGTACCCTAGAATGAGTTAAGTGTGTATATATATGAGAGCGTACCTGTTATTTTCTTATATAAAGATTTTAAACCGATTTTAAAAGTAGTTTTATATAAGCTTATATTTTGGTATATATAACAGTAATTTTTCTAATTAATATATATATTAAGATAATTGGTTGATGGTTATTGAAATTGAATAAGATCATAAGAATTTAAGTGGTAATAAATTTATAACCAAATAGGAATTGGATAATGTGAATTATACAAATAAGATAAGCTAGAAAAGGATTCAAACTAGGAATGAAATTTGTAGAAATGTTCTCAAAATGCTGAAATAAGTTTCCCTGATTTTATTTTCCAACAAATTATGAGATAAAATGCAAAGAATTGGTCTCCAGATATGATAATTTTGGTCATTATCACAAAATGGTTGTTGTGTCTAATAATGGGATGTTTGTTTTATAATAATAGTTAATGATTAAGCAGAATGGAATGCTTTAAGGAAGTAAACATTTAGGTGAGTATGACTTAAAAATTGAAAAGGAGTAAATTGTGAAGTTTTAAATTTTTGCTGCAGAAAATTTGAAATTGTTTCAAAGTATTAAAAGAGATGATAAATAGTATTATTTACAATGTATTTGAATGAAGGGGTCTTGTTTTAAATAGAAGTTGTTTAAAATTATAAAGAAATATATTTTGAACTAAAACTAAGAATTGGTCTAAAATATAAAATATGTCTTGGGGTGCAAAAGAAATGAATATGTGTACATGTGAGATATACATAATAACAAGTTGATTGGAAGTAAACACTAAGTGTTGAATTTTGAATTTTCTCCTAAATGTGATAAGTTTTTGAACTTATAAGTGGGAAGGGATATTGATAAGAAGCTTTAAATTTGAAATGGAGAATTCAAATTTAGTAAGGTTGACAGGATTAAATGAATTGAATTTAAGTTAGGGGAAGTTAAATAATTTTAACAAACAACCTGAATTGGAAATTTCAAGATGAAATTGATATTTTTAACCTAGGGTAGTTAAATGGTTGGTTTGAACGGGAGTTATATGCGATCTCAAAACGGGTTTGAGATCTGGAAATGTGAGATGGATGCTATTGATGGATATTTAAATAATTTGGATTGCTTAAAATAAATTAAGAAATGGATTGAGGTAATATATCCATTACTGAAATTAAATGGAAGTAAAACTTTAATGGAAATTATTTAAATGATTTTGCTTTTTTTTAGAAATAGAATTTGAAATTTAGGAATTGAAATCACTTGGAATTTAAGATTAAAATAATAAAAAGAAACTTGTAAACTAAATTGTTTAAGAATTGGTTTCAAAGTTAGAAGTCAGAATTGGATAATAAATTAAATTCCAAAGATTAAATTGTTTAAAAAGGATTTGAACTATTATTTGAACCTAGAGATAAGTTTATGTAGAAGTAAAGGTAATTTAAAATGGAATTTTGAAATTTGAACTCAAAATTAAATTGTTTAAAGGCTTAGTCTGTTAAATTAAAAGTAAACGTTAATTTGAATTAAGGGGATTAAATCAACATTTAAAATTTAACTCGAATTTATGTAATTCGAGATGTTTTAAAATTGAGATTGAAATTGAAAATTAGTTCAAATTAAATTTGATTTAAGTTAATTGGAACTGAGATTTAAGTTGAATAAGTTTAAATGCGAATTGAAGTTAGTTCAACATTGAATTAGAATTGAATTAATTTAATGGGTGGGAAATTAATTGGAAATGGAGGTTGGGAAATTGAACAGTTTGACTCTGAAACTATTTCCAATTAATTTTTTTTAATATAAACTTAACTATTTTTCCTAGCTATTTACTGTACAACCTTTCTTTTTAAACCCAAACTATCTTATATTTATTTTATAATTATTTTGAAACTAATTACTATCTTACATCTGTTTTACAAACTAATCACTATTTTACAACTATTTATAACTAATTACTATTTTGTAACTATTTTGCAACTATCCAACTATTCTACAACTATTTAACTACTTTACAACTATTTTATAATTACTGAAATATTTTACCGCTATTTAAAACTAAAACTATTTTACAACTACTTATCTATTTTAAAATTTTCAAGCTATTTTCTAAATTCAAGTGGTCAGAGTGCAAATGTTTATAATTGAAGTGATAACCCAAATGGAAATGGAGGCAATTGTGAATAATTGAATAGAATTAAGATAAAGGTGAATAGAAAGAAAATTGATTTAGCTAATAATCAATGAAGGTAAATACATAGGATGTACGCATATTATTCTATTCACATTATGATTTGATCCAGATTCAAGCATAGAATATCGAGATAGTACATCGATTCGAGTTGGGATTTTTCACTCGATTTTCAACGGTGAACCCTGGATATGGATTTTTGATCGGTTCTGGAAATTCTCTATCATAGTTATGGCAATACAAGGAGAATGACGGTTTCTGATCAAGAAACGAGATCTGAGTCTGCTCTAGGAAGTCGGGTGGACGATGCTAGTTTGAAAGTGAAATTGTGTGATCGAGTGAGCGATTAGATTTGATATTGCGTACTGATGATATGTGTACATCGTACATGCTTAAATGTAATAGATATTGAAATTTTGAAAGAAAAGTGTATTTTGAGAAATATATATGAATAAAAGTGGAAGTTGGATATCTTTATAGTTGAAATTCACTTTATGAAAAGTAAGTGATATGGTAAATAACTTTATAAAGGAAATCAAACTTGAATATTTAATTTGACATAACTAAAGTTATATATATTTGTTACATATGATAAACTCCCCCTTGTTAAATCTATAGTCAGAAGAAAATATATTTTATTTAAAGGGAAACTTTTTATAAGTATAAAGAGATCTAAAGATTTTTCAAGATTTTATATATCTATATATATAAATGATTTTATGAGAATGATTTTGGGAAAAAGGTTTTGGAACCTATGGATTTTGAAAGGCTTTTGATTTTTTGAACAAAATCAATTTGGAAATTTCGAAAGCCAAGTTTTAAACTATCGATTTGAGATATCGATTTTGCATAACGGAGATTTTTATGTGAATCACAAAGAGTATGATATGAAAGATACTATATGTGTATAGTATAAAGTGTTTTGAGATTGGCTCTGGGGAAAATGGAACCCCCATGAAATGATTTCATAGGAGATCCACAGGGTGGTTCTGCCTTGAGCCCTATGGGGGGTTCTAAATTTGATCCTGGGAGGAAGTTCGGACAAACAGAAGTTCCTGAGGATTGTTTGTGGGTGGCGAAAGTCGAGGGCGCTGATGCCTACAGAGACATTTGGGTTACGCTGTGACGACAATATAACTCAATGTCACTGCGATCTACTACAGACCATAGCGAAAGTCGTGTGGCAGTGAGTGCCAATGATCTACGTTTATTTTCGCCGGAAGGGCGATGTAACATCGGTAGACTGTGATCTATGAAGACATAGCTGAAGTCATGTGGCAGTGAGTGCCTACAGGCTACATTGGGACTCGACTGATGTAGTCTGCGATCTATGTAGGAGTGGTGAAGTTTCGTTTGGCTGCAAAATTCGAGGGCGGGTGATGATTTCCAGAGAATTCTCACTAAAAAGGTTTTCTATATTTTCAAAAATATTTTCTAATTATTTTCACTGGGTGTTGGAAACGGGTCCGATAAGTACTTATAGATTTTTAGTCCTGCGCCTGATCAACGTATGACCGAAATTCTATGAGGACAAGGATGGACTTGTAGAGACATTAAGTTTTAAAAATATTTTTATATAAACTATTTTGGTAATATCATGTAATTTTAAAGTGTTTTAAAAATTTTAAATACAAAAGAGTTTTTAGTTAAAAATGTTCAAAGAGTAATTAAAGTGATAATAATCTTTTTAATAAATTCTGGTTTCGTTCCTTTTCGAGGATGAAAAGATTTAAAGGGGGAGGAATGTGATAACCCGGATTTTTGGACATCTGTTAATTGATAATTAACAAAATTAAATTTATTAAATATTAATTTGTAAGAAATAAAATTCTTATAAACATCTGGATATATATATATATATATATATATATTGGAAACTATAGTAAATGTTGAAAAGTAAATCTCTGGATAAATGAATAATATATTTCACTATTTAATTCAAGATAAAATGTCTACATATATATATATACATGCATACTTTATAATGTTGAAAATTTAAGTGTATACTCATACAAGTATATAAGTGTGTGTGTGTGTGTCTATATATATATGTATATGTATGCCATGAGAAGTAGAATATATGGAAGTTTGTAACGATATATATATATATATATATATAAACAATTCAAATAAAATAATGTTTTCTAATTATTATAGATATATGTATGTATATATATATATATGTTGGTGAATAGAAAGCATTGATTTGAATTCAATGTATTAAATTTTCAAAGGATATTTAAAGTTAAAATTCTACATTTTCAAAACACTAAAGATAAATATTTAGTAGTTCAAAAGTACGATGGCCTAAAATAAGATTTAATGAAGGTTTAATACACTTTCTTTTATACTTGAAATTAATGTGGTTTGTATATATATAAAAAGAAAAGTTAAAAAAAACATAATACATATATAAACATAAATAAAAAATAAGTAATTAACAAATAAAGGGTTTTAACATTTGTAGCTTGGGTGCCATGCATAATTACAAGTGGTATGGTTCTTCTTTTAATTTGAAAATAAATAATAGTGAATGAGGAACCAGGCTATGGAATTCAAAAAAGAAACCAAAAAAAGAAAGGAAACTAAATCAACAATTTCAACTTCAAGTCAACTTGAGCAAAAGCAGAAAGATTAAGCAAAGCAAATTCCAAAGTCAACTCAAACATCAAGTAGCAGATTAGTTTAAAATCAAATGCAATCCTATTTTCAAAGGCTTTATCCTTTGTTTAACAATATAAGTGAGTAAACAACCACTTTTTTAGCTTAATCTGTTGCCATCTGGTTGCATGTGGTAAACTTGTGAAATAACATGATTTGCATGGATGTAAAGTGTTGAGGAATATCAGAATTATTGTGTATATATGTATGTCCATGTCCATATATAAATAGGAATATCTCTGTTTTGGATGCTAACAGGCTGAACCAAGTTTCAAAAATCAAATTCCCTTTCTCCAATCAATTTTAGGCTATGATCTTTGAAGGGAAAATGTGTAAATGGGTGTAACATCAATTTTAAAAATAATTTATATGTATATAAAGTAATTATTTCGAAAATGAGAATTAACAGTGATGATCAATTAATGTTAGAAAATCACTTATTTAAATTTCAAGTTTTGATTACATGACTGGATTCGAGCTTCGAAACCATAATTTTGGTATGGATTTCAGGATTTTTAGAGTTGGGGATGATGAGAATTTCCTAGTTGATCAAAAATTGAATTTTGACTGACCTCTGGAGATTGGAGGTTCTGGAGAGGTCGGGGTTCATGCTGGAGCTAACTCGTGGATCGATGGTGGTAGGGAAAATAGCCGGCGATTTTCTGGATCGCGTAGTGGCACGGCAAGGTAGATTTAGGGTTTTAGGAGTCGAACTGGTCGAGTTGGTTCGTTGCTCGATTAAGGTGTCACGGTGGCATCGAGATGGCTCGGAGGAGGAGGAAAAGAAAGAGGGACGTCTGACGAACCTTCCGGCGATAGGGCGTGTTCCCCAATGGTCAAGGGTGGCAGTTCGAGGTGCGAATAGGTGTTAGGTATTGTTTTCCTGTGATGGTTTATAGTTCGATTTTGGGATCAAGTTTTTCGTGAGGTTTTGGGTAACCGGGTGGGTCGAGCGAGATGTTGGTGGCTTAGAGGGGCCATCGACGATGGTCGGAGAGGCTCCGTTGTTTTATGCACGTGCATAGTGCACGTGCATATTGCACGTGCATCTGTGTTTTGATATATGAGGTGAGGATCAGGTTTGAAGGGTCGGGAAAGAAGAGTTTTGTCTCAGGTTGCAGTAGGGGTTGGATACAGGTTGGACGCGAGTAGATTAGAATGTTTAAAATAAGAAGGAGAAGAAGAAGAGTGATCCGGAAAGATGGGTTCAGGCTCGAGTTCTTGTTCGGGATGTCTGGGCTTGGGCCAGAGTATTTTAGTAAATGTTTTAAACAAGTTTTAAAACGCAGGCAAAATTATAAAACAGGTTTCCAAAGCAAACATTAAACAAGTTTCAAAGGGAAGTTTGAACAAGTTTTCAAGTAAAAGCATTTATCAAGATTTACAAACGAGTTTCAAAAATATTAATTATAAAGTCAGTGTTTGAATTTAAATTGTTTTGATTTGAAATAAATTGTACATTAGTCAATTAACTAAATTTATCCCTAAGTGTTTTCAAAAATATCTAGGATGTGATTAAGTAAGTGATTAAAGATAAATGTATTGAATTTTAATCAATCAAAGGTCTCAGGAGATTTTGTATAAAATTAATTTCAAACATTTAATTTAATAAATACCAAAATGATAATTAAGTAATTAATTAAGAAGAATAGGTAATCTTAAATTAATTAAGATTTTAGGTAATTAAGGGGTAATTAATTAATGTCAATAATTAATTTTAATAAAATAAATAATTTGAGATTAATTAGTGACGATTAAGCAGGGTTTATAAAAATAATTAATTTATTTTTGTGTTAAATAAATTAATTAGTAATGGACTAATTAATCTTGCTTATTTATGATTAAATTGTATTGAATGTTTGGATTAATGTCGCTAGTCTGATAATTTGTGATGTTTTGAGGTATGATATGTTGGGTTGAACTGTGATAATGTGGGTTACCTATTGATAATGAATTGCATTGTAAATGTGACATCCTGTATTTAAAATTAATTGTATTCACTTAAACAACTTCGATTAAAGATGACATTGGATTCGAAGAGACCGGGGTCGGGTATCAGCAAATTCCCGAAACCACTTAGATTAGTAACTACAAAATTCTTTACAAATTTTGGTTATAGAATCAAATAGGCTGGAATGAAATAAATGAAGCAACGTGGCCATTTAAACTGAATAGAAATTCTTAGACATAATTTTGTGAAGTAAATATTGATTATAACAAGATAAGAACTCATAGTGAGGAACAAGTTACCCCGGTTTGCAACTATTTTTTATAGCTCAGTATTTCAATTTATATAGGTTTACTCCTACTGGTTTCCAGCCTGACCCGAGTGTTACTTTATTGTAATGCTCGAGTCAGACCGAGTATTACAAATTTTCAGGTTAGAACTTTCTGGAGCTCAGGAGGAGAGATGGAAGGCAGGAGCGTATGGAGTTTGTTCCGCAGTGTAATAAAGTTATATTGTTTGTATTCTAGGACAAATTGTTATAACTGTTCGGTTTTGATAAGCTCTGATGTATTGTATATAAATTTGACAAATACAGCTTTTCATTGTAAAACGCTGTTATTTGATATTATATTTTCAATCCGCTGCGATTGTGAGATCCCGAGCTATTATTTTCTGTTTCGTCTTCTACCTCTTTTCTTCTAACCCTAACAATCTAGAATTTTCGGCGTTTGATTGCTCGACACTTCTACAGTAAACGTATTAGTGTCGACTTTAGAGGTCGAAAATTTCGTGTCGTTACACTTTGCTTATGCATGGTTTGTCAAAACTTTGTCTTATCGAGTCATCAGTGTTTATTTGTTTATTACTGATTGTTTTAGATTTAGTGAGGTTTGGTATTATAGTCTAGGAATTTACTGGCTAAAGGGGTATGGAATAATGGTGGATTGCGAGAGTTTGGTGATGATAGGGACTAATAATGAGCAGAAGGCAGTGTATGGCTGCCCATCCAATGATGAGGTGATCGTTTTCTTTTTATATTCACTCGGTATCCCACATGATGATTTGTCATATGTGCCCGTAGATAGAGTGCCTGAGCACATTCGATGAGGTGAACGGATTACCACCACATAAGGATTGAGTTCCATATCGATCTGGTTAGAGGTGCTTAACCAGTAGTTATGTATTTAAGATATATGATGCCCAAAGAGCGAAGAAGACTAAAGGTGTGAGCGGATGACCTATTGATGTGGTGGTTATTCATAGGAGCATAGAAACATATTTGAATGGGGTGAACCTATAGTGTTCGCCACTTGGGAGGATGTCTCTTTGGTGTTGTATGTTGATTATCCCGAGCTTAGTGAGACGATGAACAAGTTTCCACTCCTACTTATTGATGGCTTGTTCGATTAGCTCTATAGCATGAAGGTGCTCTCTCGGTCGGACCTTACGATGGAGTTTCATCCACAGAGAGTATCTAGAGAGGGTTTACCGATCACATTGTTCAATATGCTACCTTGATTTTGTATTGGTCGGTTATGCCATTCGCCCCAAACCAATGCATTGGCATGCTTTATTGATTTCTTGAGCCATGTTTCCAAAGATCACTTGAGTAGGCTCATGCTTGTGTTTGTTGATGATACTTTCGTTTACTCATAGACGAAAGAGGAGCACAAGACATGTTTGATGATTATATTGGAGATGTTGAGAAAACACTGACTAATAAGAAGTTTTCTTAGGTTAGCGGGATATTATAAACACATTACTAAGAGCTTCTTAGAGGTAGCGGCACCGTTAATCGATTTGACGAGGAGGATCAGACTTGTATCTGGTACGTGAGGTGCGGACAACCGTTTGTTAGTTTGACAAAGAGATTGACAAGTGCACTAATGTTACTCATTCCTAGCAGGAATGAGGATTCGATAGTACACATTCCTGTAGTACTTAACTAGGTGTGGTATTGATGCCGAAAGGTAGGGTTGTCACATATGTTAGTCGATAGCTGAAACCGCCTTAGAGGAAGTACCCGACTCATGATTGGAGTTAACAACTATTGTATTTTCTTTGAGTGGAAGACATACTAGTTTGGGAGTGATTTTCCTAGAATGGACATTGCTTGAGTTTATCACTATTATAACATCAAAACTCAATGTGAGTTAGTACCAAGATGACGGCTTGTCTGACCATCGACCTACTTTGATTTAGCGGATTGGTGCTAGTCAGAGGTGTGAAACTATACTTGCAGAGATTATGGCTAAACTAGAGGAATGGGTAGTTTCTGTAGTGGTCATTAAGTGTGGATTCGACCAAGTCAATTGGCCTTGCAAGGATGAGATGGATTTCAACGATGGAATGGCAAGGACTAGAAGATAATGTCATAGCATTTGAGTCATAGTCGATAGAGTGAAGAAAATGCTTAATTTGTATTCATTAAGTCTAGTAGAATGGCATCCAAATTATTGAGTTATATGTGGAATGGATATTATGATTCCATTATGTGCCAAGAGCGTTGTAAGTGGCTGAAACCATTGTTCATTTGTGGGTTTTGGAAGAACTTACAAGAGGCGTTTGGAAATTTGGAACTAAATTGAGTAAATGATACTAAACTGAACTAGGAACTTTAAGACCTCATAGGCCTATTCCTAATGATAAACACGATATGAAACAGGTTAAGTGGAAGGCGGTGGAGTAGTAAAGGTTCAGTTGAGTGAAAGAAAAGGCGATTGCATGTGAGAGACCAACAAAAGCATGAGGACCACTTATCCATAGCTCTTTACTTGATGAGATTTACATTTTATCACCATCTTTCATATTGGATATCATATTTGATGTATTATACTAGACATTTGCGTGTTAGGATAGGCATGAAGTTACTTTTTGATGTTTGATCTTTGATTGGTTGCACTTGATATGATTACTTTTGCTTACATGGTTGTTAGGCATGCGAGAAAACTAAGATTTCATACGGCACACTTATTTGAGACGATTTCCATATATATGATTTAGTATACTTATTTACAATATGATGCTACTATTGTGCTAAATCCTCTTTGTTGAGTACTTGATCAAGTACATGGATGCAAGTGTTGGCTATTTAGATGCTTACTCGCTTTTATTCACATCTAAATACTATACTCTTGCTATAAAAGAGGTATGTAACATCTGTAGTGTAGATTTGGGTATATATGGTAGGTTGTCCTTTAAAACTAGATGTCTCAGATATGAGATGTATATATCTCTATGTTGTGTTGGGAATTTTTCCAAACCTAGCTGTGCAAAGGACGTGCTATGGAAATTTTCCACGACATAAAAAAAAATTGAGAGAAAAGTCTATGTATAGGATGTTAGTCATTGTCGATAGTTGAGAGAGTCGGTAATGTATGATATTTAGTTGACTTGCCTTTCAATCAGTGAGTTGGCACTTTTGTTTTCCGCTGTCCGTTTCTTTGGAAATAATTACGTAACATAGACATTTGGTTTAGCTACATTGGTTTTGGATTTGATAGTGATTGTTCTTAGGAATGAGGATGATGGCTCTAGTTGGTTCCGAGTCTATTCCCTTTCTTGCGATTGCTTTCAGTGATTGTTGTAGAGAGTTGATAAGTGACGATTTCTCTTGTATTGTTGCTTATGTGAGGGTGTTAGGTTGTGTTGCTTAGTCCTTGGGATTTCGAGGATGAATTCTCTTAAGGATAGTAGAATGTAATGACCCATATTTTAACGATAAGATATTTAAATAATTGATTTAAATATTGAATCGTTAATTAATTGACGGTCCTAAAAGTATGATTTTTCGCATACGATCGAACCAGGACTCGAGACCAATTTCGTTGAGTTTGTATCGACGTTGCAAATTATAAAAATACAAGGATTGCTATATTTGGAGATCGGACGATCCAATGGCTAAAACGTTCTCGAAAAGCGTGAAATTATCATCCCAGAGTGTTGTCTCGGATAGCGACGAAATTTATACCATCAGGACCAAAAAAATAAGGATGTACGCAAACGAGTTTCATGACAATCAGATGCACTGTTTGATTATACGAGCTCAAATCGCATGACTTTCTATTTGAAAAATCATATAGAAGAATTATTATATTATTTAAATAATACCCAAAAACAACTCCCCCAAATCTCACATCTGTTGATCAATTGCTAAAGCTAAAAAATATGGCCGCCTCTTCATTTTCATCTTCACAAATTAATTTCAAGTAATCTGTTCCACAAAAAAATTACAAAACCAGTTTCATTAAGTTCATATGGAAGAGGCCTTCGCGATGGCCGTGGTAAAATTTTGATCGATCATGTTTTGCCAAGATCCATGTTCTTAGCCATGATTAGGGTTTGGTATTGTCGGAGCTACGGGCGATGACAAGGGTAAAAAAGATAGCTGTCGTGTTTCTCCTTGCGAATAGCACATGCCTGCAAATTTTTGTCGAGCGTGATTTTAAGATGCGAAAAACATCAGTGTGAGGGTCGGCGCAAGCTACTAGATCGCAGCAATAGGCAGGTGATCGAGCACGTTCATATTGGGTCTGAGGTGTGGAGATTTTGGAGTGGAGCACGTTAGAAAAACCCATTCGTCGTTTTTTTGGTGATGACTGAGATATCGAGGAGCGAAGGTAGTGGCCATTGTGTGTTTACTATTCATGCACATGTACATGCTATTTACGGAAGATGGATTAGTGGTTAATCAAGGTGATTAGTGTTTAATTAAGTGAAAAAATTATTTAAGTAAGCCGAATCTCATAAATGCCATATCTTCTACATACAAGGTCCTTTCGGACACCATTTCTTGTGTTGCGCTTGTGCTGAAGAGCTCTACGACTTGGGATGATTTGGAAAGATTTGGTTGAGATGGGTGATATTATCTCTCACCATACTATGATTGTTAGTATAGTATTAAAACGATGTTTTGAAATGTTTTCTAACTTTAAAATGGGATTTCTAAAGTAGTTAAACCTATAGCTTATTTTACAAAAAGAAATAAAAGTGTTTTAAATGGTTTTAAATTAAATATCGTATCTTCCTCATTGACAAACTATTTTGACAATATTGCTAGATTTAAGCTACTTTGATATTAATCTCACATTTTCTTACATTAGTTTCTTGGATGGATTGTGTTGTATTATTATAGATATATGTAGGCAATTATAAGCATTTCTATGCTTGTTGGTTACACATTTGCTTGCTCGATAGTTGGTTGAAACAACGTTCGAAGAAACTGTATGATTAGAATATATCCCATAGGATAGGATTTCGTGCATAATGTATCGTGCAGATCGATTGGTCTGAAGATGAATCACAGTGTACTTTGGATATAAGCTTTGGACTTTAGTAAAGACGTCAGACATTTTCATTTGGTTTGTATTTAACCATTTCGGTTAAGTACACGACCAAAGTTGTCGTTATCGACAACTCAGGAGTTGTCGATATCTACTACTATTGATGATGGCCGATTTGGCCAATTTTGACATGGACAATGGAGAGGCTTCGAGGAGCATGGTGCAATGGTTTGTTCATTCGTTCATTGTTCGATTTTGGTGTTACTGTTCTTCGATGAGTGGTTTGGCGGCGAAGAAAGGATATAGCGCTTAGATGTTATGATTTCGTGATTCAATGATAGATTCCATGATGGAAAGTGACGGCTTCGATGATGGATAGCTATACTTTGGGATGCATAGAGGGCGATGATGATTCAAACTGATGGAACTATCGGAGAAGGGTTGTCGGGTACATGATGATGTTCTATGACTGTTGATGGTTGTCTAGAATATTTCCCAACCACGGCGACTTCAGATAGGAGTTATATGGATGGTTATGGTATGAGCTCTGCTATGGAGAACGTGTGCGAAGAGAACGTTAATATTCGTAGGCTAGGGGTATGTGAGGAAGCTTTCTTAGGATGGAGATGACCCTCGGATCCTACGATGTTTAGATTTGTTGTACCCTGGATTATGGCAATGATAGTCTACTTCCTGGCCTACCGAGTGGCATGGATTCGAGTAACAAGAGACCGGGATGTTGGGTATTCTTCGACTGGGCGATGAGGTCATACAAGTATCTTGTATCCAACACACTGTATGAGTGAACCTGAGGATGGATGATGGATGTCATGTTGCTATCACCTTAAGGGTGTCGCATAATATAGATATTGCTGATGTCGATATCTAGGCACCCTTAGTACTTTAATGTATAGTACACCCATCATGACTATAGCATGTATTCGATGTTATGTGCTAACTCTATAGATGCAGGGACAGGACAGGTATGATTCTTCATACCCTCTGTTCCATATACTACATAGGCTTTTATAATGTTTTGAGATTATTTATCGCTCACACCTGACTATTGTCTGACTCAAGGTTTTGCGCTTTACTTTTTATTATCTCGGGTACTCTTAAATGAGTAGACTAGATAATAGGTGTGAATAACACTTGGAGCTATGTTGGTGGACTAGCAGAAGGTGACGCTTTCTCATACTTACATTTTGAGTTTATTATTGTTTATTCCGCAGTATGACACTGTTGAGCCTTGACAGTGTTGACTTATTATTATTGGAGATAGTTTATCAGTTGAGTTTATTTATCAATTGCATAAACTCTATTACTGTTTTGAATAATTGTATGAGCTTATGTACTCTGATTATATGGTTATTAGTACCTCGCCTATTTTATATTTGTAATTGCTATAATATTTTATCTGATGCGCCGTGAGATATGTGATAGGTTATATGATTGTGTGATGTTTTATTTCTCTCTCTTTTCTTCTATCCCCTTACTTTCTTTTCTATTCCTTATCTCTATTTCAATTTAATTTACAACCATTAATGATCGCCCCACATTGGCCGTGCATCATTACAGCGCACTATATAGATATATAAGGTTTCGGTGGTGTAGGTCAGTCGTCTCGGTATGTTGATAATTTGTATTAAAAATTTGCAATTTAGTAATCAGGAATTTGAGTTTCTTTGCAGGTAGAGGCAAGGATATGAAGTTATAAATTCTAGATTTTCTTATCATGTGTAAACAATGAAGCTTGGAATAACGTTCCCTGCATTATTGAATTAAATTATGAAGCTGAAGAGTCTTTACCTATTAATTCAGAACATAGATTTGGTTTCATTATTATTCTAGGTTATAAAGCTTGTTATCAAAGGGAAAATCACGATACTTTAGTTCTCACTACCAAATGTGGATCACTATTTAATTATGGTGCTTGAATTCATACTTTTTCCTATATGAGATGGATTTGGTTTTTTTATTAATTGTACAAAAAACTCCGACTAGAATGTGCCCCATTCATCATGACTAATAGGATTTTCAAGATAAGGTATTATTATGGATTCCTACTTCAATCAAATTGCTAAGATGAAATCATCTATTTATGAGCATGGGATTTGGCTTCCAACTAAGCGATGGTGGATTTCTTTACTATATGGATCTCTGGTTTTCTTATTCTCAAGAAACGATGGATTTCATAGTAATATGGACCTCTAGTTTCGTTAGATGATGGATTTATTTATTATGTGGATATTTGGTTCTTGTTCTCATTTTTTGGATGATAAAACTCCTATTTTTGAAAAATGCCCTTCTATTTTAGCATTATAAACAGGATTTTTAAAATAAGAAATTATTACAGCCTCCTACTTCGAATGAATTCCGAGAAAGTATAGATCTGAACTCTCTTCTATATGATGATGAATTTATTTATAGACTTCTAGTTCCCTTATTGTAACGACGCGCCTTTTTGGACAGTATAAACCGACGATCAAATACACATTCCGATTCCAAACCATTAAAAAGGGAAGATGGTTATTGGGGTAAATAAGAAAAGAAAAGAAAGAGAAATAAATGAAAAGAAACAACACAGAATCTCGCAGTGGAACGATAAAATATAATAGTCAAATAAACAGTTCATGAAGCTGTTTACTATACTTTGACAATTATTTATGCAACATTTATCAGAGTTATACATATACAACAGAACAATTAAAATAATGCAGCAGATAGCATGATGCAAGGGTAATAATAGTAATAGTATACCAAATCTTTGTCTTCATTCCCCAGAATAGATCTTCAAAAATCTGAAAACTCAGGACTGACCCGAGCGTAATGAAAAGACAAAACACTCGAGTCAGGACTAAAATATCCTTATGAAAGTTAAATCAATCGTAAATAAATATGTGTGTAACGGCGTTAGAGATGTTTACGGGCTTTGACATCTCATATCCAGTGTCAACGTGTGTGCAATAACTTTAGAGATGTTACGGGATTTTCCATCTCTTAAGGATCCGTTAATCTATCTACTATGTAGTACAATACGCTAAGTAGATAATGCCTATCAGTAATATAAAGTATCAAAATAGCGTTTAGGCGTTACCATAATCCCCCTTTACACATTTTTATAATGCCATAGTCTATACATCACCGTAAGCCCCACCGTAAACTGGTGGTTATCAGAGGGTAACCCATAGGTATAACACAAAACATAACGTAGTGGTCGCGAATAGGATAATCAGTATGACAAGGTACATGAGGCGATACCAACTAGGATACTAGTAGTTGCGTGATCCGGACTGATGTTGAGCATAACCAGCACCTACCCCAACACCGTGAAACAACACTCCAAAATCGAGGGGTGCACCCAAATCGACTAACAAATGTAATAGATATGGTATCGAAGAAGTGTGTCCGCTAGGGGTGGCGAACCTCAATGGCCCGGCGCGGCTCCTGTTTTAGTCATGTCAGGGGTCATCCAATATCGTTCTCTTTCTTCAATCAATGCGTTCACCAAACCATCCACTTCATTCTAGATCAACACTCCGCGTATAATAATTATTAAAGTGGTTTTCGGTATCGACAGGGAGTATGTCCATATCCGATCCCGGTCCTTTTAATAACTACGTATTATTACACCGTTGGCTCTTTTACATTTCAAATCGATTCATAATTGATATCAAAATATCATATTCGCTTCAAAAAAATCAAATCCATTTCAAATATCATCGTATCTATTCAAATGTAAGATTTCGTTTCAAAATCAATTTTCGCATCAATATCTCATTTCGATTTCAAAATCATTTTGAATTTCAATTTAGGTTGCAACTTCATTTAAACCAATTCGTATTTACATTTAAGATTTAAACATAAACATTTCACCTTATTGACCAATTTGAAATTTTAGAAAATAGTTTTAAGTAGTTTAAAAATAGTTTAAATAATTAAAATAGTTAAAAAATACTTAAAATCTTTAAAATGGATTTAAAATAGATAAATTAGTTTAAAATAATTTAAATTGGGTTAAGTAGATTAAAAATAGATTAAAATAGTTTAAGTATTCAAAATGGTTTATATAACAGAGTAATTTGGAAAATAAAATAAAACAGCTTCAAAACCAATCCATTTCAATTATAACTTCCCAATTCAAATCGATTTCAATTTCCATTTTACCGATTCAATTTCGATTTTAATTCAAATCAATGTCAACTTTGACTTCAAATTAATTCGATTTTACATTCACCGTCAACTTATTCAATTTCAATGTATATCGATTTTTAGCTTGATTTTTCAAAATATCAATTTTTGACACTTAACAAAGTTATCCTTCAATATTCAAATTTAAATCCCAATTACAAATATGATTCAATTTCAAGCTCAATTTCAAATATCATTTTATATCGCTTTTACTTAGTAATATTCAAAGCTCGAATTAAGGTTCAATCTTTTAAAACGAATAAATTTTCGAAATTCAACCATATCCCGATTTTAATCTCAAATCTCAACTTAAATTATTTAACAGTTTCCTTTAACCAAAATTTATTTCAACATTCCAAACTCAATTTTCGATAAATTCGATTTATGTAAATTGATTTCTATTTATAACTTTTAAATCAAAGCATTTAAATAAATTTCAAATCAACGACTTAAAAAATATTAATTTAGCCAATCCGGTGTCCGTATATAATTTTCTATCCTGTGGCCAAGTGATTAGTTATTTCAATTAAATGTCAGGGATGAATATATATCACTTAAGTCAAATCACAGTGTCATATGTATGCATAACAGGATATATATAAGCAAATAAACATCCAAACATTTAAATATCAACCAATAACATCCATCGAAATACATCATCCAATAAACAATACAATTCATGGCAATTTCATAGTTATCAATGTCAGGTAATTTAATCGAAATTAAATTTTAAATTCAATTTAACTGTCAATTTTAATTTTCAACTGTTAATTCAAATAACAATCTATATGACAATTAAATTTTATCAAACAACGACAAATAAAATTCATATCACTTCATAATATTAAACTTAACTAGCATAAAGATATTTAGTACGTTGTGAGCGTTATAAAACACTCACATTGATTTCAATGCAGTTCTAGCGTTTTATTTCGAATAAAATTAAACGACCGTTTAATTTTACCCGAAATTTTCTCTAGCTCCAAACGACTCCAATCCAATTCCATAGCGTAGTGCTCGTCCACACGATTCCATCGTAACTGGTTTCGTGCGTTTTCGACCTCGTAGAAAAAAGTTATTGCATTTTAAACATTCACGAAATTTAAATATAAACTAATTACACAAATTTCTTTTTAAATTATGCCCTACAACATCTCAGCCATCCACTTCCACACCTTCAGATCTGGCCGCCCCCCCCTTCTCTTTCCCCGTTCGCTCCAAGCCAGGGAACCACGCACGCAATTAAACCCAAAGGCCGCCTACCATTCGTCAAATTCGCACCCACATACGAGCAACTCCAGGTCGATCAAAGCACACCACGTCGAAGGCCTTCAAACAAGCCACCATCGGCCAGGAAAGGGTGGAGCTCCGCCATCTCCTTTGGATGCGAGACGAGGGCGAACGGCAGCGCCTTGAACGAAAATTGCCGATGATTGCCTCAACTATAAACGATCGTATCCGTATAGATTGCAAGATCTCCCCTAGCTCTTCAACGTTGTAGTTGATAGTTTTTGGAAAAAGTCGATGGATTGGGAGATAACGAAGGAGGAAGCTTGCGAGTTTCTGGCCATTGAAAAAAACACAGGCGGCGGCTAGGGTTTTCTGAGTAGGGTTTTCAATTTGTGAAAATGGGTGGCCTTTTATAGAATTTTAACGAACACTATTCATCCCGGAATTTTCGAACTCCAAATCTCACGCGGTGACCGACATTCCTAGGGTTTATCCCGCGTTCCGGACATAATGGAACAGGTTTCGGAAGCTAATTCGATCGTCTGTGCGAGTTACGGCAATAAACGATCAAATTTAAATTAAATCGATTAACTAAATTTCTAGGCGTTTTGGCTTGCCCCGGACAAACGATAAATCCGATTGACTTGAAATTTGAAATTTTATAATAATATCACATTAAGGATCCGATGAAACTGGTTTCGTCGAAATCCGAGACTGTTTGAAAAATGGCTATTTTAACTCGTTAATTTAATATTAAAACAATTTCGATGCGTTTCGAGCTGCCACGGTCAAACGAAAACTCCGATTGCTACGAAAATTGAAATCCGATAATAACAAACTATTACGGATCCAATGAAACTAGTTTCGTCTAATTCTGAGACTGTTTGAAAATTGGCTATTTTTCAGTCGATATTTAGGTATTAAAATATTCAATTTTCGCAAATTTACTTTTAATTCGATTTTAAAAGTTCTACAGCATCATTCTAACTTTAATATGATAAAATAAAATTTTACAAATCATTTTTAATCATATTAAACTCGTTATTCAATAATCCCATAAATTCCAATTTTAAAACTTATTAACTCTATTAAAATCCCAACATAACTTACATTCACTTTGGAAACCAATTTGAATCATATTAAATCAAATTTCAAATATTCACTCTATTTTCGTATATTAAATTTCAATATCAAATTAATCATATCAAATTCGGAATTTAATTATTCAAACATTCGTAATATTAAATTTAAGCAAATTTTATTATTCTTGAATCACTATCTTTTGAGATATTCAAAAACGAACTTAAAAATTTTACTTTTGAAACGAATTAAAATTATAGAACAACTATTTCTATTATACGGTTATTCAATTCCCATTACTCAATTATTTAATAATTTTGAAATATTTAATTTAAATAATTTACCTGTTCAATATTCAATATTTGATTTAAATAGATTTTACTTATCAATCAATTACTCTATTATACCCAATGGATTCAACATTTATTATTCTATTCAACTATTGATTGCAAAGGCATTCACTAAGTAGCTTTTATTTTTCATTACTTGGATAATTATTGTTGCAATTCATTCCAGTTATTATTATTCCAAACGAATTACAAATTTTTTTTTCTAACATTAAATCACGAAATCTTATTAAATTAGATATTTTAATTATCGAAAATTTATGGGTCGTTACACCCACTCAAAACTTTTCGTCCCCGAAAAGGAAAAAAAAAGAAGGGAAAAGGGACTAAGTATAGAATTCAACATTAGATATATTTTATTCAAAGTTACCAACTTATAAACAATGAAATTCCATTTATAAAGTCATAACTACGCTTCCACTAAGTTACTCTGAACGGCTTTCTAACTTTAAAAGTTAGTTATCAAAACAAGTTACAAAAAAAATTAAAAAAAAAACTTAAAAAATTTTCTAACACCCGGATTTACGGAAAATTTCGGCAGAGTCTCCTTTGCGCGGCTCGATCGGAAAAAAAATGACAGTATATATATCACAAATATACATCTCATCAAGTGATGAGGCATCCCGCAGGGAAAAAAGTGTAAAAGTACGGTATGTAATCCGAGATATGTACCTTATATATTATTAGCGATCATATACGGCTAATATAGCGCGAGAGCGAGATCCAAATGTGAAGCAAGCGCAATCCGCACCTACTAAACACTCAACAAACCATGAGAAACATGCATATTATGAAAATAATATCAATATACATCATATAGCAACATAACAACTACATGTGCCAACATAGCAATTGCAACAAACAACAAATGCATCCACCAATCAATTATCATCCAACTATCATCCAATAAATCCATAACCAATCAATATAAAATCACTTCTCATTAATATTTATTGACTTGGGTTTCAATTTTAATCACAGATGATTCATTAACGTTGGATTTTACTAACATTCATTCACAATTCAATTAGTTAACATTCACTAATTTATATTTACATTAGTTCACTTCCAATTTGAATCAAATTAAATTCTATTTAAATTCATTTAACTTCCAATTTGATTTCAATGATTTATAGCTTTCAATTTCATTAACACTTCATGAATTATATACAATCAACTAACAATCATATAACAACCAAATCATACCCAACATAACCAAATTATTAATTTTACATTCAATTTGGTTTATCTCTTCCAATATATATCCTGTTATATAATTTTAAAGAATCATTTTATATTTGGCATCTTAAATTTCCAATATGAACTTTAATTAAGTCTGTAAGCTATACATATATCATCCGTGAGCAATATCAATCTAATCGCTTATTCGATCACACAATTTCACTTCCAAACTAGTATTGTTCACACGACTCTCTATTGCGGACTCAGATTTGGTTCCTTGATTGGAAACTGTTACTCTCCTTGCATAGCCATATACTATGATAGAGAATTCCAGAATCCAATTTAAAATCCATATCTAGGGTTCGCCGTCGAAAATCGAGTGAAAAATCCTAACTTGGATCGATATAAATCATCTCGAAATTTTATGCTCGAATTTGGATCAAATCGTTATGCGAATAAAATAATATACGTACAATCTCACGTATTACCTTCCAATGGATTTATATCCAATTTATCTATACTAAATTATTTTATTGACTTCTATATATATTTTTTCACTTAATTACTCACAATCCATTATTCAGTTAGTATATTCATTTATTTACATAGCATATTCTTTAACATTATCTTTTCTTAAACATAATATCATAGAATTTTCTTACTCAAGTTCATTTAAACATTCTATATAATTTAATTAAATTCAATTTCATTATTTTAGTTAATAACAAATTTATTTATGGAACATTTCATTAACCAGCACTTTAGTTTATTAATCATCCTATAAAAGTCTAACCTCTCATAAATGACTTTTCTTAGTTTACAGTTATCTTAAAGGTTACAAATTTTTCCAATCCCTTTGTAATTTATATTTATTTTCTATAACCAATTTACAAAGATAAAATAAGATTCATTTATCTTCTTTCTTAAGTTCACTTACTTGTTTCATTTATCCATTTATCATTTCATGCTATATTTAAGTACATATAAATTTTTTCACAACCAAATTTCCATTTATATATATTATAATTCCTTTTGAATTTTCCTTACTTGTATATTTCAATTACTTTCGGGTTCTGTTTATCTATACAATATCTCATTACATATCCAAAACATCATTTTAACTTTTTAATATTTGGTAAGTCTTGTTATATGTTATCAGAATGCAAATTTGGCGTTATACAAATTTATAGAATTTCATTTTACTTAATTAGAATGTTCACAAATTTAATTTATTTAAATCCTCTTTACCTTTCAACTTTATAGGTACACTACAACTCTAAGGTTTTTCCAAAACATAAGCTTAGATATCTTAATCCTCTTATTTTATAAATTCTGGTTATTCACATTTCATTCAAATAATTTGAAAATTACTAATTAACATAGTTTAGAAATTTAAATGCCTGGTTCCTTTCAAATCGTTTGAAATAAATATATACACTTATATCTTTAATACATCAAATCATACCTTTGGAGTTTAAACCAAAACCCTTTTACCCACAATAATTTCAAAGAAAAGCAATGCTTCTTAGAAGTCCTCCCCACTTTGAGACTCGAAAATGAACGTCGATGATGCTGCGCAGTCATCACCGAAATTATTTTCCAGCGACATAAGAGAGGTGTACTGAATTCATTCCTTCTTTTAAAAATCCTTTCAAAATATTTCCATAAACATTTTCCCACTAATATCTCAATATATTTTCTTCAAAGCTTTGAAAACCATTTTAAAACCTCCGGGTCTTAAATTCAATATTTTCCAATTTAAATCTATTTTAATTTATAAGTCACCTTTATAAAATATTCTTATAGGATTTTCTTTCTTAAAACATTCCATAAGTGTTTTATCATTGTTCATTTTGTAATTCACCTTATTTATTAAATTACAATATCCAATTAATGATAATAACCAATATTTCCATTCCTAACAACCAGGTAAGCAAGATAAGTCACAATAATTTCTGAAAACTTTTCTTTATATATAAAATATAATTAGAGTAAAATTATTTCATTTACCTAATTTCAAAACAATACTATGTCGAATTGTTCTGTTTAAGTGTTTAGAGATCCCTATCAATGACGTTAATTACTCGTATTAACCAGAATCCATAAGCCACTCAACAAATCAACCGACACGATGTAAAACATTTTATATCACTAACAAATACGCTCTCATATATATATATATATATATGTATATATATATGTATATATATATGTATATATTCACTCAGCGGCTCATCATAGGGTATTACTACCCTACTTATAAAGAGTCATACCCACAAAGCTAAGGTTATCGCTAAACCAAAGCTCTGATACCAATTGTAACGACCCGCCTTTTTGGACAGTTTAAACCGACGATCAAATACACATGCCGATTCCAAACAATTAAAAAGGGCAGATGGTTATTGGCGTAAATAAAAAAAGAAAAGAAAGAGAAATAAAGGAAATGAAACAACACAGAATCTCGCAAATGAACGATAAAATATAATAGTCAAATAAACAGTTCATGAAGCTGTTTACTATACTTTGACAATTATTTATACAACATTTATCAGAGTTATACATATACAACAGAACAATTAAAATAATGCAGCAGATAGCATGATGCAAGGGTAATAATAGTAATAGTATACCAAATCTTCGTCTTCATCCTCTAGAATAGATCTTCAAAAATCTAAAAACTCAGGACAGGCCCGAGCGTAATGAAAAGACAAAACACTCGAGTCGGGACTAAAATATCCTTATGAAAGTTAAATCAATTGTAAATAAATATGTGTGTAACGGCGTTAGAGTTGTTTAGGGGGTTTGACATCTTATATCCAGTGTCAACGTGCGTGCAATAACTTAAGAGATGTTACGGGATTTTCCATCTCTTAAGGATTCGTTAAACTATCTACTATGTAGTACAATACGCTAAGTAGATAATGCATATCAGTAATATAAAGTATCAAAATAGCGTTAAGGCATTACCACAATCCCCCTTAACACATTTTTATAATGCCATAGTCTATACAGCACCGTAAGCACCACCGTAAACTGGTGGTTATCAGAGGGTACCCCATAGGTATAACACAAAACATAACGTAGTGGCCGCGAATAGGATAATCAGTATGACAAGGTACATGAGGCGATACCAACTAGGATACTAGTAGTTGCGTGATCCGGAATGATGTTGAGCATAGCCAATAGCTACCCCAACACCGCGAAACAACACTCACAAATCGAGGGGTGCACCCAAATCGAATCACAAATGTAATAGATATGGTATCGAAGAAGTGTGTCCGCTAGAGGTGGCGAACCTCAATGGCCCGGCGTGGCTCCTGTTTTAGTCATGTCAGGGGTCATCCAATATCGTTCTCTTTCTTCAATCAACGCGTTCACCAAACCATCCACTTCATTCTAGATCAACACTCCGCGTATAATAGTTATTAAAGTGGTTTTCGGTATCGACAGAGAGTATGTCCATATCCGATCCCAGTCTCTTTAATTACTGCGTATTATTACACCGTTGGCTCTTTACATTTCAAATCAATTCATAATTGATATCAAAATATCATATTCGCTTCAAAAAAATCAAATCCATTTCAAATATCATCGTATCTATTCAAATGTAAGATTTCGTTTCAAAATCAATTTTCGCATCAATATCTCATTTCAATTTCAAAATCATTTCGAATTTCAATTTAGGCTGCAACTTCATTTAAACCAATTCGTATTTACATTTAAGATTTAAACATAAACATTTCACCTTATTGACCTATTTGAAATTTTAGAAATTAGTTTTAAGTAGTTTAAAAATAGTTTAAATAATTAAAATAGTTAAAAATAATTAAAATCTTTAAAATGGATTTAAAATAGATAAATTAGTTTAAAATAATTTAAATTGGATTAAGTAGATTAAAAATAGATTAAAATAGTTTAAGTATTCAAAATGGTTTATATAACAAAGTAATTTGGAAAACAAAATAAAACAGCTTCAAAACCAATCCATTTCAATTATAACTTCCCAATTCAAATCAATTTCAATTTCCATTTTACCGATTCAATTTCGATTTGAATTCAAATCAATGTCAAATTTGACATCAAATTAGTTCGATTTTACATTCACCTTCAACTTATTCAATTTCAATGTATATTGACTTTTAGCTTGATTTTTCAAAATATCAATTTTTAACACTTAACAAAATTATCCTTCAATATTCAAATTTAAATCCCAATTACAAATATGATTCAATTTCAAGCTCAATTTCAAATATCATTTTATATCGCTTTTACTTAGTAATATTCAAAGCTCGAATTAAGGTTCAATCTTTTAAAACAAATAAATTTTCGAAATTCAACCATATCCCGATTTTAATCTCAAAGTCTCAACTTAAATTATTTAACAGTTTCCTTTAACCAAAATTTATTTCAACATTCCAAACTCCATTTTCGATAAATTGGATTTCTATAAATTGATTTCTATTTATAACTTTTAATTCAAAGCATTTAAATAAATTTCAAATCGACGATCTTAAAAATTATTAATTTAGCCAATCCGGTGTCCGTATATAATTTTCTATCCTGTGACCAAGTGATTAGTTATTTCAATTAAATGTCAGGGATGAATATATATCACTTAAATCAAATCGCAGTGTCATATGTATGCATAACAGGATATATATAAGCAAATAAACATCCAAACATTTAAATATCAACCAATAACATCCATCGAAATACATCATCCAATAAACAATACAATTCATGGCAATTTCATAGTTATCAATGTCAGGTAATTTAATCGAAATTAAATTTTAATTTCAATTTAACTGTCAATTTTAATTTTCAACGGTTAATTCAAATAACAATCTATATGACAATTAAATTTTATCAAACAACGACAAATAAAATTCATATCACTTCATAATATTAAACTTAACTGGCATAAAGATATTCAGTACGTTGTGAGCGTTATAAAACACTCACGTTGATTTCAATGCAGTTCCAGCGTTTTATTTCGAATAAAATTAAACGAGCGTCTAATTTTACCTGAAATTTTCTCTAGCTCCAAACGACTCCAATCCAATTTCATAGCGTAGTGCTCGTCCATACGATTCCATCGTTACTGCTTTCGTGCGTTTTCGACCTCGTAGCAAAAAGTTATTGCATTTTAAACATTCACGAAATTTAAATATAAACTAATTACACAAATTTCTTTTTAAATTATACCCTACAACATCTCAGCCATCCACTTCCACACCTTCAGATCTGGCCGCCCCCCCCCCCCCCCCACTTCTCTTTCCCCGTTCGTTCCAAGCCAGGGAACCACGCATGCAATTAAACCCAAAGGCCGCCTCCCATTCGTCAAATTCGCACCCATATACGAGCAACTCCAGGTGGATCAAAGCACACCACGTCGAAGGCCTTCAAACAAGCCACCATCGGCCAGGAAAGGGTGGAGCTCGGCCATCTCTATTGGACACGAGATGAGGGAGAACGGCAGTGCCTTGAACGAAAATTGCCGATGATTGCCTCAACTATAAACGATCATATCCGTACGGATTGCAAGATCTCCCTTAGCTCTTCAACATTGTAGTTGATAGTTTTTGGAAAAAATCAATGGATTGGGAGATAACGAAGGAGGAAGGTTGCGCGTTTCTGGCCATTGAAAAAAACACAGGAGGCGGCTAGGGTTTTCTGAGTAGGGTTTTCAATTTGTGAAAATGGGTGGCCTTTTATAGAATTTTAACGAACATTATTCATCCCGGAATTTTCGAACTCCAAATCTCGCACGGTGACCAACGTTCCTAGGGTTTATCCCGCGTTCCGGACACAATGGAACAGGTTTCGGAAGCTAATTCGATCGTCTGTGCGAGCTACGGCAATAAACGATCAAATTTAAATTAAACCGATTAACTAAATTTCTAGGCGTTTTGGCTTGCCTCGGACAAACGGTAAATCCGATTGACTTGAAATTTGAAATCTTACAATAATATCACATTACGGATCCGATGAAACTGGTTTTGTCGAAATCCGAAACTGTTTGAAAAATGGCTATTTTAACTCGTCAATTTAATATTACATAAGATCTTGGAATTCCCTACTTAAGGGTCTTTTTACGACTCATGAATGAAATGATTCTCGAACTTCCCTTTAGACTCTTTCCAAATATTATTCTCTTTTAGTATTTCAGCTATCGTGGTCTCCCACCAGCCAAGTACATCTCCCTGAAGCTACCTCAAAGATAATCTTCTCTTTTGCTCTTCTGTGAAGCATAAATTTGGGAAGATCTGATAATAAATTTCCAACCAATTCAATACCATCACAAAATTATCCTTTCTCCTAAAAATCTTTCCTCCAAAATTCTTAAAGTCCGAGCTCGTCTTAGCAAAATCTTCTTCCTTTTCCACTGGTTGGGGGGTAGCAACCTCAGGCATATTCTGCCACATTATTCCTATCATATATTCTCATAACAAAGCATTGATATCTAATCATTCATCGACTAGAGAAGGCACTTAAGCTTCAACATTCACTACAGGAGTCACTACCCAGTTGACAGTGTAACGACCCGTAAATTTTTGATAATTAAAATAGCTAATTTAATAAGATTTCGTGATTTAAAGTTAGAAAAAATTGTAATTTATGTATGGTAATAATAACTAGAATGAAATGCAACAAATTTTATCTAAGTTAATTATTTATGAATTGAATGGAATCCCAAATCAATTGTAATAATATGTAGTCAAAGGTAATTGAATGAATTTGTATTGTATAGGTAATTGTGACACTTGTTTGTAAATAATACACTTATAAGTAATTAAAAGTTAACGACGATAATTATTTAAGTTACCTATTCATTTAGTTAGTCGAATTGAATGTGTGAACCAATTGCAATTGAAATGAAAGTTTATATATTAGTTGAGTGCATTATCTCTAGCTGTAGTTAAATAATAATGTTGAATTCATTTGATGTAATATAGTAAATCGACTGATAATGAAAGTTTACTTAAAAATCCAATATTGAAATCCGTCAAATATTAAACAATTAAATTGTATAAATTTAATATTTGGAATTTATTGAATAATTGAACAGCGGGAATTGAATAACTGTTTTAATGAAAATGGTTGTCCTATAATTTGAATTTGTTAAATTTTATAAGTCCTTTTGAATATTTCAAAAGATAGTGATTTAAGAATAATCAAATTTGTTTAAATTTAATAATACAAATGTTTGAATAATTAAATTCCGAATTTGATATGATTAATTTGATATTGAAGTTCAATATATGAAAATAGAGTGAATAATTGAAATATGATTTAATATGATTCAAATTGGTTTCCAAAGTGAATGTAAGTTATATTGGGATTATAATAGAGTTAATAAGATTTTAAAATTGGAAATTATTGGATAATTGAATAACGGGTTTAATATGATTAAAAATGATTTGTAAAATTTTATTTTGTCATATTAAAGTTAGAATGATGTTGTAGAACTTTTAAAATCGAATTAAAAGTAAATTTGTGAAAATTGAATATTTTAATATTTAATTGACGAGTTAAAATAGGCATTTTTCAAACAGTCTCAGATTTCGATGAAACCAGTTTCATCGGATCCGTAACGTGATATTATTGAAAGATTTCAAATTTCATGTCAATCGGATTTACCGTTTGATCGGGGCAAGCCAAAACGAATAGAAAATCGTTTGACCGATTTAATTTAAATTTGATCGTCTATTGCCGTAACTCGCACAAACGATTGAATTAGCTTCCGAAACCTGTTCCATTGTGTCCGGAATGCGGGATAAACCCTAGAAACGCCGGTTACCGTGCGTATATCGGAGTTCAGAAAACCCGGAATGAATAGTGTTTTGAATATTTTCTATAAAGCACCATACTCTTCATAAATTCCCGAACCCTAATTTTCATCTTCACAGCCGCCATTATCATATTCAAAGGCCAGAAATTCTCCTCATTCTTCTCTTAATTTCTCTTAATCCACGAATTGATTCGAAAACATGTCAACTACAAACTTCTATATCTAGATGCGAGCTTTAAATCCATACGGCTGTGATGTTCTATAGTCAAGCGGATCGATGGGATTTTTGCCGGTATGGCTGGCCATTCGTGCACGTTTTATGGAGCGATGGAGGCACTAGGGGGGTGCGGTCGGCCGGCATGGGTAGGGGAGGCGACGTGCTGTTGAATGGTGGTGGAGTGATAGGGTTTCGTCGACGTTGAGGGGGGTGCGGTGATGATGGTTTCGAACGGCTTCATGGATTTCTCTTCACGGGCTGGAGCAACGCATGATGGAAGAGGGGGGGCATCGGCCTTGATGCGTGCAGGGCAGATCAAACGGTCCAGGATGGTTAGGGTTAGAAAAGAAAATATAAATTGTAAATTTATTTTATTATAATTCGTATAAACTTTAAACTATCATATCTTGTTGATACGAGGTCGGATTTTGACGAAATGAATTGCGACGGGTTCGTTTTGTCGAGCACTATGCTATGTAGCTGGATTGGAATCGTCTGGAGCTAGTGAAAATTTCGGGTAAAATTAAACGCTCGTTTAATTTTATTCAAAATAAAACGCTGGAACTACATTGAAATCAAGGTGAGTGTTTTATAAAGCTCACAACGTACTGAATATCTTTATGCTAGTTAAATTTGATATTTTGAAGTGATGAATTTTATTTGTCATTGTTTGATAGAATTTAATTGTCATATAGATTGTCATTTGAATTAACCGTTGAAAATTTAAATTGACAGTTAAATTGAAATAAAAATTGAATTACGATTAAATTACCTGACATGATAACTATGAAATTGTCATGAATTGTATTGTCTATTGGATGATGTATTTCGATGGTTGCTATTGGTTGATATTTAAATGTTTGGATGTTTATTAGCTTATATATATATATATATATATATATATCCTGTAATGCATACATATGAACTGTGATTTGATTTAAGTGATATATATTCATCCCTGACATTTAATTGAAATAAATAATTACTTGGCCATAGGATCGAAAATTATATACGGACGCCGAATTAGCTAAATTAATAAATTTTAAAATCGTCGATTAGAAATTTATTTAAATGTTTTGATTTAAAAGTTATAAATAGAAATCAATTTATAGAAATCGAATTTATCGGAAAATTGAGTTTGGAATGTTGAAATAAATTTTGGTTAAAAGAAATTGTTAAATAATTAAAGTGGAGACTTTGGAATTTAAAATCGGGATATGATTAAATTTCGAAAATTGATTTGTTTAAAGATTTAACCTTAATTCGAGCTTTGAATATTACTTAGCAAAAGCGATATAAAATGATATTTTGAAATTGAGCTTGAAATTGAATCATATTTGTAATTGGGATTTAAATTTGAATATTGAAGGATAATTTTGTTAAGTGTTATAAATTGACATTTTGAAAATCAAGCTAAAAATCGATATAAATTGAAATTGAATAAATTGAAGGTGAATGTAAAATTGAATTAATTTGAAGTCAAAGTTGACATTGATTTGAATTGAAATCGAAATTGAATCGGTAAAATGGAAATTGAAATTTGTTTTGAATTGGGAAGTTATAATTGAAATGGTTTGGTTTTGAAGCTGTTTTATTTTGTTTTCCAAATTACTCTGTTATATAAACCATTTTAAATACTTAAACTATTTTAATCTATTTTAAATCTACTTAACCCAATTTAAATTATTTTAAACTAATTTATCTATTTCAAATCCATTTTAAGATTTTAAGTATTTTTAACTGTTTTAATTATTTAAAACCACTTTTAAAACTACTTAAAACTATATTCTAAAATTCCAAACTGGTCAATAATGTGAAATGTTTATGTTTAAATCTTGAATTTTAATACGAATTGGGTTAAAGGAAGTTGCAACCTAAATTGAAATTCGAAATGATTTTGAAATCGAAATGAGATATTGATGCGAAAAATGATTTTTGAAATGGAATCTTACATTTGAATTGATACGATGATATTTGAAATGGATTTGATTTTTTTGAAGCGAATATGATATTTTGATATAAATTATGAATCGATTTGAAATGTAAAAGAGCCACCGGTGTAATATTACGTAGTTATTAAAGAGACCGGGATCGGATATGGACATACTCTCTGTCGATATCGAAAACCACTTTAATAACTATTATACGCGGAGTGTTGATCCAGAATGAAGTGGATGGTTTGGTGAACGTGTTGACTGAAGAAAGAGAACGATTATTGGATGACCCCTGACATGACTAAAACAGGAGCCGCGCCGGGCCATTGAGCTTCGCCATCTCTAGCGGACACACTTCTTCGATACCGTATCTATTACATTTGTGATTCGATTTGGGTGCACCCCTTGATTTGGGAGTGTTGTTTCGCAGTGTTGGGGTAGCTGCTGGCTATACTCAACATCAGTCCGGATCATGCAACTACTAGTATCCAAGTTGGTATCGCCTCATGTACCTTGTAATACTGATTATCCTATTCGCGACCACTACATTATGTTTTGTGCTATACCTATGGGGTACCCTTTGATAACCACCAGTTTACGGTGGGGCTTACGGTGTTGTATAGACTATGGCATTATAAAAATGTGTTAAGGGGGATTATGGTAACGCCTTAACGCTATTTTGATACTTTATATTACTTATAGGCATTATCTACTTAGCGTACATTACTACATAGTAGATAGTTTAACGGATCCTTAAGAGTTGGAAAATCCCGTAACATCTCTTGAGTTATTGCACGCACGTTGACACGGGATATGAGATGTCAAATCCCGTAAACATCTCTAACGCCATTACACTCATATTTATTTACGATTGATTTAACTTTCATAAGGATATCTTAGTCCTGACTCGAGTGTTTTGTCTTCTCATTACGCTCGGGTCAGTCCTGAGTTTTTCAGATTTTTGAAGATCTATTTTGGAGGATGAAGACGAAGATTTGGTATACTATTACTATTATTACCCTTGCATCATGCTATCTGCTGCATTATTTTATTTGTTCTGTTGAATATGTATAACTCTGATAAATGTTGTATAAATAATGATCAAAGTATAGTAAACAACTTCATGAACTGTTTATTTGAGTATTATATTTTATCGTTCCGCTGCAAGATTCTGTGTTGTTTCCTTCCTTTTATTTCTCTTTCCTCTTCTTTTCTTATTTACCCCAATAACCATCTGCCCTTTTGAATGGTTTGGAATCGACATGTGTATTGATCGTCGGTTTAAACTGTCCAAAAAGGCGGGTCGTTACATTTATCTTTTACGTATTGACCATTGGTCAATGAATATTGTATATGTGTTTGAATTTTATTTATTTTAATTTTATTTTGATGTTAGGCTAAAACCTTGTACAACAGCTGTGTTAATATACTCCAACATACATTGCCAAACAATTGAATCATTGAGTATACTTTGACAAAGAAAACTCCCATTACATAAGATCTTGAAATTCCCTACTTAAAGGTCTTTTTACGACTCATGAATGAAATGATTCTCGAACTTCCCTTTAAACTCTTTCCAAATAATATTCTCTTTTAGTATTTCAGCTATTGTGGTCTCCCACCAGCCAAGTACATCTCCCTGAAGCTACCTCAAAGATAATCTTCTCTTTTGCTCTTCTGTAAAGCATAAATTTGGGAAGATCTGATAATAAATTTCCAACCAATTCAATACCATCAAAAAATTATCCTTTCTCCTAAAAATCTTTCCTCCAAATTCTTAAAGTCCGAGCTCGTCTTAGCAAAATCTTCTTCCTTTTCCACTGGTTGGGGTGTAGCAACCTCAGGCATATTCTACCACATTATTCCTATCATATATTCTCATAACAATGCATTGATATCTAATCATTCATCGTCTAGAGAAGGCACTTAAGCTCCAACATTCACTACAGGAGTCACTACCAAGTTGACATTCATATTGGAATTCCAAATCAGACCACTTCTCCTAACCCTCCATTATTCTAAATACTAGTAGATCCTTCACATGCATTTGTTCTTGTGTTTCCAATAATTCTAAGTCCTCTTTTGGTTATTATTAATTTATACTTAGGTAGATCAACATTAGAAACAAAAGAAAAGGGAGTGAAACAATGGTAAAGAGGTAGATATATCCACACACCCACACACATATCTATATGTATGTATGTATATCAAAAATATCAAGTCCTTTGTACAGAATATACCCTTCCCTAATTGTTCCTTATCTAGGCTAAATTTATGTTAAATTAGGAGTCACTAACTTAAGCATGATACTAAGCTGTAACATCCCATATTTCAAGATTTGAAAATGAATGTCGATTATATTGTAGCCGTCATAGTATTATATTCAAGCGATAAAATAATATTAATTTATTTTTCACAACATAAGTAAATAGAGCAATTAGACAACTTTAAACTCAATGTTCTAAATATTAGTGACGCTATTTAATCTATTGTGCAACACATTTTCGAAGGGTCACACCACCCAACTAGGAGACTGTTATGCACTTGCAACCATGATTTACATAATGCGACAAGCGTCTTTGTCAATAGCCTTTGAAGCTTCTCCTAATCTCCAAAAAAATCATTGGTTTATGTTACACTTCATTATTTATAATTGGTTAATTGCATCCCATATTAGATCCATTGATCTCCTAAATACAATTCTACTCCCATAAGAATTAAAACCAAATGTACTCACTTTTAAAACATTCAAAGTCATTTATAGCACATGTAATCATCACAAGCAGGTATTAAACACATAATTAGGCTCATTTGTCATCATTATTACATATTTCTTAATCATAATAAGTAATAAACACATCCATATGATGTCAAAAAATCTATAGAGATCATTAACACTTATTTTTTATAATGCAAAATGAATGATTTTAATCCATTAATGATCGCCAAATTATTAGCTTAAACTTAGCTTATTTTACATTTTCCCATTTTTAGAAATTAATTTTTAGAACAAGAGCCCATTCTCCATCAACAACATCCCCTACCAAAAATTAATCTTTTTTCTTCCTCAAATCTCAAGGAGAAGCCGCAAGAGTTGATAATGGGGGATTCTAGCAAGTAGGGAATTGGCGGAGAAGGCTAATTCTCTATCACCCATTCTGATAATGTCCAGAAAGCACCAAGATTTGGTCAAAGTTCAATAAAAACCAATAAAAGAGATCGAAGAATTGCAAGAGACATGTTGTTCAATACATATTCGACCTCATAGAATGGAAGAAAATCTGATGCAAATCTATCAGCACAAAATCAAAGCAACACCGATGCATTTGTTCACAGATCATGATCATGGGCCAATATGAATAAAAATGGTGGCTTCAACCATAATTTCGATTTGGAATTTATACCACCTATCACCATCAACAACATAAAAAATCGTTTTGCAAGAAGGGAATGGGAAACGATAGATTCTAAATGGAGTATTTAAGTAGTCACCTACGTGTTCGGTAATAGGCCTTATTATCATCATTTCAAAGACTTTGTTCAAAAAAACATGGAATCACATTGGAAAATTTGAAATTTACACTAGAAATAATGGATTCTTTATAATCAGATTTGCAAATTTAAGTGATTGTGAAAAGGCAGTTAATGAAGGGCTTTATTTTATTAGTGGAAAACTCTTAATTTTGTAAAAATGTAGTAACATGTTAGAATTTGACAACGATTTTCTCTCTACTCTTTCTACTTAGGTCAGACTCTGAATCAAATTTAAATCTATGGGATAAAGAGGGATTTAGTGTCATTGCTAGTGTTGTTGAAATTCCATTAAAATTAGATGAACCAACGGCAAAAGAAACTAGATTAAGTTCTACAAGAACTCATTTTGAAATAAAAAATGCAGAACTTCCTAATAAGGCTTAGATTACTATGCATAATGGGGAAAATCTTGTTCAGAAAATAGAATACAAGCGGGTTCCACCAAGATGTAGGATGTGTGCTTGCTCTAGGCATCCCATGGAAAATTTCTCAACAAAAAAGGTTTGGAAAAAAAGATCATTGGAAGCATAGTTAGCAAAGAAAATGAATCTCTTTCTAGCAAAAATAGTTTAGGTTTAAGCAACAAAATAATGTCGATATTTTTGATTAAAACTATACTTTATTTAAAGGTCCAGAAATAATGCAGTTTGAAGGAAAATTATGTTTTTTGAAATCATGGGAAATGATGCAACTTCAAAAGGTATGGATGCAATTTATCAAAACATTAATGATGTTGAGCAAATGGAGATAACCCAGATCCAAGTAGAGTCAACAATTAATGAACAATCAAATAATCTACTTGATCACAATCACATTACTCATCGGAACTCTTTACAAAACTTTGTTGAAGAGAATGTTGCAGGCAACACAATAAATCAAGAAACAAACTTGTAGATGATTACAGAATATCATAATGCTTAAGCTAATGAACACCCCCTAAAGAAACACAGAACAAGTTACAAAATAGGTAATTCAAATATGGAAATAAGATCTATTACTAAAAAATATAGCTAATGCTACTGTGAATGCTCCCAGCAATCACCCTATTGGAAGACTTTCTCCATCTCGGTGTATCTAGAAATTATAGTGCCGAAGGCAATAAAACTTTTGACAAATTCTTCTGTCCTACTAATAGAAGCAGAAAGAAAAAGAGCAGGAAAAAGAATTTGCAAGACATAATATTTAAAACCAATGAAGAGAATAAAGAGCAAAGCAAATTCAAAGAAAAATACATTATTAAAAATCCAAAGTGGGAGTAAGAGCTTAGAGTTTAAGATAGAAAATCACTCAAAAGAAAGGGTATAAAGAGTTCTGAATTTATGGAAGTTAGCAAGAATTCAGAGATTATGGAAAATGGCAACCCTAGTTATTTACTGTAGCTGCTAAAGATATCCTTTTGAGTATCCTTTAAAAATCTTACTTTAAATATTATGTCGATAATTTCTTAGAATTAGGGGACTAATCTCCCCAGAAAGTAATATAGATCTAAACAATTTTCTATCTACTAATAAACCAAATATAATAGGGATACTAAAAATATAAACTTGAAAACTTGAAAATAGAAGAATATAAATCCAAAAAGCTTAAGAAATTGGAGCATTGTAAATAATAATTTTATGGGAGGAAATGGGAGGATTATGGTATTGTGGGATTCAAATATTTAGGATTTAAATCAATATTAGATAAATATACAATATATTCATTGTAAATTTATAAACAAAGGAGGATTTCAGTTTGAAATTTCATTTATATATACTTCTAATAGTGAAAATGAAAGAAAAATGTTATGGAATCATTTAAAGCCACTAAACAAAAATATGAACAAACCTTGGATAATAATTAGGGATTTTAGTACAATTATGCATTCTTTTGAAAAAAGGGGGGTTTTCCTATTCCTTTTAAAAAACGAGAAATCCTCAGCAATTTTATTTTAAAAACTTGGACTACAATGCATAATAAATTCACTTGGAAATCTTGTGAATTTAGAAATATTCGGTGCAAATTAGACAGAATATTACTCAATAAAAGATTTGCAAACTATTTGATTAATTTTCAATGCTTCGCTTTACCACAAGCTTCTGATGATCATATCCCTATCCAAATTCATTTTGCCCAAAAAAATAATCTTAAGAAAAATACACCATTTAGTTAAGTGAATGGTTGGATTCTAGAAAGTGACTATAAAGAAAAGTAAGAAATAGCATAATAATATCGATTCATTGAATAGCTCAATACAAATTCAGTAAGATTGCTAAAAATACAAAAGAAAACTTAAAAAATTGGAATAAAAATCAAAATAAAAGTGATATTAAACAAATCATAAATGAACATGAGAATATCCAAATTGAAATTGACTTTGATAGCTCAGACAAAAACTCTTGTGCATAATTTTTTTCAAATGCCAGACAATTTAAGTAAAGCTTTACATGTGCAAACAATCAACATGAGGCAAAGCACCAAAATTGACAGACTTACTAGTGGGGATGAGGCTAGCAAATTCTTCTGTGCCAAAATATCCAATAGGAAATACAAAAATGGCGTAGGAAAATTGCTAGATGATAAAGGGGCTATAATCAATGATGTCACTCAAATAAAGAAAATGTTATTAACTACTTTATTGATTTGTATCATTTTGATTCATACAAGAGGAATTTCCCAAACTTTGCTACAAATTTTTTTTAATTACTGAAAATAGTGAAGAAATTCTTCTTGCTCCTATTTGTTTGGAGGAAATCAAAAGTACAATCTTTATTGCTGATATTGATAAAAGCACGGGCCCTGATGGGTTTAAGGAAAAATTTTATAAAACACATTGGGAGGACATTAAAAAAATCTATTTGACGTAGTAAATGAATTTTTCATGACTAAAAAGCTATGGAAATGTTTAAATCACACATCCATTACTCTTATTTCAAAAAATTAAAATTCCCACTATTATAGGGGATTATCGACCCATAGCTTGTTGCAATTTTATTTATAAAATTATAGCTACTATTTTGAGTAATAGAATAAAAATTGTAACAACCCGCATATTTAACGATTTTATATTTAAATGTTTTATTTAAATATAGTGTCGTTAGTCGGATATTTGGTCCGAAATGTTACTTTTTGCAAATGGCCGAATTGGAACTCGAAACCATTTCCATTGACTCCAAAATGGCGTTTGCGATCTTTTTGAGTATAAGCTTTGATATGTTTGGAGTTTGTGAAATTTTGACTCTTTTTCTACTTGGGTTTGTGTTTGGGTTCATCCCCAATCTTCTCTTAACCCCCCTAGCTCAGTAACTCTTCATCCATTCACCCTCATTTCATTCCTTTAACTTAAGAAAACTGAAAATGGTGGAAGGCAAAGGGAAATAGAAATTTGCAAGCCCTAGTTTATTCTTGCAACTTGATTCTTGCTCCAAAATCAAAGAGAAGCTATTGGTAAGCCTTCTCTTCATCTTCTCTATCTCTTTCTCTCTTCAATCTCAGAAATTCCTAAACCTAAACTTAGGAAATACTTGTTTTGATCTTAGATTGAAGCTAGTTGAGTGGAAATGGAGATTAGTTGGTCTTCTCCTTGCAAATTGAACTCCTTCTTCCTTGTTTTTGAATTTAAAGGTGAGTTTTGAACTCACATCTACTTCTCTTGATTTCATTAATGTTGGGTATGGATTCCTAACACTTGTTCAAATGCTTTTGCTTTTGATTTGGGTTGATTCGGTGAAATTGCCAAATTATGATTTTGGAAGCCAAATCTATGTAAAAACTTATATGGTTGATGTTTATGTTGTTCGGAGTGTTTGGGTGTGTCGTTAAGGTTGGGTAGTCGTTTTTCGTAAGCCCATAATCAACACACATCCGATTGCTTTCGAATTGTTGGGCCATAGATGGTGTTAACTCCATCTCGGCCATGACTCACCGATCTAGCACATCAAACAGTTAGCGACCCAGCGTTCTGCCGACCTAAGGCACAAAGAGATGCCGACCTAGTATCTTAGCATGGAAGACCGACCTAACTGCAAAAGATTTAAGAGGGATACCGACCTAAGGGGCTTGAGAAGCATGCCGATCTAAGGCCTTAAAGAAAGTTCCGACCTAACGTCTTGAAATGATGCCGACTTAAGGTTCAAGAGAAATCTACGACCTAGGAAAACTTCGCGACTTAAGGTGTGTGGCGACTTACGGGTTAAGGCCTGGACGACTTGAGAAATGTCATGACTTAGGAGGCTGCGACCTAAAAAAGCTAAAAACAGGACGACCTAGCGACTCAAGACAAAAAAGAGTGGAAGCAACTGCATTTAAGTCGTGACCTCATTTTAAACTATGAACCTCTTAACTCGTGAATGAGTTAAGACTTGTATCCAGATGAACAAAGAAAGACTCAGTGCCGCTTCACTCATGCCACTGCCTGCTAACTCTTGGCCCTTAGGTCGTGCGCGACCTACAACTTTCCCTAAGTCGGTCACGACTTATAACTTCGGCAATAATTCCAGACCAGAATTCTCTATAGATACCGACCTACCTCAATCATGAAGGGGACTTTTTGGCCAATCACTTTAAGCGCCAATACTCTGCTGAATTCTCGACTCACCCGACACTTCAAGTTCGAAAGGCATCTCAACTAAATTCAAGAGACAATCTAACGCAATCTACATGGATTCGAAGAATTCTTCTCTACCAAAGTTCTAGTTGTTTGTCTCGTCAGAATTGTAATTGAAGATTGTTGTAAAGTTGTAATTGGTTCAGCAATAAAGAGAATTAAAGTGGATGTAGGCTTGCCTTAAGCCGAACCACTATAAAAACTGTTGTCTTTTCTGCTTTGTTTGTAATTTTTCTACTTGTTTTAGTTCCCGTGTTCACGGGTGGTGCTTTCGCTCAACTTCAATTTACACCGGGGTGTTAGCGTCTGATTTTTACGTTAACATTTTTGGTGCTTTCACTGAGAACCCAACTCAGGAAACTTCCACTATTGCTCCACAAAGGATTGTTGAAAGGATTTCTTTTAAAACCTGAAGTTTGTTGGAAATAATGGCTCCTGGGAGAAAGCGAAGTTCTGTAAGATCCGATAATGTTCAAGAGAATACTACTACCTCTCCTCCTTCAAGTCAAGCAGCTCCAACTGTTGGAGTTACTCGAGCAGAGTTGGATGTCGTGGTTTTGGGGCTGAATCAACAATTGAATGCCCAGAACGCACAGTTGGAGGCCCAGAATGCCCAGAATGCCCTGATCTTGAGTAAACTGAATGATCTTCTTGGGGCAAACCGTCAACCGAGTAATAATGATGGGAATCCTACTGTGGGAGTTCAAGATGTTGAAGGGAACATTTCTCAAAGAGCCGCAGACCCTGTAGAAAGGACTCCTCTTCAAGCTGGAGGGTCAGGGCCGCAGCCAACCCTCCATGAACGATTGTCAAGGCAGAATTCAGAGAGAGTGGCTGATGTGTGTCCTCCGGAGCCTCTAAATGATGAAGAGTATTTTTCGGGTATGGTTCGTCAAATCATGAAGTAAAGTATGCGAAGAGATGAAGATGAGAAAGAATGGGGATTTGCTCCAAGCAAAACTCCATTTACCGAAAGGATCTTGAAGGCAGAGTTTCCAAGGAAATTGTTCCCCCTACTATTCCCGCGTACAAGGGGACGAGTGATCCTAACGAGTTACTGTACAAATACGACTGGCACATGACTGGTGCCAGGGCATCTGAGGAAATTAAATGCCGATACTTCCCGGTTAATCTAGAAGGTGTAGCTCTATTATGGTTTACAAAGCTGCCGGTCAGGTCCATCGATCAATTCTCCGATTTGACCAGGAAATTCAAGGAGCAATTTCGATTGTATGCTTCTAAAGCAAAGGACATAATGTCGCTGTCAAGTCTAGAGCAAAATCCGGGAGAATCTATCAGGTCGTTCTTGAATCGCTTTAACATAGCATTGGCTGAGGTGGATAATGTTGAGCCACGCATGGTCTTGACGTACTTGATGAGGGCAATTGACAAGTCAAGCGAATTTGGAAAATGGTTGAAAATGAAAGAACCAAACTCACTTGACAAATTCTACAAGAAAGCGGATGAATTCATGCGCTTGGAGAGCCTCCAAGCACCAGCTAAGGTGGTATCAGGGCAAGCCGGGAACAATGGTACTTCTATGAACAAGAAGGAAGCAAACAATCAGAAAAGGGGAAACGATGGTGGAAAGAAACAGGGAGGCGCTAAGAAAGGTCATTCTTTCAATTTCACACCCTTGACCGATACACCTGAAAACATCTACTTTGCAACTAAAGATGATGTCAATTATCCGGCACCACCTAAAATGAGAGTTGCAGTTAAGATGGAAAAAAGTGGAAAGTACTGTCGGTTCCACAACCAGCCCGGCCATGATACCAATGAATGCCGCCAATTGAAAGAAGTAATTGAACAACTTTTGAAGGAAAACAAACTAAAGCAGTATGTGAAAAGGAACAGAAATGCCCCAGCTTCGTCAACTCAAGAACAGCAAGTTCCCGCTCACCGTCCTGGCTCAAGTGAGAAGGCCGTGGAACACGAATCAGAAAGGCCTGTCATCAATATAATAGCTGGAGGACCTCACCCAGCAGGCAAAAGCTGGGGCGAGATGGAAAGGTATGCCCGGGCCTTGAAGCATGTACCAGCTGAAGGGAATGTTTTTGTTTTAGAGAATGATGCGCCTTTAAAGAAACAAAAGACTTCCACAGATGATATTGTGTTCAGTGCCAGGGATTCTTTGGGTATCGAAGCTCCGACCATAGATCCTTTGGTCATATCCGCTGGTATTGGGCCGGCAACTGTGAGAAGAGTTCTAGTTGATTGTGGAGCCTCATGCAACATCCTCTTCAAGAAGACCTTTGATCAAATGAAAATTCCAATGGCTGACGTTCAAGCTTCATCACTTAAGATTGCTGGGTTTGCTGGAGAACCCAAACAGCCAATTGGGACCATAAATTTGTTTGTAGAACTCGGAAAGGGACCGAGGAAGGTGGCTCGAAAGAAAACCTTTATAATTGTTGAAGAATTCTCTGCCTACAACGCCTTTTTGGGCCGACCAACTCTAGCTGCATTCAAAGCTGTTCTTGCTCCATGGTGCTTGACTGTAAAATTCCCCACAGATAACGGAGTTGGTGTGGTTAAGGGAGACCAAGATGCTGGGCGAGAATGTTATTTTGCAGAATTGCGAGAATCCAGGAAGAGAGAGATGGGAAAAGGTGCGGCGGCTCCAGTCCGCATCAAAGAACCAACCTTGTAGCAATTACAGGGTGGACCCTACACTGGTGAATGTAGTGGGGCACGAAGAGAGATGGATCCAAGGAAAGCCAGTGCAGGGGAGAATAGAGTGGTACCAGTAGAGGTAACAGTACCGGTGCCCGTAGACCCAAAGGACCCAAACAAAGTGCTTAATGTGGGTTCACAACTCAATCCGACAGTTCAGAATGTTCTGATTGCATTTTTGAAGGCTAATTTGGATGTATTCGCTTGGACTCATGCTGACATGTGCGGAATATCCCCAGAGATTGCGGTACATACTTTGAACATTGATCCAAAGTTTACACCTGTGAAACAGAAAAGAAGGACTCAGGGTCCTGAAAGAACTGCAGCGTTAAAAGAAGAAGTGGATCGGCTCATGGAGAACGGGTTCATTACAGAATCTACTTATCCAAATTGGGTCTCAAATCCAGTGCTGGTTAAGAAAGCCAACGGAAAGTGGAGAGTGTGCATTGATTTTTCGGATTTGAACAAAGCCTGCCCCAAAGACTGTTTCCCACTGCCCAGGATCGATCAGTTGGTGGATGGGACAGCGGGACATGAATTATTATCTTTCATGGATGCATACTCCGGATATAACCAGATTATGATGCATGAGCCGGATCAAGAGGATACAAGCTTCATCACAGATGTCGGACTTTACTGCTACAAGGTCATGCCTTTCGGACTCAAGAATGCAGGGGCAACGTACCAAAGGCTAGTTAATGCCATGTTTAAACCACAGATTTGCAAGACAATGGAAGTTTATGTTGATGATATGCTAGTAAAGTCTAAGAAAGTAGTGGACCACATGGATCACTTGGCAGGGAGTTTTGCAGTACTCCGAAAGTATAGAATGAAGCTTAATCCCCTGAAATGTTCATTTGGAGTGGAGTCCGGAAATTATTTGGGTTTCATTGTGAGCGCTAGGGGCATTGAAGCCAATCCAGCTCAAATCACTGCCCTGAGAGAGGTCAAGGCTCCTAGAACGAAGAAGGAATTGCAAAGTATCAATGGAAAGGTTGCTGCTTTGAGTAGGTTCATCTCCAAAGCTACTGATAAATGCATTCCATTCTTTGATGCTCTGAAGAAAGGAAAGAAAAACTTTGAGTGGATTCCTGAATGTCAGAAAGCATTTGATGAGTTGATTCGTCATATGGAAGTGCCTCCGATACTTTCAAAACCTGACAGTGGTGAAGATCTCTTCATATATTTGGCAATTTCGTCTCATGCTCTCAGTGCAGTGTTGGTACGGTAAGATGCAAGAATTCAACGCCCAGTCTATTATATCGGCAAAAGGTTCATTGGGGCAGAGATGAACTATTCAAGATTAGAAAAGCTCGCCTATTGTTTGTTGATCGCATCAAGAAAATTGAGGCCTTATTTCCAAGCTCATCCCATCAAAGTCCTCACTGATCAGCCTCTAAAGCAAGTCCTATTCCGTCCTGAGACTTCAGGCCGTCTTTTGAAATGGAATATTGAACTCAGCCAGTATGACATCACTTATCATCCCCGAAAAGCAATCAATGGACAAGCTTTAGCAGATTTCATCGCAGAATGTACGGATAAGGGTGATAGTGAGGAAGAAGTCATTGATAGCATCCCAATCCAATGGAAATTCTATGTCGATGGCGCAAGGAATGATTACTGTTCCGGAGCAGGGGTTGTCCTTGAAACCCCAGAAGGTCGATCACTATGCTATGCACTGAGGCTGGAATTCCCTTCGACAAATAACAAAGCTGAATACGAAGCTCTCATCGCTGGTTTAAGGATCGCTAAAGAACTAAACATCAAGGCATTGCATATCTTCAGTGATTCTCAACTTATTGTTTGTCAAGTCAAGAAGGAATTTCAAGCTAAAGGAGTAAATTTACCAGCCTATTTGTCAAAGGCCTGGGAGCTCCTTCAAAATTTTGACCGTTATTCAATAAACCATATTCCCCGAGAAGAAAATATGAAGGCGGATTCTCTCGCAAAGTATTCGAGTACTGGTGAAGCTCAACTATTGGGGTTTGTTCCCGTTGAAGTCTTGTTAGCTCCAAGCACAGATGAAATGGATGTTGATTGGATTATGAACATATCTCAAGAGCAAGAGTCATGGATGACTCCGATACTTGAATATTTACTCAATGGTTCTTTGCCAGAAAGTTCAAAAGAACGACAGAAACTGATGAGGAAAGCCTCCAGATATATAGTTCAAGATGGTAGTTTGTACAGACGAGGATTTTCAATGCCATTACTCCGATGTGTGACAAAGGAAGAAGCTAAGACGATTCTAACTAAAGTACACGGAGGGGAATGCGGAGATCATACAGGTGGTCAAACTTTAGCAAAGAAAATCCTCCGTTATGGATACTTTTGGCCAGAAATGAATCAGCATGCTGCTGACTATTCCCGGAAGTGCGATAAATGCCAGAGATTCGCTAAAATTCCTAGAGCACCTTCCACTGAGCAAACACAAATGGTCAGTCCATGGCCGTTTGCCATCTGGGGAATAGATCTCATTGGGCCTTTGCCGACTGCCAAATCAGGGATTAAATATGCTATCGTTGCTGTTGATTATTTTACTAAATGGGCTGAGGCCGAACCCTTGGCCACTATTACCTCTAAGAAAATGATAAGTTTTGTGACTAAGAACATCATTTGCAGGTATGGTGTGCCTCAGAAGATAATCACAGACAATGGTACTCAGTTTGAAAGTGAGGAATTCCAAGATTTTTGCAAACGATTCAAAATCCGAAAAAGCTTCTCAGTAGTGGCTCATCCGCAGGCAAACGGGCAAGTGGAAGCAGTAAACAAAATCATCAAATCAACCATCAAAAAGCAGCTGGAAAAAGCGAAAAGTGGATGGGTTGACAAGTTACCGCTTGCACTATGGGCATACAGAACCGCCCACAAAACTGCGACTGGGCATACTCCAATTTCATTGGCATATAGATCAGAAGCAATGATTCCAGTGGAAACTGAAGTCCCCTCACACAGAAGAATCCATTTTGATCAAGATGAGAATGAAAAACTGCAATTGGAAGCACTTGAACTCCTTGATGAAAGAAGAGAAGAGGCTAGACTTAGAATTGCAGCTCATCAACAAAGAATAGCCAGGCACTTCAAATCCAAAGTTCGTCAGCGCAACTTTGAAGTTAGGCACCTAGTTCTGAAAAGAATCATGACAGCCACAGGTGTGTTTGGGCCAAACTGGGAAGGGCCATATGTTATAGGCACGAAGCTTCTTGACGGCACATTCAAACTCACAACTGTCGAAGGAGAACCAATCCCAAGAGCTTGGAACAGCAATCATTTGCGTCCTTATTTTACTTGAAAGCTTTGCTGAAATGTTGTAAAAGAATTGCAAATATATGATTCTTGTATTGAAAACAATTGTAAAGCAAGTAAATAATGAAAAGCTATAAAGTGGATGTAGGCCCAGTTTTTGGCCGAACCACTATAAATCTTGTGTTCTCTACTATTATAAACTGCTTTGTTTTATTTCGACATATAAAATACATTAATTGTGTCATTAAAATGTCGATTTAATAATGCAGGTCATAAAAGCGAAGCTTAACCATCGCAAGACCAAGCAATCCCCGACATCACTCAGCAAACAAACACTAAACCATTCAAAATTTCAATACTCAAATCCTACAAAAGAAGTGCTTCAAACAAAAGTTGGCAATGTGGATGGAAGTGGACCATTTCTAACTAACTGCAAATGTTTAAACAAACAAACAGCCAGTTAAATAAACTGTGTCTACCACCACCAACTCACTCAACTATGAAGTATATTTCTTTGGATAAGTGAAATTATTGGCAACTAGAAAGTGAAAACACTTGCAAAAGACAACGGGGGTCGCCGACGTGAATCGATGGCAAAGAGACATGGGCGAGCAAGCGTCAATCAGCAAAAGACCTCTTCAGAGGCACAACTCTTCGGAGGATAAAGACCTCGAGCGGGCCTAGCCAGAAAAAGAGAGATCTTTCTCGTTACAAAGTTGCGGAATGATCGGTCGATACACTCCCGTGAATCCGTCCAACCGAGAGAAAGAAACTCCAAACTTCCAGACAAAAGCCCTACTCAGAGGCACACGTTTCACCGAGATTGAAATAAAACTTCCAGGTGTTGAAACGTGAAAAGCCCTCTTCGGAGGCCCATTTCACCACAGTTGAAATGCTAAAAGACCACGAGCGGGCCAACCAGAAAAAGAGACATCTTTCTCGATACAAAGTTGCGGAATGATCGGTCGATACACTCCCGTGAATCCGTCCAACCGAGAGAAAGAAACTCCAAACTTACAGGCAGTAACCCAGCTCAGAGGCACACATTTCATCATCGGTCGACACACTCCCGTAAAATGAAATGTGAAAAGCCCTCTTCGGAGGCCCGCTTCCCAACAAACAGGGAAAAATAAAAGCATCTCCCAAGGGGCAGAAACAAAAAAAAGACCTCTTTCCAGAGGCACAACAAAACAAAAGGACCTCTTCCCAGAGGCAGAAATAAAAAGACCTCCTCCTGGAGGCACTATCAAACAGAAAGACCTCTTTGGAGGCACATGTTTCACCGAGATTGAAATAAAACTTCCTGGTGTTGAAACGTGAAAAAGCCCTCCTCGGAGGCACAACTTTTCGGAGGCACACGTTTCGCCGAGATTGAAATAAAACTTCCGAGTGTTGAAATGTGAAAAAGCCTTCCTCAGAGGTGCAACCTTTCAAAGAAGCATTTCGTCAGAAACGCAAAGCAAAAGTCAGAAAGCCCTTTACTTTGGCGTAAAAAAAAAGGAAATAAAAAAAGAAAAAAGGGGCCCTCATCAAAGGCACACTTTAACTTTCAAAGGAAGAATGATTCACCTATTCTGGAAAATACTCTTCCTCAAAAAGAAGTTAAAGTACCCTTCAGAGGCTCGCTTTACCACATTGGAGAATTCACTTGGTAAAATGTGTATATGCACAAAAGAAAAAGTGATATCTTCGAAGGGTGAAGCGTAAAAACTTATATGGAGGGAGTTGTACTCTGTTTTTTAACGAAATAATATTCCTCCAAGTATGGAATAATTATTCTCCAGAAAATAAAAGTACAAGTCCCCTCAAAATATAAAATATTGCAACAAGCTTATGGTATAGGGGCAACATGGTATAACTATATTGGTAAAATTACGCTCGAACAACATACCACAAGCTCGCTGCAATGTCATTAAAAGAAACTTGCACGACAATGAATAATAAATGCATTCTCAGATACAGACAGAAGTTTGTACAAAGAAAAAGAATCATTTTATTCAACACTGTTAAATTTTGTACAGGCACAGGTTTCAAAGTAAAAAGTAAAAGAAAAGCGGGGGCCGGTACCCGCACAATCTCCGGTCAGTACATGCACAAAAGCAAAAAGCGATATGAAAGCCATAGAACCAGAGCCATCATTTCTTCTTCCGTCCACCTTTTGAGCCCGCACCTGGCCGGATAACCAACTTCTTAGGCCGGCTTGTGAGAGTACGGGATGAAGGAGAAAGGGGCTTAGTCGGACTTTCTTCCGTTTTTTCTTCGCCAGTTGAAGATTCCTTCTTCTTCTTGGAGACTCCCTGCTTTCCTCTCTTCTTGGAGGAAGACCCACTCCCTGGAGAAAGAAGTTTAGCTAACGGTTCATCATCGGAGCCAGTTGGTTCCGGGGTCTTCTCGCTTCCTTCAGTTTCTTCTCCTCTCGGATCTTGAGAAGCAACAGGATCATCTAAGCCGTGAAGAGCTTCTATTTGTTCCTCTTGTGACCCGGGTTGAGAGGCGGACGGAGGAGTGACTTAGAGAACTGAAGGAGGAATAATTGGAGGAGGAGAAGCTTGAACAATGCTCGGTGCCTTCTCTACAGAAGAAAAGAAGTTAAAGTCAGTAAAGAGAGGAGATAAAGGCTCGCTGAGGTTCAGAAAATAGTCAAGAAGCTCATCAAGCTCGTAAGAAACAGATCAGCAGTCTACTTGGGCAAGATTAACAGTTGAGTTACCTGGAGAAGTCGGTTTCCTGACATCAACCTCATAAGCTTGTGCCTCGGCACTCTCGTCGCCTTCATCTCCACCCTGTATACTTGTGATCTCGGTGGTAACTTTAGTAGGGGATGGAGAATGGGAACTGGAACCGATTATATCGATTTCGGCCGAAGGAGAAGGCTGAATCGGAGCAGTTAAGATAGTTTTTCCTGAATGTTCACCTACCGCCATTTCGGCCCTTAATTTTGCAAGCTGTTCTTTTCCCTTGGCGAGAGCAGCACGAGCATCTTCATCCAAATAATGCTCCTCAAGAACTGGTTCGACATAGCCGGCACCTTTAGCACCAAGCATATCAAGTGCGGCCCCCCATACCTCAGCCAGAGTAATTTCGTACTTGGGGCCTAGAAAAGCGAGGCTACCGCGCCCCAAGGCGCTATGCAGGTAGTAGTCAAATAATGTTGAGCTGATGTTGGTCTTCATTGCCTCATGAGATACTTCGGCTGCAATTTTGCCGGCAACGGCCTCATCACGCTCTCTTTCAGCTTTGAAAAGTTGAAGATTAAGCATTTGAATTTCCGCCTCCTGAGAGCTGACTTTCTCCTGTAGTCCTGTAACCTCAGCATGATACATTCCTGTTGTTTTCTGCTCAGCTTCAAGTTGTGCTTCGGCATGTCGCTGAGCTGCGTGAGCATCGCGAACTTGCTTCTGAAATACTTCTTCTTTTTGAGTATATGTGGTAGAAGAAGTAGCAAGCTCTTGTTTAAGTTCCTCAACTTTCGCTTCAAGCTCTTCATTGTAAGTAGCAGTGCTCCTCATTTCAGTGTCATGCTGCTCAAGAACCTTCTGGCATTCGGCTTTATCGTTCTCCATAGTAACCATGGCCTCTATATTTGCACGGTTGACCCTTTGAAGCTCGTCTACAAGCTTTTGCCAGTTCGACATCCTTTCAATATCAAGCTTGATGGCATCGAGATTTCGTAGCATGGCAGGCTTGTCGATAGGGACCAAGTCAAGATCGAACCGCACTCCCTTCAGGCACCACTGTGGAAACCGGCTTTGCAAAGTGGCTGGGCCCGGTCCAACTTGGAAGTTAGGCCTGCTAATTATTGTTTGGATGTCTGTCTTCCCGAGAGCGGGAGAGCCGGAAGGAATGTCAAGCGAGACGGGGGCATTGATCTTTTCGGGAGTTGTAGAAGTATGCTTCTCACCGTGTCGGGCACGTTTGCTTAGCTCCTCAACCATATGACTTTTTCCCTGGTCATCATGGGATTTTCTCTTATGGAAATCATCGCCTTTATGGGAAGAATCGTGGCGTTCCTCCCTCTCTTTTCTCTCAGAACGCTCTTCTTGCGCCCTCCTCTCCTGAGCCTTTCGGCGGCTCTCTCTTCATCGGATTCTCTGTAAGAGGGGAGGTAGCGCCTATAATCATATTGGCTACGCCTCCCGTAGCGCTGGAAGTCATCATAATAGGATCCGCTGCGTCCCATCGGAGGATCTGAAATAAAAAGAGATAAGTTTTAGATTTCTTCAAAGTACAAAGAGTCGGGAGCATAAAAGTGCCGAAAGATTCTAAGAGTGTGTGGTGTGCAAACTACGCGCAGCAAACTACGAACCACTCTTTAATTGTGGAGTAGTTGTGGGTGTAGTAGTTAACGTCAACTCTTGAGTCGACGGAGTCTGTTGCAGAGTAGAGGTCGCCTCAGCTACTGAAGAAGAAACCCTGGTGGTGACGGGGTCGTCTTTAAAGAGCTCCTGTGAAGTGACAAACAGGTCGCTCAACCCTTCGAAAGTGTCATCTCCACTCTGTTTGACGGGGCTTGTTTTCCCAGCTTCTTCGTCACCAGGCTTCTTCGAATGAGGAGGAGATTCCCGAAGCTCTTTTTCTTCAGTGACCGGCGAAAGTTTGCCAGATGGCCCCGCGACATCAACAGAAGTGGAGCACATCACTAGAGAAGCCTCAGAGGCAGGTTCTTTCGGTATGGGTGCATCGGTAAAAACTGGGGCATCCAGTGCTTCGGTTGGGGAGTCTGGGACTTCATGAGGGCATGTAGAGCAAAAGGTATGCAAAAGCCTGAATTGATGCAAAAATTCATCCCTCAACAAAATTTTTACACTTCTCTCTTCTGCGGCCACAGCAGTCAATCTCTCAAAAACTTGCTTATGGCCTGGATCTCTAGAGGGGGGAGGAAGTGCTGAAAAAAGGAAAGAGTGAAATTAACAATTAACAACTCGAAATTAGAAAAGCTCGGGAATGGAAAATAGAAGCAGGTAATCTTACTTCCTACTCTCCAGATGGCATAAAACCCTGGGGGGCAGCTAACAAAGAAAAACTGATTTAAAAATCCTTGAACGCTTTCGGTAAGATCAGAAATAAGTTTGCGGTTTCTAGCACTCCTTACAATTGTAAGGGAAGGATGATCTTTACTCTTTGCAAATGAGCATAAATAATGAATTTCTTCAAAACTCGGCAGGCGATCAAGAGTTCTTCTAAACAAAACACACAACCCCATCAAGATGGCATATCCATTAGGATGAAGTTGGAACGGAGAGATTGTCAACCGAAGGAGAAGAATTCGAAGAAATTCATTAAAAGGAGGAATCGCCCCGCTTAAGCACATTTGACGATTAACTGCAACAAAACCACGGGGAGGATTGTCAGCAGTATCACTTGGACCAGGGAGTAGGACATCACTTTCAGTAAAACCAAATTGAGTACGTAGCTGAGTAAACACTCTCAGAGTTAGAATAGTCGAAGTTCTCTCCGGAGGATTCTCTATGGGAATAGCTATCGAAAAAGTTTCTTCCTCTTGAGCTACCACTTCTTCTTCTTGATGGGAAGTCATTCTACACAAACAACTGGATATTCAAATGTGAAAGTGCACGTTTCTTAAAAATGTGTGAAGTGTTGTGTAAAATCAACAAAGCAATAAGCAAATATAACTGGAATAAAAAAAACTAGCAAGCGTTTGTCAATTATGAAATCCAGGGCTTATTGTTTTTAAATCCAAATATGCAAGTGAGATGTTAATGAAAACAAGTCAGTCCAAGTTAGCGATGCTTTGCATTGATATTTCACTTTAGTTGATTGGTTCACAACATTTCATACAATATATTCAAGTTGATTACTCTATGTCGACTAATCTGTCATTTGATGTGGGCAGTCAATGGCAGTATATTCGCCCTCATTTTCTGTGATGGTTATTTTTAGCAGGTTGTTAGCTTATAAATTAATATGATACTGCAACAAAAGTTAAAAAAACTTGGGTTTAGGCGTTTTAATCCTGCTGTTCAAGTTGAGCATCCAAGTCATGGAGTAGCAAGGAGAAAGGCCTCGGTTCAAAAGAAGGTGCAAATTTCCTCAAGTGCTAACTCGGTAACGACTCAAGGCTTAGGTCGCATTACGTTAGGCCAGCAAGTTTCCCCAAGTGCTAGCTCGGCCATAACTTAAGGGTTAGGTCGGCAAGTTTCCCCAAGAGCTAGATCGGCAGAGACTCAAGGTTTAGGTCGGCCAAAAGATAAATCGCCCAAAATTGCTGGGTCACGTCCAGGCCGATGTCTTACTCCACCTAACCCGTTAACCCTATAGCTGCACCATCAACAAAAAACCTTCATCTTGTTCATACTACCGGATCATCCCATAAACTGGTTCAAAACCACCACGAACCCAACGCCTTACAATCTTAACGCGATTCAAAATTGGCTACGCCTAAAGCAGTAACCCATCGGCATTATTTCATCGATAGCCTAAAGCCAGATCAAACTAACTAAGGATCATCAACTATAGGTGGAACGGGATTCATGATGAAGTGTTGTACGAAAAGACGGTTTAAATTTGAGGGGCAGAATTCATGAATCGACGGTAATCTAGGATCGAGGAGGAAGCAAGTTGACTTACTCGATGAATGGCAAAGGTTATCAGTGATCGACTGGAGTAAAATCGCCTTTGGGAGCTCTGGAGGATTTTAATGGCAGAATTGAGCAAGGGAGTAAGTAATGAAAAAGAAGGAGATGGATGTTTTATACCTTACAGTAGGGATAACTGAAGCAGCAGATATAACTGTTAGGTCGCGTACGACCAACCGACCTAGTGGCGGACGAGTTAAAGGATATCGAAGCACACGACCTAACCATTAGGCGTGTACTTCGAGGGGCAAATGTTAACTCCATCTCGGCCATGACTCACCGATCTAGCACATTAAACAGTTAGCGACCCAGCGTTCTGCCGACCTAAGGCACAAAGGGATGCCGACCTAGTATCTTAGCATGGAAGACCGACCTAAGGGGCTTGAGAAGCATGCCGATCTAAGGCCTAAAAGAAAGTTCCGACCTTACGTCTTGAAATGATGCCGACTTAAGGTTCAAGAGAAATCTGCGACCTAGGAAAACTTCGCGACTTGAGGTGTGTGGCGACTTACGAGTGAAGGCCTGGATGACTTGAGAAATGTCACGACTCAGGAGGCTGCGACCTAAAAAAGCTAAAAACAGGACGACCTAGTGACTCAAGACAAAAAAGAGTGGAAGCAACTGCATTTAAGTCGTGACCTCATTTTAAACTGCGAACCTCTTAACTCGTGAACGAGTTAAGACTTGTATCCAGATGAACAAAGAAAGACTCAGTGTCGCTTCACTCATGCCACTGCCTGCTAACTCTTGGCCCTTAGTCGTGCGCGACCTACAACTTTCCCTAATTCGGTCACGACTTATAACTTCGGCAATAATTCTGGACCAGAATTCTCTATAAAAACCGACCTACGTCAAACAGGAAGGGGACTTTTTGGCCAATCACTTTAAGCGCCAATACTTTGCTGAATTCTCGACTCACCCGACACTTCAAGTTCGAAAGGCATCTCAACTAACTTCAAGGGAAAATCTAACGCAATCTACATGGATTCGAAGAATTCTTCTCTACCAAAGTTCTAGTTGTTTGTCTCGTCAGAATTGTAATTGAAGATTGTTGTAAAGTTGTAATTGGTTCAGCAATAAAGAGAATTAAAGTGGACGTAGGCTTGCCTTAAGCCGAACCACTATAAAAACTGTTGTCTTTTCTGCTTTGTTTGTGATTTTTCTACTTGTTTTAGTTCCCGTGTTCGTGGGTGGTGCTTTCGCTCAACTTCAATATACACCGGGGTGTTAGCGTCTGATTTTTACGTTAACAGATGGCCTAGGTGTAACGACCCAGAATTTTGAACCAATTAATTTCAAAATATTTAATTAAAATTAAATATTTGAATGGTGGTTTGACTTGAATTTTAAATTTTCAATGTGAATTTGGTAATTAAATTATAGAGTTTAATCCATTGAAAGTTGAATAATAATTTGAATCTTCAATTTTAAACTGATTAAAAATATTTCAAAGGCTTGTAAAATTCATATTGATAATACTGAAGATAATAGAAGCTTCAGAATTGAATTTGAAAGTGATTTGTTCAATTTGGAAATTTTATCGTTTGAACCGATATTTAAAAATAGCCTTCCGAGGCACAGTCTCGGAATTCGACGAAACCAGTTCCATTGGGTCTGTAATATTGAATTATTATCGGGTTTCAAATTTGATAGTGTTTGGAGTTGCCGTGCGGCCGTACGATAAACAAACGCGCTAAATTTAAATCTAAATTCGAGTTAAATATATAGTTATAATCTGATTAAAATAATTCACATCACTACTTTTCCTTTCACCTTCAAAACACTATACCCATGCTTATTTTGTACGCGAAAAAAAAACATGCCTTCGTACAAACTTACACGTCGTTCTTATTCTATAAGGGCCGATACTTCTCTTCCTCTTCAGTTTGACCCAAATAAACGTGTTAAGAGAATGATTTCCTTAAAGAATGGAATATATACTTAACTATGGTTTAAGTATATCAAATATTTTCAAATGTTGAAAATAAATAGATTTGGGAAGTACTTATTATTATTAAATAAGTATGGAAATGCTTTTCCAATAATGTGAAATGAAACGTTTTGAGAATTTATCATTTTAAAGATAAATTGAAAATGAATATTAAAAATCGATTTGAAAATCGTATATTCATAAATATTTTGGAATGTAAATTCACTATGGAATTTATAAAGGAAATGGAATTTCTTTAAAAATAAAACATTGATTTATTTTTGAAGTATAGGAATTAATTTACGGATTTGGAACGTAAAAATATAAAGTAAATCGGTAAGGATTTATTTAATTGGTTTAAATGAACCATTTTGAAATGAAAGTATTTCCCAGTAAGGAAAATGATTGAAATTTGTTTTCAAATGGTTAAAGTGTGGAAATTTTATATATCTAGTAAAGATATTTTGGAAAGTAAATAATTTGGGAATTTTTTTTGGAATCTGGTGATGTTGCGCATCTTTATTGGTAGTTAAATAACCGACTATCAATATTTACCTTTAAATAGGTATTTGTTGTGAATTGCTTGAATTTGAGTGCCACACTTATTTTTTTAAATAAGCTCTCACTATTCGGGTAAGCCGGGAAAGGACCTTGGGGTCGTATAGCCCATTCCGAATATGTGATACGTCGTAATGGATTGCATTCGATGACTGGTGTTGAAGACCGGATATTTTTGAAAACGATAGGATTACCGTTGAGTTACTCTGCATCGGCTGATCTTCGATATAGAGGTTTTATCACCCTTAGTGACGGGAAGTCCAGACGTGATTAGAAATTATCCAGAATGCAAGGACTTCTTTGTAAGTGCCTTCGGTTCTGTTCGAGCCCAGAACAGACTTGTATGGATTGTATGTCTGACATTACAAATTGAGATATAAAGTTGATCTCTTTCAAATATATTTCTGTTGGTGGCGGAGAATTTATTCTCTTAGCTTAACACCCTTCTCTGAGACGTACGAGCTTAGAGGTTATATAGTTGAAGGTTATTAGTGATATACTCCCAATTTGGTAGTGTGGCGTGCTGAGTGTTGCTGTGAAATAATCATCATTTGATCATTTGTGATAGGATCATTTATTTGATCATTTATCTTGGTGAACATTTCTATGATCATTTGTTGACTCAAAGCACGGCTTTTGTATAAAGCATGGCTTTGTGGACGAGACTTCGTCGGACCTCACACCCCGGAAATGGTCAAAACAGGAAGGATGCAGCAAGGTTATTAGGGGGTAGCACCCCTTTAGTGTATGTCACTCCTTCTGGATAGAGGTGGTATCATGGTATGGAGCCCAGATACTTAACATATGTTGTTGCTGCAAATTTTGTGGTTGTTGGAAATCGAGGATCCTCGGATAGATCGGTTACGATCGGGGGATGACATATTCGTGTCAGTAGTTACCCAGTTAGGGGTAACCCGGCCTTGTGTTGGCAGAGAACCGGTTTGGTTCTTGGGACGTCATTCCAGAGGCGTTTCCATGTGGCAATGGGAAGTTTCTTGGCCTGACCATTTGTTGGAAATACAAAAAAAAATACGATCTTGTACGGTTTTAGTTGTAGAACCTGCCATGGAATGTGGCGGTAACCTGCTATTGAACATGGTAGCTATAGTAGGCATACAACAATGGTCGTATGTTGGGTAAGATTTATATCTTTATTTTCGAAAATGATTTTTCCTACACTATGCACTAGTAATAATATCAAATGTTTCTTTTTAATGCGTATCAAACATCTTTGACTATCATAAAGAGAAATCTCCTCCGATTCTGCGTTTGCATTGTGTGTGTGTGTGCGGGAGGCCTTATGGTAGTCTCATTTTTAAAAGCATGGAGAATTGACTTTAAAAATATTCCTCTATTTTCATTTTAAAGAAAAATAAACTGTTTTAGCTCTCACACCAATCACATGACTGACTCGGAGTTTATTATTTTCCTTCCTAATCTCTGGGTGTCCACCAATTTCCACACGGGCAGTCAAGAGTTAAGGTTTATCAGGATACTCTGGAATTCAGGAGTTGCAGGTGGCAAGCTGGATGGCATGACGTATTCACTAGTATATAGTATTTCTTTTCGCTGTTTGTTGTTGTAAACTCTGATGATGTAACGTAATGTAATATGTTGTAATGTAATAACTGATATAGTTCTTTGTTTAAAGATTATTCATTTATCTATTATATGTTGTTTCGCTGCGAATTGTGAGACTCTGATATTCTGTTGTTCTTTTCTGTTCTTGTATTTTTTTCTCTCTTCTGCTACCTCTTTCTTCTTCTTAAAACCATAACGGTTCGGTTTTTCGGCAACGAAAAATCGCAGTCGTTACATTTGGTATCAGAGCATATGGTTAAGCGACAGCCATGGCTCTGTTGGGTGTTACTCATTAAAGATAGAGTCAGTAGTACTCTAGAATGAGTTTGAGTGTAATAATAGATATGAGCGCGTATTTGTTAGTGAATATAAATTGTTTTATATTGTGTTGACTTATCGGTTGATTGTTTATAAATTCTGGTCGGTGTAGTCTAGCTAACTGTGTTGATAGGAGTTTCTAAACTCTTAAACAAGATGAACCGACACAGTATTGTTTTGAATCGGGTAAATGAAATAATTTTGCCCAAAACTAATTTTCTATGTAAAAGAAATGATTTTCTGTGAATTATTATGGTATATGGTTGCTTGGATGTTAGGAATTGATAATATTTATTATTATCATTGAAATTGAATAAGAAATTGGAATCATAAACAAAAAGCTATGAAATATAATCCACATACCAATGAAATTTAAGAATGTAAATTGTAAATGTGAATTGTAATTTGAAATGGAATTCCAGAGAATGTTTTGAATAGAATTTTTGAAGGAATGAAAAGCTCCAAACTCTTTTGGTCGCTGGAAAATAACTTCGGTGATGACTGCAGCATCATCGATGTTTATTTTCGGGTTTTCAAAAGAGGAATTGCTGCCAAATTGTTTCAAATTAAAATTGTTTTTGGAAAATTTGGGGTTTGGTTTTGAAATTCAAAGAATAATTTGAATTGTTTTCAATAATGGTTTTGAAAAAAAGTTGAAAAGACTCTGGAATGCTATATAAAAATATTTATGGAATATTATTAAGTTGAAAATAAATTTGGAGTAATCAAAATGAATTGGAATTGAGTATTGAATTATGGAAATAAATTGAGAATGAATGAATGAATTTACAATTGCAAGCAAATGAAGTAAATTGAACTCATATGGAATTTGAAATCTAGTTTAAATATACGTGGTTATAAACTGAATTTGAAAACTGAATATTGACAAACAATTTGAATTATGCGAGACGAAATGAATTAGAACTTGTAATGATTTAGTAATTGGAACTAATTTAAAATAGTGTAGTTATGAATAAAAGATAGTCGATAAAATTCAATATCCAGAATAGAAGATAAATTGAATTCGAATTGAATTGAAATTGTGAATTGAATTCAAATAAAATTGAATGAAAATGAATATGTAACTTCAATAGTGAAGTAAAAATGTATAAGAAGCATATACTGAATATTTTGTAATGGAATTGGCAAAATGGTTTGAATGTTGGAATTGGATATTATGGCTAGCAGGATATATAGGTATATAATGGAATTGGGATTTTGATTTCAAAGATAAAATTGAATTGCTCGACAAAAAGGTACGTATTTCAATTTCAGTATGAAATTTGGTGATTTTCTTCTCCAGCCACTTGGCTTTCTCTTTTCTTTTTGATTCTGAGGGGCCGTGGTGCCATTTTGTAGCCGTACCGAGCTAGCCGCGCAAAGGAGACGCAGGCGAATTTTTCGAAAATTTAGGGTGTTGGAAAATTTTTGAGAAAATTTTGAAAGTTTGAAATTTGAATTTGAATTTAAATTTGAATTTTGAAGGAAACAATGTTGTTTAAAACATATAATTGAAGTTGGAAATCTAGTTGAAATGATAATGAATCCCTAATAAAAAGATTTAGGTTAGTAAGTTGATAAAACTGTTTAGTTTTGGAAAAATAGTAGACGAGTTAAGGACTATTTGTTCCTAACTTGTAATTTCGGGACGAAATTCTTTTAAGGGGGAAGATTGTAACGACCCAGAATTTTGAACCAATTAATTTGAAAATATTTAATTAAAATTAAATATTTGAATGATGGTTTGACTTGAATTTTAAATTTTCAATGTGAATTTGGCAATTAAATTATAGAGTTTAATCCATTGAAAGCTGAATAATAATTTGAATCTTTAATTTTAAGCTGATTAAAAATATTTCAAAGGCATGTAAAATTCATATTGATAATACTGAAGATAATAGAAGCTTCAGAATTGAATTTGAAAGTGATTTGTTCAATTTGAAAATTTTATCGTTTGAATCAATATTTAAAAATAGCCTTCCAAGGCACAGTCTCGGAATTCGACGAAACGAGTTCCATTGGGTCCGTAACATTGAATTATTATCGGGTTTCAAATTTGATAGTGTTTGGAGTTGCCGTGCGGCCGTACGATAAACAAACGTGCTAAATTTAAATCTAAATTCGAGTTAAATATATAGTTATAATCTGATTAAAATAATTCACATCACTACTTTTCCTTTCACCTTCAAAACACTATACCCATGCTTATTTTGTACGCGAAAAAAAAACATGCCTTCGTACAAACTTACACGTCGTTCTTATTCTATAAGGGCCGATACTTCTCTTCCTCTTCAGTTTGAAAATTTAAACGAGATAAAAATGGCCGAGCTAAAGAAAATACAGAACATCTCGTTTCCCCCCTTTCAAAACCTTATTCACGAAAACAAATCAATGCCGAGCCTTTCAATTCAAAATCCAAATCGAAAAATGGCCGCAACCCTTGTATATATAAAAAATAATAATCGTTCGAGCGACCTTTGAAAAGAATCGCGATCGAAGTTTAGGAAGGGGCCGTGGAAATCGAGTGATGCAGGCGACTTCAATCGCGTGCGCAGTATCGTTGCTCGAACTCGAGGGTTGAATCGCGATTGCGAATGGAAGAAGTTGGGGGTTTTTCTTTTGGGCATCGCGATGTCAAGGCGCGAGGCGGCTGGTCTGGCGAAGTTGAGGGGTGGTTCGCGAATTCGAACATGGCCGTGGTGGCGTGCGATTGTCTGGTCGAGGTAGGTTCTCGAGCACGAGTTCGAGGCGGCGGCGACTCGTGGTATGATGGTGGCTGTCACTCGCGTGTGTATGGGTGGCCGCGGGTTCGTATGCAGGCAGTGGATATGAATAGAGGTATCAATTTTGTATAATTTAATTTAAATAAAATGTATATAGATTATAAATAAGATTTTAAATAGATACATATATGCAGTTATTGTGAAACAGAAAGAATTTTGTAAAGAAAAAAAAAATGTGTTTACTATTTAGTTTTAAAATTCCAGAGTTTATATATATACAGTAGGGAAGATTTTTATTGTTATTTACAGAATGAAAAGAGGAAGCAAATTTATTAAAGGAGAAATTAGTAATATATATATATATATATATATATAAACTGTAGGAAATTTTATTTGGCAGCCTGCAGAAATAAATTTAAAACTTTATATATATGTGAGATCTGGGAAATATACGAATTTGTGTAAAGGATAGAGTTTAGAAACTATGACTTAGTTTTATTAGTGTATATATATATATATATAGCTTTACAAATTATCCATTTTTAAATTTACTAATTGATTTTGAAAATATTGATTTTAGTGAGTTATTTGTTTATTGACCTATATAATTATTTTAACCATCGAAAGTAATTTATTAAAGGAATTCTAGTTTAAGATTTAATTCTTCGGTTAGATAATTTTATTGAAAGAAATTGGGTTAAAATAAAATCATTGGATAATTAAAACTACCAAGCGAAAAATTTATTATTCGATCGTTTCGAATATTAATGAATTGTATAAATATTTATACAAGGTTTAAAATGGTGAAGAAACAATCTGGATTGGAAAATGGATTGCAAATAATAGCTAAGGTGAGAACTTCTCACTCAAAAATTTAAAATTGGATTTGCAGTTATTGATTGTTTGCTTGATTTTGATATTAGATATAGTAGGATATATATATATATATAGCAATATATATATATATATTGGCATATGTATATATTGCAGTTGATTGATTTCCCGCATTATATAGCGGATGAGACCCTATTGCACCACCTATTAAGCGGATAATATTTTATAAATCTCATATATCGCGATATTCCGTCTCGAAACGGAATTGGTATTGTGCTAATGTCTGTGGATGCAGGGAAACAGGTTGGAGGGATCCAACTGGATTCCTCAACTGTGATTTTTTATTTACAAATATTGTGATATTTGTTGTTTGTCATATGATGATATATGATGTTTGGATGCCGTGATTGATTGTTTGGTGTGTTGCATCACTGGACCTATTTTAAAGTTTTTAAAATGTTAAGAAAATGATTTCCAATATAAAAGGATTTTAAAGTGATTTTTGAAAGTATATGTTTCATTAAAATTTTGAACTGATTTATTTTAAATAAATAAATTTTATAATTTTTATTGTTATAAAAGTTATTATTTTTGGAAAAAAATACTTAAGTGTATTTTGGAGTTATTTAAACCTTAAATAACGATTTGTAAATTATTAAAAGGATTGGTTTAATTAAATTGGGATTTTTGAATTATTATAAATGGTTTATATAAAAGATTTATAAAGATTGATATTTATAAATTAAAAATATTGGAATTTATAGATATTGTTATAAATTTAAAATCAACGCAATTTGATAAATTGAATATAGAAATTTATTAAAGGAAGTATATTCACGATCTTGGATAGCGAATTATTCTTTATATAAGAATGTGTAGAAATGTTGAAATTGGTTAAGGAATTTTATTCACAATTTTGGACGGTGAATATATTATTAGATAAAACGGATATATTTTTGGGGAAGGGATATTATGAAATGAAGTTAATGATTTTAAAAATGTTTTAATGTATATAAAATTGAATACATAGATTTCAACATTCATTGTTGAAATAGACGTTTTCGAGAAAGAAGGAAATGGTGGACTATAACACTGTTGTTATAGTAAATGATTTCGGAAAGGAAATGTTTTATATGGTATTGGGATTTATATATCTATTTAAACTTTGAATCCCTATACTAGTGATTTTGGGTCGTCGTAACGATGTTTTACGCAACATTCATTTTGACCCAAATAAACGTGTTAAGAGAATGATTTCCTTAAAGAATGGAATATATACTTAACTATGGTTTAAGTATATCGAATATTTTCAAATGTTGAAAATAAATAGATTTGGGAAGTACTTATTATTATTAAATAAGTATGGAAATGCTTTTCCAATAATGTGAAATGAAACGTTTTGAGAATTTATCATTTTAAAGATAAATTGAAAATGAATATTAGAAATCGATTTAAAATCGTATATTCATAAATATTTTGGAATGTAAATTCACTATGGAATTTATAAAGGAAATGGAATTTGTTTAAAAATAAAACATTGATTTATTTTTGAAGTGTGGGAATTAATTTACGGATTTGGAACGTAAAAATATAAAGTAAATCGGTAAGGATTTATTTAATTGGTTTAAATGAACCATTTTGAAATGAAAGTATTTCTGAGTAAGGAAAATGATTGAAATTTGTTTTCAAATGGTTAAAGTGTGGAAATTTTATATATCTAGTAAAGATATTTTGGAAAGTAAATAATTTGGGAAATTTTTTTGGAATCTGGTGATGTTGCGCATCTTTATTGATAGTTAAATAACCGACTATCAATATTTACCTTTAAATAGGTATTTTTTGTGAATTGCTTGAATTTGAATGCCACACTTATTTTTTTAAATAAGCGCTCACTATTCAGGTTAGCCGAGAAAGGACCTTGGGGTCGTATAACCCATTCCTATTATGTGATACGTCGTAATGGATTGCATTCGATGACCGGTGTTGAAGACCGGATATTTTTGAAAATGGAAGGATTACCGTTGAGTTACTCTGCATCGGCTGATCTCCGATATAGAGGTTTTATCACCCTTAGTGACGGGAAGTCCAGACGTGATTAGAAATTATCCAGAATGTAATGACTTCTTTGTAAGTGCCTTCGGTTCTGCTCGAGCCCGGAACAGACTTATATGGATTGTATGTCTGACATTACAAATTGAGATATAAAGCTGATCTCTTTCAAATATATTTCTGTTGGTGGTGGAGAATTTATTCTCTTAGCTTAACACCCTTCTCTGTGACGTACGATCTTAGAGGTTATATAGTTGAAGGTTATTAGTGATATACTCCCAATTTGGTAGTGTGGCATGCTGAGTGTTGCTGTGAAATGATCATTGTTTGATCATTTGGTATAGGATCATTTATTTGATCATTTATCTTGGTGATCATTTCTATGATCATTTGTTGACCCAAAGCACGGCTTTTGTATAAAGCGTGGCTTTGTGGACGTGATTTCGTCGGACCTCACACCCCGGAAATGGCCAAAACAGGAAGGATACAGCAAGGTTATTAGGGGGTAGCACCCCTTTAGTGTATGTCATTCCTTCTGGATAGAGGTGGTATCGTGGTATGGATCCCAGATACTTAACCTATGTTGTTGCTGCAAATTTTGTGGTTGTTGGAAATCGAGGATCCTCGGATAAATCGGTTACGATCGGGGGATGACATATTCGTGTCAGTAGTTACCCAGTTAGGGCTTACCCGGCCTTGTGTTGGCAGAGATCCGGTTTGGTTCTCGGGACGTCATTCCAGAGGCGTTTCCATATGGCAATGGGAAGTTCCTTGGCCTGACCATATGTTGGAAATCCAAAGAAACAATATGATCATGTACGGTTTTAGTTGTAGAACCTGCCATGGAATGTGGCGGTAACCTGCTATTGAACATGGTAGCTATAGTAGGCATACGATAATGGTCGTATGTTGGCTAAGATTTATTTATTTATTTTCAAAAATGATTTTTCCTACACTATGCACTAGTAATAATATCAAATGTTTCTTTTTAATGCGTATCAAGCATCTTTGACTATCATAAGGAGAAATCTCCTCCGATTCTGTGTTTTGATTGTGTGTGTGTGCGGGAGGCCTTATGGTAGTCTCATTTTTAAAAGCATGGCGAATTGACTTTAAAAATATTCCTCTATTTTGATTTTAAAGAAAAATAAACTGTTTTAGTTCTCACACCAGTCACATTACTGACTCGGAGTTTATTGTTTTCCTTCCTAAACTCTGGGTGCCCACCAATTTCCACACGAGCAGTCAAGATTTATGGTTTATCAGGATATTCTGGAATTCAGGAGTTGCAGGAGGCAAGCTGGATGGCATGACGTATTCACTAGTATATAGTATTCTTTTCGCTGTTTGTTGTTGTACACTCTTACGATGTAACGTAATGTAATATGATGTAATGTAATAAATGATATAGTTCTTTGTTTAAAGATTATTCATTTATCTATCATATGTTGTTTCGCTGCGAATTGTGAGATTCTGATATTCTGTTGTTCTTTTCTGTTCTTCTTGTATTTTTTTTCTCTCTTCTTCTACCTCTTTCTTCTTCTTAAAACCATAACGGTTCGGTTTTTCGGCAACGAAAAATCGCAGTCGTTACACTAGGTTCAGGAAATGCCTGACCACCAAGTTTCAGACGTCTGAAACCTTATTTTCAGGCATTTGAATATTGTTCTGGGGAAGAAATTTATTTCCAGATTCAGACGTCTGAATTTATATTCCAGACGTCTGAATTGGCTAATTTTCAACCAGAAAGGAAATAGGCAATATAATGCCTATTTCAAACGTCTGAATATTGGGTTCGGACGTCTGAATTATGTTTTGAAAAACAAATTAATTTCCAGATTCAGACGTCTGAATCTTTTCAATCAGATGTCTGAATATGCTGTTTTTGCCAAATTGCCTTGTTCGTTTAGTTTTCCAAAATTAATCGACGCTTGTTGATTCCAATTCTTTGTTTATACATATTTGACCTTGATGATTCCTTTTTGAATTCATTCACGGATTTTTATAAATGATTTCTTCAAATCGTATTAAAAGTTCACTTCTTCGATTTATAAATTCTATTTAAAACACACGCACAATTTCGCACTTCGACCGAAGTGGAAGGGTGATTAAATGGTTGGGCAAAACACGGACCATGAATCTGTGCGTTTATCCTTCCGATTAATCCCCAACCTATTCAATTGATTGTTTTAACCTCCGGGTTTGGTTTACCGATGATATGAGGTGAACTTTGTACTGCTTTGAGTGTGAAATTAACTAACGGATAGTAAACCATTTAGTGCGAACAAGTGGTTATGGGACTCACGTTACCACTTTTCGGATTCCTTTTTGAGAGTTATGAAACATTCCGCCAGTTAGTGGTGTCCAATACTGGGCCTCCGGACCTTCACCACTACGGTTTGTTGCCTTCAGGTATGTTGCCTTCGGGTTTGTACCTTCGGGTTTGTGCCTTCGGGTTTGTTGCCCTATAGTATCGCTTTTGATGTTGGTTGTTATGAGCCGCATAGGTGATATTGGGTTGCCCTTTAGTATCGCTTCTGATGTTGGTCGTTATGAGTCGCATGGGTGATATTGAATTTGGAGTCTTCAGGCTCATGGATCCTTGTTTATACAGTACTGAGCTCGAGCAATTTAATGATGTTTCATTTGATATGTATATTCCCTTGGTATCGTCCTTTGGTGTTGGTCTTTTTGAGCCGCGTGATATGTAGCGTTTACCTTGTGGAACTTGTGTACCTTATGGGTATTTGTTATTTGCCTTTTGGCTTGCTTTGGGGATATTCCTATCCTTTGTTTCTATGTGTTGCTAATGATATGAGGCTTGTTATCATATGACTCATCTTTTTGTTAGATGATTGTGTTATCTCTTTTAGAGATATTTGTTATACTTTGTAACCTTGCAGGTTATTGTTGTTCAGTTTATCTAACTGATTTGTTTAGCTAGACAGACCCGTGTATTTTATACTCGGGTCAGACCGAGATGTTTCAGATTAGGCGCTTTTGGACTTAGCCTATTTTGTATCCGCATGGATTATTAAGCTTGTTCCTTTTTGTTAAAGCTTTTTGTGTAGTCCTTTTATTGTAACTCTGATATATGTATTCTTTTGGCTCGTCTGTATATTGTGGTTTGCTATACCACTTGACGTGTATTATTTTGTAAACTCTGTTATGTATATGTATATGTGTATATGATGATCTACTGTTCTGTGATGTATATTACATTTGAGTTGTTATATTCTATTCTGATAGATCCTCCAACCACCTATGGTTTTGTTTTAAGTATTCATTGGATATGTCGATCTGCTTTGTATGATTATTGTCGATGTATTCAATAGATAGTTAGAGCAAGGCTATAGATGGTCGCTCCCAACCAGCTTTATTCTCCGTGTTAGTTGACGGCATTACTCTGTATTGTCCTTGGCTAGCGTGGGTATAGAGGTGGGGTGTCACAGCGTGGTATCAAAGCTGAGGTTCAGAACAAAATATGATAAACACAGAATAGATGCACATATTGTGGTACATCAAAGTGTATAAGTGATACAAATCTTTGAATCATCGTGCCTTTCTATTCCTTCTTCCATCAAAGGTTAGATAGAATTTGGGGAATACGTCTAGGAATGCATTTTATTCCGTAGTATTCCGTATTGAAGTATCTACCTTGTGGATAATCTTGTTCTTATCATACTTTCAGCGTATGGCTGGAAGAGGCAGGGGATGACGCTCGGGTGTTGGGCAATCCAGTGGCTCACATCCGGATGGCGTTTATATGTCTGCCGATCAGTTTTTGGAATTGTTTAGGAGCATTCAGCCTCCAGTTCCTCCTTGAGTGTCTCCACCTCGCAAGTCTGCCTTTGCACATCAGTGCAGCGATTTTGCTCATCTTGAAGGAAAGCCGTTTAAAGGCTCCGAGTCCGTTCTTGAAGTCCAAGCTTGGTTTCGCACGTGCAAGCGTATCTTCTCTCGTATGGATCTTTCTGACCATGATAGAGTTCTTGTAACTTCTAGCTTATTACAAGAGCGTGCTCTTGATTGGTATGAGCTTCTTGTAGCCAAAATTGATGAGTCTACTCTTTCTTGGACTCAGTTTCGGGAGCTATTTGAACTCAAGTTCGTTCCTGAATCTGAAAAAAAATTATTGACCCGTCGCTTCCTTGAGTTGAAGCAAGGGAAATCTTCTGTTTCTGAGTATGTTGCATCATTCGAGGCTTTATCTAAGTATGGCCTTGAATTCATTAGCACTTCTTATAAGAAGAATTTGAAGTTTGTTTCTGATCTTAAGAAATAACTTAAGAAGTCTTTGTTGCTCCAGCTTAAGCTTTCTTTTGAGGAGTTGGTTGATTCGGCGGTTCATCTCGAGACCGTCGAGAAGGAGTGTGATAGTGATGTTGAGGTTTCCAAGAACCCCAACAAGAGGCCGTTTCCATTTCAGAAGAAGCCTTTTCCTTATAAGAAGAAGAAGACTGGTGGTCCTAGCTCTCAGCCTCAGTCTTCCGAAACACCTTTCATTCAGAAGTGTTTCAATTGTGGTTCTCCAGATCATATTATTCGAGCTTGTCCTAAGCCTCTCTTCTGTTGTTATTGCAAGAAGGAAGGTCATCATGTTTCAGCTTGCCCTACTGTTCCAGCTGGTTCTAAGTCTAGCAGGCTTTATGATGTTAAGGCTTCTGAAGGTCCCTCTTAGCCCAAAGGTATATCTCCACCTATTTTGGAAGGTTCTATTTTATTTCGTGACCATAGTATTCGAGTTCTTTTCGATACGGGTGCTTCACATTCTTTCATATCGAAAAAGCCCGTTGATGATTTATCTTTGGATGTTTCTTGTTTGGTTACTTCTTTGAGGATTGCGAATCCTATTGGGGGATCCGCGACCCTTAGCTTGCTTTGTGATGATGTTGAGATTGTTTTATGTGGCTTTTCTTTTCGTGCGAGTCTGCACGTTATTTCTTGTCTGGGATTTGATTTGATTTTCGGTATGGACTGGCTAGTAAGATATAATGCCAGGATTATTTGTTCGGAGAGAATTATATATCTTCGACATCCGGATTCGCCTACTCAGCTATCTCTTATTCTTCGGGATGTGGATAATTCCGAAATGGCTTTAGATTCTCTTGACTCGCGAGATGATGATGATATATCTCGTATTCCTATTGCTTGTGACTTTTCTGATGTTTTTGAGCCTATTTCGGGTTTGCCACCTAAGCGGGCAATTGAGTTCCGCATTGATCTCATTCCAGGCGCAGCCAGTTAGTCGTCCTCCCATGAGGATGTCTACAAAGGAAAATAAGGAACTCAAGAAGCAGCTTTTAGAGCTTGAATCCAAGCAGTTAATTCAGTCCAGTTTTTCTCCGTGGGGATCCGCGGTCGTCTTCGTGAAGAAGTCCGATGGAACTCTTAGGCTTTGCATTGACTATCACAAACTTAACGAGTTAACCATCAGGAATAGGTATCCATTGCCTAGGATCGATGATATGTTCGATCTATTGAGTGGTGCTAAGGTATTTTCTCAGCTAGACCTTGGCACAGGTTTTCATCAGTTACGAGTCGCGGAAGATAACATTCCTCTTACCGCTTTCCGCACTCGTTATGGTTCTTTCGAGTGGCTCGTTATGCCGTTCGGTTTGATGGACGCTCCTGCTTTCTTTGTCGATCTCATGAATCGAATATTCCGGGAATATCTCGATAAGTTCGTTCTTGTGTTCATTGATGATATCCTTATTTATTCTAAGTCTGAAGCCGAGCATGCTAATCACTTGAAATTTGTCTTGAGTACCCTCCGTCACCATCAGCTTAGAGCCAAATTCTCCAAGTGCCATTTTTTGGAGAATAAGGTTAAGTTCTTAGGCCATGTTGTATCTTCCGATGGCATTTCTGTCGATCACTCAAAGATCGAAGCCATCCAGAATTGGAAGAGGCCTGAGAATGTGCATGAGATTCGTAGTTTCCTTGGATTGGCGGGTTATTACCGTCGGTTCATTAAGTATTTTTCCCGGGTTGTGCTTCCTCTCACCGGCCTTACTCGAAAAGGCATTCGTTTTATTTGGTTCGACAAGTGCGAAGCTTCCTTTCAGACATTAAATGAACTTCTCACTAATGCTCCTATTTTGGTGGTTTCCGGAGGGAATCAGGATCTTGTTGTCTACACCGATGCTTGTGGTAGTAGTCTCGGTGCTGTTCTTTTGCAGAAGGATCGGGTAGTTGCTTATGCTTCTAGGCAACTGCGTCCGCATGAAGTTCGCTATGCCACTCATGATCTTGAGTTAGCCGTCATTGTCTTTGCCTTGAAGATTTGGCGACACTATTTATTGGGTGAGCGCTTCATTCTTTATACCGATCATAAATCCTTGAAGTACTTATTCACTCAGAAGGAACTCAATATGAGACAACAGCGTTGGCTCGAGTTTCTTGCTTCCTATGACTTTGATATCCTGTATACCCCTGGTAAGGGTAATCGTGTTGCTGATGCGCTTAGTCGCAAACATTCAGTTGTTATTTCTATGATGCTTTCCGAATGGAATATTCTTGAGACTCTATCTTTTTGTGAAATTCGGGATCGAGGTTCATCTTCTGATACTCCTATTCTATTATTTAATTTGGGAGCACGACCTATTTTATTGGATCGTATTGCCGATGCCCAGCGGCATGATCCTGATTTGTTGCATCTTATTCAACTTTGTGAGTCTGGATCCTGTGATGAGGCGTTGCGGGATTTCAGCATTGATTCTCATGGGTGTCTTCGCAAGAAGAACCGTCTTTTTGTGCCTTCTGATTTTGCACTTAGGCATGACATTCTTGATGACTGTCATCGTTCTAAGTATACCATTCATCCTGGTAGTAGTAAGATGTATGCGGATATGCATCGTCTTTATTATTGGAAAGGCATGAAGCGCGATGTGGCGGGTTATGTGAGTAATTGCATAACTTGTCAGCGTTTTAAGGCCGAACATCAGCGTCCTTCTGGTCTTCTTCAGCCTCTAGAGATTCCATTATGGAAATGGGATCAGATTTCTATAGATTTCATTGACGGCCTACCTCGTTCGAGATCGGGCCATTCTAGCATTTGGGTTATTGTTGATCGCCTCACGAAGTCTGCTCATTTTATCCCTATTAAGTCTAATAGGACTGCTTCGCATTTGGCTAAGTTATATATCAAGGAAATCATGAGACTTCACGGTGTTCCTAGTTCTTTTGTGAGTGATCGTGATCCTTTATTCACGAGTCATTTTTGGCAGAGTCTTTAGCAAGCTTTGGGGACAAAGCTAAATTTTAGTACAGCTTATCATCCGCAGTCTGACGGACAGACTGAACAGGTGAATCGTATCTTGGAAGATCTTCTCCGTATTTGTATTTTTGATTTCGGTGGTTGTTGGGAGGATCACCTACCTCTTGTAGAGTTATCCTAGAACAATAGTTTTCAGTCTAATATCGGTATGACTCCTTTCGAAGCTTTATATGGAAGACCATGTCGATCACCTTCTTGTTGGTTGGAATCTGGGGAGAAGCTTATTCTTGGTCCAGATTTTGTTCGTGATTCTTCCGAAAAGATTAATCTTATCCGATTGAGAATGAAAGAGGCACAGAGTCGCCAGAAATCCCTCGCGGACAACCGTAGGAAGCCTCTCAAGTTCTCGATTGGTGATCTTGTTTTTATTCGCGTTTCTCCTTTGAAAGGGGTTATGCGTTTCAGTACGACTGGGAAATTGGCTCCTCGCTATATAGGACCATTTTCTATTACTGAACGTATTGGCACTGTGGCTTATAGAGTATCACTTCCTGCTCATTTATCTGGCATTCAAGACGTGTTTCATGTCTCACAACTTCGGAAGCGTCTTCGGGAATCGGATTTTGTTATTGATTCTCCTGATTTGCTTGAGCTTGAGATCTCACCGGACTTATCTATTGTACAGCAGCCTATTCACGTACTTGACATAGAGGTGCGACACCTTCGGAACAAGGACGTGCCGCTCGTTAAAGTTCAATGGTCCGCTAATCCCAATGACTGTACTTGGGAAACCAGAGAGTATATTGAGCGATCTTATCCGGGTCTTCTATCTTTGCTTGGGAACGGTGAGTATATCTTTTCATCTCAAGCTTATTTTCTTTTCTTTTGAATGTTGTATGTATGTAGTTGTTACAAATATCATCTCTAGGAATTGCGGGGACGCAATTTTGTAAGGAGGGGAGATCTGTAACAAACCGCATATTTAACGATTTTATATTTAAATGTTTTATTTAAATATAGTGATGTAAGTCAGATTTTTGGTTCGAAATTTTACTTTTACAAATGGCCGAATTGGAACTCGAAACCATTTCCATTGATTCCCAAATGGCGTTTGCGATCTTTTTGAGTATAAGCTTTGATATGTTTGGAGTTTGTGAAATTTTGACACTTTTTCTACTTGGGTTTGAGATTGGGTTCAGCCCCAATCTCCTCTTAACCCCCCCTAGCTCATTAACTCTTCATCCATTCACCCTCATTTCATTCCTTTAACTTAAGAAAACTGAAAATGGTGGAAGGGAAAGGGAAATAGAAATTTTCAAGCCCTAGTTTCTTCTTGCAACTTGATTCTTGCTCCAAAATCAAAGAGAAGCTATTGGTAAGCCTTCTCTTCACCTTCTCTATCTCTTTCTCTCTTCAATCTCAGAAATTCCTAAACCTAAACTTAGGAAATACTTGTTTTGATCTTAGATTGAAGCTAGTTGAGTGGAAGTGGAGATTAGTTGGTCTACTCCTTGCAAAATGAACTCCTTCTTCCATGTTTTTGAATTAAAAGGTGAGTTTTGAACTCACATCTACTTCTCTTGATTTCATTAATGTTGGGTATGGTTTCCTAACACTTGTTCATATGCTTTTGCTTTTGATTTGGGTTGATTCGGTGAAATTTACAAATTATGATTTTTGAAGCCAAATCTATGTAAAACCTTATATGGTTGATGTTTATGTTGTTCGAAGTGTTTGGGTGTGTCGTTAAGGTTGGGTAATCGTTTGTCGTAAGCCCATAATCAACACACATCTGATTGCTTTCGATTTGTTGGGCCATAGGTGGCTTAGGTTCAGGAAATGCCTGACCATCAGGTTTCAGACGTCTGAAACCTTATTTTCAAACGTCTGAATATTGTTCTGGGGAAGAAATTTATTCCCAGATTCAGACGTCTGAATTTATATTCCAGACGTCTGAATTGGCTAATTTTCAACCAGAAAGGAAATAGGCAATATAATGCCTATTTCAGACGTCTGAAATATTGGGTTCAGACGTCTGAAATCTGTTTTGAAAAGCAAATTAATTTCCAGATTCAGACGTCTTAATCCCTTCAATCAGACGTCTGAATATGCTGTTTTTGCCAAATTGCCTTGTTCGTTTAGTTTTCCAAAATTAATCGACGCTTGTTGATTCCAATTCGTTGTTTATTCATATTTGACCTTGATGTTTCCTTTTTGAATTCATTCATGGGTTTTTATAAATGATTTCTTCAAATCGTATTAAAAGTTTGCTTCTCCGATTTATAAATTCTATTTAAAACACACGCACAATTTCGCACTTCGAGCGAAGTGGAAAGGTGATTAAATTGTTGGGCAAAACACGGACCATGAATCTGCGCGTTTATCCTTCCGATTAATCCCCGGCCTATTCAATTGATCGTTTTAACGTCCGGGTTTAGTTTACTGATGATATGAGGTGAACTTCGTACTGCTTTGAGTGTGAAATTAACTAACGGATAGTAAACCGTTTAGTGCGAACGAGTGGTTATGGGACTCACGTTACCGCTTTTCGGATTCCTTTTTGAGAGTTATGACACATTCCGCCAGTTAGTGGTGTCCAGTACTGGGCCTCCGGACCTTCACCACTACGGTTTGTTGCCTTCGAGTATGTTGCCTTCGGGTATGTTGCCTTCAGGTTTGTACCTTATAGTTTGTGCCTTCGGTTTTGTTGCCCTATATTATTGCTTCCGATGTTGGTCGTTATGAGCCGCATGGGTGATATTGGGTTGCCCTTTAGTATCACTTCCGATGTTGGTTGTTATGAGCCGCATGGGTGATATTGGGTTGCCCTTTAGTATCACTTTCGATGTTGGTTGTTATGAGCCGCATGGGTGATATTGGGTTTGGAGTCTTCGGGCTCATGGATCCTTGTTTATACAATACTGAGCTCGAGCAATTTTATGATGTTTCATTTGATATGTATATTCCCTTGGTATCGCCCTTCGGTGTTGGACTCTTTGAGCCGCATTAAATGTAGCGTTTACCTTGTGGAACTTGTATACCTTATGGGTATTTGTTATTTGCCTTTTGGCTTGCTTTGGGGATATTCCTATCCTTTGTTTCTATGTGTTGCTGATGATATGAGGCTTGTTATCATATGACTCATCTTTTTGTTAGATGATTGTGTTATCTCTTTTAGAGATATTTGTTATACTTTGTAACCTTGCAGGTTATTGTTGTTCAGTTTATCTAACTGATTTGTTTAGCTAGACTGACCCGTGTATTTTATACTCGGGTCAGACCGAGATGTTTCAGGTTAGGTGCTTTTGGACTTAGCCTATTTTTCTTCCGCATGGACTATTCAGCTTGCTCCTTTTTGTTAAAGCTTTTTTTGTAGTCCTTTTATTGTAACTCTGATATATGTATTCTTTTGATTCGTCTGTATATTGTGGTTTGCTATACCACTTGACGTGTATTATTTTGTAAACTCTGTTATGTATCTGTATATGTGTATATGATGATCTACTGTTATGTGATGTATATTACATTTGAGTTGTTATATTCTGTTCTGATAGATCCTCCAACCACCTATGGTTTTGTTTTAAGTATTCATTGGATATGTCGATCTGCTTTGTATGATTATTATCGATGTATTCAATAGAAAGTTAGAGCAAGGCTATAGATGGTCGCTCCCAACCAGCCTTATTCTCCGTGTTAGTTGACGGCATTACCCTGTAGTGTCCTTGGCTAGCGTGAGTATAGAGATGGGGCGTCACAAAAATCTTTTTAAAATATTTTATTTCTGAAAATCATACTACTTTTATACCAAGAAGATTTATTGTGGAAAACTATAACAATCTTGTTAATAATTATCTAATTAATAATTTATTAATAAATTTTAATTGTGAATTTAAAGATATATTGAGAATTTATATTTAAATTTGAATAATTGATTTGAATTTACTAATTTTAAAAAGGAAGTTTGATCAAAACTGAGATATAATTATAATATCGATAAAAGTCGAATTCAAAAGTATGAAATAGAGGATTATTTGGAAATTTTAATAACTAAAATTCGAATACTTATTTAAATTTAAATTGGTTTAATTCTTAGGCAAAGTGAAATAAAGAAATTTGATTTTTACTTTGGTTTGGGCTTAAAAGCCTTTTAAACCATCTATCCAACTAATGAAACCACTAAATCCTTAGTCAAATCCTAAACGTTATTCCTATTTCCAAGACTCTCGTTCTTATCTTCCGGAAAGCAAAGCTTCAAAGGGAAATTCATACCTTGGATCTAGTTTGAATCACAGGAGTTCAAAATAAATTATACAAATCATAAGGAGATAAGGTATACAATCCTCATCCTCTACTTTATGTTCTTATGTATTAAATTTGGGTTTTTAATATACTTTTAAAATTTGAAAATTCTATCTTTGATTGTAAGGTGAAGAAGAGGAGTTGTTTTGCTTGAAGTATATAGTAGATTGCAAAGAAGAAGGAGAGCGCTGATAGCTTCTTTGATTGTGTTGAGATAATATTCTCACACATCTAAATCTTGATGATTATTAAAATCGAATAGTTTGTTGTTTTGGTCGCCATGATTGTTGCATTGCATGTAAACTGAAATAAATTAGATTAGAGTTTAATAACAAATCAAAGTTTTGAATTTTATAAAATACATATAACAACCACCTTTAGAAATGACATATAGGGTTCGTTGTGGATGAATTGAACGTTGCATATGCATATTAAATTAATATCCTAGCTTTACAATCACCGGAGACGGGAAAAAAAAAGATCGCCGGAGGTGGCTTGAAGGAGGTGGTGTGCTAGTTTCATAGCGCTTGCATAATGTAGGAATTAGGTATTATTTTTGCAAATTTTGGGTATCAGTTTTGCAATTCTGGTTATCAGTTTTGCAATTCTGGTATTAGTTTCACTACATTAACTGGGTATCGGTTTTTCAAATTCTAGGTATCAATTTTAGAACTCTTGATGTAATGTTGTGGTCAGATCATTTCTGTTTTTGTATTCTTCTTTCATTTAATCCTTGCTCACTTTAAATGTATATTACTTGAGATATGTGTTCACATTTATGGACAGTTTGAGAGATTTTGGTTATGATTATTTGACGTTTAAATCCCTTCTAAAAATAAAGTTCTATCTACATTTAAAGTATATTTGAAAATGAATATGAAAATTGAAAACTCTTTTTTTTTTGGATTGAACTTGAATGTATGTTATATCATGATTTAATGAAGTTTTATTTTGAAATTTTATATATTTATATATACATGAATTTGTAAATAGTGTTTTAATTATTTTATTAAGAAAATCCTTTGGTTTATAAAATAAGTTCTATGATAAAATTCATTTCAAAAATGAACTTTTAAATTATTATTTCCAAAGCTAAAAGAAATATATTTTTTACTCTTTTCTTTTCTATTATTTTGAATTCGAAATTTAATGAGATTTCTATCTGAATTTCATGCTCTTCTATGAAAGCAGAATTCTAATAAATGACTGAATCATCTGACTGGTTATGGGACTTTCTATACGATTCTTTGATTATCATTATGACTTATTAAATGGAGTTTGAGTGGATTTTACTAGCTTATAGTAAATACCTGAATTTCACTATTTGGTATGCGACAGTTAGTTAAATTCTAGTGATTACTAAATTGAAAGTGATCTACACTTTAGAGTTCTATTATTTAAGGTATTCGGATTTCAGGCCGATAGATCCCTGAGATAAGATGACTCATTTTATTATCGATCTAAGAGTCGATACATTTTTAAATTTGGTAGCCTTTTGGTAGATCTGTTTATGGTGTAAATACGGTTGTCTCTTTCTGTGCGTACCTGTTTACTTGCATCATAGTCTATATACCGATGACTACAACCAATTAATTTATTTTAGCACACAGTTAGACGATGTTTACCTCTTTATGTAGGTAAATTTGAATAGGACAATTTATGAACACAATTGCTCATTTCTTTGGACGTGTGTTCCTAGTTTGCAGTCTCTTTCAGTAGGCTTCCTTTCTATATAGCGGGTATCTTTTGGTAGATTTCACATCGTTTTATTAAACTGATGTGGAATACCATTATTATTTCATTAGTGATGATTATTTCTTTGAAAATTTTACGATTAGATCTTTCGTTTCTTTTAGCCATGGAGAATTTTGAATTTTGTTATCAACGTATTTTTAGATGATAGTCCATTGTGACTATATATGGATTTATGAAACGGTGATTTGGGCCGATATGCTTTTTATTTATTATTTGAGCTTAGTCATATTTTGAGATGACTGATTTTATGACTAAGTTGTATATTTATGATACTAGTATCTCACACTTTTTATCAGATATAGTCTGACCCGTTTATCATTTTAATATTCGGGTCAGGTCGAGACTCTAATGGTACATGGACTCATGAACTTATGGATTTTGTGCTAGCACTGGAGTACACTATTTTGACCGTTTCAGCTTACTTCATCATTACATATATATACATTTAGGATGATATGCATGTATATTATTAGCGGTTGGCTTGCACCTGATACAATATTTTGGATGTGTTGTGTATATATATATGGGTCTAGTACTGATGTTTTATAGACACGCATTTTATTATGTTATATAATGTGTATTATTCCACTTTTATCGGTGATCTGATATTGATTATCTAAATTATATATAGTTTGAGTATTTTTAATCAATGTGTTTACTAGTTTGTATCAATAATATTGGACATGTCAAATTTTTAGTCGTATCCTCATAATGGTAATTAAGTCGTGTCAGTATTAGATCAAAGATATATTCACATTCGATCTTCCTTAACTAGCCATACTTTCCATGTTAATAGACGGCGCTACAAGTAATGTTCTTCAATAATATGGGTGTAGCGGTGGGGTCGTTACAAAAACACCTTACTACCTTATTAAATTATTAGAAATTTCAATTAGTGTTGCAAAAATAAAGTGTGTATTAAAATTAATTTGCGTAAAGCATTTAATAAAATAAATAGACGTCTTATAACTCATATGACGTTACAGTTGGGTTTTCATGAAAAAATCTGCAATTTAGTAAAAAAAATGCATCAATACAACCACATATTCAATTCTTATACATTGATCTCCATGTTATTTTATACATAGTAATAGGAGAATAAGACAAGAAGATCTGTTAACACCCTATCTATTTTCTATTGCAATGGAACATTTTTCATTGCAAATAGCAATTGAGCAAATAAATGAAAATTTGAAACCAACAAATAGATCTAATCCTAGTAATTCTCATTTATTATATGTAGATGATCTGTTATTATTTATGAATGCTGACATATGCTGTACAACTTAGCAACCATTTATCTCCCTTAACATGAACATTTAAACTAATTAATTATTAATGAATTAATTGACCAAAATAATTCATAAATACAATTATACAGCACCGGTAAAATTTCAAATTGAAATAATTATCTTTACTATTTAGAAATATTTTTCTCAGTAAAAAACATCACCTTTTCACCTTAGAAAATTCATAGTAATTAATATACGTATTAGAAAATTATGGAGTTAAAAAATCATACTTGATTTTATATCATTAACAACAAATCCAAATTTCAAGTCTTTTGAAGATGACCAATAAAGTTTCTCTTTTAATTATGTAATTGTTTTTAGCCATTTTCAACATATTTCATATAGAACCGTTGCCATAATAAATATAAGATTATATTTATCTCAAAAAGCAAATAAAACATCAAAGATGCATTTAAAAAGGTATAGAATGATAAGGAGGTAATATTGCTCACCTTAATAAAGAACATTGCTTAAATACTTGGAGAATAAAGCTTTTATTTGATTAGATTGTTCTCCTTAGCTTGAAAGTAATGGCAAAAGCATGTTTAGAAAGAAAAAAATATTCACTCTAAGGTGAGTTTAAGAGAGAGAGAGAGTTTTTCTTCAGGAAATATGATTTAATGTTATGAGATTTAGGTCAAACTCCATTCATTTCTATTAATTCTTAGCTTTTAATACTTACATTCACTTCATTCCCTTAACCAAGTATGGTTTTATGGTTGAATTTTATTCTACAAAATCGTATTTTATTTTCACAATACTTCGTTTCGTGGCCTCTTATTTATTATACAATATTTAATTTAGTTAACCATAAAAACATCATTCACTATTTTAATCAACTTACCGATCCATTTGTTAATTTTCGCTTTAAAATAATAACTTAAACATCCAATTATCTTATTTACTATAATATTCATTTATGTGGCCCGTTTCAAAATATGGAATATTACACATCCCCATACAGTCTCTATGCTACCCTAAATAACACTTAAATCACACTTTACATGTTCCATCATAATTGTCAAATGTACATGTTCATAATCTAAGATAAGGCCTAGTAACAGACTGTTTGGCTAGTGACAATAGGGCTAACTTGTCATAGATTTAAGACGTTATCCCATGGTCGATCAACTAAGATGAATATTAGGTTCTCAAGTAATCATTGTAATTTTACCACCAAAAATACCATCCAATAAAATGGATCTCCCAAAGTCCAGTAGGTGAAATTTTATCATACATAGTTTGTGTCATTGTACTCACTATGCTAACCCATATAATATCAAAAAGAGTACTATTTATATAAATAGCTGAGTACATACAAATATCAATGGGTTTTAGCAAACGGATCATCATTATATCGAAAAAATAATACAACACTAAAGTAATATATTAACTTTTCATGGTGTCTCATAGAAACAAAATGGGGTATTAGTTTGAAAAATCTCAACAATTATTATTAGTAACAAGTGTAAAACGGTGTTGCTTACACAACAGCGATTCACATATAGGGAAACAAAAAAGATAGTATGCACATATAGGGAGAAAAAAAACTCATGTTTAAATGAGCTAATGTATCGTTAAGTGAAGAAATATTTAAAATGCAAGATTTTGGACAAATAAAGAGGCATTTGAAGTTGGAAGCATTCCCCACGTGGAGGTCTTAGTAAGTAGAGGATTTTTATGCTGTGGCAGGGAGAACAAAAGCGAATCTATACTATACTATTATTACTGAGTTAGATTTCGAGAGCACAGAAGCCTTTAGAACTCAACGGTCGTATTTTTTTGTTCTTCTATCGCTTGAAATTTATCCTCTTGCCACGTTTCTTATTCGCCGTACTCCTTTTTTTCCTCTCCCAAAAACTCTTCACCTTGACCTAGCCTTGCATCCAACTCCACAATTTCCCTTCCTTATCCCTTCCTATTTTCCTCTACTGTAGGCCAACCCCCAAACCCGGCCTTAACCCATCGAACCGCCTTTACTTTATATCCTTTCTTCACCTTCCTTACAAATCGCCGAAACCCTCACCTTGCCAACATCACAATTTCCCTAAAAGCACTACCTTACCCCATCGAATCGCCTATAGTTTATGTCGTTTCTTCACCTTCCTCACAAATCGCCGAAACCCTCACCTTGCCAGCAATGCAATTTCCTTAGAAGCATTGATAATATTGAATATAGAATCAACCCTTTTATATTTCCTTGCTGCAGCAAAGCTGTTTCTTCCCCTACATTAGAAATCGCTAACCCCTAATCCCGCAAGCATCGCTATTTCCACCGATGGGTTGATAAAGTGGAATAAAGAACGAATCACTAATCTATTTACTTACTATACATAAAATAGGTAAACATTATTGTATGTATTTAATTATTTTATCAAAGATCCATTAATTGTATGTGTATTGGGTCAAGATAATTATTGTTTGTGTTTATTTATCTAAGTACCTGCTGTATGTAAGATAGATAATCGCTGTTGTATATATATAATTATTTTATCAAAGATCTGTTAATTTAACCAAATTTATTCTTTTTCTTTCAAATAGACCAGGTTCGCACAAAATGTTTAAATTGTAGAAACCAATTTTATTTTCTTGAAGGAGTAATTACTCGAAAATATAGTTTTATGCTAATCGTTTCAGTAGACATCATACTTCAAATATAATAGTTAAGTAAAGTACACTGTATGTGCTTTATATTTCTACATTTTATTTGTTGTGTTAATTGAGCACCTATAAATACCTAAATAGTTGCCTCTATGGATTCAAATTGACTTAAGATTAACAAAAAGTAATGTTTGTTAATAGAAGATGTTTACAGATTGATATTTGTAGATGGCTGGCCAAAGTTAATGTTTGATAGTGTCAATTGTATTATTTATAAACTATAATTTGATGACTGCAGTTATTATTGAATAATTCTTTGATAAAAGTACAATTTTAGTTTTTTTGTAAAGTTAAGTAGATACCAAATATGTTGTAGTTAAGTAAATACTAATGCAATGTAATCATTAATATGATCCTAATTCCTAAAGGCCATAAGTTACACCTTTATTTATATCATATGTAGGGCTTTAGATTGTGGATCTAAATGATTTAGGGTCGAATCACTTGCTAACTAATGTATTTCATGTGTTTTCTTTTTGATTTGAATATGTCAGGAGATATATTTGTATTATCACTTAGATGATAGACTAGGCAACATTAGCTAAGGAAGAAGTGCTCGTGCTATAGTGGACATATATTCTACTTGAACTCCTTAGTACCCACACACATATCAGTTACACACATATCAGTTGTGGCATTATGAAGACTAACAGTAAGGTCGTGGTTTCTCATGCTTATCATCTTTGCTCTCTATACTATTTTATATTTATGGAGTCAAATCAGAATTGAATCATTCTTCTATAAAATCATTTTATATGTTTTGTTCTGTTGTTCCTGTAATTGTTATATATGGGATTATATATATTCTTCTGTGCATTGTTTTTCAATGTTTATTTTATGGAATTAGGTGTTAAATAAATTTAGACCGGTTTCATGTTCTTTGATTCTTTTGGAGTGTCAATCCTTCTTACTTTGGATCTTAGTTATGTACTATCATATGTACTCAATAGCACTGTGAACAATCTATTTAATTATTATCCATTTGAATTTCAAGATTTTTATCGGGTGCCGGTTTTATACTGTATTATTTAATAAGAACTTTTTTGTTACTCACTCAAAATGTATAGGTAAAATCAATGGTTATGTCTAGTGTATGGTCATTAATATTGAGTGATCTTCCTTCTTAATTGTCATTTTAAACTAATTCGTACTTTCTGAGCCCCAAAAACAAGAAGATTAAATGAAAATTTTGCACTATATATTAGCGACTATCCATACTAAATTTGGAGTCACAGAAAAATTAAGCAAGAATTATATTACATTGATTATCCTTTTGAATTTTATAGCAGGGTATATGGATTGTTGATTGTTGATATTCAACAGTGTGACATGGTTCCCTTCTGTTGGTAAAATGGTATTATTGAATGCTACGTAGTAAAAAACCTTAGGGATAGAGCATTTTACTCTCTTTGGTCTGTTAAATGCACATTACATGTATACGTTTCTAGACTATTAAGAAATGTTTATGTAAGACTCATAAATTAATGCAATATGTTATACATATCCCTTTCTGCATGAAAAAAGCGATTACCCCGGTACCCTATTGCTTTTATGTTTCATTGTGCACCTTATAAGTGTGACACATAAAGAAATAACTGTTTTGCTAATAATGTAGATGGTAACAGCTTATGTACGTTAATAAAGAAATTATTTGTATTACTATTTTTGTTTTATTTTTACTCGATTGTCATCATGATGCATTTGTTTAGTTTGCACTCTGAATTTGCATGAATTCCTATATTTTTATTGACAACAAAGTATGTGTTTGATATGATATGCACTTGGCATTGGGATTTAGGAAAAAATGTTTTAAGGAATGAAAACATATCCGTGTAATTCATGTTAATAAACATATTCCATGTCTAATTGTAATACCCTATCTCAAGTAATAGGAATATGGAATTTTACATTCTCTATTTTGGATTTTTTTTTCTATATTGCTTATGCTACAATTTTCTTTTTTGCAAGGGATCCCTTTCAGACTGCAAATAATGGCACTTAGAGAAGTTGCAACATGGATTTTGTACTATAGAGTTTCAAACATAAAAGAGATACTCTTCAACTTAATTGTCTTATAAGTAAGTTCTTCGAAACATTTTTTGGGTATTTGTCTTTAATTTTCTATGAAGTTTAAACAGCTACCTTTCAGTATCAAATAATGAAACGGTTAAAGATCTGTATAAATATACAAATGTTTAGGACCCATTTCTATCTACTATTTGATTTCTTGATGCACTCGAGCACCGACGACCATTAGTTTCCAGATCTACTTAATAATAATTATCTAATTGGTATGTCCCGATTCTCAATTTTTTAAACTAATGTTGGGTTCAAATTTATACTTTTATGATCTTCCATCCAATCAAAGTAAGTATTTCTCCCCCCATTTTACTGAATTTTAGGTTTCTATCAGTTTTCAAGATTGCCTATAGATTATTTATCTATCTCCACTACTATGGCCTCTACTAGAAGCATCCACTAAAATTGAGTGCAATTGAAAGTTCTTCAATAATTGGTGCGTTTATCCATGCAATTCTTTGGATATAGATTAAGCTATTTTTGATTTATAAACAAATTTCATGGCACTGAAACCCCATCCAATATTTTGTAAACAAAGATGGTGCGTGTGACGACCCGACGTTCTTAGCACCAGAAAATCGCATCATCTTTAAGAAAGAAAGGGATAGAAAAAGAGAAAAGATAGAGAAGAAGAGAGAAACAACATCAGAATCTAAATAGCGGAACGAATAAATTATATTAATCACATAATACATTACATAGTATCATATACATCGGAGATATATAGCTGAAACAACACATACTAGACAATTATAAACACCTGTCTAGTTATACAACTCAATACAATAACTCAGAGAACACACAACGGAATACTCTATATCTATACGCAGAAGCCTCCTGCTCCATTTGCTCCTTTAGAATTTGTCAAGCCAACCTAAAATCCTAACCTGAATCCCTTGGCTACTCGTAAAAATTTGAGTACCCAAGAGTTTAAGAAAAACAGAATAAACTCTGGGCCAGACATGGGTCTGGTGTGAGTAAACGGTTAAAGTTGTTTAACTTTTAAAAACCTTTTTGAAAGAAAAGGTATCACGTAAGACTTCCCACACATAAACATGGAAAAGTTTTTACCTTACGCTAACCAAAACATTTTATAGGAAATTCAGTGATATTATAATAGGTCTAGGGTTTTCAAATAAATATGAAATAGCCGAAATTGTTACATTCATTAAATTCCAGCTACTAGCCACAAAAGTGGGTAATACAATCAAAACCGTTGGCACGTATTGGATTTTTGATTCCATATAATGGCAGGGCTACTGGGGTACCGCCCGTCACAGTACGTGGCCTAGATCACCGTACCGAGGAGTACGCCCGCTCCCCTACAACACAAAGCCGGACCCATTCCTTACTGAACAGTTCCAAATAAGACAACCCCGGTGGATGTAGCTATTCAACCGCCCACACAGCCGAAATAAAAAGGGACCTCTAGACAGGGATAAATCTTACTCTCAAGTGGGGGCTACCCACGAAACTTTGCTGCACCTCCCCTGTTTTAGCCATTCCCGGTTGATGAGGCTTGAGGTTACGATTACCTTTAGTGAACACATCACTTAGAATGCTTATCGTCCCCCTGACGATGTTCTGAAAGCATTCAATGAATACAAGTTCGTTCCGGGTTCGAACGAAACCGAAGGCATTATCTCGCTACACTCATTTTGGAATCACCCTCAAAGTTAACGACAATAATCCTTGCACTTTAAACCACCATCTCGAATCTATAAGAACCAGTCCGTCAACTCATTACGGAATCACCCACAGAGTTATACTGACGTATAGCCCTTACACCTCGAGTCTTCACAAAGCTCCATTTTGATGCACGACCTAACGTTTATTTGGAATCGATGTGGTTTTCGGATATCCAAATATGGAAACCCGATCCCGGTCTCATCGAAATCTAAAGCGTGTCTTTTAAGTCCAAGTTGTTTCAAAGGTTTTTAAAACAATTCAATACAGTATCTATATACACACAGATAGATAACTCACAAATCACAATTGCTAATCAACATTATCAAATAACAGGTAATCCACATTATCAATATCATAATAGATAATCCATATATCAACATCCCAATTGATAATCTATGTAATCATCACAATGCAACCAAGTATTCATATCATACAACCATACTTATCACATTACTGAGATCACAAAGCATTCAAGACAATCAATGTCATCCATTCATACAAAAGCAATGATTTACTCATACCACAATATAATTAATTTAAAATGAATTAAATTAACTATCTCTAATCTCTAATTAATTTAAAGTGAATTAAATTAATTACTTCATCTATAATTAATTTAAAATAAATTAAATTAATTACTTCATCCAATTATATCTTGCTTACCTATTTTTCAAGTAAACAAATTAATTAATCATCGTCCTAATTAATTAACCTTGATTAATTAACTCTAAATCAAGTAACTAATCCTTAATTATTCTCATTAATCATATCAATTAATGAACCTTAATTAATTACTTCCATTGATTAATTAACTTTAATTAATTACATTATTTCTTAATTAATTACATTAATAAATCATGCTTAAATTAATTACTTTAAATTAATCAACTTAAATAAACAGTAATTAATTATTCTTAATTACCTCTTAATTACTTTATAAATTTATTGGATTATTACACCAAGTAATAACCCTTTGATTACTTTAACAAGTAATTATTCATTTAAAATTACTTTCCAATCAGTAATTTACCCAACTCAATTACCTCTATAATTTATTAATTACTTATCTTAAGTAATTACTCTTATAAAAACTTATTAAGTAAACATACTTAATCCTTTATCAAGTGACTATCATTAATTAATTAACAAATTAATTAACTTACTTGATCATACTTATCTCATTAATTATAATTGAGTAATTCATCCCTTAATTACTCATTAACCAAATTAATCTTCAATTAACAGATTAATTATCTTCAACTACTAATTAATAAACCTTAATTATTAATCAGTTATTTAATACAAAGTAATTAATCACTAACTGCTTTTATAATTAATTAATTAAATTTAATTAACAATTAATCAACTCTTAATCATTAATTAATAAACTTAATTATTAATTAACAATCTTAATTTCAAATTAATTAATCCATAAATATAATTAATTAATCCTTAATTAAAATTAATTAACCTTAAATAAAAATAGTTAATTAATCCTTAATTAACTAGCATTATATTTTAATAATCCTTTAATTATTAAAAACCCAATTAAAACTTAATAAACCTTTGTTTAGTATTAATTAATTACTATTTTGATTAACCTTTAATTACTTAATTAATAAGTAATTATAATTTAAGTAATCATTTGTCATTAATTAAATCATCATCTTAATTAATAGTTAACTAAATAAATAATTATATTTAATTAATAACTTAATTAACCCCCTTTAAAATAATAATTAAATTAATTAACTAAACTTAAAATTTTAATCAATCCTAATTAATTAAAACATTAATATTTAATTAATATTTAAGATAAAACTTTATCTTAAATTAATTCTGAAATCTTTACTTAACTTAATTCATTAATTAAATTAAAATATAAAGAAATCATTAATTACTTTCCTTAATTATTAATTAACAATCCTAATTTCAAGTTAATAAATTATCTTAATCTTTAATTGTTAATTAGTAAATCATTTCCACTAATTAATTTAAATAAAACATTTACTTAAAATTCTCTTTTATATTTCAAAATAAGTTTTGAAATAATATTAAGATTTTAACTTAAGTCATTTAAAACATCATACAAGTTTATTATAAAAACAATCCAATTCAAAACAAGAATTCTAATTTAATTTAAACTATTTAAAGTTTAAAACTTATTTTATATGTTTAAACTAAAAATCAGGTTGAACATTAATTTGGGTTCACCCCATATATATTTGAATTCAAGTACAAGTGCATCTTCTTTTTAAAACAATCTGCCCTTTTTAAAATTTAAAACTGTTTTAATTTTAAAAAAAAAATTAAACTATTAAAACAAACAGTTTTAACCCCTGCACACAATAAGCCCAGCACCCTCGAGTTCCTTCCCGAGCCATCTACCCTAAATCCCGTGACCTGCTTCGAGAAAATCACCAAACCCAAACGAACATACCTCACTAACTCCAACCCACTCGTGCACCTGCACCGGTGCCAGAACCATCTCTGGTCATCGGCGAACCCACCCACACGTCACCCAAGCACCCCGCAAACCTCTACGACCAACAGAATATCACCTCTTGCCTCGATTCAAAATCGAGCTCTTCAGGTGAAACTGAACCCAAACATCATCGGCAAATTCCCCTTGAAACCTCACCTCCGATCAAGTATAGATCCTACAACTCCGGTCATCTGTTGCTGACCCGCCGCGCAATCTCCTCCCCAAAAATCATACACCTCGATGCAATTTTGGAGATGCAGTAATCAATTTACAGCAGACCCCAAATAAACTAGGTTAAAAATCCATTTTGAGAAAATTCAAACTTCTCGGTGATTTAAAAATTCTATAACCATTTTTGCAATACTCTCTGATACTTCACCTAGCTCCATCAACCATCTCAAGCATTCCAGATTCACAGATCAACAGAAATTTGCATAAACCCAAATTTCAGTAAATACCCAATTACATACTCAATACAGTTTTAAAAATTGTGAATCTCTTTTCAAAATTCATAACTTTAAATGATACTTAAGCTTATATAATCATTTAAACTCAATTAAATCCTTGGTTTCAGACATTGATGATAAGTTTGCTACTGCATAGTTAAATTCCCAGGTATATTTCAAAAACCAGAGATTTAGTTCTATATTTTCTTCTCTTTTTTCTAGTTTATACTGGAACTAACTTGTTTTAGTTTAAAACTATGACTCAACAATTTTTTGCATATTGTTTGAAGATTAATCTCTGTCTCAGATCCTAAAAAAAATACAGAGAGAAAAAATAAAATCAACATGCACAGATTCAAGCCTCACAACAAAACTTGCAGATTTGTCTACACAGATATAAACTTATATATATATATATATATAATTAACATCATCACAACTTATATGGAATCAGATATTCATTGCTTTAGATTTTATAGTAAAATGTTTACTCACCTCAATAAGAAATGCAGTGCAGGGTTATGAAGAAGAACAAGGAGGCTCAACTGAAATTGCTTCAACAAATTTGCTTTTTGAAAAACTGGAAAAATAACTTTGAACCTGATGCTATTTAAAATCTGGAGTATTTCAGGTTGCTATTGACCCAATACATTTGCATGCACTAGAAGATGATGCGGATTACTTGAAATTGCAGATCTCAATTGATAGCTTGCAAAATCATTTGAAGTTTGATGCAGACATTCAAAATGCAGATTTGATTTGCACTTAAATGTCAAGTTTTGGATGTTTAATTTGAGCATGGATTGAATTGAGGAATTGTTTCTGATTTTTGGTGGTTGAGTGTTTGTTGATGATTCAAGTTTCTTTTTAGAAATGAACAAAGAATTAAAGAAAATGAGAAAGAGTGTTTATATAGGATAATTTTCAGATTTGATAAATTAAAAAGAAAATTAGAAACAAAAATGGACACTTGTCCCTAATTACATAAATATTTTACATTTGTTAACATAGTGTTTTAAAATTAAACATTTGTCAATATTGAGTTTATTCTAATTCTAAAGAAATTTAAAAGCATTTTAAATTAATTTCCAAATTAACAATCATGTTTTCTTAATTTTAAAAATACTTTGTAATTAAATATTAAATAAATAAATACATTTTTACATTTATAAAAGTATGCTAATTTATATAAAATACAATATTTAAAAAGAAATGAAACCAAATATGATTTAAATAAAATTTATATACAGTATTTCAAACTCATTTTAAAAATGCTATTTTAAAAACCTTGTATTTATTTTATTAAATAAACACAAATCAAATTTCCATATATAAATTTCTATGAAAACAAAAATAAACAAATCTTATTTTTTATTAAAAACATTATCTCTAAAATTTAAAAACAAACTATATTATCATTTTATTTTAAGATGTATGTTTATCCTTTAAATTCAAATTTATATTTCAATTCAAAGTTAAATTTAAAAATCCAAATCTAAAATAAATTTAAATAAATATAACCATCTATTTTTAAATAAGCTCATTATTTATTTACAAATAATATATCCTATTTTAAAAATCAATTCAAAATACATAGATATAAATATATTTAAACATACTTATAAATTTTGAAAACAATATACCAATTTATAACCATAATTAAAATATTACTTGGTTAATTATCTTTGAAAATAACAATTTTATCAATTTCAAATAATTAAATTAATAGATTATCAACATTTTAAGCTCCTGGAAATTCCGGGATATTACAATCCTCCCCCCTTAACAGAATTTCGTCCTCGAAATTTAAAACAAAGATAATCCACAATTTTATTTTATTTCAACCAATTCAAACATGCATAACAGCCATACACTTATCAATCAATCAAACAATTTCATCCAAACAACCAATTCAAATAAATAACACCAGCTATCCGGACACAGATCCAGATAAATTTTCTAAAATTATCTCGAGTTTCACCAGTACAGACACAGGGATACTCGCTCTAGTAAATCCAAACTAACTATACTGCTAAGCTACTGAGTTCCCACTCAGCTAGATCTATAATCTACCCAAGATACCAGAGCAAAGACAAGTCTGATCGACAACTAAACCCTTCACAGAACTATTGGTCTCAAAACCTGTGATGAACCAAAACACGTACTCCCTCAGAGACACGTGAAATAATTTGAATTCCAGTCTTCCAAATTGGCAATTCAACTCTTCAAACCAAAGCACTGATCTCTACAAAAACTCATAAGAATCCAATATGCCTCGAAGCTCACCTCAAAATCTTATTGCTCCCTTTACCAAAGAAAATCTCAACAACATCGAAGTTTCCAACTTCAAATTCCAAATCTTCTGTTACTTAACCTCAAAACTTACCAGATGATCTGGGTGCCTACAGATCTTTTCCGATCAGCTCAACCTTCGCTGATGCTTCTACAAACAAACTGGATTAACTCACAAACTGATCCTCACAAGATCAATCCAAAAATCAAAACCAAATTTTACTATCAACAGAAGAAAACAACTTCTCTTATCCTGAAGAGACAGAACAGAATCACTCGCCAACTTGCCTCAGATTCTGAAAAAATAAATTCAGTAGAAACTCTCTAATCCAAAATACTGCAACATCCAGTTGCTTCTACTTAAGAACAACAGCCACCTTGCTTCCGCTGCACAACTTGATCTGGAGCAGATGAAAATGCCGTCGAATGAACACAGACACAGACTAAACATCACATCTCGGAAATATGGTTTAACAGAAATTCTAAGAAATACAGAGCTGCTTCACCAAACAATCAACCTAGGAGACAACCTTCTACCCAATTGAATCACCGGTATCACTCCTGACATCAAGTCGATTCAGAACTCAATCTCCAATGCAGGCAAATCTATAACTTTCCTGAAGATATATCCGAAAAAATCTTCAGTGTCAGGACACGATTCTTCGTCTTCCGAAAATTCGACATCGACACTCACTTTATCGACTGCCGAGAAATCGAACGACGGAAAACCGAACACTGAGGGTTTTATTTAAGAAAAATTTAGGAAAGAAGAAGAGAAAAAGATAGAAATTAGGGAGGAGAGAAGAAGATAGGAAATTTTAAAAATAGAACGGACAGAAAGGAAACAACAGAACAACAACAGAATCTCACAATTCGCAGCGGAACAACATATAATAATAAATGAATAATCTTTAAACAAAGAACTATATCAGTTATTACATTTTATACATTACATTACAACATATCATCACATCAGAGTGTACAACAACATACAACAACAAACAATGCAGCGGAAAAAGAAATACTATATAAACTAGTAATACGCCATGCCATCCAGCTTGCCTCCAGCAACTCCAGAATATCCAGAATATCCTGATAAACCTAACTCTTAACTGCCCGTGTGGAAATTGGTGGGCACCCAGAGTTTAGGAAGGAAAACAATAAACTCCGAGTCAGTCATGTGACTGGTGTGAGAACTCAAAACAGTTTATTTACTTTAAAATCAAAATAGAGGAATATTTTTAAATCAATTCGCAATGCTTTTAAAAATGAGACTACCATAAGACCTCCCACCACACACACAATGCAAACGCAGAATCGGAGGAGATTTCTCCTTATGATAGTCAAAGATGCTTGATACGCATTTAAAATAACATTTGATATTATTACTAGTGCATAGTGTAGAACAAATCCTTTCGAAAGTAAAGATATAAATCATAGCCAGCATAGGTACCATTATATTATGCCTACTAATAGCTACCATATTAAATGGCAGGTTCTACAACTAATACCGTACAAGTCACGTATTGTTTCTTTGGATTTCCAACAAATGGTCAGGCCAAGGAACTTCCCATTGCCACTGAGAATGCCTCTGGAAAGACACCCCCGAGAACCAAACCGGAACTCTGCCAACACAAGGCCGGGTTACCCCTTAACTGGGTAACTACTGACACGAGCACGCCATTCCCCGGTCCTTTAGGACCTTTTCAACCGAGCGCTCGATATCCAACATCACACCATAATAAATAGAGTGTTTTCAACATGAGTAAGTATCTGGGCTCCATACCATGATACCACCCCTTTCCAGAAGGAAATGCACATACCCTAAGGGGAGCTACAGCAACCCCTAATAACCTTGCCGCATCTTTCCTGTTTTGACCATTTCCGGGATGTGAGGCTCGACGAAGTCACGTCCACAAAAACATACTTTATACAAAAGCCATGCTTTGGGTCAACAAATGATCAACACAATGATCACAAGGATAGACGATCAAATAAACGATCCTATCACAAATAATCAACACAATGATCATTTCAGCATCACTCAGCATGTCACATTACCAAACTGGGAATATATCGCTGATAACTTCAACTATATAACCTTTGAGCTCGTACGTCTCAAAGAAGGGTGTTAAGCAAAGAATAAATTCTCCGCCACCAACAGAAATATATTTGAAAGAAATCGGCTTTATATCTCAAATTGTAATGTCAGGCATACAATCCATACAAGTCTGTTCCGGGCTCGAACAAAACCGAAGGCACTTCTTACGAAGCCCTTGCAATACGGGTATTCAAAATCCCGATCGAATTTCCCATCACTTAAGGAATCTCTATACCAGGAGCTACCCAGTGCAGAGACAATCGATAGGTCATCCTATCGCTTTCACAAATACTCGGTCTTCAACACCGATCTTCAAATGCAATTCATAACGACGTATCACATATTCGGAATGGGTTATACGACCCCATGGTCCTTTCCCGGTTAACCCGAATAGTGAGCGCTTATTCAAAAATAAGTGTGCATTCAAATTCAAACAAATCACATCAATTACCCATTCAAAGGGAAATATTGATAGTCGGTTATTGAACTATCAATGGATATGCATACATCACCAGATTCCAAATAATTTTCCAAATTATTTATTTTCCAAAATATCTTTACAAGATATATAATTTCAACACTTTAAAAATAAATCAACATTTATTTTCAACAAATTCCACTTTTCACATATAAATTCCATAATGAATTTATATTTCAAAATATTCATGCATATACGATTTCAATTATTCATTTTCAATTTATCTTCAAAAAGATAAATTCTCTATATTCACTTCACATTGGAAAACATTTCCATACTTATTAAATAAGTAATTCACAATCATTTATTTTCAACACTTAGAAAATATTCAATATACTTAAATCGAATTAAGTATATATTTCATTCTTTAAGGAAATCATTTATTTAAACATATTTATTTGGGCCAAAACGAATGTTACGTAAAACATCGTTACGACAACCCAAAATCACTAGTATAGGGATTCGGAATTAAAATAGATATATAAATCCCAATACTATACAAAACATTTCCTTTCGGAAATCATTTACTATAACAACAGTGTTATAGTCCACCATTTCCTTTTATTTCTCGAAAACGTCTATTTCAACAATAAATGTTGAAATCTATGGTTTCGAATCTCAACACATTTTAAAACATCGTTAGATCGTTTTAATTCTATTTAAAACATTCACATTCTAAACAATTTCTTTAACGTGTTATTCACTGTTCAAAAACGTGAATATAATTCTATTTCTAAGTTATAACAATTAACTTATCAAAATAAGTCGTTTGTGAATTTATAAAACAACGTTTATAAATTCCATTTCGATTTATTTATAAAAACTTCCTTTTTACAAATTTCTTTATTAACATATTCCAGTTTATAACTAAATTATAAACTAAACGTTCATATTATAAGTTAACTACTTATAAACGATTATTTCACAAAATCGTTCCTTAGAATTTCATAATTATAAATCTTATAACTTATAAGATTCATTTATTTAACCCAATCTATTCTTCAAATAATTTCACCAAATTTATAAATCTTACTATTTATAAATTTCATCTATAACTTCATAGTTTATAATTCTATAAATTTCATTCATTTATGAAATTCATTTTCACTTCATTCAAACACTTATAAAAACTCGTTTTATAATGTCTATATTTCAATTTATAAATATCCATTTACAAATCTCTTAATATAAATCCATTTATATTATTCTTTTAAAACGTCTTTAAATTCCTTTATAATTTCATCCTTTCGATTTATAAAATAATCAAATTTTATAAATCCTATATTTAAACTTTTATCATATATTCAAAAATCCAATCTAAATTATTTTATAAAATCATTAGTTCATATTTCTCAAAAATCGACTTTTAATCGTATTTCTAAAAATCAGCTTTTTAACTATATTTCACAAAAACCATAATTTTTATAACTTTAAAAAATTATAACGTTTATTTATTTAAAATGGATCAATTCCAAAAATATAGTATATTTTCAAAAATCACTTTAAAACCATTTTAAAATCCCAAAATCTGGGTCCAATGATGCTACACATCAAATAGTCAATCACGACCACAACGATATCATATATCGATATGATAATCCAATCAAATATCAAAATATCTGAAATCAAGTAAAAACTGTTGAGGAATCCAGTTGGATCCCTCCAACCTGTTTCCTGCATCCAAAAACATTAGCACAATACCAATTTCGCTCCAGTACGAAATTATCGCGGTATATGTTCTTAATAAATATTATCCGCTTAATAACGGCGTAATAGGGTCTCATCCGCTAAACAAAAAAATGCGGGAAATCAACAACTGCAATATATACATATGCCAATATATATATATTGATATTATATATAATACCAATTTCACTGTTTATGAAATATTCGCGGTATATGTTTTTATTAAATAACATCCGCTTACTAACGGCGCATAATGTCTATTTTAACAATCAATATATACAATTCATCATTCAAACATGCATTCAAATATTTTAAATCTAACTATTTAAAATAAAATCGAAATCTATTCGATTGAGTGAGAAATTCTCACCTTGGTTTTAATTTCCGTTTTAGCTTTTATTTCGAATAAAATTAAACGCGCGTTTAATTTTACCCGAAATTCTCACTAACTCCAAACGACTCCAAACCAACTCCATCGCGTAGTGCTCGTCCATATGATTCCAACGCAACTGAGTTTGCATTTTTTCGACCTCGTATGAAAAAGTTATGCATTTTATAAGATCGTGCACGATTTATATACTCTAATTACAACATTTATTTAAATTTTTCTAACCAAAACAATCCCAGCCCTTGGATCCCACACATGCAAATCTGGCCGTGCCCCTTCTCCATCTTCCTCTCGTGTTCATCTCCAGGAACAAAACCGAACCAAAGAACCCATTTAGCAAAATTAGGTTTAGACATTACAACCACAATACACAATGAAACTCGATCAAACCACATGCATTTTGAAGCTCCTCTCCTCCTTCATGTTCGCCCCCAACCATGGCAAGCTCGGCCTGCTGCAGAGCATGGGAATGCGTGCGCAACTTGCTGCCTTCCCACTCGATTTCCCATCAATCCGTGAAGCCATTCGCGATCATAACCGTTGGATCTCTAGTTCGTGTTGTGCTCTACAACTTTCTAGTTGAAACTTTCTCGAATCGATGAATGGATTGAGAGATTTTGAGGGAGAAAGTTGATGATTTTCTGGCCATTCAATTGTAGGTGGCGGCTAGGTCATAAAATTAGGGTTTAGTGATAGTTTTATCAAATTATGAAGGCAAGGGGTCTATTTATAAGGAACGAGCGACACTATTCATCCCGGATTTTCCGAACTCCGATTTAGACGCCGTAACCAGCGTACCTAGGGTTTATCCCGCGTTCCTGACACAATGGAACAGGTTTCGGAAGCTAATTCGGAAGTATGTGCGAGTTATGGCTGAAAACGCTCAATTTGAATTAAACCGATTTAAATCGATTTCTAGGCGTTTTAATTTGTACCGGACAAACGGTAAATCCAATTGACTTGAAATTTGAAACCTTACAATAATATCACATTACGGATCCGATGAAACTGGTTTCGTTGAAATCCGAGACTTTTTGAAAAATGGCTATTTTGACTCGCCAAATTTAAATTAAAAATAATTCGATGCGTTTCGAGCTGCCACGATCAAACGATAACTCCGATTGACACGAAAATTGAAATCCGGTAATAACTAACTATTACGGATCCAATGGAACTGGTTTCGTTCAATTCTGAGACTGTTCAAAAATTGGCTATTTTACAGTCGATTATTAAATATTAAAATATTCAATTTTTTACAAATTAACTTTTAATTCGATTTTAAAAGTTCTAAAATATTTCTATAACTCCAGTATGATTAAATAAAATTTTCCAAATTATTTTCAATCATATTTAACTCAATTTTTAATTATTTCCATAATTTCACATATTAAATTATCGATTTAATTATCCAATTAAATCCAAAAATTCAAATAAAAATTTATTTGACTTATAAATTCACTTATTAATATTTAAAATTAATTAAATATTCAAATTTAAATTTATAAAAATTCTGGGTCGTTACATTCAGCAACTCCATAACTTCTACATCCTCTAGAGATGCCTCAAATCCAAGTAAAAGACTATCTAAGATAACCTTCAAACCATCGCAAGTCATTTTTGCGATCAACCCAACCCAATATCCAAGATATTGTTCTCTTTCCACTAATCCGAACAGTTTATCCTTGACCAACTAGTCCATCGAAGAAACAGATCCTCACTGCTGCTTCTGAATTCCACTTCCAGGAAATGCTAAGCCAAAAAGATCTTCCTGCTGAAGCACAGAACACTCTCAAGCTGCACCGCTAACACAGATGCCGAAGACTTCTTATTCAAAGCTCTTTGAGAAACTCGGACCTCCCATTAAACACAACATCCTGCAGAACTCAGCTACAACTCTGAAGCAGACACACTTCCTTAAACTTGTTCCAAAGAAAACATCTTCGGGAACATCCATAGTCACTGCATCTCATCATGCAGCTACTACTTCCTGAGGTATCAAAATACCATTACTTGCTTCTGTCTAACCGACAGATCCAAATCCTCAAAAATCCGCTCACACGAGCGCAATCAAACCTATACTTCAAAGATGAAATCCGAACCTTAACAGATTTCCTTCAGAGATCAATGAAATCCTTACACCAAACTACAAAGATTACTCAAGACGGTATTAGGTCTACAATCTTGACAGATACACTTCCAATCTCAAACATTTAAACTCCAATTATTGGTAGTCGTGTTACACACACCACTACCCCATCTACCTTTATAACTTATATTGGAAAACCCGAACAAGTAACCCAACAGATAGGTAGAAATATATAAATATATATATATATATAGTTATATAATTATATATGAAAATTACAAGTACGCTCTCTCAAGAAAGACACTACTACAGAGCCTAGGTATTCACTCAACCTAATGCTCTGATACCAAATGTGACGACCCGACGTTCTTAGCACCAGAAAATCGCATCATCTTTAAGAAAGAAAGGGATAGAAAAAGAGAAAAGATAGAGAAGAAGAGAGAAACAACATCAGAATCTAAACAGCGGAACGAATAAATTATATTAATCACATAATACATTACATAGTATCATATACATCGGAGATATACAGCTGAAACAACACATACTAGATAGTTATAAACACCTGTCTAGTTATACAAATCAATACAACAACTCAGAGAACACACAGCGGAATACTCTATAGCTATACGTAGAAGCCTCCTTCTCCATTTTCTCCTTCGGAATTCGTCAAGCCAACCTAAAATCCTAACCTGAATACCTTGGCTACTCGTAAAAATTTGAGTACCCAAGAGTTTAAGAAAAACAAAATAAACTCCGGGTCAGACATGGATATGGTGTGAGTAAACGGTAAAAGTTGCTTAACTTTTAAAAACCTTTTTGAAAGAAAAGGTATCACGTAAGACTTCCCACACATAAACATGGAAAAGTTTTTACCTTACGCTAACCAAAACATTTGATAGGAAATTCAATGATATTATAATAGGTCTAGGGTTTTCAAATAAATATGAAATAGCCGAAATTGTTACATTCATTAAATTCCAGCTACTAGCCACAAAAGTGGGTAATACAATCAAAACCGTTGGCACTTATTGGATTTTGGATTCCATACAATGGCAGGGCTACTGGGGTACCGCCCGTCACAATACGTGGCCTAGATCGCCGTACCAAGGAGTACGCTCGCTCCCCTGCAACACAAAGCCGGACCCATTCCTTACTAAACAGTTCCAAATAAGACAACCCCGGAGGATGTAGCTATTCAACCGCCCACACATCCGAAATAAAAAGGGACCTCTAGACAGGGTAAATCTTACTCTCAAGTGGGGGCTACCCACGAAGCTTTGTTGCACCTCCCCTGTTTTAGCCATTCCCGGTTGATGAGGCTTGAGGTTACAATTACCTTTAGTGAACACTTCATTTAGAATGCTCATCGTCCACCTGACGATGTTCTGAAAGCATTCAATCCATACAAGTTCGTTCCGGGTTCGAACGAAACCGAAGGCATTATCTCGCTACACTCATTTTGGAATCACCCTCAGAGTTAACGACAATAACCCTTGCACTTTAAACCACCATCTCGAATCTATAAGAACTAGTCCGTAAACTCATTACGGAATCACCCACAGAGTTATACTGACGTATAGCCCTTACACCTCGAGTCTTCACAAAGCTCCATTTTGATTCACGACCTAACGTTAATTTAGAATCGATGTGGTTTTCGGATATCCAAATATGGAAACCCGATCCCGGTCTCATCGAAATCCAAAGCGTGTCTCAAGTTGTTTTAAAGGTTTTAAAAAAATTCAATACAGTATCTATATACACACAGATAGATAACTTACAAATCACAATTGCTAATCGACATTATCAAATAACAGGTAATCCACATTATCAATATCATAATAGATAATCCATATATCAGCATCCCAATTGATATTCTATGTAATCATCACAATGCAACCAAGTATTCATATCATACAACCATACTTATCTCATTACTGAGATCACAAAGCATTCAAGACAATCAATGTCATCCATTCATACATAAGCAATGATTTACTCATACCACAATATAATTAATTTAAAATGAATTAAATTAACTATCTCTAATCTCTAATTAATTTAAAGTGAATTAAATTAATTACTTCATCTATAATTAATTTAAAATAAATTAAATTAATTACTTCATCCAATTATATCTTGCTTGCCTATTCTTCAAGTAAACAAATTAATTAATCATCGTCCTAATTAATTAACCTTGATTAATTAACTCTAAATCAAGTAATTAATCCTTAATTATTCTCATTAATCATAACAATTAATGAACCTTAATTAATTACTTCCATTAATTAATTAACTTTAATTAATTACATTATTTCTTAATTAATTACATTAATAAATCATGCTTAAATTAATTACTTTAAATTAATCAACTTACATAAACAGTAATTAATTACTCTTAATTACCTCTTAATTACTTTATAAATTTATTGGATTATTACACCAAGTAATAACCCTTTGATTACTTTAACAAGTAATTATTCATTTAAAATTACATTCCAATCAGTAATTTACCCAACTCAATTACCTCTGTAATTTATCAATTACTTACCTTAAGTAATTACTCTTATCAAAACTTATTAAGTAAACATACTTAATCCTTTATAAAGTGACCATCATTAATTAATTAACAAATTAATTAACTTACTTGATCATACTTATCTCATTAATTATAATTGAGTAATTCATCCCTTAATTACTCATTAACCAAATTAATCTTCAATTAACAGATTAATTATCTTCAACTATTAATTAATAAACCTTAATTATTAATCAGTTATTTAATACAAAGTAATTAATCACTAACTGCTTTTATAATTAATTAATTAAATTTAATTAACAATTAATCAACTCTTAATCATTAATTAATAAACTTAATTATTAATTAACAATCTTAATTACAAATTAATTAATCCATAAATATAATTAATTAATCCTTAATTAAAATTAATTAACCTTAAATAAAAATAGTTAATTAATCCTTAATTAACTAGCATTATATTTTAATAATCCTTTAATTATTAAAAACCCAATTAAAACTTAATAAACCTTTATTTAGTATTAATTAATTACTATTTTGATTAACCCTTAATTACTTGATTAATAAGTAATTATAATTTAAGTAATCATTTGTCATTAATTAAATCATCATCTTAATTAATAGTTAACTAAATAAATAATTATATTTAATTAATAACTTAATTAACCCCTTTTAAAATAATAATTAAATTAATTAACTAAACTTAAAATTCTTAATCAATTCTAATTAATTAAAACATTGATATTTAATTAATATTTAAGATAAAACTTTATCTTAAATTAATTTTGAAATCTTTACTTAACTTAATTCATTTATTAAATTAAAATATAAAGAAATCATTAATTACTTTCCTTAATTATTAATTAACAATCCTAATTTCAAGTTAATAAATTATCTTAATCTTTAATTGTTAATTAGTAAATCATTTCCATTAATTAATTTAAATAAAACATTTACTTAAAATTCTCTTTTATATTTCAAAATAAGTTTTGAAATAATATTAAGATTTTAACTTAAGACATTTAAAACGTCATACAAATTTATTATAAAAACAATCCAATTCAAAACAAGAATTCTAATTTAATTTAAACTATTTAAAGTTTAAAACTTATTTTATACATTTAAACTAAAAATCAGGTTGAACATTAATTTGGGTTCACCCCATATTTATTTGAATTCAAGTACAAGTGCATCTTCTTTTCAAAACAATCTGCCCTTTTTAAAATTTAAAACTTTTTTCGTTTAAAAAAAATTAAACTGTTAAAACAAACAGTTTTAACCCCTGCACACAATAAATCCAGCACCATCGAGTTCCTTCCCGAGCCATCTACCCTAAATCCCGTGACCTGCTTCGAGAAAATCACCAAACCCAAACGAACACACCTCACTAACTCCAACCCACTCGTGCACCTGCACCGGTGCCAGAACCATCTCTGTTCATCAGCGAACCCACCCACACGTCACCCAAGCACCCCGCAAACCTCTATGACCAACAGAATATCACCTCTTGCCTCGATTCAAAATCGAGCTCTTTAGGTGAAACTGAACCCAAACATCATCGGGAAACTCCCCCTGAAACCTCGCCTCCGATCAAGTATAGATCCTACAACTCCGGCCATCTGTTGCTGACCCGCCGTGCATTCTCCTCCCCAAAAATCATGCAGCTCGATGCAATTTTGGAGATGCAGTAATCAATTTACAGCAGACCCCAAATAAACTAGGTTAAAACTCCATTTTGAGCAAATTCAAACTTCTCGGTGATTTAAAAATTCTTTAACCATTTTTGCAACACTCTCTGATACTTCACCTAGCTCCATCAACCATCACAAGCATTCCAGATTCACAGATCAACAAAAATTTGCATAAACCCAAATTTCAGTAAATACCCAATTACATACTCAATACGGTTTTAAAAATTGTGAATCTCTTTTCAAAATTCATAACTTTCAATGATACTTAAGCTTATATAATCATTTAAACTCAATTAAATCCTTGGTTTCAGACATTGATGATAAGTTTGCTACTGCATAGTTAAATTCCCAGGTATATTTCAAAAACCAGAGATTTAGTTCTATATTTTCTTCTTCTTTTTTTTAGTTTATACTGGAACTAACTTGTTTTAGTTTAAAACTATGACTCAACAATTTTTTGCATATTTTTTGAAGATTTAACCTTTGTCTCAGATCCTAAAAAAAAATACAGAGAGAAAAAATAAAATCAACATGCACAGATTCAAGCCTCACAACAAAACTTGCAGATTTGTCTACACAGATATAAACTTATATATATATATATATATATATATAATTAACATCATCACAACTTATATGGAACCAGATATTCACTTCTTTAGATTTTATAGTAAAATGTTTGCTCACCTCAATAAGAAATGCAGTGTAGGGTTATGAAGAAGAACAGGGAGGCTAAACTGAAATTGCTTCAACAAATTTGTTTTTTGAAAAACTGGAAAAATAACTTTGAACCCGATGCTATTTAAAATCTGGAGTATTTCAGGTTGCTATTGACCCAATACATTTGCATGCACTAGAAGATGATGCGGATTACTTGAAATTGCAGATCTCAATTGATAGCTTGCAAAATCATTTGAAGTTTGATGCAGACATTCAAAATGCAGATTTGACTTGCACTTAAATGTCAGGTTTTGGATGTTTAATTTGAGCATGGATTGAATTGAGGAATTGTTTCTGATTTTTGGTGGTTGAGTGTTTGTTGATGATTCAAGTTTCTTTTTAGAAATGAACAAAGAATTAAAGAAAATGAGAAAGAGTGTTTATATAGGATAATTTTCGGATTTTATAAATTAAAAAGAAAATTAGAAACAAAAATAGACACTTGTCCCTAATTACATAAATATTTTACACTTGTTAACATAGTGTTTTAAAATTAAACATTTGTCAATATTGAGTTTATTCTAATTCTAAAGAAATTTAAAAGCATTTTAAATTAATTTCCAAATTAACAATCATGTTTTCTTAATTTTAAAAATATTTTCTAATTAAATGTCAAATAAACAAATACTTTTTACATTTATAAAAGTATGCTAATTTATATAAAATACAATCTTTAAAAAGAAATGAAACCAAATATGATTTTAATAAAATTTATATACAATATTTCAAACTCATCTCAAAAATGCTATTTTAAAAACCTTGTATTTATTTTATTAAATAAACACAAATCGAATTTCCATATATAAATTTCTATAAAAACAAAAATAAACAAATCTTATTTTTAATTAAAAACATTATCTATTAAATTTAAAACCAAACTATATTATCATTTTATTTTAAGATGTATGTTTATCCTTTAAATTCAAATTTATATTTCAATTCAAAGTTAAATTTAAAAATCCAAATCTAAAATAAATTTAAATAAATGTAACCATCTATTTTTAAATAAGCTTATTATTTATTTACAAATAATATATCCTATTTTAAAAATCAATTCAAAATACACAGATATAAATATATTTAAACATACTTATAAATTTTGAAAACAGTATACCAATTTATAACCATAATTAAAGTATTACTTGGTTAATTATCTTTGAAAATAACAATTTTATCAATTTCAAATAATTAAATTAAGAGATTATCAACATTTTAAACTCCTGGAAATTCCGGGATATTACAGTGCGGACTGACCATAGTTATATAGGATTAATGATTATTACAACCTCCAGTTATACCAAACTAGAATTTCCATTATGAACACACACACACACACACACACACACACACATATTGTGCATGGCTATAAAAAGTGTAGAAATTTAGTTAGTTTTCATGCTAAGGAATGATATTTGGTTTTATGTAATTTGGCTATAAACTATCCTCATAGCATTACAAGCCATGAGCTGATCATGATATCATAAAAATAACAGCCGTAGGCCTACTTCCCTTTTAAGTCTATAATATAATTTTGTAGTTTTTTAATGAACAAATTATACACAATTGAATGATGATATTAAATTTTCCCATAGCTCGGATAACATTGTCAATCAAATTAGTAATTGGTCTTACTTTTCTATTCAAATCTTTATGCTTTTGAGTTGTTTTTTCTTTACCCAAGGGATACATTCCATCATGTTATTTTCATAAATATATGAATAACTCAAGGTAATTTGTCCGCAAGTAGTGGCGTAGTGGTAAGATACTTGCCTCCTGTTAAAGAGGTCGCGAGTTCGATCCCCGTCTGCCCTACTCCCATTCAAGGCGCGGAGATGGGTCCCTGTTAAATCCACAAATAATGGTGGGGGACATAAGTCTCTGTGCTGGGCTGGCCTAAATCCCAAGTGTCAGTGGTCGGACCTGGCGCGAGGGGGCTCCTCCTATCCCTTCGATTTCATCAGGGCTCTAGGTTGAGTTTTAAAAAAAATATTTAATTTTTCCCCATAGTTGACTACATTCTAAGGCTTCCCTATATCCTACGAAATCGGATGTAAATATTTGATGCAAAGAGAAAAGGATCATCAAGTTAATGTAATATATTTTTTAATGATCTTAGATATAATAAAACAGACAAATAACATGGAATATTGACGCAGCGGATAATACGAAAATTAGATGGAACGGTGAAAGTAGCAATCGGTGGATTGAAGATACTGAAATGCCCAAATTCGTTGATCACAAAGATATCGAATTCTAGCTGTCTTCGACACATTGATCGCACACGATACCGTGAAAGAAGATCTACAATTCTTCAAACGTTGATCAAGCGCACTTGATACCGTGAATTGGCTTCAACGATCGTTGATTCGAGCGCACTCGAATAACCGAAAGTGGAGATAGGAGATCACACTCAACTACCAATTTAGATGAAAGCACACAGCAATCAAAATAAAGTTTTATTCAACAATCAACTACCTCACAAATGACCAACACAATGCCTATTTATAGGCTACAACATCTCACGGTTCAACTAAAAGTATCACCGACCTATCTTAAGTCGTCCACGACTCATCTCATAAAACCACACGACTCACGTCTCAACTTAGATCGCTAGCGACCTATCCACATACGACTCAACTGATTACACGACTTAACAAACACACAGCGACTCAATACAAGACGACCTACGATTTACGACTCATCAACACTACAACATCAAGCTACTCAACCATATTTACAACACGAGTTACGACTTAAGAAAATACATCACAACAACGACTTAACTGTTACCAACGACTCAACATACGACGACTTAAAATAATGCGACTTAACCAAGCCACGACCTAAAATAGCAACGACTTAAGAAACAACTTCAGGACATCTTCACGTGACCTAACTTGGACGACTTAAGACTTCACCGACTTAACATGAGTCGTAACTCGTCGGCAGCTTGAAGGAATGGTAACTTCCCACGACTCCGCTAAGTCTTAACCCGCTTCCGACTTAAGGCCTTCAACTATTAGAACTTCTTCCTGTCGTGGACGACTTATAGCCATGCCATTAGATCGTGTGCGACTCATCAAATTTGAACGACTTAAGCTTCCATTAAGTCGTAACTCTTTTCCATCAGATCTGTTAGGTCGCAGCTCTTTTCCCCGATCTTTGTTAAGTCGCAGCTCCCCCTTACGTGACCCCTTCGGTCGTGGACGACCTACAGCCTTTTTCTTAAGTCATGTGCGACTTATATCTTCCTTAAGTCGTGTGCGACTTATCCCATGGAGAATTATGGGTTGCGTATTTTCATCTCTGGCCTGAGCTGCATCATCCTCCCCAGGTTGAGAAAAATTCGTCCTCAATTTGTAAATTCTTCCACATCGGATTGTTCATTCCCATAATATGGCACGAGATGTTTAACATTGAACACGTCAGAAGTGTACACATCTTCTGGTAGCTTCAACTTATAAGCATTTTCATTAATCCGTTTCACGACTTCTACAGGGCCAATTTTTCTGGCTTTCAACTTGTTATAAGCCCCCACTGGAAAACGTTCCTTTGTTAACACAGCATATACCAAATCTCCTTCATTAAACTCAACACTTCTTCGCTTCATATCTGCGGATCTTTTATACTTCTCATTTGCTTTCTCCAATCGCTCCTGAACGATTCTATGACATTCAGTCAACCCATCAACAAAGTCTACAGCTCGTTTAACCGTCCCCTTCGGTTGTGGTACTACCGTTAAGTCCAACGGTCCCCTGGGTAGATTTGAATATACAATCTGAAATGGACTGAAACCCGTACTACGATTCACTGCATGATTATGTGCAAACTCTGCCTGGCATAACTTCATGTCCCAACTCTTCAGATTGTCCTTCACAAGACATCGCAACAAATTTCCCAGCGATCTGTTCACAACCTCAGTCTGTCCATCTGTCTGGGGATGGTAAGCACTACTAAAGTTCAACTTTGTTCCCACCATCTTCCACAAGCTTAGCCAAAAATGACTCGGAAAACGGGTATCTCTATCCGAAACAATAGACTCTGGTAACCCGTGTAAACGATAGATCTCTTTAAAGAACAACTGTGCAACATGAACAGCATCCGCCGTCTTCTTACAAGCAACAAAATGTACCATCTTCGAGAAACGATCCACCACCACATATATAGAGTCATTTCCCCTTTGAGTTCTCGGCAAACCCAACACAAAATCCATGCTAATGTCTAACCACGGTTTTGTAGGAACAGGTAATGGCATATACAATCCCGCATTTGTAGCTGTCCCTTTCGAAACCTGGCAAACATGACATTTACGCACAAACCTTTCAACTTCCCTTCTCATTGACTGCCAATAATAAGACTGAGAAATCAACTGCAATGTTCGATCTCTACCCAGATGCCCTTCTTCGTGCAACTCTTTCACAATTTTCATTCTCAAGCTGCAATGCGGTATGCATAATTGATTCCCTTTGAATAAGAATCCATCTATCACCACAAATTCATCAGTACTCTCATCCTTGACTTTCTTAACGAACTTTGTAAAGTAAGGATCTTCTTTAATCAACTCTAGCAATATCTCAAATCCTATCACTTCAACCTTCATCGTTGTCAACAAATGGTTCCTCCTGCTCAATGCATCAGCTACACGACTTGTTACACCCGATTTGTGCTTCACAACAAAAGTAAACTGCTGCAAATAGGCAATCCACGATGCATGCCTTACTGAAATCTTATCCTGCCCTTGCAAATGCTTCAAAGCTTCATGATCCGTATAAAGAACAAATTCCTTCTGAAACAGATAATGTCTACAGTGCTTTACTGCTTGAACAATTGCGTAAAATTCCACGTCATAAGTGTTATATCTCAATTTAGCTCCAGATAACTTCTCACTGAAATAAGCAACTGGTCTTCCTTTCTGACTCAAAACTCCACCAACCCCAACCTTCGATGCATCAGTATGTAATTCAAACAACAACTGAAAATCCGGTAAAAATAGAATTGGTGCTATCGTCAATAGTGTTTTGATCTTCTCAAAACAACCCCTGCTTCCTCTGACCGCTCAAACTACTTTCCTTTCATGCAATCGGTTATTGGCGCCATTACACTGCTAAAATGTGGAATGAACCTTCGATAGAAAGATACCAATCCATGAAAACTTCTCACTTCAGTAATTGTCTTGGGTTGTGGCAAACTCCTGACAGCTTCTACTTTACTTTCATCCACTTGAATTCCTTCTTTCGATAGGACATATCCCAGAAACAAAACACTGTCCGTCATAAATGTTGAGTCACAGGTTCTATGAAGTTTTTGATTTCTGACAAAGAAATAAAGGCGATCGACAAAACAAAGACATCATGGCTATAAAGAGGCACAAAAGAGCTACATATGGTACTCTAGATTATAGGTTGATTATTTGATATTGTAATAGTGATAAACTTGTTAAAATCTATCCTAAAATAATCTTGTACCTCAATATAATCGGTATATATACGTTTGAATAGCATTGCACATTCATTGAGAAATTTGACAGAGACCGGTCGACCGGTATTAAATCAGGCGGTCGACCGTTTCTGTGTAAAATGCACAATGAACGTGCACACATGCACATAACGACTATATATTTGAAATCCTGTCTACTGGCCATTTTTTGACCTGTCGACCATTTTTAAACAGAGATCAACCTTTTCCAAAAGACACTTCTTTCTCCAATGGTTGCATCTCTTACCTTTCATCAATGATCATATCTATTAATGGCTACTGTTCACAAAGAGTTACAACCATTTTTCTCTATATAAACTCATCTAAATCATTGATTCAAGATACATGAAAATATATATTTTTTACTCTAATTTCTGATCTTACTTTCGAAATACTCCTGCATTCTAAAAGCTCTCAATTATTTTAATTGCTTATTGAATCATTGAAATTATTTCATATCTTTTAATTCAATAAGTAATATACCTCCCTTAATCTTCACAAAACATCATTCACATATTTTGAGGATAAGATTATAGGAAGTTTGTACTACAAGTGACAAAACTGTGTTAGCAAGAACACATACCATCAACAAACAATTATATTCATCTTTGTTGAAGTCCTCGGTGTTGTAAGAGGCAAGTATTGAAGTCCTCGGTGTTGTAAGAGGCAAGTGTTGAAGTCCTCGGTGTATTAGAGGCGTGAAATCCCGTTCGTTTGCTCGGGTGTTGTAGACCTGTTCCACCGGGTGAAGAGAGGTAGTTAATAGTGAAAATCCAGATAGAAGTCTGGGACTGGACGTAGGACGGTGCTCCGAACCAGTATAAAAATCTCTGGTGTGATTTTTCTATTCTTATTTACTTTGCTACTATCATCTATTTCCGCATTTATATTATACTCCATATTACATGATCCGTGTGTACTATATTAGTACGTGCACTTGTACACACACTTTTCATTTGGTATCGGAGCACGGTCTTCATATAACCATAACACAGTTATTTGATATATTCTTGTAATATGGCAAATGACGCAAGTACTAGCACTCAAAACACCACTTACACGGAAGGTCAATCGACACAAAGACCTCCATTTTTCAATGGTCTTAACTATAGTTATTGGGCAACACGTATGTCATTCTTTATGCAATCAAATAGTTATGATGCTTGGAATGCAACTCAAAAAGAAATAGTGAATCCAACAACTGATTATTCAGAATGGACTGCGGCTGAGAAAACGGCAGCAGCCGTAAATGCAAGAGCAATGAATATGTTGTTTTGTGCATTAGACCAAAATGAATATAACCGTGTTAGTATCTGCACTACTGCATATCAAATTTGGCAAACGCTAAAAATCACTCATGAAGGTACTAACAAGTTTAAACAAGCCAAAATAGCCATGCTGAAAAGTCAATTTCTAAATTTCAAAATGAAAACAAATGAGACAATCAATGATATGTATTCACGGTTTCAAACTATCCACCATGCACTTATTGGCTTCGGACAAAAGTATTCTGATTTTGATGTTGTTTCAACAGTCCTACATTCTCTGACTAGTGAATGGGAAGGAAAAGTATTAGCAATTGAAGAAGCTAATGACCTTTCTGTCATGAAGCCAGATGAATTGATAGGAAATCTAATGTCCTACGAAGCTAACTTGCAGACTAGAAAGGAACAAAAAGAAGAAAAGAAAACATGGCATTCCATGCTGAAAAAGACGAAAATGAATCAGAGTCTAAAGACGAAGATCTGGCATTCATAGCAAAAGGTTTCAAAAAATTCCTAAAACAGCGAAAAGCCAGTCGTTATAACAGAAAGAAATCTGGATCAAATAAACCAACATCATCCTCTATAGAATGCTTCAACTGTCACAAAAAGGGGCACATGCACAAGGATTGTCCGGAGTAAAAGAAGAAGTCAGAAAATGACAAATTAAGATATAAGATGGACAAATCAAAGAAACGAGCATTCTCGGTAACATCGGATGATACAGACTCATCAGAAAGTGATAGTGATACGGAAGATGAACAAGCAAATGTATGTTTCATGGCAACAGAAGATGAGGTACAAATTGCTACATTCGATGAAATGCTTGATATTAATGCTGAATTGATAGTCAAATATAAAGACATAAAACGACTGCTAAAAGAAACCAAAGCAGATTTGAGTAGAGCAGAATTTGAACGAGATATGTTAAAAGACGAGAAGAAAATATTAGAAGAAGAACTTGAAAATTTTCAAGAATCATCATCTAATGTTGACTCTCAACTAGTTCTTTTGAGTCAAGAAATTGAAACTCAAAAAGAGAAAAATGATGCCCTCACTACTAAAAATCATGAGCTTGAGGCAAAAGTCAAAATTCTGGACCTAGAAAAGGCTAGTTTACAAACTAAGTTAGATAACATTACTCAAAATGTTTCTAACTTTAACAAAGGTCGAGAAAATTTGACAAAAATCATTGAAAGTTCACAATCTATTTCAGATAAACAAGGTTTGGGATATAAGAAACAAGAAACCAAGAAACATCTTGGAAATAAAAGGAAGAAGAAAGTACAAAAAATTGAAGCTAAGAAAAATCTTAGTTTACTATATTTCAAACCAAAACCAGTTGTGAAATTTCAAAAGAAAAATGTCAAGACTATCAAAATATGGGTTCCTAAAACAAATAACAATTTAATTAGGAGCAAATATATTCAGAATTTCATGAATACTGTACATCTTAATATTAATTATGTATATAAAGGGATACTAGACCCGTATGGGTTTGGACTCCTAAGACCTAACTCTTAGGACCCCATAAAAAATGGGTACCATGGACTTAATTTTATTTTTTACAGGTCCCACTTAAGAAAAGAGGAAAGTGGATATTGGACAGTGGTTGCTCGAAGCACATGACTGGAGACAAGAGCTTATTAACAAATATTACATACTCAGATGGTGGCTCCGTCACTTTTGGAGATAATTCAAAAGGCTATATCATCGGCAAAGGCGATGTGAGAAATTGCGGTACATCTAACTTACCTCTTATTACTAATGTCATGCTAGTTAGAAATTTAAAACACAATTTACTTAGTATTAGTCAGTTATGTGACAAGGGTTTTACAATTTCCTTTTCGAATAATAAGTGTAGTTGTGATGACCCGCCCTTCTAATTACCAGAAAGACGCATCATCATTAAGAAAGAAAGGGATAGAAATAGAAAAGAATAGAAAAGAAAGAAACAAAACATCAGAATCTCACAGCGGAACGGAACAAAATGTAATATATCACATATCTATTACATAGATTTACATATATCAGAGTTATATAATATCAATATACATGACAATCATACATACATCTGTCACTATATACATAAGAGATACAATATACATCAACAAACACAGCGGAACTAGATAGATATCTACAACGCTGAAGCCTCCTGCTCCATTGCTCCTCCAGAAGTCGTCAAAGCTAACCTGAATCCCTTGGCTACCCGTAAAAATTTGGGTACCCGAAAGTTTATGAAAACAAAAATAAACTCCGGGTCAGACATGGGTCTAGTATGAGTAAACGGTTTAAATTTTTTAACTTTGAAAACCTTTAAAAAACAAAGGTATCACGTAAGACTTCCCACAAATAAATACGGGAAAGTTTTTACCTTACGCTAACCAAAACATTTTATAGGAAATCCAGTGATATTATAATAGTGTCTAGGGTTTTCAAGTAAAATACAGAAATAGCTGAAATGCTTACATCTCACATTTCAACATAGTTGGGCACAATCAAAACGTACGACGCTTATTGGAAGTTGGATCTCATACAATGGCAGGGCTACTGGGGTACCGCCCGTCACAGTACGTGGTCTAGATCACAGTACCAAGGAGCCACCCTAACTCCCCTGCAACACAAGGCCGGAACCATTCCTTACTGAACAGTCCCGAACAAGATAACCCCGCAGTTGGTGCGCAATTCCAACCGCCCACACAGCCGAAATAAAGGAACATCTAGACAGGGGTATATCTCGTCCTGCTTGGGCATGACCCACCTAACCTTGCTGCACCTCCCCTGTTTTAGCCATTCCCGGTTGATGAGGCTTGAGGATGCGATTACCTTTATAGGACAAATATCTTAGAATGCTCATCGTCCGCCTGACGATGTGTTGAAAGCATTCAATCCATACAAGTTCGTTCCGGGTTCGAACGAAACCGAAGGCATTATCTCGTCACACTCATTTTGGAATCACCCTCAGAGTCAACGACGATAACCCTTGCATTCTGAAAGCACCATCTCGATCTTCACTTGAGAATTCACGACCTAACGTATAATTTGGATCGATGTGGTTTTCGGAATATCAATTGGATACCCGATCCCGGTCTCATCGAAATCCAAACGCCATTTTAAAGGCCAAGTTGTCTAATTAACTTAAACAATTTAATTCAATGATTAAATTCATATAACATTTATCACAGATAAATCATACACAATTGCCATGGATATATTAAAGCATATCAGAGAGCATCACAGAATATCATCAATAAACATCACCAGCAAATATACAATACATACAACATCCATAAGCAATCATCTTAAGTTCTCAATTTAAAAAATTCAATTAAACCAATTACTAGAGGATTAACCTCTTAATCCTGCTAGATTAATCATTAGTTAATAATTCATCACTTATTCCATTTCAAATTATTTAATTAGTAAATCATTTCTTAATTAACAATTATATCTTAATTACTTAGTTAATTACTCCTAATTATTAATTAATAGCTTTAATTATTAACTTATAGAACTTAATTATCCATCGGTTACTTAATTACTTGAGAGTTAATATCTTAACCCTGTTTAATGGATCATTAATTATTAACTAATTACTTATTCAAATTAATTAACCATTACTTAATCAATTATTAAACCTTAATTGCTTAATTATTAATTAACTAGCTTATTTCAATCCATTAATTACTTATTAGTCATTCTCGTAATTAATTAATTACTTAATTATTAATCAATTGATTTAAAACTCAATTACACAATTAATTATTACTAATTGCTTAATTAATCATTAATTATTAATTAACTTAATCGTTCGATCATTAATTATTTAATGATTTAGTTAATTACGATTTGTTAAGTGATTAACCTCCACTGATTAATGAAATTCCTAATTATAAATGGGTTTACACCAGAGTATCATTAAAATCTTTACTCACAGATTTAATTAAATTTTTATACGACTTATTAAATTACAATTATCAATTTTATTACATTCTTAATTAACTTTGTTTTAAATTCATTACTTATTTTCGTATTAGTAATGCTTACAGTTCCTCTTGGCTTAAACAATTTGTAAACATTTTAACTCGATTATTATTTAGCTTAAATACCTTTAACTTAATAAAGTAGGTGACAAAATCCTGGGATTGTTAAAACCCGAAGATAACCACGTGCTCCACTCGGGTAGAACTCGATACTTCCTGAACGTTTCTCGCGTTCTTCCCTGTACTTCTACTCCCTCTGCTCTTCTTCCTGTTTTAACTTAAGTTTTTTTTTATTTTACAGCAAGCTTTTGTATATAACTTTAATTAAAGAATAACCAACAGAGTATATTCGCACTCGAACACAAGGAAACTCGAAGCAAACAAACAAAACTCTCGAGTATAACTCGAGACAACACCCCCTTCACCCCAACGTCAAACACTGATACGCCCCAGTGCCTGTACACGTGTACATCGCCGCTCGTGGCTCCGGCAATCCTCCATGACTTCGAGCAAATCCCAATTAGTACGAATACGAGGAAAACAAAATCACAGTACCATCAAAAATTCGCAATCGAAAAATTGCAGTTCGAACGAAAGAAGGCATTCAACCCACGACAAACAAACGCCTCGCCACCAAAACGCAGACCACCATAGATGATGCAACCTCGTCTACACCTCGTTAAAGTCACCAGAAACCTTCCTCTCAAGCCTCGTTTCACTCGGTCACGTGCGCGAGTCGAAACCCATTGTTTACTGGCGTGAACGAAAATGCGCAGAAAACCCTATTTCGATCTCATATCACAATTCTAAGCAATGGAAAAATTATTCAATATTTTTCCTAAGATCACTGATCTTTGTACGAACTTCAGGTTAAATTTCAGCATTTTACAATGAGTAAATTTCGAGAATTTGATAAAACTTCAATTTCCATTCAAAGTCGAACTGCTCGTGAAATACTTAAGTAAAGGACTACGTTTTTGTTTCAAAAATCATGAATTCTGGTTATATTTCAAATTGTAAACAAGAATTAACTTATTTCATCAGTTGAACTTATCACATTTTTATTTCATTTCCTGTAATCATGGTTTCCAGATGCTGTTCTTGTAATATGTTTAGAACAGTGTTAATAATCTTAATCTAGAGTTTAATTTTCTTGTATATTTTGTATTTCTAACATTAAACATGATTAGATGCAATATTTTCTTAAGTTTGAAAATAAATTGTAACTGCTACCTTCACAGTGCACAGAGCAACAAATAATTATACAAAATGATGCATATTCCAGATCATAGGATCATTGAATCATACACTGATTTAAATTGAACTTAAACTTCAAATTTAGTGTTTACTCACCTACTAATAATGGTTGAACAGAGCATACTTGAGGTTATGAAACCTGAAGATTTGAAACTGCCTTTGTCCTCTGTTCTATTTTGATTTTGAATATGTTTCCTTTCTTTTTCTTGTTTCAGCTTCTTCTGGTTTCATTTTTTTTTTCTTTTTGTTTCTGTAGTTATAACTGAACTAAATGATAGGAACATATGAATGCATATTTATAACTTTAAACAGTATCTCTTCTTGAACAAGCTTTTGCTTGACAAAATATCTTGCTTTATCATATTAATGTTTACTGTCACAATTGTAACTTGTACAAAAAATCTGAGATGCGTTAAGAATTTCGGCTGAAAGATTGTATTAACCCTGAAAGGACAATATGCAGTGCTAATTAAATGTTTGTGTTTTCATTTAAGTTATCACATGATTAATGCTAGCTGACACAACAATATACATAAAGATATTTGCAGACTTTGGTCTGTACTAATGTTTTATTTGATATAAACTCTTGCTCTCTTATTAACATATAAACAAAATGTTTTGCTGCAGGTTGATTTGTTCCTTTTCGCTTTTGCAGGCTAACAAAACTTGCATATGAAGCCATTCATTTGTTCATATTTTTTTTGTACCTTAATTAGCTTGTATAGTTATTAAAATGTATACATAATTATCATATTTTGTTATGTATAAGAATTTTGTATGTAAGTTTACTTGCAGGTAGATTATGAGACATGTGCTTCTTTCTTTATTCATATACACTAGTTTGACTTAAAATTCTAGCTTACTAATTTATATGTATTTGTTTTTGACAGCTTCTAGTTTGAATATATGCATATATGTGTCATAAACCATTTTATTTTGCTTACAACTTTTAAGGTTATGTCGTAAGCTTGTTTATTTATTTAAATTCTATTTATGTTATTTTATTTTATATTATGTTATTTTACTCTATACCTTGTTCTTAATTTAGTTATATTCATGTATTATAGTTAATATTCTTATATTTATAATTTAACTGTCCATATTTAAATTAGATTTGTGAGTTTACTCTTTTTTTTATATTTATTTTGTTTGTGTTTAACTATAAATATTTAAATTATGAATAATATGATTTATTTACATTTATACTTACTTTTATATTTATTTCCACTTGTAAATTATAAGCATCGGTTAACTTATATTTCACATTTATATTTTATATTAATTAACTTTGATTCTGTTTCAAACATCATCATTCATATGTATACTTACCAAATATAAACAAAGTAAGATATTTTAATTCAATCATAAAAGACAAATTTTATTTTGAATATTATTGAGAAAATTTATTAAACTTCCCAATCAATTTCCTTTTAAAAGCTACCATTTATATAAACAATAGCAATTATTTCAAAATCATATTTGTTTCAAATGGATAAGTATATATTTTATTTAAATTAATTTGAATATTTATTAAAATAAATAGGGCCAAAATCCAGGGTCGTTACAGTAGTATTTTAGATAAAAGCCATAATTTAGTTTTTGAAGGTTATAGAGACAGAAATATATATATTCTGAATATGAATATTAATCATAATTCAGATATGTGTCTTGTGGCTAATGATAATGATCCATGGCTATGGCACAAACGCTTCTGTCATATAAACTTCAGAACTATTGACAAGCAAGCCAAAAACAATCTAGTTAGAGGACTACCCAAAATGAGTTTTAAGGTTAACAACATTTGTGATGCATGTCAATTTGGAAAATTGACCAAATCATCTTTTAAATCCAAGAAAGTCATATCAACATTACAACCACTTGAGTTACTACACATGGATTTATTTGGACCTACTAGGGTTCAGTCAATAAATCACAGTCGATATGTGCTTGTAATTGTTGATGATTTCTCTCGTTACACATGGACAATTTTCTTAAAAAATAAAAGTGACACTTTCGATCATTTCAAATCTTTCGTCAAAAGAATTCAAAAATCAAAAGGGATTAAAGTTTAAAATATAAGAAGTGATCATGGCGGAGAGTTTGAAAATAATGAATTTGAACATTTTTGTACAAAGAAAGGTATATATCATAATTTTTCGTTTCCCAGAACTCCACAACAGAACGGAGTTGTAGAACGGAAGAACCGAACTTTACAAGAATGTGCAAGAACATTATTGAATGGAACCACCTTACCAAAACATTTCTGGGCAGAAGCCGTCGCAACTGCCTTTTATGTTTTAAATCGTGTGTCCATAAGACCTCTTACCAAGAATACTCCTTATGAATTATTTAACAAAAGAAAGCCTAAAATCTCATACTTCAAAGTTTTTGGTTCCAAGTGTTTTATTTTAAATACGAAAGACCAGCTTGACAAATTCGATCCAAAAGCCAATGAAGGAATATTTGTCGGTTATTTGGAACAAAGCAAGGCCTATCGTATATTTAATAAACGAACCAAAACTATTGAAGAATCACTTCATGTCTCTATTGATGAATTCTATCAGCATCCTCAAACTATATCAGATGATGACGAAACAATAGTCACTAACAATCAAATCATCACAAATGTTGATTCTGACTCGGAAATAATTACTGAGAATATTTGTCAAATATGTGAGTTACAATCACCACCAAGATTATTAAGAGACCATCCGGCCCAAAATATAATCGGTGAAGTAACATCACATGTCAGAACAAGGAGTCAACTCAATCAAATGGGTCATGTCGCTTTTCTTTCAAATATCGAACCTAAGAATCCAAAAGAAGCTGCTACAGATGATTACTGGATCATTTCCATGCAGGAAGAACTAAATCAGTTCGAGCACAATGACGTTTGGGAACTTGTTCCAAGACCAACTGATCAGTCAGTTATTGGTACTAAATGGGTCTATAAAAATAAGGCTGACAAACAAGGAAATATCACCAAAAATAAAGCAAGATTAGTAGCACAAGGGTATAATCAGGAAGAAGGTATCGATTATGAAGAAACTTATGCACCAGTTGCTCGACTAGAAGCTATTAGAATCCTATTATCTTTTGCTTGTCACCATAATTTAAAACTTTATCAGATGGATGTCAAAAGTGCTTTTCTCAACGGATTTATCAAAGAGAATGTCTATGTCAAACAACCTCCTTTGTTCGTACATGAAAAATATCCTGACCATGTGTTCAAACTTAAGAAAGCTCTGTATGGTTTAAAACAAGCACCTCGTGCTTGGTATGAACGACTACGTAGCTATCTTATTAACTCAGGATTTCAAATAGGCAAAGTCGATCAAACTTTGTTTATCAAACATTCTCAAAAGGATATTCTAATTATCCAGATATATGTAGACGATATCATTTGTGGTTCAACAAACGATAAACTCTGTAAGGAATTTGCAAGTATTATGACCAAAGAGTTCGAAATGTCTCATATGGGAGAACTGTCATATTTTCTTGGACTTCAAATCAAACAACTTCCAAATGGGATCTTTATTAATCAAGAAAAATATTGTGGAAATCTTATCAATCGCTTCGGGTTAAATAGCACATCTGGTAAACCTAATCCTATGAGTACAACTACACATCTTGAAAAAGATGAAAAAGGTAAGAATGTTGAGCAGAAACTTTATCGAAGCATGATTGGTTCTCTTCTTTATCTTACAGCAAGTCGTCCAGATATAATGATGAGTGTTTGTCTATGTGTACGCTTTCAAGCAGATCCAAAGGAATCACATCTACGAGCAGTGAAACGCATAATTCGTTATCTTAATAATACCAAAGATTTCGGTCTTTTTTATCCAAAAGAATGTCCATTTGAATTAGTATCATATAGTGATGCTGATTTTGGCGGCTCGCGAACGGATAGAAAAGGTACAAGTGGTATGTGCCATTTTATTGGAAAATCACTTGTCTCTTGGTTTAGTAAGAAACAAAATTGTGTTTCACTATCAACATGTGAAGCTGAATATATATCAGCGGCTCTCACTTGTACTCAAGTACTATACATGCAACAAACACTTCAAGATTTTGATATTCATTTATCAAACTCTATTATATACTATGATAACACAAGTGCTATAAATCTCTCTAAGAATCCAGTGAATCATTCTAGAACCAAACACATTGATATCCGTCATCATTTCCTCAGAGACAATATCGAAAAAGGAAATATATGTCTTAAATATGTCCAAACTGGTAATCAATTAGCGGACATTTTTACTAAGCCTCTGCTCGAATCTAGTTTTATTAGATTACGAAGAGAGCTTGGTTTAATTTCAAGAAAAGATCTTGACTAGTAATTACTAATGATTGTCTTTTCCTTTGGTTATATTTTAACTATAGCATTTTTTTAAGGCTATTTATTTCTTTGAATAAGAGCCTCTGCTTGCTTTCACGGTCAAATTTCTTTATTCACTCTCATCCACAGGCTTATATACAAGGAATTTCTTTATAAGCTTGTCAAAATTTCTCTCGTTATTCATCTTTCCTTATCTGAGCATAAGGCTCTATACATAATTTTCTATGGCCCACATTTGTGATGAGTGTGCTCAAAAATCACACATTTCCGTTACAAGTTCCGAGCCAGAGGAGTATTATTCTCCTGAAAAACCAAAACAAAAACCGAAGTATCATCACCAATGCATTCGTACTCCTGGCAGTACACCAACCTCAAAACGAGTAAAGAAGGCGCTCTTTTGTTCTCCTCGTACCAAAGCACAGATCGACGAGATTCACCACTATCAGAAACATCAAATAGATCTTCAAAGACAGCTCCATTATGGACAAAGCCAGCTTTATCATGAACAACAACGGACATCGGCACATTTATCTGTTTTAGAAAAATGGCATCATTCTTTTGTGGTTCAAACAAGCATGATGTGCATGAACCAATGCCGTCTAGGCCGTCAACATCTAGGAGTCCTAACTCTTGGGATCGGAATTATAACAGGAATGAAGGTGCTCAGAAAAACTGGAGTCCATGGACACAACGTATTAAAGATAATAAAGAAAATTCTAATGACGAATCTTCCACTTCTTATTAGATTTATATATACATGTTGTATCATTTTCTCTCTATCACTCATGTAATAACGTTTGTATTTTATAATAAGAGTGTAATATGAATTATATAGCTCGATATATTCTCAAAAATTGCAAAACAGACTGTTTTCATCAGGCAACAAATCTGGTCGACCACCTTTAATAGAACCGGTCGACCGTTTAGCCTCTGGACGAATACGGTCGACCGGGCATATTATAGCAGTCGACCGGTATACGTAAATTCTGTTTTTATATATACTTTGCATCATTTTTTTTCCTTCCTCCTCCTCATTTGTTTCAACCGGTTATTTATCCCCAAATTCCAAAAGCCCTATTCTCTCAATTTCAAATTACAATTCTCCAAATTTTCTAAAAATGGTTCCTCCGCAAAAGAAACCCAAGAGTGGGTCATCCTCCGGAACTTCATCACTCAATGTCTCCGCTAAGAAATGGCTCCAAAATCCGGTAGCTATCACAAGATGGAATCAAATGACTAACTACAAATTTCATCCGGGTTCTTACATCAAATTTGATGATTTCACATCTTATGGAATCCGTAGGTTAGCAAATAACTCCAATCTTTCTCCATTGATCGATTTTTCAGATAACAATGTGGAAATAAATCACTTGATGATAAAATTGTTCTATGCCAACATGAACCTGGACGAGTATAAACCTGATGATCTGAACGGAGTCATTTGGTCTGTCGTATGTGGCAAACAAATTTTTATCACTCATGATAGGATAGCTTCAATACTGGGTATTCCAAATCAAGGCGATGAGTTTTCATCACATTTCTGTGAAGTCTTCACTCGCAATAGCATCAGCCATCAATTCATGGAAGACAACAGTGATGGCACAAAATCAATTGGACTTCGACCCACCGCCAGACTACTACATCGCGTCTTGATGTTTTCTTTGTTTCCTAGACTAGGAAACTACGACGCTGTATACAAAGAAAACTTCAAGGCCCTTTATGCTATTTATGGAGATATCCAAATCAATTGGGTTCATATGCTATTTGACGAGATTCTCAAGGTGAACAACTCTACGCGACCTCACTTTTTCTTCAACGAATATATCATGCGTATTTTGCTAGCTTGTGGCGTAAGACCTCCTGACTCTGCCACCTCGAAACCAAAATGCATTGATTCCGTAACCATCAAACGCATGAAGCTTCCTCCTCCTTAAATTCAGATTATGCCGTTTGAGCAATGGCAACAAAGAGGTCCAAGAAAACAAAAAGCTACTTCCTCTCAACCTCGTTCCGAAGAAGTTAAACTGTTGAAATCAAAATCTTCCACAAAAGAATCACTTGAAACTATTGCGCGTAATCAATTCTTGCTTGAATCAAGACTTAAGCGCATGGACACAAAAATTGATAAACGCTTCAACAAAGTCAAGTCATTCTTTGGTATTTTATGGGATGCTATTTCATGTAGCACATCCATCTCTGCTCAAGATCAGGACCCAGGCAAACGTCCTGCTCCTCCTATTTTCAACTGGTCATCAACTGAGGAGTCTACTGGTACTAGTGGACATGGTCGTGGAGAATCATCTAGAGAGGACGATGATGAGGAAGATGATGATGATGATGATGAGGAAGAAGATGATCAAGAGGAGACAGCATCTGACTCATCTTAGATTTTGTTTTCTATCTCTATATTTTGGTTTAGTACTTTAAAACATCATTCGACACTTGTACTAAACAGTGTCGTTACTTTTATTCGTATGATATTATGGTGTGTATGATACTCTGGTATGTTTGGATATGTTATATTTTTTTGCCATGCATGGATATTCTGGTTGATATACTCCTATATTATTCCATTATCTATAATTCCTTTTTGTCGATGACAAAGGGGGAGAAAGTGCTAACATTTATTTGCAGGAATATATATATATATATATATATATATATATATATATATATATATATATAAAGAGTACAAACAAAACCTCAGGGGGAGATCACATATTCAGGGGGAGATTCATAATTTCAGATATATGTTGTCATCAATCAAAAAGGGGGAGAATGTTGAGTCACAGGTTCTATGAAGTTTTTGATTTCTAACAAAGAAATAAAGGCGATCGACAAAACAAAGACATCATGGCTATAAAGAGGCACAAAAGAGCTACAAATGGTACTCTAGATTATAGGTTGATTATTTGATATTGTAATAGTGATAAACTTGTTAAAATCTATCCTCAAATAATCTTGCACCTCAATATAATCGATATATATAAGTTTGAATAGCATTGCACATTCATTGAGCAATTTGACAGAGACCGGTGGATCGGTATTGAATCAGGCGGTCGACCGTTTCTGTGTAAAATGCACAATGAACGTGCACACATGTACATAACGACTACATATTTGAAATCCTGTCTACTGGCCATTTTTTGACCTGTCGACCGTTTTTAAACAGAGAGCAACCTTTTCCAAAAGACACTTCCTTCTCCAATGGTTGCATCTCTTACCTTTCATCAATGATCATATCTATTAATGGCTACTATTCACAAAGAGTTACAACCATTTTTCTCTATATAAACTCATCTAAATCATTGATTCAAGATACATGAAAATATATTTTTTTACTCTAATTTTTGATCTTACTTTCTAAATACTCCTGCATTCTAAAAGCACTCAATTATTTTAATTGCTTATTGAATCATTGAAATTATTTCATATCTTTTGATTCAATAAGTAATGTACTTCCCTTTTTTTTGGCAAAGCCAGCGGGGTTGACTGGGCCCCTACCAGTTTTATTGCAACACAATAAAAGAGTACAAATAGTGAAACAAAGGGGAAATTAAAAAGAAAAAATACAAAAAAAAGGACAAAGGACTAGAGAAAAACAATTGAAGAGACAAAAAAGGTCAAGCCCATCCAATAATCATACTGTCTGGGAAATCTCTATTGCAATTCGTCAATTGTTTATGTGTTGTAGTCTTCACTTCATTCCAGAGAACAACCATGCTCTTTCTTTGCTTATCAAATACAATCGCATTTCTTTCCTTCCATATGATTCTCATGTATATCTTCATACAAACAACAAACAGCCTATTTCTATCACATCTCCATCTCGTAGCCTTATATATGATACTCCACACCAATCTCGAGCTTCCAGAAGAAAAGTTATAACCAGTAGTGTAACTGATGCAGTTCAGCAAGAACTTAAGAGCAGGGCAATCAAAGAATAGGTGATGCACACTTTCCTCAAACATATCACAAAACACACAGGAAGAGGTGCATGGAAACCCAATGCTGTTAAGTTTACTTTTAGTAAGAAGAGCCTGATTAATCACTTTCCACATCATCAAATTTTGCGATGGAACTGAGTCATTTGTCCATATAACAGAAAACCACTTGGTGGCTGGCAGTGGATAATATGCAGAACAAAATAAGTAGACACTATGGACATTGTGATGCTTTAAATCCCAAGATACAGCATCAGGTTGATTAGTTATGCAAAAATTGGCTTGGATATCAGTCCACATGACTTTGAGCATATGATTACTAGTAGTTGGTAACTGCAACTTTCCATCATACATGAAGTCATTTACTTTGGCATCATGATGAATACCAGATTGCTGAAGCAGTTGATATTCACAAACTTTGGATAGAATGAGACCCTGTTTTGCCCATGGTTCGTGCCAGAAGCTAACTTCAGTGTTTGCATTAACATGATATTTAATGATAGGAAGAAAAACATGTCTTAGCTTAAGTATATTCCTCCAAAACCAGCTGCTATTCTGAGGTATGTCCATACACCAGAAGTTTTTTGTCTTTATATAATGTAACTTTATCCATTTAACCCATGTTGTATCTCTATTGTTGACCATGGCATCAAAATGAGAACTAATAGCAGCTTGATTCCACTTTCTTGGGTTAATGACACCAAGACCACCATGCTTCATGGGAAATTCAATACTAGAAAATGAACATGGCAGCAACTTCCTATTATGTACACTACCAGTCCAGAAATATCTTATCATTGCTGACCTAACAAGTTGCATTAGCTTTAATGGGAGAATCATTGAACGAGCCCAGTAGACCAGAGAAGAGAATACAATAGTTTTGATAAGAACAAGTCTACCACTTTGTGATAATTGTCTGTTCACCCAAGCATTCATAACAGAAGTGATCTTATGGTATAATGGGAAACAGTCAGCATTGGAAATCCTTTTAGTAAGGAGAGGGAGACCAAGGTACCTCATGTCATTATCCATGCATGTAAAACCAGTGCAATGAAAAAGAGCATCTTTCTGCACATCACTAACCCCAACAACAAGCATGGAAGTCTTGGCTTGGTTAATTGAAAGGCCTGTCATACAATAAAATGACTGCAGAGCTTCAATTACACCAGTTAGAGAAGGTATGTCTGGCTTAGTAAACACCATCACGTCATCCGCAAACATTATGGAATTTATTTGGAGAGAAGAGCACTTGGGATGGTACTTAATTAAATTGCAAGTGTATTTAGAGTTAAGTAAAACAGTGAATACTTCCATAACCAGAAGGAAAATGTAGGAAGAAATAGGGTCTCCCTGTCGTATTCCTTTGCTACTACTAAAAAATCCCACTGGTCTACCATTGATAACTACAGAAAAGGAAGGAGAGGAGATGCACACATATATCCAAGACACAAATGCTCTGGGGAAACCCATTTTAGCCATGATTCTAACTATAGATGTCCAGTGAATGGAATCATAAGCTTTAGAGATATCAATTTTAAGAGCAGCAGAAGGGGTAACATTACTTCTACTGTACCCTTTAAGCAATTCTTGTGCTAGGATCACATTGTCAATAATATTCCTTGTTGGGATGAATGCAGCTTGATTCTTAGAGACAACAGATGGTATAACACTAATCAGACGAGAAGCAAGAATTTTTGTGATACATTTGTATATTACATTACAACAGGAGATGGGCCTGAAAGAAGAAACACTGGTCGTTGGATTTACCTTAGGAATAAGAGCAATGTTTGTGCAGTTCACCTCACCAAGTAGCTTGCATGAAGAAAAAAAGTTGTGGATAGCTTGACAGAAGTCATTTCCAAGAACACCCCAGGTGGATATGAAGAAGTTAACGTTTAGACCATCTGGACCACCACAAGAATCTTTGTTCATTGAGAAGAGAGTATTTTTGATTTCCTCATCAGTGACAGGCTGTATAAGTGAGTTTGCTTCATGTAGGGAAATACAAGGCAAGGGAAGAGAAGAAATTTGCTCAAGATCAGGAGAGAATCCAGAGAAATTTCCAAGTAGATTAGTGTAATAGTCAACAAAAGCTTTGTCGACAGATTCAGTAGTAGAACATAGGGTTCCTTGTTCGTCCAAAATACTGTAAATGTTGTCTCTGGCATGTTTTATCTTTATTGCATCGTGGAAAAACTTAGTATTCCTATCTCCTTCTACCAGCCACTTATTATGCAGTTGTTGCCTCTTCATGTTAGCTTCCATGGCAAGAGCATTATTGACATCATTAAATAATCTGGCTTCATCAGCAGCTGCTTGTTCATCCAAAGGGTGGTCCATCATAAAGTTTTGCTGTTCCTGCAATTGTTCCTTGAGAGTTGTTGAAAGCAAACTACCAGCTCCAAAAGTGGAAGCAGCCCACTTTTTAATCTCCAGCTTAATTCTTTTCAATTTCCTGCAAAACTTATACATAGGATTACCAAAACAGTGGAAATCAGTATTAACTTGTGTTACTAGTGTTAGAAAGTGTTCATGCTTGAGCCATGCATTAAAAAATTTGAAACTTCTTTTTTCTTTTCGAAAATGGTGACCCAGAGATAATATTAAAGGAGAATGGTCAGACAAAATTGGTTGGGGGAGGAAAACAGACAATGATGGCCAGCGGGTTAAAGCTTGGATATTGCAAAAGGTATGATCAATGGTTGTGAAAGTACGAACACCACTACGACTCCTATTATTCCAAGAATACTTAGCTCCAGTCTTATTAACCAAAAGAAGTTCTGAATCAGCAACTGCTAGATTGAATGGGGCAATGTCACGAGGAGATAGTGGATTACCACCAAATTTGTCAGAAAGTTCAAAGCATGTATTGAAGTCACCTAAAACAATCCAGGGGTGAGATGATTGTCGAAAGGGGGGCAATGTTTTAAAGAAGGAATTGCGAGAAATGACCGAGTTATCGGCGTAGACAAAAGTGATATAGGAAGAGGATTTTGTTTGAATTTCATAGACATGAAAGTGAATAAACTGTCTAGAAATTAATATAGGGGATAGAGTTATAACTGCAGGGTCAAAAATTACAAGAATTCGACCATAAGAAGCCATATCAAGGTTATGATAGAAATTCCATTTTGGGTTTATGTAAGCAGCTGCTTTGATGGTAAATGGAAGATTGAGTTTAGTTTCAAGCAAACCAAAAAGGCATATGTCATGTGAAGAAATGATACTTTTCACCTGATCAAGTTTTGCATTGCTGTGAGCACCTCTGAGGTTCCAGGCAGCTATTTTGCTAAACATAAGATTATTGCTGAGAGGTGGAGTTTTTTCTTCTCTTAGCTGAAAGAGATCGTGTTTCAATGTTCCTGTGGTGTTGAGGAGGTGGGGAGGTGATGAGAGACTTAGAAGTGGTGGTTGTAGGGTTTTGTGAAGGAATTGATAGTGGGGTAGGGGATGTGGATAATGGTGGCCAACCAGGCAAGTTAATGGAGAAATTGTAGTGAGATGTTTCAGGCAATTGCACACCATCATTTGGTTTATGCATTGAAGTTACTAAATGGATAATGTTGTTTTCAAGTTCTGTACACCATGTACAGTCCATGTCTGTGACATATGTATCAATATGTGCATTATCTTCAAGATTGTTCTTGCCACATCCATTACTTTTTTCACTGGAAAGAGTTTCAGTAATGCTACTGGGGTACTGAACTGAGTTGCATGATGGTTCTGGATTTAGTTCTATAATGCCAACATTTGATTTTAGTCTGGACAATATAGCATCATTACTGATAACTTCACAATTTTTATCAGTTAAGGTTTGCCTTTCCTCCCCTTCAGAGTTTTCTAGAATTATTTGCACTTCCTCTTCATTCTGCAAAATATTATATTTATTATGAGTAGCATCAATGCATTCTAGACCAATAACATTGCTTTGTACTGGAATATCATCACTTCTTACCTCACTTTCACTATGTTTAGTTACTCTTTCTGTTCCTATTAATTCCTTTGTTGTGCACTCCACTTCTTTTTTTTCCCTCCTTTGTTCACTTTGTTCCTATTGACTTTTTGCCATATTTGCTTCACTTTATCTTGTTTATCTACATTTTTCCCTTTCCTAACCAAGTTTTGTTTGTCTTCACCACTTTCTTGATGTTCAGTATCTTCAAAAAGTATTCCTTTTTCCTCATTTACTGTCTTCTTGCATGTTGTAACCATGTGCCCAAACTCCAAACATGTAGTACAAATTTCTGGCTTCCACAAATAATCAACTTTAACAACTTGATCAGTTCCATCAAGCAGTTTAACTGTGAAACATTCTGGTAAGTCATTATTTGGTGTGACTTCAACTAAACATTTGGCATAAGTGATTCTCTCAAACTTTTCAGTTGAAGCATCCAAGCATAGGAGTTTTCCAATCCTTGCTGCTAACCAGTTAATTCCTAACAACGACCATGCAAACAAGGGAATGTTGGATAACTTAATCCATACAGGAACTGCCTTGATGCTACTACACGTATTCCCAACATTTTCATCCCAAGGTTTGACAATAAAAAGTTTGTTCCTCATAATCACAGGGTCAGATTCAGAGATTCTAACTTTGTCATCCTCATTCGAAAATTTAAAAAGGAAAAGGAAACCATCCGATTTAACGGAGATGGATCCACTTAATTTCCATGCTTTCTTAAGGTAGTACAGTACAGTTGAATAAGGTAATGGGTTATCGAGGAAAAAACCAACCAGATATTCCTTCCACATATTGTTACCTTCCTTCACAACATCTGCTGGAGGGACAATGGAGTCACCATTAAAGTCAAGTTTGATGTTGCGTGGTACATATTTCCCAGCATTTGTTGGTTTTGCTCTGAACAGAGAGTTCCAAGCAATAGGAGTTTGGGGAAGGGGAAGCAAAGGGGGGGTAGGTGGTTTCAGGGCAGCAGTGTGAGAAGAAGAAAGATTGGGCAGCGAGAGGCAGACGGTGTCAGGAGGTGGAAGGGGACAAGACTGGGTGGCTCGAGACGCAACAGCAGGTGGTACGAGAATAGGTGATGATGGACAGGGTTGCAGGGAAGAAATTGGATGGGATGGGTCAGCGGGAAGAAAGGGATTTGGGAGGGTCCCCATTTTCAAAAAAGAAACGAAAAAAAGATCAATGATAATTTTAGTAATGTACTTCCCTTAATCTTCACAAAACATCATTCACATATTTTGAGGATAAGATTATAGGAAGTTTGTACTACAAGTGACAAAACTGTGTTAGCAAGAACACATACCGTCAACAAACAATTATATTCATCTTTGTTGAAGTCCTCGGTGTTGTAAGAGGCAAGTGTTGAAGTTCTCGGTGTTGTAAGAGGCAAGTGTTGAAGTCCTCAGTGTATTAGAGGCGTGAAATCCCGTTCGTTTGCTCGGGTGTTGTAAACCTGTTCCTCCGGGTGAAGCGAGGTAGTTAATAGTGAAAATCCAGATAGAAGTCTGGGACTGGACGTAGGACGGTGCTCCGAACCAGTATAAAAATCCCTGGTGTGATTTTTCTATTCTTATTTACTTTGCTACTATCATCTATTTCCGCATTTATATTATATTCCATATTACACGACCCGTGTGTACTATATTAGTACGTGCACTCGTACACACACTTTTCAATAAACACGCACTTCTTTGTTGCAGCATAAAATTTCTCCTGTCGTAGAATCAACAGTACTTCACGCAAATGCTGGACATGATTTTCCATACTTCCACTGTAGATCAAAATATCATCAAAGTAAACTACCACAAACTTCCCAATGTATGGTCTGAAAATCTGGTTCATCACTCTCATAAAATTACTTGGTGCATTCGATAAACCAAATGGCATAACCAACCATTCGTATAAACCTTCCCTGGTTTTGAAAGCAGTCTTCCATTCATCGCCCGGTCTAATACGAATTTGATGGTATCCACTCTTCAAGTCAATCTTTAAAAACACAACAGCCCCACCCAGCTGATCAATCGAATCATCAAACCTCGGCATAGGAAATCTTTATCTCACAGTGATCTTGTTTAGAGCCCGACTGTCCGTACACATCCTCCACGAACCATCCTTCTTTGGCACCAATAAAGCAGGCACCGCACAAGGACTTAAGCTCTCCTGAACACGCCCCTGTTCTAACAAATCTTCCACTTTCCTTCGCAACTCCTCATGTTCCTTTGGACTCATTCGGTAATGTGGCATGTGTGGTAATACTGCCCCTGGCACAAGATCAATCTGATGTTGAATATCCCTCAATGGTGGTAACTCCGTTGGCAACTCTTCAGGAAACACATCTTTGAATTCTTCCAACATCGGTTTTACTTCCTCTGGAACTTCAACGGATTCAGTAGCTTCACGTCCAATTAACAAAAACACCTCTGGACTCTCCTCTACTTCTTCAATAAATTCTTTCAAAGTCAACAAAGTTTTAAGCTCCTCAATCTCTTCTGACTTGCTCTCTCCTTGTTGTCCCTTCTTTGGTACTAAAATGATCTTAACACCTTCAAACATAAAACTATAGCTATTGGTCTGACCGTCATGTTGCACTGCTCGATCATACTGCCATGGTCTTCCCAAAAGTAAGTGACAAACATCCATTTCCACAATATCACACCAAATTTCATCTTTATATTTCTTCCCAGTAGAAAATGGAACTCAAACTCGCCTGTCCACCTTCACTTCTCCTCCTTTTCTCAACCACGCTAACTTGTAAGGGTTTGGATGCTTCTCCGTTTTCAGCTTCAACTTTCTCACGGCTTCAGTAGAAAGAATATTGCCACAACTTCCTGCATCAATCACAAACTTACAAACCTTTCCCAGAATAGTGCATGTTGATTGAAAGATGTTACTCCTCAACCAACTAGCTTCTTCTTCCTGCTTCGGTATTAAACAAGACCTCCTCATCATTAGATTACATCCTTCATCTCCTGACGCGATACCATGTTCATCCTCCTCAACTGGACTAGAATAACCTTCCCCAACATCCTCACCTTCAACTTCAACAATCATAGTTCGCTACTTCGGCTTCGGACATTCATTACTCTTGTGAACCACTTCCTGGCAATTATAACATTTGAAACTGTTGTTGACCTTCGCCTTCGCAACTTCATTCACAAATGGTTTATTGACAGATTTAGAAACATTGGAACTCCCACTAGCACCCTTGTTCTGAATATTGGAACTTGTAAACACACCACCACCTCGTCTTCCCTGCTTCTCCCATGCTAACGCTTTCTGATGTGCTTCTGCTACAGATCTAGTATCAAACATATTCACCATATCTTGAATCTGCATCCTCAACCCTCCAACAAATCTAGCAGTCAGCTGTTCCTCTGTCTCCATAATGTCATTTCGAGCAATCAGTTGATAAAATTCATCGGCATAATCATTAACAGTCTTTGTCCCTTGTCTCAGATTCTGCAACCTCTGATAAATGAGTGATTGATAATTGTAAGGTAAGAATGTAGCCTTCATTAACTTCTTCATCTTCTCCTATGATTCAATCTTCGACTTCCCCATTCTCTTCCGTGTAAGTTTAGTTTGCTGCCACCATGCCAAAGCTCTCCCCCTCAACCTTGTAGCAACTAACTCACTCTACGATTCTCCGGAACCCCTTGAAATCAAAGATCTCTTCAAAATTTGACAACCAATCAAGAAATTCTTCAGCAACCATTCCACCCTTGAACTCTGGAATTTCCATCTTCATACCCGATTCCCATCGACGATCATCATCTACATCTCGATATGAATTTCGAACTTGGTCTCGATCTCGATAATGAATGCTAGCTCTATCACCATCTTCATCAAAATCAAATGTATGTCTATATCGATCTCGACCATCAACATCCCTTTGATCACGCATGTCTCTTCTACTATGTCTCTCTTCATCTCTATAGTCATGGTGATCTCTCCTTGATGAAATTGATGTTTCTCTTCTTTCTCTAAAAGATTGCGGTGATACCCTCCTCGCTTCCGTAACCGATGGCGAAACTCTGTTTCCTCCATGGTTCGAGATTGGTGATCTCCTCCTTTGGTTTTGATTCAAATCATTCATCAACTTCTCTAGCTTTCCAATACCTTCATCAAATTTCTCATTAATGCGTTGTTCCATTTGCTCGGCTTCTTCTCTTCTATACAACGCTTCAACATTTTGATGACGATTAGCTCTCCTAGGAGGCATGATTAAATCATTACAAACACTTCAAAACTTCACAAATCTTCTACAAATCAAACTTCAACTAGCTCGCACAAGTTCAACAAGTTCGGCCCTAACTTGAACCAATAATACCAAACTGATGCACAATCCAAACTTAACACAAAGTTATGTTCGGCCTTCACTTCAACACTTCAAACTCTTTTCACACTTTGCTCCAAAATGGAATGGATCGAAAGCTTCTAACTTGTTGCAACTTCACGACGAACATGACGAACACCAACTTCAAACTCCTTGGCTCCAAGACTTGGCTTAGCTATGATTGGCTAAGTCTCGCTCTGATACCAAAACTAACGCAGCGGATAATACGAAAATTAGATGGAACGGTGAAAGTAGCAATCGTTGGATTGAAGATACTGAAATACCCAAATTCGTTGATCACAAAGATACCGAATTCTAGCTATCTTCGACACATTGATCGCGCACGATACCGTGAAAGAAGATCTACAATTCTTCAAACATTGATCAAGCGCACTTGATACCGTGAATTGGCTTCAACGATCGTTGATTCGAGCACACTCGAATAACCGAAAGTGGAGATAGGAGATCAAACTCAACTACCAATTTAGATGAAAGCACACAGCAATCAAAACAAAGTTTTATTCAACAATCAACTACCTCACAAATGACCAACACAATGCCTATTTATAGGCTACAACATCTCACGGTTCAACTAAAAGTATCACCGACCTATCTTAAGTCGTCCGCGACTCATCTCATAAAACCACATGACTCACGACTCACGACTCAACTTAGATCGCTAGCGACCTATCCATATACGACTCAATTGATTACACGACTTAACAAACACACAGCGACTCAATACAAGATGACCTACGAGTTACGACTCATCAACACTACAACATCAAGCGACTCAACCATATTTACAGCACGAGTTACGACTTAAGAAAATATATCACAACAACGACTTGACTGTTACCAACGAATCAACATACGACGACTTAAAATGATACGACATAACCAAGCCACGACCTAAAACAGCAACGACTTAAGAAAAAGCTTCAGGACATCTTCACGCGACCTAACTTGGACGACTTAAGACTTCACTGACTTAACATGAGTCGTAACTCGTCGGTAGCTTGAAGGAACGGTAACTTCCCACGACTCAGCTAAGTCGTAACCCGCTTCCGACTTAAGACTTCAACCATTGGAACTTCTTCCTGCTTTTTGTTAAGTCGTGGACGACTTATAGCCATGCCGTTAGATCGTGTGCGACTCATCAAACCCGAACGACTTAAGCTTCCATTAAGTCGTAACTCTTTTCCATCTGATCTGTTAGGTCGTAGCTCTTTTCCCCGAGCTTTGTTAAGTCGCAGCTCCCCCTTACGTGACCCCTTCGGTCGTGGACGACCTATAGCCTTTTTCTTAAGTCGTGTGCGACTTATATCTTTCTTAAGTCGTATGCGACTTATCCCTTGGAGAATTATGGGTTGCGTATTTTCATCTCTGGCCTGAGCTGCATCAAATATGTAACAAAATTACATGTTGGCTTAGTGGGGGAAATTGAAGTGACAACCTAAAGATGAGTACGAATATGGGTTGCTAGCAATAACCCCATGCTATACGTCTTCATCGTAGTAGCTGCTAATGGGTCGCTCATAAATGTATTTACCCTTGAATCTGCATCTCTTGGCTATAGGAAACTACTACGAGGCACGGATTGGACACTAGATAAACTGATGATGGTATTTTTCACTAATAACAACGCTCTCTATGAGTTAATTGGATAATTTGGTATGAAGTTTTTGAGATGGTTGACAACACTGGTATCAATGTAGCGATAAGACTATACACTTCAAAAAAGGTCGTAGACTAAAACAAAGCATAGTTTATGTTAAATGTAGAGTTTGACTAGCATAGTCTATGTCAATTATTACAATACAATCATTGGATTCTATACATTTCCGTTGAAACATGTTTTGAATGGTTATTTTTTTGTATATTAAACAATAGTACTGCTTTTGAAAATTTAACATTTTGTTTGAGAGTAGGTTAATGTAGAATTCAATTGATGTTTTGGTTTATACAGGTTGGTTAGATTTTGATTGACATTCATTATTCATTCAAGTAGGTTATTCAATGCCCGATTTTGATTCTATGCATGAACCAAGCCTTGAATGTGCAACTCATGATATTATTTGCCTTGGTATGGCACATTACGTTCTGTAATTTATGATTTGGATAGAGGATGTTTTCATCAATAGTGTAGATAAAATAGTTAAGACTGATTGTATAAAAGTATATCCATATTTGTAAAATAGTTGGATTGGTTGTGTAAAAGGTTAAAATTATGCCCAACTAAATCGTCCAATGCCACCTATACAAATGCTTATTTCAAGAAAAATTATGTAATAAATGAATTTAGGTGGCAACATTAGATTGTATATGATTCTCAGATAAATCTCACAATTTGGCTTATAACATTTTATTAAAACCAGCTCATATGATGGTTGTATTTAAGGGTATTCTATGTTTATTTTTACGATTAATTTTCTACTCAATTCCTTTCTTTACATTTGAAATATGAACGAACTATGATTATGCATTATTACATAGATTTGTCTATGTCTAATCTTAATATGCTTTACTGAATCTACCACTCATAAATGAATATCTATAGCAATTACATGTCTGCAAGCATTCTCTACTACCGCCCGATGAGAAAATTATTGCACGTTTACAAGTGGCCAAATTGACCATTGTTTCGGTCCTTTTTATAAGGGATTTTACCTATTAATTTTTCAGTATATACTAAATTAAATTAGTATATTTTACTACTAACCAATACTGCACTAAAATTTTATCTTAGCTTTTTTGGCTAAATCCGTGTGCGAAGCACAGGTTCACACTAGTAATTTTGTAAGTGGAGGTCTTAGTAAGTAAATATGTGTTGTTCAATAATTCTGCATCGATATAGCTATTACTGATTAAATGCTAGTGATTATTACTAAAGTCTAATCTAACGCCAAATTTCAAAATTTACGAATCGACACATTACAAATGGAATTAGTATATTGAAGTGTCAATAAACATTGATCATGATATGGGAACGTGAATGATAGAATAAAAGCATAATACAGTCTTCTCCACTTATCTATATCATACATAGAGAACATTTGTGAAAACACACTACTTAAGTTTTAAAATACACAATTGCTCCTTTTAAAATAAATTTTAGAAACAAAACCTGATTTATAAGTTTTAGACCTTCTGCGAAAAATTTTGAAAATATTTGTAGAGTGTTGGAATTCCTAATATAAGTGTAAATGAAATACACTTGTCCCACATCACCAAAACTAAAAACAAAGCTAAGTATATGAATAGCTTTTTCATGAGAAGGTTGGGACCTTGGGGCTCCCAAATGTGTGCTTTGTTGTGAGGAGGGAAGTCATGCTTCACCACACGCGCGCTGCCGTCGTCCATTCGACCGAACCGGGCTCGGTTTTGGGTTTGGGTCTAATATGATCCTCTTTTTATTTAAAACTGGACCGGATTTTTTTGAAACAATATCAGGCTATGCAAACGGGTGCAGATTTGTTGTGAGGATGCAGACACAGTTTTTGACTGAGGAGGTGCGGCTTCCGAAGCGGACGTGGGTTTTTTGGCAAACAGATGCATCCATTAGCAGACGGAAGCGGGTGCAACCCGTTAGACGTGAGCGGGTGCGACTTATGGAAGCAGCGGACGCGAACGTGGAACCGGTAGCGAACGGGTGCAGCCCGTTAACGAACAACAGCAATGAAAGGCAACGGGTACAACCCGTCAGGCGGACGCGACTGTTCGAAAGGGTGTAGACGAAAATATAAATAAGGGAATACTAATCATATTCCCAATCGAATTCAATTCGGATTTTTTCTTCTGCATCTCTCTTCTACTAATGTCTTAATTATCAATCACAGAGTCACATGCTCATCACATTCTCGAGTGGCTTACGTCCGTTGTATCTTGGGAGACTTTAAATAAAGTCTTAAGGAAATTGTTACGACGAGCCTCAGACGAAATTTCCTTCTTCAACTGGTTAGTTTTCAAGTTGATTTATATATATATATATATATATCGTTTTTCCGTTTTTACGTTGTACTATTTCTTTAAATAGTATAATGTTTGATTTATCGCTATAGTTATTATTACTATAGTTGATAGTTTGTTGTTGAAATTAATTACAACATACTTATTGATAAAATAACTAATACATAATTCTAGAGTAACGAAAATATGAGATGTAAACTTGTGAGACAAGTTTATTATTGAACAGTCTCTTTTTTGGTATACTAGATGTATAACATCTTAAGACTTTTCTATTTTCGCTAAAACAGAGATGGCAACAGTTGAACTATCAACAAAGGCTACTACTCACAACAGGCCTGATCCATTCAAAGGAGATGGTGATGACTTCATAACAAGGCAAAATCAAATGATATTTTATCTCACCACACTCGATCTGCAATGGTATCTCGAGGAGGAGGAACCGGTTCCTGCACCACGCAAGGAATCAGATGTTGATATGTGGAAGCATTCCGATTTTTTATGCAAAAACTATATTCTGAATTGTCTCGATAAGGTGCTATACAAAGTATATCAGCCTCTAAATATAGCAAAAGCACTCTGGAATGCACTTGCCATGAAGTACAAAACGTAGAATATCAGTCTTAAGAAATTCATTATAGACAAATTCATGGACTACAAGATGGTTGACTCCAAACCAGTGACTGCTCAACTACATGAACTGCAAATCATCATTCATGAACTCGAAACGAAAGGTCATAAGGTTGGAGAATTCATTTTTGGTTGAAGCCATCACAGGAAAACTACCGCCGTCATGGAGAGATTACCGCAACTATCTAAAGCATAAGAAGAAGGAAATCTCATTACGGGATCTCATAGTCCGACTAAAAATTGAGACACATAACCGTGGAGTTACAAAACCTAGCGAGGAGGCATTTGTGACTGAAGGGTCAAAGACAAAAAAAAAATAAGAATTTCCAAAAGAAAAGGAAAGCTCCAGACAACAAACCAAAAGACAACAAACGAACCAAAATTTTTAATGGCGAGTGTTATGTTTATGGAAAGGTTGGACATGCCGCCAAAGATTGCAGACACAAAAAGGAACGCAACATAGAGGCAAATATAGTAGACAACATGGAAGTAGAGGAGTCCAACTTCTCGACAGTTGTATCTGAATGCAATTTGGTTCAAAATCCTAACCAATGGTGGGTAGACACAGGCGCTACTCGTCATGTCTGCTCTAACAAATCCATGTTTTCTACATACCAGAAATTCGATCACGAAGAAAAACTCTATATGGTTAATTCTGCAGTATCCATGATCGAAGGCAGTGGCACAGTAATCCTCAAGTTTACTTTTGAAAAAACTGTCAAATTGAATGATGTGCTCCACATTCGAGACATAGATAAGAATCTGATCTCTGGCTCCATGCTATCAAAGAAAGGATTCAAAATGGAGTTTGAGTCTGACAAGATAGTTCTGTCCAAAGCTAGAATGTATATCGGAAGGGGATATTTATGTGATGGCCTATTTAAGGCAAATTTAGCCGTTATCGGCAATGAAACTATGTATACTGATTGTGCTATTAATAAAATTGAAGTTTTTTACTTGCTTGAATACGAAATTTTACCATGGCATGATAGATTAGGACATATAAATTTTCAAAAAATGAAATTATTATCAAACTTAGGATTAATTCCGAAATTCCAAGTTGATAAGAACTACAAATGTGAGACATATGCACAAGCAAAAACGGTTAAAAAACCATTTCAATCTGTTGATAGAAGCACCGAACCACTAGGTTTGGTTCATACAGATTTGTGTGATTTTAAATCATTACCTACAAGAGGTGGGAAAAAGTACTTTATCATGTCCATTAATGATTATACGCGATATTGCTATGTGTATCTTTTGCAGAGTAAAGATGAAGCAATTACATCATTTATAAAGTACAAGGATGAGGTAGAAAATCAGTTAAATAAAAAGATCAAGATATTGAGATCTAATCGAGGTGGAGAATATGAATCACTATTTGAACAGTTCTATGTCGAAAATGGTATAATTCATCAAACAACAGCTCCATATTCACCACAACAAAATGGGGTAGCCGAGAGGAAGAATAGAACGTTAAAAGACATGATTAATGTCATACTTTTAACCTCTGGTCTACCGACGAACTTGTGTGGGAAGCCTTAAATATGTCTAATCACATATTAAACAAAGTCCCTCACAATAAAACAGGAAAAATTCAATATGAGATTTGGAAAGGACACAAACCAAGCTTTAAATACGTCAAAGTGTGGGGATGCTTGGCAAAAGTTCCAGTTCCGCCTCCCAAGAGAGTCAAACTTGGACCAAAAACATTAGATTATTACTATCTAGGGCCAGCCCAAAATAATAGTGCCTACAGATTATTGGTATTCAAGTCTGATATAGCTGATATTCATGTAAATACAATTATGGAATCTAGAAATGCCTCATTCTTTGAAGACGTGTTTCCACACAAAAAGAATGAAGGAAATAATGTCCCTAAAAGGACAAGAGAAGAATCAAGCAATTCACACGAAGATGCAACTCATCATGAGATTAAGGAAGTTGAACCAAGAAGAAGTGTAAGGGTAAGAACTTCCAAGACATTTGGTTTGAATTTTTTAACTTATATGTTAGAACACGAACCTCAAATGTACAAGGAAGGAATGTTATCTTCAGAATCTTCATGTTGGAAAGAAGCAATCAAAAGTGAGATTGATTCAATTCTAAGTAATAGAACTTGGAAAATAGTTGATATTCCACCTAGAATAAAACCAATTGGCTGCAAATGGATTTTTAAGAAGAAAATGAAACCAGATGGCTCCATTAATAAATATAAAGCCAGATTAGTAGACAAAGGATATCATCAAAAAGAAGGAATAGACTTCTTTGATACATATTTGCCGGTAACATGAGTAGCATCTATAAAAATGCTAATAGCAATTGCATCGATCTATAATCTAGAAATTCATCAAATGGATGTAAAGACAGCATTCTTAAATGGATATCTTGATGAGGAGATCTACATGGAGCAACCTGGAGGTTTTGTTTTCAAAGGAAATGAAAACACAGTATATAGATTAGTAAAATCATTATACGGACTAAAATAAGCTCCAAAACAATGATACGCAAAATTTGATAGTGTCATGATGAGAAATGCTTTTCGTATAAATGAATGGAATAAGTGTGTTTATTATAAACAAATTGGACAATCATATATGATGATTTGTTTATATGTAGACGATATGTTAATATTTGGTCCAAATACTCAGGTAATAGAGACCATAAAGAAGATGTCAATTAGCAACGTCGATATGGAAGACATAGGAGTTGCAGACGTTATTTTGGGAATTAAAATAATAAGAACACCTAATGTAATTGAATTATCTCAGTCACACTCTGTAGACAAAATAATTGAAAATTTTCAAAATTTTGGAATTAAAGGAGTAAGAACACCTTTTCATCCATCAAAATACTGCATAAAAACACTAATGAGAGTGTAATGCAACTGAATACTCTCGTGTAATAAGATGTCTCATGTATCTCATGAATTGCACAAGATCAGATATAGCTTATGCAGTAAGTCGACTGAGCAGCTATACAAGCAATCCAGGAAAGGAACATTGGAAAGCACTAATAAGAGGGCTTGGATATTTAAAAAATACCACAAATTATTCCCTACATTATGGAAAATATTCTGGCGCTATAGAAGGATATAGTGGTGCAAACTGGATTGCTGATTCAGAGGAATCAAAATCAACGAGTGGTTACATATTTACTTTAGCAGGGGCAGCAGTGCCATGGAAATCTACTAAACAAACATGCATAGCTCAATCCACTATGGAATCAGAGTTCATCTATAATGTCCCGCCTTTTTGTACACTTTAAAATGATGAAAAACCACATACGTCAGACTTAAATCATATAGAAGGGTGGATTGTTATGGGGTAAATAAGAAAAAGCAGAGAAAGAAAGAAAGAAAGAAAAACAAAACAGAATCTTGCAGCGGAATGATAGAATATAATAATCAAATATACAGTTCATGAAGTTGTTTTACACAATATTTGGTTTTACTTATACAATACATATCAGAGTTACACATATCCTAGAATATTAATAATGCAGCGGAATAATGTGAATGTAGTGGAATACTATAATAAATAATAATAAATCTTCGTCTTCGTCCTCCAGAATACGGTCTTCCAAATCCTGAAATGCTCAGGCTGACCCGAGCGAATTGAAAAGACAAAACATTCGAGTCAGAACTAAAAGATCTTATGTAAGTTAATTCAACGGTAAATAATATGGGTGGAACGGCATCAGAGATGTTTACGGGATTTGACATCTCCTATCCAGTGTCAAACGTGAGTGCAGTAACTTAAGAGATGCTCCGGATTCACATCTCCTAAGGATCCGTTAAACTATTTACTATGTAGTAATATTTCGCTATTATAATAATGTTTATAGCAAAATAAACTTACTTTTAAATAGCGTTAATGTCACGATCCAAATTCCAGCGTTCGAAAATCGACATCCGTACTCCACTGTACTTGAATGCCGCAGATTCAAACGTCGAAATTCGAGTCATGCCGGAGCTTATAGCACATTAAGTAAATAACACAGCGGAAGAAAAGAATAGCATATATCAATATACAACATTTGATACAATATCAGATATCATATGATACAACAGATGATACAATAGATATCAACATACATCAGAGATACAAAGAATAGCAGCGGAAATAGAAAGATAACACAGAAGCGGAACAAAATCTCCAGTATGGTCTTCAAGAAAGAACTCCAGTATCAGTAATCTCCATCTCCAAAGCACCAATCCAGAAATAGCTCAAACTCCAAATCAAGATGAAGAGAAGCAACTCGATCCAAAATGCGATTGCCAAATCCTAAGGCTGAAAGCTATCGAATCTACACCTACAATAGATTATCTGAAAACCCAACTCTAGACTGCCCGTGTGGGAAAATAGTGGGCACCCAGAGTTTAGGAAAGGAACAATAAACTCCAGGTCAGTCGTGGGACTGGTATGAGCAAACAAAAACATTTGGTCTTTGAGACAAACAAGAGAATTTAAATTTGAAATCCGCAATGCTTTTTAAAAAATGAAACTACCATAAGGCCTCCCGGCACACACACAATGCAAACGCACACATGGGGGAGATTTCTCCTTATGATAGTCAAACATGCTTACTACGAGAAAAATTCTTTGGTATTATTACTAGTGCATAGTGGAAAATATTTCGAAAGTATAATATAAATCCTAGCCAGCATAGGTACCATGATGCTATGCCTACTATAGCTGCCATGTTAAATGGCAGGTTCTACAACTAAAACCGTACAAGGCACGTATTGGATGAATGGATTTCCAACAAATGGTCAGGCTAAGGAACTTCCTACTGCCACATGGGATCGCCTCTGGCGGGACGTCCCGAGAACTAACGTTACGGTTAGATCTCTGCCAACACAAGGCCGGGTTACCTCTGTAACTAGGTAACTACTACACGAATATGTCATCCCCCGGTCCTTTGGGACCTTTATCCGAGCGCTCGCAACAACAACCACAAAGTATCACAAAGTAATAGATCTGCAGTATCCACATAGGTAAGTATCTGGGCTCCATACCATGATACCACCCTTTACCAGAAGGGAATGACACACCCTAAAGGGAGCGACCCTCATAACCTTGCCGCATCTTTCCTGTTTCGATCATTTCCGGGGTGTGAGGTCCTGATGCAGTCTCGTCCACAAAGCTACGCTTTGTGCAACAAAGCCATGCTTTGGGTCAACAGATGACCAAAACAATGATCACAAAGATAAATGATCAAACAAATGATCATATCACAAATGATCAACCAATGATCATCAACAGCAGCACTCAGCATGCCACATTACCAAATTGGGAATATCACTGATAAATATCAACTACATAACCTCTGAGCTCGTACGTCTCAGAGAAGGGTGTTAAACTAAGAGAATAAATTCTCCGCCACCAAGCAGAAATGTATTTGATAGAGATCAGTTACATCTCAAAGTGTAATGTCGGACATACAACCATACAAGTCTGTTCCGGGTTCGAACAGAACCGAAAGCACTTCCGAAGAAGCCCTTGCAAATCCGGGTATCCACAATCCCGATCGGACTTCCCATCACTTAGGGAGAACTCTATACCGGAGCAACTCAGTGCAGATTCAATCGACAGGTTATCCTATCGTTCTCACAAATACCCGGTCTTCACCACCGGTCTTCAAATGCTATCCATAACGTCGTATCACTATTCGGAATGGGCTATATGACACAAGGTCCTCTCCCGGCTAAACCGAATAATGAGCGCAATATTTTAAAACATATGGATATGGGATTTTAGCTAAGTCACAACTTATAAAATCCAAAACTTTTCTTTGAAATAGTTAAACAAATTACCATTTTTAAATCTTTAAACCAAAAATATTTATTTCACAAAGTTTCACCCAGTTTCACAAAGATCTATTCATAGATTTCAAAACAATTCCCATTTCAATTGGATTAACCCAATTAAATCTTTAAAGTTAAAGATTTATAGCTTTCAAACCCATTTCCAAAGATTTATCTATAATTTGGAAACCATTTCATTTTAGACTTGAAGTCCTTTTAACACCAATTGGAAATTCATTTCTTTTGTGAAAGCTCACAAACAGTTTCCGTTTTCAGAAAGAATCTAAATATATACCAGTTTAAATCTTGGGTTAAACTAAAATTTCAAAACATCACCTTTAAAAATGGTTTTAAAAACCCATATAAACCCATTTATAAGTTGAATAACTTTTTTAACCCTAGATCCCAAATCATCGAATTCAATTTCAAACATTGAATTCAAATTTAAATTAATTCATTTAAATTCCAAGATTCGATTAAGTTTTTAAAATAACTATCATTTTTGAAAAATCATTTTCAAAAGCTTCAATTCCAATTCCAAAACTAATTTGGATTCAAAAATCAAATTTTTAAAAACAATTTCAAAAATCTGTGACTTAACAAATTTCCACGTGCAACCCATATTAGTGTGTGTATAAGTGTGGTCGGGGGGTTTTACACAATAGAAGTGCAACATCATCAATCAGCACAGATTAAATCATTACAATTCCATGTGGGATTCGGATAACCAAATGGAATCCGACTCCCTGTCGCATCGAAACTCAAATGTCGTTTTACGGGTCAAAGGGTTTGCATAACAATATATATATATCACAGATATGACAGCTTAGCACAAAACATCACATAGCATCATATCACATATCAAATATATCAATCCATCACAGAACATTCATTAACAATCAAACATCTTTAATTAAGATGAATAAACCGTGTGGTTATAAATTTATTCCCCACATAATTACCTCCATTTGAAACCTTTAAATGATTAATCATCATTAACTATAATTAATTAAGTCTTAACCATCTTCATTTATTAATCATTTATTAAATTAATTATCTTAATTAATTATCCTTTAATTGTAATTAGTTAATCTTACTTATTCCTCAATTAATTACTTGAAATAATAAACTTTTAATTATTGATTTATTTAAATCTTAGTTAAAATTAATTGTCCTTAATAAATAGATTTATTATTCCTTAATTAATTTTCAACAATTAATTATTCCTTAATTAATAATAATTTCTTAGTCACTTTAAGTTAATTAATCTTAATCAATTTAGTTATCTTAATTAATTAACCACATTAATTAATTTTTCTTTAAAGTAATTAACCTCAAATATTTGATTAATCAACCCTTAATCTTTAATTATCTTCTCTTAATTACTTTTACTAAGTAATTACTACTTTCATTTGATTATTTATTAATTACCTGATAAATTAACCTAATAATTTAATGAATCCAAAACATTAAATTCTATTTATTTAAGATAAAACATCTCTTACTTAAATAAAGCATTTAAAAATAATTTGCTTTCAGATTTAACTTAAATTTCATTTTAAATTTAAGATTTAAAATGGATACAAATTTAACTTTAAACAAAAATTTTAAAATATATTTCAAACCCTTTTTATTCTACTTAAAAACATTTCTGTTCAATATTTAAAATTTCAACTTGATTTGAATTCAAATTGTTTCAAAGTAAAAACTGAGATCATATTTGATTTGATTTCAAAACCAAATTTAGATCTGTCTTACAAAAGGTTTCATTTTAAACTTTGAATTCAAACTTAAAACCAATTTAAATCTTCACTTAAATTTAAATCCTGTTTTAAATATTGAATTCTCTTTTAAAAAAGAACAAAACTATTTTAATATGAAAACCTGGATTAAAAAAAAAAACCTGAACTATATTTACATAGTTTCCAAATTTGAATTTAAACCTTGAATTAAATTTAAATTTATCATTTTAAACTTTTGAGTTCATAAGCTCAATTGAAATTAATTCAAACCTATACTTAAATTTGAATCATAGCTTTTAAAAGAACAAAACAGTTTTTAAACAAAAATCTGGATTCGAACCTGAAACTATATCTTACTGTTTCCAGATTTAAATTTAAAACTAACTTAAATTAAAATTCATCATTTAAACTTTTTGAATTCATAAACTTATTTGAATTCAATTCAAACTATTCTTAAATTTTTACTCATAGCTTTTAAACATATGGGTTTTCCAGATTTTAAAAAAAAAACAAAACTCAGGCTATACCCTGCACAACTAACCCGAGACCATGACTAAAGTACTTCGGGTTAAAACCTCTCCCACTTCGAGTCAAAATCAAAACTGCACGGGAGCATCTCCGAGTCACCAAACCTGCACCACCAAAACTTGCACCAGAGTCAACAAAACCTGTCATCCATCATCACAACTCACTCTGGTCATCTTATGGCCTCTAACTCCGGCCATTGCTCCTCATATACACCCACTGCAAAACCCCAAAATCCCATGCTACTCGAATCACCACAAAGATCAGAGACTTACAAAATCTCTGCTACATTAAAACTGGGAATTCAAACTTGGGAAAAAAACTATTCTTGCCATCTCCACTACTCTCTGACCACCTGCCCCTAATTTTCCCACTCTCTTCATAACTTTCCCTTATTCTCCAAGTTCCAGAATTTACAAAATAGTCATATATACCCAAAATCCCAAAATCCATTTTATAATTAGTATCCTCAAAATACTGCACAGTCTAATTACTAACCCACAGAAGCTTTTAAAACTGATGCTTGTGTTTAATAATCATGTTTTAATATCCATGTTTAAACATGCATTAAAGTTTTGAACCTGTTTTGAATAATTTTAAGATGTTTGATAAATTTTACTTTTGAACTATTGTCTGTTGTTATTTGATTTCAGCAGTACAGATTTTTAATTTTTTTTCTAAATTAAATTTTACAGGCCCTAATCTATGTTAAACACAATTTATTCACACCATACTTCCTAACTAAGATTCATACATAAACAAATGAATTTGTTTTTAAAATCCTAATAAAAACAGTAGCAAGTCTGTAGGAATTCTCATCACAACTATTTGCATATACAAAAATGTATGCAGGCAAAATCTCACAATATTCACATCATACTTCTCTGCATACTCAAGCATAATCACACATCAATCAAGCATGTACTCAAACTCATGCACAAATAAAATTTCAACAACTTATAGAATTTGAGATTACTTACTAAAGAGAAGTACAAACAGTCTTAATTTCTTCTGTTCAATTTGCTTGTTTAAAAAGGCATTGTGTATTAAACATTAAATTTCTGCCAATTTCTTGATAACTTGGGTTTTTTTTTTAATAGTAGTAACTGTTTTTAAAACATTAATTTACTCACATATCAAAGCATAAGAATGTGTTCAAGTGTGTTTGCTCACAGACATGAAAACAAAGAAGCAACTAACATCAGAGTTTTATATATGCATCAGATAAAAGAGGGTGAAGGATTGCTCACCTATTTTCCAGAAGACAGGAATTTTTTTTCCTGACAGTTGCCAAAGAAATGAAGGCCTGTGTCTTTTCCTTCCTTTCCTACTTTTTTAGAATTTTGAGTTTAGATCTGCAATGTTTTGAATTTTGCTTAAAGCTTCAAACAGACTATAGACTTCAATTCTCACTTGCTTTGAATTTCCCTCTGTAACTGATTGATAATATTGCTTAAATCTTTTGTTTTGTTTACTGATTACAAGATTAAACCCAAAAAAAAATTTTAAAAAAAGAATTTCACTTGCCTTTACTCATTTATTTCTAGAGAAAACTGCTCATTGGAAAACTGAAGCTCCACCTACCTTTTTCTTTTTCTCTTTTTTTTTTATAAAACACATCTGCAATTTTTTTTTTGAATTTATTTTATGTTAAAACTTGTTTTTGAAATCAAAAACTTATTAAACTATGAAGTTAAAAACTTGCATGAGAGACTTGAACAAAGCACAAAATATTGAGCCTGAACTTGCATGCTTTTCAGGTTGTTTGATCCTTGCTTTTGATTCAACTCGTTTCTGTTTTGACATTTAGTTTGCTGGTTTGAAAACTTGATCATATTTGAACATTGAAATTTGGTTTTGAAGATGATCTGTTGTTGCCTTTGGGTTTCCAGATTTCTATTTTGAATTTGCTTTTGTTTTGCTTAGCTTGCCTGACCTTAAACTCAGTTGAAATCCCTGAATACTTGAAGTTGTTCAATCTCTACTTTCATTTTGATTTCTTGTTTGATTTTCTCCTCTGATTTGTCTGTTTTGAAGATTGAACTGAAGAGAAGAAAAGTTGACAATTTTTCTTTCTTTTGGTTTGAACTGAGTTGTTTTGTTTCTTTCCCTTTTTTCTTTTGTTGAGATTTGAAATGCAAAATCTTTTATTACTTTGTTTGTTCAGATTTTCTGAGATGTTTAATATGACTGCATTTTGGGGAAATGAAAAGTTTCTATAAATTTTTTAATCTTATTATTTTATTTTATTAGATATGGTGAATGCCATTTGTATAAAATCATTATAACCTTTTGATTTTGTTAACTCTTACACTCCATCTCTCATGTGCATATGTTTACATTTGTATACATGTTTTCTTTGTTTTAACCTTTGTTTTAAGTTAAATACTTATGTTCATCTTTAAACAATTTAAATAGTTTTAAACATAACTTTATATTGTATTTATTTTCAAGTAAAAAAAAGAAAAAGAAAAAGCAATTTGAATTTTTGATTTATGAAACATGATTTATGCTTTTAGCCCTTTATCAATTTATTTACAAGTTACTTACATACACGTGTATTCATTTTATTTTTACAACTTTTGAAATCCATCACATCCTACAACCATAGTAAAAATGATTCTTATTTATTAACATATCTTTATTTATTCATACATTAATATTTAAACATACTCAATCACATTTGTGTTTAGATCCTCAGTTCAATAAATTTTAATTTATACATTTTGTTTTTAAACCTTGTTTGATTTTAATTTACAAGATATATCTATCCATTTTATCCCCTTATGTATATATTTATACTTATACAAATTAAAGTAAAATAGTTTGAAATTAAATTATACATTTATTTATTTATTTTGTTTGTTCAACTTGTTAAAGTTTTTAATCTCTAATTTATTTTTAATACATTTTATTTTGAAATTCTATAAATCCCAAATTCTATTCTGTGATTCATTTATATAAATATACATCTTATTTTTCCTAAATCCAATATTTATTTTTAAGCTACTTATACTTAATTTTCTTATTAAATTTCTGTTTATAATCAAAATTATTTATCTATTCCAAGTATTTTCTAATTAATTCAAAATTTTATTTTCAGAAGTAAATTTAATTGCCAATTTAAACTTAGATAAATTTTTAGGAATGTTACAGTTAAGGAGTGACCCAATATTCCCATTAACACGGTAATAGTCCCAATAATCCATCTAGTATCAGCGCATCTCCAGATCGAGAGACTACCCTAAATGCTCCATGGGCTATGGGAGAAAACCAAACTCGTACAAGGCGCGCTATAATTGGTGACACGGCAAAACTAGGCAATGCTAGGGTAGATATACCAATTACGCTTCCGGGCCGGTGGTAACGCGCAGCGCGCAGCTACCGCCCACCTCGAGCTACGCACCCAAATCAAAAAAATCAAAAGTGGCCGCCGAATCAATCCAAAAGTCAGAGTATAATATCGAAGGGATGTGTCCGATAAAAGGTGCTACCTTCTTAGCCCATCGATCGCTCCTGTTTTAGCCACCTTATGCCAACTCACGGGAGTCGGGTCCACGTATTTACCTCAAAGGAAACGCCGCCACTATCCTACTTCATTCGGCAATCTCCACCGCGTACACGGTTGTTAAAGTGGTTTTCGGAGCTGGCAGAGAGTATGACAACTTTTGATCCCGGTCTCTTTAACAACCAAACGTTATTATAACACCGCGGTCTTTTCAAATAGTTTATACTTTTAAAAGCAGAATATAATATCCATTTCAAAACCATATAAATACGATATCACTTCCATTTAAAAACCAAATCAATATGATATCCTTTTTATTTCAAATAAATATAATATCATTTTATTTCAAATATATCCGTTTCCAAAATCATAGAACTTCCAAATTATACACTTCAAAACCACACATTTGAAATTTTAACACCTTTAAAACATAATACTTTAAAATTCATAACTTCGAAACATTTCAATTTCGACAAAACATTTAAATTTCGATATATTTCAAGGCTTTAAATATTCCAAAATTTCAAAACTAAATTTGATAATTTCGATTCAACAATTAAATTTTCTATTATTTAGTTTGAAATATTTTACATAATAAACCACATATCATTTAAATAAGACACAAATTATAAATAATAAATATTGCCTTCAATTCATTTATACTTGAAATAATCATTTAATTCACCCAGACCCCAAAATCAAGTTATAATAATTATACCTTTTAAAATTTTCAATTTAATAAATTTCACAGCAACCCTTTTGAGTTAAATTCTTAAATAAATTCAATTTCATATAATTTCAAATTTATCTCAATTTCCAATCAAATTTATTCGAGAAAAATTCTTAAATAATTTAATTCACATCAATTTCATATTTATCTTCCAACCTCAGTTTTATTTAAGCCATTACAACTATATATACAATAAAATTTAAACAGCTACTAAACCATATTATCTTAATAAAATCAACTTTATTATTTAACTTAATTTATATTTTAAACTGATTTCATACATAGCTTAAAACCAAAAATTTAACTATATATAAAATAACATTTATAAAATATCCAAATCAATATCTCATAAAGCCATATATTTCTTTACCAAACCATAGAAATCAATTTCAAATTATATATATATATATATATAGAACACGGTATCTGTATATAATTTTCTATCATATGGTCAAGTGATACAGATATTTATCATTTCAATCCGTAATTTAAAACATAAATACAGTTATATATCATTTCAAACCGCAATTCTGAAAAATAAAATGCATAACAACTTGCAGTTTATAACAATATAAAGTGCAACATCCATTCATCCAATATCAATCATCAACCAATTATCACAATCATCATCAAATTAAAAACAATAACATCAATATAGAACAGATAATAAATACAGGTATTTACTGGCAGTTTATATTCAATAATAATTTAAATAACAATTTAACTGGCAGTTTATATGCAACAATAAATTATATAAATTTAATTCAATAAGTTCAATTTAACTGGAATGATGATAAAAATATACCAAAACAACCATAAATAAATTTCTAATCACATCAGAAATTAATTTAATACACATATGAAATTTTAGAAGTTGTGAGTGGGTTAAAACACTCACCTTTTGAATTTAAATTGGATTTAAATCCAATTTAAACCCAAAATTTGAACAGTCTTCGAATTCGTCCAAACAAGCGCCAGGATGTCCAGATTTTCAATGTAATCCTAACAAAAGAAACCACGCGTAAATCGGACATCGTATGTAAAAGATATGGATTTTCAAACATTCATATGATTAAATTTGAATTTACAAGATTTAAATAAATAAATAAACGTTACATTCTCCTCTTCGTTCATCATCACGCACCGAGAACCCACATACGCACGCGATCCCATCCATACGCACGTCATCAAAAGCAAGTAGAGGTCAATCAAAACCCGCCGCGGCGATCACCGGAGCTGACTCCACATCCGCCTGCAGGCACGCCCCCCTCTAGCGCAGCCATATGCAATGAAAACCCAAAAGAAGGCGTCCACTTCCAAGTCAGTTTTTGGCAAATCTGTTATGTTTTGGCACGAATCGACCGCTGGATGTGTAGTGCTCGTCTAGCTCTACAACTTTGGTTTTGGAAGGTTTTGATTTCGCTGAACAGATAAAGGGAAATCAAGGGGAAAAGTTTAGGAATTTTCGACCATTGAATAGAAAAGAGGAGCGGCGGCTAAGGTTTCAGAATAATATATTATTATTTTATAGTTTTGCGTGCCTATTTATAATGTAAGGTCCAAAACAGCCCGAACTCCAAACGAAGCATTCCGCCTGGCATTCCTAATGTAAAAAGGCCTTTTGAATACAATGGAACTAGTTTCGGGGCTCGGTTCTATCATTTTCATAGGTTACTATTTAAAGTCGAGTTGGTTTGAAATGACAATAATGCCCCGAAAAACCCGTTTCGACTCCGGAACGAAAATGGGTCAACCCATATATCAAAATAGAGATTTTAAAATATTTTAAATGCTATGGAATAGGTTTCAGGTCCAAATTCAATCATATGAAGAAGTTATGAAAAAATCAAATTGATTTCAAATTGATTTCAAGGCGTTTCAAGTCCGTACGATCAAACGACGAGTCTGATCATTACGAAACTTGAAACCCTATAATAATTCGCTGTTATGAATCCGATGAAACTAGTTTCGTCAAAATCCGAGTCAGTGGCCAAAATGGCTATTTTTACATTAACTAATTAAATTAATAAATTTATTAATTAAATCAAATTTCAATTCTTTAATTGACAAATTTCATCATTTTCGATTTCTCAATCATCTACAATGATTTAAACAAATTTAAATTCAATTTAGAGTTGACAAATTTATCAATTCCTATATTAACCTCAATTCATTAAATTCAGGATTTATAAATATAATTCCCAATAATTTCATTTAATTAAATAAATTAATAATTAGTCCATTCATTATTTTCAAACAGATGAAATTAACCTTGGAATCAAAGTCTATACATTAATATTCTAACATTCCATCTTCATTTCAATTAACGTAATATTTAGATATTTAAATTTCATTTATTCTCCATTAAATCCAATTATTATAGTTCAAATTCCATTAAATTAATAAGTATTCATTTCCATTCTTTTAAGTTCAACAAATTGCCCTATTATGGATAGTATTAACATTATTGAATCAATTATTATTTTATGGGAAGAATTATTATTGGCCTACTCTTATTACATTAATAATTACCATTTTATTCAAATTTCCAATTAATATATTAATTAATTTCATTCACTTACAAATAAATTCATTTACTATAGATTTCCTTTCAATTAACTAAAATTGATTCCTATAAATTGATTTGATTTAATTGCCATCTTACTAGGTCCATTTTTACTTAATATACCTAATTACATTAGTTTTATCCCATTACACAAATATACGCCTATTTACATCTAAATTTGAATAAATATTACATTTCTAAATGTGTACTTCTATCCATTGTACACATTAATTAAGGGTTAAACCAATTAATGCATTTACCTTAATTCCATTCTTATGCCAATTTATTACTTTATCCATACATTACGTTTCTATTAAATTTATACATGCACACTTTCCGTTATTATATTAATTGTCATTAAAGAAATGTTCATTATTAGTCACCAATGATTATACCAACTCATATCACACAAATCCTATTCAATTCCCATTTATTACACAGATTCATATTAATAAATCAACATTTACATTTGTTACTTACATTCAACTTATAACCAAGTTATACCATTTTACATTATTTCATTTATTGCAATTTCATTCAATTTATACAAATTCAGCTTTAATTAACTTCGTTGTTACATTTCATCCTAGTTATTATTTCATTATTCAATATTTAATACCAAGATTCATTTAATTAAAAATTTAAATTATCGGAAATTTTACGGGTCGTTACATCATCGCTTTAGATAAAACAGGTGAAGAAGCAGAATGGCTTCATCATTTTCTAGAGGATATTCCATTTTGGCCTAAACCTGTACCGGCCATATGCATACACTGTGATAACCAAGCTACGCTAAGCAGAGCGCACAACTTTGTGTATAATTGAAAGTCACGACACATTCGTCGAAGCCATAACACAGTTAAGCAGTTACTCTCAAATGGAACTATTTCCATAGGTTATGTGAGAACAAATGATAACCTAGCGGATCCATTTACTAAAGGTTTTTGAAGAGAGAAAATTGATTGCGCATCGAGGGAATGAGTTTAAAAGCGTAAACCACCAACAGTTATCTTATACGGAAACCTATCCTAGCGACTGGAGATTCCACGGACTAGGATCAATAGGCAAACCAGTTCTGAGTAACTCAAGACGTAATGCATTTGTTTGGATATAGTCCAACTCTATTCCTATGGTGCACAATATAAATGCATGCCTACAGAAGTATTTAAAGGTTAAAACTATGTTTTTTAATGATGACCATATCTTGAATATAACAAGTGGGGTATATGTAGGATACCCTTAATGATTGCGATCAACTATGTTAGTGTGAGCTGGGTCGGCTATATGAGAATATTAAAGGCTTATATTTTCTACAAACACTCGCAAAACCAAAAATTATTCAGGACCAAAATGAATACAACCAAGAGATTAGATGAGAAGGTAATCAATGTTTCGTAAAGCTTATTGTCTGGATATACAATAAAGGCCGACGGTTCAAGATGAAATAATTCACCGATTAGCCAAGTGATCCGATAAGTTTTAATTAGAGAAAGTTCAAAGTGAAATATCTACTTATCCACGATAACGTATTATTCCATATGTACTCTGTGATATTTCACTTTGTGTGGGGGAAAAGTATATTATCATTTATGTGGGAGATTGTTGGAACTCCTAATATAAGTGTAAACGAAATACACTTTCCCACATCGCCAAAACTAAAAAAAAGCTAAGTATATGAATAGCTTTTTCATGAGGAGGTTGGGGCCTTGGGGCTCCCAAATGTGTGCTTTGTTGTGAGGAGGGAAGTCATGCTTCAACACACGCGCGCGTCGCCGCCGCCGTTCGTCCGACCGAACCGGGCCGGGCTCGGGTTTGGGATTGGGTCTAATATGATCATATTTTTATTTAAAACTGGGCCGGGTTTTTTTTTAAAACAATATCAGGCTGTGCAAACGGGTGTAGATCTGTTGTGAGGATGCGGACACAGTTTTTGACCGAGGAGGTGCGACTTCCAAAGAGGGCGCGGGTTTTTTGGCGAACAGATGCATCCATTAGCAGACGGAAGCGGGTGCAACCCGTTAAACGCGAGCGAGTGCGACTTATGGCAGCAGCACGTATGAACGCGGAACCAGTAGCGAATGGATGCGGCCCGATAACGAACAGCAGCAATGAAAGGCAACGGGTGCAACCCGTCAGGCGGACGCGACTGTTCGAAGGGGTGTAGACGAAAATATAAATAGGAGGTATACTGATCACATTCTCAATCGAATTAAATTCGGGTTTTTTCTTCTACTTCTCTCTCCTACTGATGTCTTAATTATCAATCATAGAGTGACATACTCACCACAATCTTGGGCGGCTTACGTCTATTGTATCATGGGAGACTTTGAATAAAGTTTTAAGGAAATTGTTACGTAGGCCTCAGACGAAGTTTCCTTCTTCAACTGGTTAGTTTTCTAGTTGATATATATATATATATATATATATATATATATATATATATATATATATATATATATATATCATTTTTCCGTTTCTGCGTTGTACTCGTCTTTAAATAGTATAACGTTTGATTTATCGCTTTAGTTATTATTACTATAGTTGATAGTTTGTTGTTGAAATTAATTACAACATACTTATTGATAAAATAACTAATACATAATTTCAGAGTAGTGGAAATCTGAGTTGTAAACTTGTGGGATAAGTTTATTATTGAACAGTCTCTGTTTTGGTATACTAGACGTATAATATAGGGAACTTCTTATATAGTTATTTGCAGATAAATTTGCAAATATATGCAGAGAAGTCTGCATATAGTCAAAGTTTCTAAACTGCAAATATTTTCAGAGAATGGTGCAAATATTTACATAGTATTTTCCATATATGTGAGTGTGTTTGTATCGTTGTTTTCAAGTAAAGCGTGATGTTCACCGGAAATAATTAGATTTGTAAACATATACTTTTAGATGCAAGTAGAGACATATCGACATCCAAAATCATTTATAGAAGGAAACCGGATAATTCTTGTATCTACCATCGATCGAAGAATTAAGAAATGTAGAAAATTTTGGTTTTTCTAAATTTTTTGCTGCCTTATTTATTATAAGCATGCTAAACAAATATGTTAATAAAAAGTAGGTTTGTACAGTTGCTCTGCATTAAATTGATATAATATAAACTGTTCACTTAATAAAACAATAAACACATATTGCTCCTTGTAGTAAAATTAGCGTAATATAAAATATAATATTAAACAACTAATTTTTGAATGTGTGTGTATATATCCATATTTTTTATTTGGGATATTTACCCTCTTTTCTAATACAGACGCGGACTGATTTCTGACATTTTGTGGTCATGAATTAAAATATATACAGGAAAATAGGCATAGGGAAGAAGTTGCAAAAAAATTTAGTCTCAAGTTTGTTTTTTAGTCTGAATGACACTTTTTAGTGTAAACAGAAAATGATAGTTACAACTATCATTCTGTGATTTACACTAAAAGTGTCCTTCAGCCTAAAAAGCAAACTTCTTGTTCCTAAAACTAAATTTTTCTACAACTTCTTCCTTAGCCTAAAATCCCCTAAAATATATATCGTAACTAATGAGTATTGAACATATGTAACAACGTGATATAATTTAGAAATTAGTCCGGGGTAAATTTGTAAACTCCAAAACAAAGGAGTTTAACAACCGAAAAAAGAGCGGTAACAAAAGCAAGTTTAACTCAGAATAATTTTTTGGAGTAGATTAACAGTTTCCTAATTGTTCCACATACAAATGAGGCATTTATTATCTGATTTATTAGTCGACTCCACTACAAACTTTTACGAGAACAGTCAAATATGTGGCATAAACAGATGGGATTATGAATTAAAATATATGTCATACGCAGTTAGAAATAAATTGCGGACGGCAAAAAAAGGCATTAAAAACCAAAATATTAATATTTAACTATCAAAACATTTTTTAGCAGGTTTAGTACCACGTACAATTAATGGTATAAATAGTTATGTAATCTTGCTATGTCACACCATTTAAACTAATCGCAATTGAATAAGTACTTGCACCAAGCTTTTCTCCTGGATCCTGCGAATTACCAAAATTATATTAGCTGAGTGTATGATTAAGTTCAAGATCAGATTAAGCGTAATATTTTTTTAATTGCACAAAAACCATATCTAACATGCGTGGTAAAAGAAGTCTTAAATGTATAATTGCCTTCAAGATCAGATTAGGGTACTCATGTTATGCTATAGTTTCTTTCTATTAACCTCCTGTAGGGTATATAATAGCAGACATGGCTCACGAAACCACTACTTCACTTCTTGACACTGAAATTGTGTAGCCCTGAAAAAAGCAGAACCTTCCCAATCTTGTGCTAACATTACATGAGCCGTGTACCAAAAAATATTCGTTGCCATCACCACTCCCAAAAATTTGGCCACTTCTAAAGTAGTTTTTGGTGCCCATTTACTTACTGTGACCTAGGGTTTAAATATGTCATGCAATAGCTGTAATGTACAATAATGCCAAAACACATGGCGTAGCATAGAGTAGAAGATTACATAGTCATGAACAATAGTGGTCACTAAACAAAGGTGATAGTTTAGATGAAAGTAAAATCGAGTACAGAATATATGAAACATGGAAAAACCCATGCATTACTACAACAACAATTAGATATGTTAAATTATGGTGATACAAAATCACAAATAGAAAGAAATAAATATGAAAGAAAAAACAATCACGTGTGTATTATGAAAATGTATAAATTATTGGATTGCATTTTGATGAAATAATATATATGCAAAAGGATATGCATAATGCATATCTTTTTCAGCAATCACATTGTTTTGGGATTATTTTCTTCCATCTTTGCTAATTAAAAGATTGAGTGAAATACTTGTTATGTTTGCACCATTTGTTACCATTGTACTTGCCTCCATCATCTTCTTACCCTATATTGGTGATTTAATCGACGACTCTCATGGATTTGCACTGACTATATAATGAGGGTAGACTTCATTGTAAACACATCCTGACATTCAGTCGGTGATCCCCAAATAGAGCGTCTCTTCTTATTAACTCTAACTTAGGGCTTTGGTATGTAAACTTTTATCTTATAATCTCTTGTAACTCTCTCATATGTAATAAAATCTCTCCTTTGGACTGCACGTACACTATCTTAATGATAGTTGAAAAGAGCGTAGATATTGTGTGTCTCTTTTTTCGTCTTTATAGTTATTTGCTATTTATTTGGAGTAATAGAATAATTGTTGCTAGATTAAGCGATGTTCAAATTGGCAAGGGTAGATCTTGTTTATTGCTTTTCCGTATTTGTGCAATTTTTGCACAACAGATTCCGTAACGACCCGTAAATTTTATAAATTTTATTTAACGTATTTAACTGAATTTTGTGAAATTTTCAATAATTGAATTTGAAAATAAAAATTTGATATTTGAAATATGTCTATTTAAACATAACAAATGGTAAATTTTCATCAGATAATATGGAAGTTTATTTTATTATGAAATTTTATTTAAATTCAAATCGGTTAAATTTGATGACAATAAAATATTTTCCAAAGCCGAATATTTTTATACAATAAATTTGTAAACCATCTTCTGAGTGAGACGTCATATTTCGTCTTTTCAAATTTGGATTGTTATTGCTCCGTCTATCTTAACTCAGACGTTTTAACAACATTTTCTATAACGATCCCAATTTTGAATTAAATTTAAATTAATAGTTAATGTAAATTTTGGAATAAAATTTGAATTAATTTGAACTTGACTTTAGAATTTGAATTTGGATATTGAATTTGTATTTGAATTTAAACAAATGACTTAGAAAAATGATTTGGGTTTAAAAAATATTATTTATGTAAATTGATTTATGGGTAGCTAGTTTTAAAAAGCATTTTCTTTTAAATAATATGTATGTAATAATGATTAAGAAGATGTATTTATAAAATAAGAAAAATGCAATATAAAATTTATTTAAAAGCTTTTGATTCATGAGAAAAAAACAAGTGTTATTTGGTTTTATTTTTTTGAAGAAAGAAATAGATTAAAATAAAAATGAGGATATAAATACAAAGTTGTAAATTAATTTGTAAACAAGTTTTAAACTATAAATTTTAAATTTATTCACATAAAGGTCTTTAACATAAAAATGCTAATTATGACAAATATATGTATATGAATAATGCAAGGCAAATACAATATCTATCTACATATAAAGTAAAAATAAAAATATATTAATAGCAAGTATGTTTGTTGTGCAAAGCAATTAGGTAAAAAAAAAAGAATGTAAGCAAGAAAATGATATAATAAAATATCCTCATGCAAAAGCCAAATAAGATGATTCATGTAAACAAAGAAGGAAACACATGTACTTACTAATATCATCTCAGCACCGAAACAACATCATCTCAGCCTCCATTTCAAAAATATTTTTAGTCAAAGCAAAAGAAAAAAAACTAAGAAGCTTACACTAGTAAATACCTCCCCTCTTTAAACACCTTTCTCTACATGTATAGATCCATATTGTTTCATTTCGTTCAGCAAAACTTAGCATTCCAGAAAAATATAAACATCATTATATTTTACAAACTCAATTTCAATTCAACAAAGAAAACAAAACAGGGTTAAGGCAAAAACAAATCTGCATTTTTCAAAACAAAGAAGCTGTCTGTCCAAAATTTGCTCTGTAAGTAACATTCTTTTTTTTTAAGAACTGAATTGGTTGCATATATATATCTGGAAAATGTTTATTGTGTATATAGAAATTTGTTCATGTGTTTATATGTGAATGTGTGAATGTATGCATGCCTGTACAAATTTGGAATATCTCTGTTTTGTTTTCCCAGACCAGATTTGCAAAACAAATTCTTATCTTTTGTTCTAATCACTATTAGAACTTAAAATACAAACAAAGATTGTTTGTTAGTTCATGAATTAAGCTTTAAAAATTTATTTTGGCTAAAACGACTTGTAAATACCTCTAGAAATCAAGATATCTGAGTAATACCTTGAATTAGTCAAAATACAATCATTTTAATTTATGAATTCAGGTGTGTCAATTGAATTCTTGTACTCAAACATGATTTTTAAAGTTAACATCATAATTTTTAGATTAAGGAATGAAGAGCAGTTTGGGGTTGTTTGAATTGTGCATTTCGAGTTATCTCTGGTGATCTTGATGGTTGGAAGGGTCGAACTTCCTCCTGGAGGTGGAGGAGTGATCAGGGGTTGAAGGAAAAATACTGTGGTGGTGAGCAAATGAACATGGCGGCGGCGGCGAACGTTTGTAGTTTTTAAACCTAGTTCTGACGTGGGTTTTTATTTTGATTCGTTCGTCACCTATAATGGATCGAGTGCTGCGTGGTTTTGGGAGGTGAAAGAGGAAGTGTTGACGAAGTGATGACCGGAGTTTCGAGTTTTCTGGTGGTCGAGGTTGTGAGAACGGCGGTAGTTTCCAGGGTTGATGGCGAAACCTGATGATATTTCCAGGTTTCGTTTTTGTGCTCTATTTTGAATTCGAGAAGATGGAGGAGTCCTGGCGATCGAGGATGGCTTCGTGGATGGTCGTCGACTTGCTCGACGACGAAGCGACGTTTGGAGGTGAGCGACGGTGCCATGCAAGTGCACCGTGCACGAGTTTCTGGTAATCTGGAAATTTAGGTAGTTTGGGATGAAGCAGGGTGAACTCAAGGTTTTCTCAAGTAACTCGAGTGTTTACTCAAAGATTTCCAATGCTGGCTCGAAGCAAATGTGATATTGGCTCGAGTAGATGATTGTCCAGGTTTTAAAACTGAAACCTGTTCTGTTTTGGCAATTTAAATCTGAATTTTAAATTTCAAAACAAAGTTAAAATTGAGTTTTAAATCAAGGTTTAACTATAAATTCAAGTTTAGTTGAAGCTTAGTTTGGAAATAAAGTTCTTTAAATTCAAATTTTTTAAGTGGTTAAGTATTTCAGTGTTTAAAAAAAAGAATTGAATTTAAAATGGGATTTGAATTATAAGAAAGAATTTAAGCAAAGTTCAATCAAAATTTTGTAACCTGGACTTAAGTTAAAAATTAGAATTCCATACTTTGAAATGAAAGAAAGTTTATAAATTTAAATGTTTTAAATAAGTTTAAATATTTTGAATTTAAAGGGAATATTATTTCAAACTCTTTTAAATTTCTTTCATAACAAAGTATTACTTTAACTTGTAATTTAAAGGGTTTAAAAGTTAGTTTTAAAATTGATTTAAAGATCAATTGGTATTCATTTTAAAACTTAAAAAATTAAAATGAAGTTTCAAAAGTAAACTTGAAATAAATGTTTTCAAACATATTTTATGAGTGATAAATGAAATCATTAATAAGAATAAGCTTTCTTTAAAGTTAATGAAACTTATTGATTTGTTTATTAAGTTAATTAGGATAGATAATTAATGTTTTGTATCAACTTAATTAGTAAATATAAGGTTTAAATTTATTGATTAAGGTTTAAGTTAATTAATGATTAGGAATTAATTAATTTGTAATTAAGAACTAATTATGTTACAGTTAACACTTAATTAATTAGCTAATTAGGATTAATTAATGAGTTATTAATGGTTAATCAGTTTCTTTAGCAACGTAATTAAAGAATTGTTATTAGTTAATGAAAGTCATTAACTAAGATTATTTAAATAATTAATTAACGTGACTAATTTTAATAATTAATTAGATTAATTAATTAATGATAATTATTTATGAAATTGTGTAGGTGTAATTACTTTATGAAAGTAATCAAGAAATTAATTGCCCATTGTAATTAATTGGGTTTAATTTGAGTAATTTAAGTTAATTGTCAAATATTGTGTACTAGATTGATATTTCTGATGTGTGATTATGATGCTATGTAAGGTGAATTTCATTGTGCTGAACTGTGATTTGTAATTTGTTTCTATGTGTATGCGAAAACCCTTTTTGCCCGCAAAACGGCGTTTAAATTTCGATGCGACAGGGAGTCGGATTCCAGTTAGTTATCCGAAACCCACATCGAATCGTAATGGTAAATCTTTGTGATTGATGAATTTACTTTATCCATGAATAAAGATAAGCGTTATGGATTATACCGCTTATCGAAATTGATATGATTGAATCTGTGATGATTTATGATGTTGCACTATTGTGTAAAACCCCTGGACTACACCATACACACAAATATGGATTGCACAAGGAAATCGACTAAGTCACAGATTTTTAGCAATTTTTTTTAAAATGAATTCTTGAATCCAAAATAGTTTTGGAACTGGAATTGAGAGCTTTTGAAAATGAGTTTTCAACAAAATAAAAGTTATTTTAATAACTTAATAAAACTTGAAATTTAAATAATTTGATGTAAATTTGAATTTAATATTTGAAATTGAATTCAATGATTTGGAAATTTTGATCTAAGAAGATTATATGAGTTATAAAGGTGTTTATATGGTTTTTAACCATTTAAAAAGTATGGTTTTGGAAATTTAAAATTAAATCCAAGTTTTATACTTGAATGGCTTTAACTTATGTAAATTGTAATCAATTTTTCCCAAAACGAGAACTATTTGTTCAAATAATAATAGCTTTCGTAAAAAGAAAGGATTTTAAATTTTTATCGAAAGATTTCAAGTTTGAAATGAAATTGTAAATAGTTTGGAAAAACTAGGAATTAACCTTTGTGAAGATGATTAAACCTTGTTTTGAAATCGAAAAGGATTCTAAATGGTGTATCTTTTGTATAAAATGTTTGAATTGAAAAGGGTTTGAAAGCATGAATTAAATCTTTAATTTAAAGATTGGATAAGTTAATCCAATTTGAAATGGAAATTGTTTTGAAATCCGTGAATGGATCTTTGTGAAACTGGATGAACTTTGTGAAATGAATCTTTTATTTAAATGATTTAAAATGGTAAGTTGTTTAAACCATTAGAAAGAAAAGTTTTGGATAATAAGTTGTGACTTAACTGGAATCCCAATATCCATATGTTTTTTAATTTACACTTATTATTCGGTTTGGTCGGGAGAGGATTTTGTGTCATATAACCCATTCCGAATGATGATACGTCGATATGGATAGCTTTTGAAGACCGGTGGTGAAGACCGAGTATTTTCGAGAATGAAAGGATAACCCGTCGACTGTCTCTACACTGAGTCACGCCGGTATAGAGATTTCCTAAGTGATGGGAAGTCCGATCGGGATTGTTGATACTCGGATTTGCAAGGGCTTCTTCGGAAGTGCCTTCTGTTCTGTTCGAACCCGGAACATACTAGTATGGTTGTATGTCTGATACTACACTTTGAGATATAAAGCAGATTTCTTTCAAATACATATCTGTTGGTGGCGGAGAATTTATTCTCTTAGCTTAACACCCTTCTCTGAGATGTACGAGCTCCGAGGTTATGTAGTTGAAGGTTATCAGTGATATACTCCCAATTTGGTAGTGTGGCATGCTAAGTGCTGCTGTGTGTTGATGATCATTTGTGATCAAAGCATGTCTCTTGTATAAAACGTAGCTTTGTGGACGAGACTGCATAAGGACCTCACACCACGAAAATGGTCGAAACAGGAAAGATGCGGCAAGGTTATGAGGGTCGTGCCCTTTAGGGTGCGTCATTCCCTTCTGGAAAAGGGTGGTATCATGGTATGGAGCGCAGATACTTACTCATGTGGATACTGCAGATCTATTGCTTTGTGATTGCTTTGTGGTTGAGAGGCGTCTCGGATAAAGGTCCCAAAGGACCGGGGGATGGCATGCTCAAGTAGTAGTTACCTAGTTACAGAGAGGTAACCTAACCCTGTGTTGGCAGAGACCCAGTTAGGTTCTTGGGACATCCATCCAGAGGCGTACTCATATGGCGGTAGGAAGTTCCTTAGCCTGACCATTTTCTAAAAATCCAATCTTCAATATGTGCCTTGTACGGTTTTAGTTGTAGAACCTGCCATTTACTTATCGTGGTCACCACTATTTAGATGGTAGCTATGATAGGCATAATTCGAAATGTCTATGCTGGTTAGGATTAATATTGTACTTTCGAAAGGTTCTGCACTATGCACTAATAATAATATTAAAGAAATTTTCTCGTATCAAGCATATTTGACTATCATAAGGAGAAATATCCTCCAATTCTACGTTTGCATTGTGTGTGTGGCGGGAGGCCTTATGGTAGTAGCATTGCGGGTTTATTTTAAATCCTTTGTTGTCTGTTTTAAAGATAAGCTGTTTTGTTTACTGATACCAATCCCATTACTGACCTGGAGTTTATTGTTCCTTTCCTAAACTCTGGGTGCCCACAGTTTTCCGCACGGGCAGTCTAGAGTTGGGTTTTTCTGATAGTCGAATAGTAGGAATTGATTCGTTAGCCTTCAGAGTCTTTTGGATTTGTGGATCGCATTTTCTACACTTCAGCATTCGCGACTGACCTTGCTTATCTTTGTGAAACGTGATGATGGTTCGAGCTAGCTTCGGATTGAAGATGGAGTTCGCAGAGTTTGGCATTGAAGACATTATATTTCTGTTTCTATTTCTTGCATCTCTGATAGTATCGATATTTAGTGTATCATTCTATTGTATCATCATTGTATCAGATATTGTATCAAATGTTGTATATGATATTATTCATTTTCTTCCGTTATGTTGTTGTACTTAGTGTGTTATAAGCTCCGGCACGAGTCAAATTTTGTCGTTTGGATCTACGACATTCAAGTACGAGCGGAGTACGGATGTCGATTTTCAAACGCTGAAATTTGGAACGTGACATCTTGGTATCAGAGCCGAAGGTTAAAACTTTATCTCAGAAGTATAACACATTAAGTAGCTCATTAGAGATATGGTGAAGTAAACCCTAGAATGAGTAATCCCTAAGATATCTGTTCGAATGCCTCAGTAAATTCTCTTACTATCCACTGATAGTAAGTGTGAGTGCAAGAAGAGGATGAGATAGGGGACAGGGAAGTATCACTATAAATGGTCAATACTCGGCAACAACGGAAATAAACTTTCTCTATCAATCTCCTTTGATTCGATTTCAACTCTATGATTGCTTCGTGGCAGCTGCAAGGAGTAGCTTCGATGTGATGGTGGCCGTTATGAATCATGTAAATAAGTTTCTATTTCTTATTCCGTTCGTTAAATTCTATCAGCTTTTCATTTTTAACTTAAATAAATTTGAAATTCTATTTGTAATAAATTGGTAACTAAAATATGAAGTTAAATAAATTGTATCGATAAAATAATTGCGATTATAACTAAATTTGAAATTATATTGTAATTTCTTCTGAATATCAAGTCCGAAGAGGGCAAGCTATATATACTTTGGGGTATTCCAACTTGAGTTGGAATCCATATCTAGTATTTGAGAATTGTGGAAGGTTAAATCCATTTATCTATTGTTTGAATCTCGATATATTCTACGAACGGTTGGTTATCTCTTCGAACTAATCAATGCCCATGCATATTTCGTAGATTTAATGAGCCGAGTATCTTATGTAGTATTGAATAAGTTTGTTCTCTTATTGATGATATTCTGATATGGTAAGCCAAATACAGAATAGATATCTAGTTTGACCTGGGAAACTGTTTCTCTATCTTTGTGTATCTATCTTTTCCGTGCCCACAAATTTCGAGGATGAAATTTTTTTAGGGGGGAATCCGTAACGATCCCAATTTTGAGTTAAATTTAAATTAATAGTTAACGTAAATTTTGGAATAAACTTTGAATTAATTTGAATTTGACTTTAGAATTTGAATTTGGATATTGAATTTGTATTTGAATTTAAACAAATGACTTAGAAAAATGATTTGGGTTTAAAAAATATTATTTATGTAGATTGATTTATGGGTAGTTAGTTTTAAAAGCATTTTCTTTTAAATAATATGTATGTAATAATGATTAGGAAGATGTATTTATAAAATAAGAAAAATGCAATATAAAATTTATTTAAAAGCTTTTGATTCATGAGAAAAAAACAAGTGTTATTCAGTTTTATTTTTTTTTTGAAGAAAGAAATAAATTAAAATAAAAATGAGGATTTAAAAACAAAGTTGTAAATTAATTTGTAAACAAGTTTTGAACTATTGAATTTATTCACATAAAGGTCTTTAACATAAAATTCTAATTATGACAAATATATGTATATGAATAATGCAAGGCAAATACTATACCTATGTACATATAAAGTAAAAATAAAAATATATTAATAGCAAATATGTTTGGTGTGCAAAGCAAGTAGGTAAAACAAAAGAATGTAAGCAAGAAAATGATAAAATAAAATATCCTCATACAAAAGCCAAATGAGATGAATCATGTAAACAAAGAAGGAAACACATGTACTTACTAATATCATCTCAGCACCGAAACAACAACATCTCATCCTCCATTTCAAAAATATCTTTAGTCAAAGCAAAAGAAAAAAACAAAGAAGCTTACACCAGTAAATACCTCCCATCTATGAACACCTTTCTCTAAATATATACATCCAAATTGTTTCATTTCGTTCAGCAAAACTTAGCATTCTAGAAAAATATAAACATCATTATATTTTCCAAACTCAATTTCAATTCAACAAAGAAAACAAAACAGGGTTAAGGCAAAAACAAATCTTCAGTTTTCAAAACAAAGCAGCTCTCTGTCCAAAATTTGCTATGTAAGTAACATTCTTTTTTTAAGAACTGAATTCGTTGCATATATATATCTGGAAAATGTTTATGTTGTGTGTATAGAAATTTGTTCATGTGTTTATATGTGAATGTGTGAATGTATGCATGCCTGTACAAATTTGGGATATCCCTGTTTTGTTTTCCCAGACCAGATTTGCAAACAAATTCTTATCTTTTGTTCTAATCACTATTAGAACTTAAAATACAAACAAAGATTGTTTGTTTGTTCATGAATTAAGCTTTAAAAATTTATTTTGGCTAAAACGACTTGTAAATACCTCTGGAAATCAAGACATCTGAGTACACCTTAAATTAGTCAAAATACAATCATTTTAATTTACGAATTCAGGTGTGTCAACTGAATTCTTGTACTCAAACATGATTTTTAAAGTTAAAATCATAATTTTTAGATTAAGGAATGAAGAGCAGTTTGGGGTTGTTCGAATTGTGCATTTCGAGTTGTCTCTAGTGATCTTGATGGTCGGAGGGGTCGAGCTTCCTCCTGGAGGTGGAGGAGTGATCAGGGGTTGTAGGAAAAATACTGTGGTGGTGAGAAGATGAACGTGGTGGCGACGTCGAACATTTGTAGTTTTTAAACCTAGTTTTGACGTGGGTTTGTATTTCGATTCGTTCGTCACCTATGATGGATCAAGTGCTGCGTGGTTTTAGGTGGTGGAAGAGGAATTGTTGACGAAGTGATGGCTGGAGTTTCGAGTTTTCTGGGGGTCGAGGTTGTGAGAACGGTGACAGTTTCCAGAGTTGATAGCGAAACCTGATGATGTTTCCAGGTTTTGTTTTTGTGCTCGATTTTGAATTCGAGAAGATGGAGGACTTCTGGCGATCGGGGATGGCTTCGTAGATGGTCGTCGACTTGGTCAACGACGAAGCGACGTCTAGAGGTGAGCGACGGTGCCGTGCAAGTGCACCGTGCACGAGTTTCTGGTAATCTGGAAATTTGGGTAGTTTGCGATGAATCAGGGTGAAATTGAGCTTTTCTCGAGTAACTTGAGTGTTTACTCGAAGATTTCCAGTGCTGGCTCGAAGCAAATGTGATATTGGCTCGAGTAGATGATTGTCCAGGTTTTAAAACTGAAACCTGTTCTATTTTGGCAATTTAAATCTGAATTTTAAATTTCAAAACAAAGTTTAAATTGAGTTTTAAATCAAGGTTTAACTATAAATTCAAGTTTAGTTGAAGCTTAGTTTGGAAATAAAGTTCTTTAAATTCAAAAATTTTAAGTGGTTAAGTAAATAGGCATTTTAAAAAAATGAATTTAAAATGGGATTTGAATTTTAAGAAAGAATTTAAGCAAAGTTTAACCAAATTTTGTAACCTGGACTTGAGTTAAAAATTAGAATTCCAGACTTTGAAATGAAAGAAAGTTCATAAATTTAAATGTTTTAAATAAGTTTAAATATTTTGAATTTAAAGGGAATTTGATTTCAAACTCTGTTAAATTTCTTTCATAACAAAAGTATTACTTTAACTTGTAATTTAAAGGTTTTAAAAGTTAGTTTTAAAATTGATTTAAAGATCAATTGGTATTCATTCTAAAACTTGAAAATTTAAAATGAAGTTTCAAAAGTAAACTTGAAATAAATGTTTTCAAACATATTTTATGAGTGATAAATGAAATCATTAATAAGAATAAGCTTTCTTTAAAGTTAATGAAACTTATTGATTTGTTTATTAAGTTAATTAGGATAGATAATTAATGTTTTGTATCAACTTAATTAGTAAATATAAGGTTTAAATTTATTGATTAAGGTTTAAGTTAATTAATGATTAGGAATAAATTAATTTGTAATTAAGAACTAATTATGTTACAGTTAACACTTAATTAATTAGCTAATTAGGATTAATTAATGAGTTATTAATGGTTAATCAATTTCTTTAGCAAGGTAATTAAAGAATTGTTATTAGTTAATGAAAGTCATTAACTAAGATTATTTAAATAATTAATTAATGTGACTAATTTTAACAATTAGTTAGATTAATTAATTAATGATAATCATTTATGAAAGTGTGTAAGTGTAATTACTTTATGAAAGTAATTAAGAAATTAATTGCTCATTGTAAATAATTGAGTTTAATTTGATTAATTTAAGTTAATTGTCAAATATTGTATACTAGATTGATATTTCTGATGTGTGATTGTGACGCTATGTAAGGTGAATTTCTTTGTGTTGAACTGTGATTTGTAATTTGTTTCTATGTGTGTGCGGAAACCCTTTTTGGCCGTAAAACGACATTTAAATTTCGATGCGACAGGGAGTCGGATTCCAGTTGGTTATCCGAAACCCACATCGAATCGTAATGACAAATCCTTGTGATTGATGAATTTACTTTATGTGTGAATGAAGATAAGCATTATGGATTATACCGCTTATCGAGATTGATATGATTGAATCTGTGATGATTTATGATGTTGCACTATTTTGTAAAACCCCTGGACTACACCATACACACACAAATATGGATTGCAGATGGAAATCGACTAAGTCACAGATTTTTATCAATTTTTTTAAAAACGAACTCTTGAATGCAAAATTTTTTTGGAATTTGAATTGAGAGCTTTTGAAAATGAGTTTTCAAAAAAACTAAAGTTATTTTAATAACTTAATAAAACATGGAATTTAAATAATTTGATTTAAATTTGAATTCAATATTTGAAACTGAATTCAATGATTTGGAAATTTTGATCTAAGAAGATTATACGAGTTATAAAGGTGTTTATATGGTTTTTAATCATTTAAAAAGTATGGTTTTGGAAATTTAAATTTAAATCCAAGTTTTATACTTGAATGGCTTTAACTTATGTAAATTGTAATCAATTTTCCCAAAACGAGAACTATTTGTTCAAATAATAATAGCTTTCGTAAAAAGAAAGGATTTTAAATTTTTATCGAAAGATTTCAAGTTTGAAATGAAATTGTAAATAGTTTGGAAAAACTCGGAATTAACCTTTGTGAAGATGATTAAACCTTGTTTTGAAATCGAAAAGGATTCTAAATGGTGTATCTTTTGTATAAAAGATTTGAATTAAAAAGGGTTTGAAAGCTATGAATTAAATCTTTAATTTAAAGATTGGATAAGTTAATCCAATTTGAAATGGAAATTGTTTTGAAATCCATGAATGGATCTTTGTGACACTGGGTGAACTTTGTGAAATGAATCTTTTATTTAAAAAATTAAAATGGTAATTTGTTTTAACCATTTGAAAGAAAAGTTTTGGATAATAAGTTATGACTTAACTGAAATCCCAATATCCATATGCTTTTAATTTACGCTCATTATTCGGTTTAGCAGGGAGAGGACATTGTTTCATATAACCCATTCCGAATAATGATGCATCGATATGGATGACTTTTGAAGACCGGTGGTGAAGACTGGGTATTTTCGAGAACGAAAGGATAACCTGTCGATTGTCTCTGCACTGAGTCGTGCCGGTATAGAGATTTCCTAAATGATGGGAAGTCCGATCGGGATTGTTGATACCCGGATTTGTAAGGGCTTCTTCGGAAGTGCCTTCGGTTCTGTTCGAACCCGGAACAGACTTGTATGGTTGTATGTCTGACACTACACTTTGAGATATAAAGCAGATTTCTTTCAAATACATATCCGTTGGTGGCGGAGAATTTATTCTCTTAGCTTAACACCCTTCTCTTGGACGTACGAGCTCAGAGGTTATGTTGTTGAAGGTTATTAGTGATATACTTCCAATTTGGTAGTGTGGCATGCTAAGTGCTGCTGTGTGTTGATGATCATTTGTTGATCATTTGTGATCAAAGCATGGCTCTTGCATAAAGCATAGCTTTGTGGAAGAGACTGCATCAGGACTCACACCCCGGAAACAGTCGAAACAGGAAAGATGCGGCATGGTTATGAGGGTCGCACCCTTTAGGGTGTGTCGTTCCCTTCTGGAAAAGGGTGGTATCATGGTATGGATCCCAGATACTTACTCATGTGGATACTGCAGATCTATTACTTTCTGATTGCTTTGTGGTTGAGAGGCGCCTCGGATAAAGGTCCCAAAGGACCAGGGGATGGCATGCTCAAGTAGTAATTACCTAGTTACAAAGGTAACCCGACCTTGTATTGGTAGAGATCCGGTTAGGTTCTCGGGACGTCCCTCCATAGGCGTACTCATGTTGCAGTAGGAAGTTCTTTAGCCTGACCATTTGTTGGAAATCCAATCTTCAATACGTGCCTTGTGCGGTTTTAGTTATAGAACCTGCCATTTACTTATGGTGGTCACCACTGCTTAGGTGGTAGCTATAGTAGGCATAGTTTGGAATGTCTATGCTGGCTAGGATTAATATTATACTTTCGAAAGCTTCTTCACTATGCATTAATAATAATGTTAAAGAAATTTTCTCATATCAAGCGTATTTGACTATCATAAGGAGAAATCTCCTCCAATTCTGCGTTTGTATTGTGTGTGTGGCGGGAGGCCTTATGGTAGTTTCATTTTTTTCTAAAAGCATTGCGATTTGTTTTAAATCCTTTGTTGTGTTTTAAAGATAAACTGTTTTGTTTACTCATACCAGTCCCATGACTGACCTGGAGTTTATTATTCCTTTCCTAAACTCTGGGTGCCCACAATTTTCCGCACGGGCAGTCTAGAGTTGGGTTTTCAGACAGTCGAATGGTAGGAATTGATTCATTAGCCTTCGGAGTCTTTTGGATTTGGGGGTCGCATTTTCTACACTTCAGCATTCACGACTGACTTTGCTTATCTTTGTGAAACGTGATGATGGTTCGAGCTAGCTTTGGATTGAAGATGGAGTTCGCAGAGTTTGGCATTGAAGACATTATCTTTCTGCTGCTATTTCTTGAATCTCTGATAGTATTGATATTTGTTATATCATTCTATTGTATCATCATTGTATCATATATTGTATCAAATGTTGTATATGATATTATTCATTTCCTTCCGCTGTGTTGTTGTACTTAGTGTGTTATAAGCTCCGGCACGAGTCAAATTTTGACCTTTGGATCTGCGGCATTTAGGTACGAGTGCAGTACGGATGTCGATTTTCGAACGCCAAAATTTGGAACGTGACATTTCGGTACCGATTATCGACTTTTGATTGGATAATCGTACCGCTGATATCTATATACCATTTTGATCATCTCGTCGTGCTGATCTCCGTAGTATATTCGATCGTGTATTTCGCAGTTCGGTGTGTGACGAAATTGTTGAAACGGTTGGTCATATCGATTTAGCATCCAAGACCTTTTTGGCTTCCTGTAACCCTTACTATTGATATTCCAGATTTCAACAGTCATTTGATTTTTGCTATTCATATGATATCAATTCTTATTTATTTTTTCTTGAAATAAGGTAAATGGGTCAAGCCCAGTACAAAATGGGTAAAAACATATAATACCTGAAATGATAACTCATAAAACACAAAGTAACCCTAACCGACTTTCATTCAAAACTCAATAACAAAACCCTAAAAAATTGCAATGTGTGTTAGTCGACGATTCTTCATCTATGTCTCTCTACCACCATGCTTTGTACCGCTCGACTCTCCTCTCTCCCAATATGATAACCTATTGTTAAAACCACCTTGCATCCTATCAATACATGCTTTAAAGTAGTTGCTTCTCTGATGAGTTGAAAACCATGAGGATTAGATCTGAGGTCATTGCGACTCAGATCTGTTAATTCCTCTCTCATATTTATGCGTTCGCCTAAAAATATGCTTCGATTCAACCTGGTAACCTTGGTTGTTCGCTGAGTAGTAAGGAATTCATTGTTATTAGCAACTGAGCTCTAGATTAGCCATTAGCTTCAAATGGTTGTTGTTTTTCTTGAGGTACTTTAGCACAAGCAAGAAATAGCTTTAGATGTTTGCTGCCAGCTTCATGGCTCTATCCGTCAGCCAAAAAATAAAATTTGGTTTGATCCTTGACTTTTTTCATTGATTTATGAAGAATAATCATGCTGTCTATCTTGATAAGTCTCCACTTTTGTTCTCTGCTCATACTGCTTTTATTATGAGTTCGAAAGTTCCTTTCTTTCCAAATATGAAACACGAAAGTAGTTAGTAATATGTGAGCACAGTCTCTTTCGCAGTTTTAGCTTTAAAATTGTTGTTCATATGTTGAATAGCTTGTATTAGACCCATCTGACCATTATTGGAAATATGCAGTATAGTTTGAATATAGTTCCAGATGTAGTAAGAACAACTGCATTCAAAAAATAGATGATTAGCACTTTCATTTACTAAATTGCATAAGGAGCAAAGTGAATTATTTGAGTTTCCCCATTATTTATTTTATCCCAAGTTGGCATCTGTTATTAGTTGCAAAATATGCACAAAAATCCATCTTGGGACAATTCACTTTATTCAGTTATACCATTCAGCAATAGGTGCTTTAATTCTAATATTTTTCTAAGCAATTTTAAAGGAAAACTTCCCTCTGGTGCTTGCCTTCTAGTCCCAATAATCACCGTCTACATGAATATCAATAGGAATTTGCCATATACTTTTCTTATGTGGGTATCTGATAGGGTGAAACTGTGGCTACCATTCTTATCCTTTATTATCATAGCCGCTGTATCATTAACCCCACCACAAATGACCGAACTGTCCCAACCCACTTTATTAACAGAAGACTCATTATTAAACCAGGGGTTAAACCATAAACTTGTTTGTTCTCCTCTGGTTTAAATTTTCTCTCCAAAAAAGATTTACCAATATTCCTGCATTTTAAAAACTGTTTTCATGCATAAGACCGATTATTTTTTGGTAAAGCTGTCCCAAAGTTATCATTTTTGAGGTACTTAGGCCTCATCCATCTAGCCCAAAGAGAGTCTGTATTCACAAATCTCTAGAATAATTTTAAATGACATGTTAAAATGAGATCATTCATATTCCTAGTACCAAATCCCATCTCTTTTTCTAGTCTGCACACTTTTTGTAACATCCTGCCTTTTCACACGTTTTAAATCGACACACATGTCGATTAAAACCATACGGAAGGGCGGATTGTCATGGGGTAAATAAGAAAAAGAAGGAAGAAATAAAACAAATAGAATCTTGCAGTGGAACGATAAAGTATAATAATCAAATAACAGTTCATGAAGCGGTTTTACAAAACAGTTGATTATATTTATACCATACATATCAAAGTACACATACCAACGAATTATGATCGATGAGGCGGAATACAGGTAGTGGAACACTATAATATATAATAATAATAATAATAATAATAATAATAATAATAATAATAATAATAATAATAATAATGAAATCTTCGTCTTCGTCCTCCAGAAATAAAGTCTTCGATTCCTGAAATGCTCGGACTGACCCGAGCGAATTGAAAAGACAATACACTCAAGTCAGAACTAAAAGATCTTATGTGAGTTAAATTAACAACAATAAATATGAGTGCAGTAACTTAAGAGATGCTCGGGATTCACATCATCTAAGGATCCGTTAAACTATTTACTATGCAGTAATATTTTTCTATTATAATAATGTCTACAGTAAAATAAACTTACTTTTAAATAGCGTTAAAGGGTTACCCATGTAGCCCTTAACACAAATAATGCCAATAGTCTATACAGTGCCTACATATCTCCTGATCGGGAGACTACGAGAAGACACTCCATAGGTACGACACAAATAGAAACTCGTAGTAAAGGCTCGGTATGGTAGGTGACACGGCACAACTAGGCAATGTCAGGGTAGATATACCAATTACGCTTACGGGTCGGTGGTAACGCGTAGCCGCAGCTACCACCCACCTCGAGCCACGGCCCCAAATCAAAGAAATCAAAAATGGCCACCGAATAATCCAAAAGTCAGAGTATAATATCGAAGGGATGTGTCCAATCATAGGTGCTACCTCATTAACCCGTCGATTGCTCCTATTTTAGCCACCTTATGCCAACTTACGGGAGTTGGGTCCACGTATTTACCTTAAAGGAACCTCCGTCACCATCCTACTTCATTCTGGAATCTCCACCGCATACACGGTTGCTGAAGTGGTTTTCGGGGTTGGCAGAGAGTATGACAACTTCGGATCCCGGTCTCTTCAACAACCAAACGTTATTATAACACCACGGTCTTTCCAAAATAGTTTATGCTTTTTAAAAACCAAAATATAATATCCATTACAAAACCATATAAATACGATATCATTTCCTTTCAAAACCCAAATCTATATGATATCATTTAATTTTAAAATATATCCTTTTTCCAAAATCATAACACTTTCCAATCTACATACCTTGAAACCCGTAGCTTTGAAAACATGACTTATAATACTTACATGGTTTAAATATTAAATTTCTTTATATACTAAAATAGCTTCTAAATTTTCACAAATAAATTCCCAATACCAATTTGAACCTCCAAATAAACCATTTTAATTTCCATATATTTCAAAGTGTAAAGGCCCGCAAATCCATACCCCTTTGAACTAACAAAATTCCACAACAGTTCAGTCCAAAGTGGCACAAAAAGTACGAGTCTTTAGGTAAAAGAAGAAAGAGGTAGAAGAAGAAGAAAGGAAAACAACATCAGAATCTCACATCGCATCGGAACAAAATATAATATATACTAACAGCTTTTAAATACAAAGAATTTGTACTGTCATATATACATAAATACTATACCAGAGTACATTAATCAATCATACATGTCCATACACAACGTAAATAATAGACAAATACGGAAATACGCTCTGTCATCAGCTCGTCTCCTGAGCTCCAGTATATAACCTGAACCTGTTTAACTCGGTCTGACCCGAGCATCATATAAAACAACACCCGAGTCAGTCTGGAAAACCAGCGTGAGAAAATCACACTCAATTGGATTATTAAAGTTTCAAAAATCTTTTGGAAACAAAAGCATCTGGTAAGACCACACCACAAATAAACATTTCGGGTTTTTACCTTACGATAGCTAAAACATTTTTATTAAAGTTCTCTGATATTATTATAGTGTCTATAGAAAGCAAATAGAATCTAGCTGAAATGCTTGCATCTCACGTTTCAGCAATAGTTGGGCACAATCAAAACCGTACATACGGTTATTGGAGATTGGATCCCATACAATGGCAGGGCTACCGGGGTACCGTCCGTCACAGTACCTGGTCTAGATCAGAGTACCGAGGAGCCACCCTAACTCCCCTGCAACACAAGACTAGAACCATCCCTTACTGGACAGTCCCAAGCATGATCACCCTGCAGTTGGCGCGACCAACCGCCCACTAAGCCGAAATAAAAGGGACATCTAGACAGGGGAAACCTCACACTCCAGTGGGGGCTACCCACGAAGTCTTGCTGCACCTCCCCTGTTTTAGCCATTCCCGGTTGATGAGGCTTGAGGCTAAGCGTTACCTTTTAAGAACGAGTCCCACTTAGAATGCTCATCGTCCACCTAACGATGTTCTGGAAGCATTCAATCCACACAATTTGCCCTGGGTCTGAACAAACCGAATCACCGTCTTCAACTCTTCACGGTCTTCATTCGTTATCGTTCAAACCGGATCGAAGTGGTTTTCGGATAATTAAATCCGATCCCGGACTCTTCGAAGCGATCAGCGCATTGTCCAATATTGATAGTCGGTTATTTAACTATCAAATAATCATACACAAGAAACCACCAAATAATTTCCACAAATTATTTATCTCAAATATCATTCAGATATTATTTCCATTTTTAACCCATTTGAAATAAATTTCAAAGTCCTTTATTTCCATGAAATCACTTATCTGAGTTCTCATACACACTCAATTTGATTTACCCATTGAAAATATTTCTTATTTTCTCATTCCCTTCTCAACAATCAATTTATACTTTGCTTATAAATTTCAAACTCAATTCCTTCACTTAATAAGATTTCTCCTAAATCTTATCTCATTTAATAACTCACTTATCATCACAAGAGGGTTATTAATTGGATTTTAAAAGCATTTGAAAACATTTAGATTTATAGTAAGAAGTATAGTTTTATACAATTTACGGTTTAAAAGAAATATTTAACATAAAAATTAGAGTTCATATCCACTTAATGATAAATTGTAAAACTGGTTTTAGAAAATTAAAGTTTATTACAAATATTTGCCTATCCTTCGAAAATATCTAATTCGAAACATTTTAAATTCAAGTAATAGTTTACAAGAAATTTATAGTATAGTAATTTAAAATACTCCTTTTAAAAATAAGTTTATAATTTTAGAAAACCCAATATCCATCTATAAATGCCTCTTGTCCAAATTCACACTTCTTACTTTCGGAAATATTCTACTATTTCCGTTTCAAACAAATTTATAACTTCATATAAGTTCTCCTTGACTTATCTCTTCCCATATTTACTGGTTTCTTTCCTTTCCATTTATAAACCTCATTATAAATTCTATAACTTCCTTAAGTTGTCCTTTTATTTATAAAAACAATTTTATTTATAATCTTACCTTTAAAATTTATTCTTCAATAAGATTCATATTGTTGCTAAATAAAAATTTCTTTTTATTCCTTAATAAATGTTCTTTTCATTTCCTTAATAGAACTTCATTTTACTTCAAGTCCCTTTATTTGATTCACAATATTCCTTCGAGTTGTCATATATAAGTTAACCTTAACTCCGACCAATTAAATTATAAATAACTTTTATCTTTCTTAAATTTCCAAGTAAAAGTAAATCCACACTTCTTAATTAAATATTTCTCTTCAAGTTCTATTTAACTACCTCTAATTAAATTAATTATAGCATTTTATACAAATTTTAACTTTCAATGTAATTTAACGGTTAAAATTTAATTCATATATATATCCATATCAATCCATCCAACCTGTCATATAACAACATATATATAATCAATAAATATTTTGAGGAATCCTGTTGGATTCCTCCAACCTGTTTCCCTGCATCCACAAATGTTAGCACAAATAAAATATCAATTCCACTTCAATGTGGAATATCGTAGTATATAGGTTTACAATATAATCCAGTGAATAAATTATTATAAAACAACCAAACACATCCAATGATTTAAATTTAACATTTAAATTTATTTATGGCATCCAAATGAGTGAGAAAATCTCACCTTTGCTTTTAAGTTGCAACTCTTTCAATCTCGACTCGTTTCCATATTTTTGACCTTGAATAACAATTATATGATTTTATTAATATTAGAACAAGTCGAACAATTAATTTCTGCTTAAAAATTTTTATTTAACTCTAATAATTTAATTTTAACTAATGGTTTATTTCAACAGAATTTAAATTTTAATTAATTCTCCTAGAAAATAACTTTTAGTAATTAAATAAGTAAATTTAAACAAACTAATCATTCTAATTAAATTATTTTAAAATGAATTAACAATATTTAAAACGTTGAGATATATTTATTTTAGTTTCTTCTTTGTAATTACTTATACCAAAAATGCATACATTTATTTTAAAAATCTAATCTTTATGTTGTTTTCAAAGTCCCATATATATATATATAAAACTTCTATTTTGCCTAAATATATATATATATATATATATTTATTCTAAAGAAATAAATTTATTTCCTAACAAATAATTTAAATTTTAAAACAGAAAAGATATTCACTTTACTGTAAAAAAATATTTATCCTTTGTGTTTTTCTGCATATATAAAAATCTGCATATTTACTCTGACTGCAAAAATCCTATTATTATACTTTACTGCTTTGTTTTGTTTTATTTTAAATACAAATATATTTGTAAAATAAACAAAATATGAATTTAAATTCTGTATGTATACAGATCCCTTCTTAGTTAACTATATTTTAATTTTTTTTTTTAAAAAGGATGATAATAATACCTTACCGCAACAAGCTCGAGACCACTGCACGAAACCCTAAACAGCGTCGCCTCCAAATACTGATGAACCCGGCCTTGAATTCAACTTCCATCACAAGCCAGTGCCGCTCCTCGATCGAAAAACTATGTCGCGAGTTTCTCAGTTGCGCACGACATCACCCATCCCTATACGAAGCTGCACCTCGCGAAGCTCGATACACGAACTCCCACCATCATCGAACCACCGTACCCACGTCGCCTCCCAATCACCACGCGCCACGCGAACTCAAACTCGAGCTCTACCCAATCGAGCGTGCGCGACCACGCGTGCAAAATCAAGCCACTGCTACACCCACGTCGCCACCGAAGACGCCGCGACGTGCGCCTGCACCCGAACGACGCCCCAATTTGCTCACATGCGAATGATTTAGGGTTTCAATTTTTTTTTATGCCGTTGAATCGGCTTAAGGGAAGAATAGGGGATACGAAAAGGATTTCGAAAATAAAATGCGAGGAAGGGTTTGGGTTTCGCGACCAAAAGAAAACGAAGGCAGCTATGAATTAAATTTTAGTTTTCCGATCCAAGCAAGAAACAGAAAATATCGCGAATAAAAAGAAGATGGGAAGCGTATGAAGGAAAACGAGCTACAACACTTAGATGGAACAGCTGCGTATAGAGGAAGCTAGGTTAATTATTTTATTTTAAATTTTAAAATAAAAAAAATCTTCTCGAATTTCAATTAAATTATAGTGCGTTTGCTTATCGTATAATCACACGGTGGCTCCGAAAATTACAAAATTTGGAATCCAATAATAATTCAATATTACGGATCCAACAGAACAGGTTTCGTCGAAATCTGAGACTATGCCTCGGAAGGCTATTTTTAAATGTCAATTCACACGATGCAAATTTAAAATTGAACAAATGGCTGTTCAATTTAATTTTAACTCATCTATTACTTCCAGTATTATCAATATAAATTTTATAAGCCGTTAAAATAATTTCAACAAGCTTACTGTAGCAGATTTTATATTTTACCCCATATCTAATTACCACTTTAATAATTAATTAATTCAATAGGTCGTTATATTTTAAATTTTGAATTCTTTTTATTAAATAAAACAGCTTTTCATATTCAAAATCAAATTATAATTAAAATTAAATATTTAAATTCATTTTAAATATCGCAAATTAACTGTTGAAAAATCCGGGTCGTTACACAAAGCTTAAATATTCTATATTTCAAAACTTAAATTTTTATAATTCCTATATTTCAATCTTTAAATATTCCACTATTTCAAAATGGATTGTTTGATAATTTCATATATATCAATCGAATTCCTATTATTTAAATTTGAAATTTTTACTTAATAAAACAAATATTATTTAAGTAAAACCCTTAAACTTCAATAACAGGATATTCTTTTAATTAAATTAACTTGATAATATTCTTTTAAATCAATTTGATAATCATTTAAATCCTCTAATCAAAATTAAGTTATAAAATCATACCATTTATATCTCAATTTATTTACATTTCAAATCAAATTTTTCGAGGATAATTCCTAAATACTTTAATTCAAATCATATTCACATTTATCTTCAACCTTAGTTTTATTTGAGTTATTATAAACTCTATATACAATAGAATTTTAAGTAGATAGTTAACCATATTGTATAAAGAAATCAAACTTTATTATTTATCTTATTTTATAATTCAAAACAAATTTATACATATATAAATTCAATAATAAAATAGCATTTACATAATATCTAAAATCAATATATATACCCATATATTTCTTTACAAAACCACAGAAATCATTTCATAAATAATTTCATATATAGACCACGGTGTCTGTATATTATTATCTATCCTATGGTCAAGTGATACAAATATTTATCATTTCAATCCACGATTTAAAAATAAAAATTACAGTTATATATCATTTCAAACCGCAATCCCGAATGAAATAAGAATGCATAATAACTTATAGTTTATAACAATATAAATAAACATCCATTCATCCAATATCAATCATCAAACACTTATTATCCCAAACATCATCCAATCCAAACAATATAATTAATATATAACGGGTAATAAATAACAGGTATTAACTAACAGTTATATTCAATAATAAATTAAATAACTGTTTAACTGGCAGTTTATATGCAATAAATAATTAATGTATAATTTAACTGGCAGTTTAAATGCAATGAATAAATTAAATAGCAATTTAATTTAAATTAATGAAATTAACTAAGATGATGATTAAAAATATGCCAAACAACCATAAATAAATTTTAAATCACATCATATATCAATTTAACAAACATAAGAAATTTTAGAAGTTGTGAGTAGGTTAAAACACTCACCTTTTGAATTTAAATTGAATTTATATCCAATTCAAACCCAAAAATTGAACGGTCTCGGAATCTGTCCAAACCAGTGCCAAGCTGTCAGAAATTTAAATAAGATCCTAACAAAAAAAACCGCGTGTAAAACGGACCTCGTATGAGAGAGTTACTGATGTTAGAACGAGTTGAAAATTAAATTTAAATAATATAAACAAAACAAAAGCCAAAAAAAGAAACGTACACGTCACCCCTATCTCCTTCTCCCAGGCGAAACATGCGCGCACACCCTAGGGTTTTCGGCCGCCCCCATCGTCAACTCCTTCCAATTTTTGCCGCAACCACAGCCACATCCACGCCGATTACCCTGCGCCGCCGTGAAGCTCATCACGAGCCGCCCCACCTTGCCGAACGCGGCCAATTCCCGCTCGCTCTTGCCGTGACCATCGTCGCTCCAAACGCGGTCCAAATCTGAAGATTCCGATCGCCTTCTGCACCAATTAACCATACTGATCGAACCCCCTCGACACCCTCTCCATTACTGTGCCACTCGATCATCACAGAGACAAAGATCCGCCGTTAACCTACACCCTCCCAAACGAACGACCTAGACAAATTCGCCCCGATCTGGCCACACAGAAACTCCAATCGAAAAACGGATCACACAAGAAGATTACGCACTTCGAGAGCTTCAACATATATTTTTTTGAATTTTTCTGAGGAGTTTGGATTTTTTTGAATTTGAAATTGGATATAGGGTTTGTAGACGAGGTTGAAAAAGAATGGACCGGATCAAATGGATGTACATGCTTGACGATATATGGCCCGAAAAGCCCGTTTCGACTCTAGAACGAATTGGGTCAACCCATATATCAAAATAGATGTTTTAAAATATTTTAAATGCAATGGAAAAGGTTTCAAGTTCAAATTGTATGTATGAAGAAGTTATGCTAAAATCAATATTTTTCAAATTGATTTCAATTTCGTTTATTTCAAGGCGTTTCGAGTCCGTACGATCAAACGACAAGTCCGATCGTTACGAAACTTGAATCCTACAATAATTCACCGTTACGGATCAGATGAAACTGGTTTCGTCGAAATCCGAGCCAGTGGCGAAAATTGCTTACACTAATTAAATAAATTAATAATTAATTGATTAAATCAAATTTTAAATTTCAATCTTAAAATTGACAAATTTATCACTTTTATATTTCTCAAATAATTTCAATGTTTTAAACAAGTTAAAAGTCAATTTAAAGTTGATTATCTTATCGATTTCAGTATTTTCCTCAGTTCCATTCAAATTCAGAAATTATAAATTTAATTTCCAAAATTTCTATTAAATTAAATTAACAGATCATTTTTCCATTCATTATTGTCAAATAGATGGATTTAACATTGGATTCAAAACTATTTACATTAATATCGTCATATTTCGTCTAAATTCCCATTTTAAATATTAAATCCATTTAATTGCAATTAAATCCTCTTATTAAAATTTTAAATTCCAAAAAAATTAATAAAGCTTTATTCCATTTCTATTTTCATCTTTATTTCAATTGCATAACATTTTGTTCCAATTTTACTGTATTTGCCAAATACGTACATAAATTATTATTTGTATTCTCCATTAGTTATTTACTTGGTTTTATACTTTAAATTCATTCAAATAAGTCAATAAATCTTGATTTACAATATTTACCTCACCCAATAGTCATATTATAAATGGAATTGTCATTATTTTCAAAAATTACTTAAATTGACATTAACGTAAAAATTTGTTTATATTTATTGCAATTGATTACGAGTTATAATCTAATAGACTTGTCTAAAATGTTAACTTACAATACTTGTTACCCTTCAACGTTTATTTCACTCATAAGCTATTATTAACAACCAAATGTTGAAATTTGATTTAGACCAAATTCAATGCATTACATGAATGGGTAAATGATTAAAGTTTTACACTATTGCCCTTTTTCTTTATTTGTATTAATGGCCATGTTTCAAATGTGAAATCTTATTAATTACACACATAAATTAAGGTTCTATAACCAAACCTTAGCTCCATTCTTTTTTATTCCTATTTATTACTTATGAAAAATTCACGTTTCTATTTATTTATTACATACTTACCTTCAGCCCTTACATTAATTCTCATAAATATTACATTATTGATATCCAAATTTTGATTTAATAAAGCAATTTGTTACAACTTTACTTACATTAACACTATTTTCCTTATTTTGGTTATTATTTCATACGTAGATTACAAGTTTACATTTCTTTATACTGTCATTATGAAACAATATACATTTCTAGTACTTTATTACATTTATTGGAATTAAATTTTCAAATTTACTAGATACAACAAACTATGACCTTACAGTTATTTCAATTAATTGAGATTGTGCTAAATTAATTATTTATAAACTTACATTAACATAAAATCATTAATTTACATTCGGTTACAAATAAATCAATATATTATTTCACCCATAAATACAATAATTGCATTTGTTCTTATTATATTCCATTTATAGCTAAGTCATAATATTTGAATTTTAATTAAATTGTAATTCATTCAAGTTCATTAAATATTAACTTGCATTATCACGTTTCCTTAATTTACAATCAAATACCGTTAACAATGTTTTATTACGTTAATCAATTTAATACTTTCCTTTATTTCTCATATACAATTACATCCGGGTATAATCTTTTCACTACTTTCATTCATTAGAATTCTATTCAAATTTCAATTTCTTGCAATAACTCATTTATTATAAATTTTCATACCAATAAATTAGGTTCCAATAAATAGGATTTATTCAATTCAACCTTTTTAATTAAGTCTATTTTAATCAATATAATATTTCATAGGTTAATTCTTAACATTTACTTCATTACAGTCTATAACAATTATATGTGACGCCCCACCTCTATACCCACGCTAGCCAAGAACACTCCGGAGTAGTGCTGTCAACTAGCACGGAGAATAAGGCTGTTGAGGAGCGACCATCCATGTAATTGCTTATCACACGGTGGCTATAAATAATCTTCGGAAACAAACATAGAAATAATCATATCACAAATCGGTCACAGATATCCATATCACAAAGGCGGAAGAAGATATGAATATATAACTAACACATGAAAGTGTACATCAGAGTAGTGGTCAGTAAGATCCACGATAATACAAAAGAATAGCAACACGTGCTATACAAAAGAATACAACTATGAGTCTATATCTCAAGTGTATACAACAAAAACTGCTAATCTAAACAGTTAGCCAAAAGTCAGAGTGATGAATCCCTGGGAAGAAGTCAAGCAGAAGCACCTGTAACATCTCGGTCTGACCCGAGTATTATTTAAGAAAATAATAAACGGATCAGTCTAGCTATAAATATCAGATGACATGATATAACATAAAAGATATGGCATAAACATAAACATCCATAACGACATACCACTATAAGTATGTAAATAATGATCAACAGAAGATCAATCAATAAGAGATAATCATTATCACAAGAATCTTCTCAAAGATTCGAAGAGGGCATCATACCCTAAACTTGTACTCATGACAAGTCAAAGAGATAAATTCCAGAAATCAACACAAGAGATCCAGAAATCATAAAAAGGGAAAGAGGCCTATCACATGACGGTCCGAAGACCAAGGGGAGCTACCCCGCATGTGTGAATGGAATCACACAGATTAAGGTCAAGACTAACCAAAAAGCAGAAAGGTATGTGTGAATGGAATCACACAAGTGGTGTCTAGTCTAACCTTGCAATGAAAGAGACATCGCGCAATTGCTAGTCTAATTCATAGAGCGATCATCAAGATCAACGAGAAGTGTCAATTACACTAAGCTAGTAAATATAGAAGTTTAGCTTCATGTCCCATAACCACTTGTTTAACCTAAATATTTACGAACAAACTGTAAATCTTCACTAATAAAATGGTCACAAGAGGTTCAATCAAACAAGTCCAAGAATTAACCGACGAAGTGAACGCAAGCGTTTCATACCACTTGTTTTACTAAGTCGTTTAATTAGATTTCTCATCCGAGTGAGGTAAAGGTTTGTATATACTAATAGATTGGAAAACGGTTTAAGAAAAGAGCTTTGTTATTAAAAATAGAGTTGAAATTGTTTGTTAAAAGAGTTTTGATATTTACTACTAGTATTGAAACCTTTATATTATAAAGTGACAAAACACAGAAGCAATTGTAGAAACAATCAGTCACAAAAATCGCATACGGAGATGTGAATAAAATCCAAGGAAATCAGCTCAATGTTTTTCAGATAAGATCCCCCTACAGAGGGGGGGTCCGGGGGGGGTGGCAACCCCCCAAGGTGGGGGTGCGGGGGCAATGCCACCGCTTACGGGGTTCGACCCCGGTCAGGTCGCGGGGGTCCAGGGGGCAGCGCCCCCGGCGGGGTGCGGGGCAGCGCCCCGACCAAAACGGTACGACCTAGTGAAGACAAAACGAGGTCTAACGACCTAAGGGGAATAGGGTCGAGCGACCTAAAGGTTTAACCGGTCAAGCGACCTAAGGAAGGTAAGGTCTAACGACCTAACACTCCGACCTAACGGTCTAAAGGCCATGCGACCTAGATGATCTGCGAGCTAACGAGGCCGACCTAAGGTGCAAGCGACCTAAGTGACTACGGCCTAAAGTATGGTACGCGACCTAAAAGATGGCGCGACCTAAGACCTAGCGACCTAAGGGGATGCGCGACCTAAAAGATGGCGCGACCTAAGACCTAGCGACCTAAGGGGATGCGCGACCTAAAAGATGGCGCGACCTAAGGCCTAGCGACCTAAGGGGATGCGCGACCTAAAAGATGGCGCGACCTAAAAGATGGCGCGACCAAAGACCTAGCGACCTAAGGGGATGCGCGACCTAAGAAAGGATCAGGTCGAACGACTTAAGGGTGATGCGACCTAAGACCTAAGCTCAGGGTGAACGACTTAACAAGGTTCACGACCTAAAGGGGCGCGACTTAATGGGTTATATGACCCAACGACCTAAGCCACTAACTCGCGAGCAACCTAAGTCCTAGGTCGTGAGCGACCTAACTGCGAGTGAGCAAAAATGGCCAGAGCCAAAGCAGAGCGACCTAACGGCCATACGACCTACGACCTAAGGTCCTGAGCGACCTAACTCCGAAAACACGAAAATGGCCAGAACGACCTAGGGGTTAACTCGTACGCGACCTACGACCTAAGGTCCACACGACCTAACTCCGAGCGAGCTAAAAACGGCCAGAACGACCTAAATGCAGAAATTTCACCCAAACACCAAAAATCGGAGTCTTTCGCCAATCCAATCCAAACCAAAAGAAAATATGCATGCTAAAGTGATAGAGAATCATTCCCAACAGTCCAAGATAGATATAGACTAGATTTGTGAGATAAAAATCTCACCTTTGCACTAAAGTTTACAAAGATGAAGCTTGAAAGCAAGGAGAAGCAATCCAAAGCTTGAATCCAATATCTTCTACTTGAATTTGGAGTTGAATGTTGGATTTGCAATTGAATTTGTGCTTGGAGTTTTAATTTCCCATTCCCTCCACCATTAATGCCAAAGCTTGATTAGTTAGGAAATTTATGAAGAGTGAGGAGAAGAGGGTTGGAACTTGGGCTTAATAGGCTAAACTAACCCAAAGTCCAAAGCGGGAAAAGTTAGTGAAATTTCACTAACTCCAAACCTATCGATGTTTATACTTAAAAAGTTGTAAACGACATTTCGAACTCAATGGAAGTGGTCTCGAGTCCTAATTTGACCGTTTGCAAAAAGTAGCTTTTCGGACCAAAATCCGATTAACGAGTTAATATTTAAATAAAATATTTAAATTCAAACTCGATAAATATGCGGGTTGTTACAGACTCCCATCCTTAAAGAAATTGCGTCCTCGCAATATATATAAGATGGAAATAAAAAGTAACAACCATAAAAGCATATTAACACAAGAGGAATTTTGAAATAAGAAGTTCACCTCTAGGAGAATGAGTAAGCAAGTCCGGATGTGTACGCTCGATGAATTCTCTGGATTCCCAAGAACAATCCTTAGGATTTGAGGACCATTGAACTTTCACAAGCGGAACATCTTTATTTCGAAGTCGTTTAACCTCAGAAGCTATAACTCGAATAGGATGCTGCTCATAAGTTAAATTCGGCAAAACTTCAATTTCTTCCACAACAGCAGGCTCAAGAATAGAATCGGAATCCCGAAGGCATTTCCGTAATTGAGAAACGTGAAATACATCATGCATAGCAGAAAACTGAGCCGGCAATGCAAGGCGATAAGCCATGGAACCAATACGTTCAGTGATAGGAAATGGCCCAATATATCGAGGCGCTAACTTCCCCGATCGACTGAAACGTACAACACCCTTCATAGGTGAAACACGAATAAAAACAGGATCCCCAACAGAAAATTCTAATTTCCTTCTTCGATTATCGGCATAGGATTTTTGTCTACTCTGGGCTTCTTTCATCCTATGTCGAATAAGTTCAATCTTTTCCGTGGAATCACGAATAAAGTCTGGACCTAAAACCAGCTTCTCACCGGCCTCAAGCCAACAAGAAGGAGATCGGCATGGCCTTCCGTAGAGTGCCTCGAAAGGTGCCATACCAATACTAGATTGGAAGCTATTATTATAGGAAAACTCAACAAGTGAAACATGATCTTCCCAACTTCCACCAAAATCGAGCACACAAGCACGAAGAAGATCTTCAAGAGTTTGATTCACACGCTCGGTTTGTCCATCGGACTGGGGGTGATAAGCGGTGCTAAAATTAAGCTTCGTTCCTAAAGCTTTTTGAAGACTCTTCCAAAATCCACTAGTAAACAATGGATCACGATCGCTAAAAATAGAAGTAGGAACTCCATGCAATTTTACAATTTCCTTGACAAATAGCCTGGCCAAAAGAGGAACGGTTCGGTTAGACCGAACTGGAATAAAATGGGCGGATTTAGTAAGTCTATCAACAATCACCCATAAGCTATCATGACCCGAACGAGAACGGGGAAGGCCATCTATAAAGTCCATGGAAATTTGATCCCACTTCCAAATTGGAATTTCTAAAGGTTGCAATAACCCACCAGGCCTTTGATGTTAGGCCTTGACAAGTTGGCAAGTCATGCAACACTTAACAAAGTTAGCAATATCAGATTTCATTCCCTCCCAATAATAAAGTCGCTTCATATCAGCGTACATTTTACTACTACCGGGATGAATGGTGAATTTAGAACAATGGGAATCTTCTAAAATATCTTTACGAAGATCTCCAATATTTGGTACGATAAGTCTACCAAATTTTCGAATGCCGCCACGAGAATCAATATCATAGTCTTTCAAACCTTCAATATCAATTTTATCCTTAACATTTTTGCCGAGAAGAGCCAATTCAGAATCTAGCCCTTGAGCTTCAAGAATGCGGTCTAAAAGAGAAGGATGAGCCTCAAGGCTGCATAAAACAAGCGATGAGCATAAATCGGATACGCTCTCTCGAATCTCACAAGTGGATAAGATCTCGAGATTGTTCCATTCGGATATCATCATAGAAACAACTGCTTGTTGCTTACGGCTAAGAGCATCGGCGACTCGATTACCCTTACCGGGGGTATAAAGAATATCAAGATCATAAGGTGCAAGGAACTCGAGCCAACGCTGTTGACGTAAATTAAGTTCTTTTTGAGAAAATAAATATTTCAAAGACTTATGATCCGTGTAAAGAATAAATTTCTCTCCCAAAAGATAATGACGCCACATTCGAAGGGCGAAAACAATAGCCGCGAGCTCTAGATCATGAGTGGCATATCTAGTCTCGGCCGGCTTCAATTGCCTAGAAGCATAAGCAACAAAACATTCTTTTTGCATAAGAACGGCACCCAAACCAACGTGACTAGCATCGGTATAAACAACAAAATCTTGATTCCCCTCGGGAATCACAAGAATAGGAGCATCGGAAAGGAGTTCTTTCAATTTCTGAAAAGAGGCTTCACATTTGTCTGACCAAATGTATTTAACTCCCTTCTTAGTCAAGCCAGTAAGAGGCACGACAATCTTAGAAAAGTCTCTAATAAAACGGCGGTAATAGCCCGCCAATCCGAGAAAACTACGAATCTCTGTCACACTCTCCGGTCTCTTCCAATCTTGAATCGCTTCGATCTTTGAAGGATCCACGGATATCCCGGATTCGGAAATAATATGACCGAGAAACTTCACACGAGATTGCCAAAAGTGGCATTTAGAAAATTTCGCCTTTAATTGATTACTCCTAAGTGTTTCCAATACAATCCTAAGATGTTTCTCATGTTCCTCCTCGGTTTTTGAATACACTAGAATATCATCAATGAATATGAGAACAAACCGATCGAGGAAATCTTTGAAAACTCGATTCATGAGGTCAACGAAATAAGCTGGAGCATTCGTTAACCCAAATGGCATAACAAGCCATTCATAAGATCCATATCGAGTACGGAATGATGTCAAAGGAATGCTATCCTCAGCGATACGAAGCTGATGGAAACCGGTAGCCAAGTCCAATTGTGAAAAGACCTTAGCACCACTAAGCTGATCGAATAGATCATCAATCCGAGGTAAAGGATATTTATTTTTAATAGTAAGATCGTTAAGCTTGCGATAATCAACGCAGAGCCTCAGAGTACCATCGGATTTCTTTACGAAAATAGCCGAAGCTCCCCAAGGCGAGGAACTAGAGCGAATAAATTGCCTCGTCTCCAACTCAGATAATTGTTTACGCATCTCCTCATTTTCCTTATTGGACATGCGATAAGGAGGACGAGTAATAGGTTGAGCTCCAGAAACAAGATTAATTCTGAACTCAATTGCTCGTTTAGGTGGCAAACCTAAAACGGGCTCGAATATGTCGGAAAATTCACGAACAACATGAATACGAGAAATAATATCATCTTCATCATCATCATCGTCATCACGAGGATTTAAAGAATATAAAGATGCCACCAAACAGGATTCTGAATCTTTAAGATTAACAGAAATCTGTTTAACAGATTGTGGATGTCGGAGATGAATAGTCCGCTCAGGACATAGGATATGGGCTTGATAACGGTTAAGCCAATCCATTCCCAAAATTATTCCAAAGCCTAAGTAACGCATGACATGCAAATCGGCTAGGAAAGAAAAATCACATAAAATAATCTCCACATCTTTACAAAGCAAACTAAGAGTTGCGGATCCACCAACAGGATTCGCAATTTTTAAAGAAGTCATCAATGCAGTAACACTTAAGGAAAAAGTGTCTACCAGTTCCTTTGATACAAAAGAATGGGATGCACCCGTATCAAAGAGAACTCTAATAGGTTGATCATGAAATAAAATAATACTATCAAGAATGGAATGAGAAATACCTTGGCCACGAGATGTGTTGCCAGGGGCTTGAGCCACATTTAACTTTCCCTCATTCCTGCTTTTACGTTTGAGGCATTGATGTATAAAGTGATCTGGGCTCTTACAATAGCGACAAGATTTGGGCTTAGAGCACTTATTTGCGTAATGATCCCCAGACCCACAGTTGAAGCAACTCGCACCACTAGGAGAAGGAGACTTTGCCGCAGGGATTGCCTGCTTACCCTTTTTGTTGGGATAAGGACCCTTGAATTTGTTTGGCCTCTTCTTGTTGTTGAAGTTTGGTTTAGCGCCTTCCACTTCAACATCACTCTCTCTATCAGCCTCTTCAAGACGAAGAGCGATATCGACGAGTTGATCAAATGCGACTTCTAGTTTCAGGAGCAGTGGCTTCTTAAGACTCTTATTTAAGCCATAAATGAACCTCTGGTTCTTCTTCAATGGGGTGTTGATGTATTCAACCCCATATTTGGAAAGCGACTCGAAGGCTGCGACGTAATCAGTCACAGAGGATTGACCTTGAACAAGGTCTATAAAACGTCGAGCCAAGGTTACTTTCCCAGCTTCTGGTACAAACTTTAACTCGAAGCGTCCCTGAAATTGCTCCCAGGTGAGATCCGCTTCATTAATTTCTGAAATAAGGAGTTCGTACCAGTCCAATGCTCTCTCCTGGAGCATGCTGGAAGCCACCTGAACGCGGTGGAGATCGATAAGGTTCATACGAGAGAAGATTCGATCACATGATTTTAACCAAGCCTGGACCTCGATGATATTTTCCGAACCTTTGAAGGGCTTCCCACCCAAGTTGGTGTAATCGCTGCACAAGCGTGCAAATCCCGACTTTGGGTGAGTGGGTTCTGGGTTAGCTCCAGCTGCTTGAGCATTAGTTACTAAATCAAGAAGCTGTTGAGCAGTCATAAAAACTCCACCCGGAGGAGCAGCACCAGATGATCCAGTTCTGGGACGGCCTGGTCTAGACATTCTCTTCCTTAAAGAAAGAAAGAAGAGAAGTAAGAAGGTTATTTACCAATGAACATCAAGTAATCTTGATAGATAAAACAAGGAATCATAAAGGAAATAGGATGAATCGGTACGAAGACTCGAATTAATCTTATGGTATGACTCCTAAGATAGACCTAGGACGATGATCCTTGTTATGTTATTCTACATTGTTCCGAAGTTTGGCTCTGATACCAAGCTGTGACGCCCCACCTCTATACCCACGCTAGCCAAGAACACTCCGGAGTAGTGCTGTCAACTAGCACGGAGAATAAGGCTGTTGAGGAGCGACCATCCATGTAATTGCTTATCACACGGTGGCTATAAATAATCTTCGGAAACAAACATAGAAATAATCATATCACAAATCAGTCACAGATATCCATATCACAAAGGCGGAAGAAGATATGAATATATAACTAACACATGAAAGTGTACATCAGAGTAGTGGTCAGTAAGATCCACGATAATACAAAAGAATAGCAACACGTGCTATACAAAAGAATACAACTATGAGTCTATATCTCAAGTGTATACAACAAAAACTGCTAATCTAAACAGTTAGCCAAAAGTCAGAGTGATGAATCCCTGGGAAGAAGTCAAGCAGAAGCACCTGTAACATCTCGGTCTGACCCGAGTATTATTTAAGAAAATAATAAACGGATCAGTCTAGCTATAAATATCAGATGACATGATATAACATAAAAGATATGGCATAAACATAAACATCCATAACGACATACCACTATAAGTATGTAAATAATGATCAACAGAAGATCAATCAATAAGAGATAATCATTATCACAAGAATCTTCTCAAAGATTCGAAGAGGGCATCATACCCTAAACTTGTACTCATGACAAGTCAAAGAGATAAATTCCAGAAATCAACACAAGAGATCCAGAAATCATAAAAAGGGAAAGAGGCCTATCACATGACGGTCCGAAGACCAAGGGGAGCTACCCCGCATGTGTGAATGGAATCACACAGATTAAGGTCAAGACTAACCAAAAAGCAGAAAGGTATGTGTGAATGGAATCACACAAGTGGTGTCTAGTCTAACCTTGCAATGAAAGAGACATCGCGCAATTGCTAGTCTAATTCATAGAGCGATCATCAAGATCAACGAGAAGTGTCAATTACACTAAGCTAGTAAATATAGAAGTTTAACTTTAGGTCCCATAACCACTTGCTTAACCTAAATATTTACGAACAAACTGTAAATCTTCACTAATAAAATTGTCACAAGAGGTTCAATCAAACAAGTCCAAGAATTAACCGACGAAGTGAACGCAAGCGTTTCATACCACTTGTTTTACTAAGTCGTTTAATTAGATTTCTCATCCGAGTGAGGTAAAGGTTTGTATATACTAATAGATTGGAAAACGGTTTAAGAAAAGAGCTTTGTTATTAAAAATAGAGTTGAAATTGTTTGTTAAAAGAGTTTTGATATTTACTACTAGTATTGAAACCTTTATATTATAAAGTGACAAAACACAGAAGCAATTGTAGAAACAATCAGTCACAAAAATCGCATACGGAGATGTGAATAAAATCCAAGGAAATCAGCTCAATGTTTTTCAGATAAGATCCTCCTACGGAGGGGGGGTCCGGGGGGGGTGGCAACCCCCCAAGGTGGGGGTGCGGGGGCAATGCCACCGCTTACGGGGTTCGACCTGCCCGGTCAGGTCGCGGGGGTCCAGGGGGCAGCGCCCCGACCAAAACGGTACGACCTAGTGAAGACAAAACGAGGTCTAACGACCTAAGGGGAATAGGGTCGAGCGACCTAAAGATTTAACCGGTCAAGCGACCTAAGGAAGGTAAGGTCTAACGACCTAACGCTCCGACCTAACGGTCTAAAGGCCACGCGACCTAGATGATCTGCGAGCTAACGAGGCCGACCTAAGGTGCAAGCGACCTAAGTGACTACGGCCTAAAGTATGGTACGCGACCTAAAAGATGGCGCGACCTAAGACCTAGCGACCTAAGGGGATGCGCGACCTAAAAGATGGCGCGACCTAAGACCTAGCGACCTAAGGGGATGCGCGACCTAAAAGATGGCGCGACCTAAGGCCTAGCGACCTAAGGGGATGCGCGACCTAAAAGATGGCGCGACCTAAAAGATGGCGCGACCAAAGACCTAGCGACCTAAGGGGATGCGCGACCTAAGAAAGGATCAGGTCGAACGACTTAAGGGTGATGCGACCTAAGACCTAAGCTCAGGGTGAACGACTTAACAAGGTTCACGACCTAAAGGGGCGCGACTTAATGGGTTATATGACCCAACGACCTAAGCCACTAACTCGCGAGCGACCTAAGTCCTAGGTCGTGAGCGACCTAACTGCGAGTGAGCAAAAATGGCCAGAGCCAAAGCAGAGCGACCTAACGGCCATACGACCTACGACCTAAGGTCCTGAGCGACCTAACTCCGAAAACACGAAAATGGCCAGAACGACCTAGGGGTTAACTCGTACGCGACCTACGACCTAAGGTCCACACGACCTAACTCCGAGCGAGCTAAAAACGGCCAGAACGACCTAAATGCAGAAATTTCACCCAAACACCAAAAATCGGAGTCTTTCGCCAATCCAATCCAAACCAAAAGCAAATATGCATGCTAAAGTGATAGAGAATCATTCCCAACAGTCCAAGATAGATATAGACTAGATGTGTGAGATAAAAATCTCACCTTTGCACTAAAGTTTACAAAGATGAAGCTTGAAAGCAAGGAGAAGCAATCCAAAGCTTGAATCCAATATCTTCTACTTGAATTTGGAGTTGAATGTTGGATTTGCAATTGAATTTGTGCTCGGAGTTTTAATTTCCCATTCCCTCCACCATTAATGCCAAAGCTTGATTAGTTAGGAAATTTATGAAGAGTGAGGAGAAGAGGGTTGGAACTTGGGCTTAATAGGCTAAACTAACCCAAAGTCTAAAGCGGGAAAAGTTAGTGAAATTTCACTAACTCCAAACCTATCGATGTTTATACTTAAAAAGTTGTAAACGACATTTCGAACTCAATGGAAGTGGTCTCGAGTCCTAATTTGACCGTTTGCAAAAAGTAGCTTTTCGGACCAAAATCCGATTAACGAGTTAATATTTAAATAAAATATTTAAATACAAACTCGATAAATATGCGGGTTGTTACATTATATTTCTTTATAAATTAAATTCCAAAATCTTATTAATATGACAAATTTAATTAATGAAATTCACGGGTCGTCACACTCTCCCCCACTCAAAACTTTTCGTCCCCGAAAAGGAAAAAGAAGGGAAAAGAAGAATTAAGAGATCAATATATCTTATTCAAAACATTAATTTTATAAACGATTAAATTTACAAAATTAATTAGTTTAGATAAATATACCAATTTATAACCAATCTTTTTATACTTAAATTATTAAAGTTTGGAAAAACATTTTCAAAAATTTTCTAAGTCCAAATGTTTACAAAAAATTTCGGCAGAGTCTCCTTTGTACGGAGAGGCTCGGTAGAAAATATAATATCAAAAATAACAATATATAACATATATTTTTCAAAATAATATATATCCCAACACGGGAAAAACAATATAATAGCGCTATAAAACGAATCCGAAACGTACCTATTTTTCGCGCAATAACGTTTAAATTATGAAACCAAAAGCAGTAGCAATTGCTTCCATAACATGTATTCCACTTATATAATCTGATAAGAGTTAGCAATTATATAGAATGAAATATTTAAGTTATTCAACCACAAACAAACAATTAATTCAACAACCAATTGCAACAAACAACATACAACCTTCATACAGAATCAACACAATTCAATCATTCATTAAAACAAAACAACAGTTGTTTGGGTTCAAAACTTCAAATTGTACAGAATGAAAAATAAACTACTAAGTGCACCATTTACTCAACAGTCTTTGATGAAACTAAATAGATTATTCATTCATCCAAACAATTTTAAAGTATCCTTGCCCAAACAACCATAAACCAAAACAAACAACGAATCCAAACAATAAATTAGGTTCATCCTTATTACTTGCGTTTCCTACTATAGGTTGTTTTGATTTCTTTTTATTTTCATATAATGGTTTATCCTTTTATTTACATTTACTTCTTGCAACTTTGACTCTTATTCGTTTTCAATGCTTAATTCATTATTTTCATTTATTACTTACAAATATTCATTTTTTTCATTTTTTTTCTTTTATAATAGTATTCATTTTTAATTCAATTCCTTTGCATATTAATTCATTTACTTAAGTCTGTAATTACTTACTTACAACATTTACCTTCTATCATATGTTATTATAGTAAGATTTCCATTATAACTTAAATTTATAACAATTACAACATCAAATTCTTATTTATTAAAGAATTTTATTGAATACTTTCGTTATTTCAATTTTTACTTGTAAAATTTCTCATTACATTTTCTTTTAACATTTTACTTTTATAGGTGGTAAGTTATATATATGTTTATTTAGAATGCAATTGAAATTTATACAAGTTCACCTCATTTCTTTTAATTAATTTAATGTTCAATAGTAATCCTTTGTTTTATATGTTACAATTTTAAATTTTCTTTTAATTTCATTCATAAACTAACATTAAACTTCTTATTTTAATTAAAGGTTCTAATTATAAATTAGTTACATTCAATTTCACTATAAAAATTGAAATTATTAATTAGTAGAAACTTAAGAACTAAATACCGGGTTTAATTTCAAATTATTTTAAAATAATAGATAAATGTATATACTTACAGTTTATATATCCAATTATATTAAAACAATTTTGAAATTTATATTTGTTTATCAAAAATGAACCTGCAGTAAAACTACTACAGTGGTGTTCCCTCTTCGAAACTCAAAAATGAATGTCGATGATGCGGCCGCCATCACTAAAATTATTTTCCAGCGACAGAGAGGGAAGTGCAGAACCTATTCCATTTCAAATTCTTCTTTAAAATAATTTTTCCAAATTATATTGAAATATTTATACCAAAAAATACTTCTAAAATATTATTATTATATTCCAAAATCATTTGAAAGAAATTTCCAAACCCCGAAAATTAAGTTCTAAATTTCCAATTTTCATTTATTTTATTAGAAATTTATTTCTACTATTATTTGTGAATTTTATTACCTATCAAACAATCTATTGCAACCTAATATATATATCATTTATAAAATTTATTTTATATATATAGAAAATAGAATAGGCAAAATTATTTCATTCACTTATATTCAAAACAAATATTGTGTCGGTCTGTCCTATTAAGTGTTTAGAAATCCATATTGATGTCATAGCGTCCCATACATCAACCAGAATTTATAAATACAAAACGGAACAAATCAACACAATGTAAAACCCTTTTATAACACTAACAAATACGCTCTCTCATATATATACGCTCAGTGACTCATCATAGGGTATCGCTACCCTATTAACAAAGTGTCAAACCCCACAAAGCTAAGGTTTATCGCTAAACCAAAGCTCTGATACCAGATGTAACATCCCGCCTTTTCGCATGCTTTACATCGACACACATGTCGATTCAAACCATACGGAATGGCGGATTGTTATGGGATAAATAAGAAAAAGAAGGAAGAAATAAAACAAAATAGAATCTTGCAGCGGAACGATAAAGTATAATAATCAAATAACAGTTCATGAAGAGGTTTTACAAAACAGTTGATTATATTTTTATACAATACATATCAGAGTACACATACCAACGAATTATAATCGATGCAGCAGAATACAATGTAGTGGAACACTATAATATATTATAATAATAATCTCATTACTAATAAAGAAAATTCGTTAAACTAATTTACTCGGTGTCCTTTTGAAATTCCAAAAATGCCCTTGCTTTCCGTTTACATATTTACGTTCAAACAACAACGTATACAATAGCACAAACAGCCCGTGTGCGGAGCACGGGCCCATACTAGTTGTAGTAGTAGTAGTAGTAGTAGTAATAATAATAATAATAATAATGAAATCTTCATCTTCGTCCTGCAGAAATAAAGTCTTCGATTCCTGAAATGCTCGGACTGACCCGAGGGAATTGAAAAGACAAAACACTCGAGTCAGAACTAAAAGATCTTATGTGAGTTAAATTAACAGCAATAAATATGGGTGCAGTAACTTAAGAGATGCTCGGGATTCACATCTCCTAAGGATCTGTTAAACTATTTACTATGTAGTAATATTTTGCTATTATAATAATGTCTACAGTAAAATAAACTTACTTTTAAATAGCATTAAGGGTTACCCATATAGCACTTAACACAAATAATGCAAATAGTCTATACAGTGCCTGCATATCTCCTGATCGGGAGACTACGAGAAGACACTCCATAGGTACGACACAAGTAGAAACTCGTAGTAAAGGCTCGGTATGGTAGGTGACACGACACAACTAGGCAATGCCAGGGTAGGTATACCAATTACGCTTTCCGGTCTGTGGTAACGCGTAGCCGCAGCTACCACCCACCTCGAGCCACACCCCCAAATCAAAGAAATCAAAAGTGGCCATGGAATAATCCAAAAGTCGGAGTACAATATCGAAGGGATGTGTCCAATCAAAGGTGCTACCTCATTAACCCATCGATCGCTACTGTTTTAGCCACCTTATGCCAACTCACGAGAGTTGGGTCCATGTATTTACCTCAAAGGAACCTCCGCCACCATCCTACTTCATTCTGGAATCTCCACCGCGTACACGGTTATTGAAGTGGTTTTCGGGGTTGGCAAAGAGTATGACAACTTCCGATCCCGGTCTCTTCAACAACCAAACGTTATCGGTCTTTTCAAAATAGTTTATGCTTTTTAGAAACCAGAATATAACATCCATTACAAAACCATATAAATACGATATCATTTCCTTTCAAAACCCAAATCTGTATGATATCATTTAATTTTAAAATATATCCTTTTTCCAAAATCATAACACTTTCCAATCTATATACCTTGAAACCCGTAGCTTTGAAAACATGACTTATAATACTTACGTGATTTAAATATTAAATTTCTTTATATACTAAAATAGCTTCTAAATTTTCCCAAATGAATTCCCAACACCAATTTGAACCTCCAAATAAACCATTTTAATTCCCATATATTTCAAAGCTTAAATATTCTATATTTCAAAACTTAAATTTTTATAATTCATATATTTCAATCTTTAAATATTCAACTATTTCAAAATGGATTCTTTGATAATTTCATATTATCAAATCTAATTACTATTATTTGAATTTGAAATGTTTACTTAATAAAATAAATATTATTTAAGTAAAACCCTTAAACTTCAATAACAGGATATTCTTTTAATTAAATTAACTTGATAACATTCTTTTAAATCAATTTGATAATCATTTAAATCCTCTAATCAAAATCAAGTTATAAAATCATACCATTTAATTCTCAATTTATTTACATTTCAAATCAAATTTTTCGAGGATAATTCTTAAATACTTTAATTCAAATCATATTCACATTTATCTTCAACCTTAGTTTTATTTGAGCTATTATAAACTCTATATACAATAGAATTTTAAATAGATACTTAACCATATTATATAAAGAAATCAAACTTCATTATTTAGCTTATTTTATAATTGAAAACAAATTTATGCATAGCTAAATTCAATAATAAAATAGCATTTATATAATATCTAAAATCAATATCTATATACCCATATATTTCTTTACAAAACCACAGAAATCATTTCAAAAATAATTTTATATATAGACCGTGGTGTCTGTATATAATTTTCTATCCTATGGTCAAGTGATACGGATATTTATCATTTCAATCCGCAATTTAAAAATAAAAATTACGGCTATATATCATTTCAAACTGCAATCCTGAATGAAATAAGAATGCATAATAACTTGCGGTTTATAACAATATAAATAAGCATCCATTCATCTAATATCAACCATCAAACACTTATTATCCCAAAAATCATCCAATCCAAACAATATCATTAATATATAACGGGTGATAAATAACAGGTATTAACTAACAGTTATATTCAATAATAAATTAAATAACTGTTCAACTGGCAGTTTATATGCAATGAATAATTCATTTACAATTTAACTGGCAGTTTAAATGCAATGAATAAATTAAATCACAATTTAATTTAAATAAATGAAACTAACTAAGATGATGATTAAAAATATGCCAAACAAACGTAAATAAATTTTAAATCACATCAAATATCAATTTAACAAACATTAGAAATTTTAGAAGTTATGAGTGGGTTAAAATACTCACCTTTTGAATTTAAATTGAATCTAAATCCAAATTAAACCCAAATATTGAACGGTCTCGGAATCTGTCCAAACCACCAATCTATCGGAAATTTAAATACGATCCAAACAAAAAAAAACCCGCGCGTAAAATGGACCTCGTATGAGAGAGTTACTGATGTTAGAATGAGTTGAAAATTAAATTTAAATAATATAAACAAAACAAAAGCCAAAAAAAAGAAATGTACACATCACCCTAGTCTCCTTCTCCCAGGCGAAACACGCACGCACACTCTAGGGTTTTTGGCCGCCCCCATCGTCAACTCCTTCCAATTTTTGCCGCAACCACAGCTACATCCACGTCGATTGCCCTGCGCTGCCGTGAAGCTCATCACGAGCCGCCCCTCCTTGTCAAACGCGGCCAATTCCGGCTCGCTCTTGCCGTGACCGTCGTCGCTCCAAACGCGGTCCAAATCTGGAGATTCCGATCGCCTTCTGCACCAATCAACCATACTGATCGAACCCCCTCGATACCCTCTCCATTACTGTGCCACTCGGTCGTCACAGAGACAAATATCCACCGTTAACCTACACCCTCCTAAATAAATGGCTGAGACAAATTCGCCCCGATCTGGCCACATAGAATCTCCAATCGAAAAACGGATCACACCAGAAGATTACGCACTTCGAGAGCTTCATAATATATTTTTTCTGAATTTTTCTGAGGAGTTTGGATTTTTTGAAGTTGATTTTTTTGGATTTGAAATTGGATATAGGGTTTTTATAGACGAGGTTGAAAAAGAATGGACCAGATCTAATGGATGTACGTGCTGGATGATACATGGCCCGAAAAGCATGCTTCGACTCCGGAACGAAATTGGGTCAACCCATATATCAGAATAGATGTTTTAAAATATTTTAAACGCAATGGAAATGGTTTCAGGTTCAAATTGAATCGTATGAAGAAATTATGCTAAAATAATATTTTTCAAACTGATTTCAATTGATTTCATTTTCGTTTATTCCAAGGCGTTTCGAGTCCGTACGAACAAACGACAAGTCCGATCGTTTAGAAACTTGAAATCCTACAATAATTCACCGTTACTGATCCAATGAAACGGGTTTCGTCGAAATCTGAATCAATGGCCAAAATGGCTATTTTTACACTAATAGATTAATAATTAATTAATTAATTAAATTAAATTTTAAATTTCAATCTTAAAATTGACAAATTTTATCACTTTTATACTTCTCAATCAATTTCAATGTTTTAAACAAATTAAAAGTCAATTTAAAGTTGATTATCTTATCTATTTCAATATTTTCCTCAGTTCCATCCAAATTCAGAAATTATAAATTTAATTTTCAAAATTTCTATTAAATTAAATTAACAGATCATTTTTTCATTCATTATTGTCAAATAGATGGATTTAACATTAGATTCAAAACTATTTACATTAATATCGTCACATTTCATCTAAATTCCCATTTTAAATATTAAATCCATTTAATTGCAATTAAATCCTCTTATTAAAATTTTAAATTCCAAAAAAATTAATAAAGCTTTATTTCATTTCTATTTTCATCTTTATTTCAATTGCATAACATTTGATTCCAATTTTACTGTATTTTCCAAATACATACATAAATTATTATTTATATTCTCCATTAATTATTGACTTGATTTTATACTTTAAATTCATTCAAATAAATCAATAAATCTTGATTTACAATCTTTACCTCCCCAATAGTCATATTATAAATGGAATTGTCAATATTTTCAAAAATTACTTAAATTAAAGTAAACGTAAAAATTTGTTTATGTTTATTGCAAATGATTACGAGTTATAATCTAATATACTTGTTTAAAAGGTTAACTTACAAAACTTGTTACCCTTTAACGTTTATTTCACTCATAAGCTATTATTAACAACCAAATGTTGAAATTTGATTTAGACCAAATTCAATGCATTATATGAATGGGTAAATGATTAAAGTTTTACATAATTGCCCCTTTTTCTTTATTTGTATTAATGGCTATGTTTCAAATGTGAAATCTTATTAATTACACATATAAATTAAGGTTCTAAAACCAAACCTTAGTCCTATTCATTTTTTTTTCCAATTATTACTTATGAAAAATTTCCCGTTTCTATTTATTTATTACATACTTACCTTCAGCCCTTGCATTAATTCTCATAAACATTACATTATTGATATCCAAATTTTGATTTAGTAAACCAATTTGTTACAACTTTACTTACATTAACATTATTGCCCTTATTTTGGTTATTATTTCATACGTAGATCACAAGTTTACATTTCTTTAAACTATCGTTATGAAATAATATACATTTCTAATAGTCGAAAATAGGCTGTAGGACAAAAATTCGCTTTTTTGGGCTAAAAAACGCGTGTTCGATTTTTTGGGCTGAAGTCCAAACATGTTTATTTTATTCATGGAGCAACCATTATTTATTTCTCTTTACTTTCTTCTCCTTTTCCCTCGTTTCTTTCTCTTTCAAATCATCTTGCATATTTTAATTCTGAGACGTCGTTGCATAATGAGTACCGATTTGGATTTCTATTCTTCTTTTGTACGCGCGTTCTTGCTGTATGGTAATATAGGTAAGTTTAACCTATTTTTTGATGTCGATTTGAATTTTGTGCTTGATCTGGCTACTTTTCTATTGTTTTCTGACTATTTTACTACCGTTTTGAAATTCTTAGACTATTTGGATGTAATATGTCTGATTTGGGTACAAGATTGGGAGGCGAAATCGGGTATGATTTTATTATGCTTTATGCTATGTCCAGTTAGCATTTTCAAACTGTTTGATGTTATAAAAATATTTTACATTCATTTTACCGTTTTCTTCTGTTGTTTTCTCGTGCACAATGTATTTTAATCCTAACACAATTTACATTTAACTATACGTTGGTATTCTTTTACATTTTACTTACCATTTAACTTTTTACTTCACTCTTTTTTTCTTTGGCAGGAATGTTGATGATAGTATTCTTGTACTGTTTTTACTTGATGAAAACTACAACTCTGTTCGACTTTATATGACTTGTTCTTTGATTGGTGTTAAAAATAGTATTTGTGAACATTGGCCGCATCTTACCCCTAGGTATATCCTATAGTTTGGAAAATAAGGTTATCACAGTTGATACTGATTCGGATTTGCATACCATTCTATGCTTTCAAATATACAAGAAATGTTCTTATTTTGTTTTTACTGTTAACTCAACCATTTGTGCACTGGAGTTCAATTTGGGTAATAGTTTATCAATTATTACTGATCATCAGAGCAGTTCAGTTTCTAGTGGTTGTTTGAATATTAAATCTTATCGCGAGTCATGTTCTTATTTGAAGGATATTATGAAGAAAGGATCTCAGTTAAATCTTGTGGACTTTATTGGTTATTGTTTCGCTCGTGCTGAAGATTTTAGAGAGTTTCTTATGGCTTATCAAATAAAAGAAGGGCGTGAATTGATTTTTGTTAAGAATTGTCCAGAAAGAATATATGTTATTTGTTCATGGTTTAAAGAAGGTTGTAAGTTCACCAAGCATGCTTCTTCAGATCCTGGAAATCTTATTCGTTTTTTTATTAGGACTTACATGTTTGAACATTCATGTGGTGCTGGGTTAAGAGATGTTAAGAAAGTTCATATAACAAGTAGATTTGTGAAATCTTTAATTATTGATCAAATTAGAGATGTCCCGATGAAAGACATTATTAATGATTTTAGAAAAGAATTTAATTTCACTCCTTCTTATTATTATGCATACACTGGGAAACAATTGGCGTTGAAGGAAATTTATGGAGATGATGCAATGTCTTACAATGATTTGAATTGGTATCTAGAGGCTATACAAAAGACTAATCCAGGAAGTTATGTTGCTTTGGATGTGGATTCATCAACTAATCAATTTGAAAGAATTTTCATTGGGTTTAGTGCTTGTTTACTTGGTTCTAGGCATTGCCGTCCCATGATATTTTTAGATGCGGCATTTTTGAAGGGCCGACAAGGTGTTTTGTTAGCTGCTACAGCAAAAAATGGCAATCAAGGTTTGACTTTTGCTTGTTCTGTTTTTTTCTTTCTATGTGTTGTTTAGTATATTGTTTAAGTTATGTACTATAGTAACATTTGGTGGATGTTGATCTATGTACTCCATTGTCATTTTAACATTTATATGTTGATTGTATTGTTACTTTATATGAAATTATAATATTAAATGAATTTAGCATTTGATATCTTATTACATGTTATAGTGCTAGTATATTTTAGCATTATTATTCTGAATATTATATGCCTATACTATCAAACACATAATGTTATATTAATTTAGGATTAATCATATTATTATTTTCACTCTTGCAGTCTTGTAAATATGTGAAATTTTATGTTGTGAAAGTAATATACTTTACTAGTATTAGTATACTATTTTCTTATATTAGCATTTGAAAAAAATTACTGATTTTTTCAGGCTTCTTTCCGCTTGCTATGGGAGTAGTTTCACATGAGAATGAGTCAAATTGGTCTTGGTTTTTGGGGCATTTAAAAGAGATGCTTAGTGAGGATTGTGAATTGGTTTTCATATCTGATCGCCTGTGGGGTTTCTTGTTAGGTGTTCCAAAAGTGTTTCCAGCTTCTTTTCATGGCTACTGCACATTTCATATGGAGCAAAACATTGGTTCAGTAGTTAAAGCTTGCAAGGGCGATACTTCTATTATTGATTTGTTTAAACTTTTGACTCGAGCTGCAAATCCATATGATTTTGATCGCTATCTGTTAAAGTTTAAATAAATTGGTGGTGTTGCTGCAATTAATTTTTTAAATGATAAACCTTTTGAACATTAGCCTGATTTGTTTTTTCAAGGCAAGAGGTATGGAGAATATTCATCTAATGTGGCTGAAAGCTTTAACTCTTGGATTGTGGATGATAGATTTATGCCTATTACATCTTGTCTAGATGGAATCCGGGTTAAAATAATGGAACAAGTGGTGAAGAGGAGAGAAGAATGTCATCAATGGACTATTACTTTATGTCTGGTTACGGAGCAACGGTTGTCACAATTAGTTAATGAAGGTTTTGGGTGGGATACATACAGGTCTTCGGAAAACGTTTTTGAAGTTAGATCTCCAATATCACATCATGTTGATCTTGCAAAAAGATTGTGTACTTGTAACCAGTGGAAAGTTACAGGTTTTCCATGTGCACATGCTATCAAGTGTATGAATAGGTTAAGGCAGTCAGTATATGATTATGTGGACTATTATTTTACAGCTGATGCTTTTAGATATAGTTATGCATATGCTATTAATCCAATTCCTAATGTTGGTAAGCCAATTGTTAGTGGAGATGAAGTCACAATTAAACCGCTTAAAGAAATTCGAGGTGCTGGAAGACCTTCTACTAAAAGACATGGCGGTTTTCCTTATTCTCAGAGTAAGCGGAATAAATGTACTAATTGCAATCAAGTTGGACATAACAAGAGGAATTGTCAAGCTTCAATGAAGATTTAAATTTGAATTTTATTTTTTTTCTTTCATTTCTGTCATTTTATTCTTTGTATTTCTTTACTGTTTACTTATTTGATATAGTCATACTTTTTTTCATTTCTGATGCTAATACATGTACTATGATGATTGATTGTTTTAATAAGAAGTTTTTTTTTGTGTGGTTCTTTTTTCGTCTGTGGAGCATATTATTTTCATTTGTATGTGATGAAAAAATATTGATATGTTAGTATCAGATGCTTTCTGTTAATTGAGCAATTCATCAGAATAATGCTATTTGTATTTAGCTTTTTTATTTATGACATAGTAGAAAGGTTGCCATATTTGGTTATCAGTTATATATTACTAAACTCTGTGATGCTGCTCTAAAAAAATTACAGTAAAGATGAAGTGATGTTAGTATAGCTGTAGAAAAATTGTGAAGAACACCTGTACTAATGTGATTATAATTACCATAACTGAAATTAGTAAGCAAAGTCCAGAACATGGTTTTGTATAATAGTCCGGTAGGTACTTTTTCTTCAGTCTACAAAACTTCACAACTTTCTGCATAGTATTTTCCTATAAAGCCAAACAGTGCAGAAAGATAATGTGGTTCTTTGTCTAAATATATATTTCTACAGAAATTACTAAAAAAGTCAAAGACTTTCTGAAAAGTACCAAGACTGTTATTGAAGATCCCACACTCTTTAGGTAGTGTAACATCCTATGCATCTATTAGATTGTTTATAAAGTAGTATATGCTGTGAAATTGTTCTCACTTTTCAAGCATTGTTCAAATGTTATAAGGTTGGTGAAATCTATTTTAGTTGTGCCATCAATGTGCAGTATTGGGATACTTATCTCTGTACACCTTTTTCTGTAATGACCATGAATTCATTCTCCATCGTGTATTTTTTCTTCAATCTGAACTCAGTGTCATTTGGTATTCTTGATATCAGCCACTTTTCTTGTTTGTCATCTTTGAATAATTTGGCTATCATTTCCTCCCACCTTATTTTTATGCCAGAAGAAAAATTCGAGATTGGTGCTCAAATTATTTTCTTCAATAAACTGTATATTTTCCAAATTGTATCACCATCTGAAACGTGACATGAATCTAATGCTTGATGAAGTGGAACAAAATCATGCGTTTTATTGACAAAATATGAAATTCTAACTATATCAAAAAAATCAAACATTTAATAGAACATACGTATAACAAATTACAGCTTTGCAAGTAGTAACACTATTCCAGTTGAATTAGAAGTTCAGCAAAATATAAGTATCAATGCTACTACAGTTAGGACTCCATCTTTACTTTAGCTAATTCATATTTAACTACAATCAGTACTTCAACTTAAGTTGAGGCAATTCAAATTTAACTACAATTATCAGTTCATCAAATTTTCCAAGTCTTTAAATTTTCTTTTTACTTTGGTTCTTTTTCTTCACTACTTTTTCAGCTGAGTTGCATTTTTAAAGAAAGCCATGACATTCCAACTTCTATGTGGATCATTTAGTACATTATACACCATTTCAGCTCGCATGAGGTTGATATCTTTTTTGCTCTAATCGGTGGGGAGGTTTGAGTCTTTGTCCAAATGTTGAATGAATTTCATGACAAATAGAACACAGTCATTCCTGTTGATTTAAAAAAGAAAAAAAGACAAAAAATTGTTTTTTAACTAGTAATAAATTTATGCTAATAATTTCATCATTACAGACAGACTAAAAATATTTTTACACGGTAAGTATTTAATACTTGTGTTCTGTTAAAAGAACTGTACATCTGCTTGAGTAACATAGGCTGGATATATAAGGTCTTATATGGGTATTTATGATGTAGATTTCAAATTAGTAGATTAAACGAGTATTTGGTATAAAGGATGTAATGCTACAACCATTTAGTATTTCCCTTAACATATAAAATAAGGATTCGTTTAGGGATGTATGAAGAGTTTTTTCATATCAGTGGACTAAAAAGGCAGTGCTTTAATATTACAATGGTATGGTCTTTTAGCATTAAACAAAAAAAATACATTAAAATATATTAGACATTTTTACTGTCAGTATCATTAATTATTTTGTTAATAGTATGACGTTTCCTACAGCATAATCATAATGTAAACTGCCACATTTTTCGGTTTTATTGAATAGTGCAATATTGCAGTCCTATGATTATTTAGCATTTACATGAACATAAGTACTTTACTACATTATACTTATTTACTGCTATTACAATTTAACACTTTTTTAGCATACACTGTACCCCATCTTTTTTTTCCTTTTTCTGATGCATTGAATATAATGGCATTGCAATTTTTAGTATGATAGATGCGCGGTTTACTTGAAGAAAATTAAAAACTTAATACTGCTTATGAGCAAACGTCTTGTTGTGGACACCGTGGTTGCTTTATTGTCTTTGTTCCAACTTCTTTATTCAAGATGTTGTTCTCTGTCCACTTTTCTTGAAATATTTTCTCCATCTTTTTTCTCTGTTACAAAAAAAGGGAAAAATAGAGTTAGATTTTTTTCCTTTTTTTATTTGCTATATAATATGGTCTTACAAATAGCTAAGCTTGTTTGTAGTGTTGATTTGATTTTGTTGTCGATCTTCTGGGCCTTAAAGAATCATAATGGCAACATTGCATTTGGTTGTAATCCAATGTTAGCAGTGCCCAATGATTGACGTAATGCAAGGGGAAAAATATAGTCTTTGTAAATGAATCCATTACTATATTTTGTACTATTGAGTACACTAATGATTGGATTACATTTACAGTTTCTGTTTGTAATGCATGCTGCAAATGAAAATTGAATATTAGTTTGGTTTTTTCATTATATTAAATTTCAAAGCAAAATAATATTGTTTACCGTCATGATTGTGCTGAAAATGTAGTTGTGTTCATATGTTGGTGTAGTTTCAACAAACCAATCAGTAATCTGCATTAGAAAAAGAATGTCACGGTGCTAGTGCTAGTTAGAATTTTGTAATGTCAAAATATGTTGATACTGTTACCATTTTTAAATGTCATACCTGCCCATCTGTAAATTCTTCAAATAGCAAAGCTTCTAGCATCGACTGAACCACTGTTATCCCTCCTTTCTTACCATCATCTTTGTGTCATGCTACCGTGCTATATAATTTGTAATTTTCAAATTATTGTAAAACTATAATTCCAATGAAATTATTTAAGTTTTTACTGGATGTGATGTAATTACTTTGATGTGTCCTCACATTCAAAAAAAGCTCTTATTATATCCTTCTTCTATGTTTCTAGCATTTGAAAAATGTGGCTTTTTACTATGTTTCTTTAACGATATTGCTTTCTTTCAGGTGAGTAATTATCCACATCAATAAATTCTTCCTTCTCATTTTCATCATCTGTGCAATTTTTTCTTCATTTTTTTATTCTCCTTTGCATATTCTTCTTCATACTCTTCATCTTCTTTATTGTCTTCTTCACCGGTTTCTTCTTCATTTTCTCCACTGTTGTTTTCACTCGTGTCATCATTTTCCTTACTGTCTTCTCTTTCATCTTTTTTTTCTCTGTCTTCATTTTTTATTTGTTCAGTTTCTTTATTGTGGCCATCTTCTTCTTCTCCTTCTTCATCCTCATTTCTTGTTTTATCTTCCTTTTTTCCTTCTTTTTTTTCACTGTCATCATCACTTCTCACTTTTTTGTTGTGGTGCACTATCTCAAACTGATAATGAGGATCTACTTTTGCCTTTCTTTTTTTCGATTTTAGTCTTTTAATCATTGAAAGGGGTGAGATTTTTTTCAATTGCTGGCTTCTTCTTTCATTCTTTTCATCTTTTATATCTTCTTCTTTGTTTTCTTCTTCTTGTATCTCAAAATCATGTGTGTTCAACAGCTTGAATGATGGAGGGCTAATACTTTCAAACGCTTGGTTTAGTTTTCTTTTTTGTTCCTCTTTCTCAAACTGTTGAAGTTTTAATTTCAAGAATTCGATTTCTTTCTCCATTACCGTTAACTCATTTTCCTTCTGTTTTCTTACTTCTTTTTCCTTCTGTGGATCTCTTTTTGTTTGTTGCAAATCGTTTTCCAACTGTTTAATGTGGTAGATTTGTGTTTGAATTTTTTTTTCTTTCTCACTCAATTCTGACTCTTCCTCAGCATCTGTTTCAATTTTTGATGTTTTGTTTCAATAATTGCCAATTGCAATTTGGAAGATTCAAGCAATAGCCTTTCTTTGGCTGTTATATTTTTGAGTCCAATTGAGATCTGTATTCAATGAGCATCACATAATTTTTTAATGCTAAAATTATGTAGCATTTTCTACTAATGATTTTGTTTCAGTATTATGTAAACCTTTTTTGCATACAAAAAATGAGAATATGGAATCATTCAAGATATCATTAACATCTTCCATAATTAAGTATAATAAACTAAGTAACAATTTCCTAAAAATTTAATGCATAAATATCATGAATAAAGATGTAGAAAAAAACTATTTTCTGTGTTCTAACTTTGTACACTGGATATTATGTTAAAACGCTATTTAGCATTTTTTTTCCTATTTATATGTATGTTTGCATAATCTACTACACCAAAAAAAATTGGTAACACTATATAGCCATTTTTTTATATAATTCTATCATCATTTAGCTTTTTTTTACTATTTATACGTAAACAATAAGTGAGAGTCAATATTAGATGTATATACCTTTTTGCTTTCACATTCTTTAAATAGTCTTTTGAGACCATGTTCTTCGTTCCATTAAGTGACCATTTAGCAAATCTTGCTAAGTCCTTTGACCATTCCTTCCTTGGCTTCATTATGTCCACATGTTCACATAAAAAATACTAATATATAAAAAATAAAATGTTATTTCACAATTTATTATAATATAGTAGAATGTAAATTAATATCCTTACCAATGGTATCATCGAGCAACCTGACATATTCCTTGGTTTTTGCTTGAAAAAAATTAATGCTTTAATCAAAGAATAGTGAATGCTTAAAGGCCATGAAACTTGATTCATTTTTTTAAATCAATTGAATATTGGAGATATCCCCAACTTAACATTCTTTGATTGTCAGGAAAAAAATGTAATGAAAGAAAGAATGATGATAAACTTTGGTAAATCGTTTTCTTGTTCTTGAATTTCTTTGTCCAATTGGTTCTTTATCTTTTTGAATAATAATATCTCTTGTTATATGATCAATTATGCCAAAGTTTCTCAAAACAAATTGTTGGCAGTTCTCTGGTGTGCTTTGAAAAGAAACTTTAGGAAGTGGAAAAATGTTTTTTCCTTGCATGGGTAAACCAAAAAGTAAAGAAACGTCTTCTGCTGTTATCTTTAATTTTTTCTCTCCTACAATAAAACACTCTTCAACACAATAAGAGTCCATTAAATCATCTAAATTTTTTGAACATTTTCTAATGCTTTTACTTCCTATATCACCCTCAAAGAAAGCATTAAAAAAGTTGTAGAAAGGTGTTTGTTTTAAAAAATTCAATTGATTTTCAGTAAAACCTTTTTTTTTTTTTAATCTTTTCAAGCATTTTAACCAAGGCGGATAAACTACACCTATACTGCATAGTTTCCTTATCTGTTGTCTTTCTTCTACGTTTTTTACCGTCTTGTGCTTGCAATGAAGATTTCGTATCCTATAAAATACAAATAAAGAAACTGTGTTAGTTATATTTATGCAAACTAATTTTGTAGACTTGCACAGTAAATAAATGATGATGGTACAATAAGAAAAAAAAATTAACCTCAATAAGCAATACCTAAACCATGACACTAAGGTGATTTAGCATTTTTTTAAAACTTAAGAATATGTTTAACAAAGTAGATTAAGATGATAATTAGTCTTAGCATTTTTATTTGATGCTAATTTCTTTAGCATTTTTGGTAATGATTGTAATTCATGCAATACTTAAACTTTACTGCTACAGCGATTTAGCATTTACTGGTACAGAGGATTCTGTTTTCATATTAAATTAAGATGATAAATAGTTTTAGCATGTTTACTACATGCTAATTTATTTAGCATAATTAGAAATCAATTTATTTCATAAAATAGCTAAATCATAATGCTATCATGTTTTAGCATATTGTTGTAACAATGGATTTTTTTTCCAAGTTAGTTTAAGATGATAATTAGTGTTAGCATTTTTTGGAAATGCTAATTTTTTGATAATTTTTGGAAATGATTGTAACTCGTCTTAGCATTTTTAATGGATGTTTATTTTTATTGGAAATGCTACAGTTATTTAGCATTTCTGCACCATTAGATTATGTTTACCCAAATCGAATTAATATGATAACTAGTCTTCGCATTTTTACTAGATGCAATTTATTTAGCATAGTTAGCAATGATTTTAATTCATAAAATAGCTATGCTATAGTGTTTTAGCATATTTTTGTACTAATGGATTTTTTTTTCCAAATTAAATTAAGATGATAACTAGTCTTAGCATTTTTCCTAAATGCTAGTTTTTCTAGCATTATTGGAAATGGTTCTAACTTGTCTTAGCATTTTTAATGGATGCTAATTTTTATTGAAAATGCTACAGTTATTTAGCACTTCTGTATCGTTAGAAAATGTTTTTAAAATTGAATTAATATGATAACTAGTTTTAGCATTTTTATTAAATCAATAAGTAAAATCTAATAAATTAGTCATATGCAACTAGTAGAAAAAAGCAGGTTTAAAGTGATGAAAGTTAACAAAAATAACTTTGAGTGATCTAATTTGGTTACTAAAATATAGTGATGTCACCTATCTGAATTCAGAAATGAGTACCATAATCATTGTTGCTGAAATCAAAAAAAAAATATAAAACCACAGCTTAAAATCACTAACATTTCGATAAAATTATTCAGTAATACTACAAGTTTCGAGAATAAAGATAAAACCACATGAAAAAATGGTCGCTAGAACAAAAAGGATGCAAAATAATATAGCATTTCTTATAAAATAATTATAAATCGACAATACGTACATAATAATTTAGTATTATACCTGTTTTTGTTTTTTCTTCTCCATTTTTCTAGTCTTCCTAGCCTTTGTTGCAGCTAACGATAATTTGGACGATACAATTTGGGATTTCGATTGCAGTGAAGAACTAGGAGACTGATTGTTGGTCGACAGAGGAGATTTCGACCAAGTTTCCATTAGAATTTTCGAACGATTCGAATGAGTATGTCGATTTGTCATTTTGAATGTGATTATCTATGTGAATTTGTTTTTTCTTTCGGTTTTGGATGGAGAATTTTAAATGATTTCAGATGAAAACGACTACAAAACCCTGAATTGTCAAAACCCTTGAGACGAAACCAAGGTCAGATGGTTAGTTAGAAAAGGCGGGTCCTTAGGTCCAAATAATTAAACTCGTGGCCTAGTAACAATTTTTTTTAGTATATTTGTCCTTTTAACTAATTTCCTCTTTCTAATACTTTATTACATTTATTGGAATTAAATTTTAAAATTTACTAGATACAACAAACTATGACCTTACAGTTATTTCAATTAATTAGGATTATAATGAATTAATTATTTATAAACTTACATTAACATAATTGCATTAATTTACATTTGGTTACAAATAAATCAATATATTATTTCACCCATAAATACAATAATTGCGTTTGTTCTTATTATATTCCATTTATAGCTAAGTCATACTATTTTAATTTTAATTAAATTGCAACGTTCATTCATGTTCATTAAATATTAACTTGAATTAACACGTTTCCATAATTTACAATCGAATACCGTTAACAATGTTTTATTACGTTAATCAATTTAGTACTTTCGTTTATTTCTCATATACAATTACATCCGGGTACAATCTTTTCACTACTTTCATTCATTAGAATTCTATTCAAATTTCAATTTCTTGCAATAATTTATTTATTATAAATTGCATACCAATAAATTAGGTTCCAATAAATAGGATTTATTTATATCAATCTTTTTAATTAAGTCTATTTTAATCAATATAATATTTCATAGGTTAGTTCTTAACATTTACTTCATTTCAATTTATAACATATATATTTCTTTATAAATTAAATTCCAAAATCTTATTAATATGACATATTTAGTTAATGAAATTCATGGGTCGTTACACTTTTTCCCAGCTAATTTTATGATATTTACCCCTCCATAAAAAATCAGCACATCTACTTTCAATTTTTTTAATTAAGACAGCTGGGATATGATATGTTTGTATTCAATATAAAATAATGGTATAAATCATAGTTTTTATAAGCTCCAATCTGCCAGCACTAGAAAGAAGTTTATAAGACCAAGTTTCCATTTTTTCTTGAATTTTTTCTATAAGAATAGAGCAGTCAGAATCTCTAATCTGATTAGTAGACAAAGGCAGACCCAAATATTTAATAGGAAGATGACCTTCTGCTATATTTAGAGATTCTAAAATCTCATTTTTGTATATTTTGTTTTTACTGAAATAAGCTTTACTCTTGCATTCATTAAGTTGAAGGCCAGCATATTTATAAAGTTTGCCAAAAATGTTCTTGATGGCATCTGCATTAGTTTTAGCCTTAATAAAGACCATAAGGTCATCTGCATATATAAGATGATTAATACAAGGCTGGTTTTATTCATAGGAGTAATATTACCTTTAATAGTTTCTCTTTCCATTAAGATAGAAAAGTTCTCCATGACCATAGTAAAAAGTTAAGGTGATAATGGATCACCTTGCCTAATACTCCTATTGCTTTTTATAAAACCCTCTGATTTACATTGGATGAGAATAGAAAAGTTAGGAGAATTTATACATTCAAAGACTAAATTACAAAACTTACTTGGGAAGACCATACATTTCATTATATGATATATAAAGTGTCTGTTTACTTTCTCATAGGCCTTTTGCAAATCCACCTTAATACGAACATTATCAGCATTTTTAGAATTAAAATTTCTGACTAGTTCATGGGCTAGAAGAGAGTTTTCATAAATGAGTCTGCAGGAACATATGCACTTCGATTTTCAAAGACAATAAATGGCAGAATTTTTTTAATCGAATTACTTAAAACAGTAGCTGTGATTTTATAAATGAAATAACAGTAAGATATGGGTCTATAATCACCAATACAAGTGGAATTTTTAATTTTGGAGACTAAAATAACAAAAGTATGATTTATACTTTTTAGAATTTTTCCTTTACCAAACAATTCATTTACTACATTCAGTACTTTACCTTTAATGCTATCCCATTGATTTTTATAGAATTTTGCATTAAATCCATCAGGGCCAGGACTCTTGTTGTCACCGGCATTGAACACTACATATTTAGTTTCTCCAATAGAAACTGGAGAAAGTAATGTATCAGAAGCATTAGCATTTAGAACATTTTTACAAATAATATTAGGAAAGTTATTAGTAATAGATTCAAAAAAAAACAATTTTTCGTAATAGTCAATTACATCTGTAATCACTTTATTATACGCATTAGTTAGATTACTAGTTTTATCAATAATATTACCTATATTATTTATATGCCTCCTATTACTCATTTTTGCATGAAAAAATTTAGTACAATCATTACCCATTGTTAAGCAATCAACCTTGGCTTTTTGTTTAGCTTTCATAGTATCATTATAAAGCTCTATTGATATATTTTGTTGATTGGAAAAGAATTTTTTAACAGCAGTAATGTCCCTAAGATTTTTATCAACTGTTTCTTGTAACAGTTTCCCTTCTTGCCTAACAGTTTCCCTTCTTTCCTTAACAATTCCAATTTATTATTCTTCATAAAATTATTTTTTTTCTAGACTTTAAGTTTACTTTTGGTATTCTTTAAAAGCATGTTAAATTGAAACTGTTTTGTACCATTACAAGAAAAATTCATACATTCTTCCATTAGGATTTCGTAATTATCATCTAAAACCCATCCATTCTTAAATATGAATGGAGGTATTTTTTTATCAGAGGCTAAATCCTTAAAAAGAGTGACAAGTATTGGAGTATGATCACTAGCACTTTGCTCAAGAGTAGGACATACAAATTTGGGGAAAACATTGTAATTATTAATTAGAGCTCTATCTAATCTACTGTGAATATTCCTTTCTATACCATATTTCCCAGTATTTTTATTACCACTAGTATTTGGTTCTATTAACCAGTCTCTATTAAAAATTTATTTAGTCCGTCTAATTTGCTTTGAGGTATTTTATTACCTCCAAAATTTTCTAATACATGTAAAATAGTGTTAAAATCCACTAAAATAAGCCAAGGGAAATTATAGTTTATGTTTAAAGCTTTTAATCTATTCCACATACTATTTCTTTCAATTTCCAGAATGCTACATAAATACTAGTAATTTGTAGAGAAAAACCACAAATATTTTCAAATTGACAATCTACGAACTATTTATCTTTTTTACCCCTGCCTTTTCACCCTCTACATAATGCCTTTTTCACTTCTTTCCCTCTTACTTCAGAACCCTAGCCTCCATTTTTATCTTCCTCAAAGTTTTTAACCTTCCTTCAAGTCTTCAATGGCAGCAAGATCAAAGAGAACTAGAGAATCAGCTTCCGAACCATCCGAAAACCAAATCCGGCAATGGCTATGGAACGATGTTGTTGTTTCTCGATTTAATTCTATGAAGAATTCCAACATCTTCGAAGGAGCATTCACGAAATTTTCGGATTTCGCAGCTTATCATATTAGAGAGTTAGCGGAGCAATTTCACTTCGACAGCTTGATTGGGTATACTTCTAACAATGTTAAGATTAATCACCTTATGATTAAACTTTTTCTTGCAAACTTAAATTTGGATCATCAAAATCCTCAAAAATGTCAAGATTGTGTTTGGCTGTTAATTTGTGGCGTAAGAATCTTCTTACCTTTACAATGACTAGGTCATATTTTAAATTGCCCTTATCAAGGGATTGATATTAATGAAATTGAAGTTGATATGGAACATCGGGATGAAGTTTCACATCAATTTTTGTCCGATCAACTTATAAATTTGGGCAATTTAAAATCAACCTTCTTAAGGCCACAAGCTAGGCTAATTCACCATGCACTTATTCGTTTTCTCCAACCAAGGACGGGTAGTTATGAAAAAGTGTCTAAAGAAAACGTTCAAGCACTTTATTCTATCTACTCTAATCAATAAGTGAATTGGGGGAAAATTATTTTGGATGAATTCCAAGACATCACAATCCGAAGGAAGTATAAAACCATTCATTACGACGCCTATATTATGTGCATTCTCCTAAATATCAGTGTACCAATGCTTGACTCCGATTTTACAAGTATTAGTGAGTTAGGCGCTAAAACTTTAGGGTTGACGGGTCTTCCTATACGACCTCCTTCTCAACAAATTATTTCCTTCCACTAGTGGTCGCAAAATGTTCAACAAGGTGTTCCTCAACCTCGAGACACTAGTATTGCTTCTTCTTCTCATACTCAACATGAAGAAGAAGAGGGGGACGATGACACCATCCAAGAAATTGGCCCGGATACTTCTTCAAGACAAGCCATCATCACTCTCTCCCGAAATCAATCAAAGATTCATCGGGACATAAGGCACTTGAGATGAAGACGGAAAGAAAATTCAACTCTATCAAAGGCTTTCTCAATAAAATATGGGATCGAATTTCTTGTCCCAGTTCTTCATCCACTCAAGCTTATAATCCGTCTTCATTTGAATGGTCTTCCTCAAGCTCAAGTTCTAATCATAATGACCCATCTCTTTCAAGCCAATTTTAATTATCTTAGTGTAGTTGTATGGGAAATTTTCTTATGTTTTGCTTGTCAACTTTATTGTCTAGTTGTATGAGAAATTTATAAAACATTATCTCTGTATGGATTATTATCTACTGTTTTTTTCCTTAATAAAATGAATTATCTATTATCATTCATGTTCTTTCTTTTTGTTGATGATAAAGGGGAGAAATTTAAATTATGCATGTTGACAAGGGGAGTAACAATACTTTACTAGTTTATTAATTTTATATAGTTGTCATCATCAAAAAGGGGGGTAATGTTAGAATCTTGATTTTGATTATAACAACCTATATAAAATGTTATGCGTATACTAACCATCTTTGTAGAAGATTTATTGTAGATTCATCTACAGATATTTAAAGATGTATATTGTGTGTCTAGAGTCTGTACTTTACTTAGAAATTTGGTTAAAATCTCTCCTTAAACGATATATATATATATATATATATATATATATATATAAATACATATACACACATGCACACACATGCTCATATATGCACAAAAGAGAAAAATCAAACTTCTGAAACCATACATTCAGACTTCTGAGTGCTGAAATATAAATATTGTTTTCACAATATTCAGACGCCTGAACGAAAATAATCAAACGTCCGAATAAGCTCAGAAATAAACTATTTCTTTGCTGTTTGCATTTCAATCTAATCCAGAAGTCTGAATTTTTTTATTCAGACGTCTGAATATCTCCATTTGCTATTTTTCTTGAAAAGACACTTCTCTTCACCAAGAGAAACATTTTTGAATTCAACAGTTGCATCCGTTCTTTTCAATATAACTTTTCATTTATAGATACAACTCTTTATATACTATAAATAGATTATAGAATTCAACAAAAAAATCACTGAATTTACTTTTAGCACTCTTGAATTCTCATCTATTCTCAAACTTTAAAATTGCACTCAAATTACTTACATACTTTGATCTTTGATCATTTTATCTTCCATATTTCTCAAAGCACATCACTATATATCATTAAGGAGAAGATTATAGGAAGATTGTACTCAATTGATTTATCAGTATTATTTAAGAACACACTACAGTCAAATACCTTTGCTATTTGTATTGAAGTCCTATTCGGTTTCTTAGGGGAGTGAAGTCCTGTTCGGTTGCTCAGGCAGTGTAAACCTGTTCCTCCGGGTTAAGTGAGGGTTGTTGTAGTTAAAATTCAAAAAGGTGTCTGGGACTGGCCTAGAACGGGAAGTTCGAACCAGAATAAAAATTCCTAGTGTGCTTGTTTTATTTTTATTTACTTTGCTATTATGTAAAGACCCGTAAATCCATACTCCTTGAATAGACACTAATCTCCTTTGTTTAATTCAAGATGAACGAAAATACGAACCCTTAGGGGTTTTAAGAAAAATTTAGAAAAAGAAAAGAAGAAAAGAGAAGGAAAGAAAATAGGAAAGAAGGAAATAGAAAAGAGAACAGAAAATTTTAAAATAGAAGAAAATAGAAAATGGAGGGGAAAGAAAAATAGAACATAATTTTAAGATAGAAAATTTAGATAGGAAAGAAAAGAAGATAGAGAATTTTAGATAGAAGGAAAAGAGAATAGAGGAAAAAGAAAAACAGAAGAAAATAGGACGGAACAGAAAACAACAGAACAACATCAGAATCTCACAATTCGCAGCGGAACAACATATAATAATAGATGAATAATCTTTAAACAAAGAACTATATCAGTTATTACATTACATCACATCATCAGAGTGTACAACAACAACAAACAGTGCAGCGGAAAAAAAGAAATACTATATAAACTAGTAATACGCCATGCCATCCAGCTTGCCTCCAGCAACTCCAGAATATCCAGAATATCCTGATAAACCTAACTCTTAACTGCCCGTGTGGAAATTGGTGGGCACCTAGAGTTTAGGAAGGAAACAATAAACTCCAAGTCAGTCATGTGACTGGTGTGAGAATTCAAAAACAGTTTATTTATCTTTAAAATCAAAAGAGAGAGATATTTTTATTTCAATTCGCAATGCTTTTAAAAATGAGACTACCATAAGACCTCCTGCCACACACACAATGCAAACGCAGACTTGGAGAAGATTTCTCCTTATGATAGTCAAACATGCTTGATACGCATTTAAAAAGAACATTTGATATTATTACTAGTGCATAGTGTAGAAAATTCATTTCGAAAGCAGAATATAAATCTTAGTCAGCATAGGTACCATTATATTATGCCTACTAATAGCTACCATATTAGATGGCAGGTTCTACAACTAAAACCGTACAAGTCACGTATTGTTTCTTTGGATTTCCAACAAATGGTCAGGCCAAGGAACTTCCCATTGCCACATGAGAATGCCTCTGGAAAGACATCCCCGAGAACCAAACCGGAACTCTGCCAACACAAGGCCGGGTTACCCCTAACTGGGTAACTACTGACACGAGCACGCCATTCCCCGATCGTAAACGACCTTTCTCACGGGATCCCGATAGCCAACAACCACAAAGTAATAAATTCGTAGTAACCACATAGGTTAAATATCTGGGCTCCATACCATGATACCACCTCTATCCAGAAGGAAATGTACATACCCTAAAGGGTGCTACCCCTCATAACCTTGCCGCATCTTTCCTGTTTTGACCATTTCCGGGGTGTGAGGTTCGACGAAGTCACGTCCACAAAAACATACTTTATACAAAAGCCTTGCTTTGGGTCAACAAATGATCAACACAATGATCACCAAGATAGACGATCAAATAAACGATCCTATCACAATAATCAACACAATGATCATTTCAGCAACACTCAGCATGTCACATTACCAAATTGGGAATATATCGCTGATAACTTCAACTATATAACCTCTGAGCTCGTACGTCTCAGAGAAGGGTGTTAAGCTAAAAGAATAAATTCTCCGCCACCAACAGAAATATATTTGAAAGAAATCGGCTTTATATCTCAATTTGTAATGTCAGACATACAATCCATACAAGTCTGTTCCGGGCTCGAACAAAACCGAAGGCACTTACAAAGAAGTCCTTGCAATCCGGATATTCACAATCCTGATCGGATTCACCATCACATATGGAGAACTCTATACCGTAGCTACTCGGTGCAGAGTAAATCGACAGGTCATCCTATCGCTCTCGCAAATACCGGGTCTTCAACACCGATCTCCAAATGCAATTCATAACGACGTATCACATATTCGGAATGGGTTATACGACCCCATGGTCCTTTCCCGGTTAACCCGAATAGTGAGCGCTTATTCAAAAATAAGTGTAGCATTCACATTCAAACAAATCACATCAATTACCCATTCAAAGGGAAATATTGATAGTCGGTTATTGAACTATCACTATTATGCACACATCACCAGATTTCCAAATAATTTTCCAAATTATTTACTTTCCAAAATATCTTTACAAGATATATAATTTCAACACTTCAAAAATAAATCAATATTTATTTTTAAACCAATTCCACTTTCTTTATAAATTCCTTAGTGAATTTATAATTCCAAAATATCAATGAATATTCGATTTCAATTATTCATTTCGATTTTCTTTTCAATTTATCTTCAAAAAGATAAATTCCCAAAATATTCACTTTATATTGGAAAACATTTCCATACTTATTTAATAAGTAATTCACAAATTTTATTTATTTTCAACACTTAGAAAATATTCAATATACCTAAATCGAAATTTAGTATATATTTCATTCTATTAAGGAAATCATTCTCTTCAACATATTTATTTGGGCCAAAACGAATGTTGCGTAAAACATCGTTACGACAACCCAAAATCACTAGTATAGGGATTCGAAATTAAAATAGATATGTAAATCCCAATACTATACAAAACATTTCCTTTCGGAAATCATTTACTATAACAACAGTGTTATAGTCCACCATTTCCTTTTATTTCTCGAAAACGTCTATTTCAACAATGAATGTTGAAATCTATGGTTTCGAATCTCAACACATTTAAAACATCGTTAGATCGTTTTAATTCTATTTCAAATATCACATTCAAAACAATTTCTTTAACATATTATTCACAATTCAAAAACGTGAATAAACTTCATTAACAATTTCATCCTTTTATTCATTTTAATTCAAAGGATTATTCACTATTCAAAAATATGAATATAACTCCATTTATAGGTTTCAACAAATTTTCTTGTCAAAATAAGTCATTTGCGAATTTATAAAACAACGTTTATAAATCCCTTTTCTATTTATCTTATAAAAACTTCTTTTTATAATTTCCATATTAACCTATTCCAGTTTATAACCCAATTATAAACTAAAAGTTCATATTATAAGTCAAATACTTATAAAAGGATTATTTTACAAAATCGTTCTTTTTGACTTCCCAAATTATAAATCTTATAACTTATAAGATTCATTCATTTATCCAAAATCATTATTTTAATAACTTAATAAATTTTATAAACCTACTGCTTATAAAATTTCATTTATAACTTCACCGTATAAAATTCTATAAATTCCATTCAATTATGAAATTCATTTTCACTTCATTCAAACACTTATAAAAACTCGTTTTATAATGTCCATATTTCAATTTATAAATATCCATTAATAAATCTCTTAATATAAATCAATTTATATTATTCTTTTAAAACGTCTTTAAATCCCTTTATAATTTCATCATTCTCTTGATTTATAAAATAATCAAATTTTATAAATCCTATATTTAAACTCTTTATAATATATTCAAAAATCCCAGTTTAAACTATTTTATAAAATCATAAATTCATATTTCTCAAAAATCAGCTTTTAACTATATTCTCAAAAATCATAATTTTTATAACTTTAAAAATTATAACGTTTATTTATTTAAAATGAATCAATTCCAAACATATAGTATATTTTCAAAAAATCACTTTATAAATCATTTTAAAATTCCAAAACTTGGTCCAATGATGCTACACACCAAATAGTCAATCACGACAACAACGATATCATATATCGATATGATAATCAATCAAATATCAAAATATCTGAAATCTAATAAATACTGTTGAGGAATCCAGTTGGATCCCTCCAACCTGTTTCCCTGCATCCAAAAACATTAGCACAATACCAATTTCGCTCCAGTACGAAATTATCGCGGTATATGTTCTTATTAAATATTATCCGCTTAATAACGGCGCAATAGGGTCTCATCCGCTAAAAAATACGGGAAATCAATCAACTCCAATATATACATATGGCAATATATATATATTGATATTATATATAATACCAATTTCACTGTTTATGAAATATTCGCGGTATATGTTTTTAATAAATAACATCCGCTTACTAACGGTGCATAATGTCTATTTTAACAATCAATAGATATTAATCAATATTCAAACATGCATTCAAATATTTTAAATCTAACTATTTAAAATAAAATCGAAACTAATTCGATTGAGTGAGAAATTCTCACCTTGATTTTAATTTCCGTTTTAGCGATTTATTTCGAATAAAATTAAACGGACGTTTAATTTTACCCAAAATTCTCACTAACTCCAAACGACTCCAAACCAACTCCATTGCGTAGTGCTCGTCCATACGATTCCAACGCAACTGGTTTCGCGCGTTTTCGACCTCGTATGAAAAAGTTATGATATTATGAAGTTTATACGAATTCTTAACTTAACAATTACAACATAAATTATAATTAAAACCCACAAACACTTGCAGCCGTTGGATCCAACCTGAAGACATCAGGGCCTTAGAACGCAACCCCCCCCCCAACCTTCTTCTTCATGCGTGCATTCAACAGACAAAGGCCGCGCAAAAGAACCCATTATCATAGAACTAGGGTTTCGATTTGCTCCGCCATCTCTCATCTATACTTCATCAAACCACTGCCATGTTGAAGCCCTCCACCTCCACTATACTCGGCCCCCACCCTATGAAGCTCGGCCTTCATCTGCACTCGAACGACGTGCATAAACTCGACACCTTCATCTCCATTTTCCCGTTGATCCACTCAACTATTTTCGATCATGACCGTTCACATCGTAGATCTCACTACCCTCTACCACTTTCATGTTGAAAGATTTTGCAATCGATGCATGGATTTAGAGATTTGGAGGGAGCAAGGTGGGAAAATTCTGGCCGTTTATAATAGGGTGGCGGCTGCAGTTGAAACTAGGGTTTTTATTTTATTTTTTAATTATGAAGGGGGTGTGGGTCTATTTATAGGAAACCGTCGAAACACTATTCATCCCGGAAATTCCTAACTCCGATTTACGCACCGTAACCAGCGTTTCTAGGGTTTACCCCGCGTTCCGGACACAATGGAACAGGTTTCGGAAGCTAATTCGGACATCTGTGCGAGTTATGGCTGTAAACGCTCAATTTAAATTAAACCGATTTAAGCGATTTTCTAGGCGTTTTAATTTGTACCGGACAAACCGTAAATCCAATTGACTTGAAATTTGACACCTTACAATAATATCACATTACGGATCCGATGAAACTGGTTTCGTCGAAATCCGAGACTTTTTGAAAAATGGCTATTTTCACTCGTCAAATTTAAATTAAAAACGATTCGATGCGTTTCGAGCTGCCACGATCAAACGATAACTCCGATTGACACGAAATTTGAAATCCGGTAATAACTAACTATTACGGATCCAATGGAACTGGTTTCGTTCAATTCTGAGACTGTTCAAAAATTGACTATTTTCACTAGTTGATTTTAAATATTAGAATATTCAATTTTCACAAATTAACTTTTAATTCGATTTTAAAAGTTCTAAAATATCATTCTAACTTCCATATGATAAAATAAAATTTTACAAATCATTTTCAATCATATTTAACTAAATTTTCAATTATTTCTATAATTTCACATATTAAATTATCGATTTAATTATCCAATTAAATTCAATAATTCAAATTAAAATTTATTCGACTTATAAATTCATTTATTAATATTTTAAATTAATTAAATATTCAAATTTTAATTTCTAAAAATTCCGGGTCGTTACAATCTTCCCCACTTAAAAGAATTTCGTCCTCGAAATTAACAAGTAAGAAAAGTCACAGAAGCTATTAATTTTCCAAAATTTATAATTAAACTTCTTACAATCTTTACTAAGTTTTCCAAATCATACTTAGTTATCTTTTCAAAAACAATTACTATTATTTAACTTTCAATTCCAAAATCGAAGTTTAAGTTTTCAAAATTTTCCAATTTTTCTCAAATTTTTTCTAACGCCTTAAATTTTCGGAAAAATTCGCCATAGTCTCCTTTGCGCGGCTCGATCCGAAAAAAAATGACAGTATATATATCACAAATATACATCTCATCAAGTAATGTGGCATCCCGAAGGGAAAAAAGTGTAAAAGTACGGTATGTAATCCGAAATATGTACCTTATATTTTTATTAGCAAGCATATACGGCTAATATAGCGCAAAAGCGAGCTCCAAATGCGAAGCAAACGCGATCCGCACCTACTAATTACTCAACAAACAGCATGAGAACATGCATATATGAAAATAATCTCAATATACAACATATATCTCCATAACAACTATATATGTCACATAGCAAATGCAACATATTCAAACATCAACCAACTAGCATTCAACTAACATCCATAACCAATATATATTCTTTCATATTCTCATTAATATTTAATGAATTGGTTTTCAATTTAATCACATTTGATTCATATACAGTGGATGTTTTTACTAACATTCATTTTCAATTAGTTTATATTCACTAATTCATATTCAAGTTGGTTCACTTCCAAATCAAATTCAATTCTATTCAAGATTCATTTAACTTCCAATTGAATTTAAATTACTTTAGCTTTCAATTTCATTAATACTTAATGAATTATATACAATCAATTAACAATCATATATCAACCAATGTATATTAATTAAAACCAAATTCCTTTGCTTACATTCATTATTTCATATCAACTTAAATTTACATTTAATTGATTAACATTCAATCCAATTTCTAAAGTTGAATTTCATTTCATATAACTCAAGTTCACATTTATCACTTAACTTTATTAATTTAGTTTGATACTAATATCAACTTCATTCAATATCACTTAAGTTATATTCATATAGTTTCACTTCTTATATATATAAGTTTATTTCACAATTGTAAATTACTTTAATTATAATTCAATTCTTATAATTCTTTTGCTTATACAATTATTCTTTAATTTAGATTATTCAAACAACTAAACAATCAACTTATATACACTTTAATAATTCTGAAAAACTATTCCTTTATATATAAAATATACTCAAGTAAAATTATTTCATTTACCCAATTTAAAACAATACCGTGTCGAATTGTTCTATTCAAGTGTTTAGAAACCCTTTCGGCATAGTCTTGCGGACCACGCTGACGAAAGTTCATATACCACTCAATAAACCAATCATCACAATATAAAACAATTTTATATTCACTAACAAATACGCTCTCATAGCTATTATTACACTCAAATTCATTCTAGAGTACTACTGACTCTATCTCTAATGAGTAATACCCAACAGAACCATGGTTGTCGCTTAACCATATGCTCTGATACCAACTGTAAAGACCCGTAAATCCGTACTCCTTGAATAGACACTAATCTCCTTTGTTTAATTCAAGATGAACGAAAATACGAACCCTTAGGGGTTTTAAGAAAAATTTAGAAAAAGAAAAGAAGAAAAGAGAAGGAAAGAAAATAGGAAAGAAGGAAATAGAAAAGAGAACAGAAAATTTTAAAATAGAAGAAAATAGAAAATGGAGGGGAAAGAAAAATAGAACATAATTTTAAGATAGAAAATTTAGATAGGAAAGAAAAGAAGATAGAGAATTTTAGATAGAAGGAAAAGAGAATGGAGGAAAAAGAAAAACAGAGGAAAATAGGACGGAACAGAAAACAACAGAACAACATCAGAATCTCACAATTCGCAGCGGAACAACATATAATAATAGATGAATAATCTTTAAACAAAGAACTATATCAGTTATTACATTACATCACATCATCAGAGTGTACAACAACAACAAACAGTGCAGCGGAAAAAAAGAAATACTATATAAACTAGTAATACGCCATGCCATCCAGCTTGCCTCCAGCAACTCCAGAATATCCAGAATATCCTGATAAACCTAACTCTTAACTGCCCGTGTGGAAATTGGTGGGCACCCAGAGTTTAGGAAGGAAACAATAAACTCCAAGTCAGTCATGTGACTCGTGTGAGAACTCAAAAACAGTTTATTTATCTTTAAAATCAAAACAGAGAGATATTTTTATTTCAATTCGCAATGCTTTTAAAAATGAGACTACCATAAGACCTCCTGCCACACACACAATGCAAACGCAGACTTGGAGAAGATTTCTCCTTATGATAGTCAAACATGCTTGATACGCATTTAAAAAGAACATTTGATATTATTACTAGTGCATAGTGTAGAAAATTCATTTCGAAAGCAGAATATAAATCTTAGTCAGCATAGGTACCATTATATTATGCCTACTAATAGCTACCATATTAGATGGCAGGTTCTACAACTAAAACCGTACAAGTCACGTATTGTTTCTTTGGATTTCCAACAAATGGTCAGGCCAAGGAACTTCCCATTGCCACATGAGAATGCCTCTGGAAAGACATCCCCGAGAACCAAACCGGAACTCTGCCAACACAAGGCCGGGTTACCCCTAACTGGGTAACTACTGACACGAGCACGCCATTCCCCGATCGTAAACGACCTTTCTCACGGGATCCCGATAGCCAACAACCACAAAGTAATAAATTCGTAGTAACCACATAGGTTAAATATCTGGGCTCCATACCATGATACCACCTCTATCCAGAAGGAAATGTACATACCCTAAAGGGTGCTACCCCTCATAACCTTGCCGCATCTTTCCTGTTTTGACCATTTCCGGGGTGTGAGGTTCGACGAAGTCACGTCCACAAAAACATACTTTATACAAAAGCCATGCTTTGGGTCAACAAATGATCAACACAATGATCACCAAGATAGACGATCAAATAAACGATCCTATCACAATAATCAACACAATGATCATTTCAGCAACACTCAGCATGTCACATTACCAAATTGGGAATATATCGCTGATAACTTCAACTATATAACCTCTGAGCTCGTACGTCTCAGAGAAGGGTGTTAAGCTAAAAGAATAAATTCTCCGCCACCAACAGAAATATATTTGAAAGAAATCGGCTTTATATCTCAATTTGTAATGTTAGACATACAATCCATACAAGTCTGTTCCGGGCTCGAACAAAACCGAAGGCACTTACAAAGAAGTCCTTGCAATCCGGATATTCACAATCCTGATCGGATTCACCATCACATATGGAGAACTCTATACCGTAGCTACTCGGTGCAGAGTAAATCGACAGGTCATCCTATCGCTCTCGCAAATACCGGGTCTTCAACACCGATCTTCAAATGCAATTCATAACGACGTATCACATATTCGGAATGGGTTATACGACTCCATGGTCCTTTCCCGGTTAACCCCAATAGTGAGCGCTTATTCAAAAATAAGTGTAGCATTCACATTCAAACAAATCACATCAATTACCCATTCAAAGGGAAATATTGATAGTCGGTTATTGAACTATCACTGATATGCACACATCACCAGATTTCCAAATAATTTTCCAAATTATTTACTTTCCAAAATATCTTTACAACATATATAATTTCAACACTTCAAAAATAAATCAATATTTATTTTTAAACCAATTCCACTTTCTTTATAAATTCCTTAGTGAATTTATAATTCCAAAATATCAATGAATATTCGATTTCAATTATTCATTTCGATTTTCTTTTCAATTTATCTTCAAAAAGATAAATTCCCAAAATATTCACTTTATATTGGAAAACATTTCCATACTTATTTAATAAGTAATTCACAAATTTTATTTATTTTCAACACTTAGAAAATATTCAATATACCTAAATCGAAATTTAGTATATATTTCATTCTATTAAGGAAATCATTCTCTTCAACATATTTATTTGGGCCAAAACGAATGTTGCGTAAAACATCGTTACGACAACCCAAAATCACTAGTATAGGGATTCGAAATTAAAATAGATATGTAAATCCCAATACTATACAAAACATTTCCTTTCGGAAATCATTTACTATAACAACAGTGTTATAGTCCACCATTTCCTTTTATTTCTCGAAAACGTCTATTTCAACAATGAATGTTGAAATCTATGGTTTCGAATCTCAACACATTTAAAACATCGTTAGATCGTTTTAATTCTATTTCAAATATCACATTCAAAACAATTTCTTTAACATATTATTCACAATTCAAAAACGTGAATAAACTTCATTAACAATTTCATCCTTTTATTCATTTTAATTCAAAGGATTATTCACTATTCAAAAATATGAATATAACTCCATTTATAGGTTTCAACAAATTTTCTTGTCAAAATAAGTCATTTGCGAATTTATAAAACAACGTTTATAAATCCCTTTTCTATTTATCTTATAAAAACTTCTTTTTATAATTTCCATGTTAACCTATTCCAGTTTATAACCCAATTATAAACTAAAAGTTCATATTATAAGTCAAATACTTATAAAAGGATTATTTTACAAAATCGTTCTTTTTAACTTCCCAAATTATAAATCTTATAACTTATAAGATTCATTCATTTATCCAAAATCATTATTTTAATAACTTAATAAATTTTATAAACCTACTGCTTATAAAATTTCATTTATAACTTCACCGTATAAAATTCTATAAATTCCATTCAATTATGAAATTCATTTTCACTTCATTCAAACACTTATAAAAACTCGTTTTATAATGTCCATATTTCAATTTATAAATATCCATTTATAAATCTCTTAATATAAATCAATTTATATTATTCTTTTAAAACGTCTTTAAATCCCTTTATAATTTCATCATTCTCTTGATTTGTAAAATAATCAAATTTTATAAATCCTATATTTAAACTCTTTATAATATATTCAAAAATCCCAGTTTAAACTCTTTTATAAAATCATAAATTCATATTTCTCAAAAATCAGCTTTTAACTATATTCTCAAAAATCATAATTTTTATAACTTTAAAAATTATAACGTTTATTTATTTAAAATGAATCAATTCCAAACATATAGTATATTTTCAAAAAATCACTTTATAAATCATTTTAAAATTCCAAAACTTGGTCCAATGATGCTACACACCAAATGGTCAATCACGACAACAACGATATCATATATCGATATGATAATCAATCAAATATCAAAATATCTGAAATCTAATAAATACTGTTGAGGAATCCAGTTGGATCCCTCCAACCTGTTTCCTTGCATCCAAAAACATTAGCACAATACCAATTTCGCTCCAGTACGAAATTATCGCGGTATATGTTCTTATTAAATATTATCCGCTTAATAACGGCGCAATAGGGTCTCATCCGCTAAAAAATACGGGAAATCAATCAACTCCAATATATACATATGCCAATATATATGTATTGATATTATATATAATACCAATTTCACTGTTTATGAAATATTCGCGGTATATGTTTTTAATAAATAACATCCGCTTACTGACGGTGCATAATGTCTATTTTAACAATCAATAGATATTAATCAATATTCAAACATGCATTCAAATATTTTAAATCTAACTATTTAAAATAAAATCGAAACTAATTCGATTGAGTGAGAAATTCTCACCTTGATTTTAATTTCCGTTTTAGCGATTTATTTCGAATAAAATTAAACGGACGTTTAATTTTACCCAAAATTCTCACTAACTCCAAACGACTCCAAACCAACTCCATCGCGTAGTGCTCGTCCATACGATTCCAACGCAACTGGTTTCGCGTGTTTTCGACCTCGTATGAAAAGTTATGATATTATGAAGTTTATACGAATTCTTAACTTAACAATTACAACATAAATTATAATTAAAACCCACAAACACTTGCAGCCGTTGGATCCAACCTGAAGACATCAGGGCCTTAGAACGCAACCCCCCCCCCCCCCCAACCTTCTTCTTCATGCGTGCATTCAACAGACAAAGGCCGCGCAAAAGAACCCATTATCATAGAACTAGGGTTTCGATTTGCTCCGCCATCTCTCATCTATACTTCATCAAACCACTGCCATGTTGAAGCCCTCCACCTCCACTATACTCGGCCCCCACCCTATGAAGCTCGGCCTTCATCTGCACTCGAACGACGTGCATAAACTCGACACCTTCATCTCCATTTTCCCGTTGATCCACTCAACTATTTTCGATCATGACCGTTCACATCGTAGATCTCACTACCCTCTACCACTTTCATGTTGAAAGATTTTGCAATCGATGCATGGATTTGGAGATTTGGAGGGAGCAAGGTGGGAAAATTCTGGCCGTTTATAATAGGGTGGCGGCTGCAGTTGAAACTAGGGTTTTTATTTTATTTTTTAATTATGAAGGGGGTGTGGGTCTATTTATAGGAAACTGTCGAAACACTATTCATCCCGGAAATTCCTAACTCCGATTTACGCGCCGTAACCAACGTTTCTAGGGTTTACCCCGCGTTCCGGACACAATGGAACAGGTTTCGGAAGCTAATTCGGACATCTGTGCGAGTTATGGCTGTAAACGCTCAATTTAAATTAAACCGATTTAAGCGATTTTCTAGGCGTTTTAATTTGTACCGGACAAACCGTAAATCCAATTGACTTGAAATTTGAAACCTTACAATAATATCACATTACGGATCCGATGAAACTGGTTTCGTCGAAATCCGAGACTTTTTGAAAAATGGCTATTTTCACTCGTCAAATTTAAATTAAAAACGATTCGATTCGTTTCGAGCTGCCACGATCAAACGATGACTCCGATTGACACGAAATTTGAAATCCGGTAAAAACTAACTATTACGGATCCAATGGAACTGGTTTCGTTCAATTCTGAGACTGTTCAAAAATTGACTATTTTCACTAGTCGATTTTAAATATTAAAATATTCAATTTTCACAAATTAACTTTTAATTCGATTTTAAAAGTTCTAAAATATCATTCTAACTTCCATATGATAAAATAAAATTTTACAAATCATTTTCAATCATATTTAACTAAATTTTCAATTATTTCTATAATTTCACATATTAAATTATCGATTTAATTATCCAATTAAATTCAATAATTCAAATTAAAATTTATTCGACTTATAAATTCATTTATTAATATTTAAAATTAATTAAATATTCAAATTTTAATTTCTAAAAATTCCGGGTCGTTACATATTATCATCTATTTCCGCATTTAGATTTAATTATATTCCACATTACCCGATCCTAAGTAATAGCTAGCCTTATAAGTAACTTTCATGAATCCCATAAAACAATAATTCTGCCTTTACAACCACAATAATTATTGTTTGTAGCTTTCCAATTTCTAGGTAATTTAAACAAAAATTTTCAAAACTGTCTTCATTCAGTTTATTCTCAATTAATGCTATAACAGAGGGTTTGTATACATTACATATATGTAAGATATCAGATTGATTTGGAGAGGAAATCATACCTTTTACATTCCATGCAAGTATAGACATAATCAGGAAATAAAAGTAAAGGTTTAAATAGTACCTGGTACCGAAGTACTCTTACCTCTTCTTTTGTTCTCAGTGCCTTGTGCTTTTAGCCTGGTTGACATTTCATCGCAGTCTGGATTTATAGATATGTACTTATGTTCAAAAGATTTCTTCTCTTTATTCCCCTTGTTTTTACCAGTAGCCTTTATTTTTGGTATATGCAGTTCAGAAATGTCAAAATGATCAACAACATCCACCATTTCCATTTCTGTTCAAGTATTATTAGCAACTTCTAGAATTTTATTAAGAGAGATATCAAATGGGTCAGCAGCGCGAGGCATGGTTGAGTCTGACTCCTCAGCCAGTGCAGCCTACTCAGGTGGAGGGGCTGTTTCCAAATCAAGAGTTGCAGATTGTAGATGATCTTCATTATCATTATTGTTGTTTGTACTAAAGTTATCTGTAATTAAACAAGGATCTGTAATTGGTGGGGTTACAGATTCTAAAACCATCATATTCTTTTCACCCACCACTTTATTGCTCTGTGATTTTCCCCTTGAAATGATTTCCATATCAGTATGATGAACTTCTGTAGCTATGACCTGATCATCTTGATCAAAGAGAACACTCTTATTCTTTCTTCGATTGGAACTGATAACTATTTGGTTGATTTGATCATTATCCTCAGATGATGCAGTCTGTTTCTATGATATTGAATAATTTGTTGAAACAGAATTTAAAGATTCTTTATCTTGAGTTTCTTGATTATTGCTCTTGAGAACCCATGCCTATTTTGGGTTACACTGATCTCTATTGTGACAAAAATATTTACATATATTACATTTTGGCGGGACCTATTCATATTCAACCTTTTGAATAATTTTCTCTCCATTATACAAAGAAAGATAGATCTTATTGGGAAGTTCATCATTTGCAGACAGTTCTATGAGAAGGCGAGCATAATTCAATATTATCTTCATAGTTGTGGCTACATCCATTTTAATGGGTTTCCCTATGTTACTTGCCATGATGCTGAAGGCCTCTCTATCCCATAGCTTTAGATAGGGTAATCATACCCAAATCGGCATAGACATTAATAGGTCTCTGTCCATTTTCAAAGAATCAAATCACTTTCTCACTATGATGAATTTTCCATTGTAGAAATAAGGTCCATTTTTTAAAACAGAACAATCTTGAGATTCTTTAAATTTTACTAGAAAGAACCCGTTCTCTCTAGTAAAAATTTCAAATTCACCAATTGGATTCCAAACTCTTTGTTTATTTGATTTAAAAAACAAGTTGTATGGTTTGGTACACACTACATAAACAAGAATAGAATTATTCCATGATTCAGAAGCCCTTTTACATACCTCTTCCTTTACTAGACTATACATCTTATTGTTAATCTTGATTGGTGCAATATGCTCTAGATTGCATTCTTCATCATGGGGTTCTTGAGGTTGATCATCAATAATACCAGCCCAAGATTTTTGGTCTTGCTCTCTGTTCAATGAGATAGTTATCGGTTTTCTCTGTATCGACAACATTTCGCCTTTCTTTGCAATTTGGGTGGTTATATTTTGACCATCTCTACCTATTTGGTTGTCTTTATTGAGAACTGGTAGCAAATCCTGTGCTTTCTTGGCCTCTCTCCTCCTTTTTTATTTGGATTGGACCAACTTAAAATCATCATTATCCATGTTGGTAACCCATGATGGCTTACTGATGTGAAAGGCCTCGGGTGGTCTGATTAGGGAGAAATTTGAGGAAATTGGGTGAGGGAATTGATTTACCCCTAAGGCTGAGAGGAAACCCTAGATTTCAAAATTTGTTTATCAATTCATATTTACATCCATTCGTATTTTCTCTGTCCATTTCATTTGCCGTATTGCATAAAAAAATGTATAAAATAAGCATGGTTGCATCTCTCCACGTTCACTTCTCGTCTTCTTCCCTTCTCCTTCTTCAAGCCTACTCATATTCAACATTCCAAAGCTTTATATTTTCCCATTTGTTTATGCAAGTTTGGCATCGCTAGCCCTTGGCCAATACTCCACTCATCATCAACTAAGCTCACATGCAAGTCAACCTTCCTCCTCCCTACGCTCGACCTCATCAACTTCCGCCCTACTTGTCTCGCCACCTCCGCCTTCCAGTCCCTTCGGCCTCCACAAAACCCCACTTTCTCTGGCCTCTCCACCTCCTCTTCCCCATTTCTGAGCTATGCCTAAGCCCAGTGGCTCACTATACCGCTACTCTCATCGGAAGCACATTCAAATTGCATGCGTTGTCCATGATGGAGTATATATTAAGATATATGTCAAGTGCGGTCGCATATAGGTTGTAGTTATATATTTTGGATGTTATTTAAACTAAGTATGTTTTGTTTTATGCTGTAAGTTTATATTTATAATATGTTGAAAGGTGTTACCGAATATAAGATCTATATATAGTAATGAATAAGTTTTTTACTGATGATATGTATTAGAGTTTTGATTTCTTATGAATATGTATATAGGAAATGATTGAAGAATTTATCTAGCGTATTGATTATTATGTGTTTAATTTTTTTTTACAGTGAATGTTGATGTATTTATATATTAGTTTAATTCCAGTTGCATTTCAAGTATTATATAATATGTTAAACATACAATATGAATTATTATACAGTGATGATTTGGTTTTAAGTGTACATATATAATATATACATATATGATCTACAGTTTTCAGTTTTGGAGTATATTGTTTATATGTATAAGATCTGAAATATGAAAGCTATATCACTTGTTGTTATGTTGTATTTATATATATAAAGTTGCAACAGTATAAAGAAGTATTATGTAAAGCTGCTTATAACCTGTTAGTATTATAAGTATAGTGTATAAGGTAATATTATATATACATTGCAACAGTATGAAATTCTGCATTTTTGTTGTTGTGTATATATAGGTTTGTATTTTTTTCTATGATAAATATTTATTTAAAATTTGAATAGTTTATGTATAATAATAATATAAGTTGGGTTATATATTAGTCATATCCGTACACACGAGTTATATATATATATATATATATATTGCTTATCTTTTGTTCAAAGCCTGAGTTATATAAGTATATGCTTGCTAAAATGTAATTAATATATGTGTTGATCTTAATTATAAATGTTTATGTTAAAAGTACGTGAGTTTGGTTTAAAATTTTATATATAGAAACCGTGTTTTATGTGTTTGAATTTAAAATATTAATTTTGAGATATATGTTTGAATTGACTATTTAATATATATATATATACATATATGTATGTATATATATTATCAAATGAAATACGTTATATAAGTAAGTATTTTGTATTTTTTAATAAATGTTAACGCTCAAATTTAAACGCTAACATCCTGGTGTATAGGATGTGATTGAGAAAGCACCACCCGTTCGTACGGGAAACAGAAATAAGCAGAGAGTATGCAGAAAAACAGTAAGAGACACAGTATTTATAGTGGTTCGGCTTATAATCCAGCCTACGTCCACTTTAATCTCTTTATCACTAGTTTGATTACAATCCTTTACAAAATCTTTCAATTACAACACACTTCAAGTGATGGGATATGTAAAACAAGTAGCTCAAGCTTTAACAATCATCTTCAAATCCATGGTGAATGTAGATGATTTCTTCATGGAGTTCTTTTAGAAGTTTGTTGGATCTCAAAAGCTTTGAAGTAGTCTGGAATTCGGCAGAGTAATGGCGCCTGAAATTGATCCACCCCAAAGTCCTTTGAATGTTGGAGGTAGGTTGGTATTTATAGGCAAAGATTTTGGACCTAAACTCGGTCTTAACTCCTCGCCGATCTAGTTAAGTCGCGGCCGACTTATAGGAGCTCTGATATGGTCAAGCTGTGTTGATCCTTCTTCGCTGAATTTGCACAAGTCCTAAGTTGTCTCCGACTTAGACTAAGTCGCCTCCGGTCTAACGCGCTACGCTTTAAATGGTTGAACCGCTTCTCCCTTCATCTCTCTGGATCGGTCGCGATTCATCGTAGTTAGGTCGGCACCATGTGAGGCATTGGGTCGGCAATTATGTGAGGCATTGGGTCGGCAACCATGCTAAGTCGGACCCCTTTCTAATTAGCTAGGTCGGCCACCCTCTAATTAGTTAGGTCGGCCACCCTCTAATTAGTTAGGTCGGTTATCTCTTTAAGTCCTGAGCTATTTTAGGTCGGTCATTCTTGTTAGAGCATTAGGTCGGCAAGTCATGCGAATGGTTAGGTCGGCCTGCTTTTTAAGCCTTAAGCAGTTAGGTCGGTATCTCTTGGGTCGGCGCCATCTCCACACACTAGACCTGCTGAGTCGTAACCGAGATAGGGTTAACATCTGCCCCTCGAAGTATACGCCTTAGACTTAAGTCGTGTGCTTCGAAATATCTCAGCTCGGCTTCTCTTAGGTCGGTAGATCGCGTACGACTTACCAGTTAGTGTTGTTTAACATTCCTTCACCATGAGATATAAATTAGCCCCCTTCCTCCTTTTCCTTCATTCAAACCCCTGCTCAATTCCGCCATTAAAGCACCCTTAGATCTTAAAGGCAACTTTATTCAATCGATCACAAATAATCTCTGCTACGCATCGTGTAAGTGGTTTTCCTGATTGTAATTTATTGCCGATTCACATTCCTTGTTTGTTCGAACTCGAATCGCCTCCTTGCACCGAATCGCCTCCTTGCACGACGCTTCATTATGAACCCCATCGTATTCATAGTTGATGAAACTTAGGTTATGAAGTTTTGGCTTCAGATGATCGTTAATACCATGAAGGCGGTTGATCGCTTCAGGCTCGATGATCTCCAATGGCTGGGCATTGAACTTGTGACAATCTCAGTTTGCTTTGTTGGATGATTGGTTGGTGTGAATGAAGGTGGCTGTTGATGGGAAGGTTATTGGGTTAACGGGTTGAATGCCGTGAGATGGTGGTTTTCAGGGAATTTGAGTGACTCAAATTTCTGCCGACTTAAACTTTAAAACTTGAATCGAAGCCGAGTTAATCGCTCGGTGGAACTTGCCGACCTAAGCCTTTGAACCGCGGCCGTGTTAATACTTGGAGAGATCCCTATCTGTCGCTTGCAACTTAGATGACTGCCGAGTTAGGGAACTAACAAACCGGCTTTAACTTGTAAGAGATCCTTAGGTCGTGACCGGGTTAACACTTGAGCATCTGATCTCTTACCGTCTTAGTTTTATCTCGTGGGATTTTTTAGACCGTAGCTGGGTTAGGACTTTAGCCCTGAACGTGCTGACACCTAGGAGCATTGGCCTTCCTCGAGCACCTGATTTGTACTTTGAACTGTTCCAACCTTGAATTTGCTTGAATCTCATTGCATTACTCCACAGATTGTGTTAACTTGCCAACCTGTCGAAAATAATAAACAAAGAAAACCAAGGCGAAAATTTTGCCATTGACTGCCCACATCAAATGACAGATTAGTTGAGACAAAGTAATTAACTTAAATGCATTGCATGAAATGCTTGTGGATCGATCAACTAAGGCCAAATATCAATGCAAAGTATGAACAATTTGAACTAATTCGTTTGCATCAATGTTGTGCCTACATATTCAGACTTAAAACAATGACCCCTGGATTTTCACAACTAACAAATGCTTGCCAGTTTTTTTTTTTTTTTTTTTTTTTTTTTTTAATTCCAGTTATATTTGTTTATCGTCTTGTTGATCTTACACAACACCTCACACATTTTAGGAAACGTGCACCTTGATATTTGAATATATAGTTGTTTATGTAGAATGACTTCCCATCAAGGAGAAGAAGCAGCAAGTCAAGAAGAAGAAACTTTCCCGATAGCTGTTCCTATACAGAATCCTCCGGAAAGAACTTCGACTATTCTATCTTCGAGAACATTTATTCAGTTGCGTACTCAATTCGGCTTTGCTGAAGATGATGTCATATTTCCTGGACCGAATGATACTGCTGACCGACCTCCCTATGGTTTTGTCGCGGTTAATCGTCATATGTGCTTAAGTGGGGCGATCCCACCTTTCAATGACTTTCTTCGAACTCTTCTTCTTCGGATGTCAATTTCTCCGTTCCAACTTCATCCTAATGGTTACGCTATCTTGATGGGGTTGGGTGTTTTGTTCAGAAGAAATCTTGACCGACTGCCGAGCTTCGAAGAAATTCGCTACTTATGCTCGTTTGCAAAGAGCAAAGACCATCCTTCTCTTATCATTGTGAGAAGTGCAAGAAACCGCAAGCTCATTCTTGATCTTACTGAAAGTGTCCATGGATTTTTAAACCAATTTTTCTTTGCCCGCAGTCCCCCAGAGTTTTATGCTTCTTGGAGAGTAGGAAGTAAGATCATTTATTTCCGTCTTTCCACTTTCTTTTTTAACTCTTTTCGGGGTCCAAATTGCTGATCTCATTCTTTGCTTTTTTCAGCACTTCCCCTTCCCTCTAGAGATCCGATACATAGGCAGACTTTTGATAGACTGAGCGCTGTAGCCGCAGAAGAGAGAAGTATCAAGTTTCTACTAAGCGACGAATTTCTACATCAATACGGACTTCTCCACCCTTCTCGCTATACTCAGCTTTGTGAAGCTCCGACTGAAGTTCCTGATTCCCCGACTGAAGCATCGGATGCCCCCGTTACTATCAAACAACCCTCATCAAAAGAGTCTAACATCGAAGCTTCATTGGTGAAATGTTCCACCCCTACCGACATTATGGGGTCATCTAGTAAGGCGGCACTTGCCCCGATTGAGGAAGAAGAAGAACCTTCACAGCCTCTCGGGGGATTAGCTGATGTAGGAACTGAGAAAACAAGTCTCACCGAGCATGATGGTGACGATGTTTATGATGGGTTGAGCGACATAATAGTGACCTCACAGGAGCTTTTTAGAGATGACGTGTCTAAAACTATCTCTCCTATAGTTGAGGCGACGTCCCTTCTTCGACTAACACCAACACAAACACCAACTCCTCATACCCAAGCTATTATCACCTCTACACCAATGAGTGGTTTGTAGCTTAATGCGCGTAGCTTGCACATCACACAACACTTAGGATTTTTTGGCGTTTGTTCACATTTAACTTCTTTTCTCCGGAAGTTTCTAAGACTTGCCATTTTTGCCTTTTCAGATTCCTCTATGGGGCGCAGCGGCAGCGGTTCTTATTATAAAGACTTTCGACGCTATGGAGGGCGTGGCAGCTATGATTACAAGCAATACTATACCGATCCCAGAGAGACCAATGAGCAGAGAGCTGCGCGAAAAGCTGAAGAGAGGAGAAGGTATGAAGAACGTCATGAGGGAGCGGGCACGCGACATGAATCCTTCCCAAGGGATGATGATTCCCATAAACGTAAAACGCACGATGATAGGGGGAAGAGCCATATTGAGGATTCGAGAAAGCGGACCAAACTTGGCGAGGAGCACGTGCCCGTGACATCTGAGAGGCCTGGTGCCTCAGTTTCTATTGACGTCCCTTCCAAATCTCCTGCTCTTGAAGGAAGTGACATCCAAACACTTCTCAACAGGCCTTCGTACCATGTTGAAAGGGGCCCCCCGACTTTGCAGAGCCGATTCCCGAACTGGTGTTTGAGGGGGGTACGCTTCGACCTCGATTTGGTCTCCATCGACAAAGAAGCTATGTACAGAAATCTCGATGCTGTCAAGCTTGATATCGATAGAATGTCTGGATGGCAAAAGTTGGTTGATGAACTTCAAAGAGTTAATCGGGCTAACATCGAAGCAATGCTGACCATGGAAAATGACAAATCAGAATGGCAGAAGATTCTTGATCAACACAACGCTGAGATGAAGGAGATAGCCGAATACAATGAAAAACTCGAAGCTGAAGTAAAGCAGCTCAAAGATGATCTTGTCTCTTCTACTAATACTTACACCCAAAGAGAAGAGGTATTGCAAAAACAAGTGCGAGATGCGCACGCCAGCCAGAGGGACGCTGAAGCTAAAGCTGAGAGGTTGGAACAAGCTGTAGAGAACCACCGCACTGATGTCACCCAGTTGCAGAATAAACTGAGCGCCCGGGACATGGAGATTGAAGCGCTAAAAGCCCAACTTGCTCAGACCGAAAAAGATCGAGATGAGGCCATGGCTGGCAAAATTGCAGCCGAAGAAACTGCTCAGACCATGGAAACCGATATCAATTCGACTTTATTCGATTTTTATTTACATTGTGTCTTGGGACGCGGCAGCCTCTCTTTTCTTGGTCCTAAGTATGAAATCACCCTGGCCGAGGTGTGGGAAGCTGCTCTTAACATGTTTAAAGACGCCGGGTATGGCGATGAAGATTTTGAGGCGCGTTACCTGGATGAGGGAGCTCGCGCTGCTCTTGCGAAGGGGCGAGAACAACTTGCCAGGATGAGAACTGGAATGGCGGAAGAGGAACGTTCTGGAAAGGAATTAACGCTTACTTCCTCTGTCCAACCTCCAGTTTCTCCTGTGGTTGACATCACGGGTTCTAGCTCCTCTACTCCGCCTGCAACTAAGACAGTAACTGAAACTACAAGTGCACAAGGCGGGGATGAAGGTGGTGAAAGCAACGAAGCACAGCGATATGAAATCAGCCTCAGAGATCCAACTGCCCCAGGTAAACTTGACACCGGACCAGCCCAAGTGGTGAACTGCTCGTTCGCTCCTTGTGAACTTGACGATCTTCTTGATTATTTTTCAAATGTCAATGAATTCCCGACTTTTGATTATTCCTCAAATGTTAATGAATTCCCGACTTTTGACGAGCCGTCATCCCCTCTCTTTTCGAAAGATACTGATATTTTAAGTTTTTTCTCCTTTGTAGAGAAAGCACCGAGTCAAACTCAAGCTTCTTCTCCCCCGGTGATCCTTCCTCCATCTCTTCAAGTGGCGCCTCCTTCTGCCTCGCAACCTGGGTCACAAGAAGAACAAATAGAAGCTCTCCATGGCCTGGATGATCCCATTGCTTCGCAAGAGCAAAAAGATGAGGGACTTGAGGGAGGTGACATATCTCCGGAGCGGACTCCTTCTGACGATATAACTTTATCTAAACTTGTCACTCCAGGAAGTGAGTCTTCCTCAAAGAGGAGAAGGAAGCAAGGAGCATCAAGGAGGAGAGGGAAGATAATCACTGCCACTGAAGAGGAGCCAGAAGTTGGGCCAGCTGCGCCTACCTCTCCTTCCTCCCTTATACCCACTGGCCGACCTGAAAAGCTGGTCATTCGGTCGGGTAAAGGGTCCAAAGGCAGTAAAAAGAAGTGAAGACTTTAGCTTTTTGTCTTTTGTATGAACTGGCCGAGAGTTGTGCGGGTATCGGCCCCCGCTTTTATTTTGAGAACCTGTATCTGCATTATAGTTGAATAAAATGATTCTTCGTTTGTACAAACTTCTGTTTGAATTTGAGAATGCATTTACTATTTATTTTTGCACAAGTTTGTTTATATAGTGTTGCAGCGGGCTTATGGTATGTTGCTTGAGTATTACTCTACTGATGCATCTATACTACTATACCATGTTGCCCCCATACCTTAAGCTTGCTGCAATATTTTATACTTCGAGGGGACTTGCACTCTTATTTGCTAAAGAATAATTATTTTATTCTTTAAAGAAAATTTTTATAGAGTACAACTCCCTTCGTATAAGTTTTTACGCTTGGTCGTTCGAAGAAATCACTTTTTTCTTTTGCTTATGTGCATATTTCATCAAGTGAATTCCTCTATGTGGTAAAGCGGACCTCTGAAGGGTACTTTAACTTCTTTTCTTTTTACGATCATTTCCCATAGTAGGCAAATTACTTTTCCTTTGAAAGTTAAAGTACGCTTTTGATGAGGATTTTTTTTTATAGAAAGTTGTACCTCTGAGGAGGGATTTTTTCACGTTTCAACACTTGGAAGTTTTATTTCAATCTCGGTGAAACGTGTACCTCCAAAGAGTTATGCTTTAGAAATCCTTTTCACGTTTCAACACTTGGAAGTTTTATTTCAATCTCGGTGAAGCGTGGGTTTCCAAAGAGGTCTTTCTTCTTAATTGTGTTCCCGGGAGGGGGTTGTACCTCTGAGGAGGGATTTCTCACGTTCCAACACTTGGAAGTTTTATTTCAATCTTGGTGAAACGTGTACCCCCAAAGAGTTGTGCCTTTGAAGAAAGCCTTTTCACGTTTCAACACTTGGAAGTTTTATTTCAATCTCGGTGAAACGTGTGCTTTCAAGAAGGTCTTTGTTTTTGCATTTCAACTTTGGTGAAGTGAAATTCCGAAGAGCGGTTGCTACACTTCAACTCCTGGCGAAATGGGCCTCCGAAGAGGGCTTTTATTTTGTTTACATTTCAACTCTGGTGAAGTGAAATCCCGAAGAGCGGTTATAACACTTCAACTCCTGGTGAAATGGGCCTCCGAAGAGGGCTTTTATTTTGTTTACATTTCAACTCTGGTGAAGTGAAATCCCGAAGAGCGGTTATAACACTTCAACTCCTGGTGAAATGGGCCTCAGAGAGGATTTTCATCGCCTGGAAGTTACTCTCTCATGGTTGGAGGGTCATGACTCCTCCAATCTTTTTTTTGTTGAGTAGAGAACTTTCTTTTTTGTGGCGTATGACCCATTAGAGGTCTTTTTATCCTCCGAAGAGTTGCGCCTCCGAAGAGGACTTGTGCCGCTGATGGTAGCTTTGGTTGTTCCTCTGTTCACTTGCTTATGCCTTTTCAGCGATCCTCTTTTTTTTTTTTTTTTTTTTCTTTTCAAGTTTTCATTCCCCTTTCTCTCACAAGTGGCTTGTTTAATCCAAGGAAGTGTACTTCATTGTCAGGCAAGTTCGTGAGAACGGGCACTAGCTTCCTAATTGGATGTTTGTTCGTTCAAACAATCTCAATTTATTAACAAGGGCTCGTTTCTATCGAAATCATAAGCTGTTCAATTGAAGCATTTCCTATCTAGGATTTGAATTCGGGGCCTTTATGACTTGAAATTTGTTTGCTGAATGATGGTGAGAATCACTCGGTCTTATTATGCGCAAGTTTCATTTCCATTGTCTGCAAAAATTTAAATTGACATTTCAGCAATACATTTTATGTATTTTTATATCGAAAACAAAGCAAACATATAATGATAATAAGGAACACAAGATTTATAGTGGTTCGGCCATGAAATTGGGCCTACATCCACTTTATATTCTTTCATTATTTACTTGCATCAGTTTCACAATTGCTTTCAATTACAAGAATCATACATTCATAATTCTTTTTACAATGTTTCAACAAAATTTTCAAGTAAAGTATGGACGCAAGTGGTTGCTGTTCCATGCCCTTGGAATTTGATCTCCATCAACAGTGGTGAGCTTGAATGTGCCGTCGAGAAGCTTCTGACCTATTACATATGGTCCTTCCCAATTTGGTCCAAACACACCTGTCGCGGTCATAATTCTTTTCAGGACTAGATCTCCAATTTCAAAGCTGCGTTGACGAACTTTGGAATTGAAATGTCTGGCTATCCTTTGCTGATGAGCTGCAACTCTGAGGTTAGCTTCATCTCTTTTTTCATCAAGGAGATCCAGCGCTTCAAGTTGCAGCTTTTCATTTTCTGCTTGATTGAAATGGATTCTTCTGTGTGAAGGGACCTCTGTTTCAACCGGGATCATTGCTTCCGATCCGTATGCTAACGAAAAAGGAGTATGCCCAGTTGCAGTTTTGTGAGTAGTTCTGTATGCCCATAGTGCAAGTGGTAGTTTATCGACCCAACCACCTTTTGCTCTTTCGAGTTGCTTTTTGATGGTTGATTTGATGATCTTGTTCACTGCTTCCACTTGCCCGTTTGCCTGCGGATGAGCTACTGCCGAAAAGCTTTTCTGGATTTTGAATCGTTTGCAAAAATCCTGGAATTCCTCACTTTCAAACTGAGTACCATTGTCTGTGATTATTTTCTGAGGCACACCGTATCTGCAAATGATATTCTTGGTCACAAAGCTTATCATTTTCTTAGAAGTGATAGTAGCCAATGGTTCAGCTTCAGCCCACTTAGTAAAATAATCAACCGCAACAATAGCATATTTAATCCCTGATTTAGCAGTTGGTAGCGGCCCAATGAGATCCATTCCCCAAATTGCAAATGGCCATGGACTGATCATCTGTGTGAGTTCGGTAGAAGGTGCTCTAGGAATTTTGGCATATCTTTGGCACTTGTCACATTTTCGGGAGTAATCTGCGGCATCCCGATTAATTTCTGGCCAAAAATATCCGTATCGGAGAATTTTCTTTGCTAATGTTTGACCACCTGAATGATCACCGCATTCTCCTCCATGCACTTCAGTTAGGATTGTTTTGGACTCTTCCCGGGATACACATCGAAGCAATGGCATTGAGAATCCTCGTCTGTATAATTGACCATCCTGGATTATATATCGAGAAGCTTTTCTCAGTAGCTTTTGTCGTTCTTTAGAGTTTTCTGGTAAAGAGCCATTGAGTAGATACTTTGTTATTGGAGTCATCCATGATTCTTGCTCTTGCGACATACTCATAACCCAATCGATATCCATTTCATCAATGCTCGGATTTGACAAAACTTCCACTGGAACTAACCCTAAGGATTGGGCTTCGCCAGAACTTGAGTATTTTGCGAGAGAATCTGCTTTCATGTTTTCTTCTCGAGGAATATGACTTATCGTGTAATGGTCGAATTCACATAAAAGTTCCCAAGCCTTTGACACATAAGCGGGCAGATTTCCTCCTTTCGTTTGAAACTCCTTCTTGACTTGGCATACTATAAGCTGAGAATCACTGAAGATCTGTAACGCTCGAATGTTTAGTTCTTTAGCAATTTTCAAACCAGCAATCAGAGCTTCATATTCTGCTTCATTGTTTGTTGAAGGAAATTCTAATCTTAGCGCATAGCATAATGACCGGCCTTCAGGAGTTTCAAGAACAATTCCAGCACCTGAACAGTAATCATTTCTTGCGCCATCTACAAATAACTTCCATTGGGTTGGGGAGTTCTCGATTGTTTCTTCCTCGCTGTTACCCTTGTCTGTAAATTCTGCAATAAAATCTGCCAAAGCTTGTCCGTTGATCGCTTTTCTAGGATGATAAGTGATGTCATATTGGCTCAATTCAATATTCCACTTTAAAAGGCGGCCCGAAGTCTCAGGGCGAAACAAGACTTGCTTTAAAGGTTGATCAGTGAGGACTTTGATAGGATGAGCCTGGAAATATTGCCTCAACTTTCTTGAGGCAATCAATAGACAATAGGCGAGTTTTTCCAACTTGGAGTAATTCATTTCTGCCCCAGTGAGTCTTTTGCTGATATAGTAAACTGGATGTTGAATCCTTTTGTCTTCCCGTACCAGCGCTGCACTTAAAGCATGAGATGAAACTGCCAAGTATATAAGGAGATCCTCGCCATCGCCGGGCCTAGAAAGTATTGGAGGCGTTTCCATATGTTTAATCAATTCTTCAAAGGCTTTCTGGCATTCGGGAGTCCAGTCAAAGTTTTTCTTTCCTTTCTTTAGAGCGTCGAAGAATGGAATGCATTTATCAGTAGCTTTGGATATGAACCGACTTAAGGCGGCAATTTTTCCATTGAGACTTTGCAATTCCCTCTTTGTTTTAGGAGCTTTGACTTCTTTTAAAGCAGTGATTTGAGCTGGACTAGCTTCAATGCCCCTAGCGCTCACGATGAAACCCAAGAATTTTCCAGATTCTACCCCGAAAGAACATTTTAAAGGGTTAAGCTTCATTCCGTAACTTCGGAGGATTGCGAACATTTCTGCTAAGTGTTCGATGTGATCCACTGCTTTCTTAGATTTTACTAGCATGTCATCAACGTAAACTTCCATAGTCTTTCCCAACTGCGGTTTGAACATAGCATTGACCAGTCTTTGGTATGTTGCCCCCGCATTCTTCAACCCAAAGGGCATAACTCTGTAACAGTAAAGACCGACATCGGTGATAAAGCTTGTGTCCTCCTGATCTGGCTCATGCATCATGATCTGATTATATCCGGAGTAGGCATCCATAAAAGACAACAATTCATGACCCGCTGTTCCATCTACCAGTTGATCGATCCTGGGTAATGGGAAGCTGTCTTTGGGACAGGCCTTGTTTAGATCTGAAAAGTCGATGCACACTCTCCATTTACCATTGGCCTTCTTAACCAGCACTGGATTTGAAACCCAATTTGGATAGGTAGATTCTCTGATGAAATTATTCTCCATGAGCCGGTCAACTTCCTCTTTCAATGCTGTCGACCTTTCTGGACCTTGGATTCTTCTTTTCTGCTTTACTGGCGTGAACTTTGGGTCAATATTCAGAGCATGTACCGCAACTTCTGGGGATATTCCGCACATATCGGCATGGGTCCAAGCGAAAACATCCAGGTTTGCTTTCAAAAAAGATATCAAGGCATTCTGAACTGACACATTAAGTTGTGAACCCACATTCAGCATCTTGTTTGGGTCCTTCAGATCAACGGGCACCGGTATCGTTGTTTCTGCTGGTACCACCCTACTCTCCCCCGCACTGGCCTTTCTAGGATCCATCACTTTTCGTGCCCCGCTATGCTCGCCAGTGCAGGGTCCGCCCTGTAGTTGCTATAGGGTTGGTGTTTTGATGCGGATTGGGGTTGCCGCATCTTTTCCCATTTCTCTTTTTCTTGACTCTCGCAGCTCTGTCCAATAACATTCTCGCGCAACATTTTGATCCCCTTTTATAACTCCTACTCCATTGTCAGTAGGAAATTTAATAGTGAGGCACCACGGGGCTAGGATAGCCTTGAATGCTGCGAGTGTTGGACGGCCAAGAAAAGCATTATAAGCAGAATATTCATCGATGATCACAAAAGTTTGTCTGCGGACCACTTTCCTTTCTCCTTCTCCAAGTTCAACAGGTAGATCAATGGTCCCAACTGGTTGCTTTGGCTCCCCAGTGAAGCCAACAATCTTCTGAGATGAGGCTTGCACATCCGCCATCGGGATTTTCATCTGGTCAAACGTTTTCTTGAAGAGGATGTTGCAAGATGCGCCGCAGTCAATAAGAACTCTTCTGACAATAGCCGGTCCAATACCGGCCGAGATGACTAACGGGTCCAAAGTAGGGGCCTCAATGCCCGTGGAATCTCTAGCCCTGAACACAATATCATCATTAAAAGTCCTTTGTTGTTTCAGGGGTGTAGAGTCCTCTAAAACAAAGACATTCTCTTCAGTTGGCACATGTTTCAGAGCTCGAGTGTACCTCTCCATTTCACCCCAGCTTCTGCCTGCTGGGTGGGGTCCTCCTGTGATGACATTAATAACTGGCCTTCCAGATTCATGTCCTGCGGCCTTCTCATTTGTCCTGGGCTGATGAGCAAGAGCTTGTTGCCCCTGACTTGACGAAGCAGGATCATTACCACTCTTCTTCACAAATTGCTGCAGCTTATTTTCTCTTAGCAATTCTTCGATTATATTTTTCAATTGACGGCAGTCGTCTGTGTCATGACCAGGCTGATTATGGAAGCGACAGAACTTCCCACTTTGCACAGCTTTTCTTCCGGTTCTGAGAACAGGAGGTTTGGGATACTCAAAAGAATCTTTTGTAGCCAGGTAGATGCGCTCTGGTGTCTCTAACAAAGGAGTATATTCTGATGGCTTGAAGGATCGAGGCTTCTTTGGGTTGTGTTGTTTCCTTCCATCATTATTTTCTCTTTTCTGTCCCACAGATCCATTCTTACGTGGCGCAGCAGTGTTGTCTTCAGCTTTCTCTACTGTTGCCTTTGCCGGGACAGGACGGCTTTCCAAACGCATGAATTCATCCGCCTTTTTGTAGAACTTTTCCAGAGAATTTGGCTCCTTCATGTTCAGCCACTTTCCGAATTCACTTGACTTATCAATAGCTCTCATCAAATAGGTCAAGACCATGCGGGGTTCTGCATTATCCACCTCAGCTAACGCTATATTAAAGCGATTTAAAAAAGACTTGATAGTTTCCCCCGGATTCTGTTCCAAACCGGATAACGACAGGATGTCTTTTGCCTTTGAAGCATATAGCCTAAATTGCTCTTTAAATTTCCTGGTTAGGTCTGAAAACTGATCGATGGACCGGACAGGTAGTTTTGTGAACCAAAGCAGAGCTACCCCTTCCAAATACACAGGAAAATAGCGGCATTTTATCTCGTCAGAAGCTCTGGCACCTGTCATGTGCCAATCATATTTGTACAGGAACTCATTTGGATCACTTATCCCTTTGTAAGCTGGAATGGTCGGAGGGACGAACTTCCTTGGGAATTCAGCTTTTAGGATCTTTTCAGTAAACGGAGTCTTGCTCGGAGCGAAACCCCACTCTTTCTCATCTTCGACCCTTTGCATACTTTCTTTCATAATCTGTCGAACCATACCAGAAAGATATTCTTCGTCATTCCTATTTCTGGATCCTCCAGCCTCAGGCAATGTCCGTTCAAAGGGGCTAGCAGCCCTTTCGGGAATGTTTCTAGTTTCAGCATCATGGACATTACCGACAAAGTTCCTTTCATTATTCGCAGGTTGACGGTTTGCCCCGAGCAAATCGTTTAACCTATTCAGAATCAGAGCATTCTGAGCATTCTGAGCTTCCAATTGCGCGTTCTGGGCATTTATTTGCTGATTCAACCCAAAGATAGCAGCGTCCAATTCCGCTTTTGAAACTCCAACAGCTGGAGTGGCTTGATTTGGTGTTGGGGAAGCGGAGGTTCCCTCTTGAATGTTTGCAGATCTCACAGATTTACTTTTCCTTCCAGGAGCCATGATTTCGGATAGACTTCTGGTTCTTAAAGAAACTTTATCTACAAATCTTTCTGAAGCAATGATGATAGATGTCCTGAGTTCAATTCTCAGTGAAAGCACCAAAATGTTAACGCTCAAATTTAAACGCTAACATCCTGGTGTATAGGATGTGATTGAGAAAGCACCACCCGTTCGTACGGGAAACAGAAATAAGCAGAGAGTATGCAGAAAAACAGTAAGAGACACAGTATTTATAGTGGTTCGGCTTATAATCCAGCCTACGTCCACTTTAATCTCTTTATCACTAGTTTGATTACAATCCTTTACAAAATCTTTCAATTACAACACACTTCAAGTGATGGGATATGTAAAACAAGTAGCTCAAGCTTTAACAATCATCTTCAAATCCATGGTGAATGTAGATGATTTCTTCATGGAGTTCTTTTAGAAGTTTGTTGGATCTCAAAAGCTTTGAAGTAGTCTGGAATTCGGCAGAGTAATGGCGCCTGAAATTGATCCACCCCAAAGTCCTTTGAATGTTGGAGGTAGGTTGGTATTTATAGGCAAAGATTTTGGACCTAAACTCGGTCTTAACTCCTCGCCGATCTAGTTAAGTCGCGGCCGACTTATAGGAGCTCTGATATGGTCAAGCTGTGTTGATCCTTCTTCGCTGAATTTGCACAAGTCCTAAGTTGTCTCCGACTTAGACTAAGTCGCCTCCGGTCTAACGCGCTACGCTTTAAATGGTTGAACCGCTTCTCCCTTCATCTCTCTGGATCGGTCGCGATTCATCGTAGTTAGGTCGGCACCATGTGAGGCATTGGGTCGGCAATTATGTGAGGCATTGGGTCGGCAACCATGCTAAGTCGGACCCCTTTCTAATTAGCTAGGTCGGCCACCCTCTAATTAGTTAGGTCGGCCACCCTCTAATTAGTTAGGTCGGTTATCTCTTTAAGTCCTGAGCTATTTTAGGTCGGTCATTCTTGTTAGAGCATTAGGTCGGCAAGTCATGCGAATGGTTAGGTCGGCCTGCTTTTTAAGCCTTAAGCAGTTAGGTCGGTATCTCTTGGGTCGGCGCCATCTCCACACACTAGACCTGCTGAGTCGTAACCGAGATAGGGTTAACAATAAATATATATATACATATTCAGAATATATAGTGTATATATGTTTGATTTCATATGTGTGTTTTAATTTAAACTGTGATTTTTGAAAACCATATATATCTATATTTAATTAAATATATGTTTGGATTTAGAATATGACTTTATATACAGTTATATATGATTATATATATAAATTCACTCATACCATTTGCCATCATTGATCCAGTTCTGATTTGATTTCGTTAATTCCAATTTATAAGCTTTGTTCGTCGAACCGTGTCCATCTAGCGTTGGTTTAGAATTCGTAGCCCATTTCTTTGTCAAATCTATCTAGCCTCTAAAAGTGAGTTATCACTCATGGTTAACGTTCTTATATTTATTAAATTTGATTTCAATTGAAACGACAATTGAAATATGCTGTTGTTAGTTATTTGCATTGCTATACATATGCAATTATTTGTATCTTTTCACCTATGACATCTGACACCATTATCTTTTATTAATATTGATGATATATGTCTGTTGTATTTTTATCATATCTTTTATCGCTCTGCAAGTTCCCTGTTAGTATAAAATTCCCTATGGGTTGAAATGATACATACCCGAACGATCTTGTAGAATAGGAGAAAATTGTTACGGGTTGAAATGATAAACCCAAGCGATTTTCATTGAATTGAATTTGGGACTATGGGTTGAAAAGATATATACCCGTAAATAATTAAATTGCGGATTGAGATGATAAATATTCGTATCACTTGACCATAGGATAGAAAATTATATATAGACACCGTTGGTCTATATATATATTTTGAAATGATTTCCAAGGTTTTGGAAAGAAATATAAGGTTTTAATAACTATTGATTTTAGGATATTATATGTATAAATGTATTTTATATATATTTAAATTTTAGAATTTTAGAATTATATTTTTTGAAAATTTTAAAGTTATAAATTAGTTTCGAAATTTTAAATTTTAAGACTTTACTTATAAAATTTTACTATTTTAAATATATATATATATATATAAGTTTTAATATAAACATATTTAATAATAAGCTATAATTTATTAATGTTTGGTTCAATTTATAATAATAGTTTAAGTATTTATTTAAAATTATATTTTCAAACATAGAGTTTATAATTATTTTTAATAAATTAAGGTTCGGAAGATAGATTTGAAATTGATTTGAAATGGTATTTAATTAAATCGAATTGAAACTTATTGAATTTGAGATTTTTAAAGGATATGATTTTACAAGTTGAATTTGATTTGAAAATATAATTGAATATTTCAAGTTTAAATAAATTAAAGGAATAGTGATTTGAAATTTAAGGTTTTATTTAAATGATATTGGATTTATTAAGTGAATATTTCAAAACTAAATAACAATGAAGTTGAATTAAGATATATATGAAATTATCAAATTTAGTTTTGCAAATGTCGAATATTTAAAGCTTTGAAATATATCGAAAGTGGAATGGTTTATTTTGTGGTTCAAATCTGTATTTGAAATCGATATAATTTGAAATGGTTTATTGGAAAACTGAATTGAGTAGAAATTGAGGACTGAATTAAAATTGAATTTTGAAATTCGAGTTGATTTGAATCAATTTGTGAAATTTAAGAGAGCTATTTTAATATATAGAGTATTTTAAATATATTTAAACTATTTATATATTTTACTTTATAATTTTTTTAATATAATTTTTTTTAATATAAACTTTTTTAATATAAATTATTTATTATTTAAACTATTTTATTTTATAAAACTATTTTATTATATAAACTATTATATAAACTATTTTATCATATACAATATTTTCTATATCTAAACTGTTAAATGGAAGTGTTATGATTTCAAAGTATTATGATTTCCAAATTATGATGTTTCTAAAGTGTTATGATTTCTAAGTGTCATGATTTCCATGTGTTATGATTTCCAAAGTGTTATGATTTTTAAAAGCGTTATAATTTTGAAAGAGTGTTAATTTTAGAAAGAGTTATGATTTTGGAATGAATATTATTTTAAGTGAGAAATGATCTCGAATTGATATGGTTTTGAAATGGATATGACGTTTTGGTTTTGAAGTATAGAGTATTTTGAAATGACTGTAATGTTATAATAATGTTTGGTTGTTAAAGAGACCGAGATCGGTTATTGTCATACTCTCTGGTAATACCAAAAACCACATTAACAACTGTGTATGCGGTGGAGATTCCAGAATAAAGTAGGATGGTAACGACGATCCTATATAAGGTATATATGTGGACCTGACTCCCGTGATTTAGCTTAAGGTGGCTAAAACAGAACCAATTGATGGACCAAGTGAGGTAGACCCTCCGATCGGACACACACCTTCGATGCCATTCTATTACTTTGTGATTGATTGGGTGCACCCCTCTGATTTTTAAGAGTGTGGATCGAGTTGGACAGTAGTTCCAGCTATGCGTTACCAACAGCCCGGAAGTGTAATTGGTATATCTACCCTAGCATTGCCTAGCTGTGCCATGTCACCTACCATACCGAGACCACTACGAGTTTGTTTTGTACCATACCTATGGAGTGCCCTCTAACGACGCCTAGTACGGGAGAGATTACAGTACTGCATAGATTATGGAAATATTTAAATGTAATAAGGGGGATATGGGTAATGCCCTAACGCTATTTTAATAGTTTACTTTGCTATAGACATTAATATAATAACGTATCTTACTACATAGTAGTATTTTCACGGTACTTAGAGGATGGTTATCAAAAACACCCTTTGAGTTACTTGTATTTCAGTAGATATTTCACTTGAGTTTGATTTATTAATATAAGAATGTTAATCCCGGCTCGAGTGTTTTGTGTTTTTGCTTTACGCTTAGGTCAAACTTAGTGTCACAGCATTCGAAACTCACCTTTGGAGTTAGAGATTCGCTTAGTGATCCATCTATCAATTCAACTTGCAGTTATTTAGTTGACTCCTGTGATATATTCTTATCTTGTATTTGACTATTGTATTGAGACTTCTATGTATTCGAAACTTCTGTTGTATCTTATTTAACTCTGTTATGTATATATAGTAGCTTCATGAACTACTATTCATTTGTTTCCACTGCCTATATTATAATACTCCGTGTCTATGATTATATGATTTATTTATTTACTGTATAGGCTGAGTTTTGCCAAATATAAATTGACAATCTGATATTTTAAACAATTTAATTCCGACATATGCGGATGCGAATGGCACGAAATACCAAGATGTTACAGTTGGTATCAGAGCTCTAGTTTCGGCAAAACTTAGCATATGTAGTAGATTTAATTACAGAATCACCTTCGTTCGAGCTTGAATCTCTTCCGCCTTGAATTGGTTTCCTTCGAATTTTGGAACGTTCTCTCGGCTCCAAAACTCATTCTTGTTTCTACATATTCATGTTTTCTTGATTTTGGAGTATCACATAGTTCCACTGAATGGTTTGTAACGGGGTGAAACTCCTTTATAATGGGCATTGGTTTACCGAAGATTTTTGTATCCTCGGTTTAGGTGCTGCTATCTCTTGCTATGTCTGAATCCTATCTCTTGCGATCGAATATTGATTTGCTTCAGAATTTTCGCTCGGTCTTATTATTGAAGTCTCGGTTGACCCGGATAAGGTCACCCGCGATAAATATCAGTATATCCATCTTTCTATTTCGTGATTTGATTATCTGGTCTTCGATTCAAACCTATCTTCGAGTTAGATTTCTCTTCGATTTGAGTTCCTCTAATTTGGATCTCTATCTTTATTTTGAAATCCATTTCTGGAATCACCGAGTGAGGGAGTGTATTTGTAATTTATATAAATTATTTTATATGTTGGGTTGGTTGAGTTGTTAATGTTGATTTGGGATTTCGATCGATTCATCTGATCAACGTAATCGATAGGAATTTCAAAACACTTAAACAGAGCAAACCGACACAATAAATTCTATGATTATATATATATTAGTATAAATTTTTTGGAATTAAAAGTTAATTGAATTGGTTTTGATTTTCAATTATTATTCTGCAAATCGTTGAATATTGTCATAAATAAATGGAATTATAAAAAACATGGTTTAGAAACTGTTTTGGAAACTTAATTGAATTTAAAATTTAGAATTTGATAACTTAATTTCTAGTAATTCTAAACTTTGATTTTAAAATTTTGAAAATATATATTATTGAAAGTATTTTCGAATAGAAATCGTTTCCAAAGAATTTTAAATGTTTAAATCAATGCTCCCCTTTTTTGTCGCTGGAAAATAATTTTGTTGATCGCGGCCGCATCATCGACATTCATTTTCGAGTTTTGAAGTGGAGAGACCAATTTGTAGCTTTGCTACACTTTTGTTTTGGAAAATAAATTGATTTAAATTTCTTAAGTATGAATTGATTTATTATATATATATATATATATATATATATATATATATATAAGTACATGATTTTTGATTTGATTTGATATACATACATACATATACATATACATATACATATACATATACGTATACATATACATATACATATACATATACATATACATATACATATACATATACATATACATATATATGTATGTATGTATGTATGTATATATATCTAAATGGTTTGAAGTGAATCGGAAAATTAATTCTTAAAATTTCTTAAAGGATGATTTCAATTATAAATGAAGCCAAAATTTTAATTAAATATTTAAATTTTGAAATAATTGAACTGGGAATAGTAATGAATAAATTAATATAATTTAAGAATAATTAGGATTCGAATTATAAGTGAAATTTACTCAAGTGAAATCAAATGGATTTAATAAATAAGATAAATAAAATAAATTTTGTTTTGAAGGAATTTTAAATTTTAAATTAAATCAACTTAATGAAATACCTTGAATTTAAAATCAATCGTTGAATATAAATTAACTTAAGTTGAAATCTATATTGTTTTATATTAATATTTTATTTTATTTTCAATCTATTTTCTTTCTGCTTGCCTCTATTCTCATACCTCCTTCCTTTTCGGGGACGAAAAGTTTTGAGTGGGGGAGAGTGTAACGACCCGTATATTTTATAAATTTTATTTAACATATTTAACTGAATTTTTATGAAATTTTAAATAATTGAATTTGAAAATAATAATTTGATATTTGGCATACGTCTATTTAAACATAACAAATGGTAAATTTTCATAAGATAATATGGAAGTTTATTTTATTCTGAAATTTTGTTTAAATTCAAATCATTTAAATTTGATGATATAAAAATATTTTCCAAACCTGAATATTTTTATACAATAAATTTGTAAATCATCTTCTGAGTGAGACGTCATATTTCATTTATTTAAATTTGCACAGCTATTGCTCTGTCTATCTTAATTCTGACGTTTTAGCAGCATTTTCGATACCGACTATCGATTTTGATTGCATAATCATGCCACTGATATCTATATACCATTTTGATCGTCTCGTCGTACTAATCTCCGTAGTATATTTGATTGTGTATTTTGGAGTCCAGTGTGTGACGAAATAAGTGAAACGATCGATCATATTGACTTTGCAACCAAGACCTTTTCGGCTTCCTGTAACCCTTACTATTGAGATTCCAGATTTCAACAGTCATTTGACTTTTGCTATTCATATGATATCAATTCATATTTACATCCATTCATATTTTCTCTGCCCATTTCATTTGCCAATTTGATTGAAACAAATATATAAAATAAGCGCAATTGCATCTCTCCACGTTCACTTCTCGTCTTCTTCCCTTGTCCTTCTTCAAGCCTGCTCATATTCAACATTCCAAAGCTTTATATTTTCCCATTCATTTATGCATGCTTGGCATCACCGTCCCCTTGGCCAACACTCCACTCACCATCCTATAAGCTCACGTGCAAGCCGACCTTCCTCCTCCCCATTCTCCGCCTCATCAACTTTTGCCCCTACTCATCTCGCCACCTCCGCCTTCCAGTCTCTTTGGCCTCCACAAAATGCCACCTGCTCTGGCCTCTCAACCTCCTTTTACCCATTTCCAAGCTCTGCCTAAGCCCAGTGGCTCTCTTTGCTACCACTCTCAATGGAAGCACATTCAAATTGCATGTGTTGTCCATAATGGAGTATATATTAAGATACATGGTCAGGTGCAGTCACATATAGGTTGCAGTTATATATTTTGGATGTTATGTAAAATAAGTATGTTCTATTTTACACTGTAAGTTTATGTTTATAATCTATTGAAAGGTGTTATCGAATATAAGATCTATATATGGTAATGCATAAGTTTTCAACTGATGATATGTATTAGAGTTTTGATTGTTTATATGTATGTATATATAAGAAATGATTGAAGAATTTATCTAGCATATTGATTATTATGTGTTTAATTTTTTTTACTATGAATGTTAATGTATTTATATATTATTTTAATTCCAGTTGCGTTTAAAGTACCATAGAATATGTTGAACATACAATATGAATTATTATACAATGATGATTTGGTCTTAAAGCGTACATATATAATATGTATATATATGATCTATAGTTTTCAGTTTTGGAGTATAGTTGTTTATATGTATAAGATCTGAAATATGAAAGCTATATCAGTTATTGTTATATTGTATTTATATATATATATAAAGTTGCAAGAGTATAAAGAAGTATTATATAAAGCTTCTTATAACCTGTTAGTATTATATGTGTAGTGTATAAGGTAGTAAGGTAGTATTATATATAAAGTGCAACCGTATGAAATTCTGCATTTTTGTTGTTCATATATGTATAGGTTTGAATTTTTTCTTATGATAAATATTTATTTTAAATTTGAATAGTTTATGTATAATAATAATAATATAAGTTGGGTTATATATTAGTCATATCTCTACACACGAGTTAGATATATATTGTTTTGCTTATCTCTTGTTCAAAGCCTAAGTTATATATATGCTTGCTTAAAATGTAGTTTATATATGTGTTGAACTTAATTATATGTGTTTATATTAATAAGTTTATGCGTTTGGTTTTAAATTTTATATATAGAAACTGTGTTTTATGTGTTTGAATTTAAAATATTAATTTTGAGATATATGTTTGAATTGATTATTTAGTGTATATATATGTAGATATTATCAAATGAAATAAGTTATATATGTAAGTATTTTGTATTTTTTAATATATATGTGTGTGTATTTATTTCAAAATATTTAATGTATATATGTTTGATTTTATATGTGTGTTTTAATTTAAACATTGATTTTTAAAAACCATATATATATATATAATTTAATTTATGTTTGGATTTAGAATATGACTTTATATAGAGTTATATACGGTTATATATATATACATACATATATATATATATATATAAGTTCACTTATACCACTTATCATCATTGATCCAGTTGTGATTTGATTTCGTCAATTCCTGTTTATCAGCTATGTTCGTCGACCGTGTCCATCTAGTGTTGCTTTGGAATTCGTAGCTTATTTCTTTGTCAAATCTATTTAGCCTCGAAAGGTGAACAATCGCACACGATTAACGTTCTTATATTAATTAAATTTGATTTCAATTGAAACAACAATTGAAATACGCTATTGTTAGTTATTTACATTGCTATATATATGCTATTATCTGTATCTGTCCACCTACGACATCTGACACCATTATCATATATTTATATTGATGATATATGTCTGTTATATTATTATCATATCTGTTATCACTCTGCAAGTTCCCTGTTAGTATAGAATTCCCTATAGGTTGAAATGATAGATCCCCAACGATCTTATAGAATAGGAGAAAATCATTATAGGTTGAAATGATAAACCTAAGCGATTTTCACTAAATTGAATTTGGGGTAGCGGGTTGAAAAGATATATACCCGTAAATAATTAAATTACGGATTGAAATCATAAACAATCGTATCACTTGACCATAGGATAGAAAATGTAATGACCCAGGATTTTTGATAATTTAAATTTGAATATTTAGTTTATTTTAAATATTAATAAGTGAAATTTATAAGTCGAATAAATTTTATTTCGAATAATTGGATTTAATTGAATAATTAAATCGATAATTTAATATTTGAAAATACAGAAACAATTGAAAATTGGGTTTAATATGATTGAAAATGATTTGGAAAATTTTATTTAATCATGTTGAAGTTAGAAGATATTCTAGAACTTTTAAAATCAAATTAAAAGTTAATTTGTGAAAATTGAATATTTTAATATTTAATTATCGATTGAAAAATAGCCAATTTTTGAACAGTCTCGGAATTGGACGAAACTAGTTTCATTAGATCCGTAATAGTTTGTTATTATGGGATTTCAATTTTCGTAGCAATCGGAGTTGTCGTTTGATCGTGGCAACTCGAAACGCATCGAAATTGTTTTAATATTAATTTGGCGAGTTAGAATAGTCATTTTTCAAACAGTCTCGGATTTCGACGAAACTAGTTTCATCGGATCCGTAATGTGATATTATTGTAAGGTTTCAAATTTCGTGTCAATCGAATTTATCATTTGTCCGGGGCAAGCGAAAACGCATCGAAATCGGTTTAATTTTAAATCGGTCATTTAATTCCGTAACTCGCACAGATGATTGAATTAGCCCCCGAAACACATTCCATTGTGTTCGAAACGCAGGGTAAACCTTAGAAACGCCACCCGGCACGCTTCGTTTGGAGTTCGGAAAATCTGGGATGAATAGTGTCGATAAATTTTCTATAAAAGCCCCTAGATTATTTCATTTTTCACTAAAATCCTAGAAACTAGGTCAGGCCGCCTCTTATACAATCAATGGCCAGAAATCGACTTCGTTTCCTCCTCAATCACTCTCAATCTACAAGGAATTACGCGAAGTGTTCAACACGAAAGTCGAAGTGCTCGACGAGAGCTTCGATTCCATACGGTGATGATCGACAATAGAGCAACGAGGGGATCGCTAGAGAGCCGCGTTCATCACAGGTTGTACATGTGTTTTCACGTGAAAAGGGGGGCCGAGGTCAGGGGGGTTGCGGCCGTGGGTGAAGGCGACGTAGAGCTGCAAGTTGGTGGTCCTTGATCTCGTTCTAATCGAGTCTAGTGGCTGTAATTCTTAACCCTAGATGATGAGTGTTGGGTTTGGGCTTGCGTACGCGACCTGGGAAGAGGAAGACAAAGATGGACGGTCTGATGATGAAACTTGAATTTGCACAGCTGTGATGAGCTTGGGTTAAAATTAATAATATAAATGTTGTAATTTATATATTAAAATTCGTTTAAACTTTAAAATGATGTAACTTATTCATACGACGTCGAAAACGCAGGAAACGAGTTGCGTTGGAATCGTATGGATGAGCATTACGCTATGAAGTTGGATTGGAATTGATTGGAGTTAGTGAAAATTTCGGGTAAAATTAAACGCGCGTTTAATTTTATTCGAAATAAAAGCTGAAACGAAATTAAAATCAAGGTGAGAACTTCTCACTCAATCGAACAGTTTCGATTTAAATTTTTAAATAGTTAGATTTAAAATTTTGCTTGAATATATGTTGAATGATGATTGCAGTTACTGATTGCTATTTGATTGTGATATTAGATATAATAGGATATATCTATGTATAGCAATACATATATATATTGGCATATGTATATATTGGAATTGATTTCCCGCATTGTATAGCGGATGAGACCCTATTGAGCCATCTATTAAGCAGATAAATTTTATAAATCCCATATACCGCGATAACTCCGTACTGGAACGAAATTGGTATTGTGCTAATGTTTGTGGATGTAGGGAAACAGGTTGGAGGGATCCAACAGGATTCCTCAACTGTATTGATTTATTTACAGATATTGTGATATTTGTTGATTATCATATCGATATATGATATTTGGATGTCGGGATTGACTATTTGGTGCTGTTGCATCATCGGATCCATTTTTAAAGTTTAAAAGTAACGATTTTGATTTTTAAAAGGATTTTAAAGCGATTTTTCAAAGTATATGTTTTTATTAAATTTTGAATTGATTCATTTTAAATAATTAAAACGTTATAAACTTTTATGTTATAGAAATTAAGATTTTTGAGAAATATAACCGAAGTGAGATTTTTGGAAATAAATAGTTAATTAATTTATAAATTGGTTTAAATTGGAATTTTTGAATTATTAAAAATGATGTGTATAAAAGACTTATAAAATTGATATTTTATAAATTAAAAATATTGAAATATTAAAACGAGTTTTTATAAGTGTAAAAATGAAATAAAAATGAATTTCATAAGTGAACGGAATTTATAGATTTATAAATTGTGAAGTTATAAAATGAATAGATTGTGTGAAATAGAAGATTTATAAGTAATTATCTTATAAATCGGATTTTGGCATTTAAATGAGAGATAAATGGAATTTGTTGATAATGAGATTTATAAATTGAAGCTTATAAATAGAAAAGGAATTTATAAACATTGTTTATAAGTTCGAAATCAATTGAATTTGATAAATTGAATATAGAAGTTTATGAAAGGTAATTTATTTGCGATTTTGGATAGCGAATAAATTCTTGAAAATAAAACGCATTGTAAATATTGAAATGGGATTAGTGAAGTATATTCACGATTTTGGACAGTGAATATATTATTAAGTAAAATGGATATGTTTTGGGAAAGCGATATTATTAAAAGAAGTTGATTATTTTAACGACGTTTTAAAATGTGTTAAATATCGAAATCATAGATTTCAACATTCATTGTTGAAATAGACGTTTTGAGAAATAGAAGGAAATGGTGGACTATAACACTATTGTTATAGTAAATGATTTCCGAAAGGAAATGTTTTTGTATAGTATTGGGATTTATATATCTATTTTAAATTTTGAATCCCTATACTAGTGATTTTGGGTCGTCATAACGATGTTTTACGCAACATTCATTTTAGCCCAAACAAATGTGTTTAAGTGAATGTTTTCCTTAAAGAATAAAATATATACTTAATTTCGGTATTAAGTATATTGAAGATTTTCCAAGTGTTGAAAATGAATGGATTTGTGAATTACTTTTTATTTAATAAGTATGGAAATGTTTTCCAATATGAACTGAATATTTTGGGACTTTATCTTTTAAAGATAAATTGAAAATGAATATTAGAAATCGATTGGGAAATTGTATATTCATAGATATTTTGGAATTGTAAATTCACTAGGGAATTTATAAAAGAAAAGTGGAATTTGTTTAAAAATAAACGTTGATTTATTTTTGAACTATGGGAATAAATTTACGGATTTGGAACGTAAATAAAAAAAGTAAATCAGTAAGGATTTATTTGATTTATTTAAATGAACCATTTTAAATTTAAAATGGATAAATAATTGGAAGTGTTTGCATTTAAGGAAATTGATTTGAACTTTGTTTTCAAATGGTTAAAGTGTGGAAATTATATATCTAGTAAAGATATTTTGGAAAGTAAATAATTTGGGAAATTATTTGGAATATGGTGATGTTGAGCATACCTATTGATAGTTAAATATCCGACGATCAATATTTACCTTTAAATAGGTATTTGTTGTGAATTGCTTGAATTTGAATGCCACACTTATTTTTAAAATAAGCGCTCGCTATTCGGTTTAGCCGGGAAAGGAACTTTGGGTCGTATAACCCATTCCGAATATGTGATACGTCGTTATGGATTGCATTTGAAGACCGGTGTTGAAGACCAGGTATTTGTGAAAACGATAGAATGACCTATCGATTGTCTCTGCACCGTTAGCTACGGTATGAATATTTCCTTTGTGATGGGAAATTCGATCAGGTTTGTGAATACCCGATTGCAGGGACTTCTTTGGAAGTGCCTTCGGTTACGTTCGATCCCGGAACATACTTGTATGGATGTGTGTCTTACATTACCATTTGAGATGTAAAGCTGGTTTCTATCAAATATAATTCTGTTGGTGGCGGAGAATTTATTCTCTTAGCTTAACACCATTCTTTGAGACGTACGAGCTCAGAGGTTATGTAGTTGATGGTTACTAGTGATACATTCCCAAGTTGGTAAAGTGGCATATAAGTGCTATTGAGCATTTGTGAATTGTAATGACCCTAGATTTTAATTTAATTTAAATTAATAATTAAATGAAATTTTGAATAAAAAATTTATAAAATTAATTATAAATAGTGATGTGAGTTTCCCCGAGTTCAAATATATTCTATATAAATCATTTAAATTTTTGAATATTGTATATATATGTATATATGTGAATATATATATATATATGTATATTTGGGTATATATGAGTCAATTTGAAATTATAAAATCTTGTGTGTGTATATATATATATTTTGATTTGAATTTAAATCTCAAATAAATGGTTTAATAATAATAAATACAAGACAATAAATAAGAAGTAAATAAAATATAAGATATAATAATATAAAGTAAATATATATATATATATATAAATATAAATATCTTAATCTCATATTAATAAATCAATACAAAATAATACCAATGGAGTAGTCTACAAAAGTAATAAGAGTAAAATAAAAATAGAAGTTCACTTATTTTGTAAAGTAAAATAATTCATAATTAAGCTATGAATAAAAAAAATAAGAACATTGATATATAAAATATAATCAATAAGGATTCAAAACAAATAAATAAGCAAAGTATGAATCAAAACAAAGTAGAACATAGAAACAAATTTATTAAATCTAACAACATGTTATTCATTAAAATTACAAAGCAATATATATACTCAGCTGAAAATAAGAAGTAAGTAAAAACATTAACTAATAACTTAATAACATAATTAAAATAGAAACTTATTTACATTATAAAGTGCTAATTTATAACCAATATATTCAAGTGTGAACAATAAAAAGACAAGTATCTAAAAGCAAATAACAAACAAATAAAAACATATCAAGTACATAAGCAAAATAAAAGTATATATTTTTACATAAATAAACAAATGCATAAGAAAGAACAAAATAGAATATATTGGTACCTATATAAGTTAAAGTTATAACCAAAAACAAAACAAATCAAACATAATAAATACAAACAAATATAAATAGTTTTAGTATGTAGCTTGCAAAATAAAGAAATCAAATAGAATACAAAGCAGGTTACAAAGCTAAATAAATAAACATATAATAACAAAATATGAAACCAGGTTAAGTAATAAAGCAAGCCAAGGCAAGTGGAATCTTATCTGTAAAGTTTAATATGCAAGACAAGTTCATTCTTTCAAAAGCAAAACAAATAAAGTATAAAAAAGAAATGTAGCAACAAAGGTGTCAGACCTTATTTTATACAAGTATGGTAAAGAGTAGTAATGCAAGCATGCCTAGTATTGTACAAACACTATTTTATCACCCTGTAGTTTTCCTATAAATCAACTTCTCCTTCCCTTCAGCTCGTTCCTGCAAAGCTAATAATAAACTGAAGTAAAAACCCTTTCAAACATAAACAAATTTCAACTTAAATAATACAATCAACTCGAGCCAGAGATCAAAGAAGATGTGCTCTGTGCCCTGTTCAAAAAGATGCAGCTCTGTTTAATTTCTTTTGCCAGGTGAGTAACATCACCTTTCTAATCTAAAAATGAATATGGTTACATTTTCTATGATAATTATTTTTGTGATATATATGTATGTTTCTCTGCATATATGGATGGATGTTATACACTTGTTGAAATCTCTGGAACAAACTGTTCCAGTTTTCAAGTTGAAGTTGATTCAAAGTTTATTATTATTATTATTTCCTGATAACTTTTAAAATTTCAAACATGATAAGTTGAAACCTAAACACCATCTAGATTTTGAAAACAAGTTTAAGTAGTTTAGTTTGAAAACTTCCTGTAAGTAAGAAAAATATAGTTGAAACTTAAATAATGGGATAAATCAAATGTCGTGTTATATTGATTCTGGTATATGCCTCGAATCATCTTTGAAAAGTATGATTTTTAAAATAAAAATCCAAATTTTAAATGTTGAATTGCATATGAATTTGGAGATTGCCTGGAAAATGAGTTTTGGCCGAACTCTGATGATCTATGGAGTCGTGGTGGTCGAGCTTCCTCCTGGAGGTGGAGGAATGATCAGTGGCCCTAGGAAAAATACTTGGAGGATGAACGAAGCTTTGTGGTGGCGGCGGGAAGTGATCAAACTTCGGTGACCTAGTTTTGGGGTGGCCGATATTTTCTACTCGCGCGACGTCAACGATGGATCGAGTGTTACGCGGTTCCGTGGTGAGGTAGAGGGAAGATTGATGACGCTATGGACGGAGTTTGGTGGTGAATGGTGGTCGGAGTGTCGAGCGAACGACGTTGACAGGTTGGGCTTTCGTTTGCAGTTCGAGTTCCAGGTTTGGGAATTACCACTCGATTTTGATGTGAAGTTGTTTTGAGTGTTTTGAGGATCGGGATCGTATGGATGGTCGTTAGTCGACTGCTGGGTGATCGACTCTGGTGACAGAAGTTTGCCAGTGGCGAGTGCACGTGCACAGTTGATCGTGTGCACGTCTGAGTTTTTGGGTTCGGTGACGTTTTCGAGCATGTGGGGTTGGAACTCGGGGTCGAGTGCGTGAGAACGACGAATAGACTCGAAGCAGTTTTATAACTTAAAGAAAAAGAGAGAAAATATAAGAAAGGAAGAAAGAAAACTGGGACGAGGAAAGAAGAAGGGAAAGGAAAGGGTATGGGCCGAGAATAGATGGGTCGGGAAAAGAAAAAAAAAAGAAAGAAAGAAGAAGACTGGGGAGAAGAACAGGATGGGTGGGAGAGAGAGAGACGTGGGGGAAACAAGGTGGAGACACAGGTTTCACCCGGGTAAACCAAGTGTTTGCCTCGGGTCGGTTTTCTTTGCAAATCAACTTAATGAACTTTTAAGTTATTTTGCTAAGTAAAGATTTGTAATAATAAAACTGACTATGTTGTCAGGTTTTTAGTTAAGTTTTGATTTAAAACTTATGAAGAAAGTTGGAAAATGTAAAGTGTTTAATTAATTTAGGTAAGTAAATTTAAAAATATAATTAATTTATACTTGTAATTTAATAAATAACTTAAGGTTAAATAAATTTGTAATTAGAAATTGATAATTATAATCTCGTGTTTAATCAATTTTAAACTTAAAATTTTAATTTAATTTCTTAAAGTTATATAATAAATAATAGTTAACTAATTAAGGGATAAATTAAGGATAATTAATATGGTTAATAAATTAAAGCAATTAATTTGAAGATAATTAATCAAAGATTAATTAATTAATGTAAATGGTTAGGGATGATCACTTGTTGGAATTTTATTAAAGTAAATGTTAATTAATCAATTAAGGGTTAAATTATTAATTAAAAATAATTAATTAAATGGTGAATTAAATAATTAAAAGTTAATTAATTTATCATTAATGATTAATTAATAAATGATTAAAAATAATAATTAATCAAAATGATTTGTAAAATTATTGATGTTAATTAACCAGGATTAGAAATTCATAAGAAATTAATCTGATTTGAATAAATCAGACAATTAAATGCTTGACCTTACTTAGGGATGATCGTATTATATATGATGCCTTGAATTAATTGTCCTGTCTGATCTGTGATATTTTATTCTGTGGTTTGTGCCGTGTATGATTTATTCATTTATTTACATCTGCATATTATCTGTGAATCTGTGAATGGGCGATAAGCTTTATAGCTATATCGCTTATCAACTATATTTCTATGTTTTAAATCTGTGAAGATTGAATGATGTTGCACTATTGTGTTAAAACCCTGGACCACACCATACACACACAAATATAGATTTCACGAGGAAATCGATTAAGTCACAGATTTTGAAATGATTTATAAAAAATTGAATATTTGAATTCAAACGTTTTGGAAATGGAATCGGACTAAATGTGAAAAGCAATTGAAAAGGAAATTTCAAAGATGGAAATTTATTTTGAATAACAGGATTAAGTGTTGGAATTTAAATACTTTAAATTAAATTTGAATTCAATATTCAAATTGAATTCTGTATTTTGAAACTAGGGATTAATGATATTATACTAGTCATTATGAGTTAAATCATTTTTTTTAAAAGTATTATTTTTGAATTTGAATTTAACCCAAGGATTTCAACTCGTATAAATGAATCAGATTTCCAAAATGAAAACGGTTGTTTTCAAATGATAAACACTCTTAAATAAGAACTGAGATTCCAGTTAATTAGGGGAATTTCAAGATTGAATGGAGAAATGATTTTCCTAAGTTATGAATGAATTCTTTTTGAAAGCTATGAATTAAATCTGTTTATTTTTAACAGATTTAAATTGATGATTTGTTTAAATCAAATTGAAATGAAATTGTTTTGAAGGCTATAAGTTAAATCTTTGATTTAGAGATTTAACGAGTTAATCAAATTGAAATGAAAAATTATTTGGAAAATCTGTGAATGAATCTTTTGTTTAAAAGATTAAAATGTGAAAATTGTTTAAACCGTTAAAGGTTGTGAAAATGAATCTTTTTGTTAAAGATTGAAATGGTAAATTGTTAAACCATTTGAAAGAAAAACTTTGGATTTTTAAGTTGTGACTTAATTGAAATCCCAATATCCATATGTTTTTGAACTATTTCGCTCACTATTCGGTTTAGCCGGGAAAGGACCTTTGTGTCGTATAACCCATTCCGAATATGTGATACGTCGTTATGGATAGCATTTGAAGACCGGTGATGAAGACCGGGTATTTGCGAAAGCGATAGGATGACCTATCGATTGTTTCTGCACCGAGTCGCGCCGGTATAGAAACTCCCTAAGTGATGGGAAATCCGATCGGGATTGTGAATATCCGGATTGCAAGGACTTCTTTGTAAGTGCCTTTGGTTCTGTTCGAACCCAGAACAGATTTGTATGGATTGTATGCCTGACATTACAAGTTGAGATATAAAGCCGATTTCTTTCAAATATATTTCTGTTGGTGACGTAGAATTTATTCTCTTAGCTTAACACCCTTCTCTGAGACGTACGAACTCAGAGGTTATATAGTTGAAGTTATCAGCGATATATTCCCAATTTGGTAATGTGACATGCTGAGTGTTGCTGTAAATGATCATTGTGTTGATTATTTGTGATAGGATCATTTATTTGATCGTCTATCTTGGCGATCATCTCTATGATCATTTGTTGACCCAAAGCATGGCTTTTGTATAAAGTATGTTTTTGTGGACGAGACTTCGTCGAGCCTCACACCCCGTGAATGGTCAAAACAGGAAAGAAGCAGCAAGGTTATGAGGGGTAGCGCCCTTTAGGATGTGTGCATTTCCTTCTGGAAAAGGGTGGTATCATGGTATGGAGCCCAGATACTTACTCATGTTGAAAACACTTTGTTATGATTGTGTGAATTGATTAGAGAGCTCTCGGATAAAGGTCCCAAAGGACCGGGGGATGGCATATTCGGTCAGTTGTTACTCAGTTAGGGGTAACCCGGCCTTGTGTTGGTAGAGATCCGGTTTGGTTCTCGGGGATGTCCATCCAGAGGCATTCTCAAGTGGCAATGGGAAGTTCCTTGGCCTGATCATTCGTTGGAAATCCAATTCCCAATACGAAACCCTGTACGGTATTAGTTGTAGGACCTGCCATTTACTTATGGTGGTCACCACTGTTTAGATGGTAGCTATAGTAGGCATACGATAATGGTCGTATGATGGCTAAGATTTATATTCTACTTTCGAAATAAATTTTTTCCTACACTATGCACTAGTAATAATATCAAATGTTTCTTTTTAATGCGTATCAAGCATCTTTGACTATCATAAGGAGAAATCTCCTCCGATTCTGCGTTTGCATTGTGTGTGTGTGCGGGAGGCCTTATGGTAGTCTCATTTTTAAAAAGCATTGCGAATTGACTTTAGAATTCTTTCTTTGATTGTTTTTAAAAGATAAACTGTTTTTGTTGCTCACACCAGTCCCACGACTGATCCGGAGTTTATTGTTTTCCTTCCTAAACTCTGGGTGCTCATTATATTTCTACACGAGCAGTCTAGAGTTTGGTTTTTCAGATAGTTAGATATAGTGGATTATCTGGAGTTAGTTCAGTCTTTGAACCGCACCAGACTTACCTAGCTTGGTGCATTATTATGGGGAGTTCGAGCTTCTGCTGGATTGATTATTGGAAATGGAGTTACAGTTCCGATTTGGAGTTCTTCGTTGAAGACTATCTTAGAGTTATTTGTTCCGCTGTTAAATGTTATCTATTTTCTTTCCGCTACTATTTTATTGTATCATATCTCTGTTGTATATTGATATCTATTGGATCATCTGTTGTATCAGATATTGTATCAAAGCTGTATATCAATGTATTATTCTTTTATTCCGCTGTGGTATTTACTTAATGTTGTTATAAGCTCCGGCGAATCAGATTTGAACGGTCGAATCTATGACATTCGAGTACGATTTGAAGTATGGATGTCGATTTTCAAGCGGGCAAAATCCGAAACGTTACATGTGGTATCAGAGCTAAGGGTTGAACTTTAGCTCAGGAGTGTAACACATTAAGTAACTCATTAGAGATAGGGTGAAGTAAATCCTAGAATGAGTAATCCTTAAGATATCCGTTTGAATGCCTCAGTAAATTATCTTACTATTCACTGATAGTAAGTATGAGTGCAAGAAGAAAACGAGATAGGGGACGGGGAAATACGACTATAATTGGTCAATACTCTATAACAACAGTGGAAATAACTTTCTCAATCTCTTTTTGATTCGTTTCCAAATTCTTTTGATTTCTTCGTACCAGCTACAAGAAGAAGTTTTGGTGTGGTGATGCTCTACGAATCGTTGTAGGAAATTCTTACTTCGTATCTTCGTCGGTTTCTTATCAGCATTTTGATTTAAACCTTAATGAATATGAATTTGAAATTTGAATAAATTAGAAATTTTAAATTGAGTTTAATTGATTAATGGAACATGAAGGATAAATTAAAATTGTATCGACAAAATGATTTTTGTTTAAAACCAAAATTTGAAATTCTATTATAATTTCTTGTATCTATTGTTGATATTCTGATTTGGTGAGCCAAATGCAGAACTGATATCCAGCTTGATCTGAAAAGATATTTCTTCTATCTTTCGTCTATCTCTGTATTGTTTTCGTGTCTGCGAATTTCGAGGACGAAATTCTTTTAAGGGGGGAAGTCTGTAACGACCCTAGATTTTAATTTAATTTAAATTAATAATTAAATGAAATTTTGAATAAAAAATTTATAAAATTAATTATAAATAGTGATGTGAGTTTCCCCGAGTTCATATATATTCTATATAAATCATTTAAATTTTTGAATATTGTATATATATGTATATATGTGAATATATATATATATATATATATATATATATATATATATATATATATATGTATATTTGGGTATATATGAGTCAATTTGAAATTATAAAATCTTGTGTGTATATATATATATATATATTGATTTGAATTTAAATCTCAAATAAATGGTTTAATAATAATAAATACAAGACAATAAATAAGAAGTAAATAAAATATAAGATATAATAATATAAAGTAAATATATATATATATATATAAATATAAATATCTTAATCTCATATTAATAAATCAATACAAAATAATACCAATGGAGTAGTCTACAAAAGTAATAAGAGTAAAATAAAAATAGAAGTTCACTTATTTCGTAAAGTAAAATAATTCATACTTAAGCTATGAATAAAAAAATAAGAACATTGATATATAAAATATAATCAATAAGGATTCAAAACAAATAAATAAGCAAAGTATGAATCAAAACAAAGTAGAACATAGAAACAAATTTATTAAATCTAACAACATGTTATTCATTAAAATTACAAAGCAATATATATACTCAGCTGAAAATAAGAAGTAAGTAAAAACATTAACTAATAATTTAACAACATAATTAAAATAGAAACTTATTTACATTATAAAGTGCTAATTTATAACCAATATATTCAAGTGTGAACAATAAAAAGACAAGTATCTAAAAGCAAATAACAAACAAATAAAAACATATCAAGTACATAAGCAAAATAAAAGTATATATTTTTACATAAATAAACAAATGCATAAGAAAGAACAAAATAGAATATATTGGTACCTATATAAGTTAAAGTTATAACCAAAAACAAAACAAATCAAACATAATAAATACAAACAAATATAAATAGTTTTAGTATGTAGCTTGCAAAAGAAAGAAATCAAATAGAATACAAAGCAGGTTACAAAGCTAAATAAATAAACATATAATAACAAAATATGAAACCAGGTTAAGTAATAAAGCAAGCCAAGGCAAGTGGAATCTTATCTGTAAAGTTTAATATGCAAGACAAGTTCATTCCTTCAAAAGCAAAACAAATAAAGTATAAAAAAGAAATGTAGCAACAAAGGTGTCAGACCTTATTTTATACAAGTATGGTAAAGAGTAGTAATGCAAGCATGCCTAGTACTGTACAAACACTATTTTATCACCTTGTAGTTTTCCTATAAATCAACTTCTCCTTCCCTTCAGCTCGTTCCTGCAAAGCTAAGAATAAACTGAAGTAAAAACCCTTTCAAACATAAACAAATTTCAACTTAAATAATACAATCAACTCGAGCCAGAGATCAAAGAAGATGTGCTCTGTGCCCTGTTCAAAAAGATGCAGCTCTGTTTAATTTCTTTTGCCAGGTGAGTAACATCACCTTTCTAATCTAAAAATGAATATGGTTACATTTTCTATGATAATTATTTTTGTGATATATATGTATGTTTCTCTGCATATATGGATGGATGTTATACACTTGTTGAAATCTCTGGAACAAAATCTCCGGAACAAACTGTTCCAGTTTTCAAGTTGAAGTTGATTCAAAGTTTATTATTATTATTATTTCCTGATAACTTTTAAAATTTCAAACATGATAAGTTGAAACTTAAACACCATCTAGATTTTGAAAACAAGTTTAAGTAGTTTAGTTTGAAAACTTCCTGTAAGTAAGAAAAATACAGTTGAAACTTAAATAATGGGATAAATCAAATGTCGTGTTATATTGATTCTGGTATATGCCTCGAATCATCTTTGAAAAGTATGATTTTTAAAATAAAAATCCAAATCTTAAATGTTGAATTGCATATGAATTTGGAGATTGCCTGGAAAATGAGTTTTGGCCGAACTTTGATGATCTATGGAGTCGTGGTGGTCGAGCTTCCTCCTGGAGGTGGAGGAATGATCAGTGGCCCTAGGAAAAATACTTGGAGGATGAACGAAGCTTTGTGGTGGTGGCGGGAAGTGATCAAACTTCGGTGACCTAGTTTTGGGGTGGCCGATATTTTCTACTCGCGCGACGTCAATGATGGATCGAGTGTCACGCGGTTCCGTGGGGAGGTAGAGGGAAGATTGATGACGCTATGGACGGAGTTTGGTGGTGAATGGTGGTCGGAGTGTCGAGCGAACGGCGTTGACAGGTTGGGCTTTCGTTTGCAGTTCGAGTTCCAGGCTTGGGAATTACCACTCGATTTTGATGTGAAGTTGTTTTGAGTGTTTTGAGGATCGGGATCATATGGATGGTCGTTAGTCGACTGTTGGGTGATCAACTCTGGTGACGGAAGTTCGCCAGTGGCGAGTGCACGTGCACAGTTGATCGTGTGCACGTCTGAGTTTTTGGGTTCGGTGACGTTTTCGAGCATGTGGGGTTGGAACTCGGGGTCGAGTGCGTGAGAACGACGAATAGACTCGAAGCAGTTTTATAACTTAAAGAAAAAGAGAGAAAATATAAGAAAGGAAGAAAGAAAACTGGGACGAGGAAAGAAGAAGGGAAAGGAAAGGGTATGGGCCGAGAATAGATGGGTCGGGAAAAGAAAAAAAAAAGAAAGGAAGAAGAAGACTGGGGAGAAGAACAGGATGGGTGGGAGAGAGAGAGACGCGGGGGAAACAAGGTGGAGACACAGGTTTCACCCGGGTAAACCAAGTGTTTGCCTCGGGTCGGTTTTCTTTGCAAATCAACTTAATGAACTTTTAAGTTATTTTGCTAAGTAAAGATTTGTAATAATAAAACTGACTATGTTGTCAGGTTTTTAGTTAAGTTTTGATTTAAAACTTATGAAGAAAGTTGGAAAATGTAAAGTGTTTAATTAATTTAGGTAAGTAAATTTAAAAATATAATTAATTTACACTTGTAATTTAATAAATAACTTAAGGTTAAATAAATTTGTAATTAGAAATTGATAATTATAATCTCGTGTTTAATCAATTTTAAACTTAAAATTTTAATTTAATTTCTTAAAGTTATATAATAAATAATAGTTAACTAATTAAGGGATAAATTAAGGATAATTAATATGGTTAATAAATTAAAGCAATTAATTTGAACATAATTAATCAAAGATTAATTAATTAATGTAAATGGTTAGGGATGATCACTTGTTGGAATTTTATTAAAGTAAATGTTAATTAATCAATTAAGGGTTAAATTATTAATTAAAAATAATTAATTAAATGGTGAATTAAATAATTAAAAGTTAATTAATTTATCATTAATGATTAATTAATAAATGATTAAAAATAATAATTAATCAAAATGATTTGTAAAATTATTGATGTTAATTAACCAGGATTAGAAATTCATAAGAAATTAATCTGATTTGAATAAATCAGACAATTAAATGCTTGACCTTACTTAGGGATGATCGTATTATATATGATGCCTTGAATTAATTGTCCTGTCTGATCTGTGATATTTTATTCTGTGGTTTGTGCCGTGTATGATTTATTCATTTATTTACATCTGCATATTATCTGTGAATCTGTGAATGGGCGATAAGCTTTATAGCTATATCGCTTATCAACTATATTTCTATGTTTTAAATCTGTGAAGATTGAATGATGTTGCACTATTGTGTTAAAACCCTGGACCACACCATACACACACAAATATAGATTTCACGAGGAAATCGATTAAGTCACAGATTTTGAAATGATTTATAAAAAAATGAATATTTGAATTCAAACGTTTTGGAAATGGAATCGGACTAAATGTGAAAAGCAATTGAAAAGGAAATTTCAAAGATGGAAATTTATTTTGAATAACAGGATTAAGTGTTGGAATTTAAATACTTTAAATTAAATTTGAATTCAATATTCAAATTGAATTCTGTATTTTGAAACTAGGGATTAATGATATTATACTAGTCATTATGAGTTAAATCATTTTTTTTAAAAGTATTATTTTTGAATTTGAATTTAACCCAAGGATTTCAACTCGTATAAATGAATCAGATTTCCAAAATGAAAACGGTTGTTTTCAAATGATAAACACTCTTAAATAAGAACTGAGATTCCAGTTAATTAGGGGAATTTCAAGATTGAATGGAGAAATGATTTTCCTAAGTTATGAATGAATTCTTTTTGAAAGCTATGAATTAAATCTGTTTATTTTTAACAGATTTAAATTGATGATTTGTTTAAATCAAATTGAAATGAAATTGTTTTGAAGGCTATAAGTTAAATCTTTGATTTAGAGATTTAACGAGTTAATCAAATTGAAATGAAAAATGATTTGGAAAATCTGTGAATGAATCTTTTGTTTAAAAGATTAAAATGTGAAAATTGTTTAAACCGTTAAAGGTTGTGAAAATGAATCTTTTTGTTAAAGATTGAAATGGTAAATTGTTAAACCATTTGAAAGAAAAACTTTGGATTTTTAAGTTGTGACTTAATTGAAATCCCAATATCCATATGTTTTTGAACTATTTCGCTCACTATTCGGTTTAGCCGGGAAAGGACCTTTGTGTCGTATAACCCATTCCGAATATGTGATACGTCGTTACGGATAGCATTTGAAGACCGGTGATGAAGACCGGGTATTTGCGAAAGCGATAGGATGACCTATCGATTGTTTCTGCACCGAGTCGCGCCGGTATAGAAACTCCCTAAGTGATGGGAAATCCGATCGGGATTGTGAATATCCGTATTGCAAGGACTTCTTTGTAAGTGCCTTCGGTTTTGTTCGAACCCAGAACAGACTTGTATGGATTGTATGCCTGACATTACAAGTTGAGATATAAAGCCGATTTCTTTCAAATATATTTCTGTTGGTGGCGGAGAATTTATTCTCTTAGCTTAACACCCTTCTCTGAGACGTACGAACTCAGAGGTTATATAGTTGAAGTTATCAGCGATATATTCCAAATTTGGTAATGTGACATGCTGAGTGTTGCTGTAAATGATCATTGTGTTGATTATTTGTGATAGGATCATTTATTTGATCGTCTATCTTGGTGATCATCTCTATGATCATTTGTTGAACCAAAGCATGGCTTTTGTATAAAGTATGTTTTTGTGGACGAGACTTCGTCGAGCCTCACACCCCGTGAATGGTCAAAACAGGAAAGAAGCAGCAAGGTTATGAGGGGTAGCGCCCTTTAGGATGTGTGCATTTCCTTCTGGAAAAGGGTGGTATCATGGTATGGAGCCCAGATACTTACTCATGTTGAAAACACTTTGTTATGATTGTGTGAATTGATTAGAGAGCTCTCGGATAAAGGTCCCAAAGGACCGGGGGATGGCATATTCGGTCAGTTGTTACTCAGTTAGGGGTAACCCGGCCTTGTGTTGGTAGAGATCCGGTTTGGTTCTCGGGGATGTCCATCCAGAGGCATTCTCATGTGGCAATGGGAAGTTCCTTGGCCTGATCATTCGTTGGAAATCCAATTCCCAATACGAAACCCTGTACGGTATTAGTTGTAGGACCTGCCATTTACTTATGGTGGTCACCACTGTTTAGATGGTAGCTATAGTAGGCATACGATAATGGTCGTATGTTGGCTAAGATTTATATTCTACTTTCGAAATAAATTTTTTCCTACACTATGCACTAGTAATAATATCAAATGTTTCTTTTTAATGCGTATCAAGCATCTTTGACTATCATAAGGAGAAATCTCCTCCGATTCTGCGTTTGCATTGTGTGTGTGTGCGGGAGGCCTTATGGTAGTCTCATTTTTAAAAAGCATTGCGAATTGACTTTAGAATTCTTTCTTTGATTGTTTTTAAAAGATAAACTGTTTTTGTTGCTCACACCAGTCCCACGACTGATCCGGAGTTTATTGTTTTCTTTCCTAAACTCTGGGTGCTCATTATATTTCTACACGAGCAGTCTAGAGTTTGGTTTTTCAGATAGTTAGATATAGTGGATTATCTGGAGTTAGTTCAGTCTTTGAACCGCACCAGACTTGCCTAGCTTGGTGCATTGTTATGGGGAGTTCGAGCTTCTGCTGGATTGATTATTGGAAATGGAGTTACAGTTCCGATTTGGAGTTCTTCGTTGAAGACTATCTTAGAGTTATTTGTTCCGCTGTTAAATGTTATCTATTTTCTTTCCGCTACTATTTTATTGTATCATATCTCTGTTGTATATTGATATCTATTGGATCATCTGTTGTATCAGATATTGTATCAAAGCTGTATATCAATGTATTATTCTTTTATTCCGCCGTGGTATTTACTTAATGTTGTTATAAGCTCCGGCGAATCGGATTTGAACGGTCGAATCTATGACATTCAAGTACGATTTGAAGTATGGATGTCGATTTTCGATCGGGCAAAATCCGAAACGTTACATGAATTGAAGCACAGCTTTTATATAAAGCATTGCTTTGTGAACGAGACTTCGTCAAGCCTCACAGACCGGTTGTGGTCGAAACAGGAATCATGGCAGCAAGGTTATTTGGGGGTCGCTCCTCCATAGGGTATGTCATTTCCTATTTGGATTATAAGCGGTATCATGGTATGGAGCCCAGATACTTACTTTGTGGACACACTATATTTATTACTCTGTGATGTTGGTTATCGAGCGCTCGGTTTAAGGTCCCAAAGGACCGGGGGATGACATACTCGTGTCAGTTGTTACCTAGTTTGAAAGGTAACCCGGCCTTGTGTAACAGAGATCTAACCGTAACGTTAGATCCGGGAACGTTTCTCCAGAGGCGTTCTATTTTATTTGGGAAGTTCCTTTGCCCGACCATTTGTTGAAAATCCAAACAAAACAATACGTGCCTTGTATGGTTTTAGTTGTAGAACCTGCCATTTAATATGGTAGCTATAGTAGGCATACCATCATGGTACGTATGCTGGCTAAGATTTATGTTCTACTTTCGAAAGGTTTTCTACACTATGCACTAGTAATAATATCAAATGTTTCTTTTTAATGCGTATCAAGCATCTTTGACTATCATAAGGAGAAATCTCCTCCAATTCTGCGTTTGCATTGTGTGTGTGGCAGGAGATCTTATGGTAGTTTCATTTTCAAAACACATTGCGAATTGACTTTGAAAATTTCTCCTATTCTTTGTTTTAAAGATAAATAACTGTTTTAAGTTCTCACACCAGTCACATGACTGACTCGGAGTTTATTGTTTCCTTCCTAAACTCTGAGTGCCCACCAATTTCCACACGGGCAGTCTAGAGTTTAGTTATCAGGTTATTCCGGATTTTGGAGTGTTATGGAGCTCAGGAGACGAGCTGCATATCGAGACGTACCACTTGTATATGATATTATACTATGTATTATTCCACTGTGTATTCTGTATGAGGACAAGTTTATATAACTGTCTATCGATGTATTAACCCTGTTGTCTATTGTTGTTATAAACTCTGATAATGTTGTAATGTATAAAATGTACAGTTCTTTGTTTTAATGATATTCATTTATCTATTATATGTTGTTACGTTGCGATTGTGAGATTCTGATGTTGTTCTGTTGTTTCTTTTCTGTTCTTCTTCTATCTTTTTCTCTCTCCTTCTACCTCTTTCTTTTTCTTAAACCATAACGGTTCGGATTTTCGAGCGACGAAAATCGTAAACGTTACAGAAAATTATATATAGACACCGTTGGTCTATATATATATATTTTTTGAAATGATTTCCAAGGTTTTGGAAAGAAATATATGGTTTTAATAAACATTGACTTTAGGATATTATATGTATAAATGTATTTTATAAAGATTTAAATTTAGAATTTTAGAATTATATGTTTTGAAAATTTTAAAGTTAAATTATTTTCGAAATTTTAAATTTTAAGATTTTACTTATAAAATTTTACTATTTTAAATATATATATAAGTTTTAATATATATAGATTTAATAATAAGCTATAATTTAATAAAGTTTGATTCAATTTATAATAATAATTTAAGTATTTATTTAAAATTATATTTTCAAATATAGAGTTTATAATAATTTTTAATAAATTAAGGTTGGGAAGATAGATTTGAAATTGATTTGAAATGGTATTTAATTAAGAATTCTATTTAATTAAATCGATTTGAAACTTATTGAATTTGAGATTTTTAGTGGATATGATTTTATAAGTTGAATTTGATTTGAAATGATAATTGAATATTTCAAGTTTAAATAAATTGAAAAAATATTTAGTGATTTTAAATTTGGGGTTTTATTTAAATGATATTGGATTTATTATATGAGTATTTCAAAACTAAATAATAATGAAGTTAAATTACGATCTATATGAAATTATCAAATTTAGTTTTGAAAATGTGGAATATTTAAAGCTTTGAAATATACTGAAAGTGGAATGGTTTATTTTATGGTTCAAATTTGTATTTGAAATTGATATAATTTGAAATGGTTTATTTAGAAACTAAATTGAGTTGAAATTGATGAATCGGGATTAAATTAAAATTGTATTTTGGAAATCGGGTTGATTTGAACCGATTTGTGAAATTTGAGAAAGCTATTTTAATATATATATATATATATAGTATTTTAAATATATTTAAACTATTTATATATTTTACTTTATAAATTATTTTAATATAAACTTTAATATAAACTATTTTAATATAAACTATTTTAACATAAACTATTTTATTGTATAAACAATTATATAAACTATTTTATCATATATACTATTGTCTATATCTAAATTGTTAAGTGGAAGTGTTATGATTTCAAAGTATTACGATTTCCAAATTGTGATGTTTCCAAAGGGTTTTGATTTCCAAGTGTTATGATTTCCACATGTTATGATTTCCAAAGTGTTACGGTTTTTAAAAGTGTTATAATTTCGAAAGAGTTATAATTTTGTAAAGAGTTATGATTTTGGAATGAATATTATTTTAAGTGAGAAATGATCTCGAATTGATATGGTTTTGAAATGGACATGATATTTTGGTTTTGAAGTATAGAATACTTTGAAATGACAGCGGTGTTATAATAGCATTTGGTTGTTAAAGAGACCGAAATCGGTTATTGTCATATTCTCCGCCAATACCTAAAACCACTTTAACAACTGTGTACGCGGTGGAGATTCCAGAATGAAGTAGGATGGTGGCGACGATCCTATATGAGGCATATACGTGGACCTGACTCCCGTAAGTTAGCTTAAGGTGGCTAAAACAGGAGTCTTAGGAAATCAATTCTATGGTTTTGATGATAACAACTATACAACGGAAATCGAATATACATATATATCTATATTTACGGGTAGTTGATAAATAACATCACGAAAGAGACAAAAATAACACTCAAAAGAAGTATCAAAAGACTTCAAGTCGATAGAAGTGGAAGAGGGATGACACAGACACAGATAAAGCAACATGCACACATTCAGTTGTCTGGGTACACTAGCCAGATGTCTGATTGATTTCTCTGGTTTGAAACTCACAAAGAATCAGACGTCTGGTTAATACACTCAGACATTTGAAAAGCATTCAGATATAAAAAATATATGAAGACCAGAAATCTGGTTAATAAACATAGATGTCTGAAATATAAACGGATACAAAAATTATATGAAGACCAGACGTCTGAAATATTTTCCAGACGTCTGATTTTGAACTCGGCTATGTAAATTCAAAGAACAACTGTCACATTCGAAAGGACACGTTCGCTTCTCTTCACTGCAACTCTTCATCACCATGAGAAGCAACCTTAGAGCACTTACTAAAAGTTGCAACTACACAAAGGATTTCTCCACCACTATAAATAGAATTAGGAATTCAAGAGAAATTTTACACCTTACTTACTTACGCTCTTAACTCTTACACACTGATTTATACCTGATCTCTAAGCAATCAAAATACCTGTAATTGACTCTTATATATATATATATATTGGAAGCAATTGTACTTAATAGTCAACATCCGTGTTATAGAACACATTCTTGAAAAAGAAACTCTTCTATTGTAAACCTGTTCCTCCGGGTCAAGTGAGGGTGGGTTGAAAGGAAATTCCCAAGAGGAGCTTCGGGACTGGACGTAGGACGGAAGGTCTGAACCAGTATAAAATCCTGGTGTAATTATTTTAATTTACTTTGCTACTATCATTTATCAAGTAATATTATATAGTTAGTTACATATACTTGCATATACGTCCTATACGATCCACTCATATAGATTTTCAGTTGGTATCAGAGCAAGCTTTTGATCAAATAGTAGTAACACGTTTTTGAATCACTTTAATATGGCAAGTATTTTTCGAGAAGGACAATCCACAGCACGACCCCCACTCTTTAATGGATCTAATTATGCATGTCGGTCAACACGTATAAGAATTTTTATGGAAACTAATGGTCTTGAAATTTGGTCAGCCGCACAAGATAAATATGAAGTACCTACTGATATGAACACTTGGACCAATGCACAAAAAACCTTAGCATCAAATAATGCTAAAGCTATGAATGTTTTATTTTTCTCTTTAGACAAAAATGAATTCTCACGTGTCATATTATGCATCACTGCGTTTGATATTTGGCGTACCTTACAAATTACACACGAAGGTACAACAAAGGTCAAACAAACCTAATTTCAATTTTACAAAACCAATTTTTTTCATTCAAAATGAAGCAAAATGAAACTATTGTTGACTTGTATTCTAGATTTCAAACTATCCAACACGATCTTATGGCATTAGGAGTTAAATTTACTGATTTTTATTTAGTCTCTCGAATACTCAACTCTTTAACATTAGATTGGGAAAGGAAAGTTTTAGCTATTGAAGAAGCTAATAATCTTTCTACTCTCAAAGTTGAAGAGTTGATAGGAAATTTAATTTCCTATGAAGCTAATTTGCAGGCTCGAAAAGAACTAAATTCGAAGAAGAAGAATATAGCATTTCCAACAACAAAAAATGATGACTCCGATTTAGATGAAGAAGAAGTAGTCTTCATTGCTACGAATTATAATAGATTCAAGAAATTTAGAAAGATGGCCGAATTTCGAAAAGAAGGGAAATCCAACACAACTCAAATCAAGTGCTATGAATGTGATCGATACGGTCATATGAAGAAGGATTGCCCTAAACTCAACAATGACAAAAAGAATAACAAAGTTCAAAAATTTAAGAAGAAGAAGGCTTTCAAAGTAACTTGGGATGACTCGGATTCTTCATCCTCTGAAAGTGATAGCGATAGTGATGGAGAACATGCTAATGTATGTTTTATGGCACAAAATGAAGAGGTATGTCCTGAACTTAGTTATGATGAATTATTAGAACTTAGCATGGAATTAGATGATAAATTTAGACAAATAAAAAAATTGAAAAAGAATATATAGTCAAAATAAATAGATTAGAACTTGAGTTAGGAATGTTGAAAGATGAAAAAATTATTCTAGAAGAAGAACTTGAAATATCTCAAGAGAAAATCAAAAATAAATTGATAGAAAGTGAGAATATTACGATAGTAAAAGAAAGTTTGTTAAATGAAAATATTGAGTTTAAAAATATTATTGAATCATTGAAAATTGAAATATAGAACTAAAAGAAAAATTAGATAAAATTACCAACAATGTGTCAAAATTGAATAAAGGAAAACAAGATTTGGAAATTCTTATCAAAACTTCAAAACCATTAGGAAATAGAAATGGAATAGGATTTAAAAATTCTTCTAAACAAAAAGGAAATAATGCTAAAAATATTAGTTACATAAAAACTAGAAGTTTTTCTAAGTCGAAATTAAATATCAAAAATATGAAAATTTGGATTCCTAAAACAAATAATAATTTGATTACACAAAATCGTATTAATAATTACTTAGAAGGAGTAGTCAATAACAAAAATTATATTTATAAAGGTACCAAACCATCTTGGGTATGGCTGCCTTCCTCTAACAATTATGACCCTAATAAAATATATGGGTGCCAATTAAAACATTCTTTATTTTGCAGGTACCCAAAATAAAAAATAAGGAGAAATAGATACTAGATAGCGGTTGCTCCAAACATATGACCGAAAACTCAAAAATGCTATCAAATATAACATACATCGATGGTGGAATGGCAACCTTTGGAGATAATTCAAAAGGATATGTCATAGGCATTGGAGAAGTCATCAACTCCGGTATATCTAACTCTCCTATTATTACAAATGTTTTATTAGTAGAAAATTTAAAACACAACTTACTAAGATTAGTCAATTATGCGATAAAGGTTTTCAAATAAATTTTGAAAAGGATAGATGTAATATTTTAGATAATAAAAAACAACTCATTTTTGAAGGATTTAGAAACAAAAATATTTATGTATTAAACATGAATATAAATAAAAATTCAAATTTATGTTTAACGGTCAAACATGATGATCCATGGTTATGGCATAAACATTTTTGTCATATCAATTTTAAGAATATTACTAAGTTAGCAAAATACGAGTTGGTAAGAGGATTACCTAAAATATATTATAAAATAGAAAACTTATGTGACGATTGTCAAATTGGAAAACTAAAGAAAAGCTCGTTTATATCTAAAAACAATATTTCCACAAAACAACCACTAGAATTATTATATTTAGATTTATTTGGTCCAACACAAATAAGGTCTATAAATCACAATAAATATATTTTCGTAATAGTCGATGATTTATCGAGATATACATAGACTTTATTTTTAAAATACAAAAGCGATACTTTTGGTATACTTAAAATATTTTCTAAAAGAATTAAATCTCAAATGAATTTGAAAATTAAAAATATTAGAAGTGATCAATGAGGAGAATTCGAAAATGACCTTATTACAACTTTTGTAATAAGAACGGAATAACGCATAATTTTTCTTTTCCTCGTACCCCTTAACAAAATGGTGTCGTAGAAAGAAAAAAATCGTACATTACAAGAATGTGCACGAACATTACTAAATAGTAGTGGTTTACCAAAACACTTTTGGGATAAAGCTATTGCGACATCTTGTTATGTATTAAACTGAGTAACCATACCCCCCATGACTAAACAAACTTGTTTTGAAATATTTTCTGGTAAAAAACTAAAGTATCATACTTTAAAACCTTCGGTTCAAAATGTTTTATACTAAACACAAAAGATAACTTAAGAAAATTTGACCCAAAGACTGATGAAGGTATTTTTGTTGGATATTCGGATCGTAGCAAAGCATATAGAATCTTTAATAAACGAAATAATACTATTGAAGAGAGCTTACATGTCTCGTTCGACGAAAATCTTTTTAACCGTCATACTAATGATGAAGAAGAATTTCCACTAACAAATTCAACAAATTCTATTAATAATGAAACAAATACGCAAAATAACACCATGATTTCATCCCTTAGAATTCTTAAGAATCATCCAGTAGATAATATTATTGGAGATCTTAAATCAAGAGTAACTAGAAATCAACTCAATCAAATAAGCCATATAGCATTTGTGTCAAACTTTGAACCAAAAAATTATAAAGAAGCCTCAAATGATAATTTTTGGATAATAGCTATGTAAGAAGAATTAAATCAATTTGAACGTAATAACGTAAGGGAATTAGTACCAAGACCTGAAGATCAATCGGTAAGAGGAACAAAATGGGTATTTAAAAACAAAGCAGACAAGAATGGAAATATTGTTAGAAATAAAGTACGTTTAGTTGCTCAAGGTTACAATCAAGAAGAAGGTATAGATTACGATGAAACCTTTGCTCCAGTAGCAAGATTAGAGGACGTTCGTACCTTACTCGCCTTTGCAACTCATTATAATTTTAAATTATTCCAAATGGATGTCAAAAGTGCTTTTTTGAATTTTTTTTATTAAGAAAATCTATACGTCAAACAACCACCATTATTTGTTCACGAAAAATATCCCGATCATGTTTTTAAATTACATAAAGCACTATATGGATTAAAACAAGCTCCACGTGCATGGTACGAACGTCTTAAAAATCATTTAATAACATCTGGTTTTCATATAGGCAAAATAGATACAACTTTATTTATTAAAAGAGAAAATAACGATATTTTAGTTGTACAAATTTATGTTGATGATATCATTTTTGGTTCAACCAACAAAAATCTATGTAATCAATTTTCAAATATTATGAGAAATGAATTTGAAATGTCACACATAGGAGAATTAAATTTCTTCTTATGTCTACAAATAAGACAACTCGAAAATGGAATTTTTATTCACCAAGAAAAGTATTGTAACGATTTATTACATCGATTTGAAATAGATAAAACATCAAGCAAACCAACACCAATGAGTACCACTGTTCACTTAGAAAAAGACGAAAATGGAAAAGATTTTGACGAAAAGTTATATCGAAGCATGATTGGTTCTTTACTTTATTTAACGGCCAGTCGACTTGATATTATGATGAGTGTATGTCTATGTGCTCGATTTCAAGCAAAAACCAAAAGAATCCCATCTAAAAGTTGTTAAGCGTATTTAACGCTATTTATCTAATACTAGTGATTATGGTTGTTTTACCCTAAAGGATCTTCATTTGAACTTGTTTCATATAGCGATGCGGATTTCGATGGATGTAGAACAAATCGTAAAAGTACTAGTGGAATGTGTCACTTTATCGGACAATCATTAGTTTCATGGTTTAGCAAAAAACAAAATTGTGTTTCCTTATCTAATTGCGAAGCCGAATACATCTTCGCAGCTCTAACAAGTGCACAAGTGATGTAAATGCAACAAACACTAACGGATTTCAGTAAAATATCAAAAAATGTCCAATATATTGTGATAACACAAGTGCTATAAATTTATCAAAAAACCCTGTTAATCACTCACGAACCAAACATATAGATATACGACATCATTTTCTACGAGACAATGTTGAAAAAGGAACTATTTCCTTAGAATACAAAAATACGGAAAATCAAGTAGCCGACATTTTTACAAAAAAATTAAATGAACAAACTTTCATTAGACACCGACGAAGTTTAGGTATTTGTTCACGTCATGATCTTCTTCCTTAAAAAATTAATAACTTCATTTAAACACTAAGTTTAGTTATCTATTTTATTACTACAAATTATACTTATTAATTCTGAACCATTAAATTTTTAGACAATTAGCTGTTCTAAAAATAATGTTTTCAGCTTATATACATATATACATACATACATACATATATATATATATATATATATACATAGTTACATAACAACTATATACAAAAAATCAATTTTAAAAAAAAATAACAACAATGCCTTCTCGGAACTCCTATATATCCATCTCCATCTCAACACCATCGACGGATAGCTCGGTTGACACACCACAACGTCTTTCTACGCCTACACCAAAACAAGAGCCAACAAATAGGTGGTCTTCATATCATATGGATTTTACTCCAGATAATACGAAAACTAAAAGATCTCTGTTTATTTCTCCTAACACAAAGGAGAAAATTGATGAAATTCATCATTACCAGAAACAACAGATAGATCTTCAACGAGAACTTCATTTCGAACAAAAAGTTACGGTGTGACGGCTAAGCTTTCTAGAGCAAGTGGCGATGAAGTTTTGTTCGTCACGAAAGAAATATGTTCATGAACCACTACCAAAACCTTGTAGTTCATTGGATCCATCTTCTTCGTATCGTACTCCTTCAGATCCCTCACCAAGACGATTTTCTGGCTCACCATGGACCCATGAATGTAACGATCCTGAATTTTGAACAATTTAAATTGAAAATATTTAATTAATTTTAAATATTTGAATGATGATTTAAATTGAATTCCCAATATAACTATGAATTGGCGATTAAATTTTAAAATTTAATCTTTTGAAAGTCGAATAAAAATTTGAATATCCAATTTTAAGCTGATTAAAAATATATTTTTTATGCTTGAAAAATTCATATTAATAACACTGAAGATAATAAAAGCTTCAGAATTGAATTTGAAAATAATCTTTTCAGTTTTGGAATTTTTTTTCTTTTAAATTGAATTTAAAAACAGCTTTCCGAGGCGCAGTCTCGGAATTCGACGAAATCAATTCCATTGGGTCCGTAATATTGTATTATTACTGGATTTCAATTTTCGTGGTGTTCGGAGTTTATATGTGAGCAAACGACACCTAAACGCGTTGAGTGGTGTTGAAAGCAAATTGAATTCAAAATATAAATAACGAAGGCAATAGAATAAAAATATATATATATATATATATATATATATATATATATATATATATAAGTGAAATAAAATAAGAAAAAAAAGAGATTGCAAAAATCTTTGGTACACAATTTCTATCTTCTCAGCCGAGATATTGTTATTAAAAAAATAGATACGATCTTCTCTGCATAACGCGTACCTACTAGCCACCCTACCCTATACGCCGTCGCCCCCTCCCCTTTATTATTTCGTTCAGATCATTTCAAATCAGATAAAAAAAAAATAACGAACGAAGAAATAATGGCGGCCCCTTTTTCTTTCAACTGATCCAATAATGGCAGCCGTCACTCTTTGCAAAATTAGGGCTTTCGTCTCTGTTGAACTTCCTTCGATCGCGTGCTCCACGGTGGGTCGAGTTCGTCTCCTTGTTTCGATTATAAAGGTGAGTTTTCTCACGATTAATCGTTATTCAAGTTTTTTAGATTTGTTTGAATTGGGTGCTTGGTTGCATGCTATGATTGGGGTGTTATTTGTTATCATCTGCTCGGTTATTTGTTTTTAAACTGATGAGAACAGATGCTATCTTCTAAAAAAACATAAAAAATCTGATGAGAACAGATGCTATTTGTAATTTGTTTTAAACTAATAAGAACAGATGCTATTTGTAATTTGTTTTTTTTACTGATGAGAACAGATGCTATTTAAACTTGGCCTTAAATCTGTCATGCATGGATGCCTGCATTTACTTTCTTCTCTGATATATGTTATTTTGCTTGTATGTGTTTATTTGTGAGCAAACCTATCCAAATCTATGTTATATGCAGTGACAAATGTTGTTCTCTTGTTAAAATGCCTTCTTGCCTGTGTGGATGTGAATTTATTTATATTATGTTTTGATGCATGCTTAAAGTAAAGTTACAAGACTGTAAATAAACACAGAGTTATAACTTGTAACTTGTAATTTCTCAATTCTTCAAAAAAAAAATTGTAAGAAAAGTTGTGATAGAAACTATAAATAAACATAGTTACTTTGGAATCTGGTGGCAGGTTAACCTATATCAAAGAAAATGTAATCTCCTTCTCTCTTTGATTCTGATAAAGATGGTAAACAAGTTAAAATGTTGTTTTAAAACCTAAACTACTTCTCAGTAATAAACTAAAACAGTTTTTTTTTTTAGTTCTTCTTCCTGGAAACAATGAAATATGTCATAGTTTCAAACTTTCAAGGATTTCGAACTTTCTAAAATTTCAATTTCTATAATATCATGTGAATCTAATTTGAAAGTGCTGATTTTAGAAACAAAAATGTGAATAGTACATTTGACACTTCTCTGGAAAATACCAAAAGAAAAAAAAAAAAAGAAGATGAGTGTTTTAAAACTTGCAGTAGTGTTCCAGAAATAAAAAAAAAATCAAAGCAAGTTATAGTCTTTGGGAAACTTTGGAAAAAAGAAAGAAAAAAAAGGGGGTTCTGGAAATTTCTTTTACTGGAAAAATGTGAGTAAACTTATACTTTGTTCAATTTTCTTCTATGTTTGAATGCCTGTATGGGTGTGATAGCCTTTGCATAGGAATGAATAGATATGGGTGTTTTTTTTTATTTGATTGAAAATCTTGTTTCCCCTGCCTGTAACTTTTTAGTTACAGTAATGATTCAAAATCCCTATCCTTCAATTCTTTTGGAAAGAAGAAAAACATGGATTGTGAAACAACAAAAGATATGGTTTAACAATTCACATGTCTTAAAAAAAATACTGTTATATGGTTTTCCTGGTTACAGAATAAAACAGCATTACAGGCATACATCAATAAGGTAAAGCATATATTACTTACTTATTTCTGCACACCTGATTTCAAAAATCTAAAATGGCCAACACTCTAATAATGGATGTGCTCTGCTCAACTAGTTGCTGCTGTGTTGTGTAGTAGTTGTGGTCTTTGTTGTTGTAGCATGCATTGCAGTCTCCTTCTGTCAACATTCTGATGCATATAACTTGACCTTGTACCTGTAGTTGTGTTCATATACACTACTGCATATCACTGTTCATGCTGTTGCTTCTTTTTGCTTATTTTAGTTTGTTTGGTGGCATTTTGTGGTATGCACTGAGTAGTTGAACTTGTATTTGGTTTCTATTGTCTAGTTGAGTTGTCTGCACCTTGTATGATGTTGCATTGGTGCATTGGGTTTGTCTCAGCCTTGAACCTTTATAGTTGTTCCAGTCTTCATGTTCACATATGCCTTCCCATTCACTGTTGCCTGGTTTAGTCTTGAATGCATTCTGTAGCCCCATCTTGACTTGGGTTTGTGGTTTACTGTCTCACTGTTACCATATTTGTGTGTTGTCTCTGACCGTTGTGCTGACTGCAACATTGAATGTGTACTCCTGTACAATACTTATTCTCACTTGTGGGCATTTACGTTATGTATACTATGTGTTGATCTAATTGTTGTTATCTCTGCTGCCTGCACCTTGCGTCTTTACCGCTGTTACCATTTTATTTGAATTCTTTGCAAATTTAATTACTTGAATAAAGATTAATCCTGACTCGAGTGTTTTTGTCTTTTGCATAAAACGCTCGGGTCAGACCGAGTATTTTTACAGCTTGAAGATTTTCAGGCAGCGAAGTCAGAGAGAGGGGAATTACCGCGTCACTAAAGTTTTTGTTGAAAAATTTTCTTGTACATAATAAAAATTATTCCGCTGTATAAAATGTAATTCATTGTATAACTTTGATATTTGTATGTATAAAAGAAAAGTTCATTTATGTGAAATATGATTATTATTCTGTGATTCTGTGGCTGATTCTGTTTAGTTGTAAACTAAATAACAATCCGTCATTTTGAACGTTTCTAGTTGGTTTAATTACCGACTAGGGGCGGTCAGGGCGGCGGTTCGTTACAAAAGTGGTATTAGAGCTTTGGTTTACACAAAGCTTAGTTTATGGCGTTTAATATGAATAGTTACTAGAATCACTTTAAGGAAAGTGTTTTCAAATCTAAAGAAGTATAAATTGTTTTTTTTTTTAAAATAAAAGGTATTTTGAAAATTAGAATCATTTTCGAAAATTCCCCTCTCTAAATTTAGGTTTGTGATAGTTTCTTTTCGGTGGGGTCTCCTTAGATTTGAGTTTCGATCGTTCGGAAACTCATTGCCGAATTGTTGGGATTTATGGAAAAATTGAAATATGAGTTAAGTGAATTAATGAATTGGTTTAAATTGGTTAAAATCGAATATTTTGAATATCTCCAAAGTAATAATTGGGAAATAAAATGATATGTCAATTTGATTATAATCAAATGGATTATTGAACTATAATTTGAGAATTTGATTCTGAATTCTTTTGGAAATTGATTTCCATTGTTTTGAAGAACGAATTTGTAAATAAATGAATTATAAGTATTTAACTTATAATATGGACTTTGGTATATAACCAAGTTATATAGATTGAATCAAATTAATAAAGGAGATTATAAATTGAAGTTTATAAATGGAAATGGAATTTGTAAAGAATGTTTATAAATTCCGCAAACGACTTATTTTGATAAGTAAATTGTTATAACTTGTTAAAGGGGATATATTCGTGATTTTGGACAGCGAATTATCCTTTAAGTTAAATATTGTGATAGTAAAAGTTGGTTGGGAATTTTATTCACAATTTTGGACAGTGAATATATTATTGAATAAAACGGATATGTTTTAGGGAAGTGATATTATGAAATGAGGTTAATGTGGAAATATAAATTTAATGGAACCAAGTCGATGAATGACTTACTAAAGAACTAGTTGATTATTTTTGGGAATAGAAAGCAAATGCAAAGTTTGAATGAGATTTAGATTTCAAATTAAAATTTGTCAATATGAAAATCCACAATAGATTTAATTGATTCAGTGATGAATTTGAATTTGAACGGGCAGAGAATTAAGTTAAGTGGAAAACCTAATATTGGAAATTTGAAGTTGGTTTAAAACCAATATTGTGAAATGTATGCAGAATTCAAACTATGAATTAAGTTGAAGTTGAAAAACTTAAATGGCAATGTTTTGGGGAAGCAATATTGTGAAATGAAGTTAATTCATTTGAAGTTGTTTTAAAATGTGTTAAGAATCGAAAGCATAGATTTCAACATCCATTGTTGAAATAGACGTTTTCGAGAGAATAAAAGGAAATGGTGGACTATAACACTGTTGTTATAGTAAATGATTTCCAAAAGGAAAAGTTTTATATAGTATTGGGATTTATATATCTATCTTAAATTCGAATCCCTATACTAATGATTTTGGGTTGTCGTAACGATGTTTTACGCAACATTCGTTTTGACTCAAATAAATGTGTTTAAAGAACGATTTCCTTTAAGAATGAAATATATACTTGATTATGATTTAAGTATATTGAATATTTTCCAAGTGTTGAAAATAAATGGATTTGTGAATTACTTATTATTAAATAAGTATGGAAATGCTTTCCAATATGAAATGGAAAGTTTAAAATTTTATCTTTTAAAGATAAATTGAAAAATGAATATTTGAATTTGTTTCAAATGGCTAAGTGGAAAATTATATATATCTTGTAAAGATATTATTTTGAGAAATTTGAACAATTAGTTCAACTTGGAAATTTTTCAAAAAGATTGAATTTTGAGTTAAATTGAGTTTAACTTTGACACCCAAAAACAATATAAGTTGAACTTTGAATTTTGAATGATCGATTTGGATTGTATGTCTAACATTGTGAATTGATGACATATCAATTGATCTTTATTAAATATATATCTGTTGGTGGCGGAGAATTTATTCTTTTAGCTTAACACCCTTCTCTGAGACGTACGAGCTCAGAGGTTATATATCAATAGACATCAATTATGTGTTGAGAATTGACGATGTAACGTGAAATCCAAATCGAATGTGAAGTCGATAATAAATTGAATTATGAATATGAATTGGGTTTAAGATAACCTTAAATTTTCAAATCGACTTAGAGGAAAATTTGAAATGGATAATGAAATGGAAAATTTGTGAATCCTCTATTTGTTATGGATATGAAATATTGTGGTTTTCAGAACGTATATATGAGAATACGATAAATTCGAAAACCATTAGTTTGGAAAGAAATTGTTATGGAAAACTTATGTAAGTTCACATAGGTATGATATGTACGAACTATGAAATGAAGTACTATGTATGTATGATATTATGTTTTCCAAGTTGAGGATATGGAAAAGTACCTTCCATTTAAAATTGGAGAAGGTATTGGAACTCGATATGAGTGTCCATTTGAAATTCGTAGCTACGTTGAATTTCCATATGTGGAATGTCCATTCGGACTAAAATCCCCCACAATGGATCATCGTGTTTGGGATCGGGAACTAGCGGAATTCGAGAGGCGAGATGCCTACAGTTACAAGCGATTCCACTGGGATAGTGGCGCAACCGCCGAGTAAACTGCGATCTATGCAACAACCATGGCGAAATTCAAGAGATGTGAAATCTATAGTTTACAAGCGATTCTACTGGGATAGTAGCGGAACCGCCGGGTAAACTGTGATCCATGTGGGAACGTGCTTTCCATATCCATTTTTAAAAGTATTTTTAAAAGTATTTTCACTGGGAATTGAAGCAAGTATATTTAGTACTTGGAGATTTTTAGACCTGCGCCTGGCCAGCGTATGCCTAATGTCTGTAAGAACGGCGATGGACTTGTTAAATTTCGAGTTAGCAAGTATTTTCGAACTTTAGATGGCAAATCAATAATCTGGAATTAAAATTTGTATAATTCCAACCTAATAAATTAAGGAAGAGGATCTTTGAGATATTTTGAAAGTCCACAGCTTTGGAAAAGTTATACTATGTAGATTTTTAACAAGAATTTCAAATATAAAATTTGGGTTTTGTAAGTCAAAATTTTTGGTAAAAGACTTTTGCTTCTTGATTGTAGAAATCGATGAATAAAGCTAGTGAAATAAAACAAATGGAATGAATCCTATATTTATTTATTTGTAATAAGTTTCAAGCTTGGTGAAATTGTGTAGGTTATAAACATCAGTGAAATTTTAACATTCATTTTTTTTCCTTACTTGTAATTTCGGGACGAAATTCTTTTAAGGAGGGGAGATTGTAACGATCCTGAATTTTGAACAATTTAAATTGAAAATATTTAATTAATTTTAAATATTTGAATGATGATTTAAATTGAATTCCCAATATAACTATGAATTGGCGATTAAATTTTAAAATTTAATCTTTTGAAAGTCGAATAAAAATTTGAATATCCAATTTTAAGCTGATTAAAAATATTTTTTTTATGCTTGAAAAATTCATATTAATAACACTGAAGATAATAAAAGCTTCAGAATTGAATTTGAAAATAATCTTTTCAGTTTTGGAATTTTTTTCGTTAAAATTGAATTTAAAAACAGCTTTCCGATGCGCAGTCTCGGAATTCGAGAAATCAATTCCATTGGGTCCATAATATTGTATTATTACCGGATTTCAATTTCGTGGTGTTCGGAGTTTATATGTGAGCAAACGACACCTGAACGCGTTGAGTGGTGTTGAAAGCAAATTGAATTCAAAATATAAATAACGAAGGCAATAGAATAAAAATATATATATATATAAGTGAAATAAAATAAGAAAAAAAAAGAGATTGCAAAAATCTTTGGTACACAATTTCTATCTTCTCAGCCGAGATATTGTTATTAAAAAAATAGATACGATCTTCTCTGCATAACGCGTACCTACTAGCCACCCTACCCTATACGCCGTCGTCCCCTCCCCTTTATTATTTCGTTCAGATCATTTCAAATCAGATAAAAAAAAAATAACGAACGAAGAAATAATGGCGGCCCCTTTTTCTTTCAACCGATCCAATAATGGCAGCCGTCACTCTTTGCAAAATTAGGGCTTTCGTCTCTGTTGAACTTCCTTCGATCGCGTGCTCCACGGTGGGTCGAGTTCGTCTCCTTGTTTCGATTATAAAGGTGAGTTTTCTCACGATTAATCGTTATTCAAGTTTTTTAGATTTGTTTGAATTGGGTGCTTGGTTGCATGCTATGATTGGGGTGTTATTTGTTATCATCTGCTCGGTTATTTGTTTTTAAACTGATGAGAACAGATGCTATCTTCTAAAAAAACATAAAAAATCTGATGAGAACAGATGCTATTTGTAATTTGTTTTAAACTAATAAGAACAGATGCTATTTGTAATTTGTTTTTTTTACTGATGAGAATAGATGCTATTTAAACTTGGCCTTAAATCTGTCATGCATGGATGCCTGCATTTACTTTCTTCTCTGATATATGTTATTTTGCTTGTATGTGTTTATTTGTGAGCAAACCTATCCAAATCTATGTTATATGCAGTGACAAATGTTGTTCTCTTGTTAAAATGCCTGCTTGCCTGTGTGGATGTGAATTTATTTATATTATGTTTTGATGCATGCTTAAAGTAAAGTTACAAGACTATAAATAAACACAGAGTTATAACTTGTAACTTGTAATTTCTCAATTCTTCAAAAAAAAATAATTAGTAAGCAAAGTTGTGATAGAAACTATAAATAAACATAGTTACTTTGGAATCTGGTGGCAGGTTAACCTATATCAAAGAAAATGTAATCTCCTTCTCTCTTTGATTCTGATAAAGATGGTAAACAAGTTAAAATGTTGTTTTAAAACCTAAACTACTTCTCAGTAATAAACTAAAACAGTTTTTTTTTTAGTTCTTCTTCCTGGAAACAATGAAATATGTCATAGTTTCAAACTTTCAAGGATTTCGAACTTTCTAAAATTTTAATTTCTATAATATCATGTGAATCTAATTTGAAAGTGATGATTTTAGAAACAAAAATGTGAATAGTACATTTGACACTTCTCTGGAAAATACCAAAAGAAAAAAAAAAAGAAGATGAGTGTTTTAAAACTTGCAGTAGTGTTCCAGAAATAAAAACCGCGTCACTAAAGTTTTTCTAGAAAAATTTTATTGTACTTAATAAAAATTATTCCGCTGTATAAAATGTAATTCATTGTATGACTTTGATATTTGTATGTATAAAAGAAAAGTTCATTTATGTGAAATATGATTATTATTCTGTGATTCTGTGGCTGATTCTGTTTAGTTGTAAACTAAATAACAATCCGTCATTTTGAACGTTTCTAGTTGGTTTAATTACCGACTAGGGGCGGTCAGGGCGGCGGTTCGTTACAAAAGTGGTATTAGAGCTTTGGTTTACACAAAGCTTAGTTTATGGCGTTTAATATGAATAGTTACTAGAATCACTTTAAAGAAAGTGTTTTCAAATCTAAAGAAGTATAAATTGTTTTTTTTTTTAAAAATAAAAGGTATTTCGAAAATTAGAATCATTTTCGAAAATTCCCCTCTCTAAATTTAGGTTTGCGATAGTTTCTTTTCGGTGGGGTCTCCTTAGATTTGAGTTTCGATCGTTCGAAAACTCATTGCCGAATTGTTGGGATTTATGGAAAAATTGAAATATGAGTTAAGTGAATTAATGAATTGGTTTAAATTGGTTAAAATCGAATATTTTGAATATCTCCAAAGTAATAATTGGGAAATAAAATGATATGTCAATTTGATTATAATCAAATGGATTATTGAACTATAATTTGAGAATTTGATTCTGAATTCTTTTGGAAATTGATTTCCATTTTTTTGAAGAACGAATTTGTAAATAAATGAATTATAAGTATTTAACTTATAATATGGACTTTGGTATATAACTAAGTTATATAGATTGAATCAAATTAATAAAGGAGATTATAAATTGAAGTTTATAAATGGAAATGGAATTTGTAAAGAATGTTTATAAATTCCGCAAACGACTTATTTTGATAAGTAAATTGTTATAACTTGTTAAAGGGGATATATTCGTGATTTTGGACAGCGAATTATCCTTTAAGTTAAATATTGTGATAGTAAAAGTTGGTTGGGAATTTTATTCACAATTTTGGACAGTGAATATATTATTGAATAAAACGGATATGTTTTAGGGAAGTGATATTATGAAATGAGGTTAATGTGGAAATATAAATTTAATGGAACCAAGTCGATGAATGACTTACTAAAGAACTAGTTGATTATTTTTGGGAATAGAAAGCAAATGCAAAGTTTGAATGAGATTTAGATTTCAAATTAAAATTTGCCACAATAGATTTATTTGATTCAGTGATGAATTTGAATTTGAACGGGCAAAGAATTAAGTTAAGTGGAAAACCTAATATTGGAAATTTGAAGTTGGTTTAAAACCAATATTGTGAAATGTATGCAGAATTCAAACTATGAATTAAGTTGAAGTTGAAAAACTTAAATGGCAATGTTTTGGGGAAGCAATATTGTGAAATGAAGTTAATTCATTTGAAGTTGTTTTAAAATGTGTTAAGAATCGAAAGCATAGATTTCAACATCCATTGTTGAAATAGACGTTTTTGAGAGAATAAAAGGAAATGGTGGACTATAACACTGTTGTTATAGTAAATGATTTCCAAAAGGAAAAGTTTTATATAGTATTGGGATTTATATATCTATCTTAAATTCGAATCCCTATACTAATGATTTTGGGTTGTCGTAACGATGTTTTACGCAACATTCGTTTTGACTCAAATAAATGTGTTTAAAGAACGATTTCCTTTAAGAATGAAATATATACTTGATTATGATTTAAGTATATTGAATATTTTCCAAGTGTTGAAAATAAATGGATTTGTGAATTACTTATTATTAAATAAGTATGGAAATGCTTTCCAATATGAAATGGAAAGTTTAAAATTTTATCTTTTAAAGATAAATTGAAAAATGAATATTTGAATTTGTTTCAAATGGCTAAGTGGAAAATTATATATATCTTGTAAAGATATTATTTTGAGAAATTTGAACAATTAGTTCAACTTGGAAATTTTTCAAAAAGATTGAATTTTGAGTTAAATTGAGTTTAACTTTGACACCCAAAAACAATATAAGTTGAACTTTGAATTTTGAATGATCGATTTGGATTGTATGTCTAACATTGTGAATTGATGACATATCAATTGATCTCTATTAAATATATATCTGTTGGTGGCGGAGAATTTATTCTTTTAGCTTAACACCCTTCTCTGAGACGTACGAGCTCAGAGGTTATATATCAATAGACATCAATTATGTGTTGAGAATTGACGATGTAACGTGAAATCCAAATCGAATGTGAAGTCGATAATAAATTGAATTATGAATATGAATTGGGTTTAAGATAACCTTAAATTTTCAAATCGACTTAGAGGAAAATTTGAAATGGATAATGAAATGGAAAATTTGTGAATCCTCTATTTGTTATGGATATGAAATATTGTGGTTTTCAGAACGTATATATGAGAATACGATAAATTCGAAAACCATTAGTTTGGAAAGAAATTGTTATGGAAAACTTATGTAAGTTCACATAGGTATGATATGTACGAACTATGAAATGAAGTACTATGTATGTATGATATTATGTTTTCCAAGTTGAGGATATGGAAAAGTACCTTCCATTTAAAATTGGAGAAGGTATTGGAACTCGATATGAGTGTCCATTTGAAATTCGTAGCTACGTTGAATTTCCATATGTGGAATGTCCATTCGGACTAAAATCCCCCACAATGGATCATCGTGTTTGGGATCGGGAACTAGCGGAATTCGAGAGGCGAGATGCCTACAGTTACAAGCGATTCCACTGGGATAGTGGCGCAACCGCCGAGTAAACTGCGATCTATGCAACAACCATGGCGAAATTCAAGAGATGTGAAATCTATAGTTTACAAGCGATTCTACTGGGATAGTAGCGGAACCGCCGGGTAAACTGTGATCCATGTGGGAACGTGCTTTCCATATCCATTTTTAAAAGTATTTTTAAAAGTATTTTCACTGGGAATTGAAGCAAGTATATTTAGTACTTGGAGATTTTTAGACCTGCGCCTGGCCAGCGTATGCCTAATGTCTGTAAGAACGGCGATGGACTTGTTAAATTTCGAGTTAGCAAGTATTTTCGAACTTTAGATGGCAAATCAATAATCTGGAATTAAAAATTGCATAATTCCAACCTAATAAATTAAGGAAGAGGATCTTTGAGATATTTTGAAAGTCCACAGCTTTGGAAAAGTTATACTATGTAGATTTTTAACAAGAATTTCAAATTTAAAATTTGGGTTTTGTAAGTCAAAATTTTTAGTAAAAGACTTTTGCTTCTTGATTGTAGAAATCGATGAATAAAGCTAGTGAAATAAAACAAATGGAATGAATCCTATATTTATTTATTTGTAATAAGTTTCAAGCTTGGTGAAATTGTGTAGGGTATAAACATCAGTGAAATTTTAACAATCATTTTTTTTCCTTACTTGTAATTTCGGGACGAAATTCTTTTAAGGAGGGGAGATTGTAACGATCCTGAATTTTGAACAATTTAAATTGAAAATATTTAATTAATTTTAAATATTTGAATGATGATTTAAATTGAATTCCGAATATAACTATGAATTGGCGATTAAATTTTAAAATTTAATCTTTTGAAAGTCGAATAAAAATTTGAATATCCAATTTTAAGCTGATTAAAAATATTTTTTTTATGCTTGAAAAATTCATATTAATAACACTGAAGATAATAAAAGCTTCAGAATTGAATTTGAAAATAATCTTTTCAGTTTTGGAATTTTTTTCGTTAAAATTGAATTTAAAAACAGCTTTCCGAGGCGCAGTCTCGGAATTCGAGAAATCAATTCCATTGGGTCCATAATATTGTATTATTACCGGATTTCAATTTTCGTGGTGTTCGGAGTTTATATGTGAGCAAACGACACTTAAACGCGTTGAGTGGTGTTGAAAGCAAATTGAATTCAAAATATAAATAACAAAGGCAATAGAATAAAAATATATATATATATAAGTGAAATAAAATAAGAAAAAAAAGAGATTGAAAAAATCTTTGGTACACAATTTCTATCTTCTCAGCCGAGATATTGTTATTAAAAAAATAGATACGATCTTCTCTGCATAACGCGTACCTACTAGCCACCCTACCCTATACGTCGTCGTCCCCTCCCCTTTATTATTTCGTTCAGATCATTTCAAATCAGATAAAAAAAAATAACGAACGAAGAAATAATGGCGACCCCTTTTTCTTTCAACCGATCCAATAATGGCAGCCGTCACTCTTTGCAAAATTAAGGCTTTCGTCTCTGTTGAACTTCCTTCGATCGCGTGCTCCTCGGTGGGTCGAGTTCGTCTCCTTGTTTCGATTATAAAGGTGAGTTTTCTCACGATTAATCGTTATTCAAGTTTTTTAGATTTGTTTGAATTGGGTGCTTGGTTGCATGCTATGATTGGGGTGTTATTTGTTATCATCTGCTCGGTTATTTGTTTTTAAACTGATGAGAACAGAAGCTATCTTCAAAAAAAAAAAAAATCTGATGAGAACAGATGCTATTTGTAATTTGTTTTAAACTAATAAGAACAGATGCTATATGTAATTTGTTTTTTTACTGATGAGAACATATGCTATTTGTAATTTGTTTTTTTACTGATGAGAACAGATGCTATTTAAACTTGGCCTTAAATCTGTCATGCATGGATGCCTGCATTTACTTTCTTCTCTGATATATGTTATTTTGCTTGTATGTGTTTATTTGTGAGCAAACCTATCCAAATCTATGTTATATGCAGTGACAAATGTTGTTCTCTTGTTAAAATGCATGCTTGCCTGTGTAGATGTGAATTTATTTATATTATGTTTTGATGCATGCTTAAAGTAAAGTTACAAGACTGTAAATAAACACAGAGTTATAACTTGTAACTTGTAATTTCTCAGTTCTTCAAAAAAAAAATTGTAAGAAAAGTTGTGATAGAAACTATAAATAAACATAGTTACTTTGGAATCTGGTGGCAGGTTGCACTATATCAAAGAAAATGTAATCTCCTTCTCTCTTTGATTCTGATAAAGATGGTAAACAAGTTAAAATGTTGTTTTAAAACCTATACTACTTCTCAGTAATAAACTAAAACAGTTTTTTTTTAGTTCTTCTTCCTGGAAACAATGAAATATGTCACAGTTTCAAACTTTCAAGGATTTCGAACTTTCTAAAATTTTAATTTCTATAATATCATGTGAATCTAATTTGAAAGTGATGATTTTAGAAACAAAAATGTGAATTGTACATTTGACACTTCTCTGGAAAATACCAAAAGAAAAAAAAAAAGATGAGTGTTTTAAAACTTGCAGTAGTGTTCCAGAAATAAAAAAAAAATCAAAGCAAGTTATAGTCTTTGGGAAACTTTGGAAAAAAGAAAGAAAAAAAAAGGGGTTCTGGAAATTTCTTTTACTGGAAAAATGTGAGTAAACTTATACTTTGTTCAATTTTCTTCTATGTTTGAATGCCTGTATGGGTGTGATAGCCTTTGCATAGGAATGAATAGATATGGGTGTTTTTTTTTATTTGCTTGAAAATCTTGTTTCCCCTGCCTATAACTTTTTAGTTACAGTAATGATTCAAAATCCCTATCCTTCAATTCTTTTGGAAAGAAGAAAAAAATGGATTGTGAAACAACAAAAGATATGGTTTAACAATTCACATGTCTTAAAAAAAAATACTGTTATATGGTTTTCTTGGTTACAGAATAAAACAACATTACAGGCATACATCAATAAGGTAAAGCATATATTACTTACTTATTTCTGCACACCTGATTTCAAAAATCTAAAATGGCCAACACTCTAATAATGGATGTGCTCTGCTCTACTAGTTGCTGCTGTGTTGTGTAGTAGTTGTGGTCTTTGTTGTTGTAGCATGCATTGCAGTCTCCTTCTGTCAACATTCTGATGCATATAACTTGACCTTGTACCTGTAGTTGTGTTCATATACACTGCTGCATATCACTGTTCATGCTGTTGCTTCTTTTTGCTTATTTTAGTTTGTTTGGTGGCATTTTGTGGTCTGCACTGAGTATTTGAACTTGTATTTGGTTTCCATTGTCTAGTTGAGTTGTCTGCACCTTGTATGCTGTTGCATTGGTGCATTGGGTTTGTCTCAGCCTTGAACCTTTGTAGTTGTTCCAGTCTTCATGTTCACATATGCCTTCCCATTCATTGTTGCCTGGTTTAGTCTTGAATGCATTCTGTAGCCCCATCTTGACTTGGGTTTGTGGTTTAATGTCTCACTGTTACCATATTTGAGTGTTGTCTCTGTCCGTTGTGCTGACTGCAACATTGAATATGTGTACTCCTGTACACTACTTATTCTCACTCGTGGGCACTTACATTATGTATACTATGTGTTGATCTAATTGTTGTTATCTCTGCTGCCTGCACCTTGCATCTTTACCGCTGTTACCATTTTATTTCAATTCTTTGCAAATTTAATTACTTGAATAAAGATTAATCCTGACTCGAGTGTTTTTGTGTTTTGCATAAAACGCTCGGGTCAGACCGAGTACTTTTACAGCTTGAAGATTTTCAGGCAGTGAAGCTAGAGAGAGGGGAATTACCGCGTCACTAAAGTTTTTCTGGAAAAGTTTTCTTGTACTTAATAAAAATTGTTCCGCTGAATAAAATGTAATTCATTGTATAACTCTGATATTTGTATGTATAAAAAAAAGTTCGTTTATGTGAAATATGATTATTATTCTGTGATTCTGTGGCTGATTCTGTTTAAATGTTATAAACTAAATAACAATCCGTCATTTTGAACGTTTCTAGTTGGTTTAATTACGGACTAGGGGCGGTCAGGGCGGCGGTTCGTTACAAAGAACGTGGAAATATATGGTCTCCACTTAGACCATGGAAGGATAACGAGTCAGGAAATTGTAAAACTCCGTCGCCATCTAAATAAATAAATCGTATTAATTATTGTATGTATCTGTACTTATGTGCTATTATATTTTACAACAATAAAGATATTTGTTATCAACATTCGATAAATAAGCGAAACCATCAAACTTTAGGCAATTTTTAGCCAAAATGCAAATTTCAGACGTCTGTCCACATCCTCCAGATGTCTGACACAATTAAAAATTTTAGCAGTGTGCATATGTCAGACGTCTAATATATCTACCAGATGTCTGAATATAAATTCTGCCTCCTAAAAATAGAATTCAAAAAATTTCAGATGTCTGACACATTGAACCAGACGTCTGACCAAGTCATCTGTCACAAATTTATCTAAACCAGACGTCTGACATATATAACCAGACGTCTATTTAAAGTTTCTGCCTATTTCATCTCATAAAATTCAACCAAAACAGACCTCTACTCCAAATATCAGAGGTTTGTTTTTATCTTCTGTACAATTTTTAGGGCAAACCAAACGTCTGATTACAAATCCAGATGTCTGGAATTCAATCGACCATTTAAATACACCCAAATAACGTCATATTTTTCTATCTCAAAATTATTCCGCTCTACAATCTGCTTTGTGACGATTTTTCTTCTTCTTCCAAATCAACATCTTCTACATAACTAAATCAAAATGCCTCCTCGAACAAAGAATATCAAAGCTCCAAAACGCAAACCAGACCAGACCATACCACTTCATCTTCAAACCCTCAGGTGTGTTCCGACGATCAAATCGAGAGATGGATGAATAAAGCACCGCATTCCATCAAAAGGTATCAAGACATCCAAAAGAAAAAACTTCACATAGGTCCATTCTACAATCTTCTTAAATTCCCTATGTATGATCTAGATGAACTTTGTGAAAATGATGGATTAGAAACCCTAATCTCCTTTACTCCTAATGATATTCAAATAAACCAATTAGCTATATTTTTATTCTACGCTAATCTAGACAATACTTCAGTATGGAATACTGAAGATGAAGACAACTGGCTATGGTCTAGTGTTTATGGTAATACAATTAGGTTAACTCCGGGGATAATTGGTAGAACTTTAGGATGCTCTGACACTGGAGAAGATTTATACAACATTCCAGATATGCGGTTCAAGCCACGGAATAGTATTACTCATCAAAGTTGGGAGGACGAAATGCCAAAATTTGCTTCGAAATATTCACGTCCAAAAGCTCGACTCTTGACAAGAATAATAATAAATACAGTTGTTCCACGTATAGGGAGTCACGAGCAAATAACAGAAATGGAGCACAAAGCTCTATATGCTCTCTTTAGTGGAACCCGAGTAAATTGGGCCAAATTCATCTTCGACGAGCTCAAGCACTTTTGGACTCGATCACGGCCATCGATCATTTACCCTACTTATATTATGAGACTTCTTCGTGCACATAATATTCCTTCCTACCTATCGACATTCGAAGAAATCTCGCCTAAATATGCTTCCACCAAATTTTTCTCTCTGATGCACCTACCCGAAATCCCTCCAGAATTTACGTCCTTCGAAGATTGGACACATAATTGTCAATCTCGAAGAGTTGAGCCTCCTCCTCAACCAAATATTCATCCATCCTAAGAAGAAGTACAACATCGACAAGTTACTCCTCCTCCTCCCGAACCATTTGATTATCCGAGATAAGATGAAATTATAGAGACTTGACTGGATACAAATCCAAATGAAATTATTCGAGATCTTACACTTCGAAACCAACATACACTGTCCCAAAATCAAAAATACATAGCTAAGCGAATTGACAGTTTTGAAACTTCATTTGCTACATGACTAGCCACAGTTGAAGAATCTCTTTCAACTGTTTTATCGGTTCTTAAAGAAGTATTACAATGGGTTCGTAGTCCAACACCACCTTCTGAGGATTGGACAACCCCTGTACCTTCTCCTCCCGCAAAACATTCAAAACTATCTGAGGATGCACCTCCAAAGGAAGCTTTGACATCTCCTTCAAAGGCTAGCACTTATGACAAGGAAGAACCAAAGGAAGATGATCCAAATAAAGCTTCCCAAAAGAAAATCTAGATAGGTTTTATAATTTTTGTACAAATCTATTATTGTAATCACTTCATGTTATTAATGAAAAATTTCTTTTTGACGATTGGCTTCACTGTTATAATTATTTTTGATAATGTCAAAGGGGGAGAAATATAGGTATAATTGTACAACATTAAAAATAAGAACATATTCAAGGGGAGATTCATAAATCTATATATAAGTACATTGAATAGTTGTCATCATCAAAAAGGGAGAGATTGTTAGGAAATCAATTCTATGGTTTCGATAATAACAACTATACAATGGAAATCGCATATACATATATATCTATATTTACAGGTAGTTGATAAACTAACATCACCAAAGAGACAAAAATAACACTCAAAAGAAGTATCACAAAACTTCAAGTCGATAGAAGTGGAAGAGGGATGACACAGACACAGATAAAGCAACATGCGCATATTCAGACGTCTGGGTACACTAGCCAAACGTCCGATTGATTCCTCTGGTTTGAAACTCACAAAGAATCAGACGTTTGGTTAATACACTCAGATGTCTGAAAAGCATCCGGATATAAAAAATATATGAAGACCAGACGTCTGTTTAATAAACACAGACGTCTAAAATATAAACAGATACAAAAAATATATGAAGACTAGACGTCTGAAATATTTTTCAAACGTCTGATTTTGAACTCGGCTATGTAAATTCAAAGAACAACTGTCACATCCGAAAGGACACGTTCGCTTCTCTTCGCTGCAACTCTTCATCACCATGAGAAGCAACCTTAGAGCACTTACTAACAGTTGCAACTACACAAAGGATCTCTCCACCACTATAAATAGAATCAGGAATTCAAGAGAAGTTTTACACCTTACTTACTTACGCTCTTAACTCTTACACGCTGATTTATACCTGATCTCTAAGCAATCAAAATACCTGTAATTGACCCTTATATATATACATATATATATATATATATATATATATATATATATATATATATATATTGGAAGAAATTGTACTTAATAGTCAACATCCGTGTTATGGAACACATTCTTGAAAAAGAAACTCTGCTATTGTAAACCTGTTCCTCCGGGTCAAGTGAGGGTGAGTTGAAAGGAAATTCCGAAGAGGAGCTTCGGGACTGGACGTAGGACGGGAGGTCCGAACCAGTATAAAATCCTGATGTGATTATTTTAATTCACTTTGCTACTATCATCTGTCAAGTTATATTATATAGTTAGTTGCATATACTTGCATATACATCCTATACGTTCCACTCATATAGATTTTCAAGGAGCAATTGGCGGGCCAAGTGAGGTAGATCCTCCGATCAGTTACACTCTTTTGATACCATTCTTTTATTTTATGACTGATTGGGTGCACCCCATTGATTTTTAGGAGTGCGGATCGAGTTGGGTGGTAGCTGCGGCTATGCGTTACCAATAGTCTGAAAGTGTAATTGGTATATCTACCCTGGCACTGCCTACTTGTGTCGTGTCACCTACCATATCGAGACCATTACGAGTTTGTTTTGTACCATACCTATGGAGTGCACTCTGACGACTTCCAGTACAGGGGAGATTACGGTACTGTATAGACTATGGGAGTATATAAAATGTGTTAAGAGGGATATGGGTAACGCCTTAACGCTATTTTAATAGTTTACTTTACTATAGACATTATTATAATAGCGTATATTACTACATAGTAGATATTTTCACAGATCCTTATAGGATGGTTATCCCAAAATATCCTTTGAGTTTCTTGTATTTCAGTTGATATTTCACTTGAGTTGGATTTATTGATATAAGAATGTTAATCTTGACTCGAGTGTTTCATGTTTTTGCATTACGCTCAGATCAGACTGAGTGTCACGGCATTCGAGACTCACCTTTGGAGTTGGAGCTTCTCTTAGAGATCCATCTATCTACTTAGCTTGCAGTTATTCAGTTGACTTATTTGATATATTCTAATCTTGTATTTCACCATTGTATTGAGACTTTCATGTATTCGAGACTTATGTTGTATCTTTTTTAATTCTGTTATGTATATATAGTAGCATCATAAACTACGACTCATTTGTTTCCGCTTCCTACTGTTATATAAATCTATGTCTGTGATTCTATGATTTATTTATTTACTTTATATGCCGAGTTTTGCCAAATATAAATTAATAATCTGATATTTTGAGCAATTCAAATCGGACATATGCGGATGCGAATGGCATGAAATACCGGGATATTACATATTTGTATCAGAGCCGATGGTTCAAGGGGACCAATATGATGCAGCATTGACCTAAGTATGCTCCAATATGTGGTTTGAGCTTGAATTCTCATTAAGGTGGAATTATAAGTTAGAACGCAGCCTGCTCCAATAATGGAAAAGATAACTCTTTGTGAAACAGCTTGGCCCAACTATTGGAGGTGGTAGCGATATAATCTAAACTGCTGGAGGTGTTAACGACCTTATCCAAGTGTTTGAGGACTCTATATAACTTCAAATTGAATTGAGAAATGCTCGCCAAGGTGGAGATCTATTAGGTGTGGCTTGCATTGTATTAGAGTGGGTGTGTAGATTGGATTAGAATTAGTCCCACAACGTAAGATATTATAAAAGAGATGAGCATATATATGAGATTGGTAGCATGTACAACAAGAGATTCCTTTTGTTATTAAAAAAATGTTGTCGTGAAAATATATGTGCTCCAGGGAGATGCAGGGATATCCTATCATGATCCTGGCACTAAAAGAGCGTTCTAGTCTTGGAACTTTGGTAATAAGGAGTTTGGTATGTTGAAGGGACATCTGTATTTGGGAACCTATATATGCTTCATGGCTCAACGCTGATGTGTGTCGTATGTTGATTTCCATGAGAAATTTGGGAGGTTGCAAAAGGAGATTCCATTTTCTTTTGGTACACTATATTTGTAATCTACTTGTGTCTTCGAGTATTGAGGGTGGTGCTCATAATACTAAAGTGTTCAGCTGATGTATCTGAGTTTAGTGATGAATTTGGCACCGTTGAGGCTTGTCGACTTGTGATGCCGTCTTTAAGAGTTCAGTTCATAGAGCTAATTTTTAGCAGATTTGGTGTTGTTGAGGCACATCGTCGATTTTGTGATGTCGTCTTAAAGGAGTTATGCAACTCATTTGTGAACTTTGGGGACATCGTGAAATTTCTAGCTAGCTTTAGATTTGTTGATTTGCACATTGGTGCATTCGAGTGTGCCTCGAACTTGGTTCATTTTTTTTCTCAATGACTTGTGGTGCCATATGATGGTATGTGGAAGAAAAGAGATTCTTCTTGCATACATAGATTTGGATTAGCCTTTTTATGTCCATTGGCTTTTGTTTTTCTTTTGGCTCGGTATTTGGATTGGTGACTGAGAGGATTTTTTTTAGCCATGGTGGTTTTGAGATTATTTTGGTATCTACCTTCTTTTGATTTTGGATATTTGCAACATTTTGGCGAACGGGGATAGTTTGAGCTTGTTAGCAAGGTGATATGGGGTGGCTTTGCCGGAACCCATTGGGTAAGTATTCATTTTTGGTATCCAGCTCGTTAATAGATTTTGATTGAAGGCGGAGTTCAGTTTTAAGAGGTTTATGTTGAAAAGAGAATTTGAGTCGTGGTGGAATGTTGGAGATATGTGATTTTAGATCAAGATGGAGTGTTAAATTTTGATGATATAAAATCACAAATAGAAGAAGATAAATATGCAAAAAGAAAAGTAATTACATGTGTTTATTATGGAAATGCATAAATTATTGGATCGCATTTCCATTAGATGGCAATGAAATAAATGCATGCTCACGTTATGAATAATATGTATGCAAAATGATATGCATATTATTTCTTTTTCAGTAATCGCATTGCTTTGGTATTATTTTCTTCCATCTTTGCTAATTAAAGGAATGAGTGAATTTCTTGTTATGTTTGCACAATTTGTTACCATTGTACTTGCCTTCATTATCTTTTTACCATATCTTGGTAATTTAATCATGGATTTGCACTAATTATATATTGAGGGTAGACTTCGTTGTAAACCCATCATGACATTTAGCCAACGGTCCCCAATAGAGCGTCTCTTCTTGTTAACCCTAACTTAGGGCTTTGGTACGTAAACTCTTATTTTATAATCTCTTCTAACTCTCTCATTTGTAATAAAATCTCTCTCCTTTGGATTGTATGTACATTATCTTGATGATAGTTGGAACCAGTATAAATATTGTATGTCTTTTTTTTCTTCTTTATAGTTATTTACTATTTACTTGGAGTAATGGAATAATTATTGCTAGATTGAGTGATGTTCAAATTGGCAAATCTAAACCTTTTTATTGTTTTTTCGCATTTGTGCAATTTTTGCACAACAAGATATTCATATTAAAAAGAACATTGTAAGAATGGAAGGCCTAAAACTCCCGTCTTCAACACATTGTTAAGTTGCCCATTCTAAAACTTTTTATCCACTCCTAGCTACAGCATTTTGTTGGATATTTAATCTGTTAGTACAATCCTTGATAGTAAGTAATCATGGAAGATAATCTATGGAATTAGTCTAATGAATATTGTCACTACTCAGTTCACATGCATATTGTACACTAGGCATCGATTTCAAACATTGATTGGCCAAATGTATTTACATGAGTTGTGCACTTTCTGCGCAACTAAAAGCTATTGTTTGAGGTAAAATAATTATGCTCTCAAATAATGTGCCATGAAATCTAGTGTTCTGAAATTTAAGATACATGATAAAAATGAGTAAATTTTCAATATGGCCATGATGTTATATCTATAGCTAGAAGGCATGAAATTAAAAATAAAGTATAAAAAAGGCTAATTTACAATAGAGAACACAAGGTAAGTTTCTATTGACAGTAGTCAATATTGATTGTTATAACAGCTGTCGGAGGGAGAGAAAATAGCATAAGAGTAGCAGAATTATTTTTTGTGCATACATTTTACTGATCCAATGGCATGTAGCTTCATGTAAACTTGGTTATTAGTAAAGCAATAAAAAGCAATATTGATGGTATTTGGAAAAGAAATATGGGAAACATTCTGTTACAGTAAAGTAATTGTTAACATTATGTTGCATAAGTCTTTTAGATAATTTAAGCCTGTCAAAAATAACGGTCTGCCTATATTATACGTGGTGTTTTATGGAAAACAATAGCCATGAGTGTTACGGGACGCACTTTACGCATGACAATAGCACATGCTTTGCAAGTATATTGATTCTGTAAAGACCCGTAAGTCCGTACTCCTTGAATAGACACTAATCTCCTTTGTTTAATTCAAGATGAACGAAAATACGAACCCTTAGGGGTTTTAAGAAAAAGAATTTAGGAAAAGAGAAGAGAAAAAGATAGAAGATGGAGGGAAAAGAAGAAAATAGAAAAATTAGAGAGAATAGAAAACAGAAAAGAAGATAGAAAATTTTAAAATAGAAAGAAAATAGGAATTATAGGACGGAACTGAAAACAAGAACAACATCAGAATCTCACAATTCGCAGCGGAACAACATATAATAATAATTGAATAATCTTTAAACAAAGAACTATATCAGTTATTACATCACATTACATTACATCATATCATCAGAGTGTACAACAACAACAAATAGTGCAGCGGAAAAAGAAATACTATATAGGTAATATGCCATGCCATCCATCTTGCCTCCAGCAATTCCAGAATATCCAGAATATCCAGATAAACCTTAACTCTTGACTGCCCGTGTGAAAATTGGTGGGCACCCAGAGTTTAGGAAGGAAAAACAATAAACTCCGAGTCAGTCATGTGACTGGTGTGAGAACTCAAAACAGTTTATTTATCTTTAAAATCAAAATAGAGGAATATTTTTAAAGTTAATTCGCAATGCTTTTAAAAATGAGACTACCATAAGACCTCCTGCCACACACACAATGCAAACGCAGACTTGGAGAAGATTTCTCCTTATGATAGTCAAACATGCTTGATACGCATTTAAAAAGAACATTTGATATTATTACTAGTGCATAGTGTAGAAAATTCATTTCGAAAGTAGAATATAAATCTTAGCCAGCATAGGTACCATTATATTATGCCTACTAATAGCTACCATATTAGATGGCAGGTTCTACAACCAAAACCGTACAAGTCACGTATTGTTTCTTTGGATTTCCAACAAATGGTCAGGCCAAGGAACTTCCCATTGCCACATGAGAATGCCTCTGGAAAGACATCCCCGAGAACCAAACCGGAACTCTGCCAACACAAGGCCGGGTTACCCCTAACTGGGTAACTACTGACACGAGCACGCCATTCCCCGATCGTAAACGACCTTTCTCACGGGATCCCGAAAACCAACAACCACAAAGTAATAAATTCGTAGTAACCACATAGGTTAAATATCTGGGCTCCATACCATGATACAACCTCTATCCAGAAGGAAATGTACATACCCTAAAGGGTGCTACCCCTCATAACCTTGCCGCATCTTTCCTGTTTTGACCATTTCCGGGGTGTGAGGTTCGACGAAGTCACGTCCACAAAAACATACTTTATACAAAAAGTCATGCTTTGGGTCAACAAATGATCAACACAATGATCACCAAGATAGACGATCAAATAAACGATCCTATCACAATAATCAACACAATGATCATTTCAGCAACACTCAGCATGTCACATTACCAAATTGGGAATATATCGCTGATAACTTCAACTATATAACCTCTGAGCACGTACGTCTCAGAGAAGGGTGTTAAGCTAAAAGAATAAATTCTTCGCCACCAACAGAAATATATTTGAATGAAATCGGCTTTATATCTCAACTTGTAATGTCAGACACACAATCCATACAAGTCTGTTCCGGGCTCGAACAAAACCGAAGGCACTTACAAAGAAGTCCTTGCAATTCGGATATTCACAATCCTGATCGGATTCACCATCACATATGGAGAACTCTATACCGTAGCTACTCGGTGCAGAGTAAATCGACAGGTCATCCTATCGCTCTCGCAAATACCGGGTCTTCAACACCGATCTTCAATGCAATTCACAACGACGTATCACATATTCGGAATGGGTTATACGACCCCATGGTCCTTTCCCGGTTAACCCGAATAGTGAGCGCTTATTCAAAAATAAGTGTAGCATTCACATTCAAACAATTCACATCAAATACCCATTCAAAGGGAAATATTGATAGTCGGTTATTGAACTATCAATTGATATGCACACATCACCAGTTTCCAAATAATTTTCCAAATTATTTATTTTCCAAAATATCTTTACAAGATATATTATTTCACACTTCAAAAATAAATCAATATTTATTTTTCTAAACCAATTCCACTTTTCATTTATAAATTCCATAATGAATTTATATCCTCAAATATTCATGCATATACGATTTCAATTATCCATTTTCAATTTATCTTCAAAAAGATAAATTCTAATTATTCACTTCATATTGGAAAACAATTCCATACTTATTAAAAATAAGTAATTCACAAATCTTATTTATTTACAACACTTGGAAAATATTTAATATACTTAAATCGAGATTAAGTATATATTTCATTCTTTAAGGAAATCATTCTCTTAAACATATTTATTTGGGCCAAAACGAATGTTGCGTAAAACATCGTTACGACGACTCAAAAATCACTAGTATAGGGATTCGAAATTAAAATAGATATATAAATCCCAATACTATACAAAACATTTCCTTTCGGAAATCATTTACTATAACAACAGTGTTAAAGTCCATCATCTCCTTCTATTTCTCGAAAACTTCTATTTCAACAATAAATGTTGAAATCTATGGTTTCGAATCTCAACACATTTTAAACTTCGTTAGATCGTTTTAATTTAATTTCAAATATCACATTCAAAACAATTTCTTTAACATATTATTCACTATTCAAAAACGTGAATATACTACGTTAACAACTTTCATCCTTTTATTCATTTTAATTCAAAGGATTATTCACAATTCAAGGATGTGAATATAACTCCATTTATAGGTTTCAACAATTAACTTATCAAAATAAGTTGTTTGCGAATTTATAAAACAACGTTTATAAATTCCATTTCTATTTATTTATAAAAACTTCCTTTTTATAAATTCCTTTATTAACCTATTCCAGTTTATAACTCAATTATAAACTAAAAGTTCATATTATAAGTCAAATGCTTATAAAACGATTATTTTACAAAATCGTTCTTTTAAAGACTTTCTAATTTATGAATCTTATAACTTATAAGATCCATTTATTTAACCAATCTATTCTTCAAATAATTTCACCAAATTTATAAATCTTACTATTTATAAATTTCTTTTATAACTTCACAGTTTATAATTCTATAAATTTCATTCATTTACAAAATTCATTTTCACTTCATTCAAACACTTATAAAAACTCGTTTTATAATGTCAACATTCCAATTTATAAATATCCATTTATAAATCTCTTAATATAAATCAATTTATATTATTCTTTAAAACGTCTTTAATCTCCTTTATTATTTCACAATTTTGATTCATAAAATAATTAAATTTCATGAATTCTATATTTAAACTTTTCACAATAAATTCTAAAATATCTCGATTAAACTATTTTATAAAATTATTAGCATCATATTCTCAAAAATCAGTTTTTAACTATATTTCTCAAAAATCCTAATTTTTATAACTTTAAAAATTATAACGTTTATTTATTTAAAATGAATCAATTCCAAAAATATTTTATAAACGTATACTTTCAAAAATCACTTTGAAATCATTTTAAAGTTCCAAAATTTGGGTCCAATGATGCTACACACCAAATAGTCAATCACGACTACAACGACATCATATATCGATATGATAGTCCATCAAATATCAAAATATCTGAAATCAAATAAATACTATTGAGGAATCCAGTTGGATCCCTCCAACCTGTTTTCCTGCATCCACAAACATTAGCACAATACCAATTTCGCTCCAGTACGAAATTATCGCGGTATATGTTCTTATTAAATATTATCCGCTTAATAACGGCGTAATAGGGTCTCATCCGCTAAAAAATTGCGGGGAATCAACAACTGCAATATATACATATGCCAATATATATATATTGATATTATATATAATACCAATTTCACTGTTTATGAAATATTCGTGGTATATGTTTTTAATAAATAACATCCGCTTACTAACGGCGTATAATGTCTATTTTAACAATCAATAGATATAAATCAACATTCAAACATGCATTCAAATATTTTAAATCTAACTATTTAAAATAAAATCGAAACTGATTCGATTGAGTGAGAAATTCTCACCCTGATTTTAATTTCGTTTCAGCGATTTATTTCGAATAAAATTAAACGCGCGTTTAATTTTACCCAAAATTCTCACTAACTCCAAACGACTCCAAACCAACTCCATCGCGTAGTGCTCGTCCATACGATTCTAACGCAACTGAGTTTGCATTTTTTCGACCTCGTATGAAAAAGATACAATATTTTAAAGTTTGAACAATTTAAATATATATAAATTACATAATTATATTATTACTTCCAAACCCTCACTGCATCTACCGTTGGTTCCCTCTTTCCAGATCTCGGCCGTTCTTTGCTTCATCCCCATCTTCCAGTTCATGTTCGAACCAACATAACCCAAAGCCGTTCGAATACTCGAATCACCGCACCCCCCATACTCGACTTGACGTCGATCAGGAGCCCCCCATCCACGCGCCTACGCCCCACTCACCTCCGGCTAGAATCACGTGCAGCTCGGTCGAGCATCTTGCTCGAAAAACGTGCACGAGCTGCAGCCGAACGCGCCACTCCAGCGTCCACGTCGAACCCCCATTCCACATCTCCACCGTTAGATATATCGACCTCGTCGAGCACTACAACATTGTAGTTAATACTTTCACGAATCGATGCATGGATTTTGAGAAAATTGGGGAAAATCTAAACGAAATTCTGGCCCTTGGTTTTGAGGCCGGCGGCTACATGAAGCAAACCCTGGTTTTTATTTTATTTTATTTTTTTTTAGTGGGGGGCTATTTATAGAGAACCGATCGACACTATTCACCCGGGAATTCCGAACTCCGATTTACGCGCCGTAACCAGCGTTTCTAGGGTTTACCCCGCGTTCCGGACACAATGGAACAGGTTTCGAAAGCTAATTCGGAAGTATGTGCGAGTTATGGCTGTAAACGCTCAATTTGAATTAAACCGATTTAAGTCGATTTCTAGGCGTTTTAATTTGTACCGGACAAACGGTAAATCCAGTTGACTTGAAATTTGAAACCTTGCAATAATATCACATTACGGATCCGATGAATCTGGTTTCGTCGAAATCCGAGACTTTTTGAAAAATGGCTATTTTCACTCGTCAAATTTAAATTAAAAATAAATCGATGCGTTTCGAGCTGCCACGATCAAACGATAGCTCCGATTGATACGAAAATTGAAATCCGGTAATAACTAACTATTACGGATCCAATGAAACTGGTTTCGTTCAATTCTGAGACTGTTCAAAAATTGACTATTTTCACTAGTCGATTAAATTATTAAAATATTCAATTTTCACAAATAAACTTTTAATTCGATTTTAAAAGTTCTAAAATATCTTTCTAACTCCCATATGATAAAATAAAATTTTACAAATCATTTTCAATCGTATTTAATTATATTTTCAATTATTTCCATAATTTAACGTATTAAATTATCGATTTAAAAATCCAATTAAATTCAATAATTCAAATAAAAATTTATTCGACTTATAAATTCACTTTTTAATATTTAAAATTAATTAAATATTCAAATTTTAATTTCTAAAAATTCTAGGTCGTTACAGATTCTTTTTTTGCAAATTATACGTGTTTAACATATTCAAGAAAAATGATTTTCTTAAATATTTAGGTATGCTTTTGCGTTGGAATCATGTGTAGCTAGTTTGTAGTTTTATTTCTAAGTTGGAACATTTAATTTTTTATTAGATTGAATTTTTTTCTGTTATCAACTTATAAAGAGCGAAAATGTATAGGAAGTTTAATTTTTAGTTCATATTTTCAAGTGATATTAAGTTTGGTAATATTTGCTAGATTATATTTTCAAGTGATATAAACATCTAGTAATATATATAGAGAAGCGTTTGGAAGTTCACGCTGATAGCAAAACAGTGTTACACCAAAGCTATTACATTTAAGTCATATTGGAGCGCCGTGTGCATTTAAATAGTACAAACGACATATGTTTCAGAAATGCAAGGATATAAACATAGCATAAAAATACATGAATTTCAAATGCAAATTGACAAACAAATGGCTTGCACGGAAGCATACTTTCAAATATAAAATAATCAGTAAAATGAAGATTTGTTTCATCGCTGATGATTGTTATTCTATAAGCTTGTATTATTTAAAAAAAGAACTAGAAATAAAAATTGAAAATTATGTGTCAAATATCAAAAAAGAAATAACCATTGAAAAAGATATCAAATTTGTCCTTTTGAAGATATTATATATCCTTGTAAATAACATTTCTAGTGCAGATTCTGGATTGCCCTAGAACTTCATCGTTTTTTACTAAAACATTGGTGTTTCTTATTGAAACTTCTCTTGATAATGCAACATAAAGTTGACGATGGTTGAATACATCTTAGGGTAAGTAAGTTGCAACGTTTAGAATTGTTTTCCCTTAAGCTCTGTTAATAGTTAAAGCAAAACTTAGTCTTATAGGGAACTGTTTAAGTTATAGAATAAATGGTGAACGGATATCTTCAGAGGACTTCATAGGAATTCTTGGTAATAAAACCCGAGTTCCAGCAAAGTGGTCGATGGAAATCTCTAAATCTATGATTTTTCTGGGAAGTTCACGGCATATAAGTCGTGTATCATTACATTATCCATTTTTTGGATTGAAATTCCTTAGTAGCATAATTGGTGCACCTTTCTTCAAGACCAATTTATGTGGGGGTAAACCACTTAGATTTATTGAATTCAATACTCAAGGTTGTATATATTTCTTATGTCATTTTCCACAGAATCGAAAAGAGTGGTAGACATGGTGATCACGAGGAAAAAGATTTCTAACTTGATCATTTAACATATCCACATTTTCATTAAGCGGGGTGATCCAAGCCCTTATAATCATATATTGTGTATTGAATGCATTAATGTATAAGTTTGGAAAAGTTGAATTTATAAGAGTAGTTATTGATTTTTCATCTTCCCACGGTATAGCCATTTCGTCTGGGATTCTTATCATGTTCTCACATAAATGTGACTCATTTCCATCAACAACTCGTAGTAGGAAACATAGAATGAATTTTCTTTTGACCTTATATTTTAAGTGAGATGGATCACTTCTACATGTTTCCATAATGACGATTTAACTATGCACGCATCAGTTGTTTATGATATTGTACCATTTTGTAGAACTGGTAAAACTTGTCTAAATCCCCTCCGATGATTATAACTTTACCTCCAAATGGCATGTCATTTCCCACTATATCTTTCAAAGTTCTATCCAGTACTTCAAAAGCATATATGTGGGTCATTGTTACTTCATCTCAAATAAAAACAACCGCTATTCTCATAAGTTCAGCCACTTCAGACAATTTGGGTACCATACACATTGATTTTAAATTTGGATTGATTGGAATTTTAAACCACGAATGTGATGTTCGACCACTTGGTATGACTGTTGTTGCTAACCCAGATGTAGTTGTAAGTGCAATTAAACCATATTGCCTAAGTTTTGCAAGTATTGCTTGATAACAAAAGGTCTATCCCATCCCACCAGGGTCATCTATGAAGTAGATTTTTCTCTTCTTATAGTAAACCACATTAGTAATTGTAGTATATACATATTTTTGACATTCATTTAACTTTTCATTAAACGTAAAGTCCTCTTTAGGCGTTACAACAGAATATTGCTCCTCTATCAATTTTGAAGTTAGGGAATTATCATCTATATCATTCCTAATGCTTGGAAGATCAAAATTAGACATTAGTTTATATGGTTCATAAATAGATCACTGAGATTACGTAGAAGCGGATTTTCATGTATAGGTCGAGCCATTGCACTTGAACTTGGATAATCTTCAACCATATGGTAGAAAAATGCTTCCCATAATTTTCTAACTCCCATTAGTTCACAGTAAATTAAGATCGTTACAAATAATCTTCTTAAAGATAATGACATTCGTGTGTTTGATGCTTCAACCAAACATGCCCTTATACTTTGATCTTCTTCAAGTAATCCCATCTTTTCCGTTGCTTGCCGAAATGTTGTGTACTTGATACCATTGATTGTTAGAAGATAGTCAAATGATGTTTGTCCTTTTACATGATCCAAAAGAATTCGTAAGAAGTAACGTTCTCCTTCTGATGGAGAACATTGTAAGTTCTTCCTATGACCTTTCTATGTGGTGCTCTTCATCGCCACTTTTTAATATCTGATATCCAGTTGCATTTCTCTGGAAATTCATGGTATCAAAGATGCCTTGCTTATGATTCTTTGAGTTTGTATTGAAGAATTCAATTAACATTGATGTAGATAGATTCTCATCCAATAAAGCATGAAACACAAGTTGATTGGCATGATAAGTCATTTGTTTCCTGCTTGGAAGGTGTATCTGTAGACGTTGAACCAAAGGATATACTGTATGCAATGAGAATTGAAAATTTCTCCAAAAGGCCTCTTGGGGACATATCCATCTTGCGTCTAATTTTTTTTGAATCTCATCATTTTCAGATGGATGAATTTCTATTGTCACATGATCCGGACCTTTGTATACATATTTGTATAAATATTTGAAAGATTTGATTATACTACAAACTTCAATATTTATGTGATAATCATCTTTTTCAACAGCCATGGTTTATTTGGAACAACCTAATAATTATCCATTATAATATCATCAACATTGTCTAGTGCGATGTTTATTCCATTATCTAGCCTTCTGCAAATAAGATATGAATAATTACCTTGAATAATACATGATGAAAATTTCTTAGGATATTTTTTTTTGCAATTTTCGGGTTCCATATATGGAGCATTTGGTCGTTGTCTTCCACATGGCACATGATGATTCCATTTAATGATAGCATTGTACAACTTTGCTTCTTCATCACGATTCAGGATTTCAGCTCTTACAACACATCATAATCATCTGGGCTATGTAATTTATCTTCGTTGTCTAGAATAATAAGCATATAAGCATGGTTAGTCCTCTTTTTTGAAATTCAATGACATGAACATGTGCTGCAACCAATCCAAAAACTTGTTTGTCGTAGATATCATGCTTTAATTTTTCATATTTACAACGTAAATTCTAGTAGTAGGATCTGTGCTATGTTGGAAAGTTTTCCCATGTGATAGTTCCGATATGATATCGCCCTATTAAGGATTGATGTCGTTGTAATGAACAAATCAGGCTTTCCAAACTTTTGTACTAAAGCCATTACGTCTTGATAACATTGGTACATATTAAGTGAATTTCCATTGATCGAAGGGGGTAATATCACTCTTCTGCCTATGTTACGTATATCAAAAAAATTAAGGTGATATAAAATTATATGTATGTATGTATGTGTGTGCGTATATGTATATGTATATATTGTAAATAAACCAAAGAGAAGGGAAAAGTGTGATATTTGCATTATTTTCTCTAGCATTCAATGCATCTTGAAGACCCATATACAATTCTGATCTAGTATGATGTTGTTGATGAAACCATCTCATTCTACCACTTTCAATTTTTATATAATTATCCATGACATATTGTTATAATAAACGTTCTCAATGTAAGAATAGAGAAGTATCTTCATGTAACAACCTGAAATTTCACTCCTTTGATTTGCGAATATTAAATTAATTTAAATATTCAATATATAGGTTTTATAATGAAAATAAAACTCTTTTAAATAATAAATAATGATGGCAAAATATTTTTCAAAATTTGTTTACAAAATTATATAGTTCGATGAAAAACGAAAAATGTGACCGGAATTCGTTTTTCGAATTTTCGTCGATTGAAAGTTATCAGATTTGTTTTGAAATCTTTGTATTAATCAAACATATAAACTTTTAAATAAGCTAGGCTTGTATAATGTATGAATATATGTATTTATATTTAGGTATATAAGGTTTAAAAATAAAACAAAGTAAAAAGTAAGTGTCACATCATAAGGTGACATGTTTAAACATGTCTAACAATGGTACACATGCAAATAAATGCATGTTAGCTCAAAGTATTAAAGGGGGGACTAGATTTTCGTGATTTTCATGGAAGGAGGCAAGAACGGTGATGTGGAAGCATATGTATGGAGGGTAAAGGATGAGGGGTAGTTGGTAATTAAACATGTTAACATAATATATAAACTAATTTATTTAATAATTATTTCACCTTTTCATTCTCTTTTCCATTTTAAAAACTTTCCTAAGCTTCGAAACAAAACTTACATGGCTTCTCTATTTAGTTTTTAGGACTTAAAGTTTTAAAAATAAAATTCTTGCTTTAAAAAAATTAGTTTTAAATCACTTGTTTTAAGCTTCACTTTCTCCATTTTTACCCTAAATTCACCCGACGAGAACTTCTTTTATAATGTTCCAAATTAAAATTTTCTTTTTTCTCAAATCATATCAAAATTCAATGGCTACAAATTTTCGGTAGATAACTATTTCAAATTTTGGGTCCAGCTATGTCAAAATCTCGTTTGTTTGCAAAGTGTTTTTTGACTCAGAGATTCAAGTCCGAAAATGGTCCTTCTTATTGTGACCATATCTTCCTCAAAAATAACAGAAATTGAGTGTTTTATTTTAAATTGTAGAGGAAAGAATTTTATAAAACATTCCTTTTAACCACTTTTTCAAGTTCTGAGAATTACATGTCCAAAAATCTAGGGGAAGTTAACCTATTTTCGAGTAGATTTTTTGTAACGATCCACAAATTTCGATAATTAAATTGGTTAATTTAATAGGATTTTGTAATTAAATTTAGAAAGAAATTAAAAAAACTTTATAATTTATAATGAAGTGAATGTTAAAAATGAAACGTAGCAATGGTAATTAAAACTATGTATTGACAATTGGAGTGAAATCTCAATAATGAAATAGTGTAAATTGTTACAACTTGGTTATGAATTCAATATAAGATAAGCGAATGTAAATATTGAAGTGTAATGAAAGGGTATCATATATGGTAATGAAATAATATTTGTGTTATATATGAAAGTATAACATGTGTTGGTAAGTAATAAACTTATAAATGTAACTAAAAGTAAATAGGTGACAATTAATATATGTTGTTTATTTATTTAATGTATTAAATAAAATTCGGTAGTCGATTGCAATAAATGTAAATTGAATATCATGTTAATGTAAATCTAGATAATAAATGGGAATAATGTCAACTTTATTCATAGTATGACAGTGGGTTGAATAAAACGAATGGAAATCAAGATTTATCAATTTATTGGAATTTAAACTTAATAATTGGATTAAATGCACTTAAATGAAATTTAATATCTAATTATTACCTTAATAGAAATTAAGATGAAATCCGAGGATATTAATGTAATAGATCATGAACCAATGTAAATTATACCTAAGATGATAAGTTAATAATTGATTGAATAACAAGATTAAGAAATCAAATAAAAGAATTTGTTGGAATTCCAATTGATAATTAATGAATAAAAAGTGAAATTTGATATTGTAGCTGGTGAATAAATTAACATTAAATGGATATAGAAATTGTTATAAAATATTTTAGATTACTAAAGTAAATCCAAAGTGATAGAAATTGTAAGTTATTAAACTCGAACGAAAAAGGGATTTAATTAATTAATTATTAATTTATTTAATTTACTGAAAAATTGCCATTTTGGCCATTGATACGGGTTTCGACGAAACCAGTTTTATCGGATCCGTAACAGTGAATTATTGTAGGATTTCAAGTTTTATAACGATCGGATTTGTCGTTTGATCGTACGGGCTTGAAATGCCTAGAAATCGATTAAATTGAAATCAGTCTGAAATAAACTGATTTTAACGTAACTTCTTAATATGATGGAATTTGGACTTGAAACCTATTCCATTGAATTTAAAATATTCAAAAACATCTATTTGATATATAGGTTGACCCCTTTTCGTTCCGGAGTCGAAACGGGATTTTTCGGGCCATTTATCGTTCAACGTGTAAGCAATCGTATCCGTTCATCTATTTCCAGCTCCACCTATATATATATATATATATCACTATAAACCCTAGCAGCCTTTATATTTCTCATTTCTGCAAGTACAGAAATTTCTGTTGTTCCTCTTTCTCAATGGCAGATAAACCAATTTCACAATCGAATTCCAATTCAAAGAATTAAACTTCAAAATTTCGAACTCCTTAGAATAAATTCGAAATATATAAATCGAAGATCTCATCGACACGAGTCTGTGTCTGGTATCTTTTTTTGTAATCGATGCTCGAAGCCATGAAATTTTGAAACCCTAATCAAAATTAGGGCTTTTCGATATAGGCTTCAATCGGAGAAACCGAGAAGTGGGTATTGAAGAACTCGTCAGGGGATGGTTGGTGGTTGTTTGATGGCCTGAAAGTGCCTAGGGTGGTTGGAATTAAGCGATTAGGGTTCGAAAACCCTAAAACTAGGCAGTGGCCGACCACGATAAGTAGGGCCGGACCTAGGTCAGTACACTCGGCTCGTCGAAAGCACCAAGGCTGCGGTGGTCGGCAGCGTGATGGCGACCGGTGGCACTGGCAAAGCTTGGTCCAAGGGGCTGTCAAATTTGGGTTTGGTCGTGTCTTGTTCGAACGAAGGTGTGACAACCCAGAATTTTTGAGCATTTAAAATTGGGATATTTAATTGATTTTAAGTATTCAATAGAGTAATTTTAACTTGAATAACGAATATTACAATTTATTTGATAATTAAATTATTAAATTAAATAAGTGAAGTTGGGTAAATTGTCGAATTTAGAATTTTAAGCCTATTAAAGATAATTGAAAGGCTTGTAAAATTTATATCGATAATATTGAAGATAATAGAAGTTGTAAAATTAAATTTAATAGTGATTTATTCGGCTTTAAAATTTCATCGTTTAAATTGAAATTTTAAAAATAGCCGTTCGAGGCACAGTCTCGGAATTTGACGAAACCAGTTCCATTGGGTCCGTAATATTGAATTATTATCGGATTTCAAATTTCGTATTGATCGAAGTTAGTTTGTATGTGTACGATATATAAACGCGCTGAGAATTCGGTTGATAATAATGGATTTGAATTTGAAAAAAAAATGGGCACTGTAGCAAGGCGTCTTCTACACGCTTTCGTTGCCTTCTCGAACACACCATACCCTATTCCGTTTCTTTTCGAATACGTGATCCTGATTCCTTCAGTATTTAATGGCCGAAGCCCCCACGTTCAAATTTTCGTCTTCCCCTTTCCCTAATCCAACAGCATCATCATTTCGTATCTGCGAAACAAAAAGAAAGAAAAAAAAAGGCAGACAACCCCCTTTCTATTCGCAACCCCTCTTTCTCCTTTTCTTTCTCCACCCAGGGCCGACCCAATTCACCTCTTAAATTGAAACCTTTTTAATCTTTTCTATTCCTCAACGAAATCCAATATCGCGACTTCCACCTATGCTGTATCGGTCGAACCCAATCGCGAAGTCGACCGTGAGGCTAGGGTTTCATTTTTGAGGGGGGGGAGACGATTCGAGTTGCGCGAGGTTTAGGTGATTGGCTCGTAAACGCTGCGAGGTCATAGTATCAGGGGTGCAATTTGGGAGAAACTCGAGGTCGAATTCAACGTCGACAGTGGGTCATTTTCTTATGCATCTGAGCGGAGCTGCGCGCGAAGTGATGGATGCTCGAAGGCGCAGCGAGTTGAAGGGATATCGCGGCAGCATCGACAACCGACGTTGAAGAGAGTAGAGTTGGATTTTGCTCGAGTGCAGGTAATTTATATTTTCTACAGTTCAATTCATATTAATAAAAATATTGATTTGGAAGAAAATCTGTTTGTTGGAATTAATATAGGTATGTATATGATTTTAGAAAATAAATAGGAATTCGAAATGCTGAAGGGTTTATAAAATATAAAAAAATTTAATTAATAACTAGATCTTTAGTTTTGAATATAGATTATAACCCTACTATTTAAAAAATTTTTTAGGCATGGATTATAATGGTTTACTTGTTCAATCCACTTGTTCAATTACTTTAGTTACTAAAAATAATTGGAAAAAGGTAATTAGTTCAAATAATGAATTACCAAAATTATAAATTTGATTTTGGAATTGAAAATAAAAGAAGTGAAATTGCAAGTAAAATAATTATAGAATAAATTTAAGAATAACTTAGAAAAGAAATAAAGTGACTTTAAAATTCTAATAATGAATCTTGATAATGGAAAGAAAAATTTGAATAAACAGAAAGTTAACGAATTTTAAAATGCAGTATTATTAATTAAAAAGAACAAACATTTATTTAAAATTTAAAATTTGGATTATTGAAAGGGTAAAGAAGAAATAATAATAATAATAATAATAAAGTCCATAACCACTGAATTTGGAAATGAACTGATAAGTAAAAGAATTTTTTTTCAAATGAGTAAATTGGAAATCAATTTGGAAATTTATTTAAGTGAGTGAGATTTGAAATTCTCCTTGGATAACCAAGTACGTTTCAAAATAAATTTTTAAATATAAGTTAATAGTTTTAAATTTTGTTTTAAAGGTATATTCTGAAAAATTTATTATTTCTAATATTTAAATTCTAAAGTAAGTATTTCCTCAAATCTATTATAGTAGTAATTATTTTAAAAAGTGACTTGGTATTTTGTTTCAAAAGTGGAAATCTAGTTTTATATTTTATTATGTAACTTTATTTTCAAATATTTATATAGTATGTGGTTTTAACAAATTATCAAAGTAGTTTTAACTTAAATGTTTTAAAGTATATATATATATATATATATATATATATATATATTTCAAAGTGAAGTGTTTTAAATTATTTTTAAAAAAAATCTAGTTTTGTGCTTGGTGATTTCAGAGGAGATATAAAATATTTGGTAAAGTTTATTCTGAAAGGAAGATGGTTTTGAAACTGTTTTCAAAGGATTGAAAATAGAAATATATCTTTGAGGATATTTTTAGATAAATAAATAATTTGGGAAATTATTTATTGGTTGATGGTTGTTTGTGAATATTAATTGATAGTTAAATAACCGACTATCAATATTGGACAAATGCGCTGATCGTTTCGAAGAGACCGGGATCGAGATTTATTTCTCGAAAACCACTTCGATCCGGTTTGTACGTTTCGTGTAAAAAATTTTGGATTCGAAGATGGAGCAGTGAAGAGCAAGGGCTAGTCGCTACTAATCCTGAGGATATTTCCAAAATGGATGTAGTAGGAATAGTGCCTTCGGTTCCGTTCGAACCCGGGACGGACTAGTATGGATGAATGCTTACGAAACATCGTCAGGTGGGCGATGGGCATTCTAAGTGAAACGTTCTAAAAGGTAACGCTTAGCCTCAAGCCTCATCAAATGGGAATGACTGAAAATCAGGGGATATGCAGCAAGGTTAGGTGGGTCATGCCCAAGCAGGACAAGATAATTCCCCTGTCTAGATGTCCCTTATATATTTCGGCTTAGTGGGTGGTTGGTTGCGCCAACCACGGGGTTTATCTTGTTCGGGACTGTTCAGTAAGGAATGGTTCCGGCCTTGTGTTGCTGGGGATGAAGGGATTAATCCTCGGTACGGTGATCTAGGCCCCGTACTGTGACAGGTGGCACCCCAGTTCCTAGTCATTAGTTGGAAATCCATTCTCCCTACGAGCCTTGTACGAGTTTTGTTTGTATTACCCACTCTGTGGCTAGTAGCTGGAATTTAATCATGTAACAATTTCGGCTATTTTATAAGTATTTGTATATAGACCCCATTATAATATCAGAGGATTTCTATAAAAATCGTTTTAGCTATCGTAAGGTAAAAACCCGACATGTTTATTTGTGGCGTGGTCTTACGAGATGCTTTTGTTTTCAAAGGATTTTTAAAACTTTAAAAAATCAATTGGGTGTGGTTTTCTCACACTGGTATTCCAGACTGACTCGAGTATTATTTAACTATAATGCTTGGGTCAGACCGAGTATTATAGGATACAGGATATGATGTTGTGGAGTTCAGGAGACGAGCTGGATGACGATACGTATTCTCGTACTTGTATATCTATATATATTTCCGCTGTGTTGAGTTGTTGTGTATCCATTGTATGACATTGATGTGAGCTGTGACTGATGTAATCTGATGATGTAATGTATGTAAACAGATATATTTGATTTTGAGTAAAGATTATTCACTATCTATTATATTTTATTCCGTTGCGATGGTTAGATTCTGATGTTGAATTTGTTTTCTCTTCTTCTACTTCTTCTTCTTTAACCCAAATGGTTCGTATTTCTGTACAACTTGAGTGGATTTATGTAGGATAGTGTTGACTCAAGGGGTACGGATTTTCGGGCTGTTACACTTGGTATCAGAGCTTAGGTTGGTGATAACCTTGGCTCTGGTGGGAATTACTCATTTAAATTAGAGTCTGTAGTACTCTATAATGAGTTGAGCGTATTAATAGATATGAGTGCGTATTTGTTAGTGAATAATTTTTTTTTAATATTGTGTTAATTGGTTTATTGAGTGGCATATGAACCTTCGTCGACACAGTCTGCGCAACTGTATTGAAGGGGTTTCTAAACACTTGAATAGAACAATTGACACGGTATTATTTTAAATATGGGTAAATGAAATAATTTTACCCAAAAACATATTTTGGTATAAAGAAAGTTTTTGAAAACTATTTAGCTACGATAAGGTTGCTTGGATGTTAATTGACTATTAGGGATGATAATATTGAAATATTATCATTATTAAGTGAAAATTTAACTAGAAATTGAAATATAATTAAAAATTTAAGGGATAAATTCATTATAGAATGAAATTTATAAATATGAATTATAGATGTAAATTATAAATTGAAATATAATTAATTGGGAATTTGTATAAGCATAAACTATACAAATGCATTTTAGTTAAAATTTGAACTAAAATAAAATTTGAAAACTTTAAAACCCCAGAAGTTTTGGAAGTATTTTGGAGGTAAATAGTATTATTGTTGTTTTGGGTTATTTCTGAAAGGAAATTTGTTTAAAAATGGATTTTGGAAGGGAAATAGCATTGAATTCACTTCAGTCACTGGAAAATAACTTCGGTGATGACTGCAGCATCATCGATGTTCATTTTCGAGTTTCTAAGTGAGAGGTTGCTGCCAAATGAATTTGTTCAGAAAAACGAGTTGTTTTTGGTAATTTCAAAGGGGATTTGTTGGGAATAAAACCAGGATTGGTTTAATTTTTGAGAAATGTGATTTGAGATGTTGGAGATTTCAAAATGATTTGAAACCAAAGCTGGGTGTTTAAAAATCCGGATAAGATAAGTTGTAAGCTTATAAATGGAAATGATTTGTAAATCAGGAAGAAATTTTAAGATTTGGATAATGGAATTTAAATTTAAAAGGTGAAAGATTAAAAATGAAATTAGCTTGGATTGGGGAATAAAATTTATTTGGATTGAAGTAATTGAATTAGGCTGAAGATAATATCTAGTTGTATTCAAATTTATTTGAAATCAAATTGAGGTAAATTAATCTGAGTTAAAATAAAATTGAATTGGAATAAGAATTCAATTGAGTTATTGGATGAAATGAATTGGAATAACTTATAAAAGAATTAGAAATTCATAGAAAACAAAAAAAACATGCTTGGTTATAAATAAGCATAAGGCTTGAGTTAAAAATAAAAGGTGAATATATTCAAGCTTATGATGAATGGAGTTGTATAAAACAATAAGTGGTAACTTATAAAATTTAAAATGGAATACAAAGCCCAAATTAATATTTTGATGAATCGGAAAATGAAAAGAAAATCCAAACTTGAATTATAAACTAAATTGAACTAAGAAAATTTAATGGAGTGATATTTGGAGTTAAAATTCAAGTATTGGATTATAAATAAAGGAAGAACAAATTTGTTAATAAATCATTTAATGAAATTGAATTGTGAGTTTATGATGAGGTTTGAAAATAAAACCCAAGTTATAATTAAATTCGACTTACATTGTCGATGAAGAAAATATAATTGAAAGTGGCCTTGCAATTAATTAATTGATTTGTGAACCAAATTGCAATGTAAGTTAATAAATTGGATGGTAAATTGGAAGTGAATAATAGAATCAGAACTAGAGTTATTAGATTGAAAATTTAGCTTGAAGTGTTAATAAATTAAATATAATTGAAGTGTATCAGATAAAAATGTAAATGGATTAAAATAGCAATGTTTGAATTTGTAAATAAAATCCATAAGTGAAGATAACTTGGAAATAGCCAGGAAATAAATTGAATGGGTTGAATCTGAAAAGTTAAATTTTATAATAACTAATCAAATAAGTTTGAAATGAGATTGGATTGAGATAGAATCAAATTGAATTGAAAAGAGAAATTTATTTGCAAAAATGGAAATGAGTTGAATTGCATTCAACTTAAAATTAAGTTTAATAATAGTGAATTGGATTTAAATCAAGTAAGAATAATTTTTAATTGAAATAAAATTCGGTGTGATGCCGATAATATTTAATGGAGTGAAAATGCTTAAATAAATAATTGTAAACTATTTAAAAAATTATTAAGGAATTGAAATAACTTGAGACAATAAGGAAAATAGAATGTTTCAAGTTTATTAGAATGGTTTAAGTGAATGTGGATAAATTAATTTTATTGAATAAATATAAATGGATGGAATAAATAAGTATCAAATGAAATGTAAATAAAATTTAAGTGGAATGTGTCGAGCTAAATAAATGATTGTGAATGGATTAAAAAATAAGGGAAGTTTAATTGGTCAATAAGATGAACCTAAATTGTTAATGGTTTTGAATGGAACTTGTATGAATAAATTTAGAAATGGAATAGGATTAAGAATAAAATTGAGTGAAATCAATTTAAATTGGTTATAAACATAAACACTTATTTATTCACATAAATCTCATCGAATTGCATGGAATCAATGGTCGTTGGATGTAAATGGAAGTAATTAAAATTCTATGTGTTGATAAGGGTAAAATAAATTGATTTTGAGATCAATTGGATTAAATAGGAGTTCGGTTTGCTTAAAAATAAATTAAATGTAAGTGGTTGAGATTAAAACCATTTAAAATTGATGAAGCTGTGTACGAATAGATGGAAGACCATTCAAATTAAATGAAAATGGTTTGTAAATAAGTTGAAACAGTTGAATTTGCTTGGAAACTATATAAATAGCTTACGGAAAATGTTTGGTATGAGTTTCTTTTAGAATTCATATGTTTTAACTATTACAAATAAGTGATATGCTGCTAAACTTCATATATTTGGCACTTACATGTTTAAATTGAGTAAGTACAGGTACCTAAAAGCCGTATGGCTGGATTTGGGTTGGGCTATTTGCTAAAAATAATAAGCCGCTTGCTTAAAATGCTAAATAAGGTACGCCTACGCAATAAAAATAGGAAATATGAACTGTTTTTGGTTTTTCCGACCGGGTGGGTCGATGTATATATATTTATCTCTTTTATCAAATTGCAAAAGCTCCTCCGTACAAAGGGGACTCTGCCAAAAAAATTCAGAAATTTTGGGAGTTAGAAAAATTTTAGAAAATTTTGGAAAATTGTGTTAACGACTAACGAATTCAAATTGGAAACTAAACTAAATTAGTAAAGGAAACCAGCTTAAAGTAATGATACGAATTAGTTATAAATGAAAAATAAAATTTAACATTTGGAGTTGAAAATAAATTGAATTCGTATGAAAATGAAAGAATCAAGTTAAATAGAAATAGATATAAACTAAAGTGGAAGATGAAAATAAATATAAGGAGCTTATAAAATGCTTAAACTAAACTTTAGAGGAATGGTCAATTCTTACTTGGAGATTGATATTACAAATATATTCCAAGTTGATATTTGAATGAGTAAATAATGGACATTTTGTAAGAAAGTCGATAAAATGTTTTTGGAATGTTGTGATTGGATATTAGTGCTAAGCAGGATATGCAGGCGTTATAAAAAGGGGATAGAGAACTGGTTTTTGATTCAAGATGATAAATTGAATTTCCCGACAAAAAGGTATGTATTTAAATTTTGTATGAAATTTGATTGGATTTGGATTTGGATTGAGCCACTTGGCCTTTTGTTTTCTTTTTGGATTTGGGAGGCCGTAAAGCCATTTTGTAGTTGTACCGAGTCAGCCGCGCAAAGGAGACGCTGGCGAAATTTTTCGGAAATTTAGGGAGTTAAAAAAATTTTGAGAAAATTTTGATAATTCAAAATTTGGTTTTAAATTGAAACTTGAATGGTTAAACAAATGGTATGGTTTGGAACTAGAGAAAGGTTTGGAAGTTAGTAAGAAAGATAATGAGTCTTTTATATAAAAGATAATTGATAAGATGTTGAATTGTTAGAAAACTGTTTGGGTTAGGTAAATAATAAACGGGTATTGATTCATTCTTCCTAACTAGTAATTTCGGGGACGAAATTCTTTTAAGGGGGGAGGAATGTGACAACCCAGAATTTTTGAGCATTTAAAATTGGGATATTTAATTGATTTTAAGTATTCAATAGAGTAATTTTAACTTGAATAACGAATATTACAATTTATTTGATAATTAAATTATTAAATTAAATAAGTGAAGTTGGGTAAATTGTCGAATTTAGAATTTTAAGCCTATTAAAGATAATTGAAAGGCTTGTAAAATTTATATCGATAATATTGAAGATAATAGAAGTTGTAAAATTAAATTTAATAGTGATTTATTCGGCTTTAAAATTTCATCGTTTAAATTGAAATTTTAAAAATAGCCGTCCGAGGCACAGTCTCGGAATTTGACGAAACCAGTTCCATTGGGTCCGTAATATTGAATTATTATCGGATTTCAAATTTCGTATCGATTGGAGTTAGTGTGTGTGTGTACGATATATAAACGCGCTGAGAATTCGGTTGATAATAATGGATTTGAATTTGAAAAAAAAAATGGGCACTGTAGCAAGGCGTCTTCTACACGTTTTCGTTGCCTTCTCGAACACACCATACCCTATTCCGTTTCTTTTCGAATATGTGATCCTAATTCCTTCAGTATTTAATGGCCGAAGCCCCCACGTTCAAATTTTCGTCTTCCCCTTTCCCTAATCCAACAGCATCTTCATTTCGTATCTGCGAAACAAAAAGAAAGAAAAAAAATGGCAAACACCCCCCTTTCTATTCGCAACCCCTCTTTCTCCTTTTCTTTCTCCACCCAGGGCCGACCCAATTCACCTCTCAAATTGAAACCTTTTTATTCTTTTCTATTCCTCAACGAAATCCAATATCGCGACTTCCACCTATGCTGTATCGGTCGAACCCAATCGCGAAGTCGACCGTGAGGGTAGGGTTTCATTTTTGAGGGGGGAGACGATTCGAGTTGCGCGAGGTTTAGGTGATTGGCTCGTAAACGCTGCGAGGTCATAGTATCAGGGGTGGATGCGGCAAGCGTCGCGTGCAATTTGGGAGAAACTCGAGGTCGAATTCAACGTCGACAGTGGGTCATTTTCTTATGCATCTGAGCGGAGCTGCGCGCGAAGTGAAGGATGCTCGAAGGCGCAGCGAGTTGAAGGGATATCGGGGCAGCATCGACAACCGACGTTGAAGAGAGTAGGGTTGGATTTTGCTCAAGTGCAGGTAATTTATATTTTCTACAGTTCAATTCATATTAATAAAAATATTGATTTGGAAGAAAATCTGTTTGTTGGAATTAATATAGGTATGTATATGATTTTAGAAAATAAATAGGAATTCGAAATGCTGAAGGATTTATAAAATAAAAAAAATTAATTAATTAATTAGATCTTTAGTTTTGAATATAGATTATAACCCTACTATTTAAATTTTTTTTTTAGGCATGGATTATAATGGTTTACTTGTTCATCCACTTGTTCAATTACTTTAGTTACTAAAAATAATTGGAAAAAGGTAATTAGTTCAAATAAACTTGTTAGTTTAAATTAAATAATTAGTTTAAATGTAAATCATTAGTTAAACTAAATTATTAAATGATTTAATGGTAGTTAATTGTTAAATTGATTCAAGAATTAACGAATGATGTAAATATTGATTCAAGGTCTAAATCTTGAAGAAATCTAGTCAGAATGAGAATGGATTACAAACAAGAAGCTAAAGGTGAGTTAATCTCACTCAGCTGATTTTTAAATTTAAATGATTAAATTTAAATAATTGTTGGGATGGTTGAATTGTTTGATGTGCTATAGTATATGATATTTTGGAATTGATGCGTTATATTGTGCTAACGTTTGTGGATGTAGGAAAAAACAGGTTGGAGGGATCCAACTGGACCCCTCAACTTTTATTTAAAATTATTTTATATTCTCTGTTCTGATTGTTTGATATTCTATAATGAATTATATGGAAGTATTGGGTGCTATGGCTTGGTTGATATAATTGGGTATAATGAATTACCAAAATTATAAATTTGATTTTGGAATTGAAAATAAAAGAAGTGAAATTGCAAGTAAAATAATTATAGAATAAATTTAAGAATAACTTAGAAAAGAAATAAAGTGACTTTAAAATTCTAATAATGAATCTTGAGAATGGAAAGAAAAATTTGAATAAACAGAAAGTTAATGAATTTTAAAATGCAGTATTATTAATTAAAAAGAACAAACATTTATTTAAAATTTAAGATTTGGATTATTGAAAGGGTAAAGAAGAAATAATAATAATAATAATAATAATAATAATAATAATAATAATAATAAAGTCCATAACGAATGAATTTGGAAATGAACTGATAAGTAAAAGAATTTTTTTTCAAATGAATAAATTGGAAATCAATTTGGAAATTGATTTAAGTGAGTGAGATTTGAAATTCTCCTTGGATAACCAAGTACGTTTCAAAGTAAATTTTTAAATATAAGTTAATAGTTTTAAAATTTGTTTTAAAGGTATATTCTGAAAATTTTATTATTTCTAATATTTAAATTCTAAAGTAAGTATTTCCTCAAATCTATTATAGTAGTAATTATTTTAAAAAGTGACTTGGTATTTTGTTTCAAAAGTGGAAATCTAGTTTTATATTTTATTAAGTAACTTTATTTTCAAATTTTTATATAGTATGTGGTTTTAACAAATTATCAAAGTAGTTTTAACTTAAATGTTTTAAAGTATATATATATATATATTTCAAAGTGAAGTGTTTTAAATTATTTTTAAAAAAAAATCTAGTTTTGTGCTTGGTGATTTCAGAGGAGATATAAAATATTTGGGAAAGTTTATTCTGAAAGGAAGATGGTTTTGAAACTGTTTTCAAAGGATTGAAAATAGAAATATATCTTTGAGGATATTTTTAGATAAATAAATAATTTGGGAAATTATTTATTGGTTGATGGTTGTTTGTGAATATTAATTGATAGTTAAATAACCGACTATCAATATTGGACAAATGCGCTGATCGTTTCGAAGAGACCGGGATCGAGATTTATTTCTCGAAAACCACTTCGATCCGGTTTGTACGTTTCGTGTAAACGATTTTGGATTCGAAGATGGAGCAGTGAAGAGCAAGGGCTAGTCGCTACTAATCCTGAGGATATTTTCAAAATGGATGTAGTAAGAATAGTGCCTTCGGTTCCGTTCGAACCCGGGACAGACTTGTATGGATGAATGCTTGCGAAACATCGTCAGGTGGGCGATGGGCATTCTAAGTGAAATGTTCTAAAAGGTAACGCTTAGCCTCAAGCCTCATCAAATGGGAATGACTGAAAATCAGGGGATATGCAGCAAGGTTAGGTGGGTCATGCCCAAGCAGGACAAGATAATTCCCCTGTCTAGATGTCCCTTATATATTTCGGCTTAGTGGGTGGTTGGTCGCGCCAACCACAGGGTTTATCTTGTTCGGGACTGTTCAGTAAGGAATGGTTCCGGCATTGTGTTGCAGGGGATGAAGGGAGTAATCCTCGGTACGGTGATCTAGGCCCCGTACTGTGACAGGTGGTACCCTAGTGCCTAGTCATTAGTTGGAAATCCATTCTCCCTACGAGCCTTGTACGAGTTTTGTTTGTATTACCCACTCTGTGGCTGGTAGCTGGAATTTAATCATGTAACAATTTCGGCTATTTTATAAGTATTTGTATATAGACCCTATTATAATATAAGAGGATTTCTATAAAAATCGTTTTAGCTATCGTAAGGTAAAAACCCGACATGTTTATTTGTGGCGTGGTCTTACGAGATGCTTTTGTTTTCAAAGGATTTTTAAAACTTTAAAAAATCAATTGGGTGTGGTTTTCTCACGCTGGTATTCCAGACTGACTTGCGTATTATTTAACTATAATGCTCGGGTCAGACCGAGTATTATAGGATACATGATATGATGATGTGGAGCTCAGGAGACGAGCTGGATGACGATACGTATTCTCGTACTTGTATATCTATATATATTTCCGCCGTGTTGAGTTGTTGTGTATCCATTGTATGACATTTATGTGAGCTGTGACTGATGTACTCTGATGATGTAATGTATGTAAATGGATATATTTGATTTTGAGTAAAGATTATTTACTATCTATTATATTTTATTCCGCTGCGATGGTTAGATTCTGATGTTGAATTTGTTTTCTCTTCTTCTACCTCTTCTTCTTTAACCCAAATGGTTCGTATTTCTGTACAACTTGAGTGGATTTAGGTAGGATAGTGTTGACTCAATAGGTACGGATTTTCGGCTGTTACAGAAGGAACGAGAGGAAGAACGTTGACGTGGCAGCATGCGTTTGGGTATTTTATTCTACTTTATTTGAATTTAATTTTCAACTGCTCTAACATTAATAACTTTCACATATGAGGTCCGATTCATGCGTGTTTTACTCCTTATAAACTGGAATTTCTGACATTATAGCACTGGTTTGGACAGATTCTGAGATTGTTTGAATTTCGGGTTTAAACTGGATTTAAATTAATTTAAATTAAAATGGTGAGTGTTTTAACCCACTCATAACTTGTAAAATTTCTTGTTTGTTAAATTGATTTATGATGTGATAAGAAATTTATTTATGACTGTTTGGCATATTTTGAATCATCATCCCGGTTTATTTGAATTTATTTGGATAAAATAGTTATTTAATTTATTATTGAATATAGACTGCCAGTAAATACCTGTTATTTATTATCTCTTCTATATTGATGTTATTGACTGAATTGGATGATGATTGTGGTAAATGTTTGATGGTTGATATTGGACGAATGGATGTTGTATTGTATATTGTTATATACTGTAAGTTGTTATGGATTTTTTTTCATTGGGATTGCGGCTTGAAATGATATAGAACCGTATTTATATTTTAAATTGCGGATTGAAATGATAAATATCCGTATCACTTGACCATAGGATAGAAAATTATATACAAACACCATGGTCTATATATAAAAATACTTTTTTTGAAATGATTTCTACGGTTTTGTAAAGAAATATTAGGGGTGGGCATTTAATCGACTTAAGCGAATTAACCGATTAAACCGACGTATACCGAACCGATTTAACCGATAAACACGGTTAACAGACGTCAAGGTTAACCGACTGATCATAACCGAACATTTTCGGTTCGGTTAACGGTTAACAAAATTTAACTAGCGGTTAACCGATTAGCCGACCAATTTTTTTATATAACAAGGTAGTGTCCAAATCCATACCCATTACCAAACCAATAACCCAAATTCTCATGCCCTGGAATAGATAGAACTGCTCTCGCCTCTCTCAACTATTCGTTAAAAAAACCATGGGAGAATCAAAACCCTAGATCTTGTTAATAAAGAAATCATCTTTAGACTTCATCAAAATCTCAATCGGTACATTTGTGGTGGTCTAGTCGTGATGCTGTTGAGTGCTGGAGATGCTATTGAGTGCTGGCCTTCGACTGTTGCCGAAAGCACGATGTCGAGGATGAAGAGAAAGCGGTGACTAATTGTTGATTTTGTCCTTCATACGTGCTATTGTTCTCTTGTGGTTTTGTTCATCATATGGAAATATTGATCTGGATTTGAGCAGTATTCGTTTATTACTTTTGTTTCATAAGATTTTTGTAGTGAAGTTTGTTTTCATATTTTCTTCTAAAGTGAATGGTTTAAATCTCGATGCTAGTTTAGTAGTTTCTATTAATGTGGTGGTTATTTTCAATTGAGTTACCGATGTCGATTAAGAACTTATGAAAATTATTCTACTAGTTACAGCATTAGTTGGTATTGCTCTTATAGCTTTGCAACTAGCATAAAACCTTACTTACAAAGGGTAGCTTATCTGAGCAAAGCTTAGAGACGCCAATAAAAATGTACAATGGTCTAATCAAAACAACGACGGTGAATCATTTTGCAAATCATCCAAAGTATATATTGTGAGATTGATGCATATCTTCTAAAGAGTTCACAGATAGTGTCCAGTTTATATGAGTTTTTTTTATGATAACTTGTATGAAACTTCTATGTCACTGTGCATGTTTTAAATATTATCAGCCATCTCAGTGCTACCCTCGTCTGAATACATTTGACTTTGAGATTCTGATGAGATTTGATGCTCTAGTACTATTATGGTAGCATCATGTTGATTGGTTATATAAAGGATATGAATAGTTCATCAACAAACTTTTCAGTCAACTGCGGCTAAAAAATTTTACTAGCAAAACAACTGATGCATGCTAATGTTTAAAAACTTACAAAATAAAAAGGTTATGCACAACTAAAAATGTTTGAACATACCAGCATACCTGATGGTAGACACCTAAGCTGTCAGTAAAGGCATTGATTTTCTTAACGCCATTCTTCTAAGCCTCAATTAGACCATCTAACAAAGCTAAGTGATCAACAGCCAAATCCTACACATAGAAGTTTAATTTCTTTTGCACCTGAACAATTGAATAACCTTCACATGTTTCAATGATAACTCCAATTCCAGAATCCTTGGAAATTAAATCTCTATCATAGGAAAAGGACACTCCTTTGAAATGCGTTCTTATTGAAAATTCATCTATGCTTTCCTGTGATGAAGTATTATCACATGAATACTCCTTCTTCAGATAATAATTCATCTAAATATTCTTCTGTATCTTCCCATTCTTCAATATCGCAACAACAAGATATTGTGGATCAGAATATGCATCAAATTCAGTATGATTATCAAGAAGCGTGTTGTAGTCTTATGAATATGCCAACGAGAATTATCTTTTTTAGAAGTGTCTATTGATTTGGCTTGAAAATCAGTTTATAGGTTTGCTTTTACTTTGCTGTTGCAGTTTTGATCATGATTGGAAAAAGATTGAGGCATTTGTTTGCTCAAAGACAGTTATTCAGGTATACTTCATGAGTTATGTTTTTGTAATGATAGATAGATGCAACTATTAACATATATGATACAATTCATTCTATCTAATGGATGGTCAAAGGTATACGGGCATATTTCGCAGCCCCTTATTGGTGATCTAAACGACTTATAGCATATTTAGTTTGAGTGTTTAGAAACACATGAGAATATAACATAAGTAGTTTAGATGTTAGAACCGAAGAAGCAACTCTTTATTGCTTTTAACTTGATAGAATTTCTACTAATCAAGTAAATTAGGGGTGGGCACGGTCGGTTAACTAATGTTGTAACTAGCAGAATGGATGTCTTTTGCTTTATGAATTGGTAGAATTTCTAAACAAAACATTTTGCATTTTGATTTTACTTATCAAATTAATAAAAGATAACAGTTATGTACTACTTCAATTTAGATTCTTATTGCTACGTCACTTTTTGCTGATATAAGTATAACCGTCTTATCACTGAAAATAATCCATAACTGTATGATTTGAATATCTCAGAATACCATATTCAGTTCATAAATATCTCTGTTCAATCATTTATTTTCAGTTCATGCAACTTGCTAGTCTTGCCGTCTTTGGGTCTTGCTTTCACCTGATGTGGTATGCGCCGACAGTAAAGAGTTTATTGAACTATCTAAATTATACACGAAGTTATGTAACAATGAACTGCTTGGACTATGCAACGACAGTATCACTATGTATGAAGTTATAAAATGTACCTACCAATTTTAATTTTCTTGTTGGTATTCTAGGCTATGAACTATGTATTGTTTCTGAACTTTGTATTCATGTAATGTAATTGTTGAACTGTCTATAGTCAGTAACGAACTGTTTAGTAAAAGTTACTACTATGTTGTTAACCAAGACTATCTTGAGTTTGAACTGAGATGTTTTTAGGCTATTATGTATTTAATTGAAATGTAATCGGTAACCTACTAAAGTAAAACTCCTGATGCAGTTAATGCCTTGATTTGGGTAACAGTTTTTTGTTATTGGTTAATTTTTGAATGTCAAATACAGTTAAAATCAGTTATACACGGTTAACCGACTATTGTTAACCGGCTAAGATTAAGCGGTTAACGGGTTAAGACTTGCGGTTAACCACGGTTAAGATTTAGTGGTTCAGTTGGTTCGAACCATCCAATTATTTTCGGTTCGGTTAATCGAACCGAAACTTTTGGGCGGTTAAATCAATTAATTAACCTATCGGTTCGGTTAACCGACCATGCCCGCCCCTAAGAAATATATGGTTTTATATAAATACTGATTTTAGATATTATATAAATGTTATTTTATCCTTGGTTTGAAGCTATGTATAATTTGTTTTAATATAGAATAAGCTTAATAACAAGTTGATTTTTATTGAAGAAAAAATGGTTAAGTATTTAAATTATATTTTAATTGTAACGATCCTAAATTTTGAACAATTTAATTTGTAAATATTTAATTTATTTTAAATATTTAAATGATAATTTGACTTAAATTTCAAATTATCAGAATGAATTGGTGATTAAAATTTAGAATTTAATCTATTTAAAGTTGAATAGAAATTTGAATTTTGACTTTGAAGTTGAAATTTAATATTTAACTTATATTTTAAATTTGAATTTGATAATTTAGAAAAATAATTTGGATTTAAAATAAGAATGAAAATATAATATAAAAATAAATAAAAAATATATATATATAATAAAATAAATAAAGAATATATATTTAGTTAAAATTTTAACAACATAATTATAACAAATTATAAACAAAGCAAACAATTAACAAAAAAAAAAAAAACTAATTGAATTTAAAAGAAAAAAAAAAAAAAAATAAAGTAAATAAATATAAAAAAATAATAAGTAAACCTTACTTTACTTTGAGCATTCCTCCATACCTTCAACATACCGTGTTCCATGCCGTGACCATGCTTTTATTCACGTCTTCTTTTCTATTTTATAACCCTACCCCTCTCCACTTTCTTCATTCAGACGAAAGAAAAATAAAAAGAAAAAAAAAATGGCGGCCTCCCCAATCCATCTTCGTTCGACTTCAGATTAGGGTTTCGGCTTCGATTCATTTCTTCGCCGACCTTCAGCAAGTTGGGGCTTTCCAAAAATCGAAAGCGACGGCTTCGACTCGATCGCGTACTCTTCGATCTGAGAAATTAGGGCTTCGGCTCCATTTCATTTCAGTGAAAGGTGAGTCTTTTGGCTCACGATTATCTTAATGCAAGTATTTAGATTTGGTTGCATTGAATTTTGGGTGGCATGCTACTGTTTTGGGGGGTTGTTGGTTATCAAATTACTCGGTTAATTTGCATGCTTTGTTTTGATGATTTGTGGGTTTCAGTTGCTCGGTTACTTGAATCTGAACCCTTTGGGGGTAATTGCGATCTCTTGCTCGATTTGCTTGAATTTAAATTGATAAAAGCAGATACTTTTTGCTCGATGTCTTGAACTATCAACTGATAAGGACTGATGCTACTCAAATCTTGATTTAAATTGATAATGACAGATGTTATATCTGATACTTATTTTTTTAAACTGATAGGAACAGATACTACACTTGATGTTGGTTGTTGGTTGTTGTTTTGCTATGAATTGCTCTGTTATTTCGTTATTTAAACTGTTAAGGACAGATACTAGCTACGGTCTCTTGCTCGATTGTTTAAATTTAAACTGATAAGAACAGATTCTACCCAATTTTTAATTTTTGAACTGTTAAGAGCAGATGCTTGTGACTTTAAAATTTTAAACTGATAAGAACAAATGCTACTTGATAAATTGTTTATTAAATTGATAAGTACAGATGCTATCTGAATTTGTTTTTTTTTTAACTGTTGAAAAGGATGCTTGTTAGTAATTTCTTACTTGGAACTTTGTCCATGTTTTGCTGTGATCACTTCTGCTGTTGTCATTTTTTTGTTGACCCTGATTTTAGAAACTAAATTTTTAAATGGGAATAAAAACAAGTTTATTATTGGTAGGTGTTTGAACATTTGCTTGCTGTCGAGAAAAAATGCTTTTGCATGTCACTTGAGGTCTTGCAATTGGTTTATTGATGCATTCAAGTGTTCACTACTTGTAGCCTCTATTCAACCTGATTTTGTTTTGACTTTGGTCACTGTTGCATTCTTGTATATGCATTTGTTGAGTTGTTCACTGATGCAATACTTGTTGCCCTTCATTTGAAACCCTGTTGCATTTGGGTTAGGGGCTGCATTAAGTTGTTTTCAAGTGCGATGCTTGTGGTGACTGCAGTATTAGTTGCAGCCTGCCCTTGTATCTGTTAGTAACTGCAGTTACGTTTTTATGCAGTCTTTCTCTTGTCGATTTACGTTGCATTGTTGCAATTGGATTTGGTTTTCCCTAAATTCATTTTGGGAATTTTGATTTGTTGAGATTTTTGGAGTAAGCAGAGTAATTTCTGATCTCTCAACAAAAAAATTTGCCATCAACAAGAAATGGTTGTCAGACAATCCTACTTGTTGAACCTGCTTTCGACACAATTTTTTCTTTCCTGTTCTTATTTCATTTTCTGCTCCTCTTCCATGCTTTTTAAAATACATACTGAAAATGCAAAGACACAAAACTTGAAGTCCAAACCAAAAGGGTCTGTGCTATCATGCATGAAGTAATTTTTTGTTTCTACAGGCAAATCATTGTTGCCTCATTTTTTATAAGACTTAACAAATAACTGAAAGATGTAACACAATTTTAGTCAGAACCAAAGTTGCAGGAGCACTGCTGCCTTGCCATATTAATTTTTATATGTTCATCTCCAATGATTTCATTTTGAGATTTAAGTGGCATTCCATCTGCTAATATTTGATGTTTCATGACACTGTTAACTCAGCAGCGAAATTTCCAGTTTTAATGCACGTAGTTGCATTTTGTTTTTTTAAAAAAAAACTGTAAATATTTGTTTTGTGGATATTTGCATTTATTTGCACCAAAAAAAAAACTGCATATTTTCTGAAAATACTTCTATATGTGTTTCTAGAAGCCATTTGTTACCTCTGTGGCCTCTGTTGCCTGTGTTACTTCTCTATTGCCTGTGTTGTCTCTGTGTTGTCCCTGTGTTGCCTCGGCGTTGCCTTTGTGCTACTGTGTCGGCTACATTGTTTCACTGTACTTGTTGGTCTGCACTTTATGTTGCAGCTGGTCCTGCAGTTGTTATTGTTCATGCCTTCGGTTTTTGGGCATTTCTGAGCCTCTGTCTTGTTTCTTGCTTTGACATTGCTGTTTTGCTTTGTCTGATGTCTTCATGATTCCTTTGTCTATGCCTTGGCTTTGTTCGATCTGATAGCTGTGTGTTTTTGTTTGGTGAACGCGTGTCGGCGAGGCAGTGCACATGTGTGCAAAGTACATGTGTGTACTGCAGCCACACTAAAAAGTTAAAGTTGTTAATATGAAAATCCGTAATAGATTAAATTGATTCATGTGATCCATTTTATTCAGTTCATTGCAAATTTATCTACTTGAGTTAAGATTAATCCTGACTCGAGTGTTTTTGTGTTTTGCAATTAACGCTCGGGTCAGACCGAGTATTTTTACAGCTTGAAGATTTTCAGGCCGCGAAGTTAGAGAGAGGGGGATTAAAGCACTCTACTAAAGTTTTCAGTAAAATTTTTCTTTGTACTCTAAAAAGATATATTCCGCTGTATATAAAAATTTAATGCATTGTACAAACTCTGATATATGTATGTAAGAAAAATTCAATTATGAATAATATTATGATTATTCTGTGATTCTGTGGCTGATTCTGTTTAAACTTTATAAACTGACTAACAATTCGTCATTTTGAACGTTTCTAGTTGGTTTAATTACCGACTAGAGGCGGTCAGAGCGGCGGGTCGTTACAAAAGTGGTATCAGAGCTTTGGTTTACTCAAAGCTCAGTTTATGATGTTTAATATGAATAGTTACTAGAACCACTATAAAGAAAGTGCTTTTCAAATTTAAAGAAGTATAAAATTGTTTTCTTTAAAACAAAAGGTATTTTGGAAAGTTAAAATTATTTTGAAATTCCCCTCTCTAAAATGTGAGTTTGCGATAGTTTATATTCGGTGAGGTCTCGTTAGATTTGAGTTTCGATCGTTCAGAAACTCGTTATCAAATTATAGAGATTATGAAAAATGAAATATGAGTAAAGTGAACTAATAAATTAATGAATTGGTTTAAATTGGTTTAAATCGAATAACTTGAATATTTCGAGTAATAATTGTGAAATAAAATGACTGTCAATTTGGTTATAATCAAGTGGAATATTGAACTATAACTTGGAAATTTGATTCTAAATTCTTTTGAGGAATTGTTTTCAAATGTGAAGAACGAATTGGTAAATGAATGAATTATAAGTATTTAACTTATAATATGAACTTTTGGGTATATAACTGAGTTATATAATGAATTGAATTAAATAGAATCAATAAGAAGATTTATAAATCGAAGTTTTATAAATAGGAAAAGAATTTATGAAGATTGTTTATAAATTCGAAAACAATTGAATTTGATAAGTAAATTGTTATAGCTTATTAAAGGAGATATATCCACGATTTTGGACAGTGGGTAATCCTTTAAAAATAAAAATAAGTTATAGAAATGATGAAATTGGTTGACAAAGTATATTCACGATTTTGGACAGTGAATATATTATTGAATAAAACAGATATGTTTTAGGGAAGTGATATTATGGAATGAAATTTAATTGTTGATTTAACTGTATGAATCAAATTACTTTGATGAGAAGTTTATATTTCAAGTTTAGACTATTGTCTAAAATAGTTAATACGGAAATATGAATTTAATGGAGCTAAATTGATGAACAATTTACTAAAGAACTAGTTGACTATTTTTGAAATAGAAAGTAAATGCAAAGTTCAAATAGAATTTAAATTTTGAATTTGAAGTTTGTCAACATGATAACCCATTATAGGTTTAAATAAATTCAGTGATGAATTTGAATTTAAACGTGCGGAAAATTAAATTAAGTGAAAAACTTAATATTGAAAAGTTTGAAATCGGTTTAAAACTGATATTGTGAAAAGTATGAAGAATTCAAACTATGAATTAAGTGAAGTTGAAAAGTTAATAGTTTTAAAAGAGTTTTAAAATGAATTAACTATCGAATACATAGATTTCAACACTCATTGTTGAAATAGACGTTTTCGAGAAAAATTAAGGAAATGGTGGACTATAACACTGTTGTTATAGTAAATGGTTTCCGGAAGGAAATGTTGTTGATAGTATTGGGGTTTATATATCTATCTTAAATCCGAATCCCTATACTAGTGATTTTGAGTCGTCGTAACGATGTTTTACGTAACATTCGTTTTAACTCAAATAAACGTGTTTAAAAGAATGATTTCCTTAAAGAATGAAATATATACTTAATTTTGATTTAAGTATATTGAATATTTTCAAAGTGTTGAAAATGAAAGAATTTGTGAATTACTTATTATTGAATAAGTATGGAAATATTTTCCAATGTGAAATGAAAGGTTTGAAATTTTATCTTTTAAAGATAAATTGAAAAATGAATATTTGAAATTAGTTTCAAATGGCTAAGTGTGAAAATTATATATCTTGTTAAAGATATTATTTTGAGAAATGTGAACGATTAGTTCAACTTGGAAATTTTTCAAAGAGTGAATTTTGAGTTAAATTGAGTTTAACTTTGACACCAAAAACAGTATAAGTTCAGCTTTGAATTTTGGATAGTCGATTGGGATTGTATGTCTAGCATTGTGAATTGATGACATATCATTTGATCTCTATTAAATATATATCTGTGGTGGCGGAGAATTTATTCTTTTAGCTTAACACCCTTCTCTGAGACGTACGAGCTTAGAGGTTATATATCGATAGACATCAATTATATGTTGAGAATTGACGATGTAACGTGAAATCCAAATCGAATGTGAAATCGATAATGAATTGGATTGTGAATGTGAATTAGGTTTGAGATAACCTTAAATTTTCAAATCGATTGAGAGGAAAATTTTAAACGTGATGGGAAATTTGGAATCCTCTATTTGTTGTGAATGTGAAATGAGTTTTCGTAACTTATATATGTGAATATAATCGAAAACTATCAGTTTAGAAAAATCATTATTATGAAAATACGGTGTAGGGTTACATAGATATGATAAGTACGAAATGTGAATGAAGTACTATATGTATATGACATATGTTTTCTAAAAACTGAGGATATGGAAATGTACCTTCCAAATTATTATGTGTGAAGGTGATTGGAACTCGGTGGAGTGTCCAGTGAAAATCGTAGCTACGTAGAATTCCCTTAGTGGAATGTCCAATGGGACTGATTTGATATCCCATTGTGTTGGGATTATCCCATTGTGTTGGGATTATGTGATTGATGCTGGCGTAATTCGAGGGGTGTGATACCTAAAGTTACAAGCGATTCCATTGAGATAGTGGCGCAACCGCCGAGTAAACTGCGATCTGGGAACCGAAGCGTAATTCGAGGGGCGTGATGCCTAAGGCTACGAGCGATTCTACTGAGATAGTAGCGTAACCGCCGTGTGGACCGCGATCTAAGGCGACAACCATGGCGAAATTCAGGAGTGATGAGAAATCTAAGTTACAAGCGATTCTACTGAGATAGTAGCGGAACCGCCGGGTGACTGTGATCCATGGGGGAACGGACTTTCCATATCCATTTTTAAAAGAATTTTTAAAAGAATTTTTAAAAGTATTTTCACTGGGAGTTGAAGCAAGTATGTTTAGTACTTGGAGATTTTTAGTCTTGCGTCTGGCCAACGTATGCCTAAAGTCTGTGAGAACGACGATGGACTTGTTAAACTTTGAGTTATCAAGTATTTTCAAAACTTTGAATAGAAAATCAATAATCTGAAATTAGAATTACATAATTCTAACTTAATGAATTAAGGAAGAAGATCTTTTTGAATATCTTGAAAGTCCACAGTTTTGGATAAGATATATTATGCAAATATTTAGCATAAAAGATTTCAAGTTTAAAAATCTGAGTTTTGTAAATCAAAAATTTGGTAAAAGACTTTTGTGTCTTGATTATTGAAATCGATGAACAAAACTAGTGAAATGAAATAAATGGAATGAATCCTATATTTATTTATGAGTTTGAAACTTGGTGAAATTATGTAGGATATAAATATCGGTGAGATTTTAGCAATCGTTTTTTCCTAACTTATAATTTCGGGACGAAATTCTTTTAAGTAGGGGAGATTGTAACGATCCTAAATTTTGAACAATTTAATTTGTAAATATTTAATTTATTTTAAATATTTAAATGATAATTTGACTTAAATTTCAAATTATCAGAATGAATTGGTGATTAAAATTTAGAATTTAATCTATTTAAAGTTGAATAGAAATTTGAATTTTGACTTTGAAGTTGAAATTTAATATTTAACTTATATTTTAAATTTGAATTTGATAATTTAGAAAAATAATTTGGATTTAAAATAAGAATGAAAATATAATATAAAAATAAATAAAAAATATATATATATAATAAAATAAATAAAGAATATATATTTAGTTAAAATTTTAACAACATAATTATAACAAATTATAAACAAAGCAAACAATTAACAAAAAAAAAAAAACTAATTGAATTTAAAAGAAAAAAAAAATAAAAAAAAAATATAAAGTAAATAAATATAAAAAAATAATAAGTAAACCTTACTTTACTTTGAGCATTCCTCCATACCTTCAACATACCGTGTTCCATGCCGTGACCATGCTTTTATTCACGTCTTCTTTTCTATTTTATAACCCTACCCCTCTCCACTTTCTTCATTCAGACGAAAGAAAAATAAAAAGAAAAAAAAAATGGCGGCCTCCCCAATCCATCTTCGTTCGACTTCAGATTAGGGTTTCGGCTTCGATTCATTTCTTCGCCGACCTTCAGCAAGTTGGGGCTTTCCAAAAATCGAAAGCGACGGCTTCGACTCGATCGCGTACTCTTCGATCTGAGAAATTAGGGCTTCGGCTCCATTTCATTTCAGTGAAAGGTGAGTCTTTTGGCTCACGATTATCTTAATGCAAGTATTTAGATTTGGTTGCATTGAATTTTGGGTGGCATGCTACTGTTTTGGGGGGTTGTTGGTTATCAAATTACTCGGTTAATTTGCATGCTTTGTTTTGATGATTTGTGGGTTTCAGTTGCTCGGTTACTTGAATCTGAACCCTTTGGGGGTAATTGCGATCTCTTGCTCGATTTGCTTGAATTTAAATTGATAAAAGCAGATACTTTTTGCTCGATGTCTTGAACTATCAACTGATAAGGACTGATGCTACTCAAATCTTGATTTAAATTGATAATGACAGATGTTATATCTGATACTTATTTTTTTAAACTGATAGGAACAGATACTACACTTGATGTTGGTTGTTGGTTGTTGTTTTGCTATGAATTGCTCTGTTATTTCGTTATTTAAACTGTTAAGGACAGATACTAGCTACGGTCTCTTGCTCGATTGTTTAAATTTAAACTGATAAGAACAGATTCTACCCAATTTTTAATTTTTGAACTGTTAAGAGCAGATGCTTGTGACTTTAAAATTTTAAACTGATAAGAACAAATGCTACTTGATAAATTGTGTATTAAATTGATAAGTACAGATGCTATCTGAATTTGTTTTTTTTTTAACTGTTGAAAAGGATGCTTGTTAGTAATTTCTTACTTGGAACTTTGTCCATGTTTTGCTGTGATCACTTCTGCTGTTGTCATTTTTTTGTTGACCCTGATTTTAGAAACTAAATTTTTAAATGGGAATAAAAACAAGTTTATTATTGGTAGGTGTTTGAACATTTGCTTGCTGTCGAGAAAAAATGCTTTTGCATGTCACTTGAGGTCTTGCAATTGGTTTATTGATGCATTCAAGTGTTCACTACTTGTAGCCTCTATTCAACCTGATTTTGTTTTGACTTTGGTCACTGTTGCATTCTTGTATATGCATTTGTTGAGTTGTTCACTGATGCAATACTTGTTGCCCTTCATTTGAAACCCTATTGCATTTGGGTTAGGGGCTGCATTAAGTTGTTTTCAAGTGCGATGCTTGTGGTGACTGCAGTATTAGTTGCAGCCTGCCCTTGTATCTGTTAGTAACTGCAGTTACGTTTTTATGCAGTCTTTCTCTTGTCGATTTACGTTGCATTGTTGCAATTGGATTTGGTTTTCCCTAAATTCATTTTGGGAATTTTGATTTGTTGAGATTTTTGGAGTAAGCAGAGTAATTTCTGATCTCTCAACAAAAAAATTTGCCATCAACAAGAAATGGTTGTCAGACAATCCTACTTGTTGAACCTGCTTTCGACACAATTTTTTCTTTCCTGTTCTTATTTCATTTTCTGCTCCTCTTCCATGCTTTTTAAAATACATACTGAAAATGCAAAGACACAAAACTTGAAGTCCAAACCAAAAGGGTCTGTGCTATCATGCATGAAGTAATTTTTTGTTTCTACAGGCAAATCATTGTTGCCTCATTTTTTATAAGACTTAACAAATAACTGAAAGATGTAACACAATTTTAGTCAGAACCAAAGTTGCAGGAGCACTGCTGCCTTGCCATATTAATTTTTATATGTTCATCTCCAATGATTTCATTTTGAGATTTAAGTGGCATTCCATCTGCTAATATTTGATGTTTCATGACACTGTTAACTCAGCAGCGAAATTTCCAGTTTTAATGCACGTAGTTGCATTTTGTTTTTTTAAAAAAAAACTGTAAATATTTGTTTTGTGGATATTTGCATTTATTTGCACCAAAAAAAAAACTGCATATTTTCTGAAAATACTTCTATATGTGTTTCTAGAAGCCATTTGTTACCTCTGTGGCCTCTGTTGCCTGTGTTACTTCTCTATTGCCTGTGTTGTCTCTGTGTTGTCCCTGTGTTGCCTCGGCGTTGCCTTTGTGCTACTGTGTCGGCTACATTGTTTCACTGTACTTGTTGGTCTGCACTTTATGTTGCAGCTGGTCCTGCAGTTGTTATTGTTCATGCCTTCGGTTTTTGGGCATTTCTGAGCCTCTGTCTTGTTTCTTGCTTTGACATTGCTGTTTTGCTTTGTCTGATGTCTTCATGATTCCTTTGTCTATGCCTTGGCTTTGTTCGATCTGATAGCTGTGTGTTTTTGTTTGGTGAACGCGTGTCGGCGAGGCAGTGCACATGTGTGCAAAGTACATGTGTGTACTGCAGCCACACTAAAAAGTTAAAGTTGTTAATATGAAAATCCGTAATAGATTAAATTGATTCATGTGATCCATTTTATTCAGTTCATTGCAAATTTATCTACTTGAGTTAAGATTAATCCTGACTCGAGTGTTTTTGTGTTTTGCAATTAACGCTCGGGTCAGACCGAGTATTTTTACAGCTTGAAGATTTTCAGGCCGCGAAGTTAGAGAGAGGGGGATTAAAGCACTCTACTAAAGTTTTCAGTAAAATTTTTCTTTGTACTCTAAAAAGATATATTCCGCTGTATATAAAAATTTAATGCATTGTACAAACTCTGATATATGTATGTAAGAAAAATTCAATTATGAATAATATTATGATTATTCTGTGATTCTGTGGCTGATTCTGTTTAAACTTTATAAACTGACTAACAATTCGTCATTTTGAACGTTTCTAGTTGGTTTAATTACCGACTAGAGGCGGTCAGAGCGGCGGGTCGTTACATTAATATAGAATTTATAATGGTTTTAACAAATTAAGGTTGGAAGATAAATTTGAAATTTATTTGAAATTGAATTTATTTAAGAATTAAACTCAAATAAACTTGACGTGGAATAAATTTGAAATTTTAGAAGGTATGATGTTTATAGCTTGATTTTGGTTTAAGGTGAATTAAATGAATATTTCAAGTATAAATAAATTGAAGGAAATTTTTAGTTATTTGTAATTTGAGTTTTATTTAAATAATAATGGATTTATTATGTAAAATATTTCAAAACTAGATAATAGTAATTTTAGTTGTTGAATCGTAATTACCAAAATTAGTTTTGAAATTTTTGAATACTTAAAGTTTGGAATATATTGAATCCGAAATGGTTCATTCTGTGGATCAAATCTGTTTTGAAATCGATAAAATTTGAAATAGTTTATTTGGAAACTGAATCGTATTGAAATGTATGATTTAGGGTTTGGTTCAATTTAAAATCGAGAAATTTGAGTTTTTTTGGAATTGATTTGTGAAATTGGAGATGCTATTTTATTATATAATATTTTAATATTTAAATCATTTAAGCGGTGGAAGTTATGTTTCAAAGTTATGAGTTTCAAACTATTATAATTTGAAAGTGTCATATTTCAAGTGGTTTTGAGTTCGAAGTGTTATAACTTTGAAAATGCTATGGCTTTGGAAAATGGATACATTTGAAATAGAAATGATATCTTATTTGGTTTTGAAATGGAAATGATATCGTATTTATATGGTTTTTGAAAGGGCAACGATATTTTGGTTTTTAAGTACAAACTACTTAAAATGACCGCAGTGTTATAATAACGTTTGGTTGTTAAAGAGATCGAGACTAGAAGTTGTCATACTCTCTGCCAATTCCGAAAACCGCTTTGACAACCGTGTACACGGTGGAGATTCCAAAATGAAGTAGGATGGCGGCGGCATTCTATTGAGATATGAACGTGGACCCGACTCCCGTGAGTTGGCATAAGGTGGCTAAAACAGAAGCGATTCTCGAGCCAATGAGGTAGCCCCTCTTATCGGACACACTACTTCGATATTATATTCTGACTTTGGATTGATTTGGTGGCCACTTTTGATTTTTGATGTTGGAGTGTGGCTTGAGGTAGGCGGTAGTAGCTGTTAGGCGTTACCACCTGCCCGGATGCGTAATTGGTATATCTACCCTGACATTGCCTTGTGTGCCGCGCCACCTACCCTGGCGCGTCTTATACGATTTTGGTTTTATACCATACCTATGGAGTGCCCTCTGACGATGCCCAGTATGGGGGAAATTACAGTACTGTATAGACTATGGGAATATAAAAGTGTGTTAAGGAGGAAAATGTAAAGCCTTAACTCTATTTTTAATTTATATTATACTTTACTGTAGACACTATTTTAATAGCGTATATTACTACATAGTAGATAGTTTAATGGATCCTTAGGAGATGTGAATCCCGTGCATCTCTTAAGTTATTGCAATCATGTTAGATACTGTATAGGAGATGTCAAACCCTATAAACATCTCCGACGTCGTTTACACTCATATTTATTTCTGTTGATTTAACTCATATAAAATCTTTTAGTTCTGACTCGACTGTTTTGTCCTTCCAATTCGCTCGGGTCAGCTTGAGCATTTCAGGATTTGAAGACTTTATTTCTAGATTATGAAGACGAACATTGTATTACTATTATTTATTATATTATTCCACTACATTTATACTGTTCCACTGCATTGTTATTTATTATTCTCTGGCATGCGTAACTCTGATTCTATATTGTATTAGTATAATCAAATGTTTTGTAAACAGTTTCATGAACTGTTATTTGATTATTACATTTTGTCGTTCCGCTGCAAGATTCTATTTTTGCTTTTTCTCTTCTTTCTCTGCTTTTTCTTATTCACCCCAATAACAATCCATCATTTTGTATGGTTTAAGTCTGACGTGTGTGGTTTACCGTCGATTTAAAGTGTACAAAAAGGCGGGATGTTACGTTTTTTGATTTTCCAAGCTTTTCACATTCAAAATTTTTTCAAGTTTTCAAAAGATTTCGATGAGTAAACTTCTTAATTTTTGAAAACTTTTTACCTTTATATGTATTGAATAAATGGTGTAAAATAAGTTGATTGTTTGGTTGGATTATTGTGTGGCTTGAATATATGTATGGGTTGCTAGTTGTGGTTTAGATTTTGACTTGTGGATCGAAGGCTTAATTGATGTGTTTGGTTATAAAGATGTGATATTTGGTTAAGCTATGATGATATGTTTATGGGTAGTAAGACAAGTGTATGTGATTATTGTAAAAAATTAACAATTGAACTTATTAAGTGACATGGAGATTTCTTGGATTCAAACTTGTTTTAGTCACCTTGTTTAAAGTTTTATAATGTTTTCTAACTTTAGTTTTGCTCCAAAAACTTTATGCTAAGTTAATAAAGTAGTTCAAAGTAAACGTAAGAGTTTTAAAGTATATTTAGATGTCAACAAGTTTGAAAGTTATGGTTTTCAGAGCGATAGTAGCTATGGATGCAATTTCGTTTAAAAATCTAATTTTTGTAAAATTTGGTTTTATTAACTTAAAATGTTTTGAAATCATTTTATAAACTTAATAATCATGTTTTATAAAGTTAATTAAGTTTTCAAATGATTAATTTTTTATTAATTAAGTTTAAATAATAATTATTATTTAAGATTAAACAGGGTTTATTAATTATAATAAGTAAAGATTAGTTATTAATTATCTTTTAAGGATAAGATTAATTTTAATTAATTATTGATTAAGTAATATTAATTTTTAATATAGTTTAAGTATCTGGTTTATTTTTAATTAACTATTAATTAAGTATGAGATTAACTATTTAAACAAACCAATTATTTAAAATTATTTTGAATTAATTAAGGTTTTAATTTCAAATAAATTATTTATAAAAGTTTTAATTTATTATTTAAGTTTTAATTAAAATATTATTCAATTAATTTGAGACTAATTGATAGTTAATTATTAATGAAGGTTTTAAATCATTATTTAGTTAATTAATAAAGGATTAATTAATGGTTTAATTTATAAATAAATTATTTATTAAATTTTTAATTAATTAGTAATGTATAATTAAATTAAGTTCAAATTTAATAAAGCTTAATTATCATTTAATAAGAGTTTATCTTATAATTAATCATTTTAATGGGGGTCTTAAGTTTTAAATTTTTTTTTTTTTTTGCAAGAATCAAATTGTTTTAAAAGAACTTTTTCAAAGATGGTTTTGAACACAAGAGATTCAAATGTTGATACCATTCAGTAGACAAACAATTGTGAAAGAGTTATGAAAATGGTTTGATTATGTGGATTTGCGTTGGCAGAATAAATACCCATTTTACTATTTTGTAAATGAGTTGTTTTTTGTGCACATATATTAGCAGAATAAACCTCCATTCTACTATAGATTGGTTATTTAATTGTATGAACATGAGTATTAGCAGAATAAATCCTCATTATGTTAATGGTAAATTGTTTGATTGTGTGGACATCTATTTAGCAGGACAAATCACGATCATATTATTATGTTATTTGGACATATTTATACTGGTTGGTTTATATTGACATGTTATTTCTTGATTTGGATATGAAGTGTATTTACACATATGTTGAATTATGTAAATAAATTGTTGAATGACTTGAAAATGGAATTGAAATTAAATGGTAACTTAAATTAGTGCCATTGGGATTGTTAAGCCTTTGAATTTATGAAGTATGATATTAAATTAACTTCAATTCTTTTATCAGTTTGGAGTTTTAAAGTTTATAAACGATTTTCACCTTATATAATTATCTTATAAAGATATTTGTAAATAATAACCTATTTAATAAAAAGGCTTTTATTAAATAAAAGGGTTTACTTTAAGTGATTTAAAAATGATATTTTGTAAATGATATTTTGTAATGTCAAAGATATTTTTAAAAGAATATTTAAGTTTTATATATGGAAAGTGATTTATAAATCATTTTAGAGACTTTAAGAAGAAGTTTAAATCAAGACTTGTAAGGTGGTTTGAAATATGAAGCGAGCTTATAAAAAGAATTTTTATAAGAGATAAGTGAACGCATTTTATAAAGTGAATGGGTTTTATAGTAAGTGATGTTTTGAAAAGGGAATTTCTTGGTCATTTAATATGGAATTTGAAAAAAAGGGAATTTTCCAAATGTTTTTGGTAAGTGCTTATATTATTTTCCATGTATAAAAGGAATGTAAAGTGGTTTGGGAAGAGTGTTTAAAAAGATCTTTCGATCAAGTTTTGCAAAGTGTTTTAATTAATTAAATATTAATTGATAAAGGCTAAGTGGATCCCATATGAATCAAATCAATGTTTGGATGTTTGTATAATTGATAGTTAAATAGCCGAATATCAAACCTGGACCTAAACGTGACTTTGGAAATATCTAGGAGAAACACGCGAGTTATATGGCACAGTCATCCCCAACGATGTTATATTGTGCGTATAAACCTCGTTTCTTTCTTTTAGGATAAATGATAAAGAAATCCATCCACTAACGGTTAGGAGGTGAACTCCATTCTTATCTTCGTCTGTTTATTTCCTAAAGAACAGGGTTGAGTTTACCGAAAATTATCGAAAGTTGTTTCGAAGAAACTGGGATCAGATATGTTATCCGAAAACCACTTCGATCTAACTAAAGCATTTCTAACTTAAGACATCTTGAAGAACATGGAATCGGAGACGGAGCATTGAAATGCAAGGGATGTTGGCTACTAGTCGTATGGGTGATTCCAAAGTGGATGTAGTAGAAGTAGCGCCTTCGGTTTGTCCTTATCCTGGATAACTTGTATGGATGAATGCTAACACTACATCACTTGTAGAAAGGTAGTGTTAGCATTCCAAGTGGAATTTCTATTCAAAAGGTAAGCTTAGTCTCAAGCCTCATCAACCGGGAATGACTAAAATCAGGGATGATGAAGCAAGGCTAAGTGGCTCGCTCCCATGAGGGTATGCCATCACCTTTCTAGATACATCTACATATTCATGGATTGGTTGTGCATGAGATCTCAAATAAAAGGTTTGCAAAGAAATCGGGGTGATGGCATATTCGGTACTATCTAGTTAGGGGTAGGCCAGTCTTTTGTTGGTAAGGGATCCCCGCGAGGTCCTTGGTATATTTTCTAGATGCGTACCGTGATAGGTGGTACTCCGGTGCTTTGTCATGGTATGGAATCCAATCTCCAATACGTGCCTTCACTGTTTTGGTTATAGAACCTAGTATGCCGGAATTTAATAATGGTAACAATTTTGGCTATTTTCGTATATTTATTTTGAATTCTTAGACACTATTATAATATCATTGGATTTTCTATAAAAAGGTGTTTTGGTTATCGCAAGGTAAAAAGCCGTTCGTCTTTATTTGCAACGTGGTCTTACGAGATACTTTGATTTTAAAAGGGTTTTAAATATAATAATTTAGTTATTTGAGTTTACCCACACCAGACCCATGTCTGACACAGAGTTTTATTTTCTTTTCTAAAACTCTTAGGTGCTAAAAATTTTATGGGCATCCAAGTAGTTCAGGTTTTTCCACGGATGCATTTTGGAGGAGCTTGGAGCAGGAGGATTCATCGATAGCTAGTTATTATTTTGTTTCCGATGTATTATATGTATCTTGTATCAATTGGGTAGGGACGTGCCGCTATAAATGTCCTAAGGCAGAATTTTATTAGTATGACTCTAATGTATCATTTTTGAAATGGCAATGTAAAGTATTATGTCGATTAATATATGTTATTCCGTTGCATTATGAGATTCTCTGATTGTTTAGTTCTTTCATCTTCTATCTCCTTTCTTTCCCTTGACAATCTGTCTTTCCGACACTTAGTGGTTCTTCATGTAAACACCATGGATGTATTAATATCGATTTCTGGGGTTTGAAAAGGCGGGTCGTCACAATTGGTATCAGAGTGCATGGTTAAGTAAGAACCTTGGTTTTGGTGGGGAAACTCATTAAGAGATAACATAATGGAATGCCTTATTATGAGTTTGAGTGTTTGTATATATATATATATATATATATATATATATATATATATATATAAGAGCGCGTATTTAATACTGATATAAAAAAATTATATTGTGTTGATTGATCTATTGAGTGGCTTATAGATTCTGGTCAATACGTGTAGTGTTGGCGTCAAAATTGACTGCCAACACCCAATTACAAGTGAAAGCACCAATAACCAGTTACAGATCACAGATAGAGTATATGAAGAGAATATAATATGAAGAGTAGAAAAAATTAAAATGAAAGTAGTAAAAGAGACAAGATTTATAGTGGTTCGGCTAACTCCGGCCTATGTCCACTTCAGAAAAATCCTTTTCATTATACAGAAACCTGATTACAGTTACAATCTGGAATTTCTAAAATAAAAATGGCAGAGTAGCCTCTAGGTGGAAGATGAAGAAAAACAAAGTGAAGATCATATTTTCTGAAGCCACATCTGCTATATTTATAGGTGAAACTCTGGCTAAAGGGCCTCCTCACCTATATGGGCCAACCATAACCATAGTCGAGCCCATATCACCCATTCTATGCTAACCCAAAGTCAAACCCGATGTAAACTCATAGCCGACCTAAAGCAAGATGTATGCCGACCCCAAGCTTGATCTCCATAGCTGACCCGAAGACCAACCTACAACTGACCCAAAGACCAACCTATAGCTGACCCGAAGTAATCTCCACAGTCGACCCCAAGTGAATCCATAACCGACTCGAAGCCATTCCTTATGCCGACCCCTAGCCATTCCTTTATGCCGACCTGACACCTTGCTGGCCCGAAGCCTAGGCAATGCCGACCCGAAGCCAAACTACTGCCGACCCGAAGTAACTTCAACATGCCAACGTGATGCAACCACCATTGCCGACGCTGAAGTATTACGCCGATCCCGAAGCAACCGCTGTAGCCGACCTAAAGCCAGACCATTGCTGACCCGAAGCAAATGCTAACCCCAAGCAAACATGCCAACCGCAAGTTGTTTCTATAGCCGACCCCAAGTGGACCAAGTACTGACCCAAAGTAAATGCTTTCTGACCCGAAGCAATCCCTTCAACGACTCAATGTAGACCCTAAGCAACCCATCTCTTGCCAAAATCCATATTCCAAGTACCCTGCATCATTTGTCCATCAACCATGCTTAATCCCTAATTCGTATTCGTATTTATTATCCATAATCGATTGTCCATCCATCCATCTGAACCAAGTCTATGATATTCCAGTCTTGATAATTATGAAGTCTATTGGGTTAAATCCACCTTATACTGCCTCGCCCAAAAGGCGAGTTAACAAGTAGCTAACGTTATTGATAAGGATCTCTAAACACTTAAACAAGGCCATTCGACGATGTATTTTTTTGAAATTGGGTAAATGAAATAATTTTACCCAGGATATGTTTTATATATACAGAATGATTTTCAAAGCAGCGTAGTATTTTGAAATGATGTTTGCTAGGAGAATATAATATATTATTATTATCATATACGGTTTGTTTGGTCATTCTCGTCCAGTTGAAAATTGACTATTGTTAGTATGTATAAGTAGCATCCCTTTTTAAGATTTGGGTTGCGTAAATAAAAATATAGAAAATATTGAAACAACACCTTTTGAATTAAGTTTCACAATTTGACGATAAGGCGTTCAATGTAAATGTTGGGTAAAAATTATGTAACAACCCGGTATTTCGGCCATTCGTATCTGCACTTGTCGGACTTGAATTACTCAAAATAACAGATTGTTAATTTATATTTAGCAAAACTCAGCATATATAGTTTATAAATTAACCAAAGAATCACAGGCACGAAGTAATATAACGATAAGCAGCGGAATAAATAAATAGTAGTTCATGAAGCTACTATATAAACATCAAAGTTTGAAATAAATTACAACAGAATATCTCAAATACAATGTAGTCTCGAATACAAATAGATGATAAGTCTAAACAAAACAACTGGAAAAGCTGAATAGATAAGACAGATCTTCAAGCAATACTCCAATCTCCAAAGGAGAGTCTCGAATTTTGTGGCACTCAGTCTGACCCGAGCATAAAGAAAAACACAAAACACTCGAGTCAGGATTAACATTCTTATATCAGTAAATTCAACTCAAGTTAAATGTCAACTGAAATACAACTAACTTAAAGGATGTTTGGGATTCCCATCCTCTGAGGATCTGTGGAACTATCTACTATGTAGTAATATACGCTATTATGATATGTCTATAGTAAAGTAAACTATTAAAATAGCGTTAAGGATTTACCCATATCCTCCTTGACATATTTTTATATATTCGCATAGTCTATACAGTACCGTAACCCCTTCGTAAACTGGAGGGCTTTCAGCAGGCACTCCATAGGTTTGGTACAAACCAAACTCGTAGAAGGCATGATAGGGCATGTGACAAGGCATGCGAGGCAATACCTGCGTAGATATCCATTTGCGGATCCGGACTGGTGGTAACGCATAGTAGCTACTACCGTCCACCTCGTGACACACTTTTAAATCAAAGGTGCACCCAATCAAATCACAAAAGCAATAGAATGGTATCACAGAAATGTGTTCGATAGGAGGAATGACATCACTTGGCCCGGTATGGCTCCTGTTGTAGCCATATCAAGCTGACTCACGAGAGTCAAGGCTCGTCACCAAACCATCCTACTTAGTTTTGGAATCTCCACCACGTACACAGTTATTAAAGTGGTTCGGTATTAGCAAAGAGTATGACAATATCAGATTTCGGTCACTTTGACAACCAAATGCTTATTTCACACCGTGGTCATTTCTTTTCAAATAGTACATACTTCTTACCAAAATATCATATTCATTTCAAAAAACATATAAATTCGATATCATTATTCACTTTTTAAATAATATTCATTTTCAGAATTATAACATTTTCAAAATTATAACACTTTCGAAATCATAACACTTTTTAAATCATAACACTTCCGACCTAAACTGTTTAGATGTTGAAAATAGTATACATATAAAAATAGTTATAAATTAAAATAGTTTATATATTAAAATAATTTATATATTAAAAAGTTTATATATAAATAAAATACTTTATATAATAAAACAGTTTCCTCTAATTTCACAAATCGATTCAAATCAGCTTAAATTCCAAAATTCAATTTAAATAAATCTCTGTTCAACACTTTTAATTAAAAGGGTTAAAGATTCAATTCAAATTCTTAATAAACCATTTCAATCCTTATCAATTTCAAAGCCAGGTTTGAACTGTCTTCAATTCCAATAAGATTCAAAGTTTAAACATTTAAACAATTTCAATATAAGTTTCATTTACATCTCAACATTTAACTTTACTATTATTTAGTTTTGAAATATTCGCTTAATCAATCTAATAATCATTTAAATAAAATATCCAATTACAAATTTAAATAAAACTAAATATCCCGTTTCAATTTATTTAAATTTTAAAATATTCATTTAATCATCTTAATCATAAATCAAGTTATTAAATCATATCTTTAAAATCTCAAATTCAATAAGTTTCACATCAATTTTATTTAAATATTAACCAATTTAAATTCCTAGTCAACATTAATTTATCTTCCTAACTTTTATTTTTAAAGTTAATAAAAATATATTTTTAAAATATTAATATAAATTTAAATAAATACTTAAACAAATTATATACTGATTCAATTATATTTTATTAAATTAAATCTTATTATTAAATTTATCCATTAAATATTATTTTATACATTTTTAAAATAATAAAATTATAAGAAAATATTAAAAAAATTATTTTCAAACCCAACTTATATATTTAAAATTTTCAAACGTATAATTTAAAAATCTAAATTTATATATATACAAAAATAACATTTATATATTATATTTTTAAAATCATTATTATCAAAACCGATATATTTCCTACAAACTTTGGAAATCATTTTTTAGATATAGACCAACGGTGTCCGTTTATAATTTTCTATCATATGGTCAAGTGATATGGAATTTATCATTTCAATCCGCAATTTAAATATTTACGGGTATATATCATTTCAACCCGAAATCCTAAAAACTCAAAGTCAATGAAAATCGCTTGGATTTATCATTTCAATCCATAACGATTTTTCCCTATTCTATAAGATCATTCAGATATGTATCATTTCAACCCATATGGATTTCTAAATTAATAAGGGAATTGTATAGTGTGAACAAATATATAAAAATATAATATATCAACAATTGGTATACATCATCAGTAACAAATTAAATACAACAGGATATGGTGTCATATATCACTGGTAAACAGTTGTAGATAATGGCATAAAATTAAATAACTAGCAATTCAAATTTAACGGGATATACCAATTGTCGTTTCAAGTGAAATCAAATTTACTAACTATAAGAATGTTAATCGTGAGTGATTGCTCACCTTTCGAGGCTAGATGAAATTGACAGCTTGATAAGGAACAAATTTGAATCGCGAACTAGAAAATCGATCGATCCAACGGTAAACCTCAAAGCAAAGCAAGATGAACACAGATTGAACGAATAAAGCTGATAGGTTTGAAATGATAAGAACGAATCAGAACCATCTTGATATAACTGAAACAAAATATATATATATATATATATATATATATATATATATATTGTATGTTCTCTTTCTTAAAGTCAATATTCAATTTAAAACAAAAATCAAAATAAACCTTTTATATTATTTTTAAATCATTATTTCTTTCCAAAATTTTCAAATAAATATTTAACATATTTTATACATATAAGAGTTATTATGAAATCAACTTTAAAAAATGTTATACATTGAATAAGCCTTTAAAACATAAAATATGTAACATACAATATAAATGTTTTAACTTATAACATGTAATGTATAATAACTTAACACAGGTGGCACAAATGATCAACTTCATTTCAACGAGATATTTACTACATTAAAACCCATCTCACTGAAAAATGAAGCATATATAAAATAACCTTGTTATAGATTTAATATATACAAACTTTATATAAAATAAAATAAATCGATAAATGGGTGCAGGTTAAAGTTTATGTTTGTATATATACTTACAGATCATGTATATCATTAATAAACCTATATATATATGTATTATACACAAACAGATTATCACTTATACCAATTTTTTATATAATAACATATTTGTATTACATATATAGACATATATATGTGGTCCAACAAATTAGAATATGACTTATACTATATAACAGCTAATATATATATATATATATACACTATAAAGCAAAACCTTTGGTCAACCGGTCAAAGTGAAGCCTTTTTTAGATTGCCAATATTGCGTGCAGTGCAAACTCCAACCGAATAATTCTGCTAGGGCACTTCCGTATTTCACCACCGCCTCATCCCACGTTCCCCAACCCACTTCTTCACACGATCCTATAACTTCGTCTTTCGTTTCTTCTTCTTTTTCTTCTCTGTATTCTTCTTTCCTTTCCTTACATTTCTTTTTATCCGAATACAATGGCGCTTCCCCTTTTCCAGTTTTCAAAACTACGTACCTAAATTGACCAAACTCTGTTCTTCCCTTCCTTCCCTTGCGCTACCTGCCGAAACGACCACTGCCCCGTCGATGATGCTCCACCATCACCGTACTAAAATCATAGTATTAATCTTTTCCAACCCACCACTAATTTCGAAGCCAAATCACTGCAAGAATAATTTTGACAGCTTGCAACAAAGGCCGACTATATTTCTCATGGTAAGATCTCAACCTTACTCTATGTTTTACTGATTTTGTTTCCTATCCACGTCGCCTTAATTGATATACCTCAATTATTCATCACCTCACTTTCCAATCCCACACCATGAAAAAAAACTAAGCCTAAAATCAAAGAAGACATCAAGTAGTTTGCTTATAGAATTCGTAATAGACTCGCTTATAATGTGACAGTAAAGGGTTCGGTTATGACTTCTTCCTTTTCGTTTAATTTCACATTTAATTTCTTAACTTTCAGTAGTAGCTGAGATATGTGAGTTCTTTAAAATAATTGTTGGTCTGAAAGTTCATTATGTTATTCCTTTTTTATATATTATATTTTTATAATATAGGAATGTAGAAAGCTTGGATTTACATTTGTAACAAGACTGGGTTGAAGTAGGGCTGCAGAGGGTTTGAGTAAGTGGTATTCAACACTTTAGTGAAGAAGACATGGATGACGATTAGTTCGGATTTATGGAGGTAATTTCTCAAAACTTTGTTTTAAGTAATTTATTTTGGAATTGGTAATTCTTCAATGTTCTGATTGAAGCTTTTTCCATTATATGGAAATTAAATCCTAAATAAGTAAAGAGGAATGCAAGTGGAAGAATGAATCTACTTTTTGCATTGCTGCATCTTCCTTATACACAATTACATATTGTTGTTGATTTTATGTTTTCAATTGATTAACAGTTTTCAAGTTGAGCAAGATGCTTCGTCTTTCATTGTTCTCATGGATCACTTACCTCATTTGTTAAATAATTGGGTAAAAAGTATTTATCATCTTGGCACTCATTCATCCGTTTACTTAGATATGTTTGCTGCTTATTTTAAACTCTTAGATAAGGCATAAAATCTTTTGTTAGCTTATTCTCATTGGTTATTAAATTATTTAAACATTCTACTTATTATCAAAATACATATTTAATTATTAAATATGTTTAGACAAAATCTACTGATTTAGATTATGAATTCCGTTTCGAAAAAACCTACCACATATCATGACTGCCTAATAAATTGCTGATAAAAACCGAATGATCTCTCTGTTCTATTACTTTATTGTTTTGCATCAGTAATGATTGCTTTATTTCAGCACATCAATTATTTATGCTCTACTTTTATATTTTGAGTTTTAGTGTTTCACAGTGAACCATTATTATTTCTCTTTATTTACTTTTATATTTCGAGCTTGATTTTATGCAATATTTTATTTTAGTAATGATAGTCTATGTTGCTTGCAACATTTGGGTCGGATGATGGCCTTACTGTCAAATTGGTTGTTCTTATATAAGCTTGGGGTCAATTATTTTATAGTTAAATTTTTATGCACGCCGTGTTAGTTAGGATTAGATCATTTGTAGTTGCTTGGTGATGTTGAAGAACTTTGACATTTAGCTCTGTGAGTAGAAGAGAGCAATAGAGCTATCACATAAATATACGTATGGTACGTTATAGTTTATAAATCTGAATAAATTGTGGTATGAAGCCAACAAAAGCAATGCATCTTTTTTTAGATGATTTAATTGTTTTCCTTCGGTTTTATTTGTTCACATTAGGTGTATTTGTTTACTATAGTGATGAACTATATCGTAAAACTATTAACTGTCTTCTCAGCGGCCCCCGTGCTATATTACATTCCAATCACGTATAATAGACTGCGGTAACTTAATTCCACAGTAACACATGGGATATTAAATGATGACTTATACTCTAAGGATACCCTTACCATATTCTATCACTTGGCATGTGTTTGTTTTGCTAATTTTACTTTTGAGATCAGATATTGTCAGTTTATTTTTCAATCTTTTGTTATATAAATCACTGTGTCTCTTTAAAGCATAAAATCATGGTTGTTGTTATTTATTTTTTATATTATATCTATGTAGCCATTAAGTTTCAAATAGTAAGGTTTAAAAAAGTCAACTTCTTTGTCGTTAGCCTCTTAGCCATAGGCCTTCTCAAATATTTCAGTATAAGATAACATTTACTGCACCAAACCGTTTGCTCATTTGATTCATATGCTATACATTTTTATTGCCAATAAATTAATTTAAATTATATCTGTATAGCCATTAAGTTTCAAATAGTAAGGTTTGGGAGAGTCAACTTCTTTGTCGTTAGCCTTTTACTCATAAGCCTACTTAAATATTTTAGTATAAGATAACATTTAGTGCACCAAACCGCTCACACATTTGATTCATATGCTATGCATTTTTATTACCAATAAATTAATTAAAATTCATGTTTTTATTAATCTGAACGGTTTCAATCATCTAGATTTAAAGTAAGGCATGAGAAATACAGCTTGCTTTATCATTGTCAGTAAGAATGACATTCCTATTTATGAAGCAGAACTGAGGCTATAGTGAAGGTACATAATGAAATGCTACTTATTAGATAACAAGATTGGACTTTGTACTTCCAATTATTGTTTTAGTGTGGATTAAACCATAACATATGCATAATATGCCGTATGACAAGTTCAACTGATTTTATGTGTGAAATAGATTTTTCGGCGATATACAATTGTCTGTAATTACTATTCAATGCTACCACCATACTATACCTTTTCAAGAACTGTATTCAAATGAAAACTGCCCTTCGTTATTTGAAAGAAGACATTATTACAAATTCTTCCGAGTTAAACTATGATAGTAGTGGATTTAGACAGGTTTTGTTTCTCCTATATGCTTAATTTCAAGTACTATTTTTAATCTTCCAATGGCAACTAAAATGTATGGATTTTCTTTAAAGAGGACAATATTGTTGATATGGTAGTTCATGACTTTATTCCTTTGTATTTTCTAATATTTCATGATAGGTTAGTGTAGAAAGCTTGGATTTATGTTTGTTTACACGATTAGGTTGAAGTGTGGTAGTGGAGGGTTTGGGTGAGTGTCATTTTATCCATTATTTTGGTTAATTTGAAATTCATGTCTTTTTTAAAATTGCTTATATATTGTTGGTTTAACTTCATGATTTCATTACCATATATTCGCTTATGTTTCTATGAGTTTGTGTTTCGATTTAACTGTTAAAAATTGTTACTTGATTTCGTCTGCTTTATATGCAAGTTTACACTTTTGGTATGATGTGTTTAATTTTCCTTCATCCCTATTTTAATTTTGGAGAAAATTATTTAAATTACCATATTAACTGCATTAAGCTAATTAGGTTATGGTGTTATATCCACTAGCCATATTGTGGTATAAGTATCTTTCAAAGCAACTTCAAAACGTGGAAGGTGCATATAAAAGATAATATCAAGGCTATATTAGCTTTGATTTAAATTTTGGTATGTTTACTTTTCAAAAATTCACATCATTATATCATTTGGATCATTTCTATATTGCAAGCTTCAATAGATAATATAATTGGACTGGGAGATCAATTACAATTAATACTTTTTTTATAAAACTTAAACTTTTTCTTCGCTGCCAACTTGACATTTATTTTTATTGTTCCCATCATGTATTCAAAGTGGTTTATTTTGCTGTTACATAATCCCATGTGTTACTACTCAATATGCGTGTGTGTTTGTATATATCTTAACTTTTGTATTTTAAAAGGATGAATATGCCCCATTTTCCCTTTAGATAAATATGTTCCAATATTCCCTTGAAATATACATACAAGTATTTGAGTATTTTATTTATATATTTGATCAATGGATTTTACAATTGTTCTTCTTTGCCCCTTTTTAAAATCGTTGCTGAGGATGAGCAATGGAAATGAAACGTGAACATCTGATAAAAATTCAAGCATCTTTGTAGAACAACCATATTACCTTACATTCTGTTGATTGTTTGACTAACCAGAGATGGTGATATACTATCGCCAAATGTTTTTTTTTGCTGGATTCACTATGGTCTTTAAATTCACGGTTTTAATTTTAAGGATAAATTGCACTTTTGATCAAGGTAGTTCTTCAATTGCTTTATCCTATAAAATAATGGTTTGATATGAAAATTACTGCATTTAGTATTTATTGAGTTGAATCTCTAAAATATTACAATGCCTTTAATATTGCACAGTTCTATGAAGCATTCTCAGTTAAGTTGCTACACCGCTCAATGTTCTGCCCTTTTCTAATTAGTCCTGAGATTCGTATTTCCATAACCAGAATTGGTTTTTTCTATTTGCTATCGTTTCTATTTTTTTCAAAATCGATGAGATCTCTTTTCTCTTGCCTGAAGGTGATTGCGGATGTTTAGCAAAGAAATCGAAAATGGTTCTTCAACGCCACAATCAAAAATCAGATCTCAAGATAGGATGCCTAAATTGAAAAGTAGAAGTCAGTCGATCAACATCCTTCTCAAATATCAGGGAAATTTTCGGTAACTTATATTACTTTATACTAATTATTATTAATAATATTAATTTCTGTATCTATTTTAATAGCAGTTCCAGGTTTGAAGCTTTCAAAAAGTTTAAGATCACGATGATGATGATGATGACGGCATCCAACATTTATAGTTGGCGTCTAATTGATATTTGCCCTTAATAACACCGAGATCTTAAAATTATCTATCTACGCTACTTCAAGGTACTCTACTTATGTTTCAATAACTTAGTATATGTGTCTTCTTCTTTTCTTTATTACTTTTCCAAATGATTCATTCCATCATATTTTAATTGTCGTTAGCTTCATCTATATCAGGTAGATGGTAAAGAATACTTATATGAATATGAATGTAAATATAAATATTAGTTTGTGTAATTGTGTTTAATAGTTTTATAGTTTTCTTTAACAGTTCTTCAATGTTTTGTGAGATTTGTGTTAAAGGGATTGCTTAAATTTTGTGACTTATCTAATTGCCAAAGGAAAAATATTATGCAGAATGAAATCTGCAGCTCCAATGGGCATAAATTTCGACATCAAAAGCTATAGAACACATGCCAAATAGTTATCTGCTCCTTAAAACTGCAATTATTACAGTATCTGGACAAGTGATTTGTCGCTTAGTTCATTAGAATTTGTTAATATTACGCAATTGTTGAGGTTGATTTTCTCTTAGCTTGGCGTTTAATAATGTGTAATTATAGCTGATAATTGTTTGTTTGATCTTTGAATATTTTAGTGCTTAATTTTTCATCATTATGGTTCCCTCTTTGAATATTTTAGTTTGTTTGTTATTGTATAGCAAAAGGTAAGTTTACGTAGCAGTTCTCTAAGATGAAAATAATATCATATATTCTCCTAATATGCTAGAATTTCCACGACAATGATTCTTTGAAATTCTCTAATTATCCTTATCGGTGGCAAATAAACGGTTCACCGTCTACACATAAGCCCCTTACCAACTTAGTTTTGTAGCTAACTCTGCCTTATACCTCTTAGCCGTTTGAAATTGAATCCTCGATATCATTTTTGGCAACTGAGTGCATATTTGATGATCATGTTCTATATTGATTTGGTTATTCAGATCATCTTCTATTTGAACTTCAACTAATTAAACTTTTAAACTTCTCTATCTGCAGCAACTTATCAGTTTCTTCACCTATAAAGCTACAAGGACTGTTCTCCATCAGCTTTATGACATGAACCCTCCAGCTTTCAAGTTGTTTTATAAGTAAGTCGAAATTTGCTTCTACCGACTGAAGATTAATCATACACTAACATGTTTTAACAATATCTTAATTTTCCTACGCTTTCAGTTCTGTTGCAACAAACAGTCCAAGAATTATGGATAGTCTTGACTTCAGGTATGAGTTAAAGATTGCTAATTTATTTTTCTCATAGAATTAATCAATGTTTATTGTCTATGGTGATTTGAATAAGTGTAATTTAAATTTCTACATGCAGTATTCATATTTATTCTTCCTCTTCGTGGAGAATGTTAAACAAGTTTCATATTTCTAAGTCTAAAATCGTAGAAATATAATATGGTTTGGTCCGAATGTGATAATTTAGCTGTAAGGTACTGTTTTTCTAGCGATTATATTTTATCATTAGAGGATTGTTAATATTATGATAATAAAAAATATAATCATACTTTTTCCACCACTTCCATTTGAATGGAGAAGTGCTCTTCAATGAATAAAAACAGTTAATAGCTTTCCATCACTTGATTTTTGTATATCACTTAACTTTGTATTTTCTTAATTTTTGGCACTTTGTATGTTCTGGAGACATTGAGTCTTAGAATAAAATTAACGAAAAAAGGGATGAACCGATGGGATCATTTACATAGACTGATTACGGATGCACCAGAAATGACCGCTAATTGTTTGAAATTAATCATGTTATCTACAGCTAATAGAATTATATAATTTAGTAGCACTTTACTAAAATCCTATTATCAAAAATTAAGTTATGCAAGCTATAGTAATAATTTTGTGCATGTTCTACTAGTGGAGTTTCCTTTATAACTCTATTTTTGACACCATTATTAAATTAGCTTTTAGTTATCTAAAGTATTGATAAGATGATTATGACAAAGAGCATCCAATAAGTGAGTATCCATATACAAAATATTGCTTCAACATTTTAACTTCTCAAAACAATATTCTTATTGCTTTGGTACTGAGACGGACAGGATACATACAAACATATATTCTTTGGTACATGTAACAAGTAACAAATACTCTTACAATCACTAACCGTTGTGAGAAATTGCTTTGACTTATGTAAGTGGTATACTCTGACTTCATTTTTTTTCCTTTTGTGCCCAACGGTCTTGCACTTAACTAAGAATTAGAGCTTCTACAAAACACCATCACACTTTTGACACTTCCTCACTTTTACTTTTGCACAAAATGCAAGAAACTATGTGCATATACAATGCTTGGATGATCATATTTGGTAAACACATCGCTTGGCATAATTTAAATTTGTTTTATTCAATCGCTTGGCATAATTTATATTTGTTTTATTCAAACTAAGGTTGAAGAATGTGTTCTATTCAACTAAGGTACCATTCTTTTTGAATTTACATGAAGTTTTGTAGTTAACTCTGCCTCAGTTACCACTTCGCTGTTTGAAATTGAATCCTCGATATCATTTTTGGCAACTGAGTGCATATTTAATGATAATGTTCATATTGATTTGGCTATTCAGATCATCGTCTATTTTAACTGGCTTGCATATGCTGTTCTGATTTGCCTTTGACAACTGGCTTGCAAAGGCGAAGGTGCCAGAATGTACAAAACTGCCACACATTCGGTAAGACTTACACTGAGTGAACTGCCGGAGTGTGTTGTTGATACTGGAGTTGCATATGAGAACTGCAATTGAAACTACGGGCATCTTTAAAGCTGAGGCAAGTTGTACTATATGTAAATTACTTGACGAACTGATTATAAGCGGATGGAGGCCTTGGCTTTTTCTCTGGAGCTGTTAGGACATATTGAAAGAAAGTAACTACAAGCAATCCACCATGTGTAGATGTTGAGTATAATAAAAGTAGATTTTACGTTTGTTGATATTACTAATGGAACTGAGAGGTGTATCATCCTCTTCATCCTCATCTGTCTTCTCCTCATGCTTTTCTTCATGTACATCTGCTTCACTTTTGCAAGATTTATCCAGTGCATCATCGGTTGGTTGTTGTTTAGCCTGACAAATATAGGAATTTTAAGATTAATTTCGTTTGTGGAAGATGTTTTATATTCCCACTATATATGGGTAAGAAATTTTTACATATTTAATATAAAAGCACATTAAACCAGGGCACATTTTCTATTTTATTCCTATTCTGTCTCATTATAGCTAGGTGCATCGGTTGGTGAAGCAACTATAAACGAACAGTTTAATTTTTACATTTATATGTCAAATATACAATTTATGTGATATTGTCATGTTCCATCTTATTTTGTGTATAAAGGTTTAGACTTCCTACCTTAGACTCGGAGTGGTAGGTTACAAAAGAAATCAGGGTCAATGATAAGATTCGAAAATAAGGTCCACAAAAGTACACATTTAATTGTGTTAAGTTCAACTGTTTTGTGTATAGTTTGCAGAGAGTAGAAATACGTGTTAAGAGCAAAGGTGGCATAACCGAGAGCCTTGTGAAAGATCACAATACAGTTTTGAAGATTCAACTTCTATAATTTATGTTCAGATACTGTTATATATTTCACCCATATTAAGCATTCACAGAGTTATTTGAATGTATATCGTTTTTTATTTGAGTAAATAAAAAAAGAAATGGCTTCACAGTTAAGCGTCTTTTGAACTTAAAGAAACTATGAAGTCGGGCTCCTTTGAAATAAATAGCGAGTCACATGCTATGATTGTTGAATGTGTATGACTAAAGATAATTGGCATACATGGAAGAAAGATCAATGTGTATGACCGAGACTTTGTGATATTATTACCATTTCATATCTAAGAATGCATTTACTGTCTTCCTTGCTATATTTCTCTTCAATCTATGTTTGTAGTATTAATTTTTAGTACCAACTATTATATCATGTACCAAGTGCAGAAATGTACAATCCAAAATAATTTTAAATCTAAAATTTATTAAGCATTCAAATATGTACAACCACACACACACATATATCCACACACTTATTTTTAACCTTCATATATCTTCATTTCCAGTACATATCGGCTAATGATAATTTTAAACTCTTAATCCTTTATACATCATTCATTACTTAATTATTCTTTGTACTACATTAAATTCTTACCATTGTAATCTCTCACAATATCATAATTGTAACAAAGACAGAATACGCTCACTTCCTTCTTTGCACACGTCCAACGGACGTGCCACCATACTTGTGTATATATATGTGTGTTTGTATATATATATATAATCTTATAACTTTATATATTTATATAATACTCTTTTTTCTAAACAGAACAATAGACTAAGCTTTAAAATATGTATGTATATAGATATATATATGTATATATGTATATATGTATATATACATATATATATGTACATATGTATATATGTATATATATGTATATATATATGTATGTATATGTATATGTATATGTGTGTGTGTGTGTGTGTATATATATATATATATATATCCTCTTTAACTTCATAATATATATATGTAATAAAACCTCATTTTTATCTACTTACTACAGAATATGTATATAAACTTTTTTTTTGAATCAGATAAATAGGCCCAAGCCCAAAAAAGAGTACCGGGTAAAATACCCGTAATCAACAACCCACACAACACAAACCCTAAAACGCGATACATCCAAACACAGTGCCTCCACAAAACAAAACGAACAAAGCATAGATAATGGCGATCCAAATCCTCTAGCGAATCGCCCAAAAAATAGAGAAATCAGGGGGGCTTCCAATCCCTTTGAGAATTTACCGAGGTGGGATCGCCATCAGGAGAAGCGCATCGGTTTCTCATATGCTCAGTAAAGCTTTGATCTTTAAGATCTATAATAGTCTGAAAGATGTTGTTGACCTCCAAATCACTATTGGGATTGGAAAGCTGATGTGTTTTGCTGCCTCTGCGGTAGATTTGGTCTTCCGAAACAGCCCGAGGCTCATCCATGCAGTAAAGCTTATTCCTTTTTGCAGTAAAAGCTGGCGCCTTCTCCATTTTGTCAGAAAAGTTGTTGCTTTCCCCCTTACTCCACTCAGATATGTGATAAATATTACCATTCAGATTACTAATGTAGTGATATTTGTCGACCATAAGCAGATTGGTCACTAACTGATTTGTATTATCATGATTCAGGGGAGCCCTCAAATTCGACACCTCCTTCTTAGTAGCGTGGTAATTTCTGCCAATATCAGGTAAGAAACCATTATTGTAGTATTCCAGATTGTTAAAAGAGTTATTGGATAAAATATTTAAGCTAAAATTCTGTTTACTTCCCTTGTAGAGATTTGCTCTGGTATTGGGATCTGAATGGCCGCGTTCAAAGAATATAGTGTTGACAAGGGTGGTATCCCTCCTCAAGTGTGTAGTTCTCGGATTAGAATTCTGAGGATGATATCTTTGGAAAAAATTATTGAGCTTCCCACTTTGTAAGTATGATTCAACCACAGTTTCTGGATTTTGAGGATCATTGCTTTCTGGGAGAAGCGTTTGATTTCTTTTGGTGAAGTTTTTGTGAAGTAAAATATTGAAATTTGCTTCTATGATTTTCCAAATTTGAATTGCATCTGATTCTTTTTTGGTATGCAATCTGGCATTTCTTTCTTTCCATATGAAAAAAAAGTAGTAGAGAGCATTATGCAGGCTTCATTAAATTTCTTCGAATTGGCTTTGAGATTTTCTCTTATGAAGTTGATACTTTCCTTGATGTTTTGAGTTGAAATGTATTTGTTGAAATTGAGCTTACTTTTGGCAATATGCCATATATGTCTGGAAAATTCACAGTCAAAGAAAAGATGCTCAGATGTTTCTTTATCATTTTTACAAAGTAGACAAACTGTTTCACTATTTTTTTTCCATTTGCTACATCTATCCCTGGTTGGCAGCCTTTTAATAAGGCAAAATAGGCACAATGTGCCATTTTTGGACAGTTTGCTTTGTTCCAGATAACTGAATGCCAATCCATTTCTGCTTTGAAACCTTTTAAAAAATTCCATGTAGATTTGAATGAAAATTTGCCTTTTTTTGAGAGCTTCCAATTCCAGCAGTCTTCACCCAAATTAATATTAATTTTAATGTTTTCAATACTCTTTTTGAATATGGAAGTTGCTGGATGAATATTTGCATTCCAAGTATGATTTTGAATGATATGCTCAACTTTTAAATTAGCACCACCAAAATATAACAAGTTATTCCAGCCTAATAAACTTCTCAATGATTTTCCATTGATCCAAGGATCAAACCAGAGGCTATATTTTTACCATCCTTGAAATTCCTTTCTAGTAGTTTGATGCCAGTATTCCTGCCTTTTAAAATATTTCTCCAATAGCTTGAGTTGTGGATTTTAGCTGGCATGGTCCAAAAATTTTTGCTTTTGACATACTTTCTTTTCATCCACTTTGACCAAAGGGAATTTCCTTCAACAAATCTCCAAAAGAGTTTCATATTGCAAGTTTCTTGAAGATCCTTAATGTTCCTTAACCCCAACCCCCCATTCTCTTTTGGTTTACAGATATTTTCCCATGAAATTATATGATGCTTTCCTTTCCAAATGAAATTAGCACAAATTTTTTCAATTCTTTGAGTGATGGATATTGGGATGTTGTGGGTTTGAATCCAATACATTAAGATAGCTGTGATGACAGTGTGTGTTAGCTCAAGTCTACCAGCTATAGATAAAAGTCTGCTGGACCAACATATATATAAACTTATACATATACAGACCATAGAATATGTACAACTTACATAACCTATATATAAAAAACAGATGCTATGTAACTATATAACCTATATATATGAACCGAAATTTGATATGACTGGTTCTAGGTAAAAGTGTATATGTGAACAACTTTATATATATATATATATGTATATATACAAATAAAAATCAATAATTAAATAAACAAAAATAATTTCTTTCAAAATTTTCATGCATGTATAAATACACATATGTACGCAGATATATGAAAGAGGTGAGCAAAATAGAGTGTGCTGCTGCGTTGCTCAGGGAACTGCTGTCCAGGTGGTGCTCGGCTATGCGGTGGCTTTGATGGCGGAGGAACGTGGTCTCGGTGGAATCTGATGGAGCGGAGGTTGGGATGGGATGAAGGGGAACATTGAGAAGGTGGCTAACGTGGGTTCATGGTGTTGCCGTGCGTTTGTGTGAGGCGTGGCTGCTATAATGAGATCGGCAGTTGGTGAAAGAATGGAAGAGGGTGGCTGCAGAGGGGAAGGAGGCGAAGGTAGGTGGCGATCTGGGGATGTGGAGGAGCAAGGCTGTTCGGGTTAGTTGGAGCATGGGAACGGTTGTGGAGAAGTAGGAGGCGGGCTCAGAAAAAGTGGCAGGTCGGAGTTGTACGATGGTAAGTGGGCGCATGGTGATGATGGGAATGGAGGTATTCGGCAGGTGGAGGGAGCAAAGCAAGGAGCAGGGGAACGAGCATGCTATTGATGGCTGATGGGTTGCTTTGAAATGAAGAGAAGATGAACAGGTTAAAACGAAAATGAACAAACTTTATTATTATATTCTCTGTTTTCAACTGAAGGAGCAATATGAACAGAAAACGAAAGAAAGAAAAGATGAACGATCCAAAAATAAAAGTGAACCAGCAAATTATAAACTGCCATTGGTAATAAGAAAGATTAAAATCTGAAAATAATAATTACTGATGACCGTTGGATTACACTATGGATAGTGGAAGGGTATAGGAAATTCAAGAGGCTCAAATGGGTATAGTTACGACAAATAGTTTTGTCGATTTCAACTTGCACGGGACACCAAAATTTACAATTGAATATACTGCAGAAATTAGCACGACAAGATGAATAGAATGGTATACAGATATCAGCGATACGACCATCCTATCAAAAGTCGATATTCATAGCAAAACTGATGCAAATTCATTGAAAATAAGATAAATGGGGCTAGAGAAGTCCAAATTTTACAAAACGAAATATAATGTCTCACTCAGAAAATGATTTACATTTTTATTTTATAAAAATATTCAAATTTCGAAAATATTTTATTTGCATCAAATTAACTGATATTAAGTTGAAAACTACACAACAGAATTTACTTTCGTATTTTCCAATAAAAATTTACCCATTGCCATACTGAAATAGACGTTTTTCAAATATCAAATTTCCATTACAGGATATTATAATTAAATTCCAAACAAAATTTTAGTTAATTATATTATAAAAACAGTTAAAATTTACGGGTCGTTACAAATTGGTCTAATGAAAGATGTTTATTTAAAAGCTAGAATATTTGAAATAAATAAATGAAAAATGTTTTATAAAGTTTGATTTTATAAAATGAATTTATAAGAAGGTGTCTTTTAATAAAACAGAATTTAAGTTGAAACTTAAGGACTAAATTCCTCAGACTTTTGAAAAATGTATTTCAAGGATTTAAAAAATAATAATAGTATTATTTGAAAATATTTTTAGTTCAAGTGTAAGGTTTTGTGAATGAAAAGGTTAAGTAAAAAAGTGTTTTCTTTGGATTAGTCTGGGAAAATGAGTCTTGATTATTTTTGATGACCAGAATAATCTTCTAAGTGAAGATTGGATATTTGCCTAGGCGAACCCTGTGAGGTACTTAGTAAATTATCAATGTACAACCGAAACAAGTTTTAACCCCGAACGAAACTAAAGCGAGTTGGTGATAAATGTTTTATCGGAAAATGTAAAGTATTATTTCAAAAAAATGGGATTTTGAAATAAGAGAGATATTTTAAAGTTAAGTAGTTCGAGTGGCTCGAAAATTACTGAAAATTGTGGAAAGGATGTGTTCGGATGGTAAGCTCTTCTCTTGAGTATTACCCTTCTTGGTAAGAAGATATATATGATACTATTTGGTAGTACCTAGTTACTTATTATCATTTTGGAGTTACTAGAGCTATATATGTGTGTGTGTGTGTGTGTGTGTGTGTGTGTGTGTGTATTTCTATGATTAATATATATATAATTTTCATTTCAAAAATTTATTGAAATAAGACCGGGTATTTGGCTCTTGAGTTTTCTTAGGGAGATAAGTGAAAATGGAAGAGTTGAATCAAATAGGGGTATATACTCTTAGGATGTTGTGGAGTAGTATCCAAGTGAAACTAAGTTTAGTTTTATGAAATGTTTTCACAAATAATTTAGTGGAAATAGAATTAGTATTAGGAGGAACCAATTAAAGAAGTGCATCGGTTGGACGTAGATCATTTCACGCTTCAGATAGTTATGATCTATGATTCGAGTACATGACTTTGAGGTGTTTTATGTCATTCCAATAAGGATCCACTACTCTATTTTTGATGGCAAGCACTTGATGAGGATTTTTGGTATGGGATCAAAGTTTTCTATCATAGTATATAACTATGTAAGGAGAACAAAGGTTCCTAATCAAGGAACCTGATCAGAATCCACACTAAATAATCGGGTGAGCGATACTAATTAGAAAGCTAACCATGTATTCATGTAGTGATTATAAGAATGATCTATGCACATCATATGAACCGATGTATCATGTTAAGTGTTTTCTCGGATAGGCTGAGGTGTAATTTCGGGGACGAAATTCTTTTAAAAAGGGAGAGAGGGTAACGACTCAAAATTTCACTCCTTTGATTTGCGAATATTTAAGAATATTTAATTAATTTTAAATATTCAATATATAGGTTTTATAATTAAAATAATACTCTTTTAAATAATAAATAATGATGGTGAAATAGTTTTCAAAATTTGTTTACAAAAATATATAGTTCGATGAAAAACAGAAAATGTGACCAGAATTCGTTTTTCGAATTTTCGACTTTTCGTTGGATGAAAGTTATTGAAATGTTTTGAACTCTTTGTATTAATCAAACATATACATTTTTTAAATAAGTTAGGCTTGTATAATGTGTGTATATAAATTTGCATTTGTACCTAGGTGTATAAGGTTTAAAAATAAAATAAAACAAAGTAAAAAGTAAGTGCCACATCTTAGGGGGACATGTTTGAACATGTCTAAAATTGGTACACATGCACATAAATGCATGTTAGCTCATTTTATTAAAAGGGAAGGACAAGATTTTCATGATTTTCATGGGAGGAGGCAAGAATGGTGATGTGAAAGCATATGTATGGAGGGTAAAGGACAAGGTGTAGTTTGGTAATCAAGTTATAAAATTAATAATAATGTTTTATAAAGTTAATTAAGTTATAAATAACTAAATTTTTATTAATTAAGTTTAAATAATTAATAATTATTTAAGACTAAATAAGGTGTATTAATTATAATTAATTAAAGATTGGTTATTAATCGTCTTTTAAGGATAAGATTAATTTTAATCAATTATTAATTAAGTAAGATTAATTATAATTATAATTAAGTATATGGTTTATTTTTAATTAATTAATAATTAAGTATGAGGTTAACTATTTAAATAAACCAATTATTTAAAATTATTTTTAATTGATAAAGTTTTAATTTAAAATAAATTATTTATTAAAGGTTTAATTTATTATTTAAGTTTTAATTAAAATATTATTTAATTAATTTGAGATCAATTAGTAGTTAATTATTAATAAAGGTTTTAAATTATTATTTAATTAATTAATGAAGGATTAATTAATGGTTTAATTTATAAATAATTTTTTTGTTAAAGGTTTAATTAATTATTAATGTATAATTAAATTAAGTTCAAACTTAATAAAAATTAATTATCATTTAATAAGAGTTTATCTTGTAACTAATCATTTTAAAGGGTGTCTTCAGTTTAAATATGTATTTTTCAAGATTCAAATTGTTTTAAAGGTACTTCTTTTTCAAAGATGGTTTTGAATACAAGGGATTCAAATTTCGATACCATTAATTAGACAAACAATTGTGAAAAAGTTATGTAAATTGTTTGATTATGTGGATATGTTTCAGTAGAATAAACCCTGTTCTGCTATAATGTAAGTGAGTTGATTATTGTGGACATACGTTAGCAGAATAAATCTCTGTTCTACTATAGATTAGTTATTTGATTGTATAGACATATGTATTAGCAGAATAAATCCGTGTTATGCTATAGGAAAATTGTTTGATTGTTTGGACATTTATTTAGCAAGACAAATCGCCATCCTGTTATTATGTTATTTGGACATATTTATAGTGGTTGGTTTATATTGACATGTCATTTCCCGAATTGGATATGAAATGTATTTAAATATAAGTTGGTTTATGTAAATAACTTGTTAAATGACTTGAAAATGGAATTGAAATTAAATGGTAACTTAAATTAATGTCATTGGGATTGTTAAGCCTTTTTTTTGAATTTATGAAGTATGATTTTGAATTAACTTCAATTCTTTTATCGGTTTGGGTTTTAAAGTTTGTAAATGGTTTTCACCTTATATAATTATATTATAAAGATAAAAGTATTTATAAATAATAACCTATTTAATAAAAAGGCTTTTACTAAATAAAAGGGTTTATTTAAAGTGATTTAAAAACGAGATTTTGTAAATGAGATTTTATAATTTCAAAGATATTTTAAGAAGAAAATTTTATAAAGAGTTTATACATGGAAAGAGATTTTATAAATCATTTTAGAGATTTTAAGAAGATGTTTAAATCTAGTTTGAAGACTTGTAAGGAGGTATGAAATTTGAAGTGAGTGTGTAAAAAGAATTTTTATAAGGGACAAATGAATGCGTTTATAAGTGAATGAGTTTTATAGCAAGTGATGTTTTGAAAAGCGAATTTCTTGGTCATTTAATATGAAATTTGTAAAAAGGGAATTTTCCAAATGTTTTTGTAAATGCTTATATTATTTTCCAAGTATAAAAGGAATGTAAAGTGTTTTGGGAATATTGTTTAAAAAGATCTTTCGATCAAGTTTTGCAAAGTTTTTTAATTAATTACATATTAATTGATAAAGGCTTGGTGGATCTCATATGAATCAAATCAATGTTTGAATGTTTGTATACTTGATAATTAAATGACCGAATATCAAACCTGGAACTAAACGTAACTTTGAAAATATCTAGGAGAAACACGTGAGTTATATGGCACAGCCATCCCTAATGATGTTGTACTGTGCGTATAAACCTCGTTTCATTCTTCTAGGATAAATGATTAAGAAATCTTCCCACTAACGGTTAGGAGGTGAACTCCGTTCTTATCACTGTCTGTTTATTTCTTAAAGAACCGGGGTTGATTTTATCGAAAATTATTGAAAGTTATTTCGAAGAGACCGGGATCAGATATGTTATTCGAAAACCACTTCGATCCAACTCAAGCATTTTGAACTGTATACATCTTGAAGAATATGGAATCGGAGATGGAGCATTGACGTGCAAGGGCTGCTTGCTACTAGTCCTAAAGGTAATTCCAAAATAGATGTAGTATAAGTAGAGCCTTCGGTTTGTCCTTATCCAAGACAACTTGTATAGATGAATTCTAGCACTACATCACTGCCTGAAAGTCAGTGTTACCATTCCAAGTGTAATTGGTATTCAAAAGGTATGCATAGCCTCAACACCATCAACCGGGAATGACTAAAATTAGGAAAGATGCAGAAAGGCTAAGTGGGTCGCTCCTATTAGAGTGTGACATCACTTTTCTAGATACATCTACACATTTATGGAATGGTTGTGCATGAAATCTCAAATAAAAAGGTTTGCAAAACAACAGGGATGATGACATAATAGGTACTATCTAGTAACGGGTAGGCCAGTCTTGCTTTGGCAAGGGATCCCGACGAGGTCCTCGGTATATTCTCTAGACGTAACCATAATAGGTGGTACCCCGGTGCCTTTTCACGGTATGGAATTCAATCTCCAATACATGCCTTTACGATTTTGATTGTAGAACCTAGTATGCTGGAATTTAATACTGGTAACAATTTCGCCTATTTTCATATATCTATTTTGAATGCTTAGACATTATTATAATATCATTGGATTTTCTATAAAAAGTGTTTTAGTTATCGTAAGGTAAAAAGCCGTCCGTCTTTATTTGCGACGTGGTCTTACAGGATACATTTGATTTTAAAAGGGTTTTAAATATAATAAATCAGTTGTTTGAGTTTACATACATCAGACCCATGTCTGATCCGGAGTTTTATTTTTTTTCCTAAAACTCTTGGGTACCCAAATTTTTGTGGCTACCAAGTAGTTCAGGTGTTCCTACGGATGCATCTTGGAGGAGCATGGGGCGGGAGGCTTCATCGATGGCCAGTTATTATCTTGTTTCCGCTGTATTATATGTATCCTGTATCAATTGCGTAGGGACATGCTGTTAGAAATGTCCTAGGGTAGAATTCTATTAGTTTGACTCTAATGTAACGTTTTTGAAATGGCTTTGTGAAGTATTATGTTGATTAACATTGTTATTCCATTGCGTTGTGAGATTTTGTGATTGTTTAGTTCTTCTATCTTCTATCTCCTTTCTCTCCTCTAACAATATGTCATTCTGACACTTTTTTGTTTGCCTGGTGAATACCGTGGATGCATCAGTGTCGACTTCTGGGTCTTGAAAAGGCGGGTCATTACACTTCATGTCGAATCTAAATTTTAATTTGAATAGAAATAGAAAATGGAATATATATTTATGTGTGTCTATATATATAAAATCTATATAATAATCACTTAAGTTGATTAAAACTGTTACATCTTGATGCCTATTTTATTTATATTTGACTTCTGGTGTGAATCCAAAGGATAAAACCCATTGTGTTATCAACTGTATTTAAATTTATGCCCAATAAGTAATCAATTTTTATCATGTGATGATGCTAGCTATAAATTTATACTTTTATGAATGTAAAACTACTTGGCACCTACAAAATATAAGCATAGAACTCATGACACGTAATAGGAATTCCATTTATATTATGAATGTTAAGGTCCCAACTTCCATAAAGTAGTAGGAGAGGATACTGCAGAGGGTCATAACAATCATGTGTTTCTGGAATTCTCATAAGCTGACCCGTCGTCGTATGTAGAATAATATCTCTACCATTTATAGGAATTTTCTCATCCTGGCCAATATCATTGCGGAAACTTGTGAAGATGTAAGCAGCACATATTATTGGTGTAACGGTTTTTCTTTAATTATAAATTTATAATTATGGATCTTGGGAAGTTGTGAAACTTGACGAAAGTATTGAGCAAAATCATTATTCTCGTCCAATATAAATTATATCCTTTCCAATATTCCTCTATTCAATTTTTCATTTTCAATCATTTGATTTTCAATTTCATGATTGGTATCATATATATATAGCTGTAGAAATCTAGGTCTATCTCCTTCTTTAGGAAGCAGGCTTCCAATATTGTGATATATACATCCCTGAGCACGGGAAGTGTAAATACCAGCTCTTTCACTTGTTAGCTTTTCATCGACATGCACTCCCATTGAAGTGAAGGAAAATGCGTGGTTATATGATCGAATAATTCTTTCGAAATGTATACCATCAACACCTGTATCCTAGTAGAGCTTCAAGAGCTCATTTGTTGAATGCACCGGGGGAGTATGGGTCTTCGATTTAAACAACACAATGATCCACTCTTGTGTTGAAATAATTTTGCCGAACAATGTTGACAAAATGTTGACTGCTTGAATAAATGCTTTCAAAATCTAGTATTGTGATGACCCAGAAATTTGGAACATTTGAAATTGAAATATTTAATTGATTTTAAATATTTGAATGTTATTTTAGGTTGAATTTCAAATATTAGAATGCATTTGGCAATTAAATTATTGAATTTAATTTATTGGTGTTGGGTAAAAATTTGAATCTCAGTTTTAAGCCGGTTAAAAATATTTTAAAGGCGTAAAAAATACATGTTAATAACATTGAAGATAATGGAAGTGTTAAAAATTTAAAATTGAAGTTTTTGTTCAGTTTTGAATTTATATCGTTTAAATCAATATTTAAAAATAGTCTTCCGAGGCACAGTCTTGGAATTTAACGAAACCAGTTCCATTGGATCCGTAATAATGTGTTATTATCGGATTTCAATTTTCAAGACGTTAAGAGTATTCGTGTGATCGTATGATAAGCAAACACGTTGAAAATTATATCGAAATTTAATTTAATAACTGGTTCAAAAACCTATCTTCTCCATACAATCAAATTTGGATTCGAGATTTTCCATTGCGTTCGGAATGGGCATATAACATTATAAACGCCTAGCGGCATGCTTCGATAGGAGTACGACATTTTTGAGCCATGAATCCAAAAAACGATTTGAATTTGAATTTAAAATTAAATATATACATATTTATACACAGCAGAAAATTTTAACACGTTGCTTCTCTCTGCGAACACTTGGCGAATATATTTCACACGCGTCCTCTAAATGAAAATTTTGATTATCATGTTCTAAACAAAATCAAACTCGTTCAAATAAAACGAAAAAACGCAATTCAAAATCAAATCTCATACTCCCTCTTCTGTATTCATACGAAAAGTAATGGCCGCATAAGAAAATCACCATCAGCCGATATTAATAAATTTTTGTTCAAGCGTTCAATTTGAACAGAAGGCACTGCCTCCTTCACGAAATCAATTGCGATTTTTTAGAGATCTTGCTGTCGATTCGAGTTGCAATGATTGTTTTGGGGATCATGGCGAGGGATAGCACCTCGCAGCAGAAGCGTGGGTGGTCCGATCGACTGGGGGGGCTTGCGACTTATCGGGGTCGAGGATTTCACGCGAGAAAGTTGCATTCTCGGGGTAGGTTTGGGTTTCGATACTGTGGTGAACTTTGGGGAAAGGGCACATGAAGGGGGAGGTTGCGTGGATGGCTGCTCGCGAGAAGTGGAGGATGGCTGTGACTGGTATGCGTGGCGAAGATGGGCGACGAGGCATTTCACGTGAAGCTTTGGGTCATGAACATCGATCCGAGGTTAGCGGCGATTTGCTCCGGCAGTGGTGGCAGTGAGGTACGATAGTGTATTTAATCTAATTTTGCGTGTATAAGATTTTTATTGTAAATTAAATTACCGTTATATTCAAAGTGCGTATATATATTTTTAAAGGGAAAATTATCAGTTAAATTAAATAGTTAGTTTTAAACAAAAATTATAGTGGTTAAATTATTTAGTTAACCAATTTAATTATTTTAGTTACTAAAGGATTTTATTTAAAAAGGAAAATTTGTTTAAAATTAAATCACTAGTCTAAATTAAAATTATTAGTAGAATTAAAATTTTAAAATGGCAATTGAATTATTCGATTTATTCGAATATTAATAAAATCAAATAATTGTTATGAAAGGTCAAAACCGTGAAATCAAGTCGGAATTGGATTGAATTGCAAATAAAAGCACGAAAAGGTGAGATCTTCTCACTTAATCAGATTTTTTCGATTTAATTTTAAATAGTTAAATTCAAAATTGTTGATTGTGTGATGATAAATTGTTATTAGTTGTATTGGATTAGACCATATGCGCCGCATAATAGCGGAGGATATTATATAAACCTATATACCGCAATATTCCACCTCGAAGTGGAATTGGTATTATATATGTATTTGGAGTGATTAATTTTCCATATTATATAGTGGATGAGACTCTATGCGTCGCATAATAGCGGATGATTTTATATAATCCCATATACCACGATATTCCACCTTGAAGTGGAATTGGTATTTAATTGTTGTACTAATATCTTTAGATGCATGGAAACAGGTTGTGGGATCCAACTGGATTCCTCAAATAATTGAATTTGTTTCAATATTGTGTGTTGATTTATTTATAATCCGTGTATGGTTATATTTGTGATTGAAATCGTTGAAGGCTATAGTTTAAGCGAAATATATTCTTGGTATTGTAGGATACCAGAAATAAAATTGGATTTTTGAAATTTTAGTAGAATATCTATAGTGAAATCCTATTGAATAAATTCCAAAATATGGGAAAAGATTTTAATAAATGGTTTTGAGTAATATTGCTTAAAAATTAAGGAATTTATTTAAAATTCAGATTTTATATAGTTTGGGAGAAATAAAGGGGTTTATTTTAAAAGGTAATACATTTTTCGAAATCAATATGAAAATTGATTTGGTTTTTGAAAATAAATCTTGGGGAAATCGATTTAAAATTTGGTTTGGTATTTTGAAAATAAATTGGGAAATCGATTTGAAATTGATTTGGTGTTTTAAAATAAATCTTTGGGAAATTGATTTGGAAATTTGTTTGGTGTTCGAAATAAATGTTTAGAAAATCAATTTGGTATTTGATTTGGTGTTTGAAAGTGAATATTTGGAAATCGATTTGAAAATCGTATGTTAGTGGATATTTGGAAATTTAAATTCAAAATGGGAATTTATAAAGGAAAGAGAAATTAGTTTTTAAAAAATATTGGTTTATTTTTAAAAGTGTGGAATTTTTTCACAAATTTGGAATATAAACTTAAAATAAATCGAGAAGGATTTATTAATTGATTTAAACGGACCATTTTGAAATGGAAAGTGTATTTTCCTTGGAAAGCCGAGTATGTTTTTAAAGTAGTTTTCAAATATAAATTAAAAGTTCTAGAGTTGGTTTTAATAGAATATTTTGGAGAAATTATTTTCTTAAGTTGCTTTTAAATCTTTAAAGTAAAGATTTATTTAGTTAATTATATAAGTGATGATTTTAAAGATTTAATTGATATTTGATTTAGAAAATGGTTATTTAAATAGTTATACTCTATCTACTAATTTTATTTTAAAATTAGTTTGGACCTGAAGTTTTATATGAGAAATTAGTGTAATATTTTCATAACTAATGTTTTAAATAAAGTGTTTTAAAACAGTTTTTATTCTGAATGTTTCCAAGTATAGATTTGGGATAAGTAATTTAAATTACTTTGAAATATTCGAACTCGACAAAAATTTTCAGTGGAATTAAATAAATATTTGAAAATTTATTGCACGTAAGGAAAGCGACTTATTTTTTTTCAAAGTGTTGAAATGTTAAAAATATATGTTGCGAAGATATTTTGAAAATAAATAATTGGGGGGAAATTATTTAAATTTGGTGATTGTTGTGAATATTGATTGATATGTAAATAACCGACTATCAATATTAGCCTTTAAATGGCATTTGAATTTCGATGCGACCGGGGATCGGATTCCAAATGGATATTCGAAAACCACATCGAACCTTTGTGATGGATCTTTTATTTAAAAGATCAAAGTAGAAATTTGTTGTGATTTACTTGAAATCTGAATGTAACACTTATTTTTAAAATAAGCGCTTGTTATTCGAATTAGTCAGGGGAGGACTCTATGTCATAAAACTCATTCTTAATAATGATACGACGAAATGAGATTGCATTTGAAGATGGTGTTGAAGACCGGGCATTTTCGAAAGCGAAAGGATTACCTGTCGAATGTCTCTGTGCCGAGTTGATCCAGTATAGAGATTTTATCACCCTTTGTGATGGGGAGTCTAAACATGATTAATGAATATGCAAATTTGCAAGGGCTTCTTTGAAGTGCCTTCAGTTCCATTCGATCCTGGAACGGACTTGTATGGATGTGTGTCTGACGTTACACTTTAAGATGTAAAGCTGGTTTCTATCAAATACATTTCTGTTGGTGGCGGAGAATTTATTCTCTTAGCTTAACACCCTTTTCTGAGATATATGCACTCAGAGGTTATGTAGTTGATTGTTACTAGTGATACATTCCTAATTTGGTAATGTGGCATATGAAGTGCTACTGATTATTTGTTGATCAAAGCATGGCTTTTGTGAAATGCGTAGCTTTGTGGACGGGACTTCGTCGAACCTCACAACCCGGAAATGGTCGAAACAGGAATGTTGCAGCAAGACAATTTGGGGGTAGCGCCCTCAGGGTATGTCCATTTCCTTCTGGAAAAGGATGGTATCATGGTATGGGGACCAGATACTTAACTTATGTGGTTACTACAAATTTATTGCTTTGTGGTTGAGGATCCTCGGATAAAGGTTGGTAACGACCAGGGATGGCACACTCGTGGCAGTTACTCATGTTATAGCTGTATTAGAGCGTAGGGTAACTCGGCCTTGTGTTGGCAGAGATCTGGTTAGGTTCTCGAGATGTCCCTCCAGAGGCGTACCCATGTGGCAGTAGGAAGTTCCTTAGTCTGACCATTTGTTGGAAATCCAAAGAAATAATACACGCCCTGTACGGTTTTAGTTGTATAACCTGCCATGGAATGTGGCGGTAACCTACTATTGAACATGCATGGTAGCTATAGTAGGCATACAATAATGGTTGTATGCTGGCTAAGGTTAATATTATACTTTCGAAATGTTTTCGACACTATGCACTAATTATAGTATTAAAAAGGATTTTGCATATCAAGCATGTTTGACTATCATAAGAAAAAATCTCCTCCACTTCTGCGTTCACATTGTGTGTGTGGCGGGAGGCCTTATGATAGTTTCATTTTCCAAAAGCATAGCGGATTTCTTTTTATTTTCTTTGTGACAGTAACTGTTTTTAAGATCTCACACCAGTCCCATGACCAACCTGGAGTTTATTGTTCTCTTTTTAAACTCTGGGTGCCCACAATTTTCCACACGTGTAGCCTAGAGTCAGGTTATCATTATACTCGAGCGAAGTCAGAAAAGTTGCTGTGGAGATCTGGAGTTCAAGCTGGATAGCGAGGCGTATTACTTATATTATATAGTATCTGCTGCGTTTGTGTTGGTGCAAGTCAGTTTCTTTGTAGTCAAGTTATAATGACTCTCCATGTTGTATCATGTTGTGTAACTCTGATAATGTACTATATAAACTGATATAGTGCTTTTGTTTTAAAGATATTCATTTATCTATTATATGTTGTTTCGCTGCGAAATGTGAAATTCTGTTGTTGTTGTTTCTGTTTCTTCTTCTATCTTTTTTTCTTTAACCCTAACGATTCGGTTTTTTGACATTCAATTGTGTGGCATTTAATACAGTGGACATATAAATGTCGCATTTCGGGCGTCGAAAAATTGGATCGTTACAAAGTGGTATCAAAGAAATCGGTTAAGCGACAACCTTGGCTCTAGTGGGGATTACTTATTAGAGATAGAGTCGGTAGTGCTCTAGAATGAGTTTGAGTGTAATAATAGATATAAGCGCGTATTTATTAGTGAATATAAAATTGTTTTGTATTGTGTTGACTTGTCGGTTGATTGTTTATAGATTCTGGTTGGTGTAGTTTATCCAACTATATCGATAGGGGTGTTTAAACTCTTAAACAGGGTAAACCGACACGGTATTGTTTTCAAATAGGGTAAATGAAATAATTTTACCCAAATTATTTTTTTATATAAAAGGAATGATTTTCCATAAATTCTTATAATATGTGGTTGTTTGGTTGTTAGGAAGTGATAATATTAAATTATTATCATTATTGTAAAATTTTGAATAAGAAATTGCAATCATAATCAAAAGTTGAGAAACAAATTTATATGCAAATGGGATGTGTTTATAAATTTTAAATGTGATTTATAATTTGAAATAGAATTCCAGAGAATTATTTGAAAGTTGATTGAAAGGTTTTGAAAATTGAAATTTTGGTGAAAGATTTAAATCCCTTTGATTTGAAAATGGTTTTTAAAGGTTTTGGAAAAAATGTTTTTGAAGGGATAAAGACACTAAACTCTATTCGGTCACTGGAAAATAATTCTGATGATGGTCGCGACATCATCGGTGTTCATTTTTGAGTTTCCAAAAGAGGAATTGCTGCTAAATTATTTTACATAGAAGTTGTTTGCAAATTGGGTTTGGTTTTGGGAATTCAAAAGACAATTTGAATTGATTTCAAAAATGATTTTGAAATGTTAGAAAGACTCTGGAATCTGATAAAAATAGTTATGGAATAAAAATTTATTAAGGTGGAAAATAAAATTGTGAACAAATAAATGAAATCAAAATTGATTGTTGAAATTCATTTCAAATTTGTAAACAAATAGAACTGGAATTGGAATTGAATTTGATTTGTGATAAACAAAGAAAAGTACTGAAATAAAATTAGTAAGTGGAACTAATTGAAGAAATGATAAAACGAAAGGTGGTGAATTGAAAATAAATATGAGTAGTATATGGAATATTTATATTGAACTTGAGAAATGGATAATGGAATTCTTTAGTGATTTTCGAATTGAGAAAATATTCCAGATAAATAAGTGAATGAAGATTAAACTGGAACTTGTAAAATGGTGATTGTGAATAAGGAAATGAAAAAAACAATGTGAATAAAGGAAAAGAAAATTGATATAGCTAATAATCGATTGGAATAAATACGTAGAAGGTACGTATAATATTTTATTTGCATAACGTTTTGATCCAGAATTTGAGCATAGAATTTTGAGATAGTTATATCGATCCGAGTTAGGATTTTTCACTCGATTTTCGATGGCGAACCTGGACATGGATTTTTGGTTGATTCTGGAAATTCTCTATCATAGTTTAAGGCTATGCAAGGAGAGTGACGGTTTCTGATCAAGAAACCAGATCTGAGTCCGCACTAGAAAGTAGGGTGGACGATACTAGTTCGAAAGTGAAATTATGTGATCGGGTGAGCGATCGAATTTGGTATTGCGTAAGAATGATATGTGTGCATCGTACGGGCTTAAATGAATATTGAAACTTTGGTAAAGAAATGTATGAAATGATTTTGAATGTTGTAATTAGACATTATTGACAAACAGGATACACAGGTGCGTTAAAAGGAAAAGAAATTGGGATTTGATTTTGAAAATAAAATTTAAATTGCTCGTCAAAAGGTATGTAATTAAATTTCTACATGAAATTTGATGATTTTGTAGACTAGCCGCTTGGCTTTTCGTTTTCTTTTTGAACCTGGGGCCCGTGGTGCCATTTTGTAGTCGTACCGAGCTAGCCGCACAAAGGAAACGCTGGCAGCATTTTTCGAAAATTTAGAGAGTTAGAAAAATTTTGAGAAAATTTTGAAAATTTAAAATTTGAATTTAAATTTAAATTTGAATTGTTAAGAAAACAAAATTGTTTGCAATTTATGGTTAAGGTTGGAAAATTAGTTGAAATAATAATGGATCTTTAATAAAAAAGATTTGGGTTGACAAGTGGTTAAAACTGTTTGGATTGGAAAAATGATAAATGGGCTAAGGATCATTCTTCTTAACTAGTAATTTCGGGACGAAATTCTTTTAAGGGGGAAGAATGTGACGATCCGAAAATTTTGAACATTTGAAATTGAAATATTTAATTGATTTTAAATATTTGAATGTTAGTTTAACTTGAATTTCAAATATCAGAATGCATTTGGCAATTAAATTATTGAATTTAATTTATTGGAGTTGGGTAAAATTTAATTCCTCAGTTTTAAGCAAGTTAAAAATATTTTAAAGTCTTAGAAAATTCATATTAATAATACTGAAGATAATGGAAGTGTTAAAAATTTAAAATTGAAGTGTTTGTTCAGTTTTGAATTTATATCATTTAAATCAATATTTAAAAATAGTCATCCGAGGCACAGTCTCGAAATATGACGAAACTAGTTCCATTTGATCTGTAATAATGTGTTATTGTCATATTTCAATTTTCGTGACATTTGGAGTGTTCATGTGATCGTATGATATGTAAACACGTTGAAAATTATATCGAAATTTAATTTAATAACTGGTTCAAAAAGCTCTCTTCTTCATACGATCAAATATGGATTCGAAACCTTTTCCATTGCGTTCGAAATGGGCGTATAAAATTATAAACGCCTAGCGGCATGCTTCGATTGGAGTTCGACCTTTTTGAGCCATGAATTCAAAAAACGATTTGAATTTGAATTTAAAATTAAATATATACATATTTATACACAGCAGACAAATTTAGCATGTTGCTTCTCTCTACAAACACTTGGCAAATATATTTCACACGCGTCCTCTAAAAGAAAAATTGGATTATCACGTTCTAAACAAAATCAAGCTCGTTCAAATAAAAAGAAAAAAACGCAATTCAAAATCAAATCTCGTACTCCCTCTTCTCTATTCATACGAAAAGATGGCCGCATAAGAAAATCACCATCAGTCGATATTAATAAATTTTCGTTCAAGCGTTCTATTCGAACAGAAGGCACTGCCTCCTTCTCGAAATCAATTGCGATTTTCAGGAGATCTTCCTATCGATTCGAGATGCAATGGTTGTTTTGGGGATCTTAGCAAGGGATAGCACCTCGCAACGGAAGCGTGGGTGGTCCGATTGACTGGGGAGGCTCGCGACTTATCGGGGCCGAGGATTTCATGCGACCAAGTTGCATTCTCGGGGTAGGTTCAGGTTCCGATACTGTGGTGAACTTTGGGGCCAGGGCGCGTGAAGGGGAGGTTGCGTGGATAGTTGCTCACGAGAAGTGGGGGAGGGCTATGACTGGTAGGCATGGCGAAGATGGGCGAAAAGAGGCGTGTCGCGTGAAGCTTTGGTTCGTGAACATCGATCTGAGGTTAGCGGCGATTTATTCCGGCAATGGTGGCAGTGAGGTATAATAGTGTATTTAATTTAATTTTATATGTATAAGATTTTTACAGTAAATTAAATTACTGTTATATTCAAAGTGTGTGTGTATATATGTATATTTAAAGGGAAAATTATCAGTTAAATTAAATAGTTAGTTTTTAAACAATAAATAATAGTGGTTAAATTATTTAGTTAACCTATTTAATTATTTTAGTTACTAAAGGATTTTATTTAAAAGGTAAAATTTGTTTAAAAGTAAATCACTAGCTTAAAATTAAAATTATTAGTTTAGTTAAAATTTTAAAACTGCAATTGAATTATTCGATTTATTCGAATATTAATAAAATCATATAATTGTTATGCAAGGTCAAAACCGTGAAATCAAGTCGGAATTGGATTGGATTGCAAATAAAAGGGCGAAAAGGTGAGATCTTCTCACTCAATCGGATTTTTCGATTTGATTTTAACAGTTAAATTTAAAATTGTTGATTGTGTACTTGGTTGATAAATTATTATCAGTTGTATCGGATTAGAACATATGCGCCGCATAATAGCGGAGGATATTATATAAACCCATATACCGTGAAATTCCACCTCGAAGTGGAATTGGTATTATATATGTATTTCGAATGATTGATTTCCCACATTATTTAGAGGATGAGACCCTATGTGCCGCATAATAGCGGATGATTTTATATAATTGCATATTCCGCGATATTCCACCTCAAAATGGAATTGGTATTTAATTGTTGTGCTAACATCAGTGGATGGAGGGAAACAGGTTGGAGGGATCCAACTGGATTCCTCAAATAATTGAATTTGTTTAAATATTGTGTGTTGATTTATTTATAATTTGTGTATGATTATATTTGTGATTGAAATCGTTGAAGGCTATAGTTTAACCGAAATATATTCTTGGTATCTTAGGATACCAGAAATAAATAAAATTAGATTTTTGAAATTTAAGTAGAAAATCTATAGTGAAATCCTATTGAGTAAATTCCAAAATATAGGAAAATATTTTAATAAATGGGTTTTGAGTAATATTGCTTAAAAATTAAAGAATTTATTTAAAATTCAGATTTTATATAATTTGGGAGAAATAACGGGATTTATTTAAAAGGCAATAAATTTTTAGAATCAGTATGAAAATTGATTTGGTTTTTGAAAATAAATTGGGAAATCGACTTGAAATTGATTTGGTGTTTTAAAATAAATCTTTGGGAAATTGATTTGGAAATCGGTTCGGTGTTTGAAATAAATGTTTGGAGAATCAATTTAGGATTTTATTTGGTGTTTGAAAGTGAATATTTGGAAATCGATTTGAAAATCGTATATTAGAGGATATTTGGAAATTTAAATTCAAAATGGGAATTTATAAAGGAAAGAGAAATTTGTTTTAAAAATAAATATTGGTTTATTTGTAAAAGTGTGGAAATAAATTTACAGATTTGGAATGTAAATTTAAAATAAATCGAGAATGATTTATTAATTGATTTAAATGGACCATTTTGAAACGGAAAGTGTATTTTCCCCGGAAAGCCGAGTATGTTTTTAATGTAGTTTTCAAATATAAGTTAAAAGTCCTAGAGTTGGTTTTAAAAGAATATTTCGGAGAAGTTATTTTCTTAAGTTGTTTTTAAATCTTTATAGTAAAGATTTATTTAGTTAATTACATAAGTGATGATTTTAAAGATTTAATAGATATTTGATTTAGAAAATGGTTATTTAAATATTTATACTCTATCTACTAATTTTATTTTAAAATTAGTTTGGACTTGAAGTTTTATATGAGATATTAGTATAATATTTTCATAACTAATGTTTTAAATTAAGTATTTTAAAATAGTTTTTATTCTGAAAATTTCCAAGTATATATTTTGGATAAGTAATTTAAATTATTTTGAAGTATTCGAACTCGTCAAATTTTTCAGTGGAATTAAATAAATATTTGGAAATTTATTCCACGTGAGGAAAGCGATTTGAAATTTGTTTTCAAAGTGTTGAAATGTTAAAAATATATCTTGCGAAGATATTTTGAAATAAATAATTGGGGGAAAATTATTTAAATCTGGTGACTGTTGTGAATATTGATTGATAGTCAAATAACCGACTATTAATATTGGCCTTTAAATGACATTTGAATTTCGATGCGACCGGGGGTCGGATTCCAAATGGATATTCGAAAACCACATCGAATCTTTGTAATGGATCTTTTATTTAAAAGATCAAAGTGGAAATTTGGTGTGATTTACTTGAAATCTGAATGTAACACTTATTTTTAAAATAAGCGCTTGTTATTCGGATTAGCCGGGAGAGGACTTTGTGTCATAAAACCCATTTCAAATAATGATACGACGAAATGAGATTGCATTTGAAGATGGTATTGAAGACCGGGTATTTTCGAAAGCGAAAGGATTACCTGTCGAATGTCTTTGCACCGAGTTGCTCCAGTATAGAGATTTTATCACCCTTTGTGATGGGGGGTCCGGACGTGATTAGTGAATATTCGGATTTGCAAGGGCTTCTTTGAAGTGACTCGGTTCCGTACGATCCCGAAACGGATTTGTATGGATGTGTGTCTGAGGTTATACTTTGAGATGTAAAGTTGGTTTCTATCAAATACATTTCTGTTGGTGGCTTAGAATTCATCCTCTAAGCTAACACCCTTCTCTAAGACGTAAGAGCTCTGAGGTTATGTAGTTGATTGTTACTAGTGATACATTCTCAATTTGGTAATGTGGCATACGAAGTGCTGCTGATCATTTGTTGATCAAAGCATAGCTTTTGCGAAAAGTGTAGCTTTGCGGACGAGACTTCATCAAACCTCACAACTTGGAAATGGTTGAAACAGGAATGTTGCAGCAAGACAATTTGGGGGTAGCGTCCTCAGGGTATGTCCATTTCCTTCTGGAAAAGGGTGGTATCATGGTATGGAGCCCAGATACTTAACTTATGTGGTTACTGCAAATTTATAGCTTTTTGGTTGTTTCTTTGTGGTTGAGGATCCTTGGATAAAGGTCGGTAACGACCGGGAATGGCATACTCGTGGCAGTTACTCATGTTGTAGTTGTATTACTGCGTGGGGGCCTTGTGTTGGCAGAGATCCGGTTAGGTTCTCGGGGCGTCCCACCAGAGGCGTACCCATGTGGCAGTAGGAAGTCCTTAGCCTTGACCATTTGTTGGAAGTCCAAAGAAATAATAGGTGCCCTGTATAGTTTTATTTGTATAACCTACCATGGAATGTTTCGGTGACCTGCTATTGAACATGATAGCTATAGTAGGCATATAATAATGGTTGTACGCTGGCTAAGATTGATATTATACTTTCAAAATGTTTTGCACACTATTCACTAATAATAATATTAAAAAGGATTTTGCGTATCAAGCATGTTTGACTATGATAAGGAGAAATCTCCTCCAATTCTGCGTTCGCATTGTGTGTGTGGCAGGAGGCCTTATGGTAGTTTCATTTTCCAAAAGCATAGCGGATTTCGTTTATTTTCTTTGTGAAAATAACTGTTTTTAAGATCTCACACCAGTCCCATGACTGATCTGGCGTTTATTATTCCCTTTCTAAACTCTGGGTGCCCACAATTTTCTACATGGGCAGCCTAGAGTCAGGCTATCATTATTCTGGAGCGAAGTCTGAAAAGTTGCTATGGAGATTTGGAATTTAAGCTGGATGGCGAGGCGTATCACTTATATTATATAGTATCTGCTCCGTTTGTGTTGGTGCAAGTCAGTTTTCTTGTAGTCAAGTTATAATGACTGTCGGTATTGTATCGTGTTGTGTAACTCTGATAATGTATTGCATAAACTGATATAGTGCTTTTGTTTTAAAGATATTCATTTATCGATTATATGTTATTCCGTTGTGAAATGTGAGATTCTGTTGTTGTTTTCGTTTCTTCTTCTATCTTCTTCTTCTTTAACCCTAGCGGTTCAGTTTTTCGGCATTCGATTGTGCGACATTTAATACAGTGGACGTATTAATGTCGCATTTCGGGCATCGAAAAATTGGATCGTTACAATTATGATCGTTGAAATTTTTTGAAACATTTGTGAGTTATAACATTTCTTCGCACAGTTTGATGCCTTTGTAGTTGGTTATTGTTTTGTGATGATTATCTCTGCTCTTGGTTAGATTGTGGTATGTCATTTATAATAAGTTCTCTTTCCTCAATAGATGTGGTTCTTGTTTGTTCTCTTTATACTATTGGGATTCTATCATGTTGGTAATTATGAGATTCATTGCTTATAGTATTTATGTTTCTTTCTAAAGATGCATTATGGGATCTATCTCTTCTTTGTCGATACATTTCATGAAGTTGAGCTACATAATTTTTACTTTGTTCTCGACTCATAGCTCTCCTTCGTTTTCTATCTCTCATATGACGCATTCCCTTTGTTCATCATTTAAAATATCTGTTCTTCTATTTTGTCTCCTTTGAGTATTCATCTTTGATATACAACTGATTGAAAAATAAATAAGGTTGGGTTATTAATTTTTTGATCTTAAATAATTTGTTTCACATAGCAGTTGATAGTACTTTTTAAAGTAACAATAGCTATAGTAGTAAAATTACTAGAAAGAAACTGAATTCCAACACGACATAAAATATATGGTAATTATACTATTTCCAAGCATTAATATAAATCAAAATTTCATTTCAAAGTTGGAATATATAAAAGTAAAGAATATATAGTGATTTCCTTATTAATAATAAGGCTTGCAACACCTAAAAAGTACCATTAATAAATGTTAATTTTTTTTATTCCTACATAGGGACTTTTTATTCAAATTTATTTCATAATCACCATCCATTTTCCTCCATAAATCTTACCTGCAAAAAGATATGGAGAAAACTAATAAGACAATAAAATTTAATTATATTATTTTTTCAAATTTTTTGATTGATATATCACTCACCACTTCAGAAGTAAATTTATCATCCCAAAAATCATCTATTGAGAGAGATTTTTTGTCATCATGTTTGTTGCTGTATATGTGCACTATCCTTCGTTGAAGATGCTTTTGTATATATCATCCTTTTCGAGTTGACCCTTGCTTATCATGTTGTTTAGCATCCATTGTTTAGTGATAAATTATGTTGTACGCTCTACTTAATGTAACGATGATAATGATTTTTGTTATGGGTATGTGTAAAGAACGTTTTCTAATTGAAAATATTATCTAATTTGAATGATATGGCCAAGTAAATATTACACTTTTTTTAAAATAATTTGTAAATAAATTACCTAATTGCGGAGGAAGATATCAGTATGATGCAGTTGCTTGAGAAAAATGAAGTTACCCCGTTGAATAGAATATGTTGTCATGTTAATTTAGATCTCAACTAAACATATACAACAACAATTAGTAATATATTTTAACTGACACGTGATAAAGTTATATATCAATTCCAATATATCCCCATTTATAGGACCAATAAAAATGGATCTTAGAATACATTTACTTGCTTTACTTTCTAATTTGTAGTAGATTATAAATGATCACATTAACAGCCATCATTACTAAAAAGAAGAAATGGTACAACATTTTACATTGAAAGTTATTATAATTTTTTCTATTAATACATACTTTTAATGGTCGTGTATAATACTCAACTATCATGAAATTAGCCAACATACCATAAACATTTAGCAGCACATACTTCAAAAACAATTTCATACATTCCATCAACCCCATTTAAAGGACCAATAAAAATGAACCTTAAAATATATTTACTTGCTTCATTTCCTCATTTGATATATATCGGTGGAATAAGAGAACTCGAAGAATTCTGTTCACGTCAACCACAACATAATTGATGTTGGTGTTGAAGAGCATATCACTTAGCTTTTAAATATTTTTGTGTGTGATAAATAAACCTAGTTATTTCATTGTTAACGCCTATAGTAACAATAAATGATTTAGACCTTTTCTATTGAGATCTTCAATATTATCTGTTATTATAGACCGAGAGCATTATCAACAAAGTATAACTATGATCCTCAAGCAGCTTCTCGTCTATTTGATTCCGATAGAGATGGATTTGTGTATGATGCACTAATTACATTTGCTATTTTTTGATTCTATTTCATATATTTTAGATGTTTATGGATGTAATATTCACATCATATTATATCATCGGTGAAGGATGTGGTCTTATGGTACTGGAGATAAACTTTTGCTGATGTTTTATACGTCTTATATACAACACATCAGAATCATGGGTAATAAAATATTATGTCTCTTATATATATAGGAATAGACTTTAGAAAATTATGCATCCGAACTGACCTAAAACTTTGAAAGAACTTTGATTTTGGGGGTCAACGGTGGCAAGCAGCAGCAAATAATGGTGAATAACAATAAAGAGCGGAGAACAGTGGAAGCAATGGAGTGATAGAGAAAGTTGGACTGATTATGAATGGCGGAGTGAAGAGTAGAGGAAAATTTCATATGATATTTATAACGATGGTAGAATTTTCGAGAATTAGATATTTAAGGGTTAAAGGTTTGATTCTGTCCTTAGCATGCATTGATTAGGCCATATTCTATTTAATAATGAATTTATTTAACTAATGTGGTCAAATTTTCTACAGATTGCATGCTATTGAATATATAGTAGTTTATCTAGTAATGAATATTACTATACATACAGGGTTCTAGATTATACCCAATCAATGTTATATTTAGCCTATCAAGCATTTAAAGGACCTTTTCAAGTGCTATCTTCTAGGATAATTAAATTGAAAATTTTTCAAATGCTATTTTCAATGGTAAATTATAATGAAAATATTTCTAGGTTATACCCAATCAAAGTTATATTTAGCCTATCAACTTGTATTTTGACCCAATCAATGCAATCATTTTTAGCATGATTTGAATATTTCTAGATTATACCCTATCAATGTTATATTTAGCCAATCAAGCATTTAAAGGAGCTTTTAAAATGTTATTTTATAGCGTAAATTATAATGGCAATTTTTCAAATGTTATCTTCTAGAGTATACCTAATCAATGACAAACAAAAGCATGACATTAATTTTCAGGTTGGTGGTCATGAATTTTTCGACTGCATTCAAGCATTCAAAGAACCTTTTCAAATGTTATTTTCTAGGATAAATTATAATGGAAATTTTCCAAAGGATCTTTCCCATTATAGCTCTTTCAATAGAAGAAAGACATATCACTTATTAAAATATAATAATCCTCAAAAAATATGTAGTTATATGCATGTATTTTTCAGCTGTATATAAGCACTCAAAGGACCTTTTCAAATGTTATTTTCTATGGTAAATTATAATGACAATTTTCCAACGAATTATATATATACATAGGACATTTTTTGAACTTCACGGTCGAACCAAAGTTTGCACTTCCAAGCCAGCTATTAATAAAGATGTAAACAGTTGGTGACATTAAGTGTCCTTTTCTGCATAATCCCATTTTTAAAATTTTGATCAGAGATTTTAAGTAGTTCAAATCAATTATAACACTACACTACAAGTAGAAAACAGTGTAGACCACTTATATCATGTCAAAGGATATTGGTTTATAAGCAAACATATTATATCCACAGTAGGTAGTACGGTTATGGAAAGTATAGCAAATGGTCATGTCATGTAATTATTTATCTGCATGTTGCAAATGTTATGTGTTTAGTGAATCAAAGAGATAGGCCCGAAAGCTTACCAAGATGTACGAGGCAGTGTGCGATATGTTGTAGCTATGTTTATTACATATTACTAATTGTGCCATGAAAATTGTGTGACATTGATACATTCTTGAAGCTTTCGCTATCCATTGTTAGCATTGGCCCGAAGTTGTATATTTTGACACCGAACTACAGATGTGCATTTAGCATTACTTTGGCTTTCAGTCCTGGTTCCATCTCTAAATCACGTAATTATGAAATTTAAACTAGATGTTTTGGCCTTATTTTACATCCCTGTCCATCCATGTTGCGACGACCCACCTCCTTGACCCTCAGTGAACAACATTAATACATCCTCGGTATTCATGTGTCACAAATCTAAATGTCGAAGAGGCAGATTATCATGAGGTAAAAGAAAATAAAGGTAGATGACAAACAAAATAGAATCTCACACCATATTCAACATTTAGTTATACGTATGAGTAGTACATGCCATCACTCAAAATTGCTCCACTGGAGTTCTAGTAAGTACTAATCCAACCAGGATAGTTTTAATTGTCCATCCTCATAAGTTCTGGTAAATACATAATACATAATACAGCGAAATTAATAGATAATTTTCTACAAAGGACCCAAAATGCTACATGCTCCATTCTCCTTCTCGAAATGCTCCATGCTACCTAACTACTTGGCTGCCCAAAAAAATAGAGCACCCAGAGTATAAGGGAAAAGAAAAATAAACTCTGTGTCACTCATAGGACTGGTGTGAGAAACTCAAAATATGGATAATTGAAAAAAAATGGTATCTCAAAAAACCACGCCGCACATAAACACAGAATAAGTTTTACCTTATGATAACAAAATCTTTACTACGCAAATTCTTGTAATATTATTTTTAGTGACATTCTTTTGAAAACAACTTTCAAGTAAATATACATAATCTTAGCCGAAATTATTCCATTATTAAATTCTAGCATACTAGGCTCTATAATTAAGTCCAAATGTACTTATTGGAGAGCGTATTTCCATACAATGGCAAGGTAAGAGACTACCTTCTATAAAGTACATCTCTAGTGGGATGTACCGAGGATCAACACCTTTAAGGGATGTACCAAGGATCAACACTTTTGAAACCTCTACACCTGGCAAGACCGGCCTATCCATAGACCCATTTGGTGGCGGATAGAACTGAATATGACATCGCTCCGATCATTTCTGACCTATTCGAGAGCTCTCATAGCAAACACAACATACCCAATTTAAAGAGAGTAATCTAGAAAGGTGATGACCATATCCTAATGGTTGCAAACCACATAGCCTTACGACATGCCTTGTGTAAGCCATTTCCAGGTGATTAGGTCCGAGACAACAATTACCTTTCACATAACATATTCCACTTTGAATGCCACATTACCAATTTCATCACACTATTAATTTCCAAAAATGTATAACCTCTGAGCTCGCACGTCTCTAAGAAGGGTGTTAAGTGTAAGAGAGTTACTTTCTACACCACCAAACAGATATACGTTTGTAAAAACCAATTTATGGATATGTTAAAAATGCAATGTCAGATATTCATCTATACAAGTTGTCCAGGGATCATCCTATCGGGAATCACCTCTCGGATTAGTACTGAGTAGTTCTTGCATCGAAGATCAAATGAAGATAATACTGTCACATATGGGAAATTTCCCCCAAGGGTCAGTTATAAGCAGCCCTACATTCCATCTTCTAATTTATTATCATTCCATGTCTTTAGTTCGAAAGCGTATATTGATTCAAAGTGGTTTTCGAATAGGAATCACCCAAATCTGATTCCCGTTCCTTCGAACCAATCATCGATAAAAAGATGTTAAGTTTGAGGGTGATTATCATTTCATTTATCAATATCTTTTCAAATAAAATATCTCTTTTAGATATACAAATCTTTAAATCATATTCTTTTCTAGTATATATGAAATCATTAAACCTCTCTTTAACTGTGGAAATACCAAATCAAAATTGTTTCTCATAAATCACATTGAAAAATCTTATTGAATAAAAAGGGTTGATAGAAATTATACTAATTCTGCTCAATATCGAATTTTTTATTCAACCTTTACTATCCATCGAATAATAGTGGGATCACCTTATAAATTCACATTGATAGTACAGGTTCCTTCCTCAAAACTTAATACCAAGTATAAGAAGACTATTTCTATATAATTCAAGTTGTATTAAATTTGAAAAAATTTAAATCTTTTATACTTGCCTCATTTTCGACATTTCAACCTTATTTATCTCTCGCCCAGGAAAGAGACTAGGTGAGCTAGGTCATTGGTTGCTTCTAAAATTTCCTTAGTCTAAACACCTCACATCCAGATCTCATGAATAGAAATATTCAATCTACTCATCAGCTTTTAGAGCCAAGATTAAATCATTTATTTATAATAGCTTTTCTTTTAAGCTTTTATTTAAACTCTTTAAAATAAATTATAAAACCTTTACATTATGTTTATAATACTTAATTATGTATTTGAAAACATTTATAAAAGATTTCAGAAAGAATACATAAGTTTAATGTCATATTTCAAAAGTTATTAAAACTTGCTGCTAATAGTGCTTTTAAGACTTATTTGATCAAAAAAACTTTTTAATCATTTAAAAATTCATTTTTATAATTCAAATCCCTTTTACAAAAAATTAAAATATTTATAGAATTTAATCCATAATTTTAAAAAATTAAAAATATCAATTTTAAAGAATTCATCGCTTTGGTTTCCAAACTGCCAAAGCGTGACTATTTTAAAAACTTGATTTGCCCATGTTTCAAAATATACTAAATGAAATCTCAAGCCTTTTCTTTTGTTTGAAAGCTGTGATTATAAGAGCTTGGAAAATTCTTATTCCAAAGAATTGTGATCCCAATTTCATCATACAAATGGATTTAAACTTTTCAACGTGAAATTACAAACTGCCGTTATGTGACGCGTCTATTTTTGACTCAATTTGTAAAAATTCACTAAATCGGGTTTTGTGGTTTATAAAACATGTCTAAATCATTTTAAACCATTTTAAAGAGGTTTAACAATCTCATACACACCATTTCATTTATTAAAGAAAAACGATTTCTTTTGTGATATTCGACGTGTATTACACGTGAATTTTTTTCACATCCAAACAAACATATTATCATATCCAAACATGGTTCACAATCATCACAACCAAGCATAGGCAAACACACACACACACACACACACACACACACACACATATATATATATATATATAATCCAAAAGATCATAATATACATAGAGTTTCTTACTTTCATTGGATATTGGGCTTATGATAACGGACTATAGCTTTACTAAGATCAAATCAAAGCTTATGAAATCAAGCCCGGGACCTTTGGATAGCCACGGCATAAGCTTGCAAGTGGAGGTGGGCTCGGCCAACGATGGTGGAGGTGGTGGCTTGAGTTTGGAAGGAGGCGAGGAGTGGATTTCACTTAATTTGAAGTGGATTGCTAATGTATGTATACTTGTATAAATTTATTTTCATTCTGCTAATTTTTCTTAATAAATTTCTTAAGTAGCGAAGCCGTTAAAATAGCTTAAGAAAAAGGAAGATGAAGAATGGTTTTAAAATTATGAAAGAATGGTTGGGTATTTGTAGGAAAATTTTGGAAATAAATTTCCAAATGTGCATGAACCAAAATGACCTTGCCCACACCCTCACCATCACCTCAAGGTGCATGGCTAAGCCTCCCCATTGTGCCTCTATGTGTGTGAGTTGATGTGCGGAAGAGTGAAGTGAAGTTTGCTTTTTTAAGTGTGAAAATATCTTAAATATTTATAACTTTTACTGTATGTAAATTTAAATGTAAATGGTAAATATGTATATGTATTTATATATGTTATTTATTATGTATATGTAATTGTATGTATATGCATGTCATATGTGTGTATAGGTTATCTAAACAACGTTACACAACTTCTCTATGTTAGACCGTTACTAATTCCGATTCCGATTCCTGGTTATATTTTCACTTATAAATTAAATTACATATAATTGTAAACAAAATTTGAAAACTAATTTATTATCATTTTTAATTAATTAAAATGATCACATTTGAATTATAAAACCATATGAATCAATATTAAACAATTGTTTACAAAAAGTGCTACTATATCGATAAAGCAATACGAATTTTCTTATATTTTCAAATCAAGTTATAGCTTTACAAAACTAATAGATTTATTATCACTATATAACAAATTAAAATGCTTTATGATCACTTTAAAATAATGATTTGAAAATTATAATATTTATTAAATCATTGAATCTCAATTTAAATTCATAAATTAATTGTTAAATATGATGTCATTGTGGACGATGACATAAATATAATTTTTTTTTCAAAAAAAACAAATAATTTTATTTTATATTCTTGTTTACATGGATAAATAAGTGTAGATATCCAGCTCCGTATGTGACTTTTTGTAATTATAGACCTGTTTATTGATAATACGATTTTCAACCATTTTGTCGATATTCCTGCCAAAGTATATATTTTGTAAATATTTATTTAAAATAAAACTACTAATGTTATTTATTGTTCAAAACATCATAATCTATGTTTTTTTAAACTAGTATTTGAATATTTAAAAATAAATATAATTTATCAAATTGATAAATTTGCGGGTTGTCACACATGTTGTAATATGGCTCATATTGTTCACATTGCACAATTTGTTTGTCCTTTTATTATAATAGTATCTATTTTTTTAGAGAATTAGCATACTTTCAAACTATTACAACACGAATAATAAAGTATTCATAGCATAAGATATTTGGAAATCCGATCTCATTATCTGTCCAAGGCGTCAAAAGTCGAATTTCATTCGCATTGGTAGTTGATTAAATGTACATATCAAAAAGAGCAGCAATTATTAATATTTGAAACTGACACAAATAACAATGAATGCTGATATAGAGGTATAAAATGTTAAATAAAAATAAAGGTGAAAATTTAAACATTAGCCGTTAATTTTTTTTGAAACCTAGGATGGAAACAAATTCTCAGCCTATAAAATTAACATTAAAAGAGCAGCTACATACATTCCTTTGTACAACCCACAACAAACATACCAAGTACATGCATTCCTTTGTACAACCCAAAACAAACATACCAAGTACATATTAAACCTCAAAATATTACTTAGCTAATAATATATACAATATGATATGATAGCATAAAGAAGGCAACTTGAAGTCCATGAAGAAACAACTAGAAATGCAGTTCAAGTAGCTTCATCGCCCCTCTTTCTGCGCACCACTCTCTTACCAATATAATCCATGCTCTCCCTTAGTCTCTTTTGCAGCTCAGGTTGTAACAACCCAGTATTTTATGATTATTTTGATTGTTTATTTTAATTATTTAAATTGAAACTCCTGATTTAAAAACTTTATTATATTTATTAAAATGAATAAATTTGGTTATTTTAAGAGTATATTTTGATTATTGTGTGAATTATAAAATCAAAACTGAATAAATAAGATATTTCCAAAAAAGGTGGATTTTTGGTCAATCTGATCAACCTTTGACTTTTAAATTTAAAATTTATTTTGAATTTTATCATTTATTATGAAAACAGATTAAATATTAATAATATTAATTTTTGTTTCATTGAAATCCGATTTATATTGTGAAAGTTATGCTTTTTACAATATTAGGTGTAAATTGATTTATTTAATAAAATTATCTATTTTAATTTATATAAATAATATTTTTATTTGTAAAATCATGTTCTAATATGTTTTATATGACATGTTAGGTATATATCTTACTTTAAAACATTTTTTTAAATGATGTTAGAATTTTTCCAAAATTATTGCATTTATTTCCTACTTTTAAAGGGTAGTTTCTATTTTTCTGCTATTTTCCCCATTTAAATTATATTTAATTAAAATTTATTTATTTATTTTTATGAATGCATTCTTATTTTATGTTATTATCTTTGTTTATAAATATTATTCAAGTACATAAAAATTTTTCAAAGTTCATTGCATTTATTTTCAAATTTTCTAGACTCGTTACTTTTTCTGTGCTATTTTCTTAATTTAATTATATATAATTAATATTTATTTATATTTTATTTATTTGTTAACTTTAGTATTTTTATCTAAATTTATATATATCAGTTATTTAAAATTATAAAAAGAAATATGGTAATTTGAAAGGTTTTGTGACTCTTTATTTGCTTAAGCTTCTTTGTATTCTCACCTTTTCAACTCCAACCAACACCTATTCAATTTTTATTGTCATATCACTCCCTCTTCAGCTGACCACTATCTCATTTCATTTTATTCACGTGAATGCTCACCTCCAACCTGAGAAAAAAAATTCGGCCTCTCCTTTTTCAAAAACTTTGGTAAATCTTCTTTTTCTATTTCACTTTTTCATTGTTTTATATTGATTTGCACTTGTTTCTTCCTCTTCTAGGTCCGCGCTGCCTCCTCCTCAGCTTGGCCACCTCCACCACCACTTGAACCCATCACCACCACTTCTTCCTCAATGGCCATCCCAAGCCGAGCCACCCTTGGTGGTAGATCCATCACCAAATGCAAAATAGTTCACCTATACCACCTAACCGAGCACCACAATGCTTCCATCACCTTCATCACCCCCTTAGCCACCACCTACACCACCACCACCACCTCTAACCTCACATGGCACCACTTCCACGTCATTCTCTTGACCCCACCAGAGATGGTCGTACCCTTGTGGCCTTGGCTGTGGCCTTGATTTGCTTGAAAACCATGTGTGTTGCTTGTTTTGTGTATTCTAGTTCATGCACACTCGAATCAATTTCGTGCTTTTGTTCCTCTGAAGATCGTTGTTTGTGTATTTCAGTTGTCATCTCCAGCTTATACCCGTGAGTTATTCTTACCAGACAGTTTTGTGCTTATATAACTAGTAAATCGATCACTTGTGAATCTGTAAAATGCATCACCATGTTATATCTGCTATGCTATGATTATATGATTTTCACCCATGCTTAAACACCTATTATATCATATGTTACTGTTATATTATGTTGTTCTGTTATTTATATCAATTTATCACACTGCAAGTTCCCTTTACATTAGAATCACTATGGTTGAAATGATATATACCCAATCGACTTTAGAATAGTGGAAAACCGTTATGGGCTGAAATGATAGGCCTGAACGATTTTCAGTTATTTCATTTACTTGGGACTGCGGGTTTGAAATGATAAAACCCGGGTATTCTTTATAAATTATGGGTTGAAATGATATATTATCCGTATCACTTTACCTAGGCTATAAAATGAAATACAGACCCGTGATTAAAATATATTTTTCTAAAATGTTTCAAATATTTTAGAAATGTAAATATTATAATATTATGATTTAAACGTAAATAAAAATGATTTTTGTAAAGTATTTTGATTTTCTTAGAATTTATAAGTGAAATAAATTAATGATAAAGTTAGAAAATTTGAAATATAAGTTATTTTGAAAATTTTGATTAAATTATAAATGGAACTTAAATTAAATATGAAAATATGAAAAATTAATGATATTTTGAATTTAAAATGATTTTATAATATATTAATGGAGTTTGAATAAGTTAAAATGTGAAATAAATGAATATTGAGTTGAATTTTGAAATATAACTTAAATTGAAAAATTGTGAATTTTGTTTAAAAGTGAACATTGAAGTTCAGTAAATAAATTGAAAAATAAGTTATAGTTTGAAATTTAAACGTAAGTGTTAAGTTAAAAATTTAATTATATGAATTGAAATTGAATGTTGGAATTTAATAAGTGAATTATTATTAAATATTGATTTTAGAACGGAAATTTAACTTTATAAAATCATGAATTTAAGGAAAATTAAATGATGGTTATAAAAGTGAAAATATATGATTTTATAAGTTTGAAATGGATTAAATAAAAAAATTAATGGCTTGTGAAAGTATAGTGAACATTTGGAATTTAATTAACAGCATTTTGAAATGCTATTATTTCCAAAGTAAAGGATAATACAACATTTGTAAATGCTGTAGTTAATATAAATGAACTAAAGGGCTAAATTGAATTAAAGGCTATTATAGCACTTTGTAAGTGCTAGAATTGTTGAATTTAACTAAAGTTTTATTTTAATGTAATCCTAGTACAGCCTTTTGAATTCTGTCTTTTGTTAAATTGAATTGTTTTAAAAGTAATTTTCCGTAGCATTTTTCTAAATGCTACGAAAGTTGAATTTTCATTGTTTTAATAAATTTAAGTGAATGAATGAGTTTTAAATATTAAAATTTTGGAAATTTAATAATTTAGTTATTTATATAATAACTTCATTTTTATGATTTAAAATAAAGTAATTTTTTTGAAATATAAACTATTTTAGATGTGTGTTGAAATGGTATTTTAAATAAATGAATGTGGTTTGGAAGATACGATATTTGATATTTTGAAATGGATTTTGAATGATTTTGAATTTTTAAATGATATTTGACTTCGAAGTATAAATTACCATATTGAAATTTTAACCACGGGATGTATTTAGTTTATAGTTTAACTGATTCTTAAAGGATGGGCAATCCCAAGCATCCTTTAAGTTATTGTGTATTTCTACTACAGTTCACTTGAGTTGGTTTGCATTATATAAGTATATATGTCCTGACTCGAGTGTTTTGTGTTTTGCTTTACGCTCGGGTCAGCTTGAGTATTTGCAGCTTAGCTTTGGATTTCTTTTCTGGAGCTAGGAATTGCTGGAGATTCTGCTTGTCTAATTATCTGTTCCCTTTCAGTTTCAGTTGTTCTCTTCTATTTCAGTTCTGGTATTTATAAACTGCTATGTATTTGAGATTTCTATTGCATATGTTTTCAGACTGATATTATGTATTATGTTTGAGAGTTTGTTATAGTGGCTTCATGAACTACTATGGTGTTTTAATTTCCGCTGCGAGTTATTCTGATATTGTTGTGTCTGTGATTCTGTGATTGTATTTCATTTGCTCCAAATTTATTTACAATGCGGTATTTTGAGCAATTCAAGTCTGACATGTGTGGATGCGAATGGTTAAAAATATCGGGTTGTTATAATTGGTATCAGAGCATTGGTTTTTTGGCAAACCTTAGCCTGCGGAGCAAAAACTCATTAGAGATAGGGTAGAAATACCCTAGAATGAGTGAAATCAATCTCAGAATCCTTTCTTTGTGAGAGAACGTATTTTCGAAGTATAAAATGATTTCCAAATGATTATAAAAGATTTTCAAAGATTACTGGTATAAAAATTTTCTTACTTTGAAATCAAGATTTTCAACTTCATCTCTTCGGGACCCACCTTGTTAGAAATCTCTTGGTTAGGATTCTTATCGACCAGGATTCCTTGAACTTTGGAATGAACCCACTGGATCTGAAATCCAGTCTTGTCTTCCATATTTTATCCTTTTTATTTTGGGGCATTCCATAACTCCATTTGGAATGACCTCTATAAAGATCGGTGATTCCGCAAACCTTTGAATGATTTGTAAAGGGGTGAAACTCCTTTATAATTGGCATTGATTCACCAGAGGTTCATGTATCCTCGGTTTTCGATGCTATCTACCTTCTACTATATCTGGATTCTATCTTTGACGATCGAATGTTGATTTGCCTTAGATTTTCGAATTTATTATATTCCTGAAGTCACGGTTGACCGATTAAGGTCATTCGCGTTTTATATTGGCTTATCCATTTTCTATTTGGTAATTAAATTATCTCATCTTCGTTCGAGCTTATCTTCGAACCAGAATTCTATTTGATTAGAGTTCCTCTAAATTGAATCTTTATTAGTTTAAAATCCATCCTTGAGTCATTTTTTGGAAATTTGTGTTTGGTTGTATTTTGAAATTTTGCAAACATCAAAATTATTATTTTGATAAGGATGATCCTATTTTGTATATAAAGGTGAAATGTTTTCGATAAGAATTATATATCTTTTAAATGAAAAATTGAAATTTCGAAAGGATTTGAAAGTTTGAAAATTTTATAAGAATTTGACTTATATAAAAATGATTTATAACTGAAGGGTTTTGAATTTGAATTTCAAGGAAATCGAACTCCGGTGTTTTGAAATCGATTTTAAGATTTTGAAAAATATAATTATAATATGATTTAAAGATATTTTCTGAATAAGAAATGTTTCAAATGTATTCGAATGAATTCCAATGATTTCGAAGTAATTTCAAATAAGTTTCAAGAAAATAAAGTCCAAAACCCACTTATGTCGCTGAAAAATAATTTCGATGATGAATACATGCATCATCGACATTGATTTTCGAGTTTCTGAGTGGGAGAGAGGCCACTCTAGCAGCTTTGCTATGCGAGTGATTTTGTGAAACCAATTTTTGATTTCAGATTTTGAAGTATGGTTTGATATTCGAAAGATATATGTATATATATATATTTGAAATGATTTAAAGTAAGCTGATGTTCAGTCCTCAAGATTCAGATTTGTTTTTGTATAACCCTATCTTTTGAAATTGGTCTACTGATTTGTTGGTGATTTCCAACTCTTCAACTGAAAATATGATTTCTTCGACTATTTTGAAGATTCGATCACTTCCAAATCAAGGTTAACTTTTCAAAGCTAAGAAATTTCGAAAGGTATAAGGTATTTGATAAAGAATATAGGTTGAGTTTTGTATGATTAATGTATAAAGTAATATGATTTATATAAGTTTGAAACTGTTTGTTGAGTGAAGTAAATAAGACTATTTTGAATTATTCGGGTATGAAATATAGATTTGAAACATTTTGAATAAAGTAAATATATAGAATAATAATCTTTCCAGTGGTAAATTGGATTTTTCATATAGAAATAAATAGTTTGAAGGTGTTGTTGAAAAACTAAATTGAATTGAAACCGATGGTTTGAATTGAATTAAAAGTTGGAAATTTTAGATTTGGGTTTAAACTGAATAAATTTGTGAAATGTAAAGAATTAAAGGAATGTTTTATGATTTCAAATGTATGATCCAAAATGTTATGATTTTCAAAGTGTAATAATTTCAAGTATTTTGGTTTCGAAAGATTTATAACTTTGTAAGTATCATGATTTTAGAAAGTGGATATATGTTCGAAATGGAAATGAATTTGTTCTAAATTTTGTTGATTTGAAAATTTGGATTATTTTATAAATCTATTGTTTTAAGAAACGTTGAAACTGAATATATGTAATTTGGAAGAAATGATTTGGCAAAACCATATACGATTGTGACTGAAACGTTATTGAAAGGAATTGAAATTGAGAACCTTGATTTACTAAATACTTAACTTGAGAGTTATCGAACTTATATAAAAATTGATTTGTATAAGTATGAAGTGATTTGAAACTATTGATCTGTAAAGGTACTAAATTTGCAAATTGAAATCTTATATAATCGAAGTCTATATAAGTGTAATTTGATATACTATTGATTTTGAAAAGTATTCGATTTGAAATGAACTCTTATATATAATGGACTTTATATAAGTATGATATTTGAAAGCGATTTTGAAAGGTACTATATGATACATATTTCAAAGTAAAGGTATGGAAAGTGTCTTCTGCTTGATATCCGCTTTGTGGTCACACTGTGGATTCATTCTATCGATATTATTCTCTCTCTGATTTGGGTTTCCCGGATATGATACTCGAGTGTGCATCGAATTCCACGGCGATCTCCATGGTCTTATGAGCGCGACTGCATAGAGTAATTCACAGGGGCGACGAGAGCCTACTGGTATGGATGTTTCCTGGGGGACCCAGGCGTAACCATTGTGTATCTATGATCTATTGGGTCGCTTGGCAGCGTAATCTGCCAGGGCTGCGAGAGCCTAAGGGTATGGATGTTTCCTGGGGGATCCAGGCGTAATCATTGTGTATCTACGGTACTACTAGTCTTCATGGCGTGATCGTAGGGCTGCGGTAGTTGGCCTACGGGTACGGATGTTACCTAGGGGATCCAGGCATAACCATTGTGTATCCGCGACCCATGATCGACAAGTTTCGGTTTGGTTGTTGGATTGTAGTTTCCATATCTGTTTTAAAAGTTTTTCCAGTATTTTCACTGGGTGTTGAAATAAGTCTACTAAGTACCCAGAGAATTCTAGTTTTGTGCTTGATCAACGCATGGCCAGAGTCTTCAGGAACGAAAGTAAACCTGTTAAGACATCGAGTTATAAAAGTATTTTGGTAAAGTATTATATAAAGGATATTTTAATCATGATTTAAATTGTTTTAAATATTGTTTATTTCGAACTATTAAAATTGAATCAAATGACTATTCATCACATTATAAAATGTTTAAAATGTTGAATATAAAATTTTAAATTGAAACTTATATAGTTTTAAATATAGTTCATCCATTTCTTCCAACCTATTTTTCTTTCTAGCTATTCCTATCTTCTTCCTCTTTGAGGGTCCTTTCCCCATTGTGGAAAGAATTGGTTCTTTGGCTTATCATTTAGATTTGCCCGAGAAAATTTCTGGAGTGCATGGCGTATTCCACGTCTCACATCTCCTCTAGTATCTTCTTGACCCATCTCTTTTTGTTCAGCCAACTGCTCTTGATAGTTGGGTATTTAGCTTAATCTGACATTCGAAAGTAAGCCATTTCCTATTGTCAGCATAGGTACGAAGTAGCTAAGAAGAAAATCTGTTAATCTGATCGAGGTACGATGGGGTACTGATGATCGAGAGTGTACCTAAGAGACAGAGGAGAGCATTCGTGCTTCGAATCTGAAATTGTTTTTCCAGGTACTATTTGTTGTTTATCTTGCCTTTCCTTATTTTCCTTGTTCGTTCTTTTCGAGGACGAAAAGATTTGAGTGGGGGAGAGTGTAACAACCCAGTATTTTGTGATTATTTTAATTGTTTATTTTAATTATTTAAATTGAAAATCCTGATTTAAAAGCTTTATTATATTTATTAAATGAATAAATTTTGTTATTTTAAGAGTATATTTTGATTTTTGTGTGAATTATAATTTCAAACCTGAATAAATAGGTTATTTCAAAAAAAAGTGGATTTTTGGTCAATCTGGTCAAATTTGACTTTTAAATTTAAAATTTAAATTTTTGAATTTTTGAATTTTATCTTTTGTTATGAAAATAGATTAAATTTTAAGAATACTGCTTTTCGTTTCGTTGAAATCCGATTTATATTGTAAAAGTTATGCTTTTTACAATATTGGGTGTAAATTGATTTATTTAATAAAATTATCTATTTTAATTTATATAAATAATGCTTTTATTTGTCAAATCATGTTCTAGTATGTGTTATATGACATTTTAGGTATAAATTTTATTTTAAAACATTTTTTAAAATGATGTTAGAATTTTTCCAAAATTTATTGCATTTATCTCCTATTTTTAAAGCTAGTTTCTATTTTTCTGCTATTTTCTCCATTTAAATTATATTTAATTAAAATTTATTTATTTATTTTTATGAATGAATTTTTATTTTATGTTATTATCTTTATTTATAAATATTTTTCAAGTACATAAAATTTCCCCAAAGTTCATTGCATTTATTTTCAAATTTTCTAGACTCGTTACTTTTTCTATGCTATTTTCTTAATTTAATTATATATAATTAATATTTATTTATTTATATTTTGTTTATTTGTTAATTTTCGTATTTTTATCTGAATTTATATATATATTTTAGTTATTTAAAATTATAAAAAGAAATATGGTAATTTGAAAGGTTTTGTGACTCTTTATTGCATAAGCCTCTTTGTATTCTCACATTTTCAACTCCAACCAATACCTATTCAATTTTTGTTGTCATATCACTCCCTCTTCAGCCGACCACTATCTCATTTCATTTTTTTCATGTGAATGCTCACCTGCAACCTGAGAAAAATATTTCGACCTCTCCTTGTTCAAAAACTTTGGTAAATCTTCTTTTTCTATTTCACTTTTTCATTGTTTTGTATTGATTTGCACTTGTTTCTTCCTCTTCTAGGTTCGGTCCTGCCTCCTCCTTCAGCTTGGCCGCCTCCACCACCACTTGAACCCATCACCACCACCTCCTCCTCACTGGCCATCCTAAGCCGAGTCACCCTTGGTTGTAGATCCATCACCAAATGCAAAATGATTCACCTATACCACCTAGCCATGCACCACGATGCATCCATCATCTTCATCACCTCGTTAGCCGCCATCTACACCACCACCTCCATCCTTACCTGACACCACTGCCACGTCATCCTCTTGACCCTACCAGAGATGGTCGTGCCCTTGTGGCCTTGGCCGTGGCCTTGATTTGCTTGAAAACCATGTGTGTTACTTGTTTTGTGTATTCTAGTTCATGCACACCTTTGCACCATTTTTCCCATGAATGGCTGACCCAATTGAACCCACAACCAGATCAAAACCATGCCTTAGCCATGTATTCCACCCTATGGCCGAGCCCAAGGAAGGTTGAAAGAAAGTGCAAAGCTTTTAGCTTTGTTTTATGCAGTTAATTCTAGCATTGTTTAATCGCATTTTGAGTTGAAAGCTTATATTTGTTATATTATTTTGTTTGAATTGTATTCAAGGAAATTAATATTTGGCTGTCCCACTCGAATCTTTGTCGTGCTTTGCCTCTGAAGATCGTTATTTATGTGTTTCAGTTGTCATCTCTAGCTTATACCTGTGAGTTATTCTCACCAGATTGTTTTGTACTTATAAATCGATCACTTGTGAATCTGTAAAATGCATCACCATATTATATCTACTATGCTATGATTATTTGATGTTCACCCATGCTTAAATACCTTTTATATCATATGTTACTGTTATATTATGTTGTTCTGTTATTTATATCAGTTTATCACACTGCAAGTTCCCTTTAGATTAGAATCACTATAGGTTGAAATGATACATACCCGAATGGACTTTAGAATAGGGGGAAATCGTTATAGGCTGAAATGATAGGCCTGAACGATTTTCAATTATTTCATTTACCTAGGACTGCGGTTTTGAAATGCTAAAACCCGAGTTTTCTTTATAAATTACGGGTTGAAATGGTATATTACCCGTATCACTTTGCCTAGGCTATAAAATGAAATGCAGACCCGTGATTAAAATATATTTTTCTAAAAATTTTAAAATATTTTAGAAATGTAAATATTATAATATTTTGATTTAAACTTAATTGAAAATGATTTTTGTAAAGTATTTTTATTTTCTGAGAATTTATAAGTGAAATAAATTAATGATAAAGTTAGAAAATTTGAAATATAAGTTATTTTGAAAATTTTAATTTAATTATAAATGGAATTTAAATTAAATATGAAAATATGATAAATTTATGATATTTTGAATTTAATGAATTTAAAATGATTTTATAATATATTAATGGATTTTGAATAAGTTAAAATGTGAAATAAATGAATATTGAGTTGAATTTTGAAATATAACTTAAATTGAAAAATTGTGAATTTTGTCTAAAAGTGAATTTTGAAGTTAAGTAAATAAAATGAAAAATAAGTTATATTTTGAAATTTAAACTTAAGTGTTAAGTTAAAAATTTAATTATATGAATTGGAATTGATTGTTGGAATTTAATAAGTGAATTATTATTAAACATTGATTTTAGAATGGAAATTTAACTTTATATGAATTTAAGGAAAATTAAATGATGGTTATAAAAGTGAAAATATATGATTTTTTGAGTTTGAAATGGTTTAAATAAAAATTTAATGGTTTGTGAAAGTATAGTGAATATTTGGAATTTAATTAACAGCATTTTGAAATGATATTATTTCTAAAGTAAAGGATATTACAGTATTTGTAAATGCTGTAGTTAATATAAATGAACTAAAGGGCTAAATTGAATTAAAAGCTATTATAGCACTTTGTAAGTGCTATAATTGTTAAATTTAACTAAAGTTTTATTTGAATTAATGTAACCCTATTACAGCCTTTTGAATGCTGTCTTTTGTTAAATTGAATTGTTTTAAAAATAACTTTCCGTAGCATTTTTCTAAATGCTGCGAAAGTTGAATTTTCATTGTTTTAATAAATTTAAGTGAATGAATGAGGTTTGAAAGATAAAATTTTGGAAATTTAATTACTTATATAATAACTTCATTTTTATGATTTAAAATAAAGTAATTTGTTTTGAAATATAAACTATTTTGAAATGTGTGTTGAAATGGTATTTTAAATAAATGAATATGGTTTGGAAGATACGATATTTGATATTTTGAAATGGATTTTGAATAATTTTGAATTTTTAAATGATATTTGACTTCGAAGTATAAAATAACATTTTGAAATTTTAACCATGGGATGTATTTAATTTATAGTTTAGCTGATTCTTAAAGGATGGGCGATCCCAAGCATCCTTTAAGTTATTGTGCATTTCTACTATAGTTCACTTGAGTTGGTTTACATTATATAAGTATATATGTCCTGACTCGAGTGTTTTGTGTTTTACTTTACGCTCGGGTCAGCCTGAGTATTTTCAGCTTAGCTTTGGATTTCTTTTCTGGAGCTAGGAATCGCTGGAGATTCTGCTTGTCTAGTTATCTGATCCCTTTCAGTTTCAGTTGTTCTATTTCAGCTCTGGTATTTATAAACTGTTATGTATTTGAGATTTCTATTGTATATGTTTTCAGATTGATATTATGTATTATGTTTGAGAGTTTGTTATAGTAGCTTCATGAACTACTATGGTATTTTAATTTCCGCTGCGAGTTATTCTGATATTTCTGTGTCTGTGATTCTGTGATTGTATTTCATTTGCTTCAAATTTATTTACAATGCGGTATTTTGAGCAATTCAAGTCCGACATGTGTGGATACGAATGGCTGAAAATATTGGGTTGTTACACAGGTAGTATATCCTTCCATTCCTGCCCATAAGGATAAGCAACACTTAGCCAGAAAGAAATATTAGATATAGCGGTTCTAAGAAGCATATCAAAAGATTTACTTTTATGATTGAAACATCTAACATTCCTTTCACTCCATAAAACCTAAAAAACACTCATAATTATAAAATTAGATAGAATTCTATCAATTTTATTAGAAATCTATTTTCTGTCCACTTCGTAGTACCAGAATTGATTAAAAAAATAAGGAGGGGAATAACATGAAGAATACGAAAGCATTTGATCCTAAGTTGGTAGGTAAAAGGACATTGGAAGTATAAATGATTAGTGTCTTCATCTCTGAAATTGCAGAATAGGCATGTAGATTCAATCCTTAGACCTTTATGAATAAGGAGGGCTTTGGTATTCAACTTATTATCGGTAGCAATCCACATATGAAGCTTCACTTTAGGCAGGGCGTGCATCTTCCATAGAGCTTTACTATAATTCATCTTGATACCACCAAAATTCAGTAATCTATAAACTGAACTGACACTGAATTTTCCATTCTTTTTTAAAGCCCAAACAACATTGCCCTTAGCCTTGTGAATGATTATACTCTCCAACATATTAATAAGCTTGCAATACTGGAAGAGTACATCTCCAACCAACATTCTACTGAAACTAAGAATCCATTTCAGTTCATTACAATCTTTGTAGTAAAGTTCATTTATTGTAGCATTTTGCTTTAAAGAGATGTTATATAAATCAGGAAAGATATTCTTCAGAGGGATGTTGCATATCCAAGTGTTATGTCAAAATAAAATTCTGTCACTGTTACCCAATTGCCAAATCAAACCAATTTTGAAAATAGGTTCTAATTTGATAATATCATACCAATATTTTGCAGTTTGATGCAAAGACCAATATTTTGAAGTTTGATGCAAAGAAGACATCAGTGTTGAAATTACCAAATATAATATCTATTTTCAACCCTAGTTTTCCAAAACGAACTATTATTTTCAGAAAATTTCCATAATCATTTACACAAAAGAGCACAATTAAGTTCCTGCAGATTTATTACTCCTAAACCATTAGATTTACATATAGTCTCCCAAGCTACTAAGTTCTTTAAAGAACTACCAGATCTACATTCTTTCAAGAGGAAATTCCTCCTAATAGTGTCAATTTAATTAATGATCCCCTTGGGGAATTTGTATAGAGACATCCAAAATAAAGGCAACGCAGAGAGAATCGAGTTTAACAAAATCAATCTTCCTGCTCTTGATAGAGCGTGACATTTCCATCTTGTTAGTCTTAACCCAATTTTATCAATCAATGGTAACCATTCTTGATGTTTACTAGTCGCTAATTATAAAATTTTAAACACGAATAATGGTAAATACTATACAGAAAACGTGAATAGAGATAAATTATGCTAGTAATTATGTCATTATTTTGTGTCCAACTAGAGTTTCTCTTGTTTTAAATAAATCGAAACAGGAAAGATAGTTTCATTTGTGGAATGCATTAGGCAAGGGTTACTGAGAGTATTGCTAAGCTTGAAGAAATCAAAAAAGTAATTGGACCAGAAATAGAAGGCGATGAATATTATCAAATCCATATATCAAGTCAAATAAATAATTAGACCATAAATAACAGTAATTGCAACTATTAGGGAATAAAGATCAACAAATCCATACACCTATTGGATTTGAGAATAAAGATCAGTTTATGCTATTAATTCAGAAAGAATATATCCTATGAGTAAGTGGTACTGTGAGTGTTGGTTTCCATCTACCCAAAATTATGAACTAAAATGTTATTTTGATGCAGAAACCGGCTTATCATTAATAAACTGGTTATATAGCCCATCCATTTATCAGTCAAAGCCAATCACTGATTGAGTCTTCTATGATATATATGTTTCCTTTGACATGTGCACTTCGTTTCCAATATGTTGGGGTTGTTTAGGCTTATTGATTAGTACAATTATTTGTGTTTTATTTATTTTTTGCAATTTGCTGTTGGGAAGTATTTTTTCGTTACTGTTTCGTTACTAATCGGTTTGTACCAAGGCTTGGTGCATTGAACCTTGAGTTTTTTTTATAACTGTACTTTCTTGATCTACTTTATATATAATATAAGATGATGTGAGTTGTTGTTATTTTTTTTTCATTTACAATACTGACACAACTTTGGACATATTTTGAGTGCTTCTATACAACTACAGTGTCGAGTATGAACCATGTAATATTATTTTTAGTCCACTTCCCAAAAATTATTTGCTATTTATTTGTTTTTGATTTATAGATCAAATTTCAACATTGGAAACACCCAAACTTTTTCCTTACAACCCCAAAAATGAGTTATTTTGTTCTGTAACATATCTCACACAATGACTATTTGTCGAAAGGTAGGCGAATCCTGATTAACGCAAATGTAGCTTGTTAACGGTCTATAAGGGCACCTTATACTGTTCTTTTTATTACCAAGACTTAAAGTAACACCGACAATTAATTAAGATACTTCTACCTACCATAATGCTGAAACATCACATAACCTATTTATGTGTACAAATTAAAAAAGCTTTCGAAATGCTTTGTTTTTCTCACCATACCAAATGAAACTACTGTCAAAAGGCGAAATTACCTTTTAGAATCTGCAAACCGCCTAGGGAGGAAACAAATCACCAATGGAGGAGAAAAATCCGTCTTTGGAGAAGATGAAATCGCGTGTGGATGAGAAATAAGGGACACTCCTAGATTAGTTTTTCATGAGAGAAGTCTGGTGTTTTGAACCGTTATCCTTATGCGTTATGTATTATGGGAATTAGAGCGGATGAATGAGATATATTTGCAAACAATCGGGGCAAACGAAGGAGAACGCGGTATCTTATTTCTAAATTAATGAGAAAAAGGAAAATAAATATAGAAAGCTACAAACCACCACCGTACTCGTTACAATTTTGTCAAATCATTACTAAGTAAACACAGTGCACTACAAAGCAAATGATTAGATCTACACCGGCAACTTATAACGTTGGAATGTCACCATATGGAGTTCATATTAACATTGCAAGTGAATCAACACTTGAGTAGCTTAAGAGATTTGATTACTCAAAATAATGTCCTCATATTTAGTTAACAATTGATTGATCATCAGAATACAAAGCAAAGTGTAGATATAATACTAGCACACAGATTTCCTATGCCAACTAACATTAAAAGCTTTTCTAACACTTGCACGGTATTTAAAATCATAATTTCTACATTTTAGGTTTCAACTAACATATTGTTACCCACTTATTTCTTAGGATAATCTGTTGAAATTGTAATTTCTATCCACATACTGATGGGTAGACTTTTATCACAAAATTTGTGACCGTTGTTAGACACAGAAATAGACAGACTTCTACCATGGATGTATTTATGAATGTTGGTATTCACACGGATGGACAGACTTTCATTACACATATCAGACAAATACGATTGACATATTTGTATAGAGACATATACATCATCTATTAAGTTACCGGCATCACAAAATATTATATAAATTACAAGATAACAAATATTAGAGTTCGTTATAATAATAAATGACCATTTTGAACATATTCAATGGGCCGCATGTAGTTTCTTTAGAAATAAATTAGATCGATCCAATCATATAGTTCTCATGTCAGTTAATATGTAAGGATTATTTAGATAAAATATTAAGGGATATAAATGGAAAACGATGTCAAATAAATTAGTACGCATGAGATAAGATGTTTTATGGGACAAAACTGTAAATATAAATTTAAATTATAAGATTACAACTGAGCCCATAAAATTAATTTCTTCGGACATCTTTCTAGAAAACCCCTTCTCCTTCATCTTCCTGCTTGTTTCCTAGACGAAGGACTACATCACCAGTTTTCCTTCACTACAACTACCTCTTGCCACCCGAGATTCCAATGCAACCACCATTGTGACTGGCAGTAGAAAATACAGTTGCATGTAACCATAGCACAACCAACAATGACGTTTTGAAAAACTAACCACCGAGCAACCAGTTGTGGCTTATTCACTTTTCCATATTTGATTTGAAGTAATCTCATGGCTAGTTCAATGAACAAGGGACTGGTTTTTATAATGGCTAAGACTTCACCGTTATAATATTATAACGATAAAGACTTCACCATTATAATAATTAGCCCTTGGTTTTATAATATATAACGGCGAATTTCTTCCCTTTATAATTAAAAATAATTATGATGGTGAATCTTTGCCATTATATTCTGATGTTTCTTTTAGATAACCGGTCTGTGGTTGGTTCCACGGTTACCTTGGTGCATAGCTCGTTCGTGCAGTCGCAAAGTAAGAGAGAGTGTGCAAGTGAATAGGTCAGTTGTTGATAATATTTTAGGAGCACAACCAACAATGACTTGCTCAGTTGAAAAGCTAGCCGCCGAGCAATCACATGTGGCTTGTTCACTTCTCCGTGGTTGATTTGGAATGATCTCGTTTGCTAAAGAGTGGACTGCTTTCTATAAATATAAACACTACACCTATGAGGACCCGTTTCTTCGACTCTCAGAAATCGACACTAATACATTCTCGGTATTCACGTGCTGCAAATCCAAGTTCCGAAGAGACGGATTCTCGAGGGTAAGAAAGAAAATAGACATATATATTATTTCAACGAATAATCTTTACAGCGGAAAATTAAATACATTTATCAGAGTTTAAAAATGAACAGTTATAGATATATGTCCTAACAAAGGCGGAATACGATACTACTCAACTGTGGTGAAAACAATTTTCAGAAAAATCTTCTAGCTCCATGCTTCGAACTCTTCCAGATTTCTTCGAACTAAACCTAACTACCAGGCTGCACCCAGAGTTTAAGGAAAGACGAAAATAAACTCTGAGTCAGTTATGGGACTGATATGAGAAACTCAAAATACATGTTTTGAAAATAAAAGGTATCTCATAAGACCACGCACACACATAAATATGGATGAGTTTTTACCTTATGATAACCAAAACATTTGATATGTAAAATTATTTAATATTATTTTTAATGACATTCCTTTGAAAACATTTGCAAGTAAACTTATTAACCTTAGTCGAAATTGTTACCATTATTAAATTTCGGATATGTTATGCTCTATAAACAAAACTCTTACAAGGGTCGTTCAGGAATGGATTTCCAAATAATGGTAGATAAGGGACTACCTTCTGTACAATACATCTTTAGAGGAACGTATCGAGGATATACAAACAATCCTCTGCATTTGGCAAGACCGGCCTCTCCCTATTTGGCACTCATACATGGTCTGAATAGACCCGAATATGACATCACCTCGGTCGTAACCGACCTATCTGGAGCCCCATAGCATATGCCACATACTTGACATATAGAGAGTAATTTAGAAAGATGATGACCATCCTCTAATAGTTGCAAACCACATAGCCTTGCAGCGTATCCTGTTTAAGCCATTACCAGGTGATGAGGCCTAAGGTAGTGATTACGTTTCACATAGCACATCCCACTTGGAATGCCACATTACCATCCCATAATCATACGACTGATTTCTACAAATGTATAAATCTTGATCTCATACGTCTCAAGAAAGGGTGTATAGGTAAGAGAAGTTGCCTTTTCTGCCATCAAACAGATGATACGTTCATAAAGATCAATTTATGTAACTAGAAATGCAACGTCGAATGTTCGTCCATACAAGTTGTCCAAGAATATAAAAAACCGAAGGCGCTCTCCAAACACATCCTGTCGGGAGTTACCCCTAGGATTAGTAGTGAGAAGTCCTTGCATCGAAGATCTTAAATGAAGAACTACTTCCACATAATATGATATGGAAAATCCCCCCCCCCCCCCCCCGGGTCAATGACAAGCAACCCTACATTCCAACTTCCAAATCATATTCATGGCTTCACTTCGAGTACGTAAATTGGTTCGAAGTAGTCTTCAGATAGAAATTACCCATATTCGACCCCGGTTCCTTTGGAATAATCATCGATAAAATGATGTCCTGTGAATAGGGAATCATTCTTTAATTAATTAACTTATTTTTATCAAAATATCTTCTAAAGATATACATATTTCTAAAACATTCTTTTCGGTATATAGGGAATCATTAAACCTCTCTTATCAAATCTTTTGATTTCTTTAAACCGTTTTAAACTTGGAATAGTTTGAAATAATTTCATTTTTCACTTCGGAAAATATTTCAAAATCATATCTTTTAAATCTTAACATAAATTTCTTAATTCAAACTCAAAATTTTAATTAACTCAACTCAAAATTTCAAACTCATTTTAATCCTAGCCATAAGCTAATTGGGCATATGGCATGCGTCTACCATCTATTCGCTGCTTACATCATTGTTGCAAGTTGATGCCCAACAAATGGTCTTTTTACTCTAACGAGGGGTAGTCCAGTAATGTTAACACTTGTAAGTGAGTTATTCAGTTGATTGAGAAAGCGTTCAACGTTGATCGATCAACGTATTTTATAAAGGCAATCGTTCACACCATGCTTAATAAAAATTCATCAAAACAATGGTGATATTCAGACCAATAGAAAAAACCAACAAGGTAAAAAGAAGAACCGTAAATAAAACTACTTAAGATTCGATTGGCAAAACAAAACTCAATGCAGCATCAAAGTGAGATCAAGGAAAAATTCGTAAGAGGTACTCACCGGTAAAATCGAAAAGAAGTTCTTTGTAATGACCCGCCTTTTTGGACAGTTTAAATCGACGATAGACCACACACGTCAGACTCAAACCATTCAAAAGGGCAGACTGTTATAGGGTAAATAAGAAAAAACAGAGAAAGAAAGAAAACAAATACAGAATCTCGTAGCGGAATGACAAAATATAATAATCAGATAAATAGTTCCTGAAACTATTTCCAAATAACATTGATTATACTTTTATAATACAGATCAGAGTTACATACAACAAGAATAAATAATAAATAAATGTAGCGGAACAACATGATGTAGTGGAATAAATATAATAAATAATAATAGTATAAAATCTTTGTCTTCATCCTCCAGAGAGCAGTCTTCGATAAACTGAAAAGCTCGAGTCAGAACTAAAAGATCTTATGTAAGTTAAATCAACAATAAATACATATGAGTGCAACGGCGTCAGAGATGTTTACAGAGTTCGACATCTCTCATCCAGTGTCTAACGTGAATGCAATAACTTAAGAGATGTTCGGGATTCTAATCTCCTTAGGATCTATTAAACTATCTACTATATAGTAAAATACGCTTTTATATTAGTGTCTACAGTAAAATAAAGTATTAAAACAACGTTAAGGCGTTACCCATATCTGCGTTAACACATTTTATATAATGCCGTAGTCTATAAAGATACTGTAAACTCCATCCGCAGGTGGGCTGTCAGGGAGTACTCTCTAGGTACGACACAAAACAAACTCGTAGATAGCGCGATAGGGCATGTGAACACGGCACTCGAGGCAATGCCAGGGTAGATATACCAGTTGCGGATCCGAACTGGTGGTAACGCATAACAGCTACTACCTCCCACCTCGGAACACACTCTCAAAATCAAAATCGAGGGGTGGCCACCAAATCATCACAAAGTTATAATATGATATCGAAGAAATGTGTCCGATTGGAGATGCGACCTCACTTGGTCCGGCATGGCTTCTGTTTAAGTCACATCTAAGCTGACTCATGGGAGTCTGGGTCACGTAAATACCTCATACAGAATCGTTCGCCAAACCATCCTACTTTATTTCTGAAATCTCCTCCACGTACACAGTTGTTAAAGTGATTTTCGTTACTGCCAGAGTGTATGACAATATCCGATCCGTGTCTCTTTAACAACCAAACGCTTATTTCACACCGATGGTTCTTTTACATTTCAAAAGTCAATTCACAACTGATATCAAAATATCATATTCTCAAACCGTATCATTTCGAAATCACATTTACTCCTGAAATTATATCACATTTGAAATCACATCACTTTTGAATTCATATTTTCAAAATAGATTAAATCCTCATTTAAAATGTTCATATTCCTCAAATATGTCACTTAAATCCCTACTTATATTATAACATCATTTGATCGTATTCTACTTAAAAATCAAGGATTTAAATATAAATATTTCCACTTTACACCATCTGCAATTTAGAAAATAATTTAGATAGTTATAAATAGTTTAATCAGTTTAACATAGTCTTAAATAGATATAAATTAGGTTAAATAAATTTAAAATAGATTAAATAAATTTAAAATACTTTAAATAGATTTAAAATACATTAGCAAAATTTAAAATATATTAAATAAAATTAAATAGATTAAATAGGTTAAAATAAATTAAAAATAGTTTAAAATAAATTAAAATAGTTTAATAAAGTTTAAATGGTTTAAAATTGATTAAAATATATTAAAATATATTAAATAAATTAATATAAATTAAGATAGATTAAATAGGTTAATTAGTTTAAAATAGGTTAAATTAGATTAAAATAAATTAAATATTTTAAATTGATTAAGTTGGTTTAAAATAGATTAACTTATTTTAATAGCTGAAAATCTTAAAATTAGAAGTTAAAAGAACATTTGCAGTTTATATTGAGATAAAAAAATTTGAAATTAACATTATATTTAACCATTTCTTCCATTCTAACATTTCAATAACTTAATCTCGATAAATGTCGTTTACATTTCAAATTCAACTTCAAATTTTCAATTTAAACCAATTCCAATTTCAACATTTAAAGCTTGGATTTTTGAAAATAGTTCAGCTTATATAAATTAAGTTTTCTTCAAAATATCATTTAACTAAATTCAAAATTTAAGGATTTAAAATCGTTTAATTTATCCAATCCGTTGTCTGTATATAATTTTCTACCCTATGGTCAAGTGATACGGATATTTATCATTTCAATCCGCAATTTAAAATTTTAAGGGTATATATCATTTCAACCCGCAATCCCAAAATTTCAATTAAATGAAAATCGCTTGGGTTAATTATTTCAACCCATAACGATTTTTCCATATTTTATATGACCGTTCGGGTATGTATCATTTCAACCTATAAGGAACTTGTGGTGTTATAACAATATAAACTATAACATACAGTCATCCAGTATCAACAATCAAACATCCATCACAATCATCATCCAAATCAACCAATAAATATCAATAGATAACTAATTATCATTAATATGTATTAAATTGCCAATTAAATTCAATGTTAAATTAAACGATAATTAAATACAATAAAAGTCAAATTTAACTAGAATGACTATTTAAACATACCAAACATCAAACAATTAATTTCCAATCACATCATAATTTTAATTTAACTAAATAAGATAATTTAGAAATTGTGAGTGGATTAAAATACTCATCGTTGATTTATAGTTGATTTAAACCCAATAAAAGCCAAAAATTTCAATACAAGAAATCGTGCATGAATCAAAGTTTATACGCAAAAGATATTCATGTTACAAGAAATATTATTAAAATAATAATTGGTACATGTTTAAATTAAAAAACAAATTTTAATACTTATGTTTTTTCTCAAGATAAGGCTTCAGGCAAAGATGGAAAAACAAACTAACATGAGGGAAAGACATGTAGGAAAAATGAAAAGGAGAAATAAAAATAAAAATAACTCATGTTTAACAAAAGAAAGCTTTTGAATTTGCAAGTTCGCATCAAAATGATTTGGGAAAATGAAGATTTGAAATAGAGATCTTAACATAGGAAATGAAGCGGCGACAAAAAAATGAAGGAACAAATTTAAAAACGTGAACAATTTGTTGATGAGATTATAACTTCAGCAAAGAATAAATTGAACTAAATGAATATGAGGTGTCAAAAGAAACAAAACGTAAAAGAAGAAATAAAGTGGCAGGTTATTTAGGTGGAGGGACAAAAATGAATATCACGTTTCTAAAATGAAGCCTTTAGGAAATATAGGTTACCAAAATAAGAACAAAATATGAGGTTATGGAAGAAGGCTATAGAAACCAAAATGAAAAGAAACGAAGTGGTTGTAGAAATATAAAATGAGATGGAGAAAACAATGAACTCACAATTTTTTCATTAGGAATTGGAGGTAGGACATGGTGTAAAGAGGTGAAGAAAGGTTAAATAAAAAATATATGTACACATATAAAATGAAACTCACGTTTGAGAAGATGTAGTTTCAGGAAAAAGATGAAGAAAATAAACGAAAATGAAGAAACAACAAAAAAAGACGAAAGAAATGTGGTATGTATTAAATAATGATGAAGGAATGCATGGACCAGATGTACACCAACAAACCTATGAAATTAAAATTTTAAACTTATGTCTCATCTTTATTACTTCCCTTAACTTCCATAAACTCACAGTTACACTAATTTAATTTTATGTTAACACACGATAAATGAAAATAAATTCTCTACACCAATTTATGTAATAAATTAAGGCAATATACAACATTAAGAACCTTTCATTTCTCTCTTTTTGATTAGATTGGGAATTTAAACAAGCATGTTAACGTTTTGATTAAACATTTTACTAGGAATGCATTAATATACATTAAACAAATATGACATCATAAATTAGGTAATATAAACAGGTGCATAATACACACACATCTTTATCTCCACTTATAGTTTACATTCATAAATAAAAGGTATGTTACTAATCCACATAAGGAGGCAATGAACGTAAGAGTAAATTAGAAGAGCGAAGATGGAAAGACAAATTATGTTGCAATTAAAATCCAATTAAGTCTAAGTGAAAAGGAAATAGTCAAGTGTCAATCTATTTTACCCTTTTATAATCTTCTTTTAACATTTAATTTAAAACTATATGAGATTTCAAACCTAAATAAACCATTTTTTTTATATAATTGGACTTGAAACATAAGTTTATATTTAGGTACAAACATATATGCAGCAAACCAATCCTAAAATTTGAAACGTGAACTGAATTAATTGGAAATAAATCGTCTGAATTAAATTTATTTCAATGTACGTCTGCAATTAACGTCTTCTCTCTTTTTAATTAAAAGGTTCTAATCACATTAATTGCAATTGATTTCTAAGTTAAATTTTAAAAGAGAAATGAGACGATTCAATTCCCTTTTATAGTAATTTAATATATTGTATTGTATACAAACCAAAAACTATAATTAACATTTGTTTATATCTTATTACACTAATATTTTACAGTTATCATCCTAATTTTTCTGTAACGTAATATTTTATTTCATTTAATCGCAATAAATCCAATTATTAAAATTTAAATTCCAATAAATTGATCTAACTTGATTCCAATCTTTTATTCAGTCAATCATTATTCTATGGACAATAGTTAACATTAGTTTATATCTTATTACATTAGTATTCTACAATTACCATCTTTTATTTATATTAACTGCAATATTTGATTACATTTATTGCAATTTATTTCCACTTTTATTTCAACAAGTTAAACAAACAGGTAATAAATAACAAATTTCACCTTTAGCTTAATTTAATCACATTTATAAGTTGATTGTCCACATAAATATTATAATTATTTACACAACACTGATTTTTTTATCTAATTGCAATTTATTGCATATTATTTCACAAATTAATAAAACATTAAATTTATTTCCTCATTTACAATGTATAACCAATTATAACTCTCAATTATTAATTGGAATTACATACAAAGTAGTTATCAATTAACTTGAATTAATTACTATTCCATTTTATTTTAGTCGCTTTCTTATTCTTAAATTTTCAATTTTCCTCGCATTAACAAATCACAAATCTTATTAAATTAACTATTTTTAATTATCAAAAATTAATGATCGTTACACTCCTTAATGGCAAAATTTACAATTACTCAGTATAGAGCGAGATAGAGAAGGAGAGGGGTGTTTATAGTAACCGATGTCGATCTGAATCGCTAGATTAAATAGGCGGGAGACCACCTGACTGTTTAACTTTAATCAACAACTATCAAAATAGTCACTGAACCATTTCTGTAATGTCTCGAGAAAGTAATTGCTATCCCCAATCATACATAGACACGTATCATCAGCATTCGATGAGTGAATGACAAGTCTGTCCTTGCTCGTAGACACAAACTTGGGGGTGGGATAATGCTAAATATTCTCGCAAGTAATATGGGTCGTCCCATATCTTAGTCCGCATCTTGGCCCGTATGGTTCAACAGCCAACATATTGGCCCGCATCCTGCCTCGTGTTTTGGTCTTCAATATTCCAACATCAGCATCTTGGCCAGCATGATTCTGAAGGCCCGCATGCTCAAAGTACGACCCTTATTGCAAAAATCAACTCCCTCGACGGCATTATAAACACGATCCATACGAAGACCGCAATGTAATTAAAGAACAAAACAAATAGTGGCCCTACATGTGAATGACCATCCACAAGCAAGCGACTCAAGTAGAATTCCCCTCTCATACTTCGATTGACCTAGATAGTGTTCTTTTCTTCATAAAGGTTCCTCACTCTTCTTTCGCCTCAACTGCTTGCATCTTCTGAAGCTCTCGTGCCTTGACATAGCTAGCTTCAACAATAGGCGTCCGACCGTCTGTAATGCCCCTGAATTTTAATTAACATCATTCGGGATATTTAATTTAATAAATTAAATAGAATAATTTGAATAATTAGGAATATGAGATTAATAAATTCAATGGTCGTTCTTAATGAATGAATTAAAATAAGGCTTAAATAGATTTAGAAAGAGGAATTTTCCTAAGGGGTAAACTTGGAAATGGTGCTACATTTCTTAGTATATATCTCTTCATCTACTTTAATAAACTTTTACTTTCTCACTCATAACTCCTCACCTATATTTCGGCCGTCCATTAAAAGCTTCAGAAAGAGCAATAAATTGAAGATAAAACTAAGGAATTAAAGTTATGAAATTTTAACCATTAAAATATTAGTTATGGGTTATACCCGATTCATGTTTGTGATTTTGATTAGGATATAACCATTTAAACATTTGTTTGGATAAGACATAGGTGTTTTTTAATGTTAGTGGGCTAATTTTTTTTTGAAATGGTACTTTATATACAACATATCACCGGGACAACATATCACATGTCAATAAACGTCCGAATCACAATACACAAGTTTTAAACTTATAACCTCTCGCACCAAAGCCGAATCTAACCACTGTAACAATGGTGCTTGTCGTTAATGGGTCGATTAACATAGTTTATTTCGGTTTTCGTTAAATTCTGAATTACATTGATCTTCATATGCTTTGAAATTTTAATATGTTAAAATATATAATTTAAAGGATTTTTGGTTAGTTTTGGGGATTTTTCCTTAGAGGTTTACTAAGGTAATTAAATTATTTATACCAAGGGCTAAACTGAAAAATGGCTTCCGAATTGGTTAAATTCGAAGGGAAATTGCTTTCGAAAATTGTTTGGGGAAGAAGAATAGTGTTTTAAGAAAAATATTGACAATTTAGTAAAAAAAAATTTCTATTCGAAAGTACAGGAGGAAGCCTCTTAACCAATCTGATTTAGACAAGCAAGAGAAACCATCACTTTCGTTGGCCCAAAGTCTGCTTCCGACTACATAGCCCGATTCACCCTTTTGACTAAGTCAAAAGATACCTTTTGCCTTAGTCGAAAGGTAAGCGTTTACCTTTCGCCTAAGTCGAAAGGTAGGAATGGTGTTAAGAAAGGCGAAGGGATGGAGGCTGCTTCCTTGGCTTTCGAATGGAAATATAAATGCTTTCGAATTGGTAGGTTTCGAAAGGGATCCTTCGACTCCATCATTTTTATAAAGACAAAAATTTTATACTCAAGAAGGGGTTTCAGAGGAGATCTTCAAAAGTTTAAACCTTCAAGAGAATTGTTTTAAATGTTTTCCAAAAATATGCTTTAGAACCTTTCGACTAAGTCAAAAGGTAGGAGTGGAAAAGGAACGGGTTACTTCCGAGCCTTTCCATTGTTTTAGGAGTTAAGTTTTTAAAGCCTTTGAAAGTCATGCTTTTGAAGGAGATGTTTGCTTTCGAAGGGATGAAGTCGAAAGGGTGCTTTCGGTTCAGAACTACGAAAGGAATGAAGTCGAAGGGGAGCTTCCAAATTCGTTCCGTGTTATGTTTTATATGCCTTCGAATGGGTTATTCGAAGGAAGGGTTAAGTCGCCAACTTATACCTTTGACTAAGTTGAAAGGTGAGCCCTCACCCTTCCAACTAAGTCAAAGGGTAGAGATGTTTTAAAAGGTTTTGGTTTCGAAAGGTTTGGAAGGGATTACCTTTAATAATTTCAAAAGGTTTTGAGTTTTAGTGATTTAAAAAAGATTTGAGTTTCATTGCTTTCAAAAAGTTTATAAATGGTTTTATAAGGAGGATACCCTAGGCTTTCGACAAAGTCGAAAGGTGGAACCTTTCGACTAGGTCAAAAATGAACTTTGCGGCAAGGTCGAATGGTAGGACCTTTCAACAAGGTCGAAATGTATGATTTTGTGATGCTTTCAAACGGAAGGCTTCCGAAGGGGATAACTTTGGATGTTTATTTGCTTTCGAATGGGGCTTCATTCGAAGGGGTTTGAAGGGCTGTTTTATCCATTTTCCATAAGTAAATTTTTGCTAATTTGAAGGAGTTACTTCGAAGGGTTATAGCATAAAATAGTTATCTTTGTTTGAAAATGTAAGGGGAAATTCTTATGCAAATTGGATGTTATTAAACCTTAGAGACACCGGAGTGGGTTTAATGTTTTCGATATATAGTTTGAGGTTATAAACAGAAATGTGCTTTCCAAAATATACATTGGGGCTATCAATTTGTTTTTATTAAATTTGACCTAATAGGGGCTACCAATGACAATAGGTTAAACAGGTAGTATAACTGGAGAAAATAAATGATCACGGGGATCATGAATTTTAACACATAATCATGGGGATCATGATTTTTAATTAACCAAGTGTTGGGTTCTTGGTTAACCTAGGAAAAATATAGAATGTGCGGTGGATTTCCCGCATTAAATTTTTAAAGTAAAGTATGTTTTTCCAGAGGTGGTTAGCCTCGGGATTTGGCACCCAATGGTTCATAGTCATCCTAGGAAAACTATGAAGTATGCGGTGGATAGCCCACACCAACTTTTATAAGACAACGTATGATGGATAATTAGCATTTATTTTAAATGGATTTGGGACAGATAGTCCTATTAAATTATGAAGGATAGTCATTTTAAAGATTTTAGAGGGGAACTCTAATAGATTGATTTTAGATGAAAAATCTAATATATTGCTTTTAGATGAGATATCGAATAAATGGGTGGATAGATATCCAATGAATACGACTTATGGCTTTATTTCATATTATGTTAAGATTAACCATTTTGGGTGCAGGAGGATAATAAACGATTTACATGTTTTGTTTTGGATGCTAGTGAGGGGAAAACCCATTCCTAAGCGGCATGGTCTCACTAGCTGTCTATTTATGATAAGAGATGATATGAGATTATTCATACGAGACTTATTGTCTAACTCAAAGTTTGTGTTTCTCCACAAACACTCGAATACTTAAAATTAATTTGAAAAGTCTAAGAGTGTGAGACTTTCATGTTTTTGGACGAATAAGCTTCCGGAGACGTGCAGGAGACGGTGTTAGCTATATAGGGGCTATTTTGTGTTTTCTGCTGTGATGTACTAAGAAAGTAAAGTTCATATTTATTAGTTCTCTGATCATCATAAGGGGGCATCTTGATATGTCGCTCTTAACATATTTTGTACACGTATATGTGATTTGAATGTGGTTAGTGTCTTGGATTATATAATTAAATCTTAAATTGAAATTCATAAGAAATGAGAAATTTTGTTTTGTTGAAGTTTGAAATTATTTATATTTTTGTGTTTCTGTGTTGCCAATAGTTTCAAGATTCCGGTTTCGATCACTCAGAAATAACATATATGGATGACTGCATCATCCGTAGCAGTTAGTTTTGAGCCTCGAAAAGCAGAATGTTACACCATCCATGATAAAAAAGCTACGCCTGCACTATTTCTCTAAAGCGATCATAACATAAGATATAATATAACTAACAAAAGTGACACTCGAAAACCACTCCTTATCATTTTCTTCCACTCTGGCAAAGTGCCTCGGCACAACCACTTCCTAATTCCATGTCACATATCCTTGACCAAGGCATGCTCATTTTCAGACCACCAGTTGGCAAATATTTGAGCCCTATAAATCAGTCGGCATCCTATCTAACACATATCTCAGCCGAACAACTTCATCTCTGATGCAGAGCGAATTCTGGAGCACAACTTCACCATCTCGGCCATTCATCATGTATTAGAACGGCTTTAAATACATCACGACATGCATTTGAACAAGGGTTGAACGTTTCAAGCTAAAAAGGACTTATTTTCTTGTTATTATCTCTTATCATCCAAATATTGTGTGAGAACCAAAGTAATAAGAAATTCATTATAATGGATGTTGATCAAATTTGATCAAACCACTCTAAATTTTGTGTCTTTTTATTTATTGCACTTTATTCTTCCATTTTCCATTTAGAAATCAAGATGTTAGTGTGTTGCCTTCGCCCATATAAAACTCTTAACCATAATTTCAACACCTAATGCTTGGATGTTGTCACGATCCAAATTCCAGCGTTCGAAAATCGACATCCGTACTCCACTGTACTTGAATACCGCAGATTCAAACGTCGAAATTCGAGTCGTGCCGGAGCTTATAACACGTTAAGTAAATAACACAACAGAAGAATGAATAATAACAGATATCGATATACAACATTTGATACAATAACAGATACAACATGAATGGTACAATGAAAAATCATTATACATCAGAGTAATGATACAAGATAATAGCAGCGGAAATAAAAGATAACACCACAGCGGAACAAAATCTCCAATATAGTCTTCAAGGAAGAACTCCAGTATCGGTAATCTCCATCTCCAAAGCACCAATCCAGCAATAGCTCGAACTCCAAATCACGATGCACAAAGGTAAGCAAGTGCAGTTCAGATCCAAAGACTGAACTAGCTCCAGATAATCTACTAAACCTGACTATCTGAAAAACCCAACTCTAGACTGCCCGTGTGGGAAAATTGTGACACCCCACCCCGAGACCCACATTAGTAAAGAGAATTAATGAGTTATTCCGTCTACTAATGCAGAGAATAGGGCTGGTTAAGGGCGACCGAATAGTAATGCATTAGCTAAAGACTAAGTACGTCGATTTTTACCATTTTTTTTTCGTGTATCTCAAGTGATCGACATACTCAATGTTTAACTAATACGATACTACACGGCTGTAGGATCTATTCAGAAACAAAATGCAATAAATATAACAATCACATCACAGAACAGCAGCCACAGATATATATTCTAATACAGCCGAACATCAAATGTAATACCCTACATCATAGTGGCGTATAACCACACAATATACGTACATCTCCGTCTCTATAAAAGAATATGTACAATAAGCTGACACAAAAGAGACAACACGAAAGATGTAGCCAAGTCCATAGTCATGAGCCCCTCAAAAATCAAAATGGATCCAAGCACAAAAGATAGATATCCAACCTAACCTGCAACTCGGTCTGACCCGAGTGACAAACACACGGGTCAGACAAACTGAATCTTATCGTTAGAAAAAAAATACGATAAAGTGAAAGGGAACTTTCCCCTTACAGCCTTAAGGGAAACATAAGCAGATAAGAATTACTAGAGTAGATATCATATAACTTCTACACGTCACTACAGGTGGTTTGAAACTATGTATATACTTGGTTTAACAAAAGAGAATGAGTGAGTAGGGTATAAGGGAAACTCCTAACAATCATTCATTAAATAATCATCCTTCCAAAATCATATAAAATCCCAAGTATCAATTCATAAATTCGAAATTACCGAAATCCACCAAGAAATCATATATGACTTTCTCATATCTATAAAGCTATAGAAAACACATAAAAAGGTGTCAAAATTGAAATCATCATGAATCATCAAAAGAAACCTCGGATTGGCCAGATCCCGCATGCCGAAGCAATGCTGCACGTGCTACTTACCAGTACTTCCATCATTATGGTACCATATCCATCTATTGACCGAAATCCTCACATCGAATTGTTTCGGTCTATGACGTCATCTATATCCATCCCGAACACCCGCCATCATAGTGATTGGAGTCTTCACTCCAATCGGTGTCCGCTGAGCCCCTGCCATCACAGTGATCGAGCCAAACATTGCTTGGCCCGATCGGGACTCAAATTACTAGTAGTCCTTTTAGAATGTGTCAGAAACTCTCGGATAGTAACCCGAAAAGCGGTAACGTACGTCCCATACCGCACGTTCTCACTTAGCGGTTTTCTAGCCGCTAGTCGATGCCACACTATGAAAATCATCTAAATCATCATAAAAAAAAATCGCCTCATGTCATCGGCGAATGGTATGAAATGCCAAACTTGTCTTATCTCATCGACAAGTAAGAAATACCATAAATTCATCAATCATCATCAAATTCCATCGAAATATTTGCCTCATATCATTGGCAAGAGCATCTTTATCAATATAGCCCATCATCGAATATACTCCTATTTAGGGGTTCTCGGACTATATATATATATACCGAATAAATTGATATGGAATAATGCCCCAATTAGGATTTAAATACATCAAAAACATTCCACGAAGTGGTTGTCATCAAAGAGGAATTCAACAATTCCCAAAAGTCATTTCGATCGTACAAGTCTGAAATTAACCGATAAAGTAAATTCACGAGTCCCATACCTCGTAATTTTACTAAATCGTTTAATTTACTTTCTCATACGTCCAAAAAAGAATCAAAGTAATTAAAATTAATAAAATTAATAATAATATAAACCAATTTCTAGAAATTTATCTAAAGGATTTTGAGAGAAAACTCATCATTTAAAAGAATTTTAATGATTTTGAAAGCCTAGAAAATAAAGAATAATTGTTTAAAACCTTTAAAAATGTGTAAAAACATTTATTATACAAACCATGATTTTAGAAGATTTTATGCAATTTATTCGGATTTTTAAAACTCAAAAGACAACAATTTGCAATTTAATCGGTATAAATCGATATTCAAATTTAAATCGAATTTGAATTAAATTTAAATCCAAATCTTATCCTAACTTGACTAGTCCATTGCTGGACATAATAATCAAATATTAGCATCAAATTTCATATATAAAAATTTGCAAAAGAATGCAAATGAAATTGTCGAAATCGGACAAATATATAAATATTGTGGTTGTCAATGACAGACCAACAGTAAAAACATCAATTTTTCACCATGTAAACAATAAAATCTTATAAAACTTAAAACAAAAAAGTTGTAGCATATTTCCTGAGGATTCCAGAACATCTTGAATTTCAAGATTCCGATCAGTAACGTGAAAGTTACGATCGAAATACTACATAGAAAAATAATAATAATTATGCACTGGTTATTAACACAGACCAGCAACAAAAAAATCAATTTTTGTCTATGTAGACTTCAAAATTATTCAAAACAAAAAACATAAAAGTTGTGTCATATTTCACATGGATTACAGAACATCCAAGATTTTGAAATTTCTATTTGAAACACAAAAATTATGCCAAAATTACTAAAAGTTAAAAGTTAAGCCTGGACTGATACATCTTTGGGACAGTGATAAACATTGTCAATTTTTGCATAGCAAACATCAAAATTACTGAAAACTCAACAAATGAAAGTTGTGGAATATTTCAAAAGGATTTCAGAACATCCAAGATTTTGAAATTCCGATTTGAAATGCAAAAGTTATGCCAAAAATACTATTCAGTGAATACAATTTTCTGTGCATATTTCCTCTCGGATTTTCGCATTTGACAGCAAAAAAAAAGGTCCAGACGGACTCAAAACTCAATGAAAACCTGCAGCAATGAACCTTATCAAATGTAACACAACTGAAAAAATTTTGACCGCAATCCGAAGCAGGATGAACAAGATATGGGCAACAAGGTTGCACAATTTTCAGCAAGACAACAAACACCAAGAGCAAAATTCTATGCATAAACCAACATTATAGCCTCAGATTTTATTTTCATTTTTGATAGATAACCAATTCAGTTTGCATAAGCTTTTAACTTACCTTTGGCAGCGAAAAGAGGAGATTATGAAGCAAAAATTGGAGCAAAGATGAGGTCTTTAATAAGGTAGCGGAGCTCTAGCACCTGCAGAACCTAGGAAAAAAGGCATGCAAAGAAGAAAAATTACAAAACAAGAAATACAGTAAACTAATATGAATTTCTCCTCAAATTCCAGATAGCGAAGGATGGAGATTACCTTCTTGTTGAATTAGACCCAAAATTCTATTGATTTAGCAAAGAATTTGTTAATTAGGGCTAGGGTTTGAGAAGACAACTATTTTTTTTTTAGGTTTTAGAAGTTGAGGAGAAGAAGAACGTACGTACTTCTTTCCTGGCTAAGTTTCTCTAGTGGATATTGGGTTTGGGCTTAACCCTAATAGCCCATATTAATTTTTCTTGACCAAAAATTTGTTTAAGTTTATTTACACTTATACAAATGTTTAAATCTTCATAACTTCTACATTTTCAATCCGTTTTTAATGATTTTGGATGCGTTGAATTCGTTATGTCATCTAGTTTTTAATAAAATTATCAAAATATAAGTTTCAACAATTTTGTTATTAAGTTTCCATTTATTACTCAATTTGACCAATTTTCCCATAATTGCAAAAATAAATTGCAAATTTAATACAATTGATTGAATAAAAAGATGTTATGCACCCAAAACAAAACAAATACATATTTAGACATTATTAGATTATTTCTCACATTTTTAATCATATTTATCATGAATAATTATTTTATTACACATTCTCATATATATATATATATATTTAATTAAATAAAATGACAATATTGGCAACAAACACAATATTGTTTAAATTATTCAATTTAATCAAATGTTGCCACTAACTACATTCGAATTCATGAAATAAAATAAATACTTTATTTCACATACATGTTCATCATGTTTAGGCACATTCACAATTATCTCTTCTTTTACTTTTATTATTAAACATTAAAAGGTGATTATTGGTATACATCACCCACATCCTTTTATTAACTATAATAAATACTATCAATTGATATTTATCCACCCAAATTCTCAAATAAGTAGTTAAATTTATTTTTCACCATCTTAAATTTATTTCAACCATTAAAAATTGAAATAAATGTCATTTTATTACATTCACCCAAAAGTTATTCATACAATATTGTTTATTTCAATTAAACAACATTTCACATCATTTTCTCCTTATCAATTTATTTTCTCCATTATTAATTTATAATTCTCATTATAATTTAATAATTATGGCAATCTCCAAACCAGGGTTGTTACATACTTCCCCCCTTAAATAAATTGCGTCCACGCAATTCTTAAGGAAAATCCGTAACACTTATGACGATTCAACTAAAAGGAACAAGAAATAGCTTGAGATAATAAATACTCACCGTCACTGGAAGAAGAAAGAAAGCCAGGAAAAGATCGCTCGATAGATTCTCTGGTTTCCCAAGTACAATCATTGGGGTTTTCTGTCCATTGAATCTTTACAAGAGGTACATTCTTGCTTCGAAGGCGTCTCACCTCCGAATCAAGCACGCGAATAGGCTGCTGAACAGTAGATAGACTCGGTGAGATCTCAAGCTTAAGCTGTTCGGATGGATCAATAACGGAATCAGAGTCTCGAATGCACTTCCGAAGCTGAGAGACGTGGAAGACGTTGTGAATACTAGATAAATGAGACGGAAGAGTCTCTCGATAAGCAACTGGACCGATGCGCTCAGTAATCGAAAATGGTCCTATAAAACGAGGAGCCAATTTCCCTGTGGAGCTAAAGCGCATTACTCCCTTCATTGGAGATACACGGATATAAACAAGATCACCCACGGAGAATTCAAGAGGCTTCCTACGGTTGTCCGCGTAGGATTTCTGGCGACTCTGTGCCTCTTTCATTCTCTGTCTAATAAGAGATATCTTCTCCGAAGAATCACGAATCGAATCGGGGCCGAGTATAAGCCTCTCTCCAGATTCTAACCAACAAGAAGGAGAACGGCATGGTCTTCCGTATAGTACCTCGAATGGAGCTATACCGATACTGGATTGGAAGCTATTATTATAGGAGAACTCTACTAATGGAAGATGATCTTCTGTAACGACCCGCTATTTTCAACCATTCAAATCGACAATAAAACCATACATGTCCGATTTGAATAATTCAAAATACCGAATTGTTAATTTAAATTTGGCAAAACGTAACATATACAATAAATAAATCAATCACAGATCACAGACACAGAGTAATATGATGCAGCGGAATAGATAAAAATAGTAGTTCATGAAGCTACTATATACATTAAAGTTAGAAATAAAATACAACCGAATAGTTCAAATGCAGTGAAGCCTCCAATGCAACATATGACTTCTCTGAACCAATCAACTGGAAGGGCTGGAATCTGAGTCGATAGTTGGATCTCCAAATGAAACTCTAAACTCTAAAGGTGAATCTCTAATGCTGTATCACTCGGTCTGACCCGAGCGTAAAGCAAAACACAAAACACTCGAGTCAGGATTAACATTCTTATATAAATAAATCCAACTCAAGTGAAATATCAACTGAAATACAAATAACTTAAAGGATGTTGGGATAACCATCCTCTAAGGGTCCATGGAACTATCTACAAGGTAGAAATATACACTATAACACCGAGGTCATTTCAAATTTATATTTCAAAACCAAATATCATTTTCACTTCAAATATCTCTATATTTCCCAAAATATTATATAGATTAAATAATTTATAAAGTGAAGTATATTCAATTCCTTTACTTAGCGAATCCTTCAACATCAACCCGACCTTCCCTTACACATTAAATTCAATCTCAATTTATCACTTTAAAATTCAACTCAATTCCTAAAATAACCATTTCAAAATTTTATGAATCTCAAATTCCGGTTTTGAAATCACAAAATACCCTTTTCATTTCAATATTTCAAAACCTTTAAATATTAAACATTCAAACTAAATTTTATTCAATTTAGTTTTCTAAATACATTCAAAATTTGGTTCGACCTAAATTTTCACTTTAATTCAATTTAGTTTCAAAATAACAAATTCAACTACATTGATTTCAAATACAGATCTGAATCTCAAATTTACCCGTTTAAACTTCAATATAGTTTAAAGTTAAATATTTAAATGTTCACTTTAACAGTTCCATATCGATCTCGATTTACCTTGTTATTATTTTAATCTTCAAATACTCTTTCATTAGATTCAATATCATTTAAGTAACCTTATATTACATTTTACTAGAAATTTCCTTTAATTTATTAAACGTGAAATATTCATTTATCACTTAAATCAAAATCCAATGGTAAAATCATACCTTTAAATTTCCCATTCAAAAATTTCAAATTGATTTAATTAAATAAATCCTTATTTAAATACCGTCTTAAATAAACCCACATTTATCTCCCAATCTTAGTTAATTTTAGAAAATCTATTTGGAATAAAATTTTCATAAATATTTAACATAATTTATGTATTAAATCAACTTTTGACTAAATTAAATATCATTAAATCTTTATGTATCACTACCCTTTATATATTAAAATTCAAGATTTAACATTTAATAAGACCATATCTCTTTCCAAAACAATGAATTAAATTTCAAAATACTCATATATGGACCAACGGTGTCTGCATATATTTCTTATCTTAGGGTCAAGTGTTACGGAGATTTATCATTTCAATCCGTACACTAAATGTATACAGGTGGATAGCATTTCAACCCGTAATCCCAAATTCAATTAAATGAAAATCGCTTGGGTTTATCATTTCAACCCATAGTGATTTCTATACTAACAGGGAACTTGCAGAGTGATAACAGATATGAAAATAATAATAACAACAGGCATATATCATCAATAAAAATAAAATATAACAACAGGATATGGTGTCATATCCCGCAGGTGAACAATTTCATATAATAGCATATATAACAAAACAACTACAACATTTTTATTTCAATTGTCATTTCAATTGAAATCAAATATAATAAATAGAAGAACGTTAATCGTGAGTGATTGCTCACCTTTCGAGGCTAGAGAGGAGATAGACAACATAACAAGCTATGATTTGAATTGCGAAATGACTGATCCAATTGACGATTTTCAAAGCAAGTCAAAATTGGCACGAATTCGAATGGACAACCAAGCTGATCAAAAGGAATTGATAAAATGAATCAGAACTATCTTGATATAGTTTGAAACAAAATATATGTTATAAATTGCTCAAAAACCAAATTTTTAACCATATATTTAAAATAAGATATATATATATATTATTTCAAATTACTAATTTAACTTTAACACCATTAGAACAAAACATATGTTGTATATATATATATATATATATATAAAATAACTTTCTCTAACCCCAATTTTTACAAACATATATTAAAGAATATTTGAAAAAAAATTTATTAATTAATAAACTTCGAAACCCAAATTGCACATTTTTGAGATTTATGTACATTTAAAACTTAATGCATATCCAAAGTTATCTCCTTGAAAGTTTACATAAACTAAACCATGTATATTTGAAACCATGTATATAAAAACTGTTCAAAATCATGCAACATACAAAAAATGTATCTATGCGAGTTTTTTTTTAACAACATAAATGCAGACTGGAATTATAAACATATTATATATATATATTAGAACACACGACAACAATATGTATGTATATGAAATAAATAAATAAATAAGATTGGTTACTAGCTTTATAATATAATATATATAATACTTATTTATAATATAAACTTACATCTATACACATTATATATTTTAAAACAAATACTTAAATCAATACATATAACCAAAATCGCATACTCTTAAAAATATATAAAAACAAAAACAAAAAAACAAAACAACTTAAAAATTCTTTATTCTGTAACAATAACTGCAAACATAAAACTATAAACAAAACAAACTATGAAATATTAAAACTGTAAACACAAAACTATGAAAGAAAGAAAAACAAAACTCATACTTATTAAAAATCTAAAACTGTATAGGCTTATATAACTAAATAAACTTTATATTATAAAATACTATATATACTTAAACCTGAGCATGTCGATACTATATGTATAAACCTTACTGTAAACAAAGATGTCGACTCAAGTTTTTTTTTTTTTTTTTTTATTCAGCAACCTATTTATAAATGTTATTCCAAAGGTCGGTTTTAATATATTAATATACACCTAAGTAAAAAATCTTAAACATATATAAAATCTTACTTAAATATCATCAATAACAGCAAATACCACCTTATTTTAATTCCGTATAAAATTTAAAATCAATAAATAACGTTCAACAATTAAATATATACAAATAAATAACAGCCTTTTAAAACTTACAAAAATATAGATTTATGTATCTAAAATTTGAATCAATAGTTAAATCCCAAAACGTACTATATCCATAAAATTTGAAAAACCAAGTTTACACATATACGTATTATACATATATTATATTTTGGAACCAATATTGTATCAAAAAAAAAACACATACATAAAAAAAATTCCAGGTAAATATAAAATTTACATTTTAAACCCAATACATACAATCAAAATTTTAACTCATAAAATAAAACACATGTATAGTTTCACTGTATTTATATAAATAAGATTTGAAACCAACAAACAAAACCAGAAAATTTGAAATTTTGTAAAGCTTATAAAGGTGAAATAAAAGAACTGAAGAAGAAAAAAAAAAATAAGAGAGGAGAAGGAGCCAAGCATAAAATCATGAAAAGCATATAAAGTAAAAAAATAAAAATAAAAGAGAGATGTCATACCTTCAGCACACGCAGGCAAGAAAGTGGAAGAAATTTTGTTGAGAATGAATTTTGCGTGAGTTATATAGGTTTGATTAGCGAGGTAGCGTGAGAGAGAGAGAGCGGTGGAAAAATGAACAGGCTAGGCTTATAAACAGAGGATTCCTCTTTTTCTATTCTTTTTCTCTTTTTACCAGCATGGGCGAAAACATGAGAGAGGAGAAAAGAAGGTGAGAGGAGCTTGGTGGAGAGAGGATGCTTTGCTGTAGTTAAATTATGGAGGGGGAGAAGGAAAGAAATAAATAAAGGAGAGGAAGATAAGAGGAGAGGAAAGATAATTCACAAGCCAGTAAAAGAAAGAAATCACTAAATATTTTATAACAGAAGAAAAGGCGAACGTTCATGCCCGTGAATCTAGGAAATCAATTAAAGAAAAGAGAAAGCTATAAAGGCAAAAGGAACCGTTGAAAATTTAATAAATGCACGAATAAAATTTCCATATTTCGAAACTGATGGAAAGATTGAATGGACAGGGGAAAATAAAAGTAATAAATGAATGCGTAAATAACGTATAGAATTTTATACGTTTCCAACTTTTGAAATGGCATGGGATGAGCACAGCTGTACACTGATTGAAAAACTATTAATGCAATTTATTATTAGTGGCATGTTATACGTTTTTATATTTATTTATTTCCTAGATCTCAATTCATATCTGATTATACTATGCAGATTTATCTTTATTATTAAACGTTCAAAAAGAATAAAACGTATACAAATTTTCTTGATTTTCGAAACAAAATTAACGGCTAAAAGATGATGAAGGGACAAAATATAAGAAAGGGAAAGAGATGAATGCGTACAATTATTTATAAGAAAAGAGAGAGAAAAGAAAAACCCACAATTAAAAATGAATGAATGAACGCTGAAAGTCAGTCAGGAATATAGAAGGTACAATATGAAATAATGGTAATCACAACTACCTTTTTTAATGCAGACCTTAAATCAACCCTTAAAACATATACTTCATATATGTAGTTAAATATAGTATGTACTTCTCTTCTTCTTTGGTTCATATGATATATGAAACCCTTAACTATCGTATTTATAGCTGACGACATATGTATAGATATACTAAATATGCACTAAAACAAACTGGAAATGGTGACACAAAAACCCAAAATCAAATATATATATATATATTTAACATGACTAGAAATCAAACTTCAGTAAAACTATATACTAGTATCAAGACTAACATATATATATATATAGCTATTATAACACATATAAATTAAATAAAACTTGGTATAAATACGCTTTACTATATATACACTTCAAATAGACCATCATACATATACAGTGGTTTTCCAAAATAACTATATATGGAACGTACTCAACATACTTAAAATTTACATACCTTGCTGAAAAGCAAAAGGAGACCGTAAATTTATTACCCACGCTATTGATATTTATACCCAATAGAAATGAACTATGCTACCAAATTTACATCAAACTTAACTTATATTATAGTATAAATAATAGTTTATAAAGTTTTTGTACTAGATCTTATAGGTATAACCACAACCAAACTTTAAAATATATGTACACAGCTCGTACTACAAATCATTAATATACATAACATATTTTTTTTTTCAAAATTTTATTATTAATAATTTCTCAAAATCCAATTCAATACGTTAAATACCAATTAAAAATCGCTAAAATTTTATGGGTCGTTACACTCTCCCCTACTCAAAACTTTTCGTCCCCGAAAAGGAATAAAGTAGGAGAATAGAAACAACCAGATGAAAAATTTAAACTTTGAAAAACAAATTAAAAAAATTTATTTAAAACCATATACTTTTTCTTTTGTTATTATTTAAATTGATTAATATTTAATAGATTACTCATTTTATTAAATCCATTCAATTAATTATGAGATCAATTATTTATAAAACACTAATTTTTCTCTCTTATTAAACCAGGTAGAATATAAATAAACAATGTTTTAAAGGATATATTCAAAAGAAGGAAAGAAGGAAAGAAGATAGATTCGGAAAAGAGAATATAGTTGAATAAATAAAGCAGGGCAGATAAGGTAGATTCAAAAGAATAGAATCGGGCAAGAATCGTACATTTCAAACCATGAGAGTTTCAATTTCAAATATTAACACAAAATTTCTTTGTTGGAAATACTTTTATAATAAATACCTTTTATATCGAAATAAATCTTTTCTTTCAAAAATATTTTTTATAACTCGATGTTTCAACAAGTTTATCCTCGTTCTTGCAGATTCTGGCCATGCGTTGATCAGGCGCAAAGCTAGAATTCTTCAAGTACTTAGTAGACCTGTTTCAACAACCAGTGAAAATACTTGAAAAAAAAACTTTAAAAACAGATATGGAAAGTACAATCCAAACAAAACAACCAAACCAAAACCTTTGTCCGATCATGGTTCGCAGATACACAATGGTTACGCCTGGGTCCCCCAGGAAACAATCCATATCCGTAAGCTTTCTCAGCCCTGCGAGTTACGCCATGATGACTAGTAGAGTGCAGGATACACAATGGTTACGCCTGGATCCCCCAGGAAACAATCCGTACCCCTAGGCAAGACTCAGCCAGGCACTTGCGCTACTATTCGCGACCTACACAGATTGCAGGATACACAATGGTTACGCCTGGATCCCCCAGGAAACAATCCGTACCCCTAGGCAAGACTCAGCCAGGCAATTGCGCTATGCATTCGCGAGAGAAAAAAAACCATGGGTTACGCCACGGTGGGAAACACTCGAGTATTACATCCGGAAAACCGAAAATCAAAGAGAATAATATCGATAGAATGAATCCACGATGTGGCCACAAAGCGGATATCAAGCAGAAGGCACTTTCCATATCTTTACTTCGAAAATATATATCATATAGTACCTTTTCAAATCACTTTCAAATATCGTACTTATATAAAGTCCATATATATAGGATTCCATTTTTCCCAAATCGAATACTTCCCAAATCAATAGTAGATCAAATCATACTTATATAGACTTCGATTATATAAAATCTCTTTCCAAATTGAGTACCTTTCAAATCAATAGATTTCAAATCAACTTCATACTTATACAATCCATTTTATATAAGTTCGACCACTCCCAAATCAAGTACTCAATAATATAAGGTTTGCAAATTTCAAATCATTTCAATATCAATTCAGTTTCAAAATCATATATGATTTCACCAAATTTTCTTCCACATTAAATATCTAAAGTCAAACAAATACATTTCCAAAATCACCATATAAGTACTGGTTTTTAATTCCAATTAAATTTCAAAACCAAATATTTTTCTCAATATCAATTATACTCAAAATGGTTTTCAATTTATAGTTATCCCTTTAAAACCTTTGACTATTTATTTCTATATGAAAAAAAAAAATCCAATTTTTCTTCTTGCAAATTATTTATTTAACAAAAGTTTCAAATTTACTTAAGTCATACTCCTCATATTTTGAACATACAAAACTAAACTTATATTCTTTATCCAATATTTTATACTCTTCGAAACTTCTTAGCTTTAAAATTTTAGACCTTGACTCGGAAGTGTTCGAACCTTCAAAATAATTAGGGAAATCAAATTTTCAATTCAAGAGTTGAAAATCAACAATAAATCAATTATTAAATCCGAAACTCGAGGACTGAATACCGGTCATATTTTAAATTGTTTCAAATATATACTTATATCTTTCTAAAATATCAAATTATACTTCGGAATTTGAAATCAAAAACGGTTTTACAAAATCACTTGCATAGCGAAGCTGTTAAAGTGGCCTCTCCCTCACTCTGATACTCGAAAATCAATGTCGATGATGCGTGCACTCATCACCGAAATTATTTTCAAGCGACATAAGTGAGTTCTGGACTTCTATTTTCTTGGAAACTTCTTTGAAATTTCTTTAAAAATTATTGGAATTCATTGAACTCATTTGAAACATTTCTTATTTGGAAAAATACCTTTAAGTCGTATTATTTTTTATATATATTTTCCAAAATCTTAAATCCAATTTCAAAATACTGGAATTCAATTCTCGAATTTCAAATTTAACTTTACAGTTATAAATCTTTTTTATATAAATCTATTTCTATAAATTTTCAAATTTTCAAATCCTTTCAAAACTTTTATATATAGGGTAACATTTTCACTTTTATATATAGAATAAAATCATAGATTCAAAATAAAATTTCGGTATAAGCAATTTCAAAAATACAAACAAAACCCGATTTACAAAGGATGATTCAAGAATGGATTTCAAAACAAAGATAGCGATTTAATTTAGAGGAACTCCAATCAATAGAATCCTGATTCGAAGATAGACTCGATCGAAGATGAGATAATTAAATTACAAAATAGAAGTTGGATATACTTCTATAAATCGCGGGCGACCTTTACCGGTCAACCGTGATTCCAAAATTAGATCGGTGTAGAATTCTGAGGAAATTCGACATTCGATCGCCAGAGATATAGAATTCGGCATAACAAGATATTTCAGCATCGTAAACCGAGGATACAAAAATCTTCGGTGAGTCAATGCCAATTGAAAAGGAGTTTTCACCCCCTTTACAAATCATTCAGTGGAGTTATGGGATACTCCAGAATCAAACGAATATAAATAGGGAGAGACAGAATGAATTTCGGGACCGAGGGACATTCCAAAATTCAAAGGAAATCGAGTCAAAAAGGAAGAGATTCAACTCGAATGAAAGTGAATCTGTAAATAAATTTACCATATATGCTAAGTTTTGCCTAGAGCCAAAGCTCTGATACCAACTGTAACGACCCGCTATTTTCAACCATTCAAATCGACAATAAAACCATACATGTCCGATTTGAATAATTCAAAATACCGAATTGTTAATTTAAATTTGGCAAAACGTAACATATACAATAAATAAATCAATCACAGATCACAGACACAGAGTAATATGATGCAGCGGAATAGATAAAAATAGTAGTTCATGAAGCTACTATATACATTAAAGTTAGAAATAAAATACAACCGAATAGTTCAAATGCAGTGAAGCCTCGAATGCAACATATGACTTCTCTGAACCAATCAACTGGAAGGGCTGGAATCTGAGTCGATAGTTGGATCTCCAAATGAAACTCTAAACTCTAAAGGTGAATCTCTAATGCTGTATCACTCGGTCTGACCCGAGCGTAAAGCAAAACACAAAACACTCGAGTCAGGATTAACATTCTTATATAAATAAATCCAACTCAAGTGAAATATCAACTGAAATACAAATAACTTAAAGGATGTTGGGATAACCATCCTCTAAGGGTCCATGGAACTATCTACAAGGTAGAAATATACACTATAACACCGAGGTCATTTCAAATTTATATTTCAAAACCAAATATCATTTTCACTTCAAATATCTCTATATTTCCCAAAATATTATATAGATTAAATAATTTATAAAGTGAAGTATATTCAATTCCTTTACTTAGCGAATCCTTCAACATCAACCCGACCTTCCCTTACACATTAAATTCAATCTCAATTTATCACTTTAAAATTCAACTCAATTCCTAAAATAACCATTTCAAAATTTTATGAATCTCAAATTCCGGTTTTGAAATCACAAAATACCCTTTTCATTTCAATATTTCAAAACCTTTAAATATTAAACATTCAAACTAAATTTTATTCAATTTAGTTTTCTAAATACATTCAAAATTTGGTTCGACCTAAATTTTCACTTTAATTCAATTTAGTTTCAAAATAACAAATTCAACTACATTGATTTCAAATACAGATCTGAATCTCAAATTTACCCGTTTAAACTTCAATATAGTTTAAAGTTAAATATTTAAATGTTCACTTTAACAGTTCCATATCGATCTCGATTTACCTTGTTATTATTTTAATCTTCAAATACTCTTTCATTAGATTCAATATCATTTAAGTAACCTTATATTACATTTTACTAGAAATTTCCTTTAATTTATTAAACGTGAAATATTCATTTATCACTTAAATCAAAATCCAATGGTAAAATCATACCTTTAAATTTCCCATTCAAAAATTTCAAATTGATTTAATTAAATAAATCCTTATTTAAATACCGTCTTAAATAAACCCACATTTATCTCCCAATCTTAGTTAATTTTAGAAAATCTATTTGGAATAAAATTTTCATAAATATTTAACATAATTTATGTATTAAATCAACTTTTGACTAAATTAAATATCATTAAATCTTTATGTATCACTACCCTTTATATATTAAAATTCAAGATTTAACATTTAATAAGACCATATCTCTTTCCAAAACAATGAATTAAATTTCAAAATACTCATATATGGACCAACGGTGTCTGCATATATTTCTTATCTTAGGGTCAAGTGTTACGGAGATTTATCATTTCAATCCGTACACTAAATGTATACAGGTGGATAGCATTTCAACCCGTAATCCCAAATTCAATTAAATGAAAATCGCTTGGGTTTATCATTTCAACCCATAGTGATTTCTATACTAACAGGGAACTTGCAGAGTGATAACAGATATGAAAATAATAATAACAACAGGCATATATCATCAATAAAAATAAAATATAACAACAGGATATGGTGTCATATCCCGCAGGTGAACAATTTCATATAATAGCATATATAACAAAACAACTACAACATTTTTATTTCAATTGTCATTTCAATTGAAATCAAATATAATAAATAGAAGAACGTTAATCGTGAGTGATTGCTCACCTTTCGAGGCTAGAGAGGAGATAGACAACATAACAAGCTATGATTTGAATTGCGAAATGACTGATCCAATTGACGATTTTCAAAGCAAGTCAAAATTGGCACGAATTCGAATGGACAACCAAGCTGATCAAAAGGAATTGATAAAATGAATCAGAACTATCTTGATATAGTTTGAAACAAAATATATGTTATAAATTGCTCAAAAACCAAATTTTTAACCATATATTTAAAATAAGATATATATATATATTATTTCAAATTACTAATTTAACTTTAACACCATTAGAACAAAACATATGTTGTATATATATATATATATATATATATATAAAATAACTTTCTCTAACCCCAATTTTTACAAACATATATTAAAGAATATTTGAAAAAAAAATTTATTAATTAATAAACTTCGAAACCCAAATTGCACATTTTTGAGATTTATGTACATTTAAAACTTAATGCATATCCAAAGTTATCTCCTTGAAAGTTTACATAAACTAAACCATGTATATTTGAAACCATGTATATAAAAACTGTTCAAAATCATGCAACATACAAAAAATGTATCTATGCGAGTTTTTTTTTAACAACATAAATGCAGACTGGAATTATAAACATATTATATATATATATTAGAACACACGACAACAATATGTATGTATATGAAATAAATAAATAAATAAGATTGGTTACTAGCTTTATAATATAATATATATAATACTTATTTATAATATAAACTTACATCTATACACATTATATATTTTAAAACAAATACTTAAATCAATACATATAACCAAAATCGCATACTCTTAAAAATATATAAAAACAAAAACAAAAAAACAAAACAACTTAAAAATTCTTTATTCTGTAACAATAACTGCAAACATAAAACTATAAACAAAACAAACTATGAAATATTAAAACTGTAAACACAAAACTATGAAAGAAAGAAAAACAAAACTCATACTTATTAAAAATCTAAAACTGTATAGGCTTATATAACTAAATAAACTTTATATTATAAAATACTATATATACTTAAACCTGAGCATGTCGATACTATATGTATAAACCTTACTGTAAACAAAGATGTCGACTCAAGTTTTTTTTTTTTTTTTTTTTATTCAGCAACCTATTTATAAATGTTATTCCAAAGGTCGGTTTTAATATATTAATATACACCTAAGTAAAAAATCTTAAACATATATAAAATCTTACTTAAATATCATCAATAACAGCAAATACCACCTTATTTTAATTCCGTATAAAATTTAAAATCAATAAATAACGTTCAACAATTAAATATATACAAATAAATAACAGCCTTTTAAAACTTACAAAAATATAGATTTATGTATCTAAAATTTGAATCAATAGTTAAATCCCAAAACGTACTATATCCATAAAATTTGAAAAACCAAGTTTACACATATACGTATTATACATATATTATATTTTGGAACCAATATTGTATCAAAAAAAAAAACACATACATAAAAAAAATTCCAGGTAAATATAAAATTTACATTTTAAACCCAATACATACAATCAAAATTTTAACTCATAAAATAAAACACATGTATAGTTTCACTGTATTTATATAAATAAGATTTGAAACCAACAAACAAAACCAGAAAATTTGAAATTTTGTAAAGCTTATAAAGGTGAAATAAAAGAACTGAAGAAGAAAAAAAAAATAAGAGAGGAGAAGGAGCCAAGCATAAAATCATGAAAAGCATATAAAGTAAAAAAATAAAAATAAAAGAGAGATGTCATACCTTCAGCACACGCAGGCAAGAAAGTGGAAGAAATTTTGTTGAGAATGAATTTTGCGTGAGTTATATAGGTTTGATTAGCGAGGTAGCGTGAGAGAGAGAGAGCGGTGGAAAAATGAACAGGCTAGGCTTATAAACAGAGGATTCCTCTTTTTCTATTCTTTTTCTCTTTTTACCAGCATGGGCGAAAACATGAGAGAGGAGAAAAGAAGGTGAGAGGAGCTTGGTGGAGAGAGGATGCTTTGCTGTAGTTAAATTATGGAGGGGGAGAAGGAAAGAAATAAATAAAGGAGAGGAAGATAAGAGGAGAGGAAAGATAATTCACAAGCCAGTAAAAGAAAGAAATCACTAAATATTTTATAACAGAAGAAAAGGCGAACGTTCATGCCCGTGAATCTAGGAAATCAATTAAAGAAAAGAGAAAGCTATAAAGGCAAAAGGAACCGTTGAAAATTTAATAAATGCACGAATAAAATTTCCATATTTCGAAACTGATGGAAAGATTGAATGGACAGGGGAAAATAAAAGTAATAAATGAATGCGTAAATAACGTATAGAATTTTATACGTTTCCAACTTTTGAAATGGCATGGGATGAGCACAGCTGTACACTGATTGAAAAACTATTAATGCAATTTATTATTAGTGGCATGTTATACGTTTTTATATTTATTTATTTCCTAGATCTCAATTCATATCTGATTATACTATGCAGATTTATCTTTATTATTAAACGTTCAAAAAGAATAAAACGTATACAAATTTTCTTGATTTTCGAAACAAAATTAACGGCTAAAAGATGATGAAGGGACAAAATATAAGAAAGGGAAAGAGATGAATGCGTACAATTATTTATAAGAAAAGAGAGAGAAAAGAAAAACCCACAATTAAAAATGAATGAATGAACGCTGAAAGTCAGTCAGGAATATAGAAGGTACAATATGAAATAATGGTAATCACAACTACCTTTTTTAATGCAGACCTTAAATCAACCCTTAAAACATATACTTCATATATGTAGTTAAATATAGTATGTACTTCTCTTCTTCTTTGGTTCATATGATATATGAAACCCTTAACTATCGTATTTATAGCTGACGACATATGTATAGATATACTAAATATGCACTAAAACAAACTGGAAATGGTGACACAAAAACCCAAAATCAAATATATATATATATATTTAACATGACTAGAAATCAAACTTCAGTAAAACTATATACTAGTATCAAGACTAACATATATATATATATAGCTATTATAACACATATAAATTAAATAAAACTTGGTATAAATACGCTTTACTATATATACACTTCAAATAGACCATCATACATATACAGTGGTTTTCCAAAATAACTATATATGGAACGTACTCAACATACTTAAAATTTACATACCTTGCTGAAAAGCAAAAGGAGACCGTAAATTTATTACCCACGCTATTGATATTTATACCCAATAGAAATGAACTATGCTACCAAATTTACATCAAACTTAACTTATATTATAGTATAAATAATAGTTTATAAAGTTTTTGTACTAGATCTTATAGGTATAACCACAACCAAACTTTAAAATATATGTACACAGCTCGTACTACAAATCATTAATATACATAACATATTTTTTTTTTCAAAATTTTATTATTAATAATTTCTCAAAATCCAATTCAATACGTTAAATACCAATTAAAAATCGCTAAAATTTTATGGGTCGTTACATCTTCCCATGAACCACTAAAATCAAGAATGCATGCACGGAGAAGGTCTTCAAGAATACGGTTCACCCTCTCAGTCTGTCCATCAGACTGAGGATGATAAGCTGTAGAAAGATTCAGCTTTGTTCCCAAAGCTTGCTGAAAACTTGTCCAGAAATGGCTGGTAAACAAAGGATCACGATCACATACGATCGAAGAAGGAACACCATGTAATCGTACGATTTCCTTAATATAAATCTTTGCCAACATAGGAGCATTCCTGTTAGATTTAATAGGGATGAAATGGGCGGATTTAGTAAGACGATCCACAATAACCCAAATGCTAGAATGACCCGACCTCGAACGAGGCAGGCCATCAACGAAGTCCATCGATACTTGGTCCCACTTCCACTGTGGAACCTCAAGAGGCTGAAGAAGACCGGATGGCCGTTGATGCTCGGCCTTAACAAGCTGACAGGTCATGCAATTGCTTACATAACTTGCAATATCACGCTTCATGCCTTCCCAATAGTAAAGGCGATGCATATCCGCGTACATCTTACTGCTACCCGGATGGATGGTATACTTAGAGCGATGACAATCATCAAGTATGTCACGCCTAAGTGCTGAATCAGATGGAACAACTATACGGTTCCTCAAACGAAGGCAACCATGAGAATCAATCGAATAATCCCGCAACACCTCATCACGGGACTCAGATGAGCAAGACTGAATGAGGCGCATAATATAAGCATCACGTCTCTGGGCCTCAGAGATACGATCAAGAAGAGAAGGTCGAGCCACCATACTGAATAATAAGACCGGTGAATCAGATGACGGTGCTCGATCATGAATGTCGAAGCTGGATAAGGTCTCAAGAACATCCCATTCGGGTAACATCATGGAAACGACTGCCGAATGCTTGCGGCTAAGCGCATCAGCTACACGATTACCCTTCCCTGGGGTATACTCGATATCGAAATCATATGAGGCGAGGAACTCTAACCTTCGTTGTTGCCTCATATTCAATTCCTTCTGTGAACAGAGGTACTTGAGAGACTTATGATCGGTATAAAGGATGAAATGCTCACCAAGGAGACAATGACGCCATATCTTCAAGGCGAAGACGATGGCTGCAAGCTCTAAATCATGGGTCGCGTATCGAACCTCGTTCGGACGTAATTGCCTTGAAGCATAGGCAACAACCCGATCCTTCTGCATAAGAACCGCACCAAGCCCACTGTGGCTTGCATCAGTATAAACAATGAGATCTTGGTTCCCTTCAGGAACAACAAGCACAGGAGCATGTGTGAGAAGCTCCTTCAATCGCTGGAAGGCAGCCTCACACTTGTCAGACCAGATAAAACAAACACCCTTCCTAGTGAGGTTTGTAAGAGGAAGCACGATGCGAGAGAAATCCTTAATGAAACAGCGATAATAACCCGCTAAACCCAGAAAGCTACGAATCTCATGAACATTCTCAGGTCTCTTCCAATTCTGAATAGCTTCGATCTTAGAAGGATCAACGGAAATACCTTCTGAGGATACAACATGGCCTAAGAACTTCACTTGCTTTTCCCAAAAGTGACACTTAGAAAGTTTTGCTTTGAGTTGATGCTTTCGGAGAGTACTCAAAACAATTCTAAGATGTCGAGCATGGCCCTCTTCGGACTTGGAATATACTAAGATATCATCGATGAATACAAGAACAAATTTATCGAGATATTCCCGGAATACCCGATTCATAAGATCGACAAAGTAGGCAGGTGCATTCGTCAATCCGAACGGCATGACAAGCCACTCATAAGAGCCATAGCGAGTGCGGAATGCGGTGAGAGGGATACTATCCTCCGCAACTCGGAGCTGATGAAAACCAGTGGCAAGGTCTAACTGTGAAAAGACCTTAGCACCACTTAACTGATCGAACATGTCATCGATCCTTGGTAAAGGGTAACGATTCTTGATGGTTAACTCGTTAAGCTTGCGATAGTCGACGCAAAGTGTGACGACCGCCCATGACTCCCGCACCAAATCAAGGAAATAATGCGCTAAAAGGTGTGCCAGGCAGCCATGGACGATAGTCAGGGTAAAACAAAACAGAAGAATCTCTATCGCATAACTCACAGCGCATGGATAAAATACAATAGAGAAATATAATATAGTGAAGCTCCATAGAACAGAAACATCATCATATAAGCATCACAGTAGTTTCATACAATCATCTACTCAAATCCATACATGAAAGCCTCACTACAAATCACTCAACCAAATACAGCAGCGGATACCCAGTACATATAGTAAGAAAACTAATATGCAAAGCCTCCTGCTCGTCTTCGTCATCTTCATCGTAGAACTCCTAGCACAGCACCTGTCACCTGCTACCTAGTCTGCCCATCCCAACATGGATGAACAGCCCAAGGTAATAAGAGGAGACATAAAACCTTGAGTCAGACAAAGTCTTAGTGAGCAGTAAATCAACTATCAAGCATACCAAAAGAGCATAAAGGATAAAAGGAATAGGAACCAAACCATCCCACTCCACCTCTTTCTACAGTGATAGCCCCAGACATACACTAAGGAGAAGCAAGCATAACAACATAGACAATTAAGGTAAAGCGAATACCACTCGAGTCAAGGACGATGTTTTCCAAATACAAACCCCCAAGGCCTAAACCAAGATCAGATAAGCACCCAGAAAACACCGCTCTTGAAGCCGAATGATAATACAACCAAACATCCATGACTCTGGCTATCACTGTTATCCTTGCCTCGATTTCACCGTTAGTTGAATGACCATCTATCAAGGGCTAATGGTAACCCCGGTTCTAACCATAACTCCGCACACTGCCTTGTGCCTAGGACTTATCTACTTTGCCCAGAGTACTCAACTACCTACCTGTAGTCTTTTGGGTGTCCCGACTACCTACCTGTAGTCGTTATGGGCGCCCCATGTACTCTTGCTTTTGAGCATGCTAGAACCTTCAACAACGACGAGATCCAAGCCTCCTAGCCATCCTTCTTGACGACTATCCTCATACAAGCTCAAGCTACCTCTTGAACAATCCATTATCAACCAACTTGAACTACTCTTCAAGTTATCAACATGCTTGGAATGATCCCTGCTTGGATTAAGCCAAGACTCACATCATACTTCGCTTCATCGCATCAAAGCAAAGTCTCAACTCAACAACATGGTTTGCCTCATCAAATCATGGCAAAGTCCCATCTCAACATCATCCAATCTATACATATGAGCTTCAACATCCGCTACATATGCCTTAAGCAGCTTTCACCATTCAAGAGCCTCCTTCCATAGCTTTTGAATCCTCTTTCATCATCTTGTTCCAAATCAACTACTAGCTAACTTGGAAAACAATCAAATCAATCATACATTCAAATAATCAATCATTCAAACAAGATCTATTAAGCAATTTAAGCAATATCAACTATAATGGCAATTTCGTAAATAAACGAGCAAAAGTCCAACATATGTGAAATCATGGTTTTTAGCATAGATCTATCAATTATAAAACATGGGTTTTGTCTCTAATGCTTATTAAACAAACTTGCATAAGTAAACATCTTCAAAAACCATGGATCTAGACTTAGATCTAAGAAAAATGCATGAAATCTCTAACTTTAACACCCAAACATGCCACCAATCCAATATACTCCTTTGGATCCGCGTGAGAGATAACTACCACTCACCAAATCACCCAAACACTACAAAAACTACACACTTCAGATCTGGACAGCGAAGATCAAGGTTTGATCCGGCAATATCTCGCTCCAATCGATGAATTCTAGCTCGAACGGATGAAGATCTTCAACTTTGGCACTTGGATCTTCGATCTCGATCTTCGATCTTGGATGGATGTTAGAATTAGATTGGAATGGAGAAAAGAAGATGAAGAAATGTTGTAGTCGAGTCTTCAAAATGGCAGCACTTCGTCGCTTCAAAAACCGGTGCCAAAAAGTGAGCCAAACCCCTCTATTTATAGGCTGGATCAACCATGAGTCGTCGTCCCTATGAGTCGTCCACGACTCATCATGAGTCGTTGCCGACTTATCAGCCCTTACCGACTCAACATAACACTGCCTACTTACCATGAGTCGTTCACGACTCATTGCCATGACGACCTACCCCAGCCGACTCAACTGCACAGCCTTCCGACTCAAGCCAACGACTCAATACACCAAGGCACAAGGTCATACGACTCAAACCCAAACCGACTCAACACCTACCGACTCACGACTCAAGACCAGTGCCGACTCAACATAAGTCGGTCACGACCTAAAAGCCTCCGACCTAAGACACTGCCGCGTTTTCCCCAAGTCCTAAGTCGTACGACGACTCAACAATACACACTCACGACTCAACTATGATGCCGACTCACGACTCATCAGGCCCTACGACTCAAAACCCTGCCGACTCATTACCCACGACCTAAGCCTAAACCCCTTAAGTCGCTACACCCTTAACCCGTTAACTCCTTAACTCGGCAAACCCTATGAGTCGTAACTCGTTGACTCGGCCACACTTCTTATCTCGGCCCTCTATGAGTCGGTCATCCTATGAGTCGCCTAACTTCTTGAGTCGGTCCATCCTTATCTCGGCCAACACTTTAAACCGCTACCCCTCCTTGAGTCGGTCCCCTATGAGTCGGTCACGACTCATCACTTGTACCCGGGTTGACTTCTAAACGACTCAAGCTAGAAGCAACACAAACAACACTAACAACCTGTAAATTCTACGATTTATCGACTCGTAAAATACGGGTCGTTACATTCTCTCCCCCTTAGGAATTTCGCCCCCGAAATTCCAAGCAAACAACAGCAATCACAATTATTCCGCATGCCTACCATCCATAGCAATCAACAAACCATGCATCCAATTCTAACCTAGCATGCAGAATTCTATGACTTAGAACAAGCTACAAATTCATGAGATGTCACGACACTTTAGGGCCATACCTCGAAGAGTCCGGGATGAGCTGCCTTCATCCTCTCTTCCTCCTCCCATGTACAGTCGTTAACATCATCACTCCATTGTACCTTGAGCAACGTAATCGTCTTCCTCCTAAGCTGTTTCGTATCGGTTTCAACAATACGAAGCGGCTTACGAGGTCTCGAAACAACAGGATCAACCTCCAAGTCTTCACAGCTATCAGCAGAAACCACCGTAGTTGGGTCGTGCATATACTTCCGTAGATAAGATACATGAAAAACACTGTGCACACCCGCCATCTTTTCCGGTAACTCCAATCTATAAGCGAGCTTTCCAATACGCTCGATAATCGGGAATGGTCCAACAAATCTCGGAGTTAACTTTCCTTTCTTCCCGAATCTAATGACACTCTTCAGAGGAGAAATCTTCACAAAAACCATATCACCTACGTCGAATTCCAAATCCTTACGACGATTATCGGCATAACTTTTCTGACGATCTTGGGCTGCCTTCATTCGTTGCCGAATGATCTCTATACAATCTGAAGTCTGTCGAATCATCTCTGGCCCAAGTATCAGCTTTTCTCCAGTTTCCAACCAACATGTCGGAGAGTTACACGGTCTTCCATATAATGCCTCATATGGTGCCATACCGATACTCGACTGATAACTGTTATTATAAGCAAACTCCACCAAATGAAGGTGATCTTCCCATGATCCTCCGAAGTCCAAAACACATGCTCTAAGAAGATCTTCCAAAACTCGGTTGACTCTCTCAGTCTGACCATCTGTTTGAGGGTGATAAGCTGTACTCAAACACAACTCAGTTCCCAAAACTTCCTGGAAGCTCTTCCAAAATCTACTAGTGAACAATGGATCTCGATCGCTCACTATACTCTTCGGAACACCATGGAAACGAACTATCCACTTCACATATAATTCAGCCAACTTCGATGCAGTCCTAGTCGATCGAACAGGAATGAACCTTGCACTCTTGGTCAAACGATCTACTATGACCCAAATCCCTTCATTCCCTGCTCTTGTCCTAGGTAGACCATCGATAAAGTCCATCGACACTTGCTCCCACTTCCATGTAGGAACCTCTAATGGCTGAAGCAATCCACTGGGCTTCTTCTGCTCAGCTTTCACCAACTGGCAATTCATACACTTGGAAATAAAATTTCCAACATCCTTCTTCATACCTTCCCAGTAGTAGGTTCTCTTCATATCCCGATACATCTTATTTCCACCTGGATGAATTGTCAACTTCGAGTGATGACTCTCCCTTAGAACTTCATCTCTCAATCCATCTACATCGGGAACAACTAGTCGCCCTTGCTTTCGAAGCCAACCCTCTCGATCGACCTCGAATCCCTTATCCTTCTCCGGGTCCAATCCAGATTCCAAATCACAGATAATCTTGACAAGCTTATCATCTCCCTTTTGGCTCTCGCCAACCCTTTCCACAAGAGTAGGCCTTATCGATAAGTTTTCCAACATCTTAGGTTCCAATTCACATCTAGGCCTGAAGTCAAATCCAGCCAAATACTCAAGACTCTTCCATTCCGAAAACATGGCTCCCAAACCTGCATGTCTTCGACTTAACGCATCTGCCACTACGTTACCTTTTCCTGGAGTATAGGCTATACCAAAATCATAAGATGCTAGGAACTCTAGCCATCGTTGCTGTCGAAGATTTAAATCCTTTTGGGAGAACAGATACTTCAACGACTTATGATCTGTAAACAACTCGAATCTAACTCCCAATAGATAATGTCTCCACATCTTCAAAGCAAACACAATTGCCGCTAACTCCAAATCATGAGTCGGATAGTTCCTCTCATGCGGCTTCAGTTGTCGACTTGCATATGCAACAACTTTATCCTTCTGCATTAGCACTGCTCCAAGTCCAGTACCACATGCATCGGTGTAAACCACCATCTCATCATTCCCACTTGGAATAGTCAAAACAGGAGCACTCGTCAGTCGCTCTTTCAGGATTATGAAAGCTTGTTCACACTTATCATTCCATCTGAACACTTGATTCTTCTTCGTCAATCCTGTCAACGGTGCAGCTATCTTGGAAAAGTCTTTGATAAACCGACGATAATATCCTGCTAATCCAAGAAAACTTCTCACATCAAATGCATTCTTAGGCCTAACCCAATCCTGGATCGCTGCCACCTTAGCGGGATCAACCGCTATTCCATTTCCAGAAATAACATGACCTAAGAACCTCACTTCACTCTTCCAGAAGTGACACTTCGAAAACTTAGCCTTCAGCTGATGTTTCCGCAAAATTTCCAAAACAATCCTCAAGTGCGTCTTGTGCTCTCCCTCAGTTCTGGAATAAATCAGAATATCATCCACGAACACAAGCACGAACTTATTCAACTGATCTCTGAACACTCTATTCATAAGATCCACAAAATATGCTGGCGCGTTAGTCAATCCAAACGGCATTACCAGCCACTCATAAAACCCGGATGGTGTCCTGAAAGCAGTCTTCGGCACACTATCCTTCGCCACTCTTAACTGGTGAAATCCCGTTGCCAAATCCATCTGAGAAAACACCTTAGCCTCGTGAAGCTGATCAAACAAGTCATCTATTCTCGGCAATGGATACTTGTTCTTCCTAGTCACCTTATTCAGCTCACGATAATCAACACACAACCTCAACGATCCATCCGTTTTGGTTGCGAACACAACGGGCGCACCCCATTCGGACACACTTCTCCGAATGAATCCTTTCCGCAAAAGGTCATCAACTTGCACCTTCAGCTCTTGCTGCTCCCTCGGTGCCATCCGCCTAAGAGGCATCACAACAGGTCTGGCTCCCTCAACTAGATCGATACGAAACTCGATCTCCCTATGCGGCGGCAACCCTTTGACTTCCTCAAAGACATTCTCAAACTCATTCACAATAGGCACCAATGACAGTCCATCCCGTGGAACAACTAGCGAATACATGAAGCTCATGAAGACGCCTTCTTCATGCTTACATCGTATCACAACCTTTCGCCCTTCCACATTCCCGACTGTCACCTCAAGCCTCTCACAATCAATCCTTGCCGCATACTTCCTAAGCCAGTCCATGCCCAAAATAATTCCGAACCCCGCAAAGTTCAGAACAAAGCAATCACAAACAAACGAGCAATCATGACTCGACACAACTAGACCACGGCATATCATACACAAACATGACGAACCCCCAACCGGATTAGTCACAACCAATGGCCTATCAACAATATCCGGTTTCATACCTAACCGGCATACCAACTCATCACAAACAAAAGAATGCGACGCTCCAGTATCAAACAACACTCTAACTGGAACACCACAAATAGAAAGAGTACCTTGAACAACCACACTCTTCCCCTTCTCTTCAGCAGTAGGAGCTTTCGAAGACGATGGAACAGCCCCCAAAGCATAGGCTTGCACAACCTGCCTATCTTTCCTCGGTTCTGGACAATCCTTCTTGATATGTCCCAGCTTATCACAGTTGTAACACTTTCCCGGCACTTTGGGATTCTTACAATCTTTGTAAAGATGGCCCTTCTGCTGGCAGTTATAGCAAGTCACCTCACTCTTCGGCTTCTTCTGGCCATCCCTACCCCTCTGTTGCTGTTGTTTCCTCTTCTTATTGCCACTCTGCTGTGGTTTAGATCCTTCCCTGGTTACAGAAACGACAGAACTTTCCCTAGGAAACAAACTCTCATGCCTAAGAGCTTTTTCCACAAGCTTCTCAAATGGATCGTCCAGATGATCCACTAACTGCCTCCCAAGATAAGCATCCAGACCAGTCACAAACTTTTCATTCTTCTGGTAGGGAGAATCAATATACGATCTGGCATACTTAGACAAAGCTTCAAACTCAGAAATGTACTCAAGAACAGGCCTTCCCCCTTGCTTGAGCTCCACAAACCTCTTAAACAAGACAGATTTCTGGGAAGTAGAGATGAACTTAGCTTCAAATCTAACTTGGAATTGCTCCCAAGTAATCTCTTCTTCTGGAGTATCGATGGTGATAGAATTCCACCAATCAACAGCTCTTCCCTGAAGCTGTCTCGATGCAAGCTTCCTCTTAGTTGCATCCTCAATCCCTAAGTCACCAAAGATCCTTCGACAAGCATCAATCCATCTCTGCACCTCAATAGTCGACTCCGTCCCTAAGAAGACCTTCCCTCCAAGAGCAGTATAATCCTTACAGAGCTTGGCAAAATCCACTAGTCTTGGAGCTTGGACCTGAACTCCCACATCCACAGATGATCCTGAAGCTGGTATTCTCCTCATGATTGAAGTCATCATGGCCTCAAACATAGGAGCATAATCAACAGCTTCCCTAGCATCACGGCTACCCCTCGCAGCTTGTCTCTCACTTCGACTCATCCTTAGTATCTGTAAAAAGAATGATTAGAACACCTTAAGAAACAACTGCATAAGGAGTTCAAACCCTTCTAAACTACTATATTATATATAGTAATCATCCATCAAATTACAATTACGTCTCTCTTACGTAGTTACATCAGCGAGCGTTGGCTAAAATCGATTAACCAAAGCTCTGATACCAAATGTGACGACCGCCCATGACTCCCGCACCAAATCAAGGAAATAATGCGCTAAAAGGTGTGCCAGGCAGCCATGGACGATAGTCAGGGTAAAACAAAACAGAAGAATCTCTATCGCATAACTCACAGCGCATGGATAAAATACAATAGAGAAATATAATATAGTGAAGCTCCATAGAACAGAAACATCATCATATAAGCATCACAGTAGTTTCATACAATCATCTACTCAAATCCATACATGAAAGCCTCACTACAAATCACTCAACCAAATACAGCAGCGGATACCCAGTACATATAGTAAGAAAACTAATATGCAAAGCCTCCTGCTCGTCTTCGTCATCTTCATCGTAGAACTCCTAGCACAGCACCTGTCACCTGCTACCTAGTCTGCCCATCCCAACATGGATGAACAGCCCAAGGTAATAAGAGGAGACATAAAACCTTGAGTCAGACAAAGTCTTAGTGAGCAGTAAATCAACTATCAAGCATACCAAAAGAGCATAAAGGATAAAAGGAATAGGAACCAAACCATCCCACTCCACCTCTTTCTACAGTGATAGCCCCAGACATACACTAAGGAGAAGCAAGCATAACAACATAGACAATTAAGGTAAAGCGAATACCACTCGAGTCAAGGACGATGTTTTCCAAATACAAACCCCCAAGGCCTAAACCAAGATCAGATAAGCACCCAGAAAACACCGCTCTTGAAGCCGAATGATAATACAACCAAACATCCATGACTCTGGCTATCACTGTTATCCTTGCCTCGATTTCACCGTTAGTTGAATGACCATCTATCAAGGGCTAATGGTAACCCCGGTTCTAACCATAACTCCGCACACTGCCTTGTGCCTAGGACTTATCTACTTTGCCCAGAGTACTCAACTACCTACCTGTAGTCTTTTGGGTGTCCCGACTACCTACCTGTAGTCGTTATGGGCGCCCCATGTACTCTTGCTTTTGAGCATGCTAGAACCTTCAACAACGACGAGATCCAAGCCTCCTAGCCATCCTTCTTGACGACTATCCTCATACAAGCTCAAGCTACCTCTTGAACAATCCATTATCAACCAACTTGAACTACTCTTCAAGTTATCAACATGCTTGGAATGATCCCTGCTTGGATTAAGCCAAGACTCACATCATACTTCGCTTCATCGCATCAAAGCAAAGTCTCAACTCAACAACATGGTTTGCCTCATCAAATCATGGCAAAGTCCCATCTCAACATCATCCAATCTATACATATGAGCTTCAACATCCGCTACATATGCCTTAAGCAGCTTTCACCATTCAAGAGCCTCCTTCCATAGCTTTTGAATCCTCTTTCATCATCTTGTTCCAAATCAACTACTAGCTAACTTGGAAAACAATCAAATCAATCATACATTCAAATAATCAATCATTCAAACAAGATCTATTAAGCAATTTAAGCAATATCAACTATAATGGCAATTTCGTAAATAAACGAGCAAAAGTCCAACATATGTGAAATCATGGTTTTTAGCATAGATCTATCAATTATAAAACATGGGTTTTGTCTCTAATGCTTATTAAACAAACTTGCATAAGTAAACATCTTCAAAAACCATGGATCTAGACTTAGATCTAAGAAAAATGCATGAAATCTCTAACTTTAACACCCAAACATGCCACCAATCCAATATACTCCTTTGGATCCGCGTGAGAGATAACTACCACTCACCAAATCACCCAAACACTACAAAAACTACACACTTCAGATCTGGACAGCGAAGATCAAGGTTTGATCCGGCAATATCTCGCTCCAATCGATGAATTCTAGCTCGAACGGATGAAGATCTTCAACTTTGGCACTTGGATCTTCGATCTCGATCTTCGATCTTGGATGGATGTTAGAATTAGATTGGAATGGAGAAAAGAAGATGAAGAAATGTTGTAGTCGAGTCTTCAAAATGGCAGCACTTCGTCGCTTCAAAAACCGGTGCCAAAAAGTGAGCCAAACCCCTCTATTTATAGGCTGGATCAACCATGAGTCGTCGTCCCTATGAGTCGTCCACGACTCATCATGAGTCGTTGCCGACTTATCAGCCCTTACCGACTCAACATAACACTGCCTACTTACCATGAGTCGTTCACGACTCATTGCCATGACGACCTACCCCAGCCGACTCAACTGCACAGCCTTCCGACTCAAGCCAACGACTCAATACACCAAGGCACAAGGTCATACGACTCAAACCCAAACCGACTCAACACCTACCGACTCACGACTCAAGACCAGTGCCGACTCAACATAAGTCGGTCACGACCTAAAAGCCTCCGACCTAAGACACTGCCGCGTTTTCCCCAAGTCCTAAGTCGTACGACGACTCAACAATACACACTCACGACTCAACTATGATGCCGACTCACGACTCATCAGGCCCTACGACTCAAAACCCTGCCGACTCATTACCCACGACCTAAGCCTAAACCCCTTAAGTCGCTACACCCTTAACCCGTTAACTCCTTAACTCGGCAAACCCTATGAGTCGTAACTCGTTGACTCGGCCACACTTCTTATCTCGGCCCTCTATGAGTCGGTCATCCTATGAGTCGCCTAACTTCTTGAGTCGGTCCATCCTTATCTCGGCCAACACTTTAAACCGCTACCCCTCCTTGAGTCGGTCCCCTATGAGTCGGTCACGACTCATCACTTGTACCCGGGTTGACTTCTAAACGACTCAAGCTAGAAGCAACACAAACAACACTAACAACCTGTAAATTCTACGATTTATCGACTCGTAAAATACGGGTCGTTACACAAAGCCAAAGAGTCCCATCGGACTTCTTCACGAATACTACCGCGGCACCCCACGGTGAAGAGCTAGATCGAATGAAGTGCTTAGCTTCGAGCTCGAGGAGTTGCTTCTTAAGTTCCTCGTTCTCCTTAGTGGACATCCTCGTGGGAGGACGACTAACTGGTTGCGCACCAGGGATGAGGTCAATACGAAACTCTATGGCCCGCTTGGGTGGCAATCCCGAAACAGGCTCAAAAATATCAGCGAAGTCACAAACGATCGGAATTCGAGACACATCATCCTCATCGTCTCGAGAATCAAGAGCATATAAGGATGCTACGGAATCACAATCGGTATCACGAAGCATAAGAGATAACTGCGAAGGAGAGTCTGGATGGCGGAGATAAATGACTCTATCAGAACAAAGAATCTTGGCATCGTATCGAACTAGCCAGTCCATACCAAATATCATATCAAAACCAAGTGAAGGAATCACGTGAAGATTCGCACGGAAAGAGAACCCACAAAGAAGAATCTCAACATTATCGCAATATAAGCTAAGGGTTGCGGAACCCCCGATGGGATTCGCAATCCTCAAAGAAGCAAGCAAGCAAGAAACATCCAAAGAACAGGCATCCACGAGTTCCTTCGATACGAATGAGTGTGACGCACCCGTATCGAAGAGCACTCTAATCGATTGATCATGGAAAACAATGGAACCCTCTAAGATGGGAGAAAATATACCTTTCGACTTAGTCGCATCACTAGAAGCTGCTACATTGAGATTCCCCGGACGAGAACCTCTATTCTTCTTAGGACAAGCAGCAACCAAATGTCCTTCAGCTTTGCAGTGGTTACATCTCTTGGGCTTAGGACATTCTCGGACTGGATGGTTAGGAGATCCACAATTGTAGCAAGAAAAAGGCTTAGCTTGAGGAGTGGCTTGAGATTGAGTAGAAGATCCAACTTGCTTCTTTTTCTTGGAAGGAAAGAACTTAGGTTTATGGAAGGGAAACTTCTTCTTCTTTGGATTAGACTGAACACCACCCTCGCCATCACTATCTTTCTCATTCTCAATTGTCTCGAGATGGAGAGCGGCATCAACTAACTCTTCAAAAGAAAGCTTGAGTTGGAGCATTAAAGACTTCTTCAAATATTTCTTAAGTCCGGATACGAACTTAAGATATTTCTTGTATGGGGTACTAATGAACTCCAACCCATACTTAGAGAGGGACTCAAAGGAAGAAACATAATCTGAAACTGAAGAGTTGCCCTGCTTCAACTCGATGAAGCGACGAGTAAGAAGAGCCTTTTCCGACTCGGGTACGAACTTAAGCTCAAATCTGTCTCGGAATTGCTGCCATGTGAGGTTAGTCTCATCCACCTCAGCGATAAGAAGCTCATACCAATCTAAAGCACGCTCTTGTAGCATACTAGATGCCACAAGAACTCGATGATGATCTGAAAGCTCCATACGTAAGAATACACGCTCACAAGTGCGAAGCCAGGCTTGCACCTCAAGAACCGACTCAGAGCCTTTGAATGGCTTGCCTCCAAGATTAGTAAAGTCACTGCATAGTCTTGCAAATACAGACTTGCGAGGAGACAAAGATGGAATAGGAGCGGGAGGTTGGGTGCTCCCAAGAAGCTCTCGAATCTGATCAGCAGTCATATAAACACCTTCGGGTCGTGAACCACTGGACGGTCCCGATGTCGAAGGGCGAGCTCTACCTCTTCCAGACATAGCTGAAAGATAAAAATGAGAGAAGATCATTCACAGGGTAGATTTATATATAAAGCAATTGAAATGAAATAATTAAGGAATACTACGGAATAACATTTAACATTTCTAGACGTATTCCTTTCTATCTACCCCAAAGGAATTGAAAAGGATAGGGATATGACTAGGCTGGCCACGATTAAGGGATAAGATGTACAAGGGTATTATACTTGATGTACGGTTCATCGTGTTCACTGTTCTGCGTTTATTTCATTTTGTTCTGAATTCTTGCTCTGATACCAAGCTGTGACACCCCACCCCGAGACCCACATTAGTAAAGAGAATTAATGAGTTATTCCGTCTACTAATGCAGAGAATAGGGCTGGTTAAGGGCGACCGAATAGTAATGCATTAGCTAAAGACTAAGTACGTCGATTTTTACCATATTTTTTTTTTCGTGTATCTCAAGTGATCGACATACTCAATGTTTAACTAATACGATACTACACGGCTGTAGGATCTATTCAGAAACAAAATGCAATAAATATAACAATCACATCACAGAACAACAGCCACAGATATATATTCTAATACAGCCGAACATCAAATGTAATACCCTACATCATAGTGGCGTATAACCACACAGTATACATACATCTCCGTCTCTATAAAAGAATATGTACAATAAGCTGACACAAAAGAGACAACACGAAAGATGTAGCCAAGTCCATAGTCATGAGCCCCTCAAAAATCAAAATGGATCCAAGCACAAAAGATAGATATCCAACCTAACCTGCAACTCGGTCTGACCCGAGTGACAAACACACGGGTCAGACAAACTGAATCTTATCGTTAGAAAAAAAATACGATAAAGTGAAAGGGAACTTTCCCCTTACAGCCTTAAGGGAAACATAAGCAGATAAGAATTACTAGAGTAGATATCATATAACTTCTACACGTCACTACAGGTGGTTTGAAACTATGTATATACTTGGTTTAACAAAAGAGAATGAGTGAGTAGGGTATAAGGGAAACTCCTAACAATCATTCATTAAATAATCATCCTTCCAAAATCATATAAAATCCCAAGTATCAATTCATAAATTCGAAATTACCGAAATCCACCAAGAAATCATATATGACTTTCTCATATCTATAAAGCTATAGAAAACACATAAAAAGGTGGCAAAATTGAAATCATCATGAATCATCAAAAGAAACCTCGGATTGGCCAGATCCCGCATGCCGAAGCAATGCTGCACGTGCTACTTACCAGTACTTCCATCATTATGGTACCATATCCATCTATTGACCGAAATCCTCACATCGAATTGTTTCGGTCTATGACGTCATCTATATCCATCCCGAACACCCGCCATCATAGTGATTGGAGTCTTCACTCCAATCGGTGTCCGCTGAGCCCCTGCCATCACAGTGATCGAGCCAAACATTGCTTGGCCCGATCGGGACTCAAAGTACTGGTAGTCCTTTTAGAATATGTCAGAAACTCTCGGATAGTAACCCGAAAAGTGGTAACGTACGTCCCATACCGCACGTTCTCACTTAGCGGTTTTCTAGCCGCTAGTCGATGCCACACTATGAAAATCATCTAAATCATCATAAAAAAAAATCGCCTCATGTCATCGGCGAATGGTATGAAATGCCAAACTTGTCTTATCTCATCGACAAGTAAGAAATACCATAAATTCATCAATCATCATCAAATTCTATCGAAATATTTGCCTCATATCATTGGCAAGAGCATCTCTATCAATATAGCCCATCATCGTATATACTCCTATTTAGGGGTTCTCGGACTATATATATATATATATATATATATATATATACCGAATAAATTGATATGGAATAATGCCCCAATTAGGATTTAAATACATCAAAAACATTCCACGAAGTGGTTGTCATCAAAGAGGAATTCAACAATTCCCAAAAGTCATTTCGATCGTACAAGTCCGAAATTAACCGATAAAGTAAATTCACGAGTCCCATACCTCGTAATTTTACTAAATCGTTTAATTTACTTTCTCATACGTCCGAAAAAGAATCAAAGTAATTAAAATTAATAAAATTAATAATAATATATTTTACTAGAGAAAATGGGATTTTAAACCAATTTCTAGAAATTTATCTAAAGGATTTTGAGAGAAAACTCATCATTTAAAAGAATTTTAATGATTTTGAAAGCCTAGAAAATAAAGAATAATTGTTTAAAACCTTTAAAAATGTGTAAAAACATTTATTATACAAACCATGATTTTAGAAGATTTTATGCAATTTATTCGGATTTTTAAAACTCAAAAGACAACAATTTGCAATTTAATCGGTATAAATCGATATTCAAATTTAAATCGAATTTGAATTAAATTTAAATCCAAATCTTATCCTAACTTGACTAGTCCATTGCTGGACATAATAATCAAATATTAGCATCAAATTTCATATATAAAAATTTGCAAAAGAATGCAAATGAAATTGTCGAAATCGGACAAATATATAAATATTGTGGCTGTCAATGACAGACCAACAGTAAAAACATCAATTTTTCACCATGTAAACAATAAAATATTATAAAACTTAAAATATAAAAGTTGTAGCATATTTCCTGGGGATTCCAGAACATCTTGAATTTCAAGATTCCGATCATTAATGTTAAAGTTATGATCGAAATACTACATAGAAAGAAAAAAAAATTATGCACTGGTTATTAACACAGACCAGCAACAAAAAAAATCAATTTTTGTCTATGTAGACTTCAAAATTATTCAAAAAAAAAAACATGAAAGTTGTGGTATATTTCACATGGATTACAGAACATCCAAGATTTTGAAATTTCGATTTGAACCACAAAAATTATGCCAAAATTACTAAAAGTTAAAAGTTAAGCCTGGACTGATACATCTTTGGGACAGTGATAAACATTGTCAATTTTTGCATAGCAAACATCAAAATTACTGAAAATTCAACAAATGAAAGTTGTGGAATATTTCACAAGGATTTCAAAACATCCAAGATTTTGAAATTCCGATTTGAAATGCAAAAGTTATGCTAAAAATACTATTCAGTGAATACAATTTTCTGTGCATATTTCCTCTCGGATTTTCGCATTTGACAGCAAAAAAAAAGGTCCAAACGGACTCAAAACTCAATGAAAACCTGCAGCAATGAACCTTATCAAATGTAACACAACTGAAAAAAATTTGACCGCAATCCGAAGCAGGATGAACAAGATATGGGCAACAAGGTTGCACCATTTTCAGCAAGACAACAAACACTAAGAGCAAAATTCTATGCATAAACCAACATTATAGCCTCAGATTTTATTTTCATTTTTGATAGATAACCAATTCAGTTTGCATAAGCTTTTAACTTACCTTTGGCAACGAAAAGAGGAGATTATGAAGCAAAAATTGGAGCAAAGATGAGGTCTTTAACAAGGTAGCGGAGCTCTAGCACCTGCAGAACCTAGGAAAAAAGGCATGCAAAGAAGAAAAATTACAAAACAAGAAATACAGTATACTAATATGAATTTCTCCTCAAATTCCATATAGCGAAGGATGGAGATTACCTTCTTGTTGAATTAGACCCAAAATTCTATTGATTTAGCAAAGAATTTGTTAATTAGGGCTAGGGTTTGAGAAGACAGCCATTTTTTTTTTAGGTTTTAGAAGTTGAGGAGAAGAAGAACGTACGTACTTCTTTCCTGGCTAAGTTTCTCTAGTGGATATTGGGTTTGGGCTTAACCCTAATAGCCCATATTAATTTTTCTTGACCAAAAATTTGTTTAAGTTTATTTACACTTATACAAATGTTTAAATCTTCATAACTTCTACATTTTCAATCCGTTTTTAATGATTTTGGATGCGTTGAATTCGTTATGTCATCTAGTTTTTAATAAAATTATCAAAACATAAGTTTCAACAATTTTGTTATTAAGTTTCCATTTATTACTCAATTTGACCAATTTTCCCATAATTGCAAAAATAAATTGCAAATTTAATACAATTGATTGAATAAAAAGATGTTATGCACCCAAAACAAAACAAATACATATTTAGACATTATTAGATTATTTCTCACATTTTTAATCATATTTAACATGAATAATTATTTTATTACTCATTCTCACATATATATATATATATTTAATTAAATAAAATGACAATATTGGCAACAAACACAATATTGTTTAAATTATTCAATTAATCAAATGTTGCCACTAACTACATTCGAATTCATGAAATAAAATAAATACTTTATTTCACATACATGTTCATCATGTTTAGGCACACTCACAATTATCTCTTCTTTTACTTTTATTATTAAACATTAAAAGGTGATTATTGGTATACATCACCCACATCCTTTTATTAACTATAATAAATACTAACAATTGATATTTATCCACCCAAATTCTCAAATAAGTAGTTAAATTTATTTTTCACCATCTTAAATTTATTTCAACCATTAAAAATTGAAATAAATGTCATTTTATTACATTCACCCAAAAGTTATTCATACAATATTGTTTATTTCAATTAAACAACATTTCACATCATTTTCTTCTTATCAATTTATTTTCTCCATTATTAATTTATAATTCTCATTATAATTTAATAATTATGGCAATCTCCAAACCAGGGTTGTTACAAAAATAGTGGGCACCCAGAGTTTAGGAAAGGAATAATAAACTCCAGGTCAGTCATGGGACTGGTATGAGCAAACAAAAGCAATTGGTCTTTAAAACAAACAACAGAATTTAAATTTAAAATCCGCAATGCTTTTTGGAAAATGAAACTACCATAAGGCCTCCCGCCACACACACAATGCAAACACAGAATTGGAGGAGATTTCTCCTTATGATAGTCAAATATGCTTGATACGAGAAAATTCTTTGATATTATTATAATAAGTGCAAAGTGTAGAAAATCATTTCGAAAGCAGAATATAAATCCTAGCCAGCATAGACATTCCGAACTATGCCTACTATAGCTACCATCTAAACAGTGGCGACCACCATAAGTAAATGGCAGGTTCTACAACTAAAACCGTACAAGGCATGTATTGGATGAATGGATTTCCAACAAATGGTCAGGCTTAGGAACTTCCTACTGTCAATGGGATCGCCTCTGGCGGGACGTCCCGAGAGCCTAACGTTACGGTTAGATCTCTGCCAACACAAGGCCGGGTTACCTCTGTAACTAGGTAACTACTACACGAATATGTCATCCCCCGGTCCTTTGGGACCTTTATCCGAGCGCTCCCACCAACAACCACAAAGTATCACAAAGTAATAGATCTGCAGTATCCACATGAGTAAGTATCTGGGCTCCATACCATGATACCACCCTTTACCAGAAGGGAATGACACACCCTAAAGGGCGCGACCCTCATAACCTTGCCGCATCTTTCCTGTTTCGACCATTTCCGGGGAGTGAGGTCCTGATGCAGTCTCGTCCACAAAGCTACGCTTTGGCACAAAGCCATGCTTTGGGTCAAAAGATGACCAAAGCAATGATCACAAAGATAAATGATCAAACAAATGATCATATCACAAATGATCAACCAATGATCATCACACAGCAGCACTCAGCATGCCACATTACCAAATTGGGAATATATCACTGTTAAATATCAACTACATAACCTCTGAGCTCGTACGTCTCAGAGAAGGGTGTTAAACTAAGAGAATAAATTCTCCGCCACCAAGCAGAAATGTATTTGATAGAGATCAGTTAAATATCTCAAAGTGTAATGTCGGACATACAACCATACAAGTCTGTTCCGGGTTCGAACAGAACCGAAGGCACTTCCGAAGAAGCCCTTGCAAATCCGGGTATCCACAATCTCGATCGGACTTCCCATCACTAAGGGAGAACTCTATACCGTAGCTACTCGGTGCAGAGACAATCGATAGGTTATCCTAACGTTCTCGAAGGCACCCGGTCTTCAGCACCGGTCTTCAAATGCAATCCATAACGTCGTATCATTATTCGGAATGGGTTATATGACACAAGGTCCTCTCCCGGCTAAACCAAATAATGAGCGCCATATTTTAAAAACATATGGATATGGGATTTTATTTAAGTCACAACTTATAAAATCCATAACTTTTCTTTCAAATGGTTAAACAAATTACCAATTTAAATCTTTACACAAAAAGATTTTTTTTTTCCACAAAGTTTCACCCAATTTCACAAAGATCTATCCATAGATTTCAAAACAATTCCCATTCAATTTGGATTAACCCAATTAAATCTTTACATTAAAGATTTATAGCTTTCAAAACACGTCTCCAAAGATTTATTCATAACTTGGAAAACTATTTTCATTTTAGACCTGAAAATCCTTTTAACACAACTTGGAAGTCCATTTCTTATGAGAAAGCAAATCTAATTTATACAAGTTGAAATCTTGAGTTGAATTTAAATTTCAAAACATCACCTTTAAAAAAAATATGGTTTAAAACCCATATAACCCATTTGTAAGTTGAATAACTTTTTAAACAATAGTTTCCAAGTCATAGAATTCAATTTCAAATATTGAATTCAAATTTAAATTAATTTATTTAAATTTCAAAACTCAATCAAGTTATTCAAATAACTTTTATTTTTGAAAACTCATTTTCAAAAGCTTTAATTCTAATTCCAAAACTATTTTGGAAAAATTCAATTTTAAAACGATTTTTAAAATCTGTGACTTAACCCATTTCCACGTGCAATCCATATTTGTGTGTGTGTAGGTGTGGTCTAGGGGTTCAACACAATAGTGCACAACATCATCATCACAGGTTCAATCATATCGATAAGCGGTAGCCCATAACGCTTATCTATATTCACAGATTCATAGATAAAGTAAAATATCAATCACAAAGATTAACTAATATGATTCGATGTGGGTTTCGGATAACCGATTGGAATCCGACTCTGTGTCGCATCGGATTTCAAACGCCGTTTTACGGCCAAGGGTATTTATACCGAAAAGTCGAAAGCATATCACAGATATCATAGATCAATACACAGCATATCTCACACCACAGAATATTATAGTCCAAGATAACAATCAAGGCAAAGCCATACAGTCATTCATAAGCAAGCATATCTCTAATTAATTCAAATTAGTAATCTTTTTATCCATGATAAACTATCATTAATTTCAATTGATTTAGTCTTAATTAATCATTTCTTAATTTATCATCTTAATTAATTAACCCTTAATTGTAGCTAATTAAATTTTATTCCTTAATTTGTTACTTTAAATAATAAACCTTTAATTATTGATTAATTGAATCTTAATTATAATTAATTATCCTTTGATTAATTATTCTTAATTTAATTACCCTAATTAATTAACCACATTAATTAATTGTGCTTTATAGTAATTAACCCTTAATATTTGATTAATCAATCTTTGATCTTAAATTTATCTACTCTTAATTACTTATACCTAGTAGTTATTATTTTAATTTAAATCATTCATTACTTGATTTAATTAACTTGAATTATTAATCAATTTCTTTAATTACTTTAAGTACTTTCATTAATTAATTATTTAAAATTTCGTCAATTAGAAGATAGCCATTCATCTTCTTTTTTTTTCTTTTTATCGTTTGATTCTTATTTAATAAACCTTGGGAAATAGACCGTCATCAATAAAATTATCAACTTAAGATCTTTAAGTTAGATTATAGATTATAAAACTTATCCCACATTCAAACAAGTTTAAAATACTTTAAATAATTCAAAGGATATTGAACATATAAATTTCAAATTTTATTTATATTACAACCAAGATCCAAATCATGTTTCAGGTTTAAATTCAAAGATTAAAATTTAAACTCTGTTTCAAATTTTATTACAGATTTTATAAAACACATGTTAAACATACTTAAAATATTCAAATCAAATTATTACATTTGAATTTGTTAACCTATTTTCCTTTTTGAAACTTTCAGGTTCAGATTCAAATTTGAATCCAGGATTCTAATTTCAGATTTAACTTAGAATTTAAATCTTGTTTTAATAACTTATTTTCAGATTTTAAAAATCACTCAATATCAAAAACTGTGTAGGTTGTAAAATTTTAAATATTATATTTATGAAAATCTTGATTTTTTCAAAACCTGAAATTCAAAATATATTTGAATTCATCATTTAATCTTGCTTTAAGCTCAGATTTAAACTTGCCTAGCCTATGTTTAAATTTAGTTTTTTAAAAAATAAAAACCTGCACACAGTCAGGTTTCAGAAGAAAACCTACTCGAGCCTATGAAATTTTTTTTACTCGAGTCAAATGCAAAGGAAACTCGAGCAAAATCACCATCTTCCCGAGTCGTTCTCGAGACAGCTCCATCATCTCAAAACCCACAGCGAACAACCCAAAATCCATTTACTAGTGCACGTGCACAGATGGCCAGAACCTCTCCGGCCATCACCAATAGTCGCCGCAGGTCGACTATGACCTCATCATTCAACTTAACAACCTAGTTCGATCAATCTTGTCAGAAATCAAAATTTAGTTGTTCGATCGAGATTCTGGAAACAAAACTATGGACCCAATCGTCTCGCACCACCATTCTCGATCATCAGAGACTTCACCACCTCGACCGAAGTTGCCTCAACGACCCATGAACCATTTCCCTTGGGTGCGATCACTCAGATTGCCATGACGATGACAGAATTTGATCGTGAACAACAGCAACCCAAAATGAACCCAAAGCCCTAAATTGATTCAGATCTTCATCAATGACGAATTAGAAATTCAACTTGCATTTTTCTCATACTCTAAAATCCTCCCAGCATCTCTGAAACAAATCCTAAACTCTAATTCATTCGCGAACACCGAGGATTCATAAATTTTCCAAATTCGTTCAACTATGGGTGTCTCGATAAACACCTCACTTAAAATCATGGTTTTGATTTCAAAAATCATAACTTTCCAAGCTAATTCAAGTTATGTGATTAAAATTTTTTTTTTGTACCAATTGGTTTGTAACATATTTATAAGTTCTTACTGTATTTTTATTTTTTCTAGAATACTACTGATATTCTTGCTTAAAAATTATTTTTAAAATTAAATTTACAATGTTCTAAACAATTTGTTTTTAGAGATCAAAACCTAACTTGAATTGTATTTGGATAATATAAGTTTCTAAACAGGTTTATTACCCTGTGATGAAAAGAATTAGAGGCACATTTGCCTGGAACCAACATGCATATCTTATTTCAAATGTACAGGCATGTTTCAATCATCACAATCATCACAACAAGTATAAGAGGGTAAAAGAGATTAGTTTACTTCCAAACAACAGTAATAGGTTCAAAATAGAAGGTTTGCTCACCTGGATCTTGGATAAGGCAGTGAACAAAGAGGAAACAGGAAACAGGGAATGAATTTTTTTGAGCCTGTACTTTTCTTTTTCTTTTTTCTTTTTTTAGATCCTGAAGTTAAATCTGCAAGTTGAATACTAGAAATGGTTTTGTCTTTGATCTTCAATTTTCCTGCAACTCAGATTTGATGCAATTGCTAAAGTCTTTTTTTTTATTTATTCATTTCATAAATAAACAAAGTTTTAAATTTTCTTACTTACAGTATTGTTTTAAATGCAACAGAGAATAGGGTCTGCTGTTGCAAACCAAAAATTCATCTTGACTTGAACTTTATTTCATCCCTGCAACTTTACTTATTTCCAGAGAAAACTACATTTGCATTCAAATTTAAGTTGTTCCAGATTGATATTTGCATTGCTACTTGAATTGATCTGCACTCTGTTCTTGCTTTGGAACCTGAGTTGCAAATGCTTGCTACTTTGATTGCATGTAGGCTTGATTTCTAGATCTAAGAAAATGCAGATTTTGCTTTTGAATTTGCATTGTAGTTTAAGTTTGAACTTGTCCTTGGCTTTGCAAGTTTGAATTAGACACTGATCAACAGTTTTGCTTGCCTGTTGATGATTTCCAGAGGAAGAATGTAGACACTTGATCTTTTTCCTCTTTTTTTCCTTTTACTTCCAGGTTGAATTTTTGACTTTACTTTTTTTTGTTTTTTGGATTTGAAACTGAGTTTCAATCTGAAACTCTCACTTTTTTTTTCAGGTTGAAGTTCTCTATTTTTTTTTTGTGTTGAAGTATGAGATACACAATCTCTTGTTACTGTATATTAGAGATTTGGCTGAGATGTTTTTATGATTGCACTATGGGGAAATGAAAAGTCTCTATAATTTTTTAATTCTATTTTTTTTTATTCATTTATAGACATTGGATGCCATTTGTTAAAAACAATCTTAAGCTTAAGATCTTGTTAATTCTTCTACTCCACCCTCATGTGTATATGTTTACATTTGTATACATGTTTTCTTTGTTTTAACCTTTGTTTTAAGTTAAATACTTATGTTCATCTTTAAACAATTTAAATAGTTTTAAACATAACTTTATATTGTATTTATTTTCAAGTAAAAAAAAACAAAAAAAGCAATTTGAATTTTTGATTTATGAAACATGATTTATGCTTTTAGCCCTTTATCAATTTATTTACAAGTTACTTACATACACTTGTATTCATTTTATTTTTACAACTTTTGAAATCCATCACATCCTACAACCATAATAAAAATGATTCTTATTTATTAACATATCTTTATTTATTCATACATTAATATTTAACATACTCAATCACATTTGTGTTTAGATCCTCAGTTCAATAAATTTTAATTTATACATTTTGTTTTTTAAACCTTGTTTGATTTTAATTTACAAGATATATCTATCCATTTTATCCCCTTATGTATATATTTATACTTATACAAATTAAAGTAAAATAGTTTGAAATTAAATTATACATTTTTTATCTATTATTTTGTTTGTTCAACTTGTTAAAGTTTTTAATCTCTAATTTATTTTTAATACATTTTATTTTGAAATTCTATAAATCTCAAATTCTATTTTGTGATTCATTTATATAAATATACATCTTATTTTTCCTAAATCCAATATTTATTTTTAAGCTACTAATACTTAAATTTCTAATATAAATTTCTGTTTATAATCAAATTATTTATTTTCTAGAGAATTTTCTAATTAATTCTCATTTTATTTTCAAAAATAAATTAAATTGCCAATTTAAACTTGATAAATTTTCAGGAATGTTACAGATGTGGTAGGCTTTTCGGACCTATGATGATAAAGCATAGCAGTAGCAAAAATGTCAAAATTCCAACTTCATAATTGTATTCATATTTTGGTATAGCATTATATTTTAACACCGAAATTGCCTCCACTTGTACACACAACCAATGGTGAAATCACTTTAGAACAAGGGGTCAACTAACCCCCTCCGAAGAAGGGAGGATCAGAACTTGATGTAGGGATATTGTCAACCTGGGCAAGCAAAAAGAAAGTTAAGCACGAAATGTCAGTTGTTGGCTTAACTATTGAAAAAAGTTCAGGTAGACAATGATAGGCAAGTTAGCAAATGAGGTACATGATGTGGATCGATGGAATGGACGGGCTGAAATAGCAATTTTTCAAATAAAAATTGTGTTTATTCTATTTTATTTATTTTATTTTATTGAAAAAAAATGCAAAACTTAGCTAAAAAAGAAAGAAATTTTGGATTATAAACCGTAATTTTTAAGCAGTAACCAGAATATCTCGAATATAAATACTTTCAAATACACAAAACTATCCACATCAATTTTTTCCAACGTGGATATCAGAAAATATCTGCTTCGTTCTGGTTACAGACACGAAGTAGATATAACCATGCATTTTCAAATATTTGATCGCTCTGGATACAGACAGGATATGCAGATATGGATATGCATTTTGAAATATCAGTTGATACGGATAAGGATGCAAGTTTTGATTTTCGGATACGGGATACCAGTATAATATCCAACTCTGTTTGGATTAACAACCCTACCGATTCTCATATTCTCCAGTGATGTACGTTCCTCTTTTCATTGCTAGGTACAAATATGTTTTCAACGATGTTAACAGCACCGTGAACGATCTGCTTGAATTTATTGTGCTTAATTGTAGAGCTAACACATCATTGACTTCTACTTAGTTGTAGATCAATAGTTATAACCTATGAGTATACATTATATTTGTAAGTTGAGCAACAAGAATAATTGTATTGATTTCAGAACTATATGCATAGCAGAAGCAAATGATAAACTATAATAGCTACATACATCTTCCATGCCAACAGCATTAGTTGATCACCCAACAGCAGTGGTCAGATGAAACTAAATTAAAAATAGAACAATAAAAAAAAATTATAATTAGAAATTATAATACATACGGTCCACACGTTTTTTTACAACCAATTGTTATGTCCAATTGAAACCATGGCTCAACTTTTGAACATGCAAATTCAAACAAAGACTGGTGATCCATCTTTACTAGCATCCAGTAAACATAATGCCACTCTTTCTCTTTCATAGAAAAAGTTGACCATTATTTACAAGAGAAAGAGGGAGCAAGAGGTCAAATACTCATATTGCATGCTCTGATAGCCAAAATACTGAACCTATACCCCAACCACGGACAATAGTAGTTCCACTTGAAGTTGATATACGTACAAAGGTCTATGTTCACTGACGAATTTAAATTTGGTGTTGCATCTTTCTACATATCAGGTATGTTTTTTTTTTAGTTTATCTATTGTGTATAGATATGTAGAGAGTGCGCGCGCGCACGTGTTATGTGATATGGTTTTAGGTGGAGGAAGAGGACCTAGTATTTGGGACACTTTCACACACCAATGGCCTCATATGCTAAACAAATGATGTTAACAAATAATTTGAAGCCTCATAAAATCTATTGGAAAAATAACATTTCAAAAATATTCCTGTTTAATGATAACTACTAATTCTAGAAACATATGCGTATTATATGTTATTGGTACTTTTTCATTGTTCAGAGCATAAAGGTATCAATAATCGTCGTACAGATAAAATCGAGGACATGAATATTGGAGATGCTGCTGCAAATTCGTACCATGGATACAATGTAAGTAACTGAAATCAGAAAAGTATGGTGTACTGACATGTCCATAAAACATGTAATGGAGAAAGTTATGATTGTCAAATGTTTGCAGGATGATGTAAATATGATGAAGGAGATTGGAGTTAATTCATACCGTTTCTCAATCTCCTAGTCAAGAATTTTGCCAGGTTAAAACCAATCCACTTTATTTTAAGTGAACCTGCAAAAATGAACAATAAAAATGATGATTATTTAACCAAAAAAAGGAAAAGAAAAAAAAAAGAACACAAATTTGAAGCTCATGTGTCACAGCAGCTACACAAAATTCTAATTTGACTTAGTCTAATGTTGATCCGTTAAAACAGATGGCACCTTAAAATGAGGAATAAATCAAGAAGGAATATTGTATTACAACAATCTTATAAACAAGCTAATAAAGAATAAGACAAATCTGAAATTTAGGGTTTTCCTCATCCATGGGGGAAAATCCCTCTCCCCATAGAAATCTCTCTCATATCTCACTCTCTCAACATCTAAACAGACCACCTGAATCTCAAATCAGAGAATCAAGCAATGGAATCATCATAGATGATGATGGATTCCAATTAGTTCAATCGAGATCACAAAAGAAACGACAACCCTATCAACCTGGCTATCAGAAAAGTCTGAAGGGTAACAACGCGCAATTGAAGAAGACAGATGGTCTGAAGTCAACCATCCCTTCTCCGATCATGAGAAATCAAGCGTATCATACAAAGAAACCCATCAGTTTTTCTCTGAATAAAGCACAGGGGCAAAAATCTTGGGCCGAAATCGTTTCTGAGCAATCTAAAGAACCAAATGATGATGAATGCAATCTTGAAACCATCGCTCCCATCACAATCAATAGTAAGAAATATGGTTTGATAAAAGAATCAGTTTGTAAAAGGGCTATTGATTGCTGGAGCAATTCGGTGGTGGTTTATGTTGTTGGTACTAAACCATATTATATGTATTTCAAATCTTATATACAACGTGTATGGAAACCAGTCGGTGAATTTGAAATTTTCACCAGAGAAAATGGGTTCTTTATTGTGAAATTCAAAGATGTTCAAGATTGCAATTCAGTCATTCAAAATGGCCCTTATTTCTACAATGGAAAGCTCATCATTTTGAGAAGATGGTCTGAATCCCTAAAATTGGATAGAGATCTCCTCAGTACAATGCCGATATGGGTTAAATTACCCAATGTTAACCTCAAATCATGGGATCGTGAAGCATTCAGTGTTATGGCTAGCATTATTGGAAAACCCATAAAGATGGATGCAGCTACCACCCTGAAAACGAGATTGAATTATGCTCGCATTCTGGTGGAGGTATCTGCAAATGATGATCTTCCTCAAGAGTTAAATCTTACTTTATACAACGGGGAAAATATCACTCAAAAAATTGAATATGAATGGGTTCCACCAAAATGTAGTATCTGCAAATGCTTTGGACACACTAGAGAGCAATGTGTCTCAGTTCAAAGATGGATACCCAAAGATCACAATCAGAATAAAGATATGGCTACTGATCAAGAAAAAGATTCAGATAATACAATCCAAGAAATGCATCACATTGAAGAGACTCTAAAGGAATCAAGAATTCAAAAATATAATGATCGAATCAACCAGAAAGGTATCATATCCAATCAAGAAACTGTATCTCATTTGCTCACTGATCAAGAGGATCAGATCCTTGCTTCGGAAGTTCACCATTTTAAAGACAAAAGAGAAAACACAACAGATAGTATGCAGGGTAATTCAAAAGAGGGATTAAGCAACAAAGAGGTCTTTAACTCTGAAATCCCTCCCATTTCAGAGTTATGTTTAATTACAAACAATCTCAATTCAGAAGCATATAATATCCTGCATTCGAATCCCAACCAGCAGCCATAATGTAATATGGAGAGTGAATCTCCACCAGAATTTGCTGCAGAAGTTGAGGACATTGTTGGCATCCACTCAACCTTGCCTCGCAATACTGAGGAGTTTGACATCTCTCGAATTCAAATCCCAGAAAGTCATGTTGCATCAACATCTGATAAGGATATGGAGGAACCTGAAAAACAATTTGATATCTCTGAATTGCATATCCCCAAGACTAAAGCTATTGGCAAATATAAGAATCCTAATAAAGAGAAAAAAGCTTTTGGACAAAAATACATATCAATCAATTCAAATTGGAATGAGATGACTACAAGGCTCAAAGCTAAAAGTTCTGAGAAGAAAAAGAAGGGTAAGGGAAGCAGTGTATCAGGTTCTATCTGACACTCTTGTTTTTTATTTTTTCTTCATCAATATATATATATATTTTATGTCTATAATGGCCTGGAATGTCAGGGGTATGAATTCCCCTGCTAAACAAACTGACATATTAACTATGATCAGCATTTACAAACCTACTATAGTTGCCCTCATAGAAAACAAGATGGATGATTCTAATACTGAGAAATTTTGTTTTAAACTGTCAAACAACTGGAAATCCATTAACAATAATGATTGTGGCAGCAAAGGTAGAATCCTTGTCATTTGGGACTCTAATATTTGGAATTTGGGTAATTGCAATAAAGATATTCAGTTTATAGACTGTAACTTCAATAATGCTGGTGGTTTCTCTCTTCAGATTACCTATATTTATGGCAGTAACTTTGAGATAGAGAGAAACAGTTTATGGTCTAGATTAAAAGCTCTTAGTCAAAGTTATGATTTCCCTTGGATTATCTTAGGTGATTTTAATACCGTTTTCCATGTCAATGAAAAATTTGGTGGAAATACTATCCCCCACAGTAAGCTTGAAAGAATCAATAAATTTTTACTTGAACCTGGGCTTATTGAACCTAAGATGAATGGTAATAAATACACTTGGAAATCTGGTAAAGAGAAAAATATTCATTGCAAGCTTGATAGGGTTTTAATTAATGAAAAGTTTTGCAATACTTTTCCAAATTCTTGCTGTTCCACTATAGAGCAAAATACTAGTGATCATACCCCTTTGCTTATGAGTTTTTTTCAAAATCAAACTAATAATACTCTTAAAGCTGCTCCTTTTAGATTTAAAAATGGCTGGGTCTTAAACAATGATTATAATGATATTATTAAAGATTGTTTTACATTCTCTAATAATGGTTCTTATCAAGCCCAGTTCAGTGTTTTTCTTAAAAATACAAAAAATAAGATCAAAGAATGGAATAGGACTAATTTGGAAAAGAATAATTGTTTAAATAAATTAAGGGAAGAAGGTAAACTTTTACAAAAGCTTGCTGATGATAACCCTGGCAATACTGGTATTATTGATAAATTCTTTTCTAATCAAGTTAAGCTTTCACAAGAGCTCCATATAAACACTATTAATTACAAACAAAAAGCTAAAGTTGACTGGCTTACTATGGGTGATGATTGCACCAAATTTTTTCATGCTAAAATGAGCTGCAGAAAGCATATTAACAATATAGGAAAAATTATTGACAGTAAAGGTGACTACATTAATGAATTTGATAAAATTGTCAATGAGGCTATCAGTTACTATTCTCAGTTATACTTTACTGACTCTAATGATATAAATTTTCCTGATTGTGTGTAAGCATGTGCTTAATGATAATGCTGCTGAAATTCTTATGGCCCCTGTTAGTATTGCTGATATTAAAGCTATTATTTTTAATGCTGGTGATAACAAAAGCCCTGGTCCAGATGGTTTCAATGCAAAAATTTTCAAAGTCCATTGGGATAATATCAAAGATCATATTTCTAAAGTTGTCAATGAATTTATGAATGAAGGTAAATTACTTAAAAGTTTTAATCATACTTTCATCACCCTAATTCCTAAAAACAAGAATCCATCTTGTATTGAGGATTACAGACCTATTTCTTGTTGCAATTTCATCTACAAAATCATTTCTACCATTTTAAGTAATAGAATAAAATTATTTCTCCCCTTTTTAATCTCTGAAAACCAATGTGCTTATATTCCTGGCAGACTTATTTATGAAAATTCTTTGCTAGCTCATGAAATGGTTAGGAATTTTAATAATAAAAAAGGGGAAAATATGTGTCTGAAAGTTGATCTCCAAAAGGCATATGACAAAGTTAACAGAAAATTCATTATTCATATTATGAAATGCATGAATTTTCCTTCTAAATTCTGTGAGTTAATTTTTGAATGCATTAATACACCCACCTTCTGTATTCTATTTCAAGGCAAGCCTGAGGGTTTCATCAAAAGTAACAGGGGCATTAGACAGGGAGACCCTCTTTCTTCCTATCTTTTTACCCTAGCTATGGAATATTTTTATATTCCCATTGATATTGAAACTATCAAAAATACTATTTCTCCAATAAATAGAATAAAACCTGTCATTACTCACCTGATTTATGCTGATGATCTTATGGTGTTCTCTAAAGCTAACAAAAACAATGCAGAGGCTATTAGTGAGATTTTTGGAACTATGTACAAATATGCTGGTCTTAAAATTAATGAATTTAAAACAAAAGCATATTTTAGCAAATACTGCAGGTACAAAAAGGAAGTATTGGATGTTCTTAATGTAAGTGAAGGTAATCTCCCTATTAAATATTTAGGTCTTCCTTTATCTGCTAATCATATCAAAGACAGTGACTGCACATATCTCATTGAAAACATTCAAAACAGAATGGAAACTTGGTCATGCAAGCTGTTATCAATTGCTGGTAGAATTGAGTTAATTAAAACTGTTGTGTATGCCATTATTCTATACTGGTTTCAAACTCATCACATCCCTATTGCTACTATTAAAAAAATTGAAAACAGGTGTGCTGATTTTCTTTGGAGGGGTAAATACCATAAAATCAGTTGGGATAAAGTTTGCAAACCCAAAAAAGAAGGTGGGCTTGGTATCAGAAATCTTAATGATCTTAATTTAACTTGTCAATTAAAACTTTTTTGGAGATTTATTAGTGGTGATTCTTTATGGACAAAATGGATGACTTGTAAATATCTTAAAAATGAAAACTTCTGGACTACTTTACATAAAAATAACCACTCAAATGCCTGGAAACAGATTTTAAAATGCAGGGAGTTAGGTAAATCTTTAATTCAAAGAAAGTTCAAAGATGGACATAACACTAGTCTTTGGTTTGACCCCTGGTTTCAAAATGATTCTTTTATTAATAAGGTTGGGTGGGACACTCTAGTTATTTGTGGTGAAGTTAATGCCAGTGTTAACATCATTATTAAAAATAATCAATGGCAGCCTCAACTCCATCCTATCACTAATCCTCATAAAAATTCTATCATTAATTTTCAACTAGATCATGATGCTGATAGTGATTATTGGGAATGGCTAGCTAACAGTAATGGTAAGTTCTCTTTTAAAAAAACCTGGGAACACATTAGAAACAAACAACCTACTGTTGAGTGGCATAATTGCATATGAAACAGGGTAAATAATCCAAAAATGGCTATCTGTACATACTTTGCTATTAAAAACAGATTGCCAACATTGGAAATTACCAATAAGTGGGGTAGAAATACCTCCTCACTCTGTTCCCTATGTAATTTATCGAACGAAACTATGTCTCATTTATTTTTTGAATGCAGTTACAGCTACCACATATGGAATCAAATCAAATCTAAGCTGGGGATGGAAAATTCTAATAGCATGCATCTCGGTCAAATTATCACTGACATCAACAATCATTTCAAGGGAAAATCGCTAGAGAGAGATTATGCGCATATTCTTCTAACAACTACTGTCTATCATCTATGGAAAGAAAGAAATGAACGTACTCACAACAATAAAAAACTTCCCAAAGAGCAGAGATGGACTATTATTGAAAGTGATAGCAATATTATTCTCCAGAAATCAAAAAATAAGATCAGAAATCAGACCAAATTTGATTTTCTGGCGGATTATTGGAACAAAGAGGCTGGCAGCAAGCATATTGAGCTATATTTACTCAATCCGAAGGCTTATCAAACTGATACAAGCAGCATTCAGAGACCGAATCATGACAATTTTGGGCCTTCAACCAATCGCCTTTCTGTTGATAACGATGGAGGAAGCAGATCTACAAATCTGAGTTGTGCTAACATCAGATCTGCAGACCATAGCTATACTAATCACTACTTCGATTCGAGACATCATATTGGATCCAACACTGCTGATAGTAGCATGCGTAGCAAATTCAACCAAAGCCTCTCTTATTGGGAGAGAGGCGAGAGCAGCAAGGAGACGAGATAGGGAAATCTCTGATTCGCCTCCTCTCGTCGCCATGATTTTATTTTTGTGTAATTGTTTGTTGATGTCGGCTGCCCTAATATGTTAGGGTTTTAAGTGATGGTGTGGTGCGGATTGTTTTCTTTCGCCTGTGTTTTTTCTTATCTGTTTTGGGCTGGGCCCTTTAACCTTTTTCAAAAAAAAAAAAGCTAATAAAGAATGTTGAGTGCTTAAAAATTTAAGTATGGTTCACAATAGATATGTAATTCACATTCTAGGTATAACGTCATATGTTACACTCTTCCATTGGTAGGTCCCCACAAGCTTTGGAAGATGAATACAGCGGTTTACCTTGTAGAAAGGTCGTGTAAGAATTTAATTCACATGGAGCACATTAACTTATCTTAATCTCCGTTGTTATATAGTTCTCATTTAGAGTAGTACAAGAAAAGAAAAATGAACCTGTTTCATATACTTCATTAAAATATACCCATCAACCTTTAACTAAAGATCATAGATTCAACACAGTGCTACAAAGTAAGATGTATTGTATTATTTTTCTTCACCAAGGATGATTTCATAGACTATGGCCAAATTTGCTTCTGAGAATGTGGGGATAGTGTCAAAGATTGGATTACACTGAACGAGCCATGATCATTCAGTACCTTAGGCTATTCACTTGGTGTGCGTACAGCTTTCCTGAATGTCCTCTTGGAACTTTTCACACTGAACCTTGTATTGTTGCTCACTTCCAGGCAATTTTTCTCTAAGTTAAAGAATTATATTCTCGACTAGAAGTTGATGCATCAATAGATAACCAAGAGTCCGTTTGGCAACAAACTTCTTAAAAGGAGTCTCAACTAGTAACTGTTAGGTAGTTTTAAATGTTTAAGTTATAGGTAGAAGTGTGTGGATGTGTTTTGGATTTTAAGTTAAAATAAACAAATTAACTTGGTCAAAACTACTCATGAAATTTTTTCATAACTTCAAAAAAAAGGGTTGCTTCTCACGTTTTTACTTCCAAGTGACTTTTGTAAACTACTTACAAGAAGTTGTCAAACAATAAAATTGGATTAAATTACTTAAAAGTATTTTTGATAACTTATAAGTAGGTGTGAAACATGCGTTAAATAAAATAATCTTGCTTATATTTTTAACTTTCGAAAATGATGTGCTACAAGGGATCAATAAATGGGAGATGGTGTTAGGGATCCCGAAGATATAGAATTAAAGTCCCACTTTGGAAAAAATAAAAGAGTTGTACATATTTATATATCATTTCTCATCAATCAATATTGGCTCTTCAAGTTAGATAATTTTGTACGAAGAGGAGGACCTATATAACCATACTTTAACAAACACGTGTCACCCGCTCGTATCAGGTCGAGTCCAATAAGAGTGGACCGTGTTACATTTTTGTTGAAAAAAATAAACACTTTTTTGTTAAAATTTAATTGCAAAATAACTGTTGCTGAATTTCCAGCAGACATGACTATTGCGAATAGCATTGCAAATAACTGATTGGTTCAAACGTACAGACACGACCTTTCGAAGAGGCGTGACTGTTGCAGAAGAAGATTATAAAAGGGGAGAATACTGATTACATTCTCACTCCTTTTTCCAATCATCTTCTTCCTCTTTGTTCTGTTCTCAAAACCAACCAAATCTCATACCACAGAGTCATCATACTCATCACAATCTAGTACAAAACATCATCAGTTGTATCTTGGAAGACTCAAAAAGTCTTAGGAAAATTGTTAGGCAAACCTCTCAGACGAAATTTCCTACAATCGGTTACATTGTTTTGTTTATACTATTTCTGCATTGCATTGTCTTTTGTTGTATCAATTCATGTTCTCTTTTCTACACCATTGTTATCACTGCACTCTTATAATTGTGTTTGTGTATCTTAGTGCACGAAATATGTGCATCTGTGAGCATTGATTATCGCTGTTTATTACTATTTCTGTAATTAAGAATTTACATCTTAAGACTTTTTAGTTTTTACTGAAACAGAAATGACAACAATTGAGTAATCAGCAAAATCTGTTGCTCACAATAGAGCTGATCCAATTCAGAAGAAATGGTTATGATTTTCAGACTTGGAAAAATCAAATGTTGTTCTATCTAACTACGCTAGGAAGGTATCTCGAAGAGGAAAAACATGTGCCAAAATTAGACGAAACTAAAGAAACACACAAAGATGTGTTTTAAGTTGTTGATGCATGGAAAGATTCGGATTTTCTATGCAAGAATTACATTCTAAACTGTCTGAACAAGATGTTGTACAAAGTGTATCAGTCTCATCGGACAACAAAGGCTCTCTAGGATGCATTAGCCGCAAAATACAAGACATGGAATGTTAGTCTGAAGAAATTCATTGTAGACAAATTCATGGACTAGAAGATGATAGACTCCAAACCTTTGACTAGTCAACTACATGAACTACAAATTATCGTTCATAAACTTGAATCAGAAGGCCATAAAGTTGAAGAATCCTTATTGGTTGAAGAAATAACAGGAAAGCTGCCTCCATCATTGAAATACTACCTCAACTATCTGAAGCATAAAAAGAAGATTTCTTTACAAGATCTCGTTGTTAGATTGAAGATAGATGCAGGAAACTGCAGGATTACACAACAAAGAACGAGCAGGCATTTGTTACGGAATGGTCAAAAGAGAAAGGAAAATTCAACAAAAACAAATAGAAGAATTTCTCACAGAAGAGGAAAGCGCCAGAAAAGAAATTCAACGAAAATAAGCAGTCCAAGAAATTTAATGGCAACTATTGGGTTTGTGGCAAGATGAGACACACCGCTAAAGATACAAACACAAGAAGGAGAACAATTTAAAGGCAAATATGATGGACAACATGGAAGTGGATGAGTCCAACTTTTCTGGAGTTGTATCAGAATGCAATTTGGTTCAAAATCCTACACAGTGTTGGCTTTTACACATGTGCTACTCGACATGTATGTTCTGATAATCCATGTTTTTCACTTGCAACAAACTCGATCAGAGAAAAAAACTCTACATGGATAATTCTGCAGTTTCCATGATTGAGGTCACCTTTGGAAAAACTATAGATTGAATGATGTGCTTCATGTTACAGACATCCGCAAAAACCTAATCTCCGGATCTGTACTGTCAAAGAAGGGATTCTGAATGGTATTCGAGTCAGACAAGATGGTTTTGCCTAATGCTGAAATTTATATAGAAATATGATATTTATGTAATGGCATGTTTAGGACAAATGTAACCGTAGTTGGTGAAAATAATATGTATTCTGATTATGAAATAAATAAAATTGAAGTTTATTATTTGGTCGTGCATGAAACCTTATTACAGCAGAATAGATTAAGACACATAGATTTTCGAAAAACGAAAAAACTTGCAAAACTTCTATTAATTCCAAAATTTCAAGTAGATAAAAATACAAATGTGAGACATGTGTATAAGCGAAAATGGTCAAAAAACCATCATACTATTAATGGGAGTACTGAACCATTGAAAATGGTTCATACTGACTTATGTGATTACAAATCATTGCCTACTAGAGGTGGAAAAAAATTATTTTATCATATTCATTGATGATTATACATGGTATTGCTATGTATATATTTTTTATAAAATACAAAGCCGTAGTAGTAAATCAACTTAGCAAAAAGATCAAGGTATTGAGATCGAGGTGGAAAATATGAATCACCATTTGAACAAATCTATGCAGAAAGTGGAATGATTCATCAAAGAACAGCCTCTTATTCACCATAACGAAAAGACATTGCCGAGAGAACGAATAGAACGCTATAAAACATGGTTAACGCTTGGCCTACCAACGAACTTGTGGGGGTAAGCTCTGAATATGTTTAATCACATACTAAATAGGGTTCCACATAACAAAACATGAATAATTCCACATGAGTTGTGGAAAGGACACCTACCAATTTTCAAATACCTCAAAGTGTTGGGGTGCTTGGAAAAACTTTCAGTTCCCCCTTCCAAGAAAGTCAAACTTGGACCAAAAACTGTTGAGTGTTACAATCTAGAACCCGTCGAAAATAGTAGCGCATATAGATATCTAGTCTTTAAGTCTGATATAAATGACATCAGTATAAATACAATCATGGAGTCAGGAGATGCCTCATTTTTTGAACATGTGTTTCCACACAAAAATAATCAAACAATCATCCCTAAAAGGACAATAGAGGAAAGGGATAAAGTACACGAAGATGAAACTCATCTTGAAAAGGATGAAATTGAACCAAGAAAAAGCATAAGGGCAAAAACTTCCAAGTCTTTTGGCTCAGAATTCTTAACTTACATGTTAGAACATGAACTTCAAACTTATAAAGAGACAATGTCATCTTTAGAATCTTCATGTTGGAAAAAAACAATCAAAAGTGAGATTGATTCTATTCTAAGTAAAAGAAACATGAGAATTAATTGACCTTCCACCTGGAATAAAACCACTTGGTTGTAAATGTATCTTCAAGAAGAAGATGAAACCAAATGGCAGAATCGAAAAATATGAACCAGATTGGTAACCAAAGGATATCGTCAAAAATAAGATATATACTTCTTTGATACTTGTTCCTCGGTTACACGAATAACGTCTATAAGAATGCTAATAGCGATTGCATCCATCTATAATCTAGAAATTCATCAAATAGATGTAAAAATAGCATTATTAAATGGAGATCTCGATGAGGAGATTTACATGGAGCAATCTGAATGTCTTATTTTCAAGGAAAATGAGAACAAATTCTATAGATTAGTCAAATCAATATACGGACTCAAACAAGCTCCAAAACAATGGCACGAAAAGTTTGATAGTGTCACGATGAAAAATAATTTTCATATAAATGAATGTCATAAATGTGTTTATAACAAACAAGTTGGACGATTAAGTGTGATGATTTGTCTATATATGGATGATATGCTAATCTTTGGTCGCAACATTAAAGTTATAGAGACGATAAAGAAAATGTTAATCAACAATTTCGATATAAAAGATTTAGGAGTGGCAAATGTTATTTTGGGAATTAAAATAATAAAAATATATAATGGAATTGAATTGTCTCAGTCACACTATAGAAGATGTGATTGAAAAATTCCAAAATTATGGAATCAAAGGGGTAAGAACACCTTTTAATCCATCGGAAATACTGCACAAAAACACCAATGAGAGTGTAACGCAACTGGAATAATCTCTTGTAATAGGATTTTTAATATATCTTATAAATTGCACAAGACCGAATATTGCGTATGCAGTAGGTCGACTAAACAGACATACAAGTTACTTAGGGAAAGAACACAAGAAAGCACTAATGAGAGTGTTGAGATATTTGAAGAATACCATAAATTTTTCGTTACATTATGCAATGTATTTTGTCATCTTAGAAGGATATAGTGACGCAAACTGGATTTCAAATTCAGATGAATCCAAATCAACAAGTGGTTATGTCTTTACCCTCGCTGGAGCACCAATGTCATGGAAATTTACTAAACAAACATGCGTAACTCGATCCACTATGGAATCTGAGTTCATCGCATTAGATAAAGCATGTGAAAAAGCATAACGCTTCGTCAATTTTTAGAGGATATTCCATTTTGACCCAAACCTTTAACGATTATATGTGTTTACTGCAATAATCAATCAGCGTTAAGTAGAGCGCAAAACTTTGTGTATAATGAAAAATAACAACACATACGTCGATGTCGTAACACAGTTAGGCAATTACTCTCAAATGGAACTATTTCCATTGATTATGTAAGAACTATGATAACCTAGCGAATCTATTTACTAAAGATTTATCAAGAGAAATAATTGACTGCACATCGAGGGTAATGAGTTTTAAAGGCTAAAACAAAAAGAGTTACCTTATATGAAAACATATCCTATCGACCGGAGATCTCGGACTACGATCAATAGGAAAATCAGTTCCGAGTAATTCAAGAAGTTATTCATTTGTCTGGACTTAGTCCTACTCCATTGTTATGGTGCACAATAAAATGCATACCTACAGAAGTATTAAAAGGTTAAGTTGTGTTTTTAATGATGTCTAAAAAGTGGAGTATAAGTAGGATACTCTTTATGGAAATGTGATCCGAGTCGGCTCCATGAGAATTTTAAGGCTTAAATTCTCTGAATACACTCACAGAAAAAGTTTTGTTCATGACCAAATGAACATAACCAATAGATTGGATGTGGAAGAAAACAATGCTTTGTAAAACTTATTGTCCAGTTATACATCAACGGTTGACGGTTCAAGATGAAATAATTCACCGATTAGCCAAGTATATCCGATAAGTTTTAAATAGAAAAAGTTTAAAGTGAAATATCTACCTATCCTCAATATAGCATTTTATTCATATGTGATATTCCCCTTTGTGTATGGGAGACATACATCGTCATTAATGTTGGGGATTTCTAGAGATCCTTTGATTGAAGATATAGAATCAAAGTCTCACATTGGCAAAAATAAAAGATGAAACAATAGTGGAAAACGACTGTTGCAAATAGCTATTGCAAAACGACTGTTGCGAAATTTTCAACAGACATGACCGTTGCAAATAGTGTTGCAAATTACCAACGGACATGATCGTTGCAAATAACTGTTCGGTTCAAACGAAAACCTTTCGAAGAGGTATGTCCATTTGAGAAGAAGACTATAAAAGGGAAGAATACTGATCACATTATCACTCCTTTTTCCACTCGTCTTCTTCCTCCTTGTTATGTTTTCAAAACCAACCGAATCTCATATCACAGAGGTATCATGCTCATCTCAATCTCGTGCGGATCATCGTCTATTGTATCTTGGAAGACTCAAAATAAAGTCTTAAGGAAATTGTTACGGCAAACCTCAAACGAAATTTCCTTATAACAAGTTAGATTGTTTTGTTTATACTATTTTTGTATTGCATTGTCTTATGTTTTATCAATTCACCTTCTCCCTTCTACTCCATTGTTATCATTGCACTCTTGTAACCGTGTTTGTGCATCTTTGTGCATGAAATCCGTGCATCCGTGAGCACTAATTATCGTTGTTTGTTACTATTTTTGTAATTAAGAACTTACAGATAGAATTCGTAATAACTTATATAAAATTACGCTTTAAATAGAATCCGGGGGTTATAGGTGTCATAAGTTGAAGTGGACAGACACAACTCAATCTTCTCAAGAGTTTATCGGTCCACGAGGTTCTTCTGAGTATAGTTCAAAAAAATTATGCATTATTTAAAATGTGCAAGCTTGTTCTCACATGTTGAACCTTTTTATTTTAATCCTGAACAAAGAGGAAAGATTGGAATCAGTCTATTTCGCATGTGGTATAAGCCATATTCAAATTCAATAGCAGATAAAGGAGCAGCGCTGACAGCAATGGAATTTGTGCTTGGATGGTCAGTCCGCTATAAAGAAGTAAAGAACGCTTGTAATCATATATTTCTTAAAATTCATATTAAAATTATTGTGTGGACTTTAGGTATATGGAGCCAATAATGAATGGAGAATATCCAGCCTGTATGAGAGATTTGGTCAGAGAAAGGCTTCCGGAATTCACTAAGGAGGAATCAGAGTTGATAAAAGGATCATATGATTTTGTGGTACTTAATTACTACACATCAAGATATGCAAAAGATGAACCAAATTTTGCGCCTAATCTCAGCATCAGTGGCTCCAAACTGAATCAATTATGTATTGTTCAATAGTTTGAGTGTTTTTAATTTGTAATATCTACTGTGATTCAAACAAAGCGTAAAACATGTGAAAATCAAATGCTGTTGAATATTGATTCTAATTTGAGGAAACATACACCATGGAGAAATGACCATTTCGTTTTTACTAACTATTTCATTTGTACGGCGTAGATGCTCATTTTGATTCCTCTTTTGTTTCAAACTAGTCATTTATTTTCACAAAGAATAGATACGCTGTACCAGTTGGTGATTTGGTAAATACAACAACCTCTATTATTAGATCAACTATGTAAAATCTTAAGGGCCCGCTTGGTTCGAAAACAAGTTTTGTAACTTCCTTTTTCAGCTGTATGTTAAAATGCAAGAAAGATGTAAAATTGCACGAAAGTTGAAAAGGGGTGATAATGGTCAATTAAGATAATGGTTTTAGCATATAAATGGAAAACAACTTTTTCTTCTTTTCCGCATTTTGAATAATACCAGAAAGTATTTTCTTCCCTCATCTCCTCCTCTTTGTTGTAATGATTAGGATTACCGTCTCTTTCTTGCTCTTCCACCGCACACATCGAAAATGTAAAACTTAAAACATGTATTTTGAAGCCAAATAGGTCCAAATTTTTTGAACAACTGATCCCCTTTTACTTAATTAGATTTCTACATACTTTGCAGCAAGTTTCATGGATACACATGGCTCCAGATGGATTGAAAGAGTTGTTAAGTTATACAAAGAAGAAACGTAACGATCCTAGGATCTGTATCACTGAAAATAGTCGGTAAACTCAAATGCAGTCACATCAGGAAGTTTGCAGATAACAAAAATTATAGCACATCCTACTATAGATAAGAATTGTTAGTATGCTAGATTGAATAAGAAATAACAAAAAAAATATTGCTCACTTGTATTTGAATTTTATAGTGACTGCTCATCCTGATCACGAACATATGTTATCAAAGGAAGAAGCAACCTCAGATACACAGAGGGTTGATTACATGACTCTTCATCTTGCTTACTACTAGCTGCTATAGAGCAATTTAATACTGCATGAACGACTTTAACCAAAAAAAACAAACAACATTTTACCACAAAATATATCCTTCTCAAGATAAAAGCAATGATTTGGGATAAAAAGAGAAGAGTTACTTGTGTTAATATTATCTTATATGCAGGGAGGGGATTAAAGTGGAAGGATACTTTGCATGGTCATTGGTCGATAACTTTGAGTGGAACAAAGGATACGACGAACGGTTTGGGCTTAACTACATCGACTACAAAAGTGATCCTGCACAAATCCCAAAAAATTCAATCGGTTGGTACAATGCATTTCTCGAATCATAAATTCTGGAGCAGCTTGTATTGATGATCGCCATTTATATAGTATGGTTGTATTTTCCATTTTCAATGTTATCCATCTTCTTGTAAATGCCAATGTATCCTATGTTCCTATATTATAAGAAAGCAATTAATTTCCATTTCTGATAAGAGAACAATTAAATTATCTTCTTGTATTTTTAGTTAGTGAAAACATTCTAGTTTTTAACCGATTATCTCATGTTTCAATTAATTTCCTTTTGTGATAAAACTCACTAAAAAAAGAGGGAAATGAATATAAATAACAGATATATGATCACTTTTTATGACTTTATGTAATGAAAATTAACCTCAGTATGAAAGAAAAAATGAATACTGACGTAAAGATAATAACTTGAATAAGAACTTTAAGTTACAAGGACTTTAATGTAATATGATTGAAGAGAAACAAGAAAATAAATTTTGTATACCTTACTATCGTTTATTACATATACATACACACACAATATATGTGTGTGTATGTGTATACGTGTGTGTTAGTGTGTGTGTGTGCGCGCACACACACATGTATGTGGATATTGATTACAAAAAATTTAGCTAAGTATTTATTAGAAGAAATTTTGAATTCAATATCTCATGTTTCACACATTTGACCAGATAAATAGTTTGTAGATTTAATTTCAAATATTCAATGAAATTGTGATAAACAAATTATCTGAAACTAAAAGTGTGAAGCAATCGATCAACATATTTCATGCATAATAAAACTTTGTAACAAATATCAAAACGTTCATTTATAATGAAAGCATAACACATTGAAAATTTAATAGACTAACTAATAGATAATACGCACATGTGTTTTTTACTTTCATAAAATTTTGATTTTTGAAGAAAAGCTATGTGTTGAAAATAAATTAATTTTAGAGAATTAGAAGGTAAAATTGTTAAAAATATGAATGATAGAAATTTACTTTAACGTATCTTTAAAGAATTAAGCATAAACTTGAAAATTGTTATAATCAATGAGAGATTATCAAATTTTTATACTGTATACTTATTTAATAGATGTACACTCTACTCTTAGTGCGTGTTTTGGGAACCGTGTAGCAGGGAACTTTGTATATTCTCCACATGAATCATGATAATTTCATGAGAAACAATAAAATTTCTCAAATTCTATATCATGATTATCACCAAAGTATGTTCAAAAAAAATTTGTGTATGTCATGAAACCATATTTTAGTTCATATGCATTTCTTATTGTTTTTCAATGATGGAAAACTATAAAATATGCACTAAAATCAAAATCAAGTGCAAAAAGTTTACATAGACTTAAAATGATTGGGAACAAAAAAAATTAAGCTAAGTTTGAAGTATTTAAATTGTTAAATAATATCAGCATAATCGAAAGCAATAAATGAACATAATAAATAATAAGTGAAATGGTTGTAATTTATTTTTAGACAACGGTGTTATTGGGAATATGCTACAAAAAGCAATCAGCATTTCAAAAAAGCAAAAAATTATGGCTGAATCATTTTAGTGAATGGAAGTGATCAATCAAAATCACCTTTCTAAAACAAACAGTTTGTATACCGTTGATCACTTATTCCAATCAGCATTCAAACTTTTTTCACCCAATCAAACGAAGTCACAGTTTCTTATGTAAAACCTGAAGTTTAATTTTTTTTTATTGAACCTAAGTTTTGGTTTGGTATTATTTCGGTCGCTACTAAACCGAAATGCAACAACAAGACTCTCGGTGTTTCGGTCGAAACCACAAACTTTAATATCGAGTTTGAATTTCAAATTCAAAAGGTAAAAAGGTACAAATAAAAATAAAGCAAGAGCTGGGAGTCTTAGTTGAGAAAACATTGCATCAAAATTATTCGAAGTTGTCAATTTTAAAATGGATGGTGGATATTTGCTTTTTTATAATTTAGAATTAGTTAAATTAATTGGTTCAACCCCACAATGATTTTAGAATAATATCAATACTCATTTTGGTAAATTTTCTCTTATATGAATAAGACTTGATTAAGCTTATTGTATTATTGTTGATGATTCACGTTATCTTTGATTGGATGGTGCCATAGTTATGAAAGATGCGCTACAGCAGACGTCATGGCACATGGTGCGGCGTTTGCACCTTTCTTTCACATGGCATGACGCACATGAAAAGGCACGGCGAATGGAACTTACGGCGAATAGTGTAGGCCGCAAAAACGGTGCGCCTTTTTGCAATTTTATTGTTTTTTACTTCTTTTTTATTTATTTTTTAATTTTCACAATCCAAACTAAGCTCCAACAATAGATGAATGTATTATATAATTTTTTATACAATGATACGATTAAACTTCGAACTAATCTTCTAAAAACTTGGAACGATGGACAATTGGTATCATGATCCGCAATTTCAAACCAAACCGATCCAAACATGACTTGAATATGAAGGATCCCAGATCATGTCTAATTGATGAAAAATAACATGAAGAACTGATTCAACTCGAAAGATTAGACAAAAGAGCAAGAAAGTATACATATTTTTAGTGTTTTACCCAATTGGAGGCAAACCGATACAATCCGATCCGAATCAAACCTCGGGTCATGTTAAAGATTTAAAATATACTGGTTAGACTCGACAAAACCCAACTCAAAAAAATCGAGACAAGCAGAGTGCGGTCCAGATACTACCCAGTGGATCTAATTACCATCGTTGCGCAGAACAAATAATCTCGTCGCATTCTCAAAATTAATTTCAAACGAACTTCGAACTATTTGTTCTAGTTATCGTTGCACTGAACAAATAGTCCCGAATGGATGTTTTTTAGTCTTCAATGAACTTCGAACTGTCTGTTCCTATTATGGTTGCACTGAATAAATTTTCAATCGACATGAGACAAACAAGGAATCTTATGAATCCCATAATGCAGAAATTGACCCACAAAATATGATAGCTGAATCAAATTTAGATTTCTACTCTATCGTAATATATACTATTATCTTAGGTTTTAGTTTTAAAGACTATACTTGAAGGTCTATGCTTATGACGTTATATTTGATTATATTTTTTGCAAATTGTCAAAAAATCTTTATAACATATGCTAAATATGAATTACAGTGGACTTTTTAAATTAATTATTACCAGTATGTTAAGCACGTCCATTGGACGTGTGCAAAGAAAACTGAGAGCTAATTTTTGTCGTGTGCAATGAAAATTGTGAGCTAATTTATTTATCGTGAAATAATGACAATATGCAGAGATAATATAGGACAAAAATAGATATGCGAGTTAACTTCTTTTTATTGTGAATTAGCACGAACAAATACATACAAAACTCATTGCCAAATTTTTGGATATCAATTTGGTTTCTGCGAAATATCGAATGAGAGAAATATATTATCTAGATTTACACTCATAAGCTTGACATAAAAGCATGAACTAATTTTTTTTAACTTATTTTAAATACTATGGATATTTATAAATTTATATAAAACAAAGGTTATAAAATCAACATGCACTCATCATTCAATTTGTCCACAGCAGTACTATCTAGACACTCAATCTTCAAGATACCCAGCTTATTATCCTGCACCTAATCCTCACTCAGTTATTGCCTACAGCTCTTTGTTGCTGCCCACATTCAATTCTATCAAGACTCCCAGCTGTTATTTGGCTAGTGTACTAAAACAGATAGCAAGTAACTATAAACTCGTCGAACAAGTTTATCAATTAGAATTCCACTACGCTGGAATTCTGTATTAGATAATTGTAACTATAAGTTACATTGTAAATAAATTACAACCACAACGTTATACTATTTATAGAAACAACACAACGTATAAACGAAAGATTATAGAATAAACTAGAATCTAACCAGATATCATCTGAGGCTTGTCGTAACAATTTCCTTAAGAATTTTATTTCCAAATTCCCCCAAGAGACAACAGACGTATTCTGCTCGAGATTGTAGTGAGTATATCACTCTATGATTTAGAGTATAGCAGTAGAAGAGAAGAAGATTTGGATTTCTAAAAATGAGTGAGGAAAGTGATCAGTTTTCCTTCTTATTTATAGTTGGTCCGTATCTCTTCCGAACGGTCGTGTCTGCACCTGTTCACGTCCAGTTTGTAGTAAAAATACGAGTATATATTAGACCCAAACCCAAACCCAAGCCCGGTTCGATTCGGTCGATCGGACGGCGGCGGTGGCGCGCGCGTGTGATGGTGATGCATGATCTCCCTCCTCACAACGAAGCATACATTTGGGAGCCCCAAGCCCCCAACCTCCTCATGAGAAAGCCATATGTAAACCAATATAGCTCTCAACAATTTGGCGATGTGGGACTTTGTATATTTCAATTCATTCTATTTCTTAAGGAATTCCAACACCAGCAACTGTCCACATGCAGTACTACTAAGCACTCATGCGTGCAATCCTATTTAGCTACCGACTACAGCTCTCTTTTAGCTTCATCACTCCAACAATACTGCATATCAGCGCTTATGCTTCATTGTATTTGGTTTTCCATCATAGCTCAGCTGCCATAGTGCACAACGGATCCCTCTTGCCATCCTTTCACTCTATTTGAGTGTATCAATTTCTATTTGCTGATTCAGCTCTTCATTCTTTATAAAATATTTTTATTCTGTCTACTCCAGTTTGTTCATCATCAGAGTGATGATCTCGTACATTTGTAATAATTAATTCTCATAAACTCTTGTATGAACTTTGGTTTTTGGTCAGTAAACGTGAGTGCTCTCCTGGCAATCTTGATCGATTTTGTTTCGAGTCTGCAAAAAGAATTAGCTCTCAATATGTCAATCTCAGTAGTTCTTCGAATCTGTATGGTTCCCTACACCTACAAAGAATGTTGTGCTGAAAGAAACCTACACGTGTAAAGAGAGAAAGGTACCGATGCTTAGATTAATGTACAACATATCGATGCAGGGAGTCCTGAGTGCAAAAAGAACATCAATTTACTTCTAATATTTGCAGCTAGTTGAATTTCTGAATAGAAAAGGGAAATAAGATCAGAAGAAATACCTACCTTTAGAGTTCTATGCTTTTGCTAAACAATATTTAGCTCCTTTAATGCAAACTCTTGCTCATCCTATATATAAATAACAATTAGCATGGACATGTCATGTGATTATATATATATATATAGAAATTACAAAACCTGTTAACAAACTTTACGGTGAATTATCCACTATCAGTATGGTAAGAGGAAAAAGTACGTAGAGCTTGATTTCAAAATCCTTTGGTTTTACTCAATTGATTAAAGATGATACTGTGAAATTTATTTTATATATAACATTTAACTTATTATCAACGACCAAACCACATTACGTAATAAATTTTAGTTCCAAACACCAACTAAACATAGATATTCAAAATTTTAGTACAATCAAGCTATTAAGCACAAAATCCATCACTTCAGTTTTCTTATTGTTTTCAACGTAGGTAGGCAACTTAACTTGATGCTTCTTCATAACCTATCTTTGTTTTAGCACATCTTTCTTCTTCCATTCTAAAATCCAGAAGAAAAAAGGTCAGCAGTTACATAATAATGAAAGAAAAGACATTAACTTACATTCCCAAATGGGAAATATTATGATCCGTACCTATATATATATATATATATATATATATATATATATGATGGAAAGTAACACTTTAACAATTCGCATGTATTTAATCCCACCTTAAGTTTTTCATCACTTTCAACAATGACAATACGTAGAGAGAAAAAAAGCACACTTAATTTTAGAAAGTAATCCAAGTCAACCTTAAATCAATGATCGAATAGATATAAAATTATTTTCCCTACATATACTGATTGATTGGAATTTGAATACATCCACATAATTCGAAACAGTTGGTAATGCTAATTCGACATACAAACTCACATACAAACATCTAGAAAAAAGAAAAGAAAAAGGCCTAAACATAAAATAGGAGATAAAATCAGTTAAAGGCCAACTCACATCAGCTTACAGAGCTCAGCAACAACAACGGACAAACTGATAAACATCAACTTTTTTTTGGCAATAAAATACTTTTATCAAAAAATTTCATCACTTTATATATGTAGAACAGTATATTATCTACACTAACTAACACAATTTTATCAATACCATTATCACTGAAGTTTTAAAGCTTACAAAGATGAATAAAATTTGAAAGTGAATTCAATACCTTTATGGGTGCAGCGACGGGGATGAAGAGTTGAAATCTAGCTCTGCAATTCCAAAGAAAAAGCAAGCAAGTAGCCTGAGACAATAATGGGCGAACACAAATTCAACATAAACGTGCATAATTTGAGAAACCCTAATTTTGATGTGGAGCTAGCATCCTGCGTTGGGAAGGAAGGAAGCGAATTCCAGAGAAAAAGCAAAAGGAAGGAAGCAAATTCCAGAGAAAAAGCAAGCTAACCCTAATTTTGACATGGAGTTAACATTTTGCGTTGGGGAGGAAGGAGGCGAATTCCAGAGAAAAAGCAGGCAGCTAGCATTTGGGGAGGAAGGAGGCGAATTCCGTAGAAAAAGCAAGCAACCCGCATAAAGGTACCGAAATCAACAATTTAGAACAGTGAAAATAACGTGGATCCTTGCGTTAGGGAGGAAGGAGGTGAACCGCAATGGGTAAAAGCGAGATATTGTTTCGTACTCTGGCAGAGAGGAAGGAGGGGAACCGCAAATAGAACGTGCATCGTAGAAATTACACAAACGTCCTCATCACGGCAGAAAAAGCAGAAGGTTATTATAGTTATTTCAAAAGCTTCATTCGAGGGTATTCTCATTATATAGCGATATATATTAAGTTTATAAAAAAAAATTCAAAACATGCACAATAAATTAAAAAAACACGCGCCGTTTGCCGCACCATGCGTCATAGCTCCAAGGAGGCTTTGCGCATTTTTGCGCCATGCGCCATTAATAAGTATGGATACTGCTTTGGGTGTGTAAAATCAAACGGATGATAGCATTATTAAGCTTAAAATATGTCACCAAGCTCTATACATCTTCATATTGGATTCTACATTGAAAGTTTCATCTAGCAAGCTATTCATTTTAACACTTAGTGTAAATGCCCGAAAATTTCGATCCCGAAATTTCCAGATAGTTAGTGAAAAGAAGAAAGAGAAAGAGGAAAGAAATAGAAGAAGAACAGAAAAGAAACACACAATCTCACATTCGCAGCGGATAAATATAATATCACATAAATAATAGTTTTACAAGAAGAACTATATCATTACACTTATATCTTTATACATCAGAGTTACATCATTATACAAATACCGGACAATTAAAAACTAATTTGTCCCAGATAAATATAGCGAAACACCTCATACGTTCCTGCCATCCAACTCGTCTCCTGAGCTCCAGAACGACCTTACCTGAAAATCCGTAATACTCGGTCTGACCCGAGCATTACATCAAAGTAACACCCGGGTCAGGCTGGAAACCAACGTGAGTAAACCCATCTAACATAGAATACAACAGCATACAACTCATATAAACCCAGGGTAACTTATATCGATTTACACTTCATAAATTATTATAGACATCAACCATTTCACACATTGACACTCATCCTCCACACGATTTTCGCTATGGTCCCCACAGTAGATCACAGCGACATCGAGTTACACTGTCGTCACAGCATAACCCAAATGCCCCTGTAGGCATCAGCGCCATCGACTTTCGCTACCCAACAATCCTCAGAAACTAGTTTAGTCCGGACTCCTCACAGGATCAACTTTAGAACCCCCCTTGGGGCTCAAGGCAGCACCACCCGGTGGTACTCCTGAGAAGTCCATTCCAAGGGAGTGCCTTTTTCCCCAGAGCCATCATCAAAACACTTTATACTATATATATATATAGTATCTTTAAATCATACACCTACTATGATCTCATACAAAGCTCCTTTACACAAAATCGATTATTCCAAAATCGATAGTTCTCAAACTAGGCTTTCCAAACTTAATATTGATTTTTTTTCCAAAAATCAAAAGCCTTTCCAAACCCATAGGTTCCCAAAACCTTTTTCCAAAATCCTCATATAATCCTTTATATATAGAGATATATATAAAATCCTTTATAAAAATCTTTGGATCATTATAAACTTGTATAAAATCCTTTTATACTTCAAACACTTTCAAAATCCTTTCCTTCTGGCAATAGATTCATCAAGGGGAGTTTTATCTTATAAAACAAAGATATATAACTTTATTTATCCAAAATCAAATATTCAAATTTGATTACTCTTTTCAATATCAATTTCATTCAAATATGTACGATGTACACATATCATCCGTGCGCTATACCAATCTGATCGCTCACTCGATCACACAATTTCACTTCCGAACTAGTATCGTCCACTCGACTTCCTAGTGCGGACTCAGATCTGGTTTCTTGATCAGAAACCGTCATTCTCCTTTCATAGCCTAACTATGATAGAGAACATCTAGAACCAATCAACAATCCTTATCCAGGTTCGCCGTCAAAAATCGAGTGAAAAATCCCACTCGGATCGATATAACTGTTTCGAAATTCTGTGCTCGAATCTGGATCAAATTACTATGCGAATAGAATAACATACGTACACCCTACGTATTTATCTTTATTGGTTATTAGCCAAATTAATTCTCTTTCTATTCATGTTCACTTTGATTTTTATTCACTTACTCAGAATTACTTCAATCCATTTGGATTATCACCTCTATTCTTATCTCGATTGGGTATTTAACCAATAACAGTTTAAACTCCGATCAGTTTATTTAGAAAATAGCTTGAAAAATTTAAAATAGATAAGTAGTTGGAAAATAATTTCTATTTTGTAAAATAGATGTAAAATAATTCAGTAATTGTAAAATAATTGGAAAATAGTTAAATAGTCATAGAAATTTTAAATAATTGCAAAATAGTAATTAGTAGTTGAAAATAGTAATTAGTTTATAAAATAGTTAGAAAATTGTTAAACAGTTTCAAAAATAATTGTAAAACAAGTATAAGAAAATTTGGCTTTTTAAAGGAAAAATTGTATATATAATAAATAGCTTGGAAAAATAGGTTTATATTAAAACAATTTATGTTAAAAATAGTCTAGAGTCAAAACTGTTAAATTCCCAATCTCCATTCTTATCAATTCAATTTAAATTTCCACTTTCATTTAAATTGACCCAATTCCAATCTTAAATAACTTCAATTTCCATTGAAATTGATTCAATCCAAATTCAAGTTGAATTAACCTCAGTTCTTTCCAATTTAATTTTATTCAACCTTGATCTCAAATTCTACTAATTCAAATAAATTTCAATTCATTTCAACTCCAGTTTGAATTAATCCCAATTTCAAACTCTATTTCCAAATCAAGTTGAATTATTCTTAACTTCCTCCCAAATTCAATTCAAATTCCATTTGAATTTAAAACTATTCAACTTTAATTACAATTCCAAATTATTCAAATTAATTTGGACTAACTTCAAATTGAACACACTTCAATTTCAAATCATTCAAATTAATCCAATTCAAATTTCCATTTGAATCTTATACTCATACATCTTCAATCATAATTTCAATCAATTCAAATCAAATTCAATTTGAATTAAATTTCAAATTTTAAACCATCTCGAATTATATAAATTCGAGTTAATACTTCAAATGTTGATTTAAATCTTTTAAATCAATTTACCTTTTTATCCCAACAATGGATTACCATACTCCATTTCTTATTCATTTAAATAAATCTAATTCACAACTTAAATATTTTTAACAACAATAGGATGATATCATTCAATTCATCTTAAAACATCCATCAATTTACAATTTCCAGGTCTCAAACCCATTTTGAGATCTCACAAACTCCCAATTCAGATTAACCTTTTAACTTTCCAAATTAAATCTCAATTTCATTTTGAAATTTCCAAAACAGATTGTTCATTCAAACTTATTTAACTTCCTTCGAGTTAAATTCAATCAATCCCGATTAACCTCACTCAAACTTGAATTCTCCATTTCAACTTTCAAAATTCTAAACTTCACATTAATAATTTTTTCCCATTTATAAGTTCAAAACTTATCACTTGGATATCACATCTTATTCCAAATTCAAAACTCAATATTTAGAGTTTATTTCAAACCAACTTTGATATTATGTATATCCACATATATACATATTAATTTCTTTTACATACCAAGTTATACTTTAAAATTTTAAACCACCTTTGGTTTTTAATTCAAACAAATTTTCTTTAAAATTTTCAAACATTTCTTATTTTTAAAATAAGATCATATTCAAAGTAGTTTGAATAATATTATTTCCTTTAACATTTGAAACCAATTCAAAATTTTAAACTTAGAGATTTAGGACTTCACAATTTGAAACCCACTTTTATTTATATCCTTTCACATTTACAAATTATTTCCTTTTTAAATGGTTACTTCCTTAAAACATTTTATTGTTTATTGAAAAACAATCATTCCATTATTAAACACAATAACCATCTATTTCTTTGGTTTAAAACCAATTCTAATTCATCTTATTTTGAAATACCATTCCAATTCAAGATTTCAATTTTAGTTTGAATCCATTTCAAACTTGTCTTTAAATTCAATTTGGTTGTAATTCTATTATCACTAAATTCTTACTATTACTTTTAATTTAATTAATACTACAACCAATTTCCTTAATATAATAGATAATCTATTTCTAATATAAGATTCATTTACTTTTGAAATCATTGAAAACCTTTATATAAGAAAATAACAAGTACACTCTCTTATATATATATATACTCAACTCATTCTAGGGTACCACTTACCCTATCCTTAATGAGTAATCCCACCAGAGCCAAGGTTCTCGCTTAACCTTCAGCTCTGATACCAAATTGTAACGATCTAAAAATTTCGATCCCGAAATTTCCAGATAGTTAGTGAAAAGAAGAAAGAGAAAGAGGAAAGAAATAGAAGAAGAACAGAAAAGAAACACACAATCTCACATTCGCAGCGGATAAAGTATAAAATCACATAAATAATAGTTTTACAAGAAGAACTATATCATTACACTTATATCTTTATACATCAGAGTTACATCATTATACAAATACCGGACAATTAAAAACTAATTTGTCCCAGATAAATATAGCGAAACACCTCATACGTTCCTGCCATCCAACTCGTCTCCTGAGCTCCAGAACGACCTTACCTGAAAATCTGTAATAATCGGTCTGACCCGAGCATTACATCAAAGTAACACCCGGGTCAGGCTGGAAACCAACGTGAGTAAACCCATCTAACATAGAATACAACAGCATACAACTCATATAAACCCAGGGTAACTTATATCGATTTACACTTCATAAATTATTATAGACATCAACCATTTCACACATTAATTTCTAAGTGCCAAAACTTAGATTTTAAATGGTCCAATTTACTTAAGTCATTCCCCTTCAGCCTATTAGTTTCACGTATCAGATTATAAGAATCGAAGTGGTTTCGGGTATTCACTAATACCCGACTCCGGTCTCTTCGAAACCATTGCCAACTTAACTAAATCATTTAAATGAAATACAATACTACTTTTAATACAGGATGTCACAGTAATTCATCATCAAAAGATAACCACACCTTCACAGTTTAAATTAAACATATCATATCACATAGCATCACGAACCACCTATTAGGGATAACAATTAATCAAAGCTTTCAATATCATTCTATTATCCTTTAATTACATTTAAGTAATCAATCCTTAATTAATTTCACAAACTAATTATCCTCAACCCAATACGGCAATTAATCTTTTATAGATCTCAATTCAATATATGTCATCTAAATTCAGACATTCAATAACCCATCATTCATAAGCAAGTATTATCAATTCATATAATAATTAATTTAATTACTTAAATTAACTCCTTAAGAATCAATCACTTAATCCTGCTTATACAATCATTAATTAATTACTAGCTTTAATTAATTAATTACATTCTTGATTAACTCACTTAATCAATTAATCAATCCTAATCCCAGATTAATTACCCTTTATTTATCAATTAATAATCCTCAATTAACTGTTAATCCATCCTTGATTAATAGATAATCAGTCCTTAATTACCATTTGATTAATCCTTAATCACCATTGATTAATCAATTAATTACCACTTATCAACTTTTTTAATTAATCCTTAATTACGGATTAATTATTTTTTTAAATACTAATTAATAAAACCTTAATTATTAATTAATATAACTTAGTTTACAAGTTAAGCACTTTTTAATTATTAGTTAATTATCTTTTAATTACTTAACTAATTACTTGATTAGTAAACCTTAACCACTTGATTAAATTAAGTTCAATTGCACTTAATTACTTGATTAATGAATCCCTAATCATTAATTAATAATCTAATTAATGATCTTTTAATCACTGATTAATTAATCCTAAATAATTAACAGTTAATCCTTAATCTTCTTTTTTTTCAATCAAGTAAATTATTTTTCCTTAATCTAATTTGAATTCATATTCAATTTCAGATTTTCAAAACTCAGTTTAATTTCAATTTGCATTTTAAACTTTACCTTTAAATTAAAAACAGAAACATGTTTTTCTGTTTTTACTTAAAACCCAAACTAAAATTTTAATAAAAATTAAATGATTTCAAAACCAAGATTTAAACTGTTGAATTCATATTAAATTTCAGATTTAAATCTTAGTTCATATTTTAGTTTGCATAAAAAAAACTTTTACTTCTACTTTTTTTTTTATAAACTGTAGACAAGTTTCTGTTTGTTTTGTAAAAACCTGAAACATACATTAACACGATCCTGCCCCATATTACTTCGAGCTAAAACCTAACCTGCTTCACCTACCACCTATTCTCGAGCAACTTCATCTTCTCCCCTTCTCTTTCCAGCAAGCTAAGGTTTACTTTAGAAATATAAATTAAAATATCAGTAAATACTCACGCACTCATCTCGCACAAACCCGAAGGAAACACCCAAAAAATTCGAGCACGACACGATACAAAGGCCGCACCGAACACTGACACCATCGTTCTGCCGTACACGTGCACGGCGGCACGATTCAACTCTGGCGATCACCATCAACATCGGCAAGTCGCAAAATGTTCTCAAGCTCGAAATCAAATTTCAAATTGCCTGAAAAAAATTCCAATTCGAAATATAGCAGTTCACTCGAAATACTTCAAATACCATCATCATTTAAATCGCGTCGCCACCGCCTCCTAGACCATCGGAGACGCAAAATTTCGTCCACGCCTCGACAACACTCCCAGAAACCCTCCACCAGAGCCTCGAACAACTCGATCGCGATCAGGTGTCAGACCCATCATATTACTGACTCGAACAAAAACCGCGAATAAAACCCTAAAGGCTATTCGTTTGTTTAATTTATACATTAGAAAAATTCTTTAATAATTTTCTCAAGATCCATGATGTTAATACTCACTTCAATTCAAATTCCAACATTTTAGATTGGATGGATAATCTGAAATTGGCAAAAACGTAATTTTTGTTCATATACAAACTGCATCCAAATTACAAATATAAAATTCTTCATTTCCGTTTTAAAAATCATCAATTTCATTAGGAATTCAAAATATGATCTTGAATTAGCTTCTTATAACACTTGAATTTATCAATAAATTTCTTGATTTCCTGTAAAACCATATTACAGTAATATAACTTTACAAAGATGTTTTAAATAGCTTACCTATCCTTGTTTTAGTTTTAATACCTTGTTTGATTTGAAAATTTTAAACTTAACATGGATTAGCAGCAAATAAAGTTGGATTTTGAACCAAATGTTCACCCTGTATGTATTTAAACAGAGAAGATATCATATTCAGGACCTATGAACAACACAGAGCCAACTACATATATTCACAGCATACATTCAGTAATAATCATATCAATTTTTCACTTGTATATTCATGCATGTCTATTCATTTCATATATATTAACATGCAACTAAATCATGTTTTAAAATTTTAAAAGTTACTCACATTTATTTAAGAACAGAGGTAGCATACATTCACTCAGATGTATATATAGAATTCCATCTGAATATGCCAGATTGACTCATTTTTACGTTCAGGCAAACAAATTTCTCAACTTCACTACTAAGTTTATCACATTCATCAATTCATAACAAACTCAATTCTAAAAAGGGTAGTTTTACTCACCTTGCTGATACTTCTGAACAGAGGATAACTTTACTTAATTTGTTTTCTAGGAACTTGAAATTGATTTGCATCCTAAAATCTGTTGTTTGATTATTTTTTTGAAAACTTGATGATGCCCACAGCAAAAATTTCTTTCACTACTGGATGAAAAATTGCTGTTGAATTTCCCATATAGTATTGCATGTTTTCAAATTGAAGTCTTTTTTCTGAGCTGCTAGATTTGAGTTTACAGATCCTTGTTTTATTTTTCTTTTTCTTTTCTTTTTCTTCTCTTTGAATTATTATTATCAAACAAAAGAAGCTAATGACACTTGTCACTATATGTATTATAAATGCTACAAATGTTAATTTCATGTATCATAATACTTACAAATGTTTAGAGCCTTAATTTAATATATTTCTTATTTTATATAAATGTTAATAAAAGCTTTTTAACTTAATTTATTAATTTATAAATACTTATTTAAGTGCATAACAAATTTCCTTAAAGATGAAAGCTTACATGCATTTTAAAATCCAAACATTTTAAATATCTACCCTTTTGAATTTCAAAATTAAATTCAAATACAAATCATATTCAAAAGTCTACCTTTAAAATCAAGTCATATATGTATATATATAACTGCTTATTAAATTTTTTTGAAAATAACAAATTTCATTTATTAAAATCCATATATATTTATATATATGAACAATATATTATTAATATGAGTTGAAATAACCATTTATAAAAGAGATTATCTTATTATTATAATTTTCAAATCATATTTATCAAGAAATATTTAAAATGAAAATAAAACAAACCTTATAATCATTGATCTTAAGTATTTTAAAACTATACAATTATTTTCTTAATATCCTTGAAAAGCTTTATATTGAATTCAAATCAAAATTTCCAAATTAGCAAGATGTATAATAAAATTAGAAAACAAGATTTATTTATTAATCAAATTCAAACCAAAGATTATCTATTTATAATGTAGACAAATATATACATTATAAATAGAAAACAATTTATTAACTTATCCAGATATAAATATTTGTTCAATCTATTAATCAATATCCCATTAACTAACCCAATTATTTATCAATCACATACGTCTAGAATTCTGGGATATCACACTTAGAAATCAATTTGGTTACTTCAAACAGATTTCCACTATTTATTAAAGTCAAGTGCATTATTATACCGTAAATTACAGAATTTGGTTGGTAATATAATGGAGAAACAATCTCCAAGGCTGTTGATGAGTGAAAGTATATGCATATTCATTCGTAGATGCTCCCTCTACCTAACCAATCGATATAAACATGTTTTGTATAAATAACATCTTAATCAACTCTAATAGAAGAATTTATATTTTTCTCTAATGAGGAACAAACAATACATAGTGATCTAGTTTGATGCTGATTATTTCATCATACAGCTTTCATCCAGTTTTATTTTAATAGAGTTAGGGCCAACCTGTTTGAATAGTGGCCAATTACAAATTGGTACCGTAGCTTTTATAGCTCAGTGGTAGAGCGCCAGTCTTGTAAACTAGAGGTCCGTAGTTCGATCCTGCGTGAGGGCAAAAATTTTCTCATTATTACTCTTCTCAATTCTTGACGGACCAAAAAGTCAATACAATGAGAATGTTGCAGCTGGTGATCCCTCTCAGATAAAGGATATCTTTTTGCGGCGAAATGAATTGGAATAGTGTTTCAGTTAAAGAAAGAAGAAGGTATTTTTACATAAAAGCCCAGCATTTGCTTCCGTGATTTTATATTCTGCTGTTTTTGAAGGAAAAATAGGCGACAAAGCCTGCATTCTTCTGTTTCTGATATGACTACAACCAGGGGCAACTCCAGCCTTTAGTTAAGGGATCAAAATTTGAGTGTGTTAGTTTCAATATACATTTTGAGGAAAATTTGCTTTATAGCCACTTAATTAATAAAATAAAAAAATAGCATTTTTGTATTAATTGTTTTACAGGAGTCGCGTGCTCCTTCTAAACATTGAGCTTTTGACTAGAATGAAAACCTTCTTACTTCTATTATATTGTTTTCTTAGAAATAAGTTAATGTTATTCAATTTTTTTACAAGTAAGAAGACAAACTACTCAATCTATCTAACCTACTCATGTCCGGTCCAGGCCGATTGAGTATAAGTCAGCTCGCAAAACAACCACGGCTATATCGACTAAGTTTTTATGTATGATGATAATTTGAATCTAACCCTGACCCGTGTCAGATCTTCTACACAATTGCAGGTCTAAGCCTTCTGTCGATGGAGCCCCCACGCCCAGCAACGCAGGATCAGCTCATCGGTCAGGACAAGGCGCAAGCCTAACTCGATACATCTCTCATTGGTCGACCGACTCTTTCCGACCCGTTTTCAACCCATCCATGGACCAACCCGCTTACTCAACCAACTCTCTCTCTCAGCTATCTTTCTGTCCGCATAGCCTGAGACCTTCCCAAGCTTGACCCGTCATCAATCCAGCTCTAGTACCGCCACCTACGACCTACGCTTCGTCTCGTCTAACTCGTCTCGGCATGCCCTTTGCTCTCACCAGTTCTTCATCCTCCTTATGGTCTCAGCAAACCAGCTCCGCGCCATGCCGCTATGTGGGCATGCGGGACCAAAACGACAAAAGGTACAACTAAATGTACATGTTTCCAACAATAAGCATGTTCCATTTTCTACAAGTATAGTGTAGGTATAAGCACATTTATTGCAAACCATAGCAAAGCACACCTCTGGTATAGTTATACTGTAGACCTTCATCTCAGCTACACATTCATTTCTTTCGTCAATCGTCTCTCATTAAGTTCATCAGCCAGATCAATGGCTATGTGCACGTCACGCCTGTTTTGCAGTATGATCTTTGTCGTCAAAGCGTTAATTTTGTGACACCGCCTAATTTTACGAAATTAAATCATTACGTTGAAAATGTAAAATCGTAGTTTCATATAAATGGAAAATAATAAATTTTTACAAGAGTTGAAATAAGGCTTCGGGACTTACTCCATTATATCCAAATTGTCGTTTATAGTCAAAAAACACATGTAACATGCTGATTGTGATTAAACGGGCTAGAAACTAAAAAAAGTCAAACTCGGTGGATTTTTGTAATACATTAATTTCGAGATTTTAGCCTAAATTAGAATTATTTCATCCTATAAATAGAAATGAAAACCTATTCTCTGATCACACTTTAGCCTAACCTCTAATCTCTATTTTCTTTTTTATCTGTCTCTAAACTAAATCAATTCTAAATCCACCAAATCAAATCTAAATTAAAAGAATAAATATATGGTATCGATCATTGCGAAGAAAGCTGAGATGGAGAAAAACAATGAACTCACAATTTTTTTCATTAGGAATTGGAGGTAGGACATGGTGTAAAGAGGTGAAGAAAGGTTAAATAAAAAATATATGTATACATGTTAAATGAAAAGAGGTGAAGAAAGGTTAAATAAAAAATATGTGTATGCATGTAAAATGAAACTCACGTTTGAGAAGATGTAGTTTCAGAAAAAAATGAGGAAAATAAACGAAAATGAAGAAACAACAAAAATGACGAAAGAAATGTGGTATGTATTAAATAATGATGAAGGAATGCACGGACCAGATGTACACTACCAATGAACCTATGAAATTCAAATTTTAAACTTATGGCTCATCTTTATTACTTCCCTTAACTTCCATAAACTCACAGTTATACCAATTTAATTTTATGTTAACACACGATAAATGAAAATAAATTCTCTACACCAATTTGTCTAATAAATTAAGGCAATATACAACATTAAGAACCTTTCATTTCTCTCTTTGTGATTATTGGGAATTTAAACAAACATGTTAACGTTTTGATTAAACATTCTACTAGGAATGCATTAATATACATTAAACAAATATGACATCATAAATTAGGTAATATAAATAGGTGCATAATACACACACATCTTTATCTCCACTTATAGTTTACATTCATAAACAAAAGGTATGTTACTAATCCACATAAGGAGGCAATGAACGTAAGAGTAAATTAGAAGAGCGAAGATGGAAAGACAAATTATGTTGCAATTAAAATCCAATTAAGTATAAGTGAAAAGGAAATAGTCAAGTGCCAATCTATTTTACCCTTTATAATCTCCTATTAACATTTAATTTAAAACTATATGAGATTTCAAACCTAAATAAACCATTTTTTATATATAATTGGACTTGAAACATAAGTTTATATTTAGGTACAAACATATATGCAGCAAACCAACACTAAAATTTGAAACATGAACTGAATTAATTGGAAATAAATCGTCTGAATTAAATTTATTTCAATGTACGTCTGCAATTAACGTCTTCTCTTTTTTTAATTAAAAGGTTCTAATCACATTAATTGCCATTGATTTCTAAGTTAAATTTTAAAAGAGAAATGAGACGATTCAATTCCCTTTTATAGTAATTTAATATATTGTATTGTATACAAACCAAAAACTATAATTAACTTTTGTTTATATCTTATTACACTAATATTTTACAGTTATCATCCTAATTTTTCTTTAACGTAATATTTTATTTCATTTAATCGCAATAAATCCAATTATTAAAATTTAAGTTCCAATAAATTGATCTAACTTGATTTCAATCTTTTATTCAGTCAATCATTATTCTATGGACAATAGTTAACATTAGTTTATATCTTATTACATTGGTATTCTACAATTACCATCTTTTATTTATATTAACTTCAATATTTGATTACATTTATTGCAATTTATTTCCACTTTTATTTCAGCAAGTTAAACAAATAGGTAATAAATAACAAATTTCACCTTTAGCTTAATTTAATCACATTTATAAGTTGATTGTCCACATAAATATTATAATTATTTACACAACACTGATTTTTTTATCTAATTGCAATTTATTGCATATTATTTCACAAATTAATAAAACATTAAATTTATTTCCTCATTTACAATGTATAACCAATTATAACTCTCAATTATTAATTGAAATTACATACGAAGTAGTTATCAATTAACTTGAATTAATACTATTCCATTTTATTTTAGTCGTTTTCTTATTATTAAATCTTAAAATTTCAATTTTCCTCACATTAACAAATCACAAATCATATTAAATTAGCTATTTTTAATTATTAAAAATTAATCATCGTTACACTCCTTAATGGCAAAAATTGACAATTACTCAGTATAGAGCGATATGGAGAAGGAGAGGGGTGTTTATAGGAAACATGTCGATCTAAATCGCTAGATTAAATACGCGGGAGACCACTTGACTGTTTAACTTTAATCAGCAACTATCAAAATAGTTACTGAACCATTTCTGTAATGTCTCGCGAAAGTAATTGCTATCCCCAATCATACATAGACACATATCATCAGCATTCGATGAGTGAATGAAAAGTCTGTCCTTGCTCGCAGACACAAACTTGGAGGGGGGATAATGCTAAATATTCTCGCAAGTAATATGGGTCGGCCCACATCTTAGTCCACATCTTGGCCCGTACGGTTCAACAGCCAACATATTGGCCCGCATCCTGCCTCGTGTTTTGGTCTGCAATATTCCAACATCAGCATCTTGGCTAGCATGATTCTGAAGGCCCGCATGCTCAAAGCACGACCCTTATTGCAAAAATCAACTCCCTCGACGGCATTATAAACACGATCCATACGAAGACTACAGTGTAATTAAAGAACAAAACAAAGAGTGGCCCTACATGTGAATGACCATCCACAAGCTAGCGACTCAAGTAGCATTCCCCTCTCATACTTCGATTGACCCAGATAGTATTCTTTTCTTCATAAAGGTTCCTCACTCTTCTTTCACCTCAACAACTTGCATCTTCTAAAGCTCTCATGTCTTGACATAGCTAGCTTCGACAATAGGCGTCCGACCGTTGTAATGCCCTTGAATTTTAATTAACATCATTCGGGATATTTAATTGGATAAATTAAATAGAATAATGAATAATTAGGAATATGAGGTTAATAAATTCAATGGTCGTGTCTCAATGAATGAATTAAAATAAGGCTTAACTAGATTTAGAAAGACGAATTTTCCTAAAGGGTAAACTTGGAAATGGGGCTACATTTCTTAGTAGATAGATATATATATCTTCATCTACTTTAATAAACTTTTACTTTCTCATTCATAACTCCTCACCTATATTTCGGCCGTCCATTAAAAGCTTTAGAAAGAGCAATAAATTGAAGAAAAAACTAAGGAATTGAAGTTAGGAAATTTTAACCATTAAAAGATTGGTTATGGGTTATAACGGATTCATGTTTGTGATTTTGGTTAGGATATAACCATTCAAACATTTGTTTGGATAAGACATAGGTGTTTTTCAATGTTAATGGGCTAATTATTTTTTTAAATGGTACTTTATATACAACATATCACTGGGACAACATATCACATGTCAATAAACGTCTGAATCACGCTACACAAGTTTCGAACTTATAGCCTCTCGCACCAAACCCGAATCATTTAACCACTGTGACAACGGTGCTTGTCGTTAATGGGTCGATTAACATAGTTTATTTCGGTTTTCATTAAATTCTGAATTATATCGATCTTCGTATGCTTTGAAATTTTAATATGTTAAAATATATAATTTAAAGAATTTTGGTTATTTTTGGGGATTTTTCCTTAGCGGTTTACTATAGTAATTAAATTATTTATACCCAAGGTCTAAACTGAAAAATGGCTTCCGAATTGGTTAAATTCGAAGGGAAATTGCTTTAGAAAATTGTTTGGGGAGGAAGAATAGTATTATAAGAAAAATGTTGACTATTTGGTATTTTTTTCTATTCAAAAGAACAGGAGGAAGCCTCTTAACCAATCTGATTTAGACAAGCAAGAGAAACCATCACTTCGGTAGGCCCAGAATCTGCTTCCGACTACATAGCCCGCTTCACTCTTTTGACTAAGTCGAAAGGTACCTTTTGCCTTAGTCGGAAGGTAAGAATTCACCTTTCGCCTAAGTCAAAAGGTAGGAATGGTGTCAAGAAAGACGAAGGGATGGGGCTGCTTCCTTGGCTTTCGAATGGAAATATAAATGCTTTCGAATTAATAGGTTTCGAAAGGGATCCTTCGACTCCATCATTTTTATAAAGACAAATTTTATACTCAAGAAGGGGTTTCAGAGGGGATCTTCGAAAGTTTAAACCTTCAAGAGAATTATTTTAAATGTTTTCCAAAAATATGTTTTAGAACCTTTCGACTAAGTCGAAAGGTAGGAGAGGAAAAGGAAGGGGCTACTTCCGAGCCTTCCCATTGTTTTAGGAGTTAAGTTTTTAACGCCTTTGAAAGCCATGCTTTCGAAGGGATGAATTCGAAAGGGTGCTTTCGACTCAGAACTTTGAAACGAACGAAGTCGAAGGGGAGCTTCAGACTTCGTTCCGTGTTATGTTTTATATGCCTTCGAATAGGTTATTCGAAGGAAGGCTTAAGTCGCCAGCTTATACCTTTCGACTAAGTTGAAAGATGAGCCCTCACCCTTCCGACTAAGTCAAAGGGTAGAGATGTTTTAAAAGGTTTTGGTTTCGAAAGGTTTGGAAGGGATTACCTTTAATAATTTCGAAAGGTTTTGAGTTTTAGTGATTTCAAAAAGATTTGAGTTTCATTGCTTTTAAAAAGTTTATAAATGGTTTTATAAGGAGGATACCCTAAGCTTTCGACAAAGTCGAAAGGTGGAACCTTTCGACTAGGTAGAAAATGAACGTTGCGGCAAGGTCGAATTGGAAGTTGAGTGTGAGCTCATTTCTCCATCTTCAGTTATTCGAGTGCGCTTGAATCAACAAACTTGAAGCCGATTCACGGAATCTCATGCGCGAGATCAACGTCGAAGAATCGTAGATCTTTTAACATGGTATCGTGCACGATCAACGTGCTGGAGATAGCTAGAATTCGGTATCTCGAGAGATCAACAGATTTGGGCCTTTGGGTATCATTAATCCATCGATTTATCGTTCCATCTTTTCATCGTTTCTCCATTTTGTTTGTTGTGCATCATTTGGTGCCAACTTGTTATTTCCGCTGCGTCAGTATAGCATTATATTTTAACACTGAAATTGCCTCCACTTGTACACACAACCATTGGTGAAATTACTTTAGAACAAGGGGTCAACAAACCCCCTTCGAAGAAGGGAGGAGAACTTGATGTAGGGATATTGTCAACCTGGGCAAGCAAAAAGAAAGTTAAGCACAAAATGTTAGTTGTTGGCCTAACTATGGAAAGAAGTTCAAGTAGACAATGATGGTGTTAGCTCGAAAATTGGTCACTAACACCCAAATGTAAATAAAAACACCAACTAACAGTCACTGATAACAGATGGAGTATATATAGAGAAAAATAATGTGATGAACAATTAAAATGAAAGCAGTAAAAACAACAAGTTTTATAGTGGTTCGGCTAACTTCGGCCTATGTCCACTCCAGAAGTTTCCTTTTTATTGATGTTCGAATCAATTGCAGTTACAAAGTGGTAGACTAGCCTTAGTTTTAGGAAATAAAAAGTTAGAGAGAAGAAGAGAAGAAGAAGCCCCTCTTCTGAACTCCTACACGCTGTATTTATAGACACGTTCAGATAGTTGTTGGGCTCTTTGAATAACCGGGGCCCATCAAGGCCGAACAAGGTGAGGTGTGCCGAGCGAGGTGAGGTGCGCCGAGCGAGGTGAGGTAGCCGAACGAGGTGACCATGCCGAACGACACTCATATGTCGATCGAGGAATTCATGCCGAACGGCATTAGTATGCCGAACGAGTTGCTCATGCCGAACGATCCATTATGCCGAACGACCCATAATGCTGAACGATCCACCATGCCGAACGATCTATCATTCCGAACAACCCATCATGCCGAACGATCCATCATGCCGAACGACCCATTATGCCGAACGATCCACCATGCCGAATGATCTATCATTCCGAACACCCCATCATGCCGAACGATCCATCATGTAGAACGACCCATTATGCCGAACGATCCACCATGCTGAACGATCTATCATTTCGAACGACCCATCACGCCGAACGATCCACCATGCCGAACCGTACTTCCAACCGAAACACCTCACCAATACCGAGCGACATGATCTTATCATAATGCCGAACGACTTCTAACTTCCAAACCGAACCAAATTTCCTAGACCCAAATTACAGTCGATCCATTTTTGTCCAATCCAATTTCCATCTTCCAAGCGCGTTGCGTCATCCATCCATCCATGCCGTTGAATAACTCCATTGTACACCAACCTCAACGAACGAGCAATCGATAATGTTAAATCTGTCTGTCTAAGGCCTTGCTAAAAAGGCGGGTTAACAATAGGCAAGTTAGCAAATAAGGTACATGACGTGGATCGATGGAATGGACGGGCTGAAACAACAATTTTCCAAATAAAAATCATGTTTATTCTATTATATTTATTTTATTTTATTTAAAAAATGCAAAAATTAGCTAAAAACGAAAGAAATTTAGGATTATAAACCGCCATTTTTAAACAGTAATCAGAATATCTCAAATATAAATACTTTCAAATACACAAAACTATCCACATCAAAAATTTTCCAACGCTTGTATTTTGGATATTAGAAAATATCTGCTTCGTTTTGGTTACAGAAACGAAGTAGATATAACCATGCATTTTCAAATATTTGATCGCTCTGGATACAGACAGGATATGCAGATATGGATATTTATTTTGAAATATCAGTTGATACGGATTCGGACGCAAGTTTTGATTTTCGAATACAGGATACCAGTATAATATCCATCTCTGTTTGGATTAACAGCCCTACCGATTCTCATATTCTCCAGTGATGCACGTTCCTCTTTTCATTGCTGGGTACAAATATGTTTTCAATGATGTTAACAGCACCGTGAACGATCTGCTTGAATTTATTGTGCTTAATTGTAGAGCTAACACATCATTGACTTCTACTTAGTTGCAGATCAATAGTTATAACCCATGAGTATACCTTATATTTGTAAGTTGAACAACAAGAATAATTGTACTGATTTCAGAACAATATGCATAGCAGAAGAAAATGATAAACTATAATAGCTACATACATCTTCCATGCCAGCAGCATTAGTTGATCACCCAGCAACAGTGGTCAGATGAAACTAAATTAAAAATAGAACAATAAAAAAAATTATAATTAAAAATTATAACACATACAGTCAACACGTTTTTTTTACAACCAATTGTTATGTCCAATTGAAACTCCATTTTGCAACTATGGTCTATGGTTTATTTTAATGTTTGAATCTCCATTAAATGCATAAAAGTTGCATTGGCAATCAAACTGCGAAGATATGTACACTATTTTCACAAGCTCCCAGCCTCAATAAAAGCATGCACATAGTGTATTATTAATCACAAGCAAGAAAAAGGTACCCCTCCAATTTAAATTAATAAACCATGGCTCAACTTCTGAACATGCTCAAATAAAGACTGGTGATCCATCTCTACCAGCATCCAGTAAACATAACGCTAGTCTTTCTCTTTCATAGAAAAAGTTGACCATTATTTACAGGAGAAAGAGGGAGCAAGAGGTCAAATACTCACATTGCATGCTCTGATAGCCAAAATACTGAACCTATACCCCAACCACGAACAATAGTAGTTCCACTTGAAGTTGATATACGTGCAAAGGTCTATGTTCACTGACGAATTTAAATTCGGTGTTGCATCTTTCTACATATCAGGTATGTTTTTTTTAGTTTATTTATTGTGTATAGATATGTAGAGAGTGCGTGCGCGCACGTGTTATGTGATATGGTTTTAGGTGGAGGAAGAGGACCTAGTATTTGGGACACTTTCACACACCAATGGCCTCATGTGCTAAACAAATGATGTTAACAAATAATTTGAAGCCTCATAAAATCTATTGGAAGAATAACATTTCAAAAATATTCCTATTTAATGATAACTACTAATTCTAGCAACATATGCATATTAGATGTTGTTGGTAGTTTTTCATTGTTCAAAGCATAAAGGCATCAGTAATCGTTGTACAGATAAAATCGAGGATATGAATATTGGAGATGCTGCTGCGAATTCATACCATGGATACAATGTAAGTAACTGAAATCAGAAAAGTATGGTGTACTGACATGTCCATATAAAACATGTAATGGAGAAAGTTATGATTGTCAAATTGATGTGGCAGCATACCTTGAATCGAGCGATCTCGTATATCGCCTGCGAGTTGCAGTAGGTCGCAATCAGCAGCTAAGTCACTCACGCCTAGGTCATTCCTCCCCTTCCTTAAGTCGCGACGAAATCCACCATAGGTAGCGTACGACCTTCAATGCTCCATCATGCCGACCCTCTCTAAGTCGTTGCCGTTCTAACCTTCACCGCGAGCTAACCCTAAGTCGCGGATGACAAGGTGAAGAAGGACGCGCACGACATAGTATAGGTCGCGAACAGTAGGCCGCTGCCGAGCTACCCTAAATCGCGAACGACTTTATTTAGGTCGCGAGCAATTTCAATAGGTCGCTGAAGTTCTGAAGCCTAAGTTTTATGTCGCAAAGAAGCTTTTTAGGTCGCATTGCTGTTGAAATGTAAATTTCTTATGTCGCTGGTATATGTGAAGTGTTAAGTCGTTTGTGTTGTAAATACTGTACGTCATGTGTTGTTGTTATAACGTGTTTGTTAGGTCGTTAACGACCTATACTAGGTCGCAAGTATGTTGAAGGTCATGTAACGACCTAGTGTTGTCTTTTCTTTGCTTGAGTCGTTAAGTCGCATACGACTTATGGGATGATGTGCTGTAGGCCTATAAATAGGCGAGTTGAGTCATTGTAAAGGTTGTTGAATTTTGAATAAAATTTGGTTTGTGCTTTGTGCCTCCATTTAAATTGGTAGTTGAGTGTTATCTCTTATCTCCACTTTCGGCATTCGAGTGTGCCCGAATCAACGATTGTTGAAGCCAATTCACGGAATCAAGTGCGCTTGATCAACGTTCGAAGAATTGAAGATCTTCTCTCACGGTATCTTGCGCGATCAACGTGTCGAAGATTGCTAAAGTCCGGTATCTTCGTGATCAACGGATTTGGTCCTTTCGGGTATTCTTAAATTCAGCGATTTATCATCGATTCACCGATTATTTCCGCTAGTCGTGTGAGATCCTGGACGGATTCGTTTTACATCATCCAATTCGCTTCCCACGCTACGTCATTTTGGTATCAGAGCTAGATCGCAAGAAATTTGCATCATTTGGAGACTTGGGTTTCGAGAATTTGAAGTTTGGAGATCGGATTTGCAATTGTTGAGAAGTTTGGTGTTCATCGTGTTCATCGTGAAGTTGCAACAAGTTTGGAGTTTTCGATCCCATTTTGGATCAAAGTCCGAAAAGTGTTTGAAGTTGAGTCGTGCATCACTTTGAAGTGTTCAAGGCCGAGAGGCAAGTATTGGAGTAAGCCGTGACTTGTTTGTTCAAGTATGAGTTGAAGTTTTTGAAGATTGTTTGATTTGTTGAAGTTCAATCATGCCGCCGAGACGAGCTCAACGTCATCACAATATTAATGCTTTATGTGGAAGATAAGAGGCCGATGAAATGGAGCAACGAATCAACGAGAGTTTCACTGAGAAGTTGAATGAAGGGATTGGTCGATTAGAGAGAATGATGATTGAAATGAATCAAAGTAGAAGAAGGGTTTCACCTAAATCGAGTCATGGGGGGGACAGAGTTTCACCACAGTCAAATCGGGAGAGAAGGGAAGTTCATGATCGTAGAAGTGTTGACAATCGTGATAGGAATGAAGATCGAAGAAGTGGTGGTGGAAGAGAGGTTGGTGGTCGTGATCGACATCGATATACTTCAGATTTTGATGAGGAGTTTAATGGTGATAGAGGTAGTGTGCATTATCAAGATCGAGTTCAAGTACGAAACCGAGACAGAGATTTTGAAGATGACCGTAGATGGGAATCGGGAATGAAGATGGAAATTCCAGAGTTCAAGGGTGGAATGGTTGCAGAAGAATTTTTGGATTGGTTGTCTAATGTTGAAGAGATCTTTGATTTCAAGGAGGTACCGAAAGATCGTCGAGTGAAGTTTGTTGCTACTAGGTTGAGGGGAAGAGCTATGGCGTGGTGGCAGCAAGCCAAACTTACACGAGAACAGATGGGGAGGTCGAAGATTGTTGATTGGGAGAAAATGAAGAAATTGATGAAAGCTACATTTTTACCTTACAATTATCAGTCACTCATGTATCGGAGGTTGCAGAAATTGAGGAAAGGGACGAAGACTGTTAATGATTATGCTGACGAGTTTTATCAACTGATTGCTCGAAATGACATTATGGAGACAGAGGAACAGCTGACGGCTCGGTTTGTTGGAGGGTTGCGAATGCAGATCCAGGATATGGTTAATATGTTTGATCCGAGATCTGTGGCTGAAGCGCACCAGAAAGCGTTGGCTTGGGAGAAGCAGGGAAGACGAGGAGGTGGTGTGTTTACAAGTTCCAATATTCAAAGCAAAGGTGTTAGTGGGAGTTCCAATGTTTCTAAAGCTGTCAGTAAACCAGTTGTGAAAGAGGTTGAGAAGGCAAAGGTCAACAACAGTTTCAAATGTTACAATTTCCAAGAAGTGGGTCACAAGAGCAACGAGTGTCCAAAGCCAAAGAAGAGAACGATGATTGCGAAAGTTGAAGGCGAGGATGTTAGTGAAGGTGATTCTAGTCCAGTGGAGGAAGATGAACAGGATATCGCGTAAGGAGATGAAGGATATAATTTAATGATGAGGAGGTCTTGTTTAACACTGAAGCAAGAGGATGAGGCTATTTGGTTGAGAAGTAACATCTTTCAGTCAACATGCACTATACTGGGAAAGGTGTGCAAATTCCTGATAGACGCGGGAAGCTGTGACAATATTATCTCTACTGAAGCTGTGAGGAAGTTGAAGTTGAAGACGGAGAAACATCCTAATCCTTACAAGTTAGCGTGGCTGAGAAAAGGAGGAGAGGTGAAGGTGGACAGGCGAGTTCGAGTTCCATTTTCTATTGGGAAGAAATATAAAAACGAGATCTGGTGTGATGTAGTTGAGATGGATGTTTGTCATTTGCTTTTGGGAAGACCGTGGCAGTATGATCGAGCAGTGCGGCATGACGGTCGAACCAATAGCTACAGTTTTATGTTTGAAGGCGTTAAGATTATTTTAGTTCCAAAGAAGAGACAACAGGGAGAGAGCAAGTCAGAAGAGATTGAGGAGCTTAAAACTTTGTTGACTTTAAAGGAATTTGTTGAAGAAGTAGAGGAGAGTCCTGAAGTGTTTTTGTTGATTGGACATGAAGCTACCGAACCGGTTGAAATTCCAGAGGAAGTAAAACCTATATTGGAAGAATTCAGTGATGTGTTTCCAGAAGAGTTACCAAAGGAGCTACCGCCTTTGAGGGATATTCAACATCAGATTGAACTTGTGCCAGGGTCAATTTTACCTCACAGGCCGCATTACCGGATGATCCCTAAAGAGCATGAAGAACTAAGAAGGCAGGTGGAGGAGTTGTTAGAACAAGGGCGTGTTCAGGAGAGTTTGAGTCCATGTGCTGTGCCAGCCTTATTGGTACTGAAGAAGGATGGGACGTGGAGGATGTGTACGGACAGTCGGGCTCTTAATAAAATCACTGTGAGATACAGATCTCCTATACCGAGGTTTGATGATTTGATAGATCAGTTGAGTGGGGCAGTAGTGTTTTCAAAGATTGACTTGAAAAGTGGATACCATCAAATTCGTATTAGACCGGGTGATGAGTGGAAGACTGCTTTCAAAACTAGGGAAGGTTTATACGAATGGTTGGTTATGCCATTTGGTTTATCAAACGCTCCTAGTACTTTTATGAGAGTGATGAACCAGATTTTCAGACCATTTGTTGGGAAGTTCGTGGTTGTTTACTTTGATGATATTTTGATTTATAGTGGGAGTACGGAAGAGCACATCCAGCATTTGCGAGAAGTATTGTTGATTCTACGACAAGAGCAATTTTATGCAGCAACAAAGAAGTGCGTGTTTATGACGGACAGTGTTTTATTTCTGGGGTATGTTCTATCAAAGAAAGGTATTCAAGTGGATGAAAATAAAGTGGAAGCTGTCAGGAGTTGGCCACAGCCAAAGACAATTACTGAAGTGAGGAGTTTTCATGGATTGGTATCTTTCTATTGAAGATTCATTCCACATTTTAGCAGTGTGATGGCACCTGTAACTGATTGCATGAATGGAAAGAAGTTTGTATGGTCAGAGGAAGCAGGGGTTGCTTTTGAAAAGATCAAATCACTATTGACGACAGCACCAATTCTGGTACTGCCGAATTTTCAGTTGTTGTTTGGGCGGCAAACTGATGTTTCGAAGGTTGGGATTGGTGGAGTTTTGAGTCAGAATGGAAGACCATTTGCTTATTTCAGTGAAAAATTATCTGGATCCAAGATGAGATATAGTACATATGATGTAGAGTTTTACGCGATTGTTCAAGCTGTGAAGCACTGGCGACATTACTTGTTTCAGAAGGAGTTAGTTCTTTACACTGATCATGAGGCGTTGAAACATCTACAAGGGCATGACAAGATTTCAGCGAGACATGCTTCGTGGATAGCATATCTACAACAATTTACTTTCGTTGTGAAACACAAATCAGGGGTGAAAAATCGTGTAGCGGATGCTTTGAGCGGGAGGAATCACTTGTTGACAACGCTGAAGGTTGAAGTGACAGGATTCGAATTATTGCCAGAGTTGTTTGAGGAGGATCCTTACTTTGCAAAGTTTGTTGAGAAAGTTAAGGATGGGAGTACTGATGAATTTGTGTTGGTTGACAGATTCTTGTTCAAGGGGAATCGATTATGCACACCAGACTGTAGCTTGAGAATGAAGATTGTTAAAGAGTTGCATGAAGAAGGACATGTTGGAAGGGATCGCACCTTATAGTTAATTTCACAATTTTATTTTTGGTCGTCAATGAGGAAAGAGATAGAGAGATTTGTGGAGAGGTGTGATATCTGTTAGGTTTCGAAGGGAACAGCGACGAATGCCGGATTATACATGCCATTACCCATGCCTACTAAACCATGGGTTGATATTAGCATGGATTTTGTGTTGGGTTTGCCGAGAACTCAAAGGGGAAATGATTCTATATATGTTGTAGTGGACAGGTTTTCGAAGATGGCGCATTTCATAGCCTTTAAGAAGACAGCTGATGCCGTCTGGGTTGCTCAATTATTCTTTAAAGAGGTTTATCGATTACATGGGCTACCTGAATCTATCGTTTCTGATCGGGATACTAGATTTCTAAGACATTTTTGGTTGAGTTTGTGGACGATGGTCGGAACGAAGCTGAATTTTAGTAGCGCTTACCATCCGCAAACTGATGGGCAAACGGTGGTGGTTAATAGATCGCTGGGAAATTTATTGCGGTGTCTTGTGAAGGATCATCTGAAGAGTTGGGATGAGAAGTTATGTCAAGCGGAGTTTTCTCATAATCATGCTATCAACCGTAGTACGGGTTTCAGCCCATTTCAGGTTGTTTATTCAACAATTCCAAAGGGTCCGTTAGATTTGACTACAGTGCCAATTCAGAAAGGAGTTGTTAAACGAGCTTGTGATTTTGTTAACAAGTTGCAAGAGTGTCACGGAACTGTTCATGAACGATTGCTTGCGTCAAATGAGAAGTATAAACAACTAGCAGATAAGAAATGAAGGAGTGTAGAATTCAAAGAAGGTGATTTGATTTACGCAGTGTTGACAAAAGATCGTTTTCCAGTTGGAACTTACAGCAAGTTGAAAGCTCGAAAATTTGGCCCAGTAGAAATTTTGAAGAAGGTCAATGATAATGCATACCGGATGAAGTTACCAGATCATATTCACACTGCAGACGTGTTCAACATTAAGCATTTGATTCTGTTCCATGGAGATGAGCTTGTTGAGGTAGAGAGAGATGCAAATTCGAGGTCGAATTTTTGTCAACAAGGAGAGGATGATGCGGCAGCATACCTTGAATCGAGCGATCTCGTATATCGCCAGCGAGTTGCAGTAGGTCGCAATCAACAGCTAAGTCACGAGCGCCTAGGTCGTTCCTCCCCTTCCTTAAGTCGCGACGAAATCCACCATAGGTCGCGTACGACCTTCGATGCTCCACCATGCCGACCCTCTCTAAGTCGTTGCCGTTCTAACCTTCACCACGAGCTAACCCTAAGTCGCGGATGACAAGGTGAAGAAGGACGCGCACGACATAGTATAGGTCGCGAACAGTAGGCCGCTGCCGAGCTACCCTAAATCGCGAACGACTTTATTTAGGTCGCGAGCAATTTCAACAGGTCGCTGAAGTTCTGAAGCCAAATTTTAGGTCGCGAAGAAGCTTCTTAGGTCGCATTGCTGTTGAAATGTAAATTTCTTATGTCGCTGGTATATGTGAAGTGTTAAGTCGTTTGTGTTGTAAATACTGTACGTCGTGTGTTGTTGTTATAATGTGTTTGTTAGGTCGTTAACGACCTATACTAGGTCGCAAGTATGTTGAAGGTCATGTAACGACCTAGTGTTGTCTTTTCTTTGTTTGAGTCGTTAAGTCGCATACGACTTATGGGATGATGTGTTGTAAGCCTATAAATAGGCGAGTTGAGTCATTGTAAAGGTTGTTGAATTTTGAATAAAATTTGGTTTGTGCTTTGTGCCTCCATTTAAATTGGTAGTTGAGTGTCATCTCCTATCTCCACTTTCGGCATTCGAGTGCGCTCCAATCAATGATTGTTGAAGCCAATTCACGGAATCAAGTGCGCTTGATCAACGTTCGAAGAATTGAAGATCTTCTCTCACGGTATCGTGCGCGATCAACGTGTCGAAGATTGCTAAAGTCCGGTATTTTCGTGATCAACGGATTTGGGCCTTTCGGGTATTCTTAAATTCATTGATTTATCATCAATTCACCGATTATTTCCGCTAATCGTGTGAGATCCTGGACGGATTCGTTTTACATCATCGAATTCGCTTCCCACGCTGCGTCACAAATGTTTGCAGGATGATGTAAATATGATGAAGGAGATTGGAGTTGATTCATACCATTTCTCAGTCTCCTAGTCAAGAATTTTGCCAGGTTAAAACCAATCCACTTTATTTTAAGTGAACCTGCAAAAATGAACAATAAAAATGATGCTTATTTAACCAAAAAAGAAAAAAAAAGAGCACAAATTTGAAGCTCACGTGTCACAGCAGCTACACAAAATTCTAATTTGACTTATTTTAATGTTGATCTGTTAAAACAGATTGCACCTTAAAATGAGGAATAAATCAAGAAGGAATAATGTATTACAACAATCTTATAAACAAGCTAATAAAGAATGGTGAGTGCTAGAAAATGTAAGTATGGTTCAAAATAGATATGTAATTCACATTCTAGGTATAACGCCATATGTTACACTTCCATTGGGAGGTCCCACAAGCTTTGGAAGATGAATACAGCGGTTTACTTTGCAGAAAGATCGTGTAAGAATTTAATTCACATGGAGCACATTAACTTATCTTAATCTCCGTTGTTATATAGTTCTCATTTAGAGTAGTATAAGAAAAGAAAAATGAACCTGTTTCATATACTTCATTAAAATATACCCATCAACCTTTAACTAAAGATCATAGATTCAACACAGTGCTACAAAGTAAGATATGTTGTTTTATTTTCTTCACCAAGGATGATTTCATAGACTATGGCCAAATTTGCTTCTGAGAATTTGGGGATAGTGTCAAAGATTGGATTACACTGAACAAGCCATGATCATTCAGTACCTTAGGCTATTCAGTTGGTGTGCGTACAGCTTTCCTGAATGTACTCTTGGAACTTTTCTCACTGAACCTTACATTGTTGCTCACTTCCAGGCAATTTTTCTCTAAGTTAAAGAATTATATTCTCGACTAGAAGTTGATACATCAATAGATAACCAAGAATCCGTTTGGCAACAAACTTCTTAAAAAGAGTCTCAACTAGTAACTGTTAGGTAGTTTTAAATGTTTAAGTTATAGGTAGAAGTGTGTGGATGTGATTTGGATTTTAAGTTAAAATAAACAAAATAACTTGGTCAAAACTACTCATGAAATTTGTTCATAACTTCAAAAAAAAAAATGGTTGACTTCACACGTTTTTACTTCCAAGTGACTTTTGTAAACTACTTACAAGAAGTTGTCAAACAATAAAATTGGATTAAATTACTTAAAAGTAGTTTTGATAACTTATAAGTAGGTGTCAAACATGCGTTAAATAAAATAATCTTGCTTATAATTTTAACTTTTGGAAATGATGTGCTACAAGGGATCAATAAATGGGAGATGGTGTTAGAGATCCTTCGAATTAAGATATGGAATTAAAGTCCCACATTGGAAAATAAAAGAGTTGTACATATTTATATATCATTTCTCATCAATCTATATCGGCTTTTCAAGTTAGATAATTTTGTACGAAGAGGAGGACCTATATGGCCATACTTTAACATACACGTGTCACCCGCTCGTATCAGGTCGAGTCCAATAAGACTGGACCGTGTTACATTTTTGTTGAACAGAAATAAACACTTTTCTGTTTAAATTTAATAGCTAAATAACTGTTGCTGAATTTCCAACAGACATGACTATTGGAAATAGCGTTGCAAATAACTGCTTGGTTCAAACGTACAGACACGACCTTTCGAAGAGGCATGACTATTGCAGAAGAAGACTATAAAAGGGGAGAATACTGATTACATTCTCACTCCTTTTTCCAATCATCTTCTTCCTCTTTGTTCTGTTCTTAAAACCAACCAAATCTCATACTACAGAGTTATCATACTCATCACATTCTCGTACAAAACATCATCTGTTGTATCTTGGAAGACTCAAAAAGTCTTAAGGAAATTGCTCGGCAAACCTCTCAGACGAAATTTCCTATAATCGGTTAGATCGTTTTGTTTATACTATTTCTGCATTGCATTGTCTTTTGTTGTATCAATTCATGTTCTATTTTCTACACCATTGTTATCACTGCACTCTTATAATTGTGTTTGTGCCCCTTTGTGCACGAAATATGTGCATCTGTGAGCATTGATTATCGCTATTTATTACTATTTCTGTAATTAAGAATTTACATCTTAAGACTTTTTAGTTTTTGCTGAAACAGAAATGACAACAATTGAGTTATCAGCAAAAACTGCTGCTCACAATAGAGCTGATCCAATTCAAAAGAAATGGTGATGATTTTCAAACTTGGCAAAATCAAACGTTTTTCTATCTAACTACGTTAGGTCTGCAAAGGTATCTCGAAGAGGAAAAACATGTGCCAAAATTAGACGAAACAAAAGAAACACACAAAGATGTGTTTCAAGCTGTTGACGCATGGAAAGATTCGGATTTTCTGTGCAAGAATTACATTTTAAACTGTTTGAACAAGATGCTGTACAAAGTGTATCAGTCTCATCAGACAACAAAGGCTCTCTAGGATGCACTAGCCGCAAAATACAAGACATGGAATGTCAGTCTGAAGAAATTCATTGTAGACAAATTCATGGACTAGAAGATGATGGACTCCAAACCTTTGACTACTCAACTGCATGAACTACAAATTATCATTCATAAACTTGAATAAGAAGGCCATAAAGTTGAAGACTCATTATTGGTTGAAGAAATAACAGGAAAGCTGCCTCCATCATGGAGATACTACCTTAACTATCTGAAGCATAAAAAGAAGAAGATTTCTTTACAAGACCTCGTCGTTAGATTGAAGATAGATACAGGAAATCGTAGGAATACACAACAAAGAATGAGCAGGCATTTGTTACGGAATGGTCAAAAAAGAAAGGACAATTCAACAAAAACAAAAGGAAGAATTTCTCACAGAAGAGGGAAACGCTAGAAAAGAAATTCAATGAAAATAAGCAGTCCAAGAAATTTAATGGCAACTATTGGGTTTGTGGCAAGACGAGACACACTGCTAAAGAAACAAACACAAGAAGTAGAACAATTTAGAGGCAAATATGATGGACAACATGGAAGTGGATGAGTCCAACTTTTCTGGAGTTGTATCCGAATGCAATTTGGTTCAGAATCCTACACGGTGGTGGCTTTGACACATGTGCTACACGACACGTATGTTCTGATAAATCCATTTTTTTCACTTACAACAAACTCGATCAGAGAGAAAAACTCTACATGGATAATTCTACAGTTTACATGATTGAGGTCACCCTTGGAAAAACTGTTACATTGAATGATGTGTTTCGTGTTCCAGACATCCGCATAAACCTAAACTCTGAATCTGTAACGTCAAAGAAGGGATTCTAAATGGTATTCGAGTCAGACAAGATGGTTCTGTCTGAGGCTGAAATTTATATAGAAATATGATATTTATGTAATGGCATGTTTAAGACAAATGCAGCCATAGTTGGTGAAAAAAATATGTATTCTGATTATGAAATAAAAAAAATTGAAGTTTATTATTTGGTTGTGCATGAAACTTTATTACGACATAAAAGATTAAGACACATAAATTTTCGAAAAATGAAAAAACTTGCAAACCTTCGATTAATTCCAAAATTTCAAGTAGATAAAAATACAAATGTGAGGCATGTGTAAAAGCGAAAATGGTCAAAAAACAATCATACTATTAATGGGAGTACTGAACCATTGAAAATGGTTCATAAGTCATACTGACTTATGTGATTTCAAATCATCGCCTACTAGAGGTGGAAAAAAATTATTTTATCATATTCATTGATGATTATACATGGTATTGCTATGTTTATCTTTTTTCAAAAATACAAAGCTGCAGTAGTAAATCAACTTAGCAGAAAGATCAAGGTATTGAGATCAGATCGAGATGGAAAATATGAATCACTGTGTAGAAAGTGGAATGATTCATCAAAGAACAGCCTTGTATTCACCACAGCAAAAAGACATTGCCGAGAGAAAGAATAGAATGCTAAAAAACATGGTTAACACTTGGCCTACCAACGAACTTGTGGTGGGAAGCTCTAAATATGTTTAATCACATACTAAATAGGGTTTCACACAACAAAACGAGAACAATTCCACATGACTTATGGAAAGGACACCTACCAATTTTCAAATACCTCAAAGTGTTGGGGTGCTTGGCAAAGCTTTCAGTTCCCCCTTCCAAGAAAGTCAAACTTGGACCAAAAACTGTTGAGTGCTACAATCTAGAACCCACCGAAAATTGTAGCGCATATAGATTTTTAGTCTTCAAGTCTGATATAAATGACATCAGTATAAATGCAATCATGAAGTCAGGAGATGCCTCATTTTTTGAACATGTGTTTCCGCACAAAAAATAATCGAACATTCATCGCTAAAAGGACAAGAGAGGAAAGGGATAGAGTACACGAAGATGAAACTCATCTTGAAAAGGATGAAATTGAACCAAGAAAAAGCATAAGGGCAAAAACTTCCAAGTCTTTTGGCTCGGAATTCTTAACCTATATGTTGGAACATGAACCTCAAACTTATAAAGAGACAATGTCATCTTTAGAATCTTCATGTTGGAAAAAAACAATTAAAAGTGAGATTGATTCTATTCTAAGAAATAAAACTTGAGAATTAATTGACCTTCCACCTAGAATAAAACCAATTGGTTGTAAATGTACCTTTAAGAAGAAGATGAAACCAAATGGCAGAATCAAAAAATATAAAGCCGGATTGGTAACCAACGGATATCGCCAAAAATAAGATATAGACTTCTTTGATACTTGTTCTCCGGTTACACGAATAACGTCTATAAGAATGCTAATAGCGATTGCATCCATCTATGATCTAGAAATTCATCAAATAGATGTAAAAATAGCACTATTACATGGAGATCTCGATGAGGAGATTTACATGGAGCAATCTGAATGTTTTATTTTCAAGGAAAATGAGAACAAATTCTGTAGATTAGTCAAATCATTATTAGGACTCAAACAAGCTCCGAAACAATGGCACGAAAAGTTTGATAATGTCACGATGAAAAATAATTTTCGTATAAATGAATGTCATAAATGTGTTTATAACAAACAAGTTGGACAATCAAACGTGATGATTTGTCTATATATGAACGATATGCTAATCTTTGGTCCCAAAATTAAAGTTATAGAGATGATAAAGAAAATGTTAATCAACAATTTCGATATAAAAGATTTAGGAGTTGCAAATGTTATTTTGGGAATTAAAATAATAAAAATATATAATGGAATTAAATTATCTCAGTCACACTATAAAAGATGTGATTGAAAAATTCCAAAATTATGGAATCAAAGGGGTAAGAACACCTTTTAATCCATCGGATGTACTGCACAAAAACACCAATGAGAGCGTAATGCAACTGGAATAATCTCGTGTAATAGGATTTTTAATATATTTTATAAATTGCATAAGACCGGATATTGCGTATGCAGTAGGTCGACTAAACGGACATACAAGTAACCTAGGGAAAGAACATAGGAAAGCACTAATGGGAGTGTTGAGATATTTGAAGAACACCATAAATTTTTCGTTACACTATGCAATGTATTCTGTCGTCTTAGAAGGATATAGTGACACAACTAGATTTCAGATTCAGATGAATCCAAATCAACAAGTGGTTATGTTTTACCCTCGCTGGAGCAGCAGTGTCATGGAGATTTACTAAACAAACATGCATAACTCGATCCACTATGGAATCTAAGTTCATCGCATTAGATAAAGCATGTGAAAAAGCATTACGCTTCGACAATTTTTAGAGGATATTCCATTTTGACCCAAACCTTTCACGGTTGTTTGTGTTTACTGCGATAATTAATCAGCGTTAAGTAGAGCACAAAACTTTGTGCATAATGAAAAATCACGACACATTCGTCGATATCGTAGCACAGTTAGGCAGTTACTCTTAAATGGAACTATTTCCATTGATTATGTAGGAACTATGATAACCTAGCGAATCCATTTACTAAAGATTTATCAAGAGAAATAATTGACTGCACATCGAGGGTAATGAGTTTAAAAGGCTAAACCAACAAGAGTTACCTTATATGTAAACATATCCTATCGACTGGAGATCTTATGGACTACGATCGATGGGCAAATCAGTTCCGAGTAATTCAAGAAGTTATTCATTTGTCTAGACTTAGTCCTACTCCATTGTTATGGCGCACAATAAAATGCATACCTACAGATGTATTAAAAAATTTAAGTTGTGTTTTCAATGATGTCCATAAAAGTGGAGTATAAGTAGGATACTCTTTATGGAAATGTTATCTGAGTCGGCTCCATGAGACTTTTAAGGCTCAAATTCTCTGAATACACTCACATAATCAAGTTTTGTTCAGGACCAAATGAATACAACCAATAGATTGGATGTGGAAGAAAACAATGCTTTGTAAAACTTATTGTCCAGTTATACATCAACGACTGACGGTTTAAGATGAAATAATTCATCGATTAGCCAAGTATATCCGATAAGTTTTAAGTAGAAAAAGTTTAAAGTGAAATATCTACTTATCCTCAATATAGCATTTTTTTCATATGTGATATGTGATATTCCCCTTTGTGTATGGAAGGCATACATCGTCATTAGTGTTGGGGATTGCTAGAGATCCTTTGAATGAAGATATAGAATCAAAGTCTCGCATTGGCAAAAATAAAAGATGAAACAATAGTGGGAAACGACTGTTGCAAATAGCTATTGCAAAATGACCATTGCGAAATTTCCAACAGACATGACTGTTGCAAAAAACGTTGCAAATTACCAACGGACATGACCGTTGCAAATAACTGCTCGGATCAAATGAAAACCTTTCGAAGAGGCATGACCATTTGAGAAGAAGACTACAAAAGGGAAGAATACTGATCACATTATCACTCCCTTTTCCACTCATCTTCTTCCTCTTTGTTATGTTCTCAAAACCAACCAAATCTCATATCACAGAGGTATCATGCTCATTTCAATCTCGTGCGGATCGTCGTCTATTGAATCTTGGAAGACTCAAAATAAAGTCTTGAGGAAATTGTTACGGTAAACCTCAAATGAAATTTCCTTATAATAAGTTAGATTGTTTTGTTTATACTATTTTTGTACTGGATTGTCTTATGTTTTATCACTTCACCTTCTCCTTTCTACTCCATTGATATCATTGCACTCTTGTAACCGTGTTTGTGCATCTTTGTGCATGAAATCCATGCATCCGTGAGCACTAATTATCGTCGTTTGCTACTATTTTTGTAATTAAGAACTTACAGATAGAATTCATAATAACTTATATAAAATTACGCTTTAGATAGAATCCGAGGGTTATAGGTGTCATAAGTTGAAGTGGACAGACACGACTCAATCTGTTCAAGAGTTTATCGGTCCACCGGGTTCTTCTGAGTGTAGTTAAAAAAAAATTATGCATTATTTAAAATATGCAAGCTTTTTCTCACATGTTGAACCTTTTTATTTTAAGCCTGAACAAAGAGGAGAGATCGGAATCAGTCTATTTCGCATGTGGTATAAGCCATATTCAGATTCAATAGCAGATAAAGGAGCAGTGCTGATGGCAATGGAATTTGTGCTTGGATGGTCAGTCCGCAATAAAGAAGTAAAGAACGCTTGTAATCATATATTTCTTAAAATTCATATTAAAATTATTGTGTGGACTTTAGGTATATGGAGCGAATAATGAATGGAGAATATCCAGCCTGTATGAGAGATTTTGTCAGAGAAAGGCTTCCGGAATTCACTAAGGAGGAATCAGAGTTGATAAAAAGGATTATATGATTTTATGGGACTTAATTGCTACACATCAAGATACACAAAAGATGAACCAAATTCTACGCCTAATCTTAGCATCAGTGGCTCCAAACTGAATCAATTATGTATTGTTCAATAATTTGAGTGTTTTTACTTTGTAATATCTACTGTGATTCAAACGAAGCGTAAAACACGTGAAAATCAAATGCTGTTGAATATTGATTCTAATTTGAGGAAACATACACCATAGAGAAATGATCATTTCGTTTTTACTAACTATTTCATTTGTACCGCGTAGATGCTCATTTTGATTCCTCTTTTGTTTCAAACTAGTCATTTATTTTCACAAAGAATAGATATGCTGTACCAGTTGGTGATTTGGTAAATACAACAACCTCTATTATTAGATCAACTATGTCAAATCTTAAGGCCCGCTTGGTTCGAAAATGAGTTTTGTATCTTCCGTTTTCAGCTGTATGTTAAAATGCAAGAAAGATGTAAAATTGCATGAAAATTGAAAAGGGGTGATAACGGTCAATTAAGATAATGGTTTTAGCATATAAATGGAAAACAACATTTTCTTCTTTTCCGCATTTTGAATAATACCATAAAGTATTTTCTTCCCTCATCTCCTCCTCTTTGTGGTAATGATTAGGATTACCGTCTCTTTCTTCCTCTTCCACCGCACACATTGAAAACGCAAAACTTAAAACATGTATTTTGAAGCCAAACAGGTCCAAATTTTTTGAACAACTGATCCCCTTTTACTTAATTTGATTTCTACATACTTTGCAGCAAGTTTCATGGATACACATGGCCCCTAATGGATTGAAAGAGTTGTTAAGTTATACAAAGAAGAAACATGACGATTCTAGGATCTGTATCACAGAAAATAGTCGGTAAACTCAAATGCAGTCACATCAGGAAGTTTCCAGATAACAAAAATTATAGCACATCCTATTATAGATAAGAATTGTTAGTATGTTAGACTGAATAAGAAATAACAAAAAAATAGATTGCTCACTTGTATTTGAATTTTATAGGAACTGCTCATCCTGATCACGAACATATGTTATCAAAGGAAGAAGCAACCTCAGATACACAGAGGGTTGATTACATGACTCTTCATCTTGCTTACTACTAGCTGCTATAGAGTAATTTAATACTGCATGCACGACTTTAACCAAAAAACAAACAACATTTTACCACAAAATATATCCATCTCAAGATAAAAGCAATGATTTGGGATAAAAAGAGAAGAGTTACTTATGTTAATATTATCTTATATGCAGGGAGGGGATTAAAGTGGAAGGATACTTTGCATGGTCATTGACCGATAACTTTAAGTGGAACAAAGGATACGGCGAACGGTTTGGGCTTAACTACATCGACTACAAAATGATCCTGCACAAATCCCAAAAAATCGATTGGTTGGTACAATGCATTTCTCGAATCATAAATTCTGGAGCAGCTTGTATTGATGATCGCCATTTATATATTATGGTTGTATTTTCCATTTTCAATGTTATGCATCTTCTTGTAAATGCCAATGTATCCTATATTCCTATATTATAAGAAAGCAATTAATTTCCATTTCTGATAAGAGAACAACTAAATTATCTTCTTGTATTTTTAGTTTAGTGAAAATGTTCTAGTTTTTAACCGATTATCTCATGTTTCAATTAATTTCCTTTTGTGATAAAACTTACCAAAAAAGAGGGAAATGAATATAAATAACAGATATATGATCACTTTTTATGACTTTATGTAATGAAATTAACCTCGGTATGAAAGAAAAAATGAATAGTAATGTAAAGATAATAACTTGAATGAGAACTTTAAGTTACAAGGACTTAATGTAATATGATTGAAGAGAAACAAGAAAATAAATTTTGTATACCTTACTATCGTTTAATACACACACACACACACACAATATATGTGTGTGTATGTGCATATGTGTGTGTTAGTGTGTGTGTGTTGGTGCGTGTGTGCACACACATGTATGTGGATATTGATTACAAAAAATTTAGTTAAGTATTTATTTGAAGAAATTTTGAATTCAATATCTCATGTTTCACACATTTGACCAGATAGATAGTTTATAGATTTAATTTCAAATATTCATTGAGATTGTGATAAACTAATTATCTGAAACTAAAAGTGTGAAGCAATCGATCAATATATTTCATGCACAATAAAACTTTGTAACAAATATCAAAATGTTCATTTATAATGAAAGCATAACACATTGAAAATTAAATAGACGAACTAATAGATAATACGCACATGTGTTTTTTATTTTCACAAAATTTTGATTTTTGAAGAAAAGCTATGTGTTGAAAATTAATAAATTTTGGAGAATTAGAAGGTAAAATTGTTAGAAATATAAATTATAGAAATTTACTTTAACGTATCTTTAAAGAATTAAGCATAAACTTGAAAATCGTTATAATCAATGAGAGATTACCAAATTTTTATACTGTACAGTTATTTAATAGATGTACACTCTACGCTTAGTGCGTGTTTTGGGAACCATGTAGCAGGGAACTCTGTATATTCTCCACATGAATCATGATAATTTCATGAGAAACAATAAAATTTCTCAAACTCTATATCATCACGATCACGAAAGTATGTTCAAAAAAAATATGTTCATGTCATGAAACCATATTTTAGTTCATATGCATTTCTTATTGTTTTTCAATGATGGAAAACTATAAAATATGCACTAAAATCAAAATCAAGTGCAAAAAGTTTATATAGACTTAAAATGATTGGGAACAAAAAAAATTAAGCTAAGTTTGAAGTATTTGAATTGTTAAATAATATCAATATAATCGAAAGCAATAAATGAAAATAATAAATAACAAGCGAAAAGGTTGTAAATTATTTTTAAACAACGGTGTTATTGGGAATATGCTACAAAAAGCAATCAGCATTTCAAAAAAGCAAAAAATTATGGCCGAATCATTTTAGTGAATGGAAGTGATCAATCAAAATAACTTTTCTAAAACAAATAGTTTGTATATCGCTGATCACTTATTCCAATCAGTATTCAAACTTTTTTCATCCAATCAAATGAAGTCTCAATTTCTTATGTAAAACTTGAAGTTTAATAGTTTTTTTTATCGAACCTACGTTTTGGTTTGGTATTATTTCGGTCGCTACTAAACCGAAACGAAACAACAAGAATCTCGGTGTTTCGATCGAAACCACAAACTTTAATATCGAGTTTGAATTTCAAATTCAAAAGGTAAAAGGGTACAAATAAAAATAAAGCAAGAACCGGGAGTCTTAGTTGAGAAAACATTGCATCAAAATTATTCGAAGCTGTTAATTTTAAAATGGATGGTGGATATTTGCTTTTTTATAATTTAGAATTAGTTAAATCAATTGGTTCAACCCCACAATGGTTTTAGTATAATATCGATACTCATTTTGATAAATTTTCTCTTATATGAATAAGACCTGATTATGCTTATTGTTTTATTGTTGATGATTCACGTTATCTTTGATTGGATGGTGCCATAGTTATGAAAGATGCACTACAGCGGACGCCATGGCACAAGGTGCGGTGTTTGCACCTTTCTTTCACATGGCGCGACACACATGAAAAGGCACGACGAATGGAGCTTTTGGCGAATAGTGCAGGCCGCAAAAACGGTGCGCCTTTTGGAAATTTTATTGTTCTTTTAACTTCTTTTTTATTTTTTGCTTTTAATTTTCACAATACAAACTAATCTCCAACAATATATGAATGTATTATGTAATTTTTTATACAATGACACGATTAAACTTCGAACTGATCTTCTAAAAACTTTGAACGATGGACAATTGGTATCAAGATCCGCAATTTCAAACCAAACCGATCCAAACGTGAGTTGAATCTGAAGGATCCCAGATCATGTCTAATTGATGAAGAATAACATGAAGAACTGATTCAACTCGAAAGATTAGACAAAAGATCAAGAAAGTCTACATATTTTTACTGTTTTACCCAATTGGAGCCAAACCGATCCAATCCGATCCGAATCAAACCTCGGGTCATGTTAAAGATTTAAAATATACTGGTTAGACTCGACAAAACCCAACTCAAAAAAATTGAGACAAGCAGAGTGCGGTCCAGATACTACCCAGCGGATCTAATTACCATCGTTGCGCAGAACAAATAATCTCGTCGCATTCTCCAAATTAATTTCAAACGAACTTCGAACTATTTGCTCTAGTTATCATTGCACTGAACAAATAGTCCCGAATGGAGGTTTTTTAGTCTTCAATGAACTTCGAACTGCCTGTTCCTTTTACGGTTGCACCAAATAAATTTTCAATCGACATGAGACAAACAAGGAATCTTATGAATTCGATAATGCAGATATTGACCAAGAAAATATGAGAGCTGAATCAAATTTAGATTTCTAGTCTATCGGTAATATATACTATTATCTTAGGTTTTAGTTTTAAAGACTATACTTGAAAGTCTATGCCTATGACGTTATATTTGATTATGATTTTTGCAAATTGTCAAAAAATCTTTATAACATATGTTAAATATGAATTACAGTGGACTTTTTAAATTAATTATTATATATATTAAATTTATTAAAAAATTCAAAACATGCACAATAAATTAAAAAAACACGCGCCATTTTCCGCACCATGCGTCATAGCTCCAAGGAGGCTTTGCGCATTTTAGCGCCATGCGCCATTAATAACTATGATGCTGCTTTGAGAGTGTAAAATCAAATGGATGATAGCATTATTAAGCTTAAAATATGTCACCAAGCTCTATACATCTTCATATTGGAGTCTACATTGAAAGTTTCATCTAGCAAGCGATTTATTTTAACACTTAGAAATCAATTTTGTTATTTCAAACATATTTCCACTATTTATTAAAGTCAAGTGCATTATTATACCGTAAATTACAGAATTTGGTTGGTAATATAATGGAGAAACAATCTCCCAGGCTGTTGATGAGTGAAAGTATATGCATATTCATTCGTAGATGCTCCATCTACCTAACCAATCGATATAAACATGTTTTGTATAAATAACATCTTTAATCAACTCTAATAGTAAGAATATATATTTTGCTCTAATGAGGAACAAACAATACATAGTGATCTAGTTTGATGCTGATTATTTCATCATACAGCTTTCATCCACTTTGATTTTAATAGAGTTAGGCTAACCTATTTGAATTGTGGCCAATTACAAATTGGTACCGCAGCCCTTATAGCTCAGTGGTAGAGCGCCAGTCTTGTAAACTGGAAGTCCGTAGTTCGATCCTGCATGAGGGCAAAAATCATCTCATTATTACTCTTCTCAATTCTTGACCGACCAAAAACACAGTACAATGAGAATGTTGCGGCTGGGGATCCCTCTCAAATAGAGGATATCTTTTTGCGGCGAATTGAAGAAATGAATTGGAATAGGGTTTCAGTTAAAGAAAGAAGAAGGTATTTTTACATAAAAGCCCACCATTTGCTTCCATGATTTTATGTTCTGGTGTTTTTGAAGGAAAAATAGGCGGCAGAGCCTGCATTCTTCTGTTTCTGATATGACTAACCAGATGCAACTCCAGCCTTTACTTAAGGGATCAAAATTTGAGTGTGTTAGTTTCAATATACATTTTGAGGAAAATTTGCTTTATAGCTACTTAATTAATAAAATAATCAATTGCACTTTTGTATTAATTGTTCTAAAGGAGTCGCGTGCTTCTTCTAAACATTGTGTTTTTTATTAGAATGAAAACGTTCTTACTTTTATTGTTTTGTTTTCTTAGAAATAAGTTAACGTTATTCAATTTTTTCACAAGTAAGAAGACAAACTACTCAATTTATCTAACATACTCATGTCCGGTCCAGGCCGACTGAGTATAAGTCAGCTCGCAAAACAACCATGGCTATATCAACTAAGTTTTTATGTATGATGATAATTTGAATCTAACCCTGACCCGTGTCAGATCTTCTACACAACTGCAGGTCTAAGCCTTCTGTCCATGGAGCCCCCATGCCCAGCAACGCATGATCAGCTCATCGGTCAGGACAAGGCGCAAGCCTAGTTCGATCCATCTCTCATTGGTCGACCGACTCTTTCCGACCTGTTTACAACCCATCCATGGACCAACCCGCTTACTCAACCAACTCTCTCTCTCAGCTATCTTCTAGTCTGCATAGCTTTAGACCATCTCAAGCTTGACCCATCATCAATCCAACTCTAGTACCGCCGCCTACGACCCACGCTCTGTCTCGTCTAACCCTGCTCGGCATGACCTTTGCTCTCACCTTTTCTTCATCCTCCGTATGGTCTCAGCAAACCAGCTCTGCGCCATCCCGCTATTAGGCATGCGGGACCAAAACGACAAGAGGTACAACTAAATGTACGTGTTTCCAACAATAAGCATGTTCCATTTTCTACAAGTATAGTGCAAGTATAAGCACATTTAGTGCAAAGCATAGCAAAGCACACCTCTGGTACAGTTATACTATGGACCTTCATCTCAGCCACACATTCATTTCTTTCGTCAATCGTCTCTCATTAAGTTCATCAGCCAGATCAATGACTAGGTGCATGTCACGCCTGTTTTGCAGTATGATCTTAGTCGTCTAAGCGTTAATTTTGTGACACCGCATAATTTTACGAAATTAAATAATTACGTTGAAAAGGTAAAATCATAGTTTCATATAAATGAAAATAATAAATTTTTACAAGAGTTGGTATAAGGCTTCGGGACTTACTCCATTGCATCCGAATTATCGTTTATAGTCAAAAAACACATGTAACATGCTGATTGTGATTAAACGGACTAGAAATTAAAAGAAGTCAAACTCGATGGATTTTTGTAATATATTAATTTTGAGATTTTAGCCTAAATTAGAATTATTTCATCCTATAAATAGAAATGAAAACCTATTCTCTGATCACACTTTAGCCTAACCTCTAATCTCCATTTTCTTTTTTATCTGTCTCTAAACTAAATCAATTCTAAATCCACCAAATCAAATCTAAATTAAAAGAATAAATATATGGTATCGATCATTGCAAAGAAAGCTGAGATGGAGAAAACAATGAACTCACAATTTTTTTCATTAGGAATTGGAGGTAGGACATAGTGTAAAGAGGTGAAGAAAGGTTAAATAAAAAATATATATATACATACAAAATGAAAATCACGTTTGAGAAGATGTAGTTTCAGAAAAAAGATGAAGAAAATAAACGAAAATGAAGAAACAACAAAAATGACGAAAAAAATGTGGTATGTATTAAATAATGATGAAGGAATGCAGGGACCAGATGTACATTTGTAATATATAATTCTCATAAACTCTTGTATGGACTTTGGTTTTTGGTTAGTAAACGTGAGTGCTCTCCTGGCAATCTTGATCGATTTTGTTTCAAGTCTGCAAAAAGAATTAGCTCTCAATATGTCAATCTCAGAAGTTCTTCGAATAGGTTTTGTTCCCTACACCTACAAAGAATGTTGTGCTGAAAGAAACCTACACCTGTAAAGAGAGAAGGGTACTGATGCTTAGATTAATGTACAACATATCGATGCAGGGAGTTCTGAGTGCAAAAAGAATATCAATTTACTTCTAATATTTGCAGCTAGTTGAATTTGTAAACAGAAAAGGGAAATAAGATCAGAAGAAATACCTACCTTTAGAGTTCTAAGCTTTTGCTAAACAATTTTTAGCTCCTTCAATGCAGACTTTTGCTCATCCTATATATAAATAACAATTAGCATGGACATGTCATGTGATTATATATATATATATATATATATATATATGTCAATTGAAATTACAAAACCTGTTAACAAACTTTACAGTGAATTATCCACTATCAGTACGGTAAGAGGAAAAAAGTACGTAGAGCTTGATTTCAAAATCCTTTGGTTTTACTCAATTGATTAAGATGATACTGTGAAATTTATTTTATATATCACATTTAACTTATTATCAACGACCAAACCACATTACGTAATAAATTTTAGTTCCAAACACCAATTAAACATAGATATTCAAAAATTTAGTACAATTAAGCTATTAAGCACAAAATCCATCACTTTAGTTTTCTTATTGTTTTCAACGTAGGTAGGCAACTTAACTTGACGCTTCTTCGTAACCTATCTTTTTTTTAGCACATCTTTCTTCTTCCATTCTAAAATCCATAAGAAAAAAGCTCAGCAGTTACATAATAATGAAAGAAAAGACATTAACTTACATTCCCAAATGGGAAATATTATGATCCATACCTAGCTATATATATATATATATATGTATGTGTATATATATATATATATGATGGAAAGTAACACTTTAACAATTCGCATGTATTTAATCCCACCTTAAGTTTTTCATCACTTTCAACAATGAAAATACGTTGAGAGAAAAAAAGCACACTTAATTTTAGAAAGTAATCCAAGTCAAACTTAAATCAATAATAGAATAGATATGAAATTATTTTCCCTACATATACAGATTGATTGGAATTTGAATACATCCTCATATTTCGAAACAGTTGTTAATGCTAATTCGACATACAAAGACAAAGTCTAAACATAAAATAGGAGATAAAATCAGTTAAAGGCCAACTCACATCAGCTTACAGAGCTCAGCAACCACAATGGACAAACTGATAAACATCAACTTTTTTTTGGCAATCAAAATCTTAAGTTTTTCATCACTTTCAGCAATAACAATACGTTGAGAAAAAATGCACACTTAATTTTAGAAAGTAGATATAAAATTATTTTCCCTACATATACTGATTGATTGGAATTTGAATACATCCACATATTTCGAAACAGTTGGTAATGCTAATTCGACATACAAACTCACATACAAACATCTTGAAAAAAGAAAAGACAAAGGCCTAAACATGAAATAGGAGATAAAATCAGTTAAAGGCCAACTCACATAAGCTTATGGAGCTCAGCAACAACAACGGACAAACTGATAATCATCAACTTTTTTTTGGCAATCAAAAACTTCTATCAAAAAATTTCATCACTTTATATGTGTAGAACAGTATATTATCTACACTAACTAGCACAATTTTATCAATACCATTATCACTGAAGTTTTAAAGCTTACAAAGACGAATAAAATTTGAAAGTGAATTCAATACCTTTATGGGTGCAGCGACGGGGATGAAGAGTTGAAATATGGCTCCGCAATTCCATAGAAAAAGCAAGCAAGTAGCCTGAGACAATAATGGGCACACACAAATTCAACATAAACGTGCACAATTTGAGAAACCCTAATTTTGATATGGAGTTAGCATCTTGCGTTGGGAAGGAAGGAGGCGAATTCCAGAGAAAAAGTAAAAGGAAGGAAGAGAATTCCAGAGAAAAAGCAAGCTAACCCAAATTTTGACATGGAGTTAACATTTTACATTGCGGAGGAAGGAGGCGAATTCCAGAGAAAAAGCAAGCAGCTAGCATTTGGGGAGGAAGGAGGCAAATTCTGGAGAAAAAGCAAGCAGCCAACATAAAGGTACCGAAATCAACAATTTAGAACAGTGAAAATAACGTGGATCCTTGCGTTGGGGAGGAAGGAGGTGAATCGTAATGGATAAAAGCGAGATATTGTTTCGTACTCTGGCAGAGAGGAAGGAAGGGAACCGCAAATAGAATGTGCATCGTAGAAATTACACAAACATCCTTATCACGGTAGAAAAAGCAAAAGGTTAGTATAGGTATTTCAAAAGCTTCATTTGAGGGTATTCTCATTATATAGAGATATATGTTAAATTTACAAAAAAAAATTCAAAACATGTACAATAAATTAAAAAATCACGCGTCGTTTGCCGCACCATGCGTCATAGCTCCAAGGAGCCTTTGCGCATTTTTGCGCCATACGCCATTAATAACTATGGATGCTGCTTTGGGTGTGTAAAATCAAATGGATGATAGCATTATTAAGCTTAAAATATGTCCCCAAGCTCTATACATCTTCATATTGGAGTCTACATTGAAAGTTTCATCTAGCAAGCTATTCATTTTAACACTTAGAAATCATTTTGGTTACTTCAAACAGATTTCCACTATTTATTAAAGTCAAGTGCATTATTATACCGTAAATTAAAGAATTTGGTTGGTAATATAATGGAGAAACAATCTCCCAGGCTGTTGATGAGTGAAAGTATATGCATATTCATTCGTAGATGCTCCCTCTACCTAACCAATCGATATAAACATGTTTTGTATAAATAAAATCTTTAATCAACTCTAATAGTAAGAATATATATTTTGCTCTAATGAGGAACAAACAATACATAGTGAACTATTTTGATTCTGATTATTTCATCATACAACTTTCATCCACTTTGATTTTAATAGAGTTAGGCTAACCTGTTTGAATAGTGGCAAATTACAAATTGGTAGCGCAGCCCTTATAGCTCAGTGGTAGAGCGCCAGTCTTGTAAACTCGAGGTCCGTAGTTCGATCCTGCGTGAGGGCAAAAATCTTCTCATTATTACTCTTCTCAATTCTTGACCGACCAAAAAGCCAGTACAATGAGAATGTTGCAGCAGGGGATCCCTCTCAAATAGAGGATATCTTTTTGTGGCGAATTGGAGAAATGAATTGGAATAGGGTTTCGGTTAAAGAAAGAAGAAGTTGTTTTTAGATAAAAGCCCACCATTTGCTTCCGTCATTTTATGTTCTGGTGTTTTTGAACGAAAAATAGGCCACAGGGCATGTATTCTTCTGTTTCTGATATGACTAACAAGGGGCAACTCTAGCCTTTACTTGAGGGATCAAAATTTGAGTGTGTTAGTTTCAATATACATTTTGAGGAAAATTTACTTTATAGCTACTTAATTAATAAAATAATAAATAGTTGTATTAATTGTTTTACAGGAGTCGCGTGCTCCTTCTAAACATTGAGCTTATGATTAGAATGAAAACCTTCTTACTTATTTTGTTTTGTTTTCTTTGAAATAAGTTAATATTATTCAATTTTTTCACAAGTAAGAAGACAAACTACTCAATTTATCTAACCTACTCATGTCCGGTCCAGGCCAACTGAGTATAAGTCAGCTCGCAAAACAACCACGGCTATATCGACTAAGTTTTTATGTATGACGATAATTTGAATCTAACCCTGACCCATGTCAGATCTTCTACACAACTGCAGGTCTAAGCCTTTTATCGATGGAGCCCCCACGCCCAGCAACGCAGGATCAGCTCATCGTATAGGACAAGGCGCAAGCCTAGCTCGATCCATCTCTCATTGGTCGACCGACTCTTTCCGACCCGTTTACAACCCATCCATGGACCAACCCGCTTACTCAACCAACTCTCTCTCTTAGCTATCTTATAGTCCGCATAGGTTGAGACCATCTCAAGCTTGAGCCATCATCAATCCAGCTCTAGTACCGCCGCCTACGACGTACACACTGTCTCGTCTAACCCGGCTTGGCATGACCTTTGCTATCACCAGTTCTTTATCCTCCTTATGGTCTCAGCAAACTACTCCGTTCCGTCCCGCTATTAGGCATGCGGGCCTAAAACGACAAGAGGTACAACTAAATGTACGTGTTTCCAACAATAAGCATGTTCCATTTTCTACAAGTATAGTGCAAGTATAAGCACATATATTGCAAAGCATAGCAAAGCACACCTCTGGTACAGTTATACTGTAGATCTTCATCTCAGCCACACATTCATTTCTTTTGTCAATCGTCTCTCATTAAGTTCATCAGCCAGATCAATGACTAGGTGCATGTCACGCCTGTTTTGCAGTATGATCTTAGTCCTCTAAGCGTTAATTTTGTGACACCGCATAATTTTACGAAATTAAATAATTACGTTGAAAAGGTAAAATCATAGTTTCATATAAATGAAAATAATAAAATTTTACAAGAGTTGGTATAAGGCTTCGGGACTTACTCCATTGCATCTGAATTATTGTTTATAGTCAAAAAACACATGTAACATGCTGATTGTGATTAAACGGACTAGAAATTAAAAGAAGTCAAACTCGATGGATTTTTGTAATATATTAATTTCGAGATTTTAGCCTAAATTATAATTATTTCATCCTATAAATAGAAATGAAAACCTATTCTCTAATCACACTTTAGCCTAACCTCTAATCTCCATTTTCCTTTTTATCTGTCTCTATACTAAATCAATTCTAAATCCACCAAATCAAATCTAAAATAGAAGAATAAATATATGGTATCGATCATTGCGAAGAAAGCTGAGATGGAGAAAACAATAAACTCACAATTTTTTTCACTAGGAATTGGAGGTAGGACATAGTGTAAAGAGGTGAAGAAAGGTTAAATAAAAAAATATATGTATACATATAAAATGAAACTCACGTTTGAGAAGATGTAGTTTCAGGAAAAAGATGAAGAAAATAAACGAAAATGAAGAAACAACAAAAATGATGAAAAAAATGTGGTATGTATTAAATAATGATGAAGGAATGCACAGACCAGATGTACACTGCCAATGAACCTATGAAATTCAAAGTTTAAACTTATGTCTCATCTTTATTACTTCCCTTAACTTCCATAAACTCACAGTTACACCAATTTAATTTTATGTTAACACACGATAAACAAAAATAAATTCTCTACACCAATTTGTGTAATAAATTAAGGAAATAAACAACATTAAGAACCTTTCATTTCTCTCTTTGTGATTGGATTGGGAATTTAAACAAACATCTTAGCGTTTTGATTAAACATTTTACTAGGAATGCATTAATATGCATTAAACAAATATGACATCATAAATTAGGTAATATAAACAGGTGCATAGTACACACATCTTTATCTCCACTTATAGTTCACATTCATAAATAAAATGTATGTTACTAATCCACATAAGGAGGCTATGAACGTAAGAGTAAATTAGAAGAACGAAGATGGAAAGACAAATTATGTTGCAATTAAAATCGAATTAAGTCTAAGTGAAAAGGAAATAGTCAAGTGTCAATCTATTTTACCCTTTTATAATCTCTTATTAACATTTAATTTAAAACTACCAGCATGTTAAGGACGTCCGTTGGACGTGTGCAAAGAAAACTGAGAGCTAATTTTGTCGTGTGCAATGAAAATTCTGAGCTAATTTATTTATCGTGAAATAATGACAATATGCATAGATAATATAGGACAAAAATAGATATGTGAGTTAACTTCTTTTTATTGTGAAATAGTACGAACAAATACATACAAAAGTCATTGCCAAATTTTTGGATATCAATTTGGTTTCTGCAAAATATCGAATGAGAGGAATATATTATTTAGATTTACACTCATTAGCTTGAAATAAAAGCATGAACTAATTTTTTTCAACTTATTTTAAATACTATGGATATTTATAAATTTATATAAAACAAAGGTTATAAAATCAACATACACTCATCATTCAATTTGTCCACATGCTGTACTATCTAGAAACTCAATCTTTAAGATACTCAGCTTATTATCCTGCACCTAATCCTCACTCAGTTATTGCCTACAGCTCTTTGTTGCTGCCCACATTCAATTCTATCAAGACTCCCAGCAACTGTCCACATGCTGTACTACTAAGCACTCTTGCGTGCAATCCTATTCAGCTACCGACTACAGCTCTCTTTTAGCTTCATCACTCCAACAATACTGCACATCAGTGCTTATGCTTCATTGTATGTGGTTTTCCAACATAGCTCAGCTGCCATAGTGCACAACGGATCCCTCTTGCCATTCTTTCACTCTATTTGAGTGTATCAATTTCTATTTGCTGATTCAGCTCTTTATTCTTTATAAAATATTTTTATTCTGTCTACTCCAGTTTGTTCATCATCAGAGTGATGATCTCGTACATTTGTAATATATAATTCTCATAAACTCTTGTATGGACTTTGGTTTTTGGTTAGTAAACGTGAGTGCTCTCCTGGCAATCTTGATCGATTTTGTTTCGAGTCTGCAAAAAGAATTAGCTCTCAATATGTCAACCTCAGTAGTTCTTCGAATAGGTTTGGTTCCCTACACCTACAAAGAATGTTATGCTGAAAGAAACCTACACCTGTAAAGAGAGAAGGGTACTGATGCTTAGATTAATGTACAACATATCGATGCAGGGAGTTCTGAGTGCAAAAAGAACATCAATATACTTCTAATATTTGCAGCTAGTTGAATTTCTAAACAGAAAAGGGAAATAAGATCAGAAGAAATACCTACCTTTAGAGTTCTATGCTTTTGCTAAACAATTTTTAGCTCCTTCAATGCAGACTTTTGCTCATCATATATATAAATAACAATTAGCATGGACATGTCATGTCATGTGACTATATATATATATATATATATATATATATATATATGTCAATTGAAATTGCAAAACCTGTTAACAAACTTTACGGTGAATTATCCACTATCAGTACGGTAAGAGGAAAAAAGTACGTAGAGCTTGATTTCAAAATCCTTTGGTTTTACTCAATTGATTAAGATGATACTGTGAAATTTATTTTATATATCACATTTAACTTATTATCAATGACCAAACCACATTACGTAATAAATTTTAGTTCCAAACACCAATTAAACATAGATATTCAAAAATTTAGTACAATTAAGCTATTAAGCACAAAATCCATCACTTCAGTTTTCTTATTGTTTTCAACGTAGGTAGGCAACTTAACTTGACGCTTCTTCGTAACCTATCTTTTTTTAGCACATCTTTCTTCTTCCATTCTAAAATCCATAAGAAAAAAGCTCAGCAGTTACATAATAATGAAAGAAAAGACATTAACTTACATTCCCAAATGGGAAATATTATGATCCGTACCTAGCTATATATATATATATATATATATATATATATATATATATATGATGGAAAGTAACACTTTAACAATTCGCATGTATTTAATCCCACCTTAAGTTTTTCATCACTTTCAACAATGACAATACGTTGAGAGAACAAAAGCACACTTAATTTTAGAAAGTAATCCAAGTCAAACTTAAATCAATAATAGAATAGATATGATATTGTTTTCCCTACATATACAGATTGATTGGAATTTGAATACATCCACATATTTCGAAACAGTTGGTAATGCTAATTCGACTTACAAACTTACGTACAAACGTCTAGAAAAAAGAAAAGACAAAGTCTAAACATAAAATAGGAGATAAAGTCAGTTAAAGGCCAACTCACATCAGCTTACAGAGCTCAGCAACCACAATGGACAAACTGATAAACATCAACTTTTTTTTGGTAATCAAAATCTTAAGTTTTCCATCACTTTCAACAATAACAATATGTTGAGAAAAAAAGCACACTTAATTTTAGAAAGTAATCCAAGTCAACCTTAAAATTTAATCGAATAGATATAAAATTATTTTCCCTACATATACTGATTGATTGGAATTTGAATACATCCACATATTTCGAAACAGTTGGTAATGCTAATTCGTCATACAAACTTACATACAAACGTCTAGAAAAAAGAAAAGACAAAGTCTAAACATAAAATAGGAGATAAAATCAGTTAAAGGCCAACTCACATCAGCTTACAGAGCTCAGCAACCACAATGGACAAACTGATAAACATCAACTTTTTTTTGGCAATCAAAATCTTAAGTTTTTCATAACTTTCAACAATAACAATACGTTGAGAAAAAAGCACATTTAATTTTAGAAAGTAATCCAAGTCAACCTTAAATCATAATCGAATACATATAAAATTATTTTCCCTACATATACTGATTGATTGGAATTTGAATACATCCACATATTTCGAAACAGTTGGTAATGCTAATTCGACATACAATCTCACATACAAACATCTCGAAAAAAGAAAAGACAAAGGCCTAAACATGAAATAGGAGATAAAATCAGTTAAAGGCCAACTCACATCAGCTTATAGAGCTCAGCAACAACAACGGACAAACTGATAATCATCAACTTTTTTTTGGCAATCAAAAACTTTTGTCAAAAAATTTCATCACTTTATATGTGTAGAACAGTATATTATCTACACTAACTAACACAATTTTATCAATACCATTATCACTGAAGTTTTAAAGCTTACAAAGACGAATAAAATTTGAAAGTGAATTCAATACCGTCATGGGTGCAGCGACGGGGATGAAGAGTTGAAATCTGGCTCTGCAATTCCATAGAAAAACCAAGCAAGTAGCCTGAGACAATAATGGGCGAACACAAATTCAACATAAACGAGCACAATTTGAGAAACCCTAATTTTGATGTGGAGTTAGCATCCTGCGTTGGGAAGGAAGGAGGCGAATTCCATAGAAAAAGCAAAAGGAAGGAAGCGAATTCCAGAGGAAAAGCAAGCTAACCCTAATTTTGACATGGAGTTAACATTTTGCGTTGCGGAGGAAGGAGGCGAATTCCAAAGAAAAAGCAACCAGCTAGCATTTAAGGAGGAAGGAGGCAAATTCTGGAGAAAAAGCAAGCAGCCAGCATAAAGGAACCGAAATCAACAATTTAGAACAGTGAAAATAACGTGGATCCTTGCGTTGGGGAGGAAGGAGGTGAACCTCAATGGATAAAAGCGAGATATTGTTTCGTACTCTGGCAGAGAGGAAGGAGGGGAACCGCAAATAGAACATGCATCATAGAAGTTACACAAACGTCCTTATCACAGTAGAAAAAGCAAAAGGTTATTATAGGTGTTTCAAAAGCTTCATTTGAGGGTATTCTCATTATATAGAGATATATATTAAATTTATAAAAAAAATTCAAAACATGCACAATAAATTAAAAAATCACGCGTCGTTTGCCGCACCATGCGTCATAGCTCCAAGGAGGCTTTGCGCATTTTTGTGCCATACACCATTAATAACTATAGATGCTGCTTTGGGTGTGTAAAATCAAAGGGATGATAGCATTATTAAGCTTAAAATATGTCCCCAAGCTTTATACATCTTCATATTGGAGTCTACATTGAAAGTTTCATCTAGAAAGCTATTCATTTTAACACTTAGAAATCAATTTGGTTACTTCAAACAGATTTCCACTATTTATTAAAGTCAAGTGCATTATTATACCGTAAATTACAGAATTTGGTTGGTAATATAATGGAGAAACAATCTCCCAGGCTGTTGATGAGTGAAAGTATATGCATATTCATTCGTAGATGCTCCCTCTACCTTACCAATCGATATAAACATGTTTTGTATAAATAAAATCTTTAATCAACTCTAATAGTTAGAATATATATTTTGCTCTAATGAGGAACAAACAATACATAGTGATCTAGTTTGATGCTGATTATTTCATCATACAACTTTCATCCACTTTGATTTTAATAGAGTTAGGCTAACCTGTTTGAATTGTGGCCAATTACAAATTGGTACCGCAGCCCTTATAGCTCAGTGGTAGAGCGCCAGTCTTGTAAACTGGAGGTCCGTAGTTCGATCCTGCATGAGGGCAAAAATCTTCTCATTATTACTCTTCTCAATTCTTGGCCGACCAAAAAGGCAGTACAATGAGAATGTTGCGGCAAGGGATCCCTCTCAAATAGAGGATATCTTTTTGCGGCGAATTGGAGAAATGAATTGGAATAGGGTTTCGGTTAAAGAAAGAAGAACGTGTTTTTACATAAAAGCCCACCATTTGCTTCCGTCATTTTATGTTCTAGTGTTTTTGAACGAAAAATAGGCCACAGAGCCTGTATTCTTCTGTTTCTGATATGACTAACAAAGGGCAACTCTAGCCTTTACTTAAGGGATCAAAATTTGAGTGTGTTAGTTTCAATATACATTTTGAGGAAAATTTGCTTTATAGCTACTTAATTAATAAAATAATAAATAGTTGTATTAATTATTTTACAGGAGTCGTGTGCTCCTTCTAAACATTGAGCTTATGATTAGAATGAAAACCTTCTTACTTCTATTGTTTTGTTTTCCTTGAAATAAGTTAATGTTATTCAATTTTTTCACAAGTAAGAAGACAAACTACTCAATTTATCTAACCTACTCATGTCCAGTCCATGCCGACTGAGCAAAAGTCAGCTCGCAAAACAACCACGGCTATATCGACTAAGTTTATATGTATGACGATAATTTGAATCTAACCCTGACCCGTGTCAGATCTTCTACACAACTGCAGGTCTAAGCCTTTTATCGATGGAGCCCTCACGCCCAGCAACGCAGGATCAGCACATCGGTTATGACAAGGTGCAAGCCTAGCTCGATCCATCTCTCATTGGTCGACCGACTCTTTCCGACCCATTTACAACCCATCCATGGACCAACCCACTTACTCAACCAACTCTCTCTCTCAGCTATCTTCTAGTCCGCATAGGTTGAGACCATCTCAAGCTTGAGCCGTCATCAATCCCGCTCTAGTACCGCCGCCTACGACGTACACTCTGTCTCGTCTAACCCGGCTTGGCATGACCTTTGTATCACCAGTTCTTTATCCTCCTTATGGTCTCAGCAAACTACTCCGTTCCGTCCCGCTATTAGGCATGCGGGACCAAAACGACAAGAGGTACAACTAAATGAACGTGTTTCCAACAATAAGCATGTTCCATTTTCTACAAGTATACTGCAAGTATAAGCACATATATTGCGAAGCATAGAAAAGCACACCTCTGGTACAGTTATACTGTAGACCTTTGTTAACGCTAAAATTTGAACGCTAACACCCCGATGTGAGAAGTGTAGTTGTGAAAGCACCACCCGATGATTCGGGAACAGAGTATAAGCAGAAAATCACAGAAAAAGCAGTGAATAACAACGATTTTATAGTGGTTCGGCTCAAGGCAAGCCTACGTCCACTTTAATTCTCTTTATTGCTAAACCGATTACAACTTTACAACAACCTTCAATTACAATTATGACGAGACAAACAACTAGAACTTTGGTAGAGAAAAAATTCTTCGAATCCATGTAGATTGCGTTAGATTTTCCCTTGAAGTTAGTTGAGATGCCTTTCGAACTTGAATTGTCGGGTGAGTTGAGAATTCAGCAGAGTATTGGCACTTGAAGTGATTGGCCAAAAAGTCCCCCGAATGTTGGAGATGGTCGCGTATTTATAGGGGTTTCTGGTGTCAAGTTGTAGGTAGTGGCCGAGATGAGTTGGGTCGTAAGCCGTTTCCAAGATAAGCTAGGTCGTAGGTCGCTGCTCCTCACCTATGCACGGCCTATGGTTTAAATGGGAGGCGCATATTCTTCTGGCCCCAAATTCTAAGTCCTAAGTCGCTGCCGAGTTACCGTGACGCGCATTGAACTGTTGCACTACTTCCCCCTTCATATCATTAGATCGGTCACGACTTATCATGAGCTGTAAGTCGGCCACGACTCAGGTGTGGACCAACTTATTCTTAACAGCTAGGTCGGCAAACAACTTGTGTAGTTAGATCGGAAAACGTGTTAGGTCGGTAGACCTTTATAAGTCCTAGGTCGGAATCTCCTTGAACCTTAAGTCGTCATCATTTCAAGACGTTAGGTCGGAACTTTCTTTAAGGCATTAGGTCGGCATGCTTCTCAAGGCCCTTAGGTCGGTATCTCTCTTAGGTCTTATGCAGTTAGGTCGATCTTCCATGTTAAGATACTAGGTCGGCATCCCTTCGTGTCTTGGGTCGGCGAGCCACGGCCGAGGCGGGGTTAACATTTGCCCCTCGAAGCATGCGCCTAATGGTTAGGTCGTATGCTTCGATACTCTTTAACCCGTTCCCCCTTTTTTTTTAGATCGATAGGTCGTAAACGACCTAACAGTTAGATGGCCTAAGTCACTTCAGTTTCTACCACAGCAAGATATAAGTCGTCCATTTTCTTTTCTTTTCCGCTTTATTACTTACTCCCTTGTTCGATTCCGCCATTAAAATATTCTCAAGTTCTTGAAGGCGATTTCATTCCAACTGATCACCGATAATCTCTACCATTCATTACGTAAGTGATTTTACTCTTCTTTCGACCGCAGATTACTATCGATTCGTGAATTCTGTTGCTCGAACTCGAATTGCCTCCTTGTACGATGCTCCATCACGAATCCCATCACATTTATAGTTGATGAAGCCTAGGTTGCTCGATTCGGCTTCAGATGATCGTTGATACAACTAAGATGGTTTATCACCTTAGACTCGATGATCTCTGATGGCAGGGTATCGGACTTGTAACAATTTCGAATTGTTGTATTGGGTGATTCGAGAGCAGGAATGAAGGCTGTTGTTGATGAAATGGTTATCGGGTTAATGGGTTGAATGGAGTGAAATGTTGGTTCGGAGGCGACTCAGCAAATTCGGATGACCTAATTCTTTGGCCGACCTAAACTTTAAGAATTGAATCGTCGCCGAGTTAACACTTGGGGAAATTCCCACTTCTTCAAACCGGAGCCTTTCTTCTGATTACTCCACGACCTAGAGGACTACCGATTTAAGGAATGAAGGAACTTAGCCTTAACTTGCGAAGGATTTTTAAATCGTAGCCGACTTAATACTTAAGCTTTGGACGTGTTGTCGTTTAGGAGCATAGACCCACTTTGGGTATTTGACTTGAACTGCCGAACTAAGTTGTCTGAACTTTGAACTGCCCCAATTTTAAACTCACTTGAATCTCATTGTATTATTTCACAGACCGCATTAACTTATAAGCTGCCAACCTGCTGAAAATAACAAACAAAGAAACCAAGGCGAGAATACTGCCATTGACTGCCCACATCAAATGACAGATTAGTCGAGATGAAACAAGCAACTTAAATATATTGCATGAAATGTTTGTGAATCAATCAACTAAAGTTAAACATCGATGCAAAATATCAACAATCTGAACTGATTTGTCTGCATCAACATTATACTTGCATATTTAAGCTTAAAACAATAGTCCCTGGGTTTCATAACTAACAAATGCTTGCTAGTTTTCATTCCAGTTATATTTGTTTATTCTTTGTTAATTTTACACAACACCTCACACATTTTAGGAAACGTGCACCTTGATGTTTGAATATCCAGTTATTTATGTAGAATGACTTCCCATCAAGAAGAAATGGCAACTCAAGAGGAAGAAACTTTTCCGGTAGCTCTACCTATAGAGAACCCTCCAGAGAGAACTCCAACCATTCTAACCCCGAGAGCATTTACTCAGCTGCGCACTCAATTTGGTTTTACTGAGAGTGATGTCCTGCTCCCTGGGCCAAGTGATACTGCCGACAGTCCTCCCCGTGGCTTTATTGCAATCAATCGTCAAATGTGTTTAAGCGGAGCGATCCCTCCTTTTAATGACTTTCTCCGAATTCTTCTCCTTCGGTTGTCAATCTCTCCGTCCCAACTTTATCCTAATGGTTATGCCATCTTGATGGAGTTGTGCGTTTTGTTCAGAAGAACTTTTGATCGCTTACCAAGTTTTGAAGAAATCCGTTACTTATGCTCGTTTGCAAAGAGTAGAGATCATCCTTCCCTTATAATTATGAGGAGCGCTAGAAACCACAAACTTATTTTTGACCTTACCGAAAGCGTTCATGGATTTCTGAATTAATTTTTCTTTGCTCGCTGCCCCCCAGGGTTTTATGCCGATTGGAGAGTAGGAAGTAAGATTACTTGTCTCCATTTTTAAACTTTCTCGAGATCCGAATTACCAATTGCTAATTTCATTCTTTGCTCTTTTCAGCACTTCCTCTTCCCTCTAGAGATCCGGTCCATAAGCAGACTTTTGATAGATTGAGTGCCGTGGCCGTAGCAGAGAGAAGCATCAAGTTTTTGTTGGGGGATGAATTTTTGCACCAATACGGGCATTTACATACTTCTCGTTCTACACATCCTCATGAAATCCCAGACTCTCCGGCTAGAGCATTGGATGCCCCAGTTTCTACAGATACATCCATACCAAAAGGACCTGCTCCCGAGGCTTCGCTAGTGAAGTGCTCCACTTCTGTTGATGTTGCGGGGCCATCTGTCGAGCTTGCCCCGGTTATTGAGGAAGAAGAGCTCCAGGGATCTCCCCGACTGTCACAGAAATCTGGCGAAGAAGCCGAAAAAACTAGCCTTGCCAAGCAGAGCAGGGATGGTACTTTCGAAGGGCTGAGTGACCTCTTCGCCACCTCGCAAGTGATCTTTAAAGATGATCCTATCACTACTGGGGTTTCTTCTTCAGTAGTTGAAGCAACTTCTGTCCTGCAGCAGACTCCGTCGACTCAGGAGTAACGCTGACTATTACACCCACAACCACTCCTCAATTAAAGAGTGGTTCGTAGTTTGATGCGCGTAGTTTGCACGCCACACACACTTAGAATTTCTTTTTTGGCACTTTTATGCTTCTGACTTTTTGTACTCTGAAGAATTCTAAGATTTAGCTCTTTTTTATTTCAGATCCTCTGATGGGGCGCAGCGGATCCTATTATGATGATTTCCAGCGCTACGGAAGGCGCAGCCAATATGATTACAGGCGTTACCTTCCCTCTTACAGAGAATCTGATGAAGAGAGAGCCGCTCGAAAGGCTCAAGAAAAGAGGGCTCAAGAGGAGCACTATGAAAGAAGAGAGAGGGAAGAGCGCCACGATTCTTCACAGAGAGGTGACAATTCCCATAAAAGAAAAACCCATGATGACAGAGGAAAAAGTCATGTGGTTAAAGATTCGAGCAAGTGAGCCCGACATGGTGAGAAGCACACCACTACAACTCCTGAAAAGGTTACTGCCCCTGCCTCGCTTGATATTCCTTCCGGCTCTCCCGCTCTCGGGAAGTCAGACATCCAAACTATAATTAGCAGACCCAAATTCCAAGTTGGACCGGGTCCTGCCACTTTGCAAAGTCGGTTTCCTCAGTGGTGTCTGAAGGGAGTAAGGTTTGACCTTGACTTGGTCCCCATTGACAAGTCTGCCATGTTACGAAATCTTGACGCCGTCAAGCTTGATATTGAGAGGATGTCGAACTGGCAGAAACTTGTTGACGAGCTTCAGAGGGTTAATCGTGCAAACATAAAGGCCATGCTTACTATGGAAAATGATAAAGCCGAATGGCAAAAGGTGCTTGAGCAACATGACACTGAGATGAGAAGCATTGCTTCTTACAATGAGGAGCTTGAAGCAAAAGTTGAAGAACTGAAACAAGAGCTTGCTGCTTCCTCTACTTCTTATTCTCAAAAAGAAGAAGTGCTCCTAAAACAAGTGAGAGATGCTCATGCCAGCCAAAGGGATGCTGAAGACAGGCTTGAAGTGCAGAAAAGAATTAGTGATGGCTATGTCGCTGACATTGAAGAGCTTCGGAAGAAGAATAACTACCAAGAGGCGGAGATCCAAATGCTTAAGCTTCAACTTTCTAAAGTTGAAATGGAGCGTGATGAGGCCGTTGCCGGCAAAATTGCAGCTGAAGAATCTCACGAGGCAACGAGGGCCAACATCAGCTCAACATTATTTGATTTCTATCTGCATAGCATCTTGGGATGCGGTAGCCTCGCCTTTCTAGGCCCCAAGTATGAAATTACACTAGCTGAAGTTTGGGAGGCCGCACTTGATATGCTCGGTGGAAGCGGCGCTGGCTACGCTGAGTCAGCTCTTGAGGAGCACTATCTTGATGATGATGCTCGTGCCGCTCTCGCTAGGGGGAGAGAACAGCTTGCAAAATTAAGGGCCGAAACAGCGGCAGGGGAATATTCAGGAAAAATCACATCAACTGCTCCAATTCAACCTTCTCCTTCAGCCGAAATTGACATTATTGGTTCTAGTTCTCATTCCCCATCTCCTACTAAAGTCACCACTGATATTACAAGCATACAAGGTGGAGATGAGGGCGGCGAGAGTGCCGAGGCACAGGCTTACGAAGTTGATGTCAGGGAACCGACTTCTGTAGGTAACCCTACTGACAATCTTGCCCAAGTAGACTGCTCATCTGTTTCTTATGAACTTGATGAGCTTTTTGACTACTTCTTGAATCTCAGCGAACCTTTATCTCCGCTTTTTGCTGACTTGAACTTTTTTCCTTCTGCAGAGAAAACGTCGGGCATTGTTCAGGCTTCTCCTCCTCCAATTATTCCCTCCCCGCCTCTTAAGGTCACTCCTCCTTCTGCTTCGCAACCCGGGTCACAAGAGGAGCAAATAGAAGCTCTTCACGGCTTAGATGATCCCGTTGCTTCTCAAGATCCGAAAGGAGAAGAAACTGAAGGAAGCGAGAGGACTCCAGAACCAACTGGCTCCGACGCTGAACCGTTATCCAAACTTCTTTCTCCAGGGAGTGGGTCTTCCTCCAAGAAGAGAGGAAAGCTGGGAGTTTCCAAGAAGAAGAATAAGAAGGGATCTTTAACTGGCGAAGAAGAGACGGAAGAAAGTCCGATCGAGCCCCTTTCTCCTCCATCCCCTACCCTTACAAGCCGGCCTAAAAAGTTGGTCATTCGGCCAGGTGCGGGCTCAAATGGTGGGCGGAAGAAGAAATGATGGCTCTGGTTCTGTGGCTTTCAAATCGCTTTTTTGCCTTTTTTGCATGCAATGACCGGAAATTGTGCGGGTACCGGCCCCCCCCGCTTTTCTTTTGTTGTTTTTCTTTTACTTTGAAACCTGTACCTGTATATAAAATAGTGTTGAATAAAATGATTCTTTTTCTTTGTACAAACTTCTGTCTATATCTGAGAATGCATTTACTATTCATTTTTGTACAAGTTTCTTTGTACGATATTGCAGTGAGCTTGTGGTATATATTGTTCGAGCGCAATTTTACCGATGTAGTTATGCCATGCTGCCCCTATACCATAAGCCCATTGTAATATTTTATTTTATGAGGAACTTGTGCTTTTATTTTTTAGAGAATAATTATTCCACATTTGGAGGAATATGATTTCATTAAAAAATAGAGCACAAATAAGTTTCTACGCTTCAACCTTCGAAGATATCACTCTTTATTTTGGGCATATACACATTTTATTGAATGAAATCTTCTATGTCGTAAAGCGGGTATCTGAAAGGTACTTCAACTTCTTTTTGAGGAAGAGAATTTTCTAGAATAAGTAATTCATTCTTCCTTTGGAAGTTAAAGTGTGCCTTTGATGAGGATTTTTTTGTTTTACTTTGAAAAGTTGCTCCTCTGAGGAAGACTCTTTCACGTTTCAACACCTGGAAGTTTTATTTCAATCTTGGTGAAACGTGTGCCTCCGAAGAGGTCTTTCTGCTTGATTGTGCCTCCGGGAGGAGGTCTTTTCATTTATGCCTCTGGGAAGAGGTCTTTCTGTCTTATTGTACCTCTGGGAAGAGGTCTTTTTGTTTCTGCCCCTTGGGAGAGGCTCTCTTTTTTTTTTTTGCATTTCAACTCTGGTGAAGTGAAACTCCGAAGAGCGACTGTTGCACTTCAACTCCTGGCGAAATGGGCCTCCGAAGAGGGCTTTTATTTCGTTTTACATTTCAACTCCGGTGAAGTGAAACTCCGAAGAGCGGCTGTTGCACTTCAACTCCTGGTGAAATGGGCCTCCGAAGAGGGCTTTTATTTCGTTTTACATTTCAACTCCGGTGAAGTGAAATTCCGAAGAGCGGCTGTTGCACTTCAACTCCTGGTGAAATGGGCCTCCGAAGAGGGCTTTTATTTTGTTTTACATTTCAACTCCGGTGAAGTGAAACTCCGAAGAGTGGTTGTTACACTTCAACTCCTGGTGAAATGGGCCTCCGAAGATTGCCTGGAAGTTACTCTCTCATGGTTGGAGGGTCATGACTCCTCCAATCTTTTTTGGTTGAGTAGAGAACTTTCTTTTTTGCGGCATATGCCTCGTTAGAGGTCTTTATCCTCCGAAGAGTTGTGCCTCCGAAGAGGACTTGTGCCTCCGAAGAGGGCTTTAGTTGTTCCTTGTCCACTTGCTTATGCCTTTTCAGTGATCCTCTATTTTTTTTTTCAGCTCGTACTTCCTTCTCTTACAAGTAGTTTGTTTAATCCAAAGAAGTGTACTTCATTGCTAGGCCAGTTCGCGAGAACGGACATAGGCTTCTTAATTGGAAGTTGTTTGTTCAAACTTCTCAATTTATTAGCTAGAGCCCGTTTTCGACGAAATCATTGACCGTTCAATTGAAGCACTTCTTATCTAGGATTTAAATTCGGGAATTTTGTGACTTGGAATTTGTTTGTTGAATGATAACAAGAATCACTTGGCCTGCAAAAATTCTTGTGATGTGCAAGTTTTGTTTTCGTTGCCTGCAAAAATTTAAATCGACATTTCAGTAATACATTTAATGTACTTTTCATATCGAAAATAAAGCAAACATGTAATAATAATAAGGAACACAAGATTTATAGTGGTTCAGCCAAGAATTTGGGCCTACATCCACTTTATAGTCTTTCATTATTCACTTGCATCGGTTTTACAATCGCTTTCAATTACAGGAATCATACATTCATAATTCTTTTTACAATATTTCAACAGAGCTATCAAGCAAGTATGGACGCAAGTGATTGCTGTTCCAAGCTCTTGGAATTTGATCTCCTTCGACAGTATTGAGTTTGAATGTGCCATCAAGAAGCTTCTGACCTATGACATATGGTCCTTCCCAATTTGGCCCAAACACACCTGTCGCTGTCATAATTCTCTTTAGGACTAGATCTCCAATCTCAAAGCTGCGTTGGCGAACTTTGGAATTGAAATGTCTGGCTATCCTTTGCTGATGAGATGCGATTCTGAGCTCAGCCTCTTCTCTTTTTTCTTCAAGGAGATCTAGTGCCTCAAGCTGTAGTTTTTCATTCTCCGCTTGATTGAAATGGATTCTTCTATGTGAAGGGACCTCTGTTTCTACCGGAATCATTACCTCTGATCTGTATGCCAATGAAAACGGAGTATGCCCAGTCGCAGTTTTGTGGGTAGTTGTAACAGCCCTAGTTTTATAACTATTTATTTTATTTTAATTATTTAATTTTTTAAATATATTTTATATAAATTGTGTTTAACAATATAGTTTAAATATTTAAATTGGAAGATATATTTTATAAAATTGTATATGTCAATAAATTTAAATAATAACTGTGAAAATTTAAGCTATGTTTGAACTGGTAAATTTCGCGTTTAAAAGACGCGCCAATTTTTAAGTATAAGCAACGTATTAAAACGTGTGTTTTTAAAATGTTATTTTTTTATCAAAATTTTTGATGTTTTAGACTGCGTCCGTTTAACGTAGTGTAAAAATCATATTTTCAAATATTTTTGGAGTAAAATATCAGTCGGTGATTTTTAAGGAACGACTTTTGTGTAACTGACAGATTTTCTTAAATTTTGTTTATGCTTTCCCATTACAAAGTCTTTGCCTATTCACCATTTCATTTATTAATATCAAACGTTAAAATCAAAATATAAAATGGAATGAGAATCAACATTTGTAACGTTCAAACTTTTAAAACAAACCATATATCACGCGGTCATATTTACATACTTAAATAAAACTGATACATCCTTCCCTCCCCTGATTGAGCTTTGCCTTGTGAAACTCTCGGCCCTTTTAGCTTATATATTTTGCAAACTAAAATGTGTAAATCACATTTGCAACTTCCAGAAAACATAAAACTGGAAATGAATCACGCAACCTACAGTTAAAACAAATATATATGTATTTGCTTGAATCACTAGTTGTATCAGCACCTCTGCCGTTTCTTAAGACCAAGGGAATATTGCATTGTATCACTATTTGCCGTTTGTTTGCCTATAAATCAATGTATAAACTGGAAGTAAATCACGTATAAGCATTTATCATATAGAAACTGATGTTTTCATTCCCATTTATCTCTCCTTTAATTCATACGAAGATTTAAAGCAAATATTTACCAAATCAATGCTTGAAATTTGAACGTATTCCCTGACATCTTGTATAATTGATAACTATTGATTTATCTCCTCTGATTTAGCTCGTCAGTTATATTCAAAGCCCTATATATTTATCCCATTGCTTTAATCACGTGAGTAAACAATTAACATAAGAAACTGATGCATTCAATCAATTGTGTATAACTGGCAGCAGATTTGATTTCTCTTCCTCTTAATATTGAAACCTTTATTTCTTTGAAACTGAAAGGAGAAATCACGCATATATGCAAAACGTTCAGATTTCAAAGCAATGCTCCGTTTCTATTCTTGCCATTTTCCCCATAAATCTCTGCAACTACTTCAAAGCATGCTTGCTTTAACCATGCAACTGTTTAATTGGAACATATTGTGAAATCAAAATATATTCATAATGAGCAGTTTAAAATCACACATATCATCTGGAAAGAAAAAAAAATATAAATCAAGCACCCTTCAAATGCGCATCAGTTCAAATTTATGTGCCTTGCCGTTTTATCATTTAATCACACATCACATAAATTTGAAGTTATAACAATGTATACCTGCCAAGATACCAGTTCTCTGGTATGAGCTCAAATCACGCAGGAAATTAATCTGGCATTAAATTATCATCAAGCTTTATACGTTGTGAAACTCTTGGCTTCCCCTGTATATTTCGAAGATTTATCCTTTTGCAAACTGATCAGTAAATCACGCTCATAACGTTCTAACAGAGGAGTGGTAGGAGAGATCAACGCTTACATTAATACTCGTACGTTTCATATCTGACTATTTCGCAAAATCCATCTATATATACTTTGCTTTATCTTCTTTAGTTTCATTCTCTCTTGTCTGTTCTTCTCGGGCTCGAACTCTTATCAGGTAAATGGTCTATGTCATTTTCTTTTCTTTGTTCAGATATTTCCTCTTCCTCGAAAATTTTGTTTTATCTCTGCCTTGCTCGGCCACACTACCATTTATCCACTTTGTTTTCTCTAAGAATCTTATCATATGCCTTGAACAACATATGGATCTGGGTTTATAGAGTTTTTTTTTTCTTTTTTTAGTATACATAATTAAGTCAGAGGTACTAACTTTATAGAACTGAGAGGTTACTTTGAAAAAAAATTTACATATGTAAAACCAAGTTCTATCAAACATCTCATTAACCTGAGTTTTCTTTTGATTTCAAAATCATGGGTTCGACTAGGGGTATAATAAGGAATTTGCTCATTTTTCTCCTTTCAGACAAACTGTATTTGTAAACTTAGACCAGGTTTGGGTTCTAGTTTGGGTAAGTTATTGCAAAAGAGGATAGAAGAAGAAAAGAGCATAGAGGCATATATGAGTGAATTAAGAAAAACGTAGTTGAGTGGTAGTCTGCATTTATAAAATTCATAGGCTGTGCATATCTGTGTATCACACGGTGCACGAATGGATCAGTAAAAAACTTGCTTTGGATATGATGACCAAGCCTTGTGAGTGAATTCATCTAACCTGAGTGTTTAGTAAAAGGCTGGAGTTTGGGGATGCTAGTAATAGTTGAAGATAGGATGAGGTGTGTCTGTACAGTTTGAAAAGCCTGGGGGTATACGTTGATGTTGAGGAAGTTGGCATGCCACAGTTGTGAATGGGTACATACATTTAGTTGTGGAGTCTGTGCGTGCATAAGTCCATAGGAAAGTTGTTGATAGGTGTGAAGCTTCAGTGATGTTTTGAGCATTTTGTTGCGTGAAGATTTGTTGCATAGAAGTTGGGCATGCTTTGATAGGAGAATACATACATAAGTTTAAAATAGTTCAGACTTGGGTATGAAAAAGTTCAGTAATACAAAGATCTAGCCTAAATGCTTTGAGTAGGGTGGGTGAAGAGTTGTCTGTACAAAAACTGATCCTGTGCAGTGTGATGTGCACGTTTGTGCATAGTGATATCAAGCATGTTCAAATGCGCAAAGGATACACTTGTCGTTTGTTTGTTCTGTGTTGATTCAAGGAGAGGAGGATTCAATCTGCATGAGTTTGAGTTGCTGGATGTTAGTGTTAAAGGTAGGCAGGTAGCTGTTGTGTGAAGCTTCAGTGTGTTGCTTAAGTAGAAGTTGTTCTTAAATATTTTGCGGAGGATGTTGCGTAAATTTGTCACAAAGCTTTGCATATGGACTCGAAGATTTTACACATTTTACTCGAAGAAATACTTGTTTGGCTCGAAGCAAGTACATGTTTTCTCGAAGTTAGGTGGGTTTGGGGTTTCTGACTGTTACCGATTTTAAGCCTGGAAAGTTTAGATTGAAGATGGATGAAGTCATAAAGCAATGATGCAAATTAAGTTTAAAATGTAAGATAGTAGCTGGATTTGAAAAAGTGACTCTAAGTTTGAGGAAAATTTAAGCAACAACATTTTCATAATACATAGGAATGCAAGTGTGCACGTGTAAAATGTATATATCACGGCCATAAAGCAAAAGAAGTGTGCACGTGTATGCGTATTCAACATTTTGCCGTTTTTGTTTTAGGAAATTTTGTCGTAATTTTTGTGTTAGCACGGTTCACGTTTGGGGTATATTTTGGTCTATTTACACGGTGGAGTGGTCGAGCAAATCAAACCAATTCTCTTCCTATTTTAATTTTTCCTTGACCGTAAATTCTAAAGTCGCGTATTCAATATTTTGAATCCTGTTATAGATTTGAATCTAGGCGACATCCGAAGAATTTTGATCGTTACTCTCTGTCGTTCTTTTTCCGGTGAAATTGTCGTTTTGAAATTCAAATTTTCTGCAGCTTTCAGGTGAGTATTTCTCACCAGACATACGTATTTATATTTCGTAAATTATTGCAAGTGTATGTGTATAATTGTATTTCACTATTATCTGTCCGTAGTGTAATATAGAATGATGAACCCCATTTAAATTGACACCTCATCAGTTATTATCTGTTGTATGATATTCTGCAGTTATATTATATTATTGTTTATTTACTGCTTAAATCCCCACTGCAAGTTCCCTGTTATATATATATTGTTATAGGCTGAAATGATAGGCCTAAATAATTATTACTGTTCACTTGTTTTGTTAAATGCTGTAAATTTACTTGGGATTGCGGGTTTGAAATGATAGAACCCGGGGTTTTATAAATTACGGGTTGAAATGATATAAATCCGTATCACTTGACCTAGGCTAGAAAACTATATACAGGCCCGTGGTTCTTATAATATTTTCTGAAATATTAAAAAAAAATTATTTTGGAAGTTAAATATTTGGGTTAATATCTTTAAAAAGCTTTTATTTGATTTTTGAACAAATATTAAATGTAATAAATAAATAAATATTTGAGTAAAACTTTGGAATATAACTTATGTTGGAAATCCTGAATTTTGAAAGAATAAGATTTCAATTAATAAATAAATAGATAAATAAGTTATATTTGGAAATATTTATTAAGTTAAACAATCTATTACAGCATTTAAATGCTGTCTTTTGAAATTAGACTAGTTTTACCCGCAACCTTAGGTAGCATTTCCTAAGTGCTACGGAATCTAGAATTTGGTTGCTTTAAAATTTATGGAATTTGATAAATTTTATTTATCTTAAGTTTTGGAAAAGCTTAAGACATAATATTTATAACTGGATTTTTCCTTAATTAAAGATGAATATTCTGGTATTAAGTAAATTTTGGAAAATTTAATGGCTAAAAATTTGGAAGTTTTATTTATGGAAATTATGGGAATATTCAAGACTAAATAATAAAAACATTGATTTGTGAAAGAATAAAACCCAAACTTAGTTTGAATAGCAAATACTCCAATTTAATATATATATATGGGAATTGTAATGTTTTAGGAACATAAAATGATATTAAATTTATGGTTTAAACTTTAAATAGAGAGATTATTTGTAAAGCTATGTAAATTCTCTTCTTTACAAAGTAACCATAAAGTTAACCCATTTATTCTATATACCATCAAATATCCGAACCATTTGTGTTTTCGGGAGTTATGGTTTTAAAGTAAATTTCCAAAATATTATGTTTCGAAGATATAATTCAAATATTTGGTTTCCAGATATTATAAATTTTAAGTAGTACGGTTTTTGGAAAAGAATTATATTTTGAATATAACGATATCATATTGTTTTGGGTTTTAGAATGATATCATATTTATAGTTTTGAAATGGAAATGTTTATTCTGGTTTCAAAGTATAAACTGCTTTTAAATGGCCACGGGTTATAATAACGATGGGTTGGCAAAGAGACCGGGATCGGATATGGACATACTCTCTGTCGATACCGAAAACCACTTTGACTAACCGTGTACGCGGTGGAGATTCCAGAATGAAGTAGGTTGGTGGGGACGATTTCTTGAAAGGTATATACGTGGACCCGACTCCCGTGAGTTGGCTTAAGGTGGCTAAAACAGGAGCGATTCTCGGATTAATGAGGTAGCTCCTCTGATCGAACGCACTTCTTCGTATACCATTCTATTACTCTTGTGATTGTTTGGGTGCACCCTTGATTTGGGAGTGTTGTTCGAGGTGGGCGGTTGCTGCGGCTTCGCGTTACCACCGGTCCGGATAGCAATTGGTATATCTACCCTGGCATTGCCTAGTTGTGCCGTGTCACCTACCATATCGAGCCTTGTACGAGTTTGGTTTTCTCCCGTAGCCCGTGTGGTATCCTCTAGTTGCTTCCCGATCAGGAGGAGCTATGATATTGGATGGACTACTGGGACTATTACGCGTTAAGGGCTATATGGGTAACCCCTTAATGCTAAGAAATAAGTATGTTTACTTTATAAATAGACACTATTATAATAGCGCAATATACTACATAGTAAATAGTTTAACGGATCCTTAGAGGATGGGCGGTCCCAAGCATCCTTTAAGTTACTTGCTATATATTACAGTATACTTGAATTAGCTTACATCATATAAGTATGTATGTCCTGACTCGAGTGTTTTGTTTTATTGTACGCTCGGGTCAGCCTGAGTTGCCGCTTCAGTTTCTTCTCCGTAGCTAGGACACTCAGTAGATCATTCGTGCTGTTGGAAGTTGATTCAGCCTTTATCCTTTTTGGAATTCAAGACTTTGAAGACTCTATCTCTATTTATGTCTTAACATTGTATTGAGTATTATAGACAATGTAAGTTCTGTTTTGTAAAAGTTATATCAGTGGCTTCATGAACCACTAAATTTTTAATTTCCGCTGCGAGATTCTGATATCTGTGTATGTGATTCTGTGATTTATTTATTGTATATTCTGAGTATTGCCAAATTTATTTGCAACGCAGTATTTTGAACAATTCAAGTCCGACATGCGCGGATGCGAAGGGTTGAAAATACTGGGTCGTTAAAGTTGGTATCAGAGCTTTGGCTCTAGGCAAAACTTAGAATGTACGGTAAGTTTGATTTACAGAATCACCTTCATTCGAGATTGAATCTCTTCCTTTTCGAATTTGGAACATTCCCTATGGTTCCAAAGTTCATTCGTGTCCCTCATTTTTCATCATCTTTAGACTCTGGAGTACCCCATAATTCCACTTCGGATGATCTTCATAGTGAATTGGCGGTCTCGCCCTTTATTCTAATAAAGGGGTGAAACTCCTTTGCAATTAGCATTGATTCACCAGAGGTTTATATTTATCCTCGGTTTATATGCTAGTATCTTTAGTTATTCCAAACTCTATCTCTTCGGATCAAGTGTAGATTTACTCAACCACACCGATCTGACTCTTCAAAGTCACGGATGACCAGATCAAGATTGTCCGCGATTATATAAACTCACCCAGTTCCTTATTTTGATATTAAATCATCAGTCTTTCTGATTTCCATTTATCTTGAATTCTATTTGATTTGAGTTCATCAAATTTGAATTTCTATCCTTGTTTTGGAAATTTACTCCTATATTTGAAAGGAAATCTAAAATATATATAAGTATAAATTTTCAGAAATTTTAATATTTAATTTAACTAGTGTCAGGAGATAATAGTTTGATTTTATTTATGGTTTTGTAAACCATGTGTTTGTCTAAATAATTGAATATAAACAATGGTTATAAATTAATTTAGAAACAGAAATAAATATAAAACAAGAACTTGAGAATTCAATTTATGATGGTTTCAAACTTTGGGATTAAAATTTTAAAAGTATATATTATTTAAAGTATTTTCAAAATAGAAGTTTGTTCCCAAAGAATTTTAAATATATTATTTAAAAGTATACCATCGACATTCATTTTCGAGTTTCGAAGTGAAAGACCATTCTGTAGTCTGGCTACAGTATTACCTTGAGATTTTATTTGATTTGAATTTCTAAAATATGACTTAATTTATAAAATAGATTTGACACATTATGTACATATATTAGTTATCTCTAAATGGTTTGGAGGGAATCGGAAATAAAATTTTAAAGTTTATATTGAGGAGAAAATAAAATTTTTGGATAAAAAATTTCCAACTGGAGATAATTGAATTTGAAAGTTTTATTTGTATAACACTCAATTTCATTTCAATATAACTTACCTTGATTTTCAAAAGTTAAAAATGAATTTGGATAATATACAATATAAAAAGGATGTTATAAATAAAATTTGGGTGGTTATAATAAATGTTATACACTTAAATTTTAGTTATAAAAGATTAATAAGGGTAAATAAGGAAAAGGGAATTTAAGAAATTTATTTAAATAACTTAATAATCAAATTTGATTTAATATGGAACCCTAGATCTAACCAAGAGATTTCAATAAAAATTCTTTTCCTGAAGGGAATATGTTCATAAATTATTGAAGAGATATTTTGTAGTAAGGATTATTTATCTTAAAAATCATAGTTTAATTGATGTTGGATGAATAAATATTTTATTTGAGAAATAGACATATTTTAATATCAGTAAAATTTGATAATTGAAATTTGGTTTCAAATGGAAATTTCAAGAGTAACTTATTAAAAAGTATCTTATTTATAAAATAGGTATTTTAAAATAAGTGTTAGGTTATTTTTTTTAAATTAAGAGTTAAGTAAAATAATGAACTTGACTTAATAAATGAAGTTGAATATCCCATTCATAAAGGTTATTTATAAAATATAAGTAAATAATATCCAAATGAATATTTCAGAAATTGAACTGATTTGAATTACTAATATATCTACTATAGCATATTATAAGTGCTGCGGTTCTAAAAATAAATGTTTTGGAAAATTATAATTGAGTAAATGAAGATTTTTTTTAAAGTGTTTTGGTTTTGGTAGTATGATTTCCAAATGATAATATCTATAAAATCTTATTGACTTTCAAAGTATTATGATTTCAAAAGAATTATGATTTCAAAGTTATTATCTTATTTTGTTTAAAACTATCTTTGAGTGTCCTTGGTTTCCCTATCTGCTACAGAATGGGGAGGCTATTGCTTATACCAGTCTATTTAGAAATCTTTCGATAACCTTTGAAATCTTTTTACTCATCAGGACCCGAGCACCGTTTATCACCCATGGACTGACGGTCAAACTAAAGGAGTAAAACCGATGCTAGAGGATTTTCTTCGTGTTTCAAATCCGGAACTATTCGGTTAAGATTCTTGTTTATCTAGCTTATCTTCTTTGTTTCTCTTCTTCCGTTCCTTTTCGAGGACGAAAAGTTCTTAAGTGGGGGAGAGTGTAACAGCCCTAGTTTTATAACTATTTATTTTATTTTAATTATTTAATTTTTTAAATATATTTTATATAAATTGTGTTTAACAATATAGTTTAAATATTTAAATTGGAAGATATATTTTATAAAATTGTATATGTCAATAAATTTAAATAATAACTGTGAAAATTTAAGCTATGTTTGAACTGGTAAATTTCGCGTTTAAAAGACGCGCCAATTTTTAAGTATAAGCAACGTATTAAAACGTGTGTTTTTAAAATGTTATTTTTTTATCAAAATTTTTGATGTTTTAGACTGCGTCCGTTTAACGTAGTGTAAAAATCATATTTTCAAATATTTTTGGAGTAAAATATCAGTCGGTGATTTTTAAGGAACGACTTTTGTGTAACTGACAGATTTTCTTAAATTTTGTTTATGCTTTCCCATTACAAAGTCTTTGCCTATTCACCATTTCATTTATTAATATCAAACGTTAAAATCAAAATATAAAATGGAATGAGAATCAACATTTGTAACGTTCAAACTTTTAAAACAAACCATATATCACGCGGTCATATTTACATACTTAAATAAAACTGATACATCCTTCCCTCCCCTGATTGAGCTTTGCCTTGTGAAACTCTCGGCCCTTTTAGCTTATATATTTTGCAAACTAAAATGTGTAAATCACATTTGCAACTTCCAGAAAACATAAAACTGGAAATGAATCACGCAACCTACAGTTAAAACAAATATATATGTATTTGCTTGAATCACTAGTTGTATCAGCACCTCTGCCGTTTCTTAAGACCAAGGGAATATTGCATTGTATCACTATTTGCCGTTTGTTTGCCTATAAATCAATGTATAAACTGGAAGTAAATCACGTATAAGCATTTATCATATAGAAACTGATGTTTTCATTCCCATTTATCTCTCCTTTAATTCATACGAAGATTTAAAGCAAATATTTACCAAATCAATGCTTGAAATTTGAACGTATTCCCTGACATCTTGTATAATTGATAACTATTGATTTATCTCCTCTGATTTAGCTCGTCAGTTATATTCAAAGCCCTATATATTTATCCCATTGCTTTAATCACGTGAGTAAACAATTAACATAAGAAACTGATGCATTCAATCAATTGTGTATAACTGGCAGCAGATTTGATTTCTCTTCCTCTTAATATTGAAACCTTTATTTCTTTGAAACTGAAAGGAGAAATCACGCATATATGCAAAACGTTCAGATTTCAAAGCAATGCTCCGTTTCTATTCTTGCCATTTTCCCCATAAATCTCTGCAACTACTTCAAAGCATGCTTGCTTTAACCATGCAACTGTTTAATTGGAACATATTGTGAAATCAAAATATATTCATAATGAGCAGTTTAAAATCACACATATCATCTGGAAAGAAAAAAAAATATAAATCAAGCACCCTTCAAATGCGCATCAGTTCAAATTTATGTGCCTTGCCGTTTTATCATTTAATCACACATCACATAAATTTGAAGTTATAACAATGTATACCTGCCAAGATACCAGTTCTCTGGTATGAGCTCAAATCACGCAGGAAATTAATCTGGCATTAAATTATCATCAAGCTTTATACGTTGTGAAACTCTTGGCTTCCCCTGTATATTTCGAAGATTTATCCTTTTGCAAACTGATCAGTAAATCACGCTCATAACGTTCTAACAGAGGAGTGGTAGGAGAGATCAACGCTTACATTAATACTCGTACGTTTCATATCTGACTATTTCGCAAAATCCATCTATATATACTTTGCTTTATCTTCTTTAGTTTCATTCTCTCTTGTCTGTTCTTCTCGGGCTCGAACTCTTATCAGGTAAATGGTCTATGTCATTTTCTTTTCTTTGTTCAGATATTTCCTCTTCCTCGAAAATTTTGTTTTATCTCTGCCTTGCTCGGCCACACTACCATTTATCCACTTTGTTTTCTCTAAGAATCTTATCATATGCCTTGAACAACATATGGATCTGGGTTTATAGAGTTTTTTTTTTCTTTTTTTAGTATACATAATTAAGTCAGAGGTACTAACTTTATAGAACTGAGAGGTTACTTTGAAAAAAAATTTACATATGTAAAACCAAGTTCTATCAAACATCTCATTAACCTGAGTTTTCTTTTGATTTCAAAATCATGGGTTCGACTAGGGGTATAATAAGGAATTTGCTCATTTTTCTCCTTTCAGACAAACTGTATTTGTAAACTTAGACCAGGTTTGGGTTCTAGTTTGGGTAAGTTATTGCAAAAGAGGATAGAAGAAGAAAAGAGCATAGAGGCATATATGAGTGAATTAAGAAAAACGTAGTTGAGTGGTAGTCTGCATTTATAAAATTCATAGGCTGTGCATATCTGTGTATCACACGGTGCACGAATGGATCAGTAAAAAACTTGCTTTGGATATGATGACCAAGCCTTGTGAGTGAATTCATCTAACCTGAGTGTTTAGTAAAAGGCTGGAGTTTGGGGATGCTAGTAATAGTTGAAGATAGGATGAGGTGTGTCTGTACAGTTTGAAAAGCCTGGGGGTATACGTTGATGTTGAGGAAGTTGGCATGCCACAGTTGTGAATGGGTACATACATTTAGTTGTGGAGTCTGTGCGTGCATAAGTCCATAGGAAAGTTGTTGATAGGTGTGAAGCTTCAGTGATGTTTTGAGCATTTTGTTGCGTGAAGATTTGTTGCATAGAAGTTGGGCATGCTTTGATAGGAGAATACATACATAAGTTTAAAATAGTTCAGACTTGGGTATGAAAAAGTTCAGTAATACAAAGATCTAGCCTAAATGCTTTGAGTAGGGTGGGTGAAGAGTTGTCCGTACAAAAACTGATCCTGTGCAGTGTGATGTGCACGTTTGTGCATAGTGATATCAAGCATGTTCAAATGCGCAAAGGATACACTTGTCGTTTGTTTGTTCTGTGTTGATTCAAGGAGAGGAGGATTCAATCTGCATGAGTTTGAGTTGCTGGATGTTAGTGTTAAAGGTAGGCAGGTAGCTGTTGTGTGAAGCTTCAGTGTGTTGCTTAAGTAGAAGTTGTTCTTAAATATTTTGCAGAGGATGTTGCGTAAATTTGTCACAAAGCTTTGCATATGGACTCGAAGATTTTACACATTTTACTCGAAGAAATACTTGTTTGGCTCGAAGCAAGTACATGTTTTCTCGAAGTTAGGTGGGTTTGGGGTTTCTGACTGTTACCGATTTTAAGCCCGGAAAGTTTAGATTGAAGATGGATGAAGTCATAAAGCAATGATGCAAATTAAGTTTAAAATGTAAGATAGTAGCTGGATTTGAAAAAGTGACTCTAAGTTTGAGGAAAATTTAAGCAACAACATTTTCATAATACATAGGAATGCAAGTGTGCACGTGTAAAATGTATATATCACGGCCATAAAGCAAAAGAAGTGTGCACGTGTATGCGTATTCAACATTTTGCCGTTTTTGTTTTAGGAAATTTTGTCGTAATTTTTGTGTTAGCACGGTTCACGTTTGGGGTATATTTTGGTCTATTTACACGGTGGAGTGGTCGAGCAAATCAAACCAATTCTCTTCCTATTTTAATTTTTCCTTGACCGTAAATTCTAAAGTCGCGTATTCAATATTTTGAATCCTGTTATAGATTTGAATCTAGGCGACATCCGAAGAATTTTGATCGTTACTCTCTGTCGTTCTTTTTCCGGTGAAATTGTCGTTTTGAAATTCAAATTTTCTGCAGCTTTCAGGTGAGTATTTCTCACCAGACATACGTATTTATATTTCGTAAATTATTGCAAGTGTATGTGTATAATTGTATTTCACTATTATCTGTCCGTAGTGTAATATAGAATGATGAACCCCATTTAAATTGACACCTCATCAGTTATTATCTGTTGTATGATATTCTGCAGTTATATTATATTATTGTTTATTTACTGCTTAAATCCCCACTGCAAGTTCCCTGTTATATATATATTGTTATAGGCTGAAATGATAGGCCTAAATAATTATTACTGTTCACTTGTTTTGTTAAATGCTGTAAATTTACTTGGGATTGCGGGTTTGAAATGATAGAACCCGGGGTTTTATAAATTACGGGTTGAAATGATATAAATCCGTATCACTTGACCTAGGCTAGAAAACTATATACAGGCCCGTGGTTCTTATAATATTTTCTGAAATATTAAAAAAAAATTATTTTGGAAGTTAAATATTTGGGTTAATATCTTTAAAAAGCTTTTATTTGATTTTTGAACAAATATTAAATGTAATAAATAAATAAATATTTGAGTAAAACTTTGGAATATAACTTATGTTGGAAATCCTGAATTTTGAAAGAATAAGATTTCAATTAATAAATAAATAGATAAATAAGTTATATTTGGAAATATTTATTAAGTTAAACAATCTATTACAGCATTTAAATGCTGTCTTTTGAAATTAGACTAGTTTTACCCGCAACCTTAGGTAGCATTTCCTAAGTGCTACGGAATCTAGAATTTGGTTGCTTTAAAATTTATGGAATTTGATAAATTTTATTTATCTTAAGTTTTGGAAAAGCTTAAGACATAATATTTATAACTGGATTTTTCCTTAATTAAAGATGAATATTCTGGTATTAAGTAAATTTTGGAAAATTTAATGGCTAAAAATTTGGAAGTTTTATTTATGGAAATTATGGGAATATTCAAGACTAAATAATAAAAACATTGATTTGTGAAAGAATAAAACCCAAACTTAGTTTGAATAGCAAATACTCCAATTTAATATATATATATGGGAATTGTAATGTTTTAGGAACATAAAATGATATTAAATTTATGGTTTAAACTTTAAATAGAGAGATTATTTGTAAAGCTATGTAAATTCTCTTCTTTACAAAGTAACCATAAAGTTAACCCATTTATTCTATATACCATCAAATATCCGAACCATTTGTGTTTTCGGGAGTTATGGTTTTAAAGTAAATTTCCAAAATATTATGTTTCGAAGATATAATTCAAATATTTGGTTTCCAGATATTATAAATTTTAAGTAGTACGGTTTTTGGAAAAGAATTATATTTTGAATATAACGATATCATATTGTTTTGGGTTTTAGAATGATATCATATTTATAGTTTTGAAATGGAAATGTTTATTCTGGTTTCAAAGTATAAACTGCTTTTAAATGGCCACGGGTTATAATAACGATGGGTTGGCAAAGAGACCGGGATCGGATATGGACATACTCTCTGTCGATACCGAAAACCACTTTGACTAACCGTGTACGCGGTGGAGATTCCAGAATGAAGTAGGTTGGTGGGGACGATTTCTTGAAAGGTATATACGTGGACCCGACTCCCGTGAGTTGGCTTAAGGTGGCTAAAACAGGAGCGATTCTCGGATTAATGAGGTAGCTCCTCTGATCGAACGCACTTCTTCGTATACCATTCTATTACTCTTGTGATTGTTTGGGTGCACCCTTGATTTGGGAGTGTTGTTCGAGGTGGGCGGTTGCTGCGGCTTCGCGTTACCACCGGTCCGGATAGCAATTGGTATATCTACCCTGGCATTGCCTAGTTGTGCCGTGTCACCTACCATATCGAGCCTTGTACGAGTTTGGTTTTCTCCCGTAGCCCGTGTGGTATCCTCTAGTTGCTTCCCGATCAGGAGGAGCTATGATATTGGATGGACTACTGGGACTATTACGCGTTAAGGGCTATATGGGTAACCCCTTAATGCTAAGAAATAAGTATGTTTACTTTATAAATAGACACTATTATAATAGCGCAATATACTACATAGTAAATAGTTTAACGGATCCTTAGAGGATGGGCGGTCCCAAGCATCCTTTAAGTTACTTGCTATATATTACAGTATACTTGAATTAGCTTACATCATATAAGTATGTATGTCCTGACTCGAGTGTTTTGTTTTATTGTACGCTCGGGTCAGCCTGAGTTGCCGCTTCAGTTTCTTCTCCGTAGCTAGGACACTCAGTAGATCATTCGTGCTGTTGGAAGTTGATTCAGCCTTTATCCTTTTTGGAATTCAAGACTTTGAAGACTCTATCTCTATTTATGTCTTAACATTGTATTGAGTATTATAGACAATGTAAGTTCTGTTTTGTAAAAGTTATATCAGTGGCTTCATGAACCACTAAATTTTTAATTTCCGCTGCGAGATTCTGATATCTGTGTATGTGATTCTGTGATTTATTTATTGTATATTCTGAGTATTGCCAAATTTATTTGCAACGCAGTATTTTGAACAATTCAAGTCCGACATGCGCGGATGCGAAGGGTTGAAAATACTGGGTCGTTAAAGTAGTTCTGTATGCCCATAGTGCTAGCGGTAGCTTATCGACCCAACCACCTTTTGCTCTTTCAAGTTGCTTCTTGATGGTTGACTTGATAATTTTATTTACTGCTTCCACCTGCCCGTTTTGCCTGCGGATGAGCTACTGCTGAGAAGCTTTTTCGGATTCTGAATCGTTTGCAAAAATCTTGGAATTCTTCACTTTCGAACTGAGTACCATTGTCTGTAATTATTTTTTGAGGCACACCATATCTGCAAATGATACTTTTAGTCACAAAACTTATCATCTTTTTTGAGGTGATAGTAGCCAGTGGTTCAGCTTCTGCCCACTTAGTAAAATAATCTACAGCAACAATGGCATATTTAATTCCATATTTGGCAGTTGGTAACGGTCCTACAAGGTCTAACCCCCATATTGCAAACAGCCATGGACTGACCATCTGTGTGAGTTCAGTGGAAGGGGCTCTAGGAATTTTGGCGAATCTTTGGCATCTGTCACATTTTCGGGAATAGTCTGCTGCATCTCGATTAATTTCTGGCCAAAAATATCCGTATCGGAGAATCTTTTTCACTAAAGTTTGACCACCTAAATGATCACCACATTCTCCCCCATGCATCTCAGCTAGGATTGTTTTGGACTCTTCCCTGGACACACATCGAAGTAACGGCATTGAGAATCCCCGTCTGTATAACTGGCCATCCTGGACTATATAGCGAGAGGCTTTCCTCAGTAGCTTCTTTCGTTCTTTTGAATTTTCCGATAAAGAGCCATTGAGCAGATATTATGTTATTGGAGTCATCCATGATTCTTGCTCTTGAGACACGCTCATGATCCAATCAATATCCATCTCATCAATGCTCAGAGCCGACAGGACCTCCACTGGAGTCAACCCCAGAAATTGAGCTTCGCTTATGCCAGAGTACTTTGCGAGAGAATCTGCTTTCGTGTTTTCTTCTCGAGGAATATGACTTATCATGTAATGATCGAAATCACCCAGGAGTTCCCAAGCCTTTGACAAGTAGGCGGGCAGATTTCCCCCTTTCGCTTGGAATTCCTTCTTGACTTGGCATACAATAAGCTGAGAATCACTGAAGATCTGTAACGCTCGGATGTTTAGTTCTTTAGCAATCCTTAAGCCTGCGATAAGGGCTTCGTATTCTGCTTCATTGTTTGTTGAAGGAAATTCCAATCTTAGTGCATAGCATAATGATCGACCTTCAGGGGTCTCAAGTACAACTCCGGCTCCAGAACAGTAGTCGTTTCTCGCGCCATCGACATATAACTTCCATTGGATTGGAGAATCGTCGATCGTTTCCTCCTCACTGTTACCCTTATCTGTGAATTCTGCGATGAAATCCGCTAAAGCTTGTCCGTTGATTGCTTTTCGGGGATGATAAGTGATGTCATATTGACTGAGTTCAATATTCCACTTTAGAAGACGACCCGAAGTCTCAGGGCGAAACAGGACTTGCTTTAAAGGTTGATCAGTGAGGACTCTGATAGGATGAGCTTGGAAATATTGCCTCAACTTCCTGGATGCAATCAGTAGGCAATAGGAGAGTTTTTCCAACTTAGAGTAATTCATCTCTGCCCCAGTGAGTCTTTTGCTGATATAGTAAACTGGATGTTGAATCCTCTTGTCTTCTCGTATCAGCGCTGCACTTAAAGCATGAGATGATACTGCCAAGTATATAAGAAGATCCTCGCCATCGCCAGGCCTAGAAAGTATTGGAGGCGTTTCCATATGGAAAATCAATTCATCAAAGGCTTTTTGGCATTCGGGAGTCCAATCGAAGTTTTTCTTTCCTTTCTTTAGGGCGTCAAAGAATGGGATGCATTTATCTGTGGCTTTGGAGATGAACCGACTCAAGGCGGCGACTTTTCCATTGAGACTTTGCAATTCCTTCTTCGTTCTAGAAGCTTTGACTTCCTTTAAGGCGGTAATTTGAGCTGGACTAGCCTCAATGCCCCTAGCGCTCACGATGAAACCTAAAAACTTTCCGGATTCCACTCCAAATGAACATTTTAAAGGGTTGAGCTTCATTCCATATTTTCGGAGGACTGCGAACATGTCTGCTAAGTGTTCTATGTGATCCACTGCTTTCTTAGACTTTACTAACATGTCATCGATGTAGACTTCCATAGTCTTGCCCAATTGCGGTTTGAACATAGCATTAACAAGTCTTTGGTATGTTGCCCCTGCATTCTTCAGCCCGAAGGGCATAACTCTGTAGCAGTAAAGACCAACTTCGGTGATAAAGCTCGTGTCCTCCTGATCTGGCTCATGCATCATGATCTGGTTATATCCAGAGTAGGCATCCATAAAAGATAACAATTCGTGTCCCGCTGTTTCGTCTACCAGTTGATCAATCCTGGGTAATGGGAAGCAGTCTTTGCGGCAGGCCTTGTTTAGATCTGAAAAATCGATGCACACTCTCCATTTTCCGTTGGCTTTCTTAACCAGCACTGGATTTGAAACCCAATTCGGATAGGTAGATTCTTTGATAAAGTTATTCTCCATGAGCCGATCAACTTCCTCTTTTAACGCTGCTGACCTTTCTGGACCTTGAGTTCTCCTTTTCTGCTTCACAGGTGTAAATTTTGGATCAATATTCAGAGCGTTTACTGCAACTTCTGGGGATATTCCACACATATCGACATGAGTCCAAGCAAAAACATCCAAATTTGCCTTTAAAAAAGATATTAAGATATTCTGAATTGACACATTAAGTTGTGAACCCACATTCAACACCTTGTTTGGGTCCTTTGGGTCAACAGGTACTGGTATTGTCGTTTCCACTGGTACCACTCCATTCTCCCCTGCACTGGCTTTTCTAGGATCCATCTCTTTCCGTGCTCCGCTGTGATCGCCAGTGCAGGGTCCGCCCTGTAATTGCGACAAGGCTGGTTCTTTGATGCGGACTGGGGTTGCCGCATCCTTTCCCATTTCTCTTGTCCTTGTTTCTCGTAGCTCTGTCAGATAACACTCCCGCCCAGCATTTTGATCCCCTTTTATAACTCCCACTCCATTATCTGTGGGAAATTTAATGGTGAGGCACCATGGGGCCAGAACAGCTTTGAATGCTGCGAGAGTTGGACGGCCAAGGAAAGCATTATAAGCAGAAAATTCGTCGACAATCACAAAAGTTTGCTTGCGGACCACTTTTCTTTCTCCCTCTCCAAGATCTACAAGCAAATCAACGGTTCCTATCGGCTGTTTTGGCTCCCCAGTAAAGCCAGCGATTTTCCACGATGAGGCTTGCACATCAGCCATAGGGATCTTCATTTGGTCGAATGTTTTCTTGAAGAGGATATTGCAGGATGCGCCACAATCAAAGAGAACTCTTCTGACAATAGCTGGCCCGATACCAGCCGAGATGACTAAGGGATCCAAGGTAGGAGCTTCAATACCTGTGGAATCCCTGGCTCTGAACACAATATCATCATTGAAAGTTCTTTGTTGCTTCAGGGGCGTAGCACCTTCCAAAACAAATACATCTTCCTCGGTCGGTACATACTTCAAAGCTCGGGTATACCTTTCCATCTCACCCCAGCTCCTGCCTGCTGGGTGAGGTCCTCCCGTGATGTCATTGATAACAGGCCTTCCGGATTCATGCCCTGCAGTCTTCTCACTTGTCCTGGGTTGATGAGCAGGAGCTCGTTGCCCCTGACTAGTCGAAGCGGGATTGCTGCTATTCTTTTCCACAAATTGCTGCAGCTTGTTTTCCCTTATCAATTCTTCAATCAAAATTTTCAATTGGCGGCATTCATCGGTATCATGACCAGGTTGATTATGGAAGCGGCAAAACTTTCAGCTTTGTACAGCTTTTTTCCCGGTTCTCAGAACGGGAGGTTTAGGATAATCAACAGAATCTTTAGTGGCAAGGTAAATACGCTCCGCCGTATCTGATAAAGGGGTATATTCCGATGGCTTGAAGGAACGAGGCTTCTTCAGATTTTTCTGTTTCTTCCCATCGTTATTTTCCCTTTTCTGTCCTACAGATTCATTCTTGCGTGGAGCAACAACGTTATCTTCAGCTTTTTCCAATGCTGCCTTTACCGGTACCGGACGGCTTTCGAGGCGTATGAACTCATCTGCTTTCTTGTAGAATTTTTCAAGGGAATTTGGTTCCTTCATGTTAAGCCATTTTTCAAATTCGCTCGACTTGTTGATGGCCCTCATCAGATAGGTCAAGATCATCCGTGGTTCTGCATTGTCTACCTCGGCCAGCGCTATATTAAAGCGATTCAAGAAAGATCTGATAGTTTCCCCTGGATTCTCCTCTAAACTTGACAACGACATGATATCTTTGGCTTTTGAAGCGTATAGTCTGAACTGCTCCTTGAATTTCCGGGTTAGGTCAGAAAACTGATCTATAGACCCAATTGCTAGCTTGGTGAACCAAAGCAGAGCTACACCTTCCAAATATACAGGAAAATATCGACACTTTATTTCATCAGAAGCTCTGGCACCTGTCATGTGCCAATCATACTTATACAAGAATTCGTTCGGATCACTTATTCCTTTGTAAGCTGGGATAGTTGGAGGGACGAACTTCCTTGGGAACTCAGCCTTTAAGATCCTTTCGGTAAATGGGGTTTTACTTGGAGCGAAACCCCATTCCTTCTCGTCTTCATTCCATTGCATGCTTTCTTTCATGATTTTTCGAACCATTTCAGAAAGATACCCCTCATCATTTCGAGCTTTAGATCCACCAACTTTAGGAAATGTCCGCTCAAAGGGGCTGGCAGCCCTCTCAGGAATGTTTCTTTCTTCATCCTCATGAATGTTGCCAGCAAAGTTCCTTTCATTACCCGTTGGTTGACGGTTTACCCCAAGCAAGTCATACAACTTATTCAAAATTAGGGCATTCTGAGCTTCCAATTGTGCACTTTGGGCATTTATCTGCTGGTTCAGCCCTAAGATTACAGCATCTAACTCCGCTTTTGTAACCCCAACAGGTGGAGTGGCTTGATTAGGTACTGGGGAAGCGGAGGTTCCCTCTTGAACATTCCCAGATCTAACAGATCTACTCTTTCTCCCCGGAGCCATAATTTCAGATAAACTTCTAGTCTTCAGAGAGGTTACTTCAACAAACTTTCGTGGAGCAATGATGATAATTCACCTGAGTTCAATTCTCAGTGAAAGCACCAAAAATGTTAACGCTAAAATTTGAACGCTAACACCCCGGTGTGAGAAGTGTAGTTGTGAAAGCACCACCCGATGATTCGGGAACAGAGTATAAGCAGAAAATCACAGAAAAAGCAGTGAATAACAACGATTTTATAGTGGTTCGGCTCAAGGCAAGCCTACGTCCACTTTAATTCTCTTTATTGCTAAACCGATTACAACTTTACAACAACCTTCAATTACAATTATGACGAGACAAACAACTAGAACTTTGGTAGAGAAAAAATTCTTCGAATCCATGTAGATTGCGTTAGATTTTCCCTTGAAGTTAGTTGAGATTCCTTTCGAACTTGAAGTGTCGGGTGAGTTGAGAATTCAGCAGAGTATTGGCGCTTGAAGTGATTGGCCAAAAAGTCCCCTGAATGTTGGAGATGGTCGCGTATTTATAGGGGTTTCTGGTGTCAAGTTGTAGGTAGTGGCCGAGATGAGTTGGGTCGTAAGCCGTTGCCGAGATAAGCTAGGTCGTAGGTCGCTGCTCCTCACCTATGCACGGCCTATGGTTTAAATGGGAGGCGCATATTCTTCTGGCCCCAAATCCTAAGTCCCAAGTCGCTGCCGAGTTACCGTGACGCGCATTGAACTGTTGCACTACTTCCCCCTTCATATCCTTAGGTCGGTCACGACTTATCATGAGCTGTAAGTCGGCCACGACTCAGGTGTGGACCAACTTATTCTTAACAGCTAGGTAGGCAAACAACTTGAGTAGTTAGATCGGAAAACGTGTTAGGTCGGTAGACCTTTATAAGTCCTAGGTCGGAATCTCCTTGAACCTTAAGACGTCATCATTTCAAGACGTTAGGTCGGAACTTTCTTTAAGGCATTAGGTCGGCATGCTTCTCAACGCCCTTAGGTCGGTATCACTCTTAGGTCTTATGCAGTTAGGTCGGTCTTCCATGTTAAGATACTAGGTCGGAATCCCTTCGTGTCTTGGGTCGGCGAGCCACGGCCGAGGCGGGGTTAACAACCTTCATCTTAGCCACACATTCATTTCTTTCGTCAATCGTCTCTCATTAAGTTCATCAGCCAGATCAATGACTAGGTGTATGTCACGCCTGTTTTGCAGTATGATCTTAGTCATCTAAGCGTTAATTTTGTGACACCGCATAATTTTAAGAAATTAAATAATTACGATGAAAAGTTAAAATCATAGTTTCATATAAATGAAAATAATAAATTTTTACAAGAGTTGGTATAAGGCTTCGGGACTTACTCCATTGCATCCGAATCATCGTTTATAGTCAAAAAACACATGTAACATGCTGATTATGATTAAACGGACTAGAAATTAAAAGAATTCAAACTCGATGAATTTCTGTAATATATTAATTTCGAGATTTTAGCCTAAATTAGAATTATTTCATCCTATAAATAGAAATGAAAACCTATTCTCTGATCACACTTTAGCCTAACCTCTAATCTCCATTTTCTTTTTTATCTGTCTCTAAACTAAATCAATTCTAAATCCACCAAATCAAATCTAAATTAAAAGAATAAATATATGGTATTGATCATTGCGAAGAAAGCTGAGATGGATAAAACAATGAACTCGCAATTTTTTTCATTAGGAATTGGAGGTAGGATATAGTGTAAAGAGGTGAAGAAAGGTTAAATAAAAAATATATGTATACATATAAAATGAAACTCACGTTTGAGAAGATGTAGTTTCAGGAAAAAGATGAAGAAAATAAACGAAAATGAAGAAACAACAAAAATGACGAAAAAATGTGGTATGTATTAAATAATGATGAAGGAATGCACGGACCAGATGTACACTACCAATGAACCTATGAAATTCAAATTTTAAACTTATGTCTCATCTTTATTACTTCCCTTAACTTCCATAAACTCACAGTTACACCAATTTAATTTTATGTTAACACACGATAAATGAAAATAAATTCTCTACACCAATTTGTGTAATAAATTAAGGCAATATACAACATTAAGAACCTTTCATTTCTCTCTTTGTGATTAGACTGGGAATTTAAACAAACATGTTAACGTTTTGATTAAACATTTTACTAGGAATGCATTAATATACATTAAACAAATATGACATCATAAATTAGGTAATATAAACAGGTGCATAATGCACACACATCTTTATCTCCACTTAAAGTTCACATTCATAAATAAAATGTATGCTACTAATCCTCATAAGGAGGCTATGAACGTAAGAGTAAATTAGAAGAGCGAAGATGGAAAGACAAATTATGTTGCAATTAAAATCCAATTAAGTCTAAGTGAAAAGGAAATAGTCAAGTGTCAATCTATTTTACGCTTTTATAATCTCCTATTAACATTTAATTTAAAACTACCACTATGTTTAGCACGTCCGTTGGACGTATGCAAAGAAAACTGAGAGCTAATTTTTGCCGTGTGCAATGAAAATTGTGAGCTAATTTATTTATCGTGAAATAATGACAATATGCAGAGATAATATAGGACAAAAATAGATATGTGAGTTAACTTCTTTTTATTGTGAAATAGTACGAACAAATACATACAAAACTCATTGCCAAATTTTTGGATATCAATTTGGTTTCTGCGAAATATCGAATGAGAGAAATATATTATCTAGATTTACACTCATAAGCCTGAAATAAAAGCATGAACTAATTTTTTTCAACTTATTTTAAGTACTATGGATATTTATAAATTTATATAAAACAAAGGTTATAAATTCAACATACACTCATCATTCAATTTGTCCACATGCAGTACTATCTAGACACTCAATCTTCAAGATACCCAGCTTATTATCCTGCACCTAATCCTCACTCAGTTATTGCCTACAACTCTTTGTTGTGTTGAATATGCGGTTATATGATTATTGTTTGATGATAATAAACAAATATACATTCATTTAAATGTATTTGATAATATACTATTTATTTTCACAGATTAAATAAATATTTGCTGAATAAAATAAATAACACGGAATTTGAATTCAAACGAATATTTTATTCAAACAAATATTTATTACAATTTTGAATAGTACAAATTCAAGCTCTCACTATTCATTATACAACTTTGATACAAATTCAATTACATCACTATTTTACACATTCACCTCACTACATATCACTCACACTCGTATTTTTTTTTCTTCAACTGCATTTCAGTTTGAATCCAGCATCTGAGAAATCTGCAAAATATTTACTAACGCAGTAAAATTGAAAATAAAATATTTTTGCGATATAAAACAAAACGTGAATTTTGAAAGTGATATTTGCCTCAGTTATTTGGGTTGTTCGTCATCATTTAAATTTGAATTCATCATACACGAACAACTTGTGACATACACAGTATATTACTGTATATGCCACAAGGCCGTGCACGCCGATATATACATTTGATTGATTTACAGGGACAGGCAAGCACAGGTCAAACCCAAATGAAAAACCGAGTTCAACTCACGTGCAATATATTCAAAATCACGACACGAGCACAAGGTCAAACCCAAGTTTTGAAACTGGGTTCAACACAAGGCAACGTCAAGTCCAGACAATACAGCATGTGCAAGCCACAATGAAGTTGTACAAGTACAGTCGAGAAAGCAGCTCAAGTAACAAAAGTCAAGTGCAGCAATGAAACAAAATAGTATGACATGAAGCAAATGAATATAGTGAAATGCACAAAGACATAGCATCTGTCCCAGGTTAATAAACCAGAGAAATGCACAGTGGAATGAAGTCAAGTGATGCACATATACTTGAAAGCTACAGCATCAAGTAGACCAAGTTCATATGCAATGAGAGGAACATCAAAGACAAGACTAAGTGCAGCATCAGTGAAGACAGTTACTTCACAATGAACAAGTGCACAACAAAACCAACAAAGACCAAGGCTATGGCATAATGCACCAGAGATATGGAAACACATCAACAACTACAGAACAATCAAAATGCATCAAGTCCAGCAGCATGAACAAGTATGGCAGCATGTGAATGCATCAAAACAAGTAAACAACAATGTCGAGCTCAAGACAGTACAGCTACAACATGTATGCAGCCCAATAGACCAAAGTACAACATCAAAGACAGCACTGACTTAAGTATACAAGTGAAACTGCAATGCTCAAACTCAGTGGACAGTAATGATACAAGAACAATATCATGAAGGAACTAGACCATAAAAAAAAAGTGTTAGGAAATGCAGCAAATACCCAATGGACAGAGATGCAACGAAACAGAGTTTCAAATATGCATGGTAATGCAACTTCAAGCAGAGAAGCAAGTTACAGAATGCATGAAACAGAAAAAAAATTCGTATTTTTTTGAAATAGTCAGCAAATAAAAAAAAGAGGAAAGTTTCTGACTTGTTATTCAAGAAGGATTGAAAGTTCTCAAAACAAAGCCGTATGAATCAAGTCAGTATCGAATGCATCAGGAAAGTCGTGTGCATCACGAAAGTGAATTTCAGGAAAGTATCGAGTAATTTAGTGTATTCGAATTCATATAAATACGAGTACCCAAGTATCATCATTGGCATGAATGAAAAAGCAATCGAATTCAAGCAATCGAATCTGAAAGCAAAAAATACAAACAACATACCAAGGCGAATCCAATTATCTCAAAGCAATCGAAGCCGAACCCTAATTTCACAAATCAAGAGAAGCAGCCGAGCGCGACTCCAAGATCAATAGAGCGTCAATATCAAACGGCATCCAAATCTCTAATTTTGATTGAAGGACAAAAGCCCTAAATTATGATCGAAGAAGCCGCCATTCTCAAAAGGACCGAATAGAAAAAGAAGCGGGTCGAAATAATAAAAAGGGGCCGGTCTTTTTTAATTAGGGTTTTGTTAAGGGTTCTAGTTTTTAAAAGAGCTTTATCTTATTTTTAGTTTTGAATTTGTTTTTTAATTTTTTTTAAAAAAATCTCTTTTCAAACCGTTGTATTTGCTAGTCGTGTGACTAGGGGACAAGCTACGTGGCGTAGCTTGAGAATTCGCAACTCAGTGGCTGAGTTGTGGTAGGGTTTTGAGCGTAGAGTTAGGTTAGTCAGTAGCGGGTGTCGCGAGTTTACGTGTGTAAGCGTGTGACTATCTAATTTCTAGTAGAAACCTTGGAGGCAGCACATAGGCAGGTTTTTGCCGAAGCTGGGTAAATTCTGTGTCGTTCTATTTCTGCATGTATTATTCTGCTTTTATCTGTGCTGCTACTATTCTGTGATCTGTGTTGAAATTATTTTATAAGCTTCCGCAATTAATTTTTTATAATTTATACTATCACCCTATTCACCCCCCTCTAGGGTGAAATCGATCCTACAAGTGGTATCAGAGCTAGGTTTAGAAGTCATTTTTTTTTCATTTTTCAAAAATCAGTTTCTGTTTAAAAATTTGAAAAAATGGCTTCTTTTAATAATGCTTTTGCTGAAGGTCAGTCCATAGTTAGACCACCAATGTTCAATGGTGAATATGCCTACTGGAAAAATAGAATGAAATTTTTTCTGAAAACCATTGACGCTTGGAACATTATTGAGATAGGTTATAGATCACCAACTATAATTGTAGACAATCAGGAAATAGACAAACCGATGGACCAATGGACAGAACTAGAAAATAAATTACAAAATGCTAATGCTAAAGCTATGAATTCTATTATCTGTTCATTGGATCAATTTGAATTTAATCGTGTCTCCCATTGTTTAACTGCGCAGGAAATATGGCACACGCTAGAAGTAACTCACGAAGGAACATCTCAAGTCAAAGAATCTCGCCTAGCCATGTTAAGCAGCGAATACGAGAATTTCACAATGGCAAAAGAAGAAAACGTCAAAGAGATGTACGGACGACTGTCCAATATAGTATACAAATCAAAGGCTCTTGGAAAATCGTACACAGAGTTAGAGATAGTTCGGAAAATCCTCAGAGTTCTTCCTCGAAGCTTTGAAGCAAAAGTCACAGCTATTCAAGAGTCAAAGGATTTGAAACAAATCAAGGTAGAAGAGCTCATTGGAAATCTCACCGCCTATGAGCTAGAGCTAAAGTTCAAGGAAGAGCGAGAAGGAGGCGATACTCGAAAGAAGTCAATTGCTCTCAAAGGAACAACTGAAAATGACAATGATGACGATGATGATGGTGAAGCTGAATTAGCACTATTAATAAAGAGATTCAAAAAGTGGAATCGCAAATATGGAAATCCAACCAGAAACCATCAAATCAAAAGCAGAATAAACAAAGCACTAGACATTTCGGAGAAGCAAGAGATCATCTGTCACAAATGTAATAAACCGGGACATATCAAGCCAAATTGTCCTCAAAATCGACCAAACCAAGGAAAGAAACTGAAGAAGAAAAGTTTTGCGGCTACTTGGGATGAAATTGATGAAGATGAAAGTGATAGCACCGAAAGTGAAAGTGAAAGAGCAAATCTATGTCTTCATGGTGAAGTAACTGACAGTGATGATGATGAGCCAAGTGAGGTATCAAAACTTTCTCATTCAGAATTACTTATATATTTTCACGAAGTAAATGGCTGTTTTGAACGACTTAAGGAAAAACATGCCAAACTTGAATCACAAAAGGATTCTTTAATTGATTTAAATAAACAACTTAACCAATTAGTTAAAACCTATCAAAGCAGAATCCCTAAATGTGAGAAGTGTCCAACATTCGAAGAAGAGGTTAAAAATTCAGAAAACAAAATTAAATCGCTTGAAAAAGAAATCCTGTTTTTGAAAGAAATTGAAAACACAAGAATAGAAGACTCTATAAAAAGGTGCACACAACTGATAAATGAAAATGAATCTCTCAAGACCTAAGTCCTACATCTATCAACAACGTTGGATAAATTCTCAAAAGGAGAAAAATCATTGAATATGCTATTAGGGAAACAAACTCTTAATACGTCTAGGCAAGGACTTGGATATAACAAATTTCAAAAAGATAGAAACCAAATTAATCAAGTCAATTCATTTGGACATAATCAAAATAGTCATTGGTATAAACCCGAACATATGAAGACTGTATCGATTTGGGTTCCAAAAGGCACAAATATAAAATCTCTCAAAGTAAAACAAATTTGGGTGCCAAAAGGAACATGTTTAAATAGTTTTCAGTCTTCTCTAGATTATTTTCCAAAATATCTTGGCACTAACAAGTTTGGACCTATGAAAACAAATAGGTCACTAAATTTTTCTCTCGTGTAGGTATGCTGGCAGGCTAAGGAACAACAGCAATGGTATCTGGATTCTGGCTGTTCCAGACACATGACAGGCGATAAATCAAAGTTCCTTAGCCTAGAAAAGTATAAAGGTGGCAGGGTCACAATGGGTAACAATGAAAAGTGTAAAATTGTTGGCAAAGGCAAAGTAGGTAACAATACTTTTACCCTGAATGATGTACTGTATGTTGAAAATCTGCACCACAACTTGATATCAATCAGCCAGCTATGCGATAAAGGTATGAATGTTATTTTTGACTCTGACTTATGCAAAATTGTTGACAATTCATCAAAAGAAATCTTATTTTCAGGTAAGAGGAAAGGTAATATATATTCTCTATCTTTTGATGATCTCACCCTTTCGAAATGCTTGGTTGCTAAGGACATAGAAGTTGATTTATGGCATCGACGTTTAGGGCATGCTAGTATGAATTTGCTAAACAAATTAAAAAGGAAAAATTTGGTAAGAGGGTTACCTTCACATGAGTTTAAAACAGAAAACATCTGTAAAGCATGCACTTTAGGAAAACTTAAAAAATCATCATTTCATGCCAAAAACAGTGTAAGCACTTCTAGAGTACTTGAGCTAGTTCATATGGATCTATTCGGACCAAATGACATTGCTAGCTTAGGAGGTAAAAAATATTGTTTTGTTATAGTTGATGACTACTCAAGATATACATGGGTATTTTTCTTAGCCAAGAAATCAGAAACTTTCTCTTATCTCAAGAATTTCACAAAATTAGTCCAAAATGAAAAAGAAGTTTCCATTATTTCACTAAGAAGTGATCATGGTGGAGAATTTGAAAATTATGATTTTGAAATTTTTTGTAATGAAAATGGAATCAAACATGAATTCTCTGCTCCACGTACTCCACAACAAAATAGGGTAGTTGAGAGAAAGAATCGAACTTTACAAGGGTTGGCTAGATCTATGATAAATGAGTATGAACTACCTTTACATTTTTGGGCAGAAGCAGTAAATACAGCATGTTATGTAATGAATAGAGTTATGATTAGACCGCTTCTCAACAAAACTCCTTATGGGCTATGGTTCAATAATAAACCAAACATTGCTTACTTTAAAGTATTTGGATGTACTTGCTATATTCTCAATACAGGTGATCAATTAGGAAAATTTGAAGCAAAAGCTGATGAGGGCATCTTCATGGGATACTCTTGGAGAAGCAAAGCTTACAGAGTCTACAACAAAAGGACTAAAACAATCGTGGAATCAATCAATGTGAAATTTGATGAAGGCATTGATAATCAGGAAACATCCAAAAGCAATGTTGAAGAGGAGAAAGAAAAAGATGAATATGAAGAACCAAAAGAAACTGATGATATCAGAGAAACTGTCATAACTCCAGAAGTCCAAAGGAATCTAGATCCAGCAAAACTGAAATACAAAGCAGACCATCCTCCAGAATTGGTAATTGGAAATCCTATAGCAGGTATACAGACTCGTTCCTCCTTTAGAAATCTATGTGATCTGTGCTTATATAGTGGATTTATTTCAGAAATAGAACCAAATAACATAGATTCAGCCCTTAACGATGAAAACTGGTTTATGGCCATGCAAGAAGAGCTAAACCAATTTGAACGAAATAATGTTTGGAGTCTAGCACTTAGACCTAAGGATTATCCAGTTATAGGAACAAAATGGGTTTTTAAAAATAAATATGATGAATCTGGAAATGTAATTAGAAATAAAGCTAGACTAGTCGCTAAGGGATACAATCAAATTGAAGGAGTTGACTTTGATGAAACTTTTGCACCTGTAGCTAGACTAGAATCAATTAGAATATTATTAGCTTTTGCTTGCTACAAAGGATTTAAACTAAGACAAATGGACATTAAGAGTGCTTTTCTTAACGGAATTTTAAAAGAAGATGTGTTTGTTGAACAACCAGAAGGTTTTGAAAGTCATGAATATCCAAACCATGTATATAAACTGAAAAAGGCTTTATATGGATTAAAACAAGCCCCTAGAGCCTGGTATGAATGTCTTAGTTCTTATCTTCTTGAAAACGGGTTCAAAAAGGGATGTGTAGACACCACACTATTTCTGTTGCATGAAAACGATGATCTTTTGATTGTTCAAATATATGTTGATGATATCATTTATGGTGCTACTAACAAGTTATTGTATGAGAAATTTGAAAAGGTCATGCAGGAAAAGTTTGAAATGAGCTTGGTTGGTGAGTTAAAATTCTTTTTAGGATTTCAAATCAAACAAAGCGATAAAGGAACATTCATTTCTCAAACAAAGTATATTAGGGAACTGGTCAACAAATTTGGATTAAAAGATGCCAAACCAGCAAGAACTCCCATGAATACAACACTTAAACTTGACAAGGATGAAAAAGGTAAGACAGTTGATCAAAAGCAGTACAGAGGTATGATTGGATCACTTCTTTATCTTACCGCTTCTAGACCTGACATCATGTTTTCTGTTTGCCTGTGTGCACGTTTTCAATCTAACCCAAAAGAATCTCATTTAAAAGCTGTTAAAAGAATTATAAGATATTTGTTGCACACTCCACGGTTTGGTCTTTGGTATCCTTCAAACGATAACTTTGAATTAAAAGGTTTTTCAGATGCTGATTACGCTGGAAATTTAGTTGATAGAAAAAGTACAAGTGGAGCATGTTTTATGTTAGGGCATTCATTAGTTGCATGGTCAAGCAGAAAACAAAATTGTATTGCATTATCCACCACAGAAGCAGAGTATATTGCTCTAAGTGGTTGCGCTGCTCAAATCTTATGGATGATACAGACTTTGCAAGACTATGGTTGTAACGACCCAGAATTTTTAGAAATTGAAAATTGAATATTTAATTAATTTTAAATATTTATAAGTGAATTTATAAGTCAAATAAATTTTTATTTGAATTATTGGATTTAATTGGATAATTAAATCAATAATTTAATACGTTAAATTATGGAAATAATTGAAAATGAGGTTAAAAATGATTGAAAATAATTTGGAAAATTTTATTTAATCATACTGGAGTTATAGAAATATTTTAGAACTTTTAAAATCGAATTAAAAGTTAATTTGTGAAAATTGAATATTTTAATATTTAAATCGACTAGTGAAAATAGTCAATTTTTGAACAGTCTCAGAATTGAACGAAACCAGTTTCATTGGATCCGTAATAGTTAGTTATACCGGATTTCAATTTTCGTGTCAATCGGAGCTATCGTTTGATCGTGACAGCTCGAAACGCATCGAATTGTTTTTAATTTAAATTTGGCGAGTCAAAATAGCCATTTTTCAAAAAGTCTCGGATTTCGACGAAACCAGTTTCATCGGATCCGTAATGTGATATTATTGTAAGGTTTCAAATTTCAAGTCAATTGGATTTACCGTTTGTCCGGTACAAATTAAAACGCCTAGAAATCGATTTAAATCGGTTTAATTTAAATTGAGCGTTTGTAGCCATAACTCGCACATACTTCCGAATTAGCTTCCGAAACCTGTTCCATTGTGTCCGGAACGCGGGGTAAACCTTAGAAACGCTGGTTACGGCGCCTAAATCGGAGTTCGGAATTCCCGGGATGAATAGTGTTTACGCTTGCTTTTCCTATAAAAGAACCCTTCACCCTTCATAAATTTCAACACTAAAAACCTAACCCTAATATCATGTAGCCGGCCCTAATTATTCAATGGTCAGAATTGTCCCAATTTCAACCCTTAATCTCTTCCAATCCGTGAAGTTTTGGCCAAAGTTGTTAACTACAACATTGAAGAGCATGGAGAGAGCTTTAATTCCATACGGGTATGATCGTAAATGGTGCGACGATGGAGGAGCAAAACGTGGCCGTTCCCATCAGTTTTTGCACGCATTTTCACGTGCATATGCAGGCCGAGCTTTGCATGGAGGGGGCCGAGTGTAGTGGAGGAGGAGGCCTTCGCAATGGAGCAAGTTGATCGACCTAAAGCTCGATGTGGTGATGGCAAAGCTAAACCCTAGTTTAGAAATATGGGTTTGATGAGTGCGGCCTATTACCTGAAGATGGAACGCAAGTGGAAGATGAAGGGGGACGGTCCAGATGAGTTGGCAGTGGATCTAGTGGCTAGGATTGCTTTGGGTATAAGATTTGTGGATTAATGTTGTTTTAATTATATTTAAAACGTGTACAAACTTGTAAATTGCATAACTTTTTCATACGAGGTCGAAAAAATGCAAACTCAGTTGCGTTGGAATCGTATGGACGAGCACTACGCGATGGAGTTGGTTTGGAGTCGTTTGGAGTTAGTGAGGATTTCGGGTAAAATTAAACGCGCGTTTAATTTTATTCGAAATAAAAGCTAAAACGGAAATTAAAATCAAGGTGAGAATTTCTCACTCAATCGAATAGGTTTCGATTTTATTTTAAATAGTTAGATTTAAAATATTTGAATGCATGTTTGAATGATGACTGTAAATTATTGATTGTTAAAATAGACATTATACGCCGTTAGTAAGCGGATGTTATTTATTAAAAACATATACCGCGAATATTTCATAAACAGTGAAATTGGTATTATATATAATATCAATATATATATATTGGCATATGTATATATTGCAGTTGTTGATTTCCCGCATTTTTTGTTTAGCGGATGAGACCCTATTGCGCCGTTATTAAGCGGATAATATTTATTAAGAACATATACCGCGATAATTTCGTACTGGAGCGAAATTGGTATTGTGCTAATGTTTTTGGATGCAGGAAAACAGGTTGGAGGGATCCAACTGGATTCCTCAACAGTATTTATTTTATTTCAGATATTTTGATATTTGATGGATTATCATATCGATATATGATATCGTTGTTAGTCGTGATTGACTATTTGGTGTGTAGCATCATTGGACCCAGATTTTGGGATTTTAAAATGGTTTTAAAGTGATTTTTGAAAATATACTATATTTTTGGAATTGATCCATTATAAATAAATAAACGTTATAATTTTTAAAGTTATAAAATTATAATTTTTGAGTAATATTGTTAGAAAAACTGATTTTTGAGAAATATGAACCAATGATTTTATAAAATAGTTTAAACTGGATTTTTGAGTTTATTATTAAAAGTTTGAAGATAAGATTTATAAAATTTGATTATTTTATAAATCAAGAAAACGGTGAAATTTTAAAGGAATTTAAAGACGTTTAAAAGAATAATATAAATTAATTTATATTAAGAGATTTATAAATGGATATTTATAAATTGAATTATGGACATTATAAAACGAGTTTTTATAAGTGTTTGAATGTAGTGAAAATGAATTTCCTAAATGAATGAAATTTATGAAATTATAAACTGTGAAGTTATAAATGAAATTTTATAAGCAATAGGTTTATAAAATTTATAAAGTTATCGAAAGAATGAATTTTGGATAAATAAACAATCTTATAAGTTAAGATTAATAATTTGGGAAGTTAAATGAACGATTTTGTAAAATAATCGTTTTATAAGTAATTAACTTATAATATGAACTTGTAGTTTATAATTGAGTTATAAACTGGAATAGGTTAATAAAGGAATTTATAAAAAGGAAGTTTTTATAAATAAATAGAAACGGAATTTATACACGTTGTTTTATAAATCCGCAAATGACTTATTTTGATAAGTTAATTGTTATAACTTAGAGATAGAGTTATATTCACATTTTGAACAGCGAATAATCCTTTAAGTTAAAGTGAATAGAAATGATGAAGTTTGTTAACGTAGTTTATTCACGTTTTTGAATAGTGAATAATACGTTAAAGAAATTGTTTTAGATATGATGTTTTAAATAGAATTAAAACGATCTAACGATGTTTTAAAAGGTGTTGAGATTCGAAACCATAGATTTCAACATTTATTGTTGAAATAGACGTTTTCGAGAAATAAAAGGAAATGTGGACTATAACACTGTTGTTATAGTAAATGATTTCTGAAAGGAAATGTTTTTGTATAGTATTGGAATTTATATATCTATTTTAATTTCGAATCCCTATACTAGTGATTTTGGGACGTTGTAACGATGTTTTACGCAACATTCGTTTTGGCCCAAATAAATATGTATAAGTGAATGATTTCCTTAAAGAATGAAATATATACTTAATTCGATTTAAGTATATTGAATATTTTCTAACTGTTGAAAATAAAAGAGATTTGTGAATTACTTATGAATAAATAAGTATGGAAATATTTTCCAATATGAAGTGAATATTTTGAATTTATCTTTTTGAAGATAAATTGGAAATGAATAATTGAAATCATATATGCATGAATATTTTGAAATATAAATTCATTATGGAATTTATATGTGAAAGTGGAATTTGTGTGAAAATAAATATTGATTTATTTTTTAAGTGTTGAAATTATATATCTTGTAAAGATATTTTGGAATGTAAATAATTTGGAAAATTATTTGGAATCTGGTGATGTATGCATATCAATTGATAGTTCAATAGCCGACTATCAATATTTCCTTTTGAATGGGTATTTGATGTGAATTGATTGAATTTGAATGCACACTTATTTTTGAATAAGCGCTCACTATTCGGGTTAACCGGGAAAGGACCATGGGGTCGTATAACCCATTCCGAATATGTGATACGTCGTTATGAATTGCATTTGAAGATCGGTGTTGAAGACCGAGTATTTGTGAAAGCGATAGGATGACCTATCGATTGTCTCTGCACTGGGTAGCTCCTGGTATAGAGATCTCCTAAGTGATGGGAAATTCGATCGGGATTGTGAATACCCGTATTGCAAGGGCTTCGTAAGAAGTGCCTTCGGTTTTGTTCGAGCCCGGAACAGACTTGTATGGATTGTATGTCTGACATTACAATTTGAGATATAAAGCCGATTTCTTTCAAATATATTTCTGTTGGTGGCGGAGAATTTATTCTTTGCTTAACACCCTTCTTTGAGACGTATGTGCTCAAAGGTTATATAGTTGAAGCTATCAGCGATATATTCCCAGTTTGGTAATGTGACATGCTAAGTGATGCTGAAATGATCATTGTGTTGATTATTTGTGATAGGATCGTTTATTTGATCGTCTATCCTTGTGATCATTGTGTTGATCATTTGTGACCCAAAGCATGGCTTTTGTATAAAGTATGTTTTTGTGGACGTGACTTCGTCGAGCCTCACACCCCGTGAATGGTCAAAACAGGAAAGATGCGGCAAGGTTATGAGGGGTAGCACCCTTTAGGATGTGTCCATTTCCTTCTGGAAAAGGGTGGTATCATGGTATGGAGCCCAGATATTTACTCATGTTGAAAACACTTTATGATTGTGTGAATTGATTACGAGCGCTCGGTGAAAAGGTCCCAAAGGACCGGGGGATGGCATATTCGGTCAGTTGTTACTCAGTTAGGAGTAACCTGGCCTTGTGTTGGTAGAGATCCGGTTTGGTTCTCGGGGATGTCCATCCAGAGGCATTCTCATGTGGCAATGGGAAGTTCCTTGGCCTGACCATTTGTTGGAAATCCAATTCTCAATACGAAACTTGTACGGTATTAGTTGTAGAACCTGCTATTCACTTATGGTGGTCACCACTGTTTGGATAGTAGCTATAGTAGGCATACGATAATGGTCGTATGTTGGCTAAGATTTATATTCTACTTTCGAAATAAATTTTTCCTACACTATACACTAATAATAATATCAAATGTTATTTTAAATGCGTATCAAGCATCTTTGACTATCATAAGGAGAAATCTCCTCCGATTCTGCGTTTGCATTGTGTGTGTGTGCGGGAGGCCTTATGGTAGTCTCATTTTTAAAAGCATTGCGAATTGAATTTAAAAATATTCCTCTATTTTGATTTTAAAGTAAATAAACTGTTTTGAGTTCTCACACCAGTCACATGACTGACTCGGAGTTTATTGTTTTCCTTCCTAAACTCTGGGTGCCCACCAATTTCCACACGGGCAGTCAAGAGTTAGGTTTATCAGGATATTCTGGATATTCAGGAGTTGCTGGAGGCAAGCTGGATGGCATGGCGTATTACTAGTTTATATAGTATTTCTTTTTCCGCTGCACTGTTTGATGTTGTATGTTGTTGTACACTCTGATGATATGATGTAATGAAATATGATGAAATGTAATAACTGTAGTTCTTTGTTTAAAGATTATTCATTTATTATTATATGTTGTTCCGCTGCGAATTGTGAGATTCAGATGTTGTTCTGTTGTTTTCTTCTGTCCCGTTCTATTTTTAAAATGCTTCTATCTTCTATTTTCAAATTCTCTATTTTTCTTTTTCTTTCTTCTTTTTCTCTCTTCTTTCTTTTCTTTTCTTTTTAAAACCCCATAACATGTCGGTTTTTCGGCAACGAAAATCCGTAATCGTTACATTTGGTATCGGAGCTGATGGTTAAGCGACAACCATGGTTCTGTTGGGTATTACTCATTAGAGATAGAGTCAGTAGTACTCTAGATTGAGTTTGAGTGTAATAATAGATACGAGTGCGTATTTGTTAGTGAATACAAAATTTGTTTTATATTGTGATGATTGGTTTATTGAGTGGCATATGAACCTTCCTCAGCACGGTATGTACAACTTTGCCGAAGGGGTTTCTAAACACTTGAATAGAACAATTCGGCACAATATTGATTTTTAATTGGGTAAATGAAATAATTTTGCCTTGATTATATTTTTATATGTAAAGGAATAATTTTTCAGAATTATTGAAGTGTATATAAGTTGATTGTTAGGTTGTTTGAATAATCTAAATTAAAGAATAATTGTATAAGTAAAAGAATTATAAGAATTGAATTATAATTAAAGTGATTTACAATTGTGAAATAAACTTATATATATAAGAAATGAAACTATATGAATATGAATTGTAAATAAAAGTGAATTTAAAGTTAAATGGAATATAAGTTAAGTGTTGTTGAATAAAGTTGATATTGATATCAAACTAAATTAATGAAGTTAAGTAATAAATATGAACTTGAGTTATATAATAGAATTCAACTTTGTAATTGAATGTTAATCAATTAAATGTAAATTTAAGTTGATATAAAATAATGAATATAAGTGTTAATTCATTAAAATCTAATGAAATTGGAAGTTGAATTAAATTGAATATAAGCAAAGGAATTTGGTTGTAATAAATATACTTTGGTTGATATTGATTGTTAGTTGATTGTATATAATTCATTAAGTGTTAATGAAATTGAAAGCTATGTAATTGAATTCAAATTAGAAGTAAATAAATTTGAATAGAATTGAAGGTGAATTGGATTTAAATTAGTAAATGTAAACTAATTGAATTAAGAATGAATGTTAGTAAATCCAATGTTAATAAATCAAATATGATTTAGAGTGAAAACCAATTCATTAAATATGAATGAGAATATGAATGAATGTTTATTGGATATGGATGTTAGTTGGTTGATGGTTGAATATATATTGCTATTGTTGCATTTGCTATGTGACATATATAGTTGATATGTTGCTATATGTTGTATATTGAGATTATTTGCATATGTGCATGTTCTCATGTTGTTTGTTGAGTGTTTAGTAGGTGCGGATCGCGTTTGCTTCGCATTTGGAGCTCGCTTTCGCGCTATATTAGCCGTATATGCTTGCTAATAAAATATAAGGTACATATCTCGGATTAAATATCGTACTTTTACACTTTTTTCCCTTCGGGATGCCTCATTGCTTGATGAGATGTATATTTGTGATATATATACTGTCATTTTTTTTTCGGATCGAGCCGCGCAAAGGAGACTATGGCGAATTTTTCCGGAAATTTAAGGCGTTAGAAAATTTTGAGAAAAATGGGAAAATTTGTGAAAACTTTAAACTTTGATTTTGGAATTGAAAGTTAAACAATAGTAGTTGTTTTTGAAAAGATAACTAAGTATGATTTGGAAAACTTAGTAAAGAATTGTAAGAAGTTTAACTATGAATTTTGGGAAAATTAATAAATTCTGTAACTTTTCTTACTTGTAATTTCGAGGACGAAATTCTTTTAAGGGGGAAAGATTGTAACGACCCAGAATTTTTAGAAATTGAAAATTGAATATTTAATTAATTTTAAATATTTATAATTGAATTTATAAGTCAAATAAATTTTTATTTGAATTATTGGATTTAATTGGATAATTAAATCGATAATTTAATACGTTAAATTATGGAAATAATTGAAAATGAGGTTAAAAATGATTGAAAATAATTTGGAAAATTTTATTTAATCATACTGGAGTTATAGAAATATTTTAGAACTTTTAAAATCGAATTAAAAGTTAATTTGTGAAAATTGAATATTTTAATATTTAAATCGACTAGTGAAAATAGTCAATTTTTGAACAGTCTCAGAATTGAACGAAACCAGTTTCATTGGATCCGTAATAGTTAGTTATTACCGGATTTCAATTTTCGTGTCAATCGGAGCTATCGTTTGATCGTGACAGCTCGAAACGCATCGAATTGTTTTTAATTTAAATTTGGCGAGTCAAAATAGCCATTTTTCAAAAAGTCTCGGATTTCGACGAAACCAGTTTCATCGGATCCTTAATGTGATATTATTGTAAGGTTTCAAATTTCAAGTCAATTGGATTTACCGTTTGTCCGGTACAAATTAAAACGCCTAGAAATCGATTTAAATCGGTTTAATTTAAATTGAGCGTTTGTAGCCGTAACTCGCACATACTTCCGAATTAGCTTCCGAAACCTGTTCCATTGTGTCCGAAACGCGGGGTAAACCTTAGAAACGCTGGTTACGGCGCCTAAATCGGAGTTCGGAATTCCCGGGATGAATAGTGTTTACGCTTGCTTTTCCTATAAAAGAACCCTTCACCCTTCATAAATTTCAACACTAAAAACCTAACCCTAATATCATGTAGCCGGCCCTAATTATTCAATGGTCAGAATTGTCCCAATTTCAACCCTTAATCTCTTCCAATCCGTGAAGTTTTGGCCAAAGTTGTTAACTACAACATTGAAGAGCATGGAGAGAGCTTTAATTCCATACGGGTATGATCGTAAATGGTGCGACGATGGAGGAGCAAAACGTGGCCGTTCCCATCAGTTTTTGCACGCATTTTCACGTGCATATGCAGGCCGAGCTTGGCATGGAGGGGGCCGAGTGTAGTGGAGGAGGAGGCCTTCGCAATGGAGCAAGTTGATCGACCTAAAGCTCGATGTGGTGATGGCAAAGCTAAACCCTAGTTTAGAAATATGGGTTTGATGAGTGCGGCCTATTACCTGAAGATGGAACGCAAGTGGAAGATGAAAGGGGACGGTCCAGATGAGTTGGCAGTGGATCTAGTGGCTAGGATTGCTTTGGGTATAAGATTTGTGGATTAATGTTGTTTTAATTATATTTAAAACGTGTACAAACTTGTAAATTGCATAACTTTTTCATACGAGGTCGAAAAAATGCAAACTCAGTTGCGTTGGAATCGTATGGACGAGCACTACGCGATGGAGTTGGTTTGGAGTCGTTTGGAGTTAGTGAGGATTTCGGGTAAAATTAAACGCGCGTTTAATTTTATTCGAAATAAAAGCTAAAACGGAAATTAAAATCAAGGTGAGAATTTCTCACTCAATCGAATAGGTTTCGATTTTATTTTAAATAGTTAGATTTAAAATATTTGAATGCATGTTTGAATGATGACTGTAAATTATTGATTGTTAAAATAGACATTATACGCCGTTAGTAAGCGGATGTTATTTATTAAAAACATATACCGCGAATATTTCATAAACAGTGAAATTGGTATTATATATAATATCAATATATATATATTGGCATATGTATATATTGCAGTTGTTGATTTCCCGCATTTTTTGTTTAGCGGATGAGACCCTATTGCGCCGTTATTAAGCGGATAATATTTATTAAGAACATATACCGCGATAATTTCGTACTGGAGCGAAATTGGTATTGTGCTAATGTTTTTGGATGCAGGAAAACAGGTTGGAGGGATCCAACTGGATTCCTCAACAGTATTTATTTTATTTCAGATATTTTGATATTTGATGGATTATCATATCGATATATGATATCGTTGTTAGTCGTGATTGACTATTTGGTGTGTAGCATCATTGGACCCAGATTTTGGGATTTTAAAATGGTTTTAAAGTGATTTTTGAAAATATACTATATTTTTGGAATTGATCCATTATAAATAAATAAACGTTATAATTTTTAAAGTTATAAAATTATAATTTTTGAGTAATATTGTTAGAAAAACTGATTTTTGAGAAATATGAACCAATGATTTTATAAAATAGTTTAAACTGGATTTTTGAGTTTATTATTAAAAGTTTGAAGATAAGATTTATAAAATTTGATTATTTTATAAATCAAGAGAACGGTGAAATTTTAAAGGAATTTAAAGACGTTTAAAAGAATAATATAAATTAATTTATATTAAGAGATTTATAAATGGATATTTATAAATTGAATTATGGACATTATAAAACGAGTTTTTATAAGTGTTTGAATGTAGTGAAAATGAATTTCCTAAATGAATGAAATTTATGAAATTATAAACTGTGAAGTTATAAATGAAATTTTATAAGCAATAGGTTTATAAAATTTATAAAGTTATCGAAAGAATGAATTTTGGATAAATAAACAATCTTATAAGTTAAGATTAATAATTTGGGAAGTTAAATGAACGATTTTGTAAAATAATCGTTTTATAAGTAATTAACTTATAATATGAACTTGTAGTTTATAATTGAGTTATAAACTGGAATAGGTTAATAAAGGAATTTATAAAAAGGAAGTTTTTATAAATAAATAGAAACGGAATTTATAAACGTTGTTTTATAAATCCGCAAATGACTTATTTTGATAAGTTAATTGTTATAACTTAGAGATAGAGTTATATTCACATTTTGAACAGTGAATAATCCTTTAAGTTAAAGTGAATAGAAATGATGAAGTTTGTTAACGTAGTTTATTCACGTTTTTGAATAGTGAATAATACGTTAAAGAAATTGTTTTAGATATGATGTTTTAAATAGAATTAAAACGATCTAACGATGTTTTAAAAGGTGTTGAGATTCGAAACCATAGATTTCAACATTTATTGTTGAAATAGACGTTTTCGAGAAATAAAAGGAAATGTGGACTATAACACTGTTGTTATAGTAAATGATTTCCGAAAGGAAATGTTTTTGTATAGTATTGGAATTTATATATCTATTTTAATTTCGAATCCCTATACTAGTGATTTTGGGACGTTGTAACGATGTTTTACGCAACATTCGTTTTGGCCCAAATAAATATGTATAAGTGAATGATTTCCTTAAAGAATGAAATATATACTTAATTCGATTTAAGTATATTGAATATTTTCTAATTGTTGAAAATAAAAGAGATTTGTGAATTACTTATGAATAAATAAGTATGGAAATATTTTCCAATATGAAGTGAATATTTTGAATTTATCTTTTTGAAGATAAATTGGAAATGAATAATTGAAATCATATATGCATGAATATTTTGAAATATAAATTCATTATGGAATTTATATGTGAAAGTGGAATTTGTGTGAAAATAAATATTGATTTATTTTTGAAGTGTTGAAATTATATATCTTGTAAAGATATTTTGGAATGTAAATAATTTGGAAAATTATTTGGAATCTGGTGATGTATGCATATCAATTGATAGTTCAATAGCCGACTATCAATATTTCCTTTTGAATGGGTATTTGATGTGAATTGATTGAATTTGAATGCACACTTATTTTTGAATAAGCGCTCACTATTCGGGTTAACCGGGAAAGGACCATGGGGTCGTATAACCCATTCCGAATATGTGATACGTCGTTATGAATTGCATTTGAAGATCGGTGTTGAAGACCGAGTATTTGTGAAAGCGATAGGATGACCTATCGATTGTCTCTGCACTGGGTAGCTCCTGGTATAGAGATCTCCTAAGTGATGGGAAATTCGATCGGGATTGTGAATACCCGTATTGCAAGGGCTTCGTAAGAAGTGCCTTCGGTTTTGTTCGAGCCCGGAACAGACTTGTATGGATTGTATGTCTGACATTACAATTTGAGATATAAAGCCGATTTCTTTCAAATATATTTCTGTTGGTGGCGGAGAATTTATTCTTTGCTTAACACCCTTCTTTGAGACGTATGTGCTCAAAGGTTATATAGTTGAAGCTATCAGCGATATATTCCCAGTTTGGTAATGTGACATGCTGAGTGATGCTGAAATGATCATTGTGTTGATTATTTGTGATAGGATCGTTTATTTGATCGTCTATCCTTGTGATCATTGTGTTGATCATTTGTTGACCCAAAGCATGGCTTTTGTATAAAGTATGTTTTTGTGGACGTGACTTCGTCGAGCCTCACACCCCGTGAATGGTCAAAACAGGAAAGATGCGGCAAGGTTATGAGGGGTAGCACCCTTTAGGATGTGTCCATTTCCTTCTGGAAAAGGGTGGTATCATGGTATGGAGCCCAGATATTTACTCATGTTGAAAACACTTTATGATTGTGTGAATTGATTACGAGCGCTCGGTGAAAAGGTCCCAAAGGACCGGGGGATGGCATATTCGGTCAGTTGTTACTCAGTTAGGAGTAACCTGGCCTTGTGTTGGTAGAGATCCGGTTTGGTTCTCGGGGATGTCCATCCAGAGGCATTCTCATGTGGCAATGGGAAGTTCCTTGGCCTGACCATTTGTTGGAAATCCAATTCTCAATACGAAACTTGTACGGTATTAGTTGTAGAACCTGCTATTCACTTATGGTGGTCACCACTGTTTGGATAGTAGCTATAGTAGGCATACGATAATGGTCGTATGTTGGCTAAGATTTATATTCTACTTTCGAAATAAATTTTTCCTACACTATACACTAATAATAATATCAAATGTTATTTTAAATGCGTATCAAGCATCTTTGACTATCATAAGGAGAAATCTCCTCCGATTCTGCGTTTGCATTGTGTGTGTGTGCGGGAGGCCTTATGGTAGTCTCATTTTTAAAAGCATTGCGAATTGAATTTAAAAATATTCCTCTATTTTGATTTTAAAGTAAATAAACTGTTTTGAGTTCTCACACCAGTCACATGACTGACTCGGAGTTTATTGTTTTCCTTCCTAAACTCTGGGTGCCCACCAATTTCCACACGGGCAGTCAAGAGTTAGGTTTATCAGGATATTCTGGATATTCAGGAGTTGCTGGAGGCAAGCTGGATGGCATGGCGTATTACTAGTTTATATAGTATTTCTTTTTCCGCTGCACTGTTTGATGTTGTATGTTGTTGTACACTCTGATGATATGATGTAATGAAATATGATGAAATGTAATAACTGTAGTTCTTTGTTTAAAGATTATTCATTTATTATTATATGTTGTTCCGCTGCGAATTGTGAGATTCAGATGTTGTTCTGTTGTTTTCTTCTGTCCCGTTCTATTTTTAAAATGCTTCTATCTTCTATTTTCAAATTCTCTATTTTTCTTTTTCTTTCTTCTTTTTCTCTCTTCTTTCTTTTCTTTTCTTTTTAAAACCCCATAACATGTCGGTTTTTCGGCAACGAAAATCCGTAATCGTTACAATGGTCTAAATTTTAAACGTGTACCACTAATGTGTGATAGTAAAAGCGCAATTGATCTCACAAATAACCCTGTGCATCACTCACGAACAAAACATATAGATGTTAGACATCATTTTATTCGAGATCATATTTCTAAAGAAAATATCAGCATAAATTTTATTTCAACTGATTCACAGTTAGCAGACATCTTTACAAAACCCCTTCCAGAAAACAGTTTTTGCAAACTACGTCTCGGTTTAGGTGTTTTAGAAATTTGAGTGTCTAATTAACAAATCTATCCCCCTCCTAATTATCAAAAAGGTAAATAGTGACTGAAAAATGATAAGGGGTGATATTAATCATACATTTTTCCTCAAGACAGTATACTTAGTAAATTTCTTTAGAAATTCACACAAGAGTTATAAAATTCTTTGTTTGGCAAAGATTCCATGACCAATTCTAATTCTATCATAATTCTATCGACCATCGCTTATCAAAAATCCAATATAGTTTGTCGATATGTGGTATCATAATCAGGAATCATTAGTTTTTCAGTTTATAAAATAAAATAAAATTCAAAGTATTCACTCTCACTTAAAAGTCCTCACGGTTATGCATGGGTGAATTACTTGGAATTTGATATGTAGCTCCATGCTCATTTAAAAGTCCTCACGGTTATGCATGTATGGAATGCATATCAAAATTAATTTATTAAGTAAACAAGTTGATTCTAATCCCATTTAAAAGTCCTCACGGTCATGCGTGGTTAGAAGATACTTGAATTCATTTTTAAATTAAATTTTTTTTGAAATACTACTAACCTCATTTAAAAGTCCTAACGGTTATGCATGGTTAGTAGAAATTCAAATTCCTGATAGACATATACCACAACTCGACATAACTATATGATTTTATGATAACATCATTCCCATTATCTCTAAAATGGAATATGCGCCCAACAAGAATGGTTATGATTTTTGTTTGATTTTCTATTTAAATTACATAGTTATAGTCGATTGAGCTTTAATGTTATATTACTGTCTATCACCTTATCTCTATTTCATGACACTTTTATTCTTTTGCTGATAACAAAAGGGGGAGAGAAATGTTGGATTTTGGCATTTAAATCTTATACTGATATGCATATAAGAAGGGGGAGTTTCGTAAAGATGAAACATTTAAATAGGGGGAGCAAGCATTGAAAAATAGGGGGAGCAAGCATTGAAATGGTGAACATTGAAATGGTGAAATTATCGAATACATTTAATATGTTTCAAAATCCTAAGTATATGTTTGTTATCATCAAAAGGGGGAGATTGTTGAATATGCGGTTATATGATTGTTGTTTGATGATAATAAACAAATATACATTCATTTAAATGTATTTGATAATATACTATTTATTTTCACAGATTAAATAAATATTTGCTGAATAAAATAAATAACACGGAATTTGAATTCAAACGAATATTTTATTCAAACAAATATTTATTACAATTTTGAATAGTACAAATTCAAGCTCTCACTATTCATTATACAACTTTGATACAAATTCAATTACATCACTATTTTACACATTCACCTCACTACATATCACTCACACTCGTATTTTTTTTCTTCAACTGCATTTCAGTTTGAATCCAGCATCTGAGAAATCTACAAAATATTTACTAACGCAGTAAAATTGAAAATAAAATATTTTTGCGATATAAAATAAAACGTGAATTTGAAAGTGATATTTGCCTCAGTTATTTGGGTTGTTCGTCATCATTTAAATTTGAATTCATCATACACGAACAACTTGTGACATACACAGTATATTACTGTATATGCCACAAGGCCGTGCACGCCGATATATACATTTGATTGATTTACAGGGACAGGCAAGCACAGGTCAAACCCAAATGAAAAACCGAGTTCAACTCACATGCAATATATTCAAAATCACGACACGAGCACAAGGTCAAACCCAAGTTTTGAAACTGGGTTTAACACATGGCAACGTCAAGTCCAGACAATACAGCATGTACAAGCCACAATGAAGTTGTACAAGTACAGTCAAGAAAGCAGCTCAAGTAACAAAAGTCAAGTGCAGCAATGAAACAAAATAGTATGACATGAAGCAAATGAATATAGTGAAATGCACAAAGACATAGCATCTGTCCTAGGTTAATAAACCAGAGAAATGCACAGTGGAATGAAGTCAAGTGATGCACATATACTTGAAAGCTACAGCATCAAGTAGACCAAGTTCATATGCAATGAGAGGAACATCAAAGACAAGACTAAGTGCAGCATCAGTGAAGACAGTTACTTCACAATGAACAAGTGCACAACAAAACCAACAAAGACCAAGGCTACGGCATAATGCACCAGAGATATGGAAACACATCAACAACTACAGAACAATCAAAATGCATCGAGTCCAGCAGCATGAACAAGTATGGCAGCATGTGAATGCATCAAAACAAGTAAACAACAATGTCGAGCTCAAGACAGTACAGCTACAACATGTATGCAGCCCAATAGACCAAAGTACAACATCAAAGACAGCACTCACTTAAGTATACAAGTGAAACTGCAATGCTCAAACTCAGTGGACAGTAATGATACAAGAACAATATCATGAAGGAACTAGACCATAAAAAAAAGTGTTAGGAAATGCAGCAAATACCCAATGGACAGAGATGCAACGAAACAGAGTTTCAAATATGCATGGTGATGCAACTTCAAGCAGAGAAGCAAGTTACAGAATGCATGAAACAGAAAAAAAATTCGTATTTTTTTGAAATAGTCAGCAAATAAAAAAAAGAGGAAAGTTTCTGACTTGTTATTCAAGAAGGATTGAAAGTTCTCAAAACAAAGCCGTATGAATCAAGTCAGTATCGAATGCATCAGGAAAGTCGTGTGCATCACGAAAGTGAATTTCAGGAAAGTATCGAGTAATTTAGTGTATTCGAATTCATATAAATACGAGTACCCAAGTATCATCATTGGCATGAATGAAAAAGCAATTGAATTCAAGCAATCGAATCTGAAAGCAAAAAATACAAACAACATACCAAGGCGAATCCAATTATCTCAAAGCAATCGAAGCCGAACCCTAATTTCACAAATCAAGAGAAGCAGCCGAGCGCGACTCCAAGATCAATAGAGCGTCAATATCAAACGGCATCCAAATCTCTAATTTTGATTGAAGGACAAAAGCCCTAAATTATGATCGAAGAAGCCGCCATTCTCAAAAGGACCGAATAGAAAAAGAAGCGGGTCGAAATAATAAAAAGGGGCCGGTCTTTTTTAATTAGGGTTTTGTTAAGGGTTCTAGTTTTTAAAAGAGCTTTATCTTATTTTTAGTTTTGAATTTGTTTTTTAATTTTTTTTTAAAAAATCTCTTTTCAAACCGTTGTATTTGCTAGTCGTGTGACTAGGGGACAAGTTACGTGGCGTAGCTTGAGAATTCGCAACTCAGTGGCTGAGTTGTGGTAGGGTTTTGAGCGTAGAGTTAGGTTAGTCAGTAGCGGGTGTCGCGAGTTTACGTGTGTAAGCGTGTGACTATCTAATTTCTAGTAGAAACCTTGGAGGCAGCACATAGGCAGGTTTTTGCCGAAGCTGGGTAAATTCTGTGTCGTTCTATTTCTGCATGTATTATTCTGCTTTTATCTGTGCTGCTACTATTCTGTGATCTGTGTTGAAATTATTTTATAAGCTTCCGCAATTAATTTTTTATAATTTATACTATCACCCTATTCACCCCCCTCTAGGGTGAAATCGATCCTACAAGTGGTATCAGAGCTAGGTTTAGAAGTCATTTGTATTTGCTATTTAAGTGTATTAATTTCTATTTGCTGATTCAGCTTTTTATTCTTTATAAAATATTTTTATTCTGTCTACTCCAGTTTGTTCATCATCAGAGTGATGATCTCGTACATTTGTAATATATAAATCTCATAAACTCTTGTATGGACTTTGGTTTTTGGTTAGTAAACGTGAGTGCCCTCCTGGCAATCTTGATCGATTTTGTTTCAAGTCTGCAAAAAGAATTAGCTCTCAATATGTCAATCTCAGTAGTTCTTCGAATAGGTTTGGTTCCCTACACCTACAAAGTATGTTGTGCTGAAAGAAACCTACACCTGTAAAGAGAGAAGGGTACTGATGCTTAGATTAATGTACAACATATCGATGCAGGGAGTTCTGAGTGCAAAAAGAATATCAATTTACTTCTAATATTTGCAGCTAGTTGAATTTCTAAACAGAAAAGGGAAATAAGATCAGAAGAAATACCTACCTTTAGAGTTCTATGCTTTTGCTAAACAATTTTTAGCTCCTTCAATGCAGACTTTTGCTCATCCTATATATAAATAACAATTAGCATGGACATGTCATGTGATTATATATATATATATATATATATGTCAATTGAAATTACAAAACCTGTTAACAAACTTTACGGTGAATTATCTACTATCTGTACGGTAAGAGGAAAAAAGTACGTAGAGCTTGATTTCAAAATCCTTTGGTTTTACTCAATTGATTAAGATGATACTGTGAAATTTATTTTATATATCACATTTAACTTATTATCAACGACCAAACCACATTACGTAATAAATTTTAGTTCCAAACACCAATTAAACATAGATATTCAAAAATTTAGTGCAATTAAGCTATCAAGCACAAAATCTATCACTTCAGTTTTCTTATTGTTTTCAATGTAGGTAGGCAACTTAACTTGACGCTTCTTCGTAACCTATCTTTGTTTTAGCACATCTTTCTTCTTCCATTCAAAAATCCATAAGAAAAAAGCTCAGCAGTTACATAATAATGAAAGAAAAGACATTAACTTACGTTCCCAAATGGGAAATATTATGATCCGTACCTAGCTATATATATATATATATATATATATATATATGATGGAAAGTAACACTTTAACAATTCGCATGTATTTAATCCCACCTTAAATTTTTCATCACTTTCAACAATGACAATACGTTGAGAGAAAAAAAGCACACTTAATTTTAGAAAGTAATCCAAGTCAAACTTAAATCAATAATAGAATAGATATGAAATTATTTTCCCTACATATACAGATTGATTGGAATTTGAATACATCCACATATTTCGAAACAGTTGGTAATGCTAATTCGACATATAAAGACAAAGTCTAAACATAAAATAGGAGATAAAATCAGTTAAAGGCCAACTCACATCAGCTTACAGAGCTCAGCAACCACAATGGACAAACTGATAAACATCAACTTTTTTTTGGCAATCAAAATCTTAAGTTTTTCATCACTTTCAACAATAACAATACGTTGAGAAAAAAAGCACACTTAATTTTAGAAAGTAATCCAAGTCAACCTTAAATCATAATCGAATACATATAAAATTATTTTCCCTACATATACTGATTGATTGGAATTTGAATGCATCCACATATTTCGAAACAGTTGGTAATGCTAATTCGACATACAAACTCACATACAAACATCTCGAAAAAAGAAAAGACAAAGGCCTAAACATGAAATAGGAGATAAAATCAGTTAAAGGCCAACTCACATCAGCTTATAGAGCTCAGCAACAACAACGGACAAACTGATAATCATCAACTTTTTTTTGGCAGTCAAAAACTTTTATCAAAAAATTTCATCACTTTATATGTGTAGAACAGTATATTATCTACACTAACTAACACAATTTTATCAATACCATTATCACTGAAGTTTTAAAGCTTACAAAGACGAATAAAATTTGAAAGTGAATTCAATACCTTTATGGGTGCAGCGATGGGGATGAAGAGTTGAAATCTGGCTCTACAATTCCACAGAAAAAGCAAGCAAGTAGCCTGAGACAATAATGGGCAAGCACAAATTCAACATAAACGTGCATAATTTGAGAAACCCTAATTTTGATGTGGAGTTAGCATCCTGCGTTGGGAAGGAAGGAGGCGAATTCTAGAGAAAAAGCAAAAGGAAGGAAGCGAATACCAGAGAAAAAACAAGCTAACCCTAATTTTGACATGGAGTTAACATTTTGCGTTGGGGAGGAAGGAGGCAAATTCCATAGAAAAAGCAAGCAGCTGGCATTTGGGGAGAAAGGAGGCGAATTCTGGAGAAAAAGCAAGCAGCCAGCATAAAGGTACCGAAATCAATAATTTAGAACAGTGAAAATAACGTGGATCCTTTCGTTGGGGAGGAAGGAAGTAAACCACAATGGTTAAAAGCGAGATATTGTTTCGTACTCTGGCAGAGAGGAAGGAGGGGAATTGCAAATAGAACGTGCATTGTAGAAATTACACAAACGCCCTTATCACGACAGAAAAAGCAGAAGGTTATTATAGGTATTTCAAAAGCTTGATTTGAGGGTGTTCTCATTATATAGAGATATATATTAAATTTATAAAAAAATTCAAAACATGCACAATAAATTAAAAAAACACGCTTCATTTTCTGCACCATACGTCATAGCTCCAAGGAGGCTTTGCGCATTTTTGCGCCATGTGCCATTAATAACTATGGATGCGGCTTTGGCTGTGTAAAATCAAACGGATGATAGCATTATTAAGCTTAAAATATGTCACCAAGCTCTATACATCTTCATATTGGAGTCTACATTGAAAGTTTCATCTAGCAAGCTATTCATTTTAACACTTAGAAATCAATTTGGTTACTTCAAACAGATTTCCACTATTTATTAAAGTCAAGTGCATTATTATACCGTAAATTACAGAATTTGGTTGGTAATATAATGGAGAAACAATCTCCCAGGCTGTTGATGAGTGAAAGTATATGCATATTCATTCGTAGATGCTCCCTCTACCTAACCAATCGATATAAACAGGTTTTGTATAAATAACATCTTTAATCAACTCTAATAGAAGAATATATATTTTGCTCTAATGAGGAACAAACAATACATAGTGATCTAGTTTGATGCTGATTATTTCATCATACAGCTTTCATCCACATTGATTTTAATAGAGTTAGGGCTAACCAGTTTGAATAGTGGCCAATTACAAATTGGTACGTAGCCTTTATAGCTCAGTGGTAGAGCGCCAGTCTTGTAAACTGGAGGTCCGTAGTTCGATCCTGCGTGAGGGTGAATTGGAATAGGGTTTCAGTTGAAGAAAGAAGAAGGTATTTTTACATAAAAGCCCACCATTTGCTTCCGTGATTTTATATTCTGGTGTTTTTGAAAGAAAAATAGGCGACAGAGCCTGCATTCTTCTGTTTCTGATATGACTGTAACCAGAGGCAACACCAGCCTTTACTTAAGGGATCAAAATTTGAGTGTGTTAGTTTCAATATACATTTTAAGGAAAATTTGCTTTATGGCTACTTAATTAATAAAATAAAAAATAGCGCTTTTGTATTAATTGTTTTACAGGAGTCGCGTGCTCCTTCTAAACATTGAGCTTTTGATTAGAACGAAAACCTTCTTACTTCTATTGTTTTGTTTTCTTAGAAATAAGCTAATGTTATTCAATTTTTTCACAAGTAAGAAGACAAACTACTCAATTTATCTAACCTACTCATGTACGGTCCCGGCCGACTGAGTATAAGTCAGCTCGCAAAACAACCACGGCTATATCGACTAAATTTTTATGTATGATAATAATTTGAATGTAACCCTGACCCGTGTCAGATCTTCTACACAACTGCAGGTCTAAGCCTTCTATCGATGGAGCCCCTATGCCCAGCAACGCAGGATCAGCTCATCGGTCAGGTCAAGGCGCAAGCCTAACTCGATACATCTCTCATTGGTCGACCGACTCTTTCCGACCCGTTTTCGACCCATCCATGGACCAACCCACTTACTCAACCAACTCTCTGTCTCAGCAATCTTTCAGTCCGCATAGCTTGAGACCATCTCAAGCTTGACCTGTCTAACCCATCGGCATGCCCTTTGCTCTCACCAGTTCTTCATCCTCCTTATGGTCTCAGTAAACCAGCCCTGCGCCATCCCGCTATGTAGGCATGCGGGACCAAAACGACAAGAGGTACAACAAAATGTACACGTTTCCAACAATGAGCATGTTCTATTTTCTACAAGTATAGTGCAAGTATAAGCACATTTATTGCAAAGTATAGCAAAGCACACCTCTGGTACAGTTACACTGTAGATCTTCATCTCAACCACACATTCATTTCTTTCGTCAACCGTCTCTCATTAAGTTCATCAGCCAGATCAATGGCTAGGTGCACGTCACGCCTGGTTTGCAGTATGATCTTTATCGTCTAAGCGTTAATTTTGTGACACCGCATAATTTTACGAAATTAAATAATTACGTTGAAAATGTAAAATCATAGTTTCATATAAATGGAAAATAATAAATTTTTACAAAAATTGAAATAAGGCTTCGGGACTTACTCCATTGCATCCGAATTGTCGTTTATAGTCAAAAAACACATGTAACATGCTGATTGTGATTAAACAGGCTAGAAATTAAAAGAAGTCAAACTGGGTGGATTTTGTAATATATTAATTTCGAGATTTTAGCCTAAATTAGATTTATTTCCTCATTTACAATGTATAACCAATTATAACTCTCAATTATTAATTGGAATTACATACGAAGTAGTTATCAATTAACTTGAATTAATACTATTCCATTTTATTTTAGTCGTTTTCTTATTATTAAATCTTAAATTTTCAATTTTCCTTACATTAATAAATCACAAATCTTATTAAATTAACTATTTTTAATTATCAAAAATTAATGATCGTTACACTCCTTAATGGCAAAAATTTACAATTACTCAGTATAGAGCGAGATGGAGAAGGAGAGGGGTGTTTATAGGAAACGATGTCAATCTGAATCGCTAGATTAAATAGGCGGGAGACCACCTGACTATTTAACTTTAATCAACAACTATCAAAATAGTCACTGAACCATTTCTGTAATGTCTCGAGAAAGTAATTGCTATCCCCAATCATACATAGATACGTATCATCAGCATTCGATGAGTGAATGACAAGTCTGTCCTTGCTCGCAGACACAAACTTGGGGGAGGGGGGAATAATGCTAAATATTCTCGCAAGTAATATGGATCGGCCCACATCTTAGTCCGCATCTTGGCCCGTATGGTTCAACAGCCAACATATTGGCCCGCATCCTGCCTCGTGTTTTGGTATGCAATATTCCAACATCAGCATCTTGGCCAGCATGATTCTGAAGGCCCGCATGCTCAAAGCATGGCCCTTATTGCAAAAATCAACTCCCTCGACGACATTATAAACACGATCCATACGAAGACTACAATGTAATTAAAGAACAAAACAAATAGTGGCCCTACATGTGAATGACCATCCACAAGCAAGCGACCCAAGTAGCATTCCCCTCTCATACTTCGATTGACCCAGATAGTGTTCTTTTCTTCATAAAGGTTCCTCACTCTTCTTTCACCTCAACTACTTGCATTTTCTGAAGCTCTCGTGCCTTGACATAGCTAGCTTCGACAATAAGCATCCGACCGTCTGTAATGCCCCTGAATTTTAATTAACATCATTCGGGATATTTAGTTGGATAAATTAAATAGAATAATTTGAATAATTAGGAATATGAGATTAATAAATTCAATGGTCGTGTCTTAATGAATGAATTAAAATAAGGCTTAACTAGATTTCGAAAGAGGACTTTTCCTTAGGGGTAAACTTGGAAATGGGGCTACATTTCTTAGTATATATATCTCTTCATCTACTTTAATAAACTTTTACTTTCTCATTCATAACTCCTCACCTATATTTCGGCCGTCCATTAAAAGCTTCAGAAAGAGCAATAGATTGAAGATAAAACTAAGGAATTAAAGTTACTAAATTTTAACCATTAAAAGATTGGTTATGGGTTATACCCGATTCATGTTTGTGATTTTGGTTAGGGTATAACCATTCAAACATTTGTTTGGATAATACATAGGTGTTTTTTAATGTTAATGGGCTAACTTTTTTTTAAAATGGTACTTTATATACAACATATCAGTGGGACAACATATCACATGTCAATAAACGTCCGAACCACGCTACACATGTTTCGAACTTATAACCTCTCGCACCAAAGCCAAATCACTTAACCACTGTGACAATGGTGCTTGTCGTTAATGGGTCGATTAACATAGTTTATTTCGGTTTTCGTTAAATTCTGAATTATATTGATCTTCATATGCTTTGAAATTTTAATATGTTAAAATATATAATTTAAAGGATTTTTGATTATTTTTGGGGATTTTTCCTTAGCGGTTTACTAAGGAAATTAAATTATTTATACCCAAGGTCTAAACTGAAAAATGGCTTCCTAATTGGTTAAATTCGGAGGGAAATTGCTTTTGAAAATTGTTTGGGAAGAAGAATAGTGTTTTAAGAAAAAAGTTGACTATTTAGTATTTTTTTTTCTATTCGAAAGTACAGGAGGAAGCCTCTTAACCAATCTGATTTAGACAAGTAAGAGAAACCATCACTTCCGTAGGCCTAGAATCTGCTTCCGACTACATAGCCCGCTTCACCCTTTTGACTAAGTCGAAAGGTACCTTTTTGCTTAGTTGGAAGGTAAGCATTTACCTTTCGCCTAAGTCGAAAGGTAGGAATGGTGTCAAGAAAGACGAAGGGATGGAGGCTGCTACCTTGGCTTTCGAATGGAAATATAAATGCTTTCGAATTAATAGGTTTCGAAAGGGATTCTTCGACTCCATCATTTTTATAAAGACAGATTTTATACTCAAGAAGGGGTTTCAGAGGGGATCTTTGAAAGTTTAAACCTTCAAGAGAATTGTTTTAAATGTTTTTCAAAATATGTTTTAGAACCTTTCGACTAAGTCGAAAGGTAGGAGAGGAAAAGGAAGGGGTTACTTCCGAGCCTTCCCATTGTTTTAGGAGTTAAGTTTTTAACGCCTTTGAAAGCCATGCTTTCGAAGGAGATGTTTGCTTTCGAAGGGATGAAGTCGAAAGGGTGCTTTCGACTCAGAACTTCGAAAGGAACGAAGTCGAAGGGGAGCTTCAGACTTCGTTCTGTGTTATGTTTTATATGCCTTCGAATGGGTTTTCGAAGGAAGGGTTAAGTCGCTAGCTTATACCTTTCGACTAGTTGAAAGATGAGCCCTCACCCTTCTGACTAAGTCAAAGGGTAGAGATGTTTTAAATGGTTTTGGTTTCAAAAGTTTTAGAAGGGATTACCTTTAATAATTTCAAAAGATTTTGAGTTTTAGTGATTTAAAAAAGGTTTGAGTTTCATTGCTTTCAAAAAGTTTATAAATGGTTTTATAAGGAGGATACTCTAGGCTTTCGACAAAGTCGAAAGGTGGAACTTTTCGACTAGGTCGAAAATGAACTTTGCAGCAAGGTCGAATGGTAGGACCTTTCGACAAGGTCGAAAGGTATGATTTTGTGATACTTTCAAACGGAAGGCTTCCGAAGGGGATAACTTTGGATGTTTATTTTCTTTCGAATGGGGCTTCATTCGAAGGGGTTTAAAGGGCCGTTTTAGCCGTTTTTCCATAAGTAAATTTTTGCTAATTTGATGGAGTTACTTCGAAGGGTTATAGCATAAAATAGTTATCCTTGTTTGAAAATGTAAGGGGAAATCCTTATACAAATTGGATGTTATTAAAGTTATTAAACCTTAGAGACACCGGTTAAATCCACATAGTCATCCTAGGAAAACTATGAAGTGTGCGGTGGACAGCCCACACCAACTTTTATAAAACAATGTATGATGGATAATTTGCATTTATTTTAAATGGAATTGGTACGGATAGTCCTATTAAATTATAACGGATAGTCATTTTAAAATTTTTGGAGGGGAACTCTAATAAATTGATTTTAGATGGAAAATCTAATATATTGCTTTTAAATGAGATATCGAATAAATGGGTGGATGGGATATCCAATGAATATGACTTATGGCTTTATTTCATATTATGTTAAGGTTGACCATTTTGGGTGCAGGAGCATAGTAAACGATTTACATGTTTTGTTTTGGATGCTAGTGAGGGGAAAACTCATTCCGCTAAGCAGCGTGGTCTCACTAGCCATCTATTTATGATAAGAGATGATATGAGATTATTCATACGAGACTTATTGTCTAACTCAAAGTTTGTGTTTCTCCATAAACACTCGGGTACTTAAAATTAATTTGAATAGTCTAAGAGTGGGAGACTTTCAGGTTTTTGGACGAAATAACCTTCCGAAGACGTGCAGGAGATGATGTTAGCTATATAGGGGCTATTTTGTGTTTTCCGCTGTGATATACTAAGAACTGTAAAGTTCATATTTATTAGTCCTCTGATCATCATAAGGGGACATCTTGATATGTCGCTCTTATCATATTTTGTACACGTATATGTGATTTGAACGTGGTTAGCGTTTGGGATTATATGATTAAATCTTAAATTGAAATTCATAAGAAATGAGAAAAAAAATTTGTTGAAGTTTAAATTTATTTATATTTTTGTGTTTGCGTTGCCAATAGTTTCAAGATTCCGATTTCGATCACTCAGAAATAACAAATATGGATGACTGCATCATCCGTAGCAGTTAGTTTTGAGCCTCGGAAAGCGGAATGTTACACCATCCATGATAAAAAAGCTACGCCTGCACTGTTTCTCTAAAGCGATCATAACATAAGATATGGTATAACTAGCAAAAGTGACACTCGAAAACCCCTCCTTATCATTTTCTTCCACTCTGGCAAAGTGCCTCGGCACAACACCTTCCTAATTTCATGTCACATATCCTTGACCACGGCATGCTCATTTTCAGACCACCAGTTGGCAAACATCTGAGCCCTACAAATCAGTCGGCATCCTATCTAACACATATCTCAGCTGAACAACTTCATCTATGATGCAGAGCGAATTCTGGAGCACAACTTCACCATCTCGGCCATTAATCATGTATTAGAACGGCTTTAAATACACCACGACATGCATTCGAACAAGGGTTGAACGTTTCAAGCTAAAAAGACTTATTTTCTTGTTATCATCTCTTATCATCCAAGCTATTTTGTGAGAACCAAAGTAATAAGAAATTCCTTATAATGGATGTTGATCAACTTTGATCAAACCACTCTAAATTTTGTGTCTTTTTATTTATTGCACTTTATTCTCCCATTTTCCATTTAGAAATCAAGATGTTAGTGTGTTGCCTTCGCGCGTATAAAACTTTTAACCATAATTTCAACACCTAATGCTTGGATGCGGTAGGCTTTTCGGCCCTATGATGATAAAGCACAGCAGTGGCAAAAATATCAAATTTCCAACTTCATAATCGTATTAACGATTTGGTATAGCATTATATTTAACACCGAAATTGCCTCCACTTGTACACACAACCAATGGTGAAATCACTTTAGAACAAGGGGTCAACTAACCCCCTCCGAAGAAGGAAGGAGAACTTGATGTAGGGATATTGTCAACCTGGCAAGCAAAAAGAAAGTTAAGCATGAAATGTCAGTTGTTGGCTTAACTATGGAAAGAAGTTCAGGTAGACAATGATAGGTGTTAGCTCGAAATTGGTTACTAACACCCAAATGTAAATAGAAGCACCAACTAACAGTCACTGATAACAGATGGAGTATATATAGAGAAAAATAATGTGAAGAACAATTAAAATGAAAGCAGTAAAAAACAAGTTTTATATTGGTTCGGCTAACTTCGGCCTACGTCCACTCCAGAAGTTTCCTTCTTATTGATGTTTGAACCAATTACAGTTACAAAGTGGTAGACTAGCCTTAGTTTTAGGAAATAAAAAGTTAGAGAGCAGAAGAGAAGAAGAAGCCCCTCTTTTGAGCTCCTACACGCTGTATTTATAGACACGTCCAGATAGTTGTTGGGCTCTCTGAATAACCGGGTCCCATCAAGGCCGAACGAGGTGAGGTGCGCCGAGCGAGGCGAGGTGCGCCGAGCGAGGCGAGGTGCGCCGAGCGAGGCGAGGTGCGCCGAGCGAGGCGAGGTGCGCCGAGCGAGGTGAGGTGCGCCGAACGAGGTGAGGTACGCCAAACGAGGTGACCATGCCGAACGACACTCATATGTCGATCGAGGAGTTCATACCGAACGGCATTCGTACGCCGAACGAGTTGCTCATGCCGAACGATCCATCATGCTGAACGACCCATAACGCCGAACGATCCATCGTGCTGAACGATCCACCATGCCGAACGATCTATCATTCCGAACAATCCATCATGCTGAACGATCCATCATGCCGAACGACCCATTATGCCGAACGATCCACCATACCGAACGATCTATCATTCTGAACACCCTATCATGCCGAACGACCCATTATGCCGAACGATCCACCATGCCGAACGATCTATCATTCCGAACGACCCATCATTCCGAACGATCCACCATGCCGAACCGTACTTCCAAAACCGAAACACCTCACCAATGCTGAGCGGCATGATCTTATCATAATGCCGTACGACTTCTAACTTCCAGACCGAACCAAATTTCATAGCCCCAAATTATAGTCGATCCATTTTTGTCCAATCCAATTTCCATCTTCCAAGCGCGTTGCGTCATCCATCCATCCCGTTGAATAACTCCATTGTACACCAACCTCAACGAACGAGCAATCGATAATGTTAAATCTATCTGTCCAAGGCCTTGCTAAAAAGGCGGGTTAACAATAGGCAAGTTAGCAAATGAGGTACATGACGTGGATCGATGGAATGGACGGGCTGAAACAACAATTTTCCAAATAAAAATCGTGTTTATTCTATTTTATTTATTTTATTTTATTGAAAAAAAAATGCAAAAATTAGCTAAAAAAGAAAGAAATTTAGGATTATAAACCGTAATTTTTAAACAGTAACCAGAATATCTCGAATATAAATGCTTTCAAATACACAAAACTATCCACATCAAAATTTTCCAATGCTTGTATTTTGGATATCAGAAAATATCCACTTCGTTCTGGTTACAGTCACGAAGTAGATATAACCATGCATTTTCAAATATTTGATCGCTCTGCATACAGACAGGATATACAGATATGGATATGCATTTTGAAATATCAGTTGATACGGATTCGGATGCAAGTTTTGATTTTCGGATACGGGATACCAGTATAATATCCAACTCTGTTTGGATTAACAACCCTACCGGTTCTCATATTCTCCAGTGATGTACGTTCCTCTTTTCATTGCTAGGTACAAATATGTTTTCAACGATGTTAACAACACCGTGAACGATCTGCTTGAATTTATTGTGCTTAATTGTAGAGCTAACACATCATTGACTTCTACTTAGTTGTAGATCAATAGTTATAACCCTTGAGTATGCCTTATATTTGTAAGTTGAGCAACAAGAATAATTGAATTGATTTCAGAACTATATGCATAACAGAAGCAAATGATAAACTATAATAGCTACATACATCTTCCATGCCAACAGCATTAGTTGATCACCCAGCAACAGTGGTCAGATGAAACTAAATTAAAAATAGAACAATAAAATAATTATAATTAAAAATTATAATACATACAGTCAACACGTTTTTTTTACAACCAATTGTTATGTCCAATTGAAACTCCATTTTGCAACTATGGTCTATGGTTTATTTTAATGTTTGAATCTCCATTAAATGCATAAAAGTTGCATTGGCAATCAAACTGCGAAGATATGTATACTATTTTCACAGGCTCCCAGCCTCTATAAAAGCATGCACATAGTGTATTATTAATCACAAGCAAGAAAATGGTACCCCTCCAATTAAAATTAATAAAGCATGGCTCAACTTCTGAACATGCAAATTCAAACAAAGACTGGTGATCCATCTCTACCAGCGTCCAGTAAACATAATGCCAGTCTTTCTCTTTCAAAGAAAAAGTTGACCATTATTTACAGGAGCAAGAGGGAGCAAGAGGTCAAATACTCATATTGCATGCTCTGATAGCCAAAATACTGAACCTATACCCCAACCACGGACAATAGTAGTTCCACTTGAAGTTGATATACGTACAAAGGTCTATGATCACTGGCGAATTTAAATTCGGTGTTGCATCTTTCTACATATCAGGTATGTTTTTTTTTAGTTTATTTATTGTGTATAGATATGTAGAGAGTGCGCGCGCGCACGTGTTATGTGATATGGTTTTAGGTGGAGGAAGAGGACCTAGTATTTGGGACACTTTCACACACCAATGGCCTCATATGCTAAACAAATGATGTTAACAAATAATTTGAAGCCTCATAAAATCGGAAGAATAACTTTTCAAAAATATTCCTGTTTAATGATAACTACTAATTCTAGCAACATATGCGTATTAGATGTTATTGGTACTTTTTCATTGTTTAGAGCATAAAGGTATCAGTAATCGTTGTACAGATAAAATCGAGGACATGAATATTGGAGTTGCTGCTGCGAATTCGTACCATGGATACAATGTAAGTAACTAAAGTCAGAAAAATATGGTGTACTGACATGTCCATATAAAACATGTAATGATGAAAGTTGTGATTGTCAAATGTTTGCAGGATGATGTAAATATGATGAAGGAGATTGGAGTTGATTCATACCGTTTCTCAATTTCCTAGTCAAGAATTTTGCCAGGTTAAAACCAATCCACTTTATTTTAAGTGAACCTGCAAAAATGAACAATAAAAATTATGCTTATTTAAACAAAAAAAGAAAAAGAAAAAAAAGAACACAAATTTGAAGCTCATGTGTCACAGCAGCTACACAAAATTCTAATTTGACTTAGTTTAATGTAGATCTGTTAAAAAAGATAGCACCTTAAAATGAGGAATAAATGAAGAAGGAATAATGTATTACAACAATCTTATAAACAAGCTAATAAAGAATGGTGAGTGCTAGAAAATGTAAGTATGATTCAAAATAGATATGTAATTCACATTCTAGGTATAACGCCATATGTTACACTCTTCCATTGGGGGGTCCCACAAGCTTTGGAAGATGAATACGGCGGTTTACTTTGCAGCCTGTTTCATATACTTCATTAAAATATACCCATCAACCTTTAACTAAAGATCATAGATTCAACACAGTGCTACAAAGTAAGATGTGTTGTATTATTTTTCTTCACCAAGGATGATTTCATAGACTATGGCCAAATTTGCTTTTGAGAATTTGGAGATAGTGTCAAAGATTGGATTACACTGAACGGGCCACGATCATTCAGTACCTTAGGCTATTCAGTTGGTGTGCGTACAGCTTTCCTGAATGTCCTCTTGGAACTTTTCTCACTGAACCTTACATTGTTACTCACTTCCAGGAAATTTTTCTCTAAGTTAAAGAATTATGTTCTCGACTAGAAGTTGATACAACAATAGATAACCAAGAGTCCATCTGGCAACAAACTTCTTAAAAAGAGTCTCAACTAGTAACTGTTAGGTAGTTTTAAATGTTTAAGTTATAGGTAGAAGTGTGTGGATGTGATTTGGATTTTAAGTTAAAATAAACAAATAACTTGGTCAAAACGACTCATTTGATATTTGTTTATAACTTAAAAAAAAATGGTTGCTTCTCACGTTTTTACTTCCAAGTGACTTTTGTAAACTACTTACAAGAAGTTGTCAAACAATAAAATTGGATTAAATTACTTAAAAGTAGTTTTGATAACTTATAAGTAGGTGTCAAACATGCGTTAAATAAAATAATTGAATAAAATAATCTCGCTTATATTTTTAACTTTTGGAAATGTTGTGTTACAAGGGATCAATAAATGGGAGACGGTGTTAGAGATCCTTCGAATTAAGATATAGAATTAAAGTCCCACATTGGAAAAAATAAAAGAGTTGTACATATTTATATATCATTTCTCATCAATCAATATTGGCTCTTCAAGTTAGATAATTTTGTACGAATGGGGAGGACCTATATGACCATACTTTAACATACACGTGTCACCCGCTCGTATCAAGTCGAATCCAATAAGACTGGACCGTGTTACATTTTTGTTGAACAAAAATAAACACTTTTCTGTTTAAATTTAATTGCAAAATAACCGTTGCTGAATTTCCAACAGACATGACTATTGCAAATAGTGTTGCAAATAACTGCTTGGTTCAAACGTACAGACACGACCTTTCGAAGAGGCATGACTGTTGCAGAAGAAGACTATAAAAGGGGAGAATACTGATTACATTCTCACTCCTTTTTCCAATCATCTTCTTCCTCTTTGTTCTGTTCTTAAAACCAACCAAATCTCATACCGCAGAGTTATCATACTCATCACAATCTCGTACAAAACATCATCTGTTGTATCTTGGAAGATTCAAAAAGTCTTAAGGAAATTGTTAGGAAAACCTCTCAGACGAAATTTCCTATGATCGGTTAGATCGTTTTGTTTATGATATTTCTTCATTGCATTGTTTTTTATTGTATTAATTCATATTCTCTTTTCCACACCACTGTTATCACTGCACTCTTATAATTGTGTTTGTGCATCTTTGTGCACAAAATATGTGCATCTGTAGCATTGATTATCGCTATTTATTACTGTTTCTGTAATTAAGAATTTACATCTTAAGACTTTTTAGTTTTTACTGAAACAGAAATGACAACAATTGAGTTATCAGCAAAAACTGCTGCTCACAATAGAGCTGATCCAATTCAAAAGAAATGGTGATGATTTTCAAACTTGGCAAGATCAAATGTTGTTCTATCTAACTACGTTAGGTCTGCAAAGGTATCTCGAAGAGGAAAAACATGTGCCAAAATTAGACGAAACAAAAGAAACACACAAAGATGTGTTTCAAGCTGTTGATGCATGGAAAGATTCGGATTTTCTATGCAAGAATTACATTCTAAACTATCTGAACAAGATGTTGTACAAAGTGTATCAGTCTCATCAGACAACAAAGGCTCTCTAAGATGCACTAGCCACAAAATACAAGACATGGAATGTCAGTCTGAAGAAATTCATTATAGACAAATTCATGAACTAGAAGATGATAGACTCCAAACTTTTGACTACTCAACTGCATGAACTACAAATTATCGTTCATAAACTTGAATCAGAAGGCCATAAAGTTGAAGACTCATTATTGGTTGAAGAAATAACAGGAAAGCTGCCTCCATCATGGAGATACTACCTCAACTATCTGAAGCATAAAAAGAAGAAGATTTCTTTACAATACCACGTCGTTAGATAGAAGATAGATGCAGGAAACCGCAAGATTACACAATAAAGAATGAGCAGGCATTTGTTACGGAATGGTCAAAAAAGAAAGGACAATTCAACCAAAACAAAAGGAAGAATTTCTCACAGAAGAGGGAAGCGCCAGAAAAGAAATTCAATGAAAACAAGCAATCCAAGAAATTTAATGGCAACTATTGGGTTTGTGGCAAGATGAGACACACCGCTAAAGATACAAACACAAGAAGGAGAACAATTTAGAGGCAAATATGATGGACAACATGGAAGTGGATGAGTCTAACTTTTCTGGAGTTGTATCAGAATGCAATTTGGTTCAGAATCCTACACGGTGGTGGCTTTGGCACATGTGCTACTCGACATGTATGCTCTGATAAATCCATGTTTTTCACTTACAACCAACTCGATCAGAGAGAAAAACTCTACATGGATAATTCTGCAGTTTACATGATTGAGGTCACCTCTAGAAAAACTATTACATTGAATGATGTGCTTCGTGTTCCAGACATCCGCAAAAACCTAATCTCTAAATCTGTACCGTCAAAGAAGGGATTCTGAATGGTATTCGAGTCAGACAAGATGGTTCTGTTTGAGGCTGAAATTTATATAGAAATATGATATTTATGTAATGGCATGTTTAAGACAAATGTAGCCGTAGTTGGTGAAAATGATATGTATTCTGATTATGAAATATAAAAAAATTGAAGTTTATTATTTGGTTGTGCATGAAACTTTATTACGGCATAAAAGATTAAGACACATAAATTCTGTCATCTTAGAAGGATATAGTGACACAAACTAGATTTCAGATTCAGATGAATCCAAATCAACAAGTGGTTAAGTCTTTACCCTCGCTGGAGCAGCAGTGTCATGGAGATTTACTAAACAAACATGCATAAATTGATCCACTATGGAATCTGAGTTCATCGCATTAGATAAAGCATGTGAAAAAGCATAACGCTTCGTTAATTTTTAGAGGATATTCCATTTTGACCCAAACCTTTAACGTTTATCTATGCTTACTGTGATAATCAATCAGCGTTAAGTAGAGCGCAAAACTTTGTGCATAATGAAAAATCACGACGCATTCGTCGATGTCGTAACACCGTTAGGCAATTACTCTCAAATGGAACTATTTCCATTGATTATGTAAGAACTATGATAACTTAGCGAATCCATTTACTAAAGATTTATCAAGAGAAATAATTGACTGCACATCGAGGGTAATGAGTTTAAAAGGCTAAACCAAAAAGAGTTACCTTATATGAAAACATATCCTACCGACTGGAGATCTCATGGACTACGATCAATAGGCAAATCAGTTCCGAGTAATTCAAGAAGTTATTTATTTGTCTGGACTTAGTCCTACTCCATTGTTATGGTGCACAATAAAATGCATACCTACAGAAGTATTAAAAAGGTTAAGTTGTGTTTTTAATGATGTCCATAAAAGTGGAGTATAAGTAGGATACTCTTTATGGAAATGTGATTTGAGTCGGCTCCATGAGAATTTTAAGGCTTAAATTCTCTGAATACACTCACAGAATCAAGTTTTGCTCAGGACCAAATGAATACAACCAATAGATTGGATGTGGAAGAAACCAATGCTTTGTAAAACTTATTGTCCAGTTATACATCAATGGCTGAGGGTTCAAGATGAAATAATTCACCGATTAGCCAAGTATATCCGATAAGTTTTAACTAGAAAAAGTTTAAAGTGAAATATCTACTTATCCTCAATATAGCATTTTTTTTTCATATGTGATATGTGATATTCCCCTTTGTGTATGGAAGACATACATCGTCATTAATGTTGGGGATTGCTAGAGATCCTTTGAATGAAGATATAGAATCAAAGTCTCACATTGGCAAAAATAAAAGATGAAACAATAGTGGGAAACGACTGTTGCAAATAGCTATTGCAAAATGACCGTTGTGAAATTTCCAACAGACATAACTGCTGCAAATAGCGTTGCAAATTACCAACGGACATGACCTTTGCAAATAACTGCTCGGGTCAAACGAAAACCCGAACGAAGAGGCATGACCATTTGAGAAGAAGACTATAAAAGGAAAGAATACTGATCACATTTTCACTCCTTTTTCCACTCGTCTTCTTCCTCCTTGTTATGTTCTCAAAACCAACCAAATATCATATCATAGAGGTATCATGCTCATCTCAATCTCATGCAGATCATCGTCTATTGTATCTTGGAAGACTCAAAATAAAGTCTTGAGGAAATTGTTACGGTAAACCTCAAACGAAATTTCCTTATAATAAGTTAGATTGTTTTGTTTATACTATTTTTGTACTGCATTGTCTTATGTTTTATCACTTCGCCTTCTCCTTTCTACTCCGTTGTTATCATTGCACTCTTGTAACCGTGTTTGTGCATCTTTGTTCATGAAATCCATGCATCCGTGAGCACTAATTATCGTTGTTTGTTACTATTTTTGTAATTAAAAACTTACAGATAGAATTCATAATAACTTATATAAAATTACGCTTTAAATAGAATCCGAGGGTTATAGGTGTCATAAGTTGAAGTGGACAGACACGACTTAATAATTTCAAGAGTTTATCGGTCCACCGGGTTCCTCTCAGTATAATTCAAAAAAAATTATGCATTATTTAAAATATGCAAGCTTTTTCTCACATGTTGAACCTTTTTATTTTAAGCCTGAACAAAGAGGAGAGATCGGAATCAGTCTATTTCGCATGTGGTATAAGCCATATTCAGATTCAATAGCAGATAAAGGAGCAGCGCTGACGGCAATGGAATTTGTTCTTGGATGGTCAGTCCGCAATAAAGAAGTAAAGAACGCTTGTAATCATATATTTCTTAAAATTCATATTAAAATTATTGTGTGGACTTTAGGTATATGGAGCCAATAATGAATGGATAATATCCAGCCTGTATGAGAGATTTGGTCAGAGAAAGGCTTCCGGAATTCACTAAGGAGGAATCAGAGTTGATAAAAAGGATCATATGATTTTGTAGGACTTAATTACTACACATCAAGATACGCAAAAGATGAACCAAATTCTACACCTAATCTTAGCATCAGTGGCTCCAAACTGAATCAATTATGTCTTATCCAATAGTTTGAGTGTTTTTACTTTGTAATATCTAATCAAATGCTGTTGAATATTGATTCTAATTTGAGGAAACATACACCATAGAGAAATGACCATTTTGTTTTTACTTACTATTTCATTTGTACTGCGTAGATGCTCATTTTGATTCCTCTTTTGTTTCAAACTAGTCATTTATTTTCACAAAGAATAGATATGCTGTACCAGTTGGTGATTTGGTAAATACAACAACCTCTATTATTAGATCAACTATGTCAAATCATAAGGCCCGCTTGGTTCGAAAACGAGTTTTGAATCTTCCGTTTTCAGTTGTATGTTAAAATGCAAGAAAGATGTAAAATTGCACGAAAGTTGAAAAGGGGTGATAACGGTCAATTAAGATAATGGTTTTAGCATATAAATGGAAAACAACTTTTTCTTCTTTCCGCATTTTGAATAATACCAGAAAGTATTTTCTTCCCTCATCTCCTCCTCTTTGTTGTAATGATTAGGATTACCGTCTCTTTCTTACTCTTCCACCGCACATATCGAAAACGCAAAACTTAAAACACGTATTTTGAAGCCAAACAGGTCCAAATTTTTTGAACAACTGATCCCCTTTTACTTAATTTGATTTCTATATACTTTGCAGCAAGTTTCATGGATATACATGGCCCTAGATGGATTGAAAGAGTTGTGAAGTTATACAAAGAAGAAACATAACGATCCTAGGATCTGCATCACAGAAAATAGTCGGTAAACTCAAATGCAGTCACATCAGGAAGTTTCCAGATAACAAAAATTACAGCACATCCTATTATAGATAAGAATTGTTTGTATGCTAGACTGAATAAGAAATAAAAAAAATAGATTGCCCACCTGTATTTGAATTTTATAGGAACTGCTCATCCTGATCAGGAACATATGTTATCAAAGGAAGAAGCAACCTCAGATACACAGAGGGTTGATTACATGACTCTTCATCTTGCTTACTACTAGCTGCTATAGAGTAATTTAATACTGCATGCACGACTTTAACCAAAAAACAAAGAACATTTTACCACAAAATATATCCATCTCAAGATAAAAGCAATGATTTGGGATAAAAAGAGAAGATTTACTTATGTTAATATTATCTTATATGCAAGGAGGGGGTTAAAGTGGAAGGATACTTTGCATGGTTATTGACCCATAACTTTGAGTGGAACAAAGGATACGGCGAACGGTTTGGGCTTAACTACATCGACTACAAAAATGATCCTGCACATATCCCAAAAAATCGATTGGTTGGTACAATGCATTTCTCGAATTATAAATTCTGGAGCAGCTTGTATTGATGATCGCCATTTATGTATTATGGTTGTATTTTCCATTTTCAATGTCATGCATCTTCTTGTAAATGCCAATGTATCCTATATTCCTATATTATAAGAAAGCAATTAATTTTCTATTTCTGATAAGAGAACAATTAAATTATCTTCTTGTATTTTTAGTTTAGTGAAAATGTTCTAGTTTTTAACCGATTATCTCATGTTTCAATTAATTTCCTTTTGTGATAAAACTTACCAAAAAAGAGGGAAGTGAATATAAATAACAGATATATGATCACTTTTTATGACTTTATGTAATGAAATTTACCTCAGTATGAAAGAAAAAATGAATAGTAACGTAAAGATAATAACTTGAATGAGAACTTTAAGCTACAAGGACTTTAATGTAATATGATTGAAGAGAAACAAGAAAATAAATTTTGTATACCTTACTATCGTTTAATACATACATACACACACAATATATGTGTGTGTATGTGTATATGTGTGTGTTAGTGTGTGTGTTAGTGCGTGTGTGCACACACATGTATGTGGATATTGATTACAAAAAATTTAGTTAAGTATTTATTTGAAGAAATTTTGAATTCAATATCTCATGTTTCACGCATTTGACCAGATAAATAGTTTATAGATTTAATTTCAAATATTCATTGAGATTGTGATAAACAAATTATCTGAAACTAAAAGTGTGAAGCAATCGATCAATATATTTCATGCACAATAAAACTTTGTAACAAATTTCAAAACGTTCATTTATAATGAAAGCATAACACATTGAAAATTTAATAGACGAACTAATAGATAATACGCACATGTGTTTTTTATTTTCATAAAATTTTGATTTTTGAAGAAAAGCTATGTGTTGAAAATAGAATAATTTTAGAGAATTAGAAGGTAAAATTGTTAAAAATATAAATTTAATTTACTTTAACGTATCTTTAAAGAATTAAGCATAAACTTGAAAATCGTTATAATAAATGAGAGATTATCAATTTTTTATACTGTACAGTTATTTAATAGATGTACACTCTACTCTTAGTGCGTGTTTTGGGAACTATGTAGTAGGGAACTCTGTATATTCTCCACATGAATCATGATAATTTCAGGAGAAACAATAAAATTTATCAAATTCTATATCATCATGATCACCAAGGTATGTTCAAAAAAATTTGTGTACGTCATGAAACCATATTTTAGTTCATATGCATTTCTTATTGTTTTTCAATGATGGAAAACTATAAAATATGCACTAAAATCAAAATCAAGTGCAAAAATTTTACATAGACTTAAAATGATTGGGAACAAAAAAAATTAAGCTAAGTTTGAAGTATTTAAATTGTTAAATAATGTCAATATAATCGAAAGCAATAAATGAAAATAATAAATAACAAGCGAAAAGGTTGTAAATTATTTTTAGACAACGGTGTTATTGGGAATATGCTACAAAAAGCAATCAGCATTTCAAAAAAGCAAAAAATTATGGCTGAATCATTTTAGTGAATGGAAGTGATCAATCAAAATCACTTTTCTAAGATGTAACGACGCGGAAAATTTTAAATTTTTTTTTATTGACTTTTATAATGTATTTAATTGAAAATTTGTGAATTTTATAATAATTAAATCTTTAGAATATAATGTTCATGTATTTAGAATACGTATACATAAATATAGCAGGTTGTAAATTTTCAATTAATTTTATCAAAGTTTATTTCATTGTGACTTTATTTCTTTCCTGCGGTTTCAAATATTGAAGCTTGCTGCACACACTAATATTTATTGCTTTAAATTTTTATCGGATTTTAAGGCAGTGACAGTTGCAATTTTATCAACTCTTTTTAGTCAAGCCTTTCCATTTTTTTTCTTTCCTCTCTCCACTGAAATCAGGGGACTGGACAGTTATAATTATTCTCATTTATAGGTCCATTTAAATTTCCATCGGTTATAAGGAAAGATTCTAATTAAAACAATAGCTTACTTTGGTTGCTCCTTGATTCACGTCCAATTTGCCTTCTATTTCAAATTTGATCCAATAAAACAGCCACTAATGTTTATTTCCAGCTGTTACAATGCATTTATGACTGTCTTTATATCCATCAGTTTCGAAATTTGAAATTTTTATACGTTGCATTTATTGGATTTTTAACGGTTCTTTTGACTTTATAACTTTCCTTTATGCTTTAATTGATTTCCTAGTTTCACTGGCTTTCGTTTTAACATTTATTCCATAAGTTACAATATTCACCGTTGAATTTTTCCTTTTATCCACTTGTTTAATATTATATATAAGGCAAAGTATATACGTTATTTTATTGACAGATGTTTCCCCTTCTATTTCTCCTATCCACTAAATTTTATATATACACTGTTACTTTTCCAAAACAAAAATTTGTTTTCAAAAAAAAAAAAAAGTGACAATATCCTTCTTCTTTTCAAACAAATCCACAAACTCCTCTCCTTCTTTAATTGATCTGTAGCCGTTTCTTATTCATTCTTCCTTCAGTTTCAAATTTGAAAGTGCTACCCAAGGTAAACAATAAATTGCTTTATTAAGTTTTCAAATTAATGCTTCTAGACAATTGCTATGTCATTGCTGTATTTTAGGTAATAACGTCTTGAACGTTGATAAAAATAATTAATCTGCATAGTTTAATATGCTATGAATTGAGATCTAGGAAAGAAATAAATATAAAACGTATAACCTGACAAATAATAAAAATTGCTTTAATTGCACCGTTGATTTTGAAACGTATAAAATTCTATATGTTCTTTACGCATCCATTCATTTCTTTTATTTTCCTTTACGTTTCCTTTTTCTTATTTTTCCCCTGTAGCCAATACTTTTCTAGCCTATTTATTTCCTACTTCATCTCCTTTCCTCTTTTATTTTTTTCTCCCCTCTTTTCTTTTGGATCTAGACTTCAATTGAGACAAACTATTCCTTTCACTGCCTTCCTCTCTCAAACCCACCTTCCTCCTTCAATTAGAAACTGATGCCTTCACCATCCCCACGCAGATCCACCTCGTCCTTACCTCCAACCCCCTCTTGTTTGCCGAGCCTAGCCTGTTCATTTTTCCACCGCTCTCTCTCTCACGCTACCTCGCTAATCAAACCTATATGACTCACGCAATATTCATTTCTCAACAAAATTTCTTCCACTTTCTTGCCTGCGTGTGCTGAAGGTATGACATCTCTCTTTTATTTTTATTTTTTTTATTTTATATGCTTTTCACGATTTTATGCTTGGCTCCTTCTCCTCTCTTATTTATTTATTTATTTATTTATTTTCGTCTTCAGTTCTTTTATTTCACCTTTATAAGCTTTACAAAATTTCAAATTTTCTGGTTTTGTTTGTTGGTTTCAAATCTTATTTATATAAATACAGTGAAACTATACATGTGTTTTATTTTATGAGTTAAAATTTTGATTGTATGTATTGGGTTAAAAATGTAAATTTTATATTTACCTGGATTTTTTTAAATGTATGTGTTTTTTTTTTTTTTTTTTTGGATACAATATTGGTTCCAAAATATAATATATGTATAATACGTATATGTGTAAACTTGGTTTTTCAAATTTTATGGATATAGTACGTTTTGGGATTTAACTATTGATTCAAATTTTAGATACATTATCTATATTTTTATAACTTTTAAAAGGCTGTTATTTATTTGTATATATTTAGTTGTTGAATGTTATTTATTGATTTTAAATTTTATACGGAATTAAAATAAGGTGGTATTTGCTGTTATTGATGATATTTAAGTAAGATTTTATATATGTTTAAGATTTTTACTTAGGTGTATATTAATATATTAAAACAGACCTTTGGAATAACATTTATAAATAGGTTGCTGAATAAAAAAAAAAAAAAACTTGAGTCGACATCTTTGTTTACAATATGGTTTATACATATAGTATCGACATGCGCAGGTTTAAGTATATATAGTATTTTTATAATATAAAGATTATTTAGTTATATAAGCCTATACAGTTTATATTTTATAAGATATATAAAGTTTAAAAGTTTATGTAAGCGGCAGATGATATGTCGCAATGAAAATACAGTATTTTATATTTTTAATAAGTATTATTTCAACATGTATATTGTATATATGTTTGATTTTATTGTATATGCGTTAGTTATTTAAAATAATAAGTTTTGAAATACAAGGATACATATTTTATTTATAAATGTTGAAATCAGAATATGATTTTGGATATATGCTATATCTATACAAATTCATTTATATCAATTATCTTTATCGATCTAGTTCTGATTCGTTCCCATCACTTCCATTATCAGCTTGTCGGTCGAATTCGAGTCCATCGTGCTTTCCTTTGAGATCCGTGTTGTGATCCGTAATTCATCCCGTTGTTTTTCTCTGGCCTCGAAAGGTGAGAAATCACTCACGATTAACGTTCTTTTATTTATTAAATTGATTTCAATTGAGACGACAATTGAAATATGAGGCTGTGGTTATTTAAATTGTTATATATGATGTTATCTGTAACTGTTCACTTATGGGATATGACACCATATCCTATTGTTTATATATTTATTTTGATGATATATACCTGTTGTTATTATTATTTTCATATCTGTTATCACTCTGCAGGTTCCCTGTTAGTATAGAAATCACTATGGGTTGAAACGATACATACCCGAACAGACTTTAGAATAGGAGAAAATCGTTATGGGTTGAAATGATAAACCCAAGCGATTTTCATTTAATTGAATTGGGATTACGGGTTGAAATGCTATCCACCCGTATACATTTAGTGTATGGATTGAAATGTTAAATATCCGTAACACTTGACCATATGATAAGGAATATATACAGACATCGTTGGTCCATATATATAAATATTTTGAAATTCAATTCATTGTTTTGGAAAGAAAAATATGGTCTTATTAAATGTTAATTCTTAAAATTTTTATATATAAAGGGTAATGATACATATAGATTTAATAATATTTAATTTAGTCAAAATTTGATTTAATACATAAACTATGTTAAATATTTATGAAAATTTTATTCCAAATAGTATTCTGCAAATCAACTAAGATTGGGAGATAAATGTGGGTTTATCTAAATGGTATTTAAATAAGGATTTATATAATTAAATCAATTTGAAATTATTGAATGGGAAATTTAAGGGTATGATTTTGTAACGGGATTTTTATTTAAGTGATTTAATGAATATTTCACATTTAAATAAATTAAAGAAAATATTGAGTAAAATGTAATTTGAGGTTACTTAAATAATATTGTATCTAATGAGGGAGTATTTTAACACTAAATAAAAATGAGGTTAAATCGAGATCTATATGAAACTATTAAATTGAACATTTAATTAAATATTAAGCTTTGAACTATATTGGGATTTAAATGGTTTATTTTGAGATTCGGATCTGTATTTGAAATCACTATAGTTGAATTTATTATTTAGAAAGCTAAATTGAATAAAAAGTTAGTTTGAAACGTTGAATACTTAAAGTCTTGAAATATATTGAATATAAAGGGTATTTGGTGATTTCAAATCCGAATTTGAGATCAATAAAATTGAAATGGTTATTTTAGAAATTGAGTTGAATTTAAATTGATAAATTGAGATTGAAAAAGATTTAAATGGGAAGGTCGGGTTGATGTTAAACGATTTGTTAAGTTGAGGGAATTGAAATTTCTTTACTGTATAAATTATTTAATATATATAAATACTATTTGGGAAGTATAGAGATTTTTGAAGTGAAAATGATAGTTGGTTTTGAAGTATAAATTAAGTTGAAAGGCTACGGTGTTATGGTGTATATTTCTATCTTATAGATAGTTCCATGGACCCTTAGAGGATGGTTATCCCAAACATCCTCTAAGTTAATTATATTTCAGTTGATATTTCACTTGAGTTAGATTTATAGATATAAGAATGTTAATCCTGACTCGAGTGTTTTGTGTTTTGCTTTACGCTCGGGTCAGACTGAGTGATACAGCATTTGAGACTCACCTTCGAAGTTGGAGCCTTGCTTGAAGATCCAGCTATCTATCCTTTCAGTCATCCTGTTGATTTGTTCAGAGAAGTCATCTGCGCATACTGGAGACTTCACTACATCTAAGATATTCAATTGTATTTATTTCTATCTCCAATGTATATAGTAGCTTCATGAACTACTATTCTTTATCTATTCCGCTGCATTGTATTACTCTGTGTAAGTGATCTATGATTGATTTATTTACTGTATACTTTAAGTTTTGCCAAATTTTCATTAACAATTCGGTATTTTGAATTATTCAAGTCGGACATGTACGGTTTTATTGTCGATTTGAATGGTCCAAAATAGTGGGTCGTTACATAAGACAAACTGTGATGACCCGGAATTTTGAAACAAAATCAATTTAATAATCCGAATTAAAAATTAAATTGATTTGATAATTTTGTTAATAAAGTTTGAATTAATCTAATAATCCAATAAAATAAATAGTTAAATTGATAGAGTTTATCTTTTTAAATCTAATAAATTGTTTTCTATTTATAATGTATATAGGATATGTATGTATTGAAAATAGTTATTGTTTTAATCTAATAAATAAATAAATCATGTTTTCTATAAAATATATATCTTTAATAAAAATTAGGAATTTGATTTTTATTTAAAAGATAAACTTTTAAAAAGTTAATTAATTAATAAGATATGATTTTAAATTGATAAGATAAAAATTTAATTTGTTTAAATTAATTTATTTGATATTAAGTTTTTAAAGGTATATAAAAATAACAATATGATTTTAAATACCTAAGGTAAAATATTGGAATGATTTAAAATATGTTTAACTCTAGTTTAAATTTAAATAAATAACAATAAGGTTTAATTTGATTTCTTTAAAATATAGTTGGATAAAATAAATAATTTATTAATAAAGAAACAATTTCTTTTAATAAGTTATTTATGGTTATCAAATTTTGTTATTTTTAAAATATAGTAATACATTGTTTTAACAAATAAATTTTTAATAAAAATAATTGTGTAGTTATATTTGTAAATAAACTGGATTTCAAAATTTAATTTGAACTTGAATTCAAAAGCTTTTAAAGTTTAAAGTATAAAAATTTGTTTTGATTTTAAAATAATTGTATAAGCTTCATTTTATAAATTTAATTTGATTTATTCATTTTAAATTTTATCTACATGTAAATAAATGCATGCTAGCTAATTAATTAAATATATCTTATATTAAACATCTAAATAAAATACAAGTTAACTAAATTATAGCTTATTAACATTAAAAACAAGTATAAACTTTTTAGAAAACTTAAATTAACATGTGTTAAAATAATAAACAAAGTAAGTGACAAAAGTTAATTTCTTTTACAAGTGTCAAGATTTAATTTAGCCTTTTCTTTTACTTTTTTCAGTTTTTATACAAATAAATCCTCTTTCTTTTTTTTCTTTTCTAAATCAACTTGAGAGCAAAGAGAATCTGAAATCATCCTCAAAGAAATCCTGTAACAATTCTCAGTGAATTTCCAAAACCCTTCAACAAATTCTCAAAGCAATTCCTAAAAACTATAATCAATTCACTCATATCAAAATTCAAAGCCTATCAGTTAACTTTCAAAGTAACCCTGTAAATCTGAACTCCTGTAAACAAATGCAAAACAAAAACCAGCAATTTCAATCTGAAGCCTGCATCATTTAGCATCTGGAATGCAAGCAACTACAGTTTCAAATTAGAAAGAAGAAAGCATGCCACTTTAAAAATAAGTTCCATAGCAATTCAAGTTCCTGAGTCAAAAGACTTTCAAATGAAGGCTGTTTCCAAAAGAATTGGAGGTTCTGTCTTCTGATCTATAAAAAAAGGTGAGTAACATCCTTTTTAATGAAATTTAAGTATTTTAAAATGTTGCTTGATGATTTCCATGATTAAGTGTGAATGATATATATATATTTATATCAGTCTTTTTTGTAAAAGGGATGATAACTTGATCATGCTATGTCCTCTGTATTTTATTCCCAAGTGCATGAATCTGTTCAAACCCCATCATCACATAATATAATATATGTTAGTGTTTAAGGTTTATACAAATGTGTTTGTTGAATTGGGAATCAAAGTTTAAACTTTGTTCAAGTTAAATAAAAAAAAGAATTTGAATTGTCTTTGAAACTCCGGTTAACAGGGCCAATTTGTATATAAGCGAAATACCAAACATATCGATTCACTATTTCAGGAATAAAATCAAAAACATTATTCAAAATCATGATTTTTGAAACTAAACTCACAGTTTTTAAAACTAGATTTAACAGGCAGTCCTAGGTTGAACTTAAAAGGGGAATTTTGGGTTTTGGGTGATCTAGGCAATTTGAGGTGTCGGGGTTCATCTGGTAGGTGGAGGAGTAGTCACTGATGCCGAGAAAAATATTGGGTATCGTTGCAGTTCATGGTGGTGGTTGCGGTGATAAGATTTTGCCAGTAGCCCTAGTTTAAACTAGGCCTCTTGCTTGAGTCAGAACTACCTGTAGGTATGATCGAGTTGAACGGGGTTTTAGGGGTTGATAGTTTGGTCGTAGGTGGGTCTGTGGCCGGTAGTGGAAGATCTCCGGTGGTCGGAGGATGGGTGTTGAAGAGATGACCCGTTTGGAATTGGTTTTGGCTTTCTATTTTCGGGTTTGGGAATGCAACTCGAATTCAAATTCGAGTTGAATAGGAGCAAGGTGATGATCGTATGGGACTGTGAGGATGATCGTTGATGATTGCAGGTCATCGGAGAAGGATGATGATGGCCGGAGGCACGGTGCACGTGCACCATGCACTTTTTGGTCTGATGTTTTTCTGGGTATTGAAGTATTATTGAACTCGAGTATTACTCGAGTGTTTGCTGTGTTTTGCCCGAAGAAATGGGTCTGATGACTCGAAGCATTATTATGTTAGCTCGGGTATTTGTAGTATTACAGTTTTTCTGCAAAACTGTCTGTAGTTTTGAATCTAAATCAAAATTTAAATGAATTTCAAGTTGTACTGATAAGATTTAAACAAGTTTAAATCAGTATTATGTATTATAGTTTCAAATAGTTTTGAAATCTTATAATTTTTAAATTTGAAAGTGGTTTCCAGTTTTAAAAAAATAATAATAAAAAGAAGAAGAAAACCTGGCAGTTTTCTGAAAATTAAATTTCATTTTGAAATCTGAAAGCTAATTTAAAACAGTAGTTTGAATTTCAATTTTAATTTCAGTTTTCTTAAGGCTTTTGAATCTTCAGGTTTTTTAAAAAATGGAATTTGAATTTTAAATAAAGATTTTTTAATCAAGGTTTAAATCAAAAAGTTTAATTCAAGTTTAATTCAAATGATTTAAATAAGGAATGGGTTCAAGTGTATTGAATTTAAAATCTGGATATTTGAATAAGTTTCAAAATTTTGAATGTTTCAAACAAGTTTAATTTAAATTGTTTGTTAGGGATAAATTTGTTTTCAAACAAATATTTAAGCTTGATTTTCCTTTTGCATGAAGACATTATAAAAAGTTTTTAAAAGGAAGTTAAGTAATTTGTTAACTTGAATTTGAAATTTAAATGGTAATGTACGTTAAACTAAATTAAGCAAATTAGTTAAAGACTTATCTTATATAAGTTTTAATTATAAGTAATAAATGTTATTTACATTTATTTTGAAGGGATTATAAATGAAATTTAAATTGGTTAATGCTTAAATAAATATCATTTTGAATTTTAGATTAAAAATGAAACTTGAATTTAAATTTAAAAATGCAATGTTCTAAGTACACTTTAATATAAATGAAATTATTAATAAGGAATGGTTTATCTTAGAAACTATTAAGATATTAAAATAATTAAATAAATAAGATAATTAAGGAATGACTTATTTATTTAATTTATAATTTGAATTAATTTAAATTAGAGATTAATTAAGAAGTAAATTAGGAAAATTAATTAAAGAAAGATGACTAGTTAATGAAGGTCATTAACTAAGAATTATTTAGTAATGAATTAATATGATTATTTTTTAATGATTAATTAGATTAATTAATTAATGATAATAAATTGTGAAATTCATTTAAGTTTAATTACTAAAGAAAAATAATTAAGACATTAATTACTTAATGTAATTAATGGAGTTTATTGAGATTGGTTTAAATTAATTGATTAAGTTTAATTAATTTTAAACATTGGATTTGATAATGATTACTTGATGTAATTAATGAAGTAAAATTACTCAGTGAAGAAATTAAAGGTAATTACTGGATGTAATTAGGATGATGTTGGGATTGTGAATATAATTTGGATTAAATTATTTTGTGCAATTAATCAAGGGATTAAATAAAGGAATTAATTTAAGAAGTAATTAATTTGATAAGCAATTTAGGGTAGTTAATTACAGATTGAGATTAATCAAAGGTGATTAATAATTATGGTTTAAGTAAGATTAATTACTGAGGTAATTAATTAAATTGAGTAATTAATTAAGTATAATTAAGGATCATCAATTAATATAATTAATGATGTAATTGAGATTAATTAATCAATAATAAGTGATTAAGTGTAATTAATTAATTGTAATTAATTAAGGTTTAATGTAATTAATTATAGTTAATTAATTAATAAAGTAATTAAAGGTTAATTATTGTATTTTGTTTAGAGTAATTAATTTTGTGAAATTAATTGATGTATAATTAATCAAGGTTGATTAATTAAGATGATAAATTAGAGGCTAGTTAATAATTAATTTGTAATTAATTAATGGTGATGTAAGCAAGATTTATATTAATGTAAGTAATTAATTTAATTCATTTTAAATTAATTGAAGATGATGTAATTAATTTAATTCATTTTAAATTAATTATAGATAGTATGATTATAGGTCATTGGTTATGAATGGATGATATAGTTGCCTTGAATGGTTTAAATCACAATTATGAGATTAGTAATGTTGAGTGATATGGATGCATTGGTTGCATTGTGATAATGATATGGATTATCTTTTGATAATGATAATATGGATTAGCTATGGTTATGATAATATAATTATATGTTGTGAATCTGTGAATTATCTATCTGTGTGTATATAGATAATGTAATTGAATTGTTTTAAACTCTAAAACAACTTGGACCTAAAAGACACGCTTTGGATTTTGATGAGACCGGGATCGGGTTTCCATATTTGGATATCCGAAAACCACATTGATCCAAATTAACGATAGGTCGTGAATCTTATGTGAAGAGTGAAGACTCGAGGTGTAAGGACTATTAGTCAGTATAACTCTGATGGTGATTCCATGATGAGTTTGACGGAAATAGTACTTACATGCTCGAGATGGAGATTCAGAGTGCAAAGGTTATCGTCGTTAACTCTGAGGGTGATTCCAAAATGAGTGTAACGAGATAATGCCTTCGGTTTCGTTCGAACCCGGAACGAACTTGTATGGATTGAATGCTTTCAGAACATCGTCAGGTGGATGATGAGCATACTAAGAGATGTGTTCTCTAAAGTTAATCGTAGCCTCAAGCCTCATCAGCCGGGAATGGCTAAAACAGGGGAGGTGCAGCAAGTCTTCGTGGGTAGCTCCCACTGGAGAGCAAGATTTTCCCCTGTCTAGAAGTCCCTTTTTATTTGGCTGTGTAGGCGGTTGGAATTGCGCACCAACTACGGGGTTGTCTTGTTCGGAACTGTTCAGTAAGGAATGGTTCCGGCCTTGCGTTGCAAGGGAGCGGGCGTACTCCTCGGTACGTTGATCTAGGCCACGTACTGTGATGGGTGGTACCCAGTAGCCCAGCCATTGTATGGAATCCAAAATCCAATAAGTGCGAACGGTTTTGATTGTATTACACACTTTTGTGGCTAGTAGCTGGAATTTAATCATGTAGCAATTTCGGCTATTTTATATTTACTTGAAAACCCTAGACCTATTATAATATCACTGGATTTCCTATCAAATGTTTCGGTTAGCGTAAGGTAAAAACTTTTCCTTGTTTATTTGTTTTTCTTAAACTCTTGGGTACTCAAATTTTTACGAGTAGCCAAGGGATTCAGGTTAGCTTTGACGAATATTGGAGGAGCAATGGAGAAGGAGGCTTCTACGTTAGATATATAGTATTCCACTGTGTGTTCTATATTGTCTCTGAGTTGTATTGAGTTGTAATAACTAGACATGTGTTTATAGCTGTCTAGTATGTGTTGTATTATCTGTGTACTCTGATAGTGGTTGTAAACTATGTAATATTTTATGTTATTAATATAATTTATTCGTTCCGCTGTTTAGATTCAGACGTGTTGTTTCTTCTTCTTCTCTTTCTTTCTCTTTTCTATCCCTTTCTTTCTTATTAGCGATGCGACTTTCTGGTGTTTGGATGTCGGGTCGTTACAGTGGTATCAGAGCATTAGGTTGAGTGAATACCTAGACTCTGGAGTGGTGTCTATCTTGAGAGAGCGTATTTGTAATTTTAAAAATATTTTTATATATTTATCTATTTCAACCTATATGTTGGGTTACCTATTCGGGTTTTTCCAATATAGGTTATAAAGGTAGATGAGGTAGTAGTGTTTGTAACACGATTACTACCATTGGTTGGAGTCTGATGTTTAAGGTTGGAAGTATTTCTGTCGAGACTGTAGACCTAATACCGTCTCGGGTAAGCTTTGTTGTAATGAAGTATTTCATCGATCTCTGAAGGAAACCTGTTAAGGTTCGGAGTCCATCTTTGAAGTGCAGTTTGGTGAGTAGAATTTGATCTGTCAGTTGGGCAGAAGCAAGTGATGGTATTTTGATACCTCAGGAAGTTGTAACTGCATGATGAGATGCATTGACTATGGTTGTGTCCGAAGATATTTCTTTGGAACAAGTTTCGGGAAGTAGATCCATTTCGATGTTGTGACTGGATTCAGATGGATGCTGTGGTGTTTCTGTTTGCTTTGAAGTCCGAGTTTCTCGAAGAGCTTTGGATCAGGAAGTTTGGAATTGATGTCAGCAATGCAACTTGGAATGTTCTGTGAGCCGACAGAGAGGTCTTAGCTGAGTAGTTTTTTCTGAAGATGGAATTCAGAAGCTGCAGAGTGAATCCTTTTCTTCAATGGATTGACTAGACCAGTGTAAGCTGTTTTTTTTGGTAAAGAGAAGACAGTTTTCTTTGGAAATTTATCTGAGTTGATCGCAAAAGTGACTTGCGATTGTTTGAGTATTCTCTTGGATGGTTGGAGATTTTCTGGATATCTTCTGGGGAAGTCAGAGGTTTGTTCGCATCTGGAGATTGAGTTTTCTTATCGACTAGTATTCCAGGAGGGGAACCGGTGGTTCTGTTTAGTTGGAAAATGATTCCTAGAGATGGAGTTTGATGAAGCAACTCAGGTTTCGAAGGAATTTCTGAGTTTTCTTTATGGATCTGTAGAACTATATTTCTGGGAAGTGATGTCTAGTATGTGCTCGTGTTTTTCATCAGCATTTTCTTATCTACTTCGGATAAGAGTTGTGCAGCGGAAGCAGTTCGGAAGTGTTTCTGATTGTCTTTTCCGGATTAGGAGAAGCTTGTAGTCTTCTGCTGGTTATGGTGTAGAGTTGTGTTTTTGGTTTTGATTGATCTTGAGGGGATCATTGTGTTGAGTTGTTTCTAGTTCTAATTGTTTCTAGAGAAATCAGCAAGGGGTTGATCTGATCAGTTTGAATGTTGGCAACCCAGGATCGTCCGAAGACTTTTGTGGATAAGGGATGGAGGAATTTGGAATTTGAAGTTGGAGACTTCGTTGTTGCTGGAGTTTTCTCTGGTCAAAGGAGCTATAAGTTTTGAGTAAGACTGGAAAGCTAGCTCCGAGATGTTTGGATCTCATCTGTGTTCTGGTTGGATCAGTGTTTGGTTTCAGGATTGAATTTCCAGTTTGGATAACTGGGATTCGATGAGTTTCACGTATCTCTAAGGGAGTACGTGAATGGTCTATCTCTGGTTTTGGAACCAGCAGTTATAAAGGTAGGTTGTTGAGTCAGACTCGTCTGTGGCCTGATATGCTATCTAGTTCTGTAGATCTAGATGAGTAGGAGCTCCATAGCTTAGTAGTATTGATTGTTTGGAATCTATAGAGCGAGTATCCTGATATTTATGCCGGGGAAACTCGTTGAAGTTCTATCCAGAATTTTCCTGGATAATTAGATTTGTTTGATTGGGTGAATTGATTGCTATGGTTGTTAGCATATCATTGGTATATGCTTGTGTTTTAAAGTTAAATCTTTAAATAGATTATTAAATTACCTTTGTTTTAAATTTCGGGGATGAAATTCTTTTAAGGGGAGGAATGTGATGACCCGAAATTTTGAAACAAAATTAATTTAATAATCTGAATTAAAATTTAAATTGATTTGATAATTTTGTTAATAAACTTTGAATTAATTTAATAATCCAATAAAATAAATAGTTAAATTGATAGATTTTATCTTTTTAAATCTAATAAATTGTTTTCTATTTATAATGTATATAGGATATGTATATATTGAAAATAGATATTGTTTTAATCTAATAAATAAATAAATCCTGTTTTCTGTAAAATATCTATCTTTAATAAAAATTGGGAATTTTGATTTTTATTTAAAAGTTAAACTTTTAAAAAGTTAATTAATTAATAAAATATGATTTTAAATTGATAAGATAAAAATTTAATTTGTTTAAATTAATTTATTTGATATTAAGTTTTTAAAGGTATATAAAAAATAAAAATATGATTTCAAATGCCCAAGGTAAAATATTGGAATGATTTAAAATATGTTTAACTCAAGTTTAAATTTAAATAAATAACAATAAGGTTTATTTTGATTTCTTGAAAATATAGTTGGATAAAATAAATAATTTATTAATAAAGAAACAAATTCTTTTAATAAGTTATTTATGGTTATCAAATTTTGTTATTTTTAAAATATAATAATACATTGTTTTAAAAAATAAATTTTTAATAAAAATAATTGTTTTTCAAAAATTTAATTGTGTAGTTGTATTTTTAAATAAACGGGATTTCAAAATTTAATTTGAACTTGAATTCAAAAGCTTTTAAAGTTTAAAGTACAAATATTTTTAATTTGTTTTGATTTTAAAATAATTGTATAAGCTTCATTTTATAAATTTAATTGGATTTATTCATTTTAAATTTTATCTACATGTAAATAAATGCATGTTAGCTAATTAATTAAATATATCTTATATCAAACATCTAATTAAAATACAAGTTAACTAAATTATAGCTTATTAACATTAAAAACAAGTGTAAACTTTTTAGAAAACTTAAATTAACATGTGTTAAAATAATAAACAAAGTAAGTGACAAATGTTAATTTCTTTTACAAGTGTCAAAATTTAATTTAGCCTTTTCTTTTATTATTTTTCAGTTTTTATATAAACAAATCCTCTTTCTTTTTTTTTTCTTTTCTAAATCAACTTGAGAGCAAAGAGAATCTGAAATCATCCTCAAAGAAATCCTGTAACAATTCTCAATGAATTTCCAAAACCATTCAACAAATTCCCAAAGCAATTCCTAAAAACTGTAATCAATTCACTCATATCCAAATTCAAAGCCTATCAGTTAACTTTCAAAGTAACCCTGTAAATCTGAACTCCTGTAACCAAATGCAAAACAAAAACCAGCAATTTCAATCTGAAGCCTGCATCATTTAGCATTTGGAATGCAAGCAACTACAGTTTCGAATTAAAAAGAAGCAAGCATGCCACTTTAAAAATAAGTTCCATAGCAATTCAAGTTCCTAAGTCAAAAGACTTTCAAATGAAGGCTGTTTTCAAAAGAATTGGAGGCTCTGTCTTCTGATCTATAAAAAAAGGTAAGTAACAACCTTTTTAATGAAATTTAAGTATTTTAAAATGTTGCTTGATGATTTCCATGATTAAGTGTGAATGATATATATATTTATATCAGTTGTTTTCTGTAAAATTGATGATAACTTGATCATGCTATGTCCTCTGTATTTTATTCCCACGTGCATGAATCTGTTCAAACCCCATCATCACATAATATAATATATGTTATTGTTTAAGGTTCATACAAATGTGTTTGTTGAATCAGGAATCAAAGTTTAAACTTTGTTCAAGTTAAATAAAAAAAGAATTTGAATTGTCTCTGAAACTCAGGTTAACAGGGTTAATTTGTATATAAGTGAAATACCAAACATATTGATTCACTATTTCAGGAATAAAATCAAAAACATTATTCAAAATCATGATTTTTAAAACTAAATTCACAGTTTTTAAAACTAGATTTAACAGGCAGTCCTGGGTTGAACTTAAAAGGGGAATTTTGGGTTTTTGGGTGATCTAGGCAATTTGAGGTGTCGGGGTTCATTTGGTAGGTGGAGGAGTAATTACTGATGCTGGAAAAAATATTGGGTGGCATTGCAGTTCATCGTGGTGGCTGCGGTGATGAGATTTTGCCAGTAGCCCTAGTTTAAACTAGGCCTCTTGTTTGAGTCAGAACTATCGTTAGGTATGATCGAGTTTAACGGGGTTTTAGGGGTTGATAGTTTGGTCGTAGGTGAGTCTGTGGCCGGTGGTGGAGGATCTCCGGTGGTCGAAGGATAAGTGTTGAAGAGATGACAGGTTTGGAATTGGTTTTGGCTTTCTGTTTTCGAGCTTTGGGAATGCAACTTGAATTCAAATTCGAGTTGAATAGGAGCGAGGTGATGATCGTATGGGACTGTGAGGATGATCGTTGATGATTGCAGGTCATCGGTGAAGGACGATGATGGCCGGAGGCACGGTGCACGTGCACCGTGCACTTTTTGGTCTGATGTTTTTTTGGGTATTGAAGTATTATTGAACTCGAGTATTACTCGAGTGTTTGCTGTGTTTTGCCCGAAGAAATGGATCTGATGACTCGAAGCATTATTAAGTTAGCTCGGGTATTTGTAGTATTACAGTTTCTCTGCAAAACTGTCTGTAGTTTTGAATCTAAATCAAAATTTAAATGAATTTCAAGTTGTAGTGATAAGATTTAAACAAGTTTAAATCAGTAGTATGTATTATAGTTTCAAATAGTTTTGAAATCTTATAAGTTTTTAAATTTGAAAGTGGTTTCCAGTTTAAAAAAATAATAATAAAAAGAAGAAGAAAACCTGGCAGTTTTCTGAAAATTAAATTTCATTTTGAAATCTGAAAGCTAATTTAAAACAGCAGTTTGAATTTCAATTTTAATTTTAGTTTTCTTACGGCTTTTGAATCTTTAGTTTTTTTTAAAAATGGAATTTGAATTTTAAATAAAGATTTTAAAATCAAGGTTTAAATCAAAAAGTTTAATTCAAGTTTAATTCAAATGATTTAAATAAGGAATGGGTTCAAGTGTATTGAATTTAAAATATGGATATTTAAATAAGTTTCAAAATTTTGGATGTTTCAAACAAGTTTAATTTAAATTGTTTATTAGAGATAAATTAGTTTTCAAACAAATATTCAAGCTTGATTTTCCTTTTGAATGTAGACATTATAAAAAGTTTTCAAAAGGAAGTTAAGTGATTTGTTAACTTGAATTTGAAATTTAAATGGTAATGTACTTTAAACTAAATTAAGAAAATTAGTTAAAGACTTATCTTATATAGGTTTTAATTATAAGTAATAAATGTTATTTACATTTATTTTGAAGGGATTATAAATGAAATTTAAATTGGTTAATGCTTAAATAAATATCATTTTTAATTTTAGATTAAAAATGAAACTTGAATTTAAATTTAAAAATGCAATGTTCTAAGTACACTTTAATATAAATGAAATTATTAATAAGGAATGATTTATCTTAGAAATTATTAAGATATTTAAATAATTAAATAAATCAAATAATTAAGGAATGACTTATTTATTTAATTTATAATTATAATTTGATTTAATTTAAATTAGAGATTAATTAAGAAGTAAATTAGGAAAAGTAATTAAAGAAAGATGAATAGTTAATGAAGGTCATTAACTAAGAATTATTTAGTAATGAATTAATATGATTAATTTTTAATGATTAATTAGATTAATTAATTAATGATGATAAATTGTGAAATTTATTTAAGTTTAATTACTAAAGAAAAATAATTAAGACATCAATTACTTAATGTAATTAATGGAGTTTATTGAGATTGGTTTAAATTAATTAATTAAGTTTAATTAATTTTAAACATTGGATTTGATAATGATTACTTGATGTAATTAATGAAGTAAAATTACTCAGTGAAGTAATTAAAGATAATTGCTGGATGTAATTAGTGGATGATGTTGGGATTATGAATATAATTTGGATTAAATTATTTTGTGTAATTAGTCAAGGGATTAATTAAAGGAATTAATTTAAGAAGTAATTAATTTGATAAGTAATTAAGTGTAGTTAGTTATAGACTGAGATTAATCAAAGGTGATTAATAATTATGGTTTAAGTAAGATTAATTACTGGGGTAATCAATTTAATTGAATAATTAATTAAGTATAATTAAGGATCATCAATTAATATAATTAATGACGTGATTAAGATTGATTAATTAAGATTAATTAATCAATAATAAGTGATTAAGTGTAATTAATTAATTGTAATTAATTAAGGTTTAATGTAATTAATTATAATTAATTAATAAATAAAATAATTAAAGGTTAATAATTGTATTTGGTTCAGAGTAATTAATTTTGTGAAATTAATTGAAGTATAATTAATCAAGGTTGATTAACTAAGATGATAAATTAGAGGTTAGTCAATTAATTAATTTGTAATTAATTAATGGTGATGTAAGCAAGATTTATATTGATTTAAGTAATTAGTTTAATTCATTTTAAATTAATTAAAGATGATGTAATTAATTTAATTCATTTTAAATTAATTATAGACAGTATGATTATAGGTCATTGCTTATGAATGGATGATATAGTTGCCTTGAATGGTTTAAATCACAGTTATGAGATTAGTAATGTTGAGTGATATGGATGCATTGGTTGCATTGTGATAATGATATGGATTATCTTTTGATAATGATAATGTGGATTATCTATGGTTATGATAATGATAATTATCTGTTGTGAATCTGTGAATTATCTATCTGTGTGTATATAGATAATGTAATTGAATTGTTTTAAACCCTAAAACAACTTGGACCTAAAAGACACGCATTGGATTTCGATGAGACCGGGATCGGGTTTCCATATTTGGATATCCGAAAACCACATCGATCCAAATTAACGATAGGTCGTGAATCTTATGTGAAGAGTGAAGACTCGAGGTGCAAGGACTATTAGTCAGTATAACTCTGAGGGTGATTCCGTGATGAGTTTGACGGAAATAGTACTTACAGGCTAGAGATGGAGATTTAGAGTGCAAGGGTTATCGTCGTTAACTCTGAGGGTGATTCCAAAATGAGTGTAACGAGATAATGCCTTCGGTTTCGTTCGAACCCGGAACGAACTTGAATGGATTGAATGCTTTCAGAACATCGTCAGGTGGACAATGAGCATTCTAAGAGATGTGTTCTCTAAAGGTAATCGTAGCTTCAAGCCTCATCAACCAGGAATGGCTAAAACATGCGAGGTGCAGCAAGCTTCGTGGGTAGCTCCCACTGGAGAGCAAGATTTTCCCCTGTCTAGAAGTCCCTTTTTATTCGGCTGTGTGGCCGGTTGGAATTGCGCACCAACTGCGGGGTTGTCTTGTTCGGAACTGTTTAGTAAGGAATGATTCCGGCCTTGTGTTGCAGGGGAGCAGGTGTACTCCTCGGTTCGTTGATCTAGGACACGTATTGTGACGGGCGGTACCCCAGTAGCCCAGCCATTGTATGAAATCCAAAATCCAATAAGTGCCAACGGTTTTGATTGTATTACTCACTTTTGTAGCTAGTAGCTGGAATTTAATCATGTAACAATTTCGGCTATTTCATATTTACTTGAAAACCCTAGACCTATTATAATATCACTGAATTTCCTATCAAATGTTTTGGTTAGCGTAAGGTAAAAACTTTTCCATGTTTATGTGTGGGAAGTCTTACGTGATACCTTTCCTTTTCAAAAGGTTTTTGATAGTTAAGCAACTTTAACCAGTTACTCACACCAGACCCATGTCTGACCCAAAGTTATTTTTTGTTTTTCTTAAACTCTTGGGTACTCAAATTTTTACGGGTAGCCAAGGGATTCTGGTAAGCTTTGACGAATATTGGAGGAGCAATGAAGCAGGAGGCTTCTGTGTTAGATATATAGTATTCCGCTGTGTGTTCTATGTTGTCTCTGAGTTGTATTGAGTTGTAATAACTAGACAGGTGTTTATAACTGTCTAGTATGTGTTGTATTATCTGTGTGCTCTGATAGTGGTTGTAAACTATGTAATATTTTATGTTATTAATATAATTTATTCGTTCCGCTGTTTAGATTCTGATGTGTTGTTTCTTCTTCTTCTCTTTCATTCTCTTTTCTATCCCTTTCTTTCTTATTAGCGATGCGACTTTCTGGTGTTTGGAAGTCGGGTCGTTACAGTGGTATCAGAGCATTAGGTTGAGTGAATACCTAGGCTCTGGAGCGGTGTCTATCTTGAGAGAGCGTATTTGTAATTTTAAAAATATTTATATATATTTATCTATTTCTACCTATCTGTTGGGTTACCTATTCGGGGTTTTCCAATATAGGTTATCAAGGTAGATGAGGTAGTAGTGTTTGTTACACGATTACTACCATTGGTTGGAGTCTGATTTTTGAGGTTGGAAGTATTTCTGTCGAGACTGTAGACCTAATACCGTCTCGGGTAAGCTTTGTTGTGATGAAGTATTTCATCGATCTCTGAAGGAAACCTGTTAAGGTTCGGAGTCCATCTTTGAAGTGCAGAGTTTGGTGAGTAGAATTTGATCTGTCAGTTGGGCAGAAGCAAGTGATGGTATTTTGATACCTCGGGAAGTTGTAACTGCGTGATGAGATGCATTGACTATGGTTGTGTCCGAAGATATTTCTTTGGAACAAGTTTTGGGAAGTAGATCCATTTCGATGTTATGACTGGATTCAGCAGGATGTTGTGGTGTTTCTGTTTGCTTTGAAGTCCGAGTTTCTCGAAGAGCTTTGGATCAGGAAGTTTGGAATTGGTGTCAGCAATGCAACTTGGAATGTTAGTAAGCCAACAGAGAGGTCTTAGCTGAGTAGTTTTTTCTAAAGATGGAATCCAAAAGTTGCAGAGTGAATCCTTTTCTTCAATGGATTGACTAGACCAGTGTAAGCTGTTTTGTTTGGTAAAGAGAGGACAGTTTTCTTTGGAAATTTATCTGGGTTGATCGCAAAAGTGACTTGCGATTGTTTGAGTATTCTCTTGGATGGTTGGAGATTTTCTGGATGTCTTCTGGGGAAGTCAGAGGTTTGTTCGCATCTGGAGATTGAGTTTTCTTATCGACTAGTATTCCAAGAGGGGAACCGGTGGTTCTATTTAGTTGGAAAATGATTCCTAGAGATGGAGTTTGATGAAGCAACTCAGGTTTCGGAGGAATTTTTGAGTTTTCTTTATGGATCTGTAGAATTATATTTCTAGGAAGTGATGTCCAGTATGTGCTCGTGTGTTTCATCAGCATTTTCTTATCTATTTTTGTAACATCCCGTATTTTTAAGCTATTCAAATTGAACATTTAATTCATTTTAAATGTTGAATATGAATTATAATTTTAATTTAGAGATAGATGACTTTGGTTGAGTTAATAAAATTAGTCAAAATTTCAAATACGGGAAATTAAATTGGAAATTGGATAATAATAATTGAATATTGGATTTAGATAATTTGGGAAATTAAATGTGAATGGTTGTAAAATGATGTTTAAATGTGTTTTTAAGTTCAATGGGACATAATTTATATTATTGGATTTTTGGAAGAATTTTAAAGTTGATAAATTAATATTTGGGAATTTATATTAATTTAAAATGAATTTAATATTATTAAAAATGCAATTAATCAGATTTTGGTCCGGAATGAGCCAAAACGATTTTTAATGTGTTTATAAATTTTATATGAATTATTGTTAAGTTAATAAAATTTTAAAAGTGGAGATTTGGAGTGTTTTCGATAATTTCAAAAATCGCTTAATTTAATAGACGAGTTGAAATAGCCTTCCGGGGCATAGTCTCGGAATTTGACGAAATCAGTTTCATTGGATCCGTAATAGTTAGTTATTACCGGATTTCAATTTTCGTAGCAATCGGAGTTGTCGTTTGACCCCGGCAGCTCGAAACGCATCGAAATCGTTTTAATCGATTTAATTTGAAATTGAACGTTTAATTCCGTAACTCGTTCATACGACCTAATTAGCTTACGAAACCTGTTCCATTGTGTCCGGAACGCGGAAAAACCCCAGGGTAGCCTGTCGGAACATGAGAATTGGAGTTCGTTTGCATAAGTTGTTAAACGGAGAATTTTATAAATAAAATATTATTAAATTATATATATATTAACCTAATATCTTCAAAACCCTAGCATCATTCTTCCCAGCCGCCACTTGAGGCCTTTCATGGCCGAAAATCAACCTCCTTTTCCCCTCGATTTCTCTCCATCCGCTCGCTTTTAGTAAAAAGGTTCAACTAGAGAAACGTAGAGGTCGATGCACTCTTGAAATCCGACGGTGGTGATCGTGTGGAGTGGTATGGATTGTCGGCATGTGCCACTCGAAGGCCGGCCGTTCGTGCTCCGTGTTCGAGCTCTAGGACGAACCGCATGTCTTGCGCTTTGGGCCGTAGGTAGAGGTTGTTGAGACGGTTCTCGGGAGGGTAGCTGATCGATTTATCGTTGGGTGTGGGGGTCGCGGTTGCAAGCCCTAGGAGCACGTTGATGGGTTTTGTTGTACTGGAACTTGCGTGCTCGCGTGAGGATGATGAGCAACAGGAGCGGGCCGTGTTTTGCTTTGTGATGGTATTGGAAATTTAATATAAAAATGGAAATTGTTTTAAAAATTCAATTGAAAACTTTAAAATTGAATATCTCACGCGTTTGTAATCAGATTCGAACGAAATTTGCGGCGCAGGAATCGCAGAAGCGCGTACTACGCAATGGAGCAGATCCGGATCCATTCCGGGCAAGTAGAAATTTGGGTTAAATCGGACACCGTCCGGTTTAATTTAAATTTCGAATGCTCGCCGAAACTCAAGGTGAGTTATTCTCACTCACATCTGGATACTAGTAAAGTATACAGTTAGTATTGATTGGTTGTTTGGATGTTTAGCTGAATATGTTAGTTATTATCAAATTGAATTGATATATATACTGTTGTGCTAATATTTGTGGATGCAGGGAAAACAGGTTGGAGGGATCCAACGGGATTCCTCACAATATAGTAATTATTTGATTATGATACCTGTTTATATATTGAGATTGATAAATTTGGAGTTGAATTGCATTGTGATATTGTGGTTTAAACTATAAACCCAGAATATTAATTATAAAAGAAATTGTAGTTTAAATTATGAAGAAATTAAATTGGGTTTCAAAGAAATTGAGAAATTGTTAAATAAGAAATTTAGAGAATATAAATGTTTGAAACCTGATTTGGATGGAAAACTGAAATGAATTTGTATAGAAATATTGTTGGATAAATTTATAAATCCAACGTTAATTATAAATGGATAAATTGAGTTTAGAGAAATAAAAGATATGGTTAGTAATGAATTTAAAAGGATTAAAATTGGAAATCTATTTAGAATGGAAAGTGAAAATTTATAAATCTGGAATGATAGTTAAAGATAAATGTTATTAGTTGAAGATTTGGGAAATAAATTTATGTTATAAAACCATAAAACTAAAGTAAATAAATGGACAGAAATCGTGAGAAGGATTTCTGTGATGATTTAGTAGAAATGAGATTTTCTTGGGAAAAACCAAGTTCGAGTTTTAAATTGATTTTATAAAAAGAAAGTTTTAAAATCTTAAACTGGTTTTAAAGAATGTTTTGAAAATTATCATTTTAAAGTGATTATTTATAAATTAGCAACAGTAAAATTTTATAAATATCTTAATAATTATGTTTACAAATGGATTTGTTTTAAAAGCTAGTTTTGACCTAAGTATATTGAAATAAGAGTTAATCGTTTTACAACTCTATTTTTAATATATAGTATGACCAAACCTATTTTAAATTAAGTTATATCTTATAAATAGGTTTTGCTTTAAATATTTTGAAATTATATTTTGAGTAAATAATTAGTAGTTAATTTTCCTATTTTAAAGTATATTTTAAATTTAAAATGTTTTTAACTATTTTTAAATCTAAACTGTTTTGAACTTGGATATTTCAAATGGAAATATATGGTAAATGATTTACCTTGTAAAGGAGGAATTTTGAGAAATGTTTTCAAATGAGATTTGGAAATTTGGTAATATATCTTTTAAAGATATTTGAGGTAAATAAATAATTTGGGAATTATTTATTGTGTGATGGATGCTATGGATGTTTATGAATATAAATTGATAGTTAAATCACCGACTATCAATATTGGACAAATTGCGTTGATCGTTTCGAAGAGACCGGGATCGAGATTTATTTCTCGAAAACCACTTCGATCTGGTTTGTACGTTTTCGTGCGATAAACGTTTTTCGGAGTCGAAGATGGAGCAGTGAAGTGCAAGGGCTAGTCGCTACTAATCCTGAGGATATTTCCAAAATGGATGTAGTAGGAATAGTGCCTTCGGTTCCGTTCGAACCCGGGATGGACTTGTATGGACGAATGCTTCGTGACATCGTCAGCGGACGATGGGCATTCTAAGTGAAACGTTCTAAAGGTAACGTTTAGCCTCAAGCCTCATCAACCGGGAATGACTGAAAATCAGGGGATATGCAGCAAGGCTTCGTGGGTAGCCCCCACTGGAGAGTAAGGTCATCCCTGTCTAGAGGTTCCTTTTTATTTCGGCTTAGTGGTGCGGTTGCTGATCCCAACCGCGGGGTGATCTTATTCGGAATTGCCCATAGGTGATTCCGGTCTTGTGTTGCAGGGGACGAAGGGAGTAGTCCTCGGTACTGTGATCTAGACCACGTACTGTGACAGGTGGTACCCCAGTGCCTAGTCATTGTTGGAAATCCATTTTCCCTACGAGCCTTTTACGAGTTTTGTTTGTATTACCCACTTCGGTGGCTAGTAGCTGGAATTTAATGAATGTAACAATTTCGGCTATTTTATAAGTATTTGTAAATAGACCCTATTATAATATAAGAGGATTTTAATAAAAAGTGTTTTAGCTATCGTAAGGTAAAAACCCGACATGTTTATTTGTGGCGTGGTCTTACGAGATGCTTTTGTTTTCAAAGGATTTTTGAAACTTTAATAATCAAGTTGGATGCATATTTAGTATCAGCTGGTATTCCAGACTGACTCGGGTGTTATTTCATTATAATGCTCGGGTCAGACCGAGTATTATATGTTCAGGATAGGTTGCTATGGAGCAGGAGAGGAGCTGGAGTTCGAGACGTATTATATGTACCTATATATATATCCGCTGCTATGTTGTATGGTATGTCTGTTATGTGTTGATTGATGTATGAGTTACTCTGATGATATGTTGTATATAAACAGATATAGATTTCATTTTGTGTAAAGTTCTATAGTTACTATTATATTTTATTCCGCTGCGACTGTGAGATTCTAATATTGTTTAGTTTCTTCTTCTTCTATCTCTTTTTCTTTAACCTCAATGGTTTGTATTTCTGTTCCACTTGAGTCAATTAGGGTAGAATAATGTTGATTCAAGGGGTACGGATTTGCGGGCTGTCACACTTGGTATCAGAGCTTAGGTTGGCGACAACCTAGGCATTGGTGGGGTAATTACTCATTTAATAGAGTCGATAGTACTCTATAATGAGTTGAGTGTATTAATAGCTATGAGAGCGTACTTGTTAGTGCTTATAAAATTGTTTTTTTTACTATGTGGACTTATCGGTTGAGTGTTTATGAATTCTGGTCGGTGCGGGAAGTACAACCGTATCGATAGGGGTTTCTAAACTCTTGAACAAGATAAACCGACATAGTATTGTTTTTAAAGTGGGTAAATGAAATAATTTTACTCAAAATTTTATTTTGATATAAAAGAAATGATTTTCTAGCTTATTATATTGGGTGTTTGTTGGATTGTTAATACCATAATTTAAGTAAAAATCTTGAATTTGATCAAAATTTGAAATGATAAGCTAATAAGAATATAAGATATGAAAATGGTCTATAACCAAATAGAATTAATTAGATATGTTGTAAATAAGAAGTGAAATTAAAATTTGAATTTAAACCAGAATTTTAACATGGAAGTTTTGAAAAGATTTTAACTGTATTGAAAATAAAAGTTTGGAAATTTGAAATCCTGGGAAGTTTGAAATGTTTTCCAATGTATTGAAGGCAATAATGGAATGTTGTTTTGGGTAATATTTTTGAATGGCAACTGTTTTGAAATAAATTTGGGGAAGTAAGAAGCATTGAACTCACTGCAGTCGCTGGAAAATAATCCTGATGATGCTGGCCACATCATTAGAATTCATTTTCGAGTTTCTAAAGTGATGGATTGCTTCCCTAGTAATTGGTTATGGTATTGTTTGGATTTGTTGGGGATAACAGTTGTTTTGGATATTTCAAAAATGGAAATTTGTTTGGGATATGAACAAATTGTTTGGGGTACAAACAAATTGGTTTGGAAAACATGGAAATTTGATTTGATATACCAAATGGGTATATATATTTGATATATTTCAAAATGGTTTTGAGATAAAACCGGGTAAATTGAATTCTGGGAAAGTTCTAATTAAATAATGAGTAAAGTTGAAATGAATCAACTATTGAATTTGTTAAGTGGAGCTAATGCTAATAAGAAGGAAATGAGAAATTTTAATCATGGAATTAAAATTTAATTTGAGTAATTAAAGGTGAATAAAATATATTGAAGTAAATTGAAATTTGAATTTTACTTGGATAAGTAAATAAGTTGGACTTAAAATAAAATTGATTTGGATTAAATTGAAAGGTAAGTTGATTTTGAGATTGTGGGTCATTGAGTATTGGATTATACCCATAAGCTATTAAGTATTATACTTATAGTTTGAGGTTGTGGATTTGAAGTTTGCAAAGAAATAAATTAAGGGAATTTGTATCCTGAAGAATTCAGATGTATATATATACATATGGAATTTAGAATTGTGATTATAAAATGATGGTGGAGTAAAATGAGCAATATAAGCTTTTAAAATAAATAAGTTGGTGAACTTATAAAAATTGAAAGTGAGATTATAATCACAAATGGAAGTAGTTGAATGGTATGGTGAATTCAAACTTAATCTCAAATGAAATTGTGAATTGAGATAAGGTAAGGTGGGATATAAAGAAGTGAATGAACTTAAGTTAGTAAACAAGTTTAGAACTTGTATATGGAGAATTAAATTTGGGAATTTGAAAATGAATCCAATCTAAATGAATTGGATATAAAAGGTGAAATGTAAATTGCTTATAATTGCATTAAGGAATTCACATTCTTAAGTTAGTAAGTAATTTAAATTGGAGATTATAAAATGAGAATGGACTTAAGTAAGCACTTTAAACTCTTGAATGGAAGTAAAGTTGCAAATTTATTTAATGGAAGAGTGGAATGGTGTGGAAAATTCAAACTTTGACTATAAATGAAATGTAAAGTATAATAAATAATAATATTGAAAGAAATTTGGATTATATTTAAAGGAGTGAAAAGGAAAGATTGAAAATTTAAATTTGGCCAAAGTGAATATTTGGAAAATGGTGATTGTGGAAGTGAATTAAAACCTAATATGGATTAGGTTATTGACTGAATCTAATTACAAATTAATTGAATTTGTATTATAGTGAATAGAATTTGATAGTCAGGCAAAATTGGGAGATAAATAAAGATCCTGATTTGGATTGGGATTCAATTAAGGTAGTAAATATTGGAAGTGTGAATGAATAATGGGATTTGAATATACTAAAGATGATTTGAATTGTAAGTAAAATTCAAATGAGTGGAATAATTTAAATGGTCTCTTTGTTAATAAAATAAATCTAAAATGGATTGGATAACTAAACAAAGAGCATTAAATGTGTATATGAATTGAAAATTTGATTGAATGAGAATCAAATGGAAATAAAATAAAGCTGATATAAGAAGATAATGAAAATATTGTGAAAGCATTTAAGCAAATTAAATAATAATTGTGATTAAGCTTTATAATGTTGTCTTGTATAAATTTTGTTTGGGTAAAAAAGTTGAAGTGCAAGTGGAAATGGTTTTAATTAATATTGAGATATGGATATAAGAGATGTAAATAATCCAGGATGAAATGATATTAATATAAACTGGGATTGGTTAAAGAAATAAAGATGTAAGGAAATGTAATTTAACAATTACATTGGAAAGAAGAAAAAAAAATGTTTGAGTTGTGAACCTGGTAATGGAGTAAGATTAATATAAATCTAAGTTGAAATTAATTTTAAATGGTTATAAGCTTAAGTGGCAATTGTTTTGCTTGAATGACTTGAATATTTGAATGTATTTAGAATTGAGTTGTTTAAACAACTAAATTGGTTTTGGATAAATTGGAATTTGATTAAGTGAAGTCAAATTAAAATGAAACTAAATTTGGTATGCAAGAAAGAATTGAGATATTATGCAATTGAATTGATTCTTGAATAAATTGATATGGATTAGAATCCAATTCTAAGAGTTGTATATATAAATGCAATCAAATATAGTGATTTTGCATATGAATGGGCATAGGCATAAAAGAAATGTAAATGCTTCAAAATCTGAAATAAGAATTTGGTTTGTGAATCAAACTTGATATTGAAATGATATAGAAAGATGTTAGTGAAGCACATGTTTATTATATGTTAAATAACAATGAATTGGTTGAAATAAATATGGATTGTATATAGTGGATTTGAGTATAAATCATTCAAGTGAAATTAAAATGAAGTTGGACTTGAATAAGCAATTTGAAAGGTGATTTAAAATCTTGAATTGTTGGTAAAGGATGGTTAATATTAGTAAATTTTGAAATTTGCTTGGTTTGGATTATGCCATAGATATGTTGGATTGCTTTTATATTGGAAAATGTTGATTAAAATGCACAGATCTTGTAACTAATGAGTATGTTGAGTAAGTGCAGGAATGCGAGGCGTTCGAGAGGGTTTGAAGCGCGTATATGCATTATATATTAGCTACTTGCTATTAAAATTGCTAAAAGGTACGCCTACGCTAATAAAATTGGAAAATGATATATATCTTGTGTTATATTTTGGTTTCCGGCCGTGTGGGCCGATGTATATATATTTGTGTATCCTGCGATATCGCAGAAGCTCCTCCGTACAGGGGAGACTCTGCCAAAATTTTCCGAAAATTTTGGGAGTTAGAAAATTTTTGGGGTTTTTGGAAAAAGTTAAATAACTTATGAAGTTATAAGTTAAAATTAAAGCTTTAGAGATAAGTAAAGCAAATAGGTTTGGGAATTGAGCGAAAGGATTTTGTGAAATGTATATAAGCTTTTAACTAAGCTAATGGGATAAGTAGATGAGTTTGGGGGTATCTTCTACCTTATACAAATTTCGGGGACGAAATTTTTATAAGGGGGGAGGAATGTAACATCCCGTATTTTTAAGCTATTCAAATTGAACATTTAATTCATTTTAAATGTTGAATATGAATTATAATTTGAATTTAGAGATAGATGACTTTGGTTAAGTTAATAAAATTAGTCAAAATTTCAAATACGGGAAATTAAATTGGAAATTGGATAATAATAATTGAATATTGGATTTAGATAATTTGGGAAATTAAATGTGAATGGTTGTAAAATGATGTTTAAATGTGTTTTTAAGTTCAATGGGACATAATTTATATTATTGGATTTTTGGAAGAATTTTAAAGTTGATAAATTAATATTTGGGAATTTATATTAATTTAAAATGAATTTAATATTATTAAAAATGCAATTAATCAGATTTTGGTCCGGAATGAGCCAAAACGATTTTTAATGTTTTTATAAATTTTATATGAATTATTGTTAAGTTAATAAAATTTTAAAAGTGGAGATTTGGAGTGTTTTCGATAATTTCAAAAATCGCTTAATTTAATAGACGAGTTGAAATAGCCTTCCGGGGCATAGTCTCGGAATTTGACGAAATCAGTTTCATTGGATCCGTAATAGTTAGTTATTACCGGATTTCAATTTTCGTAGCAATCGGAGTTGTCGTTTGACCCCGGCAGCTCGAAACGCATCGAAATCGTTTTAATCGATTTAATTTGAAATTGAACGTTTAATTCCGTAACTCGTTCATACGACCTAATTAGCTTACGAAACCTGTTCCATTGTGTCCGGAACGCGGAAAAACCCCAGGGTAGCCTGTCAGAACATGAGAATTGGAGTTCGTTTGCATAAGTTGTTAAACGGAGAATTTTATAAATAAAATATTATTAAATTATATATATATTAACCTAATATCTTCAAAACCCTAGCATCATTCTTCCCAGCCGCCACTTGAGGCCTTTCATGGCCGAAAATCAACCTCCTTTTCCCCTCGATTTCTCTCCATCCGCTCGCTTTTAGTAAAAAGGTTCAACTAGAGAAACGTAGAGGTCGATGCACTCTTGAAATCCGACGGTGGTGATCGTGTGGAGTGGTATGGATTGTCGGCATGTGCCACTCGAAGGCCGGCCGTTCGTGCTCCGTGTTCGAGCTCTAGGACGAACCGCATGTCTTGCGCTTTGGGCCGTAGGTAGAGGTTGTTGAGACGGTTCTCGGGAGGGTAGCTGATCGATTTATCGTTGGGTGTGGGGGTCGCGGTTGCAAGCCCTAGGAGCACGTTGATGGGTTTTGTTGTACTGGAACTTGCGTGCTCGCGTGAGGATGATGAGCAACAGGAGCGGGCCGTGTTTTGCTTTGTGATGGTATTGGAAATTTAATATAAAAATGGAAATTGTTTTAAAAATTCAATTGAAAACTTTAAAATTGAATATCTCACGCGTTTGTAATCAGATTCGAACGAAATTTGCGGCGCAGGAATCGCAGAAGCGCGTACTACGCAATGGAGCAGATCCGGATCCATTCCGGGCAAGTAGAAATTTGGGTTAAATCGGACACCGTCCGGTTTAATTTAAATTTCGAATGCTCGCCGAAACTCAAGGTGAGTTATTCTCACTCACATCTGGATACTAGTAAAGTAGACAGTTAGTATTGATTGGTTGTTTGGATGTTTAGCTGAATATGTTAGTTATTATCAAATTGAATTGATATATATACTGTTGTGCTAATATTTGTGGATGCAGGGAAAACAGGTTGGAGGGATCCAACGGGATTCCTCACAATATAGTAATTATTTGATTATGATACCTGTTTATATATTGAGATTGATAAATTTGGAGTTGAATTGCATTGTGATATTGTGGTTTAAACTATAAACCCAGAATATTAATTATAAAAGAAATTGCAGTTTAGATTATGAAGAAATTAAATTGGGTTTCAAAGAAATTGAGAAATTGTTAAATAAGAAATTTAGAGAATATAAATGTTTGAAACCTGATTTGGATGGAAAACTGAAATGAATTTGTATAGAAATATTGTTGGATAAATTTATAAATCCAACGTTAATTATAAATGGATAAATTGAGTTTAGAGAAATAAAAGATATGGTTAGTAATGAATTTAAAAGGATTAAAATTGGAAATCTATTTAGAATGGAAAGTGAAAATTTATAAATCTGGAATGATAATTAAAGATAAATGTTATTAGTTGAAGATTTGGGAAATAAATTTATGTTATAAAACCATAAAACTAAAGTAAATAAATGGACAGAAATCGTGAGAAGGATTTCTGTGATGATTTAGTAGAAATGAGATTTTCTTGGGAAAAACCAAGTTCGAGTTTTAAATTGATTTTATAAAAAGAAAGTTTTAAAATCTTAAACTGGTTTTAAAGAATGTTTTGAAAATTATCATTTTAAAGTGATTATTTATAAATTAGCAATAGTAAAATTTTATAAATATCTTAATAATTATGTTTACAAATGGATTTGTTTTAAAAGCTAGTTTTGACCTAAGTATATTGAAATAAGAGTTAATCGTTTTACAACTCTATTTTTAATATATAGTATGACCAAACCTATTTTAAATTAAGTTATATCTTATAAATAGGTTTTGCTTTAAATATTTTGAAATTATATTTTGAGTAAATAATTAGTAGTTAATTTTCCTATTTTAAAGTATATTTTAAATTTAAAATGTTTTTAACTATTTTTAAATCTAAACTGTTTTGAACTTGGATATTTCCAATGGAAATATATGGTAAATGATTTACCTTGTAAAGGAGGAATTTTGGGAAATGTTTTCAAATGAGATTTGGAAATTTGGTAATATATCTTTTAAAGATATTTGAGGTAAATAAATAATTTGGGAATTATTTATTGTGTGATGGATGCTATGGATGTTTATGAATATAAATTGATAGTTAAATCACCGACTATCAATATTGGACAAATTGCGTTGATCGTTTCGAAGAGACCGGGATCGAGATTTATTTCTCGAAAACCACTTCGATCCGGTTTGTACGTTTTCGTGCGATAAACGTTTTTCGGAGTCGAAGATGGAGCAGTGAAGTGCAAGGGCTAGTCGCTACTAATCCTGAGGATATTTCCAAAATGGATGTAGTAGGAATAGTGCCTTCGGTTCCGTTCGAACCCGGGACGGACTTGTATGGACGAATGCTTCGTGACATCGTCAGCGGACGATGGGCATTCTAAGTGAAACGTTCTAAAGGTAACGTTTAGCCTCAAGCCTCATCAACCGGGAATGACTGAAAATCAGGGGATATGCAGCAAGGCTTCGTGGGTAGCCCCCACTGGAGAGTAAGGTCATCCCTGTCTAGAGGTTCCTTTTTATTTCGGCTTAGTGGTGCGGTTGCTGATCCCAACCGCGGGGTGATCTTATTCGGAATTGCCCATAGGTGATTCCGGTCTTGTGTTGCAGGGGACGAAGGGAGTAGTCCTCGGTACTGTGATCTAGACCACGTACTGTGACAGGTGGTACCCCAGTGCCTAGTCATTGTTGGAAATCCATTTTCCCTACGAGCCTTTTACGAGTTTTGTTTGTATTACCCACTTCGGTGGCTAGTAGCTGGAATTTAATGAATGTAACAATTTCGGCTATTTTATAAGTATTTGTAAATAGACCCTATTATAATATAAGAGGATTTTAATAAAAAGTGTTTTAGCTATCGTAAGGTAAAAACCCGACATGTTTATTTGTGGCGTGGTCTTACGAGATGCTTTTGTTTTCAAAGGATTTTTGAAACTTTAATAATCAAGTTGGATGCATATTTAGTATCAGCTGGTATTCCAGACTGACTCGGGTGTTATTTCATTATAATGCTCGGGTCAGACCGAGTATTATATGTTCAGGATAGGTTGCTATGGAGCAGGAGAGGAGCTGGAGTTCGAGACGTATTATATGTACCTATATATATATCCGCTGCTATGTTGTATGGTATGTCTGTTATGTGTTGATTGATGTATGAGTTACTCTGATGATATGTTGTATATAAACAGATATAGATTTCATTTTGTGTAAAGTTCTATAGTTACTATTATATTTTATTCCGTTGCGACTGTGAGATTCTAATATTGTTTAGTTTCTTCTTCTTCTATCTCTTTTTCTTTAACCTCAATGGTTCGTATTTCTGTTCCACTTGAGTCAATTAGGGTAGAATAATGTTGATTCAAGGGGTACGGATTTGCGGGCTGTCACAATTTTGGATCAGAGTTGTGTAGCGGAAGCAGTTCGTAAGTGATTCTGATTGTCTTTTCCGGATTAGGATAAGTTTGTAGTCTTCTGCTGGTTATGGTGTAGAGTTGTGTTTTTGGTTTTGATTGATCTTGAGGAGATCATTGTGTTGAGTTGTTTCTGTTTCTGATTGTTTCTAGAGAAATCAGCAAGGGGTTGAGCTGATCAGTTTGAATGTTGGCAACCCATGATCGTCCGAAGACTTTTGTGGATAAAGGACGGAGGAATTTGGAATTCGAAGTTGGAGACTTCGTTGTTGCTAGAGTTTTCTTTGGTCAAAGGAGCTATAAGTTTTGAGTAAGACTGGAAAGCTAGCTCCGAGATGTTTGGATCTCATCTGTGTTTTGGTTGGATCAGTGTTTAGTTTCAGGATTGAATTGCCAGTTTGGATAACTGGGATTCGATGAGTTTCACGTATCTCTGAGGGAGTACGTGAATGGTCTATCTCTGGTTTTGAACCAGCCGTTATAAAGGTTAGTTGTTGAGTCAGACTCGTCTGTAGCCTGATATGCTATCTAGTTCTGTAGATCTAGATGAGTAATAGCTCCATAGCTTAGTAGTATTGATTGTTTGGAATCTATAGAGCGAGTATCCTGATATTTATGCCGGGGAAACTCGTTGAAGTTCTATCCAGAAATTTTCTGGATAATTAGATTTGTTTGATTGGGTGAATTGATTGCTATGGTTGTTAGCATATCATTGGTATATGCTTGTGTTTTAAAGTTAAATCTTTAAATAGATTATTAAATTACCTTTGTTTTAAATTTCAGGGACAAAATTCTTTTAAGGGGGAGGAATGTGATGACCCGGAATTTTGAAACAAAATCAATTTAATAATCTGAATTAAAAATTAAATTGATTTGATAATTTTGTTAAAAAAGTTTGAATTAATTTAATAATCCAATAAAATAAAAAGTTAAATTGATAGATTTTATCTTTTTAAATCTAATAAATTGTTTTCTATTTATAATGTATATATGATATGTATATATTGAAAATAGATATTGTTTTAATCTAATAAATAAATCCTGTTTTCTATAAAATATATATCTTTAATAAAAATTGGGAATTTGGATTTTTATTTGAAAGTTAAACTTTTAAAAAGTTAATTAATTAATAAGATATGATTTTAAATTGATAAGATAAAAATTTAATTTGTTTAAATTAATTTATTTGATATTAAGTTTTTAAAGGTATATAAAAAAATAACAATACGATTTTAAATGCCTAAGGTAAAATATTGGAATGATTTAAAATATGTTTAACTCAAGTTTAAATTTAAATAAATAACAATAAGGTTTATTTTGATTTCTTAAAAATATAGTTGGATAAAATAAATAATTTATTAATAAAGAAATAATTTCTTTTAATAAGTTATTTATGGTTATCAAATTTTGTTATTTTTAAAATATAATAATACATTGTTTTAACAAATAAATTTTTAACAAAAAAAATTGTTTTTCAAAAATTTAATTGTGTAGTTATATTTGTAAATAAACTGGATTTCAAAATTTAATTTGAACTTGAATTCAAAAGCTTTTAAAGTTTAAAGTATAAATATTTTTAATTTGTTTTGATTTTAAAATAATTGTATAAGCTTCATTTTATAAATTTAATTGGATTTATTCATTTTAAATTTATCTACATGTAAATAAATGCATGTTAGCTAATTAATTAAATATATCTTATATTAAACATCTAATTAAAATACAAGTTAACTAAATTATAGCTTATTAACATTAAAAACAAGTGTAAAGTTTTTAGAAAACTTAAATTAACATGTGTTAAAATAATAAACAAAGTAAGTGACAAATGTTAATTTCTTTTACAAGTGTCAAGATTTAATTTAGCTTTTTCTTTTATTTTTTTCTAGTTTTTATACAAACAAATCCTCTTCTTTTTTTTTTCTTGTCTAAATCAACTTGAGAGCAAAGAGAATCTAAAATCATCCTCAAAGAAATCCTGTAACAATTCTCAGTGAATTTCCAAAACTCTTCAACAAATTCTCAATGCAATTCCTAAAAACTGCAATCAATTCACTCATATCAAAATTCAAAGCCCATCAGTTAACTTTCAAAGTAACCCTGTAAGTCTGAACTCCTGCAACCAAATGCAAAACAAAAACCAGCAATTTCAATCTGAAGCCAGCATCATTTAGCATTTGGAATGCAAGCAAATACAGTTTCAAATTAAAAAGAAGCAAGCATGCCACTTTAAAATTAAGTTCCATAGCAATTCAAGTTCCTGGGTCAAAAGACTTTCAAATGAACGCTGTTTTTAAAAGAATTGGAGGCTCTATCTTCTGATCTATAAAAAAAAAGGTGAGTAACATCCTTTTTAATGAAATATAAGTATTTTAAAATGTTGCTTGATGATTTCGATGATTAAGTTTGAATGATATATATATATATATATATATATATCAGTTGTTTCCTATAAAATGGATGATAACTTGATCATGCTATGTAGGTGGAGGAGTAGTCACTGATGTCGGGAAAAATATTGGGTGGCGTTGCAGTTCATCGTGGTGGCTACGGTGATGAGATTTTGCCAGTAGCCCTAGTTTAAACTAGGCCTCTTGTTTGAGTCAAAACTACCTGTAGGTACGATCGAGTTGAACGGGGTTTTAGGGGTTGATAGTTTGGTCGTAGGTGAGTCTGTGGCCGGTGGTGGAAGATCTCCGGTGGTCGGAGGATGGGTGCTGAAGAGATGACAGGTTTTGAATTGGTTTTGGCTTTCTGTTTTCGGGTTTTGGGAATGCAACTCGAATTCAAATTCGAGTTTAATAGGAGAGAGGTGATGATCGTATGGGACTGTGAGGATGGTCGTTGATGATTGGAGGTCACCGGAGAAGGATGATGATGGCCGGAGGCACGGTGCACGTGCACCGTGCACTTTTTGGTCTGATGTTTTTCTGGGTATGGAAGTATTATTGAACTCGAGTATTACTCGAGTGTTTGCTGTGTTATTCCCGAAGAAATGGGTCTGATGACTCGAAGCATTATTACGTTAGCTCGGGTATTTGTAGTATTACATTTTTTCTGCAAAACTGTCTGTAGTTTTGAATCTAAATCAAAATTTAAATGAATTTCAAGTTGTAGTGATAAGATTTAAATAAGTTTAAATCAGTAGTATGTATTATAGTTTCAAATAGTTTTGAAATCTTATAAGTTTTTAAATTTGAAAGTGGTTTCCAGTTTAAAAAAAACAAGAAGAAGAAGAAAACCTGGCAGTTTTCTAAAAATTAAATTTCATTTTGAAATCTGAAAGCTAATTTAAAACAGTAGTTTGAATTTCAATTTTAAGTTCAGTTTTCATAAGGCTTTTAAATCTTCAGGTTTTTTAAAAAATGGAATTTGAATTTTAAATAAAGATTTTAAAATCAAGGTTTAAATCAAAAAGTTTAATTCAAGTTTAATTCAAATGATTTAAATACGGAATGGGTTCAAGTGTATTGAATTTAAAATCTGGATATTTGAATAAATTTCAAAATTTTGAATGTTTCAAACAAGTTTAATTTAAATTGTTTTAGAGATAAATTTGTTTACAAACAAATATTTAAGCTTGATTTTCCTTTTGAATGAAGACATTATAAAAAGTTTTTAAAAGGAAGTTAAGTGATTTGTTAACTTGAATTTGAAATTTAAATGGTAATGTACTTTAAACTAAATTAATAGTTAAAGACTTATCTTATATAAGTTTTATTTATAAGTAATAAATTTTATTTACATTTATTTTGAAGGGATTATAAATGAAATTTAAATTGGTTAATGCTTAAATAAATATCTTTTTGAATTTTAGATTAAAAATGAAACTTGAATTTAAATTTAAAAATACAATGTTCTAAGTACACTTTAATATAAATGAAATTATTAATAAGGAATGGTTTATCTTAGAAACTATTAAGATATAAAAATAATTAAATAAATAAGATAATTAAGGAATGAATAATTTATTTAATTTATAATTAATAATTTGAATTAATTTAAATTAGAGATTAATTAGGAAGTAAATTAGGAAAAGTAATTAAAGAAAGATGAATAGATAACGAAGGTCATTAACTAAGAATTATTTAGTAATGAATTAATATGATTAATTTTTAATGATTAATTAGATTAATTAATTAATGATAATAAATTGTGAAATTTATTTAAGTTTAATTACTAAATAAAAATAATTAAGACATTAATTACTTAATATAATTAATGGAGTTTATTGAGATTGGTTTAAATTAATTAATTAAGTTTAATTAATTTTAAACATTGGATTTGATAATGATTACTTGATGTAATTAATGAAGTAAATTTACTCAGTGAAGTAATTAAAAATAATTACTGGATGTAATTAGTGGATGATGTTGGGATTGTGAATATAATTTGGATTAAATTATTTTGTGTAATTAATCAAGGGATTAACTAAAGGAATTAATTTAAGAAGTAATTAATTTGATAAGTAATTAAGGGTAGTTAATTACAGATTGAGATTAATCAAAGGTGATTAATAATTATGGTTTAAGTAAGATTAATTACTAAGGTAATTAATTTAATTGAGTAATTAATTAAGTATAATTGAGGATCATCCATTAATATAATTAATGATGTAATTAAGATTGATTAATCAATAATAAGTGATTAAGTGTAATTAATTAATTGTAATGAATTAAGGTTTAATGTAATAAATTATAGTTAATTAATTAATAAAATAATTAAAGGTTAATTATTGTATTTGGTTCAGAGTAATTAATTTTGTGAAATTAATTTTTGTATAATTAATCAAGGTTGATTAATTAAGATGATAAATTAGAGGTTAGTTAATTAATTAATTTGTAATTAATTAATGGTGATGTAAGCAAGATTTATATTGATGTAAGTAATTAATTTAATTCATTTTAAATTAATTAAAGATGATGTAATTAATTTAATTCATTTTAAATTAATTATAGATAGTATGATTATAGGTCATTGCTTACGAGTGGATGATATAGTTGCCTTGGATGGTTTAAACCACAGTTATGAGATTAGTAATGTTGAGTGATATGGATGCATTGGTTGCATTGTGATAATGATATGGATTATCTTTTGATAATGATAATGTGGATTATCTATGGTTATGATAATGATAATTATCTGTTGTGAATCTGTGAATTATCTATCTGTGTGTATATTGATAATGTAATTGAATTGTTTTAAACTCTAAAACAACTTGGGCCTAAAAGACACGCTTTGGATTTCGATGAGACCGGGATCGGGTTTCCATTTTTGGATATTCGAAAACCACATCGATCCAAATTAACGATAGGTCATGAATCTTATGTGAATAGTGAAGACTCGAGGTGTAAGGACTATTAGTCAGTATAACTCTGAGGGTGATTCCGTGATGAGTTTGACAGATATAGTACTTACAGGCTCAAGATGGAGATTTATAATGCAAGGGTTATCGTTGTTAACTCTGAGGGTGATTCCAAAATGAGTGTAACGAGATAATGCCTTCGGTTTCGTTCGAACCCGGAACGAACTTGTATGGATTGAATGCTTTCAAAACATCGTCAGGTGGGCGATGAGCATTCTAAGAGATGTGTTCTCTAAAGGTAATCGCAGCCTCAAGCCTCATCAACCGGGAATGGCTGGAACAGGGGAAGTGCAGCAAGGCTTCGTGGGTAGCTCCCACTGGAGAGCAAGATTTTCCCCTGTCTAGAAGTCCCTTTTTATGCGGCTGTGTGGGCAGTTGGAATTGCGCACCAACTGCGGGGTTGTCTTGTTCGGAACTGTTCAGTAAGGAATGGTTCCAGCCTTGTGCTGCAGGGGAGCGGGCGTACTCCTCGGTACGTTGATCTAGGCTACGTACTGTGACGGGCGGTACCCCAATAACCCAGCCATTGTATGGAATCTGAAATCCAATAAGTGCCAACTGTTTTGATTATATTACCCACTTTTGTGGCTAGTAGTTGGAATTTAATCATGTAACAATTTTGGATATTTCATATTTAATTGAAAACCCTAGACCTATTATAATATCACTGGATTTCCTATCAAATGTTTTGGTTAGCGTAAGGTAAAAACTTTTCCATGTTTATGTGTGAGAAGTCTTACGTGATACCTTTCCTTTTCAAAAGGTTTTTGAAAGTTAAGCAACTTTAACCTGTTACTCACACCAGACCAATGCCTGACTCGGAGTTTATCTTTTGTTTTACTTAAACTCTTGGGTACTCAAATTTTTACGAGTAGCCAAGGGATTCAGGTTAGCTTTGACGAATAATGGAGGAGCAATGGAGCAGGAGGCTTCTGCGTTAGATATATAGCATTCCATTGTGTGTTCGATGTTGTCTCTGAGTTGTATTGAGTTGTAATAACTAGACAGGTGTTTATAACTGTCTAGTATGTGTTGTATTATCTGTGTACTCTGATAGTGGTTGTAAACTACGTAATATTTTATGTTATTTATATAATTTATTCGTTCCGCTGTTTAGATTCTGATGTGTTGTTTCTTCTTCTTCTCTTTCTTTCTCTTTTCTATCCCTTTCTTTCTTATTAGCGATGCGACTTTCTAGTGTTTGGAAGTTGGGTCGTTACACAAACAGTTTGTATACCGCTGATCACTTATTCCAATCAGCATTCAAACTTTTTTCACCCAATCAAACGAAGTCACAATTTCTTATGTAAAACCTGAAGTTTAATAGTTTTTTTATCGAACCTACGTTTTGGTTTGGTATTATTTCGGTTGCTTCTAAACCGAAACGAAACAACAAGAATCTCGGTGTTTCGATCGAAACCACAAACTTTAATATCGAGTTTGAATTTCAAATTCAAAAGGTAAAAAGGTACAAATAAAAATAAAGCAAGAACTTGGAGTCTTAGTTGAGAAAACATTGCATCAAAATTATTCGAAGCTGTCAATTTTAAATGGATGGTGGATATTTTCTTTTTTTGTAATTTAGAATTAGTTAAATCAATTGGTTCAACCCCACAATTATTTTAGAATAATATCAATACTCATTTTGATAAATTTTCTCTTATATGAATAAGACCAAATTAAGCTTATTGTTTTATTGTTGATGATTCACGTTATCTTTGATTGGATGGTGCCATAGTTATGAAAGATGCGCTACAGCGGACGCCATGGCACAAGTTGCGGCGTTTGCACCTTTCTTTCACATGGCACGACATACATGAAAAGGCACGGCGAATGGAGCTTACGGCGAATAGTGCAGGCCACAAAAACGGTGCGCCGTTTTGCAATTTTATTGGTTTTTTAACTTCTTTTTTATTTTATTTTTTTAATTTTCACAATCCAAACTAATCTCCAACAATAGATGAATGTATTATATAATTTTTTACACAATGATACGATTAAACTTCGAACTAATCTTCTAAAAACTTGGAATGATGGACAATTGGTATCAAGATCCGCAATTTCCAACCAAACCGATCCAAACATGACTTGAATCTGAAGGATCCCAGATCATGTCTGATTGATGAAAAATAACATGAAGAATTGATTCAACTCGAAAGATTAGACAAAAGAGCAAGAAAGTATACATATTTTTAGTGTTTTACCCAATTGGAGCCAAACCGATCCAAACCGATCCAATCCGGTCCGAATCAAACCTCGGGTCATGTTAAAGATTTAAAATATATTGGTTATACTCGACAAAACCCAACTCAAAAAAATCGAGACAAGCAGAGTGCGGTCCAGATACTACCTAGTGGATCTAATTACCATCGTTGCGCAGAACAAATAATCTTGTCGCATTCTCCAAATTAATTTCAAATGAACTTCGAACTATTTGTTCTAGTTATCGTTGTACTGAACAAATAGTCCCAAATGGATGTTTTTAGCCTTCAATGAACTTCGAACTGTCTGTTCCTATTACGGTTGCACCGAATAAATTTTCAATCGACATGAGACAAACAAGGAATCATATGAATCCGATAATGCAGATATTGACCAAGAAAATACGATAGCTGAATCAAATTTAGATTTCTACTTATCGGTAATATATATTATTGTCTTAGGTTTTAGTTTCAAAGACTATACTTGAAAGTCTATGCTTATGACGTTATATTTGATTATGAATTTTGCAAATTGTCAAAAAATCTTTATAACATATGTTAAATATGAATTACAATGGACTTTTTAAATTAATTATTATATATATTAAATTTATAAAAAAAAAATCAAAACATACACAATAAATTAAAAAAAACACTCGTCGTTTGCCACACCATGCGTCATAGCTCCAAGGAGGCTTTGCGCATTTTTGTGCCATGCGCCATTAATAACTATGATGCTGCTTTCGGTGTGTAAAATCAAACTGATGATAGCATTATTAAGCTTAAAATATGTGCCAAGCTCTATACATCTTCATATTGGAGTCTACATTGAAAGTTTCATCTAGCAAGCTATTCATTTTAACACATAGAAATCAATTTGGTTACTTCAAACAGATTTCCACTATTTATTAAAGTCATGTGCATTATTATACCGTAAATTACAGAATTTGGTTGGTAATATAATGGAGAAACAATCTCCCAGGCTGTTGATGAGTGAAAGTATATGCATATTCATTCGTAGATGCTCCCTCTACCAAACCAATCGATATAAACATGTTTTGTATAAATAACATCTTTAATCAACTCTAATAGTAAGAATATATATTTTGCTCTAATGAGGAACAAACAATACATAGTGATCTAGTTTGATGCTGATTATTTCATCATACAGCTTTCATCCACTTTGATTTTAATAGAGTTAGGCTAACCTGTTTGAATAGTGGCCAATTACAAATTGGTACCACAGCCCTTATAGCTCAGTGGTAGAGCGCCAGTCTTGTAAATTGGAGGTCCGTAGTTCGATCCTGCATGAGGGCAAAAGTCTTCTCATTATTACTCATCTCAATTCTTGACCGACCAAAATGGCTGTACAATGAGAATGTTGCGATTGGGGATCCCTCTCAAATAGAGGATATCTTTTTGCGGCGAATTGAAGAAATGAATTGGAATAAGGTTTCAGTTAAAGAAAGAAGAAGGTATTTTTACATAAAAGCCCACCATTTGCTTCCGTGATTTTATGTTCTGGTGTTTTTGAAGGAAAAATAGGCGACAGAGCCTGCATTCTTCTGTTTCTGATATGACTAACCAGGGGCAACTCCAGCCTTTACTTAAGGGATCAAAATTTGAGTGTGTTAGTTTCAATATACATTTTGAGGAAAATTTGCTTTATAGCTACTTCATTAATAAAAGAATAAATAACACTTTTGTATTAATTGTTTTACAGGAGTCGCGTGCTCCTTCTAAACATTGAGCTTTTGATTAGAATGAAAACCTTCTTACTTCTATTGTTTTGTTTTCTTAGAAATAAGTTAATGTTATTCAATTTTTTCACAAGTAAGAAGACAAACTACTCAATTTATCTAACCTACTCATGTCCGGTCCAGGCCGACTGAGTATAAGTCAGCTCGCAAAACAACCACGGCTATATCGACTAAGTTTTAATGTATGATGATAATTTGAATCTAACCCTGACCCGTGTCAGATCTTCTACACAACTGCAGGTCTAAGCCTTCTGTCGATGGAGCCCCCACGCCCAACAACGCAGGATCAGCTCATCGGTCAGGACAAGGCGCAAGCCTAACTCGATACATCTCTCATTGGTCGACCGACTCTTTCCGACCCGTTTTCAACCCATCCATGCACCAACCCGCTTACTCAACCAACTCTCACTCTCAGCTATCTTTCAGTCCGGATAGCTTGAGACCATCTCAAGCTTGACCCGTCATCAATCCAGCTCTAGTACCGCCACCTACGACCTATGCTCTGTCTCGTCTAACCCGACTCGGCATACCCTTTGCTCTCACCAGTTCTTCATTTTCCTTATGGTCTCAACAATCTAGCTCCCCGCCATCCCGCTATGTAGGCATGCGGGACCAAAACGACAAGAGGTACAACTAAATGTACATGTTTCCAACAATAAGCATGTTCCATTTTCTACAAGTATAGTGCAAGTATAAGCACATTTATTGCAAAGCATAGCAAAGCACACCTCTGGTACAGTTATACTGTAGACCTTCATCTCAGCCACACATTTATTTCTTTCATCAATCGTCTCTCATTAAGTTCATCATCCAGTTCAATGGCTAGGTACACGCCACGCCTGTTTTGCAGTACGATCTTTGTCGTCTAAGCGTTAATTTTGTGACACCGCATAATTTTACGAAATTAAATAATTACGTTGAAAATGTAAAATCATAGTTTCATATAAATGGAAAATAATAAATTTTTACAAGAGTTGAAATAAGGCTTCGAGACTTACTCCATTGCATCCGAATTGTCGTTTATAGTCAAAAAACACATGTAACATGCTGATTGTGATTAAACGGGCTAGAAATTAAAAGATGTCAAACTCGGTGGATTTTTGTAATATATTAATTTCGACATTTTAGCCTAAATTAGAATTATTTCATCCTATAAACAGAAATGAAAACCTATTCTCTGATCACACTTTAGCCTAACCTCTAATCTCTATTTTCTTTTTTATCTACCTCTAAACTAAATCAATTCTAAATCCACCAAATCAAATCTAAATTAAAAGAATAAATATATGATATCGATCATTGCGAAGAAAGCTGAGATGGAGAAAAACAATGAATACACAATTTTTTTCATTAGGAATTGGAGGTAGGAGATGGTGTAAAGAGGTGAAGAAAGGTTAAATAAAAAATATATGTATACATATAAAATGAAACTAACGTTTGAGAAGATGTAGTTTCAGGAAAAAGATGAAGAAAATAAACGAAAATGAAGAAACAACAAAAATGACGAAAGAAATGTGGTATGTATTAAGTAATGATGAAGGAATGCAGGGACCAGATGTACATTACCAATGAACCTATGAAATTCAAATTTTAAACTTATGTCTCATCTTTATTACTTCCCTTAACTTCCATAAACTCACAGTTACACCAATTTAATTTTATGTTAACAAACGATAAATGAAAATAAATTCTCTACACCAATTTGTGTAATAAATTAAGGCAATATACAACATTAAGAACCTTTCATTTCTCTCTTTGTGATTAGATTGGGAATTTAAACAAACATGTTAACATTTTGATTAAACATTTTACTAGGAATGCATTAATATACATTAAACAAATATGACATCATAAATTAGGTAATATAAACAGGTGCATAATACACACACATCTTTATCTCCACTTATAGTTCACATTCATAAATAAAATGTATGTTACTAATCCACATAAGGAGGCTATGAACGTAAGAGTAAATTAGAAGAGCGAAGATGGAAAGACAAATTATGTTGCAATTAAAATCCAATTAAGTCTAAGTGAAAAGGAAATAGTCAAGTGTCAATCTATTTTACCCTTTTATTATCTCCTATTAACATTTAATTTAAAACTACCAGTATGTTAAGCACGTCCGTTGGACGTGTGCAAAGAAAACTGAGAGCTAATTTTTGCCGTGTGCAATGAAAATTGTGAGCTAATTTATTTATCGTGAAATAATGACAATATGCAGAGATAATATAGGACAAAAATAGATATGTGACTTAACTTCTTTTTATTTTGAAATGGTATGAACAAATACATACAAAACTCATTGCCAAATTTTTGGACATCAATTTGGTTTCTGCAAAATATCGAATGAGAGAAATATATTATCTAGATTTACACTCATAAGCTTGAAATAAAAGCATGAACTAATTTTTTTCAACTTATTTTAAATACTATGGATATTTATAAATTTATATAAAACAAAGGTTATAAAATCAACATACACTCATCATTCAATTTGTCTACATGTAGTACTATCTAGACACTCAATCTTCAAGATACCCAGCTTATTATCCTGCACCTAATCCTCACTCAGTTATTGCCTACGGCTCTTTGTTGCTGCCCACATTCAATTCTATCAAGACTCCCAGCAACTGTCCACATGCAGTACTACTAAGCACTCATGCGTGCGATCCTATTCAGCTACCGACTACATCTCTCTTTTAGCTTCATCACTCCAACAATACTGCACATCAGCGCTTATGCTTCATTGTATTTGGTTTTCCAACATAGCTCAGCTGCCATAGTGCACAACGGATCCCTCTTGCCATCCTTTCACTCTATTTGAGTGTATCAATTTCTATTTGCTGATTCAGCTCTTCATTCTTTATAAAATATTTTTATTCTGTCTACTCCAGTTTGTTCATCATCGGAGTGATGATCTCGTACATTTGTAATATCTAATTCTCATAAAATCTTGTATGGACTTTGGTTTTTGGTTAGTAAACGTGAGTGCTCTCCTGGCAATCTTGATTGATTTTGTTTTGAGTCTGCAAAAAGAATTAGCTCTCAATATGTCAATCTCAGTAGTTCTTCGAATAGGTATGGTTCCCTACACCTACAAAGAATGTTGTGCTGAAAGAAACCTACACCTGTAAAGAGAGAAGGGTACTAATGCTTAGATTAATGTACAATATATCGATGCAGGGAGTTCTGAGTGCAAAAAGAACATCAATTTACTTCTAATATTTGCAGCTAGTTGAATTTATGAACAGAAAAGGGAAATAAGATCAGAAGAAATACCTACCTTTAGAGTTCTATGCTTTTGCTAAACAATTTTTAGCTCCTTCAATGCAGACTCTTACTCATCCCATATATGAATAACAATTAGCATGGACATGTCATGTGATTTTATATATATATATATATATATATATATATATATATATATATATATATAGATAGATAGATAGATATATATATCAATTGAAATTACAAAACCTGTTAACAAACTTTACGGTGAATTATCCACTTTCAGTATGGTAAGAAGAAAAAAGTACATAGAGCTTGATTTCAAAATCCTTTGGTTTTACTCAATTGATTAAGATAATACTGTGAAATTTATTTTATATATAACATTTAACTTATTATCAACGACCAAACCACATTACGTAATAAATTTTAGTTCCAAACACCAATTAAACATAGATATTCAAAAATTTAGTACAATCAAGCTATTAAGCACAAAATCCATCACTTCAGTTTTCTTATTGTTTTCAACGTAGGTAGGCAACTTAACTTGACGCTTCTTCGTAACCTATCTTTGTTCTAGCACATCTTTCTTCTTCCATTCTAAAATCCATAAGAAAAAAGTCAGCGGTTACAAAATAATGAAAGAAAAGACATTAACTTACATTCCCCATTGGGAAATATTATGATCCGTACCTATATATATATATATATGTATTATATACATATATGATGGAAAGTAACACTTTAACAATTCGCATGTATTTAATCCCACCTTAAGTTTTTCATCACTTTCAACAATGACAGTACGTTGAGAAAAAAAGCACACTTAATTTTAGAAAGTAATCCAAGTCAAACTTAAATCAATAATAGAATAGATATGAAATTATTTACCCTACATATACAGATTGATTGGACTTTGAATACATCCACATATTTCAAAACAGTTGGTAATGCTAATTCGACATACAAACTCACATACAAACATCTAGAAAAATTAAAAGACAAAGTCCAAACATAAAGTAGGAGATAAAATCAGTTAAAGGCCAACTCACATCAGCTTACAGAGCTCAGTAACCACAACGGACAAACTGATAAACATCAACTTTTTTTTGGCAATCAAAATCTTAAGTTTTTCGTCACTTTCAACAATAACAATACGTTGAGAAAAAAAGCACACTTAATTTTAGAAAGTAATCCAAGTCAACCTTAAATCAATAATCGAATAGAGATAAAATTATTTTCCCTACATATACTGATTGATTGGAATTTGAATACATCCACATATTTCGAAACAGTTGCCAATGCTAATTTGACATACAAACTCACATACAAACATCTAGAAAAAAGAAAAGACAAAGGCCTAAACATAAAATAGGAGATAAAATCAGTTAAAGGCCAACTCACATCAGCTTACAGAGCTCAGCAACAACAACGGACAAACTGATAAACATCAACTTTTTTTTGGCAATCAAAAACTTTTATCAAAAAATTTCATCACTTTTATGTGTAGAACAGTTTATTATCTACACTAACTAACACAATTTTATCAATACCATTATCACTGTAGTTTTAAAGCTTACAAAGACGAATAAAATTGGAAAGTGAATTCAATACCTTTATGGGTGCAGTGTCGAGGATGAAGAGCTGAAATCTGGCTCTGCAATTCCACAGAAAAAGCAAGCAAGTAGCCTGAGACAATAATGGGAGAACACAAATTCAACATAAACGTGCATAATTTGAGAAACCCTAATTTTTATGTGGAGTTAGCATCCTGCGTTGGGAAGGAAGGAGGCGAATTCCAGAGAAAACGCAAAAGGAAGGAAGCGAATTCTAGAGAAAAAGCAAGCTAACCCTAATTTTGACATGGAGTTAACATTTTGCGTTAGGGAGGAAGGAGGCGAATTCCAGAGAAAAAACAAGCAACTAGCATTTGGGGAGGAAGGAGGCGAATTCCGGAGAAAAAGCAAGCAGCCAGCATAAAGGTACCGAAATCAACAATTTAGAACAGTGAAAATAACGTGGATCCTTGCATTGGGGAGGAAGGAGGTGAACCGCATTGGATAAAAGCGAGATATTGTTTCATACTCTTTCAGAGAGGAAGGTGGGGAACCACAAATATAACGTGCATCGTAGAAATTACACAAACGTCCTTATCACGGCAGAAAACGCAGAAGGTTATTATAGGTATTTCAAAAGCTTCATTTGAGGGTATTCTCATTATATAGAGATATATATTAAATTTATAAAAAAAATTCGAAACATGCACAATAGATTAAAAAACACGCGCCGTTTGCCTCACCATGCGTCATAGTTCCAAGGAGGCCTTGCGCATTTTTGCACCATGCGCCATTAATAACTATGGATGCTGCTTTGGGTGTGTTAAATCAAATGGACGATAGCATTATTAAGCTTAAAATATGTCACCAAGCCCTATACCTCTTCATATTGGAGTCTACATTGAAAGTTTCATCTAGCAAGCTATTCGTTTTAACACTTAGAAATCAATTTGGTTACTTCAAACATATTTCCACTATTTGTTAAAGTTAAGTGCATTATTATACCAGAAATTACAGAATTTGGTTGGTAATATAATGGAGAAACAATCACCCAGGCTGTTGATGAGTGAAAGTATATGCATATTCATTCGTAGATGCTCCCTCTACCTAACCAATCAATATAAACATGTTTTGTATAAATAACACCTTTAATCAACTCTAATAGAAGAATATATATTTTTCTCTAATGAGGAACAAACAATACATAGTGATCTAGTTTGATGCTGATTATTTCATCATACAGCTTTCGTCCTCTTTGATTTTAATAGAGTTAGGTCTAACCTGTTTGAATAGTGGCCAATTACAAATTGGTACCGTAGCCTTTATAGCTCAGTGGTAGAGCGCCAGTCTTGTAAACTGGAGGTCCGTAGTTCGATCCTGCGTGAGGGCAAAAATCTTCTCATTATTACTCTTCTCAATTCTTGATTGACCAAAAAGGCAGTACAATGAGAATGTTGCGGTTGGGGATCCTTCTCAGATAGAGGATATCTTTTTGCGGCGAAATGAATTGGAATAGGGTCTCAGTTAAAGAAAGAAGAATGTATTTTTACATAAAAGCCCACCATTTGCTTCCGTGATTTTATATTCTGGTGTTTTTGAAGGAAAAATATGTGACAGAGCCTGCATTCTTCTGTTTCTGATATGACTGTAACCAGGGGCAACTCCAGCCTTTACTTAAGGGATCAAAATTTGAGTGTGTTAGTTTCAATATACATTTTGAGGAAAATTTGCTTTATAGCTACTTAATAAAATAAAAAATAGCACTTTTGCATTAATTGTTTTACAGGAGTCGCGTGCTCCTTCTAAACATTGAGCTTTTGATTAGAATGAAAACCTTCTTACTTCTATTGTTTTGTTTTCTTAGAAATAAGTTAATGTTATTCAATTTTTTCACAAGTAAGAAGACAAACTACTCAATTTATCTAACCTACTCATGTCCGGTCCAGGCCGACTGAGTATAAGTCAGCTCGCAAAACAACCACGACTATATCGACTAAGTTTTTATGTATGATGATAATTTGAATCTAACCCTGACCCGTGTCAGATCTTCTACACAACTACAGGTCTAAGCCTTCTGTCGATGGATCCCCCGCGCCCAGCAATGCAGGATCAACTCATCGCAAGGCGCAAGCCTAACTCGATACATCTCTCATTGGTCGACCGACTCTTTTCGACCCGTTTTCAACCCATCCATGGACTAACCCTCTTACTCAACCAACTCTCTCTCTCTCAGCTATCTTCCAGTCTGCATAGCATGAGACCATCTCAAGCTTGACCCGTCATCAATCCAGCTCTAGTACTGCCACCTATGACCTACGCTCCGTCTCGTCTAACACATCTCGGCATGCCCTTTGCTCTCACCAGTTCTTCATCCTCCTTATGGTCTCAACAAACCAGCTCCCCGCCATCCCGCTATGTAGGCATGCGGGACCAATACGACAAGAGATACAACTAAATGTACATGTTTCCAACAATAAGTATGTTCCATTTTCTACAAGTATAGTGCAAGTATAAGCATATTTATTGCAAATCAAAGCAAAGCACACCTCTGGTACAGTTATACTGTAGACCTTCATCTCAGCCACACATTCATTTCTTTCATCAATCGTCTCTCATTAAGTTCATCAGCCAGATCAATGGCTGGGTGCACGTCACGCCTGTTTTGAAGTATAATCTTTGTCGTCTAAGCGTTAATTTTGTGACACCGCATAATTTTATGAAATTAAATAATTACGTTGAAAATGTAAAATCATAGTTTCATATAGATGGAAAATAATAAATTTTTACAAGAGTTGAAATAAGGCTTCAAGACTTACTCCATTGCATCCGAATTGTCGTTTATAGTCAAAAAACACATGTAACATGCTGATTGTGATTAAACGGGCTACAAATTAAAAGAAGTCAAACGCGGTGGATTTTTGTAATATATTAATTTCGAGATCTTAGCCTAAATTAGAATTATTTCATCCTATAAATAGAAATGAAAACCTATTCTCTGATCACACTTTAGCCTAACCTCTAATCTCCATTTTCTTTTTTATCTGTTTCTAAACTAAATCAATCCTAAATCCACCAAATAAAATCTAAATTAAAAGAATAAATATATGGTATCGATCATTGCGAAGAAAACTGAGATGGAGAAAAACAATGAACTTACAATTTTTATCATTAGGAATTGGAGGTAGGACATTGTGTAAAGAGGTGAAGAAAGGTTAAATAAAAAATATATGTATACATATAAAATGAAACTCATGTTTGAGAAGATGTAGTTTCAGGAAAAAGATGAAGAAAATAAACGAAAATGAAAAAACAACAAAAATGACGAAAGAAATGTGGTATGTATTAAATAATGATAAAGGAATGCACGGACCAGATGTACACTACCAATGAACCTATGAAATTCAAATTTTAAACTTATGTCTCATCTTTATTACTTCCCTTAACTTCCATAAACTCATAGTTACACCAATTTAATTTTATGTTAACACATGATAAATTAAAATAAATTCTCTACACCAATTTGTGTAATAAATTAAGGCAATATACAACATTAAGAACCTTTCATTTCTCTCTTTGTAGTTAGATTGGGAATTTAAACAAACATGTTAACGTTTTGATTAAACATTTTACTAGGAATGCATTAATATACATTAAACAAATATGACATCATAAATTAGGTAATATAAACAGGTGCATAATACACACACACATCTTTATCTCCACTTATAGTTCACATTCATAAAATAAAATGTATGTTACAAATCCACATAAGGAGGCTATGAACGTAAGAGTAAATTAGAAGAGCGAAGATGGAAAGACAAATTATGTTGCAATTAAAATCCAATTAAGTCTAAGTGAAAAGGAAATAGTCAAGTGTTAATCTATTTTACCCTTTTATAATCTCCTATTAACATTTAATTTAAAACTATATGAGATTTCAAACCTAAATAAACCATTTTTTTTTATATAATTGGACTTGAAACATAAGTTTATATTTAGGTACAAACATATATGCAGCAAACCAACACTAAAATTTGAAACGTGAACTGAATTAATTGGAAATAAATCGTCTGAATTAAATTTATTTCAATGTACGTCTGCAATTAACGTCTTCTCTCTTTTTAATTAAATGGCTCTAATCACATTAATTGCCATTGATTTCTAAGTTAAATTTTAAAAGAGAAATGAGACGATTCAATTCCCTTTTATAGTAACTTAATATATTGTATTGTATACAAACCAAAAACTATAATTAACATTTGTTTATATCTTATTACACTAATATTTTACAGTTATCATCCTAATTTTTCTTTAACGTAATATTTTATTTCATTTAATCGCAATAAATCCAATTATTAAAATTTAAGTTCCAATAAATTGATCTAACTTGATTTCAATCTTTTATTCGGTCAATCATTATTCTATGGACAATAGTTAACATTAGTTTATATCTTATTACATTGGTATTCTACAATTATCATCTTTTATTTATATTAACTGCAATATTTGATTACATTTATTGCAATTAATTTCCAATTTGATTTCAACAAGTTAAACAAATAGGTAATAAATAACAAATTTCACCTTTAGCTTAATTTAGTCACATTTATAAGTTGATTGTCCACATAAATATTATAATTATTTACACAACACTGATTTTTTTATCTAGTTGCAACTTGTTGCATATTATTTCACAAATTAATAAAACATTAAATTTATTTCCTCATTTACAATGTATAACCAATTATAACTCTCAATTATTAATTGGAATTACATACAAAGTAGTTATCAATTAACTTGAATTAATACTATTCCATTTTATTTTAGTCGTTTTCTTATTATTAAATCTTAAATTTTCAATTTTCCTCACATTAAAAAATCACAAATCTTATTAAATTAACTATTTTTAATTATCAAAAATTAATGATCATTACACTCCTTAATGGCAAAAATTTACAATTACTCAGTATAGAGCGAGATGGAGAAGGAGAGGGGTGTTTATAACAAACGATGTCGATCTAAATCGCTAGATTAAATAGGCGGGAGACCACCTGGCTGTTTAACTTTAATCAACAACTATCAATATAATCACTGAACCATTTCTGTAATGTCTCGAGAAAGTAATTGCTATCCCCAATCATACATAGACACGTATCATCAGCATTCGATGAGTGAATGAAAAGTCTGTCCATGCTCACAGACACAAACTTGGGGAGGGGAATAATGCTAAATATTCTCTCAAGTAACATGGGTCGGCCCACACTTAGTCCGCATCTTGGCCCGTATGGTTCAACAGCCAACATATTGGCCCGCATCCTGCCTCGTGTTTTGGTCTGCAATATTCCAACATCAGCATCTTGGCCAGCATGATTCTGAAGGCCCGCATGCTCAAAGAACGGCCCTTATTGCAAAAATCAAATCCCTCGACCGCATTATAAACACGATCCATAAGAAGACTACAATGTAATTAAAGAATAAAACAAATAGTGGCCCTACATGTGAATGACCATCCACAAGCAAGCGACCCAAGTAGCATTCCCCTCTCATACTTCGATTGAATCACATAGTGTTCTTTTCTTCATAAAGGTTCCTCACTCTTCTTTCACCTCAACTGCTTGCATCTTCTGAAGATCTCATGCCTTGACATAGCTAGCTTCGACAATAGGCGTCTGTCCGTCTATAATGCCCCTGAATTTTAATTAACATCATTCGGGATATTTAATTGGATAAATTAAATGGAATAATTTGAATAATTAGGAATATGAGATTAATAAATTCAATGGTCGTGTCTTAATGAATGAATTAAAATTTAGCTTAACTAGTTTTAGAAAGAGGAATTTTCCTAAGGGGTAAACTTGGAAATGGGGCTACATTTCTTAGTATATATATATCTTCATCTACTTTAATAAACTTTTACTTTCTCATTTATAACTCTTCACCTATATTTCGGCCGTCCATTAAAAGCTTCAGAAAGAGCAATAAATTAAAGATAAAACTAAGGAATTAAAGTTAGGAAATTTTAACCATTATAAGATTGGTTATGGGTTATACCCGATTCATGTTTGTGATTTTGGTTAGGATATAACCATTCAAACATTTGTTTGGATAAGACATAGGTGTTTTTTAATGTTAATGGGCTAATTTTTTTTAAATGGTACTGTATATACAACATATCACTGGGACAACATATCACATGTCAATAAAAGTCTGAATCACGCCACACAAGTTTCGAACTTATAACCTCTCGCACCAAAGCCGAATCACTTAAACACTGTGACAATGGTGCATGTCGTTAATGGGTCGATTAACATAGTTTATTTCGGTTTTCGTTAAATTCTGAATTATATTGATCTTCATATGCTTTGAAATTTTAATATGTTAAAATATATAATTTAAAGGATTTTTGGTTATTTTTGGGGATTTTTCCTTAGCGGTTTACTAAGGTAATTAAATTATTTATACCCAAGGTCTAAACTGAAAAATGGCTTCCGAATTGGTTAAATTCGGAGGGAAATTGCTTTTGAAAATTGTTTGGGGAAGAAGAATAGTGTTTTAAGAAAAATGTTGACGATTTAGTATTTTTTTCTATTCGAAAGTACAGGAGGAAGCCTCTTAACCAATCTGATTTAGACAAGCAAGAGAAACCATCACTTCCGTAGGCCCAAAATCTGCTTCCGACTACATAGCCCGCTTCACACTTTTGACTAAGTCGAAAGGCACCTTTTGCCTTAGTTGAAAGGTAAGCATTTACCTTTCACCTAAGTTGAAAGGTAGGAATGGTGTCAAGAAAGACGAAGGGATAGAGGCTGCTTCCTTGGCTTTCGAATGGAAATATAAATGCTTTCGAATTAATAGGTTTCGAAAGGGATCCTTCGACCCCATTTTTATAAAGAAAAATTTTATACTCAAGAAGGGGTTTCAGAGGGGATCTTCAAAAGTTTAAACCTTCAAGAGAATTGTTTTAAATGTTTTCCAAAAATATGTTTTAGAACCTTTCGACTAAGTCAAAAGGTAGGAGAGAAAAAGGAAGGGGTTGCTTCCGAGCCATCCCATTGTTTTAGGAGTTAAGTTTTTAACGCCTTTGAAAGCCATGCTTTCGAAGGAGATGTTTGCTTTCGAAGGGATGAAGTCGAAAGGGTGCTTTCGACTCAGAACTTCGAAAGGAACAAAGTCGAAGGGGAGCTTCAGATTTCGTTCTGTGTTATGTTTTATATGCCTTCGAATGGGTTATTCGAAGGAAGGGTTAAGTCGCCAGCTTATACCTTTCGACTAAGTTGAAAGATGAGCCCTCACCCTTCCGACTAAGTCAAAGGGTAGAGATGTTTTAAAAGGTTTTGGTTTCGAGAGGTTTTGGAAGGGATTACCTTTAATAATTTCGAAAGGTTTTGAGTTTTAGTGATTTCAAAAAGATTTGAGTCTCATTGCTTTCAAAAAGTTTATAAATGGTTTTATAAGGAGGATAACCTAGGCTTTCGACAAAGTCGAAAGGTGGAACCATTCGACTAGGTCGAAAATGAACTTTGCGACAAGGTCGAATGGTAGGACCTTTCGACAAGGTTGAAAGGTATGATTTTTTGATACTTTCAAACGGAAGGCTTCCGAAGGGAATAACTTTGGATGTTTATTTGCTTTCGAATGGGGCTTCATTCGAAGGGGTTTAAAGGGCCGTTTTAGCCATTTTTCCATAAGTAAATTTTTGCTTATTTGAAGGAGTTACTTCGAAGGGTTATAACATAAAATAGTTATATTTGTTTGAAAATGTAAGGGGAAATCCTTATACAAATTGGATGTTACTATAGTTATTTTAAATGGATTTGGGACGGATTGTCCTATTAAATTATAACGGATAGTCATTTTAAATTTTTTAGAGGGGAACTCTAATAGATTGATTTTAGATGGAAAATCTAATATATTGCTTTTAGATGAGATATTGAATAAATGGGTGGATGGGATATCCAATGAATATGACTTATGGCTTTATTTCATATTATGTTAAGATTAACCATTTTGGGTGCAGGAGCATAGTAAACGATTTACATGTTTTGTTTTGGATGCTAGTGAGGGGGAAACTCATTTCGCTAAGAGGCATGGTCTCACTAGCCGTCTATTTATGATAAGAGATCATATGAGATTATTCATACGAGACTTATTGTCTAACTCAAAGTTTGTGTTTCTCCATAAACACTCGGGTACTTAAAATTAATTTGAATAGTCTAAGAGTGGGAGACTTTCAGGTTTTTGGACAAAATAACCTTCCAGAGACGTGCAGGAGACGATGTTAGCTATATAGGGGCTATTTTGTGTTTTTCGCTGTGATATACTAAGAACTGTAAAGTTCATATTTATTAGTTCTCTGATCATCATAAGGGGACATCTTGATATGTCGCTCTTATCATATTTTGTACACGTATATGTAATTTGAACGTGGTTAGCGTCTGGGATTATATAATTAAATCTTAAATTGAAATTCATAAGAAATGAGAAATTTTGTTTTGTGAAGTTTAAATTTATTTATATTTTTGTGTTTGTGTTGCCAATAGTTTCAAGATTTCGATTTCGATCACTCAGAAATAACACATATGGATGACTGCATCATCCGTAGCAGTTAATTTTGAGCCTCGGAAAGCGGAATGTTACACCATCCATGATAAAAAAAGCTACGCCTGCACTGTTTCTCTAAAAAGATCATAACATAAGATATAGTATAACTAACAAAAGTGACACTCGAAAACCACTCCTTATCATTTTATTCCACTCTGGCAAAGTGCCTCGGCACAACAACTTCCTAATTTCATGTCACATATCCTTGACCAAGGCATGCTCATTTTCAGACCACCAGTTGGCAAACATTTGAGCCCTACAATTCAGTCGGCATCCTATCTAACACATATCTCAGCTGAACAACTTCATCTATGATGCAGAGCGAATTTCGGAGCACAACTCCACCATCTCGGCCATTAATCATGTATTAGAACGGCTTTAAATACATCACGACATGCATTTGAACAAGGGTTGAACGTTTAAAGCTAAAAAGGACTTATTTTCTTGTTATCATCTCTTATCATCCAAGCTATTGTGTGAGAACCAAAGTAATAAGAAATTCCTTATAATGGATGTTGATCAACTTTGATCAAACCACTCTAAATTTTGTTTCTTTTTATTTATTGCACTTTATTCTCCCATTTTCAGTGACGACCCTGACTCGACCTTCGAAAATCGGCACCGAATACAACACTCGCATTCAAATGCCGCAGATCCAAACGTCGAATCTGGTTCGCCGGAGCTTATAACACAATTAAGTAAAACAACACAGTGGAAGAAAAAGAAATGAATATCATATATAATTCCAATGAATACAATATCCGAGTATGGAACAACACTGATACAATATGATACTGAATATCAGAGACAATAAACAACAGCGGAAAAACAAAATGAACAAGCAGCGGAACCAAAACTCCAAACAGCAACTACAACTCAAATCCAATGCTCCAAATCCTACTCCAAAATCACATGCTCGAACCACCATCTCGCTTCACCAAGCTAAGCAAGACTGGTCCGTCGTCCTATTACTTCAATATCCAAAGTCTTCAAAGAATACCAAAGAGAAAACTGAAAGCTACTGAACCGATATCTATTATCTGAAAAACCCAACTCTAGACTGCCCGTGTGGAAAATAATGGGCACCCAGAGTTTATGAAGGAATAATAAACTCCGGGTCAGTCGTGGGACTGGTGTGAGCAAATAAAAAAATTTGGTCTTTTAAAACAAACAAAAGAATTTAAAACATTGAAAATCCGCAATGCTTTTTGGAAAATGAAACTACCATAAGGCCTCCCGCCACACACACAATGCAAACGCAGACTTGGAGGAGACTTCTCCTTACGATAGTCAAATATGCTTGATACGCGAAAACCATTAGATATTATTATTAGTGCATAGTGGAAAACATTTCGAAATTATAATATTAATCTTAACCAGCATAGGTACCATTATATTATGCCAGCTATAGCTACCTCTTGAGGAGGCAGGTTATACAATTGCAATCGTAGAGGGTTCGTATTGTTTCTTTGGATTTCCAACAAATGGTCAGGCTAAGGAACTTCCTGGGCCACATGGGCACGCCTATGGAGGGATGCCTCGAGAACCTAACCGGATCTCTGCCAACACAAGGCCGGGTTAACTCTATAACTAGGTAACTACTACACAAGTATGCCATCCCCTGGTCGTAACCAACCTTTATCCTGGGATTCGCCAACGACCACAAAGTAATAAATTTGCAGCAACCACATAGGTCAAATATCTGGGATCTATACCATGATACCACCTCTATCCAGAAGGAAATGAACTTACCCTCAGGGGCGCTACCCCCAAATAACCTTGCCGCATTCTTCCTGTTTGGACCATTCGGGGTTGTGAAGTTCGACGAAGTCTCGTCCACAAAGCTACGCTTTTCACAAAAGCCATGCTTTGATCAACAAATGATCAGCAGCACTTTGTATGCCACATTACCAATTTGGGAATGTATCACTGGTAACCATCAACTACATAACCTCTGAGCTCGTACATCTCAGAGAAGGGTGTTAAGCTAAGAGAATAAATCTCCGCCACCAAACAGAAATGTATTAGATAGAAAATGGTTTTACATCTCAAAGTGTAACGTCAGACACACATCCATACAAGTTCGTTCTGGGTTTGAACAGAACCAAAGGCACTTCCGAAGAAGCCCTTGAAAATCCGGATAATCCCTAATCACGTCCAGACTCCCCATCACAAAGGGTGATCAAATCTCTATACCGGGGACCAGTCGGTGCAGAGACATTCGACGGGTTATCCTTCCGTTTTCGAAAAATATCCGGTCTTCAAATGCTATCCATATACGTCGTATCATTATTCAGAATGGGTTATATGACACAAAGGTCCTCTCCCGGCTAAACCGAATAATGAGCGTAAATTTAAAATCATATGGACAATGAGATTTCAGTTAAGTCACAACTTTAAAACCCAAAGCTTTTCTTTCAAATGGTTAAACAAATTACCATTTATAAATCTTTTAAACAAAAGATTCGTCTTCAAGACCCCTTTTCAATTTAAACAAGGTTCACCAATCTTTTAAACAAAGATTCATTCATAGCTTTTCAAAACCATTTCATTTCAAATTTGATTGACTCATCTGGTCTTTAAATCAAATACTCTTTCATAGCTTTCAAAACAGTTCCCGTTTCAATATAAAAGATATACTATTTAAAATCTTCTTCAATTTCAAATTAGGGTTCAACTATCGTTTACAAAATTCAATTATAGCTTACAAAATCATCCCATTTCAAATTTGAAATCTTTTCAACATAATTGGGAAATTCTTTTCTTAAATAGAAGCTATTATTATTTGAAACTCCTCGTTTCCGTTTCGGAAAACCCGATTTTATTTGCACGAGTTAAATCCTTTTAAATATAAAACTTGGGTTAAATTTAAATTCTAACAACCATACATTTAAAATGGTTTAAAAACCCATATAACTGCCTTTTATAACTTGTATAATCTTTTACATCATCCATAGAATTTAATTTCAAATTTTGAATTCAAATTTTAAATCAAATTTCAAAACTAAGTTATTTAAAAATAACTTTGATCTTTGAAATTCCTTTTCAAAAGTCTTTTCAAATTCATCCCAATTCCATTTCAAAAATTATTTGAATTTAAAAAATTCAAATTCAAAACTATTTTAAAAATCTGTGGCTTAACTGATTTTCACGTGCAATCCATATTTGTGTGTGTAGGTGTGGTCCAGGGGTTTTACACACAATAGTGCAACAACAATCATCACATCACAGATTAAAGAGCAGTAATATCGATAAGCGGTATAAGCTATAACGCTTATCTTCATTCACAGATTCATAGATAAAGTAATTTATCAATCACAAGGATTCATTAATGTGATTCGATGTGGGTTTCGGATAACCAACTGAAATCCGACTCCCTGTCGCATCGAATTTCGAATGCCGTTTTACGGTCAAGGGTATTTACACCGAAAGCATATCACAGATATCATAGATCAATGCACAACATATTTCACATCACAGAATATTACAGTCCAGAGATAACAGTTAATGCAAGACAATACAATTATTCACAAGCAAGCATATTTTCTAATTCAAATTTGTAATTAATTTAATTAATCCAAATTAAATTAATTACTTAAGAATAAATCAACTTACCTTGCTTAACCAACCACTAATTCATTAATTAATTAATCACAATCATTTAATTAATTAATCACTTCTTAATCAACCTCATTATCAATTAATTAATCTCTATTTAATTAATTAATTAATTTTTAATTATTAGTTAATAACTCTAATTATTCATTATTAAAACTTGATTAAATAAAATTTAATCATTCCTTAATTAATTATTAATTGACCCTTAATTTATTACCCCTTTATCACCTTTATTAATTAATTATCCTTTAATTAATTTATCACATTAATTAATTACCCTTTAATTATTAAAATAAATGATTATTCTTAATCACTTAATCATCGTTAACCATAAATTAACTAGCAATTAATTTACCTTAATTAATTACTTTAGTAAATTAGAAATTAATCCACCTTTAATTATTAATTTATTTATTAGCCTTTAATTATTTTATTAATTAAGTGTTAACTGTAACTTAATTAATTCCTAATTATTTGATTAAATTTATTTCTAATAATTAATTAAAATCTTAACTTATCTAATCAATCATCTTAATTTCAAATTAATTAATCTTAACTAATTAACTTCAACCTTAATTAATTAATTCAAATCCTTAATCATTTAATTAATTAAATAATTACCATTTAATTTACCTTATTAACTTAATTTATCACAAATCAGTAAGTCTTTACTAAAACATTTCCTTATTAATGATAATTGCCATCCAAAACACATTTGAAACATTTAACTTTCTACTTTCAAATTTCATTTCAAATTTAAAATTTAACATGAAAACATTTTTACTTTAACAAAGTTTAAAACCATTTACAAATTTAATTGTTTTGAAAACCCTTTATTTTCAAAGTCTTTAATTACACTTTCTACTCAATTTATCAAAAAAAGAATAATTCAGAAATTCCTTTAGCTAATCCAGTAAAATTTAAAACTGAAATATAACAATCCCAGGAAGACCCGAGTGAAAACTCGAGGCAATCCCCCACATACACGAGCCTTGCTTCGGTTTTTCCCACAAATTTACTCGAGTGACCCAAAACTTCCATTTTAAAAAATTTCCTATGTTTTTTTCTTCTTCTACACGGTGCTTTAATATTTTACTCGAGTGATAACTCGAGCTCAAAACCCTCACGTACGATACCTACTTCGAGTCAACTCTTATTCCTGCGCGTCTGAACTCGATTTCCTTTCTTCTTCTTCCCAAATTCATCGTCCAACGTATACACACGGATACTCATTCATGTGCACAAACAACCCTGCCGTCACCGAAGAATGTTGCAACCGCCCACGAGTCAGACTTGACCTCGACAACAAACTCCACTGCCCAGATCGATGAAACAACAGTGAACACGAATTCGAGTTGAATAGAGAAATACTGGAAACACATCCATCGAAAATTCTTCCTCGTTCCGGCGCATCAGTTCACCAGCGACCAAGAAACTTCGGTAACACCTCCGCCAACCTCCCATGCTGCCTTTCCCCAAATCCCATACACTCCGATCATCCAGACGCATCACGATCATCCTACAAATTCAAGCAACCCAAAACTGATTTGAAACCCTATTCCACCTCTACGTCGCCGCCTCGACCAATTATAAATGCTTCGAGCATTTTTCCTAGGTTCATCGATCTCTAAGCTATCATCGATGCAAAGTACAACCTCAGAATCATCGGCGATCATCAGAGATTGGCGAAAATGTCAATCTCGTTCATCTTATATTTTCTCACAATTTAATAAATTAAAAATCTTGAAATGATATTCAAAAATCATTATTTTGAAATGCGAATATGTTCATATAATTGAAAATAGAAATTAGATCATTTGATTTTCCACTTTATGTTGATCATGACTGTAAATCTTCCAATTATATATTTGCTCACCAATATACTTATAATTATTTTTAATTTCTGCATTACATTATTATGATCACTTTCATTTAAAGATCGAATTCTAAAATCAATCTAATGTGAGGATTTAGATTTTTTTTTACAGGCTTCAAATCATGTCAGGTATAACAGAGGTATGTGCCTGTATGCAGTCCTATATATATTTATGTATATATATGATATTTAGATCCATTCAACATATTTCACAACATCATAAATCCATCCATCATCACAGAACATAGATAAAAAAAATTGGTTTTAAAAGTCTGCTCACCTGTTATTGAAGAAGACAGAGAACAAATTTGGAAAACCTAGAAAATGCAGAGCTTTTGAAAACTGTTTCTAAAACTTGCATTTGATTTTATTTTCTGATCTTGAAGCTTAAAAGTTGCATTTGATTTCTGATTAAACTTTTGGTGAGAGAATTCCAGGTTGTAGCTTGTTGAACTGATTGCAGTTTTGTTTTTCCTTTCTTTTTTGTTTTTTTTCCTGTTTTGACTTGGGTTTGATTTCCAGATTTTTTGATCAAGCTTTGATTTTTTTTGAACTTGCTTCAGTTTTGCTGATGATTCAATTTCCAGGTTTTGATCTGTTTTTTCTAAAATCTGCTTTTTGATCCCTGGTTGAAGTTTGAGAAAACATGCATTTGTTGAAGTTTTGGTTTTGCTACTGATTTTGATTTTGTTTTAGCTTTTGAATTGAAGAAGAAAATAGGCAGTTTTCTTACTATCTTCTATTATGTATTTCTGATTTAAATTAAAAGAAAATTTCAACTTGCCACTTGTTAGTTTAAGCCTTAATGTTTTTTTACACTTGGTCATACATGTTTTAAAACAATTTACACTTGTTAAAATGGGTACTTTTTATGTTTTTAACCTTGTTTTATTTTAATTTACAACTTTGTTTACATATTTAAATTTACGTTAAAATCCCTTTATTAATAGTTTACAAATGTTGAAACAATTATTTAATACCTTCTTATGTATTATTTATACTTATACTAATTAAAATTTTAAACCTTATTTTAAATTAATTCATGCATTTGCATTTAAACTTTATTTTATTTTTATTTTATTTACAAATCATGTTTTATTTACAAATCATGTTTTAACTTAAATTATGAAATTATATCTCCGCTCTATCATCATTATGTGATATGTAAATGTTCTTTTACATTTTTCATTCATGAATATACAACTATATTTTTTATATGTTCCACTGGTTTAAATCTTTTTATCAAATCTAATTTTATATTCAAATCTAATTTTACATTTTTAATTGAAATTCAAAATTTAATATATAATCAATTTGTACTTTTAAATGAATAAATAATCAAATTCTTTTTTTATAAATATATCTTTATATTCCAATTTGATTTCAAATCCATAAATTTTATTTACAATCTCTTGATATATTTGTTCATTCAAATTTTCAAATTAATTAGATTCCAATATATTAACATTTGAACTTCAAATTCACATTTTCAGATTATATTTAAAATTAACATCTATAAACAACTAATATTTATTTTGAAAAACTTTATTGAATTCACAAATTAATTTGAAAAATTAATTCAATTATCAAATTAGACTAGCTAAAATCCGGGGATGTTATGATTCCCACCTTAGAAAATTTCATCCTCGAAATTTAAAAGTAGGGAGACAATAAGGAATGAATTCACAAAGATAGAGAGACAGTTTCCATATCAAACTGGGTATCTATTTTGCATTTGGCTTACCAAATTAGAATATCACTAATGGATACAAGAACGAAGCAAGATACCCGGGTCATCAAATCTACAAATATATAGAGGTATTGATTAGTTCGAAAGATAACTAACCACTCGTAGAATATATTTGGACCCAACAGAATAAACAGATATATGGATGCAATCCAAAACTTTTAGTTTAAACAACCAAAATATACCTATCAATCATAGCAACCAAGCAAACAATTCATCCAAATAAACAATTCTGACCCATCTGGAGTTTGTGTCCCATTAAAATATATCAAAGTTTCTTCCTGGAGCTGCCAGGAATCATCAAAGAATTGAAAAAATGAATCAAAGGAGATTGATAGAGAAAGTTGTTTTCTGCTATTGCAGGGTATCGATCATTTGTAGTCGTACTCCCCTGTCCCCTATCTCGTCCTCTTCTCGCACTCATACTCACTATCAATGGATAGTAAGAGAATTTATTGAGGCATTCGAACAGATATCTTAGGGATATATTCATTCTAGGGTATACTTCACCCTATCTCTAATGAGCTACTTAATGTGTTATACTCCTGAGCTAAAGTTTTAACCTTCAGCTCTGGTACCAATTGTGACGACCTTGACTCGACCTTCGAAAATTGGCACCGAATACAGCACTCGTACTCAAATGCTGCAGATCCAAACGTCGAATCTGGTTCGCCGGAGCTTACAACACAATTAAGTAAAACAACACAGCGGAATAAAAAGAAATGAATATCATATAAAATTCCAATGAATACAATATCCAAGTATGGAACAACACTGATACAATATGATACAGAATATCAGAGACAATAAACAACAGCGGAAAAACAAAATGAACAAGCAGCGGAACCAAAACTCCAAATAGCAACTGCAACTTAAATCCAATGCTCCAAAGCCAACTCCAAAATCACAAGCTCGAACCACCATCTCGCTTCACCAAGCTAAGCAAGACTGGTCCGTCGTCCTAACCAGATACTTCAATATCCAAAGTCTCCAAAGAATACCAAAGAGAAAACTGAAAGCTACTGAACCGATATCTACTATCTGAAAAAACCCAACTCTATACTGCACGTGTGGAAAATAATGGGCACCCAGAGTTTAGGAAGGAACAATAAACTCCGGGTCAGTTATGGGACTGGTGTGAGAAAACGAAAAAATTTGGTCTTTTAAAACAAACAAAAGAATTTAAAACATTGAAAATTCGCAATGCTTTTTGGAAAATGAAACTACAATAAGGCTTCTCGCCACACACACAATGCAAACGCAGACTTGGAGGAGATTTCTCCTTATGATAGTCAAATATGCTTGATATGCGAAAACCATTTGATATTATTATTAGTGCATAGTGGAAAACATTTCGAAAGTATAATATTAATCTTAACCAGCATAGGTACCATTATATTATGCCAGCTATAGCTACCTCCTGAGGAGGCAGGTTATACAATTGCAATCGTAAAGGATTCGTATTGTTTCTTTGGATTTCCAACAAATGGTCAGGCTAAGGAACTTCCTGGGCCACATGGGTACACCTCTGGAGGGATGCCCCGAGAACCTAACCGGATCTCTGACAACACAAGGTCGGGCTACCTCTATAACTAGGTAACTACTACACGAGTATGCTATCCCCCGGTCGTAACCAACCTTTATCCCGAAATTCGCCAACAACCACAAAGTAATAAATTTACAGCAACCACATAGGTTAAATATCTGGGCTTCATACCATGATACCACCTCTATCCAGAAGGAAATGAACATACCCTCAGGGGGCGCTACCCCCAAATAACCTTGCCGCATTCTTCCTGCTTCAACCATTCCGGGTTGTGAAGCTCGACGAAGTCTCGTCCACAAAGCTACGTTTTTCACAAAAGCGATGCTTTGATCAATAAATGATCAGCAACACTTCGTATGCCACATTACCAATTTGGGAATGTATCACTGGTAACCATAAACTACATAACCTCTGAGCTCGTACGTCTCAAAGTGTAAGAGTATAAATCTCCGCCACCAAACAGAAATGTATTTGATAGAAACCGGTTTTACATCTCAAAGTGTAACGTCAGACACACATCCATACAAGCCCGTTTCAGGTTCGAAAAGAACTGAAGGCACTTCCGAAGAAACCCTTGAAAATCCGGATAATCCCTAATCACGTCTAGATTCCCCATCACAAAGGGTGATCCAATCTCTATACCGGGGACCAGTCGGTGCAGAGACATTCGACGGGTTATCCTTTCGTTTTCGAAAAATATCCGGTCTTCACCAATGGTCTTCAAATGCTATCCATATACGTCGTATCATTATTCGGAATGGGTTATAAGAAACAAAGTTCCTCTCCCGGCTAAACCGAATAATGAGCGTAATATTTAAAATCATATGGATAATGGGATTTCAGTTAAGTCACAACTTTAAAACCCAAAACTTTTCTTTCAAATGGCTTGACAAATTACCATTTATAAATCTTTTAAACAAAAGATTCATCTTCAAGACCCCTTTTAAATTTAAACAAGGTTCACCAATCTTTTAAACAAAGATTCATTCATAGCTTTTCAAAACCATATCATTTCAAATTTTATTAACTCATCCGGTCTTTAAATCAAAGACACTTTTCATAGCTTTCGAAACAGTTCCCGTTTCAATATAAAATATATACCATTCAACATCTTCTTCAATTTCAAATTAGGGTTCAACTATCATTTACAAAATTCAATTATAGCTTCCAAAATCATTCCATTTCAAATTTGAAATCTTTTCAACATAATTGGGAAATTCTTTTCTTAAATAGAAGCTATTATTATTTGAAATTCCTCGTTTCCGTTTCGGAAAACCCGATTTTATTTGCATGAGTTAAATCCTTTTAAATATAAAACTTGGGTTAAATTTAAATTCTAAAAACCATACTTTTAAAATGTTTAAAAACCCATATAACTACCTTTTATAACTTGTATAGTCTTTTACATCATCCATAGAATTTAATTTCAAATTTTGAATTCAAATTTTAAATCAAATTTCAAAACTAAATTAAGTTATTTAAAAATAACTTTTATCTTTGAAATTCCTTTTCAAAAGTCTTTTCAAATTCATCCCAATTCCATTTCCAAAATTATTTGAATTTAAAAAATTCAAATTCAAAACTATTTTAAAAATCTGTGGCTTAACCGATTTTCATGAGCAATCCATATTTGTGTGTGTAGGTGTGGTCCAGGGGTTTTACACATAATAGTGCAACAACAATCATCACATCACAGATTAAAGTGCAGCAATATCGATAAGCGGCATAAGCTATAACGCTTATCTTCATTCACTGATTCATAGATAAAGTAATTTATCAATCACAAGGATTCATTAATATGATTCGATGTGGGTTTCGGATAACCAACTGAAATCCGACTCCATGTCACATCGAATTTCAAATGCCGTTTTACGGTCAAGGGTATTTACACCGAAAGCATATCACAGATATCACAGATCAATACACAACATATTTCATATCACAGAATATTACAGTCCAGAGATAACAATTAATGCAAGACAATACAATTATTCACAAGCAAGCATATTTTCTAATTCAAATTTGTAATTAATTTAATTAATCCAAATTAAATTAATTACTTAAGAATAAATCAACTTACCTTGCTTAACCAACCATTAATTAATTAATTAATTAATCACAATCATTAATTAATTAGTCACTTCTTAATCAACCTCATTATCAATTAATTAATCTCTATTTAATTAATTAATTTTTAATTATTAGTTAATAACTCTAATTATTCATTATTAAAACTTGATTAAATAAAATTTAATCATTCTGTGAGGAACCGGTTCTTCGACTTACGAAAACCGACATCAATACGTCCACTGTATCAACTGCCGAGCAATCGAAGGCTGGAAAACCGAACCCTTAGGGTTTAAGAAAAAGAAAAGGTAGAAGAAGTGAGAAAAAAATGGAACAGAACAATATTAGAATCTCACAATCGCAGCGGAACAACATATAATAGATAAATGAATAATCTTTAAACAAAGAACTATATCAGTTATTACATTACATTACATCATACTACATTACATTACATCATCAGAGTGTACAACAAAAAAAACAAAAAAAAGCGGAAAATAAATACTATATACTAGCGAATACGCCAATTCATCCAGCTTGCCTCCAGCAACTCCTGAATTCCAGAATATCCTGATAGCCTAACTCTAGACTTCCCGTGTGGAAATTGGTGGGCACCCAGAGTTTAGGAAGGAAAACAACAAACTCCGAGTCAGTCATGTGATTGGTGTGAGAACTAAAACAGTTTATCTTTAAAACAAAGAATAGGATAATTTTAAAATAGATTCGCAATGCTTTTTAGAAAATGAGACTACCATAAGGCCTCCTGCACACACACATAATGCAAACGCAGAATCGGAGGAGATTTCTCCTTATGATAGTCAAAGATGCTTGATACGCATTAAAAAGAAACATTTGATATTATTACTAGTGCATAGTGCATTTCGAAAGTAAAGATATAAATCTTAGCCAGCATAGGCATTCCGCACTTATGCCTACTATAGCTACCATCCAAACAGTGGGCGCGCCACCATAAGTGAATGATAGGTTGTACAACTAAAACCGTACAAGATCGTATTGTTTCTTTGGATTTCCAATAAATGGTCAGGCCAAGGAACTTCCCATTGCCACATGGGTATGCCTCTGGAAAGACGACCCGAGAACCTAACCGGATCTCTGCCAACACAAGGCCGGGTTACCCCTAACTGGGTAACTACTGACACGAATATGTCATTCCCCGATCGTAACCGATCTATATCCGAGGATCCTTGATTTCCAACAACCACAAAGCAATAAATTTGCAGCAACAACATAGGTTAAGTATCTGGGCTCCATACCATGATACCACCTCTATCCAGAAGGAATGACATACACTATAGGGGTGCTACCCCCTAATAACCTTGTCGCATCCTTCCTGTTTTGACCATTTCCGAGGTGTGAGGTCCGACGAAGTTTCGTCCACAAAGCCACGCTTTATACAAAAGTTGTGCTTTGATCATCAAATGCTCAACAGCACTTCGTACGCCACATTACCAATTTTGGAATGTATCACCAGTAACCATCAACTACATAACCTTTAGGGTGTTAAGCTAAGAGAATAATTCTCTGCCACCAACAGAAATATATTTGATAGAAACCAGCTTTACATCTCAATGTGTAACGTCAGACACACATCCATACAAGTCCGTTCCGGGATCGAAAGGAACCGAAGGCACTTACAATGAAGTCCTTGCAATCCGGATATTCACTAATCACGACCGGACTTCCCATCACAAAGGGTAATAAATTTCTATATCGGAGATCAGCCGATGTAGAAACATTCGACGGTAATCCTTCCGTTTTCACAAATATCCGGTCTTCAACACTGGTCATCAAATGCAATCCATAACGACGTATCACATATTCGGAATGGGTTATACGACCCCAAGGTCCTTTCCCGACTAACCCGAATAGTGAGAGCTTATTCAAAAATAAGTGTAGCATTCAAATTCAAGCAATCACAACAAATACCTATTTAAAGGTAAATATTGATAGTCGGTTATTTAACTATCAATAGGCATGCTCAACATCACCAGATTCCAAATAATTTCCCAAATTATTTATTTTCCAAAAATATCTTTACAAGATATATAATTTCCACACTTCAAAAATAAATCAATATTTATTTTTAAACAAATTCCCTTTCTTTTATAAATTCCATAGTGAATTTACATTTCCAAAATATCTATGAATATACGATTTTCAAATCGATTTCTAATATTCATTTTCAATTTATCTTTAAAAGATGTAATCTCAAATATTTAACTTCGCATTGGAAAACTTTTCCATACTTATCTAATAATAAGTAATTCACAGATCCATTTATTTTCAACACTTGGAAAATATTCAATATACTTAAAATCGAAATTAAGTATATATTTCATTCTTTAAACAAAATGTGCGCTTAAACACATTTATTTGAGTCAAAATGAATGTTGCGTAAAACATCGTTAAGACGACCCAAAATCACTAGTATAGGGATTCGAAATTTAGATAGATATATAAATCCCAATACCATATAAAAAAGATTTCCTTTCGGAAATTGTTTACTATAACAACAGTGTTATAGTCCATCATTTCCTTATTTCTCGAAAACGTCTATTTCAACAATGAATGTTGAAATCTTGTGTTCGATACTTAATGCATTTTAAAACAACTTCAAATCATTTTAATTTTATTTAAAATATCACTTCCCCAAAACACTTTAATATATTATTCACTGTCCGAAAATCGTGAATATTCTTCGTTAACCAAATTCAACATTTTTCTACATATTTTGTTTAAAGGATTATCCACCGTCCAAAATCGTGAATATATCTCCTTTAAAAATCTAAAATAATTGACTTATCAAAATAAGTCGGTTTCGGATTTATAAAACAATGTTTATAAATCCCCATTTATATTTTTATAAGGACTTCAATTTATAAGATTTAAAAATCTTACTACTTATAAAATTCCATTTATAAACTCATTTTCAGCATTAACAGAACTTCTTTTATAATTCCATTTATTTCGATTTATAAAATATATATTTTATAAATCTCATCTATAAACCATTTATACTTATTCGAAAATCTCAATTAAAATGCCAAAATCCGATTTATAAGTTAATTTCTTATAAATTTTTTATTTTACAAAAAATCAATTCATTTTATAATTTCACAATTTATAAATCTATAAATTTTATTCACTTGTGAAATCCATTTATACTTCATTTTAACACTTATAAAAACTCATTTTGTTATTCCTAAATTTTTATTTATAAATATTAATCTTAGAAATATTTTATATAAACCGTTTATAATGGTTCAAAAATCTCAATTTAAATAAACCAATCCTTTTAATAATTTACAAAACGTTATTTAAAACTTATATAACTCCAAAAACATACTTAAGTACTATTTTCCAAAAATATAACTTTTATAACAATAAAATTATAATGTTTGTTTATTTTAACAATTCAAAATTTAATAAAACGTATACTTTCAAAAATCACTTTAAAATTCTTTTTAAAATCAAAATCATTATATTAAAACTCCAAAAATGGATCCGATGATGCAACAACACCAAATAGTCAATCACGACATCCAAATATCATATATCGATAATATAATCAACAAACATCACAATATTTGTAATCAAATAAATACTGGTGAGGAATCCAGTTGGATCCCTCCAACCTGTTTCCCTGCATCCAAAGATGTTAGCACAATACCGATTCCGTTCCAATACCGAATATCACGGTATATAGGATTTATAAAATATTATCCGTTATTATGCGGCGCAATAGGGTATCATCCGCTATATAATGCGGGAAAATCAACTCCAAGTATATATATAATACCAATTCCAATCTAGGTGGAACTATCGCGGTATATGTTTTTAATAAATAACCTCCGCGTACTAACGGCGCATAATGTCTATTTTAACAATCAATAGATAACAATCATCATTCAAACATACAATCAAGAAATTTTAAATATAACTATTTAAAATTTAAATCGAAACAATTCGATTGAGTGAGAAGTTCTCACCTTGATTTCAATTCCGTTCCAGCGTTTTATTTTGAATAAAATTAAACACGCGTTTAATTTTACCCGAAATTCTCACTAACTCCAAACGACTCCAATCCAATTCCATAGCGTAGCGTTCGTCCATACGAACCCAACGCAACTTGTTTCGTGCATTTTCGACCTCCTAGCGAAAAGTTATACTTGTTTAAAGTTTACACGAATTATAAATATAATAAATTACAATTTCTTTATTTATTTTTTACCCTAAACAATCAGGGCCGCTCGTTCCAGCTTGATGCAATCTCGGCCATTCGCCTTTTCTTCTCCCCCTCCAGGAAAACGCGACTGAGAAACCCACCCAAGCCGCCGTTTTAACCTAATCAACACAACCACCATACTCCGTTTGACGACGATCAGAACCCATGGTTTCGAAGCCCACGCCTTGTCGCACCATCCCCCAGAACGCGCGCGAGCTCGGCCTCGGCATGGCCGTGAATTTTTTCGCGCAAACTAAAGATGAACGTGGCCCCACAACGACCACTACGACGATCTTCACGTCGACCCACCGTATGGATCTAAAGTACTCGACGAGTGCTACAACATTGTAGTTGAACACTTTTCGTAATTGCTTACGGATTGAGAGAGATTGAGGAGAAAAGAAATGAAAATTCTGGCCGTTGATTATATTGGCCGGCTGCTAGGGTTAGAAACCCTAGTTTCTTCTTGTTTTGTGAAAAATGAGAAAATAGGGGGCTTTTATAGAAAAATAGCCAAAACACTATTCATTTCCAATTTTTCGAACTCTGGATCTCGCACGATGACCGGCGTTTATAGGGTTTATCCCATGTTCCAAACAAAATGGAACGTGTTTCGGAGGCCAATTCGATCATCTGTGCGAGTTACGGCAATAAACGATCAATTTTAAATTAAATTGATTAAACGAATTTTTATGCGTTTTGGCTCGCCCCGGACAAACGGTAAATCCGATTGACACGAAATTTGAAATCTTACAATAATATCACATTACGGATCCGATAAAACTGGTTTTGTCGAAATCCGAGACTGTTTGAAAAATGACTATTTTAACTCGTCAATTAAATATTAAAATATTCAATTTTCACAAATTAACTTTTAATTCGATTCTAAAAGTTCCATAACATCATTCTAACTCCAATATGATAAAATAAAATTTTAAAAATCATTTTCGATCATATTAAACCCAATTTCCAATTATTTCTGTATTTTCAACCATTAAATTATCGATTTAATTATTCAACTAAATCCAATTATTCGAAATAAAATTTATTCGACTGTTTAATTTCACTTATTAATATTTAAAATCAATTAAATATACAAATTTTAATTAACAGAAATTCTGGGTCGTTACACATTCCTTAATTAATTATTAATTAACCCTTAATTTATTACCCATTTATCACCTTTATTAATTATAATAATTATCCTTTAATTAATTTATCACATTAATTAATTACCTTTAATTATTAAAATAAATGATTATTCTTAATCACTTAATCATGTTAACCATAAATTAACTAGCAATTAACTTACCTTAATTAATTACTTAATAAATTAGAAATTAATCCACCTTTAATTATTAATTTATTTATTATACTTTAATTATTTTATTAATTAAGTGTTAACTGTAACTTAATTAATTCCTAATTATTTGATTAAATTAATTCCTAATCATTAATTAAAATCTTAACTTATCTAATTAATGACTTCAACCTTAATTAATTAATTCAAATCCTTAACCATTTAATTAATTAATTAATTATCCATTTTAATTTACCTTATTAATTTAATTTATCACAAATCATTAAGTCTTTATTAAAATATTTCCTTATTAATGATAATTGCCATCCAAAACACATTTAAAACATTTAACTTTCTACTTTCAAATTTCATTTCAAATTTCATTTCAAATTTAAAATTTAACATGAAAACAATTTTACTTTAACAAAGTTTAAAACCATTTACGAACTTAATTGTTTTGCAAACCCTTTATTTTCAAAGTCTTTAATTACACTTTCTACTCAATTTATCAAAAAAAGAATAATTCAGAAATTCCTTTAGCTAATCCAGTAAAATTTAAAACTGAAATATAACAATCCCAGGCAGACCCGAGTGAAAACCCGAGCCAATCCCCCACATACACGAGCCTTGCTTCGGTTTTTCCCACAAATTTACGCGAGTGGCCCAAAACTTCCATTTTAAAAAAATTCATAAGTTTTTTTTTCTTCTACACGGTGCTTTAATATTTTACTCAAGTGATAACTCGAGCTCAAAACCCTCACGTACGATACCTACTTCGAGTCAACTCTTATTCCTGCGCGCCTGAACTCGATTTCCTTTCTTCTTCTTCCCCAAATTCATCGTCCAACGTATACACACGGATACTCATTCACGTGCACAAACAACCCTGTTGTCACCGATGAATGTTGTGATCGCCCACGAGTCAGACTTGACCTCGACAACAAACTGCACTGCCTAGATCGACGAAACAACAGTGAACACGAATTCGAGTTGAATAGCGAAATATTGGAAACACATCCATCGAAAATTCTTCCTCATTCCGGTGCCTCAGTTCACCAGCGACCAAGAAACTTTGGTCACACCTCCGTCGACCTCCCATGCTGCCTTTCCCCAAATCCCATACACTCCGATCATCCAGAGGCATCGCGGTGACCCTACAAATTCAAGCAACCCAAAACTGATTCGAAACCCTATTCCACCTTTACGTCGCCGCCTCGACCAATTATAAATGCTTCGAGCATTTTTCCTAGGTTCATCGATCTCTAAGCTATCATCGATACAAAGTGCAACCATAGAATCATCGGCGATCATCAGAGATCGGCGAAAATGTCAATCTCGTTCATCTTATATTTTCCCACAATTTAATAAATTAAAAGTCTTGAAATTATATTCAAAAATCATTATTTTGAAATGCGAATATGTTCATATAATTGAAAATAGAAATTAGATCATTTGATTTTCCACTTTATGTTGATCATGACTGTAAATCTTCCAATTTTCAAAATATTTGCTCACCAATATACTTATAATTATTTTTAATTTCTGCATTACATTATTATGATCATTTCAATTAAAGATCGAATTCTAAAATCAATCTAATGTGAGGGTTTGGATTTTTTTTTTCAGGCTTCAAATCATGTCAGGAATAACAGAGGTATGTGCCTGTATGCAGTCCCATATATATTTATGTATATATATGATATTTAGATCCATTCAACATATTTCACAACATCATAAATTCCATCCGTCATCACAAAACATAGATAAAAAAAATTGGTTTTAAAAGTCTGCTCACCTGTTATTGAAGAAGACAGAGAACATATTTGGAAAACCTGGAAAATGCAGAGCTTTTGAAAACTGTTTCTAAAACTTGCATTAGATTTTTTTTTTCTGATCTTGAAGCTTAAAAGTTGCATTTGATTTTTGATTAAACTTTTGGTGAGAGGATTCCAGGTTGAAGCTTGTTGAACTGATTGCAGTTTTGTTTTTGTTTTTTTTTTTTTTTCTGTTTTGACTTGAGTTTGATTTCCAGATTTTTTTGATCAAGCTTTGATTTTTTTTTTGAACTTGCTTTAGTTTTGCTGATGATTCAATTTCCAGGTTTTGATCTGTTTTTTCTAAAATCTGCTTTTTGATCCCAGGTTGAAGTTTGAGAAAACATGCATTTGTTGAAGTTTTGGTTTTGCTACTGATTTTGATTTTGTTTCAGCTTTTGAATTGAAGAAGAAAATAGGCAGTTTTCTTACTATCTTCTATTATGTATTTCTGATTTAAATTAAAAGAAAATTTCAACTTGCCACTTGTTAATTTAAGCCTTAATGTTTTTTTACACTTGGTGATACATGTTTTAAAACTATTTACACTTGTTAAAATGGGTACTTTTTATGTTTTTAACCTTGTTCTATTTTAATTTACAACTTTGTTTACATATTTAAATTTATTTTAAAATCCCTTTATTAATAGTTTACAAATGTTGAAACAATTATTTAATACCTTCTTATGTATTATTTATACTTATACAAATTAAAAATTTAAACCTTATTTTAAATTAATTCATGCATTTGCATTTAAACTTTATTTTATTTTTATTTTATTTACAAATCATGTTTTAACTTAAATTATGAATTTATATCTTCACTCTATCATAATTATGTGATATGTAAATGTTCTTTTACATTTTTCATTCATGAATATACAACTATATTTTTTATATGTTCCAATGTTTTAAATCTTTTTATCAAATCTAATTTTATATTCAAATCTAATTTTACATTTTTAATTGAAATTCAAAATTTAATATATAATCAATTTGTACTTATAAATGAATAAATAATCATATACTTTTTTTATAAATATATCTTTATATTCCATTTGATTTCAAATCAATATATTTTATTTACAATCTCTTGATATATTTATTCATTCAAATTTTCAAATTAATTAGATTCCAATATATTAACATTTGAACTTCAAATTCACATTTTCGAATTATATTTAAAATTAACATCTATAAACAACTAATATTTATTCTGAAAAACTCTATTAAATTCACAAATTAATTTCAAAAATTAATTCAATTATCAAATTAGACTGGCTAAAATCCGGGGATGTTATAGATTCCCCCCTTAGAAAATTTCGTCCTCGCAATTTGAAAGTAGGGAGACAACAAGGAATGAATTCAAAAAGATAGAGAGACAGTTTCCATATCAAACTGGTTATCTATTCGGCATTTGGCTTACCAAATTAGAATATCACTAATGGATACAAGAACGAATCAAGATGAAACTAACAGATCATTGACTTCCATTTTTCAGGTATTAGGATTTGATCTCATGTCGCTTTCGTATGGTGGCATGCTGGCCCCAGCCGGCAACAAACATGTTGTACAGTTCGTTGCCTCCGTTGATATTTTTTTCCTTTTCTTTATATTTTTAAATCTCCCGCTTTTTTTATTACTTTAATGAATTCTCAAACAGCACCAAAATTTATAACCTAAACATGATTGCGTTTGGGCGCCAATTTTCCTTAAATATCTATTCTTATTTTTAACAATCATAAAGTACGTATGCAGGTAATAAGCAAATACACTTTAGAAAAACGCCGAGTACACTTTTCTTAGGGAGAATGAATTTGCATTTGTGCTATCTTATTAATGGAAAGTGATAAATTGAAAGAGGAAATTGGTTGAACATGACGTGGCTGATTTTACAACGAACAGAAATATGGTATTTAAACGGGTTATTTGCGTGGTACGTTTGAACTGGAAAGTTGAGTGAACGAAAAAAACGTTTGTGTACTGCAAATGGAAAATTTATAAAGTGTTTCGACAATCATTGAATTTTGTTATTTCTGCTATCTAATCTTAAAAGGCATACAAAATCTGTTTGGATTAACAACCCTACCGATTCTCATATTCTTCAGTGATGTACGTTCCTCTTTTCACTGCTAGGTACAAATATGTTTTCAACGATGTTAACAACACCGTAAACGATCTGCTTGAATTCATTGTGCTTAATTATAGAGCTAACACATCATTTACGTCTACTTAGTTGTAGATCAATAGTTATAACCCATGAGTATACCTTATATTTGTAAGTTGAGCAACAAGAATAGTAGTATTGATTTCAGAACTATATGCATAGCAGAAGAAAATGATAAACTATAATAGCTACATACATCTTCCATGCCAACTGCATTAGTTGATCACCCAGCAGCAGTGGTCAGATGAAACTAAACTGAAAATAGAACAATAAAATAATTATAATTAAAAATTATAATACATACAGTCAACACGTTTTTTTACAACCAATTGTTATGTCCAATTGAAACTCCATTTTGCAACTATGGTCTATGGTTTATTTTAATGTTTGCATCTCCATTAAATGCATAAAAGTTGCATTGGCAATCAAACTGCGAAGATATGTACACTATTTTCACAGGCTCCCAGCCTCTATAAAAGCATGCACATAGTGTATTATTAATCATAAGCAAGAAAAAGGTACCCCTCCAATTAAAATTAATAAACCATGGCTCAACTTCTGAACATGCAAATTCAAACAAAGACTGGTGATCCATCTCTACCAGCATCCAGTAAACATAATGCCAGTCTTTCTCTTTCAAAGAAAAAGTTGACCATTATTTACAGGAACAAGAGGGAGCGAGAGGTCAAATACTCATATTGCATACTCTGATAGCCAAAATACTGAACCTATATCCCAACCACGGACAATAGTAGTTCCACTTGAAGTTGATATACATACAAAGGTCTATGTTCACTGACGAATTTAAATTCGGTGTTGCATCTTTCTACATATCAGGTATGTTTTTTTAGTTTATTTATTGTGTATAGATATGTAGAGAGTGCGCGCGCGCACGTGTTATGGTTTTAGGTGGAGGAAGAGGACCTAGTATTTGGGACACTTTCACACACCAATGGCCTCATATGCTAAACAAATAATTTGAAGCCTCATAAAATCTATTGGAAGAATAACTTCCAGGCAATTTTTCTCTAAGTTAAAGAATTATATTCTCGACTAGAAGTTGATGCATCAATTGATAACAAAGTGTCCGTTTGGCAACAAACTTCTTAAAAAGAGTCTCAACTAGTAACTGTTAGGTAGTTTTAAATGTTTAAGTTATAGGTAGAAGTGTGTGGATGTGATTTGGATTTCAAGTTAAAATAAAAAAAATAACTTGGTCAAAACTACTCATGAAATTTGTTCATAACTTCAAAATGGTTGCTTCTCACATTTTTACTTCCAAGTGACTTTTGTAAACCACTTACAAGAAGTTGCCAAACAATAAAATTGGATTAAATTACTTAAAAGTAGTTTTGATAACTTATAAGTAGGTGTCAAACATGCGTTAAATAAAATAATTAAATAAAAAAATCTTGCTTATATTTTTAACTTTTGGAAATGATGTGCTACAAGGGATCAATAAGTGGGAGATGGTGTTAGAGATCCTTCGAATTAAGATATAGAATTAAAGTCCCACATTGGAAAAAAATAAAAGAGTTGTACATATTTATATATCATTTCTCATCAATGAATATTGGCTCTTCAAGTTAGATAATTTTGTACGAATGGGAGGACCTATATGACCACACTTTAACATACACGGTCACCCGCTCGTATCAGGTCGAGTCCAATAAGACTGGACTGTGGTACATTTTTGTTGAACAAAAATAAACACTTTTCTGTTTAAATTTAATTGCAAAATAATTGTTGCTGAATTTCCATCAGACATGACTATTGCAAATAGCGTTGCAAATAACTGCTTGGTTCAAACGTACAAACACGACCTTTCGAAGAGGAATGACTGTTGCAGAAGAAGACTACAAAAGGGGAGAATACTGATTACATTCTCACTCCTTTTTCCAATCATCTTCTTGCCCTTTGTTATGTTCTTAAAACCAACCAAATCTCATACCACAGAGTTATCATACTCATCACAATCTCGTACAAAACATCATCTGTTGTATCTTGGAAGACTCAAAAAGTCTTAAGGAAATTGTTAGGAAAACCTCTCAGACGAAATTTCCTATGATCGGTTAGATCGTTTTGTTTATACTATTTCTGCATTGCATTGTCTTTTGTTGTATCAATTCATGTTCTCTTTTCTACACATTGTTATCACTGCACTCTTATAATTGTGTTTGTGCATCTTTGTGCACAAAATATGTGCATCTGTGAGCATTGATTATCGCTATTTATTACTGTTTTTGTAATTAAGGATTTACATCTTAAGACTTTTTAGTTTTTACTGAAACAGAAATGACAACAATTGAGTTATTAGCAAAAACTGCTGCTCACAATAGAGCTGATCCAATTCAAAAGAAATGGTGATGATTTTCAAACTTGGCAAAATCAAATGTTGTTCTATCTAACTACGCTAGATCTGCAAAGATATCTCGAAGAGGAAAAACATGTGCCAAAATTAGACGAAACAAAAGAAACACACAAAGATGTGTTTCAAGCTGTTGATGCATGGAAAGATTCAGATTTTCTATGCAAGAATTACATTCTAAACTGTCTGAACAAGATGTTGTACAAAGTGTATCAGTCTCATCAGACAACAAAGGCTCTCTAGGATGCACTAGCCACAAAATACAAGACATGGAATGTCAGTCTGAAGAAATTCATTGTAGACAAATTAATGGACTAGAATATGATAAACTCCAAACCTTTGACTACTCAACTGCATGAACTACAAATTATCGTTCATAAACTTGAATCAGAAGGCCATATAGTTGAAGACTCGTTATTGGTTGAAGAAATAACAGGAAAGCTGCCTCCATCATGGAGATACTACCTCAACTATCTGAAGCATAAAAAGAAGAAGATTTCTTTACAAGACCTCGTCGTTAGATTGAAGATAGATGCAGGAAACCGCAGGATTACACAACAAAGAATGAGCAGGCATTTGTTACAGAATGGTCAAAAAAGAAAGGACAATTCAACAAAAACAAAAGGAAGAATTTCTCACAGAAGAGGGAAGCGCCAGAAAAAAGAAATTCAACGAAAATAAGCAGTTCAATAAATTTAATGGCAACTATTGGGTTTGTGGCAAGACGAGACACACCGCTAAAGCTACAAACACAAGAAGGAGAACAATTTAGAGGCAAATATGATGGACAACATGGAAGTGCATGATTATATCATGGTATTCATTGATGATTATACATGGTATTGCTGTGTATATCTTTTTATCATATTTGCCTACTAGAGGTGGATAAAAATTATTTTATCATATTCATTGATGATTATACATGGTATTGCTATGTATATATTTTTTCAAAAATACAAAGCTGCAGTAGTAAATCAACTTAGCAAAAAGATCAAGGTATTGAGATCAGATCGAGATGGAAAATATGAATCACTGTGCAGAAAGTGGAATGATTCATCAAAGAACAGCCTCGTATTCACCACAGCAAAAAGACATTGCTATGAGAAAGAATAGGACGCTAAAAAATACGGTTAACACTTGGCCTACCAACGAACTTGTGGGGGGAAGCTCTAAATATGTTTAATCACATACTAAATGGGGTTTCACACAACAAAATGGGAACAATACCACATGACTTATGGAAAGGACACCTACTAATTTTCAAATACCTCAAAGTGTTGGGGTGCTTGGCAAAGCTTTCAGTTCCCCCTTCCAAGAAAGTCAAACTTGGACCAAAAACTGTTGAGTGTTACAATCTAGAACCCTCCGAAAATTGTAGCGCATATAGATTTTTAGTCTTCAAGTCAGATATAAATGACATCAGTATAAATGCAATCATGAAGTCAGGAGATGCCTCATTTTTTGAACATGTGTTTCCGCACAAAAAATAATCGAACATTCATCCCTAGAAAGACAAGAGAGGAAAGGGATAAAGTACACGAAGATGAAACTCATCTTGAAAAGGATGAAATTGAACCAAGAAAAAGCATAAGGGCAAAAACTTCGAAGTCTTTTGGCTCAGAATTCTTAAACTACATGTTAGAACATCAACCTCAAACTTATAAAAAGACAATGTCATCTTTAGAATCTTCATGTTGCAAAAAACCAATTAAAAGTGAGATTGATTCTATTCTAAGAAATAAAACTTGAGAATTAATTGACCTTCCACCTAGAATAAAACCAATTGGTTGTAAATGTACCTTCAATAAGAAGATGAAACCAAATGGCAGAATCAAAAAATATAGAGCCAGATTGGTAACCAAAGGATATCGCCAAAAATAAGATATAGACTTCTTTGATACTTGTTCCTCGGTTACACGAATAACGTCTATAAGAATGCTAATAGCGATTACATCCATCTATAATCTAGAAATTCATCAAATAGAAGTAAAAATAGCATTATTAAATGGAGATCTCGATGAGGTGATTTACATGGAGCAATCTGAATGTTTTATTTTCAAGGAAAATGAGAACAAATTCTGTAGATTAGTCAAATCATTATACAGACTCAAATAAGCTCCGAAACAATGGCACGAAAAGTTTGATAGTGTCACGATGAAAAATAATTTTCGTATAAATGAATGTCATAAATGTGTTTATAACAAACAAGTTGGACAATCAAATGTGGTGATTTGTCTATATATGGACGATATGCTAATCTTTGGTCCCAACATTAAAGTTATAGAGATGATAAAGAAAATGTTAATCAACAATTTCGATATAAAAGATTTAGGAGTTGCAAATGTTATTTTGGGAATTAAAATAATAAAAATGTATATTGGAATTGAATTATCTCAGCCACACTATAGAAGATGTGATTGAAAAATTCCAAAATTATGGAATCAAAGGGGTAAGAACACCTTTTAATCCATCCGAAATACTGCACGAAAACACCAATGAGAGTGTAATGCAACTGGAATAATCTCGTGTAATAGGATTTTTAATATATTTTATAAATTGCACAAGACCTTATATTGCGTATGCAGTAGGTCGACTAAACAAACATACAAGTTACCTAGGGAAAGAACATAGGAAAGCAATAATGAGAGTGTTGAGATATTTGAAGAATACCATAAATTTTTCGTTACATTATGCAATGTATTCTGTCGTCTTAGAAGGATATAGTGACGTAAACTAGATTTCAGATTCAGATGAATCCAAATCAACAAGTGGTTATGTCTTTACTCTCGCTGGAGCAGCAATTTCATGGAGATTTACTAAATAACCATGCATAACTCGATCCACTATGGAATCTGAGTTCATCGCGTTAGATAAAGCATGTTAAAAAGCACAACGCTTCGTCAATTTTTAGAGGATATTCCATTTTGACCCAAACCTTTAACGGTTATCTGTGCTTACTGCGATAATCAATCAGCGTTTAGTAGAGCGCAAAACTTTGTGCATAATGAAAAATCATGACGCATTCGTCGATGTCGTAACACAGTTAGGAAGTTACTCTCAAATGGAACTATTTCCTTTGATTATGTAAGAACTATGATAACCTAACGAATCCATTTACTAAAGATTTATCAAGAGAAATAATTGACTGCACATCGAGGGTAATGAGTTTAAAAGGCTAAACCAAAAAGAGTTACCTTATATGAAAACATATCCTATCGACTAGAGATCTCATGGACTACGACCAATAGGCAAATCAGTTCCGAGTAATTCAAAAAGTTATTCATTTGTTTGGACTTAGTCCTACTCCATTATGATGGTGCACAATAAAATGCATACCTACAGAAGTATTAAAAAGGTTAAGTTGTGTTTTTAATGATGTCCATAAAAGTGGAGTATAAGTAGGATACTCTTTATGGAAATGTGATCCGAGTCGGCTCCATGAGAATTTTAAGGCTTAAATTCTCTGAATACACTCACAGAATCAAGTTTTGTTCAGAACCAAAAGAATACAACCAATAGATTGGATGTGGAAGAAAACAATGCTTTGTAAAACTTATTGTCCAGTTATACATCAACGATTGACGGTTCAAGATGAAATAATTCACCGATTAGCCAAGTATATCCGATAAGTTTTAACTAGAAAAAATTTAAAGTGAAATATCTACTTATCCTCAATATAGCATTTTTTTTCATATGTGATATTCCCCTTTGTGTATGGAAGACGTACATCGTCATTAATGTTGGGGATTGCTAGAGATCCTTTGGCTGAAGATATAGAATCAAAGTTTCACATTGGCAAAAATAAAAGATGAAACAATAGTGGGAAACGACTGTTGCAAATAGCTATCGCAAAATGACCGTTGCGAAATTTCCATCAGACATGACTATTGCAAATAGCGTTGAAAATTACCAACGGACATGATCGTTGCAAATAACTACTCGGGTCAAACGAAAACCTTTCGAAGAGGCATGACCATTTGAGAAGAAGACTATAAAAGGGAAGAATATTGATCACATTATCACTCCTTTTTCCACTCGTCTTCCTCCTCCTTGTTATGTTCTTAAAACCAACCAAATCTCATATCACAGAGGTATCATGCTCATCTCAATCTCGTGCGGATCATCGTCTATTGTATCTTGGAAGACTCAAAATAAAGTCTTAAGGAAATTGTTATGGTAAACCTCAAACGAAATTTCCTTATAATAAGTTAGATTGTTTTGTTTATACTATTTTTGTACTGCATTGTCTTATTTCTTATCACTTCACCTTCTCCTTTCTACTCCGTTATTACCATTGCACTCTTGTAACCGTGTTTGTGCATGAAATCCATGCATCCGTGAGCACTAATTATCATTGTTTGTTACTATCTTTTCAAGAGTTTATCGGTCCACCGGGTTCTTCTGAGTATAGTTCAAAAAAAATTATGCATTATTTAAAATATGCAAGCTTGTTCTCACATGTTGAACCTTTTTATTTTAAGCCTGAACAAAGAGGAGAGATCGGAATCAGTCTATTTCGCATGTGGTATAAGCCATATTCAGATTCAATAGCAGATAAAGGAGCGGCGCTGACGGCAATGGAATTTGTGCTTGGATGGTCAGTCCGCAATAAAGAAGTAAAGAACGCTTGTAATCATATATTTCTTAAAATTCATATTAAAATTATTGTGTGGACTTTAGGTATATGGAGCCAATAATGAATGGAGAATATCCAGCCTATATGAGAGATTTGGTCAGAGAAAGGCTTCCGGAATTCACTAAGGAGGAACCAGAGTTGATAAAAAGGATCATATGATTTTGTGGGACTTAATTACTACACATCAACATACGCAAAAGATGAACCAAATTCTACGCCTATTCTTAGCATCAGTGGCTCCAAACTGAATCAATTATGTGTTGTTCAATAGTTTGAGTGTTTTTACTTTGTAATATCTACTGTGATTCAAACAAAGCGTAAAACATGTGAAAATCAAATGTTGTTAAATATTGATTCTAATTTGAGGAAACATACACCATAGAGAAATGAACATTTCATTTTTACTAACTATTTCATTTGTACCACGTAGATGCTTATTTTGATTCCTCTTTTGTTTCAAACTAGTCATTTATTTTCACAAAGAATAGATATGCTGTACCAGTTGGTGATTTAGTAAATACAACAACCTTTATTATTAGATCAACTATGTCAAATCTTAAGGCCCGCTTGGTTCGAAAACGAGTTTTGTATCTTCCGTTTTCAGCTGTATGTTAAAATGCAAGAAAGATGTAAAATTGCACGAAAGTTGAAAAAGGGTGATAACGGTCAATTAAGATAATGGTTTTAGCATATAAGGAAAACAACTTTTTCTTCTTTTCCGAATTTTGAATAATACCAGAAAGTATTTTCTTTCCTCATCTCCTCCTCTTTGTTGTAATGATTAGGATTACCGTCTCTTTCTTACTCTTCCACCGCACACATCAAAAACGCAAAACTTAAAACACGTATTTTGAAGCCAAACAGGTCCAAATTTTTTGAACAACTGATCCCCTTTTACTTAATTTGATTTCTACATACTTTGCAGCAAGTTTCCAGATAACAAAAATTATAGCACATCCTATTATAGATAAGAATTGTTAGTATGCTAGACTGAATAAGAAATAACAAAAAAAAATATTGCTCCCTTGTATTTGAATTTTATAGGAACTGCTCATCCTGATTACGAACATATGCTATCAAAGGAAGAAGCAACCTCAGATACACAGAGGGTTGATTACATGACTCTTCATCTTGCTTACTACTAGCTTCTATAGAGTAATTTAATACTGCATGCACGAATTTAACCAAAAAACAAAGAACGTTTTACCACAAAATATATCCATCTCAAGATAAAAGCAATGATTTGGGATAAAAAGAGAAGAGTTACTTATGTTAATATTATCTTATATGCAGGGAGGGGGTTAAAGTGGAAGGATACTTTGCATGGTCATTAACCGATAACTTTGAGTGGAAATAAGGATACGGTGAACGGTTTGGGCTTAACTACATCGACTACAAAAATGATCCTACTCAAATCCCAAAAAATCGACGGGTGGTACAATGCATTTCTTGAATCATAAATTCTGGAGCAGCTTGTATTGATGATCGCCATTTATATATTATGGTTGTATTTTCCATTTTCAATGTTGTGCATCTTCTTGTAAATGCCAATGTATCCTATATTCCATATTTGCACCAAAATTGGTCACAAACACCCAATAGCCGTTGAAAGCACCTGTTCACAATCACAAGTCATGGATAACAAATTTGTAGATAACAAAAATGATGAACATTCAACTGAAACAACAGAAAACAAGTAAACGACACAGGTTTTATAGTGGTTCGGCGATCTTTCCTACGTCCACTTTGAAGTTTCTTTCTTTGTTAATGTTCTCTTGATGATTACAGTTGGTTACAACAAGCTATAATTGATGATAGCTCTAAAACTTGAATGCAACAGCGATGATAAGGTGTAGAATTGAATCTGGTAGAGTCTTGGTGTTTTAGAATTCCGATCCCCTTTTCTGAATGACTTGGGGCTTTATTTATAGGTGTAGGAGGCTGATATTTCGCCTTAATTTAGGGAGACCACTTTTGGCACGTGAAGGGGCCCACATGCCCGGCCTCAGGAAATTTGGGCCCACTTTGGGATCGATTTGAACTCCCTTCGAATCGATCAAGAAATCATCTAATCGAGATGAAATTTGGTGTGGACATTTTTCAACATGTAAGCAAACTCCTGTAAAAATTTCATGGCATTTGGACTTGTAGATCTCGAGTTACGATCGATTCAAGATTACATTTCCGGTTAATGTGCTCCGTTCGAATCGACCCCCTTCGAATCGATAGGGCCGAATCGATGGCTTTGCGCGTGGTGTTGTTGACGTGGCGTGCTTTCTTCGTATCGATCTGCCTTTCACTCTGAGTTGACTGGGTCGAACCCACGATTTTCGTCACCCTCGAGCTAATGGATTCAAAGGCCTTATCCACAAAGGGATTCAAATGGATGCTCGTTCATATCCATCACGGTGAGCCTTGGTCGATCGATACGAAGCTTTTGTAGTAAGATGGATTCGAACTTACTGTCATTCGTGGAGTTGAAGCAAGGGTGTCTTGGATGGATGCGAAGCTCAGCAACACCTATGGATTCGAAGCAGGGGGAACATGATGGATTTGATCATGTGTTATGGCGATGGATTCGAAGCAGGGGGAACATGATGGATTCGAACATGTGTTACGGCGATGGATTCGAAGCAGAGGGGAACTTGATGGATTCGAACATGTGTTACAGCGATTGATTCGAAGCAAACATATGTTGATGGATTCGATCAGGAGCTCTGCCCATGGATTCGAACTCTGGGCCATTTCCTCCAACTTGCACCGATGAAAACTTGAGCGTACGAACTCGGATTGACTTGAGATTTGGAACGTTGGCTTTTGTGGCCTTGCTTGTCATGTTCTATCGATCGTGGCCCGATCTGGGCTCGGTCAAAATTCATCGATATTCATAGTGAAGCAGTGTATAACCAATCTTTGAGGTGAATTATCTTCGGTTTTCCGATCAATCTTTTGGTATCACGGCCTTGCGAAAAGGCGGGATAACATTCCAATATTATAAGAAAGCAATTAATTTCCATTTCTGATAAGAGAACAATTAAATTATCTTCTTGTATTTTTAGTTTAGTGAAAATGTTCTAGTTTTTAACCGATTATCTCATGTTTCAATTAATTTCCTTTTGGGATAAAACTTACCAAAAAAGAGGGAAATGAATATAAATAACAGATATATGATCACTTTTTATGACTTTATGTAATGAATTAACCTCAGTATGAAAGAATAAATGAATAGTAACGTAAAGATAATAACTTGAATGAGAACTTTAAGTTACAAGGACTTTAATGTAACATGATTGAAGAGAGACAAGAAAATAAATTTTGTATACCTCACTATCGTTTAATACACACACACACACAATATATGTGTGTCTATGTGTATGTGTGTGTGTTAGTTTGTGTGTTAGTGCGTGTGTGCACACACATGTATGTGGATATTGATTACAAAAAATTTAGTTAAGTATTTATTTGAAGAAATTTTGAATTCAATATCTCATGTTTCACGCATTTGACCAGATAAATAGTTTATAGATTTAATTTCAAATATTCATTGAGATTGTGATAAACAAATTATCTGAAACTAAAAGTGTGAAGCAATCGATCAATATATTTCATGCACAACAAAACTTTGTAACAAATATCAAAATGTTCATTTATAATGAAAGCATAACACATTGAAAATTTAATAGACGAACTAATAGATAATACGCAAATGTGTTTTTTATTTTCATAAAATTTTGATTTTTGAAGAAAAGCTATGTGTTGAAAATAAATTAATTTTAGAGAATTAGAAGGTAAAATTGTTAGAAATATAAATTATAGAAATTTACTTTAACGTATCTGTAAAGAATTAAGCATAAACTTGAAAATCGTTATAATCAGTCAGAGATTATCAAATTTTTATACTGTACAGTTATTTAATAGATGCACACTCTACTCTTAGTGCGTGTTTTGGGAACCATGTAGCAGGGAACTCTGCATATTCTCCACACGAATCATGATAATTTCATGAGAAACAATAAAATTCTCAAATTCTATATCATCATGATCACCAAAGTATGTTCAAAAAAAATTTGTTTATGTCATGAAACCATATTTTAGTTCATATGCATTTCTTATTGTTTTTCAATGATGGAAAACTATAAAATATGCACTAAAATCAAAATCAAGTGCAAAAAGTTTACATAGACTTAAAATGATTGGGAACAAAAAAAAATTAAGCTAAGTTTGAAGTATTTAAATTGTTAGATAATATCAATATAATCGAAAGCAATAAATGAAAATAATAAATAACAAGCGAAAAGGTTGTAAATTATTTTTAGACAACGGTGTTATTGGGAATATGCTACAAAAAGCAATCAGCATTTCAAAAAAGCAAAAAATTATGGCTGAATCATTTTAGTGAATGGAAGTGATCAATCAAAATCACTTTTCTAAAACAAACAGTTTGTATACCGCTGATCACTTATTCCAATCAGCATTCAAACTTTTTTCACCCAATCAAACAAAGTCACAATTTCTTATGCAAAACCTGAAGTTTAATAGTTTTTTTTATCGAACATACGTTTTGGTTTGGTATTATTTCGGTCACTACTAAACCGAAACGAAACAATAAGAATCTCGGTGTTTCGGTCGAAACCACAAACTTTAATATCGAGTTTGAATTTCAAATCCAAAAGGTAAAAAGGTACAAATAAAAATAAAGCAAGAACTGGGAGTCTTAGTGAGAAAACATTGCACCAAAATTATTCGAAGCTGTCAATTTTAAAATGGATGGTGGATATTTGCTTTTTTATAATTTAGAATTAGTTAAATCAATTGGTTCAACGCCACAATGATTTTAGAATAATATCAATACTCATTTTGATAAATTTTCTCTTATATGAATAAGACCTGATTAAGCTTATTGTTTTATTGTTGATGATTCACGTTATCTTTGATTTGATGGTGCCATAGTTATGAAAGATGCGCTACAGCGGACGCCATGGCACAAGGTGCGGCGTTTGCACCTTTCTTTCACATGGCGCGACACACATGAAAAGCACGACGAATGGAGCTTATGGCGAATAGTGCAGGCCGCAAAAACTGTGCGCCTTTTTACAATTTTATTGTTTTTCAACTTCTTTTTTATTTTATTTTTTTAATTTTCACAATCCAAACTAATCTCCAACAATAGATGAATGTATTATATAATTTTTTATACAATGATACGATTAAACTTCGAAATAATCTTCTAAAAACTTAGAATGATGGACAATTGGTACCAAGATCCGCAATTTCAAACCAAACCGATCCAAACGTGACTTGAATCTGAAGGATCCCAGATCATATCTAATTGATGAAAAATAATATGAAGAACTGATTCAACTCGAAAGATTAGACAAAAGTGCAAAAAAGTATAAATATTTTTAGTGTTTTACCCAATTGGAGTCAAACCGATCCAATCCAATCCGAATCAAACCTCGGGTCATGTTAAAGATTTAAAATGTACTAGTTAGACTCGACAAAACCCAACTCAAAAAAATAGAGACAAGCAGAGTGCGGTCCAGATACTACCCAGTGGATCTAATTACCATCGTTGAGCAGAACAAATAATCTCGTCGCATTCTCCAAATTAATTTCAAACGAACTTCGAACTATTTGCTCTAGTTATTGTTGCACTGAACAAATAGTCCCGAATGGATGTTTTTTAGTCTTCAACGAACTTCGAACTATCTGTTCCTATTACGGTTGCACCGAATAAATTTTCAATCGACATGAGAATGTTGCGGCTGGGGACCCCTATCAAATAGAGGATATCTTTTTGCAGCGAATTGAAGAAATGAATTGGAATAGGGTTTCAGTTAAAGAAAGAAGAAGGTATTTTTACATAAAAGCCCACAATTTGCTTCCATGATTTTATGTTCTGGTGTTTTTGAAGGAAAAATAGGCGACAGAGCCTGCATTCTTCTATTTCTGATATGACTAACCAGGGGCAACTTCAGCCTTTACTTAAGGGATCAAAATTTGAGTGTGTTAGTTTCAATATACAATTTGAGGAAAATTTGCTTTATAGCTACTTCATTAATTAAATAATAAATAGCACTTTTGTATTAATTGTTTTACAGGAGTCACATGGTCCCTCTAAACATTGATCTTTTGATTAGAATGAAAACCTTCTTACTTATATTGTTTTGTTTTCTAAGAAATAAGTTAATGTTATTCAATTTTTTCACAAGTAAGAAGACAAACTACTCAATTTATATAACCTACTCATGTCCGGTCCAGGCCGACTAAGTATAAGTCAGCTCGCAAAACAACCACGGCTATATCGACTAAGTTTTTATGTATAATGATAATTTGAATCTAACCCTGACCCGTGTCAGATCTTCTACACAACTGCAGGTCTAAGCCTTCTGTCGATGGAGCCCCCACGCCCAGCAACGCAGGATCAGCTCATCGGTCAGGACAAGGCGCAAGCCTAGCTCGATCGATCTCTCATTGGTCGACCGACTCTTTCCGACCCGTTTACAACCCATCCATGGACCAACCCGCTTACTCAACCAACTCTCTCTCTCTCTCTCTCAGCTATCTTCTTGTCCGCATAGCTTGAGACCATCTCAAGCTTGACCCATCATCAATCCAGCTCTAGTACCACCGCCTACGACCTACGCTCTGTCTTGTCTAACCCGGCTCGGCATGACCTTTGCTCTCACCAGTTCTTCATCCTCCTTATGGTCTCAGCAAACTAGCTCCGTGCCATCCCGCTATTAGGCATGCGGGACCAAAACGACAAGAGGTACAACTAAATGTACGTGTTTCCAACAATAAGCATGTTCTATTTTCTACAAGTATAGTGCAAGTATAAGCACATTTATTGCAAAGCATAGCAAAGCACACCTCTGGCATAGTTATACTGTAGACCTTCATCTCAGCCACACATTCATTTCTTTCGTCAATCGTCTCTCATTAAGTTCATAAGCCAGATCAATGGCTAGATGCACGTCACGCCTGTTTTGCAGTATGATCTTAGTTGTCTAAGCGTTAATTTTGTGACACTGCATAATTTTACGAAATTAAATAATTACGTTGAAAAGGTAAAATCATAGTTTCATATAAATGAAAATAATAAATTTTTACAAGAGTTGGAATAAGGCTTCGGGACTTACTCCATTGCATCCAAATTATCGTTTATAGTCAAAAAACACATGTAACATGCTGATCGTGATTAAACGGACTAGAAATTAAAAGAAGCCAAACTCGATGGATTGTTGTAATATATTAATTTCGAGATTTTAGCCTAAATTAGAATTATTTCATCCTATAAATAGAAATGAAAACCTATTCTCTGATCACACTTTAGCCTAACCTCTAATCTCCATTTTCTTTTTTATCTTTCTCTAAACTAAATCAATTCTAAATCCACCAAATCAAATCTAAATTCAAAGAATAAATATATGGTATCGATCATTGCGAAGAAAGCTGAGATGGAGAAAATAATAAACTCGCAATGTTTTTCATTAGGAATTGGAGGTAGGACATGGTGTAAAGAGGTGAAGAAAGGTTAAATAAAAAATATATGTATACATATAAAATGAAACTCACGTTTGAGAAGATGTAGTTTTAGGAAAAAGATGAAGAAAATAAACGAAAATGAAGAAACAACAAAAATGACGAAAGAAATGTGGTATGTATTAAATAATGATGAAGGAATGCACGGACAAGATGTGCACTACCAATGAACCTATGAAATTCAAATTTTAAACTTATGTCTCATCTTTATTACTTCCATTAACTTCCATAAACTCACAGTTACACCAATTTAATTTTATGTTAACACACGATAAATGAAAATAAATTCTCTACACCAATTTGTGTAATAAATTAAGGCAATATACAACATTAAGAACCTTTCGTTTCTCTCTTTGTGATTAGATTGGGAATTTAAACAAACATGTTAACGTTTTGATTAAACATTTTACTAGGAATGCATTAATATACATTAACCACATAGGACATCATAAATTAAGTAATATAAACAGGTACATAATACACACACATCTTTATCTGCACTTATAGTTCACATTCATAAATAAAACGTATGTTACTAGTCCACATAAGGAGGCTATGAATGTAAGAGTAAATTAGAAGAAGATGGAAAGACAAATTATGTTGCAATTAAAATCCAATTACGTCTGAGTGAAAAGGAAATAGTCAAATGTCAATCTATTTTACCCTTTTATAATCTCTTATTAACATTTAGTTTAAAACTACCAGTATGTTAAGCATGTTGGTTGGACGTATGCAAAGGAAACTGAGAGCTAATTTTTGCCGTGTGCAATGAAAATTGTGAGCTAATTTATTTATCGTGAAATAATGACAATATGCAGAGATAATATAGGACAAAAATAGATATGTGACTTAACTTCTTTTCATTGTGAAATAGTACGAACAAATACAAACAAAACTCATTGCCAAATTTTTGGATATCAATATGGTTTCTGCGAGATATCGAATGAGAGAAATATATTATCTAGATTTACACTCATAAGCTTGAAATAAAAGCGTGAACTAATTTTTTTCAACTTATTTTAAATACTATGGATATTTATAAATTTATATAAAACAAAGGTTATAAAATCAACATACACTCATCATTCAATTTGTCCACATGCACTGCTATCTAGACACTCAGTCTTTAAGATACCCAGCTTATTATCCTGCACCTAATCCTCACTCAGTTATTGCCTACAGCTCTTTGTTGCTGCCCACATTTAATTATATCAAGACTCCCGGCAACTGTCCACATGCAGTCTTACTAAGCACTCATGCGTGCAATACTATTCAGCTACCGACTACAGCACTCTTTTAGCTTCATCGCTCCAACAATACTGCACATCAACTCTTATGCTTCATTGTATTTGGTTTTCCAACATAGCTCAGCTGTCATAGTGCATAACGGATCCCTCTTGCCATCCTTTCACTCTATTTGATTGTATCAATTTCTATTTGCTGATTCAGCTTTTCATTCTTTATAAAATATTTTTATTCTGTCTACTCCAGTTTGTTCATCATCAGAGTGATGATCTCGTACATTTGTAATATCTAATTCTCATAAACTCTTGTATGGACTTTGGTTAGTAAACGTGAGTGCTCCCCTGGCAATCTTGATCGATTTTTGTTTCGAGTCTGCAAAAAGAATTAGCTCTCAATATGTCAATCTTAGTGGTTCTTCGAATAGGTATGGTTCCCTACACCTACAAAGAATGTTGTGCTGAAAGAAACCTGCACCTGTAAAGAGAGAAGGGTACTGATGCTTAGATTAATGTACAACATATCGATGCAGGGAGTTCTGAGTGCAAAAAGAACATCAATTTACTTCTAATATTTGCAGCTAGTTGAATTTCTGAACAGAAAAGGGAAATAAGATCAGAAGAAATACCTACCTTTAAGAGTTCTATGCTTTTGCTAAACAATTTTTAGCTCCTTCAATGCAGACTCTTGCTCATCCAACATATGAACAATAATTAGCATGGACATGTCATGTGATTTTATATATATATATATATATATATATATATATATATATATACATACACACACACACATATATATATATATATGTCAATTGAAATTACAAAACCTGTTACAAACTTTACGGTGAATTATCCACTATCAGTATGGTAAGAGGAAAAAAGTACGTAGAGCTTGATTTCAAAATCCTTTGGTTTTACTCAATTGATTACGATGATACTGTGAAATTTATTTTATATATAACATTTAGCTTATTATCAACGACCAAACCACATTACGTAAAAATTTTAGTTCCAAACACCAATTAAACATAGATATTCAAAAATTTAGTACAATCAAGCTACTAAGCACAAAATCCATCACTTCAGTTTTCTTATTGTTTTCAACGTAGGTAGGCAGCTTAACTTGACGCTTCTTCGTAACCTATCTTTGTTTTAGCACATCTTTCTTCTTCCATTCTAAAATCCATAAGAAAAAAGGTCAGCAGTTACATAATAATGAAAGAAAAGACATTAACTTACATTCCCAAATGGGAAATATTATGATCTGTACCTATATATATATATATATATATATATATATATATATATATATATGATGGAAAGTAACACTTTAACAATTCACATGTATTTAATCCCACCTTAAGTTTTTCATCACTTTCAACAATGACAATACGTTGAGAAAAAAAGCACACTTAATTTTAGAAAGTAATCCAGTCAAACATAAATCAATAATAGAATAGATATGAAATTATTTTCCCTACATATACAGATTGATTGGAATTTGAATACATCCACATATTTCGAAACAGTTGGTAATGCTAATTCGGCATACAAACTCACATACAAACATCTAGAAAAAAGAAAAGACAAAGTCTAAACACAAAATAGGAGATAAAATCAGTTAAAGGCCAACTCACATCAGCTTACGGAGCTCAGCAACCACAACGGACAAACTGATAAACAACAACTTTTTTTTAGCAATCAAAATCTTAAGTTTTTCATCACTTTCAACAATAACAATACGTGGAGAGAAAAAAGCACACTTAATTTTAGAAAGTAATCCAAGTCAACCTTAAATCAATAATCGAATAGATATAAAATTATTTGCCCTACATATACTGATTGATTGGAATTTGAATACATCCACATATTTCGAAACAGTTGGTAATGCTAATTAGACATACAAACTCACATACAAACATCTAGAAAAAAGAAAAGACAAAGGCCTAAACATAAAATAGGAGATAAAATCAGTTAAAGGCCAACTCACATCAGCTTACAGAGCTCAGCAACAACAACGGACAAACTGATAAACATCAACTTTTTTTTGGCAATAAAAAACTTTTAGCAAAAAATTTCATCACTTTATATGTGTAGAACAGTATATTATCTACACTAACTAACAAAATTTTATCAATACCATTATCACTGAAGTTTTGAAGCTTACATAGACGAAAAAAAATTGAAAGTGAATTCAATACCTCTATGGGTGCAGCGACGGGGATGAAGAGTTGAAATCTGGCTCCCAATTCCACAGAAAAAGCAAGCAAGTAGCCTGAGACAATAATGGGCGAACAGAAATTCAACATAAACGTGCATAATTTGAGAAATCCTAATTTTGATGTGGATTTAGCATCCTGCGTTGGGAAGGAAGGAGGCGAATTCCAGAGAAAAAGCAAAAGGAAGGAAGCGAATTCCAGAGAAAAAGCAAGCTAACCCTAATTTTGAAATGGAGTTAACATTTTGCGTTGGCGAGGAAGGAGGCGAATTCCAGAGAAAAAGCAAGCAGCTAGCATTTGGGAAGGAAGGAGGCGAATTCGAGAGAAAAAGCAAGCAGCCAGCATAAAGGTACCGAAATCAACAATTTAGAACAGTGAAAATAACGTGGATCCTTGCGTTGGGGAGGAAGGAGGTGAACCGCAATGGATAAAAGCGAGATATTGTTTCGTACTCTGGCAGAGAGGAAGGAGGGGAACTGCAAATAGAACGTGCGTCGTAGAAATTACACAAACGTCCTTATCACGGCAGAAAACGCAGAAGGTTATTATGGGTATTTCAAAAGCTTCATTTGAGGGTATTCTCATTAAATAGAGATATATATTAAATTTATATAAAAAAATTCAAAACATGCACAATAAATTAAAAAACACGCGCCGTTTGCCGCAACATGCGTCATAGCTCCAAGGAGGCTTTGCGCATTTTTGCGCCATGTGCCATTAATAACTATGGATGCTGCTTTGGGTGTGTAAAATCAAACGGATGACAGCATTATTAAGCTTAAAATATGTCACCAAGCTCTATACATCTTCATATTGGAGTCTACATTGAAAGATTCATCTAGCAAGCTATTCATTTTAACACTTAGAAATCAATTTGGTTACTTCAAAAAGATTTCCACTATTTTTTAAAGTCAAGTGCATTATTATGCCGTAAATTACAGGATTTGGTTGGTAACATAATGGAGAAACAATCTCCCAGGCTGTTGATGAGTGAAAGTATATGCATATTCATTCGTAGATGCTCCCTCTACCAAACCCATCGATATAAACATGTTTTGTATAAATAATATCTTTAATCAACTCTAATAGAAGAATATATATTTTGCTCTAATGAGGAACAAACAATACATAGTGATCTAGTTTGATGCTGATTATTTCATCATACAGCTTTCATCCACTTTGATTTTAATAGAGTTAGGCCTAACCTATTTGAATAGTGGCCAATTACAAATTGGTACCGCAGCCTTTATAGCTCAGTGGTAGAGCGCCAGTCTTGTAAACTGGAGGTCCGTAGTTCGATCCTGCGTGAGGGCAAAAATCTTCTCATTATTACTCTTTTCAATTCTTGACGGACCAAAAAGGCAGTACAATGAGAATGTTGCGGCTGGGGATCCCTTTCAGATAGAGGTTATCTTTTTGCGGCGAAATGAATTGGAATAGGGTTCAGTTAAAGAAAGAAGAAGGTATTTTTACATAAAAGCCCACCATTTGCTTCCTTGATTTTATATTCTGGTGTTTTTGAAGGAAAAATAGGCGACAGAGCCTGCATTCTTCTGTTTCTGATATGACTGTAACCATGGGAAACTCCAGCCTTTACTTAATGGATCAAAATTTGTGTGTGTTAGTTTCAATATACATTTTGAGGAAAATTTGCTTTATAGCTACTTGATTAATAAAATAAAAAATAGTACTTTTGTATTAATTGTTTTACAGGAGTCGCGTGCTCCTTCTAAACATTGAGCTTTTGATTAGAATGAGAACCTTCTTACTTCTATTGTTTTGTTTTCTTAGAAATAAGTTAATGTTATTCAATTTTTTCACAAGTAAGAAGATAAACTACTCAATTTATCTAACCTACTCATGTCAGGTCCAGGCCGACTGAGTATAAGTCAGCTCGCACAACAACCACGGCTATATCGACTAAGTTTTTACGTATGATGATAATTTGAATCTAACCCTGACCCGTGTCAGATCTTCTACACAACTGCAGGTCTAAGCCTTCTGTCGATGGAGCCCCCACGCCCAGCAACGCATGATCAGCTCATCAGTCAGGACACTGCGCAAGCCTAACTCGATACATCTCTCATTGGTCGACCGACTCTTTCCGACCCGTTTTCAACCCATCCATGGACCAACCCGCTTACTCAACCAGCTCTCTCTCTCAGTTATCTTCAGTCTGTATAGCTTAAGACCATCTCAAGCTTGACCCGTCATCAATCCAGCTCTAGTACCGCCACCTACGACCTACGCTCTGTCTCGTCTAACCCGTCTCGGCATGCCCTTTGCTCTCACCAGTTCTTCATCCTCCTTATGGTCTCAGCAAACCAGCTCCGCGCCATCCCGTTATGTAGGCATGCGGGACCAAAACGATAAGAGGTACAACTAAATGTACATGTTTCCAACAATAAGCATGTTCCATTTTCTACAAGTATAGTGCAAGTATAAGCACATTTATTGCAAAGCATAGCAAAGCGCACCTCTGGTACAGTTATACTGTAGACCTTCATCTCAGCCACACATTCATTTCTTTCATCAATCGTCTCTCATTAAGTTCTTCAGCCAGATCAATGGCTAGGTGCACGTCACACCTGTTTTGCAGTATGATCTTTGTCGTCTAAGCATTAATTTTGTGACACCGCATAATTTTACGAAATTAAATAATTACGTTGAAAATGTAAAATCATAGTTTCATATAAATGGAAAATAATAAATTTTTACAAGAGTTGAAATAAGGCTTCGGGACTTACTCCATTGCATCCGAATTGTCGTTTATAGTCAAAAAACACATGTAACATGTTGATTGTGATTAAACGGGCTAGAAATTAAAAGAAGTCAAACTTGGTGGATTTTTGTAATATATTAATTTCGAGATTTTAGCCTAAATTAGAATTATTTCATCCTATAAATAGAAATGAAAACCTATTCTCTAATCACACTTTAGCCTAACCTCTAATCTCCATTTTCTTTTTTATCTGTCTCTAAACTAAATCAAATCTAAATCCACCAAATCAAATCTAAATTAAAAGAATAAATATATGGTATTGATCATTGCGAAGAAAGCTGAGATGGAGAAAAACAATGAACTCACAATTTTTTCAATTAGGAATTGAAGGTAGGACATGGTGTAAAGAGGTGAAGAAAGGTTAAATAAAGAGTAGATGTATACATATAAAATGAAACTCACGTTTGAGAAGATGTAGTTTCAGGAGAAGGATGAAGAAAATAAGCGAAAGTGAAGAAACAACAAAAATAACGAAAGAAATGTTGTATGTATTAAATAATAATAAAGGAATGCACGGACCAGATGTACACTACCAATGAACCTATGAAATTCAAAATTTAAACTTATGTCTCATCTTTATTACTTCCCTTAACTTCTATAAACCCACAGTTACACCAGTTTAATTTTATGTTAACACACAATAAATGAAAATAAATTCTCTACACCAATTTGTGTAATAAATTAAGGCAATATACAACATTAAGAACCTTTAATTTCTCTCTTTGTGATTAGATTGGGAATTTAAACAAACATGTTAACGTTTTGATTAAACATTTTACTAGGAATGCATTAATATACATTAAACAAATATGACATCATAAATTAGGTAATATAAACATGTGCATAATACACACACATCTTTATCTCCACTTATAGTTCACATTCATAAATAAAATGTATGTTACTAATCCACATAAGGAGGTTATGAACGTAAGAGTAAATTAGAAGAGCGAAGATGGAAAGACAAATTATGGTGCAATTAAAATCTAATTAAGTCTAAGTGAAAAGTAAAATAGTGAAGTGCCAATCTATTTTACCCTTTTATAATCCCCTATTGACATTTAATTTAAAACTACCAGTATGTTAAGCACGTCCGTTGGACGTGTGCAAAGAAAACTGAGAGCTAATTTTTGCCGTGTGCAATGAAAATTGTGAGCTAATTTATTTATCGTGAAACAATGACAATATGCAGAGATAATATAGGACAAAAATAGGTATGTGAGTTAACTTCTTTTTATTGTGTAATAGCACGAACAAATACATACAAAACTCATTGCCAATTTTTTGGATATCAATTAGGTTTCTGCAAAATATCGAATGAAAGAAATATATTATCTAGATTTACACTCATAAGCTTGAAATAAAAGCATGAACTAATTTTTTCAACTTATTTTAAATAATATGGATATTTATAAATTTATATAAAACAAAGGTAATAAAATCAACATACACTCATCATTCAATTTGTCCACATGCACTACTATCTAGACACTCAGTCTTCAAGATACCCAGCTTATTATCCTGCACCTAATCCTCGCTCAGTTATTGCCTACAGCTCTTTGTTGCTGCCCACATTCAATTCTATCAAGACTCCCAGCAACTGTCCACATGCAGTACTACTAAGCACTCATGCGTGCAATCCTATTCAGCTACCGACTACAGCTCTCTTTTAGCTTCATCACTCCAACAATACCGCACATCAGCGCTTATGCTTCATTGTATTTGGTTTTCCAACATAGCTCAGCTGCCATAGTGCACAATGGATCCCTCTTGCCATCCTTTCACTCTATTTGAGTGTATCAATTTCTATTTGCTGATTCAGCTCTTCATTCTTTATAAAATATTTTTATTCTGTCTACTCCAGTTTGTTCATCATCATAGTGATGATCTCATACATTTGCAATATCTAATTCTCATAAACTCTTGTATGGACTTTGGTTTTTTGTTAGCAAACGTGAGTGCTCTCCTAGAAATCTTGATCGATTTTGTTTCGAGTCTGCAAAAAAGAATTAGCTCTCAATATGTCAATCTCAGTAGTTCTTCAAATAGGTATGGTTCCCTACACCTACAAAGAATGTTATGCTGAAAGAAACCTACACCTGTAAAGAGAGAAGGGTACTGATGCTTAGATTAATGTACAACATATCGATGCAGGGAGTTCTGAGTGCAAAAAGAACATCAATTTACTTCTAATATTTGCAGCTAGTTGAATTTCTGAACAGAAAAGGGAAATAAGATCATAAGAAATACCTACCTTTAGAGTTAGTTCTATGCTTTTGCTAAACAATTTTTAGCCCCTTCAATGCAGACTCTTTCTCATCCTATATATGAATAACAATTAGCATGGACATGTCATGTGATTATATATATATATATATATATATATATATATATGTCAATTGAAATTACAAAACCTGTTAATAAACTTTACGGTGAATTATCCACTATCAGTATGGTAAGAGGAAAAAAGTACGTAGAGCTTGATTTCAAAATCCTTTGGTTTTACTCGATTGATTACGAGGATACTGTGAAATTTATTTTATATATAACATTTAACTTATTATCAACGACCAAACCACATTACGTAATAAATTTTAGTTCCAAACACCAATTAAACATAGATATTCAAAAATTTAGTACAATCAAGCTATTAAGCACAGAATCCATCACTTCAGTTTTCTTATTGTTTTCAACGTAGGTAGGCAACTTAACTTGGCGCTTCTTCGTAACCTATCTTTGTTTTAGCACATCTTTCTTCTTCTATTCTAAAATCCATAAGAAAAAAGGTCAGCAGTTACATAATAATGAAAGAAAAGACATTAACTTACATTCCCAAATAGGAAATATTATGATCCGTACCTATGTATATATATATATATATATATATATATATATATATGATGGAAAGTAACACTTTAACAATTCGCATGTATTTAATCCCACCTTAAGTTTTCCCCCACATTCAACAATGACAATACGTTGAGAGAAAAAGCACACTTAATTTTAGAAAGTAATCCAAGTCAAACTTAAATCAATAATAGAATAGATATGAAATTATTTTTCCTACATATACAGATTGATTGGAATTTGAATACATCCACATATTTCGAAACAATTGGTAATGCTAATTCGACATACAAACTCACATACAAACATCTAGAAAAAAGAAAAGACAAAGTCAAAACATAAAATAGGAGATAGAATCAGTTAAAGGCCAACTCACATCAGCTTGTACAGCTCAGCAACCACAACGGACAAACTGATAAACATCAACTTTTTTTTGGCAATCAAAATCTTAAGTTTTTCATCACTTTCAAAAATAACAATACATTGAGAGAAAAAAAAAGCACACTTAATTTTAGAAAGTAATCCAAGTCAACCTTAAATCAATAATTGAATAGATATAAAATTATTTTCCCTACATATACTGATTGATTGGAATTTGAATACATCCACATATTTCGAAACAGTTGGTAATGCTAATTCGACATACAAACATCTAGAAAAAAGAAAAGACAAAGGCCTAAACATAAAATAGGAGATAAAATCAGTTAAAGGCCAACTCACATCAGCTTACATAGCTCAGCAACAACAACGGACAAACTGGTAAACATCAACTTTTTTTTGGCAATCAAAAACTTTTGTCAAAAAATTTCATCACTTTATATGTGTAGAACAGTATATTATCTACACTAACTAACATAATTTTATCAATACCATTATCACTGAAGTTTTAAAGCTTATAAAGACAAATAAAATTTGAAAGTGAATTCAATACCTTTATGGGTGCAGCGTCGGGGATGAAGAGTTAAAATCTGGCTCTACAATTCCACAGAAAAAGCAAGTAGCCTGAGACAATAATGGGCGAACACAAATTCAACATAAACGTGCATAATTTGAGAAGCCCTAATTTTGATGTGGAGTTAGCATCCTGCGTTGGGAAGGAAGGAGGCGAATTCCAGAGAAAAAGGAAACGGAAGGAAGCGAATTCCAGAGAAAAAGCAAGCTAACCCTAATTTTGACATGGAGTTAACATTTTGCGTTGGGGAGAAAGGAGGCGAATTCCAGAGAAAAAGCAAGCAGCTAGCATTTGGGGAGGAAGGAGGCGAATTCCGGAGAAAAAGCAAGCAGCCAGCATAAAGGTACCGAAATCAACAATTTAGAACAGTGAAAATAACGTGGATCCTTGCGTTGGGGAGGAAGGAGGTGAACCGCAATGGATAAAAGCGAGATATTGTTTCGTACTCTGGCAGAGAGGAAGGAGGGGAACCGCAAATTGAACGTGCATCGTAGAAATTACACAAACGCCCTTATCATGGCAGAAAAAGCAGAAGATTATTATAGGTATTTCAAAAGCTTCATTTGAGGGTATTCTCATTATATAGAGATATATATTAAATTTATAAAAAATAATTCAAAACATGCACAATAAATTAAAAAACACGCGCTGTTTGCCGAACCATGCGTCATAGCTCCAAGGAGGCTTTGCGCATTTTTGCGCCATGCGCCATTAGTAACTATGGATGCTGCTTTGGGTGTGTAAAATCAAACGGATGATAGCATTATTAAGCTTAAAATATGTCACCAAGCTTTATACATCTTCATATTGGAGTCTACATTGAAAGTTTCATCTAGCAAGCTATTCATTTTAACACTTAGAAATCAATTTGGTTACTTCAAACATATTTCCACTATTTATTAAAGTCAAGTGCATTATTATACCATAAATTACATAATTTGGTTGGTAATATAATGGAGAAACAATCTCCCAGGCTGTTGATGAGTGAAAGTATATGCATATTCATTCGTAGATGCTCCCTCTACCTAACCAATCGATATAAACATGTTTTGTACAAATAACATCTTTAATCAACTCTAATAGAAGAATAAATATTTTTCTCTAATGAGGAACAAACAATACATAGTGATCTAGTTTGATGCTAATTATTTCATCATACAACTTTCATCCACTTTGATTTTAATAGAGTTAGGGCTAACCTGTTTGTATAGTGGCCAATTACAAATTGGTACCGCAGCCTTTATAGCTCAGTGGTAGAGCGGCAGTCTTGTAAACTGGAGGTCCGTAGTTTGATCCTGCATGACGGCAAAAATCTTCTCATTATTACTCTTCTCAATTCTTGACAAACCAAAAAGGCAGTACAATGAGAATGTTGTGGCTGGGGATCCCTCTCAGATATAGGATATCTTTTTGCGACAAAATGAATTGGAATAGGGTTTCAGTTAAAGAAAGAAGAAGGTATTTTTACATAAAAGCCGACCATTTGCTTCCGTGGTTTTATATTCTGGTGTTTTTGAAGGAAAAATAGGCGACAGAGCCTGCATTCTTCTGTTTCTGATATGACTGTAACCAGGGGCAACTCCAGCCTTTACTTAAGGGATCAAAATTTGAGTGTGTTAGTTTCAATATACATTTTGAGGAAAATTTCCATTATAGCTACTTAATTAATAAAATAAAAATTAGCACTTTTGTATTAATGGTTTTACAGGAGTCGCGTGCTCCTTCTAAACATTGAGCTTTTAATTAGAATGAAAACCTTCTTACTTCTATTGTTTTGTTTTCTTAGAAATAAGTTAATGTTATTCAATTTTTTCATAAGTAAGAAGACAAACTACTCAATTTATCTAACCTACTCATGTCCGGTCCAGGCCGATTAAGTATAAGTCAGCTCGCAAAACAACCATGGCTATATCGACTAAGTTTTTATGTATGATGATAATTTGAATCTAACCCTGACCCGTATCAGATCTTCTATACAACTGTAGGTCTAAGCCTTCTGTGGATGGAGCCCCCACGCCCAGCAACGCAGGATCAGCTCATCGGTCAGGACAAGGCGCAAGCCTAACTCGATTTCTTTCTCATTGGTCGACCAACTCTTTCCGACCCGTTTTCAACCCATCCATGGACCAACCCGCTTACTCAACCAAGTCTCTCTCTGTGCTATCTTTCAGTCCGCATAGCTTGAGACCATCTCAAGCTTGACCCGTCATCAATCCAGCTCTAGTACCGCAACCTACGACCTACGCTCCGTCTCGTCTAACCCGTCTCGGCATGCCCTTTGCTCTCACCGGTTCTTTATCCTCCTTATGGTCTCAGCAAACCAGCTCCGCGCCATCCCGCTATGTAGGCGTGCGGGACCAAAACTGCAAGAGGTACAACTAAATGTACATGTTTCCAACAATAAGCATGTTCCACTTCCTACAAGTATAGTGCAAGTATAAGCACATTTATTGCAAAGCATAACAAAGCATACCTCTGGTACAGTTATACTATAGACCTCCATCTCAGCCACACATTCATTTCGTTCTTCAATTGTCTCTCATTAATTTCATCAGCCAGATCAATGGCTAGGTGCACGTCATGCCTATTTTGCAGTATGATCTATGTCGTCTAAACATTAATTTTGTGACGCCACATAATTTTACGAAATTAAATAATTACGTTGAAAATGTAAAATCATAGTTTCATATAAATGGAAAATTATAAATTTTTACAAGATTTGAAATAAGGCTTCGGGACTTACTCCATTGCATCCGTATTGTCGTTTATAGTCAAAAAACAAATGTAACATGTTGATTGTGATTAAACGGGCTAAAAATTAAAAGAAGTCAAGCGCGGTGGATTTTTGTAATATATTAATTTCGAGATTTTAGCCTAAATTAGAATTATTTCATCCTATAAATAGAAATGAAAACCTATTCTCTAATCACACTTTATCCTAATCTCTAATCTATATTTTCTATTTTATCTGTCTCTAAACTAAATCAATTCTAAATCCACCAAATCAAATCTAAATTAAAAGAATAAATATATGGTATCGATCATTGCGAAGAAAGCTGAGATGGAGAAAAACAATGAACTCACAATTTTTTTCATTAGGAATTGGAAGTAGGACATGGTGTAAAGAGGTGAAGAAAGGTTAAATAAAAAATATATGTATACATATAAAATGAAACTCACGTTTGAGAAGATGTAGTTTCAGGAAAAAGATGAAGAAAATAAACGAAAATAAAGAAACAACAAAAATGACGAAAGAAATGTGGTATGTATTAAATAATGATGAAGGAATGCACGGACCAGATGTACACTACCAATGAACCTATGAAATTCAAATTTTAAACTTATGTCTCATCTTTATTACTTCCCTTAACTTCCATAAACCCACAGTTACACCAGTTTAATTTTATGTTAACACACAATAAATGAAAATAAATTCTCTACACCAATTTGTGTAATAAATTAAGGCAATATACAACATTAAGAACCTTTCATTTCTCTCTTTGTGATTAGATTGGGAATTTAAACAAACATGTTAACGTTTTGACCAAACATTTTACTAGGAATGCATTAATATACATTAAACAAATATGACATCATCAATTAGGTAATATAAACAGGTGCATAATACACACACATCTTTATCTCCACTTATAGTTTACATTCATAAATAAAAGGTATGTTACTAATCCACATAAGGAGGCAATGAAAGTAAGAGTAAATTAGAAGAGCGAAGATGGAAAGACAAATTATGTTGCAATTAAAATCCAATTAAGTCTAAGTGAAAAGGAAATAGTCAAGTGTCAATCTATTTTACCCTTTTATAATCTCCTTTTAACATTTAATTTAAAACTATATGAGATTTCAAACCTAGATAAACCATTTTTTTTATATAATTTGACTTGAAATATAAGTTTATATTTAGGTACAAACATATATGCAGCAAACCAACACTAAAATTTGAAACGTGAACTGAATTAATTGGAAATAAATCGTCTGAATTAAATTTATTTCAATGTACGTCTGCAATTAACGTCTTCTCTCTTTTTAATTTAAAGGTTCTAATCACATTAATTGCCATTGATTTCTAAGTTAAATTTTAAAAGAGAAATGAGATGATTCAATTCCCTTTTATAGTAATTTAATATATTGTAATTTATACAAACCAAAAACTATAATTAAACATTTGTTTATATCTTATTACACTAATATTTTATAGTTATCATCCTAATTTTTCTTTAACGTAATATTTTATTTCATTTAATCGCAATAAAACCAATTATTAAAATTTAAATTCCAATAAATTGATCGAACTTGATTTCAATCTTTTATTCAGTCAGTCATTATTCTATGGACAATAGTTAACATTAGTTTATATATTATTGCATTGGTGTTCTACAATTACCATCTTTTATTTATATTAACTGCAATATTTGATTACATTATTACAATTTATTTCCAATTTGATTTCAACAAGTTAAACAAATAGGTAATAAATAACAAATTTCACCTTTAGCTTAATTTAATCGCATTTATAAGTTTATTGTCCACATAAATATTATAATTATTTTCACAACACTGATTTTTTTTATCTAATTGCAATTTATTGCATATTATTTCATAAACTAATAAAACATTAAATTTATTTCCTCATTTACAATGTATAACCAATTATAACTCTCAATCATACATAGACACGTATCATCAGCATTCGATGAGTGAATGACAAGCCTGTCCTTGTTCGCAGACACAAACTTGGGGGGAATAATGCTAAATATTATCGTAAGTAATATGGGTCGGCCCACATCTTAGTCCGCATCTTGGCCCGTATGGTTCAATAGCCATCATATTGGCCCGCATCCTGCCTCGTGTTTTGGTCTGCAATATTCCAACATCAGCATCTTGGCCAGCATGATTCTGAAGGCCCGCATGCTCAAAGCACGACCCTTATTGCAAAAATCAACTCCCTCGACGACATTATAAACACGATCCATATGAAGACTACAATGTAATTAAAGAACAAAACAAATAGTGGCCCTACATGTGAATGACCATCCACAAGCAAGCGACTCAAGTAGCATTCCCCTCTCATACTTCGATTGACCCAGATAGTATTCTTTTCTTCATAAAGGTTCCTCACTCTTCTTTCATCTCAACTACTTGCATCTTCTGAAGCTCTCATGCCTTGACATAGCTAGCTTCGACAATTGGCGTCCGACCGTCTGTAATGCCCCTGAATTTTAATTAACATCATTCGAGATATTTAATTGGATAAATTAAATAGAATAATTTGAATAATTAGGAATATGAGATTAATAAATTCAATGGTCGTGTCTTAATGAATGAATTAAAATAAGGCTTAACTAGATTTAGAAAGAGGAATTTTCCTATGGGGTAAACTTGGAAATGGGGCTACATTTCTTAGTGTATATATATCTCTTCATCTACTTTAATAAACTTTTACTTTCTCATTCATAACTCCTCACCTATATTTCGGCCGTCCATTAAAAGCTTCAGAAAGAGCAATAAATTGAAGATAACACTAAGGAATTAAAGTTAGGAAATTTTAACCACTAAAATATTGGTTATGGGTTATACCCGATTCATGTTTGTGATTTTGGTTAGGATATAACCATTCAAACATTTGTTTGGATAAGGCATAGGTGTTTTTTAATGTTAATGGGCTAAATTTTTTTATTAAATGGTACTTTATATACAACATATCACTGGAACAACATATCACATGTCAATAAACGTCCGAATTATGCTACACAAGTTTCGAACTTATAATCTCTCACACCAAAGCCGAATCACTTAACCACTGTGACAATGGTGCTTGTCGTTAATGGGTCGATTAACATAGTTTATTTCGGTTTTCGTTAAATTCTGAATTATATCGATCTTCATATGCTTTGAAATTTTAATATGTTAAAATATATAATTTAAAGGATTTTTGGTTATTTTTGGCAACTTTTCCTTAGCGGTTTACTAAGGTAATTAAATTATTTATACCCAAGGTCTAAACTGAAAAATGGCTTCCGAATTGGTTAAATTCGGAGGGAAATTGCTTTTGAAAATTGTTTGGGGAAGAAGAATAGTGTTTTAAGAAAAATGTTGACTATTTAGTATTTTTTTTCTATTCGAAAGTACAGGAGGAAGCCTCTTAACCAATCTGATTTAGACAAGCAAGAGAAACCATCACTTCCGTAGGCCCAGAATCTGCTTCTGACTACATAGCCCGCTTCACCCTTTTGACTAAGTCGAAAGGTGCCTTTTTCCTTATCAGAAGGTAAGCATTTACCTTTCGCCTAAGTCGAAAGGTAGGAATGGTGTCAAGAAAGATGAAGGGATGGAGGCTGCTTCCTTGGCTTTCGTATGGAAATATAAATGCTTTCGAATTAATAGGTTTCGAAAGGGATCCTTCGACTCCATCATTTTTATAAAGACAGATTTTATACTCAAGAAGGGGTTTCAGAGGGTATCTTCGAAAGTTTAAACCTTCAAGAGAATTGTTTTAAATGTTTTCCAAAAATATGTTTTAGAACCTTTCGACTAAGTCGAAAGGTAGGAGAGGAAAAGGAAGGGGTTACTTCTGAGCCTTCCCATTGTTTTAGGAGCTAAGTTTTTAACACCTTTGAAAGCCATGCTTTCGAAGGAGATGTTTGCATTCGAAGGGATGAAGTCGAAAGGGTGCTTTCGACTCAGAACTTCGAAATGAACGAAGTCGAACGGGATCTTCAGACTTCGTTCCGTGTTATGTTTTATATGCCTTCGAATGGGTTATTCGAAGGAAGGGTTAAGTTGCCAGCTTATACCTTTCGACTAAGTTGAAAGATGAGCCTTCGCCCTTCCGACTAATTCAAAGGGTAGAGATGTTTTAAAAGGTTTTGGTTTCGAAAGGTTTGGAAGGGATTACCTTTAATAATTTCGAAAGGTTTTGAGTTTTAGTGATTTCAAAAAGATTTGAGTTTCATTGCTTTTGAAAAGTTTATAAATGGTTTTATAAGGAGGATACCCTAGGCTTTCGACAAAGTCGAAAGGTGGAACCTTTCGACTAGGTCGAAAATGAACTTTGCGGCAAGGTCGAATGGTAGGACCTTTCGACAAGGTCGAAAGGTATGGTTTTGTGATACTTTCAAACGGAAGGCTTCCGAAGGGGATAACTTTGGATGTTTATTTGCTTTCGAATGAGGCTTCATTCGAAGGGGTTTAAAGGGTTGTTTTAGCCGATTTTCCATAAGTAAATTTTTGCTAATTTGAAGGAGTTACTTCGAAGAGTTATAGCATAAAGTAGTTATCTTTGTTTGAAAATGTAAGGGGAAATCCTTATACAAATTGGATGTTATTAAAGTTATTAAACTTAGATACACCGGAATGGATTTAATGTTTTCGATATATAGTTTGGTGTTACAAACAGAAATATGCTTTCCAAAATATACATTGGGGCTATCAATGTGTTTTTATTAAATTTGGCCTACTAGGGGCTACCAATGAGAATAGGTTAAACAGATAGTATAACTGGAGAAAATAAATGATCATGGGGATCATGAATTTTAATACATAATCATGGGGATCATGATTTTTAATGGGCCAAGCATTGGGTTCTTGGTTAACCTAGGAAAAATATAGAATGTGCAGTGGATTGCCCGCATTAAATTTCTAAAGTAAAGATTGTTTTGCCAAAGGTGGTTAGCCTCGGGATTTGGCACCCAAGGGTTCATAGTCATCCTAGGAAAACTATGAAGTGTGCGGTGGATAGCCCACACCAACTTTTATAAAACAATGTATGATGGATAATTTGCATTTATTTTAAATGGATTTAGGACGGATAGTCCTATTAAATTATAACGGATAGTCATTTTAAAAATTTGGGAGGGAAACTCTAATAGATTAATTTTAGATGGAAAATCTAATATATTGCTTTTAGATGAGATATCGAATAAATTGGTGGATGGGATATCCAATGAATATGACTTATGGCTTTATTTCATATTATGTTAAGATTAACCATTTTGGGTGCAGGAGCATAGTAAACGATTTACATGTTTTGTTTTGGATGCTAGTGAGGGGAAAACTCATTCCGCTAAGCGGCGTGGTCTCACTAGCCATCTATTTATGATAAGAGATGATATGAGATTATTCATACGAGACTTATTGTCTAACTCAAAGTTTGTGTTTCTCCATAAACACTCGGGTACTTAAAATTAATTTGAATAGTCTAAGAGTGGGAGACTTTTAGGTTTTTGGACGAAATAACCTTCCGGAGACGTGCAGGAGACGATGTTAGCTATATAGGGGCTATTTTGTGTTTTCCGCTGTGATATACTAAGAACTGTAAAGTTCATATTTATTAGTTCTCTGATCATCATAAGGGGACATCTTGATATGTCGCTCTTATCATATTTTGTACACGTATATGTGATTTGAACGTGGTTAGCGTCTGGGATTATATAATTAAATCTTAAATTGAAATTCATAAGAAATGAGAAATTTTGTTTTGTTGAAGTTTAAATTTATTTATATTTTTGTGTTTGTGTTGCCAATAGTTTCAAGATTCCGATTTCGATCACTCAGAAATAACACATATGGATGACTGCATCATCCGTAGCAGTTAGTTTTGAGCCTCGGAAAGCGGAATGTTACACCATCCATGATAAAAAAGCTACGCCTGCACTGTTTCTCTAAAGCGATCATAACATAAGATATAGTATAACTAAAAAAAGTGACACTCGAAAACCACTCCTTATCATTTTCTTCCACTCTGGCAAAGTGCCTCGGCACAACAACTTCCTAATTTCATGTCACATATCCTTGACCAAGGCATGCTCATTTTCAGACCACCAGTTGGCAAATATTTGAGCCTTACAAATCAGTCGGCATCCTATCTAACACATATCTCAGCTAAACAACTTCATCTATGATGCAGAGCGAATTCTGGAGCACAACGTCACCATCTCGGCCATTAATCATGTATTAGAATGGCTTTAAATACATCACGACATGCATTTGAACAAGGGTTGAACGTTTCAAGCTAAAAAGGACTTATTTGCTTGTTATTATCTCTTATCATCCAAGCTATTGTGTGAGAACCAAAGTAATAAGAAATTCCTTATAATGGATGTTGATCAACTTTGATCAAACCACTCTAAATTTTGTGTCTTTTTATTTATTGCACTTTATTCTCCCATTTTCCATTTAGAAATCAAGATGTTAGTGTGTTGCCTTCGGCCATATAAAACTCTTAACCATAATTTCAACACCTAATGCTTGGATGCAGCAGGCTTTTCGGCCCTATGATAATAAAGCACAACACAGTGGCAAAAATGTCAAAATTCCAACTTCATAATTGTATTAACGATTTGGTATAGCATTATATTTTAACACCGAAATGGCCTCCACTTGTACACACAACCAATGGTGAAATCACTTTAGCACAAGGGGTCAACTAACCCCCTCCGAAGAAGGGAGGAGAACTTGATGTAGGAATATTATCAACCTGGGCAAGCAAAAAGAAAGTTAAGCATGAAATGTCAGTTGTTGGCTTAACTATGGAAAGAAGTTCAGGTAGACAATGATAGGTGTTAGCTCGAAAATTGGTCACTAACACCCAAATGTAAATAAAAGCCCCAACTAACAGTCACCAATAACAGATGGAGTATATATAGAGAAAAATAATGTGAAGAACAATTAAAATGAAAGTAGTAAAAAACAAGTTTTATAGTGGTTCAGCTAACTTCGGCCTACGTCCACTCCAGAAGTTTCCTTTTTATTGATGTTCGAATCAATTATAGTTACAAAGTGGTAGACTAGCCTTATTTTTAGGAAATAAAAAGTTAGAAAGCAGAAGAGAAGAAGAAGCCCCTCTTCTGAACTCCTACACGCTGTATTTATAGACACGTTCAGATAGTTGTTGGGCTCTCTGAATAACCGGGGTCTATCAAGGCCGAACGAGGTAAGGTGCGCCTAGCGAGGTGAGGTGCGCCGAGCGAGGTGAGGTATGCCAAACGAGGTGACCATGCCAAACGACACTCATATGTCAATCGAGGAGTTCATGCCGAACGAGTTGCTCATGCCGAACGTTCCATCGTGCCGAACGACCTATAATGCCGAACGATCCATCGTGCTGAACGATCCACCATGCCGAACGATCTATCATTCCGAACAACCCATCATGCCGAACGATCCATCATGCCGAACGACCCATTATGCCGAACGATCCACCATACCGAACGATCTATCATTCCGAACACCCCATCATGCCGAACGATCCATCATGCTGAACGACCCATTATGCCGAACGATCCACTATGCTGAACGATCTATCATTCCGAATGGCCCATCACGCCGAACGATCCACTATGTCGAACCGTACTTCCAAAATCGAAACACCTCACCAATGCCGAGCGGCATAATCTTATCATAATTAATGCCGAACGACTTCTAACTTCCAGACCGAACCAAATTTCCTAGACCCAAATTATAGTCGATCCATTTTTGTCCATTCCAATTTCCATCTTCCAAACGCGTTGCGTCATCCATCCATCCCGTTGAATAACTCCATTGTACAACAACCTCATCGAACGAGCAATCGATAATGTTAAATCTGTCTGTCCAAGGCCTTGCTAAAAAGGCGGGTTAACAATAGGCAGGTTAGCAAATGAGGTACATGACGTGGATCGATGGAATGGACGGGCTGAAACAACAATTTTCCAATTAAAAATCGTGTTTATTCTATTTTATTTTATTGAAAAATAGGCAAAAATAAGCTAAAAAAGAAAGAAATTTAGGATTACAAACCGTAATTTTTAAACAGTAACCAGAATATCACGAATATAAATACTTTCAAATACACAAAACTATCCACATCAAATTTTTCCAACGTGGATATCAGAAAATATCTGCTTCGTTCTGGTTACAGACACGAAGTAGATATAACCATGCATTTTCAAATATTTGATCGCTCTGGATACAGACAGGATATGCAGATATGGATATGCATTTTGAAATATCAGTTGATACGGATACGGATGCAAGTTTTGATTTTTGGATACGGGATACCAGTATAATATCCAACTCTTTTTGGATTAACAACCCTACCGATTCTCATATTCTCCAGTGATGTACGTTCCTCTTTTCATTGCTAGGTACAAATATGTTTTCAACGATGTTAACAGCACCGTGAACGATCTGCTTGAATTTATTGTGCTTAATTGTAGAGCTAACACATCATTGACTTCTACTTAGTTGTAGATCAATAGTTATAACCCATGAGTATACATTATATTTGTAAGTTGAGAAACAAGAATAATTGTATTGATTTCAGAACTATATGCATAGCAGAAGCAAACGATAAACTATAATAGCTACATACATCTTCCATGCCAACAGCATTAGTTGATCACCCAGCAGCAGTTGTCAGATGAAACTAAATTAAAAATAGAACAATAAAAAAATTATAATTAGAAATTATAATACATACGGTCAACACATTTTTTTACAACCAATTGTTATGTCCAATTGAAACCATGGCTCAATTTCTGAACATGCAAATTCAAACAAAGACTGGTGATCCATCTTTACTAGCATCCAGTAAACATAATGCCACTCTTTCTCTTTCATAGAAAAAGTTGACAATTATTTACAGGAGAAAGAGGGAGCAAGAGGTCAAATACTCATATTGCATGCTCTGATAGCCAAAATACTGAACCTATACCCCAACCACGGACAATAGTAGTTCCACTTGAAGTTGATATACGTACAAAGGTCTATGTTCGCTGACGAATTTAAATTCGGTGTTGCATCTTTCTACATATCAGGTATGTTTTTTCTTAGTTTATCTATTGTGTATAGATATGTAGAGAGTGTGCGCGCGCACGTGTTATGTGATATGGTTTTAGGTGGAGGAAGAGGACCTAGTATTTGGGACACTTTCACACACCAATGGCCTCATATGCTAAACAAATTATGTTAACAAATAATTTGAAGCCTCATAAAATCTATTGGAAGAATAACATTTCAAAAATATTCCTGTTTAATGATAACTACTAATTCTAGCAACATATGCGTACTATATGTTATTGGTACTTTTTCATTGTTCAGAGCATAAAGGTATCAGTAATCGTCGTACAGATAAAACCGAGGACATGAATATTGGAGATGCTGCTGCAAATTCGTACCATGGATACAATGTAAGTAACTGAAATCAGAAAAGTATGGTGTACTGACATGTCCATATAAAACATGTAATGGAGAAAGTTATGATTGTCAAATGTTTGCAGGATGATGTAAATATGATGAAGGAGATTGGAGTTGATTCATACCGTTTCTCAATCTCCTAGTCAAGAATTTTGCCAGGTTAAAACCAATCCACTTTATTTTAAGTGAACCTGCAAAAATGAACAATAAAAATGATGCATATTTAGCCAAAAAAAGAAAAAGAAAAAAAAAGAACACAAATTTGAAGCTCATGTGTCACAGCAGCTACACAAAATTCTAATTTGACTTAATTTAATGTTGATCTGTTAAAACAGATAGCACCTTAAAATGAGGAATAAATCAAGATGGAATAATGTATTACAACAATCTTATAAAAAAGCTAATAAAGAATGGTGAGTGCTAGAAAATGTAAGTATGGTTCAAAATAGATATGTAATTCACACTCTAGGTATAACGCCATATGTTACAATCTTCCATTGGGAGGTTCCACAAGCTTTGGAAGATGAATACAGCGGTTTACTTTGCAGAAAGATCGTGTAAGAATTTAATTCACATGGAGCACATTAACTTATCTTAATCTCCGTTGTTATATAGTTCTCATTTAGAGTAGTACAAGAAAAGAAAAATGAACCTGTTTCATATACTTCATTAAAATATACCCATCAACCTTTAACTAAAGATCATAGATTCAACACAGTGCTACAAAGTAAGATGTGTTGTATTATTTTTCTTCACCAAGGATGATTTCATAGACTATGGCCATATTTGCTTCTGAGAATTTGGGGATAGTGTCAAAGATTGGCACAATAAAATGCATATCTACAGAAGTATTAAAAAGGTGAAATTGTGTTTTTAATGATGTCCATAAAAGTGGAGTATAAGTAGGATACTCTTTATGAAAATGTGATCCGAGTCGGCTTCATGAGAATTTTAAGGCTTAAATTCTCTGAATATACTCACAGAATCAAGTTTTGTTCAGGACCAAATGAATACAACCAATAGATTGGATGTGGAAGAAAACAATGCTTTGTAAAACTTATTGTCCAGTAATACATCAACGGCTGACGGTTCAAGATGAAATAGTTCACCGATTAGCCAAGTATATCTGACAAGTTTTAACTAGAAAAAGTTTAAAGTGAAATATCTACTTATCCTCGATATTGCATTTTTTTCATATGTGATATTCCCCTTTGTGTATGGAAGACATACATCGTCATTAATGTTGGGGATTGCTAGAGATACGTTGAATGAAGATATAGAATCAAAGTCTCACATTGGCAAAAATAAAAGATGAAACAATAGTGGAAAACGACTGTTGCAAATAGCTATTGCAAAATGACCGTTGCGAAATTTCCAACAGACATGATTGTTGCAAATAGCGTTGCAAATTACCAACGGACATGACCGTTGCAAATAACTGCTCGGGTGAAACGAAAACCTTTCGAAGAGGCATGACCATTTGAGAAGAATACTATAAAAGGGAAGAATACTGATCACATTATCACTCCTTTTTCCACTCGTCTTCTTCCTCCTTGTTATGTTCTCAAAACCAACCAAATCTCATATCACAGAGGTATCATGCTCATCTCAATCTCGTGTAGATCATCGTCTATTGTATCTTGGAAGACTCAAAATAAAGTCTTAAGGAAATTGTTACAGTAAACCTCAAACGAAATTTCCTTATAATAAGTTAGATTGTTTTGTTTATACTATTTTTGTACTGCATTGTCTTGTGTTTTATCACTTCACCTTCTCCTTTCTACTCCGTTGTTATCATTGCACTCTTGTAACCGTGTTTGTGCATCTTTGTGCATGAAATCCATGCATCCGTGAGCGCTAATTATCGTTGTTTGTTACTATTTTTGTAATTAAGAACTTACAGATAAAATTCATAATAACTTGTATAAAATTACGCTTTAAATAGAATCCGGGGGTTATAGGTGTCATAAGTTGAAGTGGACAGACACACTCAATCTTTTCAAGAGTTTATCAGTTCACAGGGTTCTTCTAAGTATAGTTCAAAAAAAATTATGCATTATTTAAAATCTGCAAGCTTGTTCTCACATGTTGAACCTTTTTTTAAGCCTAAACAAAGAGGAGAGATCGGAATCATTCTATTTCGCATGTGGTATAAGCCATATTCAGATTCAATAGCAGATGAAGGAGCAGTGCTGACGGCAATGGAATTTGTGCTTGGATGGTCAGTCCGCAATAAAGAAGTAAAGAACGCTTGTAATCATATATTTCTTAAAATTCATATTAAAATTATTGTGTGGACTTTAGGTATATGGAGCCAATAATGAATGGAGAATATCCAGCATGTACGAGAGATTTGGTCAGAGAAAGGCTTCCGAAATTCACTAAGGAGGAATCAGAGTTGATAAAAAGGATCATATGATTTTGTGGGACTTAATTACTACACGTCAAGATACGCAAAAGATGAACCAAATTCTACGCCTAATCTTAGCATTAGTGGCTCCAAACTGAATCAATTATGTATTGTTCAATAGTTTGAGTGTTTTTACTTTGTAATATCCACTGTGATTCAAACAAAGCGTAAAACATGTGAAAATCAAATTGTAGCGACCCGACTTTCCACTCCCGGAAAATCGCGTCATCTTTAAGAAAGAAAGGGATAGAAAATAGAATAGAAAGAAGACAAGAAGAAACAACATCAGAATCTAACACAGCGGAACGAATAAATTATATTAATCACATAATACTTTACATAGTATCATATACATCAGAGATACACAGCATAATCAACTCATACTAGACAGTTATAGACACCTGTCTAGTTATACAACTCAATACAACAACTCAGAGAACACACAGCGGAATACTCAATAGCTATACGCAGAAGCCTCCTGCTCCATTGCTCCTCCACAAATCGTCAAAGCTAATCCAGAATTCTAACCTGAATCCCTTGACTACTCATAAAAATTTGAGTACCCAAGAGTTTATGAAAAACAAAAATAAACTCCGGGTCAGACATGGGTCTGGTGTGAGTAACAGGTTAAAGTTGCTTAACTTTTAAAAACCTTTGAAAAGAAAGGTATCACGTAAGACTTCCCACACATAAACATGGAAAAGTTTTTACCTTACGCTAACCAAAACATTTAATAGGAAATCCTGTGATATTATAATAGTGTCTAGGGTTTTCAAGTAAAATACAGAAATAGCTGAAATGCTTACATCTCACATTCCAACATAGTTGGGCACAACTAATTCGTACGGCACTTATTGGATTTTGGATTCCATACAATGGCAGGGCTACTGGGGTACCGCCCGTCACAGTACGTGGCCTAGATCACCGTACCGAGGAGCCACCCTAACTCCCCTGCAACACAAAGCCGGACCCGTTCCTTACTGAACAGTTCCAAATAAGACAACCCCGACGGTTGTAGCTACTAAACCGTCCCACACAGCCGAAATAAAAGGGACCTCTAGACAGGGGTAAATCTTACTCTCCAGTGGGGGCTACCCACGAAGCTTTGCTGCACCTCCCCTGTTTTAGCCATTCCCGGTTGATGAGGCTTGAGGTTACGATTACCTTTATAGGACACATCACTTAGAATGCTCATCGTCCACCTGACGATGTGCTGGAAGCATTCAATCCATACAAGTCCGTTCCGGGTTCGAACGAAACCGAAGGCATTACCTCGTTACACTCGTATTGGAATCACCCTCAGAGTTAACGACAATAACCCTTGCACTCTATATCACCATCTCGAATTTATAAGGACTAATTCCGTCAACTCATTACGGAATCACCCACAGAGTTATAATGACTCATAGTCCTTACACCTCGAGTCTTCACAAAGCTCCACTTTGAATTCACGACCTAACGTTATTTGGAATCGATGTGGTTTTCGGATATCCAAATATGGAAACCCGATCCCGGTCTCATCGAAATCCAAAGCGTGTCTTTTAAGGTCCAAGTTGTTTTAAAGTTTAAAACAATTCAATTACAGTATCTATATACACACAGATAGATAACTTAAAACATAACTGATAATCAACATTATCACATAACAGGTAATTCACATCATCAATATCAAATAGATATTCCATATATCAACATCACAATAGATAACCTATGTTATCATCACAATATCATCAAAAATCCATACCACACAATATCATTTATCTCATTTCTGAGATCACAAAGCATCCAAGTCAATCCATGACATCCATCCATACATAAGCAAGGATTTACTCATACCAAAATATAATTAATTTAAATTGAATTAAATTAATCATCTCTATCTCAAATTAATTTAAAATGAATTAAATTAATTCCTTCATCTATAATTAATTTAAAATAAATTAATTACTCCACCAAATTATATCTTGCTTACCCAACTATTTAATTGATTACAATCAATTAATCAATCATAAATTACTTTAATTAATCACTCTTGATTAATTATGCTTAATTACATCCATGTAATTATCCTCAACTAAACAGTAATTAACTCTTAATTACTTTAATTAAATTAATTATCTTAATCCTTAATTAATTACATTAATTAATTACCTATTATTGATTAATTAATCCTAATTAATCATCCTTAATTACATCACTAATTAAATAATTAATGATCTTAATTATTTCTTAAATTAATTACTCAAAGTAATTAACAACTTAATTACTATATTAACCCAAATTAATTATCCTTAAATTAATTTCTTAAATTAATTATTTGATTAATTACTAAATAATTAATCCAAATTATCTCATACTTAAACATTTCCACTTAATTACAATCATGTAATTATTAATTAATTACTTAACTAAGTAATTACCCAAATCACCAATTACATAAAGTAATTGTTTATAAAACCCAAATGTTTGAAACTAATTAAACTTAATTAATTAAATTAAACAATCCCATTAAATTATATTAATTACAATAAGTAATTAATTCCTTAATTACTTTATCAAGTAATTATCCAATCCATTTATAATTGATTATTATTAAATTAATTAATCTAATTAATAATAAAAATTAACCAAATTAATTAATTGTTAAATAATCTTGGTTAATGACCTTCATTTACCATTCTCAAATTATTTATAAGGTAATTAACCTAAATTAATTACCAATTAAATTATTTTTAATCATTATTAATTAAAGTTAATTATTAAATTAATTAACCTTAAATTAAAACTTAATTACATAATTAATATTCATTTATCATTAATTAATAACTTAATTAATGATCTTAATTTCAAATTGATTAATCATTAATCAATTATTAACTCCAAATTTAATTAATTAATTAAATTAAATAACAAATCTTAATTACCTTGTTAATTAATTCTAAAACATAATTCAGATTTTAAATTTTCAAATAAACATAACTTAATTATGTTTTAAAAACAATTTAATTCAAAACAAAGTACTTTTTGAACTTATCCTTAAATTTCAATTTTAAATTCAAATTTAAAATAAAATAAATTTCAAACTTAATAAATTTAAAACTTATTTAAATTTCAGGACAATTCAAAGGTTTGTCTTAAAAAAATCAAATCATATAAACTTGAAGTTAAGTTCATTTCAAAATTTTAGAAGTTTAAATTCAATTTTAGTTTAAAGCTTTCAACTTTGAATCTTCTTTAAAATTTGAACTGAGCTTCATTTTAAAAACTCAGATTTCCAGATTTTAAAATCTATTCTTAAATCTAGCTTCATATTTTAAAACTTCATTATTTAAAATTTCAACCATTTACCAAATTGAAATAGTTAACTAAGTTAAGAATTTAAACTCTATTTCAAAACCTAGATTTAAATTTGAATCTAAAATTTCAAACTTACATTTGAATTTATACTAAATCTTACTTTAACTAAATCTGCAGAATTCCAAATGTTTAAAACCCAGTTTTTAAACTTCAAAAAAAATCCAGATTTTTAAAGAAAACATAAAAACAGTTTTCAACTTAAAAACCTGAAATTTAAATACCAATTTGAAATTCAAACTTGAATTAAATTTAAACCTAGACCTTATTCAAACCTATAACTACAGATTTTAAATTTTCAAAACCCTGATTTTTTTAAAAGTTTTAAAAACCCAGATTTTTAAATCAAAACACAGTTTACTGTGTTTTCTGTAAAACTACAGGTTAACCCCATACAAATTTTACTTCGAGTTCTACATGCTATTGCTTCGGGTTTCTGCCATACTTACTTCGAGTTCCACACAGACCTACTTCGAGTCATTTTACAATTCTTCCCACATCTCCCCTGAATCACTTCACATCCAAAGTAGTTCACCAGAAACATGTCAACTCCACCTCTACCGTTCATCAATGATGACCCCACAACTACATGCATCCCTTCACTACTTAACATCAACACATAAACAAGAGATTATACTGGAATTCAAAGATTTTGCTCAGAAACCCCAAATTACAAAACCTGAAAACAACTTACAGGTTTTACTCCAAACCTGTCATCCTTCACATCAAACTGCTCCGACCATCGAACTCCCGCCCCCTTTGGCCATGAACTCCATTACACATCCACTACCCATACCCCAAAACCCAGAACACTCAATCCATCCAAGACTTCCCACTGATCCCATGTTCAACCCCATTTCAAACTAGAGTGCAGTTCTAAAAAACCAAAACTGCAATCAATCTATCAAACTTTAACTAACTCTCAGATTTTTACCAGGATCTATGATCCTTTCTAAATAATTCAAAAAGATCCTGAGTCATTTAAAATCACAAATTGCAAGAATTTGCTCATATTCATATTTTTGTTCCAGGTCAAACTGCATATAGAATAAACACTAAAAAAAAAAATACCAATACTTGATTTAAAAATCAAGATTCATTTTATACTTTTGATTGGCATTACTGAATTATTATTAATTAGGTTTGGTTTGATTAAAATTGAACATGCAATGATGTTTTTCTGTTTTACAGAGGCAACTCATATTTAAACTTCTTGACATTTTTTTTTAAACATTAACTTATGAAACTAATACAACTTTACTTTGCATTTTCTTTTAACAGATAACTGACTTAAAGGCAAGAGTAGTTAATAAAGTTTTACCTGGAAATCAATTCAAAAACAGAACAGGTGATATAAGTCATTTCCACATCAACAACCATAGATAGCACAAAAATATTATTTGCATTTAGTAAAACATGCAACTTATTTTTAAAACTAAAGAGTTTAAATGTTACTCACCTTCAATGCAGACCCCCTCTGTTGTTTTAGTTTGAAATTACAGAACACAAAGATGCAGGCTTGACCCCTTTTTGTTGAAATCTGAGTTTGAATTGATATGCAGTTTGCCAGTTACCAAATGCATGCTAATGCTTATGATCCCAACCCAAATTGCTTACATACAGGCTTATAGAAAAAAAATGCAGGTGCTTTACTCCTCTCTGCTACTCATGATCCAAGATGCTTGCATGCAGGTGTTCATCTATGCAGAAACAAGCATATGCAGGCACTTCTTGAATTTGAATATGAAATGCAGTAGCTAAATTCCCCAAACACAAGCATGCAGGTGCAGATGCTCATTCCACCCAGGATCAAGCAGAAAGGCAAAGATCTTCATTTTGATTTTGGAATGAAGTGGAGTATGCAGATTTAGGATTTGAGGGTGATTGGATTTGAATGTGCAGGTTTAGTTGTTTAGAGGAATGCAGATTTGATTGTGCAGGCCTTGGATTTTGAATAGGGTTTAGGTGAATTTGTATATGCAGATTTGTAGATTTGAATTCGTGGTGTGTAATGAAGGATTTGAACATGTAGATTGATGTTTTGATTATACTCCAAACTGTGGTTGTGAAGAAACAAAATGCAGATTTTTATGAACAGATCTTCAAAAATGAATTTTGAAGATGGGTTTGATCTTTGTTTGATTTTGGAGATGAAAATGCATTATGTATGAACATGCAAACTAATTGTATTTTCAGATTTTAAGAAAATAAAAGAAAAGAAAAATTATAAACAAAATCTTACACTTGTCTAATGGTTATGCTAATTTCTAAACACATGTCAATTTGAATGCATATGAATTTACACTTGTTTAATTAAGATAATTAAATTTAATGTATATGTATTTAACACATGTTATCTTTTAAAGATAATTAGTATTTGATTTTCAACTAAAGTGTGTATTAGCTTAAATTGAATTTGTTAATTTATATTTATCATATGTATAAATTTTACAAATGGAAATAAAACAAATCTTGTTAATAAATGAACTTATTCATATCAAAAATTATGACACTCAAACAATATAAAAGTTTATACTTTTAAATTTAAATTCAACTAAATTCAAAATCAAATATTTTTCAAATCAAGTTATAAATAAAAATTCAATTTGAAATGAACATTACAAATTCTTATTCAAAATTAATTTATAAAAACAATACCATATAAATATTTATTATATTTTTTTCAACTCTTTTATTATTAAATTAAAAATCATTTTATTAAGTTATAAAACCATTTGTTGAATTAATTCTAAATTTTAAAACTCAATTCAATCTAATTTAAAACATTTAATATTTTTCTGTCAATTTTAGAATCATATTTTTATTTATGAAATAGTTTTAAAACTCAAAAATTAAAATCAATCTATTTAAAATATAAACCAATATTTATATTGTAAATAGAAATCCATTTATATCATTTAAAAGATAAAATAACCAGTTTAAATAATCATTGAAGGAGATTATTAAATTTATCTGAGTAATTATTAACAGATTATCAATATCAATTTAATTTTAACTACAGATTATTAAATTGATATTGTCAAAAATTCCGGGATGTTACAATCCTTCCCCCTTAAAAGAATTTCGTCCTCGAAATTTAAAACAAAGGTAATTTAATAATCTCATTAAATTTTAATTCAAACACAAGCATACACCAAACATATGCTAACAACCAAACAACCAATTCAACCAATCAAACAAATCTAATTATCCAGACAAATTCTGGATAAAATTACATCGAGTTTCCCCAGTGTATATATATATACCCACCGGGATACTCGCTCTAGAAAATCCAAACAAACAATACTACGAAGCTACAAAGCTCCTATATATCTATAACGCTAGACAAGATATCAGACTACAAACGAGTCTGACTCAGCACCCAAAACTCCAGAACTGCTGGTTCCTCAACCAAAGATAGATCATACACGTACTCCCTCAGAGATACGTGAAACTCATCGATCCCAGTTATCCAAACTGGCAATCCAATCATGTAGATCAATCACTTACTCTCCAAGAATACAGAAAAGATCCAAAACACTTCAGAGCTAGCTTCTCAGACTTATCCAATCTTATAGCTCTCTTTTGATCGGAGAAAACTTATCCAAAATTAAATCTCCGACTTCAGAGTCCAAATCCCTCCGACTCTTATCCACAAAACTCTCCAAACGATCCTGGGCTACCTACAGCCTTCCTGATCAGCTAAACCTTCGCTGATGCTTCTAAAAACAACTAGACCAATCAACCCAACAAAATGATCTCCTCAATATCAGAAAACAACAACTTTCTTCTCCAGAAAAGGAAAGCAGATGCACTTCCAAACTGCTTCCGCTGCTCAACTCTGATCCGAAGAAGAGAATGCTGAAGAAGAACACAAGCACAAACAGGATAACACACCCCAGAGATTTGGTTCAACAAATCCATAAGAATCATTCAGGAGTTCCTCCAAAACTCTGAGCTGCTACACCAACTCAAACTCCTTGAAACCATTCTTCTATAAAGCTGAACCATCCGAACCACTCCTGGAATTCCAATTGATAAGGAAACTCAATGAACAAAACTCTGACTTCCTAAAGACATCCAGAAAAACTCAGATAACCTAAGAGAACTCACAAACAATCGCAAGTCACTTTTGCGAACACCCAAACCAAATCCAAAGAAAACTGTTCTCCCTTAACCAAACAGAACAGCTCAATCTCAACTAGCTAACCTATCGAAGAAACGGATCCATATAACTGCTTCTGAACTCCACTTCAGAAAAACTGCTAAACCAAAAGATCTCTTGCCAACACCGAGAACACTCCATACTGCACTGCTGCCTCAGATGCCAAAGAATTCCAAAACAAAGCTCTCCGAGAAACTCAGACTTCAAAGCAAACAGAAACTCAAGCTGTCCCCAGCCACAACACTGAAGCAGACCCACTTCCTTAACTTGTTCCAACGAAAACATCTTCGGGAACATCCATAGTCACTGCATCTCATCACGCAGCTACTACTTCCTGAGGTATACAAAATACCATCACTTACTTCTGCCAAGTCAACAGATCCAAACAATACTCATCCAATCTCAAAAATAAACTCCGAACCCTAACAGGTTTCCTTCAGAGATCAATGAAGTTCTTCATCACTACAGAACTTACTCGAGACGATATTAGGTCTACAGTCTCAAAAAAAATACACTTCCAACCTCAAACATTTAAACTCCAACCAATGGTAGTCGTGTTATACACACTACTACCCCATCTACCTTTATAACTCAAATTGGAAAACCTGAACAGGTAACCCAACAGATAGGTAGAAATAATTATATAAATATATATATAATAAAACTACAAATACGCTCTCTCAAGAAAGATACCACTACAGAGCCTAGGTATTCGCTCAACCTAACGCTCCCTAAAGAAAGATACACTTCAGAGCCTAGGTATTCGCTCAACCTAAAGCTCTGATACCAAAATGTAGCGACCCGACTTTCCACTCCCGGAAAATCGCGTCATCTTTAAGAAAGAAAGGGATAGAAAATAGAATAGAAAGAAGACAAGAAGAAACAACATCAGAATCTAACACAGCGGAACGAATAAATTATATTAATCACATAATACTTTACATAGTATCATATACATCAGAGATACACAGCATAATCAACTCATACTAGACAGTTATAGACACCTGTCTAGTTATACAACTCAATACAACAACTCAGAGAACACACAGCGGAATACTCAATAGCTATACGCAGAAGCCTCCTGCTCCATTGCTCCTCCACAAATCGTCAAAGCTAATCCAGAATTCTAACCTGAATCCCTTGACTACTCATAAAAATTTGAGTACCCAAGAGTTTATGAAAAACAAAAATAAACTCCGGGTCAGACATGGGTCTGGTGTGAGTAACAGGTTAAAGTTGCTTAACTTTTAAAAACCTTTGAAAAGAAAGGTATCACGTAAGACTTCCCACACATAAACATGGAAAAGTTTTTACCTTACGCTAACCAAAACATTTAATAGGAAATCCTGTGATATTATAATAGTGTCTAGGGTTTTCAAGTAAAATACAGAAATAGCTGAAATGCTTACATCTCACATTCCAACATAGTTGGGCACAACTAATTCGTACGGCACTTATTGGATTTTGGATTCCATACAATGGCAGGGCTACTGGGGTACCGCCCGTCACAGTACGTGGCCTAGATCACCGTACCGAGGAGCCACCCTAACTCCCCTGCAACACAAAGCCGGACCCGTTCCTTACTGAACAGTTCCAAATAAGACAACCCCGACGGTTGTAGCTACTAAACCGTCCCACACAGCCGAAATAAAAGGGACCTCTAGACAGGGGTAAATCTTACTCTCCAGTGGGGGCTACCCACGAAGCTTTGCTGCACCTCCCCTGTTTTAGCCATTCCCGGTTGATGAGGCTTGAGGTTACGATTACCTTTATAGGACACATCACTTAGAATGCTCATCGTCCACCTGACGATGTGCTGGAAGCATTCAATCCATACAAGTCCGTTCCGGGTTCGAACGAAACCGAAGGCATTACCTCGTTACACTCGTATTGGAATCACCCTCAGAGTTAACGACAATAACCCTTGCACTCTATATCACCATCTCGAATTTATAAGGACTAATTCCGTCAACTCATTACGGAATCACCCACAGAGTTATAATGACTCATAGTCCTTACACCTCGAGTCTTCACAAAGCTCCACTTTGAATTCACGACCTAACGTTATTTGGAATCGATGTGGTTTTCGGATATCCAAATATGGAAACCCGATCCCGGTCTCATCGAAATCCAAAGCGTGTCTTTTAAGGTCCAAGTTGTTTTAAAGTTTAAAACAATTCAATTACAGTATCTATATACACACAGATAGATAACTTAAAACATAACTGATAATCAACATTATCACATAACAGGTAATTCACATCATCAATATCAAATAGATATTCCATATATCAACATCACAATAGATAACCTATGTTATCATCACAATATCATCAAAAATCCATACCACACAATATCATTTATCTCATTTCTGAGATCACAAAGCATCCAAGTCAATCCATGACATCCATCCATACATAAGCAAGGATTTACTCATACCAAAATATAATTAATTTAAATTGAATTAAATTAATCATCTCTATCTCAAATTAATTTAAAATGAATTAAATTAATTCCTTCATCTATAATTAATTTAAAATAAATTAATTACTCCACCAAATTATATCTTGCTTACCCAACTATTTAATTGATTACAATCAATTAATCAATCATAAATTACTTTAATTAATCACTCTTGATTAATTATGCTTAATTACATCCATGTAATTATCCTCAACTAAACAGTAATTAACTCTTAATTACTTTAATTAAATTAATTATCTTAATCCTTAATTAATTACATTAATTAATTACCTATTATTGATTAATTAATCCTAATTAATCATCCTTAATTACATCACTAATTAAATAATTAATGATCTTAATTATTTCTTAAATTAATTACTCAAAGTAATTAACAACTTAATTACTATATTAACCCAAATTAATTATCCTTAAATTAATTTCTTAAATTAATTATTTGATTAATTACTAAATAATTAATCCAAATTATCTCATACTTAAACATTTCCACTTAATTACAATCATGTAATTATTAATTAATTACTTAACTAAGTAATTACCCAAATCACCAATTACATAAAGTAATTGTTTATAAAACCCAAATGTTTGAAACTAATTAAACTTAATTAATTAAATTAAACAATCCCATTAAATTATATTAATTACAATAAGTAATTAATTCCTTAATTACTTTATCAAGTAATTATCCAATCCATTTATAATTGATTATTATTAAATTAATTAATCTAATTAATAATAAAAATTAACCAAATTAATTAATTGTTAAATAATCTTGGTTAATGACCTTCATTTACCATTCTCAAATTATTTATAAGGTAATTAACCTAAATTAATTACCAATTAAATTATTTTTAATCATTATTAATTAAAGTTAATTATTAAATTAATTAACCTTAAATTAAAACTTAATTACATAATTAATATTCATTTATCATTAATTAATAACTTAATTAATGATCTTAATTTCAAATTGATTAATCATTAATCAATTATTAACTCCAAATTTAATTAATTAATTAAATTAAATAACAAATCTTAATTACCTTGTTAATTAATTCTAAAACATAATTCAGATTTTAAATTTTCAAATAAACATAACTTAATTATGTTTTAAAAACAATTTAATTCAAAACAAAGTACTTTTTGAACTTATCCTTAAATTTCAATTTTAAATTCAAATTTAAAATAAAATAAATTTCAAACTTAATAAATTTAAAACTTATTTAAATTTCAGGACAATTCAAAGGTTTGTCTTAAAAAAATCAAATCATATAAACTTGAAGTTAAGTTCATTTCAAAATTTTAGAAGTTTAAATTCAATTTTAGTTTAAAGCTTTCAACTTTGAATCTTCTTTAAAATTTGAACTGAGCTTCATTTTAAAAACTCAGATTTCCAGATTTTAAAATCTATTCTTAAATCTAGCTTCATATTTTAAAACTTCATTATTTAAAATTTCAACCATTTACCAAATTGAAATAGTTAACTAAGTTAAGAATTTAAACTCTATTTCAAAACCTAGATTTAAATTTGAATCTAAAATTTCAAACTTACATTTGAATTTATACTAAATCTTACTTTAACTAAATCTGCAGAATTCCAAATGTTTAAAACCCAGTTTTTAAACTTCAAAAAAAATCCAGATTTTTAAAGAAAACATAAAAACAGTTTTCAACTTAAAAACCTGAAATTTAAATACCAATTTGAAATTCAAACTTGAATTAAATTTAAACCTAGACCTTATTCAAACCTATAACTACAGATTTTAAATTTTCAAAACCCTGATTTTTTTAAAAGTTTTAAAAACCCAGATTTTTAAATCAAAACACAGTTTACTGTGTTTTCTGTAAAACTACAGGTTAACCCCATACAAATTTTACTTCGAGTTCTACATGCTATTGCTTCGGGTTTCTGCCATACTTACTTCGAGTTCCACACAGACCTACTTCGAGTCATTTTACAATTCTTCCCACATCTCCCCTGAATCACTTCACATCCAAAGTAGTTCACCAGAAACATGTCAACTCCACCTCTACCGTTCATCAATGATGACCCCACAACTACATGCATCCCTTCACTACTTAACATCAACACATAAACAAGAGATTATACTGGAATTCAAAGATTTTGCTCAGAAACCCCAAATTACAAAACCTGAAAACAACTTACAGGTTTTACTCCAAACCTGTCATCCTTCACATCAAACTGCTCCGACCATCGAACTCCCGCCCCCTTTGGCCATGAACTCCATTACACATCCACTACCCATACCCCAAAACCCAGAACACTCAATCCATCCAAGACTTCCCACTGATCCCATGTTCAACCCCATTTCAAACTAGAGTGCAGTTCTAAAAAACCAAAACTGCAATCAATCTATCAAACTTTAACTAACTCTCAGATTTTTACCAGGATCTATGATCCTTTCTAAATAATTCAAAAAGATCCTGAGTCATTTAAAATCACAAATTGCAAGAATTTGCTCATATTCATATTTTTGTTCCAGGTCAAACTGCATATAGAATAAACACTAAAAAAAAAAATACCAATACTTGATTTAAAAATCAAGATTCATTTTATACTTTTGATTGGCATTACTGAATTATTATTAATTAGGTTTGGTTTGATTAAAATTGAACATGCAATGATGTTTTTCTGTTTTACAGAGGCAACTCATATTTAAACTTCTTGACATTTTTTTTTAAACATTAACTTATGAAACTAATACAACTTTACTTTGCATTTTCTTTTAACAGATAACTGACTTAAAGGCAAGAGTAGTTAATAAAGTTTTACCTGGAAATCAATTCAAAAACAGAACAGGTGATATAAGTCATTTCCACATCAACAACCATAGATAGCACAAAAATATTATTTGCATTTAGTAAAACATGCAACTTATTTTTAAAACTAAAGAGTTTAAATGTTACTCACCTTCAATGCAGACCCCCTCTGTTGTTTTAGTTTGAAATTACAGAACACAAAGATGCAGGCTTGACCCCTTTTTGTTGAAATCTGAGTTTGAATTGATATGCAGTTTGCCAGTTACCAAATGCATGCTAATGCTTATGATCCCAACCCAAATTGCTTACATACAGGCTTATAGAAAAAAAATGCAGGTGCTTTACTCCTCTCTGCTACTCATGATCCAAGATGCTTGCATGCAGGTGTTCATCTATGCAGAAACAAGCATATGCAGGCACTTCTTGAATTTGAATATGAAATGCAGTAGCTAAATTCCCCAAACACAAGCATGCAGGTGCAGATGCTCATTCCACCCAGGATCAAGCAGAAAGGCAAAGATCTTCATTTTGATTTTGGAATGAAGTGGAGTATGCAGATTTAGGATTTGAGGGTGATTGGATTTGAATGTGCAGGTTTAGTTGTTTAGAGGAATGCAGATTTGATTGTGCAGGCCTTGGATTTTGAATAGGGTTTAGGTGAATTTGTATATGCAGATTTGTAGATTTGAATTCGTGGTGTGTAATGAAGGATTTGAACATGTAGATTGATGTTTTGATTATACTCCAAACTGTGGTTGTGAAGAAACAAAATGCAGATTTTTATGAACAGATCTTCAAAAATGAATTTTGAAGATGGGTTTGATCTTTGTTTGATTTTGGAGATGAAAATGCATTATGTATGAACATGCAAACTAATTGTATTTTCAGATTTTAAGAAAATAAAAGAAAAGAAAAATTATAAACAAAATCTTACACTTGTCTAATGGTTATGCTAATTTCTAAACACATGTCAATTTGAATGCATATGAATTTACACTTGTTTAATTAAGATAATTAAATTTAATGTATATGTATTTAACACATGTTATCTTTTAAAGATAATTAGTATTTGATTTTCAACTAAAGTGTGTATTAGCTTAAATTGAATTTGTTAATTTATATTTATCATATGTATAAATTTTACAAATGGAAATAAAACAAATCTTGTTAATAAATGAACTTATTCATATCAAAAATTATGACACTCAAACAATATAAAAGTTTATACTTTTAAATTTAAATTCAACTAAATTCAAAATCAAATATTTTTCAAATCAAGTTATAAATAAAAATTCAATTTGAAATGAACATTACAAATTCTTATTCAAAATTAATTTATAAAAACAATACCATATAAATATTTATTATATTTTTTTCAACTCTTTTATTATTAAATTAAAAATCATTTTATTAAGTTATAAAACCATTTGTTGAATTAATTCTAAATTTTAAAACTCAATTCAATCTAATTTAAAACATTTAATATTTTTCTGTCAATTTTAGAATCATATTTTTATTTATGAAATAGTTTTAAAACTCAAAAATTAAAATCAATCTATTTAAAATATAAACCAATATTTATATTGTAAATAGAAATCCATTTATATCATTTAAAAGATAAAATAACCAGTTTAAATAATCATTGAAGGAGATTATTAAATTTATCTGAGTAATTATTAACAGATTATCAATATCAATTTAATTTTAACTACAGATTATTAAATTGATATTGTCAAAAATTCCGGGATGTTACACAAATGCTGTTGAATATTGATTCTAATTTGAGGAAACATACACCATAGAGAAATGACCATTTCGTTTTTACTAACTATTTCATTTGTACCGCGTAGATGCTCATTTTGATTCCTCTTTTGTTTCAAACTAGTCATTTATTTTCACAAAGAATATATATGCTGTACCAGTTGGTGATTTGTTAAATACAACAACCTCTATTATTAGATCAACTATGTCAAATCTTAAGGCCCGCTTGGTTCGAAAACGAGTTTAGTATCTTCCATTTTCAGCTGTATGTTAAAATGCAAGAAAGATGTAAAATTGCACGAAAGTTGAAAAGGGGTGATAACGGTCAATTAAGATAATGGTTTTAGCATATAAATGGAAAACAACTTTTTCTTCTTTTCCGCATTTTGAATAATACCAGAAAGTATTTTCTTCCCTCATCTCCTCCTCTTTGTTGTAATGATTAGGATTACCGTCTCTTTCTTACTCTTCCACCGCACACATCGAAAACGCAATACTTAAAACACATATTTTGAAGCCAAACAGGTCCAAATTTTTTGAACAACTGATCCCCTTTTACTTAATTTGATTTCTACATACTTTGCAGCAAGTTTCATGGATACACATGGCCCCAGATGGATTGAAAGAGTTGTTAAGTTATAAAAGAAGAAACATAACGATCCTAGGATCTGTATCACAGAAAATAGTCAGTAAACTCAAATGCAGTCACATCAGGAAGTTTCCAGATAACAAAAATTATAGCACATCCTATTATAGATAAGAATTGTTAGTATGCTAGACTGAATAAGAAATAAAAAAAATAGATTGCTCACTTGTATTTGAATTTTATAGGAACTGCTCGTCCTGATCATGAACATATGTTATCAAAGGAAGAAGCAACCTCAGATAAACAGAGGGTTGATTACATGACTCTTCATCTTGCTTACTACTAGCTGCTATAGAGTAATTTAATACTGCATGCACGACTTTAACCAAAAAACAAAGAACATTTTACCACAAAATATATCCATCTCAAGATAAAAGCAATGATTTGGGATAAAAAGAGAAGAGTTACTTATGTTAATATTATCTTATATGCAGAGAGGGGGTTAAAGTGGAAGGATACTTTGCATGGTCATTGACTGATAACTTTGAGTGGAACAAAGGATACGGCGAACGGTTTGGGCTTAGCTACAACGACTACAAAAATGATCCTGAACAAATCCCAAAAAATCGATCAGTTGGTACAATGCATTTCTCGAATCATAAATTCTGGAGCAGCTTGTATTGATGATCGCCATTTATATATTATGGTTGTATTTTCCATTTTCAATGTTATGCATCTTCTTGTAAATGCCAATGTATCCTATATTCCTATATTATAAGAAAGCAATTAATTTCCTTTTCTGATAAGAGAACAATTAAATTATCTTCTTGTATTTTTAGTTTAGTGAAAATGTTCTAGTTTTTAACCGATTATCTCATGTTTCAATTAATTTCCTTTTGTGATAAAACTTACCAAAAAAGAGGGAAATGAATATAAATAACAGATATATGATCACTTTTTATGACTCTATGTAATGAAATTAACCTCAGTATGAAAGAAAAAATGAATAGTAACGTAAAGATAATAACTTGAATGAGAACTTTAAGTTACAAGGACTTTAATGTAATATGATTGAAGAGAAACAAGAAAATAAATTTTGTATACCTTACTATCGTTTAATACATACACGCACACACACAATATATGTGTGTGTATGTGTATATGTTTGTGTTAGTGTGTGTGTGTTAGTGCGTGTGTGCACACACATGTATGTGGATATTGATTACAAAAAATTTAGTTAAGTATTTATTTGAAGAAATTTTGAATTCAATATCTCATGTTTCACGCATTTGACCAGGTAAATAGTTTATAGATTTAATTTCAAATATTCATTGAGATTGTGATAAACAAATTATCTGAAACTAAAAGTGTGAAGCAATCGATCAATATATTTCATGCACAATAAAACTTTGTAACAAATATCAAAATGTTCATTTATAATGAACGTATAACACATTGAAAATTTAATAGACAAACTAATAGATAATACGCACATGTGTTTTTTATTTTCATAAAATTTTGATTTTTGAAGAAAAGCTATGTGTTGAAAATAAATTAATTTTAGAGAATTAGAAGGTAAAATTGTTAAAAATATAAATTATAGAAATTTACTTTAACGTATCTTTAAAGAATTAAGCATAAACTTGAAAATCGTTATAATCAATGAGAGATTATCAAATTTTTATACTACACAGTTATTTAATAGATGTACACTCTACTCTTAGTGCGTGTTTTGGGAACCATGTAGCAGGGAACTCTGTATATTCTCCACGTGAATCATGATAATTTCAGGAGAAACAATAAAATTTCTCAATTCTATATCATCATGATCACCAAAGTATATTCAAAAAAAAATTATGTACGTCATGAAACCATATTTTAGTTCATATGCATTTCTTATTGTTTTTCAATGATGGAAAACTATAAAATATGCACTAAAATCAAAATCAAGTGCAAAAATTTACATAGACTTAAAATGATTGGGAACAAAAAAAATTAAGCTAAGTTTGAAGTATTTAAATTGTTAAATAATATCAGTATAATTGAAAGCAATCAATGAAAATAATAAATAACAAGCGAAAAGGTTGTAAATTATTTTTAGACAACAGTGTTATTGGGAATATGCTACAAAAAGCAATCAACATTTCAAAAAAGCAAAAAATTATGGCTGAATCATTTTAGTGAATGGAAGTGATCAATCAAAATCACTTTTCTAAAAAAACAGTTTGTATACCGTTGATCACTTATTCCAATCAGCATTCAAACTTTTTTCACCCAATCAAACGAAGTCACAATTTCTTATGTAAAACCTGAAGTTTAATATTTTTTTATCGAACTTACGTTTTGGTTTGGTATTATTTCGGTCGCTACTAAACCGAAACGAAACAACAAGAACCTCGGTGTTTCGGTCGAAACCACAAACTTTAATATCGAGTTTGAACTTCAAATTCAAAAGGTAAAATGGTACAAACAAAAATAAAGCAAGAATTGGGAGTCTTAGTTGAGAAAACATTGCACCAAAATTGTTCAAAGCTGTCAATTTTAAAATGGATGGTGGATATTTTCTTTTTTATAATTTAGAATTAGTTAAATCAATTGGTTCAACCCCACAATGATTTTAGAATAATATCAATACTAATTTTGATAAATTTTCACTTATATGAATAAGACATGATTAAGCTTATTGTTTTATTGTTGATGATTCACGTTATCTTTGATTGGATGGTGCCATAGTTATGAAAGATGCGCTACAGCGGACGCCATGGCACAAGGTGCGGCGTTTGCACCTTTCTTTCACATGGCGCGACACACATGAAAAGGCACGGCGAATGGAGCTTATGGCGAATAGTGCAGGCCGCAAAAACGGTGCGCCTTTTTGCAATTTTATTGTTTTTTTAACTTCTTTTTTATTTTCTTTTTTTAATTTTCACAATCCAAACTAATCTCCAACGATAGATGAATGTATTATATAATTTTTTATACAATGATACGATTAAACTTCGAACTAATCTTCTAAAAACTTGGAACGATGGACAATTGGTAACAAGATCCGTAATTTCAAACCAAACCGATCCAAACAAGACTTGAATCTGAAGGATCTCAGATCATGTCTAATTGATGAAAAATAACATGAAGAACTGATTCAACTCGAAAGATTAGACAAAAGAGCAAGAACGTATACATATTTTTAGTGTTTTACCAAATTGGAGCCAAACCGATCCAATCCGATCCGAATCAAACCTCGGGTCATGTTAAAATTTAAAATACCTGGTTAGACTCGACAAAACCCAACTCAAAAAAATTGAGACAAGCAGAGTGCGGTCCAGATACTACCCAGTGGATCTAATTACCACATCGCGCAGAACAAATAATCTCGTCGCATTCTCCAAATTAATTTCAAACGAACTTCGAACTATTTGTTCTAGTTATCGTTGCACTGAACAAATAGTCCCGAATGGATATTTTTTAGTCTTCAATGAACATCGAACTGTCTGTTCCTATTACGGTTGCAACGAATAAATTTTCAATCGACAAGAGACAAACAAGGAATCTTGTGAGTCCAATAATGCAGATATTGACCAAGATAATATGATAGCTGAATCAAATTTAGATTTCTAGTCTATCAGCAATATATACTATTATCTTAGGCTTTAGTTTTAAAGACTATACTTGAAAGTCTATGCTTATGACGTTATATTTGATTATGATTTTTGCAAATTGTCAAAAAATCTTTATAACATATGTTAAATATGAATTACAATGGACTTTTTAAATTAACTATTATATATATTAAATTTATAAAAAAAATTCAAAACATGAACAATAAATTAAAAAAGCATGCGCCGTTTGCCGCACCATGCGTCATACCCCCAAGGAGGCTTTGCGCACTTTGCGCCATGCGCCATTAATAACTATGATGCTGCTTTGGGTGTGTAAAATCAAACGTATGATAGCATTATTAAGCTTAAAATATGTCACCAAGCTCTATACATCTTCATATTGGAGTCTATATTGAAAGTTTCATCTAGCAAGCTATTCATTTTAACACTTAGAAATCAATTTGGTTACTTCAAACAGATTTCCACTATTTATTAAAGTCAAGTGCATTATTATACCGTTAATTACAGAATTTGGTTGGTAATATAATGGAGAAACAATCTCCCAGGCTATTGATGAGTGAAAGTATATGCATATTTATTCGTAGATGCTCCCTCTACCTAACCAATCGATATAAACATGTTTTGCATAAATAACATTTTTAATCAACTCTAATAGTAAGAATATATATTTTGCTCTAATGAGGAACAAACAATACATAGTGATCTAGTTTGATGCTGATTATTTCATCATACAGCTTTCATCCACTTTGATTTTAATAGAGTTAGGCTAACCTGTTTGAATAGTAGCCAATTACAAATTGGTACTGCAGCCCTTATAGCTCAGTGTTAGAGCGCCAGTCTTGTAAACTGGAGGTCTGTAGTTCGATCCTGCGTGAGGGCAAAAATCTTCTCATTATTACTCTTCTCAATTCTTGACCGACCAAAAAGGCAGTATAATGAGAATGTTGCGGCTGGGGATCCCTCTCAAATAGAGGATATCTTTTTGCGGTGAATTGAAGAAATGAATTGGAATAGGGTTTCAGTTAAAGAAAGAAGGAGGTATTTTTACATAAAAGCCCACCATTTGCTTCTGTGATTTTATGTTCTGGTGTTTTTGAAGGAAAAATAGGCGACAGAGCCTGCATTCTTCTGTTTCTGATATGACTAACCAGGGCAACTCCAACCTTTACTTAAGGGATCAAAATTTGAGTGTGTTAGTTTCAATATACATTTTGAGGAAAATTTGCTTTATAGTTACTTCATTAATAAAATAATAAATAGCACTTTTGTATTAATTCTTTTACAGGAGTCGCATGCTCCTTCTAAACATTAAGCTTTTGATTAGAATGAAAACCTTCTTCCTTCTATTGTTTTGTTTTCTTAGAAATAAGTTAATGTTATTCAATTTTTTCATAAGTAAGAAGACAAACTACTCAATTTATCTAACCTACTCATGTCCGGTCCAGGCCGACTGAGTATAAGTCAGCTCGCAAAACAACCACGGCTTTATCGACTAAGTTTTTATGTATGATGATAATTTGAATCTAACACTGACTCGTGTTAGATCTTCTACACAACTGCAGGTCTAAGCCTTCTATCGATGGAGCCCCCACGCCCAGCAACGCATGATCAGCTTATCGGTCAGGACAAGGAGCAAGCCTAGCTCGGTCCATCTCTCATTGGTCGACCGACTCTTTCCGACCCATATACAACCCTTCCATGGACCAACCCGCTTATCCAACCAACTCTCTCTCAGCTATCTTCTAGTCCGCATAGCTTGAGACCATCTCAAGCTTTACCCGTCATCAATCCAGCTCTAGTACCGCCGCCTAAGACCTACGCTCTGTCTTGTCTAACCTGCTCGGCGTGACCTTTTCTCTCACCAGTTCTTCATCCTCCTTATGGTCCCAGAAACTAGCTCAGCCACACATTCATTTCTTTCGTCAATCGTCTCTCATTAAGTTCATCAGCCAGATCAATGGCTAGGTGCACGTCACGCCTGTTTTGCAGTATGATCTTAGTCGTCTAAGCATTAATTTTGTGACACCGCATAATTTTACGAAATTAAATAATTACGTTGAAAAGGTAAAATCATAGTTTCATATAAATTAAAATAATAAATTTTTACAAGAGTTGGAATAAGGCTTCGGGACTTACTCCATTGCATCTGAATTATCGTTTATAGTCAAAAAACACATGTAACATGCTGATTGTGATTAAACGGATTAGAAATTAAAAGAAGTCAAACTCGATGGATTTTTGTAAAATATTAATTTCGAGATTTTAGCCTAAATTAGAATTATTTCATCCTATAAATAGAAATGAAAACCTATTCCCTGATCACACTTTAGCCTAACCTCTAATCTCCATTTTCTTTTTTATATGTTTCTAAACTAAATCAATTCTAAATCCACCAAATCTAATCTAAATTAAAAGAATAAATATATGGTATCGATCATTGCGAAGAAAGCTGAGATGGAGACAACAATGAACTCACAATTTTTTTCATTAGGAATTGGAGGTAGGACATGGTGTAAAGTGGTGAAGAAAGTTTAAATAAAAAATATATGTATACATATAAAATGAAACTCATGTTTGAGAAGATGTAGTTTCAGGAAAAAGATGAAGAAAATAAACGAAAATGAAGAAACAACAAAAATGACGAAAGAAATGTGGTATGTATTAAATAATGATGAAGGAATGCACAGACCAGATGTGCACTACCAATGAACCTATGAAATTCAAATTTTAAACTCATGTCTCATCTTTAGTACTTCCCTTAACTTCCATAAATTCACAGTTACACCAATTTAATTTTATGTTAACACACGATAAATGAAAATAAATTCTCTAAACCAATTTGTGTAATAAATTAAGGCAATATACAACGTTAAGAACCTTTCATTTCTCTCTTTGTGATTAGATTGGGAATTTAAAAAAACATGTTAACGTTTTGATTAAACATTTTACTAGGAATGCATTAATATACATTAAACAAATATAACATCATAAATTAGGTAATATAAACAGGTGCATAATACACACACATCTTTATCTCCACCTATAGTTCACATTCATAAATAAAATGTATGTTACTAATCCACATAAGGAGGCTATGAACGTAAGAGTAAATTAGAAGAGCTAAGATGGAAAGACAAATTATGTTGCTATTAAAATCCAATTAAGTCTAATTGAAAAGGAAATAGTCAAGTGTCAATCTATTTTACCCTTTTATAATCTCCTATTAACATTTAATTTAAAACTACCAGTATGTTAAGCACGTCCGTTGGACGTGTGCAACGAAAACTGAGAGCTAATTTTTGTCGTGTGCAATGAAAATTGTGAGCTAATTTATTTATCATGAAATAATGACAATATGCAGAGATAATACAGGACAAAAATAGATATGTGAGTTAACTTCTTTTTATTGTGAAATAGTACGAACAAATACATACAAAACTCATTGCCAAATTTTTGGATATCAATTTGGTTTTTGCGAAATATCGAATGAGAGAAATATATTATCAGGATTTACACTCATAAGATTGAAATAAAAGCATGAACTAAATTTTTTCAACTTATTTTAAATACTATGGATATTTATAAATTTATATAAAACAAAGGTTATAAATTCAACATACACTCATCATTCAATTTGTCCACATGCAGTACTATCTAGACACTCAATCTTCAAGATGCCCAGCTTATTATCCTACGCCTAATCCTCACTCAGTTATTGCCTATAGCTCTTTGTTCCTGCCCACATTCAATTCTATCAAGACTCCCAGCAACTTTCCACATGCAGTACTACTAAGCACTCATGCGTGCAATCCTATTCGGCTACCGACTACAGCTCTCTTTTAGCTTCATCACTCCAACAATACTGCACATCAGCGCTTATGCTTCATTGTATTTGGTTTCCAACATAGCTCAGCTGCCATAGTGCACAACGGATCCCTCTTGCCATCCTTTCACTCTATTTGAGTGTATCAATTTCTATTTACTGATTCAGCTCTTCATTCTTTATAAAATATTTTTATTCTGTCTACTCCAGTTTTTTCATCATCAGAGTGATGATCTCGTACATTTGTAATATCTAATTCTCATAAACTCTTGTATGGACTTTGGTTTTTGGTTAGTAAACGTGAGTGCTCTCCTGGCAATCTTGATCGATTTTGTTTCGAGTCTGCAAAAAGAATTAGCTCTCAATATGTCAATCTCAGTTGTTCTTCGAATAGGTATGGTTCCCTACAACTACAAAGAATGTTGTGCTAAAAGAAACCTACACCTGTAAAGAGAGAAGGGTACTGATGCTTAGATTAATGTACAACATATCGATGCAGGGAGTTCTAAGTGCAAAAAGAACATTAATTTACTTCTAATATTTGCAACTAGTTGAATTTCTGAACAGAAAAGGGAAATAAGATCAAAAGAAATACCTACCTTTAGAGTTCTATGCTTTTGCTAAACAATTTTTAGCTCCTTCAATGCAAACTCTTGCTCATCCTATATATAAATAACAATTAGCATGGACAAGTCATGTGATTATATATACATACACACACACACACACACACACATATATATATCAATTGAAATTACAAAACCTGATAACAAACTTTACGGTGAATTATCCACTATCAGTATGGTAAGAGGAAAAAAGTACGTAGAGCTTCATTTCAAAATCCTTTGGTTTTACTCAATTGATTAAGATGATACTGTGAAATTTATTTTTTATATAACATTTAACTTATTATTAACGACCAAACCACATTACGTAATAAATTTTAGTTCCAAACACCAATTAAACGTAGATATTCAAAAATTTAGTACAATCAAGCTATTAAGCACAAAATCCATCACTTCAGTTTTCTTATTGTTTTCAACGTAGGTAGGCAACTTAACTTGACGCTTCTTCGTAACCTATCTTTGTTTTAGCACATCTTTCTTCTTCCATTCTAAAATCCATAAGAAAAAAGGTCAGCAGTTACATAATAATGAAAGAAAAGACATTAACTTACATTCCCAAATGGGAAATATTATGATCCGTACACACACACACACACACACACACACACACACACACATATATATATAATGGAAAGTAACACTTTAACAATTCGCATGTATTTAATCCCACCTTAAGTTTTTCATCACTTTCAACAATGACAATACGTTGAGAGAAAAAAAGCACACTTAATTTTAGAAAGTAATCCAAGTCAAACTTAAATCAATAATAGAATAGATATGAAATTATTTTTCCTACATATACAGATTGATTGGAATTTGAATACATTCACATATTTCGAAAACAGTTGGTAATGCTAATTCGACATACAAACTCACATACAAACATCTAGAAAAAAGAAAAGGCAAAGTCTAAACATAAAATAGGAGATAAAATCAGTTCAAGGCCAACTCGCATCAGCTTACAGAGCTCAGCAACCACAACGGACAAACTGATAAACATCAACTTTTTTTTGGCAATCAAAATCTTAATTTTTTCATCACTTTCAACAATAACAATACGTTGAGAGAAAAAAAGCACACTTAATTTTATAAAGTAATCCAAGTCAACCTAAATCAATAATCGAATAGATATAAAATTATTTTCCCTACATATACTGATTGATTGGAATTTGAATACATCCACATATTTCGAAACAGTTGGTAATGCTAATTCGACATACAAACTCACATACAAACATCTAGAAAAAAGAAAAGACAAAGGCCTAAACATAAAATAGGAGATAAAATCAGTTAAAGGCCAACTCACATCAGCTTACAGAGCTCAGCAATAACAACGGACAAACTGATAAACATCAACTTTTTTTTGGCAATCAAAAACTTTTATCAAAAAATTTCATCACTTTATATGTGTAGAACAGTATATTATCTACACTAACTAACACAATTTTATCAATACCATTATCACTGAAGTTTTAAAGCTTACAAAGACAAATAAAAATTGAAAGTGAATTCAATACCTTTATGGGTGCAGCGACGGGGATGAAGAGTTGAAATCTGGCTCTGCAATTCCATAGAAAAAGCAAGCAAGTAGCCTGACACAATAATGGGCGAACACAATTTTAACATAAACGTGCATAATTTGTGAAACCCTAATTTTGATGTGGAGTTAGCATCCTGCGTTGGGAAGGAAGGAGGCAAATTCCAGAGAAAAAGAAAAAGGAAGGAAGCGAATCCCAGAGAAAAAGCAAGCTAACCCTAATTTTGACATGGAGTTAACATTTTGCGTTAGGGCGGAAGGAGGCGAATTCCAGAGAAAAAGAAGCAGCTAGCATTTGGGGAGGAAGGAGGCGAATTCCGGAGAAAAAGCAAGCAGCCAGCATAAAGGTACCGAAATCAACAATTTAGACCAGTGAAAATAACGTGGATCCTTACGTTGGGGAGGAAGGAGGTGAACTGCAATGGATAAAAGCGAGATATTGTTTCGTACTCTGACAGAGAGGAAGGAGGGGAACCGCAAATAGAACGTGCATCGTAGAAATTACACAAACGTCCTTATCACGGTAGAAAAAGCAGAAGGTTATTATAGTTATTTCACAAGCTTCATTTGAGGGTATTCTCATTATATAGAGATATATATTAAATTTATAAAAAAATTCAAAACATGCACTATAAATTAAAAAAAACACGCCGTTTGCCTCACCATGCGTCATAGCTCCAAGGAGGCTTTGCGCATTTTTGCGCCATGCGCCATTAATAACTATGGATGCTGCTTTGGGTGTGTAAAATCAAACGGATGATAGCATTATTAAGCTTAAAATATGTCACCAAGCTCTATACATCTTCATATTGGAGTCTACATTGAAAGTTTCATCTAGCAAGCTATTCATTTTAACACTTAGAAATCAATTTGGTTACTTCAAACAGATTTCCACTATTTATTAAAGTCAGTGCATTATTATACCGTAAATTACAGAATTTGGTTGGTAATATAATGGAGAAACAATCTCCCAGGCTGTTGATGAGTGAAAGTATATGCATATTCATTCGTAGATGCTCCCTCTACCTATCCAATCGTTATAAACATGTTTTGTATAAATAACATCTTTAATCAACTCTAATAGATGAATATATATTTTGCTTTAATGACGAACAAACAATACATAGTGATTTAGTTTGATGCTGATTATTTCATCATACAGCTTTCATCCACTTTGATTTTAATAGAGTTAGGGCCAACCTGTTTGAATAGTGTCCAATTACAAATTGGCACCGCAGCCTTTATAGCTCAGCGGTAGAGTGCCAGTTTTGTAAACCGGAGGTCCGTAGTTCGATCCAGCGTGAGGGCAAAAAATTTCTCATTATTACTCTTCTCAATTCTTGACCGACCAAAAAGGCAGTACAATGAGAATGTTGCGGCTGGGGATCCCTCTCAGATAGAGGACATCTTTTTACGGCGAAATGAATTGGAATAGGGTTTCAGTTAAAGAAAGCAGAAGGTATTTTTACATAAAAGCCCACCATTTGCTTCCGTGATTTTATATTCTGGTGTTTTTGAAGGAAAAATAGGCGACAAAGCCTGCATTCTTCTGTTTCTGATATGACTGTAACCAGGGGCAACTCCAGCCTTTACTTAAGGGATCAAAATTTGAGTGTGTTAGTTTCAATATACATTTTGAGGAAAATTTGCTTTATAGCTACTTAATTAATAAAATAAAAAATAGCACTTTTGTATTAATTGTTTTACAGGAGTCGCGTGCTCCTTCTAAACATTGAGCTTTTGATTAGAATGAAAACCTTCTTACTTCTATTGTTTTGTTTTCTTATAAATAAGTTAATGTTATTCAATTTTTTCACAAGTAAGAAGACAAACTACTCAATTTATCTAACCTACTCATGTCTGGTCCAGGCCGACTGAGTATAAGTCAGCTCGCAAAACAACCACGGTTATATCGACTAAGTTTTCATGTATGATGATAATTTGAATCTAACCGTGACCCGTGTTAGATTGTAACAACCCGATATTCGCGTCAATTCATAATTGGCGTTAAAACGATTTATATTTTCATCAATTGCCATTTTGAAGTTTTTTTAAAATTTAAATTAAAATTTATTAAAAGGAATTGTGGGCTTTGTAAATTAAATAGTGGTCCACGTTTGTTTTTTTGACATTGGGCCGTGATAATAACTGGCCCCTCTTTAAAGAAATTTTCTCTGATTCGTAACCCGTTTCTTTTTATTATTATTTTTTTTATTTTTTTTATTTTTCCCCACTCTCTAGCCCTGAAACAAACGCGAACGAAGAAGAAATAAAAATGGCGGCCACTTTCGTTCGTTCTTCTTCAACAACTAGGGGCTTCTTCGATCGATCACTTCTGGAACTCGAAGCGCCAACAACAGCGGCCCCTTCAGCTTACTCGTGGCTGCTTCGATGTGCTTATGCTCAAGGAAAACTTCGTCTGCTTCTTTCGTGACCTCGGTGAGTAACTCACATCTAATTCAAAGCTTTAGTTTAGAGTTTGAATCATTGTTTGAGTTGGTCGATTCATTTTGCTCGCTGTACGCTTTCGGTTCCTGTTGAATTTGGTCACTCGAATTGAGTATGCTGATTTATGTAAATGTTTGGTACCACTATTACTTTTAATCCTCTGATGCCATGGCTTTGATTCAGTTAGTATTAATTTTGGGCTTGTTGAGTTTTCGTTGCCACGGCTTCGACTTTTCTGCGATGATGTTGATTTACTTGGCCAGTGATTTGAGTTTGTTCATATGACTTGTTCAAATTTTTCATTGTTTGATTTATTCAGTTTTCAGGTGATATGGCTTTGACTTGTTAAAATATGATTTTTTTTTAACCATTGATTTCTAAACTTAAATTGTGCTTTCATTGCTATTGATCCTTGTTCTTGTGTGGGTGTTCCCTGATGATTCCCTTGGAGCATTTACATTTTTATCGTATCTTGTTGTTCTGCCTAAATGGTACGTGTGAACCTCAGGCCTGTCCTTGCCGACTTCATTTTGTGCTGGTGTACTAATATACACATACCCTCTTGCTAGTTGGTTGTGTGTATGAACATCCTTCATTTGTACATGTGTATACCCTCTTGTTTGGTATTGGTTCACTTTGACCTGATCTGTAGCATGAGCTATTAGCTTGTATTTCTTTGTCTTTGTACTTATAGTACATGGTTCAGGTTGCATAGCATGTTGAATATCATCATGCAGTCTTCATTTGCCTATGCTTCTGTTGTCGCTGACTTGAGTTCGAGCCTCTGGTTTGACTGTCTTGTTCAAGACTGATACATTCATTTGTTGCATTGTATTCATTGTGTTTTGTGGTCTTCCTTGTTATCTGGTAGCATTGTCTTCATTGTTACCTGATAGCACTCGTGCCTGCATTGATCTGGCACCATGCCTTCAAGTTATACATATCACTCTGTTGCATAGTTCATCCACTTGCTTCAGTGTTGCATTCATATTGAATGTGAGCATGTTATTTTGTTCTGAATTTCTGAAGCTTGTTTTGGTTTTGACTCTTATGGGCTTGGTACATTGGTTAGTTGCTGAGTTTTTCCATTTAGTCACCATATATATACGTACAGATATGTATGTGCGTATATATGTATGTTGTCATTCTTATTCACTGGGTTTCAGTTTTGATAACTGTTTTGATACAATTGTTGTCACTGTTATTTTGTTGTATTTTGATGCTAGTTTTTACATGCTGATTCAGTTTGCAGTTTTCATTTTGATGTTCATTGGCTGTTGGACTTCATGTATCCATGTACTCCATTGTCCATGTTTTAATGATACTGTAATTTGGGTTCGGTTCCATTTGCCTTTCGCCATTCAGTGCCTGTGTTCGTGTTGCTGTACATATGTTTTGTGGATACACATGTGTAATCATACATGTATATAGGTAGTATATGTTGCAGACTTATGTTGTTGTCTTCAGGTTAGCATTTGCATGTATCGAATGCTCATTTGCTGAATCACCATATAATTTGAAGTTATTGAGCTTCTTTCCTCACATGATCTGCTTGATATTCTCCTTGTGTACATTGCAACATGAACACTGTCTAGATACGTGGACATGCTTTCACTTAGCTGTCTGCATAATGAAAACTCGGTTGTTATCGGTCTATACTTGAGCAGTGCATACACTTTATGTTGGCTTCGGTCATTATGTCTCTGAATTTGATGACTCCGGTACTGTCACTGACATTACTTCAACTATTTGAGTATGCGGGTTTGTTTCATCTGTACTGTTGCTTCTGTTTGATTGTTGCATCTGAGTTTTTGTTTGATGTCCTTGGTTCTACTCGGGAATTACTTGCATCTGTGTTTCACTTGAGTTTGAACCCCACTTTTCTTGGGTTTGACCGTCTGTTCGTTATGAATTTTCATTGTGTACTTCGTTACTGTAGTGGCAAGGCAGTGCACGCAAGCGTGAACTGTAGCCACACGGTATTCATTGGGTACTTCGTCACTATAGTGGCAAGGCAGTGCACGCAAGCATGAACTGCAGCCACACGGTATGGCGTGTATGATATTCTATTTGTTTTGACTTATGGATCTTTTTGCGTATACCATATTCAGTAGTGACGAGGCAGTGCACGCGTGCGTGTACTGCAGCCCTACTTGAATTAATATTTTAATTGATATTTCAATGGTTTGAACTGTTTTGTTTATTTCAATTCAATATTCTGAATTGCATTCTGATTTGGTATAATTACTGTCGTCTATTCATTATTTAATTATTATTTCTTCTGTGCACTAATAACTGAGTTTCAATTAGACTGACCCGAGTATTATTTTCTTTTGAATTTAATACTCGGGTCAGACCGAGTATTTCAGGTTGTAGATATTCTGCTTTGGGTTGCTGCTAGAGCTATGAAGTTCTTTCATATCTTTTGGAGTAGTCGTCGTCATTTGTAGTAGTCTGTAAAATTGTATAGGAAGATATGTATTCATGTATATTAAATACGTTAATGTACTTGTATATGTAACTTCCTTAGTCGACTGTTGTAGTTGTATCATATGTACCGTATCATATGTACCGTGTCAAATGTATTGTAACTGACATCAGTTATTGTATATATGAGAATTTCTGTTTTATCTGTGCTCCGCATTTATATTTATCTGTGTTATTATTTTATATTTACTGTTTTAAACTATTATGAACCATCGTAGTTCGTTTTATACGGGAATTGGGGTATTTCGATGGGAGAAAATAAATCAGAGATGAAAAATGAAATAATATATATATATATATATATATCACTCCTATCGAGATAACCAATACTAGTGTAAGGCCAACTATTGATGGCCGCTCCTCAACAGCCTTATTCTCCGTGCTAGTTGACAGCACTACACCGTAGTGTTCTTGGCTAGTGTGGGTATAGAGGTGGGGCGTCACAGCTTGGTATCAGAGCCTGGGGTTTAGAACAAATATAAAACATAACTTAGATAGTACATGTGTTACAACTATTTGTCGATGTTTTATCTCTCAAATTTTCATATGATGCTCTTTGATTGTTAGGTATGAATTCCTAACGCTTATTCATAAGCATTTGATTTTGATTCTTGTGTTTTTGGCTTTGATTAGATTTAGCCGATGATTGATTTTGTTCGAATCTCAGCGATTCTGAACTTGATATTTTATGTTTTCTTCGGCTTGAATTCCATTCAACTTTGGTCACTTTGTTTTTGAGAAATTTCTAAATTCTTGATTTCCAAGACTCTGACTTGGTTTGCCGTTGAGTCCTTTGATGATGATGTTGAATCGTTTTGTACTCTATTATGGCCATTAATTGTTGACTTCGACTTCGACTTGATTTTTATTTTTGTTGAAGTCATTTATGCATTTATGCTCATTTTGCTTCGTTATCCCATTTGTTAATCGATTCTTCTTTTCCGATTAGATGTTATCTCCTTTGTTGACTTTGATAACTTCTATTTCTGGAATTTTTGGATATTCCTACTTTGATGGATTTAGAATTGAATTCTTTGGATTTTATTCACGTCTTCGAAGGTGAATTTTAGTGAATTGATTTGGTTTCCAAATTTAATCGATTCTTGTTAATTTCCTGATTTATTGCTATCATTTATTAGCAACTTTGATAACATTTTCTTCGGGATTTTCGTGAACATACTTTTGGATGGATACAGTATCGATTTCTTTGGATTCTATTCACGTCTTCGTATGTGAATTCTTGTGATTGATTGTTTCTACAATCATTTTTGTGATTTGTCACTTTAAAAATATAAATGCTTCAATACTAGTAGTAAATATCAAAACTCTTTTATCAAAATGTTTTCAACTCTATTTTCAATATCAAAATCTTTTCCTAAACCGTTTTCCAATCTATTAGTATATACAAACCTTTATTTCACTCGTATGAGAAATCAAATTAAACGGCTTAGCAAAACAAGTGGTATGAAACGCTTGCGTTTACTTCGTCGGTTAATTTTTGGACTTGTTCGATTGAACCACTTGTGACATTTTTCTAGTGAAGATCTACAATTTGTTCGTAAATATTTAAGTTAAGCTAGTGGTTATGGGACATGAAGCTAAACTTTTATATTCACTAGCTTAGTGTAATTAACACTTCTCGTTGATCTTGATGATCGCTTTATGAATTAGACTAGCAATTGCGCGATGTCTCTTTCATTGCAAGGTTAGACTAGACACTACTTGTGTGATTCCACTCACGCATACCTTTTTGCTTTTTGGTTAGTCTTGACCTCAATCTGTGTGATTCCATTCACACATGCTTAGTGTAATTGACACTCCTCGTTGATCATGATGATCGCTCTGATGGTCAGACTAGACACCACTTGTGTGATTCCATTCACACATACCTTTCTGCTTTTTGGTTAGTCTTGACCTCAATCTGTGTGATTCCATTCACACATGTGGGGTAGCTCCCCTTGGTCTTCGGACCGTCATGTGATAGGCCTCTTTCCCTTTTTCTGTGATTTCTAGATTCCTTATGTTGATTTCTGGAAATTTTATGCTTCACCTATTTTTGTACATTGGTGAATTCATATGTTATTGATTTGTCATGAGTACAAATTTGGGGTATGATACCTCTTTGGATCTTTGAGAAGATTCTTGTGATATTGATTATCTCTTATCGGTTGATCTCCTGTTGATCATTATTTGCATACTTATAGTTGTATGTCAGTATGGGTATTTCATATTTATGCCATACCTCTTATCGGTTGATCTCCTGTTGATCATTATTTACATACTTATAGTAGTATGTCATTATGGATATTTTATGTTATGCCATATCTTTTATTGTATGTCATACTCCGTTCGAGTTTTCATACTCCGGTCGAGTTTTCATACTCCGTTCGAGTTTTCATACTCCGTTCGAGTTTTCATACTCCGTTCGAGTTTTCATACTCCCGTTCGAGTTATCATACTCTTATCTTGTGATTTCTGGATTTCTTGTGATGATTTCTAGAATTTGTGCTTCACCAATTTTCATGATTTCTATTGATAAGTTTTATCAATTCTTGTGCATTGGTGAATTCGTGTGTTATTGACTTGTTATGAATACAAGTTTAGGGTATGATATCCCTTTCTATCTTTGAGAAGATTCTTGTGACACTTTTGATGAATGAAAATCCACTTATCGAAGTTGCTACTGATGTCGCTGTTTTAATCACGTGTTTTAAAAAATGTTTCAAAATATAAATCAAAATTTTTTTCAAAATTTTTACGATTTGCGCTTTCAAAAGAATGAGGAAGCGAATTAAACGTTTCAAAAAAATCGAGGACTATGACCCCTTTCTTTTACTGATTCGCTTAATTCCGGACTTGTCCGTTTGAGAACGTATAATGTTATTTATTTAAAATACACCATTTTGCACTTTCAAGGAAACGATGAAGTGAATTAAACGATTTAGTAAAACTCGTGGTTATGGGTCATGTGCGTTTGCTATTTCGGTTAATTTCGGACTCGTTAATTGAAAATTTGTGATTTCTGATTATCGTTTGTGATAATCAGATATTTGCTGTTTCTGATTATCGCTTGTGATAATCAGATATTTGAGATTTAATTATCGTTTGTGATAATTAAACATTTGCGATTTGAGATTTGATTATCAATTGTGATAATTAAATATTTGTGATTTGAAATTTGATTACCGTTGTGGTAATTTCTGATTATCGTTTTGATAATTGGATGTTTATGATTTCTTATTTATCGTTTTTGATAATCAGATATTTATTGTTTCTAATTATCGTTTGTGATAATTAGATATTTGTGGTTTGATTATCATTTGTGATAATTAAACATTTGCGATTTGAGATTTGATTATCAATTGTGATAATTAAATATTTGTGATTTAAGATTGATTTTCGATTTTGATAGTCGAATATTTGTGATTTGAGATTTCTGAATTATCTATTGATAATTAGATTTTGTTGATAATTTGTGAATTTCTTTTATGAAATTAAAAGATTTCTTTGGCGTTTATATTGTACTACGCCGGTGTACCGACTCAATTTTTCTGCTATTCATGATGTTTTCCACGTCTTCCAATTACGGAAATGCCTTAGGGATTTTCGATTTCTATTCTTGAGCAACCTTATATTCACATCATTGCTTCGGGGGTGTAGCACCTTCGAAATAAAGATGTTCCTTTTGTGGAAATTCTCAATGGTTCTCAAATTCTATGGATTTCTCTTAGGAATCCAGAGAATTCATCGAGCAAACACGTTCAGGCTTTCTCTTTCATGCTCTATATGGTGAACTTTCTATTTCTAATTTCTTCATCTTGTGATGATGTTCTTTATGGTTGTTACCATTTGTCCATTTATTCCTTATGATTGCGAGGACGCAATTTCTTTAACGAGGGGAGTCTGTAACAACCCGATATTCGCGTCAATTCATAATTGACGTTAAAACGATTTATATTTTCGTCCATTGCCATTTTGAAGTTTTTTTAAAATTTAAATTAAAATTTATTAAAAGGAATTGTGGGCTTTGTAAATTAAATAGTGGTCCATGTTTGTTTTTTTGACATTGGGTCGTGATAATAACCGGCCCCTCTTTAAAGAAATTTTCTCTGATTCGTAACCCGTTTCTTTTTTTTTCCCCATTCTCTAGCCCTAAAACAAACGCGAACGAAGAAGAAATAAAAATGGCGGCCACTTTCGTTCGTTCTTCTTCAACAACTAGGGGCTTCTTCGATCGATCACTTCTGGAACTCGAAGCGCCAACAACAGCGGCCCCTTCAGCTTACTCGTGGCTGCTTCGATGTGCTTATGCTCAAGGAGAACTTCGTCTGCTTCTTTCGTGACCTCGGTGAGTAACTCACATCTAATTCAAAGCTTCAGTTTAGAGTTTGAATCATTGTTTGAGTTGGTCGATTCATTTTGCTCGCTGTACGCTTTCGGTTCCTGTTGAATTTGGTCACTCGAATTGAGTATGCTGATTTATGTAAATGTTTGGTACCACTATTACTTTTAATCCTCTGATGCCATGGCTTTGATTCAGTTAGTATTAATTTCGGGCTTGTTGAGTTTTCGTTGCCACGGCTTCGACTTTTCTGTGATGATGTTGATTTACTTGGCCAGTGATTTGAGTTTGTTCATATGACTTGTTCAAATTTTTCATTGTTTGATTTATTCAGTTTTCAGGTGATATGGCTTTGACTTGTTAAAATATGATTTTTTTTTAACCATTGATTTCTATACTTAAATTGTGCTTTCATTGCTATTGATCCTTGTTCTTGTGTGGGTGTTCCCTGATGATTCCCTTGGAGCATTTACATTTTTATCGTATCTTGTTGTTCTGCCTAAATGGTACGTGTGAACCTCAGGTCTGTCCTTGCCGACTTCATTTTGTGCTGGTGTACTAATATACACATACCCTCTTGCTAGTTGGTTGTGTGTATGAACATCCTTCATTTGTACATGTGTATACCCTCTTGTTTGGTATTGGTTCACTTTGACCTGATCTGTAGCATGAGCTATTAGCTTGTATTTCTTTGTCTTTGTACTTATAGTACATGGTTCAGGTTGCATAGCATGTTGAATATCATCATGCAGTCTTCATTTGCCTATGCTTCTGTTGTCGCTGACTTGAGTTCGAGCCTCTGGTTTGACTGTCTTGTTCAAGACTGATACATTCATTTGTTGCATTGTATTCATTGTGTTTTGTGGTCTTCCTTGTTATCTGGTAGCACTGTCTTCATTGTTACCTGATAGCACTCGTGCCTGCATTGATCCGGCACCATGCCTTCGAGTTATACATATCACTCTGTTGCATAGTTCATCCACTTGCTTCAGTGTTGCATTCATATTGAATGTGAGCATGTTATTTTGTTCTGAATTTTTGAAGCTTGTTTTGGTTTTGACTCTTATGGGCTTGGTACATTGGTTAGTTGCTGAGTTTTTCCATTTAGTCACCATATATATACGTACAGATATGTATGTGCGTATATATGTATGTTGTCATTCTTATTCACTGGGTTTCAGTTTTGATAACTGTTTTGATACAATTGTTGTCACTGTTATTTTGTTGTATTTTGATGCTAGTTTGTACATGCTGATTCAGTTTGCAGTTTTCATTTTGATGTTCATTGGCTGTTGGACTTCATGTATCCATGTACTCCATTGTCCATGTTTTAATGATACTGTAATTTGGGTTCGGTTCCATTTGCCTTTCGCCATTCAGTGGCCTGTGTTCGTGTTGCTGTACATATGTTTTGTGGATACACATGTGTAATCATACATGTATATAGGTAGTATATGTTGCAGACTTATGTTGTTGTTCTTCAGGTTAGCATTTGCATGTATCGAATGCTCATTTGCTGAATCACCATTTAATTTGAAGTTATTGAGCTTCTTTCCTCACATGATCTGCTTGATATTCTCCTTGTGTACATTGCAACATGAACACTGTCTAGATACGTGTACATGCTTTCACTTAGCTGTCTGCATAATGAAAACTCGGTTGTTATCGGTCTATACTTGAGCAGTGCATACACTTTATGTTGGCTTCGGTTATTATGTCTCTGAATTTGATGACTCCGGTACTGTCACTGACATTACTTCAACTATTTGAGTATGCGGGTTTGTTTCATCTGTACTGTTGCTTCTGTTTGATTGTTGCATCTGAGTTTTTGTTTGATGTCCTTGGTTCTACTCGGGAATTATTTGCATCTGTGTTTCACTTGAGTTTGAACCCCACTTTTCTTGGGTTTGACCGTCTGTTTGTTATGAATTTTCATTGTGTACTTCGTTACTGTAGTGGCAAGGCAGTGCATGCAAGCGTGAACTGCAGCCACACGATATTCATTGGGTACTTCGTCACTATAGTGGCAAGGCAGTGCACGCAAGCGTGAACTGCAGCCACACTCTATGGCGTGTATGATATTCTATTTGTTTTGACTTATGGATCTTTTTGCGTATACCATATTCAGTAGTGGCGAGGCAGTGCACGCGTGCGTGTACTGCAGCCCTACTTGAATTAATATTTTAATTGATATTTCAATGGTTTGAACTGTTTTGTTTATTTCAATTCAATATTCTGAATTGCATTCTGATTTGGTTTAATTACTGTCGTCTATTCATTATTTAATTATTATTGCTTCTGTGCACTAATAACTGAGTTTGAATTAGACTGACCCGAGTATTATTTTCTTTTGAATTTAATACTCGGGTCAGACCGAGTATTTCAGGTTGTAGATATTCTGCTTTGGGTTGCTGCTAGAGCTATGATGTTCTTTCATATCTTTTGGAGTAGTCGTCGTCATTTGTAGTAGTCCGTAAAATTGTATAGGAAGATATGTATTCATGTATATTAAATACGTTAATGTACTTGTATATGTAACTTCCTTAGTCGACTGTTGTAGTTGTATCATATGTACCGTATCATATGTACCGTGTCAAATGTATTGTAACTGACATCAGTTATTGTATATATGATAATTTCTGTTTTATCTGTGCTCCGCATTTATATTTATCTGTGTTATTATTTTATATTTACTATTCTAAACTATTATGAACCATCGTAGTTCGTTTTATACTAGAATTAGGGTATTTCGATGGGAGAAAATAAATCAGAGATGAAAAATGAAAGAATATATATATATATATATATATATATATATCACTCCTATCGAGATAACCAATACTAGTGTAAGGCCAACTATTGATGGCCGCTCCTCAATAGCCTTATTCTCCGTGCTCGTTGACAGCACTACACCGTAGTGTTCTTGGCTAGCGTGGGTATAGAGGTGGGGCGTCACACAGATCTTCTACACAACTATAGGTCTAAGCCTTTTGTCGATGGAGCCCCCACGCCCAACAACATAGGATCAGCTCATCGGTCAGGACAAGGCGCAAGCCTAACTAGATACATCTCTCATTGGTCGACCGACTATTTCCGACCCGTTTTCAACCCATCCATGGACCAACCCGCTTACTCAACCAACTCTCTCTCTCAGCTATCTTTCAGTCCGCATAGCTTGAGACCATCTCAAGCTTGACCCGTCATCAATCCATCTCTAGTACCTTCACCTACGACCTACGCTCTGTCTCGTCTAACCCGTCTTGGCATGCCCTTTGCTCTCACCAGTTCTTCATCCTCCTTATGGTCTCAGCAAACCAGCTCTGCGCCATCCCGCTATGTAGGCATGCGGGACCAAAACGACAAGAGGTACAACTAAATGTACATGTTTCCAACAATAAGCATGTTCCGTTTTCTACAAGTATGGTGCAAGTATAAGCACATTTATTGCAAAGCATAGCAAAGCACACCTTTGGTACAGTTATATGGTAGACCTTCATCTCAACCACACATTCATTTCTTTCGTCAATCTTCTCTCATTAAGTTCATCAGCCTGATCAATGGCTAGGTGCACGTCACGCCTATTTTGCAGTACGATCTTTGTCGTCTAAGCGTTAATTTTGTGACACCGCATAATTTTACGAAATTAAATAATTATGTTGAAAATGTAAAATCATAGTTTCATATAAATGGAAAATACTAAATTTTTACAAGAGTTGAAATAAGGCTTCGGGACTTACTCCATTGCATCCGAATTGTCGTTTACAGTCAAAAAACACATGTAACATGCTGACTGTGATTAAACGGGCTAGAAATTAAAAGAAGTCAAACTCGGTGGATTTTTGTAATATATTAATTTCGAGATTTTAGCCTAAATTAGAATTATTTCATCCTATAAATAAAAATGAAAACCTATTCTCTGATCACACTTTAGCCTAACCTCTAATCTCTATTTTCTGTTTTATCTGTCTCTAAACTAAATCAATTCTAAATCCACCAAATCAAATCTAGATTAAAAGAATAAATATATGGTATCGATCATTACGAAGAAAGCTGAGATGGAGAAAAACAATGAACTCACAATTTTTTTCATTAGGAATTGGAGGTACAACATGGTGTAAAGAGGTGAAGAAAGGTTAAATAAAAAATATATGTATACATATAAAATGAAACTCACGTTTGAGAAGATGTAGTTTTAGGAAAAAGATGAAGAAAATATACGAAAATGAAGAAACAACAAAAATGACGAAAGAAATGTGGTATGTATTAAATAATGATGAAGGAATGCACGGACCAGATGTACACTACCAATGAACCTATGAAATTCAAATTTTAAACTTATGTCTCATGTTTATTACTTCCTTTAACTTCCATAAACTCACAGTTACACCAATTTAATTTTATGTTAACACACGATAAATGAAAATAAATTCTTTACACCAATTTGTGTAATAAATAAAGGCAATATACAACATTAAGAACCTTTCATTTCTCTCTTTGTGATTAGATTGGAAATTTAAACAAACATGTTAACGTTTTGATTAAACATTTTACTAGGAATGCATTAATATACATTAAACAAATATGACATCATAAATTAGGTAATATAAACAGGTGCATAATACGCACACATCTCTTTATCTCCACTTATAGTTTACATTCATAAATAAAAGGTATGTTACTAATCCACGTAAGGAGGCAATAGAGTAAATTAGAAGAACGAAGATGGAAAGACAAATTATGTTTCAACTAAAATCCAATTAAGTCTAGGTGAAAAGGAAATAGTCAAGTGTCAATCTATTTTACCCATTTATAATCTCCTATTAACATTTAATTTAAAACTATATGAGATTTCAAACCTAAATAAACCATTTCTTTTATATAATTGGACTTGAAACATAAGTTTATATTTAGGTACAAACATATATGCAGCAAACCAACACTAAAATTTGAAACGTAAACTGAATTAATTGGAAATAAATCGTCTGAAATAAATTTATTTCAATGTACGCCTGCAATTAACGTCGTCTCTCTTTTTAATTAAAAGGTTCAAATCACATTAATTGCCATTGATTTCTAAGTTAAATTTTAAAAGAAAAATGAGACGATTCAATTCCCTTTTATAGTAATTTAATATATTGCATTGTATACAAACCAAAAACTATAATTAACATTTGTTTATATCTTATTACACTAATATTTTACAGTTATCATCCTTATTTTTCTTTAACGTAATATTTTATTTCATTTAATCACAATAAATCCAATTATTAAAATTTAAGTTCCAATAAATTGATCTTACTTGATTTCAATCTTTTATTCAGTCAAACGTTATTCTATGGACAATAGTTAACATTAGTTTATATCTTATTACATTGGTATATTCTACAATTACCATCTTTTATTTACATTAACTGCAATATTTGATTACATTTATTGCAATTTATTTCCAATTTGATTTCAACAAGTTAAACAAACAGGTAATAAATAACAAATTTCACCTTTAGCTTAATTTAATCACATTTATAAGTTGATTGTCCACATAAATATTATAATTATTTACACAACACTGATTTCCACTATGTACTAAAGTCAAGTGCATTATTATACCGTAAATTACAGAATTTGGTTGGTAATATAATGGAGAAACAATCTCCCAGGCTATTGATGAGTGAAAGTATATGCATATTCATTCGTAGATGCTCCCTCTACCTAACCAATCGATATAAACATGTTTTGTATAAATAACATTTTTAATCAACTCTAATAGTAAGAGTATATATTTTGATCTAATGAGGAACAAACAATACATGGTGATCTAGTTTGATGCTGATTATTTCATCATACAGCTTTCATCCACTTCGATTTTAATAGAGTTAGGCTAACTTGCTTGAATAGTGGCCAATTACAAATTGGTACCGCAGCCCTTATAGCTCAGTGGTAGAGCGCCAGTCTTGTAAACTGGAGGTCCGTAGTTCGATCCTGCGTGAGGGCAAAAATCTTCTAATTATTGCTCTTCTCAATTCTTGACCGACCAAAAAGGCAGTACAATGAGAATGTTGCGGCTGGGGATCCCTCTCAAATAGAGGATATCGTTTTGCGGCGAATTGAAGAAATGAATTGGAATAGGGTTTCAGTTAAAGAAAGAAGAAGGTATTTTTACATAAAAGCCCACCATTTGCATCCGTGATTTTATGTTCTGGTGTTTTTGAAGGAAAAATAGGCGACAGAGCCTGCATTCTTCTGTTCTGATATGACTAACCAGGGCAACTCCCGCCTTTGCTTAAGGGATCAAAATTTGAGTGTGTTAGTTTCAATATGCATTTTAAGGAAAATTTGCTTTATAGCTACTTAATTAATAAAATAAAAAATAGCACTTTTGTATTAATTGTTTTACAGGAGTCGCGTGCTCCTTCTAAACATTGAGCTTTTGATTAGAATGAAAACCTTCTTACTTCTATTGTTTTGTTTTCTTAGAAATAAGTTAATGTTATTCAATTTTTTCACAAGTAAGAAGACAAACTACTCAATTTATCTAACCTACTCATGTCCGGTCCAGGCCGACAGAGTATAAGTCGGCTCGCAAAACAACCACGGCTATATCGACTAAGTTTTTATGTATGATGATAATTTGAATCTAACCCTGACCCGTGTCAGGTCTTCTACACAACTTCAGGTCTAAGCCTTCTGTCGATGGAGCCCCCACGCCCAGCAACGCAGGATCAGCTCATCGGTCAGGATAAGGCGCAAGACTAACTCGATACGTCTCTCATTGGTCGACCGACTCTTTCCGACCGGTTTTCTACCCATCCATGGACTAACCCGCTTATTCAACCAACTCTCTCTCTCAGCTATCTTTCAGTCCGCGTAGCTTGAGACAATCTCAAGCTTGACCCGTCATCAATCCAGCTTTAGTACCGCCACCTACGACCTACGCTCCATCTCGGCATGCACTTTGCTCTCACCAGTTCTTTATCCTCCTTATGGTCTCAGCAAACCAGCTCCGTGCCATCCCGCTATGTAGGCATGCGGGACCAAAACGACAAGAGGTACAACTAAATGTACATGTTTCCAACAATAAGCATGTTCCATTTTCTACAAGTATGGTGCAAGTATAAGCACATTTATTGCAAAGCATAGCAAAGCACACCTCTGGTACAGTTATACTGTAGACCTTCATCTCAGCCACACATTCATTTTTTTGGTCAATCGTCTCTCATTAAGTTCATCAGCCTGATCAATGGCCAGGTGCACGTTACGCCTATTTTGCAGTATGATCTTTGTCGTCTAAGCGTTAATTTTGTGACACCGCATAATTTTACGAAATTAAATAATTACGTTGAAAATGTTAAATCATAGTTCCATATAAATGGAAAATAATAAATTTTTGCAAGAGTTGAAATAAGGCTTAGGGACATACTCCATTACATCCGAATTGTCGTTTATAGTCAAAAAGCACATGTAACATGCTGATTGTGATTAAACGGGCTAGAAATTAAAAGAAGTCAAACTCGGTGGATTTTTGTAATATATTAATTTCGAGATTTTAGCTTAAATTAGAATTATTTCATCCTATAAATAAAAATGAAAACCTATTCTCTGATCACACTTTAGCCTAACCTATAATCTCTATATTTTTTATCTGTCTCTAACTAAATCAATTCTAAATCCACCAAATCAAATCTAAATTAAAAGAATAAATATATGGTATCGATCATTGCGAAGAAAGCTGAGATGGAGAAAAACAATGAACTCACAATTTTTTTCATTAGGAATTGGAGGTACGACATGGTGCAAAGAGGTGAAGAAAGGTTAAATAAAAAATATATGTATACATATAAAATGAAACTCACATTTGAGAAGATGTGGTTTCAGGAAAAAGATGAAGTAAATAAACGAAAATGAAAAAACAACAAAAATGACGAAAGAAATGTGGTATGTATTAAATAACGATGAAGGAATGCACGGACCAGATGTACACTACCAATGAACCTATGAAATTCAAATTTTAAACTTATGCCTCATCTTTATTACTTCCTTTAACTTCCATAAACTCACAGTTACACCAATTTAATTTTATGTTAACACACGATAAATGAAAATAAATTATCTACACCAATTTGTGTAATAAATTAAGGCAATATACAACATTAAGAACCTTTCATTTCTCTCTTTGTGATTAGATTGGGAATTTAAACAAACATGTTAACGTTTTGATTAAACATTTTACTAGGAATGCATTAATATACATTAAACAAATATGACATCATAAATTAGGTAATATAAATAGGTGCATAATTCACACACACATCTTTATCTCCACTTATAGTTTACATTCATAAATAAAAGGTATGTTACTAATACACATAAGGAGGCAATAGAGTAAATTAGAAGAGCGAAGATGGAAAGACAAATTATGTTGCAATTAAAATCCAATTAAGTCTAAGTGAAAAGGAAATAGTCAAGTGTCATTCTATTTTACCCTTTTATAATCTCCTATTAACATTTAATTTAAAACTATATGAGATTTCAAACCCAAATAAACCCATTTTTTTTATATAATTGGACTTGAAACATAAGTTTATATTTAGGTATAGACATATATGCAGCAAACCAACACTAAAATTTGAAACGTGAACTGAATTAATTGGAAATAAATCGTCTGAATTAAATTTATTTCAATGTACGTCTGCAATTAACATCTTCTCTCTTTTTAATTAAAAGTTTCAAATCACATTAATTGCCATTGATTTCTAAGTTAAATTTTAAAAGAGAAATGAGACGATTCAATTCCCTTTTATAGTAATTTAATATATTGTATTGTATACAAACCAAAAACTATAATTAACATTTGTTTATATCTTATTACACTAATATTTTACAGTTATCATCCTAATTTTTCTTTAACGTAATATTTTATTTCATTTAATCACAATAAATCCAATTATTAAAATTTAAGTTCCAATAAATTGATCTAACTTGATTTCAATCTTTTATTCAGTCAAACATTATTCTATGGACAATAGTTAACATTAGTTTATATCTTATTACATTGGTATTCTATAATTACCATCTTTTATTTACATTAACTACAATATTTGATTACATTTATTGCAATTTATTTCCAATTTGATTTCAACAAGTTAAACAAATAGGTAATAAATAACAAATTTCACCTTTAGCTTAATTTAATCACATTTATAAGTTGATTGTCCAGATAAATATTATAATTATTTACACAACACTGATTTTTTTATCTAATTGCAATTTATTGCATATTATTTCACAAATTAATAAAACATTAAATTTATTTCCTCATTTACAATGTATATCCAATTATAATATTAGTTGGAATTACATACGAAGTAGTTATCAATTAACTTGAATTAATACTATTCCATTTTATTTTAGTCGTTTTCTTATTATTAAATCTTAAATTTTCAATTTTCCTCACATTAACAAATCATAAATATTACTAAATTAACTATTTTTAATTATCAAAAATTAATGATCGTTACACTCCTTAGTGGAAAAAATTTACAATTACTCGGTATAGAGCAAGATGGAGAAGGAGAGGGGTGTCTATAGGAAACGATGTCAATCTGAATCGCAAGATTAAATAGGCGGGAAACCACCTGACTGTTTAACTTTAATCAACAACTATCAAAATAGTCACTGAACCATTTGTGTAATGTCTCGAGAAAGTAATTGCTATCCCCAATCATACATAGACACGTATCATCAGCATTCGATGAGTGAATGACAAGTCTGTCCTTGCTCGCAGACACAAACTTGGGGGGGGGGGGGGGGGTAATGCTAAATATTCTCGCAAGTAATATGGGTCGGCCCACATCATAGTCCGCATCTTGGCCCATATGGTTCAACAGCCAACATATTGGCCCGCATCCTGCCTCGTGTTTTGGTCTGCAATATTCCAACATCAGCATCTTGGCCAGCATGATTTTGAAGGCCCCATGCTCAAAGCACGGCCCTTATTGCAAAAATCAACTCCCTCGACGGCATTATAAACACGATCCATACGAAGACTACAATGTAATTAAAGAACAAAACAAATAGTGGCCCTACATGTGAATGACCATCCACAAGCAAGCGACTCAAGTAGCATTCCCCTCTCATACTTCGATTGACCCAGATAGTGTTCTTTTCTTCATAAAGGTTCCTCACTCTTATTTCACCTCAACTGCTAGCATCTTCTGAAGCTCTCATGCCTTGACACAACTAGCTTCGACAATAGGCATCCGACCGTCTGTAATGCCCCTGAATTTTAATTAACATCATTCGGGAGATTTAATTGGATAAATTAAATAGAGTAATCTGAATAATTAGGAATATGAGATTAATAAATTCAATGGTCGTGTCTTAATGAATGAATTAAAATAAGGCTTAACTAGATTTAGAAAGAGGAATTTTCCTAAGGGGTAAACTTGGAAATGGGGCTACAATTCTTAGTATATATATCTCCTCATCTACTTTAATAAACTTTTACTTTCTCATTCATAACTCCTCATCTATATTTCAGCCGTCCATTAAAAGATTCAGAAAGAGCAATAAATTGAAGATAAAACTAAGCAATTAAAGTTAGGAAATTTTAACCATTAAAAGATTGGTTATGGGTTATACCCGATTCATGTTTGTGATTTTGGTTAGGATAAACCATTCAAACATTTGTTTGGATAAGACATAGGTGTTTTTTAATGTTAATGGGCTATTATTTTTTAGATGGGACTTTATATACAACATATCACTGGGACAACATATCACATGTCAATAAACGTCCGAATCACGCTACACAAGTTTCGAACTTATAACCTCTCGCACCAAAGCCGAATCACTTAACCACCGTGACAATGGTGCTTGTCGTTAATGGGTCGAATAACATAGTTTATTTCGGTTTTCGTTAAATTCTGAATTATATTGATCTTCATATGCTTTGAAATTTAAAATGTTAAAATATATCATTTAAAGGATTTTTGGTTATTTTTGGCAACTTTTCCTTAGCGGTTTACTAAGGCAATTAAATTATTTATACCAAGGGTCTAAACTAAAAAATGGCTTCCGAATTGGTTAAATTCGGAGGGAAATTGCTTTTGAAAATTGATTGGGGAAGAATAATAGTGTTTTAGGAAAAATGTTGACTATTTAGTATTTTTTTTCTATTCGAAAGTACAGGAGGAAGCCTCTTAACCAATCAGATTTAGACAAGAAAGAGAAACCATCATTTCCGTAGGCCTAGAATCTGCTTCCGACTATATAGCCCGCTTCACCCTTTTGACTAAGTCGAAAGGTACCTTTTGCCTTAGTCGGAAGGTAAACATTTACCTTTCGCCTAAGTCGAAAGGTAGGAATGGTGTCAAGAAAGACGAAGGGATGGAGGCTGCTTCCTTGGCTTTCGAATGGAAATATAAATGCTTTCGAATTAATAGGTTTCGAAAGGGATCCTTCGACTCCATCATTTTTATAAAGACAAATTTTATACTCAAGAAAAGGTTTCAGAGGGGATCTTCGAAAGTTTAAACCTTCAAGAGAATGGTTTTAAATGTTTTCCAAAAATATGTTTTAGAACCTTTCGACTAAGGCGAAAGGTAGGAGAGGAAAAGGAAGGGGTTACTTCCGAGCCTTCCCATTGTTTTAGGAGTTAAGTTTTTAACGCCTTTGAAAGCCATGCTTTCGAAGGAGATATTTTCTTTCGAAGGGATGAAGTTGAAAGGGTGCTTTTGACTCAGAACTTCGAAAGGAACGAAGTCGAAGGGGAGCTTCAGACTTCGTTCCGTGTTATGTTTTATATGCCTTCGAATGGGGTTATTCGAAGGAAGGGTTAAGTCGCCAGCTTATACCTTTCGACTAAGTTGAAAGATGAGCCCTCACCCTTCCGAGTAAGTCAAAGGGTAGAGATGTTTAAAAAGGTTTTGGTTTGGAAAGGTTTGGAAGGGATTACCTTTAATAATTTCGAAAGGTTTTGAGTTTTAGTGATTTCAAAAAGATTTGAGTTTCATTGCTTTCAAAAAATTTATAAATGGTTTTATAAGGAGGATACCCTAGGCTTTCGAAAAAGTCGAAAGGTGGAACCTTTCGACTAGGTCGAAAATGAACTTTGCGGCAATGTCGAATGCTAGGACCTTTCGACAAGGTCGAAAGGTATGATTTTGTGATACTTTAAAACGGAAGGCTTTTGAAGGGGATAACTTTGGATGTTTATTTGCTTTCGAATGGGGCTTCATTCGAAGGGGTTTAAAGGGCTGTTTTAGCCGTTTTTCCATAAGTAAATTTTTGCTAATTTGAAGGAGTTACTTCGAAGGGTTATATCATAAAATAGTTATCTTTGTTTGAAAATGTAAGGGGAAATCCTTATACAAATTGGATGTTATTAAAGTTATTAAACCTTAGAGACACCGAAGTGGGTTTAATGTTTTCGATATATAGTTTGAGGTTACAAACAGAAACATGCTTTCCAAAATATACATTGGGGCTATCAATGTGTTTTTATTAAATTTGGCCAAATAGGGGCTACCAATGAGAATAGGTTAAACAGATAGTATAACTGGAGAAAATAAATGATCATGAGGATCATGAATTTTAATACATAATCATGGGGATCATGATTTTTAATGAGCCAAGTGTTGGGTTCTTGGTTAACTTAGAAAAATATAGAATGTGCAGTGGATTGCCCGCATTAAATTTCTAAAGTAAAGAATGTTTTGCCAGAGGTGGTTAGCCTCGGGATTTGGCACCCAAGGTTCATAGTCATCCTAGGAAAACTATGAAGTGTGCGGTGGATAGCCCACACCAACTTTTATAAAACAATGTATGATGGATAATTTGCATTTATTTTAAATGGATTTAGGATGGATAGTCCCATCAAAATTATAACGGATAGTCATTTTAAAAAATTTAGAGGGGAACTCTAATAGATTGATTTTAGATGGAAAATCTAATATATTGCTTTTAGATGAGATATCGAATAAATGGGTGGATGGGATATCCAACGAATATGACTTATGGCTTTATTTCATATTATGTTAGGATTAAACATTTTGGGTGCAGGAGCATAGTAAACGATTTACATGTTTTGTTTTGGATGCTAGTGAGGTGAAAATTCATTCCGCTAAGCGGCGTGGTCTCACTAGCCATCTATTTATGATGAGAGATGATATGAGATTTGTAACATCCCGCCTTTTCGCACAATTTAAACAGACATAAGTGTCAATTCAAACCATACGTAAGGACGGATTGTTATGGGGTAAATAAGAAAAACAAGGAAGAAATAACAAAATAGAATCTCACAGCGGAAGGATAAAATATAATAATCAAATATACAGTTCATGAAGTTGTTTTAAAAAAAAACATTTGATTATATTTATATAACACATATCAGAGTTACACATACCAATAACCATGCAGCGGAAATAAATTGTGTAGTTGAATAATATACTAGATAATAGTAATACAAATCTTCGTCTTCGTCCTCCAGAGATAATTCTTCAAATTCTAAAACGCTCGGACTGACCCGAGCGAATTTGAAAAGACAAAACACTCGAGTCAGAACTAAAAGATCTTATGTGAGTTAAATTAACAGAATTAAATATGAGTGCAGTAACTCAAGAGATGCTCGGGATTTACATCTCTTAAGAATATGTTAAATTATTTACTATGCAGTATATTTCGCTATTATAATAGTGTCTATAATAAAATAAACTTACTTTTAAATAGCGTTAAGGCTTTACACTTTTCACCTTAACACAAATAATGCCAATAGTCTATACAGTGCCTGCATATCTCCTGATTGGGAGACTACGAGAAGACACTCCATAGGTACGACACAAATAGAAACTCGTACAAGGCGTGATAGGGTAGGTGACACGGCACAACTAGGCAATGCCAGGGTAGGTATACCAATTGCTATCCGGGCTGATGGAAACGCGTAGCGCGCAGCTACCGCCCACCTCGAACAAACTCCCCCAAGATCAAAGTAAAAGTGGCCACTGAATCAATCCAAGTCAAGTATAATATCGAAGAGGAGTGTCCGATCAGAGGAATGACCTCATTGGCCCGAGAATCGCTCCTGTTTTAGCCACCTTATGCCAACTCACGGGAGTCGGTCCACGTATTTACCTCAAAGGAAACGCCGCCACCAACCTACTTCATTCTGGAATCTCCACCACGTACACGGATGTTAAAGTGGTTTTCGGAGTTGGCAGATAGTATGACAACTTCCAATCCCGGTCTCTTCAATAACCAACCGTTATTATAACACCGGGGTTATTCAAAATAATTATTCTTTAAAAACTAGAATATAATATCCATTTCAAAACCATATAAATACGATATCCTTTTCATTTCAAAACCACTCATTTTGATATTATTTTTATAAAACCTAAATCAATAATATCATTTTTATTTCAAATATATATTTTTCCAAAATCATACTGCTCTAAAATTTATAATATCTGAAAACCAAACATTTAAATATATAACCTTCACAACATATTACTTTGAAATTTATAGCTTTAAAACCATAACTTCTAAAACTCAAATGGTTTGGATATTCAACAGTATATAGCATAAAATGGTTTGAATTTAAGATTAATTTATAAAGTAAATAATTCCCGCGACTTAAGAATTTTATTTTCTTAAAATTAAATCTAAATCCATAAATTTTTAATTCACTTTTAGCTTAAATAAACCACTTCAGTTTCAACATATTTCAAACTTTGGATATTAAACAATTAGAAACTAAGGTTGGAAATTTCTATTCAACAATTAAATGTCCTATTAGTTTGAAATATTTGCTTAAAATAAATTCCATAATCATTTGGAAAAAATCAAATTATCTACAACTAAATATTTCCTTTAATTTAATTACACTAGAAATATTTTTACTTAATTCACTCTTGAATAAAGTTTAGTTATAAATATAAGGCCTTTTGAAAATTTCAAGTAAATAAATTTTTCATCAACTTATGGAGTTTAATTCTTAAATAGGCTCAATTCCAAATAAAATTTCAAATTTATCCTACAAGATTAATTGATTTGGATCATTTAAAACTCTATATATATACAATATCTTAAATCTGTACTTAACCATATCATATAAATTATCAACTCCATTATTCAACTTATCCATTTTTATTTAACAGATTTATTCATAGCTCAAATTCAACAATTTAACTATATATGTATATAAAAAAAATATTTATATAATATCCAAATTTAAATATTTAACCATATCGTATCCAAACCACAAAATCATTTTCAAAATAATTTAATATATATACCGCAGTGCCTGTATAAAATTTTCTATCCTATGGTCAAGTGATACAGATATTTATCATTTCAATCCGCAATTTAAATTAAAAAATGCGGTTGTATATCATTTCAAACCACAATCCCGAATGAAATGAAAATGCATGATAACTTGCAGTTTATACAATATTAGCTATAGCATCCATTCATCCAAATATCAATCATCAACCATTATTTACAATCATCATCAAATTTAAACAATCATCGATATAGAGCATATAAAATATACATGTAATAAATAACAGGTATTAGCTAACAGTTTATATTCAGTAATAAATTTAATAACTGTTAAACTATCAGTTTATATGCAACTAAATAAATCTTAACTGTCAAATTATATGCAATAATAAAATAATTTAACAGGTAAATTATATAAATGCGATTTAACAGAGATGATGAATAAAATATGCCAAACAGTCATAAATAAATTTCTACTCATATCTAAAATTAATTTAACAGACATAAGAAGTTTTAGAAGTTGTGAGTGGGTTAAAACACTCACCTTTTTGAATTCAATTTAAACTGAATTTAAATTCAATTTAAACCCAAAATTTCGACGGTCTCCAAATTTGTCCAAACCAGCGTCAACAGATCCGAAATTTTATTACGATCCTAACAAAAAAAATTCGTGTGAACCGGAGGGCGTATGAAAAAGTTATTCGATTTACACGATTTGAAACACAAATTTAAAATAAAACAAACCCAAATAGATTGCCACGTCTCGTTCTTCTTCCTCACGCGTTGACCGAACTCCCCCAGGCAATCACGTAACCGAACCCAACACAAGCCGTTTACCCATCCTTTGACCATCAATTCCACCACCTACGGCCTTCTCCCTTCAGGCCGACCAACCCCATGCTACTCGCCTAGCCGAGGCGCACGCAACCCCCAAGGTCCGGTCAACAATCTCGGCCATAACCCTAGGGTAGCCGCCGCCCAAATACAACCAAATCGAATTTTCCAAGGCGATCTGGCCGTTGATTCAATGAACTCTAGGTGCTGATGGATTCCCCAAGACTTTCTCCACCCAACCATGCCTTCGATTCGTCGATCAGACGAATTTGATTTCGTCGCGATGGAAGGCCGAAAATTAACGATCAATTTCTAAACAACTGGTGATTCGAACAGAAAAACGAATCACGGATCTGTGATGCGTACATCGAGAGCTTCAACATATATTTTTTTGGATTTTTTTTGAGAATTTTAATTTTGGACTTTGGATTTGATTTTTGAAATTGACCATGGATCTAGGGTTTCTAGCCATTGGAAGAAGAGAAGGAACTGATGAAATGAACGCACAAACAATTGAGAATAGATGGGCTAGGGTTTATAACTGGGTTTATATAGATAGGTTAGAAATTTGAATAGATGGATCTGATAAACAAACGTGTTAATGCTAACGTGGCCCAAAAAGCCCGTTCTGACCCCGGAACGAAATTTGGTAAACCCATATATCGAACTAGGTATTTTAAAATATTCTAAACGCGATGTAAAAAGTTTCACGACCAAATTCGATCGTATGAAGAAGTTATGCTGAAATCAATATTTTCAAATTGCTCTCAAATTGATTTCAATTAAATCGATATCAAGGCGTTTCGCGTTCGTACGATCAAACGACAAGTCCGATCGCTACGAAATTTGAAACCCTACAATAATTTACCGATACGGATCCGATGAAACAGGTTTCGTTGAAATCCGAGTCAGTGGCCAAAATGGCTATTTTTATATTAATTAAATAAATTCAAAATAAATAAATAAAATTCAATTTTATATTTAGATTCAAAAGTTGACCCATTTTATCACTTTTAAAATTCTTAATCATTTACAAAGTTTCAAACAAGTTTAGATTTCAAATTACATTAGGCAAATTTATAAATTTCAATATAAATCCTTAATCTCATTAAATTCACAAATTAAAATTTAACTTTCTAAAAATTTATATTCAATCAAAGAAATCAATGGTTATTTCATTCACATATTTCAAATAGATGGATTTAATATTAGATTCAAAAATTATTATCCTAATATTCTTCGATTTCACTTACATCCCTATAAATGTAATATTTAGATTTTAAATTTTCATTTATTTCGATTAAACCTATTATCATATATTACTTTAATATACTGACAAGCTTACTTTTGCACCCTTTCAATAACCCAACTGCCATTTTATAAATAAACTTAACAATAGATTCATACTCTATTACATAAATGCATACCCTTTTATCTAAATTAAAATTTACGTAACTTCAAACATTTAATTCATTTAATTCCAATTACTCCTTTCATTAAATTTCAGATTCAAATCAATTTATAAAGTTTTACCTCCATTCTTTATATACACTAAGCATCATTTAATGAAGAATTTATTTACGTTATACCCCATTATTACCTAAATTTATTTAAACGTAACATTTATTTCAATGATTTACCAATTTAATTGAATGGACTGAATATACATATAGCTCATAATAATTGTTGTCAAAAACTCTAAATCCCACATTTATAAGTTTGTTGTTTACATCGTATTGGTTTTATTCAAACATCACTTATTATATATTAAATAAATTCAATATTTAAGTTCTTTTACATTTATTACCAAGTACACCTTTTACCTTATTCCAACAAATTGGAGTTTCGTTCAATTAATATAACCAATCAGTTTCTACTCACCCTTTATTTCCAACCCACAAATTGCAATCTATTATATTACATGGATGTTGTCCAATTTCTATTTATTATTAACTTAACAACCTATATACATTCATTGATTGATTTCTATTTGCCTCTGTTTCCTTGCATTTAGTTCTTAGCTTAAATTTCTACGGTTACATTCCATTTGCACTTCCGTTACTACTATAAAATTTAGTAACGTTTATATCATCAACACATTATAATTACTTACCCTTAAATGAGTTTGATTTCCTAATAAATTTGTTAAATGGAAATGTTCATTAAAGTTTATAAATTATTAACTTGTATATAATTATATTTGCCCTTTTATATTCCATTATAAATATATGCACACATACAAATTAAGATTCTAAATCCAATTAATTATTCCTTTTACATTAAGCATCACTTATGAATAATTAGCGTTTCCTATTTATTTTGTTACATTCACTTATATTCACTTTATGAAAAAATTGGTATTCCCTTTAACCCATTAATTACTAACTTTAATTATTGAAATTTATTATCTAACATACAATTTGAATCTATTTTCAAATTTTCACATTTCAAAAATTTAACAGCTTACAATAGTTTACAAATAAAAAGGGATTGTACTAATTACGTTATTTATTGTCCTGCATTACTTTATTACCTCCGTTTACATTTAATTTCCATAAATCAATATTTTATTCCATTGATACATTCAATACTTGCCTAAATTTACTTATTCAAACTTTATATCAATTGCAACAATTTCCACTATTACTATTAATTGCAATATATAATTTAATTTGTAAATTTTAATTACCCTTGATACATCAAATTTCAACATTCTCTTTCATATAAATTAATAAGATTTCTATTTCTTTCTAAATTTAAATTAAAATCTTATTATTTTAATTCATTTTAAACATCGAATTTACACGGGTCGCTACACTCTCCCCTACCCAAAACTTTTCATCCTCGAAAAGGAAAGAAGGGAAAAGAAGAATTAAATAACAATACATCTTATTCAAAATATTTAACTTATAAACAATAATTTTCAAAATTTATTACTTTAACTAAATATACCCATATAAATCCTTTATACATAAATTGTTACAGTTTGTAAACATTTTCAAATTTTCTAGGTCCAAAATTTATGGAAAATTTTGGCAGAGTCTCCTCTGTACGGAGAGGCTCGGAAGAAAATATAATATAAATATAATACATATATTATCCAAAATACTATATCCCAACCCGGGAAAATATATAAAATAGCGCTATAAATCGTAATCCGAAACGTACCTAATTGTCGGACAAATTACGCTTAATTTATGGAACCAAAAGCAGTAGCAATTGCTTCCATAACCTGCATTTCACTTATAAAATCTAAAGGGTTAACAATTTTTATAAAGTGAAATATTTGAGTGGTTTCAATCCCTAACAACAAATAAATACACAACCATCCATTCAACAAACAGCATACACAAGAAACAAAACAACCATTCAATCAACAAGCAAATAGTTGTTCAGGTTCAAAACTTGAAATTGTACGGAGTGAAAAATAACTATCAAGTGCATCAGTTACTCAGCAGTCTTAGATGGAACAAAATAATTTATTTATTCATCCAACAATTTCGAATTTCCTTACCTGACCAACCATAAATCAAACAATAACAATTCAACCCAACAAATCAAATTAACTTATTATAAATTTTATTTCATACTTTAGTTGTTTGATTTCCTTTCTTTCATTCATTGAGTGATTGCCTCATTTATTTTCATTTATTACTCACAATATTCATCTTTCATTTAATGTCCCGTAAGTTTCTTTTTATTTCATTCCATTTATGCATTTCTAAATTTTATTTATTTATTTCTCACAGTTTCATTTATTATAGAATTTCATTCTATTAACCTAAGTTTTAAAATCATCTAATTATAATACTTGCCTTTAATTATGGTAAAATTTCAATTTACAACTTAAGTTTATAACATTAAATTCCCATTTATAACAGCAAATTCATTTGATACTTTCATTACCTCAAGCTTTACTTGTAAGATTTCCCATTACATTTTCTTACTAACACTGTAACTTTTATTATATGCTAAGTTATATATATGCTTTAAGAATGTAAGTGAAAATTATACAAGTCTCTTCTCAATTCCTTTAATTAATTAAGGGTTCATTAATTATATATTCGTTTTATAAGTTACAATTTCAACTTACTTTTAATTTCATTCATTTATTTAATGCTAATATTTAATAATAGCAACATTTTAATTACACAAATTTGTAACCTTATAACATCAATTCTTATAAATAAAGAATTTCCTTCATCCATTTACTAAGGTTTACAATCGTTTATTTACATTACTTCTCTTTCTATTGTATTTTTTTTTATTTTAATTAAAGGTTCCAATATTGGATACTTAACATATATATATATATATCCAATTATAATTAAAACGATAAAATTTTCTTAACAATTCTGCAGTAAATTACTACAGTGGCCTTCCCACTTCGAAACTCGAAAATGAATGTCGATGATGTGTGCACTCATCACCGAAATTATTTTCGTATGACAGAGGGGGAAGTACAGAACTTATTTCTTTTCAAAGTTTCTTTTAAAACAATTCTTTCAAATTGTATTGAAATACTCATATCAGAAAAATACCTTTAAAATATTATTATTATATTCCAAAAATCAATTGTAAGAATTTCCAAAACCCCGGAACTTAATTTCTAAATTTCCAAATTTATTTTTATTTTATTTTTTTCCAATCTTATTTCTACCTATTATTTACACTTTATTAACTAACAACCCATCTATTGCAGCCAAATATAGATATCTTTTGAAAATTTATTACATATATATAGAAAATATAATAGGAAAAATTTATTTCATTTACCTATACAAAAACAAATATTATGTCAGTCTGTCCTATTAAGTGTTTAGAAATTCCTATTGATGTCACAACGTCCCATGCACCAACTAGAATTTATAAATGCAAAACGAAACAGATTAACACAATATAAAAACTTTTATAACACTAACAAATACGCTCTCTCATATATATACACTCAGTGACTCCCATAGGGTATTACTACCCTATTAGCAAAGAGTCAAACCCCTCAAAGCTAAGATTTATCGCTAAACCAAAGCTCTGATACCAGATGTAACATCCCGCCTTTTCGCACGATTTAAACAGACATACCAATTCAAACCATACGTAAGGACGGATTGTTATGGGGCAAATAGGAAAAACAAGGAAGAAATAACAAAATAGAATCTCACAGCGGAAGGATAAAATATAATAATCAAATATACAGTTCATGAAGCTGTTTTAAAAAACATTTGATTATATTTATATAACACATATCAGAGTTACACATACCAATAACAATGCAGCGGAATTAAATGGTGTAGTTGAATAATATACTAGATAATAGTAATACAAATCTTCGTCTTCGTCCTCCAGAGCTAAATCTTTAAATCTTGAAACGCTCGGACTGACCCGAGCGAATTTGAAAAGACAAAACACTAGAGTCAGAACTAAAAGATCTTATGTGAGTTAAATTAACAGAATTAAATATGAGTGCAGTAACTCAAGAGATGCTCGGGATTTACATCTCTTAAGGATCCGTTAAACTATTTACTATGTAGTATATTTCGCTATTATAATAGTGTCTATAGTAAAATAAACATACGTTTAAATAGCGTTAAGGCTTTACATTTTCCACCTTAACACAAATAATGCCAATAGTCTATACAGTGCCTGCATATCTCCTGATCGGGAGACTACGAGAAGACACTCCATAGGTACGACACAAATAGAAACTCGTACAAGGCATGATAGGGTAGGTGACATGGCACAACTAGGCAATGCCAGGGTAGATATACCAATTGCTATCCGGGCTGATGGAAACACGTAGCGCGCAGCTACCGCCCACCTCGAACAAACTCCCCCAAAATCAAAGTAAAAGTGGCCACTGAATCAATCCAAAGTCAAGTATAATATCGAAGAGGAGTGTCCGATCAGAGGAATGACCTCATTGGCCCGAGAATCGCTCCTGTTTTAGCCACCTTATGCCAACTCACGGGAGTCGGGTCCACGTATTTACCTCAAAGAAAACACCGCGGCCAACCTACTTCATTCTGGAATCTCCACCGCGTACACGGTTGTTAAAGTGGTTTTCGGAGTTGGCAGAGAGTATGACAACTTCCGATCCCGGTCTCTTCGACAACCAATTGTTATTATAACACCGCGGTTATTCAAAATAATTATTCTTTAAAAACCATAATATAATATCCATTTCAAAACCATATAAATACGATATCCTTTTCATTTCAAAACCACTCATTTTGATATTATTTTTACAAAACCCAAATCAATAATATCATTTTTATTTCAAATATATATTTTTCCAAAATCATACTGCTCTAAAATTTATAATATCTGGAAATCAAACATTTAAATATATAACCTTCACAACATATTACTTTGAAATTTATAGCTTTAAAACCATAACTTCTAAAACTCAAATGGTTTGGATATTCAACAGTATATAACATAAAATGGTTTAAATTTAAGATTAATTTATAAAGTAAATAATTTCCGCGACTTAAGAATTTTATTTTCTTAAAATTAAATCTAAATCCATAAATTTTTAATTCACTTTTAGCTTAAATAAACCACTTCAGCTTCAACATATTTCAAACTTTGGATATTAAACAATTAGAAACTAAGGTTGGAAATTTCTATTCAACAATTAAACGTCCTATTAGTTTGAAATATTTGCTTAAAATATATTCCATAATCATTTGGAAAAACTCAAATTATCTATAACTAAATATTTCCTTTGATTTAATTACACTAGAAATATTTTACTTAATTCACTCTTGAATAAAGTTTAGTTATAAATATAAGGCCTTTTGAAAATTTCAAGTAAATAAATTTTTCATCAAATTATGAAGTTTAATTCTTAAATAGGCTCAATTCCAAATAAAATTTCAAATTTATCTTACAATATTAATTGATTTGGATCATTTAAAACTCTATATATATACAATATCTTAAATCTGTACTTAACCATATCATATAAATTATCAACTCCATTATTCAACTTATCCATTTTTATTTAACAGATTTATTCATAGCTTAAATTCAACAATTTAATTATATATGTATATAAAAAAATATTTATATAATATCCAGATTTAAATATTTAACCGTATCGTATCCAAACCATAAAATCATTTTCAAAATAATTTTATATATATACCGCGGTGCCTGTATAAAATTTTCTATCCTATGGTCAAGTGATACGGATATTTATTATTTCAATCTGCAATTTAAATTATAAAAATGCGGTTGTATATCATTTCAAGCCACAATCCCGAATGAAATGAAAATGCATGATAACTTGCAGTTTATACAATATTAACTATAGCATCCATTCATCAAAATATCAATCATCAACCATTATTTACAATCATCATCAAATTTAAACAATCATCGACATAGAGCATATAAAATATACAGGTAATAAATAACAAGTACTAGCTAACATTTTATATTCAGTAATAAATTTAATAACTGTTAAACTATCAGTTTATATGCAACTAAATAAATCTTAACTATCAAGTTATATGCAATAATAAAATAAATTAACAGGTAAATTAAATAAATGCGATTTAACAGAGATGATGAATAAAACATGCCAAACAGTCATAAATAAATTTCTACTCATATCTAAAATTAATTTAACAGACATAAGAAGTTTTAGAAGTTGTGAGTGGGTTAAAACACTCACCTTTTTGAATTTAAATTGAATTTAAATTCAATTTAAACCCAAAATTTCGACGGTCTCCAAATTTATCCAAACCAGCATCAACAGATCCGAAATTTTATTACGATCCTAACAAAAAAAAAATTCGTGTGAAACGGAGGTAGTATGAAAACGTTATTCGATTTACACGATTTGAAACACAAATTTAAAATAAAACAAACCCAAATAGATTGCCACGTCACGTTCTTCTCCCTCACGCGTTGACCGAACTCCCCCAGGCAATCACGTAATCGAACCCAACACAAGCTGTTGACCCATCCTTTGACCATCAATTCCACCACCTACGGCCTTCTCCCTTTAGGCCGACCAACCCCATGCTACTCGCCTAGCCGAGGCGCACGCAACCCCCCAGGTCCGGTCAACAATCTCGGCCAAAACCCTAGGGCAGCCGCCGCCCAAATACAACCAAATCGAATTTTCCAAGGCGATCTGGCCGTTGATTCAATGAACTCCAGGTGCCAATGGATTCCCCAAGACTCTCTCCACCCAACCATGCCTTCGATTCGTCGATCAGACAAATTTGATTTCGTCGCGATGGAAGGCCGAAAATTAACGATCAATTTCTAAACAACCGGTGATTCGAACAGAAAAACGAATCACGGATCTGTGATGCGTAGATCGAGAGCTTCAACATATATTTTTTTGGAATTTTTCTGAGAATTTTAATTTTTGACTTTGGATTTGATTTTTGAAATTGACCATGGATCTAGGGTTTCTAGCCATTGGAAGAAGAGAAAGAACTGATGAAATGAACGCACAAACAATTGAGAATAGATGGGCTAGGGTTTATAACTGGGTTTATATAGATAGGTTAGAAATTCGAATAGATGGATCCGATAAACAAACGTGCTAACGCTAACGTGGCCCAAAAAGTCCGTTCTGACCCTGGAACGAAATTTGGTAAACCCGTATATCGAACTAGGTATTTTAAAATATTCTGAACGGATTGGAAAAAGAATCACGTCCAAATTCGATCGTATGAAGAAGTTATGCTGAAATCAATATTTTCAAATTGCTCTCAAATTGATTTCAATTAAACGATTTCAAGGCGTTTCGCGTTCGTACGATCAAACGACAAGTCCGATCGCTACGAAATTTGAAACCCTACAATAATTTACCCATACGGATCCGATGAAACTGGTTTCGTTGAAATCCGAGTCAGTGGCCAAAATGGCTATTTTTATATTAATTAAATAAATTCAAAATAAATAAATAAAATTCAATTTTATATTTCGATTCAAAAGTTGACCCATTTTATCACTTTTAAAATTCTTAATCATTTACAAAGTTTCAAACAAGTTTAGATGTCAAACTACATTAGGCAAATTTATAAATTTCAATATAAATCCTTAATCTCATTAAATTCACAAATTAAAATTTAACTTTCTAAAAGTTTATATTTAATCAAAGAAATCAATGGTTATTTCATTCATATATTTCAAATAGATGGATTTAATATTAGATTCAAAAATTATTATCCTAATATTCTTCGATTTCACTTACATCCCTATAAATATAATATTTAGATTTTAAATTTTCATTTATTTCGATTAAACCTATTATCATATATTACTTTAATATACTGACAAGCTTACTTTTGCACCCTTTCAATTACCCAACTGCCATTTTATAAATAAACTTAACAATAGATTCATACTCTATTACATAAATGCATACCCTTTTATCTAAATTAAAATTTACATAACTTCAAACATTTAATCCATTTAATTCCAATTACTCCTTTCATTAAATTTCAGATTCAAATCAATTTATAAAGTTTTACCTCCATTCTTTATATACACTAAGCATCATTTAATGGAGAATTTATTTACGTTATTCCCCATTATTACCTAAATTTATTTAAACGTAACATTTATTTCAATGATTTACCAATTTAATTGAATGGACCGAATATACATATAGCTCATAATAATTGTTGTCAAAAACTCTAAATCCCACATTTATAAGTTTGTTGTTTACATCGTATTGGTTTTATTCAAACATCACTTATTATATATTAAATAAATTCAATATTTAAGTTCTTTTACATTTATTACCAAGTACACCTTTTACCTTATTCCAACAAATTGGAGTTTCATTCAATTAATATAACCAATCAATTTCTACTCACCCTTTATTTCCAACCCACAAATTGCAATCCATTATATTGTATGGATGTTGTCCAATTTCTATTTATTATTAACTTAACAACCTATATACATTCATTGATTGATTTCTATTTGCCTCTGTTTCCTTACATTCAGTTCTTAGCTTAAATTTCTACGGTTACATTCCATTTGCACTTCCGTTACTACTATAAAATTTAGTAACGTTTATATCATCAACACATTATAATTACTTACCCTTAAATGAGTTTGATTTCCTAATAAATTTATTAAATGGAAATGTTCATTAAAGTTATAAATTATTAACTTGTATATAATTATATTTGCCCTTTTATATTCCTTTATAAATATATGCACACATACAAATTAAGATTCTAAATCCAATTAATTATTCCTTTTACATTAACCATCACTTATGCATAATTAGCGTTTTCTATTTATTTTGTTACATTCACTTATATTCACTTTATGAATAAATTGGTATTTCCTTTAACCCATTAATTACTAACTTTAATTATTGCAATTTATTATCTAACATACAATTTGAATCTATTTTCAAATTTTCACATTTCAAAAATTTAACAGCTTACAATAGTTTACAAATAAAAAGGGATTGTACTAATTACGTTATTTATTGTCCTGCATTACTTTATTACCTCCGTTTACATTTAATTTCCATAAATCAATATTTTATTCCATTGATACATTCAATACTTGCCTAAATTTACTTATTCAAACTTTATATCAATTGCAATAATTTCCACTATTACTATTAATTGCAATATATAATTTAATTTGTAAATTTTAATTACCCTTGATACATCAAATTTCAACATTCTCTTTCATATAAATTAATAAGATTTCTATTTCTTTCTAAATTTAAATTAAAATCTTATTAATTTAATTCATTTTAAACATCGAATTTACACGGGTCGCTACAAGATTATTCATACGAGACTTATTGTCTAACTCAAAGTTTGTGTTTCTCCATAAACACTCGGGTACTTAAAATTAATTTGAATAGTCTAAGTGTGGGAAACTTTCAAGTTTTTGGATGAAATAACCTTCCGGAGACATGCAGGAGACGATGTTAGCTATATAGGGGCTATTTTGTGTTTTCCGCTGTGATATACTAAGAACTGTAAAGTTCATATTTATTAGTTCTCTGATCATCATAAGGGGACATCTTGATATGTCGCTCTTATCATATTTTGTGCACGTATATGTGATTTGAACGTGGTTAGCGTCTGGGATTATATAATTAAATCTTAAATTGAAATTCATAAGAAATGAGAAATTTTGTTTTGTTGAAGTTTAAATTTATTTATATTTTTGTGTCTGTGTTGCCAATAGTTTCAAGATTTCGATCACTCAGAAATAACACATATGGATGACTGCATTATCCGTAGCAGTTAGTTTTGAGCCTCAGAAAGCGGAATGTTACACCATCCATGATAAAAAAGTTACGCCTGCACTGTTTCTCTAACGCGATCATAACATAAGATATAGTATAACTAACAAAAGTGACACTCGAAAACCACTCCTTATCATTTTCTTCCACTCTGGCAAAGTGCCTCGGCACAACAACTTCCTAATTTCATGTCACATATCCTCGACCAAGGCATGCTCATTTTCAGACCACCAACTGGCAAACATTTGATCCCTACAAATCAGTCGGCATCCTATCTAACACATATCTCAGCTGAACAACTTCATCTATGATGCAGAGCGAATTCTGGATCACAACTTCACCATCTCGGCCATTAATCATGTATTAGAACGGCTTTAAATACATCGCGACATGCATTTGAACAAGGGGTTGAACGTTTCAAGCTAAAAAGGGCTTATTTTCTTGTTATTATCTCTTATCATCTAAGCTATTGTGTGAGAACCAAAGTAATAAGCAATTCCTTATAATGGATGTTGATCAACTTTTATCAAACCACTCTAAATTTTGTGTCTTTTTATTTATTGCACTTTATTCTCCCATTTTCCATTTAGAAATCAAGATGTTAGTGTGTTGCCTTCGCCCATATAAAACTCTTAACCATAATTTCAACACCTAATGCTTGGATGCGGTAGGCTTTTCGGCCCTATGATGATAAAGCACAGCAGTGGCAAAAATGTCAAAATTCCAACTTCATAATTGTATTAACGATTTGGTATAGCATTATATTTTAACACCGAAATGGCCTCCACTTGTACACACAACCAATGGTGAAATCACTTTAGAACAAGGGGTCAACTAACCCCCTCCGAAGAAGGGAGGAGAACTTGATGTAGGGATATTGTCAACCTGGGCAAGCAAAAAGAAAGTTAAGCACGAAATGTCAGTTGTTGGCTTAACTATGGAAAGAAGTTCAGGTAGACAATGATAGGTGTTAGCTCGAAAATTGATCACTAACACCCAAATGTAAATAAAAGAACTAACTAACAGTCACTGATAACAGATGGAGTATATATAGAGAAAATTAATGTGAAGAACAATTAAAATGAAAGCAGTAAAAAACAACAAGTTTTATAGTAGTTCGGCTAACTTCGGCCAACGTCCACTCCAGAAGTTTCCTTTTTATTGATGTTTGAATCAATTACAGTTACAAAGTGGTAGACTAGCCTTAGGTTTAGGAAATAAAAAGTTAGAGAGCAGAAGAGAAGAAGAAGACCCTCTTCTTAACTCTTACACGCTGTATTTATAGACACGTCCAGATAGTTGTTGGGCTCTCTGAATAACTGGGGCCCATCAAGGCCGAACGAGGTGAGGTGCGCCGAGCGAGGTGAGGTACGCCGAACGAGGTGGGGTACGTCGAACGAGGTGACCATGCCGAACGACACTCATATGTCGATCGAGGAGTTCATGCCGAACGGCAATCGTATGCTGAACGAGTTGCTCATGCCGAACGATCTATCATGCCAAACGACCCATAATGCCGAACGATCCATCGTGCTGAACGATCCACCATGTCCAACAATCTATCATTCCGAACAACCCATTATGCCAAACGATTCATCATGCCGAACAACCCATTATGCCGAACGATCCACCATGCCGAACGATCTATCATTCCGAACACCCCATCATGCCGAACGATCCATCATGCCGAACGACCCATTATGCCGAACGATCCACCATGTCGAACGATCTATCATTCCGAACGACCCATCACGCCGAACAAACCACCATGCTGAACCGTACTTCCAAACCGAAACACCTCGCCAATGCCGAGCGGCATGATCTTATCATAATGCCAAATGACTTCTAACTTCCAGACCGAACCAAATTTCCTAGACCCAAATTATAGTCGATCCATTTTTGTCCAATCCAATTTCTATCTTCCAAGCGCGTTGCGTCATCCATCCATCCCGTTGAATAACTCCATTGTACACCAACCTCAACGAACGAGCAATCGATAATGTTAAATCTGTCTGTTCAAGGCCTTGCTAAAAAGGCGGGTTAACAATAGGCAAGTTAGCAAATGAGGTACATGACGTGGATCGATGGAATGGACGGGCTGAAACAACAATTTTCCAAATAAAAATCGTGTTTATTCTATTTTATTTATTTTATGTTATTGATAAAAATGCAAAAATTAGCTAAAAGGGAAAGAAAATTAGGATTATAAACCGTAATTTTTAAACAGTAACCAGAATATCTCGAATACAAATACTTTCAAATACACAAAACTATCCACATCAAATTTTTCCAATGCTTGTATTTTGGATATCAGAAAATAACTGCTTCGGTCTGGTTACAGACACAGGTAGATATTACCATGCATTTTCAAATATTTGATCGCTCTGGATACAGACAGGATATGCAGATATGGATATGCATTTTGATATATCAGTTGATACGGATTCGTATGCAAGTTTTGATTTTCGGATACGGGATACCAGTATAATATCCAACTCTGTTTGGATTAACAACCCTACCGATTCTCCTATTCTCCAGTGATGTACGTTCCTCTTTTCATTGCTAGGTACAAATATGTTTTCAACGATGTTAACAGCACCGTGAACGATCTGCTTGAATTTGTTGTGCTTAATTGTAGAGCTAACACATCATTGACTTCTACTTAGTTGTAGATCAATAGTTATAACCCATGAGTATACCTTATATTTGTAAGTTGAGCAACAAGAATGATTGTATTGATTTCAGAACTATATGCACGGTAGAAGCAAATGATAAACTATAATAGCTACATACCTCTTCCATGCCAACAACATTAGTTGATCATCCAGCAGCAGTGGTCAGATGAAACTAAATTAAAAATAGAACAATAAAAAAAATTATAATTAAAAATTATAATACATACAGTCAACACGTTTTTTTACAACCAATTTTTATGTCCAATTGAAACTCCATTTTGCAACTATGGTCTATGGTTTATTTTAATGTTTGAATCTCCATTAAATGCATAAAAGTTGCATTGGTAATCAAACGACGAAGATATGTACACTATTTTCACAGGCTCCCAGCCTCTATAAAAGCATGCGCATAGTGTATTATTAATCACAAGCAAGAAAAAGGTACCCCTCCAATTAAAATTAATAAACCATGGCTCAACTTCTGAACATGCAAATTCAAACAAAGACTGGTGATCCATCTCTACTAGCACGGACAATAGTAGTTCCACTTGAAGTTGATATGCGTACAAAGGTCTATGTTCACTGACGAATTTAAATTCGGTGTTGCATCTTTCTACATATCAGGTATGTTTTTTTTAATTTATTTATTGTGTATAGATATGTAGAGAGTGCGCGCACGCACGTGTTATGTGATATCGTTTAAGTTGGAGGAAGAGGACCTAGTATTTGGGACACTTTCACACACCAATGGCCTCATATGCTAAACAAATTATGTTAACAAATAATTTGAAGCCTTATAAAATCTATTGGAAGAATATTTCAAAAATATTCCTGTTTAATGATAACAACTAATTCTAGCAACATATGCGTATTAGATGTTATTGGTACTTTTTCATTTTTCAGAGCATAAAGGTATCAGTAATCGTTGTATAGATAAAATCGAGGACATGAATATTGGAGATGCTGCTGCAAATTCGCATCATGGATACAATGTAAGTAACCGAAATCAGAAAATTATGGTGTACTGACATGACCATATAAAACATGTAATGGAGAAAGTTATGATTGTCAAATGTTTGCAGGATGATGTAAATGTGATGAAGGAGATTGGAGTTGATTCATATCGTTTCTCAATCTCCTAGTCAAGAATTTTGCCAGGTTAAAACCAATCCACTTTATTTTAAGTGAACCTGCAAAAATGAACAATAAAAATGATGCTTATTTAACCAAAAAAAGAAAAAGAAAAAAAAAGAACACAAATTTGAAGCTCATGTGTCACAGCAGCTACACAAAATTCTAATTTGACTTAGTTTAATGTTGATTTGTTAAAACAGATGGCACCTTAAAATGAGGAATAAATCAAAAAGGAATAATGTATTACAACAATCTTATAAACAAGCTAATAAAGAATGGTGAGTGCTAGAAAATGTAAGTATGGTTCACAATAGATATGTAATTCACATTCTAGGTATAACGTCATATGTTACACTCTTCCATTGGGAGGTCCCCACAAGCTTTGGAAGATGAATACAGCGGTTTCCTTTGCAGAAAGATCGTGCAAGAATTTAATTCACATGGAGCACATTAACTTATCTTAATCTCCGTTGTTACATAGTTCTCATTTAGAGTAGTACAAGAAAAGAAAAATGAACCTGTTTCATATACTTCATTAAAATATACCCATCAACCTTTAACTAAAGATCATAGATTTAACACAGTGCTACAAAGTAAGATGTGTTGTAATATTTTTCATAGACTATGGCCAAATTTGCTTCTAAGAATTTGGGGATAGTGTCAAAAATTGGATTACACTGAACAAGCCATGATCATTCAGTACCTTAGGCTATTCAGTTGGTGTGCGTACAGCTTTCCTGAATGTCCTCTTGGAACTTTTCTCACTGAACCTTACATCGTTGCTCACTTCCAGGCAATTTTTCTCTAAGTTAAAGAATTATATTCTCGACTAGAAGTTGATACATCAATAGATAACCAAGAGTCCGTTTGGCAACAAACTTCTTAAAAAGAGTCTCAACTAGTAACTGTTAGGTAGTTTTAAATGTTTAAGTTATAGGTAGAAGTGTGTGGATGTGATTTGGATTTCAAGTTAAAATAAACAAAATAACTTGGTCAAAACTACTCATGAAATTTGTTCATAACTTCAAAAAAAAAAAATTGGTTGACTTCTCACGTTTTTACTTCCAATTGACTTTTGTAACCTACTTACAAGAAGTTGTCAAACAATAAAATTGGATTAAATTACTTAAAAGTAGTTTTGATAATTTATAAGTAGGTGTCAAACATGAGTTAAATAAAATAATTAAATAAAATAATCTTGCTTATATTTTTAACTTTTGGAAATGATGTGCTACAAGAGATCAATAAATGGGAGATGGTGTTAGAGATCCTTCGAATTAAGATAAAGAATTAAAGTCCCACATTGAAAAAAATAAAAGTGTTGTACATATTTATATATCATTTCTCATCAATCTATATTGGCTTTTCAGGTTAGATAATTTTGTACGAAGAGGAGGACCTATATGACCATACTTTAACATACACGTGTCACCCGCTCGTATCAGGTCGAGTCCAATAAGACTGGACCGTGTTACATTTTTGTTGAACAAAAATAAACACTTTTCTGTTTAAATTTAATAGCAAAATAACTGTTGCTGAATTTCCAACAGACATGACTATTGCAAATAGCGTTGCAAATAACTGCTTGGTTTAAACGTACAGACACGACCTTTCGAAGAGGCATGACTGTTGCAGAAGAAGACTATAAAAGGGGAGAATACTGATTACATTCTCACTCCTTTTTCCAATCATCTTCTTCCTCTTTGTTCTGTTCTTAAAACCAACCAAATCTTATACCACAGAGTTATCATACTCATCACAATCTCGTACAAAACATCATCTATTGTATCTTGGAAGACTCAAAAAGTCTTAAGGAAATTGTTAGGCAAACCTCTCAGACGAAATTTCCTATGATCGGTTAGATCGTTTTGTTTATACTATTTCTGCATTGCATTGTCTTTTGTTGCATCAATTCAGTTCTTTTTTCTACACCATTTTTATCACTGCACTCTTATAATTGTGTTTGTGCATCTTTGTGCACGAAATATGTGCATCTGTGAGCATTGATTATCGCTATTTATTACTGTTTCTGTAATTAAGAATTTACATCTTAAGACTTTTTAGTTTTTACTGAAACAGAAATGACAACAATTGAGTTATCAGTAAAAATTGCTGCTCACAATAGAGCTGATCCAGTTCAAAAGAAATGGTGATGATTTTCAAACTTGGCAAAATCAAATGTTGTTCTATCTAACTACGCTAGGTCTGCAAAGCTATCTCGAAGAGGAAAAACATATGCCAAAATTAGACGAAACAAAAGAAACACACAAAGATGTGTTTCAAGCTGTTGATGCATGGAAAGATTCGGATTTTCTATGCAAGAATTACATTCTAAACTGTCTGAACAAGATGTTGTACAAAGTGTATCAGTCTCATCAGACAACAAAGGCTCTCTAGGATGCACTAGCCGCAAAATACAAGACATGGAATGTCAGTCTGAAGAAATTCATTGTAGACAAATTCATGGACTAGAAGATGATAGACTCCAAACCTTTGACTACTCAACTGCATGAACTACAAATTATCGTTCATAAACTTGAATAAGAAGGCCATAAAGTTGAAGACTCATTATTGGTTGAAGAAATAACAGGAAAGCTGCCTCCATCATGGAGATACTACCAAAACTATCTGAAGCATAAAAAGAAGAAGATTTCTTTACAAGACCTCGTCGTTAGATTGAAGATAGATGCAGGAAACCGCAGGATTACACAACAAAGAATGAGCAGGCATTTGTTTCGGAATGGTCAAAAAAGAAAGGACAATTCAACAAAAACAAAAGGAAGAATTTCTCACAAAAGAGGGAAGCGCTAGAAAAGAAATTCAACGAAAATAAGCAGTCCAAGAAATTTAATGGCAACTATTGGGTTTGTGGCAAGACGAGACACACTGCTAAAGATACAAACACAAGAAGGAGAATAATTTAGAGGCAAATATGATGGACAACATGGAAGGGGATGAGTCCAACTTTTCTGGAGTTGTATCCAAAAGCAATTTGGTTCAGAATCCTACACGGTGGTGGCTTTGACACATGTGCTACTCCATATGTATGTTCTGATAAATCCATGTTTTTCACTTACAACAAACTCGATCAGAGAGAAAAACTCTACATGGATAATTCTGCAGTTTGCATGATTGAGGTCACCTCTGGAAAAACTGTTACATTGAATGATGTGTTTCGTGTTCCAGACATCCGCAAAAACCTAATCTCTGAATCTGTACCGTCAAAGAAGGGATTCTGAATGGTATTCGAGTCAGACAAGATGGTTCTGTCTGAGGCTGAAATTTATATAGAAATATGATATTTATGTAATGGCATGTTTAAGACAAATGTAGCCGTAGTTGGTGAAAATAATATGTATTCTGATTATGAAAAAAGAATTGAAGTTTATTATTTGGTTGTGCATGAAACTTTATTACGACATAAAAGATTAAGACACATAAATTTTCGAAAAATGAAAAAACTTGCAAACCTTCGATTAATTCCAAAATTTCAAGTAGATAAAAATACAAATGTGAGGCATGTGTAAAAGCAAAAATGGTCAAAAAACCATCATACTATTAATGGGAGTACTGAACCATTGAAAATGGTTCATACTGACTTATGTGATTTCAAATCATTGCCTACTAGAGGTGGAAAAAAATTATTTTATCATATTCATTGATGATTATACATGGTATTGCTATGCATATCTTTTTTCAAAAATACAAAGCTATAGTAGTAAATCAACTTAACAAAAAGATCAAGGTATTGAGATTAAATCGAGATGGAAAATATGAATCACTGTGCAGAAAGTGGAATGATTCATCAAAAAACAGCCTCGTATTCACCACAGCAAAAAGACATTGCTGAGAGAAAGAATAGAACGATAAAAAAACATGGTTAACACTTGGCCTACCAACGAACTTGTGGGGGGAAGCTCTAAATATGTTTAATCACATACTAAATAGAGTTTCACACAACAAAACGGGAACAATTCCACATGACTTATGGAAAGGACACCTACCATTTTTCAAATACCTTAAAGTGTTGGGGTGCTTGGCAAAGCTTTCAGTTCCCCCTTCCAAGAAAGTCAAAATTGGACCAAAAACTGTTGAGTGTTACAATCTAGAACCCGCTGAAAATTGTAGCGCATATAGATTTTTAGTCTTCAAGTCTGATATAAATGACATTAGTATAAATGCAATCATGAAGTCAGGAGATGCCTCATTTTTTGAACATGTGTTTCCGCACAAAAAATAATCGAACATTCATCCCTAAAAGGACAAGAGAGGAAAGGGATAAAGTACACGAAGATGAAACTCATCTTGAAAAGGATGAAATTGAACCAAGAAAAAGCATAAGGGCAAAAACTTCCAAGTCTTTTGGCTCGGAATTCTTAACCTATATGTTAGAACATGAACCTCAAACTTATAAAGAGACAATGTCATCTTTAGAATCTTCATGTTGGAAAAAAACAATTAAAAGTGAGATTGATTCTATTCTAAGAAATAAAACTTGAGAATTAATTGACCTTCCACCTAGAATAAAACCAATTGGTTGTAAATATACCTTCAAGAAGAAGATGAAACCAAATGGCAGAATCAAAAAATATAAAGCCAGATTGGTAACCAACGGATATCGCCAAAAATAAGATATAGACTTCTTTGATACTTGTTCTCCGGTTACACGAATAACGTCTATAAGAATGCTAATAGCGATTGCATCCATCTATAATCTAGAAATTCATCAAATAGATGTAAAAATAGAATTATTAAATGGAGATCTCGATGAGGAGATTTACATGGAGCAATCTGATTGTTTTATTTTCAAGGAAAATGAGAGCAAATTCTGTAGATTAGTCAAATCATTATACAGACTCAAACAAGCTCCGAAACAATGGCACGAAAAGTTTGATAGTGTCACGATGAAAATAATTTTCGTATAAATGAATGTCATAAATCTGTTTATAACAAACAAGTTAGACAATCAAACGTGATGATTTGTCTATATATGGACGATATGTTAATATTTGGTCCCAACATTAAAGTTATAGAGACGATAAAGAAAATGTTAATCAACAATTTCGATATAAAAGATTTAGGAGTTGCAAATGTTATTTTGGGAATTAAAATAATAAAAATATATAATGGAATTGGATTATTTCGGTCACACTATAAAAGATGTGATTGAAAAATTCCAAAATTATGGAATCAAAGGGGTAAGAACACCTTTAATCCATCGAAAGTACTGCACAAAAACACCAATGAGAGTGTAATGCAACTGGAATAATCTCGTGTAATAGGATTTTTAATATATTTTATAAATTGCACAAGACCGGATATTGCGTATGCAGTAGGTCGACTAAATAGACATACAAGTAACCTAGGGAAAGAATATAGGAAAGCACTAATGAGAGTGTTGAGATATTTGAAGAATACCATAAATTTTCGTTACATTATGCAATGTATTCTGTCGTCTTAGAAGGATATAGTGACGCAAACTAGATTTCAGATTCATATGAATCCAAATCAACAAGTGGTTATGTCTTTACCCTCGTTGGAGCAGCATTGTCATGGAGATTTACTAAACAAACATGCATAACTCGATCCACTATGGAATCTGAGTTCATCGCATTAGATAAAGCATGTGAAAAAGCATAACGCTTCGTCAATTTTTAAAGGATATTCCATTTTGACCCAAACCTTTAACGGTTATATATGTTTACTGCGATAATCAATCGACGTTAAGTAGAGCGCAAAACTTTATGCATAATGAAAAATCACGACACATTCGTCGATGTCGTAACACAGTTAGGCAGTTACTCTCAAATGGAACTATTTCCATTGATTATGTAAGAACTATGATAACCCAGCGAATCCATTTACTAATGATTTATCAAGAGAAATAATTGACTGCACATCGAGGGTAATGAGTTTAAAAGGCTAAACCAAAAAGAGTTACCTTTTATGAAAACATATCCTATCGACTGGAGATCTCATGCACTACGATCAATAGGCAAATCAGTTCCGAGTAATTCAAGAAGTTATTCATTTGTCTGGACTTAGTCCTACTCCATTGTTATGGCGCACAATAAAATGCATACCTACAGATGTATTAAAAAGGTTAAGTTGTGTTTTTAATGATGTCCATAAAAGTGGAGTATAAGTAGGATACTCTTTATGGAAAGTCGGCTCCATGAGAATTTTAAGGCTCAAATTCTCTGAATACACTCACAGAATCAAGTTTTGTTCAGGACCAAATGAATACAACCAATAGATTGGATGTGGAAGAAAACAATGCTTTGTAAAACTTATTGTCCAGTTATACATCAATGACTTACGGTTCAAGATGAAATAATTCACCGATTAACCAAGTATATCCAATAAGTTTTAAGTAGAAAAAGTTTAAAGTAAAATATCTACTTATCCTCAATATAGCATTTTTTTCATATGTGATATGTGATATTCCCCTTTGTGTATGGAAGACATACATCGTCATTAGTGTTGGGGATTGCTAGAGATCCTTTGAATGAAGATATAGAATCAAAGTCTCACATTGGCAAAAATAAAAGATGAAACAATAGTGGAAAACGACTGTTGCAAATAGCTATTGCAAAATGACCGTTAAGTAATTTCCAACAGACATGATTGTTGCAAATAACGTCGCAACTTACCAACGGACATGACCGTTACAAATAACTGCTCGAATCAAACGAAAATCTTTCGAAGAGGCATGACCATTTGAGAAGAAGACAATAAAAGGGAAGAATACTGATCACATTATCACTCCTTTTTCCACTCGTCTTCTTCCTCCTTGTTATGTTCTCAAAACCAACCAAATCTCATATCACAGAGGTATCATGCTCATCTCAATCTCGTGCGGATCATCGTCTATTGTATCTTGGAAGACTCAAAATAAAGTCTTAAGGAAATTGTTACGGTAAACCTCAAACGAAATTTCCTTATAATAAGTTAGATTATTTTGTTTATACTATTTTTGTACTGCATTGTCTTATGTTTTATCACTTCACCTTCTCCTTTCTACTTCGTTGTTATCATTGCACTCTTGTAACCGTGTTTGTGCATCTTTGTGCATGAAATCCATGCATCCGTGAGCACTAATTATCGTTGTTTGCTACTATTTTTGTAATTAAGAACTTACAGATAGAATTCATAATAACTTATATAAAATTACGCTTTAAATAGAATCCGAGGGTTATAGGTGTCATAAGTTGAAGTGGACAGACACGACTCAATCTTTTCAAGAGTTTATCGGTCCACCGGGTTCTTCTGAGTATAGTTCAAAAAAAAATATGCATTATTTAAAATCTGCAAGCTTTTTCTCACATGTTGAATCTTTTTATTTTTAGCCTGAACAAAGAGGAGAGATCGGAATCAGTCTATTTCGCATGTGTTATAAGCCATATTCAGATTCAATAGCAGATAAAGGAGCAGTGCTGACGGCAATGGAATTTGTGCTTGGATGGTCTGTCCACAATAAAGAAGTAAAGAACCCTTGTAATCATATATTTATTAAAATTCATATTAAAGTTATTGTGTGGACTTTAGGTATATGGAGCCAATAATGATTGGAGAATATCTAGCCTGTATGAGAGATTTGGTCAGAGTTGATAAAAAGGATCATATGATTTTGTGGGACTTAATTACTACACATCAAGATACGCAAAAGATGAACCAAATTCTACGCCTAATCTTAGCATCAGTGGCTCCAAACTGAATCAATTATTATTTTTTCCAATAGTTTGAGTGTTTTTACTTTGTAATATCTACTGTGATTCAAACGAAGCGTAAAACATGTGAAAATCAAATGCTGTTGAATATTGATTCTAATTTGAGAAACATACACCATTAGAGAAATGACCGTTTCGTTTTTACTAACTATTTCATTTATACCGCGTAGATGCTCATTTTGATTCCTCTTTTGTTTCAAACTAGTCATTTATTTTCACAAAGAATAGATATGCTGTACCAGTTGGTGATTTGGTAAATACAACAACCTCTATTATTAGATCAACTATGTCAACTCTTAAGGCCCGCTTGGTTCGAAAACGAGTTTTTTATCTTCCGTTTTCAGCTGTATGTTAAAATGCAAGAAAGATGTAAAATTGCACGAAAGTTGAAAAGGGGTGGTAACGGTCAATTAAGATAATGGTTTTAGCATATAAATGGAAAACAACTTTTTCTTCTTTTCCGCATTTTGAATAATACCAGAAAGTATTTTCTTCCCTCATCTCCTCCTCTTTGTGGTAATGATTAGGACTACCGTCTCTTTCTTACTCTTCCACCGCACATATTGAAAACGTAAAACTTAAAACATGTATTTTGAAGCCAAACAGGTCCAAATTTTTTGAACAACTGATCCCCTTTTACTTAATTTGATTTCTACATACTTTGCAGCAAGTTTCATGGATACACATGGCCACTGATGGATTGAAAGAGTTGTTAAGTTATACAAAGAAGAAACATAACGATCCTAGGATCTGTATCACAGAAAATAGTCGGTAAACTCAAATGCAGTCACATCAGCAAGTTTCCAGATAACAAAAATTATAGCACATCCTATTATAGATAAGAATTGTTAGTATGCTAGACTGAATAAGAAATAACAAAAAAATAGATTGCTCACTTGTATTTGAATTTTATAGGAACTGCTCATCCTGATCACGAACATATGTTATCAAAGGAAGAAGCAACCTCAGATACACAGAGGGTTGATTACATGACTCTTCATCTTGCTTACTACTAGCCGCTATAGAGTAATTTAATACTGCATGCACGACTTTAACCAAAAAACAAAGAACATTTTACCAATAAATATATCCATCTCAAGATAAAAGTAATGATTTGGGATAAAAAGAGAAGAGTTACTTATGTTAATATTATCTTATATGCAGGGAGGGGGTTAAAGTAGAAGGACACTTTGCATGGTCATTGACCGATAACTTTGAGTGGAACAAAGGATACGGCGAACGGTTTGGGCTTAACTGCATCAACTACAAAAATGATCCTGCACAAATCACAAAAAATCGATCGGTTGGTACAATGCATTTCTTGAATCATAAATTCTGGAGCAGCTTGTATTGATGATCGCCATTTATATAGTATGGTTGTATTTTCCATTTTCAATGTTATGCATCTTCTTGTAAATGCCAATGTATCCTATATTCCTATATTATAAGAAAGCAATTAATTTCCATTTCTGATAAGAGAACAATTAAATTATCTTCTTGTATTTTTAGTTTAGTGAATATATTCTAGTTTTTAACTGATTATCTCATGTTTCAATTAATTTCCTTTTGTGATAAAACTTACCAAAAAAGGGGGAAATGAATAAAATAACAGATATATGATCACTTTTTATGACTTTATGTAATGAAATTAACCTCAGTATGAAAGAAAAAATGAATAGTAACGTAAAGATAATAACTTGAATGAGAACTTTAAGTTACAAGGACTTTAATGTAATATGATTGAAGAGAAACAAGAAAATAAATTTTGTATACCTTACTATCTGATATAGAGGAAACACTTACCTCGTTCCACCCCCCCCACCAACCTCGATCACCACTTGCCGCAACCCACCACATCACCACTTGCCGCAACCCACCACTTCACCATTTCCCACAAACCACGACCTAAACCCCCCATCTCGCGACCCGCGACCTAACGACTCAACTCCTCCCCATGGCCGTGATCCAAGAACCCACGACCTAAATCTAATTCGCCTCCGCGACTTAAACCATTTCCCAACCTCAACCCAAATCGCGAACATTCGTCTCGCAAGCGACATTACTTGTTTCAGAAGGAGTTTGTTCTTTACACTGATCATGAGGCATTAAAACATCTACAAGGGCAGGACAGGATTTCAGCAAGACATGCCTTGTGGATAGCATATCTACAACAATTTACTTTCGTTGTGAAACACAAATCAGGGGTGACAAATCGTGTAGCGGATGCTTTGAGCAGGAGGAATCACTTGTTGACAACGTTGAAGGTTGAAGTAACAGGATTCAAATTATTGCCAGAGTTGTTTGAGGAGGATCCTTACTTTGCAAAGTTTGTTGAGAAAGTTAAGGATGGGGATACTGATGAATTTGTGTTGGTTGATGGATTCTTGTTCAAGGGGAATCGATTATGTATACCAGACTGTAGCTTGAGAATAAAGATTGTTAAAGAGTTGCATGAAGAAGGACATGTTGGACGGGATCGTACCTTACAGTTAGTTTCACAATCTTATTTTTGGCCGTCAATGAGGAAAGAGGTAGAGAGATTTGTGGAGAGGTGTCATATCTGTCAAGTTTCGAAGGGAACAACAACGAATGCGCGATTATACATGCCATTACCCATGCCTACTAAACCATGGGTTGATATTAGCATGAATTTTGTGTTTGTTTGCCGAGAACTCAGAGGGGAAATGATTCTATATATGTTGTAGTGGACAGGTTTTCGAAGATGGCACATTTTATAGCTTGTAAGAAGACAGCGGATGCAGTTCGAGTGGCTCAATTATTCTTTAAAGAGATTTATCAATTGCATGGATTACCGGAGACCATTATTTCTGATAGGGATACTCGATTCATAAGCCACTTTTGGTTGAGTTTGTGGAAGATGGTTGGAACAAAGCTGAATTTTAGTAGCGCTTACCATCCGCAAACTGATGGGCAAACGAAGGTGGTTAACCGATCGTTGGAAAATTTACTGAGATGTCTTGTGAAAGACAATTTGAAGAGTTGGGATTCAAAATTGTGTCAAGCAGAGTTTGCTCACAACCATGCAGTTAACCGGAGTACAGGTTTCAGTCCACTTCAAGTTGTATATTCAACCATTCCAAAGGGACCATTGGATTTAACGACAGTACCATATCAGAAAGGAGTTGTTAAGCGGGCTAGTGACTAAGTGAATGAGTTACAGGAATGCCACAAGGTTGTACAGGAACGATTACTTAAATCAAATGAGAAGTATAAACAAATGGAGGATAAGAAACGAAGAAGAGTTGTCTTCAAAGAGGGAGATTTTGTATATACCGTTTTAACGAAAGATCGTTTTCCAATTGGAACTTACAACAAGTTGAAAGCACGGAAAATTGGTCCATTAGAAATCTTGAAGAAGATCAATGATAATGCGTATCGGTTAAGGTTGCCGGAAGAGTTTCATACTTCTGATGTGTTTAATGTGAAACACTTGATTCCGTATTATGCTGATGATCAAGAAAATGCGAATTCAAGGACGAATTCTTTCGTACCCAGGGAGGAAGATACTGGGGAAACACTTACCTCGTTCTGCCCCTCCACCAACCTCGATCACCACTTGCCGCGACCCACCACATCACCACTTGCCACAACCCACCACATCACCATATCCCGCAACCCACGACCTAAACCCCCCCATCTCGCGACCCGCGACCTAACGACTCAACTCCTCCCCATGGCCGTGATCCAAGAACCCACGAGAACCCACGACCTAAATCTAATTCGCCTCCGCGACTTAAACCATTTCCCGACCTCAACCCAAATCGCGAATATTCGTCTCGCAAGCGACTTACGACCTATTCCCCTCTTTCATATGTCGCGAGCAACTTATCTAGGTCGTGAACAAATTGAAATCGACCCCCCTATACGCAGCGACTTTCCATATGTCGCGAACGACATATCTCTGGCAAAGGACGTGAAGAGGAAGGTCGCGAACGACCTTAGTATTAAGTCGCGGCCGACTTATCATTGCCTGGGAGATCTTTTAAGTCGCGAAGTATTGATTTTAAGTCGCGAATGAATTTCTTTAAGTCGCGAACCGCTTCCAAAAGGTCGTGCTGTATCCTAAATCGCGAATGAAGCATCAGCTAGGTCGTTAATGAATGCCGCATTTCTTAGGTCGTGAGAAGTTTTAGTCGTTGTTAAGTTGTATGAGTCGCGTGATGTTGTAAGTCGTTTGTTGATGCTCTTTAAGTCGTTTGTTTGTGTTGTAATTTTCTTAAGTCATGTGTTGAGTTGTAATTCCCTATAAATAGGAGTGTGTTTTCATTTGTAAGGGTTGTTGAAATTTGAATAAAATTTGGTTTGTGTTTTGAGCCTCCATTTTTAATTGGTAGTCGAGTGTTAACTCCTATCTCCACTTCGGCATTCGAGCGCACTCGAATCAACGAACGTTGAAGCCAATTCACGGAATCAAGTGCGCTTGATCAACGCTCAAAGAATTGTAGATCTTTCTTCACGGTATCGTACGCGATCAATGTGACGAAGATTGCTAAAATCCGGTATCTTCATGATCAACGGATTTGGGCCTCTCGGTTTCTTAAATCCATCGATTCTTCGTCGATTCACCGATTATTCCACTAATCGCGTGAGATCCTGGACGGATTCGATTCATATCGTCGAATTCGCTTCCCATGCTGCGTCGCTATCGTTTGATACACACACACACACACACAATATATGTGTGTGTTAGTGTGTGTGTGTTAGTGCGTGTGTGCACACACATGTATGTGGATATTGATTACAAAAAATTTAGTTAAGTATTTATTTGAAGAAATTTTGAATTCAATATCTCATGTTTCACACATTTGACCAGATAGATAGTTTATAGATTTAAGTTCAAATATTCATTGAGATTGTGATAAACAAATTATCTGAAACTAAAAGTGTGAAGCAATCGATCAATATATTTCATGCACAATAAAACTTTGTAACAAATATCAAAATGTTCATTTATAATGAAAGCATAACACATTGAAAATTTAATAGACGAACTAATAGATAATACGCACATGTGTTTTTTATTTTCACAAAATTTTGATTTTTCAAGAAAAGCTATGTGTTGAAAATAAATAAATTTTAGAGAATTAGAAGGTAAAATTGTTAGAAATATAAATTATAGAAATTTACCCTATCGTATCTTTAAAGAATTAAGCATAAACTTGAAAATCGTTATAATCAATGAGAGATTATCAAATTTTTATACTGTACAGTTATTTAATAGATGTACACTCCACTCTTAGTGCGTGTTTTGGGAACCATGTAGCAGGGAACTCTGTATATTCTCCACATGAATCATGATAATTTCATGAGAAACAATAAAATTGCTCAAATTCTATATCATCATGATCACCAAAGTATGTTCAAAAAAAAATTGTGTATGTCATGAAACCATATTTTAGTTCATATGCATTTCTTATTGTTTTTCAATGATGGAAAACTATAAAATATGCACTAAAATCATAATCAAGTGCAAAAAGATTACATAGACTTAAAATGATTGGGAACAAAAAAAAATGAAGCTAAGTTTGAAGTATTTAAATTGTTAAATAATATCAATATAATCGAAAGATTAAATGAAAATGATAAATAACAAGCGAAAAGGTTGTAAATTATTTTTAAACAACGGTGTTATTGGGAATATGCTATAAAAAGCAATCAGCCTTTCAAAAAAGCAAAAAATTATGGCTGAATCATTTTAGTGAATGGAAGTGATCAATCAAAATCACTTTTCTAAAACAAATAGTTTGTATACCGCTGATCACTTATTCCAATCAGCATTCAAACTTTTTTCACCCAATCAAACGAAGTCACAATTTCTTATGTAAAACCTGAAGTTTAATAGTTTTTTTTATCGAACCTACGTTTTGGTTTGGTATTATTTCGGTCGCTACTAAACCGAAACGAAACAACAAGAATCTCGGTGTTTCGATCGAAACCACAAAATTTAATATCGAGTTTGAATTTCAAATTCAAAAGGTAAAAAGGTACAAATAAAAATAAAGCAAGAAACGGGAGTCTTAGTTGAGAAAACATTGCATCAAAATTATTCGAAGCTGTTAATTTTAAAATGGATGGTGGATATTTGCTTTTTTATAATTTAGAATTAGTTAAATCAATTGGTTCAACCCCACAATGATTTTAGAATAATATCGATACTCATTTTGATAAATTTTCTCTTATATGAATAAGACCTGATTAAGCTTATTGTTTTATTGTTGATGATTCGCGTTATCTTTGATTGTATGGTGCCATAGTTATGAAAGATGCGCTACAGAGAATGCCATGGCACAAGGTGCGGCGTTTGCACCTTTCTTTCACATGGCGCGACACACATGAAAAGGCACGGCGAATGGAGCTTATGGCGAATAGTGCAGGCCGCAAAAACGGTGCGCCTTTTGGCATTTTTTTTAAACTTCTTTTTTATTTTATTTTTTTAATTTTCACCATACAAACTAATCTCCAACAATAGATGAATGTATTATATAATTTTTTATACAATGATACGATTAAACTTCGAACTAATCTTCTAAAAACTTGGAACGATGGACAATTGGTATCAAGATCCGCAACTTCAAACCAAACCGATCCAAACGTGACTTGAATCTGAAGGATCCCATATCATGTCTAATTGATGAAAAATAACATGAAGAACTGATTCAACTCGAAAGATTAGACAAAAGAGCAAGAAAGTATACATATTTTTACTGTTTTACCCAATTGGAGCCAAACCGATCCAATCCGATCCGAATCAAACCTCGGGTCATGTTAAAGATTTAAAATATACTGGTTAGACTCGACAAAACCCAACTCAAAAAAATCGAGAAAAGCAGAGTGCGGTCCAGATACTACCCAGTGGATCTAATTACCGTCGTTGCGCAGAACAAATAATCTCGTCGCATTCTCCAAATTAATTTCAAACGAACTTCGAACTGTTTGTTCTAGTTATCGTTGCACTGAACAAATAGTCCCGAATGGATGTTTTTTAGTCTTCAATGAACTTCAAACTTCCTGTTCCTTTTACGGTTGCACCGAATAAATTTTCAATAGACATGAGACAAACAAGGAATCTTATGCATCCGATAATGCAGATATCGACCAAGAAAATATGATAGCTGAATCAAATTTGGATTTCTAGTCTATCGGTAATATATACTATTATCTTAGGTTTTAGTTTTAAAGACTATACTTGAAAGTCTATGCTTATGCCGTTATATTTGATTATGATTTATGCAAATTGTCAAAAAATCTTTATAACATATGTTAAATATGAATTACAGTGGAATTTTTAAATTAATTATTGTATATTAAATTTCTAAAAAAATTCAAAACATGCACAATAAATTTAAAAAAACACGCGCCGTTTTCCGCACCATACGTCATAGCTCCAAGGAGGCTTTGCGCATTTTTGTGCCATGCGCCATTAATAACTATGATGCTGCTTTGGGTGTGTAAAATCAAACGGATGATAACATTATTAAGCTTAAAATATGTCACCAAACTCTATACATCTTCATATTGGAGTCTACATTGAAAGTTTCATCTAGCAAGCTATTCATTTTAACACTTAGAAATCAATTTGGTTACTTCAAACATATTTCCACTATTTATTAAAGTCAAGTGCATTATTATACCGTAAGTTACAGAATTTGGTTGGTAATATAATGGAGAAACAATCTCCCTGGTTGTTGATGGGTGAAAGTATATGCATATTCATTCGTAGATGCTCCCTCTACCTAACCAATCAATATAAACACGTTTTGTATAAATAACATCTTTAATCAACTCTAATAGTAAGAATATATATTTTTCTCTAATGAGGAACAAACAATACATGGTGATCCAGTTTGATGCTGATTATTTCATCATACAACTTTCATCCGCTTTGATTTTAATAGAGTTAGGCTAACCTGTTTGAATAGTGGCCAATTACAAATTGGTATCGTAGCCTTTATAGCTCAGTGGTAGAGCGCCAGTCTTTAAAATTGGAGGTCCGTAGTTCGATCCTTGGTGAGGGCAAAAATCTTCTCATTATTACTCTTCTCAATTCTTGACTGACCAAAAAGGTAGTACAATGGGAATGTTGCGGCTGGGGATCCCTCTCAAATAGAGGATATCCTTTTGCGGCAACTCCAGCCTTTACTTAAGGAATCAAAATTTGACTGTGTTAGTTTCAATATACATTTTGAGGAAATTTTGCTTTATAGCTACTTAATTAATAAAATAATAAATAGCACTTTCGTATTAATTGTTTTACAGGAGTCGCGTGCTTCTTCTAAACATTGAGCATTTGATTAGAATGAAAACGTTCTTACTTCTATTGTTTTGTTTTCTTAGAAATAAGTTAATGTTATTCAATTTTTTCACAAGTAAGAAGACAAACTACTCAATTTATGTCACCTACTCATGTCCGGTCCAGGCCGACTGAGTATAAGTCAGCTCGCAAAACAATCACGGCTATATCGACTAAGTTTTTATGTATGATGATAATTTGGATCTAACCCTGACCCGTGTCAGATCTTCTGCACAACTGCAGGTCTAAGCCTTCTGTCGATAGAGCCCCCACGCCCAACAACGCAGGATCAGCTCATCGGTCAGGACAAGGCGCAAGCCTAGCTCGATCCATCTCTCATTGTTCGACCGACTCTTTCCGACCCGTTTACAACCCATCCATGGACCAACCCGCTTACTCAACCAACTCTCTCTCTCAGCTATCTTCTAGTCTGCATAGCTTGAGACCATCTCAAGATTGACCCATCATCAATCCAGCACTAGTACCGCCGCCTACGACCTACGCTCTGTCTCGTCTAACCCAACTCGGCATGACCTTTTCTCTCAGCAGTTCTTCATCCTTCTTATGGTCTCAGCAAACCAGCTCCGCGCCATCCCGCTGTTAGGCATGCGGGACCAAAACGACAAGAGGTACAACTAAATGTACGTGTTTCCAACAATAAGCATGTTCCATTTTCTACAAGTATAGTGCAAGTATAATCACATTTATTGCAAAGCATAGCAAACAACATCTCTGGTACAGTTATAATGTAGACCTTCATCTCATCCACACATTCATTTCTTTCGTCAATCGTCTCTCATTAAGTTCATCAGCCAGATCAATGGCTAGGTGCACGTCACGCCTGTTTTGCAGTATGATCTTAGTCGTCTAAGCGTTAATTTTGTGACACCCCATAATTTTACGAAATTAAATAATTACGTTGAAAAGGTAAAATCATAGTTTCATATAAATGAATATAATAAATTTTTACAAGAGTTGGAATATGGCTTCGGGACTTACTCCATTGCATCCGAATTATCGTTTATAGTCAAAAAACACATGTAACATGCTGATTGTGATTAAACGGACGAGCAATTAAAAGAAGTCAAGCTCGATGGATTTTTGTAATATATTAATTTCGAGATTTTAGCCTAAATTAGAATTATTTCATCCTATAGATAGAAATGAAAACCTATTCTCTGATCACACTTTAGCCAAACCTCTAATCTCCATTTTCTTTTTTATCTGTCTCTAAACTAAATCAATTCTAAATCCACCAAATCAAATCTAAATTAAAAGAATAAATATATGGTATCGATCATTGCGAAGAAAGCTGAGATGGAGAAAACAATGAACTCATAATTTTTTTCATTAGGAATTGGAGGTAGGACAAGGTGTAAAGAGGTGAAGAAAGGTTAAATAAAAAATATATGTATACATGTAAAATGAAACTCACGTTTGAGAAGATGTAATTTCAGGAAAAAGATAAAGAAAATAAATGAAAATGAAGAAACAACAAAAATGACGAAAGAAATGTGGTATGTATTAAATAATGATGAAGGAATGCACGGACCAGATGTACACTACAAATGAACTTATGAAATTCAAATTTTAAACTTATGTCTCATCTTTATTACTTCCCTTAACTTCCATAAACTCACAGTTACACCAATTTAATTTTATGTTAACACACGATAAATGAAAATAAATTCTCTACACCAATTTGTGTAATAAATTAAGGAAATGTACAATATTAAGAGCCTTTCATTTCTCTCTTTGTGATTAGATTGGGAATTTAAACAAACATGTTAACGTTTTGATTAAACATTTTACTAGGAATGCATTAATATACATTAAACAAATATGACATCATAAATTAGGTAATATAAAGAGGTGCATAATACACACATCTTTATCTCCATTTATAGTTCACATTCATAAATAAAATGTATGTTACTAATCCACATAAGGAGGCTATGAACGTAAGAGTAAATTAGAAGAGCGAAGATGGAAAGACAAATTATGTTACAATTAAAATCCAATTAAGTCTAAGTGAAAAGGAAATAGTCAAGCGTCAATCTATTTTACCCTTTTATAATCTCTTATTAACATTTAATTTAAAACTACCAGTATGTTAAGGACGTCCGTTGGACGTGTGCAAAGAAAACTGAGAGCTAATTTTTGTCGTGTGCAATGAAAATTGTGAGCTAATTTATTTATAGTGAAATAATGACAATATGCAGAGATATTTTAGGACAAAAATAGATATGTGAGTTAACTTCTTTTTATTGTGAAATAGTACGAACAAATACATACAAAACTCATTGCCAAATTTTTGGATATAAATTTGGTTTCTGCAAAATATCGAATGAGAGGAATATATTATTTAGATTTACACTCATTAGCTTGAAGTAAAAGCATGAACTAATTTTTTTCAACTTATTTTAAATACTATGGATATTTATAAATTTATATAAAACAAAGGTTATAAAATCAATATACGCTCATCATTCAATTTGTCCACATGTTGTACTATCTAGACACTCAATCTTCAAGATACCCAGCTTATTATCCTGCACCTAATCCTCACTCAGTTATTACCTACAGCTCTTTGTTGCTGCCCACATTCAATTCTTTCAAGACTCCCAACAACTGTCCACATGCAGTACTACTAAGCACTCTTGCGTGCAATCCTATTCAGCTACCGACTGCAGCTCTCTTTTAGCTTCATCACTCCAACAATACTGCACATCAGTGCTAATGCTTCATTGTATTTGGTTTTCCAACATAGCTCAGCTGCCATAGTGCACAACGTATCCCTCTTGCCATTCTTTCACTCTATTTGAGTGTATCAATTTCTATTTGTTGATTCAGCTCTTCATTCTTTATAAAATATTTTTATTCTGTCTACTCCAGTCTGTTCATCATCAGAGTGATGATCTCGTACATTTGTAATATCTAATTCTCATAAACTCTTGTATGGACTTTGGTTTTTGGTTAGTAAATGTGAGTGCTCTCCTGGCAACCTTGATCGACTTTGTTTTGAGTCTGCAAAAAGAATTAGCTCTCAATATGTCAATCTCAGTAGTTCTTCGAATAGGTATGGTTACCTACACCTACAAAGAATGTTGTGCTAAAAGAAACCTACACCTATAAAGAGAGAAGGCTACTGATGCTTAGATTAATGTACAACAATCGATGCAGGGAGTTCTGAGTGCAAAAAGAACATCAATTTACTTATAATATTCGCAGTTAGTTGAATTTCTGAACAGAAAAGGGAAATAAGATCCGAAGAAATACCTACCTTTAGAGTTCTATGCTTTTTCTAAACAATTTTTAGCTCCTTCAATGCAGACTCTTGCTCATTCTATATATAAATAACAATTAGCATGGACATGTCATGTGATTTATATATATATATATATATATATATATATATATATATATCAATTGAAATTACAAAACCTGTTAACAAACTTTACGGTGAATTATCCACTATCAGTATGGTAAGAGGAAAAAAGTACGTAGTGCTTGATTTCAAAATCCTTTGGTTTTACTCAATTGATTAAGATGATACAGTGAAATTTATTTTATATACAACATTTAACTTATTATCAACGATCAAACCGCATTACGTAATAAATTTTAGTTCCAAACACCAATTAAACATAGATATTCAAAAATTTAGTACAATTAAGCTATTAAGCACAAAATCCATCACTTCAGTTTTCTTATTTTTTTCAACGTAGGTAGGCAATTTAACTTGATGCTTCTTCGTAACCTATCTTTGTTTTAGCACATCTTTCTTCTTCCACTCTTAAATCCATAAGAAAAAAGGTCAGCAGTTACATAATAATGAAAGAAAAGACATTAACTTACATTCCCAAATGGGAAATATTATGATCCGTACCTATATATATATATATATATATATATATATATATATATATATGATGGAAAGTAACACTTTAACAATTCGCATGGATTTAATCCCACCTTAAGTTTTTCATCACTTTCAACAATGACAATACGTTGAAAGAAAAAAGCACACTTAATTTTAGAAAGTAATCAAAGTCAAACTTAAATCAATAATAGAATAGATTTGAAATTATTTTCCCTACATATACAGATTAATTGGAATTTGAATACATCCACATATTTCGAAACAGTTGGTAATGCTAATTCGACATACAAACTCACATACAAACATCTAAAAAAGAAAAGACAAAGTCTAAACATAAAATAGGAGATAAAATCAGTTAAAGGCCAACTCACACCAGCTTACAGAGCTCAGCAACCACAATGGACAAACTGATAAACAACAACTTTTTTTTAGCAATCAAAATCTTAAGTTTTTCATAACTTTCAACAATAACAATACGTTGAGGAAAAAAGCACACTTAATTTTAGAAAGTAATCCAAGTCAACCATAAATCATAATCGAATAGATATAAAATTATTTTCCCTGCATATACTGATTGATTGGAATTTGAATACATCCACACATTTCAAAACAGTTGGTAATGCTAATTCGACATGCAAACTCACATACAAACATCTCGAAAAAAGAAAAGACAAAGGCCTAAACATAAAATAGGAGATAAAATCAGTTAAAGGCCAACTCACATCAGCTTACAGAGCTCAGCAATAACAACGGACAAACTGATAAACATCAACTTTTTTTTGGCAATCAAAAACTTTTATCAAAAAATTTCATCACTTTATATGTGTAGAACAGTATATTATCTACACTAACTAACACGTTTTATCAATACCATTAACACTAAAGTTTTAAAGCTTACAGAGATGAATAAAATTTGAAAGTGAATTCAATACCTTTATGGGTGCAGCGACGGGGATGAAGAGTTGAAATCTGGCTCTGCAATTCGGTAGAAAAAGCAAGCAAGTAGCCTGAGACAATAATGGGTGAACACAAATTCAACATAAACGTGCACAATTTTAGAAACCCTAATTTTGATATGGAGTTAGCATCCTGCGTTGGGAAGGAAGGAGGCGAATTCCAGAGAAAAAGCAAAAGGAAGGAAGCGAATTCCAGAGAAAAAGCAAGCTGACCCTAATTTTGACACGGAGTTAACATTTCCATTGCGGAGGAAGGAGGCGAATTCCAGAGAAAAAGCAAGCAGCTAGCATTTGGGGAGGAAAGAGGCAAATTCTGGAGAAAAAGCAAGCAACCAGCATAAAGGTACCGAAATCAACAATTTAGAACAGTGAAAATAACGTGGATCCGTGCGTTGGGGAGGAAGGAGGTGAACCGCAATGGATAAAAGCGAGATATTGTTTCGTACTCTGGCAGAGAGGAAGGAGGGGAACCGCAAATAGAACGTGCATCGTAGAAATTACACAAACGTCCTTATCACGGCAGAAAAAGCAAAAGGTTATTATAGGTATTTCAAAAGCTTCATTTGAGGGTATTCTCATTATATAGAGAAATATATTAAATTTATAAAAATAAATACAAGCATGCACAATAAATTAAAAAATCACGCGTCGTTTACCGCACCATGCGTCATAGCTCCAAGGAGGCTTTGCGCATTTTTGCGCCATACGCCATTAATAACTATGGATGCTGCTTTGGGTGTGTAAAATCAAACGGATGATAGCATTATTAAGCTTAAAATATGTCCCCAAGCTCTATACATCTTCATATTGGAGTCTACATTGAAAGTTTCATCTAGCAAGCTATTCATTTTAACACTTAGAAATCAATTTGGTTACTTCAAACAGATTTCCACTATTTATTAAAGTCAAGTGCATTATTATACCGTAAATTACAGAACTTGGTTGGTAATATAATGGAGAAACAATCTCCCAGGCTGTTGATGAGTGAAAGTATATGCATATTCATTCGTAGATGCTCCCTCTACCTAACCAATCGATATAAACGTGTTTTGTAAAAATAAAATCTTTAATCAACTCTAATAGTAAGAATATATATTTTGCTCTAATGAGGAACAAACAATACATAGTGATCTAGTTTGATGCTGATTATTTCATCATACAGCTTTCATCCACTTTGATTTTAATAGAGTTAGGCTAACCTGTTTGAATAGTGGCCAATTACAAATTGGTACCGCAGCCCTTATAGCTCAGTTGTAGAGCGCCAGTCTTGTAAACTGGAGGTCCGTAGTTCAATCCTGCGTGAGGGCAAAAATCTTCTCATTATTACTCTTCTCAATTCTTGACCGACCAGAAAGGCAGTACAATGAGAATGTTGCGGCTTTGGAATCCCTCTCAAATAGAGGATATCTTTTTGCGGCGAATTGAAGAAATGAATTGGAATAGGGTTTCAGTTAAAGAAAGAAGAAGGTGTTTTTACATAAAAGCCCACCATTTGCTTCCGTGATTTTATGCTCTGGTGTTTTTGAAGGAAAAATAGGCCACAGAGCCTGTATTTTTCTGTTTCTGATATGACTAACAAGGGGCAACTCCAGCTTTTACTTAAGGGATAAAAATTTGAGTGTGTTAGTTTCAATATACATTTTGAGGAAAATTTGCTTTATAGCTACTTAATTAATAAAATAATAAGTAGGCACTTTTGTATTAATTGTTTTACAGGAGTCGTGTGCTCCTTCTAATAATTGAGCTTATGATTAGAATGAAAACCTTCTTACTTCTATTGTTTTGTTTTCTTAGAAATAAGTTAATGTTATTCAGTTTTTTTACAAGTAAGAAGACAAACTACTCAATTTATCTAACCTACTTATGTCCTGTCCAGGCCGACTGAGTATAAGTCAGCTCGCAAAACAACCATGGCTATATCGACTAAGTTTTTATGTATGATGATAATTTGAATCTAACCCTGACCCGTGTCAGATCTTCTACACAACTGCAGGTCTAAGCCTTCTGTCGATGGAGCCCCCACGCCCAGCAACGTAGGATCAGCTCATCAGTCAGGACAAGGCGCAAGCCTAGCTCGTTCCATCTCTCATTGGTCGACCGACTCTTTCCGACCCGTTTACAACCCATCCATGGACCAACCCGCTTACTCAACCAACTCTCTTTAAAGAATTAAGCATAAACTTGAAAATCGTTATAATCAATGAGAGATTATCAAATTTTTATACCCTACAGTTATTTAATAGATGTACACTCTACTCTTAGTGCGTGTTTTGGGAACCATGTAGCAGGGAACTCTGTATATTCTCCACATGAATCATGATAATTTCATGAGAAACAATAAAATTTCTCAAATTCTATATCATGATTATCACCAAAGTATGTTCAAAAAAAATTTGTGTATGTCATGAAACCATATTTTAGTTCATATGCATTTCTTATTGTTTTTCAATGATGGAAAACTATAAAATATGCACTAAAATCATAATCAAGTGCAAAAAGTTTACATAGACTTAAAATGATTGGGAACAAAAAAATTTAAGCTAAGTTTGAAGTATTTAAATTGTTAAATAATTTCAGTATAATCGAAAGAAATAAATGAAAATAATAAAGAACAAGCGAAAAGGTTGTAAATTATTTTTAAACAACGGTGTTATTGGGAATATGCTACAAAGAGCAATCAGCATTTCAAAAAAGCAAAAAATTATGGTTGAATCATTTTAGTGAATGGAAGTGATTAATCAAAATCACTTTTCTAAAACAAATAGTTTGTATACCGCTGATCACTTATTCCAATTAGCATTCAAACTTTTTTCACCCAATCAAACGAAGTCACAATTTCTTATGTAAAACCTGAAGTTTAATAGTTTTTTTTATCGAACCTACGTTTTGGTTTGGTACTATTTCGGTCGCTACTAAACCGAAAAGAAACAACAAGAATCTCGGTGTTTCAATTGAAACCACAAACTTTAATATCGAGTTTGAATTTCAAATTCAAAAGGTAAAAAGGTACAAATAAAAATAAAGCAAGAACCGGGAGTCTTAGTTGAGAAAACATTGCATCAACATTATTCGAAGCTGTTAATTTTAAATGGATGGTGGATATTTTCTTTTTTATAATTTAGAATTAGTTAAATCAATTGGTTCAACCCCAAAATGTTTTAGAATAATATCGACACTCATTTTGATAAATTTTCTCTTATATGAATAAGACCTGATTAAGCTTATTGTTGATGATTCACGTTATCTTTGATTGGATGGTGCCATAGTTATGAAAGATGCACTACAGCGGACGCCATGGCATAAGGTGCGGCGTTTGCACCTTTCTTTCACATGGCGCGACACACATGAAAAGGCACGGTGAATGGAGCTTATGGCGAATAGTGCAGGCCGCAAAAACGGTGCGCCTTTTGGCAATTTTATTGTTTTTTTAACTTCTTTTTTATTTTATTTTTTTAATTTTCATAATACAAACTAATCTCCAACAATAGATGAATGTATTATATAATTTTTTATACAATGATACGATTAAACTTCGAACTAATCTTCTAAAAACTTGGAACGATGGACAATTGGTATCAAGATCCGCAATTTCAAACCAAACCGATCCCAACGTGACTTGAATCTGAAGGATCCCAGATCATGTGTATCTGATGATAAATAACATGAAGAACTGATTCAACTCGAAAGATTAGACAAAGGAGCAAGAAAGTATACATATTTTTACTATTTTACCTAATTGGAGCCAAACCGATCAAATCCGATCCGAATCAAACCTCAGGTCATGTTAAAGATTTAATATATACTGTTTAGACTCGACAAAACCCAACTCAAAAAAATCGAGACAAGCAGAGTGCGGTCCAGATACTACCCAGTGGATCTAATTACCATCGTTGCGCAGAACAAATAATCTCGTCGCATTCTCCAAATTAATTTCAAACGAACTTCGAACTATTTGTTCTAGTTATCGTTGCACTGAACAAATAGTCCCGAATGGATGTTTTTTAGTTTTCAATGGACTTCGAACTGCCTGTTCCTTTTACGGTTGCACCGAATAAATTTTCAATCTACATGAGACAAACAAGGAATCTTATGAATCCGATAATGCAAATATTGACCAAGAAAATATGATAGCTGAATCAAATTTAGATTTCTAGTCTATCGGTAATATATAATATTATCTTAGGTTTTAGTTTTAAAGACTATACCTGAAAGTCTATGCTTATGACGTTATATTTGATTATGGTTTTTGCAAATTGTCAAAAAACCTTTATAACATATGTTAAATATGAATTACAGTGGACTTTTAAATTAATTATTGTATATATTAAATTTATAAAAAAATTCAAATCATGCACAATAAATTAAAAAAAACACGCGTCGTTTTCCACACCATGCGTCATAGCTCCAAGGAGGCTTTGCGCATTTTCGCGCCATGCGCCATTAATAACTATGATGCTGCTTTGGGTGTGTAAAATCAAACGGATGATAGCATTATTAAGCTTAAAATATATCACCAAGCTCTATACATCATTATATTGGAGTCTACATTGAAAGTTTCATCTAGCAAGCTATTCATTTTAACACTTAGAAATCAATTTGGTTACTTCAAACATATTTCCACTATTTATTAAAGTCAAGTGCATTATTATACCGTAAATTACAGAATTTGGTTGGTAATATAATGGAGAAACAATCTCCCAGGCTGTTGATGAGTGAAAGTATATGCATATTCATTCGTAGATGCTCCCTCTACCTAACCAATCGATATAAACATGTTTTGTATAAATAACATCTTTAATCAACTCTAATAGTAAGAATATATATTTTTCTCTAATGAGGAACAAACAATACATGGTGATCTAGTTTGATGCTGATTATTTCATCATACAGCTTTCATCCACTTTGATTTTAATAGAGTTAGGCTAACCTGTTTGAATAGTGGCCAATTACAAATTGTTACCACAGCCCTTATAGCTCAGTGGTAGAGCGCCAGTCTTGTAAACTGGAGGTCCGTAGTTCAATCCTGCGTGAGGGCAAAAATCTTCTCATTATTACTCTTCTCAATTCTTGACCGACCAAAAAGGCAGTACAATGAGAATGTTGCGGCTGGGGATCCCTCTCAAATAGTGGATATCTTTTTGCGGCGAATTGAAGAAATGAATTGGAATAGGGTTTCAGTCAAAGAAAGAAGAAGGTATTTTTATATAAAAGCCCACCATTTGCTTCCGTGATTTTATGTTCTGGTGTTTTTGAAGGAAAAATAGGCGACAGAGCCTGCATTCTTCTATTTCTGATATGACTAACCAGGGGCAACTCCAGTCTTTACGTAAGGGATCAAAATTTGAGTGTGTTAGTTTCAATATACATTTTGAGGAAAATTTTCTTTATAGCTACTTAGTTAATAAAATAATAAATAGCACTTTTGTATTAATTGTTTTACAGGAGTCGCGGGCTTCTTCTAAACATTGAGCTTTTGATTAGAATGAAAACGTTCTTACTTCTATTGTTTTGTTTTCTTAGAAATAAGTTAATGTTATTCAATTTTTTCACAAGTAAGAAGACAAACTACTCAATTTATCTAACCTACTCATGTCCGATCGAGGCCGACTGAGTATAAGTCGACTCGCAAAACAACCACGGCTATATCGACTAAGTTTTTATGTATGATGTTAATTTGGATCTAACCCTGACCCGTGTCAGATATTCTACACAACTGCAGTTCTAAGCCTTCTGTCGATGGAGCCCCCACACCCAGCAACGCTGGATCGGCTCATCGGTCAGGACAAGGCGCAAGCCAAGCTCGATCCATCTCTCATTGGTCGACCGACTCTTTCCGACACCTTTACAACCCATCCATGGACCAACCCGCTTACTCAACCAACTCTCTCTCTCTCTCTCTCAGCTATCTTCTAGTCCGCATAGCTTGAGACCATCTCAAGCTTGACCCATCATCAATCCAGCTCTAGTACCGCCGCCTACGACCTACGCTCTATCTCGTCTAACCCAACTCGGCATGACCTTTGCTCTCACCAGTTCTTCATCCCCTTATGGTCTCAGCAAACCAGCTCCGCGCCATCCCGCTATTAGGCATGCGGGACCAAAACGACAAGAGGTACAACTAAATGTACGTGTTTCCAACAATAAGCATGTTTCATTTTCTACAAGTATAGTGCAAGTATAAGCACATTTATTGCAAAGCATAGCAAAGCACACCTCTGGTACAGTTATACTGTAGACCTTCATCTCAGCCACACATTTATTTCTTTCGTCAATCGTCTCTCATTAAGTTCATCAGCCAGATCAATGGCTAGGTGCACGTCACGCCTGTTTTGCAGTATGATCTTAGTCGTCTAAGCGTTAATTTTGTGACACCCCATAATTTTATGAAATTAAATAATTACGTTGAAAAGGTAAAATCATAGTTTCATATAAATGAAAATAATGAATTTTTATAAGAGTTAGAATATGGCTTCGGGACTTACTCCATTGCATCCGAATTATCGTTTATAGTCAAAAAACACATGTAACATGCTGATTGTGATTAAACGGACTAGAAATTAAAAGAAGTCAAGCTCAATGGATTTTTGTAATATATTAATTTCGAGATTTTAGCCTAAATTAGAATTATTTCATCCTATAAATAGAAATGAAAACCTATTCTCTGATCACACTTTAGCCTAACCTCTAATCTCTCTTTTTGTTCTGTCTCTAAACTAAATCAATTCTAAATCCACCAAATCAAATCTAAATTAAAAAAATAAACATATGGTATCGATCATTGCGAAGAAAGCTAAGATGGAGAAAACAATGAACTCAAAATTTTTTTCATTAGGAATTGGAGGTAGGACATGGTGTAAAGAGGCGAAGAAAGGTTAAATAAAAAATATATGTATACATGTAAAATGAAACTCACGTTTGAGAAGATGTAGTTTCAGGAAAAAGATGAAGAAAATAAATGAAAATGAAGAAACAACAAGAATGATGAAAGAAATGTGTTATGTATAAAATAATGATGAAGGAATGCACGGACCAGATGTACACATCCAATGAACCTATGAAATTCAAATTTTAAACATATGTCTCATCTTTATTACTTCCCTTAACTTCCATAAACTCACAGTTACACCAATTTAATTTTTTGTTAACACACGATAAATGAAAATAAATTCTCTACACAAATTTGTGTAATAAATTAAGGAAATATACAACATTAAGAACCTTTCATTTCTCTCTTTGTGATTAGTTTGGGAATTTAAACAAACATGTTAACGTTTTGATTAAACATTTTACTAGGAATGCATTAATATACATTAAACAAATATGACATAATAAATTAGGTAATATAAACCGGTGCATAATACACACATCTTTATCTCCACTTATAGTTCACATTCATAAATAAAATGTATGTTACTAATCCACATAAGGAGGCTATGAACGTAAGAGTAAATTAGAAGAGCGAAGATGGAAAGACAAATTATGTTGCAATTAAAATCCAATTAAGTCTAAGTGAAAAGGAAATAGTCAAGTGTCAATCTATTTTACCCTTTTATAATCTCTTATTAACATTTAATTTAAAACTACCAGTATGTTAAGGACGTCCGTTGGACGTGTGCAAAGAAAACTGAAAGCTAATTTTTGTCGTGTGCAATGAAAATTGGGAGCTAATTTATTTATCGTGAAATAATGATAATATGCAGAGATAATATAGGACAAAAATAGATATGTGAGTTAACTTCTTTTTATTATGAAATAGTACGAACAAATACATACAAAACTCATTGCCAAATTTTTGAATATCATTTTGGTTTCTGCAAAATATCGAATGAGAGGAATATATTATTTAGATTTACACTCATTAGCTTGAAGTAAATGCATGAACTAATTTTTTTCAACTTATTTTAAATACTATTGATATTTATAAATTTATATAAAACAAAGGTTATAAAATCAACATACGCTCATCATTCAATTTGTCCACATGTTGTACTATCTAGACACTCAACCTTCAAGATACCCAGCTTATTATCCTGCACCTAATCCTCACTCAGTTATTGCCTACAGCTCTTTGTTGCTGCCCACATTCAATTCTATCAAGACTCGCAGCAACTGTCCACATGCAGTACTACTAAGCACTCTTGCGTGCAATCCTATTCAGCTACCGACAACAGCTCTCTTTTAGCTTCATCACTCCAACAATACCGCACATCTGTGCTTATGCTTCATTATATTTGGTTTTCCAACATAGCTCAGCTGCCATAGTGCACAGCGGATCCCTCTTGCCATTCTTTCACTCTATTTGAGTGTATCAATTTCTATTTGCTGATTCAGCTCTTCATTCTTTCTAAAATATTTTTATTCTGTCTACTCTAGTTTGTTCATCGTCAGAGTGATGATGTCGTACATTTGTAATATCTAATTCTCATAAACTCTTGTATGGACTTTGGTTTTTGGTTAGTAAATGTGAGTGCTCTCCTGGCAATCTTGATCGATTTTGTTTCGAGCCTGCAAAAAGAATTAGCTCTCAATATGTCAATCTCAGTAGTTCTTCGAATAGGTATGGTTCCCTACACCTACAAAGAATGTTGTGCTGAAAGAAACCTACACCTATAAAGAGAGAAGGGTACTGATGCTTAGATTAATGTATAACAATCGATGCAGGGAGTTCTGAGTGCAAAAAGAACATCAATTTACTTCTAATATTTGCAGCTAGTTGAATTTCTGAACAGAAAAGGGAAATAAGATCAGAAGAAATACCTACCTTTAGAGTTTTATGCTTCTGCTAAACAATTTTTAGATCCTTCAATGCAGACTCTAGCTCATTCTATATATAAATAACAATTAGCATGGACATTTCATGTGATTATATATATATATATATATATATATATATATATATCAATTGAAATTACAAAACCTGTTAACAAACTTTACGGTGAATTGTCCACTATCAGTATGGTAAGAGGAAAAAAGTACGTAGAGCTTGATTTCAAAATCCTTTGGTTTTACTCAATTGATTAAGATGGTACAGCGAAATTTATTTTATATACCACATTTAACTTATTATCAACGACCAAACCACATTACGTAATAAATTTTAGTTCCAAACACCAATTAAACATAGATATTCAAAAATTTAGTACAATTAAGCTATTAAGCACAAAATCCATCACTTCAGTTTTCTTATTTTTTTCAACGTAGGTAGGCAATTTAACTTGATGCTTCTTCGTAACCTATCTTTGTTTTAGCACATCTTTCTTCTTCCACTCTTAAATCCATAAGAAAAAAGGTCAGCGGTTACATAATAATGAAAGAAAAGACATTAACTTACATTCCCAAATGGGAAATATTATGATCCGTACCTAGCTATATATATATATATATATATATATATATATATATATATATATATGATGGAAAGTAACACTTTAACAATTCGCATGTATTTAATCCCACCATAAGTTTTTCATCACTTTCAACAATGACAATACGTTGAGAAAAAAAAAGCACACTTAATTTTAGAAAGTAATCCAAGTCAAACTTAAATCAATAATAGAATAGATATGAAATTATTTTCCCTACATATACAGATTAATTGGAATTTGAATACATCCACATATTTCGAAACAGTTGGTAATGCTAATTCGACATACAAACTCACATACAAACATCTAAAAAAAGAAAAGACAAAGTCTAAACATAAAATAGGAGATAAAATCAGTTAAAGGCCAACTCACATCAGCTTACAGAGCTTAGCAACCACAATGGACAAACTGATAAACATCGACTTTTTTTTTGGCAATCAAAATCTGAAGTTTTTCATCACTTTCAACAATAACAATACGTTGAGAAAAAAAGCACACTTAATTTTAGAAAGTAATCCAAGTCAACCTTAAATCATAATCGAATAGATATAAAACTATTTTCCCTACATATACTGATTGATTGGAATTTGAATACATCCACATATTTCGAAACAGTTGGAAATGCTAATTCGACATACAAACTCACATACAAACATCTCGAAGAAAGAAAAGACAAAGGCCTAAACATAAAATACGAGACAAAAATCAGTTAAAGGCCAACTCACATCAGCTTATAGAGCTAAGCAACAACAACGGACAAACTGATAAATATCAACTTTTTTTTGGCAATGAAAAACTTTTACCATAAAATTTCATCACTTTATATGTGTAGAACAGTATATTATCTACACTAACTAACACAATTTTATCAATACCATTATCACTGAAGTTTTAAAGCTAACAAAGACGAATAAAATTTGAAAGTGAATTCAATACCTTTATGGGTGCAGCGACGGGGATGAAGAGTTGAAATCTGGCTCTGCAATTCCATAGAAAAAGCAAGCAAGTAGCCTGAGACAATAATGGGTGAACACAAATTCAACATAAACGTGCACAATTTGAGAAACCCTAATTTTGATGTGGAATTAGCATCCTGCGTTGGGAAGGAAGGAGGCGAATTCTATAGAAAAAGCAAAAGGAAGGAAGCGAATTCCAGAGAAAAAGCATGCTGACCCTAATTTTGACATGGAGTTAACATTTTGCGTTGCGGAGGAAGGAGGCGAATTCCAGAGAAAAAGCAAGCAGCTAGCATTTGGGGAGGAAGAAGGCAAATTCTGGAGAAAAAGCAAGCAGCCAGCATAAAGGTACCGAAATCAACAATTTAGAACAGTGAAAATAACGTGGATCCTTGCGTTGGGGAGGAAGGAGGTGAACCGCAATGGATAAAAGCGAGATATTGTTTCGTACTCTGGCAGAGAGGAAGGAGGGGAACCACAAATAGAACATGCATCATAGAAATTACACAAACGTCCTTATCACGGTAGAAAAAGCAAAAGGTTATTATAGGTATTTCAAAAGCTTCATTTGAGGGTATTCTCATTATATAGAGATATATATTAAATTTATAAAAAAAAATCAAAACATGCGCAATAAATTAAAAATCACGCGTCGTTTGCCGCACCATGCGTCATAGTTCCAAGGAGGCTTTGCGCATTTTTGCGCCATACGCCATTAATAACTATGGATGCTGCTTTGGGTGTGTAAAATCAAACGGATGATAGCATTATTATGCTTAAAATATGTCCCAAGCTCTATACATCTTCATATTAGAGTCTACATTGAAAGTTTCGTCTAGAAGCTATTCATTTTAACCCTTAGAAATCAATTTGGTTACTTCAAAAAGATTTCCACTATTTATTAAAGTCAAGTGCATTATTATACCGTAAATTACAGAATTTGGTTGGTAATATAATGGAGAAACAATCTTCCAGGCTGTTGATGAGTGAAAGTATATGCATATTCATTCGTAGATGCTCCCTCTACCTAACCAATCGATATAAACATGTTTTGTATAAATAAAATCTTTGATCAACTCTAATAGTAAGAATATATATTTTGCTCTAATGAGGAACAAACAATACATAGTGATCTAGTTTGATGCTGATTATTTCATCATACAGCTTTCATCCACTTTGATTTTAATAGAGTTAGGCTAACCTGCTTGAATAGTGGCCAATTACAAACTGGTACCGCAGCCCTTATAGCTCAGTGGTAGAGCGCCAGTCTTGTAAACTGGAGGTCTGTAGTTCGATCCTGCGTGAGGGCAAAAATCTTCTCATTATTACTTTTCTCAATTCTTGACCGACCAAAAAGGCAGTACAATGAGAATGTTGCGGCTGGGGATCCCTCTCAAATAGAGGATATCTTTTTGCGACGAAATGAATTGGAATAGGGTTTCAGTTAAAGAAAGAAGAAGGTATTTTTACATAAAAGCCCACCATTTGCTTCCGTGATTTTATATTCTGGTGTTTTTGAAAGAAAAATAGGCGATAGAGCCTGCATTCTTCTGTTTCTGATATGACTGTAACCAGGGGCAACTCCAGCCTTTACTTTAAGGATCAAAATTTGAGTGTGTTAGTTTCAATATACATTTTAAGGAAAATTTTCTTTATAGCTACTTAATTAATAAAATAAAAAATAGCACTTTCGTATTAATTGTTTTACAGGAGTCGCGTGCTCCTTCTAAACATTAAGCTTTTGATTAGAATGAAAACCTTCTTACTTTTATTGTTTTGTTTTCTTAGAAATAAGCTAATGTTATTCAATTTTTTCACAAGTAAGAAGACAAACTACTCAATTTATCTAACCTACTCATGTGCGGTCCAGGCCGACTGAGTATAAGTCAGCTCGCAAAACAACCACGGCTATATCGACTAAGTTTTTATGCATGATGATAATTTGAATGTAACCCTGACCCGTATCAGATATTCTACACAACTGCAGGTCTAAGCCTTCTATCGATGGAGCCCCCATGCCTAGCAATGCAGGATCAGCTCATCGGTCAGGACAAGGCGCAAGCCTAACTCGATACATCTCTCATTGGTCGACCGACTCTTTCCGACCTGTTTTCAACCCATCCATGGACCAACCCGCTTACTCAACCAACTCTTTGTCTCAGCTATCTTTCAGTCTTCATAGCTTGAGACCATCTCAAGCTTGACACGTCTAACCCGTCTCGGCATGCCCTTTTCTCTCACCAGTTCTTCATCCTCTTATGGTCTCAGCAAACCAGCTCTGCGCCATCCCGCTATGTAGGCATGCGGGACCAAAATGACAAGGGGTACAACTAAATGTACATGTTTCCAACAATAAGCATGTTCTATTTTCTGCAAGTATAGTGCAAGTATAAGCACATTTATTGCAAAGCATAGCAAAGCACACCTCTGGTACAGTTATACTGTAGATCTTCATCTCAGCCACACATTCATTTCTTTCGTCAATCGTCTCTCATTAAGTTCATCAGCCAGATCAATGGCTAGGTGGACGTCACGCCTGGTTTGCAGTATGATCTTTGTCGTCTAAGCGTTAATTTTGTGACACCGCATAATTTTATGAAATTAAATAATTACATTGAAAATGTAAAATCATAGTTTCATATAAATGGAAAATAATAAATTTTTACAAGAGTTGAAATAAGGCTTCGGGACTTAGTCCATTGCATCTGAATTGTTGTTTATAGTCAAAAAACACATGTAACATGCTGATTGTGATTAAACGAGCTAGAAATTAAAAGAAGTCAAACTCGGTGGATTTTTGTAGTATATTAATTTCGAGATTTTAGCCTAAGTTAGATTTATTTCCTCATTTACAATGTATAACTAATTATAACTCTCAATTATTAATTGGAATTACATACGAAGTAGTTATCAATTAACTTGAATTAATACTATTCCATTTTATTTTAGTCGTTTTCTTATTATTAAATCTTAAATTTTCCTCACATTAACAAATCACAAATCTTATTAAATTAACTATTTTTAATTATCAAAAATTAATGATCGTTACACTCCTTAGTGGCAAAAATTTACAATTACTCAGTATAGAGCGAGATGGAGAAGGAGAGGGGTGTTTATAGGAAACGATGTCGATCTGAATCGCTAGATTAAATAGGCGGGAGACCACCTGACTGTTTGACTTTAATCAACAACTATCAAAACAGTCACTGAACCATTTCTGTAATGTCTCGAGAAAGTAATTGCTATCCCCAATCATACATAGACACGTATCATCAGCATTCGATGAGTGAATGACAAGTCTGTCCTTGCTTGCAGACACAAACTTGGGGGGGGGGATAATGCTAAATATTCTCGCAAGTAATATGGGTCGGCCCACATCTTAGTCCGCATCTTGGCCCGTATGGTTCAACAGCCAACATACTAGCCCGCATCCGGCCTCGTGTTTTGGTCTGCATTATTCCAACATCAGCATCTTGGCCAACATGATTCTGAAGGCCCGCATGCTCAAAGCATGGCCCTTATTGCAAAAATCAACTCCCTCGACGGCATTATAAACACGGTCCATACGAAGACTACAATGTAATTAAAGAACAAAACAAATAGTGGCCCTACATGTGAATGACCATCCACAAGCAAGTGACTCAGGTAGCATTCTCCTCTCATACTTCGATTGACCCAGATAGTGTTCTTTTCTTCATAAAGGTTCCTCACTCTTCTTTCACCTCAACTACTTGCATCTTCTGAAGCTCTCGTGCCTTGACATAGCTAGCTTCGACAATAGGCGTCCGACCGTTTGTAATGCCCCTGAATTTTAATTAACATCATTTGGGATATTTAATTGGATAAATTAAATAGAATAATTTGAATAATTAGGAATATGAGATTAATAAATTCAATGGTCGTGTCTTAATGAATGAATTAAAATAAGGCTTAACTAGATTTCGAAAGAGGAATTTTCCTAAGGGGTAAACTTGGAAATGGGGCTACATTTCTTAGTATATATATCTCTTCATCTACTTTAATAAACTTTTACTTTCTCATTCATAACTCCTCACTTATATTTTGGCCGTCCATTAAAAGCTTCAGAAAGAGCAATAGATTGAAGATAAAACTAAGGAATTAAAGTTAGTAAATTTTAACCATTAAAAGATTGGTTATGGGTTATACCCGATTCATGTTTGTGATTTTGGTTAGGATATAACCGTTCAAACATTTGTTTGGATAAGACATAGGTGTTTTTTAATGTTAATGGGCTAATTTTTTTTAAATGGTACTTTATATACAACATATCACTGGGACAACATATCATATGTCAATAAACGTCCGAATCACGCTACACAAGTTTCGAACTTATAACCTCTCGCACCAAAGCCGAATCACTTAACCACTGTGACGATGGTGCTTGTCATTAATGGGTCGATTAACATAGTTTATTTCGGTTTTCGTTAAATTCTGAAATATATTAATCTTCATATGCTTTGAAATTTTAATATGTTAAAATATATAATTTAAAGGATTTTTGGTTATTTTTGGGGATTTTTTCTTAGCGGTTTACTAAATTAATTAAATTATTTATACCCAAGGTCTAAACTAAAAAATGGCTTCCGAATTGGTTAAATTCGGAGGGAAATTGCTTTTGAAAATTGTTTGGGAAGAAGAATAGTGTTTTAAGAAAAATGTTGACTATTTAGTATTTTTTTTTTCTATTCGAAAGTACAGGAGGAAGCCTCTTAACCAATCTAATTTAGACAAGCAAGAGAAACCATCACTTCCGTAGGCCCAGAATCTGCTTCCGACTACATAGCCCGCTTCACCCTTTTGACTAAGTCGAAAGGTACCTTTTGCCTTAGTTGGAAGGTAAGCATTTACCTTTCGCCTAAGTCGAAAGGAAGGAATGGTGTCAAGAAAGACGAAGGGATGGAGGCTGCTACCTTGGCTTTCGAATGGAAATATAAATACTTTCGAATTAATAGGTTTCGAAAGGGATCCTTCGACTCCATCATTTTTATTAAGACAAATTTTATACTCAAGAAGGGGTTTCAGAGGGGATCTTCGAAAGTTTAAACCTTCAAGAGAATTATTTTAAATGTTTTCCAAAAATATGTTTTAGAACCTTTCGACTAAGTCGAAAGGTAGGAGAGGAAAAGGAAGGGGTTACTTCCAAGCCTTCCCATTGTTTTAGGAGTTAAGTTTTTAACGCCTTTGAAAGCCATGCTTTCGAAGGAGATGTTTGCTTTCGAAGGGATGAAGTCGAAAGTGTGCTTTCGACTCAGAACTTCGAAAGGAACGAAGTCGAAGGGGAGCTTCAGACTTCGTTCCGTGTTATGTTTTATATGCCTTCGAATGGGTTATTCGAAGGAAGGGTTAAGTCGCTAGATTATACCTTTCGACTAAGTTGAAAGATGAGCCCTCACCCTTCCGACCAAGTCAAAGGGTAGAGATGTTTTAAAAGGTTTTGGTTTCGAAAGGTTTGGAAGGGATTACCTTTAATAATTTCGAAAGGTTTTGAGTTTTAGTGATTTCAAAAAGATTTGAGTTTCATTGCTTTCAAAAAGTTTATAAATGGTTTTATAAGGAGGATACCCTAGGCTTTCGACAAAGTCGAAAGGTGGAACCTTTCGACTAGGTCGAAAATGAACTTGGCGGCAAGGTCGAATGGTAGGACCTTTCGACAAGGTCGAAAGGTATGATTTTGTGATACTTTCAAACGGAAGGCTTCCGAAGGGGATAACTTTGGATGTTTATTTTCTTTCGAATGGGGCTTCATTCGAAGGGGTTTAAAGGGCTGTTTTAGCCGTTTTTCCATAAGTAAATTTTTGCTGATTTGAAGGAGTTACTTCGAAGGGTTATAGCATAAAATAGTTATCATTGTTTGAAAATATAAGGGGAAATCCTTATACAAATTGGATGTTATTAAAGTTATTAAACCTTAGAGACACCGGTTAAATCCACATAGTCATCCTAGGAAAACTATGAAGTGTGCGGTGGATAGCCCACACCAACTTTTATAAAATAATGTATGATGGATAATTTGCGATTATTTTAAATGGATTTGGTATGGATAGTCCTATTAAATTATAACGGATAGTCGTTTTAAATTTTTTGGAGGGGAACTCTAATAGATTGATTTTAGATGGAAAATCTAATATATTGCTTTTAGATGAGATATCGAATAAATGGGTGGATGGGATATCCAATGGATATGACTTATGGCTTTAATTCATATTATGTTAAGGTTAACCATTTTGGGTGCAGGAGGATAGTAAACGATTTACATGTTTTGTTTCAGATGCTAGTGAGGGGAAAACTCATTCCGCTAAGCGGCGTGGTCTCACTAGCCATCTATTTATGATAAGAGATGATATGGGATTATTCATACGAGACTTATTGTCTAACTCAAAGTTTGTGTTTCTCCATAAACACTCGGGTACTTAAAATTAATTTGAATAGTCTAAGAGTGGGAGACTTTCAGGTTTTTGGACGAAATAACGTTCCAGAGACGTGCATGAGACGATGTTAGCTATATAGGGGCTATTTTGTGTTTTCCACTGTGATATACTAAGAACTATAAAGTTCATATTTATTAGTTCTCTGATCATCATAAGGGGACATCTTGATATGTCGCTCTTATCATATTTTGTACACGTATATGTGATTTGAACGTGGTTAGCGTCTGGGATTATATAATTAAATCTTAAATTGAAATTCATAAGAAATGAGAATTCTTTTTGTTGAAGTTTAAATTTATTTATATTTTTGTGTTTGTGTTGCCAATAGTTTCAAGATTCCGATTTCAATCACTCGGAAATAACACATATTGATGACTGCATCATCCGTAGCAGTTAGTTTTGAGCCTCGAAAAGCGGAATGTTACACCATCCATGATAAAAAAGCCACGCCTGCACTGTTTCTCTAAAGCGATCATAACATAAGATATGGTATAACTAACAAAAGTAAGACTCGAAAACCACTCCTTATCATTTTCTTCCACTCTGGCAAAGTGCCTCGGCACAACAACTTCCTAATTTCATGTCACATATCCTTGACCAAGGCATGCTCATTTTCAGACCATCATTTGGCAAACATTTGAGCCCTACAAATCAGTCGGCATCCTATCTAACACATATCTCAGCTGAACAACTTCATCTATGATGCTGAGGAATTCTAGAGCACAACTTCACCATCTCGGCCATTAATCATGTATTAGAACGGCTTTAAATACATCACGACATGCATTTGAACAAGGGTTGAACGTTTCAAGCTAAAAAGGACTTATTTTCTTGTTATTATCCCTTATCATCTAGGTTATTGTGTGAGAACTAAAGTAATAAGAAATTCCTTATAATGGATGTTGATCAACTTTGATCAAACCACTCTAAATTTTGTCTTTTTATTTATTGCACTTTATTCTCCCATTTTCCATTTAGAAATCAAGATGTTAGTGTGTTGCCTTCGCCTATATAAAACTCTTAACCATAATTTCAACACCTAATGCTTGGATGCGGTAGGCTTTTCGGCCCTATGATGATAAAGCACAGCAGTGGCAAAAATGTCAAAATTCCAACTTCATAATTGTATTAACGATTTGGTATAGCATTATATTTTAACACCGAAATTGCCTCCACTTGTACACACAACCAATGGTGAAATCGCTTTAGAACAAGGGGTCAACTAACCCCCTCCGAAGAAGGGAGGAGAACTTGATGTAGGGATATTGTCAACCTGGGCAAGCAAAAAGAAAGTTAAGCATGAAATGTCAGTTGTTGGCTTAACTATGGAAAGAAGTTCAGGTAGACAATGAAAGGTGTTAGCTCGAAAATTGGTCACTAACACCCAAATGTAAATAAAAGCACCAACTAATAGTCACTGATAACAGATGGAGTATATATAGAGAAAAATAATGTGAAGAACAATTAAAATGAAAGCAGTAAAAACAATAAGTTTTATAGTGGTTCGGCTAACTTCGGCCTACGTCTACTCCAGAAGTTTCCTTTTTATTGATGTTCGAACCAATTACAGTTACAAAGTGGTAGACTAGCCTTAGTTTTAGGAAATAAAAAGTTAGAGAGCATCAGAGAAGAAGAAGCCTCTCTTCTGAAATCCTACACGCTGTATTTATAGACACGTCCAGATAGTTGTTGGACTCTCTGAATAACCGGGGACCATCAAGGCTGAACGAGGTGAGGTGCGCCGTGCGAGGTGAGGTACGCCGAAGAGGTGAGGTACGCCGAACGATGTGACCATGCCGAACGACACTCATATGTCGATCGAGGAGTTCATGCCGAACGACATTCGTATGCCGAATGAGTTGCTCATGCCGAACGATCCATCATGCTGAACGACCCATAATGCCAAACGATCCATCGTGCTGAACGATCCACCATGCCGAACGATCTATCATTCCGAACAACCCATCATGCCGAATGACCCATTATGCCTAACGATCCACCATGCCGAACGATCTATCATTCTGAACGCCCCATCGTGCCGAACGATCCATCATGCTGAACGACCCATTATGTTGAACGATCCACCATGCCGAACGATCTATCATTCCGAACGACCCATCACGCTGGACGATCCACAATGCCGAATCGTACTTCCAAAACCGAAACACCTCACTAATGCCGAGCGGCATGATCTTATCATAATGCCGAACGACTTCTAACTTCCAGACCGAACCAAATTTACTAGACCCAAATTATAGTCGATCCATTTTTGTCCAATCCAATTTCCATCTTCCAAGCGCGTTGCGTCATCCATCCATCCCGTTAAATAACTCCATTGTACACCAACCTCAACGAATGAGCAATCAATAATGTTAAATCTGTCTGTCTAAGGCCTTGCTAAAAAGGCGGGTTAACAATAGGCAAGTTAGCAAATGAGGTACATGACGTGGATCGATGGAACGGACGGGCTGAAACAACAATTTTCATATAAAAATCGTGTTCATTCTATTTTAATTACTTTATTTTATAGAAAAAAAATGCAAAAATTAGCTAAAAAAGAAAGAAATTTAGGATTATAAACCGTAATTTTTAAACGGTAACCAGAATATCTCGAATATAAATACTTTCAAATACACAAAACTATCCACATCAAAATTTTCCAACGCTTGTATTTTGGATATCAGAAAATATTTGCTTCGTTCTGGTTACAGACACGAAGTAGATATAGCCATGCATTTTCAAATATTTGATCGCTCTGGATACAGACAGGATATGCAGATATGGATATGCATTTTGAAATATCAGTTGATACGGATTCGGATGCAAGTTTTGATTTTCGGATACGGGATACCAGTATAATATCCAACTCTGTTTGGTTTAACAACCCTACCGATTCTCATATTCTCCAGTGATGTACGTTCCTCTTTTCATTGCTAGGTACAAAAATGTTTTCAACGATGTTAACAGCACCGTGAACGATCTGTTTGAATTTATTGTGCTTAATTGTAGAGCTAACACATCATTGACTTCTACTTAGTTGTAGACCAATAGTTATAAACCATGAGTATACCTTGCATTTGTAAGTTGAGCAACAAGAATAATTGTATTGATTTCAGAACTATATGCATAGCAGAAGCAAACGATAAACTATAATAGCTACATACATCTTCCATGCCAACAGCATTAGTTGATCACCCAGCAGCAGTGGTCAGATGAAACTAAATTAAAAATAGAACAATAAAAAAATTATAATTAAAAATTATAATACATACAGTCAACATGTTTTTTTACAATCAATTGTTATGCCCAATTGAAACTCCATTTTGCAACTATGGTCTATGGTTTATTTTAATGTTTGAATCTCCATTAAATGCATAAAAGTTGCATTGGCAATCAAACTGCACATAGTGTATTATTAATCACAAGCAAAAAAAAGGTACCCCTCCAACTAAAATTAATAAACCATGGCTCAACTTCTGAACATGCAAATTCAAACAAAGACGGGTGATCCATCTCTACTAGCATCCAGTAAACATATTGCCAGTCTTTCTCTTTCAAAGAAAAAGTTGACCATTATTTACAGGAGAAAGAGGGAGCAAGAGGTCAAATACTCATATTGCATGCTCTGATAGCCAAATTACTGAACCTATACTGACGCAGCGGATTAATCAAAATAAACTCCAATCGATGAAAGTAGCAATCGGTGGATTGATGAATACCAAAATGCCCAAATTCGTTGATCCGAAGATACCGAATTCTAGCTAACTCAAACACGTTGATAGCGCACTATACCGTGTTCAAAGATCTACGATTCTTCGTACGTTGATCTAGCGCACTAGATTCCGTGAATCGGCTTCAACAAACGTGGATTCGAGCGCACTCGAATGACGTAAGTGGAGATAGGAGATTACCCTCAACTACCAATTGGAGAAGAAAGCACAAAGCAATCAACAAGAAATTTTATTTCAAAATCAACCACCTTCAATGTACAACGCACCCCTATTTATAGCGTTTTACAACTGTCTCCATAAGTCGTTGACGACTCATGGCCTACGACTCATCATAAGTCGTTAACGACTTAGCAACACAACATACCAATGTACATCACACGACTTACCATACAACACGACTCATCAGATACAAACGACATACGACTCATCAAACAATACAGGTTACACGACTCAAGAGCGAACGACCCAAGAACAACTACATTACAACATGACTCAACCGACTCATCAATTGACCGACGCAACACTAGTGTTTACATACCAGCTCGTAATACAACATATACGACTCAACATAGGTCGTGAACGACTCACGACTCAACTAAGGACCGACTCAAGACCCACACGACTCAAGCTTCCAAGTTCTTTGCGGCATGCCTCTTCGAACGACTTAGCTGGGTCGTGTTCCGCTTCCGACTCAAGGCCCTTAATTGCTGAAACCTTCCCCTTCTTCGTGTTAAGTCGTAAACGACTTATGTATGGGTCGTTGAGTCGTGTACGACTCATCAGACTCGAACACCCCAAGTTCCCGTTGAGTCGTAGCCCTGTTTCATTAACCCGTATACGACTCAAGTGTTTGTTATCTCGTGCCTCTTCTACGTTAGGTCGTACCTCCCCTTCACTCGACCAGTTAGGTCGTTCACGACTCATAGTTGCTTGACTCGTGAACGACTTAGGACTCATAGTGGCTTGACTCGTGAACGACTTAGGACTTAAAAACGAAGCTTCCTTAACTCGAGACCGATCTTTCTCTTTAGGTCGCATACGACTTATCCCCTGAGCTGTATCATCCTCCCCTGGTTGAGAAAAATTCGTCCTCGAATTTGTAAATTCTTCTACCTCAGAATGTTCGTCTCTATGATATGGTACGAGATGCTTAACATTGAACACGTCAGAAATGTAAACATCCTCCGGCAATTTCAATTTATAAGCATTTTCATTAATCCGTTTTACAACTTCTACAGGACCAATTTTCCTGGCTTTCAACTTGTTATAAGCACCCACCGGAAAACGATCCTTCGTCAATACAGCATAAACCAAATCACCTTCCTTAAATTCAACACTCCGTCGTTTCAAATCAGCAGCCCGCTTATACTTCTCATTTGACTTTTCTAATCGTTCTTGAACGATTTTATGACATTCAGTCAGCTCACCAACAAAATCAGTAGCTCGTTTAACTGTCCCCTTCGGTTGTGGTACCACTGCCAAATCCAACGGTCCCCTGGGTAAATTTGAATATACAATCTGAAATGGACTGAATCCCGTACTACGATTCACTGCATGATTATGAGAAAACTCTGCTTGGCATAACTTCATGTCCCAACTTCTCAAATTATCCTGTACAAGACATCGCAACAAATTTCCCAATGACCTGTTTACAACTTCTGTCTGTCCATCAGTTTGCGGATGATAAGCACTACTAAATTTCAGCTTCGTTCCCACCATCTTCCACAAACTCAACCAAAAGTGACTCAGAAAACGAGTATCCCGATCAGAAACAATAGATTCTGGTAAACCATGCAACCGATACACCTCCTTAAAGAATAATTGTGCGACTCGAACTGCATCCGCTGTCTTCTTGCAGGCAATAAAATGTGCCATCTTCGAAAATCTGTCCACTACAACAAATATCGAATCATTTCCCCTTTGAGTTCTAGGCAAACCCAAAACGAAATCCATGCTGATATCAATCCATGGCTTAGACGGTACAGGTAATGGCATATATAACCCTGCATTCGTAGCTGTTCCCTTTGAAACCTGGCAAATATGGCATCTCTCCACAAATCTTTCAACCTCTTTTCTCATTGACGGCCAAAAATAAGATTGAGAAATCAACTGCAATGTACGATCTCTACCCACATGGCCTTCTTCATGCAACTCCTTGATAATTTTCATTCTCAAGCGGCCCTCTGGAATACATAACTGATTTCCTTTAAACAAGAATCCATCAACCAACATAAATTCATCGGTACTCCCATCCTTCACCTTTTCAACATATTTCACAAAGTAAGGATCTTCTTCGATCATCTCGGGCAGTAATTCAAAACCCGTCACTTCAACCTTCAATGTTGTTAACAAATGACTCCTTCTACTCAAAGCATCAGCTATCCGATTCGTCACTCCAGATTGGTGCTTAACAACAAAGGTAAACTGCTGTAAATACGCGATCCATGACGCATGTCTCGCTGAAATCTTGTCCTGCCCCTGCAAATGCTTCAACGCCTCATGATCAGTGTACAGAACAAACTCCTTCTGAAATAGATAATGTCTCCAATGTTTAATCGTTTGCACCACAGCATAGAATTCAACGTCATATGTGTTGTATCTCATCTTCGCCCCTGATAACTTTTCACTGAAATATGCAATAGGTCTCCCCTGCTGACTCAACACTCCTCCAATCCCCACCTTTGATGCATCAGTATGTAGCTCAAACAACAACTGAAAATTAGGTAAAACAAGAATTGGCGCTGTCGTCAACAGTTCTTTAATTCGTTCAAAAGCAACTCCCGCTTCCTCTGACCATACAAACTGTTTTCCTTTCATGCAATCGGTAACTGGTGCCATCACGCTACTGAAGTGTGGAATGAATCTTCGGTAGAATGATGCCAATCCATGAAAACTTCTAACTTCAGTGATAGTTCTCGGTTGTGGCCAATTTCTAATAGCTTCAACTTTACTCTGGTCCACTTGGATTCCCTTCTCAGATACAACATATCCCAAAAATAACAAACTTCTCGTCATGAACACACATTTCTTCGTGGCTGCATAAAATTGTTCCTCACGAAGAATAATCAACACTTCCCTCAAATGTAGAACATGCTCCTCCATACTCCTGCTATATATCAGAATATCATCAAAATAAACCACCACGAACTTCCCAATGAATGGTCTAAAGATTTGATTCATCACCCGCATGAATGTACTAGGTGCATTTGACAAACCAAATGGCATAACCAACCATTCGTATAACCCCTCTTTTGTTTTGAAAGCTGTCTTCCATTCGTCGCCTGGTCTAATTCGAATTTGATGATAACCACTCTTCAAATCAATCTTCGAAAAGATAGTTGCCCCACTCAACTGATCTAGCAAATCATCCAACCTCGGCATAGGAAATCTGTAACGAACAGTAATCTTGTTCAAAGCTCTACTATCGGTACACATTCTCCATGTTCCATCCTTCTTCGGCACCAACAAAGCTGGTACTGCACAAGGACTCAAGCTTTCCTGAACACGTCCTTGCTCAAGTAATTCTTCCACCTGCCTTCGTAACTCCTCATGTTCCTTCGGACTCTTTCGGTAATGTGGTCGATGTGGTAACACTGCTCCTGGAACAAGATCAATTTGATGTTGAATGTCTCTCAATGGTGGTAACTCCTTAGGCAACTCCTCTGGAAATACATCTTCAAACTCTTTCAAAACTGACTTTGCTTCTTCAGGAATTTCAACCTCTTCACTGCTCTCTCGCCCAATCAACAAATAGACTTCAGGCTCCTCTTCAACCTCCTTAACAAACTCCTTCAAAGTCAACAGAGTTTTCAATTCCTCAATCTCCTCCAGCTTGCTCTCCTTCTGTTGTTGCTTCTTGGGAACCAAAGTGATTTTAGTACCCTCGAACATGAAACTGTAACTATTAGCACGACCATCATGTTGAACTGATCTATCAAACTGCCATGGTCTGCCCAACAACAGATGACATACGTCCATATCTACAACGTCACACCAAATTTCATCTTTGTACTTCTTCCCAATGGAAAAATTCACACAAGCCCTTCGACACACCTTCACTTCACCACCCTTCCTTAACCATGCTAGCTTGTACGGTTTAGGATGTTTCTCAGTTTTCAAGTTCAACTTCTTCACAGCCTCGGTAGAAATAATATTATCGCAACTTCCAGCATCAATGACGAACTTGCAAACCTTTCCCAGAATAGTGCATGTTGACTGAAAAATATTGCTTCTCAACCAAATAAAATCCTCCTCTTGCTTTGGTGTAAGACATGACCTCCTCATCATAAGATTACAACCTTCATCTCCAGACAATTCTTCTTCCTCCTCAACATAAGGTGCATTTGAACATTCTGCCTCCTCACCATCATCCTCCTCCACTTCTGCAACCATTGCTCTCTTCTTTGGCTTCGGACATTCATTGCTTTTATGACCCAACTCCTGACAATTATAACATTTGAAACCACTGCTAACCTTCGCCTTCTCATCCTCCTTTACCACTGGCTTTGTAACAGGTTTAGGAACATTAGAACTTCCACCAACACCCCTTGCTTGATTATTGGAATTAGTAAACACACCACCTCCACGCCTTCCTTGCTTCTCCCAAGCCATCGCTTTCTGATGTGCCTCCGCAACTGATCTAGGATCGAACATATTAACCATATCCTGGATCTGCATTCTCAATCCCCCAATGAATCTAGCAGTTAGCTGTTCTTCCGTTTCCATAATATCATTCCTGGCAATGAGTTGGTAAAATTCATCAGCGTAATCACTAACAGATTTCGTCCCTTGCCTTAGATTCTGCAACCTCTGGTACATAAGTGATTGATAGTTGTAAGGTAAGAAAGTAGATCTCATCAACTTCTTCATCTTCTCCCAAGATTCTATCTTTGACTTCCCCATTCTCTACCTGGTAAGTTTAGTTTGCTGCCACCACGCCAAAGCTCTCCCCCTCAACCTAGTAGCAACCAACTTCACTCTCCTATGCTCAGGAACCTCCTTGAAATCAAAGATCTCTTCAACATTAGACAGCCAATCAAGAAATTCTTCAGCTACCATCCCTCCTTTAAATTCTGGAATTTCCATCTTCATACCCGATTCCCAACGTCGATCATCTTCAACATCCCGATAAGAATTTCGAACTTGGTCTCGATCTCGATAATGAATACTTGCTCTATCACCCTCTTCAACAAAATCAAAGGTACGCCTACATCGATCTCGACCATTATCATCCCTCCGTTCATGCATGCTTCTTTGACTATGTCTCTCTTCCTCTCTATATGCTTCATTGTCAAATTCACGTTGACTTCTTCTCTCTTCATGTGCATAGTCATGATGATCTCTTCGTGATGAAATTGATGTTTCTCTTCTATTTCTACAAGAATGTGGTGATACCCTCCTCGCTTCCGTAACCGCTGGCGAAACTCGGTTTCCTCCATGGTTCGAGTTTGGTGATCTCCTCCTTTGATTCAAATCATTCATCAATTTCTCCAACTTCCCAATGCCTTCATCAAATTTCTCATTAATACGTTGTTCCATAAGCTCGGCTTCTTCTCTTCGATACAACGCTTCAACATTTTGATGACGGTTAGCTCTTCTAGGCGGCATGATTGGAAAAACTTCACAAATTCAACAATTCACAAATAACAAGTCACGGCTTAAGCTTCAAGACCCTTCACTAGGCTCGGCTACTTCACAAGTATACACGGCCTAACTTCGATTTCAAACACTTTCAACACTTTGATCCAAAATAGAATGGATCGAAAGTTCCCCCTCTTGTTGCAACTTCAATAAGAACACAAAGAACTCCAACTTCAAACTTCAACTTCAAATACTTGGCTCCAAGAATCGACTTAGCTATGATTGGCTAAGTATGGCTCTGATACCAATAATGACGCAGCGGATTAATCAAAATAAACTCCAATCGATGAAAGTAGCAATCGGTGGATTGATGAATACCAAAATGCCCAAATTCGTTGATCCGAAGATACCGAATTCTAGCTATCTCAAACACGTTGATAGCGCACTATACCGTGTTCAAAGATCTACGATTCTTCGTACGTTGATCTAGCGCACTAGATTCCGTGAATCGGCTTCAACAAACGTGGATTCGAGCGCACTCGAATGACGTAAGTGGAGATAGGAGATTACCCTCAACTACCAATTGGAGAAGAAAGCACAAAGCAATCAACAAGAAATTTTATTTCAAAATCAACCACCTTCAATGTACAACGCACCCCTATTTATAGCGTTTTACAACTGTCTCCATAAGTCGTTGACGACTCATGGCCTACGACTCATCATAAGTCGTTAACGACTTAGCAACACAACATACCAATGTACATCACACGACTTACCATACAACACGACTCATCAGATACAAACGACATACGACTCATCAAACAATACAGGTTACACGACTCAAGAGCGAACGACCCAAGAACAACTACATTACAACATGACTCAACCGACTCATCAATTGACCGACGCAACACTAGTGTTTACATACCAGCTCGTAATACAACATATACGACTCAACATAGGTCGTGAACGACTCACGACTCAACTAAGGACCGACTCAAGACCCACACGACTCAAGCTTCCAAGTTCTTTGCGGCATGCCTCTTCGAACGACTTAGCTGGGTCGTGTTCCGCTTCCGACTCAAGGCCCTTAATTGCTGAAACCTTCCCCTTCTTCGTGTTAAGTCGTAAACGACTTATGTATGGGTCGTTGAGTCGTGTACGACTCATCAGACTCGAACACCCCAAGTTCCCGTTGAGTCGTAGCCCTGTTTCATTAACCCGTATACGACTCAAGTGTTTGTTATCTCGTGCCTCTTCTACGTTAGGTCGTACCTCCCCTTCACTCGACCAGTTAGGTCGTTCACGACTCATAGTTGCTTGACTCGTGAACGACTTAGGAATCATAGTGGCTTGACTCGTGAACGACTTAGGACTTAAAAACGAAGCTTCCTTAACTCGAGACCGATCTTTCTCTTTAGGTCGCATACGACTTATCCCCTGAGCTGTATCATATACCCCAACCACGGATAATAGTAGTTCCACTTGAAGTTGATATACGTACAAAGGTCTATGTTCACTGACGAATTTAAATTCGGTGCTGCATCTTTCTACATATCAGGTATGTTTTTTTTTAGTTTATTTATTGTGTATAGATATGTAGAGAATGCGCGCGCACACGTGTTATGTGATATGGTTTTAGGTGGAGGAAGAGGACCTAGTATTTGGGACACTTTCACACACCAATGGCCTCATATGCTAAACAAATGATGTTAACAAATAATTTGAAGCCTCATAAAATCGGAAGAATAACTTTTCAAAAATATTCCTGTTTAATGATAACTACTAATTCTAGCAACATATGCGTATTAGATGTTATTGGTACTTTTTCATTGTTCAGAGCATAAAGGTATCAGTAATCGTTGTACAGATAAAATCGAGGACATGAATATTGGAGATGCTGCTACAAATTCGTACCATGGATACAATGTAAGTAACTAAAATCAGAAAAATATGGTGTACTGACATGTCCATATAAAACACGTAATGGAGAAAGTTATGATTGTCAAATGTTTGCAGGATGATGTAAATATAATGAAGGAGATTAGAGTTGATTCATACCGTTTCTCAATCTCCTAGTCAAGAATTTTGCCAGGTTAAAACCTATCCACTTTATTTTAAGTGAACCTGCAAAAATGAACAATAAAAATGATGCTTATTTAACCAAAAAAAGAAAAAGAAAAAAATAGGAACACAAATTTGAAGCTCATGTGTCACAGCAGCGACACAAAATTCTAATTTGACTTAGTTTAATGTTGATCTGTTAAAACAGATAGCACCTTAAAATGAGGAATAAATCAAGAAGGAATAATATATTACAACAATCTTATAAACATGCTAATAAAGAATGGTGAGTGCTAGAAAATGTAAGTATGGTTCAAAATAGATATGTAATTCACATTCTAGGTATAACGCCATATGTTACACTCTTCCATTGGGAGGTCCCACATGCTTTGGAAGATGAATACAGCGGTTTACTTTGCAGAAAGATCGTGTAAGAATTTAATTCACATGGAGCACATTAACTTATCTTAATCTCCGTTGTTATATAGTCCTCATTTAGAGTAGTACAAGAAAAGAAAAATGAACCTGTTTCATATACTTCATTAAAATATACCCATCAACCTTTAACTAAAGATCATAGATTCAACACAGTGCTACAAAGTAAGATGTGTTGTAATATTTTTCATAGACTATGGCCAAATTTTCTTCTAAGAATTTGGGGATAGTGTCAAAAATTGGATTACACTGAACAAGCCATGATCATTCAGTACCTTAGGCTATTCAGTTGGTGTGCGTACAGCTTTCCTGAATGTCCTCTTGGAACTTTTCTCACTGAACCTTACATTGTTGCTCACTTCCAGGCAATTTTTCTCTAAGTTAAAGAATTATATTCTCGACTAGAAGTTGATACATCAATAGATAACCAAGAGTCCGTTTGGCAACAAACTTCTTAAAAAGAGTCTCAACTAGTAACTGTTAGGTAGTTTTAAATGTTTAAGTTATAGGTAGAAGTGTGTGGATGTGATTTGGATTTTAAGTTAAAATAAACAAAATAACTTGGTCAAAACTACTCATGAAATTTGTTCATAACTTCAAAAAAAAAAAGGTTGCTTCTCACGTTTTTACTTCCAAGTGACTTTTGTAAACTACTTACAAGAAGTTGTCAAACAATAAAATTGGATTAAATTACTTAAAAGTAGTTTTGATAACTTATAAGTAGGTGTCAAACATGCGTTAAATAAAATAATTAAATAAAATAATCTTTCTTATATTTTTAGCTTTTGGAAATGATGTGCTACAAGGGATCAATAAATGGGAGATGGTGTTAGAGATCCTTCGAATTAAGATATAGAATTAAAGTCCCACATTGGAAAAAATAAAAGAGTTGTACATATTTATATATCATTTCTCATCAATCAATATTGCCTCTTCAAGTTAGATAATTTTGTACGAATGGAGAGGATCTATATGACCATACTTTAACATACTTTAACAGACACGGTACTGATTACATTCTCACTCCTTTTTCCAATCATCTTCTTCCTCTTTGTTCTGTACTTAAAACCAACCAAATCTCATACCACAGAGTTATCATACTCATCACAATCTCCTACAAAACACCATCTGTTGTATCTTGGAAGACTCAAAAAGTCTTAAGGAAATTGTTAGGCAAACCTCTCAGACGAAATTTCCTATAATCGGTTAGATCGTTTTGTTTATAATATTTCTGCATTACATTGTCTTTTGTTGTATCAATTCATGTTCTCTTTTCTACACCATTGTTATCACTACACTCTTATAATTGTGTTTGTGCGTCTTTGTGCACAAAATATGTGCATCTGTGAGCATTGATTATCGCTATTTATTACTATTTCTGTAATTAAGAATTTACATCTTAAGACTTTTTAGTTTTTACTGAAACAGAAATGACAACAATTGAGTTATCAACAAAAAATGCTGCTCACAATAGAGCTGATCCAATTCAAAAGAAATGGTGATGATTTTCAAACTTGGCAAAATCAAATGTTGTTCTATCTAACTACGTTAGGTCTGCAAAGGTATATCGAAGAGGAAAAACATGTGCCAAAATTAGACGAAACAAAAGAAACAAGATGTGTTTCAAGCTGTTGATGCATGGAAAGATTCGGATTTTCTATGCAAGAATTACATTCTAAACTATTAGAACAAGATGTTGTACAAAGTGTATCAGTCTCATCAGACAACAAAGGCTCTCGAGGATGCACTAGCCGCAAAATACAAGACATGAAATGTCAGTCTGAAGAAATTCATTGTAGACAAATTCATGGACTAGAAGATGATAGACTCCAAACCTTTGACTACTCAACTGCATGAACTACAAATTATCGTTCATAAACTTGAATCAGAAGGCCATAAAGTTGAAGATTCATTATTGGTTGAAGAAATAACAGGAAAGCTGCCTCCATCATGGAGATACTACCTCAACTATCTGAAGCATAAAAAGAAGAAGATTTCTTTACAATACCTCGTCGTTAGATAGAAGATAGATGTAGGAAACCGCAAGATTACACAATAAAGAATGAGCAGGCATTTGTTACGGAATGGTCAAAAAAGAAAGGACAATTCAACAAAAAAGGAAGAATTTCTCACAGAAGAGGGAAGCGCCAGAAAAGAAATTCAACGAAAATAAGCAATCCAAGAAATTTAATGGCAACTATTGGGTTTGTGGCAAGACGAGACACACCGCTAAAGATACAAACACAAGAAGGAGGACAATTTAGAGGCAAATATGGTGGACATCATGGAAGTGGATGAGCTAACTTTTCTGGAGTTGTAACAGAATGCAATTTAGTTCAGAATCCTACACGGTGGTGGCTTTGACACATGTGCTACTCGACATGTATGTTCTGATAAATCCATGTTTTTCACTTACAACAAACTCGATCAGAGAGAAAAACTCTACATGGATAATTCTGCGGTTTACATGATTGAGGTCACCTCTGGAAAAACTGTTACATTGAATAATGTGCTTCGTGTTTCATACATCCGCAAAAACCTAATCTCTGAATCTGTACCGTCAAAGAAGTGATTCTGAATGATATTTGAGTCAGACAAGATGGTTCTGTCTGAGGCTGAAATTTATATAGAAATATGATATTTATGTAATGGCATGTTTAAGAAAAATGTAGCCGTAGTTGGTGAAAATAATATGTATTTTGATTATGAAATAAAAAAAATTGAAGTTTATTATTTGGTTGTGCATGAAACTTTATTACGGCATAAAAGATTAAGACACATAAATTTTTGAAAAATGAAAAAACTTGCGAACCTTCGATTAATTCCAAAATTTCAAGTAGATAAAAATACAAATGTGAGACATATGTAAAAGCGAAAATGGTCAAAAAACCATCATACTATTAATGGGAGTACTGAACCATTGAAAATAGTTCATACTGACTTATGTGATTTCAAATCATTGCCTACTAGAGGTGGAAAAAAAATTATTTTATCATATTCATTGATGATTATACATGGTATTACTATGTATATCTTTTTTATAAAATACAAAGCTGCAGTAGTAAATCAACTTAGCAAAAAGATCAAGGTATTGAGATCAGATCGAGATGGAAAGTATGAATCACTGTGCAGAAAGTGGAATGATTCATCAAAGAACAGCCTCGTATTCACCACAGCAAAAAGACATTGTTGAGAGAAAGAATAGAATGCTAAAAAATATGGTTAACACTTGGCTTGCCAATGAACTTGTGGGGGGAAGCTCTAAATATGTTTAATCACATTCTAAATATTGTTTCACACAACAAAACGGGAACAATTCCACATGAGTTATGGAAAGGACACCTACCAATTTTCAAATACCTCACAGTGTTGGGGTGCTTGGCAAAACTTTCAGTTCCCCCTTTCGAGAAAGTCAAACTTGGACCAAAAACTGTTGAGTGTTACAATCTCGAACCCGTCGAAAATTGTAGTGCAGATAGATTTTTAGTTTTCAAGTCTGATATAAATGACATCAGTATAAATGCAATCATGAAGTCTGGAGATGCCTCATTTTTTTGAACGTGTTTCCGCACAAAAAATAATTGAACATTCATCCCTAAAAGGACAAGAGAGGAAAGGGATAAATTACACGAAGATGAAACTCATCTTGAAAAGGATGAAATTAAACCAAGAAAAAGCATAAGGGCAAAAACTTCCAAGTCTTTTGGCTCAAAATTCTTAACCTACATGTTAGAACAAGAACCTCAAAATTATAAAGAGATAATGTCATCTTTAGAATCTTCATGTTGGGAAAAAACAATTAAAAGTGAGATTGATTCTATTCTAAGAAATAAAACTTGAGAATTAATTGACCTTCCACCTGGAATAAAACCAATTGGTTGTAAATGTACCTTCAAGAAGAAGATGAAACCAAATGGCAGAATCAAAAAATATAAAGCCAAATTGGTAACCAAAGGATATCGCCAAAAATAAGATATAGACTTCTTTGATACTTGTTCCCTAGTTACATGAATAACGTCTATAAGAATGCTAATAGCGATTTCATCCATCTATAATCTAGAAATTCATCAAATAGATGTAAAAATAGCATTATTAAATGGAGATCTCGATGAGGAGATTTACATGAAGCAATCTGAATGTCTTATTTTCAAGGAAAATGAGAACAAATTCTGTAGATTAGTCAAATCATTATACGGACTCAAACAAGCTCCGAAACAATGGCACGAAAAGTTTGATAGTGTCACGATGAAAAATAATTTTCGTATAAATGAATGTCATAAATGTGTTTATAACAAACAAGTTGGACAATCAAATGTGATGATTTGTCTATATATGGACGATATGCTAATCTTTGGTCCCAACATTAAAGTTATAGAGACGATAAAGAAAATGTTAATCAACAATTTCGATATAAAAGATTTAGGAGTTGCAAATGTTATTTTGGGAATTAAAATAATAAAAATATATAATGGAATTGAATTATCTCAGTCACACTATAGAAGATGTGATTGAAAAATTCCAAAATTATGGAATCAAAGGGGTAAGAACACATTTTAATCCATCGGAAGTACTGCACAAAAACACCAATGAGAGTGTAATACAACTGGAATAATCTCGTGTAATAGGATTTTTAATATATTTTATAAATTGCACAAGACCGGATATTGCGTAAGCAGTAGGTCGACTAAACAGACATACAAGTTACCTAGGGAAAGAACATAGGAAAGCACTAATGAGAGTGTTGAGATATTTAAAGAATACCATAAATTTTTCGTTACATTATGCAATGTATTCTATCGTCTTAGAAGGATACGGTGACGCAAACTAGATTTCAGATTCAGATGAATCCAAATCAACAAGTGGTTATGTCTTTACCCTCGCTGGAGCAGTAGTGTCATGGAGATTTACTAAACAAACATGCATAACTCGATCCACTATGGAATCTGAGTTTATCGCATTAGATAAAGCATGTGAAAAAGCATAACGCTTTGTCAATTTTTAGAGGATATTCCATTTTGACCTAAACCTTTAACGGTTATATGTGTTTACTGCGATAATCAATCAACGTGAAGTAGAGCGCAAAACTTTGTGCATAATGAAAAATCACGACACATTCGTCGATGTCGTAACACGGTTAGGCAGTTACTCTCAAATAGAACTATTTCCATTGATTATGCAAGAACTATGATAACCTAGCGAATCCATTTACTAAAGATTTATCAAGATAAATAATTGACTGCACATTGAGGGTAATGAGTTTAAAAGGCTAAACCAAAAAGAGTTACCTTATATGAAAACATATCCTATCGACTGGAGATCTCATGGACTACGATCAATAGGCAAATCATTTCCGAGTAATTCAAGAAGTTATTGATTTGTCTGGACTTAGTCCTACTCCATTGTTATGGTGCACAATAAAATGCATACCTATAGAAGTATTAAAAAGGTTAAGTTGTGTTTTTAATGATGTCCATACAAGTGGAGTATAGGTAGGATACTCTTTATGGAAATGTGATCTGAGTCGGCTCCATGAGAATTTTAAGGCTTAAATTCTCTGAATACACTCATAGAATCAAGTTTTGCTCAGGACCAAATGAATACAACCAATAGATTGGATGTGGAAGAAAACAATGCTTTGTAAAACTTATTGTCCAGTTATACATCAACGGCTGACGGTTCAAGATGAAATAATTCACCGATTAGCCAAGTATATCCGATAAGTTTTAACTAGAAAAAGTTTAAAGTGAAATATCTACTTATCCTAAATATAGCATTATTTTCATATGTGATATTCCCATTTGTGTATGGAAGACATACATCGTCATTAATGTTGGGGAGTGCTAGAGATCCTTTGAATGAAGATATAGAATCAAAGTCTCACATTGGCAAAAATAAAAGATGAAACAATAGTGGGAAACGACTGTTGCAAATAGCTATTGCAAAATGACCGTTGCGAAATTTCCAACAGACATGACTATTGAAAATAGCGTTGCAAATTACCAATGGACTTAACCGTTGCAAATAACTGCTCGGGTCAAACGAAAACCTTTCGAAGAGGCATGACCATTTAAGAAGAAGACTATAAAAGGGAAGAATATTGATCACATTATCAATCCTTTTTCCACTCGTCTTTTTCCTCCTTATTATGTTCTCAAAACCAACCAAACATCATATCATAGAGGTATCATGTCATCTCAACCTTGTGCGGATCATCGTCTATTGTATCGTGGAAGACTCAAAATAAAGTCTTAAGGAAATTGTTACGGTAAACCTCAAACGAAATTACCTTATAATAAGTTAGATTGTTTTGTTTATACTATTTTTGTACTGCATTGTCTTATGTTTTATCACTTCACCTTCTCCTTTCTACTCCGTTGTTATCATTGCACTCTTGTAACCATGTTTGTGCATCTTTGTGCATGAAATCCTTGCATCCGTGAGCACTAATTATCGTTGTTTGTTACTATTTTTGTAATTAAGAACTTACAGATAGAATTCATAATAACTTATATAAAATTACGCTTTAAATAGAATCTGAGGGTTATAGGTGTCCTAAGTCGAAGTGGACAGACATGACTCAATCATTTCAAGAGTTTATCAGTCCACCGGGTTCTTCTCAGTATAGTTCAAAAAAAATATGCATTATTTAAAATATGTAAGCTTGTTCTCACATGTCGAACCTTTTTATTTTAAGCCTAAACAAAGAGGAGAGATCGGAATCCGTCTATTTCGCATGTGGTATAAGCCATATTCAGATTCAAAGTAGATAAAGGAGCAGCGCTGACGGCAATGGAATTGGTGCTTGGATGGTCAGTCCGCAATAAAGAAGTAAAGAACGCTTGTAATCATATATTTTTTAAAATTCATATTAAAATTATTGTGTGGACTTTAGGTATATGGAGCCAATAATGATGGATAATATCCAGCCTGTATGAGAGATTTGGTCAGAGAAAGGCTTCCGGAATTCACTAAGAAGGAATCAGAGTTGATAAAAAGGATCATATGATTTTGTGGGGCTTAATTACTACACATCAAGATACGCAAAAGATGAACCAAATTCTACACCTAATCTTAGCATCAGTGGCTCCAAACTGAATCAATTATGTATTATTCAATAGTTTGAGTGTTTTTACTTCGTAATATCTACTGTGATTCAAACAAAGTGTAAAACATGTGAAAATCAAATGCTATTGAATATTGATTCTAATTTGAGGAAACATACACCATAGAGAAATGACCATTTTATTTTTACTAACTATTTCATTTGTACCGCGTAGATGCTCATTTTGATTCCTCTTTTGTTTCAAACTAGTCATTTATTTTCACAAAGAATGGATATGCTGTACCAGTTGGTGATTTGGTAAATACAACAACCTCTATTATTAGATTAATTATGTTAAATCTTAAGGCCCGCTTGGTTCAAAAATGAGTTTTGTATCTTCCATTTTCAAACTAGTATTTAAATTGTTAAATAATGTCAATATAATCGAAAGCAATAAATGAAAATAATAAATAACAAGCGAAAAGGTTGTAAATTATTTTTAGACAACGGTGTTACTGGGAATATGCTACAAAAAGCAATCAGCATTTCAAAAAAGCAAAAAATTATGGCCGAATCATTTTAGTGAATGGAAGTGATCAATCAAAATCACTTTTCTAAAACAAACTGTGATGACCCAGAATTTTGAAACAAAATCAATCTAATAATCTGAATTAAAAATTAAATTGATTTGATAATTTTGCTAATAAAGTTTGAATTAATTTAATAATCCAATAAAATAAATAGTTAAATTGATAGATTTTATCTTTTTAAATCTAATAAATTGTTTTCTATTTATAATGTATCTAGGATGTGTATGTATTGAAAATAGATATTGTTTTAATCTAATAAATAAATAAATCCTATTTTCTATAAAATATATATCTTTAATAAAAATTGGGAATTTTTATTTTTATTTAAAAGATAAACTTTTAAAAAGTTAATTAATAAATAAGATATGATTTTAAATTGATAAGATAAAAATTTAATTTGTTTAAATTAATTTATTTGATATTAAGTTTTTAAAGGTATATAAAAATAACAATATGATTTTAAATACCTAAGGTAAAATATTGGAATGATTTAAAATATGTTTAACTCTAGTTTAAATTTAAATAAATAACAATAAGGTTTATTTTGATTTCTTGAAAATATAGTTGGATAAAATAAACAATTTATTAATAAAGAAACAATTTCTTTTAATAAGTTATTTATGGTTATCAAATTTTGTTATTTTTAAAATATAATAATACATTGTTTTAACAAATAAATTTTTAATAAAAATAATTGTTTTTCAAAAATTTAATTGTGTAGTTATATTTGTAAATAAACTGGATTTCAAAATTTAATTTGAACTTGAATTCAAAACCTTTTAAAGTTTAAAGTATAAATATTTTTAATTTGTTTTGATTTTAAAATAATTGTACAAAAAAATGCATGTTAGCTAATTAATTAAATATATCTTATATTTAACTTCTAATTAAAATACAAGTTAACTAAATTATAGCTTATTAACATTAAAAACAAGTGTAAACTTTTTAGAAAACTTAAATTAACATGTGTTAAAATAATAAACAAAGTAAGTGACAAGTGTTAATTTCTTTTACAAGTGTCAAGGTTTAATTTAGCTTTTTCTTTTACTTTTTTCAGTTTTTATACAAACAAATCCTCTTTCTTTTTTTCTTTTCTAAATCAACTTGAGAGCAAAGAGAATCTGAAATCATCCTCAAAGAAATCTTATAACAATTCTCAGTGAATTTCCAAAACCCTTCAACAAATTCTCAAAGCAATTCCTAAAAACTGTAATCAATTCACTCATATCAAAATTCAAAGCCTATCAGTTAACTTTCAAAGTAACCATGTAAATCTGAACTCCTGTAACCAAATGCAAAACAAAAACCAGAAATTTCAATCTGAAGCCTGCATCATTTAGCATCTGGAATGCAAGCAACTACAGTTTCAAATTAAAAAGAAGCAAGCATGCCGCTTTAAAAATAAGTTCCATGGGTGGCATTGCAGTTCATGGTGGTGGTTGCAGTGATGAGATTTTGCCAGTAGCCCTAGTTTAAATTAGGCCTCTTGTTTGAATCAGAACTACCTGTAGGTACGATCGAGTTGAATGGGGTTTTAGGGGTTGATAGTTTGGTCGTAGGTGAGTCTGTGGCTGGTGGTGGAAGATCTTCGGTGGTCGGAGGACGGGTGTTGAAGAGATGACAGGTTTGGAATTGGTTTTGGCTTTCTGTTTCCGGGTTTGGGAGTGCAACTCGAATTCAAATTCGAATTGAATAGGAGCGAGGTGATGATCGTATGGGACTGTGAGGATGGTCGTTGATGATTGGAGGTCAACGGAGAAGGATGATGATGGCCGGAGGCACGGTGCACGTGCACCGTGCACTTTTTGGTCTGATGTTTTTCTGGGTATTGAAGTATTATTGAACTCAAGTATACTCGAGTGTTTGCTGTGTTTTGCCCGAAGAAAAGGGTCTGATGACTCGAAGCATTATTATGTTAGCTCCGGTATTTGTAGTATTACAGTTTTTCTGCAAAACTGTCTGTAGTTTTGAATCTAAGTCAAAATTTAAATGAATTTCAAGTTGTAGTGATAAGATTTAAACAAGTTTAAATCAGTAGTATGTATTATAGTTTCAAATAGTTTTGAAATCTTATAAGTTTTTAAATTTAAAAGTGGTTTCCAGTTTTAAAAAAATAATAATAAAAAGAAGAAGAAAACCTGGCAGTTTTCTGAAAATTAAATTTCATTTTGAAATCTAAAAGCTAATTTAAAACAGCAGTTTGAATTTCAATTTTAAGTTCAGTTTTCTTAAGGCTTTTGAATCTTCATGTTTTTTAAAAAATGGAATTTGAATTTTAAATAAAGATTTTGTAATCAAGGTTTAAATCAAAAAGTTTAATTCAAGTTTAATTCAAATGATTAAATAAGGAATGGGTTCAAGTGTATTGAATTTAAAATCTGGATATTTCAATAAGTTTCAAAATTTTGAATGTTTCAAACAAGTTTAATTTAAATTGTTTGTTAGGGATAAATTTGTTTTCAAACAAATATTTAAGCTTGATTTCCTTTTGAATGAATACATTATAAAAAGTTTTTAAAAGGAAGTTAAGTGATTTATTAACTTGAATTTGAAATTTAAATGGTAATGTACTTTAAACTAAATTAAGAAAATTAGTTAAAGACTTATCTTATATAAGTTTTAATTATAAGTAATAAATGTTATTTCCGTTTATTTTGAAGGGACTATAAATGAAATTTAAATTGGTTAATGCTTAAATAAATATCATTTTGAATTTTAAATTAAAAATGAAACTTGAATTTAAATTTAAAAATGCAATGTTCTAAGTACACTTTAATATAAATGTAATTAATAATAAGGAATGGTTTATTTGAAAAAATTATTAAGATATTAAAATAATTAAATAAATAAGATAATTAAGGAATGACTTATTTATTTAATTTACAATTAATGATTTGAATTAATTAAAATTAGAGATTTATTAAGAAGTAAATAAGGAAAAGTAATTAAAGAAAGATGAATAGTTAATGAAGGTGATTAATTAAGAATTATTTAGTAATGAATTAATATGATTATTTTTTAATGATTAATTAGATTAATTAATTAATGATAATAAATTGTGAAATTTATTTAAGTTTAATTACTAAAGAAAAATAATTAAGACATTAATTACTTACTATAATTAATGGAGTTTATTGAGATTGGTTTAAATTAATTAATTAAGTTTAATTACTTTTAAACATTGGATTTGATAATGATTACTTGATGTAATTAATGAAGTAAAATTACTCAGTGAAGAAACTAAAGATAATTACTGGATGTAATTAGTGGATGATATTGGGATTGTGAATATAATTTGGATTAAATTATTTTGTGTAATTAATCAAGGGATTAATTAAAGGAATTAATTTAAGATGTAATTAATTTTATAAGTAATTAAGGGTAGTTAATTACAGATTTAGATTAATCAAAGGTGATTAATAATTATGGTTTAAGTAAGATTAATTACTGAGGTAATTAATTAAATTGAGTAATTATTTAGTATAATTAAGGATCATCAATTAATATAATTAATGATGTAATTAAGATTGATTAATTAAGATTAATTAATCAACAATAAATGATTAAGTGTAATTAATTAATTAACTGTAATTAATTAATTAACTATAATTAATTAAGGTTTAATGTAATTAATTATAGTTAATTAATTAATAAAGTAATTAAAGGTTAATTATTGTATTTGGTTCAGAGTAATTAATTTTATGAAATTAATTGAAGTATAACTAATCAAGGTTGATTAATTAAGATGATAAATTAGAGGTTAGTTAATTAATTAATTTGTAATTAATTAATGGTGATGTAAGAAAGATTTATATTGATGTAAGTAATTAGTTTATTTCATTTTAAATTAATTAAAGATGATGTAATTAATTTAATTCATTTTAAATTAATTATAGATAGTATGATTATAGGTCATTGCTTATGAATGGTCGATATTGTTGCCTTGAATGGTTTAAATCACAGTTATGAGATTAGTAATGTTGAGTGATATGGATGCATTGGTTGCATGGTGATAATGATATGGATTATCTTTTGATAATGATAATGTGGATTACCTATGGTTATGATAATATAATTATCTGTTGTGAATCTGTGAATTATCTATCTGTGTGTATATAGATAATGTAATTGAATTGTTTTAAACTCTAAAACAACTTGGACCTGAAAGACACGCTTTGGATTTCGATGAGACCGGGATCAGGTTTCCATATTTGGATATCCGAAAACCACATCGATCCAAATTAACGATAGGTCGTGAATCTTATGTGAAGAGTGAAGACTCGAGGTATAAGGACTATTAGTCAGTATAACTCTGATGGTGATTCCATGATGAGTTTGACGGAAATAGTACTTACAGCCTCGAGATGGAGATTCACAGTGCAAGGGTTATCGTCGTTAACTCTGAGGGTGATTCCAAAATGAGTGTAACGAGATAATGCCTTCGGTTTCGTTCGAACCCGGAATGAACTTGTATGGATTGAATGCTTTCAGAACATCGTCAGGTGGACGATGAGCATACTAAGAGATGTGTTCACTAAAGGTAATCGTAGCCTCAAGCCTCATCAGCTGGGAATGGCTAAAACAGGGGAGTTGCAGCAAGTCCTCGTGGGTAGCTCCCACTGGAGAGCAAGATTTTTCCCTGTCTAGAAGTCCCTTTTTATTTGACTGTGTGGGCGGTTGGAATTGCGCACCAACAGCGGGGTTGCCTTGTCCGGAACTGTTCAGGAAGGAATGGTTCCGGCCTTGTGTTGCAGGGGTGCGGACGTACTCCTCGGTACGTTGATCTGGGCCATGTACTGTGACAGGCGGTACCCCAGTAGCCCAGCCATTGTATGGAATCCAAAATCCAATAAGTGCCAACGGTTTTGATTGTATTACCCACTTTTGTGGCTAGTAGCTGGAATTTAATCATGTAACAATTTCGGCTATTTCATATTTACTTGAAAACCCTAGACCTATTATAATATCACTGGATTTCCTATCAAATGTTTTGGTTAGCGTAAGGTAAAAACTTTTCCATGTTTATTTGTTTTTCTTAAACTCTTGGATACCCAAATTTTTACGAGTAGCCAAGGGATTCAGGTTAGCTTTGACGAATATTGGAGGAGCAATGGAGGAGGAGGCTTCTGTGTTAGATATATAGTATTCCGCTGTGTGTTCTGTATTTTCTCTGAGTTGTATTGAGTTGTAATAACAGACAGGTGTTTATAACTGTCTAGTATGTGTTGTATTATCTGTGTACTCTGATAGTGGTTGTAAACTATGTAATATTTAATGTTATTAATATAATTTATTCGTTCCGCTATTTAGATTCAGATGTGTTGTTTCTTCTTCTTCTCTTTCTTTCTCTTTTCTATCCCTTTCTTTCTTATTAGCGATGCGACTTTCTGGTGTTTGGAAGTCGAGTCGTTATTGTGGTATCAGAGCATTAGGTTGAGTGAATACCTAGGCTCTGGAGTGGTGTCTATCTTGAGAGAGCATATTTGTAATTTTAAAAATATTTATATACATTTATCTATTTCTACCTATCTGTTGGGTTACCTATTCGGGTTTTTCCAGTATAGGTTATAAAGGTAGATGAGGTAGTAGTGTTTGTAACACGATTACTACCATTGGTTGGAGTCTGATGTTTGAGGTTGGAAGTATTTCTGTCGAGACTGTAGACCTAATACCGTCTCGGATAAGCTTTGTTGTGATGAAGTATTTCATCGATCTCTGAAGGAAACCTGTTAAGGTTCGGAGTCCATATTTGAAGTGCAGAGTTTGGTGAGTATAATTTGATCTGTCAGTTGGGCAGAAGCAAGTGATGGTATTTTGATACCTCAGGATGTTGTAACTGCGTGATGAGATGCATTGACTATGGTTGTGTCCGAAGTTATTTCTGTGGAACAAGTTTTGGGAAGTAGATCCATTTCGATGTTGTGACTGGGTTCAATAGGATGTTGTGGTGTTTCTGTTTGCTTTGAAGTCCGAGTTTCTCGAAGAGCTTTGGATCAGGAAGTTTGGAATTGGTGTCAGCAATGCAACTTGGAATGTTCTGTGAGCCGACAGAGAGGTCTTAGATGAGTAGTTTTTTTTGAAGATGGAATTCTGATGAAGTGTTCACCTCCTTAAGTCGTGGCCAAAACCCTAGGTCGCGAAACTTCCATAAGTCGCGAACGACTTACTCCCCGCCTCCTCCATGTGTCGCTCGTAATTACTCCCCCCTCCATCTGTCGCGCGCGAGATAATCTAGAAGGCGCGAGCGACTTGATTTCCCCCTCCATATGCCGCGCGCGAGCTACCCTAGAAAGCAAGCGACCTATCCTTGTGTCGCGATTTATCCCTAAGTCGCAAACGACATATCTCCGGAGGGAAAGTGAAGAGGAAGGTCGCGAACGACCTTAGTTTTAAGTCGCGGCCGACTTATCATTGCCTGGGAGAAGTTTCTAGTCGCGCCCGACTTATCATTTTTAAGTCGCGGCCGACTTATCATTGCCTGGGAGAATCTTTAAGTCGCGAACGGCTTATTTCTTAAGTCGCGATGAGGAAAGGTTTCCACCATAAGTCGTTACCGAGTTTCATAAGTCGTTGCTGAGTTTCCTAAGTCGTTGCCGAGTTACTTTAAGTCGTTGATTGTATTTTTCCTTAGTCATTTGCTATGAAAACCATTTGTGTTGTAATTTTGTTAAGTCGGGAGTGTGTTGTACTATAAATAGGAGTGTATGCGTCATTTGTGAAGGGTGGAAAATTGAAAAAAAAATTGTTTGTGAAGCTTTGTGCCTCCATTGGTAGTCGAGTGTTTAACTCCCATCTCCACTTTCGGCATTCGAGTGCACTCGAATCAACGAACGTTGAAGCCAATTCGCGGAATCAAGTGCGCTTGATCAACGCTCAAGAATTATAGATCTTCCTTCACGGTATTGCGCGCGATCAACGTGTCGAAGATTGCTAAAATCCAGTATCTTTGTGATCAATGGATTTGGGCCTTACGGTATTCATCACTCCATTGATTCTTCATTGATTCATTGATTATTTCCGCTAATCGTGTGAGATCCTGGACAGATTCGATTTATATCGTCGAATTCGCTTCCCACGCTGCGTCAGTTTGGTATCAGGGCCAGATCGCAAGAAGTTTGCATTATTTGGAGACTTGGATTTCAAGAATTTGAAGTTTAGAGATCGGATTTGCAAATTGTTGAGAAGTTTGGTGTTCATCGTGTTCATCGTGAAGTTGCAACAAGTTGGGAGTTTCGATCCATCTCACTTCGGATCAAAGTTCGGAAAGTGTTTGAAATTTATTCTTGAGTTTGTTTGAAGTTCAATCATGCCTCCGAGACGAGCTCAACGTCATCGCAATATTAATGCTTTGTATGGAAGAGAAGAGGCCGATGAAATGGAACAACGAATCAACGAGAGTTTCACCGAAAAGTTGAATTAAGGAATTGGTCGTTTAGAGAGAATGATGCTTGAAATGAATCAAAATCGAAGAAGGGTTTCACCTGAATCGAGCCATGGGAGAAATAGAGTTTCACCACATTCAGATCGGGAGAGAAGAGAAGATCATGATCGTAGAAGTGTTGACAATCGTGATAGGAATGAAGACCGAAGAAGTGGTGGTGGAAGAGAGGTTGGTGGTCCTGATCGACATCGATATACTTCAAACTTTGATGAGGAGTATGATGGTGATAGGGGAAGTGTCCATTACCGAGATAGAGATCAAACACGACGACAGTATCGAGATGTAGATGATGATCGTCGATGGGAATTGGGAATGAAGATGGAGATTCCTGAATTTAAAGGTGGAATGGTTGCAGAAGAATTTTTGGACTGGTTGTCTAATGTTGAGGAGATCTTTGATTTCAAGGAGGTTCCGAAAGACCGTCGAGTGAATTTAGTTGCTACTAGGTTGAGAGGGAGAGCTATGGCGTGGTGGCAGCAAACCAAACTTACACGAGAACGGATGGGGAAGTCGAAGATTGTTGATTGGGAGAAAATGATGAAATTGATGAAGGCTACATTTTTACCTTACAACCATCAATCACTCATGTATCAGAGGTTGCAAAACTTGAGGCAAGGGACGAAGACTGTTAATGATTATGCTGACGAGTTTTATCAACTAATTGCTCGAAATGACATCATGGAGACAGAGGAACAGTTAACGGCGAGGTTTGTTGGAGGTTTGCGAATGCATATTCAGGATATGGTTAATATGTTCGATCCAAGATCTGTGGCGGAAGCACACCAAAAGGCGTTGGCTTGGGAGAAGCAGGGAAGGCGTGGAGGTGGTGTGTTTACTAATTCCAACAATCAAGTGAAGGGTATTAGTGGAAGTTCTAATGTTTCTAAACCTGTCAGTATACCCGTGATAAAGGAGGGTGAGAAGGCGAAGGTTAACAATGGTTTCAAATGCTACAATTGCCAGGAAATGGGTCATAAGAGCAACGAATGTCCAAAGCCAAAGAAGAGAACGATGATAGTTGAAGATGCTGTTGAAGGTGAAGATAGTCCAGTTGAGGAGAATGAACAGGATATCGCGTCAGGAGATGAAGGGTGTAATCTAATGATGAGAAGGTCTTGTTTAACACCCAAACAAGAGGATGAGGCTAGTTGGTTGAGGAGCAACATTTTTCAATCTACATGCACTATTCTGGGAAAAGTTTGTAAATTTGTGATTGATGCAGGAAGTTGTGACAATATTATCTCTACTGAAGCTGTGAGGAAGCTGAAGTTGAAGACGGAGAAACACCCTAATCCTTACAAACTAGCATGGCTGAGAAAAGGAGGAGAGGTGAAGGTGGATAGGCGAGTTCGAGTTCCATTTTCTATTGGGAAGAAATATAAAGACGAGATTTGGTGTGATGTAGTTGAGATGGATGTTTGTCATTTGCTTTTGGGAAGACAGTGGCAGTATGATCGAGCAGTGCAGCATGACGGTCGAACCAATAGCTATAGTATTGCGTTTGAAGGCGTTAAAATTATTTTAGTTCCAAAGAAGAGACAATAGGAAGAGAGTAAATCTGAGGAGATTGAGGAGCTGAAAACTTTATTGACTTTGAAAGAATTTGTTGAAGAAGTAGAGGAGAGTCCCGAAGTGTTTTTGTTGATTGGACATGAAGCTACTGAATCAATTGAAGTTCCAGAGGAAGTGAAGACGGTATTGGAAGAATTCAGTGACGTGTTTCCGGAGGAGTTGCCAAACGAATTACCGCCGTTGAGGGATATTCAGCATCAAATTGATCTTGTGCCAGGGTCAGTGTTACCTCACAGGCCACATTACCGGATGAGTCCGAAGGAGCATGAAGAACTGAGAAAGCAAGTGGAGGAGTTGTTAGAACAAGGGCGTATCCAGGAGAGTTTGAGTCCATGTGTCGTGCCAGCCTTATTGGTACCGAAGAAATATGGAACGTGGAGGATGTGTACGGATAGTCGGGCTCTAAACAAGATCACTGTGAGATACAGATTTCCTACGCCGAGGTTTGATGATTTGATTGATCAATTAAGTGGGGCTGTTGTGTTTTCCAAGATAGACCTGAAGAGTGGATACCATCAAATTCATATTAGACCGGGTGATGAGTGGAAGACTGCTTTTAAAACTAGGGAGGGTTTATACGAATGGTTGGTTATGCCATTTGGTTTGTCAAATGCTCCTAGAACTTTCATGAGAGTGATGAACCAGATTTTTAGACCATTTGTTGGGAAGTTCGTGGTGGTTTACTTTGATGATATTCTGATTTATAGTGGGAGTACGGAAGAACACATCCAGCATTTGCGAGAAGTATTGTTGATTCCACGACAAGAGCAATTTTATGCAGCAACAAAGAAATGCGTGTTTATGACGGACAGAGTTTTATTCCTGTGGTATGTTCTGTCAAAGGAAGGTATTCAAGTGGATGAAAATAAAGTGGAAGCTGTCAGGAGTTGGCCACAACCGAAGACAATTACTGAAGTGCGAAGTTTTCATGGCTTGGTGTCTTTTTATCGAAGATTCATTCCACACTTTAACAGTGTGATGGCACCAGTAACCGATTGCATGAAAGGAAAGAAGTTTGTATGGTCAGAGGAAGCAGGGGTTGCCTTTGAGAAGATCAAGACACTCTTGACGACAGCGCCAATTCTGGTACTGCCGAATTTTCAGTTGTTGTTTGAATTGCATATTGATGCTTCGAAAGTGGGAATTGGTGGAGTATTGAGCCAGAACGGAAGACCAGCTGCTTATTTCAGTGAAAAATTATCTGGAGCCAAGATGAGATATAGTACTTATGATGTAGAGTTTTACGCAATTGTTCAAGCCGTAAAACACTGGCGACGTTACTTATTTCAGAAGGAGTTTGTTCTTTACACTGATCATGAGGCATTGAAACATCTACAAGTGCAGGACAAGATTTCATCGAGACATGCTTCGTGGGTAGCATATCTACAACAATTTACTTTCGTTGTAAAACACAAATCAGGGGTAACAAATCGTGTAGCGGATGCTTTAAGCAGAAGAAATCACTTGTTGACAACGTTGAAGGTTGAAGTAACAGGATTCGAATTATTGCCAGAGTTGTTTGAGGAGGATCCGTACTTTGCAAAGTTTATTGAGAAAGTTAAGGATGGGAATACTGATGAATTTGTGTTGGTTGATGGATTCTTGTTCAAGGGAAATCGTTTATGCATACCAGACTGCAGCTTGAGAATGAAGATTATCAAAGAGTTACATGAAGAAGGCCATGTAGGCAGAGATCGTACATTGCAGTTAATTTCTCAGTCTTATTTTTGGCCGTCAATGAGGAAAGAAGTAGATATATTTTGGAAAGATGTCATATCTGTCAGGTTTCGAAAGGAACAACCACGAATGCGGGATTATATATGTCGTTACCTGTGCCTACTAAACCATGGATTGATATTAGTATGGATTTTGTTTTGGGTCTGCCTAGAACTAAAAGAGGAAATGATTCCATATTTGTTGTGGTGGACAGGTTTTCAAAGATGGCACATTTTATAGCTTGTAAGAAGACAGCTGATGCCGTCCGAGTTGCTCAATTATTCTTTAAAGAGGTGTATCGATTGCATGGTTTGCCAGAATCTATTGTATCTGATCGAGATAGTAGATTTCTAAGCCATTTTTGGTTAAGTTTGTGGAAGATGGTTGGAACGAAGCTGAATTTTAGCAGCACGTACCATCCGCAGACAGATGGGCAAACAGAGGTGGTGAATAGATCATTAGGAAATTTGTTACGATGTCTTGTGAAAGGCAATTTGAAGAGTTGGGATTTGAAGTTGTGTCAAGCTGAATTTGCTCACAATCATGCAATTAACCGAAGTACAGGTTTCAGTCCATTTCAGATTGTATATTCAAGCTTACCAAAGGGGCCGTTGGATTTGACAATAGTGCCACAACCGAAAGGGACAGTTAAGCACGCTGCTAATTTTGTTCATGGGTTGACAGAATGCCATAGAATCGTTCAGGAGCGATTGGGGAAGACAAATGAGAAGTATAAACAAATGGCGGATAAGAAACGAAGAAGAGTTGTCTTCAAAGAGGGAGAATTTGTATGTGCCGTTTTAACGAAAGATCGTTTTCCAGTTGGAACTTACAACAAGTTGAAAGCATGAAAAATTGGTCCAGTAGAAATCTTGAAGAGGATCAATGATAATGCGTATCGTTTAAGATTGCCGGAAAATATTCATACTTCTGATGTTTTCAATGTCAAACACTTAATTCCGTATTATGACGAGGAACTTGTCGAGGGTGTGAATTCGAGGACGAATTCCTTCCAACAAGGGGAGGATGATGAAGCGTTCACCTCCTTAAGTCGTGGCCAAAACCCTAGGTCGTGAAACTTCCATAAGTCGCGAACGACTTACTCCCCGTCTCCTCCATGTGTCGCTCGTAATTACTCCCCCCTCCATCCGTCGCGCGCGAGATAATCCAGAAGGCGCGAGCGACTTGATTTCCCCCTCCATATGCCGCGCGCGAGCTACCCTAGAAAGCAAGCGACCTATCCTTGTGTCGCGATTTATCCCTAAGTCGCGAACGACATATCTCTGGAAGGAAAGTGAAGAGGAAGGTCGCGAACGACCTTAGTTTTAAGTCGCGGCCGACTTATCATTTCCTGGGAGAAGTTTCAAGTCGCGGCCGACTTATCATTTTTAAGTCGCGGCCGACTTATCATTTTTAAGTCGTGCCGACTTATCATTGCCTAGGAGAATCTTTAAGTCGCGAACGGCTTATTTCTTAAGTCTCGATGAGGAAAGGTTTCCACCATAAGTCGTTACCGAGTTTCATAAGTCGTTGCCGAGTTTCCTAAGTCGTTGCCAAGTTACTTTAAGTCGTTGATTGTATTTTTCCTAAGTCGTTTGCTATGAAAACCATTTGTGTTGTAATTTTGTTAAGTCGGGAGTGTGTTGTACTATAAATAGGAGTGTATGCGTCATTTGTAAAGGGTGGAAATTTGAATAAAATTTTGTTTGTGAAGCTTTGTGCCTCCATTGGTAGTCGAGTGTTTAACTCCTATCTCCACTTTCGGCATTCGAGTGCGCTCGAATCAACGAACGTTGAAGCCAATTCGTGGAATCAAGTGCGCTTGATCAATGCTCAAGAATTGTAGATCTTCCTTCACGGTATCGCGTGCGATCAACGTGTCGAAGATTGCTAAAATCCGGTATCTTCGCGATCAACGGATTTGGGCCTTACGGTATTCATCACTCCATCGATTCTTCATTGATTCACCGATTATTTCCGCTAATCGTATGAGATCCTGGACGGATTCGATTTATATCGTCGAATTCGCTTCCCACGCTGCGTCAAATTCAGAAGCTACAGAGTGAATCCTTTTCTTCAATGGATTGACTAGACCAGTGTAAGCTGTTTTGTTTGGTAAAGACAGGACAGTTTTCTTTGGAAATTTATCTGGGTTGATTGCAAAAGTGACTTGCGATTGTTTGAGTATTCTCTTGGATGGTTGGAGATTTTCTGGATGTCTTCTGGGGAAGTCAGAGGTTTGTTCGCATCTGGAGATTGAGTTTTCTTATCTACTAGTATTCCAGGAGGGGAACCGGTGGTTCTGTTTAGTTGGAAATTGATTCCTAGAGATGGAGTTTGATGAAGCAACTCAGGTTTCGAAGGAATTTCTGAGTTTTCTTTATGGATCTGTAGAACTATATTTCTAGGAAGTGATGTCTAGTATGTGCTCGTGTTTTTCATCAGCATTTTCTTATCTACTTCGGATCAGAGTTGTGCAGCGGAAGCAGTTCGGAAGTGTTTCTGATTGTCTTTTCTGGATTAGGAGAAGTTTGTAGTCTTCTGCTGGTTATGGTGTAGAGTTATGTTTTTGGTTTTGAATGATCTTGAGGGGATCATTGTGTTGAGTTGTTTCTGGTTCTAATTGTTTCTATAGAAATCAGCAATGGGTTGAGTTGATCAGCTTGAATGTTGGCAACCCAGGATCTTCCGAAGACTTTTGTGGATAAGGGACGAAGGAATTTGGAATTTGAAGTTGAAGACTTCGTTGTTGCTAGAGTTTTCTCTGGTCAAAGGAGCTATAAGTTTTGAGTAAGACTGGAAAGCTAGCTCTGAGATGTTTGAATCTCATCTGTGTTTTGGTTGGATCAGTGTTTAGTTTCAGGATTGAATTTCCAGTTTGGATAACTAGGATTCGATGAGTTTCACGTATCTCTGAGGGAGTACGTGAATGGTCTATCTCTGCTTTTGGAACCAGCAGTTACAAAGGTTGGTTGTTGAGTCAGACTCGTCTGTAGCCTGATATGCTATCTAGTTCTGTAGATCAAGATGAGTAGGAGCTCCATAGCTTAGTTGTATTGATTGTTTGGAATCTATAGAGCGAGTATCCTGATATTTATGCCGGGGAAACTCGTTGAAGTTCTATCCAGAATTTTTCTGGATAATTAGATTTGTTTGATTGGGTGAATTGATTGCTATGGTTGTTAGCATATCATTGGTATATGCTTATGGTTTAAAGTTAAATCTTTAAATAGATTATTAAATTCCCTTTGTTTTAAATTTCGGGGACGAAATTCTTTTAAGGGGGAGGAATGAGATGACCTGGAATTTTGAAACAAAATTAATTTAATAATCTAAATTAAAATTTAAATTGATTTGATAATTTTGTTAATAAAGTTTGAATTAATTTAATAATCCAATAAAATAAATAGTTAAATTGATAGATTTTATCTTTTTAAATCTAATAAATAGTTTTCTATTTATAATGTATATAGGATATATATATATTTAAAATAGATATTGTTTTAATCTATAAAATAAATAAATCCTGTTTTTTGTAAAATATCTATCTTTAATAAAAATTGGGAATTTTGATTTTTATTTAAAAGTTAAACTTTTAAAAAGTTAATTAATTAATAAGATATGATTTTAAATTGATAAGATAAAAATTTAATTTGTTTAAATTAATTATTTGATATTAAGTTTTTAAAGGTATATAAAAAATAACAATATGATTTTAAATGCCTAAGGTAAAATATTATAATGATTTATAATATGTTTAACTCAAGTTTAAATTTAAATAAATAACAACAAGGTTTATTTTGATTTCTTGAAAATATAGTTGGATAAAGTAAATAATTTATTAATAAAGAAACAATTTCTTTTAATAAGTTATTTATGGTTATCAAATTTTGTTATTTTTAAAATAAAATAATACATTGTTTTAACAAATAATTTTTTAATAAAAATAATTGTTTTTCAAAAATTTAATTGTGTAGTTATATTTGTAAATAAACTGGATTTCAAAATTTAATTTGAACTTGAATTCAAAACCTTTTAAAGTTTAAAGTATAAATATTTTTAAATTGTTTTGATTTTAAAATAATTGTATAAGCTTCATTTTATAAATTTAATTGGATTTATTCATTTTAAATTTTATCTACATGTAAATAAATGCATGTTAGCTAATTAATTAAATATATCTTATATTAAACATCTAATTAAAATACAAGTTAACTAAATTATAGCTTATTAACATTAAAAACAAGTGTAAACATTTTAGAAAACTTAAATTAACATGTGTTAAAATAATAAACAAAGTAAGTGACAAGTGTTAATTTCTTTTACAAGTGTCAAGATTTAATTTAGCTTTTTTTTCAGTTTTTATACAAACAAATCCTCTTTCTTTTTTTTTCTTTTCTAAATCAACTTGAGAGCAAAGAGAATCTGAAATCATCCTCAAGGAAATCCTGTAACAATTCTCAGTGAATTTCCAAAACCCTTCAACAAATTCTCAAAGCAATTCCTAAAAACTGTAATCAATTCACTCATATCAAAATTCAAAGCTTATCAGTTAACTTTCAAAGTAATCCTGTAAATCTGAACTCCTATAACCAAATGCAAGACAAAAACCAGTAATTTCAATCTGAAGCCTGCATCATTTAGCATTTGGAATGCAAGCAACTACAGTTTTAAATTAAAAAGAAGCAAGCATGCCACTTTAAAAATAAATTCCATAGCAATTCAAGTTCCTGAGTCAAAAGACTTTCAAATGAAGGCTGTTTTCAAAAGAATTGGAGGCTCTGTCTTCTAATCTATTAAAAAGAGGTAAGTAACATCCTTTTTAGTGAAATTTAAGTATTTTAAAATGTTGCTTGATGATTTCCATGATTAAATGTGAATGATATATGTATTTATATCAGTTGTTTTCTGTAAAATGGATGATAACTTGATCATGCTATGTCCTCTGTATTTTATTCCCAGGTGCATGAATCTGTTCAAACCCCATCATCACATAATATAATATATGTTAGTGTTTAAGGTTCATACAAATGTGTTTGTTGAATCAGGAATCAAAGTTTAAATTTTGTTCAAGTTAAATAAAAAAAAAGAATTTGAATTGTCTCTGAAACTCAGGTTAACAGGGCCAATTTGTATATAAGTGAAATACCAAACATACCGATTCACTATTTCAGGAATAAAATCAAAAACATTATTCAAAATCATGATTTTTAAAACTAAATTCACAGTTTTTAAAACTAGATTTAACAGGCAGTCCTGCGTTGAACTTAAAAGGGGAATTTTGGGTTTTTGGGTGATCTAGGCAATTTGAGGTGTCGGGGTTCGTCTGGTAGGTGGAGGAGTAGTCACTGATGCCGGAAAAAATATTGGGTGGCATTGCAGTTCATCGTGGTGGCTGCGGTGATGAGATTTTGCCAGTAGCCCTAGTTTAAACTAGGCCTCTTGTTTGAGTCAGAACTACTTGTAGGTATGATCGAGTTGAACGGGGTTTTAGGGGTTGATAGTTTGGTCGTAGGTGAGTCTGTGGCCGGTGGTGGAAGATCTCCGCTGGTCGAAGGATGGGTGTTGAAGAGATGACAGGTTTGGAATTGGTTTTGGCTTTCTGTTTCCGGGTTTTGGGAATGCAACTCAAATTCAAATTCGAGTTGAACAGGAGCGAGGTGATGATCGTATGGGACTGTGAGGATGGTCGTTGATGATTAGAGGTCATCGGAGAAGGATGATGATGGCCGGAGGCACGGTGCAAGTGCACCGTGCACTTTTTGGTCTGATGTTTTTCTGGGTATTGAAGTATTATTGAACTCGAGTATTACTCGAGTGTTTGCTGTGTTTTGCCCGAAGAAATGGGTCTGATGACTCGAAGCATTATTATGTTAGCTCGGGTATTTGTAGTATTACAGTTTTTCTGCAAAACTGTCTATAGTTTTGAATCTAAATCAAAATTTAAATGAATTTCAAGTTGTAGTGATAAGATTTAAACAAGTTTAAATCAGTAGTATGTATTATAGTTTCAAATAGTTTTGAAATCTTATAATTTTTTAAATTTGAAAGTGGTTTCCGGTATAAAAATAATAATAATAAAAAGAAGAAGAAAACCTGGCAGTTTTCTGAAAATTAAATTTCATTTTGAAATCTGAAAGCTAATTTAAAACAGCAGTTTGAATTTCAAGTTTAATTTTAGTTTTCTTAAGGCTTTTGAATCTTCAGGTTTTTTTAAAAAATGGAATTTGAATTTTAAATAAAGATTTTAAAATCAAGGTTTAAATCAAAAAGTTTAATTCAAATGATTTAAATAAGGATTGGGTTCAAGTGTATTGAATTTAAAATCTGGATATTTGAATAAGTTTTAAAATTTTGAATGTTTCAAACAAGTTTAATTTAAATTGTTTATTAGAGTTAAATTTTTTTCAAACAAATATTTAAGCTTGATTTTCCTTTCGAATGAAGACATTATAAAAAGTTTTCAAAAGGAAGTTAAGTGATTTGTTAACTTGAATTTGAAATTTAAATGGTAATGTACTTTAACTAAATTAAGCAAATTAGTTAAAGACTTATCCTATATAAGTTTTAATTATAAGTAATAAATGTTATTTACATTTATTTTGAAGGGATTATAAATGAAATTTAAATTGGTTAATGCTTAAATAAATATCATTTTTAATTTTAGATTAAAAATGAAACTTGAATTTAAATTTAAAAATGCAATGTTCTAAGTACACTTTAATATAAATGAAATTATTAATAAGGAATGGTTTATCTTAGAAATTATTAAGATACTAAAATAATTAAATAAACAAAATAATTAAGGAATGACTTATTTATTTATAATTAATAATTTGAATTAATTTAAATTAGAGAATAATTAGGAAGTAAATTAGGAAAAGTAATTAAAGAAAGATGAATAGTTAATGAAGGTCATTAACTAAGAATTATTTAGTAATGAATTAATATGATTAATTTTTAATGATTAATTAGATTAATTAATTAATGATAATAAATTGTGAAATTTATTTAAGTTTAATTACTAAAGAAAAATAATTAAGACATTAATTACTTAATGTAATTAATGGAGTTTATTGAGATTGGTTTAAATTAATTAATTAAGTTTAATTAATTTTAAACATTGGATTTGATAATAATTACTTGATGTAATTAATGAAGTAAAATTATCCAGTGAAGTAATTAAAGATAATTACTGGATGTAGTTAGTGGATGATGTTGGGATTATGAATATAATTTGGATTAAATTATTTTGTGTAATTAATCAAGGGATTAATTAAAGGAAATAATTTAAAAAGTAATTAATTTGATAAGTAATTAAGGGTAGATAGTTACAAACTGAGATTAATCAAAGATGATTAATAATTATGGTTTAAGTAAGATTAATTACCGAGGTAATTAATTTAATTTGAGTAATTAATTAAGTATAATTAAGGATCATCAATTAATATAATTAATGATGTAATTAAGATTGATTAATTAAGATTAATTAATCAATAATAAGTGATTAAGTGTAATTAATTAATTGTAATTAATTAAGGTTTAATGTAATTAATTATAGTTAATTATTTAATAAAGTAATTAAAGGTTAATTATTGTATTTGGTTCAGAGTAATTAATTTTGTGAAATTAATTGAAGTATAATTAATCAAGGTTGATTAATTAAGATGATAAATTAGAGGTTAGTCAATTAATTAATTTGTAATTAATTAATGGTGATGTAAGCAAGATTTATATTGATGCAAGTAATGAATTTAATTCATTTTAAATTAATTAAAGATGATGTAATTAATTTAATTCATTTTAAATTAATTATAGGTAGTATGATTATAGGTCATTGCTTATGAATGGATGATATAGTTGCCTTGAATGGTTTAAACCACAGTTATGAGATTAGTAATGTTGAGTGATATGGATGCATTGGTTGCATTGTGATAATGATATGGATTGTCTTTTGATAATGATAATGTGGATTATCTATGCTTATGATAATGATAATTATCTGTTGTGAATCTGTAAATTATCTATCTGTGTGTATATAGATAATGTAATTGAATTGTTTTAAATCTAAAACAACTTGGACCTAAAAACACGCTTTGGATTTCGATGAGACCGGGATCGGGTTTTCATATTTGGATATCCGAAAACCACATCGATCCAAATTAACGATAGGTCGTGAATCTTATGTGAAGAGTGAAGACTCGAGGTGTAAGGACTATTAGTCAGTATAACTCTGAGGGTGATTCCGTGATGAGTTTGACGGAAATAGTACTTATAGGCTCGAGATGGTGATTCAGAGTGCAAGGGTTATCATCGTTAACTCTGAGGGTGATTCCAAAATGAGTGTAACGAGATAATGCCTTCGGTTTCGTTCGAACCCAGAACGAACTTGAATGGATTGAATGCTTCCAGAACATCGTCAGGTGGAAGATGAGCATTCTAAGAGATGTGTTCTCTAAAGGTAATCATAGCCTCCAGCCTCATCAACCGGGAATGGCTAAAACCGAGAAGGTGCAGCAAGGCTTCGTGGGTAGCTCCCACCGGAGAGTAAGATTTTCCCCTGTCTAGAAGTTCCTTTTTATTCGGCTGTGTGGGCGGTTGGAATTGCGCACCAACTGCGGGGTTGTCTTGTTCGAAACTGTTTAGTAAGGAATGATTCTGGCCTTGTGTTGCAGGGGAGTGGGCGTACTCCTCGGTACGTTGATCTAGGCCACGTACTGTGACGGGCGGTACCCCAGTAGCCCAGCCATTGTATGGAATCCAAAATCCAATAAGTGCCAATGGTTTTGATTGTATTACACACTTTTGTGGCTAGTAGCTGGAATTTAATCATGTAACAATTTCGGCTATTTCATTTTTACTTGAAAACCCTAGACCTATTATAATATCACTGGATTTCCTATCAAATGTTTTGGTTAGCGTAAGGTAAAAACTTTTCCAAGTTTATGTGTGGGAAGTCTTACGTGATACCTTTCCTTTTCAAAAGGTTTTTGAAAGTTAAGCAGCTTTAACCTGTTACTCACACCAGACCCATGTCTGACCCGGAGTTATTTTTTGTTTTTCTTAAACTCTTGGGTACTCAAATTTTTACGAGTAGCCAAGGGATTCAGGTTAGCTTTGACGAATATTGGAGGAGCAATGGAGCAGGAGGCTTCTGTGTTAGATATATAGTATTCCGCTGTGTGTTCTATGTTGTCTCTGAGTTGTATTGAGTTGTAATAACTAGACAGGTGTTTATAACTGTCTAGTATGTGTTGTATTATCTGTGCTCTGATAGTGGTTGTAAACTATGTAATATTTTATGTTATTAATATAATTTATTCGTTCCGCTGTTTAGATTCTAATGTGTTGTTTCTTCTTCTTCTCTTTCTTTCTCTTTTATATCCCTTTCTTTCTTATTAGCGATGCGACTTTCTGTTGTTTGGAAGTCGGGTCGTTACAGTGATATCAGAGCATTAGGTTGAGTGAATACCTAGGCTCTGGAGTGGTGTCTATCTTGAGAGAGCGTATTTGTAATTTTAAAAATATTTATATATATTTATCTATTTCTACCAATCTGTTGGGTTACCTGTTCAGGTTTTTCCAATATAGGTTATAAAGGTAGATGAGGTAGTAGTGTTTGTAACACGATTACTACCATTGGTTGGAGTCTGATGTTTGAGGTTGGAAGTATTTCTGTCGAGACTGTAGACCTAATACCGTCTCGAGTAAGCTTTTTTGTGATGAAGTATTTCATCGATCTCTGAAGGAAACCTGCTAAGGTTCGGAGTCCATCTTTGAAGTGCAGAGTTTGGTGAGTAGAATTTGATCTGTCAGTTGGACAGAAGCAAATGATGGTATTTTGATACCTTAGGAAGTTGTAACTGCATGATGAGATGCATCGACTATGGTTGTGTCCGAAGATATTTCTTTGGAACAAGTTTTGGGAAGTAGATCCATTTCGATGTTGTGACTGGATTCAGCAGGATGATGTGGTGTTTCTGTTTGCTTTGAAGTCCGAGTTTCTCGAAGAGCTTTGGATTAGGAAGTTTGGAATTGGTGTCAGCAATGCAACTTGGAATGTTCTGTGAGCCAACAGAGAGATCTTAGCTGAGTAGTTTTTTCTGAAGATAGAATTCAGAAGCTGCAGAGTGAATCCTTTTCTTTAATGGATTGACTAGACCAGTGTAAGCTGTTTTGTTTGGTAAAGAGAGGATAGTTTTCTTTGGAAATTTATCTGGGTTGATCGCAAAAGTGACTTGCGATTGTTTGAGTATTCTCTTGGATGGTTGGGGATTTTCTGGATGTCTTCTGGGGAAGTCAGAGGTTTGTTCGCATCTGGAGGTCGAGTTTTCTTATCGACTAGTATTCTAAGAGGGGAACCGGTGGTTCTGTTTAGTTGGAAAATGATTCCTAGAGATGGAGTTTGATGAAGCAACTTAGGTTTCGGAGGATTTTTTGAGTTTTCTTTATGGATCTGTAGAACTATATTTCTGGGAAGTGATGTCCAGTATGTGATCGTGTTTTTCATCGGCATTTTCTTATCTACTTCGGATCTGAGTTTTGCAACTGAAGTAGTTCGGAAGTGTTTCTGATTGTCTTTTACGGATTAGGAGAAGTTTGTAGTCTTCTGCTGGTTATGGTGTCGAGTTGTGTTTTTGGTTTTGATTGATCTTGAGGAGATTATTGTGTTGAGTTGTTTCTGGTTCTGATTGTTTCTAGAGAAATCAGCAAGGGGTTGAGCTGATCAGTTTGAATGTTGGCAACCCAGGATCGTCCGAAGACTTTTGTGGATAAGGGACGGAGGAATTTGGAATTCGAAGTTGGAGACATCGTTGTTGCTGGAGTTTTCTCTGGTCAAAGAAGCTATAAGTTTTGAGTAAGACTGGAAAGCTAGCTCCGAGATGTTTGGATCTCATCTGTGTTTTGGTTGGATCAGTGTTTGGTTTCAGGATTGAATTGCCAGTTTGGATAACTGGGATTCTATGAGTTTCACGTATCTCTGAGGGAGTACGTGAATGGTCTATCTCTGGTTTTGGAACCCGAAGTTATAAAGGTTGGTTGTTGAGTCAGACTCGTCTGTAGCCTGATATGCTATCTAGTTCTGTAGATCTAGATGAGTAGGAGCTCCATAGCTTAGTAGTATTGATTGTTTGGAATCTATAGAGCGAGTATCCTGATATTTATGCCGGGGAAACTCGTTGAAGTTCTATCCAGAATTTTTCTGGATAATTAGATTTGTTTGATTGGGTGAATTGATTGCCATGGTTGTTAGCATATCATTGGTATATGCTTGTGTTTTAAAGTTAAATCTTTAAATAGATTATTAAATTGCCTTTGTTTTAAATTTCGGGGACGAAATTCTTTTAAGGGGGAGGAATGTGATGACCCGGAATTTTGAAACAAAATCAATTTAATAATCTGAATTAAAAATTAAATTGATTTGATAATTTTGTTAATAAAGTTTGAATTAATTTAATAATCCAATAAAACAAATAGTTAAATTGAAATATTTTATCTTTTTAAATCTAATAAATTGTTTTCTATTTATAATGTATATAGGATATGTATATATTGAAAATAGATATTGTTTTAATCTAATAAATAAATCATGTTTTCTATAAAATATATATCTTTAATAAAAATTAGGAATTTTGATTTTTTTTTTTTAAAGTTAAACTTTTAAAAAGTTAATTAATTAATAAGATATGATTTTAAATTGATAAGATAAAAATTTAATTTGTTTAAATTAATTTATTTGATATTAAGTTTTTAAAGGTATATAAAAAAATAACAATATGATTTTAAATACCTAAGGTAAAATATTGGAATGATTTAAATTATGTTTAATTCAAGTTTAAATTTAAATAGATAACAATAAAGTTTATTTTGATTTCTTGAAAATATAGTTGGATAAAATAAATAATTTATTAATAAAGAAACAATTTCTTCTAATAAGTTATTTATGGTTATCAAATTTCGTTACTTTTAAAATATAATAATACATTGTTTTAACAAATAAATTTTTTATAAAAATAATTTTTTTTCAAAAATTTAATTGTGTGGTTATATCTATAAATAAACTGGATTTCAAAATTTGATTTGAACTTGAATTCAAAAGCTTTTAAAATTTAAAGTACAAATATTTTTAATTTGTTTTGATTTTAAAATAATTGTATAAGCTTCATTTTATAAATTTAATTGGATTTATTCATTTTAAATTTATCTACATGTAAATAAATGCATGTCAGCTAATTAATTAAATATATCTTATATTAAACATCTAATTAAAATACAAGTTAACTAAATTATAGATTATTAACATTAAAAACAAGTTTAAACTTTTTAGAAAACTTAAATTAACATGTGTTAAAATAATAAACAAAGTAAGTGACAAATGTTAATTTCTTTTACAAGTGTCAAGATTTAATTTAGCTTTTTCTTTTATTTTTTCCAGTTTTTATACAAACAAATCCTCTTTCTTTTTTTTTCTTTTCTAAATCAACTTGAGAGCAAAGAGAATCTAAAATCATCAAAGAAATCCTGTAACAATTCTCAGTGAACTTCCAAAACCCTTCAACAAATTATCAAAGCAATTCCTAAAAACTGTAATTAATTCACTCATATCAAAATTCAAAGCCTATAAGTTAACTTTCAAAGTAACCCTGTAAATCTGAACTCCTGTAACCAAATGCAAAACAAAAACCAGCAATTTCAATCTGAAGTCTGCATCATTTAGCATTTGGAATGCAAGCAAATACAGTTTCAAATTAAAAAGAAGAAAGCATGCCACTTTAAAAATAAGTTAGATAGCAATTCAAGTTCCTGAGTCAAAAGACTTTCAAATGAAGGCTGTTTTCAAAAGAATTGGATGCTCTATCTTCTTATCTATAAAAAAAGGTGAGTAACATCCTTTTTAATGAAATATAAGTATTTTAAAATGTTGCTTGATGATTTCCATGATTAAGTGTGAATGATATATATATATATATATATATATATATATATATATATATCAGTTGTTTTCTGTAAAATGGATGATAACTTGATCATGCTATGTAGGTGGAGGAGTAGTCACTGATGCCGGGAAAAATATTGGGTGGCGTTGCATTTCATCGTGGTGGCTGCGGTGATGAGATTTTGCCAGTAGCCCTAGTTTAAACTAGGCCTCTTGTTTGAGTCAGAACTACCTGTAGGTATGATCGAGTTGAACGGGTTTTAGGGGTTGATAGTTTGGTCGTAGGTGAGTCTGTGGCCGGTGGTGGAAGATCTTCGAAAGTCGGAGGATGGGTGTTGATGAGATGATAGGTTTGGAATTGGTTTTGGCTTTCTGTTTCCGAGTTTTGGGAATGTAACTCGAATTCAAATTCGAGTTGAATAGGAGCGAGGTGATGATCGTATGGGACTGTGAGGATGGTCGTTGATGATTGGAGGTCACCGGAGACGGATGATGATGGCCGGAGGCACGGTGCACGTGCACCATGCACTATTTGGCCTGATGTTTTTCTAGGTATGGAAGTATTATTGAACTCGAGTGTTTGCTGTGTTTTGCCCGAAGAAATGGGTCTGATGACTCGAAGCATTATTATGTTAGCTCGGGTATTTGTAGTATTACAGTTTTTCTGCAAAACTGTGTGTAGTTTTGAATCTAAATCAAAATTTAAATGAATTTCAAGTTGTAGTGATAAGATTTAAACATGTTTAAATCAGTAGTATGTATTATAGTTTCAAATAGTTTTGAAATATTATAAGTTTTTAAATTTGAAAGTGGTTTACAGTTTAAAAAAAACAAGAAAAAGAAGAAAACCTGGCAGTTTTCTAAAAATTAAATTTCATTTTGAAATCTGAAAGCTAATTTAAAACACCAGTTTGAATTTCAATTTTAAGTTCAGTTTTCTTAAGGCTTTTGAATCTTCAGGTTTTAAAAAAAATGGAATTTGAATTTTAAAAAAAGATTTTAAAATCAAGGTTTAAATCAAAAGGTTTAATTCAAATGATTTAAATACGGAATGGGTTCAAGTGTATTGAATTTAAAATCTGGATATTTGAATAAGTTTCAAAATTTTGAATGTTTCAAACAAGTTTAATTTAAATTGTTTGTTAGAGATAAATTTGTTTTCAAACAAATATTTAAGCTTGATTTTCCTTTTGAATGAAGACATTATAAAAGTTTTTAAAAGGAAGTTAAGTTATTTGTTAACTTGAATTTGAAATTTAAATGGTAATGTATTTTAAACTAAATTAAGAAAATTAGTTAAAGACTTATCTTATATAAGTTTTAACTATATGTAATAAATGTTATTTACATTTATTTTGAAGGGATTATAAATGAAATTTAAACTGGTTAATGCTTAAATAAATATCATTTTGAATTTTAGATTAAAAATGAAACTTGAATTTAAATTTAAAAATGCGATGTTCTAAGTACACTTTAATATAAATGAAATTATTAATAAGGAATGGTTTATCTTAGAAATTATTAAGATATTAAAATAATTAAATAAATAAGATAATTAAGGAATGACTAATTTGTTTAATTTATAATTAATAATTTGAATTAATTTAAATTAGAGATTAATTAAGAAGTAACTTAGGAAAAGTAATTAAAGAAAGATGAATAGTTAATGAAGGCCATTAACTAAGAATTATTTAGTAATGAATTAATATGATTAGTTTTTAATGATTAATTAGATTAATTAATTAATGATAATAAATTGTGAAATTTATTTAAGTTTAATTACTAAAGAAAAATAATTAAGATGTTAATTACTTAATGTAATTAATGGAGTTTATTGAGATTGGTTTAAATTAATTAATTAAGTTTAATTAATTTTAAACATTGGATTTGATAATGATTGCTTGCTGTAATTAATGAAGTAAAATTACTCAGTGAAGTAATTAAAGATAATTACTGGATGTAATTAGTGGATGATGTTGGTATTGTGAATATAATTTGGATTAAATTATTTTGTGTAATTAATCAAGGGATTAATTAAAGGAATTAATTTAAGAAGTAATTAATTTGATAAGTAATTAAGGGTAGTTAATTACAGATTGAGATTAATCAAAGGTGATTAATAATTATGGTTTAAGTAAGATTAATTACTGAGGTAATCAATTTAATTGAGTAATTAATTAAGTATAATTAAGGGTCATCAATTAATATAATTAATGATGTAATTAAGATTGATTAATTAAAATTAATTAATCAATAATAAGTAATTAAGTGTAATTAATTAATTGTAATTAATTAAGGTTTAATGTAATTAGTTATAGTCAATTAATTAATAAAGTAATTAAAGGTTATTTATTGTATTTGGTTCAGAGTAATTAATTTTGTGAAATTATTTGAAGTATAATTAATCAAGGTTGATTAATTAAGATGATAAATTAGAGGTTAGTTAATTAATTAATTTTTAATTAATTAATGGTGATGTAAGCAAGATTTATATTGATGTAAGTAATTAATTTAATTCATTTTAAATTAATTAAAGATGATGTAATTAATTTAATTCATTTTAAATTAATTATAGATAGTATGATTATAGGTCATTGCTTATGAGTGGATGATATAGTTTCCTTGGATGGTTTAAATCACAGTTATGAGATTGGTAATGTTGAGTGATATGGATGCATTGGTTGCATTGTGATAATGATATGGATTATCTTTTGATAATGATAATGTGGATTATCTATGGTTATGATAATGATAATTATCTGTTGTGAATCTGTGAATTATCTATCTGTGTATATAGATAATGTAATTGAATTGTTTTAAACTATAAAACAACTTGGACCTAAAAGACACGCTTTGGATTTCGATGAGACCGGGATCGGGTTTCCATATTTGGATATCCGAAAACCACATCGATCCAAATTAACGATAGGTCGTGAATCTTATGTGAATAGTGAAGAATCGAGGTGTAAGGACTATTAGTCAGTATAACTCTGAGGGTGATTCCGTGATGAGTTTGACAGATATAGTACTTACAGGCTCGAGATGGAGATTCAGAGTGCAAGGGTTATCGTCGTTAACTCTGAGGGCGATTCCAAAATGAGTGTAACGAGATAATGCCTTCGGTTTCGTTCGAACCCGGAACGAACTTGTATGGATTGAATGCTTTCAAAACATCGTCAGGTGGACGATGAGCATTCTAAGAGATGTGTTCTCTAAAGGTAATCGCAGCCTCAAGCCTCATCAACCGGGAATGGCTAAAACAGGGGAGGTGCAGCAAGGCTTCGTGGGTAGCTCCCACTGGAGAGCAAGATTTTCCCCTGTCTAGAAGTCCCTTTTTATGCGGCTCTGTGGGCGGTTGGAATTGCGCACCTACTGCGGGGTTGTCTTGTTAGGAACTGTTTAGTAAGGAATGGTTCCGGCCTTGTGCTGCAGGGGAGCGGGTGTACTCCTCGGTACGTTGATCTAGGCCACGTACTGTGACGGGCGGTACCCCAGTAGCCCAGCCATTGTATGGAATCCAAAATCCTATAAGTGCCAGCGGTTTTGATTGTATTACCCACTTTTGTGGCTAGTAGCTGGAATTCAATCATGTAACAATTTCGGCTATTTCATATTTACTTGAAAACCCTAGACCTATTATAATATCACTTGATTTCCTATCAAATGTTTTGGTTAGCATAAGGTAAAAACTTTTCCATGTTTATGTGTGGGAAGTCTTACGTGATACCTTTCCTTTTCAAAAGGTTTTTGAAAGTTAAGAAACTTTAACCTGTTACTCACACCAGACCCACGTATGACTCGGAGTTTATTTTTATTTTTATTAAACTCTTGGGTACTCAAATTTTTACGAGTAGCCAAGGGATTCAGGTTAGCTTTGACGAATAATGCGAATCAATGGAGCAGGAGACTTCTGCATTAGATATATAGTATTCCAGTGTGTGTTCTATGTTGTCTATGAGTTGTATTGAGTTGTAATAACTAGACATGTATTTATAACTGTCTAGTATGTGTTGTATTATCTGTGTACTCAGATAGTGGTTGTAAACTATGTAATATTTTATGTTATTAATATAATTTATTTGTTCCGCTGTTTAGATTCTGATGTGTTGTTTCTTCTTCTTCTCTTTCTTTCTCTTTTCTATCCCTTTCTTAATTAGTAGCGATGCGACTTTCTAGTGTTTGGAAGTCAGGTTGTTACACAAACAGTTTGTATACCGCTGATCACTTATTCCAATCAGCATTCAAACTTTTTCCACCCAATCAAACGAAGTCACAATTTCTTATGTGAAACCTGAAGTTTAATAGTTTTTTTATCGAACCTATGTTTTGGTTTGGTATTATTTCGGTCGCTACTAAACCGAAACGAAACAACAAGAATCTCGTGGTTTCGGTCGAAACCACAAACTTTAATATCGAGTTTGAATTTCAAATTCAAAAGTTAAAAAGGTACAAATAAAAATAAAGCAAGAACTAGGAGTCTTAGTTGAGAAAACATTGCATCAAAATTATTCGAAGCTGTCAATTTTAAATGGATGGTGGATATTTGCTTTTTTATAATTTAGAATTAGCTAAATCAATTGGTTCAACCCACAATGATTTTAGAATAATATCAATACTCATTTTGATAAATTTTCTCTTATATGAATAAGACCTAATTAAGCTTATTGTTTTATTGTTGATGATTCACGTTATCTTTGATTGGATGGTGCCATAGTTATGAAAGATGCGCTACAGCGGATGCCATGGCACAAGGTGCGGCGTTTGCACCTTTCTTTCACATGGCGCGACACACATGAAAAGGCACGGTGAATGGAGCTTATGGCGAATAGTGCAGGCCACAAAAACTGTGCGCCTTTTTGCAATTTTATTGGTTTTTTAACTTCTTTTTTATTTTATTTTTTTAATTTTCACAATCCAAACTAATCTCCAACAATAGTTGAATGTATTATATAATTTTTTATACAATGATACAATTAAACTTCGAACTAATCTTCTAAAAACTTGGAACGATGGACAATTGGTATCAAGATCCGTAATTTCCAACCAAACCGATCCAAACATGACTTGAATCTGAAGGATCCCAGATCATGTCTAATTGATGAAAAATAACATGAAGAACTGATTCAACTCGAAAGATTAGACAAAAGAGCAAGAAAGTATACATATTTTTAGTGTTTTACCCAATTGGAGCCAAACCGATCCAAACCGATCCGAATCAAACCTCGGGTCATGTTAAAGATTTAAAATATTCTGGTTATACTCGACAAAACCCAACTAAAAAAAATCGAGACAATCAGAGTTCGGTCCAGGTACTACCCAGTGGATCTGATTACCGTCGTTGGCCAGAACAAATAATCTCGTCGCATTCTCCAAATTAATTTCAAACGAACTTCAAACTATTTGTTCTAGTTATCGTTGCACTGAACAAATGGTCCCGAATGGATGTTTTTTAGCCTTCAAAGATCTTAGAACTGTCTGTTCCTATTATGGTTGCACCGAAAAAAAATTCAATCGACATGAGACAAATAAGGAATCTTATGAATCCGATAATGCAGATATTAACCAAGAAAATACGATAGCTGAATCAAATTTAGATTTCTAGTTATCGGTAATATATACTATTGTCTTAGGTTTTAGTTTTAAAGACTATACTTGAAAGTCTATGCTTATGACGTTATATTTTATTATGATTTTTGCAAATTGTCAAAAAATCTTTATAACATATGTTAATATGAATTACAGTGAACTTCTTAAATTAATTATTATATAAAAAATTCAAAATATGCACAATAAATTAAAAAAAACACTCGCCGTTTTCCACACCATGCGTCATAGCTCCAAGAAGGCTTTGCGCATTTTTGCGCCATGCGCCATTAATAACTATGATGCTTCTTTGGGTGTGTAAAATCAAACTGATGATAGCATTATTAAGATTAAAATATGTCACCAAGCTCTATACATCTTCATATTGGAGTCTACATTGAAAGTTTCATCTAGCAAGCTATTCATTTTAACACTTAGAAATCAATTTGGTTACTTCAAACAGATTTCCACTATTTATTAAAGTCAAGTGCATTATTATACCGTAAATTACAGAATTTGGTTGGTAATATAATGGAGAAACAATCTCCCAGGATGTTGATGAGTGAAAGTATAAGCATATTCATTCGTAGATGCTCCCTCTACCTAACCAATCGATATAAACATGTTTTTTTATAAATAACATCTTTAATCAACTCTAATAGTAAGAATATATATTTTGCTCTAATAAGGAACAGACAATACATAGTGATCTAGTTTGATGCTAATTATTTCATCATACAGCTTTCATCCACTTTGATTATAATAGATTTAGGCTAACCAGTTTGAATAGTGGCCAATTACAAATTGGTACCACAGCCCTTATAGCTCAGTGGTAGAGCGCCAGTCTTGTAAACTGGAGGTCCGTAGTTCGATCCTGCGTGAGGGCAAAAGTCTTCTCATTATTACTCATCTCAATTCTTAACCGACCAAAAAGGCTGTACAATGTGAATGTTGCGGCTGGGGATCCCTCTCAAATAGAGGATATCATTTTGCGGCGAATTGAAGAAATGAATTGGAATAAGGTTTCAGTTAAAGAAAGAAGAAGGTATTTTTACATAAAAGCCCACCTTTTGCTTCCGTGATTTTATGTTCTTGTGTTTTTGAAGGAAAAATAGGCGACAAAGCCTGCATTCTTCTATTTCTGATATGATTAACTAGGGGCAACTCCAACCTTTACTTAAGGGTTCAAAATTTGAGTGTGTTAGTTTCAATATACATTTTGAGGAAAATTTGCTTTATAGCTACTTCATCAATAAAAGAATAAATAACACTTTTGTATTAATTGTTTTACAGGAGTCGCGTGCGCCTTCTAAACATTGAGCTTTTAATTAGAATGAAAACGTTCTTACTTCTATTGTATTGTTTTCTTAGAAATAAGTTAATGTTATTCAATTTTTTCACAAGTAAGAAGACAAACTACTCAATTTATCTAACCTACTCATGTCCGGTCCAGGCCGACTGAGTATAAGTCAGTTCGCAAAACAACCACGGCTATATCGACTAAGCTTTTATGTATGATGATAATTTGAATCTAACCCTGACCCGTGTCAGATCTTCTACACAACTGCAGGTCTAAGCCTTCTGTCGATGGAGCCCCCACGCCCAGCAACGCAGGATCATCTCATCAGTCAGGACAAGGTGCAAGCCTAACTCGATACATCTCTCGTTGGTCGACCGACTCTTTCCGACCCGTTTTCAACCCATCCATGGACCAACCTGCTTACTCAACCAACTCTCTCTCTCAACTATCTTTCAGTCCGCATAGCTTGAGACCATCTCAAGCTTGACCCGTCATCAATCCAGCTCTAGTACCGCCATCTACGACCTACGCTCCGTCTCGTCTAACCCGTCTCGCCATGCCCTTTGCTCTCACCAGTTCTTCATCCTCCATATGGTCTCAACAAACCAGCTCCCCGCCATCCCGCTATGTAGGCATGCGTGATCAAAACGACAAGAGCTACAACTAAATGTACATGTTTCCAACAATAAGCATGTTTCATTTTCTACAAGTATAGTGCAAGTATAAGCACATTTATTGCAAAGCGTAGCAAAGCACACCTCTGGTACAGTTATACTGTAGACCTTCATCTCAGCCACACATTCATTTCTTTCATCAATCGTCTCTCATTAAGTTCATCAGCCAGATCAATGGCTAGGTGCACGTCACACCTGTTTGGCAGTATGATCTTTGTCGTCTAAGCGTTAATTTTGTGTCACCGCATAATTTTATGAAATTAAATAATTACGTTGAAAATGTAAAATCATAGTTTCATATAAATGGAAAATAATAAATTTTTACAAGAGTTGAAATAAGGCATCGCGACTTACTCCATTGCATCCGAATTGTCGTTTATAGTCAAAAAACACATGTAACATGCTGATTGTGATTAAATGGGCTAGAAATTAAAAGAAGTCAAACTCGGTGGATTTTTGTAATATATTAATTTCGAGATTTTAGCCTAAATTAGAATTATTTCATCCTATAAATAGAAATGAAAACCTATTCTCTGATCACACTTTAGCCTAACCTCTAATCTCTATTTTCTTTTTTATCTGTTTCTAAACTAAATCAATTCTAAATCCACCAAATCAAATCTAAATTAAAAGAATAAATATATGATATCGATCATTGCGAAGAAAGCTGAGATGGAGATAAACAATGAATTCATAATTTTTTCATTAGGAATTGGAGGTAGGACATGGTGTAAAGAGGTGAAGAAAGGTTAAATAAAAAATATATGTATACATATAAAATGAAACTCACGTTTGAGAAGATGTAGTTTCAGGAAAAAGATGAAGAAAATAAACGAAAATGAAGAAACAATAAAAATGACGAAAGAAATGTGGTATGTATTAAATAATGATGAAGGAATGCAGGGACCAGATGTACACTACCAATGAACCTATGAAATTCAAATTTTAAACTTATGTCTCATCTTTATTACTTCCCTTAACTTCCATAAACTCACAATTACACCAATTTAATTTTATGTTAACACACGATAAATGAAAATAAATTCTCTACACCAATTTGTGTAATAAATTAAGGCAATATACAACATTAAGAACCTTTCATTTCTCTCTTTGTGATTAGATTGGGAATTTAAACAAACATGTTAACGTTATGATTAAACATTTTACTAGGAATGCATTAATATACATTAAACAAATATGACATCATAAATTAGGTAATATAAACAGGTGCGTAATACACACACATCTTTATCTCCACTTATAGTTCACATTCATAAATAAAATGTATGTTACTAATCCACATAAGGAGGCTATGAACGTAAGAGTAAATTAGAAGAGCGAAGATGGAAAGACAAATTATGTTGCAACTAAAATCAAATTAAGTCTAAGTGAAAAGGAAATACTCACGTGTCAATCTATTTTACCCTTTTATAATCTCCTATTAACATTTAATTTAAAACTACCAGTATGTTAAGCACGTCCGTTGGACGTGTGCAAAGAAAACTGAGAGCTAATTTTTGCCGCGTGCAATGAAAATTGTGAGCTAATTTATTTATCATGAAACAATGACAATATGCAGAGATAATATAGGACAAAAATAGATATGTGAGTTAACTTCTTTTTATTGTGAAATGGTACGAACAAATACATACAAAACTCATTGCCAAATTTTGGGATATCAATTTGGTTTCTGCGAAATATCGAATGAGAGAAATATATTATCTAGATTTACACTCATAATCTTGAAATAAAGGTGTTAACCTCGTTTTGCCAACGATTCAAGGACTGGACCGACTCATCCAACCAAAGACAGGACCGACTCATCTACTCAAGGGATGGACCGACTCATCTACTTAGAGGGATAGGACGACTCAAGGGGTTAACGGTTCACAAGGCAGGACGGCTTAGTGAGTTACCGACTCATCAAGACTATCGTCTCAACGACTCATGGTAAGCAGCGACTCAGAGCTTACAACGACTCAGTGGATCAACGACTCAACAAGTTCGCGACTTATCATATGAGACGACTCAGGGGAAGTAACGACATAAGAAGGTGGATCCTTGTGCCGCTTCATTTACATACCGCTACATGATAAGTCGTTAACGGCTTAACGACTCACAACTTAGAATGACTCGTCCACGACTTAAAGCCATTGGGTCGTAATCCATTGCCACAGTGCCTATGCCAAGGAAGATTGACTCGTAAGCGACTCAGGACTTAGCATAAAATCCAGCAGAGGAATAAGCCATGGAAAAATCAAGGGTTGGTTCGATGAGTCGGCCACGACCTAATTTGACTCGGCCACGAGCCAAGCATGGATCGAACACGACTCACGACTCAGGGCTGAAAACTCCTATAAATGCATGGCCACCTCCAACATTCAGGGGACCTTTTGGCCAATCATTTCAAGCGCCAATACTCTGCTGAATTCTCAACTCACCCGACACTTCAAGTTCGAAAGACATTTCAACTAACTTCAAGGGAAAATCTAACGCCATCTACATGGATTCAAAGAATTCTTCTCTACCAAAGTTCTAGTTGTTTGTCTCGTCATAATTGTAATTGAAGATTGTTGTAAAGTTGTAATCGGTTTAGCAATAAAGAGAATTAAAGTGGACGTAGGCTTGCCTTGAGCCGAACCACTATAAAATCATTGTTATTCACTGTTTTTTTTGTGATTTTCTGCTTATACTCTGCTCCCGAATCATCGGGTGGTGCTTTCACTACTACACTTCATACACCGGGGTGTTAGCGTTCAAATTTTAGCGTTAACAAAAGGCATGAACTAATTTTTTTCAACTTATTTTGAATACTATGGATATTTATAAATTTATATAAAGCAAAGGTTATAAAATCAACATACACTCATCATTCAATTTGTCTACATGCAGTACTATCTAGACACTCAATCTTCAAGATACCCAGCTTATTATCCTGCACCTAATCCTCACTCAGTTATTGCCTACGGCTCTTTGTTGCTGCCCACATTCAATTCTATCAAGACTCCCAGCAACTGTCCACATGCAGTACTACTAAGCACTCATGCGTGCAATCCTACTTAGCTACCGACTACAACTCTCTTTTAGCTTCATCACTCCAACAATACTGCACATCAGTGCTTATGCTTCATTATATTTGGTTTACCAACATAGCTCAGCTGCCATAGTGCACAACGGATCCCTCTTGCCATCCTTTCACTCTATTTGAGTGTATCAATTTCTATTTGCTGATTCTGCTCTTCATTCTTTATAAAATATTTTTATTCTGTCTACTCCAGTTTGTTCATCATCAGAGTGATGATCTCGTACATTTGTAATATCTAATTCTCATAAAATCTTGTATGGACTTTGGTTTTTGGTTAGTAAACGAGAGTACTCTCCTGGCAATCTTGATCGATTTTGTTTCGAGTCTGCAAAAAGAATTAGCTCTCAATATGTCAATCTCAATAGTTCTTCGAATAGGTATGGTTCCCTACACCTACAAAGAATGTTGTGCTGAAAGAAACCTACACCTGTAAAGAGAGAAGGGTACTGATGCTTAGATTAATGTACAATATATCAATGCAGGGAGTTCTGAGTGTAAAAAGAACATCAATTTACTTCTAATATTTGCAGCTAGTTGAATTTATGAATAGAAAAGGGAAATAAGATCAGAAGAAATACCCACCTTTAGAGTTCTATGCTTTTGCTAAACAATTTTTAGCTTCTTCAATGCAAACTCTTGCTCATCCTATATATGAATAACAATTAGCATGGACATGTCATGTGATTATATATATATACATATATATATATCAGTTGAAATTACAAAACCTGTTACAAACTTTACGGTGAATTATCTACTATTGGTATAGTAAGAGGAAAAACGTACATAGAGCTTGATTTCAAAATCCTCTGGTTTTACTCAATTGCTTAAGATAATACTGTGAAATTTATTTTATATATAACATTTAACTTATTATCAACGACCAAACCACATTACGTAATAAATTTTAGTTCCAAACACCAATTAAACATAGATATTCAAAAATTTAGTACAATCAAGCTATTAAGCACAAAATCCATCACTTCAGTTTTCTTATTGTTTTCAACGTAGGTTGGCAACTTAAATTGACGCTTCTTCGTAACCTATCTTTGTTCTAGCACATCTTTCTTCTTCCATTCTAAAATCCATAAGAAAAAAGGTCAGCGGTTACATAATAATGAAAGAAAAGACATTAACTTACATTCCCAAATGGGAAATATTATGATCCGTACCTATATATATATATATATGTATTATATATAGATATATATATATATATATGATGAAAAGTAACACTTTAACAATTCGCATGTGTTTAATCCCACCTTAAGTTTTTCATCACTTTCAACAATGACAATACGTTGAGAAAAAAAAAGCACACTTAATTTTTGAAAGTAATCCAAGTCAAACTTAAATCAATAATAGAATAGATATGAAATTATTTTCCCTACATATAAAAATTGATTGGAATTTGAATACATCCACATATTTCAAAACAGTTGGTAATGCTAATTCGACATACAAACTCACATACAAACATCTAGAAAAAATAAAAGACAAAGTCTAAACATAATGTAGGAGATAAAATCAGTTAAAGGCCAACTCACATCAGCTTACAAAGCTCAGCAACCACAACGGACAAACTGATAAACATCAACTTTTTTTTGGCAATCAAAATCTTAAGTTTTTCGTCACTTTCAACAATAACAATACGTTGAGAAAAAAAAGCACACTTAATTTTAGAAAGTAATCCAAGTCAACCTTAAATCAATAATCGAATAGATATAAACTTATTTTCCCTACATATACTGATTGATTGGAATTTGAATACATCCACATATTTCGAAACAGTTGGCAATGCTAATTCGGCATACAAACTCACATACAAACATCTAGAAAAAAGAAAAGACAAAGGCCTAAACATAAAATAGGAGATAAAATCAGTTAAAGGCCAACTCACATCAGCTTACAGAGCTCAGCAACAACAACGGACAAACTGATAAACATCAACTTTTTTTTGGCAATCAAAAACTTTTATCAAAAAATTTCATCACTTTATATGTGTAGAACAGTTTATTATCTACACTAACTAACACAATTTTATCAATACCATAACTGAAGTTTTAAAGCTTACAAAGACGAATAAAATTTGAAAGTGAATTCAATACCTTTATGGGTGCAGCGACGGGGATGAAGAGTTGAAATCTGGCTCTGCAATTCCATAGAAAAAGAAAGCAAGTAGCCTGAGACAATAATGGGCGAACACAAATTCAACATAAACGTGCATAATTTGAGAAACCCTAATTTTGATGTGGAGTTAGCATCCTGCGTTGGGAAGGAAGGAGGCGAATTCCAGAGAAAAAGCAAAAGGAAGGAAGAGAATTCCAGAGAAAAAGCAAGCTGACCCTAATTTTGACATGGAGTTAACATTTTGCGTTAGGGAGGAAGGAGGCGAATTCCAGAGAAAAAACAAACAACTAGCATTTGGAGAGGAAGGAGGCGAATTCCGGACAAAAAGCAAGCAGCCAGCATAAAGGTACCGAAATCAACAATTTAGAATAGTGAAAATAACGTGGTTCCTTGCGTTGGGGAGGAAGGAGGTGAACCGCAATGGATAAAAGCGAGATATTGTTTCGTACTCTGGCAGAGAGGAAGGAGGGGAACCGCAAATAGAACGTGCATCGTAGAAATTAAACAAACGTCCTTATCACGGCAGAAAATGCAGAAGGTTATTATAGTTATTTCAAAAACTTCATTTGAGGGTATTCTCATTATATAGAGATATATATTAAATTTATAAAAAAAATTCAAAACATGCACAATTAATTAAAAAACACGCGCCGTTTGCCGCACCATGCGTCATAGCTCCAAGGAGGCTTTGCGCATTTTTGCGCAATGCGCCATTAATAACTATGGATGCTTCTTTGGGTGTGTAAAATCAAATGTATGATAGCATTATTAAGCTTAAAATATGTCACCAAGCCCTATACATCTTCATATTGGAGTCTACATTGAAAGTTTCATCTAGCAAGCTATTCATTTTAACACTTAGAAATCAATTTGGTTACTTCAAACATATTTCCACTATTTATTAAAGTTAAGTGCATTATTATACCGTAAATTACAGAATTTGGTTGGTAATATAATGGAGAAACAATCTCCCAAGCTGTTGATGAGTGAAAGTATATGCATATTCATTCGTAGATGCTCCCTCTACCTAACCAATCGATATAAACATGTTTTGTATAAGTAACATCTTTAATCAACTCTAATAGAAGAATATATATTTTTCTCTATTGAAGAACAAACAATACATAGTGATCGTTTGATGCTGATTATTTCATCATACAGCTTTCATCCACTTTGATTTTAATAGAGTTAGGGCTAACCTGTTTGAATAGTGGCCAATTACAAATTGGTACCGCAGCCTTTATAGCTCAGTGGTAGAGCGCCAGTCTTGTAAACTGGAGGTCCGTAGTTCGATCCTGCGTGAGGGCAAAAACCTTCTCATTATTATTCTTCTCAATTCTTGACTGACCAAAAAGGCAGTACAATGAGAATGTTGCGGCTGGGGATCCCTCTCAGATAGAGGATATCTTTCTGCGGCGAAATGAATTGGAATAGGGTTTCAGTTAAAGAAAGAAGAAGGTATTTTTACATAAAAGCCCACCATTTGCTTCCGTGGTTTTATATTCTTCTGTTTTTGAAGGAAAAATATGTGACAGAGCCTGCATTCTTCTATTTCTGATATGACTGTAACCAGAGGCAACTCCAGCCTTTACTTAAGGGATCAAAATTTGAGTGTGTTAGTTTCAATATACATTTTGAGGAAAATTTGCTTTACAGCTACTTAGTTAATAAAATAAAAAAATAGCACTTTTGTATTAATTGTTTTACAGGAGTCGTATGCTCCTTCTAAACATTGAGCTTTTGATTAGAATGAAAACCTTCTTACTTCTATTGTTTTGTTTTCTTAGAAATAAGTTAATGTTATTCAATTTTTGCACAAGTAAGAAGACTAACTACTCAATTTATTTAACCTACTCATGTCCGGTCCAGGCCGACTAAATATAAGTCAGCTCGCAAAACAACCACGACTATATCGACTAAGTTTTTATGTATGATGATAATTTGAATCTAACCCTGACCCGTGTCAGATCTTCTACACAACTACAGGTCTAAGCCTTCTGTCGATGGAGCCCCCACGCCCAGAAACGCAGGATCAGCTCATCGGTCAGGACAAGGCGCAAGCCTAACTTGATACATCTCTCATTGGTCGACCGACTCTTTTCGACCCGTTTTCAACCCATCCATGGACCAACCCTGTAACGACCCGTAAAGTTCGACCATTTAAAATTGTTGTTTAATAGGATTGTTGTAATTTATTTGAAAGAATAAAGGTGGTAGATAAATATTAGAATGAAGGCTAGAATAAATTATATAGGAGTGACTTAGAAACCTATTTAAAGACATTTGAATAAAATTCAAATGAATTTAGTAGAGAAAGAAAGAAAAATTCTTACCTGGACATAAAATTTAATATGGGAATATTAAACCAAATTAATGCAATAAAAGATTGTGAACGATAAATTGAATAGATTAAGAAACCCTGTTATTGCAAGTCAATAAATTTGTAAACCCTAATGAACATCTCAAAATTTATAAATTTATTGAAATTTAAGACATAGCATAAGCGTAGAACTATAGGTATGATGACAAACTTTTATAAATTGTCTAATTAAGGGTCAGCAAATTTATTTGGAAATCAAACTCAATTTAGGGTAAGTAATTATGATGGATTGATGGCATAAACGTTACTAATTTTTATCATAGTAACGGAAGTGCAGATGGAAGGCAACTGTAGAAATTTAAGTACGTATTAACAAATTGAAAGGGACTGTCGATTGAATGGAGTACTTTAGGTTGTCTTACTAAATTTAGAATTTAACATAAGACAAATAGAAATAAATCAATAAACGTATATATTTTAAGTTTATTATGATTAATTATTTTAGTGATATGACTTAGAATAAATGAAATAATTTGGGTTAATTGGTATTTAATGGAATTAAAGGTTGCAATATTCATAGGTAAGGATTTAGATGAAATAGATTGATGTATGAAATTTAATTGGATAAATGGCAATTAATTCCTTTAATTTGTGAAATTAATGTATGTTTAATTGATAACGATAAAAAGTTGAATTTTTTCAGTGTAACCAACGTAAAATATTATCATAGCATGATACTTGGTTTGAATAGAAGGATTTGATTTAATGTGAAAATTTTGTTCTAAGTATTGAATAAAATTGGGAATCAATTTTTTTTAATGATAATAACGTTAGTATTGGTTAATAAATAGATTCCAATGCAGTAACCAAATAAATGGAATAAGATGAGTATATATTGCATAGAAATGAAATGTAAATTGTCACATTTGGTTGGAGCTAATTTTTAGAAACATATAAATGTTGAATCAGTAAATATTAAATTCCATTTAATATAAGAATTCAAAGGTGGAAGATTTACATTTGGATTGGAAAATGGATAGTTATTAATTAAAAGTGACCATTGAATAAATTTATGCAAACATGATATAATGTAAATAGATGGGGATCAACTTTTATTTATGGGGTTAAGAGAATTTAATTTCTATAGTATGATAATCGAAATTAATGGGAGTTGGAATAGCTAATTTATATGTTAGTTGAAATTTAGCCAGAATATGTAGATATTGAATGATAGTAAAAATTAAATGGATATAAAAGTTTCAATTATACATTGAAATTCATACTCGTCATAAAAGGTTAATTGAGACCAAAGTAGTAGTATAGGAATCTAACCTTCTTTATTAATTTGGATTTATTGCAATAGTTAATTTCATAAAATAAAGGTAAAGCTAATTCAAATTTAACTGGACCATTGTTGGCATAACTTTAGAAGCAAGATTTATTTATAATTTGAGTATTTAATTCAACAAGTGGTATTTACGACAAATAAAATAGAATTGAACGTAAAATATTACGTTATTAAATTGAAATGGAATTTGTAAACATTGAGTGAAATCTTAAACTAATGTTAGTATTCGTCGTATTTACAACAATAACTTTGAATAATAGAAAGGAAGTGAATATAATAAATTAATCAAATTTATAGTGTTGAATTCAATTGGATTGGAATTAATAAATAGTTAAGAAAAATAAGGGTTATTGATAATTTGGAATTTAATTATGGTAAAAAGGTTAATTGCAATCCAAAGCTGAGTTGGAATGGAAATCATGTATTTATTTAATTTGATTTAAGAGGTGAGTATAAAGGTATAAGATTTAATAATTGGGTTTAGAGTAAAATTTATAATCTCTAAATAATAAGGAAGTGCAGATATTTAGCTGCCAATTTATATACTGATAGATTTTAATTCACACCCAAGCTTGTTAAATTTTTTGGAAGTGATTGTGTTATATAAGTAAGGAAATTTGGCCAATATTAGAAGTGAAAAATAAAAATTTGATTTTTACGATTTGTTTAATTGATTTAATAAATAGTAAAAATAGCCATTTTGGGCACGGACTCGGATTTCGACGAAACCAGTTTCATCGGATCCGTATCGGTGAATTATTATAGGGTTTCAAATTTCGTATCGATCGGACTTTTCGTTTGATCGTACGGACGCGAAACGCCTTGAAATCGATTTTATTAAAATCAATTTGAAATCAATTTGGAAATCTTGTTTTTAGCATAACTTCTTCATACGATCAAATTTGGACGTGAGACTTTTTCCATCGCGTTCAGAATATTTTTAAATACCTATCTGGATATATAGATTTAATAGATTCGGTTCCGGAGGCATAGCGGGCTTTTGGGCCATAGTTTGTTGCGTACGTTCACTCTTCTAGCCTATACGCTCTAACCTAACCCTAACTATAAATATACCATGGTAAACCCTAGCCTCCTTCCTACTGTCAGTTGGATATACGTACATATTTCTTCATCTCCTCTTCCTCCTCAATGGTTGCAAATCTGGATCTGCTTCAATCCAAAATTCAGTGAAAATTCAAACACCTCAGAAAATTCTCAGAAAAATATATGTTGAAGTATTCGATACGCGTAATCTCATGGTGTAATTTGTTTTTCAATTGGAGGTATCGTTCGTCCTGGGAAATTCGAAACAGTTCCGGCCGTTCATAGATAATTGCTCGATTCAACGGTAGATCTGAGTTGATAGCTCGATCCGATGATGCTGCAGCGTAGATGAGGCTTTAAGGAGTTCATCCATACGGTTCACTTGGGTCGGAGGCGTGAAAATTCGCCGTGATGGGCTGTAGATGGCGTGCGACGCCGTGGGGCCAGGGAGAGCCGGAGGTGGCCGCATCTAGGCTATAGGGGCGGTTCTAGGAGGGGAGTTCGGCGGTGTGTCCCGATGGTCGTGGAGTTAGGTGTGGAGGCCGGCGTCGAGCAAGTTGGGTGGCGGCTAGGGCATGGATCTGTGCGTCTTCGTGTACATGGGAGGGAGAGTGGAACGCACGTGACGTGGAAGAATGGTGAGAGTATTTTGTTTATTTTGTTTTTATTTATTTTGATTTTTCAAGCACGTTTTATCGAATAACTTTCACATACGACATCCGATTTACACGAAATTTCTTTTGTTAGGATCGTCATTAAATTCCGTACTTGATGACGCAGGTTTGGTCAGATTTGGAGACCGTCGAAATTTTGGGTTTAAATCGAATTTAAATTCGATTTAAATTCAAAAGGTGAGTGTTTTAACCCACTCACAACTACTAGAAGCTTTTATGTTTGTTAAATAAATTTTAGAAATGAATAGAAATTTATTTATGAGCTTTTGGCATGTTATTTCATTCATATCTGTTGAATTGCATTTTTTTGAATGTAACTGTTAATTTAATTGATTTATTGCGTGTTAATTGGCTGTTAGAAATTATTGTTTGCATATGAACTGCTAGTTAACAGTTATGTCAATTATCACTGAATATAAATTGTTAGATTAATAGTTGATAAAATTTAATTTGAATAAACTGCCAGTTATCATCTGTTATATATGATCATATATATAATTGTTATTGATTGATATTGATCGATGTTGTGATTGGATGATGGATGTGTTGTTGAATGAATGTTTTATTTGGATATCATTAAACTGCAAGTTAGTATGCATTTACATTTCATTCGGGATTGCGGTTTGAAATGATATACAACCGCAGTTTTATTTTATTTTTAAATTGCGGATTGAAATGATAAATATCCGTATCACTTGACCATAGGATAGAAAACTATATACAGGCACCGCGGTCTATATATATAACTATTTTTAAAATGTGATTTCTATGGTTTGGATGGAATACGGTTTATAAAAATCTTAAATTTTATACTGAATAAATGTTTTCTTCCATATTTATATACATATGAAGTTGAAAAATATAATAATAAAAAAAAAATGTATAAATTTCTTTATTAAAAATGGAAGAAAATTTAAAAATGGAGTTTGATAATTTATATCCTATGTTCAAAGATTAAGTTGGAAATTTTAAGGGATGATATTTATCATTGGATTTTTCCCAAAATAATTTGAAATGAATATGCTAGTAAAAATTTGAATTTGGAAATATATATATATTTTACTAGAAATTGAAGTCTTATTAATTATGGATTTTATGTGAATGGTCAAGATTAATTAATAGAATATTGATTTTGAAAGGATAAAAATCCAACTTTAGTTGAAATATTAATGCTCAAAAATGGATATAAATATATATAAAATTGAAATGGTTTTGGGACTTGAAGTAATATTTCGGATTTTGGTTTAACTTTAAAAGAAGAAATATTTGGAAAGCCATGTAATTTATTTCTTTATAAAGCAACAGTAAAGTTAAACTTTTTAATTCGCATACCGTTGAATATCCAAATCATTTAGTTTTGAAAATAATGGTTTTAAAATACTATGGATTTTCGAAGAATTATGATGAAAGTTACAAACAGAATATTGGTTACATGGGATATTAAATAATAAAAAGTGACATAATTTTTGGAAAGGAATATTTTATTTGGGAAATGATATCATTGATTTGGGTTTTATAAAAATAATATCAAAATGAATCTTTTTGGGTTTTAAAGAAGAAATGATATCGTAATATTATGGTTTTGAAATGGATTATATTCTGGTTTTAAAGTATAAACTATTTTTAAATGACCGCGGTGTTATAATAACGATGGGTTGGCAAAGAGACCGGGATCGGATATGGACATACTCTCTGTCGATACCGAAAACCACTTTGACTAACCGTGTACGCGGTGGAGATTCCAGAATGAAGTAGGTGGTGGCGACGTTTCCTGTAAGGTAAATACGTGGACCCGACTCCCGTGAGTTGGCATAAGGTGGCTAAAACAGGAGCGATTCTCAGGCCAATGAGGTCATTCCTCTGATCGGACGCTCCTCTTCGATATTATACTTTGACTTGGATTGATTCAGTGGCCACTTCTATATTTTGATTTTGGGGAGTTAGTCCGAGGTGGGCGGTAACTGCGGCTACGCGTTTCCACCAGCCTAGATAGCAATTGGTATATCTACCCTGGCATTGCCTAGTTGTGCCGTGTCACCTACCATACCGAGCCTTTACTACGAGTTTCTATTTGTGTCGTACCTATGGAGTATCCTCTGGTAGCCTCCCGATCAGGAGGTATTACGGTACTGTATAGACTATTGACATTTTACGTGTTAAGGTGGAAAATGTAAAGCCTTAACGCTATTTAAAAGTAAGTTTATTTTATAAATAGACACTATTATAATAGCGCAATATACTACATAGTAAATAGTTTAACGGATCCTTAGGAGATGTAAATCCCGAACATCTCTTGAGTTACTGTACTCATATTTATTTCTGTTTATTTAACTCACATAAGATCTTTTAGTTCTGACTCGAGTGTTTTGTCTTTTCAAATTCGCTCGGGTCAGTCCGAGCGTTTCAGGATCGAAGACTTTAGCTTTGAAGGACGAAGACGAAGGAGTCGTATTATTATTATTATATATAGTATTGCACCACACTCTTTCTATTCCGCTGCATTGCTTATATTGGTATGTGTAACTCTAATATTTAATGTAAAAGAAGAATCAAGCTTTTGTAAACTGTTTATGATCTGTATATTGTTATTATATTTTATCCTTCCGCTGTGAGATTCTATTTTCGTTTTATTTCTTCTATATTTTTCTTATTTACCCCATAACAATCCGCCCTTACGTATGCTTTGAATTGGCACGTGTGTCGGTTTAAAGTGTGTGGAAAGGCGGGATGTTACAGTTGGTATCAGAGCTTTGGTTTAGCGATAAACCTTGGCTTTGTGGGGTTTGACTCTTTGTTAATAGGGTAGTAATATCCTATGGGAGTCACTGAGCGTATATATATGAGAGAGCGTACATGTTAGTGTTATAAAAAGATTTTTATATTGTGTTAATCTGTTCCGCTTTGTATTTATAAATTATGGTTGATGCATGGGACGCTATGTCATCAATAGGGATTTCTAAACACTTAATAGGACAGACCGACATAATATCCGTTTTAATATAGGTGAATGAAATAATTTTGCCTATTATATTTTCTATATATAAAAATAGTTTTATAAAGATATATATATATATATTTGGTTGCTATATATTGGGTGTTAGAAAATAAAAATATCTATAATAACTGAAGCTAAGTTGAAATTATGATAAATCAAATTGGAGATTTTAGAACTTAAGTCCGGGATTTTCCAAACATGTTTTCAAAGAATTTAGGAAAAATAATGGTTCGGTTTATAAGTATTCTCTTATATAAATATTTCGTATAAATTGGAAGAATTGTTTTAAAGAAGATTTTGGAAAAGAATTAAATTCTGTACTTTCCTCTCTGTCGCTGGAAAATAAATTCGGTGATGACGGCCGCATCATCGACTTTCATTTTCGAGTTTCGAAAGGGAAAGGCCACTGTAGTAAATTCTACTGCAGATTTATTTTGAAATTTTCTAAAATTTTTTTTTATTGTTCTAAATTAGAGATATAAAAGTTGCAAGAAATTAATTATCTATTATTTTGAAATAAATTGAAATTTAACCCGGTATTTAATTCTAAATTTTTCCGTTAATTAATTGTTTAAAATTTGTTAGTGAAATAAAAGTTAAGTAATAAATGAATTGAAACCTCTAATTGAAATAAGAGAATAACTGCAAAGCTATAAAGAGGAATTTGCATACATATGAGATAAAGGGTAATATGAATAAACATTAAATTTAATTAAAAGAATGGAGATTAAACTTGTATAAGTTCAATTGCAATTTCCTTAACATAAATAACTTACCCAAATATAAAAGTTGAAGGGTTAAATGAGAAACTGGAATTGAATATTTTACAAGTAGGAAATTAGGAAAAATGAAGTATTCAATAAATTACGGTTATAATAAGAATTCAATGGTATAAACTTAAGTTATAATTGAAATTTTGCTGAAAATAAGTTAAGAATTATTAATAGGTGAGATGAACTTAAAGCAAATAAAATGAAATTCTAAATAAGAATTGATTGTAGGATTATTAGTTTAAGATGTCTTAAGTCTCCCCTATTCCAATATAATGGAAAGTAGGAAAAATTGAAATGACTACAATTAATAGTTGATGAATAAATAAAAACTTCCACTTATAAGAATGAATGTTAGCAGATTAAGAATTTAAGGGAAATCTTACAAGTGAAGAGTAAGGAAATGAAGATATTCAAAATCTTTGTTGTTATTAATGAGAATTTATCCTATAAACTTAAGTAATAAAGGAAATACAAGTATAATGAATTTTGTGATAATTGGAAAATAAAACTTGTAAGAAAAAAAAAAAAGAAATTCCTCCATAAATGAAGGAAAGAAAATCAACCCACTGAAGCATGAAATAAATGTATAATAAGTTAAGTTGGTTGTTGGTTTGAATTGTTATTGTTGATTTATGTTTGTTGGGTAAGGAATTTGAAGTTGTTGGATGAATAAATAATCTATCCTTGTTCCATCTAAGACTGTTGAGTATAGGATGCACTTGATAATTATTTTTCATTTCGTACAATTTCAGAATTTGAACCCGAACCACTAATGGTTGTTGATTGAATGATTGTTGTTGTGGTGTGTGCTGTTTGTTAAAATGTATGGTTGTTGCATTTGATTTGGATATGAATGATTGAATCTACCCAAACATTTCACTGTAATATAGATATTTAACTTTTAGATTATACAAGTGAATACAGGGGTTGGAAGCAACTGCTACTACTTTTGGTTCCAAAATAATAAGCGTATTGCCCGACAAATAGGAACGTTTTCGGATTACGATTAAAGCGCTATTTATATATTTTCCCGTGTGGGATATTTATTTTGGAAATATATGTAATATATTTGTATATTTGGATATTATATTTTCTCCAGAGTCCCTCCGTATAAAGGAGACTCTGCCAAAAAATTTCGTAAATTTTGGACTTAGAATTTTGTTAAAGATATTTTTCCAACTTTAATAATTCAAGTATTAAAAGACATAATGATTATAAAACAAGTGTATTTCATTAAAGGAAATTAATTTAGTAAATTATTGTTATAAGTTAATATTTGAAATTAGATATACTGTTTTATTCTTCCTTCTCCCTTCCTTTTCCTTTTCGGGGACGAAAAGTTTTGAGTGGGGGAGAGTGTAACGACCCGTAAAGTTCGACCATTTAAAATTGTTGTTTAATAGGATTGTTGTAATTTATTTGAAAGAATAAAGGTGGTAGATAAATATTAAAATGAAGGCTAGAATAAATTATATAGGAGTGGCTTAGAAACCTATTTAAAGACATTTGAATAAAATTCAAATGAATTTAGTAGAGAAAGAAAGAAAAATTCTTACCTGGACATAAAATTTAATATGGGAATATTAAACCAAATTAATGCAATAAAAGATTGTGAACGATAAATTGAATAGATTAAGAAACCCTGTTATTGCAAGTCAATAAATTTGTAAACCCTAATGAACATCTCAAAATTTATAAATTTATTGAAATTTAAGACATAGCATAAGCGTAGAACTATAGGTATGATGACAAACTTTTATAAATTGTCTAATTAAGGGTCAGCAAATTTATTTGGAAATCAAACTCAATTTAGGGTAAGTAATTATGATGGATTGATGGCATAAACGTTACTAATTTTTATCATAGTAACGGAAGTGCAGATGGAAGGCAACTGTAGAAATTTAAGTACGTATTAACAAATTGAAAGGGACTGTCGATTGAATGGAGTACTTTAGGTTGTCTTACTAAATTTAGAATTTAACATAAGACAAATAGAAATAAATCAATAAACGTATATATTTTAAGTTTATTATGATGAATTATTTTAGTGATATGACTTAGAATAAATGAAATAATTTGGGTTAATTGGTATTTAATGGAATTAAAGGTTGCAATATTCATAGGTAAGGATTTAGATGAAATAGATTGATGTATGAAATTTAATTGGATAAATGGCAATTAATTCCTTTAATTTGTGCAATTAATGTATGTTTAATTGATAACGATAAAAAGTTGAATTTTTTCAGTGTAACCAACGTAAAATATTATCATAGCATGATACTTGGTTTGAATAGAAGGATTTGATTTAATGTGAAAATTTTGTTCTAAGTATTGAATAAAATTGGGAATCAATTTTTTTTAATGATAATAACGTTAGTATTGGTTAATAAATAGATTCCAATGCAGTAACCAAATAAATGGAATAAGATGAGTATATATTGCATAGAAATGAAATGTAAATTGTCACATTTGGTTGGAGCTAATTTTTAGAAACATATAAATGTTGAATCAGTAAATATTAAATTCCATTTAATATAAGAATTCAAAGGTGGAAGATTTACATTTGGATTGGAAAATGGATAGTTATTAATTAAAAGTGACCATTGAATAAATTTATGCAAACATGATATAATGTAAATAGATGGGGATCAACTTTTATTTATGGGGTTAAGAGAATTTAATTTCTATAGTATGATAATCGAAATTAATGGGAGTTGGAATAGCTAATTTATATGTTAGTTGAAATTTAGCCAGAATATGTAGATATTGAATGATAGTAAAAATTAAATGGATATAAAAGTTTCAATTATACATTGAAATTCATACTCGTCATAAAAGGTTAATTGAGACCAAAGTAGTAGTATAGGAATCTAACCTTCTTTATTAATTTGGATTTATTGCAATAGTTAATTTCATAAAATAAAGGTAAAGCTAATTCAAATTTAACTGGACCATTGTTGGCATAACTTTAGAAGCAAGATTTATTTATAATTTGAGTATTTAATTCAACAAGTGGTATTTACGACAAATAAAATAGAATTGAACGTAAAATATTACGTTATTAAATTGAAATGGAATTTGTAAACATTGAGTGAAATCTTAAACTAATGTTAGTATTCGTCGTATTTACAACAATAACTTTGAATAATAGAAAGGAAGTGAGTATAATAAATTAATCAAATTTATAGTGTTGAATTCAATTGGATTGGAATTAATAAATAGTTAAGAAAAATAAGGGTTATTGATAATTTGGAATTTAATTATGGTAAAAAGGTTAATTGCAATCCAAAGCTGAGTTGGAATGGAAATCATGTATTTATTTAATTTGATTTAAGAGGTGAGTATAAAGGTATAAGATTTAATAATTGGGTTTAGAGTAAAATTTATAATCTCTAAATAATAAGGAAGTGCAGATATTTAGCTGCCAATTTATATACTGATAGATTTTAATTCACACCCAAGCTTGTTAAATTTTTTGGAAGTGATTGTGTTATATAAGTAAGGAAATTTGGCCAATATTAGAAGTGAAAAATAAAAATTTGATTTTTACGATTTATTTAATTGATTTAATAAATAGTAAAAATAGCCATTTTGGGCACGGACTCGGATTTCGACGAAACCAGTTTCATCGGATCCGTATCGGTGAATTATTATAGGGTTTCAAATTTCGTATTGATCGGACTTTTCGTTTGATCGTACGGACGCGAAACGCCTTGAAATCGATTTTATTAAAATCAATTTGAAATCAATTTGGAAATCTTGTTTTTAGCATAACTTCTTCATACGATCAAATTTGGACGTGAGACTTTTTCCATCGCGTTCATAATATTTTTAAATACCTATCTGGATATATAGATTTAATAGATTCGGTTCCGGAGGCATAGCGGGCTTTTGGGCCATAGTTTGTTGCGTACGTTCACTCTTCTAGCCTATACGCTCTAACGTAACCCTGTAACGCCCCACTCCGAGACCCACTCTAGTAAAGAGTATTACGGAGTAATACCGTCTACTAGAACGGAGAATAGAGTATGATGGAAGCGACCATGTGTAATCAAGCTATAACTAACCACTGAATACGTCGAATAGGTGGTTTTCTTTTCTAAAGTGGTTCGACATATCCAATAGATATTTATAACGAAATTACAATGGCTAAGGAAAATAGGTTCAGAACAAGCATAATACTAAATGATAACATCATCATCACAGAATCACATAACAGATATAACATCCCAGAACAATACATCATCAATACAGATCCAAACACTATAAGTGGGTACAAAGCCACTGCTCACATATGTGAGTCAAAAATATGTACATATCAAAGTCCGAATAAAACAGAGTAGCGGAATAGTGGACAAATAAAAGCGCTATCTATCAGCATAGCAGATGATGTCCAAGCAGAAGCACATAAGCTAAGTTCAGAGACCTAACCTGAAACAACTCGGTCTGACCCGAGCGAAAACACTCGGGTCAGGCTAGCTAAATAATCAGTAATAACTGAGATATATATAATAATGCAGTACATAAATAAAACAATACTTCTCCAAAGAGAAGAGTAATATGGACTACATGAATATAATGACGATCCCTAATCATCAATAAACAGTAAAAATCTCCAAAGAGAATACGAACACCAAAGTGTTAAATAAATAAAATCGCCTCATATCATCGGCGTAGCCAAAGCTATATAAAGTTGCTCATAGGTAATAATCCCAAAAGTGACCAGAGTCTAAAATCAATGCCCAAGCAAAGATCGATGCTCCAAAGAGCAATAGGGATATACTAAAAAGTCAATGACATCAAATACTGAAAAACAGTGTCCAGAGACACTGTGAATCCACAAGGTAATCGCACTTACATCGTATGGTTCCATAGAACCAACACCGAATGGCGATACTCGAATGGATATAAAAATCATCAGATAATACAAATATTGCACGTGCACCGACCAGAGTCGTTGTTGCCAAGTACTGTATAGTTGTGATCGATCACTCGCACAGATGCGGAACGCGCGAAACGGCGAGATCCTTCCCAGAAGGATAAAGGCCCAGAGGCACACGCCGAAAATAAACTGCTCCATAGAGCAGGTGTCCAGAGACGGTTGCCCAGAGGCGTGGTGACCCAGAGGTCCAGTACTGGCCGCCCAGAGGCTAATGTGCCACTAACTTCTTGGAGAGGAACCCGTAAAGTGTTAACAATGAGTCCCATACCCCACGTTCGCACTAAACGGTTTCCTAACCAATAGCAAGCTCACACTCCAAACAATACAAAGTCTACCTCGCATCATCGGTAAACTAGACCCAAAGGTCAAAACGATCAATCGAATAGGTCGGGGATTAACCGGAAAGAAAATACACACGGTTTCCATAGGCCGGAGATTTCCTAACCGTTTAAGCACCTTTCCACTTCGCTTGACGTGCTAAAAGTGAGTGTGAGATTTTTATTATAGAAAATAATGGTGTAAAACAGATTTGTAGTAGATTTCGAAATCACTTTGAAAACGGTCTTTTGAAAAGTCTCCTATTATGGAGTAATTAATTTAATAATTAAAAATAATATTATATAATAATTTCGAAAGCCATTTTGGAGTGAAAATCCTTTTAAAACCTTTTTATAAAGTCCGTGTACGAAATCCAGAGACAAATCTCAACAAAATCGACGAAAACCAGAAAATCATCAAAAATATTCTAAGTGTTTGAAACCATTCAAAAACTGCTGCGAACCCAAGTTCGACAATTTATTTAGACCAGCAAACTGTGTCCAAATGGCATGAAAACTGATAGGCATATAGTCCAACATCCCTACTTTAAGATGCAAAAAGAATTTCTGGATTCCGAGTTGAGACGAAGTGGCAGCGACGTCTCAAAGTTGAACCCAGAGAAAGATTCACACTGTTTTCCAACAGCGACCAGAGTCTAACTTTGGCACGAAAACCGAAGTACCAAACGAATCCCAATGTTGTCCAAATTTTACAGAGATGGAGTTCGGAACTCCACCTTTCCAACGAGACCAAAAACGTCGAATTCCGACTTCGTATGCGATCAGGGCGGCATCACAAAGTAGAGGTCAAAAACTGAAACCGGAGTCAAGCACAGGTAAATTTTTTTTTTTTTTCTTTCTTTTTCTGGTGGACGCGGGCCCGGCCCGCGTCGGCCTGCCCCAGCCCGCCTGGGCTGGGGATATGGGACGCGGGCCAAGGCCCGCGCCCGTGTGCCCCAGCCCGCCTGGGCTGGGGCTACGTGGGCCGCCCCAGCCCACACGGGCTGGGGTAAACGGCCCCGCCCCAGCCCCATGCGGGCTGGGGTTAGGTGGGCCGTCCCCAGCCCGCGCGGGCTGGGGATTGGGGCCGCCCCCAGCCCCAAGCGGGCTGGGGTTTGGGGCCCCGCCCCAGCCCCATGCGGGCTGGGGTTTGGGCCGTCCCCAGCCCCTAGCGGGCTGGGGATCTGGCCCCGCCCCAGCCCCATGCGGGCTGGGGATCTGGGGCTGCCCCAGCCCCTAACGGGCTGGGGATCTGGGCCCCACCCCAGCCCCATGCGGGCTGGGGAAAGGGGCTGCCCCAGCCCCATGCGGGCTGGGATCTGCTGCCCGCCCCAGCCCGCCTGGGCTGGGGCTGAGCCCGGGCTGCGCCCGGGCTACGCCTGGGCTGTGCCCGGGCTGCTTCTGGGCCATGTATGGGCCTGTCGCTGTACTGTTTCAGCCCATTTTCAGACTGCATTTTCCAGCAAGCAAAATATGCAGTTTTTTTATGGTTTAGGGGTGTTTTTCTCAATTTTTGACATCAAAAAAATCACTAATAACCATCATTAATCACTACATAATGATTATAACACTAATTAAAGGAAACCAAGGCCAAATCATAGCATTATAACTAGCAATAATTACTAATTAATAGTAATTACCTTAATTAAGCAAATGATCAAATGGTTAGAGTGCACAATCAACAAGCCAAATTCCTAAGCTCCAAAGCCAAGATCAAGAAGCTTCATGGACCCAAAATTTCATAAAAATAAAACAATAATTACAAACAAGATGAAGGAAATAAAAAGAGTATTAAGGAGATTAGATAATAGGAGAGAGAGATTGCATTACCTTTTTTTTTCTAAGCAAATCAAATTATGAAGAGAAGGAGAAGGAGCTAAGTGGAGGCCATTAATTTGTTTAGATTTAGGTTTTGGAATTTATGAAGAGGAGGGTTAGGGTTAGGGTTTGGATGGGGTTTGAGATATTATATAGGAGGGGTTAGGCTAATGGGTAATGGTAAGTGGGTTTAGAAACCCATTAGGACTTAGGAAATAAACTAATAAGTTATCATGTGAACCAAAAATCCTAAGGCATCCTAGTTTTAATCAAAACCATGTTATTATCTCATAAGGCCCATTAACCCATAATCACTTTTTATTTAACAATTCTCCATTTTACCCCAAAACATTTTAATTTGCAAATAAATTACAAATTTAAATTCCCAAAAATTTGTTTAGCCCCCTTTTTAAATTAAAATCATAATTTTAATTCATCATTCGGTAATTGCAATCTCAGGGTTGTTACAGACTCCCCCCCTTAAGAAAATTGCGTCCCCGCAATTCCTTAAATATAGAGGCCGTCTATAACATATAATCCACAAAAGGAATACAGTAGATAAAATATAGATGCTCACCCGTGCCGGAAGATGAAAGAAAACCAGGATAAGTACGCTCGATAAATTCTCTGGTCTCCCAAGTGCAGTCCTTAGGATTAGATGACCATTGAATCTTCACAAGCGGAACCTCTTTGTTTCGAAGACGTCTGATCTCCGAATCAAGCACACGAAGAGGTTGCTGCTCTATAGATAGACCGGGTGAGATCTCCAAATCAGGTACGATATGAGGCTCGATAATAGAATCAGGATTGTGCACACACTTACGAAGCTGAGAAACATGGAACACATCATGTATTCCAGATAAATGAGCAGGTAGAGCCACACGATAAGCAACGGGGCCGATGCGTTCTGTAATAGGAAATGGTCCAATATAGCGAGGGGCCAGTTTCCCTGTAGAACTGAAACGCACAACCCCTTTCATGGGAGAAACCCGAATAAAGACAGAATCGCCAATGGAGAACTCAAGAGGCTTCCTACGGTTGTCCGCGTAGGATTTTTGTCGGTCCTGTGCCTCTTTCATTCTCTGACGGATAAGCACGATCTTCTCAGAAGATTCCCGAACTGAATCTGGACCAAGAATGAGCTTCTCGCCAGACTCTAACCAACAAGCAGGAGAACGACATGGCCTTCCGTAGAGAGCCTCGAAAGGTGCCATGCCGATACTAGACTGATAGCTGTTGTTGTAGGAGAACTCTACGAGCGGTAAGTGATCCTCCCAACTACCTCCGAAATCCAGAATACAACAGCGCAAAAGATCCTCTAAAACACGATTCACCCTCTCCGTCTGACCGTCGGTCTGAGGATGATAAGCAGTCGAGAGATTCAGCTTTGTGCCCAAAGCTGACTGTAGGCACTTCCAGAAGTGACTAGTAAAGATAGTGTCTCGATCACATACGATAGAGTTAGGAATGCCATGAAGTCGAACGACTTCCTTCACATAGAGCTTGGCCAACTGAGGTGCAGTCCGAGTGGACTTAATCGGAATGAAATGAGCCGATTTGGTCAAGCGATCAACAATAACCCAGATAGAAGTATGGCCTGACCTCGATCGAGGCAGACCGTCAATAAAATCCATAGATATCTGGTCCCATTTCCATAATGGAACCTCTAGAGGCTGAAGAAGACCGGATGGACGCTGGTGCTCGGCCTTGATCTGTTGACAAGTCATGCAACCGCTCACATAACTTGCCACATCTCTCTTCAAACCCTCCCAATAATATAGCCGACACATATCGGCATACATCTTACTCGAACCGGGATGTATAGCGTACTTAGTGCGATGACACTCGTCCAGAATGTCACGCCTAAGTGATAAATCAGATGGTACAACGATACGGTTCTTCCTACGAAGACACCGATGAAAATCGAGAGAATAATCCGGTAATGTCTCATCACTGGATCCCGACTCGAGAAGATGAATAAGATGCAATAAGTCTGGATCCTGCCGCTGAGCATGGGCAATGCGATCCAATAAGACAGGACGAGCTTCCAAGCTGAATAATAAGACCGGAGAATCAGAAGGTGGAGCTCGATCTCTAATATCACATAAAGATAGAGTCTCAAGAATATCCCACTCGGCAATCATCATAGAAACTACCGCCGAGTGCTTGCGACTGAGCGCATCTGCAACACGATTACCCTTGCCAGGGGTATACTGAATATCTAAATCATATGAGGCGAGAAACTCAAGCCATCGCTGCTGCCTCATATTGAGATCCCTCTGACTGAATAGATACTTCAGCGACTTATGATCGGTGTAAAGAGTGAAGCGTTCGCCTAATAGAAAGTGACGCCACGTCTTCAAGGCAAAGACGATAGCTGCTAACTCAAGATCATGAGTAGGATAGCGAAGCTCATTCGGACGCAGTTGCCTGGAAGCATAAGCAACTACCCGATCCTTCTGCATAAGCACAGCACCGAGCCCGCTACCACAAGCGTCGGTGTAAACAACAAGATCCTGGTTACTCTCAGGAACCACAAGAATAGGAGCATGAGTGAGAAGTTCCTTCAATCGCTGAAAAGAAGCTTCACACTTATCAGACCAAATAAAGCGAACATCCTTACGAGTCAGCGTCGTAAGGGGAAGTGCAACTCGAGAGAAATCCTTGACAAACCGACGGTAATAACCCGCCAGACCAAGGAAACTGCGAATATCTCGAACGTTCTCGGGCTGCTTCCAATTCTGAATAGCTTCGATCTTGGCAGGATCGACAGAAACACCCTCCGATGATACAATATGGCCCAAGAACTTGACCTTGCTTTCCCAGAAATGGCACTTGGAGAGCTTGGCCTTAAGCTGATGCTGACGAAGAGTATCCAAGACAATCCGCAAATGATGAGCATGCTCTGCCTCGGATCTAGAGTAAATAAGAATATCGTCGATGAATACCAAAACGAATCTATCGATGTATTCCCGGAATACTCGATTCATAAGATCGACGAAGAAAGCCGGTGCGTTCGTCAAGCCGAATGGCATGACCAACCACTCAAAAGAACCATAACGAGTGCGGAAAGCGGTAAGAGGAATGCTATCTTTCGCAACTCGGAGCTGATGAAATCCGGTGGCAAGGTCGAGCTGTGAAAAGACCTTTGCACCGCTCAACTGATCAAACATATCGTCTATCCGTGGCAATGGATAACGATTTCTGATGGTCAACTCATTAAGCTTGCGATAGTCAATGCAAAGCCTAAGAGAGCCATCGGGCTTCTTAACGAAGACCACAGCAGCACCCCATGGCGAAGAACTGGACCGAATGAGCTGCTTCGCCTCAAGCTCTACTAACTGCTTCCTGAGTTCCTCATTCTCTTTAGTAGACATCCTCGTGGGAGGACGCCCAACTGGGTGGGAGCCTGGAATGAGATCGATGCGGAACTCAATGGCCCGCTTTGGCGGCAGGCCAGATACTGGCTCGAATATATCGGGGAAATCCCGAACGACAGGAATACGAGATATGTCCAAATCCTCATCTCGTGAATCAAGAGAAAATAGAGTAACATCAGAAATCCCAACATCCTGAAGAGCAATAGCTAATGGAGCGGACGAGTCAGGATGACGAAGAAATAATATCCGCTCCGAACAAATAATTTTGGCGTCGTGCTGAGCGAGCCAATCCATGCCAAGAATCATATCAAAGCCCAAATACTCCATAACGTGCAGATTCGCACGGAAAGAAAATCCACAAAGATCAATATCAACATTCTCACAAAGCAAGCTAAGGGTCGTGGATCCGCCGATGGGATTCACAATCCTTAGGGAAGAAACCAGACAAGTAACATCCAAAGATAAAGCATCGACTAGCTCCTTTGATACGAATGAGTGAGAGGCACCCGTATCAAAGAGAACTCTACAAGATCTACCACGAAATAAAATAGAACCTTCAAGAACGGAAGGATGCGTACCTCGAGGCTGAGATGAAGATGCAGGAGCCTTGGCAGCATTAAGCTTGCCAGGCTTGGCACTAGCTGGAGCAATAGGACAAGTGGAGATCCTGTGTCCCTCCTTCTTACAGAAAGTACAATAGAGAGGTTTGGGACACTCTCGAATGAAATGATCTGGAGATCCGCAGTTGAAGCATTTCCTCGGAGGACGGGTTCCACTAGGCTGTGACTGAATCTGAGGCTGAGTCTGAGGCTGAGCCTGGACAGCAGAACTACCGGTCTTCTTCTTCTTGTTCCAAGGCTTGTTCTTCTGAAATGGACCCCGCTTCTGGTTGGGATTTTTGGAACCCCCACCACCATCATCACTATGCTCCATCTCGACTGACTCAAGATGTAGGGCTGCATCGACTAGCTTCTCGAATGAGAGCTCAAGCTGTAGCATAAGATGCCTCTTCAGATATTTCTTCAAGCCCTCAACAAATTTGAGGTTCCTCTTATAAGGAGTAGCAATAAACTCAAGGCCGTACTTGGACAGGGCCTCGAAGGAAGAGACATAGTCGGATACGGAGGACTTCCCCTGCTTGAGATCAAGAAAGCGGCGAGCAAGGGAGTTCTTCTCTGACTCAGGGATGAATTTGAGCTCAAATCTCTGACGAAACTGAGCCCAAGTAAGTGTGGTCTCATCGACCTCGGCAATAAGTAGTTCGTACCAATGCAGGGCACGACTCAGAAGCTGACTAGAAGCAATAAGAACACGGTCATGATCCGGGATATCCATACGAGTGAAAATGCGCTCGCATATCCGAATCCAAGCCTGGACCTCTAAGACATTCTCGGAGCCACTGAACTGCTTCCCTCCGAGATGGGTAAAATCACTGCAGAGACGCGCAAAAATAGACATGCGCGGAGTATCAGCAACTGGGGCTGGAGACTGAGAATGAGACTGAGAATTCCGAACCAGCTCCATGATCTGGTCGGTAGTCATGAACACGCCCTCTGGATGAGTGTTGCTGGACCGTCCAGCAGCACTAGTCTGACGTGTGGGTCTTCCTCTTCCCCTTCCAGACATACTGAAAGTCAACGGGAATTAGAGTTAGACATGATTCAATGATAGATACTTAATTAAGGAATACTACGGAATATAATAAATTCCTACACATATTCCTAACTTATCTATCAATAAGCATAAGGAAGAGATTTGATTTAATTCGGATCCAATTAAAATGTATTGTACTAAGTGTATCCGTTCTGTGTTTGTTATGCTTAATTCTGAACCTTGCTCTGATACCAAACTGTAACGCCCCACTCCGAGACCCACTCTAGTAAAGAGTATTACGGAGTAATACCGTCTACTAGAACGGAGAATAGAGTATGATGGAAGCGACCATGTGTAATCAAGCTATAACTAACCACTGAATACGTCGAATAGGTGGTTTTCTTTTCTAAAGTGGTTCGACATATCCAATAGATATTTATAACGAAATTACAATGGCTAAGGAAAATAGGTTCAGAACAAGCATAATACTAAATGATAACATCATCATCACAGAATCACATAACAGATATAACATCCCAGAACAATACATCATCAATACAGATCCAAACACTATAAGTGGGTACAAAGCCACTGCTCACATATGTGAGTCAAAAATATGTACATATCAAAGTCCGAATAAAACAGAGTAGCGGAATAGTGGACAAATAAAAGCGCTATCTATCAGCATAGCAGATGATGTCCAAGCAGAAGCACATAAGCTAAGTTCAGAGACCTAACCTGAAACAACTCGGTCTGACCCGAGCGAAAACACTCGGGTCAGGCTAGCTAAATAATCAGTAATAACTGAGATATATATAATAATGCAGTACATAAATAAAACAATACTTCTCCAAAGAGAAGAGTAATATGGACTACATGAATATAATGACGATCCCTAATCATCAATAAACAGTAAAAATCTCCAAAGAGAATACGAACACCAAAGTGTTAAATAAATAAAATCGCCTCATATCATCGGCGTAGCCAAAGCTATATAAAGTTGCTCATAGGTAATAATCCCAAAAGTGACCAGAGTCTAAAATCAATGCCCAAGCAAAGATCGATGCTCCAAAGAGCAATAGGGATATACTAAAAAGTCAATGACATCAAATACTAAAAAACAGTGTCCAGAGACACTGTGAATCCACAAGGTAATCGCACTTACATCGTATGGTTCCATAGAACCAACACCGAATGGCGATACTCGAATGGATATAAAAATCATCAGATAATACAAATATTGCACGTGCACCGACCAGAGTCGTTGTTGCCAAGTACTGTATAGTTGTGATCGATCACTCGCACAGATGCGGAACGCGCGAAACGGCGAGATCCTTCCCAGAAGGATAAAGGCCCAGAGGCACACGCCGAAAATAAACTGCTCCATAGAGCAGGTGTCCAGAGACGGTTGCCCAGAGGCGTGGTGACCCAGAGGTCCAGTACTGGCCGCCCAGAGGCTAATGTGCCACTAACTTCTTGGAGAGGAACCCGTAAAGTGTTAACAATGAGTCCCATACCCCACGTTCGCACTAAACGGTTTCCTAACCAATAGCAAGCTCACACTCCAAACAATACAAAGTCTACCTCGCATCATCGGTAAACTAGACCCAAAGGTCAAAACGATCAATCGAATAGGTCGGGGATTAACCGGAAAGAAAATACACACGGTTTCCATAGGCCGGAGATTTCCTAACCGTTTAAGCACCTTTCCACTTCGCTTGACGTGCTAAAAGTGAGTGTGAGATTTTTATTATAGAAAATAATGGTGTAAAACAGATTTGTAGTAGATTTCGAAATCACTTTGAAAACGGTCTTTTGAAAAGTCTCCTATTATGGAGTAATTAATTTAATAATTAAAAATAATATTATATAATAATTTCGAAAGCCATTTTGGAGTGAAAATCCTTTTAAAACCTTTTTATAAAGTCCGTGTACGAAATCCAGAGACAAATCTCAACAAAATCGACGAAAACCAGAAAATCATCAAAAATATTCTAAGTGTTTGAAACCATTCAAAAACTGCTGCGAACCCAAGTTCGACAATTTATTTAGACCAGCAAACTGTGTCCAAATGGCATGAAAACTGATAGGCATATAGTCCAACATCCCTACTTTAAGATGCAAAAAGAATTTCTGGATTCCGAGTTGAGACGAAGTGGCAGCGACGTCTCAAAGTTGAACCCAGAGAAAGATTCACACTGTTTTCCAACAGCGACCAGAGTCTAACTTTGGCACGAAAACCGAAGTACCAAACGAATCCCAATGTTGTCCAAATTTTACAGAGATGGAGTTCGGAACTCCACCTTTCCAACGAGACCAAAAACGTCGAATTCCGACTTCGTATGCGATCAGGGCGGCATCACAAAGTAGAGGTCAAAAACTGAAACCGGAGTCAAGCACAGGTAATTTTTTTTTTTTTTTCTTTCTTTTTCTGGTGGAGGCGGGCCCGGCCCGCGTCGGCCTGCCCCAGCCCGCCTGGGCTGGGGATATGGGACGCGGGCCAAGGCCCGCGCCCGTGTGCCCCAGCCCGCCTGGGCTGGGGCTACGTGGGCCGCCCCAGCCCACACGGGCTGGGGTAAACGGCCCCGCCCCAGCCCCATGCGGGCTGGGGTTAGGTGGGCCGTCCCCAGCCCGCGCGGGCTGGGGATTGGGGCCGCCCCCAGCCCCAAGCGGGCTGGGGTTTGGGGCCCCGCCCCAGCCCCATGCGGGCTGGGGTTTGGGCCGTCCCCAGCCCCTAGCGGGCTGGGGATCTGGCCCCGCCCCAGCCCCATGCGGGCTGGGGATCTGGGGCTGCCCCAGCCCCTAACGGGCTGGGGATCTGGGCCCCACCCCAGCCCCATGCGGGCTGGGGAAAGGGGCTGCCCCAGCCCCATGCGGGCTGGGATCTGCTGCCCGCCCCAGCCCGCCTGGGCTGGGGCTGAGCCCGGGCTGCGCCCGGGCTACGCCTGGGCTGTGCCCGGGCTGCTTCTGGGCCATGTATGGGCTTGTCGCTGCACTGTTTCAGCCCATTTTCAGACTGCATTTTCCAGCAAGCAAAATATGCAGTTTTTTTATGGTTTAGGGGTGTTTTTCTCAATTTTTGACATCAAAAAAATCACTAATAACCATCATTAATCACTACATAATGATTATAACACTAATTAAAGGAAACCAAGGCCAAATCATAGCATTATAACTAGCAATAATTACTAATTAATAGTAATTACCTTAATTAAGCAAATGATCAAATGGTTAGAGTGCACAATCAACAAGCCAAATTCCTAAGCTCCAAAGCCAAGATCAAGAAGCTTCATGGACCCAAAATTTCATAAAAATAAAACAATAATTACAAACAAGATGAAGGAAATAAAAAGAGTATTAAGGAGATTAGATAATAGGAGAGAGAGATTGCATTACCTTTTTTTTTCTAAGCAAATCAAATTATGAAGAGAAGGAGAAGGAGCTAAGTGGAGGCCATTAATTTGTTTAGATTTAGGTTTTGGAATTTATGAAGAGGAGGGTTAGGGTTAGGGTTTGGATGGGGTTTGAGATATTATATAGGAGGGGTTAGGCTAATGGGTAATGGTAAGTGGGTTTAGAAACCCATTAGGACTTAGGAAATAAACTAATAAGTTATCATGTGAACCAAAAATCCTAAGGCATCCTAGTTTTAATCAAAACCATGTTATTATCTCATAAGGCCCATTAACCCATAATCACTTTTTATTTAACAATTCTCCATTTTACCCCAAAACATTTTAATTTGCAAATAAATTACAAATTTAAATTCCCAAAAATTTGTTTAGCCCCCTTTTTAAATTAAAATCATAATTTTAATTCATCATTCGGTAATTGCAATCTCAGGGTTGTTACAAACCCTAACTATAAATATACCATGGTAAACCCTAGCCTCCTTCCTACTGTCAGTTGGATATACGTACATATTTCTTCATCTCCTCTTCCTCCTCAATGGTTGCAAATCTGGATCTGCTTCAATCCAAAATTCAGTGAAAATTCAAACACCTCAGAAAATTCTCAAAAAAATATATGTTGAAGTATTCGATACGCGTAATCTCATGGTGTAATTTGTTTTTCAATTGGAGGTATCGTTCGTCCTGGGAAATTCGAAACAGTTCCGGCCGTTCATAGATAATTGCTCGATTCAACGGTAGATCTGAGTTGATAGCTCGATCCGATGATGCTGCAGCGTAGATGAGGCTTTAAGGAGTTCATCCATACGGTTCACTTGGGTCGGAGGCGTGAAAATTCGCCGTGATGGGCTGTAGATGGCGTGCGACGCCGTGGGGCCAGGGAGAGCCGGAGGTGGCCGCATCTAGGCTATAGGGGCGGTTCTAGGAGGGGAGTTCGGCGGTGTGTCCCGATGGTCGTGGAGTTAGGTGTGGAGGCCGGCGTCGAGCAAGTTGGGTGGCGGCTAGGGCATGGATCTGTGCGTCTTCGTGTACAGGGGAGGGAGAGTGGAACGCACGTGACGTGGAAGAATGGTGAGAGTATTTTGTTTATTTTGTTTTTACTTATTTTGATTTTTCAAGCACGTTTTATCGAATAACTTTCACATACGACATCCGATTTACACGAAATTTCTTTTGTTAGGATCGTCATTAAATTCCGTACTTGATGATGCAGGTTTGGTCAGATTTGGAGACCGTCGAAATTTTGGGTTTAAATCGAATTTTAATTCGATTTAAATTCAAAAGGTGAGTGTTTTAACCCACTCACAACTACTAGAAGCTTTTATGTTTGTTAAATAAATTTTAGAAATGAATAAAAATTTATTTATGAGCTTTTGGCATGTTATTTCATTCATATCTGTTGAATTGCATTTTTTTGAATGTAACTGTTAATTTAATTGATTTATTGCGTGTTAATTGGCTGTTAGAAATTATTGTTTGCATATGAACTGCTAGTTAACAGTTATGTCAATTATCACTGAATATAAATTGTTAGATTAATAGTTGATAAAATTTAATTTGAATAAACTGCCAGTTATCACCTGTTATATATGATCATATATATAATTGTTATTGATTGATATTGATCGATGTTGTGATTGGATGATGGATGTGTTGTTGAATGAATGTTTTATTTGGATATCATTAAACTGCAAGTTAGTATGCATTTACATTTCATTCGGGATTGCGGTTTGAAATGATATACAACCGCAGTTTTATTTTTTTTTTAAATTGCGGATTGAAATGATAAATATCCGTATCACTTGACCATAGGATAGAAAACTATATACAGGCACCGCGGTCTATATATATAACTATTTTTAAAATGTGATTTCTATGGTTTGGATGGAATACGGTTTATAAAAATCTTAAATTTTATACTGAATAAATGTTTTCTTCCATATTTATATACATATGAAGTTGAAAAATATAATAATAAAAAAAAAATGTATAAATTTCTTTATTAAAAATGGAAGAAAATTTAAAAATGGAGTTTGATAATTTATATCCTATGTTCAAAGATTAAGTTGGAAATTTTAAGGGATGATATTTATCATTGGATTTTTCCCAAAATAATTTGAAATGAATATGCTAGTAAAAATTTGAATTTGGAAATATATATATATTTTACTAGAAATTGAAGTCTTATTAATTATGGATTTTATGTGAATGGTCAAGATTAATTAATAGAATATTGATTTTGAAAGGATAAAAATCCAACTTTAGTTGAAATATTAATGCTCAAAAATGGATATAAATATATATAAAATTGAAATGGTTTTGGGACTTGAAGTAATATTTCGGATTTTGGTTTAACTTTAAAAGAAGAAATATTTGGAAAGCCATGTAATTTATTTCTTTATAAAGCAACAGTAAAGTTAAACTTTTTAATTCGCATACCGTTGAATATCCAAACCATTTAGTTTTGAAAATAATGGTTTTAAAATACTATGGATTTTCGAAGAATTATGATGAAAGTTACAAACAGAATATTGGTTACATGGGATATTAAATAATAAAAAGTGACATAATTTTTGGAAAGGAATATTTTATTTGGGAAATGATATCATTGATTTGGGTTTTATAAAAATAATATCAAAATGAATCTTTTTGGGTTTTAAAGAAGAAATGATATCGTAATATTATGGTTTTGAAATGGATTATATTCTGGTTTTAAAGTATAAACTATTTTTAAATGACCGCGGTGTTATAATAACGATGGGTTGGCAAAGAGACCGGGATCGGATATGGACATACTCTCTGTCGATACCGAAAACCACTTTGACTAACCGTGTACGCGGTGGAGATTCCAGAATGAAGTAGGTGGTGGCGACGTTTCCTGTAAGGTAAATACGTGGACCCGACTCCCGTGAGTTGGCATAAGGTGGCTAAAACAGGAGCGATTCTCAGGCCAATGAGGTCATTCCTCTGATCGGACGCTCCTCTTCGATATTATACTTTGACTTGGATTGATTCAGTGGCCACTTCTATATTTTGATTTTGGGGAGTTAGTCCGAGGTGGGCGGTAACTGCGGCTACGCGTTTCCACCAGCCTGGATAGCAATTGGTATATCTACCCTGGCATTGCCTAGTTGTGCCGTGTCACCTACCATACCGAGCCTTTACTACGAGTTTCTATTTGTGTCGTACCTATGGAGTATCCTCTGGTAGCCTCCCGATCAGGAGGTATTACGGTACTGTATAGACTATTGACATTTTACGTGTTAAGGTGGAAAATGTAAAGCCTTAACGCTATTTAAAAGTAAGTTTATTTTATAAATAGACACTATTATAATAGCGCAATATACTACATAGTAAATAGTTTAACGGATCCTTAGGAGATGTAAATCCCGAACATCTCTTGAGTTACTGTACTCATATTTATTTCTTTTTATTTAACTCACATAAGATCTTTTAGTTCTGACTCGAGTGTTTTGTCTTTTCAAATTCGCTCGGGTCAGTCCGAGCGTTTCAGGATCGAAGACTTTAGCTTTGAAGGACAAAGACGAAGGAGTCGTATTATTATTATTATCTATAGTATTGCACCACACTCTTTCTATTCCGCTGCATTGCTTATATTGGTATGTGTAACTCTGATATTTAATGTAAAAGAAGAATCAAGCTTTTGTAAACTGTTTATGATCTGTATATTGTTATTATATTTTATCCTTCCGCTGTGAGATTCTATTTTCGTTTTATTTCTTCTCTATTTTTCTTATTTACCCCATAACAATCCGCCCTTACGTATGCTTTGAATTGGCACGTGTGTCGGTTTAACGTGTGTGGAAAGGCGGGATGTTACAGCTTACACAACCAACTATCTCTCTCGGCTATCTTTCAGTCTGCATAGCTTGAGACCATCTCAAGCTTGACCCATCATCAATCCAGATCTGGTGTAGCCTCCTACGACCTACGCTCCGTCTCGTCTAACCCATCTCGGCATGCCCTTTGCTCTCACCAGTTCTTCATCCTCCTTATGGTCTCAGCAAACCAGCTCCCCGCCATCCCGCTATGTAGGCACGCGGGACCAAAACGACAAGAGGTACAACTAAATGTACATGTTTCCAACAATAAGCATGTTCCATTTTCTACAAGTATAGTGCAAGTATAGGCACATTTATTGCAAAGCATAGCAAAGCACACCTCTGGTACAGTTATATTGTAGACCTTCATCTCAGCCACACATTCATTTCTTTCATCAATCGTCTCTCATTAAGTTCATCAGCCATATCAATGGCTAGGTGCACGTCACGCCTGTTTTGCAGTATAATTTTTGTCGTCTAAGCGTTAATTTTGTGACACCGCATAATTTTACGAAATTAAATAATTACATTGAAAATGTAAAATCATAGTTTCATGTAAATGGAAAATAATACATTTTTACAAGAGTTGAAATAAGGCTTCGGGACTTACTCCATTGCATCCGAATTGTCATTTATAGTCAAAAAACACATGTAACATGCTGATTGTGATTAAACGGGCTAGAAATTAAAAGAAGTCAAACTCGGTGGATTTTTGTAATATATTAATTTCGAGATTTTAGCCTAAATTAGAATTATTTCATCCTATAAATAGAAATGAAAACCTATTCTATGATCACACTTTAGCCTAACCTCTAATCTCCATTTTCCTTTTTATCTGTCTCTAAACTAAATCAATTCTAAATCCACCAAATCAAATCTAAATTAAAAGATTAAATATATGGTATCGATCATTGCGAAGAAAACTGAGATGGAGAAAAACAATGAACTCACAATTTTTTTCATTAGGAATTGGACGTAGGATATTGTGTAAAGAGGTGAAGAAAGGTTAAATAAAAAATATATGTATACATATAAAATGAAACTCACGTTTGAGAAGATGTAGTTTCAGGAAAAAGATGAAGAAAATAAACGAAAATGAAGAAACAACAAAAATGACGAAAGAAATGTGGTATGTATTGTATAATGATAAAGGAATGCACGGACCAGATGTACACTACCAATGAACCTATGAAATTCAAATTTTAAACTTATGTCTCATCTTTATTACTTCCCTTAACTTCCATAAAATCACAGTTACACCAATTTAATTTTATGTTAACACACGATAAATGAAATAAATTCTCTACACCAATTTGTGTAATAAATTAAGGCAATATACAACATTAAGAACCTTTCATTTCTCTCTTTGTGGTTAGATTGAGAATTTAAAAAAACATGTTAACGTTTTGATTAAACATTTTACTAGGAATGCATTAATATACATTAAACAAATATGACATCATAAATTAGGTAATATAAATAGGTGCATAATACACACACATCTTTATCTCCACTTATAGTTCACATTCTTAAATAAAAGGTATGTTACTAATCCACATAAGGAGGCAATGAACGTAAGAGTAAATTAGAAGAGCGAAGATGGAAAGACAAATTATGTTGCAATTAAAATCCAATTAAGTCTAAGTGAAAAGGAAATAGTCAAGTATCAATCTATTTTACCCTTTTATAATCTCCTATTAACATTTAGTTTAAAACTATATGAGATTTCAAACCTAAATAAACCATTTTTTTATATAATTGGACTTGAAACATAAGTTTATATTTAGGTACAAACATATATGCAGCAAACCAACACTAAAATTTGAAACGTGAACTGAATTAATTGGAAATAAATCGTCTGAACTAAATTTATTTCAATGTACGTCTGCAATTAACGTCTTCTCTCCTTTTAATTAAAAGGTTCTAATCGCATTAATTGCCATTGATTTCTAAGTTAAATTTTAAAAGAGAAATGAGACGATTCAATTCCCTTTATAGTAATTTAATATATTGTATTGTATACAAACCAAAAACTATAATTAACATTTGTTTATATCTTATTACACTAATATTTTACAGTTATCATCCTAGTTTTTCTTTAACGTAATATTTATTTCATTTAATCGCAAGTAATCCAATTATTAAAATTTAAGTTCCAATAAATTGATCTAACTTGATTTCAATGTTTTATTCAGTCAATCATTATTATATGGATAATAGTTGACATTAGTTTATATCTTATTACATTGGTATTCTACAATTACCATCTTTTATTTATATTAACTGCAATATTTGATTACATTTATTGCAATTTATTTCAAATTTGATCTCAACAAGTTAAACAAATAGGTAATAAATAACAAATTTCACCTTAGCTTAATTTAGTCACATTTATAAGTTGATTGTCCACATAAATATTATAATTATTTACATAACACTGATTTTTTTTATCTAATTGCAACTTGTTGCATATTATTTCACAAATTAATAAAACATTAAATTTATTTCCTCATTTACAATGTGTTTGCGCCAAAATTGGTCACAAACACCCAATATCACGAAAGCACCCGTTTGCGTATTCAACTTGATAATAATCAACACAGAACTCAGCAACAATCAATATAAAATTCAGCTCTTAAGTAATAAATCACAGTAATTCACAAACAACAATCACAAACACAGGATTTATAGTGGTTCGGCGTTCGTGCCTACGTCCACTTTGAAGGATTTCTCTTTATTGCTTTGCTCGATTCAATCGATTACAACGGATTACAATTGATAATAGCTTTGAAATCTGAATACAACAGTGATTCTGGTGAATAGATTTGAATCCGGCAGAGTCTCAGCGTTCAATGGCAGAAGTTCTCGGAAGATCCCTCTTTTCTGAAGGCTTCAGGGTGCTATTTATAGGCGTTGGAGGCCCAGATCTGGCTGAAACTTCGTGAGACTTCTTCTGGCACGTGAGTGGGCCCACGCGACCGATCCCACCAAGTTTCGTCTCGATCTGACATCGGTTCGAAGTGATTTCGAACCCATCAAGAATTGGTCCAATCGAGCTGAAACTTGGCAGGGACAATCTTTACCTCATATGGAAGCTACTGTGAAAATTTGGTTGCATTTGGATTTGTGGTTGAGGAGATATGCTCGGTTCGAAATGGGGTTTTCTTGATTGGCTGTGTCGTTCGAACCCATGATTTCGAACCCATGATTTCGAACCCATGAGTGCACGTGGGTTTGCAGTGACGTGGCGCGTATCTCTCGAATCGATCCTAACTTATCTCCGAATGGACCGCTTCTACTCCGTGAACTACGGCGAACACGTCATCCAAACCAACTGACTCGGTGGATTCGAACTAAGGAGTATTCCTGGCTTCGAACGTGACCGATTCGATTCAAGGAATTCCTATGGGTTCGAACTCGATCGGTTCGAACTGGGTCGCTCGATGGGTTCGAATTAAGGGCTTGCATGGATTCGAAGTAAGGATGCGAAGCTGAGCGGCGCCATGGATTCGAAGGTAGGCCATTGTGGTGGTGTCGAAGGCGATGGAGTCGAAGGCGATGGAGTCGAAGCAGGTACTAGCTGATGGGTTCGAACGTGGCTTGGGTTCGAACTTCACGGTTTCGAAGGCAAGCGCATGGATGGGTTCGAAATATGTGGGTTCGAAGGAGATGGTTTCGAAGGTGATGGGTTCGAAGTACTCCAGTGCGATGGGTTCGAAACAGACAGTGACCACCTTCCTCAATTTGAATCCATCATATCTCGAGCATACGAACTCGGATTGTCTTGAAATTTGAAATGATGACTCCTACGACCTTTCTTGTCATGTCCTATCAATTGTGGCCTGTTCCGGACTCGGACAAAATTCATCGATATCCATAGCAAAGTGAAGTATAACCAATCTCTGAGACGAACTGTCTTTCGTTTTCGACCAATCTTTTGGTATCACGGCTTTGCCAAAAAGCGGGATAACATTTTGCCCCCCAAAACATGCCTTGCGGTAGGAAGGTGTGTTTTGTAATGCCTCGAGTTGGATGTTCGTATCCGATCATCAACCTGCAAAGAACTTGATAGTTTTCATATGGCCTCAAATGACGATCGTTCGGGATCAAGCCATTTGGGATGAAGCGCGGCCGTTCATGGTCGAGCGCTTAACGTCAAATGACGATCGTTCGTGATCGAGTCATTCGAGGTGAAGTGCGACCGTGCGCGGTCGAGCGTATAAATCCATGCATCGATCGTTCGGGATCATATGCTGTTTGAGGTGAATTGGGACCGTTCGCGGTCCGTGCCGTTCGCGGCATAGGATGGAATAGGACCGTTCGCGGCAAATGATGAGAATAGGACCGTTCGCGGTCGATGCTATTTATGGCAAAGGATTGAATGGGACCGTTCGCGGTCGATGCCGTTCGCGGCAACTGATCGTTCGCGACCAAGTGCCGTTCAAGGCGGATGGCGACCATTCGAGGTCGGGTTTCATAATTAATGAGCCATGACCGTTCGCGGCCGATGGCGTTCGAGGCAGAAAGTGATCGTTCGCGATCGGGTGCCGTTCGAGGCGAGTTGTGTGTGCCTGGGAGGGCTTGGTTTTATCGATACCAGTGTCACGTTCGGGTGAGTTCCTGGATCGTTTATAGGGGCGGTTCATCGCCGTCTCAAAGCATACCTAAGGATCGTTCGCGACCCCGTACATGTGCAAGTCACTTAGCCATTCCAGAGTTATCAGAATCAAATATCTATTACACGGATGAGATTCAAAAACAATGTCCAAACAAACAGAGTCTAAATGTTCAACTTGAAATAACATGAAAGCAAAGCATGGATGTCGAAGTGTAAGTTCCCACTGCGAAACGGTCATTGATCATCCAGAGCATGCCTGGAGATCGTTCGCGATCTCGCACATGTGTAAATGATTTGATTGCTCTAGTGGAAGCTAACAACTTGTTCATCGTTATGTCAGTCAATTGATAACCAAACGGTGCCTGGATTCGGGGTCGCCTCTAGCTGATGTGGACGGTGGTCGCTCTGGTTCCGCCGCAGGAGCTCGCCTCCTTACATATTGAAGGAGCATACCGTTCCTGATATGCCCTTCCACCTCGTCCTTCAGGTGCTTACAATCATTAGTGTTATGACCATTTAATTCATGGAATACACAGAACTTATCTGATTTCCTTTCGTCAGAGGTAGGATCCCTTCGCATTGGCCTACGATACGGAATCTGTTCTTTGGTATCCTGGTAAATTCGCTCCAGGCTCTCGTTCAGCTCAGTGTAGGTGGTAAATCGCGGCTCCCTCCATTGCCGCTTTGATCTGTCTCCGTTATTCTCAATCCTTCTTTTACCTTTATCCTTGTTCGAGTCCCTTCTAGGGAGCTTTTCGTCTTTGAGTGCATAAACATCTACCCCATCTCCTTCTTCTCTTTCTGCATTCGCATCTTCTAATCGTAAAAACTTTTCTGCCTCATGATAGAATTCCTCTAGATCTATGGGTGGATCTTTAGTCAATGAATTCTTGAACTCTGTGCCGTCAGCTATTCCGGACACAGCTGCCATTACCACCATGGACGGATCCGCTCGATCCACTGAAGCTGCTGCTGCATTGAATCGTGCTAGATAACTTCTCAAGGTCTCTCCGGCCTTTTGCTTTAGGGTTGCCAAAGTCATCACATTCTTGGGTCTTGTAATATGAACCCTGAATTGCCTCATAAATCTCTCCACTAAACCATTCCATGTTCCGATGGATCCATTCTCCAATTGTCTAAACCATAGTGCTGCGATATCTGTCAAGTATAATGGAAAGCAGCGGGCCATAACCTCCTCCGATGCCCCCAGCACTTCCATATGCCTCATATATTTTGTCAGATGGACCGTGGGGTCCGTTCTCCCGTCATACATATCCAACGATGGTAGTTTGAAATCCGGTGGGTTCCTAGCTTGCCTGATTGCTGAAGTAAAAGGACTTCTATTAACATCCTCTAGGTCTTTGTTCACCATACCGCCTCTCAAAGCTCTTCTAACCATCTCTACTAATCGGTCATTGTCTCCGAGATGTAACCCTTGTTCACTACTTTCAGCCTGCCTCCCGAGTTCACGAGGTAACTCCGGGATCTGCCCCCTTGACTAAGCGTTCGCTCCTCTACTACTACCGGGTTGCGCAGATCCCTCTCTCCCTCTTTCCAAGATTGGGTCAACGTTTTCCATATGCATGCCCCCTAGCTCTGGTGCTATGCCGGATGGTCCTGCTCCATTCTGGATTCCATTGGCTTCCCTATTCTGTGCTCCCAGCTGTCCTATCTGTTGGAATAAACTCTGGATCAATTCCTCTTGCCTCTTCATCATCGTCTCCATCTCATCCCTAGTGATGTATATCGATGGTTGATTCGCTCCTGAGGAAGCCTCTTGACTTCCTTGTGGTTCGCTTCTCTCAGGCCTTGGCTTTCTACTCGATTGTCTTGCCATAATTCCTAGATCTGAACTCCTGGATTTTCAAATTCAACTTCTTCCTGAATCAATTCTCGGTCAAAGCACCAAAATGTTTGCGCCAAAATTGGTCACAAACACCCAATATCACGAAAGCACCCGTTTGCGTATTCAACTTGATAATAATCAACACAGAACTCAGCAACAATCAATATAAAATTCAGCTCTTAAGTAATAAATCACAGTAATTCACAAACAACAATCGCAAACACAGGATTTATAGTGGTTCGGCGTTCGTGCCTAAGTCCACTTTGAAGGATTTCTCTTTATTGCTTTGCTCGATTCAATCGATTACAACGGATTACAATTGATAATAGCTTTGAAATCTGAATACAACAGTGATTCTGGTGAATAGATTTGAATCCGGCAGAGTCTCAGCGTTCAATGGCAGAAGTTCTCGGAAGATCCCTCTTTTCTGAAGGCTTCAGGGTGCTATTTATAGGCGTTGGAGGCCCAGATCTGGCTGAAACTTCGTGAGACTTCTTCTGGCACGTGAGTGGGCCCACGCGACCGATCCCACCAAGTTTTGTCTCGATCTGACATCGGTTCGAAGTGATTTCGAACCCATCAAGAATTGGTCCAATCGAGCTGAAACTTGGCAGGGACAATCTTTACCTCATATGGAAGCTACTGTGAAAATTTGGTTGCATTTGGATTTGTTGTTGAGGAGATATGCTCGGTTCGAAATGGGGTTTTCTTGATTGGCTGTGTCGTTCGAACCCATGATTTCGAACCCATGAGTGCACGTGGGTTTGCAGTGACGTGGCGCGTATCTCTCGAATCGATCCTAACTTATCTCCGAATGGACCGCTTCTACTCCGTGAACTACGGCGAACACGTCATCCAAACCAACTGACTCGGTGGATTCGAACTAAGGAGTATTCCTGGCTTCGAACGTGACCGATTCGAATCAAGGAATTCCTATGGGTTCGAACTCGATCGGTTCGAACTGGGTCGCTCGATGGGTTCGAATTAAGGGCTTGCATGGATTCGAAGTAAGGATGCGAAGCTGAGCGGCGCCATGGATTCGAAGGTAGGCCATTGTGGTGGTGTCGAAGGCGATGGAGTCGAAGGCGATGGAGTCGAAGCAGGTACTAGCTGATGGGTTCGAACGTGGCTTGGGTTCGAACTTCACGGTTTCGAAGGCAAGCGCATGGATGGGTTGGAACTATGTGGGTTCGAAGGAGATGGTTTCGAAGGTGATGGGTTCGAAGTACTCCAGTGCGATGGGTTCGAAACAGACAGTGACCACCTTCCTCAATTTGAATCCATCATATCTCGAGCATACGAACTCGGGTTGTCTTGAAATTTGAAATGATGACTCCTACGACCTTTCTTGTCATGTCCTATCAATTGTGGCCTGTTCCGGACTCGGACAAAATTCATCGATATCCATAGCAAAGTGAAGTATAACCAATCTCTGAGACGAACTGTCTTTCGTTTTCGACCAATCTTTTGGTATCACGGCTTTGCCAAAAAGCGGGATAACACAATGTATAACCAATTATAACTCTCAATTATTAATTGGAATTACATACAAAGTAGTTATCTATTAACTTGAATTAATACTATTCCATTTTATTTTAGTCATTTTCTTATTATTACATCTTAAATTTTCAATTTTCCTCACATTAAAAATCATAAATCTTATTAAATTAACTATTTTTAATTATCAAAAATTAATGATCGTTACACTCCTTAATGGCAAAAATTTACAATTACTCAGTGTAGAGCGAGATGGAGAAGGAGAGGGGTGTTTATAAGAAACGATGTCGATATGAATCACTATATTAAATAGGCGGGAGACCACCTGACTGTTTAACTTTAATCAACAACTATCAAAATAATCACTGAACCATTTCTGTAATGTCTCGAGAAAGTAATTGCTATCCCCAATCATACATAGACACGTATCATCAGCATTCGATGAGTGAATGAACAGTCTGTCCTTGCTCACAGACACAAACTTGGGGAGGGGAATAATGCTTAATATTCTCACAAGTAATATGGGTCGGCCCACTTAGTCCGCATCTTGGCCCGTATGGTTCAACAACCAACATATTGGCCCGCATCCTGCCTCGTGTTTTGGTCAGTAATATTCCAACATCAGCATCTTGGCCAGCATGATTCTGAAGGCCTGCATGCTCAAAGCACGACCCTTATTGCAAAAATCAACTCCCTCGACGGCATTATAAACACGATCCGTACGAAGACCACAATGTAATTAAAGAATAAAACAAACAGTGGCCCTACATGTGAATGACCATCCGACTCAAGTAGCATTCCCCTCTCATACATCGATTGACCCAGATAGTGTTCTTTTCTTCATAAAGGTTCCTCACTCTTCTTTCACCTCAACTGCTTGGATCTTCTGAAGCTCTCATGCCTTGACATAGCTAGCTTCGACAATAGGCGTATGTCCGTCTGTAATGCCCTTGAAAATTAATTAACATCATTCGGGATATTTAATTGGATAAATTAAATAGAATAATTTGAATATTTAGGAATATGAGATTAATAAATTCAATGGTCGTGTCTTAATGAATGAATTAAAATGAGGCTTAACTAATTTTATAAAGAGGAATTTTCCTATGGGGTAAATTTGGAAATGGGGCAACATTTCTTAGTATAATATCTCTTCATCTACTTTAATAAACTTTTACTTTCTCATTCATAACTCCTCACCTATATTTCGGCCGTCCATTAAAAGCTTCAGAAAGAGCAATAAATTGAAGATAAAACTAAGGAATTAAACTTAGGAAATTTTAACCATTATAAGATTGGTTATGGGTTATACCCGATTCATGTTTGTGATTTTGGTTAGGATATAACCATTCGAACATTTGTTTGGATAAGACATAGGTGTTTTTTAATGTTAATGGCTAATTATTTTTTAAATGGTATTGTATATGCAACATATCACTGGGACAACAAATCACATGTCAATAAACGTCTGAATCACGCTACACAAGTTTCGAACTTATAACCTCTCGCACCAAAGCCGAATCACTTAACCACTGTGACAATGTTGCTTGTCGTTAATGGGTCGATTAACATAGTTTATTTCGGTTTTCGTTAAATTCTAAATTATATTGATCTTCATATGCTTTGAAATTTTAATATGTCAAAAGATATAATTTAAAGGATTTTTGGTTATTTTTGGGGATTTTTCCTTAGCGGTTTACTAAGGTAATTAAATTATTTATACCCAAGGTCTAAACTGAAAAATGGCTTCCGAATTGGTTAAATTCGGAGGGAAATTGCTTTTGAAAATTGTTTGGGGAAGAAGAATAGTGTTTTAAGAAAAATGTTAACTATTTAGTATTTTTTTTCTATTCGAAAGTACAGGAGGAAGCCTCTTAACAAATTTTATTTAGACAAGCAAGAGAAACCATCAATTCCGTAGGCCCAGAATCTGCTTCCGACTACATAGCCCGCTTCACCCTTTTGACTAAGTCGAAAGGTACCTTTTGCCTTAGTCGGAAGGTAAGCATTTACTTTTCACCTAAGTCAAAAGGTAGGAATGATGTCAAGAAAGACGAAGGGATAGAGGCTGCTTCCTTGGCTTTCAAATGGAAATATAAATGCTTTCGAATTAATAGGTTTCGAAAGGGATCCTTCGACTCCATTTTTATAAAGACAAATTTTATGTCCAAGAAGGGGTTTCAGTGGGGATCTTCGAAAGTTTAATCCTTCAAGAGAATTGTTTTAAATGTTTTCCAAAAATATGTTTTAGAACCTTTCGAATAAGTCGAAAGGTAGGAGAGGAAAAGGAAGAAGTTGCTTCCAAGCCTTCCCGTTGTTTTAGGAGTTAAGTTTTTAACGCCTTTGAAAGCCATGCTTTCGAAGGAGATGTTTTCTTTCGAAGGGATGAAGTCGAAAGGGTGCTTTCGACTCAGAACTTCGAAAGGAACGAAGTCGAAGGTGAGCTTCAGACTTTGTTCCATGTTATGTTTTATATGCCTTTGAATGGGTTATTCGAAGGAAGGGTTAAGTCGCCAGCTTATACCTTTCGACTAAGTTAAAAGATGAGCCCTCACCCTTCCGACTAAGTCAAAGGGTAGAGATGTTTTAAAAGGTTTTGGTTTCGAAAGGTTTGGAAGGGATTACCTTTAATAATTTCGAAAGGTTTTGAGTTTTAGTGATTTCAAAAAGATTTGAGTCTCATTGCTTTCAAAAAGTTTATAAATGGTTTTATAAGGAGGATACCCTAGGCTTTCGACAAAGTCGAAAGGTGGAACCATTCGACTAGGTCGAAAATGAACTTTGCGGCAAGGTCGAATGGTAGGACCTTTCGACAAGGTCGAAAGGTATGATTTTGTGATACTTTCAAACGGAAGGCTTCCGAAGGGAATAACTTTGGATGTTTATTTGCTTTCGAATGGGGCTTCGTTCGAAGGGGTTTAAAGGGTTGTTTTAGCCGTTTTTCCAAAAGTAAATTTTTGCTAATCTGAAGGAGTTACTTCGAAGGGTTATAACATAAAATAGTTATCTTTGTTTGAAAATGTAAGGGGAAATCCTTATACAAATTGGATGTTATTATAGTTATTTTAAATGGATTTGGGACGGATTGTCCTATTAAATTATAACGGATAGTCATTTGAATTTTTTTAGAGGGGAACTCTAATAGATTGATTTTAGATGGAAAATCTAATATATTGCTTTTAGATGAGATATCGAATAAATGGGTGGATGGAATATCCAATGAATATGACTTACTGCTTTATTTCATATTATGTTAAGATTAACCATTTTGGGTGCAGGAGCATAGTAAAAGATTTACATGTTTTGTTTTGGATGCTAGTGAGGGGGAAACTCATTCCGCTAAGCGGCGTGGTCTCACTAGCCATCTATTTATGATAAGAGATGATATGAGATTATTCATACGAGACTTATTGTCTAACTCAAAGTTTGTGTTTCTCCATAAACACTCGGATACTTAAAATTAATTTGAATAGTCTAAGAGTGGGAAACTTTCAGGTTTTTGGACGAAATAACCTTCCGGAGACGTGCAGGAGACGATGTTAGCTATATAGGGGATATTTTGTGTTTTTCGCTGTGATATAATAAGAACTGTAAAGTTCATATTTATTAGTTCTATGATCATTATAAGGAGACATCTTGATATGTCGCTCTTATCATATTTTGTGCACGTATATGTGATTAGAACGTGGTTAGCATCTGGGATTATATAATTAAATCTTAAATTGAAATTCATAAGAAATGAGAAATTTTGTTTTGTTGAAGTTTAAATTTATTTATGTTTTTGTGTTTGTGTTGCCAATAGTTTCAAGATTTCGATTTCGATTTCGATCACTCAGAAATAACACATATGGATGACTGCATCATCCGTAGCAGTTAATTTTGAGCCTCGGAAAGCGGAATGTTACACCATCCATGATAAAAATATCTACGCATGCACTGTTTCTCTAAAGCGGTCATAACATAAGATATAGTATAACTAACAAAAGTGACACTCGAAAACCACTCCTTATCATTTTCTTTCACTCTGGCAAAGTGCCTCGGCACAACAACTTCCTAATTTCATGTCACATATCCTTGACCAAGGCATGCTCATTTTCAGACCACCAGTTGGCAAACATTTGAGCCCTACAATTCAGTCGGCATCCTATCTAACAAATATCTCAGCTGAACAACTTCATCTATGATGTAGAGCGAATTCTGGAGCACAACTTCACCATCTCGGCCATTAATCATGAATTGGAACGGCTTTAAATACATCACGACATGCATTTGAACAAGGGTTGAACGTTTCAAGCTAAAAAAGACTTATTTTCTTGTTATCATCTCTTATCATCCAAGCTATTGTGTGAGAACCAAGTAATAAGAAATTCCTTATAATGGATGTTGATCAACTTTGATCAAACCACTCTAAATTTTGTGTTTTTTTATTTATTGCACTTTATTCTCCCATTTTCCTATGACGACCCTGACTCGACCTTCGAAAATCGGCACCGAATACAGCACTCGTATTCAAATGCCGCAGATCCAAACGTCGAATCTGGTTCGCCAGAGCTTATAACACAATTAAGTAAAACAACACAGCGGAAGAAAAAGAAATGAATATCATATATAATTCTAATGAATACAATATCCGAGTATGGAACAACACAGATACAATATGATACAGAATATCAGAGACAATAAACAACAGTGGAAAAACAAAATGAACAAGCAGCGGAACCAAAACTCCAAACAGCGACTGCAACTCAAATCCAATGCTCCAAAGCCAACTCCAAAATCACAAGCTCGAACCACCATCTCGCTTCACCAAGCTAAGCAAGACTGGTCTGTCGTCCTAACCGGATACTTCAATATCCAAAGTCTTCAAAGAATACCAAAGAGAAAACTGAAAGCTACTGGACCGATATCTACTATCTGAAAAACCCAACTCTAGACTGCCCGTGTGGAAAATAATGGGCACTCAGAGTTCAGGAAGGAACAATAAACTCCAGGTCAGTCATGGGACTGGTGTGAGCAAACGAAAACATTTGGTCCTTTAAAACAAACAAAAGAATTTAAAACATTGAAAATCCGCAATGCTTTTTAGAAAATTAAACTACCATAAGGCCTCCCGCCACACACACAATGCAAACACAGACTTGGAGGAGATTTCTCCTTATGATAGTCAAATATGCTTGATACGCGAAAACCATTTGATTTTATTATTAGTGCATAGTGGAAAACATTTGGAAAGTATAATATTAAGCTTAACCAGCATAGGTACCATTATATTATGCCAGCTATAGCTACCTCCTGAGGAGGCAGGTTATACAATTGCAATCGTAAAGGGTTCGTATTGTTTCTTTGGATTTCCAACAAATGGTCAGGCAAGGAACTTCCTGGGCCACATGGGTACGCCTCTAGAGGGACGCCTCGAGAACCTAACCGGATCTCGGCCAACACAAGGCCGGGTTACCTTTATAACTAGGTAACTACTACACGAGTATGTCATCCCCTGGTCGTAACCAACCTTTATCCCAGGATTGGCCAACAACCACAAAGTAATAAATTTGCAGCAACCACATATGTCAAATATCTAGGCTCTATACCATGATACCACCTCTATCCAGAAGGAAATGAACATACCCTCAGGGGGCGCTACCCCCAAATAACCTTGCCGCATTCTTTCTGTTTCGACCATTCCGGGTTGTGAAGTTCGACGAAGTCTCATCCACAAAGCTACGCTTTTCACAAAAGCCATGTTTTGATCAACAAATGATCGGCAACACTTCGTATGCCACATTAACAATTTGGGAATGTATCACTGGTAACCATCAACTACATAACCTCTGAGCTCGTACGTCTCATAGAAGGGTGTTAAGCTAAGATAATAAATCTCCACCACCAAACAGAAATGTATTTGATAGAAACCGGTTTTACATCTCAAAGTGTAACGTCACACACACATCCATACAAGTCTGTTCTGGGTTTGAGCAGAACCAAAGGCACTTCCGAAGAAGCCCTTGAAAATCCGGATAATCCCTAATCACGTCCAGACTCCCCATCACAAAGGGTGGTCAAATCTCGATACCGGGGACCAGTCGGTGCAGAGACATTCGACGGGTTATCCTTTCGTTTTCGAAAAATATCCGGTCTTCACCACCGGTCTTCAAATGCTATCCATATAAGTCGTATCATTATTCGAAATGGGTTATATGACACAAAGGTCCTCTCCCAGCTAAACCGAATAATGAGCGTAAATTTAAAATCATATGGATAATGAGATTTCAGTTAAGCCACAACTTTAAAACCCAAACTTTCAAATGGTTGGACAAATTACCATTTATAAATCTTTTAAACAAAACATTCATCTTCAAGACCCCTTTTCAATTTAAACAAGGTTCACCAATCTTTTAAACAAAGATTCAATCCTAGCTTTTCAAAACCATTTCATTTCAGATTTGATTAACTCATCCGGTCTTTAAATCAAAGACTCTTTCATAGCTTTCAAAACAGTTTCCGTTTCAATATAAAAGATATACCATTCAAAATCTTCTTCAATTTCAAATTAGGGTTCAACTATCATTTACAAAATTCAATTATAGCTTCCAAAATCATTCCATTTCAAATTTGAAATCTTTTCAACATAATTGGGAAATTCTTTTCTTAAATAGAAGCTATTATTATTTGAAATTCCTCGTTTCCGTTTTGGAAAACCCGATTTTATTTGCACGCGTTAAATCCTTTTAAATATAAAACTTGGGTTAAATTTAAATTCTAACAACCATACTTTTAAAATGGTTTAAAAACCTATATAACTACCTTTTATAACTTGTATAATCTTTTACATCATCTATAGAATTTAATTTCAAATTTTGAATTCAAATTTTAAATCAAATTTCTAAACTAAATTAAGTTATTTAAAAATAACTTTTATCTTTTAAATTCCTTTTCAAAAGTCTTTTCAAATTCAACCCAATTCCATTTCCAAAATTATTTGAATTTAAAAAATTCAAATTCAAAACTATTTTAAAAATCTGTGGCTTAACCGATTTTCATGTGCAATCCATATTTGTGTGTGTAGGTGCGGTCTAGGGGTTTTACACACAATAGTGCAACAACAATCATCACATCACAGATTAAAGTGCAGCAATATCGATAAGCGGTATATGCTATAACGCTTATCTTCATTCACAGATTCATAGATAAAGTAATTTATCAATCACAAGGATTCATTAATATGATTCGATGCGGGTTTCGGATAGCCAACTGAAATCCGACTCCCTGTCGCATCGAATTTCAAATGCCGTTTTACGGTCAAGGGTATTTACACCGAAAGCATATCACAAATATCATAAATCGATACACAGCATATTTCACATCACAGAATATTACAGTCCAGAGATAACAATTAATGCAAGACAATACAATTATTCACAAGCAAGCATATTTTCTAATTCCAATTTTTAATTAATTTAATTAATCCAAATTAAATTAGTTACTTAAGAATAAATCAACTTACCTTGCTTAACCAACCATTAATTAATTAATTAATCAATCAACATCATTTAATTAATTAATCACTTCTTAATCAACCTCATTATCAATTAATTAATCTCTATTTAATTAATTAATTAATTTTTAATTATTAGTTAATAACTCTAATTATTCATTATTAAAACTTGATTAAATAAAATTTAATCATTCCTTAATTAATTATTAATTAACCCTTAATTTATTACCCCTTTATCACCTTTATTAATTAATTACCTTTTAATTATTAAAATAAATGATTATTCTTAATCACTTAATCATCGTTAACCATAAATTAACTAGCAATTAATTTACCTTAATTAATTACCTTAATAAATTAGAAAGTAATCCACCTTTAATTATTAATTTATTTATTAGCCTTTAATTATTTAATTAGTTAAGTGTTAACTGTAACTTAATCAATTCCTAATTATTTGATTAAATTAATTCCTAATCATTAATTAAAATCTTAACTTATCTAATTAATGATCTTAATTTCAAATTAATTAATCTTAATTAATTAACTTCAACCTTAATTAATTAATTCAAATCCTTAACCATTTAATTAATTAATTAATTAATTATCCATTTTAATTTACCTTATTAACTTAATTTATCACAAATCATTAAGTCTTTATTAAAACATTTCCTTATTAATGATAATTTCCATCCAAAACACATTTGAAACATTTAACTTTCTACTTTCAAATTTCATTTCAAATTTAAAATTTAACATGAAAACAATTTTACTTTAACAAAATTCAAAACCATTTACTAACTTAATTGTTTTGAAAACCCTTTATTTTCAAAGTCTTTAATTACACTTTCAACTCAATTTATCAAAAAAAGAATAATTCAAAAATTCCTTTAGCTAATCCAGTAAAATTTAAAACTGAAATATAACAATCCCAGGCAGACCCGAGTGAAAACTCGATCCAATACCCCACATACACGAGCCTTGCTTCGGTTTTTCCCACAAATTTACTCGAGTGACCCAAAACTTCCATTTTAAAAAATTTCCTAAGTTTTTTTTTCCTCTACACGGTGCTTTAATATTTTACTCGAGTGATAACTCGAGCTCAAAACCCTCACGTACGATACCTACTTCGAGTCAACTCTTATTCCTGCGCGCCTGAACTCGATTACCTTTCTTCTTCTTCCCCAAATTCATCGTCCAACGTATACATACGGATACTCATTCACGTGCACAAACAACCCTGCCGTCACCGATGAACGTTGCGACCGCCTACGAGTCAGACTTGACCTCGACAACAAACTCCACTGCCCAGATCGATGAAACAACGGTGAACACGAATTCGAGTTGAATAGCGAAATACTAGAAACACGTCCATCGAAAATTCTACCTCGTTCCGGCGCCTCAGTTCACCAGCGAACAAGAAACTTTGGTAACACATCCGCCGACCTCCCATGCTGCCTTTCCCCAAATCCCATACACGCCGATCATCCAGAGGCATCGCGATCATCCTACAAATTCAAGCAACCCAAAACAGATTCGAAACCCTATTCCACCTGTACATCACCGCCTCGACAAATTATAAATGCTTCGAGCATTTTTCCTAGGTTCATCGATCTCTAAGTTATCATCGATGCAAAGTACAACCTTAGAATCATCGGCGATCATCAGAGATCGGCGAAAATGTCAATCTCGTTCATCTTATATTTTCTCACAATTTAATAAATTAAAAATCTTGAAATGATATTCAAAAATCATTATTTTGAAATGCGAATATGTTCATATAATTGAAAATAGAAATTAGATTATTTGATTTTCCACTTTATGTTGATCATGACTGTAAATCTTCCAATTTTATATTTGCTCACCAATATACTTATAATTATTTTTAATTTCTGCATTACATTATTATGATCACTTTCATTTAAAGATCGAATTCTAAAATCAATCTAATGTGAGGATTTGGATTTTTTCAGGCTTCAAATTATGTCAGGTTTAACAGAAGTATATGCCTGTATGCAGTCCTATATATATTTATGTATATATAGATAATTAGATCCATTCAACATATTTCACAACATCATAAATTCCATCCATCATCACAGAACATTGATAAAAAAAATTTGATTTTAAAAGCCTGCTCACCTGTTATTAAAGAAGACATAGAACAAATTTGGAAAACCTGGAAAATGCAGAGCTTTCGAAAACTGTTTCTAAAACTTGCATCTGATTTTGTTTTTCTGATCTTGAAGCTTAAAGTTACATTTGATTTCTGACTAAACTTTTGGTGAGAGGATTCCGGGTTGCAGCTTGTTGAACTGATTGCAGTTTTGTTTTTCTTTTTGTTTTTATTTTGTTCTGTTTTGACTTGAGTTTGATTTCCAGATTTTTTCGATCAAGCTTTGATTTTTTTTGAACTTGCTTCAGTTTTGCTGATGATTCAATTTCCAGGTTTTGATCTGTTTTATCTAAAATCTGTTTTTGATCCCAGGTTGAAGTTTGAGAAAACATGCATTTGTTGAAGTTTTGGTTTTGCTACTGATTTTGATTTTGTTTCAGCTTTTGAATTGAAGAAGAAAATAGGCAGTTTTCTTATTATCTTCAATTATGTATTTCTGATTTGAATTAAAAGAAAATTTCAACTTGCCACTTGTTAATTAAGCCTTAATGTTTTTTTACACTTGGTCATACATGTTTTAAAACTATTTACACTTGTAAAAATGGGTACTTTTTATGTTTTTAACCTTTTTTTATTTTAATTTACAACTTTGTTTACATATTTAAATTTATGTTAAAATCCCTTTATTAATAGTTTACAAATGTTGAAACAATTATTTAATACCTTCTTATGTATTATTTATACTTATAAATTAAAATTTAAACCTTATTTTAAATTAATTCATGCATTTGCGTTTAAACTTTATTTTATTTTTATTTTATTTACAAATCATGTTTTAACTTAAATTATGAATTTATATCTTCACTCTATCATAATTATATGATATGTAAATGTTCTTTTACATTTTTCATTCATGAATTTACAACTATATTTTTTATATGTTCCAATGTTTTAAATCTTTTTATCAAATCTAATTTTATATTCAAATCTAATTTTACATTTTTAATTGAAATTCAAAATTTAATATATAATCAATTTGTACTTATAAATGAATAACTAATCAAATACTTTTTTTATAAATATATCTTTATATTCCATTTGATTTCAAATCAATAAATTTTATTTACAATCTCTCGATATATTTATTCATTCAAATTTTCAAATTAATTAGATTCCAATATATTAACATTTGAACTTTAAATCACATTTTCGAATTATATTTAAAATTAACATCTATAAACAACTAATATTTATTTTGAAAAACTCTATTGAATTCACAAATTAATTTCAAAAATTAATTCAATTATCAAATTAGACTGGCTAAAATCCGGGGATGTTACAGATTCCCCGCCTTAGAAAATTTCGTCCTCGAAATTTGAAAGTAGGGAGACAACAAGGAATGAATTCACAAAGATAGAGAGACAGTTTCCATATCAAACTGGCTATCTATTCTGCATTTGGCTTACCAAATTAGAATATCACTAATGGATACAAGAACGAATTAAGATACTCGGGTCACCAAATCTACAAATATATAGAGGTATTGATTAGTTCGAAAGATAACTAACCACTCGTAAAATATATTTGGATCCAACGGAATAAACAGATATATAGATGTAATCCAAAACTTTTAGTTTAAACAACCAAAATATACCTATCAACCATAGCAACCAAAGCAAACAATTCATCCAAACAAACAATTCTGACCCATCTGGAGTTTGTGTCCCATGAAAATATATCAAAGTTTCTTCCTGGAGTTGCCAGGAATCATCAAAGAATTGAAAAGACGAATCAAAGGAGATTGATAGAGAAAGTTGTTTTCCGCTATTGCAGGGTATCGACCATTTGTAGTCGTACTCCCCTGTCCCCTATCTCGTCCTCTTCTCGCACTCATACTCACTATCAGTGGATAGTAAGAGAATTTACTGAGGCATTCGAACGGATATCTTAGGGATACACTCATTCTAGGGTATACTTCACCCTATCTCTAATGAGCTACTTAATGTGTTATACTCCTGAGCTAAAGTTTCAACCTTCAGCTTTGATACCAATTGTGACGACCTTGACTCGACCTTCGAAAATCGGCACCGAATACAGCACTCGTATTCAAATGCCGCAGATCCAAACGTCGAATCTGGTTCGCCGGAGCTTATAACACAATTAAGTAAAACAACACAGCGGAATAAAAAGAAATGAGTATCATATATAATTCCAATGAATACAATATCCAAGTATGGAACAACACTGATACAATATGATACAGAATATCACAGACAATAAACAACAGCGGAAAAACAAAATGAACAAGCAGCGGAACCAAAACTCCAAACAGCAACTGCAACTCAAATCCAATGCTCCAAAGCCAACTCCAAAATCACAAGCTCGAACAACCATCTCGCTTCACCAAGCTAAGCAAGACTGGTCCGTCGTCCTAACCAGATACTTCAATATCCAAAGTCTCCAAAGAATACCAAAGAGAAAACTGAAAGCTACTGAATCGATATCTACTATCTGAAAAATCCAACTCTAGACTGCCCGTGTGGAAAATAATGGGCACCCAGAGTTTAGGAAGGAACAATAAACTCTGGGTCAGTCATGGGACTGGTGTGAGAACACAAAAACATTTGGTCTTTTAAAACAAACAAAAGAATTTAAAACGTTGAAAATCCGCAATGCTTTTTGGAAAATGAAACTACCATAAGATCTCCCGTCACACACACAATGCAAACGCAGACTTGGAGGAGATTTCTCCTTATGATAGTCAAATATGCTTGATATGCGAAAACCATTTGATATTATTATTAGTGCATAGTGGAAAACATTTCGAAAGTATAATATTAATCTTAACCAGCATAGGTACCATTATATTATGCCAGCTATAACTACCTCCTGCGGAGGCAGGTTATACAATTGCAATCGTAAAGGATTCGTATTGTTTCTTTAGATTTCCAACAAATGGTCAGGCTAAGGAACTTCCTGGGCCACATGGGTACACCTCTGGAGGGACGCCCCGAGAACCTAACCGGATCTCTGCCAACACAAGGTCGGGTTACCTCTATAACTAGGTAACTACTACACGAGTATGCCATCCCCCGGTCGTAACCAACCTTTATCCCAGGATTCGCCAACAACCACAAAGTAATAAATTTGCAGCAACCACATAGCTTAAATATCTGGGCTACATACCATGATACCACCTTTATCCAGAAGGAAATGAACATACACTCAGGGGGCGCTACCCCCAAATAACCTTCCCGCACTCTTCCTGTTTCGACCATTCCGGGTTGTGAAGTTCGACGAAGTCTCATCCACAAAGCCACGTTTTTCACAAAAGCGATGCTTTGATCAATAAATGATCAGCACCACTTCGTATTCCACATTACCAATTTTGGAATGTATCACTGGTAACCATCGACTACATAACCTCTGAGCTCGTACATCTCAGAGAAGGGTGTTAAGCTGAGAGAATAAATCTCCGCCACCAAGCAGAAATGTATTTGATAGAAACCGGTTTTACATCTCAAAGTGTAACGTCAGACACACATCCATACAAGTCCGTTCCGGGTTCGAACAGAACCGAAGGCACTTCCGAAGAAGCCCCTGAAAATTCGGATAATTCCTAATCACGTCCAGACTCCCCATCATAAAGGGGGATGAAATCTCTATACCGGGGACCAGTCAGTGCAGAGACATTCGACGGGTTATCCTTTCGTTTTCGAAAAATATTCGGTCTTCACCACCGGTCTTCTAATGCTATCCATATACGTCGTATCATTATTCGGAATGGGTTATATGACACAAAGGTCCTCTCCCGGCTAAACCGTATAATGAGCATAATATTTAAAATCATATGGATAATGGGATTTCAGTTAAGTCACAACTTTAAAACCCAAAACTTTTCTTTCAAATAGTTAAAAAAATTACCATGTATAAATCTTTTAAACAAAAGATTCATCTTCAAGACCCCTTTTCAATTTAAACAAGGTTCACCAATCTTTTAAACAAAGATTCATTCATAGCTTTTCAAAACCATTTCATTTCAAATTTGATTAACTCATCCGGTCTTTAAATCAAAGGCTCTTTTCATAGCTTTCGAAACAGTTCCCGTTTCAACATAAAAGATATACCATTCAAAATCTTCTTCAATTTCAAATTAGGGTTCAACTATCGTTTACAAAATTCAATTATAGCTTCCAAAATCATTCCATTTCAAATTTGAAATCTTTTCAACATAATTGGGAAATTCTTTTCTTAAATAGAAGCTATTATTATTTGAATTTCCTCATTTTCGTTTCGGAACACCCGATTTTATTTGCACGAGTTAAATCCGTTTGAATATAAAACTTGGGTTAAATTTAAATTCTAACAACCATACTTTTAAAATGGTTTATAAACCCATATAACTACCTTTTATAACTTGTCTAATCTTTTACATCTTCCATAGAATTTAATTTCAAATTTTGAATTCAAATTTTAAATCAAATTTCAAAACTAAATTAAGTTAATTAAAAATAACTTTTATCTTTGAAATTCCTTTTCAAAAATCTTTTCAAATTCAACCCAATTCCATTTCCAAAATTATTTGAATTTAAAAAATTCAAATTCAAAACTATTTTAAAAATCCGTGGCTTAACCGATTTTCACGTGCAATCCATATTTGTGTGTGTAGGTGTGGTCCAGGGGTTTTACACACAATAGTGCAACAACAATCATCACATCACAGATTAAAGTGCAGCAATATCGATAAGCGGTATAAGTTATAACGCTTATCTTGATTCACAGATTCATAGATAAAGTAATTTATCAATCACAAGGATTCATTAATATGATTCGATGTGGGTTCGGATAACCAACTGAAATCCGACTCCCTGTCGCATCGAATTTCAAATGTCGTTTTACGGTCAAGGGTATTTACACCGAAAGCATATCACAGATATCACAGATCAATAAACAGCATATTTCACATCACAGAATATTACAGTCCAGAGATAACAGTTAATGCAAGACAATGCAATTATTCACAAGCAAGCATATTTACTAATTCAAATTTTTAATTAATTTAATTAATCCAAATTAAATTAATTACTTAAGAATAAATCAACTTACCTTGCTTAACCAACCATTAATTAATTACAATCATTTAATTAATTAGTCACTTCTTAATCAACCTCGTTATCAATTAATTAATCTCTATTTAATTAATTAATTATTTTTTAATTATTAGTTAATAACTCTAATTATTCATTATTAAAACGTGATTAAATAAAATTTAATCATTCTGTGAGGAATCGGTTCTTTGACTTACGAAAACCGACATCAATACGTCCACTGTATCAATTGCCGAGCAAACGAAGGCCGGAAAACCGAACCCTTAGGGTTTAAGAAAAAGAAAGAGGTAGAAGAAGAGAGAAAAATGGAACAGAACAATATCAGAATCTCACAATCGCAGCGGAACAACATATAATAGATAAATGAATAATCTTTAAACAAAGAACTATATCAGTTATTACATTACATCATATTACATTACATTACATCATATTACATTACATTACATCATTAGAGTGTACAACAAAAAAAACAGCAAACAGCGGAAAAGAAATACTATATACTAGTGAATACGCCATGTCATCCAGCTTGCCTCCAGCAACTCCTGAATTCCAGAATATCCTGATAGCCTAACTCTAGACTGCCCGTGTGAAAATTGGTGGGCACCCAGAGTTTAGGAAGGAAAACAATAAACTTTGAGTCAGTCATGTGACTGGTGTGAGAACTAAAACAGTTTATCTTTAAAACAAAGAATAGGATAATTTTAAAATAGATTCGCAATGCTTTTTAGAAAATGAGACTACCATAAGGCCTCCCGCACAGACACACAATGCAAACAGAATCGGAGGAGATTTCTCCTTATGATAGTCAAAGATGCTTGATACGCATTAAAAAGAAACATTTGATATTATTACTAGTGCATGGTGTAGAAAACATTTCGAAAGTAAAGATATAAATCTTAGCCAGCATAGGCATTCCGCACTTATGCCTACTATAGTTACCATACAAACAGTGGGGCGCCACCGTAAGTGAATGATAAGTTCTACAACTAAAACCGTACAAGATCGTATTTTTTCTTTGGATTTCCAACAAATGGTCAGACCAAGGAACTTTCCATTGCCACATGGGTACGCCTCTGGAAAGACGACCCGAGAACCTAACCGAATCTCTGCCAACACAAGGCCGGATTACCCCTAACTATGTAACTACTGACACGAATATGTCATTCCCCGATCGTAACCGATTTATATCCGAGGATCCTCGATTTCCAACAACCACAAAACAATAAATTTGCAGCAACAATATAGGTTAAGTATCTGGGCTCCATACCATGATACCACCTCTATCCAGAAGGAATGACATACACTAAAGGGACGCTACCCCCTAATAACCTTGCCGCATCCTTCCTGTTTTGACCATTTTCGGGGTGTGAGGTCTGACGAAGTATCGTCCACCAAGCCACGCTTTATACAAAAGCTATGCTTTGATCATCAAATGCTCAACGGCACTTCGTATGCCACATTACCAATTTGGGAATGTATCACTAGTAACCATCAACTACATAACCTCTAGGGTGTTAAGCTAAGAGAATAAATTCTCCACCACCAACGGAAACATATTTGATAGAAACCAGCTTTACATCTCAAATTGTAACGTCAGACACACATCCATACAAGTCCATTCCGAGAACGAACGAAATCGAAGGCACTTACAAAGAAGTCCTTGCTATCCAGATATTCACTAATCACGACCGGACATCCCATCACAAAGGGTAATAAATTTCTATATCGGAGATCGGCCGATGCAGAAACATTCGACGGTAATCCTTCCGTTTTCACAAATATCCGGTCTTCAATACCGGTCATCAAATGCAATCCATAAAGACGTATCACATATTCGGAATGAGTTATACGACCCCAAGGTCATTTCCCGGCTAACCCGAATAGTGAGCGCTTTTTCAAAAATAAGTGTAGCATTCAAATTCAAGCAATCACAACAAATACCTATTTAAAGGTAAGTATTGATAGTCGGTTATTTAACTATCAATAGGCATGCTCAACATCACCATATTCTAAATAATTTCCCAAATTATTTATTTTCCAAAAATATCTTTACAAGATATATAATTTCCACACTTCAAAAATAAATTAATATTTATTTTTAAACAAATTCCCTTTCTTTTATAAATTCCATAGTGAATTTACATTTCCAAAATATTTATGAATATACGATTTTCAAATCGATTTCTAATATTCATTTTCAATTTATCTTTAAAAGATGTAATCTCAAACATTTCACTTCACATTGGAAAACATTTCCATACTTATCTAATAATAAGTAATTCACAAATCCATTTATTTTCAACACTTGGAAAATATTCAATATACTTAAATAGAAATTAAGTATATATTTCATTCTTTAAAGAAAATGTGCGCTTAAACACATTTATTTGAGTCAAAACGAATGTTGCGTAAAACATCGTTACGACAACACAAAATCACTAGTATAGAGATTCGAAATTTAGATAGATATATAAATCCCAATACCACATAAAAAACATTTCCTTTCGGAAATCATTTACTATAACAACAGTGTTATAGTCCACCATTTCCTTATTTCTCGAAAACGTCTATGTACTAAGTTTCCAAATCCATAGTTAAACTCATAGTTAAACTATAACTTGCCCAAAATTCATAGTTAAACTTCTTACAAAATCTTTACTAAGTTTCCAAATCCAAACTTAGTTTTCAAAAAAAATTCAATTTTATCAACAAATTTCTAACGCCTTAAATTTTCGGAAAAATTCGCCAGAGTCTCCTTTGCGCGGCTCGATCCGAAAAAAATGACAGTATATATATTACAAATATACATCTCATCAAGTGATGAGGCATCCCGTAGGGAAAAAAGTGTAAAAGTACAATATTTAATCCGAGATATGTACCTTATATATTATTAGCGAGCATATATGGCTAATATAGCGCGAAAGCGAGCTCCAAACGCGAAGCAAGCGCAATCCGCACCTACTAAACACTCAACAAACCATGAGACATGCATATATGAAAGTAATATCAATATACAACATATAGCAATACAACAACTACATGTGCCAACATAGCAATGCATTCAACTACATAGCTTTCAATTTTACCAATTCAACTTCATTAACACTTAGTGAATTTATATACAATCAATTAACAATCAAATAACAACCAATGTATATCCAATATAACCAAATTTATTCAATTTACATTCAATTTGGTTCAACACTCTTAATTCCAATTGGTTGATATTAAATTGACTTCCATTCAATTATTCAATTTCCAATAACATTGGCTTTTAATGAATTTATACTTACATTCATTATTCCATATCAATTATTTATATTCTATTGATTAACATTTAATCCATTCATTAATTCAATTGCTAATTCCTTTAACAATATAAAGTTGAATTTCATTTATATAACTCAAGTTCATATTCATCGCTTCTCTTGATTAATTTACTTTGATACCAAAATCAACTTCATTCAACTTCACTTAAGTTATATTCCACATATGAATCCAATTCAGATTCCAATTCCAGTTCTATTTAACTTTTTACCAAAGCTAAATTTATTATCTCATATTATAAGTTCAAAATTCATTTCACTTATATTCAACAATTACAACTTGGATTTTAATTTCAAAGTTGTTTATTACTACAAAACTAAAAAAATTATTCATTATGGTAGCAAATCCATCACACAAAAACTCGAAAATGATACTGATGATGCTGCAGTCATTACCCTTATTATTTCCCAGTGACAATAGTGAATTCAATGCTTTTAAATTCTTTTAAAATTTTCCTTTCATTCATAAATCATATTTATAAATCTTACTTATGAAATTTCACTATTTTCTCTTTACTTATATAAGATCATTTCACGATTGTAAATCATTTTAATTATAATTCCATACTTTATAATTCATTTGCTTATATAATTCATTCTTTTACAGGTGTTGTTTTTATTTAACTTATTCAAACAACATTTATAGACTTATATATATTTATATTTTCAACAACCAAGCAATCAATTATAAACACTTTAATAATTCCTGAAAAATTATTCTTTATATATAAAATATAATCAAGGTAAAATTATTTCATTTACCCAATTCAAACGATATCGTGTCAGTTTGTTTTGTACAAGTGTTTAGAGATCCATATCAACAACGTTAATTACTCGTATTGACCAGAATCCATATACCACTCAACAAACCAATCATCACAATATAAAACAATTTATATTCACTAACAAATACGCAATCATATCTATTATTACGCTCACACTCATTCTAGAGTACTACTGACTCCATCTCTAATGAGTAATTCCCAACAGAGCCATGGTTATCGCTTAACCATATGCTCTGATACCAAATGTGAGGAACCGGTTCTTCGACTCACGAAAACCGACATCAATACGTCCACTGTATCAACTGCCGAGCAATCGAAGGCCGGAAAACCGAACCCTTAGGGTTTAAGAAAAAGAAAGAGGTAGAAGAAGAGAGAGAAAAATGGAACAGAACAATATCAGAATCTCACAATCGCAACGAAACAACATATAATAGATAAATGAATAATCTTTAAATAAAGAACTATATCAGTTATTACATTGCATCATATTACATTACATTACATCATATTACATTACATTACATCATCAGAGCGTACAAAAAAAACAGCGGAAAAGAAATACTATATACTAGTGAATACACCATGTCATCCAGCTTGCCTCCAGCAACTCCTGAATTTCAGAATATCCTGATAGCCTAACTCTAGATTGCCCGTGTGGAAATTGGTGGGCATCCAGGGTTTAGGAAGGAAAACAATAAACTCTGAGTCAGTCATGTGACTGGTGTGAGAACTAAAATAGTTTATCTTTAAAACAAAGAATAGGATAATTTTAAAATAGATTCGCAATGCTTTTTAGAAATGAGACTACCATAAGGCCTTCCGCACACACACACAATGCAAACGCAGAATCGGAGGAGATTTCTCCTTATGATAGTCAAAGATGCTTGATACGCATTAAAAAGAAACATTTGATATTATTACTACTGCATAGTGTAGAAAACATTTTGAAAGTAAAGATATAAATCTTAGCCAGTATAGGCATTCCGCACTTATGCCTACTATAGCTACCATCCAAAAAGTGGGGCGCCACCATAAGTGAATGATAGGTTCTACAACTAAAACCGTACAAGATCGTATTGTTTCTTTGGATTTCCAACAAATGGTCAGGCCAAGGAACTTCCCATTTCCACATGGGCACGCCTCTGGAAAGACGACCCGAGAACCTAACCGGATCTCTGCCAACACAAGGCCAGGTTACCCCTAACTAGGTAACTACTGACACGAATATGTCATCCCCCGGTCGTAACCGATCTATATCCGAGGATCCTCGATTTCCAACAACCACAAAGCAATAAATTTGCAGCAACAACATAGGTTAAGTATCTGGGCTCCATACCATGATACTACCTCTATCCAAAAGGAATGACATACACTAAAGGGGCTCTACCCCCTAATAACCTTGCCGCATCCTTCCTGTTCTGACCATTTCCGGGGTGTGAGGTCCGACGAAGTTTCGTCCACAAAGCCATGCTTTAAACAAAAGCTGTGCTTTCATCATCAAATGCTCAACAGCACTTCGTATGCCACATTACCAATTTGGGAATGCATCACTAGTAACCATCAACTACATAACCTTTAGGGTGTTAAGCTAAGAGAATAAATTCTTTGCCACTAACGGAAATATATTTGATAGAAACCAGCTTTACATCTCAAATTGTAACGTCAGACACACATCCATACAAGTCTATTTCGGGATCGAACGGAACCGAAGGCACTTACAAAGAAGTCCTTGCAATCCGGATATTCACTAATCACGACCGGACTTCCCATCACAAAGGGTAATAAATTTCAATATCGGAGATCAGCCGATGCAGAAACATTCGATGGTAATCCTTCCACTTTCACAAATATCCGGTCTTCAATATCGGTCATCAAATGCAATCCATAACGACGTATCACATATTCGGAATGGGTTATACGACCCCAAGGTCTTTTCCCGGCTAACCCGAATAGTGAGCGCTTATTCAAAAATAAGTGTAGCATTCAAATTCAAGCAATCACAACAAATACCTATTTAAAGGTAAATATTGATAGTCGGTTATTTAACTATCGATAGGCATGCTCAACATCACCAGATTCCAAATAATTTCCCAAATTATTTTCCAAAAATATCTTTACAAGTTATATAATTTCCACACTTCAAAAATAAATCAATATTTATTTTTAAACAAATTCCCTTTCTTTTATAAATTCCATAGTGAATTTACATTTCCAAAATATCTATGAATATACGATTTTCAAATCGATTTCTAATATTCATTTTCAATTTATCTTTAAAAGATGTAATCTCAAACATTTCACTTCACATTGGAAAACATTTCCATACTTATCTAATAATAAGTAATTCACAAATCCATTTATTTTCAACACTTGGAAAATATTCAATATACTTAAATCGAAACTAAGTATATATTTAATCCTTTAAAGAAAATGTGCGCTTAAACACATTTATTTGAGTCAAAACGAATGTTGCGTAAAACATCGTTACGACGACCCAAAATCACTAGTATAGGGATTCAAAATTTAGATAGATATATAAATCCCAATACCATATAAAAAACATTTCCTTTCAGAAATCATTTACTGTAACAACAGTGTTATAGTCCACCATTTCCTTATTTCTCGAAAACGTCTATTTCAACAATGAATGTTGAAATCTATGTGTTCGATACTTAATGCATTTTAAAACAACTTCAAATCATTTTAATTCTATTTAAAATATCACTTCCCTAAAACACTTTAACATATTATTCACAATAGAACGTGTTTCGGACACAATAGAACGTGTTTCCTATGTTCCGAACACTTTAATATATTTTAATTCTGTTTAAAGTATAAGGTTTATCCCATGTTCCGAACACAATAGACGTGTTTCAGAGGCCAACTCGATCATCTGTGCGAGTTACGGCAATAAACGATCGATTTTAAATTAAATCGTTTAACGAATTTTTATGCGTTTTGGCTCGCCCCGGACAAACGGTAAATCCGATTGACACGAAATTTGAAATCTTATAATAATATCATATTACGGATCCGATGAAACTGGTTTAGTCTAAATCCGAGATTGTTTGAAAAATGACTATTTTAACTCGTCAATTAAATATTAAAATATTCAATTTTCACAAATTAACTTTTAATTCGATTCTAAAAGTTCCATAACATCATTATAACTCCAATATGATAAAATAAAATTTTACAAATCATTTTCAATCATATTAAACCCAATTTCCAGTTATTTCTGTATTTTCAACCATTAAATTATCAATTTAATTATTCAATTAAATCCAATTATTCGAAATAAAATTTATTCGAGTTTCTAATTTCACTTATTAATATTTAAAATCAATTAAATATACAAATTTTAATTAACAGAAATTCTGGGTCGTTACACATTCCTTAATTAATTAACCCTTAATTTATTACCCATTTATCACCTTTATTAATTAATTATCCTTTAATTAATTTATCACATTAATTAATTACCCTTTAATTATTAAAATAAATGATTATTCTTAATCACTTAATCATCGTTAAACATAAATTAACTAGCAATTTATTTACCTTAATTAATTACCTTAATAAATTAGAAATTAATCCACCATTAATTATTAATTTATTTATTAGCCTTTAATTATTTAATTAATTAAGTGTTAACTGCAACTTAATTAATTCCTAATTATTTTATTAAATTAATTCCTAATCATTAATTAAAATCTTAACTTATCTAGTTAATGATCTTAAATTCAAATTAATTAATCTTAATTAATTAACTTCAACCTTAATTAATTAATTCACATCCTTAACCATTTAATTAATTAATTAATTATCCATTTTAATTTACCTTATAATTTAATTTATCACAAATCATTAAGTCTTTATTAAAACATTTCCTTATTAATGATAATTGCCATCCAAAACACATTTGGAACATTTAACTTTCTACTTTCAAATTTCATTTCAAATTTAAAATTTAACATGAAAACAATTTTACTTTAACAAAGTTTAAAACCATTTACAAACTTAATTGTTTTGAAAATCCTTTATTTTCAAAGTCTTTAATTACACTTTCTACTCAATTTATCAAAAAAAGAATAATTCAGAAATTCCTTTAGCTAATCAAGTAAAATTTAAAATGAAATGTAACAATCCCAGGCAGACCCGAGTGAAAACCCGAGCCAATCCCCCACATACACGAGCCTTGCTTCGGTTTTTCCCACAAATTTACTCGAGTGACCCAAAACTTCCATTTTAAAAAATTCCCTAAGTTTTTTTTTTCTTCTACACGGTGCTTTAATATCTTACTCAAGTGATAACTCGAGCTCAAAACCCTCACGTACGATACCTACTTCGAGTCAACTCTTATTCCTGCGCGCCTGAACTCGATTTCCTTTCTTCTTCCCCAAATTCATCATCCAACGTATACATACGGATACTCATTCACGTGCACAAGCAACCCTGCTGTCACCGATGAACTTTATGACCGCCCACGAGTCAGACTTGACCTCGACAACAAACTCCACTGCCCAGATCGATGAAACAACGGTGAACACGAATTCGAGTTGAATAGCGAAATATTGGAAACACATCCATCGAAAATTCTTCCTCGTTACGGCGCCTTAGTTTACCAGCGACCAAGAAACTTTGGTCACACCTCCGCCGACCTCCCATGCTGCCTTTCCCCAAATCCATATACTCCAATCATCCAGAGGCATCGCGGTGACCCTACAAATTCAAGCAACCCAAAACTGATTCGAAACCCTATTCCGCCTTTACGTCGCCGCCTCAACCAATTATAAATGCTTCGAGCATTTTTCCTAGGTTCATCGATCTCTAAGCTATCATCGATACAAAGTACAACCTTAGAATCATCGGCGATCATCAGAGATTGGCGAAAATGTCAATCTCGTTCATCTTATATTTTCTCACAATTTAATAAATTAAAAATCTTGAAATGATATTCAAAAATCATTATTTTGAAATGCGAATATGTTCATATAATTGAAAATAGAAATTAGATCATTTGATTTTCTACTTTATGTTGATCATGACTGTAAATCTTCCAATTTTCAAAATATTTGCTCACCAATGTACTTATAATTATTTTTAATTTCTGCATTACATTATTATGATCACTTTCATTTAAAGATCGAATACTAAAATCAATCTAATGTGAGGATTTGGATTTTTTTTCAGGCTTCAAATCATGTCAGGAATAACAGAGGTATGTGCCTGCATACAATCCCATATATATTTATGTATATATATGTTATTTAGATCCATTCAACATATTTCACAACATCATAAATTCCATCCATCATCACAGAACATAGATAAAAAAATTGGTTTTAAAAGTCTGCTCGCCTGTTATTGAAGAAGACAGAGAACAGATTAGGAAAACCTAGCAAATGCAGAGCTTTTGAAAACTGTTTCTAAAACTTGCATTTGATTTTGTTTTTCTGATCTTGAAGCTTAAAAGTTGCATTTGATTTCTGATTAAACTTTTGGTGAGAGGATTCCAGGTTGCAGCTTGTTGAACTGTGTTAACGCTCAAATTTAAACGCTAACACCCTGGTGTATAAGATGTGATTGTGAAAGCACCACCCGTTTATACGGGAAATAGAAATAAGCAGAAAGTATGTAGAAAAACGGTAAGAGACACAGTATTTATAGTGGTTCGGCTTATAATCCAGCCTACGTCCACTTTAATCTTTTTATCACTAGTTTGATTACAATTCTTTACAAGATCTTTCAATTACAACCCACTTCAAGTGATAGGGTATGTGAAACAAGTAGCTCAAGCTTTGATGTTGACAATCATCTTCAAATCCATGGTGAATGTGGATGATTCCTTCATGGAGTTCCTTTAGAAGTTTGTTGGATCTAAAAAGCTTTGAAGTCGTCTGGAATTCGGCAGAGTAACGGCACTTGAAGAGAATGAGCCAAAAGGTCCTTTGAACGTTGGAAGTGGCTACGTATTTATAGGCAAACTTCCTAGGCTAAAATTGCAAAGTCATGAGTCGTGGTCGACTCATCATGAGTCGTGACCGACTCATGATGAGTCGTGAGTCGTCTGCAAGTCACTTCTTTGCAGCATGATCTTGAACTTGCCTCTGAGTCTTGTGTCGGGTGTCGGCCCATCTTTTGAGTCGTAGCGGCCTCTTGAGTCGTTGAATTGGTCTAGGCCTTGAGTCGCAGACCCTGCTGAGTCGTTAATCCACACTGTACCTTTAAAGCACTAGCTCGCTGAGTCGTTGCCACCAATGAGTCGCTGACTGCCCTACATGTTGAGTCGCTGACGCTTTAACTTATTAGGCTCCTTAAGTCGTGAGTCGCTCCTTTGAGCGGCCTTATAGGATGAGTCGTGGGCTAGTTGAGTCGCTAGTCTTGATGAGTCGGCACTTACTGGATGAGTCGCGGGCTAGTTGAGTCGCTAGTCTTGATGAGTCGGCACTTACTGGATGAGTCGTGGGCTAGTTGAGTCGCTAGTCTTGATGAGTCGGCAACTATTATGGATCGTAGGCTCCTTGAGTCGCTCGGCGTTAACAATTGCCCCTCGAAGTACACGCTTATATCATGAGTCGTGTGCTTCGACTTTCCTCTTGAGTCGTGACCGACTCAGGGCGGCCTATGACTCGTGAGTCCTTTCTCATTCTCCCCTGCCTTGTATATAAGCTATTGCGTTGTTCTTCTTCCTCACTTGATCTCTGTCTCATCATCTTGTGACGCCATTAACGCATCTTTGAATCTCATTTCCGAAGGCGAATTCAACCCTGCTACTTTCCGATTCATCCCAACCATCATACTTCGTAAGCAAATTCAATCTTAATCCATAATAATCAACATTGAATCACAAATTCTCATCTTTCGGCTTTAGTTTGTTTTCATGTGCTGCGCTTCACTTTGAATTGTTGTAATCGATTCTAGATCATTATTCGATACGCGAGTCCAGCAATGCATTGAATTTAAGATCGATGCGAAGCATTTCAGATTGTTTCTCGGGTGATTTGTTGGCATGGAAGGACGATGGGCTCCATTGGGAATGTGACAGATCCTTGTTGCCTTAGCATTACCGGGTTAGTGGATTGAGACAGGAAAAAAAGGGGGGCTGTGAGATGAGGCGTGATGAGGAATTCCAAGAGTTAGCGAATTAGGTTTTGCCTTTCGACCACTGATTTTGAAAAGCCTTGCAATCTCAGCCGTATACGACTCAATGCTTTAGCCATAAACCGTAGATGACTTAAACTATAAGTCGCGAACGACTCAAGCCATGAGCCGTGAACGACTCAGCACTTGGGTTACTTTCCATGACTCAACCTTTCAAACTATACACGACTCAAACCATAAGCCCTGAACGACTCAGTACTTGAGCCTCTTTTCCATGCTTGAACCTATGACCGACTCAACTAAATGCCTCCCTAGATTTGAGTCGCGGCCGAGACAGGATTTAAAGAAATTTGCATTGTTCTGATTTGAGGCTTTTTCCTTCATGCACATTACAACTCATAGAACTTAACTTAACTCGCCGCATATCCTTTAGGCCGTAACCGAGTCATCCAAATAACCAATGACTTAGCTTAACCAATACAAGGAATTATTGAGTCGTTGACGACTTAACACTTGTAAATTTTGCTTGAACTTTGAACTGTTGAACTTTGTCGTATTTTTTCCACAGGTCACTCTTGCAAGCTAATAACCTGTCTAACACAATGTTTACAGAAAATTGGGACGAATATACTGTCATTGATTGCCCACACCGAATGACAGATTAGTTAACGATAGATGATTAACTTGAATGAACTGCATATATGAAGTGCCTTTAATATATCTATTTCAAACAAAATATCAAAGCAATGCTGAAGTAGTCAATTGAAATCGACTTGCTTGCACTAATATTATGTTTGAACTTTTAAGTTAACAAGTTCTGAAATGTTTACCATCGATCAAGCATCGATTAGTGTAATCCTAGTTATATATACTTGTCACTTTTCTAGTCTTGCACAACACTTCACACTTTTTAGGAAACGCGCACCTTCGCATTTGAACATCCAGTTGCTTGTGTAGAATGACTTCTCATCAAGAAGAGCCGATGAGTCAGACTGAAGATACCTTTCCGGTAGCTATTCCTGTGGATAACCCTCCAGAGAGAATACCAACAACTCTGAATCAACGGACGTTTAATCAATTGTGCGTCCAGTTTGGCATCGATGATGCTGACGCCTTACTACCGGGGCCAAATGATACTGCCGATAGGCCACCTCTTGGTTTTGTTGCTGTCAATCGCCAAATGTGCTTAAATGGCGCTATTCCTCCTTTTAACGACTTTCTTCAACAGTTCTTGCTTCGGCTGTCTATCTCTCCATTCCAATTACACCCCAATGGCTATGCTATTCTGATGGGGTTATGTGTTCTATTTAGGAGAACCTTGGATCGACTACCAAGCTTCGGGGAGATCTGTTATTTCTGCTCATTTACAAAAATTAAAGACCATCCCTCCATTGTGGTTATAAGAAGCGCTCGAAACCGCAAACTTATTACTGATCTCTCCGAAAGCGCTCACGGATTTTTGAATCAGTTTTTCTTCGTTCGTTGCCCTCCAGGGTTTTATGCCATCTGGAGAGTAGGAAGTAAGATTTCCTGTCTATATTCTTTCCGTTTTGAAGCCATTTTTGAGATCCGAACTTTTAGTTGCTAACTTCATTCTTTGTTCCTGTTTTAGCGCTTCCACCCCCTACCAGGGACCCAAGTTTTAAGCAAATTTTAGAAAGATTAAATGCTGTGCCGGCAGAAGAAAGGAGCATAAAGTTTCTGCTAAGCGATGAATTTTTACACCAATACGGACTTCTCCATTCTTCCCGCTATACTCAGCCTCATGAAGCCCCGACTGAAGTTCCCGATTCCCCGACTGAAGCATCGGATGCCCCCGTTACTATCGAACAATCTTCATCAAAAGAGTCTAACATCGAAGCTTCATTGGTGAAATGTTCCACCCCTACCGACATTATGGGGTCATCTAGTAAGACGGCACTTGCCCCGATTGAGGAAGAAGAAGAACCTTCACAGCCTCTCGGGGGATTAGCTGATGTAGGAACTGAGAAAACAAGTCTCACCGAGCATGATGGTGACGATGTTTATGATGGGTTGAGCGACATAATAGTGACCTCACAGGAGCTTTTTAGAGATGACGTGTCTAAAACTATCTCTCCTATGATTGAGGCGACGTCCCTTCTTCGACTAACACCAACACAAACACCAACTCCTCATACCCAAGCTATCATCACCCCTACACCAATGAGTGGTTTGTAGCTTAATGCGCGTAGCTTGCACATCACACAATACTTAGGAATTTTCGGCATTTGTTCATATTTAACTTCTTTTCTTCGGGAGTTTCTAAGACTTGCTATTTTTGCCTTTTCAGATTTCTCTATGGGGCGCAGCGGCAGCGGTTCTTATTACAAGGACTTTCGACGCTATGGAGGGCGTGGCAGCTATGACTACAAGCAATACTATGCCGATCCCAGAGAAACCAATGAGCAGAGAGCTGCGCGAAAAGCTGAAGAGAGGAGAAGGTATGAAGAACGTCATGAGGGAGCGGGCACGCGACATGAATCCTTCCCAAGGGATGATGACTCCCATAAACGTAAAACGCACGATGATAGGGGGAAGAGCCATATTGAGGATTCGAGAAAGCGGACCAAACTTGGCGAGGAGCACGTGCCCGTGACATCTGAGAGACCTGGTGCCTCAGTTTCTATTGACATCCCTTCCGAATCTCCTGCTCTTGAAGGAAGTGCCATCCAAACACTTCTCAACAGGCCTTCATACCACGTTGAAAGGGGGCCCCCTACTTTGCAGAGCCGATTCCCGAACTGGTGTTTGAGGGGGGTACGCTTCGACCTTGATTTGGTCCCCATCGACAAAGAAGCTATGTACAGAAATCTCGATGCTGTCAAGCTTGATATCGATAGAATGTCTGGATGGCAAAAGCTGGTTGATGAACTTCAAAGAGTTAATCGGGCTAACATCGAAGCAATGCTGACCATGGAAAATGACAAATCAGAATGGCAGAAGATTCTTGATCAACACAACGCTGAGATGAAGGAGATAGCCGAATACAATGAAAAACTCGAAGCTGAAGTAAAGCAGCTCAAAGATGATCTTGCCTCTTCTACTAATACTTACACCCAAAGAGAAGAGGTATTGCAAAAACAAGTGCGAGATGCGCACGCCAGCCAGAGGGACGCTGAAGCTAAAGCTGAGAGGTTGGAACAAGCTGTAGAGAACCACCGCACTGATGTCACCCAGCTGCAGAATAAACTGAGCGCCCGGGACATGGAGATTGAAGCGCTAAAAGCCCAACTTGCTCAGACCGAAAAAGATCGAGATGAGGCCATGGCTGGCAAAATTGCAGCCGAAGAAACTGCTCAGACCATGGAAAACGATATCAATTCGACTTTATTCGATTTTTATTTACATTGTGTCTTGGGACGCGGCAGCCTCTCTTTTCTTGGTCCTAAGTATGAAATCACCCTGGCCGAGGTGTGGGAAGCTGCTCTTAACATGTTTAAAGACGCCGGGTATGGCGATGAAGATTTTGAGGCGCGTTACCTGGATGAGGGAGCTCGCGCTGCTCTTGCGAAGGGGCGAGAACAACTTGCCAGGATGAGAACTGGAATGGCGGAAGAGGAACGTTCTGGAAAGGAATTAACGCTTACTTCCTCTGTCCAACCTCCAGTTTCTCCTGTGGTTGACATCACGGGTTCTAGCTCCTCTACTCCGCCTGCAACTAAGACAGTAACTGAAACTACAAGTGCACAAGGCGGGGATGAAGGTGGTGAAAGCAACGAAGCACAGCGATATGAAATCAGCCTCAGAGATCCAACTACCCCAGGTAAACTTGACACCGGACCAGCCCAAGTGGTGAACTGCTCGTTCGCTCCTTGTGAACTTGACGATCTTCTTGATTATTTTTCAAATGTCAATGAATTCCCGACTTTTGATTATTCCTCAAATGTTAATGAATTCCCGACTTTTGACGAGCCGTCATCCCCTCTCTTTTCGAAAGATACTGATATTTTAAGTTTTTTCTCCTTTGTAGAGAAAGCACCGAGTCAAACTCAAGCTTCTTCTCCCCCGGTGATCCTTCCTCCATCTCTTCAAGTGGCGCCTCCCTCTGCTTCTCAACCTGGGTCACAAGAAGAACAAATAGAAGCTCTCCATGGCCTGGATGATCCCGTTGCTTCGCAAGAGCAAAAAGATGAGGGACTTGAGGGAGGTGACATATCTCCGGAGCGGACTCCTTCTGACGATATAACTTTATCTAAACTTGCCACTCCAGGAAGTGAGTCTTCCTCAAAGAGGAGAAGGAAGCAAGGAGCATCAAGGAGGAGAGGGAAGATAATCACTGCCACTGAAGAGGAGCCAGAAGTTGGGCCAGCTGCGCCTACCTCTCCTTCCTCCCTTATACCCACTGGTCGACCTGAAAAGCTGATCATTCGGCCGGGTAAAGGGTCTAAAGGCAGCAAAAAGAAGTGAAGATCTTCAGTTTCTAGTTTTTTTTGTGTTTTGCATGTACTGGCCGAGAATTGTGCGGGTACCGGCCCCCGCTTTTCTTTATTTTGAAACCTGTACCTGCGTTGTAATTGAATAAAATGATTCCTTGAATAAAATGATTCCTCGTTTGTACAAACTTTTGTTTGAATTAAAGAATACATTTGTTATTTGTTTTGGCATGAGTTTATTTGATATTGCAGCGAGCTTATGGTATGTTACTTGAGCGTTACCTTTTGCTGGTTTAGTTATACCATATTGTGTGTAATTATACTATATTGCCCCCATTCCATAAGTATGCTGCAATATTCTATACCTCGAGGGGACTTACACTCTTATTTGCTAAAGAATAATTATTTTATTCTTTAAAAAAAATTTTATAGAGTACAACTCCCTTCGTATAAGTTTTTACGCTTGGTCGTTCGAAGAAATCACTTTTTTCTTTTGCTTATGTGCATATCTCATCAAGTGAATTCCTCTATGTGGTAAAGCGGACCTCTGAAGGGTACTTTAACTTCTTTTCTTTTTACGATCATTTCCCACAGTAGGCAAATTACTTTTCCTTTGAAAGTTAAAGTACGCTTTTGATGAGGATTTTTTTTATAGAAAGTTGTACCTCTGAGGAGGGATTTTTTTTTTTTTTACGTTTCAACACTTGGAAGTTTTATTTCAATCTCGGTGAAACGTGTACCTCCAAAGAGTTATGCTTTAGAAATCCTTTTCACGTTTCAACACTTGGAAGTTTTATTTCAATCTCGGTGAAACGTGGGTTTCCAAAGAGGTCTTTTTTCTTAATTGTGTTCCCGGGAGGGGGTTGTACCTCTGAGGAGGGATTTCTCACGTTCCAACACTTGGAAGTTTTATTTCAATCTTGGTGAAACGTGTACCCCCAAAGAGTTGTGCCTTTGAAGAAAGCCTTTTCACGTTTCAACACTTGGAAGTTTTATTTCAATCTCGGTGAAACGTGTGCTTTCAAGAAGGTCTTTGTTTTTACATTTCAACTTTGGTGAAGTGAAATTCCGAAGAGCGGCTGCTACACTTCAACTCCTGGCGAAATGGGCCTCCGGAGAGGGCTTTTATTTTGTTTACATTTCAACTCTGGTGAAGTGAAATCCCGAAGAGCGGTTATAACACTTCAACTCCTGGTGAAATGGGCCTCCGAAGAGGGCTTTTATTTTGTTTACATTTCAACTCTGGTGAAGTGAAATCCCGAAGAGCGGTTATAACACTTCAACTCCTGGTGAAATGGGCCTCCGAAGAGGGCTTTTATTTTGTTTACATTTCAACTCTGGTGAAGTGAAATCCCGAAGAGCGGTTATAACACTTCAATTCCTGGTGAAATGGGCCTCAGAGAGGGTTTTCATCGCCTGGAAGTTACTCTCTCATGGTTGGAGGGTCATGACTCCTCCAATCTTTTTTGTTGAGTAGAGAACTTTCTTTTTTGTGGCATATGACCCATTAGAGGTCTTTTATTATCCGAAGAGTTGTGCCTCCGAAGAGGACTTGTGGCGCTGATGGTAGCTTTGGTTGTTCCTCTGTTCACTTGCTTATGCCTTTTCAGCGATCCCCCTTTTTTTTTCACAAGTGGCTTGTTTAATCCAAGGAAGTGTACTTCATTGCCAGGCAAGCTCGTGAGAACGGGCACTAGCTTCCTAATTGGATGTTTGTTTGTTTAAACAATCTCAATTTATCAGCAAGGGCTCGTTCCTATCGAAATCATTAGCCGTTCAATTGAAGCATTTCCTATCTAGGATTTGAATTCGGGGTCTTTGTGACTTGAAATTTGTTTGTTGAATGATGGTGAGAATCGCTCGGTCTTATTATGCGCAAGTTTTATCTCCACTGTCTGCAAAAATTTAAATCGATATTTCAGCAATACATTTTGTGTATTTTTATATCGAAAACAAAGCAAACATATAATGATAATAAGGAACACAAGATTTATAGTGGTTCGGCCATGAAATTGGGCCTACATCCACTTTATATTCTTTCATTATTTACTTGCATCAGTTTCACAATTGCTTTCAATTACAGGAATCATACATTCATAATTCTTTTTACAATGTTTCAACAAAATTTTCAAGTAAAGTATGGACGCAAGTGATTGCTGTTCCATGCCCTTGGAATTTGATCTCCATCAACTGTGGTGAGCTTGAATGTGCCGTCAAGAAGTTTCTGACCTATCACATACGGTCCTTCCCAATTTGGCCCAAACACACCTGTCGCTGTCATAATTCTTTTTAGGACTAGATCTCCAATTTCAAAGCTGCGTTGACGAACTTTGGAATTGAAATGTCTGGCTATCCTTTGCTGATGAGCTGCAACTCTGAGGTTAGCTTCATCTCTTTTTTCATCAAGGAGATCCAGCGCTTCAAGTTGCAGCTTTTCATTTTCTGCTTGATTGAAATGGATTCTTCTGTGTGAAGGGACCTCTGTTTCAACCGGGATCATTGCTTCCGATCCGTATGCTAACGAAAAAGGAGTATGCCCAGTTGCAGTTTTGTGAGTAGTTCTGTATGCCCATAGTGCAAGCGGTAGTTTATCGACCCAACCACCTTTTGCTCTTTCGAGTTGCTTTTTGATGGTTGATTTGATGATCTTGTTCACTGCTTCCACTTGCCCGTTTGCCTGCGGATGAGCTACTGCCGAAAAGCTTTTCTGGATTTTGAATCGCTTGCAAAAATCCTGGAATTCCTCGCTTTCAAACTGAGTACCATTGTCTGTGATTATTTTCTGAGGCACACCGTATCTGCAAATGATATTCTTAGTCACAAAATTTATCATCTTTTTGGAGGTGATAGTTGCCAATGGTTCAGCTTCAGCCCATTTAGTGAAATAATCTACAGCAACAATGGCATATTTGATTCCAGATTTGGCGGTTGGTAAAGGTCCGATCAAATCTATTCCCCAAATCGCAAACGGCCACGGACTGGTCATTTGTGTGAGCTCAGTAGAAGGTGCTCTAGGAATTTTGGCAAATCTTTGACATCTGTCACATTTTCGAGAGTAATCTGCAGCATCTCGATTAATTTCTGGCCAAAAATATCCGTATCGGAGAATTTTCTTTGCTAATGTTTGACCACCTGAATGATCACCGCATTCTCCTCCATGCACTTCAGTTAGGATTGTTTTGGACTCTTCCCGGGATACACATCGAAGCAATGGCATTGAGAATCCTCGTCTGTATAATTGACCATCCTGGATTATATATCGAGAAGCTTTTCTCAGTAGCTTTTGTCGTTCTTTAGAGTTTTCTGGTAAAGAGCCATTGAGTAGATACTTTGTTATTGGAGTCATCCATGATTCTTGCTCTTGCGACATACTCATAACCCAATCGATATCCATTCCATCAATGCTCGGATTTGACAAAACTTCCACTGGAACTAACCCTAAGGATTGGGCTTCGCCAGAACTTGAGTATTTTGCGAGAGAATCTGCTTTCATGTTTTCTTCTCGAGGAATATGACTTATCGTGTAATGGTCGAATTCACATAAAAGTTCCCAAGCCTTTGACACATAAGCGGGCAGATTTCCTCCTTTCGTTTGAAACTCCTTCTTGACTTGGCATACTATAAGCTGAGAATCACTGAAGATCTGTAACGCTCGAATGTTTAGTTCTTTAGCAATTTTCAAACCAGCGATCAGAGCTTCATATTCTGCTTCATTGTTTGTTGAAGGAAATTCTAATCTTAGCGCATAGCATAATGACCGGCCTTCAGGAGTTTCAAGAACAATTCCAGCACCTGAACAGTAATCATTTCTTGCGCCATCTACAAACAACTTCCATTGGGTTGGGGAGTTCTCGATTGTTTCTTCCTCGCTGTTACCCTTGTCTGTAAATTCTGCAATAAAATCTGCCAAAGCTTGTCCGTTGATCGCTTTTCTAGGATGATAAGTGATGTCATATTGGCTCAATTCAATATTCCACTTTAAAAGGCGGCCCGAAGTCTCAGGGCGAAACAAGACTTGCTTTAAAGGTTGATCAGTGAGGACTTTGATAGGATGAGCCTGGAAATATTGCCTCAACTTTCTTGAGGCAATCAATAGACAATAGGCGAGTTTTTCCAACTTGGAGTAATTCATTTCTGCCCCAGTGAGTCTTTTGCTGATATAGTAAACTGGATGTTGAATCCTTTTGTCTTCCCGTACCAGCGCTGCACTTAAAGCATGAGATGAAACTGCCAAGTATATAAGAAGATCCTCGCCATCGCTGGGCCTGGAAAGTATTGGAGGCGTTTCCATATGTTGAATCAATTCTTCAAAAGCTTTCTGGCATTCGGGAGCCCAGTCAAAGTTTTTCTTTCCTTTCTTTAGAGCGTCGAAGAATGGAATGCATTTATCAGTAGCTTTGGATATGAACCGACTTAAGGCGGCAATTTTTCCATTGAGACTTTGCAATTCCCTCTTTGTTTTAGGAGCTTTGACTTCTTTTAGAGCAGTGATTTGAGCTGGACTAGCTTCAATGCCCCTAGCGCTCACGATGAAACCCAAGAACTTCCCAGATTCTACCCCGAAAGAACATTTTAAAGGGTTAAGCTTCATTCCGTATCTTCGGAGAATTGCGAACATTTCTGCTAAGTGTTCGATGTGATCCACTGCTTTCTTAGATTTTACTAGCATGTCATCAACGTAAACTTCCATAGTCTTTCCCAACTGCGGTTTGAACATAGCATTAACCAGTCTTTGGTATGTTGCCCCCGCATTCTTCAACCCAAAGGGCATAACTCTGTAACAGTAAAGACCGACATCGGTGATAAAGCTTGTGTCCTCCTGATCTGGCTCATGCATCATGATCTGATTATATCCGGAGTAGGCATCCATAAAAGACAACAATTCATGACCCGCTGTTCCATCTACCAGTTGATCGATCCTGGGTAATGGGAAGCAGTCTTTGGGACAGGCCTTGTTTAGATCTGAAAAGTCGATGCACACTCTCCATTTACCATTGGCTTTCTTAACTAGCACTGGATTTGAAACCCAATTTGGATAGGTAGATTCTCTGATGAAATTATTCTCCATGAGCCGGTCAACTTCCTCTTTCAATGCTGTCGACCTTTCTAGACCTTGGATTCTTCTTTTCTGCTTTACTGGCGTGAACTTTGGGTCAATATTCAGAGCATGTACCGCAACTTCTGGGGATATTCCGCACATATCGGCATGGGTCCAAGCGAAAACATCCAGGTTTGCTTTCAAAAAAGATATCAAGGCATTCTGAACTGACACATTAAGTTGTGAACCCACATTCAGCACCTTGTTTGGGTCCTTCAGATCAACGGGCACCGGTATCGTTGTTTCTGCTGGTACCACCCTACTCTCCCCCGCACTGGCCTTTCTAGGATCCATCACTTTTCGTGCCCCGCTATGCTCGCCAGTGCAGGGTCCGCCCTGTAGTTGCTATAGGGTTGGTGTTTTGATGCGGATTGGGGTTGCCGCATCTTTCCCCATTTCTCTCTTCCTTGTTTCTCGCAGCTCTGTCATATAACATTCTCGCCCAGCGTTCTGGTCTCCTTTAATAACTCCTACCCCATTGTCTGTAGGGAATTTAATAGTAAGACACCATGGGGCAAGGACAGCTTTGAATGCAGCAAGAATAGGTCGACCAAAGAAAGCATTATAAGCAGAAAATTCATCTACTATCACAAAAGTCTGCTTGCGAACTACTTTTCTTTCTCCTTCTCCGAGTTCCACAAGCAAGTCAATGGTTCCTACTGGTTGCTTTGGCTCCCCAGTGAAGCCAACAATCTTCTGAGATGAGGCTTGCACATCCGCCATCGGGATTCTCATCTGGTCAAACGTTTTCTTGAAGAGGATGTTGCAAGATGCGCCGCAATCAATAAGAACTCTTCTGACAATAGCCGGTCCAATACCGGCCGAGATGACTAACGGGTCCAAAGTAGGGGCCTCAATGCCCGTGGAATCTCTAGCCCTGAACACAATATCATCATTAAAAGTCCTTTGTTGTTTCAGGGGTGTAGAGTCCTCTAAAACAAAGACATTCTCTTCAGTTGGCATATGTTTCAGAGCTCGAGTGTACCTCTCCATTTCACCCCAGCTTCTGCCTGCTGGGTGGGGTCCTCCTGTGATGACATTAATAACTGGCCTTCCAGATTCATGTCCTGCGGCCTTCTCATTTGTCCTGGGCTGATGAGCAAGAGCTTGTTGCCCCTGACTTGACGAAGCAGGGTCATTACTACTCTTCTTCACAAACTGCTGCAGCTTATTTTCTCTTAGCAATTCTTCGATTATATTTTTCAATTGACGGCAGTCGTCTGTGTCATGACCAGGCTGATTATGGAAGCGACAGAACTTCCCACTTTGCACAGCTTTTCTTCCGGTTCTGAGAACAGGAGGTTTGGGATACTCAAAAGAATCTTTTGTAGCCAGGTAGATGCGCTCTGGTGTCTCTAACAAAGGAGTATATTCTGATGGCTTGAAGGATCGAGGCTTCTTTGAATTGTGTTGTTTCCTTCCATCATTATTTTCTCTTTTCTGTCCCACAGATCCATTCTTACGTGGCGCAGCAGTGTTGTCTTCAGCTTCCTCTACTGTTGCCTTTGCCGGGACAGGACGGCTTTCCAAACGCATGAATTCATCCGCCTTTTTGTAGAACTTTTCCAGAGAATTTGGCTCCTTCATGTTCAGCCACTTTCCGAATTCACTTGACTTATCAATAGCTCTCATCAAATAGGTCAAGACCATGCGGGGTTCTGCATTATCCACCTCAGCTAACGCTATATTAAAGCGATTTAAAAAAGACTTGATAGTTTCCCCCGGATTCTGTTCCAAACCGGATAACGACATGATGTCTTTTGCCTTTGAAGCATATAGCCTAAATTGCTCTTTAAATTTCCTGGTTAGGTCTGAAAACTGATCGATGGACCGGACAGGTAGTTTTGTGAACCAAAGCAGAGCTACCCCTTCCAAATACACAGGAAAATAGCGGCATTTTATCTCGTCAGAAGCTCTGGCACCTGTCATGTGCCAATCATATTTGTACAGGAACTCATTTGGATCACTTGTCCCTTTGTAAGCTGGAATGGTCGGAGGGACGAACTTCCTTGGGAATTCAGCTTTTAGGATCTTTTCAGTAAACGGAGTCTTGCTCGGAGCGAAACCCCACTCTTTCTCATCTTCGACCCTTTGCATACTTTCTTTCATAATCTGTCGAACCATACCAGAAAGATATTCTTCGTCATTCCTATTTCTGGATCCTCCAGCCTCAGGCAATGTCTGTTCAAAGGGGCTAGCAGCCCTTTCGGGAATGTTTCTAGTTTCAGCATCATGGACATTACCGACAAAGTTCCTTTCATTATTCGCAGGTTGACGGTTTGCCCCGAGCAGATCGTTTAACCTATTCAGAATCAGAGCATTCTGAGCATTCTGAGCTTCCAATTGCGCGTTCTGGGCATTTATTTGCTGATTCAACCCAAAGATAGCAGCGTCCAATTCCGCTTTTGAAACTCCAACAGCTGGAGTGGCTTGATTTGGTGTTGGGGAAGTGGAGGTTCCCTCTCGAATGTTTGCAGATCTCACAGATTTACTTTTCCTTCCAGGAGCCATGATTTCGGATAGACTTCTGGTTCTTAAAGAAACTCTATCTACAAATCTTTCTGAAACAATGATGATAGATGTCCTGAGTTCAGTTCTCAGTGAAAGCACCAAAATGTTAACGCTCAAATTTAAACGCTAACACCCTGGTGTATAAGATGTGATTGTGAAAGCACCACCCGTTTATACGGGAAATAGAAATAAGCAGAAAGTATGTAGAAAAACGGTAAGAGACACAGTATTTATAGTGGTTCGGCTTATAATCCAGCCTACGTCCACTTTAATCTTTTTATCACTAGTTTGATTACAATTCTTTACAAGATCTTTCAATTACAACCCACTTCAAGTGATAGGGTATGTGAAACAAGTAGCTCAAGCTTTGATGTTGACAATCATCTTCAAATCCATGGTGAATGTGGATGATTCCTTCATGGAGTTCCTTTAGAAGTTTGTTGGATCTAAAAAGCTTTGAAGTCGTCTGGAATTCGGCAGAGTAACGGCACTTGAAGAGAATGAGCCAAAAGGTCCTTTGAACGTTGGAAGTGGCTACGTATTTATAGGCAAACTTCCTAGGCTAAAATTGCAAAGTCATGAGTCGTGGTCGACTCATCATGAGTCGTGACCGACTCATGATGAGTCGTGAGTCGTCTGCAAGTCACTTCTTTGCAGCATGATCTTGAACTTGCCTCTGAGTCTTGTGTCGGGTGTCGGCCCATCTTTTGAGTCGTAGCGGCCTCTTGAGTCGTTGAATTGGTCTAGGCCTTGAGTCGCAGACCCTGCTGAGTCGTTAATCCACACTGTACCTTTAAAGCACTAGCTCGCTGAGTCGTTGCCACCAATGAGTCGCTGACTGCCCTACATGTTGAGTCGCTGACGCTTTAACTTATTAGGCTCCTTAAGTCGTGAGTCGCTCCTTTGAGCGGCCTTATAGGATGAGTCGTGGGCTAGTTGAGTCGCTAGTCTTGATGAGTCGGCACTTACTGGATGAGTCGCGGGCTAGTTGAGTCGCTAGTCTTGATGAGTCGGCACTTACTGGATGAGTCGTGGGCTAGTTGAGTCGCTAGTCTTGATGAGTCGGCAACTATTATGGATCGTAGGCTCCTTGAGTCGCTCGGCGTTAACAAACTGATTGCAGTTTTGTTTTTCTTTTTTTTCTTTTTGACTTGAGTTTGATTTCCAGATTTTTTTGATCAAGCTTTGATTTTTTTGAACTTGCTTCAGTTTTGCTGATGATTCAATTTCCAGGTTTTGATCTTTTTTTTTCTAAAATCTGCTTTTTGATCCCAAGTTGAAGTTTGAGAAAACATGCATTTGTTGAAGTTTTGGTTTTGCTACTGATTTTGATTTTGTTTCAGCTTTTGAATTAAAGAAGAAAATAGGCAGTTTTCTTACTATCTTCTATTATGTATTTTTGATTTAAATTAAAAGAAAATTTCAACTTGCCACTTGTTAATTTAAGCCTTAATGTTTTTTTACACTTGGTCATACATGTTTTAAAACTATTTACACTTGTTGAAATGGGTACTTTTTATGTTTTTAACCTTGTTTTATTTTAATTTACAACTTTGTTTACATATTTAAATTTATGTTAAAATCCCTTTATTAATAGTTTACAAATGTTGAAACAATTATTTAATACCTTCTTATGTATTATTTATACTTATACAAATTAAAAATTTAAACTTTACTTTAAATTAATTCATGCATTTGCATTTAAACTTTATTTTATTTTTATTTTATTTACAAATCATGTTTTACCTTAAATTATGAATTTATATCTTCACTCTATCATAATTATGTGATATGTAAATGTTCTTTTACATTTTTCATTCATGAATATACAACTATATTTTTTATATGTTCCTACGTTTTAAATCTTTTTATCAAATCTAATTTTATATTCAAATCTAATTTTACATTTTTAATTGAAATTCAAAATTTAATATATAATCAATTTGTACTTATAAATGAATAAATAATCAAATACTTTTTATGAATATATCTTTATATTCCATTTGATTTCAAATCAATATATTTTATTTACAATCTCTTGATATATTTATTCATTCAAATTTTCAAATTAATTAGATTCCAATATATTAACATTTGAACTTCAAATTCACTTTTTCGAATTATATTTAAAATTAACATCTATAAACAACTAATATTTATTTTGAAAAACTCTATTAAATTCACAAATTAATTTCAAAAATTAATTCAATTATCAAATTAGACTGGCTAAAATCCGGGGATGTTACATTTCCATATAGAAATCAAGATGTTAGTGTGTTGCCTTCGCCCATATAAAACTATTAACCATAATTTCAACACCTAATGCTTGGATGCAGTAAGCTTTTCGGCCCTATGATGATAAAGCACAGCAGTGGCAAAAATGTCAAAATTCCAACTTCATAATTTATTAACGATTTGGTATAGCATTATATTTTAACACCGAAAAGGCCTCCACTTGTACACACAACCAATGGTGAAATCACTTTAGAACAAGGGGTCAACTAACCCCCTCCGAAGAAGGGAGGAGAACTTGATGTAGGGATATTGTCAACCTGGGCAAGCAGAAAGAAAGTTAAGCACGAAATGTCAGTTGTTGGCTTAACTATGGAAAGAAGTTCGGGTAGACAATGATAGGTGTTAGCTCGAAAATTGGTCACTAACACCCAAATGTAAATAAAAGCACCAACTAACAGTCACTGATAACAGATGGAGTATATATAGAGAAAAATAATGTGAAGAACAATTAAAATGAAAGCAGTAAAAAACAACAAGTTTTATAATGGTTCGGCTAACTTCAGCCTACGTCCACTCCATAAGTTTCCTTTTTATTGATGTTCGAATCAATTATAGTTGCAAAGTGGTAGACTAGCCTTAGTTTTAGGAAATAAAAAGTTAGAGAGCAGAAGAGAAGAAGAAGCCCCTCTTCTAAACTCCTACACGCTGTATTTATAGACACGTCTAGATAGTTGTTGGGCTCTCTGAATAACCGGGGCCCATCAAGGCCGAACGAGGTGAGGTGCGCCGAGCGAGGTGAGGTGCGCCGAGCGAGGTGAGGTGCGCCGAGCGAGGTGAGGTACGCCAGACGTGGTGACCATGCCGAACGGCACTCATATGTCGATCGAGTTCATGCCGAACGGCATTCGTATGCCGAACGAGTTGCTCATGCCGAACGATCCATCATGCCGAACGACCCATAATGCTGATCCATCGTGTTGAACGATCCACCAATGCGAACGATCTATCATTCCGAACAACCCATCATGCCGAACGATCCATCATATGCCGAACGACCCATTATGCCGAACGATCCACCATGCCGAACGATCTATCATTCTGAACACGCCATCATGCCGAACGATCCATCATGCCGAACGACCCATTATGCCGAACGATCCACCATGCCGAACGACCCATTATTCCGAACGATCCACCATGCCGAACGATCTATCATTCCGAACGACCCATCACGTCGAATGATCCATCATGCCGAACCGTACTTCCAAAACTGAAACACCTGACCAATGCCGAGCGGCATGATCTTATCATAATGCCGAACGACTTCTAACTTCCAGACCGAACCAAATTTCCTAGACCCAAATTATAGTCGATCCATTATTGTCCAATCCAATTTCCATCTTCCAAGCGCGTTGCGTCATCCATCCATCCCGTTGAATAACTCCATCATACACCAACTTCAACGAACGAGCAATCGATAATGTTAAATCTGTCTGTCCAAGGCCTTGCTAAAAAGGCGGGTTAACAATAGGCAAGTTAGCAAATGAGGTACATGACGTGGATCGATGGAATGGACGGGCTGAAACAACAATTTTCCAAATAAAAATCGTGTTTATTCTATTTTAATTATTTTATTTTATTGAACAAAAATGCAAAAATTAGCCAAAAAAGAAAGAAATTTAGGATTATAAACCGTAATTTTTAAACAGTAACAAGAATATCTCGAATATAAATACATTCAAATACACAAAACTATCCACAACAAATTTTTCCAACGCTTGTATTTGGGATATCAGAAAATATCTGCTTCGTTCTGGTTACAGACACAAAGTAGATATAACCATGCATTTTCAAATATTTGATCGCTCTGGATACAGACAGGATGTGCATATATGGATATGGATTTTGAAATATCAGTTGATACGGATTCGGATGTCCAATTGAAACTCCATTTTGCAACTATGGTCTATGGTTTATTTTAATGTTTGAATCTACATTAAATGCATAAAAGTTGCATTGGCAATCAAACTGCGAAGATATGTACACTATTTTCACAGGCTCCCAGCCTCTATAAAAGCATGCACATAGTGTATTATTAATCACAAGCAAGAAAAAGGTACCCCTCCAATTAAAATTAATAAACCATGGCTCAACTTATGAACATGCAAATTCAAACAAAGACTGGTGATCCATCTCTACTAGCATCCAGTAAACATAATGCCAGTCTTTCTCTTTCAGAGAAAAAGTTGACCATTATTTACAGGACCAAGAGGGAGCAAGAGGTCAAATACTCATATTGCATGCTCTGATAGCCAAAATACTGAACCTATACCCCAACCACGGACAATAGTAGTTCCACTTGAAGTTGATATACGTACAAAGGTCTATGTTCACTGACGAATTTAAAATCGGTGTTGCATCTTTCTACATATCAGGTATGTTTTTTTTAGTTTATTTATTGTGTATAGATATGTAGAGAGTGCGCGCGCGCACGTGTTATGTGATATGGTTTTGGGTGGAGGAAGAGGACCTAGTATTTGGGACACGTTCACGCACCAATGGCCTCGTGTGCTAAGCAAATGATGTTAACAAATAATTTGAAGCCTCGTGAATAACTTTTCAAAAATATTCCTGTTTAATGATAACTACTAATTCTAGCAACATATGCGTATTAGATGTTATTGGTACTTTTTCATTGTTCAGAGCATAAAGGTATCAGTAATCGTTGTACAGATAAAATCGAGGACATGAATATTGGAGATGCTGCTGCGAATTCGTGCCATGGATACAACGTAAGTAACTAAAATCAGAAAAATATGGTGTACTGACATGTCCATATAAAACATGTAATGGAGAAAGTTATGATTGTCAAATGATGTAAATATGATGAAGGAGATTGGAGTAGATTCATACCGTTGCTCAATCTCCTTGTCTAGAATTTTGCCAGGTTAAAACCAATCCACTTTATTTTAAGTGAACCTGCAAAAATGAACAATAAAAATGATGCATATTTAACAAAAAAAGAAAAAGAAAAAAAACACAAATTTGAAGCTCATGTGCCACAGCAGCTACACAAAATTCTAATTTGACTTAGTTTAATGTTGATCTGTTAAAACAGATAGCACCTTAAAATGTGGAATAAATCAATATGGAATAATGTATTACAACAATCTTATAAACAAGCTAATAAAGAATGGTGAGTGCTAGAAAATGTAAGTATGGTTCAAAATAGATATTTAATTCACATACTCTAGGTATAACGCCATATGTTACACTCTTCCATTGGGAGGTCCCACAAGCTTTGGAAGATGAATACAGCGGTTTACTTTGCAGAAAGATCGTGTAAGAATTTAATTCACATGGAGCACATTAACTTATCTTAATCTCCGTTGTTATATAGTTCTCATTTAGAGTAGTACAAGAAAAGAAAAATGACCTATTTCATATACTTCATTAAAATATACCCATCAACCTTTTACTAAAGATCATAGATTCAACACAGTGCTACAAAGTAAGATGTGTTGTATTATTTTTCTTCACCATGGATGACTTCATAGACTATGGCCAAATTTGCTTCTGAGAATTTGGGGATAGTGTCAAAGATTGGATTACACTGAACGGGCCATGATCATTGAGTACCTTAGGCTATTCAGTTGCTGTGCGTACAGCTTTCCTGAATGTCCTCTTGGAACTTTTCTCACTGAACCTTACATTGTTGCTCACTTCCAGGCATGTAGCGACCTGACTTTCTATCACCAGAAAATCGCATCACTAAATAAGAAAGAAAGGGATAGAAGAAGAAAAGAAAGAGAAGAAAGGGATAGAAGAAGAAAAGAAAGAGAAGAAAGAGAAAACAACACATCAGAATCTCACAGCGGAACGATTTAAATATAATATAGAACATATACATAGTATCATATACATCAGAGTACACAACTAAACATCTCAATTTAGACAGTTATAACATTTCTGTCTAATACAATACAAGACATCATACAGAATAACACACAGCGGAAACTTTAACTATATCTACACGCTGAAGCCTCCCGCTCCAAAGCTCCTCCAGAATTCGTCAAGAGATAACCTGAATCACTTGACTACTCATATATAATATGAGTACCCAAGAGTTTAATAAAACAGAAAATAAACACTCGGGTCAGACAGGGGTCTGGTGCGAGTAAACGGTTTAAGATTGCTTAACTTTAGAAAATCCTTTGAAAAGAAAAGGTATCACGTAAGACTCCCCACACATAAACATGAAAAAGCTTTTACCTTACGCTAACCAAAACATTTGATAGGAAATCCAGTAATATTATAATAGTGTCTAGGATTTTCAAAATAAAATACAGAAATAGCTGGAATGCTTACATCTCACGTTCCAACATAGTTGGGCACAATCAAAACCGTACAGGCACTTATTAGATTATGGATTCCATCAATGGCAGGGCTACTGGGGTACCGTCCGTCACAGTACGTGGCCTAGATCACCGTACCGAGGAGTACTCCCACTCCCCTGCAACACAAGACCGGGACCATTCCTTACTGAACAGTCCCGAACAAGACCACCCCGCAGTTGGCTGCAGACCAACTGCCCACACAGCTGAAATAAAAAGGGACTTCTAGACAGGGATGTATCTTGCTCTCCAGTGGGAGCGACCCACGAAGCCTTGCTGCACCTCCCCTGTTTTAGCCATTCCCGGTTGATGAGGCTTGAGGCTGCGATTACCTTTATAGGACCAATTATCTTAGAATGCTCATCGTCCGCCTGACGATGTTATGAAAGCATTCAATCCATACAAGTTCGTTCCGGGTTCGAACGAAACCGAAGGCACTATCTCGTTGCACTCATTTTTGGAATCACCCTTAGAGTCGATGACCATAGCCCTTACACTCTGAATCACCATCTCGAACCTATAAGCACTATTCCGTCAAACTCATTACGGAATCACCCACAGAGTTATACTGACGTATAGCCCTTACACCTCGAGTCTTCACTTGCTCCACTTGGATTAACGACCTAACGTTTAATTGGAATCGACGTGGTTTTCGGATATCCAAATATGGAAACCCGATCCCGGTCTCATCGAAACCAAACGCCATTTTAATGTCCAAGTTTTACTTAAGGGATTTAAACAATAGATATTTCAGAAAATATCACTTAACATATATGCATATATCATATTACACAGATAGATAAGCATCTATTATCACATGCATCTATATCACAAAGCCGCATATATATCACATTCAGATATAGCATATTCACATCATCACCCATCAATCAAGGTCATCCAACAACAATCAATATCATTAACTCATTCAATGATATATATCATCCAATCATTAATCATTCATAAACAAGTTTGACTCAAACTCGATTAATTTAATTAATCCTTAAATTAAATTAATCCTTACTTAAACACTTGGATTATCTACAATCCAACTTCTTATTCATTAATTAATTACAAATTAATTAACTAACATCACTTAGTTATCCATTTCAATTAATCTTCCCTGATTAATTATCACTTAATTACTTTAAGTAATTATTACTTAATTACCGTATTAATTAATCATCCTGATTAATTACTTCCAAATTATACTAAGTAATTACCTCTTAATTACTTTTAAAAATTAATCATACTTGATTAATTATTCTTTAATTATCCTGATAATTATTCCTTAATTATCCTTTAATTAATTACACCTGATTAATCACCTTTAATTAATCATACTTGATTAATTATTTTTAATTAATCATATTTAATTAATTACTTTTAATTAATCACCATTGATTAATTACTTTAATTACATTCAGTAATTAAAACTAAATTATAAATTAATTATTCATAAATTATTAATTAACAATTATTTATTTATTTTCATTAATTAATAATTACTTTCATTAATTAAAATTTCTTTTTACTTAATTATTTAACAAGTAATTAATTACTAAATTAATTAATCTTAATCCTTTTATTAATTAACCATTAATTAAACAATCCTAACTTTTAAATAAATTTTATTAATTAATTCTTTAATTAATAACTCAAGTGATTAATTCTTAATCACATTTACTTAATTACTTTTAATAAATTAATTAACTTTTACTTAATTACCTTTAGTAATTAACCACCTAATTACTTCCCAAAGTAATTATATTAGATTAACCCATAAGTGATTATCTAAATTAATTACTTAATTAATTATTTAACTTAATCATTTAAAATTAATTAAATGATTCTTAATTTCAATATTATATAAAAAAATTAATTAAGAAGACCATTATCTTAACTAAATATTTATATTAATCAATAACTTTTCAAAGGTAAGTCAATTTAATTATATTTGTTTAAACAAACTTTTGATCACCCAATAATTTTTTTTTTAAATTAATTATAATTGATTACTAAATTGCTATCGTTAATCCTTATTTAAAATATATTAGAATTCAATTATAATTAAAACACATTTTGAATATACCATGAAATTGTTAAACTTCCCAAGAATATTAAATAAAATTAAATACAAGCTTTATTTCAAAAATATCCATTTTTTTATTTTAAAAACAATCATATTTTAATATATATAAAGCTTGTTTAAAATTTATTTTGAAACCAAATAGTTTTATAAGTAAAACTAATTCAATTTTTATTATGAATCTTTTCCAAAACCAGTTCCTTTGTTCCAAACCCTTCAACATAACTGCGAAATACTAAACATCAGACAAAAACCCAAACTAAAATTCCAGCCCAAAATACACTCAACACAACTCGAGCCAACCTCAGAATTTCACGCGACAATCCCCGAGTTTCCCCTACCCAACCCTGCTTCGAGAAATAACCTAAACCTCCCAGGACCATCTTCGAGTCTCCACCCTCGTCCTCACCAAAATCCAAACTCCTCTGATACACGATGCCGTGCATCATGCACCGACCCACGAACCACCAGCGATCATCGTCACAACTCCGACAAGTCACCTTCGACCACAACGTCCTAACGCGACACCCAGAAACTTAAATATGATCGAGATTTGAAATTCAACTCCAACGCCATAACTGCCTGAACAACTTCACCAGCAAACTCCATCATCACCGGCGATCAAGACCCCCAAACGCCTCGCCGTTCCTGCCCAAGCATCCCCTCCGATCTCCCTCACCTATAGCTTGCCTCGCGATGGTTCCGGTCTTGCCTCGACACCCCAATTTCCAAGTGAAACGCGACGTCCAAACTCAGGGCCTAAAACCCTAGATCGATCCATTCCCATTGATTCAACAATTTGAAAAATTCTTTTACATTTTTCTAATGAACATCAACACTCCCTCTACCTCCATACTCAACCACGACGACCCATTCCACGTCGTTCACCATCAATTTGCCGAAATGCCCAAAACCATTAACACGAAAATTCTCTTTAATTTCTAATCTAAAAATCATGAAACTAATCTCAAAAATCATGATTTTGCATTAGGAATTCAATTATATAATTCAAATCCAAAATCGATTCGATTAAATTTTGACCCATAATAAGATTTACTGTAAAATTTTGTAAGATAGGAGTAGGTTATTCACTTAAAATTCCTGTAACTATTTTAGTTGATGGATAGTTTGATTACAAACATCTTTTATTTACAATTCATAGTCAAGTTTGAATCTAAAAACTTGTTATTGAATTTATTACAAAATTTGGAAGCTGTTGATAAACACACAGAACATATACTTCATCCACACAGACAACCAAATGAAGAAGATAAACATGTATCAAATTTGAATTCAAGCATTCGAATAACATCAAGATACTCATTCCCAAGAACATGATGAGATTCAGCTTTTAAAAATCTGTTTTAAAAAAAAATCATTTACTCACCTGTAATTAAGTGGAAGACAGAACTGCATTTTTTTTTCTTCCAGGCTTTTAAATTCATCTGCATGTTGAATTTTAAATCTTGCAGCTGCACTTCCAGTTTTGCATGTTGAATTCCCTTTGCCTCTGATTTTTATTTGAAAAACTTGCATCGATTTCTGAATTTCTATCATCTCCTCATCATGTTTTTAGATTGAATTGCAGATTTCTTTCTATCTCAGGTTTACAGTTTCCATTTTCTTTTAGATCTTTGTTTTTTATTTGCATTTTTTTTGAAATGAAATAATATTCAGCTGAAAGTTAAAACTTATCTTATATTTTACAATTAAATCTTAAATTTTATCATTAATGTAAAAGACATTTGTCACTTTAATGTTATAAGGGTCTTACACTTGTTTTTAACCCACTCTAAATGTTTACAAGTGTAGTTATGTATTATTTAATAGTTACAAATGTTGTTTTATAAATGTTTAAATGTTATTTTCTTCTTAATAAATTATTTAAGCCTTATATACATATATTTATGTAATATTCATATGCATTATAAAATGTACATACTTATATTTTAATAAATATTCATATAAATTCAATTAACTTATATTTTGATTTAATTTAATGTTTATATGTTTGAAACGTCTATTTTAATTCAGCTCTTAAAATTTTAAAACAAATTTATCTTGTGTTAAAATTAAAATGGGAGAATATTAAGCAAATGAACTTTTAAATTTAAATCTTATCTAAAACTCAAGTTGAATTATATGTTTATAATAATAAGAAATTAACTTTGTTATTAAAAATCTAGATTTCAAATATTATTTCAAAAGTATTAAATCAAAGTAACATTTCAAATTACAAAACTATATATATATATATATATATATATATATCTAAATAAAGTCAAATTAATAAAATTCCTATTTAAAGCATATATACAAATATATATACACATTTCAAATAGAAAAACATTTTAATATTAAATTTGTTAATTTCCATATTAAATTTTAAAACAAATCTCAAATCACAATATATACATTCATATATATTACAATTTGAATATAAAGTTTTATTACATTAAAAACTTCTTATTTACCAAAATAAATATTTCCAAATCAAAATATTATTAGCTTTCAAAAGAATTAAATTTGCCAATTCATATTGTTAAGAAAACTGTTTATAGATATTAACAAATTATTATTTTCAGCCTTTGAAATAATTTTAACGTGTCAATTTATAATATAAAATGGTCAAATCAATTTAATTATTAACAAAGATTATTAAATTGATATGGCTCAAAATTCCGGGTCGTCACATTCCTCCCCCCTTAAAAGAATTTCGTCCCTGAAATTTAAAAGCAAAGATAATTTAACAACCCAGCTAAAGAATTTTAAATTTTCAAACAGCAATCACACAATCAATCATACACTACCAATTATAGCAACCAATTCAAACAAACAATTTTATCTATCCAGAAAAATTCTGAATAGAACTTACTAATATTATCTAGAGTTTTCTAGATACCTATACTAGAATACTCGCTCTACAAATCTAAAGTAACCACAATATTAAAACCAAGAACTCCCTCATCTGATTCTTCAAATCTGAACAAGATATCAGACTAAACTCAAAACCATCACAACTACCAAATCCTTCTTAACTACTGATTCTATCACTCGAAGAATCACACACATATTCCTCAGAGATATGTGAAATATAATGAATTCCAGTTATCCGAACTGGAAATTCAATCCTGTAGATCAAAATCAAATCTTCAAAGAACACAGAAAACTCAAAATACCTCCAGAGCGAACTCTCCAGTTTTACCAGATCTTATATCTCCTTTGATCGGATAAAACCAAGTCAATATCCAAACTCTAACTGCACATTCCAAATATTCTCAATTCTTAACTGCACAACTCTACTGATGCTCCGAGTCACCTTCAATATTCCTGATCAGCCTAACCCTTGCTGATTGTTTCAAGAAACAACAGGACCAACTCAAACCAAATCTTCAGGTTCTACTCAACAAAATGGCTCTCCAAAAATAATTTGTTGAAATCCAAAATACAACTCTATACCACAAGCATTAGTGGACTTCAAACCTACCTCTCCTATCTGGAATAACCAAACAGTTGCACTTGACAACCTTGCCTACCAAATCCAGAAAATTCCTTCATACATGAATTTCCTGTAGAAATCTTTACTGCAACTCCTGGTTGCTCCCATTTTAGAATAACTGCCAACTCACTTTCGCTGCACAACTCTGATCTAGAGCAGATAAGAATGCTATCGAAGAATTCAAGCACAATCTTTCTCCATACACAGTTCATCCAATTCATAAAATCTTAGTGACCATTCTTCTTGATCAAAATATCTTAACAAAATCTTAACTAAGAATAAGATGATGAATCCCTTCTCAAAAATCCTGAGTTACCTCACCAAACTCTTCTCGTTCTACGAGTCATCCCACTATATTGTTGAACCATCAAAATTACTCCTGAATTCCAAGTTGATAAGAAAACTCAATCTCTGATTCGGGTCAACTACAAATTCCCTCAAAACATCTTGAGAACCTCCGACTACTTTCATAGCTTTCACCTCTACTCGAGATGCCTCAATTCCTAAACCAAGAATACTCAAAGATTCCCACACTAATCGCAAGTCACTTTTGCGATTCCACTCAGTTCTGATTCCAAAGAACCGTCTTCCCAACTAGAACAGCTTTTCCTATACAAGATAAATCTTTCCAGAATGTCTTACCTATCAGAAACCGATAGATCACTTCCAACAAATATCCCACTCTGCTGAGCCTTCCAAAAGAAATGGATAAGCTTCACCATCTGCCTGGTCTGCTGATAGTAGAATTCCAAAGATTACTGAATCATCTAAGAAATAGGTCCATGCTGCTACTTCCAAACTTCACTTCAATGATACTGCTAAGCCACAAGATCTTTCTTAACCAGAAGCTTCTTGAAACACAAAACTAACATTCAATTTTGCCAAAAATCCTTGAGACGAGTCGACATCTTCTCAAGAACCTCGGCTCCAAACCAATCACCAACCACTTATCTTCTTAAGAAAACAAATGAGACCATGCCCGAAATGAGGTAACTCATCGACCTTAGTCTCATACTTCAATACAGATAAGGTACCCTTACTTGAGATCCAGAAAATCTCTAAACATTTGAATCTTCATTGCAGTAGGCATCAATGCTTTTCCAACACCATCTAAATCTGGCTCCAAAAGAAACATCTTCAGAATCATCTATGGAAACTGCATCTCATCACACAGCTATTCCTTCTTGAAGCTATCAAGATACCACCACTTGCTTCTCCTCAGCGGACAACTCAACTTTTAGAAATCCCGCTCACTCGAGAGCAAATCTGCCTCATACTTCAAGAATATACACCAGTTCTTGCAAATACTTCCTCTAGACTCAAAGAAATCCTTTTACCAATCTACAAAACTTATTCGAGACGGTATTAGAACTACAATCTCGACAGACACATCTCCAACCACAACATATAAACCTCAACCAATAGTGGTAGTCGTGTTCTACACACTCCTACCTTATCTACCTTTATAACCTATGTTGGAAAATCCGAACAGATAACCCAACAGATTAGGTAGTTATATAAATATATTTTTATATAAAAATTACAAGTACGCTCTCTCAAGATAGACACCACTCCAGAGCCTAGGTATTCACTCAACCTAATGCTCTGATACCAACTGTAGCGACCCGACTTTCTATCACCAGAAAATCGCATCACTAAATAAGAAAGAAAGGGATAGAAGAAGAAAAGAAAGAGAAGAAAGAGAAAACAACACATCAGAATCTCACAGCGGAACGATTTAAATATAATATAGAACATATACATAGTATCATATACATCAGAGTACACAACTAAACATCTCAATTTAGACAGTTATAACATTTCTATCTAATACAATACAAGACATCATACAGAATAACACACAGCGGAAACTTTAACTATATCTACACGCTGAAGCCTCCTGCTCCAAAGCTCCTCCAGAATTCGTCAAGAGATAACCTGAATCACTTGACTACTCATATATAATATGAGTACCCAAGAGTTCAATAAAACATAAAATAAACACTCGGGTCAGACAGGGGTCTGGTGTGAGTAAACGGTTTAAGATTGCTTAACTTTAGAAAATCCTTTGAAAAGAAAAGGTATCACGTAAGACTCCCCACACATAAACATGGAAAAGTTTTTACCTTACGCTAACCAAAACATTTGATAGGAAATCCAGTGATATTATAATAATGTCTAGCATTTTCAAAATAAAATACAGAAATAGCTGGAATGCTTACATCTCACGTTCCAACATAGTTGGGCACAATCAAAACCGTACAGGCACTTATTGGATTATGGATTCCATCAATGACAGGGCTACTGGGGTACCGCCCGTCACAGTACGTGGCCTAGATCACCGTACCGAGGAGTACTCCCACTCCCCTGCAACACGAGACCGGGACCATTCCTTACTGAACAGTCCCGAACAAGACCACCCCGCAGTTGGCTGCAGACCAACTGCCCACACAGCCTAAATAAAAAGGGACTTCTAGACAGGGATGTATCTTGCTCTCCTGTGGGAGCGACCCACGAAGCCTTGCTGCACCTCCCCTGTTTTAGCCATTCCCGGTTGATGAGGCTTGAGGCTGCGATTACCTTTATAGGACCAATTATCTTAGAATGCTCATCGTCTGCCAGACGATGTTCTGAAAGCATTCAATCCATACAAGTTCGTTCCGTGTTCGAACGAAACCGAAGGCACTATCTCGTTGCACTCATTTTGGAATCACCCTCAGAGTCAACGACCATAGCCCTTGCACTCTGAATCACCATCTCGAACCTATAAGCACTATTCCGTCAAACTCATTACGGAATCACCCACAGAGTTATACTGATGTATAGCCCTTACACCACGAGTCTTCACTTGCTCCACTTGGATTAATGACCTAACGTTTAATTGGAATCGATGTGGTTTTCGGATATCCAAATATGGAAACCCGATCCCGGTCTCATAAACCAAACGCCATTTTAATGTCCAGGTTATACTTAAGGTATTTAAACAATAGATATTTCAGAAAATATCACTTAACATAAATGCATATATCATATTACACAGATAGATAAGCATCTATTATCACATGCATCTATATCGCAAAGCAGCATATATATCACATTCAGATATAGCATATTCACATCATCACCCATCAATCAAGGTCATCCAACAACAACCAATATCATTAACTCATCCAATGATATATATCATCCAATCATTAATCATTCATAAACAAGTTTGATTCAAACTCGATTAATTTAATTAATCATTAAATTAAATTAATCCTTACTTAAACACTTGGATTATCTACAATCCAACTTCTTATTCATTATTAATTACAAATTAATTAACTAACATCACTTAGTTATCCATTTCAATTAATCTTCCCTGATTAATTATCACTTAATTACTTTAAGTAATTAATACTTAATTACCATATTAATCAATCATCCTGATTAATTACTTCCAAATTATACTATGTAATTACCTCTTAATTACTTTTAAAAATTAATCATACTTGATTAATTATTCTTTAATTATCCTGATAATTATTCCTTAATTATCCTTTAATTAATTACACCTGATTTATCACCTTTAATTAATCATACTTGATTAATTATTTTTAATTAATCATATTTAATTAATTACTTTTAATTAATCGATTAATTACTTTAATTACATTCAGTAATTAAAACTAAATTATAAATTAATTATTCTTAAATTATTAATTAAGAATTAATTATTTATTTTCATTAGTTAATAATTACTTCCATTAATTAAAATTTCTTTTTACTTAATTATTTAACAAGTAATTAATTACTAAATTAATTACTCTTAATCCTTTTATTAATTAACCATTAATTAAACAATCCTAACTTTTAAATAAATTTTATTAATTAATTCTTTAATTAATAACTCAAGTGATTAATCTTAATCACATTTACTTAATTACTTTTAATAAATTAATTAACTTTTACTTAATTACCTTTAGTAATTAACCACTTAATTACTTCCCAAAGTAATTATATTAGATTAACCCATAAGTGATTATCTAAATTAATTACTTAATTAATTATTTAACTTAATCATTTAAAATTAATTAAATGATTCTTAATTTCAATATTATATAAAAAAATTAATTAAGAAGACCATTATCTTAACTAAATATTTATATTAATCAATAACTTTTCAAAGGTAAGTCAATTTAATTATATTTGTTTAACCAAACTTTTGATTGCCCAATAATTTTTTTTTAATTAATTATAATTGATTACTAAAGTGCTATCGTTAATCCTTATTTATAATAAAATATATTAGAAATCAATTACATTTTGAATGTACCTTTAAATCTTTAAACTTCCCAAGAATATTAAATAAAATTAAGTACAAGCTTTATTTCAAAAATATCCATTTCTTTATTTTAAAAACAATCATATTTTAATATATATAAAGCTTGTTTAAAATTTATTTTGAAACAAAATAGTTTTATAAGTAAAACTAATTCAACTTTTATTATGAATCTTTTCCAAAACCAGTTCCTTTGTTCCAAACCCTTCAACATAACTGCGAAATACTAAACATCAGACAAAACCCAAACTAAAATTCCAGCCCAAAATACACTCAACACAACTCGAGCCAACCTCAGAATTTCACGCGACAATCCTCGAGTTTCCCCTACCCAACCCTGCTTCGAGAAATAACCTAAAACTCCCGGGACCATCTTCGAGTCTCCACCCTCGTCCTCACCAAAATCCAAACTCCTCTGATACACGATGCTGTGCATCATGCACCGACCCACGAACCACCGGCGATCATCGTCACAACTCCGACAAGTCACCTTCGACCACAACGTCCTCACGCAACACCCAGAAACTTAAATATGATCAAGATTCGAAATTCAACTCCAACGCCATAACTGCCTGAACAACTTCACCAGCAAACTCCATCATCACCGGCGATCAAGACCCATAAACGCCACGTCGTTCCTGCCCAAGCATCCCCTCCGATCTCCTGCACCTATAGCTTGCCTCGCGATGGTTCCGGTCTTGCCTCGACACCCCAATTTCCAAGTGAACCGCGACGACAAAACTCAGGGCCTAAAACCCTAGATCGATCCATTCCCATTGATTCAACAATTTGAAAATTTCTTTTACATTTTTCTAATGAACATCAACACTCCCTCTACCTCCATACTCAACCACGATGACCCATTCCACGTCGTTCACCATCAATTTGCCGAAATGCCCAAAACCATTAACACGAAAATTCTCTTTAATTTCTAATCTAAAAATCATGATACTAATCTCAAAAATCATGATTTTGCATTAGGAATTCAATTATATAATTCAAATCCAAAATCGATTCGATTAAATTTTGACCCATAATAAGATTTACTATAAATTTTGTAAGATAGGAGTATGTTATTCACTTAAAATTCCTATAACTATTTTAGTTGATGGATAGTTTGATTACAAACACTTTTATTTACAATTCAAAGTCAAGTTTGAATCCAAAAACTTGTTATTGAATTTATTACAAAATTTGAAAGCTATTAATAAACACATAGAACATATACTTCATCCACACAGACTACCAAATGAAGAAGATAAACATGTATCAAATTTGAATTCAAGCATTCGAATAACATCAAGATACTCATTCCCAAGAACATGATGAGATTCAGCTTTTAAAAATCTGTTTTTAAAAAAAATCATTTACTCACCTGTAATTAAGTGGAAGACAGAACTGCATTTTTTTTTCTTTCCAGGCTTTTAAATTCACCTACATGTTGAATTTTTAATCTTGCAGCTGCACTTCCAGTTTTGCATGTTGAATTCCCTTTGCCTCTGATTTTTATTTGAAAAACTTGCATCGATTTCTGAATTCCTATCATCTCCTCATCATGTTTTTAGATTGAATTGCAGATTTCTTTCTATCTCAGGTTTACAGTTTCCAGTTTCATTCAGATCTTTGTTTTTTATTTGCATTTTAGTTGAAATGAAATAATATTCAGCTGAAAGTTAAAACTTATCTTATATTTTACAATTAAATCTTAAATTTTATTATATGTAAAAGACATTTGTCACTTTAATGTTATAAGGGTTTTACACTTGTTTTTAACCCACTCTAAATGTTTACAAGTGTAGTTATGTATTATTTAATATTTACAAATGTTGTTTTATAAATGTTTAAATGTTATTTTATAAATGTTTAAATGTTATTTTCTTCTTAATAATTTATTTAAGCCTTATATACATATATTTATGTAATATTCATATGAATTATAAGATGTACATACTTATATTTTAATAAATATTCATATAAATGCAAGTAACTTATATTTTGATTTAATTTAATGTTTATATGTTTGAAACATCTATTTTAATTCAGCTCTTAAAATTTTAAAAAAATTTTATCTTGTGTTAAAATTAAAATGGGAGAATATTAAGCAAATGAACTTTTAAATTTAAATCTTATCTAAAACTCAAGTTGAATTATATGTTTATAATAATAAGAGATTAACTTTGTTATTAAAAATCTAAATTTGAAATATTATTTCAAAAGTATTAAATCAAATTAACATTTCAAATTACAAAACTATATATATATATATATCTAAATAAAGTTTGGAAATACTTATTAAACTCAAATTAATAAAATTCCTATTTAAAACATATATATACAAATATATATACACATTACAAATAGAAAAACATTTTAATATTAAATTTGTTAATTTCCATATTAAATTTTAAAACAAATCTCAAATCACAATATATACATTCATATATGTTACAATTTGAATATAAAGTTTTATTACATTAAAAACTTCTTATTTACCAAAATAAATATTTCCAAATCAAAATATTATTAGCTTTCAAAAGAATCAAATTGGCCAATTCATATTGTTAAGAAAAATGTTTATAGATATTAACAAATTATTATTTTCAGCCTTTGAAATAATTTTAACTTGTCAATTTATAGTCTAAAATGGTCAAATCAATTTAATTATTAACAAAGATTATTAAATTGATATTGCTCAAAATTCTGGGTCGTCACAAGGCAATTTTTCTCTAAGTTAAAGAATTATATTCTCGACTAGAAGTTGATACATCAATAGATAACCAAGAGTCCGTTTGGCAACAAACTTCTTAAAAAGAGTCTCAACTAGTAACTGTTAGCTAGTTTTAAATGTTTAAGTAATAGGTAGAAGTGTGTGGATGTGATTTGGATTTTAAGTTAAAATAAACAAAATAACTTGGTCAAAACTACTCATGAAATTTGTTCATAACTTCAAAAAAAAAAAGGTTGCTTCTCACGTTTTTACTTCCAAGTGACTTTTGTAAACTACTTACAAGAAGTTGTCAAACAATAAAATTGGATTAAATTACTTAAAAGTAGTTTTGATAACTTATAAGTAGGTGTCAAACATGCGTTAAATAAAATAATTAAATAAAATAATCTTGCTTATATTTTTAACTTTTGGAAATGATGTGCTACAAGGGATCAATAAATGGGAGATGGTGTAAGAGATCCTTCGAATTAAGATATAGAATTAAAGTCCCACGTTGGAAAAAATAAAAGAGTTGTACATACTTATATATCATTTCTCATCAATCAATATTGGCTCTTCAAGTTAGATAATTTTGTACGAACGGGAGGACCTATATGACCATACTTTAACATACACGTGTCACCCGCTCGTATCAAGACGAGTCCAATAAGACTGGACGTGTTACATTTTTGTTGAACAAAAATAAACACTTTTCTGTTAAAATTTAATTGCAAAATAACTGTTGCTGAATTTCCAACAAACATGACTATTGCAAATAACTGCTTGGTTCAAACGTACAGACACGATAAATTTAATTGCAAAATAACTGTTGCTGAATTTCCAACAGACATGACTATTGCAAATAGTGTTGCAAATAACTGCTTGGTTCAAACGTACAGACACGACCTTTCGAAGAGGCATGACTGTTGCAGAAGAAGACTATAAAAGGGGAGAATACTGATTACATTCTCACTCCTTTTTCCAATCATCTTCTTCCTCTTTGTTCTGTTCTTAAAACCAACCAAATCTCATACCACAGAGTTATCATACTCATCACAATCTTATACAAAACATCATCCGTTATATCTTGGAAGACTCAAAAAGTATTAAGGAAATTGTTAGGCAAACCTCTCAAACGAAATTTCCTATGATCGGTTAGATCGTTTTGTTTATAATATTTCTGCATCGCATTGTCTTTTCTTGTATCAATTTATGTTCTCTTTTCTACACCATTGTTATCACTGCACTCTTATAATTGTGTTTGTGCATCTTTGTGCACAAAATATGTGCATCTGTGGGCATTGATTATCGCTATTTATTACTGTTTCTGTAACTAAGAATTTACATCTTAAGACTTTTTAGTTTTTACTGAAACAGAAATGACAACAATTGAGTTATCAGCAAAAACTGCTGCTCACAATAGAGCTGATCCAATTCGAAAGAAATGGTGATGATTTTCAAACTTGGCAAAATCAAATGTTGTTCTATCTAACTACGTTAGTCTGCAAAGGTATCTCGAAGAGGAAAAACATATGCCAAAATTAGACGAAACAAAAGAAACACACAAAGATGTGTTTCAAGCTGTTGATGCATGGGAAGATTCGGATTTTTTATGCAAGAATTACATTCTAAACTATCTGAACAAGATGTTGTACAAAGTGTATCAGTCTCATCAGACAACAAAGGCTCTCTAGGATGCACTAGCCGCAAAACACAAGACATGGAATGTCAGTCTGAAGAAATTCATTGTAGACAAATTCATGGACTAGAAGATGATAGACTCCAAACCTTTGACTACTCAACTGCATGAACTACAAATTATCATTCATAAACTTGAATCAGAAGGCCATAAAGTTGAAGACTCATTATTGGTTGAAGAAATAACAGGAAAGCTGCCTCCATCATGGAGATATTACCTCAACTATCTAAAGCATAAAAAGAAGAAGATTTCTTTGCAATACCTCGTCGTTAGATAGAAGATAGATGCAGGAAACCGCAAGATGAGCAGGCATTTGTTACGGAATGGTCAAAAAAGGAAGGACAATTCAACAAAAACAAAAGGAAGAATTTCTCACAGAAGAGGGAAGTGCCAGAAAAGAAATTCAACGAAAATAAGCAATCCAAGAAATTTAATGGCAACAATTGGGTTTGTGGCATGACGAGACACACCGCTAAAGATACAAACACAAGAAGGAGAACAATTTAGAGGCAAATATGATGGACAACATGGAAGTGGATGAGTCCAACTTTTCTGGAGTTGTATCAGAATGCAATTTGGTTCAGAATCCTACACGGTGGTGGCTTTGACACATGTGCTACTTGACATGTATGTTCTGATAAATCCATGTTTTTCACTTACAACAAACTCGATCAGAGAGAAAAACTCTACATGGATAATTCTGCAGTTTACATGATTGAGGTCACCTTTGGAAAAACTGTTACATTGAATGATGTGCTTCGTGTTCCAGACATCCGGAAAAACCTAATCTCTAAATCTGTACCGTCAAAGAAGGGATTCTGAATGGTATTCGAGTCAGACAAGATGGTTCTGCCTGAGGCTGAAATTTATATAGAAATATGATATTTATGTAATGGCATGTTTAAGACAAATGTAACCGTAGTTGGTGAAAATAATATGTATTCTAATTATGAAATAAAAAAATTGAAGTTTATTATTTGGTTGTGCATGAAACTTTATTACGGCATAAAAGATTAAGACACATAAATTTTCGAAAAATGAAAAAACTTGCAAACCTTCGATTAATTCCAAAATTTCACGTAGATAAAAATACAAATGTGAGACATGTGTAAAAGCGAAAATGGTCAAAAAACCATCATACTATTAATGGGAGTACTGAACCACTGAAAATGGTTCATATTGACTTATGTGATTTCAAATCATTGCTTACTAGAGGTGGGAAAAAATTATTTTATCATATTCATTGATGATTATACATGGTATTGCTATGTATATCTTTTTTATAAAATACAAAGCCGCAGTAGTAAATCAACTTAGCAAAAAGATCAAGGTATTAGGATCAGATCGTGATGGAAAGTATGAATCACTGTGCAGAAAGTGGAATGATTCATCAAAGAACAACCTCGTATTCACCACAGCAAAAAGACATTGCTGAGAGAAAGAATAGAATGCTAAAAAACATGGTTAACACTTGGCCTGCCAATGAACTTGTGGGGGGAAGCTCTAAATATGTTTAATCACATACTAAATAATGTTTCACACAACAAAACGGGAACAATTCCACATGAGTTATGGAAAGGACACCTACCAATTTTCAAATACCTCAAAGTGTTGGGGTGCTTGGCAAAACTTTCACTTCCCCTTTCCAAGAAAGTCAAACTTGGACCAAAACTGTTGAGTGTTACAATCTAGAAGCCGCCGAAAATTGTAGCGTAGATAGATTTTTAGTCTTCAAGTCTGATATAAAGGACATCGGTGTAAATGCAATCATGACGTCTGGAGATGCCTCATTTTTTGAACGTGTTTCCGCACAAAAAATAATCGAACATTCATCCCTAAAAGGACAAGAGAGGAAAGGGATAAAGTACACGAAGACGAAAATCATCTTGAAAAGGATGAAATTGAACCAAGAAAAAGCATAAGGGCAAAAACTTCCAAGTCTTTTGGCTCAAAATTCTTAACCTACATGTTAGAACATGAACCTCAAACTTATGAAGAGACAATGTCATCTTTAGAATCTTCATGTTGGAAAAAAACAATTAAAAGTGAGATTGATTCTATTCTAAGAAATAAAACTTGAGAATTAATTGACCTTCCACCTGGAATAGAACTAATTGGTTTTAAATGTACCTTCAAGAAGAAGATGAAACCAAATGGAAGAATCAAAAAAATATAAAGCCAAATTGGTAACCAAAGGATATCGCCAAAAATAAGATATAGACTTCTTTGATACTTGTTCTCTGGTTACATGAATAACGTCTATAAGAATGCTAATAGCGATTGCATCCATCTATAATCTTGAAATTCATCAAATAGATGTAAAAATAGCATTATTAAATGGAGATCTCGATGAGGAGATTTACATGGAGCAATCTGAATGTTTTATTTTCAAGGAAAATGAGAACAAATTCTGTAGATTAGTCAAATCATTATATGGACTCATACAAGCTCCGAAACAATGGCACGAAAAGTTTGATAGTGTCATGATGAAAAATAATTTTCGTATAAATGGATGTCATAAATGTGTTTATAACAAACAAGTTGGACAATCAAATGTGATGATTTGTCTATATATGGACGATATGCTAATCTTTGGTCCCAACATTAAAGTTATAGAGACGATAAAGAAAATGTTAACCAACAATTTCGATATAAAAGATTTAGGAGTTGCAAATGTTATTAAATAATAAAAATATATAATGGAATTGAATGATCTCAGTCACACTATAAAGATGTGATTGAAAAATTCCAAAATTATGGAATCAAAGGGGTAAGAACACCTTTTAATCCATCGGAAGTACTGCACAAAAACACCAATGAGAGTGTAATGCAACTGGAATAATCTTGTGTAATAGGATTTTTAATATATTTTATAAATTGCACAAGACCGGATATTGCGTATGCAGTAGGTCGACTAAACAAACATACAAGTTTCCTAGGGAAAGAACATAGGAAAGCACTAATGAGAGTGTTGAGATATTTGAAGAATACCATAAATTTTTCGTTACATTACGCAATGTATTCTGTCGTCTTAGAAGGATATAGTGACGCAAACTAGATTTCAGATTCAGACGAATCCAAATCAACAAGTGGTTATGTCTTTACCCTCGCTGGAGCAGCAGTGTCATGGAGATTTACTAAAAAACATGCATAACTCGATCCACTATGGAATCCGAGTTCATCGCATTAGATAAAGCATGTGAAAAAGCATAACGCTTAGTCAATTTTTAGAGGACATTCCATTTTGATCCAAACCTTTAACGGTTATATGTGTTTATTGCGATAATCAATCAGCGTGAAGTAGAGCGCAAAACTTTGTGCATAATGAAAAATCACGACACATTCGTCGATGTCGTAACACAATTAGGCAGTTACTCTCAGATGGAACTATTTCCATTGATCATGTAAGAACTATGATAACCTAGCGAATCCATTTACTAAAGATTTATCAAGAGAAATAATTGACTGCACATCGAGGGTAATGAGTTTAAAAGGCTAAACCAAAAAGAGTTACCTTATATGAAAACATATCCTATCGACTGGAGATCTCATGGACTACGATCAATAGGCAAATCGGTTCCTAGTAATTCAAGAAGTTATTCATTTGTCTGGACTTAGTCCTACTCCATTGTTATGGTGCACAATAAAATGCATACCTACAGAAGTATTAAAAAGGTTAAGTTGTGTTTTTAATGATGTCCATAAAAGTGGAGTATAAGTAGGATACTCTTTATGGAAATGTGATCTGAGTCGGCTCCATGAGAATTTTAAGGCTTAAATTCTCTGAATACACTCACAGAATCAAGTTTCGCTCAGGGCCAAATGAATACAACCAATAGATTGGATGTGGAAGAAAACAATGCTTTGTAAAACTTATTGTCCAGTTATACATCAACGGCTGACGGTTCAAGATGAAATAATTCACCGATTAGCCAAGTATATTCGATAAGTTTTAACTTGAAAAAGTTTAAAGTGAAATATCTACTTATCCTCAATATAGCATTTTTTTTCATATGTGATATATATTCCCCTTTGTGTATGGAAGACATGCATCGTCATTAATGTTGGGGATTGCTAGAGATCCTTTGAATGAAGATATAGAATCAAAGTCTCACATTGGCAAAAATAAAAGATGAAACAATAGTGGGAAGCGACTGTTGCAAATAGCTATTGCAAAATGACCGTTGCGAAATTTCCAATAAACATGACTGTTGCAAATAGCATTGCAAATTTCCAACGGACATGACCGTTGCAAATAACTGCTCCGGTCAAACGAAAACCTTTCGAAGAGGCATGACCATTTGAGAAGAAGACTATAAAAGGGAAGAATACTGATCACATTATCACTCCTTTTTCCACTCGTCTTCTTCCTCCTTGTTATGTTCTCAAAACCGACCAAATATCATATCATAGAGGTATCATGCTCATCTCAATCTCATGCGGATCATCGTCTATTGTATCGTGGAAGACTCAAAATAAAGTCTTAAGGAAATTGTTACGGTAAACCTCAAACGAAATTTCCTTATAATAAGTTAGATTGTTTTGTTTATACTATTTTTGTACTGCATTGTCTTATGTTTTATCACTTCACCTCCTCATTTCTACTCCGTTGTTATCATTGCACTCTTGTAACCGTGTTTGTGCATCTTTGTGCATGAAATCCATGCATCCGTGAGCACTAATTATCGTTGTTTGTTACTATTTTTGTAATTTAGAATTTACAGATAGAATTCATAATAACTTATATAAAATTATGCTTTAAATAGAATCCGAGGGTTATAGGTGCCATAAGTTGAAGTGGACAGACATGACTCAATCTTTTCAAGAGTTTATCGGTCCATCGGGTTCTTCTCAGTATAGTTCAAAAAAAATTATGCATTATTTAAAATATGCAAGCTTGTTCTCACATGTTGAACCTTTTTATTTTAAGCCGAACAAAGAGGAGAGGTCGGAATCAGTCTATTTCGCATGTGGTATAAGCCATATTCAGATTCAATAGCAGATAAAGGGGCAGCGCTGACGGCAATGGAATTTGTGCTTGGATGGTCAGTCCGCAATAAAGAAGTAAAGAACGCTTGTAATCATATATTTCTTAAAATTCATATTAAAATTATTGTGTGGACTTTAGGTATATGGAGCCAATAATGAATGGATAATATCCAGCCTGTATGAGAGATTTGGTCAGAGAAAGGCTTCCGGAATTCACTAAGGAGGAATCAGAGTTGATAAAAAGGATCATATGATTTTGTGGGACTTAATTACTACACATCAAGATATGCAAAAGATGAACCAAATTCTTCAACTAATCCTATATTCATATATTATAAGAAAGCAATTAATTTTCCATTTCTGATAAGAGAACAATTAAATTATCTTCTTGTATTTTTAGTTTAGTGAAAATGTTCTAGTTTTTAACTGATTATCTCATGTTTCAATTAATTTCCTTTTGTGATAAAACTTACCAAAAAAGAGGGAAGTGAATATAAATAACAGATATATGATCACTTTTTATGACTTTATGTAACGAAATTAACCTCAGTATGAAAGAAAAAATGAATAGTAACGTAAAGATAATAACTTGAATGAGAACTTTAAGTGACAAGGACTTTAATGTAATATGATTGAAGAGAAACAAGAAAATAAATTTTGTATACCTAACTATCGTTTAATACACACACACAATATGTGTGTGTATGTGTATATGTGTGTGTTAGTGTGTGTGTGTGTGTGTTAGTGCGTGTGTGCACACACATGTATGTGGATATTGATTACAAAAAATTTAGTTAAGTATTTATTTGAAGAAATTTTGAATTCAATATCTCATGTTTCACGCATTTGACCAGATAAATAGTTTATAGATTTAATTTCAAATATTCATTGAGATTGTGATAAACAAATTATCTGAAACTAAAAGTGTGAAGCAATCGATCAATATATTTCATGCACAATAAAACTTTGTAACAAATATCAAAATGTTCATTTATAATGAAAGCATAACACATTGAAAATTTAATAGACGAACTAATAGATAATACGCACATGTGTTTTTTATTTTCATAAAATTTGGATTTTTGAAGAAAAGCTATGTGTTGAAAATAAATTAATTTTAGAGAATTAGAAGGTAAAATTGTTAAAAATATAAATTATAGAAATTTACTTTAACGTATCTTTAAAGAATTAAGCATAAACTTGAAAATCGTTATAATAAATGGGAGATTATCAATTTTTTATACTGTACAGTTTATTTAATAGATGTACACTCTACTCTTAGTGCGTGTTTTGGGAACCATGTAGCAGGGAACTCTATATATTCTCCACATGAATCATGATAATTTCAGGAGAAACAATAAAATTTCTTAAATTCTATATCATCATGATCACCAAAGTATGTTCAAAAAAATTTGTGTACGTCATGAAACCATATTTTAGTTCATATGCATTTCTTATTGTTTTTCAATGATGGAAAACTATAAAATATGCGCTAAAATCAAAATCAAGTGCAAAATTTTTACATAGACTTGAAATGATTGGGAACAAAAAAATTAAGCTAAGTTTGAAGTATTTAAATTGTTAAATAATGTCAATATAATCGAAAGCAATAAATGAAAATAATAAATAACAAGCGAAAAGTTTGTAAATTATTTTTAGACAACGATGTTATTGGGAATACGCTACAAAAGCAATCAGCATTTCAAAAAAGCAAAAAATTATGGCTGAATCATTTTAGTGAATGGAAGTGATCAATCAAAATCACTTTTCTAAAACAAACTGTGATGACCCGGAATTTTGAAACAAAATCAATTTAATAATCTGAATTAAAAATTAAATTAATTTGATAATTTTGTTAATAAAGTTTGAACTAATTTAATAATCCAATAAAATAAATAGTTAAATTAATAGATTTTATGTTTTTAAATCTAATAAATTGTTTTCTATTTATAATGTATATAGGATATGTATGTATTGAAAATAGATATTTTTTTAATCTAATAAATAAATAAATCATGTTTTCTATAAAATATACATCTTTAATAAAAATTGGGAATTTTGATTTTTATTTAAAAGATAAACTTTTAAGAAGTTAATTAATTAATAATATATGATTTTAAATTGATAAGATAAAAATTTCATTTGTTTAAATTAATTTATTTGATATTAAGTTTTTAAAGGTATATAAAAATAACAATATGATTTTAAATACCTAAGGTAAAATATTGGAACGATTTAAAATATGTTTAACTCTAGCTTAAATTTAAATAAATAGCAAAAAGGTTTATTTTGATTTCTTGAAAATATAGTTGGATAAAATAAATAATTTATTAATAAAGAAACAATTTCTTTTAATAAGTTATTTATGGTTATCAAATTTTGTTATTTTTAAAATATAATAATACATTGTTTTAACAAATAATTTTTTAATAAAAATAATTGTTTTTCAAAAATTTAATTGTGTAGTTATATTTGTAAATAAACTGGATTTCAAAATTTAATTTGAACTTGAATTCAAAACCTTTTAAAGTTTAAAGTATAAATATTTTTAAATTGTTTTGATTTTAAAATAATTGTATAAGCTTCATTTTATAAATTTAATTGGATTTATTCATTTTAAATTTTATCTACATGTAAATAAATGCATGTTAGCTAATTAATTAAATATATCTTATATTAAACATCTAATTAAAATACAAGTTAACTAAATTATAGCTTATTAACATTAAAAACAAGTGTAAACTTTTTAGAAAACTTAAAATACAAGTTAACTAAATTATAGCCCCACCTCTATACCCACGCTAGCCAAGAACATTACGGTGAATGCTGTCGACTAGCACGGAGAATAAGGCTGTTGAGGAGCGACCATCCGTGTAATTTCTTTGCGCGAGCACCGATATGTCAGATAATATAACATGCATTCTATTTCAAGAGGAAATCTAACATACCGACACAAACTCAAAGCTACTACACGGTGGCTATATAAATCCTTCGGAAAACAAATATAGAAATAAGCATAACACAAATCAGTCATAGACAATTCATATCACAAAGGCGGAAATAGATATGAATATTACACTAGGAAGTGTACATCAGAGCAGTGGTCTAAAAAGATCCACAATATCACAAAAGAATAGTTACATGAACTACACAAAAGAATAAGTATACATTATGGAGTCCATATCTCGAATGTATACACCAAAATAAACTACTATTCTAAGTAGTTAACCAAAAGCAAGAGAAATCAATCCCAAGAGAGAAGTCAAGCAGAAGCACCTGTAACATCTCGGTCTGACCCGAGTATTATTTAATAAGAAAATAATAAACGGATCAGTCTAGCTATAAATATCAGATGAAACGATATAGAATAAGAGATATGACTAAACACATAATAATCACTATGCCAAGCTGTGATATATATAAGTAATTGAAAATCAACAAGAGATTAATCAATATCACCAAATCTACACAAGAATCAAAGAAACGTCATACTCCTTATTTCGATCACCATACCATAAATATTGACGCTAATATCAATATCAATCACAAAAGTCAATGACACACAAATTCACCAATGCACAAATATTGATAAAACTTATCAATGGAAATCACGAAAATTGGTGAAACACAAATTCTAGGAATCTACACAAGAAATCCAGAAATCACAAAGGGGGGGGGGGGAGAAGGCCTATCACAAACGGGAGCATAAAGCTCACCAACACGTGTATCACAAACGGAACGCTAATTCCATGGTCGCTAACCATCACAAATTGAGCCGAAGCTCCACAAACGGCCCGAAGACCATGGGTTGCTACCCCATCACAAATTGAGTCGAAACTCCACAAAACGGGGTTTAGTCTCCCTCGCAGACAAAGAGACATCGCACATTGCTAGTCTAAATCAAAAAGATGATCGTCATGATCAACTAGAAGTGTCAATTACACTAAGCTAGTAAATATATGGGTTTAGCTTCATGTCCCATAACCACTTGCTTAACTTAAATATTTACGAACAAACTGTAAATCTCCACTAGAAAATTGTCACAAGAGGTTCAATCGAACAAGTCCAAGAATTAACCGACAAAGTAAACGCAAGCGTTTCATACCACTTGTTTTACTGAGCCGTTTAATTAGATTTCTCATACGAGTGAGGTAAAGGTTTGTATATACTAATAGATTGGAAAACGGTTTTATAAACGAATTTGGTATTAAAATAGTATTGAAATCGTTTGAGGAAAGAGTTTTGATATTTACTACTTGTGACGACCGCCCATGACTCCCGCACGGAAACAAGGGAATAGTGCGCTGAAAGTGTGCCAGGCAGCCATGAGTGACCGTCAAGGGTAAAATAAACATCGCAGACTCTATCGTACAACTCACAGCGCATGGATAAAATACAATAGAGAAATATATAGTGAAGCTCCATAACAGAAAAATCATCATATAAGCATCGTAGTAGTTTTATACAAACATGAATCATCCATACATCAAAGCCTCACTACAAACACTCAACCAGATATAACAGCGGAACACCCAGTACATATAGTAAGAAAACTAGTATGCAAAGCCTCCTGCTCGTCTTCGTCATCATCAGCGTAGATCTCTAAGAACAGCACCTGTCACCTGCTACCTAGTCTGCCCATCCCAACATGGATGAACAGCCCAAGGTAATAAGAGGAGACATAAAACCTTGAGTCAGACAAAGTCTTAGTGAGCAGTAAATCAACTATCAAACATACCAAAAGAGCATAAAGGATAAAAGGAATAGGAACCAAACCATCCCACTCCACCTCTTTCTACAGTGATAGCCCCCAGACACACACTAAGGGGAAGCAAGCATAACATAACAGATAATTAAGGTAAAGCAATAATCACTCGAGTCAAGGGCGATGTTTTCCAAATACAAACCCCCAAGGCCTAAACCAAGATCAGATAAGCACCTAGAAAATACCGCTCTTGAGACCGAATGATGATACAACCAAACGTCCAAACATCCATGACTCTGGCTATCACTGTTATCCTTGCCATGATTTCACCGTTAATTGAATGACCACCTGTCAAGGGCTAATGGTAACCCCGGTTCTAGACATAACTCCGCACGTCGTCGCAGCCCGTGCCTAGGAATTTTCGCAACTACCCAGAGTACTAGCACGTCGTCGCAGCCCGTGCTTGGAACGTCGTCGCAGCCCGTTCCAACGTACTCTTGCTTTGAGCATGCTAGAACCTTCAACAACGATAAGATCTTAGCCTCCTAGTCATCCTCCTCGACAACTATTTCCATACTAGCTCAAGCGCCTCTCAAGCTAACCATTATCACCAACCCGGATCGCATCACCGAGTTATCAACATAACTTTGCACGTCGTCGTGGCCCGTGCTTGGAACGTCATCATGACCCGTCCCATCTCAACATCACACTTTGCCTCATCGCATCATAGCAAAGTCCCATCTCAATCTCATGCTTTGCCTTCTCGCATCATGGCAAAGTCCATCATCATCGAATACATCCATATGAGCTTCCACATCCGCTTCATATGCCATAGGCAGCTTTCAACATTCAAGAGCCTTTCCACTTAGCTTTTGAATCACCTTCAACCCTCTTGTTCCAAATCAACTACTAGCTAACTTGAAACAATCAAATCAATCATTCGTCCAAACAATCAATCATTCAAACAAGATCTAATGAGCAATATTAACTATAATGGCAATTTCGTAAATAAATGAGCATAAGTCCAAAATGCATGATTCATAGGTTTTTAGCATAGATCTATCAAATATAAAACATGGGTTTTGTTTCTATAACTTAATAAATGAACTTGCATAGGTAAACATCTTCACAACAATGGATCTATACTTGGATCTAAGGAAAATGCACAAAATCACTATCTACAACACTCCAACAAACCACCAATCCAATATACTCCTTTGGGTCCGCGTGAGAGATAACTACCACTCACCAAAACACCCAAACACTTCACCAATAATCAACTACAGATCTAGACAGCGAAGATCAAGGCTTGATCCGGCAAAGTCTCGCTTCAATCGATGAAATCTAGCTCGGACGGATGAAGATCTTCAACTTTGGCTCTTGGATCTTCGATCTCAATCTTCGATTTTGGATGGATGTTAGAACTAGATTGGAATGGAGAAAAGAAGATGAAGAAATGTTGTAGTCGAGCTCTCAAAATGGCAGCACTTCGTCGCTTCAAAAACCGGTGCCAAAAAGTGAGCCAAACCGCTCTATTTATAGGCTGATTTTCCCCTGAGTCGTCGCCCCTTAGGTCGGCCCCGACCTAACCCATGAGTCGTCCACGACTCAAGCCAATCCTACCGACACAAGCTCAACTAGCCTCTGCCGACCCAACGACCTATCTGCCACACGACTCATCGGCATAGCCGACCTAACTCTCATACGACTCAAACACAGGCAGTGCTTTGACCCAACGACCTACACGATACAAAGGCCTCCGACCTAACTTAGGTCGCTGCCGACTTAACTAGTATACCGACCCAACTACACAACACACACACACAGGGTCACACGACCTAGTTCCCTGCCGACCTAAACCCAGAACACATACCGACTCACGACTTAACAACTTTACGAGATAACACACCCTGCCGACCTAAGCCCCCTACCGACTCAAAACACGTCCTAGGCCTTAACTCCTTAAGCCGCTAGCCGCTAGGTCGGTCCAACCCAAAAACTCGCCAACTCATAAGTCGTTAACCCCTTAACTCGGCAACCATCCTTAAGTCACTCTATCTATAGGTCGGTCAAGTCTTCTTAAGTCGCTATACCTTAAGTCGGCAACCCTTATCTCGGCTGACTACCCTAACTCGGTCATCCCTTTTAAGTCGGCCAATCACCTTAAGTCGTTGATTCTTAACTCGGCCACAATCTTAGGTCGGCAACACCTATGAGTCGGCCATACTTTTAACTCGGTGCCAACCCTATAAGCCATTAGCTCCTAGGTCTTTCTAACTCCTATAGGTCGCTGCGTATCACTAACTTGCTCACGACCTATCTCTTATCTCGTCTACGACTTAAGCTCTCTCTCACGACTTAAGCACCACACGAGCTAGCTTCCATATGACTTAAGCATATAGTCGACTCAACTCTAAACAACTTAACAATACCAACGACCTAATGCAACTATTTAACGATTTATCGACACGTAAAATACGGGTCGTTACATTCTCTCCGCCTTCGGAATTTCACCCCCGAAATTCCAAGCAAACATCAGCGATCAAAATTATTCTGCATGCCTACCATCCATATCAGTCAACAAACCATGCATCCAATTCTAGCCTATCATGCAGAATTCTAAAACTTAGAACAAGCTACAAATTCATGAGATGTCACGACACCTTAGGGCCATACCTCGAAGAGTTCGGGATGAGCTGCCTTCATCCTCTCTTCCTCCTCCCACGTACAGTCGTTAACATCATCACTCCATTGTACCTTGAGCAACGTAATCGTCTTCTTCCTAAGCTGTTTCGTATCGGTTTCAACAATACGAAGCGGCTTACGAGGTCTCGTAACCACTGGATCAACCTCTAAGTCTTCACAGCTATCAGCAGAAACCACCGTAGTTGGGTCATGCGCATACTTCCGTAGATAAGATACATGAAAAACATTGTGCACACCCGCCATCTTTTCCGGTAACTTCAATCTATAAGCGAGCTTTCCAATTCGCTCGATAATCGGGAATGGTCCAATAAATCTCGGAGTTAACTTTCCTTTCTTCCCGAATCTAATAACACTCTTCAAAGCAGAAATCTTCACAAAAACCATATCACCTACGTCGAATTCCAAATCCTTTCGACGATTATCGGCATAACTCTTCTGACGATCTTGGGCTGCTTTCATTCGTTGCCGAATGATCTCCATACAATCCGAAGTCTGTCGAATCATCTCTGGCCCAAGTATCAGCTTTTCTCCAGTTTCCAACCAACATGTCAGAGAGTTACACGGTCTTCCATATAATGCCTCATATGGTGCCATTCCAATACTCGACTGATAACTGTTATTATATGCAAATTCCACCAAATGAAGATGATCTTCCCATGATCCTCCGAAGTCCAAGACACATGCTCTCAAGAGATCTTCCAAAACTCGGTTGACTCTCTCAGTCTGACCATCTGTTTGAGGGTGATAAGCTGTACTCAAACATAACTTGGTTCCCAAAACTTCCTGGAAGCTCTTCCAAAATCCACTAGTGAACAAAGGGTCTCGATCGCTCACTATACTCTTCGGAATACCATGGAATCGAACTATCCACTTAACATACAACTCAGCCAACTTCGATGCAGTCCTAGTTGATCGAACAGGAATGAACCTTGCACTCTTGGTCAAACGATCTACTATGACCCAAATCCCTTCATTTCCTGCTCTTGTCCTAGGTAGACCATCGATAAAATCCATTGACACTTGCTCCCACTTCCATGTAGGAACTTCTAATGGCTGAAGCAATCCACTGGGCTTCTTCTGCTCAGCTTTCACCAACTGGCAGTTCATACATTTGGAAATAAAATTTCCAACATCCTTCTTCATACCTTCCCAGTAGTAGGCTCTCTTCATGTCCCGATACATCTTATTTCCACCTGGATGAATCGTCAACTTCGAGTGATGACTTTCCCTTAGAACTTCATCTCTCAATCCATCTATATCGGGAACAACCAGTCGTCCTTGCTTTCGAAGCCGACCCTCTCGATCGATCTCGAATCCTTTATCCTTCTCTGGTTCCAATCCAGATTCCAAACCACGGATAATCCTGACAAGCTTATCGTCTTGCTTTTGGCTCTCGCCAATCCTTTCCACAAGAGTAGGTCTTATCGATAAGTTTGCCAACATCTCAGGTTCCAATTCACATCTAGGCCTGAAGTCAAACTCAGCCAAATACTCGAGACTCTTCCACTCCGAAAACATGGCTCCCAATCCTGCATGTCTTCGACTTAACGCATCTGCCACTGCGTTTCCTTTTCCCGGAGTATAGGCTATACCAAAATCATATGATGCTAGGAACTCTAGCCATCTTTGCTGTCGAAGATTCAAATCCTTTTGGGAGAACAGATACTTCAACGACTTATGATCCGTAAACAACTCAAATCGAACTCCCAATAGGTAATGTCTCCATATCTTCAAAGCAAACACAATCGCTGCTAACTCTAAATCATGAGTCGGATAATTCCTTTCATGCGGCTTCAGTTGTCGACTAGCATACGCAACAACTTTATCCTTCTGCATTAGCACTGCTCCAAGTCTAGTGCCACATGCATCGGTGTAAACCACCATCTCATCATTCCCACTAGGAATAGTCAAAACAGGAGCACTCGTCAGTCGCTCTTTCAGGATTACGAAAGCTTGCTCACACTTATCATCCCATCTGAACACTTGGTTCTTTTTCGTCAATCCTGTCAACGGTGCAGCTATCTTGGAAAAGTCTTTAATAAACCGACGATAATATCCTGCTAATCCAAGAAAACTTCTTACATCAGATGCATTCTTAGGTCTAACCCAATCCTGGATTGCTGCCACCTTAGCGGGGTCAACTGCTATTCCATTTCCAGAGATAACATGACCTAAGAACCTCACTTCACTCTTGCAGAAGTGACACTTCGAAAACTTAGCCTTCAGCTGATGTTTCCGCAAAATTTCCAAAACAATCCTCAAGTGTGTCTTGTGCTCTTCTTCAGTTCTGGAATAAATCAGAATATCATCCACGAACACAAGCACGAACTTATTCAACTGATCTCTGAACACTCTATTCATAAGATCCACAAAATATGCTGGTGCGTTAGTCAATCCAAACGGCATTACCAGCCACTCATAAAAACCGGATGGTGTCCTGAAAGCAGTCTTTGGCACACTATCCTTCGCCACTCTCAACTGGTGAAATCCCGTTGCCAAATCCATCTGAGAAAACACCTTAGCCTCGTGAAGCTGATCAAACAAGTCATCTATTCTCGGCAATGGATACTTGTTCTTCCTAGTCAACTTATTCATCTCACGATAATCCACACACAACCTCAACGATCCATCCGCTTTGGTTGCGAACACAACTGGTGCACCCCATTCGGACACACTTCTCCGAATGAATCCTTTCTGCAAAAGGTCATCAACCTGCACCCTCAACTCTAGCTGCTCCCTAGGCGCCATCCGCCTAAGAGGCATCACAACAGGTCTGGCTCCCTCAACTAGATCGATACGAAACTCGATCTCCCTATGCGGCGGCAACCCTTTGACTTCGTCAAAGACATCCTCGAATCCATTCACAATAGGCACTGATGACAGTCCATCCCGTGGAACAACCAGCGAATACATGAAGCTCATGAAGACGCCTTCCTCATGCTTACATCGTATCACAACCTTTCGCCCTTCCACATTCCCGACTGTCACCTCCAGCCCCTCACAATCAATCCTAGCCGCATACTTCCTAAGCCAGTCCATACCCAAAATAATTCCGAACCCCGCAAAGTTCAGAACAAAGCAATCACAAACAAACGAGCAATCATGACTCGACACAACTAGACCACGACATATCATACACAAACATGACGAACCCCCAACTGGATTAGTCACAACCAATGGTCTATCAACAATATCTGGTCTCAAACCTAACCGGTCTACCAAATCATTACAAACAAAAGAATGCGACGCTCCAGTATCAAACAACACTCTAACTGGAACACCACAAATAGAAAGAGTACCTTGAACCACCACACTCTTCCCCTTCTCTTCAGCAGTAGGAGCTTTTGAAGATGACGGCACAACTCCCAAAGCATAAGCTTGCACAATCTGCCTGTCCTTCCTCGGTTCTGGACAGTCCTTCCTGAAATGCCCTGGTTTATCACAGTTGTGGCATTTCGCCGGCGCCTTTGGATTCCTACAATCCTTGGAGAGATGGCCCTTCTGCTGGCAATTATAACAAGTCACTTCGCCCTTCGGCTTCTTCTGGCCATCCCTACCCCTCTGTTGCTGCTGCTTCCTCTTCTTGTTGCCACTCTGCTGTGGTCTAGATCCTTCCCTTGTTACAGCCACAACAGAACTTTCCTTAGGAAACAGACTCTCATGCCTAAGAGCTTTCTCCACAAGCTTCTCAAATGGATCGTCCAAATGATCCACTAACTGCCTCCCAAGATAAGCATCCAAACCGGTCACAAACTTCTCGTTCTTCTGGTAGGGAGAATCAATATACGATCTGGCATACTTGGACAAGGCTTCGAACTCGGAAATATACTCAAGAACTGGTCTCCCACCTTGCTTGAGCTCTACAAACCTCTTGAACAAAACAGACTTCTGAGCCGTAGAGATGAACTTAGCTTCAAATCTAACTTGGAATTGCTCCCAAGTAATCTCTTCTTCTGGTGTATCGATGGTGATAGAATTCCACCAATCCGCAGCTCTCCCTTGAAGCTGTCTCGATGCAAGCTTCCTCTTAGTTGCATCCTCAATCCCTAAATCACCAAAGATCCTTCGACATGCATCAATCCATCTCCGCACCTCAATAGTCGACTCCGTCCCCAAGAAAGCTTTTCCTCCAAGAGAAGTATAATCCTTACAAAGCTTAGCAAAATCCACCGGTCTTGGAGCTTGGACTTGAACTCCAACATCTACAGATGGCCCTGGAGCTGGTATCCTTCTCATGATCGAAGTCGTCATCGCTTCGAACATAGTTCCATAATCAACAGCTCCTTCAGTAGCACGGCTTTCCCTTGCAGCTGGTCTCCCTCTTCGACTCATCCTTAATATCTGTAATAAGAATGATTAGAACACCTTGAGAAACAACTGCATAAGGAGTTCAAATCCTTCTAAGTTACTATATTACATATAGTAATCATCCATCAAAATACAATTACGTCTCTCATACGTAGTTACGTCAGCGAGCGTTGGCTAAAATCGATTAACCAAAGCTCTGATACCAAATGTGACGACCGCCCATGACTCCCGCACGGAAACAAGGGAATAGTGCGCTGAAAGTGTGCCAGGCAGCCATGAGTGACCGTCAAGGGTAAAATAAACATCGCAGACTCTATCGTACAACTCACAGCGCATGGATAAAATACAATAGAGAAATATATAGTGAAGCTCCATAACAGAAAAATCATCATATAAGCATCGTAGTAGTTTTATACAAACATGAATCATCCATACATCAAAGCCTCACTACAAACACTCAACCAGATATAACAGCGGAACACCCAGTACATATAGTAAGAAAACTAGTATGCAAAGCCTCCTGCTCGTCTTCGTCATCATCAGCGTAGATCTCTAAGAACAGCACCTGTCACCTGCTACCTAGTCTGCCCATCCCAACATGGATGAACAGCCCAAGGTAATAAGAGGAGACATAAAACCTTGAGTCAGACAAAGTCTTAGTGAGCAGTAAATCAACTATCAAACATACCAAAAGAGCATAAAGGATAAAAGGAATAGGAACCAAACCATCCCACTCCACCTCTTTCTACAGTGATAGCCCCCAGACACACACTAAGGGGAAGCAAGCATAACATAACAGATAATTAAGGTAAAGCAATAATCACTCGAGTCAAGGGCGATGTTTTCCAAATACAAACCCCCAAGGCCTAAACCAAGATCAGATAAGCACCTAGAAAATACCGCTCTTGAGACCGAATGATGATACAACCAAACGTCCAAACATCCATGACTCTGGCTATCACTGTTATCCTTGCCATGATTTCACCGTTAATTGAATGACCACCTGTCAAGGGCTAATGGTAACCCCGGTTCTAGACATAACTCCGCACGTCGTCGCAGCCCGTGCCTAGGAATTTTCGCAACTACCCAGAGTACTAGCACGTCGTCGCAGCCCGTGCTTGGAACGTCGTCGCAGCCCGTTCCAACGTACTCTTGCTTTGAGCATGCTAGAACCTTCAACAACGATAAGATATTAGCCTCCTAGTCATCCTCCTCAACAACTATTTCCATACTAGCTCAAGCGCCTCTCAAGCTAACCATTATCACCAACCCGGATCGCATCACCGAGTTATCAACATAACTTTGCACGTCGTCGTGGCCCGTGCTTGGAACGTCATCATGACCCGTCCCATCTCAACATCACACTTTGCCTCATCGCATCATAGCAAAGTCCCATCTCAATCTCATGCTTTGCCTTCTCGCATCATGGCAAAGTCCATCATCATCGAATCCATCCATATGAGCTTCCACATCCGCTTCATATGCCATAGGCAGCTTTCAACATTCAAGAGCCTTTCCACTTAGCTTTTGAATCACCTTCAACCCTCTTGTTCCAAATCAACTACTAGCTAACTTGAAACAATCAAATCAATCATTCGTCCAAACAATCAATCATTCAAACAAGATCTAATGAGCAATATTAACTATAATGGCAATTTCGTAAATAAATGAGCATAAGTCCAAAATGCATGATTCATAGTTTTTTAGCAAAGATCTATCAAATATAAAACATGGGTTTTGTTTCTATAACTTAATAAATGAACTTGCATAGGTAAACATCTTCACAACAATGGATCTATACTTGGATCTAAGGAAAATGCACAAAATCACTATCTACAACACTCCAACAAACCACCAATCCAATATACTCCTTTGGGTCCGCGTGAGAGATAACTACCACTCACCAAAACACCCAAACACTTCACCAATAATCAACTACAGATCTGGACAGCGAAGATCAAGGCTTGATCCGGCAAAGTCTCGCTTCAATCGATGAAATCTAGCTCGGACGGATGAAGATCTTCAACTTTGGCTCTTGGATCTTCGATCCCAATCTTCGATTTTGGATGGATGTTAGAACTAGATTGGAATGGAGAAAAGAAGAAGAAGAAATGTTGTAGTCGAGCTCTCAAAATGGCAGCACTTCATCGCTTCAAAAACCGGTGCCAAAAAGTGAGCCAAACCCCTCTATTTATAGGCTGATTTTCCCCTGAGTCGTCGCCCCTTAGGTCGGCCCTGACCTAACCCATGAGTCGTCCACGACTCAAGCCAATCCTACCGACACAAGCTCAACTAGCCTCTGCCGACCCAACGACCTATCTGCCACACGACTCATCGGCATAGCCGACCTAACTCTCATACGACTCAAACACAGGCAGTGCTTTGACCCAACGACCTACACGATACAAAGGCCTCCGACCTAACTTAGGTCGCTGCCGACTTAACTAGTATACCGACCCAACTACACAACACACACACACACAGGGTCACACGACCTAGTTCCCTGCCGACCTAAACCCAGAACACATACCGACTCACGACTTAACAACTTCACGAGATAACACACCCTGCCGACCTAAGCCCCCTACCGACTCAAAACACGTCCTAGGCCTTAACTCCTTAAGCCGCTAGCCGCTAGGTCGGTCCAACCCAAAAACTCGCCAACTCATAAGTCGTTAACCCCTTAACTCGGCAACCATCCTTAAGTCGCTCTATCTATAGGTCGGTCAAGTCTTCTTAAGTCGCTATACCTTAAGTCGGCAACCCTTATCTCGGCTGACTACCCTAACTCGGTCATCCCTTTTAAGTCGGCCAATCACCTTAAGTCGTTGATTCTTAACTCGGCCACAATCTTAGGTCGGCAACACCTATGAGTCGGCCATACTTTTAACTCGGTGCCAACCCTATAAGCCATTAGCTCCTAGGTCTTTCTAACTCCTATAGGTCGCTGCGTATCACTAACTTGCTCACGACCTATCTCTTATCTCGTCTACGACTTAAGCTCTCTCTCACGACTTAAGCACCACACGAGCTAGCTTCCATATGACTTAAGCATATAGTCGACTCAACTCTAAACAACTTAACAATACCAACGACCTAATGCAACTATTTAACGATTTATCGACACGTAAAATACGGGTCGTTACACTACTAGTATAGAAAACCTTTATATTTTTAAAGTGACAAATCACGAAGAAGATTGTAAGAACAATCAATCACAAAAATTCACATACGAAGACATGAATAAAATCCAAAGAAATCGATAAAGGATCCATCGAAATGGATATTCAAAAATCCCTAAAAAGAGTCATCAAAGTCATGATAGATGATAACAACAAATAGGATTATCACGAATCGATTTAAATTGGAATTTCAATCCAAAAAGGCAAATTGGACTCAAACAGCAGGTTCAGTCGACTGAACAGAGTTTTCAGTCGATTGACCCTGTGCCTGGAAATTTTCCAGGTTCAGGAAACTTTCTGTTTCCAGTTTCAGTCGACTGTGCAGAGTTTTTCAGTCGACTGAATCATGCCTGGAAACTCTCGGGTTTCAGGTTCAGCCGACTGAACAGAGTTTTCAGTCAACTGAATCATGCCTGGGCTGTTTTTCAGCCGTATTCAAATGAAGAGCAAACTCTTCCAAAATGCAACCGGACGAACATTGGCTCTAAGGGTTTATGCCAATCGGCAACCCGGCCCTATATGCTCGTCGATGCATCACCAAAAGCATGATCAAACATCCATAAAAGGATTTCACACAAATTTGACTTAAAAACCCAAAAATTGGAGTATTCACAAAACCAATCCAAATCAAGAGCAAATGCACATGAAGAAGTGTTAGGAATTCAAACCCAACAACCAAAGATAATTATAGTCATAGATGTGAGATAAAAATCTCACCTTTGAACTAAAATTTATGAAGATGAAGCTTGAAAGAAAAGAGGAATCAACCACTCTTCAAGTCCAACTCTAGAAGCTTGAACCTAAGCTAAAAAGAAGAACATTTCCTAAGTTAGGTTTAGGAAATTTCTGAAATTGAATGGAGAAAGAGTTGGAGAAGATGAAGAGAAGCTTACCAATGGGTTCTTCTTGAGTTTGGAGCTTGGAATTTGATTCGCAAGAGAAACTAGGATTTTGGAGTTTTAATTTCCTCTTCCACCCTCCATTAACATAAAAGCTTGAGTATTAGGAAAATAGAAGAGAAGTGAATGAAGAGGAGAGTGTTGGAACTAAGTTAAGTGGCTAATTGGCTCAGCCCAACCAAAGCCCTAAGCGGGAAAAAGTAGCAAAAATCAACTTTCTCCAAACATATCGAAGCTTATACTCAAAAAGGTCGCAAATGGCATTTTGAACTCAATGGAGGTGGTCTCGGGTCCTAATTCGACCGTATGCAAAAAGTAGTTTTTCGGACCAAAATCCGACGATCGATAAAATATTTAAATAAAATATTTAAATATAAAATCGATAAATATGCGGGTTGTTACAGTGAGGATGGTCGTTGATGATTGGAGGTCACCGGAGAAGGATGATGATGGCCGGAGGCACGGTGCACGTGCGCCGTGCACTTTTTGGTATGATGTTTTTCTGGGTATTGAAGTATTATTGAACTCGAGTATACTCGAGTGTTTGCTGTGTTTTGCCCGAAGAAATGGGTCTGATGACTCAAAGCATTATTATGTTAGCTCGGGTATTTGTAGTATTACAGTTTTTCCGCAAAACTGTCTGTAGTTTTGAATCTGAATCAAAATTTAAATGAATTTCAAGTTGTAGTGATAAGATTTAAACAAGTTTAAATCAGTAGTATGTATTATAGTTTCAAATAGTTTTGAAATCTTATAAGTTTTTAAATTTGAAAGTGGTTTCCAGTTTTAGAAAAATAATAATAAAAAGAAGAAGAAAACCTGGCAGTTTTCTGAAAATAAAATTTCATTTTGAAATCTGAAGGCTAATTTAAAATAGCAGTTTGAAATTCAATTTTAAGTTCAGTTTTCTTAAGGCTTTTGAATCTTCAGTTTTTTTTCGAAAATGGAATTTGAATTTTAAATAAATATTTTATAATCAAGGTTTAAATCAAAAGTTTTAATTCAAGTTTAATTCAACTGATTTAAATATGGAATAGGTTCAAGTGTATTGAATTTAAAATCTGGATATTTGAATAAGTTTCAAAATTTTGAATGTTTCAAACAAGTTTAATTTAATTTGTTTGTTAGGGATAAATTTGTTTTCAAACAAATATTTAAGCTTGATTTTCCTTCTGAATGAAGACATTATAAAAAGTTTTTAAAAGGAAGTTAAGTGATTTGTTAACTTGAATTTGAAATTTAAATGGTAATGTACTTTAAACTAAACTAAGTAAATTAATTAAAGACTTGTCTTATATAAGTTTTAATTATAAGTACTAAATGTTATTTACATTTATTTTGAAGGGATTATAAATGAAATTTAAATTGGTTAATGCTTAGATAAATATCATTTTGAATTTTAGATTAAAAATGAAACTTGAATTTAAATTTAAAAATGCAATGTTCTAAGTACACTTTAATATAAACGAAATTATTAATAAGGAATGGTTTATCTTAGAAATTATTAAGATATTAAAATAATTAAATAAATAAGATAATTAAGGAATGACTTATTTATTTAATTTATAATTAATAATTTGAATTAATTTAAATTAGAGATTAATTAAGAAATAAATTAGAAAAAGTAATTAAAGAAAGATGAATAATTAATGAAGGTCATTAACTAAGAATTATTTAGTAATGAATTAATATGATTATTTTTTAATGATTAATTAGATTAATTAATTAATGATAATAAATTGTGAAATTTATTTAAGTTTAATTACTAAAGAAAAATAATTAAGACATTAATTACTTAATGTAATTAATGGAGTTTATTGAGATTGGTTTAAATTAATTAATTAAGTTTAATTAATTTTAAACATTGGATTTGATAATGATTACTTGATGTAATTAATGAAGTAAAATTACTCAGTGAAGAAATTAAAGATAATTACCAGATGTAATTAGTGGATGATGTTGGGATTGTGAATATAATTTGGATTAAATTATTTTGTGTAATTAATCAAGCAATTAATTAAAGGAATTAATTTAAGAAGTAATTAATTTGATAAGTAATTAATGGTAGTTAATTACAGATTGAGATTAATCAAAGGTGATTAATAATTATGGTTTAAGTAAGATTAATTACTGAGGTAATTAATTAAATTGAGTAATTGTGAAGTATAATTAAGGATCATCAATTAATATAATTAATGATGTAATTAAGATTGATTAATTAAGATTAATTAATCAATAATAAGTGATTAAGTGTAATCAATTAATTAATTGTAATTAATTAAGGTTTAATGTAATTAATTATAGTTAATTAATTAATAAAGTAGCTAAAGGTTAATTATTGTATTTGGTTCAGAGTAATTAATTTTGTGAAATTAATTGAAGTATAATTAATCAAGGTTGATAAATTAAGATGATAAATTAGAGGTTAATTAATTAATTAATGTGATGTAAGCAAGATTTATATTGATGTAAGTAATTAATTTAATTCATTTTAAATTAATTAATGATGATGTAATTAATTTAATTCATTTTAAATTAATTATAGATAGTATGATTATAGGTCATTGCTTATGAACGGATGATATAGTTGCCTTGAATGGTTTAAATCACAGTTATGAGATTAGTAATGTTGAGTGATATGGATGCATTGGTTGCATTGTGATAATGATATGGATTATCTTTTGATAATGATAATGTGGATTATCTATGGCTATGATAATATAATTATCTATTGTGAATCTGTGAATTATCTATCTGTGTGTATATAGATAATGTAATTGAATTGTTTTAAACTCTAAAACAATTTGGACATAAAAGACATGCTTTGGATTTCGATGAGACCGGGATCGGGTTTCCATATTTGGATATCCGAAAACCACATCGATCCAAATTAACGATAGGTCGTGAATCTTATGTGAAGAGTGAAGAATCGAGGTGTAAGGACTATTAGTCAGTATAACTCTGATGGTGATTCCATGATGAGTTTGACGGAAATAGTATTTACAGGCTCGAGATGGAGATTCAGAGTGCAAGGGTTATCGTCGTTAACTCTGAGGGTGATTTCAAAATGAGTGTAACGAGATAATGCCTTCGGTTTCGTTCGAACCCGGAACGAACTTGTATGGATTGAATGCTTTCATAACATCGTCAGGTGGATGATAAGCATACTAGGAGATGTGTTATCTAAAGGTAATCATAGCCTCAAGCCTCATCACCTGGGAATGGCTAAAACAGGGGAGGTGCAGCAAGTATGGAAAGTACGTTCCCCCATGGATTGCAGTTACGCAATGGTTATGCCGCGATCCCAGCGGAATCAATTGTATATTCTATTTAAATTAATTAGTTATGAAAATTAATTGTTTATAAATTGAATACTTTGAATAAAATATAATGATTCCTTATTTTTTACTTTTCCTAATTTCCTCTTTTTCCCTTTTCGAGGACGAAAAGTTTTGAGTAGGGGAGAGTGTAACGACCCATAATTCTCGATTATTAAAATATTAATTAAATAATATTTTATAATTTTATATTGAAATAAAACTAAAAAAAATTGATGTTACAAGGAGAAGAATAACTAGAATGTAATGTTTGTAATGTTAATATAAGGTAATTGCTAACTATTTTAATCTAATTTCCAATTAATTGAAGTGACTTTAAGGTTATAATTAGTTATAACTAAAAAAAAGGAAATACATTGAACGTTGAAATTATATGTAATCAATTAGAATTGGCTAATATTGAATATGAAATCAGTGGTGTTGTCTGAACGCTACTGATAAATATTTAAAGTAATTTCAAACCAATTGAAATACATTGTAGGTTGACTTGTTTATGATTGTAAATAATGAAATAAATTAAATGATGTAGATGGTGAACTCGTATGTAATTAATTGAAATAGGTTAATATTGAATATAAAGCCTTTTTGGGTAAGCAAATTATAACCCTTAGTTGTAAAGAATAAGATAAGGGGTATGAATTATTATTATAAACGATTATATTAACTATTTTCTCATTAATTTATCGTTTTAATATTGAATGGGTAATTAATTGAATTAAGGCAATTGAATGTTGGGTTTAATGTTGGAATTGTATGTTAGTGATTAAAATAATTGTAACGTTATTTGATGATAAGTTGAAATAAGGAAATGAACTAAATGTTATATAAAAGGGGAAATTATATGAAATTAATGGAAAATTGAGTATAATCAGGATTGTGTAAGTAGTCATAGCATTTGTTGTTAATAATAATCTTGTAAATGCGATTAAGTAAGTAAAAGGTAACATTTGTCATTCATCAACTATTTATTTAATCCATTGAAATTAAATTGAAAATCAATTACAGTTAATCTACTTACCTACTACAGTTAATATGAACTAAAGTGATAAATGTAGAAGATTAAGGTAATGAAATGGTAAACCAACGTTAAGTATATATATAATATGATAATTGATTGAATAATAAGATTAAAATAAACAAAATAAGTATATGTTGGAATTTAAATTAATTAATGAATTTATTGCCGTTAATTTGACTTAGAATCTCCTAATAAAAAGGAAAGAGAATTTATTTGAAATTAATGGCGTTTAATGAAAGAAATGTACGTTTGTTATAATCCGTTATAAGTGAAATTTTGAAATTAATTACAATTATGTCGATTTGGGATCTTTCAATTTAAAAAAAAGAAACATTAATATTAATTTTTGCATTAAACGAAAGAAACATACATTATTGTAAAAAAATAAAAAGAACATTTTAATGAAAATAAAAAGAACATTTTCATTTTTAAGGTAAAAATAATTCTATATAAAGAAGAAAAAGATGAATTTTAAAACAATATTTTACAGTCATTAAGTATACACTTAAGGCTGTATATAAGTGATTTTAACACTAATCTTGAAGTTTAAATTTAGTTGATTTTTTAGGTTGTGCAATTCCCCTATGAGAAAAACATTATTTTGAAAGAAAAAAAAACTTGAATTTGAGTTCTAGATCATCTTTTTTTTTGTAACGTTACACTGGTTATTGTATTCAAATTTATTTACTATATGTTAATTATGTGTAAACGAGTGTGAAAAAGGGTATATTCAGTGATAATATATTTAATTGAGTGGATCATGCAATTAACTAGATCCTAAGTGGTCCCTTCATTTCCTTATTATTCAATACACCTGCCGCCATTTCCACATTTGGTTTTATTGCAATTCTTTGATGTAATTAAAACATGAATTTATATCCTTTCTTATTCTTCCGTTTTGTTTATTTATTTCCTAAAGCATCTACTTAGATCATACAGTTTTTTTTATTTGTCCCTTCCATACATATTTCATTTGTCACTTCCCTTTCTTCTTTTGTTTTATATCATATATCATTCTTTTCCCTAGAAATTTCTTATTTTTCAAACATCAAACCTCTATTTGTTTCCCTCAAAGTCTCAATGTCAACATAGCTTTATACCTCTGCTTAATTGCTGCCAATTCATTTTACTAAAGCTATGTTTAGAAAAAGAAAAGAATAAAAAAGTGTGAGCATCCATTTCTTCCTTATCCACATCCGTACCATTCCTCATCGCCTTGCCTTCTTTTGCAAGAAGCCTTCAACAAAACTGAACAATGAGAACTAGCCTTAATGATTTTGGCTTTCCACTTCTTGCCTTTGTTTTGGGTACATCAAATTTGAAAACGTGAGTTATTAATGTTTCTTATTTTAAGAATTAAATATGTATGTATTTTTATTTTATTTTATATCCTTATAACCTGAATATCTTCCTCATACGAGCTTTGATACATGGGTAGTTTCTTCCCTTGGACTCGTATTGGAATTCCTAATAACATAAAATAGGTTTGGCTGAGTTTGGAGACTATTGGAAAAGGCATCTTTGTTTGGATTTTTGCGTTCTAAATATCAAAGGTGAGTGTTTTGACCCACTCACGAATACTAGATTATCTTATGCTAGTTAAATTAAATTTATAATGTGATTAGAAATTTATTAATTGCTTTTGGTATTATTAGATTGTCACTTAAGTTAAATTTGAATTTATATTGAATTGAATTTGCCATTTATTTAATAATGAATATAAATTGCAAGTTATACACCTGATAATGATAATCAATTGATTGTTGTGATTTATTGGCTGATTTGGATGTTGGATTGTGATGGATGTTATTGGTTGTCATTTTGGATGATTGGATGTTTATTTATGTATATATCTTTGTTACCACTATGGATTGAAATGATGACTCGAGCGGTTTCCATTGATTTGGAAATTTTGATTTGGATACTGGTTGAAATGACATATAACCATGTAATTTCTTAAATTTGGATTATTTATTAGAATTGAATTATTTGAAAGATTTAAGTTTTGAATTTAAAATTCGGATCTATTTTAATTAAAATGATTAAGTTTGGTATTTTTGAATCATTTGAAATCTTTTAAATAATTAAATCCACATTGTACACTTGATAGGAGATGAAATTCCTATTTTGATTTAACTTACATAAGATCTTTAAATCCTGACTTGAGTGTTTTGTCTTTTTATTACGCTCGGGTCAGTCTGAGCTTTTTTTAGTGTACTGAAGACCATTATATTTTGGAGGATGAAGACGGAGACGAGTCTACTATTTATTATTAATTATTCCACTACATCATGTGTTCCGCTGCATTATTTATTTATTTCTACTGTATGTATAACTCTGATTTGTATTGTAAATGTGTAATCAAATGTTATTTGTAAAACAGCTTCATGAACTGTTTATTTGATTTTTATATTTTGTCATTCCACTGTGAGATTCTGTGTTTTATCTTTCCTTCTTTTCTATTATTTTCTTATTTACCCCATTAACAATCTTACCTTTTGAATGATTTTAGTTGACATGTGTGGTTTATTGTCGATTTAAATCGTCCAAAAGGGTGGGATGTTACAGTCTTCGTGGGTAGCTCCCACTGGAGAGCAAGATTTTCCCCTGTTTGGAAGTCCCTTTTTATTTGGCTGTGTGGGCGGTTGGAATTGCGCACCAACTGTGGGGTTGTCTTGTTCGAAACTATTCAGTAAGGAATGGTTCCAGCCTTGTGTTGCAGGGGAGCGGGCGTACTCCTCTGTATGTTGATCTAGGCCACGTACTGTGACGGGCGGTACCCCAATGGCCCAGCCATTGTATGGAATCCAAAATCCAATAAATGCGAACGGTTTTGATTGCATTACCCACTTTTGTGGCTATTAGCTGGAATTTAATCATGTAACAATATCAGCTATTTCATATTTACTTGAAAACCCTAGACCTATTATAATATCACTGGATTTCCTATCAAATGTTTTGGTTAGCGTAAGGTAAAAACTTTTCCATGTTTATTTGTTTTTCTTAAACTCATGGGTATCCAAATTTTTACGAGTAGCCAAGGAATTCAGCTTAGCTTCGAAAAATATTGGAGGAGCATTGGAGCAGGAGGCTTCTGCGTTAGATATATAGTATTCCGCTGTGTGTTCTATATTGTCTCTGAGTTGTATTGAGTTGTAATAACTAGACAGGTGTTTATAACTATCTAGTATGTGTTGTATTATCTGTGTACTCTGATAGTGGTTGTAAACTATGTAATATTTTATGTTATTAATATAATTTATTCGTTCCGCTGTTCAGATTCAGATGTGTTATTTCTTCTTCTTCTCTTTCTTTCTCTTTTCTATCCCTTTCTTTCTTATTAGCGATGCGACTTTCTGGTGTTTGGAAGTCGGGTCGTTACAGTGGTATCAGAGCATTAGGTTGAGTGAATACCTAGGCTCTGGAGTGGTGTCTATCTTGAGAGAGCGTATTTGTAATTTTAAAAATATTTATATAAATTTGTCTATTTCTACCTATCTGTTGGGTTACCTATTCGGGTTTTTCCAATATAGGTTATAAAGGTAGATGAGGTAGTAGTGTTTGTAACACGATTACTACCATTGATTGGAGTCTGATGTTTGAGGTTGGAAGTATTTCTGTCGAGACTGTAGACCTAATACCGTCTCGGGTAAGCTTTGTTGTGATGAAGTATTTCATCGATCTCTGAAGGAAACCTGTTAAGGTTCCGAGTCCATCTTTGAAGTGCAGAGTTTGGTTAGTAGAATTTGATCTGTCAGTTGGGCAGAAGCAAGTGATGGTATTTTGATACCTCAAGAAGTTGTAACTGCGTGATGAGATGCATTATGGTTGTGTCCGAAGGTGTTTCTTAGGAACAAGTTTTGGGAAGTAGATCCATTTCGATGTTGTGACTGGATTCAGCAGGATGTTGTGGTGTTTCTGTTTGCTTTGAAGTCCGAGTTTCTCGAAGAGCTTTGGATCAGGAAGTTTGGAATTGGTCTCAGCAATGCAACTTGGAATGTTCTTTGAGCCGACAGAGAGGTCTTAGCTGAGTAGTTTTTTCTGAAGATGGAATTCAGAAGCTGCAGAGGGAATCCTTTTCTTCAATGGATTGACTAGACCAGTATAAGCTGTTTTGTTTGGTAAAGAGAGGACAGTTTTCTTTGGAAATTTATTTGGGTTGATCGCAAAAGTGACTTGCGATTGTTTGAGCATTCTCTTGGATGGTTGGAGATTTTCTGGATGTCTTCTGGGGAAGTCAGAGGTTTGTTCACATCTGGAGATTGAGTTTTCTTATCGATTAGTATTCCAGGAGGGGAACCGGTGGTTCTGTTTAGTTGGAAAATGATTCCTAGAGATGGAGTTTGATGAAGCAACTCAGGTTTCGAAGGAATTTCTGAGTTTTCTTTATGGATCTGTAGAACTATATTTCTAGGAAGTGATGTCTAGTATGTGCTCGTGTTTTCCATCAGCATTTGCTTATCTACTTCGGATCAGAATTGTGCGGCAGAAGCAGTTCGGAAGTGTTTATGATTGTCTTTTCCGGATTAGGAGAAGTTTGTAATCTTCTGCTGGTTATGGTGTAGAGTTGTGTTTTTGGTTTTGATTGATCTTGAGGGGATCATTGTGTTGAGTTGTTTCTGGTTCTAATTGTTTCTAGAGAAATCAGCAAGGGGTTGAGCTGATCAGTTTGAATGTTGGCAACCCAGGATCGTCCGAAGACTTTTGTGGATAAGGGACGGAGGAATTTGGAATTTGTAGTTGGAGACTTCGTTTTTGCTGGAGTTTTCTCTGGTCGAAGGAGCTATAAGTTTTGAGTAAGACTGGAAAGCTAGCTCCGAGATGTTTGGATCTCATCTGTGTTTTGGTTGGATCAGTGTTTGGTTTCAGGATTGAATTTCCAGTTTGGATAACTGGGCTTCGATGAGTTTCATGTATCTCTGAGGGAGTACGTGAATGGTCTATCTCTGATTTTGGAACCAGCAGTTATAAAGGTTGGTTGGTGAGTCAGACTCGTCTGTAGCCTGATATGCTATCTAGTTCTGTAGATCTAGATGTGTAGGAGCTCCATAGCTTAGTAGTATTGATTGTTTGGAATCTATAGAGCGAGTATCCTGATATTTATGCCGGGGAAACTCATTGAAGTTCTATCCAGAATTTTTCTGGATAATTAGATTTGTTTGTTTGGGTGAATTGATTGCTATGGTTGTTAGCATATCATTGGTATATGCTTGTGTTTTAAAGTTAAATCTTTAAATAGATTATTAAATTACCTTTGTTTTAAATTTCGGGGACAAAATTCTTTTAAGGGGGAGGAATGTGATGACCTGGAATTTTGAAACAAAATTAATTTAATAATCTGAATTAAAATTTAAATTGAATTGATAATTTTGTTAATTTAATAATCCAATAAAATAAACAGTTAAATTGATAGATTTTATCTTTTTATATCTAATAAATTGTTTTCTATTTATAATGTATATAGGATATGTATATATTGAAAATAGATATTATTTTAATCTAATAAATAAATAAATCCTGTTTTCTGTAAAATATCTATCTTTAATAAAAATTGGGAATTTTGATTCTAATTCAAAAGTTAAACTTTTAAAAAGTTAATTAATTAATAAGACATGATTTTAAATTGATAAGATAAAAATTTAATTTGTTTAAATTAATTTATTCGATATTAAGTTTTTAAAGGTATATAAAAAATAACAATATGATTTTAAATGCCTAAGGTAAAATATTGGAATGATTTAAAATATGTTTAACTCAAGTTTAAATTTAAATAAATAACAATAAGGTTTATTTTGATTTCTTGAAAATATAGTTGGATAAAATAAATAATTTATTAATATAGAAACAATTTCTTATAATAAGTAATTTATGGTTATCAAATTTTGTTATTTTTAAAATATAATAATACATTGTTTTAACAAATAAATTTTTAATAAAAATAATTGTTTTTCAAAAATTTAATTGTGTAGTTATATTTGTAAATAAACTGGATTTCAAAATTTAATTTGAACTTGAATTCAAAATCTTTTAAAGTTTAAAGTATAAATATTTTTAATTTGTTTTGATTTTAAAATAACTGTATAAGCTTAATTTTATAATTTTAATCGGATTTATTCATTTTAAATTTTATCTACATGTAAATAAATGCATGTTAGCTAATTAGTTAAATATATCTTATATTAAACATCTAATTAAAATACAAGTTAACTAAATTATAGCTTATCAACATTAAAAACAAGTGTAAACTTTTTAGAAAACTTAAATTAACATGTGTTAAATAATAAACAAAGTAAGTGACAATTGTTAATTTCTTTTACAAGTGTCAAGATTTAATTTAGCTTTTTCTTTTATTTTTTCAGTTTCTATACAAACAAATCCTCTTTCCTTTTCTTTTCTTTTCTAAATTAACTTGAGAGCAAAGAGAATCTGAAATCATCCTCAAAGAAATCCTGTAACAATTCTCAGTGAATTTCTAAAACCCTTCAACAAATTCTCAACGCAATTCCTAAAAACTGTAATCAATTCACTCATATCAAAATTCAAAGCCTATCGGTTAACTTTCAAAGTACCCCTGTAAATCTGAACTCCTGTAACCAAATGCAAAACAAAAACTAGCAATTTCAATCTGAAGCCTGCATCATTTAGCATTTGGAATGCAAGCAACTACAGTTTCAAATTAAAAAGAAGCAAGCATGCTACTTTAAAAATAAGTTCCGTAGCAATCCAAGTTCCTGAGTCAAAAGACTTTCAAATGAAGGCTGTTTTCAAAAGAATAGGAGGCTCTGTCTTCTGATCTATAAAAAAAGGTGAGTAACATCCTTTTTAATGAAATTTAAGTATTTTAAAATGTTGCTTGATGATTTCCATGATTAAGTGTGAATGATATATATATATATATATATATATATATATCAGTTGTTTTCTGTAAAATGGATGATAACTTGATCATGCTATGTCCTCTGTATTTTATTCCTAGGTGCATGAATCTGTTCAAACACCATCATCACATAATATAATATATGTTAGTGTTTAAGGTTCATACAAATGTGATTGTTGAATCAGGAATCAAAGTTTAAATTTTGTTCAAGTTAAATAAAAAAAGAATTTGAATTGTCTCTGAAACTCAGGTTAACAGGGCCAATTTGTATATAAGTGAAATACCAAACATATTGATTCATTATTTCAGGAATAAAATCAAAAACATTATTCAAAATCATGATTTTTGAAATTAAACCCACAGTTTTTAAAACTAGATTTAACAAACAGTCCTGGGTTGAACTTAAAAGGGGAATTTTGGGTTTTTGGGTGATCTAGGCAATTTGAGGTGTCGGGGTTCATCTAGTAGGTGGAGGAGTAGTCACTGATGCCAGAAAAAATATTGGGTGGCGTTGCAGCTCATCGTGGTGGCTGTAGTGATGAGATTTTGCCAGTAGCCCTAGTTTAAACTAGGCCTCTTGTTTGAGTCAGAACTACCTGTAGGTATGATCAAGTTGAATGGGGTTTTAGGAGTTGATAGTTTGGTCGTAGGTGAGTCTGTGGCCGGTGGTGGAAGATCTCCGGTGGTCGGAGGATGGGTGTTGAAGAGATGACAGGTTTGGAATTGGTTTTGGCTTTCTGTTTCCGGGTTTGGGAATGCAACTCGAATTCAAATTCGAGTTGAATAGGAGCGAGGTGATGATCGTATGGGACTGTGAGGATGGTCGTTGATGATTGGAGGTCACCGGAGAAGGATGATGATGGCCGGAGGCACGGTGCACGTGCGCCGTGCACTTTTTGGTCAGATGTTTTTCTGGGTATTGAAGTATTATTGAACTCGAGTATACTCGAGTGTCTGTTGTGTTTTGCCCGAAGAAATGGGTCTGATGACTCGAGGCATTATTATGTTAGCTCGGGTATTTGTAGTATTACAGTTTTTCTGCAAAACTGTCTGTAGTTTTGAATCTAAATCAAAATTTAAATGAATTTCAAGTTGTAGTGATAAGATTTAAACAAGTTTAAATCAATAATATGTATTATAGTTTCAAATAGTTTTGAAATATTATAAGTTTTCAAATTTGAAAGTGGTTTCCAGTTTAAAAAAAAATAATAAAAAGAAGAAGAAAACCTGGCAGTTTTCTAAAAATTAAATTTCATTTTGAAATCTGAAAGCTAATTTAAAACAGCAGTTTGAATTTCAATTTCAATTTCAGTTTCCTTTAGGCTTTTGAATCTTCAGGTTTTTAAAAAAAATGGAATTTGAATTTTAAATAAAGATTTTAAAATCAAGGTTTAAATCAAAAAGTTTAATTCAAGTTTAATTCAAATGATTTAAATAAGGAATGGGTTCAAATGTATTGAATTTAAAATCTGGATATTTGAATAAGTTTTAAAATTTTGAATGTTTCAAACAAGTTTAATTTAAATTGTTTATTAGAGATAAAATTGTTTTCAAACAAATATTTAAGCTTGATTTTCCTTTTGAATGAAGACATTATAAAAAGTTTTCAAAAGGAAGTTAAGTGATTTGTTAACTTGAATTTGAAATTTAAATGGTAATGTACTTTAAACTAAATTAAGCAAATTAGTTAAAGACTTATCTTATATAAGTTTTAATTATAAGTAATAAATGTTATTTACATTTATTTTGAAGGGATTATAAATGAAATTTAAATTGGTTAATGCTTAAATAAATATCATTTTTAATTTTAGATTAAAAATGAAACTTGAATTTAAATTTAAAAATGTAATGTTCTAAGTGCACTTTAATATAAATGAAATTATTAATAAGGAATGGTTTATCTTAGAAATTATTAAGATATTAAAGTAAATAAATAAATAAAATAATTAAGGAATGACTTATTTATTTAATTTATAATTAATAATTTGAATTAATTTAAATTAGAGATTAATTAAGAAGTAAATTAGGAAAAGTAATTAAAGAAAGATGAATAGTTAACGAAGGTCATTAACTAAGAATTATTTAGTAATGAATTAATATGATTAAGTTTTAATGATTAATTAGATTAATTAATTAATGATAATAAATTGTGAAATTTATTTAAGTTTAATTACTAAAGAAAAATAATTAAGACATCAATTACTTAATGTAATTAATGGAGTTTATTGAGATTGGTTAAAATTAATTAATTAAGTTTAATTAATTGTAAACGTTGGATTTGATAATGATTACTTGATGTAATTAATGAAGTAAAATTACTCAGTGAAGTAATTAAAGATAATTATTGGATGTAATTAGTGGATGATGTTGGGATTATGAATATAATTTGGATTAAATTATTTGGTGTAATTAATCAAGGGATTAATTAATGGAATTAATTTAAGAAGTAATTAATTTGATAAGTAATTAAGGGTAGTTAGTTACAAACTGAGATTAATCAAAGGTGATTAATAATTATGGTTTAAGTAAGATTAATTACTGAGATAATGAATTTAATTGAGTAATTAATTAAGTATAATTAAGGATCATCAATTAATATAATTAATGATGTAATTAAGATTGATTAATTAAGATTGATTAATTAAGATTAATTAATCAATAATAAGTGATTAAGTGTAATTAATTAATTGTAATTAATTAAGGTTTAATGTAATTAATTATAGTTAATTAATCAATAAAGTAATTAAAGGTTAATTATTGTATTTGGTTCAGAGTAATTAATTTTGTGAAATTAATTGAAGTATAATTATTCAAGGTTGATTAATTAAGATGATAAATTAGAGGTTAGTCAATTAATTAATTTGTAATTAATTAATGGTGATGTAAGTAAGATTTATATTGATGTAAGTAATGAATTTAATTCATTTTAAATTAATTAAAGATGATGTAATTAATTTAATTCATTTTAAATTAATTAAAGATGATGTAATTAATTTAATTCATTTTAAATTAATTATAGATAGTATGATTATAGGTCATTGCTTATGAATAGAGTTTCCTTGAATGGTTTAAATCACAGTTATGAGATTAGTAATGCTGAGTGATATGGATGCATTGGTTGCATTGTGATAATGATATGGATTATCTTTTGATAATGATAATATGGATTATCTATGGTTATGATAATGATAATTATCTGTTGTGAATCTGTGAATTATCTATCTGTGTGTATATAGATAATGTAATTGAATTATTTTAAACTCTAAAACAACTTGGACCTAAAAGACACGCTTTGCATTTCGATGAGAAGAGTGAATCTTATGTGAAGAGTGAAGACTCGAGGTGTAAGGACTATTAGTCAGTATAACTCTGAGGGTGATTCCGTGATGAGTTTGATGGAAATAGTACTTACAGGCTCGAGATGGAGATTCAGAGTGCAAGGGTTATCGTCGTTAACTCTGAGGGTGATTCCAAAATGAGTGTAACGAGATAAGCCTTCGGTTTCGTTCAAACCCGAAACGAACTTGAATGGATTGAATGCTTTCAGAACATCGTCAGGTGGACGATGAGCTTTCCAAGAGATGTGTTCTCTAAAGGTATTCGTAGCCTCAAGCCTCATCAACCGGGAATGGCTAAAACAGGGGAGGTGTAGCAAGGCCTCGTGGGTAGCTCCCACTGGAGAGCAAGAGTTTCCCATGTCTAGAAGTCCCTTTTTAATCGGTTGTGTGGGCGGTTGGAGTTGTGCACCAACTGCAGGGTTGTCATGTTCGGAACTGTTTAGTAAGGAATGATTCCGGCCTTGTGTTGCAGGGGAGCGGGCGTACTCCTTGGTACGTTGATCTAGGCCACGTACTGTGACGGGCGGTACCCCAGTAGCCCAGCCATTGTATGGAATCCAAAATTCAATAAGTGCCAACGGTTTTGATTGTATTACCCGCTTTTGTGGCTAGTAGCTGGAATTTAATCATGTAACAATTTCGGTATTTACTTGAAAACCCTAGACCTATTATAATATCACTGGATTTCCTATCAAATGTTTTGGTTAGCGTAAGGTAAAAACTTTTCCATGTTTATGTGTGGGAAGTCTTACGTGATACCTTTCCTTTTCAAAAGGTTTTTGAAAGTTAAGAAACTTTAACCTGTTACACACACCAGACTCATGTCTGACCCGGAGTTATTTTTTTGTTTTTCTTAAACTCTTAGGTACTCAAATTTTTACAAGCCAAGGGATTCAGGTTAGCTTTGACGAATATTGGAGGAGCAATGGAGCAGGAGGCTTCTGTGTTAGATATATAGTATTCCGCTGTGTGTTCTATGTTGTCTCTGAGTTGTATTGAGGTGTAATAACTAGACAGGTGTTTATAACTGTCTAGTATGTGTTGTATTATCTGTGTGCTCTGATAGTGGTTTTAAACTATGAAATATTTGATGTTGTTAATATAATTTATTCGTTCCGCTTTTTACGTTTTCTCTTTTCTATCCCTTTCTTTCTTATTAGCGATGCGACTTTCTGGTGTTTGGAAATCGGGTCGTTATAGTGGAATCAGAGCATTAGGTTGAGTGAATACCTAGGCTCTGGAGTGGTGTCTATCTTGAGAGAGCGTATTTGTAATTTTAAAAATATTTATATATATTTATCTATTTCTACCTATTTGTTGGGTTACCTATTCGGGATTTTCCAATATAGGTTATAAAGGTAGATGAGGTAGTAGTGTTTGTAACACGATTACTACCATTGGTTGTAGTCTGATGTTTGAGGTTGGAACCATTTCTGTCGAGACGTAGACCTAATACCGTCTCGAGTAAGCTTTGTTGTGATGAAGTATTTCATCGATCTCTGAAGGAAACATGTTAAGGTTCGGAGTCCATCTTTGAAGTGCAGAGTTTGGTGAGTAGAATTTGATCTGTCAGTTGGGCAGAAGTAATTGATGGTATTTTGATACCTCGGGAAGTTGTAACTGCGTGATGAGATGCATTGACTATGGTTGTGTTCGAAGATATTTCTTTGGAACAAGTTTTGGTAAGTAGATCCATTTCGATGTTGTGACTGGATTCAGTAGGATGTTGTGGTGTTTCTGTTTACTTTGAAGTCCGAATTTCTCAAAGAGCTTTGGATCAGGAAGTTTGGAATTGGTGTCAGCAATGCAACTTGGAATGTTCTATGAGCCAACAGAGAGGTCTTAGCTGAATAGTTTTTTCTAAAGATGGAATTCAGAAGCTGCAGAGTGAATCCTTTTCTTCAATGGGTTGGCTAGACCAGTGTAAGCTGTTTTGTTTGGTAAAGAGAGGATATTTTTCTTTGGAAATTTATCTGGGTTGATCGCAAAAGTGACTTGCGATTGTTTGAGTATGCTCTTAGATGGTTGGAGATTTTCTAGATGTCTTCTAGGGAAGTAAGAGGTTTGTTCGCATCTAGAGATTGAGTTTTCTTATCAACTAGTATTCCAAGAGGGGAACCGGTGGTTCTGTTTAGTTGGAAAATGATTCCTAGAGATGGAGTTTGATGAAGCAACTCAGGTTTCGGAGGAATTTTTGAGTTTACTTTATGGATCTGTAGAACTATATTTCTGGGAAGTGATGTCCAGTATGTGCTCGTGTTTTTCATCAGCATTTTCTTATCTACTTCGGATCAGTGTTGTGCAGCGGAAGTAGTTCGGAAGTGTTTCTGATTGTCTTTTCCGGATTAGGAGAAGTCTGTAGTCTTCTGCTGGTTATGGTGTAGAGTTGTGTTTTTGGTTTTGATTGATCTTGAGGAGATCATTGTGTTGAGTTATTTCTGGTTCTGATTGTTTCTAGAGAAATCAGCAAGGGGTTGAGCTGATCAGTTTGAATGTTGGCAACCCAGGATCGTCCGAAGACTTTGTGGATAAGGGACGGAGGAATTTGGAATTCGAAGTTGGAGACTTCGTTGTTGCTGGAGTTTTCTCTGGTCAAAGGAGCTACAAGTTTTGAGTAAGACTGGAAAGCTAGCTCCGAGATGTTTAGATCTCATCTGTGTTTTGGTTGGATCAGTGTTTGGTTTTAGGATTGAATTGCCGGTTTGGATAACTGGGATTCGATGAGTTTCACGTATCTTTGAGGGAGTACGTGAATGGTCTATCTCTGGTTTTGAAACCAGCAGTTATAAAGGTTGGTTGTTGAGTCTGACTCGTCTGTAGCCTGATATGCTATCTAGTTCTGTAGATCTAGATGAGTAGGAGCTCCATAGCTTAGTAGTATTGATTGTTTGGAATCTATAGAGCGAGTATCCTGATATTTATGCCGGGTAAACTCGTTGAAGTTCTATCTAGAATTTTTCTGGATAATTAGATTTGTTTGATTGGGTGAATTGATTGCTATGGTTGTTAGCATATCACTGGTATATGCTTGTGTTTTAAAGTTAAATCTTTAAATAGATTATTAAATTACCTTTGTTTCAAATTTCGGGGACGAAATTCTTTTAAGGGGGAGGAATGTGATGACCCGGAATTTTGAAACAAAATCAATTTAATAATCTGAATTAAAAATTAAATTGATTTGTTAATTTTGTTAATAAAGTTTGAATCAATTTAATAATCCAATAAAATAAATAGTTAAATTGATAGATTTTATCTTTTTAAATCTAATAAATTGTTTTCCAATTATAATGTATATAGGATATGTATAAATTGAAAATAGATATTGTTTTAATCTAATAAATTAATCTTGTTTTCTATAAAAAATATATCTTTAATAAAAATTGGGAATTTTGATTTTTATTTAAAAGTTAAACTTTTAAAAAATTAATTAATTAATAAGATATGATTTTAAATTGATAAGATAAAAATTTAATTTGTTTAAATTAATTTATTTGATATTAAGTTTTTAAAGGTATATAAAAAAATAACAATATGATTTTAAATACCTAAGGTAAAATATTGGAATGATTTAAAATATGTTTAACTCAAGTTTAAATTTAAATAAATAACAATAAGGTTTATTTTGATTTCTTGAAAATATAGTTGGATAAAATAAATAATTTATTAATAAAGAAACAATTTCTTTTAATAAGTTATTTATGGTTATCAAATTTTGTTATTTTTAAAATATAATAATACATTGTTTTAACAAATAAATTTTTAATAAAAATAATTGTTTTTCAAAAATCTAATTGTGTGGTTATATTTGTAAATAAACTGGATTTCAAAATTTAATTTGAACTTGAATTCAAAAGATTTTAAAGTTTAAAGTATGAATATTTTTAATTTGTTTTGATTTTAAAATAATTGTATAAGCTTCATTTTATAAATTTAATTGGATTTATTCATTTTAAATTTGTCTACATGTAAATAAATGCATGTTAGCTAATTAATTAAAAATATCTTATATTAAACATCTAATTTAAATACAAGTTAACTAAATTATAGCTTATTAACATTAAAAACAAGTGTAAACTTTTTAGAACACTTAAATTAACATGTGTTAAAATAATAAACAAAGTAAGTGGAAAATGTTAATTTCTTTTACAAGTGTCAAGATTTAATTTAGCTTTTTCTTTTATTTATTTTTAGTTTTTATACAAACAAATCCTCTTTCTTTTTTTTCTTTTCTAAATCAACTTGAGAGCAAAGAGAATCTAAAATCATCCTCAACGAAATCCTGTAACAATTCTTAGTGAATTTCCAAAACCCTTCAACAAATTCTCAAAGAAATTCCTAAAAGCTGTAATCAATTCACTCATATCAAAATTCAAAGCCTATCAGTTAACTTTCAAAGTAACCCTGTAAATCTGAACTCCTGTAACCAAATGCAAAACAAAAACCAGCAATTTCAATCTAAAGCCTGCATCATTTAGCATTTGGAATGCAAGCAAATACAGTTTCAAATTAAAAAGAAGCAAGCTTGCCACTTTAAAAATAAGTTCCATAGCAATTCAAGTTCCTGAGTCAAAAGACTTTCAAATGAAGGCTGTTTTCTAAAGAATTGGAGGCTCTATCTTCTAATCTATAAAAAAAAGGTGAGTAACATCCTTTTTAATGAAATATAAGTATTTTAAAATGTTTCTTGATGATTCCCATGATTAAGTGTAAATGATATATATATATATATATATATATATCAGTTGCTTTCTGTAAAATGGATGATAACTTGATCATGCTATGTAGGTGGAGGAGTAGTCACTGATATCGGGAAAAATATTGGGTGGCGTTGCAGTTCATCGTGGTGGCAGCGGTGATGAGATTTTGCCAGTAGCCCTAGTTTAAACTAGGCCTCTTGTTTGAGTCAGAACTACCTGTAGGTATGATCGAGTTGAACGGGGTTTTAGGGGTTGATAGTTTGGTCGTAGGTGAGTCTGTGGCCGGTGGTGGAAGATCTCTGGTGGTCGAAGGATGGGTGTTGAAGAGATGACAGGTTTGGAATTGGTTTTGGCTTTCTGTTTTCGGGTTTTGGGAATGCAACTCAAATTCAAATTTGAGTTGAATAGGAGCGAGGTGATGATCGTATGGGACTGTGAGGATGGTCGTTGATGATTGGAGGTCACCGGAGAAGGATGATGATGGCCAGAGGCACGGTGCACGTGCACCGTGCACTTTTTGGTCTGATGTTTTTCTGGGTATGGAAGTATTATTGAACTCGCGTATTACTCGATTGTTTGTTGTGTTTTTCCTGAAGAAATGGGTATGATGACTCGAAGCATTATTATGTTAGCATGGCTATTTGTAGTATTACAGTTTTTCTGCAAAACTGTCTGTAGTTTTGAATCTAAATCAAAATTTAAATGAATTCAAGTTGTAGTGATAAGATTTAAACAAGTTTAAATCAGTAGTATGTATTATAGTTTCAAATAGTTTTGAAATCTTATAAGTTTTTAAATTTGAAAGTGGTTTCCAGTTTAAAAAAAACAAGAAGAAGAAGAAAACCTGGCAGTTTTCTAAAAATTAAATTTCATTTCGAAATCTGAAAGCTAATTTAAAACAGCAGTTTGAATTTCAATTTTAAGTTCAGTTTTCTTAAGGCTTTTGAATCTTCAGGTTTTTAAAAAAATGGAATTTGAATTTTAAATAAAGATTTTAAAATCAAGGTTTAAATCAAAAAGTTTAATTCACGTTTAATTCAAATGATTTAAATACGGAATGGGTTCAAGTGTATTAAATTTAAAATCTGGATATTTGAATAAGTTTCAAAATTTTGAATGTTTCAAACAAGTTTAATTTAAATTGTTTGTTAGAGATAAATTTGTTTTCAAACAAATGTTTAAGCTTGATTTTCCTTTTGAATGAAGACATCATAAAAAGTTTTTAAAAGGAAGTTAAGTGATTTGTTAACTTGAATTTGAAATTTAAATGGTAATGTACTTTAAACTAAATTAAGCAAATTAGTTAAAGACTTATCTTATATAAGTTTTAATTATAAGTAATAAATGTTACTTACATTTATTTTGAAGGGATTATAAATGAAATTTAAATTGGTCAATGCTTAAATAAATATCATTTTGAATTTTAGATTAAAAATGAAACTTGAATTTAAATTTAAAAATGCAATGTTCTAAGTACACTTTAATATAAATGAAATTATTAATAAGGAATGGTTTATCTTAGAAATTATTAAGATATTAAAATAATTAAATAAATAAAATAATTAAGGAATGACATATTTATTTAATTTATAATTAATAATTTGAATTAATTTAAATTATAGATTAATTGAGAAGTAAATTAGTAAAAGTAATTAAAGAAAGATGAATAGTTAATGAAGGTCATTAACTAAGAATTATTTAGTAATGGATTAATACGATTAATTTTTAATGATTAATTAGATTAATTAATTAATGATAATAAATTGTGAAATTTATTTAAGTTTAATTACTAAAGAAAAATAATTAAGATATTAATTACTTAATGTAATTAATGGAGTTTATTGAGATTGGTTTAAATTAATTAATTAAGTTTAATTAATTTTAAACATTGGATTTGATAATGATTGCTTGATGTAATTAATGAAGTATAATTACTCAGTGAAGTAATTAAAGATAATTACTGGATGCAATTAGTAGATGATGTTGGGATTGTGAATATAATTTGGATTAAATTATTTTGTGTAATTAATCAAGAGATTAATTAAAGGAATTAATTTAAGAAGTAATTAATTTGATAAGTAATTAAGGGTAGTTAATTACAGATTGAGATTAATCAAAGGTGATTAATAATTATGCTTTAAGTAAGATTAATTACTGTGGTAATTAATTTAATTGAGTAATTAATTAAGTATAATTAGGGATCATCAATTAATGTAATTAATGATGTAATTAAGATTGATTATTGATTAGTTAAGGTTTAATGTAATTAATTATAGTTAATTAATAAAGTAATTAAAGGTAAATTATTGTATTTGGTTCAGAGCAATTAATTTTGTGAAATTAATTGAAGTATAATTAATCAAGGTTGATTAATTAAGATGATAAATTAGAGGTTAGTTAATTAATTAATTTGTAATTAATTAGTGGTGAGGTAAGCAAGATTTATATCGATGTGAGTAATTAATTTAATTCATTTTAAATTAATTAAAGATGATGTAATTAATTTAATTCATTTTAAATTAATTATAAATAGTATGATTATAGGTCATTGCTTATGATTGGATGATATAGTTGCCTTGGATGGTTTAAATCACAGTTATGAGATTAGTAATGTTGAGTGATATGGATGCATTGGTTGCATTGTGATAATGATATGGATTATCTTTTGATAATGATAATGTGGATTATCTATGGTTATGATAATGATAATTATCTGTTGTGAATCTATGAATTATCTATCTGTGTGTATATAGATAATGTAATTGAATTTTTTTAAACTCTAAAACAACTTGGACCTAAAAGACATGCTTTGGGTTTCGATGAGACCGGGATCGGGTTTCCATATTTGGATATCCGAAAACCACATCGATCCAAATTAACGATAGGTCGTGAATCTTATGTGAATAGTGAAGACTCGAGGTGTGAGGACTATTAGTCAGTATAACTCTGAGGGCGATTACGTGATGAGTTTGACAGATATAGTACTTACAGGCTCGAGATGGAGATTCAGAGTGCAAGGGTTATCGTCATTAACTCTGAGGGTGATTCCAAAATGAGTGTAACGAGATAATGCCTTCGGTTTCGTTTGAACCCGGAATGAACTTGTATGGATTGATTGCTTTCAGAACATCGTCAGGTGGACGATGAGCATTCTAAGAGATGTGTTTTCTAAAGGTAATCGCAGCCTCAAGCCTCATCAACCAGGAATGGCTAAAACAGGGGAGGTGCAGCAAGGCTTCGTGGGTAGCTCCCACTGGAGAGCAAGATTTTCCCCTGTCTAGAAGTCCCTTTTTATGCGGCTGTGTGGGCGGTTGGAATTGCGCACCAACTACGGGGTTGTCTTGTTCGGAACTATTCCGTAAGGAATGGTTCCGGCCTTGTGTTGCAGGGTAGCGGGCGTACTCCTCGTTACGTTGATCTAGGCCACGTACTGTGACGGGCGGTACCCCAGTAGCCCAGCCATTGTATGGAATCGAAAATCCAATAAGTGCCAACGGTTTTGATTGTATTAACCACTTTTGTGGCTAGTAGCTGGAATTTAATCATGTAACAATTTCGGCTATTTCATATTTACTTGAAAACCCTAGACCTATTATAACATCACTGGATTTCCTATCAAATATTTTGGTTAGCGTAAGGTAAAAACTTTTCCATGTTTATGTGTAGGAAGCCTTACGTGAGACCTTTCCTTTTCAAAAGGTTTTTGAAAGTTAAGCAACTTTAACCTGTTACTCAAACCAGAACCATGTCTGACTCGGAGTTTATTTTTTGTTTTTCTTAAACTCTTGGGTACTCAAATTTTTACGAGTAGCCAAGGGATTCAGGTTAGCTTTGACGAATAATGGAGGAGCAATGGAGCAGGAGGCTTATGCGTTAGATATATAGTATCCATTGTGTGTTCTATGTTGTCTCTGAGTTGTATTGAGTTGTAATAACTATACAGGTGTTTATAACTGTCTAGTATGTGTTGTATTATCTGTGTACTCTGATAGTGGTTGTAAACTATGTAATATTTTATGTAATTAATATAATTTATTCGTTGCGCTGTTTAGATTCTGATGTGTTGTTTCTTCTTCTTCTCTTTCTTTCTCTTTTCTATCCCTTTCTTTCTTATTAGCGATACGACTTTCTAGTGTTTGAAAGTCGGGTCGTTACATAAACAGTTTGTATACCGCTGATCACTTATTCCAATCAGCATTCAAACTTTTTTCACCCAATCAAACGAAGTCACAATTTCTTATGTAAAACCTGAAGTTTAATAGATTTTTTTCCTCAAACCTACGTTTTGGTTTGGTATTATTTCGGTCGCTACTAAACCGAAACGAAACAACAAGAATCTCGGTGTTTCGGTCGAAACCACAAACTTTAATATCGAATTTGAATTTCAAATTCAAAAGGTAAAAAGGTACAAATAAAAATAAAGCAAGAACCGGGAGTCATAGTTGACAAGTTAAAAAAAATTCACATGTCATAAAAATTCACATGTCATAGTTGAGAATATTTCAAGAGGGTATTCTCATTATATAGAGATATATATTAAATTTATAGTTGAGAACCGGGAGTCATAGTTGAGAATATATTCACATGTCATAAAAACTCACATGTCATAGTTGAGAATATTTAAAGAGGGTATTCTCATTATATAGAGATATATATTAAATTTATAAAAAAAATTCGAAACATGCACAATAAATTAAAAAACACGCATCGTTTGCCGCACCATGCGTCATAGCTCCGAGGACGCTTTGCGCATTTTTGCGCCATGCGCCATTAGTAACTATGGATGCTGCTTTGGGTGTGTAAAATCAAATGAATGATAGCATTATTAAGCTTAAAATATGTCACCAAGCCCTATACATCTTCATATTGGAGTCTACATTTAAAGTTTCATCTAGCAAGCTATTCATTTTAACACTTAGAAATCAATTTGGTTACTTCAAACATATTTCCATTATTTATTAAAGTCAAGTGCATTATTATACCGTAAATTACAGAATTTGGTTGGTAATATAATGGAGAAACAATCTCCCAGGCTGTTGATGAGTGAAAGTATATGCATATTCATTCGTAGATGCTCCCTCTACCTAACCAATCGATATAAACATTTATTGTATAAATAACATCTTTAATCAACTCTAATAGAAAAATATATATTTTTCTCTAATGAGGAACAAACAATACATAGTGATCTAGTTTGATGCTGATTATTTCATCATACAGCTTTCATCCACTTTGATTTTAATAGATTTAGGGCTAACCTGTTTGAATAGTGGCCAATTACAAATTGGTACCGCAGCCTTTATAGCTCAGTGGTAGAGCGCTAGTCTTGTAAACTGGAGGTCCGTAGTTCGATCCTGCGTGAGGGCAAAAATCTTCTCATTATTACTCTTCTCAATTCTTGACTGACCAAAAAGGCAGTACAATGAGAATGTTGCGGCTGGGGATCCCTCTCAGATAGAGGATATCTTTTTGCGGAGAAATGAATTGGAATAGGGTTTCGTTAAAGAAAGAAGAAGGTATTTTTACATAAAAGCCCACCATTTGCTTCCGTGATTTTATATTCTGGTGTTTTTGAAGCAAAAATATGTGACAGATCTTGCATTCTTCGGTTTCTGATATGACTGTAACCAGGGGCAACTCCAGCCTTTATTTAAGGGATCAAAATTTGAGTGTGTTAGTTTCAATATACATTTTGAGGAAAATTTGCTTTATAGCTACTTAATTAATAAAATAAAAAATAGCACTTTTGTATTAATTGTTTTACAGGAGTCGCGTGCTCCTTCTAAACATTGAGCTTTTGATTAGAATGAAAACCTTCTTACTTCTATTGTTTTGTTTTCTTAGAAATAAGTTAATGTTATTTAATTTTTTCACAAGTAAGAAGACAAACTACTCAATTTATCTAACCTACTCATGTCCGGTCCAGGCCGACTGAGTATAAGTCAGCTCGCAAAACAACCACACCTATATCGATATGTATGATGATAATTTGAAACTAATCCTGACCCGTGTCAGATCTTCTACACAACTACAGGTCTAAGCCTTCTATCGATGGAGCCCCCACGCCCAGCAACGCAGGATCAGCTCATCGGTCAGGACAAGGCGCAAGCCTACCTCGATACATCTCTCATTGGTCGACCGACTCTTTTCGACCCGTTTTCAACCCATCCATGGACCAACCCGCTTACTCAACCAACTCTCTCTCTCTCTCTCTCTCAGCTATCTTTCAGTCCGCATAGCTTGAGACCATCTCAAGCTTGACCTGTCATCAATCCAACTCTAGTACCGCCACCTATGACCTACGCTCCGTCTCGTCTAACGCGTCTCGGCATGCCCTTTTCTCTCACCAGTTCTTCATCCTCCTTATGGTCTCAGCAAACCAGCTCCCCGCCATCCCGCTATGTAGGCATGCGGGACCAAAACGACAAGAGGTACAACTAAATGTACATGTTTCCAACAATAAGCATGTTCCATTTTCTACAAGTATAGTGCAAGTATAAGCACATTTATTGCAAAGCATAGCAAAGCACACCTCTGGTATAGTTATACTGTAGACCTTCATCTCAGCCACACGTTCATTTCTTTCATCAATCGTCTCTCATTAAGTTCATCAGCCAGATCAATGGCTAGGTGCACGTCACGCCTGTTTTGCAGTATAATCTTTGTCGTCTAAGCGTTAATTTTGTGACACCGCATAATTTTACGAAATTAAATAATTACATTGAAAATGTAAAATCATAGTTTCATATAAATGGAAAATAATAAATTTTTACAAGAGTTGAAATAAGGCTTCGGGACTTACTCCATTGCATCCGAATTGTCGTTTATAGTCAAAAAACACATGTAACATGCTGATTGTGATTAAACGGGCTAGAAATTAAAAGAAGTCAAACTCGGTGGATTTTTGTAATATATCAATTTCGAGATTTTAGCCTAAATTAGAATTATTTCATCCTATAAATAGAAATGAAAACCTATTCTCTGATCATACTTTAGCCTAACCTCTAATCTCTATTTTCTTTTTTATCTGTCTCTAAACTAAATCAATTCTAAATCCACCAAATCAAATCTAAATTAAAAGAATAAATATATGGTATCGATCATTGCGAAGAAAACTGAGATGGAGAAAAACAATGAACTCACAATTTTTTTCATTAGGAATTGGAGGTAGGACATTGTGTAAAGAGGTGAAGAAAGGTTAAATAAAAATATATATATACATATAAAATGAAACTCACGTTGAGAAGATGTTGTTTCAGGAAAAAGATGAAGAAAATAAGCGAAAATGAAGAAACAACAAAAATGACGAAAGAAATGTGGTATGTATAAATAATGATAAAGGAATGCACGGACCAGATGTACACTACCAATGAACCTATGAAATTTAAATTTTAAACTTATGTCTCACCTTTATTACTTCCCTTAACTTCCATAAACTCAAAGTTACACCAATTTAATTTTATGTTGACACACGATAAATGAAAATAAATTCTCTACACCAATTTGTGTAATAAATTAAGGCAATATACAACATTAAGAACCTTTCATTTCTCTCTTTGTGGTTAGATTGGGAATTTAAACAAACATGTTAACGTTTTGATTAAACATTTTACTAGGAATGCATTAATATACATTAAACAAATATGACATCATAAATTAGGTAATATAAACAGGTGCATAATACACACACATCTTTATCTCCACTTATAGTTCACATTCATAAAATAAAATGCATGTTACTAATCCACATAAGGAGGCTATGAACGTAAGAGTAAATTAGAAGAGCGAAGATGGAAAGACAAATTATGTTGCAATTAAAATCCAATTATGTCTAAGTGAAAAGAAAATAGTCAAGTGTCAATCTATTTTACCCTTTTATAATCTCCTATTAACATTTAATTGAAAACTATATGAGATTTCAAACCTAAATAAACCATTTTTTTATATAATTGGACTTGAAACATAAGTTTATATTTAGGTACAAACATATATGCAGCAAACCAACACTAAAATTTGAAACGTGAACTGAATTAATTGGAAATAAATCGTCTGAATTAAATTTATTTCAATGTACATCTGCAATTAACATCTTCTCTCTTTTTAATTAAAAGGTTCTAATCACATTAATTGCCATTGATTTCTATGTTAAATTTTAAAAGAGAAATGAGACGATTCAATTCCCATTTATAGTAATTTAATATATTGTATTGTATACAAACCAAAAACTATAATTAACATTTGTTTGTATCTTATTACACTAATATTTTACAGTTATCATCCTAATTTTTCTTTAACGTAATATTTTATTTCATTTAATCACAATAAATCCAATTATTAAAATTTAAGTTCCAATAAATTGATCTAACTTGATTTCAATCTTTTATTCAGTCAATCATTATTCTATGGACAATAGTTAACATTAGTTTATATCTTATTACATTGGTATTCTACAATTACCATCTTTTATTTATATCAACTGCAATATTTGATTACATTTATTGCAATTTATTTCCAACTTGATTTCAACAAGTTAAACAAATAGGTAATAAATAACAAATTTCACCTTTAGCTTAATTAAGTCACATTTATAAGTTGATTGTCCACATAAATATTGTAATTATTTACACAACACTGATTTTTTTAATCTAATTGCAACTTGTTACATATTATTTCACAAATTAATAAAACAGTAAATTTATTCCCTCATTTACAATGTATAACCAATTATAACTCTCAATTATTAATTGGAATTACATACAAAGTAGTTATCAATTAACTTGAATTGATACTATTCTATTTTATTTTAGTCGTTTTCTTATTATTAAATCTTAAACTTTCAATTTTCCACACATTAAAAAGTCACAAATCTTATTAAATTAACTATTTGTAATTTATCAAAAATTAATGATCGTTACACTCCTTAATGGCAAAAATTTACAATTACTCAGTATTGAGCGAGATGGAGAAGGAGAGGGGTGTTTATAAGAAACGATGTCGATCTGAATCGCTAGATTAAATAGGCGGGAGACCACCTGACTGTTTAACTTTAATCTACAACTATCAAAATAATCACTAGACAATTTCTGTAATGTCTTGAGAAAGTAATTGCTATCCCTAATCATACATAGACACATATCATCAGCATTCGATGAGTGAATGAAAAGTCTGTCCTTGCTCGTAGACACGAACTTGGGGAGGGGAATAATGCTAAATATTCTCACAAGTAATATGGGTTGGCCCACACTTAGTCCGCATCTTGGCCCGTATGGTTCAACAGCCAACATATTGGCCCGCATCCTGCCTCGTGTTTTGGTCTACAATATTCCAACATCAGCATCTAGGCCAGCATGATTCTGAAGGCCCGCATGCTCAAAGCATGGCCCTTATTGCAAAAATCAACTCCCTCGACGGCATTATAAACACAATCCATACGAAGACTACAATGTAATTAAAGAATAAAACAAATAGTGGCCCTACATGTGAATGACCATCCACAAGCAAGCGACTCACGTAGCATTCCCCTCTCATACTTCGATTAACCCAGATATTGTTCTTTTCTTCATAAAGGTTCCTCACTCTTCTTTCACCTCAACTGCTTGCATCTTCTGAAGCTCTCATGCCTTGACATAGCTAGCTTCGACAATAGGCGTCTGTCCGTCTGTAATGCCCCTGAATTTTAATTAACATCATTCGGGATATTTAATTGGATAAATTAAATAGAATAATTTGAATAATTAGGAATATGAGATTAATAAATTCAATGATCGTGTCTTAATGAATGAATTAAAATGAGGCTTAACTAATTTTAGAAAGAGGAATTTTCCTAAGGGGTAAACTTGGAAATGAGGCTACATTTCTTAGTATATATATCTCTTCATCTACTTTAATAAACTTTTACTTTCTCATTCATAACTCCTCACCTATATTTCGGCCGTCCATTAAAAGCTTCAGAAAGAGCAATAAATTGAAGATAAAACTAAGGAATTAAAATTAGGAAATTTTAACCATTATAAGATTGGTTATGGGTTAAACCCGATTCATGTTTGTGATTTTGGTTTGGATATAACCATTCAAACATTTGTTTGGATAAGACATAGGTGTTTTTTAATGTTAATGGGCTAATTTTTTTTTTAAATGGTACTGTATATACAACATATCACTGGGACAACATATCACATGTCAATAAACGTCTGAATCACGCTACACAAGTTTCGAACTTATAACCTCTCGCACCAAAGCCGAATCACTTAACCACTGTGACAATGGTGCTTGTCGTTAATGGGTCGATTAACATAGTTTATTTCGGTTTTCGTTAAATTCTGAATTATATTGATCTTCATATGCTTTGAAATTTTAATATGTTAAAATATATAATTTAAAGGATTTTTGGTTATTTTTTGGGATTTTTCCTTAGCGGTTTACTAAGGTAATTAAATTATTTATACCCAAGTCTAAACTGAAAAATGGCTTCCGAATTGGTTAAATTTGGAGGGAAATTGCTTTTGAAAATTGTTTGGGGAAGAAGAATAGTGTTTTAAGAAAAATGTTCACTATTTAGTATTTTTTTCTATTCGAAAGTACAAGAGGAAGCCTCTTAACCAATCTGATTTAGACAAGTAAGAGAAACCATCAATTCCATAGGCCCAGAATCTGCTTCCGACTACATAGCCCGCTTCACCCTTTTGACTAAGTCGAAAGGTACCTTTTGCCTTAGTCAGAAGGTAAGCATTTACCTTTCACCTAAGTCGAAAGGTAGGAATGATGTCAAGAAAGACGAAGGGATAGAGGCTGCTTCCTTGGCTTTCGAATGGAAATATAAATGCTTTCGAATTAATAGGTTTCGAAAGGGATCCTTCGACTCCATTTTTACAAAGACAAATTTTATACTCAAGAAGGGGTTTCAGAGGGGATCTTCGAAAGTTTAAACCTTCAAGAGAATTGTCTAAATGTTTTCCAAAAATATGTTTTAGAACCTTTTGACTAAGTCAAAAGGTAGGAGAGGAAAAGGAAGGGGTTGCTTCCGAGCCTTCCCATTGTTTTAGGAGTTAAGTTTTTAACGCCTTTGAAAGCCATGCTTTCGAAGGAGATGTTTGCTTTCGAAGGGATGAAGTCGAAAGGGTGCTTTCGACTCAGAACTTCGAAAGGAACGAAGTCAAAGGGGAGCTTCAGACTTCGTTCCGTGTTATGTTTTATATGCCTTCGAATGGGTTATTCGAAGGAAGGGTTAAGTCTCCAGCTTATACCTTTCGACTAAGTTGAAAGATGAGCCCTCACCCTTCCGACTAAGTCAAAGGGTAGAGATGTTTTAAAAGGTTTTGGTTTCGAAAGGTTTGGAAGTGATTATCTTTAATAATTTTGAAAGGTTTTGAGTTTTAGTGATTTCAAAAAGATTTGAGTCTCATTGCTTTCAAAAAGTTTATAAATGGTTTTATAAGGAGGATACCCTAGGCTTTCGACAAAGTCGAAAGGTGGAACCATTCGACTAGGTCGAAAATGAACTTTGCGGCAAGGTCGAATGGTAGGACCTTTCGACAAGGTCGAAAGATATGATTTTGTGATACTTTCAAACAGAAGGCTTCCGAAGGGAATACTTTAGATGTTTATTTGCTTTCGAATGGGGCTTCATTCGAAAGGGTTTAATGGGCTGTTTTAGCCGTTTTTCCATAAGTAAATTTTTTCTAATTTGAAGGAGTTACTTCGAAGGGTTATAGCATAAAATAGTTATCTTTGTTTGAAAATGAAAGGGGAAATCCTTATACAAATTGGATGTTATTATAGTTATTTTAAATGGATTTGGGACGGATTGTCCTATTAAATTATAACGGATAGTCATTTTAAAAAATTTAGAGGGGAACTCTAATAGATTGATTTTAGATGGAAAATCTAATATATTGCTTTTAGATGATATATCGAATAAATGGGTGGATGGGATATCCAATGAATATGACTTATGGCTTTATTTCATATTATGTTAAGATTAACCATTTTGGGTGCAGGAGCATTGTAAACAATTTACATGTTTTGTTTTGGATGCTAGCGAGGGGGAAACTCATTCCGCTATGCGGCGTGGTCTCACTAGCCATCTATTTATGATAAGAGATGATATGAGATTATTCATACGAGACTTATTGTCTAACTCAAAGTTTGTGTTTCTCCATAAACACTCGGGTGCTTAAAATTAATTTGAGTAGTCTAAGAGTGGGAGACTTTCAGGCTTTTGGACGAAATAACCTTCTGGAGACGTGCAAGAGACGATGTTAGCTATATAGGGGCTATTTTGTGTGTTTCGATGTGATATACTAAGAACTGTAAAGTTCATATTTATTAGTTCTCTGATCATCATAAGGGGACATCTTGATATGTCGCTCTTATCATATTTTGTACACGTATATGTGATTTGAACGTGGTTAGCGTCTGGGATTACATAATTAAATCTTAAATTGAAATTCATAAGAAATGAGAAATTTTGTTTTGTTGAAGTTTAAATTTATTTATATTTTTGTATTTGTGTTGCCAATAGTTTTAAGATTTCGATTTCGATCACTCAGAAATAACACATATGGATGACTGCATTATCCGTAGCAGTTAATTTTGAGCCTCGGAAAGCGGAATGTTACACCATCCATGATAAAAAAAAATACGCCTGCACTGTTTCTCTAAAGCGATCATAACATAAGATATAGTATAACTAACAAAAGTGACACTCGAAAACCACTCCTTATCATTTTCTCTCACTCTGGCAAAGTGCCTAGGCACAACAACTTCCTAATTTCATGTCACATATCCTAGACCGAGGCATGCTCATTTTCAGACCACCAGTTGGCAAACATTTGAGCCCTACAATTCAGTCGGCATCCTATCTAACACATATCTCAGCTGAACAACTTCATCTATGATGCAGAGCGATTTCTGGAGCATAACTTCACCATCTCGGCCATTAATCATGTATTAGAACGGCTTTAAATACATCACGACATGCATTTGAACAAGGGTTGAACGTTTCAAGCTAAAAAGGACTTATTTTCTTGTTATCATCTCTTATCATCCAAGCTATTGTGTGAGAACCAAAGTAGTAAGAAATTCCTTATAATGGATGTTGATCAACTTTGATCAAACCACTCTAAATTTTGTGTCTTTTTATTTATTGCACTTTATTCTCCCATTTTCCTGCGACGACCCTGACTCGACCTTCGAAAATCAGCACCGAATACAGCACTCGTATTCAAATGCCGCAGATCCAAACGTCGAATCTGGTTCGCCGGAGCTTATAACACAATTAAGTAAAACAACACAGCGGAAGAAAAAGAAATGAATATCATATATAATTCCAATGAATACAATATCCGAGTATGGAACAACACTGATACAATATGATACAGAATATCAGAGACTCTAAACAGCGGAACCAAAACTCCAAACAGCAACTGCAACTCAAATCCAATGCTCCAAAGCCAACTCCACAATCACAAGCTCGAACCACCATCTTGCTTCACCAAGCTAAGAAAGACTGGTCCGTCGTCCTAACCAGATACTTCAATATCCAAAGTCTTCAAAGGATACCAAAAAGAAAACTGAAAGCTACTGAACCGATATCTACTATCTGAAAAACCCAACTCTAAACTACCCGTGTGGAAATAATTGGCACCCAGAGTTCAAGAAGGAACAATAAACTCCGGGCCAGTCATGGGACTGGTGTGAGCAAATGAATACATTTGGTCTTTTAAAATAAACAAAAGAATTTAAAACATTGAAAATCCGTAATGCTTTTTGGAAAATGAAACTACCATAAGGCCTCCCGCCACACACACAATGCAAACGCAGACTTGGAGGAGATTTCTCCTTATGATAGTCAAATATGCTTGATACGCGAAAACCATTTGATATTATTATTAGTGCATAGTATAAAACATTTCGAAAGTATAATATTAATATTAACCAGCATAGGTACCATTATATTATGCCAGCTATAACTACCTCCTGGGGAGGCAGGTTATACAATTGCAATCGTAAAGGATTCATATTGTTTCTTTGGATTTCCAACAAATGGTCAGGCTAAGGAACTTCTTGGGCCACATAGGTACGCCTCTGGAGGGATGCCTCGAGAACCTAACCGGATCACTGCCAACACAAGGCCGGGTTACCTCTATAACTACGTAACTACTACATGAGTATGCCATCCCAAGGTCGTAACCAACCTTTATCCCGGGATTCGCCAACAACCACAAAGTAATAAATTTAGAGCAACCACATAGGTTAAATATCTGGGCTCCATACCATGATACCACCTCTATCCAGAAGGAAATGAACATATCCTCAGGGGGCGCTACCCCCAAATAACCTTGCCGCATTCTTCCTGTTTCGACCATTCTGGGTTGTGAAGTTCGACGAAGTCTCGTCCACAAAGCTACGCTTTTCACAAAAGCCATGCTTTGATCAACAAATGATCAGCAACACTTCGTATGCCACATTACCAATTTGGGAATGTATCACTAGTAACCATCAACTACATAACCTCTGAGCTCGTACGTCTCGGAGAAGGGTGTTAAGCTAAGAGAATAAATCTCCGCCACCAAACAGAAATGTATTTGATAGAAACCAGTTTTACATCTCAAAGTGTAACGTCAGACAACATCCATACAAGTCTGTTGTAATGACCCTAAACTAAAATAAAATGAAAGTTATATTTACTTTAAGAATTTCTGAAGTTATAAAGAAAATGGGGACTTAAAACAAATATAGTTCCATGTCTAAAGAATTATATGAATATATGTATTTAAAATAAAGGGTTCTGTTTAATTTAAGAAGCAAAATACAATGGAAAATTTATGAAGTTTCAAATGACTTATATAATCTTGCTTCCAGAAAAGAAAAAAATAAATAATCTTGTGTGTGTATAATTTTTATCACATAATATGTAAAAAGTAGTTGCTGTTTTAAGGGAGGAATAAAAAAAAGATTAAAGACTGAGCAGAAAATAAAATATACAAAGGTCACATGCATATGGCATGAATAGAATGAGATCATGGAAATAGCATGCAGTAATTAAAGTATTGGAAATCTTGAAATAATACTAAAGGAAATCAAGTGAGTATAATTCCAATTGAGGACCATGCATGAGTATAAAATGTGCATGAAAAATAAAGGGGTATCAAAGGAATTACCCATTTCCTTAAACCCTAAAATAGCTTTATAAAACCTGCACACCATAATGATCATCATCATCTCAGAAAAAAAAATACATATAAAATAAAATAGGGGAAAATATGGGTAAGCAGCTCTGAAGGGATTTGCTGAGTAGAGGAGCAAGATAGTAAAAGAAAAATAATAGGTGAGCATTAATCCATTTTATGCCATGGCATTAAGTCCTCTGGTAGGCAGCCTAAAAGTATTATAAGAATTATTTAAATCTTTGAAATGGTTTGATATGGATGAAATGGATGATTGTTGTGCATTTCTGTTTGGAGTTTTGTATGATAGTTTTTCCAAGCCAAGATGGTTTGAGCATTTTTAATTCTGTTTTTATTATTGATAAGTATTGATCTAAATTATTTAGAACATAGGCAGCAAGATGAAGATCTAGCTCATGTTTATATTCTAAATATTAAGACCGGGGGATTTTTGAGTTTTTGATAAATTTTCCTTAACATATACCTCTGTCCATATTCTTCTTTTATAATACAGAAGGATCATGATGTTTAAAATGTTTTGGAAAACCTGTTGCAAATTTCTGCAGTAAGGAAAATAAAAGGTAAACAGAGGGATTGAACTAGAAAATAATTATGTTTTTCTGAAACATGGAGGAATTGAGGGGTTTATAATCAAACCCATAAACTGGTGTTTAATGAATTAAGCAGAAACTGGAGGGGGGAAATCATTAGGTTAATAGATCCTATGAATAAATGAAAGAAAATTAAATTGGTCATTTGGGGTTAGTCAATGATCTGCTTCCTTCAGGTGGGAGGAAGTATATGCATGGTGCAAGTGCACCCTGAGGCCTTTGTGTGTTGGAATAAATAAGACTAACTGGGAGATTCCTTCACAATGCATACATGTGTTCATTTGACAGGGGGATTTAGACCATAAATAAAAAATGGGGTATGAGATTTAAAATCTCTGGGTTATAATATCTGAACAAAGATATAAATTAAATAAGGTTTAATGTGATGACCTTAATGAAATGCTGGGAGAAACTGGGAGAACATAACCTGGGTTTATTTATGATGTTATAAATAATGCATGGCTGGTTGCATATATGTTGAATGAATGGTTGTATTCTTGAGGTTATCTGGCAATTTACTGGTGTGCATAGTTTACAAACCGCTAATTTATGCAAGTGATATAGGTTTATAATATTTGCAAACATGTGTATAAAATTCATTAATGTTCATACCAGTGTAAACTGACCCTGTTGGTTGCCTTTGCAATCATCTGGGTGTCTCAATTAAATGGGGCAGCTCAGTGAATTGCATGCAGGTAATTAAGGTTGACTTGATGAATAAAGGAAGCATTAGCTGCTAAGTATAAATAAGAGGAACTTTGCTTTGTATTTGCAGATGCTTATAGTAAATGGTCTGGTTATCATTAGTAGTTAAAGTAAATTGTAAGGAGATTTTCTGAGTATGTATGCAACTAAACTTCTGTTGAATGATTTCTGATAACATATGAGTAGTTGATGTTCTTATAAATATTTTGGTCATCTTTTTGGGAACTGAGGAACCTAATATAAAATATTAGTATGATATGTGTGCATGTTAGTCTCTGTTTCCTTTAGTATGAAGTTATGTTATGACTTGATGATGGAAATTGTAAACAGTCAGGTATAACAGATTTTTCAGAAAAACAAAACAAGCTTGTAAATTTTGAACAAAATGAATTATGCATGGCCTGTAACAAATATTGGTTGGTGCAAAATCTCTGAGAAAATGCATGACTCATATTTATGTATTTGATTCCAAAATAAAAAGAGTTTTAAAAGAAATGAATTTGGAAACATTTTTGTTTTGTGTTAAAAACCTGGGGAAAACAAATTCTCAGAAAAACTTTTATGTGACAAAAACAAACTGGTGATAAGAAAGAGTGTTTGTGGAAATGATTTACATAAGAAATATGGTTCTGAAAGTTGCATGAATGGGATCATGACCAGCCTAGATGGTTAAGGGTCAGACCCTTATAGCCTGAAATCACTTCACCACAACTCATGTTGTACAAGTGTTTCCAGCTTGAAGAAAGTGACATAAAAACTCCAAGTTTTTGAAATATAAACTCGAAGCATACCAGTATGCATTTCCAACCTATCTAAGAAAATGCAGTGCAAATATAAATTGTTCAACCTGAAAGGAAAATGTGATTGTGAAAACAGATTTGCATGTTCATATTAGCAATTGTACTTCTCTCAGTTATACCTCTTAACACTTAAATACTGCATTATGTGATAGTAGACTTATATAGGCAGAAAGGGTAGAAAATTAAGAAAAGAAAATGCAAAGGTGCACTGTACTTGCACTACCAAACCCATATGCATAGAGCCTGTTGTAAATATCATCACATACAAAATAAAAAAACCAAACATATCTTCAAATATGTAAAGCTATTTTAAGGTGAATTATGAACTGATATAATTATATTGGTAATTCAGGATCTTGGGAAAGAATCTATGAATTTTCTAAATATTCAAACTTAACTTCATGGGATTTAAATATATATTCCTTTTGTAAAAAAAAAAAAATCTATGTGTGAAAATTAAAGGGATCACCACAGTTGGTATCAAAGCTATGTTTTAAATAACATAGTAAACATTATTGTATGTATATGGATGATTGAATGCATTGATTGAATTCTTAAGGTTGGATGTTTTTGTATGACTGAATGAAATGTATGTTTGAGATACATGTATAGGGTACACCTAAATCAAATAAATAAACAAAGTAAAGATATTAAAAATAATGGGGGTAAATAAACTAACTTAAAAATTATATCTATAGCATTATGGTAGGACCAAGACATCACACAGGTGCAGGACCATCACGTGAGCCACCTGTGATAAGCATGGAGGATTTTGTGAGGGCTTTGAGGGATGGAATGGCACCAAGGCAAGATAATCCTCATGAGGAGCTCTCCAAACTGCTCAAGACTTGTACCAATTTGGGAGGAAAGGATTTTGAAGGCACTGAAGGAGCTATGGGTGTTCAAGTGTGGGTAAGGACTATGGAGAGGGTCTTTACAGATATGAAAATCAATGACCAAAGGAAAAGACAAATAGCTTCAAGGAAATTGAAGGGGGTTGCACTGGATTGGTGGGAGGTTGTGATAGTAGGAAGGCTAGAAAATGATATCACTTGGAATGATTTCAAGAACATGCTTGAGGCCAGATTTATTCCAGCATCTGCCAAAGCCACGCTGCTTGAAGACTTTATTAGATTAAGGCAAGGAGGCATGAGTGTAAATGAGTACACTCAGAAGTTTGAAGCATTATCCAAGTATGGAATGGTGTTGATAGGGAATGCAGAAGCAAAGAATGCAAGATACATTCAAGGCTTGAATCCCAATCTATCTAGGGCAATGTTGCCATACAAAGACAAAACCTTTCATCAAGTGATTGATCTAACTCTCTCTTTTGAGCAACATGATACCACAAGAGAGAAATTCAGGAACATGAAGCTCAATAAGAAGAAGGGAGGCCAGAACAAAGTGCAACCTTATGACAAGAGAAATGCAAGTAAAGGAGTTAAGAAAGGGGAAGGAGCAATAGCACCTGAAAGCAAGAAATTCACTCATTGTTTTAACTGTGGAAAAGCTGGACATTACAGTAACCAATGCCCTGACCCTAAAATACCTAAAGGAAGCTGCTATAACTGTAGGAAAATGGGACATTTAAAGAAGGACTGCCTAGAGACTCATAAGAAAACAGCAAGGGTAGGAGCTTTGGCAACAAACACCACTGAAAATGTTGGACAACTTGAAGGTATAATTCTAATCAATACCCAACCAATATCAGTAGTATATGACACTGGTGCCTCACATTCACTGATATCTTTGGAAATTGTAAAGAAGTTAGCACTTGCTTGTGTTTCTATTGAACAACCCTTAACTATACACAGTCCCATAGGGAGTCATTGTATATTAAGAATGAAGTGTATGGGTCTGAAATTAATTATAGGGGGTTACGGTTTTGATTCAGATCTATATACTTTAAATTATCCTGGTATTGGGATTATATTGGGGGTAGATTGGTTAATGAAAAATAAAGCAATTTTAAATTTAGAAAATCTTACTATTTCTTTGGAGACAAATGAAGGCAAAAGAATTACAGTTCTAAGTGAAATAGCAAAGAACACATGTTCTAATAAAATTTGGAGTGTAAATGAAATTCAAAAGGAATTAAAAATAGAGGAAATTCCAGTAGTTAATGAATACATAGATGTGTTTGGAGAAGTGAGAGGAATTCCTCAGAATAGACCAGTTGAATTCAAAATAAAGTTAATTCCAGGAACAAATCCAATCATTAAAAAGCCTTATAGGATGGGTCCAAAAGAACTGGTAGAATTAAAACATCAACTAGAAGAATTAGAAGAGAAAGGATTCATAAGATCAAGTAGTTCCAGTTGGGGTTCCCCAGTGCTCTTTGTCAAGAAACATGATGGAACAATGAGGTTGTGTGTAGACTATAGGGATTTAAACAAGGTAACTATTAAAAATAAGTACCCACTACCTAGAATAGATGATCTATTTGATCAGTTGCATGGAGCTAAAATATTTTCAAGGTTAGATTTAGCCTCTAGATTTCACCAAATGAAAGTTGCAAAGGAAAGCATTGAGTACACAGCCTTTAACACAAGGTATGGCCTATATGAATTTTTAGTAATGCCATTTGGCCTGACCAATGCTCCCTCCTATTTTGTAGATTTAATGAATAGAATTTTCAGAGACGTTTTGGATAAATTTGTTCTAGTATTTATAGATGATATATTAATTTACTCAAAGACAGAAGATGATCATGCTATGCATCTACACCTAGTATTATCCAGACTTAGAGAACATGAATTAAAAGCCAAGTATTCAAAATGTACATTTTGGCAACATGAAGTAAAATTCTTAGGACACATAGTGTCACAGCAAGGGTTAAGTGTGGATCCAAGCAAAGTGATTGCAGTTCAATCATGGAGTAGACCCAGAACAGTGACTGAGGTGAGATCATTCTTAGGATTGGCAGGGTACTATAGAAGGTTCATCAAGGATTTTTCAAGAATAGCCATACCAATGACCAAGTTGACAAAAAAGAACCAACCATATGTGTGGACTGAGCAGTGTGAACAAGCTTTTGAGAAATTGAAGCAAGCACTGGTGGAAGCTCCTGTTTTGCAAATCCCAGAAGTAAATGAAGGAATGGTTGTATATACTGATGCTAGTGGGTCTGGGTTAGGTGCAGTGCTTATGCAACATGGCAAGGTAGTGGCATATGCATCACGACAGCTTAAACCCAATGAAACCAAATATGCAACTCATGATCTAGAATTAGCTGCAATAGTGTTTGCATTAAAACTTTGGAGGCATTATTTGCTTGGAGCAAAATTTGAACTATTCACAGACCATCAAGCATTGAAGTACTTATTTTCTCAAAAAGATTTGAATATGAGACAAGCAAGGTGGATGGAATTTCTAGCTCCATATGATTTAGATATTTTGTACACCCCTGGAAAAGCCAATAGGGTGGCAGATGTCTTGAGTAGGCATCAAGTTAGGTTAGCAAGTCTAATGATTGATGAATTTAAAAACCTAGTAATGCTTGGGGAGGCAGATATATATAGCAAGAATGAAAAGAATTTTAGTGAGCATGATGATATGATAGAATATGGTACACTAGGATTGATTACAGTGAAATCTAATCTAGTGGAGAAAATTGGTAGCATGCAAGACCAAGATAAGGATTTGAAGGAGAAGAAGGAAATGTTACTTAACAACATTGAGTTGGAAAATTTTAAAATAGATCACAAGGGTTATTTGAGGAAGAATGAGAAGCTGTGTGTACCAGACATTGCAGAGTTGAAGGAAGAAATCATGAATGAGCATCACAAAACCAAGTACACCATACACCCTGGTGGTACTAAAATGTATCATGATTTAAAAAGAAGCTACTGGTGGCCAGGAATGAAACAAGCAGTGGCAAGATATGTGGCAAAGTGTTTCACTTGTCAGCAAATTAAAGCAGACTACCAAAAGCCCTCTGGCATGTTGCAACCTTTGGAGGTACCTCAGTGGAAATGGGAAAGTATTTCCATGGACTTTGTGGGTGGTTTGCCTAAAACTAAGAAAGGCAATGATAGTATATGGGTAATTGTTGATAGACTAACCAAATCAGCTCACTTTGTCCCTGTCAGATCAGATAGAAATGCATCTAAGCTTGCACAATTATTTGTTAAGGAAGTGGTAAGGCTACATGGCATACCCAAGACCATTGTAAGTGATAGAGACACTTTGTTCACTTCAAGATTTTGGGAAAGTTTCCAAGAAGCAATGGGAACTCAACTATGCTTAAGTATTGCCTACCATCCTCAAAGTGATGGGCAGACAGAGATAGTAAACAAAATATTGGAGGATCTGTTGAGAGCATGTGTGCTTGACTTTGTGGGTAATTGGGAGGATCACATTCATTTGGCAGAATTCACATATAACAATAGCTACTAGTCAACAATAGGAATGGCTCCCTTTGAAGCCTTGTATAGGAGACCCTGCATATCCCCTGCCTGTTGGTTGGATATGGGAGAGGGTATACTACTAGGACCTGATCATGTTAAAGAAACTTCCAACATGATTGAGTTAATTAGACATAGAATGAAGACAGCACAATCAAGACAAAAGTCTTATGCAGATAAAAGGAGAAAGCCAATGGAGTTTAAGGTAGGAGAATATGTTTTTCTAAAGGTATCACCAATGAGAAAGGTGTTCAGGTTTGGGAAATCTGGTAAATTATCACCAAGATTTGTAGGGCCATATGAAATTATGCAAAGAATTGGTGCTATGGCCTATAAACTTAAGTTACCTGAGGAGTTGAGTGGTGTGCATCCAGTGTTTCATGTTTCTCAATTGAGAAAATGGGTGCATGATGAAGGAGCAATTCTAGAGTCACCTACTCAAATTCAAGTCCAAAAGAATTTGGTCTATGCAAACGAACCAGTAGGGATAGTTGCCAAGGAAGAGAAAAAGTTGAGGAACAAGGTGATCAAACTAGTAAAAATTCAATGGAGCTTGGACACCAATGATTGTACATGGGAGGTGGAAGACAAAATGAGGGCTAAATACCCCAACTTGTTTACTGATGGAGAGGTATGTTTAAGTAGTTTATGATGACTCTTTGAATATTCTTATGCATTGCTTGCTTTCATAAAATGTGAGTATGAGGTTATGGAATTAAAACAGACTATGGATTGGCATTTTTATTTGGAGAAATTAGGAGAAATTATGGGGACATAATTCCTTTAAGGGGGAGGGTATGTAATGACCCTAAACTAAAATAAAATGAAAGTTATATTTACTTTAAGAATTTCTGAAGTTATAAAGAAAATGGGGACTTAAAACAAATATAGTTCCATGTCTAAAGAATTATATGGGTATATGTATTTAAAATAAAGGGAATTTTCTGTTTAATTTAAGAAGCAAAATACAATGGAAAATTTATGAAGTTTCAAATGACTTATATAATCTTGCTGCCAGAAAAGAAAATCTTGTGTGTGTATAATTTTTATCACATAATATGTAAAAAGTAGTTGCTGTTTTAAAGGAGGAATAAAAAAAAGATTAAAGACTGAGCAGAAAATAAAATATACAAAGGTCACATGCATATGGCATGAATAGAATGAGATCATGGAAATAGCATGCAGTAATTAAAGTATTGGAAATCTCGAAATAACTACTAAAGGAAATCAAGTGAGTATAATTCCAATTGAGGACCATGCATGAGTATAAACTGTGCATGAAAAATAAAGGGGTATCAAAGGAATTACCCATTTCCTTAAACCCTAAAACAGCTTTATAAAACCTGCACACCATAATGATCATCATCATCTCAGAAAAAAAAAAAATATATACATATAAAATAAAATAGGGGGAAATATGGGTAAGCAGCTCTGAAGGGATTTGCTGAGTAGAGGAGCAAGATAGTAAAAGAAAAATAATAGGTGAGCATTAATCCATTTTATGCCATGGCATTAAGTCCTCTGGTAGGCAGCCTAAAAGTATTATAAGAATTATTTAAACCTTTGAAATGGTTTGATATGGATGAAATGGATGATTGTTGTGCATTTCTGTTTGGAGTTTTGTATGATAGTTTTTCCAAGCCAAGATGGTTTGAGCATTTTTAATTCTGTTTTTATTATTGATAAGTATGGATCTAAATTATTTAGAACATAGGCAGCAAGATGAAGATCTAGCTCATGTTTATATTCTAAATATTAAGACCGGGGGATTTTTGAGTTTTTGGTAAATTTTCCTTAGCATATACCTCTGTCCATATTCTTCTTTTATAATACAGAAGGATCATGATGTTTAAAATGTTTTGGAAAACCTGTTGCAAATTTCTGCAGTAATGAAAATAAATGGTAAACAGGGGGATTGAACTAGAAAATAATTATGTTTTTCTGAAACATGGAGGAATTGAGGGTTTTATAATCAAACCCATAAACTGGTGTTTAATGAATTAAGAAGAAACTGGAGGGGGAAAATCATTAGGTTAATAGATCCTATGAATAAATGAAAGAAAATTAAATTGGTCATTTGGGGTTAGTCAATGATCTGCTTGCTTCAGGTGGGAGGAAGTATATGCATGGTGCAAGTGCACCCTGAGGCCTTTGTGTGTTGGAATAAATAAGACTAACTGGGAGATTCCTTCACAATGCATACATGTGTTCATTTGACAGGGGGATTTAGACCATAAATAAAAAATGGGGTATGAGATTTAAAATCTCTGGGTTATAATATCTGAACAAAGATATAAATTAAATAAGGTTTAATGTGATGACCTTAATGAAATGCTGGGAGAAACTGGGAGAACATAACCTGGGTTTATTTATGATGTTATAAATAATGCATGGCTGGTTGCATATATGTTGAATGAATGGTTGTATTCTTGAGGTTATCTGGCAATTTACTGGTGTGCATAGTTTACAAACTGCTAATTTATGCAAGTGATATAGGTTTATAAGATTTGCAAACATGTGTATAAAATTCATTAATGTTCATACCAGTGTAAACTGACCCTTTTGGTTGCCTTTGCAATCATCTGGGTGTCTCAATTAAATGGGGCAGCTCAGTGAATTGCATGCAGGTAATTAAGGTTGACTTGATGAATGAAGGAAGCATTAGCTGCTAAGTATAAATAAGAGGAACTTTGCTTTGTATTTGCAGATGCTTATAGTAAATGGTCTGGTTATCATTAGTAGTTAAAGTAAATTGTAAGGAGATTTTCTGAGTATGTATGCAACTAAACTTCTGTTGAATGATTTCTGATGACATATGAGTAGTTGATGTTCTTATAAATATTTTGGTCATCTTTTTGGGAACTGAGGAACCTAATATAAAATATTAGTATGATATGTGTGCATGTTAGTCTCTGTTTCCTTTAGTATGAAATTATGTTATGACTTGATGATGGAAATTGTAAACAGTCAGGTATAACAGATTTTTCAGAAAAACAAAACAAGCTTGTAAATTTTGAACAAAATGAATTATGCATGGCCTGTAACAAATATTGGTTGGTGCAAAATCTCTGAGAAAATGCATGACTCATATTTATGTATTTGATTCCAAAATAAAAAGAGTTTTAAAAGAAATGAATTTGGAAACATTTTTGTTTTGTGTTAAAAACCTGGGGAAAACAAATTCTCAGAAAAACTTTTATGTGACAAAAACAAACTGGTGATAAGAAAGAGTGTTTGTGGAAATGATTTACATAAGAAATATGGTTCTGAAAGTTGCAAGAATGGGATCATGACCAGCCTAGATGGTTAAGGGTCAGACCCTTATAGCCTGAAATCACTTCACCACAACTCATGTTGTTCAAGTGTTTCCAGCTTGAAGAAAGTGACATAAAAACTCCAAGTTTTTGAAATATAAACTCGAAGCATACCAGTATGCATTTCCAACCTATCTAAGAAAATGCAGTGCAAATATAAATTGTTCAACCTGAAAGGAAAATGTGATTGTGAAAACAGATTTGCATGTACATATTAGCAATTGTACTTCTCTCAGTTATACCTCTTAACACTTAAATACTGCATTATGTGATAGTAGACTTATATAGGCAGAAAGAGTAGAAAATTAAGAAAAGAAAATGCAAAGGTGCACTGTACTTGCACTACCAAACCCATATGCATAGAGCCTGTTGTAAATATCATCACATGCAAAACAAAAGAAGCAAACATATCTTCAAATATGTAAAGCTATTTTAAGGTGAATTATGAACTGATATAATTATATTGGTAATTCAGGATCTTGGGAAAGAATCTATGAATTTTCTAAATATTCAAACTTAACTTCATGGGATTTAAATATATATTCCTTTTGTAAAAAAAAAATCTATGTGTGAAAATTAAAGGGATCACCACATCTGTTCTGGGTTTGAACAGAACCGAAGGCACTTCCGAAGAAGCCCTTGAAAATTTGGATAATCCCTAATCACGTCCCGACTCCCCATCACAAAGGGTGATAAATCTCTATACCGGGGACCAGTCGGTGCAGAGACATTCGACGGGTTATCCTTTCGTTTTCGAAAAATATCCGGTCTTCACCACCGGTCTTCAAATGTTATCCATATACGTCGTACCATTATTCGGAATGGGTTATATGACACAAAGGTCCTCTCTCGGCTAAACCGAATAATGAGCGTAAATTTAAAATCATATGGATAATGAGATTTCAGTTAAGTCACAACTTTAAAACCCAAAGCTTTTCTTTCAAATGGTTAAACAAATTACCATTTATAAATCTTTTAAACAAAAGATTCATCTACAAGACCCCTTTTCAATTTAAACAAGGTTCACCAATCTTTTAAACAAAGATTCATTCATAGCTTTTCAAAACCATTTCATTTCAAATTTGATTAACTCATCCGGTCTTTAAATCAAAGACTCTTTCATAGCTTTCAAAACAGTTCCCGTTTTAATATAAAACATATACCATTCAAAATCTTCTTCAATTTCAAATTAGGATTCAACTATCGTTTACTAAATTCAATTATAGCTTCCAAAATCATTCCATTTCAAATTTGAAATCTTTTCAACATAATTGGGAAATTCTTTTCTTAAATAGAAGCTATTATTATTTGAAATTCCTCGTTTCCGTTTCGGAAAACCCGATTTTATTTGCACGAGTTAAATCCTTTTAAATATAAAACTTGGGTTAAATTTAAATTCTAACAACCATACTTTTAAAATGGTTTAAAAACCCATATAACTACCTTTTATAACTTGTATAATCTTTTACATCATCCATAGAATTTAATTTCAAATTTTGAATCCAAATTTTAAATCAAATTTCAAAACTAAATTAAGTTATTTAAAAATAACTTTTATCTTTGAAATTCCTTTTCAAAAGTCTTTTCAAATTCAACCCAATTCCATTTCCAAATTTATTTGAATTTAAAAAATTCAAATTCAAAACTATTTTAAAAATCTGTGGCTTAACCGATTTTCACGTGCAATCCATATTTGTGTGTGTAGGTGTGGTCCAGGGGTTTTACACACAATAGTGCAATAACAATCATCACATCACAGATTAAAGTGCAGCAATATCGATAAGCGGTATAAGCTATAACGCTTATCTTCATTCACAGATTCATAGATAAAGTAGTTTATCAATCACAAGGATTCATTAATATGATTCGATGTGGGTTTCGGATATCCAACCGAAATCCAACTCCCTGTCGCATCGAATTTCAAATGCCGTTTTACGGTCAAGGGTATTTACACCGAAAGCATATCACAGATCAATACACAGCATATTTCACATCACAGAACATTACAGTCCAGAGATAACAATTAATGCAAGACAATACAATTATTCACAAGCATGCATATTTTCTAATTCAAATTTTTAATTAATTTAATTAATCAAAATTAAATTAATTACTTAAGAATAAATCAACTTACCTTGCTTAACCAACCATTAATTAATTAATTAATCACAATCATTTAATTAATTAATCACTTCTTAATCAACCTCATTATCAATTAATTAATCTCTATTTAATTAATTAATTAATTTTTAATTGTTAGTTAATAACTCTAATTATTCATTATCAAAACTGGATTAAATAAAATTTAATCAATCCTTAATTAATTATTAATTAACCCTTAATTTATTACCCCTTCATCACCTTTATTAATTAATTATTCTTTAATTAATTTATCACATTAATTAATTACCCTTTAATTATTAAAATAAATTATTATTCTTAATCACTTAATCATCATTAACCATAAATTAACTAGCAATTAATTTACCTTAATTAATTACCTTAATAAATTAGAAATTAATCCACCTTTAATTATTAATTTATTTATTAGCCTTTAATTATTTGATTAATTAAGTGTTAACTATAACTTAATTAATTCCTAATTATTTGATTAAATTAATTCCTAATCATTAATTAAAATCTTAACTTATCTAATTAATGATCTTAATTTCAAAATAATTAATCTTAATTAATTAACTTCAACCTTAATTAATTAATTCAAATCCTTAACCATTTAATTAATTAATTAATTATCCATTTTAATTTACCTTATTAACTTAATTTATCATAAATCATTAAGTCTTTACTAAAACATTTCCTTATTAATGATAATTGCCATCCAAAACACATTTGAAACATTTAACTTTCTACTTTCAAATTTCATTTCAAATTTAAAATTTAACATGAAAACAATTTTACTTTAATAAAGTTTAAAACCATTTACAAACTTAACTGTTTTGAAAACCCTATATTTTCAAAGTCTTTAATTACACTTTCTACTCAATTTATCAAAAAAAGAATAATTTAGAAATTCCTTTTGCTACTCCAGTAAAATTTAAAACTGAAATATAACAATCCCAGGCAGACCCGAGTGAAAACTCGAGCCAATCCCCCACATACACGAGCCTTGCTTCGGTTTTTCCCACAAATTTACTCGAGTGACCCAAAACTTCCATTTTAAAAAAATTCCTAAGTTTTTTTTTTCTTCTACACGGTGCTTTAATATTTTACTCGAGTGATAACTCGAGCTCAATACCCTCGCGTACGATACCTACTTCGAGTCAACTCTTATTCTTGCGCGCCTGAACTCGATTTCCTTTCTTCTTCTTTCCCAAATTCATCGTCAAACGTATACACACGGATACTCATTCACATGCATAAACAACCCTGCCGTCACCATGAACGTTGCGACCGCCCACGTGTCAGACTTGACCTCGACAACAAACTCCACTGCCCAGATCGATGAAACAACAGTGAACACGAATTCGAGTTGAACAGCGAAATACTGGAAACAAATCCAACAAAAATTCTTCCTCGTTCCGGCGCCTCAGTTCACCAGCGACCAATAAACTTTGGTAACACCTCCGCCGACCTCCCATGCTGCCTTTCCCCAAATCCCATACACTCCGATCATCCAGAGGCATCGCGATCATCCTACAAATTCAAGCAACCCAAAACTGATTCGAAACCCTATTCCACCTCTACGTCGCCGCCTCGACCAATTATAAATGCTTCGAGCATTTTTCCTAGGTTCATCGATCTCTAAGCTATCATCGATGCAAAGTACAATCCTAGAATCATCGGCAATCATCAGAGATCGGCGAAAATGTCAATCTCGTTTATCTTATATTTTCTCACAATTTAATAAATTAAAAATCTTGAAATGATATTCAAAAATCATTATTTTGAAATGCGAATATGTTCATATAATTGAAAATAGAAATTAGATCATTTGATTTTCCACTTTATGTTGATCATGACTGTAAATCTTCCAATTTTATATTTGCTCACCAATATACTTATAATTATTTTTAATTTCTGCATTACATTATTATGATCACTTTCATTTAAAGATCGAATTCTAAAATCAATCTAATGTGAGGATTTGGATTTTTTTTTTCAGGCTTCAAATCATGTCAGGTATAACAAAGGTATGTGCCTGTATGCAGTCCTATATATATTTATGTATATATATGATATTTAGATCCATTCAACATATTTCACAACATCATAAATTCCATCCATCATCACAGAACATAGATAAAAAAATTGGTTTTAAAAGTCTGCTCACCTGTTATTGAAGAAGACAGAGAACAGATTTGGAAAACTTGGAAAATGCAGAGCTTTTGAAAACTGTTTCTAAAACTTGCATTTGATTTTGTTTTTCTGATCTTGATGCTTAAAAGTTGCATTTGATTTCTGATTAAACTTTTGGTGAGAGGATTCCAGGTTGCAGCTTGTTGAACTGATTGCAGTTTTTTTTTTCTTTTCTGTTTTGACTTGAGTTTGATTTCCAGATTTTTTTTGATCAAGCTTTGATTTTTTTTGAACTTGCTTCGGTTTTGCTGATGATTCAATTTCTAGGTTTTGATCTGTTTTTTCTAAAATCTTCTTTTTGATCCCAGGTTGAAGTTTGAGAAAACATGCATTTGTTGAAGTTTTGGTTTTGCTACTGATTTTGATTTTTTTTCAGCTTTTGAATTGAAGAAGAAAATAGGAAGTTTTCTTACTATCTTCTATTATGTATTTCTGATTTGAATTAGAAGAAAATTTCAACTTGCCACTTGTTAATTTAAGCCTTAATGCTTTTTTACACTTGGTCATACATGTTTTAAAACTATTTACACTTGTTAAAATGGGTACTTTTTATGTTTTTAATCTTGTTTTATTTTAATTTACAACTTTGTTTACATATTTAAATTTATGTTAAAATCCCTTTATTAATAGTTTACAAATGTTGAAACAATTATTTAATAACTTCTTATGTATTATTTATACATACACAAATTAAAAATTTTAACCTTATTTTAAATTAATTCATGCATTTGCATTTAACTTTATTTTATTTTTATTTTATTTACAAATCATGTTTTAACTTAAATTATGAATTTATATCTTCACTCTATCATAATTATGTGATATGTAAATGTTCTTTTACATTTTTCATTCATGAATATACAACTATATTTTTTATACGTTCCAATGTTTTAAATCTTTTTATCAAATCTAATTTTATATTCAAATCTAATTTTATATTCAAATCTAATTTTACATTTTTAATTGAAATTCAAAATTTAATATATAATCAATTTGTACTTATAAATGAATAAATAATCAAATACTTTTTTTATAAATATATCTTTATATTCCATTTGATTTCAAATCAATAAATTTTATTTACAATCTCTTGATATATTTATTCATTCAAATTTTCAAATTAATTAGATTCCAATTTATTAACATTTGAACTTCAAATTCACATTTTTGAATTATATTTAAAATTAACATCTATAAACAACTAATATTTACTTTGAAAAACTCTATTGAATTCACAAATTAATTTCAAAAATTAATTCAATTATCAAATTAGACTGGCTAAAATCCAGGGATGTTACAGATTCCCCCCCTTGGAAAATTTCGTCCTTGAAATTTGAAAGTAGGGAGACAACAAGGAATGAATTCACAAAGATAGAGAGACAGTTTCCATTTCAAACTGGGTATCTATTCTGCATTTGGCTTACCAAATTAGAATATCACTAATGGATACAAGAACGAATCAAGATACTCGGGTCACCAAATCTACAAATATATAGAGGTATTGATTAGTTCGAAAGATAACTAACCACTTGTAGAATATATTTGGACCCAACAGAATAAACAGATATATGGATGCAATCCAATGGAATGGGTTATACGACCCAAGGTCCTTTCCCGGCTAACCCGAATAGTGAGCGCTTATTCAAAAATAAGTGTAGCATTCAAATTCAAGCAATCACAACAAATACCTATTTAAAGGTAAATATTGATAGTCGGTTATTTAACTATCAATAGGCATGCTCAACATCACCAGATTGCAAAAAATTTTCCAAATTATTTATTTTCCAAAAATATCTTTACAATATGTATAATTTCCACACTTCAAAAAATAAATCAATATTTATTTTTAAACAAATTCCCTTTCTTTTATAAATTTCATAGTGAATTTACATTTCCAAAATATCTATTAATATACGATTTTCAAATCGATTTCTAATATTCATTTTCAATTTATCTTTAAAAGATGTAATCTCAAACATTTCACTTCACATTGGAAAACATTTCCATACTTATCTAATAATAAGAAATTCACAAATCCATTTATTTTCAACACTTGGAAAATATTCAATATACTTAAATCGAAATTAAGTATATATTTCATTCTTTAAAGAAAATGTGTGCTTAAACACATTTATTTGAGTCAAAACGAATGTTGCGTAAAACATCGTTACGACGACCCAAAATCACTAGTATAGGGATTCGAAATTTAGATAGATATATAAATCCCAATACCATATAAAAAACATTTCCTTTCAGAAATCATTTACTATAACAACAGTGTTATAGTCCACCATTTCCTTATTTCTCGAAAACGTCTATTTCAACAATGAATGTTGAAATCTATGTGTTCGATACTTAATGCATTTTAAAACAACTTCAAATCGTTTTAATTCTATTTAAAATATCACTTCCCCAAAACACTTTAATATATTATTCACTATCCTAAAATCGTGAATATTCTTCGTTAACCAAATTCAACATTTTTCTACACATTTTGTTTAAAGGATTATCCACCGTCCAAAATCGTGAATATATCTCCTTTAAAAATCTAAAATAATCGACTTATCAAAATAAGTCGGTTTCGGATTTATAAAACAATGTTTATAAATCCCCATTTATATTTTTATAAGGACTTCAATTTATAAGATTTAAAAATCTTACTACTTATAAAATTCCATTTATAACCTCATTTTCAGCATTAACAGAACTTCTTTTATAATTCCATTTATTTCGATTTATAAAATATATATTTTATAAATCTCATCTATAAACCATTTATACTTATTCGAAAATATCAAGTAAAATGCCAAAATCCGATTTATAAGTTAATTTCTTCTAAATGTTTTATTTTACAAAAATCTATTCATTTTATAATTTCACAATTCATAAATCTATAAATTTTATTCACTTGTGAAATCCATTTATACTTCATTTTAACACTTATAAAAACTCGTTTTATAATTCCTATATTTTTATTTATAAATATTAATCTTAGAAATCTTTTATATAAACCGTTTATAATGGTTCAAAAATCTCAATTTAAATAAACCAATCCTTTTAATAATTTACAAAACGTTATTTAAAACTTATATAGCTCCAAAAACATACTTAAGTACTATTTTCCAAAAATATAACTTTTATAATAGTAATTATAATGTATATTTATTTTAACAATTCAAAATTTAACAAAACGTATACTTTCAAAAATCACTTTAAAATTCTTTTAAAATCAAAATCATTATTTTAAAACTTCAAAAATGGATCCGATGATGCAACAACACCAAATAGTCAATCACGACATCCAAATATCATATATCGATATGATAATCAACAAACATCACAATATCTGTAATCAAATAAATACTGGTGAGTAATCCAGTTGGATCCCTCCAACCTGTTTCCCTGCATCCAAAGATGTTAGCACAATACCAATTCCGTTCCAATACGGAATATCGCGGTATATAGGATTTATAAAATATTTTCCGCTATTATGCGGCGCAATAGGATCTCGTCCGCTATATAATGTGGGAAAATCAACTCGAAGTATATATATAATACCAATTCCAATCTAGGTGGAATTATCGCGGTATACGTTTTTAATAAATAACCTCCGCTTACTAACGGCGCATAATGTCTATTTTAACCATCAATAGATAACAATCATCATTCAAACATACAATCAAGAAATTTTAAATATAACTAATTAAAATTTAAATCGAAACAATTCGATCGAGTGAGAAGTTCTCACCTTGATTTCAATTCCGTTCCAGTGTTTTATTTCGAATAAAATTAAACACGCGTTTAATTTTACCCGAAATTCTCACTAACTCCAAATGACTCCAATCCAATTTCGTAGTGTAGTGCTCGTCCAAACGAACCCAACGCAACTTGTTTTGTGCATTTTCGACCTCGTAGCAAAAAGTTATACTTGTTTAAAGTTTACACGAATTATAAATATAATAAATTACAATTTCTTTATTTATTTTTTACCCTAAACAATCAGGGCCGCTCGTTCCAGCTTGATGCAATCTCAGCCATTCGCCTTTTCTTCTCCCCCTCCAGGAAAACGCGACCGACAAACCCACCCAAGCTGCCGTTTTAACCTAATCAACGCAACCACCATACACTGTTTGACGACGATCAGAACCCATGGTTTCGAAGCCCACGCCTTGCCGCACCATCCCCAAGAACGCACGTGAGCTCGGCCTTGGCATGGCCGTGAATTTTTCGTGCAAACTGAAGATGAACGTGGCCCCACAGCGACCACTACGACGATCTTCAAGTCGACCCACCGTATGGATCTAAAGTACTCAACGAGTGCTACAACATTGTAGTTGAACACTTTTCGTAATTGCTTACGGATTGAGAGAGATTGAGGAGAAAAGAAATGAAAATTCTGGCCATTGATTATATTAGCCGGTGGCTAGGGTTAGAAACCCTAGTTTCTTCTTGTTTTGTGAAAAATGAGAAAATAGGGGGCTTTTATAGAAAAATAGCCAAAACACTATTCATTTTCAATTTTTCGAACTCCAAATCTCACACGGTGACCGGCGTTTATAGGGTTTATCCCATGTTCCGAACACAATTGAACGTGTTTCGAAGGCCAATTCGATCATCTGTGTGAGTTACAGCAATAAACGATCGATTTTAAATTAAATCGATTAAACGAATTTTTATGCGTTTTGGCTCGCCCCGGACAAACGGTAAATCCGATTGACACGAAATTTGAAATCTTACAATAAAATCACATTACAGATTTGATGAAACTAGTTTCGTCGAAATCCGAGACTGTTTGAAAAATGACTATTTTAACTCGTCAATTAAATATTAAAATATTCAATTTTCACAAATTAACTTTTAATTCGATTCTAAAGTTCCATAACATCATTCTAACTCCAATATGATAAAATAAAATTTTACAAATCATTTTCAATCATATTAAACCCAATTTCCAATTATTTCTGTATTTTCAACCATTAAATTATCGATTTGATTATTCAATTAAATCCAATTATTCGAAATAAAATTTATTCGACTGTTTAATTTCACTTATTAATATTTAAAATCAATTAAATATACAAATTTTAATTAACAGAAATTCTGGGTCGTTACACGTTCCTTAATTAATTATTAATTAACCCTTAACTTGTTACCCATTTATCACCTTTATTAATTAATTATCCTTTAATTAATTTATCACATTAATTAATTACCCTTTAATTATTAAAATAAATGATTATTCTTAATCACTTAATCATCGTTAACCATAAATTAACTAGCAATTAATTTACCTTAATTAATTACCATAATAAATTAGAAATTAATCCACGTTTAATTATTAATTTATTTATTAGCCTTTAATTCTTTAATTAATTAAGTGTTAACTGTAACTTAATTAATTCCTAATTATTTGATTAAATTAATTCCTAATCATTAATTAAAATCTTAACTTATCTAATTAATGATCTTAATTTCAAATTAATTAATCTTAATTAATTAACTTCAACCTTAATTAATTAATTGAAATCCTTAACCATTTAATTAATTAATTATCCATTTTAATTTACCTTATTAATTTAATTTATCACAAATCATTAAGTCTTTATTAAAACATTTCCTTATTAATGATAATTTCCATCCAAAACACATTTGAAACATTTAACTTTCTACTTTCAAATTTCATTTCAAATTTAAAATTTAACATGAAAACAATTTTACTTTAACAAAGTTTAAAACCATTAACAAACTTAATTGTTTTCAAAAACCTTTATTTTCAAAGTCTTTAATTACACTTTCTACTCAATTTATCAAAAAAAAAATTTAGAAATTCCTTTAGCTAATCCAGTAAAATTTAAAACTGAAATATAACAATCCCAGGCAGACCCGAGTGAAAATCCGAGCCAATCCCCTACATACACGAGCCTTGCTTCGGTTTTTCCCACAAATTTACCCAAAACTTCCATTTTAAAAAATTTCCTAAGTTTTTTTTTTCTACACGGTGCTTTAATATTTTACTCGAGTGATAACTCGAGCTCAAAACCTTCACGTACGATACCTACTTCGAGTCAACTCTTATTCCTGCACGCCTGAACTCGATTTCCTTTCTTCTTCTTCCCCAAATTCATCGTCCAACGTATACACACGGATACTCATTCAGGTGCACAAACAACCCTGCTGTCACCGATGAACGTTGCGACCGCCCACGAGTCAGACTTGACCTCGACAACAAACTCCATTGTCCAGATCGATGAAATAACAGTGAACACGAATTCGAGTTGAATAGCGAAATATTGGAAACACATCCATCGAAAATTCTTCCTCGTTCCGGCGCCTCAGTTCACCAGCGACCAAGAAACTTTGGTCAAACCTCCGCCGGCCTCCCATGCTGCCTTTCCCCAAATCCCATACACTCCGATCATCCAGAGGCATCGCGGTGACCCTACAAATTCAAGCAGCCCAAAACTGATTCGAAACCCTATTCCGCCTTTAGGTCGCCGCCTCGACCAATTATAAATGCTTCGAGCATTTTTCCTAGGTTCATCAGTCTCTAAGCTATCATCAATACAAAGTACAACCTTAGAATCATCGGCGATCATCAGAGATCGGCGAAAATGTCAATCTCGTTCATCTTATATTTTCTCACAATTTAATAAATTAAAAATCTTGAAATGATATTCAAAAATGATTATTTTGAAATGCGAATATGTTCATATAATTGAAAATAGAAATTAGATCATTTAATTTTCCACTTTATGTTGATTATGACTGTAAATCTTCCAATTTTCAAAATATTTGCTCACCAATATACTTATAATTATTTTTAATTTCTGCATTACATTATTATGATCACTTTCATTTAAAGATCGAATTCTAAAATCAATCTAATGTGAGGATTTGGATTTTTTTTTTAGGCTTCAAATGATGTCAGGAAGAACAGAGGTATGTGCCTGTATGCAGTCCCATATATATTTATGTGTATATATGATATTTAGATCCTTTCAATATATTTCACAACATCATAAATTCCATCCATCATCACAGAACATAGATAAAAAAATTGGTTTTAAAAGTCTGCTCACCTGTTATTGAAGAAGACAGAGAACAGATTTGGAAAACCGGGAAAATGCAGAGCTTTTGAAAACTGTTTCTAAAACTTGCATTTGATTTTGTTTTTCTGATCTTGAAGCTTAAAAGTTGCATTCGATTTCTGATTAAACTTTTGGTGAGAGGATTCCAGGTTGCAGCTTGTTGAACTTATTGCAGTTTTGTTTTTCTTTTTTTTCGTTTTTGACTTGAGTTTGATTTCCAGATTTTTTTGAACAAGCTTTGATTTTTTTTGAACTTGCTTCAGTTTTACTGATGATTCAATTTCCAGGTTTTGATCTATTTTTTCTAAAATCTGCTTTTTGATCCCAGGTTGAAGTTTGAGAAAACATGCATTTGTTGAAGTTTTGGTTTTGCTACTGATTTTGATTTTGTTTCAGCTTTTGAATTGAAGAAGAAAATAGACAGTTTTCTTACTATCTTCTATTATGTATTTCTGATTTAAATTAAAAGAAAATTTCAACTTGCTACTTGTTAATTTAAGCCTTAATGTTTTTTTACACTTGGTCATACATGTTTTAAAACTATTTACACTTGTTAAAATGGGTACTTTTTATGTTTTTAACCTTGTTTTATTTTAATTTACAACTTTGTTTACATATTTAAATTTATGTTAAAATCCCTTTATTAATAGTTTACAAATGTTGAAACAATTATTTAATACCTCCTTATGTATTATTTATACTTATACAAATTAAAATTTGTAGCCTTATTTTAATTTAATTAATGCATTTGCATTTAAACTTTATTTTATTTGTATTTTATTTACAAATCATGTTTTAACTTAAATTATGAATTTATATCTTCACTCTATCATAATTATGTGATATGTAAATGTTCTTTTACATTTTTCATTCATGAATATACAACTATATTTTTTATATGTTCCAATGTTTTAAATCTTTTTATCAAATCTAATTTTATATTCAAATCTAATTTTACATTTTTAATTGAAATTCAAAATTTAATATATAATCAATTTGTACTTATAAATGAATAAATAATCAAATACTTTTTTATAAATATATCTTTATATTCCATTTGATTTCAAATCAATAAATTTTATTTACAATCTCTTGATATATTTATTCATTCAAATTTTCAAATTAATTAGATTCCAATATATTAACATTTGAACTTCAAATTCACATTTTTGAATTATATTTAAAATTAACATCTATAAACAACTAATATTTATTTTGAAAAACTCTATTGAATTCACAAATTAATTTCAAAAATTAATTCAATTATCAAATTAGACTGGCTAAAATCCGGGGTGTTACAGATTCCCCCCCCTAGAAAATTTCGTCCTTGAAATTTGAAAGTAGGGAGACAACAAGGAATGAATTCACAAAGATAGAGAGACAGTTTCCATATCAAACTGGGTATCTATTCTGCGTTTGGCTTACCAAATTAGAATATCACTAATGGATACAAGAACGAATCAAGATACTCGGGTCACCAAATCTACAAATATATAGAGGTATTGATTAGTTCGAAAGATAACTAACCACTCGTAGAATATATTTGGACCCAACAGAATAAACAGATATATGGATGCAATCCAAAACTTTTAGTTTAAACAACCAAAATATACCTATCAACCATAGCAACCAAAGCAAACAATTCATCCAAACAAACAATTCTGACCCATCTGGAGTTTGTGTCCCATGAAAATATATCAAATTTTCTTCCTAGAGCTGCCAGGAATCATTAAAGAATTGAAAAGACGAATCAAAGGAGATTGATAGAGAAAGTTATTTTCCGCTATTCCAGGGTATCGACCATTTGTAGTCGTACTCCCTTGTCCCCTATCTCGTCCTCTACTCGCACTCATACTCACTATCAGTGGATAGTAAGAGAATTTACTGAGGCATTCGAACGGATATCTTAGGGATATACTCATTCTAGGGTATACTTCACCCTATCTCTATTGAGCAACTTAATGTGTTATACTCCTGAGCTAAAGTTTCAACCTTCAGCTCTGATACCAATTGTGACGACCATGACTCGACCTTCGAAAATCAGCACCGAATACAGCACTCGTATTCAAATGCCGCAGATCCAAACGTCGAATCAGGTTCGCCGGAGCTTATAACACAATTAAGTAAAACAACACAACGGAATAAAAAGAAATGAATATCATATATAATTCCAATGAATACAATATCCAAGTATGGAACAACACTGATACAATATGATACAGAATATCAGAGACAATAAAAAATAGCGGAAAAACAAAATGAATAAGCAGCGGAACTAAAACTCCAAACAGCAACTGCAACTCAAATCCAATGCTCCAAAGCCAACTCCAAAATCACAAGCACGAACCACCATCACGCTTCACCAAGCTAAGCAAGAATGGTCCGTCGTCCTAACCAGATACTTCAATATCCAAAGTCTTCAAAGAATACCAAAGAGAAAACTGAAAGCTACTGAACCGATATCTACTATCTGAAAAACCCAACTCTAGACTGCTCGTATGGAAAATAATAGGCACCCAGAGTTTAGGAAGGAACAATAAACTCCGGGTCAGCCATGGGACTGGTGTGAGAAAATGAAAACATTTGGCCTTTTAAAACAAACAAAAGAATTTAAAACATTGAAAATCCGCAATGCTTTTTGGAAAATGAAACTACCATAAGGCCTCCCGCCACACACACAATGCAAATGCAGACTTGGAGGAGATTTCTCCTTATGATAGTCAAATATGCTTGATATGCAAAAACCATTTGATATTATTATTAGTGCATAGTAGAAAACATTTCGAAAGTATAATATTAATCTTAACCAGCATCGGTACCATTATATTATGCCAGCTATAGCTACCTCCTGGGGAGGCAGGTTATACAATTGCAATCGTAAAGGATTCGTATTGTTTCTTTGGATTTCCAACAAATGGTCAGGCTAAGGAACTTCCTGGGCCACATGGGTACACCTCTGGAGGGACGCCCCGAGAACCTAACCGGATCTCTGCCAACACAAGGTTGGGTTACCACTATAACTAGGTAACTACTACATGAGTATGTCATCCCCCGGTCGTAACCAACCTTTATCCCGGGATTCGCCAACAACCACAAAGTAATAAATTTGCCGCAACCACATATGTTAAATATCTAGGCTCCATACCATGATACCACCTCTATCCAGAAGGAAATGAACATACCCTCAGGGGGCGCTACCCCCAAATAACCTTGCCGCATTCTTCCTGTTTCGACCATTCCGGGTTGTGAAGTTCGACGAAGTCTCGTCCACAAAGCTACGTTTTTCACCAAAGCGATGCTTTGATCAATAAATGATTAGCAACACTTCGTATTCCACATTACCAATTTGGGAATGTATCACTGGTAACCATCAACTACATAACCTCTGAGCTCGTATGTCTCAGAGAAGGGTGTTAAGCTAAGAGAATAAATCTCCGCCACCAAACAGAAATGTATTTGATAGAAACCGGCTTTACACCTCAGAGTGTAACGTCAGACACACATCCATACAAGTCCGTTCCGGGTTCGAACAGAACCGAAGGCACTTCCGAAGAAGCCCTTGGAAATCCGGATAATCCCTAATCACGTCCAGACTCCCCATCACAAAGGGCGATCAAATCTCTATACCGGGGACCAGTCGGTGCAGAGACATTCGACGGGTTATCCTTTCGTTTTCGAAAAATATCAGGTCTTCACCACCGATCTTCAAATGCTATCCATATACGTCGTATCATTATTCGGAATAGGTTATATGACACAAAGGTCCTCTTTCGGTTAAACCGAATAATGAGCGTAATATTTAAATTCATATGGATAATGGGATTTCAGTTAAAGTCACAACTTTAAAACCCAAAACTTTTCTTTCAAATGGTTAAACAAATTACCATTTATAAATCTTTTAAACAAAAGATTCATCTTCAAGACCCCATTTCAATTTAAACAAGGTTCACGAATCTTTTAAACAAAGATTCATTCATAGCTTTTCAAAACCATTTCATTTCAAATTTGATTAACTCATCCGGTCTTTAAATCAAAGACTCTCTTCATAGCTTTCGAAACAGTTCCCGTTTCAATATAAAAGATATACCATTCAAAATCTTCTTCAATTTCAAATTAGGGTTCAATTATCGTTTACAAAATTCAATTATAGCATCCAAAATCATTCCATTTCAAATTTGAAATCTTTTCAACATAATTGGGAAATTCTTTTCTTAAATAGAAGCTATTATTATTTGAAATTCCTCGTTTCCGTTTCGAAAAACCCGATTTTATTTGCACGAGTTAAATCCTTTTAAATATAAAACTGGGTTAAATTTAAATTCTAACAACCATACTTTTAAAATGGTTTAAAAACCCATATAACTACCTTTTATAACTTGTATAATCTTTTACATCATCCATAGAATTTAATTTCAAATTTTGAATTCAAATTTTAAATCAAATTTCAAAACTAAATTAAGTTATTTAAAAATAACTTTTATTTTTGAAATTCCTTTCCAAAAGTCTTTTCAGATTCAACCCAATTCCATTTCCAAAATTATTTGAATTTAAAAAATTCAAATTCAAAACTATTTTAAAAATCTGTGACTTAACCGATTTTCACGTGCAATCCACATTTGTGTGTTTGTAGGTGTGGTCCAGGGGTTTTACACACAATAGTGCAACAACAATCATCACATCACAGATTAAAATGCAGCATATCGATAAAGGGTATAAGCTATAACGCTTATCTTGATTCACAGATTCATAGATAAAGTAATTTATCAATCACAAGGATTCATTAATATGATTCGATGTGGGTTTCGGATAACCAACTGAAATCCGACTCCCTGTCGCATCGAATTTCAAATGTCGTTTTACGGTCAAGTGTATTTACACCGAAAGCATATCACAGATATCATAGATCAATACACAGCATATTTCACATCACAGAATATTACAGTCCAGAGATAACAATTAATGCAAGACAATACAATTATTCACAAGCAAGCATATTTTCTAATTCAAATTTTTAATTAATTTAATTAATCCAAATTAAATTAATTACTTAAGAATAAATCAACTTACCTTGCTTAACCAACCATTAATTAATTAATTAATCACAATCATCTAATTAATTAGTCACTTCTTAATCAACCTCATTATCAATTAATCAATCTCTATTTAATTAATTAATTATTTTTTAGTTATTAGTTAATAACTCTAATTATTCATTCTTAAAACTTGATTAAATAAAATTTAATCATTCTGTGAGGAACCGGTTCTTCGACTTACGAAAACCGACATCAATATGTCCACTGTATCAATTGCCGAACCGAACCCTTAGGGTTTAAGAAAAAGAAAGAGGTAGAAGAAGAGAGAAAAAAATGGAACAGAACAATATCATAATCTCACAATCGCAGCGGAACAACATATAATAGATAAATGAATAATCTTTAAACAAAGAACTATATCAGTTATTACATTACATCATATTACTTTACATTACATCATATTATATTACATTACATCATCAGAGTGTACAAAAAAAAAACAACAAACAGAGGAAAAGAAATACTATATACTAGTGAATACGCCATGTCATCCAGCTTGCCTCCAGCAACTCCTGAATTCCAGAATATCCTGATAGCCTAACTCTAGACAGCCCGTGTGGAAATTGGTGGGCACCCAGAGTTTAGGAAGGAAAATAATAAACTCTGAGTCAGTCATGTGACTGGTGTGAGAACTAAAACAGTTTATCTATAAAACAAAGAATAGGATAATTTTAAAATAGATTCACAATGCTTTTTAGAAAATGAGACTACCATAAGGCCTCCCGCACGCACACACAATGCAAACGCAGAATCGGAGGAGATTTCTCCTTATGATAGTCAAAGATGCTTGATATGCATTAAAAAGAAACATTTGATATTATTACTAGTGCGTAGTGTAGAAAACATTTCGAAAGTAAAGATATAAATCTTAGCCAGCATAGGCATTCCGCACTTATGCCTACTATAGCTACCATCCAAATAGTGGGGCGCCAACATAAGTGAATGATAGGTTCTACAACTAAAACCGTACAAGATCGTATTGTTTCTTTGGATTTCCAACAAATGGTCAGACCAAGGAACTTCCCATTTCCACATGGATACGCCTCTGGAAAGACGACCCGAGAACCTAACCGGATCTCTGCCAACACAAGGCCGGGTTACCCCTAACTGGGTAACTACTGACACAAATATGTCATTCCCCGATCGTAACCGATGTATATCCGAGGATCCTCGATTTCCAACAACCACAAAGCAATAAATTTGCAGAACAACATAGGTTAAGCATCTGGGCTCCATACCATGATACCACCTCTATCCAGAAGGAATAACATACACTAAAGGGGCGCTACCCCCCAATAACCTTGCCGCATCCTTCCTGTTTTGACCATTTCCGGGGTGTGAGATTCGACGAAGTTTCGTCTACAAAGCCACGCTTTATACAAAAGCTGTGCTTTGATCATCAAATGCTCAACAGCACTTTGTATGCCACATTACCAATTTGGGAATGTATCACTAGTAACCATCAACTGCATAACCTCTAGGGTGTTAAGCTAAGAGAATAAATTCTCCGCCACCAACGAAAATATATTTGATAGGAACCAGCTTTATATCTCAAATTGTAATGTCAGACACACATCCATACAAGTCCGTTCCGGGATCGAACGGAACCGAAGGCACTTACAAAGAAGTCCTTGCAATCCGGATATTCACTAATCACGAGCGGACTTCCCATCACAAAGGGTAATAAATTTCTATATCGGAGATCAGCCGATACAGAAACATTCGACGGTAATCCTTCCATTTTCACAAATATCCGGTCTTCAATACCGGTCATCAAATGCAATCCATAACGACATATCACATATTCGGAATGGGTTATACGACCCCAAGGTCCTTTCCCGGCTAACCCGAATAGTGAGCGCTTATTCAAAAATAAGTGTAGCATTCAAATTCAAGCAATCACAACAAATACCTATTTAAAGGTAAATATTGATAGTCGGTTATTTAACTATCAATAGGCATGTTCAACATCACCAGATTCCAAATAATTTTCCAAATTATTTATTTTCCAAAAATATCTTTACAATATATATAATTTCCACACTTCAAAAATAAATCAATATTTATTTTTAAACAAATTCCCTTTCTTTTATAAATTTCATAGTGAATTTACATTTTCAAAATATCTATGAATATACGATTTTCAAATCGATTTCTAATATTCATTTTCAATTTATCTTTAAAAGATGTAATCTCAAATATTTCACTTCACATTGGAAAACATTTCCATACTTATCTAATAATAAGAAATTCACAAATCCATTTATTTTCAACACTTGGAAAATGTTCAATATACTTAAATCGAAATTAAGTATATATTTCATTCTTTAAAGAAAATGTGTGCTTAAACACATTTATTTGAGTCAAAACGAAAGTTGCGTAAAACATCGTTACGACGACCCAAAATCACTAGTATAGGGATTCAAAATTTAGATAGATATATAAATCCCAATACCATATAAAAAACATTTCCTTTCAGAAATCATTTACTACAACAACAGTGTTATAGTCCACCATTTCCTTATTTCTCGAAAACGTCTATTTCAACAATGTATGCTGAAATCTATGTGTTCGATACTTAATGCATTTTAAAACATCTTCAAATCGTTTTAATTCTATTTAAAATATCACTTCCCCAAAACACTTTAATATATTATTCACTATCCTAAAATCATGAATATTCTTCGTTAACCAAATTCAACATTTTTCTACACATTTTGTTTAAAGGATTATCCACCGTCCAAAATCATGAATATATCTCCTTTAAAAATCTAAAATAATTGACTTATCAAAATAAGTCGGTTTCGGATTTATAAAACAATGTTTATAAATCCCCATTTATATTTTTATAAGGACTTCAATTTATAAGATTTAAAAATCTTACTACTTATAAAATTCCATTTATAACCTGTGACGACCCGGAATTTTGAGCAATATCAATTTAATAATCTTTGTTAATAATTAAATTGATTTGATCATTTTACATTATAAATTGACAAGTTAAATTTATTTTAAAGATAAATGATAATAATTTGTTAATATCTATTAATATTATTTTTCTAACAATATGAATTGGCAAATTTAATTCTTTTAAAGGCTAATAATAATTTGATTTTGAATTATTTATTTTGGTAAATAAGAAGTTTTAATGTAATAAGACTTTGTATTCAAATTATAATATATATGAATGTATATATATTGTGATTTGATATTTGTTTTAAAATTTAATTTGGAAATTAATAAATTAATGTTAAAATACTGTTCTATTTGAAATGTGTATATATATTTGTATATATATATATATATATTTGAAATAGGAATTATTAATTTGAATTTAATAAGAGTTTTCAAACTTGAATATATTTAGTTTTGAATTTAAAATGTAAGTTACTTGCATGAATATTTTAAAAGATAAGTATGCATATTTTACATTCATATGAATATTACATATACATGTATATAAGGATTTAATAAATTGTTAAAAATAAAATAACATTTAAAAGAAAACATTAATAAAACATATAAATAATACTTATATAACACATGTAAGAATATTAATTTACATTAAAGACATTTGTAAATTAATAGGTATAGGTGTAAGTAAATTAGATCTTGAAGGTGACAAATGTCATTTTCTTTAATGACTAAATTTAAAATTAAATTGTAGATAAAGATAGTTTACTTTCAGCTGAAAACATTTTATTCAAACTCAAAACTTTATACAAAAGAATTCCTCTACTCTCTTCTACAACAAAATAAATACAAATCTGAAAGGAACAAAGATAAAAATGCATGCAAATCAAAAAAAAAAAGAAATCAGTAAGAAAAGAATGAATCTGGAAGTTCATGGCTGAAGATAAATTCAAATGCTGCAACAACAATTAATCAACATGCAAATTTATTCAAGCAATCCTGGATTAAAATCTTCAACATGCATACTGGAAATAAATCATCACTTCAACTTGCAAAGGGAATTGAAGCCTGGAACAAAAAGCTATTCTGTTTTCTGGAAAATTAACAGGTGAGTAAATGAAGTTTTTTTTAAAAACAGTTTAACCTTGGATTCAACTTATTATTGTGATCATATCATGTTGTTTATCTGATGCATTTAATTCAAATTAGATTTAAGTTTTTTTTTAAGCTTGGAAATAATGCAGTTCTGTCTTCTGCAAGATTCAAGTGAGTTAATAAATTTCTTAAAAAAAAAACAGTTTAAACTTTGGATTCATCTTGATCTTATGATTGGTTAGTATGATGATTTATAGAATATTTGATTCAAAATTTAATGTATTGGGTATGTTTGTTTTGCCTGAGAGGTATACATATGTTCTATGTATAAACACAGTTTTCAATTTCATTATAAAACCAATAATCTAGTATTGAATCCATATTGACCTATGATGTATAAACAAAAGTTGTTTGTAATCAACTAACATATCATCTAAAAATATTTGTAAGCTTTAAATTTGAAGAACTAGTTGTAAAATCTCAGATTTACAGTAAAATGGAAATTGGGTCAAAAATTTTATGATTTAAATTTGGAGTTTTGATCTTATAACTAGATTACATACTTAAAATCATGATTTTTAGTGAGCATATCATAAATTTTAGGTTAGTTTTTAGTGAGAATTTAGGATTTATCTATTTTTGGGGTTTTTGCCAAATCACGGCAAATCACGGTGAATTGAACGTCGCCGTTGAACTCGAGGTTAGAGGGGACTTCAGTGAGCATGCGAAAAATACTTCATGAATTTTCTATTGATTGGGTTGGCCATGATTTGATTAGTTAGGGTTTTGTTTGCTGCTGAAGCCGTTGATGTTCAATAGAGTGTTGCGTCATCATATTGCTTGCGGAGGTGTTCGCGTGCATGTCCGAAGGTTCAGGGAAGTGTGGGGAAGATTTTGTGGTGGTGGCGTGTTCTCCGGTGAAGGGGATGGTCGGAAGTGGGTTAGTTTCTGGTGGCTGTGGTTTTAGTTGATGGGTTCGAGTGATGAAATTTTGTTTGTCGATTGAATTTGTGTTTCTGGGTTGATCACTGTGATGAGGGGTGTGATCGTGACTCGATGAAGGTTGACTGGGTGATCGCCGTCGACCGGCGTGGTTGTGCACGTCGATGTGCACGACCGTGTACATCTGGGTAGGGGTTTAAGGTGGAAGAAGAGAAGATGGAAAGAAGACTCGATGATGGCATCGTGTTTTGTTGTGGGGTTCTCGAAGTAGGCTCCGCGTTCTTGATGAACAGACTCGAAGCAGAATTAAGTTAGGGTTACTCGGGTTTGGGTAGGGGATTTCTTGAGTATTCTGTTATTCAGGTTTTAGAATTTTATGTTTATGTTGTTAATGCAAAGAATATTTGTTTTTAGAAATAAAGTTTTAAAACAAAGATTGAACAAGTTTCAAATTTAATTTATTTCAAAGTTATGTTTTAAAAACAAGCTTATATATATTTCAAAATATGGGAGTTTTAAAATAGAATAAGTGGATTTGAAATAAAGTTTGTATTAACTTTATTAAATAAATTTAGAAAGGTTTTAAAGATTTAAAAGTTCAATTTTAAATAAGTTTAATTATAATTGATTTCAAAATGTTATGATTTAGAATTTGATAATCAATTGTAATAAAGATTATCTTTAATTATTTTGAATTTTTATTTAATTAAAGATAATTAAGTTTGGAAAGATAATTAAGATAATTAGATTTTTAACTAATGAAGGTTACTGGTTAATATAACAATTTAATTAAGACAATGTTTTCTTAATTAAGAGTTTAATAATATTAAAAGTTAAGAATCATTTAATTAATTTTAAATGATTTAGTTAAATAGTTAATTAAATAATAAATTTGTGATTAATTAAGATAATCACTTTGAATTAATATAATATAATTACTTAGGGAAGTAGTTAAAGTAATTAAGTGATTAATTACTAAAGGTAAAGGATAATTACTTTATGAAAAGTAATTAAGTAAATGTGATTAGGGAATAATCACTTTAGTTATTAATTAAAAGACTTAATTAATAATTGATTAAAGGTTTAAATTATTTGATTAATGATTGATTAATTAAAGAATTAAGAGTTATTAATTACATGTTAAAGTAATTAACTAAGAAAGAAATTTAATTAATGATGTAATCATTAATTAATGAAAATAATTAATTAATTGTAAATTAATAATTTAAGAATAATTTATAATTAAGTTTAATTACTAAATGTAATTAGAGTAATTAATCAAAGGTGATTAATTAAAAGTAATTAATTAAAAGTAATTAATCAAGTAAATTTAATTGAAGGTAATTAAGGAATAATTACCAGAATAATTAGAGGATAATTAATCAAGGATTGATTAATTTTGAAAGGTAATTAAGAGGGAATTACTGGGTATAATTTGGAATTAATTAATCAGGATGATTAATTAATATGGTAATTAAGTAATGATTACTTAAGTAATTAAGTGATAATTAATCAGGGAAGATTAATTGAAGTGGATAATCAAATGATGTTAATTAATTAATTTGTAATTAATTAATGAATAAGAAGTTGGATTGAGGATAATCCAAGTGATTTATTAAGGATTAATTTAATTTAAGGATTAATTAAATTAATCAAGTTTGAATCAAACTTGTTTATGAATGGTTAATGATTGGATGATTTATATATCATTGAATGAGTTAATGATATTGGATGTTGTTGGATGGCATTGATTGATGGATGATGATATGTATATGCTATATCTGATTGTGATATATATGCTGCTTTGTGATATGTATAGATGCATGTGATAATAAATGCTTATCTATCTGTGTAGTATGATACATCCATTTATGTTAAGTGATATTTCTGAATATCTATTGTTTAAATCCCTTAAGTACAACTTAGACATTAAAATGGCGTTTGGTTTCGATGAGACCGGGATCGGGTTTCCATATTTGGAATCCGAAAACCACATCGATTCCAATTAAACGTTAGGTCGTTAATCCAAATGGAGCGAGTGAAGACTCGAGGTATAAGGGCTATACGTCAGTATAACTCTGTGGGTGATTCCGTAATGAGTTTGACGGAATAGTGCTTATAGATTCGAGATGGTGAATCAGAGTGCAAGGGCTATGGTCGTTGACTCTGAGGGTGATTCCAAAATGAGTGCAACGAGATAGTGCCTTCGGTTTCGTTCGAACCCGGAACGAACTTGTATGGATTGAATGCTTTCAGCACATCGTCAGGCGGACGATGAGCATTCTAAGATAATTGGTCCTATAAAGGTAATCGCAGCCTCAAGCCTCATCAACCGGGAATGGCTAAAACAGGGGAGGTGCAGCAAGGCTTCGTGGGTCGCGCCCACTGGAGGGCAAGATACATCCCTGTCTAGAGGTCCCTTTATATTTCGGCTGTGTGGGCAGTTGGTCTGCAGCCAACTGCGGGGTGGTCTTGTTCGGGACTGTTCAGTAAGGAATGGTCCCGGTCTTGTGTTGCAGGGGATGAAGGGAGTAATCCTCGGTACGGTGATCTAGGCCACGTACTGTGACGGGCGGTACCCCAGTAGCCCTGCCATTGTTGGAAACCCATTTTCCCTACGAGACCCTACGGTTTTGTTTGTATTACCCACTTTTGTGGCTAGTAGCTGGAATTTAATCATGTAACAATTTCGGCTATTTCATATTTATTTGAAAACCCTAGACACTATTATAATATCACTGGATTTCCTATCAAATGTTTTGGTTAGCGTAAGGTAAAAACTTTTCCATGTTTATGTGTGGGAAGTCTTACGTGATACCTTTTCTTTTCAAAGGTTTTTCTAAAGTTAAGCAATCTTAAACCGTTTACTCACACCAGACCCCTGTCTGACCCGAGTGTTTATTTTCTGTTTTATTAAACTCTTGGGTACTCATATTATATATTAGTAGTCAAGTGATTCAGGTTATCTCTTGACGAATTCTGGAGGAGCTTTGGAGCAGGAGGCTTCAGCGTGTAGATATATGGTTAGAGTTTCCGCTGTGTGTTTTTCTGTGTGTTGTCTTGTATTGTATTAGACAGAAATGTTATAACTGTCTAAATTGAGATGTTTAGTTGTGTACTCTGATGTATATAATACTATGTATATGTTCTATATTATATTTAAATCGTTCCGCTGTGAGATTCTGATGTGTTGTTTTCTCTTTCTTCTCTTTCTTTTCTTCTTCTATCCCTTTCTTTCTTAATTAGTGATGCGATTTTCCGGGAGTGGAATTTCGGGTCGCTACAGCTGGTATCAGAGCGTTAGGTTGAGTAAATACCTAGGCTCTGAAGTGGTGTCTATCTTGAGAGAGCGTACTTGTAATTTTTATATAAATATATATTTATATAACTACCTAATCTGTTGCGTTATCTGTTCGGATTTTCCAACATAGGCTATAAAGGTAGATAGGTAGAAGTGTGTGGAACACGACTACCACTTTTGGAAGTGGTTTATATGTTGTGGTTGGAGGTGTTTATCGAGATTGTAGACCTAATACTATCTCGAATAAGTTTTGTGCTTTGTAGAAGGATTTCTTTGAGTCCAAAGGAAGTCTTTTTCAAGGATTGGAGTATATTCTTGAAGTGTGAGGTTGATTTGCTCTTAAGTGAGCAGGGATTTCCTTGAGTTGAGTTGTCAGCTGAGCCGAAGCTAGTGGTGGTATCTTGATAGCTTCAAGAAGGAACAGCTGTGAGATGGGATGCAGTATCCATAGATGGTTCTGAAGATGTTTCTTTTTGAGCCGAGTTTCTTGAGGAGATGTTTACTCGTCTCAAGGATGTTTTAGAGGATTTGGGTGTTAGTTTTGAGTTTCAAGAAGCTTTTGGGTTAAGAAAGACCTTTGGTTTAGCTGTATCATTGAAGTGAAGTTGGAAGCAGTAGCGTGACCTGTTTCATCGATGATTCAGTAATTTTGGGATTCCGCTATCAGCAAACCGGGCAGATAGCAAAGGCTTATCCATTTCTTAGGGAAGCTCAGCAAAGAAGGATATTTGTTGGAAGTGATCTATCAGTTTTACTGGTAGGTGAGCTATTCTGGAAAGATTTATCTGGAATAGGGAAAGCTGTTCTAGTTGGTGAAGATAGTTCTTTGGGATCTGAATTGAGTAGGATCGCAAAAGTGACTTGCGATTAGTTTGGGAATCTTGGAGCATTCCTTGGTTTGATATTGAGGCATCTCAAGTAGAGGTGGAAGCTATGGAAGTAGTCGGAGGTTCTCTAGATGTTTTTGAGGAATTCAGAAGTCTACCTGAATCGGAGATTGAGATTTCTTATCGACTTGGATTTTCAGGAGTAGTATTGATGGTTCAATCTTATAGTGGGATGACTCTTGGAGCGAGAAGAGTTTGGAGAGGCAGCTCAGGATTCTTTGGATTGATCATCTTATTCTAAGTTGAGATTCTGTTGAGATGTTTTGACCAAGTGGAATGGTCAATAAGATTTTTATGAGTCGGATGAACCGTGTATAGTGAAAGATTGTGCTTGTGTTCTTCGATAGCGTTCTTTTCTGCTCTAGATCAGAGTTGTGCAGCGGAAGCGAGTTGGGAATTATTCTGGTATGGAGCAACCGGATGTTGCAGTAGTGGATTTCTACAGGAAATTCAAGTATGAAGGAATTTTCTGGATTTGGTAGGTAGGTTGTCAAGTACAACTGTTTGGCTATTCAGATAGGAGATATAGGTTTGAAGTCCATTGATGTTTGTGGTATAGAGTTGTATTTTGGATTTCAGCAAATTATTTTTGGAAGAGCCATTTTGTTGAGTAGGATCTGGAGATTTGATTTGAGTTGGTGTTGTTGTTTCATGGAGCAATCAGCAATGGTTAGGCTGATCAGGTATATTGGAGGTGACTCAGAGCATCTAAAGAATTGTGCAGTTAAGAACTGAGGAGATTTGGGATGTGCAATTAGAGTTTGGATATTGATTTGGTTTTATCCAATTAAAGGAGATATAAGGTTTGGTAAAATTGGAGAGTTGGCTCCGGAGGTATTTGGAGTTTATCTGTGATCTCTAGGGATTTGATTTTGATCTACAGGATTGAATTGCCAGTTTGGATAGCTGGAATTCATTGTATTTCACATATCTCTGAGAAATATGTGTATGATTCTTCGAGTGATAGAATCAGCAGTTCAGAAGGAATCTGGTAGTTGAGTTGGTTTTGAGTTAGTCTGATGGCTTGTTCAGATTTGAAGAATCAGATGAGGAAGTTCTTGGTTTTAGTAGTATAGTTACTTAAGGTTCTGTAGAGCGAGAGTTCCAGTATAGGTATCTGGAAACTCTAGATAATATTAAGGAGTTCTATTCAGAATTTTGTCGGAATAGATAAAATTGTTTGTTTGAATTGGTTGCTATGATTGATAATGTATGATTGATTATTTGATTGCTGATAGGAATTTAAATTCTTTAGCTGGGTTATTAAATTATCTTTGCTTTTAAATTTCGGGGACGAAATTCTTTTAAGGGGGGAGGAATGTGACGACCCGGAATTTTGAGCAATATCAATTTAATAATCTTTGTTAATAATTAAATTGATTTGATCATTTTACATTATAAATTGACAAGTTAAATTTATTTTAAAGATAAATGATAATAATTTGTTAATATCTATTAATATTATTTTTCTCACAATATGAATTGGCAAATTTAATTCTTTTAAAGGCTAATAATAATTTGATTTTGAATTATTTATTTTGGTAAATAAGAAGTTTTAATGTAATAAGACTTTGTATTCAAATTATAATATATATGAATGTATATATATTGTGATTTGATATTTGTTTTAAAATTTAATTTGGAAATTAATAAATTAATGTTAAAATACTGTTCTATTTGAAATGTGTATATATATTTGTATATATATATATATTTGAAATAGGAATTATTAATTTGAATTTAATAAGAGTTTTCAAACTTGAATATATTTAGTTTTGAATTTAAAATGTAAGTTACTTGCATGAATATTTTAAAAGATAAGTATGCATATTTTACATTCATATGAATATTACATATACATGTATATAAGGATTTAATAAATTGTTAAAAATAAAATAACATTTAAAAGAAAACATTAATAAAACATATAAATAATACTTATATAACACATGTAAGAATATTAATTTACATTAAAGACATTTGTAAATTAATAGGTATAGGTGTAAGTAAATTAGATCTTGAAGGTGACAAATGTCATTTTCTTTAATGACTAAATTTAAAATTAAATTGTAGATAAAGATAGTTTACTTTCAGCTGAAAATTTTTTATTCAAACTCAAAACTTTATACAAAAGAATTCCTCTACTCTCTTCTACAACAAAATAAATACAAATCTGAAAGGAACAAAGATAAAAATGCATGCAAATCAAAAAAAAAAGAAATCAGTAAGAAAAGAATGAATCTGGAAGTTCATGGCTGAAGATAAATTCAAATGCTGCAACAACAATTAATCAACATGCAAATTTATTCAAGCAATCCTGGATTAAAATCTTCAACATGCATACTGGAAATAAATCATCACTTCAACTTGCAAAGGGAATTGAAGCCTGGAACAAAAAGCTATTCTGTTTTCTGGAAAATTAACAGGTGAGTAAATGAAGTTTTTTTTAAAAACAGTTTAACCTTGGATTCAACTTATTATTGTGATCATATCATGTTGTTTATCTGATGCATTTAATTCAAATTAGATTTAAGTTTTTTTTTAAGCTTGGAAATAATGCAGTTCTGTCTTCTGCAAGATTCAAGTGAGTTAATAAATTTCTTAAAAAAAAACAGTTTAAACTTTGGATTCATCTTGATCTTATGATTGGTTAGTATGATGATTTATAGAATATTTGATTCAAAATTTAATGTATTGGGTATGTTTGTTTTGCCTGAGAGGTATACATATGTTCTATGTATAAACACAGTTTTCAATTTCATTATAAAACCAATAATCTAGTATTGAATCCATATTGACCTATGATGTATAAACAAAAGTTGTTTGTAATCAACTAACATATCATCTAAAAATATTTGTAAGCTTTAAATTTGAAGAACTAGTTGTAAAATCTCAGATTTACAGTAAAATGGAAATTGGGTCAAAAATTTTATGATTTAAATTTGGAGTTTTGATCTTATAACTAGATTACATACTTAAAATCATGATTTTTAGTGAGCATATCATAATTTTTAGGTTAGTTTTTAGTGAGAATTTAGGATTTATCTATTTTTGGGGTTTTTGCCAAATCACGGCAAATCACGGTGAATTGAACGTCGCCGTTGAACTCGAGGTTAGAGGGGACTTCAGTGAGCATGCGAAAAATACTTCATGAATTTTCTATTGATTGGGTTGGCCATGATTTGAGTAGTTAGGGTTTTGTTTGCTGCTGAAGCCGTTGATGTTCAATAGAGTGTTGCGTCATCATATTGCTTGCGGAGGTGTTCGCGTGCATGTCCGAAGGTTCAGGGAAGTGTGGGGAAGATTTTGTGGTGGTGGCGTGTTCTCCGGTGAAGGGGATGGTCGGAAGTGGGTTAGTTTCTGGTGGCTGTGGTTTTAGTTGATGGGTTCGAGTGATGAAATTTTGTTTGTCGATTGAATTTGTGTTTCTGGGTTGATCACTGTGATGAGGGGTGTGATCGTGACTCGATGAAGGTTGACTGGGTGATCGCCGTCGACCGGCGTGGTTGTGCACGTCGATGTGCACGACCGTGTACATCTGGGTAGGGGTTTAAGGTGGAAGAAGAGAAGATGGAAAGAAGACTCGATGATGGCATCGTGTTTTGTTGTGGGGTTCTCGAAGTAGGCTCCGCGTTCTTGATGAACAGACTCGAAGCAGAATTAAGTTAGGGTTACTCGGGTTTGGGTAGGGGATTTCTTGAGTATTCTGTTATTCAGGTTTTAGAATTTTATGTTTATGTTGTTAATGCAAAGAATATTTGTTTTTAGAAATAAAGTTTTAAAACAAAGATTGAACAAGTTTCAAATTTAATTTATTTCAAAGTTATGTTTTAAAAACAAGCTTATATATATTTCAAAATATGGGAGTTTTAAAATAGAATAAGTGGATTTGAAATAAAGTTTGTATTAACTTTATTAAATAAATTTAGAAAGGTTTTAAAGATTTAAAAGTTCAATTTTAAATAAGTTTAATTATAATTGATTTCAAAATGTTATGATTTAGAATTTGATAATCAATTGTAATAAAGATTATCTTTAATTATTTTGAATTTTTATTTAATTAAAGATAATTAAGTTTGGAAAGATAATTAAGATAATTAGATTTTTAACTAATGAAGGTTACTGGTTAATATAACAATTTAATTAAGACAATGTTTTCTTAATTAAGAGTTTAATAATATTAAAAGTTAAGAATCATTTAATTAATTTTAAATGATTTAGTTAAATAGTTAATTAAATAATAAATTTGTGATTAATTAAGATAATCACTTTGAATTAATATAATATAATTACTTAGGGAAGTAGTTAAAGTAATTAAGTGATTAATTACTAAAGGTAAAGGATAATTACTTTATGAAAAGTAATTAAGTAAATGTGATTAGGGAATAATCACTTTAGTTATTAATTAAAAGACTTAATTAATAATTGATTAAAGGTTTAAATTATTTGATTAATGATTGATTAATTAAAGAATTAAGAGTTATTAATTACATGTTAAAGTAATTAACTAAGAAAGAAATTTAATTAATGATGTAATCATTAATTAATGAAAATAATTAATTAATTGTAAATTAATAATTTAAGAATAATTTATAATTAAGTTTAATTACTAAATGTAATTAGAGTAATTAATCAAAGGTGATTAATTAAAAGTAATTAATTAAAAGTAATTAATCAAGTAAATTTAATTGAAGGTAATTAAGGAATAATTACCAGAATAATTAGAGGATAATTAATCAAGGATTGATTAATTTTGAAAGGTAATTAAGAGGGAATTACTGGGTATAATTTGGAATTAATTAATCAGGATGATTAATTAATATGGTAATTAAGTAATGATTACTTAAGTAATTAAGTGATAATTAATCAGGGAAGATTAATTGAAGTGGATAATCAAATGATGTTAATTAATTAATTTGTAATTAATTAATGAATAAGAAGTTGGATTGAGGATAATCCAAGTGATTTATTAAGGATTAATTTAATTTAAGGATTAATTAAATTAATCAAGTTTGAATCAAACTTGTTTATGAATGGTTAATGATTGGATGATTTATATATCATTGAATGAGTTAATGATATTGGATGTTGTTGGATGGCATTGATTGATGGATGATGATATGTATATGCTATATCTGATTGTGATATATATGCTGCTTTGTGATATGTATAGATGCATGTGATAATAAATGCTTATCTATCTGTGTAGTATGATACATCCATTTATGTTAAGTGATATTTCTGAATATCTATTGTTTAAATCCCTTAAGTACAACTTAGACATTAAAATGGCGTTTGGTTTCGATGAGACCGGGATCGGGTTTCCATATTTGGAATCCGAAAACCACATCGATTCCAATTAAACGTTAGGTCGTTAATCCAAATGGAGCGAGTGAAGACTCGAGGTATAAGGGCTATACGTCAGTATAACTCTGTGGGTGATTCCGTAATGAGTTTGACGGAACAGTGCTTATAGATTCGAGATCGTGAATCAGAGTGCAAGGGCTATGGTCGTTGACTCTGAGGGTGATTCCAAAATGAGTGCAACGAGATAGTGCCTTCGGTTTCGTTCGAACCCGGAACGAACTTGTATGGATTGAATGCTTTCAGCACATCGTCAGGCGGACGATGAGCATTCTAAGATAATTGGTCCTATAAAGGTAATCGCAGCCTCAAGCCTCATCAACCGGGAATGGCTAAAACAGGGGAGGTGCAGCAAGGCTTCGTGGGTCGCGCCCACTGGAGGGCAAGATACATCCCTGTCTAGAGGTCCCTTTATATTTCGGCTGTGTGGGCAGTTGGTCTGCAGCCAACTGCGGGGTGGTCTTGTTCGGGACTGTTCAGTAAGGAATGGTCCCGGTCTTGTGTTGCAGGGGATGAAGGGAGTAATCCTCGGTACGGTGATCTAGGCCACGTACTGTGACGGGCGGTACCCCAGTAGCCCTGCCATTGTTGGAAACCCATTTTCCCTACGAGACCCTACGGTTTTGTTTGTATTACCCACTTTTGTGGCTAGTAGCTGGAATTTAATCATGTAACAATTTCGGCTATTTCATATTTATTTGAAAACCCTAGACACTATTATAATATCACTGGATTTCCTATCAAATGTTTTGGTTAGCGTAAGGTAAAAACTTTTCCATGTTTATGTGTGGGAAGTCTTACGTGATACCTTTTCTTTTCAAAGGTTTTTCTAAAGTTAAGCAATCTTAAACCGTTTACTCACACCAGACCCCTGTCTGACCCGAGTGTTTATTTTCTGTTTTATTAAACTCTTGGGTACTCATATTATATATTAGTAGTCAAGTGATTCAGGTTATCTCTTGACGAATTCTGGAGGAGCTTTGGAGCAGGAGGCTTCAGCGTGTAGATATATGGTTAGAGTTTCCGCTGTGTGTTTTTCTGTGTGTTGTCTTGTATTGTATTAGACAGAAATGTTATAACTGTCTAAATTGAGATGTTTAGTTGTGTACTCTGATGTATATAATACTATGTATATGTTCTATATTATATTTAAATCGTTCCGCTGTGAGATTCTGATGTGTTGTTTTCTCTTTCTTCTCTTTCTTTTCTTCTTCTATCCCTTTCTTTCTTAATTAGTGATGCGATTTTCCGGGAGTGGAATTTCGGGTCGCTACATAACCTCATTTTCAGCATTAACAGAACTTCTTTTATAATTCCATTTATTTCGATTTATAAAATATATATTTTATAAATCTCATCTATAAACCATTTATACTTATTCGAAAATATCAAGTAAAATGCCAAAATCCGATTTATAAGTTAATTTCTTCTAAATGTTTTATTTTACAAAAATCTATTCATTTTATAATTTCACAATTCATAAATCTATAAATTTTATTCACTTGTGAAATCCATTTATACTTCATTTTAACACTTGTAAAAACTCGTTTTATAATTCCTATATTTTTATTTATAAATATTAATCTTAGAAATCTTTTATATAAACCGTTTATAATGGTTCAAAAATCTCAATTTAAATAAACCAATCCTCTTAATAATTTACAAAACGTTATTTAAAATTTATATAACTCCAAAAACATACTTAAGTACTATTTTCCAAAAATATAACTTTTATAACAGTAATTATAATGTATATTTATTTTAACAATTCAAAATTTAATAAAACGTATACTTTCAAAAATCACTTTAAAATTCTTTTAAAATCAAAATCATTATTTTAAAACTTCAAAAATGGATCCGATGATGCAACAGCACCAAATAGTCAATCACGACATCCAAATATCATATATCGATATGATAATCAACAAACATCACAATATCTGTAATCAAATAAATACTGGTGAGGAATCCAGTTGGATCCCTCCAACCTGTTTCCCTGCATCCAAAGATGTTAGCACAATACCAATTCTGTTCCAATACGGAATATCGCGGTATATAGGATTTATAAAATATTATCCGCTATTATGCGGCGCAATAGGGTCTCGTCCGCTATATAATGTGGGAAAATCAACTCGAAGTATATATATAATACCAATTCCAATCTAGGTGGAATTATCGCGGTATACGTTTTTAATAAATAACCTCCGCTTACTAACGGCGCATAATGTCTATTTTAACCATCAATAGGTAACAATCATCATTCAAACATACAATCAAGAAATTTTAAATATAACTATTTAAAATTTAAATCGAAACAATTCGATTGAGTGAGAAGTTCTCACCTTGATTTCATTTCCGTTCCAGTGTTTTATTTCGAATAAAATTAAACACGCGTTTAATTTTACCCGAAATTCTCACTAACTCCAAATGACTCCAATCCAATTTCGTAGCGTAGTGCTCCTCCAAACGAACCCAACGCAACTTGTTTTGTGCATTTTCGACCTCGTAGCAAAAAGTTATACTTGTTTAAAGTTTACACGAATTATAAATATAATAAATTACAATTTCTTTATTTATTTTTTACCCTAAACAATCAGGGCCGCTCGTTCCAGCTTGATGCAATCTCAGCCATTCGCCTTTTCTTCTCCCCCTCCAGGAAAACGCGACCGACAAACCCACCCAAGCTGCCGTTTTAACCTAATCAACGCAACCACCATACACTGTTTGACGACGATCAGAACCCATGGTTTCGAAGCCCACGCCTTGCCGCACCATCCCCAAGAACGCGCGTGAGCTCGGCCTTGGCATGGCCGTGAATTTTTCGTGCAAACTGAAGATGAACGTGGCCCCACAGCGACCACTACGACGATCTTCAAGTTGACCCACCGTATGGATCTAAAGTACTCAACGAGTGCTACAACATTGTAGTTGAACACTTTTCGTAATTGCTTACGGATTGAGAGAGATTGAGGAGAAAAGAAATGAAAATTCTGGCCGTTGATTATATTAGCCGGCGGCTAGGGTTAGAAACCCTAGTTTCTTCTTGTTTTGTGAAAAATGAGAAAATAGGGGGCTTTTATAGAAAAATAGCCAAAACACTATTCATTTTCAATTTTTCGAACTCCAAATCTCACACGGTGACCGGCGTTTATAGGGTTTATCCCACGTTCCGAACACAATTGAACGTGTTTCGAAGGCCAATTCGATCATCTGTGTGAGTTACAGCAATAAACGATCGATTTTAAATTAAATCGATTAAACGAATTTTTATGCGTTTTGGCTCGCCCCGGACAAACGGTAAATCCGATTGACACGAAATTTGAAATCTTACAATAATATCACATTACAGATTTGATGAAACTAGTTTCGTCGAAATCCGAGACCGTTTGAAAAATGACTATTTTAACTCGTCAATTAAATATTAAAATATTCAATTTTCACAAATTAACTTTTAATTCGATTCTAAAGTTCCATAACATCATTCTAACTCCAATATGATAAAATAAAATTTTACAAATCATTTTCAATCATATTAAACCCAATTTCCAATTATTTCTGTATTTTCAACCATTAAATTATCGATTTGATTATTCAATTAAATCCAATTATTCGAAATAAAATTTATTCGACTGTTTAATTTCACTTATTAATATTTAAAATCAATTAAATATACAAATTTTAATTAACAGAAATTCTGGGTCGTTACACGTTCCTTAATTAATTATTAATTAACCCTTAACTTGTTACCCATTTATCACCTTTATTAATTAATTATCCTTTAATTAATTTATCACATTAATTAATTACCCTTAATTATTAAAATAAATGATTATTCTTAATCACTTAATCATCGTTAACCATAAATTAACTAGCAATTAATTTACCTTAATTAATTACCATAATAAATTAGAAATTAATCCACCTTTAATTATTAATTTATTTATTAGCCTTTAATTCTTTAATTAATTAAGTGTTAACTGTAACTTAATTAATTCCTAATTATTTGATTAAATTAATTCCTAATCATTAATTAAAATCTTAACTTATCTAATTAATGATCTTAATTTCAAATTAATTAATCTTAATTAATTAACTTCAACCTTAATTAATTAATTGAAATCCTTAACCATTTAATTAATTAATTATCCATTTTAATTTACCTTATTAATTTAATTTATCACAAATCATTAAGTCTTTATTAAAACATTTCCTTATTAATAATAATTTCCATCCAAAACACATTTGAAACATTTAACTTTCTACTTTCGAATTTCATTTCAAATTTAAAATTTAACATGAAAACAATTTTACTTTAACAAAGTTTAAAACCATTAACAAACTTAATTGTTTTGAAAAACCTTCATTTTCAAAGTCTTTAATTACACTTTCTACTCAATTTATCAAAAAAAAAAAAAATTAGAAATTCCTTTAGCCAATCCAGTAAAATTTAAAACTGAAATATAACAATCCCAGGCAGACCCGAGTGAAAATCCGAGCCAATCCCCTACATACACGAGCCTTGCTTCGGTTTTTCCCACAAATTTACTCGAGTGACCCAAAACTTCCATTTTAAAAAATTTCCTAAATTTATTTTCTTCTACACGGTGCTTTAATATTTTACTCGAGTGATAACTCGAGCTCAAAACCTTCACGTACGATACCTACTTCGAGTCAACCCTTATTCCTGCACGCCTGAACTCAATTTCCTTTCTTCTTCTTCCCCAAATTCATCGTCCAACGTATACACACGGATACTCATTCAGGTGCACAAACAACCCTGCTGTCACCGATGAACGTTGCGACCGCCCACGAGTCAGACTTGACCTCGACAACAAACTCCATTGTCCAGATCGATGAAATAACAGTGAACACGAATTCGAGTTGAATAGCGAAATATTGGAAACACATCCATCGAAAATTCTTCCTCGTTCTCGTTCCGGCGCCTCAGTTCACCAGCGACCAAGAAACTTTGGTCAAACCTCCGCCGACCTCCCATGCTGCCTTTCCCCAAATCCCATACACTCCGATCATCCAGAGGCATCGCGGTGACCCTACAAATTCAAGCAACCCAAAAACTGATTCGAAACCCTATTCTGCCTTTACGTCGCCGCCTCGACCAATTATAAATGCTTCGAGCATTTTTCCTAGGTTCATCGGTCTCTAAGCTATCATCAATACAAAGTACAACCTTAGAATCATCGGCGATCATCAGAGATCGGCGAAAATGTCAATCTCGTTCATCTTATATTTTCTCACAATTTAATAAATTAAAAATCTTGAAATGATATTCAAAAATGATTATTTTGAAATGCGAATATGTTCATATAATTGAAAATAGAAATTAGATCATTTGATTTTCCACTTTATGTTGATTATGACTGTAAATCTTCCAATTTTCAAAATATTTGCTCACCAATATACTTATAATTATTTTTAATTTCTGCATTACATTATCATGATCACTTTCATTTAAAGATCGAATTCTAAAATCAATCTAATGTGAGGATTTGGATTTTTTTTTAGGCTTCAAAACATGTCAGGAATAACAGAGGTATGTGCCTGTATGCAGTCCCATATATATTTATGTATATATATGATATTTAGATCCTTTCAATATATTTCACAACATCATAAATTCCATCCATCATCATAGAACATAGATAAAAAAAAATTGGTTTTAAAAGTCTGCTCACCTGTTATTGAAGAGGACAGAGAACAGATTTGGAAAACCGGGAAAATGCAGAGCTTTTGAAAACTGTTTCTAAAACTTGCATTTGATTTTGTTTTTCTGATCTTGAAGCTTAAAAGTTGCATTTGATTTCTGATTAAACTTTTGGTGAGAGGATTCTAGGTTGCAGCTTGTTGAACTTATTGCAGTTTTGTTTTTCTTTTATTTTCGTTTTTGACTTGAGTTTGATTTCCAGATTTTTTTGATCAAGCTTTGATTTTTTTTGAACTTGCTTCAGTTTTACTGATGATTCAATTTCCAGGTTTTGATCTATTTTTTCTAAAATCTGCTTTTTGATCCCAGGTTGAAGTTTGAGAAAACATGCATTTGTTGAAGTTTTGGTTTTGCTACCGATTTTGATTTTGTTTCAGCTTTTGAATTGAAGAAGAAAATAGACAGTTTTCTTACTATCTTCTATTATGTATTTCTGATTTAAATTAAAAGAAAATTTCAACTTGCCACTTGTTAATTTAAGCCTTAATGTTTTTTTACACTTGGTCATACATGTTTTAAAACTATTTACACTTGTTAAAATGGGTACTTTTTATGTTTTTAACCTTGTTTTATTTTAATTTACAACTTTGTTTACATATTTAAATTTATGTTAAAATACCTTTATTAATAGTTTACAAATGTTGAAACAATTATTTAATACCTTCTTATGTATTATTTATACTTATACAAATTAAAATTTGTAACCTTATTTTAAATTAATTCATGCTTTTGCATTTAAACTTTATTTTATTTGTATCTTATTTACAAATCATGTTTTAACTTAAATTATGAATTTATATCTTCACTCTATCATAATTATGTGATATGTAAATGTTCTTTTACATTTTTCATTCATGAATATACAACTATATTTTTTATATGTTCCAATGTTTTAAATCTTTTTATCAAATCTAATTTTATATTCAAATCTAATTTTACATTTTTAATTGAAATTCAAAATTTAATATATAATCAATTTGTACTTATAAATGAATAAATAATCAAATACTTTTTTTATAAATATATCTTTATATTCCATTTGATTTCAAATCAACATATTTTATTTAAAATCTCTTGATATATTTATTCATTCAAATTTTCAAATTAATTAGATTCAATATATTAACATTTAAACTTCAAATTCACATTTTCGAATTATATTTAAAATTAACATATATAAACAACTAATATTTATTTTGAAAAACTCTATTAAATTCACAAATTAATTTCAAAAATTAATTCAATTATCAAATTAGACTGGCTAAAATCCAGGGATGTTACATTTCCATTTAGAAATCAAGATGTTAGTGTGTTGCCTTCGCCCATATAAACCTCTTAACCATAATTTCAACACCTAATGCTTGGATGCGGTAAGCTTTTCGGCCCTATGATGATAAAGCACAGCAGTGGCAAAAATGTCAAAATTCCAACTTCATAATTGCATTAACGATTTGGTATAGCATTATATTTTAACACCGAAAAGGTCTCCACGTGTACACACAACCAATGGTGAAATCACTTTAGAACAAGGGGTCAACTAACCCCCTCCGAAGAAGGGAGGAGAACTTGATGTAGGGATATTGTCAACCTGGGCAAGCAAAAATAAAGTTAAGCACGAAATGTCAGTTGTTGGCTTAACTATGGAAAGAAGTTCAGGTAGACAATGATAGGTGTTAGCTCGAAAATTGGTCACTAACACCCAAATGTAAATAAAAGCACCAACTAACAGTCAATGATAACAGATGGAGTATATATAGAGAAAAATAATATGGAGAACAATTAAAATGAAAGCAGTAAAAAACAACAAGTTTTATAGTGGTTCGGCTAACTTCGGCCTACGTCCACTCTAGAAGTTTCCTTTTTATTGATGTTCGAATCAATTATAGTTACAAAGTGGTAGACTAGCCTTAGTTTTAGGAAATAAAAAGTTAGAGAGCAGAAGAGAAGAAGAAGCCCCTCTTCTGAACTCCTACACGCTGTATTTATAGACATGTCCAGAAAGTTGTTGGGCTCTCTGAATAACCGGGGCCCATCAAGGCCGAGCGAGGTGAGGTGCACCGAGCAAGGTGAGGTGCACCGAGCGAGGTGAGGTGCACCGAGCGAGGTGAGGTACGCCGAACGAGGTGACCATGCCGAACAGCACTCATATGTCGATCAAGGAGTTCATGCCGAACGACATTCGTATGCCGAACGAGTTGCTCATGCCGAACGATCCATCATGCCGAACGTCCCATAATGCCGAACGATCCATCGTGCTGAACGATCCACCATGCCGAACGATCTATCATTTCGAGCAACCCATCATGTTGAACGATCCATCATGCCGAACGACCCATTATGCCGAACGATCCATCATGCCGAACGATCTATCATTACGAATACCCCATCATGTCGAACGATCCATCATGCCGAACGACCCATTATGCCGAACGATCCACCATGCCGAACGATCTATCATTCCGAACGACCCATCACGTCGAACGATCCATCATGTCGAACCGTACTTCCAAAACCGAAACACCTCACCAATGCCGAGCGGCATGATCTTATCATAATGCCGAACGACTTCTAACTTTTAGACCGAACCAAATTTCCTAGACCCAAATTATAGTCGATCCATCATTGTCCAATCCAATTTCCATCTTCGAAGCGCGTTGCGTCATCCATCCATCCCGTTGAATAACTCCATTGTACACCAACCTCAACGAACGAGCAATCGATAATGTTAAATCTTTCTGTCCATGGCCTTGCTAAAAAGGTGGGTTAACAATAGGCAAGTTAGCAAATGAGGTACATGACGTGGATCAATGGAATGGACGGGCTGAAACAACAATTTTCCAAATAAAATTCGTGTTTATTCTATTTTATTGATTTTATTTTATTGAAAAAAAATGCAAAAATTAGCTAAAAGAGAAAGAAATTTAGGATTATAAACCGTAATTTTCAAACAGTAACCAGAATATCTCGAATATAAATACTTTCAAATACACAAAACTATCCACAACAAATTTTTCCAACGCTTGTATTTTGGATATCAGGAAATATCTGCTTCGTTCTGGTTACAGACACAAAGTAGATATAACCATGCATTTTCAAATATTTGATCGCTCTGGATACAGACAGGATATGCAAATATGGATATGAATTTTGAAATATCAGTTGATACGGATTCGGATGCAAGTTTTGATTTTCGGATACGGGATACTAGTATAATATCCAACTCTGTTTGGATTAACAACCCTACCGATTCTCATATTCTCCAGTGATGTACGTTCCTCTTTTCATTGCTAGGTACAAATATGTTTTCAACGATGTTAACAGCACCGTGAACGATCTGCTTGAATTTATTGTGCTTAATTGTAGAGCTAACACATCATTGACTACTACTTAGTTGTAGATCAATAGTTATAACCCATGAGTATACCTTACATTTATAAGTTGAGCTACAAGAATAATTGTATTGATTTCAGAACTATATGCATAGCAGAAGCAAACGATAAACTATAATAGCTACATACATCTTCCATGCCAACAGCATTAGTTGATCACCCAGCAGCAGTGGTCAGATGAAACTAAATTTAAAATAGAACAATAAAAAAACTTATAATTAAAAATTATAATACATACAGTCAACACGTTTTTTTTACAATCAATTGTTATGTCCAATTGAAACTCCATTTTGCAACTATGGTCTATGGTTTATTTTAATGTTTGAATCTCCATTAAATGCATAAAAGTTGCATTGGCAATCAAACTGCACATAGTGTATTATTAATCACAAGCAAGAAAAAGGTACCCCTCCAATTAAAATTAATAAACCATGGCTCAACTTCTGAACATGCAAATTCAAACAAAGACTGGTGATCCATCTCTACTAGCATCCAGTAAACATATTGCCAGTCTTTCTCTTTCAAAGAAAAAGTTGACCATTATTTACAGGAGAAAGAGGGAGTAAGAGGTCAAATACTCATATTGCATGCTCTGATAGCCAAATTACTGAACCTATACCCCAACCACGGACAATAGTAGTTCCACTTGAAGTTGATATACGTACAAAGGTCTATGTTCACTGACGAATTTAAATTCGGTGCTGCATCTTTCTACATATCAGGTATGTTTTTTTTTTTTAGTTTATTTATTGTGTATAGATATGTAGAGAATGCGCGCGCACACCTGTTATGTGATATGGTTTTAGGTGGAGGAAGAGGACCTAGTATTTGGGACACTTTCACACACCAATGGCCTCATATGCTAAACAAATGATGTTAACAAATAATTTGAAGCCTCATAAAATCGGAATAATAACTTTTCAAAAATATTCCTGTTTAATGATAACTACTAATTCTAGCAACATATGCGTATTAGATGTTATTGGTACTTTTTCATTGTTCAGAGCATAAAGGTATCAGTAATCGTTGTACAGATAAAATCGAGGACATGAATATTGGAGATGCTGCTGCGAATTCGTACCATGGATACAATGTAAGTAACTAAAATCAGAAAAATATGGTGTACTGACATGTCCATATAAAACACGTAATGGAGAAAGTTATGATTGTCAAATGTTTGCAGGATGATGTAAATATGATGAAGGAGATTGGAGTTGATTCATACCGTTTCTCAATCTCCTAGTCAAGAATTTTGCCAGGTTAAAACCAATCCACTTTATTTTAAGTGAACCTGCAAAAATGAACAATAAAAATGATGCTTATTTAACCAAAAAAAGAAAAAGAAAAAAAAGGAACACAAATTTGAAGCTCATGTGTCACAGCAGCGACACAAAATTCTAATTTGACAACAATCTTATATTACAACAATCTTATAAACAAGCTAATAAAGAATGGTGAGTGCTAGAAAATGTAAGTATGGTTCAAAATAGATATGTAATTCACATTCTAGGTATAACGCCATATGTTACACTCTTCCATTGGGAGGTCCCACATGCTTTGGAAGATGAATACAGCGGTTTACTTTGCAGAAAGATCGTGTAAGAATTTAATTCACATGGAGCACATTAACTTATCTTAATCTCCGTTGTTATATAGTCCTCATTTAGAGTAGTACAAGAAAAGAAAAATGAACCTGTTTCATATACTTCATTAAAATATACCCATCAACCTTTAACTAAAGATCATAGATTCAACACAGTGCTACAAAGTAAGATGTGTTGTAATATTTTTCATAGACTATGGCCAAATTTTCTTCTAAGAATTTGGGGATAGTGTCAAAAATTGGATTACACTGAACGAGCCATGATCATTCAGTACCTTAGGCTATTCAGTTGGTGTGCGTACAGCTTTCCTGAATGTCCTCTTGGAACTTTTCTCACTGAACCTTACATTGTTGCTCACTTCCAGGCAATTTTTCTCTAAGTTAAAGAATTATATTCTCGACTAGAAGTTGATACATCAATAGATAACCAAGAGTCCGTTTGGCAACAAACTTCTTAAAAAGAGTCTCAACTAGTAACTGTTAGGTAGTTTTAAATGTTTAAGTTATAGGTAGAAGTGTGTGGATGTGATTTGGATTTTAAGTTAAAATAAACAAAATAACTTGGTCAAAACTACTCATGAAATTTGTTCATAACTTCAAAAAAAAAAAAGGTTGCTTCTCACGTTTTTACTTCCAAGTGACTTTTGTAAACTACTTACAAGAAGTTGTCAAACAATAAAATTGGATTAAATTACTTAAAAGTAGTTTTGATAACTTATAAGTAGGTGTCAAACATGCGTTAAATAAAATAATTAAATAAAATAATCTTTCTTATATTTTTAGCTTTTGGAAATGATGTGCTACAAGGGATCAATAAATGGGAGATGGTGTTAGAGATCCTTCGAATTAAGATATAGAATTAAAGTCCCACATTGGAAAAAATAAAAGTGTTGTACATATTTATATATCATTTCTCATCAATCAATATTGGCTCTTCAAGTTAGATAATTTTGTACGAATGGAGAGGATCTATATGACCATACTTTAACATACACGCAAAATAATTGTTGCTGAATTTCCAACAGACATGACTATTGCAAATAGTGTTGCAAATAACTGCTTGGTTCAAAGTACAGACACGGTACTGATTACATTCTCACTCCTTTTTCCAATCATCTTCTTCCTCTTTGTTCTGTTCTTAAAACCAACCAAATCTCATACCACAGAGTTATCATACTCATCACAATCTCCTACAAAACACCATCTGTTGTATCTTGAAAGACTCAAAAAGTCTTAAGGAAATTGTTAGGCAAACCTCTCAGACGAAATTTCCTATAATCGGTTAGATCGTTTTGTTTATAATATTTCTGCATTACATTGTCTTTTGTTGTATCAAATCTTTTGTACAACATTGTTATCACTGCACTCTTATAATTGTGTTTGTGCGTCTTTGTGCACAAAATATGTGCATCTGTGAGCATTGATTATCGCTATTTATTACTATTTCTGTAATTAAGAATTTACATCTTAAGACTTTTTAGTTTTTACTGAAACAGAAATGACAACAATTGAGTTATCAACAAAAAATGCTGCTCACAATAGAGCTGATCCAATTCAAAAGAAATGGTGATGATTTTCAAACTTGGCAAAATCAAATGTTGTTCTATCTAACTACGTTAGGTCTGCAAAGGTATATCGAAGAGGAAAAACATGTGCCAAAATTAGACGAAACAAAAGAAACACACAAGGATGTGTTTCAAGCTGTTGATGCATGGAAAGATTCGGATTTTCTATGCAAGAATTACATTCTAAACTATTAGAACAAGATGTTGTACAAAGTGTATCAGTCTCATCAGACAACAAAGGCTCTCGAGGATGCACTAGCCGCAAAATACAAGACATGAAATGTCAGTCTGAAGAAATTCATTGTAGACAAATTCATGGACTAGAAGATGATAGACTCCAAACCTTTGACTACTCAACTACATGAACTACAAATTATCGTTCATAAACTTGAATCAGAAGGCCATAAAGTTGAAGATTTATTATTGGTTGAAGAAATAACAGGAAAGCTGCCTCCATCATGGAGATACTACCTCAACTATCTGAAGCATAAAAAGAAGAAGATTTCTTTACAATACCTCGTCGTTAGATAGAAGATAGATGCAGGAAACCGCAAGATTACACAATAAAGAATGAGCAGGCATTTGTTACGGAATGGTCAAAAAAGAAAGGACAATTCAACAAAAAAAAGGAAGAATTTCTCACAGAAGAGGGAAGCGCCAGAAAAGAAATTCAACGAAAATAAGCAATCCAAGAAATTTAATGGCAACTATTGGGTTTGTGGCAAGACGAGACACACCGCTAAAGATACAAACACAAGAAGGAGAACAATTTAGAGGCAAATATGGTGGACAGCATTGAAGTGGATGAGCTAACTTTTCTGGAGTTGTAACAGAATGCAATTTGGTTCAGAATCCTACACGGTGGTGGCTTTGACACATGTGCTACTTGACATGTATGTTCTGATAAATCCATGTTTTTCACTTACAACAAACTCGATCAGAGAGAAAAACTCTACATGGATAATTCTGCGGTTTACATGATTGAGGTCACCTCTGGAAAAACTGTTACATTGAATGATGTGCTTCGTGTTTCATACATCCGCAAAAACCTAATCTCTGAATCTGTACCGTCAAAGAAGTGATTCTGAATGATATTTGAGTCAGACAATATGGTTCTGTCTGAGGCTGAAATTTATATAGAAATATGATATTTATGTAATGGCATGTTTAAGACAAATGTAGCCGTAGTTGGTGAAAATAATATGTATTCTGATTATGAAATAAAAAAAATTGAAGTTTATTATTTGGTTGTGCATGAAACTTTATTACGGCATAAAAGATTAAGACACATAAATTTTCGAAAAATGAAAAAACTTGCGAACCTTCGATTAATTCCAAAATTTCAAGTAGATAAAAATACAAATGTGAGACATGTGTAAAAGCGAAAATGGTCAAAAAACCATCATACTATTAATGGGAGTACTGAACCATTGAAAATAGTTCATACTGACTTATGTGATTTCAAATCATTGCCTACTAGAGGTGGAAAAAAAATTATTTTACCATATTCATTGATGATTATACATGGTATTACTATGTATATCTTTTGTATAAAATACAAAGCTGCAGTAGTAAATCAACTTAGCAAAAAGATCAAGATATTGAGATCAGATCGAGATGGAAAGTATGAATCACTGTGCAGAAAGTGGAATGATTCATCAAAGAATAGCCTCGTATTCACCACAGCAAAAAGACATTGTTGAGAGAAAGAATAGAATGCTAAAAAATATGGTTAACACTTGGGTTGCCAATGAACTTGTGGGGGGAAGCTCTAAATATGTTTAATCACATTCTAAATATTGTTTCACACAACAAAACGGGAACAATTCCACATGTGTTATGGAAAGGACACCTACCAATTTTCAAATACCTCACAGTGTTGGGGTGCTTGGCAAAACTTTCAGTTCCCCCTTTCGAGAAAGTCAAACTTGGACCAAAAACTGTTGAGTGTTACAATCTAGAACCCGCCGAAAATTGTAGCGCAGATAGATTTTTAGTTTTCAAGTCTGATATAAATGACATCAGTATAAATGCAATCATGAAGTCTGGAGATGCCTCATTTTTTGAACGTGTTTCCGCACAAAAAATAATTGAACATTCATCCCTAAAAGGACAAGAGAGGAAAGGGATAAATTACACGAAGATGAAACTCATCTTGAAAAGGATGAAATTAACCAAGAAAAAGCATAAGGGCAAAAACTTCCAAGTCTTTTGGCTCAAAATTCTTAACCTACATGTTAGAACAAGAACCTCAAACTTATAAAGAGACAATGTCATCTTTAGAATCTTCATGTTGGAAAAAAACAATTAAAAGTGAGATTGATTCTATTCTAAGAAATAAAACTTGAGAATTAATTGACCTTCCACCTGGAATAAAACCAATTGGTTGTAAATGTACCTTCAAGAAGAAGATGAAACCAAATGGCAGAATCAAAAAATATAAAGCCAAATTGGTAACCAAAGGATATCGCCAAAAATAAGATATAGACTTCTTTGATACTTGTTCCCTAGTTACATGAATAACGTCTATAAGAATGCTAATAGCGATTTCATCCATCTATAATCTAGAAATTCATCAAATAGATGTAAAAATAGCATTATTAAATGGAGATCTCGATGAGGAGATTTACATGAAGCAATCTGAATGACTTATTTTCAAGGAAAATGAGAACAAATTCTGTAGATTAGTCAAATCATTATACGGACTCAAACAAGCTCCGAAACAATGGCATGAAAAGTTTGATAGTGTCACGATGAAAAATAATTTTCGTATAAATGAATGTCATAAATGTGTTTATAACAAACAAGTTGGACAATCAAATGTGATGATTTGTCTATATATGGACGCTATGCTAATCTTTGGTCCCAACATTAAAGTTATAGAGACGATAAAGAAAATGTTAATCAACAATTTCGATATAAAAGATTTAGGAGTTGCAAATGTTATTTTGGGAATTAAAATAATAAAAATATATAATGGAATTGAATTATCTCAGTCACACTATAGAAGATGTGATTGAAAAATTCCAAAATTATGGAATCAAAGGGGTAAGAACACATTTTAATCCATCGGAAGTACTGCACAAAAACACCAATGAGAGTGTAATACAACTGGAATAATCTCGTGTAATAGGATTTTTAATATATTTTATAAATTGCACAAGACCGGATATTGCGTATGCAGTAGGTCGACTAAACAGACATACAAGTTACCTAGGGAAAGAACAAAGGAAAGCACTAATGAGAGTGTTGAGATATTTGAAGAATACCATAAATTTTTCGTTACATTATGCAATGTATTCTATCGTCTTAGAAGGATACGGTGACGCAAACTAGATTTCAGATTCAGATGAATCCAAATCAACAAGTGGTTATGTCTTTACCCTCGCTGGAGCAGCAGTGTCATGGAGATTTACTAAACAAACATGCATAACTTGATCCACTATGGAATCTGAGTTTATCGCATTAGATAAAGCATGTGAAAAAGCATAACGCTTGGTCAATTTTTAGAGGATATTCCATTTTGACCTAAACCTTTAACGCTTATATGTGTTTACTGCGATAATCAATCAGCGTGAAGTAGAGCGCAAAACTTTGTGCATAATGAAAAATCACGACACATTCGTCGATGTCGTAACACGGTTAGGCAGTTACTCTCAAATAGAACTATTTCCATTGATTATGCAAGAACTATGATAACCTGGCGAATCCATTTACTAAAGATTTGTCAAGATAAATAATTGACTGCACATCGAGGGTAATGAGTTTAAAAGGCTAAACCAAAAAGAGTCAACTTATATGAAAACATATCCTATCGACTGGAGATCTCATGGACTAAGATCAATAGGCAAATCATTTCCGAGTAATTCAAGAAGTTATTCATTTGTCTTGACTTAGTCCTACTCCATTGTTATGGTGCACAATAAAATGCATACCTATAGAAGTATTAAAAAGGTTAAGTTGTGTTTTTAATGATGTCCATAAAAGTGGAGTATAGGTAGGATACTCTTTATGGAAATGTGATCTGAGTCGGCTCCATGAGAATTTTAAGGCTTAAATTCTCTGAATACACTCATAGAATCAAGTTTTGCTCAGGACCAAATGAATACAACCAATAGATTGGATGTGGAAGAAAACAATGCTTTGTAAAACTTATTGTCCAGTTATACATCAACGGCTGACGGTTTAAGATGAAATAATTCACCGATTAGCCAAGTATATCCGATAAGTTTTAACTAGAAAAAGTTTAAAGTGAAATATCTACTTATCCTAAATATAGCATTTTTTTCATATGTGATATGTGATATTCCCCTTTGTGTATGGAAGACATACATCGTCATTAATGTTGGGGATTGCTAGAGATCCTTTGAATGAAGATATAGAATCAAAGTCTCACATTGGCAAAAATAAAAGATGAAACAATAGTGGGAAACGACTGTTGCAAATAGCTATTGCAAAATGACCGTTGCGAAATTTCCAATAGACATGACTATTGCAAATAGCGTTGCAAATTACCAATGGACTTGACCGTTGCAAATAACTGCTCGGGTCAAACGAAAACCTTTCGAAGAGGCATGACCATTTGAGAAGAAGACTATAAAAGGGAAGAATACTGATCACATTATCACTCCTTTTTCCACTCGTCTTTTTCCTCCTTGTTATGTTCTCAAAACCAACCAAACATCATATCATAGAGGTATCATGCTCATCTCAATCTCGTGCGGATCATCGTCTATTGTATCGTGGAAGACTCAAAATAAAGTCTTAAGGAAATTGTTACGGTAAACCTCAAACGAAATTTCCTTATAATAAGTTAGATTGTTTTGTTTATACTATTTTTGTACTGCATTGTCTTATGTTTTATCACTTCACCTTCTCCTTTCTACTCCATTGTTATCATTGCACTCTTGTAACCGTGTTTGTGCATCTTTGTGCATGAAATCCTTGCATCCGTGAGCACTAATTATCGTTGTTTGCTACTATTTTTGTAATTAAGAACTTACAGATAGAATTCATAATAACTTATATAAAATTACGCTTAAATAGAATCCGTGGGTTATAGGTGTCATAAGTCGAAGTGGACAGACATGACTCAATCATTTCAAGAGTTTATCAGTCCACCGGGTTCTTCTCAGTATAGTTCAAAAAAAATATGCATTATTTAAAATATGCAAGCTTGTTCTCACATGTCGAACCTTTTTATTTTAAGCCTAAACAAAGAGGAGAGATCGGAATCCGTCTATTTCGCATGTGGTATAAGCCATATTCAGATTCAATAGCAGATAAAGGAGCAGCGCTGACGGCAATGGAATTGGTGCTTGGATGGTCAGTCCGCAATAAAGAAGTAAAGAACGCTTGTAATCATATATTTTTTAAAATTCATATTAAAATTATTGTGTGGACTTTAGGTATATGGAGCCAATAATGAATGGATAATATCCAGCCTGTATGAGAGATTTGGTCAGAGAAAGGCTTCCGGAATTCACTAAGAAGGAATCAGAGTTGATAAAAAGGATCATATGATTTTGTGGTGCTTAATTACTACACATCAAGATACGCAAAAGATGAACCAAATTCTACACCAATCTTAGCATCAGTGGCTCCAAACTGAATCAATTATGTATTATTCAATAGTTTGAGTGTTTTTACTTCGTAATATCTACTGTGATTCAAACAAAGCGTAAAACATGTGAAAATCAAATGCTATTGAATATTGATTCTAATTTGAGGAACATACACCATAGAGAAATGACCATTTTGTTTTTACTAACTATTTCATTTGTACCGCGTAGATGCTCATTTTGATTCCTCTTTTGTTTCAAACTAGTCATTTATTTTCACAAAGAATGGATATGCTGTACTAGTAGGTGATTTGGTAAATACAACAACCTCTATTATTAGACTAATTATGTTAAATCTTAAGGCCCGCTTGGTTCGAAAACGAGTTTTGTATCTTCCATTTTCAAACTAGTATTTAAATTGTTAAATAATGTCAATATAATCGAAAGCAATAAATGAAAATAATAAATAACAAGCGAAAAGGTTGTAAATTATTTTTAGACAACGGTGTTACTGGGAATATGCTACAAAAAGCAATCAGCATTTCAAAAAAGCAAAAAATTATGGCTGAATCATTTTAGTGAATGGAAGTGATCAATCAAAATCATTTTTCTAAAACAAACTGTGATGACCCGGAATTTTTATACAAAATCAATTTAATAATCTGAATTAAAAATTAAATTGATTTGATAATTTTGCTAATAAAGTTTGAATTAATTTAATAATCCAATAAAATAAATAGTTAAATTGATAGATTTTATCTTTTTAAATCTAATAAATTGTTTTCTATTTATAATGTATCTAGGATGTGTATTTATTGAAAATAGATATTGTTTTAATCTAATAAATAAATAAATCCTATTTTCTATAAAATATATATCTTTAATAAAAATTGGGAATTTTTATTTTTATTTAAAAGATAAACTTTTAAAAAGTTAATTAATAAATAAGATATGATTTTAAATTGATAAGATAAAAATTTAATTTGTTTAAATTAATTTATTTGATATTAAGTTTTTAAAGGTATATAAAAATAACAATATGATTTTAAATACCTAAGGTAAAATATTGGAATGATTTAAAATATGTTTAACTCTAGTTTAAATTTAAATAAATAACAATAAGGTTTATTTTGATTTCTTGAAAATATAGTTGGATAAAATAAACAATTTATTAATAAAGAAACAATTTCTTTTAATAAGTTATTTATGGTTATCAAATTTTGTTATTTTTAAAATATAATAATACATTGTTTTAACAAATAAATTTTTAATAAAAATAATTGTTTTTCAAAAATTTAATTGTGTAGTTATATTTGTAAATAAACTGGATTTCAAAATTTAATTTGAACTTGAATTCAAAACCTTTTAAAGTTTAAAGTATAAATATTTTTAATTTGTTTTGATTTTAAAATAATTGTATAAGCTTTATTTTATAAATTTAATTTGATTTATTCATTTTCAATTTTATCTACATGTAAATAAATGCATGTTAGCTAATTAATTAAATATATCTTATATTAAACTTCTAATTAAAATACAAGTTAACTAAATTATAGCTTATTAACATTAAAAACAAGTGTAAACTTTTTAGAAAACTTAAATTAACATGTGTTAAAATAATAAACAAAGTAAGTGACAAGTGCTAATTTCTTTTACAAGTGTCAAGATTTAATTTAGCGTTTTCTTTTACTTTTTTCAGTTTTTATACAAACAAATCCTCTTTCTTTTTTTCTTTTCTAAATCAACTTGAGAGCAAAGAGAATCTGAAATCATCCTCAAAGAAATCCTATAACAATTCTCAGTGAATTTCCAAAACCCTTCAACAAATTCTCAAAGCAATTCCTAAAAACTGTAATCAATTCACTCATATCAAAATTCAAAGCCTATCAGTTAACTTTCAAAGTAACCATGTAAATCTGAACTCCTGTAACCAAATGCAAAACAAAAACCAGAAATTTCAATCTAAAGCCTGCATCATTTAGCATCTGGAATGCAAGCAACTACAGTTTCAAATTAAAAAGAAGCAAGCATGCCGCTTTAAAAATAAGTTCCATGGGTGGCATTGCAGTTCATGGTGGTGGTTGCGGTGATGAGATTTTGCCAGTAGCCCTAGTTTAAATTAGGCCTCTTGTTTGAATCAGAACTACCTGTAGGTACGATCGAGTTGAACGGGGTTTTAGGGGTTGATAGTTTGGTCGTAGGTGAGTCTGTGGCCGGTGGTGGAAGATCTCCGGTGGTCGGAGGACGGGTGTTGAAGAGGTGACAGGTTTGGAATTGGTTTTGGCTTTCTGTTTCCGGGTTTGGGAATGCAACTCGAATTCAAATTCGAGTTGAATAGGAGTGAGGTGATGATCGTATGGGACTGTGAGGATGGTCGTTGATGATTGGAGGTCAATGGAGAAGGATGATGATGGCCGGAGGCACGGTGCACGTGCACCGTGCACTTTTTGGTCTGATGTTTTTCTGGGTATTGAAGTATTATTGAACTCGAGTATACTCGAGTGTTTGCTGTGTTTTGCCCGAAGAAAAGGGTCTGATGACTCGAAGCATTATTATGTTAGCTCCGGTATTTGTAGTATTACAGTTTTTCTGCAAAACTGTCTGTAGTTTTGAATTTAAGTCAAAATTTAAATGAATTTCAAGTTGTAGTGATAAGATTTAAACAAGTTTAAATCAGTAGTGTGTATTATAGTTTCAAATAGTTTTGAAATCTTATAAGTTTTTAAATTTAAAAGTCGTTTCCAGTTTTAAAAAAATAATAATAAAAAGAAGAAGAAAACCTGGCAGTTTTCTGAAAATTAAATTTCATTTTGAAATCTGAAAGCTAAATTAAAACAGCAGTTTGAATTTCAATTTTAAGTTCAGTTTTCTTAAGGCTTTTGAATCTTCAGGTTTTTAAAAAAATGGAATTTGAATTTTAAATAAAGATTTTGTAATCAAGGTTTAAATCAAAAAGTTTAATTCAAGTTTATTCAAATGATTAAATAAGGAATGGGTTCAAGTGTATTGAATTTAAAATCTGGATATTTGAATAAGTTTCAAATTTTTGAATGTTTCAAACAAGTTTAATTTAAATTGTTTGTTAGGGATAAATTTGTTTTCAAACAAATATTTAAGCTTGATTTCCTTTTGAATGAATACATTATAAAAAGTTTTTAAAAGGAAGTTAAGTGATTTGTTAACTTGAATTTGAAATTTAAATGGTAATGTACTTTAAACTAAATTAAGAAAATTAGTTAAAGACTTATCTTATATAAGTTTTAATTACAAGTAATAAATGTTATTTCCATTTATTTTGAAGGGATTATAAATGAAATTTAAATTGGTTAATGCTTAAATAAATATCATTTTGAATTTTAAATTAAAAATGAAACTTGAATTTAAATTTAAAAATGCAATGTTCTAAGTACACTTTAATATAAATGTAATTATTAATAAGGAATGGTTTATTTGAGAAAATTATTAAGATATTAAAATAATTAAATAAATAAGATAATTAAGGAATGACTTATTTATTTAATTTACAATTAATGATTTGAATTAATTAAAATTAGAGATTTATTAAGAAGTAAATAAGGAAAAGTAATTAAAGAAAGATGAATAGTTAATGAAGGTCATTAACTAAGAATTATTTAGTAATGAATTAATATGATTATTTTTTAATGATTAATTAGATTAATTAATTAATGATAATAAATTATGAAATTTATTTAAGTTTAATTACTAAAGAAAAATAATTAAGACATTAATTACTTAATGTAATTAATGGAGTTTATTGAGATTGGTTTAAATTAATTAATTAAGTTTAATTACTTTTAAACATTGGATTTGATAATGATTACTTGATGTAATTAATGAAGTAAAATTACTCAGTGAAGAAATTATAGATAATTACTGGATGTAATTAGTGGATGATATTGGGATTGTGAATATAATTTGGATTAAATTATTTTGTGTAATTAATCAAGGGATTAATTAAAGGAATTAATTTAAGAAGTAATTAATTTGATAAGTAATTAAGGGTAGTTAATTACAGATTGAGATTAATCAAAGGTGATTAATAATTATATTTTAAGTAAGATTAATTACTGAGGTAATTAATTAAATTGAGTAATTATTTAGTATAATTAAGGATCATCAATTAATATAATTAATGATGTAATTAAGATTGATTAATTAAGATTAGTTAATCAATAATAAGTGATTAAGTGTAATTAATTAATTAATTGTAATTAATTAAGGTTTAATGTAATTAATTATAGTTAATTAATTAATAAAGTAATTAAAGGTTAATTATTGTATTTGGTTCAGAGTAATTAATTTTATGAAATTAATTGAAGTATAATTAATCAAGGTTGATTAATTAAGATGATAAATTAGAGGTTTGTTAATTAATTAATTTGTAATTAATTAATGGTGATGTAAGAAAGATTTATATTGATGTAAGTAATTAATTTAATTCATTTTAAGTTAATTAAAGATGATGTAATTTATTTAATTCATTTTAAATTAATTATAGATAGTATGATTATAGGTCATTGCTTATGAATGGTCGATATTGTTGCCTTGAATGGTTTAAATCACAGTTATGAGATTAGTAATGTTGAGTGATATGGATGCATTGGTTGCATGGTGATAATGATATGGATTATCTTTTGATAATGATAATGTGGATTACCTATGGTTATGATAATATAATTATCTGTTGTGAATCTGTGAATTATCTATCTATGTGTATATAGATAATGTAATTGAATTGTTTTAAACTCTAAAACAACTTGGACCTGAAAGACACACTTTGGATTTCGATGAGACCGGGATCGGGTTTCCATATTTGGATATCCGAAAACCACATCGATCCAAATTAACGATAGGTCGTGAATCTTATGTGAAGAGTGAAGACTCGAGGTATAAGGACTATTAGTCAGTATAACTCTGATGGTGATTCCATGATGAGTTTGACAGAAATAGTACTTACAGGCTCGAGATGGAGATTCACAGTGCAAGGGTTATCGTCGTTAACTCTGAGGGTGATTCCAAAATGAGTGTAACGAGATAATGCCTTCGGTTTCGTTCGAACCCAGAATGAACTTGTATGGATTGAATGCTTTCAGAACATCGTCAGGTGGACGATGAGCATACTAAGAGATGTGTTCACTAAAGGTAATCATAGCCTCAAGCCTCATCAGCCAAGAATGGCTAAAACAGGGGAGTTGCAGCAAGTCCTCGTGGGTAGCTCCCACTGGAGAGCAAGATTTTTCCTTGTCTAGAAGTCCCCTTTTATTTGACTGTGTGGGCGGTTCGAATTGCGCACCAACAGCGGGGTTGTCTTGTCCGGAACTGTTCAGTAAGGAATGGTTCCGGCCTTGTGTTGCAGGGGTGCGGGCGTACTCCTCGGTACGTTGATCTAGGCCACGTACTGTGACAGGCGGTACCCCAGTAGCCCAGCCATTGTATGGAATCCAAAATCCAATAAGGGCCAACGGTTTTGATTGTATTACCCACTTTTGTGGCTAGTAGCTAGAATTTAATCATGTAACAATTTCGGCTATTTCATATTTACTTGAAAACCCTAGACCTATTATAATATCACTGGATTTCCTGTCAAATGTTTTGGTTAGCGTAAGGTAAAAACTTTTCCATGTTTATTTGTTTTTCTTAAACTCTTGGGTACCCAAATTTTTACGAGTTGCCAAGGGATTCAGGTTAGCTTTGACGAATATTGGAGGAGCAATGGAGGAGGTGGCTTCTGCGTTAGATATATAGTATTCCGCTGTGTGTTCTATATTGTCTCTGAGTTGTATTGAGTTGTAATAACTAGACAGGTGTTTATAACTGTCTATATGTGTTGTATTATCTGTGTACTCTGATAGTGGTTGTAAACTATGTAATATTTTATGTTATTAATATAATTTATTCGTTCCGCTATTTAGATTCAGATGTGTTGTTTCTTCTTCTTCTCTTTCTTTCTCTTTTCTATCCCTTTCTTTCTTATTAGCGATGCGATTTTCTGGTGTTTGGAAGTCGGATCGTTATTGTGGTATCAGAGCATTAGGTTGAGTGAATACCTAGGCTCTGGAGTGGTGTCTATCTTGAGAGAGCATATTTGTTATTTTAAAAATATTTATATACATTTATCTATTTCTACCTATCTGTTGGGTTACCTATTCGGGTTTTTCCAATATAGGTTATAAAGGTAGATGAGGTAGTAGTGTTTGTAACACGATTACTACCATTGGTTGGAGTCTGATGTTTGAGGTTGGAAGTATTTCTGTCGAGACTGTAGACCTAATACCATCTCGGATAAGCTTTGATGTGATGAAGTATTTCATCGATCTCTGAAGGAAACCTGTTAAGGTTCGGAGTCCATCTTTGAAGTGCAGAGTTTGGTGAGTAGAATTTGATCTGTCAGTTGGGCAGAAGCAAGTGATGGTATTTTGATACCTTAGGATGTTGTAACTGCGTGATGAGATGCATTGACTATGGTTGTGTCCGAAGATATTTCTTTGGAACAAGTTTTAGGAAGTAGATACATTTCGATGTTGTGACTGGATTCAACAGGATGTTGTGGTGTTTCTGTTTGCTTTGAAGTCCGAGTTTCTCGAAGAGCTTTGGATCAGGAAGTTTGGAATTGGTGTCAGCAATGCAACTTGGAATGTTCTGTGAGTCGACAGAGAGGTCTTAGATGAGTAGTTTTTTCTGAAGATGGAATTCTGATGAAGCGTTCACCTCCTTAAGTCGTGGCCAAAACCCTAGGTCGCGAAACTTCCATAAGTCGCGAACGACTTACTCCCCGCCTCCTCCATGTGTCGCTCGTAATTACTCCCCCCCTCCATCTGTCGCGCGCGAGATAATCCAGAAGGCGCGAGCGACTTGATTTCCCCCTCCATATGCCGCGCGCGAGCTACCCTAGAAAGCAAGCGACCTATCCTTGTGTCGCGATTTATCCCTAAGTCGCAAACGACATATCTCCGGAGGGAAAGTGAAGAGGAAGGTCGCGAACGACCTTAGTTTTAAGTCGTGGCCGACTTATCATTGCCTGGGAGAAGTTTCAAGTCGCGGTCGACTTATCATTTTTAAGTCGCGGCCGACTTATCATTGCCTGGGAGAATCTTTAAGTCGCGAACGGCTTATTTCTTAAGTCGCGATGAGGAAAGGTTTCCACCATAAGTCGTTACCGAGTTTCATAAGTCATTGCCAAGTTTCCTAAGTCGTTGCCGAGTTACTTTAAGTCGTTGATTGTATTTTTCCTTAGTCGTTTGCTATGAAAACCATTTGTGGTGTAATTTTGTTAAGTCGGGAGTGTGTTGTACTATAAATAGGAGTGTATGCGTCATTTGTAAAGGGTGAAAATTGAACAAAATTTTGTTTGTGAAGCTTTGTGCCTCCATTGGTAGTCGAGTGTTTAACTCCCATCTCCACTTTCGGCATTCGAGTGCGCTCGAATCAACGAACGTTGAAGCCAATTCGCGGAATCAAGTGCGCTTGATCAACGCTCAAGAATTGTAGATCTTCCTTCACGGTATTGTGCGCGATCAACGTGTCGAAGATTGCTAAAATCCGGTATCTTCGTGATCAATGGATTTGGGCCTTACGGTATTCATCACTCCATTGATTCTTCATTGATTCATCAATTATTTCCGCTAATCGTGTGAGATCCTGGACAGATTCGATTTATATCGTCGAATTCGCTTCCCACGCTGCGTCAGTTTGGTATCAGACCAGATCGCAAGAAGTTTGCATTATTTGTAGACTTGGATTTCAAGAATTTGAAGTTTAGAGATCAGATTTGCAAATTGTTCAGAAGTTTGGTGTTCATCGTGTTCATCGTGAAGTTGCAACAAGTTGGGAGTTTCGATCCATCTCACTTCGGATCAAAGTTCGGAAAGTGTTTGAAATTTATTCTTGAGTTTGTTTGAAGTTCAATCATGCCTCCGAGACGAGCTCAACGTCATCGCAATATTAATGCTTTTTATGGAAGAGAAGAGGCCTATGAAATTTAACAACGAATCAACGAGAGTTTCACTGAAAAGTTGAATGAAGGAATTGGTCATTTAGAGAGAATGATGCTTGAAATGAATCAAAATCGAAGAAGGGTTTCACCTGAATCGAGCCATGGGAGAAATAGAGTTTCACCACATTCAGATCGGGAGAGAAGAGAAGATCATGATCGTAGAAGAGTTGACAATCGTGATAGGAATGAAGACCGAAGAAGTGGTGGTGGAAGAGAGGTTGGTGGTCATGATCGACATCGATATACTTCAGACTTTGATGAGGAGTATGATGGTGATAAGGGAAGTGTCCATTACCGAGATAGAGATCAAACACGATGACAGTATCAAGATGTAGATGATGATCGTCGATGGGAATCGGGAATGAAGATGGAGATTCCTGAATTTAAAGGTGGAATGGTTGCAGAAGAATTTTTGGACTGGTTGTCTAATGTTGAGGAGATCTTTGATTTCAAGGAGGTTCCGAAAGACCGTCGAGTGAAGTTAGTTGCTACTAGGTTGAGAGGGAGAGCTATGGCGTGGTGGCAGCAAACCAAACTTACATGAGAACGGATGGGGAAGTCGAAGATTGTTGATTGGGGGAAAATGAAGAAATTGATGAAGACTACATTTTTACCTTACAACTATCAATCACTCATGTATCAGAGGTTGCAAAACTTGAGGCAAGGGACGAAGACTGTTAATGATTATGCCGACGAGTTTTATCAACTAATTGCTCGAAATGACATCATGGAGACAGAGGAACAGTTAACGGCGAGGTTTGTTGGAGGTTTGCGAATGCATATTCAGGATATGGTTAATATGTTCGATCCAAGATCTGTGGCGGAAGCACACCAAAAGGCGTTGGCTTGGGAGAAGCAGGGAAGGCGTGGAGGTGGTGTGTTTACTAATTCCAACAATCAAGTAAAGGGTATTAGTGGAAGTTCTAATGTTTCTAAACCTGTCAGTAAACCCGTGATAAAGGAGGGTGAGAAGGCGAAGGTTAACAATGGTTTCAAATGCTACAATTTCCAGGAGATGGGTAATAAGAGCAACGAATGTCCAAAGCCAAAGAAGAGAACGATGATAGTTGAAGATACTGTTGAAGGTGAAGATAGTCCAGTTGAGGAGAATGAACAGGATATCGCGTCAGGAGATGAAGGGTGTAATCTAATGATGAGAAGGTCTTGTTTAACACCCAAACAAGAGGATGAGGCTAGTTGCTTGAGGAGAAACATTTTTCAATCTACATGCACTATTCTGGGAAAAGTTTGTAAATTTGTGATTGATGCAGAAAGTTGTGACAATATTATCTCTACTGAAGCTGTGAGGAAGCTGAAGTTGAAGACGGAGAAACACCCTAATCCTTACAAACTAGCATGGCTGAGAAAAGGAGGAGAGGTGAAGGTGGATTGGAGAGTTCGAGTTCCATTTTCTATTGGGAAGAAATATAAAGACGAGATTTGGTGTGATGTAGTTGAGATGGATGTTTGTCATTTGCTTTTGGGAAGACCGTGGCAGTATGATCGAGCAGTTCAGCATGACGGTCGAACCAATAGCTACAGTTTTGCGTTTGAAGGCGTTAAAATTATTTTAGTTCCAAAGAAGAGACAATAGGAAGAGAGTAAATCTGAGGAGATTGAGGAGCTGAAAACTTTATTGACTTTGAAAGAATTTGTTGAAGAAGTAGAGGAGAGTCCCGAAGTGTTTTTGTTGATTGGACATGAAGCTACTAAATCAATTGAAGTTCCAGAGGAAGTGAAGCCGGTATTGGAAGAATTCAGTGACGTGTTTCCGGAGGAGTTGCCAAAGGAATTACCGCCGTTGAGGGATATTCAGCATCAAATTGATCTTGTGCCAGGGTCAGTGTTACCTCACAGGCCACATTACCGGATGAGTCCGAAGGAGCATGAAGAACTGAGAAAGCAAGTGGAGGAGTTGTTAGAACAAGGGCGTATCCAGGAGAGTTTGAGTCCATGTGTCGTGCCAGCCTTATTGGTACCGAAGAAAGATGGAACGTGGAGGATGTGTATGGACAGTCGGGCTCTAAACAAGATCACTGTGAGATACAGATTTCCTATGCCGAGGTTTGATGATTTGATTGATCAATTAAGTGGGGTTGTTGTGTTTTCCAAGATAGACCTGAAGAGTGGATACCATCAAATTCGTATTAGACCGGGTGATGAGTGGAAGACTGCTTTTAAAACCAGGGAGGGTTTATACGAATGGTTGGTTATGCCATTTGGTTTGTCAAATGCTCCTAGAACTTTCATGAGAGTGATGAACCAGATTTTTAGACCATTTGTTGGGAAGTTCGTGGTTGTTTACTTTGATGATATTCTGGTTTATAGTGGGAGTACGGAAGAACACATCCAGCATTTGCGAGAAGTATTGTTGATTCTACGATAAGAGCAGTTTTATGCAGCAACAAAGAAATGCGTGTTTATGACGGACAGAGTTTTATTCCTGGGGTATGTTCTGTCAAAGGAAGGTATTCAAGTGGATGAAAATAAAGTGGAAGCTGTCAGGAGTTGGCCACAACCGAAGACAATTACTGAAGTGCGAAGTTTTCATGGCTTGGTGTCTTTTTATCGAAGATTCATTCCACACTTTAGTAGTGTGATGGCACCAGTAACCGATTGCATGAAAGCAAAGAAGTTTGTATGGTCAGAGGAAGCAGGGGTTGCCTTTGAGAAGATCAAGACACTCTTGACGACAGCGCCAATTCTGGTACTGCCGAATTTTTAGTTGTTGTTTGAATTGCATACTGATGCTTCGAAAGTGGGAATTGGTGGAGTATTGAGCCAGAACGGAAGACCAGTTGCTTATTTCAGTGAAAAATTATCTGGAGCCAAGATGAGATATAGTACTTATGATGTAGAGTTTTACGCAATTGTTCAAGCCGTAAAACACTGGCGACATTACTTATTTTAGAAGGAGTTTGTTCTTTACACTGATCATGAGGCATTGAAACATCTACAAGGGCAGGACAAGATTTCATCGAGACATGCTTCATGGGTAGCATATCTACAACAATTTACTTTCGTTGTAAAACACAAATCAGGGGTAACAAATCGTGTAGCGGATGCTTTAAGCAGAAGAAATCACTTGTTGACAACGTTGAAGGTTGAAGTAACAGGATTCGAATTATTGCCAGAGTTGTTTGAGGAGGATCCGTACTTTGCAAAGTTTATTGAGAAAGTTAAGGATGGGAATACTGATGAATTTGTGTTGGTTGATGGATTCTTGTTCAAGGGAAATCGTTTATGCATACCAGACTGCAGCTTGAGAATGAAGATTATCAAAGAGTTACATGAAGAAGGCCATGTAGGCAGAGATCGTACATTGCAGTTAATTTCTCAGTCTTATTTTTGGCCGTCAATGAGGAAAGAAGTAGATATATTTGTGGAAAGATGTCATATCTGTCAGGTTTCGAAAGGAACAACGACGAATGCGGGATTATATATGCCGTTACCTGTGCCTACTAAACCATGGATTGATATTAGTATGGATTTTGTTTTGGGTCTGCCTAGAACTAAAAGAGGAAATGATTCCATATTTGTTGTGGTGGACAGGTTTTCAAAGATGGCACATTTTATAGCTTGTAAGAAGACAGCTGATGCCGTCCGAGTTGCTCAATTATTCTTTAAAGAGGTGTATCGATTGCATGGTTTTCCAGAATCTATTGTATCTGATCGAGATACTAGATTTCTAAGCCATTTTTGGTTAAGTTTGTGGAAGATGGTAGGAACGAAGATGAATTTTAGCAGCACGTACCATCCGCAGACAGATGGGCAAACAGAGGTGGTGAATAGATCATTAGGAAATTTGTTACGATGTCTTGTGAAAGGCAATTTGAAGAGTTGGGATTTGAAGTTGTGTCAAGCTGAATTTTCTCACAATCATGCAATTAACCGAAGTACAGGTTTCAGTCCATTTCAGATTGTATATTCAAGCTTACCAAAGGGGCCGTTGGATTTGACAATAGTGCCACAACCGAAAGGGACAGTTAAGCGCGCTGCTGATTTTGTACATGGGTTGATAGAATGCCATAGAATCGTTCAGGAGCGATTGGGGAAGACAAATGAGAAGTATAAACAAATGGCGGATAAGAAACGAAGAAGAGTTGTCTTCAAAGAGGGAGATTTTGTATATGCCGTTTTAACGAAAGATCGTTTTCCAGTTGGAACATACAACAAGTTGAAAGCACGAAAAATTGGTCCAGTAGAAATCTTGAAGAGGATCAATGATAATGCGTATCGTTTAAGATTGCCGGAAAATATTCATACTTCTGATGTTTTCAATGTCAAACACTTAATTCCGTATTATGACGAGGAACTTGTCGAGGGTGTGAATTCGAGGACGAATTCCTTCCAACAAGGGGAGGATGATGAAGCGTTCACCTCCTTAAGTCGTGGCCAAAACCCTAGGTCGTGAAACTTCCATAAGTCGCGAACGACTTACTCCCCGTCTCCTCCATGTGTCGCTCCTAATTACTCCCCCCTCCATCCGTCGCGCGCGAGATAATCCAGAAGGCGCGAGCGACTTGATTTCCCCCTCCATATGCCGCGCACGAGCTACCCTAGAAAGCAAGCGACCTATCCTTGTGTCGCGATTTTATCCCTAAGTCGCGAACGACATATCTCTGGAAGGAAAGTGAAGAGGAAGGTCGCGAACGACCTTAGTTTTAAGTCGCGGCCGACTTATCATTTCCTGGGAGAAGTTTCAAGTCGCGGCCGACTTATCATTGCCTGGGAGAATCTTTAAGTCGCGAACGGCTTATTTCTTAAGTCGCGATGAGGAAAGGTTTCCACCATAAGTCGTTACCGAGTTTCATAAGTCGTTGCCGAGTTTCCTAAGTCGTTGCCGAGTTACTTTAAGTCGTTGATTGTATTTTTCCTACGTCGTTTTCTATGAAAACCATTTGTGTTGTAATTTTGTTAAGTCGGGAGTGTGTTGTACTATAAATAGGAGTGTATGCGTCATTTGTAAAGGGTGGAAATTTGAATAAAATTTTGTTTGTGAAGCTTTGTGCCTCCATTGGTAGTCGAGTGTTTAACTCCTATCTCCACTTTCGGCATTCAAGTGCGCTCGAATCAACGAACGTTGAAGCCAATTCGTGGAATCAAGTGCGCTTGATCAATGCTCAAGAATTGTAGATCTTCCTTCACGGCATCGCGCGCGATCAACGTGTCGAAGATTGCTAAAATCCGGTATCTTCGCGATCAACGGATTTGGGCCTTACGGTATTCATCACTCCATCGATTCTTCATTGATTCACCGATTATTTCCGCTAATCGTGTGAGATCCTGGACGGATTCGATTTATATCGTCGAATTCTCTTCCCACGCTGCGTCAAATTCAGAAGCTACAGAGTGAATCCTTTTCTTCAATGGATTGGCTAGACCAGTGTAAGCTGTTTTGTTTGGTAAAGAGAGGACAGTTTTCTTTGGAAATTTATCTGGGTTGATTGCAAAAGTGACTTGCGATTGTTTGAGTATTCTCTTGGATGGTTGGAGATTTTCTGGATGTCTTCTGGGGAAGTCAGAGGTTTGTTCGCATCTGGAGATTGAGTTTTCTTATCTACTAGTATTCCAGGAGGGGAACCGGTGGTTCTGTTTAGTTGGAAAATGATTCCTAGAGATGGAGTTTGATGAAGCAACTCAGGTTTCGAAGGAATTTCTGAGTTTTCTTTATGGATCTGTAGAACTATATTTCTAGGAAGTGATGTCTAGTATGTGCTCGTGTTTTTCATCAGCATTTTCTTATCTACTTCGGATCAGAGTTGTGCAGCGGAAGAAGTTCGGAAGTGTTTCTGATTGTCTTTTCTGGATTAGGAGAAGTTTGTAGTCTTCTGCTGGTTATGGTGTAGAGTTATGTTTTTGGTTTTGATTGATCTTGAGGGGATCATTGTGTTGAGTTGTTTCTGGTTCTAATTGTTTCTATAGAAATCAGCAATGGGTTGAGCTGATCAGCTTGAATGTTGGCAACCCAGGATCGTCGGAAGACTTTTGTGGATAAGGAACGGAGGAATTTGGAATTTGAAGTTGAAGACTTCGTTGTTGCTAGAGTTTTCTCTGGTCAAAGGAGCTATAAGTTTTGAGTAAGACTGGAAAGCTAGCTCTGAGATGTTTGAATCTCATCTGTGTTTTGGTTAGATCAGTGTTTAGTTTCAGGATTGAATTTCCAGTTTGGATAACTGGGATTCGATGAGTTTCACGTATCTCTGAGGGAGTACGTGAATGGTCTATCTCTGCTTTTGGAACCAGCAGTTACAAAGGTTGGTTGTTGAGTCAGACTCGTCTGTAGCCTGATATGCTATCTAGTTCTATAGATCTAGATGAGTAGGAGCTCCATAGCTTAGTAGTATTGATTGTTTGGAATCTATAGAGCGAGTATCCTGATATTTATGCCGGGGAAACTCGTTGAAGTTCTATCCAGAATTTTTCTGGATAATTAGATTTGTTTGATTGGGTGAATTGATTGCTATGGTTGTTAGCATATCATTGGTATATGCTTATGTGTTAAAGTTAAATCTTTAAATAGATTATTAAATTACCTTTGTTTTAAATTTCGAGGACGAAATTCTTTTAAGGGGGAGGAATGAGATGACATGGAATTTTGAAACAAAATTAATTTAATAATCTGAATTAAAATTTAAATTGATTTGATAATTTTGTTAATAAAGTTTGAATTAATTTAATAATCCAATAAAATAAATAGTTAAATTGATAGATTTTATCTTTTTAAATCTAATAAATTGTTTTCTATTTATAATGTATATAGGATATATATATATATTTAAAATAGATATTGTTTTAATCTATAAAATAAATAAATCCTGTTTTTTGTAAAATATCTATCTTTAATAAAAATTGGGAATTTTGATTTTTATTTAAAAGTTAAACTTTTAAAAAGTTAATTAATTAATAAGATATGATTTTAAATTGATAAGATAAAAATTTAATTTGTTTAAATTAATTTATTTGATATTAAGTTTTTAAAGGTATATAAAAAATAACAATATGATTTTAAATGCCTAAGGTAAAATATTAGAATGATTTATAATATGTTTAACTCAAGTTTAAATTTAAATAAATAACAATAAGGTTTATTTTGATTTCTTGAAAATATAGTTGGATAAAATAAAAAATTTATTAATAAAGAAACATTTTCTTTTAATAAGTTATTTATGGTTATCAAATTTTGTTATTTTTAAAATATAATAATACACTGTTTTAACAAATAATTTTTTAATAAAAATAATTGTTTTTCAAAAATTTAATTGTGTAGTTATATTTGTAAATAAACTGGATTTCAAAATTTAATTTGAACTTGAATTCAAAACCTTTTAAAGTTTAAAGTATAAATATTTTTAAATTGTTTTAATTTTAAAATAACTGTATAAGCTTCATTTTATAAATTTAATTGGATTTATTCATTTTAAATTTTATCTACATGTAAATAAATGCATGTTAGCTAATTAATTAAATATATCTTATATTAAACATCTAATTAAAATACAAGTTAACTAAATTATAGCTTGTTAACATTAAAAACAAGTGTAAACTTTTTAGAAAACTTAAATTAACATGCGTTAAAATAATAAACAAAGTAAGTGACAAGTGTTGATTTCTTTTACAAGTGTCAAGATTTAATTTAGCTTTTTTTTCAGTTTTTATACAAACAAATCCTCTTTCTATTTTTTTCTTTTCTAAATCAACTTGAGAGCAAAGAGAATCTGAAATCATCCTCAAGGAAATCCTGTAACAATTCTCAGTGAATTTCCAAAACCCTTCAACAAATTCTCAAAGCAATACCTAAAAACTGTAATCAATTCACTCATATCAAAATTCAAATCTTATCAGTTAACTTTCAAAGTAATCCTGTAAATCTGAACTCCTGTAACCAAATGCAAAACAAAAGCCAGCAATTTCAATCTGAAGCCTGCATCATTTAGCATTTGGAATGCAAGCAACTACAGTTTCAAATTAAAAAGAAGCAAGCATGCCACTTTAAAAATAAATTCCATAGCAATTCAAGTTCCTGAGTAAAAAGACTTTCAAATGAAGGCTGTTTTCAAAAGAATTGGAGGCTCTGTCTTCTGATCTATTAAAAAGAGGTAAGTAACATCCTTTTTAATGAAATTTAAGTATATTAAAATGTTGCTTGATGATTTCCATGATTAAATGTGAATGATATATATATTTATATCAGTTGTTTTCTGTAAAATGGATGATAACTTGATCATGCTATGTCCTCTGTATTTTATTCCCAGGTGCATGAATCTATTCAAACCCCATCATCACATAATATAATATATGTTAGTGTTTAAGGTTCATACAAATGTGTTTGTTGAATCAGGAATCAAAGTTTAAATTTTGTTCAAGTTAAATAAAAAAAAGAATTTGAATTGTCTCTGAAACTCAGGTTAACAGGGCCAATTTGTATATAAGTGAAATACCAAACATACCGATTCACTATTTCAGGAATAAAAACAAAAACATTATTCAAAATCATGATTTTTAAAACTAAATTCACAGTTTTTAAAACTAGATTTAACAGGCAGTCCTGCGTTGAACTTAAAAGGGGAATTTTGGGTTTTTGGGTGATCTAGGCAATTTGAGGTGTCGGGGTTCGTCTGGTAGGTGGAGGAGTAGTCACTGATGCCGGAAAAAATATTGGGTGGCGTTGCAGTTCATCGTGGTGGCTGCGGTGATGAGATTTTGCCAGTAGCCCTAGTTTAAACTAGGCCTCTTGTTTGAGTCAGAACTACTTGTAGGTATGATCGAGTTGAACGGGGTATTAGGGGTTGATAGTTTGGTCTTAGGTGAGTCTGTGGCCGGTGGTGGAAGATCTCCGGTGGTCGAAGGATGGGTGTTGAAGAGATGACAGGTTTGGAATTGGTTTTGGCTTTCTGTTTCCGGGTTTTGGGAATGCAACTCAAATTCAAATTCGAGTTGAACAGGAGCGAGGTGATGATCGTATGGGACTGTGAGGATGGTCGTTGATGATTGGAGGTCACCGGAGAAGGATGATGATGGCCGGAGGCACGGTGCAAGTGCACCGTGCACTTTTTGGTCTGATGTTTTTCTGGGTATTGAAGTATTATTGAACTCGAGTATTACTCGAGTGTTTGCTGTGTTTTGCCCGAAGAAATGGGTCTGATGACTCGAAGCATTATTATGTTAGCTCGGGTATTTGTAGTATTACAGTTTTTCTGCAAAACTGTCTATAGTTTTGAATCTAAATCAAAATTTAAATGAATTTCTAGTTGTAGTGATAAGATTTAAACAAGTTTAAATCAGTAGTACGTATTATAGTTTCAAATAGTTTTGAAATCTTATAGGTTTTTAAATTTGAAAGTGGTTTCCAGTTTATTAATAATAATAATAAAAAGAAGAAGAAAACCTGGCAGTTTTCTAAAAATTAAATTTCATTTTGAAATCTGAAAGCTAATTTAAAACAGCAGTTTGAATTTCAATTTTAATTTCAGTTTTCTTAAGGCTTTTGAATCTTCAGGTTTTTTTTAAAAATGGAATTTGAATTTTAAATAAAGATTTTAAAATCAAGGTTTAAATCAAAAGGTTTACTTCAAGTTTAATTCAAATGATTTAAATAAGGAATGGGTTCAAGTGTATTGAATTTAAAATCTGGATATTTGAATAAGTTTTAAAATTTTGAATGTTTCAAACAAGTTTAATTTAAATTGTTTATTAGAGTTAAATTTGTTTTCAAACAAATATTTAAGCTTGATTTTCCTTTCGAATGAAGACATTATAAAAAGTTTTCAAAGGAAGTTAAATGATTTGTTAACTTGAATTTGAAATTTAAATGGTAATGTACTTTAACTAAATTAAGCAAATTAGTTAAAGACTTATCTTATATAAGTTTTAATTATAAGTAATAAATGTTATCTACATTTATTTTGAAGGGATTATAAATGAAATTTAAATTGGTTAATGCTTAAATAAATATCATTTTTAATTTTAGATTAAAAATGAAACTTGAATTTAAATTTAAAAATGCAATGTTCTAAGTACACTTTAATATAAATGAAATTATTAATAAGGAATGGTTTATCTTAGAAATTATTAAGATATTAAAATAATTAAATAAACAAAATAATTAAGGATGACTTATTTATTTATAATTAATAATTTGAATTAATTTAAATTGGAGATTAATTAGGAAGTAAATTAGGAAAAGTAATTAAAGAAAGATGAATAGTTAATGAAGGTCATTAACTAAGAATTATTTAGTAATGAATTAATATGATTAATTTTTAATGATTAATTAGATTAATTAATTAATGATAATAAATTGTGAAATTTATTTAAGTTTAATTACTAAAGAAAAATAATTAAGACATTAATTACTTAATGTAATTAATGGAGTTTATTGATATTGGTTTAAATTAATTAATTAAGTTTAATTAATTGTAAACATTGGATTTGATAATAATTACTTGATGTAATTAATGAAGTAAAATTATCCAGTGAAGTAATTAAAGATAATTACTGGATGTAATTAGTGGATGATGTTGGGATTATGAATATAATTTGGATTAAATTATTTTGTGTAATTAATCAAGGGATTAATTAAAGGAAATAATTTAAGAAGTAATTAATTTGATAAGTAATAAGGGTAGATAGTTACAGACTGAGATTAATCAAAGATGATTAATAATTATGGTTTAAGTAAGATTAATTACCGAGGTAATTAATTTAATTGAGTAATTAATTAAGTATAATTAAGGATCATCAATTAATATAATTAATGATGTAATTAAGATTGATTAATTAAGATTAATTAATCAATAATAAGTGATTAAGTGTATTTAATTAATTGTAATTAATTAAGGTTTAATGTAATTAATTATAGTTAATTAATTAATAAAGTAATTAAAGGTTAATTATTGTATTTGGTTTAGAGTAATTAATTTTATGAAATTAATTGAAGTATAATTAATCAAGGTTGATTAATTAAGATGATAAATTAGAGGTTAGTCAATTAATTAATTTGTAATTAATTAATGGTGATGTAAGCAAGATTTATATTGATGCAAGTAATGAATTTAATTCATTTTTAATTAATTAAAGATGATGTAATTAATTTAATTCATTTTAAATTAATTATAGGTAGTATGATTATAGGTCATTGCTTATGAATGGATGATATAGTTGCCTTGAATGGTTTAAATCACAGTTATGAGATTAGTAATGTTGAGTGATATGGATGCATTGTTTGCATTGTGATAATGACATGGATTGTCTTTTGATAATGATAATGTGGATTATCTATGCTTATGATAATGATAATTATCTGTTGTGAATCTGTGAATTATCTATCTGTGTGTATATAGATAATGTAATTGAATTGTTTTAAATCTAAAACAACTTGGACCTAAAAACACGCTTTGGATTTCGATGAGACCGGGATCGGGTTTTCATATTTGGATATCCGAAAACCACATCGATCCAAATTAACGATAGGTCGTGAATCTTATGTGAAGAGTGAAGACTCGAGGTGTAAGGACTATTAGTCAGTATAACTCTGAGGGTGATTCCGTGATGAGTTTAACGGAAATAGTACTTATAGGCTCGAGATGGTGATTCAGAGTGCAAGGGTTATCGTCGTTAACTCTGAGGGTGATTCCAAAATGAGTGTAACGAGATAATGCCTTCAGTTTCATTCGAACCCAGAACGAACTTGAATGGATTGAATGCTTGCAGAACATCGTCAGGTGGAAGATGAGCATTCTAAGAGATGTGTTCTCTAAAGGTAATCATAGCCTCAAGCCTCATCAACCGGGAATGGCTAAAACCGGGAAGGTGCAGCAAGGCTTCGTGGGTAGCTCCCACTGGAGAGCAAGATTTTCCCCTGTCTAGAAGTCCCTTTTTATTCGGCTGTGTGGGCGGTTGGAATTGCGCACCAACTGCGGGGTTGTCTTGTTCGGAACTGTTTAGTAAGGAATGATTCTGGCCTTGTGTTGCAGGGGAGTGGGCGTACTCCTCAGTACGTTGATCTAGGCCACGTACTGTGACGGGCGATACCCCAGTTGCCTAGCCATTGTATGGAATCCAAAATCCAATAAGTGCCAACGGTTTTGATTGTATTACACACTTTTGTGACTAGTAGCTGGAATTTAATCATGTAACAATTTCGGCTATTTCATATTTACTTGAAAACCCTAGACCTATTATAATATCATTGGATTTCCAATCAAATGTTTTGGTTAGCGTAAGGTAAAAACTTTTCCATGTTTATGTGTGGGAAGTCTTACGTGATACCTTTCCTTTTCAAAAGGTTTTTGAAAGTTAAGCAACTTTAACCTGTTACTCACACCAGACCCATGTCTGACCCGGAGTTATTTTTTGTTTTTCTTAAACTCTTGGGTACTCAAATTTTTACGAGTAGCCAAGGGATTCAGGTTAGCTTTGACGAATATTGGAGGAGCAATGAAGCAGGAGGCTTCTGTGTTAGATATATAGTATTCCGCTGTGTGTTCTATGTTGTCTCTGAGTTGTATTGAGTTGTAATAACTAGACATGTGTTTATAACTGTCTAGTATGTGTTGTATTATCTGTGCTCTGATAGTGGTTGTAAACTATGTAATATTTTATGTTATTAATATAATTTATTCGTTCCGCTGTTTAGATTCTGATGTGTTGTTTCTTCTTCTTCTCTTTCTTTCTCTTTTCTATCCCTTTCTTTCTTATTAGCGATGCGACTTTCTGGTGTTTGGAAGTCGGGTCGTTACAGTGGTATCAGAGCAATAGGTTGAGTGAATACCTAGGCTCTGGAGTGGTGTCTATCTTGAGAGAGCGTATTTGTAATTTTAAAAATATTTATATATATTTATCTATTTCTACCTATCTGTTGGGTTACCTGTTCAGGTTTTTCCAATATAGGTTATAAAGGTAGATGAGGTAGTAGTGTTTGTAACACGATTACTACCATTGGTTGGAGTCTGATGTTTGAGGTTGGAAGTATTTCTGTCGAGACTGTAGACCTAATACCGTCTCGAGTAAGCTTTTTTGTGATGAAGTATTTCATCGATCTCTGAAGGAAACCTGCTAAGGTTCGGAGTCCATCTTTGAAGTGCAGAGTTTGGTGAGTAGAATTTGATCTGTTAGTTGGGCAGAAGCAAATGATGGTATTTTGATACCTTAGGAAGTTGTAACTGCATGATGAGATGCATCGACTATGGTTGTGTCCGAAGATATTTCTTTGGAACAAGCTTTGGGAAGTAGATCCATTTCGATGTTGTGACTGGATTCAGCAGGATGATGTGGTATTTCTGTTTGCTTTGAAGTCCGAGTTTCTCGAAGAGCTTTGGATCAGGAAGTTTGGAATTGGTGCCAGCAATGCAACTTGGAATGTTCTGTGAGCCAACAGAGAGATCTTAGCTGAGTAGTTTTTTCTGAAGATGGAATTCAGAAGCTGCAGAGTGAATCCTTTTCTTCAATGAATTGACTAGACCAGTGTAAGCTGTTTTGTTTGGTAAAGAGAGGATAGTTTTCTTTGGAAATTTATCTAGGTTGATCGCAAAAGTGACTTGCGATTGTTTGAGTATTCTCTTGGATGGTTGGTGATTTTCTGGATGTCTTCTGGGGAAGTCAGAGGTTTGTTCGCATCTGGAGGTCGAGTTTTCTTATCGACTAGTATTCCAAGAGGGGAACCGGTGGTTCTGTTTAGTTGGAAAATGATTCCTAGAGATGGAGTTTGATGAAGCAACTCAGGTTTCGGAGGAATTTTTGAGTTTTCTTTATGGATCTGTAGAACTATATTTCTGGGAAGTGATGTCCAGTATGTGATCGTGTTTTTCATCGGCATTTTCTTATCTACTTCGGATCTGAGTTGTGCAACGGAAGTAGTTCGGAAGTGTTTCTGATTGTCTTTTCCGGATTAGGAGAAGTTTGTAGTCTTCTGCTGGTTATGGTGTCGAGTTGTGTTTTTGGTTTTGATTGATCTTGAGGAGATCATTGTGTTGAGTTGTTTTTGGTTCTAATTGTTTCTAGAGAAATCAACAAGGGGTTGAGCTGATCAGTTTGAATGTTGGCAACCCAGGATCGTCCGAAGACTTTTGTGGATAAGGGACGGAGGAATTTGGAATTCGAAGTTGGAGACATCGTTGTTGTTGGAGTTTTCTCTGGTCAAAGAAGCTATAAGTTTTGAGTAAGATTGGAAAGCTAGCTCCGAGATGTTTGGATCTCATCTGTGTTTTGGTTGGATCAGTGTTTGGTTTCAGGATTGAATTGCCAGTTTGGATAACTGGGATTCTATGAGTTTCACGTATCTCTGAGGGAGTACGTGAATGGTCTATCTCTGGTTTTGGAACCAGCAGTTATAAAGGTTGGTTGTTGAGTCAGACTCGTCTGTAGCCTGATACGCTATCTAGTTCTGTAGATCTAGATGAGTAGGAGCTCCATAGCTTAGTAGTATTGATTGTTTGGAATCTATAGAGCGAGTATCCTGATATTTATGCTGGGGAAACTCGTTGAAGTTCTATCCAGAATTTTTCTGGATAATTAGATTTGTTTGATTGGGTGAATTGATTGCCATGGTTGTTAGCATATCATTGGTATATGCTTGTGTTTTAAAGTTAAATCTTTAAATAGATTATTAAATTGCCTTTGTTTTAAATTTCGGGGACGAAATTCTTTTAAGGGGGAGGAATGTGATGACCCGGAATTTTGAAACAAAATCAATTTAATAATCTGAATTAAAAATTAAATTGATTTGATAATTTTGTTAATAAAGTTTGAATTAATTTAATAATCCAATAAAACAAATAGTTAAATTGAAATATTTTATCTTTTTAAATCTAATAAATTGTTTTCTATTTATAATGTATATAGGATATGTATATATTGAAAATAGATATTGTTTTAATCTAATAAATAAATCATGTTTTCTATAAAATATATAACTTTAATAAAAATTATGAATTTTGATTTTTATTTAAAAGTTAAACTTTTAAAAAGTTAATTAATTAATAAGATATGATTTTAAATTGATAAGATAAAAATTTAATTTGTTTAAATTAATTTATTTGATATTAAGCTTTTAAAGGTATATAAAAAAATAACAATATGATTTTAAATACCTAAGGTAAAATATTGGAATGATTTAAATTATGTTTAACTCAAGTTTAAATTTAAATAAATAACAATAAGGTTTATTTTGATTTCTTGAAAATATAGTTGGATAAAATAAATAATTTATTAATAAAGAAACAATTTCTTCTAATAAGTTATTTATGGTTATCAAATTTCGTTATTTTTAAAATATAATAATACATTGTTTTAACAAATAAATTTTTTATAAAAATAATTTTTTTCAAAATTTAATTGTGTGGTTATATCTATAAATAAACTGGATTTCAAAATTTGATTTGAACTTGAATTCAAAAGCTTTTAAAGTTTAAAGTACAAATATTTTTAATTTGTTTTGATTTTAAAATAATTGTATAAGCTTCATTTTATAAATTTAATTGGATTTATTCATTTTAAATTTATCTACAAGTAAATAAATGCATGTCAGCTAATTAATTAAATATATCTTATATTAAACATCTAATTAAAATACAAGTTAACTAAATTATAGATTATTAACATTAAAAACAAGTGTAAACTTTTTAGAAAACTTAAATTAACATGTGTTAAAATAATAAACAAAGTAAGTGACAAATGTTAATTTCTTTTACAAGTGTCAACATTTAATTTAGCTTTTTCTTTTATTTTTTCCAGTTTTTATACAAACAAATCCTCTTTCTTTTTTTCTTTTCTAAATCAACTTGAGACAAAGAGAATCTAAAATCATCCTCAAAGAAATCCTGTAACAATTCTCAGTGAATTTCCAAAACCCTTCAACAAATTATCAAAGCAATTCCTAAAAACTGTAATTAATTCACTCATATCAAAATTCAAAGCCTATCAGTTAACTTTCAAAGTAACCCTGTAAATCTGAACTCCTGTAACCAAATGCAAAACAAAAACCAGCAATTCCAATCTGAAGTCTGCATCATTTAGCATTTGGAATGCAAGCAAATACAGTTTCAAATTAAAAAGAAGAAAGCATGCCACTTTAAAAATAAGTTCCATAGCAATTCAAGTTCCTGAGTCAAAAGACTTTCAAATGAAGGCTGTTTTCAAAAGAATTGGAGGCTCTATCTTCTTATCTATAAAAAAAGGTGAGTAACATCCTTTTTAATGAAATATAAGTATTTTAAAATGTTGCTTGATGATTTCCATGATTAAGTGTGAATGATATATATATATATATATATATATATATATATATCAGTTGTTTTCTGTAAAATGGATGATAACTTGATCATGCTATGTAGGTGGAGGAGTAGTCACTGATGCCGGGAAAAATATTGGGTGGCGTTGCATTTCATCGTGGTGGCTGCGGTGATGAGATTTTGCCAGTAGCCCTAGTTTAAACTAGGCCTCTTGTTTGAGTCAGAACTACCTGTAGGTATGATCGAGCTGAACGGGGTTTTAGGGGTTGATAGTTTGGTCATAGGTGAGTCTGTGGCCGGTGGTGGATAATCTTCGAAAGTCGGAGGATGGGTGTTGAGGAGATGATAGGTTTGGAATTGGTTTTGGCTTTCTGTTTTCGAGTTTTGGGAATGCAACTCGAATTCAAATTCGAGTTGAATAGGAGCGAGGTAATGATCGTATGGGACTGTGAGGATGGTCGTTGATGATTGGAGGTCACCGGAGACGGATGATGATGGCCGGAGGCATGGTGCATGTGCACCATGCACTATTTGGCCTCATGTTTTTCTAGGTATGGAAGTATTATTGAACTCCAGCGTTTGCTGTGTTTTGCCCGAAGAAATGGGTCTGATGACTCGAAGCATTATTATGTTAGCTCGGGTATATGTAGTATTATAGTTTTTCTGCAAAACTGTCTGTAGTTTTGAATCTAAATCAAAATTTAAATGAATTTCAAGTTGTAGTGATAAGATTTAAACATGTTTAAATCAGTAGTATGTATTATAATTTCAAATAGTTTTGAAATATTATAAGTTTTTAAATTTGAAAGTGGTTTACAGTTTAAAAAAAACAAGAAGAAGAAGAAAACCTGGCAGTTTTCTAAAAATTAAATTTCATTTTGAAATCTGAAAGCTAATTTAAAACAGCAGTTTGAATTTCAATTTTAAGTTCAGTTTTCTTAAGGCTTTTGAATCTTCAGGTTTTTAAAAAAATGGAATTTGAATTTTAAAAAAAGATTTTAAAATCAAGGTTTAAATCAAAAGGTTTAACTCAAATGATTTAAATACGGAATGGGTTCAAGTGTATTGAATTTAAAATCTGGATATTTGAATAAGTTTCAAAATTTTGAATGTTTCAAACAAGTTTAATTTAAATTGTTTGTTAGAGATAAATTTGTTTTCAAACAAATATTTAAGCTTGATTTTCCTTTTGAATGAAGACATTATAAAAGTTTTTAAAAGGAAGTTAAGTTATTTGTTAACTTGAATTTGAAATTTAAATGGTAATGTATTTTAAACTAAATTAAGCAAATTAGTTAAAGACTTATCTTATATAAGTTTTAATTATATGTAATAAATGTTATTTACATTTATTTTGAAGGGATTATAAATGAAATTTAAATTGGTTAATGCTTAAATAAATATCATTTTGAATTTTAGTTTAAAAATGAAACTTGAATTTAAATTTAAAAATACGATGTTCTAAGTACGCTTTAATATAAATGAAATTATTAATAAGGAATGGTTTATCTTAGAAATTATTAAGATATTAAAATAATTAAATAAATAAGATAATTAAGGAATGACTAATTTGTTTAATTTATAATTAAAAATTTGAATTAATTTAAATTAGAGATTAATTAAGAAGTAAATTAGGAAAAGTAATTAAAGGAAGATGAATAGTTAATGAAGGTCATTAACTAAGAATTATTTAGTAATGAATTAATATGATTAATTTTTAATGTTTAATTAGATTAATTAATTAATGATAATAAATTGTGAAATTTATTTAAGTTTAATTACTAAAGAAAAATAATTAAGATATTAATTACTTAATGTAATTAATGGAGTTTATTGAGATTGGTTTAAATTAATTAATTAAGTTTAATTAATTTTAAACATTGGATTTGATAATGATTGCTTGCTGTAATTAATGAAGTAAAATTACTCAGTGAAGTAATTAAAGATAACTACTGGATGTAATTAGTGGATGATGTTGGGATTGTGAATATAATTTGGATTAAATTATTTTGTGTAATTAATCAAGGGATTAATTAAAGGAATTAATTTAAGAAGTAATTAATTTGATAAGTAATTAAGGGTAGTTAATTACAGATTGAGATTAATCAAAGGTGATTAATAATTATGGTTTAAGTAAGATTAATTACTGAGGTAATCAATTTAATTGAGTAATTAATTAAGTATAATTAAGGGTCATCAATTAATATAATTAATGATGTAATTAAGATTGATTAATTAAAATTAATTAATCAATAATAAGTAATTAAGTGTAATTAATTAATTGTAATTAATTAAGGTTTAATGTAATTAGTTATAGTCAATTAATTAATAAAGTAATTAAAGGTTAATTATTGTATTTGGTTCAGAGTAATTAATTTTGTGAAATTATTTGAAGTATAATTAATCAAGGTTGATTAATTAAGATGATAAATTAAAGGTTAGTTAATTAATTAATTTTTAATTAATTAATGGTGATGTAAGCAAGATTTATATTGATGTAAGTAATTAATTTAATTCATTTTAAATTAATTAAAGACGATGTAATTAATTTAATTCATTTTAAATTAATTATAGATAGTATGATTATAGGTCATTGCTTATGAGTGGATGATATAGTTGCCTTGGATGGTTTAAATCACAGTTATGAGATCAGTAATGTTGAGTGATATGGATGCATTGGTTGCATTGTGATAATGATATGGATTATCTTTTGATAATGATAATGTGGATTATCTATGGTTATCATAATGATAATTATCTGTTGTGAATCTGTGAATTATCTATCTATGTATATAGATAATGTAATTGAATTGTTTTAAACTGTAAAACAACTTGGACCTAAAAGACACGCTTTGGATTTCGATGAGACCGGGATCGGGTTTCCATATTTGGATATCCGAAAACCACATCGATCCAAATTAACGATAGGTCGTGAACCTTATGTGAATAGTGAAGACTCGAGGTGTAAGGACTATTAGTCAGTATAACTCTGAGGGTGATTCCGTGATGAGTTTGACAGATATAGTACTTACAGGCTCGAGATGGAGATTCAGAGTGCAAGGGTTATCGTCGTTAACTCTGAGGGCGATTCCAAAATGAGTGTAACGAGATAATGCCTTCGGTTTAGTTCGAACCCGGAACGAACTTGTATGGATTAAATTGTTTCAAAACATCGTCAGGTGGACGATGAGCATTCTAAGAGATGTGTTCTCTAAAGGTAATCGCAGCCTCAAGCCTCATCAACCGGGAATGGCTAAAACAGTGGAGGTGCAGCAAGGCTTCGTGGGTAGCACCCACTGGAGAGCAAGATTTTCCCCTGTCTAGAAGTCCCTTTTTATGAGGCTCTGTAGGCGGTTGGAATTGCGCACCAACTGCGGGGTTGTCTTGTTAGAAACTGTTTAGTAAGGAATGGTTCCGGCCTTGTGCTGCAGGGGAGCGGGCGTACTCCTCGGTACGTTGATCTAGGCCACGTACTGTGACGGGCGGTACCCCAATAGCCCAGCCATTGTATGGAATCCAAAATCCTATAAATGCCAGCGGTTTTGATTGTATTACCCACTTTTGTGGCTAGTAGCTGGAATTCAATCATGTAACAATTTCGGCTATTTCATATTTACTTGAAAACCCTAGACCTATTATAATATCACTTGATTTCCTAGCAAATGTTTTGGTTAGCATAAGGTAAAAACTTTTCCATGTTTATGTGTGGGAAGTCTTACGTGATACCTTTCCTTTTCAAAAGGTTTTTGAATGTTAAGCAACTTTAACTTGTTACTCACACCAGACCCACGTATGACTCGGAGTTTATTTTTTTATTTATTAAACTCTTGGGTACTCAAATTTTTACGAGTAGCCAAGGGATTCAGGTAAGCTTTGACAAATAATGCAGGATCAATGGAGCAGGAGACTTCTGCATTAGATATATAGTATTCCATTGTGTGTTCTATGTTGTCTCTGAGTTGTATTGAGTTGTAATAACTAGACATGTGTTTATAACTGTCTTGTATGTGTTGTATTATCCGTGTACTCAGATAGTAGTTGTAAACTATGTAATGTTTTATGTTATTAATATAATTTATTCGTTCCGCTGTTTAGATTCTGATGTGTTGTTTCTTCTTCTTCTCTTTCTTTCTCTTTTCTATCCCTTTCTTTCTTAGTAGCGATGCGACTTTCTAGTGTTTGGAAGTCAGGTCGTTACACAAACAGTTTGTATACCGCTGATCACTTATTCCAATCAGCATTCAAACTTTTTTCACCCAATCAAACGAAGTCACAATTTCTTATGTGAAACCTGAAGTTTAATAGTTTTTTTTATCGAACCTATGTTTTGGTTTGGTATTATTTCGGTCGCTACTAAACCGAAACGAAACAACAAGAATCTCGTGGTTTCGGTCGAAACCACAAACTTTAATATCGAGTTTGAATTTCAAATTCAAAAGGTAAAAAGGTACAAATAAAAATAAAGCAAGAACTAGGAGTCTTAGTTGAGAAAACATTGCATCAAAATTATTCGAAGCTGTCAATTTTAAATGGATGGTGGATATTTGCTTTTTTATAATTTAGAATTAGCTAAATCAATTGGTTCAACCCCACAATGATTTTAGAATAATATCAATACTCATTTTGATAAATTTTCTCTTATATGAATAAGACCTAATTAAGCTTATTGTTTTATTGTTGATGATTCACGTTATCTTTGATTGGATGGTGCCATAGTTATGAAAGATGCGCTACAGCGGATGCCATGGCACAAGGTGCGGCGTTTGCACCTTTCTTTCACATGGCGCGACACACATGAAAAGGCACGGTGAATGGAGCTTATGGCGAATAATGCAGGCCACAAAAACTGTGCGCCTTTTTGCAATTTTATTGGTTTTTTAACTTCTTTTTTATTTTATTTTTTTAATTTTCACAATCCAAACTAATCTCCAACAATAGTTGAATGTATTATATAATTTTTTATACAATGATACAATTAAACTTCGAACTAATCTTCTAAAAACTTGGAACGATGGACAATTGGTATCAAGATCCGTAATTTCCAACCAAACCGATCCAAACATGACTTGAATCTGAAGGATCCCAGATCATGTCTAATTGATGAAAAATAACATGAAGAACTGATTCAACTCGAAAGATTAGACAAAAGAGCAAGAAAGTATACATATTTTTAGTGTTTTACCCAATTGGAGCCAAACCGATCCAAACCGATCCGAATCAAACCTCGGGTCATGTTAAAGATTTAAAATATTCTGGTTATACTCGACAAAACCCAACTCAAAAAAATCGAGACAAGCATAGTGCGGTCCAGATACTACCCAGTGGATCTGATTACCGTCGTTGCACAGAACAAATAATCTCGTCGCATTCTCCAAATTAATTTCAAACGAACTTCAAACTATTTGTTCTAGTTATCGTTGCACTGAACAAATGGTCCTGAATGGATGTTTTTTAGCCTTCAAAGATCTTAGAACTGTCTGTTCCTATTATGGTTGCACCGAAAAAAAATTCAATCGACATGAGAAAATAAGGAATCTTATGAATCCGATAATGCAGATATTAACCAAGAAAATATGATAGCTGAATCAAATTTAGATTTCTAGTTATCAGTAATATATACTATTGTCTTAGGTTTTAGTTTTAAAGACTATACTTGAAAGTCTATGCTTATGACGTTATATTTGATTATGATTTTTGCAAATTGTCAAAAAATCTTTATAACATATGTTAATATTAATTACAGTGGACTTCTTAAATTAATTATTATATAAAAAATTCAAAATATGCACAATAAATTAAAAAAAACACTCGCCGTTTTCCACACCATGCGTCATAGCTCCAAGAAGGCTTTGCGCATTTTTGCGCCATGCGCCATTAATAACTATGATGCTGCTTTGGGTGTGTAAAATCAAACTGATGATAGCATTATTAAGATTAAAATATGTCACCAAGCTCTATACATCTTCATATTGGAGTCTACATTGAAAGTTTCATCTAGCAAGCTATTCATTTTAACACTTAGAAATCAATTTGGTTACTTCAAACAGATTTCCACTATTTATTAAAGTCAAGTGCATTATTATACCGTAAATTACAGAATTTGGTTGGTAATATAATGGAGAAACAATCTCCCAGGATGTTGATGAGTGAAAGTATAAGCATATTCATTCGTAGATGCTCCCTCTACCTAACCAATCGATATAAAGATGTTTTTTTATAAATAACATCTTTAATAAACTCTAATAGTAAGAATATATATTTTGCTCTAATAAGGAACAGACAATACATAGTGATCTAGTTTGATGCTAATTATTTCATCATACAGCTTTCATCCACTTTGATTTTAATAGATTTAGGCTAACCAGTTTGAATAGTGGCCAATTACAAATTTGTACCACATCCCTTATAGCTCAGTGGTAGAGCGCCAGTCTTGTAAACTGGAGGTCCGTAGTTTGATCCTGCGTGAGGGCAAAAGTCTTCTCATTATTACTCATCTCAATTCTTAACCGACCAAAAAGGCCGTACAATGTGAATGTTGCGGCTGGGGATCCCTCTCAAATAGAGGATATCATTTTGCGGCGAATTGAAGAAATGAATTGGAATAAGGTTTCAGTTAAAGAAAGAAGAAGGTATTTTTACATAAAAGCCCACCTTTTGCTTCCGTGATTTTATGTTCTTGTGTTTTTGAAGGAAAAATAGGCAACAAAGCCTGCATTCTCCTATTTCTGATATGACTAACTAGAGGCAACTCCAACCTTTACTTAAGGGTTCAAAATTTGAGTGTGTTAGTTTCAATATACATTTTGAGGAAAATTTGCTTTATAGCTACTTCATCAATAAAAGAATAAATAACACTTTTGTATTAATTGTTTTACAGGAGTCGCGTGCTCCTTCTAAACATTGAGCTTTTAATTAGAATGAAAACCTTCTTACTTCTATTGTATTGTTTTCTTAGAAATAAGTTAATGTTATTCAATTTTTTCACAAGTAAGAAGACAAACTACTCAATTTATCTAACCTACTCATGTCCAGTCCAGGCCGACTAAGTATAAGTCAGCTCGCAAAACAACCACGGCTATATCGACTAAGCTTTTATGTATGATGATAATTTGAATCTAACCCTGACCCGTGTCAGATCTTCTACACAACTGCAGGTCTAAGCCTTCTGTCGATGTAGCCCCCACGCCCAGCAACGCAGGATCATCTCATCGGTCAGGACAAGGTGCAAGCCTAACTCGTTACATCTCTCGTTGGTCGACCGACTCTTTCCGACCCGTTTTCAACCCATTCATGGACCAACCTGCTTACTCAACCAACTCTCTCTCTCAGCTATCTTTCAGTCCGCATAGCTTGAGACCATCTCAAGCTTGACCCGTCATCAATCCAGCTCTAGTACCGCCACCTACGACCTACGCTCCGTCTCGTCTAACCCGTCTCGGCATGCCCTTTTCTCTCACCAGTTCTTCATCCTCCATATGGTCTCAACAAACCAGCTCCCCGCCATCCCGCTATGTAGGCATGCGTGATCAAAACGACAAGAGCTACAACTAAATGTACATGTTTCCAACAATAAGCATGTTTCATTTTCTACAAGTATAGTGCAAGTATAAGCATATTTATTGCAAAGCGTAGCAAAGCACACCTCTGGTACAGTTATACTATAGACCTTCATCTCAGCCACACATTCATTTCTTTTATCAATCGTCTCTCATTAAGTTCATCAGCCAGATCAATGGCTAGGTGCACGTCACGCCTGTTTGGCAGTATGATCTTTGTCGTCTAAGCGTTAATTTTGTGACACCGCATAATTTTACGAAATTAAATAATTACATTGAAAATGTAAAATCATAGTTTCATATAAATGGAAAATAATAAATTTTTACAAGAGTTGAAATAAGGCATCGCGACTTACTCCATTGCATCCGAATTGTCGTTTATAGTCAAAAAACACATGTAACATGCTGATTGTGATTAAATGGGCTAGAAATTAAAAGAAGTCAAACTCGGTGGATTTTTGTAATATATTAATTTCGAGATTTTAGCCTAAATTAGAATTATTTCATCCTATAAATAGAAATGAAAACCTATTCTCTGATCACACTTTAGCCTAACCTCTAATCTCTATTTTCTTTTTTATCTGTTTCTAAACTAAATCAATTCTAAATCCACCAAATCAAATCTAAATTAAATGAATAAATATATGATATCGATCATTGCGAAGAAAACTGAGATGGAGATAAACAATGAATTCACAATTTTTTCATTAGGAATTGGAGGTAGGACATGGTGTAAAGAGGTGAAGAAAGGTTAAATAAAAAATATATGTATACATATAAAATGAAACTCACGTTTGAGAAGATGTAGTTTCAGGAAAAAGATGAAGAAAATAAACGAAAATGAAGAAACAATAAAAATGACGAAAGAAATGTGGTATGTATTAAATAATGATGAAGGAATGCAGGGACCAGATGTACACTACCAATGAACCTATGAAATTCAAATTTTAAACTTATGTCTCATCTTTATTACTTCCCTTAACTTCCATAAACTCACAGTTACACCAATTTAATTTTATGTTAACACACGATAAATGAAAATAAATTCTCTACACCAATTTGTGTAATAAATTAAGGCGATATACAACATTAAGAACCTTTCATTTCTCTCTTTGTGATTAGATTGGGAATTTAAACAAACATGTTAACGTTATGATTAAACATTTTACTAGGAATGCATTAATATACATTAAACAAATATGACATCATAAATTAGGTAATATAAACAGGTGCGTAATACACACACATCTTTATCACCACTTATAGTTCACATTCATAAATAAAATGTATGTTACTAATCCACATAAGGAGGCTATGAACGTAAGAGTAAATTAGAAGAGCGAAGATGGAAAGATAAATTATGTTGCAACTAAAATCAAATTAAGTCTAAGTGAAAAGGAAATAGTCACATGTCAATCTATTTTACCCTTTTATAATCTCCTATTAACATTTCATTTAAAACTACCAGTATGTTAAGCACGTCCGTTGGACGTGTGCAAAGAAAACTGAGAGCTAATTTTTGCCGTGTGCAATGAAAATTGTGAGCTAATTTATTTATCATGAAATAATGACAATATGCAGAAATAATATAGGACAAAAATAGATATGTGAGTTAACTTCTTTTTATTGTGAAATGGTACGAACAAATACATACAAAACTCATTGCCAAATTTATGGATATCAATTTGGTTTCTGCGAAATATCGAATGAGAGAAATATATTATCTAGATTTACACTCATAATCTTGAAATAAAGGCATGAACTAATTTTTTTCAACTTATTTTGAATACTATGGATATTTATAAATTTATATAAAGCAAAGGTTATAAAATCAACATACACTCATCATTCAATTTGTCTACATGCAGTACTATCTAGACACTCAATCTTCAAGATACCCAGCTTATTATCCTGCACCTAATCCTCACTCAGTTATTGCCTACGGCTCTTTGTTGCTGCCCACATTCAATTCTATCAAGACTCCCAACAACTGTCCACATGCAGTACTACTAAGCACTCATGCGTGCAATCCTACTCAGCTACCGACTACAACTCTCTTTTAGCTTCATCACTCCAACAATACTGCACATCAGTGCTTATGCTTCATTATATTTGGTTTACCAACATAGCTCAGCTGCCATAGTGCACAAAGGATCCCTCTTGCCATCCTTTCACTCTATTGGAGTGTATCAATTTCTATTTGCCGATTCAGCTCTTCATTCTTTAAAAAATATTTTTATTCTGTCTACTCCAGTTTGTTCATCATCAGAGTGATGATCTCGTACATTTGTAATATCTAATTCTCATAAAATCTTGTCTGGACTTTGGTTTTTGGTTAGTAAACGAGAGTTCTCTCCTGGCAATCTTGATCGATTTTGTTTCGAGTCTGCAAAAAGAATTAGCTCTCAATATGTCAATCTCAATAGTTCTTCGAATAGGTATGGTTCCCTACACCTACAAAGAATGTTGTGCTGAAAGAAACCTACACCTGTAAAGAGAGAAGGGTATTGATGCTTAGATTAATGTACAATATATCAATGCAGGGAGTTCTGAGTGCAAAAAGAACATCAATTTACTTCTAATATTTGCAGCTAGTTGAATTTATGAATAGAAAAGGGAAATAAGATCAGAAGAAATACCTACCTTTAGAGTTCTATGCTTTTGCTAAACAATTTTTAGCTTCTTCAATGCAAACTCTTGCTCATCCTATATATGAATAACAATTAGCATGGACATGTCATGTGATTTTTTATATATATATATATATATCAGTTGAAATTACAAAACCTGTTACAAACTTTACGGTGAATTATCTAATATCGGTATAGTAAGAGGAAAAAAGTACATAGAGCTTGATTTCAAAATCCTTTGGTTTTACTCAATTGATTAAGACAATACTGTGAAATTTATTTTATATATAACATTTAACTTATTATCAACGACCAAACCACATTACGTAATAAATTTTAGTTCCGAACACCAATTAAACATAGATATTCAAAAATTTAGTACAATCAAGCTATTAAGCACAAAATCCATCACTTCAGTTTTCTTATTGTTTTCAACGTAGGTTGGCAACTTAACTTGACGCTTCTTCGTAACCTATCTTTGTTCTAGCACATCTTTCTTCTTCCATTCTAAAATCCATAAGAAAAAAGGTCAGCGGTTACATAATAATGAAAGAAAAGACATTAACTTACATTCCCAAATGGGAAATATTATGATCCGTACCTATATATATATATATATATATATGTATTATATATATATATATATATATGATGGAAAGTAACACTTTAACAATTCGCATGTGTTTAATCCCACCTTAAGTTTTTCATCACTTTCAACAATGACAATACGTTGAGAGAGAAAAGCACACTTAAATTTTGAAAGTAATCCAAGTCAAACTTAAATCAATAATAGAATAGATATGAAATTATTTTCCCTACATATAAAGATTGATTGGAATTTGAATACATCCACATATTTCAAAACAGTTGGTAATGCTAATTCGACATACAAACTCACATACAAATATCTAGAAAAAATAAAAGACAAAGTCTAAACATAATGTAGGAGATAAAATCAGTTAAAGGCCAATTCACATCAGCTTACAAAGCTCAGCAACCACAACGGACAAACTGATAAACATCAACTTTTTTTTGGCAATCAAAATCTTAAGTTTTTCGTCACTTTCAACAGTAACAATACGTTGAGAAAAAAAAGCACACTTAATTTTAGAAAGTAATCCAAGTCACCCTTAAATCAATAATCGAATAGATATAAACTTATTTTCCCTACATATACTGATTGATTGGAATTTGAATACATCCACATATTTCGAAACAGTTGGCAATGCTAATTCGGCATACAAACTCACATACAAACATCTAGAAAAAAGAAAAGACAAAGGCCTAAACATAAAATAGGAGATAAAATCAGTTAAAGGCCAACTCACATCAGCTTACAGAGCTCAGCAACAACAACGGACAAACTGATAAACATCAACTTTTTTTTGGCAATCAAAAACTTTTATCAAAAAATTTCATCACTTTATATGTGTAGAACAGTTTATTATCTACACTAACTAACACAATTTTATCAATACCATCACTGAAGTTTTAAAGCTTATAAAGACGAATAAAATTTGAAAGTCAATTCAATACCTTTATGGGTGCAGCGACGAGGATGAAGAGTTGAAATCTGGCTCTGCAATTCCACAGAAAAAGCAAGCAAGTAGCCTGAGACAATAATGGGCGAACACAAATTCAACGTGCATAATTTGAGAAACCCTAATTTTGATGTGGAGTTAGCATCCTGCGTTGGGAAGGAAGGAGGCGAATTCCAGAGAAAAAGCAAGCTGACCCTAATTTTGACATGGAGTTAACATTTTGCGTTAGGGAGGAAGGAGGCGAATTCCAGAGAAAAAACAAGCAACTAGCATTTGGAGAGGAAGGAGGCGAATTCCGGACAAAAAGCAAGCAGCCAGCATAAAGGTACCGAAATCAACAATTTAGAATAGTGAAAATAACGTGGTTCCTTGCGTTGGGGAGGAAGGAGGTGAACCGCAATGGATAAAAGCGAGATATTGTTTCGTACTCTGGCAGAGAGGAAGGAGGGGAACCGCAAATAGAACTTGCATCGTAGAAATTACACAAACGACCTTATCACGGCAGAAAATGCAGAAGGTTATTATAGTTATTTCAAAAGCTTCATTTGAGGGTATTCTCATTATATGGAGATATATATTAAATTTATAAAAAAATTCAAAACATGCACAATTAATTAAAAAACACGCGCCGTTTGCCGCACCATGCGTCATTGCTCCAAGGAGGCTTTGCGCATTTTTGCGCAATGCGCCATTAATAACTATGGATGCTTCTTTGGGTGTGTAAAATCAAATGTATGATAGCATTATTAAGCTTAAAATATGTCACCAAGCCCTATACATCTTCATATTGGAGTCTACATTGAAAGTTTCATCTAGCAAGCTATTCATTTTAACACTTAGAAATCAATTTGGTTACTTCAAACATATTTCCACTATTTATTAAAGTTAAGTGCATTATTATACCGTAAATTACAGAATTTGGTTGGTAATATAATGGAGAAACAATCTCCCAAGCTGTTGATGAGTGAAAGTATATGCATATTCATTCATAGATGCTCCCTCTACCTAACCAATCGATATAAACATGTTTTGTATAAATAACATCTTTAATCAACTCTAATAGAAGAATATATATTTTTCTCTATTGAAGAACAAACAATACATAGTGATCGTTTGATGCTGATTATTTCATCATACAGCTTTCATCCACTTTGATTTTAATAGAGTTAGGGCTAACCTGTTTGAATAGTGGCCAATTACAAATTGGTACCGCAGCCTTTATAGCTCAGTGGTAGAGCGCCAGTCTTGTAAACTGGAGGTCCGTAGTTCGATCCTGTGTGAGGGCAAAAATCTTCTCATTATTACTCTTCTCCATTCTTGACTGACCAAAAAGGCAGTACAATGAGAATGTTGCGGCTGGGGATCCCTCTCAGATAGAGGATATCTTTCTGCGGCGAAATGAATTGGAATAGGGTTTCAGTTAAAGAAAGAAGAAGGTATTTTTACATAAAAGCCCACCATTTGCTTCCGTGGTTTTATATTCTGCTGTTTTTGAAGGAAAAATATGTGACAGAGCCTGCATTCTTCTATTTCTGATATGACTGTAAACAGGGGCAACTCCAGCCTTTACTTAAGGGATCAAAATTTGAGTGTGTTAGTTTCAATATACATTTTGAGGAAAATTTGCTTTACAGCTACTTAGTTAATAAAATAAAAAATAGCACTTTTGTATTAATTGTTTTACAGGAGTCGTATGCTCCTTCTAAACATTGAGCTTTTGATTAGAATGAAAACCTTCTTACTTCTATTATTTCGTTTTCTTAGAAATAAGTTAATGTTATTCAATTTTTGCACAAGTAAGAAGACAAACTACTCAATTTATCTAACCTACTCATGTCCGGTCCAGGCCGACTAAATATAAGTCAGCTCGCAAAACAACCACGACTATATCGACTATGTTTTTATGTATGATGATAATTTGAATCTAACCCTGACCCGTGTCAGATCTTCTACACAACTGCAGGTCTAAGCCTTCTGTTGATGGAGCCCCCACGCGCAGCAACGCAGGATCAGCTCATCGGTCAGGACAAGGCGCAAGCCTAACTTGATACATCTCTCATTGGTCGACCGACTATTTTCGACCCGTTTTCAACCCATCCATGGACCAACCCGCTTACACAACCAACTATCTCTCTCGGCTATCTTTCAGTCCGCATAGCTTGAGACCATCTCAAGCTTGACCCATCATCAATCCAGATCTGGTGTAGCCACCTACGACCTACGCTCCGTCTCGTCTAACCCATCTCGGCATGCCCTTTGCTCTCACCAGTTCTTCATCCTCCTTATGGTCTCAGCAAACCAGCTCCCCGCCATCCCGCTATGTAGGCATGCAGGACCAAAACGACAAGAGGTACAACAACTAAATGTACATGTTTCCAACAATAAGCATGTTCCATTTTCTACAAGTATAGTGCAAGTATAGGCACATTTATTGCAAAGCATAGCAAAGCACACCTCTGGTACAGTTATACTGTAGACCTTCATCTCAGCCACACATTCATTTCTTTCATCAATCGTCCCTCATTAAGTTCATCAGCCACATCAATGGCTAGGTGCACGTCACGCCTGTTTTGCAGTATAATTTTTGTCGTCTAAGCGTTAATTTTGTGACACTGCATAATTTTACGAAATTAAATAATTACATTGAAAATGTAAAATCATAGTTTCATGTAAATGGAAAATAATACATTTTTACAAGAGTTGAAATAAGGCTTCGGGACTTACTCCATTGCATCCGAATTGTCATTTATAGTCAAAAAACACATGTAACATGCTGATTGTGATTAAACGGGCTAGAAATTAAAAGAAGTCAAACTCGGTGGATTTTTGTAATATATTAATTTCGAGATTTTAGCCTAAATTAGAATTATTTCATCCTATAAATAGAAATGAAAACCTATTCTATGATCACACTTTAGCCTAACCTCTAATCTCCATTTTCCTTTTTATCTGTCTCTAAACTAAATCAATTCTAAATCCACCAAATCAAATCTAAATTAAAAGAATAAATATGTGGTATCAATCATTGCGAAGAAAACTGAGATGGAGAAAAACAATGAACTCACAATTTTTTTCATTAGGAATTGGAGGTAGGATATTGTGTAAAGAGGTGAAGAAAGGTTAAATAAAAAATATATGTATACATATAAAATGAAACTCACGTTTGAGAAGATGTAGTTTCAGGAAAAAGATGAAGAAAATAAACGAAAATGAAGAAACAACAAAAATGACGAAAGAAATGTGGTATGTATTGTATAATGATAAAGGAATGCATGGACCAGATGTACACTACCAATGAACCTATGAAATTCAAATTTTAAACTTATGTCTCATCTTTATTACTTCCCTTAACTTCCATAAACTCACAGTTACACCAATTTAATTTTATGTTAACACACGATAAATGAAAATAAATTCTCTACACCAATTTTTGTAATAAATTAAGGCAATATACAACATTAAGAACCTTTCATTTCTCTCTTTGTGGTTAGATTGAGAATTTAAAAAAACATGTTAACGTTTTGATTAAACATTTTACTAGGAATGCATTAATATACATTAAACAAATATGACATCATAAATTAGGTAATATAAATAGGTGCATAATACACACACATCTTTATCTCCACTTATAGTTCACATTCTTAAATAAAAGGTATGTTACTAATCCATATAAGGAGGCAATGAACGTAAGAGTAAATTAGAAGAGCGAAGATGGAAAGACAAATTATGTTGCAATTAAAATCCAATTAAGTCTAAGTGAAAAGGAAATAGTCAAGTGTCAATCTATTTTACCCTTTTATAATCTCCTATTAACATTTAGTTTAAAACTATATGAGATTTCAAACCTAAATAAACCATTTTTTTATATAATTGGACTTGAAACATAAGTTTATATTTAGGTACAAACATATATGCAGCAAACCAACACTAAAATTTGAAACGTGAACTGAATTAATTGGAAATAAATCGTCTGAACTAAATTTATTTCAATGTACGTCTGCAATTAACGTCTTCTCTCTTTTTTAATTAAAAGGTTCTAATCGCATTAATTGCCATTGATTTCTAAGTTAAATTTTAAAAGAGAAATGAGACGATTCAATTCCCTTTATAGTAATTTAATATACTGTATTGTATACAAACCAAAAACTATAATTAACATTTGTTTATATCTTATTACACTAATATTTTACAGTTATCATCCTAATTTTTCTTTAACGTAATATTTTATTTCATTTAATTGCAATAAATCTAATTATTAAAATTTAAGTTCTAATAAATTGATCTAACTTGATTTTCAATGTTTTATTCAGTCAATCATTATTCTATGGATAATAGTTGACATTAGTTTATATCTTATTACATTGGTATTCTACAATTACCATCTTTTATTTATATTAACTGCAATATTTGATTACATTTATTGCAATTTATTTCAAATTTGATTTCAACAAGTTAAACAAATAGGTAATAAATAACAAATTTCACCTTAGCTTAATTTAGTCACATTTATAAGTTGATTGTCCACATAAATATTATAATTATTTACATAACACTGATTTTTTTATCTAATTGCAACTTGTTGCATATTATTTCACAAATTAATAAAACATTAAATTTATTTCCTCATTTACAATGTATAACCAATTATAACTCTCAATTATTAATTGGAATTACATACAAAGTAGTTATCAATTAACTTGAATTAATACTATTCCATTTTATTTTAGTCGTTTTCTTATTATTAAATCTTAAATTTTCAATTTTGCTCACATTAAAAAATCATAAATCTTATTAAATTAACTATTTTTAATTATCAAAAATTAATGATCGTTACACTCCTTAATGGCAAAAATTTACAATTACTCAGTATAGAGCGAGATGGAGAAGGAGAGGGGTGTTTATAAGAAACGATGTCGATCTGAATCACTATATTAAATAGGCGGGAGACCACCTGACTGTTTAACTTTAATCAACAACTATCAAAATAATCACTGAACCATTTCTGTAATGTCTCGAGAAAGTAATTGCTATCCCCAATCATACATAGACACGTATCATCAGCATTCGATGAGTGAATGAACAGTCTGTCCTTGCTCACAGACACAAACTTGGGGAGGGGAATAATGCTAAATATTCTCACAAGTAATATGGGTCGGCCCACACTTAGTCCGCATCTTGGCCCGTATGGTTCAACAGCCAACATATTGGCCCGCATCCTGCCTCGTGTTTTGGTCAGCAATATTCCAACATCAGCATCTTGGCCAGCATGATTCTGAAGGCCTGCATGCTCAAAGCACGACCCTTATTGCAAAAATCAACTCCCTCGACGGCATTATAAACACGATCCATACGAAGACTACAATGTAATTAAAGAATAAAACAAATAGTGGCCCTACATGTGAATGACCATCCGCAAGCAAGCGACTCAAGTAGCATTCCCCTCTCATACATCGATTGACCCAGATAGTGTTCTTTTCTTCATAAAGGTTCCTCACTCTTCTTTCACCTCAACTGCTTGGATCTTCTGAAGCTCTCATGCCTTGACATAGCTAGCTTCGACAATAGGCGTATGTCCGTATGTAATGCCCTTGAAAATTAATTAACATCATTCGGGATATTTAATTGGATAAATTAAATAGAACAATTTGAATAATTAGGAATATGAGATTAATAAATTCAATGGTCGTGTCTTAATGAATGAATTAAAATGAGGCTTAACTAGTTTTATAAAGAGGAATTTTCCTAAGGGGTAAACTTGAAAACGGGGCAACATTTCTTAGTATAATATCTCTTCATCTACTTTAATAAACTTTTACTTTCTCATTCATAACTCCTCACCTATATTTCGGCCGTCCATTAAAAGCTTCAGAAAGAGCAATAAATTGAAGATAAAACTAAGGAATTAAACTTAGGAAATTTTAACCATTATAAGATTGGTTATGGGTTATACCCGATTCATGTTTGTGATTTTGGTTAGGATATAACCATTCAAACATTTGTTTGGATAAGACATAGGTGTTTTTTAATGTTAATGGGCTAATTATTTTTGAAATGGTACTGTATATGCAACATATCACTGGGACAACAAATCACATGTCAATAAACGTCTGAATCACGCTACACAAGTTTCGAACTTATAACCTCTCGCACCAAAGCCGAATCACTTAACCACTGTGACAATGTTGATTGTCGTTAATGGGTCGATTAACATAGTTTATTTCGGTTTTCGTTAAATTCTAAATTATATTGATCTTCATATGCTTTGAAATTTTAATATGTCAAAAGGTATAATTTAAAGGATTTTTGGTTATTTTTGGGGATTTTTCCTTAGCGGTTTACTAAGGTAATTAAATTATTTATACCCAAGGTCTAAACTGAAAAATGGCTTCCGAATTGGTTAAATTCGGAGGGAAATTGCTTTTGAAAATTGTTTGGGAAGAAGAATAGTGTTTTAAGAAAAATGTTGACCATTTAGTATTTTTTTTCTATTCGAAAGTACAGGAGGAAGCCTCTTAACTAATTTTATTTAGACAAGCAAGAGAAACCATCAATTCCGTAGGCCCAGAATCTGCTTCCGACTACATAGCCCGCTTCACCCTTTTGACTAAGTCGAAAGGTACCTTTTTCCTTAGTCGGAAGGTAAGCATTTACTTTTCACCTAAGTCGAAAGGTAGGAATGATGTCAAGAAAGACGAAGGGATAGAGGCTGCTTCCTTGGCTTTCGAATGGAAATATAAATGCTTTCGAATTAATAGGTTTCGAAAGGGATCCTTCGACTCCATTTTTATAAAGACAAATTTTATGCTCAAGAAGGGGTTTCAGTTGGGATCTTCGAAAGTTTAAACCTTCAAGAGAATTATTTTAAATGTTTTCCAAAAATATGTTTTAGAACCTTTCGAATAGGTCGAAAGGTAGGAGAGGAAAAGGAAGGGGTTGCTTCCAAGCCTTCCCGTTGTTTTAGGAGTTAAGTTTTTAACGCCTTTGAAAGCCTTGCTTTCGAAGGGATGAAGTAGAAAGGGTGCTTTCGGCTCAGAACTTCGAAAGGAACGAAGTCGAAGGGGAGCTTCAGACTTTGTTCCGTGTTATGTTTTATATGCCTTTGAATGGGTTATTCGAAGGAAGGGTTAAGTCGCCAGCTTATACCTTTCGACTAAGTTAAAAGATGAGCCCTCACCCTTCCGACTAAGTCAAAGGGTAGAGATGTTTTAAAAGGTTTTGGTTTCGAAAGGTTTGGAAGGGATTACCTTTAATAATTTCGAAAGGTTTTGAGTTTTAGTGATTTCAAAAAGATTTGAGTCTCATTGCTTTCAAAAAGTTTATAAATGGTTTTATAAGGAGGATACCCTAGGCTTTCGACAAAGTCGAAAGGTGGAACCATTCGACTAGGTCGAAAATGAACTTTGCGGCAAGGTCGAATGGTAGGACCTTTCGACAAGGTCGAAAGGTATGATTTTGTGATACTTTCAAACGGAAGGCTTCCGAAGGGAATAACTTTGGATGTCTATTTTCTTTCGAATGGGGCTTCGTTCAAAGGGGTTTAAAGGGCTGTTTTAGCCGTTTTTCCAAAAGTAAATTTTTGCTAATCTGAAGGAGTTACTTCGAAGGGTTATAACATAAAATAGTTATCTTTGTTTGAAAATGTAAGGGGAAATCCTTATACAAATTGGATGTTATTATAGTTATTTTAAATGGATTTGGGACGGATTGTCCTATTAAATTATAACGGATAGTCATTTGAATTTTTTTAGAGGGGAACTCTAATAGATTCATTTTAGATGGAAAATCTAATATATTGCTTTTAGATGAGATATCGAATAAATGGGTGGATGGAATATCCAATGAATATGACTTACTGCTTTATTTCATATTATGTTAAGATTAACCATTTTGGGTGCAGGAGCATAGTAAACGATTTACATGTTTTGTTTTGGATGCTAGTGAGGGGGAAACTCATTCCGCTAAGCGGCGTGGTCTCACTAACCATCTATTTATGATAAGAGATGATATGAGATTATTCATACGAGACTTATTGTCTAACTCAAAGTTTGTGTTTCTCCATAAACACTCGGATACTTAAAATTAATTTGAATAGTCTAAGAGTGGGAAACTTTCAGGTTTTTGGACGAAATAACCTTTCGGAGACGTGCAGGAGACGATGTTAGCTATATAGGGGATATTTTGTGTTTTTCGCTGTGATATAATAAGAACTGTAAAGTTCATATTTATTAGTTCTATGATCATCATAAGGGGACATCTTGATATGTCGCTCTTATCATATTTTGTACACGTATATGTGATTTGAACGTGGTTAGCGTCTGGGATTATATAATTAAATCTTAAATTGAAATTCATAAGAAATGAGAAATTTTGTTTTGTTGAAGTTTAAATTTATTTATGTTTTTGTGTTTGTGTTTCCAATAGTTTCAAGATTTCGATTTCGATCACTCAGAAATAACACATATGGATGACTGCATCATCCGTAGCAGTTAATTTTGAGCCTCGGAAAGCGGAATGTTACACCATCCATGATAAAAATATCTACGCCTGCACTGTTTCTCTAAAGCGGTCATAACATAAGATATAGTATAACTAACAAAAGTGACACTCGAAAACCACTCCTTATCATTTTCTTTCACTCTGGCAAAGTGCCTCGGCACAACAACTTCCTAATTTCATGTCACATATCCTTGACCAAGGCATGCTCATTTTCAGACCACCAGTTGGCAAACATTTGAGCCCTACAATTCAGTCGGCATCCTATCTAACAAATATCTCAGCTGAACAACTTCATCTATGATGTAGAGCGAATTCTGGAGCACAACTTCACCATCTCGGCCATTAATCATGAATTGGAACGGCTTTAAATACATCACGACATGCATTTGAACAAGGGTTGAACGTTTCAAGCTAAAAAAGACTTATTTTCTTGTTATCATCTCTTATCATCCAAGCTATTGTGTGAGAACCAAGTAATAAGAAATTCCTTATAATGGATGTTGATCAACTTTGATCAAACCACTCTAAATTTTGTGTTTTTTTATTTATTGCACTTTATTCTCCCATTTTCCTATGACGACCCTGACTCGACCTTCGAAAATCGGCACCGAATACAGCACTCGTATTCAAATGCCGCAGATCCAAACGTCGAATCTGGTTCGCCAGAGCTTATAACACAATTAAGTAAAACAACACAGCGGAAGAAAAAGAAATGAATATCATATATAATTCTAATGAATACAATATCCGAGTATGGAACAACACTGATACAGAATATCAGAGACAATAAACAACAGTGGAAAAACAAAATGAACAAGCAGCGGAACCAAAACTCCAAACAGCAACTGCAACTCAAATCCAATGCTCCAAAGCCAACTCCAAAATCACAAGCTCGAACCACCATCTCGCTTCACCAAGCTAAGCAAGACTGGTCTGTCGTCCTAACCAGATACTTCAATATCCAAAGTCTTCAAAGAATACCAAAGAGAAAACTAAAAGCTACTGGACCGATATCTACTATCTGAATAACCCAACTCTAGACTGCCCGTGTGGAAAATAATGGGAACTCAAGTTCAGGAAGGAACAATAAACTCCAGGTCAGTCATGGGACTAGTGTGAGCAAACGAAAACATTTGGTCCTTTAAAACAAACAAAAGAATTTAAAACATTGAAAATCCGCAATGCTTTTTAGAAAATTAAAATACCATAAGGCCTCCCGCCACACACACAATGCAAACGCAGACTTGGAGGAGATTTCTCCTTATGATAGTCAAATATGCTTGATACGCGAAAACCATTTGATATTATTATTAGTGTATAGTGGAAAACATTTGGAAAGTATAATATTAAGCTTAACCAGCATAGGTACCATTATATTATGCCAGCTATAGCTACCTCCTGAGGAGGCAGGTTATACAATTGCAATCGTAAAGGGTTCGTATTGTTTCTTTGGATTTCCAACAAATGGTCAGGCAAGGAACTTCCTGGGCCACATGGGTACGCCTCTAGAGGGACGCCTCGAGAACCTAACCGGATCTCGGCCAACACAAGGCCGGGTTACCTTTATAACTAAGTAACTACTACACGAGTATGTCATCCCCTGGTCGTAACCAACCTTTATCCTGGGATTCGCAACAACCACAAAGTAATAAATTTGCAGCAACCACATAGGTCAAATATCTAGGCTCCATACCATGATACCACCTCTATCCAGAAGGAAATGAACATACCCTCAGGGGGCGCTACCCCCAAATAACCTTGCCGCATTCTTTCTGTTTCGACCATTCCGGGTTGTGAAGTTCGACGAAGTCTCATCCACAAAGCTACGCTTTTAACAAAAGCCATGCTTTGATCAACAATAGATCAGCAACACTTCGTATGCCACATTACCAATTTGGGAATGTATCACTGGTAACCATCAACTACATAACCTCTGAGCTCGTACGTCTCAGAGAAGGGTGTTAAGCTAAGATAATAAATCTCCACCACCAAACAGAAATGTATTTGATAGAAACCGGTTTTACATCTCAAAGTGTAACGTCAGACACACATCCATACAAGTCTGTTCTGGGTTTGAACAGAACCAAAGGCACTTCCGAAGAAGCCCTTGAAAATCCGGATAATCCCTAATCACGTCCAGACTCCCCATCACAAAGGGTGATCAAATCTCTATACCGGGGACCAGTCGGTGCAGAGACATTCGACGGGTTATCCTTTCGTTTTCGAAAAATATCCGGTCTTCACCACCGGTCTTCAAATGCTATCCATATAAGTCGTATCATTATTCGGAATGGGTTATATGACACAAAGGTCCTCTCCCACCTAAACCGAATAATGAGCGTAAATTTAAAATCATATGGATAATGAGATTTCAGTTAAATCACAACTTTAAAACCCAAAGCTTTTCTTTCAAATAGTTGGACAAATTACCATTTATAAATCTTTTAAACAAAACATTCATCTTCAAGACCCCTTTTCAATTTAAACAAGGTTCACCAATCTTTTAAACAAAGATTCATTCATAGCTTTTCAAAACCATTTCATTTCAGATTTGATTAACTCATCCGGTCTTTAAATCAAAGACTCTTTCATAGCTTTCAAAACAGTTTCCGTTTCAATATAAAAGATATACCATTCAAAATCTTCTTCAATTTCAAATTAGGGTTCAACTATCGTTTACAAAATTCAATTATAGCTTCCAAAATCATTCCATTTCAAATTTGAAATCTTTTCAACATAATTGGGAAATTCTTTTCTTAAATAGAAGCTATTATTATTTGAAATTCCTCGTTTCCGTTTTGGAAAACCCGATTTTATTTACACGAGTTAAATCCTTTTAAATATAAAACTTGGGTTAAATTTAAATTCTAACAACCATACTTTTAAAACGGTTTAAAAACCTATATAAACTACCTTTTATAACTTGTATAATCTTTTACATCATCCATAGAATTTAATTTCAAATTTTGAATTCAAATTTTAAATCAAATTTCTAAACTAAATTAAGTTATTTAAAAATAACTTTTATCTTTGAAATTCCTTTTCAAAAGTCTTTTCAAATTCAACCCAATTCCATTTCCAAAATTATTTGAATTTAAAAAATTCAAATTCAAAACTATTTTAAAAATATGTGGCTTAACCGATTTTCATGTACAACCCATATTTGTGTGTGTAGGTGTGGTCCAGGGGTTTTACACACAATAGTGCAACAACAATCATCACATCACAGATTAAAGTGCAGCAATATCGATAAGCGGTATAAGCTATAACGCTTATCTTCATTCACAGATTCATAGATAAAGTAATTTATCAATCACAAGGATTCATTAATATGATTCGATGCGGGTTTCGGATAGCCAACTGAAATCCGACTCCCTGTCGCATCGAATTTCAAATGCCGTTTTACGGTCAAGGGTATTTACACCGAAAGCATATCACAGATATCATAGATCGATACACAGCATATTTCACATCACAGAATATTACAGTCCAGAGATAACAATTAATGCAAGACAATACAATTATTCACAAGCAAGCATATTTTCTAATTCCAATTTTTAATTAATTTAATTAATCCAAATTAAATTAGTTACTTAAGAATAAATCAACTTACCTTGCTTAACCAACCATTAATTAATTAATTAATCAATCAACATCATTTAATTAATTAATCACTTCTTAATCAACCTCATTATCAATTAATTAATCTCTATTTAATTAATTAATTAATTTTTAATTATTAGTTAATAACTCTAATTATTCATTATTAAAACTTGATTAAATAAAATTTAATCATTCCTTAATTAATTATTAATTAACCCTTAATTTATTACCCCTTTATCACCTTTATTAATTAATTACCTTTTAATTATTAAAATAAATGATTATTCTTAATCACTTAATCATCGTTAACCATAAATTAACTAGCAATTAATTTACCTTAATTAATTACCTTAATAAATTACAAATTAATCCACCTTTAATTATTAATTTATTTATTAGCCTTTAATTATTAAATTAGTTAAGTGTTAACTATAACTTAATCAATTCCTAATTATTTGATTAAATTAATTCCTAATCATTAATTAAAATCTTAACTTATCTAATTAATGATCTTAATTTCAAATTAATTAATCTTAATTAATTAACTTCAACCTTAATTAATTAATTCAAATCCTTAACCATTTAATTAATTAATTAATTATCCATTTTAATTTACCTTATTAACTTAATTTATCACAAATCATTAAGTCTTTATTAAAACATTTCCTTATTAATGATAATTACCATCCAAAACACATTTGAAACATTTAACTTTCTACTTTCAAATTTCGTTTCAAATTTAAAATTTAACATGAAAACAATTTTACTTTAACAAAATTCAAAACCATTTACAAACTTAATTGTTTTGAAAACCCTTTATTTTCAAAGTCTTTAATTACACTTTCAACTCAATTTATCAAAAAAAGAATAGTTCAGAAATTCCTTTAGCTAATCCAGTAAAATTTAAAACTGAAATATAACAATCCTAGGCAGACCCGAGTGAAAAAACGAGCCAATACCCCACATACACGAGCCTTGCTTCGGTTTTTCCCACAAATTTACTCGAGTGACCCAAAACTTCCATTTTAAAAAAATTCCTAGGTTTTTTTTTTCCTCTACACGGTGCTTTAATATTTTACTCGAGTGATAACTCGAGCTTAAAACCCTCACGTACAATACCTACTTCGAGTCAACTCTTATTCCTGCGCGCCTGAACTCGATTTCCTTTCTTCTTCTTCCCCAAATTCATCGTCCAACGTATACATACGGATACTCATTCACGTGCACAAACAACCCTGCCGTCACCGATGAACGTTGCGACCGCCCACGAGTCAGACTTGACCTCGACAACAAACTCCACTGCCCAGATCGATGAAACAACGGTGAACACGAATTCGAGTTGAATAGCGAAATACTAGAAACACATCCATCGAAAATTCTACCTCGTTCCGGCGCCTCAGTTCACCAGCGAACAAGAAACCTTGGTAACACATTCGTCGACCTCCCATGCTGCCTTTCCCCAAATCCCATACACTCCGATCAGCCAGAGGCATCACGATCATCCTACAAATTCAAGCAACCCAAAACAGATTCGAAACCCTATTCCACCTGTACATCACCGCCTCGACAAATTATAAATGCTTCGAGCATTTTTCCTAGGTTCATCGATCTCTAAGTTATCATCGATGCAAACTACAACCTTAGAATCATCGGTGATCATCAGAGATCGGCGAAAATGTCAATCTCGTTCATCTTATATTTTCTCACAATTTAATAAATTAAAAATCTTGAAATGATATTTAAAAATCATTATTTTGAAATGCGAATATGTTCATATAATTGAAAATAGAAATTAGATTATTTGATTTTCCACTTTATGTTGATCATGACTGTAAATCTTCCAATTTTATATTTGCTCACCAATATACTTATAATTATTTTTAATTTCTGCATTACATTATTATGATCACTTTCATTTAAAGATCGAATTCTAAAATCAATCTAATGTGAGGATTTGGATTTTTTTTTCAGGCTTCAAATTATGTCAGGTATAACAGAAGTATATGCCTGTATGCAGTCCTATATATATTTATGTATATATAGATAATTAGATCCATTCAACATATTTCACAACATCATAAATTCCATCCATCATCACAAAACATTGATAAAAAAAATTTGATTTTAAAAGCCTGCTCACCTGTTATTGAAGAAGACATAGAACAAATTTGGAAAACCTGGAAAATGCAGAGTTTTGAAAACTATTTCTAAAACTTGCATTTGATTTTGTTTTTCTGATCTTGAAGCTTAAAGTTGCATTTGATTTCTGACTAAACTTTTGGTGAGAGGATTCCGGGTTGCAGCTTGTTGAACTGATTGCAGTTTTGTTTTTGTTTTTTCTGTTTTGACTTGAGTTTGATTTCCAGATTTTTTCGATCAAGCTTTGATTTTTTTTGAACTTGCTTTAGTTTTTCTGATGATTTAATTTCCAGTTTTTGATCTGTTTTATCTAAAATCTGCTTTTTGATCCCAGGTTGAAGTTTGAGAAAACATGCATTTGTTGAAGTTTTGGTTTTGCTACTGATTTTGATTTTGTTTCAGCTTTTGAATTGAAGAAGAAAATAGGCAGTTTTCTTACTATCTTCAATTATGTATTTCTGATTTGAATTAAAAGAAAATTTCAACTTGCCACTTGGTAATTAAGCCTTAATGTTTTTTTACACTTGGTCATACATGTTTTAAAACTATTTACACTTGTTCAAATGGGTACTTTTTAGGTTTTTAACCGTTTTTTATTTTAATTTACAACTTTGTTTACATATTTAAATTTATGTTAAAATCCCTTTATTAATAGTTTACAAATGTTGAAACAATTACTTAATACCTTCTTATGTATTATTTATACTTATACAAATTAAAATTTAAACCTTATTTTAAATTAATTCATGCATTTGCATTTAAACTTTATTTTATTTTTATTTTATTTACAAATCATGTTTTAACTTAAATTATGAATTTATATCTTCACTCCATCATAATTATATGATATGTAAATGTTCTTTTACATATTTCATTCATGAATATACAACTATATTTTTTATATGTTCCAATGTTTTAAATCTTTTTATCAAATCTAATTTTATATTCAAATCTAATTTTACATTTTTAATTGAAATTCAAAATTTAATATATAATCAATTTGTACTTATAAATGAATAACTAATCAAATACTTTTTTTATAAATATATCTTTATATTCCATTTGATTTCAAATCAATAAATTTTATTTACAATCTCTCGATATATTTATTCATTCAAATTTTCAAATTAATTAGATTCCAATATATTAACATTTGAACTTCAAATCACATTTTCGAATTATATTTAAAATTAACATCTATAAACAACTAATATTTATTTTGAAAAACTCTATTGAATTCACAAATTAATTTCAAAAATTAACTCAATTATCAAATTAGACTGGCTAAAATCCGAGGATGTTACAGATTCCCCGCCTTAGAAAATTTCGTCCTAGAAATTTGAAAGTAGGGAGACAACAAGGAATGAATTCACAAAGATAGAGAGACAGTTTCCATATCAAACTGGGTATCTATTCTACATTTGGCTTACTAAATTAGAATATCACTAATGGATACAAGAACGAATTAAGATACTCGGGTCACCAAATCTACAAATATATAGAGGTATTGATTAGTTCGAAAGATAACTAACCACTCGTAGAATATATTTGGATCCAACAGAATAAACAGATATATAGATGCAATCCAAAACTTTTAGTTTAAACAACCAAAATATACCTATCAACCATAGCAACCAAAGCAAACAATTCATCCAAACAAACAATTCTGACCCATCTGGAGTTTGTGTCCCATGAAAATATATCAAAGTTTCTTCCTGGAGTTTCCAGGAATCATCAAAGAATTGAAAAGACGAATCAAAGGAGATTGATAGAGAAAGTTGTTTTCCGCTATTGCAGGGTATCGACCATTTGTAGTCATACTCCCCTGTCCCCTATCTCGTCCTCTTCTCGCACTCATACTCACTATCAGTGGATAGTAAGAGAATTTACCGAGGCATTCGAATGGATATCTTAGGGATACACTCATTCTAGGGTATACTTCACCCTATCTCTAATGAGCTACTTAATGTGTTATACTCCTGAGCTAAAGTTTCAACCTTCAGCTCTGATACCAATTGTGACGACCTTGACTCGACCTTCGAAAACCGGCACCGAATACAGCACTCGTATTCAAATGCCGCAGATCCAAACGTCGAATCTGGTTCGCCGGAGCTTATAACACAATTAAGTAAAACAACACAGCGGAATAAAAAGAAATGAATATCATATATAATTCCAATGAATACAATATCCAAGTATGGAACAATACTGATACAATATGATACAGAATATCAGAGACAATAAACAACAGCGGAAAAACAAAATGAACAAGCAGCGGAACCAAAACTCCAAACAGCAACTGCAACTCAAATCCAATGCTCCAAAGCCAACTCCAAAATCACAAGCTCGAACCACCATCTCGCTTCACCAAGCTAAGCAAGACTGGTCCGTCGTCCTAACCAGATACTTCAATATCCAAAGTCTCCAAAGAATACCAAAGAGAAAACTGAAAGCTACTGAACCGATATCTACTATCTGAAAAATCCAACTCTAGACTGCCCGTGTGGAAAATAATAGGCACCCAGAGTTTACGAAGGAACAATAAACTCTGGGTCAGTCATGGGACTGGTGTGAGAAAACAAAAACATTTGGTCTTTTAAAACAAACAAAAGAATTTAAAACGTTGAAAATCCGCAATGCTTTTTGGAAAATGAAACTACCATAAGGTCTCCCGTCACACACACAATGCGAACGCAGACTTGGAGGAGATTTCTCCTTATGATAGTCAAATATGCTTGATATGCGAAAACCATTTGATATTATTATTAGTGCATAGTGGAAAACATTTCGAAAGTATAATATTAATCTTAACCAGCATAGGTACCATTATATTATGTCAGCTATAACTACCTCCTGAGGAGGAAGGTTATACAATTGCAATCGTAAAGGATTCGTATTGTTTCTTTAGATTTCCAACAAATGGTCAGGCTAAGGAACTTCCTGGGCCACATGGGTACACCTCTGGAGGGACGCCCCGAGAACCTAACCGGATCTCTGCCAACACAAGGTCGGGTTACCTCTATAACTAGGTAACTACTAGACGTGTATGCCATCCCCCGGTCGTAACCAACCTTTATCCCAGGATTCGCCAACAACCACAAAGTAATAAATTTGCAGCAACCACATAGGTTAAATATCTGGGCTACATACCATGATACCACCTCTATCCAGAAGGAAATGAACATACACTCAGGGGCGCTACCCCCAAATAACCTTCCCGCACTCTTCATGTTTCGACCATTCCGGGTTGTGAAGTTCGACGAAGTCTCGTCCACAAAGCCACGTTTTTCACAAAAGCGATGCTTTGATCAATAAATGATCAGCACCACTTCGTATTCCACATTACCAATTTAGGAATGTATCACTGGTAACTATCGACTACATAACCTCTGAGCTCGTACATCTCAGAGAAGGGTGTTAAGCTAAGAGAATAAATCTTCGCCACCAAACAGAAATGTATTTGATAGAAACCGGTTTTACATCTCAATGTGTAACGTCAGACACACATCCATACAAGTCCATTCCGGGTTCGAACAGAACCGAAGGCACTTCCAAAGAAGCCCTTGAAAATCCGGATAATTCCTAATCACGTCCAGACTCCCCATCACAAAGGGTGATGAAATCTCTATACCGGGGACCAGTCGGTGCAGAAACATTCGACGGGTTATCCTTTCGTTTTCGAAAAATATCCGGTCTTCACCACCGGTCTTCAAATGCTATCCATATACGTCGTATCATTATTCGGAATGGGTTATATGACACAAAGGTCCTCTCCCGGCTAAACCGTATAATGAGCGTAATATTTAAAATCATATGGATAATGGGATTTCAGTTAAGTCACAACTTTAAAACCCAAAACTTTTCTTTCAAATAGTTAAAAAAATTACCATGTATAAATCTTTTAAACAAAAGATTCATCTTCAAGACCCCTTTTCAATTTAAACAAGGTTCACCAATCTTTTAAAAAAAGATTCATTCATAGCTTTTCAAAACCATTTCATTTCAAATTTGATTAACTCATCCGGTCTTTAAATCAAAGGCTCTTTTCATAGCTTTCGAAACAGTTCCCGTTTCAACATAAAAGATATACCATTCAAAATCTTCTTCAATTTCAAATTAGGGTTCAACTATCGTTTACAAAATTCAATTATAGCTTCCAAAATCATTCCATTTCAAATTTGAAATCTTTTCAACATAATTGGGAAATTCTTTTCTTAAATAGAAGCTATTATTATTTGAATTTCCTCATTTTCGTTTCGGAACACCCGATTTTATTTGCACGAGTTAAATCCGTTTGAATATAAAACTTGGGTTAAATTTAAATTCTAACAACCATACTTTTAAAATGGTTTTAAAACCCATATAACTACCTTTTATAACTTGTCTAATCTTTTACATCATCCATAGAATTTAATTTCAAAACTAAATTAAGTTAATTAAAAATAACTTTTATCTTTGAAATTCCTTTTCAAAAATCTTTTCAAATTCAACCCAATTCCATTTCCAAAATTATTTGAATTTAAAAAATTCAAATTCAAAACTATTTTAAAAATCCGTGGCTAACCGATTTTCACGTGCAATCCATATTTGTGTGTGTAGGTGTGGTCCAGGGGTTTTACACACAATAGTGCAACAACAATCATCACATCACATATTAAAGTGCAGCAATATCGATAAGCGGTATAAGCTATAACGCTTATCTTGATTCACAGATTCATAGATAAAGTAATTTATCAATCACAAGGATTCATTAATATGATTCGATGTGGGTTCGGATAACCAACTGAAATCCGACTCCCTGTCGCATCGAATTTCAAATGTCGTTTTACGGTCAAGGGTATTTACACCGAAAGCATATCACAGATACCACAGATCAATAAACAGCATATTTCACATCACAGAATATTACAGTCCAGAGATAACAGTTAATGCAAGACAATACAATTATTCACAAGCAAGCATATTTACTAATTCAAATTTTTAATTAATTTAATTAATCCAAATTAAATTAATTACTTAAGAATAAATCAACTTACCTTGCTTAACCAACCATTAATTAATCACAATCATTTAATTAATTAGTCACTTCTTAATCAACCTCGTTATCAATTAATTAATCTCTATTTAATTAATTAATTAATTTTTAATTATTAGTTAATAACTCTAATTATTCATTATTAAAACTTGATTAAATAAAATTTAATCATTCTGTGAGGAATCGGTTCTTCGACTTACGAAAACCGACATCAATACGTCCACTGTATCAATTGCCGAGCAATCGAAGGCCGAAAAACCGAACCCTTAGGGTTTAAGAAAAAGAAAGAGGTAGAAGAAGAGAGAAAAAATGGAACAGAACAATATCAGAATCTCACAATCGCAGCGGAACAACATATAATAGATAAATGAATATTCTTTAAACAAAGAACTATATCAGTTATTACATTACATCATATTACATTACATTACATCATATTACATTACATTACATCATTAGAGTGTACAACAAAAAAACCAGCAAACAGCGGAAAAGAAATACTATATACTAGTGAATACGCCATGTCATCCAGCTTGCCTCCAGCAACTCCTGAATTCCAGAATATCCAGATAGCCTAACTCTAGACTGCCCGTGTGAAAATTGGTGGACACCCAGAGTTTAGGAAGGAAAACAATAAACTCTGAGTCAGTCATGTGACTGGTGTGAGAACTAAAATAGTTTATCTTTAAAACAAAGAATAGGATAATTTTAAAATAGATTCGCAATGCTTTTTAGAAAAATGAGACTACCATAAGGCCTCCCGCACAGACACACAATGCAAACAGAATCGGAGGAGATTTCTCCTTATGATAGTCAAAGATGCTTGATACGCATTAAAAAGAAACATTTGATATTATTACTAGTGCATAGTGTAGAAAACATTTCGAAAGTAAAGATATAAATCTTAGCCAGCATAGGCATTCCGCACTTATGCCTACTATAGTTACCATCCAAACAGTGGGGCGCCACCATAAGTGAATGATAGGTTCTACAACTAAAACCGTACAAGATCGTATTGTTTCTTTGGATTTCCAACAAATGGTCAGACCAAGGAACTTTCCATTGCCACATGGGTACGCCTCTGGAAAGACGACCCGAGAACCTAACCGAATCTCTGCCAACACAAGGCCGGATTACCCCTAACTAGGTAACTACTGACACGAATATGTCATTCCCCGATCGTAACCGATTTATATCCGAGGATCCTCGATTTTCAACAACCACAAAACAATAAATTTGCAGCAACAATATAGGTTAAGTATCTGGGCTCCATACCATGATACCACCTCTATCCAGAAGGAATGACATACACTAAAGGGACGCTACCCCCTAATAACCTTGCCGCATCCTTCCTGTTTTGACCATTTTCGGGGTGTGAGGTCTGACGAAGTATCGTCCACCAAGCCACGCTTTATACAAAAGCTATGCTTTGATCATCAAATGCTCAACGGCACTTCGTATGCCACATTACCAATTTGGGAATGTATCACTAGTAACCATCAACTACATAACCTCTAGGGTGTTAAGCTAAGAGAATAAATTCTCCACCACCAACGGAAACATATTTGATAGAAACCAGCTTTACATCTCAAATTGTAACGTCAGACACACATCCATACAAGTCCATTCCGGGATCGAACGAAATCGAAGGCACTTACAAAGAAGTCCTTGTTATCCAGATATTCACTAATCACGACCGGACATCCCATCACAAAGGGTAATAAATTTCTATATCGGAGATCAGCCGATGCAGAAACATTCGACGGTAATCCTTCCGTTTTCACAAATATCCGGTCTTCAATACCGGTCATCAAATGCAATCCATAACGTCGTATCACATATTCGGAATGGGTTATACGACCCCAAGGTCCTTTCCCGGCTAACCCGAATAGTGAGCGTTTTTTCAAAAATAAGTGTAGCATTCAAATTCAAGCAATCACAACAAATACCTATTTAAAGGTAAGTATTGATAGTCGGTTATTTAACTATCAATAGGCATGCTCAACATCACCATATTCTAAATAATTTCCCAAATTATTTATTTTCCAAAAATATCTTTATAAGATATATAATTTCCACACTTCAAAAATAAATTAATATTTATTTTTAAACAAATTCCCTTTCTTTTATAAATTTCATAGTGAATTTACATTTCCAAAATATTTATGAATATACGATTTTCAAATCGATTTCTAATATTCATTTTCAATTTATCTTTAAAAGATGTAATCTCAAACATTTCACTTCACATTGGAAAACATTTCCATACTTATCTAATAATAAGTAATTCACAAATCCATTTATTTTCAACACTTGGAAAATATTCAATATACTTAAATATAAATTAAGTATATATTTTATTCTTTAAAGAAAATGTGCGCTTAAAAACATTTATTTGAGTCAAAACGAATGTTGCGTAAAACATCGTAACGACGACACAAAATCACTAATATAGAGATTCGAAATTTAGATAGATATATAAATCCCAATACCATATAAAAAACATTTCCTTTCGGAAATCATTTACTATAACAACAGTGTTATAGTCCACCATTTCCTTATTTCTCGAAAACGTCTATGTACTAAGTTTCCAAATCCATAGTTAAACTCATAATTAAACTATAACTTGCCCAAAAGTCATAGTTAAACTTCTTACAAAATCTTTACTAAGTTTCCAAATCCAAACTTAGTTTTCAAAAAAAATTCAATTTTATCAACAAATTTCTAACGCCTTAAATTTTCGGAAAAATTCGCCAGAGTCTCCTTTGCGCGGCTCGATCCGAAAAAAAATGACAGTATATATATTACAAATATACATCTCATCAAGTGATGAGGCATCCCGCAGGCAAAAAAGTGTAAAAGTACAATATTTAATCCGAGATATGTACCTTATATATTATTAGCGAGCATATATGGCTAATATAGCGTGAAAGCGAGCTCCAAACGCGAAGCAAGCGCAATCCGCACCTACTAAACACTCAACAAACCATGAGGCATGCATATATGAAAGTAATATCAATATACAGCATATAGCAATACAACAACTACATGTGCCAACATAGCAATGCATTCAACTACATAGCTTTCAATTTTACCAATTCAACTTCATTAACACTTAGTGAATTTATATACAATCAATTAACAATCAAATAACAACCAATGTATATCCAATATAACCATATTTATTCAATTTATATTCAATTTGGTTCAACACTCTTAATTCCAATTGGTTGATATTAAATTGACTTCCATTCAATTATTCAATTTCCAATAACATTGGCTTTTAATGAATTTATACTTACATTCATTATTCCATATCAATTATTTATATTCTATTGATTAACATTTAATCCATTCATTAATTCAATTGCTAATTCCTTTAACAATATAAAGTTGAATTTCATTTATATAACTCAAGTTCATATTCATCACTTCTCTTGATTAATTTACTTCGATACCAAAATCAACTTCATTCAACTTCACTTAAGTTATATTCCACATATGAATCCAATTCAGATTCCAATTCCAATTCTATTTAACTTTTTACCAAAGCTAAATTTATTATCTCATATTATAAGTTCAAAATTCATTTCACTTATATTCAACAATTACAACTTGGATTTTAATTTCAAAGTTGTTATTACAACAAAACTAAAAAAAATTATTCACTATGGTAGCAAATCCATCACACAAAAACTCGAAAATGATACTAATGATGCTGCAGTCATTACCCTTATTATTTCCCAGTGACAATAGTGAATTCAATGCTTTTAAATTCTTTTAAAATTTTCCTTTCATTCATAAATCATATTTATAAATCTTACTTATGAAATTTCACTATTTCCTCTTTACTTATATAAGATCATTTCACGATTGTAAATCATTTTAATTATAATTCCATACTTTATAATTCATTTGCTTATATAATTCATTCTTTTACAGGTGTTGTTTTTATTTAACTTATTCAAACAACATTTATTGACTTATATATATTTATATTTTCAACAACCAAGCAATCAATTATATACACTTTAATAATTCCTGAAAAATTATTCTTTATATATAAAATATAATCAAGGTAAAATTATTTCATTTACCCAATTCAAACGATATCCTGTCAGTTTGTTTTGTACAAGTGTTTAGAGATCCCTATCAACAACGTTAATTACTCGTATTGACCAGAATCCATATACCACTCAACAAACCAATCATCACAATATAAAACAATTTATATTCACTAACAAATACGCAATCATATCTATTATTACACTCACACTCATTCTAGAGTACTGCTGACTCCATCTCTAATGAGTAATTCCCAACAGAGCCATGGTTATCGCTTAACCATATGCTCTGATACCAAATGTGGGGAACCGGTTCTTCGACTTACGAAAACCGACATCAATACGTCCACTGTATCAACTGCCGAGCAATCGAAGGCCGGAAAACCGAACCCTTAGGGTTTAAGAAAAAGAAAGAGGTAGAAGAAGAGAGAGAAAAATGGAACAGAACAATATCAGAATCTCACAATCACAACGAAACAACATATAATAGATAAATGAATAATTTTTAAATAAAGAACTATATCAGTTATTACATTGCATCATATTACATTACATTACATCATATTACATTACATCATCAGAGCGTACAAAAAAAAACAGCGGAAAAGAAATACTATATACTAGTGAATACGCCATGTCATCCAGCTTGCCTCCAGCAACTCCTGAATTTCAGAATATCCTGATAGCCTAACTCTAGACTGCCTGTATGGAAATTGGTGGGCATCCAGGGTTTAGGAAGAAAAACAATAAACTCTGAGTCAGTCATGTGACTGGTGTGGGAACTAAAATAGTTTATCTTTAAAACAAAGAATAGGATAATTTTAAAATAGATTCGCAATGCTTTTTAGAAAATGAGACTACCATAAGGCCTTCCGCACACACACACAATGCAAACGCAGAATCGGAGGAGATTTCTCCTTATCATAGTCAAAGATGCATGATACGCATTAAAAAGAAACATTTGATATTATTACTACTGCATAGTGTAGAAAACATTTCGAAAGTAAAGATATAAATCTTAGCCAGTATAGGCATTCCGCACTTAAGCCTACTATAGCTACCATCCAAAAAGTGGGGCGCCACCATAAGTGAATGATAGGTTCTACAACTAAAACCGTACAAGATCGTATTGTTTCTTTGGATTTCCAACAAATGGTCAGGCCAAGGAACTTCCCATTTCCACATGGGTACGCCTCTGGAAAGACGACCCGAGAACCTAACCGGATCTCTGCCAACACAAGGCCAGGTTACCCCTAACTAGGTAACTACTGACACGAATATGTCATTCCCCGGTCGTAACCGATCTATATCCGAGGATCCTCGATTTCCAACAACCACAAAGCAATAAATTTGCAGCAACAACATAGGTTAAGTATCTGGGCTCCATACCATGATACTACCTCTATCCAAAAGGAATGACATACACTAAAGGGGCGCTACCCCCTAATAACCTTGCCGCATCCTTCCTGTTTTGACCATTTCCGAGGTGTGAGGTCCGACGAAGTTTCGTCCACAAAGCCACGCTTTATACAAAAGCTGTGCTTTCATCATCAAATGCTCAACAGCACTTCATATGCCACATTACCAATTTGGGAATGCATCACTAGTAACCATCAACTACATAACCTTTAGGGTGTTAAGCTAAGAGAATAAATTCTTCGCCACTAACAGAAATATATTTGATAGAAACCAGCTTTACATCTCAAATTGTAACGTCAGACACACATCCATACAAGTCCATTTCGGGATCCAACGGAACCGAAGGCACTTACAAAGAAGTCCTTGCAATACGGATATTCACTAATCACGACCGGACTTCCCATCACAAAGGGTAATAAATTTCAATATCGGAGATCAGCCGATGCAGAAACATTCGATGGTAATCCTTCCGTTTTCACAAATATCCGGTCTTCAATACCGGTCGTCAAATTCAATCCATAACGACGTATCACATATTCGGAATGGGTTATACGACCCCAAGGTCCTTTCCCGGCTAACCCGAATAGTGAGCGCTTATTCAAAAATAAGTGTAGCATTCAAATTCAAGCAATCACAACAAATACCTATTTAAAGGTAAATATTGATAGTCGGTTATTTAACTATCGATAGGCATGCTCAACATCACCAGATTCCAAATAATTTCCCAAATTATTTTCCACAAATATCTTTACAAGATATATAATTTCCACACTTCAAAAATAAATCAATATTTATTTTTAAACAAATTCCCTTTCTTTTATAAATTCCATAGTGAATTTACATTTCCAAAATATCTATGAATATACGATTTTGAAATCGATTTCTAATATTCATTATCAATTTATCTTTAAAAGATGTAATCTCAAACATTTCACTTCACATTGGAAAACATTTCCATACTTATCTAATAATAAGTAATTCACAAATCCATTTATTTTCAACACTTGGAAAATATTCAATATACTTAAATCGAAACTAAGTATATATTTAATCCTTTAAAGAAAATGTGCGCTTAAACACATTTATTTGAGTCAAAACGAATGTTGCGTAAAACATCGTTACGACGACCCAAAATCACTAGTATAGGGTTTTGAAATTTAGATAGATATATAAATGCCAATACCATATAAAAAACATTTCCTTTCAGAAATCATTTACTGTAACAACAGTGTTATAGTCCACCATTTCCTTATTTCTCGAAAACGTCTATTTCAACAATGAATGTTGAAATCTATGTGTTCGATACTTAATGCATTTTAAAACAACTTCAAATCATTTTAATTCTATTTAAAATATCACTTCCCCAAAACACTTTAACATATTATTCACAATAGAACGTGTTTCGGACACAATAGAACGTGTTTCCCATGTTTCGAACACTTTAATATATTTTAATTCTGTTTAAAGTATAAGGTTTATCCCATGTTCCGAACACAATAGAACGTGTTTCGGAGGCCAATTCGATCATCTGTGCGAGTTACGGCAATAAACGATCGATTTTAAATTAAATCGTTTAACGAATTTTTATGCGTTTTGGCTCGCCCCAGACAAACAGTAAATCCGATTGACACGAAATTTGAAATCTTATAATAATATCATATTACGGATCCGATGAAACTGGTTTAGTCTAAATCCGAGATTGTTTGAAAAATGACTATTTTAACTCGTCAATTAAATATTAAAATATTCAATTTTCACAAATTAACTTTTAATTCGATTCTAAAAGTTCCATAACATCATTATAACTCCAATATGATAAAATAAAATTTTACAAATCATTTTCAATCATATTAAACCCAATTTCCAATTATTTCTGTATTTTCAACCATTAAATTATCGATTTAATTATTCAATTAAATCCAATTATTCGAAATAAAATTTATTCGACTTTCTAATTTCACTTATTAATATTTAAAATCAATTAAATATACAAATTTTAATTAACAGAAATTATGGGTCGTTACACATTCCTTAATTAATTAACCCTTAATTTATTACCCATTTATCACCTTTATTAATTAATTATCCTTTAATTAATTTATCACATTAATTAATTACCCTTTAATTATTAAAATAAATGATTATTCTTAATCACTTAATCATCATTAAACATAAATTAACTAGCAATTAATTTACCTTAATTAATTACCTTAATAAATTAGAAATTAATCCACCATTAATTATTAATTTATTTATTAGCCTTTAATTATTTAATTAATTAAGTGTTAATTGCAACTTAATTAATTCCTAATTATTTTATTAAATTAATTCCTAATCATTAATTAAAATCTTAACTTATCTAGTTAATGATCTTAATTTCAAATTAATTAATCTTAATTAATTAACTTCAACCTTAATTAATTAATTCACATCCTTAACCATTTAATTAATTAATTAATTATCCATTTTAATTTACCTTATAATTTAATTTATCACAAATCATTAAGTCTTTATTAAAACATTTCCTTATTAATGATAATTGCCATCCAAAACACATTTGGAACATTTAACTTTCTACTTTCAAATTTCATTTCAAATTTAAAATTTAACATGAAAACAATTTTACTTTAACAAAATTTAAAACCATTTACAAACTTAATTGTTTTGAAAACCCTTTATTTTCAAAGTATTTAATTACACTTTCTACTCAATTTATCAAAAAAAGAATAATTCAGAAATTCCTTTAGCTAATTAAGTAAAATTTAAAACTGAAATGTAACAATCCCAGGCAGACCCGAGTGAAAACCCGAGCCAATCCCCCACATACACGAGCCTTGCTTCGGTTTTTCCCACAAATTTACTCGAGTGACCCAAAACTTCCATTTTAAAAAATTTCCTAAGTTTTTTTTCTTCTACACGGTGCTTTAATATTTTACTCAAGTGATAACTCGAGCTCAAAACCCTCACGTATGATACCTACTTCGAGTCAACTCTTATTCCTGCGCGCCTGAACTCGATTTCCTTTCTTCTTCCCCAAATTCATCGTCCAACGTATACATACGGATACTCATTCACGTGCACAAACAACCCTGCTGTCACCGATGAACTTTATGACCGCCCACGAGTCAGACTTGACCTCGACAACAAACTCCACTGCCCAGATCGATGAAACAACAGTGAACACGAATTCGAGTTGAATAGCGGAATATTGGAAATACATCCATCGAAAATTCTTCCTCGTTACGTCGCCTTAGTTCACCAGCGACCAAGAAACTTTGGTCACACCTCCGCCGACCTCCCATGCTGCCGTTCCCCAAATCCATATACTCCGATCATCCAGAGGCATCGTGGTGACCCTACAAATTCAAGCAACCCAAAACTGATTCGAAACCCTATTCCACCATTACGTCGCCGCCTCGACCAATTATAAATGCTTCGAGCATTTTTCCTAGGTTCATCGATCTCTAAGCTATCATCGATACAAAGTACAACCTTAGAATCATCGGCGATCATCAGAGATCGGCGAAAATGTCAATCTCGTTCATCTTATATTTTCTCACAATTTAATAAATTAAAAATCTTGAAATGATATTCAAAAATCATTATTTTGAAATGCGAATATGTTCATATAATTGAAAATAGAAATTAGATCATTTGATTTTCTACTTTATGTTGATCATGACTGTAAATCTTCCAATTTTCAAAATATTTGCTCACCAATATACTTATAATTATTTTTAATTTCTGCATTACATTATTATGATCACTTTCATTTAAAGATCGAATTCTAAAATCAATCTAATGTGAGGATTTGGATTTTTTTTCAGGCTTCAAATCATGTCAGGAATAACAGAGGTATGTGCCTGCATGCAGTCCCATATATATTTATGTATATATATGATATTTAGATCCATTCAACATATTTCACAACATCATAAATTCCATCCATCATCACAGAACATAGATAAAAAAAATTGGTTTTAAAAGTCTGCTCGCCTGTTATTGAAGAAGACAGAGAACTGATTTGGAAAACCTGGAAAATGCAGAGCTTTTGAAAACTGTTTCTAAAACTTGCATTTGATTTTGTTTTTCTGATCTTGAAGCTTAAAAGTTGCATTTGATTTCTGATTAAACTTTTGGTGAGAGGATTCCAGGTTGCAGCTTGTTGAACTGATTGCAGTTTTGTTTTTCTTTTTTTTCTTTTTGACTTGAGTTTGATTTCCAGATTTTTTTGATCAAGCTTTGATTTTTTTGAACTTGCTTCAGTTTTGCTGATGATTCAATTTCCAGGTTTTGATCTGTTTTTTCCAAAATCTGCTTTTTGATCCCACGTTGAAGTTTGAGAAAACATGCATTTGTTGAAGTTTGGTTTTGCTACTGATTTTGATTTTGTTTCAGCTTTTGAATTAAAGAAGAAAATAGGCAGTTTTCTTACTATCTTCTATTATGTATTTTTGATTTAAATTAAAAGAAAATTTCAACTTGCCACTTGTTAATTTAAGCCTTAATGTTTTTTTACACTTAGTCATACATGTTTTAAAACTATTTACACTTGTTGAAATGGGTACTTTTTATGTTTTTAACCTTGTTTTATTTTAATTTACAACTTTGTTTACATATTTAAATTTATGTTAAAATCCCTTTATTAATAGTTTACAAATGTTGAAACAATTATTTAATACCTTCTTATGTATTATTTATACTTATACAAATTAAAAATTTAAACCTTACTTTAAATTAATTCATGCATTTGCATTTAAACTTTATTTTATTTTTATTTTATTTACAAATCATGTTTTAACTTAAATTATGAATTTATATCTTCACTCTATCATAATTATGTGATATGTAAATGTTCTTTTACATTTTTCATTCATGAATATACAACTATATTTTTTATATGTTCCTATGTTTTAAATCTTTTTATCAAATCTAATTTTATATTCAAATCTAATTTTACATTTTTAATTGAAATTCAAAATTTAATATATAATCAATTTGTACTTATAAATGAATAAATAATCAAATACTTTTTATGAATATATTTTTATATTCCATTTGATTTCAAATCAATATATTTTATTTACAATCTCTTGATATATTTATTCATTCAAATTTTCAAATTAATTAGATTCCAATATATTAACATTTGAACTTCAAATTCACTTTTTCGAATTATATTTAAAATTAACATCTATAAACAACTAATATTTATTTTGAAAAACTCTATTAAATTCACAAATTAATTTCAAAAATTAATTCAATTATCAAATTAGACTGGCTAAAATCCGGGGATGTTACATTTCCATATAGAAATCAAGATGTTAGTGTGTTGCCTTCGCCCATATAAAACTCTTAACCATAATTTCAACACCTAATGCTTGGATGCAGTAAGCTTTTCGGCCCTATGATGATAAAGCACAGCAGTGGCAAAAATGTCAAAATTCCAACTTCATAATTGTATTAACGATTTGGTATAGCATTATATTTTAACACCGAAAAGGCCTCCACTTGTACACACAACCAATGGTGAAATCACTTTAGAACAAGGGGTCAACTAACCCCCTCCGAAGAAGGGAGGAGAGCTTGATGTAGGGATATTGTCAACCTGGGCAAGCAGAAAGAAAGTTAAGCACGAAATGTCAGTTGTTGGCTTAACTATGGAAAGAAGTTCGGGTAGACAATGATAGGTGTTAGCTCGAAAATTGATCACTAACACCCAAATGTAAATAAAAGCACCAACTAACAGTCACTGATAACAGATGGAGTATATATAGAGAAAAATAATGTGAAGAACAATTAAAATGAAAGCAGTAAAAAACAACAAGTTTTATAGTGGTTCGGCTAACTTCGGCCTACGTCCACTCCAGAAGTTTCCTTTTTATTGATGTTCGAATCAATTATAGTTGCAAAGTGGTAGACTAGCCTTAGTTTTAGGAAATAAAAAGTTAGAGAGCAGAAGAGAAGAAGACGCCTCTCTTCTAAACTCCTACACGCTGTATTTATAGACACGTCCAGATAGTTGTTGGGCTCTTTGAATAACCGGGGCCCATCAAGGCCGAACGAGGTGAGGTGCGCCGAGAGAGGTGAGGTGCGCCGAGCGAGGTGAGGTACGCCAGACGAGGTGACCATGCCGAACGGCACTCATATGTCGATCGAGTTCATGCCGAACGGCATTCGTATGCCGAACGAGTTGCTCATGCCGAACGATCCATCATGCCGAACGACCCATAATGCCGATCCATCGTGTTGAACGATCCACCAATGCGAACGATCTATCATTCCAAACAACCCATCATGCCGAACGATCCATCATATGCCGAACGACCCATTATGCCGAACGATCCACCATGCCGAACGATCTATCATTCTGAACACGCCATCATGCCGAACGATCGATCATGCCGAACGACCCATTATACCGAACGATCCACCATGCCGAACGACCCATTATTCCGAACGATCCACCATGCCGAACGATCTATCATTCCGAACGACCCATCACGTCGAATGATCCATCATGCCGAACCGTACTTCCAAAACTAAAACACCTCACCAATGCCGAGAGGCATGATCTTATCATAATGCCGAACGACTTCTAACTTCCAGACCGAACCAAATTTCCTAGACCCAAATTATAGTCAATCCATTATTGTCCAATCCAATTTCCATCTTCCAAGCGCGTTGCGTCATCCATCCATCCATCCCGTTGAATAACTCCATCATACACCAATTTCAACGAACGAGCAATCGATAATGTTAAATCTGTCTGTCCAAGGCCTTGCTAAAAAGGCGGGTTAACAATAGGCAAGTTAGCAAATGAGGTACATGACGTGGATCGATGGAATGGACGGGCTGAAACAACAATTTTCCAAATAAAAATCGTGTTTATTCTATTTTATTTATTTTATTTTATTGAAAAAAATGCAAAAATTAGCCAAAAAAGAAAGAAATTTAGGATTATAAACCGTAATTTTTAAACAGTAACCAGAATATCTCGAATATAAATACTTTCAAATACACAAAACTATCCACAACAAATTTTTCCAACGCTTGTATTTTGGATATCAGAAAATATCTGCTTCGTTCTGGTTACAGACACAAAGTAGATATAACCATGCATTTTCAAATATTTGATCGCTCTGGATACAGACAGGATGTGCAGATATGGATATGGATTTTGAAATATCAGTTGATACGGATTCGGATGTCCAATTGAAACTCCATTTTGCAACTATGGTCTATGGTTTATTTTAATGTTTGAATCTACATTAAATGCATAAAAGTTGCATTGGCAATCAAACTGCGAAGATATGTACACTATTTTCACAGGCTCCCAGCCTCTATAAAAGCATGCACATAGTGTATTATTAATCACAAGCAAGAAAAAGGTACCCCTCCAATTAAAATTAATAAACCATGGCTCAACTTCTGAACATGCAAATTCAAACAATGACTGGTGATCCATCTCTACTAGCATCCAGTAAACATAATGCCAGTCTTTCTCTTTCAGAGAAAAAGTTGACCATTATTTACAGGAGCAAGAGGGAGCAAGAGGTCAAATACTCATATTGCATGCTTTGATAGCCAAAAAACTGAACCTATACCCCAACCACGGACAATAGTAGTTCCACTTGAAGTTGATATACGTACAAAGGTCTATGTTCACCGACGAATTTAAATTCGGTGTTGCATCTTTCTACATATCAGGTATGTTTTTTTTAGTTTATTTATTGTGTATAGATATGTAGAGAGTGCGCGCGCGCACACGTGTTATGTGATATGGTTTTGGGTGGAGGAAGAGAAACTAGTATTTGGGACACTTTCACGCACCAATGGCCTCGTGTGCTAAGCAAATGATGTTAACAAATAATTTGAAGCCTCATGAATAACTTTTCAAAAATATTCCTGTTTAATGATAACTACTAATTCTAGCAACATATGCGTATTAGATGTTATTGGTACTTTTTCATTGTTCAGAGCATAAAGGTATCAGTAATCGTTGTACATATAAAATCGAGGACATGAATATTGGAGATGCTGCTGCGAATTCGTGCCATGGATACAACGTAAGTAACTAAAATCAGAAAAATATGGTGTGCTGACATGTCCATATAAAACATGTAATGGAGAAAGTTATGATTGTCAAATGATCGCAGGATGATGTAAATATGATGAAGGAGATTGGAGTTGATTCATACCGTTTCTCAATCTCCTTGTCTAGAATTTTGCTAGGTTAAAACCAATCCACTTTATTTTAAGTGAACCTGCAAAAATGAACAATAAAAATGATGCATATTTAACCAAAAAAAGAAAAAGAAAAAAAAACACAAATTTGAAGCTCATGTGTCACAGCAGCTACACAAAATTCTAATTTGACTTAGTTTAATGTTGATCTGTTAAAACAGATAGCACCTTAAAATGAGGAATAAATCAAGATGGAATAATGTATTACAACAATCTTATAAACAAGCTAATAAAGAATGGTGAGTGCTAGAAAATGTAAGTATGGTTCAAAATAGATATTTAATTCACATACTCTAGGTATAACGCCATATGTTACACTCTTCCATTGGGAGGTCCCACAAGCTTTGGAAGATGAATACAGCGGTTTACTTTGCAGAAAGATCGTATAAGAATTTAATTCACATGGAGCACATTAACTTATCTTAATCTCCGTTGTTATATAGTTCTCATTTAGAGTAGTACAAGAAAAGAAAAATGACCTATTTCATATACTTCATTAAAATATACCCATCAACCTTTAACTAAAGATCATAGATTCAACACAGTGCTACAAAGTAAGATGTGTTGTATTATTTTTCTTCACCATGGATGACTTCATAGACTATGGCCAAATTTGCTTCTGAGAATTTGGGGATAGTGTCAAAGATTGGATTACACTGAACGGGCCATGATCATTCAGTACCTTAGGCTATTCAGTTGCTGTGCGTACAACTTTCCTGAATGTCCTCTTGGAACTTTTCACACTGAACCTTACATTGTTGCTCACTTCCAGGCATGTAGCGACCCAACTTTCTATCACCAGAAAATCGCATCACCAAATAAGAAAGAAAGGGATAGAAGAAGAAAAGAAAGAGAAGAAAGGGATAGAAGAAGAAAAGAAAGAGAAGAAAGAGAAAACAACACATCAGAATCTCACAGCGGAACGATTTAAATATAATATAGAACATATACATAGTATCATATACATCAGAGTACACAACTAAACATCTCAATTTAGACAGTTATAACATTTCTGTCTAATACAATACAAGACATCATACAGAATAACACACAGCGGAAACTTTAACTATATCTACACGCTGAAGCCTCCTGCTCCAAAGTTCCTCCAGAATTCATCAAGAGATAACCTGAATCACTTGACTACTCATATATAATATGAGTACCCAAGAGTTTAATAAAATAGAAAATAAACACTCGGGTCAGACAGGGGTCTGGTGCGAGTAAACGGTTTAAGATTGCTTAACTTTAGAAAATCCTTTGGAAAGAAAAGGTATCACGTAAGACTCTCCACACATAAACATGGAAAAGTTTTTACCTTACGCTAACCAAAACATTTGATAGGAAATCCAGTAATATTAAAATAGTGTCTAGGATTTTCAAAATAAAATACAGAAATAGCTGGAATGCTTACATCTCACGTTCCAACATAGTTGGGCACAAACAAAACCGTACAGGCACTTATTGGATTATGGATTTCATTAATGGCAGGGCTACTGGGGTACCGACCGTCACGGTACATGGCCTAGATCACCGTACCGAGGAGTACTCCCACTCCCCTGCAACACAAGACCGGGACCATTCCTTACTGAACAGTCCCGAACAAGACCACCACGCAGTTGGCTGCAGACCAACTGCCCACACAGCTGAAATAAAAAGGGACTTCTAGACAGGGAAGTATCTTGCTCTCCAGTGGGAGCGACCCACGAAGCCTTGCTGCACCTTCCCTGTTTTAGCCATTCCCGGTTGATGAGGCTTGAGGCTGCGATTACCTTTATAGGACCAATTATCTTAGAATGCTCATCGTCCGCTTGACGATGTAATGAAAGCATTCAATCCATACAAGTTCGTTCCGGGTTCGAACGAAACCGAAGGCACTATCTCGTTGCACTCATTTTTGGAATCACCCTTAGAGTCAATGACCATAGCCCTTGCACTCTGAATCACCATCTCGAACCTATAAGCACTATTCCGTCAAACTCATTACGGAATCACCCACAGAGTTATAATGACGTATAGCCCTTACACCTCGAGTCTTCACTTGCTCCACTTGGATTAACGACCTAACGTTTAATTGGAATCGACGTGGTTTTCGGATATCCAAATATGGAAACCTGATCCCGGTCTCATCGAAACCAAACGCCATTTTAATGTCCAAGTTATACTTAAGGGATTTAAACAATAGATATTTCAGAAAATATCACTTAACATATATGCATATATCATATTACACAGATAGATAAGCATCTATTATCACATGCATCTATATCACAAAGCCGCATATATATCACATTCAGATATAGCATATTCACATCATCACCCATCAATCAAGGTCATCCAACAACAATCAATATCATTAACTCATTCAATGATATATATCATCCAATCATTAATCATTCATAAACAAGTTTGACTCAAACTCGATTAATTTAATTAATCCTTAAATTAAATTAATCCTTACTTAAACACTTGGATTATCTACAATCCAACTTCTTATTCATTAATTAATTACAAATTAATTAACTAACATCACTTAGTTATCCATTTCAATTAATCTTCCCTGATTAATTATCACTTAATTACTTTAAGTAATTATTACTTAATTACCGTATTAATTAATCATCCTGATTAATTACTTCCAAATTATACTAAGTAATTACCTCTTAATTACTTTTAAAAATTAATCATACTTGATTAATTATTCTTTAATTATCCTGATAATTATTCCTTAATTATCCTTTAATTAATTACACCTGATTAATCACCTTTAATTAATCATACTTGATTAATTATTTTTAATTAAACATATTTAATTAATTACATTTAATTAACCACCATTGATTAATTACTTTAATTACATTCTGTAATTAAAACTAAATTATAAATTAATTATTCATAAATTATTAATTAACAATTATTTATTTATTTTCATTAATTAATAATTACTTTCATTAATTAAAATTTCTTTTTACTTAATTATTTAACAAGTAATTAATTACTAAATTAATTACTCTTAATCCTTTTATTAATTAACCATTAATTAAACAATCCTAACTTTTAAATAAATTTTATTAATTAATTCTTTAATTAATAACTCAAGTGATTAATTCTTAATCACATTTACTTAATTACTTTTAATAAATTAATTAACTTTTACTTAATTACCTTTAGTAATTAACCACTTAATTACTTCCCAAAGTAATTATATTAGATTAACCCATAAGTGATTATCTAAATTAATTACTTAATTAATTATTTAACTTAATCATTTAAAATTAATTAAATGATTCTTAATTTCAATATTATATAAAAAATTAATTAAGAAGACCATTATCTTAACTAAATATCTATATTAATCAATAACTTTTCAAAGGTAAGTCAATTTAATTCTATTTGTTTAACCAAACTTTTGATTACCCAATAATTTTTTTTTAATTAATTATAATTGATTACTAAATTGCTATCGTTAATCCTTATTTAAAATATATTAGAAATCAATTATAATTAAAACACATTTTGAATATACCATTAAATCGTTAAAATTCCCAAGAATATTAAATAAAATTAAATACAAGCTTTATTTCAAAAATATCCATTTTTTTATTTTAAAAACAATCATATTTTAATATTATAAAGCTTGTTTAAAATTTATTTTGAAACCAAATAGTTTTATAAGTAAAACTAATTCAACTTTTATTATGAATCTTTTCCAAAACCAGTTCCTTTGTTCCAAACCCTTCAACATAACTGCGAAATACTAAACATCAGACAAAAACCCAAACTAAAATTCCAGCCCAAAATACACTCAACACAACTCGAGCCAACCTCAGAATTTCACGCGACAATCCTCGAGTTTCCCCTACCCAACCCTGCTTCGAGAAATAACCTAAACCTCCCGGGACCATCTTCGAGTCTCCACCCTCGTCCTCACCAAAATCCAAACTCCTCTGATACACGATGCCGTGCATTATGCACCGACCCACGAACCACCAGCGATCATCGTCACAACTCCGACAAGTCACCTTCGACCACAACGTCCTAACGCGACACCCAGAAACTTAAATATGATCGAGATTCGAAATTCAACTCCAACGCCATAACTGCCTGAACAACTTCACCAGCAAACTCCATCATCACCAGCGATCAAGACCCCTAAACGCCTCGCCGTTCCTGCCCAAGCATCCCCTTCGATCTCCCTCACCTATAGCTTGCCTCGCGATGGTTCCGGTCTTGCCTCGACACCCCAATTTCCAAGTGAACCGCGACGTCCAAACTCTGGGCCTAAAACCCTAGATCGATCCATTCCCATTGATTCAACAATTTTAAAAATTCTTTTACATTTTTCTAATGAACATCAACACTCCCTCTACCTCCATAGTCAACCACGACGACCCATTCCACGTCGTTCACCATCAATTTGCCGAAATGCCCAAAACCATTAACACGAAAATTCTCTTTAATTTCTAATCTAAAAAACATGATACTAATCCCAAAAATCATGATTTTGCATTAGGAATTCAATTATATAATTCAAATCCAAAATCGATTCGATTAAATTTTGACCCATAATAAGATTTACTGTCAAATTTTGTAAGATAGGAGTACGTTATTCACTTAAAATTCCTGTAACTATTTTAGTTGATGGATAGTTTGATTACAAACATCTTTTATTTACAATTCATAGTCAAGTTTGAATCTAAAAACTTGTTATTGAATTTATTACAAAATTTAAAAGCTGTTAATAAACACATAGAACATATACTTCATCCACACAGACAACCAAATGAAGAAGATAAACATGTATCAAATTTGAATTCAAGCATTCGAATAACATCAAGATACTCATTCCCAAGAACATGATGAGATTCAGCTTTTAAAAATATGTTTTTAAAAAAAATCATTTACTCACCTGTAATTAAGTGGAAGACAGAACTGCATTTTTTTTTTCTTTCCAGGCTTTTAAATTCATCTGCATGTTGAATTTTTAATCTTGCAGCTGCACTTCCAGTTTTGCATGTTGAATTCCCTTTGCCTCTGATTTTTATTTGAAGAACTTGCATCGATTTCTGAATTTCTATCATCTCCTCATCATGTTTTTAGATTGAATTGCAGATTTCTTTCTATCTCAGGTTTACAGTTTCCATTTTCTTTTAGATCTTTGTTTTTTATTTGCATTTTTGTTGAAATGAAATAATATTCAGCTGAAAGTTAAAACTTATCTTATATTTTAAAATTTAATCTTAAATTTTATTATTAATGTAAAAGACATTTGTCACTTTAATGTTATAAGGGTCTTACACTTGTTTTTAACCCACTCTAAATGTTTACAAGTGTAGTTATGTATTATTTAATAGTTACAAATGTTGTTTTATAAATGTTTAAATGTTATTTTCTTCTTAATAAATTATTTAAGCCTTATATACATATATTTATGTAATATTCATATGCATTATAAAATGTACATACTTATATTTTAATAAATATTCATATAAATTCAATTAACTTATATTTTGATTTAATTTAATGTTTATATGTTTGAAACATCTATTTTAATTCAGCTCTTAAAATTTTAAAACAAATTTATCTTGTGTTAAAATTAAAATGGGAGAATATTAAGCAAATGAACTTTTAAATTTAAATCTTATCTAAAACTCAAGTTGAATTATATGTTTATAATAATAAGAAATTAACTTTGTTATTAAAAGTCTATATTTCAAATATTATTTCAAAAGTATTAAATCAAATTAACATTTCAAATTACAAAACTATATATATATATATATATATATCTAAATAAAGTTTGGAAATACTTATTAAACTCAAATTAATAGAATTCCTATTTAAAACATATATATACAAATATATATACACATTTCAAATAGAAAAACATTTTAATATTAAATTTGTTAATTTCCATATTAAATTTTAAAACAAATCTCAAATCACAATATACATTCATATATATTACAATTTGAATATAAAGTTTTATTACATTAAAAACTTCTTATTTACCAAAATAAATATTTCCAAATCAAAATATTATTAGCTTTCAAAAGAATTAAATTTGCCAATTCATATTACTAAGAAAACTGTTTATAGATATTAACAAATTATTATTTTCAGCCTTTGAAATAATTTTAACTTGTCGATTTATAATATAAAATGGTCAAATCAATTTAATTATTAACAAAGATTATTAAATTGATATGGCTCAAAATTCCAGGTCGTCACATTCCTCCCCCCTTAAAAGAATTTCGTCCCCGAAATTTAAAAGCAAAGATAATTTAACAACCCAGCTAAAGAATTTTAAATTTTCAAACAGCAATCACACAATCAATCATACACTACCAATTATAGCAACCAATTCAAACAAACAATTTTATCTAACCAGAAAAATTCTGAATAGAACTTACTAATATTATCTAGAGTTTTCCAGATACCTATACTGGAATACTCGCTCTACAAATCTAAAGTAACCACACTATTAAAACCAAGAACTCCCTCATCTGATTCTTCAAATCTGAACAAGATATCAGACTAAACTCAAAACCATCACAACTTCCAAATCCTTCTTAACTACTGATTCTATCACTCGAAGAATCACACACATATTCCTCAGAGATATGTGAAATATAATGAATTCCAATTATCCGAACTGGAAATTCAATCCTGTAGATCAAAATCAAATCTTCAGAGAACACAGAAAACTCAAAATACCTCAAGAGCGAACTCTCCAGTTTTACCATATCTTATATCTCCTTTGATCGGATAAAACCAAGTCAATATCCAAACTCTAACTGCACATTCCAAATATTCTCAATTCTTAACTGCACAACTCTACTGATGTTCCGAGTCACCTTCAATATTCCTGATCAGCCTAACCCTTGCTGATTGTTTCAAGAAACAACAGGACCAACTCAAACCAAATCTCCAGGTTCTACTCAACAAAATGGCTCTCCAAAAATAATTTGCTGAAATCCAAAATACAACTCTATACCACAAGCATTAGTGGACTTCAAACCTACCTCTCCTATCTGGAATAACCAAACAGTTGCACTTGACAACCTTGCCTACCAAATCCAGAAAATTCCTTCACACATGAATTTCCTGTAGAAATCTTTACTGCAACTCCTGGTTGCTCCCATTTTAGAATAACTGCCAACTCGCTTCCGCTGTACAACTCTGATCTAGAGCAGATAAGAATGCTATCGAAGAATTCAAGCACAATCTTTCTCCATACACAGTTCATCCAATTCATAAAATCTTAGTGACCATTCTTCTTGATCAAAATATCTTAACAAAATCTTAACTAAGAATAAGATGATCAATCCCTTCTCAAAAATCCTGAGTTACCTCACCAAACTCTTCTCGTTCTACGAGTCATCCCACTATATGGTTGAACCATCAAAATTACTCCTGAATTCCAAGTTGATAAGAAAACTCAATCTCCGATTCGGGTCAACTTCAAATTCCCTCAAAACATCTTGAGAACCTCCGACTACTTTCATAGCTTTCACCTCTACTCGAGATGCCTCAATTCCTAAACCAAGAATACTCAAAGATTCCCACACTAATCGCAAGTCACTTTTGCGATTCCACTCAGTTCTGATTCCAAAGAACCGTCTTCCCAACTAGAACAGATTTTCCTATACAAGATAAATCTTTCCAGAATGTCTTACCTATCAGAAACCGATAGATCACTTCCAACAAATATCCCGCTCTGCTGAGCCTTCCAAAAGAAATGGATAAGCTTCACCATCTGCCTGGTCTGCTGATAGTAGAATTCCAAAGATTACTGAATCATCTAAGAAATAGGTCCATGCTGCTACTTCCAAACTTCACTTCAATGATACTGCTAAGCTACAAGATCTTTCTTAACCACAAGCTTCTTGAAACACAAAACTAACATTCAATTTTGCCAAAAATCCTTGAGACGAGTCGACATCTTCTCAAGAAACTCGGCTCCAAACCAATCACCAACCACTTATCTTCTTAAGAAAACAAATAAGACCATGCCCGAAATGAGGTAACTCATCGACCTTAGTCTCATACTTCAATACAGATAAGGTACCCTTACTTGAGATCCAGAAAATCTCTAAACATTTGAATCTTCATTGCAGTAGGCATCAATGCTTTTCCAACACCATCTAAATCTGGCTCCAAAAGAAACATCTTCAGAATCATCTATGGAAACTGCATCTCATCACACAGCTATTCCTTCTTGAAGCTATCAAGATACCACCACTTGCTTCTCCTCAGCGGACAACTCAACTTTTAGAAATCCCGCTCACTCGAGAGCAAATCTGCCTCATACTTCAAGAATATACACCAGTTCTTGCAAATACTTCCTCTAGACTCAAAGAAATCCTTTTACCAATCTACAAAACTTATTCGAGACGGTATTAGAACTACAATCTCGACAGACACATCTCCAACCACAACATATAAACCTCAACCAATAGTGGTAGTCGTGTTCTACACACTCCTACCTTATCTACCTTTATAACCTATGTTGGAAAATCCGAACAGATAACCCAACAGATTAGGTAGTTATATAAATATATTTTTATATAAAAATTACAAGTACGCTCTCTCAAGATAGACACCACTCCAGAGCCTAGGTATTCACTCAACCTAATGCTCTTATACCAACTGTAGCGACCCGACTTTCTATCACCAGAAAATCGCATCACTAAATAAGAAAGAAAGGGATAGAAGAAGAAAAGAAAGAGAAGAAAGAGAAAACAACACATTAGAATCTCACAGCGGAACGATTTAAATATAATATAGAACATATACATATTATCATATACATCAGAGTACACAACTAAACATCTCAATTTAGACAGTTATAACATTTCTATCTAATACAATACAAGACATCATACAGAATAACACATAGCGGAAACTTTAACTATATCTACACGCTGAAGCCTCCTGCTCCAAAGCTCCTCCATAATTCGTCAAGAGATAAACTGAATCACTTGACTACTCATATATAATATGAGTACCCAAGAGTTCAATAAAACATAAAATAAACACTCGGGTCAGACAGGGGTCTGGTGTGAGTAAACGGTTTAAGATTACTTAACTTTAGAAAATCATTTGAAAAGAAAAGGTATCACGTAAGACTCCTCACACATAAACATGGAAAAGTTTTTACCTTACGCTAACCAAAACATTTGATAGGAAATCCAGTGATATTATAATAATGTCTAGCATTTTCAAAATGAAATACAGAAATAGCTGCAATGCTTACATCTCACGTTCCAACATAGTTGGGCACAATCAAAACCGTACAGCCACTTATTGGATTATGGATTCCATCAATGGCAGGGCTACTGGGGTACCGCCCTTCACAGTACGTGGCCTAGATCACCGTACCGAAGAGTACTCCCACTCCCCTGCTACACGAGACCGGGACCATTCCTTACTGAACAGTCCCGAACAAGACCACCCCGCAGTTGGCTGCAGACCAACTGCCCACACAGCCGAAATAAAAAGGGACTTCTAGACAGGGATGTATCTTGCTCTCCTGTGGGAGCGACCCACGAAGCCTTGCTGCACCTCCCCTGTTTTAGCCATTCCCGGTTGATGAGGCTTGAGGCTGCGATTACCTTTATAGGACCAATTATCTTAGAATGCTCACCGTCCGCCTGACGATGTTCTGAAAGCATTCAATCCATACAAGTTCGTTCCGGGTTCGAACGAAACCGAAGCCACTATCTCGTTGCACTCATTTTTGGAATCACCCTCAGAGTCAACGACCATAGCCCTTGCACTCTGAATCACCATCTCGAACCTATAAGCACTATTCCGTCAAACTCATTACGGGATCACCCACAGAGTTATACTGACGTATAGCCCTTACACCATGAGTCTTCACTTGCTCCACTTGGATTAACGACCTAACGTTTAATTGGAATCGATGTGGTTTTCGGATATCCAAATATGGAAACCCGATCCCAGTCTCATAAATTAAACGCCATTTTAATGTCCAAGTTATACTTAAGAGATTTAAACAATAGATATTTCAGAAAATATCACTTAACATAAATGCATATATAAAATTACACAGATCGATAAGCATCTATTATCACATGCATCTATATCACAAAGCAGCATATATATCACATTCAGATATAACATATTCACATCATCACCCATCAATCAAGGTCATCCAACAACAACCAATATCATTAACTCATCCAATGATATATATCATCCAATCATTAATCATTCATAAACAAGTTTGATTCAAACTCGATTAATTTAATTAATCATTAAATTAAATTAATCCTTACTTAAACACTTGGATTATCTACAATCCAACTTCTTATTCATTATTAATTACAAATTAATTAACTAACATCACTTAGTTATCCATTTCAATTAATCTTCCCTGATTAATTATCACTTAATTACTTTAAGTAATTATTACTTAATTACCATATTAATCAATCATCCTGATTAATTACTTCCAAATTATACTAAGTAATTACCTCTTAATTACTTTTAAAAATTAATCATACTTGATTAATTATTCTTTAATTATCCTGATAATTATTCCTTAATTATCCTTTAATTAATTACACCTGATTAATCACCTTTAATTAATCATACTTGATTAATTATTTTTAACTAATCATATTTAATTAATTACTTTTAATTAATCGATTAATTACTTTAATTACATTCAGTAATTAAAACTAAATTATAAATTAATTATTCTTAAATTATTAATTAAGAATTAATTATTTATTTTCATTAGTTAATAATTACTTCCATTAATTAAAATTTCTTTTTACTTAATTATTTAACAAGTAATTAATTACTAAATTAATTACTCTTAATCCTTTTATTAATTAACCATTAATTAAACAATCCTAACTTTTAAATAAATTTTCTTAATTAATTCTTTAATTAATAACTCAAGTGATTAATTCTTAATCACATTTACTTAATTACTTTTAATAAATTAATTAACTTTTACTTAATTACCTTTAGTAATTAACCACTTAATTACTTCCCAAAGTAATTATATTAGATTAACCCATAAGTGATTATCTAAATTAATTACTTAATTAATTATTTAACTTAATCATTTAAAATTAATTAAATGATTCTTAATTTCAATATTATATAAAAAAATTAATTAAGAAGACCATTATCTTAACTAAATATTTATATTAATCAATAACTTTTCAAAGGTAAGTCAATTTAATTATATTTGTTTAACCAAACTTTTGATTACCCAATAATTTTTTTTTAATTAATTATAATTGATTACTAAAGTGCTATCGTTAATCCTTATTTATAATAAGATATATTAGAAATCAATTATAATTAAAACACATTTTGAATGTACCTTTAAATCTTTAAACTTCCCAAGAATATTAAATAAAATTAAATACAAGCTTTATTTCAAAAATATCCATTTCTTTATTTTAAATACAAATTTTAATATATATAAAGCTTGTTTAAAATTTATTTTGAAACCAAATAGTTTTATAAGTAAAACTAATTCAACTTTTATTATGAATCTTTTCCAAAACCAGTTCCTTTGTTCCAAACCCTTCAACATAACTGCGAAATACTAAACATCAGACAAAAACCCAAACTAAAATTCCAGCCCAAAATACACTCAACACAACTCGAGCCAACCTCAGAATTTCACGCGACAATCCCCGAGTTTCCCCTACCCAACCCTGCTTCGAGAAATAACCTAAAACTCCCAGGACCATCTTCGAGTCTCCACCCTCGTCCTCACCAAAATCCAAACTCCTCTGATACACGATGTTGTGCATCATGCACCGACCCACGAACCACCGGCGATCATCGTCACAACTCCGACAAGTCACCTTCGACCACAACGTCCTTACGCAACACCCAGAAACTTAAATATGATCGAGATTCGAAATTCAACTCCAACGCCATAACTGCCTGAACAACTTCACCAGCAAACTCCATCATCACCGGCGTTCAAGACCCCTAAACGCCACATCGTTCCTGCCCAAGCATCCCCTCCGATCTCCTGCACCTATAGCTTGCCTCGCGATGGTTCCGGTCTTGCCTCGACACCCCAATTTCCAAGTGAACCGCGACGTCAAAACTCAGGGCATAAAACCCTAGATCGATCCATTCCCATTGATTCAACAATTTGAAAAATTCTTTTACATTTTTCTAATGAACGTCAACACTCCCTCTACCTCCATACTCAACCACGACGACCCATTCCACGTCGTTCACCATCAATTTGCCGAAATGCCCAAAACCATTAACACGAAAATTCTCTTTAATTTCTAATCGAAAATCATGATACTAATCTCAAAAATCATGATTTTGCATTAGGAATTCAATTATATAATTCAAATCCAAAATCGATTCGATTAAATTTTGACCCATAATAAGATTTACTGTAAATTTTGTAAGATAGGAGTACGTTATTCACTTAAAATTCCTATAACTATTTTAGTTGATGGATAATTTGATTACAAACACTTTTATTTACAATTCAAAGTCAAGTTTGAATCTAAAAACTTGTTATTGAATTTATTACAAAATTTGAAAGCTATTAATAAACTCATAGAACATATACTTCATCCACACAGACTACCAAATGAAGAAGATAAACATGTATCAAATTTGAATTCAAGCATTCGAATAACATTAAGATACTCATTCCCAAGAACATGATGAGATTCAGCTTTTAAAAATCTGTTTTTAAAAAAAATCATTTACTCACCTGTAATTAAGTGGAAGACAGAACTGCATTTTTTTTTCTTTGCAGGCTTTTAAATTCACCTGCATGTTGAATTTTTAATCTTGCAGCTGCACTTCCAGTTTTGCATGTTGAATTCCCTTTGCCTCTGATTTTTATTTGAAAAACTTGCATCGATTTCTGAATTTCTATCATCTCCTCATCATGTTTTTAGATTGAATTGCAGATTTCTTTCTATCTCAGGTTTACAGTTTCCATTTTCTTTCAGATCTTCGTTTTTTATTTGCATTTTTGTTGAAATGAAATAATATTCAGCTGAAAGTTAAAACTTATCTTATATTTTACAATTAAATCTTAAATTTTATTATATGTAAAAGACATTTGTCACTTTAATGTTATAAGGGTCTTACACTTGTTTTTAACCCACTCTAAATGTTTACAAGTGTAGTTATGTATTATTTAATATTTACAAATGTTGTTTTATAAATGTTTAAATGTTATTTTCTTCTTAATAATTTATTTAAGCCTTATATACATATATTTATGTAATATTCATATGAATTATAAAATGTACATACTTATATTTTAATAAATATTCATATAAATGCAAGTAACTTATATTTTGATTTAATTTAATGTTTATATGTTTGAAACATCTATTTTAATTCAGCTCTTAAAATTTTAAAACAAATTTATCTTGAGTTAAAATTAAAATGGGAGAATATTAAGCAAATGAACTTTTAAATTTAAATCTTATCTAAAACTCAAGTTGAATTATATGTTTATAATAATAAGAGATTAACTTTGTTATTAAAAATCTAAATTTCAAATATTATTTCAAAAGTATTAAATCAAATTAACATTTCAAATTACAAAACTATATATATATATATATATATACCTAAATAAAGTTTGGAAATACTTATTAAACTCAAATTAATAAAATTCCTATTTAAAACATATATATACAAATATATATACACATTTCAAATAGAAAAACATTTTAATATTAAATTTGTTAATTTCCATATTAAATTTTAAAACAAATCTCAAATCACAATATATACATTCATATATGTTACAATTTGAATATAAAGTTTTACTACATTAAAAACTTCTTATTTACCAAAATAAATATTTCCAAATCAAAATATTATTAGCTTTCAAAAGAATTAAATTTGCCAATTCATATTGTTAAGAAAAATGTTTATAGATATTAACAAATTATTATTTTCAGCCTTTGAAATAATTTTAACTTGTCAATTTATAATCTAAAATGGTCAAATCAATTTAATTATTAACAAAGATTATTAAATTGATATTGCTCAAAATTCTGGGTCGTCACAAGGCAATTTTTCTCTAAGTTAAAGAATTATATTCTCGACTAGAAGTTGATACATCAATAGATAACCAAGAGTCCGTTTGGCAACAAACTTCTTAAAAAGAGTCTCAACTAGTAACTGTTAGGTAGTTTTAAATGTTTAAGTTATAGGTAGAAGTGTGTGGATGTGATTTGGATTTTAAGTTAAAATAAACAAAATAACTTGGTCAAAACTACTCATGAAATTTGTTCATAACTTCAAAAAAAAAGGTTGCTTCTCACGTTTTTACTTCCAAGTGACTTTTGTAAACTACTTATGTAACGACCCAGGATTTTTGATAACTTAAATTTGAATATTTAATTTATTTTTAATATTAATAAGTGGAATTTTTAAGTCGAATAATTTATTTTTCGAATATTGGATTTAATGGGATAATTAAATCGATTAATTAATAGTGAAATTCCGTAGATAATTGAATATTGGGTTAAATATGATTGAAAATGGTTTGGAAAATTTTGTTATATCATATTAAAGTTATAGAAATGTTTTAGAACTGGTAAAATTGAATTTGGAATTAATTTGTGAAAATTGATTATTTTAATATTTAATTATCGACTGAAAAATAGCCAATTTTTGAACAGTCTCGGAATTGAACGAAACGAGTTCCATTGGATCCGTAATAGTTAGTTATTATCGGATTTCAAATTTCGTAGCAAACGGAGTTGTCGTTTGACCGTGGCAGCTCGAAACGCATCGATATCGTTTTAATTTTAATTCGGCGAGTTAAAATAGCCATTTTTCAAACGGTCTCGGATTTTGACGAAACCAGTTTCATCGGATCCGTAATGTGATATTATTGCAAGATTTCAAATTTCAAGTCGTTTGGATTTGCTGTTTGTCCGGTACAAGCCAAAACGCCTAGAAATCGCTTAAATCGGTTTAAATTTAAATCGACTGTTTATTGCCGTATCTCACACATACTTCCGAATTAGCTTACGAAACCTGTTCCATTGTGTCCGGAATGTGGAAAAACCTTAGGATCGCCTGGCGGAACGCGTCGTTTGGAGTTCGTTTGCAAAAGTGTCAATTTGGGATTTTTATTATTTAAATAATAATTGTATGTGGTTATAAATGCAAATTTTCACCAAAACCCTAGCTCATCATGTTTATGGCCGGCCCTAATTATTCAAAGGCCAGAAATCACCCAACTTCCACCTCAAATCCACACCAATCCGTCGACATTTTCCACGAACTTTCTAAACGGAAATCGAAGAGCACGCTGTGAACTACAATCTCAACGGTCGAGATCGAAATTGGAGCAACGAGGAGTGGGCGAGGGGCCCGCGTTCTCTGGAGGCTGCGCACGCAACCCAAGGAGGAGGAGAGGGCCGAGCTCCACTCCAGGGCAGCCGAGCATGGCTCTCACGTAGGCGGAGGTGGTGGCGCTCCCTGATCGACGAATAGGCGAACGTTGTGGTCGAATAATTTAACCCTAGTTGGAGCTTCTATGGGTTCTACGCGTGTGTTTCTTCCTGGAGATGAAACGCGAACGGGAGAGATGGTGGTGGGGCCGCACGTGTGTATGGGGTGAGATAGTTTTATTTATTTTAATTTAAATTTGAATTGTAAATTTAAATCGTTCAATGTTCAAACTGCGATAACTTTTGCATGCGAGGTCGGATTCGGACGAGATTTTTTGCGTTGGCTTCGTATCGCCGAGCTCTTCGCAATGCAGCTGGTTTGGAGTCGATTGGAGGTCGTTTGAATTTTGGGTAAAATTAAACGTTCGTTTAATTTTATTCGAAACGAACGACGAAACCGGAATAAAATCAAGGTGAGAACTCCTCACTCAATCGAAAGGTTTTGTTTAAAATTTTAAATAGTTATTATTGATTGTTGATTGCTGTTGATTGTGCTAGTAGATATAGTAGGATATATACTATATATAGCGATATATATATATTGGCATATGTATATATCGGATTTGATTTCCCGCCTCGTATAGCGGATGAGACCCTATTGCGCCGCCTATTAAGCGGATATTTTATAAAATCCCATATACCGCGATATTCCACCTTGAAGTGGAATTGGTATTGTGCTAACGTCTGTGGATGCAGGGTAACAGGTTGGAGGGATCCAACTGGATTCCTCACATATTTATTTGTTTATGAATATTATGTTGATTGTTGATAATCACATTGATATATGATGTTATTCCCGTGATTGACCATCTGATGTTGTTGCATCATCGGATTCTAATCTTTAAATTAAAAATAACGGTTTTGAATTTAAAAGGGGTTTTAAATCGATTTTTTCAAAGAATATGGTTTATTAAAAATTTTGAATTGATTAAATTTTAAAGTAAATAGATGGATAAAATTTTATGTTTTAAAAATTTATATTTTTATAAAATATAACTTAAAAGAAATTTTTAACAATAATAGGTTTTTATAAAATAGTTAAATTTGGTTTTTGGGAAGATATGATTATTAATGGTTTATATAAAGGATTTTATAAATGGATGTTTCTAGATTAAATCATTGGAGTTATAGAATAAATTTATAAAATGCTGAGTTGATGTATAACATGAATTTCATTATAAATCTATAGATATATAATATGTGAAATTTATAAAACGAATGGTTGTTGGAAAATTTTAAGTTTATAAGTTATTAACTTATAGAAATGAATTTGGGGCATTAAAAAGGGGAATTTTATAGAAATTGTTAATAAATGAAGATTTCATTAGTTGAAATTATTATAAACCATAAAGAAATCTTGTAAGTGATAAGATTTTAAATTTGTGAAGTTCAAAGGAACGATTTGGTAAATAAATAATATTATAAGTATTTAACTTACAATATGGCTTTTGGGTATGAAATTGGGTTATGTAAAATTGCATCGGATTAATAAAGGAATTTATAAAATTGGGGTTTATAATAGAAATGGAATTTATAAACTATGTTTATAAATTTGAAATCCATCGAATTTGATAAATTGAAATATGGGAATTTGTTAAGTGGGCTATATTCACTATTTTGAATATTGAATAGATTATTAAATAAAATGGGTTTGTTTTTGGGAAAGGAATGTTTTAAATGGAATTTAAAACGAATTAAAGGTGTTTTAAAATGTATTGAGTATTGAAAACATAGATTTCAACATTGATTGTTGAAATAGACGTTTTCGAGAAACAGAAGGGGATAATTTGTATAGTATTGGATTTATATACCTATTTTTAATTTCAAATCCATATACTAGTGTTTTTGGGTTATCGTAACGATGTTTTACGCAACATCCGTTTTGACCCAAATAAATGTGAATAAAAGAATGTTTTCTTAAAGAGAATGGAATAAAATACTTAACGGTAACTTAAGTATATTGAGTATTTCCAAATTGTTGAAAATAAATAAATTTGTGAATTACTTATTTTAAAAATAAGCATGGGAATGGTTTTCTAATATGAAATGGAACGGTTTTTGTGAATTCACCTTTAAGGTAATTGAAAGCAAATAACTTGAAATCGATTTGGGAATCGTATGCTAGTAGATGCTTGGAATTTAAATCCACTTTGGAATTTATATATATGAAGGGAAATTTGTTTAAAAATAAATGTTGATTTATTTTTAAATATGAAAATATAATTTACGAATTTGGAACGTAAGTTAAAATAAATCGGTAAAGATTTATTTGGTGGTTTGAAATTTGTTTCAAAAGGTATATAAGGTTAAGGTGATTTGAAATTAGTTTTCAATGGTTAAGGTGATTTGAAATTGGTTTGCAAATGGTTAATGTAATTTGAAAATTGGTTTTCAAATGGTAAAGGTAAATTGAAAATTGGTTTTTCAATTGGTTAAGTGTGGAAAATTTTATCGTGAAGTGGTTTTGGTAAAACAAATAACTGGGGCAATTATTTGTAAATGGTGTATATATATATATATATCTTGTAAAGATATTTTGGGACTTAATAATTTTGGAAAAATTATTTGGAACCTGATGATGTGGCGCATCTTTATTGATAGTTAAATAACCGACTATCAATATTTACCCTTGGATGGTATTGATTGTGTTTGTTTGGAATTGAATGCACATTTATTTTAAAAATAAGCGCTCGCTATTCGGTTTAGCCGGGAGAGGACCTTTGTGTCGTATATCCCATTCCGAATATGCGATACGTCGTTTGGATTGCATTTGAAGACCGGTGTTGAAGACCGGGTATTTGTGAAAACGATAGGATGACCTATCGATTGTCTCCGCATCGTTAGCTACGATATGGAGATTTCCTTTGTGATGGGAAATTTTATCGGGATTGTGAATACCCGGATTGCAAGGGCTTCTTTGGAAGTGCCTTCGGTTCTGTTCGAACCCGGAACAGACTTGTATGGTTACATGTCTGACATTACATTTTGAGAGATATAGCAGATTTCTTTCAAATACATTTCTGTTGGTGGCGGAGAATTTATTCTCTTAGCTTAACACCCTTCTCTGAGACGTACGAGCTCAGAGGTTATGTAGTTGAAGGTTATCAGCGATATTTCCCAATCTGGTAATGTGGCATGCTGAGTGCTGCTGTGTGATGATCATTGGTTGGTCATTTGTGATATGATCATTTGTTTGATCATTTATCTTTGTGATTATTGCTTTGGTCATCTGTGGACCCGAAGCATGGCTTTGTTACACAAAGCGTAGCTTTGTGGACGAGACTTCGTCAGGACCTCACTCCCCGGAAATGGTCGAAACAGGAATATGCGGCAAGGTTATGAGGGTCGCGCCCTTTAGGGTATGTCATTTCCTTCTGGTAAAGGGTGGTATCATGGTATGGAGCCCAGATACTTACTCATGTTGATACACTATACCTATTACTGTGTGGTGTTGTTGTTGCGAGCGCTCGGATAAAGGTCCCAAAGGACCGGGGGATGACATATTCGTGTAGTAGTTACCTAGTTACAGAGGTAACCCGGCCTTGTGTTGGCAGAGATCTAACCGTAACGTTAGTTCTCGGGACGTCCCGCCAGAGGCGATCCCATGTGGCAGTAGGAAGTTCCTTAGCCTGACCATTTGTTGGAAATCCTTTCATCCAATACGTGCCTTGTACGGTTTTAGTTGTATTACCTGCCATTCACTTATGGTGGTCACCACTGTTTGGATGGTAGCTATAGTAGGCATAGTTCGGAATGTCTATGCCGGCTAGGATTTATATTCTACTTTCGAAACTGTTTTCTACACTATGCACTAGTAATAATATCAAAAATGATTTGATTTTTGCGTAGTAAGCATCTTTGACTATCATAAGGAGAAATCTCCTCCAATTCTGCGTTTGCATTGTGTGTGTGGCGGGAGGCCTTATGGTAGTTTCATTTTCCAAAAAGCATTGCGGATTTCAAAAATTAAAATTTCTTGTTGCTTGTTTAAAGATAAAACTGTTTTGAGTTCTCACACCAGTCCCATGACTGACCTGGAGTTTATTGTTCCTTTCCTAAACTCTGGGTGCCCACTATTTTCCACACGGGCAGTCTAGAGTTAGGTTATCAGGTTATTCTGGATTCGGGAGTTGCTGTGCAGATCTGGAGGCGAGCCAGATAGCGTAGTCTATTATTTATTGTATATAGTATTTCTTTTCCGCTGTTGTTGTTGTACACTCTGATTGATGTAATGTGATGTAATGTATAAAATGTATAGTTCTTTTGTTTTAATGAATATTCATTTATCTATTATATATTGTTCCGCTGCGACTGTGAGATTCTGTTATTGTTTCTCGTTCTGTTACTTGTTTTTCTGTTTTCTCTTCTCTTTCTTTTCTTTCTTCTTCTACCTCTTTCTTCTTCTAAAACCCTAACGGTTCGATTTTTCGGCAACGAAAAATCGCGATCGTTACATTTGGTATCAGAGCATATGGTTAAGCGACAACCTGCTCTGTTGGGTATTACTCATTAGAGATAGAGTCAGTAGTACTCTAGAATGAGTGTGAGTGTAATAATAGATATGAGTGTGTATTTGTTAGTGAATATAAAATTGTTTTATATTGTGATGATTGGTTTGTTGAGTGGTATATGAACCTTCGTCGGCGCAGCCTCGAAAACTGAATCGAAGGGGTTCCTAAACACTTGAATAGAACAATTCGACACAATATTGTTTTAAATTGGGTAAATGAAATAATTTTACCTCGATTATATTTTATATATAAAAAGAAAATAATTTTTCAGGAATTATTGAAGTGTGTATATAATTGATTGCTTGGTTGTTGTAAATGATATATATATATATAAAATAATTAAAAGTTGTTTGAATAAGCTAATAAAAGCAACTATTGTAAAAAAAATAATGGTATAAACCAATGAATCATAAGATGAAATTATAATTAATAATGATTTACAATTGTAAGATAATCATGTATGTATATAAGAAGTAAAATTATATAAGTAAAAGGGTTATAAAAGTGATTTATGAATAGAAAGAAAACTTTTTGAAAGAATAATTAGCATTGATTTCACTATTGTCACTGGGAAATAATAAGGGTGATGACTGCAGCATCATCAGTATCATTTTCGAGTTTCTATGTGATGAATTTGCTACAAAAATGAATTTAAAATTGAAGTTTTGTTGTAATAAATCAATTTGAAATTAAAATTCAACCTAAAGTTGATAAATATAAGCGAAATAAGTTTTGAACTTATGATATAAGTTAGAAGTTGAATAATAAGTTTTATAACTTATTAAATGGGAAGATGTAAGTGAAACCAATTATTGAAGTGGTTAAACCATTAAGTTAAGTAAAATGAAATACGAATTTGAATGTTGATACGAATTCGACTTGAGTAAAAAATTGAATAGAATTCACTTTAGAATTGAAAACCAAATTGGATTGACAAGTGTAAACTTAAGTTTAATTGAACAAATGACGTTAGTGGAGTATAACTTAAGTGAAGTTGAATAAAAAAAAAAAATTTGACCTTTGTATCAAAGTTAAATAATCAAGTGAATTAAATGATGTAAATAAAGTTGAAATGGAATATAACTTAAGGAATATTGAAAGAATTGATGTTAATATCAAAGTAAGTGAATAAAGTGAGTAAATGAAATTGTTAAAGATGTGAACTTAAGTTATATAAATGAAATTCAATTTTATTTGTAAAAAGAACTAGCAATTGAATTAAAGCATGGATTGAATGTTAATCAATAGAATATGAATAAGTTGATATGAAATGATGCATGCAAGTGTAAATTTATTTGAAAATAGTTGAATAATAGAATGAAAATCAATTGAATGCTAAACCAATTGGAATTAAAACAGTTGAACCAAATTGAATGTAAGTAAAATGAATAAAATTTGGTTGTATTGGATGTACATTGGTCGTTATTGCTTGTTGGTTGATTTTATGTAAATTCATTAAATGTTAATGAAATTGAATTAGTAAAATTTGAAAGCTATGTAATTGAATTCAAATGAAAATTGAAATGCAAAGTTGAATGAAAATGAATATGCAACTTCAATAATAAACCAAAAGGGTATAAGAAGCATGCATTGGAAATTTTGAACTTGAATTGGCAAAATAGTTTGAAGGTTGGAATTGGATACTACTACCAGCAGGATATACAGGTATATAATGGAATTGGGATTTTGATTTTGAAGTAAAAATTTGAATTGCTCGACAAAAAAGGTACGTATTTCAGTTTTTATATGAGATTTGATGATTTCCTTCTCCAGCCACTTGGCTTTCTCTTTTCTTTTTGATTCTGAGGGGCCGTAGAGCCGTTTTGTAGTCGTACCGATCTAGCCGCGCAAAGGAGACTCTGGCGAAATTTTTTGAAAATTTAGGGAGTTAGAAAAATTTTTGAGAAAATTTTGAAAGTTGAAAATTTGAATTGAAATTTAAATTTGAATTGTTGAGTAAACAATGTTGTTTGAAACCTATAATTGAAGTTGGAAAGCTAATTGAAATAATAGTGAATCTTTAATAAAAATATTTAGGTTAGAAAGTTAATAAAACTATTAGTTTTGGAAAAAATAATAAACGGTTTAGGATCATTCTCCTTACTTGTAATTTCGAGGACGAAATTCTTTTAAGGGGGGAAGATTGTAACGACCCAGGATTTTTGATAACTTAAATTTGAATATTTAATTTATTTTTAATATTAATAAGTGGAATTTTTAAGTCGAATAATTTATTTTTCGAATATTGGATTTAATGGGATAATTAAATCGATTAATTAATAGTGAAATTCCGTAGATAATTGAATATTGGGTTAAATATGATTGAAAATGGTTTGGAAAATTTTGTTATATCATATTAAAGTTATAGAAATGTTTTAGAACTGGTAAAATTGAATTTGGAATTAATTTGTGAAAATTGATTATTTTAATATTTAATTATCGACTGAAAAATAGCCAATTTTTGAACAGTCTCGGAATTGAACGAAACGAGTTCCATTGGATCCGTAATAGTTAGTTATTATCGGATTTCAAATTTCGTAGCAAACGGAGTTGTCGTTTGACCGTGGCAGCTCGAAACGCATCGATATCGTTTTAATTTTAATTCGGCGAGTTAAAATAGCCATTTTTCAAACGGTCTCGGATTTTGACGAAACCAGTTTCATCGGATCCGTAATGTGATATTATTGCAAGATTTCAAATTTCAAGTCGTTTGGATTTGCTGTTTGTCCGGTACAAGCCAAAACGCCTAGAAATCGCTTAAATCGGTTTAAATTTAAATCGACTGTTTATTGCCGTATCTCACACATACTTCCGAATTAGCTTACGAAACCTGTTCCATTGTGTCCGGAATGTGGAAAAACCTTAGGATCGCCTGGCGGAACGCGTCGTTTGGAGTTCGTTTGCAAAAGTGTCAATTTGGGATTTTTATTATTTAAATAATAATTGTATGTGGTTATAAATGCAAATTTTCACCAAAACCCTAGCTCATCATGTTTATGGCCGGCCCTAATTATTCAAAGGCCAGAAATCACCCAACTTCCACCTCAAATCCACACCAATCCGTCGACATTTTCCACGAACTTTCTAAACGGAAATCGAAGAGCACGCTGTGAACTACAATCTCAACGGTCGAGATCGAAATTGGAGCAACGAGGAGTGGGCGAGGGGCCCGCGTTCTCTGGAGGCTGCGCACGCAACCCAAGGAGGAGGAGAGGGCCGAGCTCCACTCCAGGGCAGCCGAGCATGGCTCTCACGTAGGCGGAGGTGGTGGCGCTCCCTGATCGACGAATAGGCGAACGTTGTGGTCGAATAATTTAACCCTAGTTGGAGCTTCTATGGGTTCTACGCGTGTGTTTCTTCCTGGAGATGAAACGCGAACGGGAGAGATGGTGGTGGGGCCGCACGTGTGTATGGGGTGAGATAGTTTTATTTATTTTAATTTAAATTTGAATTGTAAATTTAAATCGTTCAATGTTCAAACTGCGATAACTTTTGCATGCGAGGTCGGATTCGGACGAGATTTTTTGCGTTGGCTTCGTATCGCCGAGCTCTTCGCAATGCAGCTGGTTTGGAGTCGATTGGAGGTCGTTTGAATTTTGGGTAAAATTAAACGTTCGTTTAATTTTATTCGAAACGAACGACGAAACCGGAATAAAATCAAGGTGAGAACTCCTCACTCAATCGAAAGGTTTTGTTTAAAATTTTAAATAGTTATTATTGATTGTTGATTGCTGTTGATTGTGCTAGTAGATATAGTAGGATATATACTATATATAGCGATATATATATATTGGCATATGTATATATCGGATTTGATTTCCCGCCTCGTATAGCGGATGAGACCCTATTGCGCCGCCTATTAAGCGGATATTTTATAAAATCCCATATACCGCGATATTCCACCTTGAAGTGGAATTGGTATTGTGCTAACGTCTGTGGATGCAGGGTAACAGGTTGGAGGGATCCAACTGGATTCCTCACATATTTATTTGTTTATGAATATTATGTTGATTGTTGATAATCACATTGATATATGATGTTATTCCCGTGATTGACCATCTGATGTTGTTGCATCATCGGATTCTAATCTTTAAATTAAAAATAACGGTTTTGAATTTAAAAGGGGTTTTAAATCGATTTTTTCAAAGAATATGGTTTATTAAAAATTTTGAATTGATTAAATTTTAAAGTAAATAGATGGATAAAATTTTATGTTTTAAAAATTTATATTTTTATAAAATATAACTTAAAAGAAATTTTTAACAATAATAGGTTTTTATAAAATAGTTAAATTTGGTTTTTGGGAAGATATGATTATTAATGGTTTATATAAAGGATTTTATAAATGGATGTTTCTAGATTAAATCATTGGAGTTATAGAATAAATTTATAAAATGCTGAGTTGATGTATAACATGAATTTCATTATAAATCTATAGATATATAATATGTGAAATTTATAAAACGAATGGTTGTTGGAAAATTTTAAGTTTATAAGTTATTAACTTATAGAAATGAATTTGGGGCATTAAAAAGGGGAATTTTATAGAAATTGTTAATAAATGAAGATTTCATTAGTTGAAATTATTATAAACCATAAAGAAATCTTGTAAGTGATAAGATTTTAAATTTGTGAAGTTCAAAGGAACGATTTGGTAAATAAATAATATTATAAGTATTTAACTTACAATATGGCTTTTGGGTATGAAATTGGGTTATGTAAAATTGCATCGGATTAATAAAGGAATTTATAAAATTGGGGTTTATAATAGAAATGGAATTTATAAACTATGTTTATAAATTTGAAATCCATCGAATTTGATAAATTGAAATATGGGAATTTGTTAAGTGGGCTATATTCACTATTTTGAATATTGAATAGATTATTAAATAAAATGGGTTTGTTTTTGGGAAAGGAATGTTTTAAATGGAATTTAAAACGAATTAAAGGTGTTTTAAAATGTATTGAGTATTGAAAACATAGATTTCAACATTGATTGTTGAAATAGACGTTTTCGAGAAACAGAAGGGGATAATTTGTATAGTATTGGATTTATATACCTATTTTTAATTTCAAATCCATATACTAGTGTTTTTGGGTTATCGTAACGATGTTTTACGCAACATCCGTTTTGACCCAAATAAATGTGAATAAAAGAATGTTTTCTTAAAGAGAATGGAATAAAATACTTAACGGTAACTTAAGTATATTGAGTATTTCCAAATTGTTGAAAATAAATAAATTTGTGAATTACTTATTTTAAAAATAAGCATGGGAATGGTTTTCTAATATGAAATGGAACGGTTTTTGTGAATTCACCTTTAAGGTAATTGAAAGCAAATAACTTGAAATCGATTTGGGAATCGTATGCTAGTAGATGCTTGGAATTTAAATCCACTTTGGAATTTATATATATGAAGGGAAATTTGTTTAAAAATAAATGTTGATTTATTTTTAAATATGAAAATATAATTTACGAATTTGGAACGTAAGTTAAAATAAATCGGTAAAGATTTATTTGGTGGTTTGAAATTTGTTTCAAAAGGTATATAAGGTTAAGGTGATTTGAAATTAGTTTTCAATGGTTAAGGTGATTTGAAATTGGTTTGCAAATGGTTAATGTAATTTGAAAATTGGTTTTCAAATGGTAAAGGTAAATTGAAAATTGGTTTTTCAATTGGTTAAGTGTGGAAAATTTTATCGTGAAGTGGTTTTGGTAAAACAAATAACTGGGGCAATTATTTGTAAATGGTGTATATATATATATATATCTTGTAAAGATATTTTGGGACTTAATAATTTTGGAAAAATTATTTGGAACCTGATGATGTGGCGCATCTTTATTGATAGTTAAATAACCGACTATCAATATTTACCCTTGGATGGTATTGATTGTGTTTGTTTGGAATTGAATGCACATTTATTTTAAAAATAAGCGCTCGCTATTCGGTTTAGCCGGGAGAGGACCTTTGTGTCGTATATCCCATTCCGAATATGCGATACGTCGTTTGGATTGCATTTGAAGACCGGTGTTGAAGACCGGGTATTTGTGAAAACGATAGGATGACCTATCGATTGTCTCCGCATCGTTAGCTACGATATGGAGATTTCCTTTGTGATGGGAAATTTTATCGGGATTGTGAATACCCGGATTGCAAGGGCTTCTTTGGAAGTGCCTTCGGTTCTGTTCGAACCCGGAACAGACTTGTATGGTTACATGTCTGACATTACATTTTGAGAGATATAGCAGATTTCTTTCAAATACATTTCTGTTGGTGGCGGAGAATTTATTCTCTTAGCTTAACACCCTTCTCTGAGACGTACGAGCTCAGAGGTTATGTAGTTGAAGGTTATCAGCGATATTTCCCAATCTGGTAATGTGGCATGCTGAGTGCTGCTGTGTGATGATCATTGGTTGGTCATTTGTGATATGATCATTTGTTTGATCATTTATCTTTGTGATTATTGCTTTGGTCATCTGTGGACCCGAAGCATGGCTTTGTTACACAAAGCGTAGCTTTGTGGACGAGACTTCGTCAGGACCTCACTCCCCGGAAATGGTCGAAACAGGAATATGCGGCAAGGTTATGAGGGTCGCGCCCTTTAGGGTATGTCATTTCCTTCTGGTAAAGGGTGGTATCATGGTATGGAGCCCAGATACTTACTCATGTTGATACACTATACCTATTACTGTGTGGTGTTGTTGTTGCGAGCGCTCGGATAAAGGTCCCAAAGGACCGGGGGATGACATATTCGTGTAGTAGTTACCTAGTTACAGAGGTAACCCGGCCTTGTGTTGGCAGAGATCTAACCGTAACGTTAGTTCTCGGGACGTCCCGCCAGAGGCGATCCCATGTGGCAGTAGGAAGTTCCTTAGCCTGACCATTTGTTGGAAATCCTTTCATCCAATACGTGCCTTGTACGGTTTTAGTTGTATTACCTGCCATTCACTTATGGTGGTCACCACTGTTTGGATGGTAGCTATAGTAGGCATAGTTCGGAATGTCTATGCCGGCTAGGATTTATATTCTACTTTCGAAACTGTTTTCTACACTATGCACTAGTAATAATATCAAAAATGATTTGATTTTTGCGTAGTAAGCATCTTTGACTATCATAAGGAGAAATCTCCTCCAATTCTGCGTTTGCATTGTGTGTGTGGCGGGAGGCCTTATGGTAGTTTCATTTTCCAAAAAGCATTGCGGATTTCAAAAATTAAAATTTCTTGTTGCTTGTTTAAAGATAAAACTGTTTTGAGTTCTCACACCAGTCCCATGACTGACCTGGAGTTTATTGTTCCTTTCCTAAACTCTGGGTGCCCACTATTTTCCACACGGGCAGTCTAGAGTTAGGTTATCAGGTTATTCTAGATTCGGGAGTTGCTGTGCAGATCTGGAGGCGAGCCAGATAGCGTAGTCTATTATTTATTGTATATAGTATTTCTTTTCCGCTGTTGTTGTTGTACACTCTGATTGATGTAATGTGATGTAATGTATAAAATGTATAGTTCTTTTGTTTTAATGAATATTCATTTATCTATTATATATTGTTCCGCTGCGACTGTGAGATTCTGTTATTGTTTCTCGTTCTGTTACTTGTTTTTCTGTTTTCTCTTCTCTTTCTTTTCTTTCTTCTTCTACCTCTTTCTTCTTCTAAAACCCTAACGGTTCGATTTTTCGGCAACGAAAAATCGCGATCGTTACAACTTACAAGAAGTTGTCAAACAATAAAATTGGATTAAATTACTTAAAAGTAGTTTTGATAACTTATAAGTAGGTGTCAAACATGCGTTAAATAAAATAATTAAATAAAATAATCTTGCTTATATTTTTAACTTTTGGAAATGATGTGCTACAAGGGATCAATAAATGGGAGATGGTGTTAGAGATCCTTCGAATTAAGATATAGAATTAAAGTCCCACAATGGAAAAAATAAAAGAGTTGTACATACTTATATATCATTTCTCATCAATCAATATTGGCTCTTCAAGTTAGATAATTTTGTACGAACGGGAGGACCTATATGACCATACTTTAACATACACGTGTCACCCGCTCGTATTAAGACGAGTCCAATAAGACTGGACCATGTTACATTTTTGTTGAACAAAAATAAACAATTTTCTGTTAAAATTTAATTGCAAAATAACTGTTGCTGAATTTCCAACAAACATGACTATTGCAAATAGTGTTGCAAATAACTGCTTGGTTCAAACGTACAGACACGATAAATTTAATTGCAAAATAACTGTTGCTGAATTTCCAACAGACATGACTATTGCAAATAGTGTTGCAAATAACTGCTTGGTTCAAATGTACAGACACGACCTTTCGAAGAGGCATGACTGTTGCAGAAGAAGACTATAAAAGGGGAGAATACTGATTACATTCTCACTCCTTTTTCCAATCATCTTCTTCCTCTTTGTTCTGTTCTTAAAATCAACCAAATCTCATACCACTGAGTTATCATACTCATCACAATCTTATACAAAACATCATCCGTTATATCTTGGAAGACTCAAAAAGTATTAAGGAAATTGTTAGGCAAACCTCTCAAACGAAATTTCCTATGATCGGTTAGATCGTTTTGTTTATAATATTTCTGCATTGCATTGTCTTTTGTTGCATCAATTTATGTTCTCTTTTCTACACCATTGTTATCACTGCACTCATGTAATTGTGTTTGTGCATCTTTGTGCACAAAATATGTGCATCTGTGAGCATTGATTATCGCTATTTATTACTATTTCTGTAACTAAGAATTTACATCTTAAGACTTTTAGTTTTTACTGAAACAGAAATGACAACAATTGAGTTATCAGCAAAAACTGCTGCTCACAATAAAGCTGATCCAATTCAAAAGAAATGGTGATGATTTTCAAACTTGGCAAAATCAAATGTTGTTCTATCTAACTACGTTAGTCTGCAAAGGTATCTCGAAGAGGAAAAACATATGCCAAAATTAGACGAAACAAAAGAAACACACAAAGATGTGTTTCTAGCTGTTGATGCATGGGAAGATTCGGATTTTCTATGCAAGAATTACATTCTAAACTATCTGAACAAGATGTTGTACAAAGTGTATCAGTCTCATCAGACAACAAAGGCTCTCTAGGATGCACTAGCCGCAAAACACAAGACATGGAATGTCAGTCTGAAGAAATTCATTGTAGACAAATTCATGGACTAGAAGATGATAGACTCCAAACCTTTGACTACTCAACTGCATGAACTACAAATTATCATTCATAAACTTGAATCAGAAGGCCATAAAGTTGAAGACAAATTATTGGTTGAAGAAATAACAGGAAAGCTGCCTCCATCATGGAGATACTACCTCAACTATCTGAAGCATAAAAAGAAGAAGATTTCTTTACAATACCTCGTCGTTAGATAGAAGATAGATGCAGGAAACCGCAAGATGAGCAGGCATTTGTTACGGAATGGTCAAAAAAGAAAGGACAATTCAACAAAAACAAAAGGAAGAATTTCTCACAGAAGAGGGAAGTGCCAGAAAAGAAATTCAACGAAAATAAGCAATCCAAGAAATTTAATGGCAACAATTGGGTTTGTGGCATGACGAGACACACCGCTAAAGATACAAACACAAGAAGGAGAACAATTTAGAGGCAAATATGATGGACAACATGGAAGTGGATGAGTCCAACTTTTCTGGAGTTGTATCAGAATGCAATTTGGTTCAGAATCCTACACGGTGGTGGCTTTGACACATGTGCTACTTGACATGTATGTTCTGATAAATCCATGTTTTTCACTTACAACAAACTCGATCAGAGAGAAAAACTCTACATGGATAATTCTGCAGTTTACATGATTGAGGTCACCTTTGGAAAAACTGTTACATTGAATGATGTGCTTCGTGTTCCATACATCCGAAAAAACCTAATCTCTAAATCTGTACCGTCAAAGAAGGGATTCTGAATGGTATTCGAGTCAGACAAGATGGTTCTGCCTGAGGCTGAAATTTATATAGAAATATGATATTTATGTAATGGCATGTTTAAGACAAATGTAACCGTAGTTGGTGAAAATAATATATATTCTAATTATTAAATAAAAAATTGAAGTTTATTATTTGGTTGTGCATGAAACTTTATTACGGCATAAAAGATTAAGACACATAAATTTTCAAAAAATGAAAAAACTTGCAAACCTTCGATTAATTCCAAAATTTCACGTAGATAAAAACACAAATGTGAGACATGTGTAAAAGAGAAAATGGTCAAAAAACCATCATACTATTAATGGGAGTACTGAACCACTGAAAATGGTTCATACTGACTTATGTGATTTCAAATCATTGCTTACTAGAGGTGGAAAAAAATTATTTTATCATATTCATTGATGATTATACATGGTATTGCTATGTATATCTTTTTTATAAAATACAAAGCCGCAGTAGTAAATCAACTTAGCAAAAAGATCAAGGTATTGGGATCAGATCGTGATGGAAAGTATGAATCACTGTGCAGAAAGTGGAATGATTCATCAAAGAACAACCTCGTATTCACCACAGCAAAAAGACATTGCTGAGAGAAAGAATAGAATGCTAAAAAACATGGTTAACGCTTGGCCTTCCAATGAACTTGTGGGGGGAAGCTCTAAATATGTTTAATCACATACTAAATAATGTTTCACACAACAAAACGGGAACAATTCCACATGAGTTATGGAAAGGACACCTACCAATTTTCAAATACCTCAAAGTGTTGGGGTGCTTGGCAAAACTTTCAGTTCCCCTTTCCAAGAAAGTCAAACTTGGACCAAAACTGTTGAGTGTTACAATCTAGAATCCGCCGAAAATTGTAGCGCAGATAGATTTTTAGTCTTCAAGTCTGATATAAAGGACATCGGTGTAAATGCAATCATGAAGTCTGGAGATGCCTCATTTTTTGAACGTGTTTCCGCACAAAAAATAATCGAACATTCATCCCTAAAAGGACAAAAGAGGAAAGGGATAAAGTACACGAAGATGAAAATCATCTTGAAAAGGATGAAATTGAACCAAGAAAAAGCATAAGGGAAAAAACTTCCAAGTCTTTTGGCTCAAAATTCTTAACCTACATGTTAGAACATGAACCTCAAACTTATAAAGAGACAATGTCATCTTTAGAATCTTCATGTTGGAAAAAAACAATTAAAAGTGAGATTGATTCTATTCTAAGAAATAAAACTTGAGAATTAATTGACCTTCCACCTGGAATAAAACTAATTGGTTTTAAATGTACCTTCAAGAAGAAGATGAAACCAAATGGAAGAATCAAAAAAATATAAAGCCAAATTGGTAACCAAAGGATATCGCCAAAAATAAGATATAGACTTCTTTGGTACTTGTTCTCTGGTTACATGAATAATGTCTATAAGAATGCTAATAGCGATTGCATCCATCTATAATGTTGAAATTCATCAAATAGATGTAAAAATAGCATTATTAAATGGAGATCTCGATGAGGAGATTTACATGGAGCAATCTGAATGTTTTATTTTCAAGGAAAATGAGAACAAATTCTGTAGATTAGTCAAATCATTATATGGACTCATACAAGCTCCGAAACAATGGCACGAAAAGTTTGATAGTGTCATGATGAAAAATAATTTTCGTATAAATGAATGTCATAAATGTGTTTATAACAAACAAGTTGGACAATCAAATGTGATGATTTGTCTATTTATGGACGATATGCTAATCTTTGGTCCCAACATTAAAGTTATAGAGACGATAAAGAAAATGTTAACCAACAATTTCGATATAAAAGATTTAGGAGTTGCAAATGTTATTTTGGGAATTAAAATAATAAAAATATATAATGGAATTGAATTATCTCAGTCACACTATAAAGATGTGATTGAAAAATTCCAAAATTATGGAATCAAAGGGGTAAGAACACCTTTTAATCCATCGGAAGTACTGCACAAAAACACCAATGAGAGTGTAATGCAATTGGAATAATCTTGTGTAATAGGATTTTTAATATATTTTATAAATGACACAAGACCGGATATTGCGTATGCAGTAGGTCGACTAAACAAACATACAAGTTTCCTAGGGAAAGAACATAGGAAAGCACTAATGAGAGTGTTGAGATATTTGAAGAATACCATAAATTTTTCGTTACATTACCAATGTATTCTGTCGTCTTAGAAGGATATAGTGACGCAAACTAGATTTCAGATTCAGATGAATCCAAATCAACAAGTGGTTATGTCTTTACCCTCGCTGGAGCAGCAGTGTCATGGAGATTTACTAAAAAACATGCATAACTCGATCCACTATGGAATCTGAGTTCATCGCATTAGATAAAGCATGTGAAAAAGCATAACGCTTTGTCAATTTTTAGAGGATATTCCATTTTGATCCAAACCTTTAACGGTTATATGTGTTTACTGCGATAATCAATTAGCGTGAAGTAGAGCGCAAAACTTTGTGCATAATGAAAAATCACGACACATTCGTCGATGTCGTAACACAATTAGGCAGTTACTCTCAGATGGAACTATTTCCATTGATTCTGTAAGAACTATGATAACCTAGCGAATCCATTTACTAAAGATTTATCTAGAGAAATAATTGACTGCACATCGAGGGTAATGAGTTTAAAAGGCTAAACCAAAAAGAGTTACCTTATATGAAAACATATCCTATCGACTGGAGATCTCATGGACTACGATCAATAGGCAAATCGGTTCCTAGTAATTCAAGAAGTTATTCATTTGTCTGGACTTAGTCCTACTCCATTGTTATGGTGCACAATAAAATGCATACCTACAGAAGTATTAAAAAGGTTAAGTTGTGTTTTTAATGATGTCCATAAAAGTGGAGTATAAGTAGGATACTCTTTATGGAAATGTGATCTGAGTCGGCTCCATGAGAATTTTAAGGCTTAAATTCTCTGAATACACTTACAGAAACAAGTTTCGCTCAGGGCCAAATGAATACAACCAATAGATTGGATGTGGAAGAAAACAATGATTTGTAAAACTTATTGTCCAGTTATACATCAACGGCTGACGGTTCAAGATGAAATAATTCACCGATTAGCCAAGTATATCCGATAAGTTTTAACTTGAAAAAGTTTAAAGTGAAATATCTACTTATCCTCAATATAGCATTTTTTTCATATGTGATATGTGATATTCCCCTTTGTGTATGGAAGACATACATCGTCATTAATGTTGGGGATTGCTAGAGATCCTTTGAATGAAGATATAGAATCAAAGTCTCACATTGGCAAAAATAAAAGATGAAACAATAGTGGGAAGCGACTGTTGCAAATAGCTATTGCAAAATGACCGTTGCGAAATTTCCAACAGACATGACTGTTGCAAATAGCGTTGCAAATTACCAACGGACATGACCGTTGCAAATAACTGCTCCGGTCAAACGAAAACCTTTCGAAGAGGCATGACCATTTGAGAAGAAGACTATAAAAGGGAAGAATACTGATCACATTATCACTCCTTTTTCCACTCGTCTTCTTCCTCCTTGTTATGTTCTCAAAACCGACCAAATATCATATCATAAAGGTATCATGCTCATCTCAATCTCATGCGGATCATCGTCTATTGTATCTTGGAAAACTTAAAATAAAGTCTTAAGGAAATTGTTACGGTAACCTCAAACGAAATTTCCTTATAATAAGTTAGATTGTTTTGTTTATACTATTTTTGGCATTGTCTTATGTTTTATCACTTCACCTTCTCATTTCTACTCCGTTGTTATCATTGCACTCTTGTAACCGTGTTTGTGCATGAAATCCATGCATCCGTGAGCACTAATTATCGTTGTTTGTTACTATTTTTGTAATTTAGAACTTACAGATAGAATTCATAATAACTTATATAAAATTACGCTTTAAATAGAATCCGAGGGTTATAGGTACCATAAGTTGAAGTGGACAGACATGACTCAATCTTTTCAAAAGTTTATCGGTCCACCGGGTTCTTCTCAGTATAGTTCAAAAAAAATTATGCATTATTTAAAATATGCAAGCTTGTTCTCACATGTTGAACCTTTTTATTTTAAGCCGAACAAAGAGGAGAGGTCGGAATCAGTCTATTTCGCATGTGGTATAAGCCATATTCAGATTCAATAGCAGATAAAGGGGCAGCGCTGACGGCAATGGAATTTGTGCTTGGATGGTCAGTCCGCAATAAAGAAGTAAAGAACGCTTGTAATCATATATTTCTTAAAATTCATATTAAAATTATTGTGTGGACTTTAGGTATATGGAGCCAATAATGAATGGATAATATCCAGCCTGTATGAGAGATTTGGTCAGAGAAAGGCTTCCGGAATTCACTAAGGAGGAATCAGAGTTGATAAAAAGGATCATATGATTTTGTGGGACTTAATTACTACACATCAAGATACGCAAAAGATGAACCAAATTCTACAACTAATCCTATATTCATATATTATAAGAAAGCAATTAATTTTCCATTTCTGATAAGAGAACAATTAAATTATCTTCTTGTATTTTTAGTTTAGTGAAAATGTTCTAGTTTTTAACCGATTATCTCATGTTTCAATTAATTTCCTTTTGTGATAAAACTTACCAAAAAAGAGGGAAGTGAATATAAATAACAGATATATGATCACTTTTTATGACTTTATGTAATGAAATTAACCTCAGTATGAAAGAAAAAATGAATAGTAACGTAAAGATAATAACTTGAATGAGAACTTTAAGTTACAAGGACTTTAATGTAATATGATTGAAGAGAAACAAGAAAATAAATTTTGTATACCTAACTATCGTTTAATACACACACAATATGTGTGTGTATGTGTATATGTGTGTGTTAGTGTGTGCGTGTGTGTGTGTTAGTGCGTGTGTGCACACACATGTACGTGGATATTGATTACAAAAAATTTAGTTAAGTATTTATTTGAAGAAATTTTGAATTCAATATCTCATGTTTCACGCATTTGACCAGATAAATAGTTTATAGATTTAATTTAAAATATTCATTGAGATTGTGATAAACAAATTATCTGAAACTAAAAGTGTGAAGCAATCGATCAATATATTTCATGCACAATAAAACTTTGTAACAAATATCAAAATGTTCATTTATAATGAAAGCATAACACATTGAAAATTTAATAGACGAACTAATAGATAAAACGCACATGTGTTTTTTATTTTCATAATATTTGGATTTTTGAAGAAAAGCTATGTGTTGAAAATAAATTAATTTTAGAGAATTAGAAGGTAAAATTGTTAAAAATATAAATTATAGAAATTTACTTTAACGTATCTTTAAAGAATTAAGCATAAACTTGAAAATCGTTATAATAAATGAGAGATTATCAATTTTTTATACTGTACAGTTTATTTAATAGATGTACACTCTACTCTTAGTGCGTGTTTTGGGAACCATGTAGCAGGGAACTCTATATATTCTCCACATGAATCATGATAATTTCAGGAGAAACAATAAAATTTCTTAAATTCTATATCATCATGATCACCAAAGTATGTTCAAAAAAATTTGTGTACGTCATGAAACCATATTTTAGTTCATATGCATTTCTTATTGTTTTTCAATGATGGAAAACTATAAAATATGCACTAAAATCAAAATCAAGTGCAAAATTTTTACATAGACTTAAAATGATTGGGAACAAAAAAATTAAGCTAAGTTTGAAGTATTTAAATTGTTAAATAATGTCAATATAATCGAAAGCAATAAATGAAAATAATAAATAACAAGCGAAAAGGTTGTAAATTATTTTTAGACAACGATGTTATTGGGAATACGCTACAAAAAGCAATCAGCATTTCAAAAAAGCAAAAAATTATAGCTGAATCATTTTAGTGAATGGAAGTGATCAATCAAAATCACTTTTCTAAAACAAACTGTGATGACCCGGAATTTTGAAACAAAATCAATTTAATAATCTGAATTAAAAATTAAATTAATTTGATAATTTTGTTAATAAAGTTTGAACTAATTTAATAATCCAATAAAATAAATAGTTAAATTAATAGATTTTATGTTTTTAAATCTAATAAATTGTTTTCTATTTATAATGTATATAGGATATGTATGTATTGAAAATAGATATTGTTTTAATCTAATAAATAAATAAATCATGTTTTCTATAAAATATACATCTTTAATAAAAATTGGGAATTTTGATTTTTATTCAAAAGATAAACTTTTAAAAAGTTAATTAATTAATAATATATGATTTTAAATTGATAAGATAAAAATTTAATTTGTTTAAATTAATTTATTTGATATTAAGTTTTTAAAGGTATATAAAAATAACAATATGATTTTAAATACCTATGGTAAAATATTGGAACGATTTAAAATATGTTTAACTCTAGCTTAAATTTAAATAAATAACAAAAAGATTTATTTTGATTTCTTGAAAATATAGTTGGATAAAATAAATAATTTATTAATAAAGAAACAATTTCTTTTAATAAGTTATTTATGGTTATCAAATTTTTTTATTTTTCAAATATAATAATACATTGTTTTAACAAATAAATTTTTAATAAAAATAATTGTTTTTCAAAAATTAATTGTGTAGTTATATTTGTAAATAAACTGGATTTCAAAATTTAATTTGAACTTGAATTCAAAACCTTTTAAAGTTTAAAGTATAAATATTTTTAAATTGTTTTGATTTTAAAATAATTGTATAAGCTTCATTTTATAAATTTAATTGGATTTATTCATTTTAAATTTTATCTACATGTAAATAAATGCATGTTAGCTAATTAATTAAATATATCTTATATTAAACATCTAATTAAAATACAAGTTAACTAAATTATAGCTTATTAACATTAAAAACAAGTGTAAACTTTTTAGAAAACTTAAAATACAAGTTAACTAAATTATAGCCCCACCTCTATATCCACGCTAGCCAAGAACATTACGGTGAATGCTGTCGACTAGCACGGAGAATAAGGCTGTTGAGGAGCGACCATCCATGTAATTTCTTTGCGCGAGCACCGATATGTCAGATAATATAACATGCATTCTATTTCAAAAGGAAATCCGACATACCGACACAAACTCAAAGCTACTACACGGTGGCTATATAAATCCTTCGGAAAACAAATATAGAAATAAGCATAACACAAATCAGTCACAGACAATTCATATCACAAAGGCGGAAATAGATATGAATATTACACTAGGAAGTGTACATCAGAGTAGTGGTCTAAAAAGATCCAAAATATCACAAAAGAATAGTTACATGAACTACACAAAAGAATAAGTATACATTATGGAGTCTATATCTCGAATGTATACACCAAAATAAACTACTATTCTAAGTAGTTAACCAAAAGCAAGAGAAATCAATCCCAAGAGAGAAGTCAAGCAGAAGCACCTGTAACATCTCGGTCTGACCTGAGTATTATTTAATAAGAAAATAATAAACGGATCAGTCTAGCTATAAATATCAGATGAAACGATATAGAATAAGAGATATGACTAAACACATAATAATCACTATGCCAAGCTGTGATATATATAAGTAATTGAAAATCAACAAGAGATTAATCAATATCACCAAATCTACACAAGAATCAAAGAAACGTCATACTCCTTATTTCGATCACCATACCATAAATATTAATATCAATATCAATCACAAAAGTCAATGACACACAAATTCACCAATGCACAAATATTGATAAAACTTATCAATGGAAATCACGAAAATTGGTGAAACACAAATTCTAGGAATCTACACAAGAAATCCAGAAATCACAAAGGGGGGGAGAAGGCCTATCACAAACGGGAGCATAAAGCTCACCAACACGTGTATCACAAACGGAACGCTAATTCCATGATCGCTAACCATCACAAATTGAGCCGAAGCTCCACAAACGGTCCGAAGACCATGGGTTGCTATCCCATCACAAATTGAGTCAAAACTCCACAAAACGGGGTTTAGTCTCCCTCGCAGACAAAGAGACATCGCACATTGCTAGTCTAAATCACAAAGATGATCGTCATGATCAACGAGAAGTGTCAATTACACTAAGCTAGTAAATATATGAGTTTAGCTTCATGTCCCATAACCACTTGCTTAACTTAAATATTTACGAACAAACTGTAAATCTCCACTAGAAAATTGTCACAAGAGGTTCAATCGAACAAGTCCAAGAATTAACCGACAAAGTAAACGCAAGCGTTTCATACCACTTGTTTTACTGAGCCGTTTAATTAGATTTCTCATACGAGTGAGGTAAAGGTTTGTATATACTAATAGATTGGAAAACGGTTTTATAAACGAATTTGGTATTAAAATAGTATTGAAATCATTTGAGGAAAGAGTTTTGATATTTACTACTAGTATAGAAAACCTTTATATTTTTAAAGTCACAAATCACGAAGAAGATTGTAAGAACAATCAATCACAAAAATTCACATACGAAGACATGAATAAAATCCAAAGAAATCGATAAAGGATCCATCGAAATGGATATTCAAAAATCCCTAAAAAGAGTCATCAAAGTCATGATAGATGATAACAACAAATAGGATTATCACGAATCAATTTAAATTGGAATTTCAATCCAAAAAGGCAAATTGGACTCAAACAGCAGGTTCAGTCGACTGAACAGAGTTTTCTGTCGACTGACCATGTGCCTGGAAATTTTCCAGGTTCAGGAAACTTTCTGTTTCCAGTTTCAGTCGACTGTGCAGAGTTTTTCAGTCGACTGAATCATGCCTGGAAACTCTCGGGTTTCAGGTTCAGTCGACTGAACAGAGTTTTCAGTCGACTGAATCATGCCTGGGCTGTTTTTCAGCCTTATTCAAATGAAGAGCAAACTCTTCCAAAATGCAACCAGACGAACATTGGCTCTAAGGGTTTATGCCAATCGGCAACCTGGCCCTATATGCTCCTCGATGCATCACCAAAAGCATGATCAAACATCCATAAAAGGATTTCACACAAATTTGACTTAAAAACCCAAAAATTGGAGTATTCACAAAACCAATCCAAATCAAGAGCAAATGCACATGAAGAAGTGTTAGGAATTCAAACCCAACAACCAAAGATAATTATAGTCATAGATGTGAGATAAAAATCTCACCTTGGAACTAAAATTTATGAAGATGAAGCTTGAAAGCAAAGAGGAATCAACCACTCTTCAAGTCCAACTCTAGAAGCTTGAACCTAAGGTAAAAAGAAGAACATTTCCTAAGTTAGGTTTGGGAAATTTCTGAAATTGAATGGAGAAAGAGTTGGAGAAGATGAAGAGAAGCTTACCAATGGGTTCTTCTTGAGTTTGGAATTTGATTTGCAAGAGAAACTAGGGTTTTGGAGTTTTAATTTCCTCTTCCAACCTCCATTAACATAAAAGCTTGAGTATTAGGAAAATAGAAGAGAAGTGAATGAAGAGGAGAGTGTTGGAACTGAGTTAAGTGGCTAATTGGCTCGGCCCAACCAAAGCCCTAAGCGGGAAAAAGTAGCAAAAATCAACTTTCTCCAAACATATCGAAGCTTATACTCAAAAAGGTCGCAAATGGCATTTTGAACTCAATGGAGGTGGTCTCGAGTCCTAATTCGACCGTATGCAAAAAGTAGGTTTTCGGACCAAAATCCGACGATCGATAAAATATTTAAATAAAATATTTAAATATAAAATCGATAAATATGTGGGTTGTTACAGTGAGGATGGTCGTTGATGATTGGAGGTCACCGGAGAAGGATGATGATGGCCGGAGGCACGGTGCACGTGCGTCGTGCACTTTTTGGTATGATGTTTTTCTGGGTATTGAAGTATTATTGAACTCGAGTATACTCGATGTTTGCTGTGTTTTGCCCGAAGAAATGGGTCTGATGACTCAAAGCATTATTATGTTAGCTCGGGTATTTGTAGTATTACAGTTTTTCCGCAAAACTGTCTGTAGTTTTGAATCTGAATCAAAATTTAAATGAATTTCAAGTTGTAGTGATAAGATTTAAACAAGTTTAAATCAGTAGTATGTATTATAGTTTCAAATAGTTTTGAAATCTTATAAGTTTTTAAATTTGAAAGTGGTTTCCAGTTTTAGAAAAATAATAATAAAAAGAAGAAGAAAACCGGGCAGTTTTCTGAAAATTAAATTTCATTTTGAAATCTGAAGGCTAATTTAAAACAGCAGTTTGAAATTCAATTTTAAGTTCAGTTTTCTTAAGGCTTTTGAATCTTCAGTTTTTTTCGAAAATGGAATGTAACGACCCAGAATTTTTAATAATTTAAATTTGAATATTTAATTAATTTTAAATATTTATAAGTGAATTTATAAGTCAAATAAATTTTTATTTGAATTTTTGGATTTAATTGGATAATTAAATCGATAATTTAATATGTTAAATTATAGAAATAATTAAAAATTGAGTTAAATATGATTGTAAATAATTTGTAAAATTTTATTTAATCATACTGGAGTTATAGAAATATTTTAGAACTTTTAAAATCGAATTTAAAGTTAATTTGTGAAAATTGAATATTTTAATATTTAATAATCGACTGTAAAATAGCCAATTTTTGAACAGTCTCAGAATTGAACGAAACTAGTTCCATTGGATCCGTAATAGTTAGTTATTACCGGATTTCAAATTTCGTGTCAATCGGAGCTATCGTTTGATCGTGGCAGCTCGAAACGCATCGATTTATTTTTAATTTAAATTTGGCGAGTCAAAATAGCCATTTTTCAAAAAGTCTCGGAATTCGACGAAACAAGTTTCATCGGATCCGTAATGTGATATTATTGTAAGGTTTCAAATTTCAAGTCAATTGGATTTACCGTTTGTCCGGTACGAATTAAAACGCCTAGAAATCGGTTTAAATCGGTTTAATTTAAATTGAGCGTTTTCAGCCATAACTCGCACATACTTCCGAATTAGCTTCCGAAACCTGTTCCATTGTGTCCGGAACGCGGGATAAACCCTAGGTACGCTGGTTACGGCGTCTAAATCGGAGTTCGGAATTTCCGGGATGAATAGTGTCGCTCGTTCCTTATAAATAGCCCTACCCCTTCATAAATTTGATAAAAATTTATCACTAAACCCTAATAATTTGCTGTAGCCGCCACTTATTAACCTATGGCCAGAAATGATCTTCATTTCCCCCTCGATTTCTTCCAATCCGTCGACAATTAGCCTTAGGTTTCAACTACAAAGATGAAGAGCACGACGAGAGCTACGAGATCAACGGTTGAGATCGAGTTTGGAGCATCGGAGGAGGAGATAGGTGGGGCCGACACCCTACAGTCGCGCACGCATCCCTAGGAGGAGGAGGGGGCCGAGTTTCATATGCCTAGGGCCGTGGGGAGCTAGTGTGGTGGTCTTCGAGGTGGAGCAATCTGATCGTCGTCAAGTTGAGTGATGAAAGTGAAATCGGAAACCCTAGTTTCTATGTTGGGTTTTGATTGTTCGGCTTGTGCTGTAGCCAAAAACGTGAAAGAAGGAAGAAAGGGGGAAGGGTCCAGATGTGGAGGCAGCAGATCCAAGGGTTGTAAATGTTTGTAGGTTAAAAATATAAAGGTTTTGTTGTATTTAGTTAATTAAAAATCGTGTAATCTTATAAAATACATAACTTTTTCATACGAGGTCGAAAAAATGCAAACTCAGTTGCGTTGGAATCGTATGGACGAGCACTACGCGATGGAGTTGGTTTGGAGTCGTTTGGAGTTAGTGAGAATTTCGGGTAAAATTAAACGCGCGTTTAATTTTATTCGAAATAAAAGCTAAAACGGAAATTAAAACCAAGGTGAGAATTTCTCACTCAATCGAATAGGTTTCGATTTTATTTTAAATAGTTAGATTTAAAATATTTGAATGCATGTTTGAATGATGACTGTAAATTATTGATTGTTAAAATAGACATTATGCGCCGTTAGTAAGCGGATGTTATTTAATATAAACATATACCGCGAATATTTCATAAACAGTGAAATTGGTATTATATATAATATCAATATATATATATTGGCATATGTATATATTGCAGTTGTTGATTTCCCGCATTTTTTTGTTTAGCGGATGAGACCCTATTACGCCGTTAGTAAGCGGATAATATTTATTAAAAACATGTACCGCGATAATTTCGTACTGGAGCGAAATTGGTATTGTGCTAATGTTTTTGGATGCAGGAAACAGGTTGGAGGGATCCAACTGGATTCCTCAACAGTTTTTATTTAATTTCAGATATTTTGATATTTGATGGATTTTCATATTGATATATGATATCGTTGTTGTCGTGATTGACTATTTGGTGTGTAGCATCATTGGACCCAGATTTTGGGATTTTAAAATGTTTTTAAAGTGATTTTGAAAATATACTTTATTTTTTGAATTGATCCATTATAAATAAATGAACGTTATAATTTTTAAAGTTATAAAAATTATGGTTTTTGTGAAATATAGTTAAAAAGCTGATTTTTAGAAATACGATTAAAAGTCGATTTTTGAGAAATATGAACTAATGATTTTATAAAATAATTTAGATTGGATTTTTGAATATATGATAAAAGTTTAAATATAGGAGTTATAAAATTTGATTATTTTATAAATCGAAATGATGAAATTATAAAGGAATTTAAAGACGTTTTAAAAGAAAAATATAAATTGATTTATATTAAAGATTTATAAATTGATAATTTATAAATTAGAACGTAGGAATTATAAAACGAGCTTTTATAAGTGTAAGAATAAATTGTGAATGAATTTCATAAATAGAATGAAATTTATAGAATTTTATACGGTGAAGTCATAAATGGAATTTTATAAGCAGTAGGTTTATAAAATTTATTATGTTGTTAAAATAATAGTTTTGGATAAATAAATGAATCTTATAAGTTATAAGATTTATAATTATGAAATTCTAAGGAACGATTTTGTGAAATAATCGTTTATAAGTAGTTAACTTATAATATGAACGTTTAGTTTATAATTTAGTTATAAACTGGAATATGTTAATAAAGGAATTTATAAAAAGGAAGTTTTTATAAATAAATCGAAATGGAATTTATAAACGTTGTTTTATAAATTCACAAACGACTTATTTTGATAAGTTAATTGTTATAACTTAGAAATAGAGTTATATTCACGTTTTTAGACAGTGAATAATTCTTTGAATTAAAATGAATAAAAGGATGGAATTTGTTAAAGAAGTATATTCACGTTTTTGAATAGTGAATGATATGTTAAAGAAATTGTTTTGAATGAGATGTTTAAATTGAATTAAAACGATCTAACGATGTTTTAAAATGTGTTGAGATTCGAAACCATAGATTTCAACATTGATTGTTGAAATAGACGTTTTCGAGGAATAAAAGGAAATAGTGGACTATAACACTGTTGTTATAGTAAATGATTTCCGAATGGAAATGTTTGAATAGTATTGGGATTTATATATCTATTTTAATTTCGAATCCCTATACTAGTGATTTTGGGTTGTCGTAACGATGTTTTACGCAACATTCGTTTTGGCCCAAATAAAAATGTTTAAGTGAATGATTTCCTTAAAGAATGGAATATATACTTAATTCGATTTAAGTATATTGAATATTTTCTAAGTGTTGAAAATAAAAGAGATTTGTGAATTACTTATGAATAAATAAGTATGGAAATATTTTCCAATATGAAGTGAATATTTAGAATTTATCTTTTTGAAGATAAATTGAAATGAATAAATTGAAATCATATGCATGAATATTTTGAAATATAAATTCATTATGGAATTTATATGTGAAGTGGAATTTGTTTGAAAATAAATATTGATTTATTTTTAAAGTGTTGAAATTATATATCTTGTAAAGATATTTTGGAAAATAAATAATTTGGAAAATTATTTGGAATCTGGTGATGTATGCATATCAATTGATAGTTCAATAACCGACTATCAGTATTTCCCTTTAAATGGGTATTTGATGTGAATTGTTTGAAATTGAATGCACACTTATTTTTGAATAAGCGCTCACTATTCGGGTTAACCGGGAAAGGACCATGGGGTCGTATAACCCATTCCGAATATGTGATACGTCGTTATGAATTGCATTTGAAGATCGGTGTTGAAGACCGAGTATTTGTGAAAGCGATAGGATGACCTATCGATTGTCTCTGCACTGGGTAGCTCCTGGTATAGAGATCTCCTAAGTGATGGGAAATTCGATCGGGATTGTGAATACCCGTATTGCAAGGGCTTCGTAAGAAGTGCCTTCGGTTCTGTTCGAGCCCGGAACAGACTTGTATGGATTGTATGCCTGACATTACAAGTTGAGATATAAAGACGATTTCTTTCAAATATATTTCTGTTGGTGGCGGAGAATTTATTCTTTGCTTAACACCCTTCTTTGAGACGTACGAGCTCAAAGGTTATATAGTTGAAGTTATCAGCGATATATCCCATTTTGGTAATGTGACATGCTGAGTGATGCTGAAATGATCATTGTGTTGATTATTTGTGATAGGATCATTTATTTGATCGTCTATCTTAGTGATCATTGTGTTGATCATTTGTTGACCCAAAGCACGGCTTTTTGTACAAAGTGTGTTTTTGTGGACGTGAATTCATCGAGCCTCACATCCCGTTAATGGTCAAAACAGGAAAGATGCGGCAAGGTTATGAGGGGTAGCTCCCTTTAGGGTATGTGCATTTCCTTCTGGAAAGGGTGGTATCATGGTATGGAGCCCAGATACTTACTCATGTTGATACACTATATCTATTTCTGTGTGGTGTTGTTGGTGACGAGCGCTCGGTTAAAGGTCCGATGGGACCGGGGGATGCCATATTCGTGTAGTAGTTACCTAGTGATAAAGGTAACCCGGCCTTGTGTTGGCAGAGAGCTGGTTAAGTTCTCGGGACGTCCAGCCAGAGGCGATCCCATGTGGCAGTAGGAAGTTCCTTAGCCTGACCATTTGTTGGAAATCCAAAGAAACAATACGATCTTGTACGGTTTTAGTTGTAGAACCTGCTTCCTCAGGAGGTAGCTATAGTAGGCATAATATAATGGTACCTATGCTGGCTATGATTTATATCTTTACTTTCGAAAGGATTTGTTCTACACTATGCGCTAGTAATAATATCAAATGCTCTTTTTAAATGCGTATCAAGCATGTTTGACTAACATAAGAAGAAATCTCCTCCAAGTCTGCGTTTGCATTGTGTGTGTGGTGGGAGGTCTTATGGTAGTTACATTTTTAAAAGCATTGCGAATTGATTTAAAAATATTCCTCTTTTGATTTTAAAAAAAAAGATAAATAAACTGTTTTGAGTTCTCACACCAGTCACATGACTGACTCGGAGTTTATTGTTTTCATTCCTAAACTCTGGGTGCCCACCAATTTCCACACGGGCAGTCAAGAGTTAAGGTTTATCAGGATATTCTGGATATTCTGGAGTTGCTGGAGGCAAGCTGGATTGGCATGGCGTATTACTAGTATATAGTATTTCTTTTTCCGCTGCACTGTTTATTGTTGTATGTTGTTGTACACTCTGATGATATGATGTAATGAAATGTAATGTAATAACTGATATAGTTCTTTGTTTAAAGATTATTCATTTATTATTATATGTTGTTCCGCTGCGAAATGTGAGATTCTGATGTTGTTCTGTTTTGTTTCTTCTGTCCCGTTCTTTTTCGAATTTTCTGTTTTCTTTCTCTATTTCCTATCTTCTTATCTTCTTTTTTCTTCTTTCTTTTTTTCTTTTCTTTTTAAAACCCATAACATCTCGGTTTTCGGCCTTTGATTTCTCGGCAGTCGATAAAGTGAGTGTCGATGTCGTATTTTCGAAGAACGAAAATCCGTCGACGTTACATTTGGTATCAGAGCTCTGATGGTTAAGCGACAACCATGGTTCTGTAGGGTATTACTCATTAGAGATAGAGTCAGCAGTACTCTAGATTGAGTTTGAGTGTAATAATAGCTATGAGAGCGTATTTGTTAGTGAATATAAAATTGTTTTGTATTGTGTTGACTTATCAGTTGATTGTTTATAGATTTCGGTCGATGTAGTCTAGCTAACTATCGTAGAAAGGGGTTTCTAAACTCTTAAACAAGATAAATCGACATAGTATATTTTTAAATTGGGTAAATGAAATAATTTTACCTTGATTATATTTTTAAATATAAAGGAATAATTTTTCAGAATTATTAAAGTATATATAAGTTGATTGTTTGGTTGTCTGAATAATCTAAATCAAAGAATAATTGTATAAACAAATGAATTATAAGAATTGAATTATAATTAAAGTGATCTACAATTGTCAAATAAACTTATATATATAAGAAGTGAAACTATATGGATATATCTATGAATATGAGTTGTGAATAAAAGTGAATTTAAAGTTAAATGAAATATAACTTAAGATATGTTGAATAAAGTTGATGTTGGTAACGAAGTAAATAATCAAGTGAATTAAATGGATATGAACTTGAGTTACATAAATGAAGTTCAACTTTGGAAATTAAATTGAAAAATTGAATGAATATAAGCAAAGGAATTTGGTTGTATTTAATATACTTGGTTGTTATATGGTTGATTGGTTGATTGTATGTAATTCATTAAGTGAATTAATGAAATTGAAAGCTATGAAATTGAATTCAAATTAGAAGTAAATGAATTTGAATAAAATTGAATTTGATTTGGAAGTGAACCAACTCGAATGTAAATTAGTAAATGATAACTAATTGAATTGAGAATGAATGTTGATAAAATCCAATGTATATGAATCAAATGTGATTTAAATTGAAAAACCAATTCATTGAATATAAATGAGGATATGAATGAATATTGATTTGTTATGAATGATAGTTGGTTGATGGTTGAATATATATTGCTTTTGTTGTATATTGATACTATGCTTTATATACATGATTCTCATGTTGTTTGTTGAGTTTAGTAGGTGCGGATCGCGTTTGCTTCGCATTTGGAGTTCGCTTTTGCGCTATATTAGCCGTATATGCTCGCTAATAAAATATAAGGTACATATCTCGGATTAAATATCGCACTTTTATACTTTTTTCCCTTCGGGATGCCTCATTACTTGATGAGATGTATATTTGTGATATATATACTGTCATTTTTTTTTCGGATCGAGCCGCGCAAAGGAGACATGGCGAATTTTTCCGGAAATTTAAGGCGTTAGAAAAAATTTGAGAAAATTGGGAAATTTTTTGAAAACTTTAACTTTGAATTTGGAATTGAAAGTTAAACAATAGCAATTGTTTTTGAAAGGATAACTAAGTATGATTTGAAAACTTAGTAAAGTATTATGAGAAATTTAATTATGAATTTTGGAAAGTTAATAGATTTTGTAACCTTTCTTACTTGTAATTTCGAGGACGAAATTCTTTTAAGGGGGAAAGATTGTAACGACCCAGAATTTTTAATAATTTAAATTTGAATATTTAATTAATTTTAAATATTTATAAGTGAATTTATAAGTCAAATAAATTTTTATTTGAATTTTTGGATTTAATTGGATAATTAAATCGATAATTTAATATGTTAAATTATAGAAATAATTAAAAATTGAGTTAAATATGATTGTAAATAATTTGTAAAATTTTATTTAATCATACTGGAGTTATAGAAATATTTTAGAACTTTTAAAATCGAATTTAAAGTTAATTTGTGAAAATTGAATATTTTAATATTTAATAATCGACTGTAAAATAGCCAATTTTTGAACAGTCTCAGAATTGAACGAAACCAGTTCCATTGGATCGTAATAGTTAGTTATTACCGGATTTCAAATTTCGTGTCAATCGGAGCTATCGTTTGATCGTGGCAGCTCGAAACGCATCGATTTATTTTTAATTTAAATTTGGCGAGTCAAAATAGCCATTTTTCAAAAAGTCTCGGAATTCGACGAAACCAGTTTCATCGGATCCGTAATGTGATATTATTGTAAGGTTTCAAATTTCAAGTCAATTGGATTTACCGTTTGTCCGGTACGAATTAAAACGCCTAGAAATCGGTTTAAATCGGTTTAATTTAAATTGAGCGTTTTCAGCCATAACTCGCACATACTTCCGAATTAGCTTCCGAAACCTGTTCTATTGTGTCCGGAACGCGGGATAAACCCTAGGTACGCTGGTTACGGCGTCTAAATCGGAGTTCGGAATTTCCGGGATGAATAGTGTCGCTCGTTCCTTATAAATAGCCCTACCCCTTCATAAATTTGATAAAAATTTATCACTAAACCCTAATAATTTGCTGTAGCCGCCACTTATTAACCTATGGCCAGAAATGATCTTCATTTCCCCCTCGATTTCTTCCAATCCGTCGACAATTAGCCTTAGGTTTCAACTACAAAGATGAAGAGCACGACGAGAGCTACGAGATCAACGGTTGAGATCGAGTTTGGAGCATCGGAGGAGGAGATAGGTGGGGCCGACACCCTACAGTCGCGCACGCATCCCTAGGAGGAGGAGGGGGCCGAGTTTCATATGCCTAGGGCCGTGGGGAGCTAGTGTGGTGGTCTTCGAGGTGGAGCAATCTGATCGTCGTCAAGTTGAGTGATGAAAGTGAAATCGGAAACCCTAGTTTCTATGTTGGGTTTTGTTTGTTCGGCTTGTGCTGTAGCCAAAAACGTGAAAGAAGGAAGAAAGGGGGAAGGGTCCAGATGTGGAGGCAGCAGATCCAAGGGTTGTAAATGTTTGTAGGTTAAAAATATAAAGGTTTTGTTGTATTTAGTTAATTAAAAATCGTGTAATCTTATAAAATACATAACTTTTTCATACGAGGTCGAAAAAATGCAAACTCAGTTGCGTTGGAATCGTATGGACGAGCACTACGCGATGGAGTTGGTTTGGAGTCGTTTGGAGTTAGTGAGAATTTCGGGTAAAATTAAACGCGCGTTTAATTTTATTCGAAATAAAAGCTAAAACGGAAATTAAAACCAAGGTGAGAATTTCTCACTCAATCGAATAGGTTTCGATTTTATTTTAAATAGTTAGATTTAAAATATTTGAATGCATGTTTGAATGATGACTGTAAATTATTGATTGTTAAAATAGACATTATGCGCCGTTAGTAAGCGGATGTTATTTAATATAAACATATACCGCGAATATTTCATAAACAGTGAAATTGGTATTATATATAATATCAATATATATATATTGGCATATGTATATATTGCAGTTGTTGATTTCTCGCATTTTTTTGTTTAGCGGATGAGACCCTATTACGCCGTTAGTAAGCGGATAATATTTATTAAAAACATGTACCGCGATAATTTCGTACTGGAGCGAAATTGGTATTGTGCTAATGTTTTTGGATGCAGGAAACAGGTTGGAGGGATCCAACTGGATTCCTCAACAGTTTTTATTTAATTTCAGATATTTTGATATTTGATGGATTTTCATATTGATATATGATATCGTTGTTGTCGTGATTGACTATTTGGTGTGTAGCATCATTGGACCCAGATTTTGGGATTTTAAAATGTTTTTAAAGTGATTTTGAAAATATACTTTATTTTTTGAATTGATCCATTATAAATAAATGAACGTTATAATTTTTAAAGTTATAAAAATTATGGTTTTTGTGAAATATAGTTAAAAAGCTGATTTTTAGAAATACGATTAAAAGTCGATTTTTGAGAAATATGAACTAATGATTTTATAAAATAATTTAGATTGGATTTTTGAATATATGATAAAAGTTTAAATATAGGAGTTATAAAATTTGATTATTTTATAAATCGAAATGATGAAATTATAAAGGAATTTAAAGACGTTTTAAAAGAAAAATATAAATTGATTTATATTAAAGATTTATAAATTGATAATTTATAAATTAGAACGTAGGAATTATAAAACGAGCTTTTATAAGTGTAAGAATAAATTGTGAATGAATTTCATAAATAGAATGAAATTTATAGAATTTTATACGGTGAAGTCATAAATGGAATTTTATAAGCAGTAGGTTTATAAAATTTATTATGTTGTTAAAATAATAGTTTTGGATAAATAAATGAATCTTATAAGTTATAAGATTTATAATTATGAAATTCTAAGGAACGATTTTGTGAAATAATCGTTTATAAGTAGTTAACTTATAATATGAACGTTTAGTTTATAATTTAGTTATAAACTGGAATATGTTAATAAAGGAATTTATAAAAAGGAAGTTTTTATAAATAAATCGAAATGGAATTTATAAACGTTGTTTTATAAATTCACAAACGACTTATTTTGATAAGTTAATTGTTATAACTTAGAAATAGAGTTATATTCACGTTTTTAGACAGTGAATAATTCTTTGAATTAAAATGAATAAAAGGATGGAATTTGTTAAAGAAGTATATTCACGTTTTTGAATAGTGAATGATATGTTAAAGAAATTGTTTTGAATGAGATGTTTAAATTGAATTAAAACGATCTAACGATGTTTTAAAATTTGTTGAGATTCGAAACCATAGATTTCAACATTGATTGTTGAAATAGACGTTTTCGAGGAATAAAAGGAAATAGTGGACTATAACACTGTTGTTATAGTAAATGATTTCCGAATGGAAATGTTTGAATAGTATTGGGATTTATATATCTATTTTAATTTCGAATCCCTATACTAGTGATTTTGGGTTGTCGTAACGATGTTTTACGCAACATTCGTTTTGGCCCAAATAAAAATGTTTAAGTGAATGATTTCCTTAAAGAATGGAATATATACTTAATTCGATTTAAGTATATTGAATATTTTCTAAGTGTTGAAAATAAAAGAGATTTGTGAATTACTTATGAATAAATAAGTATGGAAATATTTTCCAATATGAAGTGAATATTTAGAATTTATCTTTTTGAAGATAAATTGAAATGAATAAATTGAAATCATATGCATGAATATTTTGAAATATAAATTCATTATGGAATTTATATGTGAAGTGGAATTTGTTTGAAAATAAATATTGATTTATTTTTAAAGTGTTGAAATTATATATCTTGTAAAGATATTTTGGAAAATAAATAATTTGGAAAATTATTTGGAATCTGGTGATGTATGCATATCAATTGATAGTTCAATAACCGACTATCAGTATTTCCCTTTAAATGGGTATTTGATGTGAATTGTTTGAAATTGAATGCACACTTATTTTTGAATAAGCGCTCACTATTCGGGTTAACCGGGAAAGGACCATGGGGTCGTATAACCCATTCCGAATATGTGATACGTCGTTATGAATTGCATTTGAAGATCGGTGTTGAAGACCGAGTATTTGTGAAAGCGATAGGATGACCTATCGATTGTCTCTGCACTGGGTAGCTCCTGGTATAGAGATCTCCTAAGTGATGGGAAATTCGATCGGGATTGTGAATACCCGTATTGCAAGGGCTTCGTAAGAAGTGCCTTCGGTTCTGTTCGAGCCCGGAACAGACTTGTATGGATTGTATGCCTGACATTACAAGTTGAGATATAAAGCCGATTTCTTTCAAATATATTTCTGTTGGTGGCGGAGAATTTATTCTTTGCTTAACACCCTTCTTTGAGACGTACGAGCTCAAAGGTTATATAGTTGAAGTTATCAGCGATATATCCCATTTTGGTAATGTGACATGCTGAGTGATGCTGAAATGATCATTGTGTTGATTATTTGTGATAGGATCATTTATTTGATCGTCTATCTTAGTGATCATTGTGTTGATCATTTGTTGACCCAAAGCACGGCTTTTTGTACAAAGTGTGTTTTTGTGGACGTGAATTCATCGAGCCTCACATCCCGTTAATGGTCAAAACAGGAAAGATGCGGCAAGGTTATGAGGGGTAGCTCCCTTTAGGGTATGTGCATTTCCTTCTGGAAAGGGTGGTATCATGGTATGGAGCCCAGATACTTACTCATGTTGATACACTATATCTATTTCTGTGTGGTGTTGTTGGTGACGAGCGCTCGGTTAAAGGTCCGATGGGACCGGGGGATGCCATATTCGTGTAGTAGTTACCTAGTGATAAAGGTAACCCGGCCTTGTGTTGGCAGAGAGCTGGTTAAGTTCTCGGGACGTCCAGCCAGAGGCGATCCCATGTGGCAGTAGGAAGTTCCTTAGCCTGACCATTTGTTGGAAATCCAAAGAAACAATACGATCTTGTACGGTTTTAGTTGTAGAACCTGCTTCCTCAGGAGGTAGCTATAGTAGGCATAATATAATGGTACCTATGCTGGCTATGATTTATATCTTTACTTTCGAAAGGATTTGTTCTACACTATGCACTAGTAATAATATCAAATGCTCTTTTTAAATGCGTATCAAGCATGTTTGACTAACATAAGAAGAAATCTCCTCCAAGTCTGCGTTTGCATTGTGTGTGTGGTGGGAGGTCTTATGGTAGTTACATTTTTAAAAGCATTGCGAATTGATTTAAAAATATTCCTCTTTTGATTTTAAAAAAAAAGATAAATAAACTGTTTTGAGTTCTCACACCAGTCACATGACTGACTCGGAGTTTATTGTTTTCATTCCTAAACTCTGGGTGCCCACCAATTTCCACACGGGCAGTCAAGAGTTAAGGTTTATCAGGATATTCTGGATATTCTGGAGTTGCTGGAGGCAAGCTGGATTGGCATGGCGTATTACTAGTATATAGTATTTCTTTTTCCGCTGCACTGTTTATTGTTGTATGTTGTTGTACACTCTGATGATATGATGTAATGAAATGTAATGTAATAACTGATATAGTTCTTTGTTTAAAGATTATTCATTTATTATTATATGTTGTTCCGCTGCGAAATGTGAGATTCTGATGTTGTTCTGTTTTGTTTCTTCTGTCCCGTTCTTTTTCGAATTTTCTGTTTTCTTTCTCTATTTCCTATCTTCTTATCTTCTTTTTTCTTCTTTCTTTTTTTCTTTTCTTTTTAAAACCCATAACATCTCGGTTTTCGGCCTTTGATTTCTCGGCAGTCGATAAAGTGAGTGTCGATGTCGTATTTTCGAAGAACGAAAATCCGTCGACGTTACATGGAATTTGAATTTTAAATAAATATTTTATAATCAAGGTTTAAATCAAAAGGTTTAATTCAAGTTTAATTCAACTGATTTAAATATGGAATGGGTTCAAGTGTATTGAATTTAAAATCTGGATATTTGAATAAGTTTCAAAATTTTGAATGTTTCAAACAAGTTTAATTTAATTTGTTTGTTAGGGATAAATTTGTTTTCAAACAAATATTTAAGCTTGATTTTCCTTCTGAATGAAGACATTATAAAAAGTTTTTAAAAGGAAGTTAAGTGATTTGTTAACTTGAATTTGAAATTTAAATGGTAATGTACTTTAAACTAAACTAAGCAAATTAATTAAAGACTTATCTTATATAAGTTTTAATTATAAGTACTAAATGTTATTTACATTTATTTTGAAGGGATTATAAATGAAATTTAAATTGGTTAATGCTTAGATAAATATCATTTTGAATTTTAGATTAAAAATGAAACTTGAATTTAAATTTAAAAATGCAATGTTCTAAGTACACTTTAATATAAATGAAATTATTAATAAGGAATGGTTTATCTTAGAAATTATTAAGATATTAAAATAATTAAATAAATAAGATAATTAAGGAATGACTTATTTATTTAATTTATAATTAATAATTTGAATTAATTTAAATTAGAGATTAATTAAGAAATAAATTAGAAAAAGTAATTAAAGAAAGATGAATAGTTAATGAAGGTCATTAACTAAGAATTATTTAGTAATGAATTAATATGATTATTTTTTAATCATTAATTAGATTAATTATTTAATGATAATAAATTGTGAAATTTATTTAAGTTTAATTACTAAAGAAAAATAATTAAGACATTAATTACTTAATGTAATTAATGGAGTTTATTGAGATTGGTTTAAATTAATTAATTAAGTTTAATTAATTTTAAACATTGGATTTGATAATGATTACTTGATGTAATTAATGAAGTAAAATTACTCAGTGAAGAAATTAAAGATAATTACCAGATGTAATTAGTGGATGATGTTGGGATTGTGAATATAATTTGGATTAAATTATTTTGTGTAATTAATCAAGCAATTAATTAAAGGAATTAATTTAAGAAGTAATTAATTTGATAAGTAATTAATGGTAGTTAATTACAGATTGAGATTAATCAAAGGTGATTAATAATTATGGTTTAAGTAAGATTAATTACTGAGGTAATTAATTAAATTGAGTAATTGTGAAGCATAATTAAGGATCATCAATTAATATAATTAATGATGTAATTAAGATTGATTAATTAAGATTAATTAATCAATAATAAGTGATTAAGTGTAATCAATTAATTAATTGTAATTAATTAAGGTTTAATGTAATTAATTATAGTTAATTAATTAATAAAGTAATTAAAGGTTAATTATTGTATTTGGTTCAGAGTAATTAATTTTGTGAAATTAATTGAAGTATAATTAATCAAGGTTGATTAATTAAGATGATAAATTAGAGGTTAATTAATTAATTAATGTGATGTAAGCAAGATTTATATTTATGTAAGTAATTAATTTAATTCATTTTAAATTAATTAATGATGATGTAATTAATTTAATTCATTTTAAATTAATTATAGATAGTATGATTATAGGTCATTGCTTATGAACGGATGATATAGTTGCCTTGAATGGTTTAAATCACAGTTATGAGATTAGTAATGTTGAGTGATATGGATGCATTGGTTGCAATGTGATAATGATATGGATTATCTTTTGATAATGATAATGTGGATTATCTATGGTTATGATAATATAATTATCTATTGTGAATCTGTGAATTATCTATCTGTGTGTATATAGATAATGTAATTGAATTGTTTTAAACTCTAAAACAATTTGGACATAAAAGACATGCTTTGGATTTCGATGAGACCGGGATCGGGTTTCCATATTTGGATATCCGAAAACCACATCGATCCAAATTAACCATAGGTCGTGAATCTTATGTGAAGAGTGAAGAATCGAGGTGTAAGGACTATTAGTCAGTATAACTCTGATGGTGATTCCATGATGAGTTTGACGGAAATAGTACTTACAGGCTCGAGATGGAGATTCAGAGTGCAAGGGTTATCGTCGTTAACTCTGAGGGTGATTTCAAAATGAGTGTAACGAGATAATGCCTTCGGTTTCATTCGAACCCGGAACGAACTTGTATGGATTGAATGCTTTCATAACATCGTCAGGTGGATGATAAGCATACTAGGAGATGTGTTATCTAAAGGTAATCATAGCCTCAAGCCTCATCACCTGGGAATGGCTAAAACAGGGGAGGTGCAGCAAGTATGGAAAGTACGTTCACCCATGAATTGCAGTTACGCAATGGTTATGCCGCTATCCCAGCGGAATCAATTGTATATTCTATTTAAATTAATTAGTTATGAAAATTAATTGTTTATAAATTGAATACTTTGAATAAAATATAATGATTCCTTATTTTTTTACTTTTCCTAATTTCCTCTTTTTCCCTTTTCGAGGACGAAAAGTTTTGAGTAGGGGAGAGTGTAACGACCCATAATTCTCGATTATTAAAATATTAATTAAATAATATTTTATAATTTTATATTGAAATAAAACAAAAAAAAAAAATTGATGTTACAAGGAGAAGAATAACTAGAATGTAATGTTTGTAATGTTAATATAAGGTAATTGCTAACTATTTTAATCTAATTTCCAATTAATTGAAGTGACTTTAAGGTTATAATTAGTTATAACTAAAAAAAAGGAAATACATTGAACGTTGAAATTATATGTAATCAATTAGAATTGGCTAATAATGAATATGAAATCAGTGGTGTTGTCTGAACGCTACTGATAAATATTTAAAGTAATTTCAAACCAATTGAAATACATTGTAGGTTGACTTGGTTATGATTGTAAATAATGAAATAAATTAAATGATGTAGATGGTGAACTCGTATGTAATTAATTGAAATAGGTTAATATTGAATATAAAGCCTTTTTGGGTAAGCAAATTATAACCCTTAGTTGTAAAGAATAAGATAAGGGGTATGAATTATTATTATAAACGATTATATTAACTATTTTCTCATTAATTTACCGTTTTAATATTGAATGGGTAATTAATTGAATTAAGGCAATTGAATGTTGGGTTTAATGTTGGAATTGTATGTTAGTGATTAAAATAATTGTAACGTTATTTGATGATAAGTTGAAATAAGGAAATGAATTAAATGTTATATAAAAGGGGAAATTATATGAAATTAATGGAAAATTGAGTATAATCAGGATTGTGTAAGTAGTCATAGCATTTGTTGTTAATAATAATCTTGTAAATGCGATTAAGTAAGTAAAAGGTAACATTTGTCATTCATCAACTATTTATTTAATCCATTGAAATTAAATTGAAAATCAGTTACAGTTAATCTACTTACCTACTACAGTTAATATGAACTAAAGTGATAAATATAGAAGATTAAGGTAATGAAATGGCAAACCAACGTTAAGTATATATATAATATGATAATTGATTGAATAATAAGATTAAAATAAACAAAATAAGTATATGTTGGAATTTAAATTAATTAATGAATTTATTGCCGTTAATTTGACTTGGAATCTCCTAATAGAAGGGAAAGAGAATTTATTTGAAATTAATGGCGTTTAATGAAAGAAATGTACGTTTGTTATAATCCGTTATAAGTGTAATTTTGAAATTAATTACAATTATGTCGATTTGGGATCTTTCAATTTAAAAAAAAGAAACATTAATATTAATTTTTGCATTTAACGAAAGAAACATACATTATTGTAAAAAAAATAAAAAGAACGTTTTAATGAAAATAAAAAGAACATTTTCATTTTTAAGGTAAAAATAATTCTATATAAAGAAGAAAAAAAATGAATTTTAAAACAATATTTTACAGTCATTAAGTATACATTTGAGGCTGTATATAAGTGATTTTAACACTAATCTTGAAGTTTAAATTTAGTTGATTTTTTAGGTTGTGCAATTCCCCTATGAGAAAAACATTATTTTGAAAGAAAAAAAAACTTGAATTTGAATTCTAGATCATCTTTATTTTTTGTAACGTTACACTGGTTATTGTATTCAAATTTATTTACTATATGTTAATTATGTGTAAACGAGTGTGAAAAAGGGTATATTCAGTGATAATATATTTAATTGAGTGGATCATGCAATTAACTAGATCCTAAGTGGTCCCTTCATTTCCTTATTATTCAATACACCTGCCGCCATTTCCACATTTGGTTTTATTGCAATTCTTTGATGTAATTGAAACGTGAATTTATATCCTTTCTTATTCTTCCGTTTTGTTTATTTATTTCCTAAAGCATCTACTTAGATCATACAGTTTTTTTTATTTGTCCCTTCCATACATATTTCATTTGTCACTTCCCTTTCTTCTTTTGTTTTATATCATATATCATTCTTTTCCCTAGAAATTTCTTATTTTTCAAACATCAAACCTATATTTGTTTCCCTCAAAGTCTCAATGTCAACATAGCTTTATACCTCTACTTAATTGCTGCCAATTCATTTTACTAAAGCTATGTTTAGAAAAAGAAAAGAATAAAAAAGTGTGAGCATCCATTTCTTCCTTATCCACATCCGTACCTTTCCTCATCGCCTTGCCTTCTTTTGCAAGAAGCCTTCAAAAAAATTGAACAATGAGAATTAGCCTTAATGGTTTTGGCTTTCCACTTCTTGCCTTTGTTTTGGGTACATCAAATTTGAAAACATGAGTTATTAAAGTTTCTTATTTTAAGAATTAAATATGTATGCATTTTTATTTTATTTTATATCCTTATAACCTGAATATCTTCCTCATACGAGCTTTGATACAGGGGTAGTTTCTTCCCTTGGACTCGTATTGGAATTCCTAATAACATAAAATAGGTTTGGCTGAGTTTGGAGACTATTGGAAAAGGCATCTTTGTTTGGATTTTTGCGTTCTAAATATCAAAGGTGAGTGTTTTGACCCACTCACGAATACTAGATTATCTTATGCTAGTTAAATTAAATTTATAATGTGATTAGAAATTTATTAATTGCTTTTGGTATTATTAGATTGTCACTTAAGTTAAATTTGAATTTATATTGAATTGAATTTGCCATTTATTTAATAATGAATATAAATTGCAAGTTATACACCTGATAATGATAATCAATTGATTGTTGTGATTTATTGGCTGATTTGGATGTTGGATTGTGATGGATGTTATTGGTTGTCATTTTGGATGATTGGATGTTTATTTATGTATATATCTTTGTTACCACTATGGATTGAAATGATAACTCGAGCGGTTTCCATTGATTTGGAAATTTTGATTTGGATACTGGTTGAAATGACATATAACCATGTAATTTCTTCAATTTGGATTATTTATTAGAATTGAATTATTTGAAAGATTTAAGTTTTAAATTTAAAATTCGGATCTATTTTAATTAAAATGATTAAGATTGGTATTTTTGAATCATTTGAAATCTTTTAAATAATTAAATCCACATTGTACACTTGATAGGAGATGAAATTCCTATTTTTATTTGACTAAGATAAGATCTTTTAGTCCTGACTCGAGTGTTTTGTCTTTTTATTATGCTCGGGTCAGTCTGAGCTTTTTTTAGTGTACCGAAGACCATTATATTTTGGAGGATGAAGACGGAGACGAGTCTACTATTTATTATTAATTATTCCACTACATCATGTGTTCCGCTGCATTATTTATTTATTTCTACTGTATGTATAACTCTGATTTGTATTGTAAATGTGTAATCAAATGTTATTTGTAAAACAGCTTCATGAACTGTTTATTTGATTTTTATATTTTGTCATTCCGCTGTGAGATTCTGTGTTTTATCTTTCCTTCTTTTCAATTATTTTCTTATTTACCCCATTAACAGTCTTACCTTTTGAATGATTTTGTTGACATGTGTGGTTTATTGTCGATTTAAATCGTCCAAAAGGGTGGGATGCTACAGTCTTCGTGGGTAGCTCCCACTGGAGAGCAAGATTTTCCCCTGTCTAGAAGTCCCTTTTTATTTGGCTGTGTGGGTGGTTGGAATTGCGCACCAACTGTGGCGTTGTCTTGTTTGGAACTATTCAGTAAGGAATGGTTACAGCCTTGTGTTGCAGGGGAGCGGGCGTACTCCTCTGTATGTTGATCTAGGACACGTACTGTGACGTGCGGTACCCCAGTAGCCCAGCCATTGTATGGAATCCAAAATCCAATAAATGCGAACGGTTTTGATTGCATTACCCACTTTTGTGGCTAGTAGCTGGAATTTAATCATGTAACAATATCAGCTATTTCATATTTACTTGAAAACCCTAGACCTATTATAATATCACTGGATTTCCTATCAAATGTTTTGGTTAGCGTAAGGTAAAAACTTTTCCATATTTATTTGTTTTTCTTAAACTCTTGGGTATCCAAATTTTTACGAGTAGCCAAGGAATTCAGGTTAGCTTCGAAAAATATTGGAGGAGCATTGGAGCAGGAGGCTTCTGCGTTAGATATATAGTATTCCGCTGTGTGTTCTATATTGTCTCTGAGTTGTATTGAGTTGTAATAACTAGACAGGTGTTTATAACTGTCTAGTATGTGTTGTATTATCTGTGTACTCTGATAGTGGTTGTAAACTATGTAATATTTTATGTTATTAATATAATTTATTCGTTCCGCTGTTTAGATTCAGATGTGTTATTTCTTCTTCTTCTCTTTCTTTCTCTTTTCTATCCCTTTCTTTCTTATTAGCGATGCAACTTTCTGTTGTTTGGAAGTCGGGTCGTTACAGTGGTATCAGAGCATTAGGTTGAGTGAATACCTAGGCTCTGGAGTGGTGTCTATCTTGAGAGAGAGTATTTGTAATTTTAAAAATATTTATATAAATTTGTATATTTCTACCTATCTGTTGGGTTACCTATTCGGGTTTTTCCAATATAGGTTATAAAGGTAGATGAGGTAGTAGTGTTTGTAACACGATTGCTACCATTGATTGGAGTCTGATGTTTGAGGTTGGAAGTATTTCTGTCGAGACTGTAGACCTAATACCGTCTCGGGTAAGCTTTGTTGTGATGAAGTAATTCATCGATCTCTGAAGGAAACCTGTTAAGGTTCCGAGTCCATCTTTGAAGTGCAGAGTTTGGTGAGTAGAATTTGATCTGTCAGTTGGGCAGAAGCAAGTGATGGTATTTTGATACCTCAAGAAGTTGTAACTGCGTGATGAGATGCATTATGGTTGTGTCCGAAGATATTTCTTAGGAACAAGTTTTGGGAAGTAGATCCATTTCGATGTTGTGACTGGATTCAGCAGGATGTTGTGGTGTTTCTGTTTGCTTTGAAGTCCGAGTTTCTCGAAGAGCTTTGGATCAGGAAGTTTGGAATTAGTGTCAGCAATGCAACTTGGAATGTTCTTTGAGCCGACAGAGAGGTCTTAGCTGAGTAGTTTTTTTCTGAAGATGGAATTCAGAAGCTGCAGAGGGAATCCTTTTCTTCAATGGATTGACTAGACCGGTGTAAGCTGTTTTGTTTGGTAAAGAGAGGGCAGTTTTCTTTGGAAATTTATTTGGGTTGATCGCAAAAGTGACTTGCAATTGTTTGAGCATTCTCTTGGATGGTTGGAGATTTTCTGGATGTCTTCTGGGGAAGTCATAGGTTTGTTCGCATCTCGAGATTGAGTTTTCTTATCGATTAGTATTCCAGGAGGGGAACCGGTGGTTCTGTTTAGTTGGAAAATGATTCCTAGAGATGGAGTTTGATGAAGCAACTCAGGTTTCGAAGGAATTTCTGAGTTTTCTTTATGGATCTGTAGAACTATATTTCTAGGAAGTGATGTCTAGTATGTGCTCGTGTTTTTCATCAGCATTTTCTTATCTACTTCGGATCAGAGTTGTGCAGCAGAAGCAGTTCGGAAGTGTTTCTGATTGTCTTTTCCGGATTAGGAGAAGTTTGTAATCTTCTGCTGGTTATGGTGTAGAGTTGTGTTTTTGGTTTTGATTGATCTTGAGGGGATCATTGTGTTGAGTTGTTTCTGGTTCTAATTGTTTCTAGAGAAATCAGCAAGGGGTTGAGCTGATCAGCTTGATTGTTGGCAACCCAGGATCGACCGAAGACTTTTGTGGATAAGGGACGGAGGAATTTGGAATTTGAAGTTGGAGACTTCGCTTTTGCTGGAGTTTTCTCTGGTCAAAGGAGCCATAAGTTTTGAGTAAGACTGGAAAGCTAGCTCCGAGATGTTTGGATCTCATCTGTGTTTTGGTTGGATCAGTGTTTAGTTTCAGGATTAAATTTCCAGTTTGGATAACTGGGCTTCGATGAGTTTCATGTATCTCTGAGGGAGTACGTTAATGGTCTATCTCTGATTTTGGAACCAGCAGTTATAAAGGTTGCTTGGTGAGTCAGACTCGTCTGTATCCTGATATGCTATCTAGTTCTGTAGATCTAGATGTGTAGGAGCTCCATAGCATAGTAGTATTGATTGCTTGGAATCTATAGAGCGAGTATCCTGATATTTATGCCGGGGAAACTCATTGAAGTTCTATCCAGAATTTTTCTGGATAATTAGATTTGTTTGATTGGGTGAATTGATTGCTATGGTTGTTAGCATATCATTGGTATATGCTTGTGTTTTAAAGTTAAATCTTTAAATAGATTATTAAATTACCTTTGTTTTAAATTTCGAGGACAAAATTCTTTTAAGGGGGAGGAATGTGATGACCCGGAATTTTGAAACAAAATTAATTTAATAATCTGAATTAAAATTTAAATTGATTTGATAATTTTGTTAATTTAATAATCCAATAAAATAAACAGTTAAATTGATAGATTTTATCTTTTTAAATCTAATAAATTGTTTTCTATTTATAATGTATATAGGATATGTATATATTGAAAATAGATATTATTTTAATCTAATAAATAAATAAATCCTGTTTTCTGTAAAAATATCTATCTTTAATAAAAATTGGGAATTTTGATTTTTATTCAAAAGTTAAACTTTAAAAAAGTTAATTAATTAATAAGATATGATTTTAAACTGATAAGATAAAAATTTAATTTGTTTAAATTAATTTATTCGATATTAAGTTTTTAAAGGTATATAAAAAAATAACAATATGATTTTAAATACCTAAGGTAAAATATTGGAATGATTTAAAATATGTTTAACTCAAGTTTAAATTTAAATAAATAACAATAAGGTTTATTTTGATTTCTTGAAAATATAGTTGGATAAAATAAATAATTTATTAATATAGAAACAATTTCTTATAATAAGTAATTTATGGTTATCAAATTTTGTTATTTTTAAAATATAATAATACATTGTTTTAACAAATAAATTTTTAATAAAAATAATTGTTTTTCAAAAATTTAATTGTGTAGTTATATTTGTAAATAAACTGGATTTCAAAATTTAATTTGAACTTGAATTCAAAAGCTTTTAAAGTTTAAAGTATAAATATTTTTAATTTGTTTTGATTTTAAAATAACTGTATAAGCTTCATTTTATAATTTTAATCGGATTTATTCATTTTAAATTTTATCTACATGTAAATAAATGCATGTTAGCTAATTAATTAAATATATCTTATATTAAACATCTAATTAAAATACAAGTTAACTAAATTATAGCTTATCAACATTAAAAACAAGTGTAAACTTTTTAGAAAACTTAAATTAACATGTGTTAAAATAATAAACAAAGTAAGTGACAATTGTTAATTTCTTTTACAAGTGTCAAGATTTAATTTAGCTTTTTCTTTTATTTTTTCAGTTTCTATACAAACAAATCCTCTTTCCTTTTCTTTTCTTTTCTAAATCAACTTGAGAGCAAAGAGAATCTGAAATCATCCTCAAAGAAATCCTGTAACAATTCTCAGTGAATTTCCAAAACCCTTCAACAAATTCTCAACGCAATTCCTAAAAACTGTAATCAATTCACTCATATCAAAATTCAAAGCCTATCGGTTAACTTTCAAAGTAACCCTGTAAATCTGAACTCCTGTAACCAAATGCAAAACAAAAACTAGCAATTTCAATCTGAAGCCTGCATCATTTAGCATTTGGAATGCAAGCAACTACAGTTTCAAATTAAAAAGAAGCAATCATGCTACTTTAAAAATAAGTTCCGTAGCAATTCAAGTTCCTGAGTCAAAAGACTTTCAAATGAAGGCTGTTTTCAAAAGAATTGGAGGCTCTGTCTTCTGATCTATAAAAAAAAGGTGAGTAACATCCTTTTTAATGAAATTTAAGTATTTTAAAATGTTGCTTGATGATTTCCATGATTAAATGTGAATGATATATATATATATATATATATATATATATATATATATATATATATCAGTTGTTTTCTGTAAAATGGATGATAACTTGATCATGCTATGTCCTCTGTATTTTATTCCTAGGTGCATGAATCTGTTCAAACCCCATCATCACATAATATAATATATGTTAGTGTTTAAGGTTCATACAAATGTGTTTGTTGAATCAGGAATCAAAGTTTAAATTTTGTTCAAGTTAAATAAAAAAAGAATTTGAATTGTCTCTGAAACTCAGGTTAACAGGGCCAATTTGTATATAAGTGAAATACCAAACATATTGATTCACTATTTCAGGAATAAAATCAAAAACATTATTCAAAATCATGATTTTTGAAATTAAACTCACAGTTTTTAAAACTAGATTTAACAGACAGTCCTGGGTTGAACTTAAAAGGGGAATTTTGGGTTTTTGGGTGATCTAGGCAATTTGAGGTGTCGGGGTTCATCTGGTAGGTGGAGGAGTAGTCACTGATGCCAGAAAAAATATTGGGTGGCGTTGCAGCTCATCGTGGTGGCTGCAGTGTTGAGATTTTTCCAGTAGCCCTAGTTTAAACTAGGCCTCTTGTTTGAGTCAGAACTACCTGTAGGTATGATCAAGTTGAATGGGGTTTTAGGGGTTGATAGTTTGGTCGTAGGTGAGTCTGTGGCCGGTGGTGGAAGATCTCTGGTGGTCGGAGGATGGGTGTTGAAGAGATGACAGGTTTGGAATTGGTTTTGGCTTTTTGTCCCGGGTTTGGGAATGCAACTCGAATTCAAATTCGAGTTGAATAGGAGCGAGGTGATGATCGTATGGGACTGTGAGGATGGTCGTTGATGATTGGAGGTCACCGGAGAAGGATGATGATGGCCGGAGGCACGGTGCACGTGCGCCGTGCACTTTTTGGCCAGATGTTTTTCTGGGTATTGAAGTATTATTGAACTCGAGTATACTCGAGTGTTTCTTGTGTTTTGCCCAAAGAAATGGGTCTGATGACTCGAGGCATTATTATGTTAGCTCGGGTATTTGTAGTATTACAGTTTTTCTGCAAAACTGTCTGTAGTTTTGAATCTAAATCAAAATTTAAATGAATTTCAAGTTGTAGTGATAAGATTTAAACAAGTTTAAATCAATAGTATGTATTATAGTTTCAAATAGTTTTGAAATATTATACGTTTTCAAATTTGAAAGTGGTTTCCAGTTTAAAAAAAAACAAGAAGAAGAAAACCTGGCAGTTTTCTAAAAATTAAACTTCATTTTGAAATCTGAAAGCTAATTGAAAACAGCAGTTTGAATTTCAATTTCAATTTCAGTTTTCTTTAGGCTTTTGAATCTTCAGGTTTTTAAAAAAAATGGAATTTGAATTTTAAATAAAGATTTTAAAATCAAGGTTTAAATCAAAAAGTTTAATTCAAGTTTAATTCAAATGATTTAAATAAGGAATGGGTTCAAGTGTATTGAATTTAAAATCTGGATATTTGAATAAGTTTTAAAATTTTGAATGTTTCAAACAAGTTTAATTTAAATTGTTTATTAGAGATAAAATTGTTTTCAAACAAATATTTAAGCTTGATTTTCCTTTTGAATGAAGACATTATAAAAAGTTTTCAAAAGGAAGTTAAGTGATTTGTTAACTTGAATTTGAAATTTAAATGGTAATGTACTTTAAACTAAATTAAGCAAATTAGTTAAAGACTTATCTTATATAAGTTTTAATTATAAGTAATAAATGTTATTTACATTTATTTTGAAGGGATTATAAATGAAATTTAAATTGGTTAATGCTTAAATAAATATCATTTTTAATTTTAGATTAAAAATGAAACTTGAATTTAAATTTAAAAATGCAATGTTCTAAGTGCACTTTAATATAAATGAAATTATTAATAAGGAATGGTTTATCTTAGAAATTATTAAGACATTAAAATAATTAAATAAATAAAATAATTAAGGAATGACTTATTTATTTAATTTATAATTAATAATTTGAATTAATTTAAATTAGAGATTAATTAAGAAGTAAATTAGGAAAAGTAATTAAAGAAAGATGAATAGTTAACGAAGGTCATTAACTAAGAATTATTTAGTAATGAATTAATATGATTAATTTTTAATGATTAATTAGATTAATTAATTAATGATAATAAATTGTGAAATTTATTTAAGTTTAATTACTAAAGAAAATAATTAAGACATCAATTACTTAATGTAATTAATGGAGTTTATTGAGATTGGTTAAAATTAATTAATTAAGTTTAATTAATTGTAAACGTTGGATTTGATAATGATTACTTGATGTAATTAATGAAGTAAAATTACTCAGTGAAGTAATTAAAGATAATTATTGGATGTAATTAGTGGATGATGTTGGGATTATGAATATAATTTGGATTAAATTATTTGGTGTAATTAATCAAGGGATTAATTAAAAAAATTAATTTAAGAAGTAATTAATTTGGTAAGTAATTAAGGGTAGTTAGTTACAAACTGAGATTAATCAAAGATGATTAATAATTATGGTTTAAGTAAGATTAATTACTGAGATAATTAATTTAATTGAGTAATTAATTAAGTATAATTAAGGATCATCAATTAATATAATTAATGATGTAATTAAGATTGATTAATTAAGATTAATTAATCAATAATAAGTGATTAAGTGTAATTAATTAATTGTAATTAATTAAGGTTTAATGTAATTAATTATAGTTAATTAATTAATAAAGTAATTAAAGGTTAATTATTGTATTTGGTTCAGAGTAATTAATTTTGTGAAATTAATTGAAGTATAATTATTCAAGGTTGATTAATTAAGATGATAAATTAGAGGTTAGTCAATTAATTAATTTGTCATTAATTAATGGTGATGTAAGCAAGATTTATATTGATGTAAGTAATGAATTTAATTCATTTTAAATTAATTAAAGATGATGTAATTAATTTAATTCATTTTAAATTAATTATAGATAGTATGATTATAGGTCATTGCTTATGAATAGAGTTTCCTTGAATGGTTTAAATCACAGTTATGAGATTAGTAATGTTGAGTGATATGGATGCATTGGTTGCATTGTGATAATGATATGGATTATCTTTTGATAATGATAATATGGATTATCTATGGTTACGATAATGATAATTATCTGTTGTGAATCTGTGAATTATCAATCTGTGTGTATATAGATAATGTAATTGAATTGTTTTAAACTCTAAAACAAATTGGACCTAACAGACACGCTTTGCATTTCGATGAGAAGAGTGAATCTTATGTGAAGAGTGAAGACTCGAGGTGTAAGGACTATTAGTCGGTATAACTCTGAGGGTGATTCCGTGATGAGTTTGACGGAAATAGTACTTACAGGCTCGAGATAGAGATTCAGAGTGCAAGGGTTATCGTCGTTAACTCTGAGGGTGATTCCAAAATGAGTGTAACGAGATAAGCCTTCGGTTTCGTTCAAACCCGAAACGAACTTGAATGGATTGAATGCTTTCAGAACATCGTCAGGTGGACGATGAGCATTCCAAGAGATGTGTTCTCTAAAGGTAATCGTAGCCTCAAGCCTCATCAACCGGGAATGGCTAAAACAGGGGAGGTGTTGCAAGGCCTCGTGGGTAGCTCCCACTGGAGAGCAAGATTTTCCCATGTCTAGAAGTCCCTTTTTATTCGGTTGTGTGGGCGGTTGGAGTTGTGCACCAACTGCAGGGTTGTCGTGTTCGGAACTATTTAGTAAGGAATGATTCCGGCCTTGTGTTGCAGGGGAGCGGGCGTACTCCTTGGTACGTTGATCTAGGCCACGTAATGTGACGGGCGGTACCCCAGTAGCTCAGCCATTGTATGGAATCCAAAATTCAATAAGTGCCAACGGTTTTGATTGTATTACCCGCTTTTGTGGCTAGTAGCCGGAATTTAATCATGTAACAATTTCAGCTATTTCATATTTACTTGAAAACACTAGACCTATTATAATATCACTGGATTTCCTATCAAATGTTTTGGTTAGCGTAAGGTAAAAACTTTTCCATGTTTATGTGTGGGAAGTCTTACGTGATACCTTTCCTTTTCAAAAGGTTTGTGAAAGTTAAGCAACTTTAACCTGTTACACACACCAGACTCATGTCGGACCCGGAGTTATTTTTTTGTTTTTCTTAAACTCTTAGGTACTCAAATTTTTACAAGCCAAGGGATTCAGGTTAGCTTTGACGAATATTGGAGGAGCAATGGAGCAGGAGGCTTCCGTGTTAGATATATAGTATTCCGCTGTGTGTTCTATGTTGTCTCTGAGTTGTATTGAGGTGTAATAACTAGACAGGTGTTTATAACTGTCTAGTATGTGTTGTATTATCTGTGTGCTCTGATAGTGGTTTTAAACTATGAAATATTTTATGTTGTTAATATAATTTATTCGTTCCGCTGTTTACGTTTTCTCTTTTCTATCCCTTTCTTTCTTATTAGCGATGCGACTTTCTGGTGTTTGGAAATCGGGTCGTTATAGTGGTATAGAGCATTAGGTTGAGTGAATACCTAGGCTCTGGAGTGGTGTCTATCTTGAGAGAGCGTATTTATAATTTTAAAAATATTTATATATATTTATCTATTTCTACCTATTTGTTGGGTTACCTATTCGGGTTTTCCAATATAGGTTATAAAGGTAGATGAGGTAGTAGTGTTTGTAACACGATTACTACCATTGGTTGTAGTCTGATGTTTGAGGTTTTAAGTATTTCTGTCGAGACATAGACCTAATACCGTCTCGAGTAAGCTTTGTTGTGATGAAGTATTTCATCGATCTCTGAAGGAAACATGTTAAGGTTCGGAGTCCATCTTTGAAGTGCAGAGTTTGGTGAGTAGAATTTGATCTGTCAGTTGGGCAGAAGTAAGTGATGGTATTTTGATACCTCAGGAAGTTGTAACTGCGTGATGAGATGCATTGACTATGGTTGTGTTCGAAGATATTTCTTTGGAACAAGTTTTGGTAAGTAGATCCATTTCGATGTTGTGACTGGATTCAGCAGGATGTTGTGGTGTTTCTGTTTGCTTTGAAGTCCGAATTTCTCAAAGAGCTTTGGATCTGGAAGTTTGGAATTGGTGTCAACAATGCAACTTGGAATGTTCTGTGAGCCAACAGAGAGGTCTTAGCTGAGTAGTTTTTTCTGAAGATGGAATTCAGAAGCTGCAGAGTGAATCCTTTTCTTCAATGGGTTGGCTAGACTAGTGTAAGCTGTTTTGTTTGGTAAAGAGAGGATAGTTTTCTTTGGAAATTTATCTGGGTTGATCGCAAAAGTGACTTGCGATTGTTTGAGTATTCTCTTAGATGGTTGGAGATTTTCTAGATGTCTTCTAGGGAAGTAAGAGGTTTGTTCGCATCTGGAGATTGAGTTTTCTTATCAACTAGTATTCCAAGAGGGGAATCAGTGGTTCTGTTTAGTTGGAAAATGATTCCTAGAGATGGAGTTTGATGAAGCAACTCAGGTTTCGGAGGAATTTTTGAGGTTTCTTTATGGATCTGTAGAACTATATTTCTGGGAAGTGATGTCCAGTATGTGCTCGTGTTTTTCATCAGCATTTTCTTATCTACTTCGGATCAGTGTTGTGCAGCGGAAGTAGTTCGGAAGTGTTTCTGATTGTCTTTTCCGGATTAGGAGAAGTCTGTAGTCTTCTGCTGGTTATGGTGTAGAGTTGTGTTTTTGGTTTTGATTGATCTTGAGGAGATCATTGTGTTGAGTTATTTCTGGTTCTGATTGTTTCTAGAGAAATCAGCAAGGGGTTGAGCTGATCAGTTTGAATGTTGGCAACCTAGGATCGTCCGAAGACTTTGTGGATAAGGGACGGAGGAATTTGGAATTCGAAGTTGGAGACTTCGTTGTTGCTGGAGTTTTCTCTGGTCAAAGGAGCTATAAGTTTTGAGTAACACTGGAAAGCTAGCTCCGAGATGTTTAGATCTCATCTGTGTTTTGGTGGATCAGTGTTTGGTTTTAGGATTGAATTGCCGGTTTGGATAAGCGAGATTCGATGAGTTTCACGTATCTTTGAGGGAGTACGTGAATCGTCTATCTCTGGTTTTGAAACCAGCAGTTATAAAGGTTGGTTGTTGAGTCTGACTCGTCTGTAGCCTGATATGCTATCTAGTTCTGTAGATCTAGATGAGTAGGAGCTACATAGCTTAGTAGTATTGATTGTTTGGAATCTATAGAGCGAGTATCCTGATATTTATGCCGGGGAAACTCGTTGAAGTTCTATCTAGAATTTTTCTGGATAATTAGATTTGTTTGATTGGGTGAATTGATTGCTATGGTTGTTAGCATATCACTGGTATATGCTTGTGTTTTAAAGTTAAATCTTTAAATAGATTATTAAATTACCTTTGTTTCAAATTTCGGGGACGAAATTCTTTTAAGGGGGAGGAATGTGATGACCCAGAATTTTGAAACAAAATCAATTTAATAATCTGAATTAAAAATTAAATTGATTTGATAATTTTGTTAATAAAGTTTGAATTAATTTGATAATCCAATAAAATAAATAGTTAAATTTATAGATTTTATCTTTTTAAATCTAATAAATTGTTTTCCAATTATAATGTATATAGGATATGTATAAATTGAAAATAGATATTGTTTTAATCTAATAAATTAATCTTGTTTTCTATAAAATATATATCTTTAATAAAAATTGGGAATTTTGATTTTTATTTAAAAGTTAAACTTTTAAAAAATTAATTAATTAATAAGATATGATTTTAAATTGATAAGATAAAAATTTAATTTGTTTAAATTAATTTATTTGATATTAAGTTTTTAAAGGTATATAAAAAAATAACAATATGATTTTAAATACCTAAGGTAAAATATTGGAATGATTTAAAATATGTTTAACTCAAGTTTAAATTTAAATAAATAACAATAAGGTTTATTTTGATTTCTTGAAAATATAGTTGGATAAAATAAATAATTGATTAATAAAGAAACAATTTCTTTTTATAAGTTATTTATGGTTATCAAATTTTGTTATTTTTAAAATATAATAATACATTGTTTTAACAAATAAATTTTTAATAAAAATAATTGTTTTTCAAAAATTTAATTGTGTGGTTATATTTGTAAATAAACTGGATTTCAAAATTTAATTTGAACTTGAATTCAAAAGCTTTTAAAGTTTAAAGTATAAATATTTTTAATTCGTTTTGATTTTAAAATAATTGTATAAGCTTCATTTTATAAATTTAATTGGATTTATTCATTTTAAATTTATCTACATGTAAATAAATGCATGTTAGCTAATTAATTAAATATATGTTATATTAAACATCTAATTTAAATACAAGTTAACTAAATTATAGCTTATTAACATTAAAAACAAGTGTAAACTTTTTAGAAAACTTAAATTAACATGTGTTAAAATAATAAACAAAGTAAGTGGAAAATGTTAATTTCTTTTACAAGTGTCAAGATTTAATTTAGCTTTTTCTTTTATTTATTTTCAGTTTTTATACAAACAAATCCTCTTTCTTTTTTTTCTTTTCTAAATCAACTTGAGAGCAAAGAGAATCTAAAATCATCCTCAACGAAATCCTGTAACAATTCTCAGTGAATTTCCAAAACCCTTCAACAAATTCTCAAAGCAATTCCTAAAAGCTGTAATCAATTCACTCATATCAAAATTCAAAGCCTATCAGTTAACTTTCAAAGTAACCCTTTAAATCTGAACTCCTGTAACCAAATGCAAAACAAAAACCAGCAATTTCAATCTGAAGCCTGCATCATTTAGCATTTGGAATGCAAGCAAATACAGTTTCAAATTAAAAAGAAGCAAGCTTGCCACTTTAAAAATAAGTTCCATAGCAATTCAAGTTCCTGAGTCAAAAGACTTTCAAATGAAGGCTGTTTTCAAAAGAATTGGAGGCTCTATCTTCTAATCTATAAAAAAGGTGAGTAACATCCTTTTTAATGAAATATAAGTATTTTAAAATGTTGCTTAATGATTCCCATGATTAAGTGTAAATGATATATATATATATATAAGTTGTTTTCTGTAAAATGGATGATAACTTGATCATGCTATGTAGGTGGAGGAGTAGTCACTGATATCGGGAAAAATATTGGGTGGCGTTGCAGTTCATCGTGGTGGCTGCGGTGATGAGATTTTGCCAGTAGCCCTAGTTTAAACTAGGCCTCTTGTTTGAGTCAAAACTACCTGTAGGTATGATCGAGTTGAACGGGGTTTTAGGGGTTGATAGTTTGGTCGTAGGTGAGTCTGTGGCCGGTGGTGGAAGATCTGTGGTGGTCGAAGGATGGGTGTTGAAGAGATGACAGGTTTGGAATTGGTTTTGGCTTTCTGTTTTTGGGTTTTGGGAATGCAACTCAAATTCAAATTCGAGTTAAATAGGAGCGAGGTGATGATCGTATGGGACTGTGAGGATGGTCGTTGATGATTAGAGGTCACCGGAGAAGGATGATGATGGCCGGAGGCACGGTGCACGTGCACGGTGCACTTTTTGGTCTGATGTTTTTCTGGGTATGGAAGTATTATTGAACTCGCGTATTACTCGATTGTTTGTTGTGTTTTTCCTGAAGAAATGGGTATGATGACTCGAAGCATTATTATGTTAGCTTGGCTATTTGTAGTATTACAGTTTTTCTGCAAAACTGTCTGTAGTTTTGAATCTAAAATCAAAATTTAAATGAATTTCAAGTTGTAGTGATAAGATTTAAACAAGTTTAAATCAGTAGTATGTATTATAGTTTCAAATAGTTTTGAAATCTTATAAGTTTTTAAATTTGAAAGTGGTTTCCAGTTTAAAAAAACAAGAAGAAGAAGAAAACCTGGCAGTTTTCTAAAAATTAAATTTCATTTTGAAATCTGAAAGCTAATTCAAAACAGCAGTTTGAATTTCAATTTTAAGTTCAGTTTTCTTAAGGCTTTTGAATCTTCAGGTTTTTAAAAAAATAGAATTTGAATTTTAATAAAGATTTTAAAATCAAGGTTTAAATCAAAAGGTTTAATTCACGTTTAATTCAAATGATTTAAATACGGAATGGGTTCAAGTGTATTAAATTTAAAATCTGGATATTTGAATAAGTTTCAAAATTTTGAATGTTTCAAACAAGTTTAATTTAAATTGTTTGTTAGAGATAAATTTGTTTTCAAACAAATGTTTAAGCTTGATTTTCCTTTTGAATGAAGACATCATAAAAAGTTTTTAAAAGGAAGTTAAGTGATTTGTTAACTTGAATTTGAAATTTAAATGGTAATGTACTTTAAACTAAATTAAGCAAATTAGTTAAAGACTTAGCTTATATAAGTTTTAATTATAAGTAATAAATGTTACTTACATTTATTTTGAAGGGATTATAAATGAAAATTAAATTGGTCAATGCTTAAATAAATATCATTTTGAATTTTAGATTAAAAATGAAACTCGAATTTAAATTTAAAAATGCAATGTTCAAAGTACACTTTAATATAAATGAAATTATTAATAAGGAATGGTTTATCTTAGAAATTTTTAAGATATTAAAATAATTAAATAAATAAAATAATTAAGGAATGACATATTTATTTAATTTATAATTAATAATTTGAATTAATTTAAATTATAGATTAATTAAGAAGTAAATTAGGAAAAGTAATTGCAGAAAGATGAATAGTTAATGAAGGTCATTAACTAAGAATTATTTAGTAATGGATTAATATGATTAATTTTGAATGATTAATTAGATTAATTAATTAATGATAATAAATTGTGAAATTTATTTAAGTTTAATTACTAAAGAAAAATAATTAAGATATTAATTACTTAATGTAATTAATGGAGTTTATTGAGATTGGTTTAAATTAATTAATTAAGTTTAATTAATTTTAAACATTGGATTTGATAATGATTGCTTGATGTAATTAATGAAGTAAAATTACTCAGTGAAGTAATTAAAGATAATTACTGGATGCAATTAGTAGATGATGTTGGGATTGTGAATATAATTTGGATTAAATTATTTTGTGTAATTAATCAAGAGATTAATTAAAGGAATTAATTTAAGAAGTAATTAATTTGATAAGTAATTAAGGGTAGTTAATTACAGATTGAGATTAATCAAAGGTGATTAATAATTATGGTTTAAGTAAGATTAATTACTGTGGTAATTAATTTAATTGAGTAATTAATTAAGTATAATTAAGGATCATCAATTAATGTAATTAATGATGTAATTAAGATTGACTATTGATTAATTAAGGTTTAATGTAATTAATTATAGTTAATTAATAAAGTAATTAAAGGTAAATTATTGTATTTGGTTCAAAGCAATTAATTTTGTGAAATTAATTGAAGTATAATTAATCAAGGTTGATTAATTAAGATGATAAATTAGAGGTTAGTTAATTAATTAATTTGTAATTAATTAATGGTGAGGTAAGCAAGATTTATATTGATGTGAGTAATTAATTTAATTCATTTTAAATTAATTAAAGATGATGTAATTAATTTAATTCATTTTAAATTAATTATAAATAGTATGATTATAGGTCATTGCTTATGATTGGATGATATAGTTGCCTTGGATGGTTTAAATCACAGTTATGAGATTAGTAATGTTGAGTGATATGGATGCATTGGTTGCATTGTGATAATGATATGGATTATTTTTTGATAATGATAATGTGGATTATCGATGGTTATGATAATGATAATTATCTGTTGTGAATCTATGAATTATCTATCTGTGTGTATATAGATAATGTAATTGAATTTTTTTAAACTCTAAAACAACTTGGACCTAAAAGATATGCTTTGGGTTTCGATGAGACCGGGATCGGGTTTCCATATTTGGATATTCGAAAACCACATCGATCCGGATTAACGATAGGTCGTGAATCTTATGTGAATAGTGAAGACTCGAGGTGTGAGGACTATTAGTCAGTATAACTCTGAAGGCGATTCTGTGATGAGTTTGACAGATATAGTACTTACAGGCTCGAGATGGAGATTCAGAGTGCAAGGGTTATCGTCGTTAACTCTGAGGGTGATTCCAAAATGAGTGTAACGAGATAATGCCTTCGGTTTCGTTTGAACCCGGAACGAACTTGTATGGATTGAATGCTTTCAGAACATCGTCAGGTGGACGATGAGCATTCTAAGAGATGTGTTTTCTAAAGGTAATCGCAGCCTCAAGCCTCATCAACCAGGAATGGCTAAAACAGGGGAGGTGCAGCAAGGCTTCGTGGGTAGCTCCCACTGGAGAGCAAGATTTTCCCCTGTCTAGAAGTCCCTTTTTATGCAGCTGTGTGGGCGGTTGGAATTGCGCACCAACTATGGGGTTGTCTTGTTCGGAACTATTCCGTAAGGAATGGTTCCGGCCTTGTGTTGCAGGGTAGCGGGCGTACTCCTCGTTACGTTGATCTAGACCACGTACTGTGACGGGCGGTACCCCAGTAGCCTAGCCATTGTATGGAATCGAAAATCCAATAAGTGCCAACGGTTTTGATTGTATTACCCACTTTTGTGGCTAGTAGCTGGAATTTAATCATGTAACAATTTCGGCTATTTCATATTTACTTGAAAACCCTAGACCTATTATAACATCACTGGATTTCCTATCAAATATTTTGGTTAGCGTAAGGTAAAAACTTTTCCATGTTTATGTGTGGGAAGCCTTACGTGAGACCTTTCCTTTTCAAAAGTTTTTTGAAAGTTAAGCAACTTTAACCTGTTACTCACACCAGACCCATGTCTGACTCGGAGTTTATATTTTGTTTTTCTTAAACTCTTGGGTACTCAAATTTTTACGAGTAGCCAAGGGATTCAGGTTAGCTTTGACGAATAATGGAGGAGCAATGGAGCAGGAGGCTTATGCGTTAGATATATAGTATCCATTGTGTGTTCTATGTTGTCTCTGAGTTGTATTGAGTTGTAATAACTATACAGGTGTTTATAACTGTCTAGTATGTGTTGTATTATCTGTGTACTCTGATAGTGGTTGTAAACTATGTAATATTTTATGTTATTAATATAATTTATTCGTTGCGCTGTTTAGATTCTGATGTGTTGTTTCTTCTTCTTCTCTTTCTTTCTCTTTTCTATCCCTTTCTTTCTTATTAGCGATGCGACTTTCTAGTGTTTGAAAGTCGGGTCGTTACACAAACAGTTTGTATACCGCTGATCACTTATTCCAATCAGCATTCAAACTTTTTTCACCCAATCAAACGAAGTCACAATTTCTTATGTAAAACCTGAAGTTTAATCGATTTTTTTCCTCAAGCCTGCGTTTTGGTTTGGTATTATTTCGGTCGCTACTAAACCGAAACGAAACAACAAGAATCTCGGTGTTTCGGTTGAAACCACAAACTTTAATATTGAATTTGAATTTCAAATTCAAAAGGTAAAAAGGTACAAATAAAAATAAAGCAAGAACCGGGAGTCATAGTTGACATGTTAAAAAAAATTCACATGTCATAAAAATTCACATGTCATAGTTGAGAATATTTCAAGAGGGTATTCTCATTATATAGAGATAAATATTAAATTTATAGTTGAGAACCGGGAGTCATAGTTGAGAATATATTCACATGTCATAAAAATTCACATGTCATAGTTGAGAATATTTAAAGAGGGTATTCTCATTATATAGAGATATATATTAAATTTATAAAAAAATTTTCAAAACATGCACAATAAATTAAAAAACACGCATCGTTTGCCGCACCATGCGTCATAGCTCCGAGGACGCTTTGCGCATTTTTGCGCCATGCGCCATTAATAACTATGGATGCTGCTTTGGGTGTGTAAAATCAAATGAATGATAGCATTATTAAGCTTAACATATGTCACCAAGCCCTATACATCTTCATATTGGAGTCTACATTGAAAGTTTCATCTAGCAAGCTATTCATTTTAACACTTAGAAATCAATTTGGTTACTTCAAACATATTTCCATTATTTATTAAAGTCAAGTGCATTATTATACCGTAAATTACAGAATTTGGTTGGTAATATAATGGAGAAACAATCTCCCAGGCTGTTGATGAGTGAAAGTATATGCATATTCATTCGTAGATGCTCCCCCCACCTAACCAATCGATATAAACATTTATTGTATAAATAACATCTTTAATCAACTCTAATAGAAGAATATATTTTTTTCTCTAATGAGGAACAAACAATACATAGTGATCTAGTTTGATGCTGATTATTTCATCATACAGCTTTCATCCACTTTGATTTTAATAGATTTAGGGCTAACCTGTTTGAATAGTGGCCAATTACAAATTGGTACCGCAGCCTTTATAGCTCAGTGGTAGAGCGCCAGTCTTGTAAACTGGAGGTCCGTAGTTCGATCCTTCATGAGGGCAAAAATCTTCTCATTATTACTCTTCTCAATTCTTGACTGACCAAAAAGGCAGTACAATGAGAATGTTGCGGCTGGGGATCCCTCTCAGATAGAGGATATCTTTTTGCGGAGAAATGAGTTGGAATAGGGATTCGTTAAAGAAAGAAGAAGGTATTTTACATAAAAGCCCACCATTTGCTTCCGTGATTTTATATTCTGGTGTTTTTGAAGCAAAAATATGTGACAGATCCTGCATTCTTCTGTTTCTGACATGACTGTAACCAGGGGAAACTCCATCCTTTATTTAAGGGATCAAAATTTGAGTGTGTTAGTTTCAATATGCATTTTGAGGAAAATTTGCTTTATAGCTACTTAATTAATTAAATAAAAAATAGCACTTTTGTATTGATTGTTTTACAGGAGTCGCGTGCTCCTTCTAAACATTGAGCTTTTGATTAGAATGAAAACCTTCTTACTTCTATTGTTTTGTTTTCTTAGAAATAAGTTAATGTTATTCAATTTTTTCACAAGTAAGAAGACAAACTACTCAATTTATCTAACCTACTCATGTCCGGTCCAGGCCGACTGAGTATAAGTCAGCTCGCAAAACAACCACACCTATATCGACTAAATTTTTATGTATGATGATAATTTGAAACTAATCCTGACCCATGTCAGATCTTCTACACAACTGCAGGTCTAAGCCTTCTGTCGATGGAGCCCCCACGCCCAGCAACGCAGGATCAGCTCATCGGTCAGGACAAGGCGCAACCCTACCTCGATACATCTCTCATTGGTCGACCGACTCTTTTCGACCCGTTTTCAACCCATCCATGGACCAACCCGCTTACTCAACCAACTCTCTCTCTCTCTCAGCTATCTTTCAGTCTGCATAGCTTGAGACCATCTCAAGCTTGACCCGTCATCAATCCAACTCTAGTACCGCCACCTATGACCTACGCTCTGTCTCGTCTAACCCATCTCGGCATGCCCTTTTCTCTCACCAGTTCTTCATCCTCCTTATGGTCTCAGCAAACCAGCTCCCCGCCATCCCGCTATGTAGGCATGCGGGACCAAAACGACAAGAGGTACAACTAAATGTACATGTTTCCAACAATAAGCATGTTCCATTTTCTACAAGTATAGTGCAAGTATAAGCACATTTATTACAAAGCATAGCAAAGCACACCTCTGGTATAGTTATACTGTAGACCTTCATCTCAGCCACACGTTCATTTCTTTCGTCAATCGTCTCTCATTAAGTTCATCAGCCAGATCAATGGCTAGGTGCACGTCACGCCTGTTTTGCAGTATAATCTTTGTCGTCTAAGCGTTAATTTTGTGACACCGCATAATTTTACGAAATTAAATAATTACATTGAAAATGTAAAATCATAGTTTCATATAAATGGAAAATAATAAATTTTTACAAGAGTTGAAATAAGGCTTCGGGACTTACTCCATTGCATCCGAATTGTCGTTTATAGTCAAAAAACACATGTAACATGCTGATTGTGATTAAACGGGCTAGAAATTAAAAGAAGTCAAACTCGGTGGATTTTTGTAATATATCAATTTCGAGATTTTAGCCTAAATTAGAATTATTTCATCCTATAAATAGAAATGGAAACCTATTCTCTGATCACACTTTAGCCTAACCTCTAATCTCTATTTTCTTTTTTATCTGTCTCTAAACTAAATCAATTCTAAATCCACCAAATCAAATCTAAATTAAAAGAATAAATATATGGTATCGATCATTGCGAAGAAAACTGAGATGGAGAAAAACAATGAACTCACAATTTTTTTCATTAGGAATTGGAGGTAGGACATTGTGTAAAGAGGTGAAGAAAGGTTAAATAAAAAAATATATGTATACATATAAAATGAAACTCACGTTTGAGAAGATGTAGTTTCAGGAAAAAGATGAAGAAAATAAACGAAAATGAAGAAACAACAAAAATGACGAAAGAAATGTGGTATGTATAAATAATGATAAAGGAATGCACGGACCAGATGTACACTACCAATGAACCTATGAAATTTAAATTTTAAACTTATGTCTCACCTTTATTACTTCCCTTAACTTCCATAAACTCAAAGTTACACCAATTTAATTTTATGTTGACACACGATAAATGAAAATAAATTCTCTACACCAATTTGTGTAATAAATTAAGGCAATATACAACATTAAGAACCTTTCATTTCTCTCTTTGTGGTTAGATTGGGAATTTATACAAACATGTTAACGTTTTGATTAAACATTTTACTAGGAATGCATTAATATACATTAAACAAATATGACATCATAAATTAGGTAATATAAACAGGTGCATAATACACACACATCTTTATCTCCACTTATAGTTCACATTCATAAAATAAAATGTATGTTACTAATCCACATAAGGAGGCTATGAACGTAAGAGTAAATTAGAAGACCGAAGATGGAAAGACAAATTATGTTGCAATTAAAATCCAATTAAGTCTAAGTGAAAAGGAAATAGTCAAGTGTCAATCTATTTTACCCTTTTATAATCTCCTATTAACATTTAATTTAAAACTACCAGTATGTTAAACATGTCCGTTGGACGTGTGCAAAGAAAACTGAGAGCTAATTTTTGCCGCGTGCAATGAAAATTGTGAGCTAATTTATTTACCGTGAAATAATGACAATATGCAGAGATAATATAGGACAAAAATAGATATGTGAGTTAACTTCTTTTTATTGTGAAATGGCACGAACAAATACATACAAAACTCATTGCCAAAATTTTGGATATCAATTTGGTTTCTGCGAAATATCGAATGAGAGAAATATATTATCTAGATTTACACTCATAAGCTTGAAATAAAAGCATGAACTAATTTTTTCCAACTTATTTTAAGTACTATGGATATTTATAAATTTATATAAAACAAAGGTTATAAAATCAACATACACTCATCATTCAATTTGTTTACATGTAGTACTATCTAGACACTCAATCTTCAAGATACCCAGCTTATTATCCTGCACCTAATCCTCACTCAGTTATTGCCTACGGCTCTTTGCTGCTGCCCACATTCAATTCTATCAAGACTCCCAGCAACTGTCCACATGCAGTACTATTAAGCACTCATGCGTGCAATCCTATTCAACTACCGACTACAGCTCTCTTTTAGCTTCATCACTCCAACAATACTGCACATCAGCGCTTATGCTTCATTGTATTTGGTTTTCCAACATAGCTCAGCTGCCATAGTGCACAACGGATCCCTCTTGCCATCCTTTCACTCTATTTGAGTGTATCAATTTCTATTTGCTGATTCAGCTCTTCATTCTTTATAAAATATTTTTATTCTGTCTACTCCATTTTGTTCATCATCAGAGTGATGATCTCGTACATTTCTAATATCTAATTCACATAAAATCTTGTATGGACTTTGGTTTTTGGTTAGTAAACGTGAGTGCTCTCTTGGCAATCTTGATCGATTTTGTTTCGAGTCTGCAAAAAGAATTAGCTCTCAATATGTCAATCTCAGTAGTTCTTCGAATAGGTATGGTTCCCTACACCTACAAAGAATGTTGTGCTGACAGAAACCTACACCTGTAAAGAGAGAAGGGTACTGATGCTTAGATTAATGTACAATATATCGATGCAGGGAGTTCTGAGTGCAAAAGGAACATCAATTTACTTCTAATATTTGCAGCTAGTTTAATTTTGAACAGAAAAGGGAAATAAGATCAGAAGAAATACCTACCTTTAGAGTTCTATGCTTTTTCTAAACAATTTTTAGCTCCTTCAATGCAGACTCTTGCTCATCCTATATATGAATAACAATTAGCATGGACATGTCATGTGATTTTATATATATATACATATATATATATATATAAATTGAAATCACAAAACCTGTTAACAAACTTTACGGTGAATTATCCACTATCAGTATAGTAAGAGGAAAAAAGTACATAGAGCTTGATTCCAAATCCTATGGTTTTACTCAATTGATTAAGATAATACTATGAAGTTTATTTTATATATAACATTTAACTTATTATCAACGACCAAACCACATTACGTAATAAATTTTAGTTCCAAACACCAATTAAACATAGATATTCAAAAATTTAGTACAATCAAGCTATTAAGCACAAAATCCATCACTTCAGTTTTCTTATTGTTTTCAACGTAGGTAGGCAACTTAACTTAACGCTTCCTCGTAACCTATCTTTGTTTTAGCACAACTTTCTTCTTCCATTCTAAAATCCATAAGAAAAAAGGTCAGCAGTTACGTAATAATGAAAGAAAAGACATTACTTACATTCCCAAATGGGAAATATTATGATCCGTACCTATATATATATATATATACATATATATATATATGATGGAAAGTAACACTTTAACAATTCGCATGTATTTAATCCCACCTTAAGTTTTTCACCACTTTCAACAATGACAATACGTTGAGAGAGAAAAAGCACACTTAATTTTAGAAAGTAATCCAAGTCAAACTTAAATCAATAATAGAATAGATATGAAATTATTTTCCCTACATATAAGATTGATTGGAATTTGAATACATCCACATATATCGAAACAGTTGGTAATGCTAATTCGACATACAAACTCACATAAAAACATCTAGACAAAAGAAAAGACAAAGTCTAAACATAAAATAGGAGATAGAATCAGTTAAAGGCCAACTCACATCAGCTTACAGAGCTCAGCAACCAAAACGGCCAAACTGATAAACATCAACTTTTTTTTGGCAATCAAAATCTTAAGTTTTTCGTCACTTTCAACAATAACAATACGCTGAGAAAAAAAGGCACACTTAATTTTAGAAAGTAATCCAAGTCAACCTTAATTCAATAATCGAATAGATATAAAATTATTTTCCCTACATATACTGATAGATTGGAATTTGAATACATCCGCATATTTCGAAACAGTTGGCAATGCTAATTCCACATACAAACTCACATACAAACATCTAGAAAAAAGAAAAGACAAAGGCCTAAAAATAAAATAAGAGATAAAATCAGTTAAAGGCCAACACACATCAGCTTATAGAGCTCAGCAACAACAACGGACAAACTGATAAACATCAACTTTTTTTTGGCAATAAAAAACTTTTATCAAAAAATTTCATCACTTTATATGTGTAGAACAGTTTATTATCTACACTAACTAACACAATTTTATCAATACTATTATCACTAAAGTTTTGAAGCTTACAAAGACGAATAAAATTTGAAAGTGAATTCAATACCTTTATGGGTGCAGTGTCGGGGATGAAGAGTTGAAATTTGGCTCTGCAATTCCACAGAAAAAGCAAGCAAGTAGCCTAAGACAATAATGGGCGAACATAAACAAAAACGTAGAAATTACACAAACGTCCTTATCACGGCAGAAAACGCAGAAGTTTGTTATAGGTATTTCAAAAGCTTCATTTGAGGGTATTGTCATTATATAGAGATATATATTAAATTTATAAAAAAATATATTCAAAACATGCACAATAAATTAAAAAACACACATCGTTTGCCGCACCATGCGTCATAGCTCCGAGGACGCTTTGCGCATTTTTGCGCCATGCGCCATTAATAACTATGGATGCTACTTTGGGTGTGTAAAATCAAACGAATGATAGCATTATTAAGCTTAAAATATGTCACCAAGCCCTATACATCTTCATATTGGAGTCTACATTGAAAGTTTCATCTACCAACCTATTCATTTTAACACTTAGAAATCAATTTGGTTACTTCAAACATATTTCCATTATTTATTAAAGTCAAGTGCATTATTATACCGTAAATTACAGAATTTGGTTGGTAATATAATGGAGAAACAATCTCCCAGGCTGTTGATGAGTGAAAGTATATGCATATTCATTCGTAGATGCTCCCTCTACCTAACCAATCGATATAAACATTTATTGTATAAATAACATCTTTAATCAACTCTAATAGAAGAATATATTTTTGTCTAATGAGGAACAAACAATACATAGTGATCTAGTTTGATGCTGATTATTTCATCATACAGCTTTCATCCACTTTGATTTTAATAGATTTAGGGCTAACCTGTTTGAATAGTGGCCAATTACAAATTGGTACCGCAGCCTTTATAGCTCAGTGGTAGAGCGCTAGTCTTGTAAACTGGAGGTCCGTAGTTCGATCCTGCGTGAGGGCAAAAAACTTCTCATTATTACCCTTCTCAATTCTTGACTGACCAAAAAGGCAGTACAATGAGAATGTTGCGGCTGGGGATCCCTCTCAGATAAAGGATATCTTTTTGCGGAGAAATGAATTGGAATAGGGTTTTGTTAAAGAAAGACGAAGGTATTTTTACATAAAAGCCCACCATTTGCTTCCGTGATTTTATATTCTGGTGTTTTTGAAGCAAAAATATGTGACAGATCCTGCATTCTTCTTTTTCTGATATGACTGTAACCAGGGACAACTCAAGCCTTTATTTAAGGGATCAAAATTTGAGTGTGTTAGTTTCAATATACATTTTGAGGAAAATTTGCTTTATAGCTACTTAATTAATAAAATAAAAAATAGCACTTTTGTATTAATTGTTTTACAGGAGTCGCGTGCTCCTTCTAAACATTGAGCTTTTGATTAGAATGAAAACCTTCTTACTTCTATTGTTTTGTTTTCTTAGAAATAAGTTAATGTTATTCAATTTTTTCACAAGTAAGAAGACAAACTACTCAATTTATCTAACCTACTCATGTCCGGTCCAGGCCGACTGAGTATAAGTCAGCTCGCAAAACAACCACACCTATATCGACTAAATTTTTATGTATAATGATAATTTGAAACTAATCCTGACCCGTGTCAGATCTTCTACACAACTGCAGGTCTAAGCCTTCTGTCGATGGAGCCCCCACGCCCAGCAACGCAGGATCAGCTCATCGGTCAGGACAAGGCGCAAGCCTACCTCGATACATCTCTCATTGGTCGACCGACTCTTTTCGACCCGTTTTCAACCCATCCATGGACCAACCCGCTTACTCAACCAACTCTCTCTCTCTCTCAGCTATCTTTCAGTACGCATAGCTTGAGACCATCTCAAGCTTGACCCGTCATCAATCCAACTCTAGTACCGCCACCTATGACCTACGCTCCGTCTCGTCTAACCCGTCCCGGCATGGCCTTTGCTCTCACCAGTTCTTCATCCTCCTTATGGTCTCAGCAAACCAGCTCCCCACCATCCCGCTATGTAGGCATGCGGGACCAAAACGACAAGAGGTACAACTAAATGTACATGTTTCCAACAATAAGCATGTTCCATTTTCTACAAGTATAGTGCAAGTATAAGCACATTTATTGCAAAGCATAGCAAAGCACACCTCTGGTATAGTTATACTGTAGACCTTCATCTCAGCCACACATTCATTTCTTTCATCAATCGTCTCTCATTAAGTTCATCAGCCAGATCAATGGCTAGGTGCATGTCACGCCTGTTTTGCAGTATAATATTTGTCGTCTAAGCGTTAATTTTGTGACACCACATAATTTTACGAAATTAAATAATTACATTGAAAATGTAAAATCATAGTTTCATATAAATGGAAAATAATAAATTTTTACAAGAGTTGAAATAAGGCTTCGGGACTTACTCCATTGCATCCGAATTGTCGTTTATAGTCAAAAAACACATGTAACATGCTGATTGTGATTAAACGGGCTAGAAATTAAAAGAAGTCAAACTCGGTGGATTTTTGTAATATATCAATTTCGAGATTTTAGCCTAAATTAGAATTATTTCATCCTATAAATAGAAATGAAAACCTATTCTCTGATCACACCTTAGCCTAACCTCTAATCTCTTTTTTATTTTTTTATCTGTCTCTAAACTAAATCAATTCTAAATCCACCAAATCAAATCTAAATTAAAAGAATAAATATATGGTATCGATCATTGCGAAGAAAACTGAGATGGAGAAAAACAATGAACTCACAATTTTTTTCATTAGGAATTGGAGGTAGGACATTGTGTAAAGAGGTGAAGAAAGGTTAAATAAAAAAATATATGTATACATATAAAATGAAACTCACGTTTGAGAAGATGTAGTTTCAGGAAAAAGATGAAGAAAATAAACGAAAATGAAGAAACAACAAAAATGACGAAAGAAATGTGGTATGTATAAATAATGATAAAGGAATGCACGGACCAGATGTACACTACCAATGAACCTATGAAATTTAAATTTTAAACTTATGTCTCACCTTTATTACTTCCCTTAACTTCCATAAACTCAAAGTTACACCAATTTAATTTTATGTTGACACACGATAAATGAAAATAAATTCTCTACACCAATTTGTGTAATAAATTAAGGCAATATACAACATTAAGAACCTTTCATTTCTCTCTTTGTGGTTAGATTGGGAATTTAAACAAACATGTTAACGTTTTGATTAAACATTTTACTAGGAATGCATTAATATACATTAAACAAATATGACATCATAAATTAGGTAATATAAACAGGTGCATAATACACACACATCTTTATCTCCACTTATAGTTCACATTCATAAAATAAAATGTATGTTACTAATCCACATAAGGAGGCTATGAACGTAAGAGTAAATTAGAAGAGCGAAGATGGAAAGACAAATTATGTTGCAATTAAAATCCAATTATGTCTAAGTGAAAAGGAAATAGTCAAGTGTCAATCTATTTTACCCTTTTATAATCTCCTATTAACATTTAATTGAAAACTATATGAGATTTCAAACCTAAATAAACCATTTTTTATATAATTGGACTTGAAACATAAGTTTATATTTAGGTACAAACATATATGCAGCAAGCCAACACTAAAATTTGAAACGTGAACTGAATTAATTGGAAATAAATCGTCTGAATTAAATTTATTTCAATGTACATCTGCAATTAACATCTTCTCTCTTTTTAATTAAAAGGTTCTAATCACATTAATTGCCATTGATTTCTATGTTAAATTTTAAAAGAGAAATGAGACGATTCAATTCCCATTTATAGTAATTTAATATATTGTATTGTATACAAACCAAAAACTATAATTAACATTTGTTTGTATCTTATTACACTATTTTACAATTATCATCCTAATTTTTCTTTAACGTAATATTTTATTTCATTTAATCGCAATAAATCCAATTATTAAAATTTAAGTTCCAATAAATTGATCTAACTTGATTTCAATCTTTTATTCAGTCAATCATTATTCTATGGACAATAGTTAACATTAGTTTATATCCTATTACATTGGTATTCTACAATTACCATCTTTTATTTATATCAACTGCAATATTTGATTACATTTATTGCAATTTATTTCCAATTTGATTTCAACAAGTTAAACAAATAGGTAACAAATAACAAATTTCACCTTTAGCTTAATTAAGTCACATTTATAAGTTGATTGTCCACATAAATATTGTAATTATTTACACAACACTGATTTTTTTATCTAATTGCAACTTGTTACATATTATTTCACAAATTAATAAAACATTAAATTTATTCCCTCATTTACAATGTATAACCAATTATAACTCTCAATTATTAATTGGAATTACATACAAAGTAGTTATCAATTAACTTGAATTAATACTATTCTATTTTATTTTAGTCGTTTTCTTATTATTAAATCTTAAATTTTCAATTTTCCTCACATTAAAAAGTCACAAATCTTATTAAATTAACTATTTGTAATTTATCAAAAATTAATGATCGTTACACTCCTTAATGGCAAAAATTTACAATTACTCAGTATTGAGCGAGATGGAGAAGGAGAGGGGTGTTTATAAGAAACGATGTCGATCTGAATCGCTAGATTAAATAGGCGGGAGACCACCTGACTGTTTAACTTTAATCTACAACTATCAAAATAATCACTGAACCATTTCTGTAATGTCTTGAGAAAGTAATTGCTATCCCTAATCATACATAGACACATATCATCAGCATTCGATGAGTGAATGAAAAGTCTGTCCTTGCTCACAGACACAAACTTGGGGAGGGGAATAATGCTAAATATTCTGACAAGTAATATGGGTTGGCCCACACTTAGTCCGCATCTTGGCCTGTATGGTTCAACAGCCAACATATTGGCCCGCATCCTGCCTCGTGTTTTGGTCTACAATATTCCAACATCAGCATCTAGGCCAGCATGATTCTGAAGGCCCGCATGCTCAAAGCACGGCCCTTATTGCAAAAATCAACTCCCTCGACGGCATTATAAACACAATCCATACGAAGACTACAATGTAATTAAAGAATAAAACAAATAGTGGCCCTACATGTGAATGACCATCCACAAGCAAGCGACTCACGAAGCATTCCCCTCTCATACTTCGATTGACCCAGATATTGTTCTTTTCTTCATAAAGGTTCCTCACTCTTCTTTCACCTCAAGTGCTTGCATCTTCTGAAGCTCTCATGCCTTGACATAGCTAGCATCGACAATAGGCGTCTGTCCGTCTGTAATGCCCCTGAATTTTAATTAACATCATTCGGGATATTTAATTGGATAAATTAAATAGAATAATTTGAATAATTAGGAATATGAGATTAATAAATTCAATGATCGTGTCTTAATGAACGAATTAAAATGAGGCTTAACTAATTTTAGAAAGAGGAATTTTCCTAAGGGGTAAACTTGGAAATGAGGCTACATTTCTTAGTATATATATCTCTTCATCTACTTTAATAAACTTTTACTTTCTCATTCATAACTCCTCACCTATATTTCGGCCGTCCATTAAAAGCCTCAGAAAGAGCAATAAATTGAAGATAAAACTAAGGAATTAAAATTAGGAAATTTTAACCATTATAAGATTGGTTATGGGTTAAACCCGATTCATGTTTGTGATTTTGGTTTGGATATAACCATTCAAACATTTGTTTGGATAAGACATAGGTTTTTTTTAATGTTAATGGGCTAATTTTTTTTAAATGGTACTGTATATACAACATATCACTGGGACAACATATCACATGTCAATAAACGTCTGAAACACGCTACACAAGTTTCCAACTTATAACCTCTCGCACCAAAGCCGAATCACTTAACCACTGTGACAATGGTGCTTGTCGTTAATGGGTCGATTAACATAGTTTATTTGGGTTTTCGTTAAATTCTGAATTATATTGATCTTCATATGCTTTGAAATTTTAATATGTTAAAATATATAATTTAAAGGATTTTTGGTTATTTTTGGGGATTTTTCCTTAGCGGTTTACTAAGGTAATTAAATTATTTATACCCAAGTCTAAACTGAAAAATGGCTTCCGAATTGGTTAAATTTGGAGGGAAATTGCTTTTGAAAATTGTTTGGGGAAGAAGAATAGTGTTTTAAGAAAAATGTTCACTATTTAGTATTTTTTTCTATTCGAAAGTACAAGAGGAAGCCTCTTAACCAATCTGATTTAGACAAGTAAGAGAAACCATCAATTCCGTAGGCCCAGAATCTGCTTCCGACTACATAGCCCGCTTCACCCTTTCGACTAAGTCGAAAGGTACCTTTTGCCTTAGTCAGAAGGTAAGCATTTACCTTTCACCTAAGTCGAAAGGTAGGAATGATGTCAAGAAATACGAAGGGATAGAGGCTGCTTCCTTGGCTTTCGAACGGAAATATAAATGCTTTCGAATTAATAGGTTTCGAAAGGGATCCTTCGACTCCATTTTTATAAAGACAAATTTTATACTCAAGAAGGGGTTTCAGAGGGGATCTTCGAAAGTTTAAACCTTCAAGAGAATTGTTTAAATGTTTTCCAAAAATATGTTTTAGAACCTTTTGACTAAGTCGAAAGTTAGGAGAGGAAAAGGAAGGGGTTGCTTCCGAGCCTTCCCATTATTTTAGGAGTTAAGTTTTTAACGCCTTTGAAAGCCATGCTTTCGAAGGAGATGTTTGCTTTCGAAGGGATGAAGTCAAAAGGGTGCTTTCGACTCAGAACTTCGAAAGGAACGAAGTCGAAGGGGATCTTCAGACTTCGTTCCGTGTTATGTTTTATATGCCTTCGAATGGGTTATTCGAAGGAAGGGTTAAGTCTCCAGCTTATACCTTTCGTCTAAGTAGAAAGATGAGCCCTCACCCTTCCGACTAATTCAAAGGGTAGAGATGTTTTAAAAGGTTTTGGTTTCGAAAGGTTTGGAAGTGATTACCTTTAATAATTTTGAAAGGTTTTGAGTTTTAGTGATTTCAAAAAGATTTGAGTCTCATTGCTTTCAAAAAGTTTATAAATGGTTTTATAAGGAGGATACCCTAGGCTTTCGACAAAGTCGAAAGGTGGAACCATTCGACTAGGTCGAAAATGAACTTTGCGGCAAGGTCGAATGGTAGGACCTTTCGACAAGGTCGAAAGATATGATTTTGTGATACTTTCAAACAGAAGGCTTCCGAAGGGAATAACTTTAGATGTTTATTTGCTTTCGAATGGGGCTTCATTCGAAAGGGTTTAATGGGATGTTTTAGCCGTTTTTCCATAAGTAAATTTTTGCTAATTTGAAGGAGTTACTTCGAAGGGTTATAGCATAAAATAGTTATCTTTGTTTGAAAATGAAAGGGGAAATCCTTATACAAATTAGATGTTATTATAGTTATTTTAAATGGATTTGGGACGGATTGTCCTATTAAATTATAACGGATGGTCATTTTAAAAAATTTAGAGGGGAACTCTAATAGATTGATTTTAGATGGAAAATCTAATATATTGCTTTTAGATGAGATATCGAATAAATGGGTCGATGGGATATCCAATGAATATGACTTATGGCTTTATTTCATATTATGTTAAGATTAACCATTTTGGGTGCAGAAGTATTGTAAACGATTTACATGTTTTGTTTTGGATGCTAGCGAGGGGGAAACTCATTCCGCTATGCAGCGTGGTCTCACTAGCCATCTATTTATGATAAGAGATGATATGAGATTATTCATACGAGACTTATTGTCTAACTCAAAGTTTGTGTTTCTCCATAAACACTCGGGTACTTAAAATTAATTTGAGTAGTCTAAGAGTGGGAGACTTTCAGGCTTTTGGACGAAATAACCTTCTGGAGACGTGCAGGAGACGATGTTAGCTATATAGGGGCTATTTTGTGTGTTTCGATGTGATATACTAAGAACTGTAAAGTTCATATTTATTAGTTCTCTGATCATCATAAGGGGACATCTTGATATGTCGCTCTTATCATATTTTGTACACGTATATGTGATTTGAACGTGGTTAGCGTCTGGGATTACATAATTAAATCTTAAATTGAAATTCATAAGAAATGAGAAATTTTGTTTTGTTGAAGTTTAAATTTATTTATATTTTTGTATTTGTGTTGCCAATAGTTTTAAGATTTCGATTTCGATCACTCAGAAATAACACATATGGATGACTGCATCATCCGTAGCAGTTAATTTTGAGCCTCGGAAAGCGGAATGTTACACAATCCATGATAAAAAAGCTACGCCTGCACTGTTTCTCTAAAGCGATCATAACATAAGATATAGTATAACTAACAAAAGTGACACTCGAAAACCACTCCTTATCATTTTTTCTCACTCTGGCAAAGTGCCTAGGCACAACAACTTCCTAATTTCATGTCACATATCCTTGACCAAGGCATGCTCATTTTCAGACCACCAGTTGGCAAACATTTTAGCCCTACAATTCAGTCGGCATCCTATCTAACACATATCTCAGCTGAACAACTTCATCTATGATGCAGAGCGATTTCTGGAGCACAACTTCACCATCTCGGCCATTAATCATGTATTAGAACGGCTTTAAATACATCACGACATGCATTTGAACAAGGGTTGAACGTTTCAAGCTAAAAAGGACTTATTTTCTTGTTATCATCTCTTATCATCCAAGATATTGTGTGAGAACCAAAGTAGTAAGAAATTCCTTATAATGGATGTTGATCAACTTTGATCAAACCACTCTAAATTTCGTGTCTTTTTATTTATTGCACTTTATTCTCCCATTTTCCTGTGACGACCCTGACTCGACCTTCGAAAATCAGCACCTAATACAGCACTCGTATTCAAATGCCGCAGATCCAAACGTCGAATCCGGTTCGCCGGAGCTTATAACACAATTAAGTAAAACAACACAGCGGAAGAAAAAGAAATGAATATCATATATAAGTCCAATGAATACAATATCCGAGTATTGAACAACACTGATACAATATGATACAGAATATCAGAGACTCTAAACAGCGGAACCAAAACTCCAAACAGCAACTGCAACTCAAATCTAATGCTCCAAAGCCAACTCCACAATCACAAGCTCGAACCACCATCTTGCTTCACCAAGCTAAGCAAGACTGGTCCGTCGTCCTAACCAGATACTTCAATATCCAAAGTCTTCAAAGGATACCAAAAAGAAAACTGAAAGCTACTGAACCGATATCTACAATCTGAAAAACCCAACTCTAAACTACCGTGTGGAAATAATTGGCACCCAGAGTTCAGGAAGGAACAATAAACTCCGGGCCAGTCATGCGACTGGTGTGAGCAAACGAATACATTTGGTCTTTTAAAATAAACAAAAGAATTTAAAACATTGAAAATCCGCAATGCTTTTTGGAAAATGAAACTACCATAAGGCCTCCCGCCACACACACAATGCAAACGCAGACTTGGAGGAGATTTCTCCTTATGATAGTCAAATATGCTTGATACGCGAAAACCATTTGATATTATTATTAGTGCATAGTTGAAAACATTTCGAAAGTATAATATTAATATTAACCAGCATAGGTATCATTATATTATGCCAGCTATAGCTACCTTCTGGGGAGGCAGGTTATACAATTGCAATCGTAAAGGATTCATATTGTTTCTTTGGATTTCCAACAAATGGTCAGGCTAAGGAACTTCTTGGGCCACATAGGTACGCCTCTGGAGGGATGCCTCGAGAACCTAACCGGATCACTGCCAACACAAGGCCGGGTTACCTCTATAACTACGTAACTACTACATGAGTATGCCATCCCCAGGTCGTAACCAACATTTATCCCGGGATTCGCCAACAACCACAAAGTAATAAATTTACAGCAACCACATAGGTTAAATATTTAGGCTCCATACCATGATACCACCTCTATCCAGAAGGAAATGAACATACCCTCAGGGGGCGCTACCCCCAAATAACCTTGCCGCATTCTTCCTGTTTCAACCATTCTTGGTTGTGAAGTTCGACGAAGTCTCGTCCACAAAGCTACGCTTTTCACAAAAGCCATGCTTTGATCAACAAATGATCAGCAACACTTCGTATGCCACATTACCAATTTGGGAATGTATCACTAGTAACCATCAACTACATTACCTCTGAGCTCGTACGTCTCGGAGAAGGGTGTTAAGCTAAGAGAATAAATCTCCGCCACCAAACAGAAATGTATTTGATAGAAACCGGTTTTACATCTCAAAGTGTAATGTCAGACAACATCCATACAAGTCTGTTGTAATGAACCTAAACTAAAATAAAATGAAAGTTATATTTACTTTAAGAATTTCTCAAGTTATAAAGAAAATGGGGACTTAAAACAAATATAGTTCCATGTCTAAAGAATTATATGAATATATGTATTTAAAATAAAGGGTTATGTTTAATTTAAGAAGCAAAATACAATGGAAAATTTATGAAGTTTCAAATGACTTATATAATCTTGCTGCCAGGAAAGAAAAAAATAAATAATCCTGTGTGTGTATAATTTTTATCACATAATATGTAAAAAGTAGTTGCTGTTTTAAAGGAGGAATAAAAAAAGATTAAAGACTGAGCAGAAAATAAAATATACAAAGGTCACATGCATATGGCATGAATAGAATGAGATCATGGAAATAGCATGCAGTAATTAAAGTGTTGGAAATCCCGAAATAACTACTAAAGGAAATCAAGTGAGTATAATTCCAATTGAGGACCATGCATGAGTATAAACTGTGCATGAAAAATAAAGGGGTATCAAAGGAATTACCCATTTCCTTAAACCCTAAAACAGCTTTATAAAACCTGCACACCACAATGATCATCATCATCTCAGAAGAAAAAAATATATACATATAAAATAAAATAGGGGAAAATATGGGTAAGCAGCTCTGAAGGGATTTGCTGAGTAGAGGAGCATGACAGTTAAAGAAAAATAATAGGTGAGCATTAATCCATTTTACGCCATGGCATTAAGTCCTCTGGTAGGCAGCCTAAAAGTATTATAAGAATTATTTAAATCTTTGAAATGGTTTGATATGGATGAAATGGATGATTGTTGTGCATTCTGTTTGGAGTTTTGTATGATAGTTTTTCCAAGCCAAGATGGTTTGAGCATTTTTAATTCTGTTTTTATTATTGATAAGTATGGATCTAAATTATTTAGAACATAGGCAGCAAGATGAAGATCTAGCTCATGTTTATATTCTAAATATTAAGACCGGGGGATTTTTGAGTTTTTGGTAAATTTTCCTTAACATATACCTCTGTCCATATTCTTCTTTTATAATACAGAAGGATCATGATGTTTAAAATGTTTTGGAAAACCTGTTGCAAATTTCTGCAGTAAGGAAAATAAATGGTAAACAGGGGGATTGAACTAGAAAATAATTATGTTTTTCTGAAACATGGAGGAATTGAGGGTTTTATAATCAAACCCATAAACTGGTGTTTAATGAATTAAGCAGAAACTGGAGGGGGAAAATCATTAGGTTAATAGATCCTATGAATAAATGAAAGAAAATTAAATTGGTCATTTGGGGTTAGTCAATGATCTGCTTGCTTCAGGTGGGAGGAAGTATATGCATGGTGCAAGTGCACCATGAGGCCTTTGTGTGTTGGAATAAATAAGACTAACTGGGAGATTCCTTCACAATGCATACATGTGTTCATTTGACAGGGGGATTTAGACCATAAATAAAAAATGGGGTATGAGATTTAAAATCTCTGGGTTATAATATCTGAACAAAGATATAAATTAAATAAGGTTTAATGTGATGACCTTAATGAAATGCTGGGAGAAACTGGGAGAACATATCCTGGGTTTATTTATGATGTTATAAATAATGCATGGCTGGTTGCATATATGTTGAATGAATGGTTGTATTCTTGAGGTTATCTGGCAATTTACTGGTGTGCATAGTTTACAAACTGCTAATTTATGCAAGTGATATAGGTTTATAAGTTTTGCAAACATGTGTATAAAATTCATTAATGTTCATACCAGTGTAAACTGACCCTTTTGGTTGCCTTTGCAATCATCTGGGTGTCTCAATTAAATGGGGCAGCTCAGTGAATTGCATGCAGGTAATTAAGGTTGACTTGATGAATGAAGGAAGCATTAGTTGCTAAGTATAAATAAGAGGAACTTTGCTTTGTATTTGTAGATGCTTATAGTAAATGGTCTGGTTATCATTAGTAGTTAAAGTAAATTGTAAGGAGATTTTCTGAGTATGTATGCAACTAAACTTCTGTTGAATGATTTCTGATGACATATGAGTAGTTGATGTTCTTATAAATATTTTGGTCATCTTTTTGGGAACTGAGGAACCTGATATAAAATATTAGTATGATATGTGTGCATGTTAGTCTTTGTTTCCTTTAGTATGAAATTATGTTATGACTTGATGATGGAAATTGTAAACAGTCAGGTATAACAGATTTTTCAGAAAAACAAAACAAGCTTGTAAATTTTGAACAAAAAAATTATGCATGGCCTGTAACAAATATTGGTTGGTGCAAAATCTCTGAGAAAATGCATGACTCATATTTATGTATTTGATTCCAAAATAAAAAGAGTTTTAAAAGAAATGAATTTGGAAACATTTTTGTTTTGTGTTAAAAACCTGGGGAAAACAAATTCTCAGAAAAACTTTTATGTGACAAAAACAAACTGGTGATAAGAAAGAGTGTTTGTGGAAATGATTTACATAAGAGATATGGTTCTGAAAGTTGCAAGAATGGGATCATGACCAGCCTAGATGGTTAAGGGTCAGACCCTTATAGCCTGAAATCACTTCACCACAACTCATGTTGTACAAGTGTTTCCAGCTTGAAGAAAGTGACATAAAAACTCCAAGTTTTTGAAATATAAACTCGAAGAATACCACTATGCATTTCCAACCTATCTAAGAAAATGCAGTGCAAATATAAATTGTTCAACCTGAAAGGAAAATGTGATTGTGAAAACAGATTTGCATGTTCATATTAGCAATTGTACTTCTCTCAGTTATACCTCTTAACACTTAAATACTGCATTATGTGATAGTAGACTTATATAGGCAGAAAGAGTAGAAAATTAAGAAAAGAAAATGCAAAGGTGCACTGTACTTGCACTACCAAACCCATATGCATAGAGCCTGTTGTAAATATCATCACATACAAAACAAAAGAAGCAAACATATCTTCAAATATGTAAAGCTATTTTAAGGTGAATTATGGACTGATATAATTATATTGGTAATTCAGGATCTTGGGAAAGAATCTATGAATTTTCTAAATATTCAAACTTAACTTCATGGGATTTAAATATATATTCCTTTTGTGAAAAAAAATCTATGTGTGAAAATTAAAGGGATCACCACAGTTGGTATCAAAGCTATGTTTTAAATAACATAGTAAACATTATTGTATGTATATGGATGATTGAATGCATTGATTGAATTCTTAAGGTTGGATGTTTTTGTATGACTGAATGAAATGTATGTTTGAGATACATGTATAGGGTACACCTAAATCAAATAAATAAACAAAGTAAAGATATTAAAAATAATGGGGGTAAATAAACTAACTTAAAAATTATATCTATAGCATTATGGTAGGACCAAGACATCACACAGGTGCAGGACCATCACGTGAGCCACCTGTGATAAGCATGGAGGATTTTGTGAGGGCTTTGAGGGATGGAATGGCACCAAGGCAAGATAATCCTCATGAGGAGCTCTCCAAACTGCTCAAGACTTGTACCAATTTGGGAGGAAAGGATTTTGAAGGCATTGAAGGAGCTATGGGTGTTCAAATGTGGGTAAGGACTATGGAGAGGGTCTTTACAGATATGCAAATCAATGACCAAAGGAAAAGACAAATAGCTTCAAGGAAATTGAAGGGGGTTGCACTGGATTGGTGGGAGGTTGTGATAGTAGGAAGGCACAAAAATGATATCACTTGGAATGATTTCAAGAACATGCTTGAGGCCAGATTTATTCCAGCATCTGCCAAAGCCACACTGCTTGAAGACTTTATTAGATTAAGGCAAGGAGGCATGAGTGTAAATGAGTACACTTAGAAGTTTGAAGCATTATCCAAGTATGGAATGGTGTTGATAGGGAATGCAGAAGCAAAGAATGCAAGATACATTCAAGGCTTGAATCCCAATCTATCTAGGGCAATGTTGCCATACAAAGACAAAACCTTTGATCAAGTGATTGATCTAACTCTCTCTTTTGAGCAACATGATACCACAGGAGAGAAATTCAGGAACATGAAGCTCAATAAGAAGAAGGGAGGCCAGAACAAAGTGCAACCTTATGACAAGAGAAATGCAAGTAAAGGAGTTAAGAAAGGGGAAGGAGCAATAGCACCTGAAAGCAAGAAATTCACTCATTGTTTTAACTGTGGAAAAGCTGGACATTACAGTAACCAATGCCCTGACCCTAAAATACCTAAAGGAAGCTGCTATAATTGTGGGAAAATGGGACATTTAAAGAAGGACTGCCCAGAGACTCATAAGAAAACAGCAAGGGTAGGAGCTTTGGCAACAAACACCACTGAAAATGTTGGACAACTTGAAGGTATAATTCTAATCAATACCCAACCAATATCAGTAGTATATGACACTGGTGCCTCACATTCACTGATATCTTTGGAAATTGTAAAGAAGTTAGCACTTGCTTGTGTTTCTATTGAACAACCCTTAACTATACACAGTCCCATAGGGAGTCATTGTATATTAAGAATGAAGTGTATGGGTCTGAAATTAATTATAGGGGGTTATGGTTTTGATTCAGATCTATATACTTTAAATTATCCTGGTATTGGGATTATATTGGGGGTAGATTGGTTAATGAAAAATAAAGCAATTTTAAATTTAGAAAATCTTACTATTTCTTTGGAGACAAATGAAGGCAAAAGAATTACAGTTCTAAGTGAAATAGCAAAGAACACATGTTCTAATAAAATTTGGAGTATAAATGAAATTCAAAAGGAATTAAAAATAGAGGAAATTCCAGTAGTTAATGAATACATAGATGTGTTTGGAGAAGTGAGAGGAATTCCTCAGAATAGACCAGTTGAATTCAAAATAAAGTTAATGCCAGGAACAAATCCAATCATTAAAAAGCCTTATAGGATGGGTCCAAAAGAACTGGTAGAATTAAAACATCAACTAGAAGAATTAGAAGAGAAAGGATTCATAAGATCAAGTAGTTCCAGTTGGGGTTCCCGAGTGCTCTTTGTCAAGAAACATGATGGAACAATGAGGTTGTGTGTAGAATATAGGGATTTAAACAAGGTAACTATTAAAAATAAGTACCCACTACCTAGAATAGATGATCTATTTGATCGGTTGCATGGAGCTAAAATATTTTCAAGGTTAGATTTAGCCTCTGGATTTCACCAAATGAAAGTTGCAGAGGAAAGCATTGAGTACACAGCCTTTAACACAAGGTATGGCCTATATGAATTTTTAGTAATGCCATTTGGCCTGACCAATGCTCCCTCCTATTTTTTAGATTTAATGAATAGAATTTTCAGAGACTTTTTGGATAAATTTGTTCTAGTATTTATAGATGATATATTAATTTACTCAAAGACAGAAGATGATCATGCTATGCATCTACACCTAGTATTATCCAGACTTAGAGAACATGAATTAAAAGCCAAGTATTCAAAATGTACATTTTGGCAACATGAAGTAAAATTCTTAGGACACATAGTGTCACAGCAAGGGTTAAGTGTGGATCCAAGCAAAGTGATTACAGTTCAATCATGGAGTAGACCCAGAACAGTTACTGAGATGAGATCATTCTTAGGATTGGCAGGGTACTATAGAAGGTTCATCAAGGATTTTTCAAGAATAGCCACACCAATGACCAAGTTGACAAAAAAGAACCAACCATATGTGTGGACTGAGCAGTGTGAACAAGCTTTTTAGAAATTGAAGCAAGCACTGGTGGAAGCTCCTGTTTTGCAAATCCCAGAAGTAAATGAAGGAATGGTTGTATATACTGATGCTAGTGGGTCTGGGTTAGGTGCAGTGCTTATGCAACATTGCAAGGTAGTGGCATATGCATCAAGACAGCTTAAACCCAATGAAACCAAATATGCAACTCATGATCTAGAATTAGCTGCAATAGTGTTTGCATTAAAACTTTGGAGGCATTATTTGCTTGGAGCAAAATTTGAACTATTCACAGACCATCAAGCATTGAAGTACTTATTTTCTCAAAAAGATTTGAATATGAGACAAGCAAGGTGGATGGAATTTCTAGCTGCATATGATTTAAATATTTTGTACGCCCCTGGAAAAGCCAATAGGGTGGCAGATGCCTTGAGTAGGCATCAAGTTAGGTTAGCAAGTCTAATGATTGATGAATTTAAAAACCTAGTAATGCTTGGGGAGGCAGATATATATAGCAAGAATGAAAAGAATTTTAGTGAGCATGATGATATGATAGAATATGGTACACTAGGATTGATTACAGTGAAATCTAATCTAGTGGAGAAAATTGGTAGCATGCAAGACCAAGATATGGATTTGAAGGAGAAGAAGGAAATGTTACTTAACAACATTAAGTTGGAAAATTTTAAAATAGATCACAAGGGGTATTTGAGGAAGAATGAGAAGCTGTGTGTACCAGACATTGCAGAGTTGAAGGAAGAAATCATGAATGAGCATCACAAAACCAATTACACCATACACCCTGGTGGTACTAAAATGTATCATGATTTAAAAAGAAGCTACTGGTGGCCAGGAATGAAACAAGCAGTGGCAAGATATGTGGCAAAGTGTTTCACTTGTCAGCAAATTAAAGCAGACTACCAAAAGCCCTCTGGCATGTTGCAACCTTTGGAGGTACCTCAGTGGAAATGGGAAAGTATTTCCATGGACTTTGTGGATGGTTTGCCTAAAACTAAGAAAGGCAATGATAGTATATGGGTAATTGTTGATAGACTAACCAAATCAGCTCACTTTGTCCCTGTCAGGTTAGATAGAAATGCATCTAAGCTTGCACAATTATTTGTTAAGGAAGTGGTAAGGCTACATGGCATACCCAAGACCATTGTAAGTGATAGAGACACTTTGTTCACTTCAAGGTTTTGGGAAAGTTTCCAAGAAGCAATGGGAACTCAACTATGCTTAAGTATTGCCTACCATCCTCAAAGTGATGGGCAGACAGAGATAGTAAACAAAATATTGGAGGATCTGTTGAGAGCATGTGTGCTTGACTTTGGGGGTAATTGGGAGGATCACATTCATTTGGCAGAATTCACATATAATAATAGCTACCAGTCAACAATAGGAATGGCTCCCTTTGAAGCCTTGTATGGGAGACCCTGCATATCCCCTGCCTGTTGGTTGGATATGGGAGAGGGTATACTACTAGGACCTGATCATGTTAAAGAAACTTCCAACATGATTGAGTTAATTATACATAGAATGAAGACAGCACAATCAAGACAAAAGTCTTATGCAGATAAAAGGAGAAAGCCAATGGAGTTTAAGGTAGGAGAATATGTTTTTCTAAAGGTATCACCAATGAGAAAGGTGTTCAGGTTTGGGAAATCTGGTAAGTTATCACCAAGATTTGTAGGGCCATATGAAATTATGCAAAGAATTGGTGCTATGGCCTATAAACTTAAGTTACCTGAGGAGTTGAGTGGTGTGCATCCAGTGTTTCATGTTTCTCAATTGAGAAAATGGGTGCATGATGAAGGAGCAATTCTGGAGTCACCTACTCAAATTCAAGTCCAAAAGAATTTGGTCTATGCAAACGAACCAGTAAGGATAGTTGCCAAGGAAGAGAAAAAGTTGAGGAACAAGGTGATCAAACTAGTAAAAGTTCAATGGAGCTTGGACACCAATGATTGTACATGGGAGGTGGAAGACAAAATGAGGGCTAAATACCCCAACTTGTTTACTGATGGAGAGGTATGTTTAAGTAGTTTATGATGACTCTTTGAATATTCTTATGCATTGCTTGCTTTCATAAAATGTGAGTATGAGGTTATGGAATTAAAACAGACTATGGATTGGCATTTTTATTTGGAGAAATTAGGAGAAATTATGGGGACATAATTCCTTTAAGGGGGAGGGTATGTAATGACCCTAAACTTAAATAAAATGAAAGTTATATTTACTTTAAGAATTTCTGAAGCTATAAAGAAAATGGGGACTTAAAACAAATATAGTTCCATGTCTAAAGAATTATATGAGTATGTGTATTTAAAATAAAGGGAATTTTCTGTTTAATTTAAGAAGCAAAATACAATGGAAAATTTATGAAGTTTCAAATGGCTTATATAATCTTGCTGCCAGAAAAGAAAAAAATAAATAATCTTGTGTGTGTATAATTTTTATCACATAATATGTAAAAAGTAGTTGCTGTTTTAAAGGAGGAATAAAAAAAAAGATTAAAGACTGAGCAGAAAATAAAATATACAAAGGTCACATGCATATGGCATGAATAGAATGAGATCATGGAAATAGCATGCAGTAATTAAAGTATTGGAAATCCCGAAATAACTACTAAAGGAAATCAAGTGAGTATAATTCCAATTGAGGACCATGCATGAGTATAAACTGTGCATGAAAAATAAAGGGGTATCAAAGGAATTACCCATTTCCTTAAACCCTAAAACAGCTTTATAAAACCTGCACACCATAATGATCATCATCATCTCAGAAAAAAAAAATATACATATAAAATAAAATAGGGGAAAATATGGGTAAGCAGCTCTGAAGGGATTTGCTGAGTAGAGGAGCAAGATAGTAAAAGAAAAATAATAGGTGAGCATTAATCCATTTTATGCCATGGCATTAAGTCCTCTAGTAGGCAGCCTAAAAGTATTATAAGAATTATTTAAATCTTTGAAATGGTTTGATATGGATGAAATGGATGATTGTTGTGCATTTCTGTTTGGAGTTTTGTATGATAGTTTTTCCAAGCCAAGATGGTTTGAGCATTTTTAATTCTGTTTTTATTATTGATAAGTATGGATCTAAATTATTTAGAACATAGCCAGCAAGATGAAGATCTAGCTCATGTTTATATTCTAAATATTAAGACCGGGGGATTTTTGAGTTTTTGGTAAATTTTCCTTAACATATACCTCTGTCCATATTCTTCTTTTATAATACAGAAGGATCATGATGTTTAAAATGTTTTGGAAAACCTGTTGCAAATTTCTGCAGTAAGGAAAATAAATGGTAAACAGGGGGATTGAACTAGAAAATAATTATGTTTTTCTGAAACATGGAGGAATTGAGGGTTTTATAATCAAACCCATAAACTGGTGTTTAATGAATTAAGCAGAAACTGGAGGGGGAAAATCATTAGGTTAATAGATCCTATGAATAAATGAAAGAAAATTAAATTGGTCATTTGGGGTTAGTCAATGATCTGCTTGCTTCAGGTGGGAGGAATTATATGCATGGTTCAAGTGCACCCTGAGTCCTTTGTGTGTTGGAATAAATAAGACTAACTGGGAGATTCCTTCACAATGCATACATGTGTTCATTTGACAGGGGGATTTAGACCATAAATAAAAAATGGGGTATGAGATTTAAAATCTCTGGGTTATAATATCTGAACAAAGATATAAATTAAATAAGGTTTAATGTGATGACCTTAATGAAATGCTGGGAGAAACTGGGAGAACATAAACTGGGTTTATTTATGATGTTATAAATAATGCATGGTTGGTTGCATATATGTTGAATGAATGGTTGTATTCTTGAGGTTATCTGGCAATTTACTGGTGTGCATAGTTTACAAACTGCTAATTTATGCAAGTGATATAGGTTTATAAGATTTGCAAACATGTGTATAAAATTCATTAATGTTCATACCAGTGTAAACTGACCCTTTTGGTTGCCTTTGCAATCATCTGAGTGTCTCAATTAAATGGGGCAGCTCAGTGAATTGCATGCAGGTAATTAAGGTTGACTTGATGAATGAAGGAAGCATTAGCTACTAAGTATAAATAAGAGGAACTTTGCTTTGTATTTGCAGATGCTTATAGTAAATGGTCTGGTTATCATTAGTAGTTAAAGTAAATTGTAAGGAGATTTTCTGAGTATGTATGCAACTAAACTTCTGTTGAATGATTTCTGATGACATATGAGTAGTTGATGTTCTTATAAATATTTTGGTCATCTTTTTGGGAACTGAGGAACCTGATATAAAATATTAGTATGATATGTGTGCATGTTAGTCTCTGTTTCCTTTAGTATGAAATTATGTTATGACTTGAAGATGGAAATTGTAAACAGTCAGGTATAACAGATTTTTCAGAAAAACAAAACAAGCTTGTAAATTTTGAACAAAATGAATTATGCATGGCCTGTAACAAATATTGGTTGGTGCAAAATCTCTGAGAAAATGCATGACTCATATTTATGTATTTGATTCCAAAATAAAAAGGGTTTTAAAAGAAATGAATTTGGAAACATTTTTGTTTTGTGTTAAAAACCTGGGGAAAACAAATTCTCAGAAAAACTTTTATGTGACAAAAACAAACTGGTGATAAGAAAGAGTGTTTGTGGAAATGATTTACATAAGAAATATGGTTCTGAAAGTTGCAAGAATGGGATCATGACCAACCTAGATGGTTAAGGGTCAGACCCTTATAGCCTGAAATCACTTCACCACAACTCATGTTGTACAAGTGTTTCCAGCTTGAAGAAAGTGACATAAAAACTCCAAGTTTTTGAAATATAAACTCGAAGCATACCAGTATGCATTTCCAACCTATCTAAGAAAATGCAGTGCAAACATAAATTGTTCAACCTGAAAGGAAAATGTGATTGTGAAAACAGATTTGCATGTACATATTAGCAATTGTACTTCACTCAGTTATACCTCTTAACACTTAAATACTGCATTATGTGATAGTAGACTTATATAGGCAGAAAGAGTAGAAAATTAAGAAAAGAAAATGCAAAGGTGCACTGCACTTGCACTACCAAACCCATATGCATAGAGCCTGTTGTAAATATCATCACATACAAAACAAAAGAAGCAAACATATCTTCAAATATGTAAAGCTATTTTAAGGTGAATTATGAACTGATATAATTATATTGGTAATTCAGGATCTTGGGAAAGAATCTATGAATTTTCTAAATATTCAAACTTAACTTCATGGGATTTAAATATATATTCCTTTTGTAAAAAAAAAATCTATGTGTGAAAATTAAAGGGATCACCACATCTGTTCTGGGTTTGAACAGAACCGAAGGCACTTCCGAAGAAGCCCTTGAAAATTCGGATAATCCCTAATCACGTCCCGACTCCCCATCACAAAGGGTGATAAATCTCTATATCGGGGACCAGTCGGTGCAGAGACATTCGACGGGTTATCCTTTCGTTTTCGAAAAATATCGGGTCTTCACCACCGGTCTTCAAATGCTATCCATATACGTCGTACCATTATTCGGAATGGGTTATATGACACAAAGGTCCTCTCCCGGCTAAACCGAATAATGAGCGTAAATTTAAAATCATATGGATAATGAGATTTCAGTTAAGTCACAACTTTAAAACCCAAAGCTTTTCTTTCAAATGGTTAAACAAATTACCATTTATAAATCTTTTAAACAAAAGATTCATCTTCAAGACCCCTTTTCAATTTAAACAAGGTTCACCAATCTTTTAAACAAAGATTCATTCATAGCTTTTCAAAACCATTTCATTTCAAATTTGATTAACTCATCCGGTCTTTAAATCAAAGACTCTTTCATAGCTTTCAAAACAGTTCCTGTTTTAATATAAAAGATATACCATTCAAAATCTTCTTCAATTTCAAATTAGGATTCAGCTATCGTTTACTAAATTCAATTATAGCTTCCAAAATCATTCCATTTCAAATTTGAAATCTTTTCAACATAATTGGGAAATTCTTTTCTTAAATAGAAGCTATTATTATTTGAAATTCCTCGTTTCCGTTTCGGAAAACCCGATTTTATTTGCACGAGTTAAATCCTTTTAAATATAAAACTTGGGTTAAATTTAAATTCTAACAACCATACTTTTAAAATGGTTTAAAAACCCATATAACTACCTTTTATAACTTGTATAATCTTTTACATCATCCATAGAATTTAATTTCAAATTTTGAATTCAAATTTTAAATCAAATTTCAAAACTAAATTAAGTTATTTAAAAATAACTTTTATCTTTGAAATTCCTTTTCAAAAGTCTTTTCAAATTCAACCCAATTCCATTTCCAAAATTATTTGAATTTAAAAAATTCAAATTCAAAACTATTTTAAAAATCTGTGGCTTAACCGATTTTCACGTGCAATCCATATTTGTGTGTGTAGGTGTGGTCCAGGGGTTTTACACACAATAGTGCAACAACAATCATCACATCACAGATTAAAGTGCAGAAATATCGATAAGCGGTATAAGCTATAACGCTTATCTTCATTCACAGATTCATAGATAAAGTAATTTATCAATCACAAGGATTCATTAATATGATTCGATGTGGGTTTCGGATAACCAACTGAAATCCGACTCCCTGTCGCATCGAATTTTAAATGCCGTTTTACGGTCAAGGGTATTTACACCGAAAGCATATCACAGATCAATACACAGCATATTTCACATCACAGAACATTACAGTCCAGAGATAACAATTAATGCAAGACAATACAATTATTCACAAGCAAGCATATTTTCTAATTCAAATTTTTAATTAATTTAATTAATCAAAATTAAATTAACTACTTAAGAATAAATCAACTTATCTTGCTTAACCAACCATTAATTAATTAATTAATCACAATCATTTAATTAATTAATCACTTCTTAATCAACCTCATTATCAATTAATTAATCTCTATTTAATTAATTAATTAATTTTTAATTGTTAATTAATAACTCTAATTATTCATTATCAAAACTTGATTAAATAAAATTTAATCAATCCTTAATTAATTATTAATTAACCCTTAATTTATTACCCCTTTATCACCTTTATTAATTAATTATTCTTTAATTAATTTATCACATTAATTAATTACCCTTTAATTATTAAAATAAATGGTTATTCTTAATCACTTAATCATCATTAACCATAAATTAACTAGCAATTAATTTACCTTAATTAATTGCCTTAATAAATTAGAATTAATCCACCTTTAATTATTAATTTATTTATTAGCCTTTAATTATTTGATTAATTAAGTGTTAACTGTAACTTAATTAATTCCTAATTATTTGATTAAATTAATTCCTAATCATTAATTAAAATCTTAATTTATCTAATTAATGATCTTAATTTCAAAATAATTAATCTTAATTAATTAACTTCAACCTTAATTAATTAATTCAAATCCTTAACCATTTAATTAATTAATTATCCATTTTAATTTACCTTATTAACTTAATTTATCATAAATCATTAAGTCTTTATTAAAACATTTCCTTATTAATGATAATTGCCATCCAAAACACATTTGAAACATTTAACTTTCTACTTTCAAATTTCATTTCAAATTTAAAATTTAACATGAAAACAATTTTACTTTAATAAAGTTTAAAATCATTTACAAACTTAACTGTTTTGAAAACCCTTTATTTTCAAAGTCTTTAATTACACTTTCTACTCAATTTATCAAAAAAAGAATAATTCAGAAATTCCTTTTGCTACTCCAGTAAAATTTAAAACTGAAATATAACAATCCCAGGCAGACCCGAGTGAAAACTCGAGCCAATCCCCCACATACACGAGCCTTGCTTCGGTTTTTCCCACAAATTTACTCGAGTGACACAAAACTTCCATTTTAAAAAAATTCCTAAGTTTTTTTTTCTTCTACACGGTGCTTTAATATTTTACTCGAGTGATAACTCGAGCTCAAAACCCTCACGTACGATACCTACTTCGAGTCAACTCTTATTCTTGCGCGCCTGAACTCGATTTCCTTTCTTCTTCTTCCCCAAATTCATCGTCCAACGTATAAACACGGATACTCATTCACATGCATAAACAACCCTGCCGTCACCGATGAACGTTGCGACCGCCCACGTGTCAGACTTGACCTCGACAACAAACTCCACTGCCCAGATCGATGAAACAACAGTGAACACGAATTAGAGTTGAACAGCGAAATACTGGAAACAAATCCATCGAAAATTCTTCCTCGTTTCGGCGCCTCAGTTCACCAGCGAGCAATAAACTTTGGTAACACCTCCGCCGACCTCTCATGCTGCCTTTCCCCAAATCCCATACACTCCGATCATCCAGAGGCATCGCGATCATCCTACAAATTCAAGCAACCCAAAACTGATTCAAAACCCTATTCCACCTCTACGTCGCCGCCTCGACCAATTATAAATGCTTCGAGCATTTTTCCTAGGTTCATCGATCTCTAAGCTATCATCGATGCAAAGTACAATCCTAGAATCATCGGCAATCATCAGAGATCGGCGAAAATGTCAATCTCATTCATCTTATATTTTCTCACAATTTAATAAATTAAAAATCTTGAAATGATATTCAAAAATCATTATTTTGAAATGCGAATATGTTCATATAACTGAAAATAGAAATTAGATCATTTGATTTTCCACTTTATGTTGATCATGACGGTAAATCTTCCAATTTTATATTTGCTCACCAATATACTTATAATTATTTTTAATTTCTGCATTACATTATTATGATCACTTTCATTTAGAGATTGAATTCTAAAATCAATCTAATGTGAGGATTTGGATTTTTTTTTTCAGGTTTCAAATCATGTCAGGTATAACAGAGGTATGTGCCTGTATGCAGTCCCATATATATTTTTGTATATATATGATATTTAGATCCATTCAACATATTTCACAACATCGTAAATTCCATCCATCATCACAAAACATAGATAAAAAAAATTGGTTTTAAAAGTCTGCTCACCTGTTATTGAAGAAGACAGAGAACAGATTTGGAAAACTTGGAAAATGCAGAGCTTTTGAAAACTGTTTCTAAAACTTGCATTTGATTTCGTTTTTCTGATCTTGAAGCTTAAAAGTTGCATTTGATTTTTGATTAAACTTTTGGTGAGAGGATTCCATGTTGCAGCTTGTTGAACTGATTGCAGTTTTTTTTTGTTTTCTGTTTTGACTTGAGTTTGATTTCCAGATTTTTTTTGATCAAGCTTTGATTTTTTTTGAACTTGCTTCGGTTTTGCTGATGATTCAATTTCTAGGTTTTGATCTGTTTTTTCTAAAATCTTCTTTTTGATCCCAGGTTGAAGTTTGAGAAAACATGCATTTGTTGAAGTTTTGGTTTTGCTACTGATTTTGATTTTTTTTCAGCTTTTGAATTGAAGAAGAAAATAGGAAGTTTTCTTACTATCTTCTATTATGTATTTCTGATTTGAATTAAAAGAAAATTTCAACTTGCCACTTGTTAATTTAAGCCTTAATGCTTTTTTACACTTGGTCATACATGTTTAAAAACTATTTACACTTGTTAAAATGTGTACTTTTTATGTTTTTAATCTTGTTTTGTTTTAATTTACAACTTTGTTTACATATTTAAATTTATGTTAAAATCCCTTTATTAATAGTTTACAAATGTTGAAACAATTATTTCATAACTTCTTATGTATTATTTATACATACACAAATTAAAAAATTTAACCTTATTTTAAATTAATTCATGCATTTGCATTTAACTTTATTTTATTTTTATTTTATTTACAAATCATGTTTTAACTTAAATTATGAATTTATATCTTCACTCTATCATAATTATGTGATATGTAAATGTTCTTTTACATTTTTCATTCATGAATATACAACTATATTTTTTATATGTTCCAATGTTTTAAATCTTTTTATCAAATCTAATTTTATATTCAAATCTAATTTTACATTTTTAATTGAAATTCAAAATTTAATATATAATCAATTTGTACTTATAAATGAATAAATAATCAAATACTTTTTTTATAAATATATCTTTATATTCCATTTGATTTCAAATCAATAAATTTTATTTACAATCTCTTGATATATTTATTCATTCAAATTTTCAAATTAATTAGATTCCAATATATTAACATTTGAACTTCAAATTCACATTTTTGAATTATATTTAAAATTAACATCTATAAACAACTAATATTTATTTTGAAAAACTCTATTGAATTCACAAATTAATTTCAAAAATTAATTCAATTATCAAATTAGACTGGCTAAAATCCGGGTATCTTACAGATTCCCCCCCTTAGAAAATTTCATCCTTGAAATTTGAAAGTAGGGAGACAACAAGGAATGAATTCACAAAGATAGAGAGACAGTTTCCATATCAAACTGGGTATCTATTCTGCATTTGGCTTACCAAATTAGAATATCACTAATGGATACAAGAACGAATCAAGATACTCGGGTCACCAAATCTACAAATATATAGAGGTATTGATTAGTTCGAAAGATAACTAACCACTCGTAGAATATATTTGGACCCAACAGAATAAACAGATATATGGATGCAATCCAAAACTTTTAGTTTAAACAACCAAAATATACCTATCAACCATAGCAACCAAAGCAAACAATTCATCCAAACAAACAATTCTGAACCATCTGGAGTTTGTGTCCCATGAAAATATATCAAAGTTTCTTCCTAGAGCTGCCAGGAATCATCAAAGAATTGAAAAGACGAATCAAAGGAGATTGATAGAGAAAGTTATTTTCCGCTATTCCAGGGTATCGACCATTTGTAGTCGTACTCTCTTGTCCCCTATCTCGTCCTCTACTCGCACTCATACTCACTATCAGTGGATAGTAAGAGAATTTACTGAGGCATTCGAACGGATATCTTAGGGATATACTCATTCTAGGGTACACTTCACCCTATCTCTAATGAGCAACTTAATGTGTTATACTCCTGAGCTAAAGTTTCAACCTTCAGCTCTGATACCAATTGTGACGACCATGACTCGACCTTCGAAAATCAGCACCGAATACAGCACTCGTATTCAAATGCCGCAGATCCAAAAGTCGAATCAGGTTCGCCGGAGCTTATAACACAATTAAGTAAAACAACACAGCAGAATAAAAAGAAATGAATATATATATAATTCCAATGAATACAATATCCAAGTACGGAACAACACAGATACAATATGATACAGAATATCAGAGACAATAAAAAATAGCGGAAAAACAAAATGAATAAGCAGCGGAACTAAAACTCCAAACAGCAACTGCAACTCAAATCCAATGCTCCAAAGCCAACTCCAAAATCACAAGCACGAACCACCATCTCGCTTCACCAAGCTAAGCAAGACTGGTCCGTCGTCCTAACCAGATACTTCAATATCCAAAGTCTTCAAAGAATACCAAAGAGAAAACTAAAAGCTACTGAACCGATATCTACTATCTGAAAACCCAACTCTAGACTGCTCGTATGGAAAATAATAGGCACCCAGAGTTTAGGAAGGAACAATAAACTCCGGGTCAGCCATGGGACTGGTGTGAGAAAACGAAAACATTTGGTCTTTTAAAACAAACAAAAGAATTTAAAACATTGAAAATCCGCAATTCTTTTTGGAAAATGAAACTACCATAAGGCCTCCCGCCACACACACAATGCAAATGCAGACTTGGAGGAGATTTCTCCTTATGATAGTCAAATATGCTTGATATGCAAAAACCATTTAATATTATTATTAGTGCATAGTAGAAAACATTTCGAAAGTATAATATTAATCTTAACCAGCATCGGTACCATTATATTATGCTAGCTATAGCTACCTCCTGGGGAGGCAGGTTATACAATTGCAATCGTAAAGGATTCGTATTGTTTCTTTGGATTTCCAATAAATGGTCAGGCTAAGGAACTTCTTGGGCCACATGGGTACACCTCTGGAGGGACGCCCCGAGAACATAACCGGATCTCTGCCAACACAAGGTTGGGTTACCACTATAACTAGGTAACTACTACACGAGTATGTCATCCCCCGGTCGTAACCAACCTTTATCCCGGGATTCGCCAACAACCACAAAGTAATAAATTTGCCGCAACCACAGAGGTTAAATATCTAGGCTCCATACCATGATACCACCTCTATCCAGAAGGAAATGAACATACCCTCAGGGGGCGCTACCCCCAAATAAGCTTGCCGCATTCTTCCAGTTTCGACCATTCCGGGTTGTGAAGTTCGACGAAGTCTCGTCCACAAAGCTACGTTTTTCACAAAAGCGATGCTTTGATCAATAAATGATCAGCAACACTTCGTATGCCACATTACCAATTTGGGAATGTATCACTGGTAACCATCAACTACATAACCTCTGAGCTCGTACGTCTCAGAGAAGGGTGTTAAGCTAAGAGAATAAATCTCCGCCACCAAACAGAAATGTATTTGATAGAAACCGGCTTTACATCTCAGAGTGTAACGTCAGACACACATCCATACAAGTCCGTTCCGGGTTCGAACAGAACCGAAGGCACTTCCGAAGAAGCCCTTGGAAATCCGGATAATCCCTAATCACGTCCAGACTCCCCATCACAAAGGGCGGTCAAATCTCTATACCGGGGACCAGTCGGTGCAGAGACATTCGACGGGTTATCCTTTCGTTTTCGAAAAATATCAGGTCTTCACCACCGATCTTCAAATGCTATCCATATACGTCGTATCATTATTCGGAATAGGTTATATGACACAAAGGTCCTCTTTCAGCTAAACCGAATAATGAGCGTAATATTTAAATTCATATGGATAATGGGATTTCAGTTAAAGTCACAACTTTAAAACCCAAAACTTTTCTTTCAAATGGTTAAACAAATTACCATTTATAAATCTTTTAAACAAAAGATTCATCTTCAAGACCCCTTTTCAATTTAAACAAGGTTCACGAATCTTTTAAACAAAGATTCATTCATAGCTTTTCAAAACCATTTCATTTCAAATTTGATTAACTCATCCGGTCTTTAAATCAAAGACTCTTTTCATAGCTTTCGAAACAGTTCCCGTTTCAATATAAAAGATATACCATTCAAAATCTTCTTCAATTTCAAATTAGGGTTCAACTATCGTTTACAAAATTCAATTATAGCATCCAAAATCATTCCATTTCAAATTTGAAATCTTTTCAACATAATTGGGAAATTCTTTTCTTAAATAGAAGCTATTATTATTTGAAATTCCTCGTTTCCGTTTCGGAAAACCTGATTTTATTTGCACGAGTTAAATCCTTTTAAATATAAAACTGGGTTAAATTTAAATTCTAACAACCATACTTTTAAAATGGTTTAAAAACCCATATAACTACCTTTTATAACTTGTATAATCTTTTACATCATCCATAGAATTTAATTTCAAATTTTGAATTCAAATTTTAAATCAAATTTCAAAACTAAATTAAGTTATTTAAAAATAACTTTTATTTTTGAAATTCCTTTCCAAAAGTCTTTTCAGATTCAACCCAATTCCATTTCCAAAATTATTTGAATTTAAAAAATTCAAATTCAAAACTATTTTAAAAATCTATGACTTAACCGATTTTCACGTGCAATCCACATTTGTGTGTTTGTAGGTGTGGTCTAGGGGTTTTACACACAATAGTGCAACAACAATCATCACATCACAGATTAAAATGCAGCATATCGATAAAGGGTATAAGCTATAAAGCTTATCTTGATTCACAGATTCATAGATAAAGTAATTTATCAATCACAAGGATTCATTAATATGATTCGATGTGGGTTTCGGATAACCAACTGAAATCCGACTCCCTGTCGCATCGAATTTCAAATGTCGTTTTACGGTCAAGGGTATTTACACCCACTACACCACAAAAGGCTTTTAACAGCAACATCGTTAGTTCAAACGCTGTATAACGACATGCTGTCGTATATACAGAACTTACAACAGCTTTTTGATAAACGCTGTTGAAACATCACTTTGACAGCGTTTCTTACAAGCTGTCAATAATGTTTTAATTCTACTTTAACTGTTTACAACAGCTTTTTATAAACGTTGTTATTGAATCATCAACTATTTCGACAGCATGTAATAAACGCTGTTGTTGACTACTTAAAGATAATTACAGCACGAATTGAACGCTGTTGTTTCTTCATTGACAGCATTAATCAAACGCTGTCTTCTATTTATATAACAGCTTTAATATTCCACTCTATTGCATTTGCATATTTTCTAAAACGAAAAAAAAACCCACACAATTTCATTTGAAAAAAAAAATTATTTCATCGCAAATTACAGTTTACATTGTACATACATTTTACATTGTTATTCTCTTTTCCAAAGTGTGCCCTTTGCACACAACTCCACACTCTCAACTGTTTTTACATTGCCATATCAACCAACCACAAAATAGTTTCACTCTGTCTACTACCAGTTACAACACACTTCCCACAGCAACTATCATCAGCACCTCCTTTCCACTTCCGCCGAACTGTTACGAACTGCAGTGCCTTCCACTGCTCTACCCACATGCAACAAACCATACTAATCCATCACAAACAGCACTCTTCCATCACCACTCATCCACCCTACATACACATCAACACACAAGTGCCCTAATCCCTCTGCCATCTACCAGTCAAACTCCATGATTCATTCAATGCCTCTCCTACTTCAGCCATACAAACTTCCAGCCGACTGTCCCCTCACACACTGCCATTGCCAACAGTTACTTCAACAACCCTGCATCGCCGACCATCCCACTTCCTCATCTACAATCTGTTACATTCAACTCCACATTACTACACAAGCATTTCCCCCGATAGCAACCACCCTCTCTGCATACAACCATCAGTACTTCCATTAACCACGACTATACACTCCTTGCAGACTTAAGCATCGCATCATCAATCGCACCATGTCCCTCATTCCTTCAGAAGTATAGCTTTTGTGCATTCGCCTGTCAATGAAAGTATCTGCACCAATATGTGCTTCTGCCTGATATATATCAATATTGTTCTACAGATTAAATACTAGTATCAATGTGTGTGTGTTTGTGTCTGTCTGTCTATGTCTATGTGTCTGTGTCCGTGTCTGTGTGTGTATGTGAGATTTGCTGCATTACCCACTGTGCTAAACTAGTGGTTGACTCTGATAGCTCGATTCTCTCTGCTTCTTGACCACTGATGAGATCTAATAGAAACACACCGAAGCTATACACGTCACTTGCTTCTGATACAGGTTCTGATTTCCCAATCCTGAGAATAAAAACAGATATTGTTTTAAGAATAAAAGTTCAATAATTAAACATGCACACTGCATATATGCACACAAAACATAATCAACTCATATAGGATGACGATAATTTGATATGTTATTCTGAAACATTTAGGTAAATATGATTACTCGGGATCTTGGAAGACACTGGCATTTGAAATTTGAGATGGTCCAGCATCTTCGATCCTTTGTAGTAATCGAACAATACCTGCATCTGCTACTTTAGAGATAAAATTTTCATCGACCAGCACGTTGTTTGTTTTGAATTTCTGGTGTATAAATGGTGGAACCAATCTATGCAAGTGAGACAATCCTGAAACAACAATATGAACTGTAAAATCATACGAAACTGCCATAAAAAAGTGGAAACAAAAAGGTGTATTCAGATATGAATATGTACCTTTAGCAGCTCCTATAGCTGCATAAAGCCTCCTTTTAAATTCGAGCCTTGTTGATTCTTTCTCGCTGCCTGTTACAACGAAATAATCAGTAAAAATTTTATATTTTCAATGTAAATTCGTTACTTGGATGTATGATTACCGTATAGATGTCCAGTTAAGCTTCCATTTGGTACATACTCGAAAACTAACATTTGAAGTCCGGCTTCTTGGCAATAACCAACAAGAGTGACTAGGTTACGATGCCAAATGCTAGATATATACATGACCTGTTCATATATTTTTAAATATGTGTCACACAGTGATATGCATAAATGAGGTTTGTCACTTGGTAGCCTATTGTGCTTTAAGATCGCCCCCTAGGAGGTTGACAATTAAGCGAATTGAGTTGGGAAAGGAGAAGAGTTTGATTGCAATCATGATCGATACACCCTTTGAAGTATCTGAATATATGATGGACATGAATACATTCTTTTATAACCCGATTCTTTCATGTATGTTTTTCCTCTTTATATTAGGATTTTGTTGCTTCTGAAAGAAAACTGACATGATCATATAGCATGCACTGGTATCAAATCTATTATAAGAAACGGTAAAAAATTATGATAAGGTCATGAAATAGAGGTATATGAATTATGAATCTGTTTCGAGAAATTATTTGTGATATAACATAAATATTCACTGATATAACCAGAATAGTGGTAATACTTACATTAGAAGAAACGAATAAGCAATGGTTTACCTCTTCGACGAATTCTACCTTTGGAGACCCATGACGCATCTTGACTGCAACTACAGTACCATCACAAAGCAAGCCTTTATACACTAAACCAAAACTTCCCTCACCAATCAAATTATTTTCGCTGAAGTTCTTGGTAGCTTGTTCCAACTCTTCTATCGTAAATTCTCTTGCCATTTGATGTTCAGTGGAAGAACCTCTGACTCCTTTATCGCAACCGCCAGTACTTTTGAACTTCTGAAGGAATAAGGGACATCATACTACTGCTCCAAACCACATCCTTCTTGTACACTAAGTTTACACACTCCATTTTGTTGCAGACCACTTCTCCCATTAAGTAAAAAATCTTAATACAATTTCATCATACATATTCAAGTTTCAAAAAAAAAAAATCTTAACATGTTAATTATTTTTGTTGATATTCTATGATGTGGTTATAGTTGTGCATACAACAATCTTTAATTAGTCGGATTCAAATTGGATTCCCAATATCAGCTATTCAATAATGGATTGAACGGGTGAAATATTAGATGCCTAAACTTACCTTATCGTGCTCGATGAAAGCTTTCATGAGCAACTTGTATGCCTGCAAGTGCAACAAATTTCTTGATAAACCAATCATTAACTTAAATGGTTGGAGTTGATCGTAATCAAAACTGTGATATCAAATTAGAACCGACCCCATCAAATGCTCGGTTAACCTGTTGCAGCAAACCAGCTAATGAATGGCAGAGTAGAAATACCTAAATATGCTAGAAAAATAAATTCAGGTTTAGAAGAAATACCTAAATATGCTGAATAAGTCTAATTTTTTTCTAAAACTATTAAATACTATATTTTTTACCTGCAGGTTCATATAAGAATGCACTGAGACAAGAAAGCCTGAGAACAATTTCAAGCATTTAAATGTTGTTAGATATGCAACTTAATAAACGTCCATAAAATAATACAAGAGCAATACTATTGCTGCAGGAAAATGATAGTCAATGCGTACATTGAAAGTTGAAAGGTTACCTTTGTATTCCATTCCCCACTTCAGTTTTGCAATCACAGGCTTCCTAGTCAAATTATTCAGGAAAGGTTTTGGGTTGACATGTATAGCCTGCACATTGTACGCATTAAACAACATCAAGTACTCCGTCCTTTGCAAGCTTCAGTGAGAAGTTTAGACTTTCTGTTATAGTTGTACAATCAGGTGGGCAAAACCATAATTGAAAATGGGTGCACTTATAATCATAACATAAAAAAAGTTCTCACTCATATTACCATGTTTCGGAGTGTTCAAATCCAGATTTCAACCTTCCAATCGATTCTGTTTCCTATAATAATCAAATTGACATTAGTTATTTTTATTTTGAAAGTAAAAATACAACTGAATATATGTTATTAAATGAAAAACAAATATCCATAAGTAAATGGAAAACTTCATAGCATACGGAAAGTGATTGTTGGAATTGATTAGTGTGAGTCGATGCAAAATATTGAGATAATTATCAACAAAGGTTAATAGTTGCAATATTGTTTTTGTAATAATTATCATTTGGAATCTTAATTCCGGTATAAATTTGTTTTGTACAGCTAAAGCCTTGCAGCTTTGTGAAATTAAACGCAAAAATTGAGAATGACGAAAGGCTCAAGCTAAAGTTCCTTCAATCACCAAATATACTCTTTATTTCTCTATATGTATCCTTAATCAGATGTAAACTAAGGAACTAAAATTCTAGAGCAGTAATACTCGGATCCTAAAAGTGCCGTTAACATACCTGATCTATGTAAAGATAAAATTTTGGGAAAAATTACAGAGAATTTTCTGATAAGATTATGATATCTTTACACAATTCTGGAAAAAATTATTTGATAAATGATGATTTTCTTTAGTGTGAGGGTTCTGTCATTTCTTGTGACTAGGTAGTTGATTGTAAATATGTTTTCCAGTGCTAGGAGCAGGAAGCATATATACGTTTCATCTGATATTACTGGAAAGTGTGCATCCCACTTAAAATATTTTGTGAACCTACTAATAATGATATTGCACTGTTTTGGAATATCTTCTGATGATTTTTCCAATTTTTTTGTTGTCCTCCAACTGTTTTGTGCTGTCTCTCACTTGCAATCTTGTCTGCTGCCATCAGCGAGGGAGCATTCAGATTGGAACAGCAAAAAGGTGCATAAATTAAATTTGGTATAGAAGATTCCGTCTTATAGAAAACTAGTTATTACAGAAGAGTTGTTTTCCTAGTTTCAGTGATGTCTTGTATAGCAAGTCATCTATCATTGCCCTAGTATTTGTAGTTGTTTAAATAACAAGTCATTTGGCACCGTGTATGGATCAGCCGTTTTGATTTATACCTCTATTCGAGGTTTCTCATGATTTTCCTAACTTAAGTCATAATACAAGGGAAATAGATATTCAAAATGGCAAGTGGGATTTTATCCCTTAATTGCTGAAATGACATTGTTTGTAAGTGGCTTAGCACATGCTAATCTACTTAGGTTTCATGATATGATAGCTTAACTGGTTTATTCTGGTATCTTCATCAAAACGTGATAAAGACTTGTGTTTTAGTGTTAAATTTGTATAATATAAGATTTATGTATCTCACACTTTGTAGGTAAGATTGTCTGATTGTACCTTAGGTCGATGTTTATCGTTTTAATAAAAGAAGAAAGGGATCTATTTTTCGAATCTACATGTTTCCTGAATTTAGTTCTTTCACCTGATCACTGCCACTCACCATATAAACAAGCTGCGGCTACCACCCAGAGTACCCCTTACTGTCACTTCTCTAAACCACATAGCAACATCACCATTCCCTCTGCCATTCAAACCTACTACACCATCAATTTCCCCGACTTCCTCCAACCCACTTGCATCACAACATCTCCTCTTGCTTCATCTGTCATCACCAACAACAAAACATACAGTGCTACTTTACTTCTACCATAAACTTTGCATCTGACTGCTACATACATTTCTGCCACATAACTTCATCACCCACCAAACCAAGCAAACAACACTTCCTCCACCTGAAACCCCTTACTGACCTTCAATTACCACCAGCATCTCACAAACCCATAACTGCACTTATACCATCTCCAACTTACTGGCTTGCATCAAAATCAATTTTAGACATAAGAATATTCCCAGAGTAAGTTCAAAGAAGCACATAAAATATTAGGTGTAACTTAAGTAAAGAAAACCTGTCTTAGAGTTGGGAACTGGAAATTTCTGGCAAGCTCCAAAGCTTTGCAGAACTCGTAGAACTCAGCAAGACTTTCTGCCTATTCAGCATTTAAAATAAAACTCAATAACTAGCTTATTTTCACATTGCAGAATGCAAACTGTGAAGCTAAGAATGGTAACTGATACCTGCTGGCCTGCTCTTTTGTAGATTTCAAGTGCTTTGATTGCATCATATTTGGACATCTCAAAAAACTGCAATGAATTGGAAGACGCTAGAATAAATACACAAAGAATACTGCAAATACCATAAACTGACCATTTAATTGAATGAAGCAGTAGCATAATACATTAAACATCTTGAATTTAATCTTTATCATCAATATTGCACTATATTGATCGACACTTAGATATTAACTAATACAAATTGGCTATTGAATATAATGGAGAAATTAATGAAATATATCGAACAATTTGAAAAAAATTCTTATCAACAATTGTCTACCATAATGGTCAGCATTTATAAATTAACAAGCAAAGACTGGCTATTCAATTCAAGAAAGCAATTCGTAGAGCATGTCAAATTTTATAATGAAGTTTCATAAAATAATCTATTCCAAGTACAGGTTCAAAAAGTTACAAAAATAGATTTGGTTTCACCAGACTGGAGTATGCAATCACAAAACCTTATTTAGTGAAAAAAAGATCTACTTTTTTTGTAATAAATTATTAATGAGATCTATAGTGGAATTTTCTCTCTCAAGCTTACTTGTAGAATAAGTCCATTTATGAATTCAAAACTTGGATGTGTGACTTGTATTATTTTTATTAAAGAGGCATGAGATTAATTTATTATGAACAAGTATGTGGATCAAAATATTCCTTTGGAATATTTGATCACTAAAAAAGAAGAAGATAAAAATGTTTTTTTCCCTTTCAAGTAAATGGTGGAGAGCATGCTAGAAGCCTTTTGCCATGAATCAGCTTTTTTATATTTATGAATTATGTTGTATTAATAAGATATATCCAATCGTCGCTGGTGAAAAAATCATGGATAACAATTAGTCGCTCATACGAATCTTCAATACCTCTAGTAGCTGACAATATATTCCGTTACTGCTAGCTATTTTTTATTCTCTTAATATAAGTAATCTAACAATCATATCGTCTCTACCCAAAATCCTCTGTTATTTGGACACGTTCACCTATCATCCATTAATGCATAATCAAATTAAAATATGGTAACATGCATCCCGATCGTTGATTAATTAACAGAAATCAATTGTTGATATACATGTGCCACATAAGAACAGGAAGAATAGTGAAATGATTTTAATCTGTAACATAACTGAAGTATGAATTTAATTACAAGCATGAAATTAATCAAGCATTACCCTGAATAGTGGGGTTTTAAGTGCATAGCTAAGGCTTTAAATTTAAAATGATGTGATTGGTAACAAAATTAAAGAAAAATGTATACTAACTACTACTTCCCTGCAGCACCACACAGCAACCCCTACAACCCATATCTGCCCAGTCCATCACTTCGCTGGTCATCTCACATTCTCCATCACTTCATTGCAATTGTGAATCATCACCACCTTCCCCCTGCATCCAGAACTGAATCTACAGCAAGCCACCTCACTTCGAGCACATTGCAACCCAAACCCAAGACTTCACCGCCCTTCACGCAACATCATCCACCCTTGACAGCAACTCAAAGCATAATCACCTCGATCACCGTAGCTTCACACTCGACTTCGACGTGCGAACTAGACTAAACTTCCAACCACCAGAAACCAAAAATCGCCTTCAATCATGATGTCTCGACCACCGCCTCCCTCGCCTGATCTAGAATCACCTTTACTTCTGGAAAATTGCAATTAGGGCACTATGAAATTGAAAAATAAGGGAAATAGAGAACGACGAAAATTAAATGGAAGGGAATTCGGGCAGGATGAAATTGAGGAACGAGGGAAATGAAAAGAAGAGGGAATAAGAAGAGGGAAAGCGAATTTTTTTCACAAAGTTTAATAATGAGAGAGGGAAAGCGAAATGTTTTGGACCTAACGTTATCTCAGCGTTTTGACGAAAATTAGTTCGTTTAAAATAATTTTTAACTGCATTTGTTTAACAAACGCTGAGAATTGTTGCTGTTAAAAGTGATTTTTGTTGTAGTGACCGAAAGCATATCACAGATATCATAGATCAATACACAGCATATTTCACATCACAGAATATTACAGTCCAGAGATAACAATTAATGCAAGACAATACAATTATTCACAGGCAAGCATATTTTCTAATTCAAATTTTTAATTAATTTAATTAATCCAAATTAAATTAATTACTTAAGAATAAATCAACTTACCTTGCTTAACCAACCATTAATTAATTAATTAATCACAATCATTTAATTAATTAGTCACTTCTTAATCAACCTCATTATCAATTAATTAATCTCTATTTAATTAATTAATTATTTTTTAGTTATTAGTTAATAACTCTAATTATTCATTATTAAAACTTGATTAAATAAAATTTAATCATTATGTGAGGAACCGGTTCTTCGACTTACGAAAACCGACATCAATATGTCCACTGTATCAATTGCCGAACCGAACCCTTAGGGTTTAAGAAAAAGAAAGAGGTAGAAGAAGAGAGAAAAAAATGGAACAGAACAATATCATAATCTCACAATCGCAGCGGAACAACATATAATAGATAAATGAATAATCTTTAAACAAAGAACTATATCAGTTATTACATTACATCATATTACTTTACATTACATCATATTATATTACATTACATCATCAGAGTGTACAAAAAAAAACAGAGGAAAAGAAATACTATATACTAGTGAATACGCCATGTCATCCAGCTTGCCTCCAGCAACTCCTGAATTCCAGAATATCCCGATAGCCTAACTCTAGACTGCCCGTGTGGAAATTGGTGGGCACCCAGAGTTTAGGAAGGAAAATAATAAACTCTGAGTCAGTCATGTGACTGGTGTGAGAACTAAAACAGTTTATCTATAAAACAAATAATAGGATAATTTTAAAATAGATTCACAATGCTTTTTAGAAAATGAGACTACCATAAGGCCTCCCGCACGCACACACAATGCAAACGCAGAATCGGAGGAGATTTCTCCTTATGATAGTCAAAGATGCTTGATATGCATTAAAAAGAAACATTTGATATTATTACTAGTGCGTAGTGTAGAAAACATTTCGAAAGTAAAGATATAAATCTTAGCCAGCATAGGCATTCCGCACTTATGCCTACTATAGCTACCATCCAAATAGTGGGGCGCCAACATAAGTGAATGATAGGTTCTACAACTAAAACCGTACAAGATCGTATTGTTTCTTTGGATTTCCAACAAATGGTCAGACCAAGGAACTTCCCATTTCCACATGGATACGCCTCTGGAAAGACGACCCGAGAACCTAACCGGATCTCTGCCAACACAAGGCCGGGTTACCCCTAACTGGGTAACTACTGACACGAATATGTCATTCCCCGATCGTAACCGATGTATATCTGAGGATCCTCGATTTCCAACAACCACAAAGCAATAAATTTGCAGAACAACATAGGTTAAGTATCTGGGCTCCATACCATGATACCACCTCTATCCAGAAGGAATGACATACACTAAAGGGGCGCTACCCCCCAATAACCTTGCCGCATCCTTCCTGTTTTGACCATTTCCGGGGTGTGAGGTTCGACGAAGTTTCGTCTACAAAGCCACGCTTTATACAAAAGCTGTGCTTTGATCATCAAATGCTCAACAGCACTTTGTATGCCACATTACCAATTTGGAAATGTATCACTAGTAACCATCAACTGCATAACCTCTAGGGTGTTAAGCTAAGAGAATAAATTCTCCGCCACCAACGGAAATATATTTGATAGGAACCAGCTTTACATCTCAAATTGTAACGTCAGACACACATCCATACAAGTCCGTTCCGGGATCGAACGGAACCGAAGGCACTTACAAAGAAGTCCTTGCAATCCGGATATTCACTAATCACGAGCGGACTTCCCATCACAAAAGGTAATAAATTTCTATATCGGAGATCAGCCGATACAGAAACATTCGACGGTAATCCTTCCGTTTTCACAAATATCCGGTCTTCAATACCGGTCATCAAATGCAATCCATAACGACATATCACATATTCGGAATGGGTTATACGACCCAAAGGTCCTTTCCCCGCTAACCCGAATAGTGAGCGCTTATTCAAAAATAAGTGTAGCATTCAAATTCAAGCAATCACAACAAATACCTATTTAAAGGTAAATATTGATAGTCGGTTATTTAATTATCAATAGGCATGCTCAACATCACCAGATTCCAAATAATTTTCCAAATTATTTATTTTCCAAAAATATCTTTACAATATATATAATTTCCACACTTCAAAAAATAAATCAATATTTATTTTTAAACAAATTCCCTTTCTTTTATAAATTTCATAGTGAATTTACATTTCCAAAATATCTATGAATATACGATTTTCAAATCGATTTCTAATATTCATTTTCAATTTATCTTTAAAAGATGTAATCTCAAACATTTCACTTCACATTGGAAAACATTTCCATACTTATCTAATAATAAGAAATTCACAAATCCATTTATTTTCAACACTTGGAAAATATTCAATATACTTAAATCGAAATTAAGTATATATTTCATTCTTTAAAGAAAATGTGTGCTTAAACACATTTATTTGAGTCAAAACGAATGTTGCGTAAAAAATCGTTACGACGACCCAAAATCACTAGTATAGGGATTCGAAATTTAGATAGATATATAAATCCCAATACAATATAAAAAACATTTCGTTTCAGAAATCATTTACTATAACAACAGTGTTATAGTCCACCATTTCCTTATTTCTCGAAAACGTCTATTTCAACAATGAATGTTGAAATCTATGTGTTCGATACTTAATGCATTTTAAAACAACTTCAAATCGTTTTAATTCTATTTAAAATATCACTTCCCCAAAACACTTTAATATATTATTCACTATCCTAAAATCGTGAATACTCTTCGTTAACCAAATTCAACATTTTTCTACACATTTTGTTTAAAGGATTATCCACCGTCCAAAATCGTGAATATATCTCCTTTAAAAATCTAAAATAATTGACTTATCAAAATAAGTCGGTTTTGGATTTATAAAACAATGTTTATAAATCCCCATTTATATTTTTATAAGGACTTCAATTTATAAGATTTAAAAATCTTACTACTTATAAAATTCCATTTATAACCTCATTTTCAGCATTAACAGAACTTCTTTTATAATTCCATTTATTTCGATTTATAAAATATATATTTTATAAATCTCATCTATAAACCATTTATACTTATTCGAAAATATCAAGTAAAATGCCAAAATTCGATTTATAAGTTAATTTCTTCTAAATGTTTTATTTTACAAAAATCTATTCATTTTATAATTTCACAATTCATAAATCTATAAATTTTATTCACTTGTGAAATCCATTTGTACTTCATTTTAACACTTATAAAAACTCGTTTTATAATTCCTATATTGTGACGCCCCACCTCTATACCCACGCTAGCCAAGAACATTACGGTGAATGCTGTCGACTAGCATGGAGAATAAGGCTGTTGAGGAGCGACCATCCGTGTAATTTCTATGCGCGAGCACCGATATGTCAGATAATATAACATGCATTCTATTTCAAGAGGAAATCCGACATACCAACACAAACTCAAAGCTACTACACGGTGGCTATATAAATCCTTCGGAAACAAATATAGAAATAAACATTACACAAATCAGTCACAGACAATTCATATCACAAAGGCGGAATAAAATATGAATATTACACTAGGAAGTGTACATCAGAGTAGTGGTCTAAAAAGATCCACAATATCACAAACGAATAGTTACACGAACTACGCAAAAGAATAAGTATACATTAAGGAGTCTATATCTCAAATGTATACAGCAAAATAACTACTAATCTAAGTAGTTAACCCAAAAGTCAAGGAGTTAATCCCGGATGAGAAGTCAAGCAGAAGCACTTGTAACATCTCGGTCTGACCCGAGTATTATTTAATAAGAAAATAATAAACGGATCAGTCTAACTATAAATATCAGATGAAACGATATAGAATAAGAGATGTGACTAAACACATAATAATCACAATGCCAAGCTGTGATATATATATAAATATATACTTAGTTGATAATCATCAAGAGATTAATCAATGTCACCAAATCTACACAAGAATCAAAGAAGTGTCATACTCTTTATTTCGTTCATCAAACCAAAAATATTGACGATAATATCAATGTCAATCACCAAAGTCAAAGACGCACAAATTCCAGAAGACTACACAAGAAATCCAGAAATCACAAAAGTCAATGACAAGCAAATTCACCAATGCACAAATATTGATAAAACTTATCAATGGAAATCACGAAAATTGGTGAAACACAAACTCTAGGAATCTATACAAGAAATCCAGAAATCACAAAGGGGGGAAGGCCTATCACAAATGGGAGCATAAAGCTCACCAACACGTGTATCACAGACGGAACGCTAATTCCATGGTCGCTAACCATCACAAATTGAGCCGAAGCTCCACAAACGGCCCGAAGACCATGGGTTACTACCCCATCACAAATTGAGTCGAAACTCCACAAAACGGGGTTTAGTCTCCCTCGCAGACAAAGAGACATCGCACATTGCTAGTCTAAATCACAAAGATGATCGTCATGATCAGCGAGAAGTGTCGATTACACTAAGCTAGTAAATATATGAGTTTAGCTTCATGTCCCATAACCACTTGCTTAACTTAAATATTTACGAACAAACTGTAAGTCTCCACTAGAAAATTGTCAGAAGAGGTTCAATCGAACAAGTCCAAGAATTAACCGACAAAGTAAACGTAAGCGTTTCATTCCACTAGTTTTACTAAGCCGTTTAATTAGATTTCTCATACGAGTGAGGTAAAGGTTTGTATATACTAATAGATTGGAAAATGGTTTTATAAACAAATTTGGTATTAAAATAGTATTGAAATCGTTTGAGGAAAGAGTTTTGATATTTACTACTAGTATAGAAAACCTTTATATTTTTAAAGTGACAAATCACGAAGAAGATTGCAAGAACAATCAATCACAAAAATTCACATACGAAGACGTGAATAAAATCCAAAGAAATCAATAAAGAATCCATCGAAATGGATATTCAAAAATCCCTAAAAAGAGTCATCAAAATCATAATAGATGATAACAACAAATAGGATTATCACGAATCGATTTAAATTGGAATTCCAATCCAAAAAGGCAAATTGGACTCAAACAGCAGGTTCAGTCGACTGAACAGAGAATTTCAGTCGACTGACCCTGTACATGGAAATTTTCCAGGTTCAGAAAACTTTCTGTTTCCAGTTTCAGTCGACTGTGCAGAAGTTTTCAGTCGACTGAATCATGCCTGGAAACTCTCGGGTTTCAGGTTCAGTCGACTGAATCATGCCTGGGCTGTTTTTCAGCCTTATTCAAATGAAGAGCAAACTCTTCCAAAATGCAATCGGACGAACATTGGCTCTAAGGGTTTATGCCAATCGGCAACCCGGCCCTATATGCTCCTCGATGCATCACCAAAAGCATGATCAAACATCCATAAAAGGATTTTACACAAATTTGACTTAAAAACCCAAAAATTGGAATATTCACAAAACCAATCCAAATCAAGAGCAAATGCACATGAAGAAGTGTTAGGAATTCATACCCAACAACCAAAGATAATTATAGTCATAGATGTGAGATAAAAATCTCACCTTTTCACAAAATCGAACAAGAAGAAGCTTGAAAGCAAATGGAGAATCAACCTTTCTTCAATCACAACCCAAATGAGCTTGAATCTAAGCTCAAAAACAAGAACATTCCCGAAATTAGGTTTAGGAAATTTCTGAAATTGAATGGATAAAGAGTTGGAGAAGAAGAAGGAGATGCTTACCAAGGGGTTCTTCTTGAGTTTGGAGCAAGGAGATGGATTTGCAAGAGAAACTAGGGTTTTGGAATTTTAATTTCCAATCTCTCCCACCATTAACACTCTAAAAACTGAAATGAGAAGAGAATGAGGGTGAGTGGGGAAGAGTGGCTCAGATTTGAGCATAAGTTAACATAGGGTTGAGCCCAAAAACCAAACCCAAAGTAAAAAGTAGCAGAAATCAACTTTCTCCAAACATATCGAAGCTTATACTCAAAAAGGTCGCAAACGGTATTTTAAACTCAATGGGAGTGGTCCCGAGCCCTAATTCGACCGTATGCAAAAAGTAGCTTTTCGGACTAAAATCCGACTACCGATAAAATATTTAAATATAAAATCGACAAATATGCGGGTTGTTACACACTCCCCTCCTTAAAGAAATTGCGTCCTCGCAATATTACAAGAAGAAGATATATAGTAACAACCATAGAAGCATATTCAACACAAAAGAAGTTTGAAATAAGAAGTTCACCTCAAAAAGCACGAGAAAGTAAGTCCGGATGTGTACGCTCGATGTACTCTCTAGATTCCCAAGAACAATCCTTAGGATTTAAAGACCATTGAACTTTAACAAGCGGAACATCTTTATTTCGAAGTCGTTTGACTTCCGAAGCAATGATACGAATAGGATGTTGCTCATAAGTTAAATTAGGCGAAACTTCAATCTCTTCCACAACACCGGGCTCAAGAATAGAATCGGAATCTGGAAGACATTTCCGAAGTTGAGAAACATGAAACACATCATGCATAGCAGAAAATTGAGCCGGTAATAAAAGGCGATAAGCCATGTAACCAATACTATCGGTGATAGGAAATGGCCCAATATATCGAGGCGCTAACTTTCCCGATCGATTGAAACGTACAACACCTTTCATAGGTGAAACACGAATGAACACAAGATCTCCCACAGAAAATTCTAACTTCCTTCTCCGGTTATCGGCATAGGATTTTTGTCTACTTTGGGCTTCTTTCATCCTATGACGAATAAGATCAATCTTTTCTGTGGAATCACGAATAAAATCTGGACCTAAAGCCAGCTTCTCACCGGCCTCAAGCCAACAAGAAGGAGATCGGCATGGCCTACCATAGAGTGCCTCGAAAGGTGCCATACCAATACTAGATTGGAAGCTATTATTATAGGAAAATTCAACAAGCGAAATATGATCTTCCCAACCTCCACCAAAATCAAGAACACAAGCACGAAGAAGATCTTCAAGAGTTTGATTCACACGCTCGGTTTGTCCATCGGACTAGGGATGATAAGCGGTGCTAAAATTAAGCTTCGTTCCCAAAGCTTTTTGAAGACTCTTCCAAAATCCACTAGTAAACAATGGATCACGATCACTAACAATAGAAGTAGGAACACCATGCAATTTAACAATTTCTTTGATAAATATCTTGGCCAAAAGAGGAACAGTTCGGTTAGACCGAACGGGAATAAAATGGGCGGATTTAGTAAGTCTATCAACAATTACCCATAAGCTATCATAACCCGATCGAGAACGGGGAAGGCCATTTATAAAATCCATGGAAATTTGATCCCACTTCCAAACTGGAATTTTTAAAGGTTGCAATAACCCTCCCGGCCTTTGATGTTCGGCCTTAACGAGTTGGCAAGTCATGCAACGTTTAACGAAGTTAGCGATGTCAAGTTTCATTCCCTCCCAATAATAAAGTCGCTTCATGTCCGCGTACATTTTACTACTACCGGGATGAATGGTAAATTTAGAACGATGTGAATCTTCTAAAATATCTTTACGAAGATCACCAATATTTGGCACGACAAGTTTACCAAATTTCCGAATGCCGCCACGAGAATCGATATCAAAGTCTTTCAAACCTTCAATATCCATTTTATCCCTAATATTTTGGCCAAGAAGAGCCAAGTTGGGATCTAGCCCTTGAGCTTCAAGAATGCGGTCTAAAAGAGATGGATGAGCCACAAGGCTACATAAAACAAACGATGAGCATAAATCGGAAACACGGTCTCGAGTTTCGCAAGTGGATAAAATCTCGAGATCGTTCCATTCGGATATCATCATAGAAAGAACAGCTTGTTGTTTACGGCTAAGAGCATCGGGGACAAGATTACCCTTACCGGGAGTATAAAGAATATCAAGATCATATGGTGCAAGAAATTCGAGCCAACGCTGTTGACGCAAATTAAGTTCCTTTTGAGAGAATAAATATTTCAAAGACTTATGATCTGTGTAAAGAACAAATTTCTCTCCTAAGAGATAATGACGCCAAATCCGGAGAGCAAAAACAATAGCCGTGAGCTCTAAATCATGAGTGGCATATCTAGTCTCAGCAGGCTTTAATTGCCTAGAAGCATAAGCAATAACGCGTTCCTTTTGCATAAGAACGGCACCCAAACCAATGCGACTAGCATCGGTATAAACAACGAAATCTTGATTCCCTTCGGGAATAACAAGAATAGGAGCATCAGAAAGAAGTTCTTTTAATTTCTGAAAAGAAGCTTCACATTTGTCCGACCAAATGTATTTAACACCTTTCTTCGTCAAGCTAGTGAGAGGCACGGCAATTTTAGAAAAGTCTTTAATAAAACGACGGTAATAGCCCGCCAATCCAAGAAAACTACGAATCTCTGTCACATTCTCCAGTCTCTTCCAATCTTGAATCGCTTCAATCTTTGAAGGATCCACGGAAATTCCGGATTTGGAAATGATGTGACCGAGAAACTTCACACGAGATTGCCAAAAATGGCATTTAGAAAATTTTGCCTTTAATTGATTACTCCTAAGAGTTTCCAACACAATCCGAAGATGTTTTTCATGCTCCTCCTCGGTTTTAGAATAAACAAGAATATCATCGATAAAGATGAGAACAAACCGGTCGAGAAAGTCTTTAAAAACTCGATTCATTAAGTCAACGAAATAAGCCGGGGCATTTGTTAACCCAAATGGCATAACAAGCCATTCATAAGATCCATACCGAGTGCGGAACGATGTCAAAGGAATGCTATCCTTTGCAATACGAAGCTGATGAAAACCGGTAGCCAAGTCCAATTGTGAAAAGACTCTAGCACCACTAAGTTGATCGAATAGATCATCAATCCGAGGTAAAGGATATTTATTTTTGATAGTAAGATCATTAAGCTTGCGATAGTCAACGCAAAGCCTAAGTGTACCATCGGATTTCTTCACAAAAATAGCTGAAGCTCCCCAAGGCGAGGAACTAGAGCGAATAAATTGCTTCGTTTCCAATTCAGATAATTGTTTACGCATCTCCTCGTTTTCTTTATTGGACATACGATAAGGAGGACGAGTGATAGGTTGAGCTCCCGGAGTAAGATTAATTCTGAACTCAATTGCTCGTTTAGGTGGTAATCCTAAAACGGGCTCGAATATGTCGGAAAATTCACAAACGACGTGAATAAGAGAAATAATATCACCCTCATCATCATCATCATCATCACGAGGATTTAAAGAATATAAAGATGCAACCAAAGCAGAATCTGAATCTTTAAGAATAACAGAAACCTGATTAACAGATTGAGGATGTCAAAGATGAATAGTCCGCTCAGGACATAGGATATGAGCTTCATAACGGTTAAGCCAATCCATTCCCAAAATCATTCCAAAGCCTAAGTAACGCATGACATGCAAATCGGCTCGGAAAGATAAATCACAAAAAATAATCTCGACATCTTTACACAATAAACTGATTGTTGCGGATCCACCAACCGGATTCGCAATTCTCAAAGAAGTCATTAAACACAAAACATCCAAAGAAAAAGCATCAACAAGTTCTTTTGATATAAAAGAATGGGACGCACCCGTATCAAAAAGAACTCGAATAGGATGATCACGAAACAAAATAATTCCATCTAGAATAGAATGAGAAATACCTTGGCCACGAGATGTGTTGCCAGGGGCTTGAGCAACATTTAACTTTCCCTCCTTCTTGCCCTGAAGCTTGGGGCATGAAGATATAACATGACCGGGAACTTTGCAGTAGCGACAAGAAAGAGACTTTGGGCACTTGTTCGCATAATGGTCCTTCGAACCACAATTATAGCATTCCCCACGACCAAAGGAAGAAATCTTTGCCACGGAGGTTGCTTGCTTCCCTTTCTTATTGGGATAAGGGCCTTTAAATCTGTTTGACCTCTTTCTGTTGTTGAAGTTTGGTTTGGAACCCACCACTTCAACATCATTCTCTCTATCCGCCTCTTCAAGACGAAGAGCGATATCAACGAGTTGGTCGAAAGAAACTTCTAACTTTAAAAGTAATGGCTTCTTGAGGCTTTTGTTTAAGCCATAAACGAATCTCTGGTTCTTCTTAAGAGGGGTGTTGATGTATTCAACCCCATATTTGGAAAGCGACTCGAAAGAGGCGACGTAATCAGTCACAGATGACTCACCTTGAACAAGGTCTATAAATCGTCGAGCCAATGTCACTTTTTCTGCTTCTGGTACGAATTTTAACTCGAAGCGTTCTCGGAACTTCTCCCAGGTGAGATCCGCTTCATTAATCTCAGAAATAAGAAGTTCGTACCAGTCCAATGCTCTTTCTCGGAGCATACTAGAGGCCACCTGAACTCGGTGAAGGTCAATAAGATTCATGCGCGAAAAGATGCGATCGCATGTTCTAAGCCAAGCTTGTACTTCAATAACAGTTTCGGAACCTTTGAATGGCTCCCCACCCAAATTAGTGTAATCGCTACACAAGCGTGCAAATCCCGACTTTGGGTGAGTAGGTTCCGGGTTAGCTCCAGCTGCTTGAGCATTTGTTACCAAATCAAGAAGCTGTTGAGCAGTCATAAAAACTCCATCTTGGGGTGGAGTGCTAGATGGCACGGCTCTGGGGCGGCCAGTTCTAGACATTTCTCTTCCTTAAGAAAGAAAGAAGAAGAAGAAAAGGTTATTCACCAAATTGAATATCAAGCAATCTTGATAGATAAATAAGGAATCATAAGGAAAATAGGATGAATCGGTACGAAGACTCGAATTAAACCCTAAAGCACGACTCCTAAGAAAGACTTAGGACGATGATCCTTGTTATAATATTCCATATTGTTCCGAAGTTTGGCTCCGATACCAAGCTATGACGCCCCACCTCTATACCCACGCTAGCCAAGAACATTACGGTGAATGCTGTCGACTAGCATGGAGAATAAGGCTGTTGAGGAGCGACCATCCGTGTAATTTCTTTGCGCGAGCACCGATATGTCAGATAATATAACATGCATTCTATTTCAAGAGGAAATCCGACATACCAACACAAACTCAAAGCTACTACACGGTGGCTACATAAATCCTTCGGAAACAAATATAGAAATAAACATAACACAAATCAGTCACAGACAATTCATATCACAAAGGCGGAATAAGATATGAATATTACACTAGGAAGTGTACATCAGAGTAGTGGTCTAAAAAGATCCACAATATCACAAACGAATAGTTACACGAACTACACAAAAGAATAAGTATACATTAAGGAGTCCATATCTCAAATGTATACAACAAAATAACTACTAATCTAAGTAGTTAACCCAAAAGTCAAGGAGTTAATCCCGGATGAGAAGTCAAGCAGAAGCACCTGTAACATCTCGGTCTGACCCGAGTATTATTTAATAAGAAAATAATAAACGGATCAGTCTAACTATAAATATCAGATGAAACGATATAGAATAAGAGATGTGACTAAACACATAATAATCACAATGCCAAGCTGTGATATATATATAAATATATACTTAGTTGATAATCATCAACGGATTAATCAATGTCACCAAATCTACACAAGAATCAAAGAAGTGTCATACTCTTTATTTCGTTCATCAAACCACAAATATTGACGATAATATCAATGTCAATCACCAAAGTCAAAGACGCACAAATTCCAGAAGACTACACAAGAAATCCAGAAATCACAAAAGTCAATGACACACAAATTCACCAATGCACAAATATTGATAAAACTTATCAATGGAAATCACGAAAATTGGTGAAACACAAACTCTAGGAATCTACACAAGAAATCCAGAAATCACAAAGGGGGGAAGGCCTATCACAAACGGGAGCATAAAGCTCACCAACACGTGTATCACAGACGGAACGCTAATTCCATGGTCGCTAACCATCACAAATTGAGCCGAAGCTCCACAAACGGCCCGAAGACCATGGGTTGCTACCCCATCACAAATTGAGTCAAACTCCACAAAACGGGGTTTAGTCTCCCTCGCAGACAAAGAGACATCGCACATTGCTAGTCTAAATCACAAAGATGATCGTCATGATCAGCGAGAAGTGTCGATTACAATAAGCTAGTAAATATATGAGTTTAGCTTCATGTCCCATAACCACTTGCTTAACTTAAATATTTACGAACAAACTGTAAGTCTCCACTAGAAAATTGTCACAAGAGGTTCAATCGAACAAGTCCAAGAATTAACCGACAAAGTAAACGGAAGCGTTTCATACCACTAGTTTTACTAAGCCGTTTAATTAGATTTCTCATACGAGTGAGGTAAAGGTTTGTATATACTAATAGATTGGAAAACGGTTTTATAAACGAATTTGGTATTAAAATAGTATTGAAATCGTTTGAGGAAAGAGTTTTGATATTTACTACTAGTATAGAAAACCTTTATATTTTTAAAGTGACAAATCACGAAGAAGATTGCAAGAACAATCAATCACAAAAATTCACATACGAAGACGTGAATAAAATCCAAATAAATCGATAAAGAATCCATCGAAATGGATATTCAAAAATCCCTAAAAAGAGTCATCAAAATCATAATAGATGATAACAACAAATAGGATTATCACGAATCGATTTAAATTGGAATTCCAATCCAAAAAGGCAAATTGGACTCAAACAGCAGGTTCAGTCGACTGAACAGAGAATTTCAGTCGACTGACCCTGTACATGGAAATTTTCCAGGCTCAGGAAACTTTCTGTTTCCAGTTTCAGTCAACTGTGCAGAACTTTTCAGTCGACTGAATCATGCCTGGAAGCTCTCTGGTTTCAGGTTCAGTCGACTGAACAGAGTTTTTCAGTCGACTGAATCATACCTGGGCTGTTTTTCTGCCTTATTCAAATGAAGAGCAAACTCTTCCAAAATGCAATCGGACGAACATTGGCTCTAAGGGTTTATGCCAATCGGCAACCCGGCCCTATATGCTCCTCGATGCATCACCAAAAGCATGATCAAACATCCATAAAAGGATTTTACACAAATTTGACTTAAAAACCCAAAAATTGGAATATTCACAAAACCAATCCAAATCAAGAGCAAATGCACATGAAGAAGTGTTAGGAATTCATACCCAACAACCAAAGATAATTATAGTCATAGATGTGAGATAAAAATCTCACCTTTTCACAAAATCGAACAAGAAGAAGCTTGAAAGCAAATGGAGAATCAACCTTTCTTCAATCACAACCCAAATGAGCTTGAATCTAAGCTCAAAAACAAGAACATTCCCGAAATTAGGTTTAGGAAATTTCTGAAATTGAATGGATAAAGAGTTGGAGAAGAAGAAGGAGATGCTTACCAAGGGGTTCTTCTTGAGTTTGGAGCAAGGAGATGGATTTGCAAGAGAAACTAGGGTTTTGGAATTTTAATTTCCAATCTCTCCCACCATTAACACTCTAAAAACTGAAATGAGAAGAGAATGAGGGTGAGTGGGGAAGAGTGGCTCAGATTTGAGCATAAGTTAACATAGGGTTGAGCCCAAAAACCAAACCCAAAGTAAAAAGTAGCAGAAATCAACTTTCTCCAAACATATCGAAGCTTATACTCAAAAAGGTCGCAAACGGCATTTTAAACTCAATGGGAGTGGTCCCAAGCCCTAATTCGACCGTATGCAAAAAGTAGCTTTTCGGACTAAAATCCGACTACCGATAAAATATTTAAATATAAAATCGACAAATATGCGGGTTGTTACATATATTTTTATTTATAAATATTAATCTTAGAAATATTTTATATAAACCGTTTATAATGGTTCAAAAATCTCAATTTAAATAAACCAATCCTTTTAATAATTTACAAAACGTTATTTAAAACTTATATAACTCCAAAAACATACTTAAGTACTATTTTCCAAAATTATAACTTTTATAACAATAAAAATATAATGTATATTTATTTTAACAATTCAAAATTTAATAAAATGTATACTTTCAAAAATCACTTTAAAATTCTTTTAAAATCAAAATCATTATTTTAAAACTTCAAAAATGGATCCGATGATGCAACAGCACCAAATAGTCAATCACGACATCCAAATATCATATATCGATATGATAATCAACAAACATCACAATATCTGTAATCAAACAAATACTGGTGAGGAATCCAGTTGGATCCCTCCAACCTGTTTCCCTGCATCCAAAGTTGTTAGCACAATACCAATTCCGTTCCAATATGGAATATCGCGGTATATAGGATTTATAAAATATTATCCGCTATTATGCGGCGCAATAGGGTCTCGTCCGCTATATAATGTGGGAAAATCAACTCGAAGTATATATATAATACCAATTCCAATCTAGGTGGAATTATCGCGGTATACGTTTTTAATAAATAACCTCCGCTTACTAACGGCGCATAATGTCTATTTTAACAATCAATAGATAACAATCATCATTCAAACATACAATCAAGAAATTTTAAATATAACTATTTAAAATTTAAATCGAAACAATTCGATTGAGTGAGAAGTTCTCACCTTGATTTCAATTCCGTTCCAGTGTTTTATTTCGAATAAAATTAAACACGCGTTTAATTTTACCCGAAATTCTCACTAACTCCAAATGACTCCAATCCAATTTCATAGCGTAGTGCTCGTCCAAACGAACCCAGCGCAACTTGTTTCGTGCATTTTCGACCTCGTAGCAAAAAGTTATACTTGTTTAAAGTTTACACGAATTATAAATATAATAAATTACAATATCTTTATTTATTTTTTACCCTAAACAATCAGGGCCACTCGTTCCAGCTTGATGCAATCTCAGCCATTCGCCTTTTCTTCTCCCCCTCCAGGAAAACGCGACCGATAAACCCACCCAAGCCGCCGTTTTAACCTAATCAACGCAACCACCATACTCCGTTTGACGACGATCAGAACCCATGGTTTCGAAGCCCACGCCTTGCCGCACCATCCCCAAGAACGCGCGTGAGCTCGGCCTTGGCATGGCCGTGAGTTTTTCGTGCAAACTGAAGATGAACGTGGCCCCACAGCGACCACTACGACGATCTTCAAGTCGACCCACCGTATGGATCTAAAGTACTCAACGAGTGCTACAACATTGTAGTTGAACACTTTTCGTAATTGCTTACGGATTGAGAGAGATTGAGGAGAAAAGAAATGAAAATTATGGCCGTTGATTATATTAGCCGGCGGCTAGGGTTAGAAACCCTAGTTTCTTCTTGTTTTGTGAAAAATGAGAAAATAGGGGGCTTTTATAGAAAAATAGCCAAAACACTATTCATTTTCAATTTTTCGAACTCCAAATCTCACACGGTGACCGGCGTTTATAGGGTTTATCCCACGTTCCGAACACAATGGAACGTGTTTCGAAGGCCAATTCGATCATCTGTGCGAGTCACAGCAATGAACGATCGATTTTAAATTAAATCGATTAAACGAATTTTTATGCGTTTTGGCTCGCCCCGGACAAATGGTAAATCCGATTGACACGAAAATTGAAATCTTACAATAATATCACATTACAGATTTGATGAAACTAGTTTCGTCGAAATCCGAGACTGTTTGAAAAATGACTATTTTAACTCGTCAATTAAATATTAAAATATTCAATTTTCACAAATTAACTTTTAATTCGATTCTAAAGTTCCATAACATCATTCTAACTCCAATACGATAAAATAAAATTTTACAAATCATTTTCAATCATATTAAACCCAATTTCCAATTATTTCTGTATTTTCAACCATTAAATTATCGATTTGATTATTCAATTAAATCCAATTATTCGATATAAAATTTATTCGACTGTTTAATTTCACTTATTAATATTTAAAATCAATTAAATATACAAATTTTAATTAACAGAAATTCCGGGTCGTTACACGTTCCTTAATTAATTATTAATTAACCCTTAACTTGTTACCCATTTATCACCTTTATTAATTAATTATCCTTTAATTAATTTATCACATTAATTAATTACCCTTTAATTATTAGAATAAATGATTATTCTTAATCACTTAATCATCGTTAACCATAAATTAACTAGCAATTAATTTAACTTAATCAATTACCATAATAAATTAGAAATTAATCCACCTTTAATTATTAATTTATTTATTAGCCTTTAATTCTTTAATTAATTAAGTGTTAACTGTAACTTAATTAATTCCTAATTATTTGATTAAATTAATTCCTAATCATTAATTAAAATCTTAACTTATCTAATTAATGATCTTAATTTCAAATTAATTAATCTTAATTAATTAACTTCAACCTTAATTAATTAATTGAAATCCTTAACCATTTAATTAATTAATTATCCATTTTAATTTACCTTATTAATTTAATTTATCACAAATCATTAAGTCTTTATTAAAACACTTCCTTATTAATTATAACTGCCATCCAAAACACATTTGAAGCATTTAACTTTCTACTTTCAAATTTCATTTCAAATTTAAAATTTAACATGAAAACAATTTTACATTAACAAAGTTTAAAACCATTAACAAACTTAATTGTTTTGAAAAACCTTTATTTTCAAAGTCTTTAATTACACTTTCTACTCAATTTATCAAAAAAATAATAATTTAGAAATTCCTTTAGCTAATCCAGTAAAATTTAAAACTGAAATATAACAATCCCAGGCAGACCCGAGTGAAAATCTGAGCCAACCCCCTACATACACGAGCCTTGCTTCGGTTTTTCCCACAAATTTACTCGAGTGACCCAAAACTTCCATTTTAAAAAATTTCCTAAGTTTTTTTTCTTCTACACGGTGCTTTAATATTTTACTCGAGTGATAACTCGAGCTCAAAACCTTCACGTACGATACCGACTTCGAGTCAACTCTTATTCCTGCGCGCCTGAACTCGATTTCCTTTCTTCTTCTTCCCCAAATTCATCGTCCAACGTATACACACGGATACTCATTCAGGTGCACAAACAACCCTGCTGTCACCGATGAACGTTGCGACCGCCCACGAGTCAGACTTGACCTCGACAACAAACTCCATTGTCCAGATCGATGAAATAACAGTGAACACGAATTCGAGTTGAATAGCGAAATATTGGAAACACATCCATCGAAAATTCTTCCTCGTTCCGGCGCCTCAGTACACCAGCGACCAAGAAACTTTGGTCAAACCTCCGCCGACCTCCCATGCTGCCTTTCCCCAAATCCCATACACTCCGATCATCCAGAGGCATCGCGGTGACCCTACAATTCAAGCAACCCAAAACTGATTCGAAACCCTATTCTGCCTTTACGTCGCCGCCTCGACCAATTATAAATGCTTCGAGCATTTTTCCTAGGTTCATCGATCTCTAAGCTATCATCAATACAAAGTACAACCTTAGAATCATCGGCGATCATCAGAGATCGGCGAAAATGTCAGTCTCGTTCATCTTATATTTTCTCACAATTTAATAAATTAAAAATCTTGAAATGAAATTCAAAAATGATTATTTTGAAATGCGAATATGTTCATATAATTGAAAATAGAAATTAGATCATTTGATTTTCCACTTTATGTTGATTATGACTGTAAATCTTCCAATTTTCAAAATATTTGCTCACCAATATACTTATAATTATTTTTAATTTCTGCATTACATTATTATGATCACTTTCATTTAAAGATCGAATTCTAAAATCAATCTAATGTGAGGATTTGGATTTTTTTTTAGGCTTCAAATCATGTCAGGAATAACAGAGGTATGTGCCTGTATGCAGTCCCATATATATTTATGTATATATATGATATTTAGATCCTTTCAATATATTTCACAACATCATAAATTCCATCCATCATCACAGAACATAGATAAAAAAAAATTGGTTTTAAAAGTCTGCTCACCTGTTATTGAAGAAGACAGAGAACAGATTTGGAAAACCGGGAAAATGCAGAGCTTTTGAAAACTGTTTCTAAAACTTGCATTTGATTTTGTTTTTCTGATCTTGAAGCTTAAAAGTTGCATTTGATTTCTAACTAAACTTTTGGTGAGAGGATTCCAGGTTGCAGCTTGTTGAACTTATTGCAGTTTTGTTTTTCTTTTTTTTTCGTTTTTGACTTGAGTTTGATTTCCAGATTTTTTTGATCAAGCTTTGATTTTTTTTGAACTTGCTTCAGTTTTACTGATGATTCAATTTCCAGGTTTTGATCTATTTTTTCTAAAATCTGCCTTTTGATCCCAAGTTGAAGTTTGAGAAAACATGCATTTGTTGAAGTTTTGGTTTTGCTACTGATTTTGATTTTGTTTCAGCTTTTGAATTGAAGAAGAAAATAGACAGTTTTCTTACTATCTTCTATTATGTATTTCTGATTTAAATTAAAAGAAAATTTCAACTTGCCACTTGTTAATTTAAGCCTTAATGTTTTTTTACACTTGGTCATACACGTTTTAAAACTATTTACACTTGTTAAAATGGGTACTTTTTATGATTTTAACCTTGTTTTATTTTAATTTACAACTTTGTTTACATATTTAATTTTATGTTAAAATCCCTTTATTAATAGTTTACAAATGTTGAAACAATTATTTAATACCTTCTTATGTATTATTTATACTTATACAAATTAAAATTTGTAACATTATTTTAAATTAATTCATGCATTTGCATTTAAACATTATTTTATTTGTATTTTATTTACAAATCATGTTTTAACTTAAATTATGAATTTATATCTTCACTCTATCATAATTATGTGATATGTAAATGTTCTTTTACATTTTTCATTCATGAATATACAACTATATTTTTTATATGTTCCAATGTTTTAAATCTTTTTATCAAATCTAATTTTATATTCAAATCTAATTTTACATTTTTAACTGAAATTCAAAATTTAATATATAATCAATTTGTACTTATAAATGAATAAATAATCAAATACTTTTTTTATAAATATATCTTTATATTCCATTTGATTTCAAATCAATATATTTTATTTAAAATCTCTTGATATATTTATTCATTCAAATTTTCAAATTAATTAGATTCAATATATTAACATTTGAACTTCAAATTCACATTTTCGAATTATATTTAAAATTAACATCTATAAACAACTAATATTTATTTTGAAAAACTCTATTAAATTCACAAATTAATTTCAAAAATTAATTCAATTATCAAATTAGACTGGCTAAAATCCGGGGATGTTACATTTCCATTTAGAAATCAAGATGTTAGTGTGTTGCCTTCGCCCATATAAACCTCTTAACCATAATTTCAACACCTAATGCTTGGATGCGGTAAGCTTTTCGGCCCTATGATGATAAAGCACAGCAGTGGCAAAAATGTCAAAATTCCAACTTCATAATTGCATTAACGATTTGGTATAACATTATATTTTAACACCGAAAAGGTCTCCACGTGTACACACAACCGATGGTGAAATCACTTTAGAACAAGGGGTCAACTAACCCCCTCCGAAGAAGGGAGGAGAACTTGATGTAGGGATATTGTCAACCTGGGCAAGCAAAAATAAAGTTAAGCACGAAATGTCAGTTGTTGGCTTAACTATGGAAAGAAGTTCAGGTAGACAATGATAGGTGTTAGCTCGAAAATTGGTCACTAACACCCAAATGTAAATAAAAGCACCAACTAACAGTCAATGATAACAGATGGAGTATATATAGAGAAAAATAATATGGAGAACAATTAAAATGAAAGCAGTAAAAAAACAACAAGTTTTATAGTGGTTCGGCTAATTTCGGCCTACGTCCACTCTAGAAGTTTCCTTTTTATTGATGTTCGAATCAACTATAGTTATAAAGTGGTAGACTAGCCTTAGTTTTAGGAAATAAAAAGTTAGAGAGCAGAAGAGAAGAAGAAGCCCCTCTTCTGAACTCCTACACGCTGTATTTATAGACATGTCCAGAAAGTAGTTGGGCTCTCTGAATAACCGGGGCCCATCAAGGCCGAGCGAGGTGAGGTGCACCGAGTGAGGTGAGGTGCACCGAGCGAGGTGAGGTATGCCGAACGAGGTGACCATGCCGAACATCACTCATATGTCGATCAAGGAGTTCATGCCGAACGGCATTCGTATGCCGAACGATCCATCATGCCGAACGACCCATAATGCCGAACGATCCATCGTGCTGAACGATCCACCATGCCGAACGATCTATCATTTCGAACAACCCATCATGTTGAACGATCCATCATGCCGAACGACCCATTATGCCGAACGATCCATCATGCCGAACGATCTATCATTCTGAACACCCCATCATGTCGAACGATCCATCATGCCGAACGACCCATTATGCCGAACGATCCACCATGCCGAACGATCTATCATTCCGAACGACCCATCACGTCGAACGATCCATCATGTCGAACCGTACTTCCAAAACCGAAACACCTCACCAATGCCGAGCGGCATGATCTTATCATAATGCCGAACGACTTCTAACTTCCAGACCAAACCAAATTTCCTAGACCCTAATTATAGTCGATCCATTATTGTCCAATCCAATTTCCGTCTTCCAAGCGCGTTGCGTCATCCATCCATCCCGTTGAATAACTCCATTGTACACCAACCACAACGAACGAGCAATCGATAATGTTAAATCTTTCTGTCCAAGGCCTTGCTAAAAAGGTGGGTTAACAATAGACAAGTTAGCAAATGAGGTACATGACGTGGATCAATGGAATGGACGGGCTGAAACAACAATTTTCCAAATAAAATTCGTGTTTATTCTATTTTATTGATTTTATTTTATTGAAAAAAAAATGCAAAAATTAGCTAAAAGAGAAAGAAATTTAGGATTATAAACCGTAATTTTCAAACAGTAACCAGAATATCTCGAATATAAATACTTTCAAATACACAAAACTATCCACAACAAATTTTTCCAACGCTTGTATTTTGGATATCAGGAAATATCTGCTTCGTTCTGGTTACAGACACTGATGCAGTGCAATCTGAAAACTTTGAATATTCTCAAGTTATAGGTCGCTCACGACCTAATGAAGGTCGGCCACGACCTAACGGCTCACGAGAGGAGAAACAACGACCTAACAGAGGCCTGAGTCGTTCGGGTTTTATAGGTCGTAAGGAGGAAGACTCGGTTTTAGGTCAGCTACGACCTAAGAGAAGCATTTTAGGTCGTCTACGATCTAGTGGGTATGCTGAAGGAGGAAGTTCACGACCTAAGATAAGTCGCGAAGAACGACCTAACGAGATAACACAAAAGGAAGCAAATATGGGTCGCGAACGACCTAACACGTCCCATAAGTCGCTCCAGCGACCTTATGCTGAAAGTGAGCTGAAATTAGGTCGCGAGGAGACAGGTCGCGTGAAGGAAAATAGGTCGCGTGACTCTTTGTTGCCGCTTCTTTTAGGTCGCAAGAAAATCGCTGAAGCCACTCCTTTAGGTCACTATGTGTTGTACATATGTGTGTTAGGTCGCTAACGACCTTTGTAAGTCGTAGGTCGTATACTTTTGTTTGTACTGTGTTGTAAGTCGCTGTATTGTATATATGTGAATATATGATGTTGTGATAGGTCGCTAACGACCTTACTTAGGTCGTAAGCCGCTCTGAGTTAGGTCGGTGGGTGTTTGTTAGGTCGGGGAACTGTGTTAGGTCGCATGCGACCTAGTGGTGCGTGAGTTGTAAGCCTATAAATAGGCCGATGGTGTCATTTGTAAGGGGGTTGATATTTGAATAAAATTCTCTTTTGTTAGCTTTGTGCTTTCCTACAAATTGGTAGTTGAGTGTGATCTCCTATCTCCTCTTTCGGTTAATCGAGTGCGCTCGATTCAACGATCGTAGAAGCCGATTCACGGTATCTAGTGCGCTAGATCAACGTGCGAAGAATCGTAGATCTTCTTTCTCGGCATCGTGCGCGATCAACGAGACGAAGATAGCTAGAATCCAGTATCTTTGGATCAACGGATTTGGGCCTTGCAGTATTCTCAACTCACCGATTGCTACATTCCATCAATTGAAGTTTGTTTCGATTTATCCGCTGCGCCAGTTTTTGGTATCAGAGCAGGTTTAGCCAATCATAGCTAAGCCGAGACTTGGAGCCAATTTTTGAAGTTTGAAGTTGGAGATCATTGTGTTCATCATTTGTTGCAACAAGTTTGGGGTTGCGATCCATATTCTCTTGGATCGAAAGTCGAAAGTTGCTTGAATCTGGTTGTGAGGGTTTGCGCGCCAAAGTAGAGTTTGAATTTGTGAAGCAAGCCGACCTAAGCCTTAGGTCGATCTATGTTGAGTCAAGCCGTGACTTGTTAATCAAGTGTGTAGAAGTTTGAAGAGCTTTGAAGTATTTGTTGAAGTGTTTGTGTTGATTCAATCATGCCACCTAGAAGAGCTAATCGCCATCAAAATATTGAAGCATTATATCGAAGGGAAGAGGCCGATCAAATGGAGCAACGTATGCATGAGAAGATTGATGAAGGCATTGGTAGGTTGGAAAAGTTGATGATCGATATGAGCCAGAATAGAAGGAGAAATTCACCAGAATCAAATCATGGAGGGAGTAGAGTTTCACCACAGTCGGATCGGGAAAGGAGAGAAAGTCGAGACCATAGAAGTGTTGACAGTTGTAGTAGGAGGAATGTTGATGATCGTGATCGAAGGGATGTTGGTAGCAGGAGTGGTGGTGGTAGAGATGTTGGAGGACGTGAAAGACAACGATATACATCAGACTTTGATGAGGAGTTTGACGGTGAGAGGGGAAGTATTCATTTCAGAGACCGAGATCAGGGACAACGTCAGTATCGGGTTATTGATGATGATCGACATTGGGAATCGGGAATGAAGATGGAAATTCCGGAGTTTAAAGGAGGGATGGTAGCTGAAGAATTCTTGGATTGGTTATCTAATGTGGAAGAAATTTTTGACTTTAAGGAGGTTCCGGAGAATCGAAGAGTGAATTTAGTTGCTACAAGGCTGAGGGGAAGAGCTTTAGCATGGTGGCAGCAAACTAAACTTACGAGAGAACGGATGGGGAAGTCAAAGGTTGTTGAGTGGGATAAGATGAAGAAGATGATGAGAGCTACTTACTTACCTTACAACTATCAATCGCTTATGTATCAGAGGTTGCAGAATCTGAGGCAGGGGACGAAATCAGTCAATGATTATGCAGATGAATATTACCAACTCATTGCCAGGAATGATATTATGGAAACAGAGGAGCAGCTGACTGCAAGGTTTGTTGGAGGGCTAAGGATGCAGATCCAGGATATGGTTAATATGTTTGATCCGAGATCTGTGGCGGAAGCACATCAGAAAGCGTTGGCTTGGGAAAAGCAAGGAAGGCGTGGAGGTGGTGTGTTCACTAATTCCAACAATCAAGTGAAGGGTGTCGGTGGAAGTTCTAATGTTCCTAAAACTATTGCAAAACCAGTTGTGAAGGAGGGTGAGAAGGCGAAGGTTAACAACGGGTTCAAATGTTACAATTGCCAGGAGATGGGTCATAAAAGCAATAAATGTCCGAAGCCGAAGAAGAGAACTATGATAGTTGAAGCTAAGGATGAGGAGGAAGAAGCTGAATGTTCTAATTCACCTTATGTTGAGGAGGAAGAAGAAGTGTCGGGAGACGAAGGTTGTAATCTGATGATGAGGAGGTCTTGTTTGACGCCAAAACAAGAGGATGAAGATAGTTGGTTGAGGAATAACATATTTCAATCAACTTGCACTATTCTTGGGAAAGTTTGTAAATTTGTCATTGATGTTGGGAGTTGCGATAATATTATCTCTACAGAGGCAGTGAGGAAATTGGAGTTGAAAACCGAGAAGCATCCTAAACCATACAAGTTAGCTTGGTTAAGGAAGGGTGGTGAAGTGAAAGTTGGGAGAAGAGCTCACGTGAAATTTTCTATTGGGAAGAAATACAAAGATGAAATCTGGTGCGATGTAGTGGACATGGATGTGTGTCATCTGTTGTTGGGCAGGCCATGGCAGTTTGATCGAGCAGTACAACACGATGGTCGGGCCAATAGCTATAGTTTCATGTTCGAAGGTACTAAAATCACTTTGGTTCCCAAGAAGCAACAACAGAAGGAGAGCAAGCTGGAGGAGATTGAGGAATTGAAAACTTTGTTATCTTTGAAGGAGTTTGTTAAGGAAGTTGAAGAAGGGCCTGAAGTGTTCTTGTTACTTGGGCATGAGAGCAGTAAAGAGGTTGAAATTGCCGAAGAAGCAAAGCCAGTTTTGAAAGAGTTTGAGGATGTATTTCCAGAGGAGTTGCCTAAGGAGTTACCGCCACTGAGAGACATTCAACATCAGATCGATCTTGTTCCGGGAGCAGTATTACCGCATAAACCATATTATCGAATGAGCCCGAAGGAACATGAAGAGTTGAGAAGGCAGGTGGAAGAGTTGCTTGAACAGGGACGTGTGCAGGAGAGTCTGAGTCCATGTGCTGTGCCAGCTTTATTGGTACCCAAAAAGGACGGGACGTGGAGGATGTGCACTGACAGTCGAGCATTGAACAAGATTACCGTGAGATATAGATTTCCGATGCCGAGGTTGGATGACTTGTTGGATCAGTTGAGTGGGGCAACTATCTTTTTGAAGATTGATTTGAAGAGTGGTTACCACCAGATTCGGATTAGACCTGGAGACGAATGGAAGACAGCGTTCAAGACGAGAGAGGGGTTATACGAATGGTTGGTTATGCCATTTGGTTTATCAAATGCACCTAGTACATTCATGCGGGTGATGAATCAAATCTTCAGACCATTCATTGGGAAGTTCGTGGTAGTATATTTCGATGATATTCTGATATATAGCAGGAGTATGGAGGAGCATGTTCTACATTTGAGGGAAGTGTTAATTATTCTTCGTGAGGAACAATTTTATGCTGCTACGAAGAAATGTGTGTTCATGGCAAGAAGTGTTTTATTTCTGGGGTATATTGTTTCGGAAGCAGGAATTCAAGTTGACCAGAATAAAGTGGAAGCAGTCAGGAATTGGCCACAGCCGAGGGCGATTACAGAGGTGAGAAGTTTTCATGGGCTAGCATCATTCTACCGAAGATTCATTCCGCACTTCAGTAGCGTGATGGCTCCAGTTACTGATTGCATGAAGAGGAAACAGTTTGTATGGACAGAGGAAGCGGGGGTTGCTTTTGAGAAGATCAAGGAATTGTTGACGTCTGCACCAATTCTTGTTTTACCGAATTTTCAGTTATTGTTTGAATTGCATACTGATGCATCGAAGGTCGGTATTAGAGGAGTTCTGAGTCAGAATGGGAAGCCAGTTGCTTATTTTAGTGAAAAGTTATCAGGAGCAAAGATGAGATACAGTACATATGACGTTGAATTCTATGCTGTGGTACAAGCTGTTAAGCACTGGAGGCACTATCTATTTCAGAAAGAATTTGTTCTGTACAATGATCATGAGGCATTGAAGCATTTACAGGGGCAAGACAAGATTTCAGCGAGACATGCATCATGGATTGCTTATTTACAACAGTTTACTTTTGTCGTGAAACATAAGTCAGGGGTGACGAATCGTGTAGCAGATGCATTAAGCAGGAGGAGTCATTTATTAACGACGTTGAAGGTTGAGGTGACAGGGTTTGAAATGTTGCCAGAGCTGATTGAAGAAGATCCTTACTTTGTGAAATGTGTAGAGAAAGTCAAGGAAGGAAATACCGATGAATTTGTGATGGTTGATGGATTCTTGTTCAAGGGGAATCAATTATGTATTCCAGATTGTAGTTTGAGATTGAAAATTATCAAGGAATTACACGAGGAAGGGCATGTGGGCCGTGATCGTACTTTGCAATTGATTTCACAGTCTTACTTTTGGCCGTCGATGAGGAAAGAAGTGGGAAGGTTTGTGGAGCGATGTCATGTTTGCCAAGTTTCGAAAGGAACCGCGACCAATGCTGGGTTGTATATGCCGTTGCCTGTACGGGCTAAACCATGGGTTGATGTGAGTATGGACTTTGTATTGGGATTGCCGAGAACGCAGCGTGGTAATGATTCTATATATGTAGTGGTTGACAGATTTTCTAAAATGGCACATTTTATTGCTTGCAAGAAGACGGCGGATGCTGTTCGTGTTGCTCAGTTATTTTTCAAGGAGATCTATCGACTTCATGGATTGCCAGAATCTATTGTGTCGGATAGAGATACTCGTTTTCTGAGTCACTTTTGGTTAAGTTTGTGGAAGATGGTGGGAACGAAGTTGAATTTTAGAAGTGCTTATCATCCACAAACAGACCGACAGACCGAAGTTGTTAACAGATCGTTGGGAAATTTGTTGCGATGACTTGTGAAGGACAATCTGAAGAGTTGGGACATGAAGTTATGCCAAGCTGAGTTTGCACATAATCATGCAGTGAATCGTAGCACGGGATTCAGTCCATTTCAGATTGTATATTCAAATTTACCCAGGGGACCGTTGGACTTAGCGGTGGTACCACAACCGAAGGGGACGGTTAAACGAGCTGCTGATTTTGTTGAAGGATTGACGGAATGTCATAAAATCGTTCAGGAACGATTGGAAAAGGCAAATGAGAAGTATAAACGATCTGCAGATTTGAAGCGACGAAGTGTTGAATTTAACGAAGGTGATTTGGTTTATGCAGTGTTGACAAAAGATCGCTTTCCGGTTGGAACATATAATAAATTGAAGGCGCGGAAAATTGGTCCAATTAAAATTTTGAAGAAAATCAATGAAAATGCTTATCAATTGAATTTACCAGATGATGTTCATACTTCTGATGTTTTCAGTGTCAAACATTTAATTCCGTATCGTGGAAATGAAATTGTTGTGGAAGAAGATGTTGAGAATTCGAGGTCGAATTTTTGTCAACCCGGAGAGGATGATGCAGTGCAATCTGAAAACTTTGAAAATTCTCAAGTTATAGGTCGCTCACGACCTAATGAAGGTCGGCCACGACCTAACGGCTCACGAGAGGAGAAACAACGACCTAACAAAGGCCTGAGTCGTTCGGGTTTTATAGGTCGTAAGGAGGAAGACTCGGTTTTAGGTCAGCTACGACCTAAGTGAAGCATTTTAGGTCGTCTACGATCTAGTGGGTATGCTGAAGGAGGAAGTTCACGACCTAAGATAAGTCGCGAGGAACGACCTAACGAGATAACACAAAAGGAAGCAAATATGGGTCGCGAACGACCTAACACGTCCAGTAAGTCGCTCCAGCGACCTTATGCTGAAAGTGAGCTGAAATTAGGTCGCGAGGAGACTGGTCGCGTGAAGGAAAATAGGTCGCGTGATTCTTTGTTGCCGCATCTTTTAGGTCGCGAACGACCTAACTCATATTGGTCGCAAGAATATCGCTGAAGCCACTCCTTTAGGTCACTATGTGTTGTACATATGTGTGTTAGGTCGCTAACGACCTTTGTAAATCGTAGGTCGTATACTTTTGTTTGTACTGTGTTGTAAGTCGCTGTATTGTATATATGTGAATATATGATGTTGTGATAGGTCGCTAACGACCTTACTTAGGTCGTAAGCCGCTCTGAGTTAGGTCGGTGGGTGTTTGTTAGGTCGGGGAACTGTGTTAGGTCGCATGCGACCTAGTGGTGCGTGAGTTGTAAGCCTATAAATAGGCCGATGGTGTCATTTGTAAGGGGGTTGATATTTGAATAAAATTCTCTTTTGTTAGCTTTGTGCTTTCCTACAAATTGGTAGTCGAGTGTGATCTCCTATCTTCTCTTTCGGTTAATCGAGTGCGCTCGATTCAACGATCGTAGAAGCCGATTCACGGTATCTAGTGCGCTAGATCAACGTGCGAAGAATCGTAGATCTTCTTTCTCGGCATCGTGCGCGATCAACGAGACGAAGATAGCTAGAATCCGGTATCTTTCGATCAACGGATTTGGGCCTTGCAGTATTCTCAACTCACCGATTGCTACATTCCATCAATTGAAGTTTGTTTCGATTTATCCGCTGCGCCAGACACAAAGTAGATATAACCATGCATTTTCAAATATTTGATCGCTCTGGATAAAGACAGGATATGCAAATATGGATATGCATTTTGAAATATCAGTTGATACGGATTCGGATGCAAGTTTGGATTTTCGGTTACGGGATACTAGTATAATATCCAACTCTGTTTGGATTAACAACCCTACCGATTCTCATATTCTCCAGTGACGTACGTTCCTCTTTTCATTGCTAGGTACAAATATGTTTTCAACGATGTTAACCGCACCGTGAACGATCTGCTTGAATTTATTGTGCTTAATTGTAGAGCTAACACATCATTGACTACTACTTAGTTGTAGATCAATAGTTATAACCCATGAGTATACCTTACATTTATAAGTTGAGCTACAAGAATAATTGTATTGATTTCAGAACTATATGCATAGCAGAAGCAAACGATAAACTATAATAGCTACATACATCTTCCATGCCAACAGCATTAGTTGATCACCCAGCAGCAGTGGTCAGATGAAACTAAATTAAAAATAGAACAATAAAAAAAAATTATAATTAGAAATTATAATACATACAGTCAACACGTTTTTTTACAACCAATTGTTATGTCCAATTGAAACCATGTTATTGGTACTTTTTCATTGTTCAGAGCATAAAGGTATCAGTAATCGTTGTACAGATAAAATCGAGGACATGAATATTGGAGATGCTGCTGCGAATTCGTATCATGGATACAATGTAAGTAACTAAAATCAAAAAAATATGGTGTACTGACATGTCCATATAAAACACGTAATGGAGAAAGTTATGAATGTCAAATGTTTGCAGGATGATGTAAATATGATGAAGGAGATTGGAGTTGATTCATACCGTTTCTCAATCTCCTAGTCAAGAATTTTGCCAGGTTAAAACCAATCCACTTTATTTTAAGTGAACCTGCAAAACTGAACAATAAAAATGATGTTTATTTAACCAAAAAAAGAAAAAGAAAAAAGAACACAAATTTGAAGCTCATGTGTCACAGCAGCTACACAAAGTTCTAATTTGACTTAGTTAAATGTTGATCTGTTAAAACAGATTGCACCTTAAAATGAGGAATAAATCAAGAAGGAATAATGTATTTCAACAATCTTATAAACAAGCTAATAAAGAATGGTGAGTGCTAGAAAATGTAAGTATGGCTCAAAATAGATATTTAATTCACATACTCTAGGTATAACGCCATATGTTACACTCTTCCATTGGGAGGTCCCACAAGCTTTGGAAGATGAATACAGCGGTTTACTTTGCAGAAAGATCGTGTAAGAATTTAATTCACATGGAGCACATTAACTTATCTTAATCTCCGTTGTTATATAGTTCTCATTTAGAGTAGTACAAGAAAAGAAAAATGAACCTGTTTCATATACTTCATTAAAATATACCCATCAACCTTTAACTAAAGATCATAGATTCAACACAGTGCTACAAAGTAAGATGTGTTGTATTATTTTTCTTCACCAAGGATGATTTCATAGACTATGGACAAATTTTCTTCTGAGAATTTGGGGATAGTGTCAAAGATTGGATTACACTGAACGAGCCATGATCATTCAGTACCTTAGGCTATTCATTTGGTGTGCGTACAACTTTCCTGAATGTCCTTTTGGAACTTTTCTCACTGAACCTTACACTGTTGCTCACTCCCAGGCAATTTTTCTCTAAGTTAAAGAATTATATTCTCGACTAGAAGTTGATACATCAATACGTAACCAAGAGTCCGTTTGGCAACAAACTTCTTAAAAAGAGTCTCAACTAGTAACTGTTAGGTAGTTTTAAATGTTTAAGTTATAGGTAGAAGTGTGTGGATGTGATTTGGATTTTAAGTTAAAATTTAAAAAAAATAACTTGGTCAAAACTACTCATGAAATTTGTTCATAACTTCAAAATAAAAAAATGGTTGCTTCTCACATTTTTACTTCCAAATGACTTTTGTAAACTACTTACAAGAAGTTGTCAAACAATAAAATTGGATTAAATTACTTAAAAGTAGTTTTGATAACTTATAAGTAGGTGTCAAACATGCGTTAAATAAAATAATTAAATAAAATAATCTTGCTTTTATTTTTAACTTTTGGAAATGATGTGCTACAAGGGATCAATAAATGGGAGATGTTGTTAGAGATCCTTCGAATTAAGATATTAAAGTCTCACATTGGAAAAAATAAAAGAGTTGTAGATATTTATATATCATTTCTCATCAATCAATATTGGCTCTTCAAGTTAGATAATTTTGTACGAATGGGAGGACCTATATAACCATACTTTAACATACACGTGTCACCCGCTCGTATCAAGTCGAGTCCAATAAGACGGGACCGTATTAAATTTTTCTTGAACAAAAATAAACACTTTTCTGTTTAAATTTAATTGCAAAATAACTGTTGCTGAGTTTCCAACAAACATGACTATTGCAAATAGCGTTGCAAATAACTGCTTGGTTCAAACGTACAGACACGACATTTCGAAGAGGCACGACTATTGCAGAAGAAGACTACAAAATGGGAGAATGCTGATTACATTCTCACTCCTTTTTCCAATCATCTTCTTCCTCTTTGTTATGTTCTTAAAATCAACCAAATCTCATACCACAGAGTTATCATACTCATCACAATCTCGTACAAAACATCATCTGTTGTATCTTAGAAGACTCAAAAATTCTTAAGGAAATTGTTAGGCAAACCTCTCAGACGAAATTTCCTACGATCGGTTAGATCGTTTTGTTTATACTATTTCTGCATTGCATTGTCTTTTGTTGTATAAATTCATGTTCTCTTTTCTACACATTGTTATCACTGCACTCTTATAATTGTATTTGTGCATCTTTGTGCACAAAATATGTGCATCTGTGAGCATTGATTATCACTATTTATTACTGTTTCTGTAATTAAAGACTTACATCTTAAGGCTTTTTAGTTTTTACTGAAACAGAAATGGCAACAATTGAGTTATCAGCAAAAACTGCTGCTCACAATAGAGCTGATCCAATTCAAAAGAAATGGTGATGATTTTCAAACTTGGCAAAATCAAATGTTGTTCTATCTAACCACGCTAGGTCTGCAAAGATATCTCGAAGAGGAAAAACATGTGCCAAAATTAGACAAAACAAAAGAAACACGCAAAGATGTGTTTCAAGCTGTTGATGCATGGAAAGATTCAGATTTTCTATGCAAGAATTACATTCTAAACTGTCTGAACAAGATGTTGTATAAAGTGTATCAGTCTCATCAGACAACAAAGGCTCTCTAGGATGCACTAGCCGTAAAATACAAGACATGGAATGTCAGTCTGAAGAAATTCATTGTAGACAAATTAATGGACAAGAATATGATAAACTCCAAACCTTTGACTACTCAACTGCATGAACTACAAATTAGATTGAATCAGAAGGCCATAAAGTTGAAGACTCATTATTGGTTGAAGAAATAACAGGAAAGCTGCCTCCATCATGGAGATACTACCTCAACTATATGAAGCATAAAAAGAAGAAGATTTCTTTACAATACCTCGTCATTAGATTGAAGATAGATGCAGGAAACCGCAGGATTACACAACAAAGAATGAGCAGGCATTTGTTACAGAATGGTCAAAAAAGAATGGACAATTCAACAAAAACAAAAGGAAGAATTTCTCACAGAAGAGGGAAGCGCCAGAAAAGAAATTCAACGAAAATAAGCAGTCCAAGAAATTTAATGGCAACTATTGGGTTTGTGGCAAGACAAGACACACCGCTAAAGCGACAAACACAAGAAGGAGAACAATTTAGAGGAAAATATGATGGACAACATGGAAGTGGATGAGTCCAACTTTTCTAGAGTTGTATCAGAATGCAATTTGGTTCAGAATCCTACACAATGGTGGCTTTGACACATGTGCTGCTCGACATGTATGTTCTGATAAATCCATGTTTTTCACTTACAACAAACTCGATCAGAGAGAAAAATTCTACATGGATAATTCTGCAGTTTACATGATTGAGGTCACCTCTGAAAAAACTGTTACATTGAATGATGTGCTTCGTGTTACAGACATCCGTAAAAACCTAATCTCTGAATCTGTACCGTCAAAGAAGGAATTCTGAATGGTATTTGAGTCAGACAAGATGGTTCTGTCTGAGGCTGAAATTTATATAGAAATATGATATTTATGTAATGGCATGTTTAAGACGAATGTAGCCGTAGTTGGTGAAAATAATATGTATTCTGATTATGAAATAAAAAAAATTGAAGTTTATTATTTGGTTGTACATGAAACTTTATTACGATATAAAAGATTAAGACACATAAATTTTCGAAAAATGAAAATTTTTGCAAACCTTCGATTAATTCCAAAATTTCAAGTAGATAAAAATACAGATGTGAGACATATGTAAAAGCAAAATGGTCAAAAAACCATCATACTATTAATGGGAGTACTGAACCATTGAAAATGGTTCATACTGACTTATCTGATTTCAAATCATTGCCTACTAGAAGTGGAAAAAAAATTGTTTTATCATATTCATTGATGATTATACATGGTATTGCTATGTATATCTTTTTTATAAAATACAAAGCTGCAGTAGTAAATCAACTTAGCAAAAAGATCAAGGTATTGAGATCAGATCGAGATGGAAAATATGAATCATTGTGCAGAAAGTGGAATTGTTCATCAAAGAACAGCCTCGTATTCACCACAGCAAAAAGACATTGCTGAGAGAAAGAATAGAACGCTAAAAAACATGGTTAACACTTGGCCTACCAACGAACTTGCGGGGGGAAGCTCTAAATATGTTTAATCACATACTAAATAATGTTTCACACAACAAAACGGGAACAATTCCACATGAGTTATGGAAAGGACACCTACCATTTTTCAAATACCTCAAAGTGTTGGGGTGCTTGGCAAAACTTTCAGTTCCCCCTTCCAAGAAAGTCAAACTTGGACCAAAAACTATTGAGTGTTACAATCTAGAACCCGCCGAAAATTGTAGCGCATATAGATTTTTAGTCTTCAAGTCTGATATAAATGACATCAGTATAAATGCAATCATGAAGTCAGGAGATGCATCATTTTGGAACATGTGTTTCCGCACAAAAAATAATCGAACATTCATCCCTAGAAAGACAAGAGAGGAAAGGGATAAAGTACACGAATATGAAACTCATCTTGAAAAGGATGAAATTGAACCAAGAAAAAGCATAAGGGCAAAAACTTCCAAGTCTTTTGGCTTAGAATTCTTAACCTACATGTTAGAACATCAACCTCAAACTTATAAAGAGACAATGTCATCTTTAGAATCTTCATGTTGCAAAAAAACAATTAAAAGTGAGATTGATTCTATTCTAAGAAATAAAACTTGAGAATTAATTGACCTTCCACCTGGAATAAAACCAATTGGTTGTAAATGTACCTTCAAGAAGAAGATGAAACCAAATGGCAGAATCAAAAAATATAAAGCCAGATTGGTAACCAAAGGATATCGCCAAAAATAAGATATAGACTTCTTTGATACTTGTTCCTCGGTTACACGAATAACGTCTATAAGAATGCTAATAGCGATTGCATCCATCTATAATCTAGAAATTCATCAAATAGATGTAAAAATAGCATTATTAAATGGAGATCTCGATGAGGTGATTTACATGGAGCAATCTGAATGTTTTATTTTCAAGGAAAACGAGAACAAATTCTGTAGATTAATCAAATCATTACACAGACTCAAACAAGCTCCGAAACAATGGCACGAAAAGTTTGATAGTGTCACGATGAAAAATAATTTTCGTATAAATGAGTGTCAAAATGTGTTTGTAACAAGCAAGTTGGACAATCAAATGTGATGATTTGTCTATATATGGACGATATGCTAATCTTGGTCCCAACATTAAAGTTATAGAGACGATAAAGAAAATGTTAATCAACAATTTCGATATAAAAGATTTAGGAGTTGCAAATGTTATTTTGGGAATTAAAATAATAAAAATATATAATGGAATTGAATTATCTCAGTCACACTATAGAAGATGTGATTGAAAAATTCCAAAATTATGGTATCAAAGGGGTAAGAACACCCTTTAATCCATCAGAAGTACTGCACAAAAACACCAATGAGAGGGTAATGCCACTGGAATAATCTCGTGTAATAGGATTTTTAATATATTTTATAAATTGCACAAGACCTGATATTGCGTATGCAGTAGGTCGACTAAACAGACATACAAGTTACCTAGGGAAAGAATATAGGAAAGCATTAATGAGAGTGTTGAGATATTTGAAGAATACCATAAATTTTTCGTTACATTATGCAATGTATTCTGTCGTCTTAGAAGGATATAGTGACGCAAACTAGATTTCAGATTCAGATGAATCCAAATCAACAAGTGGTTATGTCTTTACCCTCGCTGGAGCAGCAATGTCATGGAGATTTACTAAACAAACATGCATAACTCGATCCACTATGGAATCTGAGTTCATCGCATTGGATAAAGCATGTGAAAAAGCATAACGCTTCGTCAATTTTTAGAGGATATTCCATTTTGACCCAAACCTTTAACGGTTATCTGTGCTTACTGCGATAATCAATCAGCGTTAAGTAGAGCGAAAAACTTTGTGCGTAATGAAAAATCACGACGCATTCGTCGATGTCGTAACATAGTTAGGAAGTTACTCTCAAATGGAACTATTTTCATTGATTATGTAAGAACTATGATAACCTAATGAATCCATTTACTAAACATTTATCAAGAGAAATAATTGACTGCACATCGAGGGTAATGAGTTTAAAAGGCTAAACCAAAAAGAGTTACCTTATATGAAAACATATCCTATCGACTGGAGATCTCATGGACTACGATCAATAGGCAAATCAGTTCCGAGTAATTGAAGAAGTTATTCATTTGTTTGGACTTAGTCCTGTTCCATTGTTATGGTGCACAATAAAATGCATACCTACAGAAGTATTAAAACGGTTAAGCTGTGTTTTTAATGATGTCTATAAAAGTGGAGTATAAGTAGGATACTCTTTATGGAAATGTGATCCGAGTCGGCTCCATGAGAATTTTAAGGCTTAAATTCTCTGAATACACGCACAGAATCAAGTTTTGTTCAGGACCAAATGAATACAACCAATAGATTGGATGTGGAAGAAAACAATGCTTTGTAAAACTTATTGTCCAGTTATACATCAACGGCTGATGGTTCAAGATGAAATAATTCACCGATTAGCCAAGTATATCCGGTAAGTTTTAACTAGAAAAAGTTTAAAGTGAAATATCTACTTATCCTCAATATAGCATTTTTTCATATGTGATATATGAAATCCATGCATCCGTGAGCACTAATTATCGTTGTTTGTTACTATTTTTGTAATTAAGAACTTACAGATAGAATTCATAATAACTTATATAAAATTATGCTTTAAATAGAATCCAGGGGTTATAGGTGTCATAAGTTGAAGTGGACAGAAACGACTCAATCTTTTCAAGAGTTTATCGGTCCACCGGATTCTTCTGAGTATAGTTCAAAAAAAATTATGCATTATTTAAAATATGCAAGCTTGTTCTCACATGTTGAACCTTTTTATTTTAAGCCTGAACAAAGAGGAGAGATCGGAATCAGTCTATTTCGCATGTGGTATAAGCCATATTCAGATTCAATAGCAGATAAAGGAGCAGCGCTGACGGCAATGGAATTTGTGCTTGGATGGTCAGTCCGCAATAAAGAAGTAAAGAACGCTTGTAATCATATATTTCTTAAAATTCATACTAAAATTATTGTGTGGACTTTAGGTATATGGAGCCAATAATGAATGGAGAATATCCAGCCTGTATGAGAGATTTGATCAGAGAAAGGCTTCCGGAATTCACTAAGGAGGAATCAGAGTTGATAAAAGGATCATACGATTTTGTGGGACTTAATTACTACACATCAAGATACGCAAAAGATGAACCAAATTCTACGCCTAATCTTAGCATCAGTGGCTCCAAACTGAATCAATTATGTATTGTTCAATAGTTTGAGTGTTTTTACTTTGTAATATCTACTGTGATTCAAACAAAGCGTAAAACATGTGAAAATCAAATGCTGTTGAATATTGATTCTAATTTGAGGAAACATACACCATAGAGAAATGACCATTTCGTTTTTACTAACTATTTCATTTGTACTGCGTAGATGCTCATTTTGATTCCTCTTTTGTTTCAAACTAGTCATTTATTTTCACAAAGAATAGATATGTTGTACCAGTTGGTGATTTGGTAAATACAACAACCTCTATTACTAGATCAACTATGTCAAATCTTAAGGCCCGCTTGGTTCGAAAACGAGTTTTGTATCTTCCGTTTTCAGTTGAATGTTAAAATGCAAGAAAGATGTAAAATTGCACGAAAGTTGAAAAGGGGTGATAACGGTCAATTAAGATAATGGTTTTAGCATATAAATGGAAAACAACTTTTTCTTCTTTTTCGCATTTTGAATAATACCAGAAAGTATTTTCTTCCCTCATCTCCTCCTCTTTGTTGTAATGATTAGGATTACCGTCTCTTTCTTACTCTTCCACCGCACACATCAAAAACGCAAAACTTAAAACACGTATTTTGAAGCCAAACAGGTCCAAATTTTTTGAACAACTGATCCCCTTTTACTTAATTTGATTTCTACATACTTTGCAGCAAGTTTCCAGATAACAAAAATTATAGCACATCCTATTATAGATAAGAATTGTTAGTATGCTAGACTGAATAAGAAATAACAAAAAAATAGATTGCTCCCTTGTATTTGAATTTTATAGGAACTGCTCATCCTGATTACGAACATATGCTATCAAAGGAAGAAGCAACCTCAGATACACAGAGGGTTGATTACATGACTCTTCATCTTGCTTACTACTAGCTTCTATAGAGTAATTTAATACTGCATGCACGAATTTAACCAAAAAACAAAGAACGTTTTACCACAAAATATATCCATCTCAAGATAAAAGCAATGATTTGGGATAAAAAGAGAAGAGTTACTTATGTTAATATTATCTTATATGCAGGGAGGGTGTTAAAGTGGAAGGATAACTTTGCATGGGCTTAACTACATCGACTACAAAAATGATCCTACACAAATCCCAAAAAATCGATCGGGTGGTACAATGCATTTCTTGAATCATAAATTCTGGAGCAGCTTGTATTGATGATCGCCATTTATATATTATGGTTGTATTTTCCATTTTCAATGTTGTGCATCTTCTTGTAAATGCCAATGTATCCTATATTCCAAATTTGCACGAAAATTGGTCACAAACACCCAATAGCCGTTGAAAGCACCTGTTCACAATCACAAGTCACGGATAACAAATTTGTAGATAACCAAAATGATGAACATTCAACTGAAACAACAGAAAACAAGTAAACGACACAGGTTTTATAGTGGTTCGGCGATCTTTCCTACGTCCACTTTGAAGTTTTCTTTCTTTATTGATGTTCTCTTGATGATTACAGTTGGTTACAACAAGCTATAATTGATGATAGCTCTAAAACTTGAATGCAACAGCGATGATAAGGTGTAGAATTGAATCTGGTAGAGTCTTGGCGTTTTAGAATTCCGATCCCCTTTTCTGAATGACTTGGGGCTTTATTTATAGGTGTAGGAGGCTGATATTTCGCCTAAATTTAGGGAGACCACTTTTGGCACGTGAAGGGGCCCACATGCCCGGCCTCAGGAAATTTGGGCCCACTTTGGGATCGATTCAAACTCCCTTCGAATCGATCAAGAAATCATCCAATCGAGATGAAATTTGGTGTGGACATTTTTCAACATGTAAGCAAACTCCTGTAAAAATTTCATGGCATTAGGACTTGTAGATCTCGAGTTATGACCGATTCAAGATTACATTTCCGGTTAATGTGCTCCGTTCGAATCGACCCCCTTCGAATCGATACGGTCGAATCGATGGCTTTGCGCGTGGTGTTGTTGACGTGGCGCGCTTTCTTCGTATCGATCCGCCTTTCACTCTGAGGTGACTGGGTCGAATCCACGATTTTCGTCACCCTCGAGCTAATGGATTCGAAGGCCTTGTCCACAAAGGGATTCAAATGGATGCTCGTTCATATCCATCACGGTGAGCCTTGGTCGATCGATACGAAGCTTTTGTAGTAAGATGGATTCGAACTTACTGTCATTCGTGGAGTTGAAGTAGGGGTGTCTTGGATGGATGCGAAGGTCAGAAACACCTATGGATTCGAAGCAGGGGGAACATGATGGATTTGATCATGTGTTACGGTGATGGATTCGAAGCAGGGGGAACATGATGGATTCGAACATGTGTTACGGCGATGGATTCGAAGCAGAGGGGAACTTGATGGATTCAAACATGTGTTACAGCGATGGATTCGAAGCAAACATATGTTGATGGATTCGATCAGGAGCTCTGCCCATGGATTCGAACTCTGGGCCATTTCCTCCAACTTGCACCGATGAAAACTTGAGCGTACGAACTCGGATTGACTTGAGATTTGGAACGTTGGCTTTTGTGGCCTTGCTTGTCATGTTCTATCGATCGTGGCCCGATCTGGGCTCGGTCAAAATTCATCGATATTCATAGTGAAGCAGTGTATAACCAATTTTGAGGTGAACTATCTTCGGTTTTCCGATCAATCTTTTGGTATCACGGCCTTCCGAAAAGGCGGGATAACATTCCAATATTATAAGAAAGCAATTAATTTCCATTTCTGATAAGAGAACAATTAAATTATCTTCTTATATTTTTAGTTTAGTGAAAATGTTCTAGTTTTTAACCGATTATCTCATGTTTCAATTAATTTCCTTTTGTGATAAAACTTACCAAAAAAGAGGGAAATGAATATAAATAACAGATATATGATCACTTTTTATGACTTTATGTAATGAATTAACCTCAGTATGAAAGAATAAATGAATAGTAACGTAAAGATAATAACTTGAATGAGAACTTTAAGTTACAAGGACTTTAATGTAACATGATTGAAGAGAGACAAGAAAATAAATTTTGTATACCTCACTATCGTTTAATACATACACACACACAATATATGTGTGTCTATGTGTATGTGTGTGTGTTAGTGTGTGTGTTAGTGCGTGTGTGCACACACATGTATGTGGATATTGATTACAAAAAATTTAGTTAAGTATTTATTTGAAGAAATTTTGAATTCAATATCTCATGTTTCACGCATTTGACCAGATAAATAGTTTATAGATTTAATTTCAAATATTCATTGAGATTGTGATAAACAAATTATCTGAAACTAAAAGTGTGAAGCAATCGATCAATATATTTCATGCACAATAAAACTTTGTAACAAATATCAAAATGTTCATTTATAATGAAAGCATAACACATTGAAAATTTAATAGACGAACTAATAGATAATATGCAAATGTGTTTTTTATTTTCATAAAATTTTGATTTTTGAAGAAAAGCTATGTGTTGAAAATAAATTAATTTTAGAGAATTAGAAGGTAAAATTGTTAGAAATATAAATTATAGAAATTTACTTTAACGTATCTTTAAAGAATTAAGCATAAACTTGAAAATCATTATAATCAGTCAGAGATTATCAAATTTTTATAGTGTACAGTTATTTAATAGATGCACACTCTACTCTTAGTGCGTGTTTTGGGAACCATGTAGCAGGGAACTCTGTATATTCTCCACATGAATCATGATAATTTCATGAGAAACAATAAAATTCTCAAATTCTATATCATCATGATCACCAAAGTATGTTCAAAAAAAATTTGTGTATGTCATGAAACCATATTTTAGTTCATATGCATTTCTTATTGTTTTTCAATGATGGAAAACTATAAAATATGCACTAAAATCAAAATCAAGTGCAAAAAGTTTACATAGACTTAAAATGATTGGGAACAAAAAAAAATTAAGCTAAGTTTGAAGTATTTAAATTGTTAGATAATAACAATATAATCGAAAGCAATAAATGAAAATAATAAATAATAAGTGAAAAGGTTGTAAATTATTTTTAGACAACGGTGTTATTGGGAATATGCTACAAAAAGCAATCAGCATTTCAAAAAAGCAAAAAATTATGGCTGAATCATTTTAGTGAATGGAAGTGATCAATCAAAATCACTTTTCTAAAACAAACAGTTTGTATACCGCTGATCACTTATTCCAATCAGCATTCAAACTTTTTTCACCCAATCAAACAAAGTCACAATTTCTTATGTAAAACCTGAAGTTTAATAGTTTTTTTTATCGAACATACGTTTTGGTTTGGTATTATTTCGGTCGCTACTAAACCGAAACGAAACAATAAGAATCTCGGTGTTTCGGTCGAAACCACAAACTTTAATATCGAGTTTGAATTTCAAATTCAAAAGGTAAAAAGGTACAAATAAAAATAAAGCAAGAACTGGGAGTCTTAGTGAGAAAACATTGCACCAAAATTATTCGAAGCTGTCAATTTTAAAATGGATGGTGGATATTTGCTTTTTTATAATTTAGAATTAGTTAAATCAATTGGTTCAACCCCACAATGATTTTAGAATAATATCAATACTCATTTTGATAAATTTTCTCTTATATGAATAAGACCTGATTAAGCTTATTGTTTTATTGTTGATGATTCACGTTATCTTTGATTTGATGGTGCCATAGTTATGAAAGATGCGCTACAGCGGACGCCATGGCACAAGGTGCGGCGTTTGCACCTTTCTTTCACATGGCGCGACACACATGAAAAGCACGACGAATGGAGCTTATGGCGAATAGTGCAGGCCGCAAAAACGGTGCGCCTTTTTACAATTTTATTGTTTTTCAACTTCTTTTTTATTTTATTTTTTTAATTTTCACAATCCAAACTAATCTCCAACAATAGATGAATGTATTATATAATTTTTTATACAATGATACGATTAAACTTCGAACTAATCTTCTAAAAACTTAGAATGATGGACAATTGGTATCAAGATCCGCAATTTCAAACCAAACCGATCCAAACGTGACTTGAATCTGAAGGATCCCAGATCATATCTAATTGATGAAAAATAACATGAAGAACTGATTCAACTCGAAAGATTAGACAAAAGTGCAAAAAAGTATAAATATTTTTAGTGTTTTACCCAATTGGAGTCAAACCGATCCAATCCGATCCGAATCAAACCTCGGGTCATGTTAAAGATTTAAAATGTACTAGTTAGACTCGACAAAACCTAACTCAAAAAAATCGAGACAAGCAGAGTGCGGTCCAGATACTACCCAGTGGATCTAATTCCATCGTTGAGCAGAACAAATAATCTCATCGCATTCTCCAAATTAATTTCAAACGAACTTCGAACTATTTGTTCTAGTTATCGTTGCACTGAACAAATAGTCCCGAATGGATGTTTTTTAGTCTTCAATGAACTTCGAACTATCTGTTCCCATTACGGTTGCACCGAATAAATTTTCAATCGACATGAGAATGTTGCGGCTGGGGACCCCTCTCAAATAGAGGATATCGTTTTGTGGCGAATTGAAGAAATGAATTGGAATAGGGTTTGAGTTAAAGAAAGAAGAAGGTATTTTTACATAAAAGCCCACAATTTGCTTCCATGATTTTATGTTCTGGTGTTTTTGAAGGAAAAATAGGCAACAGAGCCTGCATTCTTCTATTTCTGATATGACTAACCAGGGGCAACTCCAGCCTTTACTTAAGGGATCAAAATTTGAGTGTGTTAGTTTCAATATACGTTTTGAGGAAAATTTTCTTTATAGCTACTTCATTAATTAAATAAAAAATAGCACTTTTGTATTAATTGTTTTACAGGAGTCACGTGCTCCTTCTAAACATTGATCTTTTGATTAGAACGAAAACCTTCTTACTTATATTGTTTTGTTTTCTAAGAAATAAGTTAATGTTATTCAATTTTTTCACAAGTAAGAAGACAAACTACTCAATTTATCTAACCTACTCATGTCCGGTCCAGGCCGACTAAGTATAAGTCAGCTCGCAAAACAACCACGGCTATATCGACTAAGTTTTTATGTATAATGATAATTTGAATCTAACCCTGACCCGTGTCAGATCTTCCACACAACTGCAGGTCTAAGCCTTCTGTCGATGGAGCCCCCACGCCCAGCAATGCAGGATCAGCTCATCGGTCAGGACAAGGCGCAAGCCTAGCACGATCGATCTCTCATTAGTCGACCGACTCTTTCCGACCCGTTTACAACCCATCCATGGACCAACCCGCTTACTCAACCAACTCTCTCTCTCTCTCTCAGCTATCTTCTTGTCCGCATAGCTTGAGACCATCTCAAGCTTGACCCATCATCAATCCAGCTCTAGTACCGCCGCCTACGACCTACGCTCTGTCTTGTCTAACCCGGCTCGGCATGACCTTTGCTCTCACCAGTTCTTCATCCTCCTTATGGTCTCATCAAACTAGCTCCGTGCCATCCCGCTATTAGCCATGCGGGACCAAAACGACAAGAGGTACAACTAAATGTACGTGTTTCCAACAATAAGCATGTTCTATTTTCTACAAGTATAGTGCAAGTATAAGAACATTTATTGCAAAGCATAGCAAAGCACACCTCTGGCATAGTTATACTGTAGACCTTCATCTCAGCCACACATTCATTTCTTTCGTCAATCGTCTCTCATTAAGTTCATCAGCCAGATCAATGGCTAGATGCACGTCACGCCTGTTTTGCAGTATGATCTTAGTCGTCTAAGCGTTATTTTGTGACACTGCATAATTTTACGAAATTAAATAATTACGTTGAAAAGGTAAAATCATAGTTTCATATAAATGAAAATAATAAATTTTTACAAGAGTTGGAATAAGGCTCGGGACTTACTCCATTGCATTCGAGTTATCGTTTATAGTCAAAAAACACATGTAACATGCTGATCGTGATTAAACGGACTAGAAATTAAAAGAAGTCAAACTCGATGGATTTTTGTAATATATTAATTTCGAGATTTTAGCCTAAATTAGAATTATTTCATCCTATAAATAGAAATGAAAACCTATTCTCTGATCACACTTTAGCCTAACCTCTAATCTCCATTTTCTTTTTTATCTTTCTCTAAACTAAATCAATTCTAAATCCACCAAATCAAATCTAAATTCAAAGAATAAATATATGGTATCGATCATTGCGAAGAAAGCTGAGATGGAGAAAATAATAAACTCACAATTTTTTTCATTAGGAATTGGAGGTAGGACATGGTGTAAAGAGGTGAAGAAAGGTTAAATAAAAAATATATGTATACATATAAAATGAAACTCATGTTTGAGAAGATGTAGTTTTAGGAAAAAGATGAAGAAAATAAACGAAAATGAAGAAACAACAAAAATGACGAAAGAAATGTGGTATGTATTAAATAATGATGAAGGAATGCACGGACAAGATGTGCACTACCAATGAGCCTATGAAATTCAAATTTTAAACTTATGTCTCATCTTTATTACTTCCATTAACTTCCATAAACTCACAGTTACACCAATTTAATTTTATGTTAACACACGATAAATGAAAATAAATTCTCTACACCAATTTGTGTAATAAATTAAGGCAATATACAACATTAAGAACCTTTCGTTTCTCTCTTTGTGATTAGATTGGGAATTTAAACAAACATGTTAACGTTTTGATTAAACATTTTACTAGGAATGCATTAATATACATTAAACACATAGGACATCATAAATTAGGTAATATAAACAGGTACATAATACACACACATCTTTATCTGCACTTATAGTTCACATTCATAAATAAAACGTATGTTACTAGTCCACATAAGGAGGCTATGAACGTAAGAGTAAATTAGAAGAAGATGGAAAGACAAATTATGTTGCAATTAAAATCCAATTAAATCTAAGTGAAAAGGAAATAGTCAAATGTCAATCTATTTTACCCTTTAATAATCTCTTATTAACATTTAGTTTAAAACTACCAGTATGTTAAGCATGTCGGTTGGACGTATGCAAAGGAAACTGAGAGCTAATTTTTGCCGTGTGCAATGAAAATTGTGAGCTAATTTATTTATTGTGTAATAATGACAATATGCAGAGATAATATAGGACAAAAATAGATATGTGACTTAACTTCTTTTCATTGTGAAATAGTACGAACAAATACAAACAAAACTCATTGCCAAATTTTTGGATATCAATTTGGTTTCTGCGAAATATGTTATGAGAGAAATATATTGTCTAGATTTACACTCATAAGCTTGAAATAAAAGCGTGAACTAATTTTTTTCAACTTATTTTAAATACTATGGATATTTATAAATTTATATAAAACAAAGGTTATAAAATCAACATACACTCATCATTCAATTTGTCCACATGCACTACTATCTAGACACTCAGTCTTCAAGATACCCAGCTTATTATCCTGCACCTAATCCTCACTCAGTTATTGCCTACAGCTCTTTGTTGCTGCCCACATTCAATTATATCAAGACTCCCAGCAACTGTCCACATGCAGTCTTACTAAGCACTCATGCGTGCAATCCTATTCAGCTACCAACTACAGCACTCTTTTAGCTTCATCACTCCAACAATACTGCACATCAACTCTTATGCTTCATTGTATTTGGTTTTCCAACATAGCTCAGCTGCCATAGTGCATAACGGATCCCTCTTGCCATCCTTTCACTCTATTTGATTGTATCAATTTCTATTTGCTGATTCAGCTTTTCATTCTTTATAAAATATTTTTATTCTGTCTACTCTAGTTTGTTCATCATCAGAGTGATGATCTCGTACATTTGTAATATCTAATTCTCATAAACTCTTGTATGGACTTTGGTTAGTAAACGTGAGTGCTCCCCTGGCAATCTTGATCGATTTTGTTTCGAGTCTGCAAAAAGAATTAGCTCTCAATATGTCAATCTCAGTGGTTCTTCGAATAGGTATGGTTCTCTACACCTACAAAGAATGTTGTGCTGAAAGAAACCTACACCTGTAAGGAGAGAAGGGTACTAATGCTTAGATTAATGTACAACATATCGATGCAGGGAGTTCTGAGTGCAAAAAGAACATCAATTTACTTCTAATATTTGCAGCTAGTTGAATTTTTGAACAGAAAAGGGAAATAAGATCAGAAGAAATACCTACCTTTAGAGTTCTATGCTTTTGCTAAACAATTTTTAGCTCCTTCAATGCAGACTCTTGCTCATCCTACATATGAATAATAATTAGCATGGACATGTCATGTGATTTTATATATATATATACATACACACACACACACACACACACACACATATATATATATATATATGTCAATTGAAATTACCAAACCTGTTACAAACTTTACGGTGAATTATCCACTATCAGTATGGTAAGAGGAAAAAAGTACGTAGAGCTTGATTTCAAAATCCTTTGGTTTTACTCAATTGATTATGATGGTACTGTGAAATTTATTTTATATATAACATTTAGCTTATTATCAACGACCAAACCACATCACGTAAAATTTTTAGTTCCAAACACCAGTTAAACATAGATATTCAAAAATTTAGTACAAACAAGCTATTAAGCACAAAATCCATCACTTCAGTTTTCTTATTGTATTCAACGTAGGCAGGCAGCTTAACTTGACGCTTCTTCGTAACCTATCTTTGTTTTAGCACATCTTTCTTCTTCCATTCTAAAATCCATAAGAAAAAAGGTCAGCGGTTACATAATAATGAAAGAAAAGACATTAACTTACATTCCCAAATGGGAAATATTATGATCCGTACCTATATATATATATATATATATATATATATATATATATATATATATGATGGAAAGTAACACTTTAACAATTCACATGTATTTAATCCCACCTTAAGTTTTTCATCACTTTCAACAATGACAATACGTTGAGAAAAAAAAGCACACTTAATTTTAGAAAGTAATCCGGTCAAACATAAATCAATAATAGAATAGATATGAAATTATTTTCCCTACGTATACTGATTGATTGGAATTTGAATACATCCACATATTTCGAAACAGTTGGTAATGCTAATTCGGCATACAAACTCACATACAAACATCTAGAAAAAAGAAAAGACAAAGTCTAAACACAAAATAGGAGATAAAATCAGTTAAAGGCCAACTCACATCAGCTTACGGAGCTCAGCAACCACAACGGACAAACTGATAAACAACAACTTTTTTTTGGCAATCAAAATCTTAAGTTTTTCATCACTTTCAACAATAACAATACGTGGAGAAAAAAAAGCACACTTAATTTTAGAAAGTAATCCAAGTCAACCTTAATCAATAATCGAATAGATATAAAATTATTTGCCCTACATATACTGATTGATTGGAATTTGAATACATCCACATATTTCGAAACAGTTGGTAATGCTAATTCGACATACAAACTCACATACAAACATCTAGAAAATAGAAAAGACAAAGGCCTAAACATAAAATAGGAGATAAAATCAGTTAAAGGCCAACTCACATCAGCTTACAGAGCTTAGCAACAACAACGGACAAACTGATAAACATCAACTTTTTTTTGGCAATAAAAAACTTTTAGCAAAAAATTTCATCACTTTATATGTGTAGAACAGTATATTATCTACACTAACTAACAAAATTTTATCAATACCATTATCACTAAAGTTTTGAAGCTTACAAAGACGAAAAAAAATTGAAAGTGAATTCAATACCTCTATGGGTGCAGCGACGGGGATGAAGAGTTGAAATCTGGCTCCCAATTCCACAGAAAAAGCAAGCAAGTAGCCTGAGACAATAATGGGCGAACAGAAATTCAACATAAACGTGCATAATTTGAGAAATCCTAATTTTGATGTGGAGTTAGCATCCTGCGTTGGGAAGGAAGGAGGCGAATTCCAGAGAAAAAGCAAAAGGAAGGAAGCGAAATCCAGAGAAAAAGCAAGCTAACCCTAATTTTGAAATGGAGTTAACATTTTGCGTTGGGGAGGAAGGAGGCGAATTCCAGAGAAAAAGCAAGCAGCTAGCATTTGGGAAGGAAGGAGGCGAATTCGAGAGAAAAAGCAAGCAGCCAGCATAAAGGTACCGAAATCAACAATTTAGAACAGTGAAAATAACGTGGATCCTTGCGTTGGGGAGGAAGGAGGTGAACCGCAATGGATAAAAGTGAGATATTGTTTCGTACTCTGGCAGAGAGGAAGGAGGGGAACTGCAAATAGAACGTGCATCGTAGAAATTACACAAACGTCCTTATCACGGCAGAAAACGCAGAAGGTTATTATGGGTATTTCAAAAGCTTCATTTGAGGGTATTCTCATTATATAGAGATATATATTAAATTTATAAAAAAAATTCAAAACATGCACAATAAATTAAAAAACACGCGCCGTTTGCCGTACCATGCATCATAGCTCCAAGGAGGCTTTGCGCATTTTTGCGCCATGTGCCATTAATAACTATGGATGCTGCTTTGGGTGTGTAAAATCAAACGGATGACAGCATTATTAAGCTTAAAATATGTCACCAAGCTCTATACATCTTCATATTGGAGTCTACATTGAAAGTTTCATCTAGCAAGCTATTCATTTTAACACTTAGAAATCAATTTGGTTACTTCAAACAGATTTCTACTATTTTTTAAAGTCAAGTGCAATATTATGCCGTAAATTACAGGATTTGGTTGGTAACATAATGGAGAAACAATCTCCCAGGCTGTTGATGAGTGAAAGTATATGCATATTCATTCGTAGATGCTCCCTCTACCAAACCAATCGATATAAACATGTTTTGTATAAATAATATCTTTAATCAACTCTAATAGAAGAATATATATTTTGCTCTAATGAGGAACAAACAATACATAGTGATCTAGTTTGATGCTGATTATTTCATCATACAGCTTTCATCCACTTTGATTTTAATAGAGTTAGGCCTAACCTGTTTGAATAGTGGCCAATTACAAATTGGTACCGCAGCCTTTATAGCTCAGTGATAGAGTGCCAGTCTTGTAAACTGGAGGTCCGTAGTTCGATCCTGCGTGAGGGCAAAAATCTTCTCATTATTACTCTTTTCAATTCTTGACGGACCAAAAAGGCAGTACAATGAGAATGTTGCGGCTGGGGATCCCTTTCAGATAGAGGATATCTTTTTGCGGCGAAATGAATTGGAATAGGGTTCAGTTAAAGAAAGAAGAAGGTATTTTTACATAAAAGCCCACCATTTGCTTCCATGATTTTATATTCTGGTGTTTTTGAAGGAAAAATAGGCGACAGAGCCTGCATTCTTCTGTTTCTGATATGACTGTAACCAGGGGAAACTCCAGCCTTTACTTAATGGATCAAAATTTGTGTGTGTTAGTTTCAATATACATTTTGAGGAAAATTTGCTTTATAGCTACTTGATTAATAAAATAAAAAATAGTACTTTTGTATTAATTGTTTTACAGGAGTCGCGTGCTCCTTCTAAACATTGAGCTTTTGATTAGAATGAGAACCTTCTTACTTCTATTGTTTTGTTTTCTTAGAAATAAGTTAATGTTATTCAATTTTTTCACAAGTAAGAAGATAAACTACTCAATTTATCTAACCTACTCATGTCAGGTCCAGGCCGACTGAGTATAAGTCAGCTCGCAAAACAACCACGGCTATATCGACTAAGTTTTTACGTATGATGATAATTTGAATCTAACCCTGACCCGTGTCAGATCTTCTACGCAACTGCAGGTCCTAAGCCTTCTGTCGATGGAGCCCCCACGCCCAGCAACGCAGGATCAGCTCATCGGTCAGGACAAGGCGCAAGCCTAAATCGATACATCTCTCATTGGTCGACCGACTCTTTCCGACCCGTTTTCAACCCATCCATGGACCAACCCGCTTACTCAACCAACTCTCTCTCTCTCAGCTATCTTCAGTCTGTATAGCTTAAGACCATCTCAAGCTTGACCCGTCATCAATCTAGCTCTAGTACCGCCACCTACGACCTACGCTCCGTCTCGTCTAACCCGTCTCGGCATGCCCTTTACTCTCACCAGTTCTTCATCCTCCTTATGGTCTCCGTAAACCAGCTTCGCGCCATCCCGTTATGTAGGCATGCGGGACCAAAACGATAAGAGGTACAACTAAATGTACATGTTTCCAACAATAAGCATGTTCCATTTTCTACAAGTATAGTGCAAGTACAAGCACATTTATTGCAAAGCATAGCAAAGCGCACCTCTGGTACAGTTATACTGTAGACCTTCATCTCAGCCACACATTCATTTCTTTCATCAATCGTCTCTCATTAAGTTCTTCAGCCAGATCAATGGCTAGGTGCAAGTCACACCTGTTTTGCAGTATGATCTTTGTCGTCTAAGCATTAATTTTGTGACACCGCATAATTTTACGAAATTAAATAATTACGTTGAAAATGTAAAATCATAGTTTCATATAAATGGAAAATAATAAATTTTTACAAGAGTTGAAATAAGGCTTCGGGACTTACTCCATTGCATCCGAATTGTCGTTTATAGTTAAAAAACACATGTAACATGTTGATTGTGATTAAACGGGCTAGAAATTAAAAGAAGTCAAACTCGGTGGATTTTTGTAATATATTAATTTCGAGATTTTAGTCTAAATTAGAATTATTTCATGCTATAAATAGAAATGAAAACCTAGTCTCTGATCACACTTTAGCCTAACCTCTAATCTCCATTTTCTTTTTTATCTGTCTCTAAACTAAATCAATTCTAAATCCACCAAATCAAATCTAAATCAAAAGAATAAATATATGGTATCGATCATTGCGAAGAAAGATGATATGGAGAAAAACAATGAACTCATAATTTTTTAAATTAGGAATTGAAGGTAGGACATGGTGTAAAGAGGTGAAGAAAGGTTAAATAAAAAATAGATGTATACATATAAAATGAAACTCACGTTTGAGAAGATGTAGTTTCAGGAGAAGGATGAAGAAAATAAGCGAAAGTGAAGAAACAACAAAAATAACGAAAGAAATATGGTATGTATTAAATAATAATAAAGGAATGCACGGACCAGATGTACACTACCAATGAACCTATGAAATTCAAAATTTAAACTTATGTCTCATCTTTATTACTTCCCTTAACTTCTATAAACCCACAGTTACACCAGTTTAATTTTATGTTAACACACAATAAATGAAAATATATTCTCTACACCAATTTGTGTAATAAATTAAGGCAATATACAACATTAAGAACCTTTCATTTCTCTCTTTGTGATTAGATTGGGAATTTAAACAAACATGTTAACGTTTTGATTAAACATTTTACTAGGAATGCATTAATATACATTAAACAAATATGACATCATAAATTAGGTAATGTAAACAGGTGGTTTAAAAACCCATATAACTACCTTTTATAACTTGTATAATCTTTTACATCATCCATAGAATTTAATTTCAAATTTTGAATTCAAATTTTAAATCAAATTTCAAAACTAAATTAAGTTATTTAAAAATAACTTTTATCTTTGAAATTCCTTTTCAAAAGTCTTTTCAAATTCAACCCAATTCCATTTCCAAAATTATTTGAATTTAAAAAATTCAAATTCAAAACTATTTTAAAAATCTGTGGCTTAACCGATTTTCACGTGCAATCCATATTTGTGTGTGTAGGTGTGGTCCAGGGGTTTTACACACAATAGTGCAACAACAATCATCACATCACAGATTAAAGTGCAGCAATATCGATAAGCGGTATAAGCTATAACGCTTATCTTCATTCACAGATTCATAGATAAAGTAATTTATCAATCACAAGGATTCATTAATATGATTCGATGTGGGTTTCGGATAACCAACTGAAATCCGACTCCCTGTCGCATCGAATTTCAAATGCCGTTTTACGGTCAAGGGTATTTACACCGAAAGCATATCACAGATCAATACACAGCATATTTCACATCACAGAACATTACAGTCTAGAGATAACAATTAATGCAAGACAATACAATTATTCACAAGCAAGCATATTTTCTAATTCAAATTTTTAATTAATTTAATTAATCAAAATTAAATTAATTACTTAAGAATAAATCAACTTACCTTGCTTAACCAACCATTCATTAATTAATTAATCACAATCATTTAATTAATTAATCACTTCTTAATCAACCTCATTATCAATTAATTAATCTCTACTTAATTAATTAATTAATTTTTAATTGTTAGTTAATAACTCTAATTATTCATTATCAAAACTTGATTAAATAAAATTTAATCAATCCTTAATTAATTATTAATTAACCCTTAATTTATTACCCCTTTATCACCTTTATTAATTAATTATTCTTTAATTAATTTATCACATTAATTAATTACCCTTTAATTATTAAAATAAATGATTATTCTTAATCACTTAATCATCATTAACCACAAATTAACTAGCAATTAATTTACCTTGATTAATTACCTTAATAAATTAGAAATTAATCCACCTTTAATTATTAATTTATTTATTAGCCTTTAATTATTTGATTAATTAAGTGTTAACTGTAACTTAATTAATTCCTAATTATTTGATTAAATTAATTCCTAATCATTAATTAAAATCTTAACTTATCTAATTAATGATCTTAATTTCAAAATAATTAATCTTAATTAATTAACTTCAACCTTAATTAATTAATTCAAATCCTTAACCATTTAATTAATTAATTAATTATCCATTTTAATTTACCTTATTAACTTAATTTATCATAAATCATTAAGTCTTTATTAAAACATTTCCTTATTAATGATAATTTCCATCCAAAACACATTTGAAACATTTAACTTTCTACTTTCAAATTTCATTTCAAATTTAAAATTTAACATGAAAACAATTTTACTTTAATAAAGTTTAAAACCATTTACAAACTTAACTGTTTTGAAAACCCTTTATTTTCAAAGTCTTTAATTACACTTTCTACTCAATTTATCAAAAAAAGAATAAATCAGAAATTCCTTTTGCTACTCCAGTAAAATTTAAAACTGAAATATAACAATCCCGGGCAGACCCGAGTGAAAACTCGAGCCAATCCCCCACATACATGAGCCTTGCTTCGGTTTTTCCCACAAATTTACTCGAGTGACCCAAAACTTCCATTTTAAAAAAATTCCTAAGTTTTTTTTTCTTCTACACGGTGCTTTAATATTTTACTCGAGTGATAACTCGAGCTCGAAACCCTCACTTACGATACCTACTTCGAGTCAACTCTTATTCTTGCGCGCCTGAACTCGATTTCCTTTCTTCTTCTTCCCCAAATTCATCGTCCAACGTATACACACGGATACTCATTCACATGCATAAACAACCCTGCCGTCACCGATGAACGTTGCGACCGCCCACGTGTCATACTTGACCTCGACAACAAACTCCACTGCCCAGATCGATGGAACAACAGTGAACACGAATTCGAGTTGAACAGCGAAATACTGGAAACAAATCCATCAAAAATTCTTCCTCGTTCCGGCGCCTCAGTTCACCAGCGACCAATAAACTTTGGTAACACCTCCGCCGACCTCCCATGCTGCCTTTCCCCAAATCCCATACACTCCGATCATCCAGAGGCATCGCGATCATCCTACAAATTCAAGCAACCCAAAACTGATTCGAAACCCTATTCCACCTCTACGTCGCCGCCTCGACCAATTATAAATGCTTCGAGCATTTTTCCTAGGTTCATCGATCTCTAAGCTATCATCGATGCAAAGTACAATCCTAGAATCATCGGCAATCATCAGAGATCGGCGAAAATATCAATCTCGTTCATCTTATATTTTCTCACAATTTAATAAATTAAAAATCTTGAAATGATATTCAAAAATCATTATTTTGAAATGCGAATATGTTCATATAATTGAAAATAGAAATTAGATCATTTGATTTTCCATTTTATGTTGATCATGACTGTAAATCTTCCAATTTTATATTTGCTCACCAATATACTTATAATTATTTTTAATTTCTTCATTACATTATTATGATCACTTTCATTTAAAGATCGAATTCTAAAATCAATCTAATGTGAGGATTTGGATTTTTTTTTTCAGGCTTCAAACCATGTCAGGTATAACAGAGGTATGTGCCTGTATGCAGTCCTATATATATTTATGTATATATATGATATTTAGATCCATTCAACATATTTCACAACATCATAAATTCCATCCATCATCACAGAACATAGATAAAAAAAATTGGTTTTAAAAGTCTGCTCACCTGTTATTGAAGAAGACAGAGAACAGATTTGGAAAACTTGGAAAATGCAGAGCTTTTGAAAACTGTTTCTAAAACTTGCATTTGATTTTGTTTTTCTGATCTTGAAGCTTAAAAGTTGCATTTGATTTCTGATTAAACTTTTGGTGAGAGGATTCCAGGTTGCAGCTTGTTGAACTGATTGCAGTTTTTTTTTTCTTTTCTGTTTTGACTTGAGTTTGATTTCCAGATTTTTTTTGATCAAGCTTTGATTTTTTTTGAACTTTCTTCGGTTTTGCTGATGATTCAATTTCTAGGTTTTGATCTGTTTTTTCTAAAATCTTCTTTTTGATCCCAGGTTGAAGTTTGAGAAAACATGCATTTGTTGAAGTTTTGGTTTTGCTACTGATTTTGATTTTTTTTCAGCTTTTGAATTGAAGAAGAAAATAGGAAGTTTTCTTACTATCTTCTATTATGTATTTCTGATTTGAATTAAAAGAAAATTTCAACTTGCCACTTGTTAATTTAAGCCTTAATGCTTTTTTACACTTGGTCATACATGTTTAAAAACTATTTACACTTGTTAAAATGGGTACTTTTTATGTTTTTAATCTTGTTTTATTTTAATTTACAACTTTGTTTACATATTTAAATTTATGTTAAAATCCCTTTATTAATAGTTTACAAATGTTGAAACAATTATTTAATAACTTCTTATGTATTATTTATACATACACAAATTAAAAATTTTAACCTTATTTTAAATTAATTCATGCATTTGCATTTAACTTTATTTTATTTTTATTTTATTTACAAATCATGTTTTAACTTAAATTATGAATTTATATCTTCACTCTATCATAATTATGTGATATGTAAATGTTCTTTTACATTTTTCATTCATGAATATACAACTATATTTTTTATATGTTCCAATGTTTTAAATATTTTTATCAAATCTAATTTTATATTCAAATCTAATTTTACATTTTTAATTGAAATTCAAAATTTAATATATAATCAATTTGTACTTATAAATGAATAAATAATCAAATACTTTTTTTATAAATATATCTTTATATTCCATTTGATTTCAAATCAATAAATTTTATTTACAATCTCTTGATATATTTATTCATTCAAATTTTCAAATTAATTAGATTCCAATATATTAACATTTGAACTTCAAATTCACATTTTTGAATTATATTTAAAATTAACATCTATAAACAACTAATATTTATTTTGAAAAACTCTATTGAATTCACAAATTAATTTCAAAAATTAATTCAATTATCAAATTAGACTGGCTAAAATCCGGGGATGTTACAGATTCCCCCCCCCCCTTAGAAAATTTCGTCCTTGAAATTTGAAAGTAGGGAGACAACAAGGAATGAATTCACAAAGATAGAGAGACAGTTTCCATATCAAACTGGGTATCTATTCTGCATTTGGCTTACCAAATTAGAATATCACTAATGGATACAAGAACGAATCAAGATACTCGGGTCACTAAATCTACAAATATATAGAGGTATTGATTAGTTCGAAAGATAACTAACCACTCGTAGAATATATTTGGACCCAACAGAATAAACAGATATATGGATGCAATCCAAAACTTTTAGTTTAAACAACCAAAATATACCTATCAACCATAGCAACCAAAGCAAACAATTCATCCAAACAAACAATTCTGACCCATCTGGAGTTTGTGTCCCATGAAAATATATCAAAGTTTCTTCCTAGAGCTGCCAGGAATCATCAAAGAATTGAAAAGACGAATCAAAAGAGATTGATAGAGAAAGTTATTTTCCGCTATTCCAGGGTATCGACCATTTGTAGTCGTACTCCCTTGTCCCCTATCTCGTCCTCTACTCGCACTCATACTCACTATCAGTGGATAGTAAGAGAATTTACTGAGGCATTCGAACGGATATCTTAGGGATATACTCATTCTAGGGTATACTTCACCCTATCTCTAATGAGCAACATAATGTGTTATACTCCTGAGCTAAAGTTTCAACCTTCAGCTCTGATACCAATTGCGACGACCATGACTCGACCTTCGAAAATCGGCACCGAATACAGCACTCGTATTCAAATGCCGCAGATCCAAACGTCGAATCAGGTTCGCCGGAGCTTATAACACAATTAAGTAAAACAACACAGCGGAATAAAAAGAAATGAATATCATATATAATTCCAATGAATACAATATCCAAGTATGGAACAACACTGATACAATATGATACAGAATATCAGAGACAATAAAGAATAGCGGAAAAACAAAATGAATAAGCAGCGGAACTAAAACTCCAAACAGCAACTGCAACTCAAATCCAATGCTCCAAAGCCAACTCCAAACTCACAAGCACGAACCACCATCTCGCTTCACCAAGCTAAGCAAGACTGGTCCGTCGTCCTAACCAGATACTTCAATATCCAAAGTCTTCAAAGAATACCAAAGAGAAAACTGAAAGCTACTGAACCGATATCTACTATCTGAAAAACCCAACTCTAGACTGCTCGTATGGAAAATAATAGGCACCCAGAGTTTAGGAAGGAACAATAAACTCCGGGTCAGCCATGGGACTGGTGTGAGAAAACAAAAACATTTGGTCTTTTAAAACAAACAAAAGAATTTAAAACATTGAAAATCCGCAATGCATTTTGGAAAATGAAACTACCATAAGGACTCCCGCCACACATACAATGCAAATGCAGACTTGGAGGAGATTTCTCCTTATGATAGTCAAATATGCTTGATATGCAAAAACCATTTGATATTATTATTAGTGCATAGTAGAAAACATTTCGAAAGTATAATATTAATCTTAACCAGCATCGGTACCATTATATTATGCCAGCTATAGCTACCTCCTGGGGAGGCAGGTTATACAATTGCAATCGTAAAGGATTCGTATTGTTTCTTTGGATTTCCAACAAATGGTCAGGCTAAGGAACTTCCTGGGCCACATGGGTACACCTCTGGAGGGACGCCCCGAGAACCTAACCGGATCTCTGCCAACACAAGGTTGGGTTACCACTATAACTAGGTAACTACTACACGAGTATGTCATCCCCCGGTCGTAACCAACCTTTATCCCGGGATTCGCCAACAACCACAAACTAATAAATTTGCCGCAACCACATAGGTTAAATATCTAGGCTCCATACCATGATACCACCTCTATCCAGAAGGAAATGAACATACCCTCAGGGGGCGCTACCCCCAAATAACCTTGCCGCATTCTTCCTGTTTCGACCATTCCGGGTTGTGAAGTTCGACGAAGTCTCGTCCACAAAGCTACGTTTTTCACAAAAGTGATGCTTTGATCAATAAATGATCAGCAACACTTCGTATGCCACATTACCAATTTGGGAATGTATCACTGGTAACCATCAACTATATAACCTCTGAGCTCGTACGTCTCAGAGAAGGGTGTTAAGCTAAGAGAATAAATCTCCGCCACCAAACAGAAATGTATTTGATAGAAACCGGCTTTACATCTTAGAGTGTAACGTCAGACACACATCCATACAAGTCCGTTCCGGGTTCGAACAGAACCGAAGGCACTTCCGAAGAAGCCCTTGGAAATCCGGATAATCCCTAATCACGTCCAGACTCCCCATCACAAAGGGCGATCAAATCTCTATACCGGGGACCAGTCGGTGCAGAGACATTCGACGGGTTATCCTTTCGTTTTCGAAAAATATCAGGTCTTCACCACCGATCTTCAAATGCTATCCATATACGTCGTATCATTATTCGAAATAGGTTATATGACACAAAGGTCCTCTTTCGGCTAAACCGAATAGTTAGCGTAATATTTAAATTCATATGGATAATAGGATTTCAGTTAAAGTCACAACTTTAAAACCCAAAACTTTTCTTTCAAATGGTTAAACAAATTACCATTTATAAATCTTTTAAACAAAAGATTCATCTTCAAGACCCCTTTTCAATTTAAACAAGGTTCACGAATCTTTTAAACAAAGATTCATTCATAGCTTTTCAAAACCATTTCATTTCAAATTTGATTAACTCATCCGGTCTTTAAATCAAAGACTCTTTTCATAGCTTTCGAAACAGTTCCCGTTTCAATATAAAAGATATACCATTCAAAATCTTCTTCAATTTCAAATTAGGGTTCAACTATCGTTTACAAAATTCAATTATAGCGTCCAAAATCATTCCATTTCAAATTTGAAATCTTTTCAACATAATTGGGAAATTCTTTTCTTAAATAGAAGCTATTATTATTTGAAATTCCTCGTTTCCGTTTCGGAAAACCCGATTTTATTTGCACGAGTTAAATCCTTTTAAATATAAAACTGGGTTAAATTTAAATTCTAACAACCATATTTTTAAAATGGTTTAAAAACCCATATAACTACCTTTTATAACTTGTATAATCTATTACATCATCCATAGAATTTAATTTCAAATTTTGAATTCAAATTTTAAATCAAATTTCAAAACTAAATTAAGTTATTTAAAAATAACTTTTATTTTTGAAATTCCTTTCCAAAAGTCTTTTCAGATTCAACCCAAATCCATTTCCAAAATTATTTGAATTTAAAAAATTCAAATTCAAAACTATTTTAAAAATCTGTGACTTAACCGATTTTCACGTGCAATCCACATTTGTGTGTTTGTAGGTGTGGTCCAGGGGTTTTACACACAATAGTGCAACAACAATCATCACATCACAGATTAAAATGCAGCATATCGATAAAGGGCATAAGCTATAACGCTTATCTTGATTCACAGATTCATAGATAAAGTAATTTATCAATCACAAGGATTCATTAATATGATTCGATGTGGGTTTCGGATAACCAACTGAAATCCGACTCCCTGTCGCATCGAATTTCAAATGTCATTTTACGGTCAAGGGTATTTACACCGAAAGCATATCACAGATATCATAGATCAATACACAGCATATTTCACATCACAGAATATTACAGTCCAGAGATAACAATTAATGCAAGACAATACAATTATTCACAAGCAAGCATATTTTCTAATTCAAATTTTTAATTAATTTAATTAATCCAAATTAAATTAATTACTTAAGAATAAATCAACTTACCTTGCTTAACCAACCATTAATTAATTAATTAATCACAATCATTTAATTAATTAGTCACTTCTTAATCGACCTCATTATCAATTAATTAATCTCTATTTAATTAATTAATTATTTTTTAGTTATTAGTTAATAACTCTGATTATTCATTATTAAAACTTGATTAAATAAAATTTAATCATTCTGTGAGGAACCGGTTCTTCGACTTACGAAAACCGACATCAATATGTCCACTGTATCAATTGCCGAACCGAACCCTTAGGGTTTAAGAAAAAGAAAGAGGTAGAAGAAGAGAGAGAAAAATGGAACAGAACAATATCATAATCTCACAATCGCAGCGGAACAACATATAATAGATAAATGAATAATCTTTAAACAAAGAACTATATCAGTTATTACATTACATCATATTACTTTACATTACATCATATTATATTACATTACATCATCAGAGTGTACAAAAAAAACAACAAACAGAGGAAAAGAAATACTATATACTAGTGAATACGCCATGTCATCCAGCTTGCCTCCAGCAACTCCTGAATTCCAGAATATCCTGATAGCCTAACTCTAGACTGCCCATGTGGAAATTGGTGGGCACCCAGAGTTTAGGAAGGAAAATAATAAACTCTGAGTCAGTCATGTGACTGGTGTGAGAACTAAAACAGTTTATCTATAAAACAAAGAATAGGATAATTTTAAAATAGATTCACAATGCTTTTTAGAAAATGAGACTACCATAAGGCCTCCCGCATGCACACACAATGCAAACGCAGAATCGGAGGAGATTTCTCCTTATGATAGTCAAAGATGCTTGATATGCATTAAAAAGAAACATTTGATATTATTACTAGTGCGTAGTGTAGAAAACATTTCGAAAGTAAAGATATAAATCTTAGCCAGCATAGGCATTCCGCACTTATGCCTACTATAGCTACCATCCAAATAGTGGGGCGCCAACATAAGTGAATGATAGGTTCTACAACTAAAACCGTACAAGATCGTATTGTTTCTTTGGATTTCCAACAAATGGTCAGACCAAGGAACTTCCCATTTCCACATGGATACGCCTCTGGAAAGACGACCCGAGAACCTAACCGGATCTCTGCCAACACAAGGCCGGGTTACCCCTAACTGGGTAACTACTGACACGAATATGTCATTCCCCGATCGTAACCGATGTATATCCAAGGATCCTCGATTTCCAACAACCACAAAGCAATAAATTTGCAGAACAACATAGGTTAAGTATCTGGGCTCCATACCATGATACCACCTCTATCCAGAAGGAATGACATACACTAAAGGGGCGCTACCCCCCAATAACCTTGCCGCATCCTTCCTGTTTTGACCATTTCCGGAGTGTGAGGTTCGACGAAGTTTCGTCTACAAAGCCACGCTTTATACAAAAGCTGTGCTTTGATCATCAAATGCTCAACAGCACTTTGTATGCCACATTACCAATTTGGGAATGTATCACTATTAACCATCAACTGCATAACCTCTAGGGTGTTAAGCTAAGAGAATAAATTCTCCGCCACCAACGGAAATATATTTGATAGGAACCAGCTTTACATCTCAAATTGTAACGTCAGACACACATCCATACAAGTCCGTTCCGGGATCGAACGGAGCCGAAGGCACTTACAAAGAAGTCCTTGCAATCCGGATATTCACTAATCACGAGCGAACTTCCCATCACAAAGGGTAATAAATTTCTATATCGGAGATCAGCCGATACAGAAACATTCGACGGTAATCCTTCCGTTTTCACAAATATCCGGTCTTCAATTCGGTCATCAAATGCAATCCATAACGACATATAACATATTCGGAATGGGTTATACGACCCCAAGGTCCTTTCCCGGCTAACCCGAATAGTGAGCGCTTATTCAAAAATAAGTGTAGCATTCAAATTCAAGCAATCACAACAAATACCTATTTAAAGGTAAATATTGATAGTCGGTTATTTAACTATCAATAGGCATGCTCAACATCACCAGATTCCAAATAATTTTCCAAATTATTTATTTTCCAAAAATATCTTTACAATATATATAATTTCCACACTTCAAAAAATAAATCAATATTTATTTTTAAACAAATTCCCTTTCTTTTATAAATTTCATAGTGAATTTACATTTCCAAAATATCTACGAGTATACGATTTTCAAATCGATTTCTAATATTCATTTTCAATTTATCTTTAAAAGATGTAATCTCAAACATTTCACTTCACATTGGAAAACATTTCCATACTTATCTAATAATAAGAAATTCACAAATCCATTTATTTTCAACACTTGGAAAATATTCAATATACTTAAATCGAAATTAAGTATATATTTCATTCTTTAAAGAAAATGTGTGCTTAAACACATTTATTTGAGTCAAAACGAATGTTGCGTAAAAAATCGTTACGACGACCCAAAATCACTAGTATAGGGATTCGAAATTTAGATAGATATATAAATCCCAATACCATATAAAAAACATTTCCTTTCAGAAATCATTTACTATAACAACAGTGTTATAGTCCACCATTTCCTTATTTCTCGAAAACGTCTATTTCAACAATGAATGTTGAAATCTATGTGTTCGATACTTAATGCATTTTAAAACAACTTCAAATCGTTTTAATTCTATTTAAAATATCACTTCCCCAAAACACTTTAATATATTATTCACTATCCTAAAATCGTGAATATTCTTCGTTAACCAAATTCAACATTTTTCTACACATTTTGTTTAAAGGATTATCCACCGTCCAAAATCGTGAATATATCTCCTTTAAAAATCTAAAATAATTGACTTATCAAAATAAGTCGGTTTCGGATTTATTAAACAATGTTTATAAATCCCCATTTATATTTTTATAAGGACTTCAATTTATAAGATTTAAAAATCTTACTACTTATAAAATTCCATTTATAACCTCATTTTCAGCATTAACAGAACTTCTTTTATAATTCCATTTATTTCGATTTATAAAATATATATTTTATAAATCTCATCTATAAACCATTTATACTTATTCGAAAATATCAAGTAAAATGCCAAAATCCGATTTATAAGTAAATTTCTTCTAAATGTTTTATTTTACAAAAATCTATTCATTTTATAATTTCACAATTCATAAATCTATAAATTTTATTCACTTGTGAAATCCATTTATACTTCATTTTAACACTTATAAAAACTCGTTTTATAATTCCTATATTTTTATTTATAAATATTAATCTTAGAAATCTTTTATATAAACCGTTTATAATGGTTCAAAAATCTCAATTTAAATAAACCAATCCTTTTAATAATTTGCAAAACGTTATTTAAAACTTATATAACTCCAAAAACATACTTAAGTACTATTTTCCAAAAATATAACTTTTATAACAATAAAATTATAATGTATATTTATTTTAACAATTCAAAATTTAATAAAACGTATACTTTCAAAAATCACTTTAAAATTCTTTTAAAATCAAAATCATTATTTTAAAACTTCAAAAATGGATCCGATGATGCAACAGCACCAAATAGTCAATCACGACATCCAAATATCATATATCGATATGATAATCAACAAACATCACAATATCTGTAATCAAATAAATACTGGTGAGGAATCCAGTTGGATCCCTCCAACCTGTTTCCCTGCATCCAAAGATGTTAGCACAATACCAATTCCGTTCCAATACGGAATATCGCGGTATATAGGATTTATAAAATATTATCCGCTATTATGCGGCGCAATAGGGTCTCGTCCGCTATATAATGTGGGAAAATCAACTCGAAGTATATATATAATACCAATTCCAATCTAGGTGGAATTATCGCGGTATACGTTTTTAATAAATAACCTCCGCTTACTAACGGCGCATAATGTCTATTTTAACAATCAATAGATAATAATCATCATTCAAACATACAATTAAGAAATTTTAAATATAACTATTTAAAATTTAAATCGAAACAATTCGATTGAGTGAGAAGTTCTCACCTTGATTTTAATTCCGTTCCAGTGTTTTATTTCGAATAAAATTAAACACGCATTTAATTTTACCCGAAATTCTCACTAACTCCAAATGACTCCAATCCAATTTCATAGCGTAGTGCTCGTCCAAACGAACCCAACGCAACTTGTTTCGTGCATTTTCGACCTCGTAGCAAAAAGTTATACTTGTTTAAAGTTTACACGAATTATAAATATAATAAATTACAATTTCTTTATTTATTTTTTACCCTAAACAATCAGGGCCGCTCGTTCCAGCTTGATGCAATCTCAGCCGTTCGCCTTTTCTTCTCCCCCTTCAGGAAAACGCGACCGACAAACCAACCCAAGCCGCCGTTTTAACCTAATCAACGCAACCACCATACTCCGTTTGACGACGATCAGAACCCATGGTTTCGAAGCCCACGCCTTGCCGCACCATCCCCAAGAACGCGCGTGAGCTCGGCCTTGGCATGGCCGTGAATTTTTCGTGCAAACTGAAGATGAACGTGCCCCACAGCGACCACTACGACGATCTTCAAGTCGACCCACCGTATGGATCTAAAGTACTCAACGAGTGCTACAACATTGTAGTTGAACACTTTTCGTAATTGCTTACGGATTGAGAGAGATTGAGGAGAAAAGAAATGAAAATTCTGGCCGTTGATTATATTAGCCGGCGGCTAGGGTTAGAAACCCTAGTTTCTTCTAGTTTTGTGAAAAATGAGAAAATAGGGGGCTTTTATAGAAAAATAGCCAAAACACTGTTCATTTTCAATTTTTCAAACTCTAAATCTCACACGGTGACCGGCGTTTATAGGGTTTATCCCACGTTCCGAACACAATGGAACGTGTTTCGAAGGCCAATTCGATCATCTGTGCGAGTTACAGCAATAAACGATCGATTTTAAGTTAAATCGATTAAACGAATTTTTATGCGTTTTGGCTCGGCCTGGACAAACGGTAAATCCGATTGACACGAAATTTGAAATCTTACAATAATATCACATTAAAGATTTGATGAAACTAGTTTCGTCGAAATCCGAGACTGTTTGAAAAATGACTATTTTAACTCGTCAATTAAATATTAAAATATTCAATTTTCACAAATTAACTTTTAATTCGATTCTAAAGTTCCATAACATCATTCTAACTCCAATATGACAAAATAAAATTTTACAAATCATTTTCAATCATATTAAACCCAATTTCCAATTATTTCTGTATTTTCAACCATTAAATTATCGATTTGATTATTCAATTAAATCCAATTATTCGAAATAAAATTTATTCGATTGTTTAATTTCACTTATTAATATTTAAAATCAATTAAATATACAAATTTTAATTAACAGAAATTCTGGATCGTTACATGTTCCTTAATTAATTATTAATTAACCCTTAACTTGTTACCCATTTATCACCTTTATTAATTAATTATACTTTAATTAATTTATCACATTAATTAATTACCCTTTAATTATTAAAATAAATGATTATTCTTAATCACTTAATCATCGTTAACCATAAATTAACTAGCAATTAATTTACCTTAATTAATTACCATAATAAATTAGAAATTAATCCACCTTTAATTATTAATTTATTTATTAGCCTTTAATTCTTTAATTAATTAAGTGTTAACTGTAACTTAATTAATTCCTAATTATTTGATTAAATTAATTCCTAATCATTAATTAAAATCTTAACTTATCTAATTAATGATCTTAATTTCAAATTAATTAATCTTAATTAATTAACTTCAACCTTAATTAATTAATTGAAATCCTTAACCATTTAATTAATTAATTATCCATTTTAATTTACCTTATTAATTTAATTTATCACAAATCATTAAGTCTTTATTAAAACATTTCCTTATTAATGATAATTGCCATCCAAAACACATTTGAAACATTTAACTTTCTACTTTCAAATTTCATTTCAAATTTAAAATTTAACATGAAAACAATTTTACTTTAACAAAGTTTAAAACCATTAACAAACTTAATTGTTTTGAAAAACCTTTATTTTCAAAGTCTTTAATTACACTTTCTACTCAATTTATCAAAAAAATAATAATTTAGAAATTCCTTTAGCTAATCCAGTAAAATTTAAAACTGAAATATAACAATCCCAGGCAGACCCGAGTGAAAATCCGAGCCAATCCCCTACATACACGAGCCTTGCTTCAGTTTTTCCCACAAATTTACTCGAGTGACCCAAAACTTCCAATTTAAAAAATTTCCTAAGTTTTTTTTCTTCTACACGGTGCTTTAATATTTTACTCGAGTGATAACTCGAGCTCAAAACCTTCACGTACGATACCTACTACGAGTCAACTCTTATTCCTGCGCACCTGAACTCGATTTCCTTTCTTCTTCTTCCCCAAATTCATCGTCCAACGTATACACACGGATACTCATTCAGGTGCACAAACAACCCTACTGTCACCGATGAACGTTGCGACCGCCCACGAGTCAGACTTGACCTCGACAACAAACTCCATTGTCCAGATCGATGAAATAACAGTGAACACGAATTCGAGTTGAATAGCGAAATATTGGAAACACATCCATCGAAAATTCTTCCTCGTTCCGGCGCCTCAGTTCACCAGCGACCAAGAAACTTTGGTCAAACCTCCGCCGACCTCCCATGCTGCCTTTCCCCAAATCCCATACACTCCGATCATCCAGAGGCATCGCGGTGACCCTACAAATTCAAGCAACCCAAAACTGATTTGAAACCCTATTCTGCCTTTACGTCGCCGCCTCGACCAATTATAAATGCTTCGAGCATTTTTCCTAGGTTCATCGGTCTCTAAGCTATCATCAATACAAAGTACAACCTTAGAATCATCGGCGATCATTAGAGATCGGTGAAAATGTCAATCTCGTTCATCTTATATTTTCTCACAATTTAATAAATTAAAAATCTTGAAATGATATTCAAAAATAATTATTTTGAAATGCGAATATGTTCATATAATTGAAAATAGAAATTAGATCATTTGATTTTCCACTTTATGTTGATTATGACTGTAAATCTTCCAATTTTCAAAATATTTGCTCACCAATATACTTATAATTATTTTTAATTTCTGCATTACATTATTATGATCACTTTCATTTAAAGATCGAATTCTAAAATCAATCTAATGTGAGGATTTGGATTATTTTTTTAGGCTTCAAATCATGTCAGGAATAACAGAGGTATGTGCCTGTATGCAGTCCCATATATATTTATGTATATATATGATATTTAGATCCTTTCAATATATTTCACAACATCATAAATTCCATCCATCATCACAGAACATAGATTAAAAAAAATTGGTTTTAAAAGTCTGCTCACCTGTTATTGAAGAAGACAGAGAACAGATTTGGAAAACCGGGAAAATGCAGAGCTTTTGAAAACTGTTTCTAAAACTTGCATTCGATTTTGTTTTTCTGATCTTGAAGCTTAAAAGTTGCATTTGATTTCTGATTAAACTTTTGGTGAGAGGATTCCAGGTTGCAGCTTGTTGAACTTATTGCAGTTTTGTTTTTCTTTTTTTTCGTTTTTGACTTGAGTTTGATTTCCAGATTTTTTTGATCAAGCTTTGATTTTTTTTGAACTTGCTTCAGTTGTACTGATGATTCAATTTCCAGGTTTTGATCTATTTTTTCTAAAATCTGCTTTTTGATCCCAGGTTGAAGTTTGAGAAAACATGCATTTGTTGAAGTTTTGGTTTTGCTACTGATTTTGATTTTGTTTCAGCTTTTGAATTGAAGAAGAAAATAGACAGTTTTCTTACTATCTTCTATTATGTATTTCTGATTTAAATTAAAAGAAAATTTCAACTTGCCACTTGTTAATTTAAGCCTTAATGTTTTTTTACACTTGGTCATACATGTTTTAAAACTATTTACACTTGTTAAAATGGGTACTTTTTATGTTTTTAACCTTGTTTTATTTTAATTTACAACTTTGTTTACATATTTAAATTTATGTTAAAATCCCTTTATTAATAGTTTACAAATGTTGAAACAATTATTTAATACCTTCTTATGTATTATTTATACTTATACAAATTAAAATTTGTAACCTTATTTTAAATTAATTCATGCATTTGCATTTAAACTTTATTTTATTTGTATTTTATTTACAAATCATGTTTTAACTTAAATTATGAATTTATATCTTCACTCTATCATAATTATGTGATATGTAAATGTTCTTTTACATTTTTCATTCATGAATATACAACTATATTTTTTATATGTTCCAATGTTTTAAATCTTTTTATCAAATCTAATTTTATATTCAAATCTAATTTTACATTTTTAATTGAAATTCAAAATTTAATATATAATCAATTTGTACTTATAAATGAATAAATAATCAAATACTTTTTTTATAAATATATCTTTATATTCCATTTGATTTCAAATCAACATATTTTATTTAAAATCTCTTGATATATTTATTCATTCAAATTTTCAAATTAATTAGATTCAATATATTAACATTTGAACTTCAAATTCACATTTTCGAATTATATTTAAAATTAACATCTATAAACAACTAATATTTATTTTGAAAAACTCTATTAAATTCACAAATTAATTTCAAAAATTAATTCAATTATCAAATTAGACTGGCTAAAATCCGGGGATGTTACATTTCCATTTAGAAATCAAGATGTTAGTGTGTTGCCTTCGCCCATATAAACCTCTTAACCATAATTTCAACACCTAATGCTTGGATGCGGTAAGCTTTTCGGCCCTATGATGATAAAGCACAGCAGTGGCAAAAATGTCAAAATTCCATCTTCATAATTGCATTAACGATTTGGTATAGCATTATATTTTAACACCGAAAAGGTCTCCACGTGTACACACAACCAATGGTGAAATCACTTTAGAACAAGGGGTCAACTAACCCCCTCTGAAGAAGGGAGGAGAACTTGATGTAGGGATATTGTCAACCTGGGCAAGCAAAAATAAAGTTAAGCACGAAATGTCAGTTGTTGGCTTAACTATGGAAAGAAGTTCGGGTAGACAATGATAGGTGTTAGCTCGAAAATTGGTCACTAACACCCAAATGTAAATAAAAGCACCAACTAACAGTCAATGATAACAGATGGAGTATATATAGAGAAAAATAATATGGAGAACAATTAAAATGAAAGCAGTAAAAAACAACAAGTTTTATAGTGGTCGGCTAACTTCGGCCTACGTCCACTCTAGAAGTTTCCTTTTTATTGATGTTCGAATCAATTATAGATACAAAGTGGTAGACTAGCCTTAGTTTTAGGAAATAAAAAGTTAGAGAGCAGAAGAGAAGAAGAAGCCCCTCTTCTGAACTCCTACACGCTGTATTTATAGACATGTCCAGAAAGTTGTTGGGCTCTCTGAATAACCGGGGCCCATCAAGGCCGAGCGAGGTGAGGTGCACCGAGCGAGGTGAGGTGCACCGAGCGAGGTGAGGTGCACCGAGCGAGGTGAGGTACGCCGAATGAGGCGACCATGCCGAACAGCACTCATATGTCGATCAAGGAGTTCATGCCGAACGGCATTCGTATGCCGAACGAGTTGCTCATGCCGAACGATCCATCATGCCGAACGACCCATAATGCCGAACGATCCATCGTGCTGAACGATCCACCATGCCGAACGATCTATCAATTCGAACAACCCATCATGTTGAACGATCCATCATGCCGAACGACCCATTATGCCAACGATCCATCATGCCGAACAATCTATCATTCCGAACACCCCATCATGTCGAACGATCCATCATGCCGAACGACCCATTATGCCGAACGATCCACCATGCCGAACGATCTATCATTCCGAATGATCCATCACATCGAACGATCCATCATGTCGAACCGTACTTCCAAAACCGAAACACCTCACCAATGCCGAGCGACATGATCTTATCATAATGCCGAACGACTTCTAACTTCCAGACCGAACCAAATTTCCTAGACCCAAATTATAGTCGATCCATTATTGTCCAATCCAATTTCCATCTTCCAAGCGCGTTGCGTCATCCATCCATCCCGTTGAATAACTCCATTGTACACCAACCTCAACGAACGAGCAATCGATAATGTTAAATCTTTCTGTCCAAGCCCTTGCTAAAAAGGTGGGTTAACAATAGGCAAGTTAGCAAATGAGGTACATGACGTGGATCAATGGAATGGATGGGCTGAAACGACAATTTTCCAAATAAAATTCGTGTTTATTCTATTTTATTGATTTTATTTTATTGAAAAAAAATGCAAAAATTAGCTAAAAGAGAAAGAAATTTAGGATTATAAACCGTAATTTTCAAACAGTAACCAGAATATCTCGAATATAAATACTTTCAAATACACAAAACTATCCACAACAAATTTTTCCAACGCTTGTATTTCGGATATCAGGAAATATCTGCTTCGTTCTGGTTACAGACACAAAGTAGATATAACCATGCATTTTCAAATATTTGATCGCTCTGGATACAGACAGGATATGCAGATATGGACATGCATTTTGAAATATCAGTTGATACGGATTCGGATGCAAGTTTGGATTTTCGGATACGGGATACTAGTATAATATCCAACTCTGTTTGGATTAACAACCCTACCGATTCTCATATTCTCCAGTGATGTACGTTCCTCTTTTCATTGCTAGGTACAAATATGTTTTCAACGATGTTAACAGCACCGTGAACGATCTGCTTGAATTTATTGTGCTTAATTGTAGAGCTAACACATCATTGACTACTACTTAGTTGTAGATCAATAGTTATAACCCATGAGTATACCTTACATTTATAAGTTGAGCTACAAGAATAATTGTATTGATTTCAGAACTATATGCATAGCAGAAGCAAACGATAAACTATAATAGCTACATACATCTTCCATGCCAACAGCATTAGTTGATCACCCAGCAGCAGTGGTCAGATGAAACTAAATTAAAAATAGAACAATAAAAAAAATTATAATTAAAAATTATAATACATACAGTCAACACGTTTTTTTTACAATCAATTGTAATGTCCAATTGAAACTCCATTTTGCAACTATGGTCTATGGTTTATTTTAATGTTTGAATCTCCATTAAATGCATAAAAGTTGCATTGGCAATCAAACTGCACATAGTGTATTATTAATCACAAGCAAGAAAAAGGTACCCCTCCAATTAAAATTAATAAACCATGGCTCAACTTCTGAACATGCAAATTCAAACAAAGACTGGTGATCCATCTCTACTAGCATCCAGTAAACATAAAAGTTGACCATTATTTACAGGAGCAAGAGGGAGCAAGAGGTCAAATACTCATATTGCATGCTCTGATAGCCAAATTACTGAACCTATACCCCAACCACGGACAATAGTAGTTCCACTTGAAGTTGATATACGTACAAAGGTCTATGTTCACTGACGAATTTAAATTCGGTGTTGCATCTTTCTACATATCAGGTATGTTTTTTTTTTTAGTTTATTTATTGTGTATAGATATGTAGAGAATGCGCGCGCACGTGTTATGTGATATGGTTTTAGGTGGAGGAAGAGGACCTAATATTTGGGACACTTTCACACACCAATGGCCTCATATGCTAAACAAATGATGTTAACAAATAATTTGAAGCCTCATAAAATCGGAAGAATAACTTTTCAAAAATATTCCGGTTTAATGATAACTACTAATTCTAGCAACATATGCGTATTAGATGTTATTGGTACTTTTTCATTGTTTAGAGCATAAAGGTATCAGTAATCGTTGTACAGATAAAATCGAGGACATGAATATTGGAGATGCTGCTGCGAATTCGTATCATGGATACAATATAAGTAACTAAAATCAAAAAAATATGGCGTACTGACATGTCCATATAAAACACGTAATGGAGAAAGTTATGATTGTCAAATGTTTGCAGGATGATGTAAATATGATGAAGGAGATTGGAGTTGATTCATACCGTTTCTCAATCTCCTAGTCAAGCATTTTGCCAGGTTAAAACCAATCCACTTTATTTTAAGTGAACCTGCAAAACTGAACAATAAAAATGATGTTTATTTAACCAAAAAAAGAAAAAGAAAAAAAGAACACAAATTTGAAGCTCATGTGTCACAGCAGCTACACAAAATTCTAATTTGACTTAGTTAAATGTTGATCTGTTAAAACAGATTGCACCTTAAAATGAGGAATAAATCAAGAAGGAATAATGTATTACAACAATCTTATAAACAAGCTAATAAAGAATGGTGAGTGCTAGAAAATGTAAGTATGGTTCAAAATAGATATTTAATTCACATACTCTAGGTATAACGCCATATGTTACACTCTTCCATTGGGAGGTCCCACAAGCTTTGGAAGATGAATACAGCGGTTTACTTTGCAGAAAGATCGTGTAAGAATTTAATTCACATGGAGCACATTAACTTATCTTAATCTCCGTTGTTATATAGTTCTCATTTAGAGTAGTATAAGAAAAGAAAAATGAACCTGTTTCATATACTTCATTAAAATATACCCATCAACCTTTAACTAAAGATCATAGATTCAACACAGTGCTACAAAGTAAGATGTGTTGTATTATTTTTCTTCACCAAGGATGATTTCATAGACTATGGACAAATTTTCTTCTGAGAATTTGGGGATAGTGTCAAAGATTGGATTACACTGAACGAGCCATGATCATTCAGTACCTTAGGCTATTCAGTTGGTGTGCGTACAGCTTTCCTGAATGTCCTTTTGGAACTTTTCTCACTGAACCTTACACTGTTGCTCACTCCCAGGCAATTTTTCTCTAAGTTAAAGAATTATATTCTCGACTAGAAGTTGATACATCAATACATAACCAAGAGTCCGTTTGGCAACAAACTTCTTAAAAAGAGTCTCAACTAGTAACTGTTAGGTAGTTTTAAATGTTTAAGTTATAGGTAGAAGTGTGTGGATGTGATTTGGATTTTAAGTTAAAATTAAAAAAAAATAACTTGGTCAAAACTACTCATGAAATTTGTACATAACTTCAAAATAAAAAAATGGTTGCTTCTCACATTTTTACTTCCAAATGACTTTTGTAAACTACTTACAAGAAGTTGTCAAACAATAAAATTGGATTAAATTACTTAAAAGTAGTTTTGATAACTTATAAGTAGGTGTCAAACATGCGTTAAATAAAATAATTAAATAAAATAATCTTGCTTTTATTTCTAACTTTTGGAAATGATGTGCTACAAGGGATCAATAAATGGGAGATGTTGTTAGAGATCCTACGAATTAAGATATAGAATTAAAGTCTCACATTGGAAAAAATAAAAGAGTTGCAGATATTTATATATCATTTCTCATCAATCAATATTGGCTCTTCAAGTTAGATAATTTTGTATGAATGGGAGGACCTATATGACCATACTTTAACATACACATGTCACCCGCTCGTATCAGGTCGAGTCCATTAAGATGGGACCGTATTAAATTTTTCTTGAACAAAAATAAACACTTTTCTGTTTAAATTTAATTGCAAAATAACTGTTGCTGAGTTTCCAACAGACATGACTATTGCAAATAGCGTTGCAAATAACTGCTTGGTTCAAACGTACAGACACGACATTTCGAAGAGGCATGACTATTGCAGAAGAAGACTACAAAATGGGAGAATGCTGATTACATTCTCACTCCTTTTTCCAATCATCTTCTTCCTCTTTGTTATGTTCTTAAAATCAACCAAATCTCATGCCACAGAGTTATCATACTCATCACAATCTCGTACAAAACATCATCTGTTGTATCTTAGAAGACTCAAAAAGTCTTAAGGAAATTGTTAGGCAAACCTCTCAGACGAAATTTCCTACGATCGGTTAGATCGTTTTGTTTATACTATTTCTGCATTGCATTGTCTTTTGTTGTATCAATTCATGTTCTCTTTTCTACACATTGTTATCACTGCACTCTTATAATTGTATTTGTGCATCTTTGTGCACAAAATATGTGCATCTGTGAGCATTGATTATCACTATTTATTACTGTTTCTGTAATTAAAGACTTACATCTTAAGACTTTTTAGTTTTTACTGAAACAGAAATGACAACAATTGAGTTATCAGCAAAAACTGCTGCTCACAATAGAGCTGATCCAATTCAAAAGAAATGGTGATGATTTTCAAACTTGGCAAAATCAAATGTTGTTCTATCTAACTACGCTAGGTCTGCAAAGATATCTCGAAGAGGAAAAACATGTGCCAAAATTAGACGAAACAAAAGAAACACGCAAAGATGTGTTTCAAGCTGTTGATGCATGGAAAGATTCAGATTTTCTATGCAAGAATTACATTCTAAACTGTCTGAACAAGATGTTGTATAAAGTGTATCAGTCTCATCAGACAACAAAGGCTCTCTAGGATGCACTAGCCGTAAAATACAAGACATGGAATGTCAGTCTGAAGAAATTCATTGTAGACAAATTAATGGACAAGAATATGATAAACTCCAAACCTTTGACTACTCAACTGCATGAACTACAAATTGTCGTTCATAAACTTGAATCAGAAGGCCATAAAGTTGAAGACTCATTATTGGTTGAAGAAATAACAGGAAAGCTGCCTCCATCATGGAGATACTACCTCAACTATCTGAAGCATAAAAAGAAGAAGATTTCTTTACAAGACCTCGTCATTAGATTGAAGATAGATGCAGGAAACCGTAGGATTACACAACAAAGATTGAGCAGGCATTTGTTACAGAATGGTCAAAAAAGAAAGGACAATTCAACAAAAACAAAAGGAAGAATTTCTCACAGAAGAGGGAAGCGCCAGAAAAGAAATTCAACGAAAATAAGCAGTCCAAGAAATTTAATGGCAACTATTGGGTTTGTGGCAAGACGAGACACACCGCTAAAGCGACAAACACAAGAAGGAGAACAATTTAGAGAAAAATATGATGGACAACATGGAAGTGGATAAGTCCAACTTTTCTGGAGTTGTATCAGAATGCAATTTGGTTCAGAATCCTACACGGTGGTGGCTTTGACACATGTGCTGCTCGACATGTATGTTCTGATAAATCCATGTTTTTCACTTACAACAAACTCGATCAGAGAGAAAAATTCTACATGGATAATTCTGCAGTTTACATGATTGAGGTCACCTCTGGAAAAACTATTACATTGAATGATGTGCTTCGTGTTACAGACATCCGTAAAAACCTAATCTCTGAATCTGTACCGTCAAAGAAGGAATTCTGAATGGTATTTGAGTCAGACAAGATGGTTCTATCTGAGGCTGAAATTTATATAGAAATATGATATTTATGTAATGGCATGTTTAAGACGAATGTAGCCGTAGTTGGTGAAAATAATATGTATTCTGATTATGAAATAAAAAAAATTGAAGTTTATTATTTGGTTGTACATGAAACTTTATTACGATATAAAAGATTAAGACACATAAATTTTCGAAAAATGAAAAAACTTGCAAACCTTCGATTAATTCCAAAATTTCAAGTAGATAAAAATACAGATGTGAGACATGTGTAAAAGCAAAATGGTCAAAAAACCATCATACTATTAATGGGAGTACTGATCCATTGAAAATGGTTCATACTGACTTATCTGGTTTCAAATCATTGCCTACTAGAGGTGGAAAAAAAATTATTTTATCATATTCATTGATGATTATACATGGTATTGCTATGTATATCTTTTTTATAAAATACAAAGCTGCAGTAGTAAATCAACTTAGCAAAAAGATCAAGGTATTGAGATCAGATCGAGATGGGAAATATGAATCACTGTGCAGAAAGTGGAATTATTCATCAAAGAACAGCCTCGTATTCACCACAGCAAAAAGACATTGTTGAGAGAAAGAATAGAACGCTAAAAAACATGGTTAACACTTGGCCTATCAACGAACTTGCGGGGGGAAGCTCTAAATATGTTTAATCACATACTAAATAATGTTTCACACAACAAAACGGGAACAATTCCACATGAGTTATGGAAAGGACACCTACCAATTTTCAAATACCTCAAAGTGTTGGGGTGCTTGGCAAAACTTTCAGTTCCCCCTTCCAAGAAAGTCAAACTTGGACCAAAAATTATTGAGTGTTACAATCTAGAACCCGCCGAAAATTGTAGCGCATATAGATTTTTAGTCTTCAAGTCTGATATAAATGACATCAGTATAAATGCAATCATGAAGTCAGGAGATGCCTCATTTTTGGAACATGTGTTTCCGCACAAAAAATAATCGAACATTCATCCCTAGAAAGACAAGAGAGGAAAGGGATAAAGTACACGAATATGAAACTCATCTTGAAAAGGATGAAATTGAACCAAGAAAAAGCATAAGGGCAAAAACTTCCAAGTCTTTTGGCTTAGAATTCTTAACCTACATGTTAGAACATCAACCTCAAACTTATAAAGAGACAATGTCATCTTTAGAATCTTCATGTTGCAAAAAAACAATTAAAAGTGAGATTGATTCTATTCTAAGAAATAAAACTTGAGAATTAATTGACCTTCCACCTGGAATAAAACCAATTGGTTGTAAATGTACCTTCAAGAAGAAGATGAAACCAAATGGCAGAATCAAAAAATATAAAGCCAGATTGGTAACCAAAGGATATCGCCAAAAATAAGATATAGACTTCTTTGATACTTGTTCCTCGGTTACACGAATAACGTCTATAAGAATGCTAATAGCGATTGCATCCATCTATAATCTAGAAATTCATCAAATAGATGTAAAAATAGCGTTATTAAATGGAGATCTCGATGAGGTGATTTACATGGAGCAATCTGAATGTTTTATTTTCAAGGAAAATGAGAACAAATTCTGTAGATTAATCAAATCATTACACAGACTCAAACAAGCTCCGAAATAATGGCACGAAAAGTTTGATAGTGTCACGATGAAAAATAATTTTCGTATAAATGAGTGTCATAAATGTGTTTGTAACAAACAAGTTGGACAATCAAATGTGATGATTTGTCTATATATGGACGATATGCTAATCTTGGTCCCAACATTAAAGTTATAGAGACGATAAAGAAAATGTTAATCAACAATTTCGATATAAAAGATTTAGGAGTTGCAAATGTTATTTTGGGAATTAAAATAATAAAAATATATAATGGAATTGAATTATCTCAGTCACACTATAGAAGATGTGATTGAAAAATTCCAAAATTATGGTATCAAAGGGGTAAGAACACCCTTTAATCCATCAGAAGTACTGCACAAAAACACCAATGAGAGGGTAATGCAACTGGAATAATCTCGTGTAATAGGATTTTTAATATATTTTATAAATTTCACAAGACCTGATATTGCGTATGCAGTAGGTCGACTAAACAGACATACAAGTTACCTAGGGAAAGAATATAGGAAAGCATTAATGAGAGTGTTGAGATATTTGAAGAATACCATAAATTTTTCGTTACATTATGCAATGTATTCTGTCGTCTTAGAAGGATATAGTGACGCAAACTAGATTTCAGATTCAGATGAATCCAAATCAACAAGTGGTTATGTCTTTACCCTCGCTGGAGCAGCAATGTCATGGAGATTTACTAAACAAACATGCATAACTCGATCCACTATGGAATCTGAGTTCATCGCATTAGATAAAGCATGTGAAAAAGCATAACGCTTCGTCAATTTTTAGAGGATATTCCATTTTGACCCAAACCTTTAACGGTTATCTGTGCTTACTGCGATAATCAATCAGCGTTAAGTAGAGCGCAAAACTTTGTGCGTAATGAAAAATCACGACGCATTCGTCGATGTCGTAACATAGTTAGGAAGTTACTCTCAAATGGAACTATTTTCATTGATTATGTAAGAACTATGATAACCTAACGAATCCATTTACTAAAGATTTATCAAGAGAAATAATTGACTGCACATCGAGGGTAATGAGTTTAAAAGGCTAAACCAAAAAGAGTTACCTTATATGAAAACATATCCTATCGACTGGAGATCTCATGGACTACGATCAATAGGCAAATCAGTTCCGAGTAATTTAAGAAGTTATTCATTTGTTTGGACTTAGTCCTGTTCCATTGTTATGGTGTACAATAAAATGCATACCTACAGAAGTATTAAAAAGGTTAAGCTGTGTTTTTAATGATGTCTATAAAAGTGGAGCTTTATGGAAATGTGATCCGAGTCGGCTCCATGAGAATTTTAAGGCTTAAATTCTCTGAATACACCCACAGAATCAAGTTTTGTTCAGGACCAAATGAATACAATCAATAGATTGGATGTGGAAGAAAACAATGCTTTGTAAAACTTATTGTCCAGTTATACATCAACGGCTGATGGTTCAAGATGAAATAATTCACCGATTAGCCAAGTATATCCGGTAAGTTTTAACTAGAAAAAGTTTAAAGTGAAATATCTACTTATCCTCAATATAGCATTTTTTTCATATGTGATATATGAAATCCATGCATCCGTGAGCACTAATTATCGTTGTTTGTTACTATTTTTGTAATTAAGAACTTATAGATAGAATTCATAATAACTTATATAAAATTATGCTTTAAATAGAATCCAGGGGTTATAGGTGTCATAAGTTGAAGTGGACAGAAACGACTCAATCTTTTCAAGAGTTTATCGGTCCACCGGATTCTTCTGAGTATAGTTCAAAAAAAATTATGCATTATTTAAAATATGCAAGCTTGTTCTCACATGTTGAACCTTTTTATTTTAAGCCTGAACAAAGAGGAGAGATCGGAATCAGTCTATTTCGCATGTGGTATAAGCCATATTCAGATTCAATAGCAGATAAAGGAGCAGCGCTGACGGCAATGGAATTTGTGCTTGGATGGTCAGTCCGCAATAAAGAAGTAAAGAACGCTTGTAATCATATATTTCTTAAAATTCATACTAAAATTATTGTGTGGACTTTAGGTATATGGAGCCAATAATGAATGGAGAATATCCAGCCTGTATGAGAGATTTGATCAGAGAAAGGCTTCCGGAATTCACTAAGGAGGAATCAGAGTTGATAAAAGGATCATACGATTTTGTGGGACTTAATTACTACACATCAAGATACGCAAAAGATGAACCAAATTCTATGCCTAATCTTAGCATCAGTGGCTCCAAACTGAATCAATTATGTATTGTTCAATAGTTTGAGTGTTTTTACTTTGTAATATCTACTGTGATTCAAACAAAGCGTAAAACATGTGAAAATAAAATGCTGTTGAATATTGATTCTAATTTGAGGAAACATACACCATAGAGAAATGACCATTTCGTTTTTACTAACTATTTCATTTGTACTGCGTAGATGCTCATTTTGATTCCTCTTTTGTTTCAAACTAGTCATTTATTTTCACAAAGAATAGATATGCTGTACCAGTTGGTGATTTGGTAAATACAACAACCTCTATTACTAGATCAACTATGTCAAATCTTAAGGTCCGCTTGGTTCGAAAACGAGTTTTGTATCTTCCGTTTTCAGTTGAATGTTAAAATGCAAGAAAGATGTAAAATTGCATAAAAGTTGAAAAGGGGTGATAACGGTCAATTAAGATAATGCTTTTAGCATATAAATGGAAAACAACTTTTTCTTCTTTTTCGCATTTTGAATAATACCAGAAAGTATTTTCTTCCCTTATCTCCTCCTCTTTGTTGTAATGATTAGGATTACCGTCTCTTTCTTACTCTTCCACCGCACACATCAAAAACGCAAAACTTAAAACACGTATTTTGAAGCCAAACAGGTCCAAATTTTTTGAACAACCGATCCCCTTTTACTTAATTTGATTTCTACATAGTTTGCAGCAAGTTTCCAGATAACAAAAATTATAGCACATCCTATTATAGATAAGAATTGTTAGTATGCTAGACTGAATAAGAAATAACTAAAAACTAGATTGCTCCCTTGTATTTGAATTTTATAGGAACTGCTCATCCTGATCACGAACATATGTTATCAAAGGAAGAAGCAACCTCAGATACACAGAGGGTTGATTACATGACTCTTCATCTTGCTTACTACTAGCTGCTATAGAGTAATTTAATACTGCATGCATGACTTTAACCAAAAAACAAAGAACGTTTTACCACAAAATATATCCATCTCAAGATAAAAGCAATGATTTGGGATAAAAAGAGAAGAGTTACTTATGTTAATATTATCTTATATGCAGGGAGGGGGTTAAAGTGGAAGGATACTTTGCATGGTCATTGACCGATAACTTTGAGTGGAACAAAGGATACGGCGAACGGTTTGGGCTTAACTACATCGACTACAAAAATGATCCTACACAAATCCCAAAAAATCGATCGTGTGGTACAATGCATTTCTCGAATCATAAATTCTGGAGCAGCTTGTATTGATGATCGCCATTTATGTATTATGGTTGTATTTTCCATTTTCAATGTTATGCATCTTCTTGTAAATGCCAATATATCCTATATTCCTATATTATAAGAAAGCAATTAATTTTCCATTTCTGATAAGAGAACAATTAAATTATCTTCTTGCATTTTTAGTTTAGTGAAAATGTTCTAGTTTTTAACCGATTATCTCATGTTTCAATTAATTTCCTTTTATGATAAAACTTACCAAAAAAGAGGGAAGTGAATATAAATAACAGATATATGATCACTTTTTATGACTTTATGTAATGAAATTAACCTCAGTATGAAAGAAAAAATGAATAGTAACGTAAAGATAATACCTTGAATGAGAACTTTAAGTTACAAGGACTTTAATATAATATGATTGAAGAGAAACAAGAAAATAAATTTTTGTATACCTCACTATCGTTTAATACATACACACACACACACACAATATATGTGTGTGTATGTGTGTGTGTTAGTGTGTGTGTTAGTGCTTGTGTGCACACACATGTATGTGGATATTGATTACAAAAAATTTAGTTAACTATTTATTTGAAGAAATTTTGAATTCAATATCTCATGTTTCACACATTTGACCAGATAACTAGTTTATAGATTTAATTTCAAATATTCATTGAGATTGTGATAAACAAATTATCTGAAACTAAAAGTGTGAAGCAATCGATCAATATATTTCATGCACAATAAAATTTTGTAACAAATATCAAAATGTTCATTTATAATGAAAGCATAACACATTGAAAATTTAATAGACGAACTAATAGATAATACGCAAATGTGTTTTTTATTTTCATAAAATTTTGATTTTTGAAGAAAAGCTATGTGTTGAAAATAAATTAATTTTAGAGAATTAGAAGGTAAAATTGTTAAAAATATAAATTATAGAAATTTACTTTAACGTATCTTTAAAGAATTAAGCATAAACTTGAAAATCGTTATAATCAATGAGAGATTATCAAATTTTTATACTGCCAGTTATTTAATAGATGTACACTCTACTTGTAACGACCCAGAATTTTTATAAATTAAAATTTGAATATTTAATTAATTTTAAATATTAATAAGTGAATTTATAAGTCGAATAAATTTTTATTTGAATTATTGGATTTAATTGGATAATTAAATCGATAATTTAATGTGTTAAATTATGGAAATAATTAAAAATTGAGTTAAATATGATTGAAAATAATTTGGAAAATTTTATTTAATCATACTGGAGTTATAGAAATATTTTAGAACTTTTAAAATCGAATTAAAAGTTAATTTGTGAAAATTGAATATTTTAATATTAAATAATCGACTGTAAAATAGCCAATTTTTGAACAGTCTCAGAATCGAACGAGACCAGTTCCATTGGATCCGTAATAGTTAGTTATTACTGGATTTCAATTTTCGTGTCAATCGGAGCTATCGTTTGATCGTGGCAGTTCGAAACGCATCGAATTGTTTTTAATTTAAATTTGGCGAGTCAAAATAGCCATTTTTCAAAAAGTCTCGGAATTCGACGAAACCAGTTTCATCGGATCCGTAATGTGATATTATTGTAAGGTTTCAAATTTCAAGTCGTTTGGATTTACCGTTTGTCCGGTACAAATTAAAACGCCTAGAAATCGGTTTAAATCGGTTTAATTTAAATTGAGCGTTTTCAGCCATAACTCGCACATACTTCCGAATTAGCTTCCGAAACCTGTTCCATTGTGTCCGGAACGCGGGATAAACCCTAGGTACGCTGGTTACGGCGTCTAAATCGGAGTTCGGAATTTCCGGGTGAATAGTGTCGATCGGTTCCTTATAAATAGCCCCTACCTCTTCATAAATTGATAAAAAAAAAATAACCCTAAACCTAATTTTTTGACCTAGCCGCCAGTAACATTATGAAGGGCCAGAAATGCTCCATCTTCATTCATCAATCTCTTCCAATCCATCAAGAATTAGCCAAAGTGCTCAACTACAAAGTCGAAGAGCTCGACGAGAGCTTCGATTCCATACGGTGATGATCGAATTTGGAGCAACGATGGAGGAGCTATGTGGGGCCAAAACTTGCAGCTGTGCACGCATTTTGAGGCATCCATAGGTGGCCGAGCTTCAGGTGGGGGGTGGAGGAGGTAGCTCTCGCGAAGTGCTTCGAGGTGGCGGGGGTTTGATGAGGTTTAGTTGAGTATTGATGGAGCAATATTTAACCCTAGATTCATGATAATGGGTTGTGGTGTGCGGCCTTAGACCTGTAGGCACACGTGAGGGAGAAGATGAAAGGGACGGCCTGGATGAGGGGGGTTTGGGATCCAATGGCCCATGTTAGTTGTATGTTAAAACATTTAGGTTATTGTTGAAATTAGTTGATTTAAGTTCGTGCAAACTTGTAAAATTCATATCTTTTTCATACGAGGTCGAAAAAATGCAAACTCAGTTGCGTTGGAATCGTATGGACGAGCACTACGCGATGGAGTTGGTTTGGAGTCGTTTGGAGTTAGTGAGAATTTCGGGTAAAATTAAACGCGCGTTTAATTTTATTCGAAATAAAAGCTAAAACGGAATTTAAAACCAAGGTGAGAACTTCTCACTCAATCGAATAGGTTTCGATTTTATTTTAAATAGTTAGATTTAAAATATTTGAATGCATGTTTGAATGATGACTGTAAATTATTGATTGTTAAAATAGACATTATGCGCCGTTAGTAAGCGGATGTTATTTAATAAAAACATATACCGCGAATATTTCATAAACAGTGAAATTGGTATTATATATAATATCAATATATATATATTGGCATATGTATATATTGCAGTTGTTGATTTCCCGCATTTTTTGTTTAGCGGATGAGACCCTATTACGCCGTTATTAAGCGGATAATATTTATTAAGAACATGTACCGCGATAATTTCGTACTGGAGCGAAATTGGTATTGTGCTAATGTTTTTGGATGCAGGAAAACAGGTTGGAGGGATCCAACTGGATTCCTCAACAGTTTTTATTTGATTTTCAGATATTTTGATATTTGATGGATTTTCATATTGATATATGATATCGTTGTAGTCGGGATTGACTATTTGGTGTGTAGCATCATTGGACCCAGATTTTGGGATTTTAAAATGGTTTTAAAGTGATTTTTGAAAATATACTATATTTTTAGAATTAATCCATTTTAAATAAATAAACGTTATAATTTTTAAAGTTATAAAAATTATGATTTTTGTGAAATATAGTTAAAAGCTGATTTTTGAGAAATATGAATTTATGATTTTATAAAATAGGTTAAATTGGATTTTTGAATATATTATAAAAGTTTAAATATAGGATTTATGAAGTTTGATTATTTTATAAATCAAAAATGGTGAAACTATAAAGGAGTTAAGACGTTTTAAAGAATAATATAGATTGATTTATATTAAAGGATTTACAAATGAATATTTGTAAATTAAAACGTTGGAATTATAAAATGAGATTTTATAAGTGTTTGAATGAAGTGAAAATGAATTTTGTAAGTGAATGGAATTCATAGAATTATATAACGGTAAAGTTATAAATGGAATTTTATAAACAGTAGGTTTATAAAATTTGTAAAGTTATTAAAGTAATAAGATTTGGATAAATAATTGAATCTAATAAGTTATAAGATTTATAATTATGAAGTTCAATGGAATGGTTTTGCAAACGAATAAATTTTATAAGTGTTTAACTTATAATATGAACCTGTAGTTTATAACCGAGTTATAAATCGAATAAGTTAATAAATGAGATTTATAAAAAGGAAGTTTTTATAATTAAATAGAAATGGAGTTTATAAACGTTGTTTTATAAACTCGCAAACGACTTATTTTGATAAGTTAATTGTTGAAACCTATTAATGGAGTTATATTCACGTTTTAGACTGTGAATAATCCTTTAAGTTAAAAATGTATAAAAAGGATGAGATTTGTTAACGAAGTTTATTCACATTTTTAAATAGTGAATAATACGTTAAAGAAATTGTTTTGAAAGTGATGTCTTAAATAGAATTAAAACGATCGAACAATGTTTTAAACTGTGTTGAGATTCGAAACCATAGATTTCAACATTTATTGTTGAAATAGACGTTTTCGAGAAATAAAAGGAAATAGTGGACTATAACACTGTTGTTATAGTAAATGATTTCCGAATGGAAATGTTTGAATAGTATTGGGATTTATATATCTATTTTAATTTTGAATCCCTATACTAGTGATTTTGGGTTGTCGTAACGATGTTTTACGCAACATTCGTTTTGGCCCAAATAAATATGTTTAAGTGAATGATTTCCTTAAAGAATGAATTATATACTTAATTCGATTTAAGTATATTAAATATTTTCCAAGGTTGAAAATAAAAAGATTTGTGAATTACTTATGAATAATAAGTATGGAAATGTTTTCCAATATGAAGTGAATATTTAGAATTTATCTTTTTGAAGATAAATTGAAATGGATTATTGAAATCGAATATGCATGGATATTTTGAAATATAAATTCATTATGGAATTTATATGTGAAAGTGGAACTTGTTAAAAATAAATGTTGATTTATTTTTGAAGTGTGAAATTATATATCTTGTAAAGATATTTTTGAAAATAAATAATTTGGAAAATTATTTGGAATCTGGTGATGTGTGCATATCCATTGATAGTTCAATAGCCGACTATCAATATTTCCCTTTTGAATGGGTAATTTGATGTGAATTGATTGAATTTGAATGCACACTTATTTTTGAATAAGCGCTCACTATTCGGGTTAACCGGGAAAGGACCATGGGGTCGTATAACCCATTCCGAATATGTGATACGTCGTTGTAAATCGCATTTGAAGATCGGTGTTGAAGACCGGTATTTGCGAGAGTGATAGGATGAACTATCGATTGACTCTGCACCGAGTAGCTACGGTATTGAGTTCTCCATATGTGATGGTGAATCCGATCAGGATTGTGAATATCCGGATTGCAAGGACTTCTTTGTAAGTGCCTTCGGTTCTGTTCGATCCCGGAACAGACTTGTATGGATTGTGTGTCTGACATTACAATTTGAGATATAAAGCCGATTTCTTTCAAATATATTTCTGTTGGTGGCGGAGAATTTATTCTTTGCTTAACACCCTTCTTTGAGACGTACGAGCTCAAAGGTTATATAGTTGAAGTTATCAGCGATATATTCCCAATTTGGTAATGTGATATGCTGAGTGATGCTGAAATGATCATTGTGTTGATTATTGTGATAGGATCATTCATTTGATCGTCTATCTTAGTGATCATTGTGTTGATCATTTGTTGACCCAAAGCATGGCTTTTGTATAAAGTATGTTTTTGTGGACGTGACTTCGTCGAGCCTCACATCCCGGAAATGGTCAAAACAGGAAAGATGCGGCAAGGTTATTAGGGGTTGCTGTAGCTCCCCTTAGGGTATGTCCATTTCCTTCTGGATAGAGGTTGTATCATGGTATGGAGCCCAGATATTTAACCTATGTGGTTACTACGAGTTTATTACTTTGTGGTTGTTGGTTATCGGGATCCCGTGAAAAAGGTCGTTCACGATCGGGGAATGGCGTGCTCGTGTCAGTAGTTACCCAGTTAAGGGGTAACCCGGCCTTGTGTTGGCAGAGTTCCGGTTTGGTTCTCGGGGGTGTCTTTCCAGAGGCATTCTCAGTGGCAATGGGAAGTTCCTTGGCCTGACCATTTGCTGGAAATCCAATTCCCAATACGAAACTTGTACGGTATTAGTTGTAGAACCTGCTATTCACTTATGGTGGTCACCACTGTTTGGATAGTAGCTATAGTAGGCATAGTTCGAAATGTCTATGTCGGCTAAGATTTATATCTTTATTTTTGAAATGACTTTCCTACACTATGCACTAATAATAATATCAAATGTTATTTTAAATGCGTATCAAGCATCTTTGACTATCATAAGGAGAAATCTCCTCCGATTCTGCGTTTGCATGTGTGTGTGTGCGGGAGGCCTTATGGTAGTCTCATTTTTAAAAGCATTGCGAATTGATTTAAAAATATTCTTCTATTTTGATTTTAAAGTAAATAAACTGTTTTGAGTTCTCACACCAGTCACATGACTGACTTGGAGTTTATTGTTTTCCTTCCTAAACTCTGGGTGCCCACCAATTTCCACACGGGCAGTTAAGAGTTAGGTTTATCAGGATATTCTGGATATTCTGGAGTTGCTGGAGGCAAGCTGGATGGCATGGCGTAGTACTAGTTATATAGTATTTCTTTTTCCGCTGCACTGTTTATTGTTGTATGTTGTTGTACACTCTGATGATATGATGTAATGAAAAGTGATGTAATGTAATAACTGATATAGTTCTTTATTTAAAGATTATTCATATATTATTATATGTTGTTCCGCTGCGAATTGTGAGATTCTGTTGTTGTTCTGTTGTTCCTTTCTGTCCCGTTCTATTCCTTCTTCTCTACGTTCTATTTTCAAATTATCTTCTTTCTTCTCTATTTTTTCTTACCTCTTCTCTCTCTTTCTTTTCTAAAATTCTTTTAAAACCCATAACATCTCGGTTTTCGGCCTTCGATTTCTCCGCAGTCGATAAAGTGAGTGTCGATGTTGAATTTTCGAGAGTCGAAAATTAACAGGACGTTACATTTGGTATCAGAGCTGATGGTTAAGCGAGAACCATGGTTCTGTAGGGTATTACTCATTAGAGATAGAGTCAGTAGTGCTCTAGAATGAGTTGAGTGTAATAATAGCTTTGAGAGCGTATTTGTTAGTGAATATAAAATTGTTTTATATTGTGATGATTGGTTTATTGAGTGGCATATGAACTTTCGTCAGCACAGCCTTGAAACTGAGCCGAAGGGGTTTCTAAACACTTGAATAGAACAATTCGGCACAATATTGATTTTAAATTGGGTGAATGAAATAATTTTACCTTGATTATATTTTATATATAAAGGAATAATTTTTCAGAATTATTAAAGTGTATATAAGTTGATTGTTAGGTTGTTTGAATAATCTAAATTAAAGAATAATTGTATAAGCAAATGAATTATAAGAATTGAATTATAATTAAAGTGTTTACAATTGTGAAATAAACTTATATATATAAGAAGTGAAACTATATGAATATATTTATGAATATGAGTTGTGAATAAAAAATGAATTTAAAGTCAAATGAAAATTTACTTTAGAATTGGAATCTGAATTTATTTACAAGTGGGAATTTAAGTTATGTAAAACTAAGTGATGTTTAAATGAAGTATAACTTAAGTGATATTGAATGGAATTGATATTGGTATCGAAGTAAATAATCAAGTGGATTAAAAGAATATGAACTTGAGTTATATAAATGAAATTCAACTTATGTAACTGAATTGAATTAATGGATTGAATGTTAATCGATTAAATGTAAATTTAATTGATATGGAAAAAATGAATGAAGTATTAATTCATTAAAAGGGCTAGTTGAATAAATTGGAATAGAAGTCAATTTAATGTTAAACCAAAATGAATGTAAAGTGAGATAATTTGGTTGAAATTAAAATATACTTTGGTTGTTATATGATTGTAGTTGGTTGTAATAATTCATTAAGTGTTAATGAAATTTAAAGCTATGAAATTGAATTCAAATTTAAAAGTAAATAAATTTGAATAGAATTGAATGTGAATTGGATTTAATTAGTGAATATAAACTAATTGAGAATGAATGTTGATAAATCCAATGTTAATGAATCAAATATGATTTAGAGTGAAAACCAATTCATTGAATATTAATGAGAATATGAATGAATATTGATTTGGTTATGGATGTTAGTTGGTTGATGTTTGCATTTGTTGTTTTACTACATTTGCTATGTTGACATATATAGTTATTATGTTGCTATATGTTGTATATTGAGATTATTTGCATGTGTGCATGTTCTCATGTTGTTTGTTGAGTGTTTAGTAGGTGCGGATCGCGTTTGCTTCGCATTTGGAGTTCGCTTTAGCGCTATATTAGCCGTATATGCTCGCTAATAAAATATAAGGTACATATCTCGGATTAAATATCGTACTTTTACACTTTTTTCCCTTCGGGATGCCTCATTACTTGATGAGATGTATATTTGTGATATATATACTGTCATTTTTTTTTCGGATCGAGCCGCGCAAAGGAGACTATGGCGAATTTTTCCGAAAATTTAAGGCGTTAGAAAAAATTTGAGAAAATGGGAAAGTTTTGAAAACTTAAACTTTGATTTTGGAATTTAAAGTTAAACGATATAGTTCGTTTTTGAAAAGATAACTAAGTATGATTTGAAAACTTAGTAAAGTATTGTAAGGAATTTAATTATGAATTTTGGAAAGTTAATAGATACTGTAACCTTTCTTAATTGTAATTTCGAGGACGAAATTCTTTTAAGGGGAAAAGATTGTAACGACCCAGAATTTTTATAAATTAAAATTTGAATATTTAATTAATTTTAAATATTAATAAGTGAATTTATAAGTCGAATAAATTTTTATTTGAATTATTGGATTTAATTGGATAATTAAATCGATAATTTAATGTGTTAAATTATGGAAATAATTAAAAATTGAGTTAAATATGATTGAAAATAATTTGGAAAATTTTATTTAATCATACTGGAGTTATAGAAATATTTTAGAACTTTTAAAATCGAATTAAAAGTTAATTTGTGAAAATTGAATATTTTAATATTAAATAATCGACTGTAAAATAGCCAATTTTTGAACAGTCTCAGAATCGAACGAGACCAGTTCCATTGGATCCGTAATAGTTAGTTATTACTGGATTTCAATTTTCGTGTCAATCGGAGCTATCGTTTGATCGTGGCAGTTCGAAACGCATCGAATTGTTTTTAATTTAAATTTGGCGAGTCAAAATAGCCATTTTTCAAAAAGTCTCGGAATTTGACGAAACCAGTTTCATCGGATCCGTAATGTGATATTATTGTAAGGTTTCAAATTTCAAGTCGTTTGGATTTACCGTTTGTCCGGTACAAATTAAAACGCCTAGAAATCGGTTTAAATCGGTTTAATTTAAATTGAGCGTTTTCAGCCATAACTCGCACATACTTCCGAATTAGCTTCCGAAACCTGTTCCATTGTGTCCGGAACGCGGGATAAACCCTAGGTACACTGGTTACGGCGTCTAAATCGGAGTTCGGAATTTCCGGGTGAATAGTGTCGATCGGTTCCTTATAAATAGCCCCTACCTCTTCATAAATTGATAAAAAAAAAATAACCCTAAACCTAATTTTTTGACCTAGCCGCCAGTAACATTATGAAGGGCCAGAAATGCTCCATCTTCATTCATCAATCTCTTCCAATCCATCAAGAATTAGCCAAAGTGCTCAACTACAAAGTCGAAGAGCTCGACGAGAGCTTCGATTCCATACGGTGATGATCGAATTTGGAGCAACGATGGAGGAGCTATGTGGGGCCAAAACTTGCAGCTGTGCACGCATTTTGAGGCATCCATAGGTGGCCGAGCTTCAGGTGGGGGGTGGAGGAGGTAGCTCTCGCGAAGTGCTTCGAGGTGGCGGGGGTTTGATGAGGTTTAGTTGAGTATTGATGGAGCAATATTTAACCCTAGATTCATGATAATGGGTTGTGGTGTGCGGCCTTAGACCTGTAGGCACACGTGAGGGAGAAGATGAAAGGGACGGCCTGGATGAGGGGGGTTTGGGATCCAATGGCCCATGTTAGTTGTATGTTAAAACATTTAGGTTATTGTTGAAATTAGTTGATTTAAGTTCGTGCAAACTTGTAAAATTCATATCTTTTTCATACGAGGTCGAAAAAATGCAAACTCAGTTGCGTTGGAATCGTATGGACGAGCACTACGCGATGGAGTTGGTTTGGAGTCGTTTGGAGTTAGTGAGAATTTCGGGTAAAATTAAACGCGCGTTTAATTTTATTCGAAATAAAAGCTAAAACGGAATTTAAAACCAAGGTGAGAACTTCTCACTCAATCGAATAGGTTTCGATTTTATTTTAAATAGTTAGATTTAAAATATTTGAATGCATGTTTGAATGATGACTGTAAATTATTGATTGTTAAAATAGACATTATGCGCCGTTAGTAAGCGGATGTTATTTAATAAAAACATATACCGCGAATATTTCATAAACAGTGAAATTGGTATTATATATAATATCAATATATATATATTGGCATATGTATATATTGCAGTTGTTGATTTCCCGCATTTTTTGTTTAGCGGATGAGACCCTATTACGCCGTTATTAAGCGGATAATATTTATTAAGAACATGTACCGCGATAATTTCGTACTGGAGCGAAATTGGTATTGTGCTAATGTTTTTGGATGCAGGAAAACAGGTTGGAGGGATCCAACTGGATTCCTCAACAGTTTTTATTTGATTTTCAGATATTTTGATATTTGATGGATTTTCATATTGATATATGATATCGTTGTAGTCGGGATTGACTATTTGGTGTGTAGCATCATTGGACCCAGATTTTGGGATTTTAAAATGGTTTTAAAGTGATTTTTGAAAATATACTATATTTTTAGAATTAATCCATTTTAAATAAATAAACGTTATAATTTTTAAAGTTATAAAAATTATGATTTTTGTGAAATATAGTTAAAAGCTGATTTTTGAGAAATATGAATTTATGATTTTATAAAATAGGTTAAATTGGATTTTTGAATATATTATAAAAGTTTAAATATAGGATTTATGAAGTTTGATTATTTTATAAATCAAAAATGGTGAAACTATAAAGGAGTTAAGACGTTTTAAAGAATAATATAGATTGATTTATATTAAAGGATTTACAAATGAATATTTGTAAATTAAAACGTTGGAATTATAAAATGAGATTTTATAAGTGTTTGAATGAAGTGAAAATGAATTTTGTAAGTGAATGGAATTCATAGAATTATATAACGGTAAAGTTATAAATGGAATTTTATAAACAGTAGGTTTATAAAATTTGTAAAGTTATTAAAGTAATAAGATTTGGATAAATAATTGAATCTAATAAGTTATAAGATTTATAATTATGAAGTTCAATGGAATGGTTTTGCAAACGAATAAATTTTATAAGTGTTTAACTTATAATATGAACCTGTAGTTTATAACCGAGTTATAAATCGAATAAGTTAATAAATGAGATTTATAAAAAGGAAGTTTTTATAATTAAATAGAAATGGAGTTTATAAACGTTGTTTTATAAACTCGCAAACGACTTATTTTGATAAGTTAATTGTTGAAACCTATTAATGGAGTTATATTCACGTTTTAGACTGTGAATAATCCTTTAAGTTAAAAATGTATAAAAAGGATGAGATTTGTTAACGAAGTTTATTCACATTTTTAAATAGTGAATAATACGTTAAAGAAATTGTTTTGAAAGTGATGTCTTAAATAGAATTAAAACGATCGAACAATGTTTTAAACTGTGTTGAGATTCGAAACCATAGATTTCAACATTTATTGTTGAAATAGACGTTTTCGAGAAATAAAAGGAAATAGTGGACTATAACACTGTTGTTATAGTAAATGATTTCCGAATGGAAATGTTTGAATAGTATTGGGATTTATATATCTATTTTAATTTTGAATCCCTATACTAGTGATTTTGGGTTGTCGTAACGATGTTTTACGCAACATTCGTTTTGGCCCAAATAAATATGTTTAAGTGAATGATTTCCTTAAAGAATGAATTATATACTTAATTCGATTTAAGTATATTAAATATTTTCCAAGGTTGAAAATAAAAAGATTTGTGAATTACTTATGAATAATAAGTATGGAAATGTTTTCCAATATGAAGTGAATATTTAGAATTTATCTTTTTGAAGATAAATTGAAATGGATTATTGAAATCGAATATGCATGGATATTTTGAAATATAAATTCATTATGGAATTTATATGTGAAAGTGGAACTTGTTAAAAATAAATGTTGATTTATTTTTGAAGTGTGAAATTATATATCTTGTAAAGATATTTTTGAAAATAAATAATTTGGAAAATTATTTGGAATCTGGTGATGTGTGCATATCCATTGATAGTTCAATAGCCGACTATCAATATTTCCCTTTTGAATGGGTAATTTGATGTGAATTGATTGAATTTGAATGCACACTTATTTTTGAATAAGCGCTCACTATTCGGGTTAACCGGGAAAGGACCATGGGGTCGTATAACCCATTCCGAATATGTGATACGTCGTTGTAAATCGCATTTGAAGATCGGTGTTGAAGACCGGTATTTGCGAGAGTGATAGGATGAACTATCGATTGACTCTGCACCGAGTAGCTACGGTATTGAGTTCTCCATATGTGATGGTGAATCCGATCAGGATTGTGAATATCCGGATTGCAAGGACTTCTTTGTAAGTGCCTTCGGTTCTGTTCGATCCCGGAACAGACTTGTATGGATTGTGTGTCTGACATTACAATTTGAGATATAAAGCCGATTTCTTTCAAATATATTTCTGTTGGTGGCGGAGAATTTATTCTTTGCTTAACACCCTTCTTTGAGACGTATGAGCTCAAAGGTTATATAGTTGAAGTTATCAGCGATATATTCCCAATTTGGTAATGTGATATGCTGAGTGATGCTGAAATGATCATTGTGTTGATTATTGTGATAGGATCATTCATTTGATCGTCTATCTTAGTGATCATTGTGTTGATCATTTGTTGACCCAAAGCATGGCTTTTGTATAAAGTATGTTTTTGTGGACGTGACTTCGTCGAGCCTCACATCCCGGAAATGGTCAAAACAGGAAAGATGCGGCAAGGTTATTAGGGGTTGCTGTAGCTCCCCTTAGGGTATGTACATTTCCTTCTGGATAGAGGTTGTATCATGGTATGGAGCCCAGATATTTAACATATGTGGTTACTACGAGTTTATTACTTTGTGGTTGTTGGTTATCGGGATCCCGTGAAAAAGGTCGTTTACGATCGGGGAATGGCGTGCTCGTGTCAGTAGTTACCCAGTTAAGGGGTAACCCGGCCTTGTGTTGGCAGAGTTCCGGTTTGGTTCTCGGGGGTGTCTTTCCAGAGGCATTCTCAGTGGCAATGGGAAGTTCCTTGGCCTGACCATTTGCTGGAAATCCAATTCCCAATACGAAACTTGTACGGTATTAGTTGTAGAACCTGCTATTCACTTATGGTGGTCACCACTGTTTGGATAGTAGCTATAGTAGGCATAGTTCGAAATGTCTATGTCGGCTAAGATTTATATCTTTATTTTTGAAATGACTTTCCTACACTATGCACTAATAATAATATCAAATGTTATTTTAAATGCGTATCAAGCATCTTTGACTATCATAAGGAGAAATCTCCTCCGATTCTGCGTTTGCATGTGTGTGTGTGCGGGAGGCCTTATGGTAGTCTCATTTTTAAAAGCATTGCGAATTGATTTAAAAATATTCTTCTATTTTGATTTTAAAGTAAATAAACTGTTTTGAGTTCTCACACCAGTCACATGACTGACTTGGAGTTTATTGTTTTCCTTCCTAAACTCTGGGTGCCCACCAATTTCCACACGGGCAGTTAAGAGTTAGGTTTATCAGGATATTCTGGATATTCTGGAGTTGCTGGAGGCAAGCTGGATGGCATGGCGTAGTACTAGTTATATAGTATTTCTTTTTCCGCTGCACTGTTTATTGTTGTATGTTGTTGTACACTCTGATGATATAATGTAATGAAAAGTGATGTAATGTAATAACTGATATAGTTCTTTATTTAAAGATTATTCATATATTATTATATGTTGTTCCGCTGCGAATTGTGAGATTCTGTTGTTGTTCTGTTGTTCCTTTCTGTCCCGTTCTATTCCTTCTTCTCTACGTTCTATTTTCAAATTATCTTCTTTCTTCTCTATTTTTTCTTACCTCTTCTCTCTCTTTCTTTTCTAAAATTCTTTTAAAACCCATAACATCTCGGTTTTCGGCCTTCGATTTCTCCGCAGTCGATAAAGTGAGTGTCGATGTTGAATTTTCGAGAGTCGAAAATTAACAGGACGTTACACTACTCTTAGTGCGTGTTTTGGGAACCATGTAGCAGGGAACTCTGTATATTCACCACACGAATCATGGTAATTTCATGACAAACAATAAAATTTCTCAAATTCTATATCGTCATGATCACCAAAGTATGTTCAAACTGTGTATGTCATGAAACCATATTTTAGTTCATACGCATTTCTTATTGTTTTTCAATGATGGAAAACTATAAAATATGCACTAAAATCAAAATCAAGTGCAAAAAGTTTACATAGACAAAATGATTGGGAACAAAAAAAATTAAGCCAAGTTTGAAGTATTTAAATTGTTAAATAATATCAATATAATCGAAAGCAATAAATGAAAATAATAAATAACAAGCGAAAAGGTTGTAAATTATTTTTAGACAACGGTGTTATTGGGAATATGCTACAAAAAGTAATCAGCGTTTCAAAAAAGCAAAAAATTATGGCTGAATCATTTTAGTGAACGGAAGTGATCAATCAAAATCACTTTTCTAAAACAAACAGTTTGTATACCGCTGATCACTTATTCCAATCAGCATTCAAACTTTTTTCACCCAATCAAACAAAGTCACAATTTCTTATGTAAAGCCTGAAGTTTAATAGTTTTTTTATCGAACCCACGTTTTGGTTTGGTATTATTTCGGTCGCTACTAAACTGAAATGAAACAACAAGAATCTCGGTGTTTCGGTCGAAACCACAAACTTTAATATCGAGTTTGAATTTCAAATTCAAAAGGAAAAAAGGTAAAAATAAAAATAAAGCAAGAACTGGGAGTCTTAGTTGAGAAAACATTGCACCAAAATTATTCGAAGCTGTCAATTTTAAAATGGATGGTGGATATTTGCTTTTTTATAATTTAGAATTAGTTAAATCAATTGGTTCAACCCCACAATGATTTTAGAATAATATCAATATTCATTTTGATAAATTTTCTCTTATATGAATAAGACCTGATTAAGCTTATTGTTTTATTGTTGATGATTCACGTTATCTTTGATTGGATGGTGCCATAGTTATGAAAGATGCGCTACAGCGGACGCCATTGCACAAGGTGCGGCGTTTGCACCTTTCTTTCACATGGCGCGACACACATGAAAAGGCACGACGAATGGAGCTTATGGCGAATAGTGCAGGCCGCAAAAACGATGCGTGTTTTTGCAATTTTATTGTTTTTTAACTTCTTTTTTATTTTATTTTTTTAATTTTCACAATTCAAACTAATCTCCAACAATAGATGAATGTATTATATAATTTTTTATACATTGATACGATTAAACTTCGAACTAATCTTCTAAAAACTTAGAATGATGGACAATTGGTATCAAGATCCGCAATTTCAAACCAAACCGATCCAAACGTGACTTGAATCTGAAGGATCCCAGATCATATCTAATTGATGAAAAATAAGATGAAGAACTGATTCAACTCGAAATATTAGACAAAAGTGCAAGAAATTATACATATTTTTAGTATTTTACCCAATTGGAGTCAAACCGATCCAATCCGATCCGAATCAAACCTCGGGTCATGTTAAAGATTTAAAATATACTGGTTAGACTCGACAAAACCCAACTCAAAAAAATCGAGACAAGCAGAGTGCGGTCCAGATACTACCCAGTGGATCTAATTATCATCGTTGAGCAGAACAAATAATCTCGTCGCATTCACCAAATTAATTTCAAACGAACTTCGAACTATTTGTTCTAGTTATCATTGCACTGAACAAATAGTCCCGAATGGATGTTTTTTAGTCTTCAACAAACTTTGAACTGTCTGTTCCTATTACGGTTGCACCGAATAAATTTTCAATCGATATGAGAATGTTGCGGCTGGGGATCCCTCTCAAATAGAGGATATCTTCTTGCGGCGAATTGAAGAAATGAATTGGAATGGGTTTTCAGTTAAAGAAAGAAAAAGGTATTTTTACATAAAAGCCCACAATTTGCTTCTGTGATTTTATGTTCTGGTGTTTTTGAAGGAAAAATAGGCGACCGAGCCTGCATTCTTCTGTTTCTGATATGACTAACCAGGGGCAACTCCATCCTTTACTTAAGGGATCAAAATTTGAGTATGTTAGTTTTAATATACATTTTGAGGAAAATTTGCTTTATAGCTACTTCATTAATAAAATAATAAATGGCACTTTTGTATTAATTGTTTTACAGGAGTCGCGTGCTCCTTCTAAACATTGATCTTTTGATTAGAATGAAAACCTTCTTACTTATATTGTTTTGTTTTCTTAGAAATAAGTTAATGTTATTAAAAAATTTCACAAGTAAGAAGACAAACTACTCAATTTATCTAACCTACTCATGTCCGGTCCAGGCCGACTAAGTATAAGTTAGCTCGCAAAACAACCACGGCTATATCAACTAAGTTTTTATGTATAATGATAATTTGAATCTAACCCTGACCCGTGTCAGATCTTCTACACAACTGCAGGTCTAAGCCTTCCGTCGATGGAGCCCCCACGCCCAGCATCGCAGGATCAGCTCATCGGTCAGGACAAGGCGCAAGCCTAGCTCGATCCATCTCTCATTGGTCGACCGACTCATTCCGACCCGTTTACAACCCATCCATGGACCAACCCGCTTACTCAACCAACTCTCTCTCTCATCTATCTTATAGTCCGCATAGCTTTAGACCATCTCAAGCTTGACCCGTCATCAATCCAGCTTTAGTACCGCCGCCTACGACCTACGCTCTGTCTCGTCTAACCCGGCTCGGCATGACCTTTGTCTCACCAGTTCTTCATCCTCCTTATGGTCTCAGCAAACTAGCTCCGCGCCATCCCGCTATTAGGCTTGCGGGACCAAAACGACAAGAGGTACAACTAAATGTACGTGTTTCCAACAATAAGCATGTTCTATTTTCTACAAGTATAGTGCAAGTATAAGCACATTTGTTGCAAAGCATAGCAAAGCACACCTCTGGTACAGTTATACTGTAGACCTTCTTCTCAGCCACACATTCATTTCTTTCGTCAACCGTCTCTCATTAAGTTCATCAGCCAGATCAATGGCTTGGTGCACGTCACGCCTGTTTTGCAGTATGATCTTAGTCGTCTAAGCGTTAATTTTGTGACACCGCATAATTTTATGAAATTAAATAATTACGTTGAAAAGGTAAAATCACAGTTTCATATAAATGAAAATAATAAATTTTTACAAGAGTTGGAATAAGGTTCCGGGACTTACTCCATTGCATCCGAATTATCGTTTATAGTCAAAAAACACATGTAACATCCTGATTGTGATTAAACGGACTAGAAATTAAAAGAAGTCAAACTCGATGGATTTTTGTAATATATTACTTTCGAGATTTTAGTCTAAATTAGAATTATTTCATCCTATAAATAGAAATGAAAACCTATTATCTGATCACACTATAGCCTAACCTCTAATCTCCATTTTCTTTTTTATCTTTCTCTAAACTAAATCAATTCTAAATCCACCAAATCAAATCAAAATTAAAAGAATAAATATATGGTATCGATCATTGCGAAGAAAGATGAGATGGAGAAAATAATGAACTTGCAATTTTTTTATTAGGAATTGGAGGTAGGACATGGTGTAAAGAGGTGAAGAAAGGTTAAATAAAAAATATATGTATACATATAAAATGAAACTCACGTTTGAGAAGATGTAGTTTCAGGAAAAAGATGAAGAAAATAAAAGAAAATTAAGAAACAACAAAAATGACGAAAGAAATGTGGTATGTATTAAGTAATGATGAAGGAATGCACGGACAAGATGTGCACTACCAATGAACCTAAGAAATTCAAATTTTAAACTTATGTCTCATCTTTATTACTTCCATTAACTTCCATAAACTCACAGTTACACCAATTTAATTTTATGTTAACACACGATAAATGAAAATAAATTCACTACACCAATTTTTGTAATAAATTAAGGCAATATACAACATTAAGAACCTTTCATTTCTCTCTTTGGGATTAGATTGAGAATTTAAACAAACATGTTAACGTTTTGATTAAACATTTTACTAGGAATGCATTAATATACATTAAACACATATGACATCATACATTAGGTAATATAAACAGGTACATAACACACACACACATCTTTATCTCCACTTATAGTTCACATTCATAAATAAAACGTATGTTACTAATCCACATAAGGAGGATATGAACGTAAGAGTAAATTAGAAGAGCGAAGATGGAAAGACAAATTATGTTGCAATTAAAATCCAATTAAGTCTAAGTGAAAAGGAAATAGTCAAGTGTCAATCTATTTTACCCTTTTATAATCTCCTATTAACATTTAATTTAAAACTACCAGTATGTTAAGCACGTCGGTTGGACGTGTGCAAAGAAAACTGAGAGCTAATTTTTGCCGTGCAATGAAAATTGTGAACTAATTTATTTATCGTGAAATAATGACAATATGCAGAGATAATATAGGACAAAAATAGATATGTTACTTAACTTCTTTTTATTGTGAAATAGTACGAACAAATACATACAAAACTCATTGCCAAATTTTTGGATATCAATTTGGTTTCTGCGAAATATCGAATGAGAGAAATATATTATCTAGATTTACACTCATAAGCTTGAAATAAAAGCATGAACTAATTTTTTCAACTTATTTTAAATACTATGGATATTTATAAATTTATATAAAACAAAGGTTATAAAATCAGCATACTTCATCATTCAATTTGTCCACATGCAGTACTATCTAGACACTCAATCTTCAAGATACCCGGCTTATTTATCATGTACTTAATCCTCACTCAGTTATTGCCTACAGCTCTTTGTTGCTGCCCACATTCAATTCTATCAAGACTCCAAGCAACTGTCCACATGTAGTACTACTAAGCACTCATGCGTCTAATCCTATTCAGCTACCGACTACAGCTCTCTTTTAACTTCATCACTCCAACAATACAGCACATCAATGCTTATGCTTCATTGTATTTGGTTTTCCAACATAGCTCAGCTGCCATAGTGCACAACGGATCCCTCTTGCCATCCTTTCACTCTATTTGAGTGTATCAATTTCTATCTGCTGATTCAGCTCTTCATTCTTTATAAAATATTTTTATTCTGTCTTCTCCAGTTTGTTGATCATCAGAGTAATGATCTCGTACATTTGTAATATCTAATTCTCATAAACTCTTGTATGGACTTTGGTTTTTGGTTAGTAAACTTGAGTGCTCTCCTAGCAATCTTGATCGATTTTGTTTCGAGTCTGCAAAAAGAATTAGCTCTCAATATGTCAATCTCAGTAGTTCTTCGAATAGGTATGGTTCCCTACACCTACAAAGAATGTTGTGCTGAAAGAAACCTACACCTATAAAGAGAGAACGGTACCGATGCTTAGATTAATGTACAACATATCGATGCAGGGAGTTCTGAGTGCAAAAAGAACATCAATTTACTTCTAATATTTGCAGCTAGTTGAATTTCTGAACAGAAAAGGGAAATAAGATCAGAAGAAATACCTACCTTTAGAGTTCTATGCTTTTGCTAAACAATTTTTAGCTCCTTCAATGCAGACTCTTGCTCATCCTACATATGAATAACAATTAGCATGGACATGTCATGTGATTATATATATATATATATATATATATATATATATATATATATATATATATGTCAATTGAAATTACAAAACCTGTTACAAACTTTACAGCGAATTATCCACTATCAGTATGGTAAGAGGAAAAAAGTACGTAGAGCTTGATTTCAAAATCCTTTGGTTTTACTCAATTGATTACGATGATACTCAGAAATTTATTTTATATATAACATTTAACTTATTATCAACAACCAAACCACATTACGTAATAAATTTTAGTTCCAAACACCAATTAAACATAGATATTCAAAAATTTAGTACAATAAAGTTATTAAGCACAGAATCCATCACTTCAGTTTTCTTATTGTTTTCAGCGTAGGTAGGCAACTTAACTTGACGCTTCTTCGTAACCTATCTTTGTTTTAGCACATCTTTCTTCTTCCATTCTAAAATCCATAAGAAAAACGGTCAGCAGTTACATAATAATGAAAGAAAAGACATTAACTTACATTCCCAAACGGGAAATATTATGATCCGTACCTATATATATATATATATATATATATATATATATATAATGGAAAGTAACACTTTAACAATTCACATATATTTAATCCCACCTTAAGTTTTTCATCACTTTCAACAATGAAAATATGTTGAGAGAAAAAAAGCACACTTAATTTTAGAAAGTAATCCAGTCAAACATAAATCAATAGTAGAATAGATATGAAATTATTTTCCCTACATATACAGATTGATTGAAATTTGAATACATCCACATATTTAGAAACAGTTGGTAATGCTAATTCGACATACAAACTCACATACAAACATCTAGAAAAAAGAAAAGACAAAGTCTAAACATAAAATAGGAGATAAAATCAGTTAAAGGCCAACTCACATCAGCTTGCGGAGCTCAGCAACCACAACGGACAAACTGATAAACATTAACTTTTTTTTGGCAATCAAAATCTTAAGTTTTTCATCACTTTCAACAATAACAATACGTGGAGAAAAAAAAGCACACTTAATTTTAGAAAGTAATCCAAGTCAACCTTAAATCAATAATCGAATAGATATAAAATTATTTGCCCTACATATAATGATTGATTGGAATTTGAATGCATCCACATATTTCGAAACAATTGGTAATGCTAATTCGACATACAAACTCACATACAAACATCTAGAAGAAAAGACAAAGGCCTAAACATAAAATAGGAGATAAAATCAGTTAAAGGCCAACTCACATCAGCTTACAGAGCTCAGCAACAACAACGGACAAACTGATAAACATCAACTTTTTTTTGGCAGTAAAAAACTTTTCTCAAAAAATTTCATCACTTTATATGTGTAGAACAGTATATTATCTACACTAACTAACAAAATTTTATCAATACCATTATCACTGAAGTTTTGAAGCTTACAAAGACGAAAAAAAATGAAAGTGAATTCAATACCTTTATGGGTGCAGCGACGGGGATGAAGAGTTGAAATCTGGCTCTGCAATTCCACAGAAGAAGCAAGCAAGTAGCCTGAGACAATAATGGGCGAACACAAATTCAACATAAACGTGCATAATTTGAGAAACCCTAATTTTGATGTGGAGTTAGCATCCTGCGTTGGGAAGGAAGGAGGCGAATTCCAAAGAAAAAGCAAAAGGAAGGGAGCGAATTCCAGAGAAAAAGCAAGCTAACCCTAATTTTGACATGGAGTTAACATTTTGCGTTGGGGAGGAAGGAGGCAAATTCCAGAGAAAAAGCAAGCAGCCAGCATTTGGGGAGGAAGGAGGCGAATTCTGGAGAAAAAGCAAGCAGCCAGCATAAAGGTACCGAAATCAACAATTTAGAACAGTGAAAATAACGTGGATCCTTGCGTTGGGGAGGAAGGAGGTGAACCGCAATGGATAAAAGCGTGATATTGTTTCGTACTCTGGCAGAGAGGGAGGAGGGGAACCTCAAATAGAACATGCATCGTAGAAATTACACAAACATCCATATCACGGCAGAAAACGCAGAAGGTTATTATAGGTATTTCAAAAGCTTCATTTGAGGGTATTCTCATTATATAGAGATATATATTAAATTTATAAAAAAAATTCAAAACATGCACAATAAATTAAAAAACATGCGATGTTTGCCGCACCATGCATCATAGCTCCAAGGAGGCTTTGCGCATTTTTGCGCCATGTGCCATTAATAACTACGGATGCTGCTTTGGGTGTGTAAAATCAAACGGATGATAGCATTATTAAGCTTGAAATATGTCACCAAGCTCTATACATCTTCATATTGGAGTCTACATTGAAAGTTTCATCTAGCAAGCTATTCATTTTAACACTTAGAAATCAATTTGGTTACTTTAAACAGATTTCCACTATTTATTAAAGTCAAGTGCATTATTATACTGTAAATTATAGAATTTGGTTGGTAACATGATGGAGAAACAATCTCCCAGGCTGTTGATGAGTGAAAGTATATGCATATTCATTCATAGATGCTCCCTCTACCTAACCAATCGATATAAACATGATTTGTATAAATAACATCTTTAATCAACTCTAATAGAAGAATATATATTTTGCTCTAATGAGGAACAAACAATACATAGTGATCTAGTTTGATGTTGATTATTTCATCATACAGCTTTCATCCACTTTGATTTTAATAGAGTTAGGCCTAACCTGTTTGAATAGTGGCCAATTACAAATTGGCACCGCAGCCTTTATAGCTCAGTGGTAGAGCGCCAGTCTTGTAAATTGGAGGTCCGTAGTTCGATCCTGCGTGAGGGCAAAAATCTTCTCATTATTACTCTTCTCAATTCTTGACCGACCAAAAAGGCAGTACAATGAGAATGTTGCGGCTGGGGATCCCTCTCAGATAGAGGATATCTTTTTGCAGCGAAATGAACTGGATAGGGTTTTAGTTAAAGAAAGAAGAAGGTATTTTTACATAAAAGCCCACCATTTGCTTCCGTGATTTTATATTCTGGTGTTTTTGAAGGAAAAATAGGCGACAAAGCCTGCATTCTTCTGTTTCTGATATGACTGTAACCAGGGGAAACTCCAGCCTTTACTTAATGGATCAAAATTTGTGTGTGTTAGTTTCAATATACATTTTGAGGAAAATTTGCTTTATAGCTACTTAATTAATAAAATAAAAAATAGCACTTTTGTATTAATTGTTTTACAGGAGTCGCGTGCTCCTTCGAAACATTGAGTTTTTGATTAGTATGAAAACCTTCTTACTTCTATTATTTTGTTTTCTTAGAAATAAGTTAATGTTATTCAATTTTTTCACAAGTAAGAAGACAAACTACTCAATTTATCTAACCTACTCATGTCCGGTCCAGGCCGACTGAGTCTAAGTCAGCTCGCAAAACAACCATGGCTATATCGACTAAGTTTTTAGTATGATGATAATTTGAATCTAACCTTGACCCGTGTCAGATCTTCTACACAACTGCAGGCCTAAGCCTTCTGTCGATCGAGCCCCCACGCCCAGCAACGCAGGATCAGCTCATCGGTCAGGACAAGGCGCAAGCCTAACTCAATACATCTCTCATTGGTCGACCGACTCTTTCCGACCCGTTGTCAACCCATCCATGGACCAACCCGCTTACTCAACCAACTCTCTCTCTCTCTCTCAGCTATCTTTCAGTCTTCATAACTTAAGACCATCTCAAGCTTGACCCGTCATCAATCCAGCTCTAGTACCGCCACCTACGCTCCGTCTCGTCAAACCCGTCTCGGCATGCCCTTTGCTCTTACCAGTTCTTCATCCTCCTTATGGTCTCAGCAAACCAAATCCGCGCCATCCCGCTATGTAGGCATGCGGGACCAAAACGACAAGAGGTACAACTAAATGTACATGTTTCCAACAATAAGCATGTTCCATTTTCTACAAGTATAGTGCAAGTATAAGCACATTTATTGCAAAGCATAGAAAAGCACACCTCTGGTACAATTATACAGTAGACCTTTATCTCAGCCACACATTCATTTCTTTCATCAATCGTCTCTCATTAAGTTCATCAGCCAGATCAATGGATAGGTGCACGTCACGCCTGTTTTGCAGTATGATCTTTGTCGTCTAAGCGTTAATTTTGTGACACCGCTTAATTTTACGAAATTAAATAATTACGTTGAAAATGTAAAATCATAGTTTCATATAAATGGAAAATAATAAATTTCTACAAGAGTTGAAATAAGGCTTCGGGACTTACTCCATTGCATCCGAATTGTCGTTTATAGTCAAAAAACACATGTAACATATCGATTGTGATTAAACGGGCTAGAAATCAAAAGAAGTCAAACTCGGTGGATTTTTGTAACATATTAATTTCAAGATTTTAGCCTAAATTAGAATTATTTCATCCTATAAATAGAAATGAAAACCTATTCTCTGATCACACTTTAGCCTAACCTCTAATCTCCATTTTCTTTTTTATCTGTCTCTAAACTAAATCAATTCTAAATCCACCATATCAATTCTAAATTAAAAGAATAAATATATGGTATCGATCATTACGAAGAAAGCTGAGATGGATAAAAACAATGAACTCACAATTTTTTCATTAGGAATTGGAGGTAGGACATGGTGTAAAGAGGTGAAGAAATGTTAAATAAAAAATATATATATACATATAAAATGAAACTCACGTTTGAGAAGATGTAGTTTCAGGAAAAGGATGAAGAAAATAAACGAAAGTGAAGAAATAACAAAAATGACGAAAGAAATGTGGTATGTATTAAATAATGATAAAGGAATGCACGGACCAGATGTACACTACCAATGAACCTATGAAATTCAAATTTTAAACTTATGTCTCATCTTTATTACTTCCCTTAACTTCCATAAACTCACAGTTACACCAATTTAATTTTATGTTAACACACGATAAATGAAAATAAATTCTCTACACCAATTTGTGTAATAAATTAAGGCAATATACAACATTAAGAACCTTTCATTTCTCTCTCTGTGGTTAGATTAGGAATTTAAACAAACATGTTAACGTTTTGATTAAACATTTTACTAGGAATGCATTAATATACATTAAACAAATATGACATCATAAATTAGGTAATATAAACAGGTGCATAATACACACACATCTTTATCTCCACTTATAGTTTACATTCATAAATAAAATGTATGTTACTAATCCACATAAAGAGGCTATGAACGTAAGAGTAAATTAGAAGAGAGAAGATGGAAAGACAAATTATGTTGCAATTAAAATCTAATTAAGTCTAAGTGAAAAGGAAATAGTCAAGTGTCAATCTTTTTTAGCCTTTTATAATCTCCTATTAACATTTAATTTAAAACTACCAGTATGTTAAGAACGTCCGTTGGACGTGTGCAAAGAAAACTGAGAGCTAATTTTTGCCGTGTGCAATGAAAATTGTGAGCTAATTTATTTATCGTGAAACAATGACAATATGCAGAGATAATATAGGACAAAAATATATATGTGAGTTAACTTCTTTTTATTGTGAAATAGTACGAACAAATACATACAAAACTCATTGCCAATTTTTTGGATATCAATTTGGTTTCTGCAAAATATCGAATGAGAGAAATATATTATCTAGATTTACACTCATAAGCTTGAAATAAAAGCATGAACTAATTTTTTTCAACTTGTTTTAAATACTATAGATATTTATAAATTTACATAAAATAAAGGTTATAAAATCGACATACACTCATCATTCAATTTGTCCACATGCAGTACTATCTAGACACTCAATCTTCAAGATACCCAGCTTATTATCCTGCACCTAATCCTCACTCAGTTATTGCCTACAGCTCTTTGTTGCTGCCCACATTCAATTCTATCAAGACTCCCAGCAACTGTCCACATGCAGTACTACTAAGCACCCATGCATGCAATCCTATTCGGCTACCGACTACAGCTCTCTTTTAGCTTCATCACTCCAACAATACTGCACATCAGCGCTTGTACTTCATTGTATTTGGTTTTTCAACATAGCTCAGCTGCCATAGTGCAAAATGGATCCCTCTTGCCATCCTTTCACTCTATTTGAGTGTATCAATTTCTATTTGCTGATTCAACCCTTCATTCTTTATAAAATATTTTTATTCGTTCTACTCTAGTTTGTTCATCATCAGAGTGATGATCTCATACATTTGCAATATCTAATTCTCATAAACTCTTGTATGGACTTTGGTTTTTGGTTAGTAAACGTGAGTGCTCTTCTGGCAATCTTGATCGATTTTGTTTCGAGTCTGTAAAAAGAATTTGCTCTCAATATGTCAATCTTAGTAGTTCTTCGAATAGGTATGGTTCCCTACACCTACAAAGAATGTTATGCTGAAAGAAACCTACACCTGTAAAGAGAGAAGGGTACCGATGCTTAGATTAATGTACAACATATCGATGCAGGGAGTTTTGAGTGCAAAAAGAACATCAATTTACTCCTAATATTTGCAACTAGTTGAATTTATGAACAGAAAAGGGAAATAAGATAAGAAGAAATACCTACCTTTAGAGTTCTATGCTTTTGCTAAACAATTTTTAGCTCCTTCAATGCAGACTCTTGCTCATCCTATATATGAATAACAATTAGCATGGACATGTCATGTGATTTTTATATATATATATATATATATATATATATATATGTCAATTGAAATTACAAAACCTGTTAACAAACTTTACGGTGAATTATCCACTATCAGTATGGTAAGAGGAAAAAAGTACGTAGAGCTTGATTTCAAAATCCTTTGGTTTTACTCAATTGATTACGATGATACTGTGAAATTTATTTTATATATAACATTTAACTTATTATCAACGACCAAACCACATTACGTAATAAATTTTAGTTCTAAACACCAATTAAACATAGATATTCAAAAATTTAGTACAATCAAGCTATTAAGCACAAAATCCATCACTCCAGTTTTCTTATTGTTTTCAACGTAGGTAGGCAACTTAACTTGACGCTTCTTCGTAACCTATCTTTGTTTTAGCACATATTTCTTCTTCCATTCTAAAATCCATAAGAAAAAAGGTCAGCAGTTACATAATAATGAAAGAAAAGACATCAACTTACATTCCCAAATGGGAAATTTTATGATCCGTACCTATATATATATGATGGAAAGTAACACTTTAACAATTCGCATGTATTTAATCCCACCTTAAGTTTTTCCCCACTTTCAACAATGACAATACGTTGAGAAAAAAAGCACACTTAATTTTAGAAAGTAATCCAAGTGAAACTTAAATCAATATTAGAATAGATATGAAATTATTTTCCCTACATATATAGATTGATTGGAATTTGAATACATCCACATATTTCGAAACAGTTGGTAATGCTAATTCGACATACAAACTCACATACAAACATCTAGAAAAAGGAAAAGACATAGTCTAAACATAAAATAGGAGATAGAATCAGTTAAAGGCCAACTACATCAGCTTATACAGCTCAGCAACCACAACGGACAAACTGATAAACATCAACTTTATTTGGCAATCAAAATCTTAAGTTTTTCATCACTTTCAACAATAACAATACGTTGAGAGGAAAAAAGCACACTTAATTTTAGAAAGTAATCCAAGTCAACCATAAATCAATAATCGAATAGATATAAAATTATTTTCCCTACATATACGGATTGATTGGAATTTGAATATATCCACATATTTCGAAATAGTTGGTAATGCTAATTCGACATACAAACTCACATACAAACATCTAGAAAAAAGAAAAGACAAAGGCCTAAACATAAAATAGGAGATAAAATCAGTTAAAGGTCAACTCACATCAGCTAACATAGTTCAGCAACAACAACGGACAAACTGTTAAACATCAACTTTTTTTGGCAATCAAAAAATTTTGTCAAAAATTTCATCACTTTATATGTGTAGAACAGTATATTATCTACACTAACTAACACAATTTTATCAATACCATTATCACTGAAGTTTTAAAGCTTACAAAGACAAATAAAATTTGAAAGTGAATTCAATACCTTTATGGGTGCAGCGTCGGGGATGAAGAGTTGAAATCTGGCTCTGCAATTCCATAGAAAAAGCAAGCAAGTAGCCTGAGACAATAATGGGCGAACACAAATTCAACACAAATGTGCATAATTTGAGAAGCCCTAATTTTGATGCGGAGTTAGCATCCTGCGTTGGGAAGGAAGGAGGCGAATTCCAGAGAAAAAGCAAAAGGAAGGAAGCGAATTCGAGAGAAAAAGCAAGCTAACCCTAATTTTGACATGGAGTTAACATTTTGCGTTGGGGAGGAAGGAGGCGAATTCTAGAGAAAAAGCAAGCAGCTAGCATTTGGGGAGGAAGGAGGCGAATTCCAGAGAAAAAGCAAGCAGCCGGCATAAAGGTACCGAAATCAACAATTTAGAACAGTGAAAATAACATGGATCCTTGCGGTGGGGAGGAAGGAGGTGAACCGCAATGGATAAAAGCGAGATATTGTTTCGTACTCTGGCAGAGAGGAAGGAGGGGAACTGCAAATTGAACGTGCATCGTAGAAATTACACAAACGTCCTTATCACGGCAGAAAAAGCCGAAGGTTATTATAGGTATTTCAAAAGCTTCATTTGAGGGTATTTGTCACGACCCGACTTTCCACTCTCGGAAAATCGCGTCATGAATTAAGGAAGAAAGGGATAGAAAAGAGAATAGAAAGAAGAGAAGGAAGAAACAACATCAGAATCTTACACAGCGGAACGAATAAATTATATTAATAACATAAATATTACATAGTTTACAACAATATCAGAGTACACAGATATACAACACATACTAGACAGTTATAAACACCTGTCTAGTTATACAACTCAATACAACAACTTCAGAGAACACACGGCGGAATACTAAATATATATATCTATACGCAGAAGCCTCCTGCTCATTTGCTCCTCCACAATTCGTCAAGCTAATCCTGAATCCCAACCTGAATTCCCTTGACTACTCATAAAAATTTGAGTACCCAAGAGTTTATGAAAAACAAAAATAAACTCTGGGTCAGACATGGGTCTGGTGTGAGTAAACGGTTAAAGTTGCTTAACTTTAAAATCCTTTGAAAAGAAAAGGTATCACGTAAGACTTCCCATACATAAACATGGAAAAAAAATTACCTTACGCTAACCAAAACATTTGATAGGAAATCCGATGATATTATAATAGTGTCTAGGGTTTTCAAATAAATAAGAAATAACCGAAATTGTTACATCTATTAAATTCCAGCTACTAGCCACAAAAGTGGGTAATACAATCAAAACCGTTGGCACTAATTGGATTTTGGATTCCATACAATGGCAGGGCTACTGGGGTACCGCCCGTCATAGTACGTGGCCTAGATCAACGTACCGAGGATCACTCCCGACCCCCGCAACACAAAGCCGGACCCATTCCTTACTGAATAGTTCCAAACAAGACAACCCCGTGGTTGTAGCTAGCAACCACCCACACAGCCGAATATAAAGGGACTTCTAGACAGGGATCAATCTTGCTCTCCAATGGGTGCGACCCACGAAGCTTTGCTGCACCTCCCTTGTTTTAGCCATTCCCGGTTGATGAGGCTTGAGGCTACGATTACCTTTATAGGACATATCACTTAGAATGCTCATCGTCCACCTGACGATGTTCTGAAAGCATTCAATCCATACAAGTTCGTTTCGGGTTCGAACGAAACCGAAGGCATTATCTCGTTACACTCATTTTGGAATCACCCTTAGAGTTAACGACAATAACCCTTACACTCTGATTCACCATCTCGAATCTATAAGAACTAATCGACAATAACCCTTACAGTCTGATTCACCATCTCGAATCTATAAGAACTAATTCCGTCAACTCATTACGGAATCACCCACAGAGTTATAATGACTCATAGTCCTTACACCTCGAGTCTTCACAAAGCTCCATTTTGATTCACAACCTAACGTTATTTGGAATCGATGTGGTTTTCGGATGTCCAAATATGGAAACCCGATCCCGGACTCATCGAAAACCAAAGCGTGTCTTTTAAGGTCCAAGTTGTTTTAAAGGTTTAAAACATTTCAATTACAGTATCTCTATACACGCAGATAGATAATTCATAAATCATAACCGATAATCAACATTATCACATAATAGGTAATTCACATCATCAATATCATATAGATATACAATATATCACCATCACAATAGATAACCTATGTTATAATCACAATACAAACAAACATCCCTACCACACAATATCATTTATCTCATTACTGAGATTTCAAAACATCCAAGACAATCAAGTTCAACTATTCATCCATAAGCAATGATTTACTCATCCAATATAATTAATTTAAAATGAATTAAATTAACTATCTCTAATCTCTAATTAATTTAAAATGAATTAAATTAATTACTCTATCTTTAGTTAATTTAAAATAAATTAAATTAATTGCTTCATCAATACAAATCTTGCTTACTCAACCATTTAATTGATTGCAATCAATTAATTAATCATTCAAAATAAATTATCTTAATTAATCACTCTTGATTAATTACTCTTAATTACATTCATGTAATTATCCTTAATTAATTTCACAAATTAATTATCCTCAACTAAACAGTAATTAACCTTTAATTACTCAATTAATTAATCATAATTAATTACATTAATCCTTAATTAATTACATTAATTAATTACCTTTAATTACCTATTATTGATTAATTAATCATAATTAATCAACTTTAATTACATCATTAATTAAAATAATTAATGATCCTAATTAATCCTTAAATTAATTACTCTAAGTAATTAACTAACCTAATTACACTATTAAACCAAATTAATTATCCTTAATTTTATTTCTTAATTAATCCCTTGATTAATTACTAAATAATTAAACCAAATTATCTCATACTTAAACATTTCCTTAATTATAATCTATAATTAAACAATTACTTAACTAAGTAATTTCCAAATCATTAATTACATAAAGTAATTATTCATAAGACTCAAGTGTTTATAATTAAATTAAACTTAATTAATTAAAATAAAAAATATCATTAAACTAAATTAATTACATTAAGTAATTAATTCCTTAATTACTTTATTAAGTAATTACTCTCTAACCATTTATAAATGATTAAAATTAATCATATTAATTAATTATTAAATAATCCTGGTTAATGACCTTCATTGACCATCCTCAAATTATTTTATAAGGTAATTAACTTAAATTAATTACCATTTAAATTATCTTTATTCATTCATTAATTAAAGTTAATTATTAAATTAATTAACCTTAATTTAAAACTTAATCACATAATTATTATTCATTTATCATTAATTAATAACTTAATTAATGATCTTAATTTCAAATTGATTAATCATTAATCAATTATTAATTCCAAATTTAATTAATTAATTAATCAATCTTAACTACCTTATTAATTAATTCTAAAACATAATTTTTAAACAAATTTCCAAAATAAAACATAACTTAATTGTGTTTAAAACAATTTAATTCAAAACAAAATAATTTTGAACTTACCCTTAAATTTCAATTTAAATTCAAGTTAAAATAGAATAAATTCTAAACTTATCAAAGTTCTAAATAATTTAAAACTTTTTAAGTTGCAAATCAAACAAATGTTATATAAAATTTTTAAAGTTAAATTCATTTCAAAACTTTTGATAACTTAAATTTCCATTTTAATTTGAAATTTCAATTTAAACCTTCCTTAAAATTTAAGCCTGAAATTCAAATTAAACTTTTGAATTTCTAGATTTAAATAACCTCAAATCCACTCATATTTTAAAATCTCATTTCTAAAAGTGTTTAAACTATTCTATCAAATCAAATGTTTAACTAAGTTTAAACTTCTGAAAACTAAATTTTATCTTAAAAACTGGAGTTTAAATTCAAATTAGAAATTCAAACTTGCATTTGAATTTCAAACTTAAACTTTCTTTAAACATGAAACTGCAGATTTAAAAGTTTAAACCCAGATTTTAAAAAAACAGAAAACAGGTTTAAAAACTTGGAATTTAAATTCAAAGCAATAATGCAAACTTGAATTTCATTTGAATTTAAACTTTGCTTTAAACATATATTACAGATCTCAATTTTAAAACCCAGATTTTAAAATTTTAAAACCCAGATTTACTAATAAAACAGTTTCTTTCTGAAACCTGGAAAACTTCAGAGTATAACCCGAGACCCCCTAATTTTACTTCGAGTTCCACATGCTTCTGCTTCGGGTTCTTTTACTACTTACTTCGAGTTAAATCTCAGACCAACCTTGCAACACCAAAAACTAAACAGATCACCAGAAAACATGTCGCCGTGCATATGCACGGCGACCACCGCCCCTTCTCATCATCATGGATGATCCAATACCAACCAGAAACCCTCCACAACTTCAAACATCAACCCAAATCATTTACAATTATACAGGAATTCAAAATTTTCTCAAGAGCCACAAACCTGAAAACAATTTTCCAGGTTTTTACTTCAACCTGTCAACGGCGATTGTACGCCGCTCCGATCACCTGACACTCAACCCCAACGGCTTTGCACTCTCTTACACCTCAACTGCACAATCCCTAAATATCAGTACACTCGATCGCTCCTATGCCCGAAATTGATTGATTCAAGAACATAGTAAAAACTAGGGTTATAAAGTTTGAATCCAAACTGCAACTTATCAAGCAAACTTTAAATTCTTCTCTGAATTTTTTCCAAGATCTATGATCCTTAATCTATAACACAGAAGAGTTTCAGAATTTCCCAACTCAAAAATCAATAGAATTTGCACAGATTTCATTCTTAGTTTAATACCAAACTACTACTGGATTTAACCTCTAAAAATTCTACTTCTTGATTCAAAAATCAAGTTATGGTAAGTACTTTAATTTATGAATCTGAGGCATGATATCAATATGGTTGAGTTTAGATAAAAATACATCATTCAAAGTTTTACCTGTGTTAACAGGGACAATACCTGTTTATATCCATTTTTCTTTTTCATTAGCTTAAAACTTTAAAAGTTAACTGAATATAATTTATAACCTTACTTATAAATCTAATCATACCAGAAATTTAAGTTCAAAGATAAAGTTTTAATAAAAACTTCCTAGGAAATCAAGAAAACAGATCAAGTAATAAAACAACAGTGTACACACTTTACTTCCCACTTAAACACAGCAATACTTATATATATCAAACAATTTAGCATGCAATTCCATTTTAAAATTTTAAAGTTAAAAGTTACTCACCTATTAAATGCAGACCACTGTTGATTCTTGCAGCAAACACCAAAAATGCAGAGCTCCAGATCATTTGAATTTGCAGACATATGATGTGCAGGTATGCTCCTCTCTGTTTTGAATTTGCAGATCACATGCAGGCTTCCTCTGTTGTTATAAGTCTGGGTTGCTCATGCTTTCCATGACCAAGATGCTTGCATGCAGGTGTTTAGATGAACTTGTATATGCAGATTTGTGGGTTCTTTTATATGCAGAAAGTAAAAGTGTGTAGGCTTTACTTTTAGGAAGTGCAGATTGAAGGTTTTGATTATGCAGAGGTTTGGATTGAATATGCAGCTAAAGGATTTGAGAAAATGCAGAAATAAGATATGCAGATTTGCATTGGACTTTCATATGCATTTGTGAATGCAGATTTGGATTTTAGTTTTGGATATGCAGATTTGTGGATTGCCAATATGAGAATGATTCGGATTTTTTAAAGGTTTTAAAGATTTTTCTTTGATGAAGGAAAATAAAAGTGAAATATGAATGAAGATGTAATTATGCAAATGTATTTCAGATTTAATAAAAATAAAAGAAAAATAAAAACAAAATTTTAACACTTGTCCATTTTATAACACTTGTCAAAAGAATTCATACAAATTTAACACTTGTTTACCCCTTTAAGATAATTAGTATCTAATTACAAATAAATGTGTGTGTAATCCTAAGTTAATATGTTAGTTTATATTAATATGTGTATGAATTTATAAAGAAATAAGAACAACAATGTTTTACAAATTAATTTATACATATTAAAAATTAAGACAATCAAACAATATAAAATTTTATACTTTTTAAATTTAAATTCAACTAAATTCAAAATCAAATATTTTTCAAATTAAGTTATACATATAAATTCAATTTGAAACAAACATTACAAATTCTTATTCAAAATTTATTTATAAAGTCAACACAATGTTAATATTATTTTTGTAAATCTCTTTTATTAAATTAAAATCATTTTACAAGAAATTATATTTTTATTAAATAAATAATCCATTTTATTAAGTCATGAAATCATTTGTTGAATATATTCTAAATTTAAAACAATACCTATTTATTTAAAATATAAACCAAATATTTATATTGAAAATGGAAATCAATTTATTATTTAAAAGGAAAAATAACCAATTTGAATATTTATTGAAGAATATTATTAAATTTATCTGAAAAATTATCAACAGATCATCAATATCAATTTAATTTTAACTACAGATTATTAAATTGATATTTTTAAAAATTCCGGGATGTTACAAACCTTCCCCCTTAAAAGAATTTCGTCCTCGAAATTTAAAACAAAGGTAATTTAATAAACTTATTAAATTTTAATTAGAAACACAAGCATATATCAAACCTATGCTAACAACCAAACACAACCAATTCAACCAATCAAACAAATCTAATTATCCAAACAAAATCTGGATGAAATTCTATCGAGTTTTCCCCAGGTGTATATATATATCCACCGGGATACTCGCTCTAGAAAATCCAAACAAACAATACTATGAAGCTACAAAGCTCCTATACAACTATATCTATAACACTAGACAAGATATCAGACTACAAACGAGTCTGACTCAACAACCAAAACTCCAAAACTGCTGGTTCCACAACCAGAGATAGATCATACACGTACTCCCTCATAGATACGTGAAACTCATCGAATTCCAGTTATCCAATTGGCAATTCAATCTTATAGATCAATCACTTAATCACCTAGATCATAGAAAAGATCCAAACACTTCAGAGCAAACTTCTCAAACTTACCCAAACTTATAGCTCACTTATGATCGGAGAAAACTTATCCAAAATTAAATCTCTGACTATAGAGTCCAAATCCCTTCGACTCTTATCCACAATATCTCTTCAGACAATCCTAGGCTGCCCACAACCTTACTGATCAGCACAACCTTTGCTGATGCTTCTAGAAACAAACTAGACCAATCACTCAACAAAATGATCTCCTCAAGATTAACCAAAACCAAGAACTCAAACTCAACTCCTCAACATCAGAAAACAACAACTTCTTCTGTCCAGAAAAGAAAAGCAGATACACTTCCAAACTGCTTCCGCTGCTCAACTCTGACCCAAAGTAGAAGAGAATGCTGAAGAAGAACACAAGCACAAACAGGACAACTCACCCCAGAGATATGATTCAACAAATCCATAAGAAAAATTCAGAAGTTCCTCCAAAACTCCGAGCTGCTACACCAACTCAATCTCCTGGAATCATTCTTCTATAAAGCTGAACTACTGGTCCCACTCCTGGAATTCCAGACGATAAGAAAACTCAATCTCCAGATGCAAACCAAACTCTGACTTCCTAAAGACATCCAGAAAAATTCAGATGTCCCAAGAGATCACTCAAACAATCGCAAGTCACTTTTGCGAACACCCAAACCAAATCCAAGTAAAACTGTTCTCCCTTAACCAAATAGAACAGCTTAAACTTAACTAGCCAACTCATCGAAGAAATGGGTCCACTCGCTGCTTCTGAACTCCACTTCAGAAAACTGCTAAACCAAAAGATCTCTTGCCAACACCGAGAACACTCCAAGCTACACTGCTGCCACAGATGCCAAAGAATTCCAAAACAAGGCTCAAAGCAAACAGAAACTCCGGCTGAACACAACCACAATACTGAAGCAGACTCACTTCCTTAACTTGTTCCAAAGAAAACATCTTCGGGTACATCCATAGTCAATGCATCTCATCACGCAGCTACTATTTCCTGAGGTATCAAGATACCATCACTTGCTTCTGCCCAACCGACAGATCCAAATACTACTTATTCAACTTCAGAAATGAACTCCGAAACTTAACAGGTTTCCTTTAGAGATTAATGAAGTTCTTCATCACTACAGAACTCTCTCGAGACGGTATTAGGTCTACAGTCTCGACAAAACACCTCCAACCTCAAACATTCGAATTCCAACCAATGGTAGTCGTGTTACACACACTACTACCCCATCTACCTTTATGACTTATATTGGAAAACCTGAACAGGTAACCCGACAGATAGGTAGAAATATATATATATATATATATATATATATATATATATATTAAAAATTACAGATACGCTCTCTCAAGATAGACACCACTACAAAGCCTAGGTATTCACTCAACCTAATGCTCCCTAAAGAAAGATACACTTCAGAGCCTAGGTATTCACTCAGCCTAATGCTCTCTAAAGAAAGATACACTTCAAAGCCTAGGTATTCACTCAGCCTAATGCTCTGATACCAGCTGTCACGACCCGACTTTCCACTCCCGAAAAATCGCGTCATGAATTAAGAAAGAAAGGGATAGAAAAGAGAATAGAAAGAAGAGAAGGAAGAAAAAACATCAGAATCTTACACAGCGGAACGAATAAATTATATTAATAACATAAATATTACATAGTTTACAACAATATCAGAGTACACAGATATACAACACATACTAGACAGTTATAAACATCTGTCTAGTTATACAACTCAATACAATAACTTCAGAGAACACATAGCGGAATACTAAATATATATATCTACACGCAGAAGCCTCATGCTCCATTGCTCCTCCACAATTCGTCAAGCTAATCCTGAATCCTAACCTGAATTCCCTTGACTAGTCATAAAAATTTGAGTACCCAAGAGTTTATGAAAAACAAAAATAAACTCCGGGTCAGACATGGGTCTGGTGCGAGTAAACGGTTAAAGTTGCTTAACTTTACAATCCTTTAAAAAGAAAAGGTATCACGTAAGACTTCCCACACATAAACATGGAAAAGTTTTTACCTTACGCTAAGCAAAACATTTGATAGGAAATCCGATGATATTATAATAGTGTCTAGGGTTTTCAAATAAATAAGAAATAGCCGAAATTGTTACATCTATTAAATTCCAGCTACTAGCCACAAAAGTGGGTAATACAATCAAAACCGTTGGCACTTATTGGATTTTGGATTCCATACAATGGCAGGGCTACTGGGGTACCGCCCGTCACAGTACGTGGCCTACATCAACGTACCGAGGATCGCTCCCGACCCCCTGCAACACAAAGCCGGACCCATTCCTTACTGAATAGTTCCAAACAAGACAACTCCGTGGTTGTAGCTAGCAACCACCCACACAGCCGAATATAAAGGGACTTCTAGACAGGGATCAATCTTGCTCTCCAGTGGGTGCGACCCACGAAGCTTTGCTGCACCTCCCCTGTTTTAGCCATTCCCGGTTGATGAGGCTTGAGGCTACGATTACCTTTATAGGACATATCACTTAGAATGCTCATCGTCCACCTGACGATGTTCTGAAAGCATTCAATCCATACAAGTTCGTTCCGGGTTCGAACGAAACCAAAGGCATTATCTCGTTACACTCATTCTGGAATCACCCTCAGAGTTAACGACAATAACCCTTGCACTCCGATTCACCATCTCGAATCTATAAGAACTAATTCCGTCAACTCATTACGGAATCACCCACAGAGTTATAATGACTCATAGTCCTTACACCTCGAGTCTTCACAAAGCTCCATTTTGATTCATGACCTAACGTTATTTGGAATCGATGTGGTTTTCGGATGTCCAAATATGGAAACCCAATCCCGGACTCATCGAAAACCAAAGCGTGTCTTTTAAGGTCCAAGTTGTTTTAAAGGTTTAAAACATTTCAGTTACAGTATTTATATACACACAGATAGATAATTCATAAATCATAACTGATAATCAACATTATCACATAAAAGGTAATTAACATCAACAATATCATATAGATATACCATATATCACCATCACAATAGATAACCTATGTTATCATCAGAATACAATCAAACATCCATACCACACAATATCATTTATCTCATTACTGAGATTTCAAAACATCCAAGACAATCAAGTTCAACCATTCATCCATAAGCAATGATTTACTCATCCAATATAATTAATTTAAAATAAATTAAACTAACTATCTCTAATCTCTAATTAATTTAAAATGAATTAAATTAATTACTCTATCTTTAATTAACTTAAAATAAATTAAATTAGTTACTTCATCAATACAAATCTTGCTTACTCAACCATTTAATTGATTGCAATCAATTAATTAATCATTCAAAATAAATTATCTTAATTAATCACTCTTGATTAATTACTCTTAATTACATTCATGTAATTATCCTTAAATAATTTAACAAATTAATTATCCTCAACAAAACAGTAATTAAGCCTCAATTACTCAATTAATTAATCATAATTACATTAATCCTTAATTAATTACATTAATTAATTACCTTTAATTACCTATTATTGATTAATTAATCATAATTAATCAACTTTAATTACATCATTAATTAAAATAATTAATGATCCTAATTAATCCTTAAATTAATTACTTTAAGTAATTAACTAACCTAATTACACTATTAAACCAAATTAATTATCCTTAATTTTATTTCTTAATTAATCCCTTGATTAATTACTAAATAATTAAACCAAATTATCTCATACTTAAACATCTCCTTAATTACAATCTGTAATTAAACAATTACTTAACTAAGTAATTTCCAAATCATTAATTACATAAAGTAATTATTTATAAAACTCAAGTGTTTATAATTAAATTAAACTTAATTAATTAAAACAAAAAATATCATTAAACAAAATTAATTACATTAAGTAATTAATTCCTTAATTACTTTATCAAGTAATTACTCTCTAACCATTTATAAATGATTAAAACTAATCATATTAATTAATTATTAAATAATCCTGGTTAATGACCTTCATTGACCATCCTCAAATTATTTTATAAGCTAATTAACTTAAATTAATTACCATTTAAATTGTCTTTATTCATTCATTAATTAAAGTTAATTATTAAATTAATTAACCTTAATTTAAAACTTAATCACATAATTATTATTCATTTATCATTAATTAATAACTTAATTAATGATCTTAATTTCAAATTGATTAATCATTAATCAATTATTAATTCCAAATTTAATTAATTAATTAATCTTAACTACCTTATTAATTAATTCTAAAATATAATTCTTAATCAAATTTCCAAAATAAAACATAACTTAATTATGTTTAAAACAATTTATTTCAAAACAAAGTACTTTTGAACTTACCCTTAAATTTCAATTTAAATTCAAGTTAAAATAGAATAAATTCTAAACTTATCAAAATTCTAAATAATTTAAAACTTTTTAAGTTGCAAATCAAACAAATGTTATATAAAAAATTTAAAGTTAAATTCATTTCAAAACTTTTGATAACTTAAATTTCCATTTTAATTTGAAATTTCAATTTAAACCTTCCTTAAAATTTAAGCCTGAAATTCAAATTAAACTTTTGAATTTCCAGATTTAAATAACCTTAAATGCACTCATATTTTAAAATCTCATTTCTAAAAGTGTTTAAACTATTCTATCAAATCAAATGTTTAATTAAGTTTAAACTTCTGAAAACCAAATTTTATCTTTAAAAACTGGAGTTTAAATTCAAATTAGAAATTCAAACTTGCATTTGAATTTCAAACTTAAACTATTTTTAAACATGAAACTGCAGATTTAAAATTTTAAACCCAGATTTTTAAAAAACAGAAAACAGGTTTAAAAACCTGGAATTTAAATTCAAATATGTAATACAAACTTGAATTTCATTTGAATTTAAACTTTGCTTTAAACATATATTACATATCTTAATTTTAAAACCCAGATTTTAAAATTTTAAAACCCAGATTTACAAATAAAACAGTTTCTTTCTGAAACCTGGAAAACTTCAGAGTATAACCCGAGACCCCCTAATTTTACTTCGAGTTCCACATGCTACTGCTTCGGGTTCTTTTACTACTTACTTCGAGTTAAATCTCAGACCAACCCTGTAACACCAAAAACTAAACAAATCACCAGGAAACATGTCGCCGTGCATATGCACGGCGACCACCGCCCCTTCTCATCATCATGGATGATCCAATACCAACCAGAAACCCTCCACAACTTCAAACATAAACCTAAATCATTTACAATTATACAGGAATTCAAAATTTGCTCAGGAGCCACAAACCCGAAAACAATTTTCCAGGTTTTTACTTCAACCTGTCAACGGCGATTGTACGCCGCTCCGATCACCTGACACTCAACCCCAACGGCTTTGCACTCTCTTACACCTCAACTACACAATCCCTAAATATCAGTACACTCGATCGCTCATATGCCCGAAATTGATTGATTCAAGAACACAGTAAAAACTAGGGTAATAAAGTTTGAATCCAAACTGCAACTTATCAAGCAAACTTTAAATTCTTCTCTGAATTTTTTCCAAGATCTATGATCCTTAATCTATAACTCAGAAGAGTTTCAGAATTTCCCAACTCAAAAATCAATAGAATTTGCACAGATTTCATTCTTAGTTTAATACCAAACTGCTACTGAATTTAACCTCTAAAAATTCTACTTCTTGATTCAAAAATCAAGTTATGGTAAGTACTTTAATTTATGAATCTGAGGCATGATATCAATATGGTTGAGTTTAGATAAAAATACATCATTCAAAGTTTTACCTGTGTTAACAGGGACAATACCTGTTTATATCCATTTTTCTTTTTCATTAGCTTAAAACTTTAAAAGTTAACTGAATATAATTTATAACCTTACTTATAAATCTAATCATACCAGAAATCTAAGTTAAAAGATAAAGTTTTAATAAAAACTTCCTAGGAAATCAAGAAAACAGATCAAGTAATAAAACAACAGTGTACACACTTTACTTCCCACTTAAACACAGCTATACTTATATATATCAAACAATTTAGCATGCAATTCCATTTTAAAATTTTAAAATTAAAAGTTACTCACCTATTAAATGCAGACCACTGTTGATTCTTGCAGAAAACACCAAAAATGCAGAGCTCCAGATCATTTGAATTTGCAGACATATGATGTGCAGGGATGCTCCTCTCTGTTTTTAATTTGCAGATCACGTGCAGGCTTCCTCTGTTGTTATAAGTCTGGGTTGCTCATGCTTTCCATGACCAAGATGCTTGCATGCAGGTGTTTAGATGAACTTGTATATGCAGATTTGTGGGTTCTTTTGTATGCAGAAAGTAAAAGTGTGCAGGCTTTACTTTTAGGAAGTGCAGATTGAAGGTTTTGATTATGCAGAGGTTTGGATTGAATATGCAGCTAAAGGATTTGAGAAAATGCAGAAATATGATATGCAGATTTGCATTGGACTTTCATATGCATTTGTGAATGCAGATTTGTACTTTAGTTTTGGATATGCAGATTTGTGGATTGCCAATATGAGAATGATTCAGATTTTTTAAAGGTTTTAAAGATTTTTCTTTGATGAAGGAAAATAAAAGTGAAATATGAATGAAGATGTAACTATGCAAATGTATTTCAGATTTAATAAAAATAAAAGAAAAATAAAAACAAAATTTTAACACTTGTCCATTTTATAACACTTGTCAAAAGAATACATACAAATTTAACACTTGTTTACCCTTTCAAGATAATTAGTATCTAATTACAAACAAATGTGTGTGTAATCCTAAGTTAATATGTTAGTTTATATTAATATGTGTATGAACTTATAAGAAATAAGAACAACAATGTTTTACAAATTAATTTATACATATTAAAAATTAAGACAATCAAACAATATAAAATTTTATACTTTTTAAATTTAAATTCAACTAAATTCAAAATCAAATATTTTTCAAATTAAGTTATACATATAAATTCAATTTAAAACAAACATTACAAATTCTTATTCAAAATTTATTTATAAAGTCAACACAATGTTAATATTATTTTTATAAATCTCTTTTATTAAATTAAAATCATTTTACAAGAAATTATATTTTTATTAAATAAATAATCCATTTTATTAATTCATGAAATCATTTGTTGAATATATTCTAAATTTAAAACAATACCAATCTATTTAAAATATAAACCAAATATTTATATTGAAAATAGAAATCAATTTATTATTTAAAAGATAAAATAACCAATTTAAATATTTATTGAAGAATATTATTAAATTTATCTGAAAAATTATCAACAGATCATCAATATCAATTTAATATTAACTACAGATTATTAAATTGATATTGTTAAAAATTCCGGCATGTTACAGTATTCTCATTATATAGAGATATATATATAAAATTTATAAAAAAAATTCAAAACATGCGCAATAAATTAAAAAACACGCGCCGTTTGTCGCACCATGCGTCATAGCTCCAAGGAGGCTTTGCGCATTTTTGCACCATGCGCCATTAATAGCTATGGATGCTGCTTTGGGTGTGTAAAATCAAACCGACGATAGCATTGTTAAGCTTAAAATATGTCACCAAGCTCTATACATCTTCATATTAGAGTCTACATTGAAAGTTTCATCTAGCAAGCTATTCATTTTAACACTTAGAAATCAATTTGGTTACTTCAAACATATTTCTACCATTTTATTAAAGTCAAGTGCATTATTATACCTTAAATTACATAATTTGGTTGGTAATATAATGGAGAAACAATCTCCCAGGCTGTTGATGAGTGAAAGTATATGCATATTCATTCGTAGATGCTCCCTCTACCTAACCAATCGATATAAACATGTTTTGTATAAATAACATCTTTAATCAACTCTAATAGAAGAATATATATTTTGCTCTAATGAGGAACAAACAATACATAGTGATCTAGTTCAATGCTGATTATTTCATCATACAGCTTTCATCCACTTTGATTTTAATAGAGTTAGGGCTAACCTGTTTGAATAGTGGCCAATTACAAATTGGTACCGTAGCCTTTATAGATCAGTGGTAGAGTGCCAGTCTTGTAAACTGGAGGTCCGTAGTTTGATCCTGCGTGAGGGCAAAAATCTTCTCATTATTACTATTCTCAATTCTTGGAGGACTAAAAAGGTAGTACAATGAGAATGTTGTGGCTGAGGATCCCTCTCAGATACAGGATATCTTTTTGCGGTGAAATGAATTGGAATAGGGTTTCAGTTAAAGAAAGAAGAAGGTATTTTTACATAAAAGCCCACCATTTGCTTCCGTGATTTTATATTCTGGTGTTTTTGAAGGAAAAATAGGCGACAGAGCCTGCATTCTTCTGTTTCTGATATGATTGTAACCAGGGGCAACTCCAGCCTTTACTTAAGGGATCAAAATTTGAGTGTGTTAGTTTCAATATACATTTTGAAGAAAATTTGCTTTATAGCTACTTAATTAATAAAATAAAAATTAGCACTTTTGTATTAATTGTTTTACAAGAGTCGCGTGCTCCTTCTAAACATTGAGCTTTTAATTAGAATGAAAACCTTCTTACTTCAATTGTTTTGTTTTCTTATAAATAAGTTAATGTTATTCAATTTTTTCACAAGTAAGAAGACAAACTACCCAATTAATCTAACCTACCCATGTCCGGTCCAGGCCGTCTGAGTATAAGTCAGCTCGCAAAACAACCATGGCTATATCGACTAAGCTTTTATGTATGATGATAATTTGAATCTAACCCTGACCCGTGTCAGATCTTCTACACAACTGCAGGTCTAAGCCCTCTGTGGATGGAGCCCCCACGCCCAGCAACGCCGGATCAGCTCATCGGTCAGGACAAGGCGCAAGCCTAACTCGATACATCTCTCATTGGTCGACCGACTCTTTCCGACCCGTTTTCAACCCATCCATGGACCAACCCGCTTACTCAACCAACTCTCTCTCTCTCTCAGCTATCTTTCAGTCCGCATAGCTTGAGACCATCTCAAGCTTGACCAGTCATCAATCCAGCTCTAGTACCGCCACCTACGACCTACGCTCCGTCTCGTCTAACCCGTCTCGGCATGCCCTTTGCTCTCACCAGTTCTTTATCCTCCTTATGGTCTCAGCAAACCAGCTCCGGGCCATCCCGCTATGTAGGCATGCCCTTTGCTCTCACCAGTTCTTTATCCTCCTTATGGTCTCCAATGGGTGCGACCCACGAGGCTTTGCTGCACCTCCCCTGTTTTAGCCATTCCCGGTTGATGAGGCTTGAGGCTACGATTACCTTTATAGGACATATCACTTAGAATGCTCATCATCCACCTGACGATGTTCTGAAAGCATTCAATCCATACAAGTTCGTTCCGGGTTCGAACGAAACCGAAGGCATTATCTCGTTACACTCATTTTGGAATCACCCTCAGAGTTAACAACAATAACCCTTACACTCTGATTCACCGTCTCGAATCTATAAGAACTAATTCCGTCAACTCATTACAGAATCACCCACAGAGTTATAATGACTCATAGTCCTTACACCTCGAGTCTTCACAAAGCTCCATTTTGATTCACGACCTAACGTTATTTGGAATCGATGTGGTTTTTGGATGTCCAAATATGGAAACCCGATCCCGGACTCATCGAAAACCAAAGCGTGTCTTTTAAGGTCCAAGTTGTTTTAAAGGTTTAAAACATTTCAATTACAGTATCTCTATACACACAGATAGATAATTCATAAATCATAACTGATAATCAACATTATCACATAACAGGTAATTCACATCATCAATATCATATAGATATACCATATATCACCATCACAATAGATAACATATGTTATCATCACAATACAATCAAACATCCATGCCACACAATATCATTTATCTCATTACTGAGATTTCAAAACATCCAAGACAATCGAGTTCAACCATTCATCCATAAGCAATGATTTACTCATCCAATATAATTAATTTAAAATGAATTAAATTAACTATCTCTAATCTCTAATTAATTTAAAATGAATGAAATTAATTACTCTATCTTTAATTAATTTAAAATAAATTAAATTAATTACTTCATCAATACAAATCTTGCTTACTCAACCATTTAATTGATTGTAATCAATTAATTAATCATTCAAAATAAATTATCTTAATTAATCACTCTTGATTAATTACTCTTAATTACATTCATGTAATTATCCTTAATTAATATCACAAATTAATTATCCTCAACTAAACAGTAATTAACCTTTAATTACTCAATTAATTAATCATAATTAATTACATTAATCCTTAATTAATTACATTAATTAATTACCTTTAATTACCTATTATTGATTAATTAATCATAATTAATCAACTTTAATTACATCATTAATTAAAATAATTAATGATCCTAATTAATCCTTAAATTAATTACTCTAAGTAATTAACTAACCTAATTACACTATTAAACCAAATTAATTATCCTTAATTTTATTTCTTAATTAATCCCTTGATTAGTTACTAAATAATTAAACCAAATTATCTCATACTTAAACATCTCCTTAATTATAATCTGTAATTAAACAATTACTTAACTAAGTAATTTCCAAATCATTAATTACATAAAGTAATTATTTATAAAACTCAAGTGTTTATAATTAAATTAAACTTAATTAATTAAAATAAACAATATCATTAAACTAAATTAATTACATTAAGTAATTAATTCCTTAATTACTTTATCAAGTAATTACTCTCTAACCATTTATAAATGATTAAAATTAATCATATTAATTAATTATTAAATAATCCTGGTTAATGACCTTCATTGACCATCCTCAAATTATTTTACAAGGTAATTAACTTAAATTAATTACCATTTAAATTATCTTTATTCATTCATTAATTAAAGTTAATTATTAAATTAATTAACCTTAATTTAAAACTTAATCACATAATTATTATTCATTTATCATTAATTAATAACTTAATTAATGATCTTAATTTCAAATTGATTAATCATTAATCAATTATTAATTCCAAATTTAATTAATTAATTAATCAATCTTAACTACCTTATTAATTAATCCTAAAACATAATTCTTAAACAAATTTCCAAAATAAAACATAACTTAATTATGTTTAAAACAATTTAATTCAAAACAAAGTACTTTTGAACTTACCCTTAAATTTCAATTTAAATTCAAGTTAAAATAGAATAAATTCTAAACTTATCAAAGTTCTAAATAATTTAAAACTTTTTAAGTTGCAAATCAAACAAATGTTATATAAAATTTTTAAAGTTAAATTCATTTCAAAACTTTTGATAACTTAAATTTCCATTTTAATTTGAAATTTCAATTTAAACCTTCCTTAAAATTTAAGCCTGAAATTCAAATTAAACTATTGAATTTCCAGATTTAAATAACCTCAAATCCACTCATATTTTAAAATCTCATTTCTAAAAGTGTTTAAACTATTCTATCAAATCAAATGTTTAATTAAGTTTAAACTTCTGAAAACTAAATTTTATCTTTAAAAACTGGAGTTTAAATTCAAATTAGAAATTCAAACTTGCATTTGAATTTCAAACTTAAACTTTCTTTAAACATGAAACTGCAGATTTAAAAGTTTAAACCCAGATTTTAAAAAAAACAGAAAACAGGTTTAAAAACCTGGAATTTAAATTCAAATCAGTAATGCAAACTTGAATTTCATTTGAATTTAAACTTTCCTTTAAACATATATTACAGATCTCAATTTTAAAACCCAGATTTTAAAATTTTAAAACCCATATTTACTAATAAAACAGTTTCTTTCTGAAACCTGGAAAACTTCAGAGTATAACCCGAGACCCCCTAATTTTACTTCGAGTTCCACATGCTACTGCTTCGGGTTCTTTTACTACTTACTTCGAGTCAAATCTCAAACCAACCCTGCAACACCAAAAACTAAACAGATCACCAGAAAACATGTCGCCGTGCATATGCACGGCGACCACCGCCCCTTCTCATCATCATGGATGATCCAATACCAACCAGAAACCCTCCACAACTTCAAACATCAACCCAAATCATTTACAATTATACAGCAATTCAAAATTTGCTCAAGAGCCACAAACCTGAAAACAATTTTCCAGGTTTTTGCTTCAACCTGTCAACGGCGATTGTACGCCGCTCCGATCACCTGACACTCAACCCCAACGGCTTTGCACTCTCTTACACCTCAAATACACAATCCCTAAATATCAGTACACTCGATCGCTCCTATGCCCGAAATTGATTGATTCAAGAACACAGTAAAAACTAGGGTTATAAAGTTTGAATCCAAACTGCAACTTATCAAGCAAACTTTAAATTCTTCTCTGAATTTTTTCCAAATTCTATGATCCTTAATCTATAACACAGAAGAGTTTCAGAATTTTCCAACTCAAAAATCAATAGAATTTGGACAGATTTCATTCTTAGTTTAATACCAAACTGCTACTGAATTTAACCTCTAAAAATTCTACTTCTTGATTCAAAAATCAAGTTATGGTAAGTACTTTAATTTATGAATCTGAGGCATGATATCAATATGGTTGAGTTTAGATAAAAATACATCATTCAAAGTTTTACCTGTGTTAACAGGGACAATACCTGTTTATATCCATTTTTCTTTTTCATTAGCATAAAACTTTAAAAGTTAACTGAATATAATTTATAACCTTACTTATAAATCTAATCATACTAGAAATTTAAGTTCAAAGATAAAGTTTTAATAAAAACTTCCTAGGAAATCAAGAAAACAGATCAAGTAATAAAACAACAGTGTACACACTTTACTTCCCACTTAAACACAGCAATACTTATATATATCAAACAATTTAGCATGCAATTCCATTTTAAAATTTTAAAGTTAAAAGTTACTCACCTATTAAATGCAGACCACTGTTGATTCTTGCAGCAAACACCAAAAATGCAGAGCTCCAGATCATTTGAATTTGCGGACATATGATGTGCAGGTATGCTCCTCTCTGTTTTGAATTTGCAGATCACATGCAGGCTTCCTCTGTTGTTATAAGTCTGGGTTGCTCATGCTTTACATGACCAAGATGCTTGCATGCAGGTGTTTAGATGAACTTGTATATGCAGATTTGTGGGTTCTTTTATATGCAGAAAGTAAAAGTGTGCAGGCTTTACTTTTAGGAAGTGCAGATTGAAGGTTTTGATTATGCAGAGGTTTGGATTGAATATGCAGCTAAAGGATTTGAGAAAATGCAGAAATAAGATATGCAGATTTGCATTGGACTTTCATATGCATTTGTGAATGCAGATTTGTGGATTGCCAATATGAGAATGATTCGGATTTTTTAAAGATTTTAAAGATTTTTCTTTGATGAAGGAAAATAAAAGTGAAATATGAATGAAGATGTAACTATGCAAATGTATTTCAGATTTAATAAAAATAAAAGAAAAATAAAAACAAAATTTTAACACTTGTCCATTTTATAACACTTGTCAAAAGAATACATACAAATTTAACACTTGTTTACCCCTTCAAGATAATTAGTATCTAATTACAAACAAATGTGTGTGTAATCCTAAGTTAATATGTTAGTTTATATTAATATGTGTATGAACTTATAAGAAATAAGAACAACAATGTTTTACAAATTAATTTATACATATTAAAAATTAAGACAATCAAACAATATAAAATTTTATACTTTTTAAATTTAAATTCAACTAAATTCAAAATCAAATATTTTTCAAATTAAGTTATACATATAAATTCAATTTAAAACAAACATTACAAATTCTTATTCAAAATTTATTTATAAAGTCAACACAATGTTAATATTATTTTTATAAATCTCTTTTATTAAATTAAAATCATTTTACAAGAAATTATATTTTTATTAAATAAATAATCCATTTTATTAATTTATGAAATCATTTGTTGAATATATTATAAATTTAAAACAATACCAATTTATTTAAAATATAAACCAAATATTTATATTGAAAATAGAAATCAATTTATTATTTAAAAGATAAAATAACCAATTTAAATATTTATTGAAGAATATTATTAAATTTATCTGAAAAATTATCAACAGATCATCAATATCAATTTAATTTTAACTACAGATTATTAATTTGATATTGTTAAAAATTCCGGGATGTTACGGTATTCTCATTATATAGAGATATATATAAAATTTATAAAAAAATTCAAAACATGCACAATAAATTAAAAAACACGCGCCGTTTGCCGCACCATGCGTCATAGCTCCAAGGAGGCTTTGCGTATTTTTGCACCATGCGCCATTAATAGCTATGGATGCTGCTTTGGGTGTGCAAAATCAAACGGACGATAGCATTATTAAGCTTAAAATATGTCACCAAGCTCTATACATCTTCATATTGGAGTCTACATTGAAAGTTTCATCTAGCAAGCTATTCATTTTAACACTTAGAAATCAATTTGGTTACTTCAAACATATTTCTACCATTTTATTAAAGTCAAGTGCATTATTATACCGTAAATTACATAATTTGGTTGGTAATATAATGGAGAAACAATCTCCCAGGCTGTTGATGAGTGAAAGTATATGCATATTCATTCGTAGATGCTCCCTCTACCTAACCAATCGATATAAACATGTTTTGTATAAATAACATCTTTAATCAACTCTAATAGAAGAATATATATTTTGCTCTAATGAGGAACAAATAATACTTAGTGATCTAGTTCAATGCTGATTATTTCATCATACAGCTTTCATCCACTTTGATTTTAATAGAGTTAGGGCTAACCTGTTTGAATAGTGGCCAATTACAAATTGGTACCGTAGCCTTTATAGATCAGTGGTAGAGTGCCAGTCTTGTAAACTGGAGGTCCGTAGTTTGATCCTACGTGAGGGCAAAAATCTTCTCATTATTACTATTCTCAATTCTTGACGGACCAAAAAGGTAGTACAATGAGAATGTTGTGGCTGGGGATCCCTCTCAGATACAGGATATCTTTTTGCGGGGAAATGAATTGGAATAGGGTTTCAGTTAAAGAAAGAAGAAGGTATTTTTACATAAAAGCCCACCATTTGGTTCCGTGATTTTATATTCTGGTGTTTTTGAAGGAAAATTAGGCGACAGAGCCTGCATTCTTCTGTTTCTGATATGATTGTAACCAGGGGCAACTCCAGCCTTTACTTAAGGGATCAAAATTTGAGTGTGTTAGTTTCAATATACATTTTGAAGAAAATTTGCTTTATAGCTACTTAATTAATAAAATAAAAATTAGCACTTTTGTATTAATTGTTTTACAAGAGTCGCGAGCTCCTTCTAAACATTGAGCTTTTAATTAGAATGAAAACCTTCTTACTTCAATTGTTTTGTTTTCTTAGAAATAAGTTAATGTTATTCAATTTTTTCACAAGTAAGAAGACAAACTACTCAATTAATCTAACCTACCCATGTCCGGTCCAGGCCGTCTGAGTATAAGTCAGCTCGCAAAACAACCATGGCCATATCGACTAAGCGTTTATGTATGATAATAATTTGAATCTAACCCTGACCCGTGTCAGATCTTCTACACAACTGCAGGTCTAAGCCCTTTGTGGATGGAGCCCCCACGCCCAGCAACGCAGGATCAGCTCATCGGTCAGGACAAGGCGCAAGCCTCCCTCGATACATCTCTCATTGGTCGACCGACTCTTTCCGACCCGTTTTCAACCCATCCATGGACCAACCCGCTTACTCAACCAACTCTCTCTCTTTCTCTCAGCTATCTTTCAGTCCGCATAGCTTGAGACCATCTCAAGCTTGACCAGTCATCAATCCAGCTCTAGTACCGCCACCTACGACCTACGCTCCGTCTCGTCTAACTCGTCTCGGCATGCCCTTTGCTCTCACCAGTTCTTTATCCTCCTTATGGTCTCAGCAAACCAGCTCCGGGCCATCCCGCTATGTAGGCATGCGGGACCAAAACGACAAGAGGTACAACTAAATGTACATGTTTCCAACAATAAGCATGTTCCACTTTCTACAAGTATAATGCAAGTATAAGCACATTTATTGCAAAGCATAGCAAAGCATACCTTTGGTACAATTATACTATAGATCTCCATCTCAGCCACACATTCATTTCTTTCTTCAATCGTCTCTCATTAATTTCATCAGCCACATCATTGGCTAGGTGCACGTCACGGCTATTTTGCAGTATGATCTTTGTCGTCTAAACATTAATTTTGTGGCACCGCATAATTTTACGAAACTAAATAATTACGTTGAAAATGTAAAATCATAGTTTCATATAAATGGAAAACTATAAATTTTTACAAGAGTTGAAATAAGGCTTCGGGACTTACTCCATTGCATCTGAATTGTCGTTTATAGTCAAAAAACAAATGTAACATGCTGATTGTGATTAAACAGGCTAGAAATTAAAAGAAGTCAAACGCGGTGGATTTTTGTAATATATTAATTTCAAGATGTTAGCCTAAATTAGAATTATTTCATCCTATAAATAGAAATGAAAACCTATTCTCTGATCACACTTTATCCTAACCTCTAATCTCTATTTTTTTTTATCTATCTCTAAACTAAATCAATTCTAAATCCACCAAATCAAATCTAAATTAAAAGAATAAATATATGGTATCGATCATTGCGAAGAAAGCTGAGATGGAGAAAAACAATGAACTCACAATTTTTTTCATTCGGAATTGGAGGTAGGACATTGTGTAAAGAGGTGAAGAAAGGTTAAATAAAAAATATATGTATACATATAAAATGAAACTCACGTTTGAGAAGATGTAGTTTCAGGAAAAGATGAAGAAAATAAAAGAAAATGAAGAAACAACAAAAATGACGAAAGAAATGTGGTATGTATTAAATAACGATGAAGGAATGCACGGACTAGATGTACACTACCAATGAACCTATGAAATTCAAATTTTAAACTTATGTCTCATCTTTATTACTTCCCTTAACTTCCATAAACTCACAGTTACACCAATTTAATTTTATGTTAACACACAATAAATGAAAATAAATTCTCTACACCAATTTGTGTAATAAATTATGGCAATATACAACATTAAGAACCTTTCATTTCTCTTTTTGTGATTAGATTGGGAATTTAAACAAACATGTTAACGTTTTGATTAAACATTTTCCTAGGAATGCATTAATATACATTAAACGAATATGACATCATAAATTAGGTAATATAAACAGGTGCATAATACACACACACATCTTTATCTCCACTTATAGTTTACATTCGTAAATAAAAGATATGTTACTAATCCATATAAGGAGGCAATGAACGTAAGAGTAAATTAGAAGAGCGAAGATGGAAAGACAAATTATGTTGCAATTAAAATCCAATTAAGTCTAAGTGAAAAGGAAATAGTCAAGTGTCAATCTATTTTACCCTTTTATAATCTCCTATTAACATTTAATTTAAAACTATATGAGATTTCAAACCTAAATAAACCATTTTTTATATAACTGGAATGGAAACATAAGTTTATATTTAGGTACAAACATATATGCAGCAAACCAACACAAAAATTTGAAACGTGAACTGAATTAATTGGAAATAAATCGTCTGAATTAAATTTATTTCAATGTACGTCTGCAATTAACGTCTTCTCTCTTTTTAATTTAAAGGTTCTAATCACATTAATTGCCATTGATTTCTAAGTTAAATTTTAAAAGAGAAATGAGACGATTCAATTCCTTTTTATAGTAATTTAATATATTGCATTGTATACAAACCAAAAACTATAATTAACATTTTTTTATATCTTATTACGCTTATATTTTACAGTTATCATCCTAATTTTTCTTTAACGTAATATTTTATTTCATTTAATCGCAATAAATCCAATTATTAAAATTTGAGTTCCAATAAATTGATCTAACTTGATTTCAATCTTTTATTCAGTCAATCATTATTCTATGGACAATAGTTAACATTAGTTTATATATTATTATTACATTGGTGTTCTACAATTACCATCTTTTATTTATATTAACTGCAATATTTGATTACATTTATTGCAGTTTATTTCCAATTTGATTTCAACAAGTTAAAAAAATAGGTAATAAAAAACAAATTTCACCTAGCTTAATTTAATCGCATTTATAAGTTGATTGCCCACATAAATATTATAATTATTTACACAACACTGATTTTTTTATCTAATTGCAATTTATTGCATATTATTTCATATATTAATAAAACATTAAATTTATTTCCTCATTTACAATGTATAACCAATTATAACTCTCAATTATTAATTGGAATTACATACAAAGTAGTTATCAGTTAACTTGAATTAATACTATTCCATTTTATTTTAGTCATTTTCTTATTATTAATTCTTAAATTTTCAATTTTCCTCACATTAACAAATCACAAATCTTATTAAATTAACTATTTTTAATTATCAAACATTAATGATCGTTACACTCCTAAATGGCAAAATTTTACAATTGCTCAGTATAGAGCGAGACGGAGAAGGAGAGGGGTGTTTATAGGAAACAATGTTGATCTGAATCGCTAGATTAAATAGGCGGAAGGCCACCTGACTGTTTAACTTTAATCAACAACTATCAAAATAGTCACTGAACCATTTCTGTAATGTCTCGAGAAAGTAATTGCTATCCCCAATCATACATAGACACGTATCATCAGCATTCGATGAGTGAATGACAAGCCTATCATTGTTCGCAGACACAAACTTGGGGGGGAATAATGCTAAATATTATCGCAAGTAATATGGGTCGGCCCACATCTTAGTCCGCATCTTGGCCCGTATGGTTCAACAGCGAACATGTTGGCCCGCATCCTGCCTCGTGTTTTGGTCTGCAATATTCCAACATCAGCATCTTGGCCAGCATGATTCTGAAGGCCCGCATGCTCAAAGCACGACCCTTATTGCAAAAATCAACTCCCTCGACGGCATTATAAACACGATCCATACGAAGACTACAATGTAATTAAAGAACAAAACAAATAGTGGCCTTACATGTGAATGACCATCCACAAGCAAGCGACTCAAGTAGCATTCCCCTCTCATACTTAGATTGACCCAGATAGTGTTCTTTTCTTCATAAAGGTTCCTCACTCTTCTTACACCTCAACTGCTTGCATCTTCTGAAGCTCTCATGCCTTGACATAGCTAGCTTCGACAATAGGCGTCCGACCGTCTGTAATGCCCCTGAATTTTATTTAACATCATTCGAGGTATTTAATTGGATAAATTAAATTGAATAATTTGAATAATTAGGAATATGAGATTAATAAATTCAATGGTCGTGTCTTAATAAATGAATTAAAATAAGGCTTAACTAGATTTAGAAAGAGGAATTTTCCTAAGGGGTAAACTTGAAAATGGGGCTACATTTCTTAGTATATATATCTCTTCATCTACTTTAATAAACTTTTACTTTCTCATTCATAACTCCTCACCTATATTTCGGTCGTCCATTAAAAGCTTTAGAAAGAGCAATAAATTGAAGATAAAACTAAGGAATTAAAGTTAGGAAATTTTAACCATTAAAAGATTGGTTATGGGTTATACCCGATTCATGTTTGTGATTTTGGTTAGGATATAACCATTCAAACATTTGTTTGGATAAGGCATAGGTGTTTTTTAATGTTAATGGGCTAATTTTTTTATTAAATAGTACTTTATATACAACATATCACTGGAACAACATATCACTGGAACAACATATCACATATCAATAAACGTCCAAATCATGATACACAAGTTTCGAACTTATAATCTCTCGCACCAAAGCCGAATCACTTAACCACTGTGACAATGGTGCTTGTCGTTAATGGGTCGATTAACATAGTTTATTTCGGTTTTCGTTAAATTCTGAATTATATTGATCTTCATATGCTTTGAAATTTTAATATGTTAAAATATATAATTTAAAGGATTTTCGGTTACTTTTAGGGATTTTTCCTTAGCGGTTTACTAAGGTAATTAAATTATTTATACTGTGACGACCGGATATTTTTAACAGTTTAAATTAGAATAATAAATTGATTTTAAATATTTAAACATTAATTGTAAACTAGACTCCCGAATATTAATATTTACTTGATAATTAAATTATTGAGTTATATAATTTGAAATTGGGTAAAATATTGAATATAGAATTTTAAGCCTGTTAATAACAATTTGAAGGCTTATAAAATTTATAATGATAGGACTGAAGATAATAGAATGGTTGGAATCTAATTTAAAGGTGATTTGTCAGTTTTAATAATATATCGTGTAAATCGATAGTTTACAATATACTATCTACACCATCTCTATTTTATTTATATTTATGTATGCTTTTAAATAATACAAAAGGTATAAGTATGTATACATTTATAAGTATAGGATAAGTGGCATGACATGGTGAAGACAAGTGGCATAATATGGACCATACACTTATCTTAAGATGAAATAGAATTATGACACATATATCACTTTGGTGTACACTTCTATAACACCTTAAATGATTACTAAATAAGGTATGTGTCATGAAATAAAGCTTGCATAAAAAAAATGAAGGACATGTGTCACAAGATTTAATAAAGTAGTGACACATAACCCCATTAGGTGTCCATGTGTAGAAACATCTTAAGACACCTAAGTAGGCATGTGTCAACATTCTAAAGCTTGTGCAAAGAGAAGTAGACAAGTGTCCAAAACTAAAATTATCAAACTAGCCTTGAAAATTACTATATAAAGGGTGGAAATGTTCACTTATTTTTCTTTCTTTCACAAAATAAAAACAAAAGTAAGATAAAGTGAAAAAGCTTGGAGAAAATCTAAGGAAAAAGTGTCAAGGCAAATACACAAGTTCAAGGTGAGAAAACCTATTTAAATTTCTAGTATTCATGTTATTCTTGAAGAGATGATAGTTGTAAGTAAAGTGGCTCGGTTTTATCAAAAATGCAGCTTAGTAATTTGACCATCACTTTCTCAATCCTTAATAAAATTTCGATTTCTTAGATGTTCTGGAAAGCTTATTTCATGTGCTACAACTTTTATGTTTTGTGTTTTCTGTAATTTGGAAGTTAGATATGTCAAAATCGAATTTTTCTACTGTAATCCCGAGAGCAAAACCAATATTAGCTCTGTGCTTAAGGCCAAAACTAAATTGGCCATAACTTTTTAGTTCCTTAACCGATTTCCATAAATTTAGATGTTCCATAAAGATTAGACATTGTTCTAAAACTTTTATGTTTTGAGTTTTCCAAAGTTTCGATGTTATCTTGGCCAAAATTATAATTGTTTATCGCTGTCTCGAGACAAAATGACAGAAGTTATGAAATTCAAATCTCAGAATTGTTTTATCCATAACCTTTACAATTCTTATCGGAATTCGGTAATTTTTAAAATTCCGGAAAGCTTAGAAACTAAGCTACAACTTTTGTTTTATTCATTTTGCCCGATTTCGATGTTTTCTATGCTAAAATTGCAATTGTTGGTCGCTGTCCTGCAAATGCATAAGTTCAGGCTAGGCTTAATGTTTTTAGTAAAATGGTCATAGCTTTTGAACCGTTGATCCAAATTTGATGATCTTGGTCATTCTGGAAAGCTAACGGAAAGGCCTATAACTTTCATTTATATCATTTTCTGAAATTCGTTGATTAAGATGTTGAAAAACCTCTTGCAAACTCGCTGTCCTGTTGTTGTAGAGTACTCAGTGTCTTGTGCAAACCTGAGCTAGTATTTTGTGCATAACTTTTGCGTTTCTTATCCAAATCCTATAATTTTTAAAGTTTTGGAAACTGCAGGAAGAATGTGATAACTTTCATTTGTATCACTTTTTAAAATTCGGACATTTATATATATATGAATTTGAGGTGCAAGCTCGGGTTAAATTTCTGCCCGAAATGAACATGTTTGTTTCTAAGAAAATGAAATCGATGATGTACTTAGAAGTTAAATAGTTTGTAATTAAGAATGAATTAACGAATTAACTTGTAATTAAGTGTTTAATTTAAGTTAATAACTTAGAGAAGTACTTTAAGGATTGGTTAACGAATATAGCTAATGAAAGATCAATGATTAAAGGCTATTAAATGATTCATTGATGTGATTAATTTAAGGTAATTAATTTTATTAATTAATTAAGGGTAATCAATTGTGAAATTTGAAAGATATAATTACTTAATGTAATTTATAAAGTAAGGTTACTTAGTAAGGTAATTAGTGATACTTGAAATTACTGGATGTAATAAATTAATGGATGGATAATAAATGGAAGTAATTTAGATTTAAATTACTTGGTGAAATTGATAAGAAGGGTAAGTTCTCAGTAGAAGCAATTGAAGGAAAATTTATCAGGAGGCTAATTAGAGAAATTTAACTATCCTTTAAAACAAGTACAAAGGTAATAAATTTAAGATGGATATTTAGGAAATGATAAGTTACTGGAGTGTAACTAATTATTAGTAAGTAAGCAAGATTTCAATGATGAATATTGTGGGTTTTAATTAATATAATTAAATTAGATGTGTAATGATGTAATCAAAGACCGATTAATTAAGATTGATTAATCAATAACAAATGACTTGTAAGAAATTAATTAACGTAAGTGATTAAGGGTTAATGTAATTGAAATAGTTGGGTAATTCATGAAGTAATTAAGATTTCTTCTTGATTTGGTTAAGAATAATTAATATCGAGAATTTAATTAAAAATAAATACTTGAAGGTAATGGAAGGATAATTAATTCAGGGTGATTAATCAAGATGAATTATGAGGGGATGATTGATTAATTTGTTTGGAATTAATTAACATTGAATAAAGAAATCTAAATGATTGAGGTTTGAAATTCAATTAGAATCAATTGAATTGGTTTGTATATGATTAAGTTTTGCGTATGGATGACTGATTGGTATTGGTTGCTTTGAATGAGTTGATATCTCTGATATGAAACATTGTGTATTTCATTTGGATAACTTGGGTAAGGATGGAACGAATTTTGAAGAGACCGGAGTCGGGTATTAATTAATACCCGAAATCACTTCGATTCTTTACAAATTGATACGTGGAATCAATAGGGTATATTGGAATGATTTTAAGTGCATTGGACCATAAAATCTAAGTTTTGGCACTAAGAAATTGATGTGTGAAATAAGTAATGTCTATAACAGCTTATGAAGTGGAAATTGATATAAGTTACCCGGGTTTATATGAGTTGTAAACTTTTGCATTCCATGTTAGTTGGGTTTACTCACGCTGGTTCCAGCCTGACCCGGGTGTTACTTTGGTGTAATGCTCGGGTCAGACCGAGTATTACAGATTTTCAGGTAGGTACGTTCTGGAGCTCAGGAGACGAGCTGGATGGCAAGTACGTATAGAGTATTTCCGATGCAGTATATGATTATATATCTGAGACATGATTTGTATATGATCAGTGACTGTATATATGTGAACCTCTGATGTATTAAAGTGTAATCAACAGATAAAATATTCTTTTGTAAACTGTTATTATTTATTATATTTTATCCGCTGCGAATGTGAGATTTTGGTGTTCCGTTCTTCTTCTTCTTCTATCTCTTTCTTCTTTTTCATAACTATCTGAAATTTTCGGGTTATCGAAAATTTCGGGTCGTTACAGTTGGTATCAGAGCTGAAGGTTAAGCGAAAACCTTGGCTCTGGTGGGGATTACTCATTGAATAGAGTCCGTAGTACTCTAGAATGAGTTGGGTATATATATATGAGAGAGTACTTGTTATTTGCTTATAAAGATTTTTAATTATTTTATATAAAAATATATTTTGATATATATAGCAATATTTTCTTCTAATGAATATTTAGGTGATTGGTTGTTAAATTATTGGAATTAAGTTAAGAAGTAATATAAAATACGACCAATATAACCAAAGTTAAAGTATAAACTTATATAACAAAATGGAATTTGAAATATAGATTGTGAATGTAGTTTATAAATTGAAATAAACTTCATAAATAAATGAGATTATAATTTGAAATAGAATTCCAGAGTAATGTTTAATATGAATTGGATGGACTGGGAATTTGGAATTTTTGGGAAATTTAAAATTCCATTGGATTTGGAAGTGGTTTCCAAAGGTTTTGGAAAATATAATAGTATTATTTCAAAAATATTTTTGTGTTGAATTTGAAACCTGGGAGATTTGGAATTAAAAATATTTGAAAATGTTTTTAAAGAGATAAAAGCATTGAACTCTTTCGGTAACTGGAAAATAACGTCGGTGGTGACTGCAGCATTATCGATGTTTATTTTCGAGTTTCTAGAAGAGAAATTGCTACCAAATTGTTTTACATTGGAATTGTTTGTGAACTGGGTTTGGTTTTGAAACTCAAAGGGGTAATTGAATTTGCTAAAGAATTTTGGGTGTAGTTGAATTCTAAGGTGCTACTGAAATTTTGGAAATTTGTTTAAACTCTGGAATCTTGATTGAAATGTTTGTGGAATAATAAAAATATATTGGCTAAATAAAATGTATAATTCTGAGTTAAAAGCAAAATGTGAATGTAATTGATTATAAATAGAAATTGAAAAATTGAAATTGTAATTAAAGATTGTACAAGTTTAAAGATCAAAAGGAATTTGATTTGAAGTTGGAAGGAAATTGAGAATCAATTCAACTTGAATTGGGATTAAATCCATTTCAATGGAAATTGAAGTTATTTAGATTGGAATGGGGTCAATTTAAATGGAAGAGGAAATTTAAATTGAATTGATTGGGAATGAAGATTGGGGAGTGAACAGTTTTGACTCTGGACTATTTAATATAAACTGTTTTAATACAAACCTATTTTTCCAAGCTATTCATTATATATACAACCTTTCTTTTAAAAGCCAAACTATCTTATACTTGTTTTACAATTATTTTTGAAACTGTTTAACAATTTTCTAACTATTTTATAAACTGATTACTATTTTCAACTATTAATTACTATTTCATAACTATTTTGGAATTATTTAAAATTTCTATGACTATTTAACTATTTTCCAATTATTTTACAATTACTGAACTATTTTACAGCTATTTACAAACTAGTAATTATTTTCCAACTACTTATCTATTTTCAAAAATAAAAATAAAAAATTCAAGCTATTTTCTAAATAAACTGGTCGGAGTTCAAACTGTTATTAGTTAAATACTCAATCGAGATAAGAATAGAGGTGATAAACCAAAGGGATTAAAGCAATTGTGAGTAAGTGAATGAAAATCAACTTGAATGTGAATAAAAATGGAATTGATTTGGCTAATACCAATAAAAAAATACGTAGGGTGTACGTATGTTATTCTATTCGCATAGTGATTTGATCCAGATTCGTGCACAGAATTTCGAGATAGTTATATCGATCTGAGTGAGATTTTTCACTCAATTTTCGACGGCGAAACTGGATATGGATTGTTGATTGGTTCTGGATATTCTTTATCATAGTTAGACTATGCAAGGAGAATGACGGTTTCTGATCAAGAAACCAGATCTGTGTCCGCACTAGGAAGTCGGGTGGACGATACTAGTTCGGAAATGAAATTGTGTGATCGAGTGAGCGATCAGATTGGTATAGCGTACGGATGTTATGTGTACATCGTACGGATTTGAATGAAAATGATATTGAAAGGAGTAATCAAATTTGAATATTTGATTTTGAGTAAACAAAGTTAAATATCTTTGTTTAATAAAATGAAACTCCCCTTGATGAATCTTTTGCCAGAAGAAAAGGGTTTTTGGAAATGTTTTGAAGTATAAAAGGAATTTTATACATGTTTGAAATGATCCATAGTTTTAAAAGATTTTATATATCTGAATATATATATAAAGGATCATATGAGGATTTTGGGAAAAGGTTTTGGGAACCTTTGAATTTGGATTTGGAAAGGCTTTTAATTTTTGGGAAAAATCAATATAAGAATTTGGAAAGCCTAGTTTGAGAATTATCGATTTTGGAATAATCGATTTGGTGTAAAGGAGCTTTGTATGAGATCATACTAGGTGTATGATTTAAAGATACTATATGTGTATAGTATAAAATGTTTTGATGATGGCTCTGAGAAAAAAAAGCGCTCCCTTGAAATGAACTTCTCAGGAGTACCACCGGGTGGTACTGCCTTGAGCCCTAAGAGGGGGTTCTAAAGTTGATCCTGTGACGAGTCCGGACGAAACTAGTTCCTGGGGATTATGAGTAGAGTATACCATAGCGAAAGTCGTGTGTGTCGCTGAGAGCCAAGGTCTACGTTTGATTTTATATCGGTAGACTGCGACCTATGGTATAGCATAGCGAAAGTCGTGTGTGCCGCTGAGAACCAACAGTCTGCGTTTGATTTTATATTGGCAGACTGCGACCTATGTAGGAGTGGAGAGGTTTCATTTCGACAGCGAAAATCAGAGGCCGTTGAGAGCCTGCAGTTACATGGACTTTTGATGCGACGGCAACGTAGCCCTGGGTGTAACTGTGATCTGTTGTGTGGGTTCCATGGCGTAATCGAAAGGCCGCGGAGAGCCTGCAGTTACATGGACTTTTGCTGCGATGGCAACGTAACCCTGGAATGTAACTGTGACCATGGATGGGGGTGATGATTTCCAGAGCATTCTCACCAAAGATATATCCTCTATTTTCAAAAAATGTTTTCTATATTTTTAATAAAATTATTTTCTAAAGTATTTTCACTGGGTGTTAAAAATGGGTCTGCTGTGTACTTATAGATTTTCAGTTCTACGCCTGATCAACGTATGACTGAATTTCTGTGAGAACAAGGATGGACTGTTTGAGACATCGAGTTATAAGAAATATGTTTTATAAAATATTATCCGAGTTTAAAGGCATTTCTAAATTTTAATAATTAAAAGGTAAATCCAAATAGGAATTATAAAATAAGAACTCGAGAAAATTTAGTGAAGTAAGTTTCTTTGTAATAAAGTTGGAAGTAAGCTAATAAATAATTATTTGATAAAGTATGTTAATAAAAAATTACTCGATTAAACTAATGGATTGTAAATTAATAATGGAGTTTGGAAATGAATTCGAATTTGTCAATAGAATTCGACTTGGATTTGATAATGAATTAAATAAGAAGAGATGTTGTAGAAATAAAATAGACTTGGATTGGAAAAGTGACGGTTTGAATTACAAATGAAATTCAAACGTGATATGAATAATATTTAACGAAAGTTGCAAGTAAACTGAGAATGGCTTTGTATAAATAAAATAAATTCGCAAATGAATTAGGAAAGTGCAATATAAAATGAGTTAATGGAATAAATAATAAATGGATGAAGTCTGATTGAATAAAAATAAAATAAAAATAAATCAAGGTTGTGATAGAAATTGGATTTGATTCCAAAAGATTAATGTGAATGGCCCGACAAAAAAGGTATGTATTTAAAATTTTGTATGGAATTGGATTGGGTTTTGATGTGGCCACTTGGCATTTGTTTTCTTTTGGAATTTGGGAGCCCGTAGAGGCCTTTTGTAGTAGTACCGAGCTAGCCGCGCAAATGAGACGCTGGCAAACCTTTTCGGAAGTTTAGAGAGTTAGAAGAAAAAAAATTGAGAAAATTTCGATAACTCAAAATTGGTTTTAAATTGAAATTTAAAGGATTGAGCAAAAGGGTATTGCGTGAAAACTATAGAGGGTTTTAGGAAGTTGGTTAAGGTTAAGTGTCTTTAATAAAAGATAATTGGTAGAATGTTGAATTGTGGGTTTTGGGAAAAGTAAACGGGTTTTGAACCATTCATCCTAACTATAAATTTCGGGGACGAAATTCTTTTAAGGGGGGAGGAATGTGATGACCCGATATTTTTAACAGTTTAAATTAGAATAATAAATTGATTTTAAATATTTAAACGTTAATTGTAAACTTGACTCCCGAATATTAATATTTACTTGATAATTAAATTATTGAGTTATATTGTAACGACCCAGGATTTTTATAAATTTAAATTTGAATATTTAATTAATTTTATATATTAATAGGTGAATTTATAAGTCGAATAAATTTTTATTTGATTTATTGGATTTAATTGTATAATTAAATCGATAATTTAATAAGTTAAATTATGGAAATAATTGAAAATTGGGTTAAATATGATTGAAAATGATTTGTAAAATTTTATTTTATCATGTTGGAGTTAGAATGATATTTTAGAACTTTTAAAATCGAATTTAAAGTTAATTTGTGAAAATTGAATATTTTAATAATTTAATCGACTAGTGAAAATAGTCAATTTTTGAACAGTCTCAGAATTGAACGAAACCAGTTTCATTGGATCCGTAATAGTTAGTTATTGCCGGATTTCAAATTTCGTGTCAATCAGAGCTATCGTTTGATCGTGGCAGCTCGAAACGCATCGATTTATTTTTAATTTAAATTTGACGAGTGAAAATAGCCATTTTTCAAAAAGTCTCGGATTTCGACGAAACCAGTTTCATAGGATCCGTAATGTGATATTATTGTAAGGTTTCAAATTTCAAGTCAATTGGATTTACCGTTTGTCCGGTACAAATTAAAACGCCTAGAAAATCGCTTAAATCGGTTTAATTCAAATTGAACGTTTGTAGCCATAACTCGCACATACTTCCGAATTAGCTTTCGAAACCTGTTCCATTGTGTCCGGAACGCGGGGTAAACCCTAGAAACGCTGGTTACGGCGCCTAAATCGGAGTCCGGAATTTCCGGGATGAATAGTGTTCGATTTTTCTCTATAAATACACCCCACCCCTTCATTAAAAAAAAAAATAATAAATAAAACAAAATAGAAACCCTAGCCGCCACCCACATAACCCACGGCCAGAAATCATTCTCCTCTCCCCCTCGATTTCTTCCAATCCATCAACATTCGTCAAAAACATTCAACTACAAAGTGGTAGAGCACGACGAGAGCTACGAGATCAACGGTTATGATCGAATATGGTGTCGCGAGGAGGCAGCTAGGAGGGGCCGACACCTGGAGCTTGTGCACGCAACCCTAGGCAGTAGAGGTGGCCGAGCTCCACCATAGGGGGGCCGAACATAGTGCAAGTCGAGTGCTTCGCGATGGTGGTTGTGTGATGGAGTTTAGTCGAGAGATGGTGTTGCAAATTGTAACCCTAATCCTAAGAGATGGGTTCGGCGGCCTCGTGTTTGACCTGTAGGGTGAGCGCGTGATGTAGGAGATGATGTTGGGAGCGTTGGATCTGAATCTCACGGCCAAGATTGCTTTGGGTATAAAATTAGTAAATTTATATTGTAAATTAGCAAGTTTAAATACGTGTAACTTCAACAATTCATAACTTTTTCATACGAGGTCGAAAAAAAGCAAACTCAGTTGCGTTGGAATCGTATGGACGAGCACTACGCGATGGAGTTGGTTTGGAGTCGTTTGGAGTTAGTGAAAATTTTGGGTAAAATTAAACGTCCGTTTAATTTTATTCAAAATAAATCGCTAAAACGGAAATAAAATCAAGGTGAGAACTTCTCACTCAATCGAATCAGTTTCGATTTTATTTTAAATAGTTAGATTTAAATTATTTGAATGCATGTTTGAATGATGATTGATATTTATTGATTGTTAAAATAGACATTATGCGCCGTTAGTAAGCGGATGTTATTTATTAAAAACATATACCGCGAATATTTCATAAACAGTGAAATTGGTATTATATATAATATCAATATATATATATTGGCATATGTATATATTGGAGTTATTGATTTCCCGCATTTTTTGTTTAGCGGATGAGACCCTATTGCGCCGTTATTAAGCGGATAATATTTTAAATCCCATATACCGCGATAATTTCGTACTGGAGCGAAATTGGTATTGTGCTAATGTTTTTGGATGCAGGAAAACAGGTCGGAGGGATCCAACTGGATTCCTCAACAGTATTTGTTTGATTATGGATATTTTGATATTCATTGATTTTCATATCGATATATGATATCGTTGTTGTCGTGATTGACTATTTGGTGTGTAGCATCATTGGACCCAGATTTTAGGATTTTAAAATAATTTTAAAGTGATTTTTGAAAATATACTTTATTTTTGGAATTGATCCATCATAAATAAATAACGATATAATTTTTAAAGTTATAAAAATTATGATTTTTGAGAATATAGTTAAAAGCTGATTTTTGAGAAATATGAATTTATGATTTTATAAAATAGTTTAAACTGAGATTTTTGATTATATTATAAAGAGTTTAAATATAGGATTTATAAAATTTGATTATTTTATAAATCAAGAGAATGATGAAATTATAAAGGAGATTAAAGATGTTTTAAAATAATAGTATAAATTGATTTTATAAAGGATTTATAAATTGATATTTATAAGTTGAAACATTTGAATTATAAAACGAGTTTTTATAAGTGTTTGAATGAAGTGAAAATGAATTTCATTAAAGAATGAAATTTATAGAATTATAAAGGGTGAAGTTATAAATGAAATTTATAAATAGCAAGATTTATAAATTTGTGAAGTAAATTGAAGAATAGATTTGGTTAAATAAATGAATCTTATAAGTTATAAGATTTATAATTTGGGAAGTTTAAAAGAATGATCTTTGTAAAATAATCGTTTTATAAGCATTTGACTTATAATATGAATTTTTAGTATATCATTGAGATATGAATTGAGATAGGTTAATAAAGGAATTTATAAAAAGGAAGTTTTTATAAATAAATAGAAATGGAGTTTATAAACGTTGCTTTATAAATCCGCGAACGACTTATTTTGATAAGTAAATTGTTATAATTTATTTATGGAGTTATATTCACGTTTTTAGACAGTGAATAATCCTTTGAAATAAAATGCATAGAATAAAAGGATGAAATTTGTTAACAAAGAATATTCACGTTTTTGAATAGTGAATAAGATGTTAAAGAAATTGTTTTGAATGTGATATTTTAAACAGAATTAAAACGATCTAACGATGTTTTAAATATGTTGAGATTCGAAATCATAGATTTCAACATTTATTGTTGAAATAGATGTTTTCGAGAAATAAAAGGAAATGGTGGACTATAGCACTATTGTTATAGTAAATGATTTCCGAAAGGAAATGTTTTGTATAGTATTGGGATTTATATATCTATTTTAATTTCGAATCCCTATACTAGTGATTTTGGGTTGTCGTAACGATGTTTTACGCAACATTCGTTTTGGCCCAAATAAATATGTTTAAGAGAATGATTTCCTTAAAGAATGAAATATATACTTAATTCGATTTAAGTATATGGAATATTTTCCAAGGTTGAAAATAAAAAGATTAGTGAATTACTTATAATTAAATAAGTATGGAATTGTTTTTCCAATATGAAGTGAATAATTAGAATTTATCTTTTTGAAGATAAATTGAAATGAATAAATTGAAATCATATGCATAAATATTTTGAAATATAAATTCAATATGGAATTTATAAATGAAATTGGAAATTGGGTTTAAAAATAAATGTTGATTTATTTTAAAGTGTGAAAATAATATATCTTGTAAAAATAATTTGGAAAATAATTTGGGAACTGGTGATGTGTGCATATCCATTGATAGTTCAATAACCGACTATCAATATTTCCCTTTGAATGGGTATTTGATGTGATTTGTTTGAATGTGAATGCCACACTTATTTTTGAATAAGCGCTCACTATTCGGGTTAACCGGGAAAGGACCATGGGGTCGTATAACCCATTCCGAATATGTGATACGTCGTTGTGAATTGCATTGAAGATCGGTGTTGAAGACCGAGTATTTGTGAAAGCGATAGGATGACCTATCGATTGTCTCTGCACTGGGTAGCTCCTGGTATAGAGATTCCTTAAGTGATGGGAAATTCGATCGGGATTATGAATACCCGGATTACAAGGGCTTCGTAAGAAGTGCCTTCGGTTTTGTTCGAGCCCGGAACAGACTTGTATGGATTGTATGTCTGACATTACAAATTGAGATATAAAGCGGATTTCATTCAAATATATTTCTGTTGGTGGCGGAGAATTTATTCTTTTAGCTTAACACCCTTCTCTGAGACGTACGAGCTCAGAGGTTATGTAGTTGAATGTTATCAGCGATATATTCCCAATTTGGTAATGTGACATGCTGAGTGATGCTGAAATGATCATTGTGTTGATTATTTGTGATAGGATCGTTTATTTGATCGTCTATCCTTGTGATCATTGTGTTGATCATTTGTTGACCCAAAGCATGGCTTTTGTATAAAGTATGTTTTTGTGGATGAAACTTCGTCGAGCCTCACATCCCGGAATGGTCAAAACAGGAAAGATGCGGCAAGGTTATGAGGGGTAGCTCCCTTTAGGGTATGTGCATTTCCTTCTGGAAAGGGTGGTATCATGGTATGGAGCCCAGATACTTACTCATGTTGAAACACTATATTTTATTACTGTGTGGTGTTGTTGGTGACGAGCGCTCGGTTAAAAGGTCCAATGGGACCGGGGGATGCCATATTCGTGTAGTAGTTGCCTAGTGGTAAAGGTAACCCGGCCTTGTGTTGGCAGAGAGCTGGTTAAGTTCTCGGGGACGTCCAGCCAGAGGCGTTTTCATGTGGCAATGGGAAGTTCCTTGGCCTGATCATTTGTTGGAAAACCAAAGAAACAATACGAGACTTGTACGGTATTAGTTGTATAACCTGCTATGGAATGTGGCGGTAACCTGCTATTGAATATAGTTAGCTATAGTAGGCATACGATAATGGTCGTATGTTGGCTAAGATTTATATTCTACTTTCGAAATGAATTTTTTTCTACACTATACACTAGTAATAATATCAAATATTATTTTAAATGCGTATCAAGCATCTTTGACTATCATAAGGAGAAATCTCCTCCGATTCTGCGTTTGCATGTGTGTGTGTGCGGGAGGCCTTATGGTAGTCTCATTTTTAAAAGCATTGCGAATTGATTTAAAAATATTCCTCTATTTTGATTCTAAAGATAAATAAACTGTTTTGAGTTCTCACACCAGTCACATGACTGACTCGGAGTTTATTGTTTTCCTTCCTAAAATCTGGGTGCCCACCAATTTCCACACGGGCAGTCAAGAGTTAGGTTTATCAGGATATTCTGGATATTCAGGAGTTGCTGGAGGCAAGCTGGATGGCTTGGCGTATTACTTATATAGTATTTCTTTTTCCGATGCACTATTTGTTTGATGTTGTATACTCTGATGATATGATGTAATGAAATGAAATGTATAAAATGTAATAACCGATATAGTTCTTTGTTTAAAGATTATTCATTTATTATTATATGTTGTTCCGCTGGGAATTGTGAGATTCTGATGTTGTTCGGTTGTTTTCTGTTCCGTTCTATTTTCTTCATTTTCTATTCTCTTTTTCTTCTATTTTAAAATTCTCTATTTTCTTTCTTCTTTTTCTCCCTTTTCTTTTCTTAAAATTCTTTTTAAAAACCCTCAGTGTTCGGTTTTCCGTCGTTCGATTCCTCGGAAGACGAAGAATCGAGTCTTGACAATGTGGTATCAGAGCTTATGGTTAAGCGACAACCATGGTTCTGTTGGGTATTACTCATTAGAGATAGAGTCAATAGTACTCTAGAATGAGTTTGAGTGTAATAATAGCTATGAGAGCGTATTTGTTAGTGAATATGAAATCGTTTTATATTGTGATGATTGGTTTGTTGAGTGGTATATAGATTCTGGTTAATACAAGTAATTAACGTTGTTGATAGGGATTTCTAAACACTTGTACAGAACAATTCGACACAATATTGTTTTAAAATTGAGTATATTTTATATATAAAGAAATAGTTTTTCAGAATTATTATAGTGTATATAAGTTGATTGTTTAGATGTTTGAATAGTCTAAATTGAAGAATTATTGTATAAGCAAAAGAATTATAAGAATCGAATTATAATTAAAGTGATTTACAATTGTGAAATAAACTTATACATATAAGAAGTGAAACTATATGAATATATTTATGAATATGAGTTGTAAATAAAAAATGAATTTAAAGTTAAATAGATATAAACTTGAGTTATATATGTAAATGAAATTCGATTTTGTAATTGAATTGAATGAATGGATTGAATAATAATCAATTGAATGTAAATTAAGTTGATATGAAATAATGATTATAAGTGTAATTCATTAAAATCTAATGTTATTAGAAAGTTGAATAATTGAATGAAAATCAATTAAATTAAACCAATTGATAAGCAAAGGAATTTGGTTGTAATTATATATACATTGGTTGTTACTTGATTGATTAGTTGATTGTATATAATTCATTAAGAGTTAATGAAATTGGAAGCTATGAAATTGAAATTCAAATTAGAAGTAAATAAATTTGAATAGAATTGAATGTGAATTGGATTTAATTAGTGAATGCAAACTAATTAAAATTGAGAATGAATGTTGATAAAATCCAATGTAAATAAATCAAATGTGATTTGAAGTGAAAACCATTTCATTAAATATTAATGAGAATATGAATGAATATATATTGGTTATGAATGCTAGTTGGTTGATGGTTGAATATATTGTTTTTAATACATTTGCTATGTTGACATATATAGTTATTATGTTGCTATATGTTGTATATTGAGATTATTGTCTATATGCATGATTTTCATGTTGTTTGTTGAGTGATTAGTAGGTGCGGATCGTGTTTGCTTCGCATTTGGAGCTCGCTTTCGCGCTATATTAACCGTATATGCTTGCTAATAAAATATAAGGTACATATCTCGGATTAAATATCGTACTTTTACACTTTTTCCCCTTCGGGATGCCTCATTACTTGATGAGATGTATATTTGTGATATATATACTGTCATTTTTTTTTCGGATCGAGCCACGCAAAGGAGACTATGGCGAATTTTTCCGAAAATTTAAGGCGTTAGAAAAAAATTTGAGAAAATTGGGAAATTTTTTGAAAACTTTAACTTTGTTTTGGAATTGAAAGTTAAACAATAGTGTTTGTTTTTGAAAAGATAACTAAGTATGATTTGAAAACTTAGTAAAAGATTTGTAAGAAGTTTAACTATGAATTTTGGGAAAATTAATAGATTCTGTAACTTTTCTTACTTGTTAATTTCGAGGATGAAATTCTTTTAAGTGGGGAAGATTGTAACGACCCAGGATTTTTATAAATTTAAATTTGAATATTTAATTAATTTTAAATATTAATAGGTGAATTTATAAGTCAAATAAATTTTTATTTGATTTATTGGATTTAATTGAATAATTAAATCGATAATTTAATAAGTTAAATTATGGAAATAATTGAAAATTGGGTTAAATATGATTGAAAATGATTTGTAAAATTTTATTTTATCATGTTGGAGTTAGAATGATATTTTAGAACTTTTAAAATCGAATTTAAAGTGAATTTGTGAAAATTGAATATTTTAATAATTTAATCGACTAGTGAAAATAGTCAATTTTTGAACAGTCTCATAATTGAACAAAACCAGTTTCATTGGATCCGTAATAGTTAGTTATTTCCGGATTTCAAATTTCGTGTCAATCGGAGCTATCGTTTGATCGTGGCAGCTCGAAACGCATCGATTTATTTTTAATTTAAATTTGACGAGTGAAAATAGCCATTTTTCAAAAAGTCTCGGATTTCGACGAAACTAGTTTCATCGGATCCGTAATGTGATATTATTGTAAGGTTTCAAATTTCAAGTCAATTGGATTTACCGTTTGTCCGGTACAAATTAAAACGCCTAGAAAATCGCTTAAATCGGTTTAATTCAAATTGAACGTTTGTAGCCATAACTCGCACATACTTCCGAATTAGCTTTCGAAACCTGTTCCATTGTGTCCGGAACGCGGGGTAAACCCTAGAAACGCTGGTTACGGCGCCTAAATCGGAGTTCGGAATTTCCGGGATGAATAGTGTTCGATTTTTCTCTATAAATACACCCCACCCCTTCATTAAAAAATAATAATAAATAAAACAAAATAGAAACCCTAGCCACCACCCACATAACCCACAGCCAGAAATCATTCTCCTCTCCCCCTCGATTTCTTCCAATCCATCAACATTCGTCAAAAACATTCAACTACAAAGTGGTAGAGCACGACGAGAGCTACGAGATCAACGGTTATGATCGAATATGGTGTCGCGAGGAGGCAGCTAGGAGGGGCCGACACCTGGAGCTTGCACACGCAACCCTAGGCAGTAGAGGTGGCCGAGCTCCACCATAGGGGGGCCGAACATAGTGCAAGTCGAGTGCTTCGCGATGGTGGTTGTGTGATGGAGTTTAGTCGAGAGATGGTGTTGCAAATTGTAACCCTAATCCTAAGAGATGGGTTCGGCGGCCTCGTGTTTGACCTGTAGGGTGAGCGCGTGATGTAGGAGATGATGTTGGGAGCGTTGGATCTAAATCTCACGGCCAAGATTGCTTTGGGTATAAAATTAGTAAATTTATATTGTAAATTAGCAAGTTTAAATACGTGTAACTTCAACAATTCATAACTTTTTCATACGAGGTCGAAAAAATGCAAACTCAGTTGCGTTGGAATCGTATGGACGAGCACTACGCGATGGAGTTGGTTTGGAGTTGTTTGGAGTTAGTGAAAATTTTGGATAAAATTAAACGTCCGTTTAATTTTATCCAAAATAAATCGCTAAAACGGAAATAAAATCAAGGTGAGAACTTCTCACTCAATCGAATCAGTTTCGATTTTATTTTAAATAGTTAGATTTAAATTATTTGAATGCATGTTTGAATGATGATTGATATTTATTGATTGTTAAAATAGACATTATGCGCCGTTAGTAAGCGGATGTTATTTATTAAAAACATATACCGCGAATATTTCATAAACAGTGAAATTGGTATTATATATAATATCAATATATATATATTGGCATATGTATATATTGGAGTTATTGATTTCCCGCATTTTTTGTTTAGCGGATGAGACCCTATTGCGCCGTTATTAAGCGGATAATATTTTAAATCCCATATACCGCGATAATTTCGTACTGGAGCGAAATTGGTATTGTGCTAATGTTTTTGGATGCAGGAAAACAGGTTGGAGGGATCCAACTGGATTCCTCAACAGTATTTATTTGATTATGGATATTTTGATATTCATTGATTTTCATATCGATATATGATATCGTTGTTGTCGTGATTGACTATTTGGTGTATAGCATCATTGGACCCAGATTTTGGGATTTTAAAATAATTTTAAAGTGATTTTTGAAAATATACTTTATTTTTGGAATTGATCCATCATAAATAAATAACGATATAATTTTTAAAGTTATAAAAATTATGATTTTTGAGAATATAGTTAAAAGCTGATTTTTGAGAAATATGAATTTATGATTTTATAAAATAGTTTAAACTGAGATTTTTGATTATATTATAAAGAGTTTAAATATAGGATTTATAAAATTTGATTATTTTATAAATCAAGAGAATGATGAAATTATAAAGGAGATTAAAGATGTTTTAAAATAATAGTATAAATTGATTTTATAAAGGATTTATAAATTGATATTTATAAGTTGAAACATTTGAATTATAAAACGAGTTTTTATAAGTGTTTGAATGAAGTGAAAATGAATTTCATTAAAGAATGAAATTTATATAATTATAAAGGGTGAAGTTATAAATGAAATTTATAAATAGCAAGATTTATAAATTTGTGAAGTAAATTGAAGAATAGATTTGGTTAAATAAATGAATCTTATAAGTTATAAGATTTATAATTTGGGAAGTTTAAAAGAATGATCTTTGTAAAATAATCGTTTTATAAGCATTTGACTTATAATATGAATTTTTAGTATATCATTGAGATATGAATTGAGATAGGTTAATAAAGGAATTTATAAAAAGGAAGTTTTTATAAATAAATAGAAATGGAGTTTATAAACGTTGTTTTATAAATCCGCAAACGACTTATTTTGATAAGTAAATTGTTATAATTTATTTATGGAGTTATATTCACGTTTTTAGACAGTGAATAATCCTTTGAAATAAAATGCATAGAATAAAAGGATGAAATTTGTTAACAAAGAATATTCATGTTTTTGAATAGTGAATAAGATGTTAAAGAAATTGTTTTGAATGTGATATTTTAAACAGAATTAAAACGATCTAACGATGTTTTAAATATGTTGAGATTCGAAATCATAGATTTCAACATTTATTGTTGAAATAGATGTTTTCGAGAAATAAAAGGAAATGGTGGACTATAGCACTATTGTTATAGTAAATGATTTCCGAAAGGAAATGTTTTGTATAGTATTGGGATTTATATATCTACTTTAATTTCGAATCCCTATACTAGTGATTTTGGGTTGTCGTAACGATGTTTTACGCAACATTCGTTTTGGCCCAAATAAATATGTTTAAGAGAATGATTTCCTTAAAGAATGAAATATATACTTAATTCGATTTAAGTATATGGAATATTTTCCAAGGTTGAAAATAAAAAGATTAGTGAATTACTTATAATTAAATAAGTATGGAATTGTTTTTCCAATATGAAGTGAATAATTAGAATTTATCTTTTTGAAGATAAATTGAAATGAATAAATTGAAATCATATGCATAAATATTTTGAAATATAAATTCAATATGGAATTTATAAATGAAATTGGAAATTGGGTTTAAAAATAAATGTTGATTTATTTTTAAAGTGTGAAAATAATATATCTTGTAAAAATAATTTGGAAAATAATTTGGGAACTGGTGATGTGTGCATATCCATTGATAGTTCAATAACCGACTATCAATATTTCCCTTTGAATGGGTATTTGATGTGATTTGTTTGAATGTGAATGCCACACTTATTTTTGAATAAGCGCTCACTATTCGGGTTAACCGGGAAAGGACCATGGGGTCGTATAACCCATTCCGAATATGTGATACGTCGTTGTGAATTGCATTGAAGATCGGTGTTGAAGACCGAGTATTTGTGAAAGCGATAGGATGACCTATCGATTGTCTCTGCACTGGGTAGCTCCTGGTATAGAGATTCCTTAAGTGATGGGAAATTCGATCGGGATTATGAATACCCGGATTACAAGGGCTTCGTAAGAAGTGCCTTCGGTTTTGTTCGAGCCCGGAACAGACTTATATGGATTGTATGTCTGACATTACAAATTGAGATATAAAGCGGATTTCATTCAAATATATTTCTGTTGGTGGCGGAGAATTTATTCTTTTAGCTTAACACCCTTCTCTGAGACGTACGAGCTCAGAGGTTATGTAGTTGAATGTTATCAACGATATATTCCCAATTTGGTAATGTGACATGCTGAGTGATGCTGAAATGATCATTGTGTTGATTATTTGTGATAGGATCGTTTATTTGATCGTCTATCCTTGTGATCATTGTGTTGATCATTTGTTGACCCAAAGCATGGCTTTTGTATAAAGTATGTTTTTGTGGACGAAACTTCGTCGAGCCTCACATCCTGGAATGGTCAAAACAGGAAAGATGCGGCAAGGTTATGAGGGGTAGATCCCTTTAGGGTATGTGCATTTCCTTCTGGAAAGGGTGGTATCATGGTATGGAGCCCAGATACTTTCTCATGTTGAAACACTATATTTTATTACTGTGTGGTGTTGTTGGTGACGAGCGCTCGGTTAAAAGGTCCAATGGGACCGGGGGATGCCATATTCGTGTAGTAGTTACCTAGTGATAAAGGTAACCCGGCCTTGTGTTGGCAGAGAGATGGTTAAGTTCTCGGGGACGTCCAGCCAGAGGCGTTTTCATGTGGCAATGGGAAGTTCCTTGGCCTGATCATTTGTTGGAAAACCAAAGAAACAATACGAGACTTGTACGGTATTAGTTGTATAACCTGCTATGGAATGTGGCGGTAACCTGCTATTGAACATAGTTAGCTATAGTAGGCATACGATAATGGTCGTATGTTGGCTAAGATTTATATTCTACTTTCGAAATGAATTTTTTTCTACACTATACACTAGTAATAATATCAAATATTATTTTAAATGCGTATCAAGCATCTTTGACTATCATAAGGAGAAATCTCCTCCGATTCTGCGTTTGCATGTGTGTGTGTGCGGGAGGCCTTATGGTAGTCTCATTTTTAAAAGCATTGCGAATTGATTTAAAAATATTCCTCTATTTTGATTCTAAAGATAAATAAACTGTTTTGAGTTCTCACACCAGTCACATGACTGACTCGGAGTTTATTGTTTTCCTTCCTAAACTCTGGGTGCCCACCAATTTCCACACGGGCAGTCAAGAGTTAGGTTTATCAGGATATTCTGGATATTCAGGAGTTGCTGGAGGCAAGCTGGATGGCATGGCGTATTACTTATATAGTATTTCTTTTTCCGCTGCACTGTTTGTTTGATGTTGTATACTCTGATGATATGATGTAATGAAATGAAATGTATAAAATGTAATAACTGATATAGTTCTTTGTTTAAAGATTATTCATTTATTATTATATGTTGTTCCGCTGCGAATTGTGAGATTCTGATGTTGTTCGGTTGTTTTCTGTTCCGTTCTATTTTCTTTATTTTCTATTCTCTTTTTCTTCTATTTTAAAATTCTCTATTTTCTTTCTTCTTTTTCTCCCTTTTCTTTTCTTAAAATTCTTTTTAAAAACCCTCAGTGTTCGGTTTTCCGTCGTTCGATTCCTCGGAAGACGAAGAATCGAGTCCTGACATATATAATTTGAAATTGGGTAAAATATTGAATATAGAATTTTAAGCTTGTTAATAACAATTTGAAGGCTTATAAAATTTATAATGATAGGACTGAAGATAATAGAATGGTTGGAATCTAATTTAAAGGTGATTTGTCAGTTTTAATAATATATCGTGTAAATCGATAGTTTACAATATACTATCTACACCATCTCTATTTTATTTATATTTATGCATGCTTTTAAATAATACAAAAGGTATAAGTATGTATACATTTATAAGTATAGGATAAGTGGCATGACATGGTGAAGACAAGTGGCATAATATGGACCATACACTTATCTTAAGATGAAATAGAATTATAACACATATATCACTTTGGTGTACACTTCTATAACACCTTAAATGATTACTAAATAAGGTATGTTTCATGAAATAAAGCTTGCATAAAAAATGAAGGACATGTGTCACAAGATTTAATAAAGTAGTGACACAAAACCCCATTAGATGTCTATGTGTAGAAACATCTTAAGACACCTAAGTAGGCATGTGTCAACATTCTAAAGCTTGTGCAAAGAGAAGTAGACAAGTGTCCAAAACTAAAATTATCAAACTAGCCTTGAAAATTACTATATAAAGGGTGGAAATGTTCACTTATTTTTCTTTCTTTCACAAAATAAAAACAAAAGTAAGATAAAGTGAAAAAGCTTGGAGAAAAGCTAAGGAAAAAGAGTCATGGCAAATACACAAGTTCAAGGTGAGAAAACCTATTTAAATTTCTAGTATTCATGTTATTCTTGAAGAGATGATAGTTGTAAGTAAAGTGGCTCGGTTTTATCAAAAATGCAGCTTAGTAATTTGACCATAACTTTCTCAATCCTTAATGAAATTTCGATTTCATAGATGTTCTGGAAAGCTTATTTCATGTGCTACAACTTTTATGTTTTGTGTTTTCTGTAATTTGGAAGTTAGCTATGGCAAAATTGAATTTTTCTACTGTAATCCCGAGAGCAAAGCCAATATTAGCTTTGTGCTTAAGGCCAAAACTAAATTGGCCATAACTTCTTAGTTTCTTAACCGATTTCAATAAATTTAGATGTTCCAGAAAGATTAGACATTGTTCTAAAACTTTTATGTTTTGATTTTTCCAAAGATTCGATGTTATCTTGGCCAAAATTATAATTGTTTATCGCTGTCCCGAGACAAAATGACAGAAGTTATGAAATTCAAATCTCAGAATTATTTTATCCATAACCTTTATAATTCTTATCGAAATTCGGTAATTTTTAATGTTCCGGAAAGCTTAGAAACTAAGCTACAACTTTTGTTTTATTCATTTTGCCCGATTTCGATGTTTTCTATGCTAAAATTGCAATTGTTGGTCGCTGTCCTGCAAATGCATAAGTTCAGGCTAAGCTTAATGTTTTTAGTAAAATGGTCATAGCTTTTGAACCGTTGATCCAAATTTGATGATCTTGGTCATTATGGAAAGCGAACGGAAAGGCCTATAACTTTTATTTATATCATTTTCTGAAATTCGTTGATTAAGATATTGAAAAACCTCTTGCAAACTCGCTGTCCTGTTGTTGTAGAGTACTCAGTGTCTTGTGCAAACCTAAGCTAGTATTTTGTGCATAACTTTTGCGTTTCTTATCCAAATCCTATAATTTTTAAAGTTTTGGAAACTGCAGGAAGAATGTGATAACTTTCATTTGTATCACTTTTTAAAGTTCGGACATCTATATATATGAATTTGAGGTGCAAGCTCGGGTTAAATTTCTGCCCGAAATGAACATGTTTGTTTCTAAGAAAATGAAATCGATGATGTACTTAGAAGTTAAATAGTTTGTAATTAAGAATGAATTAACGAATTAACTTGTAATTAAGTGTTTAATTTAAGTTAAGAACTTAGAGAAGTACTTTAAGGATTGGTTAACGAATATAGCTAATGAAAGATCAATGATTAAAGGCTATTAAATGATTCATTGATGTGATTAATTTAAGGTAATTAATTTTATTAATTAATTAAGGGTAATCAATTGTGAAATTTGAAAGGTATAATTACTTAATGTAATTTATAAAGTAAGGTTACTTAGTAAGGTAATTAGTGATACTTGAAATTACTGGATGTAATAAATTAATGGATGGATAATAAATGGAAGTAATTTAGATTTAAATTACTTGGTGAAATTGATAAGAAGGGTAAGTTCTCAGTAGAAGCAATTGAAGGAAAATTTATCAGGAGGCTAATTAGAGAAATTTAACTATCCTTTAAAACAAGTACAAAGGTGATAAATTTAAGATGGATATTTAGGAAATGATAAGTTACAGGAGTGTAACTAATTATTAGTAAGTAAGCAAGATTTCAATGATGAATATTGTGGGTTTTAATTAATATAATTAAATTAGATGTGTAATGATGTAATCAAAGCCCGATTAATTAAGATTGATTAATTCATAACAAATGACTTGTAAGAAATTAATTAACGTAAGTGATTAAGGGTTAATGTAATTGAAATAGTTGGGTAATTCATGAAGTAGTTAAGATTTCTTCTTGATTTGGTTAAGAATAATTAATATCGAGAATTTAATTAAAAATAAATACTTGAAGGTAATGGAAGGATAATTAATCCAGGGTGATTAATCAAAATGAATTATGAGGGGATGATTGATTAATTTGTTTGGAATTAATTAATATTGAATAAAGAAATCTAAGTGATTGAGGTTTGAAATTCAATTAGAATCAATTGAATTGGTTTGTATATGATTAAGTTTTGCGTATGGATGTCTGATTGGTATTGGTTGCTTTGAATGAGTTGATATCTCTGATATGAAACATTGTGTATTTCATTTGGATAACTTGGGTAAGGATGGCACGAATTTTGAAGAGACCGGAGTCGGGTATTAGTTAATACCCGAAATCACTTCGATTCTTTACAAATTGATACGTGGAATCAATAGGGTATATTGGAATGATTTTAAGTGCATTGGACCATAAAATCTAAGTTCTGGCACTAAGAAATTGATGTGTGAAATAAGTAATGTCTATAACAGCTTATGAAGTGGAAATTGATATAAGTTACCCGGGTTTATATGAGTTGTAAACTTTTGCATTCCATGTTAGTTGGGTTTACTCACGCTGGTTTCCAGCCTGACCCGGGTGTTACTTTGGTGTAATGCTCGGGTCAGACCGAGTATTACAGATTTTCAGGTAGGTACGTTCTGGAGCTCAGGAGACGAGCTGGATGGCAAGTACGTATAGAGTATTTCCGCTGCAGTATATGATTATATATCCGAGGCATGATTTGTATATGATCAGTGACTGTATATATGTGAACCTCTGATGTATTAAAGTGTAATCAACAGATAAAATATTCTTCTGTAAACTGTTATTATTTATTATATTTTATCCGCTGCGAATGTGAGATTTTGGTGTTCTGTTCTTCTTCTTCTTCTATCTCTTTCTTCTTTTCCATAACTATCTGAAATTTTTGGGTTATCGAAAATTTCGGGTAGTTACATATACCCAAGGTCTAAACTGAAAAATGGCTTCCGAATTGGTTAAATTCGGAGGGAAATTGCTTTTGAAAATTGTTTGGGGAAGAAGAATAGTGTTTTAAGAAAAATGTTGACTATTTAGTATTTTTCTTCTATTCGAAAGTACAGGAGGAAGCCTCTTAACCAATCTGATTTAGACAAGCAAGAGAAACCATCACTTCCGTAGGTCCAGAATCTGCTTCTGGCTACACAGCCCGCTTCACCCTTTTGACTATGTCGTAAGGTACCTTTTTCCTTAGTCAGAAGGTAAGCATTTACCTTTCGTCTAATTCGAAAGGTAGGAATGGTGTCGAGAAAGACGAAGGGTTGGAGGCTGCTTCCTTGGCTTTCGAATGGAAATATAAATGCTTTCGAATTAATAGGTTTCGAAAGGGATCCTTCGACTTCATCATTTTTATAAAGACAAATTTTATACTCAAGAAGGGGTTTCAGTGGGGACCTTTGAAAGTTTAAACCTTCAAGGGAATCGTTTTAAATGTTTTCCAAAAATATGTTTTAGAACCTTTCGACTAAGTCGAAAGGTAGGAGAGGAAAAGGAAGGGGTTACTTCTGAGCCTTCCCATTGTTTTAGGAGTTAAGTTTTTAACGCCTTTGAAAGCCATGCTTTCGAAGGAGATGTTTGCTTTCGAAGGGAAGAAGTCGAAAGGGTGCTTTCGACTAGGAACTTCGAAAGGAACGAAGTCGAAGGGGAGCTTCAAACTTCACTCCGTGTTATGTTTTATATGCCTTCGAATGGGTTATTTGAAGGAAGGGTTAAGTCGCCAGCTTATACCTTTCGACTAAGTTGAAAGATGAGCCCTCACCCTTCCGACTAAGTCAAAGGGTAGAGATGTTTTAAAAGGTTTTGGTTTCGAAAGGTTTGGAAGGGATTACCTTAAATAATTTCGAAAGGTTTTGAGTTTTAGTGATTTCAAAAAGATTTGAGTTTCATTGCTTTCAAAAAGTTTATAAATGGTTTTATAAGGAGGATTCCCTAGGCTTTCGACAAAGTCGAAAGGTGGAACCTTTCGACTAGGTCGAAAATGAACTTCGCGGCAAGGTCGAATGGTAGGACCTTTCGACAAGGTCGAAAGGTATGGTTTTATGATACTTTCAAACGGAAGGCTTCCGAAGGGGATAACTTTGGATGTTTATTTGCTTTTGAATGGGGCTTCATTCGAAGGGGTCTAAAGGGCTGTTTTAGCCGTTTTTCCATAAGTAAATTTTTGCTAATTTGAAGGAGTTACTTCGAAGGGTTATAGCATAAAATAGTCATCTTCGTTTGAAAATGTAAGGGGAAATACTTATACAAATTGGATGTTATTAAAGTTATTAAACTTAGATACACCAGAGTGGGTTTAATGTTTTCGATATATAGTTTGGGGTTACAAACAGAAATATGCTTTCCAAAATATACATTGGGGCTATCAATGTGTTTTTATTAAATTTGGCCTACTAGGGGATACCAATGAGAATAGGTTAAACAGATAGTATAACTGGAGAAAATAAATGATCATGGGGATCATGAATTTTAATACATAATCATGGGGATTATGATTTTTAATGGGCCAAGCATTGGGTTGTTGGTTAACGTAGGAAAAATATAGAATGTGCACTGGATTTCCCGCATTAAATTTCTAAAGTAAAGAATGTTTTGCCAGAGGTAGTTAGCCTCGGGATTTGGCACCTAAGGGTTCATAGTCATCCTAGGAAAACTATGAAGTGTGCGGTGGATAGCCCACACCAACTTTTATAAAACGATGTATGATGGATAATTTGTATTTATTTTAAATGGATTTAGGACGGATAGTCCTATTAAATTATAACAGATAGTTATTTTAAAAATATGAGAGGGAAACTCTAATTGATTGATTTTAGATGGAAAATCTAATATATTGCTTTTAGATGAGATATCGAATAAATGGGTAGATGGGATATCCAATGAATATTACTTATGGCTTTATTTCATATTATGTTAAGATTAACCATTTTGGGTGCAGGAGCATAGTAAACGATTTACATGTTTTGATTTGGATGCTAGTGAGGGGAAAACTCATTCCGCTAAGCGGCGTGGTCTTACTAGCCATCTATTTATGATAAGAGATGATATGAGATTATTCATAGGAGACTTATTGTCTAACTCAAAGTTTGTGTTCCTCCATAAACACTCGTGTACTTAAAATTAATTTGAATAGTCTAAGAGTGGGAGACTTTCAGGTTTTTGGACGAAATAACCTTCCGGAGACGTGCAGGAGACGATGTTAGCTATATAGGGGCTATTTTGTGTTTTCCGCTGTGATATACTAAGAACTGTAAAGCTCATATTTATTAGTTCTCTGATCATCATAAGGGGACATCTTGATATGTCGCTCTTAATATATTTTGTACACGTATATGTGATTTGAACGTGGTTAGCGTCTGGGATTATATAGTTAAATCTTAAATTGAAATTCATAAGAAATGAGAAATTTTGTTTTGTTGAAGTTTAAATTTATTATATTTTTTTGTTTGTGTTGCCAATAGTTTCAAGATTCCGATTTCGATCACTCAGAAATAACACATATGGATGACTGCATCATCCGTAGCAGTTAGTTTTGAGCCTCAGAAAGCGAAATGTTACACCATCCATGATAGAAAAGCTACGCCTGCACTGTTTCTCTAAAGCGATCATAACATAAGATATAGTATAACTAAAAAAAGTGACATTCGAAAACCACTCCTTATCATTTTCTTCCACTCTGGCAAAGTGCCTCGGCACAACAACTTCCTAATTTCATGTCACATATCCTTGACCAAGGCATGCTCATTTTCAGACCACCAGTTGGCAAACATTTGAGCCCTACAAATCAGTCGGCATCCTATCTAACACATATCTCAGCTGAACAACTTCATCTATGATGCAAAGCGAATTCTGGAGCACAACTTCACCATCTCGTCCATTAATCATGTATTAGAACGGCTTTAAATACATCACGACATGCATTTGAACAAGGGTTGAACGTTTCAAGCTAAAACGGACTTATTTGCTTATTATTATCTCTTATCATCCAAGCTATTGTGTGAGAACCAAAGTAATAAGAAATTCTTTGTAATGGATGTTGATCAACTTTGATCAAACCACTCTAAATATTGTGTCTTTTTATTTATTGCACTTTATTCTCCCATTTTCCATTTAGAAATCAAGATGTTAGTGTGTCGCCTTCGCCCATATAAAACTCTTAACCATAATTTCAACACCTAATTCTTTGATGCGGTAGGCTTTTCGGCCCTATGATGATAAAGCACAGCAGTGGCAAAAATGTCAAAATTCCAACTTCATAATTGTATTAACGATTTGGTATAGCATTATATTTTAACACTGAAATGGCCTCCACTTGTACACACAACCAATGGTGAAATCACTTTAGAACAAGGGGTCAACTAACGCCCTTCGAAGAAGGGAGGAGAACTTGATGTAGGAATATTGTCAGCCTGGGCAAGCAAAAAGAAAGTTAAGCATGAAATTTCAGTTGTTGGCTTAACTATGGAAAGAAGTTCAGGTAGACAATGATAGGTGTTAGCTTGAAAATTGGCCACTAACACCCAAATGTAAATAAAAGCACCAACTAACAGTCACAGATAACATATGGAGTATATATGGAGAAAAATAATGTAAAGAACAATTAAAATGAAAGCAGTAAAAAACAACAAGTTTTATAGTGGTTCGGCTAACTTCGGTCTACGTCCACTCCAGAAGTTTCCCTTTTATTGATGTTCGAATCAATTATAGTTACAAAGTGGTAGACTAGCCTTAGTTTTAGGAAATAAAAAGTTAGAGAGCAGAAGAGAAGAAGAAGCCCCTCTTCTGAACTCCTACACGCTGTATTTATAGACACGTCCAGATAGTTGTTGGGCTCTCTGAATAACCGGGGTCTATCAAGGCCGAACGAGGTGAGGTGCGCCGAGCGAGGTGAGGTGCGCCGAGCGAGGTGAGGTACGCCGAACGAGGTGACCATGCCAAACGACACTCATATGTCGATCGAGTAGTTCATGCCGAACGACATTCGTATGCCGAACGAGTTGCTCATGCCGAACGATCCATCATGCCGAACGACCCATAATGCCAAACGATCCATTGTGCTGAACGATCCACCATGCCAAACGATCTATCATTCCGAACAACCCATCATGCCGAACGATCCATCATGCCGAACGTCCCATTATGTCGAACGATCCACCATGTCGAACGATCTATCATTCCGAACACCCCATCATGCCGAACGATCCATCATGTCGAACGACCCATTATGCCGAACGATCCACCATGCTGAACAATCTATCATTCCGAACGACCCATCACGCCAACGATCCATCATGCCGAACCATACTTCCAAAACCGAAACACCTCACCAATGTCGAGCGGCATGATCTTATCATAATGCCGAACGACTTCTAACTTCCAGACCGAACCAAATTTCCTAGACCCAAATTATAGTCGATCCATTTTTGTTCATTCCAATTTCCATCATCCAAGTGCGTTGCGTCATCCATCCATCCCATTGAATAACTTCATTGTACACCAACCTCAAAGAACGAGCAATCGATAATGTTAAATCTGTCTGTCCAAGGCCTTGCTAAAAAGGCGGCTTAACAGTGGACAAGTTAGCAAATGAGGTACATGACGTGGATCGATGGAATGGACGAGCTGAAACAACAATTTTCCAAACAAAAATCGTGTTTATTCTATTTTATTTATTTTATTTTATTGAAAAAAATGCAAAAATTAGCTAAAAAAGAAAGAAATTTTGGATTATAAACCGTAATTTTTAAACAGTAACTAGAATATCACGAATATAAATACTTTCAAATACACAAAACTATACCCATCAAATTTTTCCAACGCTTGTATTTTGGATATCAGAGAATATCTGCTTCGTTCTGGTTAAAGACACAAAGTAGATATAACTATGCATTTTCAAATATTTGATCGCTCTGGATACAGACAGGATATGCAGATATGGATATGCATTTTGAAATATCAGTTGATACGGATTCGGATGCTAGTTTTGATTTTCGGATACGGGATACCAGTATAATATCCAACTCTGTTTGGATTAACAACCCTACCGATTCTCATATTCTCCAGCGATGTACGTTCCTCTTTTCATTGCTAGGTACAAATATGTTTTCAACGATGTTAACAGCACCGTGAACGATCTGCTTGAATTTATTGTGCTTAATTGTAGAGCTAACACATCATTGACTTCTACTTAGTTGTAGATCAATAGTTATAACCCATGAGTATACCTTATATTTGTAAGTTGAGCAACAAGAATAATTGTATTGATTTCAGAACTATATGCATAGCAGAAGCAAATGATAAACTATAATAGCTACATACATCTTCCATGCCAACAACATTAGTTAATCACCCAGCAGCAGTGATCAGATGAAACTAAATTAAAAATAGAACAATGAAATAAATTATAATTAAAAATTATAATACATACAGTCAACACGTTTTTTTACAACCAATTGTTATGTCCAATTGAAACTCCATTTTGCAACTATGGTCTATGGTTTATTTTAATGTTTGAATCTCCATTAAATGCATAAAAGTTGCATTGGCAATCAAACTGCGAAGATATGTACACTATTTTCACAGGCTCCCAGCCTCTATAAAAGCATGCACATAGTGTATTATTAATCACAAGCAAGAAAAAGGTACCCCTCCAATTAAAATTAATAAACCATGGCTCAACTTCTGAACATGCAAATTCAAACAAAGACTGGTGATCCATCTCTACTAGCATCCAGTAAACATAATGCCAGTCTTTCTCTTTCAAAGAAAAAGTTGACCATTATTTACAGGAGCAAGAGGGAGCAAGAGGTCAAATACTCATATTGCATGCTCTGATAGCCAAAATACTGAACCTATACCCCAACCACGGACAATAGTAGTTCCACTTGAAGTTGTTATACGTACAAAGGTCTGTGTTCACTGACGAATTTAAATTCGGTGTTGCATCTTTCTACATATCAGGTATGTTTTTTTTTAGTTTATTTATTGTGTATAGATATGTAGAGAGTGCGTGCGTGCACGTGTTATGTGATATGGTTTTAGGTGGAGGAAGAGGACCTAGTATTTGGGACACTTTCACACACCAATGGCCTCATATGCTAAACAAATGATGTTAACAAATAATTTGAAGCCTCATAAAATCGGAAGAATAACTTTTCAAAAATATTCCTGTTTAATGATAACTACTAATTCTAGCAACATATGTGTATTAGATGTTATTGGTACTTTTTCATTGTTCAGAGCATAAAGGTATCAGTAATCCTTGCACAGATAAAATCGAGGACATGAATAGTGGAGATGCTGCTGCGAATTCGTACCATGGATACAATGTAATTAACTGAAATCAGAAAAGTATGGTGTACTGACATGTCCATATAAAACATGTAATGGAGAAAGTTATGATTGTCAAATGTTTGTAGGATGATGTAAATATGATGAAGGAGATTGGAGTTGATACATACCGTTTCTCAATCTCCTAGTCAAGAATTTTGCCAGGTTAAAACCAATCCACTTTATTTTAAGTGAACCTGCAAAAATGAACGATAAAAATGATGCTTAGTTAACCAGAAAAAGAAAAAGAAAAAAAACACAAATTTGAAGCTCATGTGTCACAGCAGCTACACAAAATTCTAATTTGACTTAGTTTAATGTTGATCTGTTAAAACAGATAGCACCTTAAAATGAGGAATAAATCAAGAAGGAATAATGTATTACAACAATCTTATAAACAAGCTAATAAAGAATGGTGAGTGCAAGAAAATGTAAGTATGGTTCAAAATAGATATGTAATTCACATTCTACGTAAAACACCATATGTTACACTCTTCCATTGGGAGGTCCCACAAGCTTTGGACGATGAACACAACGGTTTACTTTGCAGAAAGATCATGTAAGAATTTAATTCACATGGATCACATTAACTTATCTTAATCTCCGTTGTTATATAGTTTTCATTTAGAGTAGTACAAGAAAAGAAAAATGAACCTGTTTCATATAATTCATTAAAATATACCCATCAACCTTTAACTAAAGTTCATAGATTCAACACAGTGCTACAAAGTAAGATATGTTGTATTATTTTTCTTCACCAAGGATGATTTCATAGACTATGGCCAAATTTGCTTCTGAGAATTTGGGGATAGTGTCAAAGATTGGATTACACTGAACCTTACACTGTTGCTCACTTCCAGGAAATTTTTCTCTAAGTTAAAGAATTATATTCTCGACTAGAAGTTGATACATCAATAGATAACCAAGAGTCCGTTTGGCAACAAACTTCTTAAAAAGAGTCTCAACTAGTAACTATTAGGTAGTTTTAAATGTTTAAGTTATAGGTAGAAGTGTGTGGATGTGATTTGGATTTTAAGTTAAAATAAATAAAATAACTTGGTCAAAACTACTCATGAAATTTGTTCATAACTTCCAAAAAAAAAGGTTGCTTCACACATTTTTACTTCCAAGTGACTTTTGTAAACTACTTACAAGAAGTTGTCAAACAATAAAATTGGATTAAATTACTTAAAAGTAGTTTTGATAACTTATAAGTAGGTTTCAAACATGCGTTAAATAAAATAATTAAATATTATAATCTTGCTTATATTTTTAACTTTTGGAAATGATGTGCTATAAGGGATCAATAAATGGGAGATGGTGTTAGAGATCCTTCGAATTAAGATATAGAATTAAAGTCCCACGTTGGAAAAAATAAAAGAGTTGTACATATTTATATATGGCTCTTCAAGTTAGATAATTTTGTACGAAGGGAGGACCTATATGACCATACTTTAACATACACGTGTCACCCGCTCGTATCAGGTCGAGTCAAATAAGACTGGACCGTATTACATTTTTGTTGAACAAAAATAAACACTTTTCTGTTTAAATTTAATTGTAAAATAACTGTTGCTGAATTTCCAACAGACATGACTATTGCAAATAGCGTTGCAAATGACTGTTTGGTTCAAACGTACAGACACGACCTTTCGAAGAGGCATGACTGTTGCAGAAGAAGACTATAAAAGGGGAAAATACTGATTACATTCTCACTCCTTTTTCCAATCATCTTCTTCCTCTTTGTTATGTTCTTAAAACCAACCAAATCTCATACCACAGAGTTATCATACTCATCACAATCTCGTACAAAACATCATCTGTAGTATCTTGGAAGACTCAAAAAGTCTTAAGGAAATTGTTAGGCAAACCTCTCAGACGAAATTTCCTATGATCGGTTAGATCGTTTTGTTTATACTATTTCTGCATTGCATTGTCTTTTGTTGTATCAATTCATGTTCTCTTTTCTACACCATTGTTATCACTGCACTCTTATAATTGTGTTTGTGCATCTTTGTGCACAAAATATGTGCATCTGTGAGCATTGATTATCGCTATTTATTACTGTTTCTGTAATTAAGAATTTACATCTTAAAACTTTTTAGTTTTTACTGAAACAGAAATGACAACAATTGAGTTATCAGCAAAAACTGCTGCTCACAATAGAGCTGATCCAATTCAAAAGAAATGGTGATGATTTTCAAACTTGGCAAAATCAAATGTTGTTCTATCTAACTACGCTAGGTCTGCAAAGGTATCCCGAAGAGGAATAACATGTGCCAAAATTAGACGAAACAAAAGAAACACACAAAGATGTGCTTCAAGCTGTTGATGCATGGAAAGATTCAGATTTTCTATGCAAGAATTACATTCTAAACTGTCTGAACAAGATGTTGTACAAAGTATATCAGTCTCATAAGACAACAAAGGCTCTCTAGGATGCACTAGCCACAAAATACAAGACATGGAATGTCAGTCTGAAGAAATTCATTGTAGACAAACTAATCGACTAGAAGATGATAAACTCCAAACCTTTGACTACGCAACTGCATGAACTACAAATTATCATTCATAAACTTGAATCAGAAGGCCATAAAGTTGAAGTCTCATTATTGGTTAAGAAATAACAGGAAAGCTACCTCCATCATGGAGATACTACCTCAACTATCTGAAGCATAAAAAGAAGAAGATTTCTTTACAAGACCTCGTCGTTAGATTGAAGATAGATGCAGGAAACCGTAGGATTACACAACAAAGAATGAGTAGGCATTTGTTACAGAATGGTCAAAAAAGAAAGGACAATTCAACAACAACAAAAAGGAAGAATTTCTCAAAGAAGAGGGAAGCGCCAGAAAATAAATTCAACGAAAATAAGCAGTCCAAGAAATTTAATGGCAACTATTGGGTTTGTGGCAAGATGAGACACACCGCCAAAGATACAAACACAAGAAGGAGAACAATTTAGAGGCAAATATGATGGACAACATGGAAGTGGATGGGTCCAATTTTTCTGGAGTTGTATCAGAATGCAATTTGGTTAAGAATCCTACACGGTGGTGGCTTTGACACATGTGCTACTTGACATGTATGTTCTGATTAATCCATGTTTTTCACTTACAACAAACTCGATCAGAGAGAAAAACTCTACATGGATAATTCTGCAGTTTACATGATTGAGGTCACCTCTGGAAAAACTGTTACATTGAATGATGTGCTTCGTGTTCCAGACATCCGCAAAAGCCAAATCTCTGAATCTGTACCGTCAACGAAGGGATTCTAAATGGTATTCGAGTCAGACAAGATGGTTCTGTCTGAGGCTGAAATTTATATAGAAATATGATATTTATGTAATGGCATGTTTAAGACAAATGTAGCCGTAGTTGGTGAAAATAATATGTATTCTGATTATGAAATATAAAAAAAATTGAAGTTTATTATTTGGTTGTGCATGAAACTTTATTACGGCATAAAAGATTAAGACACATAAATTTTCGAAAAATGAAAAAACTTGCAAACCTTCGATCAATTCCAAAATTTCAAGTAGATAAAAATACAAATGTGAGACGTGTAAAAGTGAAAATGGTCAAAAAACCATCATACTATTAATGGGAGTACTGAACCATTGAAAATGGTTCATACTGACTTATGTGATTTCAAATCGTTGCCTACTAGAGGTGGAAAAAAATTATTTTATCATATTCATTGATGATTATACATGGTATTGCTATGTATATCTTTTTTATAAAATACAAAGCTGCAGTAGTAAATCAACTTAGCAAAAAGATCAAGGTATTGAGATCAGATCGAGATGGAAAATATGAATCACTATGCAGAAAGTGGAATGATTCATCAAAGAACAGCCTTGTATTCACCACAGCAAAAAGACATTGCTGAGAGAAAGAATAGAACGCTAAAAAACATGGTTAACACTTGGTCTACCAACGAACTTGTGGGGGGAAGCTTTAAATATGTTTAAGCACATACTAAATAGGGTTTCACACAAAAAAAAGGGAACAATTTCACATGAATTATGGAAAGGACACCTACCAATTTTCAAATACCTCAAAGTGTTGTTTGGCAAAACTTTTAGTTCCCCCTTCCAAGAAAGTCAAACTTGGACCAAAAACTGATGAGTGTCACAATCTAGAACCCGTCGAAAATTGTAGCGCATATAGATTTTTAGTCTTAAAGTCTGATATAAATGACATCAGTATAAATGCAATCATGAAGTCAGGGGATGCCTCATTTTTTGAACATGTGTTTCCGAACAAAAAATAATCGAACATTCATCCCTAAAAGGACAAGAGAGGAAAGGGATAAAGTACACGAAGATGAAACTCATCTTGAAAAGGATGAAATTGAACCAAGAAAAAACATAAGGGCAAAAACTTCCAAGTCTTTTGGCTTAGAATTCTTAACCTACATGTTAGAACATGAGCCTCAAACTTATAAAGAGATAATGTCATCTTTAGAATCTTCATGTTGAAAAAAAAACAATTAAAAGTGAGATTGATTCTATTCTAAGAAATGAAACTTGAGAATTAATTGACCTTCCACCTAGAATAAAACCAATTGGTTCTAAATGTACCTTCAAGAAGAAGATGAAACCAAATGGCAGAATCAAAAAATATAAAGCCAGATTGGTAACCAAAGGATATCGCCAAAAATAAGATATAGACTTCTTTGATACTTGTTCCCCGGTTACACGAATAACGTCTATAACAATGCTAATAGTGATTGCATCCATCTATAATCTAGAAATTCATCAAATAGATGTAAAAATAGCATTATTAAATGGAGATCTCGATGAGGAGATTTACACGAAGCAATCTGAATGTTTTATTTTCTAGGAAAATGAGAACAAATTCTGTAGATTAGTCAAATCATTATACGGACTCAAACAAGCTCCGAAATACTGGCACAAATAGTTTTATAGTGTCACGATGAAAAATAATTTTTGTATAAATGATTGTCATGAATGTGTATTACAAACAAGTTGGACAATCAAATGTGATGATTTGTCTATATATGGACGATATGCTAATCTTTGGTCGCAACATTAAAGTTATAGAGTCGATAAAGAAAATGTTAATCAACAATTTCGATATAAAAGATTTAGGAGTTGCAAATGTTATTTTGGGAATTAAAACAATAAAAATATATAATGGAATTGAATTATCTCAGTCACACTACAGAAGATGTGATCGAAAAATTCCAAAATTATGGAATCAAAGGGGCAAGAACACCTTTTAATCCATCGAAAGTACTGCACAAAAACACCAATGAGAGTGTAATGCAACTGGAATAATCCCGTGTAATAGGATTTTAATATATTTTAAAAATTGCACAAGACCGAATATTGCATATGCAGTAGGTCGACTAAACAGACATACAAGTTACCTAGGGAAAGAACATAGGAAAGCACTAATGAGAGTGTTGAGATATTTGAAGAATACCATAAATTTTTCGTTACATTATGCAATGTATTCTGTCATCTTAGAAGGATATAGTGGCGCAAACTAGATTTCAGATTCCGATGAATCCAAATCAACAAGTGGTTATGTCTTTACCCTCGCTGGAGCAGCAGTGTCATGGAGATTTACAACAAACATGCATAACTCGATCCACTATGGAATCTGAGTTCATCGCATTAGATAAAGCATGTGAAAAAGCATAACGCTTCGTCAATTTTTAGAGGATATTCCATTTTGACCCAAACCTTTAAAGGTTATATGTGTTTACTACGATAATCAACCGGCGTTAAGTAGAGCGCAAAACTTTGTGCATAATGAAAAATCATGACGCATTCGTCTATGTCGTAACACAGTTAGGCAGTTACTCTCAAATGGAACTATTTCCATTGATTATGTAAGAACTATGATAACCTAACGAATCCATTTGCTAAAGATTTGTCAAGAGAAATAATTGACTGTACATCGAGGGTAATGTGTTTAAAAGGCTAAACCAAAAAGAGTTACCTTATATGAAAACATATCCTATCGACTGGAGATCTCATGGACTACGATCAATAGGCAAATCAGTTCCGAGTAATTCAAGAAGTTATTCATTTGTTTGGACTTAGTCCTACTCCATTGTTATGGTGCACAATAAAATGCTTACCTACAGAAGTATTAAAAAGGTTAAGTTGTGTTTTTAATGATGTCCATAAAAGTGGAGTATAGGTAGGATACTCTTTATGAAAATGTGATCCGAGTCGGCTTCATGAGAATTTTAAGGCTTAAATTCTCTGAATACACTCACAGAATCAAGTTTTGTTCAGGAACAAATGAATACAACCAATAGATTGGATATGGAAGAAAACAATGCTTTGTAAAACTTATTGTCCAGTTATACATCAACGGCTGACGGTTCAAGATAAAATAATTCACCGATTAGCCAAGTATATCCGATAAGTTTTAACTAGAAAAAGTTTAAAGTGAAATATCTACTTATCCTCAATATAGCATTTTTTTCATATGTGATATGTGATATTCCCCTTTGTGTATGGAAGACATACATCGTCGTTAATGTTGGGGATCGCTAAAGATCCTTTGAATGAAGATATAGAATCAAAGTCTCACATTGGCAAAAATAAAAGATGAAACAATAGTGGGAAACGACTGTTGCAAATAGCTATCGCAAAATGACCGTTGCGAAATTTCCAACAGACATGACTGTTGCAAATAGCGTTGCAAATTACCAACGGACATGACCGTTGCAAATAACTACTCGGATCAAACGAAAACCTTTCGAAGAGGCATGACCATTTGAGAAGAAGACTATAAAAGGGAAGAATACTAATCACGTTATCACTCCTTTTTCCACTTGTCTTCTTCCTCCTTGTTATGTTCTCATAACCAACCAAATCTCATATCATAGAGGTATCATGCTCATCTCAATCTCGTGCGGATCGTCTATTGTATCTTGGAAGACTCAAAATAAAGTCTTAAGGAAATTGTTACGGTAAACCTCAAACGAAATTTCCTTATAATAAGTTAAATTGTTTTGTTTATACTATTTTTGTATTGCATTGTCTTGTGTTTTATCACTTCACCTTCTCCTTTCTACTCTGTTGTTATCATTCCACTCTTGTAACCGTGTTTGTGCATCTTTCTGCATGAAATCCATGCATCCGTGAGCACTAATTATCATTGTTTGTTACTATTTTTGTAATTAAGAACTTACAGATAGAATTCATAATAACTTATATAAAATTACGCTTTAAATAGAATCCGGGGGTTATAGGTGTCATAAGTTGAAGTGGACAGACACGACTCAATCTTTTCAAGAGTTTATCGGTCCACCGGGTTCTTCTGAGTATAGTTCAAAAAAAATTATGCATTATTTAAAATATGCAAGCTTGTTCTCACATGTTGAACCTTTTTTTTTAAGCCTGAACAAAGAGGAGAGATCGGAATCAGTCTATTTCGCATGTGGTATAAGCCATATTCAGATTCAATAGCAGATAAAGGAGCAGTGCTGACGGCAATGGAATTTGTGCTTGGATGGTCAGTCCGCAATAAAGAAGTAAAGAACGCTTGTAATCATATATTTCTTAAAATTCATATTAAAATTACTGTGTGGACTTTAGGTATATGGAGCCAAAAATGAATGGAGAATATCCAGCCTGCATGAGAGATTTGGTCAGAGAAAGGCTTTCGAATTTCACTAAGGAAGAATCGGAGTTGATAAAAAGGATCATATGATTTTGGTTGATCTCAAGAGATACCAGATTCTAGCTATCTCCAACGGATTTGGGTACTTGGGTATTTTTAATCCATCGATTCTACTTTTCACCGTTTCATCCATTTTGTGTATATCCGTTGCGTCAAGAATGCAGGCTCTGTCGCCTATTTTTTCTTCAAAAACACCAGAACATAAAATCACGGAAGCAAATGGTGGGATTTTATGTAAAAATACCTTCTTCTTTCTTTAACTGAAAATACCGTGTTAAAAGATCTATGATTCTTCTACGTTAATCTCGCGCATGAGATTCCGTGAATCGGCTTCAAATCCGTTGATTCGAGCGCACTCGAATAATCGAAAATGGAGAAAGGAGATAACACTCAACTTCCAATTTTAAAGAGGTACAAAGCACTCAAACAAAAGTTTATTTAAAATCAATCTCTTTACAAATGACCCATCACCTCTATTTATAGAGTTTTTACAACACAGCACATATACAGTAACTCACGACCTAACAGTAGCGCGACCTAACAACATGCGACCCAACTCCAGTGACTCACGACCTACGACCCAAGACAAATAAAAATTACAACGACCTAACAATAAACGACTCAACAGAATACATCACGCGACTCACTACAACATTACAACAGCGACTTACCAAAGCACGCTACTTATGACCTATCAAACCAGCGGCTTAAGCTTTAGCATCAGGTAAGCAACCTAAACTTCAGGTAAGCTTCAGCGACATAAGGCTTGAGCGACATAAGAATTCTGCATTAGGTGACCGACTCAAGATTTGGACGACATAACTTGAAAGCGATTTAAAGACTTGCGGTATAATATGACAAAGTCGTTAGGTCGCGAGCGACCTACTTCCAAACGAGCGACTTAAGGTATCAACTATTGCTACTATGCGTTGCATGTTAGGTCGCGACTTACTACTAAGTCGTAACCCGTTAGGTCGTTCGCGACTCAAATAACCCGAGCGACCTAAACCACTGAGCTATAGTCCAAGCGACTTAAGAAGTTGGGACAACTTATCTCGTTATGCGCTGCATCATCCTCCCCCGGTTGACAAGAATTCGTCCTCGAATTCACACTTTCCTCTTCTTCGACGAGCTTATCCTCATGATACGGAATCAAATGTTTGACGTTGAAAACGTCGGCAGTATGGATATGATCCGGCAATCTTAACTGATAAGCATTATCATTGATCTTCTTCAAGATTTCTACTGGACCAATCTTTCGGGCTTTCAATTTGTTGTAAGTTCCAACTGGAAATCAATCTTTCGTCAATACTGCATAAAAAAAATCACCCTCTTTGAAGTCCACACTCATTCGCTTCTTATCTGCCAGTTGCTTATACTTCTCATTTGACTTAAGCAATCGTTCATGAACAATCCTGTGACATTCCTGCTACTCATTCACGAAATCACAAGCTCGTTTGACAACCCCTTTCTGACGTGGCCCTGTCGACAAATCCAACGGTCCCTTCGGAATTGCTGAATATACTACTTGAAATGGACTGAATCCAGTACTTCGATTCACTGCATGATTATGTGCGAATTCCGCTGACACAATTTCACATCCCAGCTCTTCAAATTATCTTTCATAAGACATCTCAACAAGTTTTCCAAAGATCTGTTCACCACTTTCGTTTGCCCATCTGTTTGCGGATGATAGGCGCTACTAAAATTCAGCTTAGTCCCAACTATATTCCACAGACTTAACCAAAAATGACTTAGAAAACGAGTATCCCGGTCAGAAACTATGGTCTCAAGTAACCCATGTAGTCGATAAACCTCTTTGAAAAATAATTGAGCAACACGGACTGCATCAGCTGTCTTCTTACAAGTTATGAAATGTGCCATTTTCGAAAATCTATCCACCACAACATATATAGAATCATTCCCTCGTTGAGTTCTTGCAAACCCAAAACATAGTCCATGCTAATATCAACCCACGGTCTAGTAGGCACGGGCAATAGCATATACAATCCTGCATTCGTAGTTGTCCCTTTGGAAACTTGACGTATGTGACATCTCTCCACAAATCTTTCAACTTCTTTCCTTATGGAAGGCCAAAAATATGATTGAGAAATCAGCTGCAAAGTACGATCTCTTCCCACATGACCCTCTTCATGCAATTCTTTTACAATCTTTATTTGCAAGCTGCACTCTGGTATACACAACCGATTTCCCTTGAAGAGAAAACCATCCACCAACATATACTCTTCCGTCTTCCCTTTCTCGACTTCATCTACAATCTTCGCAAAGTAAGGATCCTTAACAAACAATTCTGGCAAAACATCAAACCCCGTCACTTCAACTCTCACTGTAGCCAACAAATGATTTCTTCTACTCAATGCATCTGCCACACGGTTTGTAACTCCCGACTTATGATTTACCACAAATGTAAACTGTTGCAAGTATGCGATCCATGAAGCATGTCTGGGTGCAACCTTATCATGTCCCTGCAAATGTTTCAAGGCTTCATGATCAGTATACAACACAAACTCTTTATGAAACAAATAGTGTCTCCAATGTTTTATGGCTTGGACAATTGCATAGAATTCCACGTCATAAGTATTATATCTCATCTTTGCTTCCGTAAGCTTCTCACTGAAATAAGCAATTGAACGTCCCCTCTGACTTAATACCCCTCCAATTCCAACTTTAGATGCATCAGTATGTAATTCAAATAGCAACTGGAAATCCGGCAAAACTAGAACTGGTGCTGACGTCAAAAGTTCCTTGATTCGCTCAAAAGCAAATCCTGCTTCCTTCGACCATAAAAACTGCTTGTCCTTCATACAATCAATAACAGGCGCCATCACACTACTGAAATGTGGAATAAACCTTCGGTGGAATGATGCTAAACCATGAAAACTTCTAACTTCTGTTATCGTCTTGGGTTGTGGCCAATTTCTGATTGCTTCAACTTTACTTTGATCCATATGGATACCTTCCTTGGACAACACATACTCCAAAAGCAAAACACTATGCGTCATGAACACGCATTTCTTTGTTGCCGCATAAAATTGCTCCTGGCGTAGTATCATCAACACTTCCCGCAAATGTAATAGATGTTCTTTGGTGCTCCCACTGTATATCAATATATCATCAAAGTATACCACCACGAACTTTCCAATGAACGGTCGAAAGACCTGATTCATCACCCGCATAAAAGTACTAGGTGCATTGGAAAGACCAAACGGCATGACCAGCCACTCATACAATCCTTCCCGTGTTTTGAATGCGGTTTTTCATTCATCCCCTGGTCGAATTCGAATCTGATGATACCCACTCTTCAGATCAATCTTTGAAAAGATAGCAGCTCCGCTCAACTGATCTAACAAATCATCCAATCTAGACATCGAAAATCTGTACCTCACTGTAATCTTGTCTAGTGCTCGACTATCTGTACACATTCTCCAAGTTCCGTCCTTCTTCGGCACTAACAAAGCCGGTACTGCACAAGGACTTAAACTTTCTTGTACGTGCCCTTGTTCAAGTAAGTCTTCCACCTGCCTTCTCAACTCTTCGTGTTCCTTCGGGCTCATTCTATAGTGTGGTTTATGTGTTAACACAGCTCCCCGAACAAGATCAATCTAACATTGTATGTCTCTCAACGGTGGTAACTCTGTTGGCAATTCTTCAAGAAATATATCTTCAAACTCCTTCAACATTGGCTTAACGTCTTCAGTAATTTCAACCGCTTCACCACGTTCACGTCCAATTAATAGAAATACTTCAGACTCATCCTCCACTTCCTTGACAAATTCCTTCAAAGATAACAGAGTCTTTATTTCTTCAAGCTCCTCCAACTTGCTTTCATCTTGTTGTCGCTTTTTAGGAACTAAAGTTATTTTGGTGCCTTCGAACATGAAACTATAGCAGTTAGTCCTCCCATCATGTTGCACAGCTCTATCGTATTGTCATGGTCTCCCCAACAACAAATGACATACATCCATATCCACAACATCACACCAAATTTCATCTTTATACTTCTTTCTGATGGAAAAAGTCACACAAGATCTTCGACCAACCTTCACTTCCCCACCTTTCCTCAACCAAGATAACTTGTAGGGTTTGGGACACTTCTCTGTCTTTAACGCCAACTTCTTTACAGCTTCTGTAGAAATGATGTTGTCATAGCTTTCCGCATTGATGACGAACTTACAAACCCTTCCCAAATAGTGCACGTTGACTGAAACATGTTACTCCTCAACCAGCTAGTCTCATCCTCTTGCTTTGGTGTCAAACACGACCTCCTTATCATTAAATTACAACCCTCATCTCCTGACAATAATTTTGTTTCCTCCTCAACTTGTGGTGAATAGGAACATTCTATTTTTGCATCCTCATCCTCGACCTCAGCAACCATCACTCGCGTCTTAGGCTTCGGACATTCATTGCTCTTATGACCAAACTCCTGACAGTTATAACACTTGAAATTGTTGTTAGCCTTGGTCTTAGCAACTTCATTGACAACCGGTTTTCCAACAGCCTTAGAAACATTCGTATTGCTACTAGCCTCTTTCACTTGACTGTTGGAATTTGTAAACACACCACCTACTCTTCTACCTTGCCTCTCCCAAGCTAGAGCCTTCTGGTGTGCTTCAGCAACGGATCTTGGATCAAACATATTCACCATATCCTGAATTTGTATTCTCAACCCTCCAACAAATCTAGCTGTCAATTGTTCCTCTGTCCCATGATATCATTTCTGGCAATCAGTTGATAAAACTCATCTGCATAATCATTTACCGACTTTTTCCCTTGTCTCAAATTCTATAAGCGCTGATACATAAGAGACTGATAATTATAAGGTAAGAAAGTAGCCTTCATCAACTTCTTCATCTTCTCCCATGAAACTATCTTCGACTTCCCCACTCTCTCCAGTGTAAGTTTAGTTTGTTGCCACCATGTCATAGCTCTTCCCCTTAATCGTGTAGCAACCCACTTAACTCTACGATGCTCGGGTACTTCCGAGAAGTCAAAAATTTCTTCAACATTTGATAATCAATCCAAAAATTCTTCAGCAATTATTCCCCCTTTAAATTCTGGAATTTCTGTTTTCATCCCCGACTCCCATTTACGATCATCTTCTACCTCCCGATATGGATTTCATACTTGGTCTCGATCTCGATAATGAACACTATCACCATCCTCATTAAAATCAAATGTACTTCGATATCGATCTCGACCATCAACATCTCTATGACCACGCATATCTCTTCTACTATGCCTTTCAGCATCACAATATGGCTCATCTCCAAACTCACATGGAGTTCTTCTCTCTTCATTTCTGTACTCATGGTATTATCTTCTATTGAAACTGATGATTCTCTTCTATCTCGATAAAATTGTGGTGACACCCTCCTCGCTTCCGCAATCGATGGCGAAACTCTGTTTCCTCCATGGTTAGAGATTGGTGACCTTCTCCTTTGACTTTGATTCATATCATTCTTCAATTTCTCTAACTTTCCAATACCTTCATCGAACTTTTCATTAATACGTTGTTCCATTTGCTCAGCATCTTGTCTACGATACACATCTTCAACATTTTGAAATCGATTAGCTCTTCTCGGCGGCATTGTCGTATCTTCAACAAATCCAAACACTTTAACTCTCGGCTTGAACTACAAAAGTGATGCACGCCTCCACTTATAGCTCGGATCTATAACTCTTGGCTCAAACTCCAACACTTCCTCTTTACTCCCAATGGCTCGGCTTAGCTATGATTGGCCAAGTCTAGCTCTGATACCAAACTGACGCAGCGGATATACGAAAAATGGACGAAACGGTGAAAAGTAGAATCGATGGATTAAAAATACCCAAGTGCCCAAATCCGTTGATCTCAAGAGATACCGGATTCTAGCTATCTCCAACACGTTGATCGCACATGATACCGTGTTAAAAGATCTACGATTCTTCTACGTTGATCTCGCGCACGAGATTCCATGAATCGGCTTCAAATCCGTTGATTCGAGCGCACTCGAATAACCGAAAATGGAGAAAGGAGATAACACTCAACTTTCAATTTTAAAGAGGCACAAAGCACTCAAACAAAAGTTTATTTAAAATCAATCTCTTTACAAATGACCCATCACCTCTATTTATAGAGTTTTTACAACACAGAACATATACAGTAACTCACGACCTAACAGTAGTGCGACCTAACAACATGCGACCCAACTCTAGTGACTCGCGACCTACGACCCAAGACAAATACAAATTACAACGACCTAACAATAAACGACTCAACAGAATACATCACGCGACTCACTACAACATTACAACAGTGGCTTACCAAAGCATGAGACTTACGACCTATCAAACCAGCGGCTTAAGCTTTAGCATCAGGTAATCGACCTAAGTGAATGAGCGAACTAAACTTCAGGTAAGCTTCAGCGACATAAGGCTTGAGCGACATAAGAATTCTGCATTAGGTGAGCGACTCATGATCTGGATGACATAACTTGAAAGCGACTTAAAGACTTGCGGTATAAGATGACAAAGTCGTTAGGTCGCGAGCGACCTACTTCCAAACGAGCGACTTAAGGTATCAACTATTGCTACTGTGTGTGGCATGTTAGGTCACGACTCACTACTAAGTCGTAACCCCTTAGGTCGTTCGCGACTCAAATAACCCAAGCGACCTAAACTCACTGAGCTATAGTCCAAGCGACTTAAGAAGTTGGGATGACTTATCTTATTTATCTCATTATGCGCTGCATCAATTCTTCTGTTTCTGATATGACTTACCAGGGGCAACTCCAGCCTTTACTTAAGGGATCAAAATTTGAGTGTGTTAGTTTCAATATACATTTTGAGGAAAATTTGCTTTATAGCTAATTAATTAATAAAATAATAAATAGCACTTTTGTATTAATTGTTTTACAGGAGTCGCGTGCTCCTTCTAAACATTGAGCTTTTGATTAGAATGAAAACCTTCTTACTTCTATTGTTTTGTTTTCATAGAAATAAGTTAATATTGTACAATTTTTTCACAAGTAAGAAGACAAACTACTCAATTTATCTAACCTACTCATGTCCGGTCCAGATCGACTGAGTATAAGTTAGCTCGTAAAACAACCACGGCTATATCAACTAAGTTTTTATGTATGATGATAATTTGAATCTAACCCTGACCCGTGTCAGATCTTCTACACAACTGCAGGTCTAAGCCTTCTGTCGATGGAGCCCCCACGCCCAGTAACGCAGGACCGACTCATCGGTCAGGACAAGGCGCAAGCCTAGCTCGATCCATCTCTCATTGGTCGACCGACTCTTTTCGACCCGTTTACAACCCATCCATGGACCAATCCGCTTACTCAACCAACTCTCTCTCTCTCGGCTGTCTTCTAGTCTGCATAGCTTGAGACCATCTCAAGCTTGACCCGTCATCAATGCAGCTCTAGTACCGCCTCCTACGATCTACGCTCTGTCTCGTCTAACCCGGCTCGGCATGACCTTTGCTCTCACTAGTTCTTCATCCTCCTTATGGTCTCAGTAAACTAGCTCCGCGCCATCCCGCTATTAGGCATGCGGGACCAAAACGACAAGCGGTACAACTAAATGTACGTGTTTCCAACAATAAGCATGTTCCATTTTCTACAAGTATAGTGCAAGTATAAGCACATTTATTGCAAAGCATAGCAAAGCACACCTCTGGTACAGTTATACTGTAGACCTGCATCTCAGCCACACATTCATTTCTTTCGTCAATCGTCGCTCATTAAGTTCATCAGCCAGATCAAAGGCTAGGTGCATGTCACGCCTGTTTTGCAGTATGATCTTAGTCGTCTAAGCGTTAATTTTGTGACACCGTATAATTTTACGAAATTAAATAATTACGTTGAAAAGGTAAAATCATAGTTCATATAAATGAAAATAATAAATTTTTACAAGAGTTGGAATAAGGCTTCGGGACTTACTCCATTGCATCTGAATTATCGTTTATAGTCAAAAAACACATGTGACATGCTGATTGTGATTAAACGGACTAGAAATTTAAAGAAGTCAAACTCGATGGATTTTTGCAATATACTAATTTTGAGATTTTAGCCGAAATTAAAATTATTTCATCCTATAAATAGAAATGAAAACCTATTCTCTGATCACACTTTAGCCTAACCACTAATCTCCATTTTCTTTTTTATCTGTCTCTAAACTAAATCAATTCTAAATCCACCAAATCAAATCTAAATTAAGAGAATAAATATATGGCATCGATCATTGCGAAGAAAGCTGAGATGGAGAAAACATTGAACTCACAATTTTTTTCATTAGGAATTGGAGGTAGGACATGGTGTAAAGAGGTGAAGAAAGGTTAAATAAAAATTATATGTATACATATAAAATGAAACTCACGTTTGAGAAGATGTAGTTTCAGGAAAAAGATGAAGAAAATAAATGAAAATGAAGAAACAACAAAAATGACGAAAGAAACGTGGTATGTATTAAATAATGATGAAGGAATGCACGGACCAGATGTACACTACCAATGAACCTATGAAATTCAAATTTTAAACTTATGTCTCATCTTTATTACTTCCCTTAACTTCCATAAACTCACAATTACACCAATTTAATTTTATGTTAACACACAATAAATGAAAATAAATTCTCTACACCAATTTGTGTAATAAATTAAGGCAATAGACAACATTAAGAACCTTTCATTTCTCTCTTTGTGATAAGATTGGAAATTTAAACAAACATGTTAACGTTTTGATTAAACATTTTACTAGGAACGCATTAATATACATTAAACAAATATGACATCATAAATTAGGTAATATAAACAGGTGCATAATACACACACATTTTTATCTCCACTTATAGTTCACATTCATAAATAAAATATATGTTACTAATCCACATAAGGAGGAGGCTATGAACGTAAGAGTAAATTAGAAGAGCGAAGATGGAAAGACAAATTATGTTGCTATTAAAATCCAATAAGTGAAAAAAATAGTCAAGTGTCAATCTATTTTACCTTTTTATAATCTCCTATTAACATTTAATTTAAAACTACCAGTATGTTAAGCATGTCCGTTTCTGATATGACTGTAACCAGGGGCAAATCCAGCCTTTACTTAAGGGATCAAAATTTGAGTGTGTTTGTTTCAACATACATTTTGAGGAAAATTTGCTTTACAACTACTTAATTAATAAAATAAAAAATAGCACTTTTGTATTAACTGTTTTACAGGAGTCGCGTGCTCCTTCTAAACATTGAGCTTTTGATTAGAATGAAAACCTTCTTACTTTTATTGTTTTGTTTTCTTAGAAACAAGTTAATGTTATTCAATTTTTTCACAAGTAAGAAGACAAACTACTCAATTTATCTAGCCTACTCATGTCTAGTCCAGGCCGACTGAGTATAAGTCAGCTCGCAAAACAACCACGGCTATATCGACTAAGTTTTTATGTATGATGATAATTTGAATCTAACCCTGACCCGTGTCAGATCTTCTACATAACTACAGGTCTAAGCCTTCTGTCGATTGAGCCCCCACGCCCAGCAACGCAGGATCAGCTCATCGGTCAGGACAAGGCGCAAGCCTAACTCGATACATCTCTCATTTGTCGACAGACTCTTTCCGACCCGTTTTCAACCCATCCATGGACCAACCCACTTACTCAACCAACTCTCTCTCTCTCTCTCTCTCGGCTATCTTTCAGTCCACATAGCTTGAGACCATCTCAAGCTAGACCCGTCATCAATCCAGCTCTAGTACCGCCACCTACGACCTACGCTCCGTCTCGTCTAACCCGTCTCGGCAGGCCCTTTGCTCTCACCAGTTCTTCATCCTCCTTATGGTCTCATCAAACCAGCTCCGCGCCATCCCGCTATGTAGGCATGCGGGACCAAAAGGACAAGAGGTACAACTAAATGTACATGTTTCCAACAATAAGCATGTTCCATTTTCTGCAAGTATAAGCACATTTATTGCAAAGCATAGCAAAGCACACCTCTGGTACAATTATACTGTAGACCTTCATCTCAGCCACACATTCATTTCTTTCGTCAGTCGTCTCTCATTAAGTTCATCAGCCAGATCAATGGCTAGGTGCACGTCACGCCTGTTTTGCAGTATGATCTTTGTCGTCTAAGCGTTAATTTTGTGACACCGCATAATTTTACGAAATTAAATAATTACGTTGAAAATGTAAAATCATAGTTTCGTATATGGAAAATAATAAATTTTTACAAGAGTTGAAATAATGCTTCGAGACTTACACCATTGCATCCGAATTGTCGTTTATAGTCAAAAAACACATGTAACATGCTGATTGTGATTAAACGGACTAGAAATTAAAAGAAGTCAAACTCGGTGGATTTTTGTAATATATTAATTTCGAGATTTTAGCCTAAACTAGAATTATTTCATCCTATAAATAGAAATGAAAACCTATTCTCTGATCACACTTTAGCCTAACCTCTAATCTCTATTTTCTTTTTTATCTGTCTCTAAACTAAATCAATTCTAAATCCACCAAATCAAATCTAAATTAAAAGAATAAATATATGGTATCGATCATTGCGAAGAAAGCTAAGATGGAGAAAAACAATGAACTCACAATTTTTTTTCATTAGGAATTGGAAGTAGGACATGGCGTAAAGAGGTGAAGAAAGGTTAAATAAAAAATATATGTATACATATAAAATGAAACTCACGTTTGAGAAGATGTAGTTTCAGGAAAAAGATGAAGAAAATAAACGAAAATGAAGAAACAACAAAAATGACGAAAGAAATGTGGTATGTATTAAATAATGATGAAGGAATGCACGGACCAGATGTAAACTACCAATGAACCTATGAAATTCAAATTTTAAACTTATGTCTCATCTTTATTACTTCCCTTAACTTCCATAAACTTAGAGTTACACCAATTTAATTTTATGTTAACACACGATAAATGAAAATAAATTCTCTACACCAGTTTGTGTAATAAATTAAGGCAATATACAACATTAAGAACCTTTCATTTCTCTCTTTGTGATTATATTGGGAATTTAAACAAACATGTTAACGTTTTGATTAAACATTTTACTAGGAATGCATTAATATACATTAAACAAATATGACATCATAAATTAGGTAATATAAAAAGGTGCATAATACACACACATTTTATCTCCACTTATAGTTTACATTCATAAATAAAAGGTATGTTACTAATCCACATAAGGAGGCAATGAAAGTAAGAGTAAAGTAGAAGAGCGAAGATGGAAATACAAATTATGTTGCAATTAAAATCCAATTATGTCTAAGTGAAAAGGAAATAGTCAAGTGTCAATCTATTTACCCTTTTATAATCTCCTATTAACATTTAATTTAAAACTATATGAGATTTCAAACCTAAATAAACCATTTTTTTTACATAATTGGACTTGAAACATAAGTTTATATTTAGGTACAAACATATATGCAGCAAACCAACACTAAAATTTGAAACGTGAACTGAATTAATTGGAAATAAATCGTCTGAATTATATTAATTTCAATGTACGTCTGCAATTAACGTCTTCTCTCTTTTTAATTAAAAGGTTCTAATAACATTAATTGCCATTGATTTCTATGTTAAATTTTGAAAGAGAAATGAGACGATTCAATTCCCTTTTATAGTAATTTAATATATTGTATTGCATACAAACCAAAAACTATAATAAATATTTGTTTATATCTTATTACACTAATATTTTACAGTTATCATCCTAATTTTTCTTTAACATAATATTTTATTTCATTTAATCGCAATAAATCCAATTATTAAAATTTAAGTTCCAATAAATTGATCTAACTTGATTTCAATCTTTTATTCAGTCAATCATTATTCTATGGACATGTGACGACCCGGAAATTTTAGCAATTTAAAATGAAATAACAAATTTGATGTTAACATTTGAAAGGTTAATTTTAGCTTGAATTCCAAATAATAATATTTATTAGACAATTAAAGTATTGAATTATATAATTGAAATTGGGTAAATTGTTGAATTTGAGATTTTAAGCCTATTAAAAATAATTTGAAGGCTTATAAAATTTATAACGATGAAACTGAAGATAATAGGATAATTGAAATTTAATTTAAAGGTAATTTGTTCAATTTTAATAATATATCGTTTAAATTTAATTTTAAAAATAGCCTTCCGAGGCACAGTCTCGGAATTCGACGAAACCAGTTCCATTGGATCCGTAATAGTTAGTTATTATCGGATTTCAATTTTCGTAGCAATCGGAGTTGTCAAGTGACCCTGGCAGCTCGAAACGCTTAGAATTGTTTAATCGATTTAATTTAAAATCGATCGTTTTCTTCTGTAACTCGCACATACAATCAAATTAGCCTCCGAAATACGTTCCATCGTGTTCGGAACACGGGAAAAACCTTGTAATCACCTAACGACAGTGCTTAAAGAGGAGTTCGAAATTTTAAATGACAATTAACAGGACGTTTTGGGAAGTTTTATAGTATAATATAATAAAATAACCAAAGATATTTTTACCCAAGTGTATTCAGGAATCCTTCCATCAATTTCTATTTCTATCCGTCCCCCTTCTTTCTCATTAATAGAAATCGAAAGCATAAAATTAAAAAAAAAAACAACCTTCTTCAAGACGCTTCTTTTCCTTCCCAAAGAGGCCATCCTCTTTCCTTAAAGCCGTATCTCCTCTACTCAAATTTGATTATTTTCGACATCAGATTAAAAAAAATATATAGCAATGGCAGCTACATAGACTCGCGTCCTCCTCCCTTTCAATTTCTAATCTATTCGTCTCAAATTAATTCGAAAATCAAAGAGCCGAGGTAGCTCGAACTCTCGAGCAAGGCAGCGTCGTCGTTCGTGTTGATTGTGGGAGGCGGGTTGCGGCAGCTCGACGTCGCTCGAAGCAAGGGTGTGACTCACGTGGATCGCGACAGGCAACTGCGACAAAGTGGTCGAGTTCGAGCAAGTGTGGGGTCGGGGCGATTGATTGAAGCCCGGGAAGCATTGCGAGCATGGTGGTGGTTTGCGTGAATAGGGGCTGCGATTTGGGATTTCGGGTCTTGGGTTTGTGTCACGACTGATAGCAAGTTCGGCGAGGGCATGGTGAGTTTAAAATCCTCATTTATCTATGGTATCAAAGTTATGAGTTGATAATTATTGAGTTTGTGCCCGGTTTGAGTTGTGAAAAAAAATGATACTGTTATTACAGTAAATATAGGTTGATCTATTTTTGATATTAATTCAAATAAATATAGAATGAAATATAAATGAATTTTAGAATGGAAATGACTTTTATATAAAAAGATTTTGAAAATTTATATATATATATCTAGAAAATTTTAAATGTAAAGTTATGAAAACCAGTTTTTGCCCTGTGATTTATTTTTAGTATTTAAGTATATGTGCATATAGGTAACAACAGAAAATACCTTTAACAGTCTGTTTTAAATCAACTTATTTAAATTATTCAGCTACTAAGGAATTATTTAAAAAAAAAAGAATTGTTTAATTAAATTGACGGATTGTTTGGTTATTACAAATATTAATGAAACCATATAATGTTTATATAAGATTCAAATCGGGTAGAGATGATTGGGATGGAATTGGTTTGCCAAACAAAGTCAAAGGTGAGTAAACCTCACTCTGTTGGATTTCTATTTAGACTTAAATGGATAAATTTAAATAATCGGATGCTTGTTTGAGTTGATTGAATGTGTGCTGAAGTTTCGGGAACTTTGGTTTTGGTTGGTTCTTGAGTTGATTGTTGTTTGACTCAAAGCACTTGAGGTTTAAAATGGTTCTAAACTTAAACCGTTAAAAAAGAAATGGTTCAGATTAAAATCAATAAAGATTTAATAATTAGTGATTCATTAAATAAATGGGATAATTGAACGAATACTTAATTAATTAAACTAATGCATGATTTTGGTTAATTAATTGGATCTAAATTAGTTAGAATGATCATTGGGAGATTTGATAAATAATTGCGTAATGAAATTAATAAAAATGTAACTACCTTGTGGAATTAATCTAGAGATTAATTAAAATGATTAATTGAGAAGTAATTAATTTATTTAATGATGGAACTAGAAGATAGATAATTTCGGTTGAGATAAATCAAGAATGGTTAATACTTATAGTTTAATTGATGATTAATTATTTAGTGTAATTAATTTAGATTAAAATAAATTGAAATGTAAATGAGGACTCATTAATTTATATAATCAATGATGTAAATAGAGATTGATTAGTTAAGAAAATAAATTGATATAAGTGACTTATGAGAAGTTAAATTAATACAAGTAATTATTGACTAATATAATTTAAATAGTTAATTAATTCCTGAGGTAATTAAGGTTACTTGTTGATTTTGGGTTTTGGATTAAGACTGGTTATTTCGTGAAATGAATTAAAGATAATTACTTGAAAGAAATTGAAAGATAATTAATCCTGGGTGATTAATTAAGATGGATGAATATGAAAGAATTGATTAATTAATTGGTTTGGAAATAAATCAATGAAGAAATCTAAGTAATTAGGGGTTTGGAATTCAATTAGAATCAATTGAATCGGCTTGTATGAGATTAAACTCTAATTATGGATGATTGAGTGGTATTGGATGTTTGAAATAAGGTGATACCTCTTATATGAAAGTTGTGTTTTTCATTTGGATGACTTGGGAAAGGATAGCATGAGTTTCGAAGAGACCAGGATCGGGTGTTGGAAATACCCGAAACCACTTCGAATTTTATAAATTGATTAGAGAAATCAAAAGGCTGAAATGGGATGAGTTAAGTAAATTGGATTGTTTTATCTAAGTTTGGTACTTAGAAATTTATATGCGAATTAAACGTTATTTATAACAACTTTTGGATTGATATAAGTTACCCGGGTTTATATAAGTTGTTTGTTTGGTATTCCTTGTTAGTTGGGTTTACTCATGCTGGTTTCCAGCCTGACCCGGGTGTTACTTTGGTGTAATGATCGGGTCAGACCGAGTATTACAGATTTCCAGGTTAGGATGTTCTGGAGCTCAGGAGGCGAGCTGGATGGCGATATCGTATAGAGTATTCCGCTGTATTTATATTATTGTTCATCTGAGTCATGATAGTTGTATATATATATTCAGTGACTGTAAAAAAATGTGAAACTCTGATGTATATTAAATGTAATCGACAGTTATAATATTCTCTTGTAAACTGTTATAATTTATTAATATTTTATCCGCTGCGAATGTGAGTTGTTGATGTTTCTGTTCTTCTTCTTCTATCTCTTTCTTCTTTTTCATAACTATCTGGAATTTTCGGTTTCGAAAATTCCGGGTCGTTACATTTGGTATCAGAGCAGAAAGGTTAAGCGAGAACCTTGGCTCTGGTGGGGATTACTTATTTAATAGAGTCTGTAGTACTCTATAATGAGTTGAGTGAATATATGTATATATATATATATATATATATATATATATCTATATGAGCGCGTACTTGTTACTTTCTTATATAAAGGGTTTTAAATGATTTTATATAAGAATGTAATTTGATATATAAAGCTATATCTTCTTCTAATAAATATTAAGGAGATTGGTTGTTAAATTATTGAAATTAAATTAAGAAGTAATATAATACAATCAAATTGAAATCTTGAATTGGGACCAAGTGAAGAAGGAATATAATACAACCAAATTAAAATTAAATCAATTAAAAATGAAATTCTAGAATTAGAACTCAGAAATTAGAATTGTTTGAAACTTTAAATGAACAAAGTTAAATTTGGTTTAAAAAGGTTAAACCAATCTTTGTGAATATAGCTCGAATTATATAATTCGAGATGGTTTAAATTTGAAGTTGGAATTGAACTCATTCAAATTGAATTCGATTTGAATTAATTGGATTTGGGATGGAAGATGTATAAGTTCAAAAATATTTAAATGGGAGATTTGAATTGGATTGAATTGGAATAATTTTGGAATTTTAAATTTAAGTGGAATTGGTTTAAAATCAAAAAGGGATTTGAAATATAGATTGTAAATATAATTTATTAATTGAAATAAACTTCATAAATAAATGAGATTATAAGTTGGAATAGAATTCCAGAGAATATTTGAAATAGAGTAAGATGAAAATTCCAGAGTAATGTTTAAATATGAATTTGATGGATTGAGAGTTTGGAATTTTGGGAAAAATTAAAATTCCTTTTGGTTTGAAAGTGGTTTCCAAGGGTTTTAAAGAAAGAATAGTATTATTTCAAAAATATTTTTGTGTTTGAAATTTGAGAGATTTGAAATCAAAAATATTTGGAAGTGTTTTTTTTAGAGAGATAAAAGCATTGAACTCTTTTGGTCACTGGAAAATAAAGTCGGTGATGACTGCAGCATCATCGATGTTCATTTTCGAGTTTCTAGAAGAGAAATTGCTACCAAATTGTTTTAAATTTGGATTGTTTGTAAATTGGGTTTAATTTTGAAATTCAAAGGGATAATTGAATTTGCCAAAGAATTTTGGATATAGTTGAATTCTAAGGTGATATTGTAATTTGGACATTTGTTTAAACTCTGGAATCTTGATTAAATGTTTATGGAATAATAAAATATATTGGCTAAATAAAATGTATAATTCTGAGTTAAAAGCAAAATGTGAGTGTAATTGATTATAAATAGAAGATGTAAAATTGAAATTATACTTAAAGTTGTACAAGTTTAAAGATCAAATGGAATTTGATTTGAAGTTGGAAGGAAATTGAGAATCAATTTAATTTAAATTGGGGATGAATCAAGTCCAATGGAAATTGGAGTTAATTAAATTGGGATTGGGTCAATTTAAATGGAGTGGAAATTTAAATTGAATTGTTGGGGAAGTGAACAGTTTTGACTCTAGACCATTTTCAATGTAAATTGTTTTAATATAAGTAGTTTTAAATCTATTTTCTTATCTACTTACCATACAACTTTCTTTTTAAACCCAAACTATTTTTATACTGGTTTTTGCCACTACTTTTGGAACTATTTAACTATTTTACAACTGTATTATAAACTAATTGCTAATTTTCAACTATGTTACAAATTAATTACTATATTACAACTATTTTACAATTATCTAAAATTCCTGAAATTATTTAACTATTCTCCAACTAACTTACTATTAGTTAACTAGTTTACAACTATTTTGCAAACTATTAATTATTTTTCAACTACTTATCTATTTTTTTAAAATTTTCAGGCTATTTTCTAAAAATAAACTGGTCGGAGTTCAAACTGTTATTGATTTAAATACCCAACTGGGATGAGAATTGGAGAAATAATCCAAATGGGGATAAAGGCAAATGTGAATAAGTGAATGTGAATAGAAAGGAAATTGATATTAGAAAGAGTAATCAAATTTGAATATTTGAATTTGGGTAAACAAAGTTATATCTTTGTATATATATATATATATATATTCTTCCCTTGTTGAATCTATTGCTGGAAGAAAAAGATTTTGGAAGTGTTTGAAGTATAAAAAGGAGTTTTGTACAAGTTTGAAAGGAGCCGAAATTTAAAAAAAAAAAAAAAAAAAAAAATTTATATATCTGTATATATATGTATAAAGGATCTTATGTGGATTTTGGAAAAGGTTTTGGGAACCTTTGGATTTGTAAAGGCTTTTGATTTTTGGGTAAAATCAATATTGAATTTAGAAAGCCTAGTTTGAGAATTATCGATTTTGGATAATAGATTTTGTGTAAAGGAGCTTTGTATAATATCATACTAGGTGTATGATTTGAAGATACTATATGTATAGTATAAAGTGTTTTGATGATGACTCTGGGGAAAAAGGCGCTCCCTTGAAATGGACTTCTCAGGAGTGCCACCGGGTGGTGCTGCCTTGAGCCCCAAGGGGGTTCTAAAGTTGATCCTGTGAGGAGTCCGGACAAAACTAGTTCCTGAGGATTATGAGTTGAGTTACCATAGCGTAAGTCGTGTGTGCCGCGGAGAGCCAACAGTTACATGGACTTTTGTTGTGACTGCAACGTAACCCAGGATGCAACTGCGACCTATGGTAACATTGCGAAAGTCGTATGTGCCGCTGAGAGCCAATAGTCTGCGGTTGAGTTTATCTCGGTAGACTGCGACTTATGTAGGAGTGGAGAAGTTTCATTTCGACAGCGAAATCAGAGGCCGCGGAGAGCCTGCAGTTACATGGACTTTTGCTGCGACGGCAACGTAACCCTGGATGTAACTGTGATCTGTTGTGTGGGTTCCATGGCGTAATCGAGAGTGCCGCGGAGAGCCTGCAGTTACATGGACTTTTGTTGCGACTACAACGTAACCCTGGTATGTAACTGTGACCATGGAATGGGGGTGATGATTTTCAGAGCATTGTCACCAAAGATATTTCCTCTATTTCAAAATGTTTTCAATATTTTCAATAAAATTATTTTCCAAATATTTTTACTGGATGTTGAAAACGGGTTTACCAAGTACTTATAGATTTTCGGTCCTACGCCTGATCAACGTATGACTGAATTTCTGTGAGAACAAGGATGGACTGGTTGAGACATCGAGTTATAAGAAATATTTTATAAAAGCTATTTTAATATTATTATGAGATTTTATAGGCATTTCTAAAAAAATTTTAAAATAAAGGAGATGAAATTTTGGAAAATCAAGGGAAGTTCAAACTGAAATTGTAAAATAAAATTGAAACTCGGGAAAATTTTAATGAAGTGACTCTTTGTAATTAAAAATCCAATGTTGAATTAAAAGTGGAAGTAAGATAATTATCTAAATAAATTATTTAATAGAGAATGTTAATAAAATTTAACCTAGATAACTAAAATGGATTGTAAGTAGATAATGAAGTTTGGAAATGAATTCGAGTTATAAATAGAATTCGACTTGGGTTTGATAATGAATTAAATAAGAGAAGATATTGTAAAATAAAAAAATGAAATAGAGTTGGATTGGAAAATGTGATGGTTTGAATTGCAAATAAAATCCAAGTGTGATTTGAATAATATTTAATGAAATTTGCAAGTAAATTTGATATGATGGAAATGTTGTAGAATGAAATGCAGTGAATTATAATAGACTGATTTGAGTTACAAACAAAATCCAAGTGTATAGAAATAAATTGAGAGTGGGCTTGTATTAATAAAATAAATTCGATAACGAATTAAGTAAGCAATTAAAAATTTTAAATGGGCTTATTGAGTTAAATAATAAATGGATGAAGTCTGATAGAATAAAAACTAAATCAAAATTGTGATTGGAATAAGATTATCAGACTGAACTTAAATTTGGTGGTATATTAATTTAAAGTATAAATGAGATAAGTATGTGGTTGGACATTATTTTGGAAATTGTGAAGGTGAATTTAAAATCAAAATTTAAAATGGATAAGTTAACTAAATTTAATGGAAGTTACTTAAATAAGAATCAAGTAGAAGCAAACTTAAGTTTAATGTTGGAATAAACTAAAGTAAATTCACTTAAATTTAAAAGTTATGGAAGTTTGGCTTTGAATAAGAGTGAAAGCCCATTAAATAAAGCTTGGATTGAATTAATTTGGAAATGCCTAGTAGTATACAAGAATGGAATGTGTCGAGCTAAATAAAATGATTGTGAATAAATTAAAATGGAATTTAATTAAATAAAACTGAGTTGGAATCAATTTTAATTGGTTATAAAACTTAAATAATTAATTATTCACATGGATATTATCAAATTGCGTAGAAATGATTATCGTTTAACGTAAGCGAGATTTAATCAAATTAAATGCTATGAATTAGTGGAAGCGATATAATTGATTTTTGAATCAATTGAAGTGAATATGATATTGTTTCGCTTAAAATGAGTTGAATGCAAGTGATTGTGTGTAAACCATTAAAATTGAATGAAATGACATATGAATTGGTTGGAAGTAATTGGAATTAGCTTTAAATTATATAAATCTCTTATGTTAAGCGTTTGGTGTTTGTTGTTTTCGTAATGCTTGTTGTTTATGTAATTCTTGTGTTTAACTATTGAAAGTAAGTGTTAGGTTAATAAATTTTTATTTATGGCACTTACGTATTTAAATTGAGTAAGTACAGGTACAGGGAAGCCGTTTGGCTAGATTTGAGGTATGCTAATTGCAAAATAAATAAGCTGCTTGCTTAAAATGCTAAATAAGGTACGCCTACGCAGTAAAAATAGGGAATATGAACTGTTTTTGCTTTTTCCGACCGTGTGGGTCGATGTATATATATTTATATCTCTTGTCAAATTGCAAAAGCTCCTCCGTACAAAGGAGACTCTGCCAAAATTTTCTGAAAATTTTGGAAGTTAGAAAATTTTTGGGAATTTTGGTTAACGACAAAAACAATTTTAAATTGGAAGTTAAAGAAAACTAGTAAATGAAACTAATATGAATCAGTTTAAAAGAAAGATATAACTCAATATTAGAAATCAAAAATAAATTGAATTCAAATGAAACGGCGAAAACTAATTTGAATAGAAGTGGCTATGAAACTTATGTAAAGAGATGTATAAAATGATTTATAAGGTTACGATTGAATATTGTTGCTAAGTAAAATATGCAGGTATAAAAAGGTAAAAAGAAAGTTGGATTTGATTTCCAAAGATAAATGTGAATTGCCCGACAAAAAGGTATGTATTTAAATTTCTGTATGAAATTGGATTGGGTTTTGATGTAGCCACTTGGCTTTTGTTTTCTTTTGGTATTTGGGAGCCGTAGAGGCCTTTTGTAGTTGTACCGAGCTAGCCGCGCAAAGGAGACGCTGGCAAAATTTCTCGGAAATTTAGGGAGTTAGAAAAATTTTGAGAAAATTTAGATATTTCAAAAAAAAAAAAAAAAATTTAGGTTTTAAATTGACATTTAAATGATTGAGAAAAGGGGTATCGTTTGATACTGTGGAAGAGTTTGGGAGATTAGTAAGAATAATAAGGGGGTTTTATGAATGATAATTGGTAAGTTGTAGAACTGTTTGGTTTTGGAAAAAAAGTAAACGGGTATTGGTCCATTATTCCTAACTAGTAATTTCGGGGACGAAATTCTTTTAAGGGGGGAGGAATGCGACGACCCGGAAATTTTAGCAATTTAAAATGGAATAACAAATTTGATGTTAACATTTGAAAGGTTAATTTTAGCTTGAATTCCAAATAATAATATTTATTAGACAATTAAAGTATTGAATTATACAATTGAAATTGGGTAAATTGTTGAATTTGAGATTTTAAGCCTATTAAAAATAATTTGAAGGCTTATAAAATTTATAACGATGAAACTGAAGATAATAGGATAATTGAAATTTAATTTAAAGGTAATTTGTTCAATTTTAATAATATATCGTTTAAATTTAATTTTAAAAATAGCCTTCCGAGGCACAGTCTCGGAATTCGACGAAACCAGTTCCATTGGATCCATAATAGTTAGTTATTATCGGATTTCAATTTTCGTAGCAATCGGAGTTGTCAAGTGACCCTGGCAGCTCGAAACGCTTAGAATTGTTTAATCGATTTAATTTAAAATCGATCGTTTTCTTCTGTAACTCGCACATACAATCAAATTAGCCTCCGAAATACGTTCCATCGTGTTCGGAACGCGGGAAAAACCTTGTAATCACCTAACGATAGTGCTTAAAGAGGAGTTCGAAATTTTAAATGACAATTAACAGGACGTTTTGGGAAGTTTTATAGTATAATATAATAAAATAACCAAAGATATTTTTACCCAAGCGTATTAAAGAATCCTTCCATCAATTTCTATTTCTATCCGTCCCCCTTCTTTCTCATTAACAGAAATCGAAAGCATAAAATTAAAAAAAAAAACAACCTTCTTCAAGACGCTTCTTTTCCTTCCCAAAGAGGCCATCCTCTTTCCTTAAAGCCGTATCTCCTCTACTCAAATTTGATTATTTTCGACATCAGATTAAAAAAAAAAAAATATATAGCAATGGCAGCTACATAGACTCGCGTCCTCCTCCCTTTCAATTTCTAATCTATTCGTCTCAAATTAATTCGAAAATCAAAGAGTCGAGGTAGCTCGAACTCTCGAGCAAGGCAGCGTCGTCGTTCGTGTTGATTGTGGGAGGCGGGTTGCGGCAGCTCGACATCGCTCAAAGCAAGGGTGTGACTCACGTGGATCGCGACAGGCAACTTCGACAAAGTGGTCGAGTTCGAGCAAGTGTGGGGTCGGGGCGATTGATTGAAGCCCGGGAAGCATTGCGAGCATGGTGGTGGTTTGCGTGAATAGGGGCTGCGATTTGGGATTTCGGGTCTTGGGTTTGTGTCGCGACTGATAGCAAGTTCGGCGAGGGCATGGTGAGTTTAAAATCCTCATTTATCTATGGTATCAAAGTTATGAGTTGATAATTATTGAGTTTGTGCCCGGTTTGAGTTGTGAAAAAAAATGATACTGTTATTACAATAAATATAGGTTGATCTATTTTTGATATTAATTCAAATAAATATAGAATGAAATATAAATGAATTTTAGAATGGAAATGACTTTTATATAAAAAGATTTTGAAAATTTATATATATATATATATATATATATATATATCTAGAAAATTTTAAATGTAAAGTTATGAAAACCAGTTTTTGCCCTGTGATTTATTTTAAGTATTTAAGTATATGTGCATATAGGTAACAATAGAAAATACCTTTAACAGTCTGTTTTAAATCAACTTATTTAAATTATTCAGCTACTAAGGAATTATTTAAAAAAAAAGAATTGTTTAATTAAATTGACGGATTGTTTGGTTATTACAAATATTAATGAAACCATATAATGTTTATATAAGATTCAAATCGGGTAGAGATGATTGGGATGGAATTGGTTTGCCAAACAAAGTCAAAGGTGAGTAAACCTCACTCTGTTGGATTTCTATTTAGACTTAAATGGATAAATTTAAATAATCGGATGCTTGTTTGAGTTGATTGAATGTGTGCTGAAGTTTCGGGAACTTTGGTTTTGGTTGGTTCTTGAGTTGATTGTTGTTTGACTCAAAGCACTTGAGGTTTAAAATGGTTCTAAACTTAAACCGTTAAAAAAGAAATGGTTCAGATTAAAATCAATAAAGATTTAATAATTAGTGATTCATTAAATAAATGGGATAATTGAACGAATACTTAATTAATTAAACTAATGCATGATTTTGGTTAATTAATTGGATCTAAATTAGTTAGAATGATCATTGGGAGATTTGATAAATAATTGCGTAATGAAATTAATAAAAATGTAACTACCTTGTGGAATTAATCTAGAGATTAATTAAAATGATTAATTGAGAAGTAATTAATTTATTTAATGATGGAACTAGAAGATAGATAATTTCGGTTGAGATAAATCAAGAATGGTTAATACTTATAGTTTAATTGATGATTAATTATTTAGTGTAATTAATTTAGATTAAAATAAATTGAAATGTAAATGAGGACTCATTAATTTATATAATCAATGATGTAAATAGAGATTGATTAGTTAAGAAAATAAATTGATATAAGTGACTTATGAGAAGTTAAATTAATACAAGTAATTATTGACTAATATAATTTAAATAGTTAATTAATTCCTGAGGTAATTAAGGTTACTTGTTGATTTTGGGTTTTGGGTTAAGACTGGTTATTTCGTGAAATGAATTAAAGATAATTACTTGAAAGAAATTGAAAGATAATTAATCCTGGGTGATTAATTAAGATGGATGAATATGAAAGAATTGATTAATTAATTGGTTTGGAAATAAATCAATGAAGAAATCTAAGTAGTTAGGGGTTTGGAATTCAATTAGAATCAATTGAATCGGCTTGTATGAGATTAAACTCTAATTATGGGTGATTGAGTGGTATTGGATGTTTGAAATAAGGTGATACCTCTTATATGAAAGTTGTGTTTTTCATTTGGATGACTTGGGATAGGATAGCATGAGTTTCGAAGAGACCGGGATCGGGTGTTGGAAATACCCGAAACCACTTCGAATTTTATAAATTGATTTGAGAAATCAAAAGGCTGAAATGGGATGAGTTAAGTAAATTGGATTGTTTTATCTAAGTTTGGTACTTAGAAATTTATATGCGAATTAAACGTTATTTATAACCACTTGTGGATTGATATAAGTTACCCGGGTTTATATAAGTTGTTTGTTTGGTATTCCTTGTTAGTTGGGTTTACTCACGCTGGTTTCCAGCCTAACCCGGGTGTTACTTTGGTGTAATGCTCGGGTCAGACCGAGTATTACAGATTTCCAGGTTAGGATGTTCTGGAGCTCAGGAGGCGAGCTGGATGGCGATATCGTATAGAGTATTCCGCTGTATTTATATTATTGTTCATCTGAGTCATGATAATTGTATATATATATATTCAGTGACTGTAAAAAAATGTGAAACTCTGATGTATATTAAATGTAATCGACAGTTATAATATTCTCTTGTAAACTGTTATAATTTATTAATATTTTATCCGCTGCGAATGTGAGTTGTTGATGTTTCTGTTCTTCTTCTTCTATCTCTTTCTTCTTTTTCATAACTATCTGGAATTTTCGGTTTCGAAAATTCCGGGTCGTTACAGGACAATAGTTAACATTAGTTTATATCTTATTACATTGGTATTCTACAATTACCATCTTTTATTTATATTAACTACAATATTTGATTACATTTATTGCAATTTATTTCCAATTTGATTTCAAAAAGTTAAACAAATAGGTAATAAATAACAAATTTCACCTTTTGTTTAATTTAATCACATTTATAAGTTGATTGTCCACATAAATATTATAATTATTTACACAACACTGATTTTTTTATCGAATTGCAATTTATTGCATATTGTTTCACAAATTGATAAAACATTAGATTTATTTCCTCTTTTACAATGTATAACCAATTATAACTCTCAGTTATTAATTGGAATTACATACAAAGTAGTTTTCAATTAACTTGAATTAATACTATTCCATTTTATTTTAGTCGTTTTCTTATTATTAAATCTTAAAATTTCAATTTTCCTCACATTAACAAATCACAAATCTTATTAAATTAACTATTTTTAATTATCAAAAATTAATGATCATTACACTCCTTAATGGCAAAAATTTACAATTACTCAGTATAGAGCGAGATGGAGAAGGAGAAGGGTGTTTATAGGAAACGATGTCGATCTGAATCGCTAGATTAAATAGGCGGGAGACCACCTGACTGTTTAACTTTAGTCAACAACTATCAAAATAGTCACTCAACCATTTCTGTAATGTCTCGAGAAAGTAATTGCTATCCCCAATCATACATAGACACGTATCATCAGCATTCGATGAGTGAATGACAAGTCTGTCCTTGCTCGCAGACACAAACTTAGGGGGTGGGGAATAATGCTAAATATTCTCGCAAGTAATATGAGTCGGCCCACATCTTAGTCCGCATATTGGCCCGTATGGTTCAACAGCCAACATATTGGCCCGCATCCTGCCTCGTGTTTTGGTCTGCAATATTCCAACATCAGCATCTTGGCCAGCATGATTCTGAAGGCCCGCATGCTCAAAGTACGGCCCTTATTGCAAAACTCAACTCCCTCGACGGCATTATAAACACGATCCATACGAAGACTATAATGTAATTAAAGAACAAAACAAATAGTGGCCCTACATGTGAATGACCATCCACAAGCAAGCGACTCAAGTAGTATTCCCCTCTCATACTTCGATTGACCCAGATAGTGTTCTTTTCTTCATAAAGGTTCTTCACTCTTCTTTCACCTCAACTGCTTGCATCTTCTGAAGCTCTCATGCCTTGACATAGCTAGCTTCGAAAATAGGCGTCCGACCGTCGGTAATGCCCATGAATTTTATTTAATATCATTCGGGATATTTAATTGGATAAATTAAATAGAATAATTTGAATAATTAGGAAATGAGATTAATAAATTCAATGGTCGTGTCTTAATGAATGAATTAAAATAAGGCTTAACTAGATTTAGAAAGAGTAATTTTCCTAAGGGGTAAACTTGGAAATGGGGCTACATTTCTTAGTATATATATCTCTTCATCTACTTTAATAAACTTTTACTTTCTCATTCATAACTCCTCACCTGTATTTCGGTCGTCCGTTAAAAGCTTCAGAAAGAGCAATAAATTGAAGATAAAACTAAGGAATTAAAGTTGGGAAATTTTAACCATTAAAAGATTGGTTATGGGTTCTACCCGATTCATGTTTGTGATTTTGGTTAGGATATAACCATTCAAACATTTGTTTGGACAAGACATAGGTGTTTTTTAATGTTAATGGGCTAATATTTTTTTTAAATGGTACTTTATATACAAAATATTACTGGGACAACATATCACATGTCAATAAACGTTCGAATCACGCTACACAAGTTTCGAACTTATAACCTCTCGCACCAAAGCCGAATCACTTAACCACTGTGACAATGGTGCTTGTCGTTAATGGGTCGATTAACATAGTTTATTTCGGTTTTCGTTAAATTCTGAATTATATTGATCTTCATATGCTTTGAAATTTTAATATGTTAAAATATATAATTTAAAGGATTTTTGGTTATTTTTGGGGATTTTTCCTTAGCGGTTTACTAAGGTAATTAAATTATTTATACCCAAGGTCTAAACTGAAAAATGGCTTCCAAATTGGTTAAATTCGGAGGGAAATTGCTTTTGAAAATTGTTTAGGGAAGAAGAGTAGTGTTTTAAGAAAAATGTTAACTATTTAGTATTTTTTTTCTATTCGAAAGTACAGGAGGAAGCCTCTTAACCAGTCTGATTTAGACAAGCAAGAGAAACCATCACTTCCATAGGCCCAGAATCCGCTTCCGACTACATAGCCCGCTTCACCCTTTTGATTAAGTCGAAAGGTACCTTTTGCCTTAGTCGGAAGGTAAGAATTTACCTTTCGTCTAAGTCGAAAGGTAGGAATGGTGTCAAGAAAGACGAAGGGATGGAGGCTGCTTCCTTGTCTTTCGAATGGTAATATAAATGCTTTCGAATTAATAGGTTTCAAAAGGGACCCTTCGACTCCATCATTATTATAAAGACAAATTTTATACTCAAGAAGGGGTTTCAGAGGGGATTTTTGAAAGTTTAAACCTTCAAGAGAATTGTTTTAAATGTTTTCCAAAAATATGTTTTAGAACCTTTCGACTAAGTCCAAAGGTAGGAGAGGAAAAGAAAGGGGTTACTTCCGAGCCTTCCCATTGTTTTAGGAGTTAAGTTTTTAACGCCTTTGAAAGCCATGCTTTCGAGGGAAATGTTTGCTTTTGAGGGGATGAAGTCGAAAGGGTGCTTTCGACTCAGAACTTCGAAAGGAACGAAGTCGAAGGGGAGCTTCAGACTTCGTTCCGTGTTATGTTTTATATGCCTTCGAATGGGTTATTCGAGGGAAGGGTTAAGTCGCCAGCTTATACTTTTCGACTAAGTTGAAAGATGAGCCCTCATCCTTCTGACTAAGTCAAAGGGTAGAGATGTTTTAAAAGGTTTTGGTTTTGAAAGGTTTGGAAGGGATTACCTTTAATAATTTTGAAAGGTTTTGAGTTTTAGTGATTTCAAAAAGATTTGAGTTTCATTAATTTCAAAAAGTTTATAAATGGTTTTATAAGGAGGATACCCTAGGCTTTCGACAAAGTCGAAAGGTGGAACCTTTCGACTAGGTCGAAAATGAACTTTGCGGCAAGGTCGAATGGTAGGACATTTCGGCAAGGTCGAAAGGTATGATTTTGTGATACTTTCAAACGGAAGGCTTCCGAAGGGGATAACTTTGGATGTTTATTTGCTTTCGAATGGGGCTTCATTCGAAGGGGTTTAAAGGGTTGTTTTAGCCGTTTTTCCATAAGTAAATTTTTGCTAATTTGAAGGAGCTATTTCAAAGGGTTATAGCATAAAATAGTTATCTTTGTTTGAAAATGTAAGGGGAAATCCTTATACAAATTGGATGTTATTAAAGTTATTAAACCTTAGAGACAACGGAGTGGGTTTAATGTTTTCAATATAGTTTGGGGTTACAAACAGAAATATGCTTTCCAAAATATACATTAGGGCTATCAATGTGTTTTTATTAAATTTGGCCTAATAGGGGCTACCAATGTGTATAGGTTAAACAGATAGTATAACTGGAGAAAATAAATGATCATGGGGATCATGAATTTTAATACATAATCATGGGGATCATGATTTTTAATGGGACAAGTGTTGGGTTCGTGGTTAACCTAGGAAAAATATAGAATGTGCAGTGGATTGCCCGCATTAAATTTCTAAAGTAAAAAATGTTTTGCCAGGGGTTAGCCTCGGGATTTGGCACCCAAGGGTTCATAGTCATCCTAGGAAAACTATGAAGTGTGCGGTGGATAGCCCACACCAACTTTTATAAAACAATGCATGATGGATAATTTGCATTTATTTTAAATGGATTTGGGATGTATAGTCCTATTAAATTATAACAGATAGTCATTTTAAAATTTTTAGAGGGGAACTCTAATAGATTTATTTTAAATGGAAAATCTAATATATTTCTTTTAGATAAGATATCGAATAAATGGGCGGATGGGATATCCAATGAATATGACTTATGGCTTTATTTCATATTATGTTAAGATTAACCATTTTGGGTGCAGGAGCATAGTAAACGATTGACATGTTTTGTTTTGGATGCTAGTGAGGGGAAAACTCATTCTGCAAAACGGCGTGCTCTCACTAGCCATCTATTTATGATAAGAGATGATATGAGATTATTCTTACGAGAATTATTGTCTAACTCAAAGTTTGCATTTCTCCCTAAATGCTCGGGTACTTAAAATTAATTTGAATAGTCTAAGAGTGGGAGACTTTCAGGTTTTTGGATGAAATAACCTTCCGGGGACGTGCAGGAGACGATGTTAGCTATATAGGGGCTATTTTGTGTTTTCCGCTGTGATATACTAAGAACTGTAAAGTTCATATTTATCAGTTCTCTGATCATCATAAGGGGACATCTTGATATGTCGCTCTTATCATATTTTGTACACGTATATGTGATTTGAACGTGGTTAGCGTCTGGGATTATATAATTAAATCTTAAATTGAAATTCATAAGAAATGAGAAATTTTGTTTTGTTGAAGTTTAAATTTATTTATATTTTTGTGTTTGTGTTGCCAATAGTTTCAAGATTCCGATTTCATCACTCAGAAATAACACATATGGATGACCGCATCATCCGTAGCAGTTGGTTTTGAGCCTCGGAAAGCGGAATGTTACACCATCCATGATAAAAAAGCTACGCCTGCTCTATTTCTCTAAAGCGATTATAACATATAGTATAACTAACAAAAGTGACACTCGAAAACCACTCCTTATCATTTTCTTCCACTCTGGCAAAGTGCCTCGGCACAACAACTTCCTCATTTCATGTCACATATCCTTGACCAAGGCATGCTCATTTTCAGACCACCAGTTGGCAAACATTTGAGCCATACAAATCAGTCGGCATCCTATCTAACACATATCTCAGCTGAACAACTTCATCTATCATGCAGAACGAATTCTAAAGCACAACTTCACCATCTCGGCCATTAATCATGTATTAGAACGGCTTTAAATACATCACGACATGCATTTGAACAAGGGTTGAACGTTTCAAGCTAAAAAGGACTTATTTTCTTATTATTATCTCTTATCATCCAAGCTATTGTGTGAGAACCAAAGTAATAAGAAATTCCTTATAATGGATGTTGATTAACTTTGATCAAACCACTCTAAATTTTGTGTCTTTTTATTTATTGCACTTTATTCTCCCATTTTCCATTTAGAAATCAAGATGTTAGTGTGTTTCCTTCAACCATATAAAACTCTAACCATAATTTCAACACCCAATGCTTGGATGCAGTAGCCTTTTCGGCCCTATGATGATAAAGCACAGCAGTGGCAAAAATGTCAAAATTCCAACTTCATAATTGTATTAACGATTTGGTAAAGCATTATATTTTAACACCGAAATTGCCTCCACTTGTACACACAACCAATGGTGAAATCACTTTAGAACAAGGGGTCAACTAACCCCCTCCGAAGAAGGGAGGAGAACTTGATGTAGGGATATTGTCAACCTGGGCAAGCAAAAAGAAAGTTAAGCACGAAATGTCAGTTGTTGGCTTAACTATGGAAAGAAGTTCAGGTAGACAATGATAGGTGTTAGCTCGAAAATTGGTCACTAACACCCAAATGTAAATAAAAGCACCAACTAACAGTCACTGATATTATGTGGAGTATGTATATAGAAAAATAATGTGAATAACAATTAAAATGAAAGTGGTAAAAAAACAAGTTTTATAGTGGTTCGGCTAACAAAGTGGTAGACTAGCCTTAACTTTAGGAAATAAAAAGTTAGAGAGCAGAAGAGAAGAAGAAGCCCCTCTTCTGAACTCCTACACGCTGTATTTATAGACATGTCCAGATAGTTGTTAGGCTCTCTGAATAACCGGGGCCCATCAAGGCCGAACGAGGTGAGGTGCGCCGAGCGAGGTGAGGTGCGCTGAGCGAGGTGAGGTACGTCGAGCGAGGTGAGGTACGCCGAACGAGGTGACCATGCCGAACGACACTCATATGTCGATCGAGGAGTTCATGCCGAACGAGTTGCTCATGCCGAACGATCCATCATGCCGAACGACCCATAATGCCGAACGATCCATCGTGCTGGACGATCCACCATGCCGAACTATCTATCATTCCGAACAACCAATCTTGCCGAACGATCCTTCATGCCGAACGACCCATTAGGTCGAACGATCCACCATGCCGAACGATCTATCATTCCGAACACCCCATCATGCCGAACGATCCATCATGCCGAACGACTATTATGCCGAACGATCCACCATGCCGAACGATCTATCATTCCGAACAACCCATCACGCCGAACGATCCACCATGCCGAACCGTACTTCCAAAACCGAAACACCTCACCAATGCCGAGCGGCATGATCTTATCATAATGTCGAACGACTTCTTACTTCCAGACCGAACCAAATTTCCTAGACCCAAATTATAGTCGATCCATTTTTGTCCAATCCAATTTCCATCTTCCAAGCGCGTTGCGTCATCCATCCATCCCCTTGAATAACTCCATTGTACACCAACCTCAACAAACGAGCAATCGATAATGTTAAATCTGTCTGTCCAAGGCCTTGCTAAAAAGGCGGGTTAACAATAGGCAAGTTAGCAAATGAGGTACATGACGTGGATCGATGGAATGGACGGTCTGAAACAACAATTTTCCAAATAAAAATCGTGTTTATTCTATTTTATTCATTTTATTTTATTGAAAAAAAGGCAAAAATTAGCTAAAAAGGAAAGAAGTTTAGGATCATAAACCATAATTTTTAAATAGTAACCAGAATATCACGAATATAAAAACTTTCAAATACATAGAACTATCCACATCAAATTTTTCCAACGGTTATATTTTGGATATCAGAAAATATCTGTTTCGTTCTGGTTACAGACACAAAGTAGATATAACCATGCATTTTCAAATATTTGATCGCTCTGGATACAGACAGGATATGCAGATATGGATATGCATTTTGAAATATCAGTTGATACGGATTCGGATGCAAGTTTTGATTTTCGGATACGGGATACCAGTATAATATCCAACTCTGTTTGGATTAACAGCCCTGCCAATTCTCATATTCTCCAGTGATGTACGTTCCTCTTTTCATTGCTAGGTACAAATATGTTTTCAACGATGTTAACAGCACCGTGAACGATCTGCTTGAATTTATTGTGCTTAATTGTAGAGCTAACACATCATTGACTTCTACTTAGTTGTAGATCAATAGTTATAACCCATGAGTATACCTTATATTTGTAAGTTGAGCAACAAGAATAATTGTATTGATTTCAGAACTATATGCATAGCAGAAGCAAATGATAAACTATTAGTTGATCACGCAGCAGCAGTGGCCAGATGAAACTAAATTAAAAATAGAACAATAAAAAAATTATAATTAAAAATTATAATACATACAGTCAACACGTTTTTTTACAACCAATTGTTACGTCCAATTGAAACTCCATTTTGCAACTATGGTCTATGGTTTATTTTAATGTTTGAATCTCCATTAAATGCATAAAAGTTGCATTGGCAATCAAACTGCGAAGATATGTACACTATTTTCACAGGCTCCCAGCCTCTATAAAAACATGCACATAGTGTATTATTAGTCACAAGCAAGAAAAAGGTACCCCTCCAATTAAAACTAATAAACCATGGCTCAACTTCTGAACATGCAAATTCAAACAAAGACTGGTGATCCATCTCTACTAGCATCCAGTAAACATAATGCCAGTCTTTCTCTTTCATAGAAAAAGTTGACCATTATTTACAGGAGCAAGAGGGAGCAAGAGGTCAAATACTCATATTGCATGCTCTGATAGCCAAAATACTGAACCTATACCCCAACCACGGACAATAGTAGTTCCACTTGAAGTTGATATATGTACAAAGGTCTATGCAACACCGAAGAATTTAAATTCGGTGTTGCACCTTTCTACATATCAGGTATGTTTTTTTTAATTTATTTATTGTGTATAGATAAGTAGAGAGTGCGCGCGCGCACGTGTTATGTGATATGGTTTTAGGTGGAGGAAGAGGACCTAGTATTTGGGACACTTTCACACACCAATGGCCTCATATGCTAAACAAATGATGTTAACAAATAATATGAAGCCTCATAAAATCTATTTGAAGAATAACATTTCAAAAATATTCCCTTTTAATGGTAACTACTAATTCTAGCAACATATGCGTATTATATGTTATTGGTACTTTTTCATTGTTCAGAGCATAAAGGTATCAGTAATCGTTATACAGATAAAATCGAGGACATGAATATTGGAGATGCTACTGCGAATTCATACCACGGATACAATGTAAGTAACTGAAATCAGAAAAGTATGGTGTACTGATATGTCCATATATTGCAGGATGATGTAAATATGATGAAGGGGATTGGAGTTGATTCATACCGTTTCTCAATCTCCTAGTCAAGAATTTTGCCAGGTTAAAACCAATCCACTTTATTTTAAGTGAACCTGCAAAAATGAACTATAAAAATGATGCTTATTCAACCAAAAAAAGAAAAAGAGAAAAAAAGAACACAAATTTGAAGCTCATGTGTCACAGCAGCTACACAAAATTCTAATTTGACTTAGTTTAATGTTGATCTGTTAAAACAGATAGCACCTTAAAATGAGGAATAAATCAAGAAGGAATAATGTATTACAACAATCTTATAAACAAGCTAATAAAGAATGGTGAGTGCTAGAAAATGTAAGTATGGTTCAAAATAGATGTGTAATTCACATTCTAGGTATAACGCCGTATGTTACACTCTTCCATTGGGAGGTCCCACAAGCCTTGGCAGATGAATACAGCGGTTTACTTTGCAGAAAGATCGTGTAAGAATTTAATTCACATGGAGCACATTAACTTATCTTAATCTCCGTTGTTATATGATTCTCATTCAGAGTAGTACAAGAAAAGAAAAATGAACCTGTTTCATATACTTCATTAAAATATACCCATCAACCTTTAACTAAAGATCATAGATTCAACACAGTGCTACAAAGTAAGATGTGTTGTATTATTTTTCTTCACCAAGGATGATTTCATAGACTATGGCCAGATTTTCTTATGAGAATTTGGGGATAGTGTCAAAGATTGGATTACACTGAACGAGCCATGATCATTCAGTACCTTAGGCTATTCAGTTGGTGTGCGTACAGCTTTCCTGAATGTCCTCTTGGAACTTTTCTCACTGAACCTTGCATTGTTGCTCACTTCCAGGCAATTTTTCTCTAAGTTAAAGAATTATATTCTCGACTAGAAGTTGATACAACAATAGATAACCAAGAGTCCATTTGGCAACAAACTTCTTAAAAAGAGTCTCAACTAGTAACTGTTAGGTAGTTTTAAATGTTTAAGTTATAGGTAGAAGTGTGTGGATGTGATTTGGATTTTAAGTTAAAATAAACAAATAACATGGTCAAAACGACTCATGATATTTGTTTATAACTTAAAAAAAAAATGGTTGCTTCTCACGTTTTTACTTCCAAGTGACTTTTGTAAACTACTTACAAGAAGTTGTCAAACAATAAAATAGGATTAAATTACTTAAAAGTAGTTTTGATAACTTATAAGCAGGTGTCAAACATGCGTTAAATAAAATAATTAAATAAAATAATCTTGCTTATATTTTTAACCTTTGGAAATGATGTGCTACAAGGGACCAATAAATGGGAGATGGTGTTAGAGAACCTTCGAATGAAGATATAGAATTAAAGTCCCACATTGGAAAAAATAAAAGAGTTGTACGTATTTATATATAATTTCTCATCAATCAATATTGGCTCTTCAAATAAGATAATTTTGTATGAAGGGGAGGACCTATATGACCATACTTTAACATATACGTGTCACCCGCTCGTATCAGGTCGACTCCAATAAGACTGGACCGTGTTACATTTTTGTTGAACAAAAATAAACACTTTTCTGTTTAAATTTAATTGCAAAATAATTGTTGCTGAATTTCCAACAAACACGACTATTGCAAATAGAGTTGCAAATAACTGCTTGGTTCAAACGTACAGACACGACCTTTCGAAGAGGCATGACTGTTGTAGGAGAAGATTATAAAAGGGGAGAATATTGATTACATTTTCACTCCTTTTTCCAATCATCTTCTTCCTCTTTGTTATGTTCTTAAAACCAACCAAATCTCATACCACAGAGTTATCATACTCATCACAATCTCGTACAAAATATCATCTTTTGTATCTCGGAAGACTCAAAAGTCTTAAGGAAATTGTTAGGCAAACCTCTCAGACGAAATTTCCTATGATCGGTTAGATCGTTTTGTTTATACTATTTCTGCATTGCATTGTCTTTTGTTGCATCAATTCATGTTCTCTTTTCTACACCATTGTTATCACTGCACTCTTATAATTGTGTTTGTGCATCTTTGTGAACAAAATATGTGCATCTGTGAGCATTGATTATCGCTATTTATTACTGTTTCTGTAATTAAGAATTTACATCTTAAGACTTTTTAGTTTTTACTGAAACAGAAATGACAACAATTGAGCTATCAGCAAAAACTGCTGCTCACAATAGAGCTGATCCAATTCAAAAGAAATGGTGATGATTTTCAAACTTGGCAAAATCAAATGTTGTTCTATCTAACTACGCTAGGTCTGCAAAGGTATCTCGAAGAGGAAAAACATATGCCAAAATTAGACGAAACAAAATAAACACACAAAGATGTATTTGAAGCTGTTGATGCATGGAAAGATTCGGATTTTCTATGCAAGTATTACATTCTAAACTGTCTGAACAAGATGTTGTACAAAGTGTATCAGTCTCATCAAACAATAAAGGCTCTCTAGGATGCACTAGCCGCAAAATACAAGACATGGAACGTCAGTCTGAAGAAATTTATTGTAGAGAAATTCATGTACTAGAAGATGATAGACTGCAAACCTTTGACTACGCAACTGCATGAACTACAAATTATCGTTCATAAACTTGAATCAGAAGGCCATAAAGTTGAAGACTCATTATTGGTTGAAAAAATAACAGGAAAGCTGCCTCCATCATGGAGATACTACCTCAACTATCTGAAGCATAAAAATAAGAAGATTTCTTTACAAGACCTCGTCATTAGATTGAAGATAGATGCAGGAAAATGCAGGATTACACAACAAAGAATGAGCAGGCATTTGTTACAGAATGGTCAAAAAAGAAAGGACAATTCAACAAAAACAAAAGGAAGAATTTCTCACAGAAGAGGGAAGCGCCAGAAAAGAAATTCAACGAAAATAAGCAGTCCAAGAAATTTAATGGCAACTATTGGGTTTGTGGCAAGACGAGACACACCGCTAAAGCGACAAACACAAGAAGGAGAACAATTTAGAGGCAAATATGATGGACAACATGGAAGTGGATGAGTCCAACTTTTCTGGTGTTGTATCACAATGCAATTTGGTTCAGAATCCTACACGGTGGTGGCTTTGACACATGTGCTACTCGACATGTATGTTCTGATAAATCCATGTTTTTCACTTACAACAAACTCGATCAGAGAGAAAAACTCTACATGGATAATTCTGCAGTTTACATGATTGAGGTCACCTCTAGAAAAACTGTTACATTGAATGATATGCTTCGTGTTCCAGACATCCGCAAAAACCTAATCTCTGAATCTGTACCGTCAAAGAAGGGATTCTAAATGGTATTCGAGTCAGACAAGATGGTTCTGTCTAAGGCTGAAATTTATATAGAAATTTGATATTTATGTAATGGCATGTTTAAGACAAATGTAGCCGTAATTTGTGAAAATAATATGTATTCTGATTATGAAATATAAAAAATTGAAGTTTATTATTTGGTTGTGCATGAAACTTTATTACGGCATAAAAGATTAAGACACATAAATTTTCGAAAAATGAAAAAACTTGCAAACCTTCGATTAATTCCAAAATTTCAAGTAGATAAAAATACAAATATGAGACATGTGTAAAAGCGAAAATGGTCGAAAAACCATCATACTATTAATGGAGTACTGAACCATTGAAAATGGTTCATACTGACTTATGTGATTTCAAATCATTGCCTACTAGAGGTGGAAAAAAATTATTTTATCATATTCATTAATGATTATACATGGTATTGCTATGTATATCTTTTTTATAAAATACAAAGCTGCAGTAGTAAATCAACTTAGCAAAAAGATCAAGGTATTGAGATCAGATCGAGATGGAAAATATAAATCACTATGTAGAAAGTGGAATGATTCATCAAAGAACAGCCTCGTATTCACCACAGCAAAAAGACATTGCTGAGAGAAAGAATAGAACGCTAAAAAACATGGTTAACACTTGGAATACCAACGAACTTGTGGGAGGAAGCTCTAAATATGTTTAATCACATACTAAATAGGGTTTCACACAACAAAACAGGAACAATTCCACATGAGTTATGGAAAGGACACCTACCAATTTTCAAATACCTCAAAGTGTTGGAGTGCTTGGCAAAACTTTCAGTTCCCCCTTCCAAGAAAGTCAAACTTGGACCAAAAACTGTTGAGTGTTACAATCTAGAACCCGCCGAAAATTGTAGCGCATATAGATTTTTAGTCTTCAAGTCTGATATAAATGACATCAGTATAAATGCAATCTTGAAGTCAAGAGATGCCTCATTTTTAGAACATGTGTTTCCACACAAAAAATAATCGAACATTCATCCCTAAAAGGACAAGAGAGGAAAGGGAAAAAGTACAGGAAGATGAAACTCATCTTGAAAAGGACGAAATTGAACCACGAAAAAGTATAAGGGCAAAATCATCCAAGTCTTTTGGCTCAGAATTCTTAACCTACATGTTAGAACATGAACCTCAAACTTATAGAGAGATAATGTCATCTTTAGAATCTTCATGTTGGAAACAAAAAAATTAAAAGTGAGATTAATTCTATTCTAACAAATAAAACTTGAGAATTAATTGACCTTCCACCTGGAATTAAACCAATTGGTTGTAAATGTACCATCAAGAAGAAGATGAAACCAAATGGCAGAATCAAAAAATATAAAGCCAGATTGGTAACCAAAAGATATCGCCAAAAATAAGATATAGACTTCTTTAATACTTGTTCCCCGGTTACACGAATAACGTCTATAAGAATGCTAATAGCGATTGCATCCATCTATAATCTAGAAATTCATCAAATAGATGTAAAAATAGCATTATTAAATGGAGATTTACATGGAGCAATCTGAATGTTTTATTTTCAAGGAAAATGAGAACAAATTTTGTAGATTAGTCAAATCATTATACGGACTCAAACAAGCTCTGAAACAATGGCACGAAAAGTTTGATCGTGTCACGATGAAAAATAATTTTCGTATAAATGAATGTCATAAATTTGTTTATAACAAACAAGTTGGACAATCAAATGTGATGATTTGTCTATATATGGACGATATGCTAATTTTTGGTCCCAACATTAAAGTTACAGAGATGATAAAGAAAATGTTAATCAACAATTTCGATATAAAAGATTTAGGAGTTGCAAATGTTATTTTGGGAATTAAAATAATAAAAATATATAATGAAATTGAATTATCTCAGTCACACTATAAAAGATGTGATTGAAAAATTCCAAAATTATGGAATCAAAGGGGTAAGAACACTTTTTAATCCGTCGGAAGTACTGCACAAAAACACCAATGAGAGTGTAATGCAACTGGAATAATCTCGTGTAATAGGATTTTTAATATATTTTATAAATTGCACAAGACCGGATATTGCGTATGCAGTAGGTCAACTAAACAGACATACAAGTTACCTAGGGAAAGTACATAGGAAAGCACTAATGAGAGTGTTGAGATATTTGAAGAATACCATAAATTTTTCGTTACATTATGCAATGTATTTGGTCGTCTTAGAAGGATATAGTGATGCAAACTAGATATCAGATTCAGATGAATCCAAATCAATAAGTGGTTATGCCTTTACCCTCGCTGGAGCAGCAGTGTCATGGAGATTTACAAAACAAACATGCATAACGCGATCCACTATGAAATCTGAGTTCATCGCATTAGATAAAGCATGTGAAAAAGCATAACGCTTCGTCAATTTTGAGAGGATATTCCATTTTGACTCAAACCTTTAACGGTTATATGTGTTTACTGCGATAATCAATCGGCGTTAAGTAGAGCGCAAAACTTTGTGCATAATGAAAAATCACGACACATTCGTCGATGTCGTAGCACAGTTAGACAGTTACTCTCAAATGAAACTATTTCCATTGATTATGTAAGAACTATGATAACCTAACGAATCCATTTACTAAAGATTTATCAAGAGAATAATTGACTGCACATCGAGGATAATGAGTTTAAAAGGCTAAACCAAAAAGAGTTACCTTATATGAAAAGATATCCTATTGACTGGAGATCTCATGGACTACGATCAATAGGCAAATCAGTTCCAAGTAATTCAAGAAGTTATTCATTTGTCTGGACTTAGTCCTACTCAATTGTTATGGTGCACAATAAAATGCATACCTACAGAAGTATTAAAAGGGTTAAGTTGTGTTTTTAATGATGTCCATAAAAGTGGAGTATAAGTAGGATACTCTTTATGGAAATGTGATCCAAGTCTGCTCCATGAGAATTTTAAGGCTCAAATTCTCTGAATACACTCACAGAATCAAGTTTTGTTCAGGACCAAATGAATACAACCAATATATTGGATGTGTAAGAAAACAATGCTTTGTAAAACTTATTGTCCAGTTATACATCAACGGCTGACGGTTCAAGATGAAATAATTCACCAATTAGCCAAGTATATCCAATAAGTTTTAACTAGAAAAAGTTTAAAGTCAAATATCTACTTATCCTCAATATAGCATTTTTTTTATATGTGATATGTGATATTCCCCTTTGTATATGGAAGACATACATCGTCATTAATGTTGGGGATTACTAGAGATCCTTTGAATGAAGATATAGAATCAAAGTCTCACATTGGCAAAAATAAAAGATGAAACAATAGTGGGAAACGACTGTTGCAAATAGCCATTGCAAAATGACCATTGTGAAATTTCCAACAGACATGACTGTTGCAAATAGCGTTGCAAATTACCAGCGGACATGACCGTTGCAAATAACTGCTCGGGTCAAAAGAAAACCTTTCGAAGAGGCATGACCATTTGAGAAGAAGACTATAAAAGGGAAGAATACTGATCACGTTATCACTCCTTTTTCCACTCGTCTTCTTCCTCCTTGTTATGTTCTCAAAACCAACCAAATCTCATATCACAGAGGTATCATGCTCATTTCCATCTCGTGTGGATCATCGTCTGTTGTATCTTGGAAGACTCAAAATAAAGTCTTAAGGAAATTGTTACGGTAAACCTCAAACGAAATTTCCTTATAATAAGTTAGATTGTTTTGTTTATACTATTTTTGTACTGCATTGTCTTATGTTTTATCACTTCACCTTCTCCTTTCTACTCCTTTGTTATCATTGCACTCTTGTAACCATGTTTGTGTATCTTTGTGCATGAAATCCATGCATCCGTGAGCAGATAAAGGAGCAGCGCTGACGGCAATGAAATTTGTGCTTGGATGGTCAGTCCGCAATAAAGAAGTAAAGAACGCTTGTAATCATATATTTCTTAAAATTCATACTAAAATTATTTTGTGGACTTCAGGTATATGGAGCCAATAATGAATGGAGAACCAGCCTGTATGAGAGATTTGGTCAGAGAAAGGCTTTCGGAATTCACTAAGGAGGAATCAGAGTTGATAAAAAGGATCATATGATTTTGTGGGACTTAATTACTACACATCAAGATACGCAAAAGATGAAGCAAATTCTACGCCTAATCTTAGCATCAGTGGCTCCAAACTGAATCAATTATGTATTGTTCAACAGTTTGAGTGTTTTTACTTTGTAATGTCTACTGTGATTCATACAAAGCGTAAAACATGTGAAAATCAAATGCTGTTGAATATTGATTCTAATTTGAGGAAACATACACCATAGAGAAATGACCATTTCGTTTTTACTAACTATTTCATTTGTACCGCGTAGATGCTCATTTTGATTCCTCTTTTGTTTCAAGCTAGTCATTTATTTTCACAAAGAATAGATATGCTGTACCAGTTGGTTATTTGGTAAATACAAACCTCTTGGTTCGAAAACGAGTTTTGTGTCTTCCGTTTTCAGCTGTATGTTAAAATGCAAGAAAGATGTAAAATTGCACGAAAGTTGAAAAGGGGTGATAACGGTCAATTAAGATAATGGTTTTAGCGTATAAATGGAAAACAGCTTTTTCTTCTTTTTCGCATTTTGAATAATACAAGAAAGTATTTTCTTCCCTCATCTCCTCCTCTTTGTAATGATTAGGATTACCGTCTCTTTCTTACTCTTCCACCGCACACATCAAAAACGCAAAACTTAAAACACGTATTTTGAAGCCAGACAGGTCCAAATTTTTTGAAAAACTGATCCCCTTTTACTTAATTTGATTTCTACATACTTTGCAGCAAGTTTCATGGATACACATGGCCCCAGATGGATTGAAAGAGTTGTTAAGTTATACAAAGAAGAAACATTACGATCCTAGGATTGTATCACAGAAAATAGTCGGTAAACTCAAATGCAGTCACATCAGGAAGTTTCCAGATAACAAAAATTATAGCACATCCTATTATAGATAAGAATTGTTAGTATGCTAGACTGAATAAGAAATAACAAAAAAATAGATTGCTCACTTGTATTTGAATTCTATAGGAACTGCTCATCCTGCTCAGGAACATATGTTATCAAAGGAAGAAGCAACCTCAGATAGACAGAGGGTTGATTACATGACTCTTCATCTTGCTTACTACTAGCTGCTATACAGTAATTTAATGCTGCATGCACGACTTTAACCAAAAAACAAAGAACATTTTACCACAAAATATATCCATCTCAAGATAAAAGCAATGATTTGGGATAAAAAAAGAAGGGTTACTTATGTTAATATTATCTTATATGCAGGGAGGGGGTTAAAGTGGAAGGATACTTTGCATGGTCACTGACCGATAACTTTGAGTGGAACAAAGGATACGGCGAACGGTTTGGGCTTAACTACATCAACTATAAAAACGATCCCGCAAAAATCCCAAAAAATCGATCGGTTGGTACAGTGCATTTCTTGAAACATAAATTCTGGAGCAGCTTGTATTGATGATCGCCATTTATATAGGATGGTTGTATTTTCCATTTTCAATTTTATGCATCTTCTTGTAAATGCCAATGTATCCTATATTCCTATATTATAAGAAAGCAATTAATTTCCATTTCTGATAAGAGAACAATTAAATTATCTTCTTGTATTTTTAGTTTAGTGAAAATATTCTAGTTTTTAACCGATTATCTCATGTTTCAATTAAATTCCTTTTGTGATAAAACTTACCAAAAAAGAGGGAAATGAATATAAATAACAGGTATATGATCACTTTTTATGACTTTATGTAATGAAAATTAACCTCAGTATGAAAGAAAAAATGAATAGTAACGTAAAGATAATAACTTGAATGAGAACTTTAAGTTACAAGGACTTTAATGTTATATGATTGATGAGAAACAAGAAAATAAATTTGTATACCTTTCTATCGTTTAATACATATACACACACAATATGTGTGTGTGTATGTGTGTGTTAGTGTGTGTGCACATACACATGTATGTGGATATTGATTACAAAAAATTTAGTTAAGTATTTATTAAAAGAAATTTTGAATTCAATATCTCATGTTTCACGCATTTGACCAGGTAAATAGTACATAGATTTAATTTCAAACATTCATTGAGATTGTGATAAACAAATTATCTGAAACTAAAAGCGTGAAGCAATCGATCAATATATTTCATGCATAATAAAACTTTGTAACAAATATCAAAATGTTCACTTATAATGAAAGCATAACACATTGAAAATTTAATAGACTAACTAATAGATAATACGCACATGTGTCTTTTATTTTCATAAAATTTTGATTTTTGAAGAAAAGCTATGTGTTGAAAATAAATTAATTTTAGAGAATTAAAAGGTAAAATTGTTAAAAATATAAATTATAGAAATTTACTTTAACATATGTTTAAAGAATTAAGCATAAACTTGAAAATCGTTATAATCGATGAGAGATTATCAAATTTTTATACTGTACAGTTATTTAATAGATGTACACTCTACTCTTAGTGCGTGTTTTGGGAACCATGTAGCAGGGAACTCTGTATATTCTCCACATGAATCATGATAATTTCATGAGAAACAATAAAATTTCTCAAATTCTATGTCATGATTATCACCAAAGTATGTTCAAAAAAAAATTGTGTATGTCATGAAACCATATTTTAGTTCATATGCATTTCTTATTGTTTTTCAGTGATGGAAAACTATAAAATATGCACTAAAATAAAAATCAAGTGCAAAAAGTTTACATAGACTTAAAATGATTGGGAACAAAAAAAATTAAGCTAAGTTTGAAGTATTTAAATTGTTAAATAATATCAATATAATCGAAAGCAGTAAATGAAAAAAATAAATAACAAGTGAAAAGGTTGTAAATTATTTTTAGACAACGGTGTTATTGGGAATATGCTACAAAAAGCAATCAGCATTTCAAAAAAGCAAAAAATTTATGGCTGAATCATTTTAGTGAATGGAAGTGATCAATCAAAATCACTTTTCTAAAACAAACGGTTTGTATACCGTGTTAGAAATGAATGAATGAGGAAGTGGGGAAGAGGAAGAATAAGAATGTGTATTGAAACAAAGTCCCACATCATGGGATATTTGTTTCAATATCATCTTATATATCACAACCCATTATACTAATTCAAAAGAAAAGAAGAAGGTGACATGAAGACTTGTGGCAATGTAGGCTTTGGGCCTTCATATTAAATTTAAAATGTCAAAGATTGGGCATTGGGACTCTTGGTGTCTCGTGATTAAATGGGCCACCGAGTGCCGCTTGGGCCTGCATGCGCTAAAACGGTTATTTTTCGATCGGATGAGTCTGTTCGTTTGAATGGTCACCAGATGCAGCCATTCAATTCCAAGCGCGCGCACACAACGGTCACTACTGTTGGTTTAAGGGTCGCAACCTTTCCAACAGCCACGACCGCTCCGAATAGGCACCTCCTCCAGCCTATAAATAGGCGGCCTGAATCTGAGAATGATTCATTCAGTTTTATCTCAAATTATGTTCCTTCTTCCTCCAACATCTCTCTGTTCTAGTGCTATAATCTCTTCAGTTCGCCGACGCTCCGTCTGCAACCACGCTGCGGGGCTGGTCCGTTTCATCCTGTGGAACAAATTGCTAACACCCGTGAAACTACATACGGCGGTAATATTGTTTTAAGGAAATAGTTTCTACTGGACTCGGACTCTTTAATCGGTAATACTTTCCATACGCATCTAGTCAGGCATTTTTGTGTTACAATTTATCAAAATTAGCGACAGTTTTTGCCGTTACTACTTCTGTATTATTCTGTAACTGTTATTGAAGTTACAGTTGGTTTCGTAACACTTTACGGTAGTTGCGAATAACATTCTTGAAACAGTATTTGTTGTTGTAGACGACGACGTCTCAAAATAGCAACAACAATAATGCTGCACCAACACAGACGGTGACAAACACTCAGCCAACGTCTCTGCTTTCGACAATGGCACTGTCTCATGGAGAAAGGCCAGAAAAGTTCAACGGGACAGACTTCAAACGTTGGCAACAGAAGATGTTGTTTTATCTAACAACATTAGGCCTCGCCAAGTTTCTGACCGAAGATGCTCCTGAAGTTGGCGAACTCGAAGCCGATGCAATCAAAGTGGAGACCGCAAATTTCTGGAAAAATTCTGACTTTATGTGTAAAAACTATATTCTGAATGGTCTGGATAATAGTCTCTACAATGTCTATTGTACTGTTGCAACATCCAAGGAACTCTAGACGACCTTGGACCGAAAGTACAAAACTGAAGATGCAGGCACGAAGAAATTCATCGCTGGCAAATTTCTCGACTTCAAAATGGTAGATTCAAATACTATAATCAACCAGACTCAAGAAATACAACTGATCATCCGTCAACTGCATGATGAAGGGATGATACTTAGCGAATCTTTCCAGGTTGCCGCAACCATTGAGAAACTTCCTCCATCGTGGAAGGACTTCAAAAATTACCTTAAGCATAAGCGTAAGAAAATGGCAATGGAAGAACTCATAGTTCGTCTGCGAATAGAGGAAGATAATAGAAATTTTGAGAAAAAGATCTCTCAGAATATGGCTGACAAAGCAAATGTTGTTGAGTCAGATAAACCTAACAAGAGAAAACGTGAGAATGCGCCTCAGAAGTCGAAGAAGAAATTTTAGGGTTCTTGCCATAACTGTGGAAAGAAGGGGCATAAAGCAACCGAATGTCGCGCTCCCAAAAAGAAGAAATTAGAAGCAAATACGGCTGAAGTTACAAATGGCATTTCTGATATGGATTTATGTGCAGTAATATCAGAATGCAACCTTGTTGGTAATTCAAGGGAATGGTTTGTAGACACAGGTGCCACTCGACACATATGTGCTAATAAGTGGATGTTTACAACTTATAAAACTGCAACTGATGATGAACAACTTTTCATGGGCAATTCATCTACATCAAAGGTCGAAGGCAAGGGAAAAGTTGTACCGAAACTAACTTCTGGAAAAGAGCTTACTTTGAGTGATGTTCTTCACGTTACAGAAATCCGCAAGAATTTGATATCAGGGTCCTTGCTTAGCAAGCATGGGTTCAAATTAACCTTTGTATCCGATAAGTTTGTATTATCAAAGAATGGAGTGTATGTAGGAAGAGGATATGTATGTGATGGTTTATTCAAGGCAAATGTAACAACTATTGTACCGAATATTGATATGAATAAAAGTGAATCTTCTGCTTATATTGTTCTCTTCTAACATATGGCATTCTAGATTAGGGCATGTTAATTTTGATACACTGCGAAAAATGATTAATCTATAATGTATACCAAAATGTAACAGACTCCAATTATAAATGTCAAGTTTAAGCAGAAGCAAAATTGACAAGAACTTCGTTTCATCATGTTGAACGAGAAACTGAACCTCTAAACCTTATACACACTGATGTATGTGATTTGAAAATGTGTCAAACTAGAGGAGGAAAAAGATATTTCATTACGTTTATTGATGATTAACATGCCCTAATCTGAAATCGATGATATCTCCTTAGAAGCAAGGATGAAGCATTCGATATGTTTAAACAGTATAAAGCAGAAGTTGAGAATCAACTCAACAGTAAAATTAAAGCTTTAAGAAGTGATAGAGGAGGAGAATATGAATTTCCTTTTGAGGAATTCTGCGCTGAGCACGGTATTATACACCAAACTACAGCACCATATTCACCTCAATCCAACGGTATAGCCGAACGGAAAAATAGAACTCTTAAAGAAATGATGAATGATTTATTAATCAGTTCTGGCTTGCCATATAATTTTTGGGGAGAAGCTATTCTTTCGGCAAACCATATTTTAAATAAAATACCACGAAAGAAAACATCCAAGTCTTCTCACGAATTTTGGAAAAATAGACCGACATCCTACAAATACTTAAAAGTGTGGGGGTGTCTTGCCAAAGTAGAGATACCTAAACCAAAGAAGGTCAAGATAGGACCAAAAACAATTGATTGTGTATTCATTGGATATGCACAAAACAGTGCTGCTTATCGATTTTTAGTACACAAATCTGAAATTGATGATATTCATGAAAATACCATCATTGAGTCGAGAAATGCAAGATTTTTCGAACATATATTCCCTTTAAAGCAGGGCACTGACAGTGATACTCATAAGAGACCAAGGGAATATGAAATCTCCAATTCTCTTGAGGATACTTAAGACAACCTTCAGCAAATAAGTGCTAATCAACAAGTGGATGAACCAAGGAGAAGTAAAAGGTCTAGAACCTCAAAAACCTTTGGACCGGACTTCTATACCTTTATGTTAGAAGATGATCCATTGACATACAAACAAGCTATGTCCTCCAGCGATGCCCCTTACTAGAAAGAGGCTATTAACAATGAGATAGAATCCATTATGGCTAATCATACCTGGGAATTAGTTGATTTATCTCAAGGATGCAAGACCTTAGTTAATAAATGGATATTTAAAAAGAAATTGAAACCTGATGGTTCAATAGACAAGTACAAAACTCGTCTTGTAGTCCAAGCATTCATACAAAAGGAAGAACTGGACTATTTTGATACATATTCACCAGTGACGAGGATAACATCAATTAGGATGCTTATTGCAATTGCATCCATACTTGATTTAGAAATACATCAAATGGACGTAAAAACTGCATTTTTGAATGGTGACCTAGAGGAAGAAATATATATGAAACAGCCTGAAGGGTTTCTGAGCTATGGAAAGGAAAATAAAGTATGCAAATTAGTAAAGTCGCTTTATGGCCTTAAACAAGCTCCAAAACAATGGCATGAGAAATTTGATGAAACTATGTTATCAAATGGATTCACAATAAATGAATCAAATAAATGTGTCTACATGAAACACACACATTTAGGATATGTCATTGTTTGTCTTTATGTTGATGAACTGTTGATCTTAGGAAATAACAAAGCCATAATAACATCTACAAAGAATATGCTATCCTCTAGATTTGATATGAAAGACCTAGGACTGGCTGATGTGATATTGGGTGTCAAAATTTTGAGAACACCAAAGGGATATGCATTATCCCAATCACATTACGTTGGTGAGATACTTGAAAAATTCAAGCAATATAATATAACTATTGCAAATCACCCGTAGATATGAACCAAAATTGGGTAAAGAACACTGGTAATGGTATCTACCAGCTTGAATATTCTCGTATACTAGGAAGTATCATGTATGTTATGAACTGCACTAGGCCAGATATTGCATACGCTGTAAGTAAGCTGAGTAGATTTACCGGCAATCCTGGTAAACATCATTGGAAAGCGATAATCAGAGTTCTACGATACCTAAAATATACACAGAACTATGGTATACACTATACAAACTACCCTTCAATGGTAGAAGGATACAGTGACGCCAACTGGATAACTGGATCACAAGATACAAAGTCTACAAGTGGATATGTGTTCACGTTAGGAAATGGAGCAATATCATGGAAATCATCCAAACAGACTTGTATAGCTAGATCTACGATGGAATCAGAGTTTATTGCACTAGATAAGACCGCAGAAGAAACAGAATGGCTTCGAAGTTTCTTGGAAGATATTCCAAATTGGAGCAAACCTGTGCCTCCAATATGTATACATTGTGATAGTCAATCAGTAATTGGAAGAACTATGTAACGACCCGAAAATTTCGTTAACTAAATTTGTCATATTTTCCTTAATTTTTAATAAAATGAATGTTAGGAATTTGGTGTTGCCATTTGTTCTTATCAAAAGTTAACAATTTAAAATGAGATTTCCAATACAATAAAATAATGTAAATATTGTGGTTTAAATTTTGAATGGAATATGTGTAAACAAGAGTAATTATGGAATAATATGTTATTTATTTAGAGTATTGAATAAAATAAAATAAAATTTAAGCCAATTTTAATTAATGGTAATAATGCGATATAAGCTAATAAATTTGATCTCAATGCGATAACCATTTAATGAAGGTAATGAAACAGGATTTAGAAAAATGTATACTAGGTATAAATCAAATAGAAGGAAACAAACGTATATATCGAATTGATTTATGAATAAATACTTTGGATAGTAATTGAATGTACAGTAATGATAATTTAAAACCTATTTATAGTAAGACTACATAAGATTCGGTAAATTAAGTGGTGGAAAGATTTTTCCTAGATATACTTTGAAGAAGTGAAATTAAAGGTGAATATTAAAATTGGTTAATGTAAAATAACATTGATTAACCGTAAATGGGAATAAATTTGAAAATAAAAATTTATGTTAATACAAGTGGATCAATTATAAACTTAAATGAAACATTCCAATTTAATAAGAGGTATTCGAATGTTATGTTTTATTTAAAGGTAATAATTGGATTTAATTGGAATTTGTGTATGTTGGATTATATAGGAAAGGAGTATACAAAAACTGTGAATAGTAGAGTAGCAACTGAAAAGGAAGAAACTGAAATAAGGGCAATAAACATTGTATAAATTAATAGTAATAAATGCCAACATTGAATTGTAATAAATATAATTAATATTACAAGTGGGTGAACGTAAAGATAAGGGTTAAGAGTGTCGGAATAGGTATACTAGAATAACTATAAAGTGTAAATGTACGTATTTATAGCAACATGAATTATTGAAGGAAAATAATTGGTAAACGGGGTTTGGGCTAAGGAAATGTTATTGATTGTTTTGAAACCTTATTTATTATGGGAAATTAATTTAGTATAAGCAAAACCAATGCAAATATCTAATTTATCAGTAAAGTAATAATAAATAGTAATCAATGCAAATTTAGGTAACAATAGAATGTGAAATTTGGGAATAGATGCAAAGTATATATGAGTTGCTAAAAGTATGCATAATAAGTGCAAAATTAATAAATCAATGTCCTGTAGAGGTTGGAGTATGGTTAGTAATAAAAGCTTTTAAAGGAAAAAACCTTTAATTTATAAATGAAAATCAATGCATTAAATTAGGTGTAACTGAATGCATGTAAATAATTTTGTAAGAATAAGTTATAAACAATTTATTTGTGCATACCCGATTTAATTGAAATAACAGAAAAGACAAGAACTTGATTTGCCTAGATATATATATACTGATAAACTATAACTAAATAGAAAGATTGGTAGTAAATAGGATATAAGAAGACAAAGGCAACTAGTAAATTAATAAATGAATTCATAATAATAAGTAGTAATTAATGCATATATATTTGGCATTAGTGATAATTACAAAACTTTACCCATTTATCTAATTTATTTAATTAAATCTAAATCTGTGGCAACATTGTTGTAATGATGGTTGTAAGTGAATTTGAATGTAAAAGGGCAACAATTATTTAGGTTAACCATTTTGAGTATGTTAAGTTAAGAATGGCAATCGATTGAAATAAATCTAAATTAATTATTTTGTTTTGGTTAATGTGTTCTAGTTAATAAAGGGGAGTTTATAAGAAATGAAGCATGCACTAATGACATGTGTTATAATTCAAATGTTATTTATACCCATAAAATGTCTATTTACTGAATAGAAAGATTTTAAATCAATAAGGAATTTATTGAGGTTCCAGTTTATAATTTATAACATTTAATGTAGACTCAATTACAAAATTGACTTAAATCGTGCAGTTAGCATAGATTTGTTTTGTAATTGGAGTAGTTAATCCTATAAGATGAAGTTAATGCTAATTCTATTTATAATTGGACCATTTGTTGATATAGAGTATAGGAAGCAAGATGTATAAATTTAATTAAAGTATCAACATTCATTATTGAAAATTAAAATGGAAGTTGAGGATAATAAGGTGAAACCATGAACAAATGTTAATGCATCCTTATTACTGGTAAAAGATGAGTATATAAAAGTTTGAAAATCAAAAATAGGTTTTTGAAAACTTAATTTATAATTTCTAAATATAAGGAAGTGGAGAAATTAACACTGCAATGGATAGACTTATCAGCTTTTAATTTACATCTAAATTTGTTTAGATCAATTTGGAAATTAATAAAATTGTGGATATATTTTGAAACGCAAACGAAACGTCTAGATTTACATTTGTATATACGTTAAAATAAAATGTAAATGATAAGGAATTTATTTATTTCCTAAATCCGTAACGTGTGTAATTAATATTATTTATCTTTTAGGATGTAACGACCCAAAAATTTTAGTAATTAAAATTTGAATATTTAATTAATTTTAAATATTAATAAGTGAATTTTTAAGTTGAATAAATTTTATTTCGAATTATTGGATTTAATTGAATAATTAAATCGACAATCTAATATGTTAAATTATGGAAATAATTGAAAATTGAGTTAAATATGATTGAAAATGATTTGTAACATTTTATTTTATCATATTGAAGTTAGAATGATATTTTAGAACTTTTAAAATCGAATTAAAAGCTAATTTGTGAAAATTGAATATTTTAATATTAAATCGACTAGTGAAAATAGTCAATTTTTGAACAGTCTCAGAATTGGACGAAACCAGTTCCATTGGATCCGTAATAGTTAGTTATTACCGTATTTCAATTTTCGTGTCAATCGGAGTTATCGTTTGATCGTGGCAGCTCGAAACGCATCGAATTATTTTTAATTTTAATTTGGCGAGTTAAAATAGCCATTTTTCAAACAGTATCGGATTTCGACGACACCAGTTTCATCGGATCCGTAATGTGATATTATTGTAAGGTTTCAAATTTCGTGTCAATTGGATTTACCCTTTGTCCGGTACAAATTAAAACGCCTAGAAAATCGTTTAAATCGGTTTACTTTAAATTGAACGTTTATTGCCATAACTCGCACAGATGATCGAATTAGCTTCCGAAACCTATTCCATTGTGTCCGAAATGCGGGCTAAACCCTAGGAACATCAGTTTCGGCACGTAAATCGGAGTTCGGAAATTCCGGATTGAATAGTGTTTGAGAAAACTCTATAAATAGACCAAAATTATCACAAAAATAAGAAAAATATGGCTAGGGTTTTATGAACATAGCCAGGCCGCCTCTTATGAAATCAATGGCTAAAACATCTCGACCTTCCTCCCTCTTTTTCTTTCAATCCATCAGTAATTAGGCAAAAGTTTCAACTAGGAAAACGAAGAGCATCGAGAGCTCTACAAATCTATATAGAGTTGATGGGTTTTCGTTCATCGGGGAGGCAAGGATTTGGCCGCGTTCGTGGTCATTTGCGTGCGCGATTGCACGTGGCGGGGGGGGGGGGGGGGGGCGAGCTCTGAGATATTTGGGGCGGTGGCGTGAGTGGAGACGAGCTTCGAAATGGCGCCTGCCGATCGTCATCAAGTGGCTTGGTTTGGCCGCGTGCTTTAGGGTTTAGAGGCGGCTTGGGTTCTTTGGTTGCGTACTGGGAGCGAACGGAGGGAGGGAAGAAGGAAAGGAGCGGCTATGATTTGCAGAAGCTAGGATGGAGGGCTTGGATCTGTTAGGTTTAGATTTGAAAATGAGAATTGTAATTTATATATATAATTTCGTGCAAACTTTAAAATATTGTATCTTTTTCGTACGAGGTCGAAAAATTACGAAACCAGTCGCGTTGGAAACGTATCGACGAGCACTACACGATGGAGTTGGATTGGAGTCGTTTGGAGTTAGTGAGAATTTTGGGTAAAATTAAACTTCCGTTTAATTTTGTTCGAAATAAATCGCTAAAACGAAATTGAAATCAAGGTGAGAACTTCTCACTCAATCGAATCAGTTTCGATTTTATTTTAAATAGTTAGATTTAAAATATTTGAATGCATGTTTGAATGATGATTGATATCTATTGATTGTTAAAATAGACATTATGCGCCGTTAGTAAGCGGATGTTATTTATTAAAAACATATACCGCGAATATTTCATAAACAGTGAAATTGGTATTATATATAATAGCAATATATATATATTGGCATATGTATATATTGGAGTTATTGATTTCCCGCATTTGTATAGCGGATGAGACCCTATTTCGCCGTCTATTAAGCGGATAATATTTTAAATCCCATATACCGCGATAATTTCGTACTGGAGCGAAATTGGTATTGTGCTAATGTTTGTGGATGCAGGAAAACAGGTTGGAGGGATCCAACTGGAGTCCTCAACAGTTTTTATTTGATTTCAGATATTTTGATATTTGATGGATTATCATATCGATATATGATATCGTTGTTGTCGTGATTGACTATTTGGTGTGTAGCATCATTGGACCAAATTTTGGAATTTTAAAATGATTTTAAAGTGATTTTTGAAAGTATACGTTTATAAAATATTTTTGGAATTGATCCATTTTAAATAAATAAACGTTATGATTTTTAAAGTTATAAAAATTATGATTTTGAGAAATACGATTAAAGATTTATTTTTGAAAATATGAGGTTAATGGTTTTATAAAATAGTTTAAAATTGGGGATTTGAATTTATTATAAAAAGTTGAAAGAATAGGATTTATAAAATTTAATTATTTTATGAATAAAAATGGTGAAATTATAAAGGAATTTAAAGACGTTTTAAAGAATAATATAAATTGATTTATATTAAGAGATTTATAAATGGATATTTATAAATTGAAATATTGATATTATAAAACGAGTTTTTATAAGTGTTTGAATGAAGTGAAAATGAATTTTGTAAATGAATGGAATTTATAAAATTAAAAATGGTGAAGTTATAAATGAAATTTATAAATAGTAAGATTTATAAATTTTATAAAGTTATTAAAAGAATAGTTTTGAATAAATCATTGAATCTTATAAGTTATAAGATTTATAATTATGAAGTTTAAAAGAACGATTTTGTAAATAATCGTTTTATAAGTATTTAACTTATAATATGGACTTTTGGTTCATAATTGAGATATAAAGTGAATAGGTTAATAAAGGAATTTATAAAAGGAAGTTGTTATAAAATAAATATAAATGGAATTTATAAACATTGTTTTATAAATTCGCAAACGACTTATTTTGATAAGAAAATTGTTGAAACCGATTAATGGTGTTATATTCACATTTTTGAACTGTGAATAAACCTTTGAAATAAAATGAATAAAAGGATGAAATTTGTTAACGTAGTATATTCACGTTTTTGAATAGTGAATAATATGTTAAAGAAAATGTTTAGATTTGATGTTTTAAATAGAAATTAAAACAATCTAACGATGTTTTCAAAATGTGTTGAGATTCGAAACCATAGATTTCAACATTCATTGTTGAAATAGACGTTTTCGAGAAATAAAAGGAAATAGTGGACTATAACACTGTTGCTATAGTAAATGATTTCCGAAAGGAAATGTTTTGTGTAGTATTGGGATTTATATATCTATTTTAATTTCGAATCCCTATACTAGTGATTTTGGGTTGTCGTAACGATGTTTTACGCAACATTCGTTTTGGCCCAAATAAATATGTTTAAGAGAATGATTTCCTTAAAGAATGAAATATATACTTAATTTCGATTAAAGTATATTGAATATTTTCCAAGTGTTGAAAATAAATAAAAGATTTGTGAATTACTTATGAATAAATAAGTATGGAAATGTTTTCCAATATAAAGTGAATATTTTGAGAATTTATCTTTTTGAAGATAAATTGAAAATGGATAGTTGAAATCGTATATGCATGGATATTGTGAAATATAAATTCACTAAGGAATTTATAAAAGAAAGTGGAATTTGATTAAAAATAAATATTGATTTATTTTTGAAGTATTGAAAATTATATATCTAGTAAAGATATTTTGGAAAATAAATAATTTGGAAAATTATTTGGAAACTGGTGATGTGTGCATATCCATTGATTGTTCAATAACCGACTATCAATATTTTCCTTTGAATGGGTAATTGATGTGATTTGTTTGAATTTGAATGCCACACTTATTTTTGAATAAGCGCTCACTATTCGGGTTAACCGGGAAAGGACCATGGGGTCGTATAACCTATTTCGAATATGTGAAACGTCGTTGTGAATTGCATTGAAGATCGGTGTTGAAGACCCGGTATTTGCGAGAGCGATAGGATGACCTGTCGATTGAATCTGCACCGAGTTGCTCCGGTATAGAGTTCTCCATATGTGATGGTGAATCCGATCAGGATTGTGAATATCCGGATTGCAAGGGCTTTGTAAGAAGTGCCTTCGGTTCTGTTCGAGCCCGAAACAGACTTGTATGGATTGTATGTCTGACATTACAAATTGAGATATAAAGCCGATTTCTTTCAAATATATTTCTGTTGGTGGCGGAGAATTTATTCTTTTAGCTTAACACCCTTCTCTGAGACGTACGAGCTCAGAGGTTATGTAGTTGAATGTTATCAACGATATATTCCCAATTTGGTAACGTGACATGCTGAGTGTTGCTGTGAAATGATCATTGTGTTGATTATTTGTGATAGGATCGTTTATTTGATCGTCTATCTTGGTGATCATCTCTATGATCATTTTTTGACCCAAAGCATGGCTTTTGTATAAAGTATGTTTTTGTGGACGTGACTTCGTCGAGCCTCACACCTCGGGAATGGTCAAAACAGGAAAGATGCAGCAAGGTTATGAAGGGTAGCGCCCTTTAGGATATGTGCATTTCCTTCTGGAAAAGGGTGGTATCATGGTATGGAGCCCAGATACTTACTCATGTTGAAAACACTTTATGATTGTGTGAATTGATTGCGAGCGCTCGGTGAAAGGTCCCAAAGGACCGAGGGATGGCATATTCGGTCAGTTGTTACTCAGTTAGGGGTAACCCGGCCTTGTGTTGGTAGAGATCCGGTTTGGTTCTCGGGGATGTCCATCCAGAGGCATTCTCATGTGGCAATGGTAAGTTCCTTGGCCTGATCATTCGTTGGAAATCCAATTCCCAATACGAAACTTTGTACGGTATTAGTTGTAGAACCTGCCATTTACTTATGGTGGTCACCACTGTTTAGATGGTAGCTATAGTAGGCATAGTTCGAAATGTCTATGCTGGCTAAGATTTATATTCTACTTTCGAAATGAATTTTTCTCTACACTATGCACTAGTAATAATATAAAATGTTCTTTTAATGCGTATCAAGCATCTTTGACTATCATAAGGAGAAATCTCCTCCGATTCTGCGTTTGCATTGTGTGTGTGTGCGGGAGGCCTTATGGTAGTCTCATTTTTAAAAGCATTGCGAATTAACTTTAAAAATATTCATCTATTTTGATTTTAAAGATAAATAAACTGTTTTGAGTTCTCACACCAGTCACATGACTGACTCAGAGTTTATTGTTTTCCTTCCTAAACTCTGGGTGCCCACCAATTTCCACACGGGCAGTTAAGAGTTAGGTTTATCAGGATATTCTGGATATTCTGGAATTGCAGGAGGCAAGCTGGATGGCATGGCGTATTACTAATATAGTATTTCTTTTTCCGCTGCACTATTATTTGTTGTTTGTTGTTGTACACTCTGATGATGATGTAATGTAATGTATAAAATGTAATAACTGATATAGTTCTTTGTTTAAAGATTATTCATTTATCTATTATATGTTGTTCCGCTGCGAACTGTGAGATTCTGATGATGTTCTATTTTCTTTCTGTTCGTTCTATTTTCTATTTTCTTTCCTTTCTATTCTCTATTTTCTCACCTCATTTCCTATCTTCTTATCTCTCCTTCTCTCTTTTTCTTCTTCTTAAACCCTCAGTGTTCGGTTTTCCGTCGTTCGATTTCTCGGCAGTCGATAAAGTGAGTATCGATGTTGAATTTTCGAAAGACGAAGAATCGGGTCCTGACAATGTGGTATCAGAGCATATGGTTAAGCGACAACCATGGTTCTGTTGGGTATTACTCATTAGAGATAGAGTCAGTAGTACTCTAGAATGAGTTTGAGTGTAATAATAGCTATGAGAGCGTATTTGCTAGTGAATATAAAATTGTTTTATATTGTGATGATTGGTTTGTTGAGTGGTATATAGATTCTGGTTAATACGAGTAATTAACGTTGTTGATAGGGATCTCTAAACACTTGTACAGAACAGTTCGACACAATATTGTTTTAAATTGGGTAAATGAAATAATTTTACCTTGATTATATTTTATATATAAAGAAATAATTTTTCAGAATTATTAAAGTGTGTATAAGTTGATTGTTTAGTTGTTTGAATAATCTAAATTGAATGAATATAAGCAAAGGAATTTGGTTGAAATTAATATACTTTGGTTGTTATATGGTTGTTAGTTGATTGTATATAATTCATTAAGTGTTAATGAAATTGAAAGTTAAAGTAATTGAAATTCAATTGGAAGTTAAGTGAATCTTAAATAGAAGTGAATTTGAATTGGAAGTGAACCAACTTGAATATGAATTAGTGAATACAAACTAATTGAGAATGAATGTTAGTAAGAACATCCACTGCTAATGAATCAAATGTGATTAACTTGAAAACCCAATTCATTGAATATTAATGAGAATATGAATGAATATTTATTGGTTATGAATGTTAATTGGATGTTAGTTGGTTGATGGTTGAATATATTTCTTTTGTTTCAATTGCTATGTTAACATATATAGTTATTATGTTGCTATATGATGTATATTGATACTATTGTCTATATACATGGTTCTCATGTTGTTTGTTGAGTGATTAGTAGGTGCGGATCGCGTTTGCTTCGCATTTGGAGCTCGCTTTCGCGCTATATTAGTCGTATATGCTCGCTAATAATATAATAAGGTACATATCTCGGATTAAATACCGTACTTTTATACTTTTTTCCCTTCGGGATGCCTCATTACTTGATATAGGTCAGAGCTCCCTTAGGTCGCACTGTGCAAGTTAAGAGGTTCAAGACAAGTCCTAGCTCGGTCGCAACCTAACCCAGCAGTTCAAAGCAATGCGCTTTCGCCTAAGTCCTAGGTCGTGAAAGTCCTAGGTCGCGAGGTTCTATAGGTCGCGCAGGTTCATGGGTCAGTTCTAATAGGATCTTAAGCAAGCTCCCGCTCAAGCGAAAAACCTCGCTTCCCTCCACCAATCACCTTCTTCTCCACTAACCCATTAACCCGTTATCACTCACGAGCAAGTCCATCATCCCCTTCGTAAAAATTCATCATTCCTACATGCCACCGAATCATCCAGGAATCAAATCCAAATACCTCCGATCCATTAATGTTACCGTGCCTTCTTGAATCACAACGATGACATATCGAACGGCGATCAAAGATCGATCGTAATAATCATTCAAAATAGGGAACAACACATGAATTGGACTCGAAGCGGAAAACGTGGATTCACAATTGGATGGCGATTATCGTGGGTTAGAGATTGAATTCACTTACGTAGTATGTTGGTGAAGATGAATTGATAGCTAAATGGGTTAAATTTGCCTTCGAGAGCTTGAGAACTTGATAATGGCCGAATAGGAAGTTCAGAGCAGATGAGGTGAAAGAGGAACGACCTATGTCATTTATACCCCAGGGAAGTGAGATGTGAATCGACACACACGACCTAATTTCCTCGATAGGTCACTCGCGACCTAACAACTCATCAGAGCTCGAGTTAAGAGAATCGAAGCACACGACCTATGACCTAGGCACGTACTTCGAGGGGCAAATGTTAACTCCTCTTCGTTGGAAACTGGAAAATGTGGAGCGACCAAACTAGACCAACGACCTAAGAGACCTAGCGACCTAAAGGATAATGCGACCTAGCGACCTAAAGTTTATGCGACCTAGCGACCTAAAGCTTTAACGACCTAAAGTTCCAGCGACTTAGCGACCTATGAGCCAGAGCGACCTTACAAATTAAAGGATGGAGCGACCTAACGACATGATTGTCTTAGCGACCTAACTGCCCACCGACCTAAAAAGGCCGCGACCTAAGAAAGCTGCGACATAAAAGATGTCCCGACCTAAAGGAGGCCACGACCTAAGAGACTCAACGACTTAAAGACTCCAGCTATGGCTACAGGAAAGTACTCAAGACCTATGATAGGTCGCTAACGACCTAAGATAGGTCGCTCTCAACCTATCTGCATGAATAAAGAAGCCGCCTATGCCATGCCGCTAGGGGATAGGTCGCTCACGATCCTGGACTTGTGCAAATCAGCATGCGTGTTCTTGTGAAAGAGAAGTCAGTGCATCTTAGGTCAGTCACAACCTACGACCTAACTTAGGTCGGTCACGACCTACGACCTAACTCCGAAAAATACCTATAAATACGACCCTAGTTCCAACTAGTAAAGGACTTTTCTGGCTCATTCATTTGAAGCGTCGTTACTCTGCTACATTCCGAACTACTTCAACACTTAAAGCTTTTGAGATACAAAGAACGCTTCAAGGAACTTCACGAAGAAATCATACATGTTCAACATGAATCCAAAGATTTTGATCGACATTGAAATTGAGGCTACTTGTTCTAAATGACTTCAAACTCAAAGTGTGTTGTAATCGATGAATCTTGTAAAGGGTTGTAATAATATCAGCAATAAAGGAGTTTAAAGTGGACGTAGGCTCTCTCTTAAGCCGAACCACTATAAATATCGTGTCTTTTAATACTTTTATGTGATTCTTACTTTTTTCTGGTTCCCGTACCAACGGGTGGTGCTTTCACAAGTACACTCTACACACCGGGGTGTTAGCGTTCAATTTTTAGCGTTAACATTTTTGGTGCTTTCACTGAGAATTGAACTCAGGGCAAATCGTCATCATTGCTCCACGAAAGTTTGTTGAAGTAACCTCTTTGAAGACTAGAAGTTTATCCGAAATCATGGCTCCGGGTAGAAAGAGTAGATCTGTAAGATCTGGAAATGCTCAAGAGGGAACCTCCGCTTCCCCTGTATCGAATCAAGCAACTCCAGCTGTCGGAGTTACAAAGGCAGAGCTGGATGCTGCAATCTTAGGGCTGAACCAGTAGATAAGTGCCCAAAATGCACAATTCGAGGCTCAGAATGCCCAAAATGCCCTAATTCTGAATAGGTTGAACGATTTGCTTGGGGCAAACCGTCAACCGGCAGGTAATGAAAGGAACTTTGCTGGCAACATTCATGATGCTGAAGAAAGGAATGCTCCTGAAAGGGCTGCTAGCCCCTTTGAACAAACACTTCCTGAGGTTGGTGGATCTAGAACTCGACATGATGAGGAGTATCTTTCTGGGATGGTCCGACAAATCATGAAAGAGAGTATGCAGAGGGTTGAAGACGAGAAAGAATGGGGTTTTGCCCCAAGTAAAACTCCATTTACTGAGAAAATCTTAAAGGCCGAATTCCCAAGGAAGTTTGTCCCTCCAACCATTCCAGCTTACAAAGGAACAAGTGATCCGAACGAATTCTTGTATAAGTATGATTGGCACATGACAGGTGCCAGGGCTTCTGATGAAATAAAGTGCCGATATTTTCCTGTATACCTGGAAGGTGTAGCTCTGCTTTGGTTCACCAAGCTGCCAGTCAGATCTATCGATCAGTTTTCTGACTTAACCCGGAAGTTCAAGGAGCAGTTCAGACTATACGCTTCAAAAGCCAAGGATATTATGTCGTTGTCAAGTTTAGAACAGAATCCGGGTGAAACTATCAGATCTTTCTTGATTCGCTTTAATATAGCGCTGGCCGAGGTAGACAATGCAGAACCACGGATGATCTTGACCTATCTAATGAGGGCCATCGACAAGTCGAGCGAATTTGGAAAATGGCTTAACATGAAGGAACCAAATTCCCTTGAAAAATTCTACAAGAAAGCAGATGAGTTCATACGCCTGGAAAGCCATCCTGTACCGGTAAAGACAGTGTTAGAAAAAGTTGAAGATAACATTGCTGCTCCACGCAAGAGTGAATCTGCTGGACAGAAAAGGGAAAATAACGATGGAAAGAAACAGAAAAATCTGAAGAGGCCTCGTTCCTTCAAACCATCGGAATATACTCCTTTATCAGATACACCAGAGCATATATACCTTGCCACTAAAGATTCTGTTGAATATCCTAAACCTCTTGTTCTGAGAACCGGGAGGAAAGCTGTGCAAAGTGGGAAATTCTGTCGCTTTCATAATCAACCTGGTCATGATACCGACGAATGCCGCCAATTGAAAAATCTGATTGAAGAGTTGCTAAGGGAAAACAAGCTGCAGCAATTTGTGAAAAAGAATAGCAACAATCCTTCTTCGTCTAGTCAGGGGCAGCAAGCTCCTGCTCATCAGCCTAGGATAGGTGAGAAGGCAGCAGGGCATGAATCTGGAAGGCCCATTATCAATGTCATTACAGGAGGACCTCACCCAGCAGGTAGAAGCTGGGGTGAGATGGAAAGGTATACCCGAGCTTTGAAATACGTACCGACCGAAGAAGATGTATTCATTTTGAAAGGTGCTATGCCCCTGAAGCAGCAAAGAACCTTCAATGATGATATTTTGTTCAGAGCCAGGGATTCCGCAGGTATTGAAGCTCCTACCTTGGATCCCTTAGTCATCTCGGCTGGTATCGGGCCAGCTATTGTCAGAAGAGTTCTCATTGATTGTGGCGCATCCTGCAATATCCTCTTCAAGAAAACATTCGACCAGATGAGGATCCCTATGGCTAATGTGCAAGCTTCATCGCAGAAAATCGCTGGCTTCACTGGGGAGCCAAAACAGCCGATAGGAACCGTTGATCTGTTTGTGGAACTTGGAGAAGGAGAGAGAATAGTGGTCCGCAAGCAAACTTTTGTGATTGTCGACGAATTTTCTTCTTACAATGCTTTCCTTGGCCGTCCAACTCTCGCAACATTCAAAGTTGTTCTGGCCCCATGGCGCCTCACCATTAAATTTCCCACAGATAATGGAGTGGGAGTTATAAAAGGGGATCAAAATGCGGGGCGGGAATGTTATCTAACAGAGCTACGAGAAACCATAAAAAGAGAAATGGGAAAGGATGCGGCAGCCCCAGTCCGCATCAAAGAACCAGCCTTGTAGCAATTACAGGGCGGACCCTGCACTGGCGAGCACAGCGGAGCAAGGAAAGAAATGGATCCTAGAAAAGTCAGTGCAGGGGAGAATAGAGTGGTACCAGTGGAAACGACAATACCGGTACCTGTTGACCCAAAGGACTCAAACAAGGTGTTGAATGTGGGTTCACAACTTAATGTGTCAATTCAGAATATCTTAATATCTTTTTTAAAGGCAAATTTGGATGTTTTTGCTTGGACTCATGCCGATATGTGCGGAATATCCCCAGAAGTTGCAGTACACGCTATAAATATTGATCCAAAATTCACACCTGTGAAGCAGAAAAGGAGAACTCAAGGTCCAGAAAGGTCAACAGCATTAAAAGAAGAAGTTGATCGGCTCATGGAGAATAATTTTATTAAAGAATCTACCTATCCGAATTGGGTTTCGAATCCAGTGCTGGTTAAGAAAGCCAACGGAAAATGGAGAGTATGCATCGATTTTTCAGATCTAAACAAGGCCTGCCCCAAAGACTGCTTCCCATTACCCAGAATCGATCAACTGGTAGACGGAACAGCGGGACACGAATTGTTATCTTTCATGGATGCTTACTCCGGATACAACCAGATCATGATGCATGAGCCAGATCAGAAGGACATAAGCTTTATCACTGACATTGGTCTTTACTGCTACAGAGTTATGCCCTTCGGGTTGAAGAATGCAGGGGCAACATACCAAAGACTTGTTAATGCTATGTTCAAACCGCAATTAGGCAAGACTATGGAAGTCTACGTCGATGACATGTTAGTAAAGTCTAAGAAAGCAGTGGATCACATAGAACACTTAGCGGACATGTTCGCAGTCCTCCGAAAATATGGAATGAAGCTCAATCCTTTGAAATGTTCATTTGGAGTGGAATCCGGCAAGTTTTTAGGTTTCATCGTGAGCGCAAGGGGCATCGAGGCTAGTCCAGCTCAAATTACCGCCTTAAAGGAAATCAAAGCTCCTAGAACAAAGAAGGAATTGCAAAGTCTCAATGGAAAAGTCGCCGCCTTGAGTCGGTTCATTTCCAAAGCCACAGATAAATGCATCCCATTCTTTGACGCCTTAAAGAAAGGAAAGAAAAACTTCGATTGGACTCCCGAATGCCAAAAAGCCTTTGATGAATTGATTCGCCATATGGAAACGCCTCCAATACTTTCTAGGCCTGGCGATGGCGAGGATCTTCTTATATACTTAGCAGTATCATCTCATGCTTTAAGTGCAGCGCTGATACGAGAAGACAAGAGTATTCAACATCCAGTTTACTATATCAGCAAAAGACTCACTGGGGCAGAGATGAATTACTCTAAGTTGGAAAAACTCGCCTATTGCCTACTAATTGCATCTAGAAAGTTGAGGCAATATTTCCAAGCTCATCCTATCAGAGTCCTCACTGATCAACCTTTAAAGCAAGTCCTGTTTCGCCCTGAGGCTTCGGGTCGTCTTCTAAAGTGGAATATTGAACTCAGTCAATATGACATCACTTATCATCCTCGAAAAGCAATCAATGGACAAGCTTTAGCGGATTTCATCGCAGAATTCACAGATAAGGGTAACAGTGAGGAGGAAACAATCGACGATTCTCGGATCCAATGGAAGTTATATGTCGATGGCGCGAGAAACGACTACTGTTCTGGAGCCGGAGTTGTACTCGAGACCCCTGAAGGTCGATCATTATGCTATGCACTAAGATTGGAATTTCCTTCAACAAACAATGAAGCAGAATACGAAGCCCTTATCGCTGGCCTAAGGATTGCTAAAGAACTAAACATCCGAGCATTACAGATCTTCAGTGATTCTCAACTTATTGTATGCCAAGTCAAGAAGGAATTCCAAGCGAAAGGAGGAAATCTGCCCGCCTACTTGTCAAAGGCTTGGGAACTTCTGTGTGACTTCGATCACCACACGATAAACCATATACCTCGAGAACAAAACATGAAAGCAGATTCTCTCGCAAAGTACTCTAGCACCGGCGAAGCTCAATTTCTGGGGTTAGTCCCAGTAGAAGTTCTGTCGGCACCGAGCATTAATGAGATGGACATTGATTGGATCATGAGTATGTCTCAAGAGCAAGAATCATGGATGACTCCAATAACAGAATATCTGCTCAATGGCTCTCTGCCAGGGAACTCAAAAGAACGACAAAAGCTACTGAGAAAAGCCTCTCGATATATAATCCAGGATGGCCGATTATACTGACGGGGATTCTCAATGCAATTACTTCGATGTGTATCCAGGGAAGAGTCCAAAACAATCCTAGCAGAGGTACATGGAGGAGAATGTGGTGATCATTCAGGTGGCCAAACATTAGCAAAGAAAATTCTCCGATACGGATATTTTTGGCCAAACAATCCGATACTGAACTCACACAGATGGTCAGTCCATGGCCATTTGCAATTTGGGGAATGGATCTCATTGGGCCGCTACCAATTGCCAAATCTGGAATTAAATATGCCATTGTTGCTGTAGATTATTTTACTAAATGGGCAGAAGCTGAACCACTGGCTACTATCAAAGAAGATGATAAGTTTTGTGACTAAAAACATCATTTGCAGATACGGTGTGCCTCAAAAAATAATTACGGACAATGGTACTCAGTTTGAAAGTGAAGAATTCCAAGATTTTTGCAAACGGTTCAAAATCCGAAAGAGCTTCTCAGCAGTAGCCCATCCGCAAGCAAATGGGCAAGTGGAAGCAGTAAATAAAATTATCAAGTCAACCATCAAGAAGCAACTTGAAAGAGCAAAAGGTGGTTGGGTCGATAAGCTACCGCTGGCACTATGGGCATACAGGACTACCCACAAAACTGCGACTGGGCATACTCCGTTTTCATTGGCATACGGATCAGAGGCAATGATTCCGGTAGAAACAGAGGTCCCTTCACATAGAAGAATCCATTTCAATCAAGCGGAGAATGAGAAACTACAGCTTGAGGCACTAGATCTCCTTGATGAAAAAAGAGAAGAGGCTGAGCTCAGAATTGCATCTCATCAGCAAAAGATAGCCAGACATTTCAATTCCAAAGTTCGCCAACGCAGCTTTGAAATTGGAGATCTAGTCCTAAAGAGAATTATGACAGCAACAGGTGTGTTTGGGCCAAATTGAGAAGGACCATATGTCATAGGTCAGAAGCTTCTTGACGGCACATTCAAACTCACTACTGTTGAAGGAGATCAAATTCCAAGGGCATGGAACAGCAATCACTTGCGTCCATACTTTACTTGAAAATTTTGTTGAAATATTGTAAAAAGAGTTGTGAATGTATGATTCTTGTAATTAAAGGCATTTGTAAAACTGATGCAAGTAAATAATGAAAGAATATAAAGTGGATGTAGGCCCAATTTCCTGGCCGAACCACTATAAATATTGTGTTCCTTATTATTATTACATGTTTGCTTTATTTTCGATATAAAAAGTACATAGAATGTATTGCTGAAATGTCGATTTAAATTTTTGCAGACCATGGAAGTGAAACTTGCACATAATAAGACCAAGTGATTCTCGCCAAATTTCGAGTCACAAAAGCCCCGAATTCAAATCCTAGATAGGAAGTACTTCAATTGAATGGCCTATGATTTCGACAGAAACGGGCCTTTGCTAATAAATAGAGATTGTTTGAACAAACAAACATCCAATTAAGAAGCTAATGCCCGTTCTCACGAACTTGCCTGACAATGAAGTACACTTCCTTGGATTAAACAAATTACTTGTAAGAAAAGGGAATGAAAGCTTGAAAAGAAAAAAAAAACAGAGGATCGTTGAAAAGGCATAAGCAAGTGGACAAGGGAACAACCAAAGCCATCATCGGCAGCACAAGTCCTCTTCGGAGGCACAACTCTTCGGAAGATAAAGACCTCTAATGGGTCATACGCCACCAAAAAAAAGTTCTCTACTCAACAAAAAAGATTGGAGGAGTCATGACCCTCCAACCATGAGAGAGTAACTTCCAGGCGATGAAAACCCTCTCGGAGGCACATTTCACCAGGAGTTGAAGTGTAACAACCGCTCTTCGGAATTTCACTTCACCAGAGTTGAAATGCAAACAAAATAAAAGCCCTCTTCGGAGGCCCATTTCACCAGGAGTTGAAGTGTTACGACCGCTCTTCGGAATTTCACTTCACCAGAGTTGAAATGCAAACAAAATAAAGACCTCTTCGGAGACACATTTCACCAGGAGTTGAAGTGTAACAGCCGCTCTTCGGAATTTCACTTCACAAAAGTTGAAATGCAAAACAAAATAAAGACCTTTCTGGAAGTCCACGTTTCACCGAGATTGAAATAAAACTTCCAAGTGTTGAAATGTGAAAAGGCTTTCTTCGAAGGCACAACTCTTTGGAGGTACACGTTTCACCAAGATTGAAATAAAACTTCCAAGTGTTGAAACGTGAAAAATCCCTCCTCAGAGGTACAACCCCCTCCCGGGGACACAATCAAGAAGAAAGACCTCTTCGGAAGCCCACGTTTCACCGAGATTGAAATAAAACTTTCAAGTGTTGAAACGTGAAAAGGCTTTCTTCAAAGGCACAACTCTTTGGAGGTACACGTTTCACCAAGATTGAAATAAAACTTCCAAGTGTTGAAACGTGAAAAATCCCTCCTCAGAGGTACAAATTTCTATTTTAAAAAAAAAAATCCTCATCAAGAGCATACTTTAACTTTCAAAGGAAGAGTGATTTACCTATTCTAGAAAACAACCTTCCTCAAAAATAAAGGAAGAAAGTTAAAGTACCCTTCAGAGGCCCGCTTTACCACATAGAAGAATTCACTTGGCAAAATGCGTACATAAGCAAAAGAAAAAAGTGATTTCTTCGAACGAAAAAGCGTAAAAACTTATATGAAGGAAGTTGTACTCTACGAAAAATTTCTTCAAGAATGAAGTAATTATTCTTCAGAAAATAAGAGTGCAAGTCCCCTCAAAGTATAAAATATTGCAGCAAGCTTATGGTATGGGGGCAACATGGTATAGTTACATACAAAATGGTATAGCTACATCGGTAAAGTACGCTCAAACAACATACCACAAGCTCACCGCAATATCATATAAATAAACTTGTGCAAAAATGAATAATAAATGCATTCTCAAATTCAAACAAGAGTCTGTACAAATAAAGGATCATTTTATTCAATTGCAGATACATGTTTCAAAATGAAAAAGCAGGGCCGGTGCCTGCACAACATCCGACCATTACACAAAAAAGGAATCAAAAAGCCCGAAGCCCGACTCTTCACTTCTTCTTACCACCTTTGGACCCTTTGCCCAGCCGAATGATTAGCTTTTCAGGTCTATCTATAGGCATAAGGGAAGAAGGAGAGGGAGGTGCAACCGGTGCAACTTCCGGTTCCTATTCAGTAGCAATGATTTTCTTCCCCCTCCTCTTCGACGTTCCGTGCTTCTTTCTCCTCTTCGAAGAAGACTCACTCCCTGGAGTAGCAAGAGCAGACAAAATTATGTCATCAGAAGGAGTCCGCTCCGGAGATATCTCACCTCCCTCAAGTCCCTCGTCTTTCTGCTCTTGCGAAGCGATAGGGTCATCTAAGCCATGAAGAGCCTCTATTTGCTCCTCTTGTGACCCAAGCTGTGAAGCAGAAGGAGGAGTCACCTGAAGAGATGGAAGAGGGATCACCGGAGAAGGCGAAGTCTGAACGATGCTCGATGCTTTCTCTACAGGAGAAAAGAGGTTAAAGTCAGTAAAAAGAGGAGATAAAGGCTCATTAAGATTCAGGAGATAGTCAAAAAATTCATCAAGGTCGTGGGAAGTGAACAAGCAATCAGTTTGAACTGGTCCAGCAATAAAGTTACCTGCGGCGGTTGTCTTTATCATTTCAATCTCATAATCCTGGGCTTCGGTGCTCTCCTGAGGCTTCTCTACAACATGGGGAGTTGTAACTCCGAGATCGGTTTTATCTTGAGGAATAGAAGATGAGCTAGGGCCAGCTATATCAACATCAGCTGAAACCGAAGGAGGAACAGGGGCATTTACAAGCGCTTCCTTCTCTGAGCACCCCTCCCCTGTCGTTTCAGCTCGAAATTTAGCAAGCTGCTCTTTTCCCCTAGCTAGTGCTTCCCGAGTTGCCTCATCAAAATAATATTCTTGAAGGTGGTCTTCGGAGTAACCAGCGCCTCCAAGCATATCTACGGCAGCCTCCCATACTTCAGCTAATGTAATCTCATATTTGGGACCCAGAAATGAAAGGCTGCCGCGCCCCAAGATACATTGAAGATAAAAATCAAATAATGTGGAGCCAATGTTAGCTTTGGTTGCTTGATGGGCCTCTTCGGCCGCGAGTTTACCAGCAACAGCCTCGTCACGCTCCTTTTCGGCCATAGCAAGTCGAGTTTTTAACAACTCTATCTCCAAGCTTTGAGAGCCGGTCTGTTCTCGCAGCTGTAAAGTTTCAGCGCGATATTCTTCTATGACCTTCTCTTTGTGTGAAAGCTTATCTTCGACTGCCCTTTGACTGGCATTCGCATCTCGTACTTGTTGCTGAAGCATGCTCTCCTTTAGAGAATAGAAAGTAGATGAAGTAGCTAATTCTTCCTTAAGCTTTTCTACTTCCGCTTCCAGCTTTTCATTATAGGAAGCAATACTTCTCATTTCGGCGTCATGCTGCTCGAGAGTCTTCTGCCACTCAGTCTTATCGTTCTCCATTGTGAGCATGGCCTCAAGATTGGCTCGGTTAACCCTCTGAAGCTCGTCGACAAGTTTTTGCCAGTTCGACATTCTTTCAATATCGGTCCTGACAGTATCAAGATTTCGCAGCATAGCCGATTTGTCGAGAGGAACCAAGTCGAGATCAAATCGAACCCCTTTCAGGCACCACTGAGGGAATCGACTTTGAAGAGTGGGAGGACCTTGCCCAACTTGGTATGCGGGCCGGTTGATGATTGTTTGAATGTCGGAACGAACGGGGGCAGGAGATTGAGCAGGAATATTTTCAGAAACTATCGGCATTTTTTCTTCACTAAGTTTAGCCCGCTTGCTAGAAGAATCGTCCATGTAACCTTTACCTCTCTCATCGTGAGTCTTTCTTTTTTGGATATCATCATCTCTGTGAGGAGGGTCATGTCTTTCTTGTTCTCTTCGGTGACGTTCTTCATATGCTCGTCTCTCCTCTGCTTTTCTGATGGCCCTCTCTTCATCGGTTTCTCTTCGAGGGGGGAGATGACGTCTATAGTCGAATCGGCTGCGTCTCCCGTATTGTTTAAAGTCGTCATAATAAGAGCCGCTCCGCCCCATTGGAGAACCTGAAATTAAAGAAAAAACAAGGTTTGAGAATCTACCAGGAATAAGAAAGTCAAGTGCATCCTAAGTGCGTGTGACGTGTAAAGCTACTCGCGGCAAACTAGACTACAAACCAGTCATCGACTGAGGGATAGTGGTAGTTATTGTGGAAAATTGCACTTCCGGGGCTGTGGAAGTGTGCTTGAGAGTAGAAGTTGCTTCAATCGCTGGAGATGTGACTTTGGCAATGGCAGGATCATCCCTAAAAAGTTCTTGAGAAGTGACTATTATGTCACTTAAACTCCCAAAAATATCAACTCCAAGATCAACGTTCTTATCAGTATGAGGAAGGGGCTCCTCTTCTTCAGTTATGGGGCCAAGTGCAGGCTTTTCGGATGGCTCTGCATCATCCCTTGGAGTGGAACATTTTACTAGTGAAGTTTCTATAGAGGTTCCTCCCCGCATGTGCTCTTTAATAGAGACCGGGGCATCAGGAGTTTTCATCGGAGAATCGGGAACTTCAGTTAGAACTTCATGAGGTTGAGTAGAACGAGAAGAATGTAAGAGCTCAAACCGATGAAGAAGTTCATCTGTCAATAGAAATTTTGCGCTCCTCTCTTCAGCAGCCACAATGCTTAGCCTTTCAAAGACTGGCTTATGACTGGAATCTCTAGCAGGAGGAGGAAGTGCTGTAAAAATAAGGAATGGAATCAGCATCTAGCAATACGAACCATGAAAAACTTAGAATAAAATTGAAGAAAGAAGGGAAAGAAGATCTCACTTCCTATTCTCCAGTCTGCGTAAAATCCTGCGGGGCAACGAATATAGAAGAATTGATTCAAAAAACCATGTGCACTCTCCGGCAAATCCAAAATTAGTTTACGGTTCCTCGCACCTCTTACAAGTACAATTGAAGGGTGGTCCTTGTTCTTCGCAAAAGTGCACAAGTAACAGATTTCCTCAAAACTCAGAAGACGGTCAAGAGTCCTCCTGAACAGAACGCACAATCCCATCAAAATGGCATAGCCATTGGGATGCAGTTGGAAAAGAGAGATCGTTAGTCGAAGAAGGATTTGTTGAAGAAATTCATTAAAGGGAGGAATTACTCCACTTAAGCACATTTGGCGATTAATGGCAACAAAACCGTAAGGTGGTCTATCAGCAAAATCATTTGGTCCGGGGAGTAAAACTTCTGCCTCGGCAATGCCAAATTGAACGCATAATTGATTAAGCATCCGCTGTTTCAGAAGGGTAGGAGTTCTTTCCGGAGGATTCTCTAGTGGAATAGCAATCGGGAAAGCCCCTTCGACGTGTTCTATCATCTCTTCTTGTTGAGACGTCATTCTACATGAGCAACTGGATGTTCAGATGTGAAGGTGCACGTTTCCTAAAAGTGTGAAGTGTTGTATAAAACTAATAAAAACAACAAGCAAAATAACTGGAATTAAACTAGTTAGCAACTGATCGATTGTGAGATTTCAGGACTTGTTAATTTAAAACTCAAGTGCAGTGTTAATTCAAACAAAATTCTAGCTTTGCTTTAACACTTCATTTGAGTCGGTTGAGTTACAGCATTTCACTCACATAATTCATTTAAGTTGATTATTCTTTATCGACTAATCTGTCATTCGATGTGGGCGGTCAGTGACAGTATATTCGTCCCATTTTTCTACAAATGTCATATTTAACAGGTCGACAGCTTCAAAGGGATCTATAAGGAAGTGCAATAGAATTCAAGTCCAAACAACTCAATCGGATTTTTTCAGAAAAAATTGCACAAGTCCTAGGTCGTCCAACAACCTAGTATAGGTCAGAGCTCCCTTAGGTCGCACTGTGCAAGTTAAGAGGTTCAAGACAAGTCCTAGCTCGGTCGCAACCTAACCCAGCAGTTCAAAGCAATGCGCTTTCGCCTAAGTCCTAGGTCGCGAAAGTCCTAGGTCGCGAGGTTCTATAGGTCGCGCAGGTTCATGGGTCAGTTCTAATAGGATCTTAAGCAAGCTCCCGCTCAAGCGAAAAACCTCGCTTCCCTCCACCAATCACCTTCTTCTCCACTAACCCATTAACCCGTTATCACTCACGAGCAAATCCATCATCCCCTTCATAAAAATTCATCATTCCTACATGCCACCGAATCATCCAGGAATCAAATCCAAATACCTCCGATCCATTAATGTTACCATGCCTTCTTGAATCACAACGATGACATATCGAACGGCGATCAAAGATCGATCGTAATAATCATTCAAAATAGGGAACAACACATGAATTGGACTCGAGGCGGAAAACATGGATTAACAATTGGATGGCGATTATCGTGGGTTAGAGATTGAATTCACTTACGTAGTATGTTGGTGAAGATGAATTGACAGCTAAATGGGTTGAATTTGCCTTCGAGAGCTTGAGAACTTGATAATGGCCGAATAGGAAGTTCAGAGCAGATGAGGTGAAAGAGGAACGACCTATGTCATTTATACCCCAGGGAAGTGAGATGTGAATCGACACACACGACCTAATTTCCTCGATAGGTCGCTCGCGACCTAACAACTCATCAGAGCTCGAGTTAAGAGAATCGAAGCACACGACCTATGACCTAGGCACGTACTTCGAGGGGCAAATGTTAACTCCTCTTCGTTGGAAACTGGAAAATGTGGAGCGACCTAACTAGACCAACGACCTAAGAGACCTAGCGACCTAAAGGATAATGCGACCTAGCGACCTAAAGTTTATGCGACCTAGCGACCTAAAGCTTTAACGACCTAAAGTTCCAGCGACTTAGCGACCAATGAGCCAGAGCGACCTTACAACTTAAAGGATGGAGCGACCTAACGACATGATTGTCTTAGCGACCTAACTGCCCACCGACCTAAAAAGGCCGCGACCTAAGAAAGCTGCGACATAAAAGATGTCCCGACCTAAAGGAGGCCACGACCTAAGAGACTCAACGACTTAAAGACTCCAGCTATGGCTACAGGAAAGTACTCACGACCTATGATAGGTCGCTAACGACCTAAGATAGGTCGCTCTCGACCTATCTGCATGAATAAAGAAGCCGCCTATGCCATGCCGCTAGGGGATAGGTCGCTCACGACCCTGGACTTGTGCAAATCAGCATGCGTGTTCTTGTGAAAGAGAAGTCAGTGCATCTTAGGTCAGTCACGACCTACGACCTAACTTAGGTCGGTCACGACCTACGACCTAACTCCGAAAAATGCCTATAAATACGACCCTAGTTCCAACTAGTAAAGGACTTTTCTGGCTCATTCATTTGAAGCGTCGTTACTCTGCTGCATTCCGAACTACTTCAACACTTAAAGCTTTTGAGATACAAAGAACGCTTCAAGGAACTTCACGAAGAAATCATACATGTTCAACATGAATCCAAAGATTTTGATCGACATTGAAGTTGAGGCTACTTGTTCTAAATGACTTCAAACTCAAAGTGTGTTGTAATCGATGAATCTTGTAAAGGGTTGTAATAATATCAGCAATAAAGGAGTTTAAAGTGGACGTAGGCTCTCTCTTAAGCCGAACCACTATAAATATCGTGTCTTTTAATACTTTTCTGTGATTCTTACTTTTTTCTGGTTCCCGTACCAACGGGTGGTGCATTCACAACTGCACTCTACACACCGGGGTATTAGCGTTCAATTTTTAGCGTTAACATAAATGAAATTTATAAATAGTAAGATTTATAAATTTTATAAAGTTATTAAAAGAATAGTTTTGAATAAATCATTGAATCTTATAAGTTATAAGATTTATAATTATGAAGTTTAAAAGAACGATTTTGTAAATAATCGTTTTATAAGTATTTAACTTATAATATGGACTTTTGGTTCATAATTGAGATATAAAGTGAATAGGTTAATAAAGGAATTTATAAAAGGAAGTTGTCATAAAATAAATATAAATGGAATTTATAAACATTGTTTTATAAATTCGCAAACGACTTATTTTGATAAGAAAATTGTTGAAACCTATTAATGGTGTTATATTCACGTTTTTGAACTGTGAATAAACCTTTGAAATAAAATGAATAAAAGGATGAAATTTGTTAACGTAGTATATTCACGTTTTTGAATAGTGAATAATATGTTAAAGAAAATGTTTAGGTTTGATGTTTTAAATAGAAATTAAAACAATCTAACGATGTTTTCAAAATGTGTTGAGATTCGAAACCATAGATTTCAACATTCATTGTTGAAATAGACGTTTTCGAGAAATAAAAGGAAATGGTGGACTATAACACTGTTGTTATAGTAAATGATTTCCGAAAGGAAATGTTTTGTATAGTATTGGGATTTATATATCTATTTTAATTTCGAATCCCTATACTAGTGATTTTGGGTTATCGTGACGATGTTTTACGCAACATTCGTTTTGGGCCAAATAAATATGTTTAAGAGAATGATTTCCTTAAAGAATGAAATATATACTTAATTTCGATTAAAGTATATTGAATATTTTCCAAGTGTTGAAAATAAATAAACGATTTGTGAATTACTTATGAATAAATAAATATGGAAATGTTTTCCAATATAAAGTGAATATTTTGAGAATTTATCTTTTTGAAGATAAATAGAAAATGGATAGTTGAAATCGTATATGCATGGATATTGTGAAATATAAATTCACTAAGGAATTTATAAAAGAAAGTGGAATTTGATTAAAAATAAATATTGATTTATTTTTGAAGTATTGAAAATTATATATCTAGTAAAGATATTTTGGAAAATAAATAATTTGGAAAATTATTTGGAAACTGGTGATGTGTGCATATCCATTGATAGTTCAATAACCGACTATCAATATTTTCCTTTGAATGGGTAATTGATGTGATTTGTTTGAATTTGAATGCCACACTTATTTTTGAATAAGCGCTCACTATTCGGGTTAACCGGGAAAGGACCATGGGGTCGTATAACCCATTCCGAATATGTGATACGTCGTTGTGAATTGCATTGAAGATCGGCGTTGAAGACCCGGTATTTGCGAGAGCGATAGGATGACCTGTCGATTGACTCTGCACCGAGTTGCTCCGGTATAGAGTTCTTCATATGTGATGGTGAATCCGATCAGGATTGTGAATATCCGGATTGCAAGGGCTTCGTAAGAAGTGCCTTCGGTTCTGTTCGAGCCCGGAACAGACTTGTATGGATTGTATGTCTGACATTACAAATTGAGATATAAAGCCGATTTCTTTCAAATATATTTATGTTGGTGGCGTAGAATTTATTCTTTTAGCTTAACACCCTTCTCTGAGACGTACGAGCTCAGAGGTTATGTAGTTGAATGTTATCAGCGATATATTCCCAATTTGGTAACGTGACATGCTGAGTGTTGCTGTGAAATGATCATTGTGTTGATTATTTGTGATAGGATCGTTTATTTGATCGTCTATCTTGGTGATCATCTCTACGATCATTTGTTGACCCAAAGCATGGCTTTTGTATAAAGTATGTTTTTGTGGACGTGACTACGTCGAGTTTCACACCTCAGGAATGGTCAAAACAGGAAAGATGCAGCAAGGTTATGAGGGGTAGCGCCCTTTAGGATATGTGCATTTCCTTCTGGAAAAGGGTGGTATCATGGTATGGAGCCTAGATACTTACTCATGTTGAAAACACTTTATGATTGTGTGAATTGATTGCGAGCGCTCGGTGAAAGGTCCCAAAGGACCGGGGGATGGCATATTCGGTCAGTTGTTACTCAGTTAGGGGTAACCCGGCCTTGTGTTGGTAGAGATCCGATTTGGTTCTCGGGGATGTCCATCCAGAGGCATTCTCATGTGGCAATGGGAAGTTCCTTGGCCTGATCATTCGTTGGAAATCCAATTCCCAATACGAAACTTTGTACGGTATTAGTTGTAGAACCTGCCATTTACTTATGGTGGTCACCACTGTTTAGATGGTAGCTATAGTAGGCATAGTTCGAAATGTCTATGCTGGCTAAGATTTATATTCTACTTTCGAAATGAATTTTTCTCTACACTATGCACTAGTAATAATATAAAATGTTCTTTTAACGCGTATCAAGCATCTTTGACTATCATAAGGAGAAATCTCCTTCGATTCTGCGTTTGCATTGTGTGTGTGTGCGGGAGGCCTTATGGTAGTCTCATTTTTAAAAGCATTGCGAATTAACTTTAAAAATATTCATCTATTTTGATTTTAAAGATAAATAAACTGTTTTGAGTTCTCACACCAGTCACATGACTGACTCGGAGTTTATTGTTTTCCTTCCTAAACTCTGGGTGCCCACCAATTTCCACACGGGCAGTTAAGAGTTAGGTTTATCAGGATATTCTTGATATTCTGGAATTGCAGGAGGCAAGTTGGATGGCACGGCGTATTACTAATATAGTATTTCTTTTTCCGCTGCACTATTATTTGTTGTTTGTTGTTGTACACTCTGATGATGATGTAATGTAATGTATAAAATGTAATAACTGATATAGTTCTTTGTTTAAAGATTATTCATTTATCTATTATATGTTGTTCCGCTGCGAATTGTGAGATTCTGATGATGTTCTATTTTCTTTCTGTTCGTTCTATTTTCTATTTTCTTTCCTTTCTATTCTCTATTTTCTCACCCCATTTTCTATCTTCTTATCTCTCCTTCTCTCTTTTTCTTCTTCTTAAACCCTCAGTGTTCGGTTTTCCGTCGTTCGATTTCTCGGCAGTCGATAAAGTGAGTATCGATGTTGAATTTTCGAAAGACGAAGAATCGGGTCCTGACAATAGACCACTTCCGTTTGCACGTTAAAATTCGTGCACACCTATTCTTTTGCGATCTATCTATAAATAGACGATCAAAAAAACTCTAGCCTCCATCTTCTATCATTTGTCTGTACGTTCTTTTCTTCAACTCCTTCTCCTCCTCAAACGGATGCAGGCCTAGATCTATTTCTATTCAAATTTCAAATGAAAATTCAAACATCTCAGAAAAATTCAAAAAAAAAAATATGTTGTAGATTTCATCCATACGAATCTACGCGCAGTCTCTGTTTTCGAAATCGATACTCGAGTCAGCGGCAAATCGCGGTCAAAAATCAGGAAATTCGAAACCTAAGTCAATTTCGGCGTTTTGATTTGGAGCGACTATTTGCAAATTGGTTTCTGGGTATTGGAGAGCTCGGCTAGGGAAGTCGTAATGGTGGAGGCGCGTCACCATCTGGTGGCCTGGGGCGGTCTAAAGGTACGGTCAAAGATGGGGAGGGCGTGCGTTGAAATGGGTTCATTCCCTGGACGAGCATACGTGAGTTGAGAAGAAGCTTTATGACGTGGCAAGCTTTAATTAGGTTGTTGTTTAATTTTGTTTTATCTAATTTTTGTTTCAACTCATTAAAATTGAACAACTTTTTCATACGTTACCTGTTTCGCGCGAAATTTCTTTTGTTAGGATCGTAATTAAATTCTGGATCTGATGACGCTGGTTTGGACAGATTTGGAGACCGGTGGATTTTTGAGTTTAAATTGAATTTAAATTCGATTTAAATTCAAAAGGTGAGTGTTTTAACCCACTCACAACTTCTAAAAGTTTTTATGTTTGTTAAATTTATTTTAGATATGAGTAGAAATTTATTTATGATTGTTTGGCATGTTTTATTCATCATATCGGGTAATTCGCATTTATTTAATTTAACTGTCAATTTAATTCATTTACTGTATATTAATTGACAGTTAGAATTTATTTATTTGCATATAAACTACTAGTTAAACAGTTATAAATTTAATTGAATATAAAATGTTAGTTGATAACTGTCAATTATTTCTTATTATATTGTATATATATTGATGGTTGTTAAACTGATGATGTTTGAAATAATTTTGATTGATGATGGGTGAATGGATGTTTTATTGTATATCATTAAACTACAAGTTATCATGCATTTTTCATTTCATTCGGGATTGTGGTTTGAAATGATATACAACCGCAAATTTTATTTTTAAATTGCGGATTGAAATGATAAATATCCGTATCACTTGACCTTGGTATAGAAAATTTTACACAGGCACCGTGGTCTATATATAAATTATTTTAAAGTGATTTCTATGGTTTGGATGGGATACGGTTTATAAAAAAATTTAAATTTTGATATTTTATAAATGTTATTCTTCTATATATATACATATGAAGTTAAAATTTTTGAATTTAAGCTGTGTATAAATCTATTAAATAAAAATGGAAAAATTGAGAAATGGAATTTGATAATTCATATTATATGTTTAAGTTTGGAAAATTTTAAGGTATGATATTTATAACTGGATTTTTCCAAGATAAATTTAAAATGAATATTCTAGTATAATTTAATTGAAGAAAATATTTAATTGCTAGAAATTGGAGTTTTATTTATGGATTTTTATGTAAATATTTAAGACTAAATAATAGAACATTTAATTTGGTTGAAGGAATAAATTCCAACTTTAGTTTTGAAATATTAATACTCCAAATGGATATATATATATATATATATATATATATATATATATATATATATATAGAAATTGAAGTGGTTTTGGAACTTGAAAGTGATATTTAAATTTTGGTTTAGACTTTAAATAAAGAAATATATTTGTAAAGCCATGGAAATTATTTTCTTTACAAAGTAACCTTAAAGTCAAACCATTTATTTTATATACCGTTGAATATCCAAACCATTCAAGTTTTAGAAGTTATGGTTTTAAAATATATGAATTTCGAAATATTATGCTTTGAAAGTATAAGTCAAATATTTGGTTTCCAGATATTTTAAATTTTAAAGCAGTATGATTTTGGAAAAGATATATATTTGGTAAAATGATATCATATTGTTTTGGGTTTTAAGATGATATCGTATTCATAGTTTTGAAATGGAATTTTTATTCTGGTTTTAAAGTATAAACTATTTTAAATGACCGCGGTGTTATAATAACGATTGGTTGGCAAAGAGACCGGGATCGGATATGGACATACTCTCTGTCGATACCGAAAACCACTTTGACTAACCGTGTACGCGGTGGAGATTCCAGAATGAAGTAGGTTGGTGGCGGCCTTTCTTGTAAGGTAAATACGTGGACCCGACTCCCGTGAGTTGGCATAAGATGGCTAAAACAGGAGCGATTCTCGGGCCAATGAGATCATTCCTCTGATCGGACACTCCTCTTCGATATTATACTTTGACTTTGAATTGATTCGGTGGCCACTTTTATTTTTGATTTTGGGGGAGTTTGTTCGAGGTGGGCGGCAGCTGCGCGCTGCGCGTTTCCACCAGCCCGGATAGCAATTGGTATATCTACCCTGGCATTGCCTAGTTGTGCCGTGTCACCTACCATACCGAGCCTTTACTACGAGTTTTGTTTTGTACCATACCTATGGAGTGCCCTCTGACGACGCCCATTACGGGGGAGATTACGGTACTGTATAGACTATGGGAATATATTCCGTGTTAAGGGCTATATGGGTAACCCCTTAACGCTATTAAAAAGTAAGTTTATTTTATAAATAGACATTATTATAATAGCGCAATATACTACATAGTAAATAGTTTAACGGACCCTTAGGAGATGTAAATCCCGAGCATCTCTTGAGTTACTGTACTCGTATTTATTTCTGTTAATTTTACTCACATAAGATCTTTTAGTTCTGACTCGAGTGTTTTTGTCTTTTCAAATTCGCTCGGGTCAGTCCGAGCGTTTCAGGATTTGAGGATTTAGCTCTGGAGGACGAAGACAAAGATTTGTATTACTAGTATCTACTATATTATTTCACTACACCATTTAATTCCGCTGCATTGATAGTATTGGTATGGGTAACTCTGATATTCGTTGTACAAGTAAAATAAAATAATTTGTAAAACAGTTTCATGAACTGTATATTTGATTATTATATTTTATCCTTCCGCTGTGAGATTCTGTTTTGTTTTATTTCTTCTCTGTTTTTTTCTTATTTACCCCATAACAATCCGCCCTTCCGTATGGTTTGAATCGTCATGTGTGTCGGTTTAAAGTGTGCGAAAAGGCGGGATGTTACAGTTGGTATCAACGCTTTGATTTAGCGATAAACTTTGGCTTTGTGGGGTTTGACTCTTTATTAATAGGGTAGTAATACCCTATGGGAGTCATTGAGTGTATATACGAGAGAACGTATTTGTTAGTGTTATAAAAAGATTTTGATATTGTGTTAATCTGTTCCGTTTTGTATTTATAAATTCTGGTTGGTGCATGGGACGCTATGACATCAATAGGGATTTCTAAACACTTAATAGGACAGACCGACATAATATTTGTTTTTAATATAGGTGAATGAAATAACTTCGCCTATTATATTTTCTATATATAAAATATTTTATTAAGGTATTATATATATATATATATATATATATATATATATATATTGTTGGTCGCAATAGATTGGTTGTTAGGAATAAAATTTTAAATAATAGGTAAAATGAGATTGAAATTAAAATCAATGAAATTTGGAAATTTTAGAACTTAAGTCCGGGATTTTGGAAATTTGCTTTCAAAGGATTTATGAATTATAATAATTTTGTTTATAAGTATTTTCTTATATAAATATTTAGTATAATTTGGAAGAATTGTTTTAAAGAAGATTTTGGAGAAATTAAGTTTCGTACTTTCCTCTCTGTCGCTGGAAAATAATTTCGGTGATGGCGGCCGCATCATCGACTTTCATTTTCGAGTTTCGAAGGGAAGGTCACTGTAGTAAATTCTACTGCAGATTTATTTTGAAATATCCAAATTTTAATTGTTTAAATATAATTAGAGGTATATAAGTTATAAGAATATACTTATCTATTGAAATTTAACCCAGTATTTAATTCTTAATTTCCATTAATTAATTGACTAATTGTTTCAATTATGGTAGTGAAACAGAAAAAAAATTAATAATTGAAACCCTAAATAAAATAAGAGACTAAAATACTAAGCTATAAAGGAAGTTAAATTTTTAACTTATAAGGGAAAATTTAAGATTTATTGAACATTAAATTAATTAAAAGAAGAGATAAAACTTGTATAAATTCATTTGCATTTTCTTTAACATAAATAACTTACCAAATATGAAAAGTTGAAATGTTAAATAAGAGATTGGAATAGAATATTATACAAGTAGAAATTTTGGAAATAATAAAGTATTAAATGAATTTCTGTTATAAATAAGAATTTAATGTTATAAACTTAAGATTGAAATTTTACCAAATTTAAAGGTAAGTATTATAAATAGGTGATTTTAAACTTAAGTAAATAAAATGAAATTCTTTAATAATAAGGATTGATGTGTAGGGTTATAAACCTAAGTATGATAAATTCTACTGGTTTAATATAATAAAAGTAGGTAATATAAATAGATGACTGCAAACCCTTGTTAATGAGTTAATAAAATCCTTTATTTATAAGAATGGATGTTATAAGATTAATTAAAAAGGGTTACTATAATTAAATGTAATAGAAATGGAAGCATTAAATAAATGATTGAAAGTGAGAAGTGCATTAAATGTAATAAAATAGAAGAAACTTACATGACCTAAATAAATGGAAATGGATAATTGGAGGAGTGAATAAAATTAAAGGTTGTTGGAAATAAATGTAAATTATAAAAGGATAATTTAAAGAAATAAATGAAAATAAAAGATAAACTGTTATATGAATGAAAAGATCAAACTGTTAATGTATGAAATATAAATTTATAATAAGTTAAATTGATTTGTTGGTTTAAATCGATATTGTTTGCTTTATGGTTGGCTGGGTAAGGAAATTTGAAGTTGTTGGATGAATAAATAATCTAATTCTGTCTCATCTAAGACTGTTGAGTAAATGATGCACTGGATGGTTATTTTTCATTCCGTACCATTTCAAGTTTTGAACCCGAACAACTATTTGCTTGTTTGACAGAATGGTTGTTTTGTTTTGTTGTGTATACTGTTGTCGAAATTGATTGTTGTTAGTAGTTGAAACCATGAAAATATTTCACTTTATATAAATAGTTAACCTTTTTAGATTATATAAGTGAAATGCAGGTATGGAAGCAATTGTTACTGCTTTTGTTTCCAAAAATTAAGCGTAATTTGCCCAACAAATAGGTACGTTCCCGGTTTACGTTTTGTAGCGCTATTTTTATATATTTTCCCGTGTTGGGATATACTATTTTGAATATTCTATATGATACTTTGTTATATTTTGGTATTATATTTTCCCGAGCCTCTCCGTACAAAGTAGACTCTGCCAAAATTTCCGTAAATTTTGGACTTAGAACTATGTTGAAAATGTTTTTCAAACTTTAATTATTTAAGTATAAAAGGATATAATGATTATAAAACGGGTATATTTTATTTAAGGAATAAATTTAGTAAATTACTGTTTATAAGTTAAATATTTTGAATAAGATGTATTGTTATTTAATTCTTTCTTCTCCCTTCTTTTCCTTTTCGGGGACAAAAAGTTTTGAGTGGGGGAGAGTGTAACGACCCGAAAATTTCGTTAACTAAATTTGTCGTATTTTCCTTAATTTTTAATAAAATGAATGTTAGGAATTTGGTGTTGCCATTTGTTCTTATCAAAAGTTAACAATTTAAAATGAGATTTCCAATTCAATAAAATAATGTAAATATTGTGGTTTAAATTTTGAATGGAATATGTGAAAACAAGAGTAATTATGGAATAATATGTTATTTATTTAGAGTATTGAATAAAATAAAATAAAAATTAAGCCAATTTTAATTAATGGTAATAATGCGATATAAGCTAATAAATTTGATCTCAATGCGATAACCATTTAATGAAGGTAATGAAACTGGATTTAGAAAAATGTATACTAGGTATAAATCAAATAGAAGGAAACAAACGTATATATCGAATTGATTTATGAATAAATACTTTGGATAGTAATTGAATGTACAGTAATGGTGATTTAAAACCTATTTATAGTAAGACTGCATAAGGTTCGGTAAATTAAGTGGTGGAAAGATTTATCCTAGATATACTTTGAAGATGTGAAATTCAAGGTGAATATTAAAATTGGTTAATGTAAAATAACATTGATTAACCGTAAATGGGAATGAATTTGAAAATAAAAATTTATGTTAATACAAGTGGATCAATTATAAACTTAAATGAAACATTCCAATTTAATAAGAGGTATTCGAATGTTATGTTTTATTTAAAGGTAATAATTGGATTTAATTGGAATTTGTGTATGTTGGATTATATAGGAAAGGAGTATACAAAAACTGTGAATAGTAGAGTAGCAACTGAAAAGGAAGAAATTGAAATAAGGGCAATAAACATTGTATAAATTAATAGTAATAAATGCCAACATTGAATTGTAATAAATATAATTAATATTACAAGTGGGTGAACGTAAAGATAAGGGTTAAGAGTGTTGGAATAGGTATACTAAAATAACTATAAAGTGTAAATGTACGTATTTATAGCAACATGAATTATTGAAGGAAAATAATTGGTAAACGGGGTTTGGGCTAAGGAAATGTTATTGATTGTTTTGAAACCTTATTTATTATGGGAAATTAATTTAGCATAAGCAAAACCAATGCAAATATCTAATTTATCAGTAAAGTAATAATAAATAGTAATCAATGCAAATTTAGGTAACAATAGAATGTGAAATTTGGGGAATAGATGCAAAGTATATATAAGTTGCTAAAAGTATGCATAATAAGTGCAAATTTAATAAATCAATGTCCTGTAGAGGTTGGAGTATGGTTAGTAATAAAAGCTTTTAAAGGAAAAACCTTTAATTTATAAATGAAAATCAATGCATTAAATTAGGTGTAACTAAATGCATGTAAATAATTTTGTAAGAATAAGTTATAAACAATTTATTTGTGCATACCCAATTTAATTGAAATAACAAAAAAGACAAGAACTTGATTTGCCTAGATATATATATATATATATATATATATATATATATATATATATATATTGATAAACTATAACTAAATAGAAAGATTGGTAGTAAATAGGATATAAGAAGACAAAGGCAACTAGTAAATTAATAAATGAATTCATAATAATAAGTAGTAATTAATGCATATGTATTTGGCATTAGTGATAATTACAAAACTTTACCCATTTATCTAATTTATTTAATTAAATCTAAATCTGTGGCAACATTGTTGTAATGATGGTTGTAAGTGAATTTGAATGTAAAAGGGCAACAATTATTTAGGTTAACCATTTTGAGTATGTTAAGTTAAGAATGGCAATCGATTGAAATAAATCTAAATTAATTATTTTGTTTTGGTTAATGTGTTCTAGTTAATAAAGGGGAGTTTATAAGTAATGAGGCATGCACTAATGACATGTGTTATAATTCAAATGTTATTTATACCCATAAAATGTCTATTTACTGAATAGAAAGATTTTAAATCAATAAAGAATTTATTGAGGTTCCAGTTTATAATTTATAACATTTAATGTAGACTCAATTACAAAATTGTCTTAAATCGTGCAGTTAGCGTAGATTTGTTTTGTAATTGGAGTAGTTAATCCTATAAGATGAAGTTAATGCTAATTCTATTTATAATTGGACCGTTTGTTGATATAGATTATAGGAAGCAAGATGTATAAATTTAATTAAAGTATCAACATTCATTATTGAAAATTAAAATGGAAGTTGAGGATAATAAGGTGAAACCATGAACAAATGTTAATGCATCCTTATTACTGGTAAAAGATGAGTATATAAAAGTTTGAAAATCAAAAATAGGTTTTTGAAAACTTAATTTATAATTTCTAAATATAAGGAAGTGGAGAAATTTACACTGCAATGGATAGACTTATCAGCTTTTAATTTACATCTAAATTTGTTTAGATCAATTTGGAAATTAATAAAATTGTGGATATATTTTGAAACGCAAACGAAACGTCTAGATTTACATTTGTATATACGTTAAAATAAAATGTAAATGATAAGGAATTTATTTATTTCCTAAATCCGTAACGTGTGTAATTAATATTATTTATCTTTTAGGACCACTTACGTTTGCACGTTAAAATTCGTGCACACCTATTCTTTTGCGATCTATCTATAAATAGACGATCAAAAAAACCCTAACCTCCATCTTCTATCATTTGTCTGTACGTTCTTTTCTTCAACTCCTTCTCCTCCTCAAACGGATGCAAGCCTAGATCTGTTTCTATTCAAATTTCAAATGAAGATTCAAACATCTTAGAAAAATTCAAAAAAAATATGTTGTAGATTTCATCCATACGAATCTACGCCCAGTCTCTGTTTTCGAAATCGATACTCGAGTCAGCGGCAAATCGCGGTCAAAAATCAGGAAATTCGAAACCTAAGTCAATTTGGGCGTTTTGATTTGGAGCGACTATTTGCAAATTGGTTTCTGGGTATTGGAGAGCTCGGCTAGGGAAGTCGTAATGGTGGAGGCGCGTCACCATCTGGTGGCCTGGGGCGGTCTAAAGGCACGGTCAAAGATGGGGAGGGCGTGCGTTGAAATGGGTTCATTCCCTGGACGGTCATACGTGAGTTGAGAAGAAGCTTTATGACGTGGCAAGCTTTAATTAGGTTGTTGTTTAATTTTGTATTATTTAATTTTTGTTTCAACTCATTAAAATTGAACAACTTTTTCATACGTTACCCGTTTCGCGCGAAATTTCTTTTGTTAGGATCGTAATTAAATTCCGGATCTGATGACGCTGGTTTGGACAGATTTGGAGACCGGTGGATTTTTGAGTTTAAATTGAATTTAAATTCGATTTAAATTCAAAAGGTGAGTGTTTTAACCCACTCACAACTTCTAAAAGTTTTTATGTTTGTTAAATTTATTTTAGATATGAGTAGAAATTTATTTATGATTGTTTGGCATGTTTTATTCAGCATATCGGGTAATTCGCATTTATTTAATTTAACTGTCAATTTAATTCATTTATTGTATATTAATTGACAGTTAGAATTTATTTATTTGTATATAAACTACTAGTTAAAAAGTTATAAATTTAATTGAATATAAAATGTTAGTTGATAACTGTCAATTATTTCTTGTTATATTGTATATATATTGATGGTTGTTAAACTGATGATGTTTGAAATAATTTTGATTGATGATGGGTGAATGGATGTTTTATTGTATATCATTAAACTTCAAGTTATCATGCATTTTTCATTTCATTCGGGATTGTGGTTTGAAATGATATACAACCGCAAATTTTATTTTTAAATTGCAGATTGAAATGATAAATATCCGTATCACTTGACCTTAGGATAGAAAATTTTATACAGGCACCGTGGTCTATATATAAATTATTTTAAAGTGATTTCTATGGTTTGGATGGGATACGGTTTATTAAAAAATTTAAATTTTGATATTTTATAAATGTTATTCTTCTATATATATACATATGAAGTTAAAAATTTTGAATTTAAGCTGTGTATAAATCTATTAAATAAAAATGGGAAAATTGAGAAATGGAATTTGATAATTCATATTATATGTTTAAGTTTGGAAAATTTTAAGGTATGATATTTATAACTGGATTTTTCCAAGATAAATTTAAAATGAATATTCTAGTATAATTTAATTGAAGAAAATATTTAATTGCTAGAAATTGGAGTTTTATTTATGGATTTTTATGTAAATATTCAAGACTAAATAATAGAACATTTAATTTGGTTGAAGGAATAAATTCCAACTTTAGTTTTGAAATATTAATACTCCAAATGGATATATATATATATATATATATAGAAATTGAAGTGGTTTTGGAACTTGAAAGTGATATTTAAATTTTGGTTTAGACTTTAAATAAAGAAATATATTTGTAAAGCCATGGAAATTATTTTCTTTACAAAGTAACCTTAAAGTCAAACCATTTATTTTATATACCGTTGAATATCCAAACCATTCAAGTTTTAGAAGTTATGGTTTTAAAATATATGAATTTTGAAATATTATGCTTTGAAAGTATAAGTCAAATATTTGGTTTCCAGATATTTTAAATTTTAAAGCAGTATGATTTTGGAAAAGAAATATATTTGGTAAAATGATATCATATTGTTTTGGGTTTTAAGATGATATCATATTCATAGTTTTGAAATGGAATTTTTATTCTGGTTTTAAAGTATAAACTATTTTAAATGACCGCGGTGTTATAATAACGATTGGTTGGCAAAGAGACCGGGATCAGATATGGACATACTCTCTGTCGATACCGAAAACCACTTTGACTAACCGTGTACGCGGTGGAGATTCCAGAATGAAGTAGGTTGGTGGCGGCGTTTCCTGTAAGGTAAATACGTGGACCCGACTCCCGTGAGTTGGCATAAGATGGCTAAAACAGGAGCGATTCTCGGGCCAATGAGATCATTCCTCTGATCGGACACTCCTCTTCGATATTATACTTTGACTTTGGATTGATTCAGTGGCCACTTTTATTTTTGATTTTGGGGGAGTTTGTTCGAGGTGGGCGGCAGCTGCGCGCTGCGCCTTTCCACCAGCCCGCATAGCAATTGGTATATCTACCCTGGCATTGCCTAGTTGTGCCGTGTCACCTACCATACCGAGCCTTTACTACGAGTTTTGTTTTGTACCATACCTATGGAGTGCCCTCTGACGACGCCCATTACGGGGGAGATTACGGTACTGTGTAGACTATGGAAATATATTCCGTGTTAAGGGCTATATGGGTAACCCCTTAACGCTATTAAAAAGTAAGTTTATTTTATAAATAGACATTATTATAATAGCGCAATATACTACATAGTAAATAGTTTAACGGATCCTTAGGAGATGTAAATCCCGAGCATCTCTTGAGTTACTGTACTCATATTTATTTCTGTTAATTTTACTCACATAATATCTTTTAGTTCTGACTCGAGTGTTTTTGTCTTTTCAAATTCGCTCGGGTCAGTCCGAGCGTTTCAGGATTTGAGGATTTAGCTCTGGAGGACGAAGACAAAGATTTGTATTACTAGTATCTACTATATTATTTCACTACATCATTTAATTCCGCTGCATTGATAGTATTGGTATGGGTAACTCTGATATTCGTTGTACAAGTAAAATAAAATAATTTGTAAAACAGTTTCATGAACTGTATATTTGATTATTATATTTTATCCTTCCGCTGTGAGATTCTGTTTTGTTTTATTTCTTCTCTGTTTTTTTCTTATTTACCTCATAACAATCCACCCTTCCGTATGGTTTGAATCGTCATGTGTGTCGGTTTAAAGTGTGCGAAAAGGCGGGATGTTACAAGCGAATAGTACACTATACAATGGTAAATCTAGGCATATTCGTTGTAGACATAAAACAATTAGACAACTTCTTTCTAATGGAGTTATCACTATAGACTACATAAGGTCAAAAGATAACATAGCGGATCCACTAACTAAAGGCTTGCCAAGAGAGAAAGTTCAAACCTTATCGATGGGAATGGGGTTAAGGCCCATAGAATAAAAGTTTTTTTTTAATGGAAACCCCACCTAGTTGACTGGAGATCCAAGATCTAGGTTCAAAGGGACAACTAAGTTTAAGAGAAACTTGACAGCACTGTTACACACAAACCATTCATATGATAAGTCGGTGCTTTGTTTGTTGGAAAAATAGGATAAGTATTGATACTTTTAATGATGTTTGTACTTGAGGAATTGTGAATGCCCTTTACAGAATCACCTACGTAAGTGCGAAGGCGCCGCTTCAAAGAGAATTATAAGGCCAAATTCTCTAAGCACTTATGATACCAGGCAGGTGTTCAAGGCAAAAATGAACACATACAGAGAACGAAGGATTATAAGAAACATTTGTCGTGTGTTATCTATTGTAGAATTACACTTATGGCTTACAGTTCAAGGACATTCTATGTCTACTGATTCACCTGTAATTCAAATAGGTAAACACTAGAAAAGTTCAAGGCCTCTGTGCTACTTTAACCGATACGATAAATGGTTCGTGAAACTAAGAACAACTGTTCATTCATGTGGGGGATTGCTAGAAATGAATGAATGAGGAAGTGGGGAAGAGGAAGAATAAGAGTGTGTATTGAAACAAAGTCCCACATCATGGGATATTTGTTTCAATATCACCTTATATATCACAACCCATTATACTAATTCAAAAGAAAAGAAGAAGGTGACATGAAGACTTGTGGCAGTGTAGGCTTTGGGCCTTCATATTAAATTTAAAATATCAAAGATTGGGCCTTGGGCCTTGGGGCTCTTGGCTGAGAATGATTCATTCAGTTTTATCTCAAATTCTGTTCCTTCTTCCTCCAACATCTCTCTGTTTTAGTGCTATAATCTCTTCAGTTCGTCGGTGCTCCGTCTGCAAACACGCTGCGGGGCTGGTCTGTTTCATCCTGGGGAACAAATTGCTAACACCCGCAAAACTACATACGGCGGCAATATTGTTTCAAGGAAACAGTTTCTACTGGATTCGGACTCTTTAATCGGTAATACTTTTCATACGGATCTAGTCAGGCATTTTTGTGTTACAATTTATCAAAATTAGTGATAGTTTTTGCCATTACTACTTCTGTATTATTGTGTAACTGTTATTGAAGTTACAGTTGGTTTCGTAACGCTTTACAGTAGTTGTAACGATACGATTTTTCGTTGCCGAAAAACCGAATCATTATGGGTTTAAAGAAGAATTTAAGAAAAGAAAAAGAGAAGAAAGAAGAGATAAGAAATAGAGAGGAAAGAAGATAGACAATTTTTAGAAAACAGAGAATTAGAAAAACAGAAGATAGAAAATTTTAAAATAGAAAAAGAGAATTTGAAAACAGAAGATAGAAGAATTTTAAAAATAGAACGGACAGAAAGGAAACAACAGAACAACATCAGAATCTCGCAATTCGCAGCGGAACAACATATAATAATAAATGAATAATCTTTAAACAAAGAACTATATCAGTTATTACATTACATTTCATTTCATTACATCATCAGAGTGTACAACAACATACAACAATAAACAGTGCAGCGGAAAAAGAAATACTATATACTAGTAATACGCCATGCCAATCCAGCTTGCCTCCAGCAACTCCAGAATATCCTGATAAAACCTAACTCTTAACTGCCCGTGTGGAAATTGGTGGGCACCCAGAGTTTAGGAAGGAAAACAATAAACTCCAAGTCAGTCATGTGACTGGTGTGAGAACTCAAAACAGTTGATTTATCTTTAAAATCAAAATAGAGGAATATTTTTAAATTAATTCGCAATGCTTTTAAAAATGTAACTACCATAAGACCTCCCACCACACACACAATGCAAACGCAGACTTGGAGGAGATTTCTTCTTATGTTAGTCAAAGATGCTTGATACGCATTAAAATAACATTTGATATTATTACTAGTGCATAGTGTAGAACAAATCCTTTCGAAAGTAAAGATATAAATCATAGCCAGCATAGGTACCATTATATTATGCCTACTATAGCTACCTCCTGAGGAAGCAGGTTCTACAACTAAAACCGTACAAGATCGTATTGTTTCTTTGGATTTCCAACAAATGGTCAGGCTAAGGAACTTCCTACTGCCACATGGGATCGCCTCTGGCTGGACGTCCCGAGAACTTAACCAGCTCTCTGCCAACACAAGGCCGGGTTACCTTTATCACTAGGTAACTACTACACGAATATGGCATCCCCCGGTCCCATCGGACCTTTAACCGAGCGCTCGTCACCAACAACACCACACAGAAATAGATATAGTGTATCAACATGAGTAAGTATCTGGGCTCCATACCATGATACCACCCTTTCCATAAGGAAATGCACATACCCTAAAGGGAGCTACCCCTCATAACCTTGCCGCATCTTTCCTGTTTTGACCATTAACGGGATGTGAGGCTCGATGAATTCACGTCCACAAAAACATACTTTATACAAAAGCCATGCTTTGGGTCAACAAATGATCAACACAATGATCACTAAGATAGACGATCAAATAAATGATCCTATCACAATAATCAACACAATGATCATTTCAGCATCACTCAGCATGTCACATTACCAAAATGGGATATATTGCTGATAACTTCAACTATATAACCTTTGAGCTCGTACGTCTCAAAGAAGGGTGTTAAGCAAAGAATAAATTCTCCGCCACCAACAGAAATATATTTGAAAGAAATCGGCTTTATATCTCAAATTGTAATGTCAGGCATACAATCCATACAAGTCTGTTCCGGGCTCGAACAGAACCGAAGGCACTTCTTACGAAGCCCTTGCAATACGGGTATTCACAATCCCGATCGAATTTCCCATAACTTAGGAGATCTCTATACCAGGAGCTACCCAGTGCAGAGACAATCGATAGGTCATCCTATCGCTTTCACAAATACTCGGTCTTCAACACCGATCTTCAAATGCAATTCATAACGACGTATCACATATTCGGAATGGGTTATACGACCCCATGGTCCTTTCCCGGTTAACCCGAATAGTGAGCGCTTATTCAAAAATAAGTGTGCATTCAATTTCAAACAATTCACATCAAATACCCATTTAAAGGGAAATACTGATAGTCGGTTATTGAACTATCAATTGATATGCATACATCACCAGATTCCAAATAATTTTCCAAATTATTTATTTTCCAAAATATCTTTACAAGATATATAATTTCAACACTTTAAAAATAAATCAATATTTATTTTCAAACAAATTCCACTTCACATATAAATTCCATAATGAATTTATATTTCAAAATATTCATGCATATGATTTCAATTTATTCATTTCAATTTATCTTCAAAAAGATAAATTCTAAATATTCACTTCATATTGGAAAATATTTCCATACTTATTTATTCATAAGTAATTCACAAATCTCTTTTATTTTCAACACTTAGAAAATATTCAATATACTTAAATCGAATTAAGTATATATTCCATTCTTTAAGGAAATCATTCACTTAAACATTTTTATTTGGGCCAAAACGAATGTTGCGTAAAACATCGTTACGACAACCCAAAATCACTAGTATAGGGATTCGAAATTAAAATAGATATATAAATCCCAATACTATTCAAACATTTCCATTCGGAAATCATTTACTATAACAACAGTGTTATAGTCCACTATTTCCTTTTATTCCTCGAAAACGTCTATTTCAACAATCAATGTTGAAATCTATGGTTTCGAATCTCAACACATTTTAAAACATCGTTAGATCGTTTTAATTCTGTTTAAAATATCACATTCTAAAACATTTTCTTTAACATGTTATTCACTATTCAAAAACGTGAATATACCTCTTTAACAAATTCCATCCTTTTATTCATTTTAATTCAAAGGATTATTCACTATTCAAAATGTGAATATAACTCTATTTCTAAGTTATAACAATTAACTTATCAAAATAAGTCGTTTGCGAATTTATAAAACAACGTTTATAAATTCCATTTCTATTTATTTATAAAAACTTCCTTTTTATAAATTCCTTTATTAACCTATTCCAGTTTATAACTAAATTATAAACTAAATGTTCATATAATAAGTTGACTACTTATAAACGATTATTTCACAAAATCGTTCCTTAGAATTTCATAATTATAAATCTTATAACTTATAAGATTCATTTATTTAACCCAATCTATTCTTCAAATAATTTCACCAAATTTATAAATCTTACTATTTATAAATTTCATCTATAACTTCATAGTTTATAATTCTATAAATTTCATTCATTTATGAAATTCATTTTCACTTCATTCAAACACTTATAAAAACTCGTTTTATAATGTCTATATTTCAATTTATAAATATCCATTTACAAATCTCTTAATATAAATCCATTTATATTATTCTTTTAAAACGTCTTTAAATTCCTTTATAATTTCATCCTTTCGATTTATAAAATAATCAAATCTTATAAATCCTATATTTAAACTTTTATCATATATTCAAAAATCCAATCTAAATTATTTTATAAAATCATTAGTTCATATTTCTCAAAAATCGACTTTTAATCGTATTTCTAAAAATCAGCTTTTTAACTATATTTCACAAAAACCATAATTTTTATAACTTTAAAAAATTATAACGTTTATTTATTTAAAATGGATCAATTCCAAAAATATAGTATATTTTCAAAAATCACTTTAAAACCATTTTAAAATCCCAAAATCTGGGTCCAATGATGCTACACATCAAATAGTCAATCACGACCACAACGATATCATATATCGATATGATAATCCAATCAAATATCAAAATATCTGAAATCAAGTAAAAACTGTTGAGGAATCCAGTTGGATCCCTCCAACCTGTTTCCTGCATCCAAAAACATTAGCACAATACCAATTTCGCTCCAGTACGAAATTATCGCGGTATATGTTCTTAATAAATATTATCCGCTTAATAACGGCGTAATAGGGTCTCATCCGCTAAACAAAAAATTGCGGGAAATCAACAACTGCAATATATACATATGCCAATATATATATATTGATATTATATATAATACCAATTTCACTGTTTATGAAATATTCGCGGTATATGTTTATATTAAATAACATCCGCTTACTAACGGCGTATAATGTCTATTTTAACAATCAATAGATATTAATCAACATTCAAACATGCATTCAAATATTTTAAATCTAACTATTTCAAATAAAATCGAAATTTATTCGATTGAGTGAGAAATTCTCACCTTGGTTTTAATTTCCGTTTAAGCTTTTATTTCGAATAAAATTAAACGCGCGTTTAATTTTACCCGAAATTCTCACTAACTCCAAACGACTCCAAACCAACTCCATCGCGTAGTGCTCGTCCATACGATTCCAACGCAACTGAGTTTGCATTTTTTCGACCTCGTATGAAAAAGTTACGTATTTTACAAGATTGCACGATTTTTAATTAACTAAATACAACATTAACTAATTTATTTTTAAACCTAGCTAAAACATAGCCGTGAGATCCAGGCAAAACTCCATCACGACCGTGAATTGCTTCTCCCCCACGCGTTGTCTCCCCCTCCAGAAACCTTGCACGCGAACGAAACCCATTACCAAGCTATTAGGTTTTAATTTTGCAAACTAATTACTCGATAAAAATTCGATCAGACACTTGCATTTTGACGAGCATGACGAACACAATACTCGGCCTCAAGGCCATGAAGCTCGGTTTCCCCATTGACGTGGAAATTCGTGAGCAACCGAACCCCTATCGGCCCAGATTCTGGACATCTCGACGAATTCTGTGGCACTCCACCGTACGGATGTGAAGTACTCGACAAGCTCTTCGATTTGTTAGTTGGAAGAATTTGATAATTGTTGATGGATTTCGAGAAATCGAGGGATGAACGTGGTAAAATTCTGGCCGTGGGTTGGGTATATGGCGGCTAGGGTTTAGATTAGGTTATAATTTTTTTTTTTATTTTGGGAATGGTGGCTATTTATAAGAAAAGCAAGCGTAAACACTATTCATCCCGGGAATTCCGAACTCCGATTTAGACGCCGTAACCAGCGTACCTAGGGTTTATCCCGCGTTCCGGACACAATGGAACAGGTTTCGGAAGCTAATTCGGAAGTATGTGCGAGTTATGGCTGAAAACGTTCAATTTAAATTAAACCGATTTAAATCGATTTCTAGGCGTTTTAATTTGTACCGGACAAACGGTAAATCCAATTGACTTGAAATTTGAAACCTTACAATAATATCACATTACGGATCCGATGAAACTGGTTTCGTCGAATTCCGAGACTTTTTGAAAAATGGCTATTTTGACTCGCCAAATTTAAATTAAAAATAATTCGATGCGTTTCGAGCTGCCACGATCAAACGATAACTCCGATTGACACGAAATTTGAAATCCGGTAATAACTAACTATTACGGATCCAATGAAACTGGTTTCGTTCAATTCTGAGACTGTTCAAAAATTGACTATTTTACAGTCGATTATTTAATATTAAAATATTCAATTTTCACAAATTAACTTTTAATTCGATTTTAAAAGTTCTAAAATATCATTCTAACTTCAACATGATAAAATAAAATTTTACAAGTCATTTACAATCATATTTAACTCAATTTTTAATTATTTCCATAATTTAACATATTAAATTATCGATTTAATTATCCAATTAAATCCAATAAATCAAATTAAAATTTATTTGACTTATAAATTCACTTATAAATATTTAATATTAATTAAATATTCAAATTTTAATTAAATAAAATTCTGGGTCGTTACAATCTTTCCCCCTTAAAAGAATTTCGCCCTCGAAATTATAAGTAAGAAAGGTTACAAAATCTATTAACTTTCCAAAATTCATAATTAAACTTCTTACAATAACTTTACTAAGTTTTCAAATCATACTTAGTTATCTTTTCAAAAACAATTATATCATTTAACTTTCAACTTTAAAACAAAGTTAAAGTTTTCAAAATTTTCCAATTTTTCTCAAATTTTTCTAACGCCTTAAATTTTCGGAAAAATTCGCCATAGTCTCCTTTGCGCGGCTCGATCCGAAAAAAAAATGACAGTATATATATCACAAATATACATCTCATCAAGTAATGAGGCATCCCGAAGGGAAAAAAGTGTAAAAGTACGATATTTAATCCGAGATATGTACCTTATATTTTTATTAGCAAGCATATACGGCTAATATAGCGCAAATGCGAACTCCAAATGCGAAGCAAACGCGATCCGCACCTACTAAACTCAACAAACAACATGAGAATCATGCATATATGAAAATAATCTCAATATACAACATATAGCAACATATCAACTATATATGTCACATAGCAAATGCAACCAAACAACAAATGCAATATATATTTAACCATCAACCAACTACATCCATAACCAATCAATATTCATTCATATTTTCATTAATATTAAATGAAATAGGTTTTCAATTTAATCATATTTGATTCATATACAGTGGATGTTCTTACTAACATTCATTCTCAATTAGTTTATATTCACTAATTAAATCCCATTCACATTCAATTCTATTCAAATTTATTTACTTCTAATTTGAATTCAATTTCATTAACACTTAATGAATTATTACAACCAATCAACAATCAAATAACAACCAAAGTATATTATTTACAACCAATGTTTATTAATTTCAACCAAATTCCTTTGCTTATATTCATTCAATTTGGTTTAACACCATCACTTTCAATTTGATTTAATTAAATTGATTTTCATTCACTTATTCAACTTCCAATAACATTAGATTTTTAATGAATTAACACTTATATTCATCATTCCATATCAATTATTCACATTCAATTGATTATCATTCAATCCATTAGTCCATATCAACTTAATTTACATTTAGTTGATTTAACATTCAAGCTATTCATTCAATTCAATTTCCAAAGTTGAATTTCATTCACATAACTTAAGTTCATATCTATCATTAACCTTAAATTCATTTTTATTTACAACTCATATTCATAAATATATTCATATAGTTTCACTTCTTATATATATAAGTTTATTTCACAATTGTAAATCACTTTAATTATAATTTCAATTCTTATAATTCTTTTGCTTATACAATTATTCTTTAATTTAGATTATTCAAACAACCTAAAAATCAACTTATATACTTTAATAATTCTGAAAAATTATTCCTTTATATATAAAATATAATCAAGGCAAAATTATTCCATTTACCCAATTTAAAACAATATTATGTCGAATTGTTCTATTCAAGTGTTTAGAAACCCCTTCGGCTCAGTTTCGAGGCTGTGCTGACGAAAGTTCATATGCCACTCAATAAACCAATCATCACAATATAAAACAATTTCATATTCACTAACAAGTACGCTCTCATAGCTATTATTACACTCAAACTCATTCTAGAGTACTGCTGACTCTATCTCTAATGAGTAATACCCAACAGAACCATGGTTGTCGCTTAACCATCAGCTCTGATACCAAATGTAACGATACGATTTTTCGTTGCCGAAAAACCGAATCATTATGGGTTTAAAGAAGAATTTAAGAAAAGAAAAAGAGAAGAAAGAAGAGATAAGAAATAGAGAGGAAAGAAGATAGACAATTTTTAGAAAACAGAGAATTAGAAAAACAGAAGATAGAAAATTTTAAAATAGAAAAAGAGAATTTGAAAACAGAAGATAGAAGAATTTTAAAAATAGAACGGACAGAAAGGAAACAACAGAACAACATCAGAATCTCGCAATTCGCAGCGGAACAACATATAATAATAAATGAATAATCTTTAAACAAAGAACTATATCAGTTATTACATTACATTTCATTTCATTACATCATCAGAGTGTACAACAACATACAACAATAAACAGTGCAGCGGAAAAAGAAATACTATATACTAGTAATACGCCATGCCAATCCAGCTTGCCTCCAGCAACTCCAGAATATCCTGATAAAACCTAACTCTTAACTGCCTGTGTGGAAATTGGTGGGCACCCAGAGTTTAGGAAGGAAAACAATAAACTCCAAGTCAGTCATGTGACTGGTGTGAGAACTCAAAACAGTTTATTTATCTTTAAAATCAAAATAGAGGAATATTTTTAAATTAATTCGCAATGCTTTTAAAAATGTAACTACCATAAGACCTCCCACCACACACACAATGCAAACGCAGACTTGGAGGAGATTTCTTCTTATGTTAGTCAAAGATGCTTGATACGCATTAAAATAACATTTGATATTATTACTAGTGCATAGTGTAGAACAAATCCTTTCGAAAGTAAAGATATAAATCATAGCCAGCATAGGTACCATTATATTATGCCTACTATAGCTACCTCCTGAGGAAGCAGGTTCTACAACTAAAACCGTACAAGATCGTATTGTTTCTTTGGATTTCCAACAAATGGTCAGGCTAAGGAACTTCCTACTGCCACATGGGATCGCCTCTGGCTGGACGTCCCGAGAACTTAACCAGCTCTCTGCCAACACAAGGCCGGGTTACCTTTATCACTAGGTAACTACTACACGAATATGGCATCCCCCGGTCCCATCGGACCTTTAACCGAGCGCTTGTCACCAACAACACCACACAGAAATAGATATAGTGTATCAACATGAGTAAGTATCTGGGCTCCATACCATGATACCACCCTTTCCAGAAGGAAATGCACATACCCTAAAGGGAGCTACCCCTCATAACCTTGCCGCATCTTTCCTGTTTTGACCATTCCGGAATGTGAGGCTCGACGAAGTCGCGTCCACAAAAACATACTTTATACAAAAGCCATGCTTTGGGTCAACAAATGATCAACACAATGATCACTAAGATAGACGATCAAATAAATGATCCTATCACAATAATCAACACAATGATCATTTCAGCATCACTCAGCATGTCACATTACCAAAATGGGATATATTGCTGATAACTTCAACTATATAACCTTTGAGCTCGTACGTCTCAAAGAAGGGTGTTAAGCAAAGAATAAATTCTCCGCCACCAACAGAAATATATTTGAAAGAAATCGGCTTTATATCTCAAATTGTAATGTCAGGCATACAATCCATACAAGTCTGTTCTGGGCTCGAACAGAACCGAAGGCACTTCTTACGAAGCCCTTGCAATACGGGTATTCACAATCCCGATCGAATTTCCCATCACTTAGGAGATCTCTATACCAGGAGCTACCCAGTGCAGAGACAATCGATAGGTCATCCTATCGCTTTCACAAATACTCGGTCTTCAACACCGATCTTCAAATGCAATTCATAACGACGTATCACATATTCGGAATGGGTTATACGACCCCATGGTCCTTTCCCGGTTAACCCGAATAGTGAGCGCTTATTCAAAAATAAGTGTGCATTCAATTTCAAACAATTCACATCAAATTCCCATTTAAAGGGAAATACTGATAGTCGGTTATTGAACTATCAATTGATATGCATACATCACCAGATTCCAAATAATTTTCCAAATTATTTATTTTCCAAAATATCTTTACAAGATATATAATTTCAACACTTTAAAAATAAATCAATATTTATTTTCAAACAAATTCCACTTCACATATAAATTCCATAATGAATTTATATTTCAAAATATTCATGCATATGATTTCAATTTATTCATTTCAATTTATCTTCAAAAAGATAAATTCTAAATATTCACTTCATATTGGAAAATATTTCCATACTTATTTATTCATAAGTAATTCACAAATCTCTTTTATTTTCAACACTTAGAAAATATTCAATATACTTAAATCGAATTAAGTATATATTCCATTCTTTAAGGAAATCATTCACTTAAACATTTTTATTTGGGCCAAAACGAATGTTGCGTAAAACATCGTTACGACAACCCAAAATCACTAGTATAGGGATTCGAAATTAAAATAGATATATAAATCCCAATACTATTCAAACATTTCCATTCGGAAATCATTTACTATAACAACAGTGTTATAGTCCACTATTTCCTTTTATTCCTCGAAAACGTCTATTTCAACAATCAATGTTGAAATCTATGGTTTCGAATCTCAACACATTTTAAAACATCGTTAGATCGTTTTAATTCTGTTTAAAATATCACATTCTAAAACATTTTCTTTAACATGTTATTCACTATTCAAAAACGTGAATATACCTCTTTAACAAATTCCATCCTTTTATTCATTTTAATTCAAAGGATTATTCACTATTCAAAATGTGAATATAACTCTATTTCTAAGTTATAACAATTAACTTATCAAAATAAGTCGTTTGCGAATTTATAAAACAACGTTTATAAATTCCATTTCTATTTATTTATAAAAACTTCCTTTTTATAAATTCCTTTATTAACCTATTCCAGTTTATAACTAAATTATAAACTAAATGTTCATATAATAAGTTGACTACTTATAAACGATTATTTCACAAAATCGTTCCTTAGAATTTCATAATTATAAATCTTATAACTTATAAGATTCATTTATTTAACCCAATCTATTCTTCAAATAATTTCACCAAATTTATAAATCTTACTATTTATAAATTTCATCTATAACTTCATAGTTTATAATTCTATAAATTTCATTCATTTATGAAATTCATTTTCACTTCATTCAAACACTTATAAAAACTCGTTTTATAATGTCTATATTTCAATTTATAAATATCCATTTACAAATCTCTTAATATAAATCCATTTATATTATTCTTTTAAAACGTCTTTAAATTCCTTTATAATTTCATCCTTTCGATTTATAAAATAATCAAATCTTATAAATCCTATATTTAAACTTTTATCATATATTCAAAAATCCAATCTAAATTATTTTATAAAATCATTAGTTCATATTTCTCAAAAATCGACTTTTAATCGTATTTCTAAAAATCAGCTTTTTAACTATATTTCACAAAAACCATAATTTTTATAACTTTAAAAAATTATAACGTTTATTTATTTAAAATGGATCAATTCCAAAAATATAGTATATTTTCAAAAATCACTTTAAAACCATTTTAAAATCCCAAAATCTGGGTCCAATGATGCTACACATCAAATAGTCAATCACGACCACAACGATACCATATATCGATATGATAATCCAATCAAATATCAAAATATCTGAAATCAAGTAAAAACTGTTGAGGAATCCAGTTGGATCCCTCCAACCTGTTTCCTGCATCCAAAAACATTAGCACAATACCAATTTCGCTCCAGTACGAAATTATCGCGGTATATGTTCTTAATAAATATTATCCGCTTAATAACGGCGTAATAGGGTCTCATCCGCTAAACAAAAAATTGCGGGAAATCAACAACTGCAATATATACATATGCCAATATATATATATTGATATTATATATAATACCAATTTCACTGTTTATGAAATATTCGCGGTATATGTTTATATTAAATAACATCCGCTTACTAACGGCGTATAATGTCTATTTTAACAATCAATAGATATTAATCAACATTCAAACATGCATTCAAATATTTTAAATCTAACTATTTCAAATAAAATCGAAATTTATTCGATTGAGTGAGAAATTCTCACCTTGGTTTTAATTTCCGTTTAAGCTTTTATTTCGAATAAAATTAAACGCGCGTTTAATTTTACCCGAAATTCTCACTAACTCCAAACGACTCCAAACCAACTCCATCGCGTAGTGCTCGTCCATACGATTCCAACGCAACTGAGTTTGCATTTTTTCGACCTCGTATGAAAAAGTTACGTATTTTACAAGATTGCACGATTTTTAATTAACTAAATACAACATTAACTAATTTATTTTTAAACCTAGCTAAAACATAGCCGTGAGATCCAGGCAAAACTCCATCACGACCGTGAATTGCTTCTCCCCCACGCGTTGTCTCCCCCTCCAGAAACCTTGCACGCGAACGAAACCCATTACCAAGCTATTTTAGGTTTTAATTTTGCAAACTAATTACTCGATAAAAATTCGATCAGACACTTGCATTTTGACGAGCATGACGAACACAATACTCGGCCTCAAGGCCATGAAGCTCGGTTTCCCCATTGACGTGGAAATTCGTGCGCAACCGAACCCCTATCGGCCCAGATTCTGGACATCTCGACGAATTCTGTGGCACTCCACCGTACGGATGTGAAGTACTCGACAAGCTCTTCGATTTGTTAGTTGGAAGAATTTGATAATTGTTGATGGATTTCGAGAAATCGAGGGATGAACGTGGTAAAATTCTGGCCGTGGGTTGGGTATATGGCGGCTAGGGTTTAGATTAGGTTATATTTTTTTTTTTTATTTTGGGAATGGTGGCTATTTATAAGAAAAGCAAGCGTAAACACTATTCATCCCGGGAATTCCGAACTCCGATTTAGACGCCGTAACCAGCGTACCTAGGGTTTATCCCGCGTTCTGGACACAATGGAATAGGTTTCGGAAGCTAATTCGGAAGTATGTGCGAGTTATGGCTGAAAACGTTCAATTTAAATTAAACCGATTTAAATCGATTTCTAGGCGTTTTAATTTGTACCGGACAAACGGTAAATCCAATTGACTTGAAATTTGAAACCTTACAATAATATCACATTACGGATCCGATGAAACTGGTTTCGTCGAATTCCGATACTTTTTGAAAAATGGCTATTTTGACTCGCCAAATTTAAATTAAAAATAATTCGATGCGTTTCGAGCTGCCACGATCAAACGATAACTCCGATTGACACGAAATTTGAAATCCGGTAATAACTAACTATTACGGATCCAATGAAACTGGTTTCGTTCAATTCTAAGACTGTTCAAAAATTGACTATTTTACAGTCGATTATTTAATATTAAAATATTCAATTTTCACAAATTAACTTTTAATTCGATTTTAAAAGTTCTAAAGTATCATTCTAACTTCAACATGATAAAATAAAATTTTACAAGTCATTTACAATCATATTTAACTCAATTTTTAATTATTTCCATAATTTAACATATTAAATTATCGATTTAATTATCCAATTAAATCCAATAAATCAAATTAAAATTTATTTGACTTATAAATTCACTTATAAATATTTAAAATTAATTAAATATTCAAATTTTAATTAAATAAAATTCTGGGTCGTTACAGTAGTTGCGAATAACATACCGCTGATCACTTATTCCAATCAGCATTCAAACTTTTTTCACCCAATCAAACGAAGTCACGATTTCTTATGTAAAACCTGAAGTTTAATAGTTTTTTTTGTTGAACCTAAGTTTTGGTTTGGGATTATTTCGATCGCTACTAAACCGAAACGAAACAACAAGAATCTCGGTGTTTCGGTCGAACCCACAAACTTTAATATCAAGTTTGAATTTCAAATTCAAAAGGTAAAAAGGTACAAATAAAAATAAAGCAAGAATCGGGAGTCTTAGTTGAGAAAACATTGCATCAAAATTATTCGAAGCTGTCAATTTTAAAATGGATGGTGGATATTTGCTTTTAAATAATTTAGAATTAGTTAAATCAATTGGTTCAACCACACAATGATTTTAGAATAATATCAATACTCATTTTGATAAATTCCCTCTTATATGAATAAGACCTGATTAAGCTTATTGTTTTATTGTTGATGATTCACGTTATCTTTGATTGGATGGTGCCATAGTTATGAAAGACGCACTACAGTGGACGCCATGGCACAAGGCGCGGCGTTTGCACCTTTCTTTCACATGGCGCGACGCACATGAAAAGGCACGGCGAATGGAGCTTACGGCGAACAGTGCAGGCCGCAAAAACGGTGCTCCTTTTTGCAATTTTATTGTTTTTTTTACTTCTTTTTCATTTATTTTTTAATTTTCACAATCCAAACTAATCTCCAACAATAGATGAATGTATTATATAATTTTTTATACAATGATACGATTAAACTTCGAACTAATCTTCTAAAAACGTGGAACGATGGACAATTGGTATCAAGATCCGCAATTTCAAACCAAACCGATCCAAACATGACTTAAATATGAAGGATCCCAGGTTATGTCTAATTGATGAAAAATAACATGAAAAACTGATTCAACTCGAAAGATTAGACAAAAGAGCAAAAAAGTATACATATTTTTAGTGTTTTACCCAATTGGAGGCAAACCGATCCAATCCGATCTGAATCAAACCTCGGGTCATGTTAAAGATTTAAAATATACTGGTTAGACTCGACAAAACCCAACTCAAAAAAATCGAGACAAGCAGAGTGTGGTCCAGATACTACCCATTGGATCTAATTACCATCGTTGTGCAGAACAAATAATCTCGTCGCATTCTCCAAATTAATTTCAAACGAACTTCGAACTATTTGTTCTAGTTATCGTTGCACTGAACAAATAGTCCCGAATGGATGTTTTTTAGTCTTCAATGAACTTCGAACTGTCTGTTCCTATTACGGTTGCACCGAATAAATTTCAATCGACATGAGACAAACAAGGAATCTTATGAATCCGATAATGCAGATATTGACCAAGAAAATATGATAGCTGGATTAAATTTAGATTTCTAGTCTATCGATAATATATACTATTATCTTAGGTTTTAGTTTTAAAAACTATACTTGAAATCTATGCTTATGACGTTATATTTGATTATGATTTTTTGCAAATTGTCAAAAAATCTTTATAACATATGTTAAATATGAATTACAGTGGACTTTTTAAATTAATTATTATATATATATATATTAAATTTATAAAAGAAATTCAAAACATGCATAATAAATTAAAAAAACACGTGTCGTTTGCCGCACCATGCGTCATAGCTCCAAGGAGGCTTTGCGTATTTTTGCGCCATGCGCCATTAATAATATGGATGCTGCTTTGGGTGTGTAAAATCAAACAGATGATAGCATTATTAAGCTTAAAATATGTCACCAAGCCCTATACATCTTCATATTGGAGTCTACATTGAAAGTTTCATCTAGCAAGCTATTCATTTTAACACTTAGAAATCAATTTGATTACTTCAAACAGATTTCCACTATTTATTAAAGTCAAGTGCATTATTATACCGTAAATTACAGAATTTGGTTGGTAATATAATGGAGAAACAATCTCCCAGGCTGTTGATGAGTGAAAGTATATGCATATTCATTCGTAGATGCTCCCTCTACCTAACCATAACATCTTTAATCAACTCTAATCATAAGAATATATATTTTGCTCTAATGAGGAACAAACAATACATAGTGATCTAGTTTGATGCTGATTATTTCATCATACAGCTTTCATCCACTTTGATTTTAATAGTGTTAGGGCTAACCTGTTTGAATAGTGGCCAATTACAAATCGTTACCGCAGCCCTTATAGCTCAGTGGTAGAGCGCCAGTCTTGTAAACTGGAGGTCCGTAGTTTGATCCTGCGTGAGGGAAAAAATCTTCTCATTATTACTCTTCTCAATTCTCGACCGACCAACAAGGCAGTACAATGACAATGTTGCGGCTGGGGAACCCTCTCAAATAGAGAGGATATCTTTTTGCGGCGAATTGGAATAGGGTTTCAGTTAAAGAAAAAAGAAGGTATTTTTACATAAAAGCCCACCATTTGCTTCCGTGATTTTATATTCTGCTATTTTTGAAGGAAAAATAGGCGACAGAGCCTGCATTCTTCTGTTTCTGATATGACTGTAACCAGGGGAAACTCCAGCCCTTAAGGGATCAAAATTTGAGTGTGTTAGTTTCAATATACATTTTGAGGAAAACTTGCTTTATAGCTACTTAATTAATAAAATAATAAATAGCACTTTTGTATTAATTGTTTTACAGGAGTCACGTGCTCCTTCTAAACATTGAGCTTTTGATTAGAATGAAAACCTTCTTACTTCTATTGTTTTGTACTAATGTTAATGTAACCAGGGGAAACTCCAGCCTTTACTTAAGGGATCAAAATTGTTAGTTTCAAAATACATTTTGAGGAAAATTTGCTTTATAACTACTTAATTAATAAAATAATAAATAGCACTTTTGTATTAATTGTTTTACAGGAGTCGCGTGCTCCTTCTAAACATTGAGCTTTTGATTAGAATGAAAACCTTCTTTCTTCTATTGTTTTGTACTAATGTTAATGTAACCAGGGGAAACTCCAGCCTTTACTTAAGGGATCAAAATTTGAGTGTGTTAGTTTCAATATACATTTTGAAGAAAATTTTCTTTATAGCTACTTAATTAATAAAATAATAAATAGCACTTTTGTATTAATTGTTTTACAGGAGTCGTGTGCTCCTTCTAAACATTGAGCTTTTGATTAGAATGAAAACCTTCTTACTTCTATTGTTTTGTTTTCTTAGAAATAAGTTAATGTTATTCAATTTTTTCACAAGTAAGAAGACAAACTACTCAATTTATCTAACCTACTCATGTCCGGTCCAGGCCGACTGAGTATAAGTCTGCTCGCAAAACAACCACGACTATATCGACTATGTTTTTATGTATGATGATAATTTGAATCTAATCCTGACCCGTGTCAGATCTTCTACACAATTGCAGGTCTAAGCCTTCTGTCGATGGAGCCCCCACGCCCAGCAACGCAGGATCAGCTCATCGGTCAGGACAAGGTGCAAGCCAAGCTCGATCCATCTCTTATTGGTCGACCGACTCTTTCCGACCCGTTTTCAACACATCCATAGACCAACCCGCTTACTCAACCAACTCTCTCTCTCAGCTATCTTCCACTCCGCATAGCTTGAGACCATCTCAAGCTTGACCCGTCATCAATCCAGCTCTAGTACCGCCACCTACGACCTACGCTCCGTCTCGTCTAAACCGGCTCGGCAATGCCCTTTGCTCTCACCAGTTCTTCATCCTCCTTATGGTCTCAGCAAACCAGCTCCGCGTCATCCCGCTATGTAGACATGCGGGACCAAAACGACAAGGGTACAACTAAATGTACATGTTTCCAACAATATGTTTCCAACAATAAGTATGTTCCATTTTCTACAAGTATAGTGCAAGTACAAGAACATTTATTGCAAAGCATAGCAAAGCACACCTCTGGTACAGTTATACTGTAGACCTTCATCTCAGTCACACATTCATTTCTTTCGTCAATCGTCTCTCATTAAGTTCATCAGCCAGATCAATGGCTAGGTGCACGTCACGCTTGTTTTGCAGTATGATCTTAGTCGTCTAAGCGTTAATTTTGTGACACCACGTAATTTTACAAAATTAAATAATTACGTTGAAAAGGTAAAATCATAGTTTCATATAAATGAAAAATAATAAATTTTTACAAGATTCGGAATAAGGCTTCGGGACTTACTCCATTGCATCTGAATTGTCATTTATAGTCAAAAAACACATGTAACGTGCTGATTGTGATTAAACGGACTAGAAATTAAAAGAAGTCAAACTCGGTGGATTTTTGTAATATATTAATTTCGAGATTTTAGCCTAAATTAGAATTATTTCATCCAATAAATAGAAATGAAAACATATACTCTGATCACACTTTAGCCTAACCTCTAATCTCCATTTTCTTTTTTATCTGTCTCTAAACTAAATCAATTCTAAATCCACCAAATAAAATCTAAATTAAAAGAATAAATATATGGTATCGATCATTGCGAAGAAAGCTGAGATGGAGAAATCAATGAACTCACAATTTTTTTCATTAGGAATTGGAGGTAGGATATGGTGTAAAGAGGTGAAGAAAGGTTGAATAAAAAATATGTGTATACATATAAAATGAAACTCACGTTTGAGAAGATGTAGTTTCAGGAAAAAGATGAAGAAAATAAACGAAAATGAAAAAACAACAAAAACGACGAAAGAAATGTGGTATGTATTAAATAATGATGAAGGAATGCACGGACCAGATGTACACTACCAATGAACCTATGAAATTCAAATTTTAAACTTATGTCTCATCTTTATTACTTCCCTTAACTTCCATAAACTCACAGTTACACCAATTTAATTTTATGTTAACACACGATAAATGAAAATAAATTCTCTACACCACTTTGTGTAATAAATTAAGGCAATATACAACATTAAGAACCTTTCATTTCTCTCTTTGTGATTAGATTGGGAATTTAAACAAACATGTTAACGTTTTGATTAAATATTTTACTAGGAATGCATTAATATACATTAAACAAATATGACATCATAAATTAGGTAATATAAACAGGTTCATAATACACACACACATCTTTATCTCCACTTATAGTTTACATTCATAAATAAAAGGTATGTTACTAATCCACATAAGGAGGCAATGAACGTAAGAGTAAATTAGAAGAGCGAAGATGGAAAGACCAATTATGTTGCAATTAAAATCCAATTAAGTCTAAGTGAAAAGGAAATAGTCAAGTGTCAATCTATTTTACCCTTTTATAATCTCCTATTAATATTTAATTTAAAGCTCTATGAGATTTCAAACCTAAATAATCCTTTTTTTTATATATAATTGGATTTGAAACATAAGTTTATATTTAGGTACAAATATATATGCAGCAAACCAACACTAAAATTTGAAACGTGAACTGAACTAATTGGAAATAAATCATCCGAATTTAATTTATTTCAATGTACGTCTACAATTAACGTCCTCTCTTTTTAATCAAAAGGTTGTAATCACATTAATTTCCATTGATTTCGAAGTTAAATTTTAAGAGAGAAATGAGACGATTCAATTCCCTTTTATAATAATTTAATATATTATTGTATACAAACCAAAAGCTATAATTAACATTTGTTTATATCTTATTACACTAATATTTTACAGTTATCATCCTAATTTTTCTTTAACATAATATTTTATTTCATTTAATCGCAATAAATTCAACTATTAAAATTTAAATTTCAATAAATTGATCTAACTTGATTTCAATCTTTTATTCAGTCAATCATTATTCTATGGACATAGTTAACATTAGTTTATATCTTATTACATTGGTATTCTACTGTTACCATCTTTTATTTATATTAACTGCAATATTTGATTACATTTATTGCACTTTATTTCCAATTTGATTTCAACAAGTTAAACAAATAGGTAACAAATAACAATTTTCATATTTAGCTTAATTTAAATCACATTTATAAGTTGATTGTCCACATAATTATTATAATCATTTACACAACACTGATTTTTTTAATCTAATTACAATTTATTGCATATTATTTCACAAATTAATGCAACATTAAATTATTAATTGGAATTACATATAAAGTAGTTATCAATTAACTTGAATTAATACTATTCCATTTTATTTTAGTCATTTTCTTATTATTAAATCTTAAATTTTCAATTTTCCTCACATTAATAAATCACAAATCTTATTAAATTAACTATTTTTAATTATCGAAAATTACGGATCGTTACACTCCTTAATGGCAAAAATTTACAATTACTCGGTAAAGAGCGAGATGGAGAAGGAGAGGGGTGTTTATAGGAAACGATGTCGATCTGAATCGCTAGATTAAATACGCGGGAGACCACCTGACTGTTTAAGTTTAATCAATAGCTATCAAAATAGTCACTGAACCATTTTTGTAATGTCTCGAGAAAGTAATTGCTATCCCCAATCATACATAGACGCGTATCATCATCATTCGATGAGTGAATGACAAGTCTGTCCTTGCTCGCAGACACAAACTTGGGGGGAATAATGCTAAATATTCTCGCAAGTAATATGGGTCGGCCCACATCTTAGTCCGCGTCTTGGCCCGTATGGTTCAACAGCCAACACATTGGCCCGCATCCTGCCTCGTGTTTTGGTCTGCAATATTCCAACATCAGCATCTTGGCCAGCATGATTCTGAAGGCCCGCATGCTCAAAGCACGACCCTTATTGCAAAAATCAACTCCCTCGACGGCAGTATAAACACGATCCATACGAAGACTACAATGTAACTAAAGAACAAAACAAATAGTGGCCCTACATGTGAATGACCATCCACAAGCAAGCGACTCAAGTAGCATTCCCCTCTCATACTTTGATTGACCCAGATAGTGTTCTTTTCTTCATAAAGGTTCCTCACTCTTCTTTCACCTCAACTGCTTGCATCTTCTGAAGCTCTCATGCCTTGGCATAGCTAGCTTCGGCAATAGGCGTCCGACCGTCTGTAATGCCCCTGAATTTTAATTAACATCATTCGGGATATTTAATTGGATAAATTAAATAGAATAATTTGAATAATTAGGAAGATGAGATTAATAAATTCAATGGTCGTGTCTTAATGAATGAATTAAAATAAGGCTTAACTAGATTTAGAAGGAGGAATTTTCCTAAGGGATAAACTTGAAATGAGGCTACATTTCTTAGTATATATATCTCTTCATCTACTTTAATAAACTTTTACCTTCTCATTCATAACTCCTCACCTATATTTCGGCCGGCCATTAAAAGCTTCAGAAAGAGAAATAAATTTAAGATAAAGCTAAGGATTGAAGTTAGGAAATTTTAACCCTTAAAAGATTGGTTATGGGTTATACTCAATTCATGTTTGTGATTTTGGTTAGGATATAACCATTTAAACATTGGATAAGACATATGCGTTTTTTAATGTTAATGGGCTAATTTTTTTTTTGAAATGGTACTTTATATACAACATATCATTGGGACAACATATCACGTGTCAATAAACGTCTGAATCACGCTACACAAGTTTCGAACTTATAACCTCTCGCACCAAAGCCGAATCACTTAACCACTGTGACAATGGTGCTTGTCGTTAATGGGCCGATTAACATGGTTTATTTCGGTTTGCGTTAAATTTTGAATTATATTGATCTTCATATGCTTTGAAATTTTAATATGTTAAAATATATAATTTAAAGGATTTTCGGTTATTTTTGGGGATTTTTCCTTAGCGGTTTACTAAGGTAATTAAATTATTTATACCCAAGGGCTAAACTGAAAAATGGCTTCCGAATTAGTTAAATTCGAAGGGAAATTGCTTTTGAAAATTGTTTGGGAAAGAAGAATAGTGTTTTAAGAAAAATATTGACTATTTAGTTTTTTTTCTATTCGAAAGTACAGGAGGAAGCCTCTTAACCAATCTGATTTAGACAAGCAAGAGAAACCATCACTTCTGTAGGCCCAGAATCTGCTTCCGACTACATAGCTCACTTCATTTTTTTGAATAAGTCGAAAGGTACCTTTTGCCTTATTCGAAAAGTAAGCATTTACCTTTCGCCTAAGTCGAAAGGTAGGAATGGTGTCAAGAAAGACAAAGGGATGGAGGCTGCTTCCTTGGCTTTCGAATGGAAATATAATGCCTTCGAATTAATAGGTTTCGAAAGGGATCCTTCTCCATCATTTTTACAAAGACAAAAAATTTATACTCAAGAAGGGGTTTCAGATGGGATCTTCGAAAGTTTAAACATTCAAGAGAATTGTTTTAAATGTTTTCCAAAAATATGTTTTAGAATAAGTCGAAAGGTAGGAGAGAAAAAGGAAGGGGTTACTTCCGAGCCTTCCCATTGTTTTAGGAGTTAAGTTTTTAACGCCTTTGAAAGCCATGCTTTCGAAGGAGATGTTTGCTTTCGAAGAGATGAAGTCGAAAGGGTGCTTTCGACTTAGAACTTCGAAAGGAACGAAGTCGAAGGGGAGCTTCCGACTTCGTTCCATGTTATGTTTTATATGCCTTCGAATGGGTTATTCGAAGGAAGGGTTAAGTTGCTAGCTTATACCTTTCGACTAAGTTGAAAGGTGAGCCCTCACCGTTCCGACTAAGTCAAAGGATAGAGATGTTTTAAAAGGTTTTGGTTTCAAAAGGTTTGGAAGGGATTACCTTTAATAATTTCGAAAGGTTTTGAGTTTTAGTGATTTCAAAAAGATTTGAGTTTCATTGCTTTCAAAAAGTTCATAAATGGTTTTATAAGGAGGATACCCTAGGCTTTCGACAAAGTCAAAAGGTGGAACCTTTCGACTAGGTCGAAAATGAACTTTGCGGCAAGGTCGAATGGTAGGACCTTTCAACAAGGTCGAAAGGTATGATTTTGTGATGCTTTCAAACGAAAGGCTTCCGAAGGGGATAACTTTGGATATTTATTTGCTTTCGAATGGAGCTTCATTCGAAGGGGTTTAAAGGGTTGTTTTAGCCATTTTTCAATAAGTAAATTTTTGCTAAGTTGAAGGAGTTACTTCGAAGGGTTATAGCATAAAATAGTTATCTTTGTTTGAAAATGTAAGGGAAAATCCTTATACAAATTGGATGTTATTAAACCTTAGAGACACCGGAGTGGGTTTAATGTTTTCGATATATAGTTTGGGGTTACAAACAGAAATATGCTTTCCAAAATATACATTGGGGCTATCAATTTGTTTTTACTAAATTTGGCCTAATAGGGGCTACCAATGAGAATGGTTTAAACAGGTAATATAACTGGAGAAAATAAATGATCATGGGGATCATGAATTTTAATACATAATCATGGGGATCATGATTTTTAATTGGCCAAGTGTTGGGTTCTTGGTTAACCTAGGAAAAATATAGAATGTGCGGTGGATTGCCCGCATTAAATTTTTAAAGTAAAGAATGTTTTTCCAAAGATGGCTAGCCTCGGGATTTGGCACCCAAGGGTTCATAGTCATCCTAGGAAAACTACGGAGTGTGCGGTGGATAGCCCACACCAACTTTTATAAAAATGTATGATGGATAATTTGCATTTATTTTAAATGGATTTGGGACGGATGGTCCTATTAAATTATGACGGATAGTCATTTTGAAGATTTTAGAGGGGAACTCTAATAGAATGATTTTAGATGGAAAATCTAATATATTGCTTTTAGATGAGATATCGAATAAATGGATGGATGGGATATCCAATGAATATGATTTATGGCTTTATTTCATATTATGTTAAGATTAACCATTTTGGATGCAGGAGCATAGTAAACGATTTACATGTTTTGTTTTGGATGCTAGTGAGGGGAAAACTCATTCCGCTAAGAGGCGTGATCTCACTAGCTATCTATTTATGATATGAGATTATTCATACGAGACTTATTGTCTAACTCAAAGTTTGTGTTTCTCCACAAACACTCGGGTACTTAAAATTAATTTGAATAGTCTAAGAGTGTGAGACTTTCAGATTTTTGGACGAATAAGCTTCCGGAGACGTGCAGGAGACGGTGTTAGCTATATAAAGGCTATTTTGTGTTTTCCGCTGTGATGTACTAAGAACCGTAAAGTTCATATTTGTTAGTTCTCTGATCATCATAAGGGGACATCTTGATATGTCGCTCTTATCATATTTTGTACACGTTTATGTGATTTGAAAGTAGTTAGCGTCTGGGATCATATAATTAAATCTTAAATTGAAATTCGTAAGAAATGAGAAATTTTGTTTTGTTGAAGTTTAAATTTATTTATACTTTTGTATTTCTGTGTTGCCATTAGTTTCAAGATTCCGATTTCGATCACTCGGAAATGACAAATATGGATGACTGCATTATCCGTAGCAGTTAGTTTTGAGCCTCGGAAAGCGGAATGTTACACCATCCATGATAAAAAAGCTACGCCTGCACTGTTTCTCTAAAGCGATCATAACATAAGATATAGTATAACTAACAAAAGTGACACTCGAAAACCACTCCTTATCATTTTCTTCCACTCTAGCAAAGTGCCTCGGCACAACCACTTCCTAATTCCATTCCTTGACCAAGGCATGCTCATTTTCAGACCACCAGTTGGCAAACATTTGAGCCCTACAAATCATCTATGATGCAGAGCGAATTCTGGAGCACAACTTCACTATCTCGGCCATTCATCATGTATTAGAACGGCTTTAAATACATCACGACATGCATTTGAACAAGGGTTGAACGTTTCAAGCTAAAAAGGACTTATTTTCTTGTTATTATCTCTTATCATCCAAGCTATTGTGTGAGAATCAAAGAAATAAGAAATTCCTTATAATGGATGTTGATCAACTTTGATCAAACCACTCTAAATTTTGTGTCTTTTTATTTATCGCACTTTATTCTCTCATTTTCCATTTAGAAATCAAGATGTTAGTGTGTTACCTTCGCCCATATAAAACTCTTAAACATCATTTCAACACCTAATGCTTGGATGTGGTGGGCTTTTCGGCCCTATGATGATAAAGCACAGCAGTGGCAAAAATGTCAAAATTCCAACTTCATAATTGTATTAACGATTTGGTATAGCATTATATTTTAACACCGAAATTGCCTCCACTTGTACACACAACCAATGGTGAAATCACTTTAGAACAAGGGGTCAACTAACCCCCTCCGAAGAAGGGAGGAGAACTTGATGTAGGGATATTGTCAACCTGGGCAAGCAAAAAGAAAGTTAAGCACGAAATGTCAGTAGTTGGCTTAACTATGGAAAGAAGTTCAGGTAGACAATGATAGGCAAGTTAGCAAATGAGGTACATGACGTGGATCGACGGAATGGACGGGCCGAAACAGCAATTTTCCAAATAAAAATCGTGTTTATTCTATTTTATTTTATTGAAAAAAAAAATGCAAAACTTAGCTAAAAAAGAAAGAAATTTTGGATTATAAACCGTAATTTTAAACAGTAACCAGAATATCTCGAATATAAATACTTTCAAATACACAAAACTATCCACATCAAAATTTTCCAACGCTTGTATTTTGGATATCAGAAAATACCTGCTTCGTTCTGGTTACAGACACGAAGTAGATATAACTATGCATTTCCAAATATTTGATCGCTCTGGATACAGATAGGATATGCAGATATGGATATGCATTTTGAAATATCAGTTGATATGGATTCGAATGCAAGTTTTGATTTTCGGATACGGGATACCAGTATAATATCCAACTCTTTTTGGATTAACAACCCTACCGATTCTCATATTCTCCAGTGATGTACGTTCCTCTTTTCATTGCTAGGTACAAATATGTTTTCAACGATGTTAACAGCACCGTGAACGATCTGCTTGAATTTATTGTGCTTAATTGTAGAGCTAACACATCATTGACTTCTACTTAGTTGTAGATCAATAGTTATAACCCATGAGTATACCTTATATTTGTAAGTTGAGCAACAAGAATAATTGTATTGATTTCAGAACTATATGCATAGCAGAAGCAAATGATAAACTATAATAGCTACATACGTCTTCCATGCCAACAGCATTAGTTGATCACCCAGCAGCAGTGGTCAGATGAAACTAAACTAAAAATAGAACAATAAAAAAAAAATATAATACATACAGTCAACACGTTTTTTTACAACCAATTGTTATGTCCAATTGAAACCCCATTTTGCAACTATGGTCTATGGTTTATTTTAATGTTTGAATCTCCATTAAATGCATAAAAGTTGCATTGGCAATCAAACTGCGAAGATATGTACACTATTTTCACAGGCTCCCAGCATCTATAAAGCATGCACATAGTGTATTATTAATCACAAGCAAGAAAAATGTACCCCTTCAATTAAAATTAATAAACCATGGCTCAACTTCTGAACATGCAAATTCAAACAAAGACTGGTGATCCATCTCTACTAGCATCCAGTAAACATAATGCCAGTCTTTCTCTTTCAAAGAAAAAGTTGACCATTATTACAGGAGCAAGAGGGAGCAAGAGGTCAAATACTCATATTGCATGCTCTGATAGCTAAAATACTGAACCTATACCCCAACCACAGACAATAGTAGTTCCACTTGAAGTTGATATACGTACAAAGGTCTATGTTCACTGACGAATTTAAATTCGGTGTTGCGTCTTTCTACATATCAGGTATGTTTGTTTTTTTAGTTTATTTATTGTGTATAGATATGTAGAGAGTGCGCGCGCGCATGTGTTATGTGATATGGTTTTAGGTGGACGAAGAGGACCTAGTATTTGGGACACTTTCACACACCAATGGCCTCATATGCTAAACAAATGATGTTAACAAATAATTTGAAGCCACATAAAATCTATTGGAAGAATAACATTTCAAAAATATTCCTGTTTAATGATAACTACTAATTCTAGCAACATATGCGTATTAGATGTTACTGGTACTTTTTCATTGTTCAGAGCATAAAGGTATCAGTAATCATTGTACAGATAAAATCGAGGACATGAATATTGGAGATGCTGCTGCGAATTCGTACCATGGATACAATAAGTAACTGAAATACTGACATGTCCATATAAAACATGTAATGGAGAAAGTTATGATTGTCAAATGTTTGCAGGATGATGTAAATATGATGAAGGAGATTGGAGTTGATTCATACCGTTTCTCAATCTCCTAGTCAAGAATTTTGCCAGGTTAAAACCAAACCACTTTATTTTAAGTGAACCTGCAAAAATGAACAATAAAAATGATGCTTATTTAACCAAAAAAAAGAAAGAAAAAAAAAGAACACATATTTGAAGCTCATGTGTCACAGCAGCTACACAAAATTCTAATTTGACTTAGTTTAACGTTGATCTGTTAAAACAGATGGCACCTTAAAATGAGGAATAAATTAAGAAGGAATAATGCATTGCAACAATCTTATACACAAGCTAATAAAGAATGGTGAGTGCTAGAAAATGTAAGTATGGTTCACAATAGATATGTAATTCACATTCTAGGTATAACGCCATATGTTACACTCTTCCATTGGGAGGTCCCCACAAGTTTTGGAAGATGAATACAGCGGTTTCCTTTGCAGAAAGATCGTGCAAGAATTTAATTCACATGGAGCACATTAACTTATCTTAACCTCCGTTGTTATATAGTTCTCATTTAGAGTAGTACAAGAAAAGAAAAATGAACCTGTTTCATATACTTCATTAAAATATACCCATCAACCTTTAACTAAAGATCATAGATTCAACTCAGTGCTACAAAGTAAGATGTGTTGTATTATTTTTCTTCACCAAGGATGATTTGATAGACTATGGCCAAATTTGCTTCTGAGAATTTGGGGATAGTGTCAAAAATTGGATTACGCTGAACGAGCCATGATCATTTAGTACCTTAGGCTATTCAGTTGGTGTGCGTACAGCTTTCCTGAATGTCCTCTTGGAACTTTTCTCACTGAACCTTGCATTGTTTCTCACTTCCAGGCAATTTTTCTCTAATTTAAAACGTTTGTGAAGAATTATATTCTCGACTAGAAGTTGATATATCAATAGATAACCAAGAGTCCGTTTGGCAACAAACTTCTTAAAAAGAGTCTCAACTAGTAACTGTTAGGTAGTTTTAAATGTTTAAGTTATAGGTAGAAGTGTGTGGATGTAATTTGGATTTTAAGTTAAGATAAACAAAATAACTTGGTCAAAACTACTCATGAAATTTGTTCATAACTTCAAAAAAAAAAAGTTGGTTGCTTCTCACGTTTTTACTTCCGAATGACTTTTGTAAACTACTTACAAGAAGTTGTCAAACAATAAAATTGGATTAAATTACTTAAAAGTAGTTTTGATAACTTACAAGCAGGTGTCAAACATGCGTTAAATAAAATAATCTTTCTTATATTTTTAACTGTTGGAAATGATGTGCTACAAGGGATCAATAAATGGGAGAATGGTGTTAGAGATGCTTCGAATGAAGATATATAATTAAAGTCCCACATTGGAAAAAATAAAAGAGTTGTACATATTTATATATCATTTCTCATCAATAATGTTGGCTCTTCAAGTTAGATAATTTTGTACGAAGGGGAGAACCTATATGACCATACTTTAACATACACGTGTCACCCGCTCGTATCAGGTCGAGTCCAATAAGACTGGACTGTGTTACATTTTTGTTGAACAAAAATAAACACTTTTCTGTTTAAATTTAATTGCAAAATAACTGTTGCTGAATTTCCAACAGACATGACTATTGCAAATAGCGTTGCAAATAACTGCTGCTGAATTTCCAACAGACATGACTATTGCAAATAGCGTTGCAAATAACTGCTTGGTTCAAACGTACAGACACGACCTTTCGAAGAGGCATGACTGTTGCAGAAGAAGACTATAAAAGGGGAGAATACCGATTACATTCTCACTCATTTTTCCAATCATCTTCTTCCTCTTTGTTCTGTTCTCAAAACCAACCAAATCTCATACCACAGAGTTATCATACTCATCACAATCTCGTACAAAACATCATCTGTTGTATCTTGGAAGACTCAAAAAGTCTTAAGGAAATTGTTAGACAAACCTTTCAGACGAAATTTTGCTATAATCGGTTAGATTGTTTTGTTTATACTATTTCTGCATTGCATTGTCTTTTGTTGTATCAATTCATGTTCTCTTTTCTACACCATTGTTATCACTGCACTCTTATAATTGTGTTTGTGCATCTTTGTGCACGAAATATGTGCATATGTGAGCATTGATTATCGCTATTTATTATTGTTTCTGTAATTAAGAATTTACATCTTAAGAGTTTTCAGTTTTTACTGAAACAGAAATGACAACAATTGAGTTATCAGCAAAAACTGCTACTCACAATAGATCTGATCCAATTCAAAAGAAATGGTGATGATTTTCAAACTTGGCAAAATCAAATGTTGTTCTATCTAACTACGCTAGGTCTGCAAAGGTATCTCGAAGAGGAAAAACATGTGCCAAAATTAGACGAAACTAAAGAAACACATAAAGATGTGTTTCAAGCTGTTGATGCATGGAAAGATTCGGATTTTCTATGCAAGAATTACATTCTAAACTGTCTGAACAAGATGTTGTACAAAGTGTATCAGTCTCATCTGACAACAAAGGCTCTCTAGGATGCACTAGTCGCAAAAGACAAGACATGGAATGTCAGTCTGAAGAAATTCATTGCATACATATTCATGGACTAGAAGATGATAGACTCCAAACCTTTGACTACTCAACCACATGAACTACAAATTATCGTTCATAAACTTGAATCAGAAGGCCATAAAGTTGAAGAATCGTTATTGGTTGAAGAAATAACAGGAAAGCTGCCTCCATCGTGGAGATACTACCTCAACTATCTGAAGCACAAAAAGAAGAAGATTTCTTTACAAGACCTCGTCGTTAGATTGAAGATAGATGCAGGAAACCACAGGATTACACAACAAAGAACGAGCAGGCATTTGTTACGGAATGGTCAAAAAAGAAAGAACAATTCAGCAAAAACAAAAAGAAGAATTTCTCACAGAAGAGGAAAGCGCCAGAAAAGAAATTCAACGAAAATAAGCAGTCCAAGAAATTTAATGGAAACTATTGGGTTTGTGGCAAGACGAGACACACCGCTAAAGATACAAACACAAGAAGGATAACAATTTAAAGGCAAATATGATGGACAACATGAAAGTGGATGAGTCCAACTTTTCTGTAGTTGTATCAGAATGCAATTTGGTTTAGAATCCTACACAGTGGCGGCTTTGACACATGTGCTACTCGACATGTATGTTCTGATAAATCCATATTTTTCACTTACAACAAACTCAATCAGAGAGAAAAACTCTACATGGATAATTCTGCAGTTTCCATGATTGAGGTCACCTCTGGAAAAACTGTTACATTGAATGATGTGCTTCATGTTCCAGACATCCGCAAAAACCTAATCTCTGGATCTATACTGTCAAAGAAGGGATTCTGAATTGTATTCGAGTCTAACAAGATGGTTCTGTCTGAGGCTGAAATTTATATAGAAATATGATACTTATGTAATGGTCTGTTTAAGACAAATGTAGTCGTAGTTGGTGAAAATAATATGTATTCTGATTATGAAATAAATAAAACTGAAGTTTATTATTTGGTTGTGCATGAAACTTTATTACGACATAATAGATTAAGACACATAAATTTTCGAAAAATGAAAAAATTTGCAAACCTTCGATTAATTCCAAAATTTCAAGTAGATAAAAATACAAATGTGAGACATGTGTAGAAGCGAAAATGGTCAAAAAACCATCATACTATTAATGGGAGTGCTGAACCATTGAAAATGGTTCATACTGACTTATGTGATTTCAAATCATTGCCTGCTAGAGGTGGAAAAAATATTTTATCATATTCATTGATGATTATACGTGGTATTGCTATGTATATCTTTTTTATAAAATACAAAGCTGTAGTAGTAAATCAACTTAGCAAAAAGATCAAGGTATAGAGATCAGATCGAGGTGGAAAATATGAATCACCATTTGAACAAATCTGTGCAGAAAGTGGAAGATTCATCAAAGAACAGCCTCATATTCACCATAACAAAAAGACATGGTTAACGCTTGGCCTACCAACGAACTTATGGGGGAAGCTCTAAATACGTTTAATCACATACTAAATAGGGTTCCACACAACAAAACGTGAACAATTCCACATGAGGTACGGAAAGGACGCCTACCAATTTTCAAATACCTCAAAGTGTTGGGGTGCTTGGCAAAACTTTCAGTTCCCCTTCCAAAAAAGTCAAACTTGGACCAAAAACTGTCGAGTGTTACAATCGAGAACCCATCGAAAATAGTAGCGCATATAGATTTTTAGTCTTCAAGTCTGATATAAATGACATCAGTATAAATACAATCATGGAGTCAGGAGATGCCTCATTTTTTGAACATGTGTTTCCACACAAAAAATGATCGAACATCCATCCCTAAAAGGACAAGAGAGGAAAGGGATAAAGTACACGAAGATGAAACTCATCTTGAAAAGGATGAAATTGAACCAAGAAAAAGCATAAGGGTAAAAACTTCCAAGTCTTTTGGCTCAGAATTCTTAACCTACATGTTAGAACATGAACCTCAAACTTATAAAGAGACAATGCCATCTTTAGAATTTTCATGTTGGAAAAAAACAATCAAAAGTGAAATTGATTCTATTCTAAGTAATAAAACGTGAGAATTAATTGACCTTCCACCTGTAATAAAACCAATTGGTTGTAAATGTATCTTCAATCAGAGTTAAGTAGAGCGCAAAACTTTGTGTATGATGAAAAATCACGACACATTCGTAGATGTCGTAACACAGTTAGGCAGTTACTCTCAAATGGAACTATTTCCATTGATTATGTAAGAACTATGATAACCTAGTGAATCCATTTACTAAAGATTTATCAAGAGAAATAATTGACTGCACATCGAGGGTAATAAGTTTAAAAGACTAAACCAAAAGGAGTTACCTTATATGAAAACATATCCTATCGGCCGGAGATCTCATGGACTAAGATCAATAGGCAAATTAGTTCCGAGTAATTCAAGAAGTTATTCATTTGTCTGGACTTAGTCCTACTCCATTGTTATGGTGCACAATAAAATGCATACCTACAGAACTATTAAAAAGGCTAAGTTGTGTTTTTAATGATGTCCATAAAAGTGGAGTATAAGTAGGATACTCTTTATGGAAATGTGATCCGAGTCGGCTCCATGAGAATTTTAAGGCTTAAATTCTCTGAATACACTCACAGAACCAAGTTTTGTTCAGGACCAAATGAACACAACCAATAGATTGGATGTGGAAGAAAACAATGCTTTGTAAAACTTATTCTCCAGTTATACATCAACGGCTGACGGTTCAAGATGAAATAATTCACCGATTAATCAAGTATATCCGATAAATTTTAACTAGAAAAAGTTTAAAGTGAAATATCTACTTATCCTCAATATAGCATTTTTTTTATATGTGATATTCCCCTTTGTGTATGGGAGACATACATCGTCATTAATGTTGGAGATTGCTAGAGATCCTTTGAATGAAGATATAAAATCAAAGTCTCACATTGGCAAAAATAAAAGATGAAATAATAGTGGAAAACGACTATTGCAAATAGCTATTGCAAAATGACCGTTGCGAAATTTCCAACAGACATGACTGTTGCAAATAGCGTTGCAAATTACCAACGGACATAACCGTTGCAAATAACTGCTCGGTTCAAACGAAAACCTTTCGAAGAGGCATGACCATTTGAGAAGAAGACTATAAAAAGGGAGAATACTGATCACATTATCACTCCTTTTTCCACTCGTCTTCTTCCTCCTTGTTATGTTCTCAAAACCAACCAAATCTCATATCATAGAGGTATCATGCTCATCTCAATCTCGTGCGGATCATCGTCTATTGTATCTTGAAAGACTCAAAATAAAGTCTTAAAGAAATTGTTACGGCAAACCTCAAACTAAATTTCCTTATAGTAAGTTAGATTGTTTTGTTTATACTATTTTTGTATTGCATTATCTTATGTTTTATCAATTCACCTTCTCCTTTCTACTCCGTTGTTATCATTGCACTCTTGTAATCGTGTTTGTGCATCTTTGTGCACGAAATCTGTGCATCTGTGAGCGCTAATTATCGTTGTTTGTTACTATTTTTGTAATTAAGAACTTACAGATAGAATTCATAATAACTTATATAAAATTACGCTTTAAATAGAATCCGGGGGTTATAGGTGTCATAAGTTGAAGTGGACAGACACAACTCAATCTACTCAAGAGTTTATCGGTCCACCGTGTCCTTCTTGTTGATACACGAAGATTTTTGATCAATGACAATGTATAAAGGAAGAAATATATGCAAGATAGAGGAAGATCGATAAAATATAAACTTGAGTATGATTTTTATATATATAGGTTTATTTGTTAAAATCTATCCTCAAGAGTTGCACAAACACAAGAACACATTCATTATACTTTAATTTTTTACTGAGCATACTTTAATTCTTCATAATGCATAAATTCATATGTCAGTCGACTGAACTGAATTTACCAGTCGACTGAACTGGCAAACATGTACAAATATGCACAGTTTCAGTCAACTAAATTTTCTGCACAGTCGACTGAAAATTTTCCAGAAAGATTCCTACTATAATTTCAGTCGACTGAAATTCCTGCACAGTCGACTGAATTTGAACCTGCGAATTTTGCATGAAAGGACACCTTCTTCTTCCCAAGAGTTGCAACCATTCCTCAATAGAAATGGAAGCTTCTCTTATCTACAACCCTTGGCAATACATGCATCCTTTTTACAACTATAAATACATGATCCAAACATCATTCAAATCATCGAATTCTCTTACTCTAATCTATCTATTTCTTGATCATATTTTCTAAACATTATCAAAGCAATCACTACTCTCTTTGCTTGAATCACTGTTTATATTTAATATATTTGATTCATAGCAAATTCATAATTCCTTAATCTTCACAAACATATTTCATATTCTTGAGGATAAGATTATAGGAACATTGTACTACATTAGACTCATTCGTGTTATAAAGAACACAACTAGTCAAAACTTGTTTAGCATTGAGGTTTGAAGTCCTCTTAGGTAGTTTGAGGCAAAGAAATCCCGTTCGGTTGTTCGGGTAAGTTGTAAACCTATTCCTCCGGGTTAAGAGAGGGTTTTGTAGTTAGTGAATACCTAAGTGAAGCTTAGGGACTGGACGTAGGATAAGTGATCCGAACCAGTATAAAATCTTGGTGCGCTTTTTACTTACCATATATACATTAACCATATAGCTATTCCATATTACACGATCCTATCAATTACCCCCGACTTTCAATTGGTATCAGAGCGTGGTCGTCCTATAACCATAACACCGTTATTAGACATATTGGTAATATGGAAAATAACGCAAGTACAAGTACAACTTCTGCCTATAACTCTACATTTGCCGAAGGACAATCTACTCAAAGACCACCTCTTTTCAATGGACTTAACTATAACTATTGGGCTACAAGGATGAGGATTTATATGCAAGCAACTAGCTTCGAAGCATGGAACGCCACTTAAGTAGAGTTCGTTGTACCCACTACCGACTATCCTACATGGACACAAACTCAGAAGAATGAAGCTAGTGCAAATGCCAAAGCAATGAATATTCTATTTTGCGCCTTGGATAGAAATGAATTCAACCGAGTTAGCATATGTACTACTGCACATCAGATATGGGAGACACTTAGAACCATACACGAAGGCACTAACAAGGTCAAACAAACAAAGATCTCCATGCTAAAGAATCAATTCCAAAACTTTAGAATGCGACAAAATGAATCCATCAATGACATGTATTCAAGATTTCAAGACATTCATCATGCCTTAATTGGATTGGGAGAAAAGTTTACGGATTTCGATATTGTATCTAAAGTTCTAAATTCACTCACTGATGAATGGGAAAGAAAGGTGCTAGCAATCGAGGAAGCAAACGATCTATCTTCAATGAAACCAGAAGAATTAATTGGAAATCTCATGTCATATGAAGTTAATATGCAAGCTAAGAAAGATCAAGCTCAAGAAAGAAAGAATGTTGCTTTTCACGCGGAAAAAGAAGATTTAGAATCGGAAGATGAGGATTTAGCATTCATAGCCAAGAATTTCAAAAAATTCTTAAAATTTAGAAAAGGAAACAAAAACGGATTCAAAAAGAATTTCATGAGTAAACCTCCTTCCTCAAATATAGAATGCTTTAATTGTCACAAGAAAGGACACATGCAAAAGGATTGCCAAGAACAAAAGAAGGAAAATCAGAAAAGTTTCAACAACAAAAACAAAATGGATAAATTCAAAAAGAAGGCATTCTCTGTAACATGGGACGATTCAGATTCATCTTCATCTGAAAGTGATAGTGATAGCGACAATGAACAAGCAAATGTATGCTTCATGGCTCAAGAGTCTGAGGAAAGATAGGTGTACACATTCAGGGGGAGAAAGTTTAAATAACTTTAGAAAATCAAGTATTGTCATCAATCAAAAAGGGGGAGAATGTTGATACACGAAGATTTTTGATCAATGACAATGTATAAAGGAAGAAATATATGCAAGATAGAGGAAGATCGATAAAATATAAACTTGAGTATGATTTTTATATATATAGGTTTATTTGTTAAAATCTATCCTCAAGAGTTGCACAAACACAAGAACACATTCATTATACTTTAATTTTTTACTGAGCATACTTTAATTCTTCATAATGCATAAATTCATATGTCAGTCGACTGAACTGAATTTACCAGTCGACTGAACTGGCAAACATGTACAAATATGCACAGTTTCAGTCGACTAAATTTTCTGCACAGTCGACTGAAAATTTTCCAGAAAGATTCCTACTATAATTTCAGTCGACTGAAATTCCTGCACAGTCGACTGAATTTGAACCTGCGAATTTTGCATGAAAGGACACCTTCTTCTTCCCAAAAGTTGCAACCATTCCTCAATAGAAATGGAAGCTTCTCTTATCTACAACCCTTGGCAATACATGCATCCTTTTTACAACTATAAATACATGATTCAAACATCATTCAAATCATCGAATTCTCTTACTCTAATCTATCTATTTCTTGATCATATTTTCTAAACATTATCAAAGCAATCACTACTCTCTTTGCTTGAATCACTGTTTATATTTAATATATTTGATTCATAGCAAATTCATAATTCCTTAATCTTCACAAACATATTTCATATTCTTGAGGATAAGATTATAGGAACATTGTACTACATTAGACTCATTCGTGTTATAAAGAACACAACTAGTCAAAACTTGTTTAGCATTGAGGTTTGAAGTCCTCTTAGGTAGTTTGAGGCAAAGAAATCCCGTTCGGTTGTTCGGGTAAGTTGTAAACCTATTCCTCCGGGTTAAGAGAGGGTTTTGTAGTTAGTGAATACCTAAGTGAAGCTTAGGGACTGGACGTAGGATAAGTGATCCGAACCAGTATAAAATCTTGGTGCGATTTTTACTTACCATATATACATTAACCATATAGTTATTCCATATTACACGATCCTATCAATTACCCCCGACTTTCACTTCTGAGTATAGTTCAAAAAAAATTATGCATTATTTAAAATATGCAAGCTTGTTCTCACATGTTGAACCTTTTTATTTTAAGCCTGAACAAAGAGGAGAGATTGGATTCAGTCTATTTCGCATGTGGTATAAGCCATATTCAGATTCAATAGCAGATAAAGGAGCAGCGCTGACGGCGATGGAATTTGTGCATGGATGGTCAGTCCGCAATAAAGAGGTAAAGAACGCTTGTAATCATATATTTCTTAAAATTCATATTAAAATTATTGTGTGGACTTTAGGTATATGGAGCCAATAATGAATGGAGAATATCCAGCCTGTATGAGAGATTTGGTCAGAGAAAGGCTTCCGGAATTCACTAAGGAGGAATCAGAGTTGATAAAAGGATCATATGATTTGGTGAGACTTAATTACTACACATCAAGATACGCAAAAGATGAACCAAATTCTACGCCTAATCTTAGCATCAGTGGCTCCAAACTGAATTAATTATGTATTGTTCAATAGTTTGAGTTGTTTTTACTTTGTAACATCTACTGTGATTCAAACAAAGCGTAAAACATGTGAAAATCAAATGCTGGTGAATATTGATTCTAATTTGAGGAAACATACACCATAGAGAAATGACCAATTCGTTTTTACTAACTATTTCATTTGTACTGCGTAGATGCACATTTTGATTCCTCTTTTGTTTCAAACTAGTCATTTATTTTCACAAAGAACAGATATGTTGTACCAGTCGGTGATTTGGTAAATACAACAACCTCTATTATTAGATCAACTATGTCAAATCTTAAGGGCCCGCTTGGTTCGAAAACGAGTTTTGTATCTTCCGTTTTCAGCTGTATGTTAAAATGCAAGAAAGATGTAAAATTGCACGAAAGTTGAAAAGGGGTGATAACAATCAATTAAGATAATGGTTTTAGCATATAAATGGAAAACAACTTTTTCTTCTTTTCCGCATTTTGAATAATACCAGAAAGTATTTTCTTCCCTCATCTCCTCCTCTTTGTTGTAATGATTAGGATTACCGTCTCTTTCTTACTCTTCCACCGCACACATCGAAAACGCAAAACTTAAAACACGTATTTTGAAGCCAAACAGGTCCAAATTTTTTAAACAACTGATCCCCTTTTACTTAATTTGATTTCTACATACTTTGCAGCAAGTTTCATGGATACACATGACCCCAGATGGATTGAAAGAGTCGTTAAGTTATACAAAGAAGAAACATAACGATCCTAGGATCTGTATCACAGAAAATAGTCGGTAAACTCAAATGCAGTCACATCAGGAAGTTTCCAGATAACAAAAATTATAGCACATCCTATTATAGATAAGAGTTGCTAGTATGCTAGACTGAATAAGAAATAACAAAAAAATAGATTGCTCACTTGTATTTGAATTTTATAGGAACTGCTCATCCTGCTCAGGAACATATGTTATTAAAGGAAGAAGCAACCTCAGATATACAGAGGGTTGATTACATGACTCATCATCTTGCTTACTACTAGCTGCTATAGAGTAATTTAATGCTGCATGCACGACTTTAACCAAATAAAAAAGAACATTTTACCACAAAATATATCCATCTCAAGATAAAAGCAATGATTTGGGATAAAAAGAGAAGGGTTACTTATGTTAATATTATCTTATATGCAGGGAGGGGGTTAAAGTGGAAGGATACTTTGCATGGTCATTGACCGATAACTTTGAGGGGAACAAAGGATACGGCGAACGGCGAACGGTTTGGGCTTAACTACATCAACTACAAAAATGATCCCGCAAAAATCCCAAAAAATCGATCGGTTGGTACAATGCATTTCTTGAATCATAAATTCTGAAGCAGCTTGTATTGATGATCGCCATTTATATAGTATGGTTGTATTTTCCATTTTCAATTTTATGCATCTTCTCGTAAATGCCAATGTGTCCTATATTCCTATATTATAAGAAAGCAATTAATTTCCATTTCGGATAAGAGAACAATTAAATTATCTTCTTGTATTTTTAGTTTACTGAAAATATTCTAGTTTATAACCGATTATCTCATGTTTCAATTGAATTCCTTTTGTGATAAAACTTACCAAAAAAAGAGGGAAATGAATATAAATAACAGATATATGATCACTTTTTATGACTTTATGTAATGAAAATTAACCTCAGTATGAAAGAAAAAATGAATAGTAACGTAAAGATAATAACTTGAATGAGAACTTTAAGTTACAAGGACTTTAATGTAATATGATTGAAGAGAAACAAGAAAATAAATTTTGTATACCTTTCTATCGTTTAATACACACACACACACACACACAATATGTGTGTGTATGTGTATATGTGTGTGTTAGTGTGTGCACACACACATGTATGTGGATATTGATTACAAAAAATTTAGTTAAGTATTTATTAAAAGAAATTTTGAATTCAATATCTCATGTTTCACGCATTTGACCAGGTAAATAGTTCATAGATTTAATTTCAAATATTCATTGAGATTGTGATAAACAAATTATCTGAAACTAAAAGCGTGAAGCAATCGATCAATATATTTCATGCATAATAAAACTTTGTAACAAATATCAAAATGTTCATTTATAATGAAAGCATAACACATTGAAAATTTAATAGACTAACTAATAGATAATACGCACATGTGTTTTTTATTTTCATAAAATTTTGATTTTTGAAGAAAAGCTATGTGTTGAAAATAAATTAATTTTAGAGAATTAGAAGGTTAAATTGTTAAATAATATCAATATAATCGAAAGCAGTAAATGAAAAAAAAATAACAAGTGAAAAGGTTGTAATTATTTTTAGACAACGGTGTTATTGGGAATATGCTACAAAAAGCAATCAGCATTTCAAAAAAGAAAAAAATTTATGGCTGAATCATTTTAGTGAATGGAAGTGATCAATCAAAATCACTTTTCTAAAACAAACGGTTTGTATACCGCTGATCACTTATTCCAATCAGCATTCAAACTTTTTTCACCCAATCAAACGAAGTCACGATTTCTTATGTAAAACCTGAAGTTTAATAGTTTTTTTTATTGAACCTAAGTTTTGGTTTGGGATTATTTCGGTCGCTGCTAAACCGAAACGAAACAACAAGAATCTCGGTGTTTCAGTCGAACCCACAAACTTTAATATCGAGTTTGAATTTCAAATTCAAAAGGTAAAAAGGTACAAATAAAAATAAAGCAAGAATCGGGAGTCTTAGTTGAGAAAACATTGCATCAAAATTATTCGAAGCTGTCAATTTTAAAATGGATGGTGGATATTTGCTTTTTAATAATTTAGAATTAGTTAAATCAATTGGTTCAACCCCACAATGATTTTAGAATAATATCAATAATCATTTCGATAAATTCCCTCTTATATGAATAAGACCTGATTAAGTTTATTGTTTTATTGTCGATGATTCACGTTATCTTTGATTGGATGGTGCCATAGTTATGAAAGATGCACTACAGCGGACGCCATGGCACAAGGCGCAGCGTTTGCACCTTTCTTTCACATGGCGCGACGCACATGAAAAGGCACGGCGAATGGAGCTTACGGCGAATAGTGCAGGCCGCAAAAACGGTGCTCCTTTTTGCAATTTTATTGTTTTTTTACTTTTTTTTCATTTATTTTTTAATTTTCACAATCCAAACTAATCTCCAACAATAGATGAATGTATTATATAATTTTTTATACAATGATACGATTAAACTTCGAACTAATCTTCTAAAAACTTGAAACGATAGACAATTGGTATCAAGATCCGCAATTTCAAACCAAACCGATCCAAACATGACTTGAATATGAAGGATCCCAGATCATGTCTAATTGACGAAAAATAACATGAAAAACTGATTCAATTCGAAAGATTAGACAAAAGAGCAAAAAAGTATACATATTTTTAGTGTTTTACCCAATTGGAGGCAAACCGATCCAATCCGATCTGAATCAAACCTTGGGTCATGTTAAAGATTTAAAATATACTGGTTAGACTCGACAAAACCCAACTCAAAAAAATCGAGACAAGCAGAGTGTGGTCCAGGTACTACCCAGTGGATCTAATTACCATCGTTGCGCAGAACAAATATTCTCGTCGCATTCTCCAAATTAATTTCAAACGAACTTCGAACTATTTGTTCTAGTTATCGTTGCACTGAATAAATAGTCCCGAATGGATGTTTTTTAGTCTTCAATGAACTTCGAACTGTCTGTTCCTATTACGGTTGCACCGAATAAATTTCAATCGACATGAGACAAACAAGGAATCTTATGAATCCGATAATGCAGATATTGACCAAGAAAATATGATAGCTGAATCAAATTTAGATTTCTAGTCTATCGGTAATATATACTATTATCTTAGGTTTTAGTTTTAAAGACTATACTTGAAAGTCTATGCTTATGATGTTATATTTGATTATGATTTTTTGCAAATTGTCAAAAAATCTTTATAACATATATGTTAAATATGAATTACAGTGGACTTTCTAAATTAATTATTATATATATTAAATTTATAAAAAAAAAATCAAAACATGCACAATAAATTAAAAAAAACACGCGCCGTACGCCATGCGCCATTAATAACTATGGATGGTGCTTTGGGTGTGTATAAAATCAAACGGATGATAGCATTATTAAGCTTAAAATATGTCACCGAGCTCTATACATCTTCATATTGGATTCTACATTGAAAGTTTCATCTAGCAAGCTATTCATTTTAACACTTAATAATCAATTTGGTTACTTCAAACAGATTTCCACTATTTATTAAAGTCAAGTGCATTATTTTACCGTAATTACAGAGATTGGTTCGTAATATAATGGAGAAACAATCTCCCAGGCTGTTGATGAGTGAAATTATATCCATATTCATTCTTAGATGCTCCATCTACCTAACCAATCGATATAAACATGTTTGTATAAATAACATCTTTAATCAACTCTAATCGTAAGAATATATATTTTGCTCTAATGAGGAACAAACAATACATAGTGATCTAGTTTGATGCTGATTATTTCATCATACAGCTTTCATCCACTTTGATTTTAATAGTGTTAGGGCTAACCTGTTTGAATAGTGGCCAATTACAAATCGTTACCGCAGCCCTTATAGCTCAGTGGTAGAGCGTCAGTCTTGTAAACTGGAGGTCCGTAGTTCGATCCTGCGTGAGGGCAAAAATCTTCTCCTTATTACTCTTCTCAATTCTCGACCGACCAACAAGGCAGTACAATGGGAATGTTGCAGCTGGGGATCCCTCTAAAATTGAGCATATTATTTTGCGGCGAATTGAAGAAATGAATTGGAATAGGGTTTCAGTTAAAGAAAGAAGATTGTATTTTTACATAAAAGCCCGGCGAATTGAAGAAATGAATTGGAATAGGGTTTCAGTCAAAGAAAGAAAAGGTATTTTTACATAAACGCCCACCATTTGCTTCCGTGATTTTATATTCTGGTGTGTTTGAAGGAAAAATAGGCGACAGAGCCTGCATTCTTCTGTTTCTGATATGACTGTAACCTGGGGCAACTCCAGCCTTTACTTGAGAGATCAAAATTTGAGCGTGTTAGTTTCACTATACATTTTGAGGAAAATTTGCTTTATAGCTACTTAATTAATAAAATAATAAATAGCACTTTTGTATTAATTGTTTTACAGGAGTCGTCTACTCCTTCTAAACATTGAGCTTTTGATAAGAACGAAAACCTTTTTACAGTTATAATATATGTAAATATAAAAGTAAATATACTTTTGTGTTTTTCTATTTACTTCCACAATATGGGATATGTTTCATCTCATATTCCAAGACTTATATATAAAGAAGCCTATGTAATTGAATCAATCAATCTTATGTAACTGATATCAGTATGAATAACATTTTCTCCTCTTTTCTAATGGCTTCTTATCTTCTTTTTAGTTATAACACGTTATCAGCACGATCTCTAAATAAATGGAAAATTTCAGATCTGATTATAAATCTTCAAAACGGTAGGCTATTTCTGATCTGATTAATCAAATCTTTCGGATCTCATTCTATTAATTTTATTTCTTTCAGATCTCATTGTATCATTGATCTAATTATTTAGATTTGATTCTATTTGTACATCTTATTTTTTGTCCATGTATTTTAGATCTCATTTTGTTGCAGGTCTTATATATTTTTTTCTAATTTTTCAGATCTCTTGTGGATCTTAATATCATGTTCAAATGACATATTTTTTAGATATGTAGATTTTAATCAGTGGATCTCTTATTAACTTTTATTAATGTATATCCATTTTTTGTGATAAATTTGAATTTGATCTGAATTGTTCTCTCTCTGATGGCTTCTGCTTTCTTTATTTTATAACACTTACTTCTATTGTTTTGTTTTCTTCGAAATAAGTTAATATTATTCAATTTTTTCATAAGGTAAGAAGACAAACTAATCAATGTATCTAACCCGTTCCTGTCCGTTCCATGCCGACTAAGTATAAGTCAGCTCGCAAAACAACCACGGCTAAATCGACTAAGTTTTTATGTATGATGATAATCTGAATCTAACCCTGACCCGTGTCAGATCTTCTACTCAACTGCAGGTCTAAACCTTCTGTCGATGGAGCCCCCACGCCCAGCAGCCGTAGGATCAGCTCATCAGTCAAGACAAGGAGCAAGCCTAGCTCGATCCATCTCTCATTGGTCGACCGACTCTTTCTGACCCATTTACAACCCATCTATAGACCAACCCGCTTACTCAACCATCTCTCTCTTTCAGCTGTCTTCCAGTCAGCATAGCTTGAGACCATCTCAAGCTTGACCCGTCATCAATCCAGCTCTAGTATCGGCACCTGAGACCTACACTCCGTCTCGTCTAACCCGGCTCGGCATGCCCTTTGCTCTCACCAGTTCTTCATCCTCCATATGGTCTCAGCAACCAGCTCTGCGCCATCCCACTATGTAGGCACGCGGGACCAAAACGACAAGAGGTACAACTAAATGTACACGTTTCCAACAATAAACATGTTCCTTTTTCTACAAGTATAGTGCAAGTATAAGCACATTTATTGTAAAGCATAGCAAAGCACACCTCTGATACAGTTATACTGTAGACCTACATCTCAGCCACACATTCATTTCTTTTGTCAATCGTCTCTCATTACGTTCATCAGCCAGATCAATGGTCAGATGCACGTCACGCCTATTTTGCAGTACGATCTTAGTCGTCTAAGCGTTAATTTTGTGACACCGCATAATTTTACGAAATTAAATAATTACGTTGAAAAGAGGTAAAATCGTAGGTTTCATATAAATGGAAAATAATAAATTTTTACAAGAGTTGAAATAAGGCTTCGGGACTTACTCCATTGCATCCGAATTGTCGTTTATAGTCAAAAAAACACATGTAACATGATGATTTTGATTAAACGGACTAGAAATTAAAAGAAGTCAAACTAGATGGATTTTTATAATATATTAATTTCGAGATTTTAGCCTAAATTAGAATTATTTCATCCTGTAAATAGAAATGAAAACCTATTCTCTGATCACACTATAGCCTAACCTCTAATCTCCATTTTCTTTTTTATCTATCTCTAAACTAAATCAATTCCAAATCCACCAAATCAAATCTAAATTAAAAGAATAAATATATGATATCGATCATTGCGAAGAAAGCTGAACAAATAAATCGAAGCTACCAAGAAATTTGGCGTTCTTAAGATGTGAAATTTTTAGAAAGCGAAGAAGGAGGAGGATTCACCTCAGATCGGAGAAGATGCATGAATAATTAATGAGTGGTATTCATCTTATTTGTGTATATATTAGTAAGATATAGCAATTCATATCTTATGGTCGTAAATCACATCATAAATGAAGTAATTGAAATATAAAAAGTGATTATATATACATATAAACATGATTCGGGTGTAGTGGGCCATAGCTAGATATTTGAAAATCTATTTTTTTAGTGAATATTAAGCTCGGGTCCTTAAAATCAAACTCAATACACGAAAATTCCTCCCCAAAAAAGTTTGCAAATTAGGTCTCTAAAATTAAGTTACTGAATAATTGCATACATCTATACAATTATTCAGTGAATAATTGTGGAAATTCCGTAATTTTTCAATGAATAATTGCGAAAATGTCTACAATTTTTGAATATAGTTGCATAAATATCTGTCATTATTCAGTAACTTAATCCTAGAGATCTAATTTACATACGTTTTTTGGCAAGGATTTTTGGTATATTTTAAAATTTAATATGAACTTTAGTCAAACTGTCACTCTTTTTATGATTGTAATCGGCAAAAATTAATCCCGCTCTATTTAAAAAGTGCAAAATATAAAAGTGTTCCAAATTGGACATATTATATATCAAAATTATAGTTCTCCACGAAGTGAATTCACTAATGGTATTCATTCGTCGATTTGATGGACAGATTGATCAGAAACAAGCTACAAGTTCGATAAACGTGGACAGTCTGTCGATCCAATGGTGAAATGGTGATGACATGATGATCGAAGGGTATAAATGTATAGACGACGTCAAGTAGTCTTCATTAAGGTCGCCGATTGACTCAGATCTATGTGTGGTGGTCGAAATTTTCCATGGAGTAGTTAGCAGCGGTAGTTTGTGAAGGGGCATCACAAGCAGAGGCAAGGGGTGCATCGGAACCGGTTTAACGCGAGGATGGCTCTAGCGAAGTCAGATCGTTGGCTAGGCTGCCCTAGCAATGGCGGTAAGGTAAAGAACATGGCGATTGAATGATTTTGGGTGATGTCAAGGTTCCTTCTATAGCTAACGCGAAAGCAAAAGAAAAAAATATTAATAATTAAACTATAAATTATGATATTGCCCCTTGGCTTTAACCCCTTATAACTCACGCGTACAACCTCTATTTCATGGGTTTTTCATGGTATTATAATCGCGGTGAGATGGGAAACGTTTTGGCATGTTGTTTTCTATGTTTTGGACTGCTTCAAAAGGATGTTTTATTTTTTGTAGATTCATTATTTGTGGATTCTACTAGGGCATTTCGGTACACGTATGAGAAAACTAGTCATCGACTATACTAGTGACATTTAGTGACGTTGAGTTGGGGTTTGATCCATTAGCTTCGCAAACGGTGGCACGATGATGAGTTTTGAACTTGATTCAAATAGTGCTGTAGACCATTAGGCGAATGTCTAGCATGGACTTGATCTAAGTAGTCACGTGCCTTTTTGGACATAAAAGTTGGGACTTTGGGCTCGCTTGTGTGTATACGTTTTTGTCATTTGAACTGGGACTTTGGGTTCAGTCATGTGCATACATTTTAGGCATACGAGCGGGGACTTTAGGCTCGGTTGTGTGCATACATTTTTTACGTACGAATTGAGACTTTGGGCTCGATCATGTGCACATGTTTTAAACATATGGGCTGAGCTTTGGGTCGGTCGTCTGCATATGTTTTTGTCATACAAGCTGGGACTTTGGGCTTGATCATGTACATATGTTTGTGGCATACGATGTGAGGCTTTAGGCTCGGCTGTTTGCATTCTTTTTTCACATACAAGCTGGGACTTTGGCCCAGTTATATGCATATATTTGCAGCGATGGCGAGTTGGGATTCTATGCTTAGTCATGTCATAGTTGTTTCGGCATATGATTAGAACTAGTAGAGATTTTAGTGAGACCTTAGCATATGATGTCACTACAGTATCATATTGTGTTTAGCAGAGTTGTTGGGTGCTGTTGACACAGGTTAAGGCGTGATTTTTTAGCATTAGAATTGTTTTAATAGCTTATTATTATCACTTATATGATGCGTTACACTCATCAGTCCCTCTCATTTTTTTATTTTTAGTTATACTATGATGGATATATAGAGCGGGCTGGTGGTGGCTTGGAGGTGTGATGGTACGACGGAGATATGCATTTATTCATCTATTAGCTATCCATTTTAGTTGTAGACATGAGATTGTCCATATTACTAGTATGCAGAGATGTTGTAGTTGGAGTTTATTTTGATATTACATTATTTTATTTGTCCGGGGTTGTATTATTAATTTTCATACTTTATTCCTTCCATTGTGAGTTCAAAAATATAAATAATGTAGATAGTTCTGTGATATGTTATATATTTTATCTATGAACGATCCATCATCTGCGAGGTCCGCAATGTTTGTGTCTCGTTATGCATAAATCGAGGCATTGTGGATAGCGGGTTATCATATGTAGTATCATAGCTTAGATTAGGAAATTCCTACTAAAGTAGGACATATGAGAGAATGTCTTTGTAACTTTATCGTTTATTATACATATACATACATACATACATACATACATACATACATACATGTATATAAATATATATATAAATATATACATATACATATATTACTCCATACACAATATATTTGACTTATAGAGGTAGTTGTTGGTCGCTTATAGAAGTAAACAACTATGAGTTGAATAAATATTGAGATTTAAATAGTTCAGGGTGGAGGATACATCAATCACATTCATTGTAATTACTCCATAGAGAATTGCTAAATAGGAGGGTTTATATGCCAAGTAGCAATAGAGTAAATGGAGAGACTAAGGATGAATTAGAAGAAGAATGGTAACCTTAAGTCCATAGTATGATGTTGATTAGGAATAATGAAGGTACTTAAGAATTTATTTTACCTAGTTGGGCTTTAAGTTGTGATCTACTTCAATTAAATTATTTAAATTAATTGAAATGCTTTTCTCAAAAAGTTAAAAATATTAATATTTTATATTTTTGGTAAAATGAAGAATCTAAAGTTTTTTTATGTTTCGAAAAATAATAATCCCTTAGCATTAGTTTAAAAAAAGGGAAATTTTAATAAGTAATTTTCCATAACTATTTTAAAAGTTTTACTTTTGTAAAGTATGAGGCATATTATTTGCACTTATATTTTAATGTACACTTGGTTTATGAGGACCCACCTTTTTGGACGGTTTAAATCGACAATAAAACATACATGTCTAACTCAAACCATTCAAAAGGGATGATTGTCAGTAAGATTTAATAAGAAAATAAGAGAAAAGAAGGAAAACAAAATACAGAATCTCGCAGCGGAATGATAAAATATAATAACCAAATAAACAGTTCATGAAGTTGTTTTACAATATACATTTGATTACACAACTTTTACAACGTAATCAGAGTACAATCAACAACAAACCAAAATGATCCTGTAGAATAATACTGATAATATAATATACCAAACTCCGCCTTCGTCCTCCATAAATAATGTCTTCAATACTGAAATGTTAAGGCTGACCCGAGCGTAATAAAAAGATAACGCACTCGAGTCGGAACTAAATGTTCTTACTAAGTTAAGTCAACAACAAGTAAATATGAGTGTAATAGCTTCACAGATGTTTACAAGATTTTTCATCTCTTATCCAGCATACAACGTGAGTACAATAACTTAAGAGACGTTATGGAAGTTTCCATCTCCTAAGGATCCATCAAACTATCTATATGTAGTAAAATACGCTATATATGTAGTGTCTATCAGTAAACTAAAAATATTAAAATAGCATTAAGGCTTTACATTGATCCCCCTTAACACATTTTAAGCAGGTTGTCTATAAAGGTCCTGTAACACAACCACTAACGTTGGTAGTCAGTGAGTCCCTTATAGGTACCATATTAAAACAAAATCATAGTGGTCGCAAATAAGGATAAAGAGTATGACAAGGCACGTGAGGCAATGCCCAAGGTAGGATACTACCATTTTGCGTTTCCTGACTGGTGGTAACCCCTAATGGCCCACCATGAACATCCATCCCACAATCAAATTAAGGTGCACCGATAAAGTCAAAATCAGTATAGTAATATGAAGAACAGATTTCGCTAGAGCTAGCTAGCCTCATTGGTCGGGTATGGCTCCTATTTTAGTCATTTCAAATTGATACAAGTATCGGTGTCATCCATCATCATTCTCTTTCTTCAAATCCAGCAAACTCCTCCAATTCAACTACTTCATTCTAGATAACATCCACTATGTAAACAGTTGTTAAAGTGGTCCAATATTGACAGATAGTATGCCAATAAGAGGCCCAGTCTCTTTAACAACCAAACATCATTTTTCACACCGGTTGGTTCTTTTACATTCCGAAAACGATTCATATTTCATATAAAAATATCATATTCACTTCAAAAATATCACTTCATTTCAAAATACCATATTTACTCAAAATATGTCATTTTCATTTGAAAATATCATTTCAAATTCCAACTTAGGCTATAACCTCAATTAACCACATTTGCATTTAAATAAACGATTTAAATATAAAAATTCCAACTTTGCACGGTTTGAATTTCTAGAAAATAGTACGAATAGTTTTAAATAGTTTAAATAGTTAAAGATTTAAAGTAGTTTGATATAAAATGGTTTGAGTATTGATAGTAGTTTACATAGTAAAATAGTTTGGAAAAGTCTAAATAATTTGAATATTAAAAAATAGATTTTAAACAATTTATATTAAAATAGTTTATTTTGAAAATAATATCAAATTAAACCGTTTCCTTCCATTTCAACAAATCTGGACCCATGTCCAAATTTCAAATCAACAAAACTCAATTTCCAATCTTTTAGTTCAGTTGACTCAATTTCGATTTAGTTTCAAATCAACTTGGTTTCAACTTCAATTTTCGAAACATTCATTTTTAATTTCAAATTTGATTTAACAATTAAATTTAATGATTTAAAATTCCAATTCAATTCTTATTTTAAACCATTTCAATTCATATCGATTTCAAGTCCAATTTCAATTTACTGATGTAATGATCCGGATTTTCCGTTATTTGATTTCTAATATTTAAATGGTTTTAATATTGGATTTGAAATATAAATTGATTTTTGAATATAAAGATTTTGGTTAGGATTTTAGGATGAATTTAAATTTCATATATAACGATTTATCGTAGTACGAAAATGGTAAATAATTGAAATTTGAGTTGAGTATGAATTAAAATGATTTCTAATATTGATATAAATTTTATTTGAATTAGCATTGAGTTAATAAGCTTTTAAAACTGAAATTCTAAGTGGTTTCGTTAAATTTTGAAATAGTCGATTTAATCGACGCGTTAAAATAGCGGTCTGGAGCACAATCTCGGATTCGACGAAACCAGTTCTATTGGATCTATAATAGTGCATTATTATCGGATTTCAAACTTTATAGTGTTTGAAGTTTCCGTTTGATCATACTTGATAGAAACGCGTTGAAATTTATATTTAAAATTTAATATTTTAATTGGATTTAAAAAGCCATCTTCTCCATATGATCGAATTAGGTTTCGAAACTTGTTCCATTTCGGTTGGGATAGAGGTATAACATTAGGAACGGTAGGCGACACGCCTCGATTGTGGTTCGTAATAAAATATCTAGATATTTTGATTATTTAAATAATATATTTTTCACAGCCCAGTTCACTCAATCAGCCGACTTACCTAATCAAACCCCGACTTTCACCTTCCCTTTTTCATTTAAATGCAGAAAAAAAAAGAAAAAAAAATTGAAAATCAACTCGATATAATTAAAAAAAAGGGGGCATACGATCGATCGCGTACATCGCTATCGAATTCTCGGCTTCAAATAGAGGCGGCGGCTCACCTGAGGGTCAAGGGGTCGTGGGTGCTAGCGATGGGAGCAGCAGTGTCGCGTTCAACTGTGGCTGGGTGAAGTCGTGATGGAATGGTAAGAGCTCGATGGAGTGGGCGCTGCACTCGGCGACGATGGCAGTGAAGGGGGAACCGCCTCCGTTCGAGTAGCTGGGTCGCATATTGTTCTCGCACATATGCGCGTGTGTTCAGGTGAGGGGTGGCGCACGTGGTGGCAGCATGGTAGTGGTCGCGTGAAGTTTTATGGAGGAACGACATGGGATGGCTGAAGTTCTGCCGCTCAAATTTTATAGAGGAGGAGCGGGAATATGATTTTGGGAAGAATTAATTTGCGAATGAACAACCTAGTAAATGAAATTATCAAAAGATTATGCTGTCTCTCCAAAAACTAAGTCGACATCAGGTATAAAGTGATTAGTTTTAATTAACATGTGGTTAGTTAATTATAAATTTTGTTAGCTTATGAAAATTCGTAAATTTTTCATGCGAGGTCCAAATTAATTTAACGTGCTACGTTGGATCGTTGAGACAAACATTATGCAATGGAATAAGTTTAGAATTGGAAAAATTAATGAATTCAAAGATCAAGGTGAGTAAATCTCACTCATTTGGATTACTGCTTTTAATTTTAAATGTTAAAAAGAATTAATTATGGGATGATTGACGAAATTAAAAATTGTTATCAGTTGGATGTTATTTTATACAGTAGTATATATATTAGTAGTTGAATATATTCTTACCGTTGGAGTGTATGAGATACTATGAACCCCGCATAATAGCGGATGATCCTATATTGCTGCGATATCTCGGCTCGAAGCGGGATTGGTATTTTATGTTATATAAAATCTGTGGATGCAGGAAAACAGGTTGGAGGAATCCAATTGGATGCCTCAAATATTGATTGTTTTTCATATATAGTGATATATGATGAAATTGGATAATCTGTTGTGGATGGTTGTGTGATTTAATTGATTGGATGTTATAGTAGCACCAGCCCTAATTTTGGTATTATAAATACCATAAATAATATTTTTGAATTAAAAAGGAATTCAAAGGCGATTTTGAAAGTGAAATATTTATATTGAATTTTGGATTAATTAAAAAGGAACAGATTTGGATAAAATAAATGATTTGACTTAAAATTTGTATTTAACTATTTCATGTTATATTTTAAATAGAGATTTTGAAATATTGTATAGAAGGATTTTTAAATAATAAATCTTAAGTGATATTTGTTCAAAGGTAAAAAGGGTTTTAAAAATCGATATTTCAATAGATTGAGAAATAAGGGAAGTTTATAAAGGGCTATATTTCTAAATGGAATTGTTAATACAAACCTGTTATTAATGGAGAAAAAAGCTGGAAATGAGCGTATGAATTTATAAATGATGTTTATAAATAAAATGAAATGATTATCTTTTGGTAAAAGGGAAACATAAATTCACAGGTTGAATTTATAATGAGAGGTGAGAATCAGTTATTGAAAGAAACAGCGGATTCTATTTTTGAAATGTGAGAATGGTTATAAAAATTGAAAATGTAATCGATTTACAATAAATTGAGAGGGATTTATAGATTAAAATTGGTTATATTGGAATTTTAAATATATATTTTCATTTAGAAGTTACGTTTTGTTTTAAAAAGGGAATTTTTATTTATTAAACTATGTAATTTAAATTTTTTTAGTATTTAAATATTTCCTAAAACTGTTTATTTAAATATTTAATATTAGTTGAAAAGAATTTAAATTTTTATAATAAGCTTTGTAAATAAATCGATTTTATTTAAAAAGGAATTGGGAATGAGCTATCGATGTTCATTTAAAGGTGTTTGATATTTTAAATAATTACTTAAATATGTTTTAAAAATAAATTATTCTTTAAAAATACTTTTTATTTTATATATAGGATTTAAAGGTAAGTGTTGGAATATATTTATAAATCTTTTTGAGATTTGTAAACCAGATTTATTGTATGGGTGGAATTTGACAAGAGAAATCTTATAAAGGAATTCTGAAAAATTAGGGGAATTTCTAAAATGCTAGATACAGGAACTTCGAAAGTGTATCTGAATTCATAAAAAGAAGTTAAAGATTTATAGTTGGATCATAATTAAGTATAAACGAGTTTGTTGGAAATTATAGAAAGGGATTAATTAAGTTTCGGAGATTTATGAGATAAGTTATGAAATATTTCCTAAGTTTGATATAAAAATGATCTTTGAAAATATGTTTATAAGTATTTTCTGAAAAGAGGTTTTTGGAAATATTTTAAGTGTGGAACGAATGGTATAGAAATATTTTTCTAAGTGTTATAAATTAAATTCGAAAATATCTCTAAGTGTCGTTATGGGTTGAAATATCATGTTATGGATTTAAGAAATTGAAATGGTTTTCTAATACTGAATTGAAAGAGATTTGAATATATATATATAATATATATATATATATATTAGTAAAGATATTTTGAAAATTTATAATATGGCCTAGTGACTACTTTGGCGTGTAATTTGGTAGTTAAATAACTGACTATCAAATCTGACCAAATTCGTTAATCGTTTCGAAGAGACTGAGATCAGATTTAATTATCCAAAAACCACTTCGATTCGATTTGAGCGTTGTGAATTGTGATATCATAATGATAATAAAGATGGTGGTCTTTGAAGAGAATAGTTTGTCCAGACCCAGGGCAACTTATAAGGATAAATGCTATCATTGCATCATTGCCTAAAAAGCAATGTTAGCATTCCAAGTGGGATTGTTGTTCAAAAAGGTAAATGTAGCCTCAAGCCTCATCAACCAAGAATTGACTAAAACAGGGCATGCAGCAGGGCTAAGTGGGTCGCTCCCATTAGGATATGTCATCTTCTTTCTACATACCCTACATCTACGTATTTATGGATTGGTTGTGCATGAGATCTCAAAAAGTTCGGAAGACCGAGATGATGACATATTCGGTACTACTAGTCAAGTGCTAGGCCGGTTCTGTGTGGTAGGGTACAAGATGTTCTTGTCAGACCCGGGTGCATTGATCTAGAGATGCACTCATCAAAGGTAGTTCCTTACCTAGTCATAGTATGGAATCGATTCTCCAATACGAGCCTTTATGGTTTTGATTGTAGAGCGTAGTATGCTGCAATTTAATTAATGTAATAATTTCGGCTATTTAAATAAGTATCTGTACTTAAAAACTATTATAATATCACAGGATTTTTATATAAAAATGGTTTGGTTATCGTAAGGTAAAAAACCTCCATGTTTATGTATGGCGTGGTCTTATGAGACACCTTCGTTTCAAAAGATTTTTGAAGTATAGTTAAATTCAAATTAGGTGTGTTTTCTCACATTGGTTTTCCAGACCGACTCAGGTATTTTTTTATTATAATACTCAGGTCAGACCGAGTATTACAGATTCAGATACGATGCTTTGGAGCTCAAGGGACGAACTGGAGAAGTTTCAGACGTATACCACGTATTTGATTATATTCCGCTGTGTGTATCCTGTATATTCAGCACTTGTGAGAACAAGTCATAGTAATTGTCCATATTGTTGTACTCTGATATATCATTTCAACCTATTTCTTAACTTATTCGAAATAATTCAACTGAAAATTTATAGGATGTCAAATAAATAATGGGATAATAACAAGGATATATCAAAATAAATAGCAACCATAAATCCAACATAACAATCAATAGACATCCAATTGCAATCAACATCCAAATCAACCAATATAACATAACAGTTGCTACTTGTCAATTTTCAGTATTTAAGTAGCAATTAAATTCAATATTAATTCAAATATTAATTTAATTCAGTGTAAAATTCAAATTAATGCGAATGTCAATTTAAACAACCAAATAGCAACAAATAAAATTCTTATCACTTCGTAAATTTAATTCAATTAACATAATAAAATTTAGTGCTGCATGAGTGGGTTAAATCACTCAAGTTTGGTTTATGCTGATTAAAATCCAAATAAGACCCAAAATTTTAATAGTCTTCAAATTTAACCAAACCGGTTTCATGTTGTCCAGAATGTCAATACGAACCCAACGGAAGAAACCACGTGCGAATCCGATTTCGTATGCAAAAGTAATAAGAGTTAGAAGGTTGAAATTTAAAATTTAATTGAAATAAATTCAGGGGTAGAAACGTAAATCTCCTCACCTTCAAACCCTACATCGCGATCACAAGCATGCATGATACCATCTACAGCCGCCACGTACATGAGACAAATGCCGCCAATCCACGAGTCATCATCCAGATCAGACGTCGTTGCCGCTACCACCTTGGCCAGGCGCACCTCTAGGCCTCACGTGGCCAACTCCAGCCTCCCTTATGTGTTATGCCATCGTTTGCCTTCTCACGCTAATTCTGGCGAATCTAAGCACGACCTAGGCGATCCAATCTGATGGATGAAGACTGCATTGCCTCCTCTACTAGACGCAACTCCCTGATTGTCGAATGGTCGACGATCAACTATTAAAAATGGAACCCTAGCATGAACAACCGAGAATATTTCACAGTTTTTGGAAAAATGAAGCCTCCAATTGAAAAAACGAATTGTAGACGCAGATTATGTTCATTAAGAGCTTTGCGATGATATAGTATATGATAGGATTTGAGTAGTTTGGATATTTGGAGTTTGATTTGAATTCATAATTAGGGTTTATAACAACATATATATATATATATATATATATATATATATATATATATATATGGATAAGAGTGGATGGAACGGATCGAATAGGGTCGAAGCGATAACAAAGACTCGAAAAGCCCATTTCATTCCCAAAACGAAAATAGGTCATCCTATATGTCGAAATATAGATTTTCAATATTTTTAAACCCAGTGAAACTAATTTCAAACCCTAATTCTATTCGATAATAGGTTCCCAAAATGAAAAGCGGAACAACATGATGTAGTGGTATAAATATAATAAATAATAATAGTAAAAAAACTTTGTCTTCATCCTCCAGAGAGCAGTCTTCGATAAACTGAAAAGCTCGAGTCAGAATTAAAAGATCTTATGTAAGTTAAACCAACAATAAATAAATATGAGTGTAACTGTGTTAGAGATGTTTACTGGGTTTGACATCTCCCATCCAGTGTCTAACGTGAGTGCAATAACTTAAGAGATGTTCGGGATTCTAATCTCCTTCGGATCCATTAAACTAGCTACTATATAGTAAAATACGCTTTTATAATAGTGTCTACAGTAAATAAAGTATTAAAACAGCGTTAAGGCGTTACCCATATCCGGCTTAACACATTTTATATAATGTCGTAGTCTATACAGATACTGTAAACTCCACCCGTAAGTCGGCTATCAAGGAGACTCTATAGGTACGACACAAAACAAACTCGTAGCGCGATAGGGCATGTGAACACGGCACTCGAGGCAATGTCAGAGTAGATATACCAGTTGCGGATCCGGACTGGTGGTAACGCATAGCAGCTACTACCTCCCACCTCGGAACACACTCTCATAATCAAAATCGAGGGGTGGCCACCAAATCATCACAAAGTCATAATATGATATCGATGAAATGTGTCCGATTGGAGGTGCGACCTCACTTGGTCCGGCGTGGCTCCTATTTTAGTCACATCTAAGCTGACTCATGGGAGACAGGGTCACATAAATACCTCATACAGAATCGTTCGTCAAACCATTGTACTTCATTTCTGGAATCTCCTCCACGTACACAGTTGTTAAAGTGGCTTTCGTTATTGGCAGAGTGTATGACAATATTCGATCCCGGTCTCTTTAACAACCAAATGCTTATTTCACACCAATGGTTCTTTTAAATTTCAAAAGTCAATTCACAATTGATATCAAAATATCATATTCTCAAACCATATCATTTCGAAATCACATTTACTCCCGGAATTATATCACATTTGAAATCACATCACTTTTGAATTCATATTTCCAAAATAGATTAAATCCTCATTTAAAATGATCATATTCCTCAAATATGTCATTTAAATCCCTACTTATATTGTAACATCATTTGACCGTATTCTACATAAAAATCAAGGATTTAAATATAAACATTTCCACTTTACACCATCTGCAATTTAGAAAATAATTTAGATAGTTATGTATAGTTTAATCAGTTTAACATAGTCTTAAATAGATATAAATTAGGTTAAATAAATTTAAAATAGATTAGATAAATTTAAAGTACTTTAAATAGATTTAAAATACATTAGCTAAATTTAAATATATTGAAAAATTAAAATAGATTAAATAGTTTAAAATAAATTAAAAATAAATTAAATTTTTTAATATAGTTTAATAAAGTTTAATAAAGTTCAAATGGTTAAAAATAGATTAAAATATATTAAAATAGATTAAATAAATTAATATAGATTAAGATAGATTAAATAGGTTAATTAGTTTAAAATAGGTTAAATTAGATTAAAATAAATTAAATAGTTTAAATCGATTAAGTTGGTTTAAAATAGATTAACTTATTTTAATAGTTGAAAATCTTAAAATTAGAATTTAAAAGAACATTTGCAGTTTATATCGAGATAATAAATTTTGAAATTAACATTATATTTAGCCATTTCTTCCATTTTAACATTTCAATAACTTAATCTCGATAAATGTCGTTTATACTTGAAATTCAACTTCAAATTTTCAATTGAAACCAATTCCAATTTCAACATTTAAAGCTTGGATTTCTGAAAATAATTCGGCTTGTATAAATTAAGTTTTCTTCAAAATATCATTTAACTAAATTCCAAATTTAAGGAATCATTTAATTTATCTAATCCGTTGTCTGTATATAATTCTCTACCTTATGGTCAAGTGATACAGATATTTATCATTTCAATCCGCAATTTAAAATTTTACGGGTATATATCATTTCAACCCGCAATCCCAAAATTTCAATTAAATGAAAATCGCTTGGGTTTATCATTTCAACCCATAACGATTTTTCCATATTTTATATGATCGTTCGGGTATGTATCATTTCAACCCATAAGGAAATTGCGGTGTAATAACAATATAAACAATAACATACAGTCATCCAATACCAACAATCAAACATCCATCACAATCATCATCCAAATCAACCAATAAATATCAATAGATAACTGATTATCATTAATAGGTATTAAATTGGCAATTAAATTCAATATTAAATTAAACGATGATTAAATGCAATAAAAGTCAAATTTAACAAGAATGACTATTTAAACATACCAAACATCAACCAATTAATTTCCAATCACATCATAATTTTAATTTAACTAACATAAGATAATTTAGTAACCGTGAGTGGATTAAAACACTCATCGTTGATTTGTAGTCGATTTAAACCCAATAAAAGCTGAAAATTCCAATAGAAGAAATCGCGCATGAATCAAAGTTTATATGCAAAAGATATTCATGTTACAAGAAATATTATTAAAATAATAATTGGTACACGTTTAAATAAAAAAATTGTAATATTTACATTTTTCTCAAGATAAGGCTTCAAGCAAAGATGGAAAAACAAACTAAGATGAGAGCTGAACATGTAGGAAAAATGAAAAGGAAAAATAAAAATGAAATGAAACTCATGTTTAATAAAAAAAAGCTTTTGAATTTGCAAGTTCGCATCAAAATGATTTGGGGAAATGAAGATTTGAAATAGAGATCTTAACATAGGAAATGAAGCGGTGACAAGAAAATGAAGGAACAATTTAAAAAAGTGAACAATTTGTTGATGAGATTATAACTTCAGCAAAGAATAATTTGAACTAAATGAATATGAGGTGTCAAGAGAAACAAAACATAAAAGAAGAAATAAAGTGGCAGGTTATTTAGGTGGAGGGAGAAAAATGAATATCACGTTTCTAAAATGAAGCCTTTAGGAAATATAGGCTACCAAAATAAGAACAAAATATGAGGTTATGGAAGAAGACCACAGAAACCAAAATGAAAAGAAATGAAGTGGCTGTAGGAATATGAAATGAGATGAAAAAACAATAAACTCACAATTTTTTTCAATAGGAATTGGAGGTTGGACATGGTGTAAAAAGGTGAAGAAAGGTTAAAAAAAAAAATATATGTATACATATAAAATGAAACTCACGTTTGAGAAGATGTAGTTTTAGGAAAAAAATGAAGAAAATAAACGAAAATGAAGAAACAACAAAAATGACGAAAGAAATGTGGTATGTATTAAATAATGATGAAGGAATGTACAGACCAAATGTACACTACCAATGAACCTATGAAATTCAATTTTTAAACTTATATATCCTCTTTATTACTTCCCTTAACTTCCATAAACTCACAGTTACACCAATTTAATTTTATGTTAACACACGATAAATAAAAATAAATTCTCTACACCAATTTGTGTAATAAATTAAGGCAATATACAACATTAAGAACCTTTCATTTCTCTCTTTGTGATTAGATTGGGAATTTAAACAAACATGTTAACGTTTTGATTAAACATTTTACTAGGAATGCATTAATATATATTAAACAAATATGACATCATAAATTAGGTAATATAAACATGTGCATAATACACACACACATCTTTATCTCCACTTATCGTTTACATTCATAAATAAAAGGTATGTTACTAATCCACATAAGGAGGCAATGAACGTAAGAGTAAATTAGAAGAGCGAAGATGGAAAGACAAATTACGTTGCAATTAAAATCCAATTAAATCTAAATGAAAAGGAAATAGTCAAGTGTCAATCTATTTTACCCTTTTATAATCTCCTATTAACATTTAATTTAAAACTATATGAGATTTCAAACCTAAATAATCCTTTTTTTATATAATTGGATTTGAAACATAAATTTATATTTTGGTACAAACATATATGCAGTAAACCAACTAAAATTTGAAACGTGAACTGGATTAATTGGAAATAAATCATCCGAATTAAATTTATTTCAATGTACGTCTACAATTAAAGTCTTCTCTCTTTTTAATTAAAAGGTTCTAATCACATTAATTGCCATTGATTTCTAAGTTAAATTTTAAAAGAGAAATGAGACGATTCAATTCCCTTTTATAGTAATTTAATATATTGTGTTGTATACAAACCAAAAGTTATAATTAACATTTGTTTATATCTTATTACACTAATATTTTACAGTTATCATCTTAATTTTTCTTTAACGCAATATTTTATTTCATTTAATCGCAATAAATCCAATTATTAAAACTTAAATTCCAATAAATTGATCTAACTTGATTTCAATCTTTTATTCAGTCAATCATTATTCTATGGACACAGTTAACATTAGTTTATATCTTATTACATTGGTATTCTACAATTATCATCTTTTATTTATATTAACTGCAATATTTGATTACATTTATTGCAATTTATTTCCAATTTGATTTCAACAAGTTAAACAAATAGGTAACAAATAACAATTGTCACCTTTAACTTAATTTAATCATATTTATAAGTTGATTGTCCACATAAATATTATAATTATTTACACAACACTGATTTTTTTAATCTAATTACAATTAATTGCATACTTTTTCACAAATTAATACAACATTAAATTTATTTCCTCATTTACAATGTATAACCAATTATAACTCTCAATTATTAATTGGAATTACATAGAATGTAATTATCAATTAACTTGAATTAATACTATTCCATTTTATTTTAGTCGTTTTCTTATTATTAAATCTTAAATTTTCAATTTTCCTCACATCAACAAATCATAAATCTTATCAAATTAACTATTTTTAATTATCGAAAATTACGGGTCGTTACACTCCTTAATGGCAAAAATTTACAATTACTCAGTAAAGAGCGAGATGGAGAAGGAGAAGGGTGTTTATAGGAAACGATGTCGATCTGAATCGCTAGATTAAATAGGCGGGAGACCACCTGACTGTTTAAGTGTGACGAGAACGGATTTTGCCAGCTCGAAAATCGACATCCATACTTCATATCGTATTCGAATGCCATAGATTCGACCGTTCAAATCCGATTCGCTGGAGCTTATAACAATCATTAAGTAAACAACACAGCGGAATAAAACGAATAATACATTGATATACAGCTTTGATACAATATCTGAAACAACAGATGATCCAATAGATATCAGTATACATCACAGATATGATACAATAAAATAGCAGCGGAAAAGAAAAAGATAACACCAGCAGCGCAACAAATAACTCTAAGATAGTCTTCAAGGAAGAACTCCAAAAATAACTGCAACTCCATTTCCAAGAACCAATCCAGCAATAGCTCGAACTCCCAATAACGATGCACCAAGACGGGCAAGACTGGTGTGATCCAAAGACTGAACTAACTCCAGATAATCTACTAAACCTGACTATCTGAAAAAACCCAACTCTAGACTGCTCGTGTAGAAAATAATGAGCACCCAGAGTTTAGGAAAGAAACAATAAACTCCGGATCAGTCGTAGGACTGGTGTGAGCAACAAAAACAGTTTATCTTTTAAAACATTCAACAAAAGATTTTCAAAGTCAATTCGCAATGCTTTTTAAAAATGAGACTACCATAAGGCCTCCCGCACACACAAACAATGCAAACGCAGAATCGGAGGAGATTTCTCCTTATGATAGTCAAAGATGCTTGATACGCATTAAAAAAAACATTTGATATTATTACTAGTGCATAGTGTAGGAAAAATTCATTTCGAAAATAAAGATATAAATCTTAGCCAGCATAGGCATTCCGCACTTATGCTTACTATAGCTACCATGTTCAATAGCAGGTTACCGCCACATTCCATGGCAGGTTATACAACTAAAACCGTACAAGATCGTATTGTTTCTTTGGATTTCCAACAAATGGTCAGGCCAAGGAACTTCCCATTGCCACATGAGAACGCCTCTGGAAGGACGTCCCCAAGAACCTAACCGGATCTCTGCCAACACAAGGCCGGGTTACCCCTAACTGGGTAAGTACTGACACGAGTATGCCATCCCCCAGTCCTTTGGGACCTTTATCCGAGCGCTCGTAATCAACATCACACAATCATAAATAAAGTGTTTCAACATGAGTAAGTATCTGGGCTCCATACCATGATACCACCCTTTTCCAGAAGGAAATGCACATACCCTAAAGGGAGCTACCCCTCATAACCTTGCCGCATCTTTCCTGTTTTGACCATTTTCGGGGTGTGAGGCTTGACGAAGTCACGTCCACAAAGCCACGCTTTATACAAAAGCTGTGCTTTGGGTCAACAAATGATCATAGAAATGATCACAAAGATAAACGATCAAACAAATGATCTTATCACAAATGATCAACATAATGATCATTTCACAGCAACACTCAGCATGTCACATTATCAAATTGGGAATATATCACTGATAACCATCAACTACATAATCTCTGAGCTCGTACGTCTCAGAGAAGGGTGTTAAGCTAAGAGAATAAATTCTTCGCCACCAACAGAAATATATTTGAAAGAAATCAGCTTTATATCTCAATCTGTAATGTCAGACATAACAATCCATACAAGTCTGTTCTGGGTTCGAACAGAACCGAAGGCACTTACAAAGAAGTCCTTGCAATCCGGATATTCACAATCCCGATCGTATTTCCCATCACTTAGGAAGTCTCTATACCGGCGCGACTCAGTGCAGAGACAATCGATAGGTCATCCTATCGCTCTCGCAAATACCTGGTCTTCAACACCAGTCTTCAAATGCTATCCATAACGTCGAATCACATATTCAGAATGGGTTATACGACCCAAAGGTCCTTTCCCGGCTAACCCGAATAGTGAGCGAAAATATTTAAAACATATGGATATGGGATTTCAATTAAGTCACAACTTAATAATTCAAAACTTTCTTTCAAATGGTTTAAATCAATTACCATTTCAAATCTTTTAAACAAAAGATTTATTTCAAAAAGTTCACCTACCTTCACAAATATTCATTCCCGGATTTCAAAACAATTCCATTTCAAAAGGATTAATTCTTTTAAATCCTTAAATCAAAGATATGTTTCATAGCTTTCAAATCGTTCCCAAATATTCATTTTCAAAATTCGTTTCCGAATATCCATCTATAACTTGGAAAACTATCTTAGATTAAACTTGAAATCCCTTTTATATAATTTGAAATTCGTTTCTCCTATGAAAGCTTTTTATTATTTAGAAACAACAGTCTTATTTCGAAAAAAAACCCGATTTCATTTATACAAGTTACAATCTTTGGGTTAATTCAAATTCCCAAAAATAATACTTTAAAAATGGTTTAACTCATAATGACTAGTATAATATCGTTAATCCCTAGTTTCAAATTACAGAATTCAATTTGAATATTGAATTCAAATTTAAATTAAAGTATTTAAATTTCAACACTTAATCCAGTTATTCAAAATAAATTTCCATCTTTGAAATTCCATTTCAAAAGCTTTTCACTTCAAACCCAATCCATTTTCAAAACATTTGAATTCAAAAATTCAAATTCAAAACTATTTCAAACATCTGTGACTTAACCGATTTCCTCGTAAAATCCATAATTGTGTGTGTATGGTGTGGTCCAGGGGTTTAACACAATAGTGCAACATCATTCAATCATCACAGATTTAAAACATAGAAATATAGTTGATAAGCGGTATGAACTATAACGCTCATCTTCCATTCACAGATCACAGATATATAAAGGTCACTGATAATAAATTACAGGTCACAATACAAATCAGGATATATCACAAAGCATCACATATCATGGATATTAACAATTCGACATCCAATAAAACCCAAACATCCATAAGTAGGGTCAATTTAATTATCTGGTAAATTTAAATCAGATTAAATTTCTATGAATAATTCTTTTCACATTTATTATCAAATAAATTTCAAGTAAATGATCCTCATTAACTATTCATAATTATTTAATTACTATTCTTAAGTAATTAAACTCAATTTAATTATTGTTAATTATCATTTAATTAACCTTTAAAATCATATATTTAATCACTGATTATTTAATTAATTAAGTTCTAAACTGTAACTTAATAAATCTTAATTACTTGATTAAATAACCTTAATCATTTGTTTAAAAGACAACTCTTTATTAAATTAATGAATCTTATTTACAAATTAATTTACCTTAATTAATTTAACTCAAATCTTAATTTCTTGATAAAATAAATTAATCAATTATTCACTTGAACTAATTTAATGAGTGCATATCATTGTATCTTCACTAATTCAAATTTAAAACATTTTCTAACTAATATTTTAATTATCATCACAAAGCAAATTTAAACAATTTATATATTAAAACTTCTTTGATTTTAGAACTAGGATTCAAATTATCTTTAATTCAGATTTAAATTTAGATTTAAACTTTTAGTTTCAACTTGCTTAAATTTTTCATTTTAAAATTTCAAATCCATTTCCATTTCAAATCTCTTTAATATATTTTGAATTGCTTTTAAGTTATTAAAACAATTTAAATTTAAAACTTATTTATGTTCAATCTAAACTCTACATTCAACCTGAATTTATATTAACATTTCAATTTGAACTCAGCTTTAAAAATCTTGGTTTAAAATTTAAATTTGGTTTTAAAATTTTCAATTTAAACTGGGACAAACTCTGACCCGAGTTTACCCTGTCCCTGCTTCGAGTAAATGACTCGAATTCCTCGAGTTCGACGCGTGAATCCCCTCTGCTCTTTTCAGACAAACACACACGCAAGCACCAGAGTGCTCATGCACGTGCACTTCGCCGCTGGCGATCTTCCGGCCCCGTCACGTTGTCGAACACGTCGACAATCCTCCCCAGATCCAACTCCGACCATCATATCTGCATCACCACCATGAGATCGAAATTCGAATAAACATTTGAAACTTAGAACATTCGAACCCATACGGCCCCATCCCTGTCAACGCCAACTGCTTGACGCTCCAACCACCGTTCGCCACCAAACTCCTACCGCAGCTTCACCTACGACCCATCCACCATCCCTCCAAACCTCATCACACTCGATCAATCCCACTAGCCGCACCGATCGATTTTGCAAACTGGAATCTCTGGTTGGTAGTTGATTGAATTATTGTTGTTTGCAGTTGAAATTTTTTTTTTGTTTAAGATTTAAATGATAATTCCCTCAAGTTTTCTCAGCTTTTAAGGAACGAACTAGAAGTGAGGAAGGAAGTTGATAGAGGAGAGAGAGTGTACAGAGTGATGTCTTTATTTATAATAAGGTAATGTTACTTTGCACTATATCAGGTCATGGCTAAACATATTGTATGTACTTAGAGATGTTTTGTTTGTACTTGTTTGCTTTTACTTTATGTTTCTATACTTAAACATATACTTGCTGTCCTACTTTGTCTTCATACTTATATTCAAAACTTTGCTTTGTACATAAACACTACTGAAGGCTTTGATTTTATTGAACTTGTATTTGATTTACTACTTCAGGCTACTTGAAATATTTAATTTCCTTAGTATCGTTTAAGTGTACATATGTATAAAGTTATTATGGTTATTGTTATAAATTTTAAATTTAAGTATTTAATTCTATTTCTAACACAATTGCATATTTTGTTTTAAAGTTTTTATATATCAACATTTTGTAAGTCATTTATTTATTAAATACAAATACAATCTTCAAATTCAAATCTTAAGATAAATTTTAAATAACTTCAAAATTTATTCCAAAATTTACATTAATTATTAAGTTAAATTTGATTCAAAATTCGAGATCGTTACATTAAGTTTAATCAACAACTATCAAAATAGTCACTGAACCATTTCTGTAATGTCTCGAGAAAGTAATTGTTATCCCCAATCATATATAGACACGTATTATCAGCATTCGATGAGTGAATGAAAAGTCTGTCCTTGCTCGCAGACACAAACTTTGGGGGGGGGGGGGAGGGGAAATAATGCTAAATATTCTCACAAGTAATATGGGTCGGCCCGCATCTTAGTCTGTATCTTGGCCCGTATGGTTCAACGAGGCCTGTCAAATTTCAGATTGACCCTTTAACCCAACCCGTATAACCCTGTTTCAACAAGGCTGGGTGAAACCCATTTTCCATTATTTCTTAATTAGGTCAAGACCCAATCAGTCCGACATCAAACACATACCGACCCATATTATCAGCTAACCCTTCAAAACCCAAAATCCTCTTCTTCTCAGAATTTCACGACGACTTTTTCGACCAATTTTTTCAAAATATATACTACCTTTAAATCTATTTTCTCGATCGTGAATTTTCTTCTCTGAAACTCGTTTGATCTTAACGTAGCTCCAACCCTGAAGACGAAAATCTGTTGACAATCAAAATGGTATGAATCTTTATTTGTCAATTTCTGGATTTAAAAGATGGTTTTCTAATTTGAGTTGGGTTTGTTTCATTTCTCAAGATCTGGTTAAGCTCGCTGATTGATAGATTGCTAGACATTTTGAGTCAATAGCTGTTTGTTTCATCAGATTAACATATTTTGGGTATTTGGATTCTTCATTTTGATATTTTTCTTTCTTTTGGTCTATGGCGATCGGATAGTTGGATGGAAGGTTTAATTTTTACTGAATTTACTGTTAAGTGTTGATATTAGTTTTGACTGAAAGTTTGTTTACATTGGATCCGAATGTTTACAACAATAAGTAAATTAGGTGTTTTGATTGGGTATGCAAGCATATATTATATTGTTCATTAGATACCTTGAATGCGTATTTTCATTGTATTGTATCCAAGTATTTAAAAAATTATCGAAGGTAGTAGAATACTGTATAGTTTGGTATATGAAGTTGTTAAAAAGAGCAAAGAGGAATTTTTGAAAATTATATGTACTTTCATGGAAGTACAGGTATATTAAGTCATATCTATTTATATCAGCTAGACAATGAAGGTTTGCAATCAAGAATTTAAATGTTTGATATTTATTAATTATATAATCATAGTTTGTTTGAATTATAAAGTTGTTTTTATTTGTTTTATTCATTTATTTGCATTATTGATGTGTGATGACTACAGTATTGTGTTTTATGTTGTTTCTCACAAGGATAACATGAATATTTAATTTTTTGGTATGAAGCAAATTGAATAGTTTGGGAGTTTCTTTACTTTCTAGAAATCCTTGAAACTGGCGGGGTGTTTATATACGAAGCTTAAATATGCTCTATATTTTGCCAACGTATGAACCTATGTCAGTTTGTACAGCAAACTGAGACTTTTTCTGTGACCAAACCAAAGATTTTTGTATTGTTTTAAATGCTGTAGCAATATCTGTAAATCTTATTTATATTTTTTATGTTAATTCTTGTATTGTTAACACTTACGAACTATTTTCATACAAAGTTGTTTTAAACAAAGTTTTCTTTTTCGTACAAACACACCACAAATTTCTTTATTACAGTAGCTCTGTAAGGACCTAAAGTTCTTTAGTTTCAGTGTCATGCTTGAAAGCTATATTTTTTTACTTAAGCCTTCCGTTGTTGCTGCCAGCTCCACAATTTTTTTTGTTCTACAAATCAACATTTTTTTGAATGGAATTGAGTTGGTCATGAATGACTTCAAGGTTGTAATTTTATAGCTCTAAGTTTGATATCATCAATTGTTTTTTGCAGGTCGGATAAGAATTACCAAAAGTGAAGCTTTGAAACTTTCTTTCAACATTGGATTGAAGTTGTAAGCTTCTCCCAAATTTTGCTTTAGTTATTCAACCATAAGTACTACTATATCAGTTCACGAACACATAGCTTCAATTCTTTATGTTATCAGCGTTGTATTTATTATCTACATTTATTGCTCCTTTACATTTATTTAGTTGTTTAATTTAGTTGTTTGAGCGATCACATCTTAGAATTTAACAGTTAAGACTGTAGCATATCTTAAATTTTGAATGCCGGCTGCATATATTTATTTTATTTGGATGATGTTGTCCTTTAAAAACTTTGCCATGTAAACCATACATCTTCTTCGCTTTATTCAACACAAAAGTCAGTAACGCATGTAAATATTTTTTGTAGAATATGAATATCGGTGAACATGATAGTCAAACAAGAGATATGGTAGAATTGAAAGTTGATCTTGATTCGGTGGGTAGTTCCGTGGGAAGTAAATGAAAAAAAAATACTTATTCTGATGTTTGGAAATATTTCGAAAAGAAGGAAATTGTTAGTGGTGAAAAACGTACATGCTTTTGCAAAAAATGTAAAAGGGAATATATATATGTGGTGATAATTATGGGACAAATAATTTAAGGAGACATGTTAAAAAATGCCACGGTATAAATGTGCAAGAAATCAATAAAGGAAACTTTAGTCAAACGAAGTATAGAGATTTAATGACTAAAGCAATTATTCGGCATAATTTACCTTTTAATTTTGTGCAATATGAAAGTATTCGTGAATTGGTTTCTTTTTAAATGATGAAGTAGTACATTTATCCAGAAACACTTCACGTTCAGATGTTATAAAACTTTATGAGAATGAGAAAGTAAAACTCAAAGCTGTATTAGATTCATGTAGCGGGAGAGTGAGTATAACATTTGATTTGTGGACTTCAATCAATACGGATGGATACATAACTTTAACTGCACATTTTATTGATAATTAATGGAATTTGCAAAAAAGATTACTTAGTTTTTGTTTGTTGCCGCCTCCTCATTCTGGGTCAGCCATATTTGGAAAGACATCAAGTTTGTTGCTTAGTTAGGGAATAGTTGATAAAATATTTTCATGCACATTGGATAACGCATCTTCCAATGATATGTTTATTGAATTGTTAGGATCACATCTCAATTATAGAAGATCATTGGTTGCGGATGACGAATATTTACACGTTAGGTGCGCTGCACATATACTGAATTTGATAGTGCAAGATGGCCTGAAATCTATTACTATTTGTTTGAGCAACATACGGGAAAGCATAAAATATATTAGGGGCTCTCAATATAGAAAAAAAAAGTTTTGTAGAATGTATATCTAGTCTTTCTTTGGATAAGACTAAGAAGGGATTACGTCAAGATGTTCCCACGAGATGAAATTTCACATTTATTATGCTTAAAAGTGCAATATATTATGAGCAAGCTCTTTATCGCTTGAAACATGTGGATTCTAGTTATACTTATTGTCCATCATTTGAAGAATGGGAGAAAGCAAAGAAAATCACACGGTTTTAGGAAGTTTTCTACAATGCCACCTGCTTGTTTTCAGGAACAAATTATCCGACGGTTAATTTGTTCTTTCCATAAAATTTCATTTAACTTTAAAAAACACTATAGAGGGTGATGATTTTATGTCTTCCATGGCACGCGATATGCTTAAAACGTTTAATAAATATTGGAAAGAGTTTAGTGTGTTTCTTTCTATTGCTTGTATTTTTGATCCACGCTACAAAGTAAATTTTGTTCGATTTTCTTATGAAAGGTTATATGGAAGTAACATAGATTTGAAAAAGTAAAAAGAAAATTAGAAGAGTTGTTTTTTGAATATTTAAAGAAATTGCAAGAGGATTCGCCTATTGAAACAAATGCTACAGAAGGCACAGAATCTCCATGTTCGTTTACGGGCCCTTATTCAGAAGAACTTGAAGATATGTTGGAACAATTTGACTCTTATCAAGATTCAGAATTTACTGGCAATTCTACTAGATTAGAACTTTATTCATATCTAAATGATTGGTTGGTCGATCGCAAAATAGAGTTTGATGTACTTTCATTTTGGAAATCACAGCAATATCAATATCCTATTTTATCCCTTATGGCAAAACATATATTGTGTAACGACCCGCAAATCCGTACCCCTTAAGTCAACACTATTCTACCTAAATCAACTCAAATTGTATAGAAATACGAACCATTTGGGTTAAAGAAGAAGAGGTAGAAGAAGAAAATAGAAAACAATATCAGAATCTAACCATCGCAACGGAATAAAGTACAATAGATAATTACAGCTCTTTACATAAAAGAAAACTATATCTGTTATACATTACATTATCAGAGTGCATCAATCACAAAACACACAATTGGCAGTAATCATAACCTGCCCTCATACAACTAAGTACACATCTCAACAACACAACGGGATATATATATATATATATAACAAGTACGAAAATATGCATCGTCATCCAGCTTGTCTCCTGAGCTCCACAGCATCATATCCTGTATTCTATAATACTCGATCTATCCCGAGCATTATAGTTAAATAATACCCGAGTCAGTCTGAAAAACCAGCGTGAGAAAATCACACTCAATTGATTATTAAAGTTTCAAAAATCCTTTTGAAAACAAAAGCATCTCGTAAGACCACGCCACAAATAAACATGTCCGGTTTTTACCTTACGATAGCTAAAAGAATTTTTATAGAAATCCTCTGATATTATAATAGGGTCTATATACAAATACTTATAAAATAGCCGAAATTGTTACATTTATTAAATTTCAGCTACTAGCCCAGAGTGGGTAATACAAACAAAACTCGTACAAGGCTCGTAGGGAGAATGGATTTCCAACTAATGACTAGGCACTGGGGTACCACCTATCATAGTACGTGGCCTAGATCACAGTACCGAGGAGTACGTCCGCTCCCTTGCAACATAAAACCGGGACTACCCCTTACTGGACAATCCTGAGTGAGATCACCCCGCGGTTGGGATCAGCAACCGCCCACTAAGCCGAAATAAAAGGGACATCTAGACAGGGATGACCTCATCCTGCTTGGGTGCTACCCACCTAGCCTTGCTGCATAACCTCTGATTTTCAGTCATTCCCGGTTGATGAGGCTTGAGGCTAAGCATTACCTTTTTAGAACATATCCCTTAGACTGCCCATCGTCCACTTGACGATGTTCCGAAAGCATTCATCCATACAAGTTCGTCCGGGTTTGAACGGAACTGAAGGTACTACTCCTACTACATCCATTTTGGAAATATCCTCAGGATTAGTAGCGACTAGCCCTTGCACTTCACTTCTCCATCTTCGAATCCAAACTTGTTTCCCACGAAACGTACAAAACCGGATCGAAGTGGTTTTCGAGAAATAAATCTGGATTCCGGTCTCTTCGAAACGATCAGCGTATTTGTCCAATATTGATAGTCGGTGATTTAACTATCAATTAATATTCACAAACAACCATCAAACAATAAATAATTTCCTAAATTATTTATTAACCACAAAAATACCTTTACAAGATACATTTCCACTTTTCAAACCCTTTTTGAAAACCGTTTCAAACCATCTTTCTTTTCAGAATAAACTTCCCAAATATTTTCTATCTCCACTGAAATCACCAAGTACAAAACTAGATTTTTAAAATAATTTAAAACACTTTAATTTGAAATGTACTTTCAAACATTTAAGTTAAAAATTACTTCAATAATTTATTAAAAATACATACTATATGAATATTTGAAAATAAGGTTACCTAATAAAATATAAAACTAGATTTTCACTTTTAAAAACAAAATACTAAGTCACTTTATAAATTTTTTTTTTTGCTATAATAGATTAAAAGAAAATACTCACTTTAGAATTTAAATATTTAGAAATAATAAATTTTCCAAAAAACTTGTTTTTTAAGACAACTTTAAAACTTTTAACTTATATTTAAAAATTTACCTTCAAAACGTACTTGGTTATCCAAGGAGAATTCCAACTTCAATCACTTAAATCAATTTCCCAAATTGATTTCCAATTTATTCCATTTGAAATAAATTTCTCTACTTACTCAGTTCATTTCAAAATTCATTGATTATGGACTTATTATTGTTGCTATTATTTTCCGTTTGATTTTAAATCTTTAACCGAAGTATACAACTTTCAGCTTTTTTCCCAGTTTCTTCTTTATTCTTTTCAATAAATTTTGAATCTTAAATTTTAAATAAATGTTTTGTTCTTTTAAAATAATAATACTGAAGTTTAAAATTCATTAATCTTCTGATTTTTCAAAATTTCCCTTTTTATACTCAAGGTTTATTTATTAGAATTTTAAAGTCACTTTATTTCTTTTCCAATTCATTCTTAATTTTATTCAAATTTCTATAATTATTTTACTTACAAATTCACTTCTTTTATTTTCTTTTCAAAATCCAATTTATATATTTCTGGTAAATCATTATACCCAATTATATCCAATCGTACCATAGCATTCAATATTCCAATATAATTCATCATAGAATATCAAATAATCACAACAGAGGGTATTAAATAATTTAAATAAATGTTGAGAGATCCAGTTGGATCCCTCCAACCTATTTTCCCTGCATCCACAGTGTTAGCACAACATAAAATACCAATTCCAAAATATACCATACTATAGCACATCAGTCAATTCAACCATTCAAATAATTATTTGAATTTAATCATTTAAATTTAAATTTAAATTCAGCACGGTGAGATTGACTCGCCTTTTCTTCGTTTTAATATCACCTCAATCATGCCTTGACTTCCCTTTTTTGACCTTGCCACACATTAGATGATTTTATTCATACTTGAATTAATCCAATAATTAACTAACATTTACTTATTTATTTTAACTTATAATTCAATTTTAGATTTTTAAACCAAAATTTCTTTAACAAATTATCCTTAGTAACCCAATACTTAAATAAGTTAATTAAAATAGTTTAATCATCAACCCATTTCTTTTGAAATAACTAGTAGGATAAAATATTTATATAATTTATTGATATTTGAATTAGTCAAACAATTTATTAAATTTAACTATTAATTAGTTTTAAACTAATTCTCCTCTTTTTACTGAAAAACAACATACTGAGTTATGTACATATATGTGCTGATAATTGATAAATGGACAAATTGAATTCAAAGAATTTTAAATTTTCTTAACTAAAATAAAATTTCAATTACCTTACCGATCGGACCCGAGCACACCCACCCTGCATCCAAATTTCGATCACATCGAGTAGCCGCCGCAAGCCCTTCCATGTCGAATTCTCTTCCCACAATCTCTGTCGCCCACGTCGCAACTCCTATACATCGCCTCCTTTACACGCGTCGATGACTTGACGCCACCATCGACGAGCCCTCAGCCCTCGCGACTCCACGACTCGTGCTCGTGCTCGCGCGACACACGACTTCGATTGAAAACGATGCACGAAACAGCTCTCGACGTCGCCTCAGTCGCGAATCAGGTCGCGTGCGATTTATTTTTTTAAAAAAAATGCGAAATCGATTTTGAAGAGCTCGGCCCCCCTTTTTTTTTACTGTGGGTTTCGATTTTTTTAAAGAATGAGGCTTCGGCCAATTTGTTTAAGTGGAAATGCATTTGAAGAGAGAGGAAAAGAAGCTTGCCTTAGAAGCTAAAAGAGTGAGGCTTCCATGAAAAGGTTTGACTAAGAAAATTAAAGTTAATTTATTTTTCTATGCATTTACGGGTTGTACGATCAAACGGTAACTCCGAACGCTGCGAAAATTGATATCCGATAATAATATAATATTACAGATCCAATGGAACTGATTTCGTCGAATTCCGAGACTGTTCCTCGGAAGGCTATTTTTAAATTCAATTTGAACGATAAAATTTCAAAACCGAACAAATCACTGTTAAATTCAATTTTAAAACTTCTATTATTCTCAGCACTATCAATATAAATTTTATAAGCCTTCAAATTATATTTTAACAGGCTTAGAATTCCAGATTCAACATTTTACTCAATTTCAAATTATTTAATTCAGTAAATTTAATTATCCAATAAATAGTTATATTTGAATTCAAGTAAAGAAATTAACTTTCAACAGTTAAAATCAATTAAATATTCCAATTTCAAATGTTTCAAAATTCCGGGTCGTCACATTCCTCCCCCCTTAAAAGAATTTCGTCCCTGAAATTACTAATTAGAAAGAATAGTCCAATACCCGTTTACTTTTCCTCAAAACCAACAATTCAACATCTTACCAACGATCTTTTTATAAAAGACCCATTATCTTTCTTACTAACTTCCCAAACCTTTCCTTAGTTCCCAAATAACTTTACTTATTCAACTATTCAAATTATAATTCAAAACCAAGTTTAAAATTTTCAAAATTTCTCAAAAATTTTCTAACTCTCGAAATTTCTGAATTTTTTTGCCAGCGTCTCCTTTGCGCGGCTAGCTCGGTACAACTACAAAAGGCCTCTACGGGCTCCCAAATTTCAAAGGAAAACAAAAAGCCAAGTGGCAAGATCCAAAAACCCAATCAAATTTCACAGAAATTTAAACACATACTTTTTTGTCGAGCATTTCAAATTTATCTTTCTGAAATCAAAATCAATTCTCTTTTCTCTTTATAATACATGCATATCCTGCTTAGCGCTAATATCCAATCACAACTTTCCAAAAACATTTTATCGACTTCCTTACAAAGTGTCAATATTTATTTATTCAAATATTACTTAAAATATACTTGTAAGATCAATTTCCAATTCAAGAATTCACCATTCCTTTCTTAATTTAGTATAAGCATTTTATATGCTTCTTTATTTATTTTCACTTCACCATTTAATTTTATATCTACTTCTATTCAATTTGATTCTCCCATTTCCGTACGAATTCAATTTATCTTTAACTCTAAATATTTAAATTTTATTTTTCATTTATAACTAATTTATGTCATTATTTTAAATTGGTTCCATTTACTAATTTATTTCAATTTTCAGTTTGAATACGTTTGTCGTTAACAAATTTTTCCAAATTTTTCTAACTCCCAAAAATTTCGGAAAATTTTGGCGGAGTCTCCTTTGTACGAAGGAGCTTTTGCAATTTGACAAAAGATATAAATATATATATATCGACCCACACGGCCGAAAAACCAAAAACAGCTCATATTTCCTATTTTTATTGCGTAGGCGTACCTTATTTAGCATTTTAAGCAAACATCTTATTATTTTTAGCAACTAGCACAACCAAATCCAGCCACACGGCTCCCAGGTACCGGTACTTACTCAATTTAAACATGTAACTGCCATATATATATGAAGTTTATCAACATTTCACTTATTTTCAATAGTTAAACACATGGATTCCAAAAGAAATGCACATCAAACACTTCCCGTAAGCAATTTATATAGTTTTCATACTAATTCAACTGTTTCAATCAATTTATAAACCATTTTCATACAATTTGAATGATTCTCAATCCATTTGTATACAACTTTATTCAGTTTAAATGGTTTAAAACTCAATCGCTTACATTCAATTCATTTTTAATTTTTAACAAACCCATATTATTCCAGTTGATTTAAAAAAAATCAGTTTTATTTACTTGCAATAATTCATAGAATTTTAATTACTTCCATTTACATCAAATGACAATTTATTCTATGCAATTTGACGAGATCTATGTGAATAAATAAGTACTTATGTTTTATAACCAATTTAAATTGATTTCAACTAAATTTGTACTTAATTCTATTCCATTTTAAAATTTATTCACAATCCATATATTCTCATTTTCATTGCATTTTTAATTTGAATCCATTCACTTGCATTTCATTCCATATTTGTTTATTCCAAACTATTTTATTTGGCTCGAACACAATCCAGGCTATTTCATTTTACTAACCAAACTAGTTCATTCAAAACCCATTAACAACTTATGTTCGTCTTCATTACCAATTAAATTTCCTTTTTTATTTTAATTCATTCACGACCATTTATTTAGCTCGACCCATTCCAAGCTTGCATATTACTAACCATTCCTGAATTAATTCAAACCAAGCTTTAATTTAATGGTCTTCCATTTTTACTCGTAGTTGAGCTTCTAATTATTCTCAACTTAAGTTAATTTACTCAATTTACTCCACTTCAAACTTAAGTTCACTTCCATTTGATTCTTATTTATTCAATCCATTTATTTATTCAATATAATTAGTTTATCCACTCAATCCATTATGAATTTTCATTTCCTTAAATATTATTTATAACTCACCGAATTCTATTTCGATTTAAATTTATTTTCACCTGATTTAAATCCAACCCAATATCATTAAACTTAGTTTAAGTTGAATTCAATTCAACTCTCCTCCATGTATTCAGCTTAAGTCAATTTACTTCAATTTATTCAAATTTTATACTTAAGCTCATTTTCATTTCACAGGTAAATTTTTTTTCTCTTCTATTCAACTTAATTCTATCTCAATTAAATCTCATTTTAAATCTACAATTTCTTTTGATTAGTTATTATAAAATTTAACCTTTTAGATTCAGCTCATTCAATTGATTACAAGGCCATTTCCAATTTATACCTTCTTATTTGGATTTTATTCGCAGTACAAACCATTACTATTTTAATCCAATTTCATGTTTATTCGATACATTTCCAATTATATTTTATTTGTTAACACTTCAAGTTAAATTTTAATTAATAACTCAAGTTCTAATTCCATCATTTACTTTTAATTTACCATCCAATTTTATTGATTCACAATTCAATTTCATTCTCAATTCATTTAATTAATTGCAAGGCCACTTCCAATAATATTTTCTTCACTAATGATTCAAGTCGATTTGATTTATACCTTGAGTTTTATTTCCAAAATTCAATATTAACTCACTAATTCAGCTTCTATTTAACTACATTAGGTTCCATTTACATATTTCATTAACTAATTTTTTATCTAATTAGTTCTTCCCCTGGTTAAAATTCAATACTTGATTTTTAATCCCAAATATCACTTTATTAATTTTTCTTAGTTCAATTTATTTTATAATTCACGTTTGGATTTTTCGTTTTATTTTCCAATTCATCAAAAATATTTATTCTGGGTTTTCTATCCCACTTTTCAATTTTATAAGTCACAACTTATTATTCCACACATTTCCATTCATTCTAGGCTTTAATATATTCTTCTTTTATTTTTAACTCAAGCCTTATGCTTATTTATAACCCAAGCATATTTTTATTTCCATGGATTTCTAATTCTTTTATGAGTTATTCCAATTCATTCCATTCAATAACTCAATTGAATTCTTATTCCAATTCAATTTTATTTTAACTCGGATTTATTTACCTCAATTTGATTTCAACTTAATTCGAATACAACTGGATATTGTCTTCAGCCTATCCAATTAATTTCAATCCAGTTAAATCTTTATTCCCCAATCCAAGTTAAGTTCATTTTTTTAACCTTCACTTTAAATTTAAATTCCGACATTCAAAGCTTATATTTCCTTCCTGATTTAAAAATTATCTTAATTTATAAGCTTACAACCTATCTCATCAGGATTTTTAAACACCCGGCTTTGGTTTCAAATCATTTTGAAATCTCTAACATCGAAAATCACACTTCTCAAAAATTTAAACCAATCCTGGTTTTTATTTCCGTCAAATTGCCTTTGAAATTTCAACAACAAACAGGTTTTCCTGAACAAATCAATTTGGCAGCAATCTGTCACTTAGAAACTCGAAAATGAACATCGATGATGCTGCAGTCATCACCGAAGTTATTTTCCAGCGATTAAAGTGAATTCAATGCTATATCCCTTCCCAAAATTTATTTGAAACAATTTCCTTTTAGAAATACTTTTAAAACAATAATGCTATTATCTGTCTTTAAAATAATTCCAAATCTCTGGGGTTTTAAAGTTTCAAATTCTGTTTTAATTCAAATTTTAACTATAATGCATTTGTATAGCTTATGCTTATACAAATTCCTATTTAATTATATTTCAATTTATAATTTACGTTTATAATTCGTGTTTATAAATTTCATTCTATAATAAATTTATTTTCTTAACCTTTGGTTATGTTTTAAATTTCTAGTTAAATTTTTACTCAATAATGATAATAATTTAATATTATACTTCCTAACATCCAAGCAACCATATATTAGCTAAAATAGTTTACAAAAACTTTCTTTATATCAAAATATATTTTTGGGTAAATTTATTTCATTTACCCACATTTAAAACAATACCGTGTCAAACTGTTCTATTCAAGTGTTTAGAAACCCCTTCGATACCGTTGTCCAGACTGTGCCGACGAAGGTTCATATGCCACTCAATAAACCAACCAACACAATATAAAAATAATTTATATTCACTAACAAATACGCACTCATATCTATTAATACGCTCAAACTCATTCTAGAGTACTTCGGACTATAATTTAAATGAGTAATTTCGACCAGAGCCAAGGTTATCACCAACCTAAGCTCTGATACCAAGTGTAACGACCCGCAAATCCGTACCCCTTGAGTCAACACTATTCTACCTAAATCAACTCAAGTTGTACAGAAATACGAACCATTTGGGTTAAAGAAGAAGAGGTAGAAGAAGAAAATAGAAAACAATATCAGAATCTAACCATCGCAGCGGAATAAAGTATAATAGATAATTACAACTCTTTACATAAAAGAAAACTATATCTGCTATACATTACATTATCAGAGTGCATCAATCACAAAACACACAATTGGCAGTAATCATAACCTGCCCTCATACAACTAAGTACACATCTCAACATCACAGCGGGATATATATATATATATAACAAGTACGAAAATATGCATCGTCATCCAGCTCGTCTCCTAAGCTCCACAGCATCATATCTTGTATTCTATAATACTCGGTCTGACCCGAGCATTATAATTAAATAATACCCGAGCCAGTCTGGAAAACCAGCGTAAGAAAATCACACTCAATTGATTATTAAAGTTTCAAAAATCCTTTTGAAAAAAAAGCATCTCGTAAGACCACGCCACAAATAAACATGTCGGGTTTTTACCTTACGATAGCTAAAACAATTTTTATAGAAATCCTTTGATATTATAATAGGGTCTATATACAAATACTTATAAAATAGCCGAAATTATTACATTCATTAAATTCCAGCTACTAGCCATATAGTGGGTAATACAAACAAAACTCGTACAAGGCTCGTAGGGAGAATGGATTTCCAACTAATGACTAGGCACTGGGGTACCACCTGTCACAGTACGTGGCCTAGATCACAGTACCGAGGAGTACGTCTGCTCCCCTGCAACACAAGACCGGGACTACCCCTTACTGGATAATCCCAAGTGAGACCACCCCACGGTTGGGATCAGCAACCGCCCACTAAGTCGAAATAAAAGGGACATCTAGACAGGGATGACCTCACCCTGCTTGGGTGCTACCCACCTAGCCTTGCTGCATAACCCCTGATTTTTAGTCATTCCCGGTTGATGAGGCTTGAGGCTAAGCGTTACCTTTTTAGAACATATCCCTTAGAATGCCCATCGTCCACCTAACGATGTTCCGAAAGCATTCATCCATACAAGTCCGTCCCGGGTTCGAACGGAACCGAAGGCACTACTCCTACTACATCCATTTTGGAAATATCCTCAGGATTAGTAGCGACTAGCCCTTGCACTTCACTGCTCCATCTTCGAATCCAAACTCGTTTCCCACGAAACGTACAAACCGGATCGAAGTGGTTTTCGAGAAATAAATCTCGATCCCGGTCTCTTCGAAATGATCAACGCATTTGTCCAATATTGATAGTCGGTGATTTAACTATCAGTTAATATTCACAAACAACCATCAAACAATAAATAATTTCCCAAATTATTTATTAACCTAAAATATATCTTTACAAGATACATTTACACTTTTCAAACCCTTTTTGAAAACAGTTTCAAACCATCTTTCTTTTCAGAATAAACTTCCCAAATATTTTCTATCTCCACTAAAATCACCAAGCACAAAACTAGATTTTTAAAATAATTTAAAACACTTTACTTTGAAATGTACTTTAAAACATTTAAGTTAAAAACTACTTCAATAATTTATTAAAAATACATACTATATGAATATTTGAAAATAAGGTTACTTAAAAAATATAAAACTAGATTTTCACTTTTAAAAACAAAATACTGAGTCACTTTTTAAATAATTTTTTTTTGCTATAATAGATTAAAAAAAAATACGTACTTTAAAATTTAAATATTTAGAAATGATAAATTTTCCAAAAAACTTTCTTTTTAAAACAACTTTAAAACTTTTAACTTATATTTAAAAATTTACTTTGAAAACGTACTTGGTTATCCAGGGAGAATTCCAACTTCAATCACTTAAATCAATTTCCCAAATTGATTTCCAATTTATTCCATTTGAAATAAATTTCTTTACTTACTCAGTTCATTTCAAAATTCATTAATTATGGACTCATTACTATTGTTATTATTTTCCATTTGATTTTAAATCTTTAACCGAAATATACAACTTTCAGCTTTTTTCCCAATTTCTTTTTTATTCTTTTCAATAAATTGAATCTTAAATTTGAAATAAATGTTTTGTTCTTTTAAAATAATAATACCGAAGTTTAAAATTCATTAATCTTCTGATTTTTCAAAATTTTCTTTTCTATAGTTAAGGTTTATTTATTAGAATTTTATTTGCGCCAAAATTGGTCACAAACCCCGAATACCGTGAAAGCACCAGTGTATGAATACAAATCAATAATATTCAAACACAAATCTCAGATCTCAGCAAATATTAAACAGCAATCCAAAAGTAAAGAACAGAGACACAAGTTTTATAGTGGTTCGGCTATCTCCGGCCTACGTCCACTCCCAAGTTTTTATCCTTTTATTGATTATCCTTGATGATTACAGATGATTACAGCAGTTACAAAGTCCAAAACTCGAAATAAATAGCAGTAATGATGTTATGGAATGATTCTGGCAGCGTCCGGGCATGCTTTCCCTCTCCAAATTCTCCGACCCCTTTTCTGAATGACCAGGGGCTCATTTATAAGCGTAGGAGGCTGATATTTCTCCTAAAATCCGGGAAGACCGCTTCAGGCACGTGAGGGGGCCCACACGCCTGAAATCTAGAGGTCCGGGCCCACCTTGGGATCGATTCGAAGTAAGGTTCGAATCGATCAAGAAATCATCCAATTGAGCTGAAATTTGGTGAGAACGTTCTTCAACATGTATGTAAGCTCCTGTGAAAATTTCATAGCATTTGGATCAACGGTTTGGAAGATATGATCGATTCAAGTTCAAAGCTTCGTGTGTTCTGCCTGGTTCGAACCTATACATCGAACCCACTCCCTTCGAATCCATCCCCCTCGAATCCATCTTCTTCGAATTCATCTCCCTCGAGTCCGCCTTCTTCGAAACCATTTCCTTCGAATCCATCGCCTTGAATCCACGAAGCCGACTCCCCTTCTTCGAATCCACGAAGCCGACTCCCCTCCCCTCCTGATCGATACGAACTTCATCGATTCGAACCACCATCGATACGAACTTCACCAAGCCAAACCTATGTTGATCGATACGAACCGTATCGATTCGAACCGTCTCTGAATCATGCCTTCGATCGATGCGAACCTGATGGGTTCGAATCCGATGGATTCGAACCGAGCACCACCTTGATGGATTCGAACAACATACCTTTCCTACCTTGAATCCATCATATTTTCTTCATATGAACTCCGATTAACCTGAAATTTGAAACATAGCCTTTCCTAGTCCTTATCATCATCTCCAATCAATTTCGTCCCGATCGGAGTTCAACAAAATTTCGACGATATCGATCGTAGCTTTGATTCCAACCGATCTCCAATCCTGATATTCATAATTCCATGCCAATTCGTTGATATTCCAGTTTTGACCAAAAAATGGGATAACATTTTGCCCCCCAAAACATGCCTTGTGATAACAGGGCGTGTTTTGAATAGTTCCGAATCCAATATCCGAAGTCCATAGCCACAATGCCAGAGTATATCATCCTTGACTGCTTCGAGTCGATGCCCGATTCCAAATCCCGTAACCAAAGCCTTAGCCAATTCCATATCCATTCGAACTCGACAACCGAGTCCCAATCCATCCTTATCCAATAGCCAATGATCGAATCCAGGACCTTTCCGGGTCGATATCCGAATCCATAACCTCTCCGGGTTCTTGCCAAGCGTGATCCACACCCGACGACCATGGTCCAGTGTCCCTGGACATTGAGCTAACCTCTCCGGGTTCTTGCCAAGCGTGATCCACACCTGACGACCGTGGTCCAGTGTCCCTGGACGTTGTGCAATGCCGTGGCTTAAGTCCTAAGCCGAATCCTGGTCTCTCCGGACCCTTGTTGAGCATAGTCCACACTCAATGACCTGAAACAATATTCGATAATATGAGGCCTAAGTCCTAGGCCGAATCCTGGTCACTCCGGACCTTTGCCGAGCATAGTCCATACTCGACGACCTGAATGAGTCAATTTACCGCGTTCGGGCAAAGCGACTCACCCCTTGCCAGGCATAATCCATACCTGACGACCTTTTATCAAAAATCAGATAAAAATCCAACCAAAATCCAATCCAAAATCCAAATCCGAAAATCCAAATCAAAACCAGAAAATCAGAAAACCAAACCAGCAACCAAAACAAAATCAATCATCCGAAGGAAAAATCCAAACAAGAAAGCAAACAAAAACCTGGAGTCCAATCCGAACTCCAAAACCAAACAAGAAAACCAATTGTCCAATCCAAAACAGAAAAACAGATTTCACAAGCCATAGCTTCACAGTTTATCATCATTCAGAGCATGCCTAGGGGCTATCTCCATCCCCGTACATGTGTAAACGACTTAGCCATTTGCTAATAGCTTGTTACTTATTCCATATTATCCATGTCAATTGATAACCAATCGACCATCATTCCTGGGCCTCACATCATCACGGTGTGAGGTAGATGGTGGCTGCTCCTTCTCCACTGCTGCATTCCGTATTCCAATATATTGCCTCAGCTGCCCATTCCTCACATGCTCCTCAATTATGTCTTTTAAATGTCTGCAGCTATTGGTATCATGTCCGTCTAAATCATGAAAGAGACAATGCCTCCCTGATGCCCTCTCTCGTTCAGAAGGCTCTCTCCTGGCTGGCCTCCGGTAGGGAAGGCGATTCCGAGTATCCATGTATATCCGCTCCAGCGTCTCGTTCAATCCTGTGTATGTGGAAAACTTTGGATCCTTCCATCGCTTCCTAGCGTTTCCAGAATCATCATCCAATTTCCTTTTTCCTTTATCTTTATCGGAACCACTGCTGGATACTGTTCCAACCTCGATTGCACTAACCTTTTTCAACTTTAAATCCGTACTTGCATCTTCCTGCCGAAGGAACCTTTCCGCCTCGTGAAAGAATTCGTCGAGATCCTATGGGGATCTTGTATCAGAGATACCTTGAAATCCGAGTCCTCCCTGACTCCTGATACTGCTGCCATTAAAACCATCGATGGATCAGGCCGATCCACCGAAGCGACTGCCGCACTGAATCGAGTTAGAAAAGCTCTAAGCGATTCATCCATCCTTTGCTTCACTGATGTCAATGTCATCACATTCTTTGGCCTCTTGACGTGAGCCCGAAACTGTCCCAAAAACTTTTCCACCAATTGCCTCCAAGTCCTGATAGATCCTTCTCCCAGCTGCCTAAACCACATTGCAGCTAAATCCGTCATATACAAAGGGAAGCATCGGGCCATCACTTCTTCCGATGTCCCCAGCCCCTCTATATGTCTGGTGTACCTCATCAAGTGATCAGTTGGGTCTGCCTTACCATCATATACCTCCACGCTAGGTAGCTTAAACTTATGTGGATTCTGAGCCATCCTTATTTCCTGAGCGAACGGACTCCTATTCACTCCTTCCAAGTCTCTGTTGGTCAAACCACCTCGCACAGTTCTTCTGATAATTTCCGCTAATCCGGTATTGTCTGTTGGGGGTTGCCCCCCATGCCCCTGAGGGAACTCTGGTACATATTCCTCGTGTGGTTCACTAGGAGCAATGTTAGCTCTAGCCTGTTGAATTCTTTCCAAAGGTCCTCCTGTATTGGATCCCGTGGGCCTGCCCCCAAGCCCTTGATGATTGCCTTCTGGCTCCGTATCTCGTCCTCCACTGGGTTCCACGACCCTAGTCCCCTGTCCTGCATCCACAGCGGCTGTAGCTGTTCCTAAGTTCTGCATCCCTGCAGCTCTCATTTGCTCAAAGAAAGTCTGCATCATTTCCTGTTGGTTCTTTAACAATCTCTCCTGCAAAGAGTTTGCCATAGCCTCCATTTCATCCCGGGTTATGTAGATTGAAGCCTGTCCTTCCCCAGCTCCGGAGGATGCTTGTTGACTTCCTTCCTGTTGGCTTCACTCAGCCCTTTGTCTTCTACTATTTTGTCTAGTCATTGTCCTTGAATCCAAACTTTTTAAAATCTTCAAATCCAACTTTCAAATCCAATGTAGCGGGTGCTAGTCTTTCTCAGTGAAAGCACCAAAGCGTTTGCGCCAAAATTGGTCACAAACCCCGAATACCGTGAAAGCACCCGTGTATGAATACAAATCAATAATATTCAAACACAAATCTCAGATCTCAGCAAATATTAAATAGCAATCCAAAAGTAAAGAACAGAGACACAAGTTTTATAGTGGTTCGGCTATCTCCGGCCTACGTCCACTCCAAAGTTTTTATCCTTTTATTGATTATCCTTGATGATTACAGATGATTACAGCAGTTACAAAGTCCAAAACTCGAAATAAATAGCAGTAATGATGTTATGGAATGATTCTAGCAGCGTCCGGGCGTGCTTTCCCTCTCCAAATTCTCCAACCCCTTTTCTGAATGACCAGGAGCTCTATTTATAAGCGTAGGAGGCTGATATTTCTCCTAAAATCCGGGAAGACCGCTTCAGGCACGTGAGGGGGCCCACATGCCCGAAATCTGGAGGTCCGGGCCCACCTTGGGATTGATTCGAAGTAAGGTTCGAATCGATCAAGAAATCATCCAATTGGGCTGAAATTTGGTGAGAACGTTCTTCAACATGTATGTAAGCTCCTGTGAAAATTTCATAGCATTTGGATCAACGGTTTGGAAGATATGATCGATTCAAGTTCAAAGCTTCGTGTGTTCTGCCTGGTTCGAACCTATACATCAAACCCACTCCCTTCGAATCCATCCCCCTCGAATCCATCTTCTTCGAATTCATCTCCCTCGAGTCCATCTTCTTCGAAACCATTTCCTTCGAATCCATCGCCTTGAATCCACGAAGCCGACTCCCCTTCTTCGAATCCACGAAGCCGACTCCCCTCCTCTCCTGATCGATACGAACTTCATCGATTCGAACCACCATCGATACGAACTTCACCAAGCCGAACCTATGTTGATCGATACGAACCGTATCGATTCGAACCGTCTCTGAATCATGCCTTTGATCGATGCGAACCTGATGGGTTCGAATCCGATGGATTCGAACCGAGCACCACCTTGATGGATTCGAACAACATACCTTTCCTACCTTGAATCCATCATATTTTCTTCATATGAACTCCGATTAACCTGAAATTTGAAACATAGCTTTTCCTTGTCCTTATCATCATCTCCAATCAATTTCGTCCCGATCGGAGTTCAACAAAATTTTGACGATATCGATCGTAGCCTTGATTCCAACCGATCTCCAATCCTGATATTCATAATTCCATGCCAATTCGTTGATATTCCAGTTTTGACCAAAAAATGGGATAACAAATTTTATAGTCACTTTATTTCTTTTCCAATTCATTCTTAATTTTAGTCAAATTTCTATAATTATTTTACTTACAAATTCACTTCTTTTATTTTCTTTCCAAAATCCAATTTATATATTTCTGGTAAATCATTATACCCAATTATATCCAATCGTACCATAACATTCGATATTCTAATATAATTCATCATAGAATATCAAATAATCACAACAGTGGGTATTAAATAATTTAAATAAATGTTGAGGGATCCAGTTGGATCCCTCCAACCTGTTTTCTCTGCATTCACAGCCGTTAGCACAACATAAAATACTAATTCCAAAATATACCATACTATAGCACATCAATCAATTCAACCATTCAAACAATTATTTAAATTTAATCATTTAAATTTAAATTTAAATTCAGCCGAGTGAGATTAACTCACCTTTTCTTCGTTTTGAAATCACCTCAATCATGCCTTGACTTCCCGTTTTTGACCTTGCCACACATTAGATGATTTTATTAGTACTTGAATCAATCCAATAATTAACTAACATTTACTTATTTATTTTAACTTATAATTCAATTTTAGATTTTTAAACCAAAATTTCTTTAACAAATTATCCTTAGTAACCCAATATTTAAATAAGTTAATTAAAATAGTTTAATCATCAACCCATTTCTTTTGAAATAACTAGTAGGATAAAATATTTATATAATTTATTGATATTTGAATTAGTCAAACAATTTATTAAATTTAACTATTAATTAGTTTTAAACTAATTCTCCTCTTTTTACTGAAAAACAACATACTGAGTTATGTACATATATGTGCTGATAATTGATAAATGGACAAATTGAATTCAAAGAATTTTAATTTTTCTTAACTAAAATAAAATTTAAATTACCTTACCGATCGGACCCGAGCACACCCACCCTGCATCCAGATTTCGATCACATCGAGTAGCCACCGCAAGCCCTTCCATGTCGAGTCCTCTTCCCACAATCTCTGTCGCCTACGTCGCAACTCCCACACATCGCCTCCTTTACACGCGTCGGTGACTACGACGCCACCATCGACGAGCCCTCAGCCCTCACGACTGCACGACTCGTGCTCGCGCGACACACGGCTTCGACCGAAATGACGCGCGAAACAGCTCTCGACGTCGCCTCAATCGCGAATTAGGTCGCGTGCGATTTATTTTTAAAAAAAAATGCGAAATCGATTTTGAAGAGCTCGACCCTCTTTTTTTTACTGAGGGTTTCGATTTTTTTAAAGAATGAGGCTTCGGCCAATTTGTTTAAGTGGAAATGGATCTGAAGAGAGAGGAAAAGAAGCTTGCCTTAGAAGCTAAAAGAGTGAGGCTTCCATGAAAAGGTTTGACTAATAAAATTAAAGTTAATTAATTCTTCTATGCATTTACGGGTTGTACGATCAAACGGTAACTCCGAACGCTGCGAAAATTGATATCCGATAATAATATAATATTACGGATCCAATGGAACTGATTTCGTCGAATTCCGAGACTGTGCCTTGGAAGGCTATTTTTAAATTCAATTTAAACGATAAAATTTCAAAACCGAACAAATCACTGTTAAATTCAATTTTAATACTTCTATTAGTCTCAGCACTATCAATATAAATTTTATAAGCCTTTAAATTATATTTTAATAGGCTTAGAATTCCAGATTCAACATTTTACTCAATTTCAAATTATTTAATTCAGTAAATTTAATTATCAAATAAATAGTTATATTTGAATTCAAGTAAAGAAATTAACTTTCAACAGTTAAAATCAATTAAATATTTCAATTTCAAATGTTTCAAAATTCCAGGCTGTCACATATTGGCTGTACCGGTAACTACCGTGGCTTCAGAAAGTGCTTTTAGCATTAGTGGTAGAGTACTTGACGAGTACTCTAGTTCACTAAAAGAAGATGTTGTCGAACCATTGTTATGTACAAGAGATTGGTTGTATGGCGGTACAGTTGTGCAAACAATCGAGGATCTTACCGAAGATATTACAAAGTTCCATTCTCAAGAAGAAGAGACATTAATGCATAGTGTCAGGTATGATTTTTAAATTATTATGCTCAGATATGCATAGTGAGCTGTAGATGTCAGTTTCTTTATCTTTTTCTCTTTGTGTAAATTTGAAATAACTTCCTTTGTGTAAATCTGTATGACTCTATTACACGACCATCTTAAAGAGGTAGCTGTTAAAGTAAATTTGTATTTTTAGGAAGATGTTGTTTATACGCTGAGATGGATTTAGATTATATTTATATTGCAGGACATAGTAGAAGCTATGGAATTTTTGAAGGAAAAAGGGGTTGATGTGGGTTCGTATTGAAGTTTCAGGTGACTGACTCTCTTGCTAGATATTACACTTCCAGTTATTAGCATATATATGAACAACATGCATGTTCACATATTTCATAGCATATATACTTTTATTTTCACCCCAAATATTGAAAGCTTCAAAATTTAAAGGATGTATACATACAATATATATTCTTTGCTTTAGTAGTTTATGATCGTATAAAGTCATGAAAATATTTGAGCTTAGCACTTTAAGTGTTGACAAACTAAAAAATTTATGAACAAGAAATGCCCTTTAAAAATTATCCATGGTATGTCACTTCAAATAGTTTCTAAGAATAATGAGGCAGCAACTGTATCTCAGATACAATTTTCTCTTCAATATAACAAACCATGAGCTACAAGATTTTTTTTAATATGTATTTTTTTTATGAATGTTTACAGTCAGAATAGGGTATGTTGAATACTAAGTAATATTTCGTAGTCCATGCACTAGGCACTGATAACGGGCACTTGTGAAAAAAAAATGAAAGTCTTAGCTTTTTTTTATAACTAGCTAATATGAATGCTAGCATAGCATCTTAGCTTTTTTTCCCAATATCCAACTGTTGTTAAATCCAGGCATTACATTGTGGATTAATTGGCTGTTTATAAGTTTCAAGTTTTTTCTAAACATCCTACTTGTGCATAAATTTGTGAGTCTTACATTTTTCTTTTTTGTAAAATTTGAAATAGGCTGGTAATGTAAACTCATTTCACAGAATGTTTGGCAAGATATCTTGTGCACTTCATATCATTAGGCTGTATATTAAACTTTAGATATTGCAGTAGTATTTCCATGTAATTTCAAATATAAGCGTTGTCTCACTTGTTCTACTATTTTACAATGCAGGCCTAATTGGAATTAGGCTGAAGAAAGTGTCAAGATCAACTTGTTGTAAAAAGAATCTTGCTGTTCTTGGAAATGTCACAATTTTTGATTGAATTACTTTTTTTATTGTCTTAGTTTTATGTACGCAGATTTAAATTTTATTTGATGCAGTTTCAGTGTTATTCGTTGCAGTCTGTGTTATTTGGTGTTGTTTTATGATATTTAGTGCAAATTTCATGTCATGCAACGGTGTTTGGGTTAAATAGACATCTATGTACCAGTTCATGTAGTTTATGTGCAATTTTATGTTTTATGTATGCAGTTTTTATTACGTATAGGATGTCTTTTATTTTTTATTTTTTACCTTTTGATGTTTTTAAACGGGTTAAGCGGGTTGACCCATATATGAAATGGGTTGGGTCATATTGACCCTTTTAGTAAATGTATTAAAAGGGTTGGGTCTTAAAATGGATCGGGTCAATTTTGATCCGACCCATCTTGACCCGACCCGACCCGTTTGACGGGTCTAGGTTCAACAGCCAACATATTGGCCGCATCCTGCCTTGTGTTTTGGTCTGCAATTTTCCAACATCAGCATCTTGGCCAGCATGATTCTGAAGGCCCGCATGCTCAAAGCACGACCCTTGTTGCAAAAATCAACTCCCTCGACGGCAGTATAAACACGATCCATAAGAAGACTACAATGTAATTAAAGAACAAAACAAATAGTGGCCCTATATGTGAATGACCATCCACAAGCAAGCGACTCAAGTAGCATTCCCCTCTCATACTTCGATTGACCCAGATAGTGTTCTTTTCTTCATAAAGGTTCCTCACTCTTCTTTCACCTCAGCTGCTTGCATCTTCTGAAGCTCTCTTGGCTTGACATAGCTAGCTTCGGTAATAGGGGTCCGACCATCTGTAATGCCCCTGAATTTTAATTAACATCATTCGGGATATTTAATTGGATAAATTAAATAGAATAAATTGAATAATTAGGAAGATGAGATTAATAAATTCAATGGCCTTGTCTTAATGAATGAATTAAAATAAGGCTTGACTAGATTTAGAAGGAGGAATTTTTCTAAGGGGTAAACTTGGAAATGGGGCTACATTTCTTAGTATATATATCTCTTCCTCCACTTTATTAAACTTTTACTTTCTCATTCATAACTCCTCACCTATATTTCGACCGGCCATTAAAAACTTCAGAAAGAGCAATAAATTGAAGATAAAGCTAAGGAATTAAAGTTAGGAAATTTTAACCATTAAAAGATTGGTTATGGGTTATACCCAATTCATGTTTGTGATTTTGGTTAGGATATAACCATTTAAACATTTGTTTGGATGAGACATAGGTGTTTTTTTAATGTTAATGGGCTATTTTTTTTTTTGAAATGGTACTTTGTATACAACATATCACTGGAACACCATATCACATGTCAATAAACGTCCGAATCACGCTACACAAGTTTCGAACTTATAACCTCTCGCACCAAAGCCGAATCGCTTAACCACTGTTACAATGGTGCTTGTCGTTAATGGGCCGATTGACAAAGTTTATTTCGGTTTTCGTTAAACTCTGAATTATATTGATCTTCATATGCTTTGAAATTTTAATATGTTAAAATATATAATTTAAAGGATTTTTGGTTATGGATTTTTCCTTAGAGGCTTACTAAGGTAACTAAATTATTTATACCCAAGGGCGAAACTGAAAAATGGCTTCCGAATTGGTTAAATTCGGAGGGAAATTGCTTTCAAAAATTGTTTGGGGAAGAAGAATAGTGTTTTAAGAAAAATGTTGGCTATTTAGTATTTTTTTTTATTCGAAAGTACAGGAGGAAGCCTCTTAACCAATCTAATTTAGACAATCAAGAGAAACCATCACTTCCATAGGCCCAGAATCTGCTTCCGACTACATAGCCCACTTCACCCTTTTAACTAAGTCGTAAGGTACCTTTTTCCTTAGTCGGAAGTTAAGCATTTACCTTTCGCCTAAGTCGAAAGGTAGGAATGGTGTCAAGAGAGGCGAAGGGATGGAGGCTGCTTCCTTGGCTTTCGAATGGAAATATAAATGCTTTCAAATTAATAGGTTTCGAAAGGGATCCTTCGACTCCATCATTTTTAAAAAGACAAAATTTTTATACTCAAGAAGGGGTTTCAAAGGGGATCTTCGAAAGTTTAAACCTTCAAGAGAATTGTTTTAAATGTTTTCCAATAATACGTTTTTTATAACCTTTCGACTAAGTCGAAAGGTAGGAGAGGAAAAGGAAGGGGTTACTTCCAAGCCTTCCTGTTAGGAAATCAGTTCTATGGTTTCGATGATAACAACTATACAATGGAAATCGAATGTACATATATATCTATATTTACAGGTAGATGATAGAGTAACATCACCAAAGAGACAAAAACAAGACTCAAGAGAAGTATCAAAAGACTTCAAATCGGTAGAAGTTGAAAAGGAGTGTCACAGACACAAATAAAGCAACATGCACATTTTCAGTCGTCTGAGTGCACTAGCCAGGCGTCTGAATGTTTCCTCTGGTTTGCATATCAGACAGAATCAGACGTCTGGTTAATATGCTCAGACGTTTGGTTAAACTCTTTGGTTCACAACTCAGAAGGAAACAGACGTCTGATAATAAACTCAGACGTCTGAATAGCAACCAGACACAAAAAAATATATGAAGACCAGACGTCTGAAACATTCCTCCAGACGTCTGATTTTGAACTCGACTGAGTAATTTCAAAGACCAACTGTCACATTCAAAAGAACACATCCGCTTCTCTTTGCTGCAACTCTTCTTCACCATCAGAAGCGACTTTAGAGAGATTACAACAGATGCAACTATACAAGAAAACTCTTCATCATTATAAATAGCATCAGGAATGCAAATAGAATCTTGACCTTTACTTACTTATGCTCTTAGTTCCTATACTCTGATTTATACCTGTTCTCTAGCAATCAACTACTTATATTTAACTCTTCCATATATTCAGAACTCCTCATTCAATATTCTCTAGATAGATATATATATTGGAAGAACTTGTACTCAATAGTCAACATCCATGTTATCGAACACACTACAACAAAAATATCGTATTACAACACTGAATAATCGTAGTCAATGTATTTTGACAACATTTATCATTATGTTGTTATATCCATAGTTGTGAAAGACGTGATATTTTCTACAACATTTGTTTGAATGTTGTATAAAATGTTGTAGAAAAATCAATTATAACAAACCATAAATATAGCCAAAACACAAAAAAATAAATGTAAAACTAGTTACTACATTTGTTGAATGTTATAAGATAGCCAAATGCAACATATTTCAAATATTGTGACATACTTTTTTACGATAATATTTATATATTGTATATCTTTTTTCAATTATTTCCATATGTTGTAACATAATTTTAACAACGTTAGTCATCTATTATAAACCCATTATTCACGACTTTCGACAAAAGTTGTGTATTACTTTTATACAACAATTTTCGAACGTAGTATGATGTATTTTAATTACATTTGATTGACGTTGTAAATATGAGCAAGACAATGATGTTTTAATGTTATTCAAACTTCATTTGCAATAGTTGTTGAACATTATGAGACAAAGTTCTTATAACTATTTTTAACTGTTATATTCTGTATTACCACAACGATTGCAAATCATTGTAAATGAAGTTGCTACAACATTACTTTAACATGGATAAACATACATTTAATTCATACAATAAACATTGTGCATCAATATTTTACAACTAATGACAAACATTATATGTAAATTATGCCAACATTTTTTTACATGTTGTATCTTGTATTTTAATAATATTTATAAAGTATCGCAGTAATCACAAAACATTATTAAATATTAAACCACAACAATGCACAAACATTGTAGAATATATTATAAATAAGTACACACATTACAAAATTGATTAATATATGAGAAACGTGTATAGGATGCATAGGACAATACATTAAAACAAATAATGATTTACTAATACAAATATTACATGAGTCATAAAGTATTTTATTGTTTGAAAGACAAACATTCAACTGACAATCTAAATATAAACTGAGAAATGAAAACTTCTTCAAACCAAAATATGATGATAGCAAAAGCCTTCTTCCTAAATTCATCTTTCTTTCCTGCATTACATACAACATAAAAGTATAATTAAAACGTTAGGTAGCTTAGTTATGCTTCAAGCATTTATAACATGCTTTAAATGCGTTTCAGAGTCTCTGACACGTAAAAAGGATGTACTGAAACTCTATCCAGCTATGTTTTTATTCAAGCATATGCACTGTGTGAGCAAGCATAATTTGTAGCTATGTTTTTATTTAAGCATGCATATTTTAAGCTTTCCATTTACCATCCACTATAGATTTTACCATCATCTAACTGTTATCTGAAATTCAATTGCATGAATAGAAAATTCAAACGAATCATTGAAAATGGACTGCAGGTTGAATGACACTAAAGAAACACATAATATGGAAACAATATGTTCACTGATTCCATGATACTTCAGCAGCATTTATGAAAATGTGAATGAATTATGACCTATGGATTGTACTATTTTTTGGAGGGAATATTTTTCCTGTGAATGACCTTACTATCATGCACGTAAAAACTAATTTGAGCATTCCTGAATGATCATGAACTGAATATCTTCATGCTTTTTTCATGTAAAAGTAATTATATCCAGAACTGAACTTGTCTATAATACTAAACTCTATATTTGTTATTTTAGTGTTATAAACTCTATGCGATCCAGAAATATATTTAAACTAACATGAAATTCAATGACTTCCACATAGGTTGATCAAAGATATAGAAAAACTCGAGTTCAACGAATTCTCATACCAATTCATGTGCTAACAAAAAATCAGGCATACAGGGACAGATAAATTGTTTGATTAATAATTGATCCACAATTGAGTAACCACAAATTTCACACCCAAGAAATTAGGCTTACTATTTCTACATTAGAGGCAAATTCATACTTTTTATGTCTAGAATAAGGGAAGGAAAACGCTTAAGCATTAACTGTTGTATCAATTAGTATTTTAGTAGCTATTTCAAAAGAGGAAAAAATAACAAAACAAAATACAAAATTAGACTGGTAAGGCAAACTGGATTTAATCAAATTTTAGAAGATTTGCAGAATGTATTTTGGACATTAGGAAAGGATTTGAAGCCTTCTCTTTATAATGTAGGTCTGAAAATGTGTGCCCATTGGCTGGAAATAGCTTACAGAAAGTCATAAGTACATTATATGACTTTGTAGTTGATACCATTGTTAATATATTGATTATGTGGATAGATTTTATATTTTACCAATAATAATTGATTTAAGATAAGCAACAACATCAATATCAACTTTATTGATATAATATTGTATTAACTAATATGCGACTTACAATATTTATTGACTTGTTTGATTTAATATGCCACATATTAATTAATCTTTATACAACAAACAACATAAATAAATAATATATTAGTTCGCAGTTAATCCTATTTGTATTCATATCTCATACGTAATCAAATATAGTTTTGAGCAATGATTCAACATGTGTTTTACTGTTATACTATTGTGTGCAGATACAATTTGGAAGATGTCTCCATTGTGTTGCATAAAAAATTGTGGCAGTCAATATACTATCATATTATTGGATGGGATTTAATATTAAGGGAAAATAACTAATAAGATTAGGCAAGGGAACATTAGGATTAAGTAGAAGAAACATAGTTTTATGAGAATTAAATAGATTAGTGGGTATAAGAACTTACAATAAAGGGGTATTCAGCTTGTAACAATAGTCAGTTTTCCAATCGTCTTGGTACAGAGATACCGTGAGCCTACAAATATGAAATAAGGAATGCATTAGTATAAACAATAATTGCTATTTATTGCTACATATCAGAAACAAAAAACTTAGTAATAATAGATCACAAGGGCAAACTTTTAACATGTAATTTTTACTCTCAGTTACCTATTATAAAAAAAAATACAAGAAGTAAAAAAATTAACAATCAAGTAGAGCAGTGATCCGATTCAAGAAGCTTTTGCAATCACATGCATGTGGAAGTGTGTGATCAAAAGTGCAAATGTAAGCCATATTATTTACACTGCCACTTAAAAATTATAATCCTAAATCATTATGCACTGATGGTTTGATACAATAGAGATTACATAGAATTATTTACTTATTTTTGCAAAAAAAGAATATGAGTACCTAAACATATAACAAATAAACAAATTTCTTATGCATATCACAACAATTAAGTTGAATACAAAACATTGTTGTATCAATGCATAATGATTTTGATTTATAAAGTTTTGAAATTGCTAAGATCAAACCATTACCTAAACAATGGAAATAAGAGAAGCTATACTAATATGCCTTCCTGACCCTTTCTTTCCAAGCCATCATCACCTTCCAAAGCTTCGTCAAGTTGTGAAATATCCAGAGGTTGACAATTTATATAGGTATCCTCGTTACACATTTCTAATTCAAGGAAACCTCTAGAAGATGGTTTCAATACAACATACCAGTTAGAGGCCTCGGAATCTCTTGAGTAGAAAACTTGTCTGGCTTGTGAAGCCAATATAAAAGGATCATTTTGGAATTGGTTTTGAAATTGGTGTAGATTAGCTAATATAAAACCGTCTTCCGTCTTAACACCATGATTAATATTAGCCCAAGCACATTTAAATATAGGAATTTGCATAGTATGATAGTCTAACACGATAATTTCTTGAAGAACACCATAGTATGCCTTTGAAGTTGTACTATTATTTAAATGTGAATCGCTCATGTTATTTTCTTCAATCATTACACCACTGTTTTGCGTTGACCTTTCGACATATTGGGTATGAAATCTGCATCCATTTATAATATAACCAGTATATGTAACTGCTTGCTTTTCAGGACCAAATGATAACCATTTTATCTTCTCGGGAACGTGTTTTTTTGTTTCAATGTCCATTGCAACCTACATAGTAAGTTGAAATGGGCTATAACAATCATGTACACACATGTGCATTTGTTATGTAAGGCACGCATACACATCCAAATAATAGAAATCAAACTAATTATGTTGTATATAAGATACCTTTTTTTGAAACCAATCACAAAAGGTAGTGGAATGTTGATCCCAAAGCAAATTTTCATTTTTGATGAAGCGAATATCTGAATGCTTTAGCTCATCCATATGCATTCTAAAATGTAACAAGATGATAAAGATGGTAAGTATTACACTTTTTAATGTATAATTGGAGCTTAGCAGATCCTATTACACTTACTTCTCATAAGAATGCACTTCTGCCGTACTAAAAAGCACATAACGATGTGCAATTTTCAGCATTTCGTTAGACATCGTAATATGTTTTTCTTTACTGATTGGGCGCCCGACACGAGAAGCATTATTTTCAAATTCTTCATTACGACCGTGCTTCTCACCTATTTCAGTATTTTGTCTCATATAACCAGCACAATACCTGATGCACTCTTCAGCAAGATAACTCTCTGATATGCATCCTTCAGGACGTGAGGGATTTTTAACATATCCTTTCAGTATTTTCATATATCTACAAAAGAAAATAAAAATTCAAGTAAATTTATTTCCAGTCTATTACTTATGCAAATTTATTCATTATCCAAATAAAAAATATCTTCCTATATGACTACATCTCCTCTTGCTTTCTTTTCGGTAGATGTAATGACATAAGATTGATATAACATTATCATTTATACATTGATAGGGCTTAAGATAATATAATAGTTCTCAACTTGTAGCTTCAAACAATAAAGTTTCATTAATAAAATGGATCTCATATGTAACTTAGTATGAAAAAATTCAATAATAACCATGCTCTAAAAATCATTGGCAAAAACAAAGTTTATTCATTTTTCTAAACTATATCAGGCTATCTGCGTCCAAAAATTGAAATCATATTTTTCTCTCATTTTCATACACTAAAAAGGGTTTAGTTCAAATGTGAATCATACGAATTTGCTTTAAGAATAAAAAAAGCGAATTTGCTTTAAGAATAAAAAAGTGATAGTATGTCACCTTTCAAATGGGTACATCCAACGATATTGTACTGGCCCACACAATCTTAATTCTCTCGTCAAGTGAATAGTCAGGTGTGTCATTATATCAAAAAATGATGGAGGGAAAAATATTTCAAACACACATAATATCTCGGCAACTTCATTTTCAAGATGTTCCAACCTCTTTCGATCTATTATTCTTTGGCAAAGTTCATTAAAAAATAAACAAAGTCGAAATATTGCATTTCTCGGTCCCTTTGGTAAGAGCCCTCTTAAAGCTACAGGTAATAATTGTTGCATTAAAACGTGACAATCATGAGATTTCATTCCTATTATGTTATCATCCTTTGAGAAGCATTGTCGAATGTTAGAACTATAGCTATCAGGAACCTTTAATTTCCTAAATCGGTTGTAGAAAATTTGTTTTTCTTGTTTTGTTAAGGTGTATTGTGCAGCGGGTAGGTATGTCTTTCCACCGACTTCTTGCGGATGTAACTCTTTTATTATTCCCATATGCTGTAGATCCTTACGAGAATTCAGCCCATCTTTGGATTTTCCATTTATGTTCAAAATTGTCCCCACTAGACTTTCGCATACATTTTTTTCAATATGCATAACATCCAAATTGTGACGTAAAAGCCATTCCTGAAGGTAGTAATACAAATTGTCACTTTTGTATGAGGAAGAATTAAACTGGAAAATCAAAAACTAAAAATACGTATATTACTAAGTAATAATTTGTACCTTCCAGTAAGGCAACTTGAAGAAGATTGACTTCTTTTTCCACATATAAGTGTTTTTATCATATGCAGCTTTCCTCTTCTTTGGGTTTTTCCTCTTTCTCTTAGCAACTCTCACAGTCTTTCCTTTCTGTTCTTTTATTTTCTTTCCCCAGTGATTTTGAATATTACTTGTAGATTTTAGCACATTTATACCACTCATTACTATTGGTTTACCTCGTTCTTCGATTTTACCATCAAACCAACTTTTCTTTTTTCGAAAAGGGTGATCTGGAGACAAAAACCTTCTATGGTGCATGTATACACACTTACAACTAAAAGGTAACCAATCTGACAATGTATTAACTCCACAAATCGGACAGCCTGTCTTACCTTTTGTTGTACAACCAGCCAAATTACCATAAGCCGGAAAATCATTTATAGTCCACAGTAAAACAGCATTCACCTTGAAATTGGAATTACTGAAAGCATCATATACCTCCGTGCCATTATTCCATAGCTCGTTTAAATCATCTATGAGTGGCTCTAGGTAAACATCAATGTCATTGCCTTCTCACAAACAAATAATTTTATTAAGTTTATGTCATTTAAATAACATGTGAAAATTAATATATACATAAGTTTTTTACTTCAAAATCAATATTCCTTAATCAGGATACAGTAAAAAATGTTATACGTGTAGCAAATAATGTTAATTGTAAGTGTTAGAAATTAGAATACATTTAAATGATTCTACATTGCCCACTTCATTATTACGGTATAGAGGAATATGAAACTTCCTATGTTGTTGAGTTGACATTAAATGCTATCAAAGTAACATACAACCTTTGTTTACAATTAAAATAAAGAAATACATGCAACTAATTAGCAGTACGAGGAAGTTGATATACATGTGATATCAATATATTTTCTGAAAGTATATTATAACAAATGAGTAGTTTTTTCAAAATAAAAATGGATTATAAAAACGAAATTTTTTTACAAATGTTATAGCCAACAATTATACTACTGCCCAAAATGTAAATGCAAATAGAAGGCAGTTGAAATACAGATGTAAATTTCCAAGCTATTTACCGCAGAAAATGTTGCATGACAATAATAAGAAATTCTAGTTCCAAACCAGCGTAGACCCAATTAAGTTATGTGACATTATGTTAATGAAAAAGTGTGAAATTCAAAAAAAAAGAGTGTGCTGCAAATTATAAGATAACTAATTTTTGGCTGAAAAACTTTCGAAACAATGAATGAAAAACAAGGATCATTTAGAAGTAGACACAAATGTGTAGAGTAAATTTGAATACTTATATATTTATTTTGAAATAGACAATACACAAATGTGTAGAGTAAATTTGAATACTTATATATAATTATTTTGATGTAGACAATTATTAGAAAGTCATGTTAGTGATTTACAACTGTATATGACAAATTCGGAAAGAAAATATGTTTAACAAAACTTATCCTACACGATTGTTATTTTAAATAATAAAATTAATGCTTGTTAAAAAGATATAACAATGATTATATATTTACAAATGTTTATAATAAGATTATGTAATATATGTGAAAAGTGATACATGAATGTGATTTTTGGCTTAAAAAGCAAAATCGTAGTAGTATAAAGAAAAAGTTCTTTGTAAACTTAAAAAATGTAATAGATGATAATTATTAAAAAGAAAAATTCTGCAGTTTGATTCCATGACAAGCATATAAAGAGCAATTTAGATGATGTAAAATTATAGTGTTTTTACTGAACAAACTCTACATTAGACACAATAATATATACTCACAAAAACAGAAGTGGTAATAAAAAATTATAATAAAAAGATTACTGTGTTGAGAACAAAAATAACTAATTGAACTAGGGAAAAAATTAACAAAATCAACTTGATCACTTAATTCATAATGTTACATATTCATAATTGTCTGCACATATGTCAATATGATGATTTATAATAACAAAAATAAACCATGGGTATACATTTGTATGATGATTAACAATGATAAAAATAACGTAATGAGAAATCCTAAAATACTCTTTGTTATAGACAAAAAGAAATCATAATTCATAGTAATTGGATTTGTCGTTCCAATCTTGACAGGATGACTTGATTGGTAGAAATAAATTTTTCTTCATTTAATACCAATTTACATTGCAATCAAATTTCATAAAAGTTAAAGTTACTGTAATAAAATGTGTTTAAGATGGAAATATTATATCGGGTTAGAAATAAGAAAAACAATTTTAAATACCATAAATACTGTAAAAAACAGCAGAATGAATTTAACATACAAGAATACGAAAAATTTAATATCAGTAAGTATTTATAAATTTACTGTCAGATGGAATGCTAAGCTTTTACTGACCCTTTGACAATGTGAGTAAATACCCATTAGTCCTAGACTATTTTTGTTAATCAAGGTTGGACAAAATTCTTTTTGAATCATAAATAATGTGTTTAGTTTTGTTACATTCATTATATGTGATGCTAAATGAATTAAACATGATTTCTTTACAAGTTCCACTTTGGAACTGAGTGTATTCAATCATCATGCACATGCTGTTTTTCTAGTCAAGATACACAACCATTTAGTGCCTATAAATTTGATGAATGCATTTATTCAAAAAGCATGCATATAAGGTAATATTTAACTTAACCATTTTATATAGTATTTGGCTAAGTTGTATTCTTTTCTCCTATTTTGTTTTGAAATATGCAATCTTTGTTTTCAAATTGTGTAACTTATAGTAACCATTATTGATTGATTGGATATAATATTTTTCCTATTGCAATGTACTTCAGAAAATTCTAGCATTGGTTCTAAAGAAAGAGCAAAGAAAAAGCTGTGTAATTAAATCTCACACTCTGAGATCAGTTGGGGAAAGTCCACCTTTGTTCCTTTGAGACGTTTTCTCTTCTCTGCATAAAAGTAATCTTCTTTAATTTGGTCAAACATACTAATAATGTTGTTTTTTGGCCTACAAACAGATATTGGATAAATATATCATAACCCTTCTCACACTATTCAAAGGAGGAATTCAAAAATTCAAATTGAGCAATGAGAGGCTCTGGTGTAATAGATGGTGATCTTTCTATTATATTATCTTTTACAATAAACACCATTTTTTTATTTCTAGACATATATTTCAAATTTGTGCTTTAATTTTCATATTCGTTATGCAACTCATAATCAATTTTTTACACTAATTATGACTTACAATGTAAAACAAATATTATAAACAATTTTACTGCACTTCACTATATTTTTTGTTTTGTGTGCATATTATATTTGATAAAAAAAGCACAAGTTGAAGATATCAAACTAAAATTAGCATGCTCATTACAAGCCAATCAAAATTTAACAGCTTGTTAGCTTTTATCAAAATTATGATTATGGAAAAGGAAACTCTAAATAATAGTATGCAAATTTTCTTTACATATATTGAGCTATTCGTAGTTATGCAAATTATTAGCCGAGTGCACTTAGTGATTGGGTCAGTATAATTTTATAATCTAAATCAGTAGGAGGGCAAAGTAGTTTAGAATGAACGAACTCACTCCTTGGACATATGGTTTTATTTATTGCATGCATAATTTACCGTTTGAATACCAGGTGGACATTTATCTTTTAACAAAAACTTAAGGAAACAAAAAAATTCCATCCTTGGTGCTGCCATTTTCAAAAAAAGATAAAAATTGATCTCCATTGATGGTGTTCTTTATTTTCAAAAGAAGTTCTTTTGATAATTTGTTTGTATCAGTATTAAACTGTTAACATATTTTTTCTTCCTATATTGCATACATACATACTATGTTTACCATTTGAATACATCATGAATGAATATCCTTTCTCTTAGAAGAAATAGAATATATTTTTTCTTGATTAATGTTGCCCTTTTTAGAAGAATTAATTGACTATCATTTATGGTAAGTTTTTAATACTGTGAAGAATGTAATTACTTATTTATTTGTCCCAGAATTATTTCCGGTTTAGCAATTTTTCTAACTTTTATCACTCACAATCAAATTTATGCAACAGGTTTGCAAGTTTACACACAAACAGAGTAAATAAGACTAATATGCAACATGAAGTGTGAGATACCACTAAACTTGTTTTTGTAATACTTTATGAAGTTGTATATTTTACAACCATTTAAAATCATCATTTTGAATTTTGATAAGAACATTTTCCTATGCCTAGAAATTTCTTTCCATTTAATTACAATTCCTAACACTGTCCATGATAAACTAATCCAGCAGCCCATGCTTATATTGAGTTGTTACTTAACATACACATTGCCAACTACTAAATATACGAAATAAACCGCAGTTCCTGAAAAATTGAAGGCTAAATATACGAAATATACACATTTTCCCTGTCAATCATTGATGAAACTCTAAATAATAGTATGCAAATTTTCTTTACATATATTGAGCTATTTGTAGACAGATTCTGGAAATTTTTAGCCGAGTGCACTTATTGATTGGGTCTGTATAGTGTTATAATTTAAATCAGTGGAAGGGCAAAGAAGTTTTGAATGACTAAACTCACTCCTTGCACATGTTGTTTCATTTATTGCGTGCATGCTTTACCGTTTGAATACCAGACAGACAGTTATCTTTTTTCAGAAACTTAAGGAAACAATAAATTTCCAACCTTGGTGCTGCAATTTTCAAAAGAGATAAAAATTGATCTCCATTGATGGTGTTCTTTATTTTCAAAAGACAAAAATTTGATAATTTGTTTGTGTCAGTGTTAAACTGTTTTCATATATTTTTTCTTCATATATTACATACCAAACTATGTTTACCATTTGAATACATCATGAATGAAGATCCTTTCTCTCAAAAGAAATAGAATATATCTTTTCTCGATTAATGTTGCCATTTTTCGAAGAATTAATTGACTATCATTTCTGGGAATTTTTTAATATCGTTAAGAATGTAATTAATGATTAATTTGTCCCAGAATCATTTCTGTTTTTGTAATTGTTCTAACCTTCTACGCTCACGATCAAATTTATGCAACAGGTTTGCAAGTTTACACACAAACAGAAGAAATACAGCTAATATGCAACATGAAGGGTGAGATACCACTAAAGTTGTTTTCTTAACACTTTTTGAAATTGTATATTTTCAACCATTTAAAATCATCATTTTGAATTTTGGTAAGAACATGTTCGACTCTGATTAAGCATGGATATACTAATTTGGTATTATGATTTTATTTTCTTTTTCTTATTCGACTTGATTGCTAATCATATTTTTAGGATATTAAAGTATGTATGGCCATGATACAGTTTTAAAAAAGTAAGAAAAATCAACTTTTTATCCATATTATTTTTTCCATCATAGTTTTACACCTCTAGCCTGGTCAACGTTTTGAAAATCAAACTTAGGACCCGAATAAACCCGGTCTGAAGTACCAAAGACCCAACTAGACCCGTAATTTACCACTCGTACTTTTAATTTCCTTTGAGAACCTAAGCTAGAGTCTGTTTAAAGGATGTCTAAATTGAATTATGATGATTACATGGTACAGATTGTCTATTTCAGTCGTCGTGATCAAGGTAGGAATAGATTGGCATCACTGTTTTAATTTATTATTAATAGCATAAATAAGTAATACAAGATACCTAAATCATGAAGCATATGCCATGTCCACTTCTGTTAAACTTTATCTAATGCATTTGCCAACCTGAATTTTAGCTACTTGTTGTAGCAAGATAATATACAACTAGCATTTCAGTTTGAAATAAACTCTGTTGTTGACACTCACCCACATTTCATTATGAACCCTTTAATTCTTTCAGGTTAGGATCCAGTTAGGGCAGGGACCGGCTCCACATGTTGCCGAAACTATGCTTGCTCGAGAGAGGTTGGGCTTCTATTACAAGGTTTGCTCCTTAATAATTTCATCATTGTTTATTATGAACATATAAACTTCATGAAATACATATTTTGTAAAAATCTTCCTAATTTGATTGTTAGACGTAACGTATGGTTCTGTGCAACTTCAATGTATATTTTTATTTCGATAATATTTGAAGACAAATTTTGTGATAAACTAGTCAAAAATATGTCTTATATGTTGTTACAATTGGTTTGCTTCTCTCTAGGTAAATTAGTTCCCTACATCCATCTGAATTTTGATATAAAGTAACAATTTTGTTTAAAAAATTATAAATTGGTAACAGTAAATTTATATCTTATTACTTTAAATTTTACACATGAAACCAAATTCATCTTTCTATATCAAATGAATTGTACTTTACATAATCAAACAAACTGATCTAACAGAAGTATTAGTGAAGTGTCTATAATAAATATTAGAACGGTGATTAGGGATGGACTAAATGATTCATCCATACAAGTCATTAGGCTTTCAATTTTGAATCTAGCTGCCTTTCTACAGTTCTGCTCAACCAATCCGAAATCTAATGGGATTAACAAATACATTTTCCAAACATAGGTCCAACCCAATCCAAAGTTAAAATCGGGTTATAGTAATTTTCTATATTTTATCCGACCTTTTGCTTGACCAAGTAGATCTTCACTTGATCTGGTGTTCGAACTAAGTTTCTATTTTCAAAATCCATTATAATCAAATTAGACAAGCTTCTGTGACAGTTGTAAAACCAAACATATATAATCTGATATAAAGACTCACATTAAATGGTCAAAAAGATACGTCAAATCAGTGTGGGGGAAATTGCGGATCGTTCACTGCAGAAATAGAATAAAAAACATGGTTAGAGTAAATAAATGGTAGTGAAACTGCATTGTACCTAAGTATTTCAAAGAGTATATGTACAGTTGGAGGTGAAAACTCTGGTCATGGATCAATTAGACAAGCCTGTGCAGGGTAAAAAGATTATTTTGCTTGCTTCTATTGAAAGTTATTGGTTAATATGTTTAGTAATTGCAATGGAATGAAACTTGGGAAATTGAGGAAGGTAGTCAGACAAATGTTTCGTCGAGCAGCAAACAGGTGAGTTCTGATTAAGAACCCTACAACTTGATTAATATTCTTTAACTGTAATAGTTTGGAGTTTCGATAATAATGAACATATTGAAGGTTAGAAGAAAACAATAATTTCTTTGATCTTTATAATTTATTGATGTTAGTACTATGGAAACTTATAACCTATTTAGTAATTATAACTTGTGTCAAATAGGAAGCAAAACTTTTTCCTATCGAAAATTAAACTTATCAAATAGCCTAGGAAGATATTGTATTGCACTATATAGACACATTTCTCTTACAAAGAAAATTGTAATCCCATGTACATACTACATAGTAGTCAATCAGTTGCTAGATGAGAACTAGTTGCTTACCATGTTTTTTAGGTGGCACACGTAATGTACAATACATTCTCTTGATTTCGTAGGCAATTTGATGCTTTAATGGGGCCAAAGCACAACAGCGATGTCACCAAAATAAATCGCACCTTTCAGGTTTGTGCCTCCATGACCTTTTCCAGCTCACCAAAACGGATCTGGGTCCAAGTTCAAAATTTAGTCCTAGAAGCTGTAGAGAGAATATGGGAAAAGCAAAAAAAAAAGGCTGGAAGAGCCAATGACAAAAAAGGCAGACTTGCAGTTGCAGTATGCATTTCTTCTTGATGCATTGAGAAAGAACAGGGATTCACTATCACTGCCACTTCAAAAACCTTCACAGATGGCACTACCTTCTACATTCCTCCAGATCTATGAATGCAGGAAATGATCAATGAAAAGTTAAAGAAAGCAGAGGACCTTGGTGAGAAAGGAATGAAAGACGAAGCACAAAAGGCTTTAGAAGAGGCAGAAGCATTGAGAAAGGTAAGATGCACTACACATATACTCATGTTCATAGTCAAGTCAATCAATCTATGTGCGTGAACTGTTTCTCTTAATCTATATGTTATTATTATCTTTAGCATTTACTGTGATTATCGACCTACATAGGTGAATGTGCCTCTCTCAGTCCTTGTCTACTAAAATAATGTATTTGCTACTTCCATAGTTAAGTTCAAGACAAGATCTGACACAAGATTCTTCAATCCCAAATTAATGATGGAAAAATTATATATCTGTGACATATATGGAGCAAACTTGATTGTATATGATGATGATGGTCGTCTGGCCAATTATCTTGGAGGAAAACTACATTTAGGCTATATGCGGACAAGCTTGTAGAAATGTAGGAAGATAGGAAAAAATAATTGCCGCAATATGGATGATGAGAGAATGACAATTCATTAGCCTACTTGGTATTTGTTTCAGGCGTTTCAGGTAAACAATTACTGATATATTTTTTGTTATTTTTTTATTTTGACTGTAATCTCCTTAATTTCTCCTTGTTTAGCAAAATTTAAGCTGTTTTAACAGTTTTTTATTATTAGTTTCATGATATTGCTGGTGAGAAACAAACTTTATCAACTCTTTTGTAATAAAACTTTAAGAACTGCATAGTACATGCAGTTTAAATTTGAGGATTATGTATTGATTGCTCAAGTTATTGAGTATCCTATGGTTTTTATTATCATGTTACTTGAAGTCTTTTTCAAGTATAATTTAGTATATTCAGGGTCCTTTATTTGAGCTGCAAACTATAATTTGATTCCATCTCTTATATTTCTTCTTTTTTAATGCAGTAATAATAAACCGGGAAGTTCGAGCTCCTGGCAAGCAAAAAGATCTGAAAGAGAATTATAAAATAAAGACCAATTTCTACTGGTTTATCAATCATGGAGTTATATCTGTTTTTGTACAGTCTACCTTTCTCCCTTTTGTTAACACATTTCAAATAAAATTTATTTTTCATTTGGTGTATTATCTTTTATTTTGCTATAAACATTTGGAATAATCTGTAACTCTTAGTTTGACTACATACTGAACGTCCAATTATCATTATGAATGTTGTAGTGTTGTATCTTACTAATGAGCTATTCAATGCGATTGATTGAATATTTTCTGAAACGTTGTAAATTTCTTACCTGTTTCTAAACAGCTGATATTTTTGGCCTCTTCTCCTAGCTCAAAATGCTATCTCCAGCTCAAGTTAAAAATACAATTTAGAAAATTATGATTTTGAAAAGTATATTAATTGTATTAACGATGCACATGTTATAAAATTTGTGATTTGGATGGACGATGTTTAAAGGTTGTTTAAATATGGAAATTCTTAACGAACAATTCATATCAATAATAAAACATTCTTGTTAAAATATTTTACAATATTGGCTAACTTCATTGAACGTGATGTGGTTTTACATAGCAAAATAACATCATTAAATGAAAAATATTTTACAATATGACTAAAATGTTTTTGTTTGGTACAAAAACTTATCACATCAAGTTGAAGTTGTTAAACATTTTTTTTTTATAATATTTACAGTTTGTTGTCTTTATTAAGACCTTTAACAATACCATATAAAAGTAATAAAGCCTACTTATGACAATGTTACTAATATATTGTTGAAATATGAGAATTAACAACATCAACAAAAAGTTTTTAAATATAGTGTTAGTAACAATGTAAAATAAACATTGTTCTAAATGTGAATTGAGATAACATTATGCAACTATTGTAAATAGAAAATACATAGCATTTACAACTAATTTTTGTTGTTGTTTAATTTTGAGTTTACAACGTTTAATAAATATTATTGAACACCATAGATTTACCTTGTTTAAAAAATGTTGTATTAGTTTCATATTTCAATAATATTACATACATGTTATTAAAAAGTAAATATAATACAACGTAGAAAAGTCATTGTTAAAAGTTGTTTTCTATGACAGTTTGAACAAACGTTGTAGATGTTTTTTATTTTACAATATTTATACACAAAACGTTGTTTGGAAAAATCTGTTACAACATTTTTTTTACCAAACGTTATGAAAGATCTACCATTTTTACAAAACTTTGGTGAACTGTTGCAGAATCAGTGTTGTAAAATGGTATTTTTGTTGTAGTAACACATTCTTGACAAAGAAACTCTGCTATTGTAAACTTGTTCCTCCGGGTCAAGTGAGGGTTAGTTGAAAGGAAATTCCGAAAAGGGGAGCTTCGGGACTGGACGTAGGACGGGAGGTCCGAACCAGTATAAAATCTTCGTGTGATTATTTTAATTTACTTTGCTATTATTATCTATCAAGTTATATTATATAGTTAGTTGTTCATACTTGCATTTATATATATATATATATATATCATATACGATCCACTCATATAGACTTTCAATTCCCATTGTTTAAGAGTTAAGTTTTTAACGCCTTTGAAAGCCATTCTTTCGAAGAAGATGTTTGCTTTCGAAGGGATGAAGTCGTAGGGGTGCTTTCGATTCAGAACTTCGAAAGGAACGAAGTCAAATGGGAGCTTCCGACATCGTTCTGTGTCATGTTTTATATGCCTTCGAATGGGTTATTCGAAGGAAGGGTTAAGTCGGCAGCTTATACCTTTCAACTAAGTTGAAAAGTGAGCCCTCACCCTTCCGACTAAGTCAAAGGGTAGGGATGTTTTAAAAGGTTTTGGTTTTGAAAGGTTTGGAAGGGATTACCTTTAATAATTTCGAAAGATTTTGAGTTTTAGTGATTTCAAAAAGATTTGAGTTTCATTGCTTTCAAAAAGTTTATAAATGATTTTATAAGGAGAATACCCTAGGCTTTCGACAAAGTCGAAAGGTGGAACCTTTCGACTAGCTCGAAAATGAACTTTCCGGCAAGGTCGAATGGTAGGACCTTTCGACAAGGTCGAAAGGTATGATATTGTGATGCTTTCAAATGGAAGGCTTTCGAAGGGGATAACTTTGGATGTTTATTTGCTTTCGGATGGGGCTTTATTCGAAGGGGTTTAAAGGGATGTTTTAGCCATTTTTCCTTAAGTATATTTTTGCTAATTTGAAGGAGTTACTTCAAAGGGTTATAGCATAAAATAGTTATCTTTGTTTGAAAATGTAAGGGGAAATCCTTATACAAATTGGATGTTATTAAACCTCAGAGACACCGGAGTGGGTTTAATGTTTTCAATGCATAGTTTGGGGTTACAAACAGAAATATATTTTCAAAAATATACATTGGGTCTATCAATGTGTTTTTATTAAATTTGGCCTAATATGGGCTACCAATGAGAATAGGTTAAACAGGTAGTATAACTGGAGAAAATAAATGATGCAGCAAGGCCTATGGGAATTCAGAAGTTAGACCATATTAAGTCGTGCACGAGTCAAGGAGCTTCGGATTTAACTCGTAAGTCGTACACGAGACAATTGAAGGAGATATATGAGAGGGATGCATCTCTTAACGGCTTAAGTCATACGTGTTTGATGAGTCGTTCACGGGTTAATAGATGCATGAGTCGTTTCCGACCTAACGAAGCTTGGAGGAACGAGCTACGGCTTAACAAAAAGGGAGATGAGGCATCGGACTTGAGTCGTCTACGACTCAAGAGCATGGAACGTTTCCGACCTAATTGGGCGAGAGAAGAGGAGGCACGAGATAACAGATACTTGAGTCGCATACGAGTTAAGGAAACAAGGTTACGACTCAAGGGGATCGTGGGGTGTTCGTACCTGATGAGTCGTACACGACTCAACAACTTATCCATAAGTCGTGCCCGAGTTAGCATCAAGAGGGAGAAGGGTTCAACTGATGGAGGCTTGAGTCGGTGGAGGGACTACGACCTAGATGAGTCGTCCAGTGTTAAGTCGGTTGAGTCGTGAGTCGCTGGGCTTGTTGAGTCGTGTTGTATTTAGGTCGTTACCGACCTAGAGGTTATGTGTGTTGTATTGTAGGGCGTTACCGACCTATGGATGTGTGAGATGTATGGTACTAAGTCGTGTGCGACTTGGGGGTTGAGTCGGCAAGAGTTGAGTCGGTCATAGATGTAATGTGTTAGGTCGTTAACGACCTTGGATGAGTCGGTTGTATTTTGGTCTGTTGTAAAAGCGTTGAGTCGCGAGTGTTAAGTCGGTCACGACTTAAAATGGGTCGTGAGTCGGTGCCGATCTAAGAGATGGGTGTTGTTTGTTGTGTTGAGTTGTAATTCTCTATAAATAGCGTGTGTGTTGTAATTTTTGGGGTTGTTGATTTTGAATAAAATTTCTCTTTTGTTAGCTTTGTGCTTTCATACCAATTGGTAGTTGAGTGTAATCTCCTATCTCCACTTACGTCGTTCGAGTGCGCTCGAATCCACGTTTGTTGAAGCCGATTCACGGAATCTAGTGCGCTAGATCAACGTGCGAAGAATCGTAGATCTTTGAACACGGTATAGTGCGCTATCAACGTGTTTGAGATAGCTAGAGTTCGGTATCTTTGGATCAACGAACTTGGGCATTTTTGGTATCTTCAACTCACCGATTGCTACAATCCATCGATTGAAGTTTATTTCGAATTATCCGCTGCGTCAGTTTTGGTATCAGAGCCATACTTAGCCAATCATAGCTAAGTTTGATTCTTGGAGCCAAGTTTTTGAAGTTTTTGAAGTTTTTGAAGTTTGAAGTAGTTCATCGTGTTCATATTGAAGTTGCATCAAGTTTGGAGAGTTTGATCCATTTCATTTTGGATCGAGGAGTTGGATTTTGTTTGGATTTTGAATTGGAGATTTGCGCGCCAAAGTTTTGAAGGTTTTGGAGTGAGCCGAGGCAAGTCTTGACCGAGCCAAGCAAAGTTGTGAAGAGTCAAGGCCGAGACAAGCATTGCCGAGACAGTTGAGCCTAGATTGCCTTATCGTGTGAAATTTTGAAGTATTGTGTTCAATTTGTTGAAGTTTGTGAAAATTTTAACCATGCCACCAAGGAGAGCTAATCGTCATCAAAACGTTGAAGCTTTGTATCGTAGAGAAGAAGCCGAGCTTATGGAACAACGTATTAATGAGAAATTTGATGAAGGCATTGGTAAATTGGAGAGATTGATGAATGATTTGAATCAAAGGAGGAGATCACCAAACTCGAACCATGGAGGAAACCGAGTTTCGCCATTGGTTACGGAAGCGAGGAGGGTATCACCACATTCTTGTAGAGATAGAAGAGAAACATCAATTTCATCACGAAGAGATCATCATGACTATGCACATGAAGAAAGAAGAAGTCATCGAGAATTTGACCATGAAGTATATAGAGATGAAGAGAGACATAGTCAAAGAAGCATGCATGAGAGAAGGGATGATGTTAGTCGAGATCGATGTAGGCGTACCCTTGATTTTGTTGAAGAGGGTGATAGAGCAAGTATTCCTTATAGAGATCGAGACCAAATTCGAAATTCTTACCGTGATGTGGAGGATGATCGTCGTTGGGAGTCGGGTATGAAAATGGAAATTCCAGAATTTAAAGGCGGAATGGTTGCTGAGGAGTTTTTAGATTGGTTGTCTAATGTGGAGGAAATCTTTGATTTCAAGGAGGTGCCGGAGAATAGAAGGGTGAAGTTAGTTGCTACAAGGCTGAGGGGAAGAGCATTGGCATGGTGGCAGCAAACTAAACTTACTCGAGAACGAATGGGGAAGTCAAAGATAGAATCTTGGGAGAAGATGAAAAAGTTGATGAGATCTACTTTCTTACCTTACAACTACCAGTCACTTATGTACCAAAGGTTGCAGAATCTGAGGCAGGGGACAAAGTCTGTTAGTGATTATGCTGATGAATTTTACCAACTCATTGCCAGGAATGATATCATGGAAACAGAAGAACAGCTAACTGCTAGATTCATTGGGGGCTTGAGAATGCAGATCCAAGATATGGTTAATATGTTTGATCCTAGATCAGTAGCAGAGGCACATCAGAAAGCGTTAGCTTGGGAGAAACAAGGAAGGCGTGGAGGTGGTGTGTTTACTAATTCCAATAATCAAGCAAGGGGCGTTGGCGGAAGTTCTAGTGTTCCTAAACCTGTTACAAAGCCAGTGGTGAAGGAGGCAGAGAAAGCGAAGGCTAGTAGTGTTTTCAAATGTTATAATTGTCAGGAGTTGGGTCACAAAAGCAACGAATGTCCGAAGCCGAAGAAGAGAACCATGGTTGCAGAGGTTGAGGCAGATGATGGTGAGGAGGCAGAGTATTCAAATGTACCTTATGTTGAGGAGGAAGAAGAAGTGTCGGGAGATGAAGGATGTAATCTTATGATGAGGAGAAGTTGTTTGACACCAAAGCAAGAGGAGGATTGTAGTTGGCTGAGAAGCAATATTTTCCAATCGACATGTACTATTCTGGGAAAGGTCTGCAAGTTTGTTATTGATGCAGGAAGTTGTGATAATATTATTTCTACAGAAGCAGTGAGAAAGTTGAACTTGAAGACCGAGAAGCATCCTAAACCATATAAGCTAGCATGGTTAAGGAAGGGAGGTGAAGTAAAAGTGTGTCGAAGGGCTTGTGTTAATTTTTCGATTGGGAAGAAGTACAAAGATGAAATTTGGTGTGATATTGTGGATATGGATGTTTGTCATTTGTTGCTGGGCAGACCATGGCAGTTTGATAGAGCAGTTCAACATGACGGTCGTGCCAATAGTTACAGTTTCATGTTCGAGGGTACTAAAATCACTTTGGTTCCCAAGAGACAGCAACAGAAGGAGAGCAAACTAGAAGAGATTGAAGAATTGAAAACTCTGTTGACTTTGAAGGAGTTTGTCAAGGAAGTGGAGGAAGAACCTGAAGTGTTTTTGTTGATTGGGAGAGAGAGTAGTGAAGAAGTTGAGATTCCCGAAGAAGCAAAGCCAGTTTTGGAAGAGTTTGAAGATGTCTTTCCAGAGGAGTTGCCAAAGGAGTTACCACCACTTAGAGACATTCAACATCAGATTGATCTTGTTCCGGGGGCAGTGTTACCACATCGACCACATTATCGTATGAGTCCGAAGGAACATGAGGAATTGAGAAGGCAGGTGGAAGAATTACTTGAACAGGGTCGTATTCAGGAAAGTTTGAGTCCGTGTGCTGTACCTGCATTGTTAGTACCAAAGAAGGACGGAACTTGGAGAATGTGCACTGATAGTAGAGCTTTGAATAAGATCACTGTTCGTTACAGATTTCCTATGCCGAGGTTGGATGATTTGTTGGATCAGTTGAGTGGGGCAACTATATTCTCGAAAATTGATTTGAAGAGTGGTTATCATCAAATTCGTATCAGACCTGGAGACGAATGGAAGACAGCTTTCAAAACTAGAGAGGGGTTGTACGAATGGTTGGTTATGCCATTTGGTTTGTCTAATGCACCTAGTACATTCATGCGGGTGATGAATCAAATTTTTAGACCACTCATTGGAAAGTTCGTCGTGGTTTATTTCGATGATATTTTGATTTATAGCAGGAGTACGGAGGAACATGTTCTACATTTGAGGGAAGTGTTGCTTATTCTTCGTGAAGAACAATTTTATGCTGCTACAAAGAAATGTGTGTTTATGACACCTAGTGTTTTATTCCTGGGTTATGTTGTTTCAGGGAAAGGTATTCAAGTTGACCAAAGCAAAGTTGAAGCAGTCAGGAATTGGCCACAACCAAAGACAATTACAGAAGTGAGAAGTTTTCATGGGCTAGCGTCATTCTACCGAAGGTTCATACCACACTTCAGTAGCGTGATGGCTCCAGTTACTGATTGCATGAAGGGGAAGCAGTTTGTGTGGTCAGAGGAAGCGGGGGTTGCATTTGAGAAGATTAAGGAATTGTTGACGTCTGCACCAATTCTTGTTTTACCAAATTTTCAGTTATTGTTTGAATTACACACTGATGCTTCGAAGGTTGGAATTGGAGGAGTTCTGAGCCAGAATGGAAAGCCAGTTGCTTATTTTAGTGAGAAACTGTCAGGGGCAAAGATCAGATACAGTACATATGACGTTGAATTTTATGCTGTTGTTCAGGCTGTTAAGCATTGGAGACATTACTTATTTCAGAAGGAATTTGTTCTGTACACTGATCACGAAGCTTTGAAACATTTACAGGGGCAAGATAAGATTTCAGCAAGACATGCATCATGGATTGCATATTTACAGCAGTTTACTTTTGTCGTTAAGCACAAATCTGGGGTGACCAATCGAGTAGCTGATGCTTTAAGTAGGAGGAGTCATTTACTGACGACAATGAAGGTGGAAGTGACGGGGTTTGAAATGTTGCCAGAGATGATTGAAGAAGATCCTTACTTTGTGAAATATGTTGAAAAAGTGAAGGATGGGAGTACCGATGAATTCATGTTAGTTGATGGTTTTCTGTTTAAAGGAAATCGTTTATGTATTCCGGACTGTAGTTTGAGGATGAAGATTGTGAAGGAATTGCACGAGGAAGGACATGTTGGCCGTGATCGTACTTTACAGTTGATTTCGCAGTCTTACTTTTGGCCGTCGATGAGGAAAGAGGTTGAAAGATTCGTGGAGCGATGTCATATTTGCCAAGTTTCAAAGGGGACAGCAACGAATGCAGGGTTGTATATGCCATTACCAGTACCATCTAAGCCATGGGTTGATATTAGCATGGATTTTGTCTTGGGTTTGCCGAGAACTCAAAGGGGAAATGATTCGATATTTGTTGTGGTGGACAGGTTTTCAAAGATGGCACATTTTGTTGCTTGCAAGAAGACAGCAGATGCAGTACGAGTGGCGCAGTTATTTTTCAAGGAGATTTATCGACTTCATGGGTTACCAGACTCTATTGTTTCTGATCGAGATACTCGTTTTCTGAGTCACTTTTGGCTGAGTTTGTGGAAGATGGTGGGAACGAAACTGAAATTTAGTAGTGCTTATCATCCGCAAACTGATGGGCAGACAGAAGTTGTTAACAGGTCATTGGGAAATTTGTTGCGTTGTCTTGTACAGGATAACTTGAGAAGTTGGGACATGAAGCTATGCCAGGCAGAATTTGCTCACAATCATGCAGTGAACCGTAGCACGGGATTCAGTCCGTTTCAGATTGTTTATTCAAATTTACCCAGGGGGCCGTTGAATTTGGCAGTAGTACCACAGGCGAAGGGAACAGTTAAACGAGCTGTTGATTTTGTTGACGAGCTGACTGAATGTCATAGAATCGTTAAGGAACGATTGGAAAAGTCGAACGAGAAATATAAGAAGTTTGCAGATTTGAAACGTCGAAATGTTGAACTTAATGAAGGCGATTTGGTTTATGCTGTGTTAACAAAGGATCGTTTTCCAGTGGGTGCTTATAACAAGTTGAAGGCGCGAAAAATTGGTCCAGTTGAAGTTTTGAAGAAAATCAATGAGAATGCCTATCGATTAAAGTTACCAGATGATGTTTATACTTCTGATGTTTTTAACATCAAACACTTAACTCCGTATCATGGGAATGAGATTGTTGAGGAAGAATTTACAAATTCGAGGTCGAATTTTTCTCAACCAGGGGAGGATGATGCAGCAAGGCCTATGGGAATTCAGAAGTTAGACCATATTAAGTCGTGCACGAGTCAAGGAGCTTCGGATTTAACTCGTAAGTCGTACACGAGACAATTGAAGGAGATATATGAGAGGGATGCATCTCTTAACGGCTTAAGTCATACGTGTTTGATGAGTCGTTCACGGGTTAATAGATGCATGAGTCGTTTCCGACCTAACGAAGCTTGGAGGAACGAGCTACGGCTTAACAAAAAGGGAGATGAGGCATCGGACTTGAGTCGTCTACGACTCAAGAGCATGGAACGTTTCCGACCTAATTGGGCGAGAGAAGAGGAGGCACGAGATAACAGATACTTGAGTCGCATACGAGTTAAGGAAACAAGGTTACGACTCAAGGGGATCGTGGGGTGTTCGTACCTGATGAGTCGTACACGACTCAACAACTTATCCATAAGTCGTGCCCGAGTTAGCATCAAGAGGGAGAAGGGTTCAACTGATGGAGGCTTGAGTCGGTGGAGGGACTACGACCTAGATGAGTCGTCCAGTGTTAAGTCGGTTGAGTCGTGAGTCGCTGGGCTTGTTGAGTCGTGTTGTATTTAGGTCGTTACCGACCTAGAGGTTATGTGTGTTGTATTGTAGGGCGTTACCGACCTATGGATGTGTGAGATGTATGGTACTAAGTCGTGTGCGACTTGGGGGTTGAGTCGGCAAGAGTTGAGTCGGTCATAGATGTAATGTGTTAGGTCGTTAACGACCTTGGATGAGTCGGTTGTATTTTGGTCTGTTGTAAAAGCGTTGAGTCGCGAGTGTTAAGTCGGTCACGACTTAAAATGGGTCGTGAGTCGGTGCCGATCTAAGAGATGGGTGTTGTTTGTTGTGTTGAGTTGTAATTCTCTATAAATAGCGTGTGTGTTGTAATTTTTGGGGTTGTTGATTTTGAATAAAATTTCTCTTTTGTTAGCTTTGTGCTTTCATACCAATTGGTAGTTGAGTGTAATCTCCTATCTCCACTTACGTCGTTCGAGTGCGCTCGAATCCACGTTTGTTGAAGCCGATTCACGGAATCTAGTGCGCTAGATCAACGTGCGAAGAATCGTAGATCTTTGAACACGGTATAGTGCGCTATCAACGTGTTTGAGATAGCTAGAGTTCGGTATCTTTGGATCAACGAACTTGGGCATTTTTGGTATCTTCAACTCACCGATTGCTACAATCCATCGATTGAAGTTTATTTCGAATTATCCGCTGCGTCAATAAATAATCATGGGGATCATGAATTTTAATACATAATCACGGGGATCATGATTTTTAATTGGCCAAGTGTTGGGTGCTTGGTTAACCTAGGAAAAATATAGAATGTGCGGTGGATTGCCCGCATTAAATTTCTAAAGTAAAGAATGTTTTGCCGGAGGTGGTGAACCTCGGGATTTGGCACCCAAGGGTTCATAGTCATCCTAGGAAAACTATGGAGTGTGCGGTGGATAGCCCACATCAACTTTTATAAAACAATGTATGATGGATAATTTGCATTTATTTTAAATGGATTTGGGACGGATAGTCCTATTAAATTATGACAGATAATCATTTTAAAGATTTTAGAGGGAAACTCTAATAGATTGATTTTAGATGAAAAATCTAATATATTGCTTTTAGATGAGATATCGAATAAATGGGTGGATAAGATATCCAATGAATATGAATTATGGCTTTATTTCATATTATGTTAAGATTAACCATTTTAGGTGTAGGAGCATAGTAAACGATTTACATGTTTTGATTTGGATGCTGGTAAGGGGAAAACTCATTCCGCTAAGCGGCGTGGTCTCACTAGCTATCTATTTATGATAAGAGATGATATGAGATTATTCATACGAGACTTATTGTCTAACTCAAGTTTGTGTTTCTCCATAAACTATCGGGTACTTAAAATTAATTTGGATAGTCTAAGAGTGGGAGACTTTCAAATTTTTGGATGAATAAGCTTCCGGAGACGTGCATGAGACAGTGTTAGCTATATAGGGGCTATTTTATGTTTTTCGCTGTGATGTATTAAGAACAGTAAAGTTTATATTTATTAGTTCTCTGATCATCATAAGGGGACATCTTGATATGTCGCTCTTATCATATTTTGTACACATATATGTGATTTGAACGTGGTTAGCGTCTGAGATTATATAATTAAATCTTAAATTGAAATTCATAAGAAATGAGAAATTTTGTTTTGTTGAAGTTTAAATTTATTTATATTTTGTGTTTCTGTGTTGCCAATAGTTTCAAGATTCCGATCACTCAGAAATAGCACATATGGATGACTACATCATCCGTAGCAGTTAGTTTTGAGGCTCGGGAAGCGGAATGTTACACCATCCATGATAAAAAAGCTACGCCTGCACTGTTTTTCTAAAGCGATCATAACATAAGATATGGCATAACTAACAAAAGTGACACTCGAAAACCACTCCTTATCATTTTCTTCCACTCTGGCAAAGTGCCTCGGCACAACCACTTCCTAATTTCATGTCACATATCCTTGACCAAGGCATGTTCATTTTCAGACACCGGTTGGCAAACATTTTGGCGCTACAAATCAGCCTGCGTCCTATCTAACGCATATCTCAGCTGAACAACTTCATCTATGATGCAGAGTGAATTCTGGAGCACAACTTCACCATCTCGGCCATTCATCATGTATTAGAACGGCTTTAAATACAGCACGACATGCATTTGAACAAGGGTTGAACATTTCAAGCTAAAAAGGACTTATTTTCTTGTTATTATCTCTTATCATCCAAGCTATTGTGTGAGAACCAAAGTAATAAGAAATTCCTTATAATGGATGTTGATCAACTTTGATCAAACCACTCTAAATTTTGTGTCTTTTTATTTGTTGCACTTTATTTTCTCATTTTCCATTTAGAAATCAAGATGTTAGTGTGTTACCTTCGCCCATATAAAACTCTTAACCATAATTTCAACACCTAATGCTTGGATGTGGTAGGCTTTTCGGCCCTATGATGATAAAGCACAGCAGTGGCAAAAATGTCAAAATTCCAACTTCATAATTGTATTAATGATTTGGCATAGCATTGTATTTTAACACCGAAATTGCCTCCACTTGTACACACAACCAATGGTGAAATCGCTTTAGAACAAGGGGTCAACTAACCCCCTCCGAAGAAGGGAGGAGAACTTGAGGTAGGAATATTGTCAATCTGGGCAAGCAAAAAGAAAGTTAAGCACGAAATGTCAGTTGTTGGCTTAACTATGGAAAGAAGTTCAGGTAGACAATGATAGGCAAGTTAGCAAATGAGGTACATGACGTGCATTGATGGAATGGACGGGCTGAAACAACACTTTTCCAAATAAAAATCGTATATATTTTCTACTTTGTTTATTTTATTTTATTGAAAAAAATGCAAAACTTAGCTAAAATAGAATGAAATTTTGGATTATAAACCTTAATATTTAAACTGTAACCAGAATATCTCGAATGTAAATACTTTCAAATACACAAAACTATCCACATCAAATTTTTCCAACGCTTGTACTTTGGATATCAGGAAATATCTGCTTCGTTCTGGTTACAGACGCGAAGTAGATATAACCATGCATTTTCAAATATTTGATCGCTCTGGATACAGACAGGATATGAAGATATGGATATGCATTTTGAAATATCAGTTGATACAGATTCGGATGCAAGTTTTGATTTTCGGATACTGGATACCAGTACAATATCCAACTCTGTTTGGATTAACAACCCTACTGATTCTCATATTCTCCAGTGATGTCCGTTCCTCTTTTCATTGCTAGGTACAAATATGTTTTCAACGATGTTAACAGCACCGTGAACGATCTGCTTGAATTTATTGTGCTTAATTGTAGAGCTAACACATCATTGACTTCTACTTAGTTGTAGATCAATGGTTATAACCCATGAGTATACCTTATATTTGTAAGTTGAGCAACAAGAATAATTGTATTGATTTCAGAACTATATGCATAACAGAAGCAAATGATAAACTATTAGTTGATCACGCAGCAGCAGTGGTCAGATGAAACTAAATTAAAAATAGAACAATAAAAAAATTATAATTAAAAATTATAATACATACAGTCAACACGTTTTTTTACAACCAATTGTTATGTCCAATTGAAACTCCATTTTGCAACTATGGTCTATGGTTTATTTTAATGTTTGAATCTCCATTAAATGCATAAAAGTTGCATTGGCAATCAAACTGCGAAGATATGTACACTATTTTCACAGGCTCCCAGCATCTATAAAAGCATGCACATAGTGTATTATTAATCACAAGCAAGAAAAATGTACCCCTTCAATTAAAATTAATAAACCATGGCTCAACTTCTGAACATGCAAATTCAAACAAAGACTGGTGATCTATCTCTACTAGCATCCAGTAAACATAATGCCAGTCTTTCTCTTTCAAAGAAAAAGTTGACCATTATTTACAGGAGCAAGAGGTCAAATACTCATATTGCAAGCTCTGATAGCCAAAATACTGAACCTATACCCTAACCACGGACTATAGTAGTTCCATTTGAAGTTGATATACAAAGGTCTATGTTCGCTGATGAATTTAAATTCGGTGTTGCATCTTTCTACATATCAGGTATGTTTTTTTTAGTTTATTTATTATGTATAGATATGTAGAAAGTGCGTGCGCGCATGTGTTATGTGATATGGTTTTAGGTGGAGGAAGAAGACCTAGTATTTGGGACACTTTCACACACCAACTGCCTCATATGCTAAACAAATGATGTTCACAAATAATTTGAAGCCTCATAAAATCTATTGGAAGAATAACATTTCAAAAATATTCCAGTTTAATGATAACTACTCATTCTAGCAACATATGCGTATTAGATGTTAATGGTACTTTTTCATTGTTTAGAGCATAAAGGTATCAGTAATCGTTGTACAGATAAAATCGAGGACATGAGTAATGGAGATGTTGGCGCGAATTCGTACCACGGATACAATGTAAGTAACTGAAATAAGAAAAGTATGGTGTACTGATTATCAAATGTTTGCAGGATGATGTAAATATGATGAAGGAGATTGGAGTTGATTCATACCGTTTCTCAATCTCCTACTCAAGAATTTTGCCAGGTTAAGGCCGATCCACTTTATTTTAAGCGAACCTGCAAAACTGAACATTAAAAATGATGCTTATTAAAAAAAACACACAAATTTGAAGCTCATATGTCACAGCAGCTACACAAAATTCTAATTTGACTTAGTTTAATGTTGATCTATTAAAACATATGGCACCTTAAAAGAGGAATAAATCAAGAAGGAATAATATATTACAACAATCTTATAAACGAGCTAATAAAGAATGGTGAGTGCTAGAAAATAAGTATGGTTCACAATAGATATGTAATTCACATTCTAGGTATAACGCCATATGTTACACTCTTCCATTGGAAGGTCCCACAAGCTTTCGAAGATGAATACAGCGGTTTCCTTTGCAGAAAGATCGTGTAAGAATTTAACTCACATGGAGTACATTAACTTAGCTTAATCTCCGTTGTTATATAGTTCTCATTTAGAGTAGTACAAGAAAAGGAAAATGAACCTGTTTCATATACTTCGTTAAAATATACCCATCAACCTTTAACTAAAGATCATAGATTCAACACAGTGCTACAAAGTAAGATGAGTTGTATTATTTTTCTTCACCAAGGATAATTTCATGTACTATGGCCAAATATGCTTCTGAGAATTTGGGGATAGTGTCAAAATTGGATTACACTGAACGAGCCATGGTCATTCAGTACCTTAGGCTATTCAGTTGGTGTGCGTACAGCTTTCCTGAATGTCCTCTTGGGACTTTTTTCACTGAACCTTACATTGTTGCTCATTTCCCGGCAATTTTTCTCTAAGTTAAAACGTTTGTGAAGAATATATTCTCGACTAGAAGTTGATACATCAATAGATAACTAAGAGTCCGTTTGGCGACAAACTTCTTAAAAAGAGTCTCAACTAGTAACTATTAGGTAGTTTTAAATGTTAAGTTATAGGTAGAAGTGTGTGGATGTAATTTGGATTTTAAGTTAAAATAAACAAAATAACTTGGTCAAAACTACTCGAGAAATTTGTTCATAACTTAAAAAAAAAAAAGTTGGTTGCTTCTCACGTTTTTACTTCCAAGTGACTTTTGTAAACTACTTGCAAGAAGTTGTCAAACAATAAAATTGAATTAAATTACATAAAAGTAGTTTTGATAACTTATAAGTAGGTGTCAAACATGCTTTAAATAAAATAATCTTGCTTGTGTTTTTAACTTTTGGAAATGATGTGCTACAAAAGTAGGGCTGTATATAGGACAGGACAGTCCGTTGTCCGACTCGGTCCGAGGCTGTAAGACGTCCGGTCTGTGTCCGTACGATTCTCATTTAGGACACGAATTAGGACAAGGAAAAATGTACGAAAAAAAGTCCGTCCGAAAATGTTCGATGTTTTTCTATTGTCCAAACATTGTCCGTCCGTTGTCCGACTCGTGCGAACAATGTTCGAAGTTAAAGTTTGTCCGGTCCGTGTCCGCTCGAATCTCTTATAGGATAGGACCAAGACACACCTCCGTCCGGTCCGGTCCGACCCGTTTACACCCCTAGCTACAAGGGATCAATAAATAGGAGATGGTGTTAGAGATCCTTCGAATGAAGATATAGAATTAAAGTCCCACATTGGCAAAAATAGAGTTATACATATTTATATATCATTTCTCATCAATCGATATTGGCTTTTCGAGTTAGGTAATTTTATACGAAGGGGAGGACCTATATAGTCATACTTTAACACAAACGTGTCGTCCGCATGTATCGGACCGGGTCCAATAAGACTGGATCGTGTTACATTTTTGTTGAACAAAAATAAACACTTTTTTGCTTAAATTTAATTGCAGAATGACTGTTGTGAAATTTCCAACAGACATGACTATTGCAAATAGCGTTGCAAATAACTGCTTGGTTCAAACGTACAGACACGACCTTTCGAAGAGGCATGACTATTGGAGAAGAAGACTATAAAATGGGAGAATACCGATTACATTCTCACTCCTTTTTCCACTCGTCTTCTTCCTCTTTGTTCTGTTCTCAAAACCAAACAAATCTCATACCACAGAGTTATCGTACTCATCACAATCTCGTACAAAACTTCATCTGTTGTATCTTGGCAGACTCAAAAAGTCTTAAGGAAATTGTTAGGCAGGTCCCTCAGACTAAATTTCCTATAATCGGTTAGATTGTTTTGTTTATACTGTCTGTGCATTGCATTGTCTTTTGTTTTATCAATTCATATTCTCTTTTCTACACCATTGTTATCACTGCACTCTTATAATTGTGTTTGCGCATCTTTGTGCACGAAATCTATGCATCTATGCGCACTGATTATCGCTATTTATTATTGTTTCTGTGATTAAGAACTTACATCTTATGACTTTTCAATTTTTACTGAAATAAAAATGACAACAATTGAGTTATCAGCAAAAAATGCTACTCACAATAGAGCCGGTCCAATTCAAAAGTAATGCTGATGATTTTCAGACTTGGCAAAATCAAATGTTGTTCTATCTAACTACGCTAGATCTGCAAAAGTATCTCGAAGAGGAAGAACCTGTGCCAAAATTAGACGAAACTAAAGAAACACACAAAGATGTGTTTCAAGCTGTTGATGCATGGAAACACTCAGATTTTCTATGCAAGAATTACATTCTAAACTGTCTGAACAAGATGTTGTACAAAGTGTATCAGTCTCATCAGACAACAAAGGCTCTCTTGGATGCACTTGCCGCAGAATACAAGACATGGAATGTCAGTCTGAAGAAATTCGTTGTAGACAAATCCATGGACTAGAGGATGATAGACTCCAAACCTGTGACTACTCAACCACATGAAGTACAAATTATCGTTCATAAATTTGAATCAGAAGGCCATAAAGTTGAATCATTCTTGGTTGAAGAAATACCAGGAAAGCTGCCTCCATCATGGAGAAACTACCTCAACTATTTGAAGCATAAAAAGAAGAAGATTTCTTTACAAGACTTCGTCGTCAGACTGAAGATAGATGCAGGCAACCGCGGGATTACACAACAAAGAACGAGCGGGCATTTGTTACGGAAGGGTCAAAAAAGAAAGGACAATTCAACAAAAACAAAAAGAAGAATTTCTCACAGAAGAGGAAAGCGCCAGAAAAGAAATTCAACGAAAATAAGCAGTCCAAGAAGTTTAACGGCAACTATCGAGTTTGTGGCAAGACAGGACACGCCGCTAAAGATTGCAAACACAAGAAGGAGAACAATTCAAAGGCAAATATGATGGACAACATGTAAGTGGATGAGTCCAACTTTTCTGAAGTTGTATCAGAATGCAATTTGGTTCAAAATCCTACATAGTGGTGGCTTTGACACATGTGCTACTCGACATGTATATTCTGATAAATCCATGTTTTTCACTTACAACAAACTCGCTTAGAGAGAGAAACTCTACGTGGATAATTCTGCAGTTTTGATGATTGAGGTCACCTCTGAAGAAACTGTTACATTGAATGACGTGCTTCATGCTCCGGACATCCGCAAAAACCTAATCTCTAGATCTGTACCGTCAAAGAAGGGATTCTGAATGGTATTCAAGTCAGACAAGATGGTGTTGTCTAAGGCTGAAATTTATATAGAAAGATGATATTTATGTGATGGCCTGTTTAAGACAAATGTAGCCGTAGTTGGTGAAAATAATATGTATTCTAATTATGAAATAAATAAAATTGAAGTTTATTATTTGGTTGTGCGTGAAACTTTATTACGACATGATAGATTCAGACACATAAATTTTCGAAAAATGAAAAAACTTGCAAGCCTATGATTAATTCCAAAATTTCAAGTAGATAATGTGAGACATGCATAGAAGCGAAAATGGTCAAAAAATCCATTTCATACTATTAATGGGAGTACCGAACCATTGGGAATGATTCATACCGACTTATGTGATTTCAATTCATTGCCTACTAAAGCTGGAAAAGTATTTTATCATATTCATTGATGTTTATACACGGTAACTATGTATATCTTTTTTATAAAATACAAAGCTGCAGTAGTAAATCAACGTAGCAAAAATATCAAGATATTGAGATTAGATCGAGGTGGAAAATATGAATCACCATTTGAATAAATCTGTGCAAAAAGTGGAATGATTCATCAAAGAACAACTCATATTCACAACAACAAAAAGACATTACCGATAGAAAGAATAGAATGTAAAAAGATATGGTTAACGCTTGGCCTACCAACGAACTTGTGGGGGGGAAGCTCTAAATATGTTTAATCACATACTAAATAGGGTTCCACACAAAAAAACAGGAACAATTCCATATGAGTTATGGAAACGAAGCCCACCAAGTTTCAAATACCTCAAAGTGTGGGGGTGCTTGTTTCAGTTCACCCTTTCAAGAAAGTCAAACTTGGACCAAAAACTGTTGACTGTTACAATCTAGAACCCGCTGAAAATAGTAGCGCATACAGATTTTTAGTCTTCAAGTCTAATATAGTGACATCGGTATAAATACAATCATGAAGTCAAAAGTTACCTTGTTCTTTGAACCTGTGTTTCCACACAAAAATCTTATCGAACATTCATCCCTAAAAGGATAAAAGAGGAAAGAGATGAACTACACGAAGATGAAACTCATCGTGAAAAGGATAAAATTGAACCAAGAAGGAGCATAAGGGCAAAAACTTTCAAGTCTTTTGGCTCAGAATTCTTAACCTATATGTTAAAACATGAACCTCAAACTTATAAAGAGACAATGTCATCTTTAGAATCTTCATGTTGGAAAAAACATTCAAAAATGAGATTGATTCAATTCTAAGTAATAAAACTTGAGAATTAATTGGCATTCCACCTGGAATAAAATCAATTGGTTTTAAATGTATCTTCAAGAAGAAGATGAAACCAAATGGCTCAATCGATGAATATAAAGCCAGATTGGTAACCAATGGATATCGTCAAAAAGAAGATATAGACTTTTTTGATACTTGTTCCCCGGTTACGCGAATAACCTCTATAAGAATGCTAATAGCGATTGCATCCATCTATAATCTAGAAATTCATCAAATAAATGTAAAATAGCATTATTAAATGGAGATCTCGATGAGGAGATTTACATGGAGCAATCTGAATTTTTTTATTTTCAAGGAAAATGAGAACAAATTCTGTAGATTAGTCAAATCATTGTACGGACTCAAACAAGCTCTGAAATAATGGCACGAAAAATTTGATAGTGCCATGTTGAAAAATGATTTTCGTATTGACTGCGATAAATGTGTTTATTACAAACAAGTTGGACAATCATTGTTGAGACTTGGTTTTGATTCATGACACAGAGTTATCACTACGACATACAGATTTGATGACTGCTACGACAAAAAGAGAATATATACTACATGGAGACAAGACATCAAAATAGGTGCATCAATTGTATTATTCTTGTTTTTGAGTCTTAGATCAATTTTGTTAAGATCTCTCCTCGTTTAACGTACGTATTACCTTATATATAATCTTAATGATTTATACATACAAGCATAGAAAAAATATATATATACACATTCAAAGTTTTTCTTTAAAAAATCATATTATATATATATAACGTGTAAAAAACTATGCAAATTGCACAGGAATCGCCAGGTCAGACGACTGACCTGGTAAGTCAGTCGACTGACCTGTGAATTTCTGTGCAACATGCACAGATGCACAAATAAACAAATAAAACGTTTGAATATTCAGTCGATTGATTCAGAGGTTCAGTTGACTGAATTTCTACAATAGCTATTTTTGGAAAAGACACGACTATTTGGGAAGAGTTACGAACCTCTATGAAAAGATTTGGATGCAACACTTCAATCACAACTGCTCGTCAATAGTCGCTGCCTTCTAACATCTATAAATACTTACTCTAATTTGATTCCAAATCACCAAATTTTCTCATCTTTCTAATCTAACACTCTTAAATCTACTTGCAACTATACTTTCAAATATTTTGCATTAAAACAATATTATACATTTCTATTCTTCATAAACTTCAAATATATATACTTATACTCGAGAAGAAGATTATAGGAAGGGTGTGCTACAAGTGACAAATCCATGTTATTTGAACACACATAGTCAAAACAATCTTTTGTATTTGTTGAAGTCATGTTCTGCTGCTCAGGCGTGTGAAGTTCTCTTCGGCTGCTTAGGCGAAATCATGTTATGCTGCTCAGGTCCTTGTTCAGCTGCTCAAGGGTTGTATAGACCCGTTCCTCCGGGTTAAATGAGGATTATTGTTTTAGTGAAATTCCAAAAGAAGTCTAGGACTGGACGTAAGACGGAGCTCCGAACCAGTATAAAAATCTAGTGTTATTTTTATTATACTGCTTTATATTCCGCACTATTTACTGTATTTCTATCATTACTATACTCCATATTATCATATATCTATATTACATGATCCATATCACACTTTTATTTAGTATCAGAGCAAGGTCATCATATAACCGTAATATAGTTATCTATAATCTAATAATATGGAAACTAATACTAGCACTAGCATTAACACTAGCTTCATTGAAGGACAATCCACCACACATCCACCACTATCTAATGGTATGAATTATAACTATTGGGCCACACGAATGAGAATATATATGCAAGCAAATGGTTTTGATTCGTGGAATATAACTTAGATATAATATATTATTCCTACTGAAGAGTATTCTACTTGATCAAATACACTGAAACTAGATGCCGCAGCAAATGCAAAAGCCATGAATATGTTATTTTGTGCCTTAGATAAAAATGAGTTTAGCTGTGTTAGCATGTGCAATATTGCATATGAAATATGACGTACACTCAAAGTTACACACGAATGAACTAATAAGGTCAAACAAAGCAAAATATCCATGCTCAAAAGTCAGTTTCAAAACTTTAGAATGAAAGGAAATGAATCTATAAATGATATGTATTCAAGATTTCAGCATATCTACCATTCATTAGTAGGACTAGGAGAAAAATATTCAGATTTTGATATTTTATTCAAAATCCTTAACTCTTTAACGGAAGAATGTTGCTATTGAAGAAGCGAAGGATATTTTCAAAATAACTCCGGAAGAGTTAATAGAAAATCTAATGTCCTATGAAGCGAATTTGCAGGCTAAACGAGTTCAAGCTCAACATAAAACGAATATAGTATTCTATGCAGAACAAGAAGAATTAAATTTAGACAAAGACGATCTAGCCTTTATTGCCAAAAACTTTAATAAATTCTTGAAGTGTAGAAAAGAAAACAGAAATAATAGCAAGAGAAGTTCAAACAGCAATAAACCACCATCCTCATCAGTTTTGGAGTGCTTTAACTGTCACAAAAAGGGGCATATACAAAAAGACTGTCCGGATCAAAAGAAAGAATATTGCAATAAAAGAAAGATAAGTTTAGAAGAAAAGCTTTCTCAGTTACATGGGATGATTCAGACTTTTCTTCTTCTTCTGAAAGTGAGAGTGACATCGATAATGAACAAGCCAACATATGCTTTATGGCCAAAGATAATGAGGTTAGTGATTTAACTTTTGATGATATGATAGAGATAAACTCAGAATTGTTAGATACTTTAAAAAGTCTCAAAAGAAAATATAAAGAAGCTGATGAAAATCAAAACAAGGTAGAATTCGAAAGAGATATGCTTAAGGACGAGAAGAAAATATTGGAAGAAGAACTTGAGAAAACTCAAGAATCGCTTTCAAATGTTAATTCTCAACTGATTTTATTGAGTCAAGAAATTGAGACTCAAAAAGAAAAGAATGATATTCTTGTTTTTGAAAATTATGATTTGAAAACAAACATTAAAATGACAGAACTAGAAAATTCAAGTCTAAAGACCAAATTAGATGGAATCACTAAAATCGTTTCAAATTTCAATAAAGAAAGAGAAAATTTATCTAGAATTATTAAAAATTCATAACCTATTAACAATAAAAATGGTTTAGGTTATAAAAAGAAAGTCAAGAATTCACAATTTAGTAATGTTAATTATAATAAAACACCCATATCTTCAAAAAGACGAGTTTCTAAAACTATCAATATATGGGTTTCTAAAACTAATAACAAGTTAATAAGGAATAAGTATATTAGATCATTCATGGAAAACATTCATAATAATAAGAATTATATCTATAAAAGGGATACTAAACCCACTTGAGTTTGGTTTCTAAGATCTAACTCTTGGGACCCTATTAAAAAGGTAGGTACAAACGTTATCTCATATTTATTGCAGGTCTCACTTAAGAAGAGAAGAAAATGGATACTCGACGATGGTTGCTCAAAACACATGACAGGAGATAAAGATATGCTGACAAACATTACATACTCAGACGGAGGTTCTGTCACTTTTGGAGATAATTCCAAGGGCTATATCATCGGCAAAGACGATTAAGCAATTACGATACATCTAATTTACCTTTTATTACAAACGTTTTATTGGTTAAAAATCTAAAACATAATCTGTTAAGTATAAGTCAGTTATGCGATAAAGGTTTTAAAATATCATTCTCTGAAAATAAATGCAGTATCTTAGATCAAAATCAAAATCTTATTTTCGAAGGAAATAGAGATAAAAACATTTACGTTTTGAATACGAAAGTTAATCATAACTCAGATATGTGTTTAATAGCCAAAGAAAATGATCCCTGGATATGGCACAAACGATTCTGTATCAATTTCAAAACTATAAATAAAATTTCTACAAATAATCTCGTAAAAGGATTACCAAAGATGAGCTTTAAAATTAATAATATATGTGACACATGTCAATTAGGAAAATTAACTAAATCTTCGTTTAAATCTAAGAAAGTCATTTCGACATCACAACCACTTGAACTACTTCATATGGATTTATTTAGGCCTACTCAAGTTCAATCCATAAATTACAATAAATACGTATTTGTAATAGTTGATGATTTTTCTTGATATACATGGACTATCTTTATGAAAAATAAAAGTGATACTTTTGAAAATTTCGAAACATTTGCTAAATGAATTCAAAATTTAAAAAGTACTAAAATTAAAAATATCAAAAGTGATCACGGAGGTGAATTCGAAAACGAACTATTTGATAATTATTGTAAAAAGAAAGGAATATTTCATAACTTTTCGTTTCATAAAATTCCACAACAAAATGGAGTCGTAGAATGAAAGAATCGAACTCTACAAGAATGTGCAAGAACCTTACTAAACGAAAGCATATTACCAAAACAATTTTGAACAGAAGCTGTTGCAACTGCCTGTTATGTATGAATGTTCGGCTTCTTCATATCATATCTATTAATGCTTCTTACTTTTATTCTGTATTCCTTTTTATCGATGACAAAGGGGAGAAATATTATCACTAACATTTAGAATGCAGGATATACATCGTCAAAGATTCAGTGGGGTAAGTATTTATATTATATATATATACAGTCAAAATCTATATCTATTTACATGTTGTCATCAATCAAAAATGGGGAGAATGTTGAGACTTGGTTTTGATTCATGACACAAAGCTATCACTACGACATACAGATTTGACGACTGCTACGACAAAAAAAGAATATATATACTACATGGAGACAAGACGTCAAAATCGATGCATTAATTATATTATTCTTTTTTTTTGAGTCTTAGATCAATTTTGTTAAGATCTCTCCTCGTTTAACGTATATATCAGCTTATATATAATCTTAATGATTTATACATATAAGCATAGAAAATATATATATATATATATACATTCAAAGTTTTTCTTTAAAAAATCATTTATAATATATATATATATAACGTGTGAAAAACTGTGCGAATTGCACAGAAATCATCAGGTCAGTCGACTGACGTGGTAGGTCAGTCAACTGACCTGGTAGTTTAGTCGACTGACCTGTAAATTTCTGTGCAGTATGCACAGATGCACAAATAAACAAATAAAACGTTTGAATATTCAGTCGACTGATCCAGAGGTTTAGTTGACTAAATTTCTACAACGGCTATTTTTTGAAAAGACACGAATATTTGTGAAGAGTTGCGAACCTCTACGAAAAGATTTGGATGCAACACTTCAACCACAATTCTTCATCAACAGTCACCGCCTTCTAACATATATAAATACATACTCTAACTTGATTCCAAATCACCGAATTTTTTTTATCTTTCTAATCTAACACTCTTGAATCTACTTGCAACTATACTTTCAAATATTCTGCATTAAAACAATATTATACCTTTCTATTCTTTATAAACTTCAAATATATATATATTTATACTTGAGGAGAAGATTATAGAAATGGTGTACTACAAGTGACAAATCTGTGTTATTAGGACACACAAAGTCAAAACAATATTTTGTATTTGTTGAAGTCATGTTATGCTGCTCAGGCATGTGAAGTCCTCTTCGGCTGTTGAGGCAAAATCATGTTCTGCTGCTCAGGTTCTTGTTCGGATGCTCAAGGGTTGTATAGGCCTGTTCCTCCAGGTTAAATGAGGGATGTAATTTTAGTGAAATTCCAGAAGGAGTCTGGAACTAAACGTAGGACGGAGCTCCGAACCAATATAAAAATCTTTGGTGTTATTTTTATTATACTGCTTTTATATTTCGCGCTATTTACTGTATTGCTATCATCACTATACTCTGTATTATCATATATCCATATTACACGATCCATAGCACACTTTTAATCATATGTGATGATTTGTCTATATATGGACGATATGCTAATCTTTAGTTCCAACAATAAAGTTATAGAGACGATAAAGAAAATATTAATCAACAATTTCGATATAAAAGATTTAGGAGTTGCAAATGTCATTTTGGAAATTAAATTAATAAAAATATATAATGGAATTGAATTAAATCAGTCACACTGCAGAAGATGTGATTGGAAAATTCCAAAATTATGGAATCAAAGGGGTAAGAACACCTTTTAATCCATCGGAAGTACTGCACAAAAACACTAATGAGAGTGTAATGCAACTGGGACACTCTCGTGTAATAGGATGTTTAATATATCTTATAAATTTCACAAGATCAAACATTACGTATGCAGTAAGTCGACTAAACAGACATACAAGTTACCTAGGGAAGGAACACAGGAAAGCGCTAATGAGAGTGTTGAGATATTTAAAGAATACCATAAAATTTTCATTACATTATGCAATGTATTCTGCCGTCTTAGAAGGTTATAGTGACACAAACTGGATTTCAGATTCAGACGAATCTAAATCAACAAGTGGTTATGTCTTTACCCTCGCCGGAGCAGCAATATCATGGAAATCTACTAAACAAACAAGCATAACTCGAACCACTATGGAATCTGAGTTCACTGCATTAGATAAAGCATTTGAAAAAACATAACGACTTCGTCAATTTTTAGACGATATTCCATTTTGATCCAAACCTTTAACGGTTATATGTGTTCATTGCGATAATCAATCAGCGTTAAGTAAAGCGCAAAACTATATATAATGAAAAATCACGACACATTCGTCGACATCGTAACACAATTAGGCAGTTACTCTCAAATAGTACTATTTCCATTGATTATATATGAACTAATGATAACCGAACAGATCCATTTATTAAAGATTTATTAAGAGAAAAAATTGACTGCACATTGAGGGTAATGAGTTTAAAAGGCTAAACCAAAAAGAGTTACCTTATATGAAAACATATCCTAGCGACCAGAGATCCCATGGACTAGGATCAATAGGCAAATCAGTTCCGAGTAATTCAAGAAGTTATGCATTTGTCTGAACTTAGTCCTACTTCATTCCTATGGTGCACAATAAAATGCATATCTGCAGAAGTATTAAAAAGATTAAGTTGTGTTTTTAATGATGTCCATATCTTGAAAACGTCAAGTGGAGTATAAGTAGGATACTCTTTATGGAAGTGTGAGCTGGGTCGGTTCCATGAGAATTTTAGGGCTTAAATTCTCTTAATACACTCACAGAACCAAGTTTTGTTCAGAACCAAAATGAACATAACCGGTAGATTGGATGTGGAAGAAAACAATGATTTGTAAAACTTATTGTCCAGTTATACATCAATGGCTGACGGTTCAAGATGAAATAATTCACCGATTAGCCAAGTATGTCCGATAAGTTTTAACTAGGAAAAGTTTAAAATAAAACATCTACTTATCCTCAATATAGCCTTTTTTCTCATATGTGATATGTGATATTCCCCTTTGTGTATGTGAGACATATATCATCATTAATGTTGGGGATTGCTAGAGATCCTTTGAATGAAGATATAGAATCAAAGTCTCACATTGGCAGAAATAAAAGATGAAACAATAGTGGAAAATGACTGTTGCAAATAGCTATTGCAAAATGATTGTTGCGAAATTTCCAACAAACATGAATGTTGCAAATAGCGTTGCAAATTACCAACGGACATGACCGTTGCAAATAACTGCTTGGTTCAAAAGAACAAACGCGACCTTTCGAAGAGGCACGACCATTGGAGAAGAAGACTACAAAAGGGAAGAATACTGGTTAGACTCGACAAAACCCAATTGGAGCCAAATCGATCCAATCCAATTTGAATCAAACCTCGGGTCATGTTAAAGATTTAAAATATACTGGTTAGACTCAACAAAACCCAACTCAAAAAAATCGAGACAAGCAGAGTGGGGTCCGATACTACCCGGTGGATCTAATTACCATCGTTGCGCAGAACAAATAATCTCGTCGCATTCTCCAAATTAATTTCAAATGAACTTCGAACTATTTGTTCTAATTACCATTGCACTGAACAAATAGTCCCGAATGGATGTTTTTTAGCCTTCAATGAACTTCGAACTGTCGGTTCCTATGACGGTTGCGCCGAATAAATTTTTAATCGACATGAGACAGAAAAGGAATCTTATAATTCCGATAATGCAGATATTGACCTAGAAAATATAATAGCTGAATCAAATTTAGATTTCTAGTCTATCGGTAATATATACTGTTATCTTAGGTTTTAGTTTTAAAGACTATACTTGAAATTCTATGCTTATGACGTTATATTTTATTATGATTTTTGCAAATTGTCAAAAAATCTTTATAACATATGTTAAATATGAATTACAGTGGATTTTTTAAATTAATTATTATATATATTAAATTTATAAAAAAAATTCAAAACATGCACAATAAATTAAAAAACACGCGACTTATGCCATGTGCCATTAATAACTATGGATGGTGCTTCGGGTGTGTATAAAATCAAACAGATGATAACATTATTAAGCTTAAAATATGTCACCAAGCTCTATACATCTTCATATTGGATTCTACATTGAAAGTTTCATCTAGCAAGCTATTCATTTTAACACTTAAAAATCAATTTGGTTACTTCAAACAGATTTCCATTATTTATTAAAGTCAAGTGCACTATTATACCGTAAATTACGGAGATTGGTTGGTAATATAATAGAGAAACAATCTCCCAGGCTGTTGATAAGTGAAAGTATATCCATATTCATTCTTAGATGCTCCCTCTACCTAACCAATCGATATAAACATGTTTTGTATAAATAACATCTTTAATCAACTCTAATTGTAAGAATATATATTTTTCTCTAATGGGGAACAAACAATAGATAGCGATCTAGTTTGATGCTGATTATTTCATCATACAGCTTTCATCCACTTTGATTTCAATAACGTAAGGGCTAGCTTGTTTGAATAATGACCAATTACAAACTGGTACCGCAGCCCTTATAGCTCAGTGGTAGAGCACCAGTCTTGTAAACTGGAGGTCCGTAGTTCGATCCTGCGTGAGGGCAAAAATCTTCTCTTTATTACTCTTCTCAATTCTCGACCGACCAAAAAGGCAGTACAATGAGAATGTTGCGGCTGGGGATCCCTCTCAAATAGTGGATGTTTTATTGCGGCAAATTGAAGAAATGAATTGGAATAGGGTTTCAGTGAAAGAAAGAAGAAGGTATTTTTACATAAAAGCCCGGCGAATTGAAGAAATGAATTGGAATAGGGTTTCATTCAAAGAAAGAAAAGGTATTTTTACATAAACTCCCACCATTTGCTTCCGTGATTTTATATTCTGGTGTTTTTCTAGGAAAAATAGGCGAAAGAGCCTGCATTCTTCTGTTTCTGATATGACTGTAACCTGGGGCAACTCCAGTACTTGAGGGATCAAAATTTGAGCGTGTTAGTTTCAATATACTTTTTGAGGAAAATTTTCTTTATAGCTACTTAATTAATAAAATAATAAATAGCACTTTTGTATTAATTGTTTTACAGGAGTCGTCTACTCCTTCTAAACATTGAGCTTTTGATAAGAACGAAACCTTTTTACAGTTATAATATATGTAAATATAAAAGTAAATATACTTTTGTGTTTTTCTATTTACTTCCACAATATGGGATAGGTTTCATGTAACGACCCAGAATTTTTAATAATTTAAATTTGAATATTTAATTAATTTTAAATATTAATAAGTGAATTTTTGGAGTCGAATAAATTTTATTTTGAATTTTGGATTTAATTTTGCAATTAAATCGATGATTTAATAGTGAGATAACAAAAATAATTAAATATTGGGTTAAATATGATTGAAAATGGTTTGGAAAATTTTATTTTATCATATTAAAGTTATAGAAATATTTTGGAACTTGTAAAACTGAATTTGGAGTTAATTTGTAAAAATTGAATATTTTAATATTTAATTATCGACTGAAAAATAGCCAATTTTTGAACAGTCTCGGAATTGAACGAAACAAGTTCCATTGGATCTGTAATAGTTAATTATTATCGGATTTCAATTTTCGTAGCAATCGGAGTTGTCGTTTGACCGTGGCAGCTCGAAAGGCATCGATATCGTTTTAATTTTAATTCGGCGAGTTAAAATAGCCATTTTTCAAACGGTCTCGGATTTCGACGAAACCAGTTTCATCGGATCCGTAATGTGATATTATTGCAAGATTTCAAATTTCAAGTCGTTTGGATTTGCCGTTTGTCCGGTACAAGCCAAAACGCCTAGAAATCGCTTAAATCGGGTTAAATTTAAATCGACTGTTTATTGCCGTATCTCACACATACTTTCGAATTAGCTTACGAAACCTGTTCCATTGTGTCCGAAATGCGGAAAAACCTTAGAATCGCCTGGCGGCACGCGTCGTTTGGAGTTCGTTTGCAAAAGTGTTAAATTGGGCATTTTATTATTAAAATAATATTAACATATATGTTATCTTCTTTTCCCAAACCCTAGTTGCTTCAGCCAGCCGCCATTATCTATTTCAAGGGCTGAAAACTCACGATCTTTCTTCCCCCAAATCTCTTAACCCACTCAATATTTCAACGAACTCTCAACTACAACTTCGTAGAGCGTATCAAGCTCTACATTCTCAACGGTTAAGATCGAAGATAGCGTCACGAATCTACGGGAAATGGAGCTGGAAGCGCGCGCGTTCGTCCTCGATTTTCGTGAAGAAGGGAGGACCGAGCTTCGCAAGTCTTGGGGCGCTTGTGGGGGTCGTCGAGGCCTTTCGTTTTGCAGTGGTATGATGGGATTTCGTACATTGCGGAGGGCTCGAGATCTAACCCTAGGTGACGTTCATGGGTTGTATGCGTGAAGTCTTTCCTGTAGCCGTGCGCAAGAGAAGAAGGGGGGAGAAGGTGTGATGAGCGGCCAGGATTCGTTTGTATGGTATTGGGAATTAAGTTGTTAATTAATTTTATATTAGATCGTGTAAATGTTTAAACTGTGATATCTTTTTGCTGCGAGATCGGAAAATTATGAATCAAAGTGCGTTGGAATCGTATGGTCGTGCTCTTCGCGATGAAGCTGGTTTGGAGTCGATTGGAGCTCGTTTGAATTTCGGGTAAAATTAAACGTTCGTTTAATTTTATTCGAAACGAACGCCGAAACCGGAATAAAATCAAGGTGAGAACTCCTCACTCAATCGAAAGGTTTTGTTTAAAATTTTAAATAGTTAATATTGATTGATAATTGTTGATTGATTGTGGTAGTAGATATAATAGGACATATACTATATATAGCGATATATATATATTGGCATATGTATATATCGGATTTGATTTCCCGCCTCGTATAGCGGATGAGACCCTATTGCGCCGTTATTAAGCGGATATTTATAAAATCCCATATACCGCGATATTCCACCTCGAAGTGGAATTGGTATTGTGCTAACGTCTGTGGATGCAGGGTAACAGGTTGGAGGGATCCAACTGGATTCCTCGCATATTTATTTGTTTATAAATATTATGTTGATTGTTGATAATCATATTGATATATGACACTTATTCCCGTGATTGACCATCTGATGTTGTTGCATCATCGGATTCAAATTTTTAAAAATTAAAATAACGGTTTTGAATTTAAAAGGGGTTTTAAATCGATTTTTTCAAAGAATATGGTTTATTAAAAATTTTGAATTGATTAAATTTTAAAGTAAATAGATGGATAAAATTTTATGTTTTAAAAATTTATATTTTTATAAAATATAACTTAAAAGAAATTTTTAACAATAATAGGTTTTTATAAAATAGTTAAATTTGGTTTTTGGGAAGATATGATTATTAATGGTTTATATAAAGGATTTTATAAATGGATGTTTCTAGATTAAATCATTGGAGTTATAGAATAAATTTATAAAATGCTGAGTTGATGTATAACATGAATTTCATTATAAATCTATAGATATATAATATGTGAAATTTATAAAACGAATGGTTGTTGGAAAATTTTAAGTTTATAAGTTATTAACTTATAGAAATGGATTTGGGCATTAAAAAGGGGAATTTTATAGAAATTGTTAATAAATGAAGATTTCATTAGTCGAAATTATTATAAACCATAAAGAAATCTTGTAAGTGATAAGATTTTAAATTGGTGAAGTTCAAAGGAACGATTTGGTAAATAAATAATATTATAAGTATTTAACTTACAATATGGCTTTTGGGTATGAAATTGGGTTATGTAAAATTGCATCGGATTAATAAAGGAATTTATAAAATTGGGGTTTATAATAGAAATGGAATTTATAAACTATGTTTATAAATTTGAAATCCATCGAATTTGATAAATTGAAATATGGGAATTTGTTAAGTGGGCTATATTCACTATTTTGAATATCGAATAGATTATTAAATAAAATGGGTCTGTTTTTGGGAAAGGAATGTTTTAAATGGAATTTAAAACGAATTAAAGGTGTTTTAAAATGTATTGAGTATTGAAAACATAGATTTCAACATTGATTGTTGAAATAGACGTTTTCGAGAAACAGAAGGGGATAATTTGTATAGTATTGGATTTATATATCTATTTTTAATTTCAAATCCATATACTAGTGTTTTTGGGTTGTCGTAACGATGTTTTACGCAACATTCGTTTTTAACCCAAATAAATGTGAATAAGGGAATGTTTTCTTAAAGAGAATGGAATAAATACTTAACTGTGATTTAAGTATATGGAATATTTTCAAATCGTTGAAAATAAATAAATTTGTGAATTACTTATTTTTAAAATAAGCATGGGAATGGTTTTCTAATATGAAATGGAACGGTTTTGTGAATTCACCTTTAAGGTAATTGAAAGCAAATAACTTGAAATCGATTTGGGAATCGTATGCTGGTAGATGCTTGGAATTTAAATCCACTTTGGAATTTATATATATGAAGGGAAATTTGTTTAAAAATAAATGTTGATTTATTTTTAAATATGAAAATATAATTTACGAATTTGGAACGTAAGTTAAAATAAATCGGTAAAGATTTATTTGGTGGTTTGAAATTTGTTTCAAAAGGTATATAAGGTTAAGGTGATTTGAAATTAGTTTTCAATGGTTAAGGTGATTTGAAATTGGTTTGCAAATGGTTAATGTAATTTGAAAATTGGTTTTCAAATGGTAAAGGTAAATTGAAAATTGGTTTTTCAATTGGTTAAGTGTGGAAAATTTTATCGTGAAGTGGTTTTGGTAAAACAAATAACTGGGGCAATTATTTGTAAATGGTGTATATATATATATATCTTGTAAAGATATTTTGGGACTTAATAATTTTGGAAAAATTATTTGGAATCTGATGATGTGGCGCATCTTTATTGATAGTTAAATAACCGACTATCAATATTTACCCTTGGATGGTATTGATTGTGTTTGTTTGGAATTGAATGCACACTTATTTTTAAAATAAGCGCTCGCTATTCGGTTTAGCCGGGAGAGGACCTTTGTGTCATATATCCCATTCCGAATATGCGATACGTCGTTTGGATTGCATTTGAAGACCGGTGTGAAGACCGGGTATTTGTGAAAACGATAGGATGACCTATCGATTGTCTCCGCATCGTTAGCTACGATATGGAGATTTCCTTTGTGATGGGAAATTTTATCGGGATTGTGAATACCCGGATTGCAAGGGCTTTTTTGGAAGTGCCTTCGGTTCTGTTCGAACCCGGAACAGACTTGTATGGTTACGTGTCTGACATTACATTTTGAGAGATAGAGCAGATTTCTTTCAAATACATTTCTGTTGGTGGCGGAGAATTTATTCTCTTAGCTTAACACCCTTCTCTGAGACGTACGAGCTCAGAGGTTATGTAGTTGAAGGTTATCAGCGATATTTCCCAATCTGGTAATGTGGCATGCTGAGTGCTGCTGTGTGATGATCATTGGTTGATCGTTTGGATTGGATCATTTGTTGATCATTTATCTGTGTGATCTTGCTTTGGTCATCTGTGGACCCAAAGCATGGCTTTGTTGCACAAAGCGTAGCTTTGTGGACGAGACTTTGTCAGGACCTCACTCCCCGGAAATGGTCGAAACAGGAATATGCGGCAAGGTTATGAGGGTCGCGCCCTTTAGGGTATGTCATTTCCTTCTGGAAAAGGGTGGTATCATGGTATGGAGCCCAGATATTTACTCATGTGGAAAACACTATATCTATTTCTGTGTGGTGTTGTTGGTATCGAGCGCTCGGATAAAGGTCCCAAAGGACCGGGGGATGACATATTCGTGTAGTAGTTACCTAGTTACAGAGGTAACCCGGCCTTGTGTTGGCAGAGATCTAACCGTAACGTTAGTTCTCGGGACGTCCCGCCAGAGGCGATCCCATGTGGCAGTAGGAAGTTCCTTAGCCTGACCATTTGTTGGAAATCCATTCCTCCAATACGCGCCTTGTACGGTTTTAGTTGTATTACCTGCCATTCACTTATGGTGGTCACCACTGTTTGGATGGTAGCTATAGTAGGCATAGTTCGGAATGTCTATGTTGGCTAGGATTTATATTCTACTTTCGAAACTGTTTTCTACACTATGCACTAGTAATAATATCAAAAATGATTTGATTTTTGCGTAGTAAGCATCTTTGACTATCATAAGGAGAAATCTCCTCCAATTCTGCGTTTGCATTGTGTGTGTGGCGGGAGGCCTTATGGTAGTTTCATTTTCCAAAAAGCATTGCGGATTTAAAAATTTAAATTTTCTTGTTGCTTGTTTAAAGATTAACTGTTTTGAGTTCTCACACCAGTCCCATGACTGACCTGGAGTTTATTGTTCCTTTCCTAAACTCTGGGTGCCCACTATTTTCCACACGGGCAGTCTAGAGTTAGGTTATCAGGTTATTCTGGATTAGGGAGTTGCTGTGCAGATCTGGAGGCGAGCCAGATAGCGTAGTCTATTATTTATTGTATATAGTATTTCTTTCCGCTGTTGTTGTCATACACTCTGATTAATGTGATGTAATGTGATGTAATGTATAAAATGTATAGTTTTTCTTGTTTTAATGAATATTCATTTATCTATTATATGTTGTTCCGCTGCGACTGTGAGATTCTGTTATTGTTTCTCGTTCTGTTACTTGTTTTTTCTGTTTTCTCTTCTCTTTCTTTTCTTTCTTCTTCTACCTCTTTCTTCTTCTAAAACCTAACGGTTCGATTTTTCGGCAACGAAAAATCGCGATCGTTACATTTGGTATCAGAGCTTATGGTTAAGCGACAACCTGCTCTGTTGGGTGTTACTCATTAGAGATAGAGTCAGCAGTACTCTAGAATGAGTATGAGTGTAATAATAGATATGAGTGCGTATTTGTTAGTGAGTATAAAATTGTTTTATATTGTGATGATTGGTTTGTTGAGTGGTATATGAACCTTCGTCGGCGCAGCCTCGAAAACTGAATCGAAGGGGTTCCTAAACACTTGAATAGAACAATTCGACACAATATTGTTTTAAATTGGGTAAATGAAATAATTTTACCTCGATTATATTTTATATATAAAAAGAAAATAATTTTTCAAGAATTATTGAAGTGTGTATATAATTGATTGCTTGGTTGTTGTAAATGATATATATATAAAATAATTAAAAGTTGTTTGAATAAGCTAATAAAAGCAACTATTGTAAAAGAATAATGTTATAAACCAATGAATCATAAGATGAAATTATAATTAATAATGATTTACAATTGTAAGATAAGCATGTATGTATATAAGAAGTAAAATTATATAAGTAAAAGGTTTATAAAAGTGATTTATGAATAGATTCCCAGATTTTTGAAAGAATAATTAGCATTGATTTCACTATTGTCACTGGGAAATAATAAGGATGATGACTGCAGCATCATCAGTATCATTTTCGAGTTTCTATGTGATGGATTTGCTACAATAATGAATTTAAAATTGAAGCTTTGTTGTAGTAAACAAATTTGAAATTAAAATTCAACTTGAAATTGTCAAATATAAGTGAAAAAGGTTTTGAACTTATAATATAAGTTAGAAGTTGAATAATAAGTTTTATAACTTATTAAATGGGAAAGTGTAAGTGAAACCAGTTGTTGAAGTGGTTAAACAATTAAGTTAAGTAAAATGGAATATGAATTTGAATATTGATATGAATTTGACTTAAGTAAAAGTTAAATAGGATTTACTTTGGAATTTAAAATCCGAATTGAATTGATAAGTAAAACTTAAGTTTAATTAACAAATGATGTTTAAATGGAATAACTTAAGCAAAGTTGAATAAAAATTGATATTTGTATCAAAGTTAAATAATCAAGTGAATTAAATGATGTAAATAAAGTTGAAATGGAATGCAAGTTAAGTAATGTTGAAAGAATTGATGTTAATATCAAAATAAATGAATAAAGTGGGTAAATGAAATTGTTAAAGATGTGAACTTAAGTTATATAAATGAAATTCAATTTTATTTGTAAAAAGAACTAGCAATTGAGTTAAAGTATGAATTGAATGTTAATCAATAGAATATGAATAAGTTGATATGAAACGATGTATGTAAGTGTAAATTCATTGAAGTTAGTTGAATAATTGGATGAAAATCAATTGAATGTTAAAACCAATTGGAATTAAAACAGTTGAACCAAATTGAATGTAAGTAAAATAAATAAATTTGGTTGTATTGGATGTGCATTGGTTGTTATTTGCTTGTTGGTTGGTTGTATGTAAATTCCTTAAGTGTTAACGAAATTGAATCTGCTAAATTGAAAGCTATGTAATTGAATTCAAATGAAAATTGGAATACAAAGTTGAATGAAAATGAATATGCAACTTTAATAGTAAACTAAAAGTGGTATAAGAAGCATGTATTGGAAATTTTATAATTGAATTGGCAAATTGGTTTGAATATTATAATTGGATATTATGCTAGCAGGATATACAGGTTATAAAGGAATTGGGATTTTGATTTCAAAGTTAAAAAAATTTTGTAACGCTCGACAAAAAGGTACGTATTTCAGTTTTTATATGAGATTTGATGATTTCCTTCTCCAGCCACTTGGCTTTCTCTTTTCTTTTTGATTCTGAGGGGCCGTGGTGCCATTTTGTAGTCGTACCGATCTAGCCGCGCAAAGGAGACTCTGGCGAAATTTTTCGAAAATTTAGGGAGTTAGAAAAATTTTGAGAAATTTTGAAAGTTGAAAATTTGAATTTAAATTTAAATTTGAATTGTTAAGCAAACAAAGTTGTTTGAAACCTAAAATTGAAGTTGGAAAGCTAGTTGAAATGATAGTAGATCTTTAATAAAAAGATTTGTTTTGAAAAGTTGATAAAACTAATTAGCTTTGGAAAAATAATAAACGGATTATGAATTATTCTCCTTAACTTGCAATTTCGAGGACGAAATTCTTTTAAGGGGGGAAGATTGTAACGACCCAGAATTTTTAATAATTTAAATTTGAATATTTAATTAATTTTAAATATTAATAAGTGAATTTTTGGAGTCGAATAAATTTTATTTTGAATTTTGGATTTAATTTTGCAATTAAATCGATGATTTAATAGTGAGATAACAAAAATAATTAAATATTGGGTTAAATATGATTGAAAATGGTTTGGAAAATTTTATTTTATCATATTAAAGTTATAGAAATATTTTGGAACTTGTAAAACTGAATTTGGAGTTAATTTGTAAAAATTGAATATTTTAATATTTAATTATCGACTGAAAAATAGCCAATTTTTGAACAGTCTCGGAATTGAACGAAACAAGTTCCATTGGATCTGTAATAGTTAATTATTATCGGATTTCAATTTTCGTAGCAATCGGAGTTGTCGTTTGACCGTGGCAGCTCGAAAGGCATCGATATCGTTTTAATTTTAATTCGGCGAGTTAAAATAGCCATTTTTCAAACGGTCTCGGATTTCGACGAAACCAGTTTCATCGGATCCGTAATGTGATATTATTGCAAGATTTCAAATTTCAAGTCGTTTGGATTTGCCGTTTGTCCGGTACAAGCCAAAACGCCTAGAAATCGCTTAAATCGGGTTAAATTTAAATCGACTGTTTATTGCCGTATCTCACACATACTTTCGAATTAGCTTACGAAACCTGTTCCATTGTGTCCGAAATGCGGAAAAACCTTAGAATCGCCTGGCGGCACGCGTCGTTTGGAGTTCGTTTGCAAAAGTGTTAAATTGGGCATTTTATTATTAAAATAATATTAACATATATGTTATCTTCTTTTCCCAAACCCTAGTTGCTTCAGCCAGCCGCCATTATCTATTTCAAGGGCTGAAAACTCACGATCTTTCTTCCCCCAAATCTCTTAACCCACTCAATATTTCAACGAACTCTCAACTACAACTTCGTAGAGCGTATCAAGCTCTACATTCTCAACGGTTAAGATCGAAGATAGCGTCACGAATCTACGGGAAATGGAGCTGGAAGCGCGCGCGTTCGTCCTCGATTTTCGTGAAGAAGGGAGGACCGAGCTTCGCAAGTCTTGGGGCGCTTGTGGGGGTCGTCGAGGCCTTTCGTTTTGCAGTGGTATGATGGGATTTCGTACATTGCGGAGGGCTCGAGATCTAACCCTAGGTGACGTTCATGGGTTGTATGCGTGAAGTCTTTCCTGTAGCCGTGCGCAAGAGAAGAAGGGGGGAGAAGGTGTGATGAGCGGCCAGGATTCGTTTGTATGGTATTGGGAATTAAGTTGTTAATTAATTTTATATTAGATCGTGTAAATGTTTAAACTGTGATATCTTTTTGCTGCGAGATCGGAAAATTATGAATCAAAGTGCGTTGGAATCGTATGGTCGTGCTCTTCGCGATGAAGCTGGTTTGGAGTCGATTGGAGCTCGTTTGAATTTCGGGTAAAATTAAACGTTCGTTTAATTTTATTCGAAACGAACGCCGAAACCGGAATAAAATCAAGGTGAGAACTCCTCACTCAATCGAAAGGTTTTGTTTAAAATTTTAAATAGTTAATATTGATTGATAATTGTTGATTGATTGTGGTAGTAGATATAATAGGACATATACTATATATAGCGATATATATATATTGGCATATGTATATATCGGATTTGATTTCCCGCCTCGTATAGCGGATGAGACCCTATTGCGCCGTTATTAAGCGGATATTTATAAAATCCCATATACCGCGATATTCCACCTCGAAGTGGAATTGGTATTGTGCTAACGTCTGTGGATGCAGGGTAACAGGTTGGAGGGATCCAACTGGATTCCTCGCATATTTATTTGTTTATAAATATTATGTTGATTGTTGATAATCATATTGATATATGACACTTATTCCCGTGATTGACCATCTGATGTTGTTGCATCATCGGATTCAAATTTTTAAAAATTAAAATAACGGTTTTGAATTTAAAAGGGGTTTTAAATCGATTTTTTCAAAGAATATGGTTTATTAAAAATTTTGAATTGATTTAATTTTAAAGTAAATAGATGGATAAAATTTTATGTTTTAAAAATTTATATTTTTATAAAATATAACTTAAAAGAAATTTTTAACAATAATAGGTTTTTATAAAATAGTTAAATTTGGTTTTTGGGAAGATATGATTATTAATGGTTTATATAAAGGATTTTATAAATGGATGTTTCTAGATTAAATCATTGGAGTTATAGAATAAATTTATAAAATGCTGAGTTGATGTATAACATGAATTTCATTATAAATCTATAGATATATAATATGTGAAATTTATAAAACGAATGGTTGTTGGAAAATTTTAAGTTTATAAGTTATTAACTTATAGAAATGGATTTGGGCATTAAAAAGGGGAATTTTATAGAAATTGTTAATAAATGAAGATTTCATTAGTCGAAATTATTATAAACCATAAAGAAATCTTGTAAGTGATAAGATTTTAAATTGGTGAAGTTCAAAGGAACGATTTGGTAAATAAATAATATTATAAGTATTTAACTTACAATATGGCTTTTGGGTATGAAATTGGGTTATGTAAAATTGCATCGGATTAATAAAGGAATTTATAAAATTGGGGTTTATAATAGAAATGGAATTTATAAACTATGTTTATAAATTTGAAATCCATCGAATTTGATAAATTGAAATATGGGAATTTGTTAAGTGGGCTATATTCACTATTTTGAATATCGAATAGATTATTAAATAAAATGGGTCTGTTTTTGGGAAAGGAATGTTTTAAATGGAATTTAAAACGAATTAAAGGTGTTTTAAAATGTATTGAGTATTGAAAACATAGATTTCAACATTGATTGTTGAAATAGACGTTTTCGAGAAACAGAAGGGGATAATTTGTATAGTATTGGATTTATATATCTATTTTTAATTTCAAATCCATATACTAGTGTTTTTGGGTTGTCGTAACGATGTTTTACGCAACATTCGTTTTTAACCCAAATAAATGTGAATAAGGGAATGTTTTCTTAAAGAGAATGGAATAAATACTTAACTGTGATTTAAGTATATGGAATATTTTCAAATCGTTGAAAATAAATAAATTTGTGAATTACTTATTTTTAAAATAAGCATGGGAATGGTTTTCTAATATGAAATGGAACGGTTTTGTGAATTCACCTTTAAGGTAATTGAAAGCAAATAACTTGAAATCGATTTGGGAATCGTATGCTGGTAGATGCTTGGAATTTAAATCCACTTTGGAATTTATATATATGAAGGGAAATTTGTTTAAAAATAAATGTTGATTTATTTTTAAATATGAAAATATAATTTACGAATTTGGAACGTAAGTTAAAATAAATCGGTAAAGATTTATTTGGTGGTTTGAAATTTGTTTCAAAAGGTATATAAGGTTAAGGTGATTTGAAATTAGTTTTCAATGGTTAAGGTGATTTGAAATTGGTTTGCAAATGGTTAATGTAATTTGAAAATTGGTTTTCAAATGGTAAAGGTAAATTGAAAATTGGTTTTTCAATTGGTTAAGTGTGGAAAATTTTATCGTGAAGTGGTTTTGGTAAAACAAATAACTGGGGCAATTATTTGTAAATGGTGTATATATATATATATCTTGTAAAGATATTTTGGGACTTAATAATTTTGGAAAAATTATTTGGAATCTGATGATGTGGCGCATCTTTATTGATAGTTAAATAACCGACTATCAATATTTACCCTTGGATGGTATTGATTGTGTTTGTTTGGAATTGAATGCACACTTATTTTTAAAATAAGCGCTCGCTATTCGGTTTAGCCGGGAGAGGACCTTTGTGTCATATATCCCATTCCGAATATGCGATACGTCGTTTGGATTGCATTTGAAGACCGGTGTGAAGACCGGGTATTTGTGAAAACGATAGGATGACCTATCGATTGTCTCCGCATCGTTAGCTACGATATGGAGATTTCCTTTGTGATGGGAAATTTTATCGGGATTGTGAATACCCGGATTGCAAGGGCTTTTTTGGAAGTGCCTTCGGTTCTGTTCGAACCCGGAACAGACTTGTATGGTTACGTGTCTGACATTACATTTTGAGAGATAGAGCAGATTTCTTTCAAATACATTTCTGTTGGTGGCGGAGAATTTATTCTCTTAGCTTAACACCCTTCTCTGAGACGTACGAGCTCAGAGGTTATGTAGTTGAAGGTTATCAGCGATATTTCCCAATCTGGTAATGTGGCATGCTGAGTGCTGCTGTGTGATGATCATTGGTTGATCGTTTGGATTGGATCATTTGTTGATCATTTATCTGTGTGATCTTGCTTTGGTCATCTGTGGACCCAAAGCATGGCTTTGTTGCACAAAGCGTAGCTTTGTGGACGAGACTTTGTCAGGACCTCACTCCCCGGAAATGGTCGAAACAGGAATATGCGGCAAGGTTATGAGGGTCGCGCCCTTTAGGGTATGTCATTTCCTTCTGGAAAAGGGTGGTATCATGGTATGGAGCCCAGATATTTACTCATGTGGAAAACACTATATCTATTTCTGTGTGGTGTTGTTGGTATCGAGCGCTCGGATAAAGGTCCCAAAGGACCGGGGGATGACATATTCGTGTAGTAGTTACCTAGTTACAGAGGTAACCCGGCCTTGTGTTGGCAGAGATCTAACCGTAACGTTAGTTCTCGGGACGTCCCGCCAGAGGCGATCCCATGTGGCAGTAGGAAGTTCCTTAGCCTGACCATTTGTTGGAAATCCATTCCTCCAATACGCGCCTTGTACGGTTTTAGTTGTATTACCTGCCATTCACTTATGGTGGTCACCACTGTTTGGATGGTAGCTATAGTAGGCATAGTTCGGAATGTCTATGTTGGCTAGGATTTATATTCTACTTTCGAAACTGTTTTCTACACTATGCACTAGTAATAATATCAAAAATGATTTGATTTTTGCGTAGTAAGCATCTTTGACTATCATAAGGAGAAATCTCCTCCAATTCTGCGTTTGCATTGTGTGTGTGGCGGGAGGCCTTATGGTAGTTTCATTTTCCAAAAAGCATTGCGGATTTAAAAATTTAAATTTTCTTGTTGCTTGTTTAAAGATTAACTGTTTTGAGTTCTCACACCAGTCCCATGACTGACCTGGAGTTTATTGTTCCTTTCCTAAACTCTGGGTGCCCACTATTTTCCACACGGGCAGTCTAGAGTTAGGTTATCAGGTTATTCTGGATTAGGGAGTTGCTGTGCAGATCTGGAGGCGAGCCAGATAGCGTAGTCTATTATTTATTGTATATAGTATTTCTTTCCGCTGTTGTTGTCATACACTCTGATTAATGTGATGTAATGTGATGTAATGTATAAAATGTATAGTTTTTCTTGTTTTAATGAATATTCATTTATCTATTATATGTTGTTCCGCTGCGACTGTGAGATTCTGTTATTGTTTCTCGTTCTGTTACTTGTTTTTTCTGTTTTCTCTTCTCTTTCTTTTCTTTCTTCTTCTACCTCTTTCTTCTTCTAAAACCTAACGGTTCGATTTTTCGGCAACGAAAAATCGCGATCGTTACATTTCATCTCATGCCCCAAGACTTATGTATAAAGAAGCCTATGTAATTGAATCAATCAATCTTATGTAACTTATATCAGTATGAATAACATTTTCTTCTCTTTTCTAATGGCTTCTTATCTTCTTTTTAGTTTATAACACGTTATCAGCACGATCTCTAAATAAAAGGAAAATTTCAGATCTGATTATAAATCTTCAAAACGGTAGGCTATTTTTGATCTGATTAATAAAATCTTTTGGATCTCATTCTATTAATTTTAATTCTTTTAGATCTCATTGTATCATTGATCTAATTATTTAGATTTGATTCTATTTGTACATCTTATTTTTTGTCCATGTATTTTAGATCTCGTTTTGTTGCAGATTTTATATTTTTTTTCTACTTTTTTAGATCTCTTGTGGATCTTAATATCATGTTCAAATGATATATTTTTTAGATCTGCAAATTTTAATCATCGGATCTCTTATTGAGTTTTATTAATGTATATCCATTTTTTGTGATAATTTTGAATTTGATCTGAAACTAAAATTGTTCTCTCTCTGATGGCTTCTTCTTTCTTTATTTTATAACACTTACTTCTATTGTTTTGTTTTCTTAGAAATAAGTTAATATTATTCAATTTTTTCACAAGTAAGAAGACAAACTAATCAATGTATCTAACCCGATCCTGTCTGTTCCAGGCTGACTGAGTATAAGTCAGCTCGCAAAACAACCACTGCTGAATCGACTAAGTTTTTATGTATGATGATAATCTGAATCTAACCCTGATCCGTGTCAGATCTTCTACTCAATTGCAGGTCTAAGCCTTCTACCGATGATGCCCCCACGCCTTAACGCTATGTAGGCACGCGGGACCAAGACGACAAGAGGCACAACTAAATGTACATGTTTCCAAAAATAAACATGTTCTATTTTCTACAAGTATAGTGCAAGTATAAGCACATTTATTGCAAAGCATAGCAAAGCACACCTCTGGTACAGTTATACTGCAGACCTTCATCTCAGCCACACATTCATTTCTTTCGTCAATCGTCTCTCATTAAGTTCATCAGCCAGATCAATGGTCAGGTGCACGTCACGCCTATTTTGCAGTACGATCTTAGTCATCTAAGCGTTAATTTTGTGACAGCGCATGGTTTTACGAAATTAATTAATTACGTTGAAAAGGTAAAATCGTAGTTTCATATAAATGGAAAATAATAAATTTTTACAAGAGTTGGAATAAGGCTTCGGGACTTACTCCATTACATCTGAATTGTTGTTTGTAGTCAAAAAACACATGTAACATGATGATTTTGATTAAACGGACTAGAAATTAAAAGAAGTCAAACTCGGTGGATTTTTATAATATTAATTTCAAGATTTTAGCCTAAATTAGAATTATTTCATCCTATAAATAGAAATGAAAACCTATTCTCTGATCACACTTTAGCCTAACCTCTAATCTCCATTTTCTTTTTTATCTATCTCTAAACTAAATCAATTCCAAATCCACCAAATCAAATCTAAATTAAAAGAATAAATATATGATATCAATCATTGCGGAGAAAGCTGAACAAATAAATCAAAGCTACCAAGAAATTTAACGTTCTGAAGATGTGAAATACTTAGATAGCGAAGAAGGAGGAGGATTCACCTCAGATCGGAGAAGATGCATGAAAAATTAATGAGTGGTATTCATCTTATTTGTGTATATATTGGTAAGATATAGCAACTCATACCTTATGGTCGTAAATCACATCATAAATGAAGTAATTGAAATATAAAAAGTGATTATATATACATATAAACATGATTAGGGTGTAGTGGGCCATAGCTAGATATTTAAAAATCTATTTTTTAGTGAATAATAAGCTCGGGTCCCTAAAATCAAGCTCAATACACGAAAAATCCTCCCCAAAAAAGTTTGCAAATTAGGTCTCTATAATTAAGTTACTGAATAATTGCATACATCTATACAAGTATTTAGTGAATAATTATGGAAATTCCGTAATTTTTCAATGAGTAATTGCGGAAATATCTGCAATTTTTGAATATAGTTGCATAAATATCTGCCATTATTCAGTAACTTAATCCTAGAGATCTAATTTACATACGTTTTTTGGCAAGGATTTTTGGTGTATTTTAAAACTTAATAGGAACTTTAGCCAAACTGTCTATTTTTTATGATTGTAATCGGCAAAAGTTAATCCCGCTCTATTTAAAAAGTGCAAAATATAAAAGTGTTCCAAATTGGATATATTATATATCAAAATTATAGTTCTTCACGACGTGAATTCACCGATGGTATTCATTCGTAGATTTGATGGACGGATTGATCAGAAACAAGCTAGAAGTTCGATAAATGTGGACAGTCCGTCGATCCAATGGTGAAATGGTGATGACATGATGATCGAAGGGTACGGATGTATAGATGACGTCAAGTAGTCCTCAATAAGGTCGTCGATTGACTCAGATCGATGTGTGGTGGTCGAAATTTTCCATGGAGTAGCTAGCAGCGGTAGTTTGTGAAGGGGCATCACACGTAGAGGCAGGGGGCGCGTCGGAACCGGCTTAACGCAAGGATGGCTCTAGCGAAGTCAGATCATTGGCTAGGTTTCCCTAGCGATGACGGTAAGGTAAAGAACATGGCGATTGAATGGTTTTGGGTGATGTCAAGGTTCCTTCTATAGCTAACGCGAAAGCAAAAGAAAAATATATATTAACAATTAAACTATAAATTATGATATTGCCCCTTGACTTTAAACCCTTATAATTCACGCGTACAACCTCTATCTCACGGGTTTTTCATGGTATTATAATCCTGGTGAGATGGGAAACATTTTGGCATGTTGTTTTCTATGTTTTGGACTGCTTCAAAAGGATGTTTTATTTTTAGTAGATTCATTATTTGTGGATACTACTAGGGCATTTCCGTACACATATGAGAAAACTAGTCATCAACTATACTAGTGGCATTTAGTGACATTGAGTTGGGGCTTGATCCATTAGCTTCGTAAACGGTGGAGCGATGATGAGTTTAGAACTTGATTCAAATAGTGATGTAGACCATTAAGCGAATGTCTAGCATGGACTTGATCTAAGTAGCCACGTACCTTTTTTGACATAAAAGCTGGGACTTTGGGCTCGCTTGTGTGCATACGTTTTTGTCATTTGAACTGGGACTTTGGGTTCAGTCATGTGCATACATTTTAGGCATACAAGCGGGGACTTTAGGCTCGGTTGTGTGGATACATTTTTTACGTACGAATTGGGACTTTGGGCTTGATCGTATGCAAACATACGGGCTGAGCTTTGGGTCGGTCGTCTGCATATGTTTTTGGCATACAAGCTGGAACTTTGGGCTTGATCATGTCCATATGTTTGTGGCATACGAGGTGAGACTTTAGGCTCGGTTGTTTGCATTCTTTTTTCACATACAAGCTAGGACTTTGGCCCAGTTATATGCATATATTTGCAGCGATGGTGAGTTGGGATTCTATGCTTAGTCGTGTCATACTTGTTTCGGCATATGATTAGACCCAGTAGAGATTTTTGTGAGACCTTAGCATATGATGTCACTACAGTATCATATTGTGTTTAGCTGAGTTGTTGGGTGCAGTTGACACAGGTTAAGGTGTGATTTTTTAGCATAAGAATTGTTTTACTAGCCTATTATTATACACTTATATGATGCGTTACACTCACCAGTCCCTCTCATTTTTTTTATTTTTAGTTATACTATGATGGATATATAGAACGGGCTGGTGGTGGCTTGGAGGTGTGATGGTACGACAGAGATATGCATTTATTCATCTATTAGCTATCCATTTTAGCTATAGACATGAGATTGTCTATTTTTCTAGTATGCATAGATGTTGTAGTTGGAGTTTATTTTGATATTACATTATTTTATTTGTCCGGGGTTGTATTATTAATTTTCATACTTTATTCCTTCCACTATGAGTTCAAAAAACATAAATAATGTAGATAGTTCTATGATATGTTATATATTTCATTTATGAACGATCCATCATCTACGAGGTCCGCAATGTTTGTGTCTCTTTATGCATAAATCAGGGCATTGTGGATGGCGGGTTATCATATGTAGTATCATAGCTTAGATTAGGCAATTCCTACAAAGTATGACATATGAGAGAATGTCTTTGTATTTTTATCATTTATTATACATACATACATATACATACATGTGTGTGTGTGTGTATTACTCCATACACAATATATTTGACTTGTAGAGGTAGTTGTTGGTCGCTTATAGAAGTAAACAACTATGAGTTGAATAAATATTGAGATTTAAATAGTTCAGGGTGGAGGATACATCAATCACATTCGTTGTATTACTCCATACACAATTGCTAAAAAAGAGGGTTTATATGCCAAGTAGCAATAGAGTAAATGGAGAGACTAAGGATGAATTAGAAGAAGAATAACAACCTTAAGTCCATAGTATGATGTTGATTAGGTATAATGAAGGTACTTAAGAATTTATTTTACATTGTAAGACCTAGTTGGGCTTTAAGTTGTGATCTACTTCAATTAACGTATTTAAATTAATTGAAATGCTTTTCTCAAAAAGTTAAAAATATTAATATTTTATATTTTTGGTAAAATGAAGAATTTAAAGTTTGTTTTATGTTTCGAAAAATAATAATCCCTTAGTGTTAGTTTAAAAAAAGGGCAATTTTAATAAGTAATTTTCTATAACTATTTTAAAAGTTTTATTTTTGTAAAGTATGAGGCATATTATCTGCACTTATATTTTAATGTACACTTGGTGTAACGACCCAGGATTTTTATAAATTTAAATTTGAATATTTAATTAATTTTAAATATTAATAGGTGAATTTATAAGTCGAATAAATTTTTATTTGATTTATTGGATTTAATTGAATAATTAAATCGATAATTTAATAAGTTAAATTATGGAAATAATTGAAAATTGGGTTAAATATGATTGAAAATGATTTGTAAAATTTTATTTTATCATATGGAAGTTAGAATGATATTTTAGAACTTTTAAAATCGAATTAAAAGTTAATTTGTGAAAATTGAATATTTTAATATTTAAATCGACTAGTGAAGATAGTCAATTTTTGAACAGTCTCAGAATGGAACGAAACCAGTTCCATTGGATCCGTAATAGTTAGTTATTACCGGATTTCAATTTTCGTGTCAATCGGAGCTATCGTTTGATCGTGGCAGCTCGAAACGCATCGAATCGTTTTTAATTTAAATTTGGCGAGTCAAAATAGCCATTTTTCAAAAAGTCTCGGATTTCGACGAAACCAGTTTCATCGGATCCGTAATGTGATATTATTGTAAGGTTTCAAATTTCAAGTCAATTGGATTTACCGTTTGTCCGGTATGAATTAAAACGCCTAGAAAATCACTTAAATCGGTTTAATTCAAATTGAGCGTTTACAGCCATAACTCGCACATACTTCCGAATTAGCTTCCGAAACCTGTTCCATTGTGTCCGGAACGCGGGGTAAACCTTAGAAACGCTGGTTACGGCGCGTAAATCGGAGTTCGGAATTTCCGGAATGAATAGTGTTTCGGTTTTCTCTATAAATACCCCCAAATTCTTAAAAAAAAATAAAAAAATAAAAATAAAAACCCTAGTTTACAAAACACGGCCGCCAGTTATTCAATCAATGGCCGAAAATGTTCCATATTCATCCCTTATAATCTTCCAATCTGCAAATAATTAGCAACAACTTCCAACTAGAGATTGGTAGAGCTAGCCGAGCTCTTCGAATCCATATGGGAATGATGTGTATTCGAGCAACGTGGTGGTCGTTGAGGAGCCATGAAGGCAGGCCGTTCGGCCTCGATTTGCGCGTCATATAGGGGACCGAACTTGATGAGGATGGAGCCGAGTATGGCACTCGCGTGGGCGCACGTGGTGGTACCATCTGATCGACTTCAAAATCGACGAAGAGGAAGCAAAATTTAAACCCTAAAATTAAAATGGGTTCGGCTGTAAACATAAACGAAGAAGAAGGTTAGGGGGGGTTGCGTTCTAAGGCCCTGATGTCTTTAGGTTGGATCCAACGGCTGCAAGTGTTTGTGGGTTTTAATTATAAAGTTTATGTTGAAATTGTTTTATAAATTCGAGCAAACTTCAAAAATACGTATCTTTTTCATACGAGGTCGAAAAAATGCGAAATCAGTTGCGTTGGAATCGTATGGACGAGCACTACGCGATGGAGTTGGTTTGGAGTCGTTTGGAGTTAGTGAGAATTTCGGGTAAAATTAAACGCGCGTTTAATTTTATTCGAAATAAATCGCTAAAACGGAAAATGAAATCAAGGTGAGAACTTCTCACTCAATCGAATCAGTTTCGATTTTATTTTAAATAGTTAGATTTAAAATATTTAAATGCATGTTTGAATGATGATTGATATCTATTGATTGTTAAAATAGACATTATACGCCGTTAGTAAGCGGATGTTATTTAATAAAAATATATACCGCGAATATTTCATAAACAGTGAAATTGGTATTATAAATAATATCAATATATATATATTGGCATATGTATATATTGTAGTTGATTGATTTCCCGCATTTTCTTTTAGCGGATGAGACCCTATTGCGCCGTTATTAAGCGGATAATATTTAATAAGAACATATACCGCGATAATTTCGTACTGGAGCGAAATTGGTATTGTGCTAATGTTTTTTGGATGCAGGAAACAGGTTGGAGGGATCCAACTGGATTCCTCAACAGTTTTTATTTGATTTTCAGATATTTTGATATTTAATGGATTTTCATATCGATATATGATATCGTTGTTTGTCGTGATTGACTATTTGGTGTGTAGCATCATTGGACCCAGATTTTGGGATTTTAAAATGATTTTAAAGTGATTTTTGAGAATATACTATATTTTTGGAATTGATCCGTTTTAAATAAATAAACGTTATAATTTTTAAAGTTATAAAAATTATGATTTTGTGAAATATAGTTAAAAGCTGATTTTTGAGAAATATGAACCAATGATTTTATAAAATAGTTTAAACTGGATTTTTGAGTTTATTATTAAAAGTTTGAATATAAGATTTATAAAATTTGATTATTTTATAAATCAGAATGGTGAAATTATAAAGGAATTTAAAGATGTTTTTAAAGAATAATATAAATTGATTTATATTAAGAGATTTATAAATGGACATTTATAAATTTAAATATAGACATTATAAAACGAGTTTTTATAAGTATTTGAATGAAGTGAAGATGAATTTAGTAAATGAATGAAATTTATAAAATTATAAACGGTGAAGTTATAAATAAAATTTATAAATAGTATGATTTATAAATTTGTGAAGTTAATTGAAGAATAGATTTGGTTAAATAAATGAATCTTATAAGTTATAAGATTTATGATTTGGAAAGTCTTTAAAGGAACGATTTTTGTAAAATAATCGTTTTATAAGTATTTAACTTATAATATGAATGTTTAGTTTATAATTTAGTTATAAACTGGAATAGGTTAATAAAAGGATTTATAAAAAAGGAAGTTTTTATAAATAAATAGAAATGGAATTTATAAACGTTGTTTTATAAATCCGCAAACAACTTATTTTGATAAGTTAATTGTCATAACTTATTTAATGGAGTTATATTCACATTTTTGAATAGTGAATAATCCTTTGAATTGAAATGAATAAAAGGATGAAATTTGTTAACGAAGTTTATTCACGTTTTTGAATAGTGAATAACACGTTAAAGAAATTGTTTTAGATTTGGTGTTTTAAACAGAATTAAAACGATCTAACGATGTTTTAAAAGATGTTGAGATTCGAAACCATAGATTTCAACATTTATTGTTGAAATAGACGTTTTCGAGAAATAAAAGGAAATGATGGACTATAACACTGTTGTTATAGTAAATAATTTCCGAAAGGAAATGTTTTGAATAGTATTGGGATTTATATATCTATTTAATTTCGAATCCCTATACTAGTGATTTTGGGTTGTCGTAACGATGTTTTACGCAACATTCGTTTTGACCCAAATAAATATGTTTAAGTGAATGATTTCCTTAAAGAATGAAATATATACTTAATCTCGATTTAAGTATATTGAATATTTTCTAAGTGTTGAAAATAAATAAAATTTGTGAATTACTTATGAATAAAAAAGTATGGAAATGTTTTCCAATATGAAGTGAATATTTAGAATTTATCTTTTTGAAGATAAATTGAAAAGAATAATTGGAATCATATATGCATGAATATTTTGGAATATAAATTCACTAAGGAATTTATAAAAGAAAGTGGAATTTGTTAAAAATAAATATTGATTTATTTTTGAAGTGTTGAAATTTTATATCTTGTAAAGATATTTTGGAAGATAAATAATTTGGAAAATTATTTGGAATCTGGTGATGTGTGCATATCCATTGATAGTTCAATAACCGACTATCAATATTTCCCTTTGAATGGGTATTTGATGTGATTTGTTTGAATGTGAATGCTACACTTATTTTTGAATAAGCGCTCACTATTCGGGTTAACCGGGAAAGGACCATGGGGGTCGTATAACCCATTCCGAATATGTGATACGTCGTTGTGAATTGCATTTGAAGATCGGTGTTGAAGACCGGATATTTGCGAGAGCGATAGGATGAACTATCGATTGACTCTGCACCGAGTAGCTACGGTATTGAGTTCTCCATATGTGATGGTGAATCCGATCAGGATTGTGGATATCCGGATTACAAGGACTTCTTGTAAGTGCCTTCGGTTCTGTTCGAGCCCGGAACAGACTTGTATGGATTGTATGTCTGACATTACAAGTTGAGATATAAAGCCGATTTCATTCAAATATATTTCTATTGGTGGCGAAGAATTTATTCTTTTAGCTTAACACCCTTCTCTGAGACGTACGTGCTTAGAGGTTATGTAGTTGAATGTTATCAGCGATATATTCCCAATTTGGTAATGTGACATGCTGAGTGATGCTGAAATGATTATTGTGTTGATTATTTGTGATAGGATCATTTATTTGATCGTCTATCCTTGTGATCATTGTGTTGATCATTTGTTGACCCAAAGCATGGCTTTTGTATAAAGTATGTTTTTGTGGACGAAACTTCGTCGAGCCTCACATCCCGGAATGGTCAAAACAGGAAAGATGCGGCAAGGTTATGAGGGGTAGCTCCCTTTAGGGTATGTGCATTTCCTTCTGGAAAGGGTGGTATCATGGTATGGAGCCCAGATACTTACTCATGTTGATACACTATATTTATTACTGTGTGGTGTTGTTGGTGACGAGCGCTCGGTTAAAGGTCCAATGGGACCGGGGGATGCCATATTCGTGTAGTAGTTACCTAGTGATAAAGGTAACCCGGCCTTGTGTTGGCAGAGAGCTGGTTAAGTTCTCGGGGACGTCCAGTCAGAGGCGTTTCCATGTGGCAATGGGAAGTTCCTTGGCCTGACCATTTGTTGGAAATCCAAAGAAACAATACGAGACTTGTACGGTATTAGTTGTATAACCTGCTATGGAATGTGGCGGTAACCTGCTATTGAACATAGTTAGCTATAGTAGGCATACGATAATGGTCGTATGTTGGCTAAGATTTATATTCTACTTCCGAAATAATTTTTCCTACATTATGCACTAGTAATAATATCAAATGTTATTTTAAATGCGTATCAAGCATCTTTGACTATCATAAGGAGAAATCTCCTCCGATTCTGCGTTTGCATGTGTGTGTGTGCGGGAGGCCTTATGGTAGTCTCATTTTTAAAAGCATTGCGAATTGAATTTAAAAATATTCCTCTATTTTGATTTTAAAGTTAAGTAAACTGTTTTGAGTTCTCACACCAGTCACATGACTGACTCGGAGTTTATTGTTTTCCTTCCTAAACTCTGGGTGCCCACCAATTTTCACACGGGCAGTCAAGAGTAAGGTTTATCAGGATATTCTGGATATTCTGGAGTTGCTGGAGGCAAGCTGGATGACATGGCATATTACTTATATAGTATTTCTTTTTCCGCTGCACTGTTTGTTGTTGTTGTACACTCTGATGATATGATGTAATGAAATGAAATGAAATGTAATAACTGATATAGTTCTTTGTTTAAAGATTATTCATTTATTATTATATGTTGTTCCGCTGCGAATTGTGAGATTCTGTTATTGTTCTGTTGTTTTCTGTTCCGTTCTATTTCTCTTCCGTTTTATTTTCTATTCTCTCTAATTTCTGTTTCCTTTCTGTTCTATATTTTCTACCTTCTTATCTCCTATTTTCTTCTATTTTTCTGTTCTCTTTTCTATTTTCTTTTCTCTCTATTTTCTATCTTCTCTCTTCTTCTCTTTTCTTTTCTTAAATTCTTTTTAAAACCCATAACTATTCGGTTTTTCGGCAACGAAAATCCGCGTGCGTTACAGTTTGGTATCAGAGCATATGGTTAAGCGACAACCATGGTTCTGTTGGGTATTACTCATTAGAGATAGAGTCAGCAGTACTCTAGATTGAGTTTGAGTGTAATAATAGCTATGAGAGCGTATTTGTTAGTGAATATAAAATTGTTTTATATTGTGATGGTTGGTTTGTTGAGTGGTATATGAACCTTCGTCAGCACGGTATGTACAACTATGCCGAAGGGGTTTCTAAACACTTGAATAGAACAATTCGACATAATATTGTTTTAAAATTGGGTAAATGAAATAATTTTACCTTGATTATATTTTATATATAAAGGAATAATTTTCAGAATTATTAAAGTGTATATAAGTTGATTGTTTAGTTGTTTGAATAATCTAAATAAAAGAATAATTGTATAAGCAAATGAATTATAAGAATTGAATTATAATTAAAGTAATTTACAATTGTGAAATAAAACTTATATATATAAGAAGTGAAACTATATGAATATATTTATGAATATGAGTTATAAATGAAAGTGAATTCAAAGATAAATGAAATTCAACTTTTGAAATTGAATTGAATTAATGAAATGAATGTTAATCAATTAAATGTGAATGAAGTTGATATGAAAAAAAATGAATATAAGTGTTAATTCATTAAAATCTAATGTTATTAGAAAGTTGAATAATTGAATGAAAATCAATTAAATTAAACCAATTGATAAGTAAAGGAATTTGGTTGTAATTAGTATACATTGATTGTTATATGATTGTTAGTTGATTGTATATAATTCATTAAGTGTTAATGAAAGTGAATTAGTGAAATTTAAAGCTATGTAATTAAATTCAAATTAGAAGTAAATAAATTTGAATAGAATTGAATTTGATTTGGAAGTGAACCAACTTGAATATAAATTAGTGAATATAAACTAATTGAGAATGAATGTTAGTAAACATCCACTGTTAATGAATCAAATGTGATTAAATTGAAAAACCAATTCATTGTATATAATGAGAATATGAATGAATATTATTAGTTATGAATGATAATTGGTTGATGGTTGAATATATGTTGTTTTACTACATGTGCTATGTTGACATATAAGTTGTTATGTTGCTATATGTTGTATATTGAGATTATTGTCTATATGCATGATTCTCATGTTGTTTGTTGAGTGATTAGTAGGTGCGTATCGCGTTTGCTTCGCATTTGGAGCTCGCTTTCGTGCTATATTAGCCGTATATGCTTGCTAATAAAATATAAGGTACATATCTCGGATTAAATATCGTACTTTTACATTTTTTTCCCTTCGGGATGCCTCATTACTTGATGAGATGTATATTTGCGATATATATACTGTCATTTTTTTTTCGGATCGAGCCGCGCAAAGGAGACTATGGCGAATTTTTCCGAAAATTTAAGGCGTTAGAAAAATTTGAGAAAATTGGAAAATTTTGAAAACTTTAACTTTGATTTTGGAATTGAAAGTTAAACAATAGTAATTGTTTTTGAAAAGATAACTAAGTATGATTGGAAAACTTAGTAAAGTTATTGCAAGAAATTTAATTATGAATTTGGGAAAATTAATAAATTCTATAACTTTTCTTACTTGGTAATTTCGAGGACGAAATTCTTTTAAGTGGGGAAGATTGTAACGACCCAGGATTTTTATAAATTTAAATTTGAATATTTAATTAATTTTAAATATTAATAGGTGAATTTATAAGTCGAATAAATTTTTATTTGATTTATTGGATTTAATTGAATAATTAAATCGATAATTTAATAAGTTAAATTATGGAAATAATTGAAAATTGGGTTAAATATGATTGAAAATGATTTGTAAAATTTTATTTTATCATATGGAAGTTAGAATGATATTTTAGAACTTTTAAAATCGAATTAAAAGTTAATTTGTGAAAATTGAATATTTTAATATTTAAATCGACTAGTGAAAATAGTCAATTTTTGAACAGTCTCAGAATGGAACGAAACCAGTTCCATTGGATCCGTAATAGTTAGTTATTACCGGATTTCAATTTTCGTGTCAATCGGAGCTATCGTTTGATCGTGGCAGCTCGAAACGCATCGAATCGTTTTTAATTTAAATTTGGCGAGTCAAAATAGCCATTTTTCAAAAAGTCTCGGATTTCGACGAAACCAGTTTCATCGGATCCGTAATGTGATATTATTGTAAGGTTTCAAATTTCAAGTCAATTGGATTTACCGTTTGTCCGGTATGAATTAAAACGCCTAGAAAATCGCTTAAATCGGTTTAATTCAAATTGAGCGTTTACAGCCATAACTCGCACATACTTCCGAATTAGCTTCCGAAACCTATTCCATTGTGTCCGGAATGCGGGGTAAACCTTAGAAACGCTGGTTACGGCGCGTAAATCGGAGTTCGGAATTTCCGGAATGAATAGTGTTTCGGTTTTCTCTATAAATACCCCCAAATTCTTAAAAAAAAAAAAAAAAAAAACCCTAGTTTACAAAACACAGCCGCCTGTTATTCAATCAATGGCCGAAAATGTTCCATATTCATCCCTTATAATCTTCCAATCTGCAAATAATTAGCAACAACTTCCAACTAGAGATTGGTAGAGCTAGCCGAGCTCTTCGAATCCATATGGGGATGATGTGTATTCGAGCAACGTGGTGGTCGTTGAGGAGCCATGAAGGCAGGCCGTTCGGCCTCGATTTGCGCGTCATATAGGGGACCGAACTTGATGAGGATGGAGCCGAGTATGGCACTCGCGTGGGCGCACGTGGTGGTACCATCTGATCGACTTCAAAATCGACGAAGAGGAAGCAAAATTTAAACCCTAAAATTAAAATGGGTTCGGCTGTAAACATAAACGAAGAAGAAGGTTAGGGGGGGGGTTGCATTCTAAGGCCCTGATGTCTTCAGGTTGGATCCAACGGCTGCAAGTGTTTGTGGGTTTTAATTATAAAGTTTATGTTGAAATTGTTTTATAAATTCGAGCAAACTTCAAAAATACGTATCTTTTTCATACGAGGTCGAAAAAATGCGAAATCAGTTGCGTTGGAATCGTATGGACGAGCACTACGCGATGGAGTTGGTTTGGAGTCGTTTGGAGTTAGTGCGAATTTCGGGTAAAATTAAACGCGCGTTTAATTTTATTCGAAATAAATCGCTAAAACGGAAAATGAAATCAAGGTGAGAACTTCTCACTCAATCGAATCAGTTTCGATTTTATTTTAAATAGTTAGATTTAAAATATTTGAATGCATGTTTGAATGATGATTGATATCTATTGATTGTTAAAATAGACATTATACGCCGTTAGTAAGCGGATGTTATTTAATAAAAACATATACCGCGAATATTTCATAAACAGTGAAATTGGTATTATAAATAATATCAATATATATATATTGGCATATGTATATATTGCAGTTGATTGATTTCCCGCATTTTCTTTTAGCGGATGAGACCCTATTGCGTCGTTATTAAGCGGATAATATTTAATAAGAACATATACCGCGATAATTTCGTACTGGAGCGAAATTGGTATTGTGCTAATGTTTTTTGGATGCAGGAAACAGGTTGGAGGGATCCAACTGGATTCCTCAACAGTTTTTATTTGATTTTCAGATATTTTGATATTTAATGGATTTTCATATCGATATATGATATCGTTGTTTGTCGTGATTGACTATTTGGTGTGTAGCATCATTGGACCCAGATTTTGGGATTTTAAAATGATTTTAAAGTGATTTTTGAGAATATACTATATTTTTGGAATTGTTCCGTTTTAAATAAATAAACGTTATAATTTTTAAAGTTATAAAAATTACGATTTTGTGAAATATAGTTAAAAGCTAATTTTTGAGAAATATGAACCAATGATTTTATAAAATAGTTTAAACTGGATTTTTGAGTTTATTATTAAAAGTTTGAATATAAGATTTATAAAATTTGATTATTTTATAAATCAGAATGGTGAAATTATAAAGGAATTTAAAGATGTTTTTAAAGAATAATATAAATTGATTTATATTAAGAGATTTATAAATGGACATTTATAAATTTAAATATAGACATTATAAAACGAGTTTTTATAAGTATTTGAATGAAGTGAAGATGAATTTAGTAAATGAATGAAATTTATAAAATTATAAACGGTGAAGTTATAAATAAAATTTATAAATAGTAAGATTTATAAATTTGTGAAGTTAATTGAAGAATAGATTTGGTTAAATAAATGAATCTTATAAGTTATAGGATTTATGATTTGGAAAGTCTTTAAAGGAACGATTTTTGTAAAATAATCGTTTTATAAGTATTTAACTTATAATATGAACGTTTAGTTTATAATTTAGTTATAAACTGGAATAGGTTAATAAAAGGATTTATAAAAAAGGAAGTTTTTATAAATAAATAGAAATGGAATTTATAAACGTTGTTTTATAAATCCGCAAACAACTTATTTTGATAAGTTAATTGTCATAACTTATTTAATGGAGTTATATTCACATTTTTGAATAGTGAATAATCCTTTGAATTGAAATGAATAAAAGGATGAAATTTGTTAACGAAGTTTATTCACGTTTTTGAATAGTGAATAACACGTTAAAGAAATTGTTTTAGATTTGGTGTTTTAAACAGAATTAAAACGATCTAACGATGTTTTAAAAGATGTTGAGATTCGAAACCATAGATTTCAACATTTATTGTTGAAATAGACGTTTTCGAGAAATAAAAGGAAATGATGGACTATAACACTGTTGTTATAGTAAATAATTTCCGAAAGGAAATGTTTTGAATAGTATTGGGATTTATATATCTATTTAATTTCGAATCCCTATACTAGTGATTTTGGGTTGTCGTAACGATGTTTTACGCAACATTCGTTTTGACCCAAATAAATATGTTTAAGTGAATGATTTCCTTAAAGAATGAAATATATACTTAATCTCGATTTAAGTACATTGAATATTTTCTAAGTGTTGAAAATAAATAAAATTTGTGAATTACTTATGAATAAATAAGTATGGAAATGTTTTCCAATATGAAGTGAATATTTAGAATTTATCTTTTTGAAGATAAATTGAAAAGAATAATTGGAATCATATATGCATGAATATTTTGGAATATAAATTCACTAAGGAATTTATAAAAGAAAGTGGAATTTGTTAAAAATAAATATTGATTTATTTTTGAAGTGTTGAAATTTTATATCTTGTAAAGATATTTTGGAAGATAAATAATTTGGAAAATTATTTGGAATCTGGTGATGTGTGCATATCCATTGATAGTTCAATAACCGACTATCAATATTTCCCTTTGAATGGGTATTTGATGTGATTTGTTTGAATGTGAATGCTACACTTATTTTTGAATAAGCGCTCACTATTCGGGTTAACCGGGAAAGGACCATGGGGTCGTATAACCCATTCTGAATATGTGATACGTCGTTGTGAATTGCATTTGAAGATCGGTGTTGAAGACCGGATATTTGCGAGAGCGATAGGATGAACTATCGATTGACTCTGCACCGAGTAGCTACGGTATTGAGTTCTCCATATGTGATGGTGAATCCGATCAGGATTGTGGATATCCGGATTACAAGGACTTCTTGTAAGTGCCTTCGATTCTGTTCGAGCCCGGAACAGACTTGTATGGATTGTATGTATGACATTACAAGTTGAGATATAAAGCCGATTTCATTCAAATATATTTCTGTTGGTGGCGAAGAATTTATTCTTTTAGCTTAACACCCTTCTCTGAGACGTACGTGCTTAGAGGTTATGTAGTTGAATGTTATCAGCGATATATTCCCAATTTGGTAATGTGACATGCTGAGTGATGCTGAAATGATCATTGTGTTGATTATTTGTGATAGGAACGTTTATTTGATCGTCTATCCTTGTGATCATTGTGTTGATCATTTGTTGACCCAAAGCATGGCTTTTGTATAAAGTATGTTTTTGTGGACGAAACTTCGTCGAGCCTCACATCCCGGAATGGTCAAAACAGGAAAGATGCGGCAAGGTTATGAGGGGTAGCTCCCTTTAGGGTATGTGCATTTCCTTCTGGAAAGGGTGGTATCATGGTATGGAGCCCAGATACTTACTCATGTTGATACAGTATATTTATTACTGTGTGGTGTTGTTGGTGACGAGCGCTCGGTTAAAGGTCCAATGGGACCGGGGGATGCCATATTCGTGTAGTAGTTACCTAGTGATAAAGGTAACCCGGCCTTGTGTTGGCAGAGAGCTGGTTAAGTTCTCGGGGACGTCCAGCCAGAGGCGTTTCCATGTGGCAATGGGAAGTTCCTTGGCCTGACCATTTCTTGGAAATCCAAAGAAACAATACGAGACTTTACGGTATTAGTTGTATAACCTGCTATGGAATGTGGCGGTAACCTGCTATTGAACATAGTTAGCTATAGTAGGCATACGATAATGGTCGTATGTTGGCTAAGATTTATATTCTACTTCCGAAATAATTTTTCCTACATTATGCACTAGTAATAATATCAAATGTTATTTTAAATGCGTATCAAGCATCTTTGACTATCATAAGGAGAAATCTCCTCCGATTCTGCGTTTGCATGTGTGTGTGTGCGGGAGGCCTTATGGTAGTCTCATTTTTAAAAGCATTGCGAGATGAATTTAAAAATATTCCTCTATTTTGATTTTAAAGTTAAGTAAACTGTTTTGAGTTCTCACACCAGTCACATGACTGACTCGGAGTTTATTGTTTTCCTTCCTAAACTCTGGGTGCCTACCAATTTTCACACGGGCAGTCAAGAGTAAGGTTTATCAGGATATTCTGGATATTCTGGAGTTGCTGGAGGCAAGCTGGATGACATGGCATATTACTTATATAGTATTTCTTTTTCCGCTGCACTGTTTGTTGTTGTTGTACACTCTGATGATATGATGTAATGAAATGAAATGAAATGTAATAACTGATATAGTTCTTTGTTTAAAGATTATTCATTTATTATTATATGTTGTTCCACTGCGAATTGTGAGATTCTGTTATTGTTCTGTTGTTTTCTGTTCCGTTCTATTTCTCTTCCGTTTTATTTTCTATTCTCTCTAATTTCTGTTTCCTTTCTGTTCTATATTTTCTACCTTCTTATCTCCTATTTTCTTCTATTTTTCTGTTCTCTTTTCTATTTTCTTTTCTCTCTATTTTTTATCTTCTCTCTTCTTCTCTTTTCTTTTCTTAAATTCTTTTTAAAACCCATAACTATTCGGTTTTTCGGCAACGAAAATCCGCGTGCGTTACACTTGGTTTATGAGGACCCACATTTTTGGACGGTTTAAATCGACAATAAACCATACATGTCTAACTCAAACTATTCAAAATGGAGGATCGTCAGTAAGATTTAATAAGAAAATAAGAGAAAAGAAGAAAAACAAAATACAGAATCTCGCAGCGGAATGACAAAATGTAATAACCAAATAAATAGTTCATGAAGATGTTTTACAATATACATTTGATTACACAACTTTTACAACGTAATCAGAGTACAATCAACAACAAACCAAAATGATCCTGTAGAATAATACTGATAATATAATATACCAAACTCCGCCTTCATCCTCCATAAATAATGTCTTCAACACTGAAATGTTAAGGCTGACCCGAGCATAATAAAAAGATAAAACACTCGAGTCGGAACTAAATGTTCTTATGTAAGTTAAGTCAACAGCAAGTAAATATGAGTGTAATAGCTTCACAGATGTTTACAAGATTTTTCATCTCTTATCCAGCATACAACGTGAGTACAATAACTTAATAGACGTTATGGAAGTTTCCAACTCCTAAGGATCCATCAAACTATCTATATGTAGTAAAATACGCTATATATGTAGTATCTATCAGTAAACTAAAAATATTAAAATAGCGTTAAGGCTTTACATTGATCCCCCTTAACACATTTAAGCAGGTTGTCTATACAGGTCCTGTAACACAACCAGTAACGTTGGTAGTCAGTGAGTCCCCTATAGGTACCATACTAATACAAAATCGTAATGGTCACAAATAAGGATAAAGAGTATGACAAGGCACGTGAGGCAATGCCCACGGTAGGATACTACCGTTTTGCGTTTCCTGACTTGTGGTAACCCCTAATGGCCCATCGTGAACATCCATCCCACAATCAAATTAAGGTGCACCGATAAAGTCAAAATCAGTATAGTAATATGAAGAACAGATTTCGCTAGAGCTAGCTAGCCTCATTGGTCAGGTATGGCTCCTTTTTTATTCATTTCAAATTGATACAAGTATCGGTGTCATCCATCATCATTCTCTTTCTTCAAATCCAACAAAATCCTCCAATTCAACTACTTCATTATAGATAACATCCACTATGTATACAGTTGTTAAAGTGGTTCCAATATTGACAGAGAGTATGCCAATAAGAGGCTCAGTCTCTTTAACAACCAAACATCATTTTTCACACCGGTTGGTTCTTTTACATTCCGAAAACGATTCATATTTGATATCAAAATATCATATTCACTTCAAAAATATCACTTCATTTCAAAATACCGTATTTACTCAAAATATGTAATTTTCATTTGAAAATATCATTTCAAATTCCAACTTAGGTTATAACCTCAATTAACCCTATTCGCATTTAAATCAACGATTTAAATATAGAAATTCCAACTTTGCACAGTTTGAATTTCTAGAAAATAGTACGAATAGTTCTAAATAGTTAAAGATTTAAAACAATTTGATATAAAATGGTTTGAGTATTTAAATTAGTTTACATAGTAAAATAGTTTGGAAAAGTCTAAATAATTTGAATATTAAAAAGATAGATTTTAAACAATTTATAATTGAAATATTTTATTTTGAAAATAATATCAAATTAAACCGTTTCCTTCCATTTCAACAAATCTGGGCCCATGTCCAAATTTCAAATCAACAAAACTCAATTTCCAATCTTTTAGTTCAGTTGACTCAATTTCGATTTAGTTTCAAATCAACTTGGTGGTTCCGCACGTGAACACTATGGATGTATTAATGTCGATTTCTGGGGTTCGAAAAGGCAGGTCGTTACAATTGGTATCAGAGTGCATGGTTAAGCGAGAACCTTGGTTTTGGTGGGGTAACTCATTAACAGATAAGATAATGGAAAGCCTTATTATGAGTTTGTGTATTTGCATATATATATATATATATATATAAGAGCGTGTATATGTCAGCGGTGTAAAAAAAATTATATTGTGTTGATTGATCTATTGAGTGGCTTATAGATTCTGGTTAATACGAGTAGTGTTGGCGTCAAAATTGACCACCAACACCCAATTACAAGCGAAAGCACTAATAACTAGTCACAGATCACAGATAGAGTATATGTAGAGAATATAGTATAAAGAATAGCAAAAATTAAAATGAAAGTAGTAAAAGATAAAATATTTGTAGTGGTTCGGCTAACTCCGGCCTACATGCACTTTAGAAAAATCCTTTTTATTATACCAAAACTTGATTACAGTTACAATCTGGAATTTCTGAAATAAAAATGGCAGAGTAGCCTTCACGTGGAAGATGAACAGAAACAAAGTGACGATCCTATTTTCTGAAGCGACATCTGCTATATTTATAAGTGAAACTCCGACTAAAGGGCCTCCTTACCTACATGGGCCCACCATAACCATAGTCGATCCCATATCATCCATTCTATGCTGACCCAAAGTCAAACCCGATGTAAACTCATAGCCGACCTGAAGCAAAATGTATGCCGACCCCAAGCTTGATCTTCGTAGCTGACTTGAAAACCAACCTATAGCTGACCCGAAGGCCAACCTATAGCTGACCTGAAGTAATCTCCACAGTCGTCCCTAAGTGAATCCATAACCGACCCGAAGCCATTCCTTATGCCGACCCCTAGCCATTCCTCTATGCCGACCCAATGCCTTGCTGACCCGAAGCCCAGGCAATGCCGACCCAAAGCCAAACAACTGCCGACCCGAAGTAACTTCTACATGCCGACGTGATGCAACCACCATTGCCGACCCCAAGTGTATGCCGACCTCGAAATATTACGCTGATCCCGAAGCAACCACTATAGGCAACCCAAAGCCAGACCATTGCTGAGCCGAAGAAAATGCCGACCCCCAGCAAACATGCCGCCCGCAAGTTGTTTCTATAGCCGACCCCAAGTGGACCAAGTACCGATCCAAAGTAAATGTTTTTTGACCCGAAACAATCCCTTCATCGACTCGAAGTAGACCCTAAGCAACCCATCTCGTCTCAAAATCCATACTCCAAGTACCTTGCATCATTTGTCCATCAACCATGCTTAATCCCTGCTTCATATTTATTATCCATAATCATTTGTCCATCCATCCATCTGAACCAAGTCTATGATATTCCAGTCTTGATAATTCTGAAGTCTATTGGATTAAATCCTCCTACATACTGCCTTGCCCAAAAGACGAGTTAACAAGTAGCTAACGTTATTGAGAAGGATCTCTAATCACTTAAACATGGCCATTCGACATTGTATTTTTTTCGAAATTGGGTAAATGAAATAATTTTACCTAGGATATATTTTATATATAAAGAATGATTTTCAAAATAACGTAGTATTTTGAGATGATGTTTGCTAGGAGATAATAATATTTTATTTTTATCATATATGGTTTGTTTGGTCATTCTTGTCTAGTTGGTTATTGACTATTGTTAGTATGCATAAGTAGCTTCCCTTTTGACGCAAGCGGAATACGAAAATTAAATGAAACGGTGAAAATGGCAATTGATGGGTTGAAAATTCTACAAGGCCCAAATTCGTTGATCCGAAGATACCGAATTCTAGCTATCTCTGGCACGTTGATCGCGCACGATACCGTGAAGAGAGATCTGCAATTCTTCGAGCGTTGATCAAGCGCACTTGATTCCGCGAATTGGCTTCAACGATCGAAGATTCGAGCGCACTCGAATGTCGAAAGTGGAGATAGGAGATCACACTCAACTACCAATTTAATGGAGGCACAAAGCTTCACAAACAAAAGTTTATTCCAACATAACCCTTTTACAAATGACCAACACGCCTATTTATAGGCTACAACACACACTAGGTCGTTACCGACCTAACAATTCACACGACTTAGCACTATGTCGTTTACGACCTATAACATGCGACTTAGTACAAATAGTGACACACACGCGACCTATGACCTAAACAAGGTTGTAAACGACTTAAAGACAACGCAACACAACAGAGTACAACACACGAGTTAACAACATACAAACGAGTTACATTATGCGACCTAACAGAAATACAACGCACATGACTTTACAATGTTAACGACTCAAACATTATACGATTTACATACATGACCGACCTAACTAGGTGCGACCTAAGAGTTACGACCTAGGACAACAACACAGCACATAAGCATCTTCACGCGACTTAAGCTCTCCAGCGACTTAAGGATCTTATGCTCGTTAGCGACCTAGAATTTGCGGCATAAGGTAAAAAGAACAGCTTCAAGGCTTGCGACTTAACTTAGGTCGTGAGCGACCTAAGGCTTTTCACTATGTCGTTTGGGCGACCTATCATACCCTGGTTAGGTCGTAGGCAACCTATCATAGGTTGTTGGCTCCCGCCTTCTACATAACTCGCTTTACTACACTCCTTATCTTTACTGCCTTGCTCCGGTACCTCGCTAGGTCGTTCCATATAGGTCGTTCGCGACCTAAAATATTGCGACTTAAGGAATAACGCACTAAATCTCTGTGGCGCTCCATCATCCTTCCCGTTAGGTCTTTCAGGACCTAAGATTAATTCAGGCTGGGCTGGTTGGGCTGCATCACCTTTCTAAGATTTGGTTGGGTAAATAGAAATACAGAAAATATTGAAATGAACACCTTGTGAATTAAGTTTCACAATTTGATTATAAGGCGTTCGATGTAAATGTTGGGGTAAAAATTATGTAACAACCCGGTATTTCAAACCATTCGCATCAGCACGAATCGAACTTGAATTGCTCAAAATAACAGATTGTTAATTTACACTTGGCAAAACTCAGCATATATAGTAAATAAATCAATCGAAGAATCACAAACACGGAGTAGTATAAAAATAAGCAGCAGAATAGATAAATAGTAGTTCATGAAGCTACTGTATAAACATCAGAGTTTGAAATAAATTACTACAGAAAATGTCAAATACAATGTAGTCTCGAATACAAATAGATGACAAGTCTGAACAAATCAACTGGAAAAGCTGAATAGATAAGACAGACCTTCAAGCAAAGCTCCAATCTCCAAAGGCGACTCTCAAATGCTGTGACACTCAGTTTGACCCGAGCATAAAGAAAAACACGAAACACTCGAGTCAGGATTAACATTCTTATATCAATAAATTCAAAGTCAAGTGAAATTTCAACTAAAATACAAGTAACTTAAAGGATGTTTGGGATTTCCATCCTCTAAGGATATGTGGAACTATCTACTACGTAGTGATATACACTACTATAATATATCTATAGTAAAGCAAACTATTAAAATAGCGTTAAGGCATTACCCATATCCCTTTTAACACATTTTTATATATTCCCTGGTCTATACAGTACCATAATTCCTCCGTAAACTGGAGGGTTTTTAGCGAGCACTCCATAGGTATGGTACAAACCAAACTCATAGAAGGTACGATAGGACATGTGACAAGGCACGCGAGGTAATGCCAGGGTAGACATATCGTTTGTGGATTAGGACTGGTGGTAATGCATAGCAGCTACTACCGCCCACCTCGTGACATACCCCCGAATCAAAGGTGCGCCCAATCAAATTACAAAAGAAATAGAATGGTATCGAAGAAATGTGTCTGATAGGAGAAATGACCTCACTTGGCCCGGCTTGGATCCTGTTTTAGCCACATCAAGCTGACACACGGGAGTCAGGGTGTAGCATCCCGCCTTTTTGAACGTTTTAAATCGACGTAAACCACACACGTCAGACTCAAACCATACAGAAGGGCAGATTGTTATGGGGTAAATAAGAAAAAGCAGAGAAAGAAAAAAACAAAATAGAATCTTGCAGCGGAATGAAAAAATATAATAATCGAATAAATAGTTCATGAAGTTGTTTTACAAAATATTCAATTATACTTATACAATACATACCAGAGTTACACATACCAGAGAAAAATAAATGATGCAGCAGAATACATGATGTAGTGAAATAAATAATATAATAAATAATAATAAAACAATCTTCATCTATGTCCTCCAGAAATAAAGTCTTCGAATCCTGAAATGCTCAGACTGACCCGAGCGAATTGAAAAGACAAAACACTCGAGTCAGAACTAAAAGATCTTATGTGAGTTAAATCAACGGAAATAAATATGAGTGGAACGGCGTCAGAGATGTTTATGGGATTTGACATCTCCTATCCAGTGTCAAACGTGGGTGCAGTAACTTAAGAGATGCCCGGGATTCACATCTCCTAAGGATCCGTTAAACTATTTACTATGTAGTTTTATTTTGCTATTATAATAATGTCTAATAGTAAAATAAACTTACTTTTAAATAGCGTTAAGGGGTTACCCATATAGCCCTTACTACGTAATAGTCCCAGTAGTCCATCCAGTATCAGCGCATCTCCAGATTGGGAGACTACCATAAATACTCCATGGGCTATGGAAGAAAACCAAACTTGTACAAGGCGCGCTAGGGTAGGTGACACGACACAACTAGGCAATGCCAGGGTAGATATACCAATTACGCTTCCGGACTGGTGGTAACGCGTAGCAGCTACTACCGCCCACCTCGAGCCACACCCCTAAAATCAAAAGGGCCCCAATCGATCATAAAGTAATAGAATGATATCGAAGGAGTGTATCCGATAAAAGGTGCTACCTTCTTAGCCCGTCAATCGCTCCTGTTTTAGCCACCTTATGCCAACTCACGGGAGTCGAGTCTACGTATTTACCTCAAAGGAAACACCGCCACCATCCTACTTCATTCTGGAATCTCCACCATGTACACGGTTGTTAAAGTAGTTTTCGGAGTTGGCAGAGAGTATGACAACTTCCGATCATGGTCTCTTCAACAACCAAACGTTATTATAACACCACGGTCTTTTCAAAATAATTTATACTTTTAAAACCAGAATATAATATCCATTTCAAACCCATATAAATACGATATCATTTCCGTTTTAAAACCCAAATCAACATAATATCATTTTTATTTCAAATATATCCTCTTTCCTAAAATCATAGCACTTTCAACATTATAACACTTCGAAACCAAACACTTGAAATTATAAAATTTCCAAATTATAATACTTTGAAACTCAAAACTTTGAAACATAACTTCCACTAGTTAAATGGTTTATATATTTAAATACTTTATATAAATAAAATAACTTCTTCCATTTCATAAATCAATTCCAAATACAGATTTGAACCTCCCAACTAAACCATTTCAATTTCCATACATTTCAAAGCTTTAAATATTCCACCATTTCAAAACTAATTCTTTTATAATTCCATATATATCAAATTCAATTACTATTGTTTAGATTTGAAATGTTTACTTAATTAATCCATATCATTTAAGCAAAATATTTAAACTTCAAATAACTGGATATTCTTTCAATTTATTTAACTTGATATATTCATTTAAATCAACTTGATATTCAATTAAATCACTCTAAACCAAAATCAAGTTATAAAATCATACCCTTTTAAAATGTAAATTTTATTTAAATTTCAAATCAAATTTATTCTGGTATAATTCTTAAATAATTTAATTTAAATCAATTTCATATTTATCTTCCAACCTTAATTTTTATTTAAGTCATTATTAACTCTATACACAATATAATTTAAACAGATACTTAATCATATTATATAAAAAAACAACTTTATTATTTAACTTATGTTATATTTCAAAACAAATTTATGCATAGCTAAAAAACAATAATAAAATAACCTTTATATAACATCCGAAATCAATATTTATATAACCCATACATTTCTTTACAAAACCGTAGAAATCATATCAAAATATTTTCATTTATAGACCACGGTGTCTATATATAATTTTCCATCCTTTGGTAAAGTGATACAGATGTTTATCATTTCAATCCATAATTTAATTTATAAATACAATTATATATCATTTCAAACCGCAATCCCGAATGAAATAAACTCCATAACAACTTGCAGTTTATAACAATATAAAATACAACATCCATTCATCCAATATCAATCATCAAACATTTATCACAATCATCATCCAATTCAAACAATAACATCAATATAGAACAGATAATAAATAACAGGCATTTACTGGTAGTTTATATTCAAAAATAAATTAAATAACAATTTAACTGGCAGTTTATATACAATAATAAATTAAATTACAATTTAACTCAATAATATTCAATTTAACTGAAATGATGATTAAAAATATGCCAAACAGTCATAAATAAATTTCAAATCACATCATAAATCAATTTAACAGACATAAGAAATTTTAGAAGTTGTGAGTGAGTTAAAACACTCACCCTTTTGAATTTAAATTGAATTTAAATCCAATTTAAACTCAAAATTAAAGCAGTTCTAGAATCCATCCAAACCAGCGCCAAAATATCCAGAATTCCAATACGAACCTAGCGGAGAAAACCGCGCGTGAAACAGACATCGTATGTGAAAGTTATTCGAGTTAGAAGATGAATGAATTTAAAATACGAAAATAAATAAAATAAAGGGGACGAACCACTAGATGCTTCCCACATCGCCCCGCAAAGATGCGGCAAAACCCTAACATCACTCCTTCGTTCGAAATAAGCTAAAGCCGCCGATCTTCCTTGAATTGCCGCCGACGAAACATACACCTCTAACCTGATCGAACGCCTCTATCGTGTCTCCCCCTCCAAGCCGCTCCCGCTGATACCAACGATGCAACCCCCGGCCCCACCATGCGACAGCGATGCCGCCACGATCCTCGGCCACTCACAACGATTCTGAACCCTCTTCGACTAAAGCGACAGTATGGATGAACCTGCCTCGACACCCGTTTCGCATCCATGCCCTCCGATCGGCTCCACGACGTAGATCCACCGTTAAAACCGATAACCTCATATGAAAGGCCACGGAAAAACGACGAATTTCTGGTCAACCGGTGATTCAAATGCAAAAACAAATCACGGATCTGAGTGGTGTTCATTGAGAGCTTCGAATCCATATAAAATTTGATATTATTTGGGGAGTTTGAATCTTCAGTTTGATTTTTGAATTGCAATTGGATTTTGGATTGTCTGCTATTGAAATGAGGAGGTGTGAAGGAATTGTACGTACAAAAAAATGACAATGAGGAATAGGCTAGGGTTTATAATGACATATATATAGGCTGAACAAAATACAATTGAATGGGCTCAAATGGGTTTGGAAATTGAATGATAATGGCCCAAAAAGCTCATTTTGACTCCGAAACAAAATTGGGTCAACCCATGTATCAAAATAGATGTTTTGAGTATTTTAAAATCAATAGAACATGTTTAAAGTCCAAATTCCATCGTATGAAGAAGTTACGCTAAAATCAATTTATTTCGAATTGATTTCAATTAAATTGATTTCTAGGCGTTTCGAGCCCGTATGATCAAATGACAAGTCTAATCGCTACGAAACTTGAAATCCTACAACAATTCACCGTTACGGATCCAATGAAACTGGTTTCGTCAAAATCCGAGTCAGTGGCCACAATGGCTATTTTTCAGTTAATTAATTAAATTAATATTAAATTAAATTAAAAATTCCCAGATTTCATCATTTTTGACTTCTTAAACGATTACAATTATTTAAACAAACTTAGGTATCAATTCAACGTTAATTGATTTACCCATTACCGTGATTAAACTTCAATTTTTATAAATTCATTAATTATCAATTGAAATTCCAATAAATCATTTATTTGATTTTAAATTCTATATTCAATAAATTATTGTCAAATGGATGATATTTACAATTGGTTCATGATCCATTACATTATTATCCTCAGATTTCACCTAATTTCCTATTAACGTAATGGTTAAATATCAAATTTCATTTAATTACGATTTATCCATTTATTAAGTTTTAAATTAATAAATCTTTCTTTCCATTCCTTTAATTCAACAAATTGTACTATTATGGATAACATTAACATTATTTCCAAATATTACCTTAATTAACATTAACATAATATTTTATTTAGATTTAGTGCAATTGATTTCCAATTCAATTTCTATTTCTTTCAATATTTAATTACCAAAACCCTATTAAGCTAACAAATTTAATTATCAAAATTTATGGGTCGTTACACTCTCCCCCACTCAAAACTGTTCGTCCCCAAAAAGGAAAAAGAAGGGAAAAGAAGAATTAAGAAACCAATATATCTTACTTAAAATATTAAATTTATAAAAAATAGATTTACAAAATTAATTAATTTAAATAGAATATACCAATTTATAACCATCAAATCTTTTATACTTAAATCAATAAAGTTTGGAAAATATTTCTAAAATTTCTAAGACTAAAATTCACGGAAAATTTCGACAGAGTCTCCTTTGTACGGAGAGGCTCGGGAGAAAATATAATATCAAATATTACAATATATGTCACAATATCTCAAAATAATATATTCCAACAATGGGAAAAATAATATAATAACGCTATGAAATCGTAATCCGATAACGTACCTATTTGTTGGGCAAATAACGCTTATTTATGAAACCAAAAGCATTAGCAGTTGCTTCCATAACATGCATTTCACTTATATAATCTAAAAAGAGTTGATAATTATATAGAATGAAATATTAATTTTATTTTATCCACTAGCAAACAGATCAATGTTAAACAATAACACAATTCAATTATCCATCCATATCAAACAAAACAAATAGTTGTTCAGGTTCAAAACTTTAAATTGTACACAATGGAAAATAAACTATTAAGTGCACCGTTTACTCAACAGTCTTAGATGAAACTAAATAGATTATTCATACATCCAAACAATTTTAAAATATTCTTGCCCAAACAACCATAAACCATACAAACAACAATTTCAAACAATAAATCACGTTCATTCTTATTAATTTCATTTCATAGCATTTTTTGTTTGATTCCCCTTTTTATTTATATAACTGTTTATCCTTTTTATTTACAATTATTTCTTGCAAATTTTCAATTTCCATCATTCATTATTACTTAATTTCATTTATTCGTTTATTTGTAATATTTACATTACTATTACATTAGTAGCCTTTCAATTATACTTAAGCTTATAACAACTATAATCAATTTCTTATTTATTAAAGAATTTCGTTGAATACTTTCATTTTTTCAAATTTACTAGTATAATATCCTATTACATTTCTTATAATCATTAGAACTTTTAATATTTGGTAAGTTATATATATGCTTTTAAGGATGTAATTGAAAGTTACACAAGTTCAATTTATTTCTTTAAATTAACTTAATGTTCAATATTAATAGCCTTTGTTTCATAGGTTACAATTTCAAATTTCTTTTAATCCCATTTATAGCTTAGCATTTAATCTCTTATTTTAATTAGAGGTTCCAATTATTTATTAGTTACATCCCATTTCACTACAATAACTAAAACTATTAATTAACGGAAACTTAAGGACTAAATACCGGGTTAAATTTCAAATCATTTTAAAATAATAGATAAATATATACTTACAACTTATATATCTAATTATACTTAAAACAATTAAATATTTATATTTGTTTATCCAAATAAATCTGCAGTAAAACTACTACAATGGCCTTCCCACTTAGAACTCGAAAATGAATGTCGATGATGCGTGCACTCATCACCGAAATTATTTTCCAGCGACAAAGAGGGGAGTACATAAATTATTATTTTCCGAAATCTCTTTAAACAATTCTTTCAAATCATATTGAAATATTTATATCGGAAATACTTAGAAAATGAATAATCTTTTTATTTTATAAAAATATTCAGATTTCGAAAATATTTTATGTACATCAAATTAACTGATTTTAAATTGAAATTTTCACAACAGAATTTACTTTCATATTTTCCAATAAAAATTTACCCGTTGCTATACTGAAATAGATGTTTTTCAACTATCAAATTTCCATTGCAGGATTTTATAAGTAAATTCCAAACAAAATTTTAGTTAATTACGTTATAAAAACCGTTAAAATTTACGGGTCGTTACAAATTGATTTAATGAAAGATGTTTATTTAAAAGATAGAATATTTGAAATAAATACTTGAAAATGTTTTGTAAAATTTGATTTTATAAAATTAATTTATAAGAAGGTGTCTTTTGCTAAAAAATAATTTAAGTTGAAACTTAAGGGCTAAAATCACGGGACTTTTAAAAAATGTATTTCAATGATTGGAAAAATCGTAATAGTATTATATGAAAATATTTTTGGTTCAAGTGTAAGATTTTGGGAATGAAAAGGTTAAGTAAAAAGTGTTTTCTTTGGATTAGTCTGGGAGAATGAGTCTTGATTTTTTTTGATGATCCGAATAATCTTCTAAGTGACAATTGAATGTTTGCCTAGGCGAACGCTGTGGGGTACTTAGTAAATTATCATTGTACAATCAAAACAAGTTCAAACCCCGAACGAAACTAAAGCGAGTTGGTGAAAAATGTTTTATTGGAAAATGTAAAGTATTATTTCAAAAAAATAGGATTTTGAAATAAGAGAGATATTTTAAATTTAAGTAGTTTGAGTGGCTCGAGAATTACTTAAAATTGGGGAAGGGATGTGTTCGGATGGTAAGCTCTTCTCTTGAGTATTACCCTTCTTGGTAAGGAGATATGTATGATACTATTTGGTAGTATCCAATTCCTTATCATTTTGGAGTTACTAGAGCTATGTGTGTGTGTGTATATTTATATATCTATGATTAATATTATAAAAGTTTAATTCTAAAAACTTATTGAAATAAGACCGGGTTTTTGGCTCTTGAGTTTTCTTAGGGAGATAAGCAAAAATATAATAGTTGAATCAAATAGGGGTAAATACTCTTAGGATGTAGTGGAGTAGTATCCAAGTGAACCTAAGTTTAGTTTTATGAAAAAAATTTCATAAATAATTTAGTGGAAATAGAATTAGTATTAGGAGGAACCAATTAAGGAAGTGCGTAGGTTGGACGAAGATCATTTCTCGTTTCATATAGTTATGATATAAGATTCGAGTACATGACTTTGAGGTGTTTCATGCCATTCCAGATAAGGATCCACTACTCTATTTTTGATGGAAAGCACTTGATGAGGATTTTTGGTATGGGATCAAAGTTTTCTATTATAGTATAAACTATGTAAGGAGAACAAAGGTTCCTAATCAAGAAACCTGATCGGAGTCCGCACTAAAGAATCGGGTGAGCGATACTAATTCGAAAGTTCACCATGTATTCAAGTAGTAATTGAATCATACTTTTATATAAGAATGATCTATGTACATCATATGAACTGATGTATCATGTTGAGTGTTTTCTAGGATAGGCTGAGTTGTAATTTCGGGGATGAAATTCTTTTAAAGGGAGAGAGGGTGTAACGACCCAAAATTTCACTCCTTTGATCTGCGAATATTTAAGAATATTTAATTAATTTTAAATATTCAATATATAGGTTTTATAATAAAAATAAAACTCTTTTAAATAATAAATAATGATGGTGAAATAGTTTTCAAATTTTCTTACAAAAATGTACAGTTCGATGAAAAATAGAAAATGTGACCGGAATTCATTTTTCGAATTTTCGACTTTTCGTCGAATGAAAGTTATCAAAAATGTTTTGAACTCTTTGTATTAATCAAACATATACATCTTTATATAAACCAGGCTTGTATAATGTGTGTGTGTATATATATATGCATTTATATTACATGCATAAGGTTTAAAAATAAAATAAAATAAAGCAAAAAGTAAGTGTCACATCATAGGGGGACATGTTTAAACATGTCTAAAATTGGTACATATGTACATAAATCCATGTTGGCTCATAGTATTAAAGGGGAGGACAAGATTTCCATGATTTTCATGGAAGGAGGCAAGAATGGTGATGTGAATGCATATGTATGGAGGGTAAAGGACGAGGGGTAGTTTGGTAACTAAACATGTTAACATAATGTATAAACTAATTTTTCTAACTATTCACTTTCTCGTTCCCTTTTCCATTTGAAAAACTTCATTAAGCTTGGAAAAAAAACTTCCATGGCTTCTCTATTTATTTTTTAGGTCTTAAAGTTTTAAAAATCAAATTCTTACTTTAAAAACTTGGTTTTAATTCACTTGTTTTAAGCTCCACTTTCTCCATTTTTACTCCAAATTCACCCGAGCATAACTTCTTCTAAAATACTCCAAATTAAGATTTACTTTTTCCCAAACCATGTCAAATTTCAGTGGCTATAATTTTTATGTGGGTCCCTTTTTCAAATTTTGGGTCCAGCTATGTCAAAATCTCGTTTATTTGTAAAGTGTTTTTGGACTCAAAGATATAAGTCCGAAAATGGTCCTTCTTATTTCAACCATATATTCCTCAAAAATAATTGAATTGTTTCATTTTTTTAAACTATAGGAGAAAGGATTTTCTAAAACATTCCTTTTATCCACTTTCCAAAATCTAAGAATTACATTTCCAAAAATCAAGAGGAAGTTGAACTATTTTCGAGTAGATTTTGTGATTTTCTAAGCTTTCCGAATTCCAAAATTTTTCATGTTTTCAAGAGATATCGGTGAGTAAACTTCTTATTTTTTTGGAAAGTTTTTACCTTTATATGTATTGACTAATTACGGTAAAGTAAGTTGATTGTTTGGTTGCACTATTGTGTGAATTGAATATATGTATGAGTTTCTAGTTGTGGTTTAGATTTTGACTTGTGAATCGAAGGCTTAAGTGATGTGTTTGGTTATAAAGATGTGATATTTGGTTGTGATGTGATGGTGATATGTTTATGTATGGTTAGACATGTGTATGTGATGTATGCTAAATAATTAACACTTGAATTTATTAAGTTGCATGGAGATTCCTTGGATTCAAACTTGTTTTAGTCATCTTTTTTTAACAAAAAGTTTTATAATGTTTTCTAACTTCAGTTTCGCTCCAAAAAAATTATGCTAAGTTAGTAAAGTAATTCAATGTAAAGATAATAGTTTTAAAGGATATTGGAGATGTTGAACAAGTTTGAAAGTTATGGTATTCGGAGCGATGGTCGCAATGGATGCAATTTCAATTAAAAATCCTATTTTTGCGAAATTTGGTTTCATTAACTTAAAGTGTTTTGAAATTTTTTATAGACTTAATAATAATGTTTTATAAAGTTAATTAAGTTTTTAAATACTTAAATTTTAATTAATTAAATTTAAATAATTAATAATTATTTAAGATTAAACAAGGTTTACTAATTATAATTAAGTAAAGATTAGTTATTAATCATCTTTTAAGGATAAGATTAATTTTGATTAATTATTAATTAAGTAAGATTAATTTTTATATAATTTAATATAAGTTTTATTTTTAATTAATTAATAATTAAGTATGAGGTTAACTATTTAAATAAACCAATTATTTAAAATTATTTTTAATTGATAAAGTTTTAATTTAAAAAAATTATTTATTTATGGTTTAGTTTATTATTTAAGTTTTAATTAAAATATTATTTAATTAATTTAAGATTAATTAGTAGTTAATTATTAATAAAGGTTTTAAATTATTGTTTAATTAATTAATAAAGGATTAATTAATGGTTTAATTTATAAATAAATTATTTATTAAAGGTTTAGTTAATTATTAACATATAATTAAATTAAGTTCAAATTTAATAAAGATTAATTATCATTTAATAAGAGTTTATCTTGTACTTATTCATTTTAAAGGGTGTTTTCAGTTTTAAATCTGTATTTTCCAAGAATCAAATTGTTTAAAGGTACTTCTTTTTCAAAGATGGTTTTGAAAATAAGGGACTCAAATTTCGATACCATTAAGTAGACAAACAATTGTGAAAGAGTTATGTAAATGGTTTGATTATGTAGATATGTGTTAGCAGAATAAATCCCCGTTCTGCTATAATGTAAGTGAGTTGATTATTGTGGACATAGATTAGCAGATTAAATCCCTGTTTTACTATAGATTAGTTATTTGATTGTGTGGACATATGTATTAGTAGAATAAATCCTTGTTTGTTAGAGGAAAATTGTTTGATTGTTTTGGCATCTATTTAGCTGGACAAATCACCATCCTGTTATTATGTTATTTGGACATATTTATAATGGTTGGTTTATATTGACATGCTATTTCCTGATTTGGATATGAAGTGTATTTAAATATATGTTGACTTATGTAAATAACTTGTTGAATGACTTGAAAATGGAATTGAAATTAAATGGTTACTTAAATTAGTGTCATTGGGATTGCTAAGCCTCTTTTTGAAATTAGGAAGTATGATTTTGAATTAACTTCAATTCCTTTATCGGTTTGGGGGTTTAAAGTTTATAAATGATTTTTACCTTATATAATTATGTTATAAAGGTAAAGGTATTTATAAATAATAACCTATTTAATAAAAAGGCCTTTACTAAACAAAAGGGTTCATTTAAAGTGATTTAAAAATGAGATTTGTAAATGAGATTTTGTACTTTCAAAGATATTTTTAAAAGAAGATTTTATAAAGAGTGTTATGCATGGAAAGAGATTTTATAAATCATTTTAGAGATTTTAAGAATAACTTTAAATCTAGTTCGAAGACTTGTAAGGAGGTTTGAAATATGAAGTGAGTTTATAAAAAGAATTTTTATAAGGGACAAGTGAATGCGTTTTATAAAGTGAATGAGTTTTATAGCGAGCGATGTTTTGAAAAGGGAATTTCTTGGTCATTTAATATGAAATTTGTAAAAAGAGAATTTTCTAATTTTTTTTGGTAAATGCTTACATTGTTTTCCAAGTATAAAAGGAATGTAAAGTGTTTTGGGAATAGTGTTTAAAAAGACCTTTCGATCAAGTTTTGCATAGTGTTTTAATTAATTAAATATTAATTGATAAAGGCTTGACGGATCCCATATGAATCAAATTAATGTTTGAATGTTTGTATACTTGATAGCTAAATGACCGAATATCAAATCTGGACCTAAACGTAACTTTGGAAATATCTAGGAGAAACACGTGAGTTATATGGAACAGCCATCCCCAATGATATTGTACTGTACGTATAAACCTCATTTCATTCTTCAAGGATAAATGGTTAAGAAATCCGTCCGGTAAGGATTAGGAGGTTAACTCCATTCTTATCATTTTCTGTTTATTTCTTAAAGAACCGGGGTTGATTTTATCAAAAATTATTGAAAGTTATTTCGAAGAGACCGAGATCGGATATGTTATTCGAAAACCACTTCGATCCAACTCAAGCATTTTGAACTGAAGACTTCTTGAGGAATATGGAATCGAAGATGGAGCGTGGAAGTGCAAGGGCTGCTTGCTACTCGTTTTGAGGGTGATTCCAAAATGGATGTAGTAGAAGTAGCGCCTTCGGTTTGTCCTTATCCTAGACAACTTGTATGGATGAATGCTGGCACTGCATCACTGCCTAAACGGTAGTGTTACCATTCTATGTGGAATTTCTATTCAAAAGCTAAGCGTAGCCTCATCAACCGGGAATGACTAAAATCAGGGAAGATGCAGTAAGGCTAAGTGGGTCGCTCCTATTAGAGTGTGCAATCACCTTCCTAGATACATCTACATATTTATGGATTGGTTGTGCATGAGATCTCAAATAAAAAGGTTTGCAAAGCAACCGAGGTGATGACATATTTGGTACTATCCAATCAGGGGTAGGCTGGTTTTGTGTTGGCCAAGGATCTCGGCGAGGTCCTGGTATATTTTCTAGACGTGTACCGTGATAGGTCGTACCCCTGTGCCTTGTCATGGTATCGAATCCAATCTCCAATACATGCCTTTACGATTTTGATTGTAGAACCTTGTATGCTGGAACTTAATAATGGTATCAATTTTGGCTATTTTCGTACATTTATTTTGAACGCGTAGACATTATTATAATATCACTGGATTTTCTATAAAAAGTGTTTTGGTTATCGTAAGGTAGAAAACCGTACGTCTTTATTGGCGACGTGGTCTTACGAGATACCTTTGATTTTTAAAAGGATTTTAAATATAATAAATCAGTTGTTTAAGTTTACCCACACCAGACCCATGTCTGATTCGGAGTTTTATTTTCTTTTCCTAAAACTCTTGGGTACTCAAATTTTTATAGGCTACTAAGTAGTTCAGGTTTTCCCATGGATGTATCTTGGAGGAGCTTGAAGCAGGAGGCTTCATCGATAGCTAGTTATTATCTTGTCTCCGCTGTATTATATGTATCTTGTATCAATTGGGTAGGAACATGCTGTTATAAATGTCCTAGGGTAGAATTCTATTATTTTGACTCTAATGTATTGTTTTTGAAATGACTTTGTAAAGTATTATGTTGAGTAATATATGTTATTCCATTGCATTGTGTTGTGATTGTTTAGTTCTTCTATCTTCTATCTCCTTTCTTTCCTCTGACACTATGTCTTTCTGACACTTAGTTGTTTGGCACGTGAATACCGTGGATGTATTAGTGTCGACTTCTAGGTTTTGAAAAGGCGGGTCATTACACTTTATGTCGAATCTAAAGTTTAAATTGGTTAGAAATAGAAAATGGAATGTGTGTGTGTGTGTGTGTCTATGTATATAAAATCTGTATAATAATCACTTAAGTTAATTAAAACCGTTACATCTTGATGCCTATTTTATTTATATTTGACTTCTAGTGTGAATCCAAAGAATAAAATCCATTGTGTTATCAATTGTATTTAAATTTATGCTCAATAATTAATCGATTTTTATCATGTGATGATGCTAGTTACAAATTTATACTTTTATAAATGTAAAACTACTTGGCACCTACAAAATATAAGCATAGTACTCACGACACGTAACAGGAGTTCCATTTATGTTATGACTGTTAAGGTCCCAACTTCCATAAAGTAGATGGAGAGGATACTGCAGAGGGTCATAAAAATCATGTGTTTTTGGAATTTTCATAAGCGACCCACCGTCGTATGTAGAATAATATCTCCACCATTTATATGACTTTTCTCATTCTGGCCAACTATCATTGCGGAAACTTGTAAAGACGTAGGCAACACATATTATTGGTGTAATGATTTTTCTTTAATTATAAATTTATAATTATGGAACTCGGGAAGTTGTGAAACTTGATGAAAGTTTTGAGCAAAAACATTATTCTCATCGAATATACATTGTATCCTTTCCAATATTCCTCTATTCAAGTTTTTATTTTTCAATCATTCGATTTTCATTTTCATGATCAGTATCATGTGTATATAAAGTTGTAGAAATCTAGGTCTATCTCCTTCTTTAGGAAGTAGGCTCTAATATTGTGATATATACATCCCTGAGCATAGAAAGTGTAAATAACAGCTCTTTCACTTGTTAGATTTTTATCGATATGCACTCCCATTGAAGTGAAGGAAGATGCATGGTTACATGATCGAATAATTCTTTTGAAATGTATATCATCAACACTTGTATCCTAGTAGAGCTTCAAGAGTTCATTTGTTAAATGCACCGGGGGAGTATGGTTCTTCTATTTGAACAACACAGCGATCCACTCTCGTGTTGAAATAATTTTGTCGAACAATGTTGACAAAATGTTGGCTGTTTGAATAATTTCTTTCAAAATCTGGCATGATCGTTGTAATTTGTTGCACATTTTTTAGTTCTAACATTTCTTCACATATTTTGACGCCTTTGAAGTTGGTTATTGTTTTGTGTTGATTATCTCTACTCTTGGTTAGATTATGGTATGTCATTTATAATAAGTTCTCTTTCCTCAATAGATGTGGTTCCTGTTTGTTCTCTTTGTAGTGTTGGGTTTCTATCTTGTTGGTTATTATGAGATTCATTGCTTATAGTATTTATGTTCCTTTCTAAAGATGCATTTTGGGATCTGTCTCTTGTTTGTCGATACATTTGACGACGTTGAGCTACATAATTTTCAATTGGTTCTTGACTCATAGCTCTCCTTCGTTCTCTATCTCCCATATGACGCATTCTCTTTATTCATCATTTAAAATATCTGTTCTTCTTTTTTGTCTTCTTTGAGTATTCATCTTTGATATACAACTGATTGAAAACTAAATAGGTTTGGGTAATTAATTTTTTGATCTTATATACTTTTTTCACATAGCAGTTGATAATACTTTTTAAGGTAACAAAAACTATAACAGTAAAATTATTAGAATGAAACTGAATTCCAACACGAAATAAAAGATAAGGAAATTATACAATTTGCAAGCGTTAATATAATCAAAATTTTATTTCAACGTTGTAATATATAAAAGTAAAGAATATATAGTGATTTCCTTATAATAATAAGGCTTGCAACACCTAAAAAGTACCACTAATAAATGTTAATTTTGTTATTCCTACATAGAGATTTTTTATTCAAATTTATTTCATAATCACCACCCATTTTCCTCCATAAATTTTACCTGCAAAAAGATATAGAGAAAACTGGTAAGACAATAAATTTTAATTATATTATTTTTTCAAATTTTTTGATTGATATATCACTCACCACTTCAGTTTTAAATTTATCATCCCAAAAATCATCTATTGAGAGAGATTTTTTATCAACGTTTATTAGTTGCTGGATATGTGCACTATCCTTCGTTGAAGATGCTTTTGGAGATATATCATCCTTTTTGAGTTGACCTTTGCTTATCATGGTGTTTAGCATCCATTGTTTAGTGATAAATTGTGTTGTATGCACTACTTAATGTAAGGATGATAATGATTTTTGTTATGGCAATGTGTAAAGAACTTTTGCTAATAGAAAATATTATCTAATTTGAATGATATGGCCAAGTAAATATTAATTTTTTTAAAATAATTTGTAAATAAATTACTTTATTATGAAGGAAAATATCAAATATGATGCCGTTGCTAGAGAAAAAATAAGTTAACCTATTGAATAGAATATGTTGTCATGTTAATTTAGATCTCAAATAAACATGTACAACAACAATTAATAATATATTTTAACTGACACGTGATAGAGTTATATATCAATTCCGATTTATTCCCATTTAGAGGACCAACAAGAATGGATCTTAAAATATATTTACTTACTTTACTTTCTAATTTGTAGTAGATTATAAACGATCACATTAACAACCATCTTTACTGAAAAGAAGAAATGATACAACATTTTACATTGAAAGTTATTGTATTTTTCAATTAATACATACTTTTAATGGTCGTGCATAGAACTCAACTATCATGAAATCTGCTGACACACCATAAATATTTAGCGGCACATACTTTAAAAACAATTTCGTACATTCCATCAATCCCATTTAGAGGACCAATAAAAATGAACCTTAAAATATATTTACTTGCTTTATTTCCTAATTTTTCTATATATCGGTGGAATAAGAGAACTCAAAGCATTCTGTTCACGTCAACCATAACATAATTGATGCTGGTGTTGAAGAGCATATCACTTAACTTTTAAACATTTTTGTGCGTGATAAATAAACCTAGTTATTTCATTGTTAACGCCTACAGTAACAATAAATGATTTAAATCTTTTCTATTGAGATCTTCAGTATTATCTGTTATTGTAGACCAAGAGCATTATCAACAAAGTATAACTATTATCCTCAAGCAGCTTCTCGTCTATTTGATTCCAATAGAGATGGATTTGTGTATGATGCACTAATTATGTTTGCTATTTTTTAATTCTGTTTCATATGTTTTAGATGTTTATGGATGTAATATTCACATCATATTATATCATTGGTGATGGGTGTGGTCTTATGGTACTGGAGATAAAATTCTGCTGATGTTTTATGTATACAACACATCAGAATCATGGGTAATAAAATATTGTGCGTCTTATATATATATATATATATTTAATAATATCATTAGACTTTAGAAAATTATACGTCCAGACTGACCTGAAGCTTTGAAAGAACTTAGATATTGGGGGTCAACGGTAGAAAGCACCAGCAAATAATGGCGAATAACAATAAAGTGCGAAGAACAGTGGAAGTAATGGAGTGATATAGAAAGTTGGACTGATTGTGAATGTCGGAGTGAGGAGTAGAGAAAAATTTCATATGATATTTATAAGGATGGTAGAATTTTCTAGAATTAGAGATTTAAGGGTTAAAAGTTTGATTCTCTCCTTAGCATGCATTGATTAGACCATATTCTATTTAATAATGAATATATTTTACCGACATGGTCAAATTTTCTATAGATTACATGCTATTGAATATGTAGTAGTTTATCTAGTAATCAATATTACTATATATACAGGGTTCTAGATTATACCCAATCAATGTTATATTTAGCCTATCTAGCATTTAAAGGACCTTTTCAAATGCTATTTTCTAGGATAATTAAAATGACAATTTTTCAAATGCTATTTTCTATGGTAAATTATAATGAAAATATTTCTAGGTTATACCCAACCAAAGTTATATTTAGCCTATCGACAGTATTTTGACCAAATCACTGCAATCATTTTTAGCAGGATTTGAATATTTCTAGATTATACCCGATCAATGTTGTATTTAGCCTATCGAGCATTAAAGGACCTTTTCAAGTGTTATTTTAGAGCTTAAATAATAATGGCAATTTTTCAAATGCTATCTTCTAGAGTATACCCAATCAATGATAAACAAAAGCATGACATTAATTTTCGAATTGATGGTCATGAATTTTTGGACTACATTCAAGCATTCAAAGAACCTTTTCAAATGTTATTTTCTAGGATAAATTATAATGAAATTTTTTCAAAGGATCTTTCCCATTATAGCTTGTTCAATAGAAGAAAGAAATATTACTTATTAAGATAGGATAATCGTCAAAAAATATGTGGTCATATGCATGTATTTTTTTAGCTGTATTTAAGCACTCAAAGGACCTTTTCAAATGTTATTCTCTAGGGTAAATTATAGTGATAATTTTCCAAAGAATTATATATATATAGGGCATTTTTTGAACTTCACGGTGAGACCAAAGTTTGCACTTCCAAGCCAACTATTAATAAAGATGTAAATAGTTGATGACATAAAGTGTCCTTTTTGGCATAATCCCATTTTCAAAATTTTGATTAGACATTTTAAATAGTTCAGATCAATTATATCACTACACTACAAGTAGCAAACAGTGTAGACAACTTATATCATTTCAAAGGATATTGGGTTATAAGAAAACCATATTATATCCATAGTAGGTAGTACGATTATGGAAAATATATCAAATGTGTCATGTCATGTAATTATTTATCTGCATGTTGTAAATGCTATATGTTTAGTGAATCAAAGTGATGGTCCCGAAAGCTTACCAAGATGTACGAGGTAGTGTACGAAATGTGTAGCCATGTTTATTTCACATTACTATTTATGCCATGAAAATTGTGTGACATTGGTATATTCTTAAAGCTTTCGCTATCCATTGTTAGCATTGTCCCAGAGTTGTATATTTTGACACCGACCTGCAAATGTGCATTTATCATTACGTTGGCTTTCAGTCCTGGTTGCATCCCTAAATCACGTAATTATGAAATTTAAACTGGATGTTTTTGGGCTTATTTTACTTCCCTATCCATCCATGTTGCGATGTTCGACCTCCTCGACCCGGGGTAATCGATACTAATACATCCTCGGTATTCACGTGCCACAAATCCAAGTGTCGAAGAGGCAGATTATCATGAGGTAAAAGAAAATAAAGGTAAATGAAAAACAAAATAGAATCTCACAACATATTCAACATTTAATTAGACATATGAGTAGTACATGACATTACTCCAAATTGCTCCATTAGAGTTCTAGTAAGTACTAATCCAACCAGGATAGTTATAATTGTCCATCCTCATAAGTTTGGTAAATACACAATACATAATATAGCGGAATTAATAGATAATTTTCTACGAAGGACCCAAAATGTTACATGCTCCATTCTCCTTCTTGAAATGCTCCATGCTACCTAACTACTTGGCTGCCCGACAAAATAGGGCACCCAAAGTATAAGGGAAAAGAAAATTAAACTCTAGATCAGTCATTGGACTAGTGTGAGAAACTCAAAATATGGATATTTGAAAACAAATGGTATCTCAAAAAGTCACGCCACACATAAACACGGAATAATTTTTTACATTATGATAATAAAGTCTTTACTACGCAAATTCTTATAATATTATTTTTAGTGACATTCTTTTGAAAACAACTTTCAAGTAAATATACATAATCTTACCCGAAATTATTTCATTATTAATTCTAGCATACGAGGCTCTAAAATCAAGTCCAAAGGTACTTATGGGAGAATGGATTTCCATACAATGGAAGGTAAGGGACTACCTTCCATACAGCACATCTCTAGTGGGATGTACCTAGGATCAACACCTTTGAGGGATGTACTAAGGATCAACACTTTTGAAACCTCTGCACCTGGCAAGACCGATCTATCCGTCGACCCATTTGGTGACGGATAGAACCGAATATGACATTGTCCTGATCGTTTCCAACCTATTCAAGAGCTCTCATAGCAAACACTACATACCCAATTTAAAGAGAGTGATCTAGAAAGGTGATGACCATATCCTAATGGTTGTAAACCACATAGCCTTACGACATGCCTTGTTTAAGCAATTTCTAAGTGATTAGACTCGAGATGACGATTACCTTTCACATAACACATTCCACTTTGAATGTCACATTACCAATTCCATCACACAGTTAATTTTCAAAAATATATAACCTATGAACTCGTACGTCTCTGAGAAGGGTGTTAAGTGTAAGAGAGTTACTTCCTAAACCACCAAACATATATACGTTTGTAAAACACCCATGTATGGGTATGTTAAAAATGCAATGTCAGACATTCGTCTGCATAAGTTATCCAGGGATAGGGAAACTCTCCTACTACATCCTATCGGGAATCACCTCTCGAATTAGTACTAAGCAGTTCTTGCATCGAAGATCAAATGAAGATACTACTGCCACATATATATGATATGGGAAATTTCCACCAAGGGTCAGTGATAAGCAGCCCTACATTCCATCTTCTAATTTATTATCATTCCACGTCTTTAGCTCGAATCCTTATATTGATTCAAAGTGGTTTTCGAATAGGAATCACCCAAATCTGATTCCTGTTCCTTTGAACCAATCATCGATAAAAAGATGTTAAGTTTGGGGGTGATTATCATTTCATTTATCTATATCTTTTCAAATAAAATATCTCTTTTATATATACAAATCTTTAAATCATATTCTTTTCCAGTATATATGGAATGATTAAACCTCTCTTTAATTGTGTAAATACCAAATCAAAATTATTTCTCATAAATCACATTGCAAAATCTTATTGAATATAAAGGGTTGATAGAAATTATACTAATTCTGCCCAATATCGAATTTTGTATTCAACCTTTACTATCCATCGAATAATGGTGGAATCACCTTATAAATTCACATGGATAGTATGGTTTCCGTCATTGAAACTTAATACCAAGTATAAGAAGATTATTTCTATATAATCCAAGTTGTATTAAATTTGAAAAAATTAAATCTATTATACTTGCCTTGTTTTCAACATTTCAACCTTATTTATCTCACGCTTAGGAAAGAGACTAGGTGAGCCAGGGCATTAGTTGCTCCTGAAAATCTCCTTCTTCTAAACACCTCACATCTAGATCTCACGAATAGAAAAATTCCATCTACTTATCAGCTTTTAGAGCCAAGATTAAATTATTTATTTATAATAGCTTTTCTTTTAAGATTTTATTTAAACTCTTTAAAATAAATTATAAATTTTTTACAAAATGTTTAAAATACTTAATTATGTATTTGAAAACATTTATAAAAGATTTGAGAAAGAATACATAGTTTAAAGTCATATTTCAAAAGTTATTAAAAACTGCTGCTAATAATGCTTTTAAGACTTATTTGATCGAAAAAACTTTTCAATCATTTAAAAATTCATTTTCATAACTCAAATCCCTTTTAAAAAAATTTGAAATTTTTATAGAATTTATTCCATATTTAAAAAAATTAAAAAATATCAATTTTAAAGAATTTATCGCTTTGGTTTCCGAACTGCCAAAGCGCGACTATTTTGAAAACTTGATTCTCCCATGTTTCACAATCTACTAAATGAAATCTCAAGCTTTTTCTTTTGTTTGAAAGCTATGATTACAAGAGTTTGGAAAATTCTTATTCCAAAGAATTCTGATCCTAATTTCATCGTATAAATGGATTTAAACTTTTCAGCGCGAAATCACGAACTGCCGTTATGTGACGCGTCTATTTTTGACTCAATTAACTTGTAAAAACTTCACTAAATCGGGTTTTAGTGTTTACAAAACATGTCTAAATCATTTTAAACCATTTTAAAGAGGCTTAACAATCTCATATAGACCATTTCATTTATTAAAGGAAAATGATTTCTTTTGTGATATTCGACATGTATTAAACATGAATTTTTTATACATCCAAACAAACATATTATCATATACAAACATGGTTCACAATCATCACAACCAAGCATAGCCAAACATATATATAAATCATCCAAAATATCATAATATACATAGATTTTTTATCATCATTAAATATTGGGCTTATGATAATGGACTATAGCTTTACTAGGATCCAATCAAAGCTTATGAAATCGAGCCTCGGACTTTGGATAGCCACAGCCTAAGCTTGCAAGTGGAAGTGGGCTCGGCAAAAGATGGTGGAGGTGGTGGCTTGAGTTTGGAAGGAGGCGAGGAGTGGATTTCACTTAATTTGAATTGGATTGCTAATGTATATATATTTGTACAAATTTATTTTCTTTTTGCTAATTTTCTTCATAAATTTGTTAAGTAGAGAAGCCATTAAAATAGCTTAAGAAAAAGGAAGATGAAGAATGGTTTTAAAATTATGAAAGAATGGTTGGGTATTTGTAGAATTTTGGATATAAATTTCCAAATGTGCATGAACCAAAATGACCTTGCCCACACCCTCACCATCACCTCAAGGCGCATGGCTAAGCCTCCCCCTTGTGCCTCCATGTATGTGAGTTGATGTGTGGAAGAGTGAAGTGAAGTTTGCTTTTTTAAGTGTGAAAATATCTTAGATATTTATAACTTTTGCTGTATGTAAATTTAAATGTAGATGGTAAATATGTATATATATATTTATATATGTTATTTATTACGTATATATAATTGTATGTATATCATGCATGTCATATGTGTGTACTAGTAATATAAACAACGTTAAAGCAACTTCTCTATGTTAGACCTTACGAATTCTGATTCCGATTCCTAGTCATATTTTCACTTATAAAACTAATTACATATAAATGTAAAAAAAATTGAAAACTAATTTATTATCATTTTTAACTAATTAAAATGATCGCATTTGAATTATAAAACCATATGTATCAATATTAAACAATTCTTTACAAAATGTGCTACTATATCGATAAAGCAATACGAATTTTCTTATATTTTAAAATCAAGTTATATCTTTACAAAAATAATAAATTTATTATATAATGATTTATGATCATTTTAAAATAATGATTTGAAAATTTATAACAATTATTAAATCATAAATCTCAATTTAAATTCGTAAATTAATTGTTAAATATGATGCCATTATGGACGATAACATAAATATAATTTATTTTTCAAAAATGAAACAAATAATTTTATTTTATATTCTTGTTTAAATGGATAAATAAGTGTATATATCCAGCTCCATATGTGACTTCTTGTAATTATAGAGCTGTTTATTGATAAAACGATTTTCAACCATTTTGTCGATATTCCTGCCAAAGTATATATTTTGTAAATATTTATTTAAAATAAGACTACTAATATTATTTATTGTTCAAAACATCATAATCTATGTTTTTCTAAAACTTGTATTTGAATATTTAAAAATAAATATAATTGATCAAATTGATAAATTTGCAGGTTGTCACACATGTTGTAATATGGCTCATATTGTTCACATTGCACAATTTGTTTGTCCTTTTATTATAATAGTATCTATTTTTTAGAGAAATAACATACTTTCAATTGTTACAATATGAATACTAAAGTACTCATAGCATAAGATATTTGAAAATTTGATCTTATTATCTGTCCAACGGGTCAAAAGTCAAATTTCATTCGCATTGGTAGTTGATTAAATGTACATATCAAAAAGAGCAGCAAATATTAATATTTGAAACTAACAAAAACAACAATGAATGCTAGTATAGACATATAAAATGTTAAACAAAAATAAACGTGAAAATTTAAACATTAGTGGCTAATTTTTTTGAAACCCAACATGGGAACAAATTCCCAACCTATAAAATTAACAATTAAAGAGCAGTTACATACAATCCTTTGTACAACCAAAAACAAGCATACCCACTACATGCATTCCTTTGTACAACCCAAAATGAACATACCCAGCACATATTAAACCTCAACGTATTACTTAGCTAATAACATATACAATATGATATGACAGCATAAAGAAGGCAACTTGAAGTCCATGAAGAAACAACTAAAAATGCAGGTCAAGTAGCTTCATCATCCCTCTTTCTACACATCAATCTCTTACCAATGAAATCCATGCTCTCCCTTACTCTCTTTTACAACTCAGGTAGTATAGCCTTCCATTCCTGCCCATAAGGATAAGCAACACCTAGCCAGAAAGAAATATTAGATAAAACAGTTTTGAGAAGCATATCAAAAGATTTACTTTTATAATTGAAACATCTATCATTCCTTTTACTCCATAAAACCCAAGAAACACTCATAATTATGAAATCAGATAGAATTCTATCAATTTTATTAGAAACCTGTTTTCTGTCCACTTCCTAGTACCATAACTGATTAAAAAAAATAAGGAGGGGGAATTATATGAAGAATCTGAAAGCATTTCATCCTAAGTAGGTGGGTAAAAGGACATTAGAAGTATAAATGATTAGTGTCTTCATATCTGAAACTGCAGAATAGGCATTTAAATTCAATCCTTAGACCTTTATGAACAAGGAGGGCTTTGGTATTCAGCTTATTATTGATAGCAATCCACGTATAAAGCTTCGCTTTAGGCGGGACGTGCGTCTTCCATAGAGCTTTACTATAATTCACCTTGATACCACCAAAATTCAGTAATCTATAAACTGAAATGACACCGAATTTTCCATTCTTTTTTAAAGCCCAAACAAATTATCCTTAACCTTGTGAATGATTGTACTCTCCAACATATTAATAAGCTTGCAATACTGGAAGAGTAAATCTCCAACAACCATTCTAGCGAAACTAATAATCCATTTCAGCTCATTACAATCTCTGTAGTAAAGTTCACTTATTCTAGCATTTTGATTCAAAGAGATGTTATATAAATCAGGAAAGATATTCTTTAGAGGGATGTTACATATCCAAGTGTTATGCCAAAATAAAATTCTGTCACCATTACCCAATTGCGAAATCAAACCAATTTTGAAAATAGGTTCTAATTTGATAATATCATACCAATATTTTGGAGTTTGATGCAAAGAGAAGACATCAGTGTTGAAACTACCAAATATACTATCTATTTTCAACTCAAGTTTTCCAAAGAGAGCTATTATTTTCATAAAATTTCCATAATCATTTACATAAAAGACCACAATTAAGTTCCTACAGATCTATTACCCCTAAACCACCTTGATCTTTAGATTTACATATAGTCTCCCAAGCTACTAAGTTCTTTAAAGAACTACCAGATCTGCATTCTTTCAAGAGGAAATTCCTCCTAATAGTGTTAATTTTATTAATGACCCACTTGAGGAATTTGTATAGAGACATCCAAAATAAAGGCAATGCAGAGAGAACTGAGTTTAACAAAATCAATCTTTCTGCTCTTAATAGAGTTTGACATCTCCATCTTGCAAGTCTTAATCCAATTTTATCAATCAATGGTAACCAATCTTCATGTTTATTAGTCGCTAATTATAAAATTTTAAAACACGAATAATGGTAAATACTATACAGAAAACGTGAATAGCGATAAATTTTGGTAGTAATTATGTCGTTATTTTGTGTCCAACTAGAGTTTCTCTTGTTTTAAATAAGTCGAAATAGGTAAGATAGTTTCATTTGTGGAATGCATTAAGCAAGGGTTACTGAGAGTATCGCTAAGCTTGAAGAAATCAAAATAGTAATTGGACCAAAAATAGAAGGTGATAAATATTATCAAATCCATATATCAAGTCAGATAAATAATTAGACCATAAATAACAGTAATTGCTACTATTAGGGAATAAAGATCAACAAATCCATATACCTATTGGATTTGGGAATAAAGATCAGTTTATGCTATTAATTCAGAAAGAATATAATCTATAAGTAAGTGGTACTATCCGTATTAGTTTCCATCTACCCAAAAGTATGAACTGAAATGTTTTTTTAATGCAGAAACCGTCTTATCATTAATAACTGGTTATAGCCCATCCATTTATCAATCAAAGCCAATCACTGATTGAGTCTTTTATGATATATATATGTTTCCTTTGGCATGTGCACATCGTTTCCAATATGTTGGCATTATTTAGGCTTATTGATTAGTATAATTATTTGTAGAAAGAATTTGAAAGGTTTTATTGATGAAAACTAAAAATGTACATGAGTGTAATTGTTCATGTTCATACAGTTTTTCACAGAGCAGGTTATAGAGCAAAGAGTATTTATTATTGTAGTGGCCTTGGGATGCTTTGATGGACTTTTCTGAACTGCTTGCCTTGAGAAAGAAATGTATTTGTTTGAAGGGTTGAACCTTCATATTTCCTCATTGTCTCACAATCGTTATTTGCCCCCCTCGAACTCTACCTTAGGGTTAGGGTTTGCGATTCAGCGGAAATTCCCAAATCGACTTCAAATATTGTGTCGAACCGACCCAGATCTTCATGTGCGACATCATTCTTGTGCCTTTACACCTCTATTCCTTCCATTTGCTTGTCTCGAAAGTTGAGATCTAGTGATTTTTACTTTGTCGAGCAGAAATATGAGAGAGCTTGTGAGATGAGCTAGTGTTTTCCTTTCTTTCCATGCTTTTGTTTGGATCTTAAGTGAGAGAGGTGATGTGATTTTCAATATCCTCGATCTTCAGGTCAGATCTGAATTTGTTAAAACATCTCGCTGACAACGCCTTTGTAAGGATGTCGGCACGTTGGTAAGTAGTAGGTATGTGGCTTATCTGAAGTTTTCCTTTATGAACATGCTCTCGAATGAAGTGTAAATCTATTTCTATGTGTTTGGTTCGAGAGTGAAGTATAGGATTTGCAGACATGTAGACTGTGCTTTGATTATCACATCATAAAACTGGCATGGTTTTTGACTTTATTTTTAGTTCACTCAGTATTGACTGTAGCCAAATAATTTCTGCGGTAGCACTTGCTATACTCCTATATTCAGCTTCTGTACTCGATCTGGAGACAGTTGCTTGCTTTTTAGAACACCATGATATCAAATTGTTCCCAATGTATATATACAGTAGTCAATGGTTGATTTTCTATCATCTGGATCAGAGGCCCAGTCTGCATCTGCATATCCTGCTATGCTTAGATTGTTGCATGTTCTGAGTGATAAGTCGTAGTTAAGTTTTCCGTTTAGATATCTGAGAATTCTCTTTATAGCTCTCCAATGTTCGTCAAGTGGATTCTGCAAAAATTGAGAGACTTTGTTAACATTGTAAGCAGTGTCAGGTCGTGTTATAGTTGCATATTGTAATGCTCCTTCAACACTTCTATACTGTTTAATGTTAAATATGGCTTCCTCCTATTTTTAGAGAAGTGCCGACTGCTTATCATGGGTGTTGGTTGTGGCTTTGCATCACTCATTTTTATTTTATCCAGGAGTTCTTGAATGTACTTTCTTGGGCATAGAATCATTTTTGAGTTTGTTTTCCTTTTAACTTCTATGCCTAAGAAATAATTGATGTCTCTAAGGTCCTTTACTAAGAATTGCTTGTCTAGTTAAGAAATAATGTGATTGACTTCATCGCTGCTATTGCCTGTAATAATTAGATCATCAACATATATTAGTATGTAAACAATAGAGATATCATTAACTTTGATAAAAAGTAAATTGTCAGATTTGGCAGACTGATATCCTAGATTTATTATTGTTGATTTCAATCTATCAAACCAGACTCTTGGAGCTTGTTTGAGGTCATAAATAGCCTTATTTGATTTACACACATAATTTTCATTTTTGTTGTAACCCTGTGGTTGTTCCATATAGTTTTCCTCTTGCAAGATGCCACTAAGAAATGCATTGTTGACATCCAGTTGCTTTATGCACCATCTTTTGTGTAAAGCAATAGCAAGAATGAGTCTGATGGTTGATGGTTTGACCACTGGAGAAAAGGTTTCACTAAATTCAAATCCATATTGTTGTGTATAGCCCTTTGCAACAACTCTTGCTTTATATCTATTGATAATTCCATCAGGATTCCTTTCGATTTTGTATGTCCACTTGCATCTCACAATGTTTTTATTGGCTGGTGGACATACAAGATCCCATGTCTTGTTTTTGACGAGTTTATTATATTCTTCACTCATGGCCTCTCATTAGTGTTTGTCTTTGACAGCCTATTCATATGTGACTGGTTCATGAGTACTTAAGCTTGCTGTGTATGTTTTTGGCTTGAAAATGCCACTCTTGGCCCTTGTGATCATAGGGTGATTTGGTCTTGGTTGGGCATCAGTGTGAGGTAAGCTCTCTATGTCACTATTATTTGTACTTCTTTGTGAACCTTCTTTATGATTGTCTACCTGATCTTACTCTCTGCTCTTTGTGATTCTTGTAGGTAAAGGACTGGCACAACTGAGACTATCTATCCAGTCTGATTCATGTTGATGAGATGCTCTAGATTATATATTTTGGTTCTCAATAGCCTCCTTTTCCTTCACTTAATTCTCAATCTCAGAGTATATAGGTATATCTAGTATGGATACTTTCGGATTGTAGACGTTGCATGTAGTTTTCATTTCTGATTTGCTAAATGGAAACACACCTTCATTAAAAACAACATGCTTGCTTACAAAGATCTTTCCACTGTCATCTAGACATTTACATCATTTTTGATTTGTGATATATCCCAGGAAAGTGCATGGTTTAGATCTAAAATTCAATTTATTTGAGTTGTATGGTCTAGTATAAGGAAAACAAAGACATCCAAAGGTCCTTAAATTGAAATAGTCTGGTTTGACTTCATATAATTTTTCCATGGGACTAATCCCTTTGAGAACTTTTATTGGAAGTCAATTTATCAGATATACAGCCGTATTAAATGCCTATGGCCAGAATTTCAATGGCAATGAAGTAAGTCTAGACTCAAAAATATGTTTGTGTTTCCTTTCTACTAGACCATTTTGCTAAGATGTATAAGGACATGTAGTTTTATGTATAATTCCCCTTTATTGGCAGTGGCTACTAAGGGTCTTATACTCAGTACCACCATCAGATTGAATGACTTTAACTTGGAAATTAGTTTGCTTTTCAGCCATTGTTATAAAACATATAACTGCATTATATGTTTCAGATTTTGTTTTTAAAAAATATTTCCACGTATATCTTGAATATGCATCAAAAAAAGAAATATAGTATTTATATCCAAAGTTTACAGGGCCCTAAAAGTCTGTGGAAACTAATTCCAATGGTTTTGAGTATTGTGTAAATAAGTCATTAAAAGCTAACTTGTGACTCTTATCCATTTGACAATAAGTGCATATTTAGGGTAATGAGATGTCATCAAATTCTATTTTATTTTCAACAAGAACTTGTCTTACGACATTAGTACTAGGATGACCAAGTTTGTAGTGCCAAAGGTCAAATACATCTCTATTATTTCTTTCCATGCTCAAATTACGGTGGTTTTGCTCTTCTGTAACACTTTTGGAGGTAGCAGATTTAAATTTGTATAGCCCTTTTTCTGTATCACCTTGCAATAAAATGTCTCTAGTTAGTATGTCTCTAATTAAATAGTACTTAGGATAAAACTCAAAGCATACATTGTTATCAAGAGCAAAATGAGATATGCTTATGAGATACTTTTTGATCTCTGGTACTCTTAGCAAGTTATGTAAGAATAACTGCCTTTTACCTCCAATACAAGCACTACCAGTATGAAATTTTTTTACACACTTACCATTCCCCATGCAAATGGTTTGATTACCTCTGTATTCCTTGCATCCAAGATTAAAGTTGTTAAGGTTATTAGTGATGTGGTTGGTAGCCCTTGAGTCTGGGTACCAAGATTCATCCTCAACATGTTCTGCTCCGGCAATGTCATTTGAATTCTAACCTTTGTTGTTATTGTGTGGTTGACTGTCACAGTTTTGTGGCATGTTTACATTGTAGTTATTGCTTCTTTGATTGTTGCTGTTCTGATTTGAGTATCTGAAATAACACTTTACTGCTGCGTGACCCACCTTTTCACAGATTTGGCATTTTGGCATGTTATTGTTGTTATTCCATCTTCCTCATCCTCTTCCTCTTGATTTATTAATATAGCTACCTCTTTCAGTTGATTGCTCTGTTTTGTTGTTGTTTTGGCTATTGTTGGTCTGACTGGTTGTGTAATTGACAGAGAGGTCAGAATATTATGGTCTTTTGTCATCTATCCTTGCTTCATGTGCCAGTAAGATTTAATGCACATCATCTATAGATGGTAGAACCTTTTGAGAAAATATAACAGCAACCACTGCTTCGTACTCATCACTTAGGCCATTGAGTCTAGTTAGAATCTGTTCTGAGTTTGAGATTTTATGATCTACTGCTTCAGAAGATCACAAGTTGTCTTGATCTTGGACAAATATTCTCTCATTGTGTGAATTTCTTTCTTAATATTCTGAAGTTGTCTTTTGTGATACATCACTTTTGCTGCAGATTGAGTGTTAAAGACTTTTTCAACTGTTGCCCATATCTCATTAACAGTCTTCACATAATTTCTATTTGTTGAAAGGTAGGCGAATCCTGATTAACGCAAATGTAGCTTGTTAACGGTCTATAAGGGCACCTTATACTGTTCTTTTTATTACCAAGATTTAAAGTAACACCAACAATTAATTAAAATACTTCTGTAACGACCCAGAATTTTTATAAATTTAAATTTGAATATTTAATTAATTTTAAATATTTATAAATGAATTTATAAGTCAAATAAATTTTATTTTGATTTATTGGATTTAATTGAATTATTAAATCGATAATTTAATATGTTAAATTATGGAAATAATTGAAAATTGAGTTAAATATGATTGAAAATGATTTGTAAAATTTTATTTAATCATATTGAAGTTAGAACGATATTTTAGAACTTTTAAAATCGAATTAAAAGTTAATTTGTGAAAATTGAATATTTTAATATTTAAATCGACTAGTAAAATAGTCAATTTTTGAACAGTCTCAGAATTGAACGAAACCAGTTCCATTGGATCCATAATAGTTAGTTATTACCGGATATCAATTTTCGTGTCAATTGGAGCTATCGTTTGATCGTGGCAGCTCGAAACGCATCGAATTATTTTTAATTTAAATCTGGCGAGTCAAAATAGCCATTTTTCAAAAAGTCTCAGATTTCGACGAAACCAGTTTCATCGGATCCGTAATGTGATATTATTGTAAGGTTTCAAATTTCAAGTCAATTGGATTTACCGTTTGTCCGGTACAAATTAAAACGCCTAGAAATCGGTTTAAATCGGTTTAATTTAAATTGAGCGTTTACAGCCATAACTCGCACAGATGTCCGAATTAGCTTCCGAAACCTGTTCCATTGTGTCCGGAACGCGGGGTAAACCTTAGAAACGCTGGTTACGGCGCCTAAATCGGAGTTCGGAATTTCCGGGATGAATAGTGTCGCTCGTTCCTTATAAATAGACCCCTTGCCTTCATAATTTGATAAAAATATCATTCTAAACCCTAATTTATAATAGCCAACCGCCACTTTATGATGGATGGCCAGAAACTACTCCACTTCCTCCCTCAATCACTCACAATCCATCGACAATTAGCCGAAGTGTTCAACACGGAAGTCGAAGAGCATGAAGAGAGCTTCGATTCCATACGGTGATGATCGGAAACGGAGCGACGATGGAGGAGCAAGGGAGGGCCGTTCTCATCAGGTCACGCACGCAACCCTAGGCTATAGACATGGCCGAGCTTCATAGGGTGGGGGCCGAACCTGGTGGAGGAGATGGGCTTCGCAACGGAGTTCCCCGATCGAGTTTTCATCGAGCATAGGAGGAGTATTATTAAAACCTAATTTAGCATGATGGGTTGAGGAGTTCGGCCTCAAACCTGTAGGTTGCGTGAAGAAGAGAGGGAGGGGGAAGTTGCGTTCAAGGGCCAGGATCTGATGGGAGCAAATCGAATGGCTCTGGTGTGATGGAGGTTATAAATTTTAAAGTTAATGTTGAAATTGGATATATATAAATCGAGCAATCTTGTAAAATACATAACTTTTTCATACGAGGTCGAAAAAATGCAAACTCAGTTGCGTTGGAATCGTATGGACGAGCACTACGCGATGGAGTTGGTTTGGAGTCGTTTGGAGTTAGTGAGAATTTCGGGTAAAATTAAACGCGCGTTTAATTTTATTCGAAATAAAAGCTAAAACGAAATTGAAATCAAGGTGAGAACTTCTCACTCAATCGAATAGGTTTCGATTTTATTTTAAATAGTTAGATTTAAAATATTTGAATGCATGTTTGAATGATGACTGTAAATTATTGATTGTTAAAATAGACATTATGCGTCGTTAGTAAGCGGATGTTATTTAGTAAAAACATATACCGCGAATATTTCATAAACAGTGAAATTGGTATTATATATAATATCAATATATATATATTGGCATATGTATATATTGCAGTTGTTGATTTCCCGCATTTTTGTTTAGCGGATGAGACCCTATTACGCCGTTAGTAAGCGGATAATATTTATTAAGAACATATACCGCGATAATTTCGTACTGGAGCGAAATTGGTATTGTGCTAATGTTTTTGGATGCAGGAAAACAGGTTGGAGGGATCCAACTGGATTCCTCAACAGTTTTTATTTAATTTCAGATATTTTGATATTTGATGGATTTTCATATTGATATATGATATCGTTGTAGTCGTGATTGACTATTTGGTGTGTAGCATCATTGGACCAAATTTCTGGTATTTTAAAAATGTTTTTAAAGTAATTTTTGAAAAGATAAAATATTTTGGAATTGATCCATTTTAAATAAATGAACGTTATAATTCTTAAAGTTATAAAAATTATAATTTTTGAGAAATACGGTTAAAAGCTGATTTTTGAGAAATAGGAATTAATGACTTTATAAAATAGTTTAAACTGGATTTTTGAATTTATTATCAAAAGTTTAAATATAGGATTTATAAAATTTGATTATTTTATAAATCAAAATGGTGAAATTATAAAGGAATTTAAAGACGTTTTAAAAGAATAATATAAATTGATTTATATTAAGAGATTTATAAATGGATATTTATAAATTGAAATATTGACATTATAAAACGAGTTTTTATAAGTGTTTGAATTAAGTGAAAATGAATTTCATTAAAGAATGAAATTTATAGAATTATAAACCGTGAAGTTATAAATGAAATTTATAAATAGTAAGATTTATAAATTTGGTGAAATTATTTGAAGAATAGATTGGATAAATCATTAAATCTTATAAGTTATAAGATTTATAAATTGGAAAGTCTTTAAAAGAACGATCTTATAAAATAATCGTTTTATAAGTATTTAACTTATAATATGAACTTTTAGTTTATGATTAAGTTATAAACTGGAATAGGTTAATAAAGGAATTTATAAAAGGAAGTTGTTATAAAATAAATAAAATGGAATTTATAAACGTTGTTTTATAAATTCACAAACGACTTATTTTGATAAGAAAATTGTTGAAACCTATTAATGGAGTTATATTCACATTTTTGAATAGTGAAAAATCCTTTGAATTAAAATGAATAAAAGAATGAGATTTGTTAACGAAGTTTATTCACGTTTTTGAATAGTGAATAACACGTTAAAGAAAATGGTTTAGATTTGATGTTTTAAATTGAATTAAAACGATCTAACGATGTTTTAAATGTGTTGAGATTCGAAACCATAGATTTCAACATTTATTGTTGAAATAGACGTTTTCGAGAAATAAAAGGAAATAGTGGACTATAACACTGTTGTTATAGTAAATGATTTCCGAAAGGAAATGTTTTGAATAGTATTGGGATTTATATATCTATTTAATTTCGAATCCCTATACTAGTGATTTTGGGTTGTTGTAACGATGTTTTACGCAACATTCGTTTTGTGCCCAAATAAATATGTTAAGTGAATGATTTCCTTAAAAGAATGAAAGATATACTTAATTTGATTTAAGTATATTGAATATTTTCTAAGTGTTGAAAATAAAAGAGATTTGTGAATTACTTATGAATAAATAAGTATGGAAACGTTTTCCAATATGAAGTGAATATTTAGAAATTATCTTTTTGAAGATAAATTGAAATGGATAAGTGAAATCGTATATGCATGGATAATTTGAAATATAAATTCATTATGGAATTTATAAGTGAAAAGTGGAATTGGTAAAAAAATAAATATTGATTTATTTTTAAAGTGTTGAAATTATATATCTTGTAAAGATATTTTGGAAAATAAATAATTTGGAAAATTATTTGGAATCTGGTGATGTGTGCATGTCCAGTGATAGTTCAATAACCGACTATCAGTATTTCCCTTTGAATGGGTAATTGATGTGATTTGTTTGAATTTGAATGCACACTTATTTTTGAATAAGCGCTCACTATTCGGGTTAACCGGGAAAGGACCATGGGGTCGTATAACCCATTCCGAATATGTGATACGTCGTTGTGAATCGCATTTGAAGATCGGTGTTGAAGACCGGATATTTGCGAGAGCGATAGGATGAACTATCGATTGACTCTGCACCGAGTTGCTCCGGTATTGAGTTCTCCATATGTGATGGTGAATCCGATCAGGATTGTGAATATCCGGATTGCAAGGACTTCTTTGTAAGTGCCTTCGGTTCTGTTCGAGCCCGGAACAGACTTGTATGGATGGTATGTCTGACATTACAATTTGAGATATAAAGCCGATTTCTTTCAAATATATTTCTGTTGGTGGCGGAGAATTTATTCTTTGCTTAACACCCTTCTCTGAGACGTACGTGCTCAAAGGTTATATAGTTGAAGTTATCAGCGATATATTCCCAGTTTGGTAATGTGACATGCTGAGTGATGCTGAAATGATCATTGTGTTGATTATTTGTGATAGGATCATTTATTTGATCGTCTATCTTAGTGATCATTTGTTGACCCAAAGCATGGCTTTTGTATAAAGTATGTTTTTGTGGACGTGAATTCGTCGAGCCTCACATCCCGGAAATGGTCAAAACAGGAAAGATGCAGCAAGGTTATGAGGGGTAGCGCCCTTTAGGATATGTGCATTTCCTTCTGGAAAAGGGTGGTATCATGGTATGGAGCCCAGATACTTACTCATGTTGAAAACACTTTATGATTGTGTGAATTGATTACGAGCGCTCGGTGAAAAGGTCCCAAAGGACCGGGGGATGGCATATTCGGTCAGTTGTTACTCAGTTAGGAGTAACCCGGCCTTGTGTTGGTAGAGATCCGGTTTGGTTCTCGGGGATGTCCATCCAGAGGCATTCTCATGTGGCAATGGGAAGTTCCTTGGCCTGACCATTTGTTGGAAATCCAATTCCCAATACGAAACTTGTACGGTATTAGTTGTAGAACCTGCTATTCACTTATGGTGGTCACCACTGTTTGGATAGTAGCTATAGTAGGCATACGATAATGGTCGTATGTTGGCTAAGATTTATATCTTTATTTTCGAAATGATTTTCCTCTACACTATGCACTAATAATAATATCAAATATTATTTTAAATGCGTATCAAGCATCTTTGACTATCATAAGGAGAAATCTCCTCCGATTCTGCGTTTGCATGTGTGTGTGTGCGGGAGGCCTTATGGTAGTCTCATTTTTAAAAGCATTGTGAATTGATTTAAAATATTCCTCTATTTTGATTTTAAAGTAAATAAACTGTTTTGAGTTCTCACACCAGTCTTGCTAAGCTTTGGGCTATGTGATGGGGGATTCTCGCTTCGCGGTTTGGTGGCGAACGGGAGACTCTTGCCCCTACACGTCCTCTTTTAGGGGGTTGGTTAGGCGTAAGCTGTGACAGTCGAAAGGCTGGCCGTAAAAGCAAGTTTGGGATATCAGTGTAAGCCACGGTGGGGCTGGGATGGTTGAAAAGCCTACCAGTTGTGACCGCTGACGGTTTGTCTGTTACATTTGGTATCAGAGCTGATGGTTAAGCGACAACCATGGTTCTGTTGGGTATTACTCATTAGAGATAGAGTCAGCAGTACTCTAGAATGAGTTTGAGTGTAATAATAGCTATGAGAGCGTATTTGTTAGTGAATATAAAATTGTTTTATATTGTGATGATTGGTTTATTGAGTGGTATATGAACTTTCGTCAGCACAGCCTCGAAACTGAGCCGAAGGGGTTTCTAAACACTTGAATAGAACAATTCGGCACAATATTGTTTTTAAATTGGGTAAATGAAATAATTTTGCCTTGATTATATTTTATATATAAAGAAATAATTTTTCAAAATTATTAAATTGTATGTAAGTTGATTGTTAGGTTGTTTGAATAATCTAAATTAAAGAATAATTGTATAAGTAAATGAATTATAAGAATAGAATTATAATTAAAGTGATTTACAATTGTGGAATAAACTTATATATGTAAGAAGTGAAATTATATGAATATGAGTTGTAAATAATCAAGTGGATTAAATGAATGTGAACTTGAGTATATGAATGAAATTCAACTTTGTAATTGAATTGAATGAATGGATTGAATGTTAATCAATTGAATGTAATTTAAGTTGATATGGAATAATGAATGAAAGTATTAATTCATTGAAATCAAATGTTATTAGAAGTTGAATAAATTGAATGAGAATGAATATAAGCAAAGGAATTTGGTTATAATTAATATACTTTGGTTGTTATATGATTGTTGATTGATTGTATGTAATTCATTAAGTGTTAATGAAATTGAAAGCTATGAAATTGAATTCAAATTAGAAGTAAATAAATTTGAATAGAATTGAAAGTGAATTGGATTTAATTAGTGAATGCAAACTAATTAAAATTGAGAATGAATGTTGATAAAATCCAATGTAAATAAATCAAATGTAATTTAAAGTGAAAACCAATTCATTAAATATGAATGAGAATATGAATGAATGTTTATTGGTTATGGATGGTAGTTGGTTGATGGTTGAATATATATTGCTATTGTTGCATTGCTATGTGACATATATAGTCATCATGTTGCTATATGTTGTATATTGAGATTATTGTCTATATGCATGATTCTCATGTTGTTTGTTGAGTGTTTAGTAGGTGCGGATCGCGTTTGCTTCGCATTTGGAGTTCGCTTTAGCGCTATATTAGCCGTATATGCTTGCTAATAAAATATAAGGTACATATCTCGGATTAAATATCGTACTTTTACACTTTTTTCCCTTCGGGATGCCTCATTACTTGATGAGATGTATATTTGTGATATATATACTGTCATTTTTTTTTCGGATCGAGCCGCGCAAAGGAGACTATGGCGAATTTTTTCGAAAACTTAAGGCGTTAGAAAAAATTTGAGAAAAATTGGAAAATTTTGAAAACTTTAAACTTTATTTTGGAATTGAAAGTTAAACAATAGTAGTTGCTTTTGAAAACATAACTAAGTATGATTCGAAAACTTAGTAAAGTTTTGTAAGAAGTTTAATTATGGATTTTGGGAAAATTAATAGATTTTGTAACCTTTCTTACTTGTAATTTCGAGGACGAAATTCTTTAAGGGGGAAAGATTGTAACGACCCAGAATTTTTATAAATTTAAATTTGAATATTTAATTAATTTTAAATATTTATAAATGAATTTATAAGTCAAATAAATTTTATTTTGATTTATTGGATTTAATTGAATTATTAAATCGATAATTTAATATGTTAAATTATGGAAATAATTGAAAATTGAGTTAAATATGATTGAAAATGATTTGTAAAATTTTATTTAATCATATTGAAGTTAGAACGATATTTTAGAACTTTTAAAATCGAATTAAAAGTTAATTTGTGAAAATTGAATATTTTAATATTTAAATCGACTAGTAAAATAGTCAATTTTTGAACAGTCTCAGAATTGAACGAAACCAGTTCCATTGGATCCATAATAGTTAGTTATTACCGGATATCAATTTTCGTGTCAATTGGAGCTATCGTTTGATCGTGGCAGCTCGAAACGCATCGAATTATTTTTAATTTAAATCTGGCGAGTCAAAATAGCCATTTTTCAAAAAGTCTCAGATTTCGACGAAACCAGTTTCATCGGATCCGTAATGTGATATTATTGTAAGGTTTCAAATTTCAAGTCAATTGGATTTACCGTTTGTCCGGTACAAATTAAAACGCCTAGAAATCGGTTTAAATCGGTTTAATTTAAATTGAGCGTTTACAGCCATAACTCGCACAGATGTCCGAATTAGCTTCCGAAACCTGTTCCATTGTGTCCGGAACGCGGGGTAAACCTTAGAAACGCTGGTTACGGCGCCTAAATCGGAGTTCGGAATTTCCGGGATGAATAGTGTCGCTCGTTCCTTATAAATAGACCCCTTGCCTTCATAATTTGATAAAAATATCATTCTAAACCCTAATTTATAATAGCCAACCGCCACTTTATGATGGATGGCCAGAAACTACTCCACTTCCTCCCTCAATCACTCACAATCCATCGACAATTAGCCGAAGTGTTCAACACGGAAGTCGAAGAGCATGAAGAGAGCTTCGATTCCATACGGTGATGATCGGAAACGGAGCGACGATGGAGGAGCAAGGGAGGGCCGTTCTCATCAGGTCACGCACGCAACCCTAGGCTATAGACATGGCCGAGCTTCATAGGGTGGGGGCCGAACCTGGTGGAGGAGATGGGCTTCGCAACGGAGTTCCCCGATCGAGTTTTCATCGAGCATAGGAGGAGTATTATTAAAACCTAATTTAGCATGATGGGTTGAGGAGTTCGGCCTCAAACCTGTAGGTTGCGTGAAGAAGAGAGGGAGGGGGAAGTTGCGTTCAAGGGCCAGGATCTGATGGGAGCAAATCGAATGGCTCTGGTGTGATGGAGGTTATAAATTTTAAAGTTAATGTTGAAATTGGATATATATATAAATCGAGCAATCTTGTAAAATACATAACTTTTTCATACGAGGTCGAAAAAATGCAAACTCAGTTGCGTTGGAATCGTATGGACGAGCACTACGCGATGGAGTTGGTTTGGAGTCGTTTGGAGTTAGTGAGAATTTCGGGTAAAATTAAACGCGCGTTTAATTTTATTCGAAATAAAAGCTAAAACGAAATTGAAATCAAGGTGAGAACTTCTCACTCAATCGAATAGGTTTCGATTTTATTTTAAATAGTTAGATTTAAAATATTTGAATGCATGTTTGAATGATGACTGTAAATTATTGATTGTTAAAATAGACATTATGCGCCGTTAGTAAGCGGATGTTATTTAGTAAAAACATATACCGCGAATATTTCATAAACAGTGAAATTGGTATTATATATAATATCAATATATATATATATTGGCATATATATATTGCAGTTGTTGATTTCCCGCATTTTTGTTTAGCGGATGAGACCCTATTACGCCGTTAGTAAGCGGATAATATTTATTAAGAACATATACCGCGATAATTTCGTACTGGAGCGAAATTGGTATTGTGCTAATGTTTTTGGATGCAGGAAAACAGGTTGGAGGGATCCAACTGGATTCCTCAACAGTTTTTATTTAATTTCAGATATTTTGATATTTGATGGATTTTCATATTGATATATGATATCGTTGTAGTCGTGATTGACTATTTGGTGTGTAGCATCATTGGACCAAATTTCTGGTATTTTAAAAATGTTTTTAAAGTAATTTTTGAAAAGATAAAATATTTTGGAATTGATCCATTTTAAATAAATGAACGTTATAATTCTTAAAGTTATAAAAATTATAATTTTTGAGAAATACGGTTAAAAGCTGATTTTTGAGAAATAGGAATTAATGACTTTATAAAATAGTTTAAACTGGATTTTTGAATTTATTATCAAAAGTTTAAATATAGGATTTATAAAATTTGATTATTTTATAAATCAAAATGGTGAAATTATAAAGGAATTTAAAGACGTTTTAAAAGAATAATATAAATTGATTTATATTAAGAGATTTATAAATGGATATTTATAAATTGAAATATTGACATTATAAAACGAGTTTTTATAAGTGTTTGAATTAAGTGAAAATGAATTTCATTAAAGAATGAAATTTATAGAATTATAAACCGTGAAGTTATAAATGAAATTTATAAATAGTAAGATTTATAAATTTGGTGAAATTATTTGAAGAATAGATTGGATAAATCATTAAATCTTATAAGTTATAAGATTTATAAATTGGAAAGTCTTTAAAAGAACGATCTTATAAAATAATCGTTTTATAAGTATTTAACTTATAATATGAACTTTTAGTTTATGATTAAGTTATAAACTGGAATAGGTTAATAAAGGAATTTATAAAAGGAAGTTGTTATAAAATAAATAAAATGGAATTTATAAACGTTGTTTTATAAATTCACAAACGACTTATTTTGATAAGAAAATTGTTGAAACCTATTAATGGAGTTATATTCACATTTTTGAATAGTGAAAAATCCTTTGAATTAAAATGAATAAAAGAATGAGATTTGTTAACGAAGTTTATTCACGTTTTTGAATAGTGAATAACACGTTAAAGAAAATGGTTTAGATTTGATGTTTTAAATTGAATTAAAACGATCTAACGATGTTTTAAATGTGTTGAGATTCGAAACCATAGATTTCAACATTTATTGTTGAAATAGACGTTTTCGAGAAATAAAAGGAAATAGTGGACTATAACACTGTTGTTATAGTAAATGATTTCCGAAAGGAAATGTTTTGAATAGTATTGGGATTTATATATCTATTTAATTTCGAATCCCTATACTAGTGATTTTGGGTTGTTGTAACGATGTTTTACGCAACATTCGTTTTGTGCCCAAATAAATATGTTAAGTGAATGATTTCCTTAAAAGAATGAAAGATATACTTAATTTGATTTAAGTATATTGAATATTTTCTAAGTGTTGAAAATAAAAGAGATTTGTGAATTACTTATGAATAAATAAGTATGGAAACGTTTTCCAATATGAAGTGAATATTTAGAAATTATCTTTTTGAAGATAAATTGAAATGGATAAGTGAAATCGTATATGCATGGATAATTTGAAATATAAATTCATTATGGAATTTATAAGTGAAAAGTGGAATTGGTAAAAAAATAAATATTGATTTATTTTTAAAGTGTTGAAATTATATATCTTGTAAAGATATTTTGGAAAATAAATAATTTGGAAAATTATTTGGAATCTGGTGATGTGTGCATGTCCAGTGATAGTTCAATAACCGACTATCAGTATTTCCCTTTGAATGGGTAATTGATGTGATTTGTTTGAATTTGAATGCACACTTATTTTTGAATAAGCGCTCACTATTCGGGTTAACCGGGAAAGGACCATGGGGTCGTATAACCCATTCCGAATATGTGATACGTCGTTGTGAATCGCATTTGAAGATCGGTGTTGAAGACCGGATATTTGCGAGAGCGATAGGATGAACTATCGATTGACTCTGCACCGAGTTGCTCCGGTATTGAGTTCTCCATATGTGATGGTGAATCCGATCAGGATTGTGAATATCCGGATTGCAAGGACTTCTTTGTAAGTGCCTTCGGTTCTGTTCGAGCCCGGAACAGACTTGTATGGATGGTATGTCTGACATTACAATTTGAGATATAAAGCCGATTTCTTTCAAATATATTTCTGTTGGTGGCGGAGAATTTATTCTTTGCTTAACACCCTTCTCTGAGACGTACGTGCTCAAAGGTTATATAGTTGAAGTTATCAGCGATATATTCCCAGTTTGGTAATGTGACATGCTGAGTGATGCTGAAATGATCATTGTGTTGATTATTTGTGATAGGATCATTTATTTGATCGTCTATCTTAGTGATCATTTGTTGACCCAAAGCATGGCTTTTGTATAAAGTATGTTTTTGTGGACGTGAATTCGTCGAGCCTCACATCCCGGAAATGGTCAAAACAGGAAAGATGCAGCAAGGTTATGAGGGGTAGCGCCCTTTAGGATATGTGCATTTCCTTCTGGAAAAGGGTGGTATCATGGTATGGAGCCCAGATACTTACTCATGTTGAAAACACTTTATGATTGTGTGAATTGATTACGAGCGCTCGGTGAAAAGGTCCCAAAGGACCGGGGGATGGCATATTCGGTCAGTTGTTACTCAGTTAGGAGTAACCCGGCCTTGTGTTGGTAGAGATCCGGTTTGGTTCTCGGGGATGTCCATCCAGAGGCATTCTCATGTGGCAATGGGAAGTTCCTTGGCCTGACCATTTGTTGGAAATCCAATTCCCAATACGAAACTTGTACGGTATTAGTTGTAGAACCTGCTATTCACTTATGGTGGTCACCACTGTTTGGATAGTAGCTATAGTAGGCATACGATAATGGTCGTATGTTGGCTAAGATTTATATCTTTATTTTCGAAATGATTTTCCTCTACACTATGCACTAATAATAATATCAAATATTATTTTAAATGCGTATCAAGCATCTTTGACTATCATAAGGAGAAATCTCCTCCGATTCTGCGTTTGCATGTGTGTGTGTGCGGGAGGCCTTATGGTAGTCTCATTTTTAAAAGCATTGTGAATTGATTTAAAATATTCCTCTATTTTGATTTTAAAGTAAATAAACTGTTTTGAGTTCTCACACCAGTCTTGCTAAGCTTTGGGCTATGTGATGGGGGATTCTCGCTTCGCGGTTTGGTGGCGAACGGGAGACTCTTGCCCCTACACGTCCTCTTTTAGGGGGTTGGTTAGGCGTAAGCTGTGACAGTCGAAAGGCTGGCCGTAAAAGCAAGTTTGGGATATCAGTGTAAGCCACGGTGGGGCTGGGATGGTTGAAAAGCCTACCAGTTGTGACCGCTGACGGTTTGTCTGTTACATTTGGTATCAGAGCTGATGGTTAAGCGACAACCATGGTTCTGTTGGGTATTACTCATTAGAGATAGAGTCAGCAGTACTCTAGAATGAGTTTGAGTGTAATAATAGCTATGAGAGCGTATTTGTTAGTGAATATAAAATTGTTTTATATTGTGATGATTGGTTTATTGAGTGGTATATGAACTTTCGTCAGCACAGCCTCGAAACTGAGCCGAAGGGGTTTCTAAACACTTGAATAGAACAATTCGGCACAATATTGTTTTTAAATTGGGTAAATGAAATAATTTTGCCTTGATTATATTTTATATATAAAGAAATAATTTTTCAAAATTATTAAATTGTATGTAAGTTGATTGTTAGGTTGTTTGAATAATCTAAATTAAAGAATAATTGTATAAGTAAATGAATTATAAGAATAGAATTATAATTAAAGTGATTTACAATTGTGGAATAAACTTATATATGTAAGAAGTGAAATTATATGAATATGAGTTGTAAATAATCAAGTGGATTAAATGAATGTGAACTTGAGTATATGAATGAAATTCAACTTTGTAATTGAATTGAATGAATGGATTGAATGTTAATCAATTGAATGTAATTTAAGTTGATATGGAATAATGAATGAAAGTATTAATTCATTGAAATCAAATGTTATTAGAAGTTGAATAAATTGAATGAGAATGAATATAAGCAAAGGAATTTGGTTATAATTAATATACTTTGGTTGTTATATGATTGTTGATTGATTGTATGTAATTCATTAAGTGTTAATGAAATTGAAAGCTATGAAATTGAATTCAAATTAGAAGTAAATAAATTTGAATAGAATTGAAAGTGAATTGGATTTAATTAGTGAATGCAAACTAATTAAAATTGAGAATGAATGTTGATAAAATCCAATGTAAATAAATCAAATGTAATTTAAAGTGAAAACCAATTCATTAAATATGAATGAGAATATGAATGAATGTTTATTGGTTATGGATGGTAGTTGGTTGATGGTTGAATATATATTGCTATTGTTGCATTGCTATGTGACATATATAGTCATCATGTTGCTATATGTTGTATATTGAGATTATTGTCTATATGCATGATTCTCATGTTGTTTGTTGAGTGTTTAGTAGGTGCGGATCGCGTTTGCTTCGCATTTGGAGTTCGCTTTAGCGCTATATTAGCCGTATATGCTTGCTAATAAAATATAAGGTACATATCTCGGATTAAATATCGTACTTTTACACTTTTTTCCCTTCGGGATGCCTCATTACTTGATGAGATGTATATTTGTGATATATATACTGTCATTTTTTTTTCGGATCGAGCCGCGCAAAGGAGACTATGGCGAATTTTTTCGAAAACTTAAGGCGTTAGAAAAAATTTGAGAAAAATTGGAAAATTTTGAAAACTTTAAACTTTATTTTGGAATTGAAAGTTAAACAATAGTAGTTGCTTTTGAAAACATAACTAAGTATGATTCGAAAACTTAGTAAAGTTTTGTAAGAAGTTTAATTATGGATTTTGGGAAAATTAATAGATTTTGTAACCTTTCTTACTTGTAATTTCGAGGACGAAATTCTTTAAGGGGGAAAGATTGTAACGACCCAGAATTTTTATAAATTTAAATTTGAATATTTAATTAATTTTAAATATTTATAAATGAATTTATAAGTCAAATAAATTTTATTTTGATTTATTGGATTTAATTGAATTATTAAATCGATAATTTAATATGTTAAATTATGGAAATAATTGTAAATATGATTGAAAATGATTTGTAAAATTTTATTTAATCATATTGAAGTTAGAACGATATTTTAGAACTTTTAAAATCGAATTAAAAGTTAATTTGTGAAAATTGAATATTTTAATATTTAAATCGACTAGTAAAATAGTCAATTTTTGAACAGTCTCAGAATTGAACGAAACCAGTTCCATTGGATCCATAATAGTTAGTTATTACCGGATATCAATTTTCGTGTCAATTGGAGCTATCGTTTGATCGTGGCAGCTCGAAACGCATCGAATTATTTTTAATTTAAATCTGGCGAGTCAAAATAGCCATTTTTCAAAAAGTCTCAGATTTCGACGAAACCAGTTTCATCGGATCCGTAATGTGATATTATTGTAAGGTTTCAAATTTCAAGTCAATTGGATTTACCGTTTGTCCGGTACAAATTAAAACGCCTAGAAATCGGTTTAAATCGGTTTAATTTAAATTGAGCGTTTACAGCCATAACTCGCACAGATGTCCGAATTAGCTTCCGAAACCTGTTCCATTGTGTCCGGAACGCGGGGTAAACCTTAGAAACGCTGGTTACGGCGCCTAAATCGGAGTTCGGAATTTCCGGGATGAATAGTGTCGCTCGTTCCTTATAAATAGACCCCTTGCCTTCATAATTTGATAAAAATATCATTCTAAACCCTAATTTATAATAGCCAACCGCCACTTTATGATGGATGGCCAGAAACTACTCCACTTCCTCCCTCAATCACTCACAATCCATCGACAATTAGCCGAAGTGTTCAACACGGAAGTCGAAGAGCATGAAGAGAGCTTCGATTCCATACGGTGATGATCGGAAACGGAGCGACGATGGAGGAGCAAGGGAGGGCCGTTCTCATCAGGTCACGCACGCAACCCTAGGCTATAGACATGGCCGAGCTTCATAGGGTGGGGGCCGAACCTGGTGGAGGAGATGGGCTTCGCAACGGAGTTCCCCGATCGAGTTTTCATCGAGCATAGGAGGAGTATTATTAAAACCTAATTTAGCATGATGGGTTGAGGAGTTCGGCCTCAAACCTGTAGGTTGCGTGAAGAAGAGAGGGAGGGGGAAGTTGCGTTCAAGGGCCAGGATCTGATGGGAGCAAATCGAATGGCTCTGGTGTGATGGAGGTTATAAATTTTAAAGTTAATGTTGAAATTGGATATATATAAATCGAGCAATCTTGTAAAATACATAACTTTTTCATACGAGGTCGAAAAAATGCAAACTCAGTTGCGTTGGAATCGTATGGACGAGCACTACGCGATGGAGTTGGTTTGGAGTCGTTTGGAGTTAGTGAGAATTTCGGGTAAAATTAAACGCGCGTTTAATTTTATTCGAAATAAAAGCTAAAACGAAATTGAAATCAAGGTGAGAACTTCTCACTCAATCGAATAGGTTTCGATTTTATTTTAAATAGTTAGATTTAAAATATTTGAATGCATGTTTGAATGATGACTGTAAATTATTGATTGTTAAAATAGACATTATGCGCCGTTAGTAAGCGGATGTTATTTAGTAAAAACATATACCGCGAATATTTCATAAACAGTGAAATTGGTATTATATATAATATCAATATATATATATTGGCATATGTATATATTGCAGTTGTTGATTTCCCGCATTTTTGTTTAGCGGATGAGACCCTATTACGCCGTTAGTAAGCGGATAATATTTATTAAGAACATATACCGCGATAATTTCGTACTGGAGCGAAATTGGTATTGTGCTAATGTTTTTGGATGCAGGAAAACAGGTTGGAGGGATCCAACTGGATTCCTCAACAGTTTTTATTTAATTTCAGATATTTTGATATTTGATGGATTTTCATATTGATATATGATATCGTTGTAGTCGTGATTGACTATTTGGTGTGTAGCATCATTGGACCAAATTTCTGGTATTTTAAAAATGTTTTTAAAGTAATTTTTGAAAAGATAAAATATTTTGGAATTGATCCATTTTAAATAAATGAACGTTATAATTCTTAAAGTTATAAAAATTATAATTTTTGAGAAATACGGTTAAAAGCTGATTTTTGAGAAATAGGAATTAATGACTTTATAAAATAGTTTAAACTGGATTTTTGAATTTATTATCAAAAGTTTAAATATAGGATTTATAAAATTTGATTATTTTATAAATCAAAATGGTGAAATTATAAAGGAATTTAAAGACGTTTTAAAAGAATAATATAAATTGATTTATATTAAGAGATTTATAAATGGATATTTATAAATTGAAATATTGACATTATAAAACGAGTTTTTATAAGTGTTTGAATTAAGTGAAAATGAATTTCATTAAAGAATGAAATTTATAGAATTATAAACCGTGAAGTTATAAATGAAATTTATAAATAGTAAGATTTATAAATTTGGTGAAATTATTTGAAGAATAGATTGGATAAATCATTAAATCTTATAAGTTATAAGATTTATAAATTGGAAAGTCTTTAAAAGAACGATCTTATAAAATAATCGTTTTATAAGTATTTAACTTATAATATGAACTTTTAGTTTATGATTAAGTTATAAACTGGAATAGGTTAATAAAGGAATTTATAAAAGGAAGTTGTTATAAAATAAATAAAATGGAATTTATAAACGTTGTTTTATAAATTCACAAACGACTTATTTTGATAAGAAAATTGTTGAAACCTATTAATGGAGTTATATTCACATTTTTGAATAGTGAAAAATCCTTTGAATTAAAATGAATAAAAGAATGAGATTTGTTAACGAAGTTTATTCACGTTTTTGAATAGTGAATAACACGTTAAAGAAAATGGTTTAGATTTGATGTTTTAAATTGAATTAAAACGATCTAACGATGTTTTAAATGTGTTGAGATTCGAAACCATAGATTTCAACATTTATTGTTGAAATAGACGTTTTCGAGAAATAAAAGGAAATAGTGGACTATAACACTGTTGTTATAGTAAATGATTTCCGAAAGGAAATGTTTTGAATAGTATTGGGATTTATATATCTATTTAATTTCGAATCCCTATACTAGTGATTTTGGGTTGTTGTAACGATGTTTTACGCAACATTCGTTTTGTGCCCAAATAAATATGTTAAGTGAATGATTTCCTTAAAAGAATGAAAGATATACTTAATTTGATTTAAGTATATTGAATATTTTCTAAGTGTTGAAAATAAAAGAGATTTGTGAATTACTTATGAATAAATAAGTATGGAAACGTTTTCCAATATGAAGTGAATATTTAGAAATTATCTTTTTGAAGATAAATTGAAATGGATAAGTGAAATCGTATATGCATGGATAATTTGAAATATAAATTCATTATGGAATTTATAAGTGAAAAGTGGAATTGGTAAAAAAATAAATATTGATTTATTTTTAAAGTGTTGAAATTATATATCTTGTAAAGATATTTTGGAAAATAAATAATTTGGAAAATTATTTGGAATCTGGTGATGTGTGCATGTCCAGTGATAGTTCAATAACCGACTATCAGTATTTCCCTTTGAATGGGTAATTGATGTGATTTGTTTGAATTTGAATGCACACTTATTTTTGAATAAGCGCTCACTATTCGGGTTAACCGGGAAAGGACCATGGGGTCGTATAACCCATTCCGAATATGTGATACATCGTTGTGAATCGCATTTGAAGATCGGTGTTGAAGACCGGATATTTGCGAGAGCGATAGGATGAACTATCGATTGACTCTGCACCGAGTTGCTCCGGTATTGAGTTCTCCATATGTGATGGTGAATCCGATCAGGATTGTGAATATCCGGATTGCAAGGACTTCTTTGTAAGTGCCTTCGGTTCTGTTCGAGCCCGGAACAGACTTGTATGGATGGTATGTCTGACATTACAATTTGAGATATAAAGCCGATTTCTTTCAAATATATTTCTGTTGGTGGCGGAGAATTTATTCTTTGCTTAACACCCTTCTCTGAGACGTACGTGCTCAAAGGTTATATAGTTGAAGTTATCAGCGATATATTCCCAGTTTGGTAATGTGACATGCTGAGTGATGCTGAAATGATCATTGTGTTGATTATTTGTGATAGGATCATTTATTTGATCGTCTATCTTAGTGATCATTTGTTGACCCAAAGCATGGCTTTTGTATAAAGTATGTTTTTGTGGACGTGAATTCGTCGAGCCTCACATCCCGGAAATGGTCAAAACAGGAAAGATGCAGCAAGGTTATGAGGGGTAGCGCCCTTTAGGATATGTGCATTTCCTTCTGGAAAAGGGTGGTATCATGGTATGGAGCCCAGATACTTACTCATGTTGAAAACACTTTATGATTGTGTGAATTGATTACGAGCGCTCGGTGAAAAGGTCCCAAAGGACCGGGGGATGGCATATTCGGTCAGTTGTTACTCAGTTAGGAGTAACCCGGCCTTGTGTTGGTAGAGATCCGGTTTGGTTCTCGGGGATGTCCATCCAGAGGCATTCTCATGTGGCAATGGGAAGTTCCTTGGCCTGACCATTTGTTGGAAATCCAATTCCCAATACGAAACTTGTACGGTATTAGTTGTAGAACCTGCTATTCACTTATGGTGGTCACCACTGTTTGGATAGTAGCTATAGTAGGCATACGATAATGGTCGTATGTTGGCTAAGATTTATATCTTTATTTTCGAAATGATTTTCCTCTACACTATGCACTAATAATAATATCAAATATTATTTTAAATGCGTATCAAGCATCTTTGACTATCATAAGGAGAAATCTCCTCCGATTCTGCGTTTGCATGTGTGTGTGTGCGGGAGGCCTTATGGTAGTCTCATTTTTAAAAGCATTGCGAATTGATTTAAAATATTCCTCTATTTTGATTTTAAAGTAAATAAACTGTTTTGAGTTCTCACACCAGTCACATGACTGACTCGGAGTTTATTGTTTTCCTTCCTAAACTCTGGGTGCCCACCAATTTCCACACGGGCAGTTAAGAGTTAGGTTTATCAGGATATTCTGGATATTCTGGAGTTGCTGGAGGCAAGCTGGATGGCATGGCGTATTACTAGTTTATATAGTATTTCTTTTTCCGCTGTATTGTTTGTTGTTGTATGTTGTTGTACACTCTGATGTGATGATATAATGTAATAAAATGTGATGTAATGTAATAACTGATATAGTTCTTTGTTTAAAGATTATTCATTTATTATTATATGTTGTTCCGCTGCGAATTGTGAGATTCTGTTGTTGTTCCTTTCTGTCCCGTTCTATTTTTAAAAATTTTCTATCTTCTGTTTTTCTAATTCTCTGTTTTCTAAAAATTGTCTATCTTCTTTTCCATCTATTTTTCTTTTTCTTTCTTCTTTTTCTCTCTTCTTTCTTTTCTTTTCTTTTTAAAACCCATAACATTCCGTGTTTTCGGCCTTCGATTTCTCGGCAGTCGATAAAGTGAGTATCGATGTTGAATTTTCGAAGAACGAAAATCCCTGTCTGTTACAACTTCTACCTACCAATATGCTGAAACATCACATAACTTATTTATGTGTACAAATTAATAAAGCTTTCGAAATGTTTTGTTTTTCTTACCGACACCAAATGATTCATCATCGGCCTCTTCTCAAGGAGGGAAGTATTTTTAGTATATCTTCTCAAATGCTCATTGGGTTTCAGCAAACGTATTCAAACATGAATGCGCTAGAAGGTAGTTGTCAACAACACTAAATCTCCATCATGTTTCGTAAATTTGATGAATGGATATCCAGAAATTTTTCAATATAATGAAGATCCATTTGAAATTTAAAGAAAGAAGTGTACAAATTCAAAAGCAGCCAAACTAATCAGCATGAGCAATTTTCCATGTAGTGAATTGAAGTAAGGTATAAAAATAAGTGTAATTATTTTTTTCCAACTAATCAAGTAGATAATTTTAGGGTTAAAGCCAATACATATACATTGCAAAATTTTATTTTTAAATTTTGGAAAATAAAATTCTCTTGTGTATATATAGATCAGCATTGCCTAATTAATGGAAGAAAGGATTAAAGTTATTTTTTAAAATATGTTGCAGTTAAGATTTTGAGTTTTGATGAAACAGAATGTTTATTACTGAAAGAATGAAAGACTGAATTGTTATGCAGTTCATACATATACGTATAGCTTTTGTACTGTAAGCTATCTGACTCAGTCTTGTGCATATGACATATATACAAAAATACCCTCAAAACCCGTTGTGTGTGTGTGTGTGTGTGTGTGTGTATCTGAGTACAGAACAGAGATAAGCTATTCTATTTCAGCTGCTTCATTTCGCCCCTTTGCTCCGAGCTAGGGTTTTCTTCTCGTCTCCAAAAACTAGCACCACTCCTTTTGCTTCGAAAAACACTATGATTTTAGATGTCGACAAGTTGTTTTCTTTCTTGATTTTGGGCTAAAGGTTCCTTCTTGTCCTCAATTTTGTTGTAGTTGCTTCTGATTTTCAACACTTCTCCTAAACGAGAAAAATTCTTAGCCGATAGAGCTATTGTAAGTATATCAGTCCTTTGATATGAGGCAGGTACATGGTTTACACTTAATTTTCTAGCATTTATACGCTCACGAATGAAGTACAAATCGAGTTCTATATGTTTCGTTTGTGAGTGTAATACTGGATTTGCTGACAAAGAGACGACACTGAGGTTGTCACACCATATTACTGGCTTTCTGTCTGTGTTGATCTGTAGCTCTTGTAGTAAGGATTCTAACTATATAATTTCTGATGTCGTGCTGGCAAGGCTTCGATATTCTGATTCCGTACTTGAGCGCGATATTGTAGGTTGCTTCTTTTAACACCAGGATACTGGATTTTCTCCAAGGAAAATGCAGTATCCCGTCGTTGACCTACGATCATCGTGATCTAATGCCCAGTCCACATCTGAGAAGCCAGTGATAGATAGAATTTTGTTTGATTTTAGTAGTAGACCATGATTTAAAGTGCCATTTAAATACTTGAGTAATTTCTTTACTGCCTTCCAATGTTCATTTAATGGTTGATGCATGAATTGGCACACCTTGTTTACACTGTATGCTAGTTCTGGTCTTGTGATTGTTACATACTATAGAGCTCCAACAACAAATCTGTATTCCTTTTCATTAGTTATAGCTTCACCTCTATATTTTGATAAGTGGAGATTACTTGTCATGGGTGTTGGTAATGGTCTAGCTTCATTCAACCCTGTCTTGATAAGTAATTCTTTGATGTATTTTGTTTGACATAGATGCAATTCTGAGTTTGACATTCTAGGGACCTCTATCCCAAGAAAATAGTTTAGTTGTCTCAAATCTTTAACTGAAAATTGTTTATCTAGAAATTGAATAACATGCCTTATCTCTTCCTTGCAACTGCCAGTAATCAGAAAATCATCAACATAGACCAATATATATGTTGTGTTGTCTTTGTTTGCCTTAATGAAAAGTGAAGTATCTGATTTTGCTGAATTGTATCCCAAGTGAATAAGAGTATTCTTTAACTTGTAAAACCACACTCTTGGAACTTGTTTTAAGCCATAAATTGCTTTATGAAGTTTGCACACCATGTTATTTTTGTATGTATGCTTGAATCCCGGCGGTTGTTCCATATAGACTTCTTCTTGTAGATCACCATTTAGGAATGCATTGTTCACATCCAATTGTCTGTTATCCCATACCTTTTGTAAAGCAATGGTTAATATAACTCTTATTGTTGTTATTTTGATTACTGGTGAAAAAGTTTCGTAGAAATCAAAACCATATTGTTGTGTGTACCCTTTTGCAACAAGTCTTGCTTTGTAAACTGAATAGTGCCATCTGGATTCTTTTCCAACTTATATGTCCATTTGCAATCTATTGTATTTTTGTGCTTTGGTGTTGGAACAAGACTCCAAGTCTTGTTTCTCATCAATGCAAAGTATTCTTCATTTATTGCTTGTTTCCGTTTGTCATCTTTGATGGCCTGCTCATATATGTCTGACTATATATTAACAACACATGTTGTACATTGCTTTGGTTTGAATATGCCACTTTTTGATCTGGTTATCATGTGATGCCTCTTGTCTGGTTGTTCCTGTTGTGTAATAATTTGATCTGAACTTGCTTGATGTTCATGCTCTTCACTTCTGTTTTGTTGATTGTCTGCATTTGTTGGAGAGTGATTGAGATGTTGCAAATGTTCTGAGATGACTTGATCTGGTCTACTGTCTGACACTGTGAGTTAAGCATCTGAATCATTTTGACTCTCAGCATACTTCTGACTTTCAGTGTTTTTGTATATTGGCATTGGTGGTATTGACACGGTTGGATTGTGCACCTTCTGTGTTGTCTTTGTGCTGCTAGTTTTGAATGGAAATGACTTTTCATTAAACATAACATGACTTGACACAAACAGTTTACCATTGTTGTCAAGACATTTATGTCCTTTCTGATTACTCCATATCCAAGAAAGGTGCATGGAGTGGATCTGAAATTTAACTTATGAGAATTATATGGTCTTAGGTGAAGGAAGCATAGGCAACCAAAAATCTTTAGGGCCTTGTAGTCTGGCTTTACACCATATAGCACTTCCATTGGAGTCTTGCCTTGTAAAATTTTAGTGGGTAGTCTGTTGATTAGGTATGCTGCAGTTGAGAAAGCATCAGGCCAAAACTTCAATGGAAGTGATGCGTGTGCAAGTAGTGTAAGACCAGTCTCTACTATGTGTCTATGCTTCCTTTCAACTATTCCATTCTGTTCTGATGTATAGGGACAAGTTACCCTATGAATTGTTCCCTTCTTTTGAAGGAATTCTTTGAGTGGTTTGAACTCTGTTCCTCCATCAGTTTGATGGTTTTTACCTGCTGATCTGTCAGCTTTTCTGTTGGTCTTATAAAATGTGTAACTGTATTATATGTATCAGCTTTTGATTTCAAGAAATACATCCATGTATACCTGGAATAGGCATCTACAAAAGAGATATAGTAATTAAGTCCATATACTAAATTTATGGGTGCAGGTTCCCATAGATCTATTGCAACCAATTGCAGTGGCCTATTATATTCAGACTGTGATTGAGGAAAAGCCAGTTTATGACTCTTCCCTATTTGACAGTAAGTACAAATATATGATATAGGTATATCTCTAACTTGAATTTCATTATTATTCAGTATTTGCTTTACAAATCTTATACTTGGGTGTCCTAGCTTAGAATGCCAGATACTGAAATCACTGTCGCTACTTTCTGTACATGATTATGTTATATTGCACCATTTTCTTGTATTATTGAATTGATTTGCTTTTGACAAGTTGAATCTGTATAGACCCTTGTATGTATCAACCTATAATTAAGTTTGTTTAGTTTCAATATATTTAACTACACAATATCTTAGATAGAATTCAAAAAATACATTATTGCCATGTGAAAACTGTGATACACTGATGAGATTCTTTCTTATTTTTGGAACATGTAGTAGATTATTCAAATGTAATACTTTCTGTCCAAAGATTTGTGCACAGTCAATGTGTGTGATATTAATATTAGTGCCATTACCCATACAAATGGTTTGATTTGTTATCTCGCTTTTTGGCAAAGCCGTGATACCAAAAGATTGGTCGAAAACGAAAGACAGTTCGTCTCAGAGATTGGTTATACTTCACTTTGCTATGCATATCGATGAATTTTGTCCAAGTCCGGATCAAGCCACAATTGATAGGACATGACAAGAAAGGTCGTAGGAGTCGTCATTTCAAATTTCAAGTCAATCCGAGTTCGTATGCTCAAGATAGGATGGATTCAAAGTGAGAAAGGTGGTCACTGTCTGTTTCGAACACATCGCACTGGAGTACTTCGAAACCATCCACTGTCTCTGCTTCGAACCCATCCACTGTCTCTCCTTCGAACCCATCTAGTTCGAACCCATCCACGCCCTTGCCTTCGAAACCATGAAGTTCGAACCCAAGCTACGTTCGAACCCATCAGCTAGTACCTGCTTCGACTCCATCGCCTTTGAATCCACCACAATGGCCTACCTTCGAATCCATGACTTCACTCGGCTTCGCACCCTTACTTCGAATCCATGCAAGCCCTTAATTCGAACCCATCGAGCGACCCAGTACGACCCGATCAAGTTCGAACCCATAGGGATTCCTTGATTCGAATCGGTCACGTTCGAAGCCAGGACTAATCCTTAGTTCGAATCCACCGAGTCAATTGGTTTGGATGACGTGTCCGCCGTAGTTCACGGAGTCGAAGCGGTCAACACGGAGAAAAAGTAGGATCGATGCGAGGAGTGCGCGACACGTCACTAGGTAACACGTGCTTCCATCGATTCGAATGCATGGGTTCGAAGTCATGGGTTCGAACGACACAGCCAACCAAGAAAACACCATTTCGAAGCGAACATATCTCCTCAACCACACATCCAAATGCAACCAAATTTTCACAGTAGCTTCCATACAAGGTAAAGATTGTTCCTGCCAAGTTTCAGCTCGATTGGACCATTTCTTGATGGGTTCGAAATCACTTCGAACCGATGTCAGATCGAGACGAAATTTGGTGGGGTCGGTCGCGTGGGCCCACTCACGTGCCAGAAGAAGTCTCACGAAGTTTCAGCAAGATCTGGGCCTCCAACGCCTATAAATAGCACCCTGAAGCCTTCAGAAAGGGGGATCTTCGGACAACTTCTGCCATTGAACGCCAAGATTCTGCCGGATTCAAGTCTATCTATCATAATCACTGTTGTATTCAGATTTCAAAGCAATTGTCAGCTGTAATCCGTTGTAATCGATTTAATCAAGCAAAGCAATAAAGAGAAAACCTTCAAAGTGGACGTAGGCGCGAACGCCGAACCACTATAAATCCTGTGTTTGTGATCGTTGTCCGTGAATTACTGTGATTTGTTACTTAGAACTGAATTCTATATTGATTGCTGCTGAATTCTGTGTTGATTATTATTGAGTTGAGTACGTAAACGGGTGCTTTCACGACTTTGGGTGTTTGTGACCAATTTTGGTGCAAACATGATTACCTTTGTATTCCTTGTTCCGAAGATTCAGATTTTGTAGATTGTTGGTCACATGATGTGTTGCACCAGAATCTGGATACCAGCATTCACTTTGAATTTCTTCACATCTTCCGGTTTCACATATGTTTGCACTGTGATCATCCGATGAACCTTTTGACTCATGTTGTATACTCACCAAGTTTGCATTTCCACATACCCCCTCTGAGCATTTGTGTTCTGAGATGGGTTGTAGTTAGAATCATATATGAAGTAACATTTGCTTGCAATGTGTCCCACTTTCTCACAAATTTGACACTTTGGTCTATTGTTGTTATTCCATCATCCTCTGCCCCTGCCTCTAGTTGTTACATTTCCTCTCTGGAATGTCTGATTACTTTTACTGTTGTATTGATTCTTGTTTTTGTGACATGCTGTGTAGTTTATAGACATATCTAAATCAGTAGGTTTCTTGACTTCTAACCTTCCTTCATGTGCAAGTAGAATAGAATGGACATCTTCAATAGATGGTGTAATTATTTGAGATGAAATAACTACTACAACAGCTTCATAATCTTCACTTAAACCACTCAGGATAATCAAAACCTGTTCTGTTGCAGGACTTTATGTCCTGCTGCTTTAAGAAGATCACAAATAGTTTTAATTTTCGCAAGATAATCACTCATAGACTGATTTTCTTTCCTGATACCGTGCAATAGTCTTTTATGATGCATTACTTTTGCTGCAGATTGAGAGTTAAATATTCTCCCAACAGTTGACCATATTACATATGTTGTCTTGCTTCCAATGACATGTGGCAATAGCTTGACACTTATAGATGATAGCAACCATGAACAGATCAGGCTATCTTGCCTTTGGTACTTGGTGAATTCTGGGTTACTAACTGTCTTGTTTTCTTCATTAAGGATGCATCTTGGAGGAGCAATATGTGTGCCAAGAAGATACTCTTCGAGTCCATAGACTTTAACAGCAGTTTCAACTTGCACTTTCCAGAGAAGATAATTATCTTCTTCCAAGCGTGTTGTGACTAGCTGACTTTATGGACTGACAATGGTTTTAATGAGACTTTCTGTAGCGGATTGGCCAATATTGGGGGTCTGTAATAACCATGTATTTTGTAATTATTTTAAATTAGATTTCTTGATTTAAAAACTTTATTTTATTTATTAAAGTGAACAATTTTTGTCATTTTAAATATAAATTTTGATTTGTATGTGAATTAGCATACCAAACATGAATAAATTGAATATTTTCTAGAAATATGGATTTTGGTCAATATGGTCAACTTTGACTTTTAAATTTAAAATTTAAAATTTTTGAATTTTATCTTTTATTATGAAAATAAATTAAATTTCAAGAATACTGCTTTTTGTTTCGTCAAAATCCGATTTATATTGTGGAAGTTATGTTTTTTACAATATTGTGTGTAAATTGATTTATTTAACAAAATTGTTTATTTTAATTGATATAAATAATATTTTGTTGTCACATTCATGTTATAATTTGTATATATATGTGTAACATGGCATGTTATGCATATGTTTTATTTTTAAAATATTTTTGAAGTGAAGCTATAATTTTCTAATGTTCATTGTATTTTGTTTACAATTTTTTTTTTTAAATTCTAGTTTCAATTATTAAGCTATTTTCTTATTTATTTTCTATTTTTCCTTAAATAATTATTTATATTCTTTTTCAACTTTATTTTTTTCAGTTTTTTTATTTTTATTTACTGAAATTTTATTTTTTCAATTTGAATAAAAGGAATGGAAATACAAAGAGTCAAAGCCCTTTCATTTCCTTGTGACTTTCCATTTACCTCTTGTCCTTTCATTTTGCTTTTGGCCTTTCATTGGGTTTAGCCATCCATTCTTCTTTGCAATAGCCGTATACTCCTTCTCATTCATGTGAGAAATATTTCTCACATCTGAAAAAAAAACTCACGTCCATTTTGAGAAAGTTTTCTAATGGTTTCACTTTCTTATCTCTTCTCTTCTTCAAATTCAATGATTTTTGCCTTCCTCTTCCTCTTGCTTGCTCGGCCACTACTCCACTCCTTCACCACCGACCACACCATCACTTTACATAGTAGCTTCTCCTCCTTCTCCTCTGATCATGACCTGGTCGTGCCATCCAATGGAAGCCATCACACAAAATTTGCACAAAAGCTCCACCAAAATTGCCTTAGCCGACCTATGTTTGCATCCTACCCTTCCTATTCACTTCGGCCACCCACTTTGTCACCACCTCCCCCCTTTATCCATAGCTCCACCTCTGTCCAGATCTGAAAACCTCTTTGTATGCTCCATGTTTCACCCTACCACTTCACATCTCCACTTGCAGCCGCACCTATATGATGCCATAACTCGAGCTTTAGCACTTCATTGGCCAAGCATAATGTCCCCTTGATCGAGCTCTTAAAGAAAGGTCGAAGCATTTTGTCCGTTGTTAATTTTATTTCAATTTGTTCTATATTGTTTTGTGTTATATATTCATGTATACATTGTCTTATATTGGTTGTTGTCTACAAGATAATATCTTGGCTCTCTCCACTCATTTGAATCAAGTCGTGCTATGTCATGCTATCGTGCTTTGTGGAATCTATTCCTATAGTTTGATTTGCTAACTCTAGCTTGAAAAGGTGAGTCTTTCTCACTCTGACATTTCTACTTATGAAATGGTAAATTAACGACAAGTGTTTAATAATTAAAATGTTATGTAAGTTAATGATGTTCATATGATATGCTATGCCATGTTATTACCCTGTTAATTTTGTTAATTATCACCTAACATATGATATATGACATTATATTGTGACATTTACATGTTAATATAATTATTTATATTGTTTATGCATATATTCATACTGCAAGTTTCCTGTTAGAATAGAATCACTATGGGTTGAAATGACACATACCCGAACGGACTTTAGAATAAAGAAAAATCGTTATGGGATGAAATGATAGGCTTGAGCGATTTTTATTTATTTTTATTTACTTGGGATTGCGGGTTTGAAATGCTAGAACCCGGATTTTCTTTTTAAACTACGGATTGAAATGATACATATCCGTATCACTTGACCTATGTTAGAAAATTTTATACAGACCCCGTGGTATATTTTTTCAATGATTTTTCTTAAGATATGTATTTTTAAAGTATAAATTTCGATTTAAAGATATATATTTTCTGGTTATGGGAAAGCTAAATATTAAGTTTGAATCTATGAATTTAAATATGTAAATTTGAAGTAAATGTGTTTTTTGACTTTAAATTATATTTTTAAAATGTAAGTAAATAATGGAAATTAAATTTAAAGTTTTGAAATGATATTTGAAGTAAAATGTTAAGTTTTATTTTAATTTATAATTTAAGAAAATAATGAATTTTGACTTAACTAATAAATTTAGTTTTAAATTAGATCTTTAATTATAAAATTTTGTTGTGTAAATCATATGTTAAAATTATTTAAATGTGAAATTTTAAAGTCTAGAAATATGATTTATAAATTTAAAATAACAAAAATTGAAGTTTTAAATGTTTCAGAAAGTTATAATAAAATCTGGAATTTTATTAATAGCATTTCCTAAAAAAAATTGCTATGGTCTTATGCCAGCATTTTTAAATGCTGTTGTTGATTAATTTATCTATGTTGAAATAAATAAATATCTATTACGGCATTTTATAAATGTCGTTGTTTCTAAACTAAATTATTTTGAAAACTATAAGCTACGATAGCACTTTATGAATGCTGTCGTTGCTATAATTTGTCAATGTTTTGAAATGTTATAGATTTTAACACTATTTGAGTCATATTTTAAAGTGTTAAATGATTTAACTTTTGGAATTGATTATTTGTGAAATTTTAGGAGTTTTGAATTTATTTTAATATTTAAATTTGAATTTTTAAGGAATTTAAATTGAATTTGAATTTTAATAAGGTTTAGGTGGTTATGTGTTAAATGGAATGAGATGTAATGAGATAAATAAATTTTTGAATGAAATTTTGAAATGTATTTTGTAATGATATTTGGAATAATAAATGAATGACATATTTGATTTTGAAATGATATTTAAATTTTAATATTTGAATTCAAATAATGATTTGATAATAAGGTTTCGAAAGGATACGATATTTTGATGATTGAAATGGTTTGGAAATGATTAGATTTTTATTTTGATAAAGAATATGAACTTGGAACGATATTTGATTTTGATCTATTCGATAAATGAATATTTAAAGTTTATATTAGTATGACAGATATTTGTTTTACTTGTAACTTGGGTTTATTTAAATGATATTGGATATGTAAAATGGATATTCCAAAACTAAGTAATAATAAAGTTAAATTTGAGATATATGAAATTAAAAAAAATTAGTTTTGAAATATGGTACATTTAAAGCTTTGAAATATATTAAAAAAATTGGAATAGTTTGTTTTGTGGATCCGATCTATATTTGAAATTAATATGATTTGAAATGGTTTGTTGGGAAATTGAATTGAAACTGATGGTTTGAATTGAATTAAATTGAAAATTTGAAAATTTGGGTTTAATTGAATAAATTTGTAAAATGTAAAGAATTAAAGGAAGGTACCATGATTTCAAGTGTATGATTTTGAAATGTTATTGATTTCCAAAGTGTAATGATTCAAGTATTTTGGTTTCGAAAGAGTTATAACTTTGAAAGTATTATGACTTTTGAAAGATGAATATATATTTGAAATGGAAATGATATCGTACTGATTTGGATGTAGCTTTGAAATAAAAATAGTTTTGGTTGTGAAGTATAAACTATTTTGAAAGGGATATAGTTTTGAAATGAAATGATTTGATTTTGAAGTATAAACTATTTTGAAATGACCACGGCGTTATAATAACGTTTGGTTGTTAAAGAGATCAATATTGGAAGTTGTCATACTCTCTGCCAACTCCGAAAACCACTTTAACCACTGTGTACGCGGTGGTGAAGTAGGATGGTGGCGATGACCCTGTTGTGGTATGAACGTGGACCCGACTCCCAAAAGTTGGCTTAAGGTGGCTAGAACAGGAGCGATCTCGAGCCAAAAAGGGCAGCTCTTCTGGTCGGACGTACTCCTTCGATGTTATACTCCTACTTGTGGTTGATTTGATGGACATCCTCCGATTTTGATTGGGAGTGTGTTCCGAGGTAGGCGTGGTGGCTGCTACGTTACCGCCAGCCCATGTGCGTAACTGGTATATCTACCTAGGCATTGCCTAGTGTGCCATGTAACCTATCATAGCGAGCCTTACTACGACTATTTGTGTCGTACCTATGGAGTATCTTCTCATAGTCTCCCGATCAGGAGATATGCAGGTACTGTACAGACTACTGGCATTATTACGTGTTAAGGGGAATATTGGGTCACTCCTTAACGCTATTTTAAAGTAAGTTTTTTTACCGTAGACATTATTATAATAGCGCAATATTACTACATAGTAAATAGTTTAACGGATCCTTAAAGGATAGGCGGTCTCAAGCATCCTTTAAGTTGCTGATGCATTTTGTTACTGTTCACTTGAGTTGATTTACAGTTCATAAGTATTTATGTCCTGACTCGAGTGTTTTGTGTTTTGCTTTACGCTCGAGTCAGACTGAGTGTTCAGCATTCAAGACTCACCTTCGAAGGTGGAGCTTTGCTTGAAGATCCAGCCATCTATTTTGCTTTCGGTATCCAGTGATTTCAGTGATGTATTCTAATTTGTACCCAATGTATCTTGTTACTCTTCTGTTGTATCTTATTTAACTCTGATGTGTGTGTGTGTGTGTGTATATATATAGTAGCTTCATGAACTACTATCTCTTTTACTTCCCCTGCATTATTATTTACTCTGTGTCTGTGATCTGCGATTATTTATTTATTTATTGTATATTCTGAGATTTGCTAAATTTTATTTACAACGCGGTATTTTGAGCAGTTCAAGTCCGACACGTGCGATGCAAATGGTTGAAAATATCGGGTCGTTACAGTTGGTATCATAGCTTTGGTAGCTCTAGGCAAACCTTAGCATATATGGTAAATGTATTTATAGAATCACTTTCATCCAAGTTTGAATCTCGTCCTTTTTGACTCGATCCCTTTGAATTTTGAAACGTTTCCTACGGTTCCAAAATACATTCGTGTCCCTCACTATTCATCTTCTTTTGATTCTAGAGTATCCCATAACTCCACTTCGAATGATCTTTATAGTTAGTCGGCGGTCTCGCCAATGTCAAATTGATTTGTAAAGGGGGAAACTCCTTTACAACAGCATCGACTCACCAGAGATTTTATATCCTCGGTTTAGATTCTAGTATCTCTTATTATCCCAAACTCTATCTCTTAAGATCGAATGTTGATTTTCCCCAGAAATCCACATCGATCTTATTCTTTAAGTCATGGTTGACCCGGTTAAGATTGCCCACGATTTATATAAGCTTATCCATCTTCCTATTCTATTATTTAATCATCTCATCTTTGTTTCCAAGTTATCTTCAAATCTTTCTTAAAGTGTATTTGTAAACTAATATTTAAAATGTTTTATATATTGTGTTGTTTGAGTTGTTGATGTTGGTTTGGGTTTCTGATCGATTCGTCTGATCAACGCTATCGATAAGATTTCCAAAACACTTGAACAGAGCAAACTGACACAATATGTTTTTTAAAAAAATTTAGTAATGAAATAAATTTTGTAACTATAATATAAATATTTTTCCAGATTTTATTGAATTGGCTGTTAAGAAATAATAATTGATTTTATATATCATTATCTCTTGTTTCATATATAAATAATTGAACTATAAAACATGGTTATAAAGTTGTTTGGAAATTTAAAAATGAATTTAAAACAAGAATTTGAGAATTTAATTTCCAATGGATTTCAAACCTTGCATTTAAAGTTTTAAAAGGACATACTATTTAAAGTATTTTCGAATAGAAATTTGTTTCCAAAGAATTTTTAAGTTTAAAATTAGTGCTCTTCTCTTTATCGCTGGAAAATAACTTCGGTGATGACTGCAGCATCATCGACATTCATTTTCGAGTTTCGAAGTGAAGAGACCATTCTGTAGTCTTGCTGCAGTTTTGTTTTGGAGAATTTAAGTGATTTGAATTTCTAAAATAAGACTGGATTTATAACATATGCTGATATATGATTTAAATTTGAATGGATATATATATATATATAGTATATGTGCATTTATTTATCTCTAAATAGTTTGGAATTTAATCGGAAATTTAATTCCTAAATTTTATCTTGAAAGATAGTTTCAAGTATAATTTCAAGATCTGAATAAATATTCAAGCGTGAAATGATTAAATTTGAAAGTTTTATTTGTATAATACAAAATTTCATTCCAATACAACTTACCTAAATTATACAGAAGTTGAATATGTAATTGGATAATATATAATATAAAAAGAATTTATAAATAAATTTTAGTGGTTATAATAAATGTTATGCATTCTAGTTATAAAAGGTTAACCGTGGAAAAAAAAGAAAAAGGGTAATGGAATAATTTACAATATAAAATGATGTTAAAGGAACTAAGAATAAATTTAAAGCAGTTATAACAAGTGTAAATATATTTAACATAGGTGATAAAATATATTGAGAGGAATAAATTTAAATGTTAATTAGGAATAAAGAAGAATTAAATTTATTGAGCACATTTTAAGTATAATAAATGATTTCTTTTCAAATCCATGATTTTAGAGATTGTTAATTTAAGATAATTGGATGATAAGATAATGAAATTAGAGATAGTTAAGATTTATTTAACTTATGTAAAAATTTATTTTCAAATTTAAGTTGAAATCTTCATGGTTTCAAATTTATTATCTTATTTTGTTTTTCAAGCTATCTTTTGGTTGTCCTTATTTCCCTTATCTTGCTACAGAATGGGAAGGCTATGGCTTATACCAATCTGTTTGGAAATCTTTTCATAATATTTGGTACTCATTTTGAATCTGAGCACTTCTTGCCATAAGCAGACCATCGGTCAAGCGGAAAGGGTGAATCAGATTCTAGAAGATCTTTTCGTGCTTGTGTTCTTGATTCTGGAGGATCTTGGGAAGATCATCTCCACCCTGTTAAACTTCCCTATAACAACAGTTATCAGGTATTATTTCAATCTTCTTGTTATCTTATCTTAATCCTATTTCGTTCTATCTTTTTCTGTGTTTTTCCGTACCTCATTCCTTTTTGAGGACGAAAAGTTTTGAGTGGGGGAGAGTGTAACAACCCTGTGTTTTGTAATAATTTTAAATTTGATTTCTTGATTTAAGAACTTTATTTTATTTATTAAAATTAATAATTTTTGTTATTTTAAATATAAATTTTGATTTGTATGTGAATTAGAATTCCAAACATGAATAAATTGAATATTTTCTAGAAATGTAGATTTTGGTCAATATGGTCAAACTTTTACTTTTAAATTTAAAATTTTAAATATTTAAATTTTTGAATTTTATCCTTTATTATGAAAATAAACTAAATTTCAAGAATACTGCTTTCCGTTTCGTTGAAATTCGATTTATATTGTGGAATTTATGCTTTTTACAATATTGTGTGTAAATTGATTTATTTAACAAAATTGTTTATTTTAATTGATATAAATAATATTTTATTGTCACAATCATGTTATTATTTGTGTATATATGTGTAACATGGCATGTTATGCATATGTTTTATTTTTAAAACATTTTTAAAGTGAAGTTATAATTTTCTAACGTTCATTGTATTTTGTTTATTTTATTTTTTAAAATTCTAGTTTCAATTATTAAGCTATTTTCTTATTTATTTTCTATTTCTCCTTAAATAATTATTTATATTCATTTTCAACTTTATTTTTTCAGTTTTTTTATTTTTATTTACTGAAATTTTATTTGTTTAATTTGAATAAAAGAAATGGAAATACTAAGAGTCAAAGTCCTTTCATTTCCTTGTGACTTTCCATTTACCTCTTGTCCTTTCATTTTGCTTTTGGCCTTTCATTGGGTTCAGCCATCCATTCTTCTTTGCAATAGCCGTATACTCCTTCTCATTCACGTGATAAATATTTCTCACATTTGAAAAGAAAACTCATGGCCATTTTGAGAAAGTTTTCTAATGGTTTCACTTTCTTATCTCTTCTCTTCTTCAAATTCAATGATATTTGCCTTCCTCTTCCTCTTGCTTGCTCGGCCACTACTCCACTTCTTCACCACCAACCACACCATCACCTTACACAGTATCTCCTCCTCCTCCACTGATCATGACCTGGCCGTGCCATCCAATGGAAGCCATCACCCAAAATTTGCACAAAAGCTCCACCAAAATTGCCTTAGCTGACCTATGTTTGCATCCTACCCTTCCTATTCACTTCGGCCACCCACTTTGTTGCCACCTTCAGCAGCTACACCACCTTTAGCTACAGCTCCACCTCCATCCAGATCTGAAAACCCCATGTCCGAGCCACACTTACCCATAGCCGATCCAAAATGTTGAACAACCCCTCTCTATTTTTCCTTTTTGCCTTTGTTTCTTTTGTATGCTCCATGTTTTACCCTACCACTTCACATCTCCATTTGTAGCCGCAAGTATATGATGCCATAACCCAAGCTTTAGCACATCAATGGCTGAGCATAGTGTCCCCTTGATCGAGCTCTTGAATGGTTAAAGAAAGGTCGAAGCATTTTGTCCTTTGTTAGTTTTTATTTCAGTTTGTTCTATAATTGTTTTGTGTTATATATTCATGTATACATTGTCTTGTATTGGTTGTTGTTTACAAGATAATATCTTGGCTCGCTCCACTCATTTGAATCAAGTCGTGCTGTGTCATGCTATCGTGCTTTCTGGAAGCTATTCCTTGTAATTTGATTTGCAAACTCCAGCTTAAAAAGGTGAGTCTTTCTCACTCTGACATTTCTACTTATGAAATGGTAAATTAATGACAAGCGTTTAGTAATTAAAATGTTATGCAAGTCAATGATGATCATATGATATGCTATGCCATGTTATTATCCTGTTAATTTTGTTAATTATCACCTGACATATGATATATGACATTATATTGTGACATTTACATGTTAATATATTTATATTGTTTATGCATATATTCACACTGAAAGTTTCCGTTAGAATAGAATCACTATGGGTTGAAATGATACATACCCGAACGGACTTTAGAATAAAGAAAAATCATTATGGGCTGAAATGATAGGCCTGATCGATTTTTATTTACTTGGGATTGCAGGTTTGAAATGATAGAACCCGAATTTTCTTTTTAAACTGCAGATTGAAATGATACATATTCGTATCACTTGACCTAGGTTAGAAAACTGTATACAGCCCCCATGGTATATTTTTAAATGATTTTTCCTAAAATATGTATTTTTAAAGTATTAATTTTGATTTAAAAATATATATTTTATGGTTATGGTAAAGCTAAATATTAAGTTTGAATTTGTGAATATGTATGTAAATTTGAAGTAAATGTGATTTTTGACTTTAAATTATATTTTTAAAATGTAAGTAAATAAAGGAAATTAAATTTAAAGTTTTGAAATGATATTTGAAATAAAATGTTAAGTTTTATTTAAATTTATAAGTTAAGAAAATAGTGAATTTTGACTTAACTAATAAATTGAGTTTTTAAATTAGATATTTAATCATAAAATTTTGTTGTGTAAATCATATGTTAAAATTATTTAAATGTGAAATTTTGAAGTCTAGAAATATGATTTATAAATTTAAAATAACAAAAATTGAAGTTTAAATGTTTCTAAAAGTTATAATAAAGTCTGGAATTTTATTAGTAGCATTTCTAAAAAAAATTCTATAGTCTTATGACAGCATTTTTAAATGCTGTTGTTTTTGAATTTAACTATGTTGAAATAAATAAATATCTATTACGGCATTTTATAAATGTTATTGTTCCTAAACTAAACTATTTTGAAAACTATAAGCTACGATAGCACTTTATGAATGCTTTCGTTGCTATAATTTGTCAGTGTTTTGAAATGTTATAGATTTTAACACTATTTGAGTTATATTTTAAAGTGTTAAATGATTTAACTTTTGGAATTGATTATTTATGAAGTTTCAGGAGTTTTGAATATATTTTAATATTTAAATTTGAATTTTTAAGGAATTTAAATTGAATTTGAATTTAAATAAGGTTTACTCGGTTATGTGTTAAATGGAATGGGATGTAATGAGATAAATAAATTTTTGAATGAAATTTTGAAATGTATTTTGTAATGATATTTGGAATAATAAATGAATGGCATATATGATTTTAAAATGATATTTAAATTTGAATATTTGAATTTGAATTCAGATAATGTGTCACGACCCGTCTTCCATCTACCAGAAAGACGCATCATGATTTAAGAAAGAAAGGGATAGAAGAAGAAAAGATAGGAAAGAAGATACTCAACCACATTAGATACTCACTGCGGAACGAATGAAATATAATATATCACATAAGATATTACATAGTATCATATACATCAGAATACACAACTTATACATTTCATATTAGACAGTTATAAACATCTGTCTAACTATACAACTCAAGATATCACAAAGATACAAACATAATCACTAGCACAACGGAACCACTATATATCTACACGCCGAAGCCTCCTGCTCCAAATCTCCTCCAGAATTCATCAAGCTAACCTGAATCCCTCGACTACTCATACATAATATGAGTACCAAGAGTTTAATAAAACAGAAAATAAACACTTGGGTCAGACATGGGTCTGGTGTGAGTAAACGATTTAAAATTGTTTAACTTTGAAAACCTTTGAAAAGAAAGGTATCACGTAAGACTTCCCGAGTTTTTACCTTACGCTAATCAAAATATTTGATAGGAAATCCAGTGATATTATAATAGTGTCTATGGTTTTCAAGTAAATAGAAAATAGTCGAAATTGTCACATTCATTAAATTCCAGCTACTAGCCACAAAAGTGGGTAATACAATCAAAACCATAAGGGCTCGTAGGAATAATGGGTTTCCATCAATGGCAGGGCTACTGGGGTACCGCCCGTCACAGTACGGGGCCCAGATCACCGTACCGAGGATCCACCCTAAATCCCCGGCAACACAAGGCCAGAACTATCCCTTACTGGACAGTCTCGAACAAGACCACCCCGTGGTTGGCACGACCAGCCACACACTAAGCCAAAACAGAAAGGGACCTCTAGACAAGGGTAAATCTCGTCCTACTTGGGCATGACCCACTTAACCTTGCTGCACCTCCCCTGTTTTAGCCATTCCCAGTTGATGAGGCTTGAGGCTACAATTACCTTTGTAGAACACATATATCTTAGAATGCTCATCGTCCACCTGACGATGTTCTGAAAGTATTCAATCCATACAAGTTCGTTCCCGGTTCGAAGAAACCGAAGGCACTATCTCGTTGCACTCATTCTGGAATCACCCTCAGAGTCAACGACCATAGCCCTTGCACTCTGAATCACCCTCTCGAACCTGAAAGTACTATCCCCGTTAACTCATGTTGGAATCACCCTCAGAATTTTTAACGATGAATAGTTCTTACACTTTGATTCATGACCTAACGTTTAATTTGGATCGATGTGGTTTATGGATATCCAAATCTGGAAACCTGATCCCGGTCTCACCGAAATCCAAAACACCATTTTAATGTCCAAGTTGTTTAAGGGTTTAAACTTATATTCAGAATACATATATAGATAGATGATTCACAATATCACATATGGATAATCCATATTAATCAATCATCTCATAAAGCAGCCATATCACATATCAAAGATATCATATACAAATCATTCAATTTCAATCAATCATCCATAAGCAGGTTTGATTCACTCTTAAACAATTTAATTACTTTTAATTAAAATAATTATTATCTTAATCACTTGGATTATCTTAATCCTGCTTACTTATCATTAATTAATTACCAATTAATTAATTAATCATCTCCTAATGATCTACCTTAATTAATCTTCCTTGATTATTTATCCTTTAATTACATTAAGTAATTATCCTTTAATTAATTACACAAATTAATTATCCTTAACAATAAACAGTTATTAACCTTTAATTACAATCATTAATTACATTAATTAATGATCCTCCATTTACTTCCATTAATTAATTAACCATAGTTAATTACATTAACCTTAATTAAATACAATTAATTATACTTTAATTAATTACTTCCATTAATCAAACTTGATTAATTTCATTAATTATGTTAATTGATGATCCTTATTAAAATTAACCTTTTAATTAATTAAATAATTAATCTTCAATTAACCGCCGCATTAATTAGTCTTAGTTAATCATAAATAGTAATTAACAAACTTGTAATTACTTAACTCCTTAAATTAATTATATTAATCTTTGATTAATTACACTAATTAATTAATCCTTAATTACTTCATTAAGTAATTATTAATTAATTACATTAATTAATAATCCTTAATTAATTACTTTATTAATTAATCATACTTTTAATTAATTACATTTAGTAATTAATCTTAGATTAATCACATTTATTAATTAACTAATCACATTAATTAATTAATTAAATTAACTAAGTAATTAACCCTTAATTACTTCCATTAATTATCCTCTAATTACTTCCATTAGTAATTACTCTCTTAATTAATTACCTTAACAAGTAATTTATCACATCATTAATTAACCTTAATACTTTAATTAATTCATTACACTTTAATTAATTAATTTTCAAACCAATTATATTAATTAATCCTTTAATTAATAACATCAAGTGATTTACTCTTAATCACTTCCATTTAATTACTTCCATAAGTAATTTTCCATTAATTACTTTCATAAGTGATTGCCTTTTCTTAATTACATTCAGTAATTATACATTAATTACTTCACTAAGTAATTACTCAATTAATTAATAAGTGATTATCTTTAATTAATTAGACTAATTATATCTAAAATTAATTACATTAATTAGTTAACCAATTAATTAATCACTTAATCTCTAATTAATTCACTAACCATCCACTAATTACTTCATTAAGTAATTATCCTTAATTACAAAGTAATTAAGCTTTAATTTATTTTATTAATTATTTATTCTTAATTAATCTCAACTTAACTAATTAAGAATAAACTTTGCATTTATATCTAAAAATATCTTTAACCATTAACTTCATTAAAACCAATTTAAAAATCAATTTGAAATTTGAAATATTTAATTGAATTAAACAAATATTTATCTTTGAAAACTCAATTTTAAACTTATTCATTTAAATATATTTTAAATCTAATTTAAAATTCCCTTTTTAATTTCTTTGGACATAATTTAACTTAAAAACATTCTTATTTCAACTCATTTGAATTTTCTTAATACTTGATCTAATATTTATATTGGAAATATCTTGAATTTAAATTCAATTTAATTTAATAAAATACTTTAAAACCAAGCATCTTATACATTTAAATTTGAAAATATATTAAATTAAATACCATTAAAAATTTTATTTCCATTTCTTTTGAAAAACTTGTTTACAATTTAAACTTGAGTTCTTCTTACATAATTTTGCCTTAAAATTATGCTGAATTATTTTCCTTTACAACAATTTCTTTACTTGAAACCAGATAACCACCACAGCAAACTCGAGTTCAAATACCAAATTCACGAGCAAAACCACATCAACCAGAGTCCATTCCCTACAAAACCCATGCTTGCCTCGAGTCCCACCTATCTGCATCTACTTCGAGTCAATTTCCCAATCGTAGGAGATAAAACCCGAGCCTCCAATAAAACCAATCCTCCCAGATTCGATGTGCACACGGTGCACTTGCACCAACGCCGCCGACCTCTGACGATCGTCGCGACAATGCTCGACGACCACTTGAACCCATACGAACTCAAGCGAGAACCCAGATCGCTCGCACCTCAGTCGAATCGAAATTGAGACTTTCTCGCCCAAACTAAAGACCAACATGGCCAGAAAACTTCATCATTACGACGCCTCCGACCTCGAGAAGCCTCGCCATCCACACCGCACCTTCGGCTCAAACTCCAGCCCCACCAGCAAGCCAAGTGATCGACTCCGATCATACCTCGTCGCCGCAAAATCCTCTGAAACGTCAACTACAATATCGGAGTGTTAAACCCTAGTTTGCCAAATTCAGCTCGCCTCGACCATTCCTGAGTGCATCGACACCCCGTCCAACACCAGCTCAACCCTTGCCGGAATCCTTACCGCCGATCACCTCAAATCGACGAAAATGTCGAAACCACACTTCTCCCTAGATCCCAAAGAATACTACACTAAAAAACTTAATTAAACTATCTAAATTCATCATTTCCCATTACTTATCATATTATGGAATTAAAATTCAAAATCTTCAATATTTGTTTTTAACCCAATTTGAAATTCCACTATAATTTCCACAAATCTGAATCAATTTGTAACTATAAAATTCTGAAATCATTTTTGTAGCCATCATCATGTCTTAGCAAACAACTTTCGTTTATATATCACAGGTTAATATGGATTTAATCTGGAGATTTTGAAAAAAAGTTATAGCAAAACCAGAACTGGTTATTAATAGAGAACAAATATTCAATATATACATATATACACAGACCTGCTCAACAACATATATATCAATTCAGATAAATTCTAAACTGAAAAACTTTAATTCAACCAATATCATCAAATGCATTATATTTAAATCCACATTCAAACTGTTTTTAAGATTGCTTACTCACCTTAATAACAGAGAACAGAGGTTTAACTTTTGATCTGGAAACTGGATTTGAATTTTTCTTTACTGTTGAAATCTTTGCATGCTTGTTTGATGTTGATTTAGGTGCTGAAACTTGCTGTTGAATTGATAAAACATCTTGAATGCTTGCTATTAAACTTTGCTTGAAACTTGTTACAGCTTTGGAAATTTGCTTTGAGAATTGTATAGGTTTTGGAAATTTGCTTCAGATTTAATATCAGGTTTTTGGAAATTGAATTGGTGAAAGGTTTTTACAAGATTTTAGTTTGAAATTTCTTTTGTTTCAGCTGAGAATAGGAAAAAGTGTTGAAAGAAGAAGTGTAGGTTTTTATGAACTAAATTATGAAAAATTAAAGAAAATAAAAAGTAAGAGATGACACTTGTTAATTAATTTAGACAAATATCATCACAAATTCACTTTAGCTTACAAGTGTTTAAAAATGGATTATTATGTCTAAATCCCTATTATAAAATTATTTATGTTTTCCTTTAAATTGTGTAATATGAATTTGTATTTATATTTATGTAAATGTGAATTTAGTAATTTATTTATATATTACTTATGCTTACAAACTATTCTAGTTTAAGAGATATTTTAAAAAGAAAGCTTATTTAAAACTATATGTATATATATAACCATTTTAGTTTAGTACTTTTTTAAAAGAAAACAAAATAAAATAAATCTCATTTAACTATCACATTTTAAAAATAAATAATTATCTTATACTTTGAAAATATAGAATTAAACTTAAATTAGCTTTTGAAAAATATTAAATTGAAAACAAAGCTTCAAATCACAATATATATTATAATTTGAAAATATATCTTCTTACTAAATTTAAACCAAAGACTTCCTACTACAATGTATATACATATATATACATTATGATAGAATATATTAAATTTCAAAACAACTCCAAATTATAACATATACATACATATATATTACAATTTGAAAATACATCTTTTATTTAACAAAAGACCTCCTATTCACAATATATATACACCAAATATATATATATATATATATATATATATTATAAATAGAATATAATTTTATTAGCTTTGAAAGATAAGTCTTATCAATTTTAAATTGTTATAAAATATCTAATTAAATATTGCTTAATTGAGTATTTGCTAGCCTTTAAAAGATTAAATTAGCAATTTAAATTAAAATTATAAAAGAAAATTATCAAACCAATTAATTTATTAATAAAGATTATTAAATTGATATTGCCCAAATTCGGGGTCATCACATTCCTCCCCCCTTAAAAAAATTCCGTCCCCGAAATTTAAAAGCAAAGATAATTTAATAATCTAGCAAAGATTTTAATTTCTAACAGCAAAGCATACCTAACATCCAGTTACTAACAACCAAAGCAACCAATCAAACAATCAAGCCTAACTAACTATCCTAACACAAATCAGGATAGATCTTCTTAACACTATCTAGAGTTTTCCAAGTATAAATCACTGGGAGACTCGCTCTACAGAAGCTAAACTAACTACACCACTATAATCCAGAGTACTCTCTCTCCTCTAGATCCATCAATATGAACAAAATATCAGATCATACCCATGTCTAGCTCAACTTTCAAATCTTTCTGAACTGCTGATTCCACAACCAACGATGAATCATACACGTACTCCCTCAGAGATACGTGAAATTTAATGAATCCCAGCCATCCAAACTGGCAATTCAATCCTATAGACAAAAGAACGTATCTTATCAAGAACACAGATAAGAAATCCCAAATACCTCGGAGCTAGCCTTCCAATCTTATCCAAATACTGCTTTCTCAACCAGAAAAACTTTATCAACAACGAAGTCTCCAACTTCAATTTCCAGATTTATTCGTCTTATCCTTATAGCTCTTTCTGACGATCATGGGCTGCCTATCTTCTTCCTGATCAGCTCAACCTATGCTGATGCTTCCAGAAACAAACTGGACCAAGAACAAACCAATTTATGGATCCTACTCAACAAAAAGGTCTTCCAAGATCCCCCGATATCCAGAACACAAGCTCTACTTCCCAAGCAACAGCAGACGGAACTTGCTTCCTTCCTCGCACAGCTGCTACCTCGCTTCTGCTGCACAATTCTGATTTTGAAATAGATGAGAATATTGATGAGGAACACGAGCACAAACTTAACCAATATATCCCGAAAACATAGTTCATCAGATCCATAAAATCTTAGTGACCCATCTAACTCGGTCACACAACCTTACAGTAGAATCCAAACTTGAAAACTAGATCTGACCAATCCATTTCCAAAAATTCCTGAGCCACTAAACCAATTCTTCTCTCTCTAAGAACCATCCTACCACCAGGCTAACCACTGGTATGGCTTTTGGAACCAAACCGATATGGAACTCAAACTACTAATGCAAACAAACTTCTGACTTCCTTGATGATATCCGGAAATTTTTTGACTACTTCAGTGGCTCCTACTTCCTCATGAGAAGCCTCAGTCTCAAACAAAAGATTGCCTAAGATGAATACCCAAACTAATCGCAAGTCACTTTTGCGATCCTACCTAGTTCAGATTCCAAAGAAACTGTCCTCTCTTCACCAATTAGAACAGCCTTAAGCTTTTTCAAACCAGGTTAACCCTTCAAGAAAGCATTCACCATCTGCCCGGACTGCTGATAGAAGAACCACAAAGATTCCTGAACCATCGGAGAAACGGGCCACACTGCTGCTTTCGAACTCTATCTCTAGGACACTACTAGGCCAAGAGACTTTCTTGTAGGCACACAAAACACCTCTAAGCTGCACAGCTAACCAAAGACTTCTAATCCATAGGCTCCTCGATCTCCAAAACCATCAACCAACTTCACACAAGACCAGTTGAGATGGTCAGACATCCTCTCAAGAAACTCAGGCTTCAAACCAAGCATAAACAACTTATTCTTCTTAAGGGATAACAATGAGACCATGCCGTAGCGAAGCAACTTATAGACCTTAGTCTCATATCCCAACACAGACAAAACTCCTTCCTACGGTTGCCAAGATACCATCTCTTGCTTCTGCACATCCGACAGATCCAAACTCTAGGAAGTTCACTCACCCGAGTGCAATCCAAACTTACACTTCAAAGATGGACTCTGAATCTTTAAAAAACATTTCCTTTGGAGATCACAGAAATCATTACACCAAGCTACAAAGCTCACTAGAGACTGTATTAGATTTACAGTCTCGACAAATACTCTTCCAACCTCAAACATTCAGACTCCAATTCATTGGTAGTCGTGTTACACACGCCACTACCCTATCTACCTGTAGAATTTATGTTGTAAAACTCGGACAGGCAACCCAACAAATTAGGCAGATATATAAATATATACATACACATACACACACACACACACACACACACACATATATATAAATATAAGCACGCTCTCTCAAGAAAGATTGAAGTCACTCCAAAGCCTAGGTATTCACTCAACCTAGCGCTCTGATACCAACTGTTACAACCCATCTTCCATCTACCAGAAAGACGCATCATGATTTAAGAAAGAAAGGGATAGAAGAAGAAAATATAGGAAAGAAGATACTCAACCACATCAGATACTCACAGCGGAACGAATGAAATATAATATATCACATAAGATATGGCATAGTATCATATACATTAGAGTACACAACTTATACATTTCATATTAGACAATTATAAACATCTATCTAACTATACAACTCAAGATATCACAGAGATACAAACACAATCACTAGCATAATGGAACCACTATATATCTACACAATGAAGCCTCCTGCTCCAAATCTCCTTCAGAATTCGTCAAGCTAACCTGAATCCCTCGAATACTCATACATAATATGAGTACCCAAGAGTTTAATTAAACAGAAAATAAATACTTGGGGCAAACATGGGTTTGGTGCGAGTAAACGATTTAAAATTTTTTAACTTTGAAAACCTTTGAAAAGAAAGGTATCATGCAAGACTTCCCACATATAAATATGAAAAAGTTTTTACCTTACGCTTACCAAAACATTTGATAGGAAATCCAGTGATATTATAATAGTGTCTATGGTTTTCAAGTAAATAGAAAATAGCCGAAATTGTTACATTCATTAAATTCCAACTACTAGCCACAAAAGTGGGTAATACAATCAAAACCGGAAGGGCTCATAGGAAGAATGGGTTTCCATCAATGGCAAGGCTACTGGGGTACCGCCTGTCACAGTACGGGGCCTAGATCACCGTACCAAGGATCCACCTTAAATCCCCTGCAACACAAGGCCGGAACCATCCCTTACTGGACAGTCCTGAACAAGACCACCCTGTGGTTGGCGCGACTAACCACGCACTAAGCCGAAATAGAAAGGGACCTCTATACAGGGATAAATCCCATCCTACTTGGGCATGACCAACTTAACCTTGCTGCACCTCCTCTGTTTTAGCCATTCCCGGTCGGTGAGGCTTGAGGCTACGATTACCTTTATAGAACACATCTATCTTACAATGCTCATCGTCCACTTGACGATGTTGTGAAAGCATTCAATCCATACAAGTTCGTTCCGGGTTCGAACGAAACCGAAGGCACTATCTCGTTGCACTCATTTTGGAATCACCCTCAGAATCAAGACCATAGCCCTTGCACTCTGAATCACCATCTCGAACCTGAAAGTACTATCCCTGTTAACTCATCTTGGAATCACCCTCAGAGTTATTAATGATGAATAGTTCTTACACTTCGAGTCTTCACTTTGATCTTCACTTGGATTCACGACCTAACATTTAATTTGGATCGATGTGGTTTACGGATATTCAAATCTAGAAATCCGATCTCGGTCTCACTGAAATCCAAAATCCCATTTTAATGTCCAAGTTGTTTAAGGGTTTAAACTTATATTCAGAATACATATACGGATAGATGATTCACAATATCACATATAGATAATCCATATTAATCAATCATCTCATAAAGCAGCCATATCACATATCAGAGATATCTTATCCAAATCATTCAATATCAATCATGCAATATCAATCAATCATCCATAAGCAGGTTTGATTCACTCTTAAACAATTTAAATAACTTTTAATTAAATTAATTATTATCTTAATCACTTGGATTACCTTAATCCTGCTTACTTATCATTAATTAACTACCAATTAATTAATTAATCATCTCCTAATGATCTACCTTAATTAATCTTCCTTGATTATTTATCCTTTAATTACATTAAGTAATTATCCTTTAATTAATTACACAAATTAATTATCCTTAATCATAAACAGTAATTAACCTTTAATCACTATCATTAATTACATTAATTAATGATCCTCCATTTACTTCCATTAATTAATTAACTATAATTAATTACATTAATCCTTAATTAAATACAATTAATTATACTTTAATTAATCACTTCCATTAATCAACCTTGATTAATTTCATTAATTATATTAATTAGTGATCCTTATTAATTAATTAACCCGTTAATTAATTAAATAATTAATCTTTAATTAACCACCTAATTAATTAGTCTTACTTAATCATAAACAGTAATTAACAAACTTGTAATTACTTAACTCCTTAAATTAATTATATTAATCTTCGATTAATTACACTAATTAATTAATCCTTAATTACTTTATTAAGTAATTATTAATCAATTACATTAATTAATAATTCTTAATTAATTACTTATTAATTAATCACACTTTTGATTAATTACATTTAGTAATTAATCTTAAATTAATCACATTTATTAATTAATAAATCACATTAATTAGTTAATCAAATTAACTAAGTAATTAACCCTTAATTACTTCCATTAATTATCCTCTAATTACTTCCATTAGTAATTACTCTCTTAATTAATTACCTTAACAAGTAATTAATCACATCATTAATTAACCTTAATCCTTTAATTAATTAATTGCTATTTAATTAATTAATTTTCAAACCAATTATATTAATTAATCCTTTAATTAATAACATCAAGTGATTTACTCTTAGTCACTTCCATAAGTAATTTCCCATTAATTACTTTCACAAGTGATTTCCTTTTCTTAATTATATTCAGTAATTATACATTAATTACTTCACTAAGTAATTACTCAATTAATTAATAAGTGATTATCTTTAATTAATTAGACTAATTAATTTATCTAAAATTAATCACATTATTTAATTAACCAATTAATTAATCACTTAATCTCTAATTAATTCATTAACCATCCACTAATTACTTCATTAAGTAATTATCCTTAATTACAAAGTAATTAATCTTTAATATATTTTATTAATTAATTATTCTTAATTAATCTCAACTTAACTAATTAAGGATAAACTTTGCATTTATATTTAATATTTACTTTAATCATTAACTTCATTAAAACCATTAAAAATCAATTTGAAATATGATTTTACTTTAAAACAAAACAATTCAAACACTTAATTTTAATATACTCAAAATCATTGAAAACCCTTTTCAAACATATTTAATTGAATTAAACAAATATTTATGTTTGAATACTCAATTTTAAACTTATTCATTTGAATATATTTTAAATCTAATTTAAACTTCCCTTTATAATTTCTTTGGACATAACTTAACTCAAAAACATTCTTATTTCAACTCATTTGAATTTTCTTAATACTTGATCTAATATTTATATTGGAAATATCTTGAATTTAAAATTCAAATTAATTTAATAAAATACTTTAAAACCAAGCATCTTATACATTTAAATTTGAAAATATATTAAATTAAATACCATTAAAATTTTGATTCCATTTGTTTTGAAAAACTTGTTTTACAATTTAAACTTGAGTTCTTCTTACATAATTTTCGCCTTAAAATTATGCAGACTTATTTTCCTTTACAACAATTTCTTTACATGAAACTAGAGAACCACCACAGCAAACTCGAGTTCAAATACCAAAATTCTCAAGCAAAAACCACATCAACCCGAGTCCATCCCCTACAAAACCCATGCTTGCCTACAGTCCCACCCATCTGCATCTACTTCTAGTCAATTTCCCAATCGCACGAGACAAAACCCTAGCCTCCAACAAAACTCATCCTCCCAGATTCGACGTGCACACAGTGCACTTGCACCAACGCTGTTGATCTCTTGCGATCGTCGTGACAATGCTCGACGACCACTTAAACCCATACGAACTCAAGCGAGAACCCAGATCACACGCACCTCAGTCGAATCGAAATCGAGACTTCCTCACCCAATCTAAAAACCATCATGGCCAGAAAACTTCATCATTACGACGCCTCCGACGTCGAGAAGCCTCGCCATCCACACCGCACCTTCGTCTCGACCTCCAGCTCCTCCAGCAAGCCACGCGATCGACTCCGATCATGCCTCATCGCCGCAAAACCCTCTGAAACGTCGACTACAATGCCGCTGTGTTAAACCCTAGTTTGCCAAATTTAGCTCGCCCCGACCAATTTTTTCCTTAGTGCATCGACACCCCGTCGAACACCAACCCAACCCTTGCCGGAATCCTTGCCACCGATCACCTCAAAGCGACGAAAATGTCGAAACCACACTTCTCCCTATATCCCAATAAATACTATAATAAAATTCTCAATTAAACTATCTAAATTCATCATTTCCCATTACTTATCACATTACGGAATCCAAATTCAAAATATTCAATATTTGTTTATAACCCAATTTGAACTTCCACTGTAATTTCCACAAATCTGAATCAATTTCCAACCATAAAATTCTGAAATTATTTTTGTAGTCATCATCATGTCTTAGCAAACAACTTTTGTTTATATATCACAGGTTAATATGGATTCAATCTGGAGATTTTGAAAAAATATTTTATAGCAAAACCAAAACTGGTTATTAACAGAGAACAGATATTCAATATATACATATATACACAAACCTTCTCGATAACATATATATCAATTCAGATAAATTCCAAACTGAAAAACTTTAATTCAACCAATATCATCAAATGCATTATATTCAAATCCAGATTCAAACTATTTTTAAGATTGTTTACTCACCTTAATAAGTAGAGAACAGAGGTTTAAGTTTTGATCTGGAAACTGGATTTGATTTTTTCTTCACCGTTGAAATCTTTGCATGCTTGTTTAATGTTGATTTAGGTGCTGAAACTTGCCGTTGAATTAAAAATCATCTTGAATGCTTGCTGTTAAACTTTGCTTGAAACTTGTTACAGCTTTGGAAATTTTCTTTGAGAATTGTACAGGTTTTGGAAATTTGCTTCATATTTAATATCAGGTTTTTGGAAATTTAATTGGTGAAAGGTTTTTACAAGATTTTAGTTTGAAATTTCTTTTGTTTCAGCCGAGAATAGGAAAAAGAGTTGAAAGAAGAAGTGTAGGTTTTTATGAACTAAATTATGAAAAATTAAAGAAAATAGAAAGTAAGAGATGACACTTGTTAATTAATTTAGACAAATGTCATCACAAATTCACTTTAGCTTACAAGTGTTTAAAAATGGATTATTATGTTTAAATCCCTATTATAAAAGTATTTATGCTTTCCTTTAAATTGTGTAATATAAATTTGTATTTATATTTATGTAAATGTCAATTTAGTAATTTATTTATATATTACTTATGTTTACAAACTATTCTAGTTTAAGAGATATTTTAAAAAGAAAGCTTATTTAAAACAATATATATATATATAACCATTTTAGTTTAGTACTTTTTTTAAAAGAAAACGAAATAAAATAAATCTTATTTATAACATTTTAAAAATAAATAATTATCTTATACTATGAAAATATAGAATTAACCTTAAATTAGCTTTTGAAAAATATTAAATTGAAAACAAAGCTTCAAATCACAATATATATTATAATTTGAAAATATATCTTCTTATTAAATTTAAACCAAAGTCTTCTTATTACAATGTATATACATATATATACATTATGATAGAATATATTAAATTTCAAAACAACTCTAAATTATAACATATACATACATATATATGACAATTTTAAAATACATCTTTTATTTAACAAAAGACCTCCTATTCACAATATATATGCCAAGTATATATATATATATATATATATATATATATATATACACACACACACACACACTATAAATAGAATATAATTTTATTAGCTTTGAAAGATAAGTCTTATCAATTTTAAATTGTTATAAAAGATCTAATTAAATATTGCTTAATTAAGTATTTACTAGCCTTTAAAATATTAAATTAGCAATTTAAATTAAAATTATAAAAGAAAATTATCAAACCAATCAATTTATTAATAAAGATTATTAAATTGATATTGCCCAAAATTCTGGGTTATCACATAATGATTTGATAATGAGGTTTTGAAAGGATGTGATATTTTGACGATTGAAATGGTTTGAAAATGATTTCATCTTTATTTTGATAAAGAATATGAATTTGGAATGATATTTTATTTTGATCTATTCGATAAATGAATATTTAAAGTTTATATTAGTATGAAAGATATTTGGTTTACTTGTAATTAGGGTTTATTTAAATTATATTGGATTTGTGAAATGGATATTCCAAAACTAAGTAATAATAAAGTTAAATTTGAGATATATGAAATTATAAAAATTTAGTTTTGAATGGTACATTTAAAGCTTTGAAATATATTAAAAAACATTGGAATAGTTTGTTTTGTGGATCCAATCTATATTTGAAATTAGTATGATTTGAAATGGTTTGTTGGGAAATTGAATTGAACTGAAACTGATGGTTTGAATTGAATTAAATTGGAAATTTGAAAATTTGGGTTCAATTGAATAAATTTGTAAAATGCAAGTATATGATTTCGAAATGTTATTGATTTCCAAAGTGTAATGATTCAAGTATTTTGGTTTCGAAAGAGTTATAACTTTGAAAGTATTACGACTTTTGAAAGATGAATATGTATTTGAAATGGAAATGATATCGTACTGATTTGGATATACCTTTGAAATAAAAACAGTTTTGGTTTCGAAGTATAAACTATTTTGAAAGGGATATAGTTTGGAAATGAAATTGTAACGACCCGAAATTTTCGAAGCCGAAAACTCCAGATAGTTATGAAAAAGAAGAAAGAGATAGAAGAAGAAGAACAAAATCAACAACATCACACAATCGCAGCGGATAAAATATAATAATAAATAATAATAGCTTACAAAAGATTACTATATCTGTCAATTACATTTAAATATTCATCAGAGTTCACATTATATACAGTCACCAAATATTTACAATTATCATATCTCAGACATCCATAATATAAATACAGTGGAAATACTTTATACGCTCCTTCCATCCAGCTCGCCTCCTGAGATCCAAAACGTTCCTAACCTGAAAATCTGTAATACTCGGTCTAACCCGAGCATTACACCAAAGTAACACCCGGGTCAGGCTGGAAACCAGCGTGAGTAAACCCAACTAACATGGAATAACAAAACAATCAACTTATATAAGCCCGGGGTAACTTATCAATTTAACCAATTCACAATTTGCTATAAGCAATGCTTATTTCACATATGAATTCCTAAGTACCAAACTTAGGTAAACCATCCAATTTATTTCAGCCTATTGATTTCTCAAATCAATTTATTAAAATTCAAAGTGGTTTCGGGTATTTCCCAATACCCGACTCCAGTCTCTTCGAAAACTCATGTCATCCTAACCCCAAATTTATTCAAATGAAATATACAACATTTCATATCAGAGATATCAACTCATTTAACATCTAATACCATTCAATCATCCATAAGAAATGCTTAATCACATACAAATTTAATTAATCTTGATTTAAATTATTAGCCTCAACCACTTAGATTTCTTCATTTAACATTAATTAATTTCTTATCAATTAACCAATAATTCCTTCATTATTCATCGTAATTAACCACACTGTATTCATTATCCTTCAATCACAATAAGTAATTAATTCTCAATTAATTACACAAATAATCCTTTACTCTTCCATACTACTTACATCGATCCTTTCTTAATTGCTTAAATTGATTTCCTTATAACCTTTATTGATCAATTATCCTTGAATTAATCGTATTCCTTAATTCATTCCTTTAATTAACCCATCCTGGATCAATTACTCTAAGTAAATAACCCTTTTGTTTGCTTTTATCAATTAATCATCCATTGGTTAATTATTCTTACTTAATTTAACCTTTATCTACAAATTTAAGTTACTTAATCCTTAACACATCAATCCTTAAAAAATTACTCTTTTAAATTTCTTACATTAAGTCATTATTACTTATTAATTTTCATTTAGTGATTTCTCATTAATCACCTACCTTAATTGATGATATCTAGTAATTATTCTTTTATATAAGTAGTTTCGTTAATAAATTCCAATCAAGTAATTTACTTTTAATTAAATTATCATTCTTAATTGCGGAAATTTAACACATTGATAAATCAACCCTTTATATCGACTCTTCAAAATTAATTAACAAATTATCTTAATAATTAAATTCAGTATTTACCCCTTACTATTAATCCACCATCATTCTTGCTAATAATTTGCATTCATTCAATTCCATTAATAAATCATTTAAAGACCTATAGGAATTTCCTACTATAATCACCCGGAAATCTTTAACCAACAATTTACCCGAGCTACCCCTAATTTTTCTCAGCATGCTCACTATTTGGATTGAAATAAAATAAGCAGATACTCACAATTGATTATCCTTAATTAATTAATAAAATTAGTTATCTTAAATTAATCACATTAATAACCTTAACCAACGATCTTTCATTAACTATGTTTATTAACAAATCCTTAATTTGCTGCACTAAGTACTTAACTTTAATTAGTCATTAATCACAAATTAATTGGTTAATTCATTCTTAATTACATTATTTAATTTCCATTTAATTTGACCCTAAATTAACAACCTCAATCCAAATCATTAATTTAGGAACCTTATTAACTTACTTAATAAATCAATATCATTAATTAATTAACTTATTTATTTAACCCTTTATTTTTCTTAACCATTTAAATTCCGAATCATTAAGTTTTAATTAACTTTAAGATAAAAACAATCATGTATTTTCTGATTAACTGATCATTTCAATCCCATTTAAATGTTCTTTCGAATTCATTTTCAAACTTAAAATTGTTTTCTTTCAAACAACAGAATAGATAACAACAACCAAATATTAAAGCTTTCACACATGCATACATCAACTCGGGTATACAGGTTGAAGATTACTCACATTAGTTTCTGAGTACCATCCACTTCCATCGTCTGAACACGAACATGGTGAACCACTCCATCGATTTGCGACCGAGCCACATCCAAAAACACTGTAGCGACAAATCCCTACAGCGAACGAACCTCCTCAAAACCCTATCCCAGGTGTGAACTTCAATCCAACATCGAAGTCGATGCCACCACCGTCTTCTCACGACCTCGAACAAAATCGAGTCCTCCTTGGTCATGCGACATCGTCACGATGGACTTCGGCAAACCCTACTCGAAGTCGACGCTTCCAAATTCTCGTAAGATGAGCGCTACGTCACCACTTACCCTTCGATCAAATCGAGTTCAAGTCGATTTGATTTCGATCTGGATTTCTTCGTTCGCATCAATTATTTTGATTTTTTTTAATGAAGGTCTTCGGCCATTTTATCTTGTAAATCGAAATAAGGGAGAGAAGGAACTCCATATTTCGAACGGCATGGACCCCTTATATTTTATTTGTTCGGTTTGGCTTCTGTTAGAAGGTGAAAGAGGAAGACGGGAATAAAATATGATTATGGAAAGCTTCACGAGTACGCTCCAAAAATATCTCTGACACATAGGTATTTTAAATTTTATTATATTATAAAATTTTCAAAACGTCTCGTTAAGCTTGCGTGAAATCCCGAACCTGAATCAGACGTGCCGACAGGCGTTTATAAGGTTTTACCCGCGTTCCGAACACAATGGAATGTGTTTCGAAAGCTAATTCGATCCTATACGCGAGTTACAGAAGTAAACGATCAAGTTTAAATTAAACTGATTAAAATAGTTCTACGCGTTTCGAGTTGTCGGGGTCAAATGACAACTCCGATTGCTACGAAAATTGAAATTCAATTATAATTAACTATTACGGAACCAATGGAGCTAGTTTCATCCAAATCTGAGACTGTGCATCGGAAGGCTATTTTTATATATAGATTTAAACGATATAAATTTTAAAACTGAACAGATCATCTTTAATTTAAATTTCCACCATTCTAATATCTTCAGTATCATCATTATAGATTTTATAAGCCTTCAAATTATTTAAACAGGCCTAGAAATTCAGATTCAATAATTTACCCAGTTTCAATTATTAAATTCAATATTTAAACTATGCAATGCATTGATTTCATTATCAAGTAAATATTGATATCTTGAATTCAAGTTAAAATTAACTTTTAACTATTTTAAAATCAATTAATTATTCTAATTTAATTCGCTAAAATTTCCGGGTCGTCACATTCCTCCCCCCTTAAAAGAATTTCGTCCCCGAAATTACTAGTTAGGAAGAATGGACCAATCCCTTTTTACCCAATCGTTTAAATTTCAATTTAAAACCAAATTTTGAATTCTCAAAATTTTCTCAAAATTTTTCTAACTCCCTAAATTTTCGAAATATTTTTCCAGCGTCTCCTTTGCGCGGCTAGCTCGGTACTACTACAAAAGGCCTCTACGGGCTCCCAAATTCCAAAAGAAAACAAAAGCCAAGTGGCTACATCAAAAACCCAATCCAATTTCATCTAGAAATTTAAATACGTACCTTTTTGTCGAGCCATACAAATTTACCTTTTGGAATCAAATCCAATTACTTTTCCCTTGTATTTCCTGCACATCTTGTTTAGCAACAATATTCAATCGAAACTTTACAAATCAATTTATACACTCTCTTATATAGGTTTCATACCTATTTCAAATTAGTCTTTCCCATTTTCATATGAATTCAATTCACCTTTAATTTGAGCATTGAATTTAACTTCCATTTATAAATGATTCATAGTAGTTTCATCTACTAATTCACTTTAATTTCCCATTTGAAATTGTTTTGTCGTTAACAAAAATTTTCCCAAAAATTTTCAAAAATTTTCTATCTCCCAAAATTTTTGAAAATTTTTGACAGAGTCTCCTTTGTACGGAGGAGCTTTTACAATTTGACAAGAGATATAATATGCATACATCGACCCACACGGTCGGAAAAAGCAAAAACAGTTCATATTTCCTATTTTTATTACGTAGGCGTACCTTATTTAGCATTTTAAGCAAGCAGCTTATTAATTTAAGCAATTAGCGCAATCCAAACCAGCCAAATGGCCTCCAGGTACCTGTACTTACTTAATTTAAACTTATAAGTACTATAAATATAGAAAATTTATTAGCATTTCACTTACTTTCAATAGCTAAACACATATATTACATACACAACAAATACCAAACACTTTCCATAAACAATTTATATGCTTTAAAGCTAATTCAATTTCCTTTCAACCAATTCATATGTCGTTTCATTTAAGTTTTAATGGTTCACAACTCAATTTCTGACATTTCATTGATTTACAATCCAAACAAGCTCATATTCACTTCAAATGATTCAGAATCAAATTTATTTAATCTCTATTATCTCATAGTTAATTTCTTTGCTTTTATGCCAAACGATAATTATTTCATGCAAATTTGACGATATTCACTTAATAGGGTATCTATTTTAGTTTATAACTATTTCAAATTAATTTTAACTCATCCAGTAATTAATTCCACTTCATTTCTAATTTATTCACCAACCATTCATTGCATTTCATTTTATTTCCGCATTAGATTCATGCAAACAATTTATTAAGCTTGGCACATTCAAACTTATAAGTTAATGACCATTTCCAAATTAATTTAATCCAAGCTTTTATTTAATGGGCTTTCACTCTTATTCGAAGCCAGACTTACATAAATTCTAAACTTAAGTGAATTTATTTTAGTTTATTCCAAGACCAAACTTAAGTTTCTTCGATTTGATTCTCATTTAATCAACTTCCATCAAATTCAGTTAGCCCATCCATTTAATTTTAATTTTGAACTCACCATTTCAATTTATCAAAATAATATCCAAGCACATACTTAACTTATTTATACTTCAAATTAATATACCACCAAATTTAAGTTCAGTCTGATAATCCAATTCCCATCACAACTTGATTTAGTTTTTATTTAATCAAACTTCATCCATTTATTATTCAACTCAATTAACCCACTTAAAAAATTTAATTTACTTACTTAACTCGTTATCGAATTTATTTTATTAATACAAAGTCATTGTCAATGTATTTCTATTCATTTGGGTTTTGTTTGCAACCCAACCATTTCTATTATTATTCACTTCCATATCATATGACAACACTTCTATTATATCCAATTTACTTGCAAATTTCATTATATATTATTCAAATCACACTTGAATTTTATTTGTAATTCAAATCATCTCATTTCCAATCCAACTCTATTTTATTTTATTTTACAACATCTCGTCTTATTTATTTCATTATCAAATCCAAGTCGAATTCTATTTACAATTTGAATTCATTGTCAAATTCCATTATTAACATACAATTCCTTTTTATTTATTCGAGTTAAACTTTATTAATATACTCTATCGAATAATTATTTAACCAATTAGCTTCCTTCCAATTTCTAAACCAATATTCAATTTTTAATTACAAATTCACATCATAAAAATTCCAGTTTGGATTTCCTTGATTTTCCAAAATTCCAACATCTTCATTTAAAAATTGTTAGAAATGCCTTTTAAGTTTACATCATACTAATAAAATAATTTTTTATAAAAATACTTTTTATAACTCGATGTCTCAACCAGTCCATCCTTGTTCTCACAGAAATTCCGTCTTACGTTGATCAGGCGTAGGACTGAAAATCTATAAGTACTTGGTAAACTCGTTTTCAACACCCAGTGAAAATATTTGAAAAATAATTTATTGAGAATATTGAAAGCATTTTGAAATAGAGGAAATATCTTTGGTGAGAATGCTCTAAGAATCATCACCCCTATCCATGGTCACGGTTACAGGGTTACGTTGCAGTCACAACAAAAGTCCATGTAACTACAGGCTCTCCGCGGCCTCTCGATTATGCCATGGATATCACACAACAGATCACAGTTACATCTAGGGTTACGTTGCTGTCACAACAAAAGTCCATGTAACTGCAGGCTCTCCGCGGCCTCTGATTTCGCTATCGAAATGAAACCTCTCCACTCCTACATAGGTCGCAGTCTACCGAGATAAACTCAAACGCAGACTGTTGGCTCTCAACGGCACACACGACTTTCGCTATGTGGTATACCATAGTGTCGAAGTCTACTGATATAAAATCAAAGGTAGACTGTTGGCTCTCAGCGGCACACACGACTTTCGCTATGGTACCCTACTCATAATCCTCAGGAACTAGTTTTGTCCGGACTCCTCACAGGATGAACTTTAGAACCCTCTGGGCTCAAGGCAGCACCACCCGGTGGCACTCCTGAGAAGTTCATTTCAAGGGAGCGCCTTTTTCCCCAGAGCCATCATCAAAACACTTTATACTATACACATACAATATCTTCAAATCATACACCTAGTATGATCTCATACAAAGCTCCTTTACACAAAATCGATTATCCCAAAATCGATAAATTTCAAACTAGGCTTTCCAATTTTCAATATTTGATTTTACCCAAAAATCAAAAGCCTTTCCAAATCCAAAGGTTCTCAAAACCTTTTCAAAATCCTTATAAAATCCTTTAGATATATAACAAAGTGAGATTTATCTCATATAACAAAGATATACAACTTTGTTTATTCAAAACCAAATATTCAAATTTGACTTCTCTTTCCAATATCACTTTCCTTTCTATTCACACTTCCTTAAATTTCCATTCACTTATTAACAATTGCCTTAATCCCCATTTGGATTATCACTTCAATTCTTATCTCAGTTGGGTAAATAAATAACAATTTGAACTCCGATCAGCTTATATTTATAAAATAGCTTGAAAATTCTAAAAATAAATAAGTAGTGGAAAAAAATAATTATTAGTTTGCAAAATAGCTATAAAATAAGTAACTAACTGTAAAATAGTTAAGAAATAATTTAATAGTTTCAAAATTTGTAGATAATTGCAAAATAGTTGTAAAATAGAAATTAATTTGTAAAATAGTTGAAAAATAGTAATTAGTTTAGAAAATAGTTGAAAAATGGTTAATAGCTCCAAAAAAATAATCGTAAAACAAGTATATAAAATAATTTGGCTTTAAGAAAGAAAGGTTGTATATATTTAATAGCTTAGAAAAATAAGTATGTATCAAAACAATTTATATAGAAAATAGTCAAGAGCCAACTATTCACCTCCCCAACAATTCAATTTAAATCTTCATTTAAATTGACCCAATTCCAATTCAAATAACTCCAAATTCCATTGGACTTGATTAATCCCCAATTCAAGTTGAATAAATCTTGATTCCTTTCCCAATTTATATCAAATTCTAGTTGATTTTAATCCTGTTCAATTTTAATTATAATTTCCCATTATCCCAATCAATTTGAATTATTATCAATTTAATTTCAGAATCTAAATCACTTCAATTCACTCCAATCCAATTTCCCATTTAAAATTTTAAACTTATACATCTTCAATCACCAATCCACTTAATTCAAACCAAATTCAATTTTGAACTAATTCAATTTAAGTCTTGAATTTAAACTATCTCGAATTATAGAAATTCGAGTTAAATTCTCAAATGTTGATTTAACTTTTTAAACCAAATTAACTATTATTCAAAGTTTTTAAACAATCTTAAATTTCTACGTCCAATTCTTCATTTCAATTTATCACTACTTATATTTTCCAGATTCAAATAAGAGCTCAATACAAATTTTCTTTTGTTTTCAAAATTTAATTTATTATTCAATCTTATCTTCCAGTTTGGAGCAAGTTCTTAAACAATTTTAATTTACAAACTTAATTATTCAAATTTATTTTATTTATACAATACCATTCTCAAATTAAAGATCTTTATTAACAATAGGATAATATTATCCAATTTATTTTAAAACATCCATCCATTTTCAATTTTTAAACCTCAACCCGTTTTGAGATTACACAAATTCCAATTCAAATCAACCATTTAACTTTCCAAGTTAAATTCCAATTTCATTTAAAATCTTCAATTTTAGTTGTTCATTCAAACTTATTTAACTTCTCCCAAGTTAAATTCGATTTACTTAATCCAATCATTCTTACTCAATTTGAATTCCCACTTCAAACTTCATGTTCTCTTTAATATCATGTATGTCCATACATATATACATATTTATTTCTTGGTCCTCCCAGCCATGTTTTACAATTCTAAACCACCCTGGGTTTTAAATTCAAAACAAATTTCAACAACCCATTGTTTCCAACAAGTCCCAAATATCCAAATAATACTTATTTATTTATTTATTTATTTATTTTTCTCATTATTTTGAAACCAAATTTCCAAAATCTGGGATTAGATTTAGAATTTCATTTTCAATCACTTAAATTTTAATTTAGTTGTATTTTTGTTCCTACTTAATTTAATTCCAATTCTAAACTTCATTTTCAGTTTGAATCAATTTCAACTTATCTTTATTAAATTTCAGTTTGGTTGTATTATATTATTCCTTAATTTTAATTCCAATAATTAACAACCAATCACCTAATATTTATATGAAGGAAATATTGCTTATATATATATATATATATCAAAATATATTTTATATAAAATCATTTAAAATCTTTATATAAGAAAATAACAAGTACGCGCTCATATATATACTCAACTCATTCTAGAGTACTACAGACTCTATTTAATGAGTAGTTCCCACCAGAGCCAAGGTTCTCGCTTAACCTTTCAGCTCTGACACCAAATGTAACGACCCGAAATTTTCGAAGCCGAAAACTCCAGATAGTTATGAAAAAGAAGAAAGAGATAGAAGAAGAAGAACAAAATCAACAACATCACACAATCGCAGCGGATAAAATATAATAATAAATAATAATAGCTTACAAAAGATTACTATATCTGTCAATTACATTTAAATATTCATCAGAGTTCACATTATATACAGTCACCAAATATTTACAATTATTATATCTCAGACATCCATAATATAAATACAGCGGAAATACTTTATACGCTCCTGCCATCCAGCTCGCCTCCTGAGATCCAAAATGTTCCTAACCTGAAAATCTGTAATACTCGGTCTGACCCGAGCATTACACCAAAGTAACACCCGGGTCAGGCTGGAAACCAGCGTGAGTAAACCCAACTAACATGGAATAACAAAACAATCAACTTATATAAGCCCGAGGTAACTTATCAATTTAACCAATTCACAATTTGCTATAAGCAATGCTTGTTTCACATATGAATTCCTAAGTACCAAACTTAGGTAAACCATCCAATTTATTTTAGCCTATTGATTTCTCAAATCAATTTATTAAAATTCAAAGTAGTTTCGGGTATTTCCCAATACCCGACTCCAGTCTCTTCGAAAACTCATGTCATCCTAACCCCAAATTTATTCAAATGAAATATACAACATTTCATATCAGAGATATCAACTCATTTAACATCTAATACCATTCAATCATCCATAAGAAATGCTTAATCACATACAAATTTAATTAATCTTGATTTAAATTATTAGCCTCAACCACTTAGATTTCTTCATTTAACATTAATTAATTTCTAATCAATTAACCAATAATTCCTTCATTATTCATCGTAATTAACCACACTGTATTCATTATCCTTCAATCACAATAAGTAATTAATTCTCAATTAATTACACAAATAATCCTTTACTCTTCCATACTACTTACATCGATCCTTTCTTAATTGCTTAAATTGATTTCCTTATAACCTCTATTGATCAATTATCTTTGAATTAATCGTATTCCTTAATTCATTCCTTTAATTAACCCATCCTGGATCAATTACTCTAAGTAAATAACCCTTTTGTTTTCTTTTATCAATTAATTATCCATTGGTTAATTATTCTTACTTAATTTAACCTTTATCTACAAATTTAAGTTACTTAATCCTTAACACATCAATCCTTAATAAATTACTCTTTTAAATTTCTTACATTAAGTCATTATTACTTATTAATTTTCATTTAGTGGTTTCTCATTAATCACCTACCTTAATTGATGATATCTAGTAATTATTCTTTTATATAAGTAGTTTCGTTAATAAATTCCAATCAAGTAATTACTTTTAATTAAATTATCATTCTTAATTGCGGAAATTTAACACATTGATAAATCAACCCTTTATATCTACTCTTCAAAATTAATTAACAAATTATCTTAATAATTAAATTCAGTATTTACCCCTTACTATTAATCCACCATCATTCTTACTAATAATTTGCATTCATTCAATTCCATTAATAAATCATTTAAAGACCTATAGGAATTTCCTACTATAATCACCCGGAAATCTTTAACCAACAATTTACCCAAGCTACCCCTAATTTTTCTCAGCATACTCACTATTTGGATTGAAATAAAATAAGCAGATACTCACAATTGATTATCCTTAATTAATTAATAAAATTAGTTATCTTAAATTAATCACATTAATAACCTTAACCAACGATCTTTCATTAACTATATTTATTAACAAATCCTTAATTTGCTGCACTAAGTACTTAACTTTAATTAGTCATTAATCACAAATTAATTGGTTAATTCATTCTTAATTACATTATTTAATTTCCATTTAATTTGACCCTAAATTAACAACCTCAATCCAAATCATTAATTTAGGAACCTTATTAACTTACTTAATAAATCAATATCATTAATTAATTAACTTATTTATTTAACCCTTTATTTTTCTTAACCATTTAAATTCCGAATCATTAAGTTTTAATTAACTTTAAGATAAAAAAACAATCATGTATTTTCTGATTAACTGATCATTTCAATCCCATTTAAATGTTCTTTCGAATTCATTTTCAAACTTAAAATTGTTTTCTTTCAAACAACAGAATAGATAACAGCAACCAAATATTAAAGCTTTCACACATGCATACATCAACTCGGGTATACAGGTTGAAGATTACTCACATTAATTTCTGAGTACCACCCACTTCCATCGTCTGAACACGAACATGGTGAACCACTCCAGCGATTTGCGACCGAGCCACATCCAAAAACACTGTAGCGACAAATCCCTGCAGCGAACGAACCTCCTCAAAACCCTATCCCAGGTGCGAACTTCGATCCAACATCGAAGTCGATGCCACCACCGTCTTCTCACGACCTTGAACAAAATCGAGTCCTCCTTGGTCATGCGACATCGTCACGATGGACTTCGGCAAACCCTACTCGAAGTCGACGCTTCCAAATGCTCGTAAGATGAGCGCTACGTCACCCCTTACCCTTCGATCGAATCGAGATCAAGTCGATTTGATTTCGATCTGGATTTCTTCGTTCGCATCAATTATTTTGATTTTTTTTTATGAAGGGCTTCGGCCATTTTATCTTGTAAATCGAAATAAGGGAGAGAAGGAACTCCATATTTCGAACGGCATGGACCCCTTATATTTTATTTGTTCGGTTTGGCTTCTGTTAGAAGGTGAAAGAGGAAGACGGGAATAAAATATGATTATGGAAAGCTTCACGAGTACGCTCCAAAAATATCTCTGACACATAGGTATTTTAAATTTTATTATATTATAAAATTTTCAAAACGTCTCGTTAAGCTTGCGTGAAATCCCGAACCCGAATCAGACGTGCCGACAGGCGTTCATAAGGTTTTACCCGCGTTTCGAACATAATGGAACGTGTTTCGATAGCTAATTCGATCCTATACGCGAGTTACAGAAGTAAACGATCAATTTAAAATTAAACTGATTAAAATAGTTCTACGCATTTCGAGCTGTCGGGGTCAAATGACAACTCCGATTGCTACGAAAATTGAAATTTGATAATAACTAACTATTACGGATCCAATGGAGCTGGTTTCATCCAAATCCGAGACTGTGCCTCGGAAGGCTATTTTTAAATATCGATTTAAACGATATAAATTTTAAAACTGAACAGATCATCTTTAATTTAAATTTCCACCATTCTAATATCTTCAGTATCATCATTATAGATTTTATAAGCCTTCAAATTATTTAAACAGGCCTAGAAATTCAGATTCAATAATTTACCCAGTTTCAATTATTAAATTCAATATTTAAACTATGCAATTCATTGATTTCATTGTCAAGTAAATATTGATATCTTGAATTCAAGTTAAAATTAACTTTTAACTATTTTAAAATCAATTAATTATTCTAATTTAATTCGCTAAAATTTTCGGGTCGTCACAGAAATGATTTGATTTTGAAGTATAAACTATTTTGAAATGGCCACGGTGTTATAATAACGTTTGGTTGTTAAAGAGACCGGGATCGAAAGTTGTCATACTCTCTGCCAACTCCGAAAACCACTTTAACAACTGTGTATGCGATGGAGATTTCAAAATGAAGTAGAATGGTGGCGACGATCCTATTGAGGTACGAACGTGGACCCGACTCCCGTGAGTTGGCTAAAGATGGCTAAAACAGAAGCAATCTTGGACCAAAAGGGGTAGCTCCTCTGGTCGGACTCACTTCTTAGATATTATACACTTACTTCTGCTTGATTTGATGGCCATCCTCCGATTTTGATATGGAGTGTGTTCTGATGTGGGCATAGTGGCTGCTACGTTACCGCCAGCCCATGTGCGTAATTGGTATATCTACCCTGGCATTGCCTCATGTGCCGTGTCACCTACCATTGCGAGCCTTGCTACGAGTTTCTATTTGTGTCGTACCTATGGAGTATCTTCTCATATTCTCCCGATCAGGAGATATGCAGGTACTGTATAGACTACTGTCATTATTACATGTTAAGGGGAATATTGGGTCACTCCTTAACGCTATTTTAAAGTAAGTTTATTTTACTGTAAACATTATTATAATAGCACAATATTACTACATAGTAAATAGTTTAACGAATCCTTAAAGGATAGGCAGTCCCAAGCATCCTTTGAGTTACTGATGCATTTTATTACTGTTCACTTGAGTTGATTTACAGTTCATAAGTGTTTATGTCCTGACTCGATTAATTTGTGTTTTTCTTTACGCTCGACTCAGACTGAGTGATTCAGCATTCAAGACTCACCTTTGGAGTTAGAGCTTTGCTTGAAGATCCAGCCATCTATTTTGCATTTAGTATCCAGTAATTTCGGTGTGGCCGTTATTACTGTTCATCTTGAAGATCCAGCCATCTCTTTTACTTCCGCTGCATTATTATTTACTCTGTGGTCTGTTATTATTTTTTGCTGTATATTCTGAGATTTTCCAAATTTTATTTAAAGCAATTCAAGTCCGACACGTGCGGATGCGAATGGTTGAAAATATCTAGTCGTTACAAGGTTACAGATGTTGCAGAGCTCTCTTCCATAATGATGCAAGACTATTAAGTAGAGAGTACAACAAATAAAATGATTTAAGAAGAAAAGAAGATTGATACCATAGGGTTTAAGGAGATTCAAGAATTTGATCAAGGTCTTCAAAAGTAAGGTATGGGCAGCCATAAATCTAAATGATTGATTTCTGATGATGGGATTTTCAGGCACGGCACTTTCTTTGATGATTTGATGATTTTCTGATGTTTTCTTGATTTTTCTTTGAATTTGAATTTTCTTTTCTGATCAAATCTGATGCAGCCAGCTTTCTTACAGAATTCTATGGCAGAGTATCTCTTTGATCGCTAAATCACTTTCAAATACTGATCTCCGATGATGATTCTCGCTTTCTGATGAGATCTTTATGATCTGAGTAATCAGATGATGATCTTTTTGATGATATCCGGATTGTAATGAGTATGCCACTAGGCAGTGATGGTTTTGGTTTTAATACCAAGTTAAGATTTTGAGTTTTAATGAAACAGAATGTTAATTACCGAAAGAATGAAAGACGAAATTGTTATGCAGTTCATACATGTATGTATAACTTTTATATTGTAAGCTATTTGACTTAGTCTTGTACAATAATCACTACACTAAAAAAAGATACAAAGAATAATTATTTCATTTGTCAAAGTTATTGGGCAAGGACAAAGAGCCAGAATAGAGGAAGAAGAGACGGGGCAGCATGGGAAAAAGGATACAAAGAACCAAAAAATTAAAGCATCAACATGGTAAGAAAATTGAAAGAGTAATGGAATATTAAAGGTTAAAGTTCATAACCAGGGTTTTATGGTTTTTTTTGGCACTGTGAAATCAACCTGATTGTAAAATTTCAAAGATGACAATAGTAGCAGCTGGCATAGAGCAGCAATCTCCAGTAGGGGCTAGCGCCGATGGTTGAGTTGTAGAAAAGAAGGTGAAATTGGTTGCGTTTTAGTATGGTGAGGGAGAGGAAGATAATGAAACTACTGTAAAAAGGCAAAGTTACCTTTTAGAATCTGCAAACCGCCTATGGAGGAGAAAAAATCACCAATGGAGGAGAAAAATCCGTCTTTGGAGAAGATGAAATCGCATGTGGATGAGAAATAAGGGACACTCCTAGATTAGTTTTTTGTGAGAGAAGTCTGGTTTTTTGAACTGTTATCCTTATGTGTTATGTATGATGGAAATTAGAGCGGATGAGTGAGGTATACTTGCAATCAATCAGGGCAAACGAAGGAGAACACGGTATTTTTATGTAAATTAATGAGAAAAAGGAAAATAAATATAGAAAGCTACAAACCACCATCGTAATCATTACAATTTGTCAAATCATTACTAACTAAACACGGTGCACTACAAAGCAAATGATTAGATCTACACCTGCAACTTATAACGTTGGAATATCACCATATGAATTCATATTAACATTGCAAGTGAATCAACACTTGAGTAGCTTAAGAGATTTAATTACTCAAAATAATGTCCTCATATTTAGTTAACAATTAATTGATCATCGGAATACAAAGCAAAGTGTAGATATAATACTAGCACATAAATTTCCCATGCCAACTAATATTAAAATCTTTTCTAGCACTTGCACGGTATTCCAAATCATAATTTCTACATTTTAGGTTTCAACTAATACATTGTTACCCACTTATTTCTTAGGATAATCTATTGAAATTGTAATTTCTCAGGCAATACTGAAGGGTAGACTTTTATCACAAAAGTTGTAACCGTTGTTAGACACAGAAATAGACAGACTTCTACCACAGATGTATTTGTGAATGTTGGTACTCACACGGGTGGACAGACTTTCATTACACATATCAGACGAATACGACTGACATATTTGTATAGACACATATACATCATCTATTAAGTTACTGACATCACAAAATAATAACATATTTGTATAGACACATATACATTATCTACTAAGTTAGTGGCATCACAAAATATTATATAAATTACAAGATAACAAATATTAGAGTTCGTTATAATAATAACTGACCATTTGAACATATTCAATGGGCCACATGTAATTCTTTAGAAAAAAATTAGATCGATCCAATCATATAGTTCTCGTGCCAGTTAATATGTAAGGATTATTTAAATAAAATATTAAGAGATATAAATGGAAAACGATATCAAATAAAATTCTTCTAAATAGTTAAACACATATTTAAACCCTTGATAAATAAACCATGCTAGATAATAAATTGACTGATAATAATTGAAATCTTTATCTCGGGAATTATCATCGCTTTTATTTCTCACTAGTTACAAAATAAAACCAAAAATATGAAATTCTCCAAATGAAATATTTTTCCCAATTAGGTCAATAAATTTATCATAATACAATGGTCATCAAGATAGCAAATCAAGAAATTATTCACATTTATTTCATTTAAATATGTTGAAGTAATTTATATATTAACAATTTGTAAGAATTATTTTAATATAACATCAAGGGATAAATTTTTTTGTATGAATTTCCATTAGTTAGATACAAATTTAGACCCTTAGCTCTATCCAATTCTCTACATCAATCATGATATGTATTTGAGGTGTATTGTTTTACGATTGTGACACTAACAAATCGTTAAAAATACCATTTTAAAGAATTACCTAAATTTATTATTATTTTATATTTCAAACCCCATATACAGATAAAGAGTTATACCAATATATGTTTAAAATTTTATAATGATCCTAATGATGCAAACTTTGATCGAATCAGTACGAACGAGATGAGATGTTTTATGGGACAAAACTCTAAATCATAAATTTAAATTATAAATTACAACTGAGCCCATAAAATTAATTTCTTCGAACATCTTTCTAGAAAATCCCTTCTCCTTCATCTTCCTTCTTGTTTCCTAGACGAAGGACCACATCACCAGTTTTCCTTTGCTACAACCACCTCTTGCCACCCGAGATTCCAATGCAACCACCATTGTGACTGGCAATAGAAAATACAGTTGCATGTAACCATAGCACAACCAACAATGACTTTTTCGGTTGAAAAACTAACCACCGAGCAATCAGTTATGGCTTATTCAATTTTCCATATCTGGTTTGGAGTGATCTCATGGCCAGTTCACTGAACAAGGGACTGCTTTTTATAATGGCGAAGACTTCACCGTTATAATATTATAACGACAAAGACTTCGCCATTATAATAATTAGCCCTTGGTTTTATAATATATATTGGCAAATTCCTTGCCTTTATAATTAAAAATAATTATGATGGCGAATCTTTGCCATTATATTCCGATGTTTCTTTTAGATAGCCGGTCTGTGGTTGGTTCCGCGGTTACCTGGGTGCATAGCTCGTTCGTTCCGTCGCAAAGTAAGAGTGAGTGTGCAATTGATAATGTCAGTTGTTGATAATATTCTAGGAGCACAACCAACAATGACTTGCTCAGTTGAAAAGCTAGCCACCGAGCAATCACATGTGGCTTGTACACTTCCCCGTGGTTGATTTGGAATGATCTCGTGACTAGTTCACTAAAGAGTGGACTGCTTTCTATAAATATAAACACTACACCTGTGAGGACCCATTTCTTTGACTCTCAGAAATTGACACTAATACATCATCGGTATTCACGTGCCGCAAATCCAAGTTCCGAAGAGGCGGATTCTCGAGGGTAAGAAAGAAAATAGGCATATATATTATTTCAACGAATAATCTTTACAGTGGAAATTTAAATACATTTATCAGAGTTTAAAAATGAACAGTTATAGATATATGTCTTGAAAAAGGCGGAATACGATATTACTCAAGTGTGGAGAAAATGATTTTCAGAAAATATTCTGGCTCCATGCTTCGAGCTCTTCCAGATTTCTTCGAACTAAACCTGACTACCAGGCTGCCCGGGAAAACTAGGGCACCCAGAGTTTAAGGAAAACGAAAATAAACTCTGAGTCGGTTATGGGACTGATATGAGGAACTCAAAATACATGTTTTGAAAATAAAAGGTATCTCATAAGACCACACCCATACATAAATACGGATGAGTTTTACCTTATGACAACCAAAACATTTGATATGTTAAATTATTTAATATTATTTTTAATGACATTCCTTTGAAAACATTTGCAAGTAAACTTATTAACCTTAGTCGAAATTGTTACCATTATTGAATTTTGGATATATTATGCTCTATAAACAAAACTCTTACAAGGGTCGTTCGGAAAATGGATTTCCAAATAATGGCAGATAAGGGACTACCTTCTGTATAATACATCTCTAGAGGAATGTATCGAAGATATACAAACAATCCTCTGCATTTGGCAAGACTGGCCTATCCCTATTTGGCACTCATACATAGTTTGGATAGAACCGAATATGACATCACCTCGGTTGTAACCGACCTATCTGGAGCCCCATAGCATATGCCACATAATTGACATATAGAGAGTAATTTAGAAAGATGATGACCATCTCCTAATAGTTGCAAACCACATAGCTTTACAACGTACCCTGTTTAAGCCATTACCGGGTGATGTGGCCTAAGGTAGTGATTACGTTTCACATAGCACATCCCACTTGGAATGCCACATTACCATCCCATAATCACACGACTGATTTCTACAAATGTATAAATCTTGAGGTCATACGTCTCAGGAAAGGGTGTAAAGGTAAGAGAAGTTTCCTTTTCTGCCATCAAACAGATTATACTTTCATAAAGATCAATTTATGTAACTAGAAATGCAACGTCGAATAATCGTCCATACAAGTTGTCCAAGAATATGACAAATCGAAGGCGCTCTCCAACCACATCCTGTCGGGAGTTACCCCTAGGATTAGTAGTGAGAAGTCGTTGCATTGAAGATCTTAAATGAAGAACTACTACCGCATAATATGATATGGAAAATCCCCCCCGGGTCAATGACAAGCAACCCTACATTCGAACTTCCAAATCATATTCATTGCTTCACTTCGAGTACGTAAATTGGTTCAAAGTGGTCTACAGGTAGAAACTACCCATATTCAACCCCGGTTCCTTCGGAATAATCATCGATAAAATGATGTTCTGTGAATAGGGAATCATTCTTTAATAGATTAATTTATTTTTATCAAAATATCTTCTAAAGATATTCATATTTCTAAAACATTCTTTTCGGTATATAGGGAATCATTAAACCTCTCTTATCAAATCTTTTGATTTCTTTAAACCATTTTAAACTTGGAATAATTCGAAATAATTTCATTTTTCACTTAGGAAAATAATTCCAAATCATTTCTTTTAAATCTTAACATAAATTTCTTAATTCAGAACTCAAAATTTTAATTAAGTTAACTCAAAATTTCAAACTCATTTTAATCCTAGCCATAAGCTAATTGGGCATATGGCATGCGTCTACTATCTATTCGCTGCTTACATCATTGTTGCAAGATGATGCCCAATAAATCGTCTTTTTACTCTAATGAGGGGTAGTCCAGTAATGTTAACACTTGTATGTGAGTTATTCAGTTGATTGAGAAAGTGTTCAACGTTGATCGATCAGCGTATTTTATAAAGGCAATCGTTCACACCATGCGTAATAAAAATTCATCAAAACAATGGTGATATTCAGACCAATAGAAAAAACCAACAAGGAAAAAAGAAGAACTGTAAATAAAACTACTTAAGATTCGATTGGCAAAACAAAACTCAATGCAGCATCAAAGTGACATCAAGGAAAAAAGAAGAACTGTAAATAAAACTACTTAAGATTCGATTGGCAAAACAAAAATCAATGCAGCATCAAAGTGACATCAAGGAAAAATTCATAAGAGGTACTCACTGGTAAATCGAAAAGAAGTTCTCCGCAACAACCCGCCTTTTTGGACAGTTTAAATCGACGATAAACCATACACGTCAGACTCAAACCATTCAAAAGGTCAGACTGTTATGGGGTAAATAAGAAAAAACAGAGAAAGAAAGAAAACAAATACAGAATATCGCAGCGGAATAACAAAATATAATAATCAAATAAATGGTTCCTGAAACTGTTTCCAAATAACATTGATTATACTTTTATAATACAGATCAGAGTTACATACAAACAGAATAAATAATAAATAAATATAGCGGAACAATATGATGTAGTGGAATAAATATAATAAATAATAGTAATACAAAATCTTTGTCTTCATCCTCCAGAGAGCAGCCTTCGATAAACTGAAAACTCGAGTCAGAACTAAAAGATCTTATGTAAGTTAAATCAACAATAAATAAATATAAGTGTAACAGCGTCAGAGATATTTACGGGGTTTGACATCTCCTATCCATTGTCTAACGTGAGTGCAATAACTTAAGAGATGTTCAGGATTCTAATCTCCTTCGGATCCATTAAACTATCTACTATATAGTAAAATACGCTTTTATAATAGTGTCCACAGTAAAATAAAGTATTAAAATAGCGTTAAGGAGTTGCCCATATCCGTCTTAACACATTTTATATAATGTCGTAGTCTATACAGATACTGTAAACTCCACTCGCAGGTGGGCTATCAAGGAGCACTCTATAGGTATGACATAAAACAAACTCGTAGAAAGCACGATAGGGCATATCAACATGACACTCGAGGCAATGCCAGTGTAGATATACCAGTTGCGGATCCGGACTGGTGGTAACGCATAGCAGCTACTACCTCCCACCTCGGAACACGCTCTCATAATCAAAATAGAGGGGTGGCCACCAAATCATCACAAAGTCATAATATGATATCGATGAAATGTGTCCGATTGGAGGTGCGACCTCACTTGGTCCGGCGTGGCTCTTGTTTTAGTCACATCTAAGCTGACTCATGGGAGTCAGGGTCACGTAAATAAATCATATAGAATCGTTCGCCAAACCATCCTACTTCATTTCTGGAATCTTCTCCACGTACATAGTTGTTAAAGTGGTTTTCATTATTGGCAGAGTGTATGACAATATCTGATCCCCGTCTCTTTAACAACCAAATGCTTATTTCACACCGATGGTTCTTTTACATTTCGAAAGTCAATTCATAATTGATATCAGAATATCATATTCTCAAATCATATCATTTTGAAATCACATTTACTCCCGAAATTATATCACATTTGAAATCACATCACTTAATTTATATTTCCAAAATAGATTAAATCCTCGTTTAAAATGATCATATTCCTCAAATATGCCATTTAAATCCCTACTTATATTGTAACATCATTTGATCGTATTCTACTTAAAAATCAAGGATTTAAATATAAACATTTCCACTTTACACCATCTGCAATTTAGAAAATAATTTAGATAGTTATAAATAGTTTAATCAGTTTAAATAGTCTTAAATAGATATAAATTAGGTTAAATAAATTTAAAATAGATTAAATAAATTTAAAATACTTTTAATAGATTTAAAATACATTGGCTAAATTTAAAATATATTAAATAAAATTAAAATAGATTAAATAGTTTAAAATAAATTAAAAATAGTTTAAAATAAATTAAAATAGTTTAATATAGTTTAATAAAGTCTAAATGGTTTAAAATAGATTAAAATAGATTAAATAAATTAATATAGATTAAGATAGATTAAATAGGTTAATTAGTTTAAAACATGTTAAATTAGATTAAAATAAACTAAATAGTTTAAATTGATTAAGTTGGTTTAAAATAGATTAACTCATTTTAATAGTTGAAAATCTAAAAATTAGAATTTACAAGAACATTTGCAGTTTATATTGGGATAATAAATTTTGAAATTAACATTATATTTAACCATTTCTTCCATTCTAACGTTTCAATAACTTAATCTCGATAAATGTTGTTTATACTTCAAATTCAACTTCAAATTTTCAATTTAAACCAATTCCAATTTCAACATTTAAAGCTTGGATTCTGAAAATAATTCAGCTTATATAAATTAAGTTTTCTTCAAAATACATTTAACTAAATTAAAATTTTAAGGATTTAAATTCGTTTAATTTAACCAATCCGTTGTCTGTATATAATTCTCTACTCAAGTGATACGAATATTTATCATTTCAATCCGCAATTTAAAATTTTATGGGTATATATCATTTCAACCCGCAAACCCAAAATTTCAATTAAATGAAAATCGCTTGGGTTTATCATTTCAACCCATAATGATTTTTCCATATTTTATATGATCGTTCGGGTATGTATCATTTCAACCCATAAGGAACTTGGTGTTATAACAATATAAACTATAACATACAGTCATCCAATATCAACAATCAAACATCCATCACAATCATCATCCAAATCAACCAATAAATATCAATAGATAACTGATTATCATTAATAGGTATTAAATTGATAATTAAATTCAATATTAAATTAAGCGATGATTAAATGTAATAAAAGTCAAATTTAACTAGAATGACTATTTAAACATACCAAACATCAACCAGTTAATTTCCAATCACATCATAATTTTAATTTAACTAGCATAAGATAATTTAGTAATTATGAGTGGATTAAAACACTCATTGTTGACTTATAGTCGATTTAAACCCAATAAAAGCCGAAAATTCCAATAGAAGAAATAACGCATGAATCAAAGTTTATATGCAAAAGATATTCATGTTACAAGAAAATTATTAAAATAATAATTGGTACATGTTTAAATGAAAAAACAAATTTTAATACTTACATTTCTCTCAAGATAAGGCTTCAGGCAAAGATGGAAAAACAAACTAAGATGAGGGCAGGACATGTAGGAAAAATGAAAAGGAAAAATTAAAATAAAACGAAACTCATGTTTAATAAAAGAAAGCTTTTGAATTTGCAAGTTCGCATCAAATTGATTTGGGGAAATGAAGATTTGAAATAGAGATCTTAACATAGAAAATGAAGCGATGACAAGAAAATGAAGGAAATTTTTTAAAAACATGAACAATTTACTGATGAGATTATAACTTCAGCAAAGAATAATTTGAACTAAATGAATATGAGGTGTCAAGAGAAACAAAACGTAAAGAAGAAATAAAGTGGCAAGTTATTTAGGTGGAGGGACAAAAATGAATATCACGTTTCTAAAATGAAGCCTTTAGGAAATATAGGTTACCAAAATAAGAACAAAATATGAGGTTATGGTAGAAGGCTACAAAAACCAAAATGAAAAGAAATGAAGTGGCTGTAGAAATATGAAATGAGATGGAGAAAACAATGAACTCACAATTTTTTTATTAGAATTGGAGGTAGGACATGGTGTAGAGAGGTGAAGAAAGGTTAAATAAAAAGTATATGTATACATATAAAATGAAACTCACGTTTGAGAAGACGTAGTTTCAGGAAAAAGATGAAGAAAATAAACGAAAATGAAGAAACAACAAAAATGCCGAAAGAAATGTGGTATGTATTAAATAATGATGAAGGAATGTACGGACCAGATGTACACTACCAATGAACCTATGAAATTCAAATTTTAAACTTATATCTCCTCTTTTTTACTTCTCTTAACTTCCATAAACTCACAGTTACACCAATTTAATTTTATGTTAACACACGATAAATGAAAATAAATTCTCTACACCAATTTATGTAATAAATTAAGGAAATATACAATATTAAGAACCTTTCATTTCTCTCTTTGTGATTAGATTGGGAATTTAAACAAACATGACATCATAAATTAGGTAATATAAATAGGTGCATAATGCACACACATCTTTATCTCCACTTATAGTTTACATTCATAAATAAAAGGTATGTTACTAATCCACATAAAGAGGCAATGGATGTAAGAGTAAATTAGAAGAGCGAAGATGGAAAGACAAATTATGTTGCAATTAAAATCCAATTAAGTCTAAGTGAAAAGGAAATAGTCAAGTATCAATCTATTTTACCCTTTTATAATCTCTTATTAACATTTAATTTAAACCTATATGAGATTTCAAACCTAAATAATCCCTTTTTTATATAATTGGATTTGAAACATAAGTTTATATTTAGGTACAAACATATATGCAGTAAACCAACACTAAAATTTGAAATGTGAACTGAATTAATTGGAAATAAATCATCCGAATTAAATTTATTCAATGTACATCTACAATTAACGTCTTCTCTCTTTTTAATTAAAAGGTTCTAATCACATTAATTACCACTGATTTCTAAGTTAAATTTTAAAAGAGAAATGAGATGATTCAATTCCCTTTTTTAGTAATTTAATATATTGTATTGTATACAAACCAAAAGCTATAATAAACATTTGTTTATATCTTATTACACTAATATTTTACAGTTATCATCCTAATTTTTCTTTAACGTAATATTTTATTTCATTTAGTCGCAATAAATCCAATTATTAAAATTTAAATTCCAATAAACTGATCTAACTTGATGTCAATCTTTTATTCAGTCAATCATTATTCTATGGACATAGTTAACATTAGTTTATATCTTATTAGATTGGTATTCTACAATTACCATCTTTTATTTATATTAATTGCAATATTTGATTACTTTTATTGCAATATATTTCCAATTTGATTTCAACAAGTTAAACAAATAGGTAACAAATAACAATTGTCATCTTTAGCTTAATTTAATCACATTTATAAGTTGATTTTCCACATAAATATTATAATTATTTACACAACACTGATTTTTTATCTAATTACAATTTATTGCATATTATTTCACAAATTAATACAACATTAAATTTATTTCCTCATTTACAATGTATAACCAATTATTACTCTCAATTATTAATTGGAATTACACACAAGTAGTTATCAATAAACTTGAATTAATACTATTCCATTTTATTTTAGTAGTTTTCTTATTATTAAATCTTAAATTTTCAATTTTCCTCACATTAACAAATCACAAATCTTATTAAATTAACTATTTTAATTATCGAAAACTACGGTTCATTACACTCCTTAATGGCAAAAATTTACAATTACTCAGTAAAAAGCGAGATGGAGAAGGGTGTTTATAGGAAACAATGTCGATCTGAATCGCTTGATTAAATAGGCGGGAGATAACCAGACTGTTTAAGTTTAATCAACAACAATCAAAATAATAACTGAACCATTTCTGTAATGTCTCGAGAAAGTGATTGTTATCCCCAATCATACATAGACACATATCATCAGCATTCGATGAGTGAATGACAAGTCCGTCCTTGCTCGCAGACACAAACTTAGGGGGGGGGGGGATAATGCTAAATATTCTCGCAAGTAATATGGGTCGGCCCGCATCTTAGTCCGCATCTTGGCCCGTATGGTTCAACAGCCAACATATTGGCCCGCATCCTGCCTCATGTTTTGGTCTGCAATATTCCAACATCAGCATCTTGGCCAGCATGATTCTGAAGGCCAGCATGCTCAAAGCACGACCCTTATTGCAAAAATCAACTCCCTCGACGGCAGTATAAACATGATCCATACGAAACTACAATGTAATTAAAGAACAAAAAAAATAGTGGCCCTACATGTGAATGGCCATCCACAAGCAAGCGACTCAAGTAGCATTCCCCTCTCATACTTCGATTGACCCAGATACAAGTAGCATTCCCCTCTCATACTTCGATTGACCCAGATAGTGTTCTTTTCTTCATAAAGGTTCCTCACTCTTCCACCTCAACAACTTGCATCTTCTGAAGCTCTCTTGCCTTGACATAGCTAGCTTCGGCAATAGGCGTCCAACCGTCTGTAATGCCCCTGAATTTTAATTAACATCATTGGGGATATTTAATTGGATAAATTAAATAGAATAATTTGAATAATTAGGAAGATGAGATTAATAAATTCAATGGTCGTGTCTTAATGAATGAATTAAAATAAGGCTTAACTAGATTTAGAAGGAGAAATTTTCCTAAGGGGTAAACTTGGAAATGGAGCTACATTTCTTAGTATATATATATATATATATATCTCTTCCTCCACTTTAATAAACTTTTACTTTCTCATTCATTACTCCTCGCCTATATTTCGGTCGGCCATTAAAAGCTTCAGAAAGAGCAATAAATTGAAGATAAAGTTAAGGAATTAAAGTTACGAAATTTTAACCATTAAAAGATTGGTATGGCTTATACTCGATTCATGTTTGTGATTTTGGTTAGGATATAACCATTTAAACATTTGTTTGGACAAGACATAGGTGTTTTTTTAATGTTAATGGGCTAATTTTTTTTTTTGAAATGGTACTTTATATATAACATATCACTGGAACAACATATCACATGTCAATAAACATCCGAATCACGCTACACAAATTTCGAACTTATAACCTCTCGCACCAAAGCTGAATCACTTAACTATTATGACAATGGTGCTTGTCGTTAATAGGCCGATTAGCGTAGTTTATTTCGGTTTTCGTTAAATTCTGAATTATATTGATCTTCGTATGCTTTGAAATTTTAATATGTTAAAATATATAATTTAAAGGATTTTTGGTTATTTTTAGGGATTTTTCCTTAGCGGTTTACTAAGGTAATTAAATTATTTATACCCAATGGCTAAACTGAAAAATGGCTTCCGAATTGGTTAAATTCAGAGGGAAATCGCTTTCGAAAATTGTTTAGGGGAGAAGAATAGTGTTTTGAGAAAAATGTTGACTATTTAGTATTTTTTTTCTATTCGAAAGTACAGGAGGAAGCCTTTTAACCAATCTGATTTAGACAAGCAAGAGAAACCATCACTTCCGTAGGCCCATAATATGCTTCCGACTATATAGCCCGCTTCACCCTTTTGACTAAGTCGAAAGGCACCTTTTTCCTTAGTCGGAAGGTAAGCATTTACCTTTCGCCTAAGTCGAAAGGTAGGAATGGTGTCAAGAGAGACGAAGGGATGGAGGCTGCTTCCTTAGCTTTCGAATGGAAATATAAATGCTTTCTTAGCTATCTATTTATGATATGAGATTATTCATACAAGACTTATTGTCTAACTCAAAGTTTGTGTTTCTCCACAAACTCTCGGGTACTTAAAATTAATTTGAATAGTCTAAGAGTGGAAGAATTTCAGGTTTTTGGACGAATAAGCTTCCGGAGACATGCAGGAGACAGTGTTAGCTATATAGGGGCTATTTTATGTTTTTCGCTGTGATGTACTAAGAACGGTAAATTTCATATTTATTAGTTCTCTGATCATCATAAGGGGACATCTTGATATGTCGCTCTTATCATATTTTGTACACATATATGTGATTTGAACGTGGTTAGCGTCTGAGATTATATAATTAAATCTTAAATTGAAATTCATAAGAAATGAGAAATTTTGTTTTGTTGAAGTTTAAATTTATTTATATTTTGTGTTTCTGTGTTGCCAATAGTTTCAAGATTCCGATCACTCAGAAGTAGCACATATGGATGACTACATTATCCGTAGCAGTTAGTTTTGAGCCTCGGGAAGCGGAATGTTACACCATCCATGATAAAAAAGCTACGCCTGCACTGTTTCTCTAAAGCGATCATAACATAAGATATGGCATAACTAACAAAAGTGACACTCGAAAACCACTCCTTATCATTTTCTTCCACTCTGGCAAAGTGCCTCGGCACAACCACTTCCTAATTTCATGTCACATATCCTTGACCAAGGCACGCTCATTTTCAGACCACTGGTTGGCAAACATACTCCTGGGGTAGTGCGGTGCTTGCTTTCACCTATACGGAGCTTACGAGAGTTGCTTTGGTCCAACAACGGTCCGCCGAAGGTTGTATGACTCTACTTCAGGTATGGACATAGTCATTCGTTGTTGCATAGTTGAGTATTTCGTAAAACTGTAACTAAAGTTAAGTTTCACACTTGCAGCTTTGGTCATGGGCCTACCTTCCGGTTGGTCGTATTTCTATGAAGATGTAAATAATTGACAATTCAAAGTCTTATGGAGCGAGGTAAAATAGTGTTGTTAGTGTTGTTGTATCGACACTGTAAATTTGAATTTCGTATAACATGTTGCTATTACAGGTGGATTTTCCCGAAGAATACAAAAATAACCCCTAGACGCAATTTAACCTTCTACCGGAATGAGTTTGACGTCTTAGATTACAATGCAGTAACATGGAATCCGTATTCCGAAGCAGACCTTCATACACTTCCGGCTATTTGTACAATGGACAGGATGTTATGGCGGGCAAGACTTATGATTTTTTGTTTCAGAGATTTAGCATACTATCTGCCAGACAGAGTCATGAGACAGTATGGTCTTCGACAACACCTACCGTATCCTGCTCCATATTACATGCTTCCATATGGCAAAGATGAGTTCGAAACGATGATTGAGTTATGAACAACCGTTTCATAGCTGCGGAAGACGAGTACAATGTCACTCTGACCGATGAGGAGTATCTTAGCTGGTACTGGAATATCACTCGTCGTTATGTGCTTCGAAGACGAGCGGAGGAACCCGAGCAAGAGGTGGCACCTTACACTCCACGAGCTCCGCTAGAATGGAATGTGGTACGTATTAATATTGACAACTTATGTAGTACTTATGAAACTCATATGGGTTTATGTTATACGCAGGCGGATGGTATGTATCATGTGTTGGACATTGTCGACGAGCTTGCGGAGGAGGTTCCTGAAAAGAGCAAGGCAAAATGCTTCTCTATCAAACAAATTCTGTTATCATGTTTGTCGAAGAACAAGATGTCAAGGTCCATCCCACCTCCACCTCCTCCTCCTCCTGCAGTGCCATCACTTGTCGAGGATATTTCCCCTCCCGCGTCATATGAGGACATAGCTGCAGTCCCACCGGCCCCCTCACCGAAGAGAAAGTATGGAACAAGGAAGAAAAAAGAGGGCGAGAGTTCCGGAGCGATATCTTCTCAGCATACACAACCCGTCGGGCCATCCAAACCCGAACGGAAGGGACGCTAGAGGAGGGTGGTGAAGAGCTCTCACTGGAAGAGGAGGAATTCATGCTCAAGCCTAAAAGATCGAAGAAGAAAACTCCTAGGTAATTAAAAATTTTAAGATGAAATTTTAGATTAACCGTAGTAGACTGTGGTTTGTATTTGTTGACTGTAGTGCTTATTGATCGTTTGTGTGGTATGTTGACTGTAGTATTGACTGCTCATGGTCTGTATTTGTTCGTTTAGGTCGTTTAGTTGTTAACTAATGTAGACTAGTGTTTGTCCTTGTGATTGTAGAAGTGACTCTAGTATTCTGATGTTGGTGTGAATGTTACTGCTTTTGGACTTGTATTTGATGTTGGTAAATGTAGTCATGAGCTTAGAAAGTTGCAATGGTCAAGGATCAGAAACGACTATTACGTTGGTGTCGAATTATGGACACTGTATTTTCCATTTGCAGTTTGTATGAGCAAGCAACAGAGCGGTATTTCAAATGCCGCATGGAGCGTCATTTGAAATGCCGCTTGGGGCGTCATTTCAAATGCCGCATGGAGCGTTATTTGAAAAGCCGCCACCAACGGCATTTCAAATGACGCCTCAAGCGACATTTGAAATGCCGCTCTGTTACTTTAGATTTTATATTCCATACTTCGAATGATGCATAACATACTTCAAACAATTCACAACATACTTCAATTATCAATGCATAACATATTTCAAACGATGCATAACATAACATACTTCAATTACATTTCAATTATCCTTCAACGATGCATAACATACTTCAAACGGTGCATAACACACTTCGAACGATCGTTTCAGATATTTGTTCATCACACGGCAAGTTTCTAACATCATTACGTCACATTTAAATTGTCCTTCGACAATCTACGTGGCCACAACGCCGAATACTTGTACCCATGAACCAACAATTTGTTTCGGTATTTCAGGTTCAACTTTTCCAAACGACTAACTTCCGCTTGCATTCCTAAAGCATATTCCACCCCTCTAGGACATAGTGGTGGATTAGCCACTTAAAAAAATTGCAGGATTCAACCTGATTCGGCTGAATCTTGTGATCGTTGTATCTAGCACAGCGGTAGAAATGACGTCCAGCGTTCCTATCATTTCTGCAAATGACTACTTCGCATTCCTCTCCACAGCTGCAAACTACACATGTAGCATGGGAGCTTGAGCTTCCACGATTTTGCCGACCTAGGACACCTAAAAGACGTGCATGGAGCGATTGTTGGACTGGTCTATCAACCGTGGCTTCTCCACGTGATATTCCACTATACTCATTCAGAGGTTCTTCTTCGAATTGTGTCTCTGGTACAAAATCAACTTCAAGGTCGGCGCCGCTTGAAATCCTCTTTCCTCTATTTTGTTCGAATTCGTCGTACATTTTCATCATTGTTACGTCATCAATTTCCCAATTTTCCATTATACACCTATGAATACAACCAAAAATACATCGAAAAGACAATTGTTGAAATTGAACGAGAAAAGTATAATACTTACCTTCGGCGCGACAATGGTGATTGAAATATAGGGAGGGGTTGTTGCAAAATATTGAAATCGGACGAGAATAGTATACCAACATGAAACCTAGAGCTTTTGCTAAAATAAATTTGGTAAAGTTATGGTGTGGGTATTGCAACGATTTTTCTTATGACCATGAACACCACATTTGTTGCACCTATTTCCTTTAGGATTTGCATCTCGTCCATTGTACCTTTAATTCTAGTTGAACGTGGGCGTCCTGGTTGTCTTTTAACGACAGGAGGTAGGACCAATTGACTGTCACTTGAACTCCAATAACGTTTATCTCGTACCTGGTGAAACTCAGGGATGTAAGCTGCCAAGTAATTCGCCGTGGAATACCATGTTGAGGCAAAGTCGTGATGGGCTCTATTTGCTCCGATGGAAACCGTTAAGCAAGCGGCCATAACATGCATACACGGTAGGTGCTCTAAAAGAGGGATGTTGCACGTACAAGAGCAACTATTACCGTTGGTTAGTTCTTTGAACTCGTCACCAAAATAGTGTACAACTTGCCACTCAGATTGACTAAATCGAATAATTCTCGTATGCCTAGCTTCGTTATCTCTTTCAACGATCTTGGCTTCCCACTTCGGAGTTAGACGGGAAGTCAGTTTTGCTGCCGCTTCTCTTCGTTGACAAAAATAATCAACCGACCTGAAAAAGGTGCGTGCAACTAAAACTTTGACACGTAAAGACCTAGCTCCTATAAGAACACCGTTGAAACTTTCTGCACAATTGGTGGTCATGACATGAAATCGACCGCCATCATCTTTACACAACGTCCAGTTCTCCTCGTGCGCTCTCAAACTCCTTTCTATCCAATTGTGAGCCCTGATGCTTATAGTTTTTATTTCTTCACGTACTCTGATGTACTCGGCTTCTTCCGCAGCACAAGCTGCAGCATAAAATAGTCAGGTTAATCGTTTTTCTCTAACTCTGCAGCTTGAAAATTAGCTTTAAGATGTCTAGCACAAAATCTATGTTTATGTGGCAAACACCATTTCGATTTCAAGGCTGATGGTATTCCTTTCATTCGATCCGAAATGAAGGTAATTCGTCGATTGTTAACACTGTGAATGAACCGCCGCATGCAAGCAAAAAACCACCCCCAGTTATCCCCGGATTCGGACTCTACAATTGCATAGGCTAAAGAGTATAGATGGTCATCCGCATCAATAGCAGTGACAATAAGTAGCGTCCCCTTATATTTCTCATACAAATGTGCCCCGTCAATACATAACAGCGGACGACAATGAACAAATCCTTCAATACAAGGTCCAAAGGCCCAAAAAGCTTGATCGAAGACTCCATAATCATCAGTCTAACGTGTCCAATACTTTTCGGGTTCGATCTAGTTATTTCAGCAAGATATTGCCTTAGACTACTATATGACTCAGCCAATCACCATAAATTCTTTCCACCGCCGTACCCAAAGCTCTCCAAGCCTTCATATAACTAATTTTCACAAACAACTGTTCTTCCATCAAAACTTGTACCATTCCGGCCGTAATGTTTTGATCGGCTTTCACAAAAGGTAATATTTTTACCGCTACAAAGTTAGACGTCGCTTGCTTATGGGTGGAGTTCCTCGTTGGATTAACACAATTGTGTTCGCTACGATATTTCCTTACAATTCACCAATTCTGCTCTGATTTTTTTGAGACAATAGCATGAATTCTCTATGGACAATTTCCATCTATATTACAAACGGCGATGTATTTGGTTTTATTTGATTTTATTGCTTTAAAAGATACGGCATGCAAAATCGACCATTCGCTCAACTGTTGTAACAACTTGGCTTTTGTCTCGAAAATCAAACCAACTTTAAATCCACTCTGAACGCTTATAGTTGAAAACATATCATTGTTGAACCCAAGATTTGCAACGATTGACCTTGTCTTAATTTATGCGTTGCACAAATCATCATCCAAAGGAACTTCCATTTCCACCTCATCGTTGTCTTCGAAAATATTGTCTTCAACCGGAAAATCATAGTTCAAAGGTTCATTGCTCACTTGCATACTACATATCCACGACATGTCGTTCTCCACCATGTTCACTAAATCCATACTATTTACGGGGGATTCATCATTGACATCTTCACCTTCTTCCCGACCATCTCAGTAGCAACATCTTCATTGTTCACGTTTACGTTTACATTTACTTTCTTCAAATCAGCATTAGATTGCACAGCAATATCGTTCGTAAGGAATCTACTATTCAAACATATGTATTACTTTAAAACCATTACCGTAATTACTAACTACACAAATTTGTTTTTCATGAGACATACCTCTGACTAAGATCATATAATTCGAACAGAGTTGGATACATAAATTGAGACATATGGCATTGTGATGGTCCAACGGGACTAGGCGGTGTTGGTCGACAAGGAAGATAACTGCATATAAGGCGAAAAAAATGTTAAGTAGCGCACAACTATCAAATTAATAGGACCTAAATTTCATAAATAAATGTTTCACCTTTCGAGTAAATGTGTAAAGCTACCTTGACTTGGATGGGGGTACTGAATGCCCTGTGGATAGGTCATACACGGAGGATATCCATATAAACCTTGTTGTTGACTGTACATCGCTGTCATAGTCGGATTAATGAAATTCGAGGATGCGTTTCCGCGGCTGATACTTACTGCCTCAACCGTTCTTCGGTGCTTCTCAATAACATTGTTAACTTCTTGTTCTCGTACGGGTTCTTCTACTTACAAGCGTCTAATTTTCTCAACAAACAGCTCAATTGATTTTGATGTCGCTGAAAACATTAGCTCGACATCGTCATCATCGGCTATTTTAATGGCTTTCGATCCTGAGTCCTTCGGCCAATTACACGCTACATTTATGTTAAATTCTTCATATTTTATCGTGGTCACTTTATAGATCGATTCTTTCAGCTGCATTAAATTACAACCTTTCAACACTTTAGCTGGCTTACACGACCCCCCAACATATTTTCCATAATTAAGTTCATCAACAACCAATTCGCCATCGAAATAACACATGGTCAGTACACACTTGGGAGCCATTCTACAATTTAGTAAATTATTATCGGTTGATACCAAACATCAAATGAAATTAAAAAAAATTGAACTAGGGTTTCCAAAAAACATACCTGCTATAGCTAATAACTTGTTGAAGAGGAAGAATTAGATGTTGTTCCTTCTATGTATCTGAATCTAACCAAGATTAAACTACAATTTGCAAATAATTTAACAGTTTGAAGTTTAGAATTTTAGTAGATCTAAGCAAAGTTTGGAACAAGACAAACATTAAAAGGTGACTGTCCAATAAAACAGCAGAAATAGCGGCATTTGGGATGCCGCAAACTGGCATACAGATTTGACGACTGCTATGACAAAAAGAGAATATATACTACATGGAGACAAGACATCAAAATAGGTGCATCAATAATATTATTCTTGTTTTTGAGTCTTAGATCAATTTTGTTAAGATATCTCCTCGTTTAAGTATTACCTTATATATAATCTTAATGATTTATACATATAAGCATAGAATATATATATATATATACATTCAAAAAATTTCTTTAAAAAATCATATATATATATATATATAACGTGTAAAAAACTATGCAAATTGCAAAGGAATCACCAGGTCAGACGACTGACCTGGTAAGTCAGTCGACCGACCTGGTAAGTCAGTCGACCGACCTGTGAATTTCTGTGCAACATGCACAGATGCACAAGTAAACAAATAATACGTTTAAATATTCGGTCGACTAATTCAGAGGTTCAGTTGACTGAATTTCTACAGTAGCTATTTTTTTTTAAAGATACGACTATTTGGGAAGAGTTACGAACCTCTACGAAAAGATTTGGATACAACACTTCAACCACAACTCTTGGTCAACAGTCGCTGCCTTCTAACATCTATAAATACATACTCTAATTTGATTTCAAATCACTGAATTTTCTTATCTTTCTAATCTAAACTCTTGAATCTACTTGCAACTATACTTTCAAATATTTTTCATTAAAACAATATTATACATTTCTATTCTTCATAGACTTCAAATATATATACTTATACTCGAGAAGAAGATTATAGGAAGGGTGTACTACAAGTGATAAATCCATGTTATTTGAACACACATAGTCAAAACAATCTTTCGTATTTGTTGAAGTCCGGTTCTGCTACTGTAACGACCTAGGATTTTGAACAATTTAAATTGAAAATATTTAATTAATTTTAAATATTTGAATGATGGTTTGACTTGAATTTCAAATTATCAGAATGAATTTAGCGATTAAATTACAAAATTTAATCTATTGAAAGTTGAATAAAAATTTGAATCTTCAATTTTAAGCCTGTTAAAAATAATTTGAAGGCTTGTAAAATTTATATTGATAATACTGAAAATAATAAAAGTGATAGAATCGAATTTAAAGATGTTTTGTTCAGTTTTAAAAATATATCATTTGAATTGAAATTAAAAATAGCATTCCGAGGCACAGTCTCGGATTTCGACGAAACCAGTTCCACTGGATCAGTAATATTGTATTATTACCGGATTTCAATTTTCATAGTATTTAGAGTTATTGAGTGAGCGTACGACATATAAACGCGTTGAAAATTTTTTTGAGACGATTTGGATTTAAATAATATACCATTCAACTCACAGCCGAAATAGTTTCACATCAGAATTTTTAAAGCTTTCTTTTCGTGGTAGCTGTAGCAAGCATGTGATACGTACCTCACCTTTCATATCACGCTTTTCTTTTTTTTTATACTTCGCAGCCGATCGAAGAAAAGAAGAAGAAAGATAATGCTGACCTCGTTCCTCCTCCTTTCAATCCTCATCTTCTCTGATAATAAACAAATATAACCGGTCAAGTATTATATTTCCCCTTTCAGTTTAAAAAATCGCGAAAGCCTTCATCCTTTTCGAAATGAAATCGAAAAAGAAATGAAGGGGGTCGCTTCCTTCATTCAATTCAGTTTCATTCGAGCCCTAACCCCTAATTCATTTCTAAATCGATCGACAATTCGAAAATAACTATATGTCGCGAGGTCAGATTTTGCGATATGGAGTGGGGATTTCATCGTCGACCATGATGGGGGCATGGCGAACGAGGGTCGCAGGCGCGATTGGTAGGGGAGATCGTTCGCGAATGGCGACATGAAGGAGGGTAGATCAAAGAAAATGCGATGGTCTCAGTTGCTCGTGCGTATGGAACTGAGGTGACTTCTTGAGGGAAGATGCGTGAGCGGAGTTCGCGGTGCAGGCGTCAGTTTGGGCCAGTTGATCTAGTTGAGGCGGGTGTGGTCGAGTGCTGTAGGAGTGTAGTAAGGTATGACCTTGTTTAATTTTGTTTAAATTGATTCAAATAGATTTCAATACACTTATGGGTATTTAAGTTGAAGTGAGTTTTGTTTAAAATAAAAAAATATAGTGTAGGAATTTTAAATTGGTAAAGTTTATGAAAAAAAATTAGATTTTGAAATCCATTTATGAAAAGAGGAAATATACACATGACTATTTTGATTTAACTATACCTTCATAGGTTAACAGGAAAAGTTATGTATATGGAAAAAACTGTGGAAGATAAGTAGGAATTTTAAATGTTTAAGTAGTTATATAAAATCAAAGTTAATTTTTTATAAGTGCGTATATATAGTTTCAAAAGAAAGTATTTTGTTAAAAAGATAATTTGTTTAAAAAATTTAATTTTTGGGTTAGATTAAATCATTAGTAATTAAATTTAGTAAACGGAAAATTTATCGTTCAAATTTTTCGAACATTTATAAGTTGTACAAATTAATTGCACAAGGTCAAAATTGTGGAGATTAATTTGTTAGCAAACTTAAATAATGATTTTTGTTGCTAAAAATATTTATTTAAAGGAAAATTAGTTAAAATAAATTTATTAAAGGGCAATTGAATTGCTCAACTATTCTAATATTAATAAAACCTTATAATATTGTTACAAGGTCTTAAATCATGAAGGGATGACTGGGATGGAAATGGGATTGCAAAATTTAAGCTAAGGTGAGAGCTTCTCACTCAAAAGGTTTGTTTAAATTTTAAATAGTTAGATTTTAAATTGTTGATTGTGTTGATTGTTTGTTTGGATAATATAGTATTATCTATTGTATTGAAATAGACCCTATACGCCGCCTATTAAGCGGATGTTATTAATTAAACCCATATACCACGATATTCCATCTTGAAGTGGAATTGGTATTATATATGTACTTGGAGTTGATTTCCCGCATTATATAGCGGATGAGACCCTATTGCGCCGCCTATTAAGCGGATAATAATTTATAAATCCCGTATACCGCGATATCTCGTCTTGAAACGGGATTGGTATTGTGCTAATGTCTGTGGATGCAGGGAAACAGGTTGGAGGGATCCAACTGGATTCCTCAAATAGATTGAATTTGTTTTCGATGTTGTGTGTTTATAATCCCTGTGTGATTATCTTTATGATTGAAATTGTTGAAGGTTAAAATTTAGCGGAATAAAATTCTGGTATCGTTAGATACCGGAAATAAATAAAAATTGATTTTTGGAAATAAATAGTAGATTAAAATGAATGGTTTAAATTGGGATTTTTTGGAATTATTATAAACGATTTATATAAAAGATTTATAAAATTGATATTTATAAATTAAAATATTGGGATTTTAAACAAGTTTTTATAAGCATTAAAATGAATTATAAATGAATTCATAAGTGAATGAAATTTATAAATTGTGAAGTTATAAAAGGAAATGATTTCTGTAAAATAAGAGAATTATAAATAATTTACTTATAAATTGGGTTTTAGCATTTAAATGAAATATAAATAGAGTTTGTTAAGTAAGGGATTTTATAAGTTGAAGTTTTTATAAAATTATAGATGTGAATTTATAAACATTATTTTATAAATCCGAAATCAAATGAATTCGATAGATTAAACATAGAAGTTTATTAAAGTAGATGTATCCACGATTGTGGACAGTGGATAACCTATTAAATAGAATGTGTAGAAAATGTTGAATTTGGATTAACGAAGTATATTCACGATTTTGGATAGTGAATAATATATTAAAAAAATGTTTTGGGAAAATGATATTTTTAAATAGAATTAAAACAATTAGAGATGTTTTAAATGTATTAAGTATTGAAAACGTAGATTTCAACATTCATTGTTGAAATAGGCGTTTTCAAGGAATAGAAGGAAATGGTAGACTATAACACTGTTGTCATAGTAAATAATTTCCGAAAGGAAATGTTTTATATAGTATTGGGATTTATATATCTATTTTAATTTCAAATCCCTATACTAGTGATTTGGGTTGTCGTAACGATGTTTTACGTAGCATTCGTTTTGACCCAAATAAATGTGTTTAAGAAGGATGTTTTCCTTAAGGATGAAATATCTACTTAATTGTGATTTAAGTATATCGAATATTTTTCAAATGTTGAAAATAAATAGATTTGTGAATTACTTATTATTAAATAAGCATGGAAATGTTTTTCCAATATGAAATGAAACGTTTTTGAGAATTTATCTTTGTAAAGATAAATTGAAAATGAATATTAGAAATCGATTTGAAAATCGTATATTCATAGATATTTTTGAAATATAATTTCACTATGGAATTTATAAACAAAAGGGGAAATTTGTTTAAAAATAAACGTTGATTTATTTATGATGTGTGGAAATAATATATCTTATAAAGATATTTTGAAAATAAATAACTTGGAAAATTATTTGGAATCTGATGATGTTGTGTATGCCTATTGATAGTTAAATAACTGACTATCAATATTTACCTTTAAATAGGTATTTGTTGTGATTTGCTTGAATTTGAATGCTACACTCATTTTTAAAATAAGCGCCCACTATTCGGGTTAGCCGGGAAAGGACCTTGGGGTCGTATAACCCATTTCGAATAGTGATACGTCATTATGGATTGCATTTGATGACCGGTGTTGAAGACTGGATATTTATGAAAACGGAAGGATTATCGTCGAATGTTTCTACATCGGCTGATCTCCGATATAGAAATTTATTACCCTTTGTGATGGGAAGTCCGATCGTAATTAATGAATACCCGGATTGCAAGGGCTTCTTTGGAAGTGCCTTCGATTCCGTTCGATTCCGGAACAGACTTGTATGGATGTGTGTATGACGTTACAATTTGAGATGTAAAGCTGATTTCTATCAAATATATTTCCGTTGGTGGCGGAGAATTTATTCTCTTAGCTTAACACCCTTAGAGGTTATATAGTTGATGGTTACTAGTGATACACTCCCAATTTGGTAATGTGGCATACGAAGTGCTATTGAGCATTTGTTTAACAAAGCGCAGCTTTTATATAAAGCGTGGCTTTGTGGACGAGACTTCATCGGACCTCACACCCCGGAAATGGTCAAAACAGGAAGGATGCAGCAAGGTTCTAGGGAGTAGCGCCCCTTAGTGTATGTCATTTCCTTCTGGATAGAGGTGGTATCATGGTATGGAGCCTAGATATTTAACTTATGTTGTGCTGCAAATTTATTTCTTTGTGGTTGTTGGAATCGAGGATCCTCGGGATGAAAGGTTGTTACAACCGGGGAATGGCATACGCGTGTCAGTAGTTACCCACTTTTGCAGAGGTAACCCGGCCTTGTGTTGGCAGAGATCCGGTTAGGTTCTCGGGGCGTCTTTCCAGAGGCGTTTCCATGTGGCAATGGGAAGTTCCTTGGCCTGACCATTTGTTGGAAATCCAAAGAAACAATACGACCCTTGTACGGTTTTAGTTGTATAACCTGCCATGGAATGTGGCGGTAACCTGCTATTGAACATGGTAGCTATAGTAGGCCTACGATAATGGTCGTATGTTGGATAAGATTTATATTCTACTTTCAAAATGTTTTCTACACTATGCACTAGTAATAATATCAAATGTTCCTTTTTAATGCGTATCAAGCATCTTTGATTATCATAAGGAGAAATCTCCTCCGATTCTGCGTTTGCATTGTGTGTGTGTGCGGGAGGCCTTATGGTAGTCTCATTTTCTAAAAAGCATTGCGAATCTATTTTAAAATTACCCCGTTATTTGTTTTAAAGATAAATAAATGTTTTAAGTTCTCACACCAGTCACATGACTGACCTGGAGTCTATTATTTTCCTTCCTAAACTCTGGGTGCCCACCAATTTCCACATGGGCAGTCTAGAGTTAAGGTTATCAGGATATTCTGGAATTCAGGAGTTGCTACAGAAATCTGGAGGCGAGCTGGATGGCGTAGCATATTACTAAGTATATATTATTATTTTCCGCTGTTGTTGTTGTAAACTCTGATAATGAATGTAATGTGATGTAATGTATAAAATGTACAGTTCTTTTGTTTTAATGATTATTCAATTATATATTATATGTTGTTCCACTGCAATTGTGAGATTCTGATATTGTTCTGTTGCTTCTTCTTTCTTTCTTCTTCTATTTCTTTCTTCTTCTTAAACCCTAAGAATTCGGTTTTCCGGCATTCGATTTCTCGGCAGTTGATACATTGGGACGTATTGATGTCGGTTTTCGGAAGTCGAAGAATCGGGTCCTTACAAAGTGGTATCAAAGCATATGGTTAAGCGACTACCATGGCTCTGTTGGGTGTTACTCATTAGAGATAGAGTCAGCAGTACTCTAGAATGAGTTTGAGTGTAATAATAGATATGAGCGCGTATTTGTTAGTGAATATGAAATTGTTTTGTATTGTGTTGACTTATCGGTTGATTGTTTATAGATTCTGGTCGGTGCAGTCTAGCTAACCGTGTTGATAGGAGTTTCTAAACTCTTAAACAAGATAAACTGACACAGTATTGTTTTTAAAAATAGGTAAATGAAATAATTTTACCCAAAACTATTTTTGTATATAAAAGAAATGATTTTCTGTAAATTATTACAGTATATGGATGCATGGTTGTTAGGAATTGATAATATTTATTATTATCATTGAAATTGAATAAGAAATTGGAATCGTAACTCCAAAGTTAAGAAATAAATTCACATACAAATGAAATTTAAGAATGTAAATTATATGTGACTTATAATTGGAAATAGAATTCCAGAGAAGTTTTTGGAAATGTTTTTGAAAGAATTTGGAAATTTTAGAAATTAAGTTCCTTTTTGATTTGAAAATAAATTTAAAAGGTTTTTGGAAAAATGTTTTGGAAGGATAAAAGCTCTAAACTCTTTTCGGTAGCTATAAAATGATTCCGATGGTGATCGCGATATCATCGGTGTTCATTTTCGGGTTTCCAAAAGAGGAATTGCTGCCAAATTGTTTTAAATGAAAGTTGTTTGGAAAATTTGGGTTGGTTTTGAAAATTCAAAGGATAATTTGAATTGTTTTCAATAAGGTTTTGGAAGATAGAAAAGACTCTGGAATCCTATTTAAAATATTTATGGGAATAATAAATGAGTTGATAACTTATACAATTTGAATTTTGATAGGATAAATTTAACTTAAAGGATGGAGTTAAATTAAAGTAAGTATAAGTGAATCAATTAAATGAAGTAAATTTGAAGAAAGGTCTAAGGAGGCTAAGTGAAATGATCACTTAAAGAAAATTTATTAAGTTGAAAATAAATTTAGGGTAATTAAAATAAATTGGAATTGAGTATTGAATTATGGAAGTAAATTGTGAATGAATAAACAAATTTGCAATTGCAAGTAAATAGAAAAAAGAGATTGAATGTTGAAATTCATTTCGAATTTGTAAGCAATAGAATTGAATTGAATAATTATAAATGAAAGATGAATAAAAATTCATATGGAATTTGAAATCCAGTTTAAATATAAGTGGTTATAAACCAAAATAGTGAATTGAAAATAAATTTTGGGAATGAACAAAAAAATAAAAACTGGAATTGAAATTGAATGTTGAAAACAAATTTGAATAGAATAGGAATTTGTAATGAATTAGTAATTGGAACTAATTTAAAATAGTGCAGTTGTGAATGAAAGATAGTTGATGAAATTCAATATTCAGAAGTTTAAATCCAAATTAAATTGAAATGGAATTGAATTCAAATGAAATTGAAATGTAAAATTGAATGAAAATAAATATGTAACTTCAATAGTGAAGTAAAAATGTATAAGAAGCATATATTGAAAATTTTGTAATAAAATGTGCAAAATGATATTTGAATATTGTAATTGGATATTATGGCTAGCAGGATATACAGGTGTATTAAAGGAAATAGAATTGAAATTTTTATTTTGAAGATAAATTTGAATTGCTCGACAAAAAGGTATGTATTTGAATTTCAATATGAAATTTGATGATTTTCTTGTCCAGCCGCTTGGCTTTTTCTTTTCTTTTTGAAATTAGGGGCCCAATGTGGCATTTTGTAGTTGTACCGAGCTAGCCACGCAAAGGAGACGCTGGCGAAATTTTTCGAAAATTTAGGTTAGAAAAAAATTTGAGAAAATTTTGAAAGTTCGAAATTTGAATTTAAATTGTTAGAAAAACAATGTTGTTTGAAACTTATAATTGAAGTTGGAAAGCTAGTTGAGATGATGATGGATCTTTAATAAAAAGATTTGTTTTGTTAAGTTGATAAAACTATTTGGATTGTCAAAAATAATAAACGGGTTAAGAATCGTTCTTCCTAACTTGAAATTTCGGGACGAAATTCTTTTAAGGGGGGAAGGTTGTAACGAACCAGGATTTTGAACAATTTAAATTGAAAATATTTAATTAATTTTAAATATTTGAATGATGGTTTGACTTGAATTTCAAATTATCAGAAAGAATTTAGCGATTAAATTATAAAATTTAATCTATTGAAAGTTGAATAAAAATTTGAATCTTCAATTTTAAGCCTGTTAAAAATAATTTGAAGGCTTGTAAAATTTATATTGATAATACTGAAAATAATAAAAGTGATAGAATCAAATTTAAAGATGTTTGTTCAGTTTTAATAATATATCATTTGAATTGCTCAAAAATAGCCTTCCGAGGCACAGTCTCGGATTTCGACGAAACCAGTTCTATTGGATCCGTAATATTGTATTATTACCGGATTTCAATTTTCGTAGTATTTGGAGTTGTTGAGTGAGCGTACGATATATAACGCGGTTGAATTTTTTTTTGAGACGATTTGGATTTAAATAATATACCATTCAACTCACAGTCGAAATAGTTTCACATCAGAATTTTTAAAGCTTTCTTTTCGTGGTAGCAGTGGCAATCATGTGATACGTACCTCCCTTTCGTATCACGCTTTTCTTTTTTCATACTTCGCAGCCGAACAAAGGAAAGAAGAAGAAAGATAATGTCGACCTCGTTCCTCCTCCTTTCAATCCTCATCTTCTTTGATAATAAACAAATATAACCGGTCAAGTATCATATTTCCCCTTTCAGTTTAAAAAATCGCAAAATCCTTCATCCTTTTCGAAATGAAATCGAAAAAAAACAAATAAAGGGGGTCGCTAACTTCATTCAATTCAGTTCCATTTGAGCCCTAACCCCTAATTCATTTCTAAATCGATCGACAATTCAAAAATAATTATATGTCACGAGGTCAGGTTTCGCGATATGGAGTGGGGATTTCATCGTCGACCACGATGAGGGCATGGCGAACGAGGGTCGCAGGCGAGATTGGTGGGGGAGATCGTTCGCGAATGGCGACATGGAGGAGAGTAGATCGAAGAAAACGCGATGGTCTCAGTTGCGCGTGCGTATGGAACTGAGGCGGCTTCTTGAGGGAAGATGCGCGAGCGGAGTTCGCGGTGCAGGCGTCAGATTGGTCCAGTTGATCAAGGTGAGGCGGGTGTGGTCGAGTGCGGTAGGAGTGTAGTAAGGTATCGACCTTGTTTAATTTTGTTTAAATTGATTCAAATAGATTTCTATACACTTATGGGTATTTAAGTTGCAGTGAGTTCTGTTTAAAATAAAAAAATATAGTATAGGAATTTTAAATTGGTAAAGTTTATGAAAAGCATTAGATTTTTGAAATCCATTTAAGAAAAGAGGAAATATAAACATGTCTATTTTGATTTAACTATACCTTCGTAGGTTAATAGGAAAAGTTATGTATATGGAAAAGACTGTGGAAGATAAATAGGAATTTTAAATGTTTAAGTAGTTATATAAAATCAAAACCAATATAGTTATTTTTTTATAAGTGTGTATATACAGTTTCAAAAGAAAGTATTTTGTCAAAAAGATAATTTGTTTAAAAAAATTTAAATTTTGGGTTAGATCAAATCATTAGTAATTAAATTTAGTAAATGGAAAATTTATCGTTCAATTTTTTCGAACATTTATAAATTAATTGTACGAGGTCAAAATTGTGGAGATTAATTTGTTAACAAACTTAAATAATGATTTTTGTTGCTAAAAATATTTATTTAAAGGAAAATTAGTTAAAATAAATTTATTAAAGGGCAATTGAATTGCTTGACTATTCTAATATTAATAAAACCTTATAATATTGTTACAAGGTCTTAAATCATGAAGGGATGACTGGGATGGAAATGGGATTGCAAAATTTAAGCTAAGGTGAGAGCTTCTCACTCGAAAGGGTTTGTTTAAATTTTAAATAGTTAGATTTAAAATTGTTGTGTTGATTGTTTATTTGGATAATATAGTATTATCTATTGTATTGAAACAGACCATATGCGCCGCCTATTAAGCGGATGTTATTTATTAAACCCATATACCGCGATATTCCACCTTGAAGTGGAATTGGTATTATATATGTACTTGGAGTTGATTTCCCGCATTATATAGCGGATGAGACCTTATTGTGCCGCCTATTAAGCGGATAATAATTTATAAATCCCATATACCACGATATTCCGTCTTGAAACGGGATTGGTATTGTGCTAATGTCTGTGGATGCAGGGAAACAGGTTGGAGGGATCCAACTGGATTCCTTAAATAGATTGAATTTGTTTTCGATGTCGTGTGTTTATAATCCCTATGTGATTATCTTTATGATTGAAATTGTTGAAGGCTAAAATTTAGTCGAATAAAATTGTGGTATCGTTATATACCGGAAATAAATAAAAATTGATTTTTGGAAATAAATAGTAGATTAAAATGAATGGTTTAAATTGGGATTTTTGGAATTATTATAAACGATTTATATAAAAGATTTATAAAATTGATATTTATAAATTAAAATATTGGGATTTTAAACAAGTTTTTATAAGCGTCAAAATGAATTATAAATAAATTCATAAGTGAATGAAATTTATAAATTGTGAAGTTATAAAAGGAAATGATTTTTGTAAAATAAGAGAATTATAAATAATTTACTTATAAATTGGGTTTTAGCATTAAAATGAAATATAAATAGAATTTGTTAAGTAAGGGATTTTATAAGTTGAAGTTTTTATAAAATTATAGATGTGAATTTATAAACGTTATTTTATAAATCCGAAATCAATTGAGTTCGATAGATTAAACATAGAAGTTTATTAAAGGAGATGTGTCCACGATTTTGGACAGTGGATAACCTTTTAAATAGAATGTGTAGAAAATGTTGAATTTGGATTAACGAAGTATATTCACGATTTTGGATAGTGAATAATATATTAAAGAAATGTTTTGGGAAAATGACATTTGAAACGGAATTAAAACGATTAGAGATGTTTTAAATGTATTAAGTATTGAAAACATAGATTTCAACATTCATTGTTGAAATAGGCGTTTTCAAGGAATAGAAGGAAATGGTAGACTATAACACTGTTGTTATAGTAAATGATTTCCGAAAGAAAATGTTTTATATGGTATTAGGATTTATATATCGATTTTAATTTCGAATCCCTATACTAGTGATTTGGGTTGTCGTAACGATGTTTTACGCGGCATTCGTTTTGACCCAAATAAATGTGTGTAAGAAGGATGTTTTCCTTAAGAATGAAATATCTACTTATTTGTGATTTAAGTATATCGAATATTTTTCAAATGTTAAAAATAAATAGATTTGTGAATTACTTATTATTAAATAAGTATGGAAATGTTTTCCAATATGAAATGAAACGTTTTTGAGAATTTATCTTTGTAAAGATAAATTGAAAATGAATATTAGAAATCGATTTGAAAATCGTATATTCATAGATATTTTTGAAATATAATTTCACTATGGAATTTATAAACAAAAGGGGGAATTTGTTTAAAAATAAACGTTGACATATTTATAAAGTGTGGAAATAATATATCTTATAAAGGTACTTTGAAAATAAATAATTTGGAAAATTATTTGGAATCTGATGATGTTGTGTATGCCTATTGATAGTTAAATAACCGACTACCAATATTTACCTTTAAATAGGTATTTGTTGTGATTTGCTTGAATTTGAATGCTACACTCATTTTTAAAATAAGCGCTCACTATTCGGGTTAGCCGGGAAAGGACCTTGGGGTCGTATAACCCATTCCGAATAGTGATACGTCGTTATGGATTGCATTTGATGACCGGTGTTGAAGACCGGATATTTATGAAAACGGAAGGATTGTCGTTGAATGTTTTTGCATCGGCTGATCTCCGATATAGAAATTTATTACCCTTTGTGATGGGAAGTCCGATCGTAATTAGTGAATATCCGGATTGCAAAGGCTTCTTTGGAAGTGCCTTCGGTTCCGTTCGATCCCGGAACGGACTTGTATGGATGTGTGTCTGACGTTACAATTTGAGATGTAAAGCTGATTTCTATCAAATATATTTCCATTGGTGGCGGAGAATTTATTCTCTTAGCTTAACACCCTTAGAGGTTATATAGTTAATGGTAATGTGGCATACAAAGTGTTGTTGAGCATTTGTTGAACAAAGCGCGGCTTTTATATAAAGCGTGGCTTTGTTGACGAGACTTCGTCGGACCTCACACCCCGGAAATGGTCAAAACAGGAAGGATGCATCAAGGTTCTAGGGAGTAGCGCCCCTTAGTGTATGTCATTTCCTTCTGGATAGAGATGGTATCATGGTATGGAGCCCAGATATTTAACCGATGTTGTGCTGCAAATTTATTTCTTTGTGGTTGTTGGAATCGACCGGGGAATGGCATACGCGTGTCAGTAGTTACCCACTTTTGCTGAGGTAACCCGGTCTTGTGTTGGCAGAGATCCGATTAGGTTCTCGGGGCGTCTTTCCAGAGGCGTTTCCATGTGGCAATGGGAAGTTCCTTCGCCTGACCATTTGTTGGAAATCCAAAGAAACAATACGACCCTTGTACGGTTTTAGTTGTATAACCTGCCATGGAATGTGGCGGTAACCTGCGATTGAACATGGTAGCTATAGTAGGCGTACGATAATGGTCGTATGTTGGCTAACATTTATATTCTACTTTCGAAATGTTTTCTACAATACGCACAAGTAATAATATCAAATGTTTCTTTTTAATGCGTATCAAGCATTTTGACTATCATAAGGAGAAATCTCCTCCGTTTCTGCGTTTGCATTGTGTGTGTGCGGGAGGCCTTATGCTAGTCTTATTTTCTAAAAAGCATTGCGAATCTATTTTAAAATTATCATGTTCTTTGTTTTAAAGATAAATAACTGTATTAAGTTCTCACTCCAGTCACATGACTGACCTGGAGTTCATTGTTTCCCTTCCTAAACTCTGGGTGCCCACCAATTTCCACACGGGCAGTCTAGAGTTAAGGTTATCAGGATATTCTGGAATTCAGGAGTTGCTACAGAAATCTGGAGGCGAGCTGGATGGCGTAGCATATTACTAAGTATATAGTATTTTTTTTTCCACTGTTGTTGTTGTAAACTCTGGTAATGAATGTAATGTGATGTAATGTATAAAATGTACAGTTCTTTTGTTTTAATGATTATTCATTTATATATTATATGTTGTTCCACTGCGATTGTGAGATTCTGATATTGTTCTATTGCTTCTTCTTTCTTTCTTCTTCTACTTCTTCCTTCTTCTTAAACCCTAAGAATTCGGTTTTTCGGCATTCGATTTCTCGGCAGTTGATACAGTGGACATATTGATGTCGGTTTTCAAAAGTCGAAGAATCGGGTCCTTACTCTGCTGCTCAGGCGTGTGATGTCCTCTTCGGCTGCTGAGGCAAAATCATGTTCTGCTGCTCGGGTCCTTGTTCGGCTGCTCAAGGGTTGTATAGACCTGTTCCTCCGGGTTAAGTGAGGGTTATTATTTTAGTGAAATTCGAAAAGGAGTCTTGGACTGGACATAAGACGAAGCTCCGAACTAGTATAAAAATCTAGTGTTATTTTTATTATACTGCTTTTATATTCAGCACTATTTACTGTATTGCTATCATCACTATACTCCGTATTATCATATATCTATATCACACGATCCATATCACACTTTTATTTAGTATCAGAGCAAGGTCATCATATAACCGTAATATAGTTATCTATAATCTAATAATATGGAAACTAATACTAGCACTAGCATTAACACTAGCTTCATTGAAGGACAATCCACTACACGTCCACCACTACCTAATGGTATGAATTATAACTATTAGGACACACGAATGAGAATATATATGTAAGCAAATGGTTTTGATTCATGGAATATAACTTAGACAGAATATATTATTCCTACTGAAGAGTATTCTACTTGATCAAATACACAGAAACTAGATGCCATAGCAAATGCAAAAGCCATGAATATGTTATTTTGTGCCTTAGATAAAAATGAGTTTAACAGTGTTAGCATGTGCAATATTGCATATGAAATATGACGTACACTCAAAGTTACACACGAAGGAACTAATAAGGTCAAACAAAGCAAAATATACATGCTCAAAAGTCTGTTTCAAAACTTTAGAATGAAAGGAAATGAATCTATAAATGATATGTATTCAAGATTTCAGCATATCTACCATTCATTTGTAGGACTAGGAGAAAAATATTCAGATTTTGATATTTTATTCAAAATCCTTAACTCTTTAACGGAAGAATGGGAAAAAAAATTCTTGCTATTGAAGAAGCGAAGGATATTTTTAAAATAACTCCGGAAGAGTTAAGAGAAAATCTAATGTCCTATGAAGCGAATTTGCAGGCTAAACGAGTTCAAGTTCAAGATAAAACGAATATAGTATTCTATGCAGAACAAGAAGAATTAGATTTAGACAAAGACGATCTAGCCTTTATTGCCAAAAACTTCAAGAAATTCTTGAAGTATAGAAAAGAAAATAGAAATAATATCAAGAGAGGTTCAAACATCAATAAACCACCATCCTCATCAGTTTTGGAGTGCTTTAACTGTCACAAAAAGGGGCATATATAGAAAGACTGTCCGGATCAAAAGAAAGAATATCGCAATAAAAGAAATACAAAATTAGAAGAAAAGCTTTCTCAGTTACATGGGATGATTCAGATTTTTCTTCTTCTTCTGAAAGTGAGAGTGACATCGATAATGAACAAGCCCACATTTGCGTTATGGCCAAAGATAATGAGGTTAGTGATTTAACTTTTGATGATATGATAGAGATAAACTCAGAATTGTTAGATACTTTAAAAAGTCTCAAAAGAAAATATAAAGAAGCTGTTGAAAATCAAAACAAGGTAGATTTCGAAAGAGATATGCTTAAAGACGAGAAGAAAATATTGGAAGAAGAATTTGAAAAAACTCAAGAACCGCTTTCAAATGTTAATTCTCAACTGATTTTATTGAGTCAAGAAATTGAGACTCAAAAAGAAAAGAATGATATTCTTGTTTCTGAAAATTATGTTTTAAAAACAAATATTAAAATGATAGAACTAGAAAATTCAAGTCTAAAGACCAAACTAGATGGAATCACTAAAAAAATTTCAAATTTCAATAAAGGACGAGAAAATTTATCTAGAATTATTAAAAATTCACAACCTATTAATAATAAAAATGGTTTAGGTTATAAAAAGAAAGTCAAGAATTCATAATCTAGTAATGTTAATTATAATAAAACACTCATATCTTCAACAGGACGAGTTTCAAAAACTATCAATATATGGGTTCCTAAAACTAATAACAAGTTAATAAGGAATAAGTATATTAGATCATTCATGGAAAAAATTCAAAATAATAAGAATTATATCTATGAAAGGGATACTAAACCCACTTGAGTTTGGTTTCCTAAGATCTAACTCTTAGGGTCCTATTAAAAAGGTGGGTACTAATGTTATCTCATATTTTTTGCAGGTCCCACTTAAAAAGAGAAGAAAATGGATATTCGATGGTGGTTGCTCAAAACACATGACATGAGATAAAGATATGCTGACAAACATTACATACTGAGACGGAGGTTCCGTCACTTTTGGAGATGATTCCAAGGGCTATATCATCGGCAAAGACGATTAAGCAATTACGGTACATCTAATTTACCTTTTATTACAAACGTTTTATTGGTTAAAAATCTAAAACATAATCTATTAAGTATAAGTCAATTATGCGGTAAAGGTTTTAAAATATCCTTCTCTGAAAATAAATGTAGTATCTTTGGTCAAAATCAAAATATTATTTTCGAAGAAAATAGAGATAAAAACATTTACGTTTTGAATACGAAAGTTAATCATAACTCAGATATGTGTTTAATAGCCAAAGAAAATGATCCCTGGATATGGCACAAACGATTCTGCATTTCAAAACTATAAACAAAATTTCTACAAATAATCTCGTAGAAGGATTACCAAAGATGAGCTTTAAAATTAATAATATATGTGACACATGTCAATTAGGAAAATTAACTAAATCTTCGTTTAAATCTAAGAAAGTCATTTCGACATTACAACCACTTGAATTACTTCATATGGATTTATTTAGACCTATCCAAGTTCAATCCATAAATTACAATAAAAAAGTATTTGTAACAGTTGATGATTTTTCTACATATACATGGACAATCTTTATGAAAAATAAAAGCGATACTTTTGAAAATTTCAAAACATTTGCTAAAAGAATTCAAAATTTAAAAGGTACTAAAATTAAAAATATCAGACGTGATCACGGAGGTGAGTTCGAAAATGAACTATTTGACAATTATTGTAAAAAGAAAGGAATATTTCATAACTTTTCGTTTCATAAAACTCCACAACAAAATGGAGTTGTAGAACGAAAGAATTAAACTCTGTAAGAATGTGCAAGAACCTTACTAAACGAAAGCATATTACCAAAACAATTTTGGGCAGAAGCTGTTGCAATTGCCTGTTATGTATGAATGTTCGGTTTCTTCATATCATATATATCAATGCTTCTTACTTTTATTCTGTATTCCTTTTTATCGATGACAAATGGGAGAAATATTATGACCAACATTTAGAATGCAGGATATACATCGTCAAAGATTCAGGGGGGTAAGTATTTATATTATATATATACAGTCAAAATCTATATCTTTTTACATGTTGTCATTAATCAAAAAGGGGAAGAAGGTTGAGACTTGGTTTTGATTCATGACACAAAGCTATCACTACGACATACAGATTTGTCGACTGCTACAACAAAAATAGAACATATACAATATAGAGACCAAGACATCAAAATCGGTGCATCAATTATATTATTCTTTTTTTGAGTCTTAGATTAATTTTGTTAAGATCTCTCCTCGTTTAACGTATATATTAGCTTATATATAATCTTAATGATTTATACATATAATCATAGAATATATATATATATACATTCAAAGTTTTTCTTTAAAAAAATCATTTATAATATATATATATATATATATATATATATAATGTGTGAAAAACTGTGCAATTTGCACAGAAATCATCAAGTCAGTCGACTGGCCTTGCAGGTCAGTCGACTAACTTGCAAATTTCTATGCAACATGCACAGATGCACAAATAAACAAATAAAACATTTGAATATTCAGTCGACTGATCCAGAGGTTCAGTTGACTAAATTTCTACAACAGATATTTTTTGAAAAGACACGACTATTTGTGAAGAGTTGCGAACCTCTACGAAAAGATTTGGATGCAACACTTCAACCACAACGCTTCGTCAACAGTCACCGCCTTCTAACATCTATAAATACATACTCTAACTTGATTCCAAATCACCGAATTTTCTTATCTTTCTAATCTAACACTCTTGAATCTACTTGCAACTATACTTTCAAATATTCTGCATTAAAACAATATTATACCTTTCTATTCTTCATAAACTTCAAATATATATATTTATACTTGAAGTGAAGATTATAGAAATGGTGTACTACAAGTGACAAATCCGTGTTATTAGAACACACAAAGTCAAAACAATATTTTGTATTTGTTGAAGTCCTGCTATGCTGCTCAGGCGTGTGAAGTCCTCTTCGGCTGTTGAGGCAAAATCATGTTCTGCTACTCAGGTTCTTGTTCGGCTGCTCAAGGGTTGTATAGACCTGTTCCTCCGGGTTAAGTGAGAATTGTAATTTTAGTGAAATTCCAGAAGGAGTCTGGAACTAAATGTAGGACGGAGCTCCGAACCAGTATAAAAATCTTTGGTGTTATTTTTATTATACTGCTTTTATATTCCGTGCTATTTACTGTATTACTATCATCACTATACTCTGTATTATCATATATCCATATTACACGATCCATAGCACACTTTTCGTCATATGTGATGATTTGTCTATATATGGACGATATGCTAATCTTTGGTTCCAACATTAAAGTTATAGAGACGATAAAGAAAATGTTAATCAACAATTTCGATATAAAAGATTTAGGAGTTGCAAATGTTATTATGGAAATTAAAATAATAGAAAAATATAATTGAATTGGATTAAATCAGTCACGCTGTAGAAGATGTGATTGGAAAATTCCAAAATTATGGAATCAAAGGGGTAAGAACACCTTTTAATCCATCGGAAGTACTGCACAAAAACACTAATGAGAGTGTAATGCAAGTGAAATACTCTTGTGTAATAGGATGTTTAATATATCTTATAAATTGCATAAGATCAAATATTGTGTATGCAGTAAGTCGACTAAACAGACATACAAGTTACCTAGGTAAGGAAACATGAAAGCGCTAATGAGAGTGTTGAGATATTTAAAGCATACCATAAAATTTTCGTTACATTATGCAATGTATTCTGCCGTCTTAGAAGGATATGGTGACACAAACTGGATTTCGGATTCAGACGAATCTAAATCAACAAGTGGTTATGTCTTTACCCTCGCCAGAGCAGCAGTATCATGGAAATCTACTAAACAAACATGAATAACTCGATCCACTATGGAATCTAAGTTCACCGCATTACATAAAGCATTTGAAAAAACATAACAACTTCGTCAATTTTTAGAGGATATTCCATTTTGATCCAAACCTTTAACGATTATATGTGTTCATTGCGATAATCTATCAGCACTAAGTAAAGCACAAAACTGTATCTAATGAAAAATCACGACACATTCGTCGACATCGTAACACAATTAGGCAGTTACTCCCAAATGGTACTATTTCCATTGATTATATATGAACTAATGATAACCTAACGGATCCATTTACTAAATATTTATCAAGAGAAAAAATTGACTGCACACTGAGGGTAATGAGTTTAAATGGCTAAATCGAAAAAAGTTACCTCATATGAAAACATATCCTAGCGACTGAAGATCCCATGGACTAGGATCAACATGCAAATCAGTTCCGAGTAATTCAAGAAGTTATGCATTTGTTCGAACTTAGTCCTACTCCATTCCTCTGGTGCACAATAAAATGCGTACCTGCAGAAGTATTAAAAAGGTTAATTTTTGTTTTTAATAACGTCCGTATCTTGAAAACGTCAAGTGGAGTATAAGTAGGATACTCTTTATGGAAGTGTGAGCTGAGTCGGTTCCATGAGAATTTTAAGGCTTAAATTCTCTTAAATTCTCTTACGCACATGTGGTTTTTATTTTTCATAAAATTTTGATTTTTGAAGAAAAGCTATGTGTTGGAAATAAATTAATTTTAGAGAATTAGAAGGTTAATTTGTTAAAAATATAAATTATAGAAATTTACTTTAACGTATCTTTAAAGAATTAAGCATAAACTTGAAAATAGTTATAATCAATGAGAGATTATCAAATTTCTATACAATACAGTTATTTAATAGATGTACACTCTACTCTTAGTGCGTGTTTTGGGAACCATGTAGCAGGGAACTCTGTACATTCTCCACATGAATCATGATAATTTCATGAGAAACAATAAAATTTCTGAAATTCTATATCATGATTATCACCAAAGTATGTTCAAAAAAAATGTGCATGTCATGAAACCATATTTTAGTTCATATGCATTTCTTATTGTTTTTCAACGATGGAAAACTATAAAATATGCACTAAAATCCAAACCAAGTGCAAAATGTTTACATAGACTTAAAATGATCGGGAACAAAAAAAAATAAGCTAAGTTTGAAGTATTTAAATTGTTAAATAATATCAATATAATCGAAAGCAATAAATGAAAATAATAAATAACAAGTGGAAAAGTTGTAAATTATTTTTAGACAAGGGTATTATTGGGAATATGCTACAAAAAGCAATCAGCATTTCAAAAAAGCGAAAAATATGGCTGAATCATTTTAGTGAATGGAAGTGATCAATCAAAATCACTTTTCTAAAACAAACAGTTTGTATACTGCTGATCACTTATTCAATCGGCATTCAAACTTTTTTCACCCAATCAAACGAAGTCGCAATTTCTTATGTAAAACCTAAAGTTCAATAGTTTTTTTTTATTGAACCTAAGTTTTGGTTTGGTTTTATTTCGGTCGCTACTAAACCGAAACGAAACAACTAGAATCTCGGTGTTTCGGTCGAAACCACAAACTTTAATATCGAGTTTGAATTTCAAATTCAAAAGGTGAAAAGGTACACATAAAAATAAAGCAAGAATCGGGATTCTTAGTTGAGAAAACATTGCATCAAAATTATTCGAAGCTGTCAATTTTAAAATGGATGGTGGATATTTGCTTTTTTATAATTTATAATTAGTTAAATCAATTGGTTCAATCCCATAATGATTTTAGAATAATATCAATACTCATTTTGATAAGTTTTCTCTTATATGAATAAGACCTGATTAAGCTTATTGTTTTATAGTTGATGATTCATGTTATCTTTGATTGGATGGTGCCATAGTTATGAAAGATGCGCTACAGCGGATGCCATAGCACAAGGTGCGGCGTTTGCACCTTTCTTTCACATGGCGCGACGCACATGAAAATGCACGGCGAATGGAGCTTACGGCAAATAGCGTAGGCTGCAAAACAGTGTGCCTTTTTGTAATTTTATTATTATTTTTACTTCTTTTTTATTTATTTTATAATTTTCACAATCCAAACTAATCTCCCACAATAGAAGAATGTATTATATAATTTTTTATACAGTGATACGATTATACTTCGAACTAATCTTCTAAAAATTTGGAACGATGGATAATTGGTATCAAGACCTGCAATTTCAAACCAAACCGATCCAAACATGACTTGAATTCGAAGGATCCTAGATTATGTCTAGTTGATGAAAAATAACATGAAGAACTGATTCGACTCGAAAGATTAGACAAAGAGCAAGAAAGTATACATATTTTTAGTATTTACCCAATTGGAGCCAAACCGATCCGATCCAATCCAATCCGAATCAAACCTCGGGTCATGTTAAAGATTTAAAATATACTGGTTAGACTCGACAAAACCCAACTTTAAAAAATCGAGACATGCGGAATGGGGTCCGATACTACCCGGTGGATCTAATTACCATCGTTGCGCAGAACAAATAATCTCGTCGCATTCTCCAAATTAATTTTAAATGAACTTCGAACTATTTGTTCTAATTACCGTTGCACTGAACAAATAGTCCCGAATGGATGTTTTTTACTCTTCAGTGAACTTCGAACTGTCTGTCCCTATGATGGTTGCCGAATGAATTTTTAATCGACATGAGACAGACAAGGAATCTTATAAATCCGATAATGCAGATATTGACCTAGAAAATATGATAGCTGAATCAAATTTAGATTTCTAGTCGATCGGTAATATATACTATTATCTTAGGTTTTAGTTTTAAAGACTATACTTGAAATTCTATGCTTATGACATTATATTTGATTATAATTTTTGCAAACTGTCAAAAAATCTTTATAACATATGTTAAATATGAATTGCAGTGGACTTTTTAAATTAATTATTATATATATTAAATTTATAAAAAATTTCAAAACATGCACAATAAATTAAAAAACACGCGTCATACGCCATGCGCCATTAATAACCATGGATGGTGTTTTGGGTGTGTATAAAATCAAATGGATGATAGCATTATTAAGCTTAAAATATGTCACCAAGCTCTATACATCTTCATATTGGATTCTACATTGAAAGTTTCATCTAGCAAGCTATTCATTTTGACACTTAAAAATCAATTTGGTTACTTCAAACAGATTTCCACTATATATTAAAGTCAAGTGCATTATTATACCGTAAATTACAGAGATTGGTTGATATTATAATGGAGAAACAATCTCCCAGGCTGTTGATGAGTGAGAGTATATCCATATTCATTCTTAGATGCTCCCTCTACCTAACCAATCGATATAAACATGTTTTGTATAAATAACATCTTTAATCAACGCTAATTGTAAGAATATATATTTTGCTCTAATGGGGAACAAACAATACATAGTGATCTTGTTTGATGTTGGTTATTTCATCATACAGCTTTCATCCACTTTGATTTTAATAGAGTAAGGGCTACCCTGTTTGAATAATGGCCAATTACAATTTCGTACCGCAACCCTTATAGCTCAGTGGTAGAGCGCCAGTCTTGTAAACTGGAGGTCCATAGTTCAATCTGGCGTGAGGGCAAAAATCTTCTCTTTATTACTCTTCTCAATTCTTAACTGACCAAAAAGGCAGTATAACGAGAATGTTGCGGCTGGTGGTCCCTCTCAAATAGACGATATTTTTTTGCGCCGAATTGAAGAAATGAATTGGAATAGGGTTTCCGTCAAAGAAAGAAGAAGGTATTTTTACATAAACGCCCACCGTTTGCTTCCGTGATTTTATATTCTGGGGTTTTGAAGGAAAAGTAGGCGACAGAGCCTGCATTCTTCTGTTTCTTCCATGACTGTAACCTGGGGCAACTACAGCCTTTACTTGAGGGATCAAAATTTGAGTGTGCTAGTTTCAATATACATTTTGAGGAAAATTTGCTTTCTATCTACTTAATTAATAAAATAATAAATAGCACTTTTGTATGAATTGTTTTATAGGAGTCGTCTGCTCCTTCTAAACATTGAGCTTTTGATAAAAACGAAAACATTTTTACAGTTATAATATATGTAAGTATAAAAGTGAATATGCTTTTGTGTTTTTCTATTTACTTTCACAATATGCGATATGTTCCATCTCATGCTCCAACACTTATATATAAAGGAGCCTATGTAATTGAATCAATCAATCTTCTGTAACTGATATCAGTATGAATAACATTTTCTTCTCTTTTCTAATGGCTTCTTATCTTCTTTTTAGTTTATAACACGTTATCAGCACGATCTCTAAATAAAAGGAAAATTTCAGATCTCATTATAAATCTTCAAAGCGGTAAGCTATTTCTGATCTGATTAATCAAATCTTTCGGATCTCATTCTATTAATTTATTTCTTTTAGATCTCATTGTATCATTGATCTAATTATTTAGATTTGATTCTATTTGTACATCTTATTTTTTGTCCCTGTATTTTAGATCTCGTTTTGTTGCAGATCTTATATATATTTTTCTTCTAATTTTTCAGATCTCTTGTGGATCTTAATATCATGTTCAAATAATATATTTTTTATATCTATAGATTTTAATCATCGGATCTCTTATTAACTTTTATTAATGTATATCCCTTTTGTGATAATTTTGAATTTGATCTGAAACTAAAATTGTTCTCTCTCTGATGGCTTCTGATTTCTTTATTTTATAACACTTACTTCTATTTTTTTGTTTTCTTAGAAATAAGTTAATATTATTCAATTTTTTCACAAGTAAGAAGACAAACTAATCAATGTATCTAACCCGTTCCTGTCCGTTCCAGGCCGACTGAGTATAAGTCAGCTCGCAAAACAATCACGGCTTAATCGTCTAAGTTTTTATGTATGATGATAATCTGAATCTAACCCTGACCCGTGTCAGATCTTCTACTCAACTGCAGGTCTAAGCCTTCTGTTGATGGAGCCCCCATGCCCAGCAACCGTAGGATCAGCTCATCAGTCAAGACAAGGCGCAAGCCTAGCTCGATCCATCTCTCATTGGTCGATCGACTCTTTCCGACCCATTTACAACCCATCTATAGACCAACCCGCTTACTCAACCATCTCTCTCTCTCTCACAGCTATCTTCCAGTCAGCATAGCTTGAGACTATTTGAATTAGCGTTGAGTTAATAAGCTTTTAAAACTGAAATTCTAAGTGGTTTAAATTTTGAAATAGTCGATTGAATCGACGCGTTAAAATAGCGGTTCGGGGCACAATCTCGGATTCGACGAAACCAGTTCCATTGGATCCATAATAGTGTATTATTATCGGATTTCAAACTTTATTGCGTTTGAAGTTACTATTTGATCATACGCGATAGAAACGCGTTGAAATTTATATTGGAGATTTAATATTTTAATTGGATTCAAAAAGGTATCTTCTCCATATAATCGAATTAGGCTTTGAAACTTGTTCCATTTCGGTCAGGATAGGGGTATAACATTAGAAACGGTATGCGACACGTCTCGATTGGGGTTCGTCATAAAATATCTAGATATTTTGATCATTTAAATAATATATTTGTACACATCCCATTTCACTCAATCAGCCGGCTTACCTAATCAAACCCCTACGCGTTGACTTTAACCTTCCCATTTTCATTTAAATGCAGAAAAAAAGAAAAATAAAATTGAGAATCAGCTCGATATAATTAAAAAAAAGAGGGGGCATACGATCGATCGCGTACATCGCTATCGAATTCTCGGCTTCAAATAGAGGCGGCGGCTCACCTGAGGGTCAGGGGGTCGTGGGTGCTAGCGATGGGAGCAGCAGTGTCGCGTTCAACTGTGGCTGGGTGAAGTCGTGATGGAATGGTAAGAGCTCGATGGAGTGGGCGCTGCACTCGGCGACGATGGCAGTGAAGGGGGATCCGCCTCCGTTCGAGTAGCTGGGTCGCATATTGTTCTCGCACATATGCGCGTGTGTTCAGGTGAGGGGTGGCGCGCGTGGTGGCAGCATGGTGGTGGTCGCGTGAAGTTTTATGGAGGAACGACATGGGATGGCTGAAGTTCTGCCGCTCAAAATTTACAGAGGAGGAGCGGGAATATGATTTTGGGAAGAATTAATTTGCGAATGAAGAACCTAGTAAATGAAATTATCAAAAGATTATGCTGTCTCTCCAAAAACTATGTCGACATCAGGTATAAAGTGATTAGTTTTAATTAACATGTGGTTAGTTAATTATAAATTTTGTTAGCTTATGAAAATTCGTAAATTTTTCATGCGAGGTCCAAATTAATTTAACGTGCTACGTTGGATCGTTGAGACAAACATTAGGCAATGGAATAAGTTTAGAATTGGAAAAATTAATGAATTCAAAGATCAAGGTGAGTAAATCTCACTCATTTGGATTACTGCTTTTAATTTTAAATGTTAAAAAGAATTAATTATGAGATGATTGACGAAATTAAAAATTATTATCAGTTGGATGTTATTTTATACAGTAGTATATATATTAGTAGTTGAATATATTCTTACCGTTGGAGTGTATGAGATACTATGAACCCCGCATAATAGCGGATGATCCTATATTGCTGCGATATCTCGGCTCGAAGCGGGATTGGTATTTTATGTTATATAAAATCTGTGAATGCAGGAAAACAGGTTGGAGGGATCCAATTGGATGCCTCAAATATATTGATTGTTTTTCATATATAGTGATATATGATGAAATTGGATAATCTGTTATGGATGGTTGTGTGATTTAATTGATTGGATGTTATAGTAGCACCAGCCCTAATTTTGGTATTATAAATACCATAAATAATATTTTTGAATTAAAAAGGAATTCGAAGGCGATTTTGAAAGTGAAATATTTATATTGAATTTTGGATTAATTAAAAAGGAACAGATTTGGATAAAATAAATGATTTGACTTAAAATTTGTACTTAACTATTTCATGTTATATTTTAAATAGAGATTTTGAAATATTGTATAGAAGGATTTTTAAATAATAAATCTTAAGTGATATTTGTTCAAAGGTAAAAAGGGTTTTAAAAATCGATATTTCAATAGATTGAGAAATAAGGGAAGTTTATAAAGGGCTATATTTCTAAATGGAATTGTTAATACAAACCTGTTATTAATGGAGAAAAAAGCTGGAAATGAGCGTATGAATTTATAAATGATGTTTATAAATAAAATGAAATGATTATCTTTTGGTAAAAGGGAAACATAAATTCACAGGTTGAATTTATAATGAGAGGTGAGAATCAGTTATTGAAAGAAATAGCGGATTCTATTTTTGAAATGTGAGAATGGTTATAAAAGTTGAAAATGTAATCGATTTACAATAAATCGAGAGGGATTTATAGATTAAAATTGGTTATATTGGAATTTTAAATATATTTTTTCATTTAGAAGTTACGTTTTGTTTTAAAAAGGGAATTTTTATTTATTAAACTATGTAATTTAAATTTTTTTAGTATTTAAATATTTCCTAAAACTGTTTATTTAAATATTTAATATTAGTTGAAAAGAATTTAAATTTTTATAATAAGCTTTGTAAATAAATCGGTTTTATTTAAAAAGGAATTGGGAATGAGCTATCGATGTTCATTTAAAGGTGTTTGATATTTTAAATAATTACTTAAATATGTTTTAAAAATAAATTATTCTTTAAAAATACTTTTTATTTTATATATAGGATTTAAAGGTAAGTGTTGGAATATATTTATAAATCTTTTTGAGATTTGTAAACCAGATTTATTGTATGGGTGGAATTTGACAAGAGAAATCTTATAAAGGAATTCTGAAAAATTAGGGGAATTTCTAAAATGCTAGATACAGGAACTTCGAAAGTGTATCTGAATTCATAAAAAGAAGTTAAAGATTTATAGTTGGATCATAATTAAGTATAAACGAGTTTGTTGGAAATTATAGAAAGGGATTAATTAAGTTTCGGAGATTTATGAGATAAGTTATGAAATATTTCCTAAGTTTGATATAAAAATGATCTTTGAAAATATGTTTATAAGTATTTTCTGAAAAGAGGTTTTTGGAAATATTTTAAGTGTGGAACGAATGGTATAGAAATATTTTTCTAAGTGTTATAAATTAAATTCGAAAATATCTCTAAGTGTCGTTATGGGTTGAAATATCATGTTATGGATTTAAGAAATTGAAATGGTTTTCTAATATTGAATTGAAAGAGATTTGAATATATATATATATATATATATATATATTAGTAAAGATATTTTGAAATAAATGTTTTGAAAATTTATAATATGGCCTAGTGACTACTTTGGCGTGTAATTTGGTAGTTAAATAACTGACTATCAAATCTGACCAAATTCGTTAATCGTTTCGAAGAGACTGAGATCAGATTTAATTATCCAAAAACCACTTCGATTCGATTTGAGCGTTGTGAATTGTGATATCATAATGATAATAAAGATGGTGGTCTTTGAACAGAATAGTTTGTCCAGACCCAGGGCAACTTATAGGGATAAATGCTATCATTGCATCATTGCCTAAAAAGCAATGTTAGCATTCCAAGTGGGATGGTGGTTCAAAAAGGTAAATGTAGCCTCAAGCCTCATCAACCAAGAATTGACTAAAACAGGGCATGCAGCAGGGCTAAGTGGGTCGCTCCCATTAGGATATGTCATCTTCTTTCTAGATACCCTACATCTACATATTTATGGATTGGTTGTGCATGAGATCTCAAAAAGTTCGGAAGACCGGGATGATGACATATTCGGTACTACTAGTCAAGTGCTAGGCCGGTTCTGTGTGGTAGGGTACAAGATGTTCTTGTCAGACCCGGGTGCATTGATCTAGAGATGCACTCATCAAAGGTAGTTCCTTACCTAGTCATAGTATGGAATCGATTCTCCAATACGAGCCTTTACGGTTTTGATTGTAGAGCGTAGTATGCTGGAATTTAATTAATGTAATAATTTCGGCTATTTAAATAAGTATCTGTACTTAAAAACTATTATAATATCACAGGATTTTTATATAAAAATGGTTTGGTTATCGTAAGGTAAAAAACCTCCATGTTTATGTATGGCGTGGTCTTATGAGACACCTTCGTTTCAAAAGATTTTTGAAGTATAGTTAAATTCAAATTAGGTGTGTTTTCTCACATTGGTTTTCTAGACCGACTCAGGTATTTTTTTATTATAATACTCAGGTCAGACCGAGTATTACAGATTCAGATACGATGCTTTGGAGCTCAAGGGACGAACTGGAGAAGTTTCAGGCGTATACCACGTATTTGATTATATTCCGCTGTGTGTATCCTGTATATTCAACACTTGTGAGAACAAGTCATAGTAATTGTCCATATTGTTGTACTCTGATATATCATTTCAACCTATTTCTTAATTTATTCGAAATAATTCAACTGAAAATTTATAGGATGTCAAATAAATAATGGGATAATAACAAGGATATATCAAAATAAATAGCAACCATAAATCCAACATAACAATCAATAGACATCCAATTGCAATCAACATCCAAATCAACCAATATAACATAACAGTTGCTACTTGTCAATTTTCAGTATTTAAGTAGCAATTAAATTCAATATTAATTCAAATATTAATTTAATTCAGTATAAAATTCAAATTAATGCGAATGTCAATTTAAACAACCAAATAGCAACAAATAAAATTCTTATCACTTCGTAAATTTAATTCAACTAACATACTAAAATTTAGTACTGCATGAGTGGGTTAAATCACTCAAGTTTGGTTTATGCTGATTAAAATCCAAATAAGACCCAAAATTTTAATAGTCTTCAAATTTAACCAAACCGGTTTCATGTTGTCCGGAATGTCAATACGAACCCAACGGAAGAATCCACGTGCGAATCCGATTTCGTATGCAAAAGTAATAAGAGTTAGAAGGTTGAAATTTAAAATTTAATTGAAATAAATTCAGGGGTAAAAACGTAAATCTCCTCACCTTCAAACCCTACATCGCGATAACAAGCATGCATGATACCATCTACAGCCGCCACGTACATGAGACAAATGCCGCCAATCCACGAGTCATCATCCAGATCAGACGTCGTTGCCGCTACCACCTTGGCCAGGCGCACCTCTAGGCCTCACGTGGCCAACTCCAGCCTCCCTTATGTGTTATGCCATCGTTTGCCTTCTCACGCTAATTCTGGCGAATCTAAGCACGACCTAGGCGATCCAATCTGATGGATGAAGACTGCATTGCCTCCTCTACCAGACGCAACTCCCCGATTGTCGAATGGTCGACGATCAACTATTAAAAATGGAACCCTAGCATGAACAACCGAGAATATTTCACAATTTTTGGAAAAACGAAGCCTCCAATTGAAAAAACGAATTGTAGACGCAGATTATGTTCATTAAGAGCTTTGCGATGATATAGTATATGATAGGATTTGAGTAATTTGGATTTTTGGAGTTTGATTTGAATTCATAATTAGGGTTTATAACAACATATATATATATATATATATATATATATATATATATATATATAAGAGTGGATGGAACGGATCGAATAGGGTCGAAGCGATAACAAAGACTCGAAAAGCCATTTCATTCCCAAAACGAAAATAGGTCATCCTATATGTCGAAATATAGATTTTCAATATTTTTAAACCCAGTGAAACTAATTTGAAACCCTAATTCTATTCGATAATAGGTTCCCAAAATGAAAAGCGGAACAACGTGATGCAGTGGTATAAATATAATAAATAATAATAGTAAAAAAACTTTGTCTTCATCCTCCAGAGAGCAGTCTTCGATAAACTGAAAAGCTCGAGTCAGAATTAAAAGATCTTATGTAAGTTAAACCAACAATAAATAAATATGAGTGTAACGGTGTTAGAGATGTTTACGGGGTTTGACATCTCCCATCCAGTGTCTAACGTGGGTGCAATAACTTAAGAGATGTTCGGGATTCTAATCTCCTTATGATCCATTAAACTAGCTACTATATAGTAAAATACGCTTTTATAATAGTGTCTACAGTAAATAAAGTATTAAAACAGCGTTAAGGCGTTACCCATATCCGGCTTAACACATTTTATATAATGTCGTAGTCTATACAGATACTGTAAACTCCACCCGTAAGTGGGCTATCAAGGAGACTCTATAGGTACGACATAAAACAAACTCGTAGCGCGATAGGGCATGTGAACACGACACTCGAGGCAATGTCAGAGTAGATATACCAGTTGCGGATCCGGACTGGTGGTAGCGCATAGCAGCTACTACCTCCCACCTCGGAACACACTCTCATAATCAAAATCGAGGGGTGGCCACCAAATCATCACAAAGTCATAATATGATATCGATGAAATGTGTCCGATTGGAGGTGCGACCTCACTTGGTCCGGCGTGGCTCCTGTTTTAGTCACATCTAAGCTGACTCATGGGAGACAGGGTCACATAAATACCTCATACAGAATCGTTCGTCAAACCATTGTACTTCATTTCTGGAATCTCCTCCACGTACACAGTTGTTAAAGTGGCTTTCGTTATTGGCAGAGTGTATGACAATATTCGATCCCGGTCTCTTTAACAACCAAATGCTTATTTCACACCAATGGTTCTTTTAAATTTCAAAAGTCAATTCACAATTGATATCAAAATATCATATTCTCAAACCATATCATTTCGAAATCACATTTACTCCCGGAATTATATCACATTTGAAATCACATCACTTTTGAATTCATATTTCCAAAATAGATTAAATCCTCATTTAAAATGATCATATTCCTCAAATATGTCATTTAAATCCCTACTTATATTGTAACATCATTTGATCGTATTCTACATAAAAATCAAGAATTTAAATATAAACATTTCCACTTTACACCATCAGCAATTTAGAAAATAATTTAGATAGTTATGTATAGTTTAATCAGTTTAACATAGTCTTAAATAGATATAAATTAGGTTAAATAAATTTAAAATAGATTAAATAAATTTAAAGTACTTTAAATAGATTTAAAATACATTAGCTAAATTTAAATATATTGAAAAATTAAAATAGATTAAATAGTTTAAAATAAATTAAAAATAAATTAATTTTTTTAATATAGTTTAATAAAGTTTAATAAAGTTCAAATGGTTAAAAATAGATTAAAATATATTAAAATAGATTAAATAAATTAATATAGATTAAGATAGATTAAATAGGTTAATTAGTTTAAAATAGGTTAAATTAGATTAAAATAAATTAAATAGTTTAAATCGATTAAGTTGGTTTAAAATAGATTAACTTATTTTAATAGTTGAAAATCTTAAAATTAGAATTTAAAAGAACATTGCAGTTTATATCGAGATAATAAATTTTGAAATTAACATTATATTTAGCCATTTCTTCCATTTTAACATTTCAATAACTTAATCTCGATAAATGTCGTTTATACTTGAAATTCAACTTCAAATTTTCAATTGAAACCAATTCCAATTTCAACATTTAAAGCTTGGATTTCTGAAAATAATTCAGCTTGTATAAATTAAGTTTTCTTCAAAATATCATTTAACTAAATTCAAAATTTAAGGAATCATTTAATTTATCTAATCCGTTGTCTGTATATAATTCTCTACCTTATGGTCAAGTGATACATATATTTATCATTTCAATCCGCAATTTAAAATTTTACGGGTACATATCATTTCAACCCGCAATCCCAAAATTTCAATTAAATGAAAATCGCTTGGGTTTATCATTTCAACCCATAACAATTTTTCCATATTTTATATGGTCGTTCGGGTATGTATCATTTCAACCCATAAGGAAATTGCGGTGTAATAACAATATAAACAATAACATACAGTCATCCAATACCAACAATCAAACATCCATCACAATCATCATCCAAATCAACCAATAAATATCAATAGATAACTGACTATCATTAATAGGTATTAAATTGGCAATTAAATTCAATATTAAATTAAACGATGATTAAATGCAATAAAAGTCAAATTTAACAAGAATGACTATTTAAACATACCAAACATCAACCAATTAATTTCCAATCACATCATAATTTTAATTTAACTAACATAAGATAATTTAGTAACCGTGAGTGGATTAAAACACTCATCGTTGATTTGTAGTCGATTTAAACCCAATAAAAGCTAAAAATTCCAATAGAAGAAATCGCGCATGAATCAAAGTTTATATGCAAAAGATATTCATGTTACAAGAAATATTATTAAAATAATAATTGGTACACGTTTAAATAAAAAAATTGTAATATTTACATTTTTCTCAAGATAAGGCTTCAAGCAAAGATGGAAAAACAAACTAAGATGAGAGCTGAACATGTAGGAAAAATGAAAAGGAAAATAAAAATGAAATGAAACTCATGTTTAATAAAAAAAAGCTTTTGAATTTGCAAGTTCGCATCAAAATGATTTGGGGAAATGAAGATTTGAAATAGAGATCTTAACATAGGAAATGAAGCGGTGACAAGAAAATGAAGGAACAATTTAAAAAACGTGAACAATTTGTTGATGAGATTATAACTTCAGCTTTGAACTAAATGAATATGAGGTGTCAAGAGAAACAAAACATAAAAGAAGAAATAAAGTGGCAGGTTATTTAGGTGGAGGGAGAAAAGTGAATATCACGGTTCTAAAATGAAGCCTTTAGGAAATATAGGCTACCAAAATAAGAATAAAATATGAGGTTATGGAAGAAGACCACAGAAACCAAAATGAAAAGAAATGAAGTGGCTGTAGGAATATGAAATGAGATGAAAAAACAATAAACTCACAATTTTTTTCAATAGGAATTGGAGGTTGGACATGGTGTAAAAAGGTGAAGAAAGGTTAAATAAAAAATATATGCATACATATAAAATGAAACTCACGTTTGAGAAGATGTAGTTTTAGGAAAAAGATGAAGAAAATAAACGAAAATGAAGAAACAACAAAAATGACGAAAGAAATGTGGTATGTATTAAATAATGATGAAGGAATGTACAGACCAAATGTACACTACCAATGAACCTATGAAATTCAATTTTTAAACTTATATCTCCTCTTTATTACTTCCCTTAACTTCCATAAACTCACAGTTACACCAATTTAATTTTATGTTAACACACGATAAATAAAAATAAATTCTCTACACCAATTTGTGTAATAAATTAAGGCAATATACAACATTAAGAACCTTTCATTTCTCTCTTTGTGATTAGATTGGGAATTTAAACAAACATGTTAACGTTTTGATTAAACATTTTACTAGGAATGCATTAATATATATTAAACAAATATGACATCATAAATTAGGTAATATAAACATGTGCATAATACACACACATCTTTATCTCCACTTATCGTTTACATTCATAAATAAAAGGTATGTTACTAATCCACATAAGGAGGCAATGAACGTAAGAGTAAATTAGAAGAGCGAAGATGGAAAGACAAATTACGTTGCAATTAAAATCCAATTAAATCTAAATGAAAAGGAAATAGTCAAGTGTTAATCTATTTTACCCTTTTATAATCTCCTATTAACATTTAATTTAAAACTATATGAGATTTCAAACCTAAATAATCCTTTTTTTATATAATTGGATTTGAAACATAAATTTATATTTTGGTACAAACATATATGCAGTAAACCAACACTAAAATTTGAAACGTGAACTGAATTAATTGGAAATAAATCATCCGAATTAAATTTATTTCAATGTACGTCTACAATTAAAGTCTTCTCTCTTTTTAATTAAAAGGTTCTAATCACATTAATTGCCATTGATTTCTAAGTTAAATTTTAAAAGAGAAATGAGACGATTCAATTCCCTTTTATAGTAATTTAATATATTGTGTTGTATACAAACCAAAAGTTATAATGAACATTTGTTTATATCTTATTACACTAATATTTTACAGTTATCATCTTAATTTTTCTTTAACGCAATATTTTATTTCATTTAATCGCAATAAATCCAATTATTAAAATTTAAATTCCAATAAATTGATCTAACTTGATTTCAATCTTTTATTCAGTCAATCATTATTCTATGGACATAGTTAACATTAGTTTATATCTTATTACATTGGTATTCTACAATTATCATCTTTTATTTATATTAACTGCAATATTTGATTACATTTATTGCAATTTATTTCCAATTTGATTTCAACAAGTTAAACAAATAGGTAACAAATAACAATTGTCACCTTTAACTTAATTTAATCATATTTATAAGTTGATTGTCCACATAAATATTATAATTATTTACACAACACTGATTTTTTTAATCTAATTACAATTAATTGCATACTTTTTCACAAATTAATACAACATTAAATTTATTTTCCTCATTTACAATGTATAACCAATTATAACTCTCAATTATTAATTGGAATTACATAGAATGTAGTTATCAATTAACTTGAATTAATACTATTCCATTTTATTTTAGTCGTTTTCTTATTATTAAATCTTAAATTTTCAATTTTCCTCACATTAACAAATCATAAATCTTATCAAATTAACTATTTTTAATTATCGAAAATTACGGGTCGTTACACTCCTTAATGGCAAAAATTTACAATTACTCAGTAAAGAGCGAGATGGAGAAGGAGAAGGGTGTTTATAGGAAACGATGTCGATCTGAATCGCTAGATTAAATAGGCGGGAGACCACCCGACTGTTTAAGTGTGACGAGAACGGATTTTGCCCGCTCGAAAATCGACATCCATACTTCATATCATATTCGAATGCCATAGATTCGACCGTTCAAATCCGATTCGCCGGAGCTTATAACAATCATTAAGTAAACAACACAGCGGAATAAAAAGAATAATACATTGATATACAGCTTTGATACAATATCTGAAACAACAGATGATCCAATAGATATCAGTATACATCACAGATATGATACAATAAAATAGCAGCGGAAAAGAAAAAGATAACACCAGCAACGCAACAAATAACTCTAAGATAGTCTTCAAGGAAGAACTCCAAAAATAACTGCAACTCCATTTCCAAGAACCAATCCAGCAATAGCTCGAACTCCCAATAACGATGCACCAAGACGGGCAAGACTGGTGTGATCCAAAGACTGAACTAACTTCAGACAATCTACTAAACCTGACTATCTGAAAAAACCCAACTCTAGACTGCTCGTGTAGAAAATAATGAGCACCCAGAGTTTAGGAAAGAAACAATAAACTCCGGATCAGTCGTAGGACTGGTGTGAGCAACAAAAACAGTTTATCTTTTAAAACATTCAATAAAAGATTTTCAAAGTCAATTCGCAATGCTTTTTAAAAATGAGACTACCATAAGGCCTCCCGCACACATACACAATGCAAACGCAGAATCGGAGGAGATTTCTCCTTATGATAGTCAAAGATGCTTGATACGCATTAAAAAAAAACATTTGATATTATTACTAGTGCATAGTGTAGGAAAAATTCATTTCGAAAATAAAGATATAAATCTTAGCCAGCATAGGCATTCCGCACTTATGCCTACTATAGCTACCATGTTCAATAGCAGGTTACCGCCACATTCCATGGCAGGTTATACAACTAAAACCGTACAAGATCGTATTGTTTCTTTGGATTTCCAACAAATGGTCAGACCAAGGAACTTCCCATTGCCACATGAGAACGCCTCTGGAAGGACGTCCCCAAGAACCTAACCGGATCTCTGCCAACACAAGGCCGGGTTACCCCTAACTGGGTAAGTACTGACACGAGTATGCCATCCCCCGGTCCTTTGGGACCTTTATCCGAGCGCTCGTAATCAACATCACACAATCATAAATAAAGTGTTTCAACATGAGTAAGTATCTGGGCTCCATACCATGATACCACCCTTTTCCAGAAGGAAATGCACATACCCTAAGGGAGCTACCCCTCATAACCTTGCCGCATCTTTCCTGTTTTGACCATTTTCGGGGTGTGAGGCTCGACGAAGTCAAGTCCACAAAGCCACGCTTTATACAAAAGCTGTGCTTTGGGTCAACAAATGATCATAGAAATGATCATAAAGATAAACGATCAAACAAATGATCTTATCACAAATGATCAACATAATGATCATTTCACAGCAACACTCAGCATGTCACATTACCAAATTGGGAATATATCACTGATAACCATCAACTACATAACCTCTGAGCTCGTACGTCTCAGAGAAGGGTGTTAAGCTAAGAGAATAAATTCTTCGCCACCAACAGAAATATATTTGAAAGAAATCAGCTTTATATCTCAATCTGTAATGTCAGACATAACAATCCATACAAGTCTGTTCTGGGTTCGAACAGAACCGAAGGCACTTACAAAGAAGTCCTTGCAATCCGGATATTCACAATCCCAATCGTAATTTCCCATCACTTAGGAAGTCTCTATACCGGCGGGACTCAGTGCAGAGACAATCGATAGGTCATCCTATCGCTCTCGCAAATACCTGGTCTTCACCACCGGTCTTCAAATGCTATCCATAACGTCGAATCACATATTCAGAATGGGTTATACGACCCAAAGGTCCTTTCCCGGCTAACCCGAATAGTGAGCGAAAATATTTAAAACATATGGATATGGGATTTCAATTAAGTCACAACTTAATAATTCAAAACTTTCTTTCAAATGGTTTAAATCAATTACCATTTCAAATCTTTTAAACAAAAGATTTATTTCAAAAAGTTCACCTACCTTCACAAATATTCATTCCCGGATTTCAAAACAATTCCGTTTCAAAAGGATTAATTCTTTTAAATCCTTAAATCAAAGATATGTTTCATAGCTTTCAAATCGTTCCCAAATATTCATTTTCAAAATTCGTTTCCGAATATCCATCTATAACTTGGAAAACTATCTTAGATTAAACTTGAAATCCCTTTTATATAATTTGAAATTCGTTTCTCCTATGAAAGCTTTTTATTATTTAGAAACAACAGTCTTATTTCGAAAAAAAACCCGATTTCATTTATACAAGTTACAATCTTTGGGTTAATTCAAATTCCCAAAAATAATACTTTAAAAATGGTTTAACTCATAATGACTAGTATAATATCGTTAATCCCTAGTTTCAAATTACAGAATTCAATTTGAATATTGAATTCAAATTTAAATTAAAGTATTTAAATTTCAACACTTAATCCAATTATTCAAAATAAATTTCCATCTTTGAAATTCCATTTCAAAAGCTTTTCACTTCAAACCCAATCCATTTTCAAAACATTTGAATTCAAAAATTCAAATTCAAAACTATTTCAAACATCTGTGACTTAACCGATTTCCTCGTGAAATCCATAATTGTGTGTGTATGGTGTGGTCCAGGGGTTTAACACAATAGTGCAACATCATTCAATCATCACAGATTTAAAACATAGAAATATAGTTGATAAGCGGTATGAACTATAACGCTCATCTTCCATTCACAGATCACAGATATATAAAGGTCACTGATAATAAATTACAGGTCACAATACAAATCAGGATATATCACAAAGCATCACATATCATGGATATTAACAATTCAACATCCAATAAAACCCAAACATCCATAAGTAGGGTCAATTTAATTATCTGGTAAATTTAAATCAGATTAAATTTCTATGAATAATTCTTTTCACATTTATTATCAAATAAATTTCAAGTAAATGATCCTCATTAACTATTCATAATTATTTAATTACTATTCTTAAGTAATTAAACTCAATTTAATTATTGTTAATTATCATTTAATTAACCTTTAAAATCATATATTTAATCACTGGTTATTTAATTAATTAAATTCTAAACTGTAACTTAATAAATCTTAATTACTTGATTAAATAACCTTAATCATTTGTTTAAAAGACAACTCTTTATTAAATTAATGAATCTTATTTACAAATTAATTTACCTTAATTAATTTAACTCAAATCTTAATTTCTTGATAAAATAAATTAATCAATTATTCACTTGAACTAATTTAATGAGTGCATATCATTGTATCTTCACTAATTCAAATTTAAAACATTTTCTAACTAATGTTTTAATTATCATCACAAAGCAAATTTAAACAATTTAAATATTAAAACTTCTTTGATTTCAGAACTAGGATTCAAATTATCTTTAATTCAGATTTAAATTTAGATTTAAACTTTTAGTTTCAACTTGCTTAAATTTTTCATTTTAAAATTTCAAATCCATTTCCATTTCAAATCTCTTTAATATATTTTGAATTGCTTTTAAGTTATTAAAACAATTTAAATTTAAAACTTATTTATGTTCAATCTAAACTCTACATTCAACCTGAATTTATATTAACATTTCAATTTGAACTCAGCTTTAAAAATCTTGGTTTAAAATTTAAATTTGGTTTTAAAATTTTCAATTTAAACTGGGACAAACTCTGACCCGAGTTTACCTTGTCCCTGCTTCGAGTAAATGACTCGAATTCCTCGAGTTCGACGCGTGAATCCCCTCTGCTCTTTTCAGACAAACACACACGCAAGCACCAGAGTGCTCGTGCACGTGCACTTCGCCGCTGGCGATCTTCCGGCCCCGTCACGTTGTCGAACACGTCGACAATCCTCCCCAGATCCAACTCCGACCATCATATCTGCATCACCACCATGAGATCAAAATTCGAATAAACATTTGAAACTTAGAACATTCGAACCCATACGGCCCCATCCCTGTCAACGCCAACTGCTCGACGCTCCAACCACCGTTCGCCACCAAACTCCTACCGCAGCTTCACCTACGACCCATCCACCATCCCTCCAAACCTCATCACACTAGATCAATCCCACTAGCCGCACCGATCGATTTGACCTGGCCTAGTTAAACTAGGGTTCCAGAAGGAAACCCACTGCCGCAACCTCCATGGTTAATTGCATCACCATCTACCATTTTCCCCAAATGCTACGATCATTCCTCCATCATCAAGCAGAACCCCGACCCCCTTCAGTCACGAAAATCATCAGAGAAACCCAATTTTCATATTTCGTTCAAACCAAAAATGCTCATTTAATACTTAACTAAAAAAATGTGATTTTAGTTTTAAAAATCCTAACTTCCAGAGTGTATTTGAATTATAACCCTGAAACAACAAATTACCATTATCAATTTTAACATGATTTTAAGAAATCCACTGTTTTTCCATCTTTCCAGTTAAATATCCAAATATTTCACTTAACTTCATTTTTAAGTTTTAATCTATGCTTTAATAAACATCTCTTATTTATAAATCAAACCCTATAGAAGATTAGAGAGAGAGAGAGAGACTGAATTTCTTTCATTTTTTTTTTCTTTTTAAACTGTAGCTTGTACAGAGCATTGGTATGTATATATATAAACATGCACAGGTAAACTATCTATACATATGCAGGCATTCATACAACAGATTTCACAACAACTTGAAGTATTCAACACAATCATCAGATATCTATATAAACAGGTTCAAGTTTGAAGGTTTGCTTACTGGTGAAAACAAAGAAGTCTGGAAAAAAAAAAACAAAAAAAAACAAAGTTGCTCACTTTGTTTCCAGAGAAATGAACAGAGCCTTCCACTTTGAACAGGCTTGAGAAAATTTTGCAAACTAGAATCTCTGGTTGGTAGTTGATTGAATTATTGTTGTTTGCAGTTGAATTTTTTTTTTGTTTAAGATTTAAATGATAATTCCCTCAAGTTTTCTCAGCTTTTAAGGAACGAACTAGAAGTGGGGAAGGAAGTTGATATAGAGGAGAGAGTGCACAGAGTGATGTCTTTGTTTATAATAAGGTAATGTTACTTTGCACTATATCAGGTCATGGCTGAACATATTGTATGTACTTAGAGATGTTTTGTTTGTACTTGTTTGCTTTTACTTTATGTTTCTATACTTAAACATATACTTGCTGTCCTACTTTGTCTTCATACTTATATTCAAAACTTTGCTTTGTACATAAACACTACTGAAGGCTTTGATTTTATTGAACTTGTATTTGATTTACTGCTTCAGGCTACTTGAAATATTTATTTTCCTTAGTATCGTTTAAGTGTACATATATATAAAGTTATTATGGTTATTGTTATAAATTTTAAATTTAAGTATTTAATTCTATTTCTAACACAATTGCATATTTTGTTTTAAAGTTTTTATATATCAACATTTTGTAAGTCATTTATTTATTAAATACAAATACAATCTTCAAATTCAAATCTTAAGATAAATTTTAAATAACTTCAAAATTTATTCCAAAATTTACATTAATTATTAATTTAAATTTGATTCAAAATTCGAGATCGTTACATTAAGTTTAATCAACAACTATCAAAATAGTCACTGAACCATTTCTGTAATGTCTCGAGAAAGTAATTGTTATCCCCAATCATATATAGACACGTATTATCAGCATTCGATGAGTGAATGAAAAGTCTGTCCTTGCTCGCAGACACAAACTTTGGGGGGGGGGGGGGGAGGGGAAATAATGCTAAATATTCTCACAAGTAATATGGGTCGGCCCGTATCTTAGTCCGTATCTTGGCCCGTATGGTTCAACGAGGCCTGTCAAATTTCAGATTGACCCTTTAACCCAACCCGTATAACCCTGTTTCAACAAGGCTGGGTGAAACCCATTTTCCATTATTTCTTAATTAGGTCAAGACCCAATCAGTCCGACATCAAACACATACCGACCCATATTATCAGCTAACCCTTCAAAACCCAAAATCCTCTTCTTCTCAGAATTTCACGACGACTTTTTCGACCAATTTTTTCAAAATATATACTAGCTTTAAATCTATTTTCTTGATCGTGAATTTTCTTCTCTGAAACTCGTTTGATCTTAACGTAGCTCCAACCCTGAAGACAAAAATCTGTTGACAATCAAAATGGTATGAATCTTTATTTGTCAATTTCTGGATTTAAAAGATGGTTTTCTAATTTGAGTTGGGTTTGTTTCATTTCTCAAGATCTGGTTAAGCTCGCCGATTGATAGATTGCTAGACATTTTGAGTCAATAGCTGTTTGTTTCATCAGATTAACATATTTTGGGTATTTGGATTCTTCATTTTGATAATTTTCTTTCTTTTGGTCTATGGCGATCGGATAGTTGGATGGAAGGTTTAATTTTTACTGAATTTACTGTTAAGTGTTGATATTAGTTTTGACTGAAAGTTTGTTTACAATGGATCCGAATGTTTACAACAATAAGTAAATTAGGTGTTTTGATTGGGTACGCAAGCATATATTATATTGTTCATTAGATACTTTGAATGCGTATTTTCATTGTATTGTGTCCAAGTATTTAAAAAATTATCGAAGGTAGTAGAATACTGTATAGTTTGGTATGTGAAGTTGTTAAAAAGAGCAAAGAGGAATTTTTGAAAATTATATGTACTTTCATGGAAGTACAGGTATATTAAGTCATATCTATTTATATCAGCTAGACAATGAAGGTTTGTAATCAAGAATTTAAATGTTTGATATTTATTAATTATATAATCATAGTTTGTTTGAATTATAAAGTTGTTTTTATTTGTTTTATTCATTTATTTGCATTATTGATGTGTGATGACTACAGTATTGTGTTTTATGTTGTTTCTCACAAGGATAACATGAATATTTAATTTTTTGGTATGAAGCAAATTGAATAGTTTGGGACTTTCTAGAAATCCTTGAAACTGGTGGGGTGTTTATATACGAAGCTTAAATATGCTCTATATTTTGCCAACGTATGAACCTATGTCAGTTTGTACAGCAAACCGAGACTTTTTCTGTGACCAAACCAAAGATTTTTGTATTGTTTTAAATGCTGTAGCAATATCTGTAAATCTTATTTATATTTTTTATGTTAATTCTTGTATTGTTAACACTTACGAACTATTTTCGTACAAAGTTGTTTTAAACAAAGTTTTATTTTTCGTACAAACACACCACAAATTTCTTTATTACAGTAGCTCTGTAAGGACCTAAAGTTCTTTAGTTTCAGTGTCATGCTTGAAAGCTATATTTTTTTACTTAAGCCTTCCGTTGTTGCTGCCAGCTCCACAATTTTTTTTGTTCCACAAATCAACATTTTTTTGAATGGAATTGAGTTGGTCATGAATGACTTCAAGGTTGTAATTTTATAGCTCTAAGTTTGATATCATCAATTGTTTTTTGCAGGTCGGATAAGAATTACCAAAAGTGAAGCTTTGAAACCTTCTTTCAACATCGGATTGAAGTTGTAAGCTTCTCCCAACTTTTGCTTTAGTTATTCAACCATAAGTACTACTATATCAGTTCACGAACACATAGCTTCAATTCTTTATGTTATCAGCGTTGTTTTTATTATCTACATTTATTGCTCCTTTACATTTATTCAGTTGTTTAATTTAGTTGTTTGAGCGATCACATCTTAGGATTTAACAGTTAAGACTGTAGCATATCTTACATTTTGAATGCCGGCTGCATATATTTATTTTATTTGGATGATGTTGTCCTTTAAAAACTTTGCCATGTAAACCATACATCTTCTTCGCTTTATTCAACACAAAAGTCAGTAACGCAAGTAAATATTTTTTGTAGAATATGAATATCAGTGAACATGATAGTCAAACAAGAGATATGGTAGAATTGAAAGTTGATCTTGATTCGGTGGGTAGTTCCGTGGGAAGTAAATGAAAAAAAAATACTTATTCTGATGTTTGGAAATATTTCGAAAAGAAGGAAATTGTTAGTGGTGAAAAACGTACATGCTTTTGCAAAAAATGTAAAAGGGAATATATATATGTGGTGATAATTATGGGACAAATAATTTAAGGAGACATGTTAAAAAATGCCACGGTATAAATGTGCAGGAAATCAATAAAGGAAACTTTAGTCAAACGAAGTATAGAGATTTAATGACTAAAGCAATTATTCGGCATAATTTACCGTTTAATTTTGTGCAATATGAAAGTATTCGTGAATTGGTTTCTTATTTAAATGATGAAGTAGTACATTTATCCAGAAACACTTCACGTTCAGATGTTATAAAACTTTATGAGAATGAGAAAGTAAAACTTAAAGCTGTATTAGATTAATGTAGCGGGAGAGTGAGTATAACATTTGATTTGTGGACTTCAATCAATACTGATGGATACATAACTTTGACTGCACATTTTATTGATAATTAATGGAATTTGCAAAAAAGATTGCTTAGTTTTTGTTTGTTGCCGCCTCCTCATTCTGGGTCAGCCATATTTGGAAAGACATCAAGTTTGTTGCTTAGTTAGGGAATAGTTGATAAAATATTTTCATGTACATTGGATAACGCATCTTCCAATGATAAGTTTATTGAATTGTTAGGATCACATCTCAATTATAGAAGATCATTGGTTGCGGATGACCAATATTTACACGTTAGGTGCGCTGCACATATACTGAATTTGATAGTGCAAGATGGCCTGAAATCTATTACTATTTGTTTGAGCAACATACGGGAAAGCATAAAATATATTAGGGGCTCTCAATATAGAAAAAAAAAGTTTTGTAGAATGTATATCTAGTCTTTCTTTGGATAAGACTAAGAAGGGATTACGTCAAGATGTTCCCACGAGATGAAATTTCACATTTATTATGCTTAAAAGTGCAATATATTATGAGCAAGCTCTTTATCGCTTGAAACATGTGGATTCTAGTTATACTTATTGTCCATCATTTGAAGAATGGGAGAAAGCAAAGAAAATCACACGGTTTTAGGAAGTTTTCTACAATGCCACCTGCTTGTTTTCAGGAACAAATTATCCGACGGTTAATTTGTTCTTTCCAGAAAATTTCATTTAACTTTAAAAAACACTATAGAGGGTGATGATTTTATGTCTTCCATGGCACGCGATATGCTTAAAACGTTTAATAAATATTGGAAAGAGTTTAGTGTGTTTCTTTCTATTGCTTGTATTTTCGATCCACGTTACAAAGTAAATTTTGTTCGATTTTCTTATGAAAGGTTATATGGAAGTAACATAGAATTTGAAAAAGTAAAAAGAAAATTAGAAGAGTTGTTTTTTGAATATTCAAAGAAATTGCAAGAGGATTCGCCTATTGAAACAAATGCTACAGAAGGCACAGAATCTCCATGTTCGTTTACGGGCCCTTATTCAGAAGAACTTGAAGATATGTTGGAACAATTTGACTCTTATCAAGATTCAGAATTTACTGGCAATTCTACTAGATTAGAACTTTATTCATATCTAAATGATTGGTTGGTCGATCGCAAAATAGAGTTTGATGTACTTTCATTTTGGAAATCACAGCAATATCAATATCCTATTTTATCCCTTATGGCAAAACATATATTGTGTAACGACCCGCAAATCCGTACCCCTTGAGTCAACACTATTCTACCTAAATCAACTCAAATTGTATAGAAATACGAACCATTTGGGTTAAAGAAGAAGAGGTAGAAGAAGAAAATAGAAAACAATATCAGAATCTAACCATCGCAACGGAATAAAGTACAATAGATAATTACAGCTCTTTACATAAAAGAAAACTATATCTGTTATACATTACATTATCAGAGTGCATCAATCACAAAACACACAATTGGCAGTAATCATAACCTGCCCTCATACAACTAAGTACACATCTCAACAACACAACGGGATATATATATATATATAACAAGTACGAAAATATGCATCGTCATCCAGCTTGTCTCCTGAGCTCCACAGCATCATATCCTGTATTCTATAATACTCGGTCTATCCCGAGCATTATAGTTAAATAATACCCGAGTCAGTCTGGAAAACCAGCGTGGGAAAATCACACTCAATTGATTATTAAAGTTTCAAAAATCCTTTTGAAAACAAAAGCATCTCGTAAGACCACGCCACAAATAAACATGTCGGGTTTTTACCTTACGATAGCTAAAAGAATTTTTATAGAAATCCTCTGATACTATAATAGGGTCTATATACAAATACTTATAAAATAGCCGAAATTGTTACATTTATTAAATTTCAGCTACTAGCCACAGAGTGGTAATACAAACAAAACTCGTACAAGGCTCGTAGGGAGAATGTATTTCCAACTAATGACTAGGCACTGGGGTACCACCTATCATAGTACGTGGCCTAGATCACAGTACCGAGGAGTACGTCCGCTCCCTTGCAACATAAAACCGGGACTAACCCTTACTGGACAATCCTGAGTGAGATCACCCCGCGGTTGGGATCAGCAACCGCCCACTAAGCCGAAATAAAAGGGACATCTAGACAGGGATGACCTCATCCTGCTTGGGTGCTACCCACCTAGCCTTGCTGCATAACCTCTGATTTTCAGTCATTCCCGGTTGATGAGGCTTGAGGCTAAGCATTACCTTTTTAGAACATATCCCTTAGACTGCCCATCGTCCACTTGACGATGTTCCGAAAGCATTCATCCATACAAGTTCGTCCGGGTTTGAACGGAACTGAAGGTACTACTCCTACTACATCCATTTTGGAAATATCCTCAGGATTAGTAGCGACTAGCCCTTGCACTTCACTGCTCCATCTTCGAATCCAAACTCGTTTCCCACGAAACGTACAAAACCGGATCAAAGTGGTTTTCGAGAAATAAATCTGGATCCCGGTCTCTTCGAAACGATCAGCGTATTTGTCCAATATTGATAGTCAGTGATTTAACAATCAATTAATATTCACAAACAACCATCAAACAATAAATAATCTCCTAAATTATTTATTAACCACAAAAATACCTTTACAAGATACATTTCCACTTTTTAAACCCTTTTTGAAAACAGTTTCAAACCATCTTTCTTTTCAGAATAAACTTCCCAAATATTTTCTATCTCCACTGAAATCACCAAGTACAAAACTAGATTTTTAAAAGAATTTAAAACACTTTACTTTGAAATGTACTTTCAAACATTTAAGTTAAAAATTACTTCAATAATTTATTAAAAATACATACTATATGAATATTTGAAAATAAGGTTACCTAATAAAATATAAAACTAGATTTTCACTTTTAAAAACAAAATACTAAGTCACTTTATAAATTTTTTTTTTGCTATAATAGATTAAAAGAAAATACTTACTTTAGAATTTAAATATTTAGAAATAATAAATTTTCCAAAAAACTTGTTTTTTAAGACAACTTTAAAACTTTTAACTTATATTTAAAAGTTTACTTTGAAAACGTACTTGGTTATCCAAGGAGAATTCCAACTTTAATCACTTAAATCAATTTCCCAAATTGATTTCCAATTTATTCCATTTGAAATAAATTTCTCTACTTACTCAGTTCATTTCAAAATTCATTAATTATGGACTTATTATTATTGCTATTATTTTCCGTTTGATTTTAAATCTTTAACCGAAGTATACAACTTTCAGCTTTTTTCCCAATTTCTTCTTTATTCTTTTCAATAAATTTTGAATCTTAAATTTTAAATAAATGTTTTGTTCTTTTAAAATAATAATAATGAAGTTTAAAATTCATTAATCTTCTGATTTTTCAAAATTTCCCTTTTTATACTCAAGGTTTATTTATTAGAATTTTAAAGTCACTTTATTTCTTTTCCAATTCATTCTTAATTTTATTCAAATTTCTATAATTATTTTACTTACAAATTCACTTCTTTTATTTTCTTTTCAAAATCCAATTTATATATTTCTGGTAAATCATTATACCCAATTATATCCAATCGTACCGTAGCATTCAATATTCCAATATAATTCATCATAGAATATCAAATAATCACAACAGAGGGTATTAAATAATTTAAATAAATGTTGAGGGATCTAGTTGGATCCCTCCAACCTATTTTCCCTGCATCCACAGTGTTAGCACAACATAAAATACCAATTCCAAAATATACCATACTATAGCACATCAGTCAATTCAACCATTCAAATAATTATTTAAATTTAATCATTTAAATTTAAATTTAAATTCAGCTGAGTGAGATTAACTCACCTTTTCTTCGTTTTAAAATCACCTCAATCATGCCTTGACTTCCCTTTTTGACCTTGCCACACATTAGATGATTTTATTAATACTTGAATTAATCCAATAATTAACTAACATTTACTTATTTATTTTAACTTATAATTCAATTTTAGATTTTTAAACCAAAATTTCTTTAACAAATTATCCTTAGTAACCCAATACTTAAATAAGTTAATTAAAATAGTTTAATCATCAACCCATTTCTTTTGAAATAACTAGTAGGATAAAATATTTATATAATTTATTGAAATTTGAATTAGTCAAACAATTTACTAAATTTAACTATTAATTAGTTTTAAACTAATTCTCCTCTTTTTACTGAAAAACAACATACTGAGTTATGTACATATATGTGCTGATAATTGATAAATGGACAAATTGAATTCAAAGAATTTTAAAATTTCTTAACTAAAATAAATTTCAATTACCTTACCGATCGGACCCGAGCACACCCACCCTGCATCCAAATTTCGATCACATCGAGTAGCCGCCGCAAGCCCTTCCATGTCGAATCCTCTCCCCACAATCTCTGTCGCCTACGTCGCAACTCCTATACATCGCCTCCTTTACACGCGTCGATGACTTGACGCCACCATCGACGAGCCCTCAGCCCTCGCGACTCCACGACTCGTGCTCGTGCTCGCGCGACACACGGCTTCGATTGAAAACGATGCACGAAATAGCTCTCGACGTCGCCTCAGTCGCGAATCAGGTCGCGTGCGATTTATTTTTTTTAAAAAAAATGCGAAATCGATTTTGAAGAGCTCGGCCCCCCCTTTTTTACTGAGGGTTTCGATTTTTTTAAAGAATGAGGCTTCGGCCAATTTGTTTAAGTGGAAATGGATCTGAAGAGAGAGGAAAAGAAGCTTGCCTTAGAAGCTAAAAGAGTGAGGCTTCCATGAAAAGGTTTGACTAAGAAAATTAAAGTTAATTAATTTTTCTATGCATTTACGGGTTGTACGATCAAACGGTAACTCCTTACGCTACGAAAATTGATATCCGATAATAATATAATATTACGGATCCAATGGAACTGATTTCGTCGAATTCCGAGACTGTGCCTCGGAAGGCTATTTTTAAATTCAATTTAAACGATAAAATTTCAAAACCGAACAAATCACTGTTAAATTCAATTTTAAAACTTCTATTATTCTCAGCACTATCAATATAAATTTTATAAGCCTTCAAATTATATTTTAACAGGCTTAGAATTCCAGATTCAACATTTTACTCAATTTCAAATTATTTAATTCAGTAAATTTAATTATCCAATAAATAGTTATATTTGAATTCAAGTAAAGAAATTAACTTTCAACAGTTAAAATCAATTAAATATTCCAATTTCAAATGTTTCAAAATTCCGGGTCGTCACATTCCTCCCCCCTTAAAAGAATTTCGTCCCTGAAATTACTAATTAGAAAGAATAGTCCAATACCCGTTTACTTTTCCTCAAAACCAACAATTCAACATCTTACCAACGATCTTTTTATAAAAGACCCATTATCTTTCTTACTAACTTCCCAAACCTTTCCTTAGTTCCCAAATAACTTTACTTATTCAACTATTCAAATTATAATTCAAAACCAAGTTTAAAATTTTCAGAATTTCTCAAAAATTTTCTAACTCTCAAAATTTCTGAATTTTTTTGCCAGCGTCTCCTTTGCGCGGCTAGCTCGGTACAACTACAAAAGGCCTCTACGGGCTCCCAAATTTCAAAAGAAAACAAAAAGCCAAGTGGCTAGATCCAAAAACCCAATCAAATTTCACAGAAATTTAAACACATACTTTTTTGTCGAGCATTTCAAATTTATCTTTCTGAAATCAAAATCAATTCTCTTTTCTCTTTATAATACATGCATATCCTGCTTAGCGCTAATATCCAATCACAACTTTCCAAAAACATTTTATCGACTTCCTTACAAAGTGTCAATATTTATTAATTCAAATATTACTTAGAATATACTTGTAAGATCAATTTCCAATTCAAGAATTCACCATTCCTTTCTTAATTTAGTATAAGCATTTTATATGCTTCTTTATTTATTTTCACTTCACCATTTAATTTTATATCTACTTCTATTCAATTTGATTCTCCCATTTCCGTACGAATTCAATTTATCTTTAACTCTAAATATTTAAATTTTATTTTTCATTTATAACTAATTCATGTCATTATTTTAAATTGGTTCCATTTACTAATTTATTTCAATTTTCAGTTTGAATACGTTTGTCGTTAACAAATTTTTCCAAAATTTTCTAACTCCCAAAATTTTCGGAAAATTTTGGCGGAGTCTCCTTTGTACGAAGGAGCTTTCGCAATTTGACAAAAGATATAAATATATATATATCGACCCACACGGCCGGAAAACCAAAAACAGTTCATATTTCCTATTTTTATTGCGTAGGCATACCTTATTTAGCATTTTAAGCAAACATCTTATTATTTTTAGCAACTAGCACAACCAAATCCAGCCACACGGCTCCCAGGTACCGGTACTTACTCAATTTAAACATGTAACTGCCATATATATATGAAGTTTATCAACATTTCACTTATTTTCAATAGTTAAACACATGGATTCCAAAAGAAATGCACACCAAACACTTCCCGTAAGCAATTTATATAGTTTTCATGCTAATTCAACTGTTTCAATCAATTTATAAACCATTTTCATACAATTTGAATGATTCTCAATCCATTTGTATACAACTTTATTCAGTTTAAATGGTTTAAAACTCAATCGCTTACATTCAATTCATTTTTAATTTTTAACAAACCCATATTATTCCAGTTGATTTAAAAAAAATCAGCTTTATTTACTTGCAATAATTCATAGAATTTTAATTACTTCCATTTACATCAAATGACAATTTATTCTATGCAATTTGACGAGATCTATGTGAATAAATAAGTACTTATGTTTTATAACCAATTTAAATTTATTTCAACTAAATTTATACTTAATTCTATTCCCTTTTTAAATTTATTCACAATCCATATATTCTCATTTTCATTGCATTTTTAATTTGAATCCATTCACTTGCATTTCATTCCATAGTTGTTTATTCTCTATTTTATTTAGCTCGAACACAATCCAGGCTATTTCATTTTACTAACCAAACTAGTTCATTCAAAACCCATTAACAACTTATATTCGTCTTCATTACCAATTAAATTTCCTTTTTTATTTTAATTCATTCACGACCATTTATTTAGCTCGACCCATTCCAAGCTTGCATATTACTAACCATTCCCGAATTAATTCAAACCAAGCTTTAATTTAATGGTCTTCCATTTTTACTCGTAGTTGAGCTTCTAATTATTCTCAACTTAAGTTAATTTACTCAATTTACTCCACTTCAAACTTAAGTTCACTTCCATTTGATTCTTATTTATTCAATCCATTTATTTATTCAATATAATTAGTTTATCCACTCAATTCATTATGAATTTTCATTTCCTTAAATATTATCTATAACTCACCGAATTCTATTTCGATTTAAATTTATTTTCACTTGATTTAAATCCAACCCAATATCATTAAACTTAGTTTAAGTTGAATTCAATTCAACTCTCCTCCATGTATTCAGCTTAAGTCAATTTACTTCAATTTATTCAAATTTTATACTTAAGCTCATTTTCATTTCACAGGTAAATTTTTTTTCTCTTCTATTCGACTTAATTCTATCTCAATTAAATCTCATTTTAAACCTACAATTTCTTTTGATTAGTTATTATAAAATTTAACCTTTTAGATTCAGCTCATTCAATTGATTACAAGGCCATTTCCAATTTATACCTTCTTATTTGGATTTTATTCGCAGTACAAACCATTACTATTTTAATCCAATTTCATGTTTATTCGATACATTTCCAATTATATTTTATTTGTTAACACTTCAAGTTAAATTTTAATTAATAACTCAAGTTCTAATTCCATCATTTACTTTTAATTTACCATCCAATTTTATTGATTCACAATTCAATTTCATTCTCAATTCATTTAATTAATTGCAAGCCACTTCCAATTATATTTTCTTCACTAATGATTCAAGTCGATTTGATTTATACCTTGAGTTTTATTTCCAAAATTCAATATTAACTCACTAATTCAGCTTCTATTTAACTACATTAGGTTCCATTTACATATTTCATTAACTAATTTTTTATCTAATTAGTTCTTCCCCTGGTTAAAATTCAATACTTGATTTTTAATCCCAAATATCACTTTATTAATTTTTCTTAGTTCAATTTATTTTATAATTCACGTTTGGATTTTTCGTTTTATTTTCCAATTCATCAAAAATATTTATTCTGGGGTTTCTATCCCACTTTTTAATTTTATAAGTCACAACTTATTATTCCACACATTTCCATTCATTCTAGGCTTTAATATATTCTTCTTTTATTTTTAACTCAAGCCTTATGCTTATTTATAACCCAAGGATATTTTTATTTCCATGGATTTCTAATTCTTTTATGAGTTATTCCAATTCATTCCATTCAATAACTCAATTGAATTCTTATTCCAATTCAATTTTATTTTAACTCGGATTTATTTACCTCAATTTGATTTCAACTTAATTCGAATACAACTTGATATTGTCTTCAGCCTATCCAATTAATTTCAATCCAGTTAAATCTTTATTCCCCAATCCAAGTTAAGTTCATTTTTTTAACCTTCACTTTAAATTTAAATTCCGACATTCAAAGCTTATATTTCCTTCCTGATTTAAAAATTATCTTAATTTATAAGCTTACAACCTATCTCATCGGGATTTTTAAACACCCGGCTTTGGTTTCAAATCATTTTGAAATCTCTAACATCGGAAATCACACTTCTAAAAAATTTAAACCAATCCTGGTTTTTATTTCCGTCAAATTGCCTTTGAAATTTCAACAACAAACAGGTTTTCCTGAACAAATCAATTTGACAGCAATCTGTCACTTAGAAACTCGAAAATGAACATCGATGATGCTGCAGTCATCACCGAAGTTATTTTCCAACGATTAAAGTGAATTCAATGCTATATCCCTTCCCAAAATTTATTTGAAACAATTTCCTTTTAGAAATACTTTTAAAACAATAATGCTATTATCTGTCTTTAAAATAATTCCAAATCTCTGGGGTTTTAAAGTTTCAAATTCTGTTTTAATTCAAATTTTAACTATAATGCATTTGTATAGCTTACGCTTATACAAATTCCTATTTAATTATATTTCAATTTATAATTTACGTTTATAATTCGTGTTTATAAATTTCATTTTATAATAAATTTATTTTCTTAACCTTTGGTTATGTTTTAAATTTCTAGTTAAATTTTTACTCAACAATGATAATAATTTAATATTATACTTCATAACATCCAAGCAACCATATATTAGGTAAAATAGTTTACAAAAACTTTCTTTATATCAAAATATATTTTTGGGTAAATTTATTTCATTTACCCACATTTAAAACAATACCGTGTCAAACTGTTCTATTCAAGTGTTTAGAAACCCCTTCGATACCGTTGTCCAGACTGTGCCGACGAAGGTTCATATGCCACTCAATAAACCAACCAACACAATATAAAAATAATTTATATTTACTAACAAATACGCACTCATATCTATTAATACGCTCAAACTCATTCTAGAGTACTTCGGACTATAATTTAAATGAGTAATTCCGACCAGAGCCAAGGTTATCACCAACCTAAGCTCTGATACCAAGTGTAACGATCCGCAAATCCGTACCCCTTGAGTCAACACTATTCTACCTAAATCAACTCAAGTTGTACAGAAATACGAACCATTTGGGTTAAAGAAGAAGAGGTAGAAGAAGAAAATAGAAAACAATATCAGAATCTAACCATCGCAGCGGAATAAAGTATAATAGATAATTACAGCTCTTTACATAAAAGAAAACTATATCTGCTATACATTACATTATCAGAGTGCATCAATCACAAAACACACAATTGGCAGTAATCATAACCTGCCTTCATACAACTAAGTACACATCTCAACATCACAGCGGGATATATATATATATATATATATATATATATATATATATATATATATAACAAGTACGAAAATATGCATCGTCATCCAGCTCGTCTCCTAAGCTCCACAGCATCATATCTTGTATTCTATAATACTCGGTCTGACCCGAGCATTATAGTTAAATAATACCCGAGCCAGTCTGGAAAACCAGCGTAAGAAAATCACACTCAATTGATTATTAAAGTTTCAAAAATCCTTTTGAAAAAAAAGCATCTCGTAAGACCACGCCACAAATAAACATGTCGGGTTTTTACCTTACGATAGCTAAAACAATTTTTATAGAAATCCTTTGATATTATAATAGGGTCTATATACAAATACTTATAAAATAGCCGAAATTATTACATTCATTAAAGTCCAGCTACTAGCCATATAGTGGGTAATACAAACAAAACTCGTACAAGGCTCGTAGGGAGAATGGATTTCCAACTAATGACTAGGCACTGGGGTACCACCTGTCACAGTACGTGGCCTAGATCACAGTACCGAGGAGTACGTCTGCTCCCCTGCAACACAAGACCGGGACTACCCCTTACTGGATAATCCCGAGTGAGACCACCCCGCGGTTGGGATCAGCAACCGCCCACTAAGCCAAAATAAAAGGGACATCTAGACAGGGATGACCTCACCCTGCTTGGGTGCTACCCACCTAGCCTTGCTGCATAACCCCTGATTTTTAGTCATTCCCGGTTGATGAGGCTTGAGGCTAAGCGTTACCTTTTTAGAACATATCCCTTAGAATGCCCATCGTCCACCTAACGATGTTCCGAAAGCATTCATCCATACAAGTCCGTCCCGGGTTCGAACGGAACCGAAGGCACTACTCCTACTACATCCATTTTGGAAATATCCTCAGGATTAGTAGCGACTAGCCCTTGCACTTCACTGCTCCATCTTCGAATCCAAACTCGTTTCCCACGAAACGTACAAACCGGATCGAAGTGGTTTTCGAGAAATAAATCTCGATCCCGGTCTCTTCGAAACGATCAACGCATTTGTCCAATATTGATAGTCGGTGATTTAACTATCAGTTAATATTCACAAACAACCATCAAACAATAAATAATTTCCCAAATTACTTATTAACCTCAAAAATATCTTTACAAGATACATTTACACTTTTCAAACCCATTTTGAAAACAGTTTCAAACCATCTTTCTTTTCAGAATAAACTTCCCAAATATTTTCTATCTCCACTAAAATCACCAAGCATAAAACTAGATTTTTAAAATAATTTAAAACACTTTACTTTGAAATGTACTTTAAAACATTTAAGTTAAAAACTACTTCAATAATTTATTAAAAATACATACTATATGAATATTTGAAAATAAGGTTACTTAAAAAATATAAAACTAGATTTTCATTTTTAAAAACAAAATACTGAGTCACTTTTTAAATACTTTTTTTTTGCTATAATAGATTAAAAAAAATACGTACTTTAAAATTTAAATATTCAGAAATGATAAATTTTTCAAAAAACTTTCTTTTTAAAACAACTTTAAAACTTTTAACTTATATTTAAAAATTTACTTTGAAAACGTACTTGGTTATCCAGGGAGAATTCCAACTTCAATCACTTAAATCAATTTCCCAAATTGATTTCCAATTTATTCCATTTGAAATAAATTTCTTTACTTACTCGGTTCATTTCAAAATTCATTAATTATGGACTCATTATTATTGTTATTATTTTCCATTTGATTTTAAATCTTTAACCGAAATATACAACTTTCAGCTTTTTTCCAATTTCTTTTTTATTCTTTTCAATAAATTGAATCTTAAATTTGAAATAAATGTTTTGTTCTTTTAAAATAATAATACCGAAGTTTAAAATTCATTAATCTTCTGATTTTTCAAAATTTACCTTTCTATAGTTAAGGTTTATTTATTAGAATTTTATTTGCGCCAAAATTGGTCACAAACCCCGAATACCGTGAAAGCGCCAGTGTATGAATACAAATCAATAATATTCAAACACAAATCTCAGATCTCAGCAAATATTAAACAGCAATCCAAAAGTAAAGAACAGAGACACAAGTTTTATAGTGGTTCGGCTATCTCCGGCCTACGTCCACTCCAAAGTTTTTATCCTTTTATTGATTATCCTTGATGATTACAGATGATTACAGCAGTTACAAAGTCCAAAACTCGAAATAAACAGAAGTAATGATGTTATGGAATGATTCTGGCAGCGTCCGGGCATGCTTTCCCTCTCCAAATTCTCCGACCCCTTTTCTGAATGACCAGGGGATCATTTATAAGCGTAGGAGGCTGATATTTCTCCTAAAATCCGGGAAGACCGCTTCAGGCACGTGAGGGGGCCCACACGCCCGAAATCTGGAGGTCCGGGCCCACCTTGGGATCGATTCGAAGTAAGGTTCGAATCGATCAAGAAATCATCCAATTGAGTTGAAATTGGGTGAGAACATTCTTCAACATGTATGTAAGCTCCTGTGAAAATTTCATAGAATTTGGATCAACGGTTTGGAAGATATGATCGATTCAAGTTCAAAGCTTCGTGTGTTCTGCCTGGTTCGAACCTATACATCGAACCCACTCCCTTCGAATCCATCCCCCTCGAATCCATCTTCTTCGAATTCATCTCCCTCGAGTCCGTCTTCTTCGAAACCATTTCCTTCGAATCTTGAATCCACGAAGCCGACTCCCCTTCTTCGAATCCACGAAGCCGACTCCCCTCCTCTCCTGATCGATACGAACTTCATCGATTCGAACCACCATCGATACGAACTTCACCAAGCCGAACCTATGTTGATCGATACGAACCGTATCGATTCGAACCGTCTCTGAATCATGCCTTCGATCGATACGAACCTGATGGGTTCGAATCCGATGGATTCGAACCGAGCACCACCTTGATGGATTCGAACAACATACCTTTCCTACCTTGAATCCATCATATTTTCTTCATATGAACTCCGATTAACCTGAAATTTGAAACATAGCCTTTCCTAGTCCTTATCATCATCTCCAATCAATTTCGTCCCGATCGGAGTTCAACAAAATTTCGACGATATCGATCGTAGCCTTGATTCCAACCGATCTCCAATCCTGATATTCATAATTCCATGCCAATTCATTGATATTCCAGTTTTGACCAAAAAATGGGATAACATTTTTCCCCCCAAAACATGCCTTGTGATAACAAGGCGTGTTTTGAATAGTTCCGAATCCAATATCCGAAGTCCATAGCCACAATGCCAGAGTATATCATCCTTGACTGCTTCGAGTCGATGCCCGATTCCAAATCCTGTAACCAAAGCCTTAGCCAATTCCATATCCATTCGAACTCGACAACCGAGTCCCAATCCATCCTTATCCAATAGCCAATGACCGAATCCAGGACCTTTCCGGGTCGATATCTGAATCCATAACCTCTCCGGGTTCTTGCCAAGCGTGATCCACACCTGACGACCGTGGTCCAGTGTCCTTGGACATTGAGCTAACCTCTCCGGGTTCTTGCCAAGCGTGATCCACACCTGACGACCGTGGTCCAGTGTCCCTGGACGTTGTGCAATGCCGTGGCTTAAGTCCTAAGCCGAATCCTGGTCTCTCCGGACCCTTGTTGAGCATAGTCCATACTCAATGACCTGAAACAATATTCGATAATATGGGGCCTAAGTCCTAGGCTGAATCCTGGTCACTCAGGACCTTTGCCGAGCATAGTCCATACTCGACGACCTGAATGAGTCAATTTACCGCGTTTGGGCAAAGCGACTCACCCCTTGCCAGGCATAATCCATACCTGACGACCTTTTATCAAAAATCAGATAAAAATCCAACCAAAATCCAATCCAAAATCCAAATCCGAAAATCCAAATCAAAACCAGAAAATCAGAAAACCAAACCAGCAACCAAAACAAAATCAATCATCCGAAGGAAAAATCCAAACAAGAAAGCAAACAAAAACCTGGAGTCCAATCCGAACTCCAAAACCAAACCAGAAAACCAATTGTCCAATCCAAAACAGAAAAAAAGATTTCACAAGCCATAGCTTCACAGTTTATCATCATTCAGAGCATGCCTAGGGGCTATCTCCGTTCCCGTACATGTGTAAACGACTTAGCCATTTGCTAATAGCTTGTTACTTATTCCATATTATCCATGTCAATTGATAACCAATCGACCATCATTCCTGGGCCTCACATCATCACGGTGTGAGGTAGATGGTGGCCGCTCCTTCTCCACTGCTGCATTCCGTATTCCAATATATTGCCTCAGCTGCCCATTCCTCACATGCTCCTCAATTATGTCTTTTAAATGTCTGCAGCTATTGGTATCATGTCCGTCTAAATCATGGAAGAGACAATGCCTCCCTGATGCCCTCTCTCGTTCAGAAGGCTCTCTCCTGCTGGCCTCCGGTAGGGAAGGCGATTCCGAGTATCCATGTATATCCGCTCCAGCGTCTCGTTCAATCCTGTGTATGTGGAAAACTTTGGATCCTTCCATCGCTTCCTAGCGTTTCCAGAATCATCATCTAATTCCTTTTTCCTTTGTCTTTATCCGAACCACTGCTGGATACTGTTCCAACCTCGATTGCACTAACCTTTTTCAATTTTAAATCCGTACTTGCATCTTCCTGCTGAAGGAACCTTTCTGCCTCGTGAAAGAATTCGTCGAGATCCTGTGGGGGATCTTGTATCAGAGATACCTTGAAATCCGAGTCCTCCCTGACTCCTGATACTGCTGCCATTAAAACCATCGATGGATCAGGCCGATCCACCGAAGCGGCTGCCGCACTGAATCGAGTTAGAAAAGCTCTAAGCGATTCATCCATCCTTTGCTTCACTGATGTCAATGTCATCACATTCTTTGGCCTCTTGACGTGAACCCGAAACTGTCCCAAAAACTTTTCCACCAATTCCCTCCAAGTCCTGATAGATCCTTCTCCCAGCTGCCTAAACCACATTGCAGCTAAATCCGTCAGATACAAAGGGAAGCATCGGGCCATCACTTCTTCCGATGACACCAGCACCTCCATATGTCTGGTGTACCTCATCAAGTGATCAGTTGGGTCTGCCTTACCATAATATACCTCCACGCTAGGTAGCTTAAACTTAGGTGGATTCTGAGCCATCCTTATTTCTTGAGCGAACGGACTCCTATTCACTCCTTCCAAGTCTTTGTTGGTCAAACCACCTCGCACAGTTCTTCTGATAATTTCCGCTAATCCGGTATTGTCTGTTGGGGGTTGCCCCCCATGCCCCTGAGGGAACTCTGGTACATATTCCTCGTGTGGTTCACTAGGAGCAATGTTAGCTCTAGCATGTTGAATTCTTTCCAAAGGTCCTCCTGTATTGGATCCCGTGGGCCTGCCCCCTAGCCCTTGATGATTGCCTTCTGGCTCCGTATCTCGTCCTCCACTGGGTTCCACGACCCTAGTCCCCTGTCCTGCATCCACAGCGGCTGTAGCTGTTCCTAAGTTCTGCATCCCTGCAGCTCTCATTTGCTCAAAGAAAGTCTGCATCATTTCCTGTTGGTTCTTTAACAATCTCTCCTGCAAAGAGTTTACCATAGCCTCCATTTCATCTCGGGTTATGTAGATTGAAGCCTGTCCTTCCCCAGCTCCGGAGGATGCTTGTTGACTTCCTTCCTGTTGGCTTCGCTCGGCCCTTTGTCTTCTACTATTTTGTCTAGTCATTGTCCTTGAATCAAAACTTTTTAAAATCTTCAAATCCAACTTTCAAATCCAATGTAGCGGGTGCTAGTCTTTCTCAGTGAAAGCACCAAAGCGTTTGCGCCAAAATTGGTCACAAACCCCGAATACCGTGAAAGCACCCGTGTATGAATACAAATCAATAATATTCAAACACAAATCTCAGATCTCAGCAAATATTAAACAGCAATCCAAAAGTAAAGAACAGAGACACAAGTTTTATAGTGGTTCGGCTATCTCCGGCCTACGTCCACTCCAAAGTTTTTATCCTTTTATTGATTATCCTTGATGATTACAGATGATTACAGCAGTTACAAAGTCCAAAACTCGAAATAAATAGCAGTAATGATGTTATGGAATGATTCTGGCAGCGTCCGGGCGTGCTTTCCCTCTCCAAATTCTCCGACCCCTTTTCTGAATGACCAGGGGCTCATTTATAAGCGTAGGAGGTTGATATTTCTCCTAAAATCCAAGAAGACCGCTTCAGGCACGTGAGGGGGCCCACACGCCCGAAATCTGGAGGTCCGAGCCCACCTTGGGATCGATTCGAAGTAAGGTACGAATCGATCAAGAAATCATCCAATTGGGCTGAAATTTGGTGAGAACATTCTTCAACATGTATGTAAGCTCCTGTGAAAATTTCATAGCATTTGGATCAACGGTTTGGAAGATATGATCGATTCAAGTTCAAAGCTTCGTGTGTTCTGCCTGGTTCGAACCTATACATCGAACCCACTCCCTTCGAATCCATCCCCCTCGAATCCATCTTCTTCGAATTCATCTCCCTCGAGTCCGTCTTCTTCGAAACCATTTCCTTCGAATCCATCGCCTAGAATCCACGAAGCCGACTCCCCTCCTCTCCTGATCGATACGAACTTCATCGATTCGAACCACCATCGATACGAACTTCACCAAGCCGAACCTATGTTGATCGATACGAACCGTCTCTGAATCATGCCTTCGATCGTTGCGAACCTGATGGGTTCGAATCCGATGGATTCGAACCGAGCACCACCTTGATGGATTCGAACAACATACCTTTCCTACCTTGAATCCATCATATTTTCTTCATATGAACTTCGATTAACCTGAAATTTGAAACATAGCTTTTCCTAGTCCTTATCATCATCTCCAATCAATTTCGTCCTGATCGGAGTTCAACAAAATTTTGACGATATCGATCGTAGCCTTGATTCCAACCGATCTCCAATCCTGATATTCATAATTCCATGCCAATTCGTTGATATTCCAGTTTTGACCAAAAAATGGGATAACAAATTTTATAGTCACTTTATTTCTTTTCCAATTCATTCTTAATTTTATTCAAATTTCTATAATTATTTTACTTACAAATTCACTTCTTTTATTTTCTTTCCAAAATCCAATTTATATATTTCTGGTAAATCATTATACCCAATTATATCCAATCGTACCATAACATTCGATATTCTAATATAATTCATCATAGAATATCAAATAATCACAACAGTGGGTATTAAATAATTTAAATAAATGTTGAGGGATCCAATTGGATCCCTCCAACCTGTTTTCTCTGCATCCACAGCCGTTAGCACAAAATAAAATACTAATTCCAAAATATACCATACTATAGCACATCAATCAATTCAACCATTCAAACAATTATTTAAATTTAATCATTTAAATTTAAGTTTAAATTCAGCCGAGTGAGATTAACTCACCTTTTCTTCGTTTTGAAATCACCTCAATCATGCCTTGACTTCCCGTTTTTGACCTTGCCACACATTAGATGATTTTATTAATACTTGAATCAATCCAATAATTAACTAACATTTACTTATTTATTTTAACTTATAATTCAATTTTAGATTTTTAAACCAAAATTTCTTTAACAAATTATCCTTAGTAACCCAATATTTAAATAAGTTAATTAAAATAGTTTAATCATCAACCCATTTCTTTTGAAATAACTAGTAGGATAAAATATTTATATAATTTATTGATATTTGAACTAGTCAAACAATTTATTAAATTTAACTATTAATTAGTTTTAAACTAATTCTCCTCTTTTTACTGAAAAACAACATACTGAGTTATGTACATATATGTGCTGATAATTGATAAATGGACAAATTGAATTCAAAGAATTTTAATTTTTCTTCACTAAAATAAAATTTAAATTACCTTACCGATCGGACCCGAGCACACCCACCCTGCATCCAGATTTCGATCACATCGAGTAGCCACCGCAAGCCCTTCCATGTCGAGTCCTCTTCCCACAATCTCTGTCGCCTACGTCGCAACTCCCATACATCGCCTCCTTTACACGCGTTGATGACTACGACGCCACCATCGACGAGCCCTCAGCCCTCGCGACTCCACGACTCGTGCTCGCGCGACACACGGCTTCGACCGAAATGACGCGCGAAACAGCTCTCGACGTCGCCTCAATCGCGAATTAGGTCGCGTGCGATTTATTTTTTTAAAAAAAATGCGAAATCGATTTTGAAGAGCTCGGCCCCCTTTTTTTTTACTGAGGGTTTCGATTTTTTTAAAGAATGAGGCTTCGGCCAATTTGTTTAAGTGGCAATGGATCTGAAGAGAGAGGAAAAGAAGCTTGCCTTAGAAGCTAAAAGAGTGAGGCTTCCATGAAAAGGTTTGACTAATAAAATTAAAGTTAATTAATTCTTCTATGCATTTATGGGTTGTACGATCAAACGGTAACTCCGAACGCTGCGAAAATTGATATCCGATAATAATATAATATTACGGATCCAATGGAACTGATTTCGTCGAATTCCGAGACTGTGCCTTGGAAGGCTATTTTTAAATTCAATTTAAATGATAAAATTTCAAAACCGAACAAATCACTGTTAAATTCAATTTTAATACTTCTATTAGTCTCAGCACCATCAATATAAATTTTATAAGCCTTCAAATTATATTTTAATAGGCTTAGAATTGCAGATTCAACATTTTACTCAATTTCAAATTATTTAATTCAGTAAATTTAATTATCAAATAAATAGTTATATTTGAATTCAAGTAAAGAAATTAACTTTCAACAGTTAAAATCAATTAAATATTTCAATTTCAAATGTTTCAAAATTCCAGGCCGTCACATATTGGCTGTACCGGTAACTACCGTGGCTTCAGAAAGTGCTTTTAGCATTAGTGGTAGAGTACTTGACGAGTACTCTAGTTCACTAAAAGAAGATGTTGTCGAACCATTGTTATGTACAAGAGATTGGTTGTATGGCGGTACGGTTGTGCAAACAATCGAGGATCTTACCGAAGATATTACAAAGTTCCATTCTCAAGAAGAAGAGACATTAATGCATAGTGTCAGGTATGATTTTTAAATTATTATGCTCAGATATGCATAGTGAGCTGTAGATGTCAGTTTCTTTATCTTTTTCTCTTTGTGTAAATTTGAAATAACTTCCTTTGTGTAAATCTGTATGACTCTATTACACGACCATCTTAAAGAGGTAGCTGTTAAAGTAAATTTGTATTTTTAGGAAGATGTTGTTTATACGCTGAGATGGATTTAGATTATATTTATATTGCAGGACATAGTAGAAGCTATGGAATTTTTGAAGGAAAAAGGGGTTGATGTGGGTTCGTATTGAAGTTTCAGGTGACTGACTCTCTTGCTAGATATTACACTTCCAGTTATTAGCATATATATGAACAACATGCATGTTCACATATTTCATAGCATATATACTTTTATTTTCACCCCAAATATTGAAAGCTTCAAAATTTAATGGATGTATACATACAATATATATTCTTTGCTTTAGTAGTTTATGATCGTATAAAGTCATGAAAATATTTGAGCTTAGCACTTTCAGTGTTGACAAACTAAAAAATTTATGAACAAGAAATGCCCTTTAAAAATTATCCATGGTATGTCACTTCAAATAGTTTCTAAGAATAATGAGGCAGCAACTGTATCTCAGATACAATTTTCTCTTCAATATAACAAACCATGAGCTACAAGATTTTTTTTAATATGTATTTTTTTTATGAATGTTTACAGTCAGAATAGGGTATGTTGAATACTAAGTAATATTTCATAGTCCATGCACTAGGCACTGATAACGGGCACTTGTGAAAAAAATAATGAAAGTCTTAGCTTTTTTTTATAACTAGCTAATATGAATGCTAGCATAGCATCTTAGCTTTTTTTCCCAATATCCAACTGTTGTTAAATCCAGGCATTACATTGTGGATTAATTGGCTGTTTATAAGTTTCAAGTTTTTTATAAACATCCTACTTGTGCATAAATTTGTGAGTCTTACATTTTTCTTTTTTGTAAAATTTGAAATAGGTTGGTAATGTAAACTCATTTCACAGAATGTTTGGCAAGATATCTTGTGCACTTCATATCATTAGGCTGTATATTAAACTTTAGATATTGCAGTAGTATTTCCATGTAATTTCAAATATAAGCGTTGTCTCACTTGTTCTACTATTTTACAATGCAGGCCTAATTGGAATTAGGCTGAAGAAAGTGTCAAGATCAACTTGTTGTAAAAAGAATCTTGCTGTTCTTGGAAATGTCACAATTTTTGATTGAATTACTTTTTTTATTGTCTTAGTTTTATGTACGCAGATTTAAAATTTATTTGATGCAGTTTCAGTGTTATTCGTTGTAGTCTGTGTTATTTGGTGTTGTTTTATGATATTTAGTGCAAATTTCATGTCATGCAACGGTGTTTGGGTTAAATAGACATCTATGTACCAGTTCATGTAGTTTATGTGCAATTTTATGCTTTATGTATGCAGTTTTTATTATGTATTGGATGTCTTTTATTTTTTATTTTTTACCTTTTGATGTTTTTAAACGGGTTAAGCGGGTTGACCCATATATGAAACGGGTTGGGTCATATTGACCCTTTTATTAAATGTATTAAAAGGGTTGGGTCTTAAAATGGATCGGGTCAATTTTGATCCGACCCATCTTGACCCGACCCGACCCGTTTGACGGGTCTAGGTTCAACAGCCAACATATTGGCCGCATCCTGCCTTGTGTTTTGGTCTGCAATTTTCCAACATCAGCATCTTGGCCAGCATGATTCTGAAGGCCCGCATGCTCAAAGCACGACCCTTGTTGCAAAAATCAACTCCCTCGACGGCAGTATAAACACGATCCATAAGAAGACTACAATGTAATTAAAGAACAAAACAAATAGTGGCCCTATATGTGAACGACCATCCTCAAGCAAGCGACTCAAGTAGCATTCCCCTCTCATACTTCGATTGACCCAGATAGTGTTCTTTTCTTCATAAAGGTTCCTCACTCTTCTTTCACCTCAGCTGCTTGCATCTTCTGAAGCTCTCTTGGCTTGACATAGCTAGCTTCAGTAATAGGGGTCCGACCGTCTGTAATGCCCCTGAATTTTAATTAACATCATTCGGGATATTTAATTGGATAAACTAAATAGAATAAATTGAATAATTAGGAAGATGAGATTAATAAATTCAATGGCCTTGTCTTAATGAATGAATTAAAATAAGGCTTGACTAGATTTAGAAGGAGGAATTTTTCTAAGGGGTAAACTTGGAAATGGGGCTACATTTCTTAGTATATATATCTCTTCCTCCACTTTATTAAACTTTTACTTTCTCATTCATAACTCCTCACCTATATTTCGACTGGCCATTAAAAACTTCAGAAAGAGCAATAAATTGAAGATAAAGCTAAGGAATTAAAGTTAGGAAATTTTAACCATTAAAAGATTGGTTATGGGTTATACCCGATTCATGTTTGTGATTTTGGTTAGGATATAACCATTTAAACATTTGTTTGGATGAGACATAGGTGTTTTTTTAATGTTAATGGGCTAATTTTTTTTTGAAATGGTACTTTATATACAACATATCACTGGAAGACCATATCACATGTCAATAAACGTCCGAATCACGCTACACAAGTTTCGAACTTATAACCTCTCGCACCAAAGCCGAATCGCTTAACCACTGTTACAATGGTGCTTGTCGTTAATGGGTCGATTGACAAAGTTTATTTCGGTTTTCGTTAAACTCTGAATTATATTGATCTTCATATGCTTTGAAATTTTAATATGTTAAAATATATAATTTAAAGGATTTTTGGTTACGGATTTTTCCTTAGAGGCTTACTAAGGTAACTAAATTATTTATACCCAAGGGCGAAACTGAAAAATGGCTTCCGAATTGGTTAAATTCGGAGGGAAATTACTTTCAAAAATTGTTTGGGGAAGAAGAATAGTGTTTTAAGAAAAATGTTGGCTATTTAGTATTTTTTTTCTATTCGAAAGTACAGGAGGAAGCCTCTTAACCAATCTAATTTAGACAATCAAGAGAAACCATCACTTCCATAGGCCCAGAATCTGCTTCCGACTACATAGCCCACTTCACCCTTTTGACTAAGTCGAAAGGTACCTTTTTCCTTAGTCGGAAGTTAAGCATTTACCTTTCGCCTAAGTCGAAAGTTAGGAATGGTGTCAAGAGAGGCGAAGGGATGGAGGCTGCTTCCTTGGCTTTCGAATGGAAATATAAATGCTTTCAAATTAATAGGTTTCGAAAGGGATCCTTCGACTCCATCATTTTTATAAAGACAAAATTTTTATACTCAAGAAGGGGTTTCAAAGGGGATCTTCGAAAGTTTAAACCTTCAAGAGAATTGTTTTAAATGTTTTCCAATAATACATTTTTTATAACCTTTCGACTAAGTCGAAAGGTAGGAGAGGAAAAGGAAGGGGTTACTTCCAAGCCTTCCTGTTAGGAAATCAGTTCTATGGTTTCGATGATAACAACTATACAATGGAAATCGAATGTACATATATATCTATATTTACAGGTAGATGATAGAGTAACATCACCAAAGAGACAAAAACAAAACTCAAGAGAAGTATCAAAAGACTTCAAATCGGTAGAAGTTGAAAAGGAGTGTCACAGACACAAATAAAGCAGCATGCACATTTTCAGTCGTCTGAGTGCACTAGCCAGGCGTCTGAATGTTTCCTCTGGTTTGCATATCAGACAGAATCAGACGTCTGGTTAATATGCTCAGACGTTTGGTTAAACTCTTTGGTTCACAACTCAGAAGGAAACAGACGTCTGATAATAAACTCAGACGTCTGAATAGCAACCAGACACAAAAAAATATATGAAGACCAGACGTCTGAAACATTCCTCCAGACGTCTGATTTTGAACTCGACTGAGTAATTTCAAAGACCAACTGTCACATTCAAAAGAACACATCCGCTTCTCTTTGCTGCAACTCTTCTTCACCATCAGAAGCGACTTTAGAGAGATTACAACAGATGCAACTATACAAGAAAACTCTTCATCATTATAAATAGCATCAGGAATGCAAAGAGAATCTTGACCTTTACTTACTTATGCTCTTAATTCCTATACTCTGATTTATACCTGTTCTCTAGCAATCAACTACTTATATTTAACTCTTCCATATATTCAGAACTCCTCATTCAATATTCTCTAGATAGATATATATATTGGAAGAACTTGTACTCAATAGTCAACATCCGTGTTATCGAACACATTCTTGACAAAGAAACTCTGCTATTGTAAACTTGTTCCTCCGGGTCAAGTGAGGGTTAGTTGAAAGGAAATTCCGAAGAGGAGCTTCGGGACTGGACGTAGGACGGGAGGTCTGAACCAGTATAAAATCTTCGTGTGATTATTTTAATTTACTTTGCTATTATTATCTATCAAGTTATATTATATAGTTAGTTGTTCATACTTGCATTTATATATATATATATATATATATATATATCATATACGACCCACTCATATAAACTTTCAATTCCCATTGTTTAAGAGTTAAGTTTTTAACGCCTTTGAAAGCCATTCTTTCGAAGGAGATGTTTGCTTTCGAAGGGATGAAGTCGAAGGGGTGCTTTCGATTCAGAACTTCGAAAGGAACGAAGTCAAAGGGGAGCTTCCGACATCGTTCCGTGTCATGTTTTATATGCCTTCGAATGGGTTATTCGAAGGAAGGGTTAAGTCGGCAGCTTATACCTTTCAACTAAGTTGAAAGGTGAGCCCTCACCCTTCCGACCAAGTCAAAGGGTAGGGATGTTTTAAAAGGTTTTGGTTTCGAAAGGTTTGGAAGGGATTACCTTTAATAATTTCGAAAGATTTTGAGTTTTAGTGATTTCAAAAAGATTTGAGTTTCATTGCTTTCAAAAAGTTTATAAATGATTTTATAAGGAGAATACCCTAGGCTTTCGACAAAGTCGAAAGGTGGAACCTTTCGACTAGGTCGAAAATGAACTTTCCGGCAAGGTCGAATGGTAGGACATTTCGACAAGGTCGAAAGGTATGATATTGTGATGCTTTCAAATGGAAGGCTTTCGAAGGGGATAACTTTGGATATTTATTTGCTTTCGAATGGGGCTTTATTCGAAGGGGTTTAAAGGGATGTTTTAGCCATTTTTCCTTAAGTATATTTTTGCTAATTTGAAGGAGTTACTTCGAAGGGTTATAGCATAAAATAGTTATCTTTGTTTGAAAATGTAAGGGGAAATCCTTATACAAATTGGATGTTATTAAACCTCAGAGACACCGGAGTGGGTTTAATGTTTTCAATGCATAGTTTGGGGTTACAAACAGAAATATGCTTTCAAAAATATACATTGGGTCTATCAATGTGTTTTTATTAAATTTAGCCTAATAGGGGCTACCAATGAGAATAGGTTAAACCGGTAGTATAACTGGAGAAAATAAATAATCATGGGGATCATGAATTTTAATACATAATCACGGGGATCATGATTTTTAATTGGCCAAGTGTTGGGTTCTTGGTTAACCTAGGAAAAATATAGAATGTGCGGTGGATTGCCCGCATTAAATTTCTAAAGTAAAGAATGTTTTGCCGGAGGTAGTTAACCTCGGGATTTGGCACCCAAGGGTTCATAGTCATCCTAGGAAAACTATGGAGTGTGCGGTGGATAGCCCACATCAACTTTTATAAAACAATGTATGATGGATAATTTGCATTTATTTTAAATGGATTTGGAACGGATAGTCCTATTAAATTATGACAGATAGTCATTTTAAAGATTTTAGAGGGAAACTCTAATAGATTGATTTTAGATGAAAAATCTAATATATTGCTTTTAGATGAGATATCGAATAAATGGGTGGATGAGATATCCAATGAATATGCATTACGGCTTTATTTCATATTATGTTAAGATTAACCATTTTAGGTGCAGGAGCATAGTAAACGATTTACATGTTTTGATTTGGATGCTGGTAAGGGGAAAACTCATTCCGCTAAGCGGCGTGGTCTCACTCGCTATCTATTTATGATAAGAGATGATATGAGATTATTCATACGAGACTTATTGTCTAACTCAAGTTTGTGTTTCTCCACAAACTCTCGGGTACTTAAAATTAATTTGGATAGTCTAAGAGTGGGAGACTTTCAAATTTTTGGATGAATAAGCTTCCGGAGACGTGCATGAGACAATGTTAGCTATATAGGGGCTATTTTATGTTTTTCGCTGTGATGTATTAAGAACAGTAAAGTTTATATTTATTAGTTCTCTGATCATCATAAGGGGACATCTTGATATGTCGCTCTTATGATATTTTGTACACATATATGTGATTTGAACGTGGTTAGCGTCTGAGATTATATAATTAAATCTTAAATTGAAATTCATAAGAAATGAGAAATTTGGTTTTGTTGAAGTTTAAATTTATTTATATTTTGTGTTTCTGTGTTGCCAATAGTTTCAAGATTCCGATCACTCAGAAATAGCACATATGGATGACTACATCATCCGTAGCAGTTAGTTTTGAGCCTCGGGAAGCGGAATGTTACACCATCCATGATAAAAAAGCTACGCCTGCACTGTTTCTCTAAAGCGATCATAACATAAGATATGGCATAACTAACAAAAGTGACACTCGAAAACCACTCCTTATCATTTTCTTCCACTCTGGCAAAGTGCCTCGGCACAACCACTTCCTAATTTCATGTCACATATCCTTGACCAAGGCATGTTCATTTTCAGACACCGGTTGGCAAACATTTTAGCCCTACAAATCAGTCTGCATCCTATCTAACACATATCTCAGCTGAACAACTTCATCTATGATGCAGAGTGAATTCTGGAGCACAACTTCACCATCTCGGCCATTCATCATGTATTAGAACGGCTTTAAATACAGCACGACATGCATTTGAACAAGGGTTGAACATTTCAAGCTAAAAAGGACTTATTTTCTTGTTATTATCTCTTATCATCCAAGCTATTGTGTGAGAACCAAAGTAATAAGAAATTCCTTAAAATGGATGTTGATCAACTTTGATCAAACCACTCTAAATTTTGTGTCTTTTTATTTGTTGCACTTTATTTTCTCATTTTCCATTTAGAAATCAAGATGTTAGTGTGTTACCTTCGCCCATATAAAACTCTTGACCATAATTTCAACACCTAATGCTTGGATGTGGTAGGCTTTTCGGCCCTATGATGATAAAGCACAGCAGTGGCAAAAATGTCAAAATTCCAACTTCATAATTGTATTAACGATTTGGCATAGCATTGTATTTTAACACCGAAATTGCCTCCACTTGTACACACAACCAACGGTGAAATCGCTTTAGAACAAGGGGTCAACTAACCCCCTCCGAAGAAGGGAGGAGAACTTGAGGTAGGAATATTGTCAATCTGGGCAAGCAAAAAGAAAGTTAAGCACGAAATGTCAGTTGTTGGCTTAACTATGGAAAGAAGTTCAGGTAGACAATGATAGGCAAGTTAGCAAATGAGGTACACGACGTGCATTGATGGAATGGACGGGCTGAAACAACACTTTTCCAAATAAAAATCGTATATATTTTCTACTTTGTTTATTTTATTTTATTGAAAAAAATGCAAAACTTAGCTAAAATAGAATGAAATTTTGGATTATAAACCTTAATATTTAAACTGTAACCAGAATATCTCGAATGTAAATACTTTCAAATACACAAAACTATCCACATCAAATTTTTCCAACGCTTGTACTTTGGATATCAGAAAATATCTGCTTCGTTCTGGTTACAGACGCGAAGTAGATATAACCATGCATTTTCAAATATTTGATCGCTCTGGATACAGACAGGATATGCAGATATGGATATGCATTTTGAAATATCAGTTGATACAGATTCGGATGCAAGTTTTGATTTTCGGATACTGGATACCAGTACAATATCCAACTCTGTTTGGATTAACAACCCTACTGATTCTCATATTCTACAGTGATGTCCGTTCCTCTTTTCATTGCTAGGTACAAATATGTTTTCAACGATGTTAACAGCACCGTGAACGATCTGCTTGAATTTATTGTGCTTAATTGTAGAGCTAACACATCATTGACCTCTACTTAGTTGTAGATCAATGGTTATAACCCATGAGTATACCTTATATTTGTAAGTTGAGCAACAAGAATAATTGTATTGATTTCAGAACTATATGCATAACAGAAGCAAATGATAAACTATTAGTTGATCACGCAGCAGCAGTGGTCAGATGAAACTAAATTAAAAATAGAACAATAAAAAAATTATAATTAAAAATTATAATACATACAGTCAACATGTTTTTTTACAACCAATTGTTATGTCCAATTGAAACTCCATTTTGCAACTATGGTCTATGGTTTATTTTAATGTTTGAATCTCCATTAAATGCATAAAAGTTGCATTGGCAATCAAACTGCGATGATATGTACACTATTTTCACACGCTCCCAGCATCTATAAAAGCATGCACATAGTGTACTATTAATCACAAGCAAGAAAAATGTACCCCTTCAATTAAAATTAATAAACCATGGCTCCCAGTCTTTCTCTTTCAAAGAAGAAGTTGACCATTATTTACAGGAGCAAGAGGTCAAATACTCATATTGCAAGCTCTGATAGCCAAAATACTGAACCTATACCCCAACCACGGACTATAGTAGTTCCATTTGAAGTTGATATACAAAGGTCTATGTTCGCTGATGAATTTAAATTCGGTGTTGCATCTTTCTACATATCAGGTATGTTTTTTTTAGTTTATTTATTGTGTATAGATATGTAGAAAGTGCGTGCGCGCATGTGTTATGTGATATGGTTTTAGGTGGAGGAAGAAGACCTAGTATTTGGGACACTTTCACACACCAACTGCCTCATATGCTAAACAAATGATGTTAACAAATAATTTGAAGCCTCATAAAATCTATTGGAAGAATAACATTTCAAAAATATTCCATTTTAATGATAACTACTCATTCTAGCAACATATGCGTATTAGATGTTATTGGTACTTTTTCATTGTTCAGAGCATAAAGGTATCAGTAATCGTTGTACAAATAAAATCGAGGACATGAGTAATGGAGATGTTGGCGCGAATTCGTACCACGGATACAATGTAAGTAACTGAAATAAGAAAAGTATGGTGTACTGATTATCAAATGTTTGCAGGATGATGTAAATATGATGAAGGAGATTGGAGTTGATTCATACCGTTTCTCAATCTCCTACTCAAGAATTTTGCCAGGTTAAAGCCGATCCACTTTATTTTAAGCGAACCTGCAAAACTGAACATTAAAAATGATGCTTATTAAAAAAAAACACACAAATTTGAAGCTCATATGTCACAGCAGCTACACAAAATTCTAATTTGACTTAGTTTAATGTTGATCTATTAAAACAGATGGCACCTTAAAAGAGGAATAAATCAAGAAGGAATAATATATTACAACAATCTTATAAACGAGCTAATAAAGAATGGTGAGTGCTAGAAAATAAGTATGGTTCACAATAGATATGTAATTCACATTCTAGGTATAACGCCATATGTTACACTCTTCCATTGGAAGGTCCCACAAGCTTTCGAAGATGAATACAGCGGTTTCCTTTGCAGAAAGATCGTGTAAGAATTTAACTCACATGGAGTACATTAACTTAGCTTAATCTCCGTTGTTATATAGTTCTCATTTAGAGTAGTACAAGAAAAGGAAAATGAACCTGTTTCATATACTTCGTTAAAATATACCCATCAACCTTTAACTAAAGATCATAGATTCAACACAGTGCTACAAAGTAAGATGAGTTGTATTATTTTTCTTCACCAAGGATAATTTCATGTACTATGGCCAAATATGCTTCTGAGAATTTGGGGATAGTGTCAAAAATTGGATTACACTGAACGAGCCATGGTCATTCAGTACCTTAGGCTATTCAGTTGGTGTGCGTACAGCTTTCCTGAATGTCCTCTTGGGACTTTTTTCACTGAACCTTACATTGTTGCTCATTTCCTGGCAATTTTTCTCTAAGTTAAAACGTTTGTGAAGAATATATTCTCGACTAGAAGTTGATACATCAATAGATAACTAAGAGTCCGTTTGGCAACAAACTTCTTAAAAAGAGTCTCAACTAGTAACTATTAGGTAGTTTTAAATGTTAAGTTATAGGTAGAAGTGTGCGGATGTAATTTGGATTTTAAGTTAAAATAAACAAAATAACTTGGTCAAAACTACTCGAGAAATTTGTTCATAACTTAAAAAAAAAAGTTGGCTGCTTCTCACGTTTTTACTTCCAAGTGACTTTTGTAAACTACTTGCAAGAAGTTGTCAAACAATAAAATTGAATTAAATTACTTAAAAGTAGTTTTGATAACTTATAAGTAGGTGTCAAACATGCTTTAAATAAAATAATCTTGCTTGTGTTTTTAACTTTTGGAAATGATGTGCTACAAAAGTAGGGCTGTATACAGGACAGGACAGTCTGTTGTCCGACTCGGTCCGAGGCTGTAAGACGTCCGGTCTGTGTCCGTACGATTCTCATTTAGAACATGAATTAGGACAAGGAAAAATGTACGAAAAAATGTCCGTCCGAAAATGTTCGATGTTTTTCTATTGTCCAAACATTGTCCGTCCGTTGTCCGACTCTACGAACAATGTTCGAAGTTAAAGTTTGTCCGGTCCGTGTCCGCTCGAATCTCTTATAGGATAGGACTAAGACACACCTCCGTCCGGTCCGGTCCGACCCGTTTACACCCCTAGCTACAAGGGATCAATAAATAGGAGATGGTGTTAGAGATCCTTCGAATGAAGATATAGAATTAAAGTCCCACATTGGCAAAAATAGAGTTATACATATTTATATATCATTTCTCATCAATCGATATTGGCTTTTCAAGTTAGGTAATTTTATACGAAGGGGAGGACCTATATAGTCATACTTTAACACAAACGTGTCGTCTGCATGTATCGGACCGGGTCCAATAAGACTGGATCGTGTTACATTTTTGTTGAACAAAAATAAACACTTTTTTGCTTAAATTTAATTGCAGAATGACTGTTGTGAAATTTCCAACAGACATGACTATTGCAAATAGCGTTGCAAATAGCTGCTTGGTTCAAACGTACAGACACGACCTTTCGAAGAGGCATGACTATTGGAGAAGAAGACTATAAAATGGGAGAATACCGATTACATTCTCACTCCTTTTTCCACTCGTCTTCTTCCTCTTTGTTCTGTTCTCAAAACCAAACAAATCTCATACCACAGAGTTATCGTACTCATCACAATCTCGTACAAAACATCATCTGTTGTATCTTGGCAGACTCAAAAAGTATTAAGGAAATTGTTAGGCAGGTCCCTCAGACGAAATTTCCTATAATCGGTTAGATTGTTTTGTTTATACTGTTTGTGCATTGCATTGTCTTTTGTTTTATCAAATCATATTCTCTTTTCTACACCATTGTTATCAATGCACTCTTATAATTGTGTTTGTGCATCTTTGTGCACGAAATCTATGCATCTATGAGCACTGATTATCGCTATTTATTATTGTTTCTGTGATTAAGAACTTACATCTTATGACTTTTCAATTTTTACTGAAATAAAAATGACAACAATTGAGTTATCAGCAAAAAATGCTACTCACAATAGAGCCGGTCCAATTCAAAAGTAATGGCGATGATTTTCAGACTTGGCAAAATCAAATGTTGTTCTATCTAACTACGCTAGATCTGCAAAAGTATCTCGAAGAGGAAGAACCTGTGCCAAAATTAGACGAAACTAAAGAAACACACAAAGATGTGTTTCAAGCTGTTGATGCATGGAAACACTCAGATTTTCTATGCAAGAATTACATTCTAAACTGTCTGAACAAGATGTTGTACAAAGTGTATCAGTCTCATCAGACAACAAAGGCTCTCTTGGATGCACTTGCCGCAGAATACAAGACATGGAATGTCAGTCTGAAGAAATTCGTTGTAGACAAATCCATGGACTAGAGGATGATAGACTCCAAACCTGTGACTACTCAACCACATGAAGTACAAATTATCGTTCATAAATTTGAATCAGAAGGCCATAAAGTTGAATCATTCTTGGTTGAAGAAATAACAGGAAAGCTGCCTCCATCATGGAGAAACTACCTCAACTATTTGAAGCATAAAAAGAAGAAGATTTCTTTACAAGACTTCGTCGTCAGACTGAAGATAGATGCAGGCAACCGCGGGATTACACAACAAAGAACGAGCGGGCATTTGTTACGGAAGGGTCAAAAAAGAAAGGACAATTCAACAAAAACAAAAAGAAGAATTTCTCACAGAAGAGGAAAGCGCCAGAAAAGAAATTCAACGAAAATAAGCAGTCCAAGAAGTTTAATGGCAACTATCGAGTTTGTGGCAAGACAGGACACGCCGCTAAAGATTGCAAACACAAGAAGGAGAACAATTCAAAGGCAAATATGATGGACAACATGTAAGTGGATGAGTCCAACTTTTGTGAATTTGTATCAGAATGCAATTTGGTTCAAAATCCTACATAGTGGTGGCTTTGACACATGTGCTACTCGACATGTATATTCTGATAAATCCATGTTTTTCACTTACAACAAACTCGCTTAGAGAGAGAAACTCTACGTGGATAATTCTGCAGTTTTGATGATTGAGGTCACCTCTGAAGAAACTGTTACATTGAATGACGTGCTTCATGCTCCAGACATCCGCAAAAACCTAATCTCTGGATCTGTACTGTCAAAGAAGGGATTCTGAATGGTATTCAAGTCAGACAAGATGGTGCTGTTTAAGGCTGAAATTTATATAGAAAGATGATATTTATGTGATGGCCTGTTTAAGACAAATGTAGCCGTAGTTGGTGAAAATAATATGTATTCTAATTATGAAATAAATAAAATTGAAGTTTATTATTTGGTTGTGCGTGAAACTTTATTACGACATGGTAGATTCAGACACATAAATTTTCGAAAAATGAAAAAACTTGCAAGCCCATGATTAATTCCAAAATTTCAAGTAGATAATGTGAGACATGCGTAGAAGCGAAAATGGTCAAAAAATCCATTTCATACTATTAATGGGAGTACTGAACCATTGGGAATGATTCATATCGACTTATGTGATTTCAAGTCATTGCCTACTAAAGCTGGAAAAGTATTTTATCATATTCATTGATGTTTATACACGGTAATTATGTATATCTTTTTTATAAAATACAAAGCTGCAGTAGTAAATCAACGTAGCAAAAATATCAAGATATTGAGATTAGATCGAGGTGGAAAATATGAATCACCATTTGAATAAATCTGTGCAAAAAGTGGAATGATTCATCAAAGAACAACTCATATTCACAACAACAAAAAGACATTACCGATAGAAAGAATAGAATGCTGAAAGATATGGTTAACGCTTGGCCTACCAACGAACTTGTGGGGGGGAAGCTCTAAATATGTTTAATCACATACTAAATAGGGTTCCACACAACAAAACAGGAACAATTCCATATGAGTTATGGAAAGGAAGCCCACCAAGTTTCAAATACCTCAAAGTGTGGGGGTGCTTGACAAAACTTTCAGTTCACCCTTTCAAGAAAGTCAAACTTGGACCAAAAACTGTTGACTGTTACAATCTAGAACCCGCTGAAAATAGTAGCGCATACAGATTTTTAGTCTTCAAGTCTAATATAGTGACATCGGTATAAATACAATCATGAAGTCAAAAGTTACCTTGTTCTTTGAACATGTGTTTCCACACAAAAATCTTATCGAACATTCATCCCTAAAAGGATAAAAGAGGAAAGAGATGAACTACAAGAAGATGAAACTCATCGTGAAAAGGATAAAATTGAACCAAGAAGGAGCATAAGGGCAAAAACTTTCAAGTCTTTTGGCTCAGAATTCTTAACCTATATGTTAAAACATGAACCTCAAACTTATAAAGAGACAATGTCATCTTTAGAATCTTCATGTTGGAAAAAACATTCAAAAATGAGATTGATTCAATTCTAAGTAATAAAACTTGAGAATTAATTGACATTCCACCTGGAATAAAATCAATTGGTTTTAAATGTATCTTCAAGAAGAAGATGAAACCAAATGGCTCAATCGACGAATATAAAGCCAGATTGGTAACCAATGGATATCGTCAAAAAGAAGATATAGACTTTTTTGATACTTGTTCCCCGGTTACACGAATAACCTCTATAAGAATGCTAATAGCGATTGCATCCATCTATAATCTAGAAATTCATCAAATAGATGTAAAATAGCATTATTAAATGGAGATCTCGATGAGGAGATTTACATGGAGCAATCTGAATTTTTTTATTTTCAAGGAAAATGAGAACAAATTCTGTAGATTAGTCAAATCATTGTACGGACTCAAACAAGCTCTGAAATAATGGCACGAAAAATTTGATAGTGTCATGATGAAAAATGATTTTCGTATTGACTGCGATAAATGTGTTTATTACAAACAAGTTGGACAATCATTGTTGAGACTTGGTTTTGATTCATGACACAGAGCTATCACTACGACATACAGATTTGATGACTGCTACGACAAAAAGAGAATATATACTACATGGAGACAAGACATCAAAATAGGTGCATCAATTGTATTATTCTTGTTTTTGAGTCTTAGATCAATTTTGTTAAGATCTCTCCTCGTTTAACGTATGTATTACCTTATATATAATCTTAATGATTTATACAGACAAGCATAGAAAAAAAAATATATACACATTCAAAGTTTTTCTTTAAAAAATCATATTATATATATATAACGTGTAAAAAACTATGCAAATTGCACAGGAATCGCCAGGTCAGACGACTGACCTGGTAAGTCAGTCGACTGACCTGTGAATTTCTGTGCAACATGCACAGATGCACAAATAAACAAATAAAACGTTTGAATATTCAGTCGATTGATTCAGAGGTTCAGTTGAATGAATTTCTACAATAGCTATTTTTTGAAAAGACACGACTATTTGGGAAGAGTTACGAACCTCTATGAAAAGATTTGGATGCAACACTTCAATCACAACTGTTCGTCAATAGTCGCTGCCTTCTAACATCTATAAATACTTACTCTAATTTGATTCCAAATCACCGAATTTTCTCATCTTTCTAATCTAACACTCTTAAATCTACTTGCAACTATACTTTCAAATATTTTGCATTAAAACAATATTATACATTTCTATTCTTCATAAACTTCAAATATATATACTTATACTCGAGAAGAAGATTATAGGAAGGGTGTGCTACAAGTGACAAATCCATGTTATTTGAACACACATAGTCAAAACAATCTTTTGTATTTGTTGAAGTCATGTTCTGCTGCTCAGGCGTGTGAAGTTCTCTTCGGCTGCTTAGGCGAAATCATGTTATGCTGCTCAGGTCCTTGTTCAGCTGCTCAAGGGTTGTATAGACCCGTTCCTCCGGGTTAAATGAGGATTATTGTTTTAGTGAAATTCCAAAAGAAGTCTGGGACTGGACGTAAGACGGAGCTCCGAACCAGTATAAAAATCTAGTGTTATTTTTATTATACTGCTTTATATTCCGCACTATTTACTGTAATTCTATCATCACTATACTCCATATTATCATATATCTATATTACACGATCCATATCACACTTTTATTTAGTATCAGAGCAAGGTCATCATATAACCGTAATATAGTTATCTATAATCTAATAATATGGAAACTAATACTAGCACTAGCATTAACACTAGCTTCATTGAAGGACAATCCACCACACGTCCACCACTATCTAATGGTATGAATTATAACTATTGGGCCACACGAATGAGAATATATATGCAAGCAAATGGTTTTGATTCATGGAATATAACTTAGATATAATATATTATTCCTACTGAAGAGTATTCTACTTGATCGAATACACTGAAACTAGATGCCGCAGCAAATGCAAAAGCCATGAATATGTTATTTTGTGCCTTAGATAAAAATGAGTTTAGCTGTGTTAGCATGTGCAATATTGCATATGAAATATGACGTACACTCAAAGTTACACACGAATGAACTAATAAGGTCAAACAAAGCAAAATATCCATGCTCAAAAGTCAGTTTCAAAACTTTAGAATGAAAGGAAATGAATCTATAAATGATATGTATTCAAGATTTTAGCATATCTACCATTCATTAGTAGGACTAGGAGAAAAATATTCAGATTTTGATATTTTATTCAAAATCCTTAACTCTTTAACGGAAGAATGTTGCTATTGAAGAAGCGAAGGATATTTTCAAAATAACTCCGGAAGAGTTAATAGAAAATTTAATGTCCTATGAAGCGAATTTGCAGGCTAAACGAGTTCAAGCTCAACATAAAACGAATATAGTATTCTATGCAGAACAAGAAGAATTAAATTTAGACAAAGACGATCTAGCCTTTATTGCCAAAAACTTTAATAAATTCTTGAAGTATAGAAAAGAAAACAGAAATAATAGCAAGAGAAGTTCAAACAGCAATAAACCACCATCCTCATCAGTTTTGGAGTGCTTTAACTGTCACAAAAAGGGGCATATACAAAAAGACTGTCCGGATCAAAAGAAAGAATATCGCAATAAAAGAAAGATAAATTTAGAAGAAAAGCTTTCTCGGTTACATGGGATGATTCAGACTTTTCTTCTTCTTCTGAAAGTGAGAGTGACATCGATAATGAACAAGCCAACATATGCTTTATAGCCAAAGATAATGAGGTTAGTGATTTAACTTTTGATGATATGATAGAGATAAACTCAGAATTGTTAGATACTTTAAAAAGTCTCAAAAGAAAATATAAAGAAGCTGATGAAAATCAAAACAAGGTAGAATTCGAAAGAGATATACTTAAGGACGAGAAGAAAATATTGGAAGAAGAACTTGAGAAAACTCAAGAATCGCTTTCAAATGTTAATTCTCAACTGATTTTATTGAGTCAAGAAATTGAGACTCAAAAAGAAAAGAATGATATTCTTGTTTCTGAAAATTATGATTTAAAAACAAATATTAAAATGACAGAACTAGAAAATTCAAGTCTAAAGACCAAATTAGATGGAATCACTAAAAACGTTTCAAATTTCAATAAAGAAAGAGAAAATTTATCTAGAATTATTAAAAATTCACAACCTATTAACAATAAAAATGGTTTAGGTTATAAAAAGAAAGTCAAGAATTCACAATTTAGTAATGTTAATTATAATAAAACACCCATATCTTCAAAAAGACGAGTTTCTAAAACTATCAATATATGGGTTTCTAAAACTAATAACAAGTTAATAAGGAATAAGTATATTAGATCATTCATGGAAAACATTCATAATAATAAGAATTATATCTATAAAAGGGATACTAAACCCACTTGAGTTTTGTTTCTAAGATCTACCTCTTGGGACCCTATTAAAAAGGTAGGTACAAACGTTATCTCATATTTTTTGCAGGTCTCACTTAAGAAGAGAAGAAAATGGATACTCGACGATGGTTGCTCAAAACACATGACAGGAGATAAAGATATGCTGACAAACATTACATACTCAGACGGAGGTTCTGTCACTTTTGGAGATAATTCCAAGGGCTATATCATCGGCAAAGACGATTAAGCAATTACGATACATCTAATTTACCTTTTATTACAAACGTTTTATTGGTTAAAAATCTAAAACATAATCTGTTAAGTATAAGTCAGTTATGCGATAAAGGTTTTAAAATATCATTCTCTGAAAATAAATGCAGTATCTTAGATCAAAATCAAAATCTTATTTTCGAAGGAAATAGAGATAAAAACATTTACGTTTTGAATACGAAAGTTAATCATAACTCAAATATGTGTTTAATAGCCAAAGAAAATGATCCCTGGATATGGCACAAACGATTCTGTATCAATTTCAAAACTATAAATAAAATTTCTACAAATAATCTCGTAAAAGGATTACCAAAGATGAGCTTTAAAATTAATAATACATGTGACACATGTCAATTAGGAAAATTAACTAAATCTTCGTTTAAATCTAAGAAAGTCATTTCGACATCACAACCACTTGAACTACTTCATATGGATTTATTTAGGCCTACTCAAGTTCAATCCATAAATTACAATAAATACGTATTTGTAATAGTTGATGATTTTTCTAGATATACATGGACTATCTTTATGAAAAATAAAAGTGATACTTTTGAAAATTTCGAAACATTTGCTAAATGAATTCAAAATTTAAAAAGTACTAAAATTAAAAATATCAAAAGTGATCACGGAGGTGAATTCGAAAACGAACTATTTGATAATTATTGTAAAAAGAAAGGAATATTTCATAACTTTTCGTTTCATAAAATTCCACAACAAAATGGAGTCGTAGAATGAAAGAATCGAACTCTACAAGAATGTGCAAGAACCTTACTAAACGAAAGCATATTACCAAAACAATTTTGGACAGAAGCTGTTGCAACTGCCTGTTATGTATGAATGCTCGGCTTCTTCATATCATATCTATCAATGCTTCTTACTTTTATTCTGTATTCCTTTTTATCGATGACAAAGGGGAGAAATATTATCACTAACATTTAGAATGCAGGATATACATCGTCAAAGATTCAGTGGGGTAAGTATTTATATTATATATATATACAGTCAAAATCTATATCTATTTACATGTTGTCATCAATCAAAAATGGGGAGAATGTTGAGACTTGGTTTTGATTCATGACACAAAGCTATCACTACGACATACAGATTTGACGACTGCTACGACAAAAAAAGAATATATATACTACATGGAGACAAGACGTCAAAATCGATGCATTAATTATATTATTCTTTTTTTTTGAGTCTTAGATCAATTTTGTTAAGATCTCTCCTCGTTTAACGTATATATCAGCTTATATATAATCTTAATGATTTATACATATAAGCATAGAAAATATATATATATATATACATTCAAAGTTTTTCTTTAAAAAATCATTTATAATATATATATATATATATATATATATATATATATATATATAACGTGTGAAAAACTGTGTGAACTGCACAGAAATCATCAGGTCAGTCGACTGACGTGGTAGGTCAGTCAACTGACCTGGTAGGTTAGTCGACTGACCTGTAAATTTCTGTGCAGTATGCACAGATGCACAAATAAACAAATAAAACGTTTGAATATTCAGTCGACTGATCCAGAGGTTTAGTTGACTAAATTTCTACAACGGCTATTTTTTGAAAAGACACGACTATTTGTGAAGAGTTGCGAACCTCTACGAAAAGATTTGGATGCAACACTTCAACCACAATTCTTCATCAACAGTCACCGCCTTCTAACATATATAAATACATACTCTAACTTGATTCCAAATCACCGAATTTTTTTTATCTTTCTAATCTAACACTCTTGAATCTACTTGCAACTATACTTTCAAATATTCTGCATTAAAACAATATTATACCTTTCTATTCTTTATAAACTTCAAATATATATATATTTATACTTGAGGAGAAGATTATAGAAATGGTGTACTACAAGTGACAAATCTGTGTTATTAGAACACACAAAGTCAAAACAATATTTTGTATTTGTTGAAGTCATGTTATGCTGCTCAGGCGTGTGAAGTCCTTTTCGGCTGTTGAGGCAAAATCATGTTCAGCTGTTCAGGTTCTTGTTCGGATGCTCAAGGGTTGTATAGGCCTGTTCCTCCAGGTTAAGTGAGGGTTGTAATTTTAGTGAAATTTCAGAAGGAGTCTGGAACTAAACGTAGGACGGAGCTCCGAACCAATATAAAAATCTTTGGTGTTATTTTTATTATACTGCTTTTATATTTCGCGCTATTTACTGTATTGCTATCATCACTATACTCTGTATTATCATATATCCATATTACACGATCCATAGCACACTTTTAATCATATGTGATGATTTGTCTATATATGGACGATATGCTAATCTTTAGTTCCAACATTAAAGTTATAGAGACGATAAAGAAAATATTAATCAACAATTTCGATATAAAAGATTTAGGAGTTGCAAATGTCATTTTGGAAATTAAGTTAATAAAAATATATAATGGAATTGAATTAAATCAGTCACACTGTAGAAGATGTGATTGGAAAATTCCAAAATTATGGAATCAAAGGGGTAAGAACACCTTTTAATCCATTGGAAGTACTGCACAAAAACACTAATGAGAGTGTAATGCAACTGGAACACTCTCGTGTAATAGGATGTTTAATATATCTTATAAATTTCACAAGATCAAACATTACGTATGCAGTAAGTCGACTAAACAGACATACAAGTTACCTAGGGAAGGAACACAGGAAAGCGCTAATGAGAGTATTGAGATATTTAAAGAATACCATAAAATTTTCATTACATTATGCAATGTATTCTGCCGTCTTAGAAGGTTATAGTGACACAAACTGGATTTCAGATTCAGACGAATCTAAATCAACAAGTGGTTATGTCTTTACCCTCGCCGGAGCAGCAATGTCATGGAAATCTACTAAACAAACAAGCATAACTCGAACCACTATGGAATCTGAGTTCACTGCATTAGATAAAGCATTTGAAAAAACATAACGACTTCGTCAATTTTTAGAGGATATTCCATTTTGATCCAAACCTTTAACGGTTATATGTGTTCATTGCGATAATCAATCAGCGTTAAGTAAAGCGCAAAACTATATATAATGAAAAATCACGACACATTCGTCGACATCGTAACACAATTAGGCAGTTACTCTCAAATAGTACTATTTCCATTGATTATATATGAACTAATGATAACCAAACAGATCCATTTATTAAAGATTTATCAAGAGAAAAAATTGACTGCATATTGAGGGTAATGAGTTTAAAAGGTTAAACCAAAAAGAGTTACCTTATATGAAAACATATCCTAGCGACCAGAGATCCCATGGACTAGGATCAATAAGCAAATCAGTTCCGAGTAATTCAAGAAGTTATGCATTTGTCTGAACTTAGTCCTACTTCATTCCTATGGTGCACAATAAAATGCATATCTGCAGAAGTATTAAAAAGATTAAGTTGTGTTTTTAATGATGTCCATATCTTGAAAACGTCAAGTGGAGTATAAGTAGGATACTCTTTATGGAAGTGTGAGCTGGGTCGGTTCCATGAGAATTTTAGGGCTTAAATTCTCTTAATACACTCACAGAACCAAGTTTTGTTCAGAACCAAAATGAACATAACCGGTAGATTGGATGTGGAAGAAAACAATGATTTGTAAAACTTATTGTCCAGTTATACATCAATGGCTGACGGTTCAAGATGAAATAATTCACCGATTAGCCAAGTATGTCCGATAAGTTTTAACTAGGAAAAGTTTAAAATAAAATATCTACTTATCCTCAATATAGCATTTTTTTTCATATGTGATATGTGATATTCCCCTTTGTGTATGTGAGACATATATCATCATTAATGTTGGGGATTGCTAGAGATCCTTTGAATGAAGATATAGAATCAAAGTCTCACATTGGCAGAAATAAAACATGAAACAATAGTGGAAAATGACTGTTGCAAATAGCTATTGCAAAATGATCGTTGCGAAATTTCCAACAGACGTGAATGTTGCAAATAGCGTTGCAAATTACCAACGGACATGACCGTTGCAAATAACTGCTTGGTTCAAAAGAACAAACGCGACCTTTCGAAGAGGCACGACCATTGGAGAAGAAGACTACAAAAGGGAAGAATACTGGTTAGACTCGACAAAACCAAATTGGAGCCAAATCGATCCAATCCAATCTGAATCAAACCTCGGGTCATGTTAAAGATTTAAAATATGCTGGTTAGACTCAACAAAACCCAACTCAAAAAAATCGAGACAAGCAAAGTGGGGTCCGATACTACCCGGTGGATCTAATTACCATCGTTGCGCAGAACAAATAATCTCGTCGCATTCTCCAAATTAATTTCAAATGAACTTCGAACTATTTGTTCTAATTACCATTGCACTGAACAAATAGTCCCGAATGGATGTTTTTTAGCCTTCAATGAACTTCGAACTGTCGGTTCCTATGAAGGTTGCGCCGAATAAATTTTTAATCGACATGAGACAGAAAAGGAATCTTATAATTCCGATAATGCAGATATTGACCTAGAAAATATAATAGCTGAATCAAATTTAGATTTCTAGTCTATCGGTAATATATACTGTTATCTTAGGTTTTAGTTTTAAAGACTATACTTGAAATTCTATGCTTATGACGTTATATTTTATTATGATTTTTGCAAATTGTCAAAAAATCTTTATAACATATGTTAAATATGAATTACAGTGGACTTTTTAAATTAATTATTATATATATTAAATTTATAAAAAAAATTCAAAACATGCACAATAAATTAAAAAACACGCGACTTACGCCATGCGCCATTAATAACTATGGATGGTGCTTCGGGTGTGTATAAAATCAAACAGATGATAACATTATTAAGCTTAAAATATGTCACCAAGCTCTATACATCTTCATATTGGATTCTACATTGAAAGTTTCATCTAGCAAGCTATTCATTTTAACACTTAAAAATCAATTTGGTAACTTCAAATAGATTTCCATTATTTATTAAAGTCAAGTGCACTATTATACCGTAAATTACGGAGATTGGTTGGTAATATAATAGAGAAACAATCTCCCAGGCTGTTGATAAGTGAAAGTATATCCATATTCATTCTTAGATGCTCCCTCTACCTAACCAATCGATATAAACATGTTTTGTATAAATAACATCTTTAATCAACTCTAATTGTAAGAATATATATTTTGCTCTAATGGGGAACAAACAATACATAGCGATCTAGTTTGATGCCGATTATTTCATCATACAGCTTTCATCCACTTTGATTTTAATAAAGTAAGGGCTAGCCTGTTTGAATAATGACCAATTACAAACTGGTACCGCAGCCCTTATAGCTCAGTGGTAGAGCACCAGTCTTGTAAACTGGAGGTCCGTAGTTCGATCCTGCGTGAGGGAAAAAATCTTCTCTTTATTACTCTTCTCAATTCTCGACCGACCAAAAAGGCAGTACAATGAGAATGTTGCGGCTGGGGATCCCTCTCAAATAGTGGATGTTTTATTGCGGCAAATTAAAGAAATGAATTGGAATAGGGTTTCAGTGAAAGAAAGAAGAAGGTATTTTTACATAAAAGCCCGGCGAATTGAAGAAATGAATTGGAATAGGGTTTCATTCAAAGAAAGAAAAGGTATTTTTACATAAACTACCACCATTTGCTTCCGTGATTTTATATTCTGGTGTTTTTGAAGGAAAAATAGGCGACAGAGCCTGCATTCTTCTGTTTCTGATATGACTGTAACCTGGGGCAACTCCAGTACTTGAGGGATCAAAATTTGAGCGTGTTAGATTCAATATACATTTTGAGGAAAATTTGCTTTATAGCTACTTAATTAATAAAATAATAAATAGCACTTTTTTATTAATTGTTTTACAGGAGTCGTCTACTCCTTCTAAACATTGAGCTTTTGATAAGAACGAAACCTTTTTACAGTTATAATATATGTAAATATAAAAGTAAATATACTTTTGTGTTTTTCTATTTACTTCCACAATATGGGATAGGTTTCATCTCATGCCCCAAGACTTATGTATAAAGAAGCCTATGTAATTGAATCAATCAATCTTATGTAACTTATATCAGTATGAATAACATTTTCTTCTCTTTTCTAATGGCTTCTTATCTTCTTTTTAGTTTATAACACGTTATCAGCACGATCTCTAAATAAAAGGAAAATTTCAGATCTGATTATAAATCTTCAAAACGGTAGGCTATTTTTGATCTGATTAATAAAATCTTTTGGATCTCATTCTATTAATTTTAATTCTTTTAGATCTCATTGTATCATTGATCTAATTATTTAGATTTGATTCTATTTGTACATCTTATTTTTTGTCCATGTATTTTAGATCTCGTTTTGTTGCAGATTTTATATTTTTTTTCTACTTTTTTAGATCTCTTGTGGATCTTAATGTCATGTTCAAATGATATATTTTTTAGATCTGTAAATTTTAATCATCGGATCTCTTATTGACTTTTATTAATGTATATCCATATTTTGTGATAATTTTGAATTTGATCTGAAACTAAAATTGTTCTCTCTCTGACGGCTTCTTCTTTCTTTATTTTATAACACTTAGTTCTATTGTTTTGTTTTCTTAGAAATAAGTTAATATTATTCAATTTTTTCATAAGTAAGAAGACAAACTAATCAATGTATCTAACCCGTTCCTGTCTGTTCCAGGCCGACTGAGTATAAGTCAGCTCGCAAAACAACCACTGCTGAATCGACTAAGTTTTTATGTATGATGATAATCTGAATCTAACCCTGATCCGTGTCTGATCTTCTACTCAATTGCAGGTCTAAGCCTTCTGCCGATGATGCCTCCACGCCTTAACGCTATGTAGGCATGCGGGACCAAAACGACAAGAGGCACAACTAAATGTACATGTTTCCAACAATAAACATGTTCTATTTTCTACAAGTATAGTGCAAGTGTAAGCACATTTATTGCAAAGCATAGCAAAGCACACCTCTGGTACAGTTATACTGCAGACCTTCATCTCAGCCACACATTCATTTCTTTCGTCAATCGTCTCTCATTAAGTTCATCAGCCAGATCAATGGTCAGGTGCACGTCACGCCTATTTTGCAGTACGATCTTAGTCATCTAAGCGTTAATTTTGTGACAGCGCATGATTTTACGAAATTAATTAATTACGTTGAAAAGGTAAAATCATAGTTTCATATAAATGGAAAATAATAAATTTTTACAAGAGTTGGAATAAGGCTTCGGGACTTACTCCATTACATCCGAATTGTCGTTTATAGTCAAAAAACACGTGTAACATGATGATTTTGATTAAACGGACTAGAAATTAAAAGAAGTCAAACTCGGTGGATTTTTATAATATTAATTTCAAGATTTTAGCCTAAATTAGAATTATTTCATCCTATAAATAGAAATGAAAACCTATTCTCTGATCACACTTTAGCCTAACCTCTAATCTCCATTTTCTTTTTTATCTATCTCTAAACTAAATCAATTCCAAATCCACCAAATCAAATCTAAATTAAAAGAATAAATATATGATATCAATCATTGCGAAGAAAGCTGAACAAATAAATCGAAGCTACCAAGAAATTTAACATTCTGAAGATGTGAAATACTTAGAAAGCGAAGAAGGAGGATTCACCTCAAATCGGAGAAGATGCATGAAAAATTAATGAGTGGTATTCATCTTATTTGTGTATATATTGGTAAGATATAGCAACTCATACCTTATGGTCGTAAATCACATCATAAATGAAGTAATTGAAATATAAAAAGTGATTATATATACATATAAATATGATTAGGGTGTAGTGGGCCATAGCTAGATATTTAAAAATCTATTTTTTAGCGAATAATAAGCTCGGGTCCTTAAAATCAAACTCAATACACGAAAAATCCTCCCCAAAAAAGTTTGCAAATTAGGTCTCTATAATTAAGTTACTGAATAATTGCATACATCTATACAAGTATTTAGTGAATAATTATGGAAATTCCTTAATTTTTCAATGAGTAATTGCAGAAATATCTTCAATTTTTGAATATAGTTGCATAAATATCTGCCATTATTCAGTAACTTAATCCTAGAGATCTAATTTACATACGTTTTTTGGCAAGGATTTTTGGTGTATTTTAAAACTTAATAGGAACTTTAGCCAAACTGTCCCTTTTTTATGATTGTAATCGGCAAAAGTTAATCCCGCTCTATTTAAAAAGTGCAAAATATAAAAGTGTTCCAAATTGGATATATTATATATCAAAATTATAGTTCTTCACGACGTGAATTCACTGATGGTATTCATTCGTCGATTTGATGGACGGATTGATCAGAAACAAGCTAGAAGTTCGATAAATGTGGATAGTCCATCGATCCAATGGTGAAATGGTGATGACATGATGATCGAAGGGTATAGATGTATAGATGTCGTCAAGTAGTCCTCAATAAGGTCGTCGATTGACTCAGATTGATGTGTGGTGGTCGAAATGTTCCATGGAGTAGCTAGCAGCGGTAGTTTGTAAAGGGGCATCACACGTAGAGGCAGGGGGTGCGTCGGAACCGGCTTAACGCGAGGATGGCTCTAGCGAAGTCAGATCATTGGCTAGGTTTCCCTAGCGATGGCGGTAAGGTAAAGAACATGGCGATTGAATGGTTTTGGGTGATGTCAAGGTTCCTTCTATAGCTAACGCGAAAGCAAAAGAAAAAAATAGATTAATAATTAAACTATAAATTATGATATTGCCCCTTGACTTTAAACCCTTATAATTCACGCGTACAACCTCTATTTCATGGGTTTTTCATGGTATTATAATCCTGGTGAGATGGGAAACATTTTGGCATGTTGTTTTCTATGTTTTGGACTGCTTCAAAAGGATGTTTTATTTTTAGTAGATTCATTATTTGTGGATACTACTAGGGCATTTCCATACACATATGAGAAAACTTGTCATCAACTATACTAGTGACATTTAGTGACATTAAGTTGGGGCTTGATCCATTAGCTTCGTAAACGGTGGAGCGATGATGAGTTTAGAACTTGATTCAAATAGTGATGTAGACCATTAAGCGAATGTCTAGCATGGACTTGATCTAAGTAGCCACGTACCTTTTTTGACATAAAAGCTGGGACTTTGGGCTCGCTTGTGTGCATACGTTTTTGTCATTTGAACTGGGACTTTGGGTTCAGTTATATGCATACATTTTAGGCATACAAGCGGGGACTTTAGGCTCGGTTGTGTGGATACATTTTTTATGTACGAATTGGGACTTTGGGCTCGATCGTATGCAAACATACGGGCTGAGCTTTGGGTCGGTCCTCTGCATATGTTTTTGGCATACAAGCTGGAAATTTGGGCTTGATCATGTCCATATGTTTGTGGCATACGAGGTGAGACTTTAGGCTCGGTTGTTTGCATTCTTTTTTCACATACAAGCTAGGACTTTGGCCCAGTTATATGCATATATTTGCAGCGATGGTGAGTTGGGATTCTATGCTTAGTCGTGTCATAGTTGTTTCGGCATATGATTAGACCCAGTAGAGATTTTTGTGAGACCTTAGCATATGATGTCACTACAGTATCATATTGTGTTTAGCTGAGTTGTTGGGTGCAGTTGACACAGGTTAAGGTGTGATTTTTTAGCATAAGAATTGTTTTACTAGCCTATTATTATACACTTATATGATGCGTTACACTCACCAGTCCCTCTCATTTTTCTTATTTTTAGTTATACTATGATGGATATATAGAACGGGCTGGTGGTGGCTTGGAGGTGTGATGGTACGACGGAGATATGCATTTATTCATCTATTAGCTATCCATTTTAGCTATAGACATGAGATTGTCTATATTTCTAGTATGCATAGATGTTGTAGTTGGAGTTTATTTTGATATTACATTATTTTATTTGTCCGGGGTTGTATTATTAATTTTCATACTTTATTCCTTCCACTATGAGTTCAAAAAACATAAATAATGTAGATAGTTCTGTGATATGTTATATATTTCATTTATGAACGATCCATCATCTACGAGCTCCGCAATGTTTGTGTCTCTTTATGCATAAATCAGGGCATCGTGTATGACGGGTTATCATATGTAGTATCATAGCTTAGATTAGGCAATTCCTACAATGTATGACATATGAGAGAATGTCTTTGTATTTTTATCGTTTATTATACATACATACATATACATACATGTGTGTGTGTGTGTGTGTATTACTCCATACACAATATATTTGACTTGTAGAGGTAGTTGTTGGTCGCTTATAGAAGTAAACAACTATGAGTTGAATAAATATTGAGATTTAAATAGTTCAGGGTGGAGGATACATCAATCACATTCGTTGTATTACTCCATACAGAATTGCTAAAAAAGAGGGTTTATATGCCAAGTAGCAATAGAGTAAATGGAGAGACTAAGGATGAATTAGAAGAAGAATAACAACCTTAAGTCCATAGTATGATGTTGATTAGGTATAATGAAGGTACTTAAGAATTTATTTTACATTGTAAGACCTAGTTGGGCTTTAAGTTGTGATCTACTTCAATTAACGTATTTAAATTAATTGAAATGCTTTTCTCAAAAAGTTAAAAATATTAATATTTTATATTTTTGGTAAAATGAAGAATTTAAAGTTTGTTTTATGTTTCGAAAAATAATAATCCCTTAGTGTTAGTTTAAAAAAAGGGCAATTTTAATAAGTAATTTTCTATAACTATTTTAAAAGTTTTATTTTTGTAAAGTATGAGGCATATTATCTGCACTTATATTTTAATGTACACTTGGTTTATGAGGACCCACATTTTTGGACGGTTTAAATCGACAATAAACCATACATGTCTAACTCAAACCATTCAAAATGGAGGATCGTCAGTAAGATTTAATAAGAAAATAAGAGAAAAGAAGGAAAACAAAATACAGAATCTCGCAGCGGAATGACAAAATATAATAACCAAATAAATAGTTCATGAAGATGTTTTACAATATACATTTGATTACACAACTTTTACAACGTAACCAGAGTACAATCAACAACAAACCAAAGTGATCCTGTAGAATAATACTGACAATATAATATACCAAACTCCGCCTTCATCCTCCATAAATAATGTCTTCAACACTGAAATGTTAAGGCTGACCCGAGCATAATAAAAAGATAAAACACTCGAGTCGGAACTAAATGTTCTTATGTAAGTTAAGTCAACAGCAAGTAAATATGAGTGTAATAGCTTCACAGATGTTTACAAGATTTTTCATCTCTTATCCAGCATACAACGTGAGTACAATAACTTAACAGACGTTATGGAAGTTTCCATCTCCTAAGGATCCATCAAACTATCTATATGTAGTAAAATACGCTATATATGTAGTATCTATTAGTAAACTAAAAATATTAAAATAGCGTTAAGGCTTTACATTGATCCCCTTTAACACATTTAAGCAGGTTGTCTATACAGGTCTTGTAACACAACCAGTAACGTTGGTAGTCAGTGAGTCCCCTATAGGTACCATACTAATACAAAATCGTAGTGGTCACAAATAAGGATAAAGAGTATGACAAGGCACGTGAGGCAATGCCCAAGGTAGGATACTACCGTTTTGCGTTTCCTGACTTGTGGTAACCCCTAATGGCCCATCGTGAACATCCATCCCACAATCAAATTAAGGTGCACCGATAAAGTCAAAATCAGTATAGTAATATGAAGAACAGATTTCGCTAGAGCTAGCTAGCCTCATTGGTCAGGTATGGCTCCTGTTCTATTCATTTCAAATTGATACAAGTATCGGTGTCATCCATCATCATTCTCTTTCTTCAAATCCAACAAAATCCTCCAATTCAACTACTTCATTCTAGATAACATCCACTATGTATACAGTTGTTAAAGTGGTTCCAATATTGACAGAGAGTATGCCAATAAGAGGCTCAGTCTCTTTAACAACCAAACATCATTTTTCACACCGGTTGGTTCTTTTACATTCCGAAAACGATTCATATTTGATATCAAAATATCATATTCACTTCAAAAATATCACTTCATTTCAAAATACCGTATTTACTCAAAATATGTAATTTTCATTTGAAAATATCATTTCAAATTCCAACTTAGGTTATAACCTCAATTAAACCCTATTTGCATTTAAATCAACGATTTAAATATAGAAATTCCAACTTTGCACGGTTTGAATTTCTAGAAAATAGTACGAATAGTTCTAAATAGTTAAAGATTTAAAACAATTTGATATAAAATGGTTTGAGTATTTAAATTAGTTTACATAGTAAAATAGTTTGGAAAAGTCTAAATAATTTGAATATTAAAAAGATAGATTTTAACCATTTTATAATTGAAATATTTTATTTTGAAAATAATATCAAATTAAACCGTTTCCTTCCATTTCAACAAATCTGGGCCCATGTCCAAATTTCAAATCAACAAAACTCAATTTCCAATCTTTTAGTTCAGTTGACTCAATTTCGATTTAGTTTCAAATCAACTTGGTGGTTCCGCACGTGAACACTATGGATGTATTAATGTCGATTTCTGGGGTTCGAAAAGGCAGGTCGTTACAATTGGTATCAGAGTGCATGGTTAAGCGAGAACCTTGGTTTTGGTGGGGTAACTCATTAACAGATAAGATAATGGAAAGCCTTATTATGAGTTTGTGTATTTGCATATATATATACATATACATATATATATATATATATATATATATATATATATATAAGAGCGTGTATTTGTCAGCGGTGTAAAAAAAATTATATTGTGTTGATTGATCTATTGAGTGGCTTATAGATTCTGGTTAATACGAGTAGTGTTGGCGTCAAAATTGACCACCAACACCCAATTACAAGCGAAAGCACTAATAACTAGTCACAGATCACAGATAGAGTATATGTAGAGAGTATAGTATAAAGAATAGCAAAAATTAAAATGAAAGTAGTAAAAGATAAAAGATTTGTAGTGGTTCGGCTAACTCCGGCCTACATGCACTTTAGAAAATCCTTTTATTATACCGAAACTTGATTACAGTTACAATCTGGAATTTCTGAAATAAAAATGGCAGAGTAGCCTTCACGTGGAAGATGAACAGAAACAAAGTGAAGATCCTATTTTCTGAAGCGACATCTGCTATATTTATAAGTGAAACTCCGACTAAAGGGCCTCCTTACCTACATGGGCCCACCATAACCATAGTCGATCCCATATCATCCATTCTATGCTGATCCAAAGTCAAACCCGATGTAAACTCATAGCCGACCTGAAGAAAATGTATGCCGACCTCAAGCTTGATCTCCGTAGCTGACTTGAAAACCAACCTATAGCTGACCCGAAGACCAACCTATAGCTGACCCGAAGTAATCTCCACAGTCGTCCCTAAGTGAATCCATAACCGAACCGAAGCCACTCCTTATGCCGACCCCTAGCCATTCCTCTATGCCGACCCAATGCCTTGTTGACCCGAAGCCCAGGCAATGCCGACCCAAAGCCAAACAACTGCCGACCCGAAGTAACTTCTACATGCCGACGTGATGCAACCACCATTGCCGACCCCAAGTGTATGCCGACCTCGAAATATTACGCTGATCCCGAAGCAACCACTATAGGCAACCCAAAGCCAGACCATTGCTGAGCCGAAGAAAATGCCGACCCCAAGCAAACATGCCGCCCGCAAGTTGTTTCTATAGCCGACCCCATGTGGACCAAGTACCGATCCAAAGTAAATGTTTTTTGACCCGAAACAATCCCTTCATCGACTCGAAGTAGACCCTAAGCAACCCATCTCGTCTCAAAATCCATACTCCAAGTACCTTGCATCATTTGTCCATCAACCATGCTCAATCCCTGCTTCATATTTATTATCCATAATCATTTGTCCATCCATCCATCTGAACCAAGTCTATGATATTCCAGTCTTGATAATTCTGAAGTCTATTGGATTAAATCCTCCTATATACTGCCTTGCCCAAAAGACGAGTTAACAAGTAGCTAACGTTATTGAGAAGGATCTCTAATCACTTAAACATGGCCATTCGACATTGTATTTTTTTCGAAATTGGGTAAATGAAATAATTTTACCTAGGATATATTTTATATATAAAGAATGATTTTCAAAATAACGTAGTATTTTGAGATGATGTTTGCTAGGAGATAATAATATTTTATTTTTATCATATATGGTTTGTTTGGTCATTCTCGTCTAGTTGATTATTGACTATTGTTAGTATGCATAAGTAGCTTCCCTTTTGACGCAAGCGGAATACGAAAATTAAATGAAACGGTGAAAATGGCAATTGATGGGTTGAAAATTCTACAAGGCCCAAATTCGTTGATCCGAAGATACCGAATTCTAGTTATCTCTGGCACGCTGATCGCGCACGATACCGTGAAGAGAGATCTGCAATTCTTCGAGCGTTGATCAAGCGCACTTGATTCCGCGAATTGGCTTCAACGATCGAAGATTCGAGCGTACTCGAATTTCGAAAGTGGAGATAGGAGATCACACTCAACTACAAATTTAATGGAGGCACAAAGCTTCACAAACAAAAGTTTATTCCAACATAACCCTTTTACAAATGACCAACACGCCTATTTATAGGCTACAACACACACTAGGTCGTTACCGACCTAACAATTCACACGACTTAGCACTATGTCGTTTACGACCTATAACATGTGACTTAGTACAAATAGTGACACACACGCGACCTATGACCTAAACAAGGTTGTTAACGACTTAAAGACAATGCAACACAACAGAGTACAACACACGAGTTAACAACATACAAACGAGTTACATTATGCGACCTAACAGAAATACAACGCACATGACTTTACAATGTTAACGACTCAAACATTATACGATTTACATACATGGCCGACCTAACTAGGTGCGACCTAAGAGTTACGACCTAGGACAACAACACAGCACATAAGCATCTTCACGCGACTTAAGCTCTCCAGCGACTTAAGGATCTTATGCTCGTTAGCGACCTAGAATTTGCGGCACAAGGAAAAAAGAACAAATTCAAGGCTTGCGACTTAACTTAGGTCGTGAGCGACCTAAGGCTTTTCACTATGTCGTTTGGGCGACCTATCATACCCTGGTTAGGTCGTAGGCAACCTATCATAGGTCGTTGGCTCCCGCCTTCTACATAACTCGCTTTACTACACTCCTTAGCTTTACTGCCTTGCTCCGGTACCTTGCTAGGTCGTTCCATATAGGTCGTTCGCGACCTAAAATATTGCGACTTAAGGAATAACGCACTAAATCTCTGTGGCGCTCCATCATCCTTCCCGTTAGGTCTTTCAGGTCCTAAGATTACTTCAGGCTGGGCTAGCTGGGCTGCATCACCTTTCTAAGATTTGGGTTGGGTAAATAGAAATATAGAAAATATTGAAATGAACACCTTGTGAATTAAGTTTCACAATTTGATTATAAGGCGTTCGATGTAAATGTTGGGGTAAAAATTATGTAACAACCCGGTATTTCAAACCATTCGCATCAGCACGAATCGAACGTGAATTGCTCAAAATAACAGATTGTTAATTTACACTTGGCAAAACTCAGCATATATAGTAAATAAATCAATCGAAGAATCACAAACACGGAGTAGTATAAAAATAAGCAGCAGAATAGATAAATAGTAGTTCATGAAGCTACTATATAAACATCAGAGTTTGAAATAAATTACTACAGAAAATGTCAAATACAATGTAGTCTCGAATACAAATAGATGACAAGTCTGAACAAATCAACTGGAAAAGCTGAATAGATAAGACAGACCTTCAAGCAAAGCTCCAATCTCCAAAGGCGACTCTCAAATGCTGTGACACTCAGTTTGACCCGAGCATAAAGAAAAACACGAAACACTCGAGTCAGGATTAACATTCTTATATCAATAAATTCAAACTCAAGTGAAATTTCAACTAAAATACAAGTAACTTAAAGGATGTTTGGGATTTCCATCCTCTAAGGATATGTGGAACTATCTACTACGTAGTGATATACACTACTATAATATATCTATAGTAAAGCAAACTATTAAAATAGCGTTAAGGCTTACCCATATCCCTTTTAACACATTTTTATATATTCCCATGGTCTATACAGTACCATAATTCCTCCGTAAACTGGAGGGTTTTTAGCGAGCACTCCATAGGTATGGTACAAACCAAAATCATAGAAGGTACGATAGGACATGTGACAAGGCACGCGAGGTAATGCCAGGGTAGACATATCGTTTGTGGATTAGGACTGGTGGTAATGCATAGCAGCTACTACCGCCCACCTCGTGACATACCCCCGAATCAAAGGTGCGCCCAATCAAATCACAAAAGAAATAGAATGGTATCGAAGAAATGTGTCTGATAGGAGAAATGACCTCACTTGGCCCGACTTGGATCCTGTTTTAGCCACATCAAGCTGACACACGGGAGTCAGGGTGTAGCATCCCGCCTTTTTGAACGTTTTAAATCGACGATAAACCACACATGTCAGACTCAAACCATACAGAAGGGCGGATTGTTATGGGGTAAATAAGAAAAAGCAGAGAAAGAAAAAAACAAAATAGAATCTTGCAGCGGAATGAAAAAATATAATAATCGAATAAATAGTTCATGAAGCTGTTTTACAAAATATTCAATTATACTTATACAATACATACCAGAGTTACACATACCAGAGAAAAATAAATGATGCAGCAGAATACCTGATGCAGTGAAATAAATAATATAATAAATAATAATAAAACAATCTTCGTCTATGTCCTCCAGAAATAAAGTCTTCGAATCCTGAAATGCTCAGACTGACCCGAGCGAATTGAAAAGACAAAACACTCGAGTCAGAACTAAAAGATCTTATGTGAGTTAAATGAACGGAAATAAATATGAGTGGAACGGCGTCAGAGATGTTTACGGGATTTGACATCTCCTATCCAGTGTCAAACGTGGGTGCAGTAACTTAAGAGATGCTCGGGATTCACATCTCCTAAGGATCCGTTAAACTATTTACTATGTAGTTTTATTTTGCTATTATAATAATGTCTAATAGTAAAATAAACTTACTTTTAAATAGCGTTAAGGGTTACCCATATAGCCCTTACTACGTAATAGTCCCAGTAGTCCATCCAGTATCAGCGCATCTCCAGATTGGGAGGCTACCATAAATACTCCATGGGCTATGAAAGAAAACCAAACTTGTACAAGGCGCGCTAGGGTAGGTGACACGACATAACTAGGCAATGCCAGGGTAGATATACCAATTACGCTTCCGGACTGGTGGTAACGCGTAGCAGCTACTACCGCCCACCTCGAGCCACACCCCTAAAATCAAAAGGGCCCCAATCGATCATAAAGTAATAGAATGATATCGAAGGAGTGTGTCCGATAAAAGGTGCTACCTTCTTAGCCCGTCAATCGCTCCTGTTTTAGCCACCTTATGCCAACTCACGGGAGTCGAGTCCACGTATTTACCTCAAAGGAAACACCGCCACCATCCTACTTCATTCTGGAATCTCCACCATGTACACGGTTGTTAAAGTAGTTTTCGGAGTTGGCAGAGAGTATGACAACTTCCGATCATGGTCTCTTCAACAACCAAACATTATTATAACACCACGGTCTTTTCAAAATAATTTATACTTTTAAAACCAGAATATAATATCCATTTCAAACCCATATAAATACGATATCATTTCCGTTTTAAAACCCAAATCAACATAATATCATTTTTATTTCAAATATATCCTCTTTCCCAAAATCATAGCACTTTCAACATTATAACACTTCGAAACCAAACACTTGAAATTATAAAATTTCCAAATTATAATACTTTGAAACTCAAAACTTTGAAACATAACTTCCACTGGTTAAATGGTTTATATATTTAAATACTTTATATAAATAAAATAACTTCTTCCATTTCATAAATCAATTCCAAATACAGATTTGAACCTCCCAACTAAACCATTTCAATTTCCATACATTTCAAAGCTTTAAATATTCCACCATTTCAAAACTAATTCTTTTATAATTCCATATATATCAAATTCAATTACTATTGTTTAGATTTGAAACGTTTACTTAATTAATCCATATCATTTAAGCAAAACATTTAAACTTCAAATAACTGGATATTCTTTCAATTTATTTAACTTGATATATTCATTTAAATCAACTTGATATTCATTTAAATCACTCTAAACCAAAATCAAGTTATAAAATCATACCCTTTTAAAATGTAAATTTTATTTAAATTTCAAATCAAATTTATTCTGGTATAATTCTTAAATAATTTAATTTAAATCAATTTCATATTTATCTTCCAACCTTAATTTTTATTTGAGTCATTATTAACTCTATACACAATATCATTTAAACAGATACTTAATCATATTATATAAAAAAACAACTTTATTATTTAACTTATGTTATATTTCAAAACAAATTTATGCATAGCTAAAAAACAATAATTAAATAACCTTTATATAACATCCGAAATCAATATTTATATAACCCATACATTTCTTTACAAAACCGTAGAAATCATATCAAAATATTTTCATTTATAGACCACGGTGTCTATATATAATTTTCCATCCTTTGGTAAAGTGATACAGATGTTTATCATTTCAATCCATAATTTAATTTATAAATACAATTATATATCATTTCAAACCGCAATCCCGAATGAAATAAACTCCATAACAACTTGCAGTTTATAACAATATAAAATACAACATCCATTCATCCAATATCAATCATCAAACATTTATCACAATCATCATCCAATTCAAACAATAACATCAATATAGAACAGATAATAAATAACAGGCATTTACTGGTAGTTTATATTCAAAAATAAATTAAATAACAATTTAACTGGCAGTTTATATACAATAATAAATTAAATTACAATTTAATTCAATAATATTCAATTTAACTGAAATGATGATTAAAAATATGCCAAACAGTCATAAATAAATTTCAAATCACATCATAAATCAATTTAACAGACATAAGAAATTTTAGAAGTTGTGAGTGAGTTAAAACACTCACCTTTTGAATTTAAATTGAATTTAAATCCAATTTAAACTCAAAATTAAAGCAGTTCTAGAATCCATCCAAACCAGCGCCAAAATATCCAGAATTCCAATACGAACCTAGCGGAGAAAACCGCGCGTGAAACATACATCGTATGTGAAAGTTATTCGAGTTAGAAGATGAATGAATTTGAAATACGAAAATAAATAAAATAAAGGGGACGGACCACTAGATGCTTCCCACATCGCCCCACAAAGATGCGGCAAAACCCTAACATCACTCCTTCGTTCGAAATAGGCTAAAGCCGCCGATCTTCCTTGAATTGCCGCCGACGAAACATACACCTCTAACCTGATCGAACGCCTCTATCGTGTCTCCCCCTCCAAGCCGCTCCCGCTGATACCAACGATGCAACCCCCGGCCCCACCATGCGACAGCGATGCGGCCACGATCCTCGGCCACTCACAACGATTCTGAACCCTCTTCGACTAAAGCGACAGTATGGATGAACCTGCCTCGACACCCGTTTCGCATCCATGCCCTCCGATCGGCTCCACGACGTAGATCCACCGTCAAAACCGATAACCTCATATGAAAGGCCACGGAAAAACGACGAATTTCTGGTCAACCGGTGATTCAAATGCAAAAACAAATCACGGATCTGAGTGGTGTTCATTGAGAGCTTCGAATCCATATAAAATTTGATATTATTTGGGGAGTTTGAATCTTCAGTTTGATTTTTGAATTGCAATTGGATTTGGGATTGTCTGCCATTGAAATGAGGAGGTGTGAAGGAATTGTACGTACAAAAAAATGACAATGAGGAATAGGCTAGGGTTTATAATGACATATATATAGGCTGAACAAAATACAATTGAATGGGCTCAAATGGATTTGGAAATTGAACGATAATGGCCCAAAAGCTCATTTTGACTCCGAAGCAAAATTGGGTCAACCCATGTATCAAAATAGATGTTTTGAGTATTTTAAAATCAATAGAACATGTTTAAAGTCCAAATTCCATCGTATGAAGAAGTTACGCTAAAATCAATTTATTTCGAATTGATTTCAATTAAATTGATTTCTAGGCGTTTCGAGCCCATATGATCAAATGACAAGTCTAATCGCTACGAAACTTGAAATCCTACAACAATTCACCGTTACGGATCCAATGAAACTGGTTTCGTCAAAATCCGAGTCAGTGGCCACAATGGCTATTTTTCAGTTAATTAATTAAATTAATATTAAATTAAATTAAAAATTCCCAGATTTCATCATTTTTGACTTCTTAAACGATTACAATTATTTAAACAAACTTAGGTATCAATTCAACGTTAATTGATTTACCCATTACCGCGATTAAACTTCAATTTTTATAAATTCATTAATTATCAATTGAAATTCCAATAAATCATTTATTTGATTTTAAATTCTATATTCAATAAATTATTGTCAAATGGATGATATTTACAATTGGTTCATGATCCATTACATTAGTATCCTCAAATTTCATCTAAATTCCTATTAACGTAATGGTTAAATATCAAATTTCATTTAATTATGATTTATCCATTTATTAAGTTTTAAATTAATAAATCTTTCTTTCCATTCCTTTAATTCAACAAATTGTACTATTATGGATAACATTAACATTATTTCCAAATATTACCTTAATTAACATTAACATAATATTTTATTTAGATTTAGTGCAATTGATTTCCAATTCAATTTCTATTTCTTTCAATATTTAATTACCAAAACCCTATTAAGCTAACAAATTTAATTATCAAAATTTATGGGTCGTTACACTCTCCCCCACTCAAAACTGTTCGTCCCCAAAAAGGAAAAAGAAGGGAAAAGAAGAATTAAGAAATCAATATATCTTACTTAAAATATTAAATTTATAAAAAATAGATTTACAAAATTAATTAATTTAAATAGAATATACCAATTTATAACCATCAAATCTTTTATACTTAAATCAATAAAATTTGGAAAATATTTCTAAAATTTCTAAGCCTAAAATTCACGGAAAATTTCGACAGAGTCTCCTTTGTACGGAGAGGCTCGGGAGAAAATATAATATCAAATATAACAATATATATCACAATATCTCAAAATAATATATTCCAACAATGGGAAAAATAATATAATAACGCTATGAAATCGTAATCCGATAACGTACCTATTTGTTGGGCAAATAACGCTTATTTATGAAACCAAAAGCATTAGCAGTTGCTTCCATAACATGCATTTCACTTATATAATCTAAAAAGAGTTAATAATTATATAGAATGAAATATTAATTTTATTTTATCCACTAGCAAACAGATCAATGTTAAACAATAACACAATTCAATTATCCATCCATATCAAACAAAACAAATAGTTGTTCAGGTTCAAAACTTTAAATTGTACAGAATTGAAAATAAACAATTAAGTGCACCGTTTACTCAACAGTCTTAGATGAAACTAAATAGATTATTCATACATCCAAACAATTTTAAAATATTCTTGCCCAAACAACCATAAACCAAACAAACAACAATTTCAAACAATAAATCACGTTCATTCTTATTAATTTCATTTCATAGCATTTTTTGTTTGATTCCCCTTTTTGTTTATATAACTGTTTATCCTTTTTATTTACAATTATTTCTTGCAAATTTTCAATTTCCATTCATTCATTATTACTTAATTTCATTTATTCGTTTATTTGTAATATTTACATTACTATTACATTACATTAGTAGCCTTTCAATTATACTTAAGCTTATAACAACTATAACATCAATTTCTTATTTATTAAAGAATTTCGTTGAATACTTTCATTTTTTCAAATTTACTAGTATAATATCCTATTACATTTCTTATAATCATTAGAACTTTTAATATTTGGTAAGTTATATATATGCTTTTAAGGATGTAATTGAAAGTTACACAAGTTCAATTTATTTCTTTTAATTAACTTAATGTTCAATATTAATAGCCTTTGTTTCATAGGTTACAATTTCAAATTTCTTTTAATCCCATTTATAGCTTAGCATTTAATCTCTTATTTTAATTAGAGGTTCCAATTATTTATTAGTTACATCCCATTTCACTACAATAACTGAAACTATTAATTAACAGAAACTTAAGGACTAAATACCGGGTTAAATTTCAAATCATTTTAAAATAATAGATAAATATATACTTACAACTTATATATCTAATTATACTTAAAACAATTAAATATTTATATTTGTTTATCCAAATAAATCTGCAGTAAAACTACTACAATGGCCTTCCCACTTAGAACTCGAAAATGAATGTCGATGATGCGTGCACTCATCACCGAAATTATTTTCCAGCGACAAAGAGGGGAGTACATAAATTATTTTTTTCCGAAATCTCTTTAAACAATTCTTTCAAATCATATTGAAATATTTATATCGGAAATACTTAGAAAATGAAAAATATTCAGATTTCGAAAATATTTTATGTACATCAAATTAACTGATTTTAAATTGAAATTTGCACAACAGAATTTACTTTCATATTTTCCAATAAAAATTTACCCGTTGCTATACTGAAATAGATGTTTTTCAACTATCAAATTTCCATTGCAGGATTTTATAAGTAAATTCCAAACAAAATTTTAGTTAATTACGTTATAAAAACCGTTAAAATTTACGGGTCGTTACAAATTGATTTAATGAAAGATGTTTATTTAAAAGATAGAATATTTGAAATAAATACTTGAAAATGTTTTGTAAAATTTGATTTTATAAAATTAATTTATAAGAAGGTGTCTTTTGCTAAAAAATAATTTAAGTTGAAACTTGAGGACTAAAATCACGGGACTTTTAAAAAATGTATTTCAATGATTGGAAAAATCGTAATAGTATTATTTGAAAATATTTTTGGTTCAAGTGTAAGATTTTGGGAATGAAAAGGTTAAGTAAAAAGTGTTTTCTTTGGATTAGTCTGGGAGAATGAGTCTTGATTTTTTTTGATGATCCGAATAATCTTCTAAGTGACAATTGAATGTTTGCCTAGGCGAACGCTGTGGGGTACTTAGTAAATTATCATTGTACAATCAAAACAAGTTCAAACCCCGAACGAAACTAAAGCGAGTTGGTGAAAAATGTTTTATTGGAAAATGTTAAGTATTATTTCAAAAAAATAGGATTTTGAAATAAGAGAGATATTTTAAATTTAAGTAGTTTGAGTGGCTCGAAAATTACTTAAAATTGGGGAAGGGATGTGTTCGGATGGTAAGCTCTTCTCTTGAGTATTACCCTTCTTGGTAAGGAGATATGTATGATACTATTTGGTAGTATCCAATTCCTTATTATCATTTTGGAGTTACTAGAGCTATGTGTGTGTGTATATATTTATATATCTATGATTAATATATATAAAAGTTTAATTCTAAAAACTTATTGAAATAAAACCGGGTTTTTGGCTCTTGAGTTTTCTTAGGGAGATAAGCAAAAATATAATAGTTGAATCAAATAGGGGTAAATACTCTTAGGATGTAGTGGAGTAGTATCCAAGTGATCCTAAGTTTAGTTTTATGAAATTTTTTCATAAATAATTTAGTGGAAATAGAATTAGTATTAGGAGGAACCAATTAAAGAAGTGCGTAGGTTGGACGAAGATCATTTCTCGTTTCATATAGTTATGATATAAGATTCGAGTACATGACTTTGAGGTGTTTCATGCCATTCCAGATAAGGATCCACTACTCTATTTTTGATGGAAAGCACTTGATGAGGATTTTTGGTATGGGATCAAAGTTTTCTATTATAGTATAAACTATGCAAGGAGAACAAAGGTTCCTAATCAAGAAACCTGATCGGAGTCCGCACTAAAGAATCGGGTGAGCGATACTAATTCGAAAGTTCACCATGTATTCAAGTAGTAATCGAATCATACTTTTATATAAGAATGATCTATGTACATCATATGAACTGGTGTATCATGTTGAGTGTTTTCTAGGATAGGCTGAGTTGTAATTTCGGGGATGAAATTCTTTTAAAGGGAGAGAGAGTGTAACGACCCAAAATTTCACTCCTTTGATCTGCGAATATTTAAGAATATTTAATTAATTTTAAATATTCAATATATAGGTTTTATAATAAAAATAAAACTCTTTTAAATAATAAATAATGATGGTGAAATAGTTTTCAAATTTTTTTACAAAAATGTACAGTTCGATGAAAAATAGAAAATGTGACCGGAATTCATTTTTCGAATTTTCGACTTTTCGTCGGATGAAAGTTATCAAAAATGTTTTGAACTCTTTGTATTAATCAAACATATACATTTTTATATAAACCAGGCTTGTATAATGTGTGTGTGTGTATATATATATGCATTTATATTACATGCATAAGGTTTAAAAATAAAATAAAATAAAGCAAAAATTAAGTGTCACATCATAGGGGGACATGTTTAAACATGTCTAAAATTGGTACATATGTACATAAATCCATGTTGGCTCATAGTATTAAAGGGGAGGACAAGATTTCCGTGATTTTCATGGAAGGAGGCAAGAATGGTGATGTGAATGCATATGTATGGAGGGTAAAGGACGAGGGGTAGTTTGGTAACTAAACATGTTAACATAATGTATAAACTAATTTTTCTAACTATTCACTTTCTCGTTCCCTTTTCCATTTGAAAAACTTCATTAAGCTTGGAAACAAAACTTCCATGGCTTCTCTATTTATTTTTTAGGTCTTAAAGTTTTAAAAATCAAATTCTTACTTTAAAAACTTGGTTTTAATTCACTTGTTTTAAGCTCCACTTTCTCCATTTTTACTCCAAATTCACCCGAGCATAACTTCTTCTAAAATACTCCAAATTAAGATTTACTTTTTCCCAAACCATGTCAAATTTCAGTGGCTATAATTTTTATGTGGGTCCCTTTTTCAAATTTTGGGTCCAGCTATGTCAAAATCTCGTTTATTTGTAAAGTGTTTTTGGACTCAAAGATATAAGTCCGAAAATGGTCCTTCTTATTTCAACCATATATTCCTCAAAAATAATTGAATTGTTTCATTTTTTTAAACTATAGGAGAAAGGATTTTCTAAAACATTCCTTTTATCCACTTTCCAAAATCTAAGAATTACATGTCCAAAAATCAAGAGGAAGTTGAACTATTTTCGAGTAGATTTTGTGATTTTCTAAGCTTTCCGAATTCCAAAAATTTTCAAGTTTTCAAGAGATATCGGTGAGTAAACTTCTTACTTTTTTGGAAAGTTTTTACCTTTATATGTATTGACTAATTACGGTAAAGCAAAATTGATTGTTTGGTTGGATTATTGTGTGATTTGAATATATGTATGAGTTTCTAGTTGTGGTTTAGATTTTGACTTGTGAATCGAAGGCTTAAGTGATGTGTTTGGTTATAAAGATGTGATATTTGGTTGTGCTGTGATGGTGATATGTTTATGTATGGTTAGACATGTGTATGTGATGTATACTAAATAATTAACACTTGAACTTATTAAGTTGCATGGAGATTCCTTGGATTCAAACTTGTTTTAGTCATCTTTTTTTAACAAAAAGTTTTATAATGTTTTCTAACTTCAGTTTCGCTCCAAAAAAATTATGCTAAGTTAGTAAAGTAATTCAATGTAAAGATAATAGTTTTAAAGGATATTGGAGATGTTGAACAAGTTTGAAAGTTATGGTATTCGGAGCGATAGTCGCAATGGATGCAATTTCAATTAAAAATCCTATTTTTGCGAAATTTGGTTTCATTAACTTAAAGTGTTTTGAAATTTTTTATAGAATTAATAATAATGTTTTATAAAGTTAATTAAGTTTTTAAATACTTAAATTTTAATTAATTAAATTTAAATAATTAATAATTATTTAAGATTAAACAAGGTTTACTAATTATAATTAAGTAAAGATTAGTTATTAATCATCTTTTAAGGATAAGATTAGTTTTGATTAATTATTAATTAAGTAAGATTAATTTTTATATAATTTAATATAAGTTTTATTTTTAATTAGTTAATAATTAAGTATGAGGTTAACTATTTAAATAAACCAATTATTTAAAATTATTTTTAATTGATAAAGTTTTAATTTAAAAAAATTATTTATTTATGGTTTAGTTTATTATTTAAGTTTTAATTAAAATATTATTTAATTAATTTAAGATTAATTAGTAGTTAATTATTAATAAAGGTTTTAAATTATTGTTTAATTAATTAATAAAGGATTAATTAATGGTTTAATTTATAAATAAATTATTTATTAAAGGTTTAGTTAATTATTAACGTATAATTAAATTAAGTTCAAATTTAATAAAGATTAATTATCATTTAATAAGAGTTTATCTTGTACTTATTCATTTTAAAGGGTGTTTTCAGTTTTAAATCTGTATTTTCCAAGAATCAAATTGTTTAAAGGTACTTCTTTTTCAAAGATGGTTTTGAAAATAAGGGACTCAAATTTCGATACCATTAAGTAGACAAACAATTGTGAAAGAGTTATGTAAATGGTTTGATTATGTAGATATGTGTTAGCAGAATAAATCCCCGTTCTGCTATAATGTAAGTGAGTTGATTATTGTGGACATAGATTAGCAGATTAAATCCCTGTTTTACTATAGATTAGTTATTTAATTGTGTGGACATATGTATTAGTAGAATAAATCCTTGTTATGTTAGAGGAAAATTGTTTGATTGTTTTGACATCTATTTAGCTGGACAAATCACCATCCTGTTATTATGTTATTTGGACATATTTATAATGGTTGGTTTATATTGACATGTTATTTCCTGATTTGGATATGAAGTGTATTTAAATATATGTTGACTTATGTAAATAACTTGTTGAATGACTTGAAAATGGAATTGAAATTAAATGGTTACTTAAATTAGTGTCATTGGGATTGCTAAGCCTCTTTTTGAAATTAGGAAGTATGATTTTGAATTAACTTCAATTCCTTTATCGGTTTGGGGTTTTAAAGTTTATAAATGATTTTTACCTTATATAATTATGTTATAAAGGTAAAGGTATTTATAAATAATAACCTATTTAATAAAAAGGCCTTTACTAAACAAAAGGGTTCATTTAAAGTGATTTAAAAATGAGATTTGTAAATGAGATTTTGTACTTTCAAAGATATTTTTAAAAGAAGATTTTATAAAGAGTGTTATGCATGGAAAGAGATTTTATAAATCATTTTAGAGATTTTAAGAAGAACTTTAAATCTAGTTCGAAGACTTGTAAGGAGGTTTGAAATATGAAGTGAGTTTATAAAAAGAATTTTTATAAGGGACAAGTGAATGCGTTTTATAAAGTGAATGAGTTTTATAGCAAGCGATGTTTTGAAAAGGGAATTTCTTGGTCATTTAATATGAAATTTGTAAAAAGAGAATTTTCTAATTTTTTTTGGTAAATGCTTACATTGTTTTCCAAGTATAAAAGGAATGTAAAGTGTTTTGGGAATAGTGTTTAAAAAGACCTTTCGATCAAGTTTTGCATAGTGTTTTAATTAATTAAATATTAATTGATAAAGGCTTGACGGATCCCATATGAATCAAATTAATGTTTGAATGTTTGTATACTTGATAGCTAAATGACCGAATATCAAATCTGGACCTAAACGTAACTTTGGAAATATCTAGGAGAAACACGTGAGTTATATGGAACAGCCATCCCCAATGATATTGTACTGTGCGTATAAACCTCATTTCATTCTTCAAGGATAAATGATTAAGAAATCCGTCCTGTAAGGATTAGGAGGTTAACTCCATTCTTATCATTTTCTGTTTATTTCTTAAAGAACCGGGGTTGATTTTATCGAAAATTATTGAAAGTTATTTCGAAGAGACCGAGATCGGATATGTTATTCGAAAACCACTTCGATCCAACTCAAGCAATTTGAACTGAAGACTTCTTGAGGAATATGGAATCGAAGACGGAGCGTGGAAGTGCAAGGGCTGCTTGCTACTCGTTTTGAGGGTGATTCCAAAATGGATGTAGTAGAAGTAGCGCCTTCGGTTTGTCCTTATCCTAGACAACTTGTATGGATGAATGCTGGCACTGCATCACTGCCCAAACGGTAGTGTTACCATTCTATGTGGAATTGCTATTCAAAAGCTAAGCGTAGCCTCATCAACCGGGAATGACTAAAATCAGGGAAGATGCAGTAAGGCTAAGTGGGTCGCTCCTATTAGAGTGTGCAATCACCTTCCTAGATACATCTACATATTTATGGATTGGTTGTGCATGAGATCTCAAATAAAAAGGTTTGCAAAGCAACCGAGGTGATGACATATTTGGTACTATCCAATCAGGGGTAGGCTGGTTTTGTGTTGGCCAAGGATCTCGGCGAGGTCCTGGTATATTTTCTAGACGTGTACCGTGATAGGTCGTACCCCTGTGCCTTGTCATGGTATCGAATCCAATCTCCAATACATGCCTTTACGATTTTGATTGTAGAACCTTGTATGCTGGAACTTAATAATGGTATCAATTTTGGCTATTTTCGTACATTTATTTTGAACGCTTAGACATTATTATAATATCACTGGATTTTCTATAAAAAGTGTTTTGGTTATCGTAAGGTAGAAAACCGTACGTCTTTATTGGCGACGTGGTCTTACGAGATACCTTTGATTTTTAAAAGGATTTTAGATATAATAAATCAGTTGTTTAAGTTTACCCACACCAGACCCATGTATGATTCGGAGTTTTATTTTCTTTTCCTAAAACTCTTGGGTACTCAAATTTTTATAGGCTACTAAGTAGTTCAGGTTTTCCCATGGATGTATCTTGGAGGAGCTTGAAGCAGGAGGCTTCATCGATAGCTAGTTATTATCTTGTTTCCGCTGTATTATATGTATCTTGTATCAATTGGGTTGGAACATGCTGTTATAAATGTCCTAGGGTAGAATTCTATTATTTTGACTCTAATGTATTGTTTTTGAAATGACTTTGTAAAGTATTATGTTGATTAATATATGTTATTCCATTGCATTGTGCTGTGATTGTTTAGTTCTTCTATCTTCTATCTCCTTTCTTTCCTCTGACACTATGTCTTTCTGACACTTAGTTGTTTGGCACGTGAATGCCGTGGATGTATTAGTGTCGACTTCTAGGTTTTGAAAAGGCAGGTCATTACACTTTATGTCGAATCTAAAGTTTAAATTGGTTAGAAATAGAAAATGGAATGTGTGTGTGTGTGTGTCTATGTATATAAAATCTGTATAATAATCACTTAAGTTAATTAAAACCGTTACATCTTGATGCCTATTTTATTTATATTTGACTTCTAGTGTGAATCCAAAGAATAAAATCCATTGTGTTATCAATTGTATTTAAATTTATGCTCAATAATTAATCGATTTTTATCATGTGATGATGCTAGTTACAAATTTATACTTTTATAAATGTAAAACTACTTGGCACCTACAAAATATAACCATAGTACTCACGACACGTAACAGGAGTTCCATTTATGTTATGACTGTTAAGGTCCCAACTTCCATAAAGTAGATGGAGAGGATACTGCAGAGGGTCATAAAAATCATGTGTTTCTGGAATTTTCATAAGCGACCCACCGTCGTATGTAGAATAATATCTCCACCATTTATATGACTTTTCTCATTCTGGCCAACTATCATTGCGGAAACTTGTGAAGACATAGGCAGCACATATTATTGGTGTAATGATTTTTCTTTAATTATAAATTTATAATTATGGAACTTGGGAAGTTGTGAAACATGATGAAAGTTTTGAGCAAAAACATTATTCTCATCGAATATACATTGTATCCTTTCCAATATTCCTCTATTCAAGTTTTTATTTTTCAATCATTCGATTTTCATTTTCATGATCAGTATCATGTGTATATAAAGTTGTAGAAATCTAGGTCTATCTCCTTCTTTAGGAAGTAGGCTCTAACATTGCGATATATACATCCCTGAGCATAGAAAGTGTAAATACCAGCTCTTTCACTTGTTAGATTTTTATCGATATGCACTCCCATTGAAGTGAAGGAAGATGCATGGTTACATGATCGAATAATTCTTTTGAAATGTATATCATCAACACTTGTATCCTAGTAGAGCTTCAAGAGTTCATTTGTTGAATGCACCGGGGGAGTATGGTTCTTCTATTTGAACAACACATCGATCCACTCTCGTGTTGAAATAATTTTGTCGAACAATGTTGACAAAATGTTGGCTGTTTGAATAATTGCTTTCAAAATCTGGCATGATCGTTGTAATTTGTTGCACATTTTTTAGTTCTAACATTTCTTCACATATTTTGACGCCTTTGAAGTTGGTTATTGTTTTGTGTTGATTATCTCTACTCTTGGTTAGATTATGGTATGTCATTTATAATAAGTTCTCTTTCCTCAATAGATGTGGTTCCTATTTGTTCTCTTTGTAGTGTTGGGTTTCTATCTTGTTGGTTATTATGAGATTCATTGCTTATAGTATTTATGTTCCTTTCTAAAGATGCATTTTGGGATCTGTCTCTTGTTTGTCGATACATTTGACGACGTTGAGCTACATAATTTTCAATTTGTTCTTGACTCATAGCTCTCCTTCATTCTCTATCTCTCATATGACGCATTCTCTTTATTCATCATTTAAAATATCTGTTCTTCTTTTTTGTCTTCTTTGAGTATTCATCTTTGATATACAACTGATTGAAAACTAAATAGGTTTGGGTAATTAATTTTTTGATCTTATATACTTTTTTCACATAGCAGTTGATAATACTTTTTAAGGTAACAAAAACTATAACAGTAAAATTATTAGAATGAAACTGAATTCCAACACGAAATAAAAGATAAGGAAATTATACAATTTGCAAGCGTTAATATAATCAAAATTTTATTTCAACGTTGTAATATATAAAAGTAAAGAATATATAGTGATTTCCTTATAATAATAAGGCTTGCAACACCTAAAAAGTACCACTAATAAATGTTAATTTTGTTATTCCTACATAGAGATTTTTTATTCAAATTTATTTCATAACCACCACCCATTTTCCTCCATTAATTTTACCTGCAAAAAGATATAGAGAAAACTGGTAAGACAATAAATTTTAATTATATTATTTTTTCAAATTTTTTGATTGATATATCACTCACCACTTCAGTTTTAAATTTATCATCCCAAAAATCATCTATTGAGAGAGATTTTTTATCAACGTTTATTGGTTGCTGGATATGTGCACTATCCTTTGTTGAAGATGCTTTTGGAGATATATCATCCTTTTTGAGTTGACCTTTGCTTATCATGGTGTTTAGCAACCATTGTTTAGTGATAAATTGTGTTGTATGCGCTACTTAATGTAAAGATGATAATGATTTTTGTTATGGCAATGTGTAAAGAACTTTTGCTAATAGAAAATATTATCTAATTTGAATGATATGGCCAAGTAAATATTAATTTTTTTAAAATAATTTGTAAATAAATTACTTTATTATGAAGGAAAATATCAAATATGATGCAGTTGCTTGAGAAAAAATAAGTTAACCTATTGAATAGAATATGTTGTCATGTTAATTTAGATCTCAAATAAACATGTACAACAACAATTAATAATATATTTTAACTGACACGTGATAGAGTTATATATCAATTCCGATTTATTCCCATTTAGAGGACCAACAAGAATGGATCTTAAAATATATTTACTTACTTTACTTTCTAATTTGTAGTAGATTATAAACGATCACATTAACAACCATCTTTACTGAAAAGAAGAAATGATACAACATTTTACATTGAAAGTTATTGTATTTTTCAATTAATACATACTTTTAATGGTCGTGCATAGAACTCAACTATCATGAAATCTGCTGACACACCATAAATATTTAGCAGCACATACTTCAAAAACAATTTCGTACATTCCATTAATCCCATTTAGAGGACCAATAAAAATGAACCTTAAAATATATTTACTTGCTTTATTTCCTAATTTGTCTATATATCGGTGGAATAAGAGAACTCAAAGCATTCTGTTCACGTCAACCATAACATAATTGATGCTGGTGTTGAAGAGCATATCACTTAACTTTTAAACATTTTTGTGCGTGATAAATAAACCTAGTTATTTCATTGTTAACGCCTACAGTAACAATAAATGATTTAAATCTTTTCTATTGAGATCTTCAGTATTATCTGTTATCGTAGACCAAGAGCATTATCAACAAAGTATAACTATTATCCTCAAGCAGCTTCTCGTCTATTTGATTCCAATAGAGATGGATTTGTGTATGATGCACTAATTACGTTTGCTATTTTTTAATTCTGTTTCATATGTTTTAGATGTTTATGGATGTAATATTCACATCATATTATATCAGTGGTGATGGGTGTGGTCTTATGGTACTGGAGATAAAATTCTGCTGATGTTTTATGTATACAACACATCAGAATCATGGGTAATAAAATATTGTGCGTCTTATATATATATATATTTAATAATATCATTAGACTTTAGAAAATTATACATCCAGAATGGCCTGACGCTTTGAAAGAACTTAGATATTGGGGGTCAACGGTAGAAAGCACCAGCAAATAATGGTGAATAACAATAAAGAGCGAAGAACAGTGGAAGTAATGGAGTGATATAGAAAGTTGGACTGATTGTGAATGTCGGAGTGAGGAGTAGAGAAAAATTTCATATGATATTTATAAGGATGGTAGAATTTTCTAGAATTAGAGATTTAAGGGTTAAAAGTTTGATTCTCTCCTTAGCATGCATTGATTAGACCATATTCTATTTAATAATGAATATATTTTACCGACATGGTCAAATTTTCTATAGATTACATGCTATTGAATATGTAGTAGTTTATCTAGTAATCAATATTACTATACATACAGGGTTCTAGATTATACCCAATCAATGTTATATTTAGCCTATCTAGCATTTAAAGGACCTTTTCAAATGCTATTTTCTAGGATAATTAAAATGACAATTTTTCAAATGCTATTTTCTATGGTAAATTATAATGAAAATATTTCTAGGTTATACCCAACCAAAGTTATATTTAGCCTATCGACAGTATTTTGACCAAATCAGTGCAATCATTTTTAGCAGGATTTGAATATTTCTAGATTATACCCGATCAATGTTGTATTTAGCCTATCGAGCATTAAAGGACCTTTTCAAGTGTTATTTTAGAGCTTAAATAATAATGGCAATTTTTCAAATGCTATCTTCTAGAGTATACCCAATCAATGATAAACAAAAGCATGACATTAATTTTCGAATTGATGGTCATGAATTTTTGGACTACATTCAAGCATTCAAAGAACCTTTTCAAATGTTATTTTCTAGGATAAATTATAATGAAATTTTTTCAAAGGATCTTTCCCATTATAGCTTGTTCAATAGAAGAAAGAAATATTACTTATTAAGATAGGATAATCGTCAAAAAATATGTGGTCATATGCATGTATTTTTTTAGCTGTATTTAAGCACTCAAAGGACATTTTCAAATGTTATTCTCTAGGGTAAATTATAGTGATAATTTTCCAAAGAATTATATATATATATATATAGGGCATTTTTTGAACTTCACGGTGAGACCAAAGTTTGCACTTCCAAGCCAACTATTAATAAAGATGTAAATAGTTGATGACATAAAGTGTCCTTTTTGGCATAATCCCATTTTCAAAATTTTGATTAGAGATTTTAAATAGTTCAGATTAATTATATCACTACACTACAAGTAGCAAACAGTGTAGACAACTTATATCATTTCAAAGGATATTGGGTTATAAGAAAACCATATTATATCCATAGTAGGTAGTACGATTATGGAAAATATATCAAATGTGTCATGTCATGTAATTATTTATCTTCATGTTGTAAATGCTATATGTTTAGTGAATCAAAGTGATGGTCCCGAAAGCTTACCAAGATGTACGAGGTAGTGTACGATATGTTGTAGCCATGCTTATTTCACATTACTATTTATGCCATGAAAATTGTGTGACATCGGTATATTCTTAAAGCTTTCGCTATCCATTGTTAGCATTGGCCCAGAGTTGTATATTTTGACACCGAACTGCAAATGTGCATTTATCATTACGTTGGCTTTCAGTCCTGGTTGCATCCCTAAATCACGTAATTATGAAATTTAAACTGGATGTTTTTGGGCTTATTTTACATCCTTATCCATCCATGTTGCGATGTTCGACCTCCTCGACCCTGGGTAATCAATACTAATACATCCTCGGTATTCACGTGCCACAAATCCAAGTGTCGAAGAGGCAGATTATCATGAGGTAAAAGAAAATAAAGGTAAATGAAAAACAAAATAGAATCTCACAACATATTCAACATTTAATTATACATATGAGTAGTACATGACATTACTCCAAATTGCTCCATTAGAGTTCTAGTAAGTACTAATCCAACCAGGATAGTTATAATTGTCCATCCTCATAAGTTCTGGTAAATACACAATACATAATATAGCGGAATTAATAGATAATTTTCTACGAAGGACCCAAAATGTTACATGCTCCATTCTCCTTCTTGAAATTCTCCATGCTACCTAACTACTTGGCTGCTCGACAAAATAGGGCACCCAAAGTATAAGGGAAAAGAAAATTAAACTCTAGATCAGTCATTGGACTAGTGTGAGAAACTCAAAATATGGATATTTGAAAACAAATGGTATCTCAAAAAGTCATGCCACACATAAACACGGAATAATTTTTTACATTATGATAATAAAGTCTTTACTACGCAAATTCTTATAATATTATTTTTAGTGACATTCTTTTGAAAACAACTTTCAAGTAAATATACATAATCTTAGCCGAAATTATTTCATTATTAATTCTAGCATACTAGGCTCTAAAATCAAGTCCAAAGGTACTTATGGGAGAATGGATTTCCATACAACGGAAGGTAAGGGACTACCTTCCATACAGCACATCTCTAGTGGGATGTACCTAGGATCAACACCTTTGAGGGATGTACTAAGGATCAACACTTTTGAAACCTCTGCACCTGGCAAGACCGATCTATCCGTAGACCCATTTGGTGGCGGATAGAACCGAATATGACATTGTCCTGATCATTTCCAACCTATTCAAGAGCTCTCATAGCAAACACTACATACCCAATTTAAAGAGAGTGATCTAGAAAGGTGATGACCATATCCTAATGGTTGTAAACCACATAGCCTTACGACATGCCTTGTTTAAGCCATTTCTAAGTGATTAGATCCGAGATGACGATTACCTTTCACATAACACATTCCACTTTGAATGTCACATTACCAATTCCATCACACAGTTAATTTTCAAAAATATATAACCTATGAGCTCGTACGTCTCTGAGAAGGGTGTTAAGTGTAAGAGAGTTACTTCCTAAACCACCAAACATATATACGTTTGTAAAACACCCATGTACGGGTATGTTAAAAATGCAATGTTAGACATTCGTCTACATAAGTTATCCAGGGATAGGGAAACTCTCCTACTATATCCTATCGGGAATCACCTCTCGAATTAGTACTAAGCAGTTCTTGCATCGAAGATCAAATGAAGATACTACTGCCACATATATATGATATGGGAAATTTCCACCAAGGGTCAGTGATAAGCAGCCCTACATTCCATCTTCTAATTTATTATCATTCCACGTCTTTAGCTCGAATCCTTATATTGATTCAAAGTGGTTTTCGAATAGGAATCACCCAAATCTGATTCCTGTTCCTTTGAACCAATCATCGATAAAAACATGTTAAGTTTGGGGGTGATTATCATTTCATTTATCTATATCTTTTCAAATAAAATATCTCTTTTATATACTCTTTAAATCATATTCTTTTCCAGTATATATGGAATCATTAAACCTCTCTTTAATTGTGTAAATACCAAATCAAAATTATTTCTCATAAATCACATTGCAAAATCTTATTGAATATAAAGGGTTGATAGAAATTATACTAATTCCGCCCAATATCGAATTTTGTATTCAACCTTTACTATCCATCGAATAATGGTGGAATCACCTTATAAATTCACATGGATAGTTTGGTTTCCGTTATTGAAACTTAATACCAAGTATAAGAAGATTATTTCTATATAATCCAAGTTGTATTAAATTTGGAAAAATTAAATCTATTATACTTGCCTTGTTTTCAACATTTCAACCTTATTTATCTCTCGCTTAGGAAAGAGACTAGGTGAGCCAGGGCATTAGTTGCTCCTGAAAATCTCCTTCTTCTAAACACCTCACATCTAGATCTCACGAATAGAAAAATTCCATCTACTTATCAGCTTTTAGAGCCAAGATTAAATTATTTATTTATAATAGCTTTTCTTTTAAGATTTTATTTAAACTCTTTAAAATAAATTATAAATTTTTTACAAAATGTTTAAAATACTTAATTATGTATTTGAAAACATTTATAAAAGATTTGAGAAAGAATACATAGTTTAAAGTCATATTTCAAAAGTTATTAAAAACTGCTGCTAATAATGCTTTTAAGACTTATTTGATCGAAAAAACTTTTCAATCATTTAAAAATTCATTTTCATAACTCAAATCCCTTTTTAAAAAATTTGAAATTTTTACAGAATTTATTCCATATTTAAAAAAATTAAAAAATATCAATTTTAAAGAATTTATCGCTTTGGTTTCCGAACTGCCAAAGCGCGACTATTTTGAAAACATGATTCCCCCATGTTTCACAATCCACTAAATGAAATCTCAAGCTTTTTCTTTTGTTTGAAAGCTATGATTACAAGAGTTTGGAAAATTCTTATTCCAAAGAATTCTGATCCTAATTTCATCGTATAAATGGATTTAAACTTTTAGCGCGAAATCACGAACTGCCGTTATGTGACGCGTCTATTTTTGACTCAATTAACTTGTAAAAACTTCACTAAATCGGGTTTTAGTGTTTACAAAACATGTCTAAATCATTTTAAACCATTTTAAAGAGGCTTAACAATCTCTATAGACCATTTCATTTATTAAAGGAAAATGATTTCTTTTGTGATATTCGACATGTATTAAACATGAATTTTTTATACATCCAAACAAACATATTATCATATACAAACATGGTTCACAATCATCACAACCAAGCATAGCCAAACATATATATAAATCATCCAAAATATCATAATATACATAGATTTTTTATCATCATTAAATATTGGGCTTATGATAACGGACTATAGCTTTACTAGGATCCAATCAAAGCTTATGAAATCGAGCCTCGGACTTTGGATAGCCACAGCCTAAGCTTGCAAATGGAAGTGGGCTCGGCAAAAGATGGTGGAGGTGGTGGCTTGAGTTTGGAAGGAGGCGAGGAGTGGATTTCACTTAATTTGAATTGGATTGCTAATGTATATATATTTGTACAAATTTATTTTCTTTTTGCTAATTTTCTTCATAAATTTGTTAAGTAGAGAAGCCATTAAAATAGCTTAAGAAAAAGGAAGATGAAGAATGGTTTTAAAATTATGAAAGAATGGTTGGGTATTTGTAGAATTTTGGATATAAATTTCCAAATGTGCATGAACCAAAATGACCTTGCCCACACCCTCACCATCACCTCAAGGCGCATGGCTAAGCCTCCCCCTTGTGCCTCCATGTATGTGAGTTAATGTGTGGAAGAGTGAAGTGAAGTTTGCTTTTTTAAGTGTGAAAATATCTTAGATATTTATAACTTTTACTGTATGTAAATTTAAATGTAGATGGTAAATATGTATATATATATTTATATATGTTATTTATTACGTATATGTAATTGTATGTATATCATGCATGTCATATGTGTGTACTGGTAATATAAACAACGTTAAAGCAACTTCTGTATGTTAGACCTTACGAATTCTGATTCCGATTCCTAGTCATATTTTCACTTATAAAACTAATTACATATAAATGTAAAAAAAATTGAAAACTAATTTATTATCATTTTTAACTAATTAAAATGATCGCATTTGAATTATAAAACCACATGTATCAATATTAAACAATTCTTTACAAAATGTGCTACTATATCGATAAAGCAATACAAATTTTCTTATATTTTAAAATCAAGTTATATCTTTACAAAAATAATAAATTTATTATCACTATATAACAAATTAAAATGATTTATGATCATTTTAAAATAATGATTTGAAAATTTATAACAATTATTAAATCATAAATCTCAATTTAAATTCGTAAATTAACTGTTAAATATGATGCCATTATCGACGATAACATAAATATAATTTATTTTTCAAAAATGAAACAAATAATTTTATTTTGTATTCTTGTTTAAATGGATAAATAAGTGTATATATCCAGCTCCATATGTGACTTCTTGTAATTATAGAGCTGTTTATTGATAAAACGATTTTCAACCATTTTGTCGATATTCCTGCCAAAGTATATATTTTGTAAATATTTATTTAAAATAAGACTACTATTATTTATTGTTCAAAACATCATAATCTATGTTTTTCTAAAACTTGTATTTGAATATTTAAAAATAAATATAATTGATCAAATTGATAAATTTGCAGGTTGTCACACATGTTGTAATATGGCTCATATTGTTCACATTGCACAATTTGTTTGTCCTTTTATTATAATAGTATCTATTTTTTAGAGAAATAACATACTTTCAATTGTTACAATATGAATACTAAAGTACTCATAGCATAAGATATTTGAAAATTTGATCTTATTATCTGTCCAACGGGTCAAAAGTCAAATTTCATTCGCATTGGTAGTTGATTAAATGTACATATCAAAAAGAGCAGCAAATATTAATATTTGAAACTAACAAAAACAACAATGAATGTAGTATAGACATATAAAATGTTAAACAAAAATAAACGTGAAAATTTAAACATTAGTGGCTAATTTTTTTTGAAACCAAACATGGGAACAAATTCCCAACCTATAAAATTAACAATTAAAGAGCAGTTACATACAATCCTTTGTACAACCAAAAACAAGCATACCCACTACATGCATTCCTTTGTACAACCCAAAATGAACATACCCAGCACATATTAAACCTCAACGTATTACTTAGCTAATAACATATACAATATGATATGACAGCATAAAGAAGGAAACTTGAAGTCCATGAAGAAACAACTAAAAATGCAGGTCAAGTAGCTTCATCATCCCTCTTTCTACACATCAATCTCTTACCAATGAAATCCATGCTCTCCCTTACTCTCTTTTACAACTCAGGTAGTATAGCCTTCCATTCCTGCCCATAAGGATAAGCAACACCTAGCCAGAAAGAAATATTAGATAAAACAGTTTTGAGAAGCATATCAAAAGATTTACTTTTATAATTGAAACATCTATCATTCCTTTTACTCCATAAAACCCAAGAAACACTCATAATTATGAAATCAGATAGAATTCTATCAATTTTATTAGAAACCTGTTTTCTGTCCACTTCCTAGTACCATAATTGATTAAAAAAAATAAGGAGGGGGAATTATATGAAGAATTTGAAAGCATTTCATCCTAAGTAGGTGGGTAAAAGGACATTAGAAGTATAAATGATTAGTGTCTTCATCTCTGAAACTGCAGAATAGGCATTTAAATTCAATCCTTAGACCTTTATGAACAAGGAGGGCTTTGGTATTCAGCTTATTATTGATAGCAATCCACGTATAAAGCTTCACTTTAGGCGGGACGTGCGTCTTCCATAGAGCTTTACTATAATTCACCTTGATACCACCAAAATTCAGTAATCTATAAACTGAAATGACACCGAATTTTCCATTCTTTTTTAAAGCCCAAACAAATTATCCTTAACCTTGTGAATGATTGTACTCTCCAACATATTAATAAGCTTGCAATACTGGAAGAGTAAATCTCCAACAACCATTCTACCGAAACTAATAATCCATTTCAGCTCATTACAATCTCTATAGTAAAGTTCACTTATTCTAGCATTTTGATTCAAAGAGATGTTATATAAATCAGGAAAGATATTCTTTAGAGGGATGTTACATATCCAAGTGTTATGCCAAAATAAAATTCTGTCACCATTACCCAATTGCGAAATCAAACCAATTTTGAAAATAGGTTCTAATTTGATAATATCATACCAATATTTTGGAGTTTGATGCAAAGAGAAGACATCAGTGTTGAAATTACCAAATATAATATCTATTTTCAACTCAAGTTTTCCAAAGAGAGCTATTATTTTCATAAAATTTCCATAATCATTTACATAAAAGACCATAATTAAGTTCCTACAGATCTATTACCCCTAAACCACCTTGATCTTTAGATTTACATATAGTCTCCCAAGCTACTAAGTTCTTTAAAGAACTACCAGATCTGCATTCTTTCAAGAGGAAATTCCTCCTAATAGTGTTAATTTTATTAATGACCCACTTGAGGAATTTGTATAGAGACATCCAAAATAAAGGCAATGCAGAGAGAACTGAGTTTAACAAAATCAATCTTCCTGCTCTTAATAGAGTTTGACATCTCCATCTTGCAAGTCTTAATCCAATTTTATCAATCAATGGTAACCAATCTTCATGTTTATTAGTCGCTAATTATAAAATTTTAAAACACGAATAATGGTAAATACTATACAGAAAACGTGAATAACGATAAATTTTGCTAGTAATTATGTCGTTATTTTGTGTCCAACTAGAGTTTCTCTTGTTTTATATAAGTCGAAATAGGTAAGATAGTTTCATTTGTGGAATGCATTAAGCAAGGGTTACTGAGAGTATCGCTAAGCTTGAAGAAATCAAAAAAGTAATTGGACCAAAAATAGAAGGTGATAAATATTATCAAATCCATATATCAAGTCAGATAAATAATTAGACCATAAATAACAGTAATTGCTACTATTAGGGAATAAAGATCAACAAATCCATATACCTATTGGATTTGGGAATAAAGATCAGTTTATGCTATTAATTCAGAAAGAATATAATCTATAAGTAAGTGGTACTATCCGTATTGGTTTCCATCTACCCAAAAGTATGAACTGAAATGTTTTTTTAATGCAGAAACCGGCTTATCATTAATAACTGGTTATAGCCCATCCATTTATCAATCAAAGCCAATCACTGATTGAGTCTTTTATGATATATATATGTTTCCTTTGGCATGTGCACATCGTTTCCAATATGTTGGCATTATTTAGGCTTATTGATTAGTATAATTATTTGTAGAAAGAATTTGAAAGGTTTTATTGATGAAAACTAAAAATGTACATGAGTGTAATTGTTCATGTTCATACAGTTTTTCACAGAGCAGGTTATAGAGCAAAGAGTATTTATTATTGTAGTGGCCATGGGATGCTTTGATGGACTTTTCTGAACTGCTTGCCTTGAGAAAGAAATGTATTTGTTTGAAGGGTTGAACCTTCGTATTTCCTCATTGTCTCACAATCGTTATTTGCCCCCCTCGAACTCTACCTTAGGGTTAGGGTTTGCGATTCAGTGGAAATTCCCAAATCGACTTCAAATATTGTGTCGAACCGACCCAGATCTTCATGTGCGACATCATTCTGGTGCCTTTACAGCTCTATTCCTTCCATTTGCTTGTCTCGAAAGTTGAGATCTAGTGATTTTTACTTTGTCGAGCAGAAATATGAGAGAGCTTGTGAGATGAGCTAGTGTTTTCCTTGCTTTCCATGCTTTTGTTTGGATCTTAAGTGATAGAGGTGATGTGATTTTCAATATCCTCGATCTTCATGTCAGATCTGAATTTGTTAAAACATCTCGCTGACAACGCCTTTGTAAGGATGTCGGCACGTTGGTAAGTAGTAGGTATATGGCTTATCTGAAGTTTTCCTTTATGAACATGCTCTCGAATGAAGTGTAAATCTATTTCTATGTGTTTGGTTCGAGAGTGAAGTATAGGATTTGCAGACATGTAGACTGTGCTTTGATTATCACATCATAAAACTGGCATGGTTTTTGACTTTATTTTTAGTTCACTCAGTATTGACTGTAGCCAAATAATTTCTGCGGTAGCATTTGCTATACTCCTATATTCAGCTTCTGTACTCGATCTGGAGACAGTTGCTTGCTTTTTAGAACACCGTGATATCAAATTGTTCCCAATGTATATATACAGTAGTCAATGGTTGATTTTCTATCATCTGGGTCAGAGGCCCAGTCTGCATCTGCATATCCTGCTATGCTTAGATTGTTGCATGTTCTGAGTGATAAGTCGTAGTTAAGTTTTCCTTTTAGATATCTGAGAATTCTCTTTATAGCTCTCCAATGTTCGTCAAGTGGATTCTGCAAAAATTGAGAGACTTTGTTAACACTGTAAGCAGTGTCAGGTCGTGTTATAGTTGCATATTGTAATGCTCCTTCAACACTTCTATACTGTTTAATGTTAAATATGGCTTCCTCCTATTTTTAGAGAAGTGCCGACTGCTTATCATGGGTGTTGGTTATGGCTTTGCATCACTCATTTTTATTTTATCCAGGAGTTCTTGAATGTACTTTCTTGGGCATAGAATCATTTTTGAGTTTGTTTTCCTTTTAACTTCTATGCCTAAGAAATAATTGATGTCTCTAAGGTCCTTTACTAAGAATTGCTTGTCTAGTTAAGAAATAATGTGATTGACTTCATCGCTGCTATTGCCTGTAATAATTAGATCATCAACATATATTAGTATGTAAACAATAGAGATATCATTAACTTTGATAAAAAGTAAATTGTCAGATTTGGCAGACTGATATCCTAGATTTATTATTGTTGATTTCAGTCTATCAAACCAGACTCTTGGAGCTTGTTTGAGGTCATAAATAGCCTTATTTGATTTACACACATAATTTTCATTTTTGTTGTAACGCTGTGGTTGTTCCATATAGTTTTCCTCTTGCAAGATGCCACTAAGAAATGCATTGTTGACATCCAGTTGCTTTATGCACCATCTTTTGTGTAAAGCAATAGCAAGAATGAGTCCGATGGTTGATGGTTTGACCACTGGAGAAAAGGTTTCACTAAATTCAAATCCATATTGTTGTGTATAGCCCTTTGCAACAAGTCTTGCTTTATATCTATTGATAATTCCATCAGGATTCCTTTTGATTTTGTATGTCCACTTGCATCCCACGATGTTTTTATTGGTTGGTGGACATACAAGATCCCATGTCTTGTTTTTGACGAGTTTATTATATTCTTCACTCATGGCCTCTCATTAGTTTTTGTCTTTGACAGCCTATTCATATGTGACTGGTTCATGAGTACTTAAGCTTGCTGTGTATGTTTTTGGCTTGAAAATGCCACTCTTGGCCCTTGTGATCATAGGGTGATTTGGTCTTGGTTGGGCATCAGTGTGAGGTAATCTCTCTATGTCACTATGATTTGTACTTCTTTGTGAACCTTCTTTATGATTGTCTACCTGATCTTACTCTCTGCTCTTTGTGATTCTTGTAGGTGAAGGACTGGCACAACTGAGACTATCTATCCAGTCTGATTCATGTTGATGAGATGCTCTAGATTATATATTTTGGTTCTCAATAGCCTCCTTTGCCTTCACTTAATTCTCAATCTCAGAGTATATAGGTATATCTAGTATGGATACTTTCGGATTGTAGACTTTGCATGTAGTTTTCATTTCTGATTTGCTAAATGGAAACATACCTTCATTAAAAACAACATGCTTGCTTACAAAGATCTTTCCACTGTCATCTAGACATTTACATCATTTTTGATTTGTGATATATCCCAGGAAAGTGCATGGTTTAGATCTAAAATTCAATTTATTTGAGTTGTATGGTCTAGTATAAGGAAAACAAAGACATCCAAAGGTCCTTAAATTGAAATAGTCTGGTTTGACTTCATATAATTTTTCCATGGGACTAATCCCTTTGAGAACTTTTATTGGAAGTCAATTTATCAGATATATAGCCGTATTAAATGCCTATGGCCAGAATTTCAATGGCAATGAAGTAAGTCTAGACTCAAAAATATGTTTGTGTTTCCTTTCTACTAGACCATTTTGCTAAGATGTATAAGGACATGTAGTTTTATGTATAATTCCCCTTTTTTGGCAGTGGCTACTAAGGGTCTTATACTCAGTACCACCATCAGATTGAATGACTTTAACTTGGAAATTAGTTTGCTTTTCAGCCATTGTTATAAAACATATAACTGCATTATATGTTTCAGATTTTGTCTTTAAAAAATATTTCCAAGTATATCTTGAATATGCATCAAAAAAAGAAATATAGTATTTATATCCAAAGTCTACAGGGCCCTAAAAGTCTGTGGAAACTAATTCCAATGGTTTTGAGTATTGTGTAAATAAGTCATTAAAAGCTAACTTGTGACTCTTATCCATTTGACAATAAGTGCATATTTAGGGTAATGAGATGTCATCAAATTTTATTTTATTTTCAACAAGAACTTGTCTTACGACATTAGTACTAGGATGACCAAGTTTGTAGTGCCAAAGGTCAAATACATCTCTATTATTTCTTTCCATGCTCAAATTACGGTGGTTTTGCTCTTCTGTAACACTTTTGGAGGTAGCAGATTTAAATTTGTATAGCCCTTTTTCTGTGTCACCTTGCAATAAAATGTCTCTAGTTAGTATGTCTCTAATTAAATAGTACTTAGGATAAAACTCAAAGCATACATTGTTATCAAGAGCAAAATGAGATATACTTATGAGATACTTTTTGATCTCTGGTACTCTTAGCAAGTTATGTAAGAATAACTGCCTTTTACCTCTAATACAAGCACTACCAGTATGAAAATTTTTTACACACTTACCATTCCCCATGCAAATGGTTTGATTACCTCTGTATTCCTTGCATCCAAGATTAAAGTTGTCAAGGTTATTAGTGATGTGGTTGGTAGCCCTTGAGTCTGGGTACCAAGATTCATCCTCAACATGTTCTGCTCCGGCAATGTCATTTGAATTCTAACCTTTGTTGTTATTGTGTGGTTGACTGTCACAGTTTTGTGGCATGTTTACATTGTAGTTATTGCTTCTTTGATTGTTGCTGTTCTGATTTGAGTATCTGAAATAACACTTTACTGCTGCGTGACCCACCTTTTCACAGATTTGGCATTTTGGCATGTTATTGTTGTTATTCCATCTTCCTCATCCTCTTCCTCTTGATTTATTAATATAGCTACCTCTTTCAGTTGATTGCTCTGTTTTGTTGTTGTTTTGGCTATTGTTGGTCTGACTGGTTGTGTAATTGACAGAGAGGTCAGAATATTATGGTATTTTGTCATCTATCCTTGCTTCATGTGCCAGTAAGATTTAATGCACATCATCTATAGATGGTAGAACCTTTTGAGAAAATATAACAGCAACCACTGCTTCGTACTCATCACTTAGGCCATTGAGTCTAGTTAGAATCTGTTCTGAGTTTGAGATTTTATGATCTACTGCTTCAGAAGATCACAAGTTGTCTTGATCTTGGACAAATATTCTCTCATTGTGTGAATTTCTTTCTTAATATTCTGAAGTTGTCTTTTGTGATACATCACTTTTGCTGTAGATTGAGTGTTAAAGACTTTTTCAACTGTTGCCCATATCTCATTAACAGTCTTCACATAATTTCTATTTGTTGAAAGGTAGGCGAATCCTGATTAACGCAAATGTAGCTTGTTAACGGTCTATAAGGGCACCTTATACTGTTCTTTTTATTACCAAGATTTAAAGTAACACCAACAATTAATTAAAATACTTCTACCTACCAATATGCTGAAACATCACATAACTTATTTATGTGTACAAATTAATAAAGCTTTCGAAATGTTTTGTTTTCCTTACCGACACCAAATGATTCATCATCGGCCTCTTCTCAAGGAGGGAAGTACTTTTTGTATATCTTCTCAAATGCTTATTGGGTTTCAGCAAAAGTATTCAAACATGAATGCGCTAGAACGTAGCTGTCAACAACACTAAATCTCCATCATGTTTTGTAAATTTGATGAATGGATATCCAGAAAATTTTCAATATAATGAAGATCCATTTGAAATTTAAAGAAAGAAATGTACAAATTCAAAAGCAGCCAAACTAATCAGCATGAGCAATTTTCCATGTAGTGAATTGAAGTAAGGTATAAAAATAAGTGTAATTATTTTTTTCCAACTAATCAAGTAGATAATTTTAAGGTTAAAGCCAATACATATACATTGCAAAATTTTATTTTTAAATTTTGGAAAATAAAATTCTCTTGTGTATATATAGATCAGCATTGCCTAATTAATGGAAGAAAGGATTAAAGTTGTTTTTTTAAAATATGTTGCAGTTAATATTTTGAGTTTTGATGAAACAGAATGTTTATTACTGAAAGAATGAAAAACTGAATTGTTATGCAGTTCATACATATACGTATAGCTTTTGTACTGTAAGCTATCTGACTCAGTCTTGTGCATATGACATATATACAAAAATACCCTCAAAACCCTTGTGTGTGTGTGTGTGTGTGTCTGAGTATAGAACAGAGATAAGCTATTCTATTTCAGCTGCTTCATTTCGCCCCTTTGCTCCGAGCTAGGGTTTTCTTCTCGTCTCCAAAAACTAGCACCACTATTTTTGCTTCGAAAAACACTATGATTTTAGATGTCGGCAAGTTGTTTTCTTTCTTGATTTTGGGCTAAAGGTTCCTTCTTGTCCTCAATTTTGTTGTAGTTGCTTCTGATTTTCAACACTTCTCCTAAACGAGAAAAATTCTTAGCCGATAGAGCTATTGTAAGTATATCAGTCCTTTGATATGAGGCAGGTACATGGTTTACACTTAATTTTCTAGCATTTATACGCTCACGAACGAAGTACAAATCGAGTTCTATATGTTTCGTTTGTGAGTGTAATACTGGATTTGCTGACAAAGAGACGACACTGAGGTTGTCACACCATATTACCGGCTTTCTGTCTGTGTTGATCTGTAGCTCTTGTAGTAAGGATTCTAACTATATAATTTCTGATGTCGTGCTGGCAAGGCTTCGATATTCTGATTCCGTACTTGAGCGCGATATTGTAGGTTGCTTCTTTTAACACCAGGATACTGGATTTTCTCCAAGGAAAATGCAGTATCCCGTCGTTGACCTACGATCATCGTGATCTAATGCCCAGTCCACATCTGAGAAGCCAGTGATAGATAGAATTTTGTTTGATTTTAGTAGTAGACCATGATTTAAAGTGCCATTTAAATACTTGAGTAATTTCTTTACTGCCTTCCAATGTTCATTTAATGGTTGATGCATGAATTGGCACACCTTGTTTACACTGTATGCTAGTTCTGGTCTTGTGATTGTTACATACTGTAGAGCTCCAACAACAAATCTGTATTCCTTTTCATTAGTTATAGCTTCACCTCTATATTTTGATAAGTGGAGATTGCTTGTCATGGGTGTTGGTAATGGTCTAGCTTCATTCAACCCTGTCTTGATAAGTAATTCTTTGATGTATTTTGTTTGACATAGATGCAATTCTGAGTTTGACATTCTAGGGACCTCTATCCCAAGAAAATAGTTTAGTTGTCTCAAATCTTTAACTGAAAATTGTTTATCTAGAAATTGAATAACATGCCTTATCTCTTCCTTGCAACTGCCAGTAATCAGAAAATCATCAACATAGACCAATATATATGTTGTGTTGTCTTTGTTTGCCTTAATGAAAAGTGAAGTATCTGATTTTGCTGAATTGTATCCCAAGTGAATAAGATTATTCTTTAACTTGTAAAACCACACTCTTGGAACTTGTTTTAAGCCATAAATTGCTTTATGAAGTTTGCACACCATGTTATTTTTGTATGTATGCTTGAATCCCGGCGGTTGTTCCATATAGACTTCTTCTTGTAGATCACCATTTAGGAATGCATTGTTCACATCCAATTGTCTGTTATCCCATACCTTTTGTAAAGCAATGGTTAATATAACTCTTATTGTTGTTATTTTGATTACTGGTGAAAAAGTTTCGTAGAAATCAAAACCATATTGCTGTGTGTACCCTTTTGCAACAAGTCTTGCTTTGTAAACTGAATAGTGCCATCTGGATTCTTTTCCAACTTATATGTCCATTTTCAATCTATTGTATTTTTGTGCTTTGGTGTTGGAACAAGACTCCAAGTCTTGTTTCTCATCAATGCAAAGTATTCTTCATTCATTGCTTGTTTCCGTTTGTCATCTTTGATGGCCTGCTCATATATGTCTGACTATATATTAACAACACATGTTGCACATTGCTTTGGTCTGAATATGCCACTTTTTGATCTGGTTATCATGTGATGCCTCTTGTCTGGTTGTTCCTGTTGTGTAATAATTTGATCTGAACTTGCTTGATGTTCATGCTCTTCACTTCTGTTTTGTTGATTGTCTGCATTTGTTGGAGAGTGACTGAGATGTTGCAAATGTTCTGAGATGACTTGATCTGGTCTACTGTCTGACACTGTGAGTTAAGCATCTGAATCATTTTGACTCTCAGCATACTTCTGACTTTCAGTGTTTTTGTATATTGGTATTGGTGGTATTGACACAGTTGGATTGTGCACCTTCTGTGTTGTCTTTGTGCTGCTAGTTTTGAATGGAAATGACTTTTCATTAAACATAACATGACTTGACACAAACAGTTTGCCATTGTTGTCAAGACATTTATGTCCTTTCTGATTACTCCATATCCAAGAAAGGTGCATGGAGTGGATCTGAAATTTAACTTATGAGAATTATATGGTCTTAGGTGAAGGAAGCATAAGCAACCAAAAATCTTTAGGGCCTTGTAGTCTGGCTTTACACCATATAGCACTTCCATTGGAGTCTTGCCTTGTAAAATTTTAGTGGGTAGTCTGTTGATTAGGTATGCTGCAGTTGAGAAAGCATCAGGCCAAAACTTCAATGGAAGTGATGCTTGTGCAAGTAGTGTAAGACCAGTCTCTACTATGTGTCTATGCTTCCTTTCAACTAATCCATTCTGTTCTGATGTACAGGGACAAGTTACCCTATGAATTGTTCCCTTCTTTTGAAGGAATTCTTTGAGTGGTTTGAACTCTGTTCCTCCATCAGTTTGATGGTTTTTACCTGCTGATCTGTCAGCTTTTATGTTGGTCTTATAAAATGTGTAACTGTATTATATGTATCAGCTTTTGATTTCAAGAAATACATCCATGTATACCTGGAATAGGCATCTACAAAAGAGATATAGTAATTAAGTCCATAGACTAAATTTATGGGTGCAGGTTCCCATAGATCTATTGCAACCAATTGCAGTGGCCTATTATATTCAGACTGTGATTGAGGAAAAGCCAGTTTATGACTCTTCCCTATTTGACAGTAAGTACAAATATAAGATATAGGTATATCTCTAACTTGAATTTCATTATTATTCAGTATTTGCTTTACAAATTTTATACTTGGGTGTCCTAGCTTAGAATGCCAGATACTGAAATCACTGTCGCTACTTTCTGTACATGATTATGTTATATTGCACCATTTTCTTGTATTATTGAATTGATTTGCTTTTGACAAGTTGAATCTGTATAGACCCTTGTATGTATCACCCTACAATTAAGTTTTTTTAGTTTCAATATCTTTAACTACACAATATCTTAGATAGAATTCAAAAAATACATTATTGCCATGTGAAAACTGTGATACACTAATGAGATTCTTTCTTGTTTTTGGAACATGTAGTAGATTATTCAAATGTAATACTTTCTGTCCAAAGATTTGTGCACAGTCAGTGTGTGTGATATTAATATTAGTGCCATTACCCATACAAATGGTTTGATTACCTTTGTATTCCTTGTTCCGAAGATTCAGATTTTGTAGATTGTTGGTCACATGATGTGTTGCACCAGAATCTGGATACCAGCATTCACTTTGAATTTCTTCACATCTTCCGGTTTCACATATGTTTGCACTGTGATCATCCGATGAACCTTTTGACTCATGTTGTATACTCACCAAGTTTGCATTTCCACATACCCCCTCTGAGCATTTGTGTTCTGAGATGGGTTGTAGTTAGAATCATATATGAAGTAACATTTGCTTGCAATGTGTCCCACTTTCTCACAAATTTGACACTTTGGTCTATTGTTGTTATTCCATCATCCTCTGCCCCTGCCTCTAGTTGTTACATTTCCTCTCTAGAATGTCTGATTACTTTTACTGTTGTATTGATTCTTGTTTTTGTGACATGCTGTGTAGTTAATAGACATATCTAAATCAGTAGGTTTCTTGACTTCTAACCTTCCTTCATGTGCAAGTAGAATAGAATGGACATCTTCAATAGATGGTGTAATTATTTGAGATGAAATAACTGCTACAACAGCTTCATAATCTTCACTTAAACCACTCAGGATAATCAAAACCTATTCTGTTGCAGGACTTTATATCCCGCTGCTTTAAGAAGATCACAAATAGTTTTAATTTTCGCAAGATAATCACTCATAGACTGATTTTTTTGCCTGATACCGTGCAATAGTCTTTTATGATGCATTACTTTTGCTGCAGATTGAGAGTTAAAGATTCTCCCAACAGTGGACCATATTCCATATGTTGTCTTGCTTCCAATGACATGTGGCAATAGCTTGACACTTATAGATGATAGCAACCATGAACATATCAGGCTATCTTGCCTTTGGTACTTGGTGAATTCTGGGTTATTAACTGTCTTGTTTTCTTCATTAAGGATGCATCTTGGAGGAGCAATATGTGTGCCAAGAAGATACTCTTCGAGTCCATAGACTTTAACAGCAGTTTCAACTTGCACTTTCCAGAGAAGATAATTATCTTCTTCCAAGCGTGTTGTGACTAGCTGACTTTATGGACTGACAATGGTTTTAATGAGACTTTCTGTAGCGGATTGGCCAATATTGGGGGTCTGTAATAACCATGTATTTTGTAATTATTTTAAATTAGATTTCTTGATTTAAAAACTTTATTTTATTTATTAAAGTGAACAATTTTTGTCATTTTAAATATAAATTTTCATTTGTATGTGAATTAGCATACCAAACATGAATAAATTGAATATTTTCTAGAAATATGGATTTTGGTCAATATGGTCAACTTTGACTTTTAAATTTAAAATTTAAAATTTTTGAATTTTATCATTTATTATGAAAATAAATTAAATTTCAAGAATACTGCTTTTTGTTTCGTCGAAATCCGATTTATATTGTGGAAGTTATGCTTTTTGCAATATTGTGTGTAAATTGATTTATTTAACAAAATTGTTTATTTTAATTGATATAAATAATATTTTGTTGTCACATTCATGTTATAATTTGTATATATATGTGTAACATGGCATGTTATGCATATGTTTTATTTTTAAAATATTTTTGAAGTGAAGCTATAATTTTCTAATGTTCATTGTATTTTATTTACAATTTTTTTTTAAATTCTAGTTTCAATTATTAAGCTATTTTCTTATTTATTTTCTATTTTTCCATAAATAATTATTTATATTCTTTTTCAACTTTATTTTTTTCAGTTTTTTTATTTTTATTTACTGAAATTTTATTTTTTTAATTTGAATAAAAGGAATGGAAATACAAAGAGTCAAAGCCCTTTCATTTCCTTGTGACTTTCCATTTACCTCTTGTCCTTTCATTTTGCTTTTGGCCTTTCATTGGGTTTAGCCATCCATTCTTCTTTGCAATAGCCGTATACTCCTTCTCATTCGTGTGAGAAATATTTCTCACATCTGAAAAAAAAACTCACGTCCATTTTGAGAAAGTTTTCTAATGGTTTCACTTTCTTATCTCTTCTCTTCTTCAAATTCAATGATATTTGCCTTCCTCTTGCTTGCTCGGCCACTACTCCACTCCTTCACCACCGACCACACCATCACTTTACATAGTAGCTTCTCCTCCTTCTCCTCTGATCATGACCTGGTCGTGCCATCCAATGGAAGCCATCACCCAAAATTTGCACAAAAGCTCCACCAAAATTGCCTTAGCCGACCTATGTTTGCATCCTACCCTTCCTATTCACTTCGGCCACCCACTTTGTCACCACCTCCCCCCTTTAGCCATAGCTCCACCTCTATCCAGATCTGAAAACCCCATGGTCGAGCCCCACTTACCCATAGCCGAGCCAAAATGTTGAACAACCCCACTCTAATTTGCCTTTTTCCTTTGTTTCTTTTGTATGCTCCATGTTTCACCCTACCACTTCACATCTCCACTTGCAGCCACACCTATATGATGCCATAACCCGAACTTTAGCACTTCAATGGCCGAGCATAATGTCCCCTTGATCGAGCTCTTAAAGAAAGGTCGAAGCATTTTGTCCTTTGTTAATTTTATTTCAATTTGTTCTATATTGTTTTGTGTTATATATTCATGTATACATTGTCTTATATTGGTTGTTGTCTACAAGATAATATCTTGGCTCTCTTCACTCATTTGAATCAAGTCGTGCTATGTCATGCTATCGTGCTTTGTGGAATCTATTCCTATAGTTTGATTTGCTAACTCTAGCTTGAAAAGGTGAGTCTTTCTCACTCTGACATTTCTACTTATGAAATGGTAAATTAACGACAAGTGTTTAATAATTAAAATGTTATGTAAGTTAATGATGTTCATATGATATGCTATGCCATGTTATTACCCTGTTAATTTTGTTAATTATCACCTAACATATGATATATGACATTATATTGTGACATTTACATGTTAATATAATTATTTATATTGTTTATGCATATATTCATACTGCAAGTTTCCCGTTAGAATAGAATCACTATGGGTTGAAATGACACATACCCGAACGGACTTTAGAATAAAGAAAAATCATTATGGGCTGAAATGATAGGCCTGAGCGATTTTTATTTATTTTTATTTACTTGGGATTGCGGGATTGAAATGCTAGAACCCAGATTTTCTTTTTAAACTACGGATTGAAATGATACATATCCGTATCACTTGACCTATGTTAGAAAATTTTATACAGACCACGTGCTATATTTTTTCAATGATTTTTCTTAAGATATGTATTTTAAAGTATAAATTTTGATTTAAAGATATATATTTTCTGGTTATGGGAAAGCTAAATATTAAGTTTGAATCTATGAATTTAAATATGTAAATTTGAAGTAAATGTGTTTTTTGACTTTAAATTATATTTTTAAAATGTAAGTAAATAATGGAAATTAAATTTAAAGTTTTGAAATGATATTTGAAGTAAAATGTTAAGTTTTATTTTAATTTATAAGTTAAGAAAATAATGAATTTTGACTTAACTAATAAATTGAGTTTTAAATTAGATCTTTAATTATAAAATTTTGTTGTGTAAATCATATGTTAAAATTATTTAAATGTGAAATTTTAAAGTCTAGAAATATGATTTATAAATTTAAAATAACAAAAATTGAAGTTTTAAATGTTTCAGAAAGTTATAATAAAATCTGGAATTTTATTAATAGCATTTCCTAAAAAAAATTGCTATGGTCTTATGCCAGCATTTTTAAATGTTGTTGTTCATTAATTTATCTATGTTGAAATAAATAAATATCTACTACGGCATTTTATAAATGTCGTTGTTTCTAAACTAAATTATTTTGAAAACTATAAGCTACGATAGCACTTTATGAATGCTGTCGTTGCTATAATTTGTCAATGTTTTGAAATGTTATAGATTTTAACACTATTTGAGTCATATTTTAAAGTGTTAAATGATTTAACTTTTGGAATTGATTATTTGTGAAATTTTAAGAGTTTTGAATATATTTTAATATTTAAATTTGAATTTTTAAGGAATTTAAATTGAATTTGAATTTTAATAAGGTTTAGGTGGTTATGTGTTAAATGGAATGAGATGTAATGAGATAAATAAATTTTTCAATGAAATTTTGAAATGTATTTTGTAATGATATTTGGAATAATAAATGAATGACATATTTGATTTTGAAATGATATTTAAATTTTAATATTTGAATTCAAATAACGATTTGATAATAAGGTTTTGAAAGGATACGATATTTTGATGATTGAAATGGTTTGGAAATGATTAGATTTTTATTTTGATAAAGAATATGAACCTGGAACGATATTTGATTTTGATCTATTCGATAAATGAATATTTAAAGTTTATATTAGTATGAAAGATATTTGGTTTACTTGTAACTTGGGTTTATTTAAATGATATTGGATATGTAAAATGGATATTCCAAAACTAAGTAATAATAAAGTTAAATTTGAGATATATGAAATTAAAAAAAAATTAGTTTTGAAATATGGTACATTTAAAGCTTTGAAATATATTAAAAAAATTGAAATAGTTTGTTTTGTGGATCCAATCTATATTTGAAATTAATATGATTTGAAATGGTTTGTTGGGAAATTGAATTGAAACTGATGGTTTGAATTGAATTAAATTGAAAATTTGAAAATTTGGGTTTAATTGAATAAATTTGTAAAATGTAAAGAATTAAAGGAAGGTACCATGATTTCAAGTGTATGATTTTGAAATGTTATTGATTTCCAAAGTGTAATGATTCAAGTATTTTGGTTTCGAAAGAGTTATAACTTTGAAAGTATTATGACTTTTGAAAGATGAATATATATTTGAAATGGAAATGATATCGTACTGATTTGGATGTAGCTTTGAAATAAAAATAGTTTTGGTTGTGAAGTATAAACTATTTTGAAAGGGATATAGTTTTGAAATGAAATGATTTGATTTTGAAGTATAAACTATTCTGAAATGACCACGGCGTTATAATAACGTTTGGTTGTTAAAGAGATCAATATTGGAAGTTGTCATACTCTATGCCAACTCCGAAAACCACTTTAACCACTGTGTACGCGGTGGTGAAGTAGGATGGTGGCGACGACCCTGTTGTGGTATGAACGTGGACCCGACTCCCAAAAGTTGGCTTAAGGTGGCTAGAACAAGAGCGATCTCGAGCCAAAAAGGGCAGCTCTTCTAGTCGGACGCACTCCTTCGATGTTATACTCCTACTTGTGGTTGATTTGATGGACATCCTCCGATTTTGATTGGGAGTGTGTTCCGAGGTAGGCGTGGTGGCTGCTACGTTACCGCCAGCCCATGTGCGTAACTGGTATATCTACCTTGGCATTGCCTAGTGTGCCATGTAACCTATCATAGCGAGCCTTACTACGACTATTTGTGTCGTACCTATGGAGTATCTTCTCATAGTCTCCCGATCAGGAGATATGCAGGTACTGTACAGACTACTGGCATTATTACGTGTTAAGGGGAATATTGGGTCACTCCTTAACGCTATTTTAAAGTAAGTTTATTCTACCGTAGACGTTATTATAATAGCGCAATATTACTACATAGTAAATAGTTTAACGGATCCTTAAAGGATAGGCGGTCTCAAGCATCCTTTAAGTTGCTGATGCATTTTGTTACTGTTCACTTGAGTTGATTTACAGTTCATAAGTATTTATGTCCTGACTCGAGTGTTTTGTGTTTTGCTTTACGCTCGAGTCAGACTGAGTGTTCAGCATTCAAGACTCACCTTCGAAGGTGGAGCTTTGCTTGAAGATCCAGCCATCTATTTTGCTTTCGGTATCCAGTGATTTTAGTGATGTATTCTAATTTGTACCCGATGTATCTTGTTACTCTTCTGTTGTATCTTATTTAACTCTGATGTGTGTGTGTGTGTGTGTGTGTGTGTGTGTGTATAGTAGCTTCATGAACTACTATCTCTTTTACTTCCCCTGCATTATTATTTACTCTGTGTCTGTGATCTGCGATTATTTATTTATTTATTGTATATTCTGAGATTTGCTAAATTTTATTTACAACGCGGTATTTCGAGCAGTTCAAGTCCGACACGTGCGATGCAAATGGTTGAAAATATCGGGTCGTTACAGTTGGTATCAGAGCTTTGGCAGCTCTAGGCAAACCTTAGCATATATGGTAAATGTATTTATAGAATCACTTTCATCCAAGTTTGAATCTCGTCCTTTTTGACTCGATCCCTTTGAATTTTGAAACGTTTCCTACGGTTCCAAAATCCATTCATGTCCCTCACTATTCATCTTCTTTTGATTCTGGAGTATCCCATAACTCCACTTTGAATGATCTTTATAGTTAGTCGGCGGTCTCGCCAATGTCAAATTGATTTGTAAAGGGGGAAACTCCTTTACAACAGCATCGACTCACCAGAGATTTTATATCCTCGGTTTAGATGCTAGTATCTCTTATTATCCCAAACTCTATCTCTTAAGATCGAATGTTGATTTTCCCCAGAAATCCACATCGATCTTATTCTTTAAGTCATGGTTGACCCGGTTAAGATTGCCCACGATTTATATAAGCTTATCCATCTTCCTATTCTGTTATTTAATCATCTCATCTTTGTTTCCAAGTTATCTTCAAATCTTTCTTAAAGTGTATTTGTAAACTAATATTTAAAATGTTTTATATATTGTGTTGTTTGAGTTGTTGATGTTGGTTTGGGTTTCTGATCGATTCGTCTGATCAACGCTATCGATAAGATTTCCAAAACACTTGAACAGAGCAAACTGACACAATATGTTTTTTAAAAAAATTTAGTAATGAAATAAATTTTGTAACTATAATATAAATATTTTTCCAGATTTTATTGAATTGGCTGTTAAGAAATAATAATTGATTTTATATATCATTATCTCTTGTTTCATATATAAATAATTGAACTATAAAACATGGTTATAAAGTTGTTTGGAAATTTAAAAATGAATTTAAAACAAGAATTTGAGAATTTAATTTCCAATGGATTTCAAGCCTTGCATTTAAAGTTTTAAAAGGACATACTATTTAAAGTATTTTCGAATAGAAATTTGTTTCCAAAGAATTTTTAAGTTTAAAATTAGTGCTCTTCTCCTTATCGCTGGAAAATAACTTTGGTGACGACTGCAGCATCATCGACATTCATTTTCGAGTTTCGAAGTGAAGAGACCATTCTGTAGTCTTGCTGCAGTTTTGTTTTGGAGAATTTAAGTGATTTGAATTTCTAAAATAAGACTGGATTTATAACATATGCTGATATATGATTTAAAGTTGAATGGATATATATATATATATAGTATATGTGCATTTATTTATCTCTAAATAGTTTGGAATTTAATCGGAAATTTAATTCCTAAATTTTATCTTGAAAGATAGTTTCAAGTATAATTTCAAGATCTGAATAAATATTCAAGCTTGAAATGATTAAATTTGAAAGTTTTATTTGTATAATACAAAATTTCATTCCAATACAACTTACCTAAATTATACAGAAGTTGAATATGTAATTGGATAATATATAATATAAAAAGAATTTATAAATAAATTTTAGTGGTTATAATAAATGTTATGCATTCTAGTTATAAAAGGTTAACCGTGGAAAAAAAAGAAAAAGGGTAATGGAATAATTTACAATATAAAATGATGTTAAAGGAACTAAGAATAAATTTAAAGCAGTTATAACAAGTGTAAATATATTTAACATAGGTGATAAAATATATTGAGAGGAATAAATTTAAATGTTAATTAGGAATAAAGAAGAATTAAATTTATTGAGCACATTTTAAGTGTAATAAATGATTTCTTTTCAAATCCATGATTTTAGAGATTGTTAATTTAAGATAATTGGATGATAAGATAATGAAATTAGAGATAGTTAAGATTTATTTAACTTATGTAAAAATTTATTTTCAAATTTAAGTTGAAATCTTTATGGTTTCAAATTTATTATCTTATTTTGTTTTTCAAGCTATCTTTTGGTTGTCCTTATTTCCCTTATCTTGCTACAGAATGGGAAGGCTATGGCTTATACCAATCTGTTTGGAAATCTTTTCATAATCTTTGATACTCATTTTGAATCTGAGCACTGCTTGCCATCCGCAGACCATCGGTCAAGCGGAAAGGGTGAATCAGATTCTAGAAGATCTTTTCGTGCTTGTGTTCTTGATTCTGGAGGATCTTGGGAAGATCATCTCCACCCTGTTAAACTTCCCTATAACAACAGTTATCAGGTATTATTTCAATCTTCTTGTCATCTTATCTTAATCCTATTTCGTTCTATCTTTTTCTGTGTTTTTCCGTACCTCATTCCTTTTCGAGGACGAAAAGTTTTGAGTGGGGGAGAGTGTAACAACCCTGTGTTTTGTAATAATTTTAAATTTGATTTCTTGATTTAAGAACTTTATTTTATTTATTAAAATTAATAATTTTTGTTATTTTAAATATAAATTTTGATTTTTATGTGAATTAGAATTCCAAACATGAATAAATTGAATATTTTCTAGAAATGTAGATTTTGGTCAATATGGTCAAACTTTGACTTTTAAATTTAAAATTTAAAATATTTAAATTTTTGAATTTTATCTTTTATTATGAAAATAAACTAAATTTCAAGAATACTGCTTTTCGTTTCGTTGAAATCCGATTTATATTGTGGAATTTATGCTTTTTACAATATTGTGCGTAAATTGATTTATTTAACAAAATTGTTTATTTTAATTGATATAAATAATATTTTATTGTCACAATCATGTTATATTATTTGTGTATATATGTGTAACATGGCATGTTATGCATATGTTTTATTTTTAAAACATTTTTAAAGTGAAGTTATAGTTTTCTAACGTTCATTGTATTTTGTTTATTTTTTTATTTTAAATTCTAGTTTCAATTATTAAGCTATTTTCTTATTTATTTTCTATTTCTCCTTAAATAATTATTTATATTCATTTTCAACTTTATTTTTTCAGTTTTTTTATTTTTATTTACTGAAATTTTATTTGTTTAATTTGAATAAAAGAAATGAAAATACTAAGAGTCAAAGTCCTTTCATTTCCTTGTGACTTTCCATTTACCTCTTGTCCTTTCATTTTGCTTTTGGCCTTTCATTGGGTTCAGCCGTCCATTCTTCTTTGCAATAGCCGTATACTCCTTCTCATTCACGTGATAAATATTTCTCACATTTAAAAAGAAAACTCATGGCCATTTTGAGAAAGTTTTCTAATGGTTTCACTTTCTTATCTCTTCTCTTCTTCAAATTCAATGATATTTGCCTTCCTCTTCCTCTTGCTTGCTCGGCCACTACTCCACTTCTTCACCACCAACCACACCATCACCTTACACAGTATCTCCTCCTCCTCCTCTGATCATGACCTGGCCGTGCCATCCAATGGAAGCCATCACCCAAAATTTGCACAAAAGCTCCACCAAAAATTGCCTTAGCCGACCTATGTTTGCATCCTACCCTTCCTATTCACTTCGGCCACCCACTTTGTTGCCACCTTCAGCAGCTACACCACCTTTAGCTACAGCTCCACCTACATGCAGATCTGAAAACCCCATGTCCGAGCCACACTTACCCATAGCCGATCCAAAATGTTGAACAACCCCACTCTATTTTTCCTTTTTGCCTTTGTTTCTTTTGTATGCTCCATGTTTCACCCTACCACTTCACATCTCCACTTGTAGCCGCAAGTATATGATGCCATAACCCAAGCTTTAGCACATCAATGGTCGAGCATAGTGTCCCCTTGATCGAGCTCTTGAATGGTTAAAGAAAGGTCGAAGCATTTTGTCCTTTGTTAATTTTTATTTCAATTTGTTCTATATTGTTTTGTGTTATATATTCATGTATACATTGTCTTGTATTGGTTGTTGTTTACAAGATAATATCTTGGCTCACTCCACTCATTTGAATCAAGTCGTGCTGTGTCATGCTATCGTGCTTTCTGGAAGCTATTCCTTGTAATTTGATTTGCAAACTCCAGCTTAAAAAGTTGTGTCTTTCTCACTCTGACATTTCTACTTATGAAATGGTAAATTAATGACAAGCGTTTAGTAATTAAAATGTTATGCAAGTCAATGATGATCATATGATATGCTATGCCATGTTATTATCCTGTTAATTTTGTTAATTATCACCTGACATATGATATATGACATTATATTGTGACATTTACATGTTAATATAATTATTTATATTGTTTATGCATATATTCACACTGAAAGTTTCCGTTAGAATAGAATCACTATGGGTTGAAATGATACATACCCGAACGGACTTTAGAATAAAGAAAAATCATTATGGGTTGAAATGATAGGCCTGACCGATTTTTATTTACTTGGGATTGTAGGTTTGAAATGATAGAACCCGGATTTTCTTTTTAAACTGCAGATTGAAATGATACATATCCGTATCACTTGGCCTAGGTTAGAAAACTGTATACAGCCCCCATGGTATATTTTTAAATGATTTTTCCTAAAATATGTATTTTTAAAGTATTAATTTTGATTTAAAAATATATATTTTATGGTTATGGTAAAGCTAAATATTAAGTTTGAATTTGTGAATATGTATGTAAATTTGAAGTAAATGTGATTTTTGACTTTAAATTATATTTTTAAAATGTAAGTAAATAAAGGAAATTAAATTTAAAGTTTTGAAATGATATTTGAAATAAAATGTTAAGTTTTATTTAAATTTATAAGTTAAGAAAATAGTGAATTTTGACTTAACTAATAAATTGAGTTTTTAAATTAGATATTTAATCATAAAATTTTGTTGTGTAAATCATATGTTAAAATTATTTAAATGTGAAATTTTGAAGTCTAGAAATATGATTTATAAATTTAAAATAACAAAAATTGAAGTTTAAATGTTTCTAAAAGTTATAATAAAGTCTGGAATTTTATTAGTAGCATTTCTAAAAAAAAATTCTATGGTCTTATGACAGCATTTTTAAATGCTGTTGTTTTTGAATTTAACTATGTTGAAATAAATAAATATCTATTACGGCATTTTATAAATGTTATTGTTCCTAAACTAAACTATTTTGAAAACTATAAGCTACGATAGCACTTTATGAATGCTTTCGTTGCTATAATTTGTCAGTGTTTTGAAATGTTATAGATTTTAACACTATTTGAGTTATATTTTAAAGTGTTAAATGATTTAACTTTTGGAATTGATTATTTATGAAATTTCAGGAGTTTTGAATATATTTTAATATTTAAATTTGAATTTTTAAGGAATTTAAATTGAATTTGAATTTAAATAAGGTTTACTCGGTTATGTGTTAAATGGAATGGGATGTAATGAGATAAATAAATTTTTGAATGAAATTTTGAAATGTATTTTGTAATGATATTTGGAATAATAAATGAATGGCATATATGATTTTAAAATGATATTTAAATTTGAATATTTGAATTTGAATTCAGATAATGTGTCACGACCCGTCTTCCATCTACCAGAAAGACGCATCATGATTTAAGAAAGAAAGGGATAAAAGAAGAAAAGATAGGAAAGAAGATACTCAACCACATTAGATACTCACTGCGGAATGAATGAAATATAATATATCACATAAGATATTACATAGTATCATATACATCAGAATACACAACTTATACATTTCATATTAGACAGTTATAAACATCTGTCTAACTATACAACTCAAGATATCACAAAGATACAAACATAATCACTAGCACAACGGAACCACTATATATCTACACGCTGAAGCCTCCTGCTCCAAATCTCCTCCAGAATTCATCAAGCTAACCTGAATCCCTCGACTACTCATACATAATATGAGTACCAAGAGTTTAATAAAACAGAAAATAAACACTTGGGTTAGACATGGGTCTGGTATGAGTAAACGATTTAAAATTGTTTAACTTTGAAAACCTTTGAAAAGAAAGGTATCACGTAAGACTTCTCACACATAAACATGGAAGAGTTTTTACCTTACGCTAATCAAAATATTTGATAGGAAATCCAGTGATATTATAATAGTGTCTATGGTTTTCAAGTAAATAGAAAATAGTCGAAATTGTCACATTCATTAAATTCCAGCTACTAGCCACAAAAGTGGGTAATACAATCAAAACCATAAGGGCTCGTAGGAATAATGGGTTTCCATCAATGGCAGGGCTACTGGGGTACCGCCCGTCACAGTACGGGGCCCAGATCACCGTACCGAGGATCCACCCTAAATCCCCGGCAACACAAGGCCAGAACTATCCCTTACTGGACAGTCTCGAACAAGACCACCCCGTGGTTGGCACGACCAGCCACACACTAAGCCGAAATAGAAAGGGACCTCTAGACAGGGGTAAATCTCGTCCTACTTGGGCATGACCCACTTAACCTTGCTGCACCTCCCCTGTTTTAGCCATTCCCAGTTGATGAGGCTTGAGGCTACGATTACCTTTGTGGAACACATCTATCTTACAATGCTCATCGTCCACCTGACGATGTTCTGAAAGCATTCAATCCATACAAGTTCGTTCCCGGTTCGAAGAAACCGAAGGCACTATCTCGTTGCACTCATTCTGGAATCACCCTCAGAGTCAACGACCGTAGCCCTTGCACTCTGAATCACCCTCTCGAACCTGAAAGTATTATCCCCGTTAACTCATGTTGGAATCACCCTCAGAATTTTTAACGATGAATAGTTCTTACACTTTGAGTCTTCACTTTGATTCATGACCTAACGTTTAATTTGGATCGATGTGGTTTATGGATATCCAAATCTGGAAACCTGATCCCGGTCTCACCGAAATCCAAAACACCATTTTAATGTCCAAGTTGTTTAAGGGTTTAAACTTATATTCAGAATACATATATAGATAGATGATTCACAATATCACATATGGATAATCCATATTAATCAATCATCTCATAAAGCAGCCATATCACATATCAAAGATATCATATACAAATCATTCAATTTCAATCAATCATCCATAAGCAGGTTTGATTCACTCTTAAACAATTTAATTACTTTTAATTAAAATAATTATTATCTTAATCACTTGGATTATCTTAATCCTGCTTACTTATCATTAATTAATTACCAATTAATTAATTAATCATCTCCTAATGATCTACCTTAATTAATCTTCCTTGATTATTTATCCTTTAATTACATTAAGTAATTATCCTTTAATTAATTACACAAATTAATTATCCTTAACAATAAACAGTTATTAACCTTTAATTACAATCATTAATTACATTAATTAATGATCCTTCATTTACTTCCATTAATTAATTAACCATAGTTAATTACATTAACCTTAATTAAATACAATTAATTATACTTTAATTAATTACTTCCATTAATCAAACTTGATTAATTTCATTAATTATGTTAATTGATGATCCTTATTAAAATTAACCTTTTAATTAATTAAATAATTAGTCTTCAATTAACCACCGCATTAATTAGTCTTAGTTAATCATAAATAGTAATTAACAAACTTGTAATTACTTAACTCCTTAAATTAATTATATTAATCTTTGATTAATTACACTAATTAATTAATCCTTAATTACTTCATTAAGTAATTATTAATTAATTACATTAATTAATAATCCTTAATTAATTACTTTATTAATTAATCACACTTTTAATTAATTACATTTAGTAATTAATCTTAGATTAATCACATTTATTAATTAACTAATCACATTAATTAATTAATCAAATTAACTAAGTAATTAACCCTTAATTACTTCCATTAATTATCCTCTAATTACTTCCATTAGTAATTACTCTCTTAATTAATTAACTTAACAAGTAATTTATCACATCATTAATTAACCTTAATACTTTAATTAATTCATTACACTTTAATTAATTAATTTTCAAACCAATTATATTAATTAATCCTTTAATTAATAACATCAAGTGATTTACTCTTAATCACTTCCATTTAATTACTTCCATAAGTAATTTTCCATTAATTATTTTCATAAGTGATTGCCTTTTCTTAATTACATTCAGTAATTATACATTAATTACTTCACTAAGTAATTACTCAATTAATTAATAAGTGATTATCTTTAATTAATTAGACTAATTATATCTAAAATTAATTACATTAATTAGTTAACCAATTAATTAATCACTTAATCTCTAATTAATTCACTAACCATCCACTAATTACTTCATTAAGTAATTATCCTTAATTACAAAGTAATTAAGCTTTAATTTATTTTATTAATTATTTATTCGCAATTAATCTCAACTTAACTAATTAAGAATAAACTTTGCATTTATATCTAAAAATATCTTTAACCATTAACTTCATTAAAACCAATTTAAAAATCAATTTGAAATTTGAAATATTTAATTGAATTAAACAAATATTTATCTTTGAAAACTCAATTTTAAACTTATTCATTTAAATATATTTTAAATCTAATTTAAAATTCCCTTTTTAATTTCTTTGGACATAATTTAACTTAAAAACATTCTTATTTCAACTCATTTGAATTTTCTTAATACTTGATCTAATATTTATATTGGAAATATCTTGAATTTAAATTCAATTTAATTTAATAAAGTACTTTAAAACCAAGCATCTTATACATTTAAATTTGAAAATAAATTAAATTAAATACCATTAAAAAATTTATTTCCATTTCTTTTGAAAACTTGTTTTACAATTTAAACTTGAGTTCTTCTTACATAATTTTGCCTTAAAATTATGCTGAATTATTTTCCTTTACAACAATTTCTTTACTTGAAACCAGATAACTACCACAGCAAACTCGAGTTCAAATACCAAATTCACGAGCAAAACCACATCAACCAGAGTCCATTCCCTACAAAACCCATGCTTGCCTCGAGTCCCACCTATCTGCATCTACTTCGAGTCAATTTCCCAATCGTAGGAGATAAAACCCGAGCCTCCAATAAAACCAATCCTCCCAGATTCGATGTGCACACGGTGCACTTGCACCAACGCCGCCGACCTCTGGCGATCGTCGCGACAATGCTCGACGACCACTTGAACCATACGAACTCAAGCGAGAACCCAGATCGCTCGCACCTCAGTCGAATCGAAATTGAGACTTTCTCGCCCAAACTAAAGACCAACATGGCCAGAAAACTTCATCATTACGACACCTCCGACCTCGAAAAGCCTTGCCATCCACACCGCACCTTCGTCTCAAACTCCAGCCCCACCAGCAAGCCAAGTGATCGACTCCGATCATACCTCGTCGCCGCAAAACCCTCTGAAACGTCAACTACAATACCGGAGTGTTAAACCCTAGTTCGCCAAATTCAGCTCGCCTCGACCATTCCTGAGTGCATCGACACCCCGTCCAACACCAGCTCAACCCTCGCCGGAATCTTTACCGCCGATCACCTCAAATCGATGAAAATGTCGAAACCACACTTCTCCCTAGATCCCAAAGAATACTACACTAAAAAACTTAATTAAACTATCTAAATTCATCATTTCCCATTACTTATCATATTATGGAATTCAAATTCAAAATCTTCAATATTTGTTTTCAACCCAATTTGAATTCCACTGTAATTTCCACAAATCTGAATCAATTTGTAACTATAAAATTCTGAAATCATTTTTGTAGCCATCATCATGTATTAGCAAACAACTTTCGTTTATATATCACAGGTTAATATGGATTTAATCTGGAGATTTTAAAAAAAAGTTATAGCAAAACCAGAACTGGTTATTAATAGAGAACAGATATTCAATATATACATATATACACAGACCTGCTCAACAACATATATATCAATTCAGATAAATTCTAAACTGAAAAACTTTAATTCAACCAATATCATCAAATGCATTATATTTAAATCCACATTCAAACTGTTTTTAAAATTGCTTACTCACCTTAATAACAGAGAACAGAGGTTTAACTTTTGATCTGGAAACTGGATTTGAATTTTTCTTTACTGTTGAAATCTTTGCATGCTTGTTTGATGTTGATTTAGGTGCTGAAACTTGCTGTTGAATTGAAAAAACATCTTGAATGCTTGCTGTTAAACTTTGCTTGAAACTTGTTACAGCTTTGGAAATTTGCTTTAAGAATTGTATAGGTTTTGGAAATTTGCTTCAGATTTAATATCAGGTTTTTGGAAATTGAATTGGTGAAAGGTTTTTACAAGATTTTAGTTTGAAATTTCTTTTGTTTCAGCTGAGAATAGGAAAAAGTGTTGAAAGAAGAAGTGTAGGTTTTTATGAACTAAATTATGAAAAATTAAAGAAAATAAAAAGTAAGAGATGACACTTGTTAATTAATTTAGACAAATATCATCACAAATTCACTTTAGCTTACAAGTGTTTAAAAATGGATTATTATGTCTAAATCCCTATTATAAAAGTATTTATGTTTTCCTTTAAATTGTGTAATATGAATTTGTATTTATATTTATGTAAATGTGAATTTAGTAATTTATTTATATATTACTTATGCTTACAAACTATTCTAGTTTAAGAGATATTTTAAAAAGAAAGCTTATTTAAAACTATATGTGTATATATATAACCATTTTAGTTTAGTACTTTTTTTAAAAGAAAACAAAATAAAATAAATCTCATTTAACTATCACATTTTAAAAATAAATAATTATCTTACACTTTGAAAATATAGAATTAACCTTAAATTAGCTTTTGAAAAATATTAAATTGAAAACAAAGCTTCAAATCACAATATATATTATAATTTGAAAATATATCTTCTTACTAAATTTAAACCAAAGACTTCCTACTACAATGTATATACATATATATACATTATGATAGAATATATTAAATTTCAAAACAACTCCAAATTATAACATATACATACATATATATTACAATTTGAAAATACATCTTTTATTTAACAAAAGACCTCCTATTCACAATATATATACACCAAATATATATATATATATATATATATTATAAATAGAATATAATTTTATTAGCTTTGAAAGATAAGTCTTATCAATTTTAAATTGTTATAAAATATCTAATAAATATTGCTTAATTGAGTATTTACTAGCCTTTAAAAGATTAAATTAGCAATTTAAATTAAAATTATAAAAGAAATTATCAAACCAATTAATTTATTAATAAAGATTATTAAATTGATATTGCCCAAATTCGGGGTCATCACATTCCTCCCCCCTTAAAAAAATTCCGTCCCCAAAATTTAAAAGCAAAGATAATTTAATAATCTAGCAAAATTTTTAATTTCTAACAGCAAAGCATACCTAACATCCAGTTACTAACAACCAAAGCAACCAATCAAACAATCAAGCCTAACTAACTATCCTAACACAAATCAGGATAGATCTTCTTAACACTATCTAGAGTTTTCCATGTATAAATCACTGGGAGACTCGCTCTACAGAAGCTAAACTAACTACACCACTATAATCCAGAGTACCCTCTCTCCTCTAGATCCATCAATATGAACAAAATATCAGATCATACCCATGTCTAGCTCAACTTTCAAATCTTTCTGAACTGCTGATTCCACAACCAACGATGAATCATACACGTACTCCCTCAGAGATACGTGAAATTTAATGAATCCCAGCCATCCAAACTGGCAATTCAATCCTATAGACAAAAGAACGTATCTTATCAAGAACACAGATAAGAAATCCCAAATACCTCGGAGCTAGCCTTCCAATCTTATCCAAATACTGCTTTCTCAACCAGAAAAACCTTATCCACAACAAAGTCTCCAACTTCAATTTCCAGATTTATTCGTCTTATCCTTATAGCTCTTTCTGACGATCATGGGCTGCCTATCTTCTTCCCGATCAGCTCAACCTATGCTGATGCTTCCAGAAACAAACTGGACCAAGAACAAACCAATTTCTGGATCCTACTCAACAAAAAGGTCTTCCAAGATCCCCCGATATCCAGAACACAAGCTCTACTTCCCAAGCAATAGCAGACGGAACTTGCTTCCTTCCTCGCACAGCTGCTACCTCGCTTCTGCTGCACAATTCTGATTCTGAAATAGATGAGAATATTGATGAGGAACACGAGCACAAACTTATCCAATATATCCCGAAAACATAGTTCATCAGATCCATAAAATCTTAGTGACCCATCTAACTTGGTCACACAACCTTACAGTAGAATCCAAACTTGAAAACTAGATCTGACCAATCCATTTCAAAAAATTCCTGAGCCACTAAACCAATTCTTCTCTCTCTAAGAACCATCCTACCACCAGGCTAACCACTGGTATGGCTTTTGGAAGCAAACCGATATGGAACTCAAACTACTAATGCAGACAAACTTATGACTTCCTTGATGATATCCGGAAATTTTTTGACTACTTCAGTAGCTCCTACTTCCTCATGAGAAGCCTCAGTCTCAAACAAAAGATTGCCTAAGATGAATACCCAAACTAATCGCAAGTCACTTTTGCGATCCAACCTAGTTCAGATTCCAAAGAAACTGTCCTCTCTTCACCAATTAGAACAGCCTTAAGCTTTTCAAACCAGGTTAACCCTTCAAGAAAGCATTCACCATCTGCCCGGACTGCTGATAGAAGAACCACAAAGATTCCTGAACCATCGGAGAAACGGGCCACACTACTGCTTTCGAACTCTATCTCTAGGACACTACTAGGCCAAGAGACTTTCTTGTAGGCACACAAAACACCTCTAAGATGCACAGCTAACCAAAGACTTCTAATCCATAGGCTCCTCGATCTCCAAAACCATCAACCAACTTCACACAAGACCAGTTGAGATGGTCATACATCCTCTCAAGAAACTCAGGCTTCAAACCAAGCATAAACAACTTATTCTTCTTAAGGGATAACAATGAGACCATGCCGTAGCGAAGCAACTTATAGACCTTAGTCTCATATCCCAAAACAGACAAAACTCCTTCCAACGGTTGCCAAGATACCATCTCTTGCTTCTGCACATCCGACAGATCCAAACTCTAGGAAGTTCACTCACCCGAGTGCAATCCAAACTTACACTTCAAAGATGGACTCTGAATCTTTAGAAAAACATTTCCTTTGGAGATCACATAAATCATTACACCAAGCTACAAAGCTCACTGGAGACTGTATTAGATTTACAGTCTCGACAAATACTCTTCCAACCTCAAACATTCAGACTCCAATTCATTGGTAGTCATGTTACACACGCCACTACCCTATCTACCTCTAGAATTTATGTTGTAAAACTCGGACAGGCAACCCAACAAATTAGGCAGATATATAAATACACACACACACACACACACATATATAAATATAAGCACGTTCTCTCAAGAAAGATTGAAGTCACTCCAAAGCCTAGGTATTCACTCAACCTAGCGCTCTGATACCAACTGTCACAACCCATCTTCCATCTACCAGAAAGACGCATCATGATTTAAGAAAGAAAGGGATAGAAGAATAAAATATAGGAAAGAAGATACTCAACCACATCAGATACTCACAGCGGAACGAATGAAATATAATATATCACATAAGATATGACATAGTATCATATACATTAGAGTACACAACTTATACATTTCATATTAGACAATTATAAACATCTATCTAACTATACAACTCAAGATATCACAGAGATACAAACACAATCACTAGCATAATGGAACCACTATATATCTACACGATGAATCCTCCTGCTCCAAATCTCCTTCAGAATTCGTCAAGCTAACCTGAATCCCTCGAATACTCATACATAATATGAGTACCCAAGAGTTTAATAAAACAGAAAAAAAATACTTGGGGCAAACATGGGTTTGATGCGAGTAAACGATTTAAAATTTTTTAACTTTGAAAACCTTTGAAAAGAAAGGTATCATGCAAGACTTCCCACACATAAATATGGAAAAGTTTTTACCTTACGCTTACCAAACCATTTGATAGGAAATCCAGTGATATTATAATAGTGTCTATGGTTTTCAAGTAAATAGAAAATAGCCGAAATTGTTACATTCATTAAATTCCAACTACTAGCCACAAAAGTGGGTAATACAATCAAAACTGGAAGGGCTCGTAGGAAGAATGGGTTTCCATCAATGGCAGGGCTACTGGGGTACCGCCTGTCACAGTACGGGGCCTAGATCACCATACCGAGGATCCACCTTAAATCCCCTGCAACACAAGGCCGGAACCATCCCTTACTGGACAGTCCTGAACAAGACCACCCTGTGGTTGGCGCGACTAACCACGCACTAAGCCGAAATAGAAAGGGACCTCTAGACAGGGATAAATCCCATCCTACTTGGGCATGACCCACTTAACCTTGCTGCACCTCCTCTGTTTTAGCCATTCCCGGTCGGTGAGGCTTGAGGCTACGATTACCTTTATAGAACACATCTATCTTACAATGCTCATCGTCCACTTGACGATGTTGTGAAAGCATTCAATCCATACAAGTTCGTTCCGGGTTCGAACGAAACCGAAGGCACTATCTCGTTGCACTCATTTTGGAATCAACCTTAGAATCAAGACCATAGCCCTTGCACTCTGAATCACCATCTCGAACCTGAAAGTACTATCCCCGTTAACTCATCTTGGAATCACCCTCAGAGTTATTAACGATGAATAGTTCTTACACTTCGAGTCTTTACTTTGATCTTCACTTGGATTCACGACCTAACATTTAATTTGGATCGATGTGGTTTACGGATATTCAAATCTAGAAATCCGATCTCGGTCTCACCGAAATCCAAAATGCCATTTTAATGTCCAAGTTGTTTAAGGGTTTAAACTTATATTCAGAATACATATACGGATAGATGATTCACAATATCACATATAGATAATCCATATTAATCAATCATCTCATAAAGCAGCCATATCACATATCAGAGATATCACATCCAAATCATTCAATATCAATCATGCAATATCAATCAATCATCCATAAGCAGGTTTGATTCACTCTTAAACAATTTAAATAACTTTTAATTAAATTAATTATTATCTTAATCACTTGGATTACCTTAATCCTGCTTACTTATCATTAATTAATTACCAATTAATTAATTAATCATCTCCTAATGATCTACCTTAATTAATCTTCCTTGATTATTTATCCTTTAATTACATTAAGTAATTATCCTTTAATTAATTACACAAATTAATTATCCTTAATCATAAACAGTAATTAACCTTTAATCACTATCATTAATTATATTAATTAATGATCCTCCATTTACTTCCATTAATTAATTAACTATAATTAATTACATTAATCCTTAATTAAATACAATTAATTATACTTTAATTAATCACTTCCATTAATCAACCTTGATTAATTTCATTAATTATATTAATTAATGATCCTTATTAATTAATTAACCCGTTAATTAATTAAATAATTAATCTTTAATTAACCACCTCATTAATTAGTCTTACTTAATCATAAACAGTAATTAACAAACTTGTAATTACTTAACTCCTTAAATTAATTATATTAATCTTCGATTAATTACACTAATTAATTAATCCTTAATTACTTTATTAAGTAATTATTAATCAATTACATTAATTAATAATTCTTAATTAATTACTATTAATTAATCACACTTTTGATTAATTACATTTAGTAATTAATCTTAAATTAATCACATTTATTAATTAATAAATCACATTAATTAGTTAATCAAATTAACTAAGTAATTAACCCTTAATTACTTCCATTAATTATCCTCTAATTACTTCCATTAGTAATTACTCTCTTAATTAATTACCTTAACAAGTAATTAATCACATCATTAATTAACCTTAATCCTTTAATTAATTAATTGCTCTTTAATTAATTAATTTTCAAACCAATTATATTAATTAATCCTTTAATTAATAACATCAAGTGATTTACTCTTAGTCACTTCCATAAGTAATTTCCCATTAATTACTTTCACAAGTGATTTCCTTTTCTTAATTATATTCAGTAATTATACATTAATTACTTCACTAAGTAATTACTCAATTAATTAATAAGTGATTATCTTTTATTAATTAGACTAATTAATTTATCTAAAATTAATCACATTATTTAATTAACCAATTAATTAATCACTTAATCTCTAATTAATTCATTAACCATCCACTAATTACTTCATTAAGTAATTATCCTTAATTACAAAGTAATTAAGCTTTAATTTATTTTATTAATTAATTATTATTAGTTAATCTCAACTTAACTAATTAAGGATAAACTTTGCATTTATATTAAATATTTACTTTAATCATTAACTTCATTAAAACCATTAAAAATCAATTTGAAATATGATTTTACTTTAAAACAAAACAATTCAAACACTTAATTTTAATATACTCAAAATCATTGAAACCCCTTTTCAAACATATTTAATTGAATTAAACAAATATTTATCTTTGAATACTCAATTTTAAACTTATTCATTTGAATATATTTTAAATCTAATTTAAACTTCCCTTTATAATTTCTTTGGACATAACTTAACTTAAAAACATTCTTATTTCAACTCATTTGAATTTTCTTAATACTTGATCTAATATTTATATTGGAAATATCTTGAATTTAAAATTCAAATTAATTTAATAAAATACTTTAAAACCAAGCATCTTATACATTTAAATTTGAAAATATATTAAATTAAATATCATTAAAATTTTGATTTCCATTTGTTTTGAAAAACTTGTTTTACAATTTAAACTTGATTTCTTCTTACATAATTTTCGCCTTAAAATTATGCAGACTTATTTTCCTTTACCACAATTTCTTTACTTGAAACTAGAGAACCACCACAGCAAACTCGAGTTCAAATACCAAAATTCTCGAGCAAAAACCACATCAACCCGAGTCCATCCCCTACAAAACCCATGCTTGCCTACAGTCCCACCCATCTGCATCTACATCAAGTCAATTTCCCAATCATACGAGACAAAACCCTAGCCTCCAACAAAACCCATTCTCCCAGATTCGACATGCACATAGTGCACTTGCACCAACGCTGTTGACCTCTTGCGATCGTCGTGACAATGCTCGACGACCACTTGAACGCATACAAACTCAAGCGAGAACCCAGATCGCACGCATCTCAGTCGAATCGAAATCGAGACTTCCTCACCCAAACTAAAAACCATCATGGCCAGAAAACTTCATCATTACGACGCCTCCGACCTCGAGAAGCCTCGCCATCCACACCGCACCTTCGTCTCGACCTCCAGCTCCTCCAGCAAGCCACGTGATCGACTGCGATCATGCCTCATCGCCGCAAAACCCTCTGAAACGTCGACTACAATACCGCTGTGTTAAACCCTAGTTTGCCAAATTTAGCTCGCCCCGACCAATTTTTTCCTTAGTGCATCGACACCCCGTCCAACACCAACCCAACCCTTGCCGGAATCCTTGCCACCGATCACCTCAAATCGACGAAAATGTCGAAACCACACTTCTCCCTATATCCCAATAAATACTATAATAAAAATCTCAATTAAACTATCTAAATTCATCATTTTCCATTACTGATCATATTACGGAATCCAAATTCAAAATATTCAATATTTTTTTATAACCCAATTTGAACTTCCACTGTAATTTCCACAAATCTGAATCAATTTCCAACCATAAAATTCTGAAATTATTTTTGTAGTCATCATCATGTCTTAGCAAACAACTTTTGTTTATATATCACAGGTTAATATGGATTCAATCTGGAGATTTTGAAAAAATATTTTATAGCAAAACCAAAACTGGTTATTAACAGAGAACAGATATTCAATATATACATATATACACAAACCTTCTCGACAACATATATATCAATTCAGATAAATTCCAAACTGAAAAACTTTAATTCAACCAATATCATCAAATGCATTATATTTAAATCCAGATTCAAACTATTTTTAAGATTGTTTACTCACCTTAATAAGTAGAGAACAGAGGTTTAAGTTTTGATTTGGAAACTGGATTTGATTTTTTCTTCACCGTTGAAATCTTTGCATGCTTGTTTAATGTTGATTTAGGTGCTGAAACTTGCCGTTGAATTAAAAATCATCTTGAATGCTTGCTGTTAAACTTTGCTTGAAACTTGTTACAGCTTTGGAAATTTCCTTTGAGAATTGTACAGGTTTTGAAAATTTGCTTCATATTTAATATCAGGTTTTTGGAAATTTAATTGGTGAAAGGTTTTTACAAGATTTTAGTTTGAAATTTCTTTTGTTTCAGCCGAGAATAGGAAAAAGAGTTGAAAGAAGAAGTGTAGGTTTTTATGAACTAAATTATGAAAAATTAAAGAAAATAGAAAGTAAGAGATGACACTTGTTAATTAATTTAGACAAATGTCATCACAAATTCACTTTAGCTTACAAGTGTTTAAAAATGGATTATTATGTTTAAATCCCTATTATAAAAGTATTTATGCTTTCCTTTAAATTGTGTAATATAAATTTGTATTTATATTTATGTAAATGTCAATTTAGTAATTTATTTATATATTACTTATGTTTACAAACTATTCTAGTTTAAGAGATATTTTAAAAAGAAAGCTTATTTAAAACAATATATATATATATAACCATTTTAGTTTAGTACTTTTTTTAAAAGAAAACGAAATAAAATAAATCTTATTTATAACATTTTAAAAATAAATAATTATCTTATACTATGAAAATATAGAATTAACCTTAAATTAGCTTTTGAAAAATATTAAATTGAAAACAAAGCTTCAAATCACAATATATATTATAATTTGAAAATATATCTTCTTATTAAATTTAAACCAAAGTCTTCTTATTACAATGTATATACATATATATACATTATGATAGAATATATTAAATTTCAAAACAACTCTAAATTATAACATATACATACATATATATGACAATTTGAAAATACATCTTTTATTTAACAAAAGACCTCCTATTCACAATATATATGCCAAGTATATATATATATATATATATATATATATATATATATATACACACACACACACTATAAATAGAATATAATTTTATTAGCTTTGAAAGATAAGTCTTATCAATTTTAAATTGTTATAAAAGATCTAATTAAATATTGCTTAATTAAGTATTTACTAGCCTTTAAAATATTAAATTAGCAATTTAAATTAAAATTATAAAAGAAAATTATCAAACCAATCAATTTATTAATAAAGATTATTAAATTGATATTGCCCAAAATTTTGGGTTATCACATAATGATTTGATAATGAGGTTTTGAAAGGATGTGATATTTTGACGATTGAAATGGTTTGAAAATGATTTCATCTTTATTTTGATAAAGAATATGAATTTGGAATGATATTTTATTTTGATCTATTCGATAAATGAATATTTAAAGTTTATATTAGTATGAAAGATATTTGGTTTACTTGTAATTAGGGTTTATTTAAATTATATTGGACTTGTGAAATGGATATTCCAAAACTAAGTAATAATAAAGTTAAATTTGAGATATATGAAATTATAAAAATTTAGTTTTGAATGGTACATTTAAAGCTTTGAAATATATTAAAAAACATTGGAATAGTTTGTTTTGTGGATCCAATCTATATTTGAAATTAGTATGATTTGAAATGGTTTGTTGGGAAATTGAATTGAACTGAAACTGATGGTTTGAATTGAATTAAATTGGAAATTTGAAAATTTGGGTTCAGTTGAATAAATTTGTAAAATGCAAGTATATGATTTCGAAATGTTATTGATTTCCAAAGTGTAATGATTCAAGCATTTTGGTTTCGAAAGAGTTATAACTTTGAAAGTATTACGACTTTTGAAAGATGAATATGTATTTGAAATGGAAATGATATCGTACTGATTTGGATATACCTTTGAAATAAAAACAGTTTTAGTTTCGAAGTATAAACTATTTTGAAAGGGATATAGTTTGGAAATGAAATTGTAACGACCCGAAATTTTCGAAGCCGAAAACTCCAGATAGTTATGAAAAAGAAGAAAGAGATAGAAGAAGAAGAACAAAATCAACAACATCACACAATCGCAGCGGATAAAATATAATAATAAATAATAATAGCTTACAAAAGATTACTATATCTGTCAATTACATTTAAATATTCATCAGAGTTCACATTATATACAGTCACCAAATATTTACAATTATCATATCTCAGACATCCATAATATAAATACAGCGGAAATACTTTATACACTCCTGCCATCCAGCTCGCCTCCTGAGATCCAAAACGTTCCTAACCTGAAAATCTGTAATACTCGGTCTAACCCGAGCATTACACCAAAGTAACACCCGGGTCAGGCTGGAAACCAGCGTGAGTAAACCCAACTAACATGGAATAACAAAACAATCAACTTATATAAGCCCGGGGTAACTTATCAATTTAACCAGTTCACAATTTGCTATAAGCAATGCTTATTTCACATATGAATTCCTAAGTACCAAACTTAAGTAAACCATCCAATTTATTTTAGCCTATTGATTTCTCAAATCAATTTATTAAAATTCAAAGTGGTTTCGGGTATTTCCCAATACCCGACTCCAGTCTCTTCGAAAACTCATGTCATCCTAACCCTAAATTTATTCAAATGAAATATACAACATTTCATATCAGAGATATCAACTCATTTAACATCTAATACCATTCAATCATCCATAAGAAATGCTTAATCACATACAAATTTAATTAATCTTGATTTAAATTATTAGCCTCAACCACTTAGATTTCTTCATTTAACATTAATTAATTTTTAATCAATTAACCAATAATTCCTTCATTATTCATCGTAATTAACCACATTGTATTCATTATCCTTCAATCACAATAAGTAATTAATTCTCAATTAATTACACAAATAATCCTTTACTCTTCCATACTACTTACATCGATCCTTTCTTAATTGCTTAAATTGATTTCCTTATAACCTCTATTGATCAATTATCCTTGAATTAATCGTATTCCTTAATTCATTCCTTTAACTAACCCATTCTGGATCAATTACTCTAATTAAATAACCCTTTTGTTTGCTTTTATCAATTAATCATCCATTGGTTAATTATTCTTACTTAATTTAACCTTTATCTACAAATTTAAGTTACTTAATCCTTAACACATCAATCCTTAAAAAATTACTCTTTTAAATTTCTTACATTAAGTCATTATTACTTATTAATTTTCATTTAGTGATTTCTCATTAATCACCTACCTTAATTGATGATATCTAGTAATTATTTTTTTAAATAAGTAGTTTCGTTAATAAATTCCAATCAAGTAATTTACTTTTAATTAAATTATCATTCTTAATTGTGGAAATTTAACACATTGATAAATCAACCCTTTATATCGACTCTTCAAAATTAATTAACAAATTATCTTAATAATTAAATTCAGTATTTACCCCTTACTATTAATCCACCATCAGTCTTGCTAATAATTTGCACTCATTCAATTCCATTAATAAATCATTTAAAGACCTATAGGAATTTCCTACTATAATCACCCGGAAATCTTTAACCAACAATTTACCCGAGCTACCCCTAATTTTTCTCAGCATGCTCACTATTTGGATTGAAATAAAATAAGAAGATACTCACAATTGATTATCCTTAATTAATTAATAAAATTAGTTATCTTAAATTAATCACATTAATAACCTTAACCAACGATCTTTCATTAACTATGTTTATTAACAAATCCTTAATTTGCGGCACTAAGTACTTAACTTTAATTAGTCATTAATCACAAATTAATTGGTTAATTCATTCTTAATTACATTATTTAATTTCCATTTAATTTGACCCTAAATTAACAACCTCAATCCAAATCATTAATTTAGGAACCTTATTAACTTACTTAATAAATCAATATCATTAATTAACTTATTTATTTAACCCTTTATTTTTCTTAACCATTTAAATTCCGAATCATTAAGTTTTAATTAACTTTAAGATAAAAACAATCATGTATTTTCTGATTAACTGATCATTTAAATCCCATTTAAATGTTCTTTCGAATTCATTTTCAAACTTAAAATTGTTTTCTTTCAAACAACAGAATATATAACAACATCCAAATATTAAAGCTTTCACACATGAATACATCAACTCGGGTATACAGGTTGAAGATTACTCACATTAGTTTCTGAGTACCACCCACTTCCATCGTCTGAACACGAACATGGTGAACCACTCCAGCGATTTGCGACCGAGCCACATCCAAAAACACTGTAGCGACAAATCCCTACAGCGAACGAACCTCCTCAAAACCCTATCCCAGGTGTGAACTTCGATCCAACATCGAAGTCGATGCCACCACCATCTTCTCACGACCTCGAACAAAATCGAGTCCTCCTTGGTCATGCGACATCGTCATGATGGACTTCGGCAAACCCTACTCGAAGTCGACGCTTCCAAATTCTCGTAAGATGAGCGCTACTTCACCCCTTACCTTCGATCAAATCGAGTTCAAGTCGATTTGATTTCGATCTAGATTTCTTCGTTCGCATCAATTATTTTGATTTTTTTTTAATGAAGGTCTTCGGCCATTTTATCTTGTAAATCGAAATAAGGGAGAGAAGGAACTCCATATTTCGAACGGCATGGACCTTTTATATTTTATTTGTTCGGTTTGGCTTCTGTTAGAAGGTGAAAGAGGAAGACGGGAATAAAATATGATTATGGAAAGCTTCACGAGTACGCTCCAAAAATATCTCTGACACATAGGTATTTTAAATTTTATTATATTATAAAATTTTCAAAACGTCTCGTTAAGCTTGCGTGAAATCCCGAACCTGAATCAGACGTGCGGACAGGCGTTTATAAGGTTTTACCCGCGTTCCGAACACAATGGAATGTGTTTCGAAAGCTAATTCGATCCTATACGCGAGTTACAGAAGTAAACGATCAATTTTAAATTAAACTGATTAAAATAGTTCTACGCGTTTCGAGTTGTCGGGGTCAAATGACAACTCCGATTGCTACGAAAATTGAAATTCAATTATAACTAACTATTACGGATCCAATAGAGCTAGTTTCATCCAAATCCGAGACTGTGCCTCGGAAGGCTATTTTTATATATAGATTTAAACGATATAAATTTTAAAACTGAACAGATCATCTTTAATTTAAATTTCCACCATTCTAATATCTTCAGTATCATCATTATAGATTTTATAAGCCTTCAAATTATTTAAACAGGCCTAGAAATTCAGATTCAATAATTTACCCAGTTTCAATTATTAAATTCAATATTTAAACTATGCAATTCATTGATTTCATTATCAAGTAAATATTGATATCTTGAATTCAAGTTAAAATTAACTTTTAACTATTTTAAAATCAATTAATTATTCTAATTTAATTCGCTAAAATTTCCGGGTCGTCACATTCCTCCCCCCTTAAAAGAATTTCGTCCCCGAAATTACTAGTTAGGAAGAATGGACCAATCCCTTTTTACCGAATCGTTTAAATTTCAATTTAAAACCAAATTTTGAATTCTCAAAATTTTCTCAAAATTTTTCTAACTCCCTAAATTTTCGAAATATTTTTCCAGCGTCTCCTTTGCGCGGCTAGCTCGGTACTACTACAAAAGGCCTCTACGGGCTCCCAAATTCCAAAAGAAAACAAAAGCCAAGTGGCTACATCAAAAACCCAATCCAATTTCATCTAGAAATTTAAATACGTACCTTTTTGTCGGGCCATACAAATTTACCTTTTGGAATCAAATCCAATTACTTTTCCCTTGTATTTCCTGCACATCTTGTTTAGCAACAATATTCAATCGAAACTTTACAAATCAATTTATACACTCTCTTATATAGGTTTCATACCTATTTCAAATTAGTCTTTCCCATTTTCATATGAATTCAATTCACCTTTAATTTGAGCATTGAATTTAACTTCCATTTATAAATGATTAATAGTAGTTTCATCTACTAATTCACTTTAATTTCCCATTTGAAATTGTTTTGTCGATAACAAAAATTTTCCCAAAAATTTTCAAAAATTTTCTATCTCCCAAAATTTTGACAGAGTCTCCTTTGTACGGAGAGCTTTTACAATTTGACAAGAGATATAATATGCATACATCGACCCACACGGTCGAAAAAAGCAAAAACAGTTCATATTTCCTATTTTTATTACGTAGGCGTACCTTATTTAGCATTTTAAGCAAGCAGCTTATTAATTTAAGCAATTAGCGCAATCCAAACCAGCCAAACGGCCTCCAGGTACCTGTACTTACTTAATTTAAACTTATAAGTACTATAAATTTAGAAAATTTATTAGCATTTCACTTACTTTCAATAGCTAAACACATATATTACATACACAACAAATACCAAACACTTCCCATAAACAATTTATATGCTTTAAAGCTAATTCAATTTCCTTTCAACCAATTCATATGTCGTTTCATTTAAGTTTTAATGGTTCACAACTCAATTTCGGACATTTCATTGATTTACAATCCAAACAAGCTCATATTCACTTCAAATGATTCAGAATCAAATTTATTTAATCTCTATTATCTCATAGAATTTAATTTCTTTGCTTTTATGCCAAACGATAATTATTTCATGCAAATTTGACGATATTCACTTAATAGGGTATCTATTTTAGTTTATAACTATTTCAAATTAATTTCAACTCATCCAGTAATTAATTCCACTTCATTTCTAATTTATTCACCAACCATTCATTGCATTTCATTTTATTTCCGCATTAGATTCATGCAAACAATTTATTAAGCTTGGCACATTCAAACTTATAAGTTAATGACCATTTCCAAATTAATTTAATCCAAGCTTTTATTTAATGGGCTTTCACTCTTATTCGAAGCCAGACTTCCATAAATTCTAAACTTAAGTGAATTTATTTTAGTTTATTCCAAGACCAAACTTAAGTTTCTTCGATTTGATTCTCATTTAATCAACTTCCATTGAATTCAGTTAGCCCATCCATTTAAATTTTAATTTTGAACTCACCATTTCAATTTATCAAAATAATATCCAAGCACATACTTAACTTATTTATACTTCAAATTAATATACCACCAAATTTAAGTTCAGTCTGATAATCCAATTCCCATCACAACTTGATTTAGTTTTTATTTAATCAGACTTCATCCATTTATTACTCAACTCAATTAACCCACTTAAAAAATTTTAATTTACTTACTTAACTCGTTATCGAATTTATTTTATTAATACAAAGTCATTGTCAATGTATTTCTATTCATTTGGGTTTTGTTTGCAACCCAACCATTTCTATTATTATTCACTTCCATATCATATGACAACACTTCTATTATATCCAATTTACTTGCAAATTTCATTATATATTATTCAAATCACACTTGAATTTTATTTGTAATTCAAATCATCTCATTTCCAATCCAACTCTATTTTATTTTATTTTACAACATCTCGTCTTATTTATTTCATTATCAAATCCAAGTCGAATTCTATTTACAATTTGAATTCATTGTCAAATTCCATTATTAACTTACAATTCCTTTTTATTTATTCGAGTTAAACGTTATTAATATACTCTATCGAATAATTATTTAACCAATTAGCTTCCTTCCAATTTCTAAACCAATATTCAATTTTTAATTACAAATTCACATCATAAAAATTCCAGTTTGGATTTCCTTGATTTTCCAAAATTCCAACATCTTCATTTAAAAATTGTTAGAAATGCCTTTTAAGTTTACATCATACTAATAAAATAATTTTTTATAAAAATACTTTTTATAACTCGATGTCTCAACCAGTCCATCCTTGTTCTCATAGAAATTCCGTCTTACGTTGATCAGACGTAGGACTGAAAATCTATAAGTACTTGGTAAACTCGTTTTCAACACCCAGTGAAAATATTTGAAAAATAATTTATTGAGAATATTGAAAGCATTTTGAAATAGAGGAAATATCTTTGGTGAGAATGCTCTAAGAATCATCACCCCTATCCATGGTCACGGTTACATACCAGGGTTACGTTGCAGTCACAACAAAATTCCATGTAACTACAGGCTCTCCGCGGCCTCTCGATTATGCCATGGATCTCACACAACAGATCACAGTTACATCCAGGGTTACGTTGCTGTCACAACAAAAGTCCATGTAACTGCAGGCTCTCCGCGGCCTCTGATTTCGCTATCGAAATGAAACCTCTCCACTCCTACATAGGTCGCAGTCTACCGAGATAAACTCAAACGCAGACTGTTGGCTCTCAGCGGCACACACGACTTTCGCTATGTGGTATACCATAGTGTCGAAGTCTACTGATATAAAATCAAAGGTAGACTGTTGGCTCTCAGCGGCACACACGACTTTCGCTATGGTACCCTACTCATAATCCTCAAGAACTAGTTTTGTCCGGACTCCTCACAGGATCAACTTTAGAACCCTCTGGGCTCAAGGCAGCACCACCCGGTGGCACTCCTGAGACGTTCATTTCAAGGGAGCGCCTTTTTCCCCAGAGCCATCATCAAAACACTTTATACTATACACATACAGTATCTTAGAATCATACACCTAGTATGATCTCATACAAAGCTCCTTTACACAAAATCGATTATCCCAAAATCGATAAATTTCAAACTAGGCTTTCCAATTTTCAATATTTGATTTTACCCAAAAATCAAAAGCCTTTCCAAATCCAAAGGTTCTCAAAACCTTTTCAAAATCCTCATAAAATCCTTTAGATATATAACAAAGTGAGATTTATCTCATATAACAAAGATCTACAACTTTGTTTATTCAAAACCAAATATTCAAATTTGACTTCTCTTTCCAATATCACTTTCCTTTCTATTCACACTTCCTTAAATTTCCATTCACTTATTAACCATTGCCTTAATCCCCATTTGGATTATCACTTCAATTCTTATCTCAGTTGGGTATTTAAATTAATAACAATTTGAACTCCGATCAGTTTATATTTATAAAATAGCTTGAAAATTCTAAAAATAAATAAGTAGTGGAAAAAAATAATTATTAGTTTGCAAAATAGCTATAAAATAAGTAACTAACTGTAAAATAGTTAAGAAATAATTTAATAGTTTCAAAATTTGTAGATAATTGCAAAATAGTTGTAAAATAGAAATTAATTTGTAAAATAGTTGAAAAATAGTAATTAGTTTAGAAAATAGTTGAAAAATGGTTAATAGCTCCAAAAAAATAATCGTAAAACAAGTATATAAAATAATTTGGCTTTAAGAAAGAAAGGTTGTATATATTTAATAGCTTAGAAAAATAAGTATGTATCAAAACAATTTATATAGAAAATAGTCAAGAGCCAACTATTCACCTCCCCAACAATTCAATTTAAATCTTCATTTAAATTGACCCAATTCCAATTCAAATAACTCCAAATTCCATTGGACTTGATTAATCCCCAATTCAAGTTGAATAAATCTTGATTCCTTTCCCAATTTATATCAAATTCTAGTTGATTTTAATCCTGTTCAATTTTAATTATAATTTCCCATTATCCCAATCAATTTGAATTATTATCAATTTAATTTCAGAATCTAAATCACTTCAATTTACTCCAATCCAATTTCCCATTTAAAATTTTAAACTTATACATCTTCAATCACCAATCCACTTAATTCAAACCAAATTCAATTTTGAACTAATTCAATTTAAGTCTTGAATTTAAACTATCTCGAATTATAGAAATTCAAGTTAAATTCTCAAATGTTGATTTAACTTTTTAAACCAAATTAACTATTATTCAAAGTTTTTAAACAATCTTAAATTTCTAAGTCCAATTCTTCATTTCAATTTATCACTACTTATATTTTCCAGATTCAAATAAGAGCTCAATACAAATTTTTTTTGTTTTCAAAATTTAATTTATTATTCAATCTTATCTTCCAGTTTGGAGCAAGTTCTTAAACAATTTTAATTTACAAACTTAATTATTCAAATTTATTTTATTTATACAATACCATTCTCAAATTAAAGATCTTTATTAACAATAGGATAATATTATCCAATTTATTTTAAAACATCCATCCATTTTCAATTTTTAAACCTCAACCCGTTTTGAGATTACAAAAATTTCAATTCAAATCAACCATTTAACTTTCCAAGTTAAATTCCAATTTCATCTTAAAATCTTCAATTTTAGTTGTTCATTCAAACTTATTTAACTTCTCCCAAGTTAAATTCGATTTACTTAATCCAATCATTCTTACTCAATTTGAATTCCCACTTCAAACTTCATGTTCTCTTTAATATCATGTATGTCCATACATATATACATATTTATTTCTTGGTCCTCCCAGCCATGTTTTACAATTCTAAACCACCCTGGGTTTTAAATTCAAAACAAATTTCAACAACCCATTGTTTCCAACAAGTCCCAAATATCCAAATAATACTTATTTATTTATTTATTTATTTATTTTTCTCATTATTTTGAAACCAAATTTCCAAAATCTGGGATTAGATTTAGAATTTCATTTTCAATCACTTAAATTTTAATTTAGTTGTATTTTTGTTCCTACTTAATTTAATTCCAATTCTAAACTTCATTTTCAGTTTGAATCAATTTCAACTTATCTTTATTAAATTTCAGTTTGGTTGTATTATATTATTCCTTAATTTTAATTCCAATAATTAACAACCAATCACCTAATATTTATATGAAGGAAATATTGCTTATATATATATATATATATATCAAAATATATTTTATATAAAATCATTTAAAATCTTTATATAAGAAAATAACAAGTACGCGCTCATATATATACACTCAACTCATTCTAGAGTACTACAGACTCTATTTAATGAGTAATTCCCACCAGAGCCAAGGTTCTCGCTTAACCTTTCAGCTCTGATACCAAATGCAACGACCCGAAATTTTCGAAGCCGAAAACTCCAGATAGTTATGAAAAAGAAGAAAGAGATAGAAGAAGAAGAACAAAATCAACAACATCACACAATCGCAGCGGATAAAATATAATAATAAATAATAATAGCTTACAAAAGATTACTATATCTGTCAATTACATTTAAATATTCATCAGAGTTCACATTATATACAGTCACCAAATATTTACAATTATCATATCTCAGACATCCATAATATAAATACAGCGGAAATACTTTATACGCTCCTGCCATCCAGCTCGCCTCCTGAGATCCAAAACGTTCCTAACCTGAAAATCTGTAATACTCGGTCAGACCCGAGCATTACACCAAAGTAACACCCGGGTCAGGCTGGAAACCAGCGTGAGTAAACCCAACTAACATGGAATAACAAAACAATCAACTTATATAAGCCCGAGGTAACTTATCAATTTAACCAATTCACAATTTGCTATAAGCAATGCTTATTTCACATATGAATTCCTAAGTACCAAACTTAGGTAAACCATCCAATTTATTTTAGCCTATTGATTTCTCAAATCAATTTATTAAAATTCAAAGTGGTTTCGGGTATTTCCCAATACCCGACTCCAGTCTCTTCGAAAACTCATGTCATCCTAACCCCAAATTTATTCAAATGAAATATACAACATTTCATATCAAAGATATCAACTCATTTAACATCTAATACCATTCAATCATCCATAAGAAATGCTTAATCACATACAAATTTAATTAATCTGGATTTAAATTATTAGCCTCAACCACTTAGATTTCTTCATTTAACATTAATTAATTTCTAATCAATTAACCAATAATTCCTTCATTATTCATCGTAATTAACCACACTGTATTCATTATCCTTCAATCACAATAAGTAATTAATTCTCAATTAATTACACAAATAATCCTTTACTCTTCCATACTACTTACATCGATCCTTTCTTAATTACTTAAATTGATTTCCTTATAACCTCTATTGATCAATTATCCTTGAATTAATCGTATTCCTTAATTCATTCCTTTAATTAACCCATCCTGGATCAATTACTCTAAGTAAATAACCCTTTTGTTTGCTTTTATCAATTAAATATCCATTGGTTAATTATTCTTACTTAATTTAACCTTTATCTACAAATTTAAGTTACTTAATCCTTAACACATCAATCCTTAATAAATTACTCTTTTAAATTTCTTACATTAAGTCATTATTACTTATTAATTTTCATTTAGTGATTTCTCATTAATCACCTACCTTAATTGATGATATCTAGTAATTATTCTTTTATATAAGTAGTTTCGTTAATAAATTCCAATTAAGTAATTTACTTTTAATTAAATTATCATTCTTAATTGCGGAAATTTAACACATTGATAAATCAACCCTTTATATCGACTCTTCAAAATTAATTAACAAATTATCTTAATAATTAAATTCAGTATTTACCCCTTACTATTAATCCACCATCATTCTTACTAATAATTTGCATTCATTCAATTCCATTAATAAATCATTTAAAGACCTATAGGAATTTCCTACTATAATCACCCGGAAATCTTTAACCAACAATTTACCCAAGCTACCCCTAATTTTTCTCAGCATACTCACTATTTGGATTGAAATAAAATAAGCAGATACTCACAATTGATTATCCTTAATTAATTAATAAAATTAGTTATCTTAAATTAATCACATTAATAACCTTAACCAACGATCTTTCATTAACTATATTTATTAACAAATCCTTAATTTGCTGCACTAAGTACTTAACTTTAATTAGTCATTAATCACAAATTAATTGGTTAATTCATTCTTAATTATATTATTTAATTTCCATTTAATTTGACCCTAAATTAACAACCTCAATCCAAATCATTAATTTAGGAACCTTATTAACTTACTTAATAAATCAATATCATTAATTAATTAACTTATTTATTTAACCCTTTATTTTTCTTAACCATTTAAATTCCGAATCATTAAGTTTTAATTAACTTTAAGATAAAAAAAAATCATGTATTTTCTGATTAACTGATCATTTCAATCCCATTTAAATGTTCTTTCGAATTCATTTTCAAACTTAAAATTGTTTTCTTTCAAACAACAGAATAGATAACAGCAACCAAATATTAAAGCTTTCACACATGCATACATCAACTCGGGCATACAGGTTGAAGATTACTCACATTAGTTTCTGAATACCACCCACTTCCATCGTCTGAACACGAACATGGTGAACCACTCCAGCGATTTGCGACCGAGCCACATCCAAAAACACTGTAGCGACAAATCCCCACAGCGAACGAACCTCCTCAAAACCCTATCCCAGGTGCGAACTTCGATCCAACATCGAAGTCGATGCCACCACCGTCTTCTCACGACCTTGAACAAAATCGAGTCCTCCTTGGTCATGCGACATCGTCACGATGGACTTCGGCAAACCCTACTCGAAGTCGACGCTTCCAAATGCTCGTAAGATGAGCGCTACGTCACCCCTTACCCTTCGATCGAATCGAGATCAAGTCAATTTGATTTCGATCTGGATTTCTTCGTTCGCATCAATTATTTTGATTTTTTTTATGAAGGGCTTCGGCCATTTTATCTTGTAAATCGAAATAAGGGAGAGAAGGAACTCCATATTTCGAACGGCATGGACCCCTTATATTTTATTTGTTCGGTTTGGCTTCTGTTAGAAGGTGAAAGAGGAAGACGGGAATAAAATATGATTATGGAAAGCTTCACGAGTACGCTCCAAAAATATCTCTGACACATAGGTATTTTAAATTTTATTATATTATAAAATTTTCAAAACGTCTCGTTAAGCTTGCGTGAAATCCCGAACCCGAATCAGACGTGCCGACAGGCGTTCATAAGGTTTTACCCGCGTTCCGAACGCAATGGAACGTGTTTCGAAAGCTAATTCGATCCTATACGTGAGTAACAGAAGTAAACGATCAATTTTAAATTAAACTGATTAAAATAGTTCTACGCATTTCGAGCTGTCGGGGTCAAATGACAACTACGATTGCTACGAAAATTGAAATTCGATAATAACTAACTATTACGGATCCAATGGATCTGGTTTCATCCAAATCCGAGACTGTGCCTCGGAAGGCTATTTTTAAATATCGATTTAAACGATATAAATTTTAAAACTGAACAGATCATCTTTAATTTAAATTTCCACCATTCTAATATCCTCAGTATCATCATTATATATTTTATAAGCCTTCAAATTATTTAAACAGGCCTAGAAATTCAGATTCAATAATTTACCCAGTTTCAATTATTAAATTCAATATTTAAACTATGCAATTCATTGATTTCATTATCAAGTAAATATTGATATCTTGAATTCAAGTTAAAATTAACTTTTAACTATTTTAAAATCAATTAATTATTCTAATTTAATTCGCTAAAATTTCCGGGTCGTCACAGAAATGATTTGATTTTGAAGTATAAACTATTTTGAAATGGCCACGGTGTTATAATAACGTTTGGTTGTTAAAGAGACCGGGATCGAAAGTTGTCATATTCTCTGCCAACTCCGAAAACCACTTTAACAACTGTGTATGCGGTGGAGATTCCAGAATGAAGTAGAATGGTGGCGACGATCCTATTGAGGTACGAATGTGGACCCGACTCCCGTGAGTTGGCTAAAGGTGGCTAAAACAGAAGCAATCTTGGACCAAAAGGGGTAGCTCCTCTGGTCGAACTCACTTCTTCGATATTATACACTTACTTCTGGTTGATTTGATGGCCATCCTCCGATTTTGATATGGAGTGTGTTCTGATGTGGGCATAGTGGCTGCTACGTTACCACCAGCCCATGTGCGTAATTGGTATATCTACCATGGCATTGCCTCATGTGCCGTGTCACCTACCATTGTGAGCCTTGCTACGAGTTTCTATTTGTGTCGTACCTATGGAGTATCTTCTCATAGTCTCCCGATCAGGAGATATGCAGGTACTGTATAGACTACTGTCATTATTACATGTTAAGGGGAATATTGGGTCACTCCTTAACGCTATTTTAAAGTAAGTTTATTTTACTGTAAACATTATTATAATAGCGCAATATTACTACATAGTAAATAGTTTAACGAATCCTTAAAGGATAGGCGGTCCCAAGCATCCTTTAAGTTACTGATGCATTTTATTACTGTTCACTTGAGTTGATTTACAGTTCATAAGTGTTTATGTCCTGACTCGATTGTTTTGTGTTTTTCTTTACGCTCGACTCAGACTGAGTGATTCAGCATTCAAGACTCACCTTTGGAGTTAGAGCTTTGCTTGAAGATCCAGCCATCTATTTTGCATTTAGTATCCAGTAATTTCGGTGTGGCCGTTATTACTGTTCATCTTGAAGATCCAGCCATCTCTTTTACTTCCGCTGCATTATTATTTACTCTGTGGTCTGTTATTATTTTTTGCTGTATATTCTGAGATTTTCCAAATTTTATTTAAAGCAATTCAAGTCCGACACGTGCGGATGCGAATGGTTGAAAATATCTAGTCGTTACAAGGTTACAGATGTTGCAGAGCTCTCTTCCATAATGATGCAAGACTATTAAGTAGAGAGTACAACAAATAAAATGATTTAAGAAGAAAAGAAGATTGATACCATAGGGTTTAAGGAGATTCAAGAATTTGATCAAGGTCTTCAAAAGTAAGGTATGGGCAGCCATAAATCTAAATGATTGATTTCTGATGATGGGATTTTCAGGCACGGCACTTTCTTTGATGATTTGATGATTTTCTGATGTTTTCTTGATTTTTCTTTGAATTTGAATTTTCTTTTCTGATCAAATCTGATGCAGCCAGCTTTCTTACAGAATTCTATGGCAGAGTATCTCTTTGATCGCTAAATCACTTTCAAATACTGATCTCAGATGATGATTCTCGCTGTAAAGACCCGTAAATCCGTACTCCTTGAATAGACACTAATCTCCTTTGTTTAATTCAAGATGAACGAAAATACGAACCCTTAGGGGTTTAAGAAAAATTTAGGAAAAGGAAAAGGCAGAAGAAGAGAAGATAAGAAAAAGGTAGAAGATAGAGGGAAAAGAAAATAGAAAAAAAAAATTTAAAATAGAAGAAAAAGAGAATAGAGAACATAGAACAGGACAGAAAACAACATCAGAATCTCACAATTCGCAGCGGAACAACATATAATAAATAAATGAATAATCTTTAAACAAAGAACCATATCAGTTATTACATTTTATACATTTCATTTCATCATATCATTAGAGTATACAACAACAACAACAAATAGTGCAGCGGAAAAAGAAATACTATATAGCTAGTAATACGCCATGCCATCCAGCTTGCCTCCAGCAATTCCTGAATTCCAGAATATCCTGATAAACCTTAACTCTTGACTACCCGTGTAGAAATTGGTGGGCACCCAGAGTTTAGGAAGGAAAACAATAAACTCCAAGTCAGTCATGTGACTGGTGTGAGAACTCAAAACAGTTTATTTATCTTTAAAATCAAAATAGAGGAATATTTTTAAATTCAATTCGCAATGCTTTTAAAAATGAGACTACCATAAGGCCTCCCGCACACACACACAATGCAAACGCACAATCGGAGGAGATTTCTCCTTATGATAGTCAAAGATGCTTGATACGCATTTAAAAAGACATTTGATATTATTATTAGTGTATAGTGTAGGAAAAATTCATTTCGAAAGTAGAATATAAATCTTAGCCAGCATAGACATTTCGAACTATGCCTACTATAGCTACCATCCAAACAGTGTTGCGACACCATAAGTGAATGATAGGTTCTACAACTAATACCGTACAAGTTTCGTATTGTTTCTTTGGATTTCCAACAAATGGTCAGGCCAAGGAACTTCCCATTGCCACATGAGAATGCCTCTGGAAAGACATCCCCGAGAACCAAACCGGAACTCTGCCAACACAAGACCGGGTTACCCCTAACTGGGTAACTACTGACACGAGCACGCCATTCCCCGATCGTAAACGACCTTTCTCACGGGATCCCGATAACCAACAACCACAAAGTAATAAATTCGCAGTAACCACATAGGTTAAATATCTGGGCTCCATACCATGATACCACCTCTATCCAGAAGGAAATGTACATACCCTAAAGGGTGCTACCCCTCATAACCTTGCCGCATCTTTCCTGTTTTGACCATTTCCGGGGTGTGAGGCTCGACGAAGTCACGTCCACAAAAACATACTTTATACAAAAGCCATGCTTTGGGTCAACAAATGATCAACACAATGATCACCAAGATAGACGATCAAATAAACGATCCTATCACAATAATCAACACAATGATCATTTACAGCAACACTCAGCATATCACATTACCAAATTGGGAATATATCGCTGATAACTTCAACTATATAACCTCTGAGCTCGTACGTCTCAGAGAAGGGTGTTAAGCTAAAGAATAAATTCTTCGCCACCAACAGAAATATATTTGAAAGAAATCGGCTTTATATCTCAACTTGTAATGTCAGACACACAATCCATACAAGTCTGTTTCGGGCTCGAACAAAACCGAAGGCACTTACAAAGAAGTCCTTGCAATCCGGATATTCACAATCCTGATCGGATTTCCCATCACTTAGGGAGTCTCTATACCGCTGCAACTCAGTGCAGAGACAATCGACAGGTCATCCTATCGCTCTCGCAAATACCGGGTCTTCAACACCGATCTTCAATGCAATTATAACGACGTATCACATATTCGGAATGGGTTATACGACCCCATGGTCCTTTCCCGGTTAACCCGAATAGTGAGCGCTTATTCAAAAATAAGTGTAGCATTCACATTCAATCAAATCACATCAATTACCCATTCAAAGAGAAATATTGATAGTCGGTTATTGAACTATCACTGGATATGCACACATCACCAGTTTCCAAATAATTTTCCAAATTATTTATTTCACAAAATTTCTTCACTAGATATATAATTTTCAACACTTCAAAAATAAATCAATATTTATTTTTAAACAACTTCCCTTTTAATTCATAAATTCCATATTGAATTTATAATCCAAAATATCTATGAATATTCGATTTCGATTATTCATTTCAATTTATCTTCAAAAAGATAAATTCTTAAGATATTCACTTTATATTGGAAAACATTTCCATACTTATTTATTCATAAGTAATTCACAAATTTTATTTATTTTCAACACTTAGAAAATATTCAATATACTTAAATCGAAATTAAGTATATATTTCATTCTTTAAGGAAATCATTCACTTAAACATATTTATTTGGGCCAAAACGAATGTTGCGTAGAACATCGTTACGACGTCCCAAAATCACTAGTATAGGGATTCGAAATTAAAATAGATATATAAATCCCAATACTATACAAAACATTTCCTTTCGGAAATCGTTTACTATAACAACAGTGTTATAGTCCACCATTTCCTTCTATTTCTCGAAAACGTCTATTTCAACAATAAATGTCGAAATCTATGGTTTCGAATCTCAACACAATTAAAACTTTGTTAGATCGTTTTAATTCTATTTAAAACATCCAAATCCAAAACAATTTCTTTAACATCTTATTCACTATTCAAAAACGTGAAGATACTACGTTAACACATTTCATCATTTCTATTCATTTTAATTCAAAGGATTATTCACTATTCAAAAACGTGAATATAACTCCATTAATAGGTTTCAACAATTTACTTATCAAAATAAGTCATTTGCGAATTTATAAAACAACGTTTATAAATTCCATTTCTATTTATTTATAAAAACTTCCTTTTTATAAATTCCTTTATTAACCTATTCCAGTTTATAACTTAATTATAAACTAAAAGTTCATATTATAAGTTAAATACTTACAAAACGATTATTTTATAAAATCGTTCCTCTAAAGACTTTCCAAACCATAAATCTTATAACTTATAAGATTCATTTATTTAACCAAATCTATTCTTCAAATAACTTCACAAATTTATAATTCTTACTATTTATAAATTTCATTTATAACTTCACCGTTTATAATTCTATAAATTTCATACTTTGATGAAATTCATTTTCACTTCATTGAGACACTTATAAAAACTCGTTTTATAATGTCAACATTTTAATTTATAAATATCCATTTATAAATCTCTTAATATAATTCAATTTATATTATTCTTTTAAAACTTCTTTAATCTCCTTTATTATTTCACCATTTTGATTCATAAAATAATTAAATTTTATAAATCCTATATTTAAACTTTTCACAATAAATTCTAAAATCCCCATTAAACTATTTTATAAAATCGTTAGCATCATATTCTCAAAAATCAGTTTTTAACTATTTTTCTCAAAAATCATAATTTTTAAAACTTTTAAAATTATAACGTTTATTTATTTAAAATGGGTCAATTCAAAAATATAGTATATTCTCAAAAATCACAAAAAAAAACATTTTAAAATCCCAAAATTTGGTTCAATGATGCTACACACCAAATAGTCAATCACGACTACAACGATATCATATATCAATATGATAGTCCATCAAATATCAAAATATCTGAAATCAAATAAATACTGTTGAGGAATCCAGTTGGATCCCTCCAACCTGTTTTCCTGCATCCAAAAACATTAGCACAATACCAATTTCGCTCCAGTATGAAATTATCGCGGTATATGTTCTTATTAAATATTATTCGCTTAATAACGGCGTAATAGGGTCTCATCCGCTAAAAAAATAAATGGGGGAAATCAATAACTCCAATATATACATATGCCAATATATATATATTGCTATTATATATAATACCAATTTCACTGTTTATGAAATATTCGCGGTATATGTTTTTAATAAATAACATCCGCTTACTAACGGCGTATAATGTCTATTTTAACAATCAATAGATATCAATCAACATTCAAACATGCATTCAAATATTTTAAATCTAACTATTTAAAATAAAATCGAAACTGATTCGATTGAGTGAGAAGTTCTCACCTTGATTTTAAATTCCGTTTTAGCGATTTATTTTGAATAAAATTAAACGGACGTTTAATTTTACCCAAAATTCTCACTAACTCCAAACGACTCCAAACCAACTCCATCGCGTAGTGCTCGTCCATACGATTCCAACGCAACTGGTTTCGCGCGTTTTCGACCTCGTATGAAAAAGTTATGAATTTACGAAGTTTGTACACGATTTATATACACAAATTTATAACTTAAATTAAAATTTTATAAACCTAAGTTAATCCTGGCCATAGATCAATCCCCCAGCAACATCAGGCCGCACGTTCTCTCCCTCTCCCTCACGTTTCCATCTCCAGACAAAGCCGCTCCACCCAAACCCATAGCTTCATGATTAGGGTTTAATATTGCTAACACCACACACGATGAAAACTCGATCAACAACTTGCAATTCGAAGCCCTTGACCTGAGCTACCTTCGGCCCTAAGCTAGTGAAGCTCGGCCACCCCATGTTGCACGAATCTCGAGGCATAACGGCCACGCACGCGGCTCCCTATCTCCCCCATCGTCGCTCCAAACACGATCTCCACCGTTGAACTTGTAGATCTTGATGTCCTCTTCAATTCTCTAGTTGTAACGACCCGTATTTTACGTGTCGATAGATCGTAGAATTTGCAGGTCGTTAGTGTTGTTCGTGTTATCTCTAGCTTAAGTCGTATGGGGAGATAAACCGTGGATTAGAGTCTTGAGTCGTGGCCGACTTAAGGTAGTGGCCGACTCATAGGTTGGAGCGACTTAAGAGTTGGGCCGACTCATGGGTGGTTGAGTCGTATGGCCGAGTTAAGGGGTAGACTACCTAAGGCTTGGGTCGTGTTAGCCGAGTTGAAGGGTCACCGGGACAAGTAGTGACCGACCTAAGGTAGGGGCCGAGCTATAGGAGTTAACTGGATAGGGATTTGGACCGACCTAAGGGGTTGACCGACTTAGTGGTGATGCCGAGTTAGCTGAGTGAGCGACTCAGAGGTGTGACCGACATAAGACAGTTAAGGGTTATGGTCTTAGGTCGTTAGGAGATAGGTCGTGGATGACCTATGGGGGGGTTAACGACCTAATTTAGGTTGTGTATGTTTTAAGTCGTAGGCGGGATAAGGTTGTGTTAAGTCGGCAGGGTGCGTTGAGTCTTGAGTCGGCATGTGTTCTGGGTTTAGGTCGGCAGGAAACTAGGTCGTGTGACCCTATGTGTGTGTCGTGTGGTTGGGTCGGCATCTGGTTTAGTTGATAAGTCGGCAAGGTGTGTTAGGTAGTTGGGTCGGTCATGCCGTGTTATAATTAGGTCGTGTGGACTCGTGTCTTTAGTTAAGTCGTAGAACGACTCAGTGTTAGGTCGGCAGAGTGTTGGGTCGGCAGAAGGTTAGGTCGGCGGCGACTTAGGGACGGCCGAGATAAGGGTTTTCCAGCCTATAAATAGAGGGGTTTGGCTCACTTTTTGGCACCGGTTTTTGAAGCGACGAAGTGCTGCCATTTTGAAGACTCGACTACAACATTTCTTCACCTTCTTTTCTCTATTCCAATCTAGTTCTAACATCCATCCAAGATCGAAGATTTAGATTGAAGATTCAAGTGCCAAAGTTGAAGATCTTCATCCGTTCGAGCTAGAATTCATCGATTGGAGCGAGATATTGCCGGATCAAACCTTGATCTTCGCTGTCCAGATCTGAAGTGTTTAGTTTTTTAGGTTGTTTTGGTGATTTGGTGAGTGGTAGTTATCTCTCACGCGGATCCAAAGGAGTATATTGGATTGGTGGCATGTTTGGGTGTTAAAGTTAGAGATTTCATGCATTTTTCTTAGATCTAAGTCTAGATCCATGGTTTTTGAAGATGTTTACTTATGCAAGTTTGTTTAATAAGCATTAGAGACAAAACCCATGTTTTATAATTGATAGATCTATGCTAAAAACCATGATTTCACATATGTTGGACTTTTGCTCGTTTATTTACGAAATTGCCATTATAGTTGATATTGCTTATTAGATCTTGTTTGAATGATTGATTATTTGAATGTATGATTGATTTGATTGTTTCCAAGTTAGCTAGTAGTTGATTTGGAACAAGATGATGAAAGAGGATTCAAAAGCTATGGAAGAAGGCTCTTGAATGGTGAAAGCTGCTTAAGGCATATGTAGCGGATGTTGAAGCTCATATGTATAGATTGGATGATGTTGAGATGGGACTTTGCCATGATTTGGTGAGGCAAACCATGTTGTTGAGTTGAGACTTTGCTTTGATGCGATGAAGCGAAGTATGATGTGAGTCTTGGCTTAATCCAAGCAGGGATCATTCCAAGCATGTTGATAACTTGAAGAGTAGTTCAAGTTGGTTGATAATGGATTGTTCAAGAGGTAGCTTGAGCTTGTATGAGGATAGTCGTCAAGAAGGATGGCTAGGAGGCTTGGATCTCGTCGTTGTTGAAGGTTCTAGCATGCTCAAAAGCAAGAGTACATGGGGCGCCCATAACGACTACAGGTAGGTAGTCGGGACACCCAAAAGACTACAGGTAGGTAGTTGAGTACTCTGGGCAAAGTAGATAAGTCCTAGGCACAAGGCAGTGTGCGGAGTTATGGTTAGAACCGGGGTTACCATTAGCCCTTGACAGATGGTCATTCAACTAACGGTGAAATCGAGGCAAGGATAACAGTGATAGCCAGAGTCATGGATGTTTGGTTGTATTATCATTCGGCTTCAAGAGCGGTGTTTTCTGGGTGCTTATCTGATCTTGGTTTAGGCCTTGGGGGTTTGTATTTGGAAAACATCGTCCTTGACTCGAGTGGTATTCGCTTTACCTTAATTGTCTATGTTGTTATGCTAGCTTCTCCTTAGTGTATGTCTGCGGCTATCACTGTAGAAAGAGGTGGAGTGGGATGGTTTGGTTCCTATTCCTTTTATCCTTTATGCTCTTTTGGTATGCTTGATAGTTGATTTACTGCTCACTAAGACTTTGTCTGACTCAAGGTTTTATGTCTCCTCTTATTACCTTGGGCTGTTCATCCATGTTGGGATGGGCAGACTAGGTAGCAGGTGACAGGTGCTGTGCTAGGAGTTCTACGATGAAGATGACGAAGACGAGCAGGAGGCTTTGCATATTAGTTTTCCTACTATATGTACTGGGTATCCGCTGCTGTATTTGGTTGAGTGATTTGTAGTGAGGCTTTCATGTATGGATTTGAGTAGATGATTGTATAAAACTACTGTGATGCTTATATGATGATGTTCTGTTCTATGGAGCTTCACTATATTATATTTCTCTATTGTATTTTATCCATGCGCTGTGAGTTGTACGATAGAGATTCTTTTGTTTTGTTTTACCCTGACTATCGTCCATGGCTGCCTGGCACGCCTTTCAGCGCATTATTTCCTTGTTTTGGTGCGGGAGTCATGGGCGGTCGTCACATTTGGTATCAGAGCTTTGGTTAATCGATTTTAGCCAACGCTCGCTGATGTAACTACGTAAGAGAGACGTAATTGTAATTTGATGGATGATTACTATATATAATATAGTAGTTTAGAAGGGTTTGAACTCCTTATGCAGTTGTTTCTTAAGGTGTTCTAATCATTCTTATTTACAGATATTAAGGATGAGTCGAAGTGAGAGACAAGCTGCGAGGGGTAGCCGTGATGCTAGGGAAGCTGTTGATTATGCTCCTATGTTTGAGGCCATGATGACTTCAATCATGAGGAGAATACCAGCTTCAGGATCATCTGTGGATGTGGGAGTTCAAGTCCAAGCTCCGAGACCGGTGGATTTTGCCAAGCTTTGCAAGGATTATACTGCTCTTGGAGGGAAAGTTTTCTTGGGGACGGAGTCGACTATTGAGGTGCAGAGATGGATTGATGCTTGCAAAAGAATCTTTGGTGACTTAGGGATTGAGGATGCAACTAAGAGGAAGCTTGCATCGAGACAGCTTCAGGGAAGAGCTGCTGATTGGTGGAATTCTATCACCATCGATACTCCAGAAGAAGAGATTACTTGGGAGCAATTCCAAGTTAGATTTGAAGCTAAGTTCATCTCTACTTCCCAGAAATCTGTCTTGTTTAAGAGGTTTGTGGAGCTCAAGCAAGGGGGAAGGCCTGTTCTTGAGTACATTTCTGAGTTTGAAGCTTTGTCTAAGTATGCCAGATCGTATATTGATTCTCCCTACCAGAAGAATGAAAAGTTTGTGACTGGTCTGGATGCTTATCTTGGGAGGCAGTTAGTGGATCATCTGGACGATCCATTTGAGAAGCTTGTGGAAAAAGCTCTTAGGCATGAGAGTTTGTTTCCTAGGGAAAGTTCTGTCGTTTCTGTAACCAGGGAAGGATCTAAACCACAGCAGAGTGGCAATAAGAAGAGGAAACAACAGCAACAGAGGGGTAGGGATGGCCAGAAGAAGCCGAAGAGTGAAGTGACTTGCTATAACTGCCAGCAGAAGGGCCATCTTTACAAAGATTGTAAGAATCCCAAAGTGCCGGGAAAGTGTTACAACTGTGATAAGCTGGGACATATCAAGAAGGATTGTCCAGAACCGAGGAAAGATAGGCAGGTTGTGCAAGCCTATGCTTTGGGGGCTGTTCCATCGTCTTCGAAAGCTCCTACTGCTGAAGAGAAGGGGAAGAGTGTGGTTGTTCAAGGTACTCTTTCTATTTGTGGTGTTCCAGTTAGAGTGTTGTTTGATACTGGAGCGTCGCATTCTTTTGTTTGTGATGATTTGGTAAGCCGGTTAGGTATGAAACCGGATATTGTTGATAGGCCATTGGTTGTGACTAATCCGGTAGGGGGTTCGTCATGTTTGTGTATGTTATGTCGTGGTCTAGTTGTGTCGAGTCATGATTGCTCGTTTGTTTGTGATTGCTTTGTTCTGAACTTTGCGGGGTTCGGAATTATTTTGGGTATGGACTGGCTTAGGAAGTATGCGGCTAGGATTGATTGTGAGAGGCTTGAGGTGACAGTCGGGAATGTGGAAGGGCGAAAGGTTGTGATACGATGTAAGCATGAAGAAGGCGTCTTCATGAGCTTCATGTATTCGCTAGTTGTTCCACGGGATGGACTGTCATCGGTGCCTATTGTGAATGAGTTTGAGAATGTCTTTGAGGAAGTCAAAGGGTTGCCGCCGCATAGGGAGATCGAGTTTCGTATCGATCTAGTTGAGGGAGCCAGACCTGTTGTGATGCCTCTTAGGCGGATGGCACCGAGGGAGCAGCAAGAGCTGAAGGTGCAAGTTGATGACCTTTTGCGGAAAGGATTCATTCGGAGAAGTGTGTCCGAATGGGGTGCGCCCGTTGTGTTCGCAACCAAAACGGATGGATCGTTGAGGTTGTGTGTTGATTATCGTGAGCTGAATAAGGTGACTAGGAAGAACAAGTATCCATTGCCGAGAATAGATGACTTGTTTGATCAGCTTCACGAGGCTAAGGTGTTTTCTCAGATGGATTTGGCAACGGGATTTCACCAGTTGAGAGTGGCGAAGGATAGTGTGCCGAAGACTGCTTTCAGGACACAATCCGGGTTTTATGAGTGGCTGGTAATGCCGTTTGGGTTGACTAACGCGCCAGCATATTTTGTGGATCTTATGAATAGAGTGTTCAGAGATCAGTTGAATAAGTTCGTGCTTGTGTTCGTGGATGATATTTTGGTTTATTCCAGAACTGAAGAAGAGCACAAGACGCACTTGAGGATTGTTTTGGAAATCTTGCGGAAACATCAGCTGAAGGCTAAGTTTTCGAAGTGCCACTTCTGGAAGAGTGAAGTGAGGTTCTTAGGCCATGTTATCTCTGGAAATGGAATAGCGGTTGATCCCGCTAAGGTGGCAGCGATCCAGGATTGGATTAGACCTAAGAATGCATCCGATGTGAGAAGTTTTCTTGGATTAGCAGGATATTATCGACGGTTTATCAAAGACTTTTCCAAGATAGCTGCACCGTTAACAGGGTTGACGAAGAAGAACCAAGTGTTCAGATGGGATGATAAGTGTGAGCAAGCTTTCGTAATCCTGAAAGAACGACTGACAAGTGCTCCTGTTTTGACTATTCCGAGTGGGAATGATGAGATGGTGGTTTACACCGATGCATGTGGCACTGGACTAGGAGCGGTGCTAATGCAGAAGGATAAAGTTGTTGCGTATGCTAGTCGACAACTAAAGCCGCATGAAAGGAATTATCCGACTCATGATTTGGAGTTAGCGGCGATTGTGTTTGCTTTGAAGATGTGGAGACACCATCTATTGGGAGTTAGATTCGAGCTGTTTACAGATCATAAGTCGTTGAAGTATCTGTTCTCCCAAAAGAATTTGAATCTTCGACAGCAACGGTGGCTAGAGTTCCTAGCATCTTATGATTTTGGTATAGCCTATACTCCAGGAAAAGGTAACGTAGTGGCAGATGCGTTAAGTCGAAGACATGCAGGTTTGGGAGCCATGTTTTCGGAATGGAAGAGTCTTGAGTATTTGGCTGGATTTGACTTCAGGCCTAGATGTGAATTGGAACCTAAGATGTTGGCAAACTTATCGATAAGGCCTACTCTTGTGGAAAGGGTTGGCGAGAGCCAAAAGGGAGATGATAAGCTTGTCAAGATTATCTGTGATTTGGAATCTGGATTGGACCCGGAGAAGGATAAGGGATTCGAGGTCTATCGAGAGGGTTGGCTTCGAAAGCAAGGGCGACTAGTTGTTCCCGATGTAGATGGATTGAGAGATGAAGTTCTGAGGGAGAGCCATCACTCGAAGTTGACAATTCATCCAGGTGGAAATAAGATGTATCGGGATATGAAGAGAACCTACTACTGGGAAGGTATGAAGAAGGATGTTGGAAATTTTATTTCCAAGTGTATGAATTGCCAGTTGGTGAAAGCTGAGCAGAAGAAGCCCAGTGGATTGCTTCAGCCATTGGAGGTTCCTACATGGAAGTGGGAGCAAGTGTCGATGGATTTTATTGATGGTCTACCTAGGACAAGAGCAGGGAATGAAGGGATTTGGGTCATAGTAGATCGTTTGACCAAGAGTGCAAGGTTCATTCCTGTTCGATCGACTAGGACTGCATCGAAGTTGGCTGAATTATATGTGAAGTGGATAGTTCGTTTCCATGGTGTTCCGAAGAGTATAGTGAGCGATCGAGATCCATTGTTCACTAGTAGATTTTGGAAGAGCTTCCAGGAAGTTTTGGGAACTGAGTTGTGTTTGAGTACAGCTTATCACCCTCAAACAGATGGTCAGACTGAGAGAGTCAACCGAGTTTTGGAAGATCCTCTTAGAGCGTGTGTTTTGGACTTCGGAGGATCATGGGAAGATCACCTTCATTTGGTGGAGTTTGCTTATAATAACAGTTATCAGTCGAGTATCGGTATGGCACCATATGAGGCATTATATGGAAGACCGTGTAACTCTCCGGCATGTTGGTTGGAAACTGGAGAAAAGCTGATACTTGGGCCAGAGATGATTCGACAGACTTCAGATTGTATAGAGATCATTCGGCAACGAATGAAGGCAGCCCAAGATCGTCAGAAAAGTTATGCCGATAATCGTCGTAAGGATTTGGAATTCGACGTAGGTGATATGGTTTTTGTGAAGATTTCTCCTCTGAAGAGTGTCATTAGATTCGGGAAGAAAGGAAAGTTAACTCCGAGATTTGTTGGACCATTCCCGATTATCGAGCGTATTGGAAAGCTCGCTTATAGATTGGAGTTACCGGAAAAGATGGCGGGTGTGCACAGTGTTTTTCATGTATCTTATCTACGGAAGTATATGCACGACCCAACTACGGTGGTTTCTGCTGATAGCTGTGAAGACTTAGAGGTTGATCCCGTGGGTACGAGACCTCGTGAGCCGCTTCGTATTGTTGAAACCGATACGAAACAGCTTAGGAGGAAGACGATTACGTTGCTCAAGGTACAATGGAGTGATGATGTTAACGACTGTACATGGGAGGAGGAAGAGAGGATGAAGGCAGCTCATCCCGGACTCTTCGAGGTATGGCCCTAAAGTGTCGTGACATCTCATGAATTTGTAGCTTGTTCTAAGTCTTAGAATTCTGCATGCTAAGTTAGAATTGGTTGCATGGATTGTTGATTGCTATGGATGATAGGCATGCGGAATAATTGTGATTGATGTTGTTTGCTTGGAATTTCGGGGGCGAAATTCCTAAGGGGGAGAGAATGTAACGACCCGTATTTTACGTGTCGATAGATCGTAGAATTTGCAGGTCGTTAGTGTTGTTCGTGTTATCTCTAGCTTAAGTCGTATGGGGAGATAAACCGTGGATTAGAGTCTTGAGTCGTGGCCGACTTAAGGTAGTGGCCGACTCATAGGTTGGAGCGACTTAAGAGTTGGGCCGACTCATGGGTGGTTGAGTCGTATGGCCGAGTTAAGGGGTAGACTACCTAAGGCTTGGGTCGTGTTAGCCGAGTTGAAGGGTCACCGGGACAAGTAGTGACCGACCTAAGGTAGGGGCCGAGCTATAGGAGTTAACTGGATAGGGATTTGGACCGACCTAAGGGGTTGACCGACTTAGTGGTGATGCCGAGTTAGCTGAGTGAGCGACTCAGAGGTGTGACCGACATAAGACAGTTAAGGGTTATGGTCTTAGGTCGTTAGGAGATAGGTCGTGGATGACCTATGGGGGGGTTAACGACCTAATTTAGGTTGTGTATGTTTTAAGTCGTAGGCGGGATAAGGTTGTGTTAAGTCGGCAGGGTGCGTTGAGTCTTGAGTCGGCATGTGTTCTGGGTTTAGGTCGGCAGGAAACTAGGTCGTGTGACCCTATGTGTGTGTCGTGTGGTTGGGTCGGCATCTGGTTTAGTTGATAAGTCGGCAAGGTGTGTTAGGTAGTTGGGTCGGTCATGCCGTGTTATAATTAGGTCGTGTGGACTCGTGTCTTTAGTTAAGTCGTAGAACGACTCAGTGTTAGGTCGGCAGAGTGTTGGGTCGGCAGAAGGTTAGGTCGGCGGCGACTTAGGGACGGCCGAGATAAGGGTTTTCCAGCCTATAAATAGAGGGGTTTGGCTCACTTTTTGGCACCGGTTTTTGAAGCGACGAAGTGCTGCCATTTTGAAGACTCGACTACAACATTTCTTCACCTTCTTTTCTCTATTCCAATCTAGTTCTAACATCCATCCAAGATCGAAGATTTAGATTGAAGATTCAAGTGCCAAAGTTGAAGATCTTCATCCGTTCGAGCTAGAATTCATCGATTGGAGCGAGATATTGCCGGATCAAACCTTGATCTTCGCTGTCCAGATCTGAAGTGTTTAGTTTTTTAGGTTGTTTTGGTGATTTGGTGAGTGGTAGTTATCTCTCACGCGGATCCAAAGGAGTATATTGGATTGGTGGCATGTTTGGGTGTTAAAGTTAGAGATTTCATGCATTTTTCTTAGATCTAAGTCTAGATCCATGGTTTTTGAAGATGTTTACTTATGCAAGTTTGTTTAATAAGCATTAGAGACAAAACCCATGTTTTATAATTGATAGATCTATGCTAAAAACCATGATTTCACATATGTTGGACTTTTGCTCGTTTATTTACGAAATTGCCATTATAGTTGATATTGCTTATTAGATCTTGTTTGAATGATTGATTATTTGAATGTATGATTGATTTGATTGTTTCCAAGTTAGCTAGTAGTTGATTTGGAACAAGATGATGAAAGAGGATTCAAAAGCTATGGAAGAAGGCTCTTGAATGGTGAAAGCTGCTTAAGGCATATGTAGCGGATGTTGAAGCTCATATGTATAGATTGGATGATGTTGAGATGGGACTTTGCCATGATTTGGTGAGGCAAACCATGTTGTTGAGTTGAGACTTTGCTTTGATGCGATGAAGCGAAGTATGATGTGAGTCTTGGCTTAATCCAAGCAGGGATCATTCCAAGCATGTTGATAACTTGAAGAGTAGTTCAAGTTGGTTGATAATGGATTGTTCAAGAGGTAGCTTGAGCTTGTATGAGGATAGTCGTCAAGAAGGATGGCTAGGAGGCTTGGATCTCGTCGTTGTTGAAGGTTCTAGCATGCTCAAAAGCAAGAGTACATGGGGCGCCCATAACGACTACAGGTAGGTAGTCGGGACACCCAAAAGACTACAGGTAGGTAGTTGAGTACTCTGGGCAAAGTAGATAAGTCCTAGGCACAAGGCAGTGTGCGGAGTTATGGTTAGAACCGGGGTTACCATTAGCCCTTGACAGATGGTCATTCAACTAACGGTGAAATCGAGGCAAGGATAACAGTGATAGCCAGAGTCATGGATGTTTGGTTGTATTATCATTCGGCTTCAAGAGCGGTGTTTTCTGGGTGCTTATCTGATCTTGGTTTAGGCCTTGGGGGTTTGTATTTGGAAAACATCGTCCTTGACTCGAGTGGTATTCGCTTTACCTTAATTGTCTATGTTGTTATGCTAGCTTCTCCTTAGTGTATGTCTGCGGCTATCACTGTAGAAAGAGGTGGAGTGGGATGGTTTGGTTCCTATTCCTTTTATCCTTTATGCTCTTTTGGTATGCTTGATAGTTGATTTACTGCTCACTAAGACTTTGTCTGACTCAAGGTTTTATGTCTCCTCTTATTACCTTGGGCTGTTCATCCATGTTGGGATGGGCAGACTAGGTAGCAGGTGACAGGTGCTGTGCTAGGAGTTCTACGATGAAGATGACGAAGACGAGCAGGAGGCTTTGCATATTAGTTTTCCTACTATATGTACTGGGTATCCGCTGCTGTATTTGGTTGAGTGATTTGTAGTGAGGCTTTCATGTATGGATTTGAGTAGATGATTGTATAAAACTACTGTGATGCTTATATGATGATGTTCTGTTCTATGGAGCTTCACTATATTATATTTCTCTATTGTATTTTATCCATGCGCTGTGAGTTGTACGATAGAGATTCTTTTGTTTTGTTTTACCCTGACTATCGTCCATGGCTGCCTGGCACGCCTTTCAGCGCATTATTTCCTTGTTTTGGTGCGGGAGTCATGGGCGGTCGTCACACTAGTTGAAACCTAAGGCTAATTGTCGATGGATGAGGAGATAATCGAGGTGGAAGTTGGGAGTTTTCTGGCCGTTCATGGGGGGTGGCGGCTAGGGTTTCATTTTTTATTTTTTTTTTATTTTTGTGAATTAAAGGGGTATTTATAGGAAAAAATCGAACACTATTCATCCGGAAATTCCGAACTCCGATTTACGCGCCGTAACCAGCGTTTCTAGGGTTTACCCCGCGTTCCGGACACAATGGAACAGGTTTCGGAAGCTAATTCAGACATCTGTGCGAGTTATGGCTATAAACGCTCAATTTAAATTAAACTGATTTAAGCGATTTTCTAGGCGTTTTAATTTGTACCGGACAAACGGTAAATCCAATTGACTTGAAATTTGAAACCTTACTATAATATCACATTATGGATCCGATGAAACTGGTTTCGTCGAAATCTGAGACTTTTTGAAAAATGGCTATTTTAGCTCGCCAAATTTAAATTAAAAATAAATTCGATGCGTTTCGAGCTGCCACGATCAAACGATAGCTCCGATTGACACGAAATTTGAAATCCGGTAATAACTAACTATTACGGATCCAATGGATCTGGTTTCGTTCAATTCTGAGACTGTTCAAAAATTGACTATTTTCACTAGTCGATTTTAATATTAAAATATTCAATTTTCACAAATTAACTTTTAATTCGATTTTAAAAGTTCTAAAATATCATTCTAACTTTCATATGATAAAATAAAATTTTACAAATCATTTTCAATCATATTTAACTCAATTTTCAATTATTTTCATAATTTAACATATTAAATTGTCGATTTAATTATTCAATTAAATCCAAAAATTCAAATAAAAATTTATTTGACTTATAAATTCACTTATTAATATTTAAAATTAATTAAATATTCAAATTTTAATTAACAAAAATTCTGGGTCGTTACAATCTTCCCCACTTAAAAGAATTTCGTCCTCGAAATTATTAAGTAAGAATAGTTACAGAATCTATTAATTTTCCAAAATTCATAGTTAAACTTCTTACAATAACCTACTAAGTTTTCAAATCATACTTAGTTATCTTTTCAAAAACAAACTATTGTTTAACTTTCAATTCCAAAATCAAAGTTTAAGTTTTCAAAATTTTCCAATTTTCTCAAAAAAAAAAATTCTAACGCCTTAAATTTTCGGAAAAATTCGCCATAGTCTCCTTTGCGCGGCTCGATCCGAAAAAAAAAATGACAGTATATATATCACAAATATACACCTCATCAAGTAATGAGGCATCCCGCAGGGAAAAAGTGTAAAAGTACTGTATTTAATCCGAGATATGTACCTTATATTTTATTAGCAAGCATATACGGCTAATATAGCGCGAAAGCGAGCTCCAAATGCGAAGCAAACGCGATCCGCACCTACTAATTACTCAACAAACAACATGAGAACATGCATATATGACAATAGTATCGATATACAACATATAGCAACATAGTAACTATATATGTCAACATAGCAATTGAAACAAAAGCAATATATATTCATTTATATTCTCATTAATATTCAATGAATTGGGTTTTCAATTTAATCACCTTCGATTCATATACAGTGGATGATCTTTCTAACATTCATTTTCAATTAGTTTATATTCACTAATTCAAGTTGGTTCACTTCCAATTCAAATTCAATTCTATTTAAGATTCACTTAACTTCCAATTTCATTAATTCTTAATGAATTATATACAATCAATCTATATTCATTACAACCAAATTCCTTTGCTTATCAATTGGTTTAATTAATTGATTTTCATTCAATTATTCAACTTTCTAATAACATTAGATTTTAATGAATTAACACTTATATTCATTATTCCATATCAATTATTCACATTCAATTGATTAACATTTAATCCATTAATTCAATTCATATTCAATTTCTACAGTTGAATTCATATACATAACTTAAGTTTATATTTATCACTTCACTTTTATTAATTTACCTTGATACTAATATCAACTTCATTCCATATCACTTAAGTTATATTTCATTTTATAAACATCACTTGGTTTTACTTAGCTTAAATTCCCATTTATAAATCAATTCAGCTTCCAATTCTAAGTAAATTTTCATTTAACTTTAATTTCATTTTTATTTCAACTCATATTCATAAATATATTCATATAGTTTCACTTCTTATATATATAAGTTTATTTCACAATTGTAAATCACTTTAATTATAATTCAATTCTTATAATCCTTTTTGCTTATACAATTCCTTTATTTAGATTATTCAAACAACTAAACAATCAACTTATATATACTTTTATAATTCTGAAAAATTATTTCTTCATATACAAAATATACTCAAGGTAAAATTATTTCGTTTACCCAATTTAAAACAATATTATGTCGGTTTATCTTGTTTAAGAGTTTAGAAACTCCTATCTACGATAGTTAGCTAGACTACATCGACTGGAATCTATAACAATCAACCGATAAGTCAACACAATATAAAACAATTTATATTCACTAACAAATACGCTCTCATAGCTATTATTACTCTCAAACTCATTCTAGAGTACTGCTGACTCTATCTCTAATGAGTAATACCCAACAGAACCATGGTTGTCGCTTAACCATAAGCTCTGATACCAGATGTAAAGACCCGTAAATCCGTACTCCTTGAATAGACACTAATCTCCTTTGTTTAATTCAAGATGAACGAAAATACGAACCCTTAGGGGTTTAAGAAAAATTTAGGAAAAGGAAAAGGCAGAAGAAGAGAAGATAAGAAAAAGGTAGAAGATAGAGGGAAAAGAAAATAGAAATTTTTTTTTTAAAATAGAAGAAAAAGAGAATAGAGAACATAGAACAGGACAGAAAACAACATCAGAATCTCACAATTCGCAGCGGAACAACATATAATAAATAAATGAATAATCTTTAAACAAAGAACCATATCAGTTATTACATTTTATACATTTCATTTCATCATATCATTAGAGTATACAACAACAACAACAAATAGTGCAGCGGAAAAAGAAATACTATATAGCTAGTAATACGCCATGCCATCCAGCTTGCCTCCAGCAATTCCTGAATTCCAGAATATCCTGATAAACCTTAACTCTTGACTACCCGTGTAGAAATTGGTGGGCACCCAGAGTTTAGGAAGGAAAACAATAAACTCCAAGTCAGTCATGTGACTGGTGTGAGAACTCAAAACAGTTTATTTATCTTTAAAATCAAAATAGAGGAATATTTTTAAATTCAATTCGCAATGCTTTTAAAAATGAGACTACCATAAGGCCTCCCGCACACATACACAATGCAAACGCAGAATCGGAGGAGGTTTCTCCTTATGATAGTCAAAGATGCTTGATACGCATTTAAAAAGACATTTGATATTATTATTAGTGTATAGTGTAGGAAAAATTCATTTCGAAAGTAGAATATAAATCTTAGCCAGCATAGACATTTCGAACTATGCCTACTATAGCTACCATCCAAACAGTGTTGCGACACCATAAGTGAATGATAGGTTCTACAACTAATACCGTACAAGTTTCGTATTGTTTCTTTGGATTTCCAACAAATGGTCAGGCCAAGGAACTTCCCATTGCCACATGAGAATGCCTCTGGAAAGACATCCCCGAGAACCAAACCGGAACTCTGCCAACACAAGGCCGGGTTACCCCTAACTGGGTAACTACTGACACGAGCACGCCATTCCCCGATCGTAAACGACCTTTCTCACGGGATCCCGATAACCAACAACCACAAAGTAATAAATTCGCAGTAACCACATAGGTTAAATATCTGGGCTACATACCATGATACCACCTCTATACAGAAGGAAATGTACATACCCTAAAGGGTGCTACCCCTCATAACCTTGCCGCATCTTTCCTGTTTTGACCATTTTCGGGGTGTGAGGCTCGACGAAGTCACGTCCACAAAAACATACTTTATACAAAAGCCATGCTTTGGGTCAACAAATGATCAACACAATGATCACCAAGATAGACGATCAAATAAACGATCCTATCACAATAATCAACACAATGATCATTTACAGCAACACTCAGCATATCACATTACCAAATTGGGAATATATCGCTGATAACTTCAACTATATAACCTCTGAGCTCGTACGTCTCAGAGAAGGGTGTTAAGCTAAAGAATAAATTCTTCGCCACCAACAGAAATATATTTGAAAGAAATCGGCTTTATATCTCAACTTGTAATGTCAGACACACAATCCATACAAGTCTGTTCCGGGCTCGAACAAAACCGAAGGCACTTACAAAGAAGTCCTTGCAATCCGGATATTCACAATACTGATCGGATTTCCCATCACTTAGGGAGTCTCTATACCGCTGCAACTCAGTGCAGAGACAATCGACAGGTCATCCTATCGCTCTCGCAAATACCGGGTCTTCAACACCGATCTTCAATGCAATTATAACGACGTATCACATATTCGGAATGGGTTATACGACCCCATGGTCCTTTCCCGGTTAACCCGAATAGTGAGCGCTTATTCAAAAATAAGTGTAGCATTCACATTCAATCAAATCACATCAATTACCCATTCAAAGAGAAATATTGATAGTCGGTTATTGAACTATCACTGGATATGCACACATCACCAGTTTCCAAATAATTTTTCAAATTATTTATTTCACAAAATATCTTCACTAGATATATAATTTTCAACACTTCAAAAATAAATCAATATTTATTTTTAAACAACTTCCCTTTTAATTCATAAATTCCATATTGAATTTATAATCCAAAATATCTATGAATATTCGATTTCGATTATTCATTTCAATTTATCTTCAAAAAGATAAATTCTTAAGATATTCACTTTATATTGGAAAACATTTCCATACTTATTTATTCATAAGTAATTCACAAATTTTATTTATTTTCAACACTTAGAAAATATTCAATATACTTAAATCGAAATTAAGTATATATTTCATTCTTTAAGGAAATCATTCACTTAAACATATTTATTTGGGCCAAAACGAATGTTGCGTAGAACATCGTTACGACGTCCCAAAATCACTAGTATAGGGATTCGAAATTAAAATAGATATATAAATCCCAATACTATACAAAACATTTCCTTTCGGAAATCATTTACTATAACAACAGTGTTATAGTCCACCATTTCCTTCTATTTCTCGAAAACGTCTATTTCAACAATAAATGTCGAAATCTATGGTTTCGAATCTCAACACAATTAAAACTTTGTTAGATCGTTTTAATTCTATTTAAAACATCCAAATCCAAAACAATTTCTTTAACATCTTATTCACTATTCAAAAACGTGAAGATACTACGTTAACACATTTCATCATTTCTATTCATTTTAATTCAAAGGATTATTCACTATTCAAAAACGTGAATATAACTCCATTAATAGGTTTCAACAATTTACTTATCAAAATAAGTCATTTGTGAATTTATAAAACAACGTTTATAAATTCCATTTCTATTTATTTATAAAAACTTCCTTTTTATAAATTCCTTTATTAACCGATTCCAGTTTATAACTTAATTATAAACTAAAAGTTCATATTATAAGTTAAATACTTACAAAACGATTATTTTACAAAATCGTTCCTCTAAAGACTTTCCAAACCATAAATCTTATAACTTATAAGATTCATTTATTTAACCAAATCTATTCTTCAAATAACTTCACAAATTTATAATTCTTACTATTTATAAATTTCATTTATAACTTCACCGTTTATAATTCTATAAATTTCATACTTTAATGAAATTCATTTTCACTTCATTCAAACACTTATAAAAACTCATTTTATAATGTCAACATTTTAATTTATAAATATCCATTTACAAATCTCTTAATATAATTCAATTTATATTATTCTTTTAAAACTTCTTTAATCTCCTTTATTATTTCACCATTTTGATTCATAAAATAATTAAATTTTATAAATCCTATATTTAAACTTTTCACAATAAATTCTAAAATCCCCATTAAACTATTTTATAAAATCGTTAGCATCATATTCTCAAAAATCAGTTTTTAACTATTTTTCTCAAAAATCATAATTTTTAAAACTTTTAAAATTATAACGTTTATTTATTTAAAATGGGTCAATTCAAAAATATAGTATATTCTCAAAAATCACAAAAAAAAAACATTTTAAAATCCCAAAATTTGGTTCAATGATGCTACACACCAAATAGTCAATCACGACTACAACGATATCATATATCAATATGATAGTCCATCAAATATCAAAATATCTGAAATCAAATAAATACTGTTGAGGAATCCAGTTGGATCCCTCCAACATGTTTTCCTGCATCCAAAAACATTAGCACAATACCAATTTCGCTCCAGTATGAAATTATCGCGGTATATGTTCTTATTAAATATTATCCGCTTAATAACGGCGTAATAGGGTCTCATCTGCTAAACAAGTAAATGGGGGAAATCAATAACTCCAATATATACATATGCCAATATATATATATTGCTATTATATATAATACCAATTTCACTGTTTATGAAATATTCGCGGTATATGTTTTTAATAAATAACATCCGCTTACTAACGGCGTATAATGTCTATTTTAACAATCAATAGATATCAATCAACATTCAAACATGCATTCAAATATTTTAAATCTAACTATTTAAAATAAAATCGAAACTGATTCGATTGAGTGAGAAGTTCTCACCTTGATTTTAAATTCCGTTTTAGCGATTTATTTTGAATAAAATTAAACGGACGTTTAATTTTACCCAAAATTCTCACTAACTCCAAACGACTCCAAACCAACTCCATCGCGTAGTGCTCGTCCATACGATTCCAACGCAACTGGTTTCGCGCGTTTTCGACCTCGTATGAAAAAGTTATGAATTTACGAAGTTTGTACACGATTTATATACACAAATTTATAACTTAGATTAAAATTTTATAAACCTAAGTTAATCCTGGCCATAGATCAATCCCCCAGCAACATCAGGCCGCACGTTCTCTCCCTCTCCCTCACGTTTCCATCTCCAGACAAAGCCGCTCCACCCAAACCCATAGCTTCATGATTAGGGTTTAATATTGCTAACACCACACACGATGAAAACTCGATCAACAACTTGCAATTCGAAGCCCTTGACCTGAGCTACCTTCGGCCCTAAGCTAGTGAAGCTCGGCCACCCCATGTTGCACGAATCTCGAGGCATAACGGCCGCGCACGCGGCTCCCTATCTCCCCCATCGTCGCTCCAAACACGATCTCCACCGTTGAACTTGTAGATCTTGATGTCCTCTTCAATTCTCTAGTTGAAACCTAAGGCTAATTGTCGATGGATGAGGAGATAATCGAGGTGGAAGTTGGGAGTTTTCTGGCCGTTCATGGGGGGTGGCGGCTAGGGTTTCATTTTTTTTTTTTGTGAATTAAAGGGGTATTTATAGGAAAAAATCGAACACTATTCATCCGGAAATTCCGAACTCCGATTTACGCGCCGTAACCAGCGTTTCTAGGGTTCACCCCGCGTTCCGGACACAATGGAACAGGTTTCGGAAGCTAATTCGGACATCTGTGCGAGTAATGGCTATAAACGCTCAATTTAAATTAAACCGATTTAAGCGATTTTCTAGGCGTTTTAATTTGTACCGGACAAACGGTAAATCCAATTGACTTGAAATTTGAAACCTTACTATATCACATTACGGATCCGATGAAACTGGTTTCGTCGAAATGCGAGACTTTTTGAAAAATGGCTATTTTAGCTCGCCAAATTTAAATTAAAAATAAATTCGATGCGTTTCGAGCTGCCACGATCAAACGATAGCTCCGATTGACACGAAATTTGAAATCCGGTAATAACTAACTATTACGGATCCAATGGAACTTGTTTCGTTCAATTCTGAGACTGTTCAAAAATTGACTATTTTCACTAGTCGATTTTAATATTAAAATATTCAATTTTCACAAATTAACTTTTAATTCGATTTTAAAAGTTCTAAAATATCATTCTAACTTTCATATGATAAAATAAAATTTTACAAATCATTTTCATCATATTTAACTCAATTTTCAATTATTTTCATAATTTAACATATTAAATTATCGATTTAATTATTCAATTAAATCCAAAAATTCAAATAAAAATTTATTTGACTTATAAATTCACTTATTAATATTTAAAATTAATTAAATATTCAAATTTTAATTAACAAAAATTCTGGGTCGTTACACTCGCTTTCTGATGAGATCTTTATGATCTGAGTAATCAGATGATGATCTTTTTGATGATATCCGGATTGTAATGAGTATGCCACTAGGCAGTGATGGTTTTGGTTTTAATACCAAGTTAAGATTTTGAGTTTTAATGAAACAGAATGTTAATTACCGAAAGAATGAAAGACGAAATTGTTATGCAGTTCATACATGTATGTATAACTTTTATATTGTAAGCTATTTGACTCAGTCTTGTACAATAATCACTACACTAAAAAAAGATACAAAGAATAATTATTTCATTTGTCAAAGTTATTGGGCAAGGACAAAGAGCCAGAATAGAGGAAGAAGAGATGGGGCAGCATGGGAAAAAGGATACAAAGAACCAAAAAATTAAAGCATCAACATGGTAAGAAAATTGAAAGAGGAATGGAATATTAAAGGTTAAAGTTCATAACCAGGGTTTTATGGTTTTTTTTTGCCACTGTGAAATCAACCTGATTGTAAAATTTCAAAGATGACAATAGTAGCAGCTGGCATAGAGCAGCAATCTCCAGTAGGGGCTAGCGCCGATGGTTGAGTTGTAGAAAAGAAGGTGAAATTGGTTGCGTTTTAGTATGGTGAGGGAGAGGAAGATAATGAAACTACTGTCAAAAGGCAAAGTTACCTTTTAGAATCTGCAAACCGCCTATGGAGGAGAAAAAATCACCAATGGAGGAGAACAATCCGTCTTTGGAGAAGATGAAATCGCATGTGGATTAGAAATAAGGGACACTCCTAGATTAGTTTTTCGTGAGAGAAGTCTGGTTTTTTGAACTGTTATCCTTATGTGTTATGTATGATGGAAATTAGAGCGGATGAGTGAGGTATATTTGCAATCAATCAGGGCAAATGAAGGAGAACACGGTATTTTTATGTAAATTAATGAGAAAAAGGAAAATAAATATAGAAAGCTACAAACCACCATCGAAATCATTACAATTTGTCAAATCATTACTAACTAAACACGGTGCACTACAAAGCAAATGATTAGATCTACACCTGCAACTTATAACGTTGGAATATCACCATATGAATTCATATTAACATTGCAAGTGAATCAACACTTGAGTAGCTTAAGAGATTTAATTACTAAAAATAATGTCCTCATATTTAGTTAACAATTAATTGATCATCGGAATACAAAGCAAAGTGTAGATATAATACTAGCACATAAATTTCCCATGCCAACTAATATTAAAATCTTTTCTAGCACTTGCACGGTATTCCAAATCATAATTTCTACATTTTAGGTTTCAACTAATACATTGTTACCCACTTATTTCTTAGGATAATCTATTGAAATTGTAATTTCTCAGGCAATACTGAAGGGTAGACTTTTATCACAAAATTTGTAACCGTTGTTAGACACAGAAATAGGCAGACTTCTACCACAGATGTATTTGTGAATGTTGGTACTCACACGGGTGGACAGACTTTCATTACACATATCAGACGAATACGACTGACATATTTGTATAGACACATATACATCATCTATTAAGTTACTGACATCACAAAATAATAACATATTTGTATAGACACATATACATTATCTACTAAGTTACTGGCATCACAAAATATTATATAAATTACAAGATAACAAATATTAGAGTTCGTTATAATAATAACTGACCATTTGAACATATTCAATGGGCCAAATGTAGTTCTTTAGAAAAAAATTAGATCGATCCAATCATATAGTTCTCGTGCCAGTTAATATGTAAGGATTATTTAAATTAAATATTAAGAGATATAAATGGAAAACGATATCAAATAAAATTCTTCTAAATAGTTAAACACATATTTAAACCCTTGATAAATAAACCATGCTAGATAATAAATTGACCGATAATAATTGAAATCTTTATCTCGGGAATTATCATCGCTTTTATTTCTCACTAGTTACAAAATAAAACCAAAAATATGAAATTCTCCAAATGAAATATTTTTCCCAGTTAGGTCAATAAATTTATCATGATACAATGGTCATCAAGATAGCAAATCAAGAAATTATTCACATTTATTTCATTTAAATATGTTGAAGTAATTTATATATTAACAATTTGTAAGAATTATTTTAATATAACATCAAGGGATAATTTTTTTTATATGAATTTCCATTAGTTAGATACAAATTTAGACCCTTAGCTCTATCCAATTCTCTACATCAATCATGATATGTATTTGAGGTGTATTGTTTTACGATTGTGACACTAACAAATCGTTAAAAATACCATTTTAAAGAATTACCTAAATTTATTATTATTTTATATTTCAAACCCCATATACAGATAAAGAGTTATACCAATATATGTTTAAAATTTTATAATGATCCTAATGATGCAAACTTTGATCGAATCAGTACGAAGGAGATGAGATGTTTTATGGGACAAAACTCTAAATCATAAATTTAAATTATAAGATTACAACTGAGCCCATAAAATTAATTTCTTCGAACATCTTTCTAGAAAATCCCTTCTCCTTCATCTTCCTTCTTGTTTCCTAGACGAAGGACCACATCACCAGTTTTCCTTCGCTACAACCACCTCTTGCCACCCGAGATTCCAACGCAACCACCATTGTGACTGGCAATAGAAAATACAGTTGCATGTAACCATAGCACAACCAACAATGACTTTTTCGGTTGAAAAACTAACCACCGAGCAATCAGTTATGGCTTATTCAATTTTCCATATCTGGTTTGGAGTGATCTCATGGCCAGTTCACTGAACAAGGGACTGCTTTTTATAATGGCGAAGTCTTCACCGTTATAATATTATAACGACAAAGACTTCGCCATTATAATAATTAGCCCTTGGTTTTATAATATATAATGGAAAATTCCTTGCCTTTATAATTAAAAATAATTATGATGGCGAATCTTTGCCATTATATTCTGATGTTTCTTTTAGATGGCCGGTATGTGGTTGGTTCCGCGGTTACCTGGGTGCATAGCTCGTTCATTCCGTCGCAAAGTAAGAGTGAGTGTGCAATTGAACATGTCAGTTGTTGATAATATTCTAGGAGCACAACCAACAATGACTTACTCAGTTGAAAAGCTAGCCACCGAGCAATCACATGTGGCTTGTACACTTCTCCGTGGTTGATTTGGAATGATCTCGTGACTAGTTCACTAAAGAGTGGACTGCTTTCTATAAATATAAACACTACACCTGTGAGGATCCATTTCTTTGACTCTCAGAAATTGACACTAATACATCATCGGTATTCACGTGCCGCAAATCCAAGTTCCGAAGAGGCGGATTCTCGAGGGTAAGAAAGAAAATAGGCATATATATTATTTCAACGAATAATCTTTACAGTGGAAATTTAAATACATTTATCAGAGTTTAAAAATGAACAGTTATAGATATATGTCCTGAAAAAGGCGGAATACGATATTACTCAAGTGTGGAGAAAATAATTTTCAGAAAATATTCTAGCTCCATGCTTCGAGCTCTTCCAGATTTCTTCGAACTAAACCTGACTACCAGGCTGCCCGGGAAAACTAGGGCACCCAGAGTTTAAGGAAAACGAAAATAAACTCTGAGTCAATTATGGGACTGATATGAGGAACTCAAAATACATGTTTTGAAAATAAAAGGTATCTCATAAGACCACACCCATACATAAATATGGATGAGTTTTACCTTATGATAACCAAAACATTTGATATGTTAAATTATTTAATATTATTTTTAATGACATTCCTTTGAAAACATTTGCAAGTAAACTTATTAACCTTAGTCGAAATTGTTACCATTATTAAATTTTGGATATATTATGCTCTATAAACAAAACTCTTACAAGGGTCGTTCGAAAAATGGATTTCCAAATAATGGAAGATAAGGGACTATCTTCTGTATAATACATCTCTAGAGGAATGTATCGAGGATATACAAACAATCCTCTGCATTTGGACAGATCGGCCTATCCCTATTTGGCACTTATACATGGTTTGGATAGAACCGAATATGACATCACCTCGGTTGTAACCGACCTATCTGGAGCCCCATAGCATATGCCACATAATTGACATATAGAGAGTAATTTAGAAAGGTGATGACCATCTCCTAATAGTTGCAAACCACATAGCTTTACAACGTACCATGTTTAAGCCATTACCGGGTGATGTGGCCTAAGGTAGTGATTACGTTTCACATAGCACATCCCACTTGGAATGCCACATTACCATCCCATAATCACACGACTGATTTCTACAAATGTATAAATCTTGAGGTCATACGTCTCAGGAAAGGGTGTAAAGGTAAGAGAAGTTGCCTTTTCTGCCATCAAACAGATTATACGTTCATAAAGATCAATTTATGTAACTAGAAATGCAACGTCGAATAATCGTCCATACAAGTTGTCCAAGAATATGACAAATCGAAGGCGCTCTCCAACCACATCATGTCGGGAGTTACCCCTAGGATTAGTAGTGAGAAGTCCTTGCATTGAAGATCTTAAATGAAGAACTACTACCGCATAATATGATATGGAAAATCCCCCCCAGGGTCAATGACAAGCAACCCTACATTCGAACTTCCAAATCATATTCATTGCTTCACTTCGAGTACGTAAATTGGTTCAAAGTGGTCTACGGGCAGAAACTACCCATATTCAACCCCGGTTCCTTCGGAATAATCATCGATAAAATGATGTTCTGTGAATAGGGAATCATTCTTTAATAGATTAATTTATTTTTATCAAAATATCTTCTAAAGATATTCATATTTCTAAAACATTCTTTTCGGTATATAGGGAATCATTAAACCTCTCTTATCAAATCTTTTGATTTCTTTAAACCATTTTAAACTTGGAATAATTCGAAATAATTTCATTTTTCACTTAGGAAAATAATACAAATCATTTCTTTTAAATCTTAACATAAATTTCTTAATTCAGAACTCAAAATTTTAATTAAGTTAACTCAAAATTTCAAACTCATTTTAATCCTAGCCATAAGCTAATTGGGCATATGGCATGCGTCTACTATCTATTCGCTGCTTACATCATTGTTGCAAGATGATGCCCAATAAATCGCCTTTTTACTCTAATGAGGGGTAGTCCAGTAATGTTAACACTTGTATGTGAGTTATTCAGTTGATTGAGAAAGTGTTCAACGTTGATCGATTAGCGTATTTTATAAAGGCAATCGTTCACACCATGCGTAATAAAAATTCATCAAAACAATGGTGATATTCAGACCAATAGAAAAAACCAACAAGGAAAAAAGAAGAACTGTAAATAAAACTACTTAAGATTCGATTGGCAAAACAAAACTCAATGCAGCATCAAAGTGACATCAAGGAAAAATTCATAAGAGGTACTCACTGGTAAATCGAAAAGAAGTTCTCTGCAACAACCCGCCTTTTTGGACAGTTTAAATCGATGATAAACCACACACGTCAGACTCAAACCATTCAAAAGGTCAGACTGTTATGGGGTAAATAAGAAAAAACAGAGAAAGAAAGAAAACAAATACAGAATATCGCAGCGGAATAACAAAATATAATAATCAAATAAATGGTTCTTGAAACTGTTTCCAAATAACATTGATTATACTTTTATAATACAGATCAGAGTTACATACAAACAGAATAAATAATAAATAAATATAGCGGAACAACATGATGTAGTGGAATAAATATAATAAATAATAGTAATACAAAATCTTAGTCTTCATCCTCCAGAGAGCAGTCTTCGATAAACTGAAAACTCGAGTCAGAACTAAAAGATCTTATGTAAGTTAAATCAACAATAAATAAATATAAGTGTAACAGCGTCAGAGATATTTACGGGGTTTGACATCTCCTATCCATTGTCTAACGTGAGTGCAATAACTTAAGAGATGTTCAGGATTCTAATCTCCTTCGGATCCATTAAACTATCTACTATATAGTAAAATACGCTTTTATAATAGTGTCCACAGTAAAATAAAGTATTAAAATAGCGTTAAGGAGTTGCCCATATCCGTCTTAACACATTTTATATAATGCTGTAGTCTATACAGATACTGTAAACTCCACTCGCAGGTGGGCTATCAAGGAGCACTCTATAGGTATGACATAAAACAAACTCGTAGAAAGCACGATAGGGCATGTCAACATGACACTCGAGGCAATGCCAGTGTAGATATACCAGTTGCGGATCCGGACTGGTGGTAATGCATAGCAGCTACTACCTCCCACCTCGGAACACGCTCTCACAATCAAAATCGAGGGGTGGCCACCAAATCATCACAAAGTCATAATATGATATCGATGAAATGTGTCCGATTGGAGGTGCGACCTCACTTGGTCCGGTGTGGCTCTTGTTTTAGTCACATCTAAGCTGACTCATGGGAGTCAGGGTCACGTAAATAAATCATATAGAATCGTTCGCCAAACCATCCTACTTCATTTCTGGAATCTTCTCCACTTACACAGTTGTTAAAGTGGTTTTCATTATTGGCAGAGTGTATTACAATATCTGATCCCCGTCTCTTTAACAACCAAATGCTTATTTCACACCGATGGTTCTTTTACATTTCGAAAGTCAATTCATAATTGATATCAGAATATCATATTCTCAAATCATATCATTTTGAAATCACATTTACTCCCGAAATTATATCACATTTGAAATCACATCACTTTTGAATTTATATTTCCAAAATAGATTAAATCCTCGTTTAAAATGATCATATTCCTCAAATATGCCATTTAAATCCCTACTTATATTGTAACATCATTTGATCGTATTCTACTTAAAAATCAAGGATTTAAATATAAACATTTCCACTTTACACCATCTGCAATTTAGAAAATAATTTAGATAGTTATAAATAGTTTAATCAGTTTAAATAGTCTTAAATAGATATAAATTAGGTTAAATAAATTTAAAATAGATTAAATAAATTTAAAATACTTTTAATAGATTTAAAATACATTGGCTAAATTTAAAATATATTAAATAAAATTAAAATAGATTAAATAGTTTAAAATAAATTAAAAATAGTTTAAAATAAATTAAAATAGTTTAATATAGTTTAATAAAGTCTAAATGGTTTAAAATAGATTAAAATATATTAAAATAGATTAAATAAATTAATATAGATTAAGATAGATTAAATAGGTTAATTAGTTTAAAACATGTTAAATTAGATTAAAATAAATTAAATAGTTTAAATTGATTAAGTTGGTTTAAATAAGATTAACTCATTTTAATAGTTGAAAATCTAAAAATTAGAATTTACAAGAACATTTGCAGTTTATATTAGGATAATAAATTTTGAAATTAACATTATATTTAACCATTTCTTCCATTCTAACGTTTCAATAACTTAATCTCGACAAATGTTGTTTATACTTCAAATTCAACTTCAAATTTTCAATTTAAACCAATTCCAATTTCAACATTTAAAGCTTGGATTTCTGAAAATAATTCAGCTTATATAAATTAAGTTTTCTTCAAAATACATTTAACTAAATTAAAATTTTTAGGATTTAAATTCGTTTAATTTAACCAATCCGTTGTCTGTATATAATTCTCTACTCAAGTGATACGAATATTTATCATTTCAATCCGCAATTTAAAATTTTATGGATATATATCATTTCAACCCGCAAATCCAAAATTTCAATTAAATGAAAATCGCTTGGGTTTATCATTTCAACCCATAATGATTTTTCCATATTTTATATGATCGTTCGGGTATGTTTTCAACCCATAAGGAACTTGCGGTGTTATAACAATATAAACTATAACATACAGTCATCCAATATCAACAATCAAACATCCATCACAATCATCATCCAAATCAACCAATAAATATCAATAGATAACTGATTATCATTAATAGGTATTAAATTGATAATTAAATTCAATATTAAATTAAGCGATGATTAAATGTAATAAAAGTCAAATTTAACTAGAATGACTATTTAAACATACCAAACATCAACCAGTTAATTTCCAATCACATCATAATTTTAATTTAACTAGCATAAGATAATTTAGTAATTATGAGTGGATTAAAACACTCATTGTTGATTTATAGTCGATTTAAACCCAATAAAAGCCGAAAATTCCAATAGAAGAAATAGCGCATGAATCAAAGTTTATATGCAAAAGATATTCATGTTACAAGAAAATTATTAAAATAATAATTGGTACATGTTTAAATAAAAAAAAAATTAATACTTACATTTCTCTCAAGATAAGGCTTCAGGCAAAGATGGAAAAACAAACTAAGATGAGGGCAGGACATGTAGGAAAAATGAAAAGGAAAAATGAAAATAAAACGAAACTCATGTTTAATAAAAGAAAGCTTTTGAATTTGCAAGTTCGCATCAAATTGATTTGGGGAAATGAAGATTTGAAATAGAGATCTTAACATAGAAAATGAAGCGATGACAAGAAAATGAAGGAAAATTTTTAAAAACATGAACAATTTACTGATGAGATTATAACTTTAGCAAAGAATAATTTGAACTAAATGAATATGAGGTGTCAAGAGAAACAAAACGTAAAGAAGAAATAAAGTGGCAAGTTATTTAGGTGGAGGGACAAAAATGAATATCACGTTTCTAAAATGAAGCCTTTAGGAAATATAGGTTACCAAAATAAGAACAAAATATGAGGTTATGGTAGAAGGCTACAAAAACCAAAATGAAAAGAAATGAAGTGGCTGTAGAAATATGAAATGAGATGGAGAAAACAATGAACTCACAATTTTTTTATTAGAATTGGAGGTAGGACATGGTGTAGAGAGGTGAAGAAAGGTTAAATAAAAAGTATATGTATACATATAAAATGAAACTCACGTTTGAGAAGACGTAGTTTCAGGAAAAAGATGAAGAAAATAAACGAAAATGAAGAAACAACAAAAATGCCGAAAGAAATGTGGTATGTATTAAATAATGATGAAGGAATGTATGGACCAGATGTACACTACCAATGAACCTATGAAATTCAAATTTTAAACTTATATCTCCTCTTTTTTACTTCTCTTAACTTCCATAAACTCACAGTTACACCAATTTAATTTTATGTTAACACACGATAAATGAAAATAAATTCTCTACACCAATTTATGTAATAAATTAAGGAAATATACAATATTAAGAACCTTTCATTTCTCTCTTTGTGATAAATAGGTGCATAATGCACACACATCTTTATCTCCACTTATAGTTTACATTCATAAATAAAAGGTATGTTACTAATCCACATAAGGAGGCAACGGATGTAAGAGTAAATTAGAAGAGCGAAGATGGAAAGGCAAATTATGTTGCAATTAAAATCCAATTAAGTCTAAGTGAAAAGGAAATAGTCAAGTATCAATCTATTTTACCCATTTATAATCTCTTATTAACATTTAATTTAAACCTATATGAGATTTCAAACCTAAATAATCCCTTTTTTATATAATTGGATTTGAAACATAAGTTTATATTTAGGTACAAACATATATGCAGTAAACCAACACTAAAATTTGAAATGTGAACTGAATTAATTGGAAATAAATCATCCGAATTAAATTTATTCAATGTACATCTACAATTAACTTCTTCTCTCTTTTTAATTAAAAGGTTCTAATCACATTAATTGCCACTGATTTCTAAGTTAAATTTTAAAAGAGAAATGAGATGATTCAATTCCCTTTTTTAGTAATTTAGTATATTGTATTGTATACAAACCAAAAGCTATAATAAACATTTGTTTATATCTTATTACACTAATATTTTACAATTATCATCCTAATTTTTCTTTAACGTAATATTTTATTTCATTTAGTCGCAATAAATCCAATTATTAAAATTTAAATTCCAATAAATTGATCTAACTTGATGTCAATCTTTTATTCAGTCAATCATTATTCTATGGATATAGTTAACATTAGTTTATATCTTATTAGATTGGTATTCTACAATTACCATCTTTTATTTATATTAATTGCAATATTTGATTACTTTTATTGCAATTTATTTCCAATTTGATTTCAACAAGTTAAACAAATAGGTAACAAATAACAATTGTCATCTTTAGCTTAATTTAATCACATTTATAAGTTGATTTTCCACATAAATATTATAATTATTTACACAACACTGATTTTTTATCTAATTACAATTTATTGCATATTATTTCACAAATTAATACAACATTAAATTTATTTCCTCATTTACAATGTATAACCAATTATTACTCTCAATTATTAATTGGAATTACATACAAGTAGTTATCAATTAACTTGAATTAATACTATTCCATTTTATTTTAGTCGTTTTCTTATTATTAAATCTTAAATTTTCAATTTTCCTCACATTAACAAATCACAAATCTTATTAAATTAACTATTTTAATTATCGAAAATTACGGTTCGTTACACTCCTTAATGGCAAAAATTTACAATTACTCAGTAAAAAGCTAGATGGAGAAGGGTGTTTATAGGAAACAATGTCGATCTGAATCGCTTGATTAAATAGGCGGGAGACAACCAGACTGTTTAAGTTTAATCAACAACAATCAAAATAATAACTGAACCATTTCTGTAATGTCTCGAGAAAGTGATTGTTATCCCCAATCATACATAGACACATATCATCAGCATTCGATGAGTGAATGACAAGTCCGTCCTTGCTCGCAGACACAAACTTGGGGGGGGGGGATAATGCTAAATATTCTCGCAAGTAATATGGGTCGGCCCGCATCTTAGTCCGCATCTTGGCCCGTATGGTTCAACAGCCAACATATTGGCCCGCATCCTGCCTCATGTTTTGGTCTGCAATATTCCAACATCAGCATCTTGGCCAGCATGATTCTGAAGGCCAGCATGCTCAAAGCACGACCCTTATTGCAAAAATCAACTCCCTCGACGGCAGTATAAACATGATCCATACGAAACTACAATGTAATTAAAGAACAAAAAAAAATAGTGGCCCTACATGTGAATGGCCATCCACAAGCAAGCGACTCAAGTAGCATTCCCCTCTCATACTTCGATTGACCCAGATGGTGTTCTTTTCTTCATAAAGGTTCCTCACTCTTCCACCTCAACAGCTTAAATCTTCTGAAGCTCTCTTGCCTTGACATAGCTAGCTTCGGCAATAGGCGTCCAACCGTCTGTAATGCCCCTGAATTTTAATTAACATCATTCAGGATATTTAATTGGATAAATTAAATAGAATAATTTGAATAATTAGGAAGATGAGATTAATAAATTCAATGGTCGTGTCTTAATGAATGAATTAAAATAAGGCTTAACTAGATTTAGAAGGAGAAATTTTCCTAAGGGGTAAACTTGGAAATGGAGCTACATTTCTTAGTGTGTGTATATATATATATATATATATCTCTTCCTCCACTTTAATAAACTTTTACTTTCTCATTCATTACTCCTCGCCTATATTTCGGCCGGCCATTAAAAGCTTCAGAAAGAGCAATAAATTGAAGATAAAGTTAAGGAATTAAAGTTAGGAAATTTTAACCATTAAAAGATTGGTATGGCTTATACTCGATTCATGTTTGTGATTTTGGTTAGGATATAACCATTTAAACATTTGTTTGGACAAGACATAGGTGTTTTTTTAATGTCAATGGGCTAATTTTTTTTTAAAATGGTACTTTATATGTAACATATCACTGGAACAACATATCACATGTCAATAAACGTCCGAATCACGCTACACAAATTTCGAACTTATAACCTCTCGCACCAAAGCTGAATCACTTAACTATTATGACAATGGAGCTTGTCGTTAATAGGCCGATTAGCATAGTTTATTTCGGTTTTCGTTAAATTCTGAATTATATTGATCTTCGTATGCTTTGAAATTTTAATATGTTAAAATATATAATTTAAAGGATTTTTGGTTATTTTTAGGGATTTTTCCTTAGCGGTTTACTAAGGTAATTAAATTATTTATACCCAATGGCTAAACTGAAAAATGGCTTCCGAATTGGTTAAATTCAGAGAGAAATCGCTTTTGAAAATTGTTTGGGGGAGAAGAATAGTGTTTTAAGAAAAATGTTGACTATTTAGTATTTTTTTTCTATTCGAAAGTACAGGAGGAAGCCTTTTAACCAATCTGATTTAGACAAGCAAGAGAAACCATCACTTCCGTAGGCCCATAATATGCTTCCGACTATATAGCCCGCTTCACCCTTTTGACTAAGTCGAAAGGCACCTTTTTCCTTAGTCGGAAGGTAAGCATTTACCTTTCGCCTAAGTCGAAAGGTAGGAATGGTGTCAAGAGAGACGAAGGGATGGAGGCTGCTTCCTTGGCTTTCGAATGGAAATATAAATGCTTTCTTAGCTATCTATTTATGATATGAGATTATTCATACAAGACTTATTGTCTAACTCAAAGTTTGTGTTTCTCCACAAACTCTCGGGTACTTAAAATTAATTTGAATAGTCTAAGAGTGGAAGAATTTCAGGTTTTTGGACGAATAAGCTTCCGGAGACGTGCAGGAGACAGTGTTAGCTATATAGGGGCTATTTTATGTTTTTCGCTGTGATGTACTAAGAACGGTAAATTTCATATTTATTAGTTCTCTGATCATCATAAGGGGACATCTTGATATGTCGCTCTTATCATATTTTGTACACATATATGTGATTTGAACGTGGTTAGCGTCTGAGATTATATAATTAAATCTTAAATTGAAATTCATAAGAAATGAGAAATTTTGTTTTGTTGAAGTTTAAATTTATTTATATTTTGTGTTTCTGTGTTGCCAAGAGTTTCAAGATTCCGATCACTCAGAAATAGCACATATGGATGACTACATTATCCGTAGCAGTTAGTTTTGAGCCTCGGGAAGCGGAATGTTACACCATCCATGATAAAAAAGCTACGCCTGCACTGTTTCTCTAAAGCGATCATAACATAAGATATGGCATAACTAACCAAAGTGACACTCGAAAACCACTCCTTATCATTTTCTTCCACTCTGGCAAAGTGCCTCGGCACAACCACTTCCTAATTTCATGTCACATATCCTTGACCAAGGCACGCTCATTTTCAGACCACCGGTTGGCAAACATACTCCTGGGGTAGTGCGGTGCTTGCTTTCACCTATACGGAGCTTACGAGAGTTGCTTTGGTCCAACAACGGTCCGCCGGAGGTTGTATGACTCTACTTCAGGTATGGACATAGTCATTCGTTGTTGCATAGTTGAGTATTTCGTAAAACTGTAACTAAAGTTAAGTTTCACACTTGCAGCTTTGGTCATGGGCCTACCTTCCGGTTGGTCGTATTTCTATGAAGATGTAAATAATTGACAATTCAAAGTCTTATGGAGCGAGGTAAAATAGTGTTGTTAGTGTTGTTGTATCGACACTGTAAATTTGAATTTCGTATAACATGTTGCTATTACAGGTGGATTGGCCCGAAGAATACAAAAATAACCCCTAGACGCAATTTAACCTTCTACCGGAATGAGTTTAACGTCTTAGATTACAATGCAGTAACATGGAATCCGTATTCCGCAGCAGACCTTCATACACTTCCGGCTATTTGTACAATGGACAGGACGTTATGGCGGGCAAGACTTATGATTTTTTGTTTCAGAGATTTAGCATATTATCTGCCAGACAGAGTCATGAGACAGTATGGTCTTCGACAACACCTACCGTATCCTGCTCCATATTACATGCTTCCATATGGCAAAGATGAGTTCGAAACGATGATTGAGTTATGGAACAACCGTTTCATAGCTGCGGAAGACGAGTACGATGTCACTCTGACCGATGAGGAGTATCTTAGCTGGTACTGGAATATCACTCGTCGTTATGTGCTTCGAAGACGAGCGGAGGAACTCGAGCAAGAGGTGGCACCTTACACTCCACGAGCTCCGCTAGAATGGAATGTGGTACGTATTAATATTGACAACTTATGTAGTACTTATGAAACTCATATGGGTTTATGTTATACGCAGGCGGATGGTATGTATCATGTGTTGGACATTGTCGACGAGCTTGCGGAGGAGGTTCCTGAAAAGAGCAAGGCAAAATGCTTCTCTATCAAACAAATTCTGTTATCATGTTTGTCGAAGAACAAGATGTCAAGGTCCATCCCACCTCCACCTCCTCCTCCTCCTGCAGTGCCATCACTTGTCGAGGATATTGCCCCTCCCGCGTCATATGAGGACACAGCTGCAGTCCCACCGGCCCCCTCACCGAAGAGAAAGTATGGAAGAAGGAAGAAAAAAGAGGGCGAGAGTTTCGGAGCGATATCTTCTCAGCATACACAACCCGTCGGGCCATCCAAACCCGAACGGAAGGGACGCTAGAGGAGGGTAGTGAAGAGCTCTCACTGGAAGAGGAGGAATTCATGCTCAAGCCTAAAAGATCGAAGAAGAAAACTCCTAGGTAATTAAAAAATTTAAGATGAAATTTTAGATTAACCGTAGTAGACTGTGGTTTGTATTTGTTGACTGTAGTGTTTATTGATCGTTTGTGTGGTATGTTGATTGTAGTATTGACTGCTCATGGTCTGTATTTGTTCGTTTGGGTCGTTTGGTTGTTAACTAATGTAGACTAGTGTTTGTCCTTGTGATTGTAGAAGTGACTCTAGTATTCTGATGTTGGCGTGAATGTTACTGCTTTTGGACTTGTATTTGATGTTGGTAAATGTAGTCATGAGCTTAGAAAGTTGCAATGGTCAAGGATCAGAAACGACTATTACGTTGGTGTCGAATTATGGACACTGTATTTTCCATTTGCAGTTTGTATGAGCAAGCAACAGAGCGGTATTTCAAATGCCGCATGGAGCGTCATTTGAAATGCCGCTTGGGGCGTCATTTCAAATGCCGCATGGAGCGTTATTTGAAAAGCCGTCACCAACGGCATTTCAAATGACGCCTCAAGCGACATTTGAAATGCCGCTCTGTTACTTTAGATTTTATATTCCATACTTCGAACGATGCATAACATACTTCAAACAATTCACAACATACTTCAATTATCGATGCATAACATATTTCAAACGATGCATAACATAACATACTTCAATTACATTTCAATTATCCTTCAACGATGCATAACATACTTCAAACGGTGCATAACACACTTCGAACGATCGTTTCAGATATTTGTTCATCACACGGCAAGTTTCTAACATCATTACGTCACATTTAAATTGTCCTTCGACAATCTACGTGGCCACAACGCCGAATACTTGTACCCATGAACCAACAATTTGTTTCGGTATTTCAGGTTCAACTTTTCCAAACGACTAACTTCCGCTTGCATTTCTAAAGCATATTCCACCCCTCTAGGACATAGTGGTGGATTAGCCACTTAAAAAAATTGCAGCATTCAACCTGATTCGGCTGAATCTTGTGATCGTTGTATCTAGCACAGCGGTAGAAACGACGTCCAGCGTTCCTATCATTTCTGCAAATGACTACTTCGCATTCCTCTCCACAGCTGCAAACTACACATGTAGCATGGGAGCTTGAGCTTTCACGATTTTGCCGACCTAGGACACCTAAAAGACGTGCATGGAGCGATTGTTGGACTGGTCTATCAACCGTGGCTTCTCCACGTGATATTCCACTATACTCATTCAGAGGTTCTTCTTCGAATTGTGTCTCTGGTACAAAATCAACTTCAAGGTCGGCGCCGCTTGAAATCCTCTTTCCTCTATTTTGTTCGAATTCGTCGTACATTTTCATCATTGTTACGTCATCAATTTCCCAATTTTCCATTATACACCTATGAATACAACCAAAAATACATCGAAAAGACAATTGTTGAAATTGAACGAGAAAAGTATAATACTTACCTTCGGCGCGACAATGGTGAATTGAAATATAGGGAGGGGTTGTTGCAAAATATTGAAATCGGACGAGAACAGTATACCAATATGAAACCTAGAGCTTTTGCTAAAATAAATTTGGTAAAGTTATGGTGTGGGTATTGCAACGATTTTTCTTATGACCATGAACACCACATTTGTTGCACCTATTTCCTTTAGGATTTGCATCTCGTCCATTGTACCTTTAATTCTAGTTGAACGTGGGCGTCCTGGTTGTCTTTTAACGACCGGAGGTAGGACCAATTGACTGTCACTTGAACTCCAATAACGTTTATCTCGTACCTGGTGAAACTCAGGGATGTAAGCTGCCAAGTAATTCGCCGTGGAATACCATGTTGAGGCAAAGTCGTGATGGGCTCTATTTGCTCCGTTGGAAACCGTTAAGCAAGCGGCCATAACATGCATACACGGTAGGCGCTCTAAAAGAGGGATGTTGCACGTACAAGAGCAACTATTACCGTTGGTTAGTTCTTTGAACTCGTCACCAAAATAGTGTACAACTTGCCACTCAGATTGACTAAATCGAATAATTCTCGTATGCCTAGCTTCGTTATCTCTTTCAACGATCTTGGCTTCCCACTTTGGAGTTAGACGGGAAGTCAGTTTTGCCGCCGCTTCTCTTCGTTGACAAAAATAATCAACCGACCTGAAAAAGGTGCGTGCAACTAAAACTTTGACACGTAAAGAACTAGCTCCTATAAGAACACCGTTGAAACTTTCTGCACAATTGGTGGTCATGACATGAAATCGACCGCCATCATCTTTACACAACGTCCAGTTCTCCTCGTGCGCTCTCAAACTCCTTTCTATCCAATTGTGAGCCCTGATGCTTATAGTTTTTATTTCTTCACGTACTCTGATGTACTCGGCTTCTTCCGCAGCACAAGCTGCAGCATAAAATAGTCAGGTTAATCGTTTTTCTCTAACTCTGCAGCTTGAAAATTAGCTTTAAGATGTCTAGCACAAAATCTATGTTTATGTGGCAAACACCATTTCGATTTCAAGGCTGATGGTATTCCTTTCATTCGATCCGAAATGAAGGTAATTCGTCGATTGTTAACACTGTGAATGAACCGCCGCATGCAAGCAAAAAACCACCCCCAGTTATCCCCGGATTCGGACTCTACAATTGCATACGCTAAAGAGTATAGATGGTCATCCGCATCAATAGCAGTGACAATAAGTAGCGTCCCCTTATATTTCCCATACAAATGTGTCCCGTCAATACATAACAGCGGACGACAATGAACAAATCCTTCAATACAAGGTCCAAAGGCCCAAAAAGCTTGATCGAAGACTCCATAATCATCGGTCTAACGTGTCCAATACTTCCCGGGTTCGATCTAGTTATTTCAGCAAGATATTGCCTTAGACTACTATATGACTCAGCCAATCACCATAAATTCTTTCCACCGCCGTACCCAAAGCTCTCCAAGCCTTCATATAACTAATTTTCACAAACAACTGTTCTTCCATCAAAACTTGTACCATTCCGGCCGTAATGTTTTGATCGGCTTTCACAAAAGGTAATATTTTTACCGCTACAAAGTTAGACGTCGCCTGCTTATGGGTGGAGTTCCTCGTTGGATTAACACAATTGTGTTCGCTACGATATTTCCTTACAATTCACCAATTCTGCTCTAATTTTTTTGAGACAATAGCATGAATTCTCCATGGACAATTTCCATCTATATTACAAACGGCGATGTATTTGGTTTTATTTGATTTTATTGCTTTAAAAGATACGGCATGCAAAATCGACCATTCGCTCAACTGTTGTAACAACTTGGCTTTTGTCTCGAAAATCAAACCAACTTTAAATCCATTCTGAACGCTTACAGTTGAAAACATCTCATTGTTGAACCCAAGATTTGCAACGATTGACCTTGTCTTAATTTATGCGTTGCACAAATCATCATCCAAAGGAACTTCCATTTCCACCTCATCGTTGTCTTCGAAAATATTGTCTTCAACCGGAAAATCATAGTTCAAAGGTTCATTGCTCACTTGCATACTACATATCCACGACATGTCGTTCTCCACCATGTTCACTAAATCCGTACTATTTACGAGGAATTCATCATTGACATCTTCACCTTCTTCCCCGACCATCTCAGTAGCAACATCTTCATTGTTCACGTTTACGTTTACATTTACTTTCTTCAAATCAGCATTAGATTGCACAGCAATATCGTTCGTAAGGAATCTACTATTCAAACATACGTATTACTTTAAAACCATTACCGTAATTACTACCTACACAAATTTGTTTTTTATGAGACATACCTCTGACTAAGATCATATAATTCGAACGGAGTTGGATACATAAATTGAGACATATGGCATTGTGATGGTCCAGCGGGACTAGGCGGTGTTGGTCGACAAGGAAGATAACTGCATATAAGGCGAAAAAAATGTTAAGTAGCACACAACTATCAAATTAATAGGACCTAAATTTCATAAATAAATGTTTCACCTTCCGAGTAAATGTGTAAAGCTGCCTTGACTTGGATAGGGGTACTGAATGCCCTATGGATAGGTCATACACGGAGGATATCTATATAAACCTTGTTGTTGACCGTACATCGCTGTCACAGTCGGATTAATGAAATTCGAGGATGCGTTTCCGCGTCTGATACTTACTGCCTCAACCGTTCTTCGGTGCTTCTCAATAACACTGTTAACTTCTTGTTCTCGTACGGGTTCTTCTACTTACAAGCGTCTAATTTTCTCAACAAACAGCTCAATTGATTTCGATGTCGCTGAAAACATTAGCTCGACATCGTCATCATCGGCTATTTTAATGGCTTTCGATCCTGAGTCCTTCGGCCAATTACACGCTACATCTATGTTAAATTCTTCATATTTTATCTTGGTCACTTTATAGATTGATTCTTTCAGCTGCATTAAATTACAACCTTTCAACACTTTAGCTGGCTTACACGACCCCCCAACATATTTTCCATAATTAAGTTCATCAACAACCAATTCGCCATCGAAATAACATATGGTCAGTACACACTTGGGAGCCATTCTACAATTTAGTAAATTATTATCAGTTGATACCAAACAGCAAATGAAATTAAAAAAAAATTGAACTAGGGTTTCCAAAAAACATACCTGCTATAGCTAATAACTTGTTGAAGTTTAGAATTTTAGTAGATCTAAGCAAAGTTTGGAACAAGACAAACATTAAAAGGTGACTGTCCAATAAAGCAGCAGAAATAGCGGCATTTGGGATGCCGCAAACTGGCATACAGATTTGACGACTGCTATGACAAAAAGAGAATATATACTACATGGAGACAAGACATCAAAATAGGTGCATCAATTATATTATTCTTGTTTTTGAGTCTTAGATCAATTTTGTTAAGATATCTCCTCGTTTAAGTATTACCTTATATATAATCTTAATGATTTATACATATAAGCATAGAATATATATATATATACATTCAAAAAAATTCTTTAAAAAATCATATATATATATATATATATATATATATATAACGTGTAAAAAACTGTGCAAATTGCAAAGGAATCACCAGGTCAGACGACTGACCTGGTAAGTCAGTCGACCGACCTGTGAATTTCTGTGCAACATGCACAGATGCACAAGTAAACAAATAATACGTTTAAATATTCGGTCGACTGATTCAGAGGTTCAGTTGACTGAATTTCTACAGTAGCTATTTTTTTTAAAGATACGACTATTTGGGAAAAGTTACGAACCTCTACGAAAAGATTTGGATACAACACTTCAACCACAACTCTTCGTCAACAGTCGCTGCCTTCTAACATCTATAAATACATACTCTAATTTGATTTCAAATCACCGAATTTTCTTATCTTTCTAATCTAAACTCTTGAATCTACTTGCAACTATACTTTCAAATATTTTGCATTAAAACAATATTATACATTTCTATTCTTCATAGACTTCAAATATATATACTTATACTCGAGAAGAAGATTATAGGAAGGGTGTACTACAAGTGATAAATCCATGTTATTTGAACACACATAGTCAAAACAATCTTTCGTATTTGTTGAAGTCCGGTTCTGCTACTGTAACGACCTAGGATTTTGAACAATTTAAATTGAAAATATTTAATTAATTTTAAATATTTGAATGATGGTTTGACTTGAATTTCAAATTATCAGAATGAATTTAGCGATTAAATTACAAAATTTAATCTATTGAAAGTTGAATAAAAATTTGAATCTTCAATTTTAAGCCTGTTAAAAATAATTTGAAGGCTTGTAAAATTTATATTGATAATACTGAAAATAATAAAAGTGATAGAATCGAATTTAAAGATGTTTTGTTCAGTTTTAAAAATATATCATTTGAATTGAAATTAAAAATAGCATTCCGAGGCACAGTCTCGGATTTCGACGAAACCAGTTCCATTGGATCAGTAATATTGTATTATTACCGGATTTCAATTTTCGTAGTATTTAGAGTTATTGAGTGAGTGTACGATATATAAACGCGTTGAAATTTTTTTTGAGACGATTTGGATTTAAATAATATACCATTCAACTCACAGCCGAAATAGTTTCACATCAGAATTTTTAATGCTTTCTTTTCGTGGTAGCTGTAGCAAGCATGTGATACGTACCTCCCTTTTCATATCACGCTTTTCTTTTTTTATACTTCGCAGCCGATCGAAGAAAAGAAGAAGAAAGATAATGCTGACCTCGTTCCTCCTCCTTTCAATCCTCATCTTCTCTGATAATAAACAAATATAACCGGTCAAGTATTATATTTCCCCTTTCGGTTTAAAAAATCGCGAAACCCTTCTTCCTTTTCAAAATGAAATCGAAAAAAAAATGAAGGGGGTCGCTGCCTTCATTCAATTCAGTTTCATTCGAGCCCTAACCCCTAATTCATTTCTAAATCGATCGACAATTCGAAAATAACTATATGTCGCGAGGTCAGATTTTGCGATATGGAGTGGGGATTTCATCGTCGACCATGATGGGGGCATGGCGAACGAGGGTCGCAGGCGAGATTGGTAGGGGAGATCGTTCGCGAATGGCGACATGAAGGAGGATAGATCGAAGAAAATGCGATGGTCTCAGTTGCTCGTGCGTATGGAACTGAGGTGACTTCTTGAGGGAAGATGCGTGAGCGGAGTTCGCGGTGCAGGCGTCAGTTTGGGCCAGTTGATCTAGTTGAGGCGGGTGTGGTCGAGTGCTGTAGGAGTGTAGTAAGGTATGACCTTGTTTAATTTTGTTTAAATTGATTCAAATAGATTTCAATACACTAATGGGTATTTAAGTTGAAGTGAGTTCTGTTTAAAATAAAAAATATATAGTGTAGGAATTTTAAATTGGTAAAGTTTATGAAAAAAAATTAGATTTTTGAAATCCATTTATGAAAAGAGGAAATATACACATGACTATTTTGATTTAAGTATACCTTCATAGGTTAACAGGAAAAGTTATGTATATGGAAAAAACTGTGGAAGATAAATAGGAATTTTAAATGTTTAAGTAGTTATATAAAATCAAAACCAATATAGTTAATTTTTTATAAGTGTGTATATATAGTTTCAAAAGAAAGTATTTTGTTAAAAAGATAATTTGTTTAAAAAATTTAATTTTTGGGTTAGATCAAATCATTAGTAATTAAATTTAGTAAACGGAAAATTTATCGTTCAAATTTTTCGAACATTTATAAGTTGTACATATTAATTGCACAAGGTCAAAATTGTGGAGATTAATTTGTTAGCAAACTTAAATAATGATTTTTATTGCTAAAAATATTTATTTAAAGGAAAATTAGTTAAAATAAATTTATTAAAGGGCAATTGAATTGCTCAACTATTCTAATATTAATAAAACCTTATAATATTGTTACAAGGTCTTAAATCATGAAGGGATGACTGGGATGGAAATGGGATTGCAAAATTTAAGCTAAGGTGAGAGCTTCTCACTCAAAAGGGTTTGTTTAAATTTTAAATAGTTAGATTTTAAATTGTTGATTGTGTTGATTGTTTGTTTGGATAATATAGTATTATCTATTGTATTGAAATAGACCCTATACGCCGCCTATTAAGCGGATGTTATTTATTAAACCCATATACCGCGATATTCCATCTTGAAGTGGAATTGGTATTATATATGTACTTGGAGTTGATTTCCCGCATTATATAGCGGATGAGACCCTATTGCGCCGCCTATTAAGCGGATAATAATTTATAAATCCCGTATACCGCGATATCTCGTCTTGAAACGGGATTGGTATTGTGCTAATGTCTGTGGATGCAGGGAAACAGGTTGGAGGGATCCAACTGGATTCCTCAAATAGATTGAATTTGTTTTCGATGTTGTGTGTTTATAATCCCTGTGTGATTATCTTTATGATTGAAATTGTTGAAGGCTAAAATTTAGCGGAATAAAATTCTGGTATCGTTAGATACCGGAAATAAATAAAAATTGATTTTTGGAAATAAATAGTAGATTAAAATGAATGGTTTAAATTGGGATTTTTTGGAATTATTATAAACGATTTATATAAAAGATTTATAAAATTGATATTTATAAATTAAAATATTGGGATTTTAAACAAGTTTTTATAAGCATTAAAATGAATTATAAATGAATTCATAAGTGAATGAAATTTATAAATTGTGAAGTTATAAAAGGAAATGATTTCTGTAAAATAAGAGAATTATAAATAATTTACTTATAAATTGGGTTTTAGCATTTAAATGAAATATAAATAGAGTTTGTTAAGTAAGGGATTTTATAAGTTGAAGTTTTTATAAAATTATAGATGTGAATTTATAAATGTTATTTTATAAATTCGAAATCAATTGAATTCGATAGATTAAACATAGAAGTTTATTAAAGTAGATGTATCCACGATTGTGGACAGTGGATAACCTATTAAATAGAATGTGTAGAAAATGTTGAATTTGGATTAACGAAGTATATTCACGATTTTGGATAGTGAATAATATATTAAAGAAATGTTTTGGAAAAATGATATTTTTAAATAGAATTAAAACAATTAGAGATGTTTTAAATGTATTAAGTATTGAAAACGTAGATTTCAACATTCATTGTTGAAATAGGCGTTTTCAAGGAATAGAAGGAAATGGTAGACTATAACACTGTTGTCATAGTAAATGATTTCCGAAAGGAAATGTTTTATATAGTATTGGGATTTATATATCTATTTTAAATTCAAATCCCTATACTAGTGATTTTGGGTTGTCGTAACGATGTTTTACGTAGCATTCGTTTTGACCCAAATAAATGTGTTTAAGAAGGATGTTTTCCTTAAGAATGAAATATCTACTTAATTGTGATTTAAGTATATCGAATATTTTTCAAATGTTGAAAATAAATAGATTTGTGAATTACTTATTATTAAATAAGCATGGAAATGTTTTTCCAATATGAAATGAAACGTTTTTGAGAATTTATCTTTGTAAAGATAAATTGAAAATGAATATTAGAAATCGATTTGAAAATCGTATATTCATAGATATTTTTGAAATATAATTTCACTATGGAATTTATAAACAAAAGGGGAAATTTGTTTAAAAATAAACGTTGATATATTTATGATGTGTGGAAATAATATATCTTATAAAGATATTTTGAAAATAAATAACTTGGAAAATTATTTGGAATCTGATGATGTTGTGTATGCCTATTGATAGTTAAATAACCGACTATCAATTTTTACCTTTAAATAGGTATTTGTTGTGATTTGCTTGAATTTGAATGCTACACTCATTTTTAAAATAAGTGCTCACTATTCGGGTTAGCCGGGAAAGGACCTTGGGGTCGTATAACACATTTCGAATAGTGATACGTCGTTATGGATTGCATTTGATGACCGGTGTTGAAGACTGGATATTTATGAAAACGGAAGGATTATCGTCGAATGTTTCTGCATCGGCTGATCTCCGATATAGAAATTTATTACCCTTTGTGATGGGAAGTCCGATCGTAATTAATGAATACCCGGATTGCAAGGGCTTCTTTGGAAGTGCCTTCGATTCCGTTCGATCCCGGAACAGACTTGTATGGATGTGTGTATGACGTTACAATTTGAGATGTAAAGCTGATTTCTATCAAATATATTTCCGTTGGTGGCGGAGAATTTATTCTCTTAGCTTAACACCCTTAGAGGTTATATAGTTGATGGTTACTAGTGATACACTCCCAATTTGGTAATGTGGCATACGAAGTGCTATTGAGCATTTGTTTAACAAAGCGCAGCTTTTATATAAAGCGTGGCTTTGTGGACGAGACTTCGTCGGACCTCACACCCCGGAAATGGTCAAAACAGGAAGGATGCAGCAAGGTTCTAGGGAGTAGCGCCCTTAGTGTATGTCATTTCCTTCTGGATAGAGGTGGTATCATGGTATGGAGCCTAGATATTTAACTTATGTTGTGCTGCAAATTTATTTCTTTGTGGTTGTTGGAATCGAGGATCCTCGGGATGAAAGGTTGTTACAACCGGGGAATGGCATACGCGTGTCAGTAGTTACCCACTTTTGCAGAGGTAACCCGGCCTTGTGTTGGCAGAGATCCGGTTAGGTTCTCGGGGAATCTTTCCAGAGGCGTTTCCATGTGGCAATGGGAAGTTCCTTGGCCTGACCATTTGTTGGAAATCCAAAGAAACAATACGACCCTTGTACGGTTTTAGTTGTATAACCTGCCATGGAATGTGGCGGTAACCTGCTATTGAACATGGTAGCTATAGTAGGCCTACGATAATGGTCGTATGTTGGATAAGATTTATATTCTACTTTCGAAATGTTTTCTACACTATGCACTAGTAATAATATCAAATGTTCCTTTTTAATGCGTATCAAGCATCTTTGATTATCATAAGGAGAAATCTCCTCCGATTCCGTGTTTGCATTGTGTGTGTGCGCGGGAGGCCTTATGGTAGTCTCATTTTCTAAAAAGCATTGCGAATCTATTTTAAAATTACCCCGTTCTTTGTTTTAAAGATAAATAAATGTTTTAAGTTCTCACACCAGTCACATGACTGACCTGGAGTTTATTATTTTCCTTCCTAAACTCTGGGTGCCCACCAATTTCCACATGGGCAGTCTAGAGTTAAGGTAATCAGGATATTCTGGAATTCAGGAGTTGCTACAGAAATCTGGAGGCGAGCTGGATGGCGTAGCATATCACTAAGTATATATTATTATTTTCCGCTGTTGTTGTTGTAAACTCTGATAATGAATGTAATGTGATGTAATGTATAAAATGTACAGTTCTTTTGTTTTAATGATTATTCAATTATATATTATATGTTGTTCCACTGTAATTGTGAGATTCTGATATTGTTCTGTTGCTTCTTCTTTCTTTCTTCTTCTACTTCTTTCTTCTTCTTAAACCCTAAGAATTCGGTTTTCTGGCATTCGATTTCTCGGCAGTTGATACATTGGACGTATTGATGTCGGTTTTCGGAAGTCGAAGAATCGGGTCCTTACAAAGTGGTATCAGAGCATATGGTTAAGCGACTACCATGGCTCTGTTGGGTGTTACTCATTAGAGATAGAGTCAGCAGTATTCTAGAATGAGTTTGAGTGTAATAATAGATATGAGCGCGTATTTGTTAGTGAATATGAAATTGTTTTGTATTGTGTTGACTTATCGGTTGATTGTTTATAGATTCTGGTCGGTGCAATCTAGCTAACCGTGTTGATATGAGTTTCTAAACTCTTAAACAAGATAAACTGACACAGTATTGTTTTTAAAAATAGGTAAATGAAATAATTTTACCCAAAACTATTTTTGTATATAAAAGAAATGATTTTCTGTAAATTATTACAGTATATGGATGCATGGTTGTTAGGAATTGATAATATTTATTATTATCATTGAAATTGAATAAGAAATTGGAATCGTAACTCCAAAGTTAAGAAATAAATTCACATACAAATGAAATTTAAGAATGTAAATTATATGTGACTTATAATTGGAAATAGAATTCCAGAGAAGTTTTTGGAAATGCTTTTGAAAGAATTTGGAAATTTTAGAAATTAAGTTCCTTTTTGATTTGAAAATAAATTTAAAAGGTTTTTGGAAAAATGTTTTGGAAGGATAAAAGCTCTAAACTCTTTTCGGTAGCTGGAAAATGATTCCGATGGTGATCGCGACATCATCGGTGTTCATTTTCGGGTTTCCAAAAGAGGAATTGCTGCCAAATTGTTTTAAATGAAAGTTGTTTGGAAAATTTGGGTTGGTTTTGAAAATTCAAAGGATAATTTGAATTGTTTTCAATAAGGTTTTGGAAGATAGAAAAGAATCTGGAATCCTATTTAAAATATTTATGGGAATAATAAATGAGTTGATAACTTATACAATTTGAATTTTGATAGGATAAATTTAACTTAAAGGATGGAGTTAAAATAAAGTAAGTATAAGTGAATCAATTAAATGAAGTAAATTTGAAGAAAGGTCTAAGGAGGCTAAGTGAAATGATTACTTAAAGAAAATTTATTAAGTTGAAAATAAATTTAGGGTAATTAAAATAAATTGGAATTGAGTATTGAATTATGGAAGTAAATTGTGAATGAATAAACAAATTTGCAATTGCAAGCAAATAGAAAAAAGAGATTGAATGTTGAAATTCATTTCGAATTTGTAAGCAATAGAATTGAATTGAATAATTATAAATGAAAGATGAATAAAAATTCATATGGAATTTGAAATCCAGTTTAAATATAAGTGGTTATAAACCAAAATAGTGAATTGAAAATAAATTTTGGGAATGAACAAAAGAATAAAAACTGGAGTTGAAACTGAATGTTGAAAGCAAATTTGAATAGAATAGGAATTTGTAATGAATTAGTAATTGGAACTAATTTAAAATAGTGCAGTTGTGAATGAAAGATAGTTGATGAAATTCAATATTCAGAAGTTTAAATCCAAATTAAATTGAAATGGAATTGAATTCAAATGAAATTGAAATGTAAAATTGAATGAAAATGAATATGTAACTTCAATAGTGAAGTAAAAATGTATAAGAAGCATACATTGAAAATTTTGTAATAAAATGTGCAAAATGATATTTGAATATTGTAATTGGATATTATGGCTAGCAGGATACACAGGTGTATTAAAGGAAATAGAATTGAAAATTTTATTTTGAAGATAAATTTGAATTGCTCGACAAAAAGGTATGTATTTGAATTTCAATATGAAATTTGATGATTTTCTTGTCCAGTCGCTTGGCTTTTTCTTTTCTTTTTGAAATTAGGGGCCCAATGTGGCATTTTGTAGTTGTACCGAGCTGGCCACGCAAAGGAGACGCTGGCGAAATTTTTCGAAAATTTAGGTTGTTAGAAAAAAAAATTGAGAAAATTTTGAAAGTTTGAAATTTGAATTTAAATTGTTAGGAAAACAATGTTGTTTGGAACTTATAATTGAAGTTGGAAAGCTAGTTGAGATGATGATGGATCTTTAATAAAAAGATTTGTTTTGTTAAGTTGATAAAACTATTTGGATTGTCAAAAATAATAAACGGGTTAAGAATCGTTCTTCCTAACTTGAAATTTCGGGACGAAATTCTTTTAAGGGGGGAAGGTTGTAACGAACCAGGATTTTGAACAATTTAAATTGAAAATATTTAATTAATTTTAAATATTTGAATGATGGTTTGACTTGAATTTCAAATTATCAGAAAGAATTTAGCGATTAAATTATAAAATTTAATCTATTGAAAGTTGAATAAAAATTTGAATCTTCAATTTTAAGCCTGTTAAAAATAATTTGAAGGCTTGTAAAATTTCTATTGATAATACTGAAAATAATAAAAGTGATAGAATCGAATTTAAAGATGTTTGTTCAGTTTTAATAATATATCATTTGAATTGAAATTAAAAATAGCCTTCCGAGGCACAGTCTCGGATTTCGACGAAACCAGTTCTATTGGATCCGTAATATTGTATTATTACCGGATTTCAATTTTCGTAGTATTTGGAGTTGTTGAGTGAGCGTACGATATATAACGCGGTTGAAATTTTTTTTGAGACGATTTGGATTTAAATAATATACCATTCAACTCACAGTCGAAATAGTTTCACATCAGAATTTTTAAAGCTTTCTTTTCGTGGTAGCTGTGGCAAGCATGTGATACGTACCTCCCTTTCATATCACGCTTTTCTTTTTTTATACTTCGCAGCCGAACAAAGGAAAGAAGAAGAAAGATAATGCCGACCTCGTTCCTCCTCCTTTCAATCCTCATTTTCTCTGATAATAAACAAATATAACCGGTCAAGTATCATATTTCCCCTTTCAGTTTAAAAAATCGCGAAATCCTTCATCCTTTTCGAAATGAAATCGAAAAAAAACAAATAAAGGGGGTCGCTAACTTCATTCAATTCAGTTCCATTCGAGCCCTAACCCCTAATTCATTTCTAAATCGATCGACAATTCGAAAATAATTATATGTCGCGAGGTCAGGTTTCGCGATATGGAGTGGGGATTTCATCGTCGACCACGATGGGGGCATAGCGAACGAGGGTCGCAAGCGAGATTGGTGGGGGAGATCGTTCGCGAATGGCGACATGGAGGAGAGTAGATCGAAGAAAACGTGATGGTCTCAGTTGCGCGTGCGTATGGAACTGAGGCGGCTTCTTGAGGGAAGATGCGCGAGCGGAGTTCGCGGTGCAGGCGTCAGATTGGTCCAGTTGATCAAGGTGAGGCGGGTGTGGTCGAGTGTTGTAGGAGTGTAGTAAGGTATCGACCTTGTTTAATTTTGTTTAAATTGATTCAAATAGATTTCTATACACTTATGGGTATTTAAGTTGCAGTGAGTTCTGTTTAAAATAAAAAAATATAGTATAGGAATTTTAAATTGGTAAAGTTTATGAAAAGCATTAGATTTTTGAAATCCATTTAAGAAAAGAGGAAATATACACATGTCTATTTTGATTTAACTATACCTTCATAGGTTAATAGGAAAAGTTATGTTTATGGAAAAGACTGTGGAAGATAAATAGGAATTTTAAATGTTTAAGTAGTTATATAAAATCAAAACCAATATAGTTATTTTTTTATAAGTGTGTATATACAGTTTCAAAAGAAAGTATTTTGTCAAAAAGATAATTTGTTTAAACAAATTTAAATTTTGGGTTAGATCAAATCATTAGTAATTAAATTTAGTAAATGGAAAATTTATCGCTCAATTTTTTCGAACATTTATAAGTTGTACAAATTAATTGTACGAGGTCAAAATTGTGGAGATTAATTTGTTAACAAACTTAAATAATGATTTTTGTTGCTAAAAATATTTATTTAAAGGAAAATTAGTTAAAATAAATTTATTAAAGGGCAATTGAATTGCTCGACTATTCTAATATTAATAAAACCTTATAATATTGTTACAAGGTCTTAAATCATGAAGGGATGACTGGGATGGAAATGGGATTGCAAAATTTAAGCTAAGGTGAGAGCTTCTCACTCGAAAGGGTTTGTTTAAATTTTAAATAGTTAGATTTAAAATTGTTGATTGTGTTGATTGTTTATTTGGATAATATAGTATTATCTATTGTATTGAAATAGACCATATACACCGCCTATTAAGCGGATGTTATTTATTAAACCCATATACCGTGATATTCCACCTTGAAGTGGAATTGGTATTATATATGTACTTGGAGTTGATTTCCCGCATTATATAGCGGATGAGACCTTATTGTGCCGCCTATTAAGCGGATAATAATTTATAAATCCCATATACCGCGATATCCCGTCTTGAAACGGGATTGGTATTGTGCTAATGTCTGTGGATGTAGGGAAACAGGTTGGAGGGATCCAACTGGATTCCTTAAATAGATTGAATTTGTTTTCGATGTCGTGTGTTTATAATCCCTGTGTGATTATCTTTATGATTGAAATTGTTGAAGGCTAAAATTTAGCCGAATAAAATTGTGGTATCGTTATATACCGGAAATAAATAAAAATTGATTTTTGGAAATAAATAGTAGATTAAAATGAATGGTTTAAATTGGGATTTTTGGAATTATTATAAACGATTTATATAAAAGATTTATAAAATTGATATTTATAAATTAAAATATTGGGATTTTAAACAAGTTTTTATAAGCGTCAAAATGAATTATAAATAAATTCATAAGTGAATGAAATTTATAAATTGTGAAGTTATAAAAGGAAATGATTTTTGTAAAATAAGAGAATTATAAATAATTTACTTATAAATTGGGTTTTAGCATTAAAATGAAATATAAATAGAATTTGTTAAGTAAGGGATTTTATAAGTTGAAGTTTTTATAAAATTATAGATGTGAATTTATAAACGTTATTTTATAAATCCGAAATCAATTGAGTTCGATAGATTAAACATAGAAGTTTATTAAAGGAGATGTGTCCACGATTTTGGACAGTGGATAACCTTTTAAATAGAATGTGTAGAAAATGTTGAATTTGGATTAACGAAGTATATTCACGATTTTGGATAGTGAATAATATATTAAAGAAATGTTTTGGGAAAATGACATTTGAAACGGAATTAAAACGATTAGAGATGTTTTAAATGTATTAAGTATTGAAAACATAGATTTCAACATTCATTGTTGAAATAGGCGTTTTCAAGGAATAGAAGGAAATGGTAGACTATAACACTGTTGTTATAGTAAATGATTTCCGAAAGAAAATGTTTTATATAGTATTAGGATTTATATATCGATTTTAATTTCGAATCCCTATACTAGTGATTTGGGTTGTCGTAACGATGTTTTACGCGGCATTCGTTTTGACCCAAATAAATGTGTTTAAGAAGGATGTTTTCCTTAAGAATGAAATATCTACTTATTTGTGATTTAAGTATATCGAATATTTTTCAAATGTTGAAAATAAATAGATTTGTGAATTACTTATTATTAAATAAGTATGGAAATGTTTTCCAATATGAAATGAAACGTTTTTGAGAATTTATCTTTGTAAAGATAAATTGAAAATGAATATTAGAAATCGATTTGAAAATCGTATATTCATAGATATTTTTGAAATATAATTTCACTATGGAATTTATAAACAAAAGGGGGAATTTGTTTAAAAATAAACGTTGATATATTTATGAAGTGTGGAAATAATATATCTTATAAAGATACTTTGAAAATAAATTATTTGGAAAATTATTTGGAATCTGATGATGTTGTGTATGCCTATTGATAGTTAAATAACCGACTACCAATATTTACCTTTAAATAGGTATTTGTTGTGATTTGCTTGAATTTGAATGATACACTCATTTTTAAAATAAGCGCTCACTATTCGGGTTAGCCGGGAAAGGACCTTGGGGTCGTATAACCCATTCTGAATAGTGATACGTCGTTATGGATTGCATTTGATGACCGGTGTTGAAGACCGGATATTTATGAAAACGGAAGGATTGCCGTTGAATGTTTTTGCATCGGCTGATCTCCGATATAGAAATTTATTACCCTTTGTGATGGGAAGCCCGATCGTAATTAGTGAATATCCGGATTGCAAAGGCTTCTTTGGAAGTGCCTTCGGTTCCGTTCGATCCCGGAACGGACTTGTATGGATGTGTGTCTGACGTTACAATTTGAGATGTAAAGCTGATTTCTATCAAATATATTTCCATTGGTGGCGGAGAATTTATTCTCTTAGCTTAACACCCTTAGAGGTTATATAGTTGATGGTAATGTGGCATACAAAGTGCTGTTGAGCATTTGTTGAACAAAGCGCGGCTTTTATATAAAGCGTGGCTTTGTTGACGAGACTTCGTCGGACCTCACACCCCGGAAATGGTCAAAACAGGAAGGATGCATCAAGGTTCTAGGGAGTAGTGCCCCTTAGTGTATGTCATTTCCTTCTGGATAGAGATGGTATCAAGGTATGGAGCCCAGATATTTAACCGATGTTGTGCTGCAAATTTATTTCTTTGTGGTTGTTGGAATCGAGGATCCTCGGGATGAAAGGTTTTACAACCGGGGAATGGCATACGCGTGTCAGTAGTTACCCACTTTTGCAGAGGTAACCCGGTCTTGTGTTGGCAGAGATCCGGTTAGGTTCTCGGGGCGTCTTTCCAGAGGCGTTTCCATGTGGCAATGGGAAGTTCCTTGGCCTGACCATTTGTTGGAAATCCAAAGAAACAATACGATCCTTGTACGGTTTTAGTTGTATAACCTGCCATGGAATGTGGCGGTAACCTGCGATTGAACATGGTAGCTATAGTAGGCGTACGATAATGGTCGTATGTTGGCTAAGATTTATATTCTACTTTCGAAATGTTTTCTACAATACGCACAAGTAACAATATCAAATGTTTCTTTTTAATGTGTATCAAGCATTTTGACTATCATAAGGAGAAATCTCCTCCGTTTCTGCGTTTGCATTGTGTGTGTGCGGGAGGCCTTATGCTAGTCTTATTTTCTAAAAAGCATTGCGAATCTATTTTAAAATTATCATGTTCTTTGTTTTAAAGATAAATAACTGTTTTAAGTCTCACTCCAGTCACATGACTGACCTGGAGTTCCTTGTTTCCCTTCCTAAACTCTGGGTGCCCACCAATTTCCATACGGGCAGTCTAGAGTTAAGGTTATCAGGATATTCTGGAATTCAGGAGTTGCTACAGAAATCTGGAGGCGAGCTGGATGGCGTAGCATATTACTAAGTATATAGTTTTTTTTTTCCGCTGTTGTTGTTGTAAACTCTGGTAATGAATGTAATGTGATGTAATGTATAAAATGTACAGTTCTTTTGTTTTAATGATTATTCATTTATATATTATATGTTGTTCCACTGCGATTGTGAGATTTTGATATTGTTCTATTGCTTCTTCTTTCTTTCTTTCTTCTTCTACTTCTTCCTTCTTCTTAAACCCTAAGAATTCGGTTTTCCGGCATTCGATTTCTCGGCAGTTGATACAGTGGACGTATTGATGTCGGTTTTCAAAAGTCGAAGAATCGGGTCCTTACTCTGCTGCTCAGGCGTGTGATGTCCTCTTCGGCTGCTGAGGCGAAATCATGTTCTGCTGCTCGGGTCCTTGTTCGGCTGCTCAAGGGTTGTATAGACCTGTTCCTCCGGGTTAAGTGAGGGTTATTATTTTAGTGAAATTCGAAAAGGAGTCTTGGACTGGACATAAGACGAAGCTCCGAACTAGTATAAAAATCTAGTGTTATTTTTATTATACTGCTTTTATATTCAGCACTATTTACTGTATTGCTATCATCACTATACTCCGTATTATCATATATCTATATCACACGATCCATATCACACTTTTATTTAGTATCAGAGCAAGGTCATCATATAACCGTAATATAGTTATCTATAATCTAATAATATGGAAACTAATACTAGCACTAGCATTAACACTAGCTTCATTGAAGGACAATCCACTACACGTCCACCACTACCTAATGGTATGAATTATAACTATTAGGACACACGAATGAGAATATATATGTAAGCAAATGGTTTTGATTCATGGAATATAACTTAGATAGAATATATTATTCCTATGAAAGAGTATTCTACTTGATCAAATACACAGAAACTAGATGCCACAGCAAATGCAAAAGCCATGAATATGTTATTTTGTGCCTTAGATAAAAATGAGTTTAACAGTGTTAGCATGTGCAATATTGCATATGAAATATGACGTACACTCAAAGTTACACACGAAGGAACTAATAAGGTCAAACAAAGCAAAATATACATGCTCAAAAGTCTGTTTCAAAACTTTAGAATGAAAGGAAATGAATCTATAAATGATATGTATTCAAGATTTCAGCATATCTACCATTCATTTGTAGGACAAGGAGAAAAATATTCAGATTTTGATATTTTATTCAAAATCCTTAACTCTTTAACGGAAGAATGGGAAAAAAAATTCTTGCTATTGAAGAAGCGAAGGATATTTTTAAAATAACTCCGGAAGAGTTAAGAGAAAATCTAATGTCCTATGAAGCGAATTTGCAGGCTAAACAAGTTCAAGTTCAAGATAAAACGAATATAGTATTCTATGCAGAACAAGAAGAATTAGATTTAGACAAAGACGATCTAGCCTTTATTGCCAAAAACTTCAAGAAATTCTTGAAGTATAGAAAAGAAAACAGAAACAATATCAAGAGAGGTTCAAACATCAATAAACCACCATCCTCATCAGTTTTGGAGTGCTTTAACTGTCACAAAAAGGGGCATATATAGAAAGACTGTCCGGATCAAAAGAAAGAATATCGCAATAAAAGAAAGACAAAATTAGAAGAAAAGCTATCTCAGTTACATGGGATGATTCAGATTTTTCTTCTTCTTCTGAAAGTGAGAGTGACATCGATAATGAACAAGCCCACATATGCGTTATGGCCAAAGATAATGAGGTTAGTGATTTAACTTTTGATGATATGATAGAGATAAACTCAGAATTGTTAGATACTTTAAAAAGTCTCAAAAGAAAATATAAAGAAGCTGTTGAAAATCAAAACAAGGTAGATTTCGAAAGAGATATGCTTAAAGACGAGAAGAAAATATTGGAAGAAGAACTTGAAAAAACTCAAGAACCGCTTTCAAATGTTAATTCTCAACTGATTTTATTGAGTCAAGAAATTGAGACTCAAAAAGAAAAGAATGATATTCTTGTTTCTGAAAATTATGATTTAAAAACAAATATTAAAACGATAGAACTAGAAAATTCAAGTCTAAAGACCAAACTAGATGGAATCACTAAAAACATTTCAAATTTCAATAAAGGATGAGAAAATTTATCTAGAATTATTAAAAATTCACAACCTATTAATAATAAAAATGGTTTAGGTTATAAAAAGAAAGTCAAGAATTCATAATCTAGTAATGTTAATTATAATAAAACACTCATATCTTCAACAGGACGAGTTTCAAAAACTATCAATATATGGGTCCCTAAAACTAATAACAAGTTAATAAGGAATAAGTATATTAGATCATTCATGGAAAAAATTCATAATAATAAGAATTATATCTATGAAAGGGATACTAAACCCACTTGAGTTTGGTTTCCTAAGATCTAACTCTTAGGGTCCTATTAAAAGGTGGGTACTAATGTTATCTCATATTTTTTGCAGGTCCCACTTAAAAAGAGAAGAAAATGGATATTCGATGGTGGTTGCTCAAAACACATGACATGAGATAAAGATATGCTGACAAACATTACATACTGAGACGGAGGTTCCGTCACTTTTGGAGATGATTCCAAGGGCTATATCATCGGCAAAGACGATTAAGCAATTACGGTACATCTAATTTACCTTTTATTACAAACGTTTTATTGGTTAAAAATCTAAAACGTAATCTATTAAGTATAAGTCAATTATGCGGTAAAGGTTTTAAAATATCCTTCTCTGAAAATAAATGTAGTATCTTTGGTCAAAATCAAAATATTATTTTCGAAGAAAATAGAGATAAAAACATTTACGTTTTGAATACGAAAGTTAATCATAATTCAGATATGTGTTTAATAGCCAAAGAAAATGATCCCTGGATATGGCACAAACGATTCTGCATTTCAAAACTATAAACAAAATTTCTACAAATAATCTCGTAGAAGGATTACCAAAGATGAGCTTTAAAATTAATAATATATGTGACACATGTCAATTAGGAAAATTAACTAAATCTTCGTTTAAATCTAAGAAAGTCATTTCGACATTACAACCACTTGAATTACTTCATATGGATTTATTTAGACCTATCGAAGTTCAATCCATAAATTACAATAAAAAAGTATTTGTAACAGTTGATGATTTTTCTATATATACATGGACAATCTTTATGAAAAATAAAAGCGATACTTTTGAAAATTTCAAAACATTTGCTAAAAGAATTCAAAATTTAAAAGGTACTAAAATTAAAAATATCAGACGTGATCACGGAGGTGAGTTCGAAAATGAACTATTTGACAATTATTGTAAAAAGAAAGGAATATTTCATAACTTTTCGTTTCATAAAACTCCACAACAAAATGGAGTCGTAGAACGAAAGAATTAAACTCTGTAAGAATGTGCAAGAACCTTACTAAACGAAAGCATATTACCAAAACAATTTTGGGCAGAAGCTGTTGCAACTGCCTGTTATGTATGAATGTTCGGTTTCTTCATATCATATATATCAATGCTTCTTACTTTTATTCTGTATTCCTTTTTATCGATGACAAATGGGAGAAATATTATGACCAACATTTAGAATGCAGGATATACATCGTCAAAGATTCAGGGGGGTAAGTATTTATATTATATATATACAGTCAAAATCTATATCTTTTTACATGTTGTCATTAATCAAAAAGGGGAAGAAGGTTGAGACTTGGTTTTGATTCATGACACAAAGCTATCACTACGACATACAGATTTGTCGACTGCCACAACAAAAATAGAACATATACAATATAGAGACCAAGACATCAAAATCGGTGCATCAATTATATTATTCTTTTTTTGAGTCTTAGATTAATTTTGTTAAGATCTCTCCTCGTTTAACGTATATATCATCTTATATATAATGATTTATACATATAATCATAGAATATATATATATATACATTCAAAGTTTTTCTTTAAAAAAATCATTTATAATATATATATATATATATATAACGTGTGAAAAACTGTGCAATTTGCACAGAAATCATCAGGTCAGTCGACTGGCCTTGCAGGTCAGTCGACTGACCTGCAAATTTCTATGCAACATGCACAGATGCACAAATAAACAAATAAAACGTTTGAATATTCAGTCGACTGATCCAGAGGTTCAGTTGACTAAATTTCTACAACAGATATTTTTTGAAAAGACACGACTATTTGTGAAGAGTTGCGAACCTCTACGAAAAGATTTGGATGCAACACTTCAACCACAACGCTTCGTCAACAGTCACCGCCTTCTAACATCTATAAATACATACTCTAACTTGATTCCAAATCACCGAATTTTCTTATCTTTCTAATCTAACACTCTTGAATCTACTTGCAACTATACTTTCAAATATTCTGCATTAAAACAATATTATACCTTTCTATTCTTCATAAACTTCAAATATATATATTTATACTTGAAGTGAAGATTATAGAAATGGTGTACTACAAGTGACAAATCCGTGTTATTAGAAAACACGAAGTCAAAACAATATTTTGTATTTGTTGAAGTCCTGTTCTGCTGCTCAGGCGTGTGAAGTCCTCTTCGGCGGTTAAGGCAAAATCATGTTCTGCTACTCAGGTTCTTGTTCGGCTGCTCAAGGGTTGTATAGACCTGTTCCTCCAGGTTAAGTGAGAATTGTAATTTTAGTGAAATTCCAGAAGGAGTCTGGAACTAAACGTAGGACGGAGCTCCGAACCAGTATAAAAATCTTTGGTGTTATTTTTATTATACTGCTTTTATATTCCGTGCTATTTACTGTATTACTATCATCACTATACTCTGTATTATCATATATCCATATTACACGATCCATAGCACACTTTTCGTCATATGTGATGATTTGTCTATATATGGACGATATGCTAATCTTTGGTTCCAACATTAAAGTTATAGAGACGATAAAGAAAATGTTAATCAACAATTTCGATATAAAAGATTTAGGAGTTGCAAATGTTATTATGGAAATTAAAATAATAGAAAAATATAATTGAATTAGATTAAATCAGTCACGCTGTAGAAGATGTGATTGGAAAATTCCAAAATTATGGAATCAAAGGGGTAAGAACACCTTTTAATCCATCGGAAGTACTGCACAAAAACACTAATGAGAGTGTAATGCAAGTGAAATACTCTTGTGTAATAGGATGTTTAATATATCTTATAAATTGCATAAGATCAAATATTGTGTATGCAGTAAGTCGACTAAACAGACATACAAGTTACCTAGGCAAGGAAACATGAAAGCGCTAATGAGAGTGTTGAGATATTTAAAGCATACCATAAAATTTTCGTTACATTATGCAATGTATTCTGCCGTCTTAGAAGGATATGGTGACACAAACTGGATTTCGGATTCAGACGAATCTAAATCAACAAGTGGTTATGTCTTTACCCTCGCCAGAGCAGCAGTGTCATGGAAATCTACTAAACAAACATGAATAACTCGATCCACTATGGAATCTAAGTTCACCGCATTAGATAAAGCATTTGAAAAAACATAACAACTTCGTCAATTTTTAGAGGATATTCCATTTTGATCCAAACCTTTAACGATTATATGTGTTCATTGCGATAATCTATCAGCACTAAGTAAAGCACAAAACTGTATATAATGAAAAATCATGACACATTCGTCGACATCGTAACACAATTAGGCAGTTACTCCCAAATGGTACTATTTCCATTGATTATATATGAACTAATGATAACCTAACGGATCCATTTACTAAATATTTATCAAGAGAAAAAATTGACTGCACACTGAGGGTAATGAGTTTAAATGGCTAAATCAAAAAGAGTTACCTCATATGAAAACATATCCTAGCGACCGAAGATCCCATGGACTAGGATCAACAGGCAAATCAGTTCCGAGTAATTCAAGAAGTTATGCATTTGTCCGAACTTAGTCCTACTCCATTCCTCTGGTGCACAATAAAATGCGTACCTGCAGAAGTATTAAAAAGGTTAATTTGTGTTTTTAATAACGTCCGTATCTTGAAAACGTCAAGTGGAGTATAAGTAGGATACTCTTTATGGAAGTGTGAGCTGAGTCGGTTCCATGAGAATTTTAAGGCTTAAATTCTCTTAAATTCTCTTACGCACATGTGGTTTTTATTTTTCATAAAATTTTGATTTTTGAAGAAAAGCTATGTGTTGAAAATAAATTAATTTTAGAGAATTAGAAGGTTAATTTGTTAAAAATATAAATTGTAGAAATTTACTTTAACGTATCTTTAAAGAATTAAGCATAAACTTGAAAATAGTTATAATCAATGAGAGATTATCAAATTTCTATACAATACAGTTATTTAATAGATGTACACTCTACTCTTAGTGCGTGTTTTGGGAACCATGTAGCAGGGAACTCTGTACATTCTCCACATGAATCATGATAATTTCATGAGAAACAATAAAATTTCTGAAATTCTATATCATGATTATCACCAAAGTATGTTCAAAAAAATGTGCATGTCATGAAACCATATTTTAGTTCATATGCATTTCTTATTGTTTTTCAACGATGGAAAACTATAAAATATGCACTAAAATCCAAACCAAGTGCAAAATGTTTACATAGACTTAAAATGATCGGGAACAAAAAAAAATAAGCTAAGTTTGAAGTATTTAAATTGTTAAATAATATCAATATAATCGAAAGCAATAAATGAAAATAATAAATAACAAGTGGAAAAGTTGTAAATTATTTTAGACAAGGGTATTATTGGGAATATGCTACAAAAAGCAATCAGCATTTCAAAAAAGCGAAAAATATGGCTGAATCATTTCAGTGAATGGAAGTGATCAATCAAAGTCACTTTTCTAAAACAAATAGTTTGTATACTGCTGATCACTTATTCAATCGGCATTCAAACTTTTTTCACCCAATCAAACGAAGTCGCAATTTCTTATGTAAAACCTGAAGTTCAATAGTTTTTTTTATTGAACCTAAGTTTTGGTTTGGTTTTATTTCGGTCGCTACTAAACCGAAACGAAACAACTAGAATCTCGGTGTTTCGGTCGAAACCACAAACTTTAATATCGAGTTTGAATTTCAAATTCAAAAGGTGAAAAGGTACACATAAAAATAAAGCAAGAATCGGGATTCTTAGTTGAGAAAACATTGCATCAAAATTATTCGAAGCTGTCAATTTTAAAATGGATGGTGGATATTTGATTTTTTATAATTTATAATTAGTTAAATCAATTGGTTCAATCCCATAATGATTTTAGAATAATATCAGTACTCATTTTGATAAGTTTTATCTTATATGAATAAGACCTGATTAAGCTTATTGTTTTATAGTTGATGATTCATGTTATCTTTGATTGGATGGTGCCATAGTTATGAAAGATGCGCTACAGCGGATGCCATAGCACAAGGTGCGGCGTTTGCACCTTTCTTTCACATGGCGCGACGCACATGAAAATGCACGGCGAATGGAGCTTACGGCAAATAGCGTAGGCTGCAAAACAGTGTGCCTTTTTGTAATTTTATTATTATTTTTACTTCTTTTTTATTTATTTTATAATTTTCACAATCCAAACTAATCTCCAACAATAGAAGAATGTATTATATAATTTTTTATACAGTGATACGATTATACTTCGAACTAATCTTCTAAAAATTTGGAACGATGGATAATTGGTATCAAGACTTGCAATTTCAAACCAAACCGATCCAAACATGACTTGAATCCGAAGGATCCTAGATCATGTCTAGTTGATGAAAAATAACATGAAGAACTGATTCGACTCGAAAGATTAGACAAAGAGCAAGAAAGTATACATATTTTTAGTATTTACCCAATTGGAGCCAAACCGATCCGATCCAATCCAATCCGAATCAAACCTCGGGTCATGTTAAAGATTTAAAATATACTGGTTAGACTCGACAAAACCCAACTTAAAAAAATCGAGACATGCGGAGTGGGGTCCGATACTACCCGGTGGATCTAATTACCATCGTTGCGCAGAACAAATAATCTCGTCGCATTCTCCAAATTAATTTTAAATGAACTTCGAACTATTTGTTCTAATTACCGTTGCACTGAACAAATAGTCCCGAATGGATGTTTTTTAGTCTTCAATGAACTTCGAACTGTCTGTCCCTATGATGGTTGCCGAATGAATTTTTAATCGACATGAGACAGACAAGGAATCTTATAAATCCAATAATGCAGATATTGACCTAGAAAATATGATAGCTGAATCAAATTTAGATTTCTAGTCGATCGGTAATATATACTATTATCTTAGGTTTTAGTTTTAAAGACTATACTTGAAATTCTATGCTTATGACATTATATTTGATTATAATTTTTGCAAACTGTCAAAAAATCTTTATAACATATGTTAAATATGAATTACAATGGACTTTTTAAATTAATTATTATATATATTAAATTTATAAAAAATTTCAAAACATGCACAATAAATTAAAAAACACGCGTCGTACGCCATGCGCCATTAATAACCATGGATGGTGTTTTGGGTGTGTATAAAATCAAATGGATGATAGCATTATTAAGCTTAAAATATGTCACCAAGCTCTATACATCTTCATATTGGATTCTACATTGAAAGTTTCATCTAGCAAGCTATTCATTTTGACACTTAAAAATCAATTTGGTTACTTCAAACAGATTTCCACTATATATTAAAGTCAAGTGCATTATTATACCGTAAATTACAGAGATTGGTTGATATTATAATGGAGAAACAATCTCCCAGGCTATTGATGAGTGAGAGTATATCCATATTCATATTCATTCTTAGATGCTCCCTCTACCTAACCAATCGATATAAACATGTTTTGTATAAATAACATCTTTAATCAACGCTAATTGTAAGAATATATATTTTGCTCTAATGGGGAACAAACAATACATAGTGATCTTGTTTGATGTTGGTTATTTCATCATATAGCTTTCATCCACTTTGATTTTAATAGAGTAAGGGCTACCCTGTTTGAATAATGGCCAATTACAATTTCGTACCGCAACCCTTATAGCTCAGTGGTAGAGCGCCAGTCTTGTAAACTGGAGGTCCATAGTTCAATCCGGCGTGAGGGCAAAAATCTTCTCTTTACTACTCTTCTCAATTCTTAACTGACCAAAAAGGCAGTATAACGAGAATGTTGCGGCTGGTGGTCCCTCTCAAATAGATGATATTTTTTTGCGCCGAATTGAAGAAATGAATTGGAATAGGGTTTCCGTCAAAGAAAGAAGAAGGTATTTTTACATAAACGCCCACCGTTTGCTTCTGTGATTTTATATTCTGGGGTTTTGAAGAAAAAATAGGCGACAGAGCCTGCATTCTTCTGTTTCTGCCATGACTGTAACCTGGGGCAACTACAGCCTTTACTTGAGGGATCAAAATTTGAGTGTGTTAGTTTCAATATACATTTTGAGGAAAATTTGCTTTCTATCTACTTAATTAATAAAATAATAAATAGCGCTTTTGTATGAATTGTTTTACAGGAGTCGTCTGCTCCTTCTAAACATTGAGCTTTTGATAAAAACGAAAACATTTTTACAGTTATAATATATGTAAATATAAAAGTGAATATGCTTTTGTGTTTTTCTATTTACTTTCACAATATGCGATATGTTCCATCTCATGCTCCAACACTTATATATAAAGGAGCCTATGTAATTGAATCAATCAATCTTCTATAACTGATATCAGTATGAATAACATTTTCTTCTCTTTTCTAATGGCTTCTTATCTTCTTTTTAGTTTATAACACGTTATCAGCACGATCTCTAAATAAAAGAAAAATTTCAGATCTCATTATAAATCTTCAAAGCGGTAAGCTATTTCTGATCTGATTAATCAAATCTTTCGGATCTCATTCTATTAATTTATTTCTTTTAGATCTCATTATATCATTGATCTAATTATTTAGATTTGATTCTATTTGTACATCTTATTTTTTGTCCCTGTATTTTAGATCTCGTTTTGTTGCAGATCTTATATATTTTTTTCTTCTAATTTTTCAGATCTCTTGTGGATCTTAATATCATGTTCAAATAATATTTTTTTTATATCTATAGATTTTAATCATCGGATCTCTTATTAACTTTTATTAATGTATATCCTTTTTGTGATAATTTTGAATTTGATCTGAAACTAAAATTGTTCTCTCTGATGGCTTCTGATTTCTTTATTTTATAACACTTACTTCTATTTTTTTGTTTTCTTAGAAATAAGTTAATATTATTCAATTTTTTCACAAGTAAGAAGACAAACTAATCAATGTATCTAACCCGTTCCTGTCCGTTCCAGGCCGACTGAGTATAAGTCAGCTCGCAAAACAACCACGGCTTAATCGTCTAAGTTTTTATGTATGATGATAATCTGAATCTAACCCTGACCCGTGTCAGATCTTCTACTCAACTGCAGGTCTAAGCCTTCTGTTGATGGAGCCCCCATGCCCAGCAACCGTAGGATCAGCTCATCAGTCAAGACAAGGCGCAAGCCTAGCTCGATCCATCTCTCATTGGTCGATCGACTCTTTCCGACCCATTTACAACCCATCTATAGACCAACCCGCTTACTCAACCATCTCTCTCTCTCTCACAGCTATCTTCCAGTCAGCATAGCTTGAGACCATTTGAATTAGCGTTGAGTTAATAAGCTTTTAAAACTGAAATTCTAAGTGGTTTAAATTTTGAAATAGTCGATTGAATCGACGCGTTAAAATAGCGGTCCGGGGCATAATCTCGGATTCGACGAAACCAGTTCCATTGGATCCATAATAGTGTATTATTATCGGATTTCAAACTTTATTGCGTTTGAAGTTACTATTTGATCATACGTGATAGAAACGCGTTGAAATTTATATTGGAGATTTAATATTTTAATTGGATTCAAAAATGTATCTTCTCCATATGATCGAAGTAGGCTTTGAAACTTGTTCCATTTCGGTCAGGATAGGGGTACAACATTAGGAACGGTATGCGACACGTCTCGATTGGGGTTCGTAATAAAATATCTAGATATTTTGATCATTTAAATAATATATTTGTACACATCCCATTTCACTCAATCAGCCGGCTTACCTAATCAAACCCCTACGCGTTGACTTTCACCTTCCCATTTTCATTTAAACGCAGAAAAAAAGAAAAATAAAATTGAGAATCAGCTCGATATAATTAAAAAAAAGAGGAGGCATACGATCAATCACGTACATCGCTATCGAATTCTTGGCTTCAAATAGAGGCGGCGGCTCATCTGAGGGTCAGGGGGTCGTGGTTGCTAGCGATGGGAGCAGTAGAGTCGCGTTCAACTGTGGCTGGGTGAAGTCGTGATGGAATGGTAAGAGCTCGATGGAGTGGGCACTGCACTCGGCGACGATGGCAGTGAAGGGGGATCCGCCTCCGTACGAGTAGCTGGGTCGCAAATTGTTCTCGCGCATATGCGCGTGTGTTCAGGTGAGGGGTGGCGCGCGTGGTGGCAGCATGGTGGTGGTCGCGTGAAGTTTTATGGAGGAACGACATGGGATGGCCGAAGTTCTGCCGCTCAAATTTTACAGAGGAGGAGCGGGAATATGATTTTGGGAAGAATTAGTTTGCGAATGAAGAACTCGGTAAATGAAATTATCAAAAGATTATGCTGCCTCTCCAAAAACTAAGTCGACGTCAGGCTAATAACGTGAACTTGAGAGTCAGCACTGTGAATAATGGCGATTATGAGAAGAAATTGTCAGATCTAGGTCACAATGACACTAGATCTAGCAAAAATCCCCTAGATACTAGCAGATTCAGTAGAGCCAGTTTCTCACATAATATATGCTTCTCGAATAACTGTAATAGTCAGCGAGGCATGAGAAGAGAGATAAACGAAGACTTATCGTACTGGGAACGTGGTGAAACTAGTGGTTCGAAGAATGGAGAGGAGATACTGTAAATCGCCTCCGCCATTTTTCTTCCTTTTCCTGTTTCATTTTAGTTCGTTTTGGTTTATCTGTCGGCTAGGGTTTGTATTGTTTTGTTGCATTGGATGAGTGGTTGCGGGTATTATTCTTATACCCGTTTTGTTGTATTATTTGGGCCGGGCCCTGTTTACCTTGATTCAAAAAAAAAAAAAAAGTCGACGTCAGGTATAAAGTGATTAGTTTTAATTAGTTTTAATTAATATGTGGTTAGTTAATTATAAATTTTGTTAGCTAATGAAAATTCGTAAATCTTTCATGCAAGGTCCAAATTAATTTAATGTGCCACGTTGGATCGTTGAGACAAACATTATGCAAGGGAATAAGTTAGAATTGGAACAATTAATGAATTCAAAGATCAAGGTGAGTAAATCTCACTCATTTGGATTACTGCTTTTAATTTTAAATGTTAAAAAAAAATTAATTATGGAATGATTGACGAAATTATAAATTATTATCAGCTGGATGTTATTTTATATAGTAGCACATATAGCGGAAGACCCTATATTGCCGCGATATCTCGCCTCGAAGCGGGATTGGTATTTTATGTTATATAACATCTGTGGATGCAGGAAAACAAGTTAAAGGGATCCAATTGGATGCCTCAAATATATTGATTGTTTTTCATATATAGTGATATATGATGGAATTGGATAATCTGTTGTGGATGGTTGGGTGATTTGATTGATTGGATGTTATAGTAGCACCAGCCCTAATTTTGGTATTATAATTACCACAAATAATATTTTTGGATTTTAAAAAGGAATTCAAAGGCGATTTTGGAAGTGAAAAATTTATATTGAATTTTGGATTAATTAAAAAGGAACTGATTTGGATAAAATAAATGATTTGACTTAAAATTTGTATTTAAATATTTCATGGTATATTTTAAATAGAGATTTTGAAATAATGTATAGAAGGATTTTTAAATAATAAATCTTAAGTGATATTTGTTCAAAGGTAAAAAGGGTTTTAAAAATCGATATTTCAATAGATTGGGAAATAAGAGAAGTTTATAAATGGCTATATTTCTAAATGGAATTGTTAATACAAACCTGTTATTAATGGAGAAAAAAGCTGGAAATGAGCGTATGAATTTATAAATGATGTTTATAAATAAAATGAAATGATTATCTTTTGGTAAAAGGGAAACATAAATTCACAGGTTGAATTTATAACGAGAGGTGAGAATCAGTTATTGAAAGAAATAGCGGATTCTATTTTTGAAATGTGAGAATGGTTATAAAAATTGGAAATGTAATCAATTTACGATAAATCGAGAGGGATTTATAGATTAATATTGGTTATATTGGAATTTTAAATATATATTTTTATTTAGAAGTTACGTTTTGTTTTAAAAAGGGAATTTTATTTATTAAACTATGTAATTTAAATATTTTTAGTATTTAAATATTTCCTAAAACTGTTTATTTAAATATTTAATATTTGTTGAAAAGAATTTAAATTTTTATAATAAGCTTTGTAAATAAATCAGTTTTATTTCAACAGGAATTGGGAATGAGCTATGCATGTTTATTTAAAGGTGTTTGATATTTTAAATAATTACTTAAATATGTTTTAAAAATAAACTATTCTTTAAAAATACTTTTTATTTTTATATATCAGATTTAAAGGTAAGTGTTGGAATATATTTATAAATATTTTCGAGATTTGTAAACCAGATTTATTGTATGGATGGAATTTGACAAGAGAAATCTTATAAAGGAATTCTGAAAAATTAGGGAATTTCTAAAACGCTAGATACAGGAACTTCGAAAGTGAATCTGAATTCATAAAAAGAAGTTAAAGATTTATAGTTGGATCATAATTAAGTATAAACTAGTTTGTTGGAGATTATAGAAAGGGATTAATTAAGTTTCGGAGATTTATGAGATAAGTTATGAAATATTTCCTAAGTTTGATATAAAAATGATCTTTGAGAATATGTTTATAAGTATTTTCTGAAAAGAGGTTTTTGGAAATATTTTAAGTGTGGAACGAATGGTATAGAAATATTTTTCTAAGTGGTATAAATTAAATTCGAAAATATCTCTAAGTGTCGTTATGGATTGAAATATCCTGTTATGGATCTAAGAAATTGAAATGGTTTTCTAATATTGAAATATTGAAAGAGATTTGAATATATATATATATATATATATATATATATATATATATATATATATATATTTGTAAAGATATTTTCAAAATAAATGTTTTGAAAATTTATAATATGGCCTAGTGACTACTTAGGTGTGTAATTTGGTAGTTAAATAACTGACTATCAAATCTGACCAAATTCGTTGATCGTTTCGAAGAGGCTGGGATCAGATTTGATTATCCAAAAAACCATTTTGATTCGATTTGAGCGTTGTGAATTGTGATACCATAAAGATAATAAAGATGGTGGTCTTTGAAGAGATTAATTTGTCCAGACCCAGGGCAACTTATATGGATGAATGCTATTATTGCATCATTGCCTAAAAAGCAATGTTAGCATTCCAAGTGGGATTGTTGTTCAAAAAGGTAAATGTAGCCTCAAGCCTCATCAATCAGGAATTGACTAAAATAGGGCATGCAGTAGGGCTAAGTGGGTCGCTCCCATTAGGATATGTCATCTTCTTTCTAGATACCCTACATCTACATATTTATGGATTGGTCGTGCATGAGATCTCAAAAAGGTCGGACGGTACTACTAGTCAAGTGCTAGGCCGGTTCTGTGTGGCAGGGTACAAGATGTTCTTGTCAGACCCGGGTGCATTGATCTAGAGATGCACTCATCAAAGGTAGTTCCTTACTTAGTCATAGTATGGAATCGATTCTCCAACACGAGCCTTTACGGTTCTGATTGTAGAGCCTAGTATGCTGGAATTTAATTAATGTAATAATTTCGGCTATTTAAATAAGTATTTGTACTTAGAAACTATTATAATATCACATGATTTTTATATAAAAATGGTTTGGTTATCGTAAGGTAAAAAACCTCCATGTTTATGTATGGCGTGGTCTTATGAGACACCTTCGTTTCAAAAGATTTTTGAAATATAGTTAAATTCAAATTGGGTGTGTTTTCTCACGTTGGTTTTCCAGACTGATTCAAGTGTTTTTTTTTTATTATAATACTCAGGTTAGACCAGATTCAGATAGGATGCTTTGGAGCTCAGGGGACGAATTGGAGAAGTTTCAGGCGTATACCACGTATTCGATTATATTCCACTGTGTGTATCCTGTATATTCAACACTTGTGAGAACAAGTCATAGTAATTGTCCATATTGTTGTACTCTGATATATCATTTCAACATGTTTCTTAATTTATTCAAAATAATTCAACTGAAAATTTATAGGATGTCAAATAAATAATGGGACAATAACAGGGATATATCAAAATAAATAACAACCATAAATCCAACATAACAATCAATAGACATCCAATTCCAATCAACATCCAAATCAACCAATATAACATAACAGTTGCTACTTGTCAATTTCTAGTATTTAACTAGCAATTAAATTCAATATAAATTTAAATATTAATCTAATTCAGTGTAAAATTCAAATTAACGCGAATGTCAATTTAAACAACCAAATAGCAACAAATAAAATTCTTATCACTTCGTAAATTTAATTTAACTAGAATAATAAAATTTAGTACTGCATGAGTGGGTTAAATCACTCAAGTTTGGTTTATGCTGATTAAAATCCAAATAAGACCTAAAATTTTAATAGTCTTCAAATTTAACTAAACCGGTTTCATGTTGTCCGGAATGTCAATACGAACCCAACGGAAGAAACCACGTGCGAATCCGATTTCGTATGCAAAAGTAATAAGAGTTAGAAGGTTGAAATTTAAACTTTAATTGAAATAAATTTAGGGGTAAAAACATAAATCTCCTCACCTTCAAAACCCTACATTATGATCACAAGCACGCATGATACCACCTACAGTCGCCACGTACACGAGATAAATGCCGCCAATCCACGAGTCATCATCCAGATCACACGTCGTTGCCGCTACCACCTTGGCCAGGCGCACCCCCATGCCTCACGTGGCCAACTCCAGCCTCCCCCATGTGCTATGCCACCATTTGCCTCTCGCGCTAATTCTGGCGAATTTAAGCATGACCTAGGCGATCCAATCTGATGGATGAAGACTGCATTGCCTCCTCTACCAGACGCAACTCCCCGATTGTCGAATGGTCGACGATCAACTGTTAAAAACGAAACCCTAGCACGAACAGCCGAGAATATTTCACAATTTTTGGAAAAACGAAGCCTCCAATTACAAAACGAATTGTAGACGCAGATTATGTTCGTTAAGAGCTTTGCGATGATATATTATATGATAGGATTTAAGTAGTTTGGATTTTTGGAGTTTGATTTGAAATCATAATAGGGTTTATAACAACATACATACATACATACATACATACATATATATATATATATATATATATATGCAGAGATGGATAAGAATGGATGGAACGGATCGAATAGGGTCGAAGCGATAACAAAGACTCAAAAAGCCCATTTCGTTCCCAAAACGAAAATAGGTCATCCTATATGTCGAAATATAGGTTTTCAATATTTTTAAACCCAATGAAACTAATTTCAAACCCTAATTCTATTCGATAATAGGTTCCCAAAACGAAAAGCGGAACAACATGATGTAGTGGAATAAATATAATAAATAATAATAGTACAAAATCTTTGTCTTCATCCTCCACAGAGCAGTCTTCGATAAACTGAAAAGCTCGAGTCAGAATTAAAAGATCTTATGTAAGTTAAATCAACAATAAATAAATATGAGTATAACGGTATCAGAGATGTTTACGGGGTTTGACATCTCCCATCCAGTGTCTAACGTGAGTGCAATAATTTAAAGATGTTCGGGATTCTAATCTCCTTAGGATCCATTAAACTACCTAGTATATAGTAAAATACACTTTTATAATAGTGTCTACAGTAAAATAAAGTATTAAAACAGCGTTAAGGCGTTACCCTTATCCACCTTAACACATTTTATATAATGTCGTAGTCTATACAGATACTGCAAACTTGACGCAGCGGATTAATCAAACAAAACTTCAATCGATGGAATGTAGCAATCGGTGAGTTGAAGATACCAAAATGCCCAAGTTCGTTGATCCAAAGATACCGAACTCTAGCTATCTCAAACACGTTGATAGCGCACTATACCGTGTTCAAAGATCTACGATTCTTCGCACGTTGATCTAGCGCACTAGATTCTGTGAATCGGCTTCTACGATCGTTGAATCGAGCGCACTCGATTAACCGAAAGAGGAGATAGGAGATTACACTCAACTACCAATTGGTATGAAAGCACAAAGCTAACAAAAGAGAATTTTATTCAAAAATCAACAAACACAAATGTACAACACACGCCCCTATTTATAGAGTTTTCGACCCAGTCCCTAAGTCGTTGCCGACCTACGACTCATCCTAGGTCGTTGCCGACTTACCACAGTGGCGACCTAAACCCATTACAACATAGCACAACATGACCGACTCACACATGGCCGACTTAACCAAGTACGACCTAACATACATGACCGAGTTAAAGCAATACAACATATGTACACGACTTAACTCATTACCGACTTAACATATAACGACTCAAATATTCGCGACTTAGCACCCAACACAACCCATAGGTCGGTAACGACCTAAAATACAACACGACCCACAGCTTCACCGACTCATGACCTAACACCGGTACAACAAAGCACATATACAACACCTTCCTTTAGGTCGCTGCCGACCTAAGACTTTAGGTCGTTAACTCGGCTCCTTTTTTCCCTCTGTCAACCAGTTAGCTCGAAGACGACTTAAGCCTTCAACAACTTCTGTTCTGTTAAGTCGTGAACGACTTAGACCCGTGTCGTTAACTCGTTTGTGACTCATCAAGCATGAACGACTTATGCTCCCATCAACTCGCAGCTTCTTTTCTCGTGGATCTTTAGATCGTAGCTTCTCTGACTCGTCCCCCTTTACTTTGTTAAGTCACAGACGACTTAGGATCTCCTCCTTAGGTCGTGAGCTTTGTTCCTTAAGTCGGCAACGACTTAAAGTTCTCAAACGAGTTAGCTCCGTAGCTTCCTCCACACGACCTAGAGCGAAGTTAACTCGTGTTGCCTTCCCTTGTTGACTCGTACACGACTTAGGAGATTGAACTGAAGCTTCATTAACTTGTGAATGGTTTAACTTCTGGACTTCTATAGGTCGTGCTACATCATCCTCCCCTGGTTGAGAAAAATTCGACCTCGAATTTGTAAATTCTTCCTCAACAATCTCACCCCCATGATATGGAATTAAATGTTTGACGTTAAAAACATCAGAAGTATAAACATCATCTGGTAACTTTAATCGATAAGCATTCTCATTGATTTTCTTCAAAACTTCAACTGGACCAATTTTCCGCGCTTTCAATTTATTGTATGTTCCCACTGGAAAACGGTCTTTTGTCAACACTGCATAAACCAAATCGCCTTCTTTAAATTCAACATTTCGTCGCTTCAAATCTGCAGACTTCTTATACTTCTCATTCGATTTCTCCAATCGTTCCTGAACGATTTTATGACATTCAGTCAGCTCATCAACAAAATCAACAGCTCGTTTAACTGTCCCCTTCGACTGTGGTACTACTGCCAAATCCAACGGTCCCCTGGGTAAATTTGAATAAACAATCTGAAACGGACTGAATCCCGTGCTACGATTCACTGCATGATTATGTGCAAATTCAGCTTGGCATAACTTCATGTCCCAACTTTTCAAATTATCCTGTACAAGACATCGCAACAAATTTCCCAATGACCTGTTAACAACTTCTGTCTGTCCATCTGTTTGTGGATGATAAGCACTGCTAAAATTCAACTTCGTTCCTACCATTTTCCACAAACTCAACCAAAAGTGACTCAGAAAACGAGTATCTCTATCCGAAACAATAGACTCTGGCAATCCATGAAGTCGATAAATCTCCTTGAAAAATAATTGTGCAACACGAACAGCATCCGCCATCTTCTTGCAAGCAACAAAATGTGCCATCTTCGAGAACCTGTCCACTACAACAAATATCGAATCATTTCCCCTTTGAGTTCTAGGCAAACCCAAAACGAAATCCATGCTAATATCAACCCATGGCTTAGACGGTACAGGCAATGGCATATACAACCCTGCATTCGTCGCTGTTCCTTTTGACACCTGGCAAATATGGCATCTCTCCACGAATCTTTCAATCTCTTTTCTCATCGACGGCCAAAAGTAAAACTACGAAATCAACTGCAAAGTACGATCACGCCCCACATGCCCTTCTTCATGTAACTCCTTCACAATCTTCATCCTCAAACTACAATCCGGAATACATAAACGACTTCCTTTAAACAGAAAACCATCAACCAACATAAATTCATCTGTACTCCCATCCTTTACTTTCTCAATATATTTCACGAAGTAAGGATCTTTTTCAATCATCTCTGGCAGTAATTCAAACCCCGTCACTTCAACCTTCATTGTTGTTAACAAATGACTCCTTCTACTCAAAGCATCCGCTACCCGATTTGTCACCCCTGATTTGTGCTTAACAACAAAAGTAAACTGCTGTAAATATGCAATCCATGATGCATGTCGTGCTGAAATCTTGTCCTGCCCCTGTAAATGCTTCAATGCTTCATGATCAGTGTAAAGAACAAATTCCTTCTGAAATAGATAGTGTCTCCAATGCTTAACAGCTTGCACAACAGCATAGAATTCAACGTCATATGTACTATATCTCATCTTTGCCCCTGACAACTTCTCACTGAAATATGCAATAGGTCTCCCACATTGACTCAACACTCCTCCAATCCCAACCTTTGATGCATCAGTATGCAATTCAAACAATGACTGAAAATTAGGTAGAACGAGAATTGGTGCAGACGTCAACAATTCCTTGATCTTTTCAAAGGCAACCCCCGCTTCCTCTGACCATACAAACTGTTTTCCCTTCATGCAATCGGTAACTGGAGCCATCACGCTACTGAAGTGTGGAATGAATCTTCGGTAGAATGACGCTAGCCCATGAAAACCTCTCACTTCCGTAATTGTTTTTGGCTGTGGCCAATTCCTGACTGCTTCAACTTTACTCTGATCAACTTGAATACCTTCTCCTGAAACAACATACCCAAGAAATAAAACAGTATGCGTCATAAACACACATTTCTTCGCAGCAGCATAAAATTGTTCCTCACGAAGAATAATCAATACTTCCCTCAAATGTAGAACATGCTCCTCCATATTCCTGCTGTATATCAGAATATCATCGAAATAAACCACGACGAACTTCCCAATGAATGGTCTAAAGATTTGATTCATCACCCGCATGAAGGTACTAGGTGCATTTGACAAACCAAATGGCATAACCAACCATTCGTACAACCCCTCTCTCGTCTTGAAAGCTGTCTTCCATTCGTCTCCAGGTCTGATTCGAATTTGATGATAACCACTCTTCAAATCAATCTTCGAAAATATAGTTGCCCCACTCAACTGATCTAGCAAATCATCCAACCTTGGCATAGGAAATCTATAACGAACAGTAATCTTGTTCAAAGCTCTACTATCTGTGCACATTCTCCATGTTCCGTCCTTCTTTGGTACTAACAATGCTGGCACGGCACAAGGACTCAAGCTTTCCTGAACACGTCCCTGTTCCAACAACTCTTCCACCTGCCTTCGTAATTCCTCATGTTCCTTCGGACTCATTCGGTAATGTGGTCGATGTGGTAACACTGCTCCCGGAACAAGATCAATTTGATGTTGAATGTCTCTAAGTGGCGGTAACTCCTTAGGCAACTCCTTTGGAAAGACATCTTCGAATTCTTTCAAAATTGGCTTTGTTTCATCTGGAATCTCAACTTCTTCACTACTCTCTCTCCCAATCAACAAAAATACTTCAGGCTCCTCTTCAACTTCCTTAACAAATTCTTTCAAAGTCAACAGAGTTTTTAATTCCTCAATCTCCTCTAGCTTGCTCTCCTTCTGCTGTTGCTTCTTAGGAACCAAAGTGATTTTCGTACCCTCGAACATGAAACTGTAACTATTGGCACGACCATCATGTTGAACTGCTCTATCGAATTGCCACGGTCTGCCCAACAACAGATGACAAACATCCATATCCACAACATCACACCAAATTTCATCTTTGTATTTCTTCCCAATAGAAAAATTGACACAAGCCCTTCGACACACCTTCACTTCACCACCCTTCCTTAACCATGCTAGCTTGTACGGTTTAGGATGCTTCTCAGTTTTCAAGTTCAATTTCCTCACAGCTTCTGTAGAAATAATATTATCACAGCTCCCAGCATCAATAACGAACTTGCAAACTTTTCCCAGAATAGTGCATGTCGACTGAAAAATATTGCTTCTCAACCAACTACAATCCTCCTCTTGCTTTGGTGTAAGACATGACCTCCTCATCATAAGATTACAACCTTCATCTCCAAACAATTCTTCTTCCTCCTCAACATAAGGTATATTTGAACATTCTGCCTCCTCACCATCATCCTCCTCAACTTCTGCAACCATGGTTCTCTTCTTCGGCTTCGGACATTCGTTGCTTTTGTGACCCAACTCCTGACAATTATAACACTTGAACCCACTGCTAACCTTCGCCTTCTCAGCCTCCTTCACCACTGGCTTTGAAACAGGTTTAGGAACATTAGAACTTCCACCAACACCCCTTGCTTGATTATTGGAATTTGTAAACACACCACCTCCACGCCTTCCTTGTTTCTCCCAAGCCAACGCTTTTTGATGTGCTTCTGCAACTGATCTAGGATCAAACATATTAACCATATCCTGGATCTGCATTCTCAATCCCCCAATGAATCTAGCAGTTAGCTGTTCTTCTGTCTCCATAATATCATTCCTGGCAATGAGTTGGTAAAATTCATCAGCATAATCACTAACAGATTTTGTCCCTTGCCTCAGATTCTGCAACCTCTGGTACATAAGTGATTGGTAGTTGTAAGGTAAGAAAGTAGATCTCATCAACTTCTTCATCTTATCCCACGATTCTATCTTTGACTTCCCCATTCTCTCCCTGGTTAGTTTAGTTTGTTGCCACCACGCCAAAGCTCTCCCCCTCAACCTAGTAGCAACCAACTTCACCCTTCGATTCTCCGGGACCTCCTTGAAATCAAAGATTTCCTCCACATTAGATAACCAATCGAGAAATTCTTCTGCTACCATTCCGCCTTTAAACTCCGGAATTTCCATCTTCATACCCGATTCCCATCGACGATCATCTTCAACATCCCGATAAGAATTTCGAACTTGGTCTCGATCTCGATAATGAATACTAGCTCTATCACCTTCTTCAACAAAATCAAAAGTACGCCTACATCGATCCTGACCATTATCATCTCTTCGTTCATGCATGCTTCTTTGACTATGTCTCTCTTCATCCCTATATGCTTCATGGTCAAATTCACGTTGACTTCTTCTCTCTTCATGTGCATAGTCATGATGATCTCTTCGTGATGAAATTGATGTTTCTCTTCTATCTCTACATGAATGTGGTGATACCCTCCTCGCTTCCGTAACCGATGGCGAAACTCGGTTTCCTCCATGGTTCGAGTTTGGTGATCTCCTCCTTTGATTCAAATCATTCATCAATTTCTCCAATTTTCCAATGCCTTCATCAAATTTTTCATTAATACGTTGTTCCATAAGCTCGGCTTCTTCTCTACGATACAAAGCTTCAACGTTTTGATGACGATTAGCTCTCCTTGGTGGCATGATTGAAAAACTTCACAAAACTTCAACAATTTGAACACAAAACTTCAAAGCTTTCACACAACTTCACAAGGCTCGGCCTTGATCTTAACTCGGCAACACTTAGATCGGCTCAACAATTCACGGCTCGACCTTACTACAACCCTTCACTAGGCTCGGCTACTTCCCAAGTATACACGGCCTACTTCAATTTCAAACACCTTCAACACTTTGATCCAAAATGGAATAGATCGAAAGTTCTCCCTCTTGTTGCAATTTCAATATGAACTCACTTCAAACTTCAAATACTTGGCTCCAAGAATCAACTTAGCTATGATTGGCTAAGTATGGCTCTGATACCAAAACTGACGCAGCGGATTAATCAAACAAAACTTCAATCGATGGAATGTAGCAATCGGTGAGTTGAAGATACCAAAATGCCCAAGTTCGTTGATCCAAAGATACCGAACTCTAGCTATCTCAAACACGTTGATAGCGCACTATACCGTGTTCAAAGATCTACGATTCTTCGCACGTTGATCTAGCGCACTAGATTCCGTGAATCGGCTTCTACGATCGTTGAATCGAGCGCACTCGATTAACCGAAAGAGGAGATAGGAGATTACACTCAACTACCAATTGGTATGAAAGCACAAAGCTAACAAAAGAGAATTTTATTCAAAAATCAACAAACACAAATGTACAACACACGCCCCTATTTATAGAGTTTTCGACCCAGTCCCTAAGTCGTTGCCGACCTACGACTCATCCTAGGTCGTTGCCGACTTACCACAGTGGCGACCTAAACCCATTACAACATAGCACAACATGACCGACTCACACATGGCCGACTTAACCAAGTACGACCTAACATACATGACCGAGTTAAAGCAATACAACATATGTACACGACTTAACTCATTACCGACTTAACATATAACGACTCAAATATTCGCGACTTAGCACCCAACACAACCCATAGGTCGGTAACGACCTAAAATACAACACGACCCACAGCTTCACCGACTCATGACCTAACACCGGTACAACAAAGCACATATACAACACCTTCCTTTAGGTCGCTGCCGACCTAAGACTTTAGGTCGTTAACTCGGCTCCTTTTTTCCCTCTGTCAACCAGTTAGCTCGGAGACGACTTAAGCCTTCAACAACTTCTGTTCTGTTAAGTCGTGAACGACTTAGACCCGTGTCGTTAACTCGTTTGTGACTCATCAAGCATGAACGACTTATGCTCCCATCAACTCGCAGCTTCTTTTCTCGTGGATCTTTAGATCGTAGCTTCTCTGACTCGTCCCCCTTTACTTTGTTAAGTCGCGGACGACTTAGGATCTCCTCCTTAGGTCGTGAGCTTTGTTCCTTAAGTCGGCAACGACTTAAAGTTCTCAAACGAGTTAGCTCCGTAGCTTCCTCCACACGACCTAGAGCGAAGTTAACTCGTGTTGCCTTCCCTTGTTGACTCATACACGACTTAGGAGATTGAACTGAAGCTTCATTAACTTGTGAATGGTTTAACTTCTGGACTTCTATAGGTCGTGCTACATCAAAACTCCACCCGTAGGTGGGCTATCAAGATGACTCTATAGGTAAGACACATAACAAACTCGTAGAAAGCGCGATAGGGCATGTGAACACGGCACTCGAGACAATGCCATGGTAGATATACTAGTTGCGGATCCGGACTTGTGGTAACGCATAGCAGCTACTACCTCCCACCTCGAAACACACTCTCATAATCAAAATCAAGGGGTGGCTACCAAATCATCACAAAGTCATAATATGATATCGATGAAATGTGTCCGATTGGAGGTGCGACCTCACTTGGTCCGACGTGGCTTCTGTTTTAGCCACATCTAAGCTGACTCATGGGAGTCCGGGTCATGAAAATACCTCATACAGAATCGTTCGTCAAACCATCCTACATTTTTGGAATCTCATCCACGTACATAGTTGTTAAAGTGGTTTTCGTTATTGACAGAGTGTATGACAATTTCCGATCCCGGTCTCTTTAACTACCAAATGCTTATTTCACACTAATGGTTCTTTTAAATTTCAAAAGTCAATTCACAATTGCTATCAAAATATCATATTCTCAAACCATATCATTTCGAAATCACATTTGCTCCTGAAATTATATCACAGTTGAAATCACATCACTTTTGACTTCATATTTCCAAAATATATTAAATACTCATTTAAAATGATTATATTCCTCAAATATGTCATTTAAATCCCTACTTATATTGTAACATCATTTGATCGTATTCTACTTAAAAATCAAGGATTTAAATATAAACATTTCCACTTTACACCATCTGCAATTTAAAAAATAATTTAGATAGTTATAAATAGTTTAATCAGTTTAACATAGTCTTAAATAGATATAAATTAGGTAAATAAATTTAAAATAGTTTAAATAAATTTAAAGTACTTTAAATAGATTTAAAATACATTAGCTAAATTTAAAATATATTAAATAAAATTAAAATAGATTAAATAGTTTAAAATAAATTAAAAATAAACTAAAATAGTTTAATAAAGTTTAATAAAGTTTACATGGTTTAAAATAGATTAAAATAGATTAAAATAGATTAAAATAGATTAATATAGATTAAGATAGATTAAATAGGTTAGTTAGTTTAAAACAGGTTAAATTAGATTAAAATAAATTAAATATTTTAAATTGATTAAGTTGGTTTAAAATAGATCAACTTATTTTAATAGTTGAAAATCTTAAAATTAGAATTTAAAAGAACATTTGCAGTTTATATTGAGATAATAAATTTTGAAATTAACATTATATTTAACCATTTCTTCCATTCTAACATTTCAATAACTTAATCTCAATAAATGTCGTTTATACTTCAAATTCAACTTCAAATTTTCAATTTAAACCAATTCCAATTTCAACATTTAAAGCTTGGATTTCTAAAAATAATTCAGCTTATATAAATTAAGTTTTCTTCAAAATATCATTTAACTAAATTCAAAATTTAAGGATTTAAAATCGTTTAATTTAACCAATCCGTTGCCTGTATATAATTCTCTACCCTATGGTCAAGTGATACAGATATTTATCATTTCAATCCGCAATTTAAAATTTTACGGGTATATATCATTTCAACCCGCAATCCCAAATTTTTAATTAAATAAAAATCGCTTGGGTTTATCACTTCAATTCATAACGATTTTTCCATATTTTATATGATCGTTCGGGTATGTATCATTTCAACCCATAAGGAACTTGCGGTGTTATAACAATATAAACTATAACATACAGTCAACTAATATCAACAATCAAACATCCATCACAATCATCATCCAAATCAACCAATAAATATCAATAGATAACTGATTATCATTAATAGGTATTAAATTGACAATTAAATTCAATATTAAATTAAACGATGATTAAATGCAATAAAAGTCAAATTTAACTAGAATGACTATTTAAACATACCAAACATCAACCAATTAATTTCCAATCACATCATAATTTTAATTTAACTAACATAAGATAATTTACTAATTGTGAGTGGATTAAAACACTCATCGTTGATTTGTAGTCGATTTAAACCCAATAAAAGCCGAAAATTCCAATAGAAGAAATCGCGCATTAATCAAAGTTTATATGCAAAAGATATTCATGTTACAAGAAATATTATTAAAATAATAATTGGTACACGTTTAAATCAAAAACAAATTTTAATACTTTCGTTTTTCTCAAGATAAGGCTTCAAGCAAAGATGGAAAAACAAACTAAGATGAGGGCAGGACATGTAGGAAAAATGAAAAGGAAAAATAAAAATAAAATGAAACTCATATTTAATAAAAGAAAGCTTTTGAATTTGCAAGTTCGCATCAAAATGATTTGGGGAAATGAAGATTTGAAATAGAGATCTTAACATAGGAAATGAAGCGGTGGCAAGAAAATGAAGGAACAATTTTAAAAACGTGAACAATTTGCTGATGATATTATAACTTCAGCAAAGAATAATTTGAACTAAATGAATATGAGGTGTCAAGAGAAACAAAATGTAAAAGAAGAAATAAAGTGACAGGTTATTTAGGTGGAGGGACAAAAATGAATATCACGTTTCTAAAATGAAGCCTTTAGGAAATATAGGCTACCAAAATAAGAACAAAATATGAGGTTATGGAAGAAGGCCACAGAAACCAAAATGAAGAAAAATGAATTGGCTGTAGGAATATGAAATGAGATGAAAAAACAATGAACTCACAATTTTTTCAATAGGAATTGGAGGTAGGACATGGTGTAAAGAGATGAAGAAAGGTTAAACAAAAAATATATGTATACATATAAAATGAAACTCACGTGAGAAGATGTAGTTTCAGGAAAGATGAAGAAAATAAACGAAAATGAAGAAACAACAAAAATGGCGAAAGAAATGTGGTATGTATTAAATAATGATGAAGGAATATACATACCAAATGTACACTACCAATGAACCTATGAAATTCAAATTTTAAACTTATGTCTCCTCTTTATTACTTCCTTAACTTCCATAAACTCACAGTTACACCTATTTAATTTTATGTTAACACACGATAAATGAAAATAAATTCTCTACACCAATTTGTGTAATAAATTAAGGCAATATACAACGTTTAGAACCCTCTCTTTGTGATTAGATTGGGAATTTAAACAAACATGTTAACGTTTTGATTAAACATTTTACTAAGAATGCGTTAATACACATTAAACAAATATGACATCATAAATTAGGTAATATAAACATGTGTATAACGCACACACACACATCTTTATCTCCACTTATCATTTATATTCATAAATAAGAGGTATGTTACTAATCCACATAAGGAGGCAATGAACATAAGAGTAAATTAGAAGAGCGAAGATGGAAAGACAAATTACGTTGCAATTAAAATCCAATTAAGTCTAAATGAAAAGGAAATAGTCAAGTGTCAATCTATTTTACCCTTTTATAATCTCCTATTAACATTTAATTTAAAAATATATGAGATTTCAAACCTAAATAATCCTTTTTTTTATATAATTGGATTTGAAACATAAGTTTATATTTAGGTACAAACATATATGTAGTAAACCAACACTAAAATTTGAAACGTGAACTGAATTAATTGGAAATAAATCATCCGAATTAAATTTTTTTCAATGTACGTCTACAAATAATGTCTTCTCTCTTTCTAATTAAAAGGTTCTAATCACATTAATTGCCATTGATTTCTAAGTTAAATTTTAAAAGAGAAATGAGACAATTCAATTCCCTTTTATAGTAATTTAATATATTGTATTGTATACAAACCAAAAGCTATAATTAACATTTGTTTATATCTTATTGCACTAATATTTTACAGTTATCATCCTAATTTTTCTTTAACGTAATATTTTATTTTATTTAATCGCAATAAATCCAATTATTAAAATTTAAATTCCAATAAATTGATCTAACTTGATTTCAATCTTTTATTCAGTCAATCATTATTCTATAGACATAGTTAACATTAGTTTATATCTTATTACATTGGTATTCTACAATTACCATCTTTTATTCATATTAACTACAATATTTAATTACATTTATTGCAATTTATTTCCAATTTGATTTCAACAAGTTAAACAAATAGGTAACAAATAACAATTGTCACCTTTAGCTTAATTTAATCACATTTGTAAGTTGATTGTCCACATAAATATTATAATTATTTACACAACACCAATTTTTATCTAATTACAATTTATTGCATAGTATTTCACAAATTAATACAACATTAAATTTATTTCCTCATTTACAATGTATAACCAATTATAACTCTCAATTATTAATTGGAATTACATATAATGTAGTTATCAAATAACTTGAATTAATACTATTCCATTTTATTTTAGTCATTTTCTTATTATTAAATCTTAAATTTTCAATTTTCCTCACATTAACAAATCACACATCTTATCAAATTAACTATTTTTAATTATCGAAAATTACGGGTCGTTACGCTCCTTAATGGCAAAAATTCACAATTACTCAGTAAAAAGCGAGATGGAGAAGGAGAAGGGTGTTTATAGGAAACGATGTCGATCTGAATCGCTAGATTAAATAGGCGGGAGACCACCTGTGTGATGCCCCACCTCTATACCCACGGTAGCCAAGAACATCACGGTGAATGCTTTCAGCTAGCACGGAGAATAAGGCTGTTGAGGAGCGACCATCCGTGTAATTGCTTTGTGCGAGCATCGATATGTCAGATAGTATAGCATGCAATTCTTTTCAAGTGGGAATCCGACATGCCGACACAAACTCAAAGCTACTACACAGTGGCTATTATATCTTCGGAAACAAATATAGAAGTAAACATAACATAAATCAGTCACAGACAATTCATATCACAGAGGCGGAAATAGATATGAATATAACACATGAAAGTGTTCATCAGAGTAGTGGTCTAAAAAGATCCACAATATCCCAAAAGAATAGTTACATGAACTACACAAAAGAATAAGTATACATTATGGAGTCTGTATCTCAAATGTATACAACAAAAACTACTAATCTAAGTAGTAAGCAAAAGGTCAGAGTAATGGATCCCCGGAGAGAAGTCAGGTCGAAGCACCTGCAACATCTCGGTCTGACCCGAGTATTATTTATAAGAAAATAATAAACGGATCAGTCTAACTATAAATATCAGATAACATGATATAGAATAGGAGATATGACTAAACACATAATAATCACAATGCCAAGCTGTGATATATATAAGTAATTGAAAATCAATCAAGAGATTAATCAATAACACGATAATCTACTCAAGATAAAAAGGAATGTCATACTCTTCATTCACCAAGCCACAATAAATGACATATACGATATGGCATAGACGTATAATATCCATAACGGCATACTATTATAAGTATGTAAATGATAATCAACAAACGATTAATCAATATCAAAGAATCTTCTCAAAGATCCAAAAAGGGTATCATACCCAAAACTTGTATTCACAACAAGTTAATGACACACAAATTCACATATACACAAGAATTGATAAATCATATCAATAGAAATCACAAAGTTGGTGAAACATAAATTCCAGAAATCAACACAAGAAATCCAGTCAATGACACACAAATTCACCTATACACAAGAATTGATAAATCATATCAATAGAAATCACAAAGTTGGTGAAACATAAATTCCAGAAATCAACACAAGAAATCCAGTCAATGACACACAAATTCACCTATACACAAGAATTGATAAATCATATCAATAGAAATCACAAAGTTGGTGAAACATAAATTCCAGAAATCAACACAAGAAATCCAGTCAATGACACACAAATTCACCTATACACAAGAATTGATAAATCATATCAATAGAAATCACAAAGTTGGTGAAACATAAATTCCAGAAATCAACACAAGAAATCCAGTCAATGACACACAAATTCACCTATACACAAGAATTGATAAATCATATCAATAGAAATCACAAAAATAGGTGAAGAAGAAAATTCCAGAATTCGACACACGAAATCCAGAAATCACACAGAATAAGGGGGGAGGCCTATCACATGAACGGGAGCATGAAAACTCACCAACAGCTGTAACACATGAACGAGAAGCTATCTCATGGTAGCTAGCCATTAATTTGACACACGAATGGTCCAAAGACCTGACACACGAATGGTCCAAAGACCGTGGGTTGCTACCCCACCAATTTGAGTCGAAACTCCACAAAACGGGGTTTAATCTCCCGCGCAGTCAAAGAGACATCGCACATTGCTAGTCTAAATCACAAAAATGATCGTCATGATCATCGAGAAGTGTCAATTACACTAAGCTAGTAAATATATGAGTTTAGCTTCATCTCCCATAACCACTTGCTTAACTTAAATATTTACGAACAAACTGTAGATCTCCACTATAAAATTGTCACAAGAGATTCAATCGAACAAGTCCAAGAATTAACCGACAAAGTGAATGCAAGCGTTTCATACCACTTGTTTTACTAAGTCGTTTAATTAGATTTCTCATACGAGTGAGGTAAAGGTTTATATATATACTAATAGATTGGAAAACGGTTTTATAAACGAATTTGGTATTAAAATAGTATTGAAATCATTTGAGGAAAGAGTTTTGATATTTACTACTAGTATAGAAAAGCTTTATATTTTTAAAGTGACAAAACACAAAGAAGATTGTAGGAGCAATCAATCACTAAAATTCACATACGAAGATGTGAATAAAAATCCAACGAAACTGATAAAGAATCCATCAAAATGGATACTCAAGAAAATCCCTAAAAAGGAGTCATCAAAGTCATAATAATTGATAACAATAAATAGGAAACAACAGGAATCGATTAAAGTTGGATATTCAAACGGATTAGCAAAATAGGCTAATCTGGCAAAAATCATCAGGTCGGTCGACCGGACTCCCTGAGTCGGTCGACCGAACCTTAGGTTGGGAACCTCTCGGGACAGCAGGTCGGTCGACCGAACCCTGTACTCGGTCGGCCGAACCTTAAAACAGAAAGTGCTTATGCACTTGGAAGCAGGTCGGTCGACCGGACCAGAGGGGTCGGTCGGCCGAGCCTGTTTCCAGCCTCATCCATGCCTATTACAAATGAGGTTCAGTCTTGACCAAAATTGCATTCGCACGAGCAACGACGCTAAGGGTTTATGTCAATCGACTACCCGGCCCTATAAGCTCTTCGATGCATCACCAAAAACATGTTCAAACATCAAAGTTAGGATTTTTAATGAATTGAACTCAAAACACTAAAAATTGGAATATTCACAAAAGCAATCCAAATCAAAATCAAATGCACATGAATAAGTGTTAGGAATTCATACCTAACAATAGAAGAGAATCATAAGCATAGATGTGACATTAAAAATCTCACCTTTGAACTAAAATTTATGAAGATGAAGCTTGAAAGCAAAGGGGAATCAACCACACTTCAATCTCAACACAAGAAGCTTGAATCTAAGCTTAAAAGAGAAACATTTCCTAAATTAGGTTTAGGAATTTTCTAAAATTGAATGGAGTAAGAGTTGGAGAAGAAGAAGGAGATGCTTACCAATTGGTTCTCATAGATTCTGGAGCAAGAACTTGGATTTTGCTATGGAACTAGGGCTTCCACTCCTCTCCACCATTGTTGCTAAAGCTTGAAGGGTTAGGAAAATAGAAAGGAGGTAAATGAAGAGGAGAGGGTTGGGACAGAATACATAAGTGGGGGTTAGTGGGCTCAGCCCAAACCAAAACCCTAAGTGAAAAGTAGCAAAAATCAACTTTCTCCAAACATATCGAAGCTTATACTCAAAAAGGTCGCAAACAATATTTTGAACTCAATGGGGGTGGTCTCGAGTCCTAATTCGGCCGTATGCAAAAAGTAGCTTTTCGGACTAAAATCCGACTAACGATAAAATATTTAAATAAAATATTAAAATATTAAAATCGATAAATATGCAGGTTGTTACAGACTCCCCTCCTTAAAGAAATTGCGTCCTCCAATACTTAAGAGGAAAATAAGAAGTAACAACCATGGAAGCATATCAACACAAAAGAAAATTGAAATAAGAAGTTCACCACAAAGAGCACGAAAGAGTTAGCAAGGACGGGATCGCTCAATGAATTCTCAAGATTCCCAAGAGTAATCTCTAGGTTTTGAGAACCATTGAACTCTCACAAGAAGAACATCTTTATTTCGAAGTCGTTTGACCTCCGAAGCAATAATGCGAATGGAATGTTGCTCATAAATCAAATCTGGTGAAACTTCAATCCCCTCAATAACACCGGGCTCAAGAATAAAAACCGGAATCGCTGAGGCATTCCCGTAGATAAAAGACGTGGGGAACGTCAAGAATAGCAGAAAATTGAGCCGGTGCAACGGCGTAGTACAAAAACGGTACGCCCGAGAAACTAGAAACTCGAATAATTTGGAACACCGACGTAGTACAAAGACGGTACGTCCAGTGAACCAAAAAGCCAAGTCATTGATGTATCCAATGAATCTAACAGCAAAGACATTGATGTAGTACAAACGGTACATCCAATGTATCCAAAAAGAAAAGACATCGATGTAGTACAAACGGTACATCCGATGAATCAAAAGCAAAGACATCGATGTAGTACAAACGGTACATCCGATGAATCAAAAGCAAAGACATTGATGTAGTACAAACGGTACATCCGATGAATCAAAAGCAAAGACATCGATGTAGTACAAACGGTACATCCGATGAATCAAACACAATAAAAGAACATCGGACGCAAGTTCATAAAAGAAATGAGATGAAACTCAATAAAACGAAGTACATCAAAATGTTCGATGAACTTGATAAAGAGATAATTCCCTTCCGACAACATCAAAGAATCAACCACTTGTTGCTTAATACAAAGCGCATTGGAAACACGATTTCCCTTCCGGGAATAAAAAGAATATCAAGATCACAAAATGCCAGGAACTCGAGTCAACATGAAGTTCCTTATGAGAAAATATATATTCCAAAGATTTATGATCGAGGTGGAGAACAAATTTCTCCCCCAAAAATAATGATGCCAAATTCCAAAAGTAAAAACAATAGCCGCGAGCACTAGATCATGAGTGGCATATCTAGTCTCGATAAGCTATAATGATTTAGAAGTACAAGAGATAGCACGTTCTCCTTTGCAAGAGAACGGCATCCAAACCAATACGACTAGTATCGATACAAATAGCAAAGTCTTGGTTCCCCTCCAGGAATCACAAGAATAAGAGTATCGAAAGAAAGAACTTCTTTTAAATAATTCTCCTTTCCCGAAAAGTTAAAACTTTCAAAATTACATTTTTATTTTTATGTAATAATCTTTCTACAAAAATTTACATTTTTACAAGTCAATATATCGTGTCTGATTGTCTCATCAAAGCGTTTAGGAGATTCTTATCGATAACGTTGATCAAGCGCATCGACCAGAATTCTTAACACACTAAATGGGCAATACAATCACAAAATCGTATTCTATAGGATAAGTAAGTTTCTCAAAAACTTCTAAGAATATTCTTTGTTCGTTTTAAGAACAAAAATCCAGTTATACTTCTAAATGAATCTTATGAAAAAGATTTGCAAAATTTTAAATTACTATTTTCATCCAAAATTAGTACATACAAGAATAGTCTCATCGAAATAACCATAGAATATTCGATTTATAAAGTGGATGAAATAAGCTGGACAAATTGAATGACATAATAAGTCATTCGTAAGAATCATAACGAGTGCGGAATGCGGTAAGTGGAATGCTAATTTCCGCAGCTCGTAGCAAACGAAAACCGGTGGTAAAGTCAAACTGAAAAGACCTTAACACCACACAAAAGATTTCTTAGGTGATAATCCTAAGACAAACTCAAAAATGCCGAAAAATTTCTCAAACTACACGAATGAGAGAAATAACACTTTCCTTATAAGTGGGCTTAAGGAATAAAATGATGCCATCAAGTTGGAATCAAAATGATAAAGGAAAAATAGAAATCTGCTTAACAGATTGAAAATGTCGAAGATGAATAGTCCACTCGAAAAATAGGATATGGGCTTCACAATGATTAAGCCGATCCTTTCAAAAAATAAATTCCGAAGCCTAAGTAAATCGGCTCGGAAAGAAAAGTCTCATAAAATAATTTCGACATCAATAAAAAGCAAATTGAGTGTTGCGGATCTACCATCCGGATTCACAATCCTCAAAGAAGTCATCAAGCCCAAAATATTCAAAGAAAAAGAATCGACAAGGTCTTTTGATATAAAAATAATGAGATGAAACCTACATCAAAAAGAACTCAAATAAGAAGATCACAAAATAAATGTAATCAAGGATTAAATGAGAAATACCTTGACCACGAGAAGTGTTGCTAGGGGTTTGCACAATATTTAGCTTTCTCATGTCCTTATTCAAAAGTTTGGGACATGCAGATAAAAGATGACTCGGTTTCTTGCAATAGCGACAAGAATGGGGTTTTGGACACATATTCGCATAGTGTTCCATAGAATTACAATTGTAGCATCCTCCACGATTAGGGATTGGAGTCTTTGCTACAAAAGTAGTTTGCATCACTCTATTATTGGGATTAAGGCTCTTGAACATATGCCTCTTCTTGGAAGTCCCAATATCACAAACACTTCCTTTACTAACCTCTCCATGAAGAAGAGTAACATCCACAAGCTGATTCAAAGAAACTTCAAGTTTCAAAGGTAGAACCATTTCCGGGTTCTTACTCAAAGCACAGATAAACTCTTGATTCTTTACAAGATCCAAAAGTTGTTGAGCAGACATGAATACTCCATCCTGGGGAGTAGCACTAGATTGACCGGCGCTGGGACAGCCTGATCTAACCATTTCTCTTCTTTAAGAAAGAAAGAAAGAAGAGGAAAAAGTTACTCTCAAAATAAACATCAAGCAATCTTGATAGATAAAACAAGGGGTCATAAAGAAAATAGGATGAATCGGTACGAAGACTCGAATAAAATCCTAAAGCACAACTCCTAAGAAAGACTTAGGACATGATCCTTGCTAAATTATTCTACATTGTTCCGAAGTTTGGTTCTGATACCAAGCTGTGACGCCCCACCTTTATACCCACGCTAGCCAAGAACATCACGGTGAATGCTGTCAACTAGCACGGAGAATAAGGCTGTTGAGGAGCGACCATCCGTGTAATTGCTTTGTGCGAGCATCGATATGTCAGATAGTATAGCATGCAATTCTTTTCAAGTGGGAATCCGACATGCCGACACAAACTCAAAGCTACTACACAGTGGCTATTATATCTTCGGAAACAAATATAGAAGTAAACATAACATAAATCAGTCACAGACAATTCATATCACAAAGACGGAAATAGATATGAATATAACACATGAAAGTGTTCATCAGAGTAGTGGTCTAAAAAGATCCACAATATCCCAAAAGAATAGTTACATGAACTACACAAAAGAATAAGTATACATTATGGAGTCTGTATCTCAAATGTATACAACAAAAACTACTAATCTAAGTAGTAAGCAAAAGGTCAGAGTAATGGATCCCCGGAGAGAAGTCAGGTCGAAGCACCTGCAACATCTCGGTCTGACCCGAGTATTATTTATAAGAAAATAATAAACGGATCAGTCTAACTATAAATATCAGATAACATGATATAGAATAGGAGATATGACTAAACACATAATAATCACAATGCCAAGCTGTGATATATATAAGTAATTGAAAATCAATCAAGAGATTAATCAATAACACGATAATCTACTCAAGATAAAAAGGAATGTCATACTCTTCATTCACCAAGCCACAATAAATGACATATAAGATATGGCATAGACGTATAATATCCATAACGGCATACTATTATAAGTATGTAAATGATAATCAACAAACGATTAATCAATATCAAAGAATCTTCTCAAAGATCCAAAAAGGGTATCATACCCAAAACTTGTATTCACAACAAGTTAATGACACACAAATTCACCTATACACAAGAATTGATAAATCATATCAATAGAAATCACAAAGTTGGTGAAACATAAATTTCAGAAATCAACACAAGAAATCCAGTCAATGACACACAAATTCACCTATACAAAAGAATTGATAAATCATATCAATAGAAATCACAAAGTTGGTGAAACATAAATTCCAGAAATCAACACAAGAAATCCAGTCAATGACACACAAATTCACCTATACACAAGAATTGATAAATCATATCAATAGAAATCACAAAGTTGGTGAAACATAAATTTCAGAAATCAACACAAGAAATCCAGTCAATGACACACAAATTCACCTATACACAAGAATTGATAAATCATATCAATAGAAATCACAAAGTTGGTGAAACATAAATTCCAGAAATCAACACAAGAAATCCAGTCAATGACACACAAATTCACCTATACACAAGAATTGATAAATCATATCAATAGAAATCACAAAGTTGGTGAAACATAAATTCCAGAAATCAACACAAGAAATCCAGTCAATGAAACACAAATTCACCTATACACAAGAATTGATAAATCATATCAATAGAAATCACAAAGTTGGTGAAACATAAATTCCAGAAATCAACACACGAAATCCAGAAATCACAAAGAATAAGGGGGGAGGCCTATCACATGAACGGGAGCATGAAAACTCACCAACAGCTGTAACACATGAACGAGAAGCTATCTCATGGTAGCTAGCCATTAATTTGACACACGAATGGTCCGAAGACCTGACACATGAATGGTCCAAAGACCGTGGGTTGCTACCCCACCAATTTGAGTCGAAACTCCACAAAACGGGGTTTAATCTCCCGCGCAGTCAAAGAGACATCGCACATTGCTAGTCTAAATCACAAAAATGATCGTCATGATCATCGAGAAGTGTCAATTACACTAAGCTAGTAAATATATGAGTTTAGCTTCATGTCCCATAACCACTTGCTTAACTTAAATATTTACCAACAAACTGTAGATCTCCACTATAAAATTGTCACAAGAGATTCAATCGAACAAGTCCAAGAATTAACCGACAAAGTGAACGCAAGCGTTTCATACCACTTGTTTTACTAAGTCGTTTAATTAGATTTTTCATACGAGTGAGGTAAAGGTTTATATATATACTAATAGATTGGAAAACGGTTTTATAAACGAAATTGGTATTAAAATAGTATTGAAATCGTTTGAGGAAAGATTTTTGATATTTACTACTAGTATAGAAAAGCTTTATATTTTTAAAGTGACAAAACACAAAGAAGATTGTAGGAGCAATCAATCACTAAAATTCACATACGAAGATGTGAATAAAAATCCAACGAAACCGATAAAGAATCCATCAAAATGGATACTCAAGAAAATCCCTAAAAAGGAGTCATCAAAGTCATAATAATTGATAACAATAAATAGGAAACAACACGAATCGATTAAAGTTGGATATTCAAACGGATTAGCAAAATAGGCTAATCTGGCAAAAATCATCAGGTCGGTCGACCGGACTCCCTGAGTCGGTCGACCGAACCTTAGGTTGGGAACCTCTCAGGACAGCAGGTCGGTCGACCGAACCCTGTACTCGGTCGGCCGAACCTTAAAACAGAAAGTGCTTATGCACTTGGAAGCAGGTCGGTCGACCGGACCAGAGGGGTCGGTCGGCCGAGCCTGTTTCCAGCCTCATCCATGCCTATTACAAATGAGGTTCAATCTTGACCAAAATTGCATTCGCACGAGCAACGACGCTAAGGGTTTATGTCAATCGACTACCCGGCCCTATAAGCTCTTCGATGCATCACCAAAAACATGTTCAAACATCAAAGTTAGGATTTTTAATGAATTGAACTCAAAACACTAAAAATTGGAATATTCACAAAAGCAATCCAAATCAAAATCAAATGCACATGAATAAGTGTTAGGAATTCATACCTAACAATAGAAGAGAATCATAAGCATAGATGTGAGATTAAAATTCTCACCTTTGAACTAAAATTTATGAAGATGAAGCTTGAAAGCAAAGGGGAATCAACCACACTTCAATCTCAACACAAGAAGCTTGAATCTAAGCTTAAAAGAGAAACATTTCCTAAATTAGGTTTAGGAATTTTCTGAAATTGAATGGAGAAAGAGTTGGAGAAGAAGAAGGAGATGCTTACCAATTGGTTCTCATAGATTCTGGAGCAAGAACTTGGATTTTTCTATGGAACTAGGGCTTGGAGTTTTAATTTTCACTCCTCTCCACCATTGTTGCTAAAGCTTGAAGGGTTAGGAAAATAGAAAGGAGGTAAATGAAGAGGAGAGGGTTGGGACAGAATACATAAGTGGGGGTTAATGGGCTCAGCCCAAACCAAAACCCTAAGTGAAAAGTAGCAAAAATCAACTTTCTCCAAACATATCGAAGCTTATACTCAAAAAGGTCGCAAACGTCATTTTGAACTCAATGGGGGTGGTCTCGAGTCCTAATTCGGCCGTATGCAAAAAGTAGCTTTTGGGACTAAAATCCGACTAACGATAAAATATTTAAATATAAAAATCGATAAATATGCGGGTTGTTACAACCTGACTGTTTAAGTTTAGTCAACAACTATCAAAATAGTCACCGAACCATTACTGTAATGTCTTGAGAAAGTAATTGCTATCCCCAATCATATATAGACACGTATCATCAGCATTCGATGATTGAATGACAAGTCTGTCCTTGCTCGCAGACACAAACTTTGGGGGGGATAATGCTAAATATTCTCGCAAGTAATATGGGTCGGCCGACATCTTAGTCCGCATCTTGGCCTGTATGGTTCAACTAGGCCTGTTAAATTTCAGATTGACCCTTTAACCCAACCCGTATAACCCTGTTTCAACAAGGCTGGGTCAAACCCATTTTCTATTATTTCTTAATTGGGTCAAGACCCAATCAGCCCGACATCAAACACATACCGACCCATATTACCTGCTAACCCTTCAAAACCCTAAATCCTCTTCTTCTCAGAATTTCACGGCGACTTTTTCGACCAATTTTTTCAAAATATATACTAGCTTTAAATCTATTTTCTCGATCGTGAATTTTCTTCTCTGAAATTCGTTCGATCTTAAAGTAGCTCCAACCCTGAAGATGAAAATCTGTTGACAATCAAAATGGTATGAATCTTTATTTGTAAATTTTTGGATTTAAAAGATGGTTTTCTAATTTGAGTTGGGTTTGTTTCATTTCTCAGGATCTGGTTAAGCTCGCCAATTGATAGATTGCTAGATATTTTGAGTCAACTGCTGTTTGTTTCATCAGATTAACATATTTCGAGTATTTGGATTCTTCATTTTGATATTTGGTCTATGGCGATCGGATAGTTGGATGGAAGGTTTAATTTTTACTGAATTTACTGTTAAATGTTGATATTAGTTTTGACTGAAAGTTTATTTACATTGGATCCGAATGTTTGCAACAATTAGTAAGTTAGGTGTTTTGATTGGGTATGCAAGCACATATTATATTGTTCATTAGATATTTTGAATGCGTATTTTCATTGTATTCTATCCAAGTATTTAAAAAGTTATCAAAGGTAGTAGAATACTGTATAGTTTGATACATGAAGTTGTTAAAAAGAGCAAAGAGGAATTTTTGAAAATTATATGTACTTTCATGGAAGTACAGGTATATTAAGTCATATCTATTTATATCAGCTAGACAATGAAGGTTTGCAACCAAGAATTTAAATGTCTGATATTTATTAATTATATAATCATAGTTTGTTTGAATTATAAAGTTGTTTTTATTTGTTTTATTCATTTATTTGCATTACTGATAGATGACTACAGTATTGTGTTTTATGTTGTTTCTCACAAGGATAACATGAACATTTAATTTTTTTAGTATGAAGCAAATCAAATAGTTTGGGAGTTTCTTTACTTTTTTTAGAAATCCTTGAAACTGGTGGGGTGTTTATATACGAAGTTTAAATATGCTCTACATTTTGCCAACATATGAACCTATGTCAGTTTGTACAGCAAACCGAGACTTTTTCTATGACCAAACCAAAGATTTTTGTATTGTTTTAAATGCTATAGCAGTATCTGTAAATCTTATTTATATTTTTTATGTTAATTCTTGTATTGTTAACACTAACAAACTATTTGTGTACAAAGTTGTTTTAAACAAAGTTTTATTTTTCGTACAAACACACCACAAATTTCTATATTATAGTAGCTCTGGAAGGACCTAAAGTTCTTTAGTTTCAGTGCCATGCTTGAAAGCTATATTTTTTTACTTAAGCCTTCCGTTGTTGCTGCCAGCTCCAAAAAAAATTTTGTTCCACAAATCAACATTTTTTTGAATGGAATTGAGTTGGTCATGAATGACTCCAAGGTTGTAATTTTATAGCTCTAAGTTTTATATCATCAATTGTTTTTTGCAGGTCGGATAAGAATTACCAAAAGTGAAGCTTTGAAACTTTCTTTCAACATTGGATTGAAGTTGCAAGCTTCTCCCAACTTTTGCTTTAGTTATTCAACCATAAGTAGTGCTATATCAATTCAAGAACACATAGCTTCAATTCTTTATGTTATCAGCATTGTATTTATTATCTACATTTATTGCTCCTTTACATTTATTCAGTTGTTTAATTTAGTTGTTTGAGTGATCACATCTTAGAATTTAACAGTTAAGATTGTAGCACATCTTAAATTTTGAATGTAGGCTGCATATATTTATTTTAATTGGATGATGTTGTCCTTTAAAAACTTTGCCACGTAAACCATACATCTTCTTCGCTTTATTCAACACAAAAGTCAGTAACGCAAGTAAATATTTTTTGTAGAATATGAATATCGATGAACATGATAGTCAAACAAGAGATATTGTAGAATTGGAAGTTGATCTTGATTCGGTGGGTAGTTTCATGGGAAGTAAACGAAAAAGAAATACTTATTCTGATGTTTGGAAATATTTCGGAAAGAAGGAAATTGTTAGTGGTGAAAAAAGTACATGTTTTTGCAAAAAAATGTAAAAGGGAATATATACATATGGTGATAATTATGGGACAAATAATTTAAGGAGACATGTTAAGAAATGCCACGGTATAAATGTGGAAGAAATCAATAAAGGAAACTTTAGTCAAACGAAGTATAGAAATTTAACGACTAAAGCAATTATTCGGCATAATTTGCCGTTTAATTTTGTGCAATATGAAAGTATTCGTGAATTGGTTTCTTATTTAAATGATGAAGTGGTACATTTATCTAGAAACACTTCGCGCTCAGATGTTATAAAACTTTATGAGAATGAGAAAGTAAAACTTAAAGCTGTATTAGATTCATGTAGCGGGAGAGTGCGTATAACATCTGATTTGTGGACTTCAATCAATACGGATGGATACATAACTTTGACTGCACATTTTATTGATAATGAATGGAATTTGCAAAAAGATTGCTTAGTTTTTGTTTGTTGCTGCCTCCTCATTCTGGGTCAGCCATATTTGGAAAGATATCAAGTTTTTTGCTTAGTTGGGGAAGAGTTGATAATATATTTTCATGTACATTGGATAACGCATCTTCCAATGATAAGTTATTGAATTTTTAGGATCATATCTCAATTATAGAAGATCATTGGTTGCGGATGGCCAATATTTACACGTTAGGTGCGCTGCACATATATTGAATTTGATAGTGCAAGATGGCCTGAAATCTATTACTATTTGTTTGAGCAACATATGGGAAAGCATAAAATATATTAGGGGCTCTCAATCTAGAAAAAAAAAGTTTTGTAGAATGTATATCTAATCTTTCTTTGGATAAGACTAAGAAGGGATTACGTCAAGATGTTCCCACGAGATGGAATTCCACATTTATTATCCTTTAAAGTGCAATATATTATAAGCAAGCTCTTTATCGCTTGTAACATGTGGATTCAAGTTATACTTATTGTCCATCATTTGAAGAATGGGAGAAAGAAAAGAAAATCACACGGTTTTTGGAAGCTTTCTACAATGTCACCTGCTTGTTTTCAGGAACAAATTATCCGACGGCTAATTTGTTCTTTTCATAAATTTTATTGGTTCATTTAACTTTAAAAAACACCGTAGAGGGTGATGATTTTATGTCATCCACGGCACGCGATATGCTTAAAAAGTTTGATAAATATTGGAACGAGTTTAGTGTGTTTCTTTCTATTGCTTGTATTTTCGATCCACGTTACAAAGTAAATTTTGTTCGATTTTCTTATGAAAGGTTATATGGAAATAGAATTTGAATATTCAAAGAAATTTGCAAGAGGATTCGCCTATTGAAACAAATGCTACAAAAGGCACGGAATCTCCATGTTCGTTTGCGGGTCCTTATTCACAAGAACATGAAGGTATGTTGGAACAATTTGACTCTTATCAAGATTCAGAATTTGCTGGCAATTCTACTAGATCAGAACTTTATTCATATCTAAATGATGGGTTGGTCGATCACAAAATAGAGTTTGATGTACTTTCATTTGGAAAATCACAGTAATATCAATATCCTATTTTTATCCCTTATGGCAAAAGATATATTGGCTGTACCGGTAACTACCGTGGCTTCAGAAAGTGCTTTTAGCATTAGTGGTAGAGTACTTGATGAGTACCGTAGTTCACTAAAAGCAGATGTTGTCGAAGCATTGTTATGTACATGAGATTGGTTGTATGGCGGTACGGTTGTGCAAACAATCGAGGATCTTACCGAAGATATTACAAAGTTCCATTCTCAAGAAGAAGAGACATTAATGCATAGTGTCAGGTATGATTTTTAAATTATTATGCTCAGATATGCATAGTGAGCTGTAGATGTCAGTTTCTTTATCTTTTTTCTCTGTGTAAATTTGAAATAACTTCCTTTGTGTAATCTGTATAACCCTATTACACGACAATCTTAAAGAGGTACCTGTTAAAGTAAATTTGTATTTTTAGGAAGATGTTGTCTATATGCTGAGCTGGATTTAGATTATATTTGTATTGCAGGACATAGTAGAAGCTAAGGAATTCTTAAAGGAAAAAGGGGTTGATGTGGGTTCGTATTGAAGTTTCAGGTGACTAACTCTCTTGCTAGATATTACACTTCCAGTTATTAGCATATATATGAACAACATGCATGTTCACATATTTCATAGCATATATACTTTTATTTACACCCCAAATATTGAAAGCTTCAAAATTTAAAGGATGTATACATACAATATATATTCTTTGCTTTAGTAGTTTATGATCGTATAAAGTCATGAAAATATTTGATCTTAGCACTTTCAGTGTTGACAAACTAAAAAATTTATGAACAAGAAATGTCCTTTAAAAATTATCCATAGCATGTCACTTCAAATAGTTTCTAAGAATAATGAGGCAGCAAATGTATCTCAGATACAATTGTCTCTTCAATATAACAAACAACGAGCTACAAGCTTTTTTTTAATATGTTTTTTTATGAATGTTTATAGTCAGAATAGGGTATGTTGAATACTAAGTAATATTTTGTAGTTCATGCACTAGGCACTGATAAAAGGCACTTGTGAAAAAAAAAATGAAAGTCTTAGCTTTTTTTATAACTAGCTAGTATGAATGCTACATAGCATCTTACCTTTTTTTCCCCAATATCCAACTGTTGTTAAATCCAGGCATTACCTTGTGGATTAATTGGCTGTCCATAAGTTTCAAGTTTTTTCTAAACATCCTACTTGTACATAAATTTGTAAGTCTTACATTTTTCTTTTTTGTAAAATTTGAAATAGGCTGGTAATGTAAACTCATTTCACAGAATGTTTGGCAAGATATCTTGTGCACTTCATATCATTAGGCTGTATATTAAACTTTAGATATTGCAGTCGTATTTCCATGTAATTTCAAATATAGTGTTGTCTCACTTGTTCTACTATTTTACAATGCAGGTCTGATTGGAATTAGGCTGAAGAAAGTGTCAAGATCAACTTGTTGTAAAAAGAATCCTACTGTTCTTGGAAATGTCACAATTTTTAATTAAATTACTTTTTTCTATTGTCTTAGTTTTATGTATGCAGATTTAAAACTTATTTGATGCAGTTTCAGTGTTATTTGTTGCAGTCTGTGTTATTTGGTGTTGTTTTATGATATTTAGTGCAAATTCATGTCATGCAACAGTGTTTTGGGTTAAGTAGACATCTATGTACCAGTTCATGTTGTTTATGTGCAATTTTATGTTTTATGTATGTAGTTTTTATTATGATGTTTTTTGTTTTTTATTTTTTACTTTTTGATGTTTTTTAAACGGGTTAAACGGGTTGACCCATATATGAAACGTGTTGGGTCATATTGACCCTTTTAGTAAATGTATTAAAAGGGTTAGGTCTTAAAATGGGTCGGGTCAATTTTGATCCGACCCATCTTAACCCGACCCGACCCGTTCAATGGGTCTACGTTCAACAGCCAACGTATTGGCCCGCATCCTGCCTTGTGTTTTGGTCTGCAATATTCCAACATCAACATCTTGGCCAGTATGATTCTGAAGGCCCGCATGCTCAAAGCACGAACCTTATTGCAAAAATCAACTCCCTCGACGGTAGTATAAACACGATCCATACGAAGACTACAATGTAATTAAAGAACAAAACAAATAGTGGCCCTATATGTAATGACCATCCACAAGCAAGCGACTCAAGTAGCGTTCCCTTCTCATATTTTGATTGACCTAGATAGTGTTCTTTTCTTCATAAAGGTTCCTCACTCTTCTTTCACCTCAACTGCTTGCATCTTCTGAAGCTCTCTTGCCTTGGCATAGCTAGCTTCGGCAATAGGCGTCCGACCGTCTGTAACGCCCCTGAATTTTAATTAACATCATTCGGGATATTTAATTGGATAAATTAAATAGAATAATTTGAATAATTAGGAAGATGAGATTAATAAATTCAATGGACTTGTTTTAATGAATGAATTAAAATAAGGCTTAACTAGATTTAGAAGGAGGAATTTTTCTAAGCGGTAAACTTGAAAATGGGGCTACATTTCTTAGTATATATATCTCTTCCTCCACTTTATTAAACTTTTACTTTCTCATTCATAACTCCTTACCTATATTTCAGCCGGCTATTAAAAGCTTCAGAAAGAGCAATAAATTGAACATAAAGCTAAGGAATTAAAGTTAGGAAATTTTAACCATTAAAAGATTGGTTATGGGTTATACCTGATTCATGTTTGTGATTTTGGTTAGAATATAACCATTTAAACATTTGTTTGGATAAGACATAGGTGTTTTTTAATGTTAATGAGCTAAATTTTTTATTATTGAAATGGTACTTTATATACAACATATCACTGGAACAACATGATGTAGCTCAGGGGATAAGTCGTATGCAACTTAAAGAGGAAGATCGTTCTCGAGTTAAGGAAACTTCGTTTTTAGGACTTAAGTCGTTCACGAGTCAAGCAGCTATGAGTCGTGAACGACCTAACTGGTCGAGTGAAGGGCAGGAACGACTTAACGAAGAAGAGGCACGAGATAACAAACACTTGAGTCGTATACGGATTAATGGAACCGGGCTGCGACTCAACGAGAACTTGGGGTGTTCGAGGCTAATGAGTCGTACACGACTCAACGACCCATACATAAGTCGTTTACGACTTAACACGAAAAAGGGGAAGGTTTCAGCAAGTAAGGTCCTTGAGTCGGAGGCGGAACACGACCTAGCTAAGTCGTTCGAAGAGGCATGCCGCAAAGAACTTGGAAGCTTGAGTCGTGTGGGTCTTGAGTCGGTCCATAGTTGAGTCGTGAGTCGTTCACGACCTATGTGAGTCGTATATGTTGTATTACGAGCTGGTATGTAAACATTGGTGTTGAGTCGATTGAGTCATGGTGTAATGTAATTGTTTTGAGTCGTGTGTTATTCTGTTGAGTCGTGGTAATTTTAAGTCGTTAGTGTTGTACTGTTTGTATTTTTCCTAGGTCATGTATTGAGTCGTATGCGGTTGGGTTGTCTACTGCTAATGAGTCGCTACCGACTCAAGATGAGTCGTGAGTCGTGGGGAAGGATGAGTCATATACGACTTAAGGCTCAGGTCGAGGAAACACTATAAATAGGGGGGTGCGTTGTACATTGTAGAGGTTGATTTTGAAATAAAATTTCTTGTTGATTTCTTTGTGCTTTCTTCTCCAATTGGTAGTTGAGTGTAATCTCCTATCTCCACTTACGTCATTCGAGTGCGCTCGAATCCATGTTTGTTGAAGCCGATTCACGGGATCTAGTGCGCTAGATCAACGTACGAAGAATCGTAGATCTTTGAACACGGTATAGTGCGCTATCAACGTGTTTGAGATAGTTAGAATTCGGTATCTTCGGATCAACAAATTTGGGCATTTTGGTATTCATCAATCCACCGATTGCTACTTTCACCGATTAAAGTTTATTTTGATTAATCCGCTGCATCGGTTTTGGTATCAAAGCCATACTTAGCCAATCATAGCTAAGTTGATTCTTGGAGCCAAGTATTTAAAGGTGTGTTCGTTGTGTTCATCTTGAAGTTGCAACAAGTTTGGAGTATTTGATCTATAGCATTTTGAATCAAGGTGCTGGAGAGTGTTTGAATTTGTGAGGAGATTTTTGCGCGCCAAGTATAGAAGAGTGTGAGCCGTGCCTTATGTTTGAATTGAAGCCGACTTAACCTTGAGCCGAGCCAAGTTAAGTCGTGAAGATCAAGCCGAGACAAGATTGAGCCGAGCATTGTTGTTTGAAGTTGAAGGTTGAGCCGTGACTTATTGTTGTTTTGTGAAGTGTTGCGTTGATTCAATCATGCCGCCAAGGAGAGCTAATCGCCATCAAAATGTTGAAGCATTATATAGACGAGAAGAGGCCGATCAAATGGAACAACGTATGCATGAGAAGATTGATGAAGGCATTGGCAGGTTGGAGAAGCTTATGATTGATATGAATCTAAGTAGAAGAAGAAATTCACCTGAATCCATTCGTGGAGGAAGTAGAGTTTCACATCATTCAGATCGGGAGAGGAGAGAGAGTCAGGATCAACGGAGTGTTGATAATCGAAGTAGGAGGAATGATGATGGTCGTGATCGAAGAGATATGGGTAGTAGGAGTGGTGGTAGAGATGTTGGAGGGCGTGAAAGACAACGATATGCATCAGACTTTGATGAGGAGTTCGACGGTGATAGGGGAAGTGTTCATTTCAGAGACCGAGATCAGGGACAACGTCAGTATCGGGTTATTGATGATGATCGACGTTGGGAATCGGGTATGAAGATGGAGATTCCGGAGTTTAAAGGAGGAATGGCAGCTGAAGAATTTCTTGATTGGGTGTCAAATGTTGAAGAGATCTTTGATTTCAAGGAGGTTCCTGAGCATAGGAGAGTAAAGTTGGTTGCTACTAGGTTGAGGGGGAGAGCTTTGGCGTGGTGGCAGCAAACTAAACTTACCAGGGAGAGAATGGGGAAGTCAAAGATAGAATCTTGGGAGAAGATGAAGAAGTTGATGCGGGCTACATTCTTACCATACAACTATCAATCACTTATGTACCAGAGATTGCAGAATCTAAGGCAGGGGACGAAATCAGTAAATGACTATGCAGATGAATTTTACCAACTCATTGCCAGGAACGATATTATGGAGACGGAAGAACAGCTAACTGCTAGATTCATTGGGGGATTGAGAATGCAGATCCAAGATATGGTTAATATGTTCGATCCTAGATCTGTAGCGGAGGCACATCAAAAGGCGTTAGCTTGGGAAAAGCAAGGAAGGCGTGGAGGTGGTGTGTTTACCAATTCTAACAATCAAGTGAAGGGAGTCGGTGGAAGTTCTAATGTTCCTAAGATTGTTGCCAAACCAGTTGTGAAGGAAGGTGAGAAGGCGAAGGTTAACAGTGGTTTCAAATGTTATAATTGTCAGGAGTTGGGTCATAAAAGCAATGAATGTCCGAAGCCGAAGAAGAGAGCTATGATAGTTGAAGCTGAGGATGAGGAGGAAGAAGCTGAACGTTCTAATTCACCTTATGTTGAGGAGGAAGAAGAATTATCTGGAGATGAAGGTTGTAATCTTATGATGAGGAGGTCATGTCTTACACCAAAGCAAGAGGAGGATTGTAGTTGGTTGAGGAGTAACATATTTCAGTCGACATGCACTATTCTGGAAAAAGTTTGCAAGTTCGTTATTGATGTTGGAAGCTGTGACAACATTATTTCTACAGAAGCAGTAAGAAAGTTGAACTTGAAAACTGAGAAGCATCCTAAACCGTACAAGCTAGCATGGTTAAGGAAAGTTGGTGAAGTGAAGGTGTGTCGAAGAGCTTGTGTGAATTTTTCTATTGGAAAGAAGTACAAAGATGAAATTTGGTGTGACGTTGTAGACATGGACGTATGTCATCTGTTGTTGGGCAGACCATGGCAGTTTGATAGAGCAGTGCAACATGATGGTCGTGCTAATAGCTATAGTTTCATGTTCAAGGGTACTAAAATCACTTTGGTTCCCAAGAAGCAACAACAGAAGGAGAGCAAGCTAGAGGAGATTGAGGAATTGAAAACTCTGTTGACTTTGAAGGAGTTTGTTAAAGAAGTTGAAGAGGAGCCTGAAGTCTATTTGTTGATTGGGCGAGAGAGTAGTGAAGAAGCTGAAATTCCAGAAGAAGCAAAGCCAGTTTTGGAAGAGTTTGAGGATGTGTTTCCAAAGGAGTTGCCTAAGGAGTTACCGCCATTGAGGGACATTCAACATCGAATTGATCTTGTTCCAGGAGCAGTGTTACCACATAGACCACATTACCGAATGAGTCCGAAGGAGCATGAAGAGTTACGAAGGCAGGTGGAAGAATTACTTGAGCAGGGACGTGTTCAGGAAAGCTTGAGTCCTTGTGCTGTGCCAGCTTTGTTAGTACCGAAGAAGGATGGAACATGGAGAATGTGTATAGATAGTCGAGCTTTGAACAAGATTACTGTTCGTTACAGATTTCCTATGCCGAGGTTGGATGATTTGCTAGACCAGTTGAGTGGGGCAACTATATTTTCGAAGATTGATTTGAAGAGTGGTTATCACCAAATTCGGATTAGACCTGGAGATGAATGGAAGACAACTTTCAAGACAAGAGAGGGGTTATACGAATGGTTGGTTATGCCATTTGGTTTGTCAAATGCACCTAGTACATTCATGTGAGTGATGAATCAAATCTTTAGACCATTCATTGGGAAGTTCGTAGTGGTTTATTTCGATGATATTCTGATATATAGCAGGAGTATGGAGGAACATGTTCTACATTTGAGGGAAGTGTTGATTATTCTTCGTGAAGAACAGTTTTATGCTGCTACAAAGAAGTGCGTGTTTATGACACATAGTGTTTTATTTCTGGGTTATGTTGTTTCAGGCGAAGGTATTCAAGTTGACCAGAGTAAAGTTGAGGCAGTCAGAAATTGGCCACAGCCGAGAACTATCACTGAAGTTAGAAGTTTTCATGGATTGGCATCATTCTACCGAAGGTTCATTCCACACTTCAGTAGCGTGATGGCACCAGTTACCGATTGCATGAAAGGGAAGCAGTTTGTATGGTCAGAGGAAGCGGGAGTTGCTTTTGAACGAATCAAAGAACTATTGACGACAGCAACAATTCTTGTTTTACCGACTTTTCAGTTGTTGTTTGAATTGCACACTGATGCGTCGAAGGTGAGAATTGGAGGAGTTCTGAGTCAGAATGGGAAGCCAGTTGCTTATTTCAGTGAGAAGTTGTCAGGGGCAAAGATGAGATACAGTACATATGACGTTGAATTCTATGCTGATGTGCAAACGATTAAACATTGGAGACATTATCTATTTCAGAAGGAGTTTGTTCTGTACACTGATCATGAGGCATTGAAACATTTGCAGGGGCAGGACAAGATTTCAGCGAGACATGCGTCATGGATCGCATATTTACAGCAGTTTACCTTTGTTGTTAAGCACAAATCTGGGGTGACGAATCGGGTAGCTGATGCTTTGAGTAGGAGGAGTCATTTATTAACGACAATGAAGGTTGAAGTGACGGGGTTTGAATTACTGCCAGAGATGATTGAAGAAGATCCTTACTTTGTGAAATATGTTGAAAAAGTGAAGGATGGGAGTACCGATGAATTTATGTTGGTTGATGGATTCTTGTTTAAAGGAAATCAGTTATGTATTCCAGAGGGCAGCTTGAGAATGAAAATTATCAAGGAGTTGCATGAAGAAGGGCATGTGGGCCGTGATCGTACTTTGCAATTGATTTCACAGTCGTACTTTTGGCCGTCGATGAGGAAAGAAGTGGGAAGGTTTGTGGAGCGATGCCATATTTGCCAAGTTTCGAAAGGAACCGCGACCAATGCTGGGTTGTATATGCCGTTGCCTGTACCGGCTAGACCATGGGTTGATGTGAGTATGGACTTTGTATTGGGATTGCCGAGAACACAGCATGGTAATGATTCTATATATGTAGTGGTTGACAGATTTTCTAAAATGGCACATTTTATTGCTTGCAAGAAGACGGCGGATGCTGTTCGTGTTGCTCAGTTATTTTTCAAGGAGATCTATCGACTTCATGGACTGCCAGAATCTATTGTGTCAGATAGGGATACTCGTTTTCTGAGTCACTTTTGGTTAAGTTTGTGGAAGATGGTGGGAACAAAGCTGAAGTTTAGTAGCGCTTATCATCCGCAAACTGATGGACAGACAGAAGTTGTAAACAGGTCATTGGGAAATTTGTTACGATGTCTTGTACAGGATAATTTGAGAAGTTGGGACATGAAGTTATGCCAAGCAGAATTTGCTCATAATCATGCCAAGAATCGCAGTACGGGTTTCAGTCCATTCCAGATTGTATATTCAAATTTACCAAGGGGACCGTTGGATTTAGCGGTGGTACCACAACCGAAGGGGACGGTTAAACGGGCTGTTGATTTTGTTGAAGAATTAACCGAATGTCATAAGATCGTTCAAGAACGATTAGAAAAGTCAAATGAGAAGTATAAGCAGGCTGCTGATTTGAAACGATGGAGTGTTGAATTTAAGGAAGGTGATTTGGTTTATGATGTATTGACGAAGGATCGTTTTCCGGTAGGCACTTATAACAAGTTGAAAGCCAGAAAAATTTGTCCTGTAGAAGTTGTGAAACGGATTAATGAAAAGCTTACAAATTGAAATTGCCGGAGGATGTTTACACTTCTGATGTGTTCAATGTTAAACATCTCGTACCATATTATAGAGACGAACAATCTGAGGTAGAAGAATTTACAAATTCGAGGACGAATTTTTCTCAACCAGGGGAGGATGATGTAGCTCAGGGGATAAGTCGTATGCAACTTAAAGAGGAAGATCGTTCTCGAGTTAAGGAAACTTCGTTTTTAGGACTTAAGTCGTTCACGAGTCAAGCAGCTATGAGTCGTGAACGACCTAACTGGTCGAGTGAAGGGCAGGAACGACTTAACGAAAAAGAGGCACGAGATAACAAACACTTGAGTCATATACGGATTAATGGAACCGGGCTGCGACTCAACGAGAACTTGGGGTGTTCGAGGCTAATGAGTCGTACACGACTCAACGACCCATACATAAGTCGTTTACGACATAACACGAAAAAGGGGAAGGTTTCAGCAAGTAAGGTCCTTGAGTCGGAGGCGGAACACGACCTAGCTAAGTCGTTCGAAGAGGCATGCCGCAAAGAACTTGGAAGCTTGAGTCGTGTGGGTCTTGAGTCGGTCCATAGTTGAGTCGTGAGTCGTTCACGACCTATGTGAGTCGTATATGTTGTATTACGAGCTGGTATGTAAACATTGGTGTTGAGTCGATTGAGTCATGGTGTAATGTAATTGTTTTGAGTCGTGTGTTGTTCTGTTGAGTCGTGGTAATTTTAAGTCGTTAGTGTTGTACTGTTTGTAATTTTCCTAGGTCATGTATTGAGTCGTATGCGGTTGGGTTGTCTACTGCTAATGAGTCGCTACCGACTCAAGATGAGTCGTGAGTCGTGGGGAAGGATGAGTCATATACGACTTAAGGCTCAGGTCGAGGAAACACTATAAATAGTGGGTGCGTTGTACACTGTAGAGGTTGATTTTGAAATAAAATTTCTTGTTGATTGCTTTGTGCTTTCTTCTCCAATTGGTAGTTGAGTGTAATCTCCTATCTCCACTTACGCCATTCGAGTGCGCTCGAATCCACGTTTGTTGAAGCCGATTCACGGGATCTAGTGCGCTAGATCAACGTACGAAGAATTGTAGATCTTTGAACACGGTATAGTGCGCTATCAACGTGTTTGAGATAGTTAGAATTCGGTATCTTCAGTTCAACGAATTTGGGCATTTTGGTATTCATCAATCCACCGATTGCTACTTTCACCGATTGAAGTTTATTTTGATTAATCCACTGCGTCACAACATATCACATGTCAATAAACATCCGAATCACGCTACACAAGTTTCGAACTTATAACCTCTCGCACCAAACCGAATCACTTAACCACTGTTACAATGGTGCTTGTTGTTAATGGGCCGATTAACAAAGTTTATATCGGTTTTCGTTAAATTCTGAATTATATTGATCTTCATATGCTTTGAAATTTTAATATGTTAAAATATATAATTTAAAGGATTTTTGGTTATGGATTTTTCCTTAGCGGTTTACTAAGGTAACTAAAAATTTTATACCCAAGGGCTAAACTGAAAAATGGTTTCCGAATTGGTTAAATTCAGAGGGAAATTGCTTTTGAAATTGTTCGGGGAAGAAGAATAGTGTTATAAGAATTTTTTGGCTATTTAGTATTTTTTTCTATTCGAAAGTACAGGAGGAAGCCTCTTTACCAATCTAATTTAGACAAGCCAGAGAACCATCAATTCCATAGGCCCAGAATCTGCTTCCGACTACATAGCCCGCTTCACCCTTTTGACTAAGTTGAAAGGTACCTTTTTCCTTAGTCGAAAGGTTAGCATTTACCTTTCGCCTAAGTCGAAAGGTAGGAATGGTGTCAAGAGAGGCGAAGGGATGGAGGTTGCTTCCTTGGCTTTCGAATGGAAATATAAATGCTTTTGAATTAATAGGTTTCGAAAGGGATCCTTCGACTTCATCATTTTTATAAAGATAAAATTTTTATACTCAATAAGGGGTTTCAGAGGGGGTCTTCGAAAGTTTAAACCTTCAAGAGAATTATTTTAAATGTTTTCCAAAAAGACGTTTTAGAACCCTTCGACTAAGTCGAAAGATAGGAGAGGAAAAGGAAGGGGTTACTTCCAAGGCTTTCCATTGTTTTAAGAGTTAAGTTTTTAACGCCTTTGAAAGCCATGCTTTCGAAGGAGATGTTTGCTTTCGAAGGGATGAAGTCGAAGGGGTGCTTTCGACTCAGAACTTCGAAAGGAACGAAGTCCAAGGGGAGCTTCCGACTTCGTTCCGTGTCATGTTTTATATGCCTTCGAATGGGTTATTCGAAGGAAGGGTTAAGTCGCCAGCTTATACCTTTCAACTAAGTTGAAAGGTGAGCCCTCACCCTTCCGACTAAGTCAAAGGGTAGGGATGTGTTAAAAGGTTTTGGTTTCAAAAGGTTTGGAAGGGATTACCTTTAATAATTTCGAAAGGTTTTGATTTTCAGTGATTTCAAAAAGAATTGAGTTTCATTGCTTTCAAAAAGTTATAAATGGTTTTATACGGAGGATACCCTAGGCTTTTGACAAAGTCGAAAGGTGGAACCTTTCTACTAGGTCGAAAATGAACTTTCTGGCAAGGTCGAATAGTAGGACTTTTCGACAAGGTCTAAAGGTATGATTTTGTGATGCTTTCAAATGGAAGGCTTCCGAAGGAGATAACTTTGGATGTCTACTTGATTTCGAATGGGGCTTCATTTGAAGGGGTTTAAAGGGCTGTTTTAGCCATTTTTCCTTAAGTAAATTTTTGCTAATTTGAAGGAGTTACTTTGAAGGGTTATAGCATAAAATAGTTATCTTTGTTTGAAAATGTAAAGGGAAATCCTTACACAAATTGGATGTTATTAAACCTCACAGATACCAGAGTGGGTCTAATGTTTTCGATACATAGTTTGGGGTTACAAACAGAAATATGCTTTCAAAAATATATATCGGGTCTATCAATGTGTTTTTATTAAATTTGGCCTAATAGGGGCTACCAATGAGAATAGGTTAAACAGGTAGTATAACTGGAGAAAATAAATAATCATGGGGATCATGAATTTTAATACATAATCATGGGGATCATGATTTTTAGTTGGCCAAGTGTTGGGTTCTCGGTTAACCTAGGAAAAATATAGAATATGCGGTGGATTTCCCGCATTAAATTTCTAAAGTAAAGAATGTTTTGCCGGAAGTGGTTAGCCTTGGGATTTGGAACCCAAGGGTTCATAGTCATCTTAGAAAAACTATGGTGTATGCGGTGGATAGCCCACACCAACTTTTATAAAACAATGTATGATGGATAATTTGCATTTATTTTAAATGGATTTGGGATGGATAGTCCTATTAAATTATGACGGATAGTCATTTTAAAGATTTTAGTGGGGAACTCTAATAGATTGATTTTAAATGGGAAATCTAATATATTGCTTTTAGATGAGATATCGAATAAATTGTTGGATGGGGTATCCAATGAATATGACTTATGGCTTTTTTTTCATATTATGTTAAGATTAACCATTTTGGGTACACGAGCATAGTAAACGATTTACATGTTTTGTTTTGGATGCTAGTGAGGGAAAACTCATTCCCCTAAGCGGCGTGGTCTCACTAGCTATCTATTTATGATTAGAGATGATATGAGATTGTTCATACGAGACTTATTGTCTAACTCAAAGTTTGTGTTTCTCCACAAACATTCGGGTACTTAAAATTAATTTGAATAGTCTAAGAGTGGGAGACTTTCGGGTTTCTGGACGAATAAGCTTTCGGAGACGTGTAGAAGATAGTGTTAGCTATATAGGAGCTATTTTGTGTTTTCCCCCGTGATGTACTAAGAACTGTAAAGTTCATGTTTATTAGTTCTCTGATCATGATAAGTGGACATTTTGATATATCGCTCTTATCATATTTTGTACACATGTATGTGATTTGAACGTGGTTAGCGTCTGAGATTATATAACTAAATCTTAAGTTGAAATTCATAAGAAATGAGAAATTTTCTTTTGTTGAAGTTTAAATTTATTTATGTTTTGTGTTTCTGTGTTGCCAATAGTTTCAAGATTTCGATTTTGATCACTCAGAAATAACACATATGGATGACTGCATCATCCGTAGCAGTTAGTTTTGAGCCTCGGGAAGCGGAATGTTACACCATCCATGATAAAAAAGCTACGCCTGCATTGTTTCCCTAAAGCGATCATAACATAAGATATGGTATAACTAACAAAAGTGACATTCGAAAACCACTCCTTATCATTTTCTTCCACTCTGGCAAAGTGCCTCGGCACAACCACTTCCTAATTCCATGTCACATATCCTTGACCAAGGCATGCTCATTTTCAGACCACCAGTTGCCAAACATTTTAGCCCTACAAATCAGCCTGGATCCTATTTAACACATATCTCAGCTGAACAACTTCACCTATGATGCAGAGTGAATTCTGGAGCACAACTTCACCATCTCGGCCATTCATCATGCATTAGAACGACTTTAAATACATCACGACATGCATTTGAACATGGGTTGAACGTTTCAAGCTAAAAAGGACTTATTTCTTGTTATTATCTCTTATCATCCAAGCTATTGTGTGAGAACCAAAGTAATAAAAAATTCCTTATAATGGATGTTGATCAACTTTGATCAAACCACTCTAAATTTTGTGTCTTTTTATTTATTGCACTTTATTCTCCCATTTTCAATTTAGAAATAAAGATGTTAGTGTGTTACCTTCGCCCATATAAAACCCTTAACCATAATTTCAACACCTAATGCTTGGATGTGGTAGGCTTTTCGGCCCTATGATGATAAAGCATAGCAGTGGCAAAAATGTCTAAATTCCAACTTCATAATTGTATTAACGATTTGGTATAGCATTATATTTTAACACCGAATTTCTTCCACTTGTACACACAACCAATGGTGAAATCTCTTCAGAACAAGGGGTCAACTAACCCCCTCCGAAGAAAGGAGGAGAACTTGAGGTAGGGATATTATCAACCTGGGCAAGCAAAAAGAAAGTTAAGCATGAAATGTTAGTTGTTGGCTTAACTATGGAAAGAAGTTCAGGTAGACAATGATAGGCAAGTTAGCAAATGAGGTGCATGACGTGGATCGACGGAATGGAATGGACGGGCTGAAACAGCACTTTTCCAAATAAAAACCGTATATATTTTCTACTTTATTTATTTTATTTTATTGAAAAAAAATGCAAAACTTAGCTAAAATAGAATGAAATTTTGGATCATAAACCGTAATTTTTGAACAGTAACCAAAATATCTCGAATATAAATACTTTCAAATGCACAAAACTATCCATATCAAATTTTTACAATGCTCGTTCTGGTTACAGACGCGAAATAGATATAACCATGCATTTTCAAACATTTGATCGCTCTGGATACAGACAGGATGTGCAGATATGGATAAGCATTTTGAAATATCAGTTGATACGGATTCGGATGCAAGTTTTGATTTTCGGATACGGGATACCAGTACAATATCCAACTCTGTTTGGATTAACAACCCTACTGATTCTCATATTCTCCGGTGATGTACGTCCCTCTTTTCATTGCTAGGTACAAATATGTTTTCAACGATGCTAACAGCACCGTGAGCAGATCTGCCTGAATTTATTGTGCTTAATTGTAGAGCTAACACAACATTGACTTCTACTTAGTTGTAGATCAATAGTTATAACCCATGAGTATACCTTATATTTGTAAGTTGAGCAACTAGAATAATTGTATTGATTTCAGAACTATATGCATAACAGAAGCAAATAATAAACCATTATGATCTAGCTTTTCACAGTTATAGCATTTGGCCCTAAACACCCCCTTCCTTTAGTGTAAACCTTGATGCGTAGTTCCTATTATGTCCATAGTTTTAGTAAGTAATCTCCGAAATGTCCTTTCAGTTTCCTTCCACATAGGTTTTTCCCTTCGGTTGGTGCTCCTTCTTCCTTTTCTATTAGGGAGAAAACCTCTTCTATGGTTCTAACTCAGGCTTCACTTCCACTCTTTTTTGTGCTTGGTACATACTATCATAACTTCTTGCCATATCCACGATAAACCTAAAAGTAGATGCCAAATGCACCATCATCTTGTGATCTTAACCTCGTTTCAAATTCTTGATAAACTTTGCATTCTTTTTCAATGGGGTGTTAATCAACTCTCGATCATGCTTTGCTAAGACATTGAACTTCTAGATATATTCCTCTATTGAAAGATCCTCTTGACTTAGATCGATGAACTCTCTCCACAACATACTTTTCTAGACTTGAAAATAAACTAAACCTTAAACCTCTCTCTGAATTGTTCCCAAGCGATCTCCTCTTTCGGAATCTCTGCTATTACAGTTTCCCACCAATCTAAAGCATCTTCTTGCAACCGCCTAGAAATCAGCCTTCTCTTCTACACATCATAAGTCCCAAGTCCGTGAAGGTACAATTGTGCACCTTCATCCACTTCAAAACTTCTGTTCTCGACTCTCTAAGTAAACATGCTGCCTTCCAATTCTTAAAGGCTTGGTTCAACTTCGACAAGTCTTCTCCCACAGCCAATCGTGGCTCAACAACTTCTAGCACGGTTTCCTTAATCATCTATGCTATGAACTTTAGGAATAAAACATTTACACCATGCTAGGGATAGGTAGGACAGCCTTATTTAGTACTGCCGAAGGAACTTCTCAACCGTTTCCTTTGATAGTTTGAGTAATATAATTCTCTCTCCTAGCACTGGCTCCTCCGACCAAGACCTGTCAACTTCTCAAATCCATTTTTGCTAAGAAAGACTTCGTTAAAAATGGAAAGATAGAGAGTGAAACTATATATATATATATATATATATATATATATATATATAGCAAATACCAGTACGTTATATACTAGCGTATGCCCTTTGCATGGTGTTTATTTTCTATGAAGCACTTAACTATTCATAACTCTATTTAACTTAAGTGTCCCCTAACCTAAGCTCTGATACCCATTGTACCATCCCTCATTCTAAGATTCAAAGATAGGACTTCAATGTGTTGTAGTCATCATGGAATCATCTTTCAAAGATAGGAATGAGTTTAATTTTATAAACAGTAAAGGTAAAAAAGCAACTAATAGACTCGTTTCACAGATTTTTGGCAATAGGCTTTACAATTTCATTAGCCCAAATGTGCTCACATAGGGGTCAAAATATAGTACAACATAGATAGTAATGTTACCTAATATATGAAGATGTTGACACATGAATTAAATATAATGGAATACAAAATCATTTATATCATCTAACTCATTTGCTTCATCTTTGAAACTCATGTTTGTCATTTGGAAACAACATACTAAAACCCACAAACTCAACCTACTGAACGAGCACCTGTGAGTCCTATAGGGAAAACACTGGTTAGATATAAAGTCTGGTATGATTAACACATTACCCTAAACATAGAACACAATGAGACCATGTCTCTAAAACTCAAAATGAGTTTTCCTCTCACTTTGACAAAGATTTATTTAACACTTATAAAACAAAGGTATATATCAATATTTCCCGCATATAAGTCTAAATAAAACCATTAGGTCGAAACCAAAGCTAAGTTTTAGTTTACCATTATGCAATAACTCTTAACTTTTCCAAACTAGTTTACCATTATGCAATCACTCTTTACTTTTCCAAACCTACAACAGACTGATCTAGGCTTCCGTTGAGACCTTACACCTTTTATCAGAAGTAAAGGGTTTCAACACAAGCATTCAACTGCCCTAAGGCCTTATGTCTCCATCGCTACTTTAACTTTACTAAACTCATTATATATTTTCACTGTCACTTGAGCCTTACACCTTTTCTTTCGTATTTCAGATGCCACACCCGACCTCATGCCATTTAGCTTGTATTTTCAATTGCCACTTTAGGCCTTACACCTATGTTATCATATTTCAATTGCCACTTTAGACTCACACATACTTTACTCTTGTTTCCTTGACTGCCACATCCAGCTTTAGATCTTACACCATTTCCTTTATTATCACTATAGGCCATACATCAATTGTGTTCGTGTTTGGCAGTTGATACTTCAAGCCCTATAACATGCTTTCGGTCTTGGTTGCCATGCTAGGCCTTACACCTATGCTTTTGTGTTTCATTTGCCATACCTTTCCCCCATGCCTACTTCGTTCTAGGTTGCCACATCAGGCCTTACACCTATGCTTTCGGTCTTTTGACTACTACTCCAGGCCTTATGTTATCAATTGAGTTCACTACCCAATGATACACCATTAGGCTTTTACTTGGCTATTCGTTTGACAAAGTTATTGCATTTGTTGTAAGCATTAGTTTAATTCATCTTATGCCTATATATGCAACACTTGCTTTCAAGAGTTACTGGTTTCAGTTTCAACAACTAACCAAGAGCAGCACTACTCTCGGTCTTGTTTGGGGAAAGATGACCGTACTTTTAACTTCAGTGAATTATGAAATTAAAGCTTTGATTTTATGAGATCCCTTCCTCCTCCCAATGTCCGTTCTTTACCGCCCTCATAACCTCAGTTTGGCTTTGGCCTTCGAGTATCCCTTCGATTAATGGAATAAAGTGAAAGTCTCATGGCTTTCTTACTTAAGTCTTGTTACTTAGGCTTCGATTTATTACCTCAATTCAGATCAACATTACTAATTCAGATTCAAATACAGTCTTATTTTTTACAAAAATAAATAGGATATTGTAGTAGTTTATTGTGTTCATCAGTTTAGATGATTGTCCTTTATCATATTGATTTTTAATATGAAAATTGATGCACTGAAAAATGACATTATGGTTTCTGATATTGATCTGAATGCTACTTTGTTAATAGTATTTGTATTCTATATCTGATATGCTTTGTTTGTGTTTTGGGGTTGTCCGAAGTTATTCGATTCTAAAGATGCCTTAAAAGTTTAGCATGTGTTTGAGTTAACAACCATATGAAATTGCATATGTGCAAAAATAAAAGAAAATTATAGAGAGTAAATATAAGGAAAGCAACCATGCTTGCTAATAATGTGTAAAATAAAGGCACTGTTATTATATAATTATTTCACCATCAAAATAAAGAGTTTTTGAATATATGTATACCCCATATAAATTGTAGCATATACACTGAATAAATTTTTTAAAAATACAATAAACTATAAAGACATATGCACCAACAAGTCAATTGAAAAATAAACAACCAATTTGATGTGATTGTTAATTTATTGCTTGAGTAATCAATATGGAACACACAACTACAATGTGAGATACTGACAACTCATTTCGGTTATCAGTCACTGACAACTGATCAAAGAACAAGCGGTGTATTTCGGTAATTGATTAGAAATAAATTTTCTAGGATTACGATATGGACAACTCAATTGCTCAAATCAGCAAAGGATGGAGCCCATAGTTACAATGTTAGATAAAGAGTGGGTCTTAAGTTTCTAACACTTGATCAAACATACCAATAAGCGTATCGTCAATCGTGAAAATGTTATTAAAAATGAATCAGGAATGACAATGGGAAATTGCTCCTGGCAAATGGTTGCGATCGCTCTCATACTGCAATTTCTGAATATACCCTATGAGTAAAGTGCATTTATTTGGCAAATACACTTACGCTACGCAAATGTAGTTTTCTGAGACGCAAATTCAAACTAATCGAAATTGATATAAAGAGCTAAAATACCTCAATTATGCAATCCATCTTAAGATAATTACAACAATCCTTGATTTCGTCACAAGTCGGATTCTCGCAAGCTTTTCCCAATCCGATTCGCCGACCATCAGCCACCATATGTTTAGAATTTATGTAAACTGGATAAATGATGTTCCATTTTTTCCACTCTGGTGCAGACCCATCCATCAACTTGATTAACTGTCCCGATCTGTACGGAAAAATTAAAACGAACAAAGATTTTGGTACGGGGAAGTCTGCTCGGGGATTGGGTGAAGAAGATCAGTGGGAAGTGAAATTTTATCGAACTGCTTTGATCGATTTTTATTTGTTTGAGATGCTCGGCCGTGGATTTCTTATTGTAAATCAATTTTGAGTTTGTTGCCATCTTCGTCATTAAAATTTTCAAAAGCTTCGTTTTAATTTTTTCTTCTTTTGTTCGAATTTGAAAACGAAAAGAAGGGGAGGGCACGGTATTTTTTTTTGGGAGTGGGTTATTGAGGAGGAAGCAGTACATTGTCCAAACTAAACTTTGGAGCCATTTTTTCATTATTTCCCACCTAAATTTCATATTGCCATCAACATGTAGTTGCATTGGTTGACTTTAAAACTGATGCGACTAAAACTATTTGCATCGGTTGTTGGTGAGAACTGATGCAAATTTGATTTTTTTTATTACCTATTGCATCTCACGTACCAATTGCATCGGTTATTAAGATAGAACTGATGCAAATAGTTCTATTTGCATCAGTTTTTACTTCAACCGATGCAAATGAGGCGAAGCAATATGCACTTTTTGTACTAGTGATGGTTTATTGGTGCTATTAATCAGCACAACTTAAACCATCAAACTCTAACACACCATTCAAACCCACTCATCAAAACTCATGAAAATGACATGAAATTAAAAATAAAATCTATTTTAAGCATGATCTATTTACTATGAATTAGTAAAATAGACCATCAAATTTGATTCTAGTTTGACTTTCATTATCAAAATCACTTAGGAAAATGATAAAATAGTTTATATTATATTGGATAAAGCATAGCCTATTTGAGATGTCAATATAGACTATCAAACTCACTAAAAAAAACATAAATCACCATCATTCATAGTTTCCATTAAGCACAAATGTGAGAATATAAATGAAATCATTATCTTAATTTAATATGTTTCATGAAAGCTTCAGTACCCCTAAATTGAAGGGTTTGGCTACACATATTTGAATACATGCTTACATAAAATGATTTCAACATAAACATAAATAAGAAAAACAAGAGTTAATTAAAACAAAAGGAAGCTAACAATTTGCATAAAATAGTACTATCTAATTACGAGAATTACTGACATGAAATAAGAGGAGCATAAGGTAAATAAGAGAGCATAAGGTAAATAAGAGAGCATAAAATAAAATAGCAATAAAGGAAATCATTAAATAGAAATGAATGAAAGTAAAGAACAAGGCTAAGAAGCCATTAAAGAAATATTTTATTTATCAGTGATTTGTGGCTACAATATTGCATAAAAAAGAAGAAGATGATTACATGAAATGTGAGAGGTATTTATACATGCTTAAAAACCTAATTCATATTTCAGGGGTCTGCCAAAAATGCCCTTTAGATAGTGTAACCTCCATGTAATCATTAGAGAATCGATTAATCCCCACTAACACGCCTTTAACCTCTATTAACATGTGCATGTGCTTTTAATTATGGATCATTAGTTAGTGGGTATGTTGGCTCCTCCATGTTGCATGAATTCTTTTATTTCCATTCTTCATTTTCTTTTAACATATGTGCATGCATACATCCATGAAACCTCTTCATATTTGCACTCCTTTTTCCTACAAATAAAAATAAAAATAAAAATGTACAACTAAATTTTCTCAAAATTATTCATATACAAAATTACCATTTTGACCTGAAATGAAGATGAATGAATGATGATTTGCAAACAACTTAAATTTTGGTTTAAACATGTAAAATACCCTAATATGCTCATTTATTTATATAAAGTAGATTAAGTATGGGAGCAAAAATATAGACTTTTACATGCACATCAAATCCCCCATACTTATCTTTTTATTCGTCTTTGAATTAACTAGAACTAGGATAAATATGTTGGCATAGGAAACGCAATTGCATTGAGTGTATGCAATAAGCCGTTAAACCTCTAGGTGTCCATAGTAGGACGAGAGTTGTCTCATAAAGGTTTTTAGCGGATATTACCCACAAAATCCAAATGCGATATGCAAATTCTAATGCGACCACATGATGCAAGTTTTCAAAAATATTTACAGTTGAAGAATTTACTCTTAAATTAACATGAGTAAGTTAAATATATTTTTGGTTATTATCAAGAAATTTTAGTCCTTTTTACTCATCAAAACTTCCAATAGAAATTAAGTTATCATCACAATTAGACTCTAATTTAGCTAGCTGTTTCGGTTGATAACATATCGCGACTATGAAATGGATCATTTAGTTGATTATCAAAGTTTTGCAAAGTGGTATTTTTATTTCTTTTGAATAATAAGTCAAATCAAATAAGTGAAAATAGTGCTTGGATTTCAATTGCTTACTCTCTCTATTTTGAAAAATATTAACATTATTATTTACACACCTAACTCAGATAAACTAAGGGTAGATATACCAATCATGCACTGCCTTTCGGGCTTATGTAAGAAGAGTACAGAGCATGTCGAGTGTACACACTTGCATATGAACACATGATTCTAGGTGTTTATTATTATTATTATTTTAATTTACATACACCTAACTCAGATAAACTGAGGCCATATATATCGATCATGCGCTGCCTTTCTGTTTACGTGAGAAGGGTATAGAGCATATCGAGTGCACACATTTATGTGTGAACATATGACTCTAGGTGTTTCTTACTTTTATAAAAAGATCTCTTTTTTATCTTTTTTCATTTTCTTTTGAAAAGAGAGAATTGCGCAAAATCATCTTAGCACCATTTAACTTAGAAGATAAGAAATGTTATCACCTTTACTTTAGATTAACCACTCTTTGAAACAAAGATTATAATTAGGATCTACTTCATAATTATAACCTATGAACCTTCCTATATACTAGTTACACCATAACCATTTGTAATTATACTTTTATTTTTATTTTTGTCAAGACAAGTAAATTTTCAAAAATTCAATTTAATGACCAAAAATGTATACTTTTCATATCGTATTTCTTCAAAAGTAAATCAATATCGCTAAAAGTAAAATTTTGTTTTGGAAAATTTATTTTGTTTTCGGAAAGAAAATGCAAAAAATAAACCATGAAAAATCAAAATAAACATGAGACTCCCCTTACACTTGATTTTGACTGTGTCCCCAGTCAATACAAGATATAATGAGTTTAACGGAGAAATATATGTACATATTTAGAAGAGAGGATTAATTTTTTTACTAGATGCAATTTGGCTCATGAAGAATCATGAGCTCCTCCTCTTGATTAGTTGCCAACTCCAACTAGGATTTTATACGATGACCATTGACTTAAAAATTGATCCATCCCTAGGGTTTTCTATTTTTATGGCATCGTGTGGAAAAATAGTATGTACGACTTATGGTCCTGTCCATCTTGATTTTAATTTCCCAAGGAACAAATAAAGTCGAGCTTCATACAAAAGAACTTTATGATTTAGGCAAAATGCATATTTAGGATTGAATTGTCATAAAAAATTATGTTCTTTCTTTGTAAATTTTCTCATTTTCATACGCATCATTCCTAGTTTTCTCTAATTCATTGAGTTGCAATTTCCTATTTTCGCCAGCTTTTTCAAGATCAAAATTTATGTTCTTAATTGCCCACAAAACTTTATGTTCAAGTTTAATGGGTAAATGGCACGTTTTACCATGTACAAGCTTAAAAGGAGACATCCCAAGATTGGTTTTATATGATGTTCTGTAAGCCCAAAGCGCATCTGTCAATCTTTGTGACCAAATTTTTCAATTTTTATTTACAGTTTTCCCTAAAATTTGTTTGAATTGGCGATTTTAAACTTCAACTTGGCTACATAATTGGAGATGATAAGGAGTGAATAACTTGTTGGTTATCGAGTATTTCTTCATTAGAGATTCAGATGATTGATTACAAAAATGGGTTCCATTATCGCTTATTATTATGAAGGTGTTCCAAACCTCGAAAAGATGTTTCCTTTTATGAATTTTATAACGATCCATATATTTTCGATAATTAAAAATATTAAATAAGATTTTGGAATTTAATGTTGGAGGAAATTAAAAAATTTGACTTATCAATAAGAAAAATAAATAGAATGTATTTTAATAATGTTGATTCAATTTAATTGATAACTATTTAAATGTAATTTCAATTAGTTGGAATATTTGTAAAGTTAATTTGGTTATAATCGTAATTAATGGAATTAATATAATTGGAATATTATAATTAATATAGTAAAGATGATAGCTGTAAAATATGAATGTAATAAAATGTAAACTAATGTTAATTATATTCGTAAAGTAATAATTGAATAAATAATAAGAGTGAAATTAAAATAAATGAATTTATTGGAATTTTAAATTGTAAATTATGATTTATTCCATTGCATTTGAAAGTTGTAATTAGTGCACTATTGAATATTGAATTTGACATGGGAAATTTATTTTAGTAGGTTATTAATATCTATGTAATCAAGAATGATAAAATGGTTAACTTGTAAATTTGAATTTAAAAGTGATTTAACCAATTTAGTAATAGTTTATTAATTAACGTGAAAATTAGCCATTTTGGCCACTATCTTAGATTTCGCCGAGCCAGTTTCATCGATCTTGTAACAGTGAATAATTGTAGGATTTTAAGTTTTGTAGCGATCAGACTTGTCGTTTGATCGTGCGGGCTCGAAACACGTAGAAACCAATTAAAAGGATTTAAATGAATATAATCTGATTTTGGAAGCTAACTTCTGTATACAATGGAATTTGGGTTTGCAACTAGTTCCATTGAGTTTAAAAATATCAAAACATATATTTCAATATATTGGATGACCCATTTTCACTTTGGGAACGGAACGGGCTTTTCGGGTTTGCGTAATCGTTTCGATCTGTCCATTTATCCTTATCTATCCTTATCTATATGAATAGACTTCTTTTTTGAAACCTTAGCTGCCTATTTCATTTGCTGTATGTACTTCTTATCTGCTCCTTCTTTCATCCAATGGCAGAACTTAATTCTTAAATCAAAACCGTAAAATTCAATTTCAAAACTCAAACTCTCCAAACTTTAGCAAATTATATATCATTGGAAAGCTCTCGACAAGTGCAATCTACTGCTGTAGTTAACTTTTGCAATCGAATCACGGTTTGGCCAAAAATTGACGATCTTTCTCAGCCATCCAATTCTAGAGTTTTTGATCCAACGGTGGATCGTCGACTATATGACGATCGGAGGGTGTTGGCTTGTAGAGGAGGTTAAGCAGGTCTTATAGTGGTCATCGTTTGTCATAGCTTGGTCGGAATTTGCCACAATCGATGAAGGAATGGGAGCGTTTGGCTATGGCGATGGAGCAAGGAGGCGGCCAGAGTGGTCAACGTTGGTGCTGGCATGCGCGTCTCGGCGAGGGGGTCGCATGGAAGGTTCAGATCCTGGTGATAGCAAGTGGAGCGGTGGTGTTCAAGATGGAAGTGTGGCGGCTGTATGTGGTCGAAGACGAGGCTAAGGCTAGGGTTTCGCTGATGACTGGTGACATGGTAAGCTCCTATACATTTTTTTATTTTTAATTTAAAGTGAATTTTGAACCTTCTAACTCGTATAACTTTTACATATTAATTCAGTATTGGACGTGGTTTTCGCCGCTGCGATCGTATTGAAATTCCGAACAATATGGGATTGGTTTGGTTAAATATTGAGACTGTTTGATTTTTGGCATTTAATTGGATTTTTAATCGACTAAAAATCGAAGGTGAGTGTTTTAACCCACTCACGAATTCTAAACCATCTTATGTTCATTAAATTAAATTTATGATGTGATTTGAAATTGATTGATTGCTGTTTAGTATATTTAAATTGTCATTCGAGTTAAATTTGAATTTATGTTGAATTTAATTCTCATTTCATTTAATATTGAATTTAAATTATTAAGTGAATACCTGATAATGATAGCCAATTAATTGTTGTGATTTATTGGCTGATTTGAATGGTGATTGTGATGGATGCTTAATTTGTTGGCATTTTAAATGATTCGATGTTATGTTTATTTTATATGTCATTATCACACTGCAAGTTCCCTTAGTTATTGTTCTAAAAATCATTATGGGTTAAAATGGTACATGCCTGAACGATCTGATAGATTAGGAAAAAATCGTTATGGATTAAAATGATAAACTAGAGTGATTTTATGAATTTTGAATTATAACTCTGGATTGCAGGTTGAAATGATATATGCCGGTAAATTAAAATTTATCATGGATTGAAATAATATATGTTCGTGTGATTTGACCATAGGGTAAAAAATATATACGGACACTAGATTGGTTAAATTAAATGATTTTAAATCCTTAATTTTTGAATCCAGTTAAATGATATTATGAAATATTGATTTATATGGACTAAATTATTTTCAAAATCCAAGCTTTAAAACGTTGAATTCAAAATTGGTTTAAATGAATTGTTTAAAGAACAGAAATTGAAATCTTAAAGTTGAATTTTGAAATATAAATGAAATTTATCAAAAAATTGAGTTATTGTAAATGTTCGAATATTTAAACTTTGAAATCTATTGAATTTGAAGTGGTTTAAAATTGAAGTTCAAAAATGGATCCAAAGTCGATATAAATTGAAATGGTTTTTAATGAGAATTTGAATTGAAACCAGTAGCCTTTTGAACTTGAAATCGTTGAACTATGATTGATTTAAATTGAATTTTGGAACTAAATTTGATTTAGATTGATTTGTGAAATTGGAAGAAACAATTCCAATTCAAAACTATTTTCGATATAAACTCTTTTAATATACAAACTCTTTTAACATATAAACTATTTTCTCATATAAACCATTTTTGTAAATTAACTATTTTTATACATTAACAATTTTAAAATATACCCTATTTTAAAACTATCTCTAATATATAAATTATTTTAATCTATAACCTATTTTTAAATTATAAACTATTTTAATAATTTTATTTACGTTTATAGACAACTTTCAATATATATATATACATATATATTTTAATATATATACCTATTTTAATGTACAAACTATTTCTAATATATAAATTATTTTAAGGGGCATTTCACCAAAGGACAAACTTTGCAGTCCAATTAGTTTCTAGGACGCACATTCAAAAAATTACTTTCAAGGCCAAATTCAGTAGAATAATTACTTTCAAGGACAAAGTCAATAGTCCATTTACTTTCAAGGACATAATTTCATAGGTTTTTTGGCACTATAAACTAATTATTTTACGTTCGTCCTTGAAAGTAATTATTTTAGTTGTGTATCCTAGAAACTAATTCCACTTGATAAAGACGCTCTTGTGGATAATTTCCACTTATTTTAATCTATATATATTTTTAAAATATAAACTATTTTTAATATTTAACTATTCGAATATATAAAAAACCTTCAATATTCAAACTGTTTAAAGTTGGAACTGTTATGATTAGATTTATTTGATTTAAGTGCGTATTTTGATATGATGGTTTAATTTATTTTGTGTCTATGATTTCAAAAGTGATATGATTTTTGAAGTAAATGTGATTTCGAAAGTGATATGATTTCAAAGGTGAATGTAATTTCTAAAGTGATATGATTTTGAAGTGAATATGACATTTTGATATCAGTTATGAATTGGTTTTGGAAATGTAAAAGAACCAACCAATGCGAAATAAGCGTTTGGTTGTTAAAAAGACCGAGATCAGATATTATCATACTCTCGGCCAATATCGAAAACTAATTTAACAACTGTATACATGGTGGAGAATCCAGAATGAAGTAGAATGGTTTAGCGAACGCTACTGTATATGGTATGAAAGCAGCCCTGACCCCCTTAGGTCAACTTGATATGACTAAAACAGGAGCTTTATCGGGCCAAGTGAGGTTGCTCCTCCGATCGAGCACATTTCTCCGATACCATATTTATTACTTTGTGATTGATTTGGTGTCTACCCCTTGATTTGATTATGGAAGTGTGCTCCGAGGTGGCCGGTAGTAGCTATTATGCATTACCACCAGTCTGGGAGTGAAAACGGTAGAATCCTACCCTGACATTGCCTCGCGTGCCTTGTCATATGCCTTATCGAGCCCACTACGAGTTTGGTTTGTGTCGAACGCTATGGAATGCCCTCTGATAGCCCTCCAGTTTATGGAGAAAATATGGTACTTTATCTACTACCGCATTTATATAAAATGTATTATGGGGGATATGGCTAACGCCTTAACGCTATTTTAATACTTTACTTTACTGTAGACATATTATAATAGGGTATTGTACTATGTATGTAGATAGTTTAATGGATCCTTAGGAGATGGAAATTCCGAACATCTCTTAAGTTATTGCACACACATTATACACTGGATATGAGATGTAAAATCCCGTAAACGTGTCTGAAGCCGCTACACTCATATTTATTTACCGTTGATTTAACTTACATAAGATCTTTTAGTTCTGACTCGAGTGTTTTATCTTTTCATTACGTTCAGGTCAATCTGATCTTTACAGTGTATTAAAGACCATTTTATTTGGAGGATGAGAGCGGAGATTAGTCTACTATTTATTATATTTATTCCACTGCACCATGTTGTTCCGCTGCATTATTTGTTTATTCTTGCTGTATGTATAACTCTGATATATTGTAAAAGTGTAATCAAATGCTATTTGTAAAACAGCTTCGTGAACTGTTTATTTGATTATTATATTTTATCATTCCACTGTGAGATTCTATGTTCTGTTTTTCTTTCTTTTCTCTTCTTTTTCTTATTTACCCCTTAACAATCCTCCCTTTTGAATGGTTTGGAATCGACATGTGTGGTTTATTGTCGATTTAAATCGTCCAAAAGTGTGGATCATTACATTTGGTATCAGAACTTCGGTTTAGCGATAACCTTAGCTTTGTGGGGTCTGACTCATTAGAGATAGGGTGATTAATACCCTAGAATGAGTTTGTCTGAGTGTGTGTGTATATATATATGAGAGTGTACTTGTTAGTGTTATAAAATATTTTTATATTTTGTTAATTTGTTATGTTTAGTAATTATAAATTTTGGTCGGAACATGGGACGCCATGGCATCGATAGGGATTTCTAAACACTTAATAGGGTAGACCGACACAATATTATTTTCGAAATATAGGTAAATGAAATAATTTTACATAGTATTATATTTTGTACATGCAAGACTACATTTTATAAATGGATATGGTTTCATGTGATATATTTGTTTGTTAGGAAGCGAAATTCGATAAATGTTGATTGCAAAATAAAATTTACAAATAAAGTGAATTTTAATTGGAAATTTGAGGACATAAGTTCCGAGGTTTTGAAATTAGTTTTCAAAGATTTTGGAATATGATATTAGTATTATTTGGAAGTATTTTTAGGTATAAATATTTCAAAGTGATTTGAAATAAATGTTTTAAAAAAATTATAAGAAAATAAGTTCTGTACTCCCCTCTTCGTCGTTGAAAAATAATTTCAGTAGTGACGGCCACATCATCGACATTCATTTTCGAGTTTCAAAGTGGAAAGACCGTTGTAGCAGCTTTACTGCACATTTGTTTTGAGAAATAAATCTTAATTTTAACTTTCTAAATATGATTTGATATGTAAAGATATGAATATATATTTTGAAATGAGTTGAAATGAACCCGACATTTAGTTCTAAAGTTTATATAAATAAGGGATTTCAATTATTATAATGAATTGAAACCTTAACTATTTTAATTGTTGGAAATTTCTAAAATGAAAAATAAGAAATTAGAAGCTAATTGATTAATGAAATATATAAGAAATTGTAAATTTGTAACATGTAAATCAAAAGAAATGAAAATTTAGAAGATGTAATTGTTGAACATTTTGTTAACTAAAATGAATTATGTAAACTTGTGTAACATTCAGTTACATCCTTAAAAGATATACATAACTTACCGAAAATGTTTAAAAATTTGTAATGTTAAATATAAATATGTAATAGAATATTACAGACTAAAACTTAAAAAATGAAAGTGTTCAAATGAAATTATTTCTGTAGACAAGAATATTGATTCACAAGAAGTGTTATAAGCATAAGTTATTAAAAAATGAAAGTGTTCAAATGAAATTATTTCTATAGACAAGAATATTGATTCACAAGAAGTGTTATAAGCATAAGTTAACGTTTTGAAATGCTATTAATTAGATTCAACGATAAAATTGAATATTATATTAATTAAATGATTATAACTTCAGAAAATGTTGAAATGACTCAGAAGTAGATTTAATATTCAATAATACTATATATGGAAGAAATAAATGTGAATTAAAAGGTAAAAACACTTAAGTATGAAATGTTTTATCATGAATATTCATATTAAATAGAAATAAAGTTATATAAGTCAAAGAACATGAATTAAATTACAGGGAAACTTATATAATATTTCAAGAATTGATTTATTGATGACTTTAGATATTAAATGTGCAATAATTTATGTAAGTAGTGAATGCAAACTAATAAAAGATAATGTTCTATGAATGAATGAGAATTTAAAATAAATCTTAGGTTAATAAGGAACCAATAGAATAAACTTAAATAATACTTAAAATTCTTTGTTGTTTTGTCTTATTGGAAGTTCATGAGAGGACACTTCAAATTGTTTAAGGTTGTATGAATAATCTATTAAGTTACTCTCTAAGGCTGTTGAGCGTAATATACACTTGATAATTTTAATCTATTGAGTAGGGGAGGGTGTAGCAACCCGTATATTTCCGATAATTAAAAATATTGAATTAAATAAGATTTTGGAATTTAAAACTAGAAGAAATTAAAATTTGTGATTTATTATGATAAAAATAACTAGAATGTAATTTAATAATGTAATTTAATTTAATCGATAATTATTTTAATGTAATTTCAATAAATTAGAATGTTTGTAAAGTTAATTTGGCTATAATTGTAATTAATGGAATAAAAATTGTAACTAATGGAATTAATATATGGAATAATAATTAAAATGGTAAAGATGATAATTGTAAATTATGAATGTAATAAAATGTAAACTAATGTTAATTATATTCATAAGGCAATAATTGACTAAATAATAAGAGTGAAATCAAAATAAATGAGTTTATTGGAATTTTAAATTATGAATTTATTACAATTGTAATTAAACAATGTAATTAGTGTAATATTGAATACTGAATTTGCCATGGGAAATTTATTTTAATGGGTACTAATTTCTATGTAATCAAGAATGGTAAAATGGATAACTTGTAAATTTGAATTTGAAAGTGATATAATCAATTAATAATAATTTATTAATTAACATGAAAATTAACCATTTTGGCCACTGACTCGGATTTCGACGAAACTAGTTTCATCGGATCCACAATATTGAATTATTGTTCGATTTCAAGTTTGGTAGCAATCAGACTTGTCGTTTGATTGTGCGGGCTCGAAATGCGTATAAATCAATTAAAAGGATTTAAATGAATATAATCTGATTTTGGAAGCTAACTTCTGTTATAACGGAATTTGGGTTTGAAACTAGTTTCATTGAGTTTAAAAATACCAAAACATATATTGCGATATATTGGATAAACCATTTTTGTTTTTGGAACGGAACGGGCTTTTCGGGTTCGCATAATCGTTTAGATCTGTCCATTTATCCTTATCCATCCTTGTCTGTATAAATAGTCTTCTTTTCTGAAACCCTAGTTTTCTATTTCATTTGCTTTACGTACTTCTTATCAGCTCCTTCTTCCTTCTAATGGCAGAAACCTAATTTCTAAATCAAAACCCTAAAATTAAATTTCAAATTCAATTTCAACATTCAAACTCTCCAAATCATAGAAAATTATATATCGTTGGAAAGCTTTCGACGAGCGCAATCTACTATTGCAGTTCATTTTTGCAATCGAATCAGAGTTTAGCCAGAAATTGGAGATATTTCTCAGCCATCCAATTCTAGGGTTTTCGATCCAACAGTGGATCGTCGACTATGCGACGATCGAAGGGCGTTGGCTTGTAGAGGAGGTTGAGCAGGTCTTATGGTGGTTGTCATTTGTCATAGATTGGTCGTAATTCACCATAACTGACGAAGGAATGGGCACATTTGGCTCATGGCGGCGGAGGAAGGAGGCGGTCGCAGTGGTCAACGTTGGTGCTTTCATGTGCGTCTTGGCCAGGGCATCGCATGGAAGGGTCAGATCCCGGTGATAGCAAGTGTAGTGGCGGCGGTTCAAGATGGAAGTGTGGCGGCTGTATGTAGTTGAAGATGAGGCTAAGGCTAGGGTTTCACGTGATGACTGGTGATGTGGTAAGCTCCTATTCTTTTTTATTTTTGTTTTAAATTGAATTTTAAACTTTCTAACTCGTATTGCTTTTACTTACAAACTCAATTTTAGATGTGGTTTTCACATTTGCAATCGTATCGAAATTCTAGACAATATAGGACTAGTTTGGTCGAATTCGACGACTATTAGATTTTGGGCCTTTATTTGGATATTTAATCGACTAAAAATCAAAGGTGAGTGTTTTAACCCACCCACGAATGCTAAACCATCTTATGTTGGTTAAATTAAACTTATGATGTGATTTGAAATTGATTGATTACTGTTTGGTATATTAAAATTGTCATTCAAGTTAAATTTGAATTTATATTGAATTTAATTGCCATTTAATTTAATATTGAATTTAAATTGTTAATTGTATACTTCATAATGGTAACCGGTTAATTGTTGTGATTTATTAGCTGATTTGAATGATGATTGTGATGGATGCTTAATTTGTTGACATTTTGGATGATTCGATGTTATGTTTATTTTATATGTCATTATCACACTGCAAGTTCCCTTAGTTATTGTTAGGAAAATCACTATGGGTTGAAATGATCCATACCCGAACGATCTTATAGATTAGAGAAAAATCGTTATGGGTTGAAATGATAAACTCAAGCGATTTTATGAATTTTGAATTTTAACTCAAGATTATGGGTTGAAAGAATATATACCCGTAAATTTAAATTTATTGTGAATTGAAATGATATATATTCGTATCACTTGACCATAGGGTAGAAAATTATATAAGGACACCAGATTGATTAAATTAAATGATTTTAAATCCTTAATTTTGGAATCTAGTTAAATGATATTATGAAATAAAACTTGATTTGTATGAACCAAATTATTTTCAAAATTCAAGTTTTAAAATGTTGAATTGAAAATTGGTTTAAATGAATTGTTTAAAGAATTTAAATTGAAACCTTAAAGTTGAATTTTGAAATATAAATGAAATTTATCAAAAATTGAGCTATTGTAAATGTTCGAATATTTAAACTTTGAAACCTATTGAAATTGAAGTGGTTTAAAATTGTAGTCCAAAAATGGATTCGAAATCGATATAAATTTAAATGGTTTTTAATGAGAATTTGAATTGAAACCTGTAGCCTTTTGAAATTGAAATCGTTGAACTGTAATTGATTTAAATTGAATTTTGGAACTAAAATTGAGGGATTGATTTGTGAAATTGGAAGAAACAATTCCAATTTAATACGATTTTCGATATAAACTCTTTTAACATTCAAACTCTTTTAACAAATAGAATTTTTTCTCATATAAACCTTTTTTGTATATTAATAATTTTAATACATTAACTATTTTAATATATAACCTATTTTAATATGTAAAAAATTTATAATATATAAACTATTTTAATCTATAACCTATTTTTAAATTATAAACACTTTTAATATATATTATTTAAGTTTATAAAAAAGTTTCAATACGTACATACACACACATATATATAATAATATATAACCTATTTTAATATATTAACTATTTCTAATATATAAATAATTTTAGTCTATAACCTATTTTTAAAATATAAACTATTTTTACTGTATAACTATTCCAATATATATACTACCTTCAATATTAAAACTGTTTAAAGTTGGAACTGTTATGATTTATATTTATTTGATTTAAGTACGAATAGTTTGATATGATGGTTTAATCTATTTTGTGGCTATGATTTCGAAAGTGATATGATTTTTGAAGTAAATATGATTTTGAACGTGATATGATTTTAAAAGTGAATAAAATTTAAGAAGTGATAAGATTTGGAAGTTAATATGATATTTTGATATCAATTATGAATCGACTTTGGATATGTAAAAGAACCAACCGGTGTGAAATAAGCGTTTAGTTGTTAAAGAGACCGGGATCAAATATTGTCATACTCTCTGCCAATACCGAAAACCACTTTAAAAACTGTGTACGTGGTGGAGAATCCAGAATGAAGTAGGATGGCTTGGCCAACACTACTGTATGAGGTATGAATGCAGCCTAGACTGCCTTGGGTCAGCTTGACATGACAATAAAAAGAGCTATACTAGGCCATATGAGGTCGCTCCTCCGATCAGACACATTTCTTCTTACCATATTTATTACTTTGTGATTGATTTGGTGGCCACCCCTTGATTTGATTATGAGAGTGTGTTCCGAGGTGGGCGGTAGTAGCTGCTATGAGCTACTAACAGTCCGAGAGTGTAAACGGCAGAATCCTACTCTGGCATTGCCATGCGTGCCTTGTCATATGCCTTATTGATCACACTACGAGTTTGGTTTGTGTTGTACACTATGGAGTGCCCTCTGATAGCCCTCCAGTTTATGAAGGATTTACGGTACTGTATAGACTACCACATTTATTTAAAATGTGTTAAGGGGGAAATAGATAACGCCTTAACTCTATTTTAATACTTTACTGTATAGTAGGGTATTGTACTATGTAAGTAAGTAGTTTAACAGATTCTTAGGAGATGGAAATCCCACACATCTCTTAAGTTATTGCACGCACGTTATACACTGAATAAGAGATGTAAATTACCGTAAACATCTCTAAATCCGTTACACTCATAATTATTCATTATTGATTTTACTTACATAAGATCTTTTAGTTCTAACTCGAGTGTTTTTTCTTTTCATTGCGCTCAGGTAAGTCCGAGCTTTTCAGTATATTAAAGACCATTTTATTTGGAGAATGAAGACGGAGATTAGTCTACTATTTATTATATTTATTCCACTGCATCATGTTGTTCTGTAGCATTATTTGTTTATTCCTATTGTTTGTATAACTCTGATATATTGTAAAAGTGTAATCAAATGTTATATATAAAATAGCTTCATGAACTGTTTATTTGATTATTATATTTTGTCAAGCCTCTGCGAGATTCTGTGTTTTGTTTTTTGCTTTCTTTTCTCTTCTTTTTCTTATTTACCCCATAACAATCCTCCCTTTTGAATGGTTTGGATTCGACATGCATGGTTTATTATCGATTTAAACCATCCAAAAGGTGGGTCATTACAAATTTCACAACAACTTTGTGGTCATTTGTTTTATGAGAAATTGCTGCAACCCATTTAGAGACATAATCAACAGTAAGAAGAATGTAAATATTTTCGAAAGAATTGGAAAACGGTCCCATAAAATCAATACCCCAAACGCAAAGATTTCGATCGTAGGAATGGGATTCAAAGACAGCATGTTTGCCGAGAGATTTTTCCTAATTTGTGGTAGTGATTACAAGTTTTACAGAACTCAAATGCACCTTAGAAAATCATAGGCCAGTAAAAATCACACTGATGTACCATTTTTGCCGTTTTCTTCAAACGTAAGTGGCTACTACTAGCTCGGTCATGAAAAAATGAAAGCACGCTCTTAATTTCGCATCCAGGATGCAACATGGAATGATTTGGTCGGAATAATACTTAAACAAATATGGATTGTCCCAATAGAAGTACTTGACTTAGGAAGGAAACTTATATTTATCTTGTTTCAACCAAAATGAAGGAGTTTCCTTAGTGACTAAATAGATCACTATATCAGCATACCATAGATCAATGGAAATGAAAAGGAGTTGTTCATCAGGAAAGTTCTCTTGATCAGTAAAGAAGGTGGTGCATTTGGAAGACGCGACAGATAACCAACAATGACATTGTCGGATCCTTTTTTGTCTTTGAAAAGATTAAATTCTTGGAGTAAAGGAACCAAAGGATCAAATGAGAATTAGCATTCTTCTTAGCAAAAAGGCATCTAAGAGCAGAGTAGTCAGTGTAAACCATAATGTGTGAGCCAATCAAATAAGGTCGGAATTTTTCGAGCACAAAAACTACCGCTAGAAGTTTTTTTCGGTGGTTACGTAATTAAGTTGAGCATCATTAAGAGTCATACTAGCATAGTAGATGATATGAAGAAATTTATTGATGTGTTGTCTTAAGACAGCACCAAATGCAAAGTTAGATGCATCGCACGTTATTTCGAAAGGAAGATCCCGCTTCGGTGAGCACACTATGGAAGCAGAAATGAGTTCGTTTTCGAGACGTTCAAAAGCAAAAACATAATCTGAATTAAAGTCAAATGAACATCGTTTCCAAGAAGAGCCATCAGAAGTCGAGCAATTTTACTAAAGTCTTCACAAAGCATTGATAGAACCAACGTCCCCGAGAAATGAACGAATGTCCTCGATAAATTTGGGGAAGGATAGATTTGCAATTATGTCAACTTTTTCTTTATCTACCTCAATGCCTTTGTTTGAAATGACATGCCCAAGGACAATGTTGTGTTTGACCATAAAATGGCATTTTTCCCAATTTGATGCTAAGTGTTTTTCGTTGCATTGATTAAGTGCCAACTCAAGATGGTGAAAGCATTAGGAAAAAGTGTTTTCAAAGATGGAAAAATCGCCCATAGACACTTCCAGAAAGCATTCAATCGTGTTGGAAAAGATACTGACCATGCATCTTTAAAAAGTAGCAGAAGCATTGCAAAGGCCAAATAACATACGTCGATATGAAAAGGTGCCAAAGGGGCACGTGAAAGTCATTTTTTCTTAATCTTCGGGAGAGATTGGAATTTGATTATAACTCGAATAACCATCAAGAAAGCAATAGAATTCATGGCCGGCTAATCGTTTAAACATTTGGTCAATGAAAGAAAGAGGAAAGTGATCCTTATGTGCTGCAACATTTAGTTTTCATTAATCAATGCAAACATGCCAATGCTTTTGAGTACGAGTTGGAATGAGTTCGTTAGCATCGTTATGGATAACGGTTAGTCCAGAATTTTTAGGCACGATATGAATTGGGCTAACCCATGAACTATTAAAGATGGGATAGATGATTCCATTGTCGAGGAGTTTAAGAAATTCGTCTCGAACAACATCCTTCAATTTAGGTTAAGCCTTTGTTGCGCATCACTAAAAGGCTTGGCTTCGTCAAGTAAATGGATATGATGTTGAACAAGAGCAGGACTAATTCCCTTAATATCAGTAATCGACCATCCAATTGTCTCTTTATTTTTCAACATAATTGAAAGAAGGAAAGCATCTTGATCAAGAAAATGATTTGAATAAAACATAATAGGAAACGTTTCGTTGTCACCAAAGTATGCGTATCATGAAGAGGTTTGAGGTCCAATCTAGGGGGTTTCTCAATCAAAGAATTTGGTTGAAGTTCTGACTCAACAATGAGGGGTTCGAATGAAAGCATAGTTTCAATCTCATTAGGTTTGTCTTGAAACAGTTGTTCATATTCAGTCTTGCATTTTTTGTTAAGGTAAACTGTTTCATTATCAAAAAATTCTTGAATGGACCTAACTTCCAACGTTTGGTCAAGTGGTTCATTCAATTGATTTTCGAGATTGAAGATGTTAAGATTCAAAGTCATGTTTCCAAAACAAAATTCATCGAACCATTTCAACAATTGATTAGGGCATTTGAAGTAGCCAAGAAAGGTCATCCTAAAATCAATGGAATTTGACTCATCAAATTTTTTATGGATTGTGTTTCTGAAATGATAAAATCGACAAGGAATATGAATTGCCCAATTTTGATGAGTACGTCCTAGATTTCTCCCATAGGTTTCTCTATCGAACGATCGACAAATTGGAGAGTCACTTTCTTGGTTTTAGTTCATCCAAGCCAAGTTGCTGGTAAACCGAATAGTGAATCAAATTGACACTCACACCCAAGTTTAGTAAGTACTTATTAATCGTTTTGTCTCCTATAGTACATGAGATCATCGAACATTCAGGATCTTTATATTTTACTAGGATTGATTGAGTCAAGACTTTGCTAAGACCGGCAGCTAAGGAAACTTTCTTGGGCACATGAGTGTGTCATTCTTGAGTACACGAATCCTTTGAAACTTAGCATAAGTTGCGACTTGTTGAACAATATCCAGAAGAGGGATGTTCACTTTGACTTGTTTAAAAATTTCCGACATATTTTTCATTTAATCAGAATGTTTCTTAAGTCAAAGGCGATGTGGAAATGGAATCCGATACTCAGTAGGTCGGTCAACTTAAGTAGAAGAAGAATTTGGACTGGCATTTAATTCATTGTTTGGCTTAATGTTTTCTTTCGAATTGCTTGTCATTTTCAAAGTGTCCGGAGGATGTTCCGGTAAATCATTTGGATTAACAACTTGGTTATCGATTTATTTATCGAAATGGAAAGTCTTGATAGCATTCGTTTCGTTTACATTGCTATCTTTAAAAACATAGGCTAGATTCAAATTTGTGCTTTGATTTTTGGATTCGAAAGTGGTTGATTTGAAAATGTGCTTCGTTCATGTTCACTAACAGATGTGACTAATTGACTCATTTGCATTTCAAGTTTGGTAATCGACTGACTCGTATTTTGCATGTACAAGGTTAGTTTTTTTTTTTTTTTGCAAATTGCTATCTGATTGGAGGTTTTGAGTGGTTTATTTAGCCAAAGTTTCAAGACTTATCTCAAGTGAAGTCAACCGTTTATGGTCTGGGGGAGAAAAAGATTGCTGTAGTTGATTTTGTGATGGAGGTACAAAATTTTATTGAAAGTGGTTGGGCTGAAAGGGAGGATTCGAAGCATTGTTCGAAAATGCTTGAAAGTTAGGACGAACCAAATTCATGTTAGAATTATTTTGGCTCCGTGCAATATTAGAATGATTTCTCCAATGAGGATTGTACGCTGGAGAAAAAGTATCATTCTTAAACTTGTTAAAAGCATTGAGTTTTTCTATCAAGCTAGGACACCATCAGCTATGTGATTCATATCGTTGGATTCATAACAATTGGTTGGGAAGCTCGGTTCATTTGGTTGAATGAGAAAATGTTGTCAAATTTATTGATCATTGGATCGATTTTAGCTTCCAAAGCTATAACACCCCATATTTTTATAATAATATTTAGGATATTTAATTATTTAAATTACATAAAATAATATGAAGATTAATAGGATGATATATAATTTAACCAAGGGTAGCCGTGCCATGTCAATATGTAAATTAAAATGACATAACATAAGCTAATTTGTTAGGAAATAAGGAAGTTCAAAATGGGAAATATGAGAGCCTTATACCCTAAACCCTTGGGAAATGAAATTCATGTTCATTTCATTTTAACAAACTAAGACATCAAGGCCGGCCACCATTTCCATTCTCAATAAGAAGATAAAATTAGAATTCAAAGGAAAGAAGTTAATCAACTTATTCAACATCAAATCTCACATCTTTTAATCTCGAAGCTAAGGTAAATGATTACTACATATCATTTACTTTTGGTTTTCTCTTCTAAATTAATTTCAAAATGTTTTACAAGTGTATGTCATATTTTGAACGATTAAAGTTATATATATATATATATATATGCTTGTTGATGAATTAAACATGTTCATATTAGTTTTTATGTTATGTTTAATATGAAAATCCTATTAAATGACATCCAAATGCCTTGAAAATTTAAATATAGATCAGAAATGATATTTTAGAGGTGAGTTTTAATTTTCATAGTTTTTTGAATTAATATGGATTTTATATTAATTTTCTAGTGAAGAAAATGAATCATTGGGTTATAAATTATTTACAGCTAGATAAAACAATTATTTGGGTTTGAAATTTTTATATGTTGAAAAACATATTAAAATAAATTTTTTAGGATTTTTAAAAATTTCCCTTAGTGTTTTGATGAATATATAAAATTATTTAAGGTATGAGACTTAAATATTTTATGAGTTTAATTAAGGAGGAGCATTTTATAAAATAAAACCATCGTTTATTTCTGAAATTATTGGCTGTAATTTTTTGAAAATTATTTATTAGCCAATAATAATTTGACAAACAAAGGAAGGTTAGTTGAAAAGTTATATCTTTTAAGTTAAAAACTTGAAAATCGTACTTTTAGCATGTTTCAGCCATTAGCGGCATTAAAGCTTTTGACTTGGACCTTCCGACATCATTTCATTCGAAGCCAATGCATATGATATTAAGTTACTTGGTATGTAATGAATTGGATAAGGTCGAAGGTTACTCGGTTGCAGCCTTAGTTGCCGACGAGGTTGGAGTATGTTGTTTTATAAGCCATAAGTAACGCCTACTTTGCTTTTGAAAAAGAGCTTTCGACTTGGTTGCTTTTGACTAGGTCAAATTTTGAAAACAAAGGTTTAAACCTTTCGATGAGGTCAAAAGGTAAATATGCTTTTGAAGGGGTCGAAACTCTTAGCTGCCGCATTTCAACTTTCGAAGTCATACTTTCGAGAAGGTCGAAAGGTATATATATTTATTAAAAACCAGCCACTTCACCATTCTTTCAAAAGAAAGCTTTTGACTTATATGTTTTACCCTTTTAATTCTAATTTAAGTACAACCCAAGATTTCGAAAGAGGTGTTTTAAAGTATTAAAAAGGTCGGATCCTACTATTTAAAAATTAAAGGTTTTAAAGCTTTCGAATGGGAGCTTTCAATGGGCCGAAAGCAAAGCTTTCAACAAGGTCGGAAGGTAGCTTACGAAGAGGTCGAATGGTTTTGAAAGAAGATTTTCCATATGTTTTTAAATTGAGCCCAACGGGCTTTTAAAAGGTTTATTTTTAAAAGTTTAATGATTTCGAAGGGTACTATTTTCTGAACGGTTTTGAAGGGGTTGAAAGCAAAGCTTTCGATGGAGTCAAAAGGTAGATTTCAAAGGGGTCGAAAGGTACCTTTTGACAAGATGGAGAGGTCCAGTTTTCTGAATTGTTTTGAAATGGTTGAAATGGAAGGTTTTTCCAAGGTTTTCTAAGGCAATGTTTTAAAGTGTTTTAAGATAGGATGTCTAAGGTTTTAATGCTTTCGAAAGGAAGATTTTAAATGGTTTCGAAAGGTTTGAAAGGAAAGGTTTTGCCCTTTTGGCCTAGGTAAATATATAGTTTTACTTGGTTTTAAAAGAGATGCTTTCAAAGGATTTAGAAGGTGTCTTTCAATTTGAATCGAAAGGGGTACTTTGAAATGTTTTAATGTTTTCATAAACAAAGGTTTGAGTAAAGAATATATATATATATATAACATGGCAATGTGATTTTGAGTAAAGCATAAAGATTATTTATTTTCCTTGTGTTGGTTTGATTTGAAGGGTTTAAACCATTTTGAAAAGGTTTCCAAGGAAAATTATGGGAGGGGATCCCTAAGTGAAATGACTCGGATATTAGAATACTAGATGGGACTGGTATAGGGTCACGCCTTATACATTACCTATTGGCCCCGGCTAATTATTGTTTGAAATTCCAATGTGTAGGGCATGGTCATAGGTATATTAAAATTATGATTACACACCGAAAGAAATATATATTTGTATATAGTTAGGTTATTGGTGAGCTCGAGAAATCATTAGGATCTGGAAGACCTGGAGTTGATTAAGTTAGGGACAGACGGTCCAAAGGAGAAGTATTTAACAAATAGTTAAGGATAGATCATCCAGAAGAGGAGTATCTGATAGATGTTAGATTAATTTTTTTAATATTTTTTGGTAGGCCCAAGTCAGCCAAAGGTTAAAGTTATTCAAACAAAACTTATGTGTTTGAACAGATAGTTCATTTATTACCTGATACTTATGTATGTTTACATAATGATGCTTTACAGTATTTAACTAGTTTTGGGTGCAATAAAAGGTTTTGCAAAGAAATGTTTTTAAAAGGATGTTAGTAAGGGGAAACCCGTTCCATTAAGCGGTGTGCTCTCACTTAATATATTAAACCGGGATGTATAGTATTGTTCACACCAGGGTTTATGTCAGACTCGAAGTTTATGTTTTCCCCTTAAATTCTCGGGTGCTAAAAATTGATTTATGTAGGTAGTGGGGTTAAGGTTTTTTCAGGTTTTAGTAGGATGATGAATACCAAAGGCATGCAGGAGGCAAACAGATAGCTAATTAGGAGTTGCAGTTTTATATTTTGTTGTATTTTCGTTGTGTTTGTATTAAGTCTATTATGACTATATGACTCTGATCATCCAAGAGGGTATCTTCATATATTGCTCTTGGCATATTTTGTAATAAGTATATTTTATCTATGCTTAGGAACGTATTAGGATTATGTATTAAGACTATGGAACGTCTATTTTGAAATTTAGTGAAGAAATGCTATTTTTGAAATCTTTGTTTTGTTTCATATTCAAGTGCAATTGATATTATAGATACCATTAACATAGCCGTATTTAGTCGTCGGAAGCTAATACTATAGACGAATGCAGCATCTATAGAACTTATTTTTGGGCCTTAAGATAGGGGATGTTACAAAAGCCAATGATGATCCTATCGATTATGCACTCAATCGTGAATAAATGGATTATTCATTAGAACGTTCCCATTGGGATGACTTTTTGGCCAAGTTTTCAAGGAATTGCCAAGCATCGTCATGATGTTGAGTGAGAAATGACCATTGGCACATAGATTCAAGCATGGTTTGTTAACTATTTTCAAGTTCATCATATAAGAATTGGCAAAGAGTCCCTTTTTCAAATTATGGTATGGACATGTTATCAAAAGCTTTTTAAATATTTTCTGAATACACGTATGTGATTGCAACAAGAGAATTCAACTTTTAGTGATAGCTATGCAAAAATGTTCCAACGTTGCCTTAAAAGTTGATCCTGAACACATATGCACGTGAAACAATTTGTAATGCATTTCAACGTGCATCACTTTGAAGCATTTACTGACTTTACTACATTTCTGCATTGCACATTTTTTTCATTTTTTTTCAAATCTCAGTATAAAATTTCTATTTTAAATATTTATTTCGACGGTAATAAAATCACGGTTGTTGCAAATAGTATCTGACCAACCCCAAGAAACTCTTTATATAAATGACATTCTCAGTTTTCTTCTAATCATTCATGGTTTCAACTTTGAAGGATCTACCGCCAAACCTTCCTTAGAACTTCATGATGTAGGAGCTTACCTTCTTGCTTTCAAAAATGACATTTAGAAAACTTTGCCTTCAGCTTATGTTATCTCAAGGTCTTAAATACCAATCTAAGATGGACTTAATAAACTTTCTCATTCCTAGTATATACCAATAAACATCTATAAAGACCAACACAAATCTATTTAACTGCCCATGAGAGACTCATTTCATAAGATCTTTAAAGAATGTTGGAGCACTAGTTAGCCCAAAGGGCATGACTACTACTCATATGAACCATACCTTTTCCTGAATGCAGTCAAAGGAATACTCTCCTCGACAACTCTTAGTTGATGAATCTCATAGCCAAATCTTACTACGAGAATACTCTATATCTAGTCAACTTATCAAATAAATCATTTATCCTAGACAATAGATAGGAATTCTTCACTAGCACTTCAATTAACTTCTTGTGGTCGATGCATATTTAAAGTGACCATCCAAATTCCTCACAAATATCGTAGAAGTTTCCCATCGTGAACTACTCAGCCTATTGAATCTCCTATCCTCAAGTTCTACTAACTACCTCTTCAACTTCTTTATTTCCTTAGGTGACATTCTGCTAAGTGGTCCAGTAATTGGTTGCGCTCCTGGTATCAAAGCAATACGAAACTCAATCTCTCTGTCTGAAGGCAACCCCATCAGTAGTTCGATGACATTTACACATTGCCGAACCACGAGAACTCTCCTCTTCTAAACTTTCAAACTCACACAATATGCCTTTGGACCTTCCTCTTATCTAATCCAAAGACGTAAAGATCCTTTATCCTCCCTTTGGATTCTGCAAAGAAATGATTCTCTTGACACAATAAATCCCGATATCATTATGCACTAACTTGTCCATACTTAAAATCACTCCATACCCTACAAAGTCAAACAAAAATGAGTTGCAAGTAAAAAATGGTCATGCAGAACGAATTTTGCATTAGTGCACCTTAACATGAGAGTGGCATGTCCACCACTAAGATTAACTATACATAAAGAAGTAATTCGATAGGTAACATCCGCCCCTAATCTATCTACTATGTCCTTTGAAATGAAAGAATATATAACCCTGGTATCAAACTGAAATCTAGCTAAAAATGGAAATGGAAATCATACCTTTCAACAAACATTCCTTCCCTTCTCCTTGGTAGAAATCCCTTCTATTTTTCCCATTTCAAAAGCTAGTGCTGGTTCATTTTATTAAAATATAAACATTTACTGTCACTCCATTCTAAAGCAAATTTCGAATCTTTTTGCTTTGCTGCCATCACTCCTATTTTTGGCTAGCCGTGTCCTTTTCCTCTCTGAAGCACGTTTTGCTTTAAATGCAAATGTACCAGGCCAGCACGTTTTCAAGTTAATGCATTTGTATCCAAAGTTGCCAGCATGTATATTTTATTGACTTATACATATTTTTGAGAAAAGCTGCATCAATTCTTTCTTTTGCTCATCAAATTCCAATAGCTCAGAAAAACATATTAATGGCAGTGCAAAATTTTGCTTCAAACATTCCTTGTTGATAACTGGCTTGCAGGCAAATTAAATGTGAGTTCAAAACTCACATCTCTAATTTATTAACTACTTTATTTTATGTGTAAACTATGTTGCCAGTTGTTTGTATTATTTCATATTTTGCAAGAATATTTTTCACACTGGACCATTTGTAAATTTATGCACGCCTATGTCCAGATTTCACAAAGTTGTTTGGAAACATTAAAGTACGTGTCTGCATGAATATTGCCTGACCATCATCATTTTACTCTTCGCATATATTGTATTGCCCTGGTCCTTTTGATCTCGTTCAAAGGCATAAATGCATGAAAATAAGTGTAGCAAGCCCAGACCAATTTCTGTTGTTACGTGATCTTGATAAGTGGTAATTTTCGAAATGAGTCCAAAACATTATTATTTTGATCATCACTTGCCTACAAGTATACGTGCCTTTAGCTAGGTCCAGTTTCAACATTTTTGCGTGCATTGTTAGTGTACTGTGCGTAAATGAAAATGAAGTGTGCGCGCATGATAGTATGTCACCAATTTCGAGTTTCTGGTCTTCTTTGATTTTTTTTTCATTTTTCTCACGTGCATGTAATACACGAGGCTAAAGTATCCAGGTCATCATCAACTATATGCCTACATATTATTGTGTACGTGCAGGTTTGCATTAGACGTAAAAATGGCTAGGCTAGTGTGCGAAAAGAAAACTAATATAGTTCTAACTATATATTGCATACATTCATGCAAAATGAATAAGCCGTGGCATTTTTCATATTACTATATCATTATTTGCGTGCATGAACATAGTTCAATCGCCGGGCCATGTTATTTGCCAAATTCCTTTTGTATGTGTTTGGGGTTATTCTATATTTTATTCAATTGAAAGTGTGTTTACAGTTTACATTATAACCAAGTCAAAGTATGTGAAATAATCCCAGAATCATGTGCGTGTAAAATGTTTGCATGTAAAAATTTTCTAGGTTATTTTGTTTTTGATTAAATCTATTTTGTATACATTAATATCAATTTCAGGCGGTGCAATTGTTTGATGAAGATATAGTGGTGTAGTCCACTATTTAATTTACGTTGAATCGGTGTTACGTTTTAAAACGTATTTTGCGCCGTTATTTTTATAACGGGATTTTTACGCCGGTATTACAATTTTTAAAGCGTGTTGTTTTGATGACATTTTTGGCGAATAAAAATTACTGTTGTTTTAACTTCAGTAACCGTCAATTTTAAAGTGAATTTTTAAGCTATTATCCCGCAACGCTGATTTGGCATCTGTTTTTACGGTGTTTTGTGAAGTGGAATTTCCTCGTCGAAATTGCTATAGTTGTTGCTGTTTTAATCACGTGTTTTAAAATCGTTTTAAAATAAAACTGTTTCCAAAAAATTTATGGTTGCGCTTTCAAAAAAATGAAGAAGCGATATAAACGCTTCAGCAAAATTGAGGACTATGAACCCTTACTTTTACTGATTCTCTTAATTCCGGACTTGTCCATTTGAGAACGTAAATTTTATTTATATAAAATACATAATTTTGCACTTTCAAAGAAACGATAAAGAGATTTAAATGATTTAGCAAAAGTGCGGAATATGGAACTATGCTTTTACTGATTCGGTTAAATCCGGACTCGTTAATTGAAATATTTGATGTAGATTGGTTGTTTGATGATTTTGATGATTTGTTGGGCTTTCAAGCCACTATGATGGACCTTCGGGTCTACCAGTACTAGACCTTCGGGTCATATGTTGGACCTTTGGGTCATTGTTGGGCACCAAAAATTATGATGACAGTACTTGGTAGGCTTCGGCCATATGTCGATGCACGTGCGGCGTAGCTTAGACTCGCCATGTGATGGGATCGATCCACTTTTTGCTGATTTTTCTAGTTATCTATTTTTGATTTCTAGATTTTGTGAATTGCTGTTTTGAATTCAATTGTGAATTTGAAAGTTGATTTTAATGGCGTTTGATATGATTTCTCCATTTAAACTATGTTGATTTCTTATGTTGAGTAGTCTCATTTGAGACTATTATTATTTTGCTTGATGTTGTTTATGATGCATTTACTTCTAAGTTTAAATTAGACTGATCCGTTTTATTTTCTTTTAAATAATACTCGGGTCAGACCGAGTTATTTCAGGATAATCACTATCTCTGATTCAGTTGCAGCTTTAGCTTTTGGGATTTCATTCCATCTTTTGTCTAGTCTTCGAGGTGTACTTTTGGTGTATTGACTATCATCTCATGTATGTTGATATCTTTGTATATGTACATTTGGTTCATGTGAACTATCGATTGTTGTAGCATGTATCCACACTTGTCTTCCGCTATATATCTGATATTTCTGTTCTGATGTGATTATACTTATCTGTTGTTATTGTTATTATGAGTTGTTCTGAATTTTTCTTATGCCACTGTTGTTTCGTTCTGGATTTGGATTGAATATATATCTTTGGAAGTAATTTACACAACTCCTATCGATGTAATCAATACTCGTCTAAGGCATAACATACGGGTGGTCGCTTCTAACAAGCCTTATTCTTCGCAATAGCAGACGTTATTCCTTATAATAATCTTTGTTATTGCGAGCATAGAGGTGGGGCGTCACAGCTTGGTATCAGAGCTGAAATTAAGAACAAATTATAATAAACACCGAACAGAAGCAGAATGGAACATGGTTACAACTGTTCAAGGGTTTTATTCGTGCTTTTCTAATCTATTCTTTCCACTTTAACATGTTGGAGTATGTCTAGAAATAAATTTCATATTCCGTAGTATTCCATTTGTTAAATTTCTTATCAATTGTGTGCTGTTTATCTAATCCCTATCTTCTCTTGTTCTCTCAGCCCATGGCTGGAAGGGGTAGAGGGAAGCGTCCTTCTGCGGGCCCGTCTAGTGGTCTCATCCGGACGGAGTCTGTATGTCAGCTGATTTGTTTATGGAGCTCTTTCGGGGTACTCAGCCTTCTGTTGCTAATCCCGCAGCTCCTACTCATAAGTCTGCCTTCGCCCGCATGTATAGTGACTATTCCCACCTTGGAGGCAAGCCTTTCAAGGGATCAGAAAGTGTGTTGGAGGTTCAGACTTGGTTGCGTGCTTGTGAGCGCATATTTTCTCGGATGGATCTTTTTTATCATCATCGCATTCTCGTGGCATCTAGCATGTTGCAAGAACGTGCGCTTGATTGGTATGAGCTTTTTATTGCAGAAATTGATGAGTCCTCTCTCTCGTGGATTCAGTTTAATGAATGTTTCGAACTTAAGTTTGTTCCTGAATTAGAAAAGACTAATCTTGCTCGTAGTTTCCTTGAGTTGAAGCAAGGAAAGTCCTCTGTTTCTGATTATGTTGCATCTTTCGAGGCCTTGTCCAAATACGGAGTTGAGTTCATTAACACTCCACGTAAGAAGAATCTTCGTTTTGTTGATGGTTTGAAAAAATATTTGAAGAAAGTTCTTTTACTTCAGCTTAAACTTCCTTTTGAGGAGCTTGTTGATTCAACTCTTTGCCTTAAAGATGTTGAAAAGGAACGTGATAGTTGTGATGAGGTTGAGGTTTCTAAGAACCCCAATAAGAAGAGGTTTCCATTTCATAGGCCTAATTCTACTTCCAACAAGAAGAAGAAGAAGCAAGCTACCTTTAGTTCTCAGCCTAATAGTGCACCTTCTATTCAATGTGCGTGTTATAATTGTGGTTCTTTGGATCTTTTTCTTCGTATCTGTCCTAAGCCTCGCATTTGCCGCTATTGCAAGAAAGAGGGTCATTGAGTTTCTGATTGTCCTACTACTCCTAAGGGTTTTAAATCTCGAAAGCTTAATGTTGCTAAAGCTTCTAGTGATTCTTCTAATCCCAAAGGTATTACTCCTTCTGTTTTGGAAGGTTTTATTTTATTTCATGGCCATTCTATTGGAGTTCTTTTCGATGCGAGTGCATCGCATTCATTCGTGTCAAAGGAGCATGTTGATGTTATTCCTTTGGATGTTGTTACTCTTTGCGACCCTTTGAGGATCGTAAATCCTATTGGTGGATCCGCTACTCTTGGTTTGTTGTGTGTTGGTGTTGAGATTATACTATATGGTTTCTCCTTTCATGCGAATCTGCATGTTATGGATCATCTTGGTTTTGATATGAAATTGGGTATGGATTGGCTCGTCCATTATGAAGTTCAAATCCTATGTCCCGAAAGAACTTTATATCTCAAGCATCCCGATGCTATCGAGCATTTATTTATTATATGTAGAAGCATGAATCATACTTCGAATGCTTTCATTTCTTCCTTCGAATCGGAGGATGTCATCGACAATATTCCGGTTGTTTGTGATTTTTCTGATGTCTTTGAGCCTATTTCATGTTTGCCACCGAAGAGGGCAATTGAGTTCCGTATTGATATTATCTCTGATGCTCATCCTGTCAGTTGTCCTCCCACGAGGATGTCTGCTAAGGAAAATGAGGAACTCAAGCAACAATTATCTGAGTTGGAAGCCAAGCATTTTATTCGTTCTAGCTCATCTCCTTGGGGCGCTGCCATTGTGATTGTTAAGATGCCAGATGGTACTCTTAGGCTTTGCATTGATTATCGCAAGCTTAACGAGCTAACTATCAAAAATAGGTATCCATTACCTAGGATCGATGACATGTTCGATCGGTTAAGTGGCGCTAAGCTCTTCTCCCAACTCGATCTTGCTACCGGTTTACATCAGTTACGAGTTGCGGAAGGTAGCATTCCTCTTACCGCATTCCGCACTCGTTATGGTTCTTATGAATGGCTCGTTATGCCGTTCGGTTTGACAAACGCTCCGGCGTATTTTGTTGAACTTATGAATCGGGTAATCCGGTAATATCTCGATAAGTTCGTCTTGGTTTTCATTGGTGATATTATTATTTATTCCAAATCTGAAGCCGATCATATTCAGCATTTGTAGATTGTTTTGAGCACTCTTCGTCAGCGTCAGCTTTATGCCAAATTCTCCAAGTGTCACTTCTGAAAGAATAAGGTGAATTTTCTCGGTCATATTGTTTCTTCAGATGGTATCTCTGTCGATCCTTCCAAGATCAAATCTATTTAGAATTGTAAGAGGCCCGAGACCGCTACTGAGATCCGTAGTTTTCTTGGATTGGCAGGTTATTGTCGTCGGTTTATTAAGAACTTTTCTCGTATTGCTTTACCGCTTACCACTCTCACGAGAAAAGCTATTCCTTTTATTTGGTCTGATAAGTGTGAGAATTCTTTCTTGAAGTTAAAAGATCTTCTGATTCATGCTCCTATCTTAGTAGTTCCCAAAGGGAATCATGATTTTGTTGTTTATATCGATGCTAGTGGTTATGGACTCGGTGCTGTTCTCATGAAAAAGGATAGAGTAGTTGCCTATGCTTCTAGACAACAAAAGCCTAACGAGATTTGTTATGCTACCCATGATTTGGAGTTGGCCGCTATAGTCTTTGCTCTAAATATTTGGCGACATTATTTGTTGGACAAGCATTTTGTTCTCTTCACTAATCACAGATCCCTGAAGTATTCATTTACTCAGAAAGAACTTAATATGAGGCAACAGCGTTGGATCGAATTTCTTGCTTCATATGATTTCGATATTCAGTATACCCCTGGTAAGGGTAATCGAGTTGCTAATGCGCTTAGTCGTAAGCAGCAAGTCGTTGTTTCCATGATGCTAGCAGAGTGGAATATTTTGGAAGTTTTATCTCATTGTGATATTAGAGACCATCCTTCAGTTTTTGATTCTCCCATGCTTTTATTTAGCATGGAGGCTCGTCCTAGTTTATTGGATCGGATTGCTGATGCCCAGAAACAAGATCCAGATCTTGCTTATCTTATTTAGAGTTGTAAATCGGAATCCCGAAGTGATGATCAAAAGGATTTCGATATTGCTGTACATTGTTGTATTCGAAAGAAGGGAAAGTTGATCGTGCCTAATGTTTCTAATCTTAGAAATGACAATCTTGAGGACTGTCATCGTTCTAAGTATACTATTCATCCGGGCAGTAGTAAGATGTATGCTGATATGAAACGCTTATACTTTTGGGAAGGTATGAAGCGTGATGTTGCAAGTTATGTAAGTCGTTGCATGACTTGTCAACTAAGCAGAACACCAACGTCCCAATGGTCTTTTGCAGCCTCTTGAGATTCCATTGTGAAAATTGGATCGGATTTCTATGGACTTCATTGACGGTCTACCTCGTTCGAGGTCGGGCCATACTAGTATTTGGGTGATTGTTGATAGATTGACCAAATCAGCCCGTTTTATTCCTATCAAGTCCAATCGGACTGCTCCTTTGTTGGCTAAGCTTTTTATTGAAGAATTCGTTCGACTTCATGGTGTGCTTAGTTCTATTGTTAGTGACAGTGATCCGGTTTTTACTAGTGGTTTCTGGCAGAGCCTTCAGAAAGCTTTGGGCACTAAGCTCAATCTCAGTACAGCTTATCATCCACAGTGTGATGGTCGGACTGAAATGGTGAATCAAGTCTTAGAAGATCTCCTTCGAGCTTGTATTCTTGATTTTGGTGGTAATTGGAAAGATCACTTATCTCTTGTTGAATTCTCTTATAACAACAGTTTTTAATCCAGTATCGGTATGGCTCCTTTCGAAGCCCTTTACGGAAGGCCGTGTCAATCACCATCTTGTTGGTTGAAATCGGGGGAAAAGTTAGTTCTCGGCCCCGATTATATTCATGAATCTTCTAAGAAGATTGATATTATTAGACAGAGAATGAAAGAGGCCCAGAATAGGCAGAAATCTTATGTCGATCATCGTAGGAAGCCTTTGGAATTTTCTGTTGGCGATCACGTATTCATTCGTGTTTCTCCGATGAAGGGTGTGGTGCGTTTTAGTAGCTCCAGGAAATTGGCTCTCGGATATATTGGACCGTTTCCTATTATGGAATGCATTGGCCCTGTTGCTTATCGTGTATCTCTACCTACTCGGTTTTCGGGAATTCATGACGTATTTCATGTATCCCAGCTTCGTCGATGCCTTAGAGATTCAGATTCTACTATTGATCCTCTTGTGTTGAAAGATCTTGAGATCTCACCCGACTTGTCTATTGTGCAAAATCCTATTCGTGTGCTAGCTTCGAAGGTTAAACGCCTTCGGAATAAAGAAGTCCCGCTTGTGAAAATTCAATGTCCGCAAACCCCAAAGATTGCACTTGGGAAACCAAAGAATTCATCGAGCGTTCTTATCCCGGTTTTCTCTCCTCTTCGGGCGGGGGTGAGCATTCTTATCTTTTTTTAATATTTTTTTATTTAAACCTTTGTTGAGATAAATAATTGGTGTTATAAACAACTTCTAGTATTAAAATTGCGGGGACGTAATTTTTATAAGGGGGAGGTTTGTAACAACCGTGATTTTATTACCATCGAAATAAATACTTAAAATAGAAATTTTAAATTGAGATTTGAAAAAGAAAAATGAAAAAAAAGTGCAATGCAGAAATGTTGTAAAGTCAGTAAATGCTTCAAAGTGATGCATGTTGAAATGCATTACAAATTATTTCACGTGCATATGTGTTTAGGATCAAAATTTAAGGCAACATTGGAACATTTTTGCATAGCTATCACCAAAAGTTGAATTCTCTTGTTGCCTTCACATACGTGTAACATAAAAGGTGGTCCATTTCAAAAGCTAGTGCTGGTTCATTTTATTAAAATATAAACATTTTTTGTCACTCTATTCTAAAGCAAATTTTGAATCTTTTTGCTTTGCTGCCATCATTCCTATTTTTGGCTAGCCGTGTCCTTTTCCTCTCTGAAGTACGTTTTTCTCTAAATGCAAATGTACCAGGCTAGCACATTTTCAAGTTAATGCATTTGTACCCAAAGTTGCCAGCATGCATATTTTATTGACTTATACATATTTTTGAGAAAAGCCATCAATTCTTTCTTTTGCTCATCAAATTCCAATAGCTCAGAGAAACATATTAATGGCAGTGCAAAACTTTGCTTCAAACATTCCTTGTTCTGGTTTGCAGGCAAATTAAATGTGAGTTCAAAACTCACATCTCAAATTTATTAACTACTTTATTTTGTGTGTAAACTATGTTGCCAGTTGTTTGTATTATTTCATATTTTGCAAGAATATTTTTCATGCTGGGCCATTTGTAAATTTATGCGTGCCCATGTCCAGATTTCACAAAGTTGTTTGGAAACATTGAAGTACGTGTTTGCATGAATATTGCATGACCATCATCATTTTTATCTTTGCATATATTGTATTGCCCTGGTCCTTTTGATCTTGTTCAAAGGCACAAATGCATGCAAATAAGCGTAGCAAGCCCAGACCAATTTCTATTGTTACATGATGTGGATAAGTGGTAATTTTCGAAATGAGTCCAAAACATTATTATTTTGATCATCACTTGCCTGCAAGTAAACGTGCCTTTAGCTAGGTCTAGTTTAAATTTTTTTGAGTGAATTGATAGTGTAATATGCGTAAATGAAAATGAAGTGCGCACACATGATAGTAAGTCACCAATTTTGAGTTTCTGGTCTTCTTTGGTTTTTTTCATTTTTCTCGCGTGCATGTAATACACGAGGCTAAAGTATCCAGGTCATCATCAACTATATGCCTGCATATTACTGTGTACGTGCAGGTTTGCATTACACCTAGAAATGGCTAGGCTAGTGTGCGAAAAGAAAAAAAATAGTTCTGACTATATATTGTACACATGCATGCAAAATGAATAAGCTCTGGCATTTTTCATATTACTATCTCATTATTTGCGTGCATGAACATAGTTCAATCGCCGGGCCATGTTATTTGCCAAATTCCTTTTGTATGTGTTCGAGGTTATTCTATATTTTATTCAATTGAAAGTGTGTTTACAGTACATTATAACCAAGTCAAAGTATGTGAAGTAATCCCAGATTAATGTGCGTGTAAAATGTTTGCACGTAAAATTTTTCCAGGTCATTTTATATTTGATTAAATCTATTTTGTATACATTAATTTCAAGTTCAGGTAGTGCAATTGTTTGACGAAGATATAGTGGTGTAGTCCACTATTTAATTTACGTTGAACCGGTGTTACGTTTTAAATTGCGCCGTTATTTTTATAACGATATTTTTACGCCGGTATTATAATTTTTGAAGTGTGTTGTTTTGATGACATTTTTGACGATAAAAATTACTGTTGTTTTAACTTCAGTAACCGTCAATTTAAAGTGAATTTTTAAACGGTTATCCCGCAACGCTGATTTGGTATCCGTTTTTACGGTGTTTTGTGAAGCGCAATTTCCTCGTCGAAATTGCTATAGTTGTTGTTGTTTTAATCACGAGTTTTGTAATCGTTTTAAAATAAAATTGTTTCCAAAAATTTTACGGTTTGCGCTTTCAAAAGAATGGGTAGCGATTTAAACGCTTCAGCAAAATTGAGGACTATGAACCCTTGCTTTTACTGATTCGCTTAATTCCGGACTTGTCCGTTTGAGAACGTAAATTTTATTTATATAAAATACACAGTTTTGCACTTTCAAGGAAATGATGAAGAGATTTAAACGATTTAGCAAAAGTGCGGAATATGGAACCACGCTTTTACTAATTCGGTTAAATCCGGACTCGTTAATTGAAATATTTGCTGTGGATTGGTTGTTTGATGATTTTGTTGATTTGTTGGGCTTTCGAGCCACTATGATGGACCTTCGGGTCATATGTTGGACCTTTGGATCATTTGTTGGGCACCAAAAATTATGATGACAGTACTTGGTAGGCTTCGGCCATATGTCGATGCACGTGCGGCGTAGCTTAGACTCGCCATAGATGGGATCGACCCACTTTTATGCTGATTTTTCTAGTTATCTATTTTTGATTTTTAGATTTTTTGAATTGCTGTTTTGAATTCAATTGTGAATTTGAAAGTTGATTTTGATGGAGTTTGATGTGATTTCTCTATTTAAACTATGTTGATTTCTTATGTTGAGTAGTCTCATTTGAGACTATTATTATTTTGCTTGATGTTGTTTATGTTGCATTCACTTCTAAGTTTAAATTAGACTGATCCGTTTATTTTTTCTTTTAAATAATACTCGGGTCAGACCATCATCATTTGAGACTATTATTATTTTGCTTGATGTTTTTTATGATGCATGATTATTGCCTGACCATCATCATTTTACTTTTCGCATATATTGTATTGCCCTGGTCCTTTTGATCTCGTTCAAAGGCATAAATGCATGCAAACAAGTGTAGCAAGCCCAGAACAATTTCTGTTGTTATGTGATGTGGATAAGTGGTAATTTTCGAAATGAGTCCAAAACATTATTATTTTATATCACTTGCCTACAAGTATACGTGCCTTTAGCTAGGTCCAGTTTCAACATTTTTGCGTGCATTGATAGTGTACTGCGCATAAATGAAAATGAAGTGTGCGCGCATGATAGTAAGTCGCCAATTTCGAGTTTCTGGTCTTCTTTGATTTTTTTTCATCTTTCTGCGTGCATGTAATACACGAGGCTAAAGTATCCAGGTCATCATCAACTATATGCCTGCATATTATTGTGTACGTGCAGGTTTGCATTAGACGTAGAAATGGCTAGGCTAGTGTGCGAAAAGAAAAAAATATAGTTCTGACTATATATTGTATACATGCATGCAAAATGAATAAGCCGTGGCATTTTTCATATTACTATATCATTATTTGCGTGCATGAACATAGTTCAATTGCCGGGCCATGTTATTTGCCAAATTCCTTTTGTATGTTTTTGGGGTTATTCTATATTTTATTCAATTAAAAGTGTGTTTACGGTTTATGTTATAACCAAGTCAAAGTATGTGAAACAATCCCAGATTCATGTGCGTGTAAAATGTTTGCATGTAAAATTTTTCCAAGTTATTTTGTATTTGATTAAATCTATTTCGTATACATTAATGTCAAGTTCAGGCAGTGCAATTGTTTGACGAAGATATAGTGGTGTAGTCCACTATTTAATTTACGTTGAATCGGTGTTACGTTTTAAAACGTATTATGCGCCGTTATTTTTATAACGGGATTTTTACATCGGTATTATAATTTTTAAAGCATGTTGTCTTGATGAAATTTTTGGCGAATTACTATTGTTTTAACTTTAATAACCGTCAATTTTAAAGTGAATTTTTAAGCGGTTATCCCGCATCGCTGATTTGGTATCCGTTTTTACGGTGTTTTGTGAAGTGGAATTTCCTCGTCTAAATTGTTATAGTTGTTGCTGTTTTAATCACGTGTTTTAAAATCGTTTTAAAATAAAATTGTTTCCAAAAAATTTACGGTTGTGCTTTCAAAAGAATGAAGAAGCGATTTAAACGCTTCAGCAAAATTGAGGACTATGAACCCTTACTTTAACTGATTCGCTTAATTACAGACTTGTCCGTTTGAGAACGTAAATTTTATTTATATAAAATACATAATTTTGCACTTTCAAGGAAACGGTGAAGGAATTTAAACGATTTAGCAAAAGTGCGAAATATGGAACTATGCTTTTACTAATTCGGTTAAATCCGGACTTGTTAATTGAAATATTTGATGTAGATTGGTTGTTTGATGATTTTGATGATTTGTTGGGCTTTCGAGCCACTATGATGGACCTTCGAGTCCATTACCAGTACTAGACCTTCGGGTCATATGTTGGACCTTTGGGTCATTGTTGGGCACCAAAAATTATGATGACAATATTTGGTAGGCTTCGGCCATATGTCGATGCACGTGCGGCGTAGCTTAGACTCGCCATGTGATGGGATCGATCCACTTTTATGCTGATTTTTCTAGTTATCTATATTTGATTTCTAAATTTTGTGAATTGCTGTTTTGAATTCAATTGTGAATTTGAAAGTTGATTTTGATGGCGTTTGATATGATTTCTCCATTTAAACTATGTTGATTTCTTATGTTGTGTAGTGTCATTTGAGACTATTATTATTTTGCTTGATGTTGTTTATGATGCATTCACTTCTAAGTTTAAATTAGACTGATCCGTTTTATTTTCTTTTAAATAATACTCGGGTCAGACCGAGTTATTCTAGGATAATCACTATCTCTGATTCAGTTGCAGCTTTAGCTTTTGGGATTTCACTCCATCTTTTGTCTAGTCTTCGAGGTGTACTTTTGGTGTATTGACTATCGTCTCATGTATGTTGATATCTTTGTATATGTACATTTGGTTCATGTGAACTATCGATTGTTGTAGCATGTATCCACACTTGTCTTCCGCTATATATCTGATATTTCTGTTCTGATGTGATTATACTTATTTGTGTTGTTGTTATTATGAGTTGTTCTGAATTTTCCTTAAGCCACTATAGTTTCGTTTTGGATTTGGATTGAATATATATCTTTGGGAGTAATTTACACAACTCCTATCGATGTAATCAATACTCGTCTAAGGCATAACATACATATAGTTGCTTCTAACAAGCCTTATTCTTCGCAATACCAGACGTTATTCCTTATAATAATCTTTTTTATTGTGAGCATAGAGGTGGGGCATCACACTATTTGAGATTCATCAAGGACTTAGGATACCAGTGCCATTAACCAAACTTACTTGAAACGATGAAAGGTATGTTTGAGCGAGGGAGTCTGAGGTAGCATTCCAAGAGTTGAAGCTTTCGTTAATAGAAGCTCCAGTTTTAGTAATGTTGAAAGGTATGGTGGTGTGCAATGATGCTTGGAGATCAAGATTAGGAGCAGTTTGATGTAGAAGCACAAGGTTATAGCTTATACATTTAGAAAGTTGAGACCTCATGAGGTTTGGTATTCAGCTCATGATTTAGAGTTAGCGGTAGTTAATTTTGCACTAAATATTTGGAGTCATTACCTTCTTGGGGAAAAGTTTGGGTTATTTAATGAACATAAGTCTTTGAGATATTTGTTCTTCCAAAGGAGTTGAATATGTGACAACTAGGATGGTTGGAGTTTTTGGCATCTTATGTTTTTGGGATATAGTACACCCTAGGGAATGGAAACATGGTTGCTGATGCCTTGAGCCAAAACCACCATAGTTGCATTTTTTCTATCATCAAGGAATGGAATGTTTTAAAGGCACTAGCTTTTTATGAAGTATAGTTTCAATCAAACACGGGTTCAAGCCGAAACTTTAGGATGTTCTCTTGTTTATAAGTTCATCCAATGCTCATGGAGATGAAAACTGAGAGGAAAAAGGAAGATCCAATATGTATTAAGGATTAATGGCATGAAGAATGGTGCCAAGATCGATAATCTAAAGGGCTTCGATATTAATATAACAGTTTGCCTTCGGAAGAAGAGAAGGTTTGTATGTTCCAGATAGTAGAGACCTTCAAAAATTAATTTTGGACAAATGCCATCATTCAAAATTTATTATTCATCCGAGGTTACTACGATATACCAAAACATGAAGCAGCGCTTCTACTAGGAAGGAATGCAAATAGATGTTAGAGAATGCATGAAGAGATGTTTCATATGTCAATCGGTTAAGGTAGAACATCAAAAGCGAAGTGGAATTGTGCAACCTTTAGAGATTTCGATATGAAAGTGGAATTCGATTTCGATGCACTTTGTGGATGGATTGTCGAGTTTAAGGGAAGGGAACGAAAGTATATGGATTATAGTAGATAGATTAACTATAGTGCCTATTTCAATTTTGGTAAAGTCCACTAGGAAGGCATAAGATTGGTCGAGACATATAATAAGATTAAAGTGAGACTTTATGAATTCTATGTATTATAATTAGGGTTCAAGACCCTTTGTTTGCAAGCGAGTGTTGGCATAGTCTACGGAGTGCTTTAGGTTCAGAATTATTTATGAGTACAGCTTACCATCCAAAAATGGATGGTCAGACCAAGAAGGACAACCGAGTTCTAGAAGATTTATGTGATCATATGTGCTCGACTTTGGTGGATCTTGGGAAGATTATTTATGCTTAGTGGAATTTTCATACAACATTCGTTACCGGTTCAATATTGGAATGACTCCTTTTAAGGAATTATATGGAAGACCTTGTAAGTCAACATTAAGCCAGTGTGAGACAAGAGATAGGATTGTTCTAGGTCCGGATCCATAGAAGGAGATTCGAAGAAAGTTGAACTGATTCGGCAAAGGATGAAAGATGCTTAATCAAGGCAGAAGAGCTATGCTAATATGAAGTGAAAAAACTTCAAATTTGATATAGGGATCGTACATTTGTTAAAGTGTTGCCAATGTGGGGCACTATTAGGTTTGGAAAGGCAAGAAAGTTAGCACCGAGATATGTCGGTCCGTTTTGATACTAGAGAGGATCAGGAAAGTAACTTAAAGAGTTGAATTTACATGTTATTTTATTGTGGTCTATAATGGGTTTCATGTTTTACATTTAAGGAATTGTGTCCAAAACCCTAGAGTATCATAGTTCCAAGAGTTATAGAAGATTGGTTATCGAACCAAATTTGACCTATGTGAGGAAACATATTCGGATTGATTACCAAGATGTAACAGAGCTTCACAAAAGAGTAAAGTTTGTACGAGTCCATCGGAGTGAGGACCCAAATGATTGTGCTTCAAAAACAGAAGGTAAGGTCAAGGGTAGTTGTCTTGAGTTATTTCTGTAGAATCCAGATTAGTAGATATATTTGGTTGTAACCATGTATATATATATATATGACATGATGGTTAATTTTGATATGTATTGGTGAAATACACTAATACATTATATTGGAACGCAGGCAGAAAATTTATGTGTTTATGCTAGAGTGGGCATGGGAAAGTATTAATATCATTATCGTGCCTTATATTAATTTTAGGGATGAAATTCCTACAAGGAAGAAGCCTAAAACACCCATTAAATAAAAAATAATCAGTTAATGGATTAAATATGAAAATAAGGTTTTGAATGATTTTATTATGAAACTAAAATATTATAATGGGATAAGTACTTGAGTATACATTTACTTATCAAAGTTAGTGTTTAATACAACTTAACTTGAATAAAGTAAATAAGAAAGGGAGAATGGTGGGTCAACTTCCCATGAAAGGGGAATAATACATTTTCAAATCCTAATTAATTATATTCAATTCACTTCTTACAAAAATTAAAATAAAAAGCTTGAGATCTTTAATGTTGATTGCAACTTAGTGACGAACAAGAAAAAAGGAAGATTTAAAGGTAAGCAAACTAAAAATTTCATTAACTAAGAAATCTAGGTAAGCAATATATTTTTTAATCCCTTTTTCATTCATAACCCACCCCCCTCCGCACGTGCGACTATGTTTGAGATGAGTATTTCTTATGCTTTTAGTAATCTAAATGCTCTAAACGTTCAATATAATGCTAAGAACTTCTCTTTAAAGATGAGTTTTTACTTACAGAATTTTCCCTTAAGTAAATAAATTGATGTGAATTATTTGAGTGATATATAACATGGAAAATGTGTAGAAAAGAGTAGTTTGAGTAATTGTAAAGAATTAGATCATGGTTAATGGTTTCAGAGATTTTTAGGAATAAATTAAATAGTTTTTGAAAGAAATTAAGCTTGGTCGAAGGGATATAATAAGGGGTCGAAAGGAGAATAATAGTGTTAAATAATTAGCCAATAGACCTGATCCATAAAGTGTGTTGAACGTGTCAGCAAAGTACTCAATAATGGTCAGAGAAAACTAAGTTATATGAATCAGGAGTTGACTAGTGTAAAGCAAGTATTAGAAGTGCAGAATACAATTTCCAACGTGTGCTGAACCGAGGGTAATAAACCAAAATCTTAGTAATAAGACTTAAGTAAAGAAGTAATGAGACATTCGCTTTAGTCCATTAATTGGAGGGATACTCGAAGGCCAAAGGCAGATCGATGGAACGAGAAATGTTAAAGGAGGAACTTTGGAAAGAGGAAGGGATCACGGAAAATTAAAGTTTTAATTTCATAAGTCATCAAAAATAAATCAAGGTAGTATTTCCCCAGATGAGACTGAGAATAGTGCAGCTCCCCATAAGTTGAACCAGAACTAGTAACTTTTGGAAGTAATGTTGTGTGTATGGGCATAAGATGGCCTAAACTAATACTAAGAACAATGATGATAATGTCATAACTTTGTTAATGGAATAGATAAGTAAAAAGTTTAATAGTGTACGATTAGGTAGTGAACTCAGTTTATGACATAAGGCTTGGAGTGGCAGTCAAGGGATTGAAAGCATAGGTGTAAATCTAATGTGTCAGCTCAGAATAAAGTAGGAGTGAGATCGGATTAAGCCATCGAAACACGAAAGAGTGGGTGTAAGGCTTAGTATGGAAACCAAGATCGAAAGCATGGTGTAAGGGTCGAAGTGGCAATTGTCTAGACACAAAAGCATTAGGTGTAAGCCTAGAGTGGAAATCAAAGGAAAGGTGTAAGACGTGAGGTCGGGTGTGGCAGCCAAGAAACCGAGAAAAAAGTTGGTGCATGGAATGAAGTGGAAATCGAAATACGATAATGTAGTTAAGGCCAAGGATGGGAATCGAAAACGGAAGCAAAGTAAGCGTAAGCCCAGGTGAGGCAATCGAAATATGAAAGGGAAGGTGCAAGGCCTAAGTGGAAACTAAAATCAATAACGAGTTTAGCAAAATTAAAGTGGTATTTCAGTGATGTTTACTTATAAAAAGTAATCAAACAAGTATCAACACAGGCGTCCCATACCACCTATTGTTACTCGCCCGTTTACTCAATGCCCGTAACATACACTCGATAATATTTTATACCATGAGTCAAAAGAGTAATCGAAATAATATTACTGAACATCTCATACCAAATGGTATTACCAATCTGTATACTCAAAATTCTCACCATACGGAAATTCACACGATAATATTCTATGTAGCAAGTCTGATAGATAATCGAAGAAGTACTATCGAAAGTCCCATACCGATCGGTTTTATAACTTTGCTTACTTTATATTCTCGTTATACAGAAATGTATACACATAATGCACACAATTTATCTAGAAAAGAGACATTATTTATAGGAAATTATATTTATTTATTCCAAAGCTTTTATTATGAAGTGACTGTAAGTTTTCCTTTTCCTTTTATAACAAAAATAAAGACTTTTTAATCCATATAATACATTTCTCAAACTTTTTTCTATATTTGAAACTCTTTGAAATCTCTTATATAACAAAATATTCCTTATAAAATTTTAGAGATTAAATACAATTTTAAATGAATTTACTATCTCTAAATCAATTCCTTCTATTTCAAATACATAAGATATATTTTCCAAAACTAAATTATACGTATAAATTATGAAATAATTTTTAAAAACTCTATAATTTTAACTAGAGATCATTTCACTTTTTTTTTATAGAATTTTACAGGATTTTTAAATAATTATTTGAAGTCAAAAATAAAGTTTTCCTTTGATAAATAAATATCTTAAATTCTATATTTTTAATATTAATTTAAATAAAACATTTTCACAAAAATAATTTCCTATTTGCAATGCGTCAATTTTCTACTTTAAATTCAAATTTTTATTCAATTTAAAATAATATACTTTTTTAAATAACATGCATGTTGACCTGGAGCAGATACATGCTCCAAGCCCTCATGGTCCTGGACCGGTCCACTCATACCATGACCTAGAGCATGTATTTGCTCCAGGCCTTGAGCCTTCTCCCCCTTCCACTTTCGATTACTTGCCCGACGGAACATTATCCCAACCAACACCCAAATATAAGCATATATGCACACATATACATGAATCCAAGAAACATGTCATCAAGAATCAAAGGTATTAAAGGGAATTTCAAGTTCATAAAAAATTGGATTCAAGCAAATTCATTTCAAACATATTCAAAAAACCAATTCGATCAAAGCATCTAGAAAGATTTGTGAGTGGGAAAACACCAAAGGGAGCTAAGAGAAGCTCCATTCATCCTAAAGCACTTCATAGCATCACCAAAATCCAATTCCCTCTTTATTATAAATTCAACATGGCATAAAGTTGCACAAAATTCAACTTTAAAAATTCCAAGAGGTGTAGATCCTTATTGAGAAGCTTGGTATCAAGTTTCATAATTTATGTAATTTCTTTGATTTTATATTAATTTTTGAAGAAGCGGATTAGGTTTCTCATGATTGTGTTCGGTGAAGAAGGAGGCAAAAATGTTGAATGGGGTGGAAATTTAAAGCAATGAAGAAAGTTCTAAACTACTCACGATGAAGCAAAGGGGTGTAGATATTTCTATGTGCTAAGTTGGGCCAAATTGACTCTCTTTTTATTTATTTTAATTTGTTTTTCTTTGGTTTTCTCCGTTGCTAATCTGTTTTTCTACCATGATAAGTTAGCCCAAAGTATAAATAGAATTCATCTTTATTTTCCACAAACGTTTTGCTACCATTTCATAATTTTCCAATAATTATTATTCACGATTTTTATCAATTAAATCGTTATTTTCATATTTAACTTTTAAAGCCTAGCTTCACAAATAAATTATAATCAACTTTTATAAGTGTAATAAAATTTCTTATTCTTTAAAAATAATTTCTTTATCTTATTTATTATTAATATTTAACTTTATAAAAATTATTTAATCATTTTTAATACATGTTAAAAAATCATTTTGACCTTTAAAAATTTCTAAACCCATTTAATAGTCATATTTTTCTCAAGTAAATCATTATAAGTTTATAGTAATCAATTTAACTTCAAAATTATCATTTATTATTAATTCATGACTCCAAAAACATTTAATAGCAAAGTAATCCATTTCATAACTATTTTAACAAATAATTTCTCCTAATATAAATAAATATCACCAGTTAAATCATTTGTTTTACCAAATTTCACCAATAATATTTTATCATTTAAATTCTCATCTTCACAAAATTATTTTTCATTAAGTCCTAAATAAATTCCATATTCTTATCATTGAAACTCATTTGATCATTTATAACTTCATTATTAATTTCAATTAATTGCTTCTTATCTCGAGCTGTTATGGAACCACTGTCCTAGTGGTTGAATGCTCCGGCTTTGACCTGTAATGTTACATATTCGACTCCTACGTGATGTGATGTGAGCCACCAGATATATATTGACTTGTATGTGATATATATCACCTAATACTTGTGGCATTTGTCTATTATTAAAATAATAGGAACTTGTCGTCCAAAGTACTATAAAATAACAAAAGATATTTAGTATTATTTAATTAAAATTATTGTACAAACAAAATTACTACCATCAATATGTGACCTTAACGTTACATAACACGAGATTTTACCTAGAAATATTTTTGTAACGACCTGTAATTTTCGATAAATAAATTTGTTAATTTAATAAGAATTTTGTTATTTAATGTTGGAAGAAATTTGTATTTAAGATTTATAATGGGAATAAATAGAATGAAATGTGACAATGTTAACTTAAGTTAACTGTTAACAAGTTTAATGGAATTCCAACTAAATAAAGTGATTGAAAGGTTATACTTGGTTATAAATTAAATGTAAGAAAATAAAGGTAGATATTGTATTTATTTAATGAAATAATATCAAATTTATGGTAACTGAATAATATCAATAGAATGTAAGAAATTATGACCTTTGTTTGTAAGAAATATAATTATAAATGTTATAAAAGGCCAAGGGTGACAATTATTAGATGCTACCTATTTATTTAGCCTGTTAAATTAAAAATTGGAAATAAATTGAAATTAAAGCCAATAAATGTTACATTAATGTGAGTTAGGGAATAATTGTAAATTTTGAATGTAATAAAATGAATGGAAATGTTAATTATATTCATAATGAAATAATTGAGTTAATTAAATAGTGAAATCAAGATAAACAAATCAATTTGGGATTTTAAAATTCTATTTAATATGAAATTGAAAAGGTCCAATATAATTGAAATATAGTAATTGATACAAATAAAAGATGGAAATTGGAGTATATTAATATAATGAAATGTAAAACAAATGTTAACTATGTTATTAGATTTATAATTGGTTGAATATAGAGCTTGAAATCAAATTAAAGCAATTTATTGAAATTAAATTATAATAAATTGGATTTAATTACAGTGGAATTGAATAATATAATTAGTGTAATAACCAACATTGAAATGGGCATATAAACTTGTATTAAGTCATTGTAAATGTCTAAGTGATTAAAAATGATGAAATTAGATAGTTTATAAATTTGGATTGAAAAAGTGATTTAATTAATTTAATATTAATTTATTTAATTAACTTGAAATATAGCCATTTTGGCAATTGACTCAAATTTCGACTAAACCAGTTTCATTGGATCCGTAACAGTGAATTATTGTAGGATTACAAGTTTCACAGCAATCAGAATTGTCGTTGGATCGTACGGACTCAAAACACGTAGAAATCAATTTAATTGAAATCAATTGAAATCAACTAGAAATAAGCTGATTTTATCATTACTTCTTCATACGATTGAATTAGTACTTTACACCTATTCCATTGAGTTTAAAATCATCATAAACATCTATTTTGATATATAGGATGACCCATTTTTGTTTCGGAGGCAGAACGGGCTTTTTTGGTCGTTTATCGTTCAAATCCATATCGATCTGGTCCATTCTTTTCTATTCAGCTATGCCTATAAATAGCTCGTTGTAAACCCTAGGTTATTTCTTATTTTCATTTGTCTGTACGTACATTTCCTTCTCATCTCCTCTTTCTAATGGCAGACAAAAAAATCCTCAATTCAATTTCAAAACCAAACCAAAATAAAATAAAATCAAACCCCTCAAAATATATCGAATTATATATCGATTTGAAGCTCTCGATGAGCGCAATTCCCTAGTGGTATTTGTTTTTCGATTTAGAGCATCATCTGCCCTTGAATCGCGAATCAATCCGGTCGTTCATATTGAATTTTGGTCAATCCAACGGCGGATCTACATCCGATATATGATCGGGTGGTGCCGCCGAGAAGGTGGTGGAGAGCAGGCCATAATGGGGTTGGTCAATTGTCGTGATGGTCAAAGGAATTGCAGTAATTTCCGTTCAAAGTTTGGCGGTGGCGGAGTGTTTTAGACGAGACTGGACGTGCCGCTCGGCTATAGAAGGGGCAGCGTGAAGAGCAGGTGGCGGGGATGTTCTCTGATCATGTCGTAGGTGGCCAAATCGCACGGGTGACGTGGAGTTTCTAGCGATGGCTAGGTTTCAAACGAGAACCTGAAGCATTCTCGTACGCGTGAGCGGGAAGCACGTGAGTAGCGTAAGGGTTTTGTTTTTATTTATTTATTTAGTCTATTTTTTTATTTAAATTTCAATTGTTTTAATTATCATAACTTTTGCATACGTGGTCCGATTCACGCACGGTTTGTTCTGCTAGGATCATGTTGAAATTTCGGACATTTTGACGTCGGTTTGGACGAATTATAAGACCGTTTGAATTTTGAGCTTAAATTGGAGGTGAGTGTTTTAACCCACTCGCAACTTATAAAATTTCTTGTGATAGTTAAATTAAATTTATGATGTGATTAGAAACTTATTGATTACTGTTTGATTTGTTAAATTGTAATTTCTGGTTAAATTTGACGTTTACCTCATTTAGTTATCGTTTAACTTAAAAACTAAATTTTAATTGTCAAATTTGATATCTGTATTGGATACCAGTTATCTGTTGATGTTTATTGATTGAATTGGATGATGATTGTGATGAATGTCTAATTTGTTGATATTGGATGACTGGATGTTGTGTTTTATATTGTTTAATTGCAAGTTCCCTATGAGTTGAAATGATACATACTCGAACGATCTATAGACTAGGCAAAAATCTTTATGAGTTGACATGATAGACTCGAGAGATTTTATGGATTTTATTATTGAATTCAGGTTTTTGGTTTGAAATGATATAAATACATAAAATTTTAAATTGCAGATTGAAATGATAAATATCCACATCATCTGACCCTAGGGTAGTGAATTATATACGGACAACGGATTGGTTAAATTAAATGATTTTAAATCCTTAATTTTTGAATTTAATTGAATGATATTTTGAAATAAACTTGTTTTATATAAATTGAATTATTATTGAAAATCAATTTATGTTAAAGGTGGAATTGGTTTAAAGGAATTGTTTAAAGGAATAAAATTGAAATCTTATAGTTGATTTTTAAGTATAATGGAACTTTATCAGAATTGAGTATGAAACTGTTTGAAATATAACTTTGAAATTTGGGTAATTTAAATTGGTATTTCCAAACATGGATTGGAAGCGATATTGAATTAAATACTTTATTGAGAATTGGAATTTTAAGATTTGAAATTTGGTTTTGGAAATTGAAAGTAGCCCAAATGTGTTGAAATGAGATAAATAGTTTAAATTGATATAAATTTCAAAATCATGTTTTAATATAAACCGTTTAAAAAAAATATTATTTTAAAGACTTTAAATTATTAAGATTTTCGAAACTATTAAACTATTCTAACCTATATTAACAATATTAAATCTTTTTAACCTATTTAAACCATTTAATTTATTTCAAACTAATTAATTAACTTATTTTAAATCTAATTAATCTATTTTAAAGCTATTTAATCCATTTTAATTATATTTAATATATTTTAAAATTACTCAACTATTTTAAATCAATTTAACAATATCTTTAATCTATAACTAAACTATTTTAGAGTATTTTTAACAGTTTATAACTATTTTAACTATTTATAATTACTTAAACTATTTTCTAAATTTCCAAACTAGGTAGAGGGAAAGTGTGTATATTCAAATTTAGTGGTTTAAAAGCAAATACGGTTAAGTGATGTTCTAACCTAAGTTGGGATTTAAATGTTAAATTTTAATTTGAATAAGATGATTTGAAATAAGTGCTTAACCTATTTTGGAAATATGATTTTTGAATGAAATTATGATTTGGAAAAGATATGATTTCAAAGATGAATAAGATTTCAAAGCGAATATATTTTCGAAAGTGATATGGTTTGAATTGAACAAGATATTTTGATATAATTATGAAACGATTTTTGGAAATGTAAAAGAACTATCTGGTGTGTAATAAGCGATTGGTTGTTAAAGAGACCGGGATCAGATATTGTCATACTCTCTGCCAATACCGAAAACCACTTTAACAACTGTGTATATGGTGGAGATTTCAGAATGAAGTAGGATGGTTTCGCGAACTATTTTTGTATGAGGTATGACGTGACCCTGACTCCCATGAGTCAGCTTCGATGTGACTAAAATCAGGAGCCACGCTGGGCCAAGTAAGGTCATTCCTCCTATCAGGCACATTTCTTCGATACCATTCTATTACTTTGTAATTGATTTGGTGGTCACCCTTTGATTTTGATTTGGGAGTGTGTCCGAGGTAGGCGGTAGTAGCTGCTATGCATTACCACCAGTCCGGATACACAAATGGTATATCTACCCTAGCATTGCCTCGAGTGCCATGTTCACATGCCCTAGAGCGCCTTCTACGAGTTTGTTTTGTACCATACCTATGGGATGCCCTTTGTGTAAACCTCTCGGAGGAACGTATGGTACTTTATAGACTATGGGAATATATAAAATGTGTTAAGAGGGATATGTTGTAACGCCTAAATGCTATTTTAATACTTTTACTTTACTGTAGACATATTATAATAGCGTATTGTACTACATAGTAGATAGTTTAATAGATCCTTATGAGATGTGAATCCCGAACATCTCTTAAGTTATAGTACCTACGTTAAACACTGGATAGGAGAAGTCAAAACCAATAAACATCTCTATATCATTGCACTCATATTTACTACTGATTTAACTTACTTAAGATCTTTTAGCTGTGACTCGAGTGTTTTGTCTTTCCAATTCGCTCGGGTCATAATGAGCATTTTGGGATTTGAAGACCTTATTTCTATAGGACAAAGACGAAGACTCATGTTATTATTATTTATTGTACTATTCCACTACATTCATACCGTTCCTCTGTATTTGTATATTTATTCTCTGTTGTCTGTAACTCTGATTTTGTATTGTGTAAGTATAATCAAATGTTATTTGTAAACAGCTTCATGAACTGTTTATTTGATCATTATATTTTATCATTCTGCTGCGAGATTCTATGTGACGACCCAAACTCGATGTCCGATAAACGACATCAAATTCGCATCGCCGGAGCTTATAACAACGTTTAGATGAATATAAAACAGCGGAACAGAAACAATATCATAAATATCATCACAGTTACAACATCAACTTAATCCATACTACAACAGAGTATATAATACATACACCACAACTCCAAATACAACATCATGATAATACAACAGCGATCATATGTCCAAAAGTCCTCAAATGAGAGAGGTGATATCGAACTCCCAAAAACTAAACACTTGAAATCTCCAAAAGCTCCCAAGATATCTCCAAGATACGAGCTCCAAAATACAGCTACTCCAAAATACAGAAACCTGCTACTAGGCTGCCCGTGTGGAAATAATGGGCACCCAGAGTTTAGGAAAGAAAACAATAAACTCTGAATCAGTCATGGGACTGGTATGAGTAAACAAAAACAACAATCACTTTTAAAGAAAACTAGATTTACAAAAGAATTTTCGGTATGCTTTTAAAAAATGGAACTACCATAAGACCTCCCGCCACACACACAATGCAAACGCAGAATTGGAGGAGATTTCTTCTTATGATAGTTGAATATGCTTGGTACGAGAAAAGAAATTCTTTGATATTATTACTAGTGCATAGTGAAGAAAACATTTCAAAAGTAGAATATTAATCTTAGCCAGCAGAGGTACCATTATACTATGCCTACTATAGCTACCATATTAGATGGCAGGTTCTACAACTAAAACCGTACAGGGTTTCGTATTGGGAATTGGATTTCCAACAATGGTTAGGCTAAGGAACTTCCTGGGCCACATGGGTACGCCTCTGGAGGAACGACCCGAGAACCTAACCGAATCTCTGCCAACACAAGGCCGGGTTACCCCTAACTGGGTAACTACTGACACGAGTATGTCATCTCCCGGTTGTAACCAACCTTTAACCGGGGCCCCAGCAACAAATCACAAAGTAATACATACATATACATATATATATATATATATCTACGATATCAACATAAGTTAAGTATCTGGGCTCCATACCATGATACCACTTCTATCCAGAAGGAAATGAACATACCCTAAGGGTGCTACCCTCAATAACCTTGCCGCATCTTTCCTGTTTCGACCATTTCGAGGTGTGAGGCTCGATGAAGTCTCATCCACAAAGCTGCGCTTTTCACAAAGCCATGCTTCAATCAACAAATGATCAGCAACACTCAGCATGCCACATTACCAAGTTGGGAATATATCGCTGATAACCTTCAACTACATAACCTCTAAGGGTGTTAAGCTAAGAGAATAAATTCTCCGCCACCAACGGAAATATATTTGAAAGAAATCTGCTATATATCTCAATTTGTAATGTCAGACATACAATCCATACAAGTCTGTTCTGGGTTCGAACAGAACCGAAGGCACTTCCAAAGAAGTCCTTGCAATCCGGATATCCACAATCCCGATCGGATTCCCCATCACATATGGAGAACTCTATACCGGAGCAACTCGGTGCTGAGTCAATCGACAAGTCATCCTATCGCTCTCGCAAATACCCGATCTTCAACACCGGTCTTCAAATGCTATCCATAACATCGAATCACATATTCGAAATGGGTTATACGACACAAAGGTCCTTTCCCAGCTAATTCGAATAGTGAGTGTCAAATTTTTAAAACATGTGGATGTCATTCACAAATATTCACAGGTTCGATGTGGGTTCCAGATAACCAACTGAAATCCGATTCCCTGTCGCATCGAAGTTTAAATGCCGTTTTACGGGCAACAGGGCTTTCACATCAATACAGAACAAATTACAATTACAGTGTAGTACATGGCAATCTACAACACGCAGCATCACAAACAGAACAGAAATATCAATATGGTGCACAGCAACAGTTAATTTATTTTCTATTGGTTTAAATAAATTTATCACAAAATTATTTTAGATCAATGATAAGAATTTGAATAAATAAATTAAACCTTGATTAACTCGTTTTATTGTTTCAAAATTAGTTATTTAAATTAACCGCTAAATTAGATTTGTCGACTTTTAATTCATCTGGATAACTAAATCTTAATTTACAAATTAATTTGAACACTCAATCACTTATCAATAAATTTTAGTTACGAAATTGTATATCATTCTTAATTTCTTTTCAAAATCATTCATTAATAAACATCATTTACTTTTTTTACTTTGGAAATCAATTTATTACAGTTATAAAAGTTTAATGTTAATTAACTTTAAATGCTTAACTTAAATTAAATTATTTAGTTAAAGAATAAATTAAATTTTATTTTATATTGTTAACAAATTTAAACTTATAATAAGTTCTAACTTAACATAGTCAATATTGGTTACTTTGTAAATACAAAAATTACTTAACATTGTTAACTTGAAAGTTTGTTTGGGCTTAGCCCATTATAAAAGCAAAGCTTAATTAACACGAGAATGACTCGAGCCAAACTCGAGTGTTTCCAAAAATTCCCCGCGTCCCTTCCCTTTCTTCTCCATCATTGTTTCTTCTTCTTCCTTTATTTTTATTTTTTTTAAATTCAAGTGTAACTGCTGAAAACAATTCAACTCGCGTCATTCTCGAGCAACACTCGAGTAGGCCAACATCAAAATTCCTGACCCGACACAAAGTCGTGCACATGCACATCGCCGCGCCAGTGGTCTGACGAACCTCGCCACCCCTAACGAGTCACTAATCGACGCAATATCCCATCTCAAAACTCACATCGACACGATCGAATCCCTGGTGGAATCGAGCTTCCAGATCAAAAAAAAACTCGAACTCCCCTCTTCATTTAAACCGCCTCGACCAAGTGAAACAGACCACCAGAAAATTCCCAACTCCGACCTCACCTCATCCATCCCCTACGCTACCCCTCCCTTGAATTTCATACAGCTCGATGCACTAGGGAAGGCGCAATGAGCACAAGTTAGAACGCCAAGAAATTAGGGTTACCAGAGGAAATTCAACACCGTCGTTGCCTCCGACATCGTGGCCGCCTCCAACTATTTTTCCAGTCACCCCAGCAAGCTCCTCTACCCCCTTATACAACCCGACCACCCCCAGGTCCTTCGATCGCCTGAATTTGCCAAGAACCCACTTTCTGATCGTCTACGCGTTTCTCATCAACCACTCAATGAAAAATTACCATCTTCGATTTAAAAATCCTATCTTCTAATGACACTTCAAGTTATGTAATTCAATTCGAGTTTCATGACACTCGATTTTTCTCAAGAATTATGTATGCTCTGTAAAGAATCGAGTTTGACAAATATATGTTGTTCTTTTACTTGAGATTATTTTGAAACAATATCTGTTAATTAAACAAACATATTTTCTTTTTTAAAAATCCATGCTTGACAATGATTAAATGGTTAGGTGTTGGGTTTGAACAAGATTGAGGTTCTGGAACACAAGACAGAGATGTTTTTTTTATCATTTACAGGTATTCACACTTACTGGTATCATACACAGGTGATATTTCTACATGTAAATTTTAAACAAATTTCAAATCTCAGACTAACAAGCATCACTTGAATACTTTTGTTAAGTTGTTTACTCACTTTGTAATATGGATGAACATAGACTAAATTTGTCTTGCGGCTACAGTTTGATCCTTCTCCTCTTTCTCTTTCTTCAGTAATTTGTTTCCACTTTGAAATACAAAGTGATGTCTTCTTTTCTTTTCTTTTTTTCTATTTACTATCTTGGTTTTTTGATCTTTGTTAATATTTGTTGAACGAATTAAAGAGGAAGGTTGATGTGTGTGTATATAACAGATTGTGCATACAACATATAGGTAGGTATAACACTTCTTTTTATATTGACCAACCCATGCTTGAATTTGCTGATGTATGTTTGTGTATGGGCTGAGGAGTAATAGCATTTAATGTGAGCATTAAATGAAGCATTACTGACCCATTCTTCCTTGGATGCTTAAACAGGTAATGTTACTTTATTTTTGTAAGCACAAAATTTATTTTACTTTATAGATTTTTTCTTTGCTATGGACAATCGAGATGACGTAAATGAAAGATAATGTACAGGTTTTATTTTATATTGAGGCTTGCATACCTTATTTTCCTGGTTTGTATATTCCTTTTGCAACTTGTTTGTTTACTTTGTTTTTTCTGGTTTATGAATTCCACTTTCACATGTATGTCATATGTCACTTTGTAACAATGTGATTTTATTTAATAATTTTTTTTTCACAACTTACTTTCATAATTTCTTTTTAGTTCAAAGGTTTAAAAATTTAATTTGTACATATTTTAAATTATTGTTTAAAAACAATTTCTTATTTATAAAATGTTCTTTTCTTTATTATTATTATTATTTGTTTTTATCATTTATTTAAACTTAACCATCAATATTTCTTTTTATTTAATTCTATATTAATGTGTAATATTAATATCAACAATTTTTATTTCTTTTGGAATTCTCAAATTAAATTTAAAAGTTCTAATAATTCAACGATTTTAATTTAATGAAATTCCCGGATGTTACAATATCCCCTCCTTAAGAAAATTTCGTTCTCGAAATTGAAAGAGAGAAACGAAAACAAAGAAAAATATGCGAATTGAGGAAATGACTTACAGATTAAGCCGAGATGTCTATTCTGCAATTGGGATATGATTTCTTCATATTATCTTCAGTCTCCCAAGCACAGTCCTTTGGATCGCCACTCCGTTGAACTTTGACCAGCTTCACAATCTTGTTTCTTAATTGCTTCTCATCACGATCTACAATTTTTATTGGTTCTCTTTTAACTGCCAAGTTAGGAGTGATCTCTAGATCCTGCTGAGCAGCTTCTTCAATAATATCATCTGGATCGTGCATATATTTCTGAAGATTAGAAATGTGGAACACATCATGTACGCCAGACAACCAGCTGGGTAGCTGCACTATATATGCAAGAGGACTAATCCTTTCCAGAATAGGAAAAGGACCAATATATCACGGTGCTAGCTTTGCAGTTTTCCCGAATCTCAATACTCCCCGCATCGGAGACACTTTCAGAAATACAGAATCTCCAACTTGAAATTCCAAATTTCTTCTTCGGCGATCATAATAGCTCTTCTCACGGCTTTGGGCAGTTAATAACTTCTTTCGAATAAAATCTACCTTCTCGGTGGCTTCTTTTATCATATCCGGTCCAAGAATAGTCTATCACCTGATTCGATCCAGCATGTAGGTGATCGACACGGACGACCATATAAAGCTTCGAAAGGAGCCATTATCATACTGGCTTGATAACTGTTATTATATGAGAATTCAACCAGATGCAAGTGGTCCTCCCAAGAACCACCAAAATCATGAACACAAGCACGCAGTAGGTCTTCTAAAATTCGGTTGACCCTCTCAGTCTGCCCATCAGATTGTGAGTGATAAGCAGTACTGAAATTTAATTTCGTTCCCAATGCGTCCTGAAATGCTTCCTAAAATCTACTAGTGAAGATCGAATCACGATCACTCACTATACTGCTGGGAATACCATAGAGGCGAACAATTTCCTTTATATAAATTCCTGACAAGCTTGCTGCAGTCCGAGTGGATTTAACTGGAATAAAACGAGCAGTTTTGGTTAGACGGTCCACAATAACCCAAATCGCTTCATTGCCTTTCTTGTTCGTGGCAATCCATCGATGAAATCCATCGACACCTGATCCCACTTCCATTTCGGTACTTCCAAAGGTTGAAGTAAACCGGCCACTTTCAATTGGTTGCTCTTAATTTGATGACAAGTAGCACAGCGACTCACATAAATAGATATGTCTCTCTTCATCGTTTTCCACCAGAATGTTCTTTTAATATCTCGATACATTTTGTTGACTCCTTGATGGATGCTAAGTTTGGACTTGTGGCATTCATCTAAAATTTCATGCTTCAGATCAGGGATGTCTAGAACACAAACTGCCTTTCAGCCTAATAACTCCACTATGATTAGTTTCAAAACTTGTATCTTCGCCTCGAAGAATTTTCCCATAAATACCTCGAAGAAATTTGTCTTCATTTTGCTTACTAGAGATTTTCTCAAGAAGAGTAGGAGTGATAACAAGATATGCAAGAACAGCATGTTTCCTACTTAAGGCATCTGCAACTACATTGGCTTTTCCCGGGGTATACAGAATATCTAGGTCATACGAGGCCAGAAACTCCAACCAACGTTGTTGTCGCAAATTCAGATCCTTCTGGGTGAAAAGATATTTCAAGGATTTATGGTCGGTGAATAATTCGAATTTTTCACCTAAAACCAAGAGAGTTTATTAGGTATATTTCTTTACTTAAGCTAGTTTCATAAATTGTTAGGAAAGCTGAAAAGATTCTAACCCAGAAGATAGTGTCGCCAGATTTTTAAGGCGAAAACAACAGCCAAAAGTTCCAAATCGTGTGTTGGGTAGTTTTTCTCATGCGGACGTAATTGTCTACTCGTGTAGGCAACTACTTTTCCATTTTGCATTAATACTGCACCTACCCCTTCACCACATGCATCAGTATAGACAGATAAGCCTTGGTTCCTGTTAACAATAGTGAGAACAGGAGTAGTGGTCAATCTCTTTTTCAACTCCTGAAAAACTTCTTCACATTCTGGAGTCCAGATGAACTTTGCATTTTTCATTGTTAGCTTAGTCAATGGGCTAGCCAACTTAGAAAAATCTTGAACGAATTTCCGGTAATAGCCTGCTAAACCCAAAAAGCTTCGAACTTCTTTTGGAGTAGTGGGTTGTTTCCAATCAAGAATAGCAGAAATTTTGCTATGATCTACCGAAATTCCTTCTTCATTAACAATATGGCCAAGGAATTTGACTTCATTGACCCAGAAGTGGCATTTGGAAAATTTTACATATAGAACATTTCTCCTTAATATTTCCAATACGATTTTAAGATGTTCGGCATGCTCTTCTTTAGTCTTAGAATAGATCAAAATATCATCGATGAATAAAAGCACAAATTTATTCAAAACTTCCCGAAACACACGAGTCATAAGATCTACGAAGTTTGCTGGAGCATTGCTTAGCCCGAAAGGCATAATTAACCATTCATAGAACATATCAGGACCCTTAAAGGCAGTTAAATGAACACAATCTTCGGCGATTCGTAGTTGATGGAATCCTTGGGCTAGATCCATTTTTGAAAAGAAACGAGTGCCATGAAGTTTGTCAAACAGATCGTCAATTCTTGGTAGAGGGAATTTATTCTTGAGAGTTTGTTTATTTAGATCACGGTAATCTACACACAATCTCAAAGATCCGTCTGATTTGGCAACAAATACGACGGCGAATCCCCATTCAGAAACACTGAGTCGAATTAATCCTTTTTCTCGTAGCTCATCAGTTTGATGAACCAATTCAATCTTTTCCCTGGGTGCCATCCTGCGACTTGCGTGAACAACAGGACGAGCATTGGGTACAAGATCAATTCGGAATTCTATTTCTCGATGAGGAGGTAAGGATTTCACTTCTTCAAATACGTCGAATAAATACCGAACAACAGGTATAGACTGCAATGTGTGTTCAAGATATCCCAAAGTATACATCAATCTATCTCTCCTTGGACTTGGATCCTCACAAGAGATTTCAATAAAATTTCCAAAACTTGTTTTGACTAATACTGTCCGATTATTACAATCCAATATAGCTTCGTATCTCGATAACCAGTTCATACTGAGTAAGATTTCAAATTCATTAAATTCAAGGACAAAAAGGTTGATAGGAAATCGATAACTAGCATATGAAATAGGAACTCTCTTACAATATGAACAAAGATTTGCGGGACCTCCAACCGGATTTTTCACGCAAATAGGATCGTCAACAAATTTAGTTTTAAGTCCTAATTCATTTACAGTTTATTGAGAGATAAAGCTATGTGAAGCTCCTGTGTCAAATAAAACTCTAACAGTTCTATTATAAATAGTAAGGTTACCTTCCAAAACACTTTTCCCTTTATCAGCTTTTGAAGGTGAGGGGTCCTTCTTTATCGTATAAACTTTTGCCACATGCGCTGGCTTCATCACTGGGTAATATTTAACAACATGTCCCGGCTTGTAACAATTATAACATTCTTTAGCTTGCTTCTTCGGTTTTGGGCAGTTATTTGAATATTGGCCTTTCTCTTTGCAGTTGTAACAAGTGACATTTTCTGCCACGCTTCCTTGAATGCTCCACTTTTTCTTGTTGCCTTGCCAAGGTTTCTTGCCTCCAAATTTCTGCTTTTTCCAATTTTGATTACCCGAATTTCCTTTCTCTACCGGGGCTTCTTGCATATCAAGGGTAGAGTATCTGTAACCCATATCAACTAAATATGAAAAAGATTCCTTAACGTGGCCCGTCATTCTTTCATGGAATTTTTTATTCATCCCGCGAATGAATCTTTCGTTCATCTGTTCAGATACTCTTCGAATGATAAACTTCCCTGCTTCAGGTCCATGAATTCTTGATACATTCGAGAAATTCCAGCTGATGGCAAATATCGCTTCTCAAACACTTCTTTGAAATTTTCCCAAAAAAAGTTGTCTTCTGGCTTATCTACCGTGATTGTCTCCCACCAAGCTGAAGCTTCATCTTGCAGTTGCCAAGAAGCTATGAGTCGCTTCTGATCGTCCTCCAATTTTAGCCCTTTGAAGATTTTCTCACACGATCTTATCCAGGCTTGAGCGTCAACAATCGACTCTTTGCCGTTGAACGGCTTACTACCAAGTCTCAAGAAGCTTTTATGTAAATCAGCCAGATTCGGCTGTTGCTGAGCTGCTGCTATTGCTGTTGGGGTACCTTGATCAGGTGTTGTGGCACCTCCTTGACCCCTAACTCTTCCCCTTCGTTCGCTCATTTCTTACTATCTGTAATTAGTAAGAAAATCGATTTAAATACATGAACAAAATATCTTAAGGAATATCAGCAGTAAAAGGAATAGACTAATAAAATTTAGAGTTTCGGTCTTGGTTATACTCATTCTAGGGTATACTTCACCCTATCTCTAATGAGCCATCTAATGTGTTATACTCCGTAGCTAAAGTTCTTACTCAACCAACAGCTCTGATACCGCTTGTGACGACCCAAACTCGATGTCTAATAAACGACATCAAATTCGCATCGTCAGAGCTTATAAAAACATTTAGATGAATATAAAACAGCGGAACAGAAACAATATCATAAATATCATCACAGTTACAACATCAACTTAATTTCCATACTACAACAGAGTATATAATACATACATACCACAACTCCAAATACAATATCATGATAATACAATAGTGATCATATGTCCAAAAGTCCTCAAATGAGAGAGGTGATATCGAACTCCCAAAAACTAAACACCTGAAATCTCCAAAAGCTCCCAAGATATCTCCAAGGTAAGAGCTCCAAAATACAGCTACTCCAAAATACAGAAACCTGCTACTAGGCTGCCCGTGTGGAATAATGGGCACCCAGAGTTTAGGAAAGAAAACAATAAACTCCGGATCAGTCATGGGACTGGTATGAGTAAACAAAAACAACAGTTACTTTTAAAGAAAACTAGATTTATAAAATAATTTTCGGTATGCTTTTAAAAAATGGAACTACCATAAGACCTCCCGCCACACACACAATGCAAACGCAGAATTGGAGGAGATTTCTTCTTATGATAGTTGAATATGCTTGGTACGAGAAAAGAATTTTTTTGATATTATTAATAGTGCATAGCGAAGAAAACATTTCAAAAATAGAATATTAATCTTAGCCAGCATATGTACCATTATACTATGCCTACTATAGCTACCATATTAGATGGCAGGTTCTACAACTAAAACCGTATAGGGTTTCGTATTGGGAATTGGATTTCCAACAATGGTCAGGCTAAGGAAATTCCTGGGCCACATGGGTACGCCTCTGGAGGGACGACCCGAGAACCTAACCGGATCTCTGCCAACACAAGGCTGGGTTACCCCTAACTGGGTAACTACTGACACGAGTATGCCATCTACCGGTTGTAACCAACCTTTAACCGGGCCCCCCGCAACAAATCACAAAGTAATACACACATATATATATGCGATATCAACATAAGTTAAGTATCTGGGCTCCATACCATGATACCATTTCTATCCAGAAGGAAATGCACATACCCTAAGGGGTGCTACCCCTAATAACCTTGCCGCATTTTTCCTGTTTTGACCATTTCGGGGTGTGAGGCTCGACGAAGTCTCGTCCACAAAGCTGCGCTTTTCACAAAGCCATGCTTCGATCAACAAATGATCAGCAACACTCAGCATGCCACATTACCAAGTTGGGAATATATCGCTGATAACCTTCAACTACATAACCTCTAAGGGTGTTAAGCTAAGAGAATAAATTCTCCGCCACCAACGGAAATATATTTAAATGAAATCTGCTATATATCTCAATTTGTAATGTAAGACATACAATCCATAAATGTCTGTTCTGGGTTCGAACAGAACCGAAGGCACATCCAAAGAAGTCCTTGCAATCCGGATATCCACAATCCCGATTGGATTCCCCATCACATATGGAGAACTCTATACCGAAGCAACTCGGTGCAGAGTCAATCGACAGGTCATCCTATCGCTCTCGCAAATACCCGGTCTTCAACATCGGTCTTCAAATGCTATCCATAACGTCGAATCACATATTCGAAATGGGTTATACGACACAAAGGTCCTTTCCCGGCTAATTCAAATACTAAGTGTCAAATTTTTAAAACATGTGGATGTCATTCACAAATATTCATAGGTTCGATGTGGGTTTCGGATAACCAACTGAAATTCGATTCCCTGTCGCATCGAAGTTTAAATGTCATTTTACAGGCAACATGGCTTTCACATTAATACAGAACAAATTACAATTACATTGTAGTACATGGCAATCTACATCACACAGCATCACAAACAGAATAGAAATATCAATATGGTGCACACCAACAGTTAATTTATTTTCTATTGGTTTAAATAAATTTATCACAAAATTATTTTAGATCAATGATAAGAATTTGAATAAATAAATTAAAACTTGATTAACTCGTTTTATTGTTTCAAAATTAGTTATTTAAATTAACCGCTAAATTTGATTTGTCGACTTTTAATTCATCTGGATAACTAAATCTTAATTTACAAATTAATTTGAACACTCAATCACTTATCAATAAATTTTAATTACGGAATTGTATATCATTCTTAATTTCTTTTCAAAATCATTCATTAATAAACATCATTTACTTTTTTTTTACTTTGGAAATCAATTTATTACAGTTATAAAAGTTTAATGTTAATTAACTTTAAATGCTTAACTTAAATTAAATTATTTAGTTAAAGAATAAATTAATTTTTTTTTATATTGTTAACAAATTTAAACTTATAATAAGTTCTAACTTAACATAGTCAATATTGGTTACGTTGTAGATACAAAAATTACTTAACATTGTTAACTTGAAAGTTTGTTTGGGCTTAGCCCATTATAAAAAGCGAAGCTTAATTAACACGAGAATGACTCGAGCCAAACTCGAGTGTTTCCAACAATTCCCCGCGTCCCTTCCCTTTCTTCTCCATCACTGTTTCTTCTTCTTCCTTTATTTATTTTTATTTTTTTTAAATTCAAGTGTAACTGCTGAAAACAATTCAACTCGCGTCATTCTCGAGCAACACTCGAGTAGGCCAACATCAAAATTCCTGACACGACACAAAGTCGTGCACATGCACATCGCCACACCGGCGATCTGACGAACCTCGCCACCCCTAAAGAGTCACTAATCGACGCAATATCCCATCTCAAAACTCACAACGACCCGATCGAATCCCTGGTGAAATCGAGCTTCCAGATAAAAAAAAAAAAAAAACTCGAACTCCCCTCTTCATTTAAACCGCCTCGACCAAGCGAAACAGACCACCAGAAAATTCCCAACTCCGGCCTCACCTCATCCATCCCCTACGCTACACCTCCCCTGAATTTCGTACAGCTCGATGCACTAGGGAAGGCGCAATGAGCACAAGTTCGAACGCCAAGAAATTAGGGTTACCAGAGGAAATTCAACATCGCCGTTGCCTCTGACATCGTGGCCGCCTCCAACTATTTTTCCAGTCACCCCAGCAAGCTCCTCTACCCCCCTCGCACAACCCGACCACCCCCAGGTCCTTCGATCGCCTGAATTTGGCAAGAACCCACTTTCCGATCGTCTACGCATTTCTCATCAACCACTCAATGAAAAATTACCATCTGTGATTTAAAAATCCTATCTTCTGATGAAACTTCAAGTTATGTAATTCAATTCGAGTTTCATGACACTCAATTTTTCTCAAGAATTATGTATGCTCTGTAAAGAATCGAGTTTGACAAATATATGTTGTTCTTTTACTTGAGATTATTTTGAAACAATATCTGTTAATTAAACAAACATATTTTCTTTTTTAAAAATCCATGCTTGACAATGATTAAATGGTTAGGTGTTGGGTTTGAACAAGATTGAGGTTCTGGAACACAAGACAGAGATGTTTTCTTTTTGATCATTTACAGGTATTCACACTTACTGGTATCATACACAGGTGATATTTCTACATGTAAATTTTAAAACAAATTTCAAATCTCAGACTAACAAGCATCACTTGAATACTTTTGTTAAGTTGTTTACTCACTTTGTAATATGGATGAACAGAGAGTAAATTTGTCTTGCATCTACAGTTTGATCCTTCTCCTCTTTCTCTTTCTTCGGTAATTTGTTTCCACTTTGAAATATAAAGTGATGTCTTCTTTTCTTTTCTTTTCTTTTCTATTTACTATCTTGGTTTTCTGATCTTTGTTAATATTTGTTGAACGAATTAAAGAGGTAGGTTGATGTGTATATATATAACAGATTGTGCATACTGCATATAGGTAGGTATAACACTTCTTTTTATATTGACCAACTCATGCTTGAATTTGCTGATGTATGTTTGTGTACGGGCTGAGGAGTAATAGAATTTAATGAGAGCATTAAATGAAGCATTACTGACCCATACTTCCTTGTATGCTTAAACAGGTAATGTTACTTTATTTTAGTAAGTACAAAGTTTATTTTACTTTATAGATTTTTTATTTGCTATGGACAATTGAAATGATGTAAATGAAAGATAATGTACAGGTTTTATTTTATACTGAGGCTTGCATACCTTATTTTCCTAGTTTGTATATTCCTTTTGCAACTTGTTTGTTTACTTTGTTTTTTCTGGTTTATGAATTCCACTTTCACATGTATGTCATATGTCACTTTATAACAATGTGATTTTATTTTATAAATTTTTTTTTGACAACTTACTTTAGTAATTTCTTTTTAGTTCTTTTCAAAGGTTTAAAAATTTAATTTGTACATATTTTAAATTATTGTTTAAAAACAATTTCTTATTTATAAAATGTTCTTTTCTTTATTATTATTATTATTTGTTTTTATCATTTATTTAAACTTAACCATCAATATTTCTTTTTATTTAATTCTATATTAATGTTTAATATTAATATCAATAATTTTTTCTTTCTTTTGGAATTCTCAAATTAAATTTAAAAGTTCTAATAATTCAACGGTTTTAATTTAACGAAATTCCGGGATGTTACATTTTGTTTTGTTTTTTCTTTATCTGATTTTTTTTATGTACCTCATAACAATCTGCCCTTTTGAATGGCTTGAGCCCGGCATGTATGTCTGGTTAAAACGTCTAAAAAGGTTGGTCGTTACTATTTTTCTTTTAACTTTTATCGTTTTGTTTTCATAGAAATATGTTAATTATTTTCCTTATTATTTAAAACACTTTCTCATAGTTTTTTAATTTATAAACTTAGACTGATTGTTATCTAACTTCTATTTTATATGAAATTTTTTTCTTTTCATTTTGAATTATATTAGTTCTTTGGTTTTGAATTATGATTATTTTCCATTCGCGAAAATATTATTGCATCACTATTATAGATGATGGAGGGAAGGACCTCCATATTGTTGAGATTGAGTGAAACCTTATTTCTTCCACTTTTTGAGTTATTCATGTTTTTTATTGCATGGATATTCAATAATTATGAAAAGCCAATGTTTTTTAAAACTGCATACAGAGAGGCAGAAGCTCTCCAATTTATTTTTACTAATTTTATTTCTACATTTTTGATGCTGATTTTTTTGTTTCACGCTTTATATGAGTGTGTATATATTTATGTGTGTTAACACACGTGTCTGTAAACACACGTGCATATGATACCCAACTATTAATTACACCAAAAAAGCAAATTAATTTTCAAATTCACATAACTATTTATTAATGTTTTTTATAAGTGAAAAATGTTTTACATAAAAATGTGCAAATTTGTTCATTTTGCACAGAAATTATTTGCATTTTTAATATTTAATTTAGCAATTAAATTATATATAATGCACGTCAATTTATTTATTTAATTTGTTTTCAAAAGCTGCAAAACAAATGCATTTTCCAATATACATTTTTTCCTTTTTTATATTTTTAGTTTATATTTTCGGCAACCACAAATATTTTAAACTTAGATTTTATTTTTTGTATTCACTTATGGGAAATGCATAACATATGCATTTTAAAAAATACGCTATTCTCATATATATTTGTATATACATTATTCAAATTTTAATTATGAAAAATTCTATTTAAACACAAACTGGTGACACAAAATTTAATAGAATAGATCTTAATCATCAATTCTTCCCCTGATTTCTACCTGTATATGAAGATAAAAGGATCCAATATCCGATACTTGTTGTGTCAAATTTCGTATCCCAATAGTCGGTCCCTTTATTTATACTCCAAGTTTTTATAGATAATTTGTAGTTTATAAATGTTTTATATATTTCAATAAAGTGCATAATATATGCATTTTTTGTAAAATATTTTTTTTTCACTTTTGATTACAGTACATGTTGAGAGAAATGTGGATTAAGGATCTTAAGGCTTGAATAAACACCAGAGGGGGGTGAATAGTGTTTTAGAAAATTGTTAAATCTTTTTGAGTTTTTGTTTCTTTGAATACAAATATATGCAATATTCAGACACAGATATGATCACAGAATCAAACACAGATGCAAATATAAAGTAAAAGCAGTAAAGAAAATAACATACCGGATTTTATACTGGTTTTGAGTTACCCTACATCCAGTCCCGCACACAAGTATGGTTTTCCTTTCAAAAAACAATCTTTACAATTACACCCTCGATTTCAAGGCAACGAGGTACACCCTCCAGAATCACAATCCTCTGGGTAGAGATACTTGATTTCTCGGGCAACAAGTTCACCCAATTGATTTTCCAAGGCTACAATCACACCTTATCTCGCTTGATTGATTTCCAAGGCCACAATCACACCTTTTCTCACTAATTTGATTACAAAAAGCCTATAGCACCGAGGATCTTGTTGAGATAGTGATAGAGAATCAAACCAGAGATAATCTAGTTAGATGGAAAACCAGAAAAACTGAAATTAAAATTCGTTGAAACTAACCCCTATTTATAGAAGAACAACAGCTATGTTCATTCGTAAAGAGTTATGACGAATAGACACTTCTTTTGAAATTTAAATTTTGAACTCAACTGACACCATGTCGACATGGGGTACTTGAGTATGTTGACATCCCAAAGGGATTTTTGGTGTTTTGATTTTCTTTGAAAATAACCTTTATTTTATATTAAAACTATTTTAAACTTTGTAAATATACTTGACTATAATTAAAATGCATAAGTAAATATAAAGAATTACATATATAGAATTTTACTATAATTTTATATTTAAATCTAAATATATAAATATTAAAAAAATTAAATATACTTTTATTTTAAAAGATAATTTAAAACCAAGGATAATTAGATTTTGAAATTCAAGATTATTTTGAGGCTAAAAGTATCTGAAATTAGGATAGATGTTTTTGATGCTTTTTAAAAGGAAGGTTTTGAAATCATTTTTGAAACAGGATATAATTTTGAAAAATCATTTTGAATAAAAAGTTAGTGGATACAAAACAATGTTCCGCTAGATTTTTCGTAGGATCCATCCTACTTAGGATTCCATCCCTTTAACAGGCTCGAAGTGGATTCCATTCCATAAATAAATTGGATTTTAAGATGTCGGTGCTTTTCTAGGAGTTTTAACAAAATTTCTAATTAAAAAGTAAATTACTTGAAATCTTGAACTCTTGATAATCTTGATATTCTTGTTACTCATGAGTCTTCAATCTTGATATCTTGAATCTCTATACTGTACAGTCTTTATTCTTGTTACCTGCATATACATATATTTCTAAACTTATACTGTTAGTATTTATATTTTATAATCTATTCTAAGGTTGTTGTCATCAAAACCATCATCTCACGGACTAACAATCTCCCTTTTTTTGATGATGACAACCTTTGTTTATAAAATATTACTTCTATCCTAATAACTCCCCCTTAATCTATGCCTAACTACCCTATTTTATATTTCTCCCCCTTTGTCATCAACAAAAAGAAAACTAACTCTAAACTATATAACTCCAAACTATATAACTCCCCCTAAATCTAATACTCTATGACATGTGATTATAATGATAGTGTTATCATAAATAATCAACACTTAGATCTAATAATAAACCTAATCCTAGACTACTAACTATTCTGTATATAATAACCATATAGTTATATTTATTAATAGGGAAGAACACATATAGAATACAATTTATTTATTAATTATACCAAAATATTACTTTTGTTTATTTATATTTTATATTTCAGTTATTGAACAAATACCTAATTCTCTTCTTAATTTAGTAAATATAGATTCATTTAAAGGTTTTGTTAGGATATCAACAATTTGATTCTCAGAATTGATATAATTTAGAGTGATTACTTCCTTACTTAATTATCTTTGAGAAAATGATGTCCGATATCAATATGTTTAGTTCGAGCATGTTGAGTAGAATTTTTGGATAAATTTATCGCACTAGCATAATCACAATAAATTGGTGATTTCGAAAAATTTAAACCATAATCTTTTAAAGTTTGTTGCATATATATTACTTGAGAACAAGCCAAAGCAGCAGAAATATATTCTGCTTCAGTTGCTGATAAAGAAACCGTGTTTTGCTTTTTGCTAAACCAGAAAATCAGACAATGCCCCCAAAAAGTGACAAGTTCCACTTGTACTTTTTCGGTCTAATTTACAACTAGCATAATCAGCATCACAGTAAGATATTAAGTCAAAGAAATCATTTTTAGGGTAAAATAAGCCATAGTCAGAAGTGTGTTTAACATGATACGCTTTACGGTATCAGGTCTACTACCGGTAATATAGATTAGTGATCCAATCATTCCTCTATATAACTTTTGATCTACTTCTTTCGAGAGATCTTCTTTACTAAGGTACTCATTGGTTGCCATGGGAGTGGATTTTCCACTCGTAATAGTCAAACCAAATTTATTAATTAGGTTTTTAGCATATTTTTCTTGACTAATAAAGATACCATTATCTAATTGTTTTATTTGTAATCCTAAAAAGAAATTTAATTCACCCATATGACTCATCTCAAACTCTTTTGTCATTATTTTAGAAAATTCTTTATTCATTTCAAAGTTAGTTGATCCAAAAATGATATCATCTACGTAAACTTGTACTAGTTGAATATCATTTTTATTTCTTTTAATAAAAAGAGTATTATCTACTTTACCAATTTCAAAATTTGATTGTAATAAGTAAGATCTTAGTCTATCATACTAGGCTCTAGGAGCTTATTTTAGGCCATATAAAGCTTTCTTAAGTTTGTCAACATGATTAGGTAATTTTTCATTTTCAAAAATTGGTGGTTGTTCAACATATACTTTCTTTTTTACAAATTCGTTTAAAAAGGCACTTTTAACATCCATTTGATATAATTTGAAATTCTTATGATTTGCGAAAGCAAGTAGAATCCTAATGGCTTCTAATCTTGCTATGGAAGCAAAGGATTCATCAAAATCCATTCCTTCTTCTTGACAAAAACCTTGAGCGACTAAACGTGCTTTATTTCTAACTACCTCTCCTAATTCATTCATTTTATTTTTATAAACCCATTTAGTTCCAATTATAATTTTATTTTCAGGTCTAGGAACAAGTTCCCAAACATCATTTCTAGTAAATTGATTTAGTTCTTCTTGCATAGCCAAAATCCATGAATCATCAGTTGATGCTTTTTTTGGATTTTTGGGTTCAAGAGTTGATATAAAAGCTACATTACTCATTTGACTTAGTTGATTTCTAGTTTCAACTGTAGATTGCATATCTCCTAGTACATTTTCAATAGGATGATCTTTTGAAAGTTTAGTCCTTTTATTAGGATGATTAATTTCATTATTAGTTTCAGTTGACTCTTGATTGTGAGTAATTAAATCATCTTCATCATTTGAATCTTCAAAAAAATTGAAATTTTCATCGAATGACACATGCATTGTTTCTTCGATGGTGTTAGTTCTTAAATTAAATACTCTGTACGCTTTACATCTATTAGAATATCCGATAAAGATACCTTCGTTGTATTTAGGATCAAATTTATCTAAGTTATCTTTAGTATTTAAAATAAAACATTTACTTCTAAAAATTCTAAAATAAGATACTTTAGGTTTCTTTGAGTGAAGAAGTTAATAAGAAGTCTTATTACTTAAAGGTCTAATTAAAATTCTATTTAAAATATAAAAGGCGATAGCAACTGCTTCAGCCCAAAAATTCTTTGGTAATTTACCGTCTGAAAGCATAGTTCTCGCACACTCTAGAATCGTCCTATTTTTACGTTCTACTACTCCGTTTAGTTGTGGAGTTCATGGAAATGAAAAATTGTGAGTTATTCCCTTTTTATTGCAGAATTCCTCAAACTGTTCATTTTCAAATTCATCACTGTGATCACTATGAATGGTTATAATTTTTAGAGAAAGTTGATTTTGAATCCTTTTTGTAAAGTTCTTAAAACATTCAAAAGTATCACTTTTATATTTCAAAAATATTGTCCATGTAAATCTAGAATAATTATCTACAATTACAAAAAAAAACATGTTTACCATGATTTATTGACAGAATTTGAGATGGACCAAATAAATCATGGTGAAGTAATTCAAGAGGTTTTGAAGTTGAAATCATATCTTTTAATTTAAAGGAACTTTTTCTATGTTTTCCTAATTGACATGCATCGCATAGACTATGTACTTTAAAATTCATTTTAGGGAGACCTCTTACTAGATTATGTTTTGATAGTCTAGATAAGAGTTTGAAATTCAAATGCCCAAATCTCTTATGCCAAATCCAAGGGTCACTTGTATTTGCCAAAAGACATAAGTTATCATTTGAAAATTTCATAATAAGAATATAAATATTCTTTTTCCTAACTCCCTCAAATAGTATGCTTGAATTGTTATCTTCAATGTGACATTTATCTTTTTCAAATTTAGTTTTATATCCTTTATCGCAAAGTTGACTTATACTTAGTAGATTATGTTTTAGAATTTTAACTAGTAAAACATTAGTAATAATAGGACTTTCAGAGTTACCGACATTGCCGATGCCAATCACATATCCTTTTGAAATGTCTCCAAAGTTAACCAGTCCTCCGTCTTTGTATATTATATCATTTAACATATCTGGATTCCCAGCCATGTGTCTAGAACATCCACTATCAAGTATCCATTTGTCCTTTCTAATCTGCACAATTTGTCCATTATGTATTGATTCCTCAATAGCCATAAAGCATGATTCCTGCACATCAAATAATTTTAGTAGACAACTTGAATTTCAATATTGATTATATGCAGACTCAAAAGACAATGATTATCTAAATATTTCTAAACTAGTATTAACAAACATAGCCATTTTAAAACTTTTTCAAAAATCGGATTATGAAACTTTGAAAATCTTACTCTGATACCAAATGTGAGAAATGCGGATTAAGGATCTTAAGGCTAGAATAAACGCTAGAGGGGGTGAATAGTGTTTTAGAGAATTGTTAAATCTTTTTGAGTTTTTGTTAATTTGAACACAAATGTATGCAATACTCAGACACGGATATGATCACAGAATCAAACATAGATGCAAATATAAAGTAGTAAAGGAAATAAAAAACCTGATTTTATACTGGTTTGGAGTTACCCTACATCCAGTCCCGCACACAAGTATGGATTTCCTTTCGAAAAACAATCTTTACAATTACACCCTCAATTTCAGGAAACGAGGTACACCCTCCAGAATCACAGTCCTTTGGGTAGAGGTACTTGATTTCCTAGGCAACAAGTTCACCCAATTATTTCCCAAGGCTATAATCACACATTATCTCGCTTAATTGATTTCCAAGGCCACAATCACACCTTTTCTCGCTAAGTTAATTACAAAAAGCTTATAACTCTGAATAGCACTGAAGATCTTGTTAAGAAGTGAGAGAATCAAACCAGAGATAATCTAGTTAGATTCAATGTTGATTTCGATAGAGTAATGGTAAGAATATGTATATAGAAATATGGAAGAAGAAGAGGAGTGAAAAACCAGAAAAACTGAAATTAAAATTCGTTGAAACTAACCCCTATTTATAGAAGAACAACAGCCATGTTAATTCGTGAAGAGTTATGACGAATAGACACTTCTTTTGAAATTTAAATTTTGAACTCAGCTGACACCATGTCGACATGGGATACTTGAGTATGTCGACATCCCAAAGGGATTTTTGGTGTTTTGATTTTCTTTGAAAATGACCTTTATCTTATATTAAAACTATTTTAAACATTATAAATATACTTGACTATAATTAAAATACATAAGTAAATATAAAGAATAACATATATATATATACATAGAATTTTACTATAATTTTATATTTAAATCTAAATATATAAATATTAAAAAAATTAAATAGACCTTTATTTTAAAAGATTGTTGAAAACCAAGGATAATTTGATTTTGAAATTTAAGATTATTTTAAAGCTAAAAGTATTTGAAATCAGGATAGATGTTTTTGATGCTTTTTAAAAGGAAGGTTTTGAAATCATTTTTGAAAATAGGATATAGTTTTGAAAAATCATTTTGAATTAAAAGTTAGTGGATACAAAACAATGTTCCACTAGATTTTTCGTAGGTTCCATCCCGCTTAGGGTTCCATCCCTTTAACAGACTCGAAGTGGATTCCATTCCACGAATAAATTGGATTTTAAGATGCCAGTGCTTTAATTAAAAAATAAATTACTTGAAATCTTGAACTCTTGATAATCTTGATATTTGTTTTACTCATGAGTCTTCAGTCTTGATATCTTGAATCTCTATACCGTATAGTCTTCATTCTTGTTACCTGCATGGTTAAATCCTGAATATACATATATATCTAAACTTATACTGTTAGTATTTATATTTTATAATCTATTCTAAGGTTGTTGTCATCAAAACCATCGTCTCACGGACTAACACATGTAAATTAATGGTTATATTCTAATTATCATCCATAATTTGCACATTTGCATATTTATTATTTTTGAAAATATGCAAATGTTAAGCTTCTTGCGAAGATATAATAAACTTATTTGATTTGTTATTTTTTTATATTAGATTTGTTTTTCTAAACCAAGACAAATTATATTAACATAAAGTTAAAAAATGTGAAGGGGGAGAGCGCGGAAAATGGTTTGAAATCCACGATCATAGGAAACAAACTCCAAATTTGTCAATCCACTTACAAAATGAATTATCATATGTTGTCTTTCGTGATAATATTGCTCAAATGGATATAATTTTCTTGTAAGATTATTTTGGTTCAAAGGAGTTTGTATTTGTATTATATATAATAGGGCATTGCGCTATGTTCTAGTTATATATATGTATTTCAATATTTTATTTTCTGATAAAAAATAAAGCAATAAAAAAAAATTTGTCCTCCATTAGTGCAATTATCTTATTAAAGCCAAATATGAGCAGTTTTGTTGATTAGTTTAATTACAATGTTGGTAAATAAGACTACTTTAATCCTTTGTCAAAACGGTAATGAACGAGATGTTTTCAAGCATGCTTATATTTTGAAATAGCAAAACCGAGGAGCTCATAAAGTTAAATACATTTATAAAGTTATATACATGCGCAGTGGAATTGTTAAAAATTCAACACCACACACGTAAATTAAAATGTATTATAATGTTTCTATATTGTGGTCAAACCATAAAATAAAACCAAAAGGCTTGAGGGTATAATTGTCAAGATATTAATGTGGAAACACCGAAGTGAAATTTCAATTTGTTAAAATATCAAATTCAAAATGTTGGATTTTTCCAATATATATCGGGTTATGCTCCCCAAATTACAAAAGCTATAACTATAATTTAAACCTCCTCTATGGAGATAATTTTAAATATAGAATTTGCCTTTTATAAAGACCAAACCAATTCTTTTTTTTAATCATCAATGATAGATCTTCGCATGGTTTTCGCAAATCCCTAAAATTTATTTTTCCTATACTTTGTTTTCAATTAAACAATGAACATGGACCATGTTATCTAACTATAGCTAATATAACATTATCTAGCAATTTAGCAACATACATTTTTATTACTAACATGAGAAAAGATACAACCAGAACACTTCTTCCAAATCAGTAAAATCAAGTAAATTGTCACCGTCCATACGCCAAGATGACCCGTTTGATTTAGACAATAATACTACTAAAAATTTAGGAGATGATATATTAATGAAATGGAAAATTCTACCACATTAATTATCACATCAGAAATAATTAACATAAAATGCAATTAATACATGGTACCTTCAATGATGGATTGTTAAAGTTCAACAAAGTCTGTTACTATTTATGGTTACCTATTTCCCTACAAAGATCTTCCAAAGTTCTAAATTCTCTTGCGTATGATGCCCTTTCTGAGAATATCTAGAATGATATGTAGCTTTATACCATTATTTATGAGGATATACGTGGAATTCCAAAAGATTTAAACCTCAGAATGCTTAAATTTTACATGACTAGCAATATGCATATGTTGTAATACTCCAGCTTCAATAAATCATTTCTAGGCATAATATCAAGTAAACCAACTTATATATAGACAATAATTGCAACATTATAAACCCGAAGCATTTTAGGTAAAATCGACCACGTTAAGCTTGTTGTTCACAACAATAATACTTATGGACACATTTGATAATATTACAATTAGACAAATGAAGTAATAGTAACCAGCTAAGACCAAATCAATGTAATGAATAGGTCAAATTATATCAAGGGCGGAAATGTTATTTCTCATACTATGGAGCGGGCCAATATACCTTATATCATGGTATTAGAGCTCATGCCAATGGTAGTGCTTGAACACCTCGTCTAGATCTCATTAGGTTAGAATTCATCATTTGAAACTGGTTGTGCTCATTCTTTTCTCCTCAGATTCATCATCATCAGATATCCTTTCTCTTTCCTCGGCAATGAGAGTAAATCTTTCTTGCAAGAATTTGTTCTTGAGTATTTCCAATGTCGTGCCAGAAGACTGATCAGAGAAAGTTCATCATTCCAGTCTTGGTTGCACCAGAAAGTTCATCATAGATTACCTCATCACTCAATCAAGAATTTCACCAATGAGAGAAGAAGATAATGCATCAGAAACCCATACACCACCATTCCCACCCATCAATGCCAATCAGACTTTAGAAACCGAAGCAGTCGCCAAAAGTATTATCAATCCAAAGAGTCAACTTATCACCATTCAATTGATTGAAGGCAATTATTTACTCTGGAAATGCCAAATCTTCACAGTATTAAGAGGTTATGAGGTAGAAGAGTTCATTCTTGGAACATCTCCAGTGCCTACAAGATTTATATCAAATAATGAAGGAATTCAGGTCGGTAACAAGAATTACACAATATACCAAAGATAAAATAATCACTTAAGTTCATGGTTGTATTCTGCCATAAGCCAAAGCTTATACCACAGGCTATTGGGTGCAACAGTGCATATGAGATCAGGAACATTATTGAACAAATGTTTAACTCACAATCAGCAGCAAGAATAATGCACTACAAAAGACAATTGTAGAATTTTAGAAAAGAGAATCTACCAATGAGAGAATACATGACAAAAATCAAGACTCTATGTGATTTACTAAATGTTGCCGGACACAAAGTATCTAAAACAAAGCGGATACTTTCAATTTGAAATAGTTTAGATGAAGAATATGAATCAGTGGCCACAGTCTCATCCAAAGAAACTCTGTCAGGCATTCAATATGCGCACTTACTTGCACAAGAAGGAATAAATTCTAGCCAAACCTGAGGATTTTGTGAATGAAGCCTGGTATCCAAATTCAAGTACAACCAATCACATCGCCAATAACTTGCAAAATCTGAGTTTAGAAAATAGAGAATACAAAGGTATGCACTTTATTTTTATGAGCAATGGTAAATCTATAAAGATTACACATACAAGCAATGAAAGTATCAGAGGCAAATGAGAGTTACATCTCAATAATCTATTAAGAGTGCCACAAATAAAAAAGAATTTGAAGAGTGTCTCTCAATTTTCCAATGATAATCAAGTCTACTTTGAATTCTACCTAAAAATCTGTGTCATTAGAGACTTACTAAATAAAGAAATTTAATTACCGGATAATGTTCATAGTGGTCTGTACACTTCCAATTTGATGAAGAATAATAGAGATGCTGCTGAAGGGAAATGGTGTAACTTCACTAATTCACATGATAATGTAAATGATAAAAGCATATTTGATGTTTGGCATTGTAAACTTGGTCACCCAAGTGTGAAAAGTTGTAAGGAAAGTACTTAGAAATAATAATATTAGTTTTAAAGATATATCTCTGCCATACATACGCACATATTTTCAAATGGGAAAGAACCACAAGATGGCATTTCCCAAGTCAATAATCGAGAATAACAAACTTCCAACAAAGGTGCTAAATTACAAAACTCCCAGTGAAGTTCTCTTCAACACCAAAGATGATTATTCAGGCTTGAAGACATTGGATGTCTATGCTTCCTATGTCTAAAGCACTTCATATCACAGATCATTACCACTTGTCAGACTTGAGGTATTAATCATCCAAAACATTTCATTCAATTCATCATTCCTAAGAAAGATTAATTAGACGTTCCATCTCTAATTAACTTAATTCAATTTCTAATTAAATTAATTACTAACTTTAATTACATAGATTATCTTAAATCCAAACTAATTAATTAATCGCAATTAGTTACCTTTTCCCAATTAATCATCCTTGATTAATTATTCTCTAATTACATTAAGTAATTAGCCTTTCATTAATTACATAAATTAATTTATTCTTAATTAAATCCTTAATTACTTAATAATAAATTAGCTGTACTTAACTAATTATTTAATATTAACTAGTTAGTTAACCTTAATTACATTAATCAATTAATTACCTTGATTAATAAACCTTAATTAATTAATCATTAATTAATTATCTCTTAGCTATTTATTATTTACTCTTTAATTTATTAATTAATTAATAAATCCTAATCACCCAACCTTAATTAATTTTAAGACAATTCATTTATCGTAATCACTTCCTTAATCATCCGAATTAATAAATTTTTGAATTAATTATCATTAACCTACAAATTAACCAAAAGTACTTAAGTGTAATTAATGATAAACATTTCATCTTTAATTTCTACTTAATTACATTATAAATCATGCTTTAAATAAACTTAAATTTTAAATAAATCTAGATTAAGATGACCTACATATCTAGAATTAACCAAGCTTTTAAAATAACAATTATTATTTGAAGAAATAGTTTTAAGAAATTAATTCTAAAGCTTGATTTCATTGAACTTTAAAAACTGTTAACATGCTAACATTAACCCGAGGCAAACCAGGGTTTATTCGAACAAATACCCGAGTTTATCTTCCCCATCCCCGAGCTTCCTCCTTCTTTTCTTTTTTCTTTAAAATTTGTTATAGGATTGTCAACATACTTACGAAATCCGAAAATCAATCTCGAGCAAAACCACCATTTTTCCGAGTTTCACCCGAGCACCATTGAACTTCGTTTCAACAAACAGAACCGATACACTGACACACGTGCACCTACACCGATCAACGGCGTCGATCCAGCCTCCAAGATCACCTCTAACATGTGGCCTATGGCCTTCCCTCTCAATCCCAATCACTAAATCTCTAGCAAAGTCTTAGAAACGAAATCGAGCAATTCTGGAACAACAGGAACATAACCAATCGTCCCAGAACCTCCTCGACCCAACTCCTTCGACCATCAGAAACTACGATACTCCACCTATAGGTTTGTCGAAGTCCACACTTCATTTTCCCACGACCGATGAACTCCGCTACTACGACGGCGATGCGGCAACCAATTTTCCAACCACGACCCAAAACCGGTCTTAAACCCTACTCCGTTGAATTTTCGCCATCACAGTGACCTGAAAATTCATTTAACATTTTTGCCAAGCTCCACAACTCCTCCGCTACCATCAACCATGATTCCAACCACCCAAACTTCTTCGATCACCAGAAAATGCCCAGAACATAAATCATGTTCAATTCGTAATATCACACGTTTTACAAACTTAAAATTCATGATTCATTTTCCAAAAATCATGGTTTTCGAAAACACACCCGATTTTAATCATGAATCCACAAATTATTCGAAGTGAAATTTTGATATATTTAAATTTTTACTGTTCTTCTTCCCTTATGTTAAAACTGCTTTTAAATATTATCTAGATCTATATTGTTTTCCAAGTATCATGTCATTACAAACGAGTTTAATTTATACATCTAAGCCTAAAAGGAATCAGAAAAGGAGATTTTGATTTTTGATCAATTTTTGAACCCTGTAAAGCTAATACAAAGTTATTTTTTATTTGTAAACAGATATGCACATCGTAAAACCACATATATACACATAAATTTATACTGGACAACATGCAAACATTTTTTTATACTTTATTCCAAATACTTACTGCATGCGAACGATTCTAAACAGATTGAAAGCTTAATTTACTCACCTGTGAAAACATGGATAGAGAACAGGTTTTCAACTTAATCAAAAACTTGTATTTTTGATTTGAACTGATCCCTATTCATTGAATTTGAACTATTCTTCGATGATCTTGAATTTGAATATGAATTTGATTGGAAGCTGAGTTGATCCTTGCTTGTTGGTTTGCTTGATGAGTTGCTTCTTGAATCAGGTTGAGGTTTGAGATAGTTGTAATTTTCTAGTTGTATATTTTCTGGTTTTAAGTTGTTTATAGGCTTCGTTTATTTTTTTCTTTTGGTTATGAAATTGAAGCTAGAAAAGAAAATGAGAGAGGAGAGTATAGATGTATTTGTAGCTTTAGTTATGATTCTTATAAAAATAAAAGAAAATAAATGAAATTGTGACACTTGTTTACTTAGCTTACAAATATCCTTAACATGATATGATTAATTCACACTTATAATTACAAATCATCTTTGTTGAGTCACAGCTTCTATGAAGATTTTGATTGCTGACAACAATATTAAAGCGATCGACAAATCAAGACCTACATATGGTACTCTAGATTATAGGTTGATTATTTGATGTTATAATAGTAATAAAATTGTCAAAATCTATCCTCAAATAATCATGCACAAAATATAATATATATATATATACACATTTATATAGGTTGTGCACTTTATTGTGCAATTTAACAGAGACCGGTCGACCGGTCCAAATATAGGCGGTCGACCGTTCCTGTTGGATGTGCACAATAAACGTGCACACATGCACATAACGACTATATTTTTAAAAACCTGTCTACCGGTTAGTTTTTGACCTGTCGACCGTTTTTAAACAGAGAGCAACTTCTTCCAAAAGACACATCCTTCTTCAATGGTTGCGTCTCTTCTTCTTCATCAATAATCATAACTTTTGACTGCAACTTTTCACCAAGGGTTATAACTATTTTCTCTCTATAAATACACATCAATATCATTGATTAAAACAACAAGTTTTATTAAAATTATATATGCTTTCTATCTATTCTCTGAATTCACTTGCATTCAAAAAGCTCTAAACTACTTTCATTCCTTATTGAATCATTGACACTATCTCAATATATTTTGATTCAATAAGCAATATAAATTCCATAATCTTCACAAACATCATTCACAATTTGAGGATAAGATTATAGGAAGAGTGTACTACAAGTGACAAATCCGTGTTTACAAGAGCACAAGTTGTCAACAACAATTGTAATTGTTTTTGTTGAAGTCCTCGGTGTTGTAAGAGGCAAGTGTTGAAGTCCTCAGTGTTGTAAGAGGCAAGTGTTGAAGTCCTCAGTATATTAGAGGCGTGAAATCCCGTTCAGCTGTTCGGGTATTGTAAACCTGTTCCTCCGGGTGAAGCGAGGTAGTTAATAGTGAAAATCCAGATAGAAGTCTGGGACTGGACGTAGGACGGTGCTCCGAACCAGTATAAAAATCTCTGGTGTGATTTTTCTATTTTTTATTTACAATGCTATTATCATCTATTTCTGCATTTGTATTGTAATCCATATTACACGATCCGTGTATACTATATTAGCACATATAATTGTATACACACTGCACTTTCATTTGGTATCAGAGCAGGTCATCATATAACCGTAACACAGTTATTTGATATATTCTTGTAATATGGCAAATAACGCAAGTACTAGCTCTCAAAACACCACTTACACAGAAGGGCAATCGACACAAAGACCTCCATTTTTCAATGGTCTTAACTACAGTTATTGGGCAGCACGTATGTCATTCTTTATGCAATCAAGTAGCTATGATGCTTGGAATGCTACTCAAAGAGAAATAGTAAATCCAACAACTGATTATTCAGAATGGACTGTGGCTGAGAAAACGGCAGCAGCCGTAAATGCAAGAGCAATAAATATGTTGTTCTGTGCATTAGACCAAAATGAATATAACCGTGTTAGTATCTGCACTACTGCATATCAAATTTGGCAAACGCTAAAAATCACTCATGAAGGTACTAACAAGGTTAAACAAGCCAAAATAGCCATGCTGAAAAGTCAATTTCAAAATTTCAAAATGAAACCAAATGAAACAATCAATGACATGTATTCACGGTTTCAAACTATTCACCATGCACTTATTGGGTTAGGACAAAAGTATTCTGATTTTGATGTTGTTTCAACAGTCCTACATTCTCTGACTAATGAATGGGAAGGAAAAGTATTAGCAATTGAAGAAGCTAATGATCTTTCCGTCATGAAGCCAGATGAATTGATAGGAAATTTAATGTCCTATGAAGCAAATTTGCAGGCTAGAAAAGAACAGAAAGAAGAAAAGAAAAATGTAGCATTTCATGTTGAGAAAGATGAGAATGAATCAGATTCTGAAGATGAAGATTTGGCGTTCATTGCTAAAGGTTTCAAAAAATTCCTAAAATATCGAAAAGCCAGTCGCTACAATAAAAGGAAACCTGGATCAAGTAAACCATCTTCATCTGCTATAGAATGTTTCAACTGCCATAAAAAGGGACACATGCAGAAGGATTGTCCAGAACAAAATAAAAAGTCAGAAAATGACAAATTCAAATATAAGAAGGACAAATCAAAGAAACGAGCCTTCTCAGTAACATGGGATGATTCAGAGTCATCTTCATCAGAAAGTGAAAGTGATTCGGAGAATGAACAAGCCAATGTTTGCTTTATGGCAACAGAAGATGAGGTACAAATTCCTACATTTGATGAATTACTTGATATTAATGCTGAATTGATAGTCAAATATAAAGACTTAAAACGTCAATTAAAAGTAGTCAAAGCAGATTTAAGTAGAGCAGAGTTTGAACGAGATATGTTAAAAGATGAGAAGAAAATATTAGAAGAAGAACTTGAAAATATTCAAGAATCATCATCTAATGTTGACTCTCAAATATCTCTTTTGAGTCAAGAAATAGAAGCTCAAAAAGAGAAAAATAATGCTCTCACTACTGAAAATCATGAACTTAAAGCAAAAGTCAAAATTCTAGACCTAGAAAAAGCTAGTTTACAAACAAAGTTTGATGACATTACTCAAAATGTTTCTAACTTTAACAAAGGTCGAGAAAATTTGACTAAAATCATTGAAAGTTCACAATCTATTTCAGATAAACAAGGTTTGGGATATAACAAACATGAAACTAAGAAACATCTTAGAAATAAAAGGAAGAAGAAAGTACAAAAAACTGAAGCTAAGAAAAATCTTAGTTTATTATATTTCAAACCAAAACCAGTTGTGAAATTTCAAAAGAGAGATGTCAAGACTATCAAAATATGGGTTCCTAAAACAAATAATAATTTGATTAGGAACAAATACATTCAGCAATTCATGAATAATGTACATTTTAATAACAATTATATATATAAAGGGGATACCGGACCCAAATGGGTTTGGACTCCTAAGACCTAACTCTTAGGACCCTATAAAAAGTGGGTACCATGAACTTAATTCTATTTTTTGCAGGTCCCACTGAAGAAAAGAGGAAAGTGGATATTGGACAGTGGTTGCTCAAAGCATATGACGGGAGACAAGAGCTTACTAACAAATATTAAATACTCAGATGGTGGCTCAGTCACTTTTGGAGACAATTCAAAAGGTTATATCATCGGCAAAGGCGATGTGAGCAATTGTGGTACATCTAACTTACCTCTTATTACTAATGTCATGCTAGTTAGAAATTTAAAACACAATTTACTTAGTATTAGTCAGTTATGTGACAAGGGTTTTATAATTTCCTTTTCAAATAATAAGTGTATTATTTTAGATAAAGACCATAATTTGGTTTTTGAAGGTTATAGAGACAGAAATATATATATTCTAAATATGAATATTAATCATAATTCAGATATGTGTCTTATGGCTAATGACAATGATCCATGGCTATGGCACAAACGTTTCTGTCATATAAACTTCAGAAATATTGACAAGCTAGCCAAAAACAATCTAGTTAGAGGACTACCCAAAATGAGTTTTAAAGTTAACAACATTTGTGATGCATGTCAATTAGGAAAATTGACCAAATCATCGTTTAAATCCATGAAAGTCATATCAACATTACAACCGCTTGAGTTACTGCACATGGATTTATTTGGACCTACTAGAGTTCAATCAATAAATCACAGTCAATATGTGCTTGTAATTGTTGATGATTTCTCTCGTTATACATGGACATTTTTCTTAAAAAATAAAAGTGATACCTTCGATCATTTCAAATCTTTCGTCAAAAGAATTCAAAAATCAAAAGGGATTAAAGTTAAAAATATAAGAAGTGATCATGGCGGAGAGTTTGAAAATAATGAATTTGAACATTTTTGTACAAAGAAAGGTATATATCATAATTTTTCGTTTCCCAGAACTCCACAACAGAACGGAGTAGTAGAACGAAAGAACCGAACTTTACAAGAATGTGCAAGAACATTATTAAATGGAACCACCTTACCAAAACACTTCTGGGCAGAAGCTGTTGCAACTGCCTGTTATGTTTTAAATCGTGTGTCCATAAGACCTCTTACCAAGAATACTCCTTATGAATTGTTTAACAAAAGAAAGCCCAAAATCTCATACTTCAAAGTTTTTGGTTCTAAGTGCTTTATTTTAAATACGAAAGACCAGCTTGGAAAATTCGATCCAAAAGCCGATGAAGGAATATTTGTCGGTTATTCGGAACGAAGTAAGGCCTATCGGATATTTAATAAACGAACCAAAACTATTGAAGAATCACTTCATGTCTCTTTTGATGAAATTTATCAGCATCCTCACACAATATCAGATGATGACGAATCAATAGTCATTGATAATCAAATCATCTCAAATACTGATTCTGACTCAGAAATAATTATTGAGAATACTCCTCAAATATGTGAATTACAATCACCACCAAGAATATTAAGAGACCATCCGGCCCAAAATATAATTGGTGAAATAACATCACATGTCAGAACAAGGAGTCAACTCAATCAAATGGGTCATGTCGCTTTTCTCTCAAATATCGAACCCAAGAATCCAAAAGAAGCTGCTATAGATGATTACTGGATCATTGCCATGCAGGAAGAACTAAATCAGTTTGAGCGCAATGACGTTTGGGAACTTGTTCCGAGACCAACTGATCAGTCAGTAATTGGTACTAAATGGGTCTATAAAAATAAGGCTGACGAACAAGGAAATATCACCAAAAATAAAGCAAGATTAGTAGCACAAGGATACAATCAGGAAGAAGGTATCGATTATGAAGAAACTTTTGCACCAGTTGCTCGACTAGAAGCTATTAGAATTCTATTATCTTTTGCTTGTTATCATAATTTCAAACTTTATCAGATGGATGTCAAAAGTGCTTTTCTCAATGGATTTATCAAAGAGAATGTCTATGTCGAACAACCACCTTTATTCGTACATGAAAAATATCCTGACCATGTGTTCAAACTTAAGAAAGCTCTGTATGGTTTAAAACAAGCACCTCGTGCTTGGTATGAACGATTACGTAGCTATCTTATTAATTCAGGATTTGAAATAGGCAAAGTCGATCAAACTTTGTTTATTAAACATTCTCGAAAAGATATTCTGGTTATCCAAATATATGTAGACGATATCATCTTTGGTTCAACAAACGATAAACTCTGCAAGGAATTTGCAAGTATTATGACCAAAGAATTCGAAATGTCTCATATGGGAGAACTATCTTATTTTCTTGGACTTCAAATCAAACAACTTTCAAACGGTATTTTTATCAATCAAGAAAAATACTGTGAAAATCTTATCAAACGCTTCGGATTACAAAATACATCTGGTAAACCAACTCCTATGAGTACAACTACACATCTTGAAAAAGATGAAAGTGGTAAGAATGTTGACCAGAAATTATATCGAAGCATGATTGGTTCTCTTCTTTATCTTACAGCTAGTCGTCCAGATATATTAATGAGTGTTTGTTTATGTGCTCGTTTTCAAGCCGATCCAAAGGAATCACATTTACGAGCAGTGAAACGTATAATTCGTTATCTTAATAATACCAAAGATTTTGGTCTTTTCTATCCAAAAGAATGTCCATTTGAATTAGTATCATATAGTGATGCTGATTTTGGTGGCTCACGGACGGATAGAAAAAGTACAAGTGGTACATGCCATTTTATTGGAAAATCACTTGTCTCTTGGTTTAGTAAGAAACAGAATTGTGTTTCACTATCAACATGTGAAGCTGAATATATATCAGCGGCTCTCGCTTGTACTCAAGTACTATATATGCAACAGACACTTCAAGATTTTGATATTCATTTATCAAATTCTATTATATACTGTGATAACACAAGTGCTATAAATCTTTCTAAAAATCCAGTGAATCACTCTCGAACTAAACACATTGATATCCGTCATCATTTCCTTAGAGATAATATTGAAAAAGGTAATATACATCTTGAATATGTTCACACTGACAATCAAATAGCCGATATTTTCACTAAACCATTACTTGAATCTAGTTTTATTAAACTACGAAGAGAGCTTGGCTTAGTATCTCGAAAAGATCTAGAATAGAATAAGTAACCTTCAAACTTAGGCTATATATTTTTCAAATAATTCTTAAATTTCAGCCTATAACAAACTATACCTATTTTTATAACTTTTTTATGCATCATTGTTTTTGTTTACGGCTAATTATCTCTAACAAATCCTATCCTCAAGTTCATTGGCAAACTTTTTTCTATATAAACGTTTGAAAAATACACTTTCATTCATTCACCTTCTTGCTGAAAATTATAAATCATCTTAAACAAGCTACCATGGCACACATTTGCGACAAATGCGCAGAGGAATCTCATATTTCTATCACAAGCTCGGAGTCGGAGGAACAATACTCTCCGACTACACCGAAACAAAGGCCGGAATGCCCTCACCATTGTTTTCACACACCTGGCCATACTCCAACATCCAAGCGTGCAAAGAAAGCACTATTTTGCTCTCCACGCACGAAGGCACAAATCGATGAGATACATCACTACCAAAAGCATCAAATCGACCTACAGAGACAATTGCATTATGGACAAAACCAACTCTATCATGAACAACAACGTATGTCGGCACGTTTATCCGTCTTAGAAAGAATGGCATCGTTCTTCTGCGGATCAAACAAGCACGATGTTCATGAACCAATGCCATGCAGGCCATCGACTTCAACGACTCCAAACTCTTGGGATAGAAATTATAACGAAAACGAAGGAGCTAGAAATAAGTGGAGTCCGTGGGCTAAACGCATTGAAAACGACAAGAATTCTAATAACAACTCACCTTCTCATTAGAATTCCATAATGTATATTGTTTTGCTTTCATATATAATTCTTGTAATACAGTATATTTTTGCAATAATAAACATAATATATAATATATTCATTCGACTCGTTTTCAAAATTTTTGCCAAATTCTGCATTTTTGCACACAGAGCCAAACCGGTCGACCCCCTGAAATATGACCGGTCGACCGTTTTGCTCTCGGGTTGAAAACGGTCGACCGGCCATATGCAGGCGGTCGACCGGTCGGCAGTTATTCCTTTTTTTTTTTTATATACTTCACGTATATATTTTGCCACCAACTCTCTTTACTTTCTACTCTCTACTGAAAACTTTCCCATTTCCAAACCCTAGTTCATATTCTCAAGCTTCACAAACTCTCAAATTCTCTTCAATGGCTCCTCCTCAGAAGAAATCAAAGAAAAGAGCAACATCAGAATCTTCTTCTCTTACTCTCTCTGCTAGAAAATGGCTAGAATCTCCGGTTGCAGTAACTAAATGGAATCAAATGACAAATTACAAGTTCCATCCGGGCTCATTCATCAAATTCGACGATTTCACTGCATACGGTATTCAAAGATTAGCAAATAGATCTCGTATCTCTCCTCTTATTGATTTTTCTGTAAATAGCGTACAAATTAATCATTTGATGATTAAGCTATTTTACGCGAATATGAATTTAGAGGAATATACACCGGATAATCCAAATGGAGTTATTTGGTCAGTAGTATGTGGCAAACGAATCTATCTCACTTATGATAGAATTGCTTCTATTTTGGGAATACCGAATAGAGGTGAAGAGTTTTCATCGACATTTTGTGAAGTTTTCACCCGGAATAGTACGAGTCATAAATTTATAGAAGATGATAGTAACGGCACCAAATCGATTGGGCTACGACCGACTGCAAGGTTGTTACACCATGTCCTAATGCACTCTCTATTTCCTCGATTAGGAAACTATGATGCCGTTTACAAAGAGAATTTCAAGGCTCTTTATGCTATCTACTGTGATATCGAAATAAATTGGGTTCACATGATTTTCGATGAAATTCTTAAGCTAAATAACTCTACTCGTCCACATTTCTTCTATAACGAGTATATTATGCGTATGTTGCTTGCATGTGGAGTCACACCCCCGGATTCGGCATATTCTACACCAAAGTGTATTGACTCCACTGCTATCAAACGGATGAAGCTTCCTCCTCCATATGTTCATATTATGCCTTTCGAACAATGGCAACAACGCGATACTCAAGAACAACAAGCTCCACCATCTCGTCGTCGTTCTGAAGATGTTAGATTATTGAAATTTAAATCATCTACAAGAGAATCTCTTGAAACCATCGCTCGGAATCAATTTTTACTTGAATCAAGACTAAAACGAATGGATTCGAAAATTGATAGACGATTCAATAAGGTAAAGTCATTCTTCGGCGCTATATGGGATGCTATATCATGTAGCACATCCGTCTCGACCCAACATCAAGACCCCGGAAAACGTCCGGCTCCTCCAACTTTTACTTGGTCGACATCCGAGGAATCCGGTGGTACAAGCGGACAAGGTCGTGGGGACAATGACGATGATGATGACGATGACGATGACGACGACGATGATGATGATGATGATGATGATGATGATGATGATGATGAGGAAGAGATTCAGTCGGAATGAAGTTAGTTTGTTTTTCTTTTCATTTCTTTAAAAAACATCTATGGCACTTGTACTAAATAGTGTCCATCTTTTTATTCGTAGTAGACTATGACTTGCATTGTACTTCATCAAAACATCCTGTGTTTGAATGTATGCATTGTTCTCTTTGGTTTATATTTTCTATTGTTTACTCCTTTTTGTCGATGACAAAGGGGGAGAAAGGTGCTAATAATTGTTTGCAGGATGAAAGGAGCTAATAATTGTCTGCAGGAAATCACATATTCAGGGGGAGATTCTATACTTGAGTTTTTATATTGTCATCAATCAAAAAGGGGGAGAATGTTGAGTCACAGCTTCTATGAAGATTTTGATTGCTGACAACAATATTAAAGCGATCGACAAATCAAGACCTACATATGGTACTCTAGATTATAGGTTGATTATTTGATGTTATAATAGTAATAAAATTGTCAAAATCTATCCTCAAATAATCATGCACAAAATATAATATATATATATATATACACATTTATATAGGTTGTGCACTTTATTGTGCAATTTAACAGAGACCGGTCGACCGGTCCAAATATAGGCGGTCGACCGTTCCTGTTGGATGTGCACAATAAACGTGCACACATGCACATAACGACTATATTTTTAAAAACCTGTCTACCGGTTAGTTTTTGACCTGTCGACCGTTTTTAAACAGAGAGCAACTTCTTCCAAAAGACACATCCTTCTTCAATGGTTGCGTCTCTTCTTCTTCATCAATAATCATAACTTTTGACTGCAACTTTTCACCAAGGGTTATAACTATTTTCTCTCTATAAATACACATCAATATCATTGATTAAAACAACAAGTTTTATTAAAATTATATATGCTTTCTATCTATTCTCTGAATTCACTTGCATTCAAAAAGCTCTAAACTACTTTCATTCCTTATTGAATCATTGACACTATCTCAATATATTTTGATTCAATAAGCAATATAAATTCCATAATCTTCACAAACATCATTCACAATTTGAGGATAAGATTATAGGAAGAGTGTACTACAAGTGACAAATCCGTGTTTACAAGAGCACAAGTTGTCAACAACAATTGTAATTGTTTTTGTTGAAGTCCTCGGTGTTGTAAGAGGCAAGTGTTGAAGTCCTCAGTGTTGTAAGAGGCAAGTGTTGAAGTCCTCAGTATATTAGAGGCGTGAAATCCCATTCAGCTGTTCGGGTATTGTAAACCTGTTCCTCCGGGTGAAGCGAGGTAGTTAATAGTGAAAATCCAGATAGAAGTCTGGGACTGGACGTAGGACGGTGCTCCGAACCAGTATAAAAATCTCTGGTGTGATTTTTCTATTTTTTATTTACAATGCTATTATCATCTATTTCTGCATTTGTATTGTAATCCATATTACACGATCCGTGTATACTATATTAGCACATATAATTGTATACACACTGCACTTTCAATCTTTTGCTTACATTTGTTATTTTACATGCTAAATATATTTACAAATGTTAAAAACTTATTTTCAAATATCTCTTATGTCTTATGTATTTATATTAGTATGCATTATCTTTATATATAATACTTTTATATATGCAACTTATGTATATTTTAAAGTATCATCCTTTATTAAATCCTCTTTACTTATATTCATGTAACTTTGAAGAAAATAAAATATATGAAATCTAATTATATACTAATTACTAACTAAATATCTATGCATATTAGTTGTCAATTTATTTTCAAGATATTGCTTTGAATTTTTAAATCCAAGTTTTTACATAAATGTATGCATAATAATAAAATATTTATTCATATTTTATTTTTCTTAGAAATGATAAGTTTTGCATAAATCCATTTACAAATTAATTATGGTTTCAAATCCACTTTATACATCTAGATATTAATCAGAATTTATTTTTTCAACTGAATAAAACCAGTTAAGTATCCAATTATCAGATACCAAAAAAAATCTGGGTTATCACATTCCTTCCCCAGAATATTTTCGTCCTAGAAAAGGAACGAAGCCATAATTTATTCAATACTTAAAATCAGATAAATCAATCTTTGATCATTTTTTTAAAACACTTTAAAATCTATATGATGTTACCAGGAATAGTTTTTATTAAAAAAATTATAACTCGATGTTTCAACAAGTCCATCCTCGTTCTCACAGAAATTCGGTCATACGTTGATTAGGCGTTAAATTGAAAATCTATAAGCACTTGGTATACCCGTTTTCAACACCCAGTGAAAATACTTGAAATTTTTTTATTGAAAATATAAAAAGCAGTTTTTCTGATAACTCGGATTTTGGACGTCTGGTAATTAGTAATTATCGGATTTTAACTATTGAGCACTGATATGTGCGTTAAAGAAATAAATTTTTGATAATTAAAATATCTATAAATGGATTTGAAAACTATAATAAATATTGGAATATAATATCTGGAAATGATAAATTTTATAATAAATTACTAATTGCTACAAATAAATATATGAAAACTTTATAGTGTTGAAAACTTTAAGAATATATGTATATATATTATACATATTGTGATTTGGAAGCTTTATTTTGAAATTAAAAATATAGGTATGAAAACAAGGTTTGATAAAAAGCTTTAGTACATATATATTAATAAATTTAGGGTTAAAATATAAAGAAGACATATTAAAATCATTAGTTCATGCATATTTACAAATGTAAAGGATTTTAGCATACATTTAAACATGTGTAATTTTATAAACATAAGGTGAATGCAATATAAAAAATTTATTTACATATTTACATAAATTCTTTAATAATTAACAAGTGTAAACATTTAAAATATGCATTATGCATTTGTAAGCTAAAGATTTCACGTTGGGACAAGTGGCATTTATATCTTTAATTTGGAAAATTTATATAATTAATGTATTAGGGAACAAGGCTGAAATAGATATTCATTTACAAACCAGCCATTCTCTTCTTCTCTAAAAAAAAGAAGGAAAAAAAGAAATTAAACTAAGGAAAATCTAAGTAATATCCAAACTTCAGCTCAAAAATCAAGCTTTTGATTCGACTCAAGCTCAAGTAAATCAATCATCAAGCAGATCAAATCTCGAGTTCAAAAACAAAACTATCATTCCAGGTTCTTTGTTCATATAAAAACAGGTGAGTAAAACTTGAAAATCTGATATATTTTGGACTAGCATGCGATGATCATTTAAGTATGACTTGTATTATGCTGTGAATGTTGTTCTAAAAATGATTTTAAGTATATATATTTGGGTTAATATTTGTATGCAATGTTTGGAATAAGAAAAGCAAGCCTCTGTTCAAAATAACAGGTTCTTAAACCTGAATCAAAAATTCAAATCCTCTCATCTAATTGATATTAGGATTTGGTCTTTAAATAAAAAGTGATTATAAAGATGTAATTCAAATTTTAAAAATGGTTACAAATATATTTATTGAATAAATAATTTGAAAACAGAAAATTACAGTGAAAATCAAATTTTGGTCAAAAATCAACCAATTCAATTTCTGTTTTGAATTGCATGAATGAATTAGTGATGGGAAATCATGATTTTTAATAGGCATTTCATGATTTTCAAATTGTTAATTTAGTGTTTAACACCCTGGTATTTGACGTTGACATTCAGTGGGATTTTCGACATCATGACTTGATCGGAGTCGATCGTGAGGCTTGGTGGAGGAGCTGGAGGTCGAGACGGAGTTACGGTGTGGATGGCAAGGCTTCTCGAAGCAGGGATCGTTGGAGGCAAGTGGTTTTCCGGTGAGATAGTGTTTCCAGGCTGGGTCGAGAAAGCTCGTAATCGACTCGTATGGGTTTTTCACGATCTAGGTTCACTTGGATGTTTGGGTGGAATAGAGTGGTCATCGAGGGTCGCCACGATGACCTCCGATGGTTGAAAGCATCGATGTACGTGCACCGCGTGCACGTTGTTTCTGGGTCGATCGATAGCTTTGGAAGATGATGTTTTTTCTCGTGTCGTGCTCGTGATTTTCTGATGTGCGACTCGAAGTACTGGACGCACGCGAAGTGTACAGTGTTTGTTCGGGAAGGGCTCGAGTGTGTCTTGGATTTTTAGTATTTTGGCTCAGGTTGAGTTTTGTTTACGTAACAGGTTTCAAAAATTTTAAAAACAAAAGTGTTCCAGGTTTTAAGAACAATAAACTCGGGTTTTTCAAATGTTTCAAAGTTTAAAAGTAAGGTAAAAACAAGTTTTTAAAGTTATGGAAATAATTAGTTTTAAAAAGAAATGTTTAACCAAGTTGAATATGTTAAAAATTGAATAATTTTAAAAGGAGTTGATAATTAAATTCAAAGAATAAGAATTTATTTATTAAATAAGTTCGAACAAGTTTTCCAAAAATTTTTAATAATAAAATTTAGTGTTTAAATTATTATTTTTAAAGTAAATAAGTATAAGTAATTGGTGAATTGTTAATGATTGCAATTGATATAAAGATCATTAGCTAGTAATTATGACGATTATTTAATATAGTTTATTTAAGATAAGTAATTTGTAAAAAAATTATGGATAATCACTAAAGGAAATTTATTAAGTATAATTACTTAATTAATAGAGTGTAATTACATAGAGTAAGTAATGAATGGTTGAGTGCAATTAAATAAGGAGAAATTACTTTGTGGAAATAATTAAAGGGTAATTACTCAATGGAAGTAACTAAAGGTTAATTACTTAGTGTAATTATTTAATAAAATTATTAATTAAGAAGATAATTAATTTATCTAAGTAATTAAATGATAGTTAATTACTATTTGTAATTAATTAAGATTTATTTATAAATGTGATGAGTTTAAATAAGGAGGAATTACTTAGTGAAATTAAATGGATTAATTAATGTAGGTGATTAAGATTAGTTAATTACTGAATGAGATTAATTAAGGTTGATTAATAAGTGGGATTGATTTAAGATTACTTGTTAAATGTAACTAATTAAAAGGATTAATTAATTAAGGATAAATAACCAATGAGATAATTACTAGATGAAAGTAATTAATGGAAGGGAAATTACTTAATTGAAGAAATTAAGGATTAATTACTTAGTGTAATTAATTAAGTATTGATTGATTTAGAGAAACTAATTAACGAGTGTGATTGGTTAAGGGGTAATTAATCAATGTAAGTGATTATAAGATAATAAACTTGAGTAATTAATTAAGGATCAATGTAATCAATATGGATGGGTAAAGGATAATTGATTTGTGATTAATTTAGAGTTAATTACTTATTGTAATTAAAGGATAATTAATTAAGGATGATTAATTAAAATGGAAAATTAGTGGATGATTAGTTAATTGGTTTGTAATTAATTAATGAATAGTGAGCAGGATTTAAAAGTAATTGAAATAATTTGTTTAATTCATTAGTGGTTAATTAAATTAATTAGAGATGGTGTGGCTGGCTAATCTTGCTTATGAATGATTGAATGATATGGTATGCCTTAGATTAGTTGATATCTCTGATATGTGATATGTGATGCTATGTGATATAATATATTTGGGCTGAACAATGACATCCGGTGTTTAAAGTTTGAATTGTATTTCATTTGAATAACTTGGGTTAAGGTGACATGGGATTCGAAGAGACCAGGGTCGGGTATTAGTAAATACCCGAAACCACTTCGATTCTTTATAAATTTGAGTTTAGAAGCAAAAAGTCTGGAATGAAATAAATGATGTAAACTTGGTCATTAAATCTGAGTAGTAATGCTTAGATATGATTATAAGATATGATGTTGATTATGGCAAGTTAAAACTCATAATAAGGCACGAGTTACCCCAAGTTGGATTATGTTTTATGCATTAGAATTTCTTGTTAGATGGGTTTACTCACTCTGGTTTCTAGCCTGACCTGGGTGTTACTTTGATGTAATGCTCGGGTCAGACCGAGTATTACAGATTTTCAAGTAAGGACGTTCTGGAGCTCAAGAGATGAGCTGGATGGCAGGAACGTATGGAGTGTTTCCGCTGTGATATATTGTTGTATATCTGGGACATGTGATTTTAATTGTCCAGTGTTTTGTATAAATATTGTATCTCCGATGTATTAAAGTGAAATTTGACAAGTACAGTTTTCCTTTGTTAACTGATATTGTTGGTATTATATTTTATCCGCTGCGAATGTGAGATTGTGTTTTGGAGTTTCTGTTCTTCTTCTTCTATCTCTTTTCTTCTTTTCTCTAACTATATGGAATTTTTAGGATCGAAAATTTTGGATCGTTACATTTGGTATCAGAGCTGAAGGTTAAGCAAGAACCTTGGCTCTGGTGGGATACTCATTAAGGATAGGGTCAATAGTACCCTAGAATGAGTTGAGTGTAATATATATATATATATATATATATATATATATATATATATATATATTATATATATATATGAGAGCGTACTTGTTATTTTCTTATATAATGGTTTTAAAAGTAAATGATTTTTATATAAGTTTATATATAAAGCAATGATTCTTCTAATATATTAAGGTAATTGGTTGTTATATTTTTTGAAAAATTTAATAATGAGAATTAAGTAGTAATAGTAATACGACCAAATTGAAATTAAATGAAGATAAGTTTGAAATAGATCCAAACTAGAACTAAAATCCTGAATTTGTAGAAGCAAGAATAAGATAAAAATGAATTGCTATCCAGATATGATAATCTTGGGTATTATCATAAATAGTTATTGTGTTTGATAATGATATGTTTGTTAATATGTAAGCTAAATGAAGTAAACTTTTAAGATGAGTATAACTTCTAAATTGAAGTAGGTTTTAAATTGTGAAGTTTTAAAACCTACATTTGAATTGTTTCAAAGTGTTAAAGAAAATAATAAGTAATATAATTCAGACTATTTTGAATATAGTCTTATTTTAAAATAAGAAGTTGTTCGAAACTTTAAAGGAAATTGTTTTGAATGAAAACCGAGGGTGGTTTAAATTTTAAAATTTGGCTTGGTGGGCCAAGAAGTAAATATGTATATATATGTATGGATATACAAAATATCAAAGATGAATTGAGATAAACTCTAAATGTTGAGTTTTAAATTTTTATTTGGAGTGAGATGTGAAAACCTAAAGTGATAAGATTTTGAACTTATAAGTGGGAAGATTATTAATGTGAAGTTTCGAATTTGAAATGGGAATTCAAATTTGGTAAGGTTGGATGGATTAAGTAAATTAAATTTAACTTTGGAAAGTTCAATAATTTAACAAACAACCTGAATTGGAAATTTCAAGATGAAACTGGGATTTAACTTGGGAAGTTAAATGGTTGATTTGAATGGGGAGTTTATGAGATCTCAAAATAGGTTTGAGATCTGAAAATTGGAAATGGATGGATATTCTAAAGTAAATTGGATGATATCATCCTATTGTTATTAATAATCTTTAAACTATGAATTTGATTAGTTTAAATGAATGAAGAAATGGATTGTGGTAATACATCCATTATAGAGATAAATAAAATTTAACTTAAATTTGAAATCAAGGATATGGGATTCCTTTTTGAATATTAAGAATGGAACTTATAAATTAAAATTGTTTGAATTGAACCTTGTAATGAGTTAAGTAAAGATAATTTAAAATAGAATTTTAAAATTTGGACTCAGAATTAAATTGTTTAAAGACTTTAAATAAAGGTTAATTTGGTTTAAGAGGTTAAACCAACATTTGAAATTTAACTCGAATTTATATAATTCAAGATGATTTAAAGTGAGATTGAATTTGAAATTAGTTCAAATTGAAATTTGATTTAAATATTTTGGATTTATGATTAAAGTTGAATAGTTTTAAATTCAAATGGAATTTGATTTGAATTTGGAGAGAATCAAGGATAATTCAATTTGAATTGGGATTAAATTCAAACTAGTGTTGAAATGGATTGAAAATTGAAATTGGTTCAATTGAAATTTATTCGAATTAATTGGAATTATGATTGAAGATGGATAAGTTTAAAAATTCAAACGGAAATTTGAATTGGATAAATTGAAATGAAATTGAAGTTGAATGAGTTCAAATTCAAATAGGAAGTTGATTTGAATTTGGGATGAGAATGGAAGTTAACTTAATTTGAATTGAAATTGAAAGTTAATTGGAAATTGACAATTGATGGAAATTGGGATCAATTCAAATTGGAATTGAATCAATTTAAATAGAAATGGAAATTTAAATTGAATTGATGGGAATGGAGATTGGGAATTGAACAGTTTAGCTCTGGACTATTTTCAAATAAATTATTTTGATTTAAACTGTTTTAAATCTATTTTCCTAACTATTTACTGTACAACTTTTCTTTTCAAAACCCAAAACTATCTTATACTTAATTTACAACTACTTTTGGAACTATTTAACTATTTTACAACTGTTTTATAAACCAATTACTATTTTTCCAACTACTTTATATCTAATTACTATCTTACAACTATTTTTCAATTATCTAACTACTTTCCAACTATTTAACTACTTTCCAACTATTTTACAGTTACTTAACTATTTTATAGCTATTTTACAAACTAATAATTATTTTTCAACTATTTATCTGTTTTAAGATTTTTCAAATTATTTTCTAAATTTAAGCCGGTCAGAGTGTAAACTGTTTATGATTTGTTACCAATTGAGATAAGAATTGAAGTGATAATCCAAATGGGATTGAAGCAATTGTGAATTAAGTAACAGAATCATAAAGTGAAGATGAATAGAAAGAGAATTGATTTGGCTAATAATCAATGAAGATAAATACGTAGGAAGTACGTATATTATTCTATTCGCATAGTGATTTGATCCAGATTCGAGCATAGAATTTCGAGATAGTTATATCGATCCGAGTTGGGATTTTTCGCTCGATTTTCGACGGCGAACCTGGATATGGATTGTTGATTGATTCTAGTTATTCTCTATCATAGTTATGACTATGCAAAGAGAATAACTATTTCTGATCAAAAAACCAGATCTGATTCCGTACTAGGAAGTTGGGTGGACGAACTAGTTCAAAAGTGAAATTGTGTGATTGAGTGAGCAATCAGATTGATATAGCGTACGGATGATATATGTACATCGTGCGGGTTTGAATGAAATTGATATGGGGAAATTTGTGGATAAGAAATGTAAAATGGTTTTTGAAATAAAGTGGAAATTGGATATCTCTATGATGGAAGTTTACTTTATATAAGTAAGTAATATGGTTAATAACTTTATAGATTAATCAAATTTGAATATTTGATTTGGAATAAATATAGTTATATACCTTTGTTATATAAGATAAATCTCCCCTTGTTGAATCTATTTCCAAAAGGAAAGGATTTTTGAAAGTGTTTGAAGTATAAAAGGGAATTTATACAAGTTTGAAGTGATCCAAAGATTTTTAAAGTTATATATATGTATGTATGTATGTATGTATGTATGTATGTATGTATGTATTTATGTATGTAAAGGATCTTATGAGAATGATTTTGAGAAAAGTTTTAGGAACCTTTGGATTTGGAAAGGCTTTTTGATTATTGGGTAAAATCAATATTGGAATTTGGAAAGCCTAGTTTGAGAATTATCGATTTTGGGAATCAATTTTGCATAAAGGAGGTTTGGATGAAAATAATAAAGGGTGTGATTTGAAAGATACTATAAGAGTATAGTATAAAGTGTTTTGAGATTGGCTCTGGGGAAAAAGGCGCTCCCTTGAAATGAACTTCTCAGGAGTGCCACGGGGTGGTACTGCCTTGAACCCTAAGGAGAGGTTCTAAAGTTGATCCTATGAGGAGTCCAGACAAAACTAGTTCCTGAGGATTTTGTGTAGTGCGTAGCGAAAGTCGAGGGCGCTGATGCCTACTGAGGCATTTGAGTTATGCTGCGATGACAATTTAACTCGATGTCACTACGATCTACTACAGACCATAGCGAAAGTCGTGTGTGCCGCTGAGAGCCAACAATCTACGTTTGATTTTATATCGGTGGACTGCAACCTATGGTGACATACGAAAGTCGTTTGTGCCATTGAGAGCCAACTGTCTCTGTTTGATTTCACATCGGTAGACTACGGCCTATATGGGAGTGGAGAAGTTTCATTCTTTTGGCAGCGAAATTCGAGGGCGCTGAGGCCTATAGTTATATGGGTTTTTGCTGTGACAGCAACGTAACCCCGGATTTAGCTACGATCTGTAGCGGGTCCATGGCATAATCGAGGGGCACGGAGGCCTACAATTATTTATGTATTTTGCCAAGACGGCAACGTAACCATCGGATTAACTGCGACCATGGATGGGGGTGATGATTTCCAGAGCATTCTCACCAAAGCCGTTTACTCTATTTTCAAAAATGTTTTCTATATTTGCAATAAAATTATTTTCCAAGTATTTTCACTTGGTGTTGGAAACGGGTCAGCTAAGTATTTATAGATTTTCAGTTCTACGCCTGATCAACGTATGACCGAATTTCTGTGAAAACAAGGATGGACTGGTAGAGACATCGAGTTATAAAAGTATCTTTATAAAACTATTCTATAATATTTTATAATGTTTTAAAATTTATCAAAGAGTAATTTTTTCTGACAATAATCAATTTAATAAATTCTGGCTTCATTCCTTTTCGAAGACAAAAAGATTCAAAGGGGGAGGAATGTGATAACCCGAATTTTGGACATCTGGTAATTGGTAATTATCGAATTTTAACTATTGAACACTGATATGTGCGTTAAAGAAATAAATTTTTGATAATTAAAATATCTATAAATGGATTTGAAAACTATAATAAATATTGGAATATAATATCTGGAAATGATAAATTTTATAATAAATTAATAATTGCTACAAATAAATATATGAAAACTTTATAGTGTTGAAAACTTTAAGAATATATGTATATATATTATACATATTGTGATTTGGAAGCTTTATTTTGAAATTAAAAATATAGGTATGAAAACAAGGTTTGATAAAAAGCTTTAGTACATATATATTAATAAATTTACGGTTAAAACATAAAGAAGACATATTAAAATCATTAATTCATGCATATTTACAAACGTAAAGGATTTTAACATACATTTAAACATGTGTAATATTATAAACATAAGGTGAATATAATATAAAAAAATTATTTACGTATTTACATAAATTTTTGAATAATTAACAAGTGTCAACATGTAAAATACGCATTGTGCATTTGTAAGCTAAAGATTTAATGTTGGGACAAGTGGCATTTATATCTTTAATTTGGAAAATTTATACAATTAATGTATTAGGGAACAAGGATGAAATAGATATTCATTTACAAACCAGTCATTCTCTTCTTCTCTAAAAAAAGAAGAAGAAAAAAAGAAATTAAACCAAGGAAAATCTGAGTAAGATCCAAACTTCAGTTCAAAAATCAAGCTTTTGATTCGACTCAAGCTCAAGTAAATCAATCATCAAGCAGATCAAATCTCTAGTTCAAAAACAAAACTATCATTACAGATTCTCTGTTCATTTAAAAATAGGTGAGTAAAACTTGAAAATATGATATATTTTGAACAACATGCGATGATCATTTATGTATGACTTATATTATGTTGTGAATGTTGTTTTAAAATTGATTTTAAGTGTGTGTGTGTGTGTGTGTGTGTATGGGTTAATATTTGTATGCAATGTTTGGAATAAGAAAAGCAGGCCTCTGTTCAAAATAACAAGTTCTTAAACCTAAATCAAAAATTCAAATCCTCTCATCTAATTGATATTAGGATTTGATCGTGGAGTAAAAAGTGATTATAAAGATGTAATTCAAATTTTAAAAATGGTTACAAATATATTTACTGAGTAAATAATTTGAAAACAGAAAATTATAGTGAAAGTCAAAATTTGGTCAAAAATCAACAAATTCAATTTCTGTTTTGAATTGCATGAATGAATTAGTGATGAGAAATCATGATTTTTAATAGGCATTTCATGATTTTTAGATTGTTAATTTATGGGAATTATCGAGATGATCATTTTGGGCATTTTTAATGATTGTCGTTGATCGACACAGTGATAGAGGTTGAATTCTCGGTCGAAGCGAGCTGAAGCGTCGCCGATGATGGGAAAAATAGTCTCGTATTTTTCCTATGGCCGTGATGGCCAGAAATGTTCGAAGTAGGGTTTAACACCCTGGTATTTGACGTTGACATTCAGTGGGTTTTTCGACATTGTGACTTGATCGAAGTCGATCGCGAGGCTTGCTAGAGGTCGAGACGGAGTTGCGGTGTGGATGGCGAGGCTTCTCGAAGCAGGGATCGTCGGAGGCGAGTGGCTTTCCGGTGAGGTAGCATTTCCAGGCTGGGTCAAAAATTGTCATTTTCGACTCATATAGGTTTTCACGATCTGGGTTCACTTGGATGTTTGCGTGGAATAGACTGGTCGTCGAGGGTCGCCGCGATGACCTTTGGTGGTCGAAAGCATCGATGTACGTGCACCGCATGCACGTTGTTTCTAGGTTGGTCGATAGTTTGGGAAGATGATGATTTTTCTCATGTCGTGCTCGTGATTTTTTGATGTGAGACTCGAAGTAATGGACATACGCGAAGTGTACTGTGTTTGTTCGGAAAGGGATTGAGTGTGTCTCGGGTTTTTAGTATTTTGGCTCGGGTTGAGTTTTGTTTATGTAACAGGTTTCAAAAATTTTAAACACAAAAGTGTTCAGGTTTTAAGAACAAGAAACTCGGGTTTTTCAAATGTTTCAAAGTTTAAAAGTAAGGTAAAAGCAAGTTTTTAAAATTTTGGAAATAATTAGTTTCAAAAAGAAATGTTTAACCAAGTTGAATATGTTAAAAATTGAATAAGTTTTTAAAAGGAGTTGATAATTAAGTTCAAAAAATAATAATTTATTTATTAGATAAGTTTGAACAAGTTCTCCAAAGATTTTTAATGATAAAATTTAATGTTTAAATTATTTTGTTTAAAGTAAATAAGTATAAGTAATTGGTGAATTATTAATGATTGTAATTGATATAAAGATAATTAGCTAGTAATTATGACGATTAATTAAGATAGTTTATTTAAGATAATTAATTTGTAAATTAATTATGGATAATCACTAAAGGAAATTTATTAAGTATAATTACTTAATCAATAGAGTGTAATTACATAGAGTAAGTAATGAATGGTTGAGTGCAATTAAATAAGGAGAAATTACTTTGTGGAAATAATTAGAGGGTAATTACTCAATGGAAGTAACTAAAGGTTAATTACTTAGTGTAATTATTTAAAAAAATTATTAATTAAGAAGATAATTAATTTATGTAAGTAATTAAATGATAGTTAATTACTATTTGTAATTAATTAAGATTATTTATGAATTTGATGAGTTAAAATAAGGAGGAATTACTTAGTGAAATTAATTAAAGGATTAATTAATGTAGGTGATTAAGATTAGTTAATTACTGAATGAGATTAATTAAGGTTCATTAATAATTAGGATTTATTTAATATTACTTGTTAATATAACTAATTAAAAGGATTAATTAATTAAGGATAGATAACCAATGAGATAATTACCTGATGAAAGTAATTAATTGAAGGGAAATTACTTAATGGAAGTAATTAAGGATTAATTACTTAGTGTAATTAATTAAGAATTGATTGATTTAGAGAAACTAATTAAGGGTTAACTAATTAACGAGTGTGATTGGTTAAGGGGTAATTAATCAATGTAAGTGATTATAAGATAATAAATTTGAGTAATTAATTAAGGATCGATGTTATTAATATGGATGGGTAAAGGATAATTGATTTGTGATTCATTTAGACTTAATTACTTATTATAATTAAAGGATAATTAATTAAGGATGATTAATTAAAATGGAAAATTAGTGGATGATTAGTTAATTGGTTTGTAATTAATTAATGAATAGTAAGCAGGATTTAAAAGTAATTGAAATAATTAGTTTAATTCATTAGTGGTTAACTAAATTACATAGAGATGGTATGGCCAGCTAATCTTGCTTATGAATGATTGAATGATATGGTATGTCTTAGATTAGTTGATATCTCTGATGTGTGATATGTGATGCTATGTGATACAATATATTTGGGTTGAACAATGACATCCGGTGTTTGAAGTTGGAATTGTATTTCATTTGAATAACTTGGTTTAAGGTGACATGGGATTCGAAGAGACCGGGGCGGGTATCAGTAAATACCCGAAACCACTTCGATTCCTTATAAATTTGAGTTTAGAAGAAAATAGGCTGGAATGAAATAAATGATGTAAACTTGGTTATTAAGTCTGAGTAGTAATGCTTAGATATGATTATAAGATGTGATGTTGATTGTTGCAAGTTAAGAACTCGTAATAAGGCACGAGTTACCCCGGGTTGGATTATGTTTTATGCATTAGAAATTCTTGTTAGATGGGTTTACTCACTCTGGTTTCCAGCCTGACCCGGGTGTTACTTTGATGTAATGCTCGGGTCAGACCGAGTATTACAGATTTTCAGGTAAGGACGTTTTGGAGCTCAGGAGATGAGATGGATGGCAGGAACGTATGGAGTGTTTCCACTGTGATATATTGTTGTATATCTGGGACATGTGATTTTAACTGTCCAGTGTTTTGTATAAATATTGTATCTTCGATGTATTAAAGTGAAATTTGACAAGTACAGTTTTCCTTTGTAAACTGATATTGTTGATATTATATTTTATCCATTGCGAATGTGAGATTGTGCTTTGGAGTTTCTGTTCTTCTTCTTCTATATCTTTTCTTCTTTTCTCTAACTATCTGGAATTTTCGGGATCGAAAATTTTGGGTCGTTACAGTTACGAAAATAGAGGAAACATCTTTGGTGAGAATGCTCTAAAAATCATCACCCCCATCCATGGTCGCAGTTAACCCGATGGTTACGTTGTGATCCCGGCAAAATCCATAGATAACTGTAGGCCTCCACGCCCCTCGATTACACCATGGAACCCGCTACTGATCGCGGCTACAACCGGGGTTACGTTGCCATCACGATAAAAACCCATGTAACTGTAGGCATCAGCGCCTTCGAATTCCGCTGCCAAAAAAAATGAAACTTCTCCACTCCACTCGTTCATGGATCGCACTCTACCGATGTTATGTTGGCATCCCGGCAAAATCAAACGTAGACCATTGACACTCACCTCCACACAATTTTCGCTGTGGTCCATAATATATCACAGCGACATCAAGTTACACTGTCGTCATAACATAACCCAAATGCCTCTATAGGCATCAGCGCTCTCGACTTTCGCTACCCAATAATCCTCAGGAACTTCAGTTTGTTCGGACTTCCTCAGAGGATTCACTTTAGAGCCTCCCCCTTGGGGCTCAAGGCAGTACCAACTTATGGTATTCATAAGAAGTTCATTTCAAGGGAGCGCCTTTTCCCCCAAAGCCATTTCCAAAACACTTTATACTATACACATATAGCATCTTCCAAATCATACACCTAGCATGAATCTCATATAAATCTCCTTTTCTCAAAATTAATTATTCCAAAATCGATAATTCTCAACTAGGCCTTCCAAATTCCAATATTGATTTTATCCAAAAATCAAAAGCCTTTCCAAAATCCATAGTTCCAAAACCTTTTCCCAAAATCATTCTCATAAGATCCTTCATATATATATAACTTTGAAAATCTTTGGATCACTTCATACTTGTATAAATTCCCTTTTTATACTTTAAATATTTTTCAAAATCCTTTCCTTCTGGCCACAGATTCAACAAAGGGAGATTTATCTTATATAACAAAGATATATAACTTTGTTTATTCCAAATCAAATATTTAAATTTGATAACTCTTTTATAAAGTTATTAACCATATTACTTTTCTATAAAAGGGATTCTAATCATAGAAATATCCAACTCCTATTTTATTCCATATACATATCCTCAAAACATACTTCTCTTTTCAAAAATCATCTTTCACTACTTTCAAAATTTCCAATAACAATTTTATTTAAGCACGTACGATGTACATATACCATCGTACACAATTTCAAAATTTGATCGCTCACTTGATCACACAATTTTGCTTCCGAACTAGTATCGTCCAACCGGCTTTCTAGTGCGGACTCAGATCTGGTTTCTTGATCAGAAACCGTCATTCTCCTTGCATTGTCATACCTATGATAGAGAATATCTAGAATCAACCAAAAATCCATATCCAAGGTTCGTCGTCGAAAATCGAGTGAAAAATCCTAACTCGGATCGATATATTATCTCCAAATTCTATGCTCGAATCCGGATCAAAACACTATGCGAATAGAATAACATACGTACATCCTATGTATTTATCTCTATTGATTATTAGCCAAATCAATTTTCTTTTTCTATCCATATTCATCTTGATTCTCGTTCACTTAATTACAATTGCTTCAATCCCATTTGGATTATCACCTCAGTTCTTATCTCAAATAGGTATTTAATCATAAACATTTTGAACTCTGTCCTGCTTATATTTAGAAAATAGTTTGAAAAATTAAAAATAGATAAGTAGTTGAAAAATAATTATTAGCTTGTAAAATAGCTGTAAAATAGTTAAGTAATTATAAAATAGTCAAATGGTTATAAAATAGTAAGATAATTGCAAAATAGTTTTAAAATAGTAAGTAGTTATAAAGTAGTTGAAAAATAGTAATTATTTAATAAAACAGTTGTAAAATAGTTAAATAGTTCCAAAAACAATTGTAAAATAAGTATAAGATTGTTTGGGCCTTTTTTTAAAATGAACGATTGTATAGTAAATAGTTAGGAAAAATAGATTTAAGAAAGTTTACTTTAAAACAATTCATTTTAAAAATAGTCCAGAGCCAAACTGTTCAACTACCCAATCTCTCATTCTAATCAATTCAATTTAAATTTCCACTTATTTTTAAATTATTTCAATTTCAATTCAAATTAAGTTAACTTCCATTCCATCCCAAATTCAAATCAACTTCCCATTTTAGTTTGAACTCATTCAACTTCAATTTCATTTCAAATTAATCCGATTCAAATTTTCCATTTGAATTTCAAATCAAATTTAATTTGAACATGTGCAATTAAACCTCAACTTTAAACCATCTCAAATTATATAAATCCGAGTTAAATTTTAAATGTTGATTTAATCCCTTAAATCAAATTAACCTTTATTTTTAAATCAACAATCTAAATCTTTAAACAAATTAATTTTGAGTCAAAATTTCAAAATTCCATTTTAAATTATCTTTACTTAACTTATTTCAAAGTTCAATTAAGAGTTCAAAACAATTTTATCTTTAAAATTCAATTTGTTACCCAATTTTATCTTAAAACATCCATCCATTTTCTAATTTTCAGATCTCAAACCATTTTGAGATCACACAATCTCCCAATTCAAATCAACCATTTAACTTCCCAAGTTACATTTCAATTTCATCTTGAAATTTCCAATTCAGGTTGTTTATTAACTTATTTAACTTCCCCAAAGTTAAATTTAATTTACTTAATCCAGTCAACTTTACACAATTTGAATTCCCATTTCAAGTTTTAAACTTCGTATTAATAATCTTCTCACTTAGGTTTAAAAACTTATTTCACTTTGGATCTTCACATCACATTCCTAGGAAAAATTCAAAACTCAACCTTAGAGTTTATTTGAAATCAGTTCTAATATTATGTATATCCCACATACATATATATTTATTTCCTTTACACAGCAAATTATATCTTAAATTTTAAACCACCTTTGGTTTTAATTCAAAACAGATTTCTTTAGAATTTTCAGACAACTCTTGTTTGAAAGAAGACCCTTTCATTCAAATAATACTATTTATTATTTCTTTTAGCACTTTGAAACACATTCCAAATTTTCTGGACTTAGATTTAAAACTTCACCATTTAAACCCTTTTTCAATTTCAATTTATAAGTCATACTCACCGAAATGTTTACTTCCTTAAACATTTTATTTTTTCTTAAACTTTAACAAACGTTTCATCATTTTAGGATAATAACCAAGGTTATTACAACTGGAAACCAATTCACTATTATCTTATTCTGAAAATTCTTCTCCAAATTCAAGATTTTAATTTCAGTTTGAAACCATTTCAAACTTATCTTCATTCAGTTTCAGTTTAATTGTATTCCTATTACCTCTTAATTCTTCTTATTATTTTTATTTCCAATAATCAACAACCAATTACTTTAATAATTAGAAAAACTATTGATTTATATCAAAATATAAACTTATATAAAAACTAATTTTAAAACCATTTAAAAATCTTTATATAAGAAAATAACAAATACGCCCTCATATATATTACACTCAACTCGTCTTAAGGTACCACTGACCCTATCCTTAATGAGTAAACCCACTAGAGCCAAGGTTCTTGCTTAACCTTCAGCCCTGATACCAAATGTAACGACATGGAATTTTCGATCCCGAAAATTCCAAATAGTTAGGAAAAGAAGAAAAGATATAGAAGGAAAGGAAGAAACAGAAACACCAAAAATTCAAATTCTCACATTCGCAGCGGATCAAAATATAATATCGAATAATAGCAGTTATACAAAGGAAATCTATACTTGTCAAATTACAATTTAATACATCAGAGTTACAACATATACACAAACACTGGACAGATACAATCAACATGTCCCAGACAAACTATAATATATCACAGCGGAATACACTCTATACGTTCCTTCCATCCAGCTCGCCTCCTGAGCTCCAGAACGTCCTCACCTGGAAATCTATAATACTCGGTCTGACCCGAGCATTACATCAAAGCAACACCCTGGTCATGCTGGAAACCAGCATAAGTAAACCCATATAATATGAAATACCATGCTATATAACTTAAGTGAATTACCAGGGTAACTCGTACTTTTCTACGAGTTCTCAAAGTCCATCACTTATTACAAATAATATCCAAGAACTATCACTCAGTTAAGGCCAAGATACTTAATTTATTCCAATTCCAGCCTGTTGGGCTCTAAACTCAAATTTATAAAGAATCGAAGTGGTTTCGGGTATATGTCGATACCCGACCCCGGTCTCTTCAAATCCAATGTCATTTCTAATCCAAAATGTTAGGATTTTAAACAATACAATTTATTCAGAATATCACACAACAGTACATCTTAGACAGGTAAACCACAATTATCACCGTTCAACTAAAGCACTTCATATCACAGATCATTACCATTTGTCAGACTTGAGGTATTAATCAATCCAAAACATTTCATTCAATTCATCATTCCAAAGCAACATTAATTAGATGTTCCATCTCTAGTTAACTTAATTCAATTTCTAATTAAACTAATTACTAACTTTAATTACTTATATTATTTTAAATCCAAACTAATTAATTAATCACCTTTAATTACTTTTTCCCAATTAATCATCCTTGGTTAATTTTTCTCTATTACATTAAGTAATTAGCCTTTCATTAATCACATAAATTAATTTATTCTTAGTTAAGTACTTAATTACTTAATAATAAATTAGTTGTACTTAACTAATTATTTAATATTAACCTGTTAATTAACCTTAATTACATTGATTAATTAACCTTATTTAGTTACCTTGATTAATTAACCTTAATTAATTACCTTGACTAATTAACCTTAATTAATCATTAATTAATTATCCCTTAGCTATTTATTATTTACTCTTTAGTTTATTAATTAATTAATAAATCCTAATCACCCAACCTTGATTAATTTTAAGAAAATTCATTTATCTTAATAACTTCCTTAATCATCCGAATTAATAAACTTTGGAATTAATTTCATTAACCTGCAAATGAACCAAAAGTCCTTAAATTTAATTAATGATAAACATTTCATCTTTAATTTCTACTTAATTACATTGTAAATCATGCTTTAAATAAACTTAAAATTTAACTAAATCTAGGTTAAGATAACCTACATATCTAGACTTAACCAAGCTTTTAAAGTAACAATTATAATTTGAAGAAATAGTTTTAAGAAATTAATTCTAAAGCTTGATTTCGTTGAACTTAAAAAACTGTTAACATGCTAACATTAACCCGAGGCAAACCAGAGTATATTCGAACAAATACCCGAGTTTATCTTCCCCTTCTCCGAGCTTCCTCCTTCTTTTCTTTTTTCTTTAAAAACTGTTATAGGATTGTCAACATACCTATGAAATCCCGAAATCAATCTCGAGCAAAACCACTATTTTTTCGAGTTTCGCCCGAGCACCACTCAACTTCCTTTCAACAAACAGAACCGATACACAGACACACCTGCACCTACACCGATCAACGGCATCGACCCAGCCTCCAAGATCACCTCCAACATGTCGCCTACGGACTTCCCTCTCAATATCGATCACCAAATCTTTAGCAAAGTCTTAGAAACGAAATCGAGCAATTCTGGAACAACATGAACATAACCAATCGACCCAGAACCTCCTCAACCCAACTCCTCCGACCATCAGAAACTAAAATACTCTACTTATAGGTTCGCTGAAGTCCACTTCATTTTCCCCCATGACCGATGAACTCCGCTACTACGACGGTGACGCGGCAACCAATTTCGCAACCGCGACCCAAAACCGGTCTTAAACCCTACTCCGTCGAAATGTCGCCATCACGGTGAACTGAAAATTCATTTAACATTTTTGCCAAGCTCCACAACTCCTCCACTACCATCAACCATGATTCCGACCACCTAGATTTCTTCGATCACCAGAAAATGCCCAGAAGATAAATCATGTTCAACGTAATATCACACATTTTACAAACTTAAGATCCATGATTCTTTTTCCAAAAATCATGGTTTTCGAAAACACACCCGATTTTAATCATGAATCCACAAATTGTTCAAAGCGAAATTTTGATATATTTAAGTTTTTACTATTCTTCTTCCCTTATGTTAAAACTGTTTTTAAATATTATCTAGATCTATATTTTTTTCCATGTATCCAGTCATTACAAACGAGTTTAATTTATACATCTAAGCCTAAAAGTAATCAGAAAAAGAGATTTTGATTTTGGATCAATTTTTAAACCCTATAAAGCTAATACAGAGTTATTTTTATTTGTAAACAGATATGCACATCATAAAACCACATATATACACATAAATTTATACCGGACAACATGCAAATGTTTTTCATAATTTATGCCAAATAATTACTGCATGCACGCTATTCTAAACAGATTGAAAGCTATGTTTACTCACCTGTGAAAATATGGATAGAGAACAGATTTTCAACTTAATATGAAACTTGTATTTTTGATTTGAGCTGATCCATATTCGTTGAATTTGATCTATTCTTCGATGATCTTGAATTTGAATATGAATTTGATTAGAAGTTGAGTTGATCCTTGCTTGTTGATTTGCTTAGTGAGTTGCTCCTTGAATCAGGTTGAGGTTTGAGATAGTTGTAATTTTCTGGTTGTATATTTTTTTGGTTTTTAGTTGTTTATAGGCTTTGGTTTATTTTTTTCTTTTGGTTATGAAAATGAAGTTAGAAAAGAAAATGAGAGAGTAGAGTATAGTGTATTTGTAGCTTTAATTATGATTTTTATAAAAATAAAAGAAAATAAATGAAATTGTGACACTTGTTTACTTAACTTACAATTGCCCTTAACATGATATGATTAATTCACACTTGTAATTACAAATCATCTTTAGCTTACATTTGTTATTTTACATGCTATATATATTTACAAATGTTAAAAACTTATTTTTAAATATCTTTTACGTTTTATGTATTTATATTAATATGTATGATCTTTATATATAATACTTTTTTATATACAAATTATGTATATTTTAAAGTATCATCCTTTAATAAATCCTCTTTACTTATATTCATGTAACTTTGAAGAAAATAAAAAATATGAAACCTAATTATATACTAATTACTAACTAAATATCTATACATACTAGTTGTAAATTTATTTTCAAGATATTGCTTTAAATTTTTAAATCCAAGTTTTTCCATAAATGTATGCATAATAATAAAATAGTTATTCATATTGAATTTTGCTTAGAAATGGTAAGTTTTGCATATATCCATTTACAAATTGATTATGGTTTCAAATCCAGTTTATACATCCAGATATTAATCAGAATTTATTTGTTCAACTGAATAAAACCAGTTAATTATCCAATTATCAGATACAAAAAAATCCGGGTAATCACATGATCAGTCAATAACGATCGGTAAATAAGGATAGGCCATCCTCAAACCATCACCCTATGATATGCGATTACTACGGTGGGTCGACAAGAATGACCAATAAATAATGATCAGCTTTCCTCAAGTCTTTATTTTGGGGTATGCGGTCGCTATGATGGATCGTTCTAGAACGTTCGGTCAAAACGATCGGCCATTTCGACACCTTCACCTTTTGATGAACGATAGTTTTTGTAGGATGCCCTCTTGATATTATTGATGCCTTGAATGTTTCGAGCAAATTAGTCTTGTGGACTTTGAGATATTGATCGATCTCCGATGACTTGAGTTGTTTCATTGATCGTTCCCGGTCGGTCCATACAAATCCTTGCTTCATCCAAGTCCATTCAACTATCATCTATAGTTCTAACTCTAATCGATTTCCCATTCATCCATTTGAGCCAAATCCATGATATCCCAGCTTTGATAATTGTGAAGCTTATTGGGTTAAATCTGCCTGTGCACTGCCTTACCAAAAGGCGGGTTAACACTTGCCCCCCAAAACATGCTTTGTAATAGGCAGGCATGTTTTGAACCACCATTAAATTCAAAATTCGAAGTCCATAATCCATTAATTTCCATATTATCCAATCCAGAATCCAATCTGATTCCTTGATCTCTCCGCGTCATTGGCAAAATCCATGACTGCTCTAAGTCGATATCCAATTCCAAATCCATTCCAGATTCATTAACCAAATTCACGATCCCTTTAGATCGTTTTATCCAATCCGGGACCACTCTAGGTCCATACAAAAATCCACAGACCTCTTCGGGTTGTTTTACCCAAATCCGGGACCGCTTTGGGTCCATGTCTAATTCATACACCTCTCCGGGTCATTTTATCCAAATCCGGGACCGCTCCAGGTCCGTATCCAAAATCATACACCTCTATGGGTCGTTTTAACCAAATGCTTGATCTCGTCGGATCCTTGCCGAGCACAATCCGTACTCAACAACCTGAGTAGGTCGATCCAGTCGCCCTTCGGCGAAGCGGCCTACCCCTTGCCAGGCATAGTCCATACCCAACAGTCTATAAGGTTCTATTATTTGGCCTTGAATCTTCGGTCGAGGACTTAATTCGTGGAGTATCGTACTCTGGCCTCGATCCCCAATCGAGACTTATCATGTAAGGGTCCATCCTGTCACTCTTTAGCGAAGGGACTCGTGATTCATGGTTATTGACATGTCTCTTCGATCGGGGCCATAACCATGTCCTATGTTATTTATTACATTAATCCAGATTTAAGCATTCCAAAGTCCATTTTTAAAATATATAATAAGAGTTTGTACAATCAAAAAAAAATAACCATAGTATCAGAAAAACCAGAGTTCATAGTAAACAGAAAAAAACAAAATTTCACAAACCCAAGCACTACGGTTCATCCTCATCTTAGAGCATGCCTAGAGACCGTCCTCGATCGCGTACATGTGTAAGCGACTTAGCCGTATTACTGCGGGGTTTATTACTTATTCCATTCTAGAAATCCAATCAATTGATGATAAGTTGGCGATGATGCCTTGATCCAGTGTCATTTTCATTCGAGATGGACGGTGGTTTCTCCTATTCCGCCGCCATAGCCTGAGTCCTTATATATTGTTGTAACTAACCATTCCTCACATGTTCCTCAATGATATCCTTCAAATACCTATAGTCATTTTTATAGTGCCCATCCAGCTCATGGAATAGGCAATGCTTTCTAGATGCCCACTCATGTTTGATAGGTTCCCTCCTTATCGGCCTTCGATATCGAAGGCGTCCTTGAGTATCCAAATAAATCTTTTCCAAAGATTCGGTCAAATCTGTATAAGAAGAGAATGTCGGTTCTCTTCGTTTCCTTTTCGACATATTAATGCCATCATCCATTTTCCATTTGCCTTTATCATTCTTATTTACATCTCTTGACGATCCTCCATTTTGTATAGCATTCACCTCCGGTTTGTTTGTTCATGCGCCTTCCTACCATAGGAATCTTTCTGCTTCATGATAAAACTCCTCGAGATCCATAGGTGGATCCGACGCCAGTGAATCATTGAACTCCATGCCATTAGTAATTCCAAATATAACTATCATCAAAACCGTGGATGGATCTGGATGATCCACCGATGTCATCGTAGCATTAAACCGTGTTAGAATACTCCTCAAGGACTCCCAGCCCTCTGTTTTAGCGTTGCCAAACTCAACACATTTTTAGGTCTCTAGATGTGATCCCTAAACTACCTCATAAACCCTTCTATCAATTCCGTCCATGTGCTGATAAAGCCGCTTTCTAATTGTCTGAACCATAGTGCAGCTACATTCGTCAAGTACAAGAGGAAGCACCGTGCCATGACTTCCTCTGATGCCCTCAATACTTACATATGTCTCATGTATCCTGTCAAATGCATATCTGGATCTATTTTTCCATCATATGTCTCGAGAGTTAGTAGTTTGAATTTCAGTGGATTCCTAGCTTGTTTGATACTAGGAGTGAAGGGGTTGCTATTCACATCTTCCAGGTCCCTATTTACCAATCCTCCTCTCATATCCTGTTTGATCATTTCCGCCAACCTGTCGTTGTCATCCAGTGGCGATCTTCGATCATTTTCTCCAAACTACCCCCAAGTCCATGAGGGAATCCTGAAATCTTCTCTTCTAGAGAGCATTCACATTTCGATCAATGCCAAACTACACAGCACTGCCCGGTATCCCGCTAGGATTTAGCTAACATGACCCTGGGGCATGTCCCCAATTGTGGATCAATCTGCACCGATCATTCTAGAACGATCGCTAAAGTACCACCGATTGTTCTTGGTTGGTCCGAATGATCGGTTAAAGTACCACTGATCGTTCCTGGTTGGTTGGGGACTGCTTTCAGTGGTTCCACACCATCTGTCATCCCATTTGCTTCATATCCTTGGTTTCGATTTTGGATTTCCTCTGCTCCTGCTGCTCCACCTCCATGATACATATTTTCCGCTACTCCATTTCCTTGGTTTTGCACTTTAGCCTGTCAAATTTGTTGGAGTAAGTTCTACATCATTTCCTCATGTCTCTGTAGCATCCTTTCCTGCATAACATCCATCATTGTTTCCATCTCATCCCTAGTAAGGAAGATTGAGGTTTGATTAGCTCCTGAGGAAGCTTCCTGAATCCCTTCATGAAGGCTCCTATCTGTTCTCTGTCTCCTTGTTGATGGCCTAGCCATTGCTTCCTAGATCAAAGTATCAAAGCTTCTACATCTGAGCTCTGGCTTCCAAATTCGTGGGTGCAAGTGCCAAAATTGATCACAAACACCCAGGTGTACATGAAAGCGCCAAATTCCCAAAATGATATCCTAATGGAAAGACAAGCATGCAGATCATAGAATCAATAGTAGAAAAAATAAAGGAACACACAAGTTTTATAGCGGTTCGACAAACTCCGGCCTACGCCCACTCCAATAATTTTTATTAGTTTATACTATTGATTACATTTACAAATCCATGAAATTCAAGAGTAAAATTGACAAAGTATAGCCTAGGTACAAGATGAAGAGAAGCAGAATGTGACGGCCCTGATTCCAGCGCTCGAAAATTGACATCCATACTTCACCCGTATTGGAATGCCGTGGAAAATCTGATTCGTCGGAGCTTATAACAATATTAGGTGATAACAACACAATGGAAACAGAAGAATAATTTTATTGATACAAAATAATTGATACAACATGATACAATATGACGTGATCAATATTATCAGAGATAGATACAACAAAGCAGCAGAAGACAACAACAACAGCAGCGGAAAGATAACATCTTCATTTCCAAAGCTCCAAACCAAATAGCTTTAACCACCATCATGCTGAAATTGTAGCAAACTCGATGCATCCCCAAACCAAGACTGAAGGCTATCGAATCTACATCTATTATCTGACTATCTGAAAACCTAATTCTTGGCTGCTTGTGTGGAAATTATAGGCACCCAGTGTTTAGAAAGAGAACAATAAACTTCAGTTCACTCATGGGACTGGTGTGAGCAAACAAAAACAGCTGTTTTGAACAAAAGAAATAAAAAGAAATTAGCTATTCTTTTTGGAAAATGAAACTATCATATGGCCTCCCGGCACACACACAATGCAATCACACACTTGGGGGAGATTTCTTCTTATGATAGTCAAACATGCTTGATACGCGAAAATTCTTTTGATATTATTATTATTAGTGCATAGCGTAGAAAACATTTCGAAAGTATAATATTAATCTTAGCCAGCATAGGTACCATTATATTATGCCTGCTATAGCTACCATTTAAGAATGACAGGTTATACAACTGCAATCGTAAAGGGCTCATATTGGATGATTGAATTTCCAACAAATGGCCAAGGCTAAGGAACTTCCTTTCCGAATGGGTACGCCCCTGGAGGGACTCCCTGAGAGCCTAATCGGCTCTCTGCCAGCATAAGACCGGGTTATCTTTGTAACTAGGTAACTAACTATCATGAGTATGCCATCCCCCGGTCGTAACCAACCTTTATCGGAGCCCTCACCAACAAATTTTCCAACAACCACATAAGTTATATATTTGGGCTCCATACCATGATACCACATTTTATCCAAAAGGAAATGCACATACCCTAAGGGGCGCGACCCTCGTAACCTTGCTGCATCCTTCCTTTTTTGACCACTTTCGGGGTGTGAGGATCGACGAAGTCTCATCCCACAAAGCTACGCTTTTCACAAAATCCATGCTTCGATCAACAAATGATTAGCACTTAGCATGCCACATTACCAAATCGGGAATATATCATTAGTAAATATCAACTACATAACCTCTGAGCTCGTATGTCTCAGAGAAGGGTGTCAAGCTAAGAGAATAAATTCTCTGCCACCAAACAGAAATGTACTTAATATAAACCAGTTTTACATCTCAAAGTGTAACCTCAAACATACATCCATACAGGTCCATCTTGGGTCTGAATGCAACCGAAGGCACTTCAAAGAAGCCCTTGCAAATCCTGGTATCCACAATCCCGATCAAACTCCCCATCACATATAGAGATCTCTATACCGGAGCAACTCAGTGCAGAGACATTCGACAGGTAATCCTTTCGTTCTCGAAAATACCTGGTCTTCAACCACCGTCTTCAATTGCTATCCATTTCGTCGTATCATTATTCAGAATGGGTTTTATGACATAGAGGCCTCCCCTGGCTAATCCCAATAATGAGCGCTTATTTTAAAAAGCAAATGGATATATTGGGATCTTGTTAAGTCACACTTTTAGCCCAAAACCTTTCCTTTTGAATTGTTTAAAAAAATCTTTTAAACAAAAGATACACCTTTAAGATCCTCTTCAATTTGATTCAAGATTTATCAAATCATTACCAAAGATTCATTCATAGCTTTCAAAACTATTTCCATTTAAAATTTGATTTACCCATAACTTGAAATTCTTTCAACATAAATGGAAATCCTTTCTTTATATGAAAGCTATTATTATTTGAAAGAAATATCTTTTGTTTCGGGAAAATCTGATTAAATTTGCTCAAATTATAGCCTATCAAAGTATAAATTGGAAAATTTGCGAACTGTCGTATTCTCGACAAGTTCTATTTGAATTACTTTCAAATTCTCAAAATAGTTCATTTAAAATACTTCAAAAATCGTTTAAAATCCATATATATAAATTTTATAACCTGTATAACCCTTTTTAAACCATATTATTATTTTAATTTCAAATAATAAACCATATTATATTCAAAATAATTTCTAATTCCAAAATTCCCTTTTCGAAAGTTTTCCATATTTAACCCAAATCACTTCCAAACCATTTTGGATTCAAAATTCAACTTTGACAACCATTTTGAATAAAATAATATTAAATTCAAATACCCGTGTCTTAACCAATTTCCCCTGAAATCCATATTTGTGTGTGTGTTGTGTGTAGTCCAGGGATTTTACAGGCAATAGTAAACAACCATCATAAATCCAAGCACAACAATATCAATAAGCAGTATAAATTCTATGACTCTTATCTTTCATTCACAGATAAACGAGTAAATTCATCACAGAATAATGAATCACAGTTCACAACTCAATCCAAAACAATCATACCACAGAACATGACACATCAGATATATCAAAACAATTCAAGGCATTCAATATAATCCAATCATCCATAAGCCAGATTAATTAATCACCTAATTATAATTAATTTAAAGCAGATTAATTAATTACTAATCCTGGTTAATTAGCATTAATTAATTACAAACCACTTATTATTTATGAAATTAATTAATCAACCTTAATTACCCATCTTAATTAATTATACTTAATTAATTAATTTCCCCGAATTAATCACATAATTATATTAACAAGTTATCCCTTAACTAATTATAATTTAATTAATTATCATTTAATTAATTATCCTTAATTAATTAATTTTCCCTTAATCAATCACATAATTTAATTAACCTCGAGTTAATTACATAAATTAATTAATCCTTAATTAATAACATTAACTAATCATCCTTTAATTAATTATCCTTTAATTATTAAGTAATTAATCCTTAATTATCCTTTAATTAATTAATCTTCAGTTACAAATTATCTTTTAGTTACTTACATTAATTAATCACTAATTAATTAACTAAGTATCCTTTACTCACATTAATTAATCCTCAATTAATTAATTACCCTTTGATTAATTACATTAATCAATTACTTTATAATTAATGATCCTTAAATTAATCACTTAATTATTTACAAAATGTACTTATCCTTTATTTATTTTCATTAAGTAATTAACCTTTAAATAATTATCCCATAATTAATTAAGATAAACCATTTATCTTAATCAATTACTTCATTACATTATCAAATTATATTTGAAAGCACTCAGGGATTTAAATCAAATAATTAACCTAATATAAAATTATTTTAAATCTAAACAAATTTAAAAACATTATACTTTAAAATTCAACCTTTGAAATTTTTCTTAAAAAACTTGTTCCATGTTTATATTTTTGGAAACTTGTTAAATAATTTATTATTAGCAAATGAATTAAAGAATTTTATTTCATCATTTAAATAGCTTAAGAATTAGTTTAAAACAATAGGTATAAATGAAATACCTTAAACCTAATAAATTTAAAACAATTTATTTTAAACCTTTAGCTAATTCCAAATTTAAAATAAAACATCTACCATTTAAAGGAAAAAAATTTAAGAAGATAATTCAAAGCTTGATCAATTTAAAATTTAAAAACCTGATTTATTTGAAAATTTTAAACCTGTTACTACATATACCAGAGATAACTCGAAGCCCTCGAGTCTTCTTTCCCTTTTTTTCTCTGACTAACATTTTAAACTATTGAAACATGAAAACATTCGTGAGCAAATACTCGAGCCAAATACCCAAATTCCCGAGTACTACTTCAGGACACCTTCTTCTTCTCAAAACCCCAATCTACTGACAACCACAGACACGATGTGCACATGCACACCTGAACAAGGCAACTCGGTTCAACGCTCTGATTGCCAGCAAGTCGCCGACCCTTCCTTCCATCGTCACGAATGCCCAGATCCTCGAAACATCCACAAAATAAAATTCAAGTGTGTTGAACAAACTGGAACCCAAACTCGACCAACTGGAAAGGCCTCGTGCCGCCGCCAACGTCCATCTGAAACCTCACGATCACGTTCAGGCCACCTCCGCAGCCTCACGCTTCTATCCCCACCACTCCGGTCAAGTCCGATTCACCGACGATGATACACGAGCCTAGAAAACACCATGACCAAAACTACTATTAAAACCCTAAATCATCGTCAACCACCCACCTCGATGATCTGAAAATCCAGCAACCATTTTTGCAGTGACCTCCATACTTCCAGCTACCTCCAGCTCCAAACACGTCAACCAACTCCTCGCCAATCGCCAGAATTTGACCAAAATAGTATTTCCCGTTCAACTCGCAAATTCCACCTCAAATCAAAACTAAAATCTTGAAACTATTTTTTAAAATCATAGTTTTCGATTACAAAACAGATTATATAAATGAATCAATAAATCATCTAAGTCGAATTTGGTCATACTTTTGAGTTTTACTGTAATTCTTCCTTCATGGTCAATACTACTTATTAACCATGCTTAAAAGTATTTTTAAAACTAAGATATGGTAATTTAATCACTTTTTATTTACATCTCAAATCCTAAAAAGAATCAGTGGAAGAGATTTTTAAATTTAGAATAGGTTTTTAAAACTTGTAATCTAACAGAGGCAAGTTTGCCTGAAGCAGACATGCACACCATATTCTCAAATATACAGGCATATTTTAAATCCATACAAAGCATTATTCTCATCAATCATCCCAAGCATAAGTGAATGAGAGGGATTAGTTTTTTTAACAGTGAAGTTTACTTACCTTTATGAAGAACAGAGAGCCTGAATTGATTTGGAAATCTGGAAGTTGTATTTGATCTTGAAAACTGAGGATGCTTTTGGAAACTGATTTTGCTTTGAAAATGAGTTGAACTTGATTAAGTTTGAGTTAAATCTTTTCTTTGATTTCCACAGGCTTCAGTTTGTTTTGAGGTTGAAGATTAGTGAACTTTTTGTTTAGTTGTTGATCTGAGATGATCTTGAATTTGATCAAGTTTTACAATATGAAGAGATTGTTTGATTTAATTTTAATTTTCTGGTTTGCTTTTGTTTTTGGTTTCCAGGTTTTAGCTTTTGAAATAAATTTGAAGATGGAAGAAGAAATAAAATGTAGGAGTATAGTTGTATTTATAAACTTGTTTACATTTTATTTATTATTTTGAAAAATAAAGAAACAAAAGGCACTTGTAATTCATGTTGAAACACTTGTTCATGCATGTTATATGAAACTTACAAATGTTTAAACATGTATTTAAAATTCTACAAATGTCAATTTGCATGCCTTAAATGTTTAAATATGTTTATATAATTTATATATTATATTTTTTAAATGTTTTCATATATACAAATTATACTATTTACTCTTTAGTTATAAATATATATATAATATAGTTTCATATATTTATTGGTACATGTATTATGTTTATATAATTTTACCCATTATGTTCTTATATTTATAAATATACAACTACTATTATCTCATGTTAAATTTTAAAAGGAAGTATATTAAATCTTATTAAGGCTTTTTATTTATCCTTGTCTTTTATATTTTTTCAATTTTTTAGATAAATACATTATATTAGAATTTAACTTTAAATTTCTTTTGAAAATTATTGTATTTAAATTAAAAATATAACTTCCAAATTACATATGTATATATATACACATATTATAATTACAAAACAAAAAATTTTAATTTTATAAAATATAGAATTTTAAATCCAATTTATTTTTGAGATATTTATTTTTAAGTTTTAAATCCAAATTCTATTTATAATCAATTTATATGCATATATATAAATAAACAAATATATATCTTGTTTAATTTGGAAAAATTCAAATTTATTTCATAATTTAATCCCAAATTTTTTATTAATTACTAATTAAAATTTGACTTAAAAACGGGATCGTTACATAGAAAGAAGATCCTTCTTTCTAATGCTATGCTTGTTGTATTTATAGGGAAAGACCGGGGGATATTTCGCTAAGGTTTCGGCAGAAAGCTTTCTAGGTCCATAGGGACCCATCATAACTATCGATATGTTTAATTTGACATTTAATAACGATCGCCAACATATCACCGATCATTTTTCCTTCATCCAATCCAAGGCCGATCATTTCTAGGGGGTTCTTCATGCCTCTTGAAGTTGCTTATGAAGTATGGAATCATTCTAACTTATAGTCTATGAGATATGGGTTGATCTTGGTTGAAATTAGATGATTCATTGAACTATATTGATCGCTATGATGGATCGATATGAACGATTAGTCAATAATGATCGGTCAATAAGGATCGGCCATCCTCAAACCATCACTCCATGATATGCGATTACTGCGATGGATCGACAAGAACGATCGATCAATAATGATCGGCCATCCTCAAGTATTTACTTCATTATACGCGGTTGCTATGATGGATTGTTCTTGAATGTTCAGTCAAAACGATCGGCCATCCCAATACCTTCGCATTTTGATTATCAATCATTTTTGTAGGATCCCCTCTTGATTTTATTATTGTGCTAAAAGTTTCAAGTGAATTGGTCTTATGGACTATGAAATATCAATTGATCTCTGATGACTTAAGCTATTTCATGGATCATTCTTGGTCGGTCCATACAAATCCTTGCTTCATCTGAGTCCATTCAACCATTGTCTATCACTTTAACTGTAATTGATTTCCCATCCATCCATTTGAACCAAATCCATGATATCCCTGCTTTGATAATTATGAAACTTATTGAGTTAAATCCACCTGTGTACCACCTTGCCAAAAGGCGGGTTAACAATATTAGTTTATGTTGATGATTTTATAATTACTAGAGGCAATGAATTAGAAAACAACAAAGTAATATAGTATCTAAATCAAGAATTCTTTATCAAAGATCTAGGTGAGCTTAGCTATTTCCTAGACATAGAAGTGAAGAGAAAATGAAAATCAGAGATGATATTGTGCCAAAATAAATATATCTCAGAAATTCTTATCAAAAGCAAGATGGATCAAGCCAACTCACAAGCTACACTAATGATAAGTAATCTACATTTATCCAAGCATAAGGGAGAATCCATATCAAATGATAAGTAGTATAGAAGTATAGTGGGAGCACTACATTACATAACCATAACAAGGCCTGAGATAGCATGTAGTGTCAACAAAGTACGTTAATTCATGCAACAACCAGTAGATGAGCATTGGAAATTAGTAAAAAGAATACTCAGGTATCTAAAAGGTACAACAGGTGAAGGATTATGTTTAAAAGCATGTAGTAATCTAAACATTCAAGGATTCACTGACGCAAATTGGGCCAGCAATCAAGATGACCGACGTTCAACTACTGGCTCCTGTATACCTAGGGGAAAAAAAAATCTTATTTCATGCTGCTTAAGAAAATAGTCTACTATTTCACGATTAAGTACATAAGCAGAATATAGAAGTGTCGCGTGTGCGACTGCAGAAATCATGTGGGGGTAGAACCCTACTATATGAGCTAGGGTTTCAGATTAATTAAAAGCCTATGATCTAGTTTGATAATCTAAGTGCAATTTTATTTTCAGCCGACCCAATTCTGCACTCACGAACAAAGCACATGGAGATAGATTCGATTTTGTTCGTTAGCGTGTTATGAATGGAAAACTAAACGTAAATCACTTACCATGTACATACCATAGAGCAAATCTTCCCACAAAACCATTATCTCGAAGAAATTTTAAAAGATTAAAGCAGGAATTACAAATTGAAGAAGGCACTGATAAAGGAAAGAAGAACGAAAACTATAATTTCGTTTGAGGGGGAGAATTAGACAAATGAAGTAACCGTAACCAGCCTAAGACCTGATCAATGTAATGAATAGGTCAAAATATATCAAGGGTGGAAATGTAATTTCTCAAAGTACGGAGTGGGCCAATATACCCTACATATATATGTATAAATGTAATTTGTATTAATAGTTCAAAAATAATAAAATTATAACTTTTTAGAAATTGCTTTATCATTTATCAAGTCCTTCTCACTTCCTAATAATTCGATCATATATATGTCAATAATAATAATCATATCTACTGGGACACAAAATGGTGATATAAATGATGACACAGGTATCTCAATCATTGGACTGTCTCCTCATTTCAACCCATGTGTAAACATAACGAGATTCAACGGTCCAGGTCTATTTATCACCAACTATGTTTAATTTTATGTTCAAAGACTTGGTTGTATGCGCACACACACACATGTATGTACATAAACACACATGCATGCACATGTATGTATGTGTGGGGACTACACACACAAATACATATACATACATACAGTGGCAGTGCTAGCCTTTAGGCTCAGCTAGGATGACATTGAAAGAGGATCTATGAATCTCTAATTCTCTTTTATTGACAAATGAAAATGGACTTTAGCAATCTCAGTTTCATTCAGATAGAACCCAATCAAAATTTCACCTAGGACCTAGTAATAGAATTTCATTTTCTATAACAGTTTTTAAGCTTTCACTTAGGGCATCGGCCCTAACTTTCCAATACTAAGCTCCGTGCCTACATGTATACATACATACATGTATGTATATATTTATATATGTGTATCTATGTAAGTATATCTGTTGTAAGTATGTATATGGACACATACACGAACTTGATGGAAGTGATGATAAAAATACCAATGGTCACTTATTCTATTTCTTTGAAATATTAAACCTCTTCGAAAGTTAACTATCTATGTCATAAGAGTAAATTACATATTGCTAAGTACGCATAGTGGATATATAGGTATAAATATACTTTAGAACATTTTAAAGCTATCTCAAGGAGCATGTAAAAGCAAAATGTTAAGGTAATTAGTCTTTTGGCTTTTTTGGTGGACCATACATGTAAATTAACATTCTTGTCAAATTTGTATTCATTTTTTTAATCAAAGTAATATTAGATGGATATTACACACGAATGAAGTTCAAAGTATATGCCTAAATATTTTAGAGGTGTACATTAAAAATAAATAAATAAGCTTAAGCTACTACCATTAGAGAAAAAAATCAAAACTAACGATCAAAATAATTGAATCAATGAATTATTATTGAAATAAACATAAAGAAACAAGGATCGATCTAATATATTTTGTAAGCAGTGCCAGCAACTCAACTAAGATTGAAGCATGACCAAAATAGTGAGAACGATTTGGGCAATACCTGAATTATGTCCATTTTTATACGTTTGAAACTAAAATATGTCCCAGAATACCAATTAACTTATAATAGTTCAGATTTTATGGCCCCTTCTTTGTCCATATGAATGATATAATTGTACTAATATATCTGACCCAACAACGAATAAACAATGTTGACTTCGTACTTTCCCCCACTTACCCACTAAGAGAATTGCCAACGGTAGGGGTCGGCCACCCGTGCCATGTTGGCTAAAATGTTATGAGTGACCCCACGTTGGTCCAACAGTAGAAAAAAGACCAAGTTATCCGATACTTATAATTCCGGATAACAACGTAGCAAATTACATGTCCCTACGTGGCAATTTGCATAGGATTAGAAACCAAATCTTGACCGCTAGTGTATCCAAACTAGTATCACTACAATAAAGGCTGCCTATAGCGGTAGCCTTTTACGTCGGTTGGCGACGACTAAAATAAACGGTCATCGCTAACCGTTGCAAGCTACGAATATACGGGTCAAACCCGCGAAAGAGAAATCATTTTCCCTTTCTCACTAAATCTGCTAAACCTAAAATCACGAAACAATTATGTTCCCCCTAGTAACCGCCGCCAACCGCCTCCAGTCACCTTGATGATCTAAACCCTCCAAAGCTTGCTGAATCTTCTTCCTCTCCAATTTCAGCTTAATCTACGTATGATTAAAACCATAATTTCGAAATTGGTTTATTATGGGTTAGAAATTTTTGATTATTCCATATTAGATGATGATAATAATGTATTAGTTGATTTAGGAAATAATTAAAACCCTAATTTCGAAAATTAGTTGTTTATGGGTTTGAAATTGATGATTATTGTGTATTAGTTGATGATAATAGTGTATTAGTTGATTTGGGGATGTTAATTAGTGGTTTAATTGTTTAATTTGTAATTAAAAATCGAAGTTGATTGAAAGTTCAACATTTAGTGTATAATTATTGATTAATATGCTTATTGATAAGTTTACATGAATGTTTGTTATAGTTTAGGACAATATTTGGTATAGTTTACGTGAAAATTAGTTATAATTATTGATTAATATGCTGCTAGATTGGTACGGTTAAACATAAGTAATATTTTTTAATCAATTTATATGTGTTAATTATAAGTGTTAGTGTTTAGTATAAAATAAATTTATTTTAATTTATTATAAGTGCAAACTTCAAATTTTAGTTTATAAAATAGGTAAATTAAAATTTTATATTGTTAACAAAATTGTAAAATATGTTTTAAAATTTAAATTTGGTTAATAAAATATTTAAATAGTTGAATGAATTTTAAAATTAAGAAATGAAGAGAACTCAAATAATAAATTTTAATTTGAAATAATAATAAAACTGAAACAAATATACTGTTAAAATCGACGCAAGCCTTTTGCGTCGATCGGCGATGGCTAGAATAAACGGCCAATGCTAGCCGTCGCTAGTGACGTAGATCTGTGTACACAGATCAAAAACCCGTGAACCTGAAAACTTTTCATTTTTTCGCACCAAGAAGTAAGGTTGATTTAAAATCCAAAAAATAGTGTATAATTATCGATTAATACGCTTATTGATAAGTTTACGCGAATGTTTAGTATAGTTTAAAATAATATTTGTTATAATTTGCGCAAAAATTAGTGTATAATTATTGATAATTCTACGAAGACTGATAATTCGGAATATATATATCGCTTGTTGTAAAGTGTATATTCTGAGTTTTCGCTTTTATTAATAATGATGACTATGTTATGAGCTATGTATTATTCTGTTTTGTTAATTCTATATATGTATTCAGGAGATCTTGTTTCATTTATGATGTTTTAGTGGAAGTTTTATGTGATGATTGATCAAACATGTTTTTTAATTACAAATTGATATGTTTTTTCATTATATGAAATGATATGTTTGTCGTAGTTATATATGTCTTACAAGAGACATTCTAGTGGATCTCGGCCTTCTCCTGGCGTGATGCAAACGGCACGATGCCGGATTTACAGCCAATAGCAATGGTTGTTCCTTGGAGTGCAGGGTATGTCTTAAATTTATTGCATGTATATTATTTAAAATTTGTTAAATGGTTACATCAAAATTTATAAAGGGGTTTCTAGGTGTAGCCTTTGGACTACATTCTTCAAGTCTCCAAGAAGGCATCCAAGAGTCGCACATCATGATGTTAGGCTCATTGCGACGACTTCCCATAACATGTTATGAACGATATATGGGCCGACTTGATTATAAGTATAACTTTATAATTCATTTGAAAGTTAATATAATGCATATAATTCAAATTAATTTCAATATGCAGGCAATGGTCTGTGTTGATCCGAAAGATATGGATATTTTTAGAAATCACTGGAACAAAAGGATGTGGAAAAATTATAAGGACATTTTCTCAAAAGCAAAGAATGCGAATAAAAACCCGCTTAGATGAGCGTTGATGTTTGGGCTGAATTTCTCCAGCTCTAGGCTACTCCTAAATTTAAAGCAAAACATTTAATTTTATATCGTTATTATAATTTTTTTAAATTTAGTATATCAGTTGCATTACTTTAGTTAATAATATATTTTAATTTACAGAAAATATCATTGAGGAACCATGCAAATAGGAATAAAAATCTTGTTGTACATCGTCGTGACTCTAAATCCTTCCAACAACGTCGAAAGGAATTGGTAAACTTATAGATTGCAGTTGTAAATATATTATTGATATCTAATCATACTGGTAACATTCTTTATTCATATGTGCAATTTCGGTATAAGAAGTATAATTATGAGTTTATAATGGCAGAGGTTTTCACTCACACACATGCCATTGAGCAGAAAAATGAAGATGACAACGTTTCATATGTGTAGACGGACGACAAATCTCAACCCGTAATAGTAAACTGCTTAATTTTTTTAATTCACATTTCATAAGTTTCAATTGAATATTTATAGTAGCCAACTTCTATTCATCATCGCAGGAAAGATATGAAGCGAAACAAGCTCGAGTGGCACAGTCCACTGGCCGTGAGTTGACTTTGGAGGAGTCTGACCGTACATGGAAAGCCTTATTTGACCTTCCTTCACGAAATAAGCGTTATAGTTACGGAAATCGGGAGGTAAACTGCTTCAGTAACTATATATAAATTTTATTTAATATGGAGCATAAATTATAACTCGCTATTAACTATTTTACAAGCGATAATGACCCAAATGGCTTATAGGAGATCCCAGTCATAGAAGGAGATAGCTCAGCTGAAACAATAGATGACGGGGTTCAATGCTTGGCAAAAGAGTGCAGGATTAGCACAGCTGTTAGATGAGAGATTGCGGCATATTTAGCAAAGCATGGGAGAATGCCTAGGGAGGATGGGTCAAGAGATGATGATCAATAGGTATGACTGTGGTGTTTGATGGATTTTGCTCGTTTTGTTTTGTATATATTAGACATGTGTTGATGGATTTGATACTTTTTGGTGATTGTGTTGCTTGATGGTTTTGAGGATATTTTGTTTGATAGACATGAGTATTTGTCGATATGGTTATGTTGTTTGAAGGATTTGTGGATGTGTTGTTTGATGGAATACAAACGTTTGATGGATTGTTGACGTAGATATTGATTTTTACGTTATATACTTGCTTATAAGTGATACGCAATAGTTGTGGTTGCGAAATTGGATTTATATGTGTTCTAGATGAGACGTATAGAGATATGATGATATTTACATGGTTGGATGGCTCAAATAGAAGCTGCAGGGTAATATAAAATGTCCAATTTTGCAATGGCTTGCGACGGCTAGCAACGACCTATTTGTCCAGGCTTATGTCGGCTATCGACCGCTTGCGACAGCCACTTTACTCAGTTTTCCATCGGCTAGCGTCGGTCAGTGACACCCTTCCAACAACCCTAGATTTGCCACGTGTTTAATTTGGTAATGCTAGCCATCGCTAAACTTGCGACGATGTTGTTGCTAAAGCTGTTGCTAAACCTATTGGTGTTGATAGTTTTTGCATCGTCATGTAGCGACGGCTTGCGACGGTCGGCGATGGCTAGCGTCATTTTTTAACCATCGCTAATGACAATGTCTTTTGTAGTGTATAACATAACCAACCTGCTTCTTCAACCGGCTACATTTCCTCCCCCTTTCATTATCTCAAAACCCAATTTTTTGTATGCAAATTCCTCCAAACACACCAAATTTCAATCTATTTTAAACTATTTTCTTCAAAAAATTTATCCAAAAATGAGAAGAATATTGCGTGTTGTTCGTCGTAGCAGTAGATCTTTACGAAATTGTGGAGGCGACGGAGATGATGGTGGCAAAGGCCCTAGCTCTAACTCTTCAAAAATGCATAAGGGTGATGGAACAATGTTATCTCGAAGGCGACACATTGGGGTCATTTCCGAAGATCCTTCTTTTGTTTCGAATATCGATCCAAACTTAAAATAAGGAAAGGAGTTGATCAATTTTTATGTGTTGCCTGATGAACAAGTGCACACATCTACTCGTGTCGACATCACTGTAAGTGCCATTTTATATTCAAATACAATGGCAATTATTAGCATCAATTATTACAAATTATTTACGTATTTAAAAAAATACTATATGCAGTGTATTGTTCTATATTTAGGCTTGGTAAAATGTTGACATATTATTTTATAAATCGTATAGTAATACATTTAGTTTGCAAAGTTAATAGCCGAAATAATTTTCTCAATAGGTGAGGGAAGGAAAAACCTGTGGGTCTCTGGCATCTCTTTTTCGTTTATATCAAGAGATCTTAGCAGTCAATGTAGATCGACGTATGACAGGACTTTTGGACGAAATAGGACTTCAGGATTTCTTTTATCATAAATACGTACATGTACAACCGCATTGTATTTTTCTTAACCATGCATATTCCTTATTTTATAGGCATTCAGCTGACTTTAAATTCTGATGCACAATCTTATGGTGCATTAGCTTCTTTTTGGTGGAAGACCACCCACACTTTTTATTTTACCTTTAAGAAGATTGGCATTACTCCATTATATTTTGTTATGCATATTGGGATTTCTATTGAATTGTGCCTTCCTTTGTAATAGAGCAGAGTTGACCGGTCTCTTATCCTATGAGGGACCTTACGATGAGCATAACTTTCTACATGTCTTACCTAGTATTCCTGTTTCGTCGTGCTTATCGGAGGTACGTATATTAGAGTTCGTTCTCTTCAGAATACTGTTAGGGGATTGCTTTGAAAGTACGACTCTAATCACCACTTGGAGATAGCTAGGCTATTCATCCTGTATATAATGGAAAACCTTTTCTTTTCAAATCAGTCCACTACATTCCTATTAGGACATGTTGCAACGGTTGCGGATTTTGATCTTTGTTCCCCTGTTCTTTACGACTGGGGAACGACTATCATAGCCTACTTATATAGGTCATTGGACTTACAGTGTGTGGTGACTAGCCATAGTGCATCATTATATGTTTTTTTGGAAGTTTTACAGTATTGGTGGTATGAGTATAGCCACAGTGTACCTCACCCGACTAGAGACCACAAGTTATGACTATTCTTTCCAAGGATCTATGCATGGTTGTCCCAGATTAGGTAGAGAGTTTGTGAAGGTGAGACTAGTCATGTTTTTGCGGTTGCACGTAACCAGAGAGAGTTACGGCATACACACTCTTACATTATTTGGCAGTCGTTTAATTTATCTCCATATTTGACATACGATGGTACCTCACATGCATTATTTTTGTCGGACATACGATTTCCATTAGTTTCATCGCCTCTTATGGTAGGTTTATGTAGTATAATAGTGAGTAATGTCGGCTCTAGATATACTGCATAGACATCAGATGATCCTCATCCTCATATACCTTTTCTTAGAGTGTATTTGATTGCCTCGTTATAGCCTGCAGCAGCGAACAGATGGTGGAAATCGAGTTACTTCATTATTCCCCACATGGATTATCTTCAGTCTTGGCATAGAATTTACACTGCTCCGTTATCTTCCTACTTTACACGTAGAGGAGCTGTCAATTTAGTCGAGCCATCCGTCGTCCGTCGCAGTGTTGCACCCCCAGTTGTGCATGGCTTATCTCAGCCCACTAAGAGGTTTGTTGCTCTATGACCTGAGATCCAGACGGAGTATATGGACGGTATATTGCTTTACCAACTTTATCTAGTCAAGATCGCTATGTTGGCATACCACATTTGTCAATCACTGATTATCTAGATCCAACATCGTTTCCATACAAGGATTTATTCCAGATGCAATTTGGACTTATGGACGTTGCATACAGAGAACAGAAACACATCATAGGTGAGTATGAGGAGAGAATTCAAGATCAAGAGAGGCGTGTTTAGGGGTTTACCATTGAGGATGAGACCAGATACTAGCATAGACTGAGATACATTTCTCATCTAGATACGGTAGATGATTTAGAGGTGGTTCAGATTTCAGGCATGCTTGAGTTAGGGGGATGACCCTGATTGCGAGATTCAATATTAAGACAATGGCAAAGATGATGATAAGGATGATTATGAGGATGATTAGTTGAATGATTTGGTTTATAGTATCGTATTGGACTATGTTTTTTGTGTATTTTTATTGAACTATGTTGTATCGTATTGGACTCTGTTGCACTTATTCTATTTTATATCATGTGTTATTGATGTTTTACTCTGTTTGTTTATGAGTATGTTATTCATGTGTATTTGTTTTATATTATATTTAGTGGATTGTCTATGATTGATATTACAGTACATGAACAAGGTTACACTTACTCATTGCAGCATACATAAGTTTCAACTGAAATTAAATTCGAAACAAACTAATACAACAACATGAACAACGTTACACTTACTCATTACAGCATACATAAGTTTCAACCGAAATTAAATTCGAAATAAACTAATACAACATGAACAACGCTATACTTACTCGTAAACATACAACATATGACTAACAATTGAATGAACCCCCTAGACTGGCATGATATTCTCTTATTTTACTCTCCACTACCTCGGTTCAAGTGTGAACTTAGAGAGGCCATAAGTCATCATAGCCAACATGGACTCTTCTTTCCTTTGCCTCATTTTCTCTCTTTTTAGTTTCAAATACTCTTCTTGCAAATGAAGATTTATCTTTCTTTATTCTTCTTTCTTGGCCTTGTGCTTATTCCATTTTTGCATTTTCATCTACTCCTTCTCTTCCTCAAACAGTCTTGTATTCCTATTTGCAGAAGACATGGTTTCAACTATTTTGTCGTATTGGGTGTTGTAATCAATTTTACTCTTTAATATCCATTTTTCTGCTGACCTCCCTGCATTGTTACTATGAAATGGTGGGGGTTCTTGTTCTTCAGCCGTCTTCGGGACATCGGAATCTCCATACTAAAATCAGGATTCATTCTTCATGGTGCAAGCCTATTTCTTTTTATTGTGCTCCATTTGTCTTCATCTTTAAGAAGATTGTAAACATGTAGATGATTAAAAACAGCTACCTTTTTTGTTGTACATAGGCCTCATGAGCCCGTTCGAGCTGAAAATTAACATGAAGCATTAGTGAATTGTATAATAAATAATTTACTTCAAGGATGGTTTAAAGACGAAACTCACCAAGTTAACATCCGTAACTCCACTTTGTTTTCCCATCTCCATAACTACCATGATATCATTTCATTTTTTGACTAGCTCCAGTCATACGTCTCCATTGATTTTTTAAAGATTCAATAGTTCTAGGAATACCATTTACTAGTCAAGTATAGAAAGGTTTGAAATAGACGCCCAAAAAGCAAATTCTGATTGCGACGTACCTTTCTATTCATCAACAGAACACTATAACCAATAAATAGCAAGTTCCTCTTGTTCGTCTTTTAACTATTTTCGTTGAGTATAAGCAGCACTTTTAGATGTCTCATTTACTTCTAGCATTGAGGACTCGTTTATGTTGATTCCTCCTGCATTTGCCTTTATTTAATTCAAATGGGATTGTTTACTTAAACCATTGTTTCCATCCCACAAGATGAAAATCTCCAATAAATTCTCCATAATCATTTCAGTTTTGATTGAAACCGCCATCAACTGCATTCAAATTAGAATTTAAATTTCTACTAAAGTCGTTGGTTTTGTGTGAAATTTTTCGCATGCTGCCTCTAAAATTTGGTGATCGATATTATGGACTGATATTCGAGTATTAGTTGCTAAACTGATCATTATAACCTTGGCTCATATGTTGCGAACAATATTAGGATGCATATTGAGAGTTTTGTTGATAATTCTGATTGTTTTATCGATTTAAAAGCGAATTGTCATGAACATTACAATTTTGATTATACTCTTGAAATCATTAGATCGAGGAGGACATTAACTTTATTTCTCTTTGATTATTGGACATTTTTTGCGAACAATAGTCAGTGTATTTTGCGTTTAAGATGAAAGATTGTGTGATTTCATAAAAACTTATGGTTAATTATTTATAAGAAAGTTGGCAACGGAAACAAAAATATTACTGTTACTTTTTGGCATTATTAATGCCGGATAACGTGGAAATGGTAAACTTCTTGTTACCATTGCCTGTGTCTACCCAGCACTGTTAAAGCCGGATGAACCACTGACTAGCAATCTTGGCAGTTAGCGATGATCCCAAAAATGGGCTCGTCGACCCCTTATTAGGGATGCTCTAACTATTTTATTTCACTCAATAATGATGATAAGGAAGAGCTATAATATATCATTCAGTAGATGAGGTACATGACGTGGATTAACTGAACACTACAAAAAAAAACTTACGATTAGAGACTATTATCTAGAGACCGACATTTTTCTATCTTCAAAACTAGTGTGTAACCCGTGCGTTGCACACGGTAATATTGTAAAATATAATATTATATCTTTAATGTTTAAATGAGAACTTTGTTTTATAATGTATGATAAATTTAGTGAAATAAACGAACTATAAATTAAAACTGGTATTATGTTTATGTATAATTTATGTTGTATAGCAAGCGCGCGCTCACACATATATATAATAATAAAGTAATTTATTCAGTTTTGTTAATATGGATATAACATACATGTTGAAACTAACGCATGTTAGTTATTTATTAGATGAACTGAAAAAAATTATTTAATGAAATTTGTTTACATAGTCAAATATAAAATTATGCAATTAGTTTACATACATGGACTTGAAAATAAACTATAGGAAGAATCGAGAGGAATTTTGTAAATAATTGTATAATTTCGATGTGGATGTATTGAAGCTAAAATATAATTTTTTAATATAATGTATGATAAATTCTTAATATAAAGGAATTATAACTTATTTATAAATTATTTTGTTATAGTGTTTATGTACATAATTTATGTTATGTGATTTATATATCTTTATAGTTGAATAAAAAAAATAGTCTTACAATTTTCCATAATGTGAGTATGTGTGTTAAAATTGACTTATATTTTTATGATTTATTAGAAGAATAGACTAACTATTCATTCAAATTATTTAAATTATTTAAATTTGAGATTTCGTACGTAGTTTGAATACATAGTTTTAAATATAAATAATAGAAAATAATTGAGGGCGGTTTAGGAAATAATTGTAAAAATGTTAAAATGTACGTATTTGAAGCTAAAAATAGAATTTTTCAATGCAATACAATATAAAATTTATATATATATTAACAATACGTTAAATTTGGAAATATTGCTTATGCATATTATTTATGTTAGGTGACTTATATATCTTTATATTTAAATGAAAAACTAATTTTATCACCTTTGCGCCTGATATGAATATGGTATACATAATGAAACCGTTATATCTTAGCATTTATTAGATGAATTACCAAAAATTTATTAGTTGAATTTATTTAAATAATTTAAATTCAAGATCACATAATTAATTTGAAAATATCGACTTTAGTATACAATGGTAGGTGATATTGTGAAGTGTTTTGTAACTAATTGGATAAATTCAAAATGTAGGTTTTTGACGTTAAAAAAGGGTTTTACAATGTAATGCATGATACACATATATTGATATAAATAAATAAAACTCTAATTTTGTAATTATTATTTATGAATATAATTTATGTTATGTGATTGATGTATTTATATATTTGAATGAATTTTTTTACCGTTTTTGTTAATATGAATATGGTTCATATTGATCATACTTATTTGATAAATCGGTGAAAAATTGTATAGTGAAATTATTTAAATAGTTTTTAAATTATATAATTGATTACAATTTATGACCTTAAATGTAAAACATTGTAAAGGAATTGAGGGGATGCTGTAAATGATTATAGAAAATTTATGATGTACGTATTCGGAGTACAAAAAATATAATTTTGTAATGCATTTCATGATAAAATATTGAGAGAAATGTGAAAAAAGGATTTATTATTATTATTATTATTTATGTATCCACTTTACGTTCTTTAAGTTATATAACTTAGGTATCTTTACATTCATCATTTTTTTTAAGTTTCGTTAATACGAATATGGTGTACATATTGATATTTTCATAAATTAGTAAAAGAATTAACGAATATTAGTTAGTTGGATTTATCTAATTAGTTTAAATTTAGTTCACATAATTAATTGATACATATAGGGTGAACAGTAAAATATTAGAAGAAAAGTGAGGTAAATTTTGTGAATAATTATGGTAATTTTAAATTTCGGTATTTGAAGTTAAAGTAGAATGTACAATGAAATATATGATAAATTTATTGAAATAAATCAACTACAATTTTTTATTATTGGTTTTTATGATTTATATATCTTTATAGTTGAATGAAAGATTAATATTATAGTTCAGTTATTTAAGTGTTATACATATGTAAATTGTCGTTCTTTGGTATTTATAAGAAATAGTAAATGAATTTATTTAAATTGCTTATATTTTGGATTATTTAGTTAACCTAAATGTATGGACTTAAATATAAAATATTATAAGATAGTTGATAAATTATATGTAAATAATTATATAAACTTCAGAATACATGTACCAAAATATAAAATAATAGAAGAGAATTAGTAAAATAAGTGTCATGTAATAAATTAAAGAATTTGAAAATAAAATATCTAAAGAGAGAATTAAGGAGAAGAGAGAAAATTTCTAGAGTTAATGAGAAAGCCAGAAAATCTTCTGCTTTACTATTATTTAATAGATAACCGATCAGTTACCAAGATATTCAGTCTTTAATCTTAGAAATTGTGGACTAAAATTCGGTCTTTATTCAGTTTAAATTCATTAAGACTGCTTACACACTTATATTTCAGTCTTTACTTTTATCTTAAATTTATATTTACATTAAGCAAACATCTAATTGTCTCGATTGCATTTCATTATGGATCCAAAGGACATACATAGAGATCCATGTCATTTAAAATTAATTAGAAATTCACTTTTGTTTAGTAGCATTATTTTCAACTTTAAATAATCAATTAGTTTACACAAAAATAGATTTTATATCAGCAATTTTATTGCAAAACCAAGGCCATGTTCCCATAACTTTAAGCCCACTACACGTTCACTGTTTCTAACGTTAAATTACCTTCCTCATGCAACAGGTATAACAATTTCTCTTCCTCCTTCCTTCTCCATATATGACCTCCATTTCACATACTCCCTCCTTCGTGTCCTTTCAGACTTTCTCCACCCATCACAAATATTTGCAACTCCTAATTGAATTCCAACCATAGTTTCCTCGATTTTTATTTCCATTTCTTTTGATATTTCTAATTCCAAGCAAGGTCCAAGTATCTAACCATGGTTTCAATTCGAGCAAAAATGTCAAAAACTTTTTAAGTTGGCCGCTGCTTTGGACAGTGCTGAGAAAGGAGGAGTTAATTGAAAGTATATTTTATGTTTGGTTGCGTTTATAAGAAGGAGATATTAGGATTACCGGGTTTGATGTCAATTTGAGATTTTCATTTTACTATTTTTGTGTTTCAATTATTAGTTTAGGTTGTGGAGAAAATGCGTTAATTTTCAAAGAATGGGTTGTACTGCGATTACGTGGAAAGAAGAGAGAGACGGGAGTGTTGTTTTTAAATAATAGCTTGTAAAATATAATCAACACTGTATTGTAATCATTTGGCATTATATGAACTAGTGTGCAACACGTGCGTTGCACGCGGTAATATTATTAAAAAATATCATTTATGCAATAATTTTTGCTAAAAATATATTCTATCATGTAGTATATAATAAATTTATTGTGGATTATCCAGTTCAATACTCGCTGATTACGTATCTCTATAAAATTTAATGTCATATCTCAAAAAAATAAATTAAAATTGTTATTATTGTATGCGTAAATAATTTATGTAACGTGGTATATATTTTTTATATGTATGAGTGAATAAGTATCTTCACCATTTTGTTAGTATGATTGTTATATATATATATATATATATATATATACACACACACACACACACATACACACACACATATACATATATATATATTGAATTATCATCTTTTTTAAAGGATTTATAAATGGATTAATGAACATTAAATAATTGAATTTATTTGAATAATTTGAATTAACGATCAACATAACTAATTAAATATAAGGAGATAAATGTAAAAAGTAGGAGAAAATTGAGCAGAGCTTGAATGTAAATATCTTTATTTCTTTGAATAAATAGTTTTATCATTTTTCTCATATACATGAATATTGTATATATTGGAATCCACATATTTTTAGGATTTATTGGATGGATTAGAAAATTAGCTAATCATATTTATTTTAATAGTTTAAATTTAAGATTACACAATTAGTTAAATATATGGACTTGAATGTAAAATATTAAAAGGTAATCGAGGAGGGTTTTAAGTGGATGTAGAAAATTTAAAATTTTAAGTATTTGAAGTTAATATAATCTTATAGTGCAATGTATGATAAATTCATTTAGTAAATAAATTATAAAATAAATTTGCTATTGTCATTAATGTATAATTTATGTTATGTGATTTGTATATATTTGCATCTAAATGAATTTTTATCAATTTGTTGATGCACTTGTAGTATACATATTGAAAGTTTCATCTTTTATGATTTAATAATAAATATTAGTTGACTAAGTTTATCAATTAGTTTATATTTTGGATTATGTAATTAATTTAATTGTGTGGACGATAATGTAAAATTTTGGGATAGAACCGTGATTCTTTTAGAAATTATGTATTTAAATATAAAATAGTGTTAAAAGTTTAGTATAATAATTATAAAGTGGTAAATTATAGGATCTTGAAAATAAATATCCACTTGGAGAAAATTAAGGAGAATAGAGATAATTCCTAGAATCAATGAGAGTGCTTCAACTTCTTCTACTTTACTATTATTTAATAGATTGAATGGATTATTTCTTTACAACTAGTATACGAGCCATATATTCAATATTACCTGTATATTTATACATGTATATGTTTGTTTTTATATGTATATATGCATGTACACATATACATAGATGTATAAGTTTAATTGTAATATATAAATGTTATTAAATGTATTTCTTCAAAATTCTACATTATGCAATATTAAAAAAATAAATTATTTTTCAGAATTTGAAAATGATTACATACCATATTTCAATTTCAATACTTCAGTCTTTAAAGGCATTTGAAACTGAACTTTAGTCTTTAAATTTTAAAGAGAAATATGTTAGTTTCAAATTATTTTTGTAGCTTGAGAATCAAAGACTGAGATTTCAGTCTTTAATCGATCTTTAACACTTTACTTAATGACTGACTTGTTTAACTAATAATCTTTAGTTTATTCTTTTTGGTAATGGAATCACTGCTAGAACAACATTATTTTCGACGGCTGCTAACTGTCGGCGATCGTCGCTTGCCGTTGGAAAAGTCATCGCTATGGCGTACGTGCTTTCCTTCGGTTGGCGACGGTACCAACAACAATTTGACGACGGCTACTCATAGCACTTTCCAATGGTTTTTTCAATGATCCTCGATGTCAGCATGCCTCCAAAGAGCTGTCGAAACTGTCGGTAGCCATCGAAACCGTCAAAAATGTGGGCAATTTTTTTTGTTCTTGTAGCCATTTGATTCATGTACTACACATACATATCATAACTCAATTTCACATATATCCAATATCCAAACTCAACCAACACATAATCAACTCATATCCAACTTAATCCCCGCCAACTCAATATTTAAAACAAAAAAAACAATAGACTAATCAACATCCAACATACAATGTATACAATCAAAATCCAACATCCAATATGTACAATCAACATCCAATATGTCAAAACAAAACAACATATTATCCAACATAGTGTCAAAATATATCAACCATATCCAAATACATCAATTTCAAAATGTCCAAACATAAATGTACAGCAGCATACCTATTAAGACTCATTATCAGCTCCGGAAGTACCCGATGAAGAAAATAACCTACGCTACTGCACCTCAGCCAAGCACAGATTCAACTGCTCCATCTCTGCAGCATGACGGTGGTCATTCTCGTGTAGGTCCGCGATCATATCTCTAAGCTCCACGATCTCATCTTTGTCCTGATCTTTTTGATATGCTTTCTGCAAGGACCTAACCTGCAGATAATAAAGAGATGTGCCAAAAAATCAGAAACATATTTCAGTGGCTAGTGTAAATTATGAAGGAACAAAGAAGTAAAACATAATAATTTGTCAAAAGGAAATGATATATTTTTTCTAGGACAACTTTTTGTGATTATTGGTTTAAACTTATAGATTAGTAAATTTTTAGAAATTACCGCTTGATTCCCAAAACCATAATGCCTATTTCGTGATTTGGATTCCATGATGGACTCAGAAATCGTGTCCTCCTCACTACTAGTCAACAAATCCCATCCTAATCCCTCCAACATTTGTACTCATGCTTCTGCAAATTTTTCGTATAATGGATAATAAATTATAATTGAAATTCACACACATTATTTTAATTATTCTTTATAACAAATTAATTAAATTGATCAATAATAACTTCTAATTTAAAATATACTTACATAAGATTCGCTTGCTTTATCGTCGCTGCATGTGTATGACATTGAGCCATCTTTGTTTGTATGCTTGGTGGCATAAGTATGAGCAAATACGTCCATATAGAATACGGAACCGCTGTGCTCTCTTTCCTGAAATAATTAGTACGTATTGCTTTGTTTATAAAAAATTAAATAAGTTAACAACTTTTTATAATTGCAACTAATAAATTTACCAGATTTTTACGATGATGTTGGAAAGATTTGGAGCCACTACAGTGTATAACCGGGTTCTTGTTCCTATTTGCTGAGTTCATCTCTGACTCCGCCTGCAAATTTAAATTGAACATTATATATTTCAGCTTTAAATTTTTATTATATGCGGAAAGAAATAAAATGATATATGATAAACTTACCTTGAACTCATCACTATTCCACTGAGCAACCCAAGCATCCCACACGCTAGCGCCCATCCAGTCAGGCTTCTTCCTCGATTTTCTTATGCCAGACATTGTACCCCAGTAATTCTTAGACATTTTGAAAGTCCAGTGGCGCTGGCAAAGGTCCATGTCTTCTTCCTACAAGTCTACCGCCCCATGTACGTTGAAATAATATAAGTTACACATTTATACTTAGTCAGCAAATTGTAAAGTGGTAATGTATAATGATATATAAATTTACACTTACAAGGAAATCCTGCCAGATACTCACCCCGACTGGGTCTAGGATCTTACCCCATCTAGGCCAACAATTAGTCATCCTGCTCATATACACTTGCTTGGAGATACTAACAACAATCTGTGACGGCTCCAGCTTGAATCGCCTGTGTTAAATATGATACAGACCTTTAGTAAATAATGACTAATATATCACATAGAAAATATTTATAATGTTGAAGTAAATTTAATATTTACGACCCATCCACGTTTGGTTGCAGGTTCACTACGGTAATTCGTCTCTGCTCTGATGGGCCGTTGCCATCACCTCCCGCATCCCTCCCAATCTGAGTAGAAGAAGGGGAACCTTGAATTGGAAGAACCGCAATGTCAAAAAAAGACATAATATCTACCACAGATATATCATTTTATTATGGCGGAACATATCATTTAGTTATGAGAAAACATATCATTTTTTATAATAAAGAATGTAACATCAATAATCACTTGAATTACCTTCTATCAAAATATACATTATAATCAATCCTTGTCGTTTTCAGATTCAGACTCGGTCTCATACTCTATATTATTTTCCTCTATAGTCTCAAATGCTTCTACTAATACATATGATTCATCGTTCAGAGGTCCAAAATCGATTTGATCATCGGTTGTTATTATTTCGCTATTTTCCTCGATATCTGCATGCTCGTCTGAAATATTCTTTCCATCAAACGTAAATCTTGCCTTTGTTTTGAAAACCACTGACCAATCTGCTTTATCACTTTTTAGAGATGGATAAGGAGCATAATAAACTTGTAGGGCTTGTTTGGCTAGTATAAAAGGATCGTACTTATGACAATGCATTGTATGCTTTATTTCAATAAGATTATAATTTGGGTGCATGGTAATTCCAGAACCTAGAACATTGCTGAACCAGTTGCATCTAAACAAAAAAAATTCCTCTATGGTTCTTGTGAAATATGTCAATTGCAAAACATGGGTTAAGACGCGATGAAAATCATTTATATCATCATTTGGATCATCACTACCTTTAAAAAATACATCGGTATTGTTAGTTAATTTTTCAGTACCATATTCTTTAGTGTTAAATTTATATCCATTGACGAAGAATATTAGATATGTCTGGACTTTCCTTCTTGATCCAATTAAAAAAATATTTCAGTCCTTCATCGACCACACAATTTCTCAGATCAAAAACGTAGTTCGAAAACGAATTAGCGAACTCTTTACTCATATCGCTGCTTGGATGTTGTGATTCATAATCACAGTGCATATATAGATAATATATTGCATTAAATGTACAGTGTATTATTTACAAAAAAACAGACTTATAATTAAATAATATCTAATGGTGCAACTTCAACACAATTAAGAAGAATATATGTGTGTACAACATGGTAATCTCTATCGTCTAACCATACTTCCACACATTTTTCAGCAGGTCAGCTATATTGTCTAAAAATAGATAACATTGCTTGAGAAGATTCTTGTTCAACGCCTCCATCATTATGTGTAGCACTTTCAAATGATAAGTTCACATGGTCAATGAAATAATGAGAGAAAAAGAACGAAGCTTCTTCTTTGGTATATGATTTGCAAATCGAACCTTCAACTCATGCTTTTTGTCTAACTTTTTTCTTTAAATGATTTAAGTACCTATTAAAAATTATTTCAAATTAAAATTTACTTACATATGTAATTAAACTAATATTTAACATACTCAATATGAATAATACCTCTCGAATGGATACATCCATCCATATTGCACAGGACCTCGAAGACGTGCTTCAAATGGAAGATGAACGGGTAAATGCTCCAATACATTAAATAAATCTAAAGGAAATATTTTCTTCAGTTTGCAGCAGTATAGGAATTTCTTCCTCAAGTGTACATGGACGATTAACTTTAATGTAGTCGAACAAAGCTCCTTACAAAACAAACTAAGTTCCATTATAATCGTCCAAACTTTTATGGGAAATAGTTTTTTGAAAGCGATTGGTAACAAATTTTCCATCATTATGTGACAATCATGGTTTTTCATCCCACTCAGTTTACCATTCTTATAATCGACACATCTACGAAGATTAGAAAAAAATCCCATTAGGGAATCGTAAACCTTCCACCTATTTTAACAGAACTTTAATTTGGTTATTATCTAGCTCGTAGCATGCTCTGGGGTTTTTAGTATTATTTGATTTGATATGATGCTCAGGACGATTATATACTGATTTGATATCATGTCTTAATTTCAAATCGTCCTTAGTCTTCCTCTTAACACTCAAAATTATATTAAAAACATTATCAAACACGTTTTACTTATTGTGCATCACGTCAGTATTATGCGAATTAGGAGATTTTTCCAATAAGGAAATTCCCAAATATATACTTTGTTTGCACCAATTATAAACAGGCGATTTACCTTGAATTTCAATTTGCTCTCAGATTTCATGTATTTTTGGATAATCCTTTACAAGTTCATATATATCTTCGCTTGACCAAATCGTTTGTGGTCGCAAAGTCTCTTGTCTATTAGCTATAAAGTTTTTCTATCTTTTCTAAAAGGATGATTAATATGAAGAAAACACCGATGACAATAAAATCATGATATTTTCTTCCCATGCGTTAAAGAAAATGACCCTGCTTCTTTCATGTAATAAGGACAAGCTAGACGACCTATAATACTCCAACCGGAAAGCATTGCATATGCAGGAAAATCGCTAACAGTCCATAACAAAGAAGCGAACATACGGAATTTGTTTTGAAATGTCATATGTTTCAACTCCTTCATACCATAATGTTTTCAACTTTTCAATCAACGGTTGTAAATAAACATCGTTTCCTTATGTTCGGTCATCAATGCCAGGGACGACAATAGTGAGACATATATAGAGTTTTCATACACATCCACGGAGGTAAATTATAAGGTGTAACGATTATAAGCCAAGATGAATATTTAAAACCAAATTGAGAGAATGGTGAAAATCCATCCGTACATAAACCAAGTCTAACATTACGGATCCCCATTGCAAAAGCAGGATTCAAATGCTTTCATGCTTCTCCATCGGCTAGGTGCGTTAACGTATCTTTTTTCTGTGTTCCAACACAATGCCATCTCATATGATGGGCGGTTACAAAGAATGTATATAACCGTTGAAGCCTGAGAGTTATAGGTAAGTAATGCATACGCTTGTATGGAACTTCATTTTCCTTTTTTTCTTGGTTTGTAGCTTTCCTCATTACAAATTCTACAATTTTGCAAATTGATGTCTTCTTTTCAAAACAATATGCAACCATTTAAACATGTTCTATTTTTTTATACGCAAACCAAAAGAAGAAATAAGTTTCTTCACTTCATAATGATTTTCGCGCATTAAATTATCGGATGACATATGTCATTTTGCAACTTGTACAACAGCCGTAAATCCGGCTTCCGTGAAGGTATATTTTGATTCCATCGCAATGTATTATACAGTTACTGATAATTGGATACCGCTTGTGCAGCCATCCCAAAGAGGTTCCTTAGCATCATCCATTAAATAGATTTTTTTGCTCCAATATTTGGTTCTTCTTCTACATCAACATCGTCGTCATCAACTTTAATAGTAGGGAACATCGATCGTGCTGCATCTTCAATCATATCTTCTATGAGATTCGTCGTAACAATTTCATTTCCCACCTCCTCCACTGCATGTACAGGATTAGATGCTACATATTCTCCATAACGATCCCACACAAGATAATTCGGCACGAAACCGTAATGGCACAAATAGACTTAGCCATATCTGGTACCAGATGCTTCAACAATTTGCACCTACTACATGGACAATGAATTTCTCTATCATTTCCTGTGACGACCCGACTTTTCGACCCTCGAAAATCGACATCAATATGTTCACTGTATAGCACGCCGAGCAATCGAGAGCCGGAAAGATAGACAGTTAGGGAAAAAGAAAGAAGGTAGAAAACTGAAAAAATTAACAAATACAGAATCTCACAGGGAATGAATAATATATAATACCAACATCTCTTTACGCAAATGAAAACTGTAATATATATGTCTCAAATTAGAGTACACAAATCAATAATTATCAGTCTATACAGTTATAGCATCCCGTCCTTACAATTGCTGATAATTTCAAACAAACATTGCAGCAGAATAAACAAGTACATAAATACGTCTCAGTTTTCAGCTCGTCTCTTGAGCCCTAAAGAAATCCAAATCTATATCTTTTATATGCTCGGTCTGACCCGAGCATTATTATAGAATATAACACACGGATCACTTTGGTAAACCAGAATGAGAAAAATACACCCAATTTGATTTCTAAAGTTATAAAACCTTTCCAAAATAAAGGTATCATAAGACCATGCCGCACATAAACACGGATGGGTTTTTACCTTATGATCATCCAACCATTTCTATAGAAAATCCAGTGATATTATGATAATGTCTAAGGGTCAAAATAATAATAATCAAGTAGATATGATGCTCATGCTGTGTACATCTGACGCAGCGGATAATTAACAAAACGATATGGATCGATGAAAGTAGCAATCGGTGGATTGATGAATACCAAAATGCCCAAATTCGTTGATCCGAAGATACCGAATTCTAGCTATCTCTAACACGTTGATCGCGCACGATACCGTGAAAGAAGATCTTCAATTCTTCAAGCGTTGATCAAGCGCACTTGATTCCGCGAATCGGCTTCAACAATCGTTGATTCGAGCGCACTCGAATAACCGAAAGTGGAGATAGGAGATTACACTCAACTACCAATTTAAGTAGAAAGCACACAGCAATCAACGAGAATTTTATTCCAAAAAATCGACCCCCAAAAAGTTACAACTCACTCCCTATTTATAGTGTTTTACAACCAACTCAGACCTTAAGTCGGCTGCGACTTACGACCCACGACTCAACTAGGTCGTTGCCGACCTAACTAATGCTCCACGCCTCAGTTACAATACAACACATATTCATGACCGACTTACATTCCCTGCCGACTTACGACCTAACAACACAAGCATATGTACAACACAACACTCACATGTTAAACTCGTTGCGACCTACGACCTAAGTTAAGTCGTTAACGACTTAAACTCTTGGCGACTCAAGCTTCTTAGGTCGTAACCTGTTTCCGCTAGGTCGTGAACTCGATGCATCTTTCCCTTCTGATCTCCAGTTAGGTCGTAACTCCTCTTCATATAGTTTGTTAGGTCGTGACCGACCTAAAACTCCTCCCAACACCAAACGACTTAAAGTTTGGTTAGGTCGTGTCTTCTCTAACTCGTTCCCCTTTACTTTGATAAGTCGCAGACGACTTGGAGTCTTCTCCTTAGGTCGTGAACTATGTTCCTTAAGTCGGAAACGACTTAAAATTTCCAAACGACCCAACTCCGAAGCTTCCTCCACAAGACCTAGAGCTATGTTAACTCGTGGCCGACTTAACCCTTGAGGGATTGTAGATCGTGCTGCATCATCCTCCCCCGGTTGACAGAAATTCGTCCTCGAATTTGTAAATTCTCCTACATCAGATTGTTCATCTCCATAATATGGCACAAGATGCTTAACATTGAATACGTCAGAAGTGTATACATCCTCCGGCAGTTTCAACTTATAAGCATTCTCATTGATCCGTTTCACAACTTCTACTGGACCAATTTTTCTGGCTTTCAACTTGTTATAAGCACCTACTGGAAAACGATCCTTGGTTAACACAACATACACCAAATCTTCTTTGTTAAATTCAACATTTCGTCGCTTCAAGTCTGCAAATTTCTTATATTTTTCATTTGACTTTTCCAATCGTTCCTGAACGATTCTATGACATTCCGTCAAACTTTCAACAAAATCAGCAGCTCGTTTAACCGTCCCCTTCTGTTGTGGTACTACTGCTAAATCCAACGGCCCCCTTGGCAAACTTGAATATACAATCTGAAATGGACTGAAACCCGTACTACGATTCACTGCATGATTATGAGCAAACTCTGCTTGGCATAACTTCATGTCCCAACTCTTCAGGTTATCCTTCACAAGACATCGCAATAAATTTCCCAACGATCGGTTAACAACTTCGGTTTGTCCATCCGTTTGCGGATGATAAGCGCTGCTAAAGTTCAACTTCGTTCCCACCATCTTCTACAAACTTAACCAAAAATGGCTTAAAAATCTAGTATCCCGATCAGAAACAATAGATTCTGGTAAACCATGCAATCGATACACCTCCTTAAAGAATAATTGTGCCACTCGAACTTCATCCGCTGTCTTCTTGCAGGCAATAAAATGTGCCATTTTCGAAAATCTATCCACCACAACAAATATAGAATCATTTCCCCTTTGAGTTCTAGTCAAACCCAAAACGAAATCCATGCTGATATCAACCCACGGTTTAGTCGGTACAGGTAATGGCATATATAATCCTGCATTTGTCGCTGTTCCCTTCGAAACCTGACAAATATGACATCTCTCCACAAACCTCTCTACCTCTTTCCTCATCGACGGCCAAAAGTAAGATTGAGAAATTAACTGCAAAGTACGATCTCTACCCACATGGCCTTCTTCGTGCAATTCCTTGATAATCTGCATTCTCAAACTGCTCTTAGGAATACATAACCGATTTCCTTTAAACAAGAATCCATCAACCAACAAAAATTCATCAGTATCCCCATCCTTAACTTTCTCAACGAACTTTGCAAAGTAAGGATCCTCCTCAAACAATTCTGGCAATAATTCAGTTGTCAACAAATGACTCCTCCTACTCAAAGCATCAGCTACACGATTTGTTACCCCAAATTTGTGCTTTACAACAAAAGTAAACTGCTGTAAATAGGCCATCCATGATGCATGTCTCGCTGAAATCTTATCTTGCCCTTGCAAATGCTTCAAAGCTTCATGGTCTGTGTAAAGAACAAACTCCTTATGGAACAGATAGTGTCTCCAATGTTTCACTGCTTGCACCACTGCATAAAACTCCACATCATACGTATTATATCTTATCTTTGCCCCTGATAACTTCTCACTAAAGTATGCAATAGGTCGTCCACTCTGACTTAATACTCCTCCAATCCCAACCTTTGATGCATCAGTGTGTAGCTCAAACAACAACTGAAAATCTGGTAATACAAGAATTGGTGCTGTCGTCAATAGTGTCTTGATTTTCTCAAAAGCAACCCCTGCTTCCTCCGACCAAGAAAACTGTTTCCATTTCATACAATCGGTAACTGGTGCCATCACGCTACTGAAGTGTGGAATGAACCTTCGGTAGAATGATGCCAATCCATGAAAACTTCTAACTTCAGTGATAGTTCTCGGTTGTGGCCAATTTCTAATTGCTTCAACTTTACTCTGGTCCACCTGGATTCCCTTCTCAGATACAACATATCCCAAAAATAACACACTTCGAGTCATGAACACACATTTCTTTGTAGCTGCATAAATTTGTTCCTCACGAAGAATAATTAACACCTTTCTCAAATGCTCTACATGTTCCTCTGTGCTCGCACTATAAATCAGAATATCATCAAAGTAAACTACAACAAACTTTCCAATGTATGGTCTGAAAATTTGATTCATCACCCTCATAAATGTACTAGGTGCATTTGATAGTCCAAACGGCATAACCAACCATTCATATAAACCCTTCCCTCGTCTTGAATGCGGTCTTCCATTCGTCTCCCGGTCTAATTCGAATCTGATGATAACCACTCTTCAAATCAATCTTCGAAAAGATAGTAGCCCCACTCAACTGATCTAGCAAGTCATCCAACCTTGGCATAGGAAATCTGTACCGAACAGTAATCTTATTCAAAGCTCTACTATCGGTACACATTTTCCATGTTCCATCCTTCTTCGGCACCAACAATGCTGGTACTGCACAAGGACTCAAGCTTTCCTGAACACGTCCCTGCTCTAATAACTCTTCCACTTGCCTTCGCAACTCCTCATGTTCATTCGGACTCATTCGATAATGTGGTCGATGTGGTAACACTGCTCCCGGAACAAGATCGATTTGATGTTGAATGTCCCTCAGTGGCGGTAACTCCTTAGGTAACTCTTCTAGAAATACATCTTCAAATTCTTTCAAAACTGGCTTTGCTTCTTCTGGAATCTCAACCTCTTCATGACTCTCTCGTCTTATCAACAAATAGACTTCAGGCTCCTCTTCAATTTCTTTAACAAACTCCTTCAAAGTTAACAAAGTTTTCAGCTCTTCAATCTCCTCCAGCTTGCTTCCCTTCTGTTGTTGCTTCTTAGGAACTAAAGTGATTTTAGTACCCTCGAACATGAAACTATAGCTATTAGCACGACCATCATGTTGCACTGCTCTATCAAACTGCCATGGCCTGCCCAACAACAGATGACACACATCCATGTCTACAACATCACACCAGATTTCATCTTTGTACTTCTTTCCAATAGAAAAATTCACACAAGCCCTTCGACACACCTTCACTTCACCTCCCTTCCTTAACCATGCTAGCTTGTACGGTTTAGGATGCTTCTCAGTCTTCAAGTTTAACTTCCTTACTGCTTCTGTAGAGATAATATTATCACAGCTTCCAGCATCAATAACGAATTTGCAAACCTTTCCCAGAATAGTACATGTAGACTGAAAAATATTGCTCCTCAACCAACTAGAATCTTCCTCTTGCTTTGGTGTAAGACAAGATCTCCTCATCATCAAATTACAACCTTCATCCCCAGACAATTCTTCTTCCTCCTCAACATAAGGTACATTTGAACATTCTGCCTCCTCACCATCATCCTCAATCTCAGCAACCATTGCTCTCTTCTTCGGCTCCGGACATTCATTGCTTTTGTGACCCAACTCCTGACAATTATAACATTTGAAACCACTGCTAACCTTCGCCTTCTCAGCCTCTTTCACCACTGGCTTACTGACAGGTTTAGGAACATTAGAACTCCCACTAAAACCCTTCGCTTGATTATTGGAATTAGTAAACACACCACCTCCACGCCTTCCTTGCTTCTCCCAAGCCAACGCTTTCTGATGTGCCTCTGCAACAGATCTCGGATCAAACATATTAACCATATCCTGGATCTGCATTCTCAATCCCCCAATGAATCTAGCAGTTAGTTGTTCTTCCGTTTCCATAATATCATTCCTGGAAATGAGTTGGTAAAATTCATCAGCATAATCACTAACAGACTTCGTCCCTTGCCTTAGATTCTGCAATCTCTGGTACATTAGTGATTGATAGTTATAAGGTAAGAATGTAGCCTTCATCAACTTCTTCATCTTATCCCATGATTCAATCTTTGACTTTCCCATTCTCTCCCGTGTAAGTTTAGTTTGATGCCACCACGCCAAAGCTCTCCCCCTCAGCCTTGTAGCAACTAACTTCACCCTTCGATTCTCCGGAACCTCCTTGAAATCAAAGATTTCCTCCACATTTGACAACTAAGAACTCTTCAGCTACCATCCCACCTTTAAACTCCGGAATCTCCATCTTCATACCCGACTCCCATCGACGATCATCCTCTACATCCCGATAAGAATTTCGAACTTGATCTCGATCTCGATAATGAATGCTAGCTTTATCACCCTCTTCATCAAAATCAAAAGTACGCCTACATCGATCTCGACCATTATCATCCCTTCGTTCATGCATGCTTCTTCGACTATGTCTCTCTTCATCTCTATATGCCTCATTCTCAAATTCTCGTGAAATTCTTCTTTCTTCATGTCCATAGTCATGATGATCTCTCCGTGATGAAATTGATGTTTCTCTTCTATCTCTAAAAGAATGCGGTGATACCCTCCTCGCTTCCGTAACCGATGGCGAAACTCGGTTTCCTCCATGGTTCGAGTTTGGTGATCTCCTCCTTTGAGTTTGATTCAAATCGTTCATCAACTTCTCTAACTTTCCAATGCCTTCATCAAATTTCTCATTAATACGTTGTTCCATAAGCTCGGCTTCTTCTCTTCTATACAAAGCTTCAACGTTTTGATGACGATTAGCTCTTCTAGGCGGCATGATTGAAAACTTCTCAAATACTTCAACAAATACTTCAAACTAGCAACACAAGTCAAATAAATCACGGCTCAATTAAACTTGGCTCAACTATCACTTGACTCGGCTCGGCAACAAGCAACAACTCAAAAATAGGTCGGCTTCAACTCAACAAAGCACGGCTTAACTGCACTTGTCTCGGCCACCTACTTCAACCCTTCAAACAATGATACCAAAACTGATGCACGACCTATACTTAACTCAAGGTTATGCTCGGCCTTCACCCTTCACGGCTTAACTTGGCTCGGGTCAAGGTCTCCAAGCAACTTCAAATTCAAACACTTCTCCAATTCTAGATCCAAAATAAAATGGATCAAAATCTTCAAACTTGTTGCAACTTCAATATGAACACGATGAACAACAACTTCAAACTTCAACTTCAAAAATTGGCTCCAAGTCTCGGCTTAGCTATGATTGGCTAAGTCTAGCTCCGATACCAAACTGACGCAGCGGATAATTAACAAAACGATATGGATCGATGAAAGTAGCAATCGGTGGATTGATGAATACCAAAATGCCCAAATTCGTTGATCCGAAGATACCGAATTCTAGCTATCTCTAACACGTTGATCGCGCACGATACCGTGAAAGAAGATCTTCAATTCTTCAAGCGTTGATCAAGCGCACTTGATTCCGCGAATCGGCTTCAACAATCGTTGATTCGAGCGCACTCGAATAACCGAAAGTGGAGATAGGAGATTACACTCGACTACCAATTTAAGTAGAAAGCACACAGCAATCAACGAGAATTTTATTCCAAAAAATCGACCCCCAAAAGGTTACAACTCACTCCCTATTTATAGTGTTTTACAACCAACTAAGACCTTAAGTCGGCTGCGACTTACGACCCACGACTCAACTAGGTCGTTGCCGACCTAACTGATGCTCCACGCCTCAGTTACAATACAACACATATTCATGACCGACTTACATTCCCTGCCGACTTACGACCTAACAACGCAAGCATATGTACAACACAACACTCATATGTTAAACTCGTTGCGACCTACGACCTAAGTTAAGTCGTTAACGACTTAAACTCTTGGCGACTCAAGCTTCTTAGGTCGTAACCTGTTTCCGCTAGGTCGTGAACTCGATGCATCTTTCCCTTCTGATCTCCAGTTAGGTCGTAACTCCTCTTCACATAGTTTGTTAGGTCGTGACCGACCTAAAACTCCTCCCAACACCGAACGACTTAAAGTTTGGTTAGGTCGTGTCTTCTCTAACTCGTTCCCCTTTACTTTGATAAGTCGCAGACGACTTGGAGTCTGCTCCTTAAGTCGTGAACTATGTTCCTTAAGTCGGAAACGACTTAAAATTTCCAAACGACCCAACTCCGAAGCTTCCTCCACAAGACCTAGAGCTATGTTAACTCGTGGCCGACTTAACCCTTGAGGGATTGTAGATCGTGCTACATCAACATCACAACATATATATATATATATATATATATATATATATATATAATCAAAACTCGGTAAGGCTCGCTCGCTAATTGTGTAGGATTTTCCACGGAGGTGCCCAATGTACTTCGAGAACGGTCCTCCTACACAAGGATCGGAGTCATCCTTCCGAATCATCATACCTGTCTAGCAGGCGTATTCTAGGAAAAACACAACTGGCCTCGCTAAGACCGAGTGCATCGCTTCGGGATGCCAAAAACAACTCAAGGTATCGGTATTACTAGAAAAAGGAGCCGACTAAAACCTATGGGTTTTCCAACCCTACTAGCCATGCTTCCTATCTCTGATTTTAGTCATTTTCACTGGTGAGGCTACGTCCGATGTTCCAGCTTACGCATCGCTCCAAAATAGATCATGAAATCCCACATGGATTTCTACACCACAATGGCCTTGGAATCGCATATAAGTTCGCACATCTAAAATAGATCTTGGAATCACACACGAATTCCCATACCCAATGGTCTCGGAACCACACATTGATTTCAACATCTCAATATAACACGAAACTCCTCCATAGAACCGTATATAGTTTTGGAATGGTAACGGTTCCGAGTCATCTCTTACGAGTACACTCTTCCACTTCCCGGGCGATCGATAAACCATTCATCGATTTCTAGAATGCTCAATTTAGGTTCTTTAGAAAATAATCGGACAATACATAAGAGCGAGGATCGCCCCTAACCATTTAAGTGGATGGATCTCCTTATTATTTATCCTAGAAGAACAACGAGTTTATACGTACAGTATAGCACCACTAATGGTAATTGTACCATATAATTCCCGTGTTTCCCCTAGATATTTCTAGAGTCAAAATCCCTCGGTGTTAAGTAGGAAATCATTTCCTACCAAAAAAATTAAGAAGGATTGCATATTTGAGACAAGATTTGATAGCCGGTTATTTAACTATTAAATAAACAAACATTCAACCATGTATCGCATTTCCCACTGAAATCACTAAGCCTCATTTAATTTGATTTCGATAAATCGAATCTCCTTATTTATTCAATCATATACTTATTTCATCGGAATACGTATATTCACAAATCCTTTCTTCAAATATACTTGAAACTATTTGAAAAAAAATAGATATGGAAGTTCCATTCGGTATCGACCATGGATCGCAGCTCGATGGTTGCGTCTCTATCCCAAAAACCAAAGTTCAAATAGACAATCTCTGCCTCCTGATTTTCGCCATGCAATCAATCATAGATCTCAGTTTGCACAATGGTTGCGTCGCTATCATAGCGAAAACATCCTAAACTGTTGTAAATCGCTGCCCCTCGAATTACGCTATGAAAATATATCATTACTTCCCAAAATCTCTATATTTTATAAATATCTCAAACTATTGATAAGGTTTCTATATAAATTTTCAAGTTTAATTTAGAGAAATATTCTTTTACGATTTTTAAACCATTTATATCTCCCTTTTCAAATTTCAACCACCTTCACATTTAAAAACTCCTTTAACCAATTCTTCTCATAAAGAATTTTTATAAAGAATTTATTACCTAATTATAATAAATAAGATTTTAAACGTCACAAAAATATCTTAACCATTTTTTGGTAATATAAAAATACTTTTAAAACGTTTATTAATAACATAATCATTTAACCTTTAACATTTTAAAATTTTAATAAAATAAACTGAATCAACCTTTAAATAAATTAATCAACTTTTGAATTGTGTTATTACTGGAATAGTTTTCTACTTCTAAATAACTAAAAATAATAATAAATAATTTACTATATTTAAACAAAAAAAATTAAACAATTAATTTTAAAACATAATTAACTTTACTAAATAAATGATTTTACAAAACATTTGTAAATAAAAATTTAAACAGAACAATTTGTATAATAACTATTAAATAAAATCTTTTACTCCAAATTATAAAGTTTGAAGTTAAATAGAAACCATAACCATTTAACTCCAAAAGGAGGCTTAATGATCACATTGGTACTTAATAAGCTACCATTAAATTCAATTTAACTTTCTAGGTTAAATTACATGCATCTACATAATAACAGGTATATATGTAAACCGAATGCATAATTAACAATTAATTGTTATCACATCAAAATCCAGTGTAAATCCACTGGCACTCAAAATAAATGTCCAAATTAATCTAATAGCAGAATGAGAATTATTCTGCTAACTAAGGTCATTCACAATAAAACTCTCCATTTATTATTCAACGGTGTTTATTTGACCAAATAGGTAACACCAATATATTCCAATTCAATTTACGTTATAATTAACAACATAATTCCAAAAACAATCCATTTACCAATATCACACATATATGATTAAATACTGGAAATAAGCTTAAAAATTAACATAAACGGTTTAATAGCAATTTGAGATGCTGTATCGTGACCCTAGATCCGTTTTAACCAATCTATTAGCATTTCAAGGTGTTATGTCATCCTAGACAAATTTCAACAACCATCAATATCAACAACCAAACAAGCAAAAATAATTTTTATTTACTATAAAAATATACTGATTAACCAAATGAGATAATTTAACTTACCTTGAGATTTCAATTTTTCAAGCATTCTAATTTAAATTAAATCGAACGACGTTCGATTTAACCTAAAATTTTAGCTAGCTCCGATCAACTCTAAATCAATTTCAGAATGTAGTATTCGATGATACGATTCCATAGCCGCTTGTTTCATGCGAAATGGGCCTCATATAAAAGAGTTATTCAATTTTAAACATTCGAATTAAATTAAATAATTTATTTTTCCTTAATCATAGAAATTAGCGTTAATCGCCCAAGTAAAACTCTAATCCCATCTTCCTATTCACTGTTAAACGCGCGTATACCAGGCCGACATCAAACCCATCATTGCATGCTTCCCTCCATCGTCGCTCTCACATCATTGATCGAGATGATGATCGGAGGCCACCATTCGAACGCCGTACGCGAGCTCCACCTTCGGCCCTGACCTACCCAGCTCGCCCCCCACCCATTTCCCTAGAAATCGTGCTTGAACATACAACCTTCTCGAGCCCATTCCGACCAAATGCTGCAACGGTAATCTATCACCGCCATATGGATGTGAAGAAATCACCTAGCTCTTCAACTTTGTAGCTGAAAGTTTTGGAAAATTATTGATGGATTTTGAGATATTTGACGGAAAAGTTTCGAACGTTTCTAGCCATCAAATTTAATGGAGGCGGCTGAATATGGAGTTAGGGTTTTGTAAAGAAGAAGGGTGTGGTCATATATATATACATACACACACACACACACTATATATATATATATATACAAACATACATACACACACACACACACACATATATATATATATATATATGCAAACCTAAAACACTATTCATCGCCAAATTTTCACGAACTCCTATTGAGGCGTGCCATCCGGCGTTTATAATGTTTTACCCCTATTCTGAATACAATGGAATATATATCGGAGGTCATTTACACATACGTACGTACGTACATACATACATACATGCATGCATGCATGCATGCAAACCTAAAACACTGTTCATCGCCAGATTTTCATGAACTCCTATTGAGGCGTGCCGCTTGACATTTCTAATATTTTACCCCTATTCTGAACACAATGGAATATATATCGGAGGTCAATTCCATCGTATTTGAAAGATATGTTTTCGAATCGATTTATTTTAATTAAATTTCTTTTAATTAATTTATGTGCGTTTTAGATTCGCACAACCAAATTGTAAATCCGATTGACATGAAAATTGAAATTCGACAATAATACACTACTACGGATCCAATGGACTTGGTTTCATCGAATTCAGAGATTGTGCCCGAGATCGCTATTTTTACATGTTAATTAAATCGATAGATTTCCAATTTCTATTTATTCAATTTTAAATCAATTTTAAAAGTTCCCTAACTCCATTCTAATTCAAATAGAATTTAAATCAACTTCATAAATCATTTTCATTCAAATTAAATTCAAAATTCAATTATTTCCACAATTTCAAATATTAAATTGAACAGTTTAATTGTACAAATAAATCATTATATTTGAATTTAAATCTATTTAACTTATAAATTATAATTTTCAATATATAAAATCAATTAAATATTTTAATTCAAACGACCGAAAAATCCGGGTCATTACATTCCTTCCCCCTTAAAAGAATTTCATTCCTCGAAATTGCCAAGGTAGGAAAATGCTCCAAATCTATTAACTTTTCAAAACCCGCTTAGTTAAAAATCGACATTTCACTTATCTAAATCTTTTAGTTTCAACCAAAACAATCAGGTTCCGTTTCTAATTCGAAACCCTTTATTTCAAATACAATTCAAAAATCAACCTTTTTTTAGTTAACAAATATCTTCCAAAAAATTTAAAAAAAATTCTAACACCCTAAATTTTCGAAAATTTTGATAGAGCCTCCCTTGCACGGAGAGCTTTTTGCAATATGACAAATATGATAAAAATAATATACATTGACCCACGCGGTTGGGAACTTAATATATATCAATATTTATTTCTTTTTCACTTTTAATGCATAAGCATACCATATATTAGCGTTATTAAACGAGTTCACTTTATATGCAATTACCCAACCAAAATCTATCCATCCCTATACCTATACTTACTCAATGAAGCACATAAGTTTCATAACATAACATTTTTATAACATCACACTCATTTAACCATTCTAAGTACAAGTTTCATAAAGCAAACATGTCATATCATGTATTTTAGAATGCATATGCAATCATAGGGTTCAAACATTCAATTATACACTTTCAAATTGATTTTCATATCATTTATTCAATTTTAAATCTATTCGCACACCATTCAATTGCATCCTATTCACATTCACACTTATTATATTCGTATTCATCTTATTAAGCTTCGGTTTATCCATTTAAATTGATTCTAAATCAATTTATCTATTTTCTATTGATTTCCATTCAAGTTATTCACCAAACTTTGTTCGCTTCATTTTATATTAAACAACATTCCAATCCATGTTAATTTATTTATGAATCATTTCATAAATAATCACTTAAGTTAAGTTTCCATTGCAATCAAGTTCCATTTCATTTTAAATTGATTCTCATTCAATTTATTCGCTTCAGTTACTTAGTACATCCAATTTATACTATGTCACTTGGGAATCATTCTATTAATTCATTTCAATCAATATCAATTTCATTTGAAGGAGTTTGCTTCATTGCCTCACTTTTCAAGTGATTTATATTCAGTTTACTCAATTCCAATTCACCCTCCATTTATAATTCAATTTTTTTTTGAATTTCCATTCATTTACCATAATATCAAACCATTTTCATTTTGGTTTTACCACTGCATTTTTCAATTCATAAGTTCAAGAACTTATTTACTTAAAATCTCATATTGCTTACTTGAGTCCATTCACATCTTATAATCATAACTCTGGATTTTATATATATATATATATATATATATATATATATATCACTTTATAGCTTAAGTGATCCAGTCCACTCAATAACCATAACTTATAGTTATATAATCATTTTACATTTCAAACGTATATTCAATTCAATTCAAATCCAAGTCAATTTTATTTAACTTAGGTTAAATTTCAACCCATATTATTCATTTTAACTTACTCAAGATAAACTTTAATTCCAAGATTAAAATTCACAATTTCCTTTCTTATCTGTATCAACTCCAAATTTTAAGTTCAATAACTGATTTTCTCTTAACTTCACAAATCATTTAAATTAAAATCCCAGAATTCAATCAACCGGTTCTATTTCAAATTATTTTGAAATCATAAATATACATATGTCCACTTTTGTATATAAAATCATACTTTAGGAATTTTAAATTAACATCGTTTTGCCCAAAACAGTTTCCTTTTGGAATTTCTAAAACAAAACTTGTTTACCAAACAAGTCCAAAGCAAATAATCATAGCCAATCACTACGTTAGCAATCCGTCACTTAGAAACTCGAAAATGAATACTGATGATGCGGCCATCATCACCAGAATTATTTTCCAATGACTGAAGTGGGTTCAGTGCTTTCTTACTTCCAAAATCCATTTTAGAAAAAATTCTATTCAGAAATATCTCCAAAGTAATACTCCATTTATTCTTCACAAACCACTTTGGAAAACTTTTTCAAAATCTCTAAGAGTAAAAAAAATTAAATACTTAGTTCAAATTTATCTATAACATTTCCCAAAATTTCTGGGATTTAAATTTCCAAATTCTAGTTTGAATCCACTTTTAGTTACAACTCATATGAATAATCATCCTTATACAATTCTATATGGTTATATAAACCATCTCAAATTTTATAGTCTTGATTGGATTATAATAATATCAACCAAACATCCAAATATATATATATATATATATAAAATTTCAAAAAAATATTTCTTTTATATCAAACTATAGTTTGGGTAAAATTATTTCATTTACCCTCTACAAAACAATAATGTGTTGGTTTACCTTGTTTAAGAGTTTAGAAACCCCCATCGATACAGTTGTACTTCTCTTACCAACCGGAATTCATAAACACCCAATCGATAAGTCAACACAATATAAAACATTTTTTTATTCATTAACAAATACGTACTTTTATTTATAATACACTCAAACTTATTCAAGGGTACTTTTGACTCTATCCCTAATGAGTAATCCCCAATAAAGCCTAGGTATATCGCCAACCTAAGCTTTGATACCACGTGCGACAACCCGACTTTTCGACCCTCGAAAATGGACATCAATACATTCACTGTATAGCATGCCGAGCAATCGACAACCGAAAAGATGGACAGTTAAGGAAAAAGAAAGAAGTTAAAAGACAGAAGAAACTAACAAACACAGAATCTCACAATGGAATGAATAATATATAATATCAACATCTCTTTACACAAATGAAAACTGTAATATACATATCACAAATCAGAGTACACAAAATAATAATTATTAGCATGGACAGTTATAATAGCCTATCTTCATAACTGCTGATAATTTCAAACAAACACTGCAGCGGAATAAACAAGTATAAGAATACGTCTCAATCTCCAGCTCATCTTTAGAAGCCCAATGCAATCCAAATCTATATATGTAATATGCTCGGTCTAACCCGATCACTATTATAGAATACTAACACACGGATCACTTCGATAAACCAGCGTGAGAAATACACACTCAATTTGATTTCTAAAGTTATAAAACCTTTCCAAAATAAAGGTATCGTAAGACTATGCTGCACATAAACACGGATGGGTTTTTACCTTACAATCACCCAACCATTTCTATAGAAAATCCATTGATATTATAATAATGTCTAAGGGTCAAAATAATAATAATCAAGTAGTTGTGATGCTCGTGCTGTGTACATCACAACACAATACTATATATATAAAATCAAAACTCGATAAGGCTCGTTCGTTAATTGTGTAGGATTTTCTATGGAGGTGCCCTCGGTACTTCGAGAATGGTCCTCCTATACAAGGATCAGGGTTATCCTTCCAAAGCATCATATCCATCTAGCCAGGGTATTATAGGAAAAACATAACTGGTCTTGCTAAAACCGAGTGCATCGCTCTTGCATGCCAAAAACAACTAAAGGTGTCGGTATTACTAGAAAAAGGAGCCGATTACACTCTATGGGTTTACCAACCCTGCTGGTTATGCCTCATACCTCTGGTTTTAGTCATTTCCACTGATGAGGCTATGCCCGACGTTCTAGCTTATGCACCACTCCAAAATAGATCACGAAATCCTATATGGATTCCCACACCATAATGGCATTGGAACCGCATACAGATTCCCACATCTAAAATAAATCTTGGAATCATACACGGATTCCCATATCCAACAGTCTCAGAACCACATATGGATTTCAAACATCTCAATATAACATGAAACTCCTCCATAGAACCGTATATGGTTTTGGAGTGGTAATGGTTCCGAGTCATCTCTTACAAGTACACTCTCTCGCTTCCCGGGAGCTCCATAAATCATTCGTCGAATGTCGGAATGCTCAATACCAGTTCTTTAGAAAATAGTCAGACAATACATAAGATCAGGGATCACCCCCTGACTGTTTAAATGGACGGATCTCCTTATCATTTATCCTAGAAGAACAACGAGTTTATACGTACAGTATAACACCATCGATGGTAATAGTACCATATAATTTCTGTGTTTTCCCTAGATATTTCTAGAGTCAAAATCCCTCGGTGTTAAGTAGGATATCGTTTTCTACCACTAAAATTAAGAAGGATTACATATTTGAGTCAAGATTTGATAGCCAGTTATTTAGCTATCAAATAAACAAACATTCAACTATAGATCACATTTCCCATTAAAATCACTAAGCCTGATTTAATTTGATTTCGATAAATTGAATCTCCTTATTAAAACAGTCATATACTTATTTCAACGGAATAAGTATATGAACAAATCCTTTCTTCAAAAATACTTGAAAACTATTTGGAAAAAAATAGAAATGGAAGTGTCATTCGGTATCGACCATGGATCGTAGCTCAATGGTTGCGTCTCTATCCCAAAAAAACCAAATTTAACTTAGGCAATATCTACCTTTCGATTTCCACCTTGCAATCAATCATAGATCGTAGTTTGCGCAATGGTTACGTCGAAATCACGGCAAAAAAATCCCACGCTGCCCCTCTAATTATGCTGTGAAAATATACTATTACTTCCCAAAATCACTTTATTTTATAAATATCTCAAACTATTGATAAGGCTTCTATATAAATTTCTAATTTAGGGTAATAATCTTTTACAAATTTTAAACCATATGTAACTCCCTTTTCAAATTTCAAACCACCTTCGCATTAATAAACTCGTTTAACCAATTCTTCCAATAAAGAATTTCTTTTATAAACAATTTATTACCTAATTATTATAAATAAGATTTTAAACATCACAAAAATATCTTAACCATTTTTTGATAATATAAAAATACTTTTAAAACATTTATTAATGATATAATCATTAACCTCTAACATTTTAAAATTTAATAAAATAAACTAAATCAACCTTTAAATAAAATTAATCAACTTTTGAATTGTATTATTACTGAAATAGTTTTCTAGTTCTAAATAACTAATAATAATAAATAATTTATTATCTTTAAACAAAATCAATTAAACAATTAATTTTAAAACATAATTAACTTTGCTAAATAAATGATTTTACAAAACATTTGTAAATAAAAATTTAAACAGAACAATTTGTATAATAATTATTAAATAATTTTTTTTATTTCAAATTATAAAGTTTGAAGTTAAATAGAAACCATAACCTTCCAAATCCAAAAGGAGGCTTAACGATCACAATGGTACTCAACAAGCTACCATTAAATTCAATTTAACTTTCTAATTAAATTACATGCATTTACATAATAACAAACATATATGTAAATTGAATCCATAATTAGTAATCAGTTGTTAACATATCAATTATCCAGTGTAAATATACTGGCACTCAAAATAAATGTCCAAATTAATCTAATGCGGAATGAGAATTTATTTTGCCAACCAAGGTCATTCACAATAAAACTCCTCCATTTATTATTCAACATTGTTTATTTGGCCAAATAGATAACACCAATATATTCCAATTCAATTAATGTTATAATTAACAACGTAATTCCAAAAACAATCCATTTATCGATTTCACACACATATGATTAAATACTGGAAATAAGTTTAGAAAAAAATAAACAGTTTAGTAACAATACGAGATGCTATATCGTGACACTAGATCGTATTCAACCAATCAAATAGCATTTCAAGATGCTATATCGTCATTTTAGATAAATTTCAACAATCATCAATTTTAACAACTCAACAGCAGAAATAAATTTTATTTACTATAAAAATATACTGATTAACCAAATGAGTAAGTTTAACTCACCTTGAGTTTTCAATTTGCCAAACGTTCCAATTTTAAATTAAATGGAACGATGTTCAATTTAACCTAAAATTTTAGCTAGCTCTGATCAACTCTTCAATTTCAGAATGTAGTATTCATCGCTACGATTCCATCACCGCTTGTTTTATGTGAAACGTGCCTCGTATGAAAGAGTTATATAATTTTAAACATTAAAATTAAATTAAATAATTTATTCTTCCTTAATCATAGAAATTAGCATTAATCACCTACGTTAAACTCTAATCCCATCTTCCTCTTCTCTATTAAACGCGCGTATACCTGGCCGACATCGAACCCATCATCGCATGTTTCCCTTGACCGCCGCTCCCACATCATTGATCGAGACGATGATCCACCATTCGAACGCCCTACGCGAGCTCCACCTTTGTCCCTAACTCCACCTAGCTCGGCGCCCTCATAGCCCGGGAAATCACGCTCGAACGCACGACCATCTCAAACCCATTCTGACTAAACGTGGCCACGATAATTGATCATCACAGTATGGATGTGAAGATCTCACCTAACTCTTCAACATTGTAGTTGAAAGTTTTGAAAAATTATTGATGGATTTCGATATAGTAGGGGAAAAGTTTCGAACGTTTCTGGCCAAAAATTTAATGGCAGCGGCAGAATATGTAGTTAGGGTTTGGTAAAGAAGAAGGGTATGGTCCTATATATATAGGCAAATCTAAAACACTATTCATCGCCAGATTTTCACGAACTCCTATTGAGGCGTGCCGCCTGCCGTTTATAATGTTTTATCTCTATTCCGAACAAACTGAAATATATATCGGAGGCCAATTCCATCGTATTTGGGAGATACGTTTTCAAATCGAGTTATTTTAATTAATTTTCCTTTAATTAATTTCTGTGCGTTTTAGCTTCGCATGACCAAACCGTAAATCCGATCGACGCGAAAATTGAAATCCGATAATAATATGCTATTGCGTATCAAATGGAACTGGTTTTGTCGAATTCCAAGACTGTGACCCAGATCGCTATTTTTACATGTTAATTAAATCGATAAATTTCCAGTTTCTATTTATTCACTTTTAAATCAATTTTAAAAGTTCCCTAACTTCATTCTAATTCAAATAGAATTTAAATCAACTTTATAAATCATGTCCATTCAAATTCAATTCAAAATTCAATTATTCCACAATTTCAAATATTAAATTTAACAATTTAGTTATACAAATAAATCATTATATTCGAAATTAAATCTATTTAATTTATGAATTCAACTTTTCAATATTTAAAATCAATTAAATATTTTAATTCAAAACGAACGAAAATCTGGGTTGTTACATTTTCATTATTACTTAAAACGAATTCAATAAATACGTTTACACCATTATAAAATTGTTCCTTTATTAAGCCTCTCATTTCCCTTCGGGGATGATAGATCCAGGTCCGATCAACAAAATAATCAACCATTTTTCCTATTTAGAAATATATGATAGAGATTAAAAATAGAATTAATCATTTTATGGATTGACATTTAAATTTTCAAATCATTTATCAATTAATGTTCATTATGTATTTTAGGGATTGACATAAATCATGCATAAAATATTAAATTTTTAGTTTATTGTTTTCTACTTTGATGGCCAGTCATCCCACTTCTCATTACAAACACAGTAGTAATTACATTTCGTAAATCATTTCATTTTAAACGATTCAACAAAATTTCGGCAGCACTTCTTCTTTGTTCCGTGTACCGCACACAAATGCGTGTACATAGGGAACAAAAAAGAAGTGTTGTTGAAATTTTGTAAACCGTTTAAAATGAAATAATTTTCAAAATGTAATTACTTTATTGTGTTTGTAACTTATCCAATATAGACATAAATCTGACAAATATTGTATCCGATGAATATAGATTCCCGTTCTATGACAAAAACGAATATTCATATAACGGTCATACACAATACTTGTCAAACAGGGCCAAAAACTATCTAAGGGATATTAATTATATACATAACATATATTAGCATATATAATTCATTTATGCATTGTGATGTTTTAATAATTATGTAATATATTACTTTTTATCATTTTTTATAAAATATTATATGTTTTCAATCATAACAAATTATGGATATAATATTATATTTTAAAAAAATGGTAAACTTTATTATACACTCATTTATTTATTAATTTTATCGGACTCTAGAACCAAATAAACTAGGTTTGTTATATAAACTATCAAACGATAATTAATCTTCAATGGTAATATTTAAATTGACACTGACATTTTGGCACGCTGATTAGCTTTAAATCATATCACTAATTTGATACATAAACTAATTAACCTAAGTTAGCCATAAGTATATTTTAATTATCGAATTTACGCAGTTATAACCGTAATTAGCGTATCACAATCAATCAACATACAATTGCAAACACTCAAGGGGTTAGTATCATCAAATACAACTACAAATTAACACTAATTTAACATGCTATGGTAAATTGAAGTTGGCAAAAAAAAATACATCTTTTCGCTGAAATTGAAGTGCTGGAGGCCGAAGAGGAGAAGTTGGAGATTTTTCTGGTGGTGACGGGGCAGTGGTTGCCGGAGATGAGCGAATTGGAGGGAAGAGGGAGGGTTTGGAGTAAGATTTGGGGGAAGAAGATAAAGAAAATAGCTCTAGACCGACTCAGGTAGTTCACGACCTACATCGGTTTGCGATGGCAGCTAACGGCAAACTTTCGACGGATTTCGACGGCAAAAGTTCGGTTATTACAGAATTGCCACGGCAAAACCAAGCCGTCGGTAATAGTCGTCGGCGGCTATCGCTATCATCCATCGCGATGAACAGTTAGTGAATGGATGAAGCTGAAATTGGAATTTTCCACATAAAAATTGTATTTCTTTTATTTTACCTTTTTTTTTTTTGAAAAAATGCAAAATTTTCACTTCAAAAAAAGAATGCTATTTTGGACTAAAAACCCTAAATTTTAAACAATAATTAGAATATCTAGAACGTAAATACTTTCAAAATTATATGCATAGCAGAAGATAATGATAAACTATAATATCAACATAAATTTTCCATGACAACAGCATTAATTGATCAACTAGCAGAAGTAATTAGATAAACAAAATGAAAAGTAGAACAAGAAAATGTACACATTTTTGTACAATCAATCGTTATGTGCAATTGAAACCCCACTTGGCAATTGTTCATGTTAATTTTTTTGAATCGCTTTTTAATCACCATTAAATGCAATAAAGTTGCATTGGCAATCGAACTGCCAAGATATATATACTATTTTTATAAGCAAGAAAAAGAAACCCCTTCAATTAAAATCAATGAACCATGGCTCAACTTCTCAGCATGCAAATTCAAACAAAGACTAGTGATCCGTTGGGATCCATTTCTTCTAGCATCCAGTAAACATAATATAGGTCTTTCTCTTTGAAAGAAAAAGTTGACCATTACTCAAAGGAGTAAGATGTCAAATATTCATATTGCATGCTTTGATAGCAAAATTCCTCCATGTGACATTGATATACGAAAGTCTATGTTCCCTAAAGAATTTAAATTCGGTATTGCATCTTCTACATGTCAGGTATGCTTTTTTTAATTAATTTATTTATTTATTAATAAAGGAAGCATCATTATATAGGCAGCATACTATGCATTTAGTGCATTTAGTGCTCATCAGTCTGTATATTTCAATATCCCAATTTACTTGTAAAATCTTATATGGTATCAAAGCCCTTATCGCTTAAGTGCATTTAGTTTGGAAAGTTTTTGGATTGAAACTCATCATAATACTATCATCATTTGAGTTTCTCTTCTCATCAGAGATTCAAATCTCCTCGTTTGAAAAGTTGATACAATAAGAAAAGTTGTGCCCTGCCAAAATTCAAGAAGTCTGGCTGCATCAATAAGCATTGTGCCTTACCAGAACTCAAGAATCTTGATTGCATCAAGATTTCCTTATCAAATCTTGGAAAAAAACAGCAGAAATCTCATACATCAGATTGAGAAATCAAAAGTATCATCACAAAACATAATGAAAGTGCCATCTAGAAAAACTTATCAGATTTAATCATCATCATCTAAGTTCTTGGTTGCAGCAACCAGTTTTATGCCTATATAGTGTTCCTAAATCCAAGTTTTGATCAAGTCCGTTGAATTTCCTCATTCATATTCCTCTCTCTTTTATTACTAATTCAAGATCAACATGGCCGAAGAAGGCAATTCTGCATCCTCCATCAATGAAACCAATTTTCAGCGAACTGGTGTTACATCAGAAAATCTTGTCAAAACTGTAATCAGTCCACAAAATCAACTGGTTACAGTCCATCTAAATGAAGGTAACTATCAAGTACGGAAGCTTCAGGTTGAAACTACAATTCAAGGATATGAGCTCGAAGGATTTATTCTTGGAATCATTCCAGTCCCACCAAAATGTGTTACTGGTCAAGAAAATAAGGTAGTTAGTCATGAAGAATATGGGAAGTGTCACAGACAAGACAGACTTATATGTCCTTGGTTACTTTCTTCAATAAGTACAAATCTACTATCACATGTGATTGGATTTAAATCTGCTAATGAAATTCGGATAGCTGTTGAAAAGGTTTTCAATATTCAATCTGCTGCAAAGGTTATGTTTAACAAGAGATAATTACAAAATATTAGAAAAGACAATCATACTATGAGGGAATATCTATCCAAGATCAAAACAATATGTGCCTTGTTAGAGGCAGTTGATCATAAAGTGTTAGACTCGGAGAAAATTCTAACCATATCAAATGGGTTAAGTGATGAATATGAAGTAGTGGTGGCAGTTATAGCCTCACAGAAAGCCTTACCATCAATAGATGATGTTCACTCAATCTTGCTTGCACATGAAGCAAGAATTGACAGCAAGAAACTATAAAATAAACTTCTCGGTTAATTATGCTACTAAACTACATAAACAAAGGTCAAAGCAATAGAGCATATCAATCAACCCAAAGAGGTGGATATTCTAACAGATCCAGAGGAAGAGGTAGATGGAACAACAACAGACCAAAATGTCAAATACGTGAGAAAATTAAGCACACGGCTACAAAATGCTACTTCAGACTCAATTTGAACTATGTACCGGGGCAAGGTTCAGGTAATCAGAGAAATGACAATCATAGTGCAAATATGGTGCAAGTGCAACAAGACTAAAATACCCAATCAGATAACAACAGAAATCATCAATTGAATAAGATTACAAAGCCTGAACATATTTAGGATGAAGACTGGTATCCTAATTCAGGTGCAACCAATCATATCACTAGCAGTCTAAGCAATCTAAATTTTGAAAACAAGGAGTACAAAGGTATGCATTCTATAAGAATGGGTAATGGTAAATCTATCGCAATTACACACACTTGTAGTTCATATAAAATGGAAAAGAGGCAATTATATCTGAGCAATCTACTTAGAGTACCAATGATTAGAAAAAATCTACTAAGTGCGTCACAATTTGCAAAAGATAACGATGTTTACTTTGAATTCTACCCAAATTTACTGTATAATTAAGGACGTCCTAACTAAGGAAATCTTCTTGTAGCGTAGAGAATGTAAGAGATTATATAAGTTCAATGTTGATAACTCAATAAATTCTGAAGTTAAAAGAAAATGGTGCAATAATTCTAAAATCAAACAAGGAGAGAACTGTAAGATTATTTATACTTGACATTGTAAACTTGGACATTCAAATGCCACTATTGTAAAGCATATATTGAATAAAAGTAACATTTCCTTTAATGATATTTCGATGTCATATACCTGCAAAAAACTTGAAATGGAAAATTGTCATAAACTGTCATTCCTAGATTCTGAAACTCAATATCGTAAACCACTAGAATTAATTGCTACTAATTTATAGGGACCTGCACCAATACATTCAAACCATGGGTATAAATATTACATATCTTTTGTGGATGCATTTTGTAGATACGTTTGGATATATTTTTTGAAATCAAAATCTGAAACTTACAATCTAGTATTACAATTTATAACATATGCAGAAAAACAAACAAACTATCAAGTCAAAGTAATACAAATTGATGGTGGAACAGAGTACCTACCACTAAAAGAATACTTTCATAAAAAAGGAATTGTTCATAGAACGACATGTCTTTATACTTCTAAGCAAAATGGTCTTGTTGAAAGAAGACATGGACAAATTGTTGAAAATGGACTCATCTTACCATCCCAAGCATCCATGCCACAAAAATTCTGACCAGATGCTTTTGCCACTACAATTGTTTTAATTAATAGGGTACCCATAAAAGTTTTAAAACTTAAAAATCCAATAGAACTATTATATAATACCAAGCCTGGTTATCAAAGCTTAAAAGTATTTGGTTGTTTGTATTTTCCTTACCTTAGACCATACAATACTCATAAATTAAATTTTAGATCATTACATTGTACATTCTTGGGATACGCAGCTAATAAAAATGGTTATAAGTGCTTAGATGGTAATGGTAGAATATTTATTTCTAAACACGTGGAGTTCAATGAGAAAGTATTTCCATTTAGATAATTAGAAATTAAAACATTAAAGAAAGTATATAATTCAAAGGAGTTTCTACCATCAATACCTGCACTGCCTGAAATGGTGGTCCAAGTTCAGAAGGAGCTAAATCAGAACATTAAGAATTCACAGACAACAAACTCAGGCCCACAACACATGGTACCAGACTAGGTATGGGTCATGAACAAGCCGAGTCATCAAATATACCTGATCAAACATCTTAACAGAGAATAAGCATACAATCTGCTTCTCATCAAATATTAGATGACTCGCAACTATTCAATGAACAACAGCAGCAAGAGACAAATACAGGTGACATTTATCAACAACAATCTACTGCAAGAACAGGTCATCGCATGATGGCAAGGGCTAAGTGTGGCATATTTAAGACAAAAATCTACAATACAATTTTAAACAACGAAGAACCAAGCACATAGTATGAAGCTATGAAATGAAAAATGAAAATCAATCATGACTGAAGAGTATGATGCTTTAATGAGGGACAAGACCAGAGATCTTGTTCCTATGCCCAATAATAAAATATTGTGAGTTGTAAATGAACTTACAAACTGAAAAGAAATATTGATGGTTCAATTTCTAAATACAAGGCAAGATTAGTAGCAAAAGGTTATTCACAACAAAATGGATTTGACTTCAATGAAACTTTTTCACCAGTTGTGAAGCCTGCTACTGTTAGAGTTGTTATCACTATTGCCTTGCATAGAAATTGGAGCATCAAACAATTAGGTGTAAATAATGCCTTTTTAAATGGTATATTGCAGGAAGAAGTCTATAATGGAACAACCATGTGGATTCAAACAATAGGGGAATGAAAAGCTTATGTGCAAACTAAACAAAGCAATTTATGGTTTGAAACAAGCTCCATGAGTGTGGTTTGAAAAGCTAAAAGCAACTTTGATCAAACTGCACTACAACTCAACAAGTCAGACAATTCCTTATTTACCAAATTCAGTAAGAACATAGTGATTTATATACTAATATATGTTGGTGATTTTATTATTATAGGCAACAGTGAAATGGAAATCAACAACCTCATACAATACTTAAGCGAGGAATTTTCGATTAAGGATCTTGGCAGCTTAAATTATTTTTTGAAAATTGAGGTGAAGAGACTATCAGATTCTAAAATTCGGTCGAGTCGGAAAAAGTATATTGTAGAAATTCTAGCTAAAGCCAAAATGGATAAACCAAACCCAATTTCTACACCCGTGACCAGCAATATACATTTGTCTAAGCATAAGGGTGAAGCAAACTACAGCCAATACAGAAGCATAGTGGAAACTCTACAATTCGCAACAATTACCATACTAGAAATCACATTCGGTGTAAATAAAGTGTTAGGTGTGGCTTGCATTGTATTAGAGTGGGTGCGTAGATTAGATTATGGTTAGTCCCACATCGCAAGATATTCTAAAAGAAATCAGCATATATATAGGATTGGTAGCTTATAACAACAAGAGATTCCTTTTGTTATAAATAAATGTTGCCATGAAAATATATGTGCTCTAGACAGATGTAGAGCTATCCAATCATGACGCTGACACCAAAAGAGCTTCGTTTAGCCGTCTTGCTTCATTTACACTGAATTAAAGTGCGCGCATAGCGAAAGATGCGAGGGGGTGCCAGAAATTACAACATGATATCAAAGCCGATGGTTTGATGGGACCAATATGATGCAGCGTCGACCTAAATATGCTCCAATATGTGTGGTTTGAGCTCCGGATTCTCGTTAAGGTGGAGTTATAAGTTAGAACGCGGCCTACTCCAACCGTGTGAAAGAGAACTCTTTATGAAACAGCTTGTCCCACCTGCTGAAGATGGTAGCGACTTAATCTAAACAGCTGAAGGTGTTAGCGACCTCATCCAAGTGCTTGAGGACTTTGTATAACTTCAAGTTGAATTGAGAAAATTGCTCGCCAAGTTGGAGATCTGTTAGGTGTGGCTTGCATTGTATTAAAGTGGGTGCGTAGATTGGTTAGTCCCACGTCGTAAGATATTCTAAAAGAAAACAGCATATATATAGGATTGGTAGCTTGTAACAATAAGGGATTCCTTTTGTTACAAATAAATGTTGCCATGAAAATATATGCGCTCTAGGCGGATGTAGGGATATTCAATCATGACGCTGGCACTAAAAAAACTTCGTTCGGTGGTCTTGCTTCATCTACATTGAATTAAAGTGCGTGCATAGCGGAAGATGCGAGGGGATGCCAAAAATTACAACATAAAGCAAGTTAATTTATGCAGAGCCCAACAGATGAACACTAAAAAGCAGTAAAGATGATACTAAGATATCTCAGAAGGACTTTAAACGTTGGGTTAACTATGAGGGCAAGCAAATCTATTAATATTACTGGTTATGCAGACGCGGACTGGGCAGCTGATCCAGATGACAAAAGATCTACATTAGGTTATTGTGTGTATCTAGGCAAAAATATCATATTTTGGTGTTCAAAAAAACAACTCACAATTTCCCGATTCAGCACTGAAGCAGAATACAGGAGTGTGGCAAATGCAATGTTGAAGTAATGTGGATAGAATCTCTACAAAGCGAATTACAAGTTAAAACAGAGACAAAACTACAATTTGGTGTGACAACTTAAATACAATGCTTCTCACAACAAATCCAGTTTTGCATTCAAGAATCAAACATATGAAGCTAGATTCATACTTTGTGCGCGAACAAGTAATAAAAGGAAAGTCGAACATTAATCACATACCTTCTAATTACCAGGTCCAACCAAACCATTGTCAAGGGCTAACTTTATTCGACCCAGAGACAAATTACAAGTCGGTGTAATGGCCATCAACAAGATGAAATCTTTCTCAACTCAAGGGATCGAGAATGTAACTCAACAAAATCTAGTTTCAACTCATCCGAATGGTACTTAGCCAAGCTGAAACCAGTAGAGACTACAGAAGCAAAAAGTAAAACTCAAATTTCACTTAGTTGGAACAAGAATCGACAACTAATTGAAGTTGACATCAATTGGGGGCAGAATCGCAACCCTAACTTTTAGTTAGCTTTGAGGAGAAGTAATAAAGGAAGCATCATTACAATAGGTAGCATACTGTGATGAGCAAATCTGAACCATTGACAATTGTCTTTGAGTTAGCTGCTTGGGCTTTATCTGTCAGCTCATTTGTAAAATGCAACTATATATACAAACTGTACAAAATCTCTTCTGTATGAAAAAATTGCAACACAACAATATCAAATTTGTTTTCACATCAGTCTGTATATTTCAATATCCCACTTTACTTGTAAAGTCTTATATTTATTTATTGTATGTAGATGTGTAGTATTGAAGTATGCATACACTGAAACTGAACCATATCATAAAATGTGATATGGTTTTAGGTGGAGGGAGCATGGAATGGAGGAGGAAGAGGACCTAGTATTTGGGACACTTACACACACCAACAGCCTCGTATGCTAAACGGATTATGTTAATATATATAATTTGAAGCATCGTAAAATCTGTTGGAATAATATTTCAAAATATTCTGGTTTATTGATAATAACTAATGCTATCAACATACCCGTGTTAGATACTATTGGTATTTTTTCATTGTTTAGAGCATGACGGTATCCATAATCGTCGTACGGATAAAATCGAGGACATGAGTAATGGAGATGAGTAACGGAGATGTTGCCATGGATTTGTACCACGTATACACAGTAACTTACTCCGAAAAGAATGGTGTGCTGACATGTCCATATAAACTATGTATTAGAGAAAAATATGATCAAATGTTTGCACAATGATGTAGAGATAATATAGGAGATGGGAGTTGATTCATACCGTTTCTCAATCTCTTGGTCAATATTTTCGCCAAATTAAAACCATTCCACTGTATTCAAGTGAACCTACAAAAATGAATATTAAAATGATGTTTATTTAACAAAAAAATACAAATTTGTAGCTTATATGTCACACTAACTACACAAAATTCTAATTTGACTTTGTTTAGTGTTGATTTGTTAAAACAGATGGTACCTTGAAAGGAGAAATAAATCAAGAAGGAATAATGTATTACCACAATCTCATAAACGAGCTAATAAAGAATGGTGAGTACTAGAAAAATGCAAGTATGGTTTCACAATACATTAAAATGTAATTCACATTCCAGGTATAACGCCATATGTTACACTCTTCCATTGGATGTCCCACGAGCTTTGAAAAATGAATACAGTGGTTTCCTTGGCAGGAAGATTGTGTAAAAATTTAATTCACATGGAGCACATTAACTTAATTATCTTATTAAGTGTAGTACAAGAAACAAAAAAGAACCTGTTCATACACTTCATTAAAATATACCCATGAACCTTAACTAAAGATCAGAGTTTCAATGCAGTTCCACGAAGTAAAATGTGTTGTATTATTTTTCTTCACTGGGGATGATTTCAAAGATTACTGCCAAATATGCTTCCGAGAATTTGGGGATAGAGTCAAAAATTGGATTACGCTGAATGAGCCATGGATATTCAGTATCTTAGGCTATTATTCAGTTGGAGTGCATGCCCCAAGGCGTAGTAGCTTTCCTGAATGTCCTCATGGAAATTCTCTCACTGAACCTTACACTGTTGCTCACAATCTAACATTAGCACATGGAGCAGCTGCCAAACTTTATAAAAACCACTTCCAGGCAATTTTTCTCTAAATTAAAAAGTTTGTCCAGAATAATATTCTGGAATTTGATGCATCAATAAATAACTTATAGTCCGTTTGGCAGCAAACTTCTTAAAAAGATTCGTCTCAACCGCTAACTTCTAAGTAGTTTTAAAAATTAAGTTATAAGTAAAAGTGTGTGGATGTAATTTAAATTTTAAGTTAAAATAAACAAAAATAACTTGGTCAAAACTACTTATGAAATTTGTTCATAAGTCGTAAGAAATATATTGTTGCTTCTCACTTTTTACTTCCAAGTCACTTTTGTAAACTACTTATAAGGAGGTGTCAAACACTAGAATTGAAATAAATTACTTAAAAGTAGTTTTGATTAAGTTGCCAAATATGTTCTAAATAAAATAAATCATGGTTATATTTTAGACTTTTGGAAATGATGTACTATAAGGGATCAATGTATCATGGGAGATAAAATTCACAATAACTGATATAAAATTATACACTAAGATATGCAAGCTTGTTCTCACATGTTGAACCTTTTTATTTTAAGCCTGAACAAAGAGGAGAGATTGGAATCAGTCTATTTTGCATGTGATATAAGCCATATAAGCAGCGTTGAGGGCAACGGAATTTGTGCTTGGATGGTTAGTAAGCAACAAAGGATGGTTGTAATCATATATTTCTTAAAATCCATGTAAAAATTATTGTGTAGGCTTTAGGTATATGGAGCCAATAATGAATGGAGAATATCCTGTCTGCATGAGAGATTTGTTCAGAGAAAGGCTTCCGGAATTCACTAAGGAGGAACCGGAGTTGATAAAAGGATCATATGATTTTGTGGGACTCAATTACTACACATCAAGATATTCAAAAGATGATAAAAATTCTACACCTAATCATAGCATCGTTGACTTCAAACTGAATCAAATAGGTATGTTCAATAGTTTGAATGTTTTTACTTTGTAATATCTACTGTGATTCAAACAAAGTGAAAAACATATGAAAATTAAATGCTGTTCAACATTGATTCTAATTTGAGGAAACATACACAATAGAGAAATAACCATTTTGTTTCTACTAACTATTTCCTTTGTACTGCGTTGAAGCTTATTTTGTTGTTTCAAACTAATCGTTCATTTTCACAGAGAATAGAGATGGTGTACCAATTGGTGATTTGTAATATAACAACCTTTATTATTCAAACAATTATGTCAAATCTTAAGGGCCTGTTTGATTCGAAAATGAGTTTTGTGTCTTCCGTTTTCAACTGCATCTAAAAATGCATGAAAGATGAGAAGGGGTGTTAACAGTCAATTAGGATAATGGTTTAAGATATAAAATGGAAAACAACATTTTCTTCTTTTCCATTTTTTGGATGATACTAAAAAGCAATGTTATCAAAAATCTTAAAATCTTACTATTCAAATTCCGATTCAGATTGGATCTCTCCATTTACGATTCGATTTATAGTTCGATTCAAAGTTAGTTAAAATCACAATTAAACAAAACATTCACCGCAGAACAACATATTTAACATAATTATTTGGATCCACAATTTCAATTATAATATTTCGAAATAGAATAAAAATGGAATAAGAGAGAAAATTAAGTTTTAAGTTTAGTTGTACAAGTTCAAACAGCAAAATCAATTTCAAATCGTATACAATCTTTGAAATATGGATCATTTGAATCTACGATTTACGATTTGAATTCTGTTTCGATTTAAGGTTTGAACTTTACGATTTAAATTCCATTTTGAAAACCTTGCAAAGTATCTTCTCCTTCTCTTTGTTATATTGATTAGGATTACCACCTCTTTCTTTCTCTTCCACCCCTTTGAAGTACACATCGAAAACACAAAACTCAAAACACATGTTTTGAAGCTAAACTGATCCAAAACTTTTGAACAACTGACCCCATTTTAATATCTACTAAATTTGTTCTCTGTCATACTTTACAGCGAGGTTCATGGATACACGTGGTCCCAGATGGATTGAAAGAGTTGTTAAGTTATATAAAAAAGAATTATATCAATCCTAGGATCTAAATCTCAGAAAGTTTTCGAATAATGAAAATTATAGCACATCCTGTTATAGATAATAATTGTTTAGTATGACAGACCAAATAAGGATAACTAAATATAGATTGCTCGCCTGTATTTGATTTTACAGGAACTGCTCAACTTGATCGCGGTCATATGTTATCAAAGGAAGAAGCTGTTCACTTTTGGTGATACAAAATCACAAATGGACGTAAATAAATATGCAAAAGAAATGGAAGATTTTGTTTCCCCTAATTAATAGACATATTTGAGTATGTTTATTTCTATGTCTAATTGGCTAATCAAATTATTTTTTGTCATCTAATGTTAACTTTGACATTAAGTAATTGATTATATAAATAGAGACTAGAAGAGAGTGTAAAAGTATGGTGGAAAATCTATTTGCTAATTTTTTCTTCTCCATCTTTGTTCTTCTTCTTCAATAATTTTAGCCATAGAGATATTTACTCTCTTTCTCAATTTGGTTATTGATTCAATGGTATTTTGTTTATTTTAGTTTTATTCTATCAATTGTAAACAAAATTTCGGTGAATCAATGAAGTGAGTGGTTGGGTGGAATATCTTATGTTATTGTATTTCAATCTAAGTTATCTCTTTGTGATTTGAGTGACAAAGATCCGTTGATAAAAGCTTCTGCAAAGTGCTACTATTTCCATAACAGTTTGGTATCAGAGCACAGATCATTGCAAAGCTTAGAGTAATTTTAGTTTAAAAAATTATTGATGTCGGATATGATTTCGTTTTCGAATATGACTATTTTAGATGGAAAAAATTGGATTATTTGGAAGCCGAAGATGGAGAATGTTTTATACGTCAATGATCTTCATGATCCGATTGATGGAGATGGAAAGAAGCCATTTGACGTAGATGGAAAAAAAAATGGAACAAGATGGATAAGAAGGCGATAATTTTGATTCGCCGGTATCTTGATGATTCAGTTTTCCATCATGTGGCTAGTTGTGAATCCGCAAATGCTTTTTGGGACAAGTTGGTATCTTTGTATGAGTCAAAGAGTGCTACTAGTAAGGCTTTTCTGGCTCGAAAGTTGATACAACTAAGATAATTAGATGAAGAGAAGTTTGCTAGAGAGCATTTGAATGAATTTTAAGATGTAATAAATCAGTTGACAAATATGAAGGTCAATTTTGATGATGGGTTGCAAGCTCTTTTATTAATGAGTTCGCTTTCTGAAAGTTGGGAAACTTTGATTGTTTCATTGAGTAATTCCAATGCTAATGGAACATCTCTCTGGAAACTGTTCGAAGCAGTCTTTTAAATGAGAAGCTTAGAAGAAAATGATTGGGTATGAAATCAATTCAAAGTGAGACTATAGTAGCAAGGGACTCAAAGAAAGATACAATTTGAAAGGACGCTAATGGTAGGTGTTATCACTTGTCATTATTGCAATAAGAAAGGTCACAAAAGCAGCAAGTGTTATGCTTATACAAAGAGATCAGAAAAAGGCTGTGTACGGTGATACTAGTAGTGATACACATGCAGGTTTTGCTGAAGGTACTGATAGTGATGCTTCTTATGATATCCTCTTTAGTGAAAATAAACCTTGAAAGATGGATTCCGGAGCCTTTTTCACATTTGCAGAGATTTGAATTGTTTTTCATCTTATAAGAAGAGTATCGGCATGATTAGGACAGCCCATGAAGAAGAGATACCGATTTATGATATTGGATCTATCCGGTTTCGTATGCATGACGGTGTGGTTAAAGAAGTCTCTGAAGTGAGACGTGTACTAACTTGTTCGCATAATTTTATTTCTCTCGGTCAGTTGGATCATCGTGGTTGCACTTATGAGGCTCAAGGTGGAGTTTTGAGAGTGAAGAAAAATGGTCGTGTAAGGATGAGAGAAGTATTGGAAGAAAGAAACCTTTATAGCTTGGTTGGATCTGTAGTCGACAATGGAAAGCGAGTGACGATTGAAGAACCTAGTCCACAGCAAGGTGGAAAGGTTAATGTAGTCAATACTTATGATTTTAGCATTGAAAATCATATTTTAGATAGGGGTCTTCATGTTGATGATGCTCGAGGGATTGATAGTGATCAGGTAATGAGTTCAGATCGAGTGATAGACGGGTGTCGAATTGCAAAATCCATAAAGACAAAACGAAGATCTTTGTGGTATTATAAACGTTTTTGAGATTTGATTTGTGTGGTGCACCTCATGTGGGAGATGCATAACTTGCGGACGGTGGTTGAGGTTTGTAATTTAGTGTGGTTGAGATATGAAGATTTGTGATAAATATAAATATGGCACGCTTGATATGTTAGAGATATGTGATTTTGCATCAAGGTGGAGTGTTAAATTTTGGTGATATAAAATCACAAATTAAAAGAAATAAATATGCAAAAGAAAGAAGAGAAGATTTTGTTTCCTCTAATTATTAGGCATATTTGGTATGTTTATTTCTCTCTCTAATTGGCTAATAAAATTATTTTTTATCATCTAATGTTAACTTGAGCATTAAGTAATCGATTATATAAATAGAAACTAGAAGAGAGTGCACAAGTGTGGTGAAAAATCTATTTGCTAATTTTCTCTTCTCGTCTTTGTTCTTCTTCTTCAACAATTTTGGTCATATAGATATTTGCGCACTTTCTCAATTTGTTTATTGATTTAATGTTATTTCGTTTATTTTAGATTTGTTCTATTAATTGTAAACAAGATTTTGATGAATCAACAAAGTGGGTGATTGGGTAAAATATCTTGTGTTATTGCATTTTGATTTCAATTCCGTCTTATTTTCAATCCAACTTATCTCTTTGTGATTTGGACGACAAAGCTCCGTTGATAAAAGCTTCCGCAAAGCGCTACTATTTCCATAACATAAGTAATCTCAGATACACAGAGGGTTGATTACATGACTCGTCATCTTGCTGCACTTCTAGCTGCTATAGAATAATTCAATGCTACATGCATGACTTTAACCCAAAAAAACAAGAACATTTTACCACCAAAATATATCTATTTCGTAAGATGAAAGCAATGATTTGGGATAAAAAGAGAAGAGTTACTTAGGTTAATATTATCTTTTATGCAGGGAAGGGGTTAAAACGGAAGGATTGCATGGTCGTTGACCGATGACTTTGAGTGGAACAAAGGATATGGTGAACGGTTTCGGCTTAACTACATTGACTACAAAAATGATCTAGCATGAGTCCCAATAAAATCAGCGGGTCGGTACACTACATTTCTCGAATCATAAATTCTAGAGCAGCTTGTATTGATTATCACTATTTATACAGTATGGTTGTATTTTCCATTTTCAATGTTATGCATCTTCTTGTAAATGCCATTGTATCCTATATTCCTATATAATATGGAAGCGATTAATTTCTATTTCTAATAAGAAAGCAATTAAATTATCTTCTTATATTTTAGTTTTTTAACCGATTATCTCATATTTCAATTAATTTCCTTTTGTGATAAAACTTACAAAAAAAGAATGAAATGCATACAAATAATAGATATGACCACTTTTTATGACTTTATGCAATGAAAATTAACCTCGGTACGAAAGAAAAAAGTACAGTAATGTAAAGATGACAACTTAAAAGAGAACTTTAAATTACAAGGACTTTAATGTAATATGATTGGAAAGAAACAAGAAAATAAATTTTGCATACCTTACTATTGTTTAATACACACATACGTGCGGATAGTTAATTATATAGATTACAAAAAAATTAGGTAAGTATTTATTAGGTGAAAATTTTGAATTCAATATCTCATGTTTCACGTATTTGACCAGATAAATTGTTTATAGATTTAATTTCAAATATTTGTTGGGATTGTGACAGACAAATTATTTGATACTGAAATTGTAAAGCAATTAATCAATATATTTCATCCATAATAAAACTTTGTAACAAACGTCTAAATATTCATTTATAATGAAAGCATAATACATTGAAAATTTAATACTCTAATAGATACTATGTACATATGTATTTTATTTTTCATAAAATTTCCCTTTTTTAAGAAAAGCTATGTGCTGAAAATAAAATAATTTTCGAGAATTAGAAGGTAAATTTGTTAAAAACAAAATTATAGAAATTTAATTTAACATATCTTTAAAGATTAAGCAGAAAATTGAAATTCGTTACAATCAATGAGACTATCAGATTTTTATACTTTACAATTATTTAATAGATGTACACTCTACTCTGTATGCGTGTTTTCAAAACCATGTAGCAAGGAACTCTCTATGTTCTCCACAATCCACATGAATTATGATAATTTCATGAGAAACAATAAACTTTCTCAAATTCTACATCACGATTTTCATCAAATTATGTTCGAAGGTTTTTTGTGTACGTCATGAAACCATATTTTAGTTCGTATTTGTTTCTTATTGTTTTTAGTGAGGGGAAAGTATAAAATTTGCACTAAAATCAAAATCAAGTGGAAAAAGTTTGCATGGACTTAAAGGATTGGAATAAAAACAAATTAAGCTTAGTTTGAAGTATTTAAATTGTTAGATAATATCTAATATAATTTAAAGCAATTAAAAAAAATAACAAGTGGAAAAGTTGTAAATTATCTTTAGACAAGGGTATTACTAGGAATATACTATGAAATGCTGATACAAAAAGCAATCAGCATTTCAAAAAAGCAGAGAACTATGGTTTAATCATTTTGATGAATGGAAGTGATTGATCAAAATCACTTTTTTAAAACAAACAGTTTGTATACCGTTGATCACTTATTCTAATCAGCATTCATATTTTTTTCACCCAATCAAACGGGGTCTAAATTTCTTATGTAAAACCTGAAGTTCAATAGTTCTTTTTATTGAACCGAAGTTTCGGTTTGGTCTGATTTCGATTGCTATTGAATTTGAAACGATACAACCGAAATCTCGATGTCTCGGTCGAAACCCCAAAACTTAATGTCGAGTTTGAATTTCGAATTCAAAAGGTTAAAAAGTACATATAAAAACAAAGCAAGAATCCGGAAGTCTTAGTTGAGAAAACATTGCATCAAAATTATTCAAAGCTGTCAATTTTAAAATGGAAAGTGGATATTTTGCTTTTTTATGATTTAGAATTACTTGAATCGATTGGTTCAATCCCACGATGATTTTAGAATAATACTAATAAACTCGTTTTGATAAGTTCTCTCTTATATGAACAAGACCTGGTTAAGCTTAAAGTTTTATTGTTGATGATTTACGTTATCTTTGATTGGATAGTGTTTTGGATGTTTATAAAATCAAACAAATGATAGCATTATTAAGCTTACAATATGTCACCGAGCTCTATACGGTTTCATATTGGAGTCTACGTAGAAAGTTTCATCTAGCAAGCTAGCCACTTCAACACTTAAACAATTTGGTTACTTCAAACAGATTTCCACTATATATTAAAGTCAAGTGCATTATTGTACTGCGATTTACAGAGCTTGGTTACTAATATAAAATGTTTTGCATAAATTACATCTTTAATCAATTCTAATTCTAAGAATATATATTTTCCACTACATATTAAAATCAGGTGCATTATTATACTGTGATTTACAGGATTTGGTTACTAATATAAAATGTTTTGCATAAATTACATCTTTAATCAATTCTAATTCTAAGAATATATATTTTCCACTACATATTAAAATCAGGTGCATTATTATACTGTGATTTACAGGATTTGGTTACTAATATAAAATGTTTTGCATAAATTACATCTTTAATCAATTCTAATTCTAGGAATATATATTTTCCTCAAACGGGGAACAAATGGTGATCTAGTTTGATGCTAATTATTTCATTGCACAGCCGTTGTCCACTTTAATTTTAATAGACTTAGAGCTAGCGTATTTGAATAGAGGGCTTACAGGTTGGAGCAACAGCCCTTATAGCTCAGTGGTAGAGCGCCAGTCTTGTAAACTGGAGGTCCGTAGTTCGATCCTGCGTGAGGGCAAAAGGGCAGGAGGCAAAACAGTGAGGACGGGCAGTTGTGGCGTGGGCCGCGGCCTCATAAAGAGGGATAAATATTTTGCGGTAAATTGAAGGAATAAACTGGTGTAGGTTTTCAGTTAAAAGAAGAAGAAGGGCCCCTCACAAAGTGACAACGGTATTCTTTTCCTTTTGCTCCAGAGGACAGCTGGATTGCATAATAAACTCCTGCTTTGTTGTACTTCCATTCGCATCAGCGCTCGAATTTTATTACTATGATGATGATAAATTTACTAGTCATTTTAACTTTGTTTTTTCATTCATTTAATTAATTCTAACCAAATTTTTTTTCAAGTTTATCGTATTTTAAGCAGATGTTTGTAGTATTATTTATGATGGTATTTCTTTTTGACTTTATTACCTTCAAAGTTTAAACTTAGTAAAATATTATTTCATATTGTTATAAATAACTTATGAATCAAGAAAATTTCTACGTCAACTAAACGAAGTCAAAATATTTATATAAGCATTGATGGATTTACAGCTAGTAATTATCAAAATTTTACTGTAATAGAAATTTAATAGCTTTATACATCGGTGGTTTCACCATTATTAGTCAACGGTCTACCAATAAATATTTTATTAGCGGTAATGGTAAATTGTCGATAATCATTTGTGAATTACCAATAGTATCGGTGTGGTAATGGTTTTTTCGTGTCGTTAACAATTACCATCACCATAACAGCCCCACTTTACATCATTACTCGTGTAACTTTCTCATAATTTTTTTTATGTTATGAGGTTAGATTGACCGGTATTCCCCACTTTTATTTTACATTTTTTCTTTTTAGTTTTGCGTAATTGAATTTTATTAATATTTTTGTTTTGAATATTTGTTATTTTCAATCCACAAATGAATTGTCGCATCACTAAGATGACGATAGGACGAAAGAACCTCCATATAATTGAGAATGACCAGAGCTTTAGACAGCGGTTGGTTTTCAGTTAAACGAAGAAGAAGGTCCCCTCGCAAAGTGACAACGGTATTCTTTTCCTTTTGCTCCAGAGGACGGCTGGATTGCATGATAAACACCTGCTTTGTTGTACTTCCATTCGCATCAGCGCTCAAATTTTATTACTATGATGATGATAAATTTACTAGTCATTTTAACTTTGTCTTTCATTTATTTAATTAATTCTAACCACAATTTTTTTAAGTTTATCGTATTTTAAGCAGATGTTTGTAGTAATCTTTATGATGGTATTTATTTTTGACTTTGTTACCTTCAAAGTTTAAACTTAGTAAAATACTATTTCATATTGTTATAAATAACTTATGAATCAAGAAAATTTCTATGTCAACTAAATGAAGTCAAAATATTTATATAAGCATTGACAAATTTACAACTAGTAATTATCAAAATTTTACTGTAATAGAAATTTGATAGCTTTATGTAACGACCCGCCTTTTTGGACAGTTTAAACCGACGATCAAATACACATGCCAGTTCCAAACCATTCAAAAGGGCAGATGGTTATTGGGGTAAATAAGAAAAGAAAAGAAAGAGAAATAAAGGAAATGAAACAACACAGAATCTCGCAGCGGAACGATAAAATATAATAGTCAAATAAACAGTTCATGAAGCTGTTTACAATACTTTGATCATTATTTATACAACATTTATCAGAGTTATACATATACACCTGGACAAATAGAATAATGCAGCAGACAGCATGATGAAAAGATAATAATAATAATAGTATACCAAATCTTCGTCTTCGTCCTCCAGAATAGATCTTCAATAAGCTGAAAAACTCAGGTCTGACCCGAGCGTAATGAAAAGACAAAACACTCGAGTCAGGACTAAAATATCCTCATGTAAGTTAAATCAATCGTAAATAAATATGAGTGTAACGGCGTCAGAGATGCTTACGGGGTTTGACATCTCATATCCAATGTCAACGTGCGTGCAATAACTTAAGAGATGTTACGGGATTTTCCATCTCTCAAGGATCCGTTAAACTATCTACTATGTAGTACAATACGCTATTATAATATGTCTACAGTAAAGTAAAAGTACTAAAATAGCGTTAAGGCGTTACCATAATCCCCCTTAACACATTTTTATAATGCCATAGTCTATACAGTACCGTAAGCCCCACCGTAAACTAGTGGTTATCAAAGGGTACCCCATAGGTATAACACAAAACAAAACGTAGTGGTCGCGAATAGGATAATCAGTATAACAAGGTACATTAGGCGATGCCAACTAGGATACTAGTAGTTGCGTGATCCGGACTGATGTTGAGCATAGCCAGCAGCTACCCCAACACCGCGAAACAACACTCCCAAATCAAGGGGTGCACCCAAATCGAATCACAAATGTAATAGATATGGTATCGAAGAAGTGTGTCCGCTAGAGATGGCGAATCTCAATGGCCCGGCGCGGCTCATGTTTTAGTCATGTCAGGGGTCATCCAATATCGTTCTCTTTCTTCAGTCAACGCGTTCACCAAACCGTCACTTCATTCTGGATCAACACTCCGCGTATAATAGTTATTAAAGTGGTGTTCGTTATCGACAGAGAGTATGTCCATATCCGATCCCGGTCTCTTTAATAACTACGTATTATTACACCGTTGGCTCTTTTACATTTCAAATCGATTCATAATTGATATCAATATATTATATTCGCTTCAAAAATCAAATCCATTTCAAATATCATGTAGCTATTCAAAATGTAAGATTCCGTTTCAAAAATTATTTTTTTCGTCTCAATATCTCATTTCGATTTCAAAATCATTTCGAATTTCAATTTAGGTTGCAACTTCATTTAACCCAATTCGTATTTAAATTCAAGATTTAAACATAAACATTTCACCTTATTGACCAGCTTGAAATTTTAGAAAAATAGTTTAAGTAGTTTAAAAGTAGTTTAAATAATTAAATAGTTAAAAATACTTAAAATCTTTAAATGGATTTCAAATAGATAAATTTATTTAAAATAATTTAAATTGGGTTAAGTAGGTTTAAAATAGATTAAAATAGTTTAAGTATTTAAAAATGGTTTATATAACCGAGAAATTTGGAAACAAAATGAAACATCTTCAAAACCAAACCACTTCAATTATAACTTCCCAATTCAAATCAATTTCCATTCTACATCAATTTCAATTTCCATTCTACCGATTCAATTTCGATTTCAATTCAAATCAATGTCAACTTTTAGTTCAAATTAATTCAATTCTACATCCATTTCAATTAATTCAATTTCAATTTATATCGATTTGGAGCTTGATTTTTCAAAAATATCCATTTATAACACTTAACAGAATTATCCATCAATATTCAAGTTTAAATCCAAATTTCAAATATGATTCAATTCCAAGCTCGATTTCAAAATATCATTTTTATATCACTTTTACTTAGTAATATTCAAAGCTCGAATTAAGGTTAAATCTTTAAACAAATCAATTTTCGAAATTCAATCATATCCCGATTTTTAAATTCCAAAGTCTTCACTTTAATTATTTAACAATTTCTTTTAACCAAAATTTATTTCAACATTCCAAACTCAATTTTTCGATAAATTCGATTTTTATAAATTGATTTCTATTTATAACTTTTAAATCAAAACATTCAAATAAATTTCAAATCGACGATTTTAAAATTATTAATTTAGCCAATTCGGTGTCCATATATAATTTTCTATCCTATGGCCAAGTAATTATTTATTTCAATTAAATGTCAGGGATGAATATATATCACTTAAATCAAATCACAGTTTCATATGTATGCCTAACAGGATATATATAAGCAAATAAACATCCAAACATTTAAATATCAACCAATAGCATCCATCGAAATACATCATCCAATAGACAATACAATTCATGGCAATTTCATAGTTATCAATGTCAGGTAATTTAATCGCAGTTCAATTTCAATTTCGATTTGACTGTCAATTTAAATTTTAACGGTTAATTCAAATGACAATCTATATGACAATTAAATTTTATCAAACAACGGCAAATAAAATTCATAACCCTTCATAATGTCAAATTTAACTAGCATAAATATATTCAGTACGTTGTGAGCGTTATAAAACACTCACCTTGATTTCAATGTAGTTCCAGCGTTTTATTTCGAATAAAATTAAACGAGCGTTTAATTTTACCCGAAATTTTCACTAGCTCCAAACGATTCCAATCCAGTTCTATAGCATAGTGCTCGACAAAACGATTGCAACGCAATTCGTTTCATCCGATTTCGACCTCGTATGACAAAGATACAACATTTTAAATATTACACGATTTAAATTATAATTAATTTACAAATCTTTTAATTATTTTAATCTAAATTGCATCGCAGCCGTTCGTTACTGGCAAAACAAATCATGGTCGTGGAATACATCTTCTTCCCTCACGTAAAACACCCAGACAAATTCGAACCCATGCCGCCGATGCTCCCTCAATTTTCGAGGCCACCACGCTTGATTCCAGTTCGATCGAACTATGCCACGTCAAAGAGCATCTCGAACTCCACTTCCATCATGAATGGCGGCAAGCTCGGCCCCCCTTTTTGCTTAGAAAATCGTGCGCAACTGACCACGTTTCTCCCCTCTTTGCCATCAATCCACTCAACTATATCCAATCATAGCCGTTGGATATGTAGTTCTCATCGTTGTCTACAATTCTCTAGTTGGAATTCTTTCGATTCGATTAATGGATTTGAAGAAATCAGAGGAGGAAGGAGATAGATTTTCGGCCCTTGAATATAGAAATGGCGGCCGGCTTCTTCAAAACCCTAGGTTTGTGAGTTGTTTGCAAAAATGAAAGTAAATGGGCTTTTATAGAAAATTCAACGAACACTATTCATCCCGGATTTTCCGAACTCCGAATCTCGTGCGGTGACCGGCGTTTCTAGGGTTTACCCCACGTTCCGGACACAATGGAATAGGTTTTGTAGGCTAATTCGATCATCTGTGAAAGATACGGCAATAAACGATCAAATTTAAATTAAACCGATTAAACGAATTTCTATGCGTTTTGGCTCGCCCCGGACAAACGGTAAATCCGATTAACACGAAATTTGAAATCTTACGATAATATCACGTTACGGATCCGATGAAACTAGTTTCATCGAAATCCGAGACTATTTGAAAAATGACTATTTTAACTCGTCAATTAAATATTAAAATATTCAATTTTCACAAATTTACTTTTAATTCGATTTTGAAAGTTCTACAACATCATTCTAACTTTAATATGATAAATAAAATTTTACAAATCATTTTTGATCATATTAAACCCGTTATTCAATTATTCAATAAGTTTTAAATATATACTTTAAACAATTTACCTGTTCAATATTCAATTATTTGATTTTAAATAGATTTCACTTATCAATCAATTACTCTATTATACCCAATGAATTCGACATTTATTATCTTATCCAACTATTGATTTCAAAGGCATTCACTTAGTAGCATTTATTTTTCAATACTTATTACTATTCAAATCTTTGAAACAAATCTATTAATTTGTATTTCTACCTAAATAATTCACAATTCTTATTCACTTATTTACATTTGTTTTTCCATATATTCCCTTATAACCAAGTTATAACATTTGAGTTAATTCAATTAGATTGGAACTCCATACAATCTATAAATAATTACTTGGATAATTATTGTCGTCATTCATTCCAGTTATTATTATTCCAGACGACTTACAATTTTTTTCTAACACTAAATCACGAAATCTTATTAAATTAGCTATTTTAATTATCGAATGAGGGCAAAAGGGCAGGAGGCAAAACAGTGAGGACGGGTGGTAGTGGCGAGGGGCGGCCCCTCTTTACCCTCTTTCATAAAGAGGGATTAAATATTAAATATTTTGCGCTTGTTGTACTTCCATTCGCATCAGCGCTCAAATTTTATTACTATGATGATGATAAATTTACTAGTTATTTTAACTTTGTTTTTTCATTCATTTAATCAATTCTAACCACAATTTTTTTTAGTTTATCGTATTTTAAGCAGATGTTTGTACTATTATTTATGATGGTATTTCTTTTTGAGTTTATTACCTTCAAAGTCTAAACATAGTAAAATATTATTTCATATTGTTATAAATAACTTATGAATCAAGAAAATTTCTATGTCAACTAAATGAAGTTAAAATATTTATATAAGCATTGAGGGATCTACAACCAGTAATTATCAAAATTTTACTGTAATAGAAATTTAATAGCTTTATATATTGGTGGTTTCACCATTATTAGTCAACGGTCTACCAATATACCAATAAATATTTTATTAGCGGTAATGGTAAAGTATCGATAATCATTTGTGAATTACCAATAGTATCGGTATGGTAATGGTTTTTTCGTGTCGTTAACAATTACCATCACCATAACAGCCCCACTTTACATCATTACTCGTATAACTTTCTCATAATTTTTTTTATGTTATGAGGTTAGATTGACCGGTATTCCCCACTTTTATTTTACATTTTTTCTTTTTAGTTTTGCGTAATTGAATTTTATTAATATTTTTGTTTTGAATATTTGTTATTTTCAATCCACAAATGAATTGTCGCATCACTAAGATGACGATAGGACGAAAGAACCTCCATATAATTGAGATTGACCAGAACTTTAGACAGCGGTTGGTTTACGATTTTTAGTTTTAGGTTTTAGTCCATATAACAATGTACACGATGCATGTATATTGTGTTAGCACCAGAATTGGTCACTGACGCCCTTAAATAGAGTTGTGTAGAGAGATTAATGAAGAATGTAGATTAAATCAGAGGAATAACGCAATTGAATGTAAAAAGAAAAGCAGAAAAGGAAACACCGGATTTATAGTGATTCGACGTAATTGCCTACGTTTACTTTGAATATGATCTTTATTACTTTTTCAATTACTTGATTACAGATACAATCCGTAAACAAACAACTTGAATGCAATTTGAACAGAAGGGAAGTGAGTACAAAAAATGGCAAAGTCTTCCTTGTGTTTCCGAAAAAAGGTCCTTTCAACTATACCCCTATCTCTCTATTTATAGACGAAGATAGGCTAGTTCCCCTATGCAGGCCCATAATCAAGATACTTCGGCCCACGGTAGACAATTCATTTTCATCGAGCCAAGCATTCCGAGCCACCAATGCCGAACAATGGTTGTCGACCGACCTTGGCCAACCTCGGGTCTTCTCGTTAGTGACTCGAAGTTTGTCCTTACATAACTCAAGGGAAGCGGTGGTACGAGTCATATTATAAAAGACAACCAACTTAGAAAACGAAATTAAAATATAAAATAAGAAACAACTTTTTTTATTTTTAGTATTTTAAGAAATAACAAAAGCAGGAGAAATAATTTATCTTTCTGTTGTCCTTCCATCCCCTCCATCGTCCCCTCCATCTTCGTCGTCCTTGACTTTTGTTAGATTTTGTAATTAATGTTGAAAACACAACAAAATAAGCCAAATGGGTCCTTATATTTTCCGTCTTTAGAGTTGTTGATGTATTGTTATTGCTCGTGTTTTCAACAATATACGGATTGAAGTGAAATGTCAAAATTAAGTAAAGTCACAAGACTGAAATAACATGAAAATAGATATTGCAATTATGAATTCATTCTCATTGAGATGAAGAAGGAACTGTGTGTACATGTTCAGTGAAAACCTTACACTGACCAAATAATGAAGTTTACAACAAGTTGATGTAAGTTGCACAGCGGATTGGAGGAAAGCTATAAGGAGAAACGTGAAGCCTAAGAGCATTTCCCAACCTAAAGTTTTCCAACTATAGTCTATGTTCCAGTTGCCTCTTTGGAGCTATTCATCCTCGGGTATCTCAAAAATGGTTTGCATTAGAACTTTCTCGTAAAATTGGATAATAGAATGGAATAGTAAAAGGGTGCATATGTATGTACTTTTATTCACTATAAAATACAATTACAAATACGCTTTCTTAGAACTCACAACTTGCATATATGAAGTCTAGTCTATTGTTTTTCTCTAATACCAAATGTAACAATCTGCTATTTTCAGACTTCTAGTTTTCGAAATAAACAATAACTTTAACAAGAAAAGTTGGAAACACAACTGATCGTTAGGTGATTGATATAAGAAAAAAAACTATATATTTTGCCTTTCAGAACTCATAAATGAAGGAGATATAATAATCAAATAACATTATGTCATTTTGAAATAAACACACGCTTAATGCAGTTAAAGCCTTGCTAATGTCCCATGGGATCCTCGCTATAGCATGTGGCGCTCTCCAACCGCTATGTTATATTAGTTTAGGCTATTAAATAGTAAATCCGCTTTAAACCTCACTATTTTCCACTACACCTGCTAAATCAAGGTTTTTTAGCACCTTCTTTTGCAACATTAATATACAAAGATTGATTAGATTGATTTTCTTTTAAACAAATCAACAAAATTAGGGTAAAGACCTAATTTTAAGGCATAAGTGCCCAATTTAAGTTAGAAATCTATTGCAGATACCAAATCTAGTCTGTGTAAATCATGATATTCCTCGGTTTTGTTAAAGAAGATTAAAAAATATCCTTATTTCCTATACAAATAATGTGAGAATGAGAATAAATTAACTTTAAATATTTGATTTTATGTCTGTTGAAGCTTTTTGCACCTCTGTTATTTTCCATTATGTCCCCGCTATAACTTTTTGCGCCTCCATCATTATAAAACCGCTAAGCACTTTAACTGCTGTAACAACCTATATTCTATGTATCGGAGAATCGTAGAATATTAATATTATTTTGATTTGATTATAGAATAATGAAAAATGACTCTTAGGGACAATTTCCACATCGGATTTCTACGTGGTCATTTTGATAACGAAAATCTTGTATAGCCTATAATTTTTGATAGAAGCTGAATTGGGATCTGAAACCACTTTCATTACATCAATATGATGGTTTCTCTTTCCGTAGAGTGGTTATATTAGAAAAGCGGACTTACTATTGGGAAAACATGGTAATTTGAATTTTCATTTGATTTTGATCAACTTAATGGGTAATTAGTGGATTAGTGGTTAAGCCCAAAGCCCATTTCAGGATAGCATGGGGTTAGGCTGAGAGGACTCTCTTCAATCGTTTCACACTTTCCAAAAATAGAGTGAAACCCTACATTAACAATCTCTTACCTAAAAATTCACCATATTCCTACTTTAATTAGCCTAAATGTATAATTAGAAGGATATTAGCAAGATAAGCACTTGGATTGGAGATCTGCTGTTGGATTAGCATTGAATTTTGAGCTATTTACTATTCATTTTAGGAATTAGAGCTTTGCTTTAAATTAAGGTGAGTGATTAGTTCTCTCACTTACTAATTAGATCATTATACACTTTAAATGACGTTTTAAAATTATATAAAAATCTATACAATTGTTTTAGACTATATTAATCACATATGTGAAATTTAGATGATTTGGACTTGAATTGTAAAAACATGTTTTTATGAGTACTCGACCTTCACCGCAGATTTAGATTTCTTTAAGATAGATATGTTTGGATGTTTGTCTAATGTTTTTGGTGTCTATATGACGTATGAATGCTTGTTTAATGTTTGAATGGTTAAAAACACTGATCGAATGACAATTTAGACTTAGGATTGGTCTTGGATCATTAATGATCTAATAATTCAAAATGGTCAAAACAATATATGAATGATATGGAGAAAAAGGAAGGCTTCATAAGTTTGCATGATAAGTTTTAAATTGTTTGGAATTCATATGGTCAAGATATGGATATTCAAAGTATAGATCAGTGGAGTTTAAACGGTGATGATCCAAGAATTCAAAATTCTTAGATCGAGGTGCGATCGAAGGGAGGGACAAGGATGACCTATAAAGGTTGCACGCCAAGTTTCAGGCGGATTGGAGTTTGAACGGTCGAGATATGGGCATTCAAAGTCAGATCGGCGTATAAGAGGTAAGTCGTGGATCGTCCTAAGGAGTGCTTTGGGCTATAATAGGTATTACTTCAGGCTAGACTTTAGGTTTCTTAGATCGATGTTGGAAAAAAAGTTTGAAAATTTTCTAAGTGTGGGATCGGTGCTTGCTTGCTTCGAAGCGTGCTTTGGGCAACGACAAGGAAACTTCAGGCATGACTTAGGGATTTTAAGATCTGGGTTGGAGTTGAAGTTGGAAATTTTCTTAAGTGATGGATCGGGGTTAGTTTGGGCCAGACCTGGCTTCGCTTTAAACATACTTTGGGCTTTTACAAATTGCGCTGGAAAGTGAGTTGAAGCCAAAATATTGGCTAAGTCTTAGATCAGTACCGATCTAGGAACCTTAGATAGGTACCGATCCAAGACATGGTGGCGGCAATTGGAGATGATGCATAGCGGTGGTTGTTACTTTCTTCTTGATGTGCTACGAGAATTTTAGCTTGTTACTTCGAGCTTGACTCGAGGCCAAAATTATCAAGACCCGCTTTGGGCTGAGATGGTGATTACTCTAGGCTTGATCCAGACTAACTTTGAAGTGAATTTTGCATGAGCATTTCGATTATTTTCGACGACGACGAACTGTAACATGACGATGATGGTATGCAAAGTTATGGTTTCATGATGGATAGCTATACTTCAAGTCGTAGAATAGGTGATGATGGATCAAATGAAGGGAACTACATAGGAAGGGCATGGGATGCACAACGACATTCTATGACGGACGATGATGGTCTAGAATAGTTCCCATCCAAGGCGACTTCAAACGGGAGTTGTGATGACGGTTTCAGGATGTGATCTATTATTGATGACGTATGCAACTAGATTTTTGATACTCGAGATGATAAGTCACACACGTGAGATAAGGGTACATAAGATGATTAGAGTCCCTTGACGTTAGGACCTGATATGCTCGGACTCCATAGCCCTTGACGTTAGGACCTGGATAGGGTTATCTAATATTGTCCATTGATGTGAGGACATAGTGAAGATATGACAGAGTTCCTTGATGTTAGAACCTGCCGGTACCTTGATGGATCGAGTGGTCGGGAATGTTGAGTAATCCTTGATAACAAGATAGAGTATATGAGTATCATATATCCAACGTACCGAGTGAGTGAACTGTGAGGATGGATGCTTTGATTGCTTATTTGACATCACTTAGGGATGTCGCATGATGTAGATATATAGACACCCCATATGCACCCTTATATGTGTAATTCACCCACGATGTTGATATTATAGAGTAGCCTATATTGTATGTTATATGCTGACTCTTTAGATACAAGAACAGGTCTGGTATGATCTTTACATACCCTTTGCCCTAGTACACTAACTTATAGTATTTGAGATTTCCACTACTCAAGCCAAACTATTGGCCGACTTAGGATTTTATGCTTTTCTTCTTAATATTTCAGGTACTCTTAAATCGGTAGATTTGGGATAACAGGTTTTGTGAGCACATTGAAGCTAACAAATGGACGAACAGGAGGCAACGCTCATATTACTTCTTTTATTGTTTGATATTCTGTTGTAGCACTATGGAGCTTGCTAGTGCCGTTATTACCTAGAGACAATTACTTATTGATTATTATTTGATGTATAACTCTATTTCTTATTATGCATGTTGTGTGAATCTGTTACTATGATTCTGTGATTTATTTAGTTATTTACAGTCTCATTTGTTTTATATCTAATATGTTTACTATTATATTTTATTCAATGCGTAGTGAGATATACGACAGATTCTATCACTGCAACAAACAAGACCTTTAACAGCCTTTAAAAATGCTATAAAGGCTTTAACAACGTTTTTAATTTCGTTGTGTAACGACATGTCATTATAGGTCAGGAACATACTATAACAATAAAGTAAACGCTGTCAAAAGTCATTTATAATAGTGTTTTACGGATGTTATCAATTCACTTCATAGCATTTCTTTTGATGAACCAAAAACTATTCTTAGCGTTCAAATTTTGTTGTCAAATGTATTTAATGGCGGTTATCTCTTGCCGTAATACTTATTTACAGCGTTCTAAATGTTGTTGTGAGTGTTCTTTTTAATGCTTGTTTTCATTGTTAAGAACCCTATTATGACGGTTTTGGAACGCTGTTAAAGTCTACCACAGCGTTTTCATAACACTGTTGAAGTCTACCACAACATTTTAAGTGTGGATTTATCATGTTTGCGAAACAAAAACCTAAAAGATCACAAATGCATTATCTTGTTAGTAAAGCCTAACTTGCATCTCATTAGATTTAAAATTAAGTCGGCTAAAAAAATTAGCCGAACAGCTACTTAAATTTTTAGCCCGAGTAAATGATTTTTCTCCCATGTAATTATTTCAGCCCGAGTAAATTTTTTCAGCTCGACTAAATTGATATCGATAACAGCTTTGACCATAAATTATTCGTATGGTGCAAATGTGCATTAGGCCTATTATGATGGTTTTGGAATGCTGTTAAAGTCCACCACAGCGTTTTCATAACGCTGTTGAAGTCTACCACAACATTTTAAGTGTGGATTTATCATGTTTATGAAACAACCCAAAACGTCACAAATGCATTATCTTGTTAGTAAAGCCTAACTTGCGCCTCATTAGATTTAAAATTAAGTCGGCTAAAAAAATTAGCCGAACAGCTACTTAAATTTTTAGCCCGACTAAATGATTTTTCGCCCATGTAATTATTTCAGCCCGAGTAAATTTTTTCAGCTCGACTAAATTGATATCGATAACAGCTTTGACCATATAATTATTCTTATGGTGAAAATGTGCATTAGGCATTTATTTAAGTTCAAAGCATTGTAATATTTCCATGTTATATACTCAATTAGTTCATTTATAACTCGGTGTATACATAATTAGTTCACAGTTAGATTATATAACACATGAAGTTATATTTTCTTTTAGTACACAGTGCATATTTATATGCATATGTTATATAATCATTTCATATAATATATACATAGTTAGTTTACAGTTAGAATATATAACATGGTTAGTAAGTTATATACGAACAATTTGATTCACAGTTAGTTTATACGTATACATGTTATATACAGTTTATACAAAAATTTCATTTATATACTCCACATTACAATTTCATTTTCAATGTTATATACTCTACGTTGATGAAGAGAAATTATTACCACAAACTGTTGAGTACGTTCTATATTGAAATATTGATAAAGGGAAACTCTACAATGTTATCTACTCTTCCTTATATTTGTTTGTTTTCTATTGTGTGACATGCTATTTTCAATTTCAGTTAGTAGAAACTAGAAAAGATACAAGTGACAGTTAAGGATATAGTATTGTATATATTATTTCTTTAAGTGTAAAGATTTTCAAAAGCTAAACTATATATTGATTTTCATAACTTTATATAAATAACTTATCTTACAATTGTTAAAGTTAGCACCCAAATTGTTAGCGTTTACAATTGCAATAGAATATAAGTGTTTACAGCTGCAATGGCTGAGTTTCTACCTTCAATAGTTACAGTTAAAATTATTAGTACCAAATTCACTTAAAAATTTAGTGTTTCCTCTTGAAATATTATAATGCTTTATTATAGAAATGTTTTAATCTTTAGGTTATAGTTAATTTTTATATACATTGAAATATTAGGCTTCTTTGATAAGGGATTAAAAGCATATAAAAATCTAAAGTTGACAAAAGGAAAAGGAAAAAAGGAATAGTTACCTCTGCCATGAGTTGGGGGAGCATGATTAAGGCAGTGCAGAAAGTTCGAAAACATGGTCATTGATGGCTGTAGAAGAAAGTACGGAAAGAATAAAAGTTAAATATAATTGTAAGAGAGAAAGTATCAAGTATGATAGTAGGATAAGAAAACTAAATTGAGTAATATTCTATAGTAATGATTACAAAGAAGACAAGCATAATATTCCAAGTCCAGCAAAAGAATAAAATGGTAAAAGAAATTTATTACCAGTTGAGGAAAGGGTCTGTGCAGTAGTACAAGGAAAACCTGCCAGCCAAATAGTGATATATTTAGTACTAAAAAAATATGCCAAAAGCCAAAAAAAGAAAATCAGTATAAGTGTAGATAGGAATACTATCAAATGAATCGGCAGCCAACATGCTAGTTTTGAGGTTTCTCTAAACTTTCAAGGATTTCTTGGCATTCTTAAGCTCGGCTAGATTCAAATCTTTTATGCCATCATTTCTTCTAACATCTTCATTCTTTATAACATCTTCTTCTAACATCTTCTAACATCTATAGAAGTAGTAAACAATGTATCACCATTTCACGGGTATATCATTTATTTTGGTACCAGCTGCTGCTACACACTCTGGATGAGAAACATATCTTCACATTTCATATCTAATGGACTCTCCTTTTGAGCTTGCATATAACTAAAGAATAAAAGATGCATAGACCATGTTAACAGAAAATAGTTGTTTAACTGCATAGTATTGCTGCCATGATATTCATCGTCAAATTTGTTTAGGTATGGCAAGGACTTAGTCATGCTGATTTATTTTGTGGTTAAAATATAATACATAAAATTGAATTAGAAAATTGTTCCCCATATCAGTAGAAAGCCAATTATCGATTGTGTTAATTATACAATTATTTTTATTCCCATGGCTTATACTAAAATTTGTTTAGTGCATAACAAACAATTTTCTAAATCATGTATACTTTGCATATTTCTAAATTATCAGTTAGTGCACAACAGTCACTTCAAGCCACAAACCCATAGGTCTTACTTATTTATAATTTATCGCATTTCAATTTATTTGGTCATGATTGTACTTGTTTAGTTTCTTACAGCAATAATTGGAATATAATAGAATGGCAGAACTAGTCATAGCTCGTTCCATTTGAAGTCAGCTATGGTTAGGGTGAGTAAACCAAAAAACCTGAAGTTCGAATGACTTTGTATAAATGACACAGACAAGAAAGTTCAAAGTTCAAACCAGGGAAAACATGGTAATGTATAATAACATTACAATTACCAACTATTTTACTGTGAAGTAGAACAAACATCCCTATGACGTTAGTAATTTAAAAATAAATTCTGGATGCCAATAACCAACATAACAAAAGATAAGGCAAAATGCTATAATATCATTAGGAATTTAGCGCCAATGCTAAAAAGTTCATCTTAGACAAAGCCTAATGGACCTCGGACAAAGCTTTTGACAGCATAATAAGCATCTATATTGAAGGCTATGTCTATATGGATCGTTGTAATATCAGTAGTCAGTAGTTGGGCACTAAGTTGAAAAAATATGAAGTTCAGGAAAAGCATTGACTAGAACAATTTACATTATGTAATTTTATTTTCAGTCTTCTTATGTTTTATATTTCCATGTGTAATCCGTCTTTTGGGAGGTAAATGGAATTAATATACATGGAGGTGATTTGTGGTTAGAAAGAGCAAGGTAAAAAGATCTTCCACCGATTGCACAATAAAATTAAATAATTTTTTCAATGAACTTTATCCCTCAATGATACAAATCAAAAATACTAGAATGTTCACAGTACCACATCAACAATAGTTAAATTCAATTTAATTAGGGTCTTAAAATGTTACCCGGTTGTTTGACCATATAACAAGAAGCTCGGCACAGGCCTCGTTTAGCACACCTCCCCTCGCTCGACATAGAGCGTCGTTCGGCACATCTCCCCTCACTCGGCATAGAGCTTTATTCGGCATAAATGTGTCGGTCGGCACAAGGCCTCGTTCGGCATGAAAAGGTCGTTCGGCATCGAGGTATCGCTCGGCATAGAGAGGTTGCTCGGCATCTTCCCTCATTCGGCATAGAGAGGTCGCTCGGCATCTTGCCTCGTTCGGCATAGAGAGGTCGCTCGGCATCTTGCCTCGTTCGGCATAGAGAGGTCGCTCGGCATCTTGCCTCGTTCGGCATAGAGAGGCCGTTCAACATCTTCCCTCGTTCGGCATGAAAGGGTCGTTCGGCACAGCATCTCGCTCGGCATTGAAGGGCCGTTCGACACAGCACCTCGCTTTCCATTGAAGGGTCGGTCGACATGAAGCCTCGCTCGGCATCTCCCCTCGACCGGCATCGAGTCTCGTTCGGCCTACATTCTTCACACAGCGCACTGCCTCGTTCGGCATACAGGTACTGTTCAGCATGTCTTTCTTAATCGGCATACGAATGCCGCTTGGCCTAGATATGTGGTTCGACAATTGCCATTCGGCATTTATGGCTTGGCGCAGAAGTCACTTACCACGGGCCAAGGTATCTTGCTCCTAGGCCCATTAGGGAAGTCCGACCCATCTTCGTCTATAAATAGAAGGGCAGGGGCATAGTGAAATGGACATTTTTTCAAGAGCACTAGGGAGACTATGCCACATTCAAGACTCATTCTATTTCAGTTAGCATTTGTATTCAAGTAGTTTGTATACAGATTGTATCTGTAAACAATTGTTGGGTAAAGCAATAAAAAATTAACTTCAAAGTGGACGTAGGCAGTTACGCCGAACCACTATAAATTCGATGTTCTTGTCTTTGCATTTAATTTAGCATACAGTTCTCTTTTTTAATTTACTTTCTTCATTAATCTCTCTACACAATCTTTCTCAAGGGTGTTAGTGACCAATTCTAGTGCTAACATTTTAATGCTTTCACTGAGAATCAAATTCTCAGGCCACTGGGATCTTCTTTGTAGCTACTGGATTGAATAAATCCCCCAAAGGAGATCCAACTTATTCACAGGACATCCGTTGAATCTACTCAGAGTTTCGATCAACAACTCTACTATGGGAAGACCACGTACCCGATCATCCTCTCATAACGCAGACGTCAACGAGACTGCTAGCGTACAACAGATAAGACCTAGCAATCAGCAAGCTAATCCTGCATAGGGACTGTTGGAGCTCATAACCAGACGAAAGTTGTTACTAGGACGGAGTTCAATGACCTGATGAGAGAACTCATGGAAAGCAGAAGACAACTTGCTGAATAAATTCAAGCTAACGCTAACATCATGACTCAGCTTACTCAGCAACAACATCAGAATGCTGAAGGAAGCCCCGTTCCTTATTCTTCATCTGATAGTTCGACCTCGTCCGATGAACCTCCCAAGCGTAGGCACCGTAAAACGATAACTACACAAGCAGGTGTTACTGATCGATCAACAAAGGATCACTTACATCTTGGAGACCACACCTAAGCCGGAACGGGAATCTTAGGAGCTGGAGCACGGTGGAGACTGGACGACCGTCTCACCAAGACCCTAATGAAGATGGTCCCTAAGATACACGTTTGGCAGACCACCAATAGAGGAGACACCAACCTGAGCGGTCTCGAAGAACAGAGTCCAACCTTCCATCCTCCATACAAACCCCAAATTTGTCGGCTATGGTTAGACAGTTGATGAGAGAGAATTAAGGCTTGACCAATGAAGATTGGGGGATATCCAGGGGTCATACTCCATTCACGAATACTATCCTACAGGCCGAGTACCCTAGGAAGTTTAGCATGCTAACTATCCCGGCCTATTAAGGGAAGACCGATACTAGACAGCATGTGACGAGGTATGAATGGATGATGGATTCGACTAGAGCAAATGACACGACCAAGTGTAGATGCTTTCCAATTACTTTATTCGGAATTGCCACCATGTGGTTCACTCGACTTCCCCCACGGTCTATATCCAGCTTCGACGAATTGGCGACGAGATTTATGGAACAGTTCAGGATACATGCCACTTGTCCCAAAGATGTGATGTTCCTATCTAGTGTGACCCATGCTCCGAGGGAGTCATTGAAAGAGTACTTACAGAGATTTCGTGTTGCGACTATTGAAATTAGCAACCCTAACGACCACACAATTTTGATGGTGGTGATGCGAGGAGTGGATCCAAATTCTGAGTTTGGAGATTGGTTGGCAGGAAAGCCTCCAACTATGCTGGAGCATTTCTATTCAAAGGCTCATCAATTCATAAGAAGAGAAGAAGCCAGGTGGATAAGGTGAGATAAGGCAACAGGGCCTGTTCAGGAGACTGTGAAAAGTAACATCGTCGTGAAACAATTCGGTGACAACTCGGGAAATGTTCAAGTCAATGTTCAGAACAAGCCTGGGAAATCTAAAGGGTTCGGAGGAGGAAATCCTGGAAAGAAAAGAGAAGCAGGAAAATGAAAGCCAAGGATTCCAATCTACAACGAATACACCCCACTGAATGCATCTCTTGAGAATATTTAACTGTTAACTTGCAACACTTTTCAATACAGAAAGCCTCGCCCAAAGGAGTCAATAGAGGAACAGAAGTGGACTGGGAAGTGTTGTCGCTTCCACGAGACTTACGGGCATAATACTGAGGAGTGTAGACACCTCCACGATGCCATTGGAAAGCTGATTAGACATAAAAAATTGCAGGAGTTTGTCAAGAACCCGTAGGAAGGAAGGCAAGGAACATCGGACCCCGAACGCGGGCCGGCCCCACGCCATCCAGAGGAACCTGCTCGAATTGTAGGGAGACTGGTCATAAACACTATCATCGGTGGACCTTATCCTGCAGACAAGAATTGGCAGGAAATCGAGCGGCATGCTAACTCCTTAAGGCATGCGAATTATGAGTGTTGTTCGAATATGGAGGATGGGACCCCCGTTGAGCAGCAATGCATGATGACAGATGATATAGTATTTTGGAGTCGAGATGCGGACAAGCTGGAGGCTCCTACCGTCGACCTGATGGTCATATCTGCGACGATAGGTCCAGCATATGTGAAGAGAATTTTAATTGATTGTGGAAGTTCCGTTAACATCATCTTCAAAAAGGCATACGACCAAATGAAGATGGGGACAAAAGACTTAAAGCCATCTAAAGCCCGTATCCATGGCTTTAACGGTGCAGTGACTGATGCAGTGGGGTATGTTGAGTTGCCAGTTGAACTGGAAGAAGGTGAGTGTAGGAGTGTGCGACTCCTACCGTCTATAGTGTTGGATGTTGATTCTTCATATAATGCGTTTCTGGGTAGGCCGGTCCTGACGGAGTTTAGGGCAGCTTTGGCCAGTGGTGTTTGACTTTGAATTTCCCGACAGACAAAGGAGTTGGTATGGTGCATGGCGATTAGGCGACCGGTCCCGCATACTATGTGGCTAAGCCGAGAGAGGCTCAGCGGAGAGAGAAAGGAAAGGTTGCGGACAGCTCCGTCCGCATCCGGAATACCGACGGTTGACAAGTAGTGCCCAACAATGGCTCGGGCGACATTCTCGAATCTATAGAGACATAGATCCGAGAGATGATGATGGGGAACCCAGGGAAGCAAAAGCAGCACCGACTGAACTGAAGATTGACATTCCAGTCAGCCGAGATAACCCATCATGAGTACTCAAGATTGGATCACAACTCGACCCGTCAGTGGCCGAGGATCTCACTGATTTCCTCCAAGGGAATCTAGATGTTTTCACATGGACACATTCTGACATGTTCGGGATTTCTCCTGCTATTGCGAGTCATGTGTTGAACATATACCTGAAGTACGTTCCTGTAAAATAGAAAAGGAGAGGCATGGACCCAGAGAGGTCCGCTGCTCTCGGAGAGGAGGTGGACAAACTCAAAGCCAATGGGTTCGTCCACGACGCCCTCTACCCTGAATGGGTGTCCAACCCTATGCTAGTAAGGAAAGCGAATGGGAAGTGTAGAATTTGCGTTGGTTACTTTGATTTGAACAAAGCATGCCCAAAGGATAGTTTCCCTTTACCCAGAATCGACCAGCTCATGGACTCAATGGCTGGACACGTGTTACTATCATTTATGGATGCGTACTTGGGATATAATCAGATCCCGATGCACATTCCAGACCAAGAACACACCAGTTTTGTCACAGACGTTGGGTTATATTGCTATGTAGCGATGCCCTTCGGATTGAAAAACGCGAGAGCGACTTGTCAGCGTTTGGTGAATCGAATGTTTAAAGGACAGATTGGTAGGACGATGGAAGTCTATGTGGATGACATGTTCGTGAAGTCACGACAGTCAAACGACCACATTCGGGACTTAGCGGAGATGTTTGATACACTCAGACATTATGGAATGAAGATCAATCCTTTGAAGTGTTCCTTTAACGTTGCGTCAGGGAAGTTTTTGGGTTTCATTGTGAATGCGCGGGGAATCGAAGCTAACCCAGAGAAAATTCAAGCTATTCAAGACATACAAGTGCCTAAAACTATAAAGAAGGTACAAAGCTTGAATGTGAAGGTGGTCGCTCTGAGTCGATTCATATCCAGAGCCACAGATAAGTGTATTCCTTTCTTCGATGTGATAAAGAAAGGAAAGAGAAATTCGAGTGGACATCTGACTGTGAGGAAGCATTCCGAGCACTGGCAAGGCATTTAGAAAGTTTCCGGTACTATCAAAACCGATAGACCATGAGATGTTGTACATGGACTTGGCTGTATCTCAGCATGCTATCAGTATGGCTTTGGTTTGCGAGGAGGACCGAGTTCAAAAGCCGGTGTACTATGTCAGTAAACGTTTAACAGGGGTAGAAAGAAATTATCCTAAGATTGAGAAACTAGCCTATTGCTTGGTGATTGCATCACACAAGCTCTGGCCATACTTTGAAGCACACTCAGTCAGTGTTTATACTGATCAACCCTTGCGGCAGGTACTTCAATGACTGGAAAATTCTGAAAGGATGTTAAAATGGAATATCGAGTTGAGTCAGTTCGATATTACCTACCTTCCATGAAGGGCCATACAAGGGCAAGCGCTAGCAGACTTCATTGCCGAATTCACCATGTCAGACGAATCAGACGGTAACAATGTCATACCTCCCGTTCGATGGAAGATGTACACCGATTGGGAATCTAACAACATTTGCTCGGGAGCTGGCATAGTTCTTGTGACTCTCGAAAACCGATCAATTTGTTACACTTTGAAGCTCTAATTCCCAACAACAAATAACGAGGCTGAGTATGAAGCATTGATTGCTGGCTTGAAATTTGTCAGAGAGTTGGGGGTTAAAATCGGTTGAAATCTTTTGTAACTCACAACTGGTGGTATACCAGGTGCGGGGGGACTATCGAGCGAAGGGCCAGAGATTTGTCCCATACCTTGCTCGGGTTCAAGAGCTGCTAGCGAATCTGAAATATTATGATATTTCGCATGTCCCGCGTGATCAAAATAAAGAAGCCGATTCATTGGAAAATTTTGCAAGCATGGGCGATGCATAGCAAATGAGATTGGTTCTTGTCGAAACCTTACATGCTCCGAGTATAAATGTAATGGAGATAGATTTCGTGTTAGAAACAGAAATCAAGAAGGAGTCATGGTTGACCCCCTTCAAACAGTATTTGCTAGGCGGGATCTTGCCCAAAAGAAGGAGTGAAAGACGACAAGTCATTCGTAAGGCTTCACGATATGTAATGCAGGACGGAATAATGTGTCGGAAGGGATTCTTAACCCTTTACTCTGGTGCATTACCCACGGTGAGATAAAACGGGTCCTGAAGGAAGTCCACGAAGGAGAATGCGGTGACCATACTGGGGGCAGACATTAGCAAAGAAAATCCTCCGCTATGGATACTATTGGCCAACTGTAAATCTGACGCTGCAGACTACGTAAGGAAAGCGACAAATGCCAGAAGTATGCAAAAATCCCGAGAGCTCCGCCAACGAAACTCACGCAAGTGGTTAGTCTCTGGCCGTTTGCAATGTGGGGTATCGATATAATCGGTTCATTACCAATATCTAAAGGTGGTGCGAAATACGCTATAGTTGCGGTCGACTATTTTACTAAGTGGGCGGAAGCAAAACCCTTAGCCACGATCACCACCAAGAAGGTCATTAATTTCGGTGTATGAAATATTATATGTCATTTTGGCCTCTCACGAACTATCATTACAAACAACGGAACTCAATTCAAAAGCAAAGAGTTCAAAGAATTTTATCAAAAGTATGACATTGATAAAAGTTTTGCAGGAGTTGCTCATCCAAAACCCAATGGACAAGTGGAAGCCATGAACAAAATAATCAAGTCCATGTTGAAAGAGCGTTTGGAAAAGGCCAGAGGCAAATGGGTGGACGAACTTCCAACATCACTTTGGGCTTATAGAACCACCCACATGTCCGCGACTGGCCACACTCCATTCGCATTGGCATATGGCACGGAAGATGTTATACCCGTAGAACTTGAAGTTCAGTCACATCGGGTAACTCACTACTACCCCAAGGTGAATCAGGAACTTTTGCTGGAATCGCTGGACTTCATTGATGAAAAAGTAAAGAACCTGATTTAAGAGCGGCCGCGTATAGACACCGAATCGCTCGATATTATAAAGAAAAAGTCCAGCCAAGAGTCTTTGACATGGGCGAACTCGTTTTGAAATGAGTATTTTCGGTCCCGTCGCATCTGAATCCCGTATGGGAAGGTCCATACGTCATCGAACGGAGGCTTGGAGAAGGAACTTTCAAACTAGCGACCATTGATGGCGCGACACTCCCCCGAGCATGGAATAGCGAGCATCTATGGCATTATTATATTTATCTATTCATTTTCTATCTTTGTTGCAATTATTTTCAGTATGTTTTCATTCCGTTGATTCTTAATTTTCATCATGTAATAAAACAATTTAGCTTGCTTCATTAATAATGGCTTGAAGCCATTTTTCCATCAATTATTGATGTTTCCGTGTATGATAATTTTATGGCAGGAAACTAGAGATACATTATTCTATCTGACATACGAATGCGTATAAACAATTTAAAATCTCCAAGTCCCCTGAGTGCGGACTGGAGTACTCTGAGTCCCCTGAGTGCGGACCAAAGTATAAACAACTTAAAATATCCAAGTCTCCTGAGTGTGGACTGAAGTACTCTGAGTCCCCTGAATGCGGACTAGAGTATAAACGATTTAAAATCTTCATGTCCCCTGAGTGCGGACTGGAGTACTATGAGTCCCCTGAGTGCAGACCAAAGTATAAACGACTCAATATATCCAAGTCCCCTGAGTGCGGACTGAAGTACTCTAAGTCCCCTGAGTGCGGACCAGAGTATAAATGACTCAAAATCTAAAAGTCCTCTGAGTGCGGACTGGAGTACTCTAAGTCCCCTGAGTGTGGACCAGAGTATAAACGACTCAAAATCTCCAAGTCCTCTAAGTGCAAATTGGAGTACTCTGAGTCCCTTGAGTGCGGACCAGAGTATAAGCGACTCAAAATCTCTAAGTCCCCTGAGTGCGGACTGGAGTACTCTGAGTCCCCTGAGGGCGGACCAGAGTATAAACGACTTAAAATCTCCAAATCCCCTAAGTGCGGACTAGAGTACTCTGAGTCCCTAAGTGCGGACCAGAGTATAAACGACTTACAATCTCCAAGTCCCCTGAGTGCGGACTGGAGTACTCTGAGTCCCCTGAGTGCGTACCAGAGTATAAACGACTCAAAATCTCCAATCCCCTAAGTGCGGACTAGAGTATAAACGACTCAAAATCTCCAAGTCCCCTGAGTGCGGACTGGAGTACTCTGAGTCCCCTGAGTGCGGACCAGAGTATAAACGACTTAAAATCTCCAAGTCCCCTGAGTTCGGACCAGAGTATAAACGACTCAAAATCTCCAAGTCCCCTGGGTGTGGACTGGAGTACTCTGAGTCTCCTGAGTGCGAACTAGATTATAAATGACTCAAAATCTCCAAGTCCTCTGAGTGCGGACTGGAGTACTCTGAGTCCCCTGAGTGCAGACCAGAGTATAAACGACTTAAAATCTCCAAGTCTCCTGAGTGCGGACTGGAGATCTTCAAGTCCCTTGAGTGCGGACTAGAATATAAACGGCTTAAAAATCTCTAAGTCTCCGGAATGCAGACTAGAGTACAACTGACTGGAAGTCATCAAGTCCCCGACGTATGGACTGAAAAATATTCTAAGTACCCGACGCGTGGAATAGAGGATGTGCAATTCCAAAGAATCTTCGAGCAATATGAAAATGAATTGGGAATTTACGTAACTCGCGGGAGCTTGGGTTTCGACCACAACAATATAGAAAGCCGAAGAGTAAAAGTCGTTTGAAAGACAAAAGAACTAAATTTTATTTATTCATCCAAAATGAGGTTCTACCACAACTCCTCCAAAAATCAGAGTCGAAAGTCTATTTACATTGACTACGGAAATAAATAAAAATAATTACATAATCTAAGCTAGCTCTCGTTGAATGAGTGTAGCAGCTACTTCTTTGACTTCTTAGGTTTCTTTTCCTCCTTTTTTTTTCTCAATTTACTCTTCCCCCACGTGTTTTTGTTTGGACGTTTTTCTTGGTGGGGAGGTAATAACCGAGGAAGAACGAGGGACCTCTAGTGGTCTGGACCACCAGGGAGGATAGCCTTCAAAGGCTTGTTCAAAGGATCATCTAGATCCACGACTCGGCGCTTGACTTTGATCTCAGCTATCCTTTTCTTTTCCTTCGCGAGCTGCTCCTTCATGCTCATTTTAGAAGTGTGTCCAGATGCCCTTGTGATCTTAAGTTCATAACTTTCTTCGACGGGAGACGAAGTCTCAGACTTATCCTCATCAAGCGCCTCAATCACTTGAGAATCTGGACCGGGAGTCACTCCCGCATGAGTGGCCTCGCTCGTTTTCCCCTTCTCCACCTTGGCGTCATCGCTTCTTGGAGTGGGTTCAGGATCAAAACGGCCTATGCAAAATAAGAAGAGACAAACGTTATAATACAATAACCTCTCGCCGAATACGATGGCTCTTTTAACTTTAAGAAGAAAAGCTATATTCCGGCTTCTTGCTGGCTCTCAACCATCCGTGGAGTCTCCCCTCTGGAATGGGAGATAGAACATGAATGCCGAGGCCAGGGTGTTCCGGGTCATAACCGCCATGTTGCTCAAATGGATCGAGTACTAGACGATCAGTTGATTGAGTAGGAGGAGGAGTTGGAGAATTGATTCCAGACGGACCGGTTATGACATCCTTTCCTTTTGATGAGGTGGAACTTTTGCAGTAGAGGGCATTCGCTGCAGCCAAGTCCAAAGGCTCGTTCCCCTTGAGAAATTCTTTTATCAAAGCCTCTTCATCAACCTCCTCGGTGCCCAACTCTACTTTTCTAATCTTTATTAAAGTTTTCCATGCTTCGACTAGAGATTCGAGGTAGCCCTCGCCAAGAAAAGTTAAGTCCCGATGCATGAGGACACGGGCGTTGTATTCCGCGATAAGCGGGTTGAATAAGCACTTGACCTCCTCCCTGCCAGCCTCTGTGGCCGCCTCAAGGCGAGAGTCAATCTTCGCAGATGCTATTCTTTTGCCCTCTTTACGGGCTTCATCCTTCAGCATCCCAACCTTAGAGAGCTCTTCGTCGAGATTTTCCTTCAGGAGTCGCGTAGCAACAATCTTATCGCAATATTGCTGCGAGTCTTCATAGGAAGTAGTTTTTTCCTCCCTATCTTCGCGGAGTTGATCTTCCAACTCTTTGACTCAGAGGGCAAATGCATCCCTCTCTTTCTGAACAGAATCCTTCTCTAAAGTCAGGGCCCCATAGCGTTGGACCGCTTTGTCAATTTCTTTCTTATGAGCAGTTTCCAAACGATTGACAACCTCTGTAGTATATTTAGCACTTTGTTGGGAAGCTTCAAGCTGAGACTTGTACGAAGAGAGCTCTCCATCTTGAGCTTTGATAATGTCTTTATCGTGAATGGCTTCAATCTTCAGATGATCAATTTCATGTTGCCGCTCAATAGAGACTTCCGAGATTTTTTCAGCCAAATGGACAAATGCGTCATGTTGAACATAAACGTCGTTGTTACAAGCAACAACGCTCTGTTTGACGTGTCCCAGAATGTGATGAATCATGGGAGAAACTTCAGACCATCGAAGCATATTTTAGGAAACTTAGCCTTAAGCTCGGCTAGCCTCTCTGAAATCGTCGGATCTGTTACATGAACAGGGGGAGATGGTTTTGAGAGTTCAGTCTTCTTGTGGGGTTCCCGGGATTTCCGTGAGCTGGATGAACCAGATTGTTGATTACGGAGGGCATCAGATTGGGACCCCTTATGGCCGTATTTCTCCCTGCCTTGCTCTCAGTGAGAAGGAGGATTATAATGGTACGAAGGCTGATGATAAGTTTTCTTTCGAGATGATGAATCCCGGGAGTGATAATCCCTGTCGCCATCGTCATCTCTATCCCGACGTCTTCCGGAGCCTGAATCCCGTCTAGAGTGGTGAAAGATGGATGACCCGCGAAGACGATCGAGCCCGTGTGTACGTCCCATATCACCTGCACAGAATTTAAATAACAACAAGTTAGCAAAGAGTAGAGGATAGCAAAAACTTATGTGCAAGGTGAAGTGCACGTGTCCATGTGTGTCCTAATGTTTCCCCCCAATGGACCAGTTTCTTTATCACTACTTATGGGAGTTTTTTCTCTATGAACATGGGCTTGACCGCCTGCATCGCCTCTTGCGGGCGAATGAAGTTTAAGCGCTTCCGTATCATTGAAGCCATAGTTAAGCAAATTGTCGGGAATAGCAAGGTCCGACAGGCCTTTCAATGAACACTCTAACCATTGAGAAGAAGGCTCTCTCTCCACCGGGGTGATTGTGACTTTAGAGGTTCCCCCCGTTGTCTTCTTCCTCAGTTTGTAAGTCATTTTTTTCTTTCCCTTCGCAGGAGGAGGCGTAACTTCGATATCGTGCACCTCGACTATCGGCTCCCTGGCGGGGCTAACACTCACCATGTACTTCGGGCGTTTCAGCTTCTTTAACCTTCCCCTCCTCGGATGTATCAGGGGCGTCACGTGTTGAGGACCCAGCTTGCTTTTTACCTTTGCCCGAGGAAGATGCTGTTATGGTGACACCTTGAGGAAGGCTTATCCGGCGACCTACCACCAGTCGCCCAAACTTTGAGAGCGACTCATTCGAAATAAGAGACCTAATGTCCCGGTATCCTGCGGGGATAGCTGAATAGCCTCGAGAGGCTTCAGAATACCCAGAGCCTTCGAGACGTGGGTCGATACCTGAAAAAGTAGAAAAAGAGTTAGAAAGGAGCAATCACCACTGAATGCAAGTATTAATCTAGAACAGAAACTCACTTCCTTACACCCATCTCCTTGCGAAGTCAGGAGGATAGCGTACATAGAACCACTCTTGCTTGTACTGGATGAATTTGCTCCACGCCCCAGTCAGAATTTGACACTTGTTGTGTGGTTCGAGAAATACAAAAGATGGGCTGTCCGATCGTCTCTTGAAACGATAACGGATATTGCCACGAGTCGGGAGCCTGAAGAGGACGCTCATAAAGAGAATGCACGTGCCGTATATAAATGCATGACTGTTTGGATGTAGTTGCGATGGAGCAAACTCAATATACTGTAACAGATCGTGGAGGAAGGAGTTGAACGGCGGCACGCTACTAACCCAACACATAAATCTATTGCAGGCTGTGCATCTGATTGGGGGCAGGTGAGGACGATCTTGCCTTGATGGAACCGACACATCATCGAAAGGAATCACATGCACCGAGCATATGCGATGAAGAGCGCTTTCATTAATTCTCAAAGCTTGAGAATCGATCGGATCGTCTAAAAAGATCGCTGCATCCAGGGCATCAGGAGCCAAGTCAATGGATGCGATCGTAGGGCTTGGCATGTCATGAACAGGAGTAGTCGGCGGATTTGAAGTCCCAACTACTTCTTGTTGAGAAGATGACCCGGGTCTGTCTGAGATCGTGGCAGAACTTGATTTCCTAGACATCTCTAATGTGTGTAGAATCTGATGAAATACCTGTTTGTACTATACTTGACAAACAATCGGCAGTAGACTTAATAACAAAAATATTCCCCCCGTGTGGTGTGTGAATTAGTACTATCATTCAAGTATAAGTGCCAAGAAATTAAAAGTCAAAGAGTTGATGAAATAAAGTTAGGCTTTGAACTATCATCTTCGAAGACCGTCATCGCTGACCGTCTGCGAGAGCTTGTCGTAAAATGGTTTATGTTTTGAACTCGACATTGACATTGTACGTTGAAGGTTATTATCCGTTTTAATCAAGTTAAATTCAGGTTGGTAGTTGTCGAAACAGAGGAGTTATCAGTCTGGATTGTTCAATATGCTTAAATGCTTAAGTATTTATCCTTGTTCACTATCATACGTTCGGGCATAAAAAATAGGTTGGGTCAACTTGCATTATGTTCAACTAGTGTTGTTGTTGTACACCACTCTTCTACCATCCATCACTACCGTTCGGCATGCGGCAAGACATGCCGAGCCGCCTCGCTTGGCACTTTGCCCTCAACGCCAACTTCCTTCCTACACTTCCTCTCTACCGCTCGGTACAAATGAGTCATCTAGCAAGTCATGCCGAGCCGCCTCTTTTGGCACTCTACCCATCTCACACTTTTCTCCTACGCTCCCTCTAACACCGTTCGACATAGGGGGTCATGCCGTGATGTAGCTGTACCAAACCACATCGCTCGGCATGCTAAACCCAGCCTCAACTTTACTCCTACACTCCCTCACATCGTTCGGCATGCGAAATTCATGCCGAGTCACAGCCATACGTCCAACTCCAACTTTTTTTTGAGCAAACTAGATACCCTCCTAAGTGGCCAGTCGACCACCACTCCAATTCTCATGCCACCTTCGACTGACAATCTCAACCATCACCAATTCCTACCGGGCCGACATCCTCTTCCATCCTCCTCTCTATTTAACCCTAAGGCTCGTCCAAACCTCACATCCCCCTTCATTATGTACGCGGTTTCCATTATCCATGGGTTATGGGGAGGTCGTAAATTCAAGTCTTGTCCAAAATACCTAACTGGAGAAAGTCGAGCAAGTGAAAGATTCATACCTAGTAGAAGGGGTCGAAGTATAATGAGGTGCTCAATTTAGAAGTGGAATCCTCTCAGATTTGATGTTAAGGGCAGTCGAGAAGTAACGTGTAGGATTCGAGAGTCAAAAATGAGGTCAAAGTGCTGGCAAAAGTCTAGAGGGAGGGAGGTTCGTAAGGATGTTTGAGCAGAGGTAAAAAGCAAAAAGGGGAAAGAAAAGAAGTGTTGAGTTGTGTAGGAACAAGGGAAGACGAATGGACAGTGACCGGTTGAACTGGTCAAGGCACCTCCCTCATTCGGCATCAATGTCGTTCGGCATCCATATGTCGTTGGGGATTCATATGTCGTTCGGCATCCAAAGCCGTTCGACATCCATATGTCGTTCGGCATTTAATGCCTCGTTCAGCATTCAAGAGATCACCATGGAGAGGACAGAAGAAGGGCTTAAAGAAAAACGCAGAGTACTCATGGTTCAAAGCGCATCATGTTCGTCCACATGATACACCTTGGGGGGCAAGTGTTACCCGGTTGATTGACCATGTAACAAGAAGCTTGGCACATGCCTCGTTCGACACACCTCCCCACGCTCGACATAGAGAATCGTTCGGCAAACCTCCCCTCGCTCGGCATAGAGCATCGTTCGGCATAGATGTGCCGGTCAGCACAAGGCCTCGTTCGACATGGAAAGGTTGTTCGGCATCGAGGGGACGCTCGGCATAGAGAGGTCGCTCGACATCTTGCCTCGCTCGGCATAGAGAGGTCGCTCGACATCATGCCTTGTTTTGTATAGGGAGGTCGCTCAGCATCTTGCCTCGTTCGGCATAGAGAGGCCACTCAGCATCTTCCCTCGTTCGGCATGAAAGGGTCGTTCGGCACAGCACCTCGCTCGGCAGTGAATGGTCGTTCGGCACAGCATCTCGCTCGGCATTGAAGGGTCGGTCGGCATAAAGCCTCGCTTAGCATCTCCCTCGGCCGACATCGAGTCTCGTTCGACACAGGTCTTGTTCGGCCTACATTCTTCACTCAGCGCACTGCCTCGTTCGACATACAGGTACCATTCGGCATGCCTTCCTCGATCGGCATACGAATGCCGTTCGGCCTAGAAATGTGGTTCGGCAATTTCCATTCGGCATTTATGGCTCGGGGCGCAGAAGTCACTTGCCACGGTCGAGGTATCTTGCTCCTAGGCCTATTAGGGAAGTCCGACCCATCTTCGTCTATAAATAGAAGGGCACGGGCACAGTGAAATGGACCTTTTTTCGAGAACGCTGGGGAGACTCTGCCGCATTCAAGACTCATTCTATTTCAGTTAGAATTTGTATTCAAGTAGTTGGTGTACGGATTGTATCTGTGATCAATTGTTGAGTAATGCAATAAAGATTAACTTCAAAGTGGACGTAGGCAGTTACGCCGAACCACTATAATTTCGGTGTTCTTGTCTTTGCATTTAATTTAGCATACAATTCTCTGTTTTAATTTACTTTCTTCATTAATCTCTCTATACGATCTTTCTCAAGGGTGTTAGGTACCAATTCTGGTGCTAACATAAAATAATGATGATCCATATTATCAATAATCAATAATATAAATATCTTACCCATTCATAATATTGCAATGGAAATCTAAAAACAATTTACTTGTTATATCACATGTCGATCCAGGAACAACAATCCCTACAACCTTGTGCACATAATAGTTCTTTGAATTAGTTGTTCTCACCTACAAATTCCAAACACGGTTCTATATTAACTGTTTAAGATTAAAGTTAGTAAAATTAATACCTTAAGCAAAATATGAACATTAAATATCTTAAATGCTATATATTGATCCGTCTTATTTGTCAGTTGCAGGCAATATGAGCTCCGCTTCCTCGATTCAACTAAATATAGAAATAATATAATACTTAGAAAAGGGCAGTGCATATACTGCCTTACTACATTTGTACAAAGCAGCAGCGTTACCTTTGTACAAGGCAATAGCACTGAGCAATGCCTTCTAAAAATTTAACTCGTACATTTTTACAAGTCAGTGCTACTAGGAAATTCGTGTACTACCTTTGTAGAAGGCAGTAGCGCTGCCTTATAAAAGGAAGTTCGTGTACTGCCTTTGTAGCACTGCCTTGTAAAAATGTACACTATAATTGTATCTTTCTGGTACTAATTTTCTTGAACATGCTGTTAATTCACTTAGAAATGGAAGTTGTGATATATAATTTATACAGGAGATTGCCTGTCATCTAAGAGAATTGAGAAGTATTGGGATAAACAACAAGAGTAAAACATTGCCAGAATATATGTTATTCTTTCTCCTTTTCTAGGCAAATAAAGTTAGATTACTTGCATATTTACTTGATTGAAATGTCCATGAGTTTGGGTAGCCATTACTAAACCATTGAACTAGATTGAAGAGTTGCTTGGTTTTCTTTTTTGATCAAGAGGGTGATTTTTGTTTTAACGAGACATATTTTTGCTATATATTGTTATCATTTAATAGGTTAGTTCTTGTAGAATTTTCTCAAATTTATTCCATTCCTTTTCCCTTCTATATTTTTTTATTTTTTTATTTTTACAAATTAAAGATTTATGTGTTACTTTCATGTTCATGAATATCCTTGCCTAACTGGTTATAAATGATAGCCATCATTTTCCTTGTTTCTTACCATAAACACTTTGCTTTTTTATTAACCAAGTCAGGTCCTGATCCAAGGCTATCAAAAAATTGTGACCCTTATATTTTTTACCTTTCGGATCTTTTAAATACCACATTTAATAATGTTATATTTCAATTTCGTATGTATCTACGTACAGTCTAGTGTATGGTTTACTGGTTTTATAAGGTTATGAATTCAGTTTCAATAATTTTTATTTTTTAAAGAAGCATCAAACTTGTGATCTCAAAATTTTCATTACTGGGTCTCAGTCTATGTGATATCTCCATTATATCTTTTGTTTGGATTCAAGAAAATCCACGAGCCTTTTACCTCCCTTGACATGTATTTTTGACTTAGCAAAATACTGTCCATGGTTGGCTATAAGAATACAATTTAGCTAGTCTATAAATATAAAGTGGGGATGATAATTTTAGATTTATTTATGTTTTAAGCTATAGTTAATTCTGAAAACTTAAGTGATTTAACTGTCAACTAGTATCATATGCTCCTAATAATTGAAACATATAGATTAAACACATTTCAATAGTTACATGCAGATATTTAGTAATCATGCTTATAAACAGAAATCAAAAACCACAAATGTACTAAACCATAGGTGTTCATTCAAAAATGATGTGCACGTAAATGTGCATATTTTTGCCACCATATTTATTCTGATTAATTTAAATAAATGATCATATTGAGTATTTTAACTTGTTTTAACCCAAATCCATATTAATTTCAAATTGTCACATATCCATCTTCATCCAAAGGCAAAATAGTCATTTTTGTGTATAAATTAACGTGAGAAAATTTAATTAGAAATTTCCATACTATTTTTGTAGGAATTTGATTTTAATTACAAGTTGTTTCATGAAGAAGATATGCATGCACAAAAAGAACACAAAGGAATGGAGATGGAGATAATTCAAAGTGAAGATCATGGAGGACCCCACCTACCCACATACCTTAATGTACAAATTAGAGGCTAATGCACGTGCTTATGGAATTAATGGTTTCATGTACACTTAAATGATGATTAGTAGAAGCTAATGATTACTTGGCCTCCACACTTTCTCAATGGCATTTTGGGCATTCCCAAAAATATGAATTATGGTTTAACACATGTATATATACCCTTATGTTTCATGTAACATTCCCTTCCTTAGTCTCTCTTAGTTTAGTTTAGGCTCAAAAAAAAGACAAGCTCTCTTTCTCTTTTTATGGCTACTTAGCCATTTTTATTTCATGTATTTTTTCTTTCTTTTATGCAATGTTAATTAGTGTTTTATTTAACTTACATGCTTTCTTTCTTTCGTGCTAATAGCGTAGATTTTATTTTCATGCAAAGTAGATTAGTCTTAATTCTTGTTAATTAGGTTCTCTTTTCCATTAGCTTTCATTTTTCTTTCTTTTTTCTTTCATGTTGTTAGATACATTTGTTAATCAAATGAAAAATATGATAGGCTAAACCCCTTCAATTTAGGGGTAATGAAGCTCTCTAATTATATAGCTTCAACTATTTGTTAATTTATGCTCTCTTTTTGTGCTTAATGATGATCAATGAAGTGTTTTATTTGTTGTTCTTGCTTTGGATTTGATAGATATTGTTGACACCAAATAAGTTATGCTTAAACAATCACTAACACAAATGCTTCTTCATCAAATATGATTGTGGCATAAGAAAGTGATTTGAACTTCAAATTTGATGATCCATATTTCTAATCAATAATTAATAGAGCATACTTAAATAGATTTCATTTTCATTTTCATTGTCAAGTTTCATGAAAGTTAGTAAGTGGTTTAAGGGGTGTGTTATAGTTTGATGGCTTATGTTGGCTAATTAATAGCACAAATATGTCATACCTATGATAAGCAAATCAATTAAAGCACTAAAGACCATAAAAGGGAGATCATGATTTCATATGTGTTGAAGTATATGATCTAGAGAGTGGACTTATTCTTTAAATTATCACTTAACTCTTTTTTTTTTAGTTAGTTAATTCTCTAACTTAACTTCCACTCGACGTTGGTTTAATTTGATTGAATAGATTTTTAGAATCAACAATTTCCTACGGATCGACCCGTATTCACCAGGTATTATAAGTGTACGCCGTGTGCTTGCGGTATTTTTATTTCGAAATTCCTTCGGCTATTTTCTATTTCATAGAACTTTAGTCGAAACGAAAAAGTTTTTGGCACCGTTGCCGGAGAATTTTTTTGATTTTATTTTCTCATTTTCGAGTTATTTTTCGTTTGATTTTTAATGTGTGTGTTAATTTGTATTTAAGAAAAAATTTGTGTGTTTGTTGTGTGAATTTTTCTTGCATTTTGATTTTACTTGTTATTGTTTTCTTGTTTGATTTGCATTTGCATATTAAAAAAAAATCAATATACACAATCTCATTTGGAAAAACAAAGAGTTTTATTTCAATTTCTATTTTGAACTACATTGTATTTCCTATGCATTTCAACTTCTGTTACATTGTTTTATTTTACTATTACAATGCTTCACACCACATTGCTGTGTGCACTGCCCCCATTCTCTGCCCTTCACCAAACCCCATCCATCTTCACCATACTTGCTTCCATCAAACTTGCCTTCATGCAATATCACCTTCCCGATCAAAACAGTTGACAATATCACAACTGCAGCTACACAAACTCATCACCACGCTTCAAAACCAACACTAAAATCACAAGCAACAGCATACAATTGATTGCAGCAACTCCTCACAATCCACAACCACTTCTCTGCCTAACCTCTTCACTGTTACCACCTTCTTTGTCGACAGTGCATACACACACCCAAACGACCATCCACAAACTATGACAGCATACCTCTGTCTCCACCCTGCCTTTACCTCCCCGACCTTTGCATCCCTCTGAACTCCTCTGTCACCGAACAATCACTTCATTTCTACCATACAACTCCAATTTCTCTGACCAGTGAACAAACTGCTCAACATTCATCTGCCACCCACATCTACAAAACTGCTCAACATTCACATCAACATTCATATTCAAATCCATACTCAATTCTCTACTTTCTACCACCTATTCATCACTTCTCTGATATCCACCACAACCAAACATCTCTACGATTCTTCCCTGTTACTTCGACTGACATCAAATTCTTCCCTGCCTTTGTACCACACTACTTCAATATCACCCATCTGCCTGTCCATATCCCTCTCTGAACCATATCTCTCCCTCAACTGCTACAGCACACCACAATAGACTTTACAAGCATACCACTGACGAACTTCATACAACCAGTCCACCTTTCTACCACAACCAAGACCACTTCAATTGTTGCCTCGACAGACCACCAGAAAAACAAAAAAACAAAAAAAAAGGCTGCTGTTACAAGACTCCATTGTATCTCTGACCAACATTTGCCTCACCGAGCAACATCTTACAACTGCCACAACTCGACATCTACTACAGTCACCTCATCAATCACCTTACCTCTGCAACAACTCAACCCATGCCATAACCATTAGCGCTACTTCTTCATACAAACTTGCCTCTGTTCCACCACATTCTCCACTACCTTGGAACATCACATTGCTGCAGTTAGTCAACCCTCATTGGCCACAGTTCTGCTACATCCCCACATCAGTGCAGCATCTTGAGTCATACATTTACATCCTCCTTCTCATATTCAAACTGTCGAAGGACACCATCACCAAACATTGCATTCAACTCCTGTTCTCACTTCGAACTGCCTGTACCCATTCAAACGAACTGCCAACATCAATTCACATTCATAACTCACTCCACCTCTAACTACTTCCCTCTTCACCACAAAATCTCGCTGCCACCTCCCACAAGTCATAGCTGCTACACCCTGCTACACAACAGAAACAAGAGAGACCATCCTTTGCCAACTGCCGTCGACATCGACTACATTGACTACAAGTCATAGCTGTTGCAACAATAACACAACCATCAAATAAATAGCCTCGAGCAACCGATAGCAGTCCAAACTACATCCCTCAAACCGCAATTCCCCAATCGACCTCGAACTAGCACGAACTCCTAAATCGCCCGAAACCGCTTTGCCATATCCACAAACCACAGTAAGCGGCTCCTTCCTTTTTCTGCGACATACAAACCACCTCGTGACATCAAATCAAGCAACGCCACAAAACCACAAAATCGAGAACTGCAGCTTCACTTCAATTGCCAACCACCAGCTCCAAATCGATCTCCTCCAACCAAATTTTCACAAATGCGAAGCAAAAATTGCAGTACGCGGAATTCGTTTGTTTGATTTTCGAAGATTTCGATTTAATGTTTGAACAAACGTGCGATTTGTTCTGTGTTTTAGGGTTTCGTTTAAAGGAGAAAGTTGCTTTGGTTCTGTGTGGTTATACTGCTTTGGGTACTAACAAATTGGGCCGGGAACGTGTTCAGTTTTCTTGTTTAAAAAGCAAAAAAAAAAAAAAAAAAATATTTGGTTAAGTTATTTCTTTGTTTGTGAGCTCTTCTAGAAAAAAATTCCATTCTTTTCTTTCTCTTAATTTTTTTAAAGATTAGTTTTAAGTTTTTTTGTTTTTAAGTCCGTCCTTAAAAAAAAGTTCCAAATTATTTTATTTTTACTTCTTTTGTTTTGTTTTAATTTAATTGCTTCTTTGATTAAAAAAAATGTATATATCTTCTTTTTATTTCAGGTTGCCAAAGCAGATAAAGGAAGGAACCGCTGCAAAAAAAATACTTGTTTGCTGAATAAAATTTTCCTGCTTTTAACCCTTACTATTGTTTTATTTGGTTTGCATGTTGGTAGCTTGCATTTACATTTTATTAAAAAAAAAACAAAAAAAAAATCCATTTATAGCTGCGTTGCTAATGCACGTTTTGCATTTCATCCTAGATTTTGATTAATAATAACGATTAGATATCAATAACTTTTAATTGTATATTGACAATTTGTCTTCTTTGAACAATTTAATTTCTTCATGTCTAGGCTACGGCGTAGTAATAATCATTTATAAATATTACGGTGATTCGCAAAAATTATAGTGGTTGTTCCTCTGAAGGTACTTAAACCTTCGGCTGCATTGCAACGGTGGTTCGTGGTGCACCGATAAATTCTGTCTGTTACCTGATTGGGAACTATCATGTTTATATAAGACAATGTTTGATTATACAATTTTGGGTTAACTTAGGACAAATAATTCATAATTAAACCATTGCATTCATTTAGTTGTATTAGTTCATGCATATTTTAAAAAAAATTCAAAATCCAGAACTAAAAAAATTGTAATTATTCCTTTTCCTTTGATATTTTTAAATCTTTTTTCTTTGAAATTTCAAAAATCAAAAAAATATAAACCTTTTCAAAAACAAAGAAAAAATTTGAAAAACTAAAAAATAAAAGAAAAATCAATTGTTCATTTTTAAAAATAATTCCTGTTTGTAAATATTTCTTCTTTAAAAAAAACAAAAAACCAAAAACACAATTGCTTTTGAAAATGTCTGAATTTCCATATTCACTTAAATTTTACAATAATTGTGAAAATCAATACAATCCATATAATTTCACTCCAAATTCGTATTGATATTTTAACGACAACTATTCTTTAACCGACTCGAATTTTAAAAACAAAGTTTTCAAAACAAGGACCAACCCTCTACTCTTGAAAATAACGTTTCATCTTTACTTGAGTTCTCCATACAACAAAATCAAAGTATAAATGATTTGTATAATTCATATTTGTGTAATAAATCGAATCAAGGATATCAAAATTTGAATTCACTTCAAAATTCAAATGATTTTGATTATAGCCCATGCAAATTCAATTTCGAACTCCAAAATGAGTTACAAAATCAAAACGAAAATGGAAACAACTTTTCAAATAATTTTGGCAATGGAAAATTTTAACTATGATGCAAGTGAAAAAATTTGTTCTCAACAAATCTAAGTCGAAAATTCTCAAGTTAATTACTATAAATTCAATTTTGTTGAGCAAATGAACGAAATTTACGATGATCATACGGATTCGTTGTTTGAAACATATATGAAACGTGAAAAAAAATCAAATTCGAACGTGTGAAGAGTCGAGTGATAATCCATCTTTTACCCAAATTGACGATTTTCAAATAACAATTTTTTAAATTGAAAACGAAGTTGTTGAAAATTTTGGTAATTGAGTTGGATTTTAATTCTTTTAAGGGTGTAGAACCAAACTTAAAATTCGATCTTCATTTTTTCAATTTTGAAAATTTGAATACAACAACTTTGGATTTTGAACCTGATATGCGCAATGAAGTTGTTAATAATCCAACAAAGGAAGGTGAATTTAATAAACACGATTTTTTTGGACTTTTGGATGACGAGTTGTTAAATTTCAACAGGGAAGATTTAAATCACCACTTTGATTTTGAAATCAATAATTTCGAAGAATTTTTCAATGACAAACTTGAATTTCAATTTGGTGAAAATAAACTTGAATTTCAATCAATCGTTATATCTACCCCAAAAATCATCGAAAATAAAACAATTCGTATGATTTTTAATAAAACATTCATTTTTTCAAATCCACATTCGATTCCAAAATCTTTTATGATTTGGTTTTCTGCATTTTAGTTGTGTCTCGCATACTTGACGAGACAAATGGATCGGTCTTTGGAAGACCATTTCATTTACTTTTTGATGATATACTTTCTGATGTCGTGTAAATACATTTCATTTTCATGTAAATAATAACAAACGTTCCTTTCACTTGGGTTGACTGTGGGGACACTGTCAAAATCAAGTGTGGGGGAGAGACTGATCTTCCTTTTTGATTTTTCATAGTTTACTTTACATTTTTTTTCAAACCCCAAAACAAAAACAAAATTCAAAAAAAAACAATATTTTTAAGCATTTGATTTGTTTTTAAAGAAACACTATAAGATAAATATATGGTTTTGGTTTATTAAATTGAAACTTTTGAAAATTTATTCGTCTTAACAAAAATAAAAATGAAGTTTGATTACAAATAACAATGGTTTAACTAGTATATAGAACGATTCATATGTGTTAATTATGAAATACATCCTAATAGAAAATCTTTGTTTTAGAAAGTGGTTGATTTAAAGTAAAGGATATAACACCTTTTTTTGTCTTCTAAGTTAAGTGGTGCTAAGATGATTTTGCAAAACTCTCTCTTAAAAAAATAAAAATAATAAAAAATAATAACATCCAAAGTATTCACTCTCATTTAAAAGTCCTCACGGTTATGCATGGGTGAATTACTTGGAATCTTTGATTATGTGCTTTCATACTCATTTAAAAGTCCTCACGGTTATGCATGTATGGAACACATGTAAAAAAAGAGAAAAAACAGACTTAATAAAAACTACCTGCAGTCGATAGGTGTATGCACGAAAATGTGTGCACTTGCCATGCTCTGTACTCTCCTTACATAAGCCCGAAAAGCAGTGCATGGGTGGTATATCTGGCCTCTATTTACCTGAGCTAGGTAAGTAATTTTTCTTGTAAATAATGAGAGAGCAAGCAATTGAAATCCTAGCACTATTTTTACTTATTTTATTTTATTTGTTATTGAAAAGAAATGAAAATACTACTTTGATAAACTTTGATAATCAACTAAGGATCTATTTCATGATTACACTTTGTTATCGACCGAAACAACAAGTCAGACTATAGTCTATTTGTTGATAACTTGATTTTTGTTGGAAATTTTGACGAGTAAATGACTTAAATTTTCAAGATAATGGCCAAAACCTATATTTAACTTATTCATGTCGATTTAAAAATAAATTCATCATCTATAAATATTTCAAAAACTCGCATTATACTCTTTGCAAATAAATCTTGCATTTTGTAAATATTTTCATTCTGCATTTGGATATTGTGGGCATTATCCGCTGAAAACCCTCTGGAGATAACACTCGTCCTACTGGGGACACCTTGAGGTTTAATGGCTTGTTGCATATGCTCAATGCAATCGTGCTCCCTACGAAAACGGATTTATCTTAGTTTTTCTTTATTCGAGGACGAATAAAAAGATAAGTGTGGGGGTATTTGATGTGCACGTAAATGTGCATATTTTTACCATCATATTTATTCTAATTAATTTAAATAAATGATTATATTATGTATTTTAACTTGTTTTAACCAAAATCCATATTAATTCCAAATTGTCACATATCATCTTCATTCAAGGGCAAAATAGTCATTTTTGTGCATAAATTAACCTGAGAAAATTTAATCAGAAATTTCCATATTATTTTGTAGGAATTTCATTTCAATTACAGTTGTTTCATGAAGAAGATATGCATGTACAAAAAGAACACAAAGGAATGAAGATGGAAATAATTCAAAGTGAATATCATGGAGGACCCCACCTACCCACCTACCTTAATGTACAAATTAGAGGCTAATGCACATGCTTATGGAATTAATGGCTTCATGTACACTTAAATGATGATTAGTAGAAGCTAATGATTACTTGGCCTCCACACTTTCTCAAGGGTATTTTGGGCATTCTTCAAAAATATGAATTAGGGTTTAACACATGTATATGTACCCCTTATGTTTCATTAACCTCCCCTTCCTTAGTCTCTTTTAGTTTAGTTTAGGTTAAAAAAAAAGACAAGCTCTCTTTCTGTTTTCATGGCTACTTAGCCATTTTTATTTCATGTATTTTTCATTTCTTTTATGCAATGTTAATTAGTGTTTTATTTACTTACATGCTTTCTTTCTTTAATGCTAATAGCGTAGAGTTTATTTTTATGCAAAGTAGTTTAGTTTTAATTCTTGTTAATTAGCTTCTCTTTTCCATTAGCTTTCATTTTCCTTTCCTTTTGCTTTCATGTTGTTAGCTACGTTTGTTAATCAAAATACAAATATGAGAGGCTAAACACCTTCAATTAAGGGGTAATGAAGCTCTCTAATTATGTATCTTCAATTATTTGTAAATTCATGCTCTCTTTTTGTGCTTAATGATGATCAATGAAGTTTTTATTTGTTGTTCTTGCTTTAGATTTAATAGCCTATATTGTTGACACCAAATAGGCTATACTTAAAAAAGCACTAACACAAATGTCTCTTCATCAAAATATGATTATGGCATAAGAAAGTGATTTGAAATTCAAATTTGATGGTCTATATTTCTAATCAATAGTTAATAGGCCATACTTAAAATAGATTTCATTTTCATTGTCAAGTTTCATGAAACTGAGTGGTTTAAGGGGTGTTTTATAGTTTGATGGCTTATGTTGGCTAATCAATAGCATAAATATGCCATAATTATGATAAGCACATCAATTAAAGAACTAATGACCATAAAAGAGAGATTATGATTTCATATGTGTTGAACTACATGATCTAGAGAGTGGATTTATTCTCTAAATTTTCACTTAACTCTTATATTTGCTTTTCTTTTCTTTTTTTAGTTAGTTAATTCTCTAATTCTCTAGCTTAACTTTCACTTGACTTTGGTTTAATTTGATTAAATAGATTTTTAAAATCAATAATTCCCTACGGATCGACTCATATTCGCCACGTACTACAAGTGTACGCCGTGCGCTTAAGGTATTTTTATTTCAAAATTCATTCGGCTATTTTCTAGTTCATAGAACTTTAATCGACGCGAACAAAATATGAACATTAGAAATATGGCAATCTAATGCCTACTCATCACGTGCACAAAATAATTTTAAATTTCACTATATACTAAACTATATATGACAAATGAAGGTAAGTGGTATTCTTTTTTGCATTAACTACAGAGCTTATCTTTCTAACAGTACTACGTACTATACCTTAGGTGATCATTCCTTTCTCTTTTTTCCAGCAACTTAATGCATGTAGACTCATCAGTTTTCAAAAAATCCTCCTAATTTACATGTTGATAAATGTATACTACTACCTTCCAACCATATAATGTAGGCCAAAACAAAATACGTAAAAAAAGTGTATACGAACACCACATAACGTACCATTACTTTCCTGGGTGTGAAGCAGCAATTCCCCTTTTTCCATATCCATTTCTTCCTCATGGAATATGTCCAATATATTAGGATTCCTTGAATTTTATCCTTCATGAGATACGACCGTTGTCTTATAAAATTCCTTGGAAGATAACATCTAAAACTAAAGAATCACATCATCCATAAGTCTACAACTCTATATCAGAATACATTGCCACAAAATAAAATAAAATACCATGTTCAAGTACCTTCTCACCGCCCATAAATCTTACAATTAGCTGCATCAATGTATAAAGAAACCCCAATATTGCAATTGCAATAATATACCTACACAGAATAAACATGATTTTTAGATCACATTTTATAAACTAAAATGAAAATTCGATTAATTACCTTAGTAATTTTCCTCATACTTCATGACAATTCAACTGACGTGATAATTCAATTAGTAGCTTTATGTCTCTTCTCCTACTTCCTACTTCTCCATCTAGCCATTTTCAGTTGCTATGCACATAGCTTAGGGCCTCATGATCTAGTATATTCCTAGGAAGAAAAAATACGGAGGTACAAACTAAAAGAAGAAGAGGAAGAAAGAAAAAAGGATGTGATAATCTTAGGTCTGAACTAGGAGTCAAAATTCAGACTGGATAATGGAAAACTATTGTGCCACTTCACAATTGCATGTTTGTTCACTAATCTCAATTCGGTGCGATTAAGGCAAAGATGACAAAGGGGCCTATATCGACAATTTTGGAAGGATGCATTAGAAAACTGTTAATAAAGGGGGCTAAAAAAATCATATCAAGCCTAACATTAACAATCCTATTTACTTGAATTATGTAGATGAAGGATCCTATATAAAGGTGCATTAAAACCTCACCAAGGCATTGACACCAATTTTCATTATGAATTATGGTATCAACAATCAAATAGTCACATATGTACACTATAATACTTCTGTCATTTATCGAATTTCGATTACGGCTTATATGCATAATCTTCAACGAATTGAACATAAATTTTAGTCAAAGTACAAAATGTCCCTTCATCATTAGTTATATCGAAAATTAAATTGATGTTAGCCTCCATAATATTGAATCCTATAGTCTTAAAAGTGAACAGTAAAGACATATGCCATTTTACTGACATACATGTGGAGAAAATAGATAAAAGGTACTTCCTAATACAAATGATAAGGTGTTTAAAACTTTGATATTGTTAGATGATTAGTTTTAGGGTGTGCCTATTTTCAACCACACCCCAATTTAGCAACAAACCACAATAAATTATCTTGGATATTTGATAATGTAGTTTAAAAAAGAACAAATAAAATCATCTATTGATAAAGGAGGGATCACGAAAATAACATACTGAAACAAATTGAATATCCGATATGTAGCCATACTTCTCAAAGTGCTTCTCCATTTTTTGAAATTGCTTTTCGAAAGAGTATTGAGGGTTTCTCGAATAATAATAAGACTATTTACATATGACCTCAATGCTTCAAAATCATGCTCCATACCATAAAGCTCCTCTTTATTTTCTACAGCTCTCTACCTTTGTCTAGAAGTCTCTTCTACCATTTCCTCAGCTCTCTGCCTTTGTGTAACGACCTACGCTTTTGGACGATTTATATCGACGATACACCACACATGTCAGACTCAAACCATTCAAAAGGGAAGATTGTTATGGGGTAAATAAGAAAAAACAGAGAAAGAAAGAAAACAAATACAAAATCTCGTAGCGGAATGACAAAAAATAATAATCAAATAAACAGTTTATGAAGCTGTTTACAAATAACATTGATTATACTTTTATAATACTGATCAGAGTTACATACAACAAGAATAAATAAATGCAGCAGAACAACATTATGCATTGGAATAAATATAATAAAAGATAACACAAAATCTTCGTCTTCATTCTCCAGAAAGCAGTCCTCGATAAACTGAAAATCTTAGACTGATCCGAGCAAATTGAAAAGACAAACACTCGAGTCAGAACTAAAAAACCTTATGTAAGTTAAATCAACAGTGAAATAAATATGAGTGTAACGGCGTCGGAGATGTTTTCGACATCTCCTATCTAGTGTCAACGTGAGTGCAACAACTTAAGAGATGTTTGAGATTCATATCTCCTAAGAATCCGTTAAACTATCTACATGCATAGTATAGTACGCTATTATAATAGTGTCTACAGTAAAGTAAAGTATTAAAATAGCGTTAAGGCGTTACCCATATCCCACTTAACATATTTTATATATTCCCATAGTCTATTCAGTATCGTAATTCCTACGTAAACTGGAGGGCTATCAGAGGGCAGTCCACAGTTATGGTACAAACCAAACTCGTAGAAGGCCCGATGGAGAATATGAACACGACACTCGAGGCAATGTCAGGGTAGATATACCAATTGCGAATCCGGACTAGTGGTAACGCACAACAGCTACTACCGTCCACCTTAGAACACACTCCCATAATCAAAATCAAGGGGTGGCCACCAAATCATCACAAAGTCACAATATGGTATCGAAGAAATGTGTCTGATCGGAGGTGCGACCTCACTTGGCCCGGCATGCTGTTTTAGTCACATCTAAGCTGACTTACAGGGTCACGTAAATACCTCATACAGAATCATTCGCCAAACCAACCTACTTCGTTTCTGGAATCTCCACCATGTACATAGTTGTTAAAGTGGTTTTCGGCATTGGCAGAATGCATGACAATATCTGATCCCAGTCTCTTTAACAGCCAAATGCTTATTACACACCGGATGGTTCTTTTACATTTTTAAAACCATTTCATATTGATATCAAAATACCATATTCAATTCAAACCATATCACCTCCGAAATCATATTTTCAAAATAAGTTTAACTCTCATTTCAAAATCATCAAATTTACTCAAATATGTCATTTAAATCCCAACTTATATTATAACATCTTTTAATCGTATTCTCCTTAACATTGAGGATTTTAATATAAAATTTCCACTTTATAAAGCCTGAAATTTAGAAAATACTTTCGATGGTTTAAAAATAGTTTGAATGGTTTAAAATAGCTTTTAAATGGTTAAAATACTTTTATATATAATTTAAATGGCTTTTAATAGTTTAAAATAGGTTAAAATAGTTTAGGTGGGTTTAAAATAGTTTAAATTTAATTTAAAATAGATTAAATAGATTTAAAATAGATTAAGTAGTTTTAAAATAGATACATAATTCAAATTAGATTAAAACGGGTTAAAATAAGTTAAATTAGGTTAAAAAGACTAAAATAGATTAAAATTAATTAAAATAGTTTAAATTGATTTAAAACAGTTGAAATTTGATTTAAATTAATTTATTAGTTTGAAAACCTTAAAATCAAGAATTTAAATTAATATATCTTTAAATCGTTTATATTAAAATAATTAATTTGGAATTAATATCAAAATTAAACCATTTCTTCCATTTCAAAAAATCTGGACCTTATCCGATTTCAAATCAAAATCTAATTTCAAATTTTAAAATATCAATATTACTCTATTCACATTTTAGTAGATTTCAAGGTTACCATCTCTAACTTCTAAATAACTTAATTTCGATAAATTTCATTTATACTTCAAAATTAACTTTAAAATTTCAATTTAAATCATTTAAGTAATTCACTTAAAACAACTCAATTTATATCAATCAAATTCTATTTCAAAATATCGTTTAACTGTATTCAAAATTTAAAGATTTAAAATCATTTAATTTAACCAATCTAATGTCCGAATATAATTTTCTACCCTATGGTCAAATGATACAGATATTTATCACTTTAATCTGTAATTATTTATATTTAAGGATATATCATTTTAATCCGCAATCCCGAAATAATTACAAGTCCACGAAATTGCTTGAGTCTATCATCTCAAATCATAACGATTCCTTCCTAATCTATCAGATCGTTCGGGTATGTATCATTTCAACGCATAGGAACTTGTAGTGTTATAACAATATAGAGATATAACATCCAGTCATCCAATCAACAATCAAAAATCCATCACAATTATCATCTAAATCAATCAATAAACATCAATAGATAACTGATTATCATTAACAAGTATAAACCGGCTAGTTAAAATATAATATTAAATTAAATAACGATTAAATGCAATAAAATCCATATTTAACTGGAATAACAATTTGAACACACCAAATATCAATCAATTAATTCCAAATCACATCATAAATTCAATTTAGCTAATTTACAAGATAATTTAGTAGTTATGAGTGTGTTAAAACACTCACCTTTGATTTGTCGTCGATTTAAAACCAAAAATTAGCCCAAAATTCGATAGTCTCAGAATGTAGCTAAATTAGTTCTAAAATTTTTGGAACTTTGATACGATTCCAACGGTGTAAACCGTGCGTGAAACTGAGCTCGTATGCAAAAGTTTTCAACATTAGAAGATTGAAATTTTTTGACTTTGGGTCTTACCTCGAGTCGCCGCCTCAAATATCCATTGCTTGCTCTAAGTTTTGCCAAAATGACTTGAGACCGAGTCATTCGCCTCCTGACACGAAATCGCTATAGGGTTTTCACCTCTAGAGCTCGAAGCGCGCCCAAATTCATCTTGTTTGGCATGGAACTCTCTCTGATTGGAAGTTGCTGCATGGTTTTCGCCTCTGAAACTTGAAGCGAACCTCTTCCCGACTCGAAGTAAACCTGGAGATTTTTTTTTTGAAATTAGGTTTTGGAATTTAGGAATTAGGTTTGAGAAGGAGAAAGAAGATGTACATATAGAAATAATAAAATGTGAAACAACTAGGGTTTATAACAGCCTATATACAGGCAAGGTTGGATCGAAACGACTACGTGACCCAAAAAACCCGTTCTGACCCCGAAACCAAAATATGTCATCGCATATATCGAATAGATGTTTTTGATATTTTTAAACTCAATGGATCATGTTTCAATTCCTAATTCCATCATGAAGAAGTTAGCTTTTAAATCAGCTTATCTCAATTGAATTTAATTAAATTGATCTCTACGCGTTTCGAGTCCGCACGATCAAACGACAAGTCTGATCGCTACGAAACTTGAAACCCTATAATAATTCACTATTACGGATCCGATGAAACTGGTTTCGTCACAATCCGAGATAGTGCCCCAAATGATTATTTTCACGTTACTTAAATAAATTATTATTAAATTAAATTTATCGCTTTTGAAATTCAAATTTTATAACTAACAAAATTTTATCACTTTTGATTATAGTAATTGAAAACAAATTTACCATGTCAAATTCAACTATCGATATTGCGCTAATTACGGCGTTCCAATTCCAATTACAACAAATTCGTTAATTATAATTTAAAACCCAATAAATTGATCAAACTTGTTTTCAAATCTTTTTATTCAATCAATCATATTATGAATAAAATTTATATTGGGTTATATCTTATTGAATTAATATTCTGCAATTACCAATTTAATCTACATTGACAGCACTAATTAAGTGAATTAATTGCAACTGATTTTCAATCTATTATCAATGAATCAAATAGTGAATTTATAATTACCATTGTTATAACTTACCAATTCAAACACATTTATATGTCTATGTTAATGAACAAACTAATAAATTCACGTACGGATTAATTGTTCTATTTTAATCAATTTAAATTAATTACATACAATTTCACCGTTTAATACAACATTCTATTTATTTACTCATTTACAGTTTATATCCAATTTTAACTTTACAATCATTCCAACTAATTGAGATTTAATTAAAATAGATATCAATTGCCTTAAATTAACATTATTAAATTTCAATTAATTAAAATTGCATTAAAATAGTTATCCATTAACTTACACTAACATTATTACATTTCATTCTAGTTATTATTCTCGTTATTATACTTAAATTTTTTCACAATATTAAATTCCAAAACTTATTTAGTCATTAAATTTAATTATTGAAATTTACGTGTCGTTACACTTTGTTTGGAATGTCAACATCCATTAATCAATGAGGTCGATATGAAATAGGTCAGAAATTTGGTAATCATGATAACGAAATTTAATACTCAACAAATCATGTAAATATAGGAAATATACCTTAGTCATTTGGTAATCAAATCAACCAACAGCCGGAGAAATTCACAAATTGCAATCGGATGAGGCAGGTGGTAAAGCTGACTAGCCGGTAGGCATGAAATTTAGAGGAGCACTACAGGAGCTACTGTAGTGTAGCCGCCATCTACGCACTGTGATTTGGATGAAGCGATCGAGTAAGTCACAGTTTTTATTTAGGTTCTTTTATTGTATCGATGTTTTCTTTAGGGATTGCCAAAAACATGCCATGGCAGAGGTGAAGATGCAAGATGAGGTAGAGGTGATAAAGTTGAGGTGATACAGTTACCCAATATCCCCCTTGACACATTTTATAGTACCAGTAGTCTATACAGTACCGTAGTCCCTCCTGATCAGGAAGCCACCAGAGGATACCCTACAGGTACGGCACAAATCAAACTCGTACAAGGCGTGCTAGGGCAGGTGACACGGCACAACTAGGCAAAGCCGGGGTAGATATACCAATTGCACTTCCGAGCCGATGGTAAAGCGTAGCAGCCACTACCGCCCACCTCGAGCCATACTCCTAAAAATCAAAGGTGTGCACCAATCAATCACAAAGTAATAGAGTGGCATATGAAGAAGTGTGTCCGATAAGAGGAGCGATCTCATTAGCCCGCGATTGCTCCTATTTTAGCCACTTTATGCCAGATCACGGGAGTCGGGTCCACGTTCATACCTCAAAGGACGTCGCCGCCGTCCTACTTCATTCTGAAATCTCCACCGCGTACACGGTTGTTAAAGTGCTTTTGGAGTTGGCAGAGAGTATGACAACTTTCGATCCTGATCCCTTTAACAAACCAACGTTATTATTACCCATGGTTATAAATTTCAAAATGGTTTGTTTTTCAAATCAAAACATATTCATTTAAACCAACTACATATGAAGTCATTATCCTTCCAAATCAAATATTTAATTTCCAGAATTGTAGCATTCCTATGTTCATTCATTCAATTATAGCATTTCAAAAACATTGTATCTAGCATTTGTAACACTTAGAAGATGTTATAATTCTTATAGTAGCATTTCAGAAATATTATCTTTCAGAAACAACAGCACTTAGGAAACATTACTGTAGATATAACAGCATTCCAGAAATATTGTCTATTTCAGAAACATCAGCACTTAGAAAACATTACTGTAAGTATAACAGTATTTCGAAAAACAATTCATTTTCGAAAACAGCGGCACTTAGAAAATGTTACAGTAGATATAATAGTATTTCAGAATATAGTATAATTTCAGAAATATCAGCACTTAGAAAATGCAACAGTAGATATAATAGTATTTTAGAACATAGTATAATTTCAAAAACAGCAGCACTTAGAAAATGCTACAGTAGATATAATAGTATATCAAAAATATAGTATAATTTCAGAAATAGCAGCACTTAGACAAAGCTATAGTAGATATAATAGTATTTCAAAAATATAGTATAATTTCAGAAACAACAACACTTAGAAAATGCTACCTTAAACCACAGCATTTTGGAAATGCTGCCAATACAAAACTAAGATTTATTATAACATTTCAGAAACATTATAATTTCAGTTTCCACAATTTTTAACTTATAAAACATATCTCACGTTTCAGAAATATTTATTTGGATATCATTTAACTTATGATTAAATAAAATAAAATTTTATAAATAAAACATCCAAATTAAACTATAATTCATTTATTAAGTGAATAATTCATTATTTTCTTAACTCTTTAATTTAACAAATAACTTAACACTTTATTTCAAAATACCCATTTCATAAATAAAATATTGTTATTGCTAATTTTAAGCTTAGAATTTCCATTTGAAAACTAAATTTTCAATTATCAAGTTACATTTTAACCCATTTATTTACTTATACATTTTTAGCTTATATAAAATCACTATAACATTTATTTAAAACATTTAAATCCAATTTTAAGTTAAATTTTCATATTTTAAATTTCAAAAATACTTAATAATTTTTCAGAAAATGTTTAAAATTAACCACGGGTCTATATATAATTTTCTAACCTAGGTCAAGTGATACGGATATATATCATTTCAATCCGTAATTTAAAATAAAAATCCGAGTTCTATCATTTCAAACCCGTAGTCCCAAGTCAAATAAAATAAATAACAATCGCTTGAGCCTGTTATTTCAGCTCATAACGATTTTTCCTCATTCTAAAATCCATTTGGGTATGTATAATTTCAACCCATAGTGATTCTATACTAACAAGGAACTTGCAGTGTGAGAAACAGAAAATAAAATAAAAGTATAGCATAATATAACATATCAGATGATGTAATAGGTTTATAAGCAGATTTTAACATCATATAATCATATCCCAAGCACATATGAACTTATCAACATAGCATATCAATTACTACATATCCACTTGTCATCGTTTCACAATTATATATGTACGAAGGTCGAGAGTGATAAACTCACATTCTTAAGCTAGAGATTGAAATTCAAGACACACGAACAAACTCCGAAAGCACGACAAAGTACGACTTAGATTCGAGTGGATGGAGAGCCAAGATTTGAGTCTTGTAAAAAAAATTATGAACATACATAAGTATATAATTCAACACAAGAATATAAATTAGAACAATGAACAAATATGCAAAACTAAAGCAAATATGAGTTAACCACCACAAGTGGGCTCGGCCAACTTCACACATGGCTAGACCATCACTACAACATGGCTTGGCCATCATTGCTTGAGGCATCTAGGCTCGGCTATGTTTAGGTAGAAGCACGGTTAGGCTATGGAAGATGAAGAGATGGCAAGTTAAACTCATGGAAGGAAAAAAGCTAGGCAAATGAAAGGTCAAGTGCACACATAGGCTCTGCCCTATGTCTAAAGTGCTCGGCCCTGGCTAGGCTTGGGTCTAGTGGTCATAAGGCACAGCTTGGGGTGGTGTTGATCACGGCATGGTAAGGCATGGTGGAGGAATAAGGGGTGGCCGAGGCTAGAAGGAAGGGGATGATGGTATGGTGGTCTCGGCTAGGGTTTGCAAGGTAAATAGGTGATGGGTTTGGATCTGTTGGTCACGGCTAGGCATAGGGGAGGTGATAAGGTGGTGCTGGCCGATCATGGTGGTGGTGGTGGAGGAGATGTGGTCGGCTAGAGCATGTGGCCGAGCTTGCTTGAGGCAAACAAAAAGAGAAAAAGAAAATGTAAAAGAGGAAGAAAGAGGAAGCCATGAAAAGAAAACTTACTTATTATTTTTGTCAGGAACGCAAATGAAAATGAGATGGAATGAGAAATTTTTGTATGTGAATTGAGAAGTAAAATGAATGGCTAGGGGTGTAATGCACGGCTAGGAAAATGAAGAGGCTAGAAAAGGAAAAGTCATAAATTAAAGAAAAAGAAACCAAAGTCTCTTGAATTTCCTAGGCCCATTATCAAAAATAAACAAGTAAAACCCAATAGAAAAATCAAAGTCTAAACAAAATAAAATAAACAAATGTACATAGAAAATAGAAAATTAAAATACAGAAAATAATTGCGTGTAGAACGCTGAATTTAATCAAATTTAAAAAGCATAAACAGAATTTTACGAAATGAAAAGCAGAACCCATATCAGAATCAAATAAAGTTTCAAATAAAAAGATTATAAATTTTAAAATTCAAATTTAAAATTTTCAATTGAAAGTCAAAGTTTGACCACAGTTGACCAAAATATAAATTTTCAAAAAATCTTTATTTTATTATATCTGGATAATAAATTATAAACAAAATCCAAAATACATTGGAAATTCCAAATTTTAAATGATTTAAAAATCAAAGTTTCAAATAAAATGAATTAAAGTATTTATTAAAATTATGGGTTGTTACAGTATAATATGAAAATTGTCACGTTGGTATTTATTTGATTTTTATGTCTAGCTGTGGAGTTAAAGTGCTCAGCAGATTCAATGAGGCGGAGGTGCAAATAGTTATAGCTTGGATACAACGAGGATATAGCGGGATATAGCGGATGACTCTAAAATTACATATAAAACTTGTACTTAATGTTTTTACAAATATATAAATGGTAATTAAATGAAAATTAAAATTCAATTGAATTATAATCAATACATGAATAATTTTAAATAAAAACATGTGCAGATATACTATAGATAAATGTAAAACTGTTATATAGCATAATTGAATTTAGTAAAATATTAGATAATTTCATTTCAAAAACTATATTAAAAATTCAATTAGATAAATTAATTTCATAACTTTTATAATCTATAAATGTCATTTTTCAATTTATTTCTTTTAAAGAAGATATAGCGGAAATAGCGAAATATAGCGGGAATAACGGGATATAGCAGAAATAGTAGAGCATAAAGCGGAAAGACTATATTTGGGGCTATATGGAAAAATCGTAGCGGTTGAAATCTGCTATGAGATATAACAGGATTATAGTGAAGCATTAACTGCACAGATGTCTAATTGGATAATTGTATATGAGTTGTAGGCAATAAATAGAATATAACGTGAATATAATAAATATCACCTACATATTCTTGTTTATGAATCGATTTACTATTGTTTACAACATGATCTGTAAATCGGTCCTAAAAGTATGAATTTAGAACATTGATTTGGATGAAATTTATTCCAGATCTAAAATAGGTTATATAATAATTTTATGAATTTGGATTATTACCCCCATATTATTGGAATATAAACTTTTCTATGGTTGGAATTGTCGGAATTAAAGTCCGCTTAATATTTGTAAATTAGTTTGGTTTCCTTTTAGAAAAATACAGCATTTGATCTGACAAGGAATATATGCAAATAAAGAGAGAAAGAGATGTGTAAAGTATGAATTCATTGTAGTTTACACTATCTATTAAAGTAATAAAAGGAAATGATTATTCCTTGTAATTTCAACTAGTGTAATCTTTTATGATTTAAAATTAAATCTTTTGTTTTGGACTAATTTATGGAAATTATAGCAGATAATCTTTTAGATGCGATTTCAACAATTTAACAGGGAAAAGGATATTCTAGTGAAGAGGTATAATTAGAATATATTTAATGAAAGTAAACATTTGTACGTAATTTACGGAACTTATAGTAATTAAATGAAAAACTAATAACGATGCTTCACGTAATATTCGCGTTTAGGATAGTTAAATAATGAGAAAAGATTTTAAAAGGTTGTAACTCCAATAAATTGTAATAAATATAGGAGTTGCAATAATCTGGTTGGGTAAATGGATTAATGGGATTGATAAAAATGGAGTAGATATAAAAGGTTACTAATTTGAAATTAGTAATCATACATAAATGTCTTAGGAAATGTCAGTTGGGATTTATGAACTAATTAACATTTATGAGCATTAAACAGGGATTTATGAGTAGATAAATATTTAAGATAAATCTTACTGCCTTAAATAAAAAGGGAATTAGTAAGTTAAATCCAATGTCTACCTAAGATAATATAAGTAAAGACTTAAGATAGTTAATTGGACTTAGTGCGTTAGTGAGAGGTCGGTAGAGTCACTCGACGGAAGATTGTCTTTCACTTTGAGCCACTAGCAATCAGGTGCACTTACTATGTAAGATATCATTAATCCTAGGACCCATGACGATTTGAGAGAATGGGTCTGCTTTTTTAATTGAAAATTGTTAAATGGTTCAAATATGGCATTAGGAGTAGTGAGGGATATCTCCATAGGGTTCACTTTTGGTTTGAGATCTTAAGTGACTGAAGGGTCCACCTCTCTCCTAAATGGAAGTATTAAGTAACCTAGTGAGGTTCCAAATAAATAAATAAGAATGTCTGTAAAAATGGTTTACTTTGGTGCTGAGGTCTTATGTGGCTGTAGGATTTGCCTCCCTGCCAAAAGAAGTAACCTAATGAGATTACATATTTATAATTAAGAGTGATAGTGGAATCTTGGAAAGAGTTCGCTTCAGATTTGGGGTCTTAGGTGACTGTAGGGTCCTTCTTTTTCCTACAAAGAAGTATTAAGTGGCCAATGAGATTTCCAAGAAATATCAGCTAGATAGTATACGTGAGGAGCACGCTTCTGGAAATAGGTCTTAAATGATAAGGTCTGCCTTAATCAAGGTCTTAAATGACCAGAGTCCACGTATTTTCCACTTTGAAGTATTAAGTGGCTTGGGTACAGTCTTTCACATTGCTAAAGCCAAAATAATGATAGTACCATTAAGGAGCATGCCTTAGGAATAGGTTTTAATGATGGGGTCTAATTAAGGTCTTAAATAATCAGAGTCTGCCTATTTTCCAATAAAAGGTATTAAGTTGCTTGGGTATTGTTTATTGCATGGCTACGATTTTATCGGCGATAGATGCGGTAATAGTTGGAGATTAAATGTCAGAAGCCTTAAATAGTGGTTAGAGGTCTTGTAGCTAGGACCCACTGACCATTGACAATATTGTTAGGAAACCACCTTGGGAATAGGTCTTAAATGATGGGGTCTACCTAGATTAAGGTCTTAAATGGCAGAGTATGTATATTTCTCTTTTTAAAAGTATTATAAAATCACGCTTCATATTTAAAAGTACCAAGTGGCTAATGGGTTTGGAAGTATTAGATGGTTGATATGGCTTCATTAGTATTTGTACCTTGGGAAGGGGTAAGTAAGTAATCATGTGTGCAATGTAAGGTTAGATTAGAATTGCTAACCTTAATGGACATTAAAATTAAATGAAATCAATCGGTATAAGTTTATGTTATGGACAGTTTATATTTCCAGTCGCCAGAATATTGTTCTGACCCCTTCCTCATTACAACACACAGGATAGAATTTAGAGGAACAAGTCACTGGAGTTGAATGTTCTTTATTGTTGAAGAATTCTTCTTTCTCTTATGCTCGATGTTGATGAGACAATATATTACCAAAGATATACCATTTATTTCCATTGTGAGTTTAGATTTCTATCAATTTTTGATAATGCTCATGGTTATTTGCAAGTACCAAATCCAGCAATCTATGCTCTGATGGACTTGAGTTTCGATTTTTGTTGAAAATTAGGCCCATTATGTTATGGGTTATTATAGGGTGATGATGTGGCAACATTTTAGTGGAGGGTAGTGTACTAAGGGGCAAATAATAATTTAACTTCATCCATATTATAAAAACAAAGTCCATCTCTCTCTCTCTTCTTCATCCATTTCATTTTCTATTTATTTTTTCAAAAGTTTATCATCTTCTTTAAGCTTCCAAAAACACACTAATGGCTTCCATGCCCTTTTTCAAAATTTAAAAATCAAGTTTTTTCACTTTTAATCCTTTAAAAACTTGTTTTAAAATACTTATTCTTCCTTCTACGTTTCTTCCTCTTCGAATCAAGCCCACAGTACCCATAACCACCTCATGGCTGATCTAAACACATTATGACCAAGCCCACTTGCGTCTTCTTTATGTTAAAAATCTAATTTTGTCTAAGAGAAATTCAAGATCTAGGTGTTTTTCAAAGTTCTAGTTCAAGTTGCTTTATTTTGGTTACTGTTGGTGAGTATAAACTCATTCATTTTGGAAAAAGTTTAACACCTTTATCTTATACTTGTATTTTTATGTAAATATGCTTGTGTGTTGAATTGTCATGTTGTTTGGATGTGTATATGTTTGTATTAGTTTGTGAATGTGACTTGGATTTGATAAAGAAGTTTAAAGTTGTTGTGATTGATGTAAAGTTTAGACCTTTGTTATGTTTGTGGCAAGGTTTTGAGCTTTAGTTAGGTTTGTGGTTGTGATACGTTATTTTATGTTATAGACATGAATATGGAATGATATGTTAAGGAAGTTAGCGCCTTGTGTGGTACTGGCGACTTGGATTCCTTGTGGAAGTTATGTTAAAATGTTTTCAAAAATCAAAACCATTTTCAAGTTCTAAACTTTGTTCTTATTTTTTACAAAAACATACTTATGGTTTGAAAAGGTTTGCAAGCTTCCATGAGTTAAGTTTCAAAAAGGAAAGGCAAGACAATTTTTTCAAGTTATGATCCATGTAGAGAAAGTCGTTTTGGATGCAATTTCGCTTAAAAGCCCACATTTTGCAAACTAAGTTTTTATACTTAAAGCACTTTGGAAATGTTTTATAAAACTTGATTAATAATAAGTAAGAAGCTAATTAAGGATCTATTAATTATTTATTTATTAATCAAGTTTGCTAATTAAAATTTATTAAGTATTAAACATGGTTTATCAATTATAATTAAGTGGAGATAAATTACTAATTAATTATCTTTTAAAAGTGACATTGATTTTAATTAATATTTGATTAAGTAAGATTAACTTTAACCAATTATGAATTAAGTATATGATTTATTTTTAATTAATTATTAATTAAGTATAGGGTTAATTATTAATTAAGTACTAAGTAAGTGTTTGATTATTCTAATTATGAATTAATTAAGGGTTTAATTTATAAACATATTATTTATTAAAGGTTAATTATCTATTAATTAATAATGGGGTTAACTTAAGACTTAATTAAGATTCGATTATGTTTATAAAAAGGATTTAACTTGTAATTAATTATTTAAAAAGAGGTTTAAGTTCTTAATTACTTTGTTTTCTAAAAATCATTTTATTCAAAGGCTACTTTCTTTTACAAAGAATAGTTTTGAACACAAGGGATTGTATTGTCATACCATTAAGTAACCATACGAATGTGAATGGCTTATGTTAAACTTTGACATTTAATAGTAGAATAAATCCCCGTTCTACTATATCTTAATTAGTAGATAATTGGACTTCTCTTAGCAGAATAAATCTCTGTTCTACTATATTAAACTTAATAGAATGTATGCATATCTATTTAGCAGTACAAATCACCATCCTACTATTATGTTATTTGGACATGTATCTACTAATTGGTTTACAATGACATGTTATTCCTTGATTTAGTTATGAATTTTATTTACATATGTCCTGGTTTATGTAAATAACTGTTATGTGACTTGAAAGTCAAATTTAATTAAAATGGTAACTTGATTTAGTACCATTGTAGTCACTAAACCTCCATTCAAAATTTTAAATTATGGTTATTAAATTGACTTTAATTCTACATCAATTTGATGTCAAGTGTTTGTAAATGATTTTGTGAGATGTCCAATTATTTTAAGAAAGGTATTTACCATGATATTTTGAAATAATATTTATAAAGGATTTATTTAAAGAAGATATTCAAATGATATTTGTTAATGATATTTTAAAAAGGGAATTATAAATGAAGATTTATAAAAGAGTTTATAAATGACTTTGGATATTTGTAAAAGAGTTTTATAAATGATTTTTCAATATTTGTAAAAGAGTTTATAAATGGATTTAGAATTTAAGAAAAGGAGATTTCGTAAATTAAAGAGAGTTATTAAAAGGATTTTATTGAAGAAATTTATAAAAGAAATTGAGATTGGATTTCCCTTAGCTGGCCTTCTTAATTATGGTGGTGTGGACATTTGCTCCATGCTTAACACCGAAGAAATAGTGTTTGGGGTTATCCTTATCCCTAATTATAATAACTTTGTTTTGATCCTTTTAATATGATTTTGAAATAGGAAATCTTTCATAATGTTCTGTGAATATACTTATGCCAGTGAGATATATATGAATATTTTGATAAATGTTCTGACAGAGATTTAATAAATGAAAGATTTATTTAAGATGAGGCTTAGTGGTTGCTATGTGAAATTAAATCTCTAAATTGTTGGTCGTTTGTTTGTTTAATAGTTAAATAACCGACTATCAAATCTGGACCAAATTATAACTCTAGAAATACCTAGGAGAAATACGTGAGTTGTATGGCATAGTTATCTTCGATGATGTTGTACTATGCATATAAATCTCATTTTGTTCTCGTAGGACAAATGATAGGGAGATCCGTCCACTTAAACTGTTAAGGGGTGATCCCTATTCTTATGTATTGTCTGAACATTTTCAACAGAACTAGGGCTGAGTTTACTGAAAATTATCGAATGTTGCTTCTGAAAGACAGGGATCAGACATGTATCTGAAAACCACTTCAAACCAACATAAGCATTCGAATGGAAGACATCTTGAAGATATTTGAAGATGGGGTTCTTTAAAGTGCAAGGGTTACTTGCTACTAATCCTGAGGGTGGTTCCAAAATGGATGTAGTAGAGGTATTGCCTTAAAGGTTTCGTTCAGACCTAGGATGAACTTATATGGATGAATGCGGGTATTGCATTTCTGCCTGGAGGACATTGTTAGTATTCCAAGATGGTTTTCTATAGAAAAGGTAACCGCAGCCTCAAGCCTCACAATAGGTAAATAAATAAAGTAGGGATGTGCTATAGGGCTAATTGGGCCGCTTCTAGTAGGGTGTGATCGTCCCTTATTCAGAGTCGATACTTATGTATGCTTTGGGGTCCCATTATGGTTGTTGAACAACCAAGAGGTGATCGTATTCTGCGCTATCCAGTGAGGGTTATCCTGAGTAGCAAAGGTAAAAATTATGGCAGCCTCCCATACATTTTATCTAGTGGTGTACGGATTCGGTGGGTAGACCCTTACCCTTTCATAGTTGGAATCCATTTTGCAATACGAGCCTTTGGACTTGATTATATACCTATTATGCTGGAATTTAAATAATGTGACAATTTCGGCTATGACTCCATATTCGTTTTAAACCCTAGACATTATGATAATATCCCAGGATTTTATAATAGAAAATGTTTTAATTACCATAAGGTAAAAACCCGTCTGTATTTTATGTGCAGCGTGGTTTTACGAGATACTTTTGATTTTAAAAGATTTAATAATTTATAATAAATAAAATTCCTTGTGAATTGAGTTTCTCACACTGGTTTTACCAAAATGACCCAGGCATTGTTTTCTTATAATGCTCGGGTCAAACCGAGCATGTTTTCAAATTAGCTTTGAATGCTTTGGAGTTTAGGAGATGAGCTGGATGCCCAAGACTTACTTCCGTATTTTTTCTTTTATTTTCCAATTTTTATTATTGTTGTAGATATCGGTGATTGTAAGTGTAAGTTATTATAACTATCCAAGCTGATAATAGGTTAGTAAACTCTAATATTGTATGTATATTAAAGTTCTTTCTTTTTGTAAAGACCTGATTTATATATTATATGTTACTCTTCATGTTTATATGAGATTCTATTCTGTCTTTCTTTCTTTCACCCCTAATGACCTGTCCATCAAACGACTACATGATCGACACATGAAAACCGAGGAAGTATTAAGTGTCATCTTTAGTAGTAAGAAAGGCAGGTTGTTACACATGAGGACATGGTGATGGTCATGTCCCTTGATGTTGGAACCTATCTGTACCCTGATGGTCGCATGGTTGGGGAGGTTGAGTAGCCCTTGATGACGAGATGGAGCGTATGAGTATCATATATCCAATGCACTGAGTGAATGAATTGTGAGGATGGATTATGTATGCTTTGTTTGCTTGTTTTCTATCATTTAGGTATGTCACATGACGTAGATATATAGACACCTCATATGCACCCTTATATGTGTAGTTCATCCACGATGTTGATATTATAGAGTAGCCTCTACTGTATGTTATGTGCTGACTTTTTAGATGCAACGATAGGTCATGTATGATCTTTTCATACCCTTTGTCATAGTATACTGACTCATTGTATTTGAGATTTCTGCTACTCAAACTAGACTGTTGTCTGGCTCAAGATTTCTTGCTTTTCTTTTTATTATTTCGAGTACTCTTAAGTGAGTAGATTAAGGATAATAGGTTTGGTGAGTACGTAGGAGCAAACAGATGGACGAGCAGGAGGTTATATTCATATTGCTACTTTTATTGTTTGGTATTCCATTACAGCACTATGGAGCTTACTAGTGCCTTTATTACCTAGAGAAAGTTACTTATAAGTTTTTATTTGATGTATAACTCTATTTCTTATGATGCATACTTTATGGATCAATTACTCTGATTTTGTAATTCATTCAGTTATTTACTGTCTCGGTTGTTTTATATCTGAGTTGTTTACTATTATATTTTATTCTATGCACCGTGAGATAAATGATAGGTTCTATGTTGCTTTATTTACTTTACAAACCTTAGCGATCATCCTACGCCGACCAGGTACCTCCGTAGTGCACTATACATGTATATTGGATGTCGGTGGTGTAAGTCAGTCACCACAACTGCACAGATCCATACTCGATTTTCACACATCACTAATATGTACAGCGCGAATCCAAATCCATATACTTATATATATATATATACATATACATATATATATATATATATATCATCACACACATATACTAATATATATAAGACACCTTCGTTACCTGAAACTCTAGCATCGCCATAACCAAACCTGTCTCCATCAACCTATTACATAAAATAAACAAAGGAAAAAATGGTGGTGAGGGGGTTGGACAAAGTCTGGTGGGAGAATATAACTGAATTTAGCATTTACTATACTTGTTTCATAACATAGCATGATCATAAACATCAAGCTACCATGTCATTATACATTTGAGTTCATATTAAACTCATATCAAATCTGATATACAATTCACACTCACAAAGTTTCATACAGTCATGTTACCATGCTCATCCTAAAATGAGGTGACTAAATTCACACTTGTCCATACAGTAAATTATATAGTTGTATCATGGACAAACCATGAAACCTGCTATACCCAATGACAATTGTGCTGCAGCTAACCCTTAAAATCCGAAGTCCTGATTCTCTCCTATTCCAGCTCTAGACCATATAACTTATTATAATCGCCCCCACTAAGGCATGCGATATCTATATGCTAACACACATTGCCACTTAGGATGGGATATGTCATCTCCCCCATCACTCTGGCCGAACACAATTTAGAAATCCATATGAGTCGTTAAATCTATATGTTAAGGTGTAAATAGGTCCCGATTCAACTTATGAAAAAAATCGATGACCGGTGCACCAGTGTGGGCTACTAGTCCATCGGTGTACATGCCCAAAGCATAATTTTAGGTTTTGTATATCTCCATTTTTAACTCTTGTTCCTGTGATTTCTTAGCTTTTCATTTCATACTTATACACATACATCTTTAACATATTTTACTATTTTCCCCATAATAATTTATCATCATTTGCTATTTTTAAATTATAATTTCTTTAGCTTCCATATATTAAAATGCACTATATGAATTCATGTATATAGTTTAAATTTGAAATAAAAATATTTTTCTTACTAAAATATATGTACTAAACCTCCAAAAACCAAACCTTAATTTTTAAACTATATATGTGTATGCGTGCACTCACATATACATACGATCACCATTTAGTGCATTTTCACTAAATAAATCATATCTATATAAAATATACCTCTATAAATATGAAATAAATTTTCTAAATTTATACAAACATATACATTAACTTAAGAATCTTTTTTTTTATTTTGACATGATGACATACATATAATCATTAATATGAAATTTCTAGGCCGTTGTTTACAAAATATGAAGTATATACATATAAATTCATATAAACTGAATTAAATTACATAAAAGTGCTTTTCAGACCTAAAGTCATTATATCTAATTTCAGAAAAAGCTTCCATATCAAGTTAACATATTTAAACGCCCCAATCATCAAAACTGTATTTTTGGATTCCTTATATACATAAATGAAATATCACTACTTCAATTCATAAAAATCATATGAAAATGAAAAAAAAAATCATATTTTGGTCTGTCAATATTATGTCTCATCTTAGAAATTTATTTATATAAATCTAACATCAATTTGCTATAAATTTTCCCAAATTTATGTCTTAAATTTGTCGGCCTTACATATAAAATTCACATATACATTTTATAATTACTTTAAATCCATTGATTACTCAAAAATCATTCTTTAATCAGGTTATGTAAGGTCTCGAGAAATCACGCGGCCTAATTTCGAATTTTATTATTTAATTACTAATTTTAACCATATTAAATCATAAAATCAAAGAGGTAAACATGGAATTTAGGCAAACCCACTCACCTTAGTCGATTTCCCTCAATTACAAGCCTCCAGCCTTTATTTTCTTTGCTTTCCAGAGATAGAACTCCCTTCTGTAATACCGCTAGTAACTCTTTTGTGCTCGCCCTTGCCTTTATCTTCAATTTGGGTTTCAATTTCTTAATCTGGCTTTAAATTTTGGGATTTAGGGATAAAACAGAATGTTTTGGGAAGAAAAAGGAAGAATGAGAATTTATTTTCTGAAATAAGAAAGTGATATGCGTGATTCTATTTTAAGTTAAAATAGTTAGACAAATTCATGTCCGCTAAAATTCAAATTTGAATTCAAATCACATAGTATCCGTTTGACTCGACGGTGTTTCCAGTGGTATCTCTTTCATACGAGCTCCAAACGAAATAAATAAATATGCTGCGTGAATAAAAAACAAGACGTTCGCAATGGCACTGATTTCATCGCCATATTCCAATTTTTGTGAAAAAATTATTTTTCCCTTTTTCGAAAAATGACTAAAATACACTTATAATAATTTTAAAAAATTTCAACGCTTTACGTTCTCTCTCCTAAAAGAATTTCATCCTCGAAATTCAAAAAAGATGGAGAGAATGTAATAGTCGCTCCTTATTTTCATTATAACCTATGTTATTTGTGTCATTTACGTATGTGTACATTCTCATACAGGCAAACAATCAATTGTCAATAGCATATATGAAACCGAGTATTCAAACATGCATGAATATGATATAAATATATTGAAATGCAATTATGTAATTCTAATTTTGGCCACCTATATGAATGTAGTTTATATGGCATATCAAGCGCGATGCATAATATCCTAATAAGCATATAAGTTTTATATGACTGCAGAAATGACAAGTAACAACATAGGGTAATATATTCGAACATATCTACCTAAGGTCAGCCAATTAATCAATTCCCAAGCATTATAACTATGCATCCAAAGTTATCCCTAAAAACCCAATACGCATAAGGAACATACTGGTAAACGGATGTAGATAGGAAACTCGCATCTTCTCATTTAGTTAAAATATACTCTCTACCAAATCATTCCCCCACTGGACCCTAGCCAACTTCACAACCTTGTTCTACGGTCATTTCACTCCATGCTCAACAATCCATATAGGACTACAGGACGGACTTGCCTCAGGTTCCAGCTCCACTTCCTCTAATTGACAAGGTTTGATTACAGTAGATGGATTAGGCATGAATTTTCACAATGTGAAAAATGAAATACATCATAAGCACCAACCATCTTTTTAGGTAATCATATTCTATATGCCAAACTTACAATCCGTTCTATCACACAGAAAGGTCCGACAAATTAGAATGCCGGGTTTCTCGAATTGCCAGAACTAGCCACTCTCTTCAACCATGATACCTTAACAAACACTAAATCACCTACAACAAATTCTAGATCTACCCTTCTCCCATCTGCATAAGATTCTACACACCTTGTGCTGCTTTCATCCATTGTCGTATCAGCTCCCACTTTTCTTAAGTGTCTCTGATCTTCTCTGGTCCTAGAATGACCTTGTCCGTAGACTCCTACCAACATGACAGTGATTTACAGGCTCGTCCATAGAAAGCTTCAAGTGGTGCCATCTTAATATTCTCCTAACAACTATTGTTATAAGCAAACTCCACAAGCAATAAATGATCTTCCCATAATCCTTTAAAATCCAGAATACATGCCCTTAATAAATCCTTCAACGCCTGATTTACCCTTTTTGTTTGTCCATCTGTTTGTGGGTGATATGATGTACTCAAATTCAAGTCTATTACCATAGCGCTTTATAGATTCCTCCAGAACTCGCTCGTAAAAAGCAAATCTGATCACTTGTTATACTAAGTGGTACTCCATGCAGTCAGACTATCTCCTTGGTATACAAGGTTGCCAAAGTCACTGTGGTTCTTAAACTCTTTATTGGAATGAAGTGTGTGCTCTTCATAGGACGATCCAATATTACTCAAATACTTTCATTATTCTTCTATAGAGATGTTCTTCCATTTCCATTGAAGCACTTCTAAAGGCAATAATAGTTCTTTTAATTTCTTCTACTTCGCTTTAACCCTGTGACATGTCACACATCTAGTTATGAACTCCGCTAAATGTCTCTTCATACCTGGCCAGTGGAAAACTCTTTTCATGTCTCGACACATTTCATCTCCTACTGGATGAATGGTCATCCTCAAGTAATGACACTCATCCAATACCTTATATGTTAGCTCCTTCACTTATGGTATGCACAACCTACCATCTCGCCTCAAGTAGCCTTTCCTATCATCAGAATAGCAGACAAACTGATTTGATCTCTCTCTCTCCTCCCTTTAATTTATCCATAATCTCCACCAAAGCTGCATCTTGCCTTTGGTTCATGCCTATATGATCTATCCATTTTGGTATGACTACCAAAGCTGCCTATAATCCTGGTGCATACTCAAATAGGGTTGAAAATCAAACTTGGATGTGAATTCTAACTGCTTTATCCCCAACACCATCTAGGTCAACACTATATGCTTCTTGCTCAAAGCATCTGCCATAACATAACCCTTTTTGGGTGTATATGTGATCCCAAAGTTATATGATACCAAAAATTCCATCCATCGTTTTTGTCTCAGATTCAAGTCTTTCTAAGAGAACAAATACTTCAAATAATTGTGGTCCGTAAATAAATCGAACCTTTCTCCAATTAAATGATGTCCCTGGACTTTAAAGAAAAAAAAATAGCAACTAATTCAAGATCGCTGGTTAGGGGTTCCTTTCATGAATCCTAAGTTCTTTGCAAGCGTAAGCTACCACCTTTGCTTCTTGCATCAAAACAGCTCCTAACTCGATACTGCAAGCTTCTTTATACATGGTAAAAGATTTCGAATCATCAAGTAAAGCTAGAACCGAAAGGCGTCAGCAAGTCCTTCAATTTGACAAATGCACATTCACAAGTATTATCCCATGTAAAAATCAAATTCTTACTGGTAAGGCATGTAAGTAGTGTTGAGATCTTTGCAAAGTCCTTAATGAATTGTTGGTAGAATCTTGCCAAACCAAGTAAACTCCTAACTTCAGTCGTGTTCCAAGGCATTTTTCGATCTCTCATGGCTTCTATCTTTCCTAGATCTACAGCTAAACCAGCCTCCGATACCAAATGCCTAAGGAATCGGATTTCCTCTTCAAAATGTTACACATAGAAATTTTTTCTTTCGGCTGGTTCCTTTTTAAAACATCTAAAATTTCCCTCAAGTGCTTCTCACACTCCTCTTTTTTTCAAGAATATTAAAATATCATCCACAAAGACCACCACAGACCTATTCAACTGCGCGTAAAATATTCCACTCATTAAATCAACAAAATACGCAAAAGAATTAGTCAAACCAAATGGCATAACTACCCACTCAAATAAACCATCAGGCGTTCGAAATTTGGTCTTCAGAATACTATCCTCCACAACACTTAACTGGTGGAATCCTATAGCCAAATCCATCTGTGAGAAAATCCTTGTGGCAACCAGCTAATTAAATAAGTCATCGATGCGTGGATAAGGATATCGATTCTTCCTCATTTGTTTATTCAACTCTCGATCATCGGCACACGACCCTAGGGAACTGTCCGCCTTCGTGGTGAACACTATAAGTGATCCCCACTCTGAAATACTTCTTCTTCTAATAAATCCTTTCTGTAATAACTCAAAAACCTGCTTATCTAATTCCCTTCTTTATTTTGGAGCTATATGCCGTCTAGCATTTTTTCGAGATCCATCCTTAATTCAATCTCGCATCGGGGTGGAAGACTAGAAACTTCTTTGAATACATCGAGAAATTCTCACATAATAGGGATAGATGAAAGGTCATCCAGTGATAGGCTACGTGAATACAAATAGCTCGACATCACAGGCTTATCAGACATACAACACACTACCAGGTCACACCCTCCTCCATTCCTCAATTGGACTACCTTCTTATCACGGTCCAATGCTACCCCCACATCGTGTCATCAGCCCATCCCTAAAATCAATCCGCACCCCCAAACCCTAATATATATGTGTCACAATGAAACACCACACCACTAACTACCAATTCCAAGCCATGGAAAATATTAGTAAGAATGGTCGATTTTGCGATAGTATTTGATATGGAAATAGATTCATGCACAATGTTAGATTTTAGGCCCAAACTTTCTACTAATGCACTTGATATAAATGAATGTGATATACCTACGTCAAATAATGTACGAATAGTAGAATCAAGTAACGGTAACACACCTTCTGTTATGAACTTCCTGCCCTTATCTACAGTAGTCGATGGTGCAATTTGGGTAATGGGAACAGTTTCCAATGCACACGCCTTAACCACATGTCCATACTTCTTCAATGCTAGTCAGTTAGGCTTGATATTCCCGTCTAATTGTGTCCATAACACTTAACTTCAAAAGGATCCATCTTGTAGTACTTCGTGATAGGTACAGTCTTACGACTATTAAAACACTTTGCTCCCTACTTATTCTTTCATCCTTATTAATTATTTCTTTATGTTTCCTAAAATTCTTCTGCTAAATTATTCTGCTTCATCTCCTTCTTCAGTTACTCTTTAGTTGCCTCTTCCTTCTTAGCATTCAATAAACCAACCTCAACCAAATTCTCGTAGATAGCTCCATGTGGTACTTGGTTTAATGCCATCTCCCTCGGTGATGCATTAAATCCATCAGCAGACCTCATCGCCTCTTTGAATGGGTTATTAACTAGCTTGTATCCAAACCTTGACAATTCATTAAACTTATTTACATACTCGAAAATCGTCATTACTCTCTACTTCAAGTTGATAAACTTCTCATACATACATCCTTTCTCCACCTCAGAAACAAAATTCACCTCAAACTACTTTTTGAGTAGATCCTAAGTGATATCCCCCACATTCACCTTAGCTGTAACAATCTTCCACTACACAACAGCTTCTTGCTTCAGATGCCATGCAGCTAAATGCCTCTTCTTGACATCACTTAATTTAATGTAAATATCTCCACACATGTGCTAGCCATGCCTTAATCTCCGCATAAGCTCAGTTGCATTAAATACCTCCTATCTAAGCAAATAAAGTCCTTACATAGCTTAATGACATCGCCAGTAGATGGTTGACGAGGAGGGGACTTTCGAGGTTGTAGAAGTAGCAAGGACAATTAGAGGTCCCTTAACTTGACTCAAAGTTTGCACCATGCGGCGAAACTAGATCGGGATGTTCACACTGGGAATGTTCAATGGGTCAGGTCTGGCTTCAGCTCCAACTGTAGCCTTTGTTCCAGTCACCTTTGTGGAGATAGTCATCCTCAAGTATTCAAAAAACGGGCTACATTAGTACTTTCCTATAAAATCAGATAATATACTGAATCGTTAAAAGTCAAAATACCTTCAGATCTTTGGTTTTTAAAATAAACAATAACTTTAACCTGAAAAGTCAAAAAATCAAAGGATAATTAGATGACTGATAAAAGGAAACAAAATAGAAACTATATATTTCATCTTTCAAAACTCATAGTGAAGAAACATAAAATATAATAATCAAATAACATTATATCATTTTCAAATAAATCCATATTTAATTTTTACACATCACTTATATGTACAGTACAAACCCAAATCCATGAAATATATTGCGTGTCTTACTTATATAAACATATCATCGCACACACATACTAACATACAAAACACGCCTTCGTCATCTGAGCCTCCAACACCATTATAACCAAACCTGTCTCCATCAACATACCACATACCATAGACAATGGAAACACATGGAGAGGAGGGGTAGACACAAAGTATAGTGAGTGAATATAATTGAATTCAACATTTACTATACTTTTTCATAATATAACATGATCAAAAATTATAAGCTACCATGCCATTATACATTTCAGTTCATATTCAATTCATATCAAATCTAATATACAATTCATATTCACAAAGTTTCATATAGTCATTTTATTATACTCATTCTAAAATGAGGTGAATAAATTCGCGCTCACCCGTACGGTAGTTGTATAGTCGTATCACAGATAAATCGAAAAATCGTGAACCTCATTATAACCAATAACAGTTACTGCAGCCAACCCACAACATCCAGAGCCATGACTCCCTTCTGTTCCAGCTCTATTCTAAATCAATAACTAAACTAAGTCGTATAACTTATAAACTTCACCCCATTAAGGCATGCAATATTCGTGTATTGACACACACTACCACTAAGGCTAGGATATGTCATCTACCCATCACTCGGGCTGAACACACAATAAGGGAATAAGCCTTAAAATCTATATGTTACAGCTTAAATAGGTCCAAGTTCAACTTATAAAAAAAATCGGTGACCGGTCCACCAGTGCACATGTCCGAAACACATTTCTGGGTTTTGTATATTTTCACTTTTATCCCTTTTTCTTGTGATTTTTTAGTTTTTGATTCCTACTTATACAACATATATCTTTAACATATCCTAATATATTCCCTACAAATTTATATCATCATTTGTTATTTTTGAATTATAATTTCTTTAACTTCCATATATTAAAATATACTATATAAATTCATGTATATAGTTAAAATTCAAAATAAAAATACATTTCTTACTGAAGTATATGTATTAAACCTCCAAAAACCAAATATTAATTTTTAAGCTATATTATATATATATATATATATATGCATGTATATCACATATATATATATATATATTCACATATGCATATTATCACAATTTAGTGCATTTTCACTAAATAAATCATATCTATGTAAAACAAACCTCTGTAAATCTGAAATAAGTTTTCTAAATTTATGTGAACATATAATTTAACTTTAGGATCATTTTCATGCCATTTTGGCATGATTATATATATACATCAAATTATTAATACGAAATTTTGGGTGGCTTTTCACAAAATAAGAAATAGATACATATGTGTTCATATAATTGAATTGAATCACATAAAAAAAAATACTTTTTAGACCTGAAATCATCATATCTAATCTCATAAAATACTTCCATATCAATTTAACAAATTTAAATGTCCCAAATCATCAAAATTGTATTTTTGGACTCCTTATACACATAATGAGATACCACTATTTTAATTTATGTAAATCACATAAAAAATGCATAAAAATTATATTTTAGTCTGCAATATTATATTTCATCTCGGTAATTTATTTATAAAATTTTCCATCAATTTACTATGAATTTTCCTGAATTTATTTCTCAAATTTGCCAAATTTTGCATATAAAATTTGCATATAAATTATATAATCACTAGTCCATTTGATTATTCAAAAATCATTCACTAATCAGGTTAGGAAAGTTTTCCATAAATCGTAAAACCTAGTTTTGAACTATATTATTTAATTATCAATTTTAATCATATTAAATGATGAAATCAAGGAAGTAAACATGGAATTTAGGCAAACCCACTTAGGGGTAAGCGTTTGGTTGGTTCGGTTAGTCCGATTATGAAATTTGTTAAAATGAACTAAAGCCAATAAAAATGAAAATCAAACCAAATCGATGAATAAAGTTTAGTTGATTCGATTAGTTATTCAATTTAATTGGACTAAAAATATTTTACATTTTACTTGTTTAGTATTTTGAAATAAAACATGAACATATGATTAAAAGTATTCTTATTTAGTATTTTGTGTTTTTAATAGTAATTTGGACAAGTATATGATAAATAAATTTTACTTGGACAACTAAACCAACATGAAAAAACATTAAAACATGAGTAATTTTAACAATCAAATAAAAATTCAGTTAATTTGGTTAAACCGACAACCGGACTATATATTTTATGGGCCTATTGTAAACCAATCTAGTTTCAAAATCAAACCAAACGAACCAAAATAATCGGTTGATTTATTGGTTTCAGCCAAAATTTTCTCACATTAAACCCACTCACCCTAGTCAATTTCTCTCAATTCCAAGCCTCTAGCCTTTCTTTTTTAATTTCCTAATATGGTTTTGAATTTTTGGATTTAGGGTTAAATCAGACTGTTTAGGGAAGAAGAAGTAAGAAAGGTAATTCAATTTCTGAAATAAGAAAGTGATATAAGCATTTCCATTTTTAAGTTAAAGTAGTTAGACAACCACCTATCTGCCAAAATTCAAATTTGAATCCAAATTGCATAGCATCAAATAGACATGATGATGTTTATGACTGTATCTCTTTCATAGAGTATAACATCCCGTATCTGGGGGCCAAATGCTAAGCACTATAGATGCTGTAGTCATCCATAGTATTAACTTCTGGTGACAAAATACAGTAATGCTAAAGGTATCCATAATATCAGAAGCACATGAATATGAACAAAATCACAGATTTTAAAATAAAATTTTGCTGAATACATTTCAAAACAATAATTCATATCCATGTTACATAATCCCTTAACGTTTCCTAGGCAATGAATAAATATACCATTCACAAAATACGCCAAGAGCGACATATGACGATGCCCCTTGGTTGATTAGAATAAATATAGTCATATCTGACTTAATACACAGTGGAAATAACAATATAATCTGCACTCCTAATTAGCTATCCATTAGCCACATGCTCGTCTTCGGAAGCTTTATTCATCAAAAATTATAAAACCTAAAAACCTCAACCCTTAGCCTACTCAAATCAATTTTTGAGCACCCGAGAGTTTAAGGGAAAACAAAAACTTCGAGTCATACATAAAGCCTGATATAAGTAATACTGTGACATCTTGGATATTTTATACTAAGTGAGACCATGCCGCTTAGCGGAACGGGTTTCCCCTCACTAACATCCTTTTAAAACATACCTTTTGCAAATATTTTGCTGCAACCAACACTGGTTAAAATTTGCAAAGCATTATTATGTAAACATACATATCAGGCAAACCAACACTCGGGCCCACCAGAAAATATTAAAATTTATCTAACATCTGTTAGACATTTCTTCTTCTGGAAGATCTATCCATAACTATATGTTAGATACTTCTTTTCTGGACGGTCTATTCTTAATTAATCATCTTCCAGGGTCACCTGATCCTAATGGTTTTGCGGGCTCACCAATAACCTATATGTACACAAACATATATTCCTTTCTATATGTAATCAAAATTTCAGTCTTACCTGCGACAAAGCCATACACACTGGAATTTTAGACAAAATTAGTTGGGGCAAATAGCTAATGTCTAGGGCGCGACCCTATACCAGTCCTATCTGGTATTCTAATATTTGAGTCATTTTTACTTAGGGATACCTTTCCAAAAATTTCCTCGAAAACGTTGTCAAAATGATTTAAAACCTCTAAATCAAACTCAAACAAGGAAAATATATAATCTCTATGCTTTACTCAAAATCATTCTGCCATGTTATATATACTTTACCTAAATCAAGTTGATAAAAACATTTAAAACTTTAAAAGTCCCACTTTCGAATCCATTGAAAGTACCACTTTCGAAACCATTGAAAGTGCCCCTTTCGAAACCAGGTAAAACCCTTTCTTTTATCTAGGCCGAAACCTTCCTTTCGAAACCATTTCCAGAACCCTTTCAAAACATTGGAAAATCTTCCTTTCGAAAGCTTTAAAAACCTTAGAAATCTTTCTTTTAAAACCTTTAAACATTGCCTTTCAAAAAAAAAAAGGAAAAACCTTTCCTTTCAAACCTTTCGAAACCTTTGGAAAGCCTTTCCTTTTAATCCTTTCGAAACAACCATAAAAACCCAACCTTTTGAATCCTTTGAAACCACTACGGAACCACCCTTTTGGAACCATCCTTTAAAATCTTTCGAAAGCATCAAACTTTGATAAACATAAACCATTCAAAAGCACTTGGGTTCAATTTAAAACAAGTGAAAAAACACCTATCGAAATCATTCAAAATCGACTCTTATGAAACCTTTTTTGGGTTATACTTCAATCGGAGAAAAAGCGTCATTAAAACCATTTAAGTCAAAAGCCTATCTTTTGAAAGAATTCCTAAGTAAAGAAGTGATGGTGTCGAAACATCCCTTCGAAAGCATTGGACAAGTGGTCAAATTTTAGAAAACAAAACAACCCCTTTGAAAACATCTAGGATGAAAGGTAAAAAGGCGATAGCTAAAGGCTTTAACTTAGTCGAAAGCAGTCATTTAAAACAACAACACAACCCAATCTAAACCATTCTTTTAAAACCATATAACCTTGTCGAAAGCTAACCAAGTCAAAAGCACCTTAGTCGAAAGCAAGCAGACGCATTTTCCTTTGAAACCAAAGTATTGCCTCAACCCTTTCGGAGCCCCCTAGTTTTGACTCAATGCGTTCCGCCTAAATCTAGTTCACTACGTACCAGTCACCTGATACCGTGTGCACTGGTTTTGAATGTGTTGAAGGCGAAGGTAAAGAGGCGGAACCTGCTACCAAAAGCATCGAAATAGTGCAAAATATGTTTATTTGTCCTTTTAAATTATTCATTATACCTAACCTGCCTTGTTTATCTAAATCTTATTGGTTATTCTTGTACTTTTTCAAAAGTGCTGCCAATTTCCTAAATTAACAAATTTGAATTTATTTACAAAATGCCCATTCTCCTTCTTTAATTATATAAACCATTTAAGTCTCATACCTTAAATAATTTTATATATACTTAAAACACTTAGGAAATCTACAAAAATTCCAAAAAATCACATTTTATATGTTTTCTAACATATATAAATTTCAGACCCAAACCAATAATTATTAAATGTAAATAATTTATAACCCAAAATAACATTTTCTTTACTGAAAAATTCATATAAAATCCACATAATTTCAGAAAATTCTAAAAATTGAAACCCATCTCCAACATATTACTTCTGGCCTATAAAAATTTCGCAAGGCGTTTAGACGTCATTTAATAAGGTTTTTACCATAAAACATATCATAAAATCAATACGAACATGTATAAATCATCAACAAGTATATATAATCATTTTATCATTCAAAAACATGGCAAAACATTACAAACAAGTTTAGTTTTTCCTTAAAACCGAAAACAAAACAAATATGAGATGCAAACACTATTCACCTTAGCTTAAGAGATTAAAGATATGTGATTTGAATGAATATTTTTATTAATATTTCTCTTTCTTTCTCTTTCTCTTGTTAATGGCGGCCGGCCTTAACTTTTTAAATTTTGAAAAAATAAGAATAAATGTGTAGGAGATACATGGCTTAGGGATATAGATATAGAAATGACCTCTTTCCTATTTTACCCCTCATATACTTCATTTTAAACTCTTCTTTTTTAATTCACAGTTTAAATTGCACGGTTACCCCTTAATTATAATTCAAATCTCAATCTCTTAATCAACACATTATTTTATTTTATTTACCTAATTAAATATCCAAATAATGTTATCAAAAATATGGGGTGTTACGGACTACCATCCTTAAAGAATTTCATCCTCGAAATTACGATAAGGTACACAACAAATCAATCAAGAAGGTAAAACATACCATCAAACAAATTAGGATAAGTATCTCTATTCTTGCTTTTTGTCTCCCAAGTGCAGTCTCTCTCATCGTCACTCCACAGGACTTTCACTAATCTGTCTGTCTTGTTCCTGAGCCTCTTCTCATCTCTTGCAACTATACCAACTGGCTTTCTACCCATGGTCAAGTCTGGTTCTACTACTAAATCCTTTAATACCGTTGGTGCTATAGAAGTCTTCGGGTCTCTAATACACTTTTGAGATGAGAAACATGAAAAACATCGTGGAATCCTGCTAAACTACTCCATAAGTCAACTTTATAAGCGAGTTTCCCGATCCTCTCCATAATAGGTAAAGGTCCAATGAACGTCGGTGCCAACTTCCCAGATTTCCTAAATCTGATCACAACCTTCATCAGTGACACCTTAATAAATACCTAGTCTCTGATGGAGAACTCTAAATCTTTCCTTCTGCTATATGCATAACTCTTATGCCTAGACCTAGCCTCCTTCATTCTAGCTCGAATGACCTCAATCTTTTCTGCAGCTTATCTTACTAAATATGGATCAAGAACCAACCTACCAGGTCTCCAACTAACAAATGAGAGATTTGCATGGCCTTTCATACAAAGCTTCAAATGGTGTCATCCCAATACTAGTAGGACAACTGTTGTTATACGAAAATACGACTAAATGCAGATGGTCTTCCCATGATCCCCCGAAATCTAATACACAAGCTCTTAACAAATCTTCTAAGATTTTGTTAACTCTTCCTGTTTTCCCATTTGTCTACGGATGGTAAGCGGTACTCATCTTGAGATTGGTTTCCAAAAATTTCTGTAGACTCTTCCAGAACTCGCTAGCGAATAAGGAATCTCTATCACTTACTATACTACTAGGAATTCCATGCAGTCTAACCACACTCTTCATAAACAATTTTGCTAAAATTGGTGCTGTTCTGGTTGACTTAACTGAAATGAAATGGGTACTCTTGGTTAATCTGTCCAATATGACCCATATACTATCATTTCCCCTGTTCGACCTTGACAATCCCTCAATAAAATTCATAGAAATAGAATCCCATTTCCACACCGGAATATCTAACGATTGAAGCAACCCACTTGACTTCTGATGTTCGGCTTTTACCTGCTGACAGTCTATTTCACCCATAAGCCAACATCCCTCTTCATTCCTTCCCAGAAGAAACTTCTCTTTATATCCTGACACATCTTAGTTCCTCCCGGATGAATAATGAACTTCGAACGATGTCCTCTAAGACTTTTTTCCTTATGTTTCCTACACTCGGAACGCATAATCTTCCTTTCTTTCTCAACCACCCATTCTAGTCAACACTGAAATCTTTTAAGTCATCACTCTCGTTTCCTTCTCTCAATTCCTGATAAGTTCTACTAACAATGGATCCTCTTCCCGTGTAGATGTAATCTTTTTTATCATTACCGGTTGAACTTCCAAACAAGATAACACTACGGTTTCTCCGCTAGACCCAGCCTAAGATCTCCACTGCACCCTGCAATATGCCAATGCTTCCAAATCTTTCCACTCAATAATCATTTCCAACACTGCATTCTGATGTTTCCTACTAAGTGCATCTGCAACCTTGTTGCCATTTCTCGGTGTGTATTCAATCCTAAAATCATAGGCGGCAATAAACTCTAACCATCTCTGCTGTCTCATGTTCAGCTTATTCAGAGAGAACAAGTGCTTCAGTGACTTATGATCTGTATATAACTCAAAACTCTCTCCCAAAAGGTACTGTCTCCACATCTTCGATGTAACAATCACGGCAGCCAATTCCAAATCATGAGTCGGATATCTGATCTCATGTGGTCTGAGCTATCTAGAAGCATAAGAAATCACTTTACCTCTCTGCATCAACACAGCTCCTAATCCTGTTCCACATGCATCTGTATAAACCACCAAATCATGATTCCCTTCTGGAACAACTAATTTAGGTGCATGGGTCAATAAGTGTTTCAAATTTTGGAATGCTTCCTCACACTTATCGCTCCATATAAGCATCATATCCTTTCTCGTTGGCTTGGTATCGGTGCGGCTATCCGCGAAAAATACTTAATGAACCTCTGATAATAACCAGCCAACCCTAGGAAACTCTTCATCTTCATCACTGTCTCGGGACTCTTCCAACTATTCGTCGCTTCAATCTTAGTCAGATCTACTGACAACCCTTTCTCTAAGACTACATGACCCAAAAACTTCACTTTCTTCTTCCAAAAGTGACACTTCAAAAACTTCACCCTCAGTTGATGCTACCTCGGCGTCTTAAGCACCACTCTAAGATGAACTTCATGCTCTCTTTCATCCTTAGAGTATATCAAGATATCACCTGTGAAAATCAATACGAACCTATCCAAGTGCTCTTGAAAAACATGGTTCATCAAATCCACAAAGAAAGTTGGCGCATTATCAATCCGAACGACATGACTAACCATTTGTACGACCCATCTTTGGTCCTAAACGTCGTTAAAGGTGTACAATCCTCTTCTACGCTGAGCATATGGAAACATGTTGCCAAATCTAACTGAGAAAATACCTTGACTCCACTCAACTGGTCGAACAAATTATCAATTCTTGGCAGTGGATATCGATTCTTTATCGTCCTCATTCAACTTATGGTATTCGATACATAGCCTCAACGATTTGTCAAGCTTCTTGGCAAACATCGATGCTGCTCCCAAAGGCGGACTATTCGGTTTGATAAAACTCTTGCCTTCTAAATCCACCAACTGCACCTTTAACTCCATCATCTCTGTAAGGGTCATCATACTTGGCGGCCTACTCACTAGTTCTGCTCTCGGAACAAAATCTACCCGAAACTCAATGGCTTGTTTCGGTGGCAATCCTACTACAGGTTCAAAAACATCTATGAATTCTCTAATCACTAAAACTTGGCTCAACTCCTCATCGGATTCCATAACAACCAACAAAGAATACATCTTACCGCTAGAACCTTCTACGGTATAAACAATCATATCGTTACAATTAGGGTGTCTAAGTGATATTTTCCTATCCTGGCAAAATATCCTAGAATCGTACTCACTTAACCAATCCATCCTAAGAATAATCCCGAGCCCAACAAAACAAAATACATGTAAACTGCAAACAAAAGCATGACCTAACAAGTCAAACTCTAACTAGTCACATCTCCACCCTAGAGTTGCGTCCCCTCCTATTGGATTCGCAACTCGCAAGGAAGTAACTAAATATGTAGCTTCTAGATTAAGTTTATCTATCAAACATCTAGATATAAAAGAATGCGATATTAGTACCTAATATAATGCTAACAGACATACTATGAATCTGAAGCGTACCTCCCAAAACTAGCTTTCCCTTCTCCTGAGCTGCCGGCTTCGAAGTAGCAGGCTCCAATGCATATACCTTGCCCTTTCCATCCTTAGTGGGCTCCTTGCTTTGATCCTTATAATGGTCGATCTAATCACAGTTGACGTACTTGATATTCTTCTTTTCGATCACTTCTTACGGCTTCTCAGTACGACACTCATTGGAAAAGATGGCCCTTCTTATCGCACTTAAAACAAACCACCTCAGACTTCCCCATCTTGGCCGCTCCACCCTTTTGAACACCCTTCTTGTAGAACAATTTCATATTCTAGACCTGCCCAACCTGGACCTCCTTAGCCTTATTCTTCTCCTAACATGCAAGCATCTCTTCGCGCCTCAAATCCATCTCCACAACCACATCACAGGGATCTCTAATATGCGGTAAAGTAGCCCTGGCCAACTTAGGCTTCAATCCCCTGATAAACTTCTCGTTCCTCTTCATCACATTGTCCACTACAACACAACCATATTTGGCTAGCTCTTCAAACCAACTAGCATACTCCAGAACAGTCATCTCTCCCTATTCTAGCTCAACAAATTTCCAGATCAACGCAGACTGTGCCGTCACCGACATGAACCTCTCTTGGAACCTCATTTTGAACTCTGCCCAGGTCATAGACTCCTTATCCTATGCCATAGACACACTATTCCACCAAAATAAAGCAGCTCCTTGAAGTTGTCTTGATGCCAACCTCCTCTTCTGCTCATCATTGAGCCCCAAGTCTCCAAAGATTCTCTCATAATGCAACAACCAATTCTCCACTTTAATGGCATCTTCCGTTCCAATAAATGGCTTCCCTCCAAGCCTAATACATTCTCTACTTAGAACAACATAATTGTTGACAACTAGAGCCTCCTAAACACCTCCTCCTATTACCCCAGCAGTAATTCCTGCATGCACCATATTGTCGAAAAACTGATACATAGCTTCTATTCGAACTTGCGGGACCAATCTTACACTAATGCCTTACGATTATGTTTTAAAAACTGTTTTTAGTTTAAAGTTTTTAATAAATCTATGCTCTTATACCAAGTTGTAACATTCCGTATCTAGATACCAAAAGCTAAGAGTTACAGATGTTGTGGTCATCCATAGTATTAACTTCTGGCGACAAAATACGGTAATGCAAATGGTATCCATAATATCAAAAGCACATGAATATGAACAAAATCATAGATTTCAAAATAATACTTCACTTATTGGGTTTCAAAACAATAATTCATATCCATGCTATAGAATCCCTTAACATTTCCCAAGCAATGATTAAATATATCATTTACAAAATACGCCAAGAGCGACATATGACGATGCCCCTTTAGTTGATTTGAATCAATATAGTCATATATGACTTAATACACGACGAAAATAACAAAATAATCTGTACTCCTAATTAGCTATCCGTCAACCACATATGCGTCTTCGGAAGCTTTATTCACCGAAAATTCCAAAACCTAAAAACCTTAACCCTCAGCCTAATCAAATCAAATTTTAACATCCGAGAGTTTAAGGGGAAATAAAAACTTTGAGTCAGACATAAAGCCTGGTGTGAATAATACTGTTACATCTCAAATATTTTATGTTAAGTGAGACCACACAGCTTAGCGGAATGAGTTTCCCCTCGCTAACATCCTTTTAAAACATATCTTTTGCAAAAAAATTCTTGCAACACTAGTTAAAATCTGTAAAGCATCATTATGTAAACATACGTATCAGCTAATGAAGGAACTATTTGTTCAAACACTTTAGTTTTTTTTGGCTAACCATTAACTTTTGGCTGGCTCATGCCTACCAGAAAATATCAAAATTTATCTAACATCTTTTAGATATTTCTTCTATTGGATGGTCATTCCATAACTATCTGTTAAATATGTCTCTTCTGGACGCTGTCCTTAACTTATCATCTTCCAGGGTCATCTGATCCCAATGGTTTGTGGGCTCACCAATAACCTATATGTATACAAACCTATATTCCATTCTATGTGATCATAATTTTAGTCTTACCTCTGACAAAGCCCTACACACTAGAATTTTACACAAAATTAGCTAGGGCTAAAGCAAAGGTAATGGGCGTGACCCTATACCAGTCTCGTCCGGTATTCTAATATTTGAGTCATTTTTACTTAGGGATACCTTCCCAAAATTTTCCTTGAAAACCTTTTCAAAATGATTTAAAACATTTAAATCAAACTCAAATAAGGAAATATATATTCTATATGCTTTACTCAAAATCACCTTGCCATGTTATATATATTTTACCCAAATCTAGTTTATGAAGACATTTAATCCATTGAAAGTACACCTTTCAAAACCATTGAAAGTACCCCTTTCAAAACCATTGAAAGTACCCATTTTGAAACAATTTAAAGAACTTCTTTGTAAACCAAGTAAAACCCTTTCTTTTATCTAGGCCGAAAGGCCAAAACCTTCCTTTTGGAACCACTGAAAACCCTTTTAAAACCATTGGAAAACCTTTATTTCAAAAGATTTAAAAACCTTAGACATCTTTCCTTTAAAACCTTTAAATATTGCCTTTCGAAAACATACAAAAAACCTTTCCTTCTAAACCTTTCGAAACCTTTGGAAGGCCTTTTCTTTTAATCCTTTCAAAACAATTAGGAAAATCCAACCTTTCAACTCCTTCGAAACCACTGGGGAACCACCCACTCGAAACTAACCTTTAAAACCTTTCGAAAGCATCAAACTTTGATAAACATAAACCTTTTGAAAACACTTGAGTTCAATTTAAAACAAGTGGAAAATCACCTTTCGAAACCATTCAAAACTAACTCTTTCGATACCTTTTTTGGGTTATCTTTATTCAGAGAAAAAGGGTCATTAAAGCCATTTAAGTCGAAAGGCTATCATTTGAAAGCATTCCTACGTAAAGAAGCAATGGTGTCGAAACGTCCCTTCGAAAGCATTGGAGAAGTGGCCAAATTTTAGAAAACAAAACAACCCCTTCAAAACCATCTGGGTTGAAAGGTAAAAAGTCGGCAGCTAAAGGCTTCGGCTTAGTCAAAAGCAGTCATTTGAAACAAAAGCACAACCCAATCGAAACCATTTGATCTCGTCGAAAGCTAACCAAGTCGAAAGCATTTTAGTCGAAAACAAGCATGCGCATTTCCATTTAAATCCAAAGTATTGCCTCAACCCCTTCGGAACCCCCTGATTTCGACTCAATGCCTTCCACCTACGTCAAATTCACTACATATCAGTCACCTAATATCATGTGCATTGGCTTTGACTGTGTCAGAGACAAAGATAAAGAGACGGGACCTGGTATCGAAAGCATCGAAATAGTGTAAAACATGTTTATTTGTCCTTTTAAACTATTCTTTGTACCTAACCTGCCTTGTTTGTCTAAATTTGATTGGTTGTTGTATTTTTTCAAAACTGCTACCAATTTCCAGAATTAAAAAATTTGAATTTATTTACAAAAATCTTCTTCTCTTTCTTTACTTATATAAAACATTTAAGTCCCATACCTTAAATAATTTTATATAACCATTAAAACACTTAGGAAAAATATACAAAAATTCCAAAAAAGCACATTTTAAATGTTTTTTTAACATATATAGATTTCAGATCCAAACTGATAATTGTTTAACCGTAAATAATTTATAACCCAATATAACATTTTTTTAACTAGAAAATTCATATAAATCCCACATAATTTCAAAAAATTCTACAAATTGAAACCCATCTCCAACATATTATTTCTGGTCTACAAAAATTTCATAAGACATTTAGTAGAGGTTTTACCTTAAAAAATACCATAAAATCAATATGAACGTGTATAAATCATCAGCAAGCATATATAATTATTCCATCGTTCATAAACATGGCAAAACATTGCAAATAGGTTCGAGTTTTCCCTTAAAACTGAAAATAAAACAAATATAAGATTTAAACATTATTCACCTTTGTTTAAGAGATTAAAAAAAATGAGATTTGAAAGAATTTGATGTTGATTAAGCTTTCCATTTCTCTTTCTCTTATTAATGGTGGCCGGCCTTAACTTTTAAAATTTTAAACAAATGAGAATGAATGTGTAGGAGATATATTGCTTAGGGATATAGATATAGGAATGGCCTATTTTACCCCTCCTATACTTCATTTTAAACTCTTCCTTTTTAATCCATAGTTTAAATGGCACGGCTACCCCTTAATTATAATTCAAATCTCAATCTCTTAATCAACACATTATTTTATTTAATGTACCTAATTAAATATCCTGAATAATGTTATCAAAAATATAGGGTGTTACATAGAGCTCCAAATGACATAAATACATTTAATATGCGAATATAAAAAAACGAGATAGTCACAATGTCATGGATTTTGTTGCCAAGTTCTAATGTTGGTAAAATGACTATTTTTCCCCTTTTAAGAAAAATGAAAAAAAAATCCCTTGTGATAATTTTTAAATTTTTTCAGGGTCTTACATTACCTATGGCTCGGCTTTCCTAAGGAGATGGTACCAAATTCCTAGTCTTTCATAGCCCAAATCAACTTCGAGCTAACACTCGACTTCATGGACTCTTCAAGGTCAAATGACTCAACATAAACCACAGGTAAGACATAGTCAAACTGTTCATTAAGGCTGAGGTTCGCATATTTTTAATCTCTATATCTCCAAGACCACCAAAAAGTCCTACAACTGGCTCGAGTAGATATAATATTGCCTAAACTCCGTTTAGTTACACCTTGAACCAAACTTCCTCTACCTTCATGTAGATCACAACTCTACAAGAAGACACTAGTGGACTACTCTGTGATGTCTCATAAACTGCATCTTCAGTTTTATCAACAACAACAACAATTCTACAATTAGGCTGAAATGTGGGAACTACTTCCATCGCCTTAGGCTTATCAGAATCAGCCAATGTGATAGGTATATCTTTCTTCGGCTTAAACATTTCATACTTGTCAAATGTGACATGTTTGGAACGTACAATATTCTTATCAGCTGGGTTCGAAATTCAATACCCTTTAACTCCATCTATATATCAAATAAATATGCCCTTATATGCTCTAGCCTCCAACTTATCATCATCGGTATGGCACATATACATAGGACAACAAAAATATGAAAATAACTAAAATACGCTGCTTTACCTCTCCACTCTTCTTCAAGAATCTTCCTATTTATGGATGAGCACAAAAATTGATTTATAATATGAGTTGGAGTCAACAAAGCTTTAGCCCAAAAGCCTTCGGATAAACCCATAGTCAATTTAACAACGGGCCATTTTAAGTAGAGTCTGATTCATTCTCTCAATGACCCTATTAAATTGTAGATCACAGGTGTAGTGAAATGTCTTTGAACACCATGCTACTTATAGAAATCGAGTATCTCTCTTTAGACAAATTCATTATCATTATTAGACCTAATCATGTTCAACTTACAACCAGATTGGCCTTTAAATTTATCAAAACTTTGTAACCTGGCCTTCGTCACATACACTAAAACATTTCAACAAAAGTTACTAATAAGGGAAATAAAATACTTCGCTTCTCGAAGCGGTAGCTACTGGTCCTTGGACCTTTGTATGTACATAGGCAATTGCTCTCTCCAATCTATGAAGTCCAATTCGAAAAGATATCTTTGTTTTCTTACCCAACGGACACTCCTGGTAGAAATCTAACTTGTCAAAGCTTTGTCATTTGATCATCTTTCGTCTACGAAACAACTCCAAACCCTTCTTTGCAATATAAACCAATCTAAGATGCTAAAGTCTTATGGCATCCAAAGCACGATCACTAGCTACTGCAACATGAGACTCTCCAAGGATGGTGGTTCATTTCAGCAAATACAAATACAGATTATGGAATAGATTACCCTTCATCAAAAGTTGCGCACCTCTAGAAACCTTCAAACTATCCTTCTTTGTAGTCACCAAAACTTTTAGATAGTTGCCTTACACTAATGCTTTCGCATTTTGGATGTCACTCCATGACTTACTCCTACTTCGTTCTTGGTGCCAAGTCTACCATTCCCAACCTTACATTTTCCATGGCTCCTTTGGATACCACTTAGGACCTATACTAGTTTCTTTCATGTCTGGGCAGTTGCCAATTTAGGCCTTGCACCAACGTTTATGCATTTCGGATGCCATATAGGCCTTACTCCTTCCCTTTTAATTTCGAATGCCACATAAGTATTACTTCTTCACTTTCGATCCCTTAACTGCCACAAAGGCCATTTATCAACTACCGAACCTGCTACCTAATTTGGGTGCCATTGGGATAGGACGGTCATTACATTTGGTATCAGAGCACGATTAAACTGAGTTGATACCATGGTCCAGTAGAGATAAGATATGAGTTATCATCTTAAACTAGATTGAAAGTATATATATGAGAGAAAGAGCAAACTTTTTATATGTTTTTGTTTTCAAAACTATATAGTAGTATATTTTGTATATAAGTCGCACGCACACACGAGTATCATTGATGCAGTTTTCATTATGAGAGACTGATCACTCTTGACAGATCAAGAATGAGCCAGCATGTAAGAAACGCTATAAAAAACTTTATTTTCGGAGTTGAAGAAGGAGAGGAGAGTGTTTGGGGTTGTTAACTATGACTTGTAGGCATGTTCAACGCAATAATGGCAAACATGCTGCAAAATGATCAAGTGATCACTTCGAATGTTGCTATAGGTGGTGGTGCTCAAGTGCAGGCACCTAAAGTTGATTTCCCTAAGCTGAATAAGAATTTTTCCAGCCTTGGTGGTAAATTTTGCAAAGAACAGAATCAGTTAAGGAAGTGTGGGATTGGTTGGACATCTAAAAAAGGATTTTTGATGACCTTGATTTGGATGATGCGATAAAGAGGAGGTTGGCTTTCCGATAGATTCAGAGAAGTGCCATGAATTGATGGAACATTATTAAAGTTGCAACAACCAAGGATAAGTTTACTTGGGACTAGTTCAAAAGGTGATTCAAGGAGAAGTTTATTCTAATTTCTTAAAAGTCGGTGTTATTCAAGAAGTTTGCAAACATGAAACAGGGAGCCATGTTTGTCTCCGAATATGTGATGGAGTTTGATGTTGTGTCTAAGTATAGAAAGTTTTCATTGATAATCCACTAAGTAAAAATGAGAAATTTCTTATGGGTTTAGATGATTACTTGGAGGAGAAATTGGTGAGCCATAATTTGATGAAGAAGAATCAAACTTTTGGTTGGGATATGAAGTGCGAGCACACGTTTGTGACTCTAAAGGAGAGGTTGATGAGTGCACTGGTATTGACCACCCGAGTGGGAATAAGGAGCTAATGGTATACATAGACGTTTATGGAACTGGGCTTGGTGTGGCGTTGATGCAGAGAGGACAGGTTGTCGCCAATGCTAGTCGATATCTGAAACCGCATAAGAAGAAATATCTAACTCATGATTTGAAGTTGATGATGGTGGTATTCGCTCTTAAGATTTGGTGGCATAACCTATTAGGAGAGAGGCTTGAGCTATTCACAAACCATAAGCCGTTGAAGTACCTCTTCTCCCAGAAGGATCCCAACCTTCACCAGTAACGATGGTTGGAATCCTTAGCCTCCTACGGCTTTAACATTCCAATATGCCCGATAAGGGAAATGCAGTCATCGGTGCATTGAGTAGAAGACATGTCAGTTTCGAGCGATGTTCCTAGAGTGGAAGAAATTGGAGTATATTACTGGCCATGACTTCAAGCCTATGGAAAGTTAGAGGCAGAGATGTTAGCAAGCTTGACAATCAGACTTACTTTGATTGAGCGGATCGGTACTAGTCAGAGGAAAAATGCTAGACTAGCAGAGATCATGGCAAAATGCTAGACCAATATATGAAGCAAATGTATTATTGGAAGGGGGAAAGAAGGACGTCAGGACATTTATATCAAAATGTATGAACTACCAATTGGTAAAGGCAGAGCAAAAGAAGCCAAATGGGTTGATGCAACCATTTGAAGTTCTCTGTGGAAATGGGAACAATTTTGGATGGATTTCTTTGTCGGATTGCCGAGGACCAAAGGATGGTTTGGTAATAGTCGATAGATTGGCAAAGAGTGCCAAATTTTGCAAAATTCATACCCATCAAGTTCTGTACAATGACATCCAAGTTGGCTGAGTTGTATGTGTAATGAATGGTGTGATTCTGTGGTGTGTCGGAGTGCATCATGAGTGACCGAGCCCTTTATTCACTAGTACACTTTAGAAGAGCTTACAAGAGGTGTTGGGATAGAGGCATAAAGCTACATCTCAGTACAGCTTATCACACACAAAATGATGGGCAGACTGAGAAAGTGAATCATATATTGGAGGATCTCTCGCGAACTTGCATTCTCAATTTGAAGGCTCGTATGATGATCACTTACATTTGGTAGAGTTTGCATACAATATCAATCTAACTTCGGTATGGCACCCTACGAAGCACTGTATAGCCGACTGTATAATGCTGCTTATGTTGGCGAGAAGTGGGTGAAAAACTGATACTTAAGCCAAATATGATTATAGAAATCTTGAAGAAGACTGTTCGACAACGAACAAAAGCTACTCAAGATGGGTAGAAGAGCTATGTTTATAGGAGACGTAGAGATTAGGATTTCTCCATTAGCAATATGGTGTTTTCGCGACTCAAGCATGACAATTGCCCCTGTTCAACTTGCTGATATCGAGATTGAGACAGAAGCTTCAAGACCTTGTAGGTCGCTTCATCAAAAAGCAATTCCAAACCTCCGTTGACCCTTATTTCATCAAAAAGCTCATTGTTTCATACTAATGTTAGCCAAAACCATTGTTAGAAAGGTAATTAGAGAAGCATATTGTAGATCTATCATCATGGTGTTTTGGGATTCATTTTCTTGGCTATTCATATCAGATTTAGGCATCTAAATGGTAATTTGGATATCAAATGAGTGATTCTTGATCTATCACTGTTATATGCTTGTTCATATAGCTAACAGTAATGTTTTTGATATACTTTTCATGTTAAAATAATTTTAAACTTTAATTTGACATCTAAAAATATTTATGGTCGAAATTAAGAAGATAGATTTGACTTTAAATGGTTTTACAACCTCTTTTGGGCCATATTGTCATTTTAGTGTAAAATTAGATCTGGAATAGAATTTATATATTCATCATGTTTGAATTGATTATTTATTTATATGGATGCTTATAAATGATATGTATATTTCGATATTTTATATGGTTTGCTGGGTTTTATTAAAGTTAGGAAAGAGGTCATCGATTTTTGTAAAATGAAGGAAAAAGTGCTCGAAAATGGATAAACTTGAAGGAGAGGTTTTAGAGGATAGAAAGAGCCTATGATTCTGGTCGCAGCATGATCGGATTTAATTTCAATGGTCAACTTGATCTTGGTGCCAAGCTATTTTTCATTTGGTGGAAGGAGTTGCAGAACTAATCGGCGTAGGAGCAATGCTTGGGGACTTAGCCATAAAACTTCGTGGAAGACTTAAGGTTAAAGGTAGGAAGAGGATTCGAGACTTCATGGTGAAAAACTAACTAAGTACACAGATCTATGTTGATCGCTTTTGATCTGTACTGAGTTCTTTTTTGGTATATGGTTTGGAGCTTGGGGTTTGGGAGCTTGAGGAATGGAGTAAAGGGTTCTAAGCATGCCGAGGAGAAGTAGTTGGGGAGGAAATACGATTGGCTAAGTATTTGGTTAGAAGATTCATATCGGTGCCACCTCTTTTGGTTAGTACCGACAAGAATCCATGGTACTAGAGTTGATGAAACTTCCAAGGAGAAGAGTGAAGACTATACAGGTCATGCTGAAGTTGTTTTTTTGTTCGTTTAGGGTTCGATGGTGATGTTGTAACACCTTGTAAAAATTAATAAGAAATTAGTTAACAAGAAAATAATTAATTAATAAATTAATAATAGAACAAAAAGTGTAAATTATGTAAATGCCAAATTTTGACCAGGAAAAGTGTGTCGTTGCATTCGTGGCGATTTTTGACTAATTTCTATATATCAAGTTTTGAAAATGGAGCTCAGATTAAAAAGTTATGGATGTTTGAAGTTTTTGGATTCATAAAATTTTTGATGGAATTTAAATTCAAATAAGTAATTAATTCTTAAATTTTAAATTTAAAAAAGACTCGGGGGTTAAGCAAACGTTAACATTAAAAATTACTTAAGGTATTAAATAAGTAAATCAACGGTAAGAAAATAACATTCCCAAAATAGACCAACCGGTCGACCACCTCCTAGGGCGGTTGATCGCTAGCGGTCGACCGTCTAGGATCGGTCAATCATTTGCGGTCGAATGCTTAGGATGGACCAGTCGATCAGAAGGTGTTGGTGGTGGCTAAGGTTTTGTGTATTTAAACTATCCAGATTTTATTATTTTTAAACGACTTAAATCAAACAGTTCTGATGCTTTCTAACCATTACAAATAAAAGCCTAACCCCCTTATTTTTATTCACAAATTATTTGAGAGCGTAGCGAAGCTCCATTGGTTTCTTTCTTTCTTAAGATTCTGAATTCTCTAGGGTTTCAAGTAAGAAATTTTAGTTACTTATTATTCATTTTATAATTCTATTCTTCTTCAATTCTTGAGATTCTAAATCTAATCTATAAACAATCCACTTGTTGTATATTTCCAAGAAAAAGATTTGGAAAGTGATTTAAAGCGGGCTTCAAAAAATCCAAGAGAAAGAGCTAAGGACCTTTTTTGAATGCAAATCTTAGTCTTTCTTATTTTAGTTGTATTGTATAACTTGGATTTGATATATGCCTTTGGGGGATTTTTTTTACGAAAACATCACATAAACCCCGAAATTCACCTAAAGCGAAGTGTCAATTTTTAAGTTAGAATCTCAGTTATTCTATATTAAAATAATGGAATTGTGTAGATATTGCAATTTTAATGTTTTACATATTATTTCACATCTTATATTTTTCTTTGGATCTGACTAAGAGTTTTGAAAAGAATAAATTAGAAAATGGTGTGTACGGCACAAATTTTGTTGTTCTTAGTTTGCAATGGCTCTTTCCACAATTTAAATAGAAATTCCCTTGTTCAACTTTATGCAAATAAGTTAAGTATAGCGTAAAAGTATTAGAACTGTAAGTTTTTATTAATGTTAATTCCGCTATTTTAGTATGAAATAAATTTGGTACGGATTGTATTTTATACAAGTTTGTTGATTGAATTGTGGATAATGGATAAATGGTATATTTGTTGATATGGAATTAACTTGTATAAATTTGAAGTTTTGACATTTAAATGTTAGTTTAGGATGCAATTTTCGCACGCTCATAAATATTTTAGGCGTGCATGTGCATGTGTGCGTGCATGCACATGTGTGTGCATATTAGCATAAATAACGTACAATTGTAATATATTAACTACATAGTCAATAGGATATTATGTATCACTAAATCTGTAACATTTCGAGATTTTCGACTTCCAAAAATCTGACATCAATACGTCCACTGTATCAAATGCCGCATAATCGAATGCCGGAAAACCAAATTGTTAGGGTTAAAAAGAAGAGGTAGAAGAAGACAGGAAGAAAGAAAGAAGAAATAACAGAAACAATATCAGAATCTCACATATTGCAGCGGAACAACATATAATAGAGAAATGAATAACTTTAAAAACAAAGGACTATCTCAGTTATTACATTACATTATCATCAGAGTGCACAACAACAATATACATCACAATACAAGAATGGACAGCTATACAAACATGTCCCTACAAATGAATTTAACAGCGGAAAGATAATATCATATACAAGTAATACGCCTCGCCATCCAGCTTGCCACTTGAGCTCCAAAGCACTTCCAGAATGACCTGATAACCTGACTCTAGACTGCCCGTGTGGAAAATTATGGGCACCCAGAGTTTAGGAAGAGAACAATAAACTCCAGGTCAGTCATGGGACTGATGTGAGAACTAAAAACAGTTATTTATCTTTTAAAACAACAACAACAATAGAAGTGGAAAATTTCCGCAATGCTCTTGGAAAATGAAACTACCATAAGGCCTCCCCGCACACACACAATGCAAACGCAGAATTGGAGGAGATTTCTCCTTATGATAGTCAAAGATGCTTACTACGCAACACAAATCATTTTTGATATTATTATTAGTGCATAGTGATGAAGGCATTTCGAAAATAGAATATAAATCTTAGCCAGCATAGGTACCAATATATTATGCCTGCTATAGCTACCTCCTGAGAAGGCAGGTTATACAACTAAAACCGTACAAGGCTCGTATTGTTTCTTTAGATTTTCCAACAAATGGTCAGGCTAAGGAACTTCCTACTGCCACATGGGATCGCCTCTGGCGGGACGTCCCGAGAACTTAACCAGCTCTCTGCCAACACAAGGCCGGGTTACCTTTGTCACTAGGTAACTACTACACGAATATGCCACCCCCCGGTCCTTTGAGACCTTTATCCGAGAGCCCTCGATCACCAAGCAACAACCACACAGAAAAATGAGATTGGAGCAACCACATAGGTTAAGCATCAGGGCTCCATACCTTACACCACCCTTTTCCAGAAGGGAATGACATACCCTAAAGGGAGCGACCCTCATAACCTTGCTGCATATTCCTATTTTGACTATTTCTGGGGTGTGAGGTCCGACGAAGTCTCGTCCATAAAGCTATGATTTTTCACAAAGCCACGCTTTGATCACACAAATGATCAATAAATAATCATCACACAGCAACACTCAGCATGCCACATTACCAAATTGGGAATATATCGCTGATAACCTTCAACTACATAACCTCTAAGGGTGTTAAGCTAAGAGAATAAATTCTCCGCCACCAACGGAAATGTATTTGAAAGAAATCTGCTTTATATCTCAAAATGTAATTTCAGACATGTAACCATACAAGTCTGTTCCGGGCTTAAACAGAACTGAAGGCACTTCCAAAGAAGCCCTTGCAATCCGGGTATTCACAATCCCGATCGAACTTCCCATCACAAAGGAAATCTCCATACCGTAGCTAACGGTGCAGAGACAATCGATAGGTTATCCTATCGTTTTCACAAATACCTGGTCTTCAATGCTATCCATTACGTCGTATCACTATTCGGAATGGGTAATCCGAATAACGAGCGCAATAATTTAAAAAATAAGTTTAGCATTCAATTTCAACAAATTCACAACAACCAGCCATTTAAGGGTCGATATTGATAGTCGGTTATTTAACTATCAATCAATATTCACAATATCACCCGATTTCAAATAATTTCCCAAATTATTTATTTTTTACAAATATCTTTATAAGATATATATTTCACACTTCAACCACTTGAAAACAAATTCCAAATTATTATTCACCTTTACAACTTCCATTTCAAAATGGTTCATTTAAACCAATCAAAAAAATCCTTATCGATTTATTAAATTTACGTTCCAAACCGTAATTTATTTCCACACTTTTAAAAATAAATCAATGTTTATTTTTAAACAAATTTCTCTTTCTTTTATAAATTCCTAGTGAATTTACATTTCCAAAATACCTATGAATATACAATTTCCAAATCGATTTCTAATATTCATTTTCAATTTATCTTTAAAAGATATAATCTCAAAACATTCACTTCATATTGGAAAACATTTCCATACTTATTTAACAATAAGTAATTAACAAATCCATTTATTTTCACCATTTAGAAAATATTCAATATACTTAAATCCAAATTAATTATACATTTTATTCTTTAAGGAAAACATTCTCTTAAACACATTTATTTGGGTCAAAACGAATATTGCGTGAAACATCGTTACGACAACCCAAAATCACTATTGTAGGGATACGAAAATTAAAATAGATATATAAACCCCAATACTATACAAAACTTTTCCTTTCGGAAATCATTTACTATAACAATAGTGTTATAGTCCACTATTTCCTTCTATTTCTCGAAACGTCTATTTCAGCAATGAATGTTGAAATCTATGGTTTCGACACTTAATACAATTTAAAACATCTTTAAATAGTTTAATTCTATTTAAAATATCACTTTCCCAAAATATTTCTTTAATATATTGTTCACCGTCCAAAATCGTGAATATGCTTCATTTACCAAATTTATCATTTCTACATATTTTATTTAAAGGATTATTCACTGTTCAAAATCGTGGATATATTTCCTTTAGTAAGCTATAATAATTAAACTTATTAAAATAAGTCGATTTCGGATTTATAAAACAACATTTATAAATTCCATTTCTATTTATAAAAGCTTCGATTTATAAATCTCCTTTATTAACCAATTCAATTTATAACTCAATTTTTTTTATAACACAAAAATCTAATTTATAAGTTATTTACCTATAAATCTTTGATTTTACAAAATCTATTCATTTTATAACTTCACAAATTATAAATCTATAGATTTCATCCACTTATGAAATCCATTTATACTTCAATTTAACACTTATAAAAACTCGTTTTATAATTTCAATATTTTAATTTATAAATATCAATTTTATAAATCTTTTATATAAATCAGGTATAATAATTCAAAAATCCCTGTTTAAACCATTTTATAAATTAATCAACTACTTATTTCAAAAATCAAATTCCGGTTATATTTCACAAAAATCATAAATTTTTATAACATAAAAATTTCAACGTTTATTTATTTAAAATGAATCAATTCCAAAATTAAATTTTATTATGAATTCTCAACTTAAATTTTCAAAAATCAAATTTTATTTATTTTCGGCATCTAACGATACCAAAAATATATTCAGCTAATTTTAGCCTTTAACGATTTCAATCACAAAGATAATCACGCAAATTATAAATAGATCAATAATAGATCAACATACAACATTGAAACAAATTCAAATGTTTGAGGAATCCAGTTGGATCCCTCCAACCTGTTTCCCTGCATCCAAAGATGTTAGCACAATACCAATTCCGCTTCGAGACGGAATATCGTGGTATATGGAATTTATAAAATAGTATCCGCTATTATGCGGCGCAATAGGGTCTCATCCGCTATATAATGCGGGAAAATCAACTCCAAGTACATATATAATACCAATTTCATACAAGTTGGAATTATCGCGGTATATGTTTTTAATAAATAATCTCCGCTTAATATACGGCGTATAGGGTCTATTTAACACAATAGATAACAAATTATCACCCAATCACACAATCAAGCAATTTTAAACCTAATTATTTAAAATTTAAATCGAAACAATTCGATTGAGTGAGAAGTTCTCACCTTGAGTTTCCTATAACAGTTGTAGCGTTTTATTTCGAATAAAATTAAACGTGCGTTTAATTTTACCCGAAATTATCACCAGCTCCAAATGACTCCGAACCAGCTTCATTGCGTAGTGCTCGACAAAATGAACCTGACGCATGTCGTTTCGTAATTTTCCGACCTCGCATGACAAAGTTACGTTATTACAAAGTTTGTACGATTTAAATAAAATTAACTTCTACTATTTTCTTTTTATTTTTTACCCAAAACATTATCCAGACCGCACGTTTTTCACTAGAGAATCACGGCCGAAGGTTCAAGCTTCTTCCCAAACGCGTTCTCTCCTAGGTTCACACGAGAAAACCGAACCCAACATCGTTCCTTAGGGTTTGCTCGCCGCTCCTCTATTCTTCTTCTTGAACTCGATCGGCCTACGCCACCATGAAGGCCATCACGAACACCACCACCGCCCCAACTCCTAGCCAACTCGGTCGCCTATATCCATGGGAAAACGTGCGTGAACGAGAGGCCTTCCAGCTCCAATTGCCGACAATCTACTCAACGAGAATCGATCATCTCCATATGGATGTGAAGATTGCGCGAAGAACTCCAGTTTTGCTTTAGAGTGCTTTCAAAAATATCGAAGGGAATGGAAGAAAATAAGGGGGTGAAGGATTGAAATCCTCGGCCATTGATTTATCGAGTGGTGACCGGCTTAGAATTAGGGTTAGGTTTTAGTTAGGTTTGCAAATGAAAACATAATCGTCCTTATATAGAAAATTTCACAAATTACTATTCACTCGAAATTTTCCGAACTCCAAATCTCGCGCGGTGACTGGCGTTTGTAGGGTTTACCCCGCGTTCTGGAAATAATGGAATATGTTTCGGAAGCTAATTCGATCATCTGTGCGAGTTACGGAAATAAACGATCAAATTTAAATTAAATCGATTTAAACTAATTTCTATACGTTTTGGTTTGCCCCGGACAAACGGTAAATTCGATTGACACGAAATTTGAAACCATGTAATAATTTGACATTACGGATCTGATGAAACCAGTTTCGTTGAAATCCGAGACTGTTTGAAAAATGACTATTTTCACTAGTCGATTAAATATTAAATTATTCAATTTTCACAAATTAACTTTTAGTTCAATTTTAAAAGTTCACAAACATTTTTCTAACTCCAATATGATTTAATATAACTTTATAAATCATTTTTAATCACATTAAACCCAATTTCCAATTATTTACGCAATTTCAAATATTAAATTATCGATTTAATTATCCAATTAAATCCAGATATTCGAAATAAAATTTTATTCGACTTACAAATCTTACTTGTTGATATTTAAAATCAATTAAATATCTGAATTTCAAATGACAGAAATTCTGGGTCTTTACAAACCTCCCCCTTAACAGAATTTCGTCCTCGAAATTGCAAAGTAAGAAAAAGTTACAGAATCCATTAACTTTCCAAAACAAACCTTCAAATTTGGTTTACAAATCTCTTAAGTGTTTAACTTTCCTAAAAGTCAATAGTTAAACCTCTTACAATAACTTTACTAAGTTTTCAAATCTATACTTAGGTATGTTTTCAAAAAAATTCAATTTTCTCAAAAATATTCTAACGCCTTAAATTTTCGGAAAATTTCGCCATAACCTCTTTTGTACGGAGGAGCTTTTACAATATCACAATAGAGATAAATATATATACATCAACCCACACGGTCGGAAAAACAGAAAAACAGTTCATATTTCCTATTTTTATTGCGTAGGCGTACCTTTTTAGCATTCTTAAGCAAAGCAGTTATTTATTTAGCATTTTGCGTAACCAAATCCCGCTAACGGTATCCCCGGTACCTGTACTTACTCAATATAAATATGTAAGTGACATACATAAGAAATTATTAACATTTTACTCTTTTAAGTGACTACAACACATGCATATTGAAAGAAATGCATACTAAGCAAGGTTTATAAACAACTTATATGATTTCGACTTTACTTGTAATTGTCTACAACCAATTCATATACAATGACATTGAATTATTCTTTTTCAATTAGTTTACATTCACTAATCTACATTCACATTTGCTCACTTTCAATTCACATCAATTTCTATTAAATTTAGATTCACTTAACTTCCATTTTGAATTTAATTGCTTTAGCTTTCAATTTTATTCATTCAATTGCATATGAATTTTTATTCAATTAATTAACAATAATCTAACAACCAATGTACATTCAACATTCATATTCACTTTGTTTACCTTCAATTTGGTTTAACACTTTTAATTAGCCTTAAATGAATTAACACTTACATCCATTATTCTATATCAATTCATTACATTTGATTAATATTCAATTCATTAGTTCAACTACTAATTTATTTTACATTCAATTGATTAGAATTCAATCCATTAATTAATTCAATTGCTAATTCCTTTAAAAATATAAAGTTGAATTTCATTTATATAACTCAAGTTCAAATTCATTTAATTCACTTTATTAATTTACTTAGATACCAAAATCAACTTTATTTAACATCACTTAAGTTATATTCCATTTGAACATCATTTGTTTAACTTAACTTAAGGTTCCATTTCAACAACAAATCTAATCCAGTAAAAATCCAATTCAGATTCCAACTCTGAAGTAACTCTATTTAACTTTTACCAAAGTCAATCTTATCACTTATTCAGATTCATACCTCGTTTTGCTTAACAAAGTTTCTTAACCATTTTAATAATTGGTTTTACTTACATCTTCACATTTAATAAGTTATACAACTTATTATTCAACTTCCACATCTGATTTAATTTATTTAACTTCCTTTAGTTAAATTTCAAACATACATTTTATCATACTAGTTCAAATTTATTTCAACTTTACTAAAGTTAAATTTTTATTATCTCATATTATAAGTTTAAAACTTGATAACTTATATTCATCAATTTCAACTTGGATTTTAATTTCAAATTTGTTTGTAACAACAAAATTCAATTTCAATTTACTATGGTTGCAAATCCATCACATAGAAACTTGAAAATGATACTGATGATGCTGCAGTCATCACCATTATTATTTCCCAGCAACAGTAGTGAATCCAATGCTTTAAATTCTTTCAAATTTTTTCCTTTATCTATAAATCACATTTATAAATCTTGTTTATATAATTTCACTATTTCCTTTTACTTATACAAGATTATTTCACAATTGCAAATCGTTTCAATTAAAATTCTATACTTATACAATTGTTGCTTTTATATAATTTATTCTTTCACAATTGTTGTTTTTATTCAAATTATTCAAACAACTTTAATTCACTTATATATTTTCTTACATTTTCAATAATCAAACAATTCAATTTTACATACACTTTGATAATTCTGAAAAATTATTCCTTTATATATAAAATATAATCGAGGTAAAATTATTCCATTTACTCAATTTAAAACAATACTATGTCGGTTTATCTCGTTTAAGAGTTTAGAAACCCCTATCGACAACAGTTAGCTAGACTGCAATGACCAGAATCTATAAACAATCAACTGATAAGTCAACACAACACAAAAAAATTTCATATTCACTAACAAATACGTGCTCATATCTATTATTACACTCAACTCATTCTAGAGTACTGCTGACTCTATCTCTAATGAGTAATCCCCAACAGAGCCAAGGTTGTCACTTAACCATATGCTTTGATACCAAATGTAACATTTCGATATTTTCGACTTTCGAAAATCCGACATCAATATGTCCACTGTATCAAATGCCGCGTAATCGAATGCCGGAAAACCGAATTGTTAGGGCTAAAAAGAAGAGGTAGAAGAAGACAGGAAGAAAGAAAGAAGAAACAACAAAAACAATATCAGAATCTCACATATCGCAGCGGAACAACATATAATAGATAAATGATTAACTTTAAAAACAAAGGACTATCTCAGTTATTACATTACATTATCATCAGAGTGTACAACAACAATATACAACACAATACAAGAAATGGGCAGCTATACAAACATGTCCCTATAAGTGAATTTAACAGCGGAAAGATAATATCAAATACAAGTAATACGCCTCGCCATCCAGCTCGCCACTTGAGCTCCAAAGCACTTCTGAATCTAGAATGACCTGATAACCTGACTCTAGACTGCCCGTGTGGAAAATTATGGGCACTCAGAGTTTAGGAAGAGAACAATAAACTCCAGGTCAGTCATGAGACGGGTGTGAGAACTAAAAACAGTTATTTATCTTTTAAAACAACAACAACAATAGAAGTGGAAAATATCCGCAATGCTCTTGGAAAATGAAACTACCATAAGGCCTCCCCGCACACACACAATGCAAACGCAGAATTGGAGGAGATTTCTCCTTATGATAGTCAAAGATGCTTACTACGCAAAACAAATCATTTTTGATATTATTATTAGTGCATAGTGATGAAAGCATTTCGAAAATAGAATATAAATCTTAGCCAGCATAGGTACCATTATATTATGCTTGCTATAGCTACCTCTTGAGGAGGCAGGTTATACAACTAAAACCGTACAAGGCTCGTATTGTTTCTTTGGATTTTCCAACAAATGGTCAGGCTAAGGAACTTCCTACTGCCACATGGGATCGCCTCTGGCGGGACGTCCCGAGAACTTAACTAGCTCTTTGCCAACACAAGGCCGGGTTACCTTTGTCGCTAGGCAACTACTACATGAATATGCCACCCCCGGTCCTTTGGGACCTTTATCCGAGGGCCCTCGATCACCAAGCAACAACCACACAGAAAAACGAGATTGGAGCAACCACATAGGTTAAGCATCAGGGCTCCATACCTGACACCACCCTTTTCCAAAAGGGAATGACATACCCTAAAGGGAGCGACCCTCATAACCTTGCCGCATATTCCTGTTTTGACCATTTCCGGGGTGTGAGGTCTGACGAAGTCTCGTCCACAAAGCTATGCTTTTTCACAAAGCCACGCTTTGATCAACAAATGATCAATAAATAATCATCATACAGCAACACTCAGCATGCCACATTACCAAATTGGGAATATATCGCTGATAACCTTCAACTACATAACCTCTAAGGGTGTTAAGCTATGAGAATAAATTCTCCGCCACCAACGGAAATGTATTCGAAAGAAATCTGCTTTTTATCTCAAAATATAATGTCAGACATGTAACCATATAGGTCTGTTCCGGGCTTGAACAGAACCGAAGGCACTTCCAAAGAAGCCCTTGCAATCCGGGTATTCACAATCCCGATCGAACTTCCTATCACAAAGGAAATCTCCATACCGTAGATAACGGTGCAGAGACAATCGATAGGTCATCTTATCGTTTTCACAAATATCCGGTCTTCAACATCGGTCTTCAATGCTATCCATTACGTCGTATCATTATTCGGAATGGGTAATCCGAATAACGAGCGCAATAATTTAAAAAAATAAGTGTAGCATTCAATTTCAAAAAATTCACAACAACCAGTCATTTAAGGGTAGATATTGATAGTCGGTTATTTAACTATCAATCAATATTCACAACATCACCCGATTTCAAATAATTTCCCAAATTATTTATTTTCCACAAATATCTTTATAAGATATATATTTCACACTCCAACCATTTGAAAACAAATTCCAAATTATTATTCACCTTTACAACTTCCATTTCAAAATGGTTCATTTAAACCAAATCAAATAAATCCTTACCGATTTATTAAATTTACGTTCCAAATCCGTAATTTATTTCCACACTTTTAAAAATAAATCAATGTATATTTTAAACAAATTTCCCTTTCTTTTATAAATTCCATAGTGAATTTACCTTTCCAAAATACCTATGAATATACGATTTCCAAATCGATTTCTAATATTCATTTTCAATTTATCTTTAAAAGACATAATCTCAAAACATTCACTTCATATTGGAAAACATTTCCATACTTATTTAATAATAAGTAATTCACAAATCCATTTATTTTCAACATTTGGAAAATATTCAATATACTTAAATCCAAATTAAGTATACATTTTATTCTTTAAGGAAAACATTCTCTTAAACACATTTATTTGGGTCAAAACGAATGTTGTGTAAAACATCGTTACGACAACCCAAAATCACTAGTATAGGGATTCGAAAATTAAAATAGATATATAAACCCCAATACTATACAAAACTTTTCCTTTCGGAAATCATTTACTATAATAATAATGTTATAGTCCACCATTTCCTTCTATTTCTCGCAACGTCTATTTCAGCAATGAATGTTGAAATCTATGGTTTCGACACTTAATACAATTTAAAACATTTTTAAATCGTTTAATTCTATTTAAAATATCACTTTCCCAAAATATTTCTTTAATATATTATTCACCGTCCAAAATCGTGAATATGCTTCATTTACCAAATTTATCATTTCTACATATTTTATTTAAAGGATTATTCACTGTTCAAAATCGTGGATATATTTCCTTTAATAAGCTATAATAATTGAACTTATTAAAATAAGTCGATTTCGAATTTATAAAACAACGTTTATAAATTCCATTTCTATTTATAAAAACTTCGATTTATAAATCTCCTTTATTAACCAATTCAATTTATAACTCAATTTTTTTTTTATAACACAAAAATCTAATTTATAAGTTATTTACCTATAAATCTTTGATTTTATAAAATCTATTCATTTTATAACTTCACAAATTATAAATCTATAGATTTCATCCACTTATGAAATCCATTTATACTTCAATTTAACACTTATAAAAACTCGTTTTATAATTCCAATATTTTAATTTATAAATATCAATTTTATAAATCTTTTATATAAATCAGGTATAATAATTCAAAAATCCCAATTTAAATCATTTTATAAATTAATCAACTACTTATTTCAAAAATCACATTCCGGTTATATTTCACAAAAATCATAAATTTTTATAATATAAGAATTTCAACGTTTATTTATTTAAAATGAATTAATTCCAAAATTAAATTTTATTATGAATTCTCAACTTAAATTTTCAAAAATCAAATTTTATTTATTTTCGGCATCTAACGATACCAAAAATATATTCGGCTAACTTTTAGCCTTTAACGATTTCAATCACAAAGATAATCACGTAAATTATAAATAGATCAATAAATAGATCAACACACAACATTGAAACAAATTCAAATGTTTGAGGAATCCAGTTGGATCCCTCCAACTTGTTTCCCTGCATTCAAAGATGTTAGCACAATACCAATTCCGCTTCGAGATGGAATATCACGGTATATGGGATTTATAAAATACTATCTGCTATTATGCGGCGCAATAGGGTCTCATCCGCTATATAATGCGGGAAAATCAACTCCAAGTACATATATAATACCAATTCCGTACAAGTTGGAATTATCGCGGTATATGTTTTTAATAAATAATCCCCGCTTAATATACGGCGTATAAGGTCTATTTAACACAATAGATAACAAATTATCATCCAATCACACAATCAAGCAATTTTAAATCTAACTATTTAAAATTTAAATCGAAATAATTTGATTGAGTGAGAAGTTCTCACCTTGAGTTTCCGATAACAGTTGTAGCGTTTTATTTCGAATAAAATTAAACGTGCGTTTAGTTTTACCCGAAATTATCACTAGCTCCAAACGACTCCAAACCAGCTTCATTGCGTAGTGCTCGACAAAACGAACCTGGCGCAAGTCGTTTCGTAATTTTCCGACCTCGCATGACTAAGTTACGTTATTACAAAGTTTGTACGATTTAAATAAAATTAACTTCTACTATTTTATTTTTATTTTTTACCCAAAACATTATCCAGACCGCACGTTTTTCACTAGAGAATCACGGCCGAAGGTTCAAGCTTCTTCCCAAACGCGTTCTCTCCTAGGTTTACATGAGAATACCGAACCCAACATCGTTCCCTAGGGTTTGCTCGCCGCTCCTCTATTCTTCTTCTTGAACTCGATCGGCCTACGCCACCATGAAGGCCATCACGAACACCACCACCGCCCCAACTCCTAGCCAACTCGGTCGCCTATATCCATGGGAAAACGTGCATGAACGAGAGGCCTTCCATCTCCAATTGCCGACAATCTACTCAACGAGAATCGATCATCTCCATATGGATGTGAAGATTGCGCGAAGAACTACAGTTTTGCTTTAGAGTGCTTTCAAAAATATCGAAGGGAATGGAAGAAAATAAGGGGAGAAGGATTGAAATCCCGGGCCATTGATTTATCGAGTGGCGGCCGGCTTAGAATTAGGGTTAGGTTTGGGTTAGGTTTGCAAATGAAAACATAATCGTCCTTATATAGAAAATTTCACAAATTATTATTCACTCGAAATTTTCCGAACTCCAAATCTCACGCGGTGACTGGCGTTTGTAGGGTTTACCCCACGTTCCGGACACAATGGAATATGTTTCGGAAGCTAATTCGATCATCTGTGCGAGTTACGGAAATAAACGATCAAATTTAAATTAAATCGATTTAAACTAATTTCTATGCGTTATGGTTTGCCCCGGACAAACGGTAAATCCGATTGACACTTAATTTGAAACCATGTAATAATTTGACATTACGGATCTGATGAAACTAGTTTCGTTGAAATCCGAGACTGTTTGAAAAATGACTATTTTCACTAGTCGATTAAATATTAAATTATTCAATTTTCACAAATTAACTTTTAGTTCAATTTTAAAAGTTCACAAACATTGTTCTAACTCCAATATGATTTAATATAACTTTATAAATCATTTTTAATCACATTAAACCCAATTTCCAATTATTTATGCAATTTCAAATATTAAATTATCGATTTAATTATCCAATTAAATCCAGATATTCGAAATAAAATTTTATTCGACTTACAAATCTTACTTGTTGATATTTAAAATCAATTAAATATCTGAATTTCAAATGACAGAAATTCTGGGTCGTTACAAAATCCCCTTTAGGAAAGAAGTTGATTGTAAAGGAGAAATATGTGTTTTCTTATAAGGCCTTTATATGGAATGTGGTGAGAGGTTTGATAAAATGCTAAGAGAGTGTTGTAAATTATAACTAAGTTATAGGGATGCAAGATCAGTCAAAATCATGCGGAAGTCCGCCCAGCTAATCTGGCTACCAGTAATGTGATTTAGGGCTTATGTAAGTCATCACTTCAATAAGTACCCACAGAGGACACGAGGTGAGTCCTAAGTATCTTTGAATAGCCAGACTAATGTGAGATGTCACAGTTGGGTTACGGGTCTTAATACGAAGGATCAACTTCGAGTTTAAAGGTAGTAAGTGGTTGATTGAGGGTCTGCCTATTCCCTATGTAGGAAGTATTAAATGGTCAGGGTTAGCGGTTAGGCACGGTAGAGATATCTCAGGGATGGTCTGCTACAGGTTTGAGGTATTAAGTGGCTATTGTAGCTCCGCCTCTCCTATAAAAAAAGGAAGTATAAATTGGCCTGAAGGGCTTCCATGCAATATAAGCTAGACAGTACTAGAGATGAATTCGTCTTGGGATGTTTATTAAATGATAGGGATCAACCTTGAATGAGGTATTAAATGGTCATACTTTGCCTAGTTCCTATTACAAAGGTATTAAGTGGCTTGAGTGCTATCTCTTACATTTTTAGGACATTGTTGACGATAGATACAGGTTGTTGAGTTGAAAGAGTAATGGTTGTTGAATTGGAATAGGAAAGCCTTAGGGCTTGTAGTTGGAAGACTTACTATATAATTAGGATACATAAGACATATTTTTATTTAAATTATATTGCCCAAGTACTATTATAGAAAGACTCAAGATTTTTATTCATCATACATTTTTGTTCTGACTCACTCCTCGTTATAACACGAGATGATAAAGAAAATTTTCGAAGATAGTGGTGGAGACACAGACTTGTAGCAGTTATTTATCTATCTATGTTATTTTTATATTTTTAATGTACCCATTGAGACATCTTGTACTTTGGGATATTGTACCATGAATATTTGGAGTTATTTTGTAGGATTATATTGTTTGTTTTTTACACTGGAATTTTTAAATAAATAGGTACTGTTTTGATATTATATTTTATCATCCTACTGTAAGATTCTGAATGTGCAGATAGATAGCTCTGTGTATTGTTCTTTAAATCAATTTTACCAACCAACAGCTAGCTTTGGAATGGGTCTAAACTTCGATGGGCCTTTTCTGGGTTGAAAATTAGGGCTGTTTCAAGGTGGATTGTGACATTTGGTATCAGAGCTTAGGTTACCCGACCAATAGGGATAGATATACGTATGAGTGGCGTACTTGTTATTTTTGAAAATATTTTTCAAAAACCATACTATAAATAAATAAATATACATATATATAGGCACACTTATTTTGAGCGTACACTTAACTCTATAAATTTTGACTATAGAAGTAGTTAAGACCATATTTCGAAAGGATAAGTGAGGTAACTATGTGTTGGGCTAATAAATAGAGTTAAATTTATACTCCTAGCTCGATTACCCCATAGGACAGAGGTCATACGTTAGGAGTAGACTAGGAAGAGCATGATAGCGACATATGGAAGTAGTCCATAAGTTGAATGGTACTTGACTCCTTTGTTGGGAGTAGACTACCATATGATTTTGGATTTCGATGGATTGTCAATTAAAGACGTAAATTTCATCCAGACGGATAGAAGATAAGAACCTATATGTTGCAAGCATCAAGAAGTAAGGAATGATATAAATGAAGCAAGATATGAAGAAGTGGTGGAGCAAGTTCACCTAAGAAGGCGTACATTAATTACCATAAGGAAACAATTGGATTTTCATGAAGGCTAAGCAAAAAAGAAGGAAAGTTCAATAGAAAGGACAACTAAAGTCAATTTTAAATCTAATTCCATGTAAAAGAATTTGATAGAAGATTTTTGAAAAAGTCCTTGAGATGTTTTGAATGGGTTTCTCAAATGATTATTAAAATTTTGATTTGAAAATGCAAAGAAATTTAGGAATTCATAATTTAAAACTTTTGTGAGTCGAAATTTTCTATTAAAAGGTTTTGGATGAAAAGGGTTTTACATTTCTAAAACTCTTAGTTTAAAAAATTGGTTGAGTCAAAAATTTTAGGTTTAATGGTTTTTGATAAAGAGATTTTTCGTTTTTGAAATAAATGTAAAATAGAGTGTAGATTGGACTCGATGATTTTTCCTATTTCATAAATTTGGAAGTTCTTGATTTAAAAATTCTTCCAAAAAGGGGAATAAATGGAAATTAAACTTGTAAAATGAGGTAAAGAGAATAGAAGTGTAAGAATGTACAATAATGTAGGTAGGAGAAACACTCCGGTATAAGGAAAATAGAGGATAATAGCTGATGTAGAAGCCATTTTGGTAGGAGAAATATAAATGGAGGCAATATCGGGAGAATTGGATAGTAATAACACTAGGAACATATATAAAATAAGATTAGACTACCTTGAGTTAATATAGGAGGGAAGTAATATGGATATGGTATGAAAATAATTGGATAGAAGTTATCCTTCTCTACTCCATTTTCGTTACTTAAATCATAGAAGATATTTTAGAAAAAATGATTAATTTGTATGATAATTGACTTTTTGAATGTTTTGGATTGAAAACCACAATTTTAAAGAAGTATGTCTTTGAGGTAAAAGCATTTAAGAAGCAAAATTATTATGCTAAGCAATTTTCATATTTTCAAATATGGGGTAAAGGATAAAGCGGCAAATATTTTGATTGTGTTCGAATACTTTTGAGAAGTTGAGTTCAAATATGTATGGAAGATTTTGTTCAAGTGCTTAATAAAAATAAAAACAAAAATCAATAAAATAAAATACGGTGTTCAATTTATCAAACAGTTTTACAAGATGGAAATTCTTTTGAAAATATGTTTAAAAATTTTCTTTTGAAATGATAAAATTTCTTACTTTCAAATGCCATATAGTAGCGTAATGGGGGTTTCTAAGTTTATACTTTAAAAGATAAAAGTTTCAATTTAGATACTTCATGATTGTGAAATTTTAGTTTTATAATGAATGGTGAAAACCGAACTAAATATTTATAAAGAGTAGATAGGATCACTATCCAAGTAAGACATAATAAAGGCTTTAGGACATGAATAAAATAGGAATAGTAGTACCACCTGATCTGTAAATTTGAAATCAGTCGACCCAAATATTTAATTGTAGAATGTTGGTAAAGTTGTAAAGATATTCCATATCTACAATTGGGTTGTAAATTAGGTTGTCCTAGTTGACTTGGAATGTGAATTTCTTTGTTTTGATTTATTTGGAGTGGGTTCCGTGTAATTCCATAAATTATCCAATCCTAAAATATGTATAAATGCACATTGTTTGAATTAACAATGGATATACCAAACAAGAAAAGAGATGTGTAAGATATGGGTATTCTTTTTCGTAGTTTACGCTGTCTACTTCAATAAAAGAAAAGAAATAATTCTTGTAATTTCAAATGAAGTAAAGATCTCACTTTTGGTTAATTTATGACAAATTATAACGACAACCTTTTTGGAAGGATAAATCTGATAAATTAATATGTGAAGTGGAATGTTCTAGTTTATAAATTAATATATATACAGGTATAACCATACTTAATGTACAAAAATAAAAATATCTAGATAGCATAATTTACAACGGAATTCATATTAGTTATTAACAACATAGTAATTATAGGACTAGGATTTATGCACATTATTACATATTTAATGGGCAATAAATTATGGGGACTAATCAAGGAATCTAATATGGTATTTATGGAGGAATTGAATAGGCGTAATAGGTGGATTTTGAAACTGGTAAATAGATTAAAGGAGTTAAATAAAATTGATTGGAGATTGTTTAATTTTAACATTAATGACCAACTATCATAAGTGATAGACATTTATGGGAAACCAAGAGGGAGAATTAAGGAAGGTGGGTGATAGTGGAATAACATGTTAAGAATGTCCATCATAATTTAGTGATAAGTGTTAGGACCACAACATCATTAACACCGGTTAATAATGAACTGTAAGCAATATTTCTTTTAGAGTTTTAAGGTTGTAATAGCTAGTCATCTCCCTTAGTTTATTGGAAAAATTTACGATATGGTATAAGATATGTTCCTATTTTATTATTAGATTGATTTTATGGATGGAATTCGATAGTTGGATAAATATATACATATTGAGAAACATCGTAAGTAAGGAAATTTTGTAAGGACATTTAACCAGCGATAAACTATAGGTAAGACTGGAAGTTAATGAAGAAATTAGATTAGTAACTAGGAATAAAGATTGCTTCAATCCCAAAACTTTAGGATTTTGCAAAAGATAAATTTTAGCTTGTGAAGTGACACCATTCAAAAATGAAAATCCACCCCAAAAGAGATAAAATGTATAGGGATATGAAGAGAATTCTTTATTAGATAAGGATAAAAAGAGGAAATGAAGCAATTTAGGTTGTGGTAGATAGCTCGCTAAAAAGTGCACATTTTATTCTGATTAGAAGCAATAGGACCACAATATCTTTAGCACAAGTTTACATCGAGGTAGGTTGACTGCATGGAATTTCGATTAGCATTGTTACTAATAGGGACCTTTTATTTATCAGCAATTTTGGAGGAGTTTGCAGACAACTTTAGGAACCTCGTTGAGTCTTAACCTGTGTCTTCCTCATGTAGGAAGTATTAAATGGTCGGGGTTAGCAGTTAGGCACGATAGAGAATATCTCGAGGATAGTCTGCTTCAAGTTTGAGGTATTAAGTGGCTATTACAGTGTCCACCTCTTCCATAAAAAAGCAAGTATTAAGTGGCATGAAGAGATTCCATGCAATGAACTAGATATTACCAGAGAGGAGTTCACCTTCGGATAAGCAATAAATGACGAGGATCGGCCTTAAATAAGGTATTAAATGGTCAGAGTCTAACTAATTCCCATTAAAAAGTTATTAAGTGGCTTAGGTGCTATCTCTTACATTGTTAGGACATTATTGACAACAGATATGGGTTATTGGGTTGAAAGAGTAATGATTATGGATTGGACTGGGAAAGCTTTAAGGCTTATAGTTGGCAGACTTACAATATAGTAAGAATACATAAGACATATTCTTTTTTAAATGATATTATCTAAGTATTATTATAGAAAGGCTTGAGATTTTTTTCGCCGTACAGTATTTTTCTGACTCCTTTCTCGTTGCAACACTGGTTAGATATGATGATGCAGATTTTCAAAGATGGTGGCAAAGGCGTAGACTTTGTGGCAGTTATTTATCTATCAGTGTTATTTTTATATTTTTGATGCACCGATTGAGACATGATGTGTTTTGAGATATCGTACCATGAATACTTGGTGTTGTTTTGTTGGATTATGTTGTTTATTTTTGAAATTCGAATTTTTAAATAAATGGATACTGCTTTATATTGTATTTTATCCTTCCATTGTGAGATTCCGAATGTATAGATAGATAACTCTGTGTTGTTCTTTAAATCAATTTTACCAACCAATAACCAGCTTTGGAATGGGTCTAAGATTCATTTAGCCTTTTCTAGGTAAAAAATTAGGTCTGTTTCAAGGCAGGTTGTTACAAATGTAGTAGCACGACGAAGGACGATAGCTTCGAGACTTCGTTGATGTAACTCGATAGTGAATGGGGTTATGTTCCGATGAAGATGGCTCAATGTTGAACGGATTTGTGAGGATGATTATCCATAATGGGAGGTTCTAGGAAGGGTAACTCATGGATAGAATGTTGAATGGTTCTATTATTGAAGGAATGGAATGTGGAATGGTTCCTTAAAGATGAATGGAAACTAGATAGAGCCATGAAGGCCTTGGATACGCATGCTAAGAGATAGTCGATACTCTGAGTGTTTTTTAATGTATTCGGAAGTAGAGGTATTGTAAGGATCCTCATGGGTAATTCGGAAGATTATCCCGTATTAGTAAAATGGATCCATGTAATCTAGACCAGTGGAATAAGTCTAGTCTAAGCTTCAGGTTATGAGCAAGTACACTGAAAAATGGACTTTCTATTACTCCCTATCAAAGGAATGGTGAGGATTGTTTGGTGAATGCTATGTTTGCTTTGGATATTTTCTCTTATAGTCTATTAGTCTAGGGATGTCACTTGAGACAGATATTGTGGATAGGGATACCCGGATACCTGTCATTGTACTTAGGTTATAGTACACCTTTATGATATTTGTAAAGTAGCATATTATGTTCGTTATGTGCTAACTCTTTGGTTGTAGGGACAAGTCAGGTATGGTTCATATACCCTTGCTCCTTATTATATTGACTTGTATAATATTTTGAGATTTTTTATTGCTCACACTAGATTATTAACTAACTTGAGATTTTTATGCTTTGCTTTTTATTATTTCGGTACTCTTAAATGGGTTGACTAGATAGCAAGTTTCGGTGGTACGTGGTGGCAGTGTAGAGGACGAGTAGGAAGGAGCTTTCTCGTATTATATATGGATACTTATGCTTTTTCCGCTGTGAGACACTATGAAGCCTAGATAGTGTTCGTCTATTACATATACTAGAGACAGTTTGAGTTCATTATCAGTTATATAAACTCTATTATCAATTATATTACATTGTGAACCTATATACTTTGATGTTCTGGTTTACTTAATTATTATTGTCTCTTCTGTTTTATAGCTATGATGTTTTATTACTTTTCAACCATTTACAATCGTCCTATATCGGCCAGACGCCATAGCAGCTCACTTATATGTATATTGGATGCCAAAGATGTAGTGCGGTCATCACATTTGGTATCAAAGCTTAGGTTTGACGATTAAGCTGAGCTGATACAGTGGTCCAGTAGAGATAGTGAATGAGTTTTCCACCCTAGATTGGATCAAGAGAAAGAGAGTGTGTGTGTGTGTGCATACACACAAATCAAATGTTGGTCGCCACCTACCAAGGGTTAACCATTCGAGTTGCCACCCACCAAGAGTCGACCATTCAGTTGTTGGTCACCACCCGCCAAGGGTAGATTCATTCTAAGGAACATCAACCACTCACTATCTCATGTCCTCAGCTCAACATCAACGAGCATGTCCTCGTATCAGCTCATGACCTATAGTTTTAAGCTTAGCAAGCCCTAAAGTTTAGCAGTTGTAGTGGTCTTGAGCCACCATTTTATCTTATTGTATCTCTTGTAATTCCCTATAATTGTAAAAATGTCGTATAATAAGAGAAATTCATAGTGGATATATGCAGCTTTGTCGAACCACTCTATATCTTATGCCATTTAGCAATTGAATTCTTATTTTAGCACTTATACCGGACGATTAGCAAGTAACCTTTTCTTTTCGTGGTGTAATTCTGAGGTTGGAGAAAAATACAGTCAACACTAGTGATTAGCAAATAGTTTCTATTTTCATAATGCACTCATAATATTCTGAGGTTAGCTAAAAAACAAACCAACAGTTACCTATATTACTTTCAACATTATCATCAATGTTCTAAGTACTATTTTGAGTATACTTAAGCCTTAGAATACATTTCTGTTTCCAAAATCTAGTTTACAATTTATATCGAGAGTTAAATTACTCTCGACAATCACTACCCTCGGCCACATCTAGGGAAGTCTGCTTTAATTCATCTTTGGTGACTTATATGATTTAAATTCCCAAAATCCTCTCCTCTATCCATAATTCTTTTTTAACCGTCGACCGTCTTCATCCCTCGATAAATACCTTTGGTTTGCCAACCTTAGCTTTTATACTTAGCTTCTTTATACTTAAAGGCTCAGTCATAATGTTTACGATTTGGTTCGTTCCACCTCCCTCGGTGCTTCCCTTCGGTACACGTTAGGAATATGTGCATCTGCCACTAACTTTACACATGTTGTTTTCTAATTCTTTTGACTCGGTCTTTTTCGACATTATTAAGTACTTGGTTGACATGTTCAGCATAAAATGTGGATATGGTCTATCACCCAATTAATTAACATCTTGTGTAATTAAAATTATTATCCGGCCTCAATTAATTGCCATTCAGTTCCTTATTAAAACCCTTTGGGCCTTATTTAATTCCTTTCAGAACATTCTTAATATGTTTCCAATGATCTATAGTAAATTAATCATGTTTTGTTTTTCTCATAACTAAACAATTCTCCCAACATACGCATCATAATTAATCCATAATAATTTTTTTACTCAAAGATAATTTCTGTTAATCAAAATTATTTTCTAAAATAGTGCTCTTAACCTCATATTAAATCCCCAGATCGATTGAACTATCAAATCCAAAGGAGTGGCTAAAATACTATATAACCGTAAAGAATTCGTGGAGAGAAAAAGATAATAAAAATAAATTACGTAGACTCCAATGTAAATCAAGTCTTTAGTTCCTTTGTTCAACTCCTCCTTTTGTTCTTCTTTCCTTTTTTTAATGGCGTCTGACAATGGTTCTTTTATTTTAATTTTGAGGAGAATGAAAAAGTGAGGTATGGGATATATTTAGGGAACTATTACATAGTAAAGGTTTCAAACGTAATTGCCCATTTCTAATTATTTATTTCCCTCTTTACAAATCCTTTCTTTACAAATATAAATTAAACTATTCCATTAATTGCTACATTATTTATTTCACATTTATCTTTAATACATAGTTGATGACCTGCCTAGTATCACTTGATTCATGTATTTAAAATGAGTAAATTATTGCCCAATTGATATTTTCCATATCTTATATATTTAATTTCATTATTCAAATAATTCATTTCCTTAATTAATTGATTATTAATTTAAGGGCGTTACACCACCATATTGCATTTTGAGCTGTAGCGCACACACATAATGATAGTAGATTAGCATATATTGTTATGTGCTAACTCTTTATTTGTGGGGACATGTTAGCTATGACTCTCCCTACCTTATGTTCCTATTTTACTATATATACTTTTATAGTAATTTTAGGTTGTGGATTATTCATACCAGATTGCTGTATGACTCAAGATTTTATGTTTTGCTTCTTATTATCTTAGATACTCTTAAATGAGTAGACTAGATGGTAGGTATGAGATAGCGCATGAATCGTATAGAGGATGAGTAAGAGGAAACACCCTTAATATATCTACTTTTGAAGCTTATCCACTTTATTTCTGTTGTATAGCACTATGAAGCTTTAGCCCTGTTATGTTATATTTACCTAGAGACAGTTTATTCCAAATTCATTATTTAATGTACAAACTCTATTATATGCTTGTATAACGGTGGTGGATCTTCTACGCTTTGATTTGATTTTGATTCATCTAGTTATATTACCATCTCACATGTTTTATATCTATGTTATTATTATATGATTATCCTATGCGCTGTGAGATATATGATGGGTTTGCTTCGGAGTTTACTTACCGTTACTCTTTTGACTATCGCTCTACATCAGCCTGGTACCGTTGTAGTAAACTTTACAGGCTATATTGGGTATCGAAGGTGTAAGGTGGTCGTCACATTCACTAAGATAGAAAAGGCGGGTGTTGTTATGCGTTCATTAATTAAATTGATGAATTTTTCTAGGAACCCTATACATTTAAGCATATGAAAAATAAAGTGTCTATTAATTTTATTATACGCTTTTTAGAAATCTACCTTTAAGCAAAATCTATCAGCTCCTATTTATTAAATTTCTAATCGGTTCATGTGTTACAAATGAGTTTTTAAATATGCTTCTTGCTTTAATAAATACCCTTTGACACCCATCAATGATGTCTGGTAAGATCTTCTTCATTGTATTTCATAAAATTTTGCTCAAAATCTTGTAAATGACATTACAACAAGTAATAGGTCTGTAATCCTCAATCTTGCTTTGTTTATCAATTTTGAATCAGACATATGAAAGTATGGTTGATTTGTTTTAATATTTTATTTTAACTGAAAGTCTCTTGCATAGCCAACATGCGACACCGCCCGACACCACCGGGACCTAATATACTTGTGTAACGCACTATGGAGATACCTGCCTGATGTAAGACGATAACCGAGGGTGTAAAGTAAGGGAAATCCAAACATAGAATATGTAGAACATTTCACGGTGCACAGAAAAAATATAATAAAATGATATAGATGTCAAATAGGCAAGACGGTGAATAATCAAATGAACCATAAATAAGAACATCGGAGTGCAATATGTTCACAAATTATATAGAAATCAAATAGAAGAGTTTGTACATTCCTAATCTCTAAATAAACTCTATAGCTGTCTCTAAAGTAGTATAAGTATTGGTATAGCTCCATAGTACAACACAATGGAATATAAGCGATAATAATCTCCAAGTATAGATATATGAAAGCGTAGCATACATCTCGTACTATGTACAACACCACGCACTTTTTTGACCTGTTATCCTTAATATACTCATTTAAGAGTACCTGAGATAATAAGAAGCAAATTATAAAACCTTTGGTCAAACAACAGTCTGGTGTGAGCAATATATCATCTCAAACAACTAAAAATATTGTAAATAGTAAATAGGGACATAGGGTATGAAGAACCATACTTGACCTATCCATGCATCCAAAGAGTTAGCACATAACTATAGATATATGCTAATCTACTATCATTGCCATATAAATATACTATAATCGATGTACAATATCTAGTGTTTAGGTATACGGTCGAAAATACCTACATTATGTGACACCCTAGAGTGATAAACAACCATGACAAAAATAACATCCATCAAAAAATCCTCGCCAATCATGTGCGTTGGATATATGATAACTCATACGGCACAATCGCAAACCAAGGACTCAATAAAATCATTGCTTCTTTGGTGCTCGAATCCATGCCAGGCTATAAACCAGGCTCATAATCGCCAAATCCCAAAATAATCTACTATTACAAGATCTAGATACGATTGCATATCCAAGTGGGCGTCCACACATACCCTTCATTACGAGCAAACTAGATACCTCCAAGTTATCAACGATCCCTTTGCACACTTCTCAATAATAGAACTCAATTGTTATTCCATTTCAACTCTCCACAGTAGTACGCAACCACAAATCCTACTCCCAACCATCATCGTTGAACTTGTCCTTGTGGACTACAATCACAACTATCATCGTTGATTCATCATATTTGAAACGCCTCTAGACACCTATTGTAAGTCGCACGGCCATCGTACTAAAGTTTTGAAGTCGTCTTCAGCGGCAACGACATCGTCATATCGAAGCGCTACACCATCACTAGTCGCTACATGAACTCCAAGGTCATCCTGAGTTGTTTGGAGTCGTCTACTTCACCTACATCATCCATTAGACCCTTAGAACAAGTCTTGAAGAAATCTCGAAGTTTCGCCTCGCCACGAACAAAATTCCCAAGGATCGAATTTTCTGTACGGGTAATCCTTTAGCCCAGCCTGAAGTTTCCCTAGCAAAATACTGAAGCAGGGCCTAAAATGGCTTCAAAATACCACATCTCCTTTCTGGTTCGGGTATCATCCTGAAGCAAGGCCCTAAGTTCCCATAGCAAAATCCTGAACTAGAAGCACCCCCGGACAAGAATTCTTATTTAGGTCCCGAATACAACACTACAGGGCAGAATTTGTTGTCCAAGTTTTCTCCACCACCAACCTTAAGCACACCCCGAGCACACCCCGCCACCGACCCGAAACACACCCTGAGCACATAACCATAGAGCCAATGCTACCAAACAAAAATGCCACCGAACAGAAATGTTGTAGTTTCTCCCAACTCTAATTTTGCAATAATTTCACCACTACGTCCTATTCGTCAACCGTGGTGAATTCCATATGCATCGATATGACCCTTAACATCCTCTAGCCCATCCTTCGAAGTTTGGTTTCACGGTTCCTTCTTCTAATTCACTCCGATGAGCATTTTTAACCATTCAGACGTATACACAAACGCCAGACACACAACAATCAACATTCAAGCATAAAAATATCACAACAAATCATAGGAATTATCATACTATACTTCTACAACACAACCTAATATATATCAAGGTAATCACACATCAAAATAACATGTTTAAAACACTAAAAATCTATTTATTCACATTTATACTACAGGTAGAATTTTGAAATACTAATAAAACATAATTTTGACTTTAAAAATGGATTCAAAACATGTTAAAACTTATAGATCCAAAATTCAAGTTTCACACACAAATCAAGGCAAATCCAAAAATCAGTAACCAAGCCCAGATTTTTCTTTCCCAAAAATATAGGTATGAAGATCTCTATGTAATTCCCTTGCTAATCTACTCTTATTCTATTATTTAGACTTGATTTAGAGGAGAATATAGAAGGTTTTGGGTGAAGAATGAGTCAATGGATGCTTAGACGTATTAGGGAGATATTAGAAATGATTTGAGAATGTTTTTTAAGCCAATCTAACCCTTAAACTAGAAAAGGGTCATTGGGCCTCTTCCAATCTCACTACTTACCCATTAAGTTGCTCTAAAAGCTATCAAACATCAAATAACAATTTTTCCCAGATAGAAAGTCCAAATCATTATTATGACCACTCTACAAAAGGAGAAACTATCATATCTTTCCAATGGAAATGCTCTAATTTAGCATCTATCAAAAGTGATAACCGTTATAAGTTTTCAGTGGTAAAATTATCCAATAAAATTTATCGGGGTCAAAAATGTCAGTGCTCAACATCATCCAAAGTTATTGTATCATACGATCCAATACGAATTTAAAAATAATATATTATGACTATTTGGTACGTAAAATACGGATCGTTATACAACACCGACAATTCTTTCAGGTTGGCCCAGTGCAGACTTGATCCCATATGGTCTTGTGCCCAAATCAATGTGGTTGGAGTTAAGAACGTCCCGTACTTCAACCTCTAGCACCCTCCTACTCGGCATCCTTCTGCCTTTAGCATTGATCGATCTCCTGCACCGAACAGCTGGCAGGTCCACACAACACACTGCATTGTACAACTCTTTGGAGCGCTTAATAGCATTTCCTTCTCCTTGAGAAGTCTATAACTGCATGTCCTATTTCATTAATGCAATTGTAAATTATCTCCTTCATTAAGAGACATTTTAGTAGAAAAGATTTGATATATTTATATGCTTTTCTGTAATCCGTTTTTTCTTGACTTTTTGTTTAAGTTCAACTGCTTTCACCTTTAATGCATCTTTCAGTCTGCTCTGGGTTTGATAATATGCCTGCCAAAGTGATTCCTTCTGGCTCCCATTGTTAATCTTGTTAAGAAGTTCATCTCACCGCTTTCGCAATTTTAATTTTATCTTGACGTTTAGATCTACATTTGTTCCACTCCTCTAGCCTATTTTTCATATATTACTATGTTAAAGTATTGTACTTTTATCTTGGTCTTTACACACACATATTAAAGCTATTCTAATTTAGTATTTACAAAGATATTCATATATTCCTTTTAAGATTATGTTAATCAAATCGATGATTTTGAATTTTTTTTCATTTTCTAAATTTTATCAATGTGTTTCTTCTTTATATTCAAATAATTCCAATAACTTTTTCTTTTTTTACAATTCTAAAAACATTTTTTTTTAGGTTTCTTTTATCGTCTTCTACCATTTTAACAATGAATCCAAGCTTAGTATATGTAGTCAACTTGTATTCTTTGCTTAACTATCATTTTTACAAAGATTGTTTAAAAGTTGTTTATAGGACGAAACAGTATCATATAGTTTTAATTAGCTTAACCATAATAATCTAGACTCCTCTACACCGACTCTAGTGTACTACATTCATCTAAAATTCATTTTTCAACTTCGTATCACATGGAACAAAAACAAAAATCATGACCATCACTGGCACCGCTGCAATAGTATCCACACCATTCATTTATTACACCTAATCATAATTTGAGAGATCAGATTTACTTCCATCTTCCTCCTCCTTCCATGGCGCATGTTACCTTTTTTATACTACTATCGCTAACCTGTGCCATCACTTCATCGGCGTCCGCCGCCAAGTACACCGTCGGCGACGCTAAGCTGTGGAACCCTAACGTCAACTACACTCTCTGGGTCGACAAACACAAGCCCTTTTACGTCGGCGACTGGCTGGGTAAATCATTTTTCGATGTTAAAAGGAAGCTGGATCCATCTTTTAATTTCAAATTTGAAACCCTAATTTCAAGCTTTTAATTAAACGTGCAGTGTTCTACTACAGTAATGGAATGGCGGACGTGGTGGAGGTGGACGAAGCGGCGTACAACAAATGCGACGCGTCGCATCCGATCTCGAACTACAGCAAAGGACGCAGCTACGCGTTCGAGTTGAACGAAACGAAGCGTTATTACTTCATATGCAGTCTCGGATACTGCTACCAGGGCATGAAACTGGCCATAAAAGCCGAACCGTTGCCGCCTTCGCCGCCGCCGGCATCGGAACCGTCCATGGCGGATCGGTTGGCTGCTGTTGGTTGGTGGTTCTGCTTTGTGGTTCGCTTGATGCTGTGGTAGTGGTTGTGTAATTTTTTTGGACGGTTGGATCGTGTTTGTCGGTCTTGTGCAATGTGATCTGTTTGTTTTTGTATTTAGGATTTTTGAATGGTGATTTATTCTGAAATTAGAGCATCATGTGTTGCTCAGTTGTAGGCTTTTAGCATCCGCCCTTCGTAATGGAGCGAAATCCCTTTTTAATAATGTAAAATGCATAAAATTACGCATCTAAAATCTTCATTTTCCCTTCAAATTGCACGTTAACATACATTTTCAACTCGACCAAATTTGGTAGGTGCAATCTTTTACAAAACGAGAAGGAAATTATCAATTGGTTTTAGGTCCAAGGAAAAAGTTAGAGAAAATTTTAGTCTCAAAATAAAAAGTTCGGTTTTTTAGGTTGAGCGAAGCTATCATTTTTAATTTACACTAAAAAGTGTCATTCAGACTAAAAGCAAACTTGTTGTACTTGACATTAAATTTCTTTTAACTTCTTCCTTGTGTCTGTTTACCTGTTATCAATTTACATCCTACAGAGACTTTGATTGTGCGTAGATATGCTCAATAACACCATTTATTTAACATTATTTTGTAGTAGGCACAAGTTTCTATTTAAATATTTGGTTATTTCTTTTTGCGGTCACATGAACCAAATATTTAAATATAAAATTGTAGTTGATATTGATCCTAACTCATATACATACACATAGCATTTAAAAAATAAGATGTCATGCGTTTTACTGAAATATATAATAAAGCTAAAAATTGTAAATCATGCAACGCTGGTAAAATTTACAAAATTTATATTTCAAAAAAATACCAAAATGTCAAAAGATGTTACTTTTGAAAACACATAAGAAAAGCAAAGTCCAAATATATGTGATTGCATAATCACCAAAGACAAAAATCACAAAAAAGTCATATTTTAAAAAATGCAGGTGTTATGCAACAACGGAAATATGCATTAGAAAAAACAAATTGCAAAATATCCGTAACCGCTAAATTAGTTGCTAAAAATGTTACAAATATTTTTTTGAAACTTGGTTCAATTCATACAATGATATGTAATTAGCAATGATCGAATTCTCAATCTTACATGTGACCACAACATGTTCTAACTAACTATAGTACCCTTGTCGGCAACATGTTACAAATATTTTACATTCAAAATAAATGAAATTTCTTAGATTTTTTTTATTGTAACTAACAATCACATACTATACAGTGAAAAAAAAATGGTTTAGCATTAGAAGCGTATAAAAAAATTAGAAAAGGGAAATGCAAGGCTCTTTGTGACGATCCGTCTTTCATTCCACAGAAAGACGCATCATCAATAAAAAAGAAAGAGTTAGAAATAGAATAGATAGAAGAAAGAGCTAAACAATATCAGAATCTCACAGCGGAAACGGAACAAAATATAATATATCACATAAACATTTCATAGCCATTACATTAGAGTTACACAGATTTCAACAACATCATCACATTAGACAGTTATAAAGACCTGTCTATCCATTACATCCAAAATACAACAGTCAAAGGTACTACACAGCGGAAATAGATAGGTATAACTACGTCAGACTTCGGCTCCAAGCTTCCAAAATTCGTCAAGCCAAACCTGATCACTTGGCTACTCATAAAAATTTGAGTACCCAAGAATTTAAGAAAACAGAAATAAACTCCAGATCAGACATGGGTCTGGTGTGAGTAAACGATTAAGCTATTTAACTTGAAAAACCTTTGAAATAAATGGTATCTCGTAAGACTCTCCGCCAATAAATACGGACAAGTTTTTCCCTTACGACAACCAAAACATTTGATAGGAAATCTGGTTATATTATAATAGGGTCTAGAGTTTTCAAATAAATATTAACATAGCCGAAATTGTTACATTCATTAAATTCCAGCATACTAGCCACAAAGTGGGTTATACAATCAAGTCCGAGGGCACTTATTGGAAGTTCGATTCCATACAATGGCAGGGCTACTGGGGTACCGTCCATCACAATACGTGGCCTAGATCAACGTACCGAGGATCACTCCCAATCCCCTGCAACACAAAGCTGGAACCATCCCTTACTCGACAGTCCCAAATAAGACAACCCCACGGTTGTAGCTAGCAACCGCCCACACAGGCGAATAAAAAGAGACTCTAGACAGGGGAAAATCTTATCCTACTTGGGTGCTACCCACTTAGCCTTGCTGCACCTTCCATGTTTTAGCCATTTCTGATTGATGAGGCTTGTGGCTACGATTACCTTTAAAAGAACACATCTTGGAATGCTTATCGTCATCCATTGACGATGGTCTGATAGTATTCATCCATACAAGTTCGTTCCGGGTTCGAACGATACCGAAGGCATTATCTCGTTACACTCATTTTGGAATCACCATCAGAGTTAACGACAACAACCCTTGCACTCTGAAACCACATCTCGATCTTCACTTTGAGATTTCATGATCTATCGTTTAACTTGGATCGGTGTGGTTTTCGGATAATCAAATTTGATATCCGATCCCGGTCTCATCGAAATCCAAACGTTTCTTAAAGGTCAAGTTCTTTAGGTTTAAACAATTTAATTCAATTCAATACTTGAATTCACATAGCATTTATCACAGATAAATATCACACATTTATCATCAACTATATCCAATATCACATCATAGAATATCATTGATTATCATTCGATATATATTAATCGATCTAGACATTCAACACAATCAATCATCCACAAACAGGAATTATTAATCCACATTATATTTAATTTAATTAATTATTAATCCATATTATAATATATTTAATTAACTTAAAATAAATTAATTACTTAAGAATCAATCATCTAATCTTGCTTAATCAATCATTAATTAATTAAAAACCATTTAATTAATTAATCACTCCTTGATTACTTTATCAATCAATTAATTAATCTCTAATTTCAAATTAATTATCCTTTAACTATTAATTAATAAATCTTAATTATTAATTAACAAAATTTAATTACAAATTAATTAATACTTAATTACCAGTTAATCAATCCTTAATTAACAGTTAACCAATCCTTAATTAATCTTTAATTTGAGATTAATTATCCTTTAATTATAAATAAATAAAACCTAATTATTAATTAATGAAACTTAATTACAAATTAAACCTTCTTAATTACCAGTTAATTAAACAATCCTTAATTAATAGTTAATTAAGCCTTAATAACTTAATTAATTAATCTATAATTACTTAATTAATCCATCTTAATTATCAACTAATTAATCTCTAATTAATTAATCATGCCCTTAATTATAAATTAATTAACCTCCAATTAATTAACTTATGACCCTTACATTATTAATTTATAAACCCTTAATTATTCATTAATTATACTTAAATTACTTCATTAATGTAAGTAAATCTCAACTTATTAAAACCCTAATTAACCTAAGATAAAACATTATCTTTATTAATGGCTTAATTATCATTAACACCTTAAAACATTTAACTTAAAAAATTATCTTCCTTAATTAAATCTTTTTAATTTGAGATTTAAAATAAGTTAAAAATTAACTTAACAAATTCAAGTCAAATACTTTACATAATTTTCTCAAGTCAATTACTTAAAAACATTTATTTTTATAAAGAATATATTTTAAAAACAAGATTCATTTGAAGTTTAAAACTTATTTTATTTAAATTTAAAAACTTGTTTTTATAAAAACCTGAAAACTTTTAAAACTGTTTTAAAATTTCTGCTTCGGGTCGAACCCGAATATCACTCGAGCCAAGCCCTGAGTTTCCTTCTGCTTCTTAAAAAAAACTTAGTTTTAAAAATTTGAAGTTAAAACATGGAACACGTATGCATTCACGAGCTACTCGAGTATAAACTCGAGTCACCTACCCTAACACCCAATCCTTCCTTCGAGACAATCCCCTACCCAAAACCACTAACACACTAAAACCACCGTGCACATGCACTGGCGTCAGAGCCGCCTCCAACCTCCGATGAACCCTCCGACACATCGACCTTCGATGCTGCAACCAAATCCGATCACAATCACAAGCCCTCAATCGAAATCGAGGTTCACAGTTGAACCAGGAACCAAACCCATGCCAGAAAAACTCCTCGTCCAAACTATTCCGACCACCAGAGGTCGGGCAACCTCGTCCCAAGCTTCACCAGACTTCCACGCTACAAATGCCCAAGGTCCATTGCACTCCGATCAACCAAAGATGATGCCATGATCCCGTTTACTCGACTCGGCCCATTTAGGATTTAAAACCTAAATCATCCCCGCGACGTCGCCTCGACGATCTAGAACTCCGCCAAACATTTTTGCCGAAGCCACCTGACATCCTCCTACCTCCAGCCAAGTTACTGACCACCCCAAGCATTTTGATCACCAGAAAAATCCCAAAAACCACTTTTTGGTCATCAATGAATTGCACTCTCGATGCTATACTAAAAATTGTGATTTTCTTCTTAAAAATCATATTTTCCAAGATCTATTCAAGTTATATACTTGAATCGGCAATTTAAGATGTTTGGTTTTTAACATGTTTTAAAAATCTGTTGTATTTTCTTGATTCCAGAGGCTTTTCAAACTTATTATACTTGAACTTATTTTTAAAACCTAGATGTTGTTTAAACTAAACTATTTTGTTTGAAATCCAAAACTTAACAGTGAATGGATAAAAAGATTTGGAATTTTTGATCGAAACTATAAGCTTTGAAGTAAGAACAGAGGTGTTTACAGACAACTGACATGCACACTTCATATATACACAGAGGCTTTACTTATATACATACATACAGAGCAATCATCATCACAGAAATTTCACAAGCAAAAATCATTTATCTATTTAATCTTTTAATTAAATGTTTACTCACCTTTTAAAAAGGCAGAGAGCTTGAAAAACTGGATTTGAAAACTTGAATACTTTTGTTGTTTTGATCCTTGAAAACTTTGAATTGCTTTGATTTCTTTAAAACTGAAATGCTTTGTTAAACTGGAAACTTGGTTAGTTGATTCAGATTGAATAAAGTTGAGTTTGCTTTAATCTGAGAAGATTGCTTGATGATCTCTGCTTTCAAAACTGAATTGAAGTGGCTTGATAAATTTTCTAGTTTGAGTTGAAATGTTTACAGGCTTTGATATGAGTTTTGATAATTGGTTACAGGCTTTTGAGTTATGATTTTTTTTGTGGATTTCTGGTTTAAAAGATAGTGTTATAGGTTGAGTTTTCTTGCTTTGAAAATTTGAAGATAAGAAAAGAATTGAAAAGAAAAGATATGTGTTAATATAAGCTTAATTGTGATATTAAAATAAAAGAAAATAAAAACAAATTGTAGCACTTGCCCAATTTGTTAACATTTGTCAAATTTCATTTGCAATTATCTTACACGTGTTAATAAAAAGATAAATAATCTAACACTTGTAATAATGCATGTTTAATAAAATTTTAAAATGATTTAAAAGCTTTTATATTCGTTTTCCTATTAGTAAGTTCATTTCTTAATTTATAAATGTTTTTCTTAATTTCAGATAAATAAAATCCTTTAAAGAAAATAGAATAAAAACCAATTATTTTCTAAATAAAATCATATAAAATATATTTAATCCATTTTTAAATGTTAATATAAAACTTTTGTATTTATTTTACTATTAAATAAATACTTCCTTAATTTATAAATTACTTTTAAGGAAAAATAATATAAAACAAATAATATTTTAAAAAACCTTATTCATATATTTTTATATCCAAAATATTTTTAAATTAATTATCCTTCTAAAATTCAAATTCAAATCCAAATTCATTTAAAAAATCCAATTTAAAATCAACTTAAACATATATATATATATATATATATATATGTATATATATATAAACAAAACACATTATTACTTGAAAATAATAATTTTACTTTAAAAGCTATTTATAAAACAACACAAATTAAATTTGTAAATAATTATTCTATTTAAAATCTATTTATTTCTTTATATAAAGACAACATATTATTATTTTATTGTTTGAAAATAACAATTTTACCAATTTTAAATAATTAAATCAAGGAGATTATCACATAAATTGTTAAAATTCCGGGATATCACATTCCTCCCCCTAAAAAGAATTTCGTCCTCGAAATTTAAAACAAAAGATAATCCAAAACTTTTATTTCATTTTAACAATCCAAGCATACATATCAGCCATATACTAACAACCAAACAAACAATTAATTCAAAAAACATCACTAGCTATCCGGACACAAATCTGGGTAAGCCTTCCTAAAACTATCCAGAGTTTCCCAAGACAAACTCTGGAATCCTCACTCTATGGAACCTTAACTAGCTATACCAATATGATCTAGAGTTTCCTCTTACTCCGATCTATAAATCTGAACCAGATATCAGATCACAATTAAAACAAGCTCAACTATCAGATCCTTCTGAACTGTAGATCCTAACTAAGATGGATCACACACGTACTCTCTCAGAGATACGTGAAATACAATGTGAATGCCAGTCATCCGAACTGGCAATTCAATCATGTAGGCCACAATACCAATCCTCTCGAGCACTCGGAACGAACCAATATACCTTGGGCAAGTTTTCACGTCTCCTAAATCTTATTGCTTTTTTAATCGGGGAATCTTTGACAAAGACTAAATCTCCAATCTCGAATTCCAATTGTCTTTGTCTCTTGTCCGCATATTTCTTCTAGCGATCCTACGCTGTTCTCAAATCTCTTGATAAGCTCCACCTCCGTAGATGCCTCACGAATCAAATCTGGACCAAGAACAAGACGATCTTCTGACTCTACCCAACAGGATGGAAATCTATAAGGTCTTCCATAAAAAGCTTCATAGGGTGCCATCTAGATACTCGCCCGAACCATTATTATACGAGAATTCCACTAAATGCAGATGGTCCCCCCAAGATCCACAAAAATCCTAAACACAAGCCTCACATATCCTCAAGAATTCTATTCAGCCTTTCCATCGGACTGGGGATGATAGGCTGTACTCAACTCAATCTCGAACCCAAAGCTGATAGAAAAGCCTCCCAAAACTTGCTAGAGAAGATAGGATCATGGTTGCCAACAATGCTGAATGGAACACCATGCAGTCAAACAATCTCCTTTAAGAAAAACTCAACCAAAGATGCTGCAGAACGGGTTGCCTTAACCTGAATAAAATGGGCGCTCTTAGTTAGCCGGTGTACAATTACCCATATTCCTTCATTTCCCTTTTTGGTCCCTGGGCAAACCATCAACGAAATCCATAGAAATCACTTCCCACTTCCATGTCGAAACTTCCAAAGGCTACAACAAACCTACGGTCTTCTACTGATCACCTCTAACCTGCAAGCAGATTGCACATCCATTGACGAAAGAAGCTACATCCTTCTTCATGCTCAGCCACTAGAAGACTCTCCTCATATCCTTATACACCTTTTGAAATCCCTGGGTGGATACCCAACTTAGAGCGATGACTCTCTGACAGAACTTCTTGCCTCAAATCCTTGGAATTCGAGACACAAATCCTTCCGTTGATCTCAATGTTCCTTGGCCATCAATCTCCAAACTAGAACACTGACCATTCTTGACTCAATCCATCCACCTTTGGCACACACAAACGTCCGTGTAGACCTCAACTTCCTCTTACCATCGGGAATAGCTAGAATAGGCGCATTGGTCAGCCTTGCCTTCAAATCAAAGAAAATCGCTTCACACTTGGGGTCCACTTAAGCTTTGCTCCTTTTCGAGTCAACTTGGTTAAGTGTGAAGAAATCTTAGAATAATCCTTGATAAACTTCCTGTAGAACCCTGCCAAACCCAGAAAATTTCGGACCACTGACTTCCAAAAATGGCACTTCGAAAACTTATCCTTTAGAACATGCCTCCTCAAAGTCTCTAACACTATCCCCAAATGCCGCTTGCTCCTCTTCAGACTTGGAGTAGACAAGAATATCATCGATGAACATGAGACAAACTTATTCAACACATCCCCAAAAAACTCGTTTCATCAAATCCATACAGAAACTCAAAGACCCATTCGACTTGGTCAAAAAGGCAACGACAGAACCTCAACTGGAAAAACTAGACCGGATCAAACCTTTCTCTAAGAAATCTTGGGTCTGCTTCACCAACTTTTCTCTCTCTCCTTCGGCTCCATCCTCAACAGGTACTGCTACCGGAACTAAGTCAATCCAAAACTCTATCTCTCGATAAGAGGGAAAACCTTAAACTTCCTTGAAAACTTTTGGAAAATCTCTGACCACTTCGATGAACTCTACTCCTTCTGGAGATGCTTCGATCCCATGCAAAAGATTGCTCAAATGAACTCCAGAATTATCGCAAGTCACTTTTGTGATTCTTCCTAACTCATTCTCCAAAGACATAATCCTTTCTTCACAAACCATACAGCCTTATGCTTATCCAACCAATCCATACCCTGGATAAGATCAAACCCTTTGAAATCCAATACAAATGGGTCGCCAGAAAAGCTGTGGAGGAGATAAGAAAATATTAAGTCTCTATAGATCTTATCTAAATTGGTTATCCCGCCTATAAGATTAGATACAAAGATAGGACGGTCAACCAAACAAAGAAAGATGAAACTTCTCTAGAACTCATGTTGGAAACCCGAACATGTAACCCAACAAATTTAGATAAGTATACAGTTATATAAAAATTACAAATACGCGCTCTCAAGATAGACACTACTCCAGAGTCTGGGTATTATCTCAACCTCGCTCTGATACCAAACTGTGACGACCCGCCTTTCATTCCATAGAAAGACGCATCATCAATAAGAAAGAAAGAGGTAAAAATAGAATAGATAGAAGAAAGAACTAAACAATATCAGAATCTCACAGCGGAAACGGAACAAAATATAATATATCACATAAATATTACATAGTCATTACATCAGAGTTACACAGATTTCAACAACATCGTCACATTAGAGAGTTATGAAGTCCTCTCTATCCATTACATCCAAAATACAACAGTCAAAGGCACTACACAGCGGAAATAGATAGATATTGCTACGTCTAGACTCCGGCTCCAAGTTTTCAAAATTCGTCAAGCCAAACCTCATCACTTAGCTACTCATAAAAATTTGAGTACCCAAGAGTTTAAGAAAACATAAATAAACTCCGGGTCAGACATGGGTCTGGTGTGAGTAAATCGTTAACCTGTTTAACTTGAAAAACCTTTGAAAGAGAGGGTATCTCGTAAGTCTCGTAAGACTCTCCGCCAATAAATACGGATAAGTCTTTCCCTTACGATAACCAAAACATTTGATAGGAAATATGGTTATATTATAATAGGGTCTAGGGTTTTCAAACAAATATTAACATAGCCGAAATTGTTACATTCATTAAATTCCAGCATACTAGCCATAAAGTGGGTTATACAATCAAGTCCGAGGGCACTTATTGGAAGTTGGATTCCATACAATGGCAGGGCTACTGGGGTACCGCCCATCACAGTATATGGCCTAGATCAATGTACCGAGGATCACTCCCAATCCCCTGCAACACAAAGCCGGAACCATCCCTTACTGGATAGTCCCGAATAAGACAACCCCGCGGTTGTAACTAGCAACCGCCCACACAGCCGAATAAAAAGGGACTCTAGACAGGAGAAAATCTTATCCTACTTGGGTGCTACCCACTTAGCCTTGCTGCACCTCCCATGTTTTAGCCATTCCCGGTTGATGAGGCTTGAGGCTACGATTACCTTTAAAAGAACACATTTTGGAATGCTCATCGTCCTCCATTGACTATGGTTTGATAGCATTCATCCATACAAGTTCGTTCCGGGTTCGAACGAAACCGAAGGCATTATCTCGTTACACTCATTTTGGAATCACCATCAGAGTTAATGACAATAACCCTTGCACTCTGAAACTCCACTCGATCTTCACTTTGAGATTCCACGACCTATCGTTTAACTTGGATCGATGTGGTTTTCGGATAATCAAATTTGATATCCGATCCCAGTCTCATCGAAATCCAAACGTTTCTTAAAGGTCAAGCTGTTTAAGGTTTAAACAATTTAATTCAATTCAATACTTGAATTCACATAGCATTCATCATAGATAAATATCACACATTTATCATCAACTATATCCAATATCACATCACAGAATATCATTGATTATCACAAATTATCATTCAATAGATATCAATCAATCCAGACATTCAACACAATCAATCATCCACAAATAGGAATTATTAATCCATATTATAATTAATTTAATTAACTTAAATTAAATTATTACTTAAGAAGTAATCACCTAATCCTGCTTAATCAATCATTAATTAATTACAAACCATTTAATTAATTAATCACTCCTTGATTACTTTATCAATCAATTAATTAATCTCTAATTTCAGATTAATTATCCTTTAACTATTAATTAATAAACCTTAATTATTAATCAACAAAATTTAATTACAAATTAATTAATCCTTAATTACCCGCTAATCAATCCTTAATTAGCAGTTAACTAATCATTAATTAATCTTTAATCTGAGTTTAATTATCCTTTAATTATAAATAAATAAAACCTAATTATTAATTAACAAAACTTAATTACAAATTAAATACTTCTTGAGTACCAGTTAATAAAAAAAATCCTTAATTAACCTTTAATTACTTAACTAATTAATCTCTAATTACATAATTAATCAATCTTAATTATCAACTAATTAATCTCTAATTAATTAATCATGCCCATAATTACAAATTAATTGACGTCCAATTAATTAACTTATGACCCTTAAATTATTAATTTATAAATCCTTAATTATTCATTAATTTAATTAATTATACTTAAATTATTTCATTAACTTGATTAAATCTCAACTTATTAAAACCTTACTTAATCTAAGATAAAACATTATCTTTATTAATGGCTTAATTATCATTAACACCTTAAAACATTTAACTTAAAAAATTATCTTCCTTAATTAAATATTTTTAATTTGAGATTTAAAATAAGTTAAAAATTAACTTAACAAATTCAAGTTAAACACTTTACATAATTTTCTCAAATCAATTACTTAAAAACGTTTAATTTTATAAAGAATAGATTTTAAAAACAAGATTCATTTGAAATTTAAAACTTACTTTATTTAAATTTAAAAAATTGTTTTTATAAAAACCTGAAAACATTTTAAACTATTTTAAAATTTCTGCTTTGGGTCGAACCCGAATATCACTCGGGCCAAGCCCCGAGTTTCCTTTTGCTTCTTAAAAAAAACTTAGTTTTGAAAATTTGAAGTTAAAATCTGGAACTCGTATGCACTCACGAATTACTCGATTATAAACTTGAGTCACCTACCCCAACACCCGATCCTTCCTTCGAGACAATCCCCTACCCAAAATCATTGACACGCTAAAACAACCGTGCACATGCACCGACGTCAGAGCCACCTCCGACCTTCGTTGAACCCTATGGCACATCGACCATCAATGCCGCAACCAAATCCGATCACCAAATCACAATCACAAGCCCTCGATCGAAATCGAGGTTCACAATTGAACCAGGAACCAAACCCATGCCATAAAAACTCCTTGTCCAAACTATTTCAACCACCAGAGGTCGGGCAACCTCGTCCCAATCTTCGCCAGACTTCCACGCTACAAATGCCCAAGATCCGATGCACTCCGATCAACCAAAGAGGATCCCGTTTAGCTGACTCGACCCATTTAGGGTTTAAAACCTAAATCATCCTCACGATGTCACCTCGACGATCTGGAACTCCACCAAACATTTTTTTCGAAGCCACCTGACATCCTCCTACCTCCAGCCAAGTTACTGACCACCCCAAGCATTTTGATCACCAGAAAAATCCCAAAAACCACTTTTTGGTCATCGATGAATTGCACTCTCGATGCTATACTAAAAATTGTGATTTTCTTTTTAAAAATCATATTTTCCAAGATTGATTCAAGTTATGTACTTGAATCAGCAATTTAAGATGTTTGGTTTTTAACATGTTTTAAAAATCTACTGTATTTTCTTGATTCCAGAGGCTTTTCAAACTTATTATACATGAACTTATTTTTAAAACCTAGATGTTGTTCAAACTAAACTATTTTGTTTGAAATCCCAAACTTAACAGTGAACGGATAAAAAGATTTGGAATTTTTGATCAAAACTATAAGCTTTGAAGTAAGAACAGAGGTGTTTATAGACAACTGCCATGCACACTTCATATATACAAAGAGGCTTTACTTATATACATACATACAAAGCAATCATCATCACAGAAATTTCACGAGCAAAAATCGTTTATCTATTTAAGCTTTTTAATTAAATGTTTACTCACCTTTTTAAAAAGATAGAGAGCTTGAAAACTGGATTTGAAAACTTGAATACTTTTGTTGTTTTGATCCCTGAAAACTTTGAATTACTTTGATTTCTTTAAACTGAAATGCTTTGTTGAACTGGAAACTTGCTTAGTTGATTCAGATTGAATAAAGTTGAGTTTTCTTTAATCTGAGAAGATTGCTTGATGATCTCTGCTTTCAAAACTGAATTGAAGTGGCTTGATAAATTTTCTAGTTTGAGTTGAAATGTTTACAGGCTTTGATCTGAGTTTTGATAATTGGTTATAGGCTTTTGAGTTATGATTTTTCTTGTGGATTTTTGGTTTGAAAGATAGTGTTACAAAGAAGATATGTGTTAATATAAGCTTAATTGTGATTTATTAAAATAAAAGAGAATAAAAACAAATTGTGACACTTGCCCAATTTGTTAACATTTGTCAAATTTCATTTGCAATTATCTTACACATGTTTAAAAAAAAAAAATCTAACACTTGTAATAATGCATGTTTAATAAATTTTTAAAATGATTTAAAAGCTTTTATATTGGTTTTCCTATTAGTAAGTTCATTTCTTAATTTATAAATGCTTTTCTTAATTTTAGATAAATAAAATCCTTTAAAGAAAATAGAATAAAAACCAATTATATTATAAATAAAATCATATAAAATATATTTAATCCATTTTTAAATGTTAATATAAAACTTTTTTATTTATTTTACTATTAAATAAATACTTCCTTAATTTATAAATTTCTTTTAAGGAAAAATAATATAAAACAAATTATATTTTAAAAATACCTTATTCATATATTTTTATATCCAAAATATTTTTAAAGTAATTATCCTTTTAATATTCAAATTTAAATCCAAATTCAAACTCAAATTCAACTAAAAAAATCCAATTTAAAATCAACTTAAACATACATACATACATACATACATACATACATACATACATACATACATATATATATTTAAACAAAACACATTATTACTTGAAAATAATAATTTAATTTTAAAAGGAAATAATCCATATCTACTCCATATTTAAAAGTCTAGTTTGGACAAAATCATCTAAATTTGTAATTTCTCAATGGCGAACTCTTTAATGGCGAACTCCGTTTTGCTCTTGCCTTTCTCGGCTAGATCTCCGTAGCCTCCTTCCTTTAGTCCCGCGTCTTTCCATTCCATCCACTTTCCCCCGTATCGACCATGCCTAGTTCTCCCCATCTTCCGGCCCTCCCCGTTGCTCTTTCCTCTACGCCTTCTTCTACTAGATCTGGTAGGATTTTCAAGATTCCCCTGGCTACGTCCTCGTGTTCTCCGCCCATGCTTTCTGTCACTGAGTTTCCTCCACTACCATTTGTCCAGAATTCTGTCCAAGCTGTTGACGTGAGCTATAGCGCGTGCCCTGAGTTGTTGTCTACTTCGGTAGGTGATGTTTTATTATCTGATAGTGGACCTGCTACCTTGCTTGAGAATGTTGTTATCCCTGGTGCAATTAGTGTGGATATTGATGTGGCTGGAAGTGAGGTTCGATCTGCTGCTGTTGATTTTTCGAGTTTTGATCAATGTACATCAGGTGTTTGTCTAAATGCTCATGAGAATGTAGTTTCCACTGTGTTGGGTTCTGGTGACCTTTTGCTTGCAGCCTCCACTGCTGGTCCTAATCCTTTGTGTGACGCCTCAGTTGGCGTTCCCGTTGTTGAGCAGTTTCCTCCTCTTGCTCCTTCCTCGGTTTGTCCCAAATCTTGGTCTTCGCTTTTTACAACTCTGCCCCGTAATGCGGGTGTCTATGAACCAGTTGAATTTGATATCGTTGAGGTAGATGGAGTGATGATCCCCTCCCCCTAATGTTATGCAAGACGGATTGGACTATTGGTCAGATTATTTGGTTGGTTTCTTTTTGGACCCTTTTCAGTGCATTCATGATGTGACTTCTATTCTGCGTAGGGCTTGGCGGCTGCGCGGTGATCTACATGTTAAGCTTGTTGACTCTATGTATTTCCTATTGTTTTCCTCCTCTTTGGATCGCAGTCATGTACTTGAGGCCGAGCCTTCTTTTTTTGATGGGAAACCACTTATTATTACTCCTTGGTCTCCAACGGTTGCCAGTGCCCGTGAACAAGTCCTTTCTATCCCAGTTTGGGTTTATTTTTCTCAGATACCTTCTGCTCTACAGCCGCTGCTTGGTTTGAATTGGCTTGCTTGCAATGTTGGAAAATTGAGAGGTTTTGATGCTAACACAGTCGCGCGTGAAAAACTGGTGTACGCTAAAGCTCTGATAGAGATTACCCCCTCTAAGCCTCTCCCTTCCTCCATTCCTGTCCAGCTTGCTGTTGGCCATATGGTGGAAGTCCGTGTACGTTATGGGTGGGTCCCGGACATTTGTTACTCTTGTCACTCCTTTGGCCACTTAGTCTCTGCCAGCACGCATTCTGTTGTTTCCGCTGTTGCGACTAAGATCCCTCTGCCACGGCCTCCGCTCAGGAAATGGGTTCCCAAAGTCTCTCAGGTTGCTCCTCCACCTGAAGCTCCTATTTCTATTCCTGGTCCGCCGTCTGATTTTGCTCTGCCGGCTTCCCCTACTGCATCCACTGTCCCTACTGTTGATTCTGCTGATTCCATTGCTGTTCAGTATCTTGCTTCGCCTCAGCTGCCAGTTCTTTGGGTTGAGTCTGAGAGATGTTGTGTTGATCGCCGTTCTGATTTGCGTTTCAACCCCGTGGATGATTCCTATTTTAGATATGTATCCGCTGATCTTATGGACCTATGATGCCTTTATTATAGACCTTCTGGTGATTCCTTGGTTCTTGACTTGGATGGACCGTATGCCGAATTAAATTCTGTCATGCTTGCTGATACTTCCTGGGATCGATCTTTTATTTACACTTCTGATGTTGTGATTTATGATCCTTGTATTGCACTCCTATTTCGCCCCTTTATTGGTCTTCTTGGGGACGGCTCCTTGGTCTCTTCCCTGGTGGAAGATGTTGTTGGTGTTTCTTCCTTTTTGGAGGAGTCCTAGTTTTCGTTAGTTATTTTGTAGCTGTGACATTCTGTCACACTCCTGTGCTGTAATTTTTCTTCTTTCATAGTAGTTCAGGTGTCTCTACCTTACTCCTGTATTTTATGTTTTTATTACATTCGTAATAAAAAGTGGACGGTCCACTATAAAACCGGCTGGCTTTGCCAAAAAAAAATTAATTTTAAAATATATTTATAAAACAACATAAATTAAATTTGTAAATAATTATTCTATTTAAAATCTATTTATATCTATATATAAAAACAAAAAATTATTATTTTATTGTTTAAAAATAATAATTTTACCAATTTTAAATAATTAAATCAAGGAGATTATCACATTTTAAATTGTTTAAAATTCCAAGATATCACACTCTTGCAATTTCCAATTTTTAAAGCTATAAAGACAAGATGAAACTCTTTAGATATATGTGTGAACTCTACTTTTAAACTATTTTATTCCGTACTTTCTTCGTCTAGAAACATCGATTTTTCTACGCTTTAAAGAGAAAATGGAGTTCGTTGGGGTATGGAAAAAGAGTTGTTGCAATGTGCTTTTTTAATATACTCTAGGAATTGCGATGTACTTTTATTATTATGGAGGGCTTATGGTATAGAATTTTCAAAAAGTGGAGCCTAGATTTTTTTCTTCTTCTTGTCTATATAATATGTTGTCATATATAAGAGCAATATCAACGAAAAATGGTTCACCTCCAATAAAATAATAATAACAGTACTAAATTGTGTACCGCAACACCAAATAGATACCTAATGCATTTTATTTTTGGAAAAATAAAATGAATCACCTAACTTTAATAAATTCGAGTATCTATTGTATTTCTTTCTTCACCACCGCAGGACCTAGTTTAATGCGGGTACACTCAATATCTTATCGCTATATGTACAGTATTTTACTTGGTTTAAAGAAAATTGGCATTTACGTATTAGTAATGTTGTATATGAGATCATGTCTTGTATATTATTTTAAACACTACCATGTCATCTGAGATGCATTATATTTATTATATCCTGGTATCAAAATCGGGATAGGCTTTATATTTACTTCTGTTTATATATTATTCCATCTTAGGAAAACCATGTACCATTTCTTTGTACCGATACTGAGTACGAGATTGGTAGATGATCATTATTATATCGTGTTCAACGTTAGCCCAAAGAAATGCATACGTCAAATTGCTTATCTAATGTCCCATTCTCTGTGCTTTTGGATAGTTTATACTCTTTGATGATATGTGCATAGAGGCTAGGAGTCAAATTTTCTGGAATTCTCAAACTGGTCGCCAGAGTTCGTTTGTTGTCCTAAAGAGGTCAACAAACCTACATTTGAGGGTCTATGCTACTAGGGACAAACCACCTATTGATAGTGGCCTGATAATTTTCTTTTGCAATAATAGAAGTATGTAGTTCTTTACAAATGTATGTCAGATAGAGCTGATGTTTTTAGGATGCAATATTAACCCACTAAAATTTTAAAAAGTTCCAAACATATACGATGAATATACTATTTTCATCTTTATTGTCCATGCCACTGGCTATATAATTACAAGTGCTTCTGATCATACTCATTGATCCACTTAAACACGTATTCAACAAAATGTTATTAATCATGACTATATGAAGAATAAGATATTGATATATTGATTAGACTGGTGTAAATAATGCTCTTCATAATGATGAATAGTGAATTCAAGATTTTAGTGCAAAGAGACTGTAACGATCTAGAATTTCGAATTCGTATTTAAATATCTGAATCATTTAAATATTTTAATCTTAGATGAATGTGATTAAATTAACTTTATAACATTGTTAACCACCTTTTGATTAATAACTAACGATGGTAAATTTGTTTTTGAAAATTATTTATAAAAATAAATAGTTCGAAAAAATATCGATAATGTGATCGAATATTGATAAACAACTTTTTACTCAATAGAATTTGTTCAAACTTGTTGTGCTTTCCTAATATATTAATATGTAATTAATTAGAAATTAAAAATATTTTGCTAGTTTAGGTTAACTAAAATGATGTGGGGGAACAAGACAAGAAAGATATTTTGGAAGGTGAGAAGAAGTTTTGGTTAAGTGATGTGGAAAGGAGAAGTGATGTGCACATGACAAGGGGGAGTGGGCTTTTGTTCATAATATTTTTGCCTAAGTTTTGTAGCAAAAAGCTTAATCCATACCTCTTTTCTCTTCTTCAATCTTCATTTTCCTGTGCAAATCAACTCTAGTCACTCTCAAAATTTAAATAAGGCCTTAGATCATCATAGAAACATGTAAAGTAACTCAAATGATGAAGAATTGAAGCACAAATTGAATTAAATTAAATATAACAAGGACGAAAATATTTTTTTCCAAATGTTTGAATTTGTTACGGAACTTATACCATTGTGTTCGTTGCGATTATTTGGATGATTTTCATACATAACATTTTGAAAATTGAGTTAGTATGAAGAAGTTACAGATGCTTTAAATTTTGAAAACGAAATTAATTAGATAAGAAAATATGGAAAGTAAACTATCCTAAAATAAACAACTCTATCGATCGGCACCCATATGCAGATCGGTCGACCAGTAGCGGTCGACCCCCCCATATACAACGGTCGACCGATCGTAGTTTCTGATTGCCAGTTTTGAGTGGCCAACGGCCCGATTTAATCTAACATTTGCACTTGATGATGAAGTAACCAATTAGCGTATATGATGAAACAAAATATTCTCCTCGGGTTGGTTAATGATCAGTATTATTTAATTCCTCTATTAATACACAACTAACCTAATTCTAATTCATTAGAAATCTATCGATATACCCAAAATATGTCAAATTCTTTCCTATTCAGACCTATGATCTTCAAAAATAAAGTAAAGTAAAGAGATTAAAAATAACGAATCAAGCGAGGAGCAAATGAACGGAGAGGAAGAATTTCTAAATAAGATTCAAAGGAAAGCTTGGATCTATGGTGGCTAGGTATATTTTTAATAAGATGATTTATATGTAGTAAATTTTGATATACTCTATCTGATTTAGGATGTTAGAAACTAAATTGAGAATTATATCGTCTAGATCTAATGTTGAATAACTATTAAATTGAGAAAAATAGTTAAATCGAAATTGATTGGGATTAAACTCCTTCCTCCAGCCCTTTTCGAACCTTTTCTAATATTATAATCTGTTAATATAAATGGTTAATATTGACGTTAATAATAACCCTAGACTTTGAGTATCCCCATAAATCTGAAAAGTTGAACTTGTATAAGAAATTTGGGAAATTGAAAATTTGGTCAACTATAATTGCTCCAACATTAATCCCTCTAACAGAAATTTTAACTAACGATTAATTGTTAACTAAATTACCAAATTTAATTAAAAATCAAAAATAAAAACCGTAACTACGTGACGATCGGTCGATTGCACAATTTAGAGCGGTGGACAGCAAGCGGTCGACTACTCTGGGAACAGGTGATCGACCAGTAGTAGTTCCAGAAGCGTAATTCGAATCTCAGTCTAAGGCCTAAGTTATAAATAAAAGGATTTATTTTAAACAAAGGTATTTAGTGAGTGTGTGTGTGTGTGTGTATAGTATGTGTGTATGTCAATGTTAGGAGTAGAGAAGCTAGTTCTTTATGAGGCGACACTAGGACGTTGCGGGATTGAGTAAATTCTATTTATCCAGGTCGATGTAATATCCCGGAATTTTTAACAATATCAATTTAATAATCTGTAGTTAAAATTAAATTGATATTGATATTCTAATAATAATTATTCAAATAAATTTAATAATTATCTTCAATAAATATTCAATTGGTTATTTTATCTTTTAAAAATAATAAATTGATTTCTATTTATATTATAAATATATGGTTTATATTTTAAATAGATTAGTATTGTTTTAATTTTAATAAGTAAAACATATTTTCTAGTTTTAATATTTGTAGTAATTTGGAAATTTTGTTTTATTTAATATTTAAGCTTTTCAAAGTTAAATAAACGATTTTGGTTTAAATATAATAAATGAACCATGTTTTAAAATTCTTATATATACATTATAACTTGGAAATTTTGATTTTAATTAGTATTGAGTTTTTGAAACTATTTCATAAATAAATATATGATTTTAAAATTAATAAAAATATATTTAAATATTTAAATTAAATTAGATTGAGTTTTAAATTTAGAATAAATTCAACAAAAAAGGTTTCATGGCTTGATAAAATGGATATTTTATTAATAAAAATATAATTTCTTGTATAATGATTTTAATTTAATAATAAGAGATTTATAAAAACAATATTAATATTGTATTGTCTTTATAAATAAGCTTTGAATAGGATTTGTAAATTTTTATTTCAAATTGAATTTATGTATATAACTTGATTTGGAATTATTTGATTTTGAATTTAGTTTGAATTTAAGTTCAAAAGTATAAATTTTAATTTGTTTAATTGTTTTAATTTTTAATATGTATAAGTTTCAATTTGTAAAACATTGTTTGTTTTTATTTCTTTTGTAAATTCATACACATGTTTAAATATAAATTAACATATTAACTTAGGATTACACACACATTAATTTGTAATTAGTACTAATCATTTTAAAGAAAACAAGTATTGCATTCTTTTAACAAGTGTAACATTCATGTAACATGTGTTCAAATTTAACATTAACTAATTGACAAGTGTTAAATTTGGTTTTAATTTTTCTTTTATTTCATTAAATCTGAAAATACATTAGTTTAGCTTGCATCTTCATTCATGCATATTCTTTTCATTTCTTTAATCAGAACAAAGATAAAAATTCACTTTCTTCATATACATACATTCTGTTCAAAAATCTGCATTTCCTCAAATTTCAGAAACCCTGCATATTCAACCATATTCAAAATCACAAACTCCTCATATCTAAGCTCTTCAAATACCTGTACAAATCCACAAATCTGCATATTCAACAATTTCAAAATCAAAGAAGTCTGCATCAACATCTGTTTACCAAAAATCTGCATTCTTGTTTCTGGAATCAACTGCATATCAATTCAACATAAATAAAAAAGGGATCAAGCCTGATTTGAAACATGAAAAAGCATATGCATGCATGTGAAGAATTAGCTACTGCATCTACTATCTGCATGTAAGAATTGTAGTCATGGATCATGGCAACTCAGATTTTAAACAAAAAAGGGTCAAGCCTGCACCATTTTCTGCAAATTTCAAGAAGAACAACAGGGGGTCTGCATTCAATAAAAGGTGAGTAACAATTAAATCTTAAACTATATTAGGTTGCTTGTTAAATGTTTGAGATATAAATATGTTGTGTGCTTATAAAGGTCTGATGTAATTATGATTGAATGTGCATGTTGATTTTGCTTTGCTGTGTTCCCAGATTCACCATCATATTTAAAAGAATTCCCTATAATTGATCTAACTTGAAGTAGTATCTGGACTTTAGAATAGATAAAAAAGGGGGTTTGCTTATCATAGATTAGTGTTCAAACTTATAAAGTAATGGGTTTATCTTCTTTAGCTAGGGTTTAAAAAAAAATTAGGTGTATTAAAATACAGGGTGTATCTCTGTAAACACAGGTAATACCATTATATGTTGATCTTGATTAAACCAATCATATAATTATTGAAATCCAGTTGCATAAACTAAAAGCATTTACTGGAAACTGATTTTTTTGAATCAAGTATTAGAATTTTAGAGTATAGTTTCATTAACAGTTTGTTCTTGGACAAAATATGAATTTGAGCAAATACTTGTAATCTGTGATTTGTGGAAACTCAAGATTCTTCTGAGTTATAGAGTAAGGATCTTAGATCCTTAGAAGAATTAAAGAAGTGGATATAAAATTGCTAGATTGGTTGCAGTTGGGAAATTTTTGTTTAAACCCTAGTTTTGAATAGGGGTTAAAGATTGAGTCAGTGTGAGGTGTAGGGGTGATCGAGTGTTCTGGTTCTTGGTGATTGTGTAGCTGATGTGTGGATTGTTTCATGGCCGGAGAGGTGGACTTTCAGGTGATCGGAGTGGCGAACAATCACCGTTGACAGGTTGGGTTAAAAACCTGAAAACATGTCCCAGGTTTGGGTTTTTAGAGTTGAATTTGGAATTCCTTGATTTTGTGTTCGATCTGATGGTTTCTGGGGCATTCATAGGTTTATGGAAGTTGATTGGATCATCTATGATGATCGGCAAAGGTGGTGGTCGCCGTGCATATGCACGGCGATGAAATTCTGGTGAACTATTATTTTGGGTTGGATGTTGCAGGGTAGGTCTGTGTTTTACTCGAAGCAAGTATATTAGAAACTCGAAGTAGGCAAGTTTTTGACTCGAAGTAAAATGGGGTTTTCTCGGGTTGACTGTAAATTTCCAGGTTTGAAACCTGTTTTTAAATCTGGATTTTAAAAAAACTTTTAAAATCTGGGTTTTTAGGATTTTAAAATATGTAGTTTTGTTTTAAGTGAGGTTTAAGTCTAAAATCAAATTCAAGTTTGCATTTCTGATTTGAATTCAAATTCCAGTTTTTAAATAAAATAAAAGTTTCAGAAATTTAACTTAATTAACTATTTGTTTTGGTAAAATAATTTAAACACTTTTAGTAATGAGATTTTAAAATAAGACTAGATTTGAAGTTTATTTAAAATCTGGAAATTCAAAAGTTAAATTTGAATTTCAGTTTTAAATTTTAAAGAAGGTTTAAATTGAAGTTTTAAATTAAATGAAAATTTAAGTTATTAAAATTTGAAATGAATTTAACTTTAAAAAAATTCCATAGCACTTGTTTGATTTGCAATATCAAAAAGTTCTAAATTATTTAAATTTTGATAAGTTTTAAATTGTTCTATTTTAAACTTGTATTTAAAATGAAAATTTAAAAGTAGTTCAAAAAAATGTACTTTGTTTCAATTAAATTGTTTTAACATAATTAAGTTATGTTTCATCTTGAAAATTAAAAATTAAGATTAATATTTCAGGATTAATTTAATTAACAAGGTAATTAAAATTAATTAATTAATTGATTGATTGTGGGATTAAAATTGATTAATGATTAATCAATCTATAATTAAGATCATTAATTAAATTATTAATTAATGATGAATATTATTAATTATGTAATTAAGTTTAAATCAAGGTTAATTAATTTAATAATTAATTTTAATTAATGAATAATTAAAGATAATTTAAAATTGTAATTAATTTAATTTAATTACATTATAAAATAATTAGAGAATGGTTAATGAAGGTCATTAACCAGGATTATTTAACAATTAATTAATATGGTTAATATTTTTATAATTAATTAGATTAATTAATTTAATAATAATCAATTATAAATGGTTTGAGAGTAATTACTTGATAAAGTAATTAGGAAATTAGTTACTTAATGCAATTAATTTAATTTAATGAGATTGTTTAATTTAATTAATTAAGTTTAATTAGTTTAAACATTTGGGTGTTATAAATAATTACTTTATGTGATTAATGATTTGGAAATTACTTAGTTAAGTAATTGTTTAATAATTACAGAATGTAATTAAGTGAAGATGTTAAGAATGAAGTAATTTGGATTTAAATTACTTAATAATTAATCAAGGGATTAATTAAATAATAAATTAAAGGATTATTAATTTGTTTAATATAAAGTAATTAAGTTAGTTAATTACTAAATGTAATTAATCTGGGATGACTAATAATTATGAGTTAATTACTTAAGGTAATTAATAAAAGAAGATCATTAATTATTATAATTAATGATGTAATAAAAGTTGATTAATTATGACTAATTGATCAATAATAGATAATTAAAGGTAATTAATTAATTAATTAAGAATTAATGTAATTAATTATGATTAATTAATTAATTGAAGTAATTAAAGGATAATTACTGTTTAGTTGAGAATAATTAATTTTGTGAAATTAATTAAGGATAATTACATGAATGTAATTAAGGGTAATTAATCATGGGTGATTAATTAAGGTGATTAATAAAGGATTAATAAATTGATTGTAATCAATTAAATGATTGGAAAAAAAGGTTTATATAGATTAAGTAATTAATTTAATTTATTTTAAATTAATTAAAGATGAAGTAATTAATTTAATTCATTTTAAATTAATTAGTAATAGAGATAGTTAATTTAATTCATTTTAAATTAATTATATGGTGATGAATAAATCATTGCTTATGGATGAATGGGTGAACTTGATTGTTTTGAATGGATGAGATCTCCGTAATGAGATAAATGATATTGTGTGGTATGGATGTTTGATTTGTATTGTGATGATAACATAGGTTATCTATTGTGATGGTGATATATGGTATATCTATTTGATATTGATGATGTGGATTACCTGTTATATGATAATGTTGATTGTTAGTTATGATTTATGAATTATCCATCTGTGTGTATATAAATACTGTATTGAATTGTTTTAAAACTTTACAACAACTTGGCCTTAAAAGACACGCTTTGGTTTTCGATGAGACCGGGATCGGGTTTCCATATTTGGATATCCGAAAACCACATCGATTCCAAATAACGTTAGGTCGTGTATCAAAATGGAGCTTTGTGAAGACTCAAGGTGTAAGGACCATACGTCAGTATAACTCTGTGGGTGATTCCATAATGAGTTGACGGAATTAGTTCTTATAGATTCGAGATGGTGATTCAGAGTGCAAGGGTTATCGTCGTTAACTCTGAGGGTGATTCCAAAATGAGTGTAACGAGATAATGCCTTCGGTTTCGTTCGAACCCGGAACGAACTTGTATGGATTGAATGCTTTCAGAACATCGTCAGGTGGACGATGAGCATTCTAAGTGATATGTTCTATAAAGGTAATCGTAGCCTCAAGCCTCATCAATGGGGAATGGCTAAAACAAGGGAGGTGCAGCAAGGCTTCGTGGGTCGCACCCACTGGAGAGCAAGATTTACCTATGTCTAGAAGTCCCTTTATATTCGGCTGTGTGGGTGGTTGCTAGCTACAACCACGGGGTTGTCTTGTTCGGAACTATTCAGTAAGGAACGGGTCCGGCTTTGTGTTGCAGGGGAGCAGGCGTACTCCTCGGTACGTTGATCTAGGCCACGTACTGTGACGGGCTGTACCCCAGTAGCCCTGCCATTGAATGGAATCCAAAATCCAATAAGTGCCAACGGTTTTGATTGTATTACCCACTTTTGTGGCTAGTAGCTGGAATTTAATGAATGTAACAATTTCGGCTATTTCTTATTTATTTGAAAACCCTAGACACTATTATAATATCATCGGATTTCCTATTAAATGTTTTGGTTAGCGTAAGGTAATTTTTTTTCCATGTTTATGTGTGGGAAGTCTTACGTGATACCTTACTTTTCAAAAGGTTTTAAAAAGTTAGGCAACTTTAACCTGTTACTCACACCAGACCCATGTCTGACCCGGAGTTTATTTTTGTTTTTCATAAACTCTTGGATACTCAAATTTTTACGAGTAGCCAAGGGAATTCAGGTTAGGATTCAGGTTAGCTTTGACGAATTATGGAGGAGCAATGGAGCAGGAGGCTTCTACGTGTAGATATATCTAGTATTCCGCTGTGTAGTTTTTCTCTGAGTTATTGTCTTTGAGTTGTATTGAGTTTTAATAACTAGACAGGCGTTTATAACCGTCTAGTATGTGTTGTATATCTGTGTAACTCGGATAATGGTTGTAAACTATGTAATATTTATGTTATTAAAATAATTTATTCGTTCCGCTGTTAGATTCTGAAGTGTTGTTTCTTTCTTCTCTTCTTTCTATTCTCTTTTCTATCCCTTTCTTTCTTAAAGATGACGCGATTTTCTGGTGGTAGAAAGTCGGGTCGTCTCAGTCGATATTCGACTAGGGGCAATTCTATCGCAAATAATACTCACCGAAGGTGCTATAGTGGATGCGCAACACTGGGTAATGCCTGATGAAGTGTGTGGACCCGACATAACGAGAGTTTTTGTTGGTGTTCTCAAATACTAACCGGATGTGATGTTGTGTTGTTATTGAATCCCGATACATGTAATAAGAGGCATTACGTTATTATTGAGAGGTGGACACAAATGCAAATGATGAGATACTTCGATGAGTCAACATTGCGAGCTCATCTTTGGAGTTACTTGTTATTTTATATTACTCCCCATGTAACTATCTATTTTATTTGGTACTTAGTATTTATCAGATCATGTGTAATATTTCTGTGTACTCTAGATTCAACTGTGTACTATTTTCTGAGATTGTGTTTTGAGATATTTTCTAAGGTGGTTATTTATTATACTTATATTTTGTTGCCTTCCACTATGAGATCTGAAAGTATAGAATGTCCTAGATCATATCTATACATCTTTAGTCTCTATTATGTATTAAAAACTCCAACAGCTCGTATTTCTTGGCACCAACACAAGTCTGAAAGTCACCTTAGACTTTGGATCTATGTGATGGGAGGTACGAGTTGTCACAAAAACCCTAAGCACTTTAGGGTCATGAGCACTTAGGCTGGTGAGGAGCATGGTCTTTGTTGTGAAGGCTAAAGTTGGAATATTTTTGCTTTTGGTGATGGTAGAAAGGATCCTTATGTTTGTAGAGGCTTTTGGTTGTGTTAGCTTCGTTATAGGGTGAGTTTACTCTCCATTTAATAGTATATAATGTGTTATATTTGTTGTGCTTGAAATATAAAGTTAATGAACTAATTACAGTTATAACGTTGGACCTTACTTGCTTTTAAAAGCAAATGACGACTATATATTGTATATCATCACTTTTATTGCCTTGTATAACATATAATGTGGCCTAGACATTATGTTTACATGTCTGATTTAGTTGTTTGTTTTATTGAAGCATGTTGAAAGTATTTGAAGCGAGAATAGTCTCTATAAGTGCACTTTGGTCACTTGTCGTTTTAACTTGCATAAAATGGTTATACGTGAATATATGTGGAAGAATATACTTTGGTTGTTATTTACACCTATAATAGTATATGGGACGAGGAGAAAATGGTTAGAAAATTTGAAGAAACGATAGAACAAAATTTGAAATTTTATAGCAAAAAGGTCGTTGTGGATGCACTTTGAAAGTGCCTTATGTTTGGCGATTTTTAAAGTTAATTTGAGAGACATCCTTAAAAGTTTCTTTGCTATTTGTAATAAGTACCTTTTTTTAATTTTTCTGCAAAAATATCAAATTTAGATCATTTCATAACCGATTGAACGAAGCTGAAAAGTTAGAAGCGAAGTAGTCGCTATAAATGCACTTTGAAAAATAGTTTGTTTCTAGGAAATTTTAATATGATTTTGATAGATATCCTTAGCAATTTCTTTACATGGTTTTTAACTACTCTAAGTATACTTTTTAACATAAAAAATTGGATCTTAAATCATTTATTTAAGTGGCGAAAAGTAGCCACAAGGTTCATGCTTTTTCTATATTGTTCTTTGCCCTGGATTATTAGCAGCACTTATACATGCTGCCTATGAGCTACGGCAGTAATTTTGGCCTTCAATTGGTGTACTATTGTTATAAGCAAGTTTCAAGATTTTATATGTGTTTAAATGATGTTTAAATTAATTGTTTTTAAGAGATCATTTTAGGAGTGTTTATTATCATTAATTAGAGTATTTAAAAGTTGTTCGAAATTTAAATATATTTATAAAGTAAAGGGTTTTAAAATATAAAACATGTTTTTTATTTATTTTTGTTAAATTATAAATTAGTTTTTTTTAAGAATATTTTATATGGATATTTAAAACCAATTTATAATCATTTTTTAATATATAAAAGTTTGGAAAAGTAAGTTAAGTAATTTATAAAAGGATGAACGTGGTTTGGTTATGACACTTAATTATAACGAATGGTTTTGGAAAGTTATTAAAAAGTACATTACCTTGTTAAATAAGTGTTGATTTTATTAGATGTTTGAAAAGAATATTTTAAAGATAATGTTAAGTATAAAATGGTTTTGGTTTTATAGTAACAATGTTTTAATAAAACTTTTTTTAACTCGGTTAATTATACTTTTGAAAATATGAAATCCTGTTTAAATTTTGTGAACATTCTTCTACCATTTGGGTTAAGAATATGAATACATTTCGAAGTATCAAAAGAGAAGAAATGAACAGTGAAAGAGTAGAAATGAATAGTGAAGCGGTAATATACATGTAAATATCTTTTGTAAAGGTATTATATACATATATACACACAGACACAAAAGTATTTACAAAGAAGTTTAAATTAATAAAGAAATAACTAAATAAAAAGAGGATTAGAAGTCGCTCATGTGGCTTAATTGTGCTTTGTGTGTTTACTTATTTAAGAAAAGTATTTAATTCTATACTTATCACTAAAAGCCGACAAAGTAGATTTATTCCGTTTGTGAGAGTTAAGAATGAGGTTCAGGTAGGGTTTAGAAGCAAACTGTGCTCTAACCTACCATTTTAATCTTGTCCGAGGGTTAGTATAAGTTAAAAAGTCATAAACATGATATGTATATGAGACTTGATTTCCATATGCGATCGTTTTCATTTTGACTTGGTAGTTGATTAGTCGACTATCGAAATTGAACTATTCAACATTGGAGGTATATGTAAGCATCACGTGTTGGTACAATTTGAGATCTCCCTAGGAGGACTTATTCATATGAATCATCTCTTACTTTAAGAACATATATATACGAGATCCCCAAGGAGGACTCTTTATATCATTCATTTAGTTCTTAAAGAACCGAATTAATTTAAATGGAAATTCACCAATTTAGTTTTGAATAGTCTAGGATCGAATAAGTTTATTACTTATCGAAAATCACTTTAAAACTGATATACATGTTCGTTATTTTGGAAGCAGTTGTGTAATGGAATGCTACGAAGTTGAACTGTCTATCCTAAGGTTATTCATAGGAATAGATCAACATTAGCTTCATGGACTATTAGAGATGCCGAAATCCAAATGGAGATTCGAGATCGGTTCGAGTGATGAAGACTTGTGTGTTTAGATGTTGAATGTAACTTCACCATCAATAATGGCAGAAAATAGAGTAGGTGGATAGCTAAGGAGTTTAGCTAACTGTGACGACCTGGAATTTTGGGCAATATCAATTTAATAATCTTTATTAATAATTAAATTGGATTGATAATTTTCCTTTATAATTTTAGTTTAAATTGGTAAATTTAAACTTTAAAAGGGTAATAAATATTTAATTTGGCAATATTTATTTATATCTTTTCTAACAATTTAAATTTGGTAAGATTTATCTTTTAAAACTAATAAAAATATATTATATATTATAATTATATATTGTTATATGTATTTTGTGTAGGAAATCTTTTGTGTTAAATAAGAGATGTGTTTTCAAATTGTAATATATATGTATGTATATATTATGGTTTGAAGGCTGTTTTGAAATTTAATATAATTATTCTCAAAATTAATATTAAAATGTTTTCTATTTAAATATATATATATATATATATATATATATATATTTGTATATATTGAAGTTTTGGTTTGAATTTAATAAAGGTATTTTTCAATTTTTAATATATATATAAATTGTAATTTGGAGAGTATAATTTAATATAATACTTCTTCAAAGGGTATTTGGAATTTTTAATTTATATTTCTTAAACAATCAGGATAATTATTTTGGATTCAAAAATATATGTATAAGATTTTATTTGTATATAATTTGTTTTATAATATTTTCTTTAAAAGTAATTTTATATATACATATATTTAGATAAGTGTCTATTAATTAGTAAATTTAATAGAAAAAGCTTTTAAACTATTTTAAAATTTTATTTAAAATACCTAATGACAAGTGTAAATACATTAACACATGTTAGTAACATGTGTAAGGTAATTAAGTAATATAAAGGACACATGTAAGTTTTTAAAAAAAAGTGTCATCCTTTAAGTTTTATTTTTCTTTAATTTTTAATAAACCATAACTTAATTCATGAAAACATACTTTTCATCTCTTCAATCTAATTTTCCTATTTTCAGCTGAAAACAAAGATAATTCCAAGCCTGCAAAAGAAAAATTCCTCAAACCAAATCAATACATTGTAAACATATTTCAAATCTGAAACCAAACCAGTAAACCATTTTTTTTAAAACCTATAACACTTTCTTCAACCTGAGAGATTTCAAACCAAGATGAAGTTTAACGGCAAGCATTCAAGATAATTTTCAATTTAACAGCAAGTTCAACTCAATAACAACTTCAGATCTCAAGCCTCAATCTGAAGATCAAAGCAAATTCAACTTTAACAAATGAGGTTCAAATCAAAGCATTTGCCAGATCAAAATTTATAGCCTCTATTCTCTGCTTATTAAAGGTGAGTAAATGCCATTTTAAAAATAGTTTTAAAAATCTATGGATTAACTTTGATGCATGAGATGGATTGCATTGTGTTGATGCATATATGTTTAAATGAATGTTATCTGTGAATGCATGTTGAACTGTGAAATGTCTATGTATAATGAGGTTCATGTATGCATATATCCTCCCTGTTTTTACTTACAGGAGTTGATTTCTTTAAGAAAATGCAAATCTCTCAATAGAATCAATATCAGACCTTGATGTTTAAATGAAAAATGGCTGTTAATGTATAATTTTAAAAATAGTTTCAGGGTTTAAAGTTCAACAAATTATTTTTGAAAATTTAAAGAATAGTGGAAGTATGTATTTATTTTAGAAATCAACTTTCTTAATTTCAAATTTGAATTATAAGAATGAATTCTTGATTGAAAATCACGAATTTTGATATGCATTTCATAATTTTTTGATTGTTAGTTCATGAGATTTCTCATGATGTTCGAATTTGGTGTTTTGGGTGATTGCCGATTGAACGGTGGTATCGGGGTGGTTGATGTTTGGGCTGAAGTTAGTCTGAGTGATGGAGAGTATAGGAAAAATGCCGGTGGATTTTCTTGTTGGCTAAGGTGATAGGATTTTGGTGATGTAGGGTTTTGGGGCCGGTCGAAGTGGTCATCGTTGAGGGAGCTCGTACGGTGGCTAGGGTGGACCGGAGTGGTTTGCGGTTATGGGAATTGGAGCTAGATGAAGTGACGAAGTTTTGGTGAGGTGAACAGGCGATCTTGAGGTCGGAGGCGATGTGGAGAAGCGAATATCTGGCCATGGTGTTTCCAGGCTTGGTCGAGGATGTTTCATTTTTGTCTCGTTGGGTTTTCGTTTGATCTGGGTACAGTTGTGTGCTCGCGTGGGTTCATGAGATTGTTGAGGAACGCCGCACCAATCATCGATGGTCGGAGCCGTTGGTGCACGTGCACCGCGTGCACGTCGTGTCTGGGATGTTGGGTGATGAACGTATTTTTCTGCATTTTAAACCGTTTGTTTCATATATTTTTATTTTAATAAAGCGGTATTATACGGATATTTTGTTGTGGTTTTGCAGATTATAGATTTCGAAGTGCAACGTTGAAATTAATTGATTATGCCGTCCTTTGGTTTAAAAATCACGCAGCAAAGAGTGCAACATTTTGAGCATCAAATAAATCAAAGCAAAAGCACATATCATTTCAAAAATACCAGCCCACCTTCATATTTTGTCAAGCACGGTCACATTTGGTTAAGAATGAGAAAACTTCAAGATTAGCTTACGTGTGTAATTGGGCTTCATTTAAGATTTAAAGCATTGTCACATTTTCAAGTAAGGTGGGACCATTGCAAGGAGTGGCTCACTTACTCTTTGTATCCCATGTTTCAAAGCTTCAGTATATGTCTCAAAACATGGTAACATGAGTACCAATTCAAGAAATGGCCACGTGGCCACATTATTTTCTTTTACCAATTGAAGCTTGAACATGTCGGTACATATATTTCGGTAAAGTAAGTGATGTGGACCTAAAAAGCAGGACGTGATTTCGGAGCTGAAGTATATAAATATAGCTTAGAGCAAAACAGAGAAGATCATCTCTCATACCCCGTCACTTTTTCTGCAATTTATTTTTATCTTCAGCAATGTTTTTACATTCAAACAGAGGGGATAGGACTGTTAATTAGTTTTAGCAGTTTATTTTTGTTCTTATTTCTTCCGATACTCATTTCAGTTAGTTAATAAATTTAGTTCTTCTCTATTTTCAGTTATTTACTCTGTTATTTCCTTTACTGCACTTTTTTCTGTTGTGATTTTTACAATTTTATATTTTGGTTGCAATTTCGATTAGATTCGGAGTCAATTCGGAGTATATTATTGTTTTTATTTTCTGTTCAAATTCACCATCGAATTCGTTTAACACGCCTAAGATTTAAATATGTATTTCAATTGCTTTAAAATACAATTCCTTGTGTTCGACCTGCATACTACACACCTGTACGCTTGCAGAATTTATTAAAATTTGTGCTTTTCTAATCAATAGAAAAGTCGCAACAAGTTTTTGGCGCCGTTGCCGGGGAGTTGTTATTTTGAAATTTTTGATTTTTTTTGTTTTTTTAATCTATTCGTGTTAATTTAAATTTTTTTATAAGTTTAATTTTTTTTTCGTTTTTCAATTCCTTTCAACAAAATTTAAATTTCGTTTTTTTGTTTCCATTTCTGTTTAGCTTTGTTTAGCTTTTTCACATTTCTGCTTCGCAACATTCATTTTCACGTAACAAGTCTGGTACTACTGCCAGTCAATCATGTATAAGAATTCACAAATTGCTTCACGTATCAAAGCATTCACTTCAGTTCTACGTTCATTTTAATCATTCATTTTTCCTATTAACCATTTAACTTCTGTTCATTGAGTCTTTTCATTTAATTATTAAACTGTATTCGGGCTCATTCAACTTATTTGACTTGGAAACTTAACTCGATTCATTCTGTGTAGGTTCAAGCTGATGTGGCAGGAAATCAAATATCAACTTACACATTAATACTAACGTTAGCCCAAGGAATACTGGAATAGTACTACAAAAGCTGTCTTGGCTCTTCGGTCGTAAATAATTTCGGTCCTTCCAAACTAGTTTCTGTCTTTAATTGGTTTCCCTTTTTCATAATCATTTAGTGTCTTACGTTGCATTATTCACGTCACCTTGCTTTGGCATGTACTTCATTTGTTACATGCGATAGTGTTCATATTCAAGTACTTCAGTTTCATGTACTTCATTGCATCTAAAAAAAAATCATTGCATACTTTCAAACTTTGCCACCACGTTAGTCTGCATTCATGTTTTTTTTTCGCATGTTTCAACTTTTGCATTCACATTAGTATTTTCTTTACCACATTAGCTTTCTCAAAAACATTCGCATTAGTTTTCATATTTTAATTTTTGGCTTCTACAATATCTTGCTGTATACTTTATTTGCCATGCACGTTCCTGCATTCACATCATCTTAGCTTTCTGTCGTGCCACCTTCCCACCTTACTTTATCAGCAGCTTGCAATTTTGTATTTAGTTCATACGTCAATTTTTTTTTCTTGCAACTCACGTAGCTCGTTTATAGTTCACACGTAAGATTTTGGCTCTATTTTTGCAAGTAAGTTTATTATAGTTCACACGTAAGTTTTGGTTCAAATTTTTTACAACTCACGTGCCACCTTTCCACTTTTTGCTTTTCACTCTTTGCTTTTCTTTTTATTCACATTAGCATATTCACGTGAATCATGTCAGTAGCATCAAATAATAAGCAATCAAACAAGGAAATAGCTCCAACTCAGTAAATCTCGGCCATTCAACAACAAGGATCTAGAGGTCGAGTGGTTACAAACAGTGGAGTTTTAATCACTAGCACTGCTCAATTGCACTACACGGACTGTCATACCCCTCTGTAAGTAATTTTCTACTCTACAGGTACCCAACTGAAAACTGTTTAAATTTACTTTTGGCTACTACACCTTGATTTGTTTATGCGCGTTTGGGCAATAAATAATTTTAACCATTTAGAAAGCCAAATTATTTCACTAAAAAAATCAACGGAAATTTCAAATCAAACAAACATGAGCAATCACGATTCACAACACGGTTCACATCGCAGTTTACACCATAATTCTCCAAAATTATCACCTAAATCACATGTTGGAAATAATGAATTTCATGAGAACTGACCATTATCCCTTAGAGACCGATGCTATCCAACTAGGATCGTTCAACCTTTGGTTACTTCATTTCCACCCGCCGAAGGAAATAATTTCGAGCTAAAACATTCTTTTATGCAAGGGGTACCGAAATTCACTGGGTCTGAAAATGCTTATGAATTTCTTAGTGAATTTGAATTATACGCTTCTACAACCAAAATGCAACAACTTTCTAATGAATCCATCAAGCTAAGACTTATTCCATTCGCGCTTCTAGAAAGTGCGAAAAGATGGCTTAATTCTCTTCCTAAAAATTCAATTAAGAGTTGGGAAAATTTCGTTACTATATTTTTGAAAAAGTTTTTTTCCTTTCCACAAAACTCTTAAAATTCGAACTGAAATCAACCAATTCTCTCAGAATGAAGGAGAAACTTTTTCAAAATATTTTGAAAGGTTCAATCAATTGTTATATAGTTGCCCACATCATGCAATCCCTAAACACGTTTTGTGCCAAATCGTTTATGAAGGGCCTAACTATCAAGCAAGATCCCAACCCGAATCAATGTGCGGAGGAGAATTCATGGCAAAAACAGACGAGGAAGCTTGGGAATTTTTAGAAGAGTATTCGGAAAAGGATATGCAATGGGAAACAATTCGTGTTCCAATTCATGCTCCAAATAGAGGAGTACATGCCATTGACCCATCACATCTTCCTATAGATACCCAAACTTCTCAAGAAGGAGAAGGACTACTCCATTACTACACACAAGACCAAATCAATGCTACAGCTCAAAATAGTCCTTGTTCATCGACATACAATCCTAACTGGAAGCACCACCACAATTTTTCATGGTCAAATCCTAACAATGTGGCTAATCCATCACATATGTATCCAATGATACCAAATCCGAATTATCGAGCCCCAACCTCTAATGCTCAAAATTCTCAACCCGCTTCTCAAACAAAACCTTCGAATCAACCATACAGGCATACTAATTTCAATCATCAACCCAACCTTCTCAGCCTTCATAAGAAATTGCTCGACTGGAAAAACAACTCTCTAAACAAAATGAACAAATCACTAACCAAGATGCAAGAATTAAGCAAATCACCAAACAAAATGAACAAATGTTGATAATGATGAAGGATCTCATGAAAATCAATGAGAAAGGTAAATTTCCTAGTCAAACCGAAGTGAATCCAAAGTATAAGTCTCGAGGAGTAAATCTTTGTGAGGACGAAGATGTAAATCCGGTTAATGCTGTCACCACACTAAGGTCTGGAAAGAAGGTGGACAACCATGTCGGCAACCCCGACGTCCTTCTTAAGTCTTCCCTTGTTCAAAATTCTGAAACTCAGTCAACACCCACTGTTGTCAATCCAAACAACTCTAATTCTTCGTCCAAGGTCGGCAGTCCCGACCACTCTTCGCTTTTTAATGTTGGCAACCCCAAAATTTCTGCGCCCTTATCTTCACCCTCTAATATCATACCTTCTTCTTCGAATGAAAAAACTACCGAACGAGTCTATAAACCCATAGCTCCATTTCCTCATAGACTCAACAAAAAGAAGAAGCCCACTAATTTTGACCAAATTCTTGAAATCTTCAAACAAGTTCGAGTCAATATTCCACTTCTTGATACCATCGAGCAAATTCCTCAATATGCCAAATGTCTGAAAGATCTATGTACTCAAAAACGTGCCACTAACGTTCCTAAGACTGCATTTCTAACTGCAAACACTAGCTCTGTTCTTTCAAATCCCTCCCCAATCAAGTATAAGGACCCCGGTTGTCCTACAATCGACTGTAAATTAGGTAACACTCACATTAGTCATGCCTTACTCGATCTTGGAGCGAGTGTGAATCTTTTGCTGTATACTGTGTACTGTCAACTTGGACTAGGGGAATTAAAACCTACAAACATCACAATTCAACTAGCTGATCGATCTATCAAAAAACCATCGGGCACAGTTGAAGATGTTTTGATACAAATCGAGCAATTCTATTTCCAAGTCGATTTCATAGTCCTGGAGACCGCACATGTCTCAAATCCTAACGGTCAGATTCCCTTGATATTAGTTCGTCTATTTTTAGCAACATCAAATGCTATCATAAATTGTAGGAATGGTCAACTCCGACTTTCCTTTGGGCACCTAACCATTGAACTAAATATATTCAATCTTAACAGACAACCAAGGGATCTTGAAATAGAAGAAGTTGACATGATCCAAACAATTATAGAAAATGATTTTAGTGGTATTACGGAGTCTCTTAACATGTGCCTAGATCATTTTAATTCTAATTTAAATGAAGATGAATACATTTATGAATTAAATGATATGCTCTGCTCTTCTCATAATTCACTAGAATTCAATCAGTTGATGTCTACTGAAGCCTCAAAAGAAGTACGCCCTAAATTACACCTCAAACCTCTTCCAAACGATCTTAAGTATGCATACTTAGATTTTTCGGAAAATTTCCCTGTAATCTTGGCATCCGATCTCATTAAGGACCAAGAAGAACAACTTTTGAAAATTTTAAGGGAAAATAAAGAGGCAATAGGATGGATAATCGCTGACATTAAGTGAATTAGTCCATCAATCATTGAACATCGAATACATTTAGTCGACGAGGATAAACCCACTCGCGAAGCTCAAAGGCGATTAAACCCTAATATGAGAGAAGTGGTAAAGGAAGAAATTATCAAATGTTTAGACAATAACATTATCTACCCTATCTCTGACAGTACTTGGGTAAGTCCGGTACAAGTTGTACCAAAGAAGTCTAGAATCACTGTGACAACAAATGAGAATAACGAACTTGTTCAGACAAAGGTCAAAACAAAATGGCGCGTTTGCACCGACTATCGAAAACTCAATGCAGCAATAAGAAAAGATCATTTTCCCCTTCCTTTCATTGATCAAATGCTCGAACGCTTAGCCGGTCATGAATATTATTGTTTTCTTGATGGTTACTCCGGCTATAATCAAATCCCCATCGCGCTAGAGGACCAACACAAAACGACGTTCACATGTCCCTTCGGAACTTTCGCTTATCGTCGCATGCCCTTCGGTCTTTGTAATGCTCCCGCTACCTTTCATAGATATATGATGAGTATATTTTCTGATATGGTGGAGGATTTCTTAGAAATATTCATGGACGATTTTTCAATCTATGGGTCATCTTTTGGTCAATGCCTCCTTCGTTTAGAACGTGTCTTAAAGCGATGTAAGGAGAAATCTCTTGTTCTTAATTGGGAAAAATGTCATTTTATGGTTAAGCGAGGAATAGTCTTAGGTCATGTTGTCTCTAAAAATGGCCTAGAAGTTGACAAATCTAAAGTTGATCTTATTGTTGACCTTCCTCCTCCAAGGTCCATAAAGGACATTCGCTCATTTCTCGCCATGCAGGATTCTATAGGAGGTCCATTAAAGATTTCTCAAAAATTTCAAAACCTCTTTCAAATCTTCTGGCTAAAGACGTCAAATTTGACTTTTCCAATGAATGTTAAACGTCTTTGAAACCCTCAAATCGATCTTGACCACTGCACCTATCATCCAACCTCCAAATTGGACTTTGCCTTTCGAATTAATGTGTGACGCTTCTGGTTATGCCATTGGAGCCATCTTAGGTCAACGAATCGATAAACTTCCTCGAGTCATCTATTATGCTAGCAAAACTCTTAATGAAGCTCAATTGAATTACTCAACCACAAAAAAAGAGTTTTTAGCAGTTATCTTTGCCCTCGATAAGTTTAGATCATATCTCGTAGGTTCTAAGGTCATAGTTTACACCGATCATGTCGCCTTGCGGTATTTACTCACGAAAAAGTATACCAAACCCCGCTTAATCCGTTGGATTCTCCTTCTTCAAGAGTTTGACCTAGAAATACGAGATAAAAAAGGTTCTGAAAATGTCGTAGCTGATCATCTTTCTCGTATAGTTCAAGAAAACTACGATAACTCTCAAATCAACTATTATTTTCCCGATGAACAAATTCTTTCCCTCTCCAGTGCACCATGGTACGCGGACATCGTAAATTATCTTGTCACAAATGAAACACCTTCCCATTGGTCAAAATAAGATAAAAAAAATTTCTCTCCAACGTTCGAAACTTTTACTGGGACGATCCTTATCTTTTCAAATATTGCACCGATCAAATCATACGTAGATGTGTCCCCGAACATGAATTCCATAGCATCCTCTCTTTTTCACATAATCAAGCATGTGGAGGACATTTTGGAGCAAAGAAAACCGCTGCCAAGGTGTTACAGTATGGTTTTTATTGGCCTTCTTTTTCGTGATGCCCACGAATTTTGCTACAAATGCGCTAGATGTCAACAAACAGGTCGTATTTCCAAACGTAACATGATGCCCCTGAACCCAATCCTTGTCATCGAAATTTTTGATGTTTGGGGCATCGATTTCATGGGTCCTTTTCCTAATTCTTTTGGAAATCTCTACATCCTACTTGCAGTAGATTACGTGTCTAAATGGGTTGAGGCCACTCCCACCAGAACGAATGACAATAAAGTTGTTATCAAATTTTTGAAAGAAAACATATTTTCCCGTTTTGGCACACCTCGAGCCATTATAAGTGATAACGGTTCTCATTTTTGTAATCGTGCTTTTGAATCTCTTCTTAAGAAATACTCTATCACTCATAAACTATCTACTCCATATCATCCAAAGACTAACGGTCAAGTCGAGATTTCCAATAGACAAATTAAATAAATTCTTGAAAAAACGGTTAACTCCAACAGAAAAGATTGGTCATCTAAATTGATAAACGCCCTTTAGGCATTTCGCACAGCTTATAAAACCAATCTAGGAATGTCACCATACCGATTAGTCTTTGGAAAAGCATGCCATTTACCCATTGAGCTCGAGCACCGTGCACTTTGGGCAATCAAATACCTTAATTTTGACATAGAAAAAGCCGGATCGCATCGTAAATTACAATTGTCAGAATTAGAAGAACTAAGAAATGAAGCGTACGAAAATGCAAAGATTTATAAAGAGAAAACTAAATTCTATCATGATAAATCAATACTTCGTAAGACATTCGAAGTAGGTCAGAAAGTTCTCTTATATAATTCCAGACTTCATTTATTTACGGGCAAATTGAGATCTCGATGGACAGGTCCATATATTGTGAAAACAGTATACCCTTATGGTATAGTTGAAATTGAAAATCCTAGGGACAGTTCCATTTCAAAGGTCAATGGACAGCGCTTGAAGCCATTTCTAGGGTTTGAACAACACGAGGACGACGAGTTCGTGGATCTTCACGAACCTAGCTATTCGGCATAAGCCACTCACTATCTTGTACATATCAGGTTGTATATTTTTATTTTATTTTTCTGTTTTACATTTGCATTTGCATTCCAATTGACAGTTGGGACACTGTCTCATTCCAGTGTGGGGGATGCATATCTCATTCTGTTTTGTTTGTTTATATTTCATAGTAAGGCATCAGTTAAAAAAAAATCATCTCATTATTTGTTTTCAATTTTCCTTTCAATTTTTTTCTCATTTCCCATTATTTTCAGGACTTCGATTTATTTTTAATTAGTCAAGACAAAGTAAGTAAGCAGTTGAAGTCAATTGATGAAATTTTTTGTGAACCACTAATTTCAAATGTAAAATATAATGAAAAGTTGAATTACAAGCGATAATAGTGAGGTTAGTATATAGGGGGATTCGTGGGTGATGGTTATGAAATCCTTTCTAAACTGTAGTCTTTGTTTAAAAAAAGGGCAGATTTAAAGTACATGCGTTGACATTTCAAATCATCGAAGTTAAGTGGTGCTAAGTTGATTTGCATAACTCTCTTTAGTTAATTTCAAAAAAAAAATATAATAATAATAAGAAGAAACACCTAGAGTCGATAGGTGTGCACACTTGTGAAAGTGTGTGCACTCGCCACGCTCTGTACTCTTCTCACGTAAGCCCGCAAGGCAGTGCATGGATGGTATATCTGGCCTCAGCATTCTGAGTTAGGTGTATAAATAATTAAATAAATAATCACCTAAGGATTACCAACCTTTTCTGACATAGTCAGCGTCGGTTTGCACAATCCGCCAAGCTCTGTCCCAACTCTCACGTAAGCCCGCAAGGCAGTGCATGGGTAGTATACCTTGGTCCAAAGGTTAGGTGTACTGCCAAGAAAACTTACCAAATTTGGTTAGTGAGGAACTTACTAATATGTGGTCAGTAGTTTAGTAAAGAGAGTCTAATGTATGAAAACTTGAGTTATATTGAAATTTGTGTTTAGTGAGGAACCAAAAATTTCTAAAAGTTGACTAAAACTGATATACATTATTTTGTTGCAATTATTCTGAAGTAAATCGAGTCTCCATTTGTTTAAAATTTTGCATTCATGTAGTACATTAGAATCAACACATACTGCATTTGGATTTTGTGGATGGTATCCACTGAAAACCCTCACGAGACACCACTCGTCCTACTAGGGACACCTAGAGATTTAACGGCTTGTTGCATACGCTCAATGAAATCGTGTTTCCTACGAAAAAGGATTTAGTTAGTTTTATTTTCTTGCTTATTCGAGGACGAATAAAGTTCTAGTGTGGGGGTATTTGATGAACGTATTTTTCTGCATTTTAAACCGTTTGTTTCATATATTTTTATTTTAATAAAGCGGTATTATACGGGTATTTTGTTGTGCTTTTGCAGATTATATATTCTAAAGTGCAACGTTGAAATTAATCGGTTATGCCGTTCATTGGTTCAAAAATCACGCAGCAAAGAGTGCAACATTTTGAGCACCAAATAAATCAAAGCAAAAGCACATATCATTTCAAAAATACCAGCTCACCTTCATATTTTGTCAAGCACGGTCACATTTGGTTAAGAATGAGAAAAATTCAAGATTAGCTCACGTGTGTAATTGGGCTTCATTTAAGATTTAAAGCATTATCACATTTTCAAGTAAGGTGGGACCATTGCAAGGAGCGGCTCACTTACTCTTTGTATCCCATGTTTCAAAGCTTCAGTATATGTCTCAAAACATGGTAACATGAGTACCAATTCAAGAAATGGCCACGTGGCCACATTATTTTCTTTTACCAATTGAAGCTTGAACATGTCAGTACATATATTTCGGTAAAGTAAGTGATGTGGACCTAAAAAGCAGGACGTGATTTCGGAGCTGAAGTATATAAATATAGCATAGAGCAAAACAGAGAAGATCATCTCTCATACCCCGTCACTTTTTCTGCAATTTATTTTTATCTTCAGCAATGTTTTTATGTTCAGACAGAGGGGATAGGACTGTTAATTAGTTTTAGCAGTTTATTTTTGTTCTTATTTCTTCCGATACTTATTTCAGTTAGTTAATAAATTTGGTTCTTCTCTATTTTCAGTTATTTACTATGTTATTTCCTTTACTGCAATTTTGAATTCTGTTCTGATTTTTACAATTTTATATTTTGGTTGCAATTTTGATTAGATTTGGAATCAATTTAGAGTATATTATTGTTTTTATTTTCTGTTTAAATTCACCATCGAATTCATTTAACACGCCTAAGATTTAAATATGGATTTCAATTGTTTTAAAATACAATTCCTTGTGTTCGACCTACATACTACACACCTGTACGCTTGCAGAATTTATTAAAATTTGTGCTTTTCTAATCAATAGGAAAGTCGCAACATTGGGTTTTAGTGATAGCTCGGGTGGGTTCTCGTGCATGTGAGGAGATGTCTCGAAGCAGATGAAGTTAGGTGGGTGACTCGATGCAAGCATGGGTTTGATAAAGGTTTGGTTGGGGTTGTGGAGATGGGATAGTCTGGTTTTTAAGTAAAGAGCAAAGTTTTGTAAAAAGGAATCAAGGTAAATTGTAAAAGCAAGTTCTTTCAAACAAATGGAAATCAAGATTTTAAGGTGTTTAATTTAACATATTTCAAGATTTGAAATGTTTAAAATAATTGATTTTAAAGTAATTAACTAAATTAATTTTGAATTTTAATTCAAAGGTGTTTTCAATTTAAAATATTAGGTCAAAGTTTTTAAGTAATTCAAACAAGTTTTAAATAAGAATGTTTCAAGTTATAAAGTTACATTCGAAGTAATTATAAAGTAATTATATTTAAATGGATAAGTTTAAAAGATATGATAATCAAGTTTCCAAAGATAAATATTTATTTAAGCAAGTTTGAAAAAGGTTTTCAAAGATTTTAAAATATTAAATTTAAATGTTTAAATTGTTTGTTCTTCAGTAAAATTTTATGTTCAAATATATAATTGATTTCTAAATTGGTTTAATAAAGTAAAATGATAAAAATTAGTATTTAATTTAAATAAAGATTTTATCTTTAAAGGTTGAGATTAATTCAGGATAATTAATTAATAAAATAAATTAAAGGTTAATTACTAATTTGTAATTTAAGAATAATTACTTAACGAAGTAATTTGTGAATATAATTAAGAAATGACTTAATTAAAGATTAAGTGATGATTAATTAATTGGTTAATTAATTAATGTAATTGATTAAAGGTTAATTAATTAGTCTATTTAATTAAAGATAATCACTTATTAACTAATTGAGTAATTACTTAGTGAAGTAATTAATGTATAATTACTAAATGTAATTAGTTAAAGAGAGAATATTTAATAAAGTAATTAGAGGATAATTACCTAATAAAAGTAATTAAGGGTTAATTACTTAGTGTAATTAATTTGTTAAATTAGTTAATATGATTAATTAATTGATGAATGTGATTAATTTAAGATTAATTACTAAATGTAATTAATTAAAAGTGTGCTAAATTAATTAAGAATTATTAATTAATGTAATTAATAATTACTTAATGAAGTAATTAAGGATTAATTAATTAGTGTAGTTAATCAAAGGATTAATATAATTAATTAAGGAGTTAATTAATAATTACAAAATGGTTAATTACTGTTTATGATTAATTAAGACTAATTAATGAAGGCGGTTAATTAAATATTAATTATTTAATAATTTAAATGTTAATTAATTAATGAAGTAATTAGATGATCATTAATTAATATAATTAATGAAATTAATCAAGGTTGATTAATGAAAAGTAATTAATTAAAGTATGATTAATTAAAGTTGTAATTAAATAAGGATCAAGGTAATTAATTATAGTTAATTAATTAATGGAAGTAAATGGAGGATCATTAATTAATGTAATTAATGATAGTAATTAAAGGTTAATTACTGTAATTGGTTAAGGATAATTAATTTGTGTAATTAAAGGTTAATTACTTAATGTAATTAAAGGATAATTAATCAAGGAAGATTAATTAAGGAAGATCATTAAGAGATGATTAATTAATTAATTTATGGTAAATCAATGTAAGTAAGCAGGATTATGGTAATCCAAGTGATTAAATGTTAGTAATTAATTTAATTAAAGGTTAATTAAATTGATTAAGAGTGAAACAAACCTGCTTATGGGTGATTGAATCATATTGGATGATTGATATTGGATGATTTGGATATGATATTTCTGATATGTGATATGTGCTGCTTTGTGAGATGATTGATTGATATGAATTATCTATATGTGATATTGTGAATCATCTTTCTGTTTAAGATATTTTGAATATAAGTTTAAACCTTTAAACAACTTGGACAATAAAATGGCGTTTTGGATTTCGGTGAGACCAGGATCGGATTTCCAAATTTGGATATCCGAAAACCACATCGATCCAAATTAAACGTTAGGTCATGAATCCAAGTGAAGATCAAAGTGAAGACTCGAAGTGTAAGAACTATTCGTCATTATAACTCTAAGGGTGATTCCGAGATGAGTTTGACGGAGATGGTACTTTCAGGTTCTAGATGGTGATTCAGAGTGCAAGGACTATGGTCGTTAACTCTGAGGGTGATTCCAAAATGAGTGTAATGAGATAGTGACTTCGGTTTCGTTCGAACCCGAAACGAACTTATATGGATCAAATGCTTTGAGAACATCATGAGGTGGATGATGAGCATTCTAAGATAGATGTGTCATATAAAGGTAATCGTTGCCTCAAGCCTCATCAACCAGAAATGGCTAAAACAAGGGAGGTGTAGCAAGGTTAAGTGGGTAGCACCCAAGTAGGACGAGATTTAAGCCTGTCTAGAGGTCCCTTCTATTTCGGCTTAGTGTGTGGTTGGTCGCGCCAACCACGAGGTGGTCTTGTTCGGGACTATCGAGTAAGGGATGGTTCAGGCCTTGTGTTGCATGGGATTTAGGGTGGATCCTCGGTACGGTGATCTAGGCCCCGTACTGTGACGGACGGTACCCCAGTAGCCCTGCCATTGATAGAAACTCATTCTTCCTACATGCCCTTACGGTTTTGATTGTATTACCCACTTTTGTGGCTAGTATGCTGGAATTTAATCATGTAACAATTTCAGCTATTTCTTATTTACTTGAAAACTCTAGACCCTATTATAATATCATTGGATTTCCTATCAAATGTTTTAGATGGCGTAAGGTAAAAACTTTTCCATGTTTATGTGTGGGAATTCATACGTGATACCTTTCTTTCCAAAGGATTTTTAAAGTTAAACAACTTTAAACCGCTCACTCACACCAGACCCATGTCTGACTCTAGTGTTTATTTTCTGTTTTATTAAACTCTGGGTACAATATTATGTATGAGTAGTCGAGGGATTCAGGTTAGTTTTGACGAATTTTGGAGGAGATTTGGAGCAGGAGGCTTCAGGGTATAGATATTATTGTGGTTCTGCTGTGCTAGTGATTATGTTTGTATCTCTGTGATGTCTTATTTGTATATTAGACATGTGTTTATAACTGTCTAATTTATGATGTATAAGTTGTGTAACTCGGATGTATATGATACTATTTAATATTTTATGTAATATATTATATTTCATTCGTTCCGCTGTGAGAATCTATTGTTATTGAGTTTCTTCTTTCCTATCTTTTCTTCTTCTATCCCTTTATTTCTTAATTCATGATGCATTTTTCTGGGCTAAGAAAGACGGGTCGTGACAGTTGGTATCAGAGCGCTAGGTTGAGTGAATATCTAGGCTTTGGAGTGATTTCTATCTTTCTTGAGAGTGCGTACTTGTAATTATATATATATATATATATATATCTATATGATCTGTTGGGTTACATGTCCCGGTTTTCCAATATAAGTTCTAAAGGTAGATGAAGTAGTGGTGTGTGTGACACGACTACCACTAATGGAAGAGGCTCGAATGTTTGAGGTTGGAAGTGTATTTATCGAGACTGTAGACCTAATACTGTCTCGAGTAAGCTTTAAAGCATGGTGTAAGGATTTCTCTGATCTCCGAAGGAAATCTTTTTAAAGATTCAGAGTCCATCTTTGAAGCGTAAGTTTGGTTGCGCTCGGGTGAGCGGATTTTCAGGAGTTTGGATCTGTCGGATGTGCAGAAGCAAGTGATGGTATCTTGGCAACCGTAGGAAGGAGTTTTGTCTGTTTTGGAATATGAGACTAAGGTCTATAAGTTGCTTTGCTACGGCATGGTCTCATTTTCACCCCTTAAGGAGAGCAAGATGTTGATATTTGGTTTGGGGCTTGAATTTCTTTTGAGGATGTCTGCCCATCTCGAAGGGTCTTTTGCGTAGTTAGTCGATGATTTTGGAGTTCGAGGAGCTATGGATAGCTGTGGTAGCAGTGCAGCTTAGAGGTATGTTGCGTGCCGACAAGAAGGTCTTCTTGCTTAGCAGTATCATCAAGGTGGAGCTTGGAAGCAGCGGTGTGGACCCGTTTCTCCGATGGTTCAGAAATCTTTGTGGTTCTTCTATCAGCAGTCCGGACAGATGATGAAGGCTTTCTTGAAGGGTTAAACTAGTTTGGAAAAGCTTAAAGCTATTCTAATTGGTAATGAGAGAACAGTTTCTTTGGAATCCGAACTAGGTAGGATCGCAAAAGTGACTTGCGATTAGTTGGGAATTCATTTTGGATAGTCTTTTGTTTGAGATTGAGGCTTCTCGTGTGGAAATAGGAACTACTAAAGTAGTCAGAGATTTTTCGGATGTCGTCAAGAAAGTCTGAAGGTTATCTACATCTGAAGTTTGAGTTTCGTATTGACTTGGTTCCAGAAGCGATGTTAGCCTGGTAGTAGGATGGTTCTTAGAGAAAGAAGCGTTGGTGTAGCAGCTCGGGAATTTTCGAAAATAGATTGGTCAGACTAGTTTTCAAGTTGGATTCTGCTGTAAGGTTGTGTGACCAAGTCAGATGGTTCAGTAAAATTTTATGGATCTGATGAACAGAGTTTCCAGGATATATTGGATAAGTTTATACTCTAGTTCCTCAACAGCATTCCCATCTATTCCAGAATCAGAGTTGTGCAGTGGAAGCAAGGTGGCAGCTGTTCTAGAATGGAAGTAACCGAAAATTGCAGTGTTTTGGATAAGAGGATTTCTACAGGAAGTTTTCAGGATCTGAAGATTAGATTGGCGAGCACACTTGTTTTGGCTATTCCATATGGGAGAAGTAAGTTCAGTCTTCTATTGCTTGGGAAGTAGAGCTTGTGTTCTGGATTTCGGTGCATTTTGGGGGACTATTTTGTTGAGTAGGATCCAGAAATTGGTTTGTGCTTGGTCCAGTTGTTTCGAGAAGCATCAACACAGGTTGAGCTGATCAGGATGAAAATAGACAGCTCAGGATCGTCAGAATGCGCTATGTGGATAAGATGGATAAATTTGGAATTCGAAGTTGGAGACTTCATTGTTATTAAGGTTTCTCTGGTTGTAGAATCAGCAGTTCAGAAGGATATTGTAGTCGAGCTAGACTTGAGTTTGGTCTGATATTTTGTTCATATTGGTGGATATAGAAGAGCGAGAGCTCTGGAACATAGTGGTATTGTTAGTTTAGATTCTATAGAGCGAGTATTCCAGTAATTTATATATCTAGAAAACTCTAGATGGTATTAGAAAGATTTATCCTGGTTTGTGCTAGGATAGTAAGTTAGGTTTGTTTGTTTGATTGGTTGCTCTGGTTGTTAATAACTAGATGTAGGTATGCTTTGCTGTTTGAGATTGAAATCTTTGCTGGATTATTAAATTATCTTTGCTTTTAAATTTCGGTGACGAAATTCTTTTAAGGGGGAAGGAATGTGACGACCTGGAATTTTGGGCAATATCAATTTAATAATCTTTATAAATAATTAAATTGGATTGATAATTTTCCTTTATAATTTTAATTTAAATTGGTAAATTTAAACATTAAAAGGGTAATAAATATTTAATCTGGCAATGTTTATCTATATCTTTTCTAACAATTTAAAATTGGTAAGATTTATCATTTAAAAATACTAAAAATATATTCTATATTATAATGTATATATTGTTATATGTATTGTGTGTAAGAAATCTTTTGTGTTAAATAAAAGATGTGTTTTCAAATTGTAATATATATGTATGTATATATTATGATTTGAAGGCTGTTTTAAAATTTAATACAATTATTCTCAAAATTAATGTTAAAAAAGTTTTCTATTTATAATATATATATATATATATATATATATTTGTATATATTGAAGTTTTGGTTTGAAATTAATAAAAGTATTTTCAATTTTTAATATATATATATAAATTGTAATTCGGAAAGTATAATTTAATATAATACTTATTCAAAGGGTATTTGGAATTTTAATTTATATTTCTTAAACAATCAGGATAATTATTTTGGATTCAAAAATATATGTATAAGATTTTATTTGTATATAATTTGTTTCATAATATTTTCTTTAAAACTAATTTTTATACATACATATATTTAGATAAGTGTTTATTAATTAGTAAAATTAATTTAAAAAGCTTTTAAACTATTTTAAAATTTTATTTAAAATACATAATGACAAATGTAAATACATTAACACATGTTAGTAACATGTGTAAGGTAATTAAGTAATATAAAGGACACATGTAAGTTTTTAAAACAAGTGTCATCTTTTAAATTTTATTTTCTTTAATTTTTAATAAACCATAACTTAATTCATAAAAACATACTTTTCATCTCTTCAATCTTCTTTTCCTATTTTTAGTTGAAAACAAAGATAATTCCAAAGCCTACAAAAAAAATTCCTCAAACCAAAATCAATGCACTGTAAACATATTTCAAATCTGAAACCAAACCAGTAAACCATTTTTTTTCAAAACCTGTAACATTTCTTCAAGCTGAGAGATTTCAAACCAAGATGAAGTTTAACACTAAGCATTCAAGATAATTTTCAATTCAACAGCAAGTTCAACTCAATAACAACTTCATATCTCAAGCCTCAATCTGAAGATCAAAGCAAATTCAACTTTAACAAATGAGGTTCAAATCAAAGCATTTGCCAGATCAAAATTTATAGCCTCTGTTCTCTGCTTTTTAAAGGTGAGTAAATGCCATTTTAAAAACAGTTTTAAAAATCTATGGATTAACTTTAATGCATGAGATGGATTGTATTGTGATGATGCATATATGTTTAAATGAATGTTATCTGTGAATGCATGTTGAATTGTGAAATGTCTGTGTATATTGAGGTTCTTGTATGCATATATCCTCCCTGTTTTTACTTACAGGAGTTGATTTCTTTAAGAAAATGCAAATCTCTAAATAGAATCAATACCAAACCTTGATGTTTAAATGAAAAATGGCTGTTAATGTATGATAATAATTTTAAAAATAGTTTCAGGGTTTAAAGTTCAACAATTTATTTTTAAAAATTTAAAGAACAGTGGAAATATGTATTTATGTTAAAAATCAACTTTCTTAATTTCAAATTTGAATTATAGGAATGAATTCGTGATTGAAAATCACGAATTTTGATATGCATTTCATAATTCTTAGGTTGTTAGTTCATGAGAATTCTCGTGATGTTCGAATTTGGTGTTTTGGGTGATTGCCGATGAACTGTGGCGTCAGGGTGGTTGATATTTGGGCGGAAGATGGTCTGAGTGATGGAGAGTACAGGAAAAATGCTGGTGGATTTTTTTGTTGGCTGAGGTGATAGGATTTTGGTGATATAGGGTTCTGGGGACGGTCGAAGTGGTCATCGTTGAGGGAGCTCGTACGGTGGCTAGGGTGGACCGGAGTGGTTCGCAGTTATGGGAATTGGAGCTGGATGATGTGACGAAGCTTCGGTGAGGTGGACAAGCGATCTCGAGGTCGGAGGTGATGTGGAGAAGCGAATATCCGGCCATGGTGTTTCCAGGCTTGGTCGAGGATGTTTCGTTTTTGTCTCGTTGGGTTTTCGTTCGATCTGGGTGCAGTTGTGTGTTCATGTGGGTTCGTGAGGCTGTTGAGGAACGCCGCACCAATCATCGATGGTTGGAGCAGTTGGTGCACGTGCACCGCATGCACATCATGTCTGAGACGTTGGGTTTTAGTGATAGCTCAGGTGGGTTCTCATGCGTGTGAGGATATGTCTCGAAGCAGATGAAGGTAGGTGGGTGACTCGAGGCAAGCACGGGTTTACTAAAGGTTTGGCTCGGGTTTGTAGAGATGGGATAGTCTGGTTTTTAAGTAAAAAACAAAGTTTTGTAAAAAGGAATCAAGTTAAATTGTAAAAGCAAGTTCTTTCAAACATATGGAAATCAAGATTTTAACGTGTTTAATTTAACATATTTCAAGATTTGAAATGTTTAAAATAATTGATTTTAAAAGTAATTAACTAAATTAATTTTGAATTTTAATTCAAAGGTGTTTTCAATTTAAAATATTAGATCAAAGCTTTTAAGTAATTCAAACAAGTTTTAAATAAGAATGTTTCAAGTTATAAAGTTACATTCGAAGTAATTATAAAGTAATTATATTTAAATGGATAAGTTTAAAAGATATGATAATCAAGTTTCCAAAGATAAATATTTATTTAAGGAAGTTTGAAAAAGGTTTTCAAAGATTTTAAAATATCAAATTTAAATGTTTAAATTGTTTGTTCTTAAGTAAAATTTTATGTTCAAGTATATAATTGATTTCTAAATTGGTTTAATAAAGTAAAATGATAAAAATAAGTATTTAATTTAAATAAAGGGTTTATCTTTAAAGGTTGAGATTAATTAAGGATAATTAATTAATATGATAAATTAAAGGTTAATTGCTTATTTGTAACTTAAGAATAATTACTTGACGAAGTAATTAGTGAATATAATTAAGAAATAAATTAATTAAAGATTAAGTGATGATTAATTATTTGGTTAGTTAATTAATGTAATTGATTTTAGGTTAATTAATTAGTCTAATTAATTAATGATAATCACTTATTAATTAATTGAGTAATTACTTAAGTAATTAATGTATAATTACTAAATGTAATTAGTTAAAGAGAGATTACTTAGTGAAGTAGTTAGAGGATAATTACATAATAAAAGTAATTAAGGGTTAATTACTTAGTGTAATTAATTTGGTAAGTTAATTAATGTGATTAATTAATTAATGAATGTGATTAATTTAAGATTAATTACTAAATGTAATTAATTAAAAGTGTGATAGATTAATTAAGAATTATAAATTAATGTAATTACTAATTACTTAATGAAGTAATTAAGGATTAATTAATTAGTGTAATTAATCAAAGTATTAATATAATTAATAAGGAGTTAATTAATTAGGTAAGTAAGTACAAAATGGTTAATTACTGTTTATGATTAACTAAGACTAATTAATGAAAGTGGTTAATTAAAGATTAGTTATTTAATTAATTAAAAGGTTAATTAATTAATGAAGTAATTCGAGGATCATTTATCAATATAATTAATGAAATCAATCAAGGTTGATTAATGAAAAGTGATTAATTAAAGTATGATTAATTAAAGTTGTAATTAATTAAGGATCAAGGTAATAATTATAGTCAATTAATTAATGTAAGTAAATGGAGGATCATTAATTAATGTTATTAATGATGGTAATTAAAGGTTAATTACTGTAATTGGTTAAGGGTAATTAATTTGTGTAATTAATTAAAGGTTAATTACTTAATGTAATTAAAGGATAATTAATCAAGGAAGATTAATTAAGATCATTAAGAGATGATTAATTAATTAATTTGTGGTAAATTAATGTTAAGTAAGCAGGATTATGGTAATCCAAGTGATTAAAGATTAGTAATTAATTTAATTAAAGGTTAATTAAATTGATTAAGAGTGAATCAAACCTGCTTATGGATGATTGATTGATATTCGATGATTGATATTGGATGATTTGGATATGATATCTCTAATATGTGATATGTGCTGCTTTGTGAGATGATTGGTTGATATGAATTATCTATATGTGATATTGTGAATCATCTATCTGTTTATGATATTTTGAATATAAGTTTAAACCTTTAAACAACTTGGGCATTACAATGGCCTTTTGTATTTCGGTGAGACCGGGATCGGATTTTCAAATTTGGATATCCAAAAACCACATCGATCCAAATTAAACGTTAGGTCGTGAATCCAAGTGAAGATTAAAGAGAAGACTCGAAGTGTAAGAACTATTCGTCATTATAACTCTGAGGGTGATTCCGAGATGAGTTTGACCGAGATAGTACTTTCAAGTTCGAGATGGTGATTCAAAGTGCAAGGGCTATGGTCGTTAACTCTGAGGGTGATTCCAAAATGAGTGTAACGAGATAGTGCCTTCGGTTTCGTTCGAACCCGAAACGAACTTGTATGGATCGAATGCTTTCAAAACATCGTCAGGTGGACGATGAGCATTCTAAGATAGATGTGTCCTATAATGGTAATCGTAGCCTCAAGCCTCATCAACCGAGAATGGCTAAAACAGGGGAGGTGCAGCAAGGTTAAGTGGGTAGCACCCAAGTAGGACGAGATTTACCCTTGTCTAGAGGTCCCTTCTATTTCGGCTTAGTGTGTGGTTGATCGCGGCAACCTCGGGATGGTCTTGTTCGGGACTATCAAGTAAGGGATAGTTCCAGCCTTGTGTTGCAGGGCATTTAGTGTGGATCTTCGGTACGGTGATCTAGGCCCCGTACTGTGATGGGCGGTACCCCAGTAGCCCTGCCATTGATGGAAACCCATTCTTCCTATGTGCCCTTACGGTTTTGATTGTATTATCCACTTTTGTGGCTAGTATGCTGGAATTTAATCATGTAACAATTTCAGCTATTTCTTATTTACTTGAAAACACTAGACCCTGTTATAATATCACTGGATTTCCTATCAAATGTTTTGGTTAGCGTAAGGTAAATTTTTTCCATGTTTATGTGTGGGACTTCTTACGTGATACCTTTCTTTCCAAAGGATTTTTAAAGTTAAACAGCTTTTAACCGTTTACTCACACCAGACCCATGTCTGACCCAAGTGTTTATTTTCTGTTTTATTAAACTCTTGGGTACTCATATTATGTATGAGTAGTCGAGGGATTCAGGTTAGCTTTGATGAATTCTGGAGGAGATTTGGAGTAGGAGGCTTCAGCGTATAGATATTATTATGGTTCCGTTGTGCTAGTGTTTGTGTTTGTATCTCTGTGATATCTTATTTGTATATTAGACAGGTGTTTACAACTGTCTAATTTGTGATGTATAAGTTGTGTAACTCTGATGTATATGATACTATGTAATATTTTATGTAATATATTAAATTTCATTCGTTCCGCTGTGAGAATCTATTGTTGTTGAGTTTCTTCTTTCCTATCTTTTATCCCTTTCTTTCTTAATTCATGATGCGTTTTTCTAGGCTAAGAAAGACGGGTCGTGACACTAACCCTAGAGGCTACATCAACTCCAAATACATAGAGACGCTTTCGGTTGAGGCATGCTAGAGTTGATGGTATTCGATATCACGTGTTCGGGCATTAACTAGCTATGTTTACCTTTGTGACATATTTAATCTAGAGATATGCATAGTTTCAAAAGGTTTTTTTTACCCTTGTGTAGGAGTTCGGCTATGGTTTATCGAAGAGACCTCCACAGGAATCCTTATGCGAACGTATCTTAATAGCTTTAATTGTACTTTTAATATTATTATGTCATGAGATGAATGCAGGATAGTTATTTTCTGATTTATATTCTACACCCTAGACAATATTTATTATATCGTCATATGTATTTATTATATGGTTTTGGTTCATTTGATGGGAAAACCATTACTGTGATTCGAACTGTCTCAAAGGATACCGTTATATAAAGCATCATGTTTCTTGAGTTTCTCACACCAAACATATGTCCGGCTTCTGATTTTATCTTTCCCTTAATCCTTCGAATGCTCTTTTAAGCAGTTTGAGAAAGATAGGTTTTTGTTGATATTATTTGAAGTTTCAGAAGACGAGCTAGATGCTTTCATTTGGCTATTGTAGTATTTTATTTCCATTGCACTACTAATATGTATATATTAGCATTTGTGAGGATAAGCTATTATAACCGTCCAGTCTGATGATAGTACTTAGGATTGTTACTTTGAAATGATATATGTCTTAGAGTAACACTTTGTATAGTCTTTTGATATTGCATATTATCGTTCCATTGTGAGATTCTGCTATTTTGTTCTTTTCTCTCTTATTCATTTTCTTTCAACTTTTTATTTTACGCTCACAGTTTATCTTTCCGGCACTTGGATCTCAACACGTGAATATCATGGATGTATTAGTGTCGCCGTTTGAAGATCAAAAAGGGTGGTCATCACGGTTGGTATTAGAGCTTAAGATTAAGCAAGAATCTTGGCTTTGGTTGGGTATGACTCATTGGAGATAGGGAAGCGATGTCTAAGAATGAGTTGAGTGTATTATACAAGTGATAGCCTATTTGTATTTGTTATAATCATATGCCTTAAAGGTATTTCAACCATTAAAATTAAAGGATCTTATATAAGGTAAGCTATATAAGTGTGAATTATTAAAGTATAGTTTAATTTATGTAGGGATTAATGATATTCATTTGTTACCCCTCATTAATTAGTTTAGTCACGCTTGACCAGTTTATTAGCATGCCATCCTTTGTAAAATGATTTGACATACTCTACCAGGTTTGAGCATTATTATCATTTGTAGATTTATTATCTTAGTCTTGCATGGCTAGTTTATCAGCGTTGTTATCATTTATTGATTAGATTAATCATGCTCTATCAGTTTATGAGCAACGTTATCTTTTATAGATTGATTAGTTATGCTGACTAGTTATGAGCATTTAGTTATGTTTATTGATTATCAATTTATGCTCGGTAAGTTTATGAGCATTTATCATAATCTATTAATTGTTGATTATGCTCAACCAGTGTATGAGAAATTTACCCTTTAACGACATGGGTTGGATAGACGGTATTTATAGAGGCATTGAAATGAACACCTTGTGAATTAAGTTTCACAATATGACTATAAGGCGTTCGGTGATAGTATTGGGTAAGAAGTTTATTCTAATAAAAGAAATTTAGTATAAATTTTCTAAGTATGGTTTAATATATACAGCTTATAAACAAAGAGAATTTAAATTGATATTTTAAGAACCTAAATCTTGACATCTTTGAAAAGATTTCTAAGATTTTCTAGAAAATAATAGTAGTATTATTTTGAAGTATTCTCGAATACTAATATTTTGAAAGTAGCTTTAATATTCTTTTCGAGTTCGAGGTTGCTTCCGGAATCGAAGAGTTGATTTAGGAATAAAGTATTTTTATGTTATCTAATTCAAATGGCTCGAAAGTGATGAAAAATTGGCATGAGATGTGTTTGGCTAGTAAGCACTTCTCATGTTTTGACTTAGTAAGACCCATTCCATAGTATCACTTTTGTGTTACTCGATCTATATTAATATTTTCTATAGATTTTAAAGTAAATATTTAGGAAATTGGTTTATGAAATTGAGATCATGATACTTAGTACTATTATAAGAAGTATTTGATACCGCTTAGAAAATGATTTTGATTAGGTCCCAAAAAGTATGATTTGAGTGTATCGAACTCATTTCTGTCACTTGAAAATAATTATGGTGATGACTGCAGTATCATCGTCGTTCATTTTCGGGTTTCAAAGTGGGGAATGCTACAAAATAGTTTGAACTAGAGTATTTTTGGTAAAATATAATTTAATTTAATCCACAAAGTATGATTCGATATACAAAAGATAATATATATTATTATGTTAAATAATGTAAGATAAAACCCTCAATTTAACTCTAAAGTTTTCTTTAAAGAAACTTCATATAAAATATAGAGTAATTTTATAAAAAGTAGTTTTGGGTAATATAGAATTTTGATATGAATTTTATGTAGAAATTCTTTGGCATATATGCTATGTTGGATGCCCAAGTGGCAGTGGCATAATCCAAATGATTAAAAAAACCTTTTCTTGTTTTTCCTTTATAGTATAGTGTGTATAATAAATAAGTGAAACTCGGATAAGTTGTTTTATTGATGCATGTGTCTTATACATTAGGGCAATGTGATATTTTATCTTATTATGATATGATTGTTTGATAGTTTTCATTTATTAGAATGAAATGGATTTTCAACAATTTTGGAAAGCCTGAAACTTTCAAATCATTATAGAACTTAAAGTTAATTATTTTTGAAAATATAAAGATGAGTGTAGGTAACACTTTAATTGAGAAGGTAGTAAGTTAGAACAAGTTTTAAATTGTTTTGAACATCTACGTTAATTATTTTTGAAAATAAATGTCTTTGTCTTGGAGTTTTCTAAGGAAATTTGACTCAAATCTTGGGTTTGAATGCTATTTCCTGCTCTTCCTAGCTACTTTCCTAACTCAATGGTTAAAGAAGTCTAAAAGGTTGACTTAGTTATAAGACTCAGATTTATCTTAGGCCTTCATCGGAATTTTAGATAATAAAATGAATTTGATGTTTTGTATATACTCTTAGGATGCAGTCGAGTATTATACAAGTAATAACTTGCATTAAGTTGTTTTGAAATGTTTTATAAATAAGCTATGTCTTTACAAACTATTTGTAAACTTGAGTTATTTTTTATGAAATATTTCGTAAATATTTTGTAGTGTTGAATAAGATATACTACATGTGTAAACTTATGTTGTATAAAAAGATTTTGGTGTAGTCAAGAAACCGTTGGAATAAAAATACACATGTTCTACGTAGATCATTTTATTCGTATGATTGTTCTTAATCCAATATGGAGTACATGATTTATACCGATCCAAATAAGAATTTTCCCCTCGATAGTTGATGGCGAATACTTGAAACAGATTTTTGATATGATATCAACATTTTCCATCATAGTATATGGATATGTAAAGGAAAAGAAGTTTCTAATCAAGGAACCTGATTAGAGTTCGCACTAGAGAGGTTAAGTGATCTATACTAGTTTGGAAGCGAAATTTGTGTGATTGAGCAAGTGATCATATCAAAAATCAACAGATGATCGATGCTCATAATACAGCTTAAGTAAATCCATACTATGCTTGGTTGGTTTATGGAGAGTTCAAAGAATGACTATTCGATTTGTTATGGAGTAGCTTGAATGTTCTTCTAACTAATAACCCGAGGTTATTGAGTGGAAGGTAAGCTTAGAAGTTTATTTGTCATTCGTGTGCGATGAAGAGTTTTTGAACTTGAGCAAATTATGAGCTTTGTTTATTAGTTATTTTGAATACTATTGAGTATTGATATGTACTTGTTTCTTTTAATTGTTGAACATGTTAGAATTTAGAGGTCGAAATGTTTTAAGTGGGGTGAATGTAACGACCCAAAATTTAGAACACTTCATATTTAAAAATCTAAATTATTTAAATATTTGAATCTTGGTTTAATGTAATTAAATGTATTTAATAATCTTGTTAACTCCCTTTAATTAATAACTAATGATGGTTAAAAGAATCATGAAATTTTCTTGTGAAAATAAATATTTCAAACAAATATTGATAATGTGACCAAAAATCGTTTTATCGATAAAAAATATTTTACGTGATAGAAGTTGTTCGAACTTGTTACGCTTTCATAATGTATTAATGTGTAATTAAATAGCAATTTATATATTTCTAACTTAGATTAACTTAAATGATGTGGGGTAATAAGTTAAGGAAGATATTTGGATGGTGAGAAGAAGTTTTAGTCAAGTGAGGTGGAAATGAGAAGTGATGTGCACATGAAAAGGGAGGGTGGGCTTTGGCTGGCCAGTTGAAGGGCACATGAGGTCATTTTTTCTCCTGTAAAATCTTTTTTTTGAAAACCCAGTAGAACTCGGCATCCCGGTAAACTCCTGAGAAGGGCATAGTAAAGCCGTCCGCTGATCCAAGCTCTCATAACCCCAAGTAAATCTATATAGGATAGGGAAGCGCATGGTAGGAATCGAAACTGGGTCTTTTTACTAGAAATCAAGCCTCCTTTCAACTGCGCCGCACCCGTGGACCTTTTCCTATAAAATCTACACTACACATTTCTTTTGTTCACTATATTTTGGCTTAAGTTTTATGCAAAAAGTTTAGGTATTCATACATCTTTTCTCTTCTTCATTCTTCATTTTTTCTATGCAAATCAAATCCAATCCCTCTCAAACGTTAACCAAGGCCTTAGATTATCATAGCAACATGGAAAAGCAACTCAAATGATGAAGAAGTGGAGGAAAAAAACCCTACCACTTTTGGGCCATGAGCACTGAGGGTGGAGAGGAATATGGTCTTGTGTTGTAAAGTCTAAAGGTTGAGTCTTTTGGCTTTTGGTAATCGTAGGAAGAGTTATTATGTTTATAGAGGCTCGTGCTTATGTTATCTTGGTTATGTGGTGAGTTTCCTCACCATTTGATAGTATATATTATGTTATATTTGTTGTGCTTGAATATAAAGTTAATGAACTAGACCATACTTGCTTTTGAAAGTAAGTGACAACTTTATATTATATATCATCACTTCTATTACCATCTATAACATGTATCGTGCCCTAGGTTTTTGTTTACATGTTTGATTTGGTTGTATGTGCCAATGAAGTGTGTTGAAAATGTTTGAAGCGAGAATAATTGCTTAAGTGCACATTGAATCCCTTATTGTTTTAATTTATTAAAATGGTTATATATGAGTATATTATGAAAGAATATATTTGGTTTTTTTACAATTATAATAGTGTATAGGACAACAAGGAAATGGTTTGGAAAGTTGTGTAAACGATAGAATAAAGTTTAAATGTTATAGCAAAAAGGCCGCTATGGATGCAATTTGAAAATGCCTTGCAATTTTTAAAGTTAATTTAAGAGGCATCCTTAGGGGTTTCTTTGTTTATATCATTTTATAACTTGTTGAATGAAGTTGAAAAAGTTAGAAGTGAAATAATCGCTACAAATGCACTTTGAAAAATAGCTTGTTTTTGAGGAATTTTTAATATGATTTTGAAAGATTCATTATGGGTTTCTTTGCATGGTTTTTAAGTAGTTTAAGTATACTACATGGTGAAAAAAATTAGACGTTGAAGCATTTATTTAACTAGTGAAAACTGACTATAAAATTTATGCTTTTTCTATATTTCTCTATTTAGGACTTTTAACAGCACTTATAAATGCTATCTTTTAGCTATAGTAGCATTTATGGCCTTCCATTGGTGTAGTGTTAATATAAGCAAGTTTGAAGATGTTTAAATTAATTATTTTAAGGAGATCTATTTAGGAGTGTTAATACATTAATTGGAGTATTTTAAAAGTGGTTTGAAGTTTAAATATATTTTTAATAATTATTTATGAATTTTTGAAGTAAAGGGTTTTAAAATATAAAACACACTTTTTGTTGATTTATTAAAATTATAAATAAGTTATTTTTAAGTAATATATTGTATGGATATTTAAAACCTATTTATAAGTATTTTTAAAGTATTTATATATATAAGTTTTGTTAAGTAAGTTAAGTAATTTTAAAGGACAAAAGTGGTTTGGTACAACACTTAATTATAACGAATGGCTTTGGAAAAGTTATTAGAAAGCACAATACCTTGTTAACTAACTGTTGATGCAATAAGGTATTTGGAAAGAATGTTTTAAAGATAATATTAAATATAATATGGTTTTGGGTTTATAGTAATAATGTTTTTAATAACATTTGTTTTTAACCTAGTTAATTATATTTTTTGAAATGTGATATCTTGTTTAATATTTATGAATATTCTTATACCATTTGGGATAGGAATATGAAAACATTTCTAAGTATTGAAAGTGTAGAGATCAATAGTGAAAGAGTAGAAAGGAATAGTGAAATGGTAGTATACATGTGTGCGTATCTTTTGTAAAGGTATTATATATATAAGTTTGGTTATGTAAGCTAAGTAATTTATAAAAGATAAAAGTGGTTTGGTTATAACACTTAATTACAACGAATGGCTTTGGAAAAGTTATTAAAAAGCACAATACCTTGTAACTAACATTTGATGTAATAAGATATTTGAAAGGAATGTTTTAAAGATAATATTAGATATAATATGGTTTTGGGTCTATAGTAAGAATGTTTTTAATAACATTTGTTTGTAACCTATTTAATTATATTTTTTGAAATGTGATATCTTGTTTGAGATTCATGAATATTCTTATACCATTTGGGATAGGAATATGAATACATTTCTAAGTGTTGAAAGTGTCGAGATCAATAGTGAAAGAGTAGAAAGGAACAATGAAATGGTAGTACACATGTGTGCATATCTTTTGTAAAGGTATTATATATATATAAGTATCTACAAAGAAGTTTTAATTAATAAAAGAATTAATCAAATAAAAAGGGGATTAGAACTAGAGTCACAAATCATAGTTGAAAAATATACATTACATGTCCTCTTAAATGTCAATATATACAAGGATGAAGTAGAATAAAACAGTTAAAATAGTCTACTCCAGTGCTAACACAAATCCAAAGTCAATGAGTACATGTACCTATAGAGTCTCGGCCTGACCTGAGCATTTTAAAATAAAAGGGCCGGATTATATCTAATAAATATGTGAGATATTGATATCATAATTATATGATTTAATAATAATAATAATCCACAAATAAAAATATGCCTGAAGCCAAAATCATAGTAAGGCATATTAATCCAAATCACCATTTCATAATTACATATCAAGTCATAATGGACTATCATTTAATAAATAGGTAATAACTAGATTTAACATTCTCCTGATTTAGAAGATACCGAAAGATCTAAATCATCAAATCTTTAAAGAAATATTCATCACTAATGAAATAATAAGGGTAGTCCATATTAGTTTATTACAATGACATGAAATCTATAGAAAGAGTCTTGCTATGTAGAAAGGAAGCTTACTGAAAGAGAATACAATTTAAGAACACATGCTCAAAGAAAAGGGCTGTCATGTTTATAATTTTCCTATGCAAATTTTCCTACCGAAATAGGAAATATCGTCTAACTGTATCCAAAAATAAACTGATGGTTTGTATAAGTCACCCGGTCTATAAATTACGATGCATGTAAACATCTTCCTACAGAAAGAGATAGCTGTATTCACATCATGAACAGATTTACTAAAAGAGATCTTCCTACCCAATCGGAAATTTGTATGGACTCTTGGATCGATAATAAAATGAGCCAACTTCTCTTGGGGATTTATTGGCTTAAAATCCAAACATCCTACGATAATACAACTCTAAATATTAATTACCGTCACTCAAGTAATCACAAATATTTAACTAACTGTCCCGTACTAGATAGTAAATTCAAGTATTTACCAAAGGCTAGTAATTTTCACTCGAACCCTACTTAGCAAATTATAATAATAAGTGGAAGAATTGTACGAAATGTCCCCATACCAATCCGACAATTCAATCGTTTATTAAAATTATTTGTTTCGTAGAAAAGCATAATACCTCATTTGAATCTCAAATCCATAATAAGTAAAATAGAAGAGTTTTAAATTAATTTTATATATACAAATATATAATTTCCCAAAATCACTTTTAAATCCATAAACTTGTTTTAAAGAAGAGTTGCTTATTTACAAAAGCTTTTGGAACTTTTTCAAAATCATTTAAATCTCTTTTATAACAAAAATCACTTGAGACTGAAATGATTACTTTCATAACAGCTTTTATAAAATAATACTATACTTTATCTTTTGCCCTAAAACAGTTACAAACTCATATACCTAAAATAGTAAATTTTAAAAATGTTTTATAATTAATTATTACTCATTTTAAAAAGCTTTGAATAGAAATTTTGAAATAAGAATGAGATAAAGAATGTAATAAAATTTTAACTATATCTTATAAGTTAAATTCCAATAAGGATCAAAATAGATAAAATCTCACTTTTAAATTTCTTTTAAAACATTTTAACAATTCAAATAATAAACCCGTCGAAAATTGGACATATAGAGCGACCGCCGCTCTATAAAATATAATTCCATAATATGGAAATATTTAGCGACCTAAGTTGCTTTCCAACAACTTCGGTCCCACAAACAATGTATGCACTACTATATAAGTTAGAGGAATTTATTTTGCAAACGAACGGAACTACATTTGCAAATTAGCCTCTTCTAATTTACATACAATCCATGTAACATCAAACAAATAAATCTAATCTATATCATTCGACGAATTAGATAAATCACAACATGTGACCTATTGAAGCCATAGCATGCAAATTTCAATGATTTCATTTAATTACTCCAAAAACTTATGCATTTTATAATCCTAACAAGGCATGTAAAAAGGATATAATTATTCAGATATAGGTGTTTGAGTTAATAGAATAACTCACCGTAACAAATTGCTGGTTGAAACTTCAATTTGTATCTGCTAGCCAACAACATTCGCTGCCTCATTAACCTTGGCGTTTGCTTTTGATGATTGCAGCCAGCTCCTTTATGCTCTATTCCTGATGAGACTGCCACCACATCCTCAAAAGTAGAGATGATCATAAAGGACACCACAACTTCACCTAAAATCTAGTCACGTGTGGTCATCATCTACCTTAAATACATGCGCCAATATCCTCATCATGGCCAAGCCTTTCAAGTATAGATCGCACGCAGCCACCCTTTCTGCCCAAGTTGCGTCGACAATAGATACCTACCCGCTGCGAACATCAGTGTCATCTGGCCTAGAAAGAGCGCATCCGCATTCGTTTTTTTTCACGAATCGATTTTTGAATTTAGGGTTTTCAAAATTAGGGATCGTCCAAGCCAAAGATGAAAACAGGTTATGAAATTAGGATATAGTAAGTAGATGGGTTGGTTTGGAAATCAAGGAAGTGGAAAATGAGAATGGGCTAAGTTAGCTTGGGCCCTTAAATTTCAATTCAATTTAGTTTCAATCAATTCCTTCACACTAAATTTCAAATATTAGTCCATGTTATTTATTTATAAATTTTTTCTCTCAACTATTTCAATGATGTGTGTGTGTGTAATACCATAATAAAAATATTTTTATATGTATTAAAATATTTTATCTAAATTTTAATATATCATCCAAAGAGTAATTTATTAACTATCAATTTTATCAAAATCCTTTATTAAGTGGACTTGAATTGAATAATAATTTGATTTCAAAATAATAATTATAAAAATTGAATTCAAATACTTCTATTTTAATTAAACTAGTTTAATATTACAGCTTTAGTATAGGGTTTTTACAGTAGATTTATTATATCTATGAGAATTAAGAATGATGTTCGAGTAGGGTTTAGAAGCAAATGATGCTTTAACCTACCAACTGCACTCTTGACCGAGGAATGGTATAAGTTAAGAAAGTCAAAAATGTAATAACTATACGAGACTTGGTTTTTATATACGATTGTTATTATTTTGTACTTGATAGTCGATTAATCGACTATCGAAATTGACCAATTTAACTTTAGAAGTATATGTAAGCATCATGTATTGATACAGTTTAGGATCCTCTGGAGAGGACTCATTTGTGTAAATCATCTCTTACTTTAAGAATGTACATATAGAAATCCCCTGGGATGGCTCCTTTATATCGTGCCTTCACTTCTTAAAGAATTAGAATCGAGTGAACTGGAAATTCAACGATTTAGGTTTAAAGAGTCCATGATCGGATAAGTATACGAGTTCTTTGCTTGGGAAGCGGTTGTGGAGTGGAATACTGTAGAGTTACATTATCTATCCTAAGGTTAAGTCCAAGGGAGAGGCCAATGTTAGTATTCATGGACTGTTCGAGATGCAATAATTCTAGAGAGATTCAAGAGCTGTTTGAGTAATAAAGACTTATGTGTTGAGAAATTGAACGTGACTTCACCATTGATGATGGCAAAGAATAAAGTAGGCGTATAGCCAAGGGTTTAGCTAGCCTAAGGGGGTGCATCAATTCTAGATATCTAGAGATGCTTTCAGTTGAGGTACGCGGAAGTTGACGGTATTTGGTATCACATGTTCGGGCGTGGACCAGCTATGTTTACCTTTGTGAAATATTTTATCTAGAGATATGTGTGGTTTTAAAAGGTAGTTTATAACCATTATGTAGGAGGATGGTTTCGGTTTATCGAGGAGACCTCCAGGGAAATCCTTATGCAAAGGTACCTTAGCGATTTTAGTTGTACTTCTAATATTGTTGTGTTGTGAGATGGAAGCAGCGCGACTATTTTTGATTTATATTTTACACTGCATACACCATCTATTGTATTTCCATATGTGCTTATTAGATGGTTTTAGTCCGTTTGAGGCAAAAACCATTACGGTGATTCAAACGATCTAAAATGATATTGTTGTATGATGCATCATATTTCTTGAGTTTCTCACACCAGGATTATGTCTGACTCGTGATTTTATCTTTTCCTTAATCCATCGAGTGTTGTTTCGTGTTGTTTGAGAAAGGTAGGTTTTCACTGATATTATTTGGTACTTCAGGAGATGAGTTGGGTGCTTCCATTTTCCTATTGTGGTATTTTATTTCCATTGCACTAGTATTATGTATATATCAACATTTGTGAGGACAGACTGTTATAACTATCCATGCCAATGATTATACTTGGAATTGTATCTCTGAAATGTTATGTATCTTAATGTATAACTTTGTACCATTTTATGGTATTATATATTATCGTTCCATTATGGGATTCTGTGGTTTTGTTCTTTTCTCTTTTATTCGTTTTCTTTCTACTTTTTATTTTACCCTAACATTATTTTTTTGGCGCTTGGATGCTCGACACGTGAATCCATGGATGTATTATTGTTGATATTTAAGGGTCGAAAAGGATGGTCATTACAAAGACACTGAGATACTATGTGCTTGTGATCATTTTTGAACAATAATGAACTAGTCAACAATATGCTTCTATATTATATCGGAGATTTGATTTGACGATGTGCGTTTCTTTTTTGACTTGAGAATACTGCAAACTTTTATATGAAAGTCATACTTTAGTTGTGGCTTAAACAAAACAATTTTTTTTCCATCATGCTTAGAGTGCATGTGATTCATAACATGAAGCATGACACTACTTAATAGGTGATTCATCTCCTTCGGTACATGAGGGTTAGCATCATAATAACTGTACAATATCGTAGAGCAATGTAATATTTAGCAACATGATATTGATTAATTTATAGTAACTCAAATTCAGTCAGGACATTAGTACAAGACTGATATTTAACTAAACACCATAAATTTTGGAGATATGGTGATATGAAGAGATATGCATGCACAAAATACTATTATTAAGGTCCTTGTTATAAATGAGAAAGGAGTGTTCGAGGGAATTGGACCTTTCGAATGGAGTCAATTACAGGCAGTCAAGGCGATCAAAAACTGGTAGGATCATTTGGACGGAACTTGGACCTGACTTTCTTGTAGCACAAAGATGTACATAGATATCCTTAGTTCTGATTGTTTAATTATCAGTAACGACGATTACTATATTTACCATATTATCAAACAAAATAACATATTTAAATATGGCTATTACCTTATTTTCCATTACAAGATGACTTGGAAATAATTGAATATGTTAATTAATAGGCATAATCATTTTTTAAATACATAGACAAACAATGACTTAATTGCTAACTGTTATTACGATATTATTCTCAAAAAATAAATTATTACTAGTGGATTATGTTAGTCTAATTAAATATTCATAAAACACATATAAGGACCTTTAGAGAAGTTCATATAGGACTAAGGGCTAACAAATTTGTAATTACCTCATGCTTTCGCTGCATGATATAGTGGTATCAACCAAAGCTAGTATGTGTACTCTATATATATTATTAAGAAACTCCATAAGGAAGCTAATAAGGGGGTATTCCAATTCAAGTAGTGTCAAGGAAATTGTGTCTAAGTAATAAGGGTTACTTAACTAAAGAACATTGTTAGTAATGGAAAGTCCCCTACTAACATTATTGATTGATCATTCCAATTTTGAAAGTTAGTTTCCTATGTAGAAATATCAATACGTGACTTTTACCTTGGGTTAAAAATTTAAAGTTTGTTTTGAGCTTAATCGAAAACCAAAATTTATTTATTTAATTTTCATATATACATATTCCAGTTTGTTTAGAATAAATTTTATATATGATTGTTGGATATATATTGTGTGTGCTTTAATACATATGTACATGCATACGTGTGTGTGGGGTTGTGGGTTGTGCGGTGTATGTTTACACCAAAGTTGGCACAAACACCATAGTAATTTATAGAAGAGGATAAAATGAACAATTTAATTAGGTAAAATTAGCACACGACCGTTTATAGTGGTTCACCTAAACTCAGGCCTATGTCCACTTAAGCTTTGTTAAAGATTTCTACAAAGTTTTACAAGTGAGATTTTAGGGACCGGTAGTCTTGGATCGATGATGACCCAAGAAATAGCTATGTTAGTACACAAATTTAGTGTAGAAAAAAGGATCCCAAAATGGTGCATTGCATCTCCTATTTATGGACAAAGACCAACGAATTTGTAGTGCCTTTCACGGACTCTGCTTTGACACCTACTCAGCCTAAATCATCTAGTCATCAAATGGAACAACCTTTGGGGAAGTTCCTTTTATGTCCGCCAAAGAGACTACAGTTGGGGTTGCCCCTAATATCGATATCGATGACGCCATTATATTAACAGAACCGTAGGACTCTAGTTTCGAAAGTAGATTAGGCGTCTCTTAGCAAATATGCAAGAGACATGGAATTCCTTTCGAAGATGTATTGGTCCGCACGACCAAAAGGGTATACGGCCTGTAATCGATATATGTACATGGCTGGATGCGATCCTCTCTTCAGCCATTTATTCGGTTAATTATGTAATACATGAAACTTGCCCTGGCCTAATTACACCCAAACAACCATGCCACTCTACACAACACGTACATGATCTTCATTCGCCATCTGAACAAGGTGCCTACCGTTGAAGAGATCTGTTACTTATATGGATTTAATGCCTAAAGGGGATCCCTTCACTCACTTTTTTGGAGCCTTTCAAAGGCTGTCTTACAGTGGTTGGGCCTTGGAACAATTTGAGCTATTTTAAAGATGAGTTCTTCTTTGCGTGTTGTCCGCCTAGCTTTTTGAAAAGATGGATATCTAGATGTAAGATTTTCATTTACCCTTTATACTAATAAAGTTATCTTGGTTTGATTGTTAATCTTGTTATTCCTTGTATTTGTAGAAGATTCAAGGAGATCCGACAGCACAGGCTTAGTGAGCACTCTTGTAGCTCTTCAAAATATTTCACTTAAAGAAAGAGACATGTGGCTCCTTATTACCGATGAGAATAAGCGAACCTATAATCTTTTGAAAGAAGGCTGCTATGTAAGTCTTATTCCCGAGGTTCAAGTAGACATTGGCCTTGCATAGTACACTAAAGTCCATGCCGAGGTGGATGAAAAGGTGCCCTCTATACAAGATCTAGCAATCAAACCTAGAGCGGGCAAGAAGGGATAATGATGGAGAGAACGATAATGATGGAGGTAGTAACGTACAAGGATATATATCTTGGTCGTGAGTCTTTTAGCGATATGGGTGGTGATGCTCATGTGTCACACATTTCTCGGCAACCAAAAAAAATATTTTGTGTTGGACATCTTTACAACTTCCACTAACTTCCGCAATAGAGGAAATACCCATCCCACTATTTGGGGAAATTAACGGATTGTTCAGGAGTATACCGAATGAATTTAGTTCTTTTGGTCTTGGCAACATTAATATTGGTTATATCTGTTCTTCCATTCCTAATGTACCTACAACTAGAGTAAAAGAATTACCGCTGTGATCAAACTCCATGTCCACAGTTCATGGGGGGCACTAGGACACATCAGTCCTTACATAAAACCACACTTTCACACTACACATTCTATTTCTCCATCTTACAAGTACTAACTTGTTTGTGTTTTATTTTCAAATTCCATGAAACTCAAGCTTCTTTTTGATAATATTAAGAGCCATAGAGGAAAGTATAAGAAGCTTTGTTCATCAGATTGTCCTCTGAATCATCTCACGAGTCAGATATAGAAGGCGAAACAAAGATCATAGATCCTGTGTTGTGTGTCATGGGGAATTTGATGGAATTTCACCTCCTAGACATACATCTCGCTCTCTATTAACATGCAGTATGGATAAATTTTCAATGAGGCCTGACCCCATCCCCTCTATAGAAGTTTCGACTGCTCCAAATTTTAGTTCCACCTGCAATGCAATCGAAAGCATCTTCCCTTGCATCTCGACGATCTAAGCAGCCACCTGGGTTGGTTTCTTCTGACAGTTCCAAGCGAAGTTAGCAAAGAATAACTTCATGCCCCTGTTACCATTATAGAAACCGAAGTTGTTTTGAATCCACACTTGGCCGCTATGAAGAGTGCCTTTCCAAAACTTTGTATCAATGATGTCATATTTATTCCTCACCTAAAATATATTCCTCTACATATTGAGGCTGACATCATGGCATATATAAGCGATGCATATGACCAATATCACAAATGGAAGATGGTAGTTGAGGCCATTTCTGGAGTATCCTACAAGAGAAAGGTATCTCTTCATGGGATGGAACACCTCGAGTAGGACAACAAGCATATTATCGACACCCTTGATAAAGAAATTTAAAGGCTATGGCCTTGCTGGTCGAAGATAATAGACAGTTGGAGGAAAAACTTTAGTCCCTTAAAGAACAAAGTTAGACTCTGTAGAGGCAGATCGAGGCCAGACACCACAAATGTCACACTCTTTCATTGGAAAATGAAAAGATCAAAAAGATTATGGAGGAGCATGCCTCAGAAATAAAGAGAATGAAGGAAATGCTGGAGGTAAGCCTTGGAAAAAAAGAGATTGAAGGAAATGCTGGAGGTTGAGAAGAAAGAGAAAAATGAGGCTCTTACTCAGGCCTGGGATTGCTGTAATGCAATGTTGGACACTCAACAGTTAAGAGATGAGGTCGAGGCCCAGGCAAGTATGGTTATTGAGTGAGTCAAGGCCGCTGAGGACCAAATCAAATCCAAAATTAAGCCTACACTTATGCAATTTTATGCAAACGTCGTCAAATTATGAAACATGAGATGGCTGGATGAGCGGTATCCACAGGCCTTAGCTATGGCTTGGGAAGAAATCTTTAAGTGGGAACAAAAGCATTCACTTGGGGTTAGTAATGATGAGAAGGAGTTAAAGCTTGACCTTTTGGAGGAAGAAGACATAAGGTCGCTTAAGATGAGTAGGCTCCTCCTACTCTCTATGGTCATTCCATAAACTAGTGTATCTGCCAAGGTCTAGCCCGAATTTGGTTTAAAAGATTTGCCTGAGAGTTCTAATTCTGTTCCCCAAGGACCTACGGTAAGGACTTCAATGTCGATAGCGGGTATGTCTGGTGACCACTTCCTTTACATCAGGGTCGCCAGCCATTGAGGCCGTCATTCCTCCTTCAATCTCTACTGCTAATTTTGCTGCCGAGGTTACTTCCAGTATTTCAACTGCTTTGGCATCCTCGTTGGATGTTAATTACAATCCTAAAGAGCCTGGCTTTACAAGTACCGAATCGTTTTCAAAATTACCTATCCTATTCCCTATCGTGGAAGGAGGCTCCACCAATACTCCATTTCACATGAGATCTATAACTCCTGGAGGTATGTCATTAACCTCACATGTATTCGAGATGGCTCACATAACACCAGTTGATGTCTCTAATCTCCTCTTTTCCATTTTTCAAGTTTCAGGTTTATCTACTCTTGCACCCTTGCTTCAAGGAGGCATGTTCTTGGGTACACGTGCTACGGTGACCAAATCAATCATCGTGTCTGCCTCTATCTTGATTCTAGCCTCTTTGGTGGGTCTTACTCTGTGCCTTGATGCTAAAATTATCCATGCTTTGGATGAAGAGGCCACAGGCGATCCTCATGGGATATTAGGGACAAAGATATTGTTATTACTAGGGTTATTAGGCATTCATCATGACCATCAATGATGGAAGAGAAGAAACGAAAAACTATAAAGATTAGAGACATTAAGAAGGAAAAGCTAGATTATGTCCCTCCTTATCTTTCAACGTGTTGCCTATACCGCCAATCGTCATTCTCGCTTTTGCTCCTGCTTTCAGTAGCATTCTAATTGATGTCCCTAAATCTCTAGGGAGTGAGTACAATTAGGATACCAACCCCAAAGGTTTTCTGCCATAGGGAGGTAGAGGTAGGAGATCAGGCAAGAAGCATACTACATACTCTTTTGGAGAAGGGCAAAAAAGGAAGAAGAGAAAGAATGCTTAGTTGTAGTTTTTTTGTTTTGCTATGGTTCGCTCGTTTAGCTTTAAATTCATGTATGTAGGTTGGCATTGTATGGATGTTGTCGCTGCCTTTATTAATAAGGTTTGTTAATATGAACTAAAGCAATTTCCTTTTCATATTTTAACTTCTATGCCTATGTACTTGGATTTTCGTATTAGTTATGATTGCGTTTGAATCCAAGTGCAATAATCATCCATTGTAATTGCACAAGGACATGGGATTTCGGGCTGCTACTTAGTAAAATTAGCGATTTTCTCAACTTATCGCCAATCAGGTTCCATTTTCCTAGTGATCAAATTTAACTACCGCATCACTCCTGGTTGTTAAGGAGTGGTGTCTTGGATATCTACCTTTGGACATCCACGTTCGATCATGCCTATCTTTGGGCATGATCGTAACTATCCACCTTGAGTGGTGGTTTGAACATCTATTTCTAGACTTTTACATCTAATCTCCCCTAACACTGAGCGTTGATCGCATTTACCTAGGAGGATTATTCTTCCATTATGTCCTATCGCTAGGACTACTAAATGAGATGCCTATCTCTGGGCATTGCAAGCTATCCTCGCTTGTCTCTAGACAATGGTCTGAGGCCTTGCCTATCTATTGGCAAAGATGTTATGATGAAAGTATAGAGTGTATTGTCTTGATCGACCCTATTATGTTTATACTTTGACAATCCAACCATGTACTGAGGAAGTTAGCTGGTATATGTCTTCGGATACTAGAAATAGTCCCATACCTATGGTCCGTTCATGGATCATAAGATTCATTCAGCTCCTATCTCTAGGTACCTATATACCTACATTATATGAGTTTAGACTATTCAGCTTTGTTGTTATCAACAACGCACAGCCAGGCTAATGAAAACAAAATTCCATCGATTTCCAAAGCCAATTCATTTTATATTCATAAGAATGACAAACTCTTCCTTATTACATTAGAGCCTAGTTAAGTGTTCATAAATATACACTGAAGTGAAATAACATCATAGGTGCTTGCTATTCCATGCTCTCGGAAGTGAGATTCCATCAATGGTTGCTAGCTTGAATGTTTCATCTCCAAGATTATGTTTAACAGTGTGTGGATCTTCCCAGCTTGGGCCTATATTCATTGGACTAAGAAAGATCTATTTGAGGATGAGATCGTCGACCTTGAAGGTTCTATTCTTGACCTTTGAGTTATAATGCTAGCGACTCAATTCTGGTGAGCAGCAGCCCTCGAATCAGCTTCCTCGTGCTTCTCATTGACCATAAAGAGGGACTAAAGCAAGAGCTCCTCATTCATCTTATGATCACAATTGATCTTTCGATGCGAAGACACTTCCAATTCTGTTGAAATCATGGCCTCTGATCCATAGGCCAATGCGAATTGGATATGGCCAGTCGTAGACTCCTGGGTTGTTCGATAAGCCTAATGCGCTAAGGGTAATTCATCAATCGCTTGGCCTTAGCCATCGCCAATCGCTTCTTTAGGATGGACTTGATGAATTTGTTCACCACCTCTACTTAATCCATTCGCCAGTGGATATGTTACCGCCGCAAATATTTTCTCTATTCGATACTTGTTGCAATTTTTTTTGAATTTGACACTATTGAATTGGGTTTCATTGTCGGAGTGAAATCCTAAACTGGTATATAATATTTTTCACTATGAAACTGATCACCTTCTTCGTGGTGATTGTGGAAATTAATTCTACTTCGACCCATTTTGTAAAATAGTCAGTCGCAACAATAGCGTACTTCACTTCGCCCTTTGACATCGATAGTGTTGACCTAAAAATGTATCAACACCCAAAAATTAGTTGAACGCACCAATTCTTTTAAATTAAATGTAAAAGCAGTTGAAATTCCAGATCAAGTAAGTAAAAGGTAGCAGAAAATTAAAGAACACATAAGAATTTTTATAGTAGTTCGAAAATATCCGGCCTACGTCTACTTTATAGTTTGTTATTCGCTGTCTTCTCTCTGGATTACACGAATTATATCAGATCTAACCATAATCTAACGGACCTCGGATTTACAATTTAGTTTCTAGAGTTTGAGAGGTAGAGAATAGGAGCAAAGCAGAGGAAAAAGTCTCTAATGGCAAAGATATCAAATCCAAAGTGAGGAGCTGAAGGTCATGGAAGAAAGATATAGCCGAAAAGATCACTCCTTGGTTGTAGGAGGTCTGTTTTTATAGAGGAAATCGTCATGTAGGCTCAAGCGTCCACTTAGAGAAGAGTCTAGAGATTAGCACAAGGTCACGTGCCTAGTTATAGTATTATCCGAGTTAACTAAACATATCGGTACCGACTTAACATGTCAGTGCTGACATGTTTACTTAGTTCGATTTACATCAAACCCTCTTGCATTCTTCTTCTTACTTCTTTTAATTATGTTCTATATTGTTTCATCGATTGTTCATTGATCTTGGTGATTGCTCCTTCATCATTTGGATTGTTATGGCATTCTAGCTGTTAATTCTCCAATTCTTGAAATAGATCGTCAAAAACCCATGGAAATCACTTGGAAACATATGGTAGAGGTAGAGAATAACTCGTGTGAAGTTGGAGGGGGTGAATGTGGAGCAAAAACAGGTCGTCGTAAAACATGCCGTCATAAAACATGCCGTCATAAACATGTCATCAAAAAACATGTCTTGTGCCAGCATGTTACCTTAGTATATTTTTGGTTGAAATTTTTTCAAGCTATTTCGTTGCTTCATCTAAGTGTGCTCTCTAATTTTTAGGCTGTGACGTCCTTATTTTGTTCTTCTAAGTCTAGTTGAAATCTTGCTCAAACGAGGGTTCGCATTTGCTCCATAAGTACGCCTTTTTAATGTAAGGTGTGTTTTACTCAAGAATAAGTTCCAGTAATATGCATTCGATAGTTAAGCTCTTGCTATCCGTTGATCTTAATCTTGGTGAGTCATCCAGTTCCTTTGGATTCTCTTGTAAATAAAAGGTCGTTCCAAACCCATCATAGCCTAAGACTCTAGTCTTTGCTTAGGTGTTGCTTATATATCATAATCATTTTGATTTAATTCGATGTTTTTACATCATATATCAAAATCGTCCCGTGTTCAAGTACAAGGCATTCATATCCTTTTATCAAAATCAATCTATTTCCATTCTAAGGTTCGATCTCTATGGACCATTTTACATTCAATTTAATATGCGATCTTTCCAAATCGTTCGTGGTCGAATCCGTGTAGTTAAAGCCCTGTAAAATCCCCGCTATAGCACGTAGCGCTCTTCGATCGTTATGGTTTTTCAATATAACACTATTAAACAGTATATGCAGTTTACGCCCCACTATTTTTCGCTACACCTGCTAAGTCAAGGCTGTTTAGCTCCTGCTATAGCAAAATTAATATATAAAGGTTGATTTAACTAGTTTATTTTTGAACCGAATCAAAAAAGTCAGGTTAAAGACCTAATTTTAAGGCATAAGTGCTAAATATAAGTTATAAACCTATTGTAGTCACCAAATTTGGCATGTATTAATCATGATACTGTTTAGATTTGTTATATAAGACTAAAATATATTTCCTTTTCCTACTTAAATGATGTAATAATGAGAATAAATTGACTTTAAATATTTGATTTTATACCTAATGAAGCTTTTTTACACCTCCGGTATTTTTTGTTATATCACCGGTTTATCTCCGCTGCAAATTTTTGCACCTTCGCCACTATGAAAACACTAAATGCTTTAATAGCACAGAATCCAACCTAGGATTGGATCTCTCTGGACAGTTTAACTTCCAACCTAGGGTTTGATCCCTTCGAATCGTTTATCATCCAATTTAGCATTTAGATCTCTCTGGATCCTTGCTGGATCCACTTGCTCTCTAGTAAAGGAACTCAGTGACAACGCAAGCTCGTCCGCTCACTCTCTGATGAAGAGAATTACTTTTCGTATAAGCCCATCCACCTGCTCACCATCAAGGGATCATGCAGTCTGCACTCCAGTCCCATCTCTCGGATGGAATTTAAAGCGATTAATATCGTACAAGTCCAACCATGCACTTTGACAAAGGGACTTGCATCCTGCACACTGGTTTCGTCTCTCCAAATGAAACATTAAGCGATTAATATCAGCCATCACATTCAATGTGCATTTTTCAAAAATCAAATATTCAAATCGAATAAACGAGCTAAATTCTAAGTGTTCATCCCATACATCCGACTTAGAGCATGCTTAGAGACTATTCTAGGTCATGCACACATGAAAGTAATCCGGAGCTATTATCGTCCTAAGTAGTCATCTTAGGCATCCGATGCAGTGCGTGCCTAGGGACCGTTCGGGATCCCGTACACACGTAGGCAGTCTGAGGTTATTATTTATTATACGAAAAGTAAAGTGTAAGAAAAGAAACGAAAAAGTAAAGCCTGGGAATCGGCTTCGACTCCCGTTCATCCCGATCACGGTATTTCGACTCTTGGACCAGATCTTTGATTTGTTCCTTGATGCATTTGTTGCATATGGTGATTGCTTCGTCCACACCACTGCAATTCGATTTCCATATACTGTTGTAGCTGGTTGCTTCGAACCAGTTCTTATCGGATCACGAAGGTGTCGACACTCATTTGTTTCGTGTCCTTCCAGCTTAAGGAAAATGAAAAAATTTCCAAATCTTTTCTCCCAATTAGTTGGCTCTCTCCTAGTTGGCTTTCAATCGGGGATCTAACCCCCTAGTGTCCAGATATATCATCTCCAGGGTCTCTCTTAAATCAGTTAGGAAGAGAATTTAGCTCCCTCCTTCATCGTTTCATTTTTCCAAAGTCATCATCGGCTCTTCTCTTTCCTTTGTCCTTCCCATTACCTATTTCAGAAAGTCCTCTATCATCCACAACATTAATTTTAGCATCTTTGGCTTTGATGTCTTCTTGATGCAAATATCTCTTAGCTTTGTGATAGAATTCCGCAAGATCTACCATTGGATCACTTTTTAGTGCAACTTTGAAATCGGTCTTGCTCACGACTCTAGATACTGCCACCATTAAGATTATTAATGGATCCGGCTTATCAGCTGCGGCTGCTGATGCATTGAATCTTATCAAATAGCTTCTTAAGGTCCCTTCGGGCCTTTGTTTCATGCTTGGTAGCGTCATCACATTCTTCGATTGTGAGACATGAACTCTAAATTGTCTCAAAAACTTTTTAACCAAATCGGTCTACATGCTTATGAGCCCCTTCTCCAGTTTTCTGAAGCACATCACCACTAAATCTATAAAATATAATGGGAAGCACCATCCCATAACCTCCTCAGAAGCACCCAACACCTCCATATGTTGGATGTATCACATCAGATGAATCGTCGGATCTGACTTTCCATCATAGATTTCTAGCGTTGGAAGCTTAAAATCAGGAGGATTTCTCGCATTCCAAATATTAAAAGTAAATGGATTCCTATTTACATCCTCCAAAACTTTGATCTTGGTGTCCACCTCTAACTATTCTTCTTACCAATTTAGCAATTTGGTCTTTGCCGTCCAATGATGGACTTTGTCCAAAAGCAGTACTCTGCCCTCTACTCCTGTAGGGGAACTCTGGCACATACTCTGGTACGTACTCCTCATGCTACATGTTAGAATTCTGACCTGCTCCTCTAGTTTCATTCTTCCATTCGTTCCTACAGAGGAGTTCTAGCACATACTCTTTCAGTTATTGCCCAATCACATTTTAGTTTGTGGTCCTAGCTCCAACATCATTTGCTCTTGGCATTCTATCATATTCTAAGTTCACAAAGTATTGCCCCTAAGTATAATTCTCTTGGTACCGAGTTGATTTAGGTCGGTACCAAATTGTCCTATATGTAGGGGGAACAGTTCCAGTTTGCTCCACTCAAACTCCAGATATTCCTCCATTAGTTCCTTGTCGATGGTTCTAAATTTTTGCAGCTCTACCTATTCCTTGTTGTCCCATTCTTTGAAAAAATCCTTCAAGCATTACCTGTTGTCGAGTCATTAATTCATCATGCATCTCCTTCATCATTTTCTCCATCTCTTCTTTGGTCATGTAGATGGATTGATGAGAATTTGAGGACATTTTCTGGCTTCCTCATGCTCTAGTTGGCTTTCTCTAGCTTTAGATCTAGTATAGGTCTCTTCATCTTCTCCAAATCTCACATCTAAGCTTTTAGATTGTGAAATCTAGCTTCCGTCTCAGTGAAAGCACCAAAATGTCAACCTAAAAAATGGATCAACATCCCAAACACAATTGAAAGCATAAGTTCTTTTAAAATAAATATAAAGGCAGTAGAAATCCCAAATCAAGCAAGTAAAAGATAACATAAAATTAAAGAACACATGATAATTTTTACAGTGGTTCAACAATCTCTGACCTACGTCCACTTTAGTTTGTTATTCGTTGTCTTCTCTTTGTATTACAATGAATTATATCAAATCCGACCACAATCTAGTAGATCTTAAATTTACAATAAAGTTTCTAGAGTTTGAGAAGTAAAGGATAGGAGTGAAGAAGACGAATAAGTCTCCAATGGTAGAGAGATCAGATCCAAAGTGAAGATCTGAAGATTAAGGAATAGAGGTATAGCCAAAAAAATCCCTCCTATGTTGTAGGTAGGTCTATATTTATAAAGGAATCATCGTGTTGGGCTAGGTATCTACTTGGAGCAAAGTTTAAAGATTGACCTGAAGTCACATGTCAAGTTATGGAATCATCGAAGCTAACTAAACATATCGGCACCGACTTAAATATGTCGGTACCGATAACTCTACTTAGTTCGATTTACATCGAACCTTTTTTCATTCTTCTTCTTACTTCTTTTAGTTGTGTTCTATGTTGTTTCCATCAGTTTTGGGTTAATCTTGGTGGTTGTTCCTTTGTCATTTGGATTGCTCTATCATTATAGCTGTTAATTCTTCAATTCTTGAAAAGGTTGTCAAAAACCTATTGAAATCACTTGGACGCATATAGAAGAGGTAAAGAATAACTCATGTAAGTTAGAGGAGGTGAATGTGGAGCAAAACATGTCATTATAATATCATCATAAACACGTTGTCATAAAATGTGTCGTCATAAACACGTCATCATAAAACACGTCATCATAAACCCGTCGTCATAAAGCATGTCGGTGCCAACATGTTTCCTTAATGTATTTTTGGTTGAAATTCTTCCAAGATATTTCCTTACTTCATCTAAGTGTGCTTGCCAATTTTCAAGTCGTTTCATCCTTGTTTTGGTCTTTTAAGTCTAGTTGAAATCTATTTTGGCTTAAAAGCAGGTTAATAGGTAGCAAACCAATAATGTCAATCCCCCATATCGCAAACGGCCATGGGCTGACCATTTATGTAATTTCTACCGACGTGGCTCTGGAAATCTTCACGAATCTTTGGCATCTGTCACACCTTCTGATATAATTAGCCGCATCCAAGTTTATTGTTGGCCATAAAAATTTGTAGCGAAGAATACTCCTTGCCAGCATTTTCCCCATAGAGTGATCGCTACAGGCTCCTCTATGTACGTCCGCAAGGATCTTCTTAGCTTCTTCATTAGCGACACATTACAGTAAAGGAGTTGAGATTCCTCTCTAATACAGTATTAGTTCCTAAACAATAAATCATGGATCTTTATGCAAGATTTTTCTACCTTCGTTCCTCTCCCTTGGGAAAGTTCCTTTCAACAAGTACTTCTTGATTGGAGTCATCCACCATTCCTTTTCAACTTCAACCTCCAAGGTCCAATCGACGTCCATCTGGTCAATACATGGAGATGATAAAATCTTTGTCAAGACCAAACCCATGGGTTGTGCATCCCCGTAGCTAGCCAGCTTGACTAACGAATCGGCCTTTGTGTTCTCCTTCTCGGGGTTGTGCATTACCGTATAATATTCAATGTCAGTGAGTAACTCCAGGACCTTTGTAAAATAAGGGGCTAGCCTTGCTCTCCTAGCATGAAATTTTTTCTTCGCCTAATAGACAACTAATAAGAGTTGTTATATATACAATGTTTTGACTCCTAATCCCTTCACTATCTTAAGCGCTGTGAGAAACGCTTCGTACTCGACCTTGTTGTTCATTCTAGGGAACGCAAGTTTCAATGCATAACACACCAATCGTTCCTCAGGAGTTATCAACTTAACTCCTGCCCCCGAGCAACACTCATTAGAAGCTCTATCCATTTGTAGCTTCTATTGAGCATTTCCTTCCACCTCCCCTTTTCTTCATCCCGAGTGATAAATTCGTTAATGAAATTAGCAAACTTCTATCCTCGAATCACTCTTATGGGATGATAAGATATATCGTATCGACTTAGTTTTATATTCCACATTAACAACCATCCTGATATCTTGGGCTGGTGCAATACCCGTCTGATTAGTCAATACTTTAATCGAATGAGGTAGAAAGTATAGAAACCTCTTCTGTACAACTCTCCTTGCATCATGAGCCGTAGTGCTTTTCAAAGTAGTTTGTTCTATTCATTCCTATCTCTTGGGTGAAATACCTTGAGCAAATAATCCTTAATTTGAGTCATCGACGACTCCTTTTCTTCCATAGTCTCCTAAATCCATTCGACGTCCATTTGATCGATACTTGAAGTCGTCAAAACCTTCACCAGAACCAAATCCAATATCCTTACTTCCCTAGACCAGCCAACTTGACTAATGAATCAGCTTTCGTATTCACCTCCTTGGGATATACCTAATAGCATAATGCTCCATGTCATCTAACAGTTTCAATGCTTATGCAAATAAGAGGCAACCTTGTACACTTAGCCTGATATTCCTTTCTCACTTGACAAACCATCAATTGGGAATCACTAAATATCTACAGCGTCATTATTGGCAATTCCTTTGCTATCCTCAACCTTGCTATCCCATATCGCTCCGAACCCAAACTATGCCTTTTCTGCTTTTCCGATGAAAGCCTTGTATCCACATTTAGTGCATGACATACTACCTCCAGTAATATCCCCTACATATCTGAATGCATCCCAGCAAATAGATCCAAATTCCCTTAAAGGAAATTAACCAATTCCTTCATTAGTTCAACATCGAGCCGAGATCCAATCTCGATCATCTGAAAAGGATCATCCGTATCGATTAGAATAACAACCGTTAAATCCTCCGACTTTTCTTGGGATTTATAGACTTGTCAAACCTACAATGGTTCCTAAGCTAGAGATTAGGCTTTAATTGCTATGCTTTTGATTCTTGATGCAAAGAACCTTCCGTACATTCTTGCCTTTCTCTCATCGCTTTGCTTCCCTCGACTCTACGACATAGCATTCCTTCTTGCACTTTGGTCTCCTCTTACCGAACCAACCCAGTTCTCCATGAGGAATTTTATCATTAAGCACCAAAAAACCAGTGCTATTCTAAAGTCAACCAAGGATGGTCGACCTAGAAAGGCATTATATACCTAGTATTCATCCACAATGACTAACTTTTGAATTTGATCCACCCTGCGATCTCTATCATGCAACTCTATAGGCAAGTAAATCATCCTAATCGATTGTTTTGCTTTGCTTGTAAACCCCTGAGTCTTGGTTTTACCAGTCATAACCTCCTTCATGTTAATCATCATTTGGTCAAACGTTCTCCTGAATAGAACGTTCACAGAACTTCCATTATCCACGAGGACCCATTGTACTGTTTTCGGTCCAATGACAACCATTATCGCCATAAGATTGAAAGTTGGTGCTTCAACTCTATCAGTAACCCTATTCCAGAACATTATATCATCTGTCACCATCTTTTGGTACTTAGCCGGAGTTCCATCCACTTGGAAATTCAGCTCTTCGGTGGTACGTGATTTAACGAGCTCAGGCACCATTCCATTTCCTTTTAGCTTTTCTCTAGTGGATAAGGTCCTCCAATTATGGTGTTGATGACTAACCTCCATCAATTCACCTGGGCCCATCTCCGATGGTCCAGGATAGTTCCTTTGGGTATTCGACACTAATAGTCTAGCATTTTGTCGCCATCCTATGGATCTCTTACATACTACAAAAACTTTTCTACCTTATCAGTTGCTGTATAAAATCTCTTAGATATATGCACTCGTTCATGTTGTGTCCATGAGTCTCATGGAAACAATGACACTTTCCCGAGCGCCTTTCCTCCTTGGTCGCCTTCTTTTTAGGCAGCTTTTTAAATCATCCCATTCTTTGTGTAGCAAGATATATGTTCTCCAACGTGTCATTTAGAGCCAAGTACTCATCCTGCCTTATATTTTTTGGAAGCTTCTGGATTCATTCCGCCTATCACCGGAGCCCTTTTCCTTTTCTTTTGATTATTCGAATGTCCAACATTAATTTCCACATTATCGAAGCTTTCTCTAGTCTACTTAATCACCACATTGCTCTATTACTTCCTTCGGCTGCCCACCATCAGTCTGTCCAGCTACTTGACTTTCTTACTCCAAACGTAAGAATTGATTGGACTTCCGGTAGAATTCCCCATAGTAGTTGGTTGTTTCATATTTAAACACTTACTAAAATCCATGTTCGGATGTATGCCCCGGACCAAAGCCATAAAAGCTAAATCTTCTTTGAATTGCTCACCTCTGTAACTACAATATTGAACCTGTTCCAGAACCCATTCAATGACTCCATACGTCCTTGAGAAAGGCTCGATAAGTACATCACGTCCTTAGCTCGAGCAACATGGAGATAGAAATGCTCCAAGAATTTCTTTGACAACTAGTCAAAAATCGATATGGATCTCGGGGTGGGCCGAGTAAACCACATTGGTGCAACCCCTTCGAAGAAAATAGGAAAACATCAACATCGAATAGCATATGTCACCCTAACATCGCCCATATGCCATTTATACTTAAGTACGTGTTTTCTAGGATCGGTATTCCCATTGTATGATGGCATTATCAACATCGTAAGTCTCCTGGGATACTTTTCCCTTAATATGTTCCCCGTAAATAGAGTTATGCATGGCGTGGAGCCCAAATCCTTATTTTTTTCTATATTTTCTTTCCTCTACCAAATATTTAACCATGTTTGCTACATATTCCTTATTAGCATGGTACTCTGAAGGTCAACTATCAGAGGTTGTGTAGAGTGTTTGGCTCTACATATGATCTCAATTTTCCCATTGACATCTAGGTTCTTTAACATCTGGGGGAACCACTTCTCCAGTCTTCCATTAACATTTGGTTGGCTTCGTTATGGTTTTTTAAACTCTAGTGTCACAAAAAACAACATCAATCTTATAACCTTCACCGTCATGTTGTAAATCATCCTCTAAATCAGAGAAGTACATGGCCTTAACTCATTGTACACTCAAACTATCTAAAATTTTCACTTGATTCTGGTCGGCGCAGAGTTGAAGTCTTTTGGGGAAGCTACTCGACTTCCTCCAATAACTCCTTCTCCCATTCTAATTGCTCTTTCCTTTTGTTTTTGTTTTCCATATTACTTGTTCTAACCAGAAACAACCGAGTTCTCCCCTTCAGATCCGACATTTGAAACTTCCCTCCCACTCCTACTAGTCTTATATGTTTGCTAGGTCGATAGAGCTATGCTAGCATCCATGTTTTCTAATAGAGCCTTCCGAATGTTATCCATATTATGATTTAGTTCCTGCATAATTTTATCAAATTCCACACTGGTAACCATCTCCTAAGGGGCAGATAGTCCTTACAATGCCTATTGGCAGCTAACTATCATGTGATGACAATTTCCATCATTTCCAGATACTGCTTCTGACGATCCTCCCGATCTCCTTGGCGCCATCGATTCCAATATGCTGATTCTTCAAACCCATAATGAAAATCTTCTGGATCAAACATCTGGATTCTCCAATCTAAAATAAAACGTCAGATTTATGCCTTAGAATCTATTTTCTCAGTGAAAGCACCAAAATGTAGATACCAAAGTGGCATAACACATAGAGTCCTATAAAAATATAGAAATCTAGTAGAAATATATGAAAAATAAAGAGAATACCGAGGTTTTTAAAGTGGTTCATTGATTTCTAGCCTATGTCCACTATAGTTTTTATTGATTATGGATTTGAAAGTCACTAGTACAAGGGTTTTAATGATCTAAAGGCCTAGAATAACAAATAGTAGCTTCTTTACTGACTATGATGGAAGATGGATAGAAGATGAAGAAGATAATGCATCAAAAAGTCCTCCTTCAGTTGCTCTATATTTAAAGAAAACTGTCCAGTAGAATTAGAGGCCCATGAGATTCTAAGACCAAATCCAAATCCAAGAATGTATGAGGAGAAGAAGGGGTCCTCCAAGTCATAAAATCAACCGATGTCGACCAGAAGTGGTTGGTACCGATCTGATTTTTGGAGGAGGAGCCTTCCTATCTTCATTCCTTTGGTTTTCTATTCTCGATTCATTATGTTTCGATCACTATCCACTAGAGTTCGGGTCATTTCCAAGAGGTTCTGATACCATTTATATTTGTCTAATTTTCTTCAAATTTCTTGTAGTTGTTCACCTATTCCTTGAGAAATGTACTTCACAACGACCACTCAAGTCATATCTCCATGAACCATGGCCTATTAGGCCCACTAGAGGCAAGAAGGAAGTTCGATACTGAGTAGAATTATGTAACATCCCGTATCTGGAGGCCAAAAGCTAAGCGTTGTGGATGTTGTAGTCATCCACAGTATTAACTTCAGGTGATGAAATACATTTGTGCTAATGGTATCCATAATACCAGAAGCACTTGAATATGAAAAATCATAGATTTCCAAAAAAATAACTTCAGTGATTATATTTCAAATAAATCATATCCAAGTTACAGGAATCCCAAACGTAATCCCAAGCATTGATCACATATATTTTTACAATAATACGCCAAGAGCGACTTGTGAAGATGCCCCCTTGGATGATCAAAGAAATATAGACATAATTGTCTTAATAAACAGCAGAACAATTTTAAAACAAAATTTTCTAAATTAGCTATCCATCAGCCACCTGCTCGTCTTTGGATACTTTATTCGTCAAAATCTGCTAAAATCTGAAAACCTAAACCCTCAGCCTACTCAAATCAAATTTTGAGCACCCAAGAGTTTAGGGGTAACAAAAACTTCGAGTCGAACTTAAAGCCTGGTATGAATAATTTCTGTTAAATCTTGGTTACTGATAAATAGTGAGACTATGCCGCTTAGCGGAACGGGTTTCCCCTCACTAATATCTCTTTTCAAAACATATATTTTGCAAATCCTTTCCTACAACTAAACTGGTTAATCAACTGATTAAAATAATAATATAGCAATATCCATTATGCTAAAATAGTAAATAAAATAGAATATCTGTCTAAAATATGAACCATCTGTTCTAAATCTGAGTTATCTGCTTTTTTCTGGGCTATTTGTCCTAAAATTGATCATAACAGTATCTTTTATGCTAGATAATGGGCAATCTGTCCGGAACAGGTAAAAAGGGTGGACTAACTATCCTTAAAAAATTAGCAAAATCCGTTATGCTAATAAATAAACTATCTATTATATCAGATTTCTGGACTAACTGTCCTTTGGGCTGACTACCCTCAAAATGGACCGACTGTCCAAATTTAAAATGAGCCGACTGCCCGAATTTTCTTTTAGGTTAGCTACACCTTAAAAATATGTGAGCTAACTGCTCTTTAAATTTTCCTTGAAACTTTTCAAAATGATTTAATTCGTCAAATCATAAATATACAATGAAAATATATCTTTAGCTTTACTCTAACCTATTTTTGCCATGTTATGTATGCTTTACTCAAAATAATATTGATGATGTTCAATAAGGATTGGCTATCCTTTAAAATACCTTAATGTATAACTTAAAATATTAAGGCTATCTGCCTAGTTCTTTTAATCGAACCTTTGTTTAAAAGCCGTAAACAACCTTTCGAAAACATAGAAGTTAACTCCTTCAAAACTATTCATAAAACCTTTCGAAAGTATTGAAGGTAACTCCTTCATGTTCTTTAATAAACCTTTTGAAATCATTGAAGGTAACTCCTTCTAAACCGTTTAAAAGCCTTCCTTTTACAAGCTTTAAAATATATAACGTCTGCCTTTAAATCCTTTAAACCTTAACCTTTCGAAAACATTGAAAACTATACTTCGACCTTGTCGGAAGGTTTCTTTTCGACCTAGTTGAAAGCCTAGGGTACCTCCCTTATAAAATCATTTATAAACCGTTCGAAAGCAATGAAACTCAAAACCTTTTGAAGACATTGGGTTCAATTTCAAAACAGTGGAAACCTTTCGAAACCACTCAAAGTAAACCACTTGAAACCCCTTGAAAAATTCTAGAAAATTTCCAGAATATCAAATAATATGTTCTCTTCAACATAAAAATTTTCGAATCTAAACTATAATTATTCTTCCCGAATATAATTTTATAATCCAAATTAATCTTTTCTTCCTTAGAAAATTCATAATAATTCCACAAAAATTCAGAAAATTCTAAAAATCGAAACCCATCTCTAAAATAACTTTTTAGGTCATCGTATATATTCGCAAGGCTAACAGATGTCATTTAATAGGGTTCTATCTCAAAACATGTCATAAAATCTATATGAGCTTATATAGATCATCATGTATATATGATCTTTTTATCATTCAAACTCATGGCAAATCTTTCCATAATCATTCGTAATTATCCTTAAAACCGAAACTAAAATTATTTAGAGATGTAAACATTATTCACCTTTTGCTTTGATGATTAAGGAGCTTTAGATTTGAATGAGTTTGATTTGAACATGTTTTCCTTAAGCTTTTCTTTTGTTTCCTCTTCTTCTTCCTTCGTTAATGGTGGTCGGCCAAGCTTTTAAATATTTTGAAAATAAGAATGAACGTGTGTTTTAAAATATACAGCCTAAGAAAGGTGATATAGGAATGGCCTCTTTCCCATAATACCCCTCCTCAAATTCATTTTTGTTAGAAATGTGGACTACGGACTTAAGGCTAGGATAATCACTAGAGGGGGGTAAATAGTGTTTTAAGACATTACTAAATCTTTTAGAGTTTTTGTTAATTTAAACACAAATGTATGCAATATTCAGATACAGATACGATCACAGAAACAAACATAGATGCAGAAATAAAGTAAAAGCAGTAAAGGAAAGAACACACCGGATTTTATACTGGTTCGGAATTACCATACATCCAGTCCCGCACACAAGTACGAATTTCCTTTCAAAAGCAATCTTAAAATTACACCCTCGATTTCAAGGCTACGAGGTACACCCTCTAGATTCACAATCCTCTGGGTAGAGATACTTGATTTCACGGGAAACAAGTTCACCCAATTGATTTCCATGGCTACAATCACACCTTTTACACTTGATTGATTTCCAAAGCTACAACCACACCTTTTCTCACTTGATTGATTTCCAAGGCTACAATCACACCTTTTCACACAGAAATGATTACAAAGAAGCCTATAACTATGAATAGCACTGGGGATCTTGTTGAGATAGTGATAGAGAATCAAACCAGAAATAATCTAGTTAGATTCAATGTCGATTTCGGCAGAGTAATGGTATAAATATGTATAAAGAAATGTGGAATATGAAAAGGAGTGAAAACCAGAAAAATATGATTAGAAATTAGTTGAAAACAGCCCCTATTTATAAAAGAACAATGGCCATGTCCATTCGTGAAGGAATATAACGAATAGACACTTCTTTTGAAATTCAAATTTTTAAAATCAACTGACACTATGTCGACATGGGTAACTTGGGTATGTCGACATCCCAAAGGAAATTTTGGTGCTTTGTTTTTCTTTGAAAATAACTTTTATCTTATATTAAAACTATTTTAAACTTTTATAAATATACTTAACTATAGTTAAAATACATAAATAAATATAGAGAATACTATTTTGGTATATATAAAATTTTACTTATAATTTTATATTTAAATCTAAGTATAAATATTAAAAGTTTATTATTAAAAGATGTTTAAAACTAAGGATAATTTGATTTTGAAATTAAAGATTATTTTGAGGCTAAAAGTATTTAAAACCAGGATAGATGATTTTGATTCTTTTTAAAAGGAAGGTTTTGAAATCATTTTGAAAACAAGATATAATTTTGTAAAAACACTTTGAATGAAAGGTTAGCGGATACAAAACGATGTTCCACTAGATTTTTCGTAGGTTCTATCTTACTTAGAGCTCCATCCCTTTAATAGGCTCGAAGTGGATTCCATTCTATGAATAAATTGGATTTTAAGATGCCAGTGCTTTTCTAGGAGTTTTAACAAAATTCCTAATTAAATTACTTATTTTTGAAATCTTGAACTCTTGATAATCTTGATATTCTTGATACTCATGAGTCTTCAATTTTTATATCTTGAATCTCTATACTATATAGTCTTCATTCTTGGTACATGCATGGTTAAATCCTGCATATACATATATTTCTAAACTATAGTGTTAGTATTTATATTTTTTTAATCCTATTCTAAGGTTGTTTTCATCAAAACCATCATCTCAAAGACTAACATCTCCCCCTTTTTGATGATAACAACCTTTGTTTATAAAATATTACTTCTATCCTAATAACTCCCCCTTAATCTATGCCTAACTATCCTATTTTATATTTCTCCCCCTTTGTCATCAACAAAAACTAACTTCAAACTATATAATCTCCAAACTATATAACTCCCTCTCATTCTTGGACAAAATACCTGCATTTATAAACTATACAATGGAGTATATAATAAATAGATTAAGAGATAATTATACTGATATACATGATAATTAATTAAGGATCATATAAATATCAATGCATATTTATACATGTTCTTCACACCAAATATCAATCCAAATCAAATCAAATAATTCAAATCAAACAAACCAATCAAATCAAACATTACGAGGAACTTCCAACCATCCTTCTTCTCCAAATATAGGGTCGGCTTTAATGGCATCCCAATTTTCATTATCATTAGCGAGAGAGACTGGAGGACGTGCTTCGTTATCATCCTTGTGCAGGGAGGAAATCATCCATCGTATTGCATCGAAATGCCTTTCTTGCTCCTTGATCATCTGCATTTGACTCAACTCTAAGTGTCGTTGGTTTCGAAGAATGAAAGAAAGAATATTCTTGAAATAATTAAGAGTCTCTTCAAGATTTTCGGATAAATTATGAATTGGATTGGCCATATTCGAGTTTGTGAGAAGAATGAAAGACAAAGTGAATAAGAAATAATATTGAGTGATGAATTCTGGAAGAAATAGGTATTTATAGGTGTAGAAATTCGTTTGAAATGAATAAACATAAGGTAGGTAGTTATTCAAAATTCAAATTTAAAATGAAGTGTCATTTCTGACCAGTACATGTCGACATGGTCATAGGGGGGATGTCGACATGGTGCAGTGAATTTTGATGGCTTATTTTGATTTTGTGAATAATTGTGTGTGTGTGTATTTATATAATATACTAACATTTATTCTAGAGATAAGATATGCTAGATAACATAAAGAAAATTCAATTTCATTGCATAATAGATCAATACAATGATTTAACATTAAAACTACACGAACATTCAAATCAATATAAACTAAAACAAATACAACGAGATACGAAAATGTAGAACTAGTTTGAGGATGACGAAGATGAAGATAATCCAAGTTTCTTGCTGACTTTAGAAATAAACTTGTTCATCTTAGATGAAATTTTGTCCAACTTCTTACTAACGGATCGTTTAAGAATCCGTTGATTCTCAACAATGGTCTTTTGTTTTTTAAGAAGGGTTTTGTTGGTTGGATTAGGGGGATAATCAATGCTTTCCAAAGATGTTTCACCTTCTTCTTCTTCTTTAATTTCCATTTCATCCCCTTCTTTTTCTTCCTCTTCCTCCTCTTCCATCTCCTCATGAGCCAAACGCTCTTCCTTTTCGGCAAGAGTCTCATAAGGTTGAAAAACAAATGGAATTTTCATAAGATAAATATTGGAATGGTTGAAAACCTTTTTTGAAACAAATTCTTCTCCTTTGAAATCCACTCCAAAATAGTTAAAAAGTCGAGTAAGATAGATTCCATTATACAATGTATGCTCACCCATTTCAAGATTTTTGGGATGGATTTCATCCAAAATAACTTGCGCCCAATTAATATCATAATTTCCAAAAATAGCAAAAAGTGCTTTGCAAACTTTTGAAGTAGGATTGTTAAAATTCCACGATCTTGGAGTTAAAGTATGTTGTAAAAGAAGACTGACAATTCTAGCTTTTGGTCAAAAGTTTCAATTTTTGAATTCAAAATCATCATTTCGTTCGAAAATGCGATTAAATGTCTCACGGTCATTTTCATCAATATTAAAACTAGAAAGATCCATTCTCGTACTCTTGCAATTGAGAATGGTACCCAAAAGATCACAATTCAAAACAATTCTAGTGCCTTTAACACTACTCCAAATTTCATCATCATTTCCAATATAAAATCCACGATTAAGATTTGCATAGAAAATTTTAACAAGGTTTGGATAGCAAACAAAATCATTTTTAGAAGCATTAATAAGACTAAGAATTTGATTGTTTGCAAAAAGAGAATCAATTTCATAAGAAGAGAAATCTTGAAATATAGCAAACTTTCCGGGATGGATTTTTACATAGTTAGCATAATTGATGTATGCTTTTATAGGCTCCGGATCATTGAAGAGTTGCTCTTTTATCTTTCTTGAAATTCTCATGGTGGAGGGGTTGCTTAAAGAAGCCATTAGAGTAGAGAGTAGAGAGCTTGAAGTTTTGAAGAGAGAGTTTGAATTTGAAAATGAGAGTGAAAAGATGTGATAAAAGATAGTGAATAAATAGATTCTCAAAGGACATGTTCTCTGGTCAAAAGATGCCTTTTCAGAGAATTGAATGAAGTGAAAAGGTGGAGGAAAAATTCCACCATTTGAATTCAAATCTTGAATTTCAAATTATGTACCCATGTCGACATCATGATAGAGACCATGTCGGCATGTGTCTTTGAATTTCTATGACTTATTTTTCCTAAGTATTCTAATATATATATACACTTATTATCTTTAATGTATATATATATATATCTAGAATAATTCTAAAATTATAGTATATTCTATAAAATATTATAATACTATTAAAATTAAAAATAATAATAAAAATAATAGTAAAAAATAAAAATTTAATTCAAACAACACACCAATTCAAAATCAATCAATTAAGAAACTAATCTAAGCATGCAATTTCAACCAATTGTATTGTAAATGTGTACCTTTTTCTGAGTCCGTTTCTCTGAATTCGTCGAAGTCGTGAACTGCTGTGAAATACAAATTTGAATTAACTGTCTTTTGATCATCATCGCTTGAGGATGAGTCTGAGTCATCTAGAGTAGCAGTAAATGCACGTTTTCATTTCTTTACGGATCATTGTTTATACGAAGATTTTTCCTATCTGGATATAGACGGTCTCTTTTGATATGGCTTGGTTCGTCACAGTTGAAACATTTGATATTGTTTGGCACTACATTCTGATTTCTAGAATTCTTATAGTTGTTTCTCTTGAAATTATTCATCTTTCTATATTTCAAGAATTTCTGAAAATTCTTTGTCATAAGAGCTATCTCTTCATCATTATCGCTGTTTGAGTCTGATCCATCGGTCAATGCATTGAATGCCATTGATTTCTTTTCAGATGTTTTGCTTTCTCTTCCCCAATCATTTGGACTTCAAATGACATTAGATTTCCAATTAATTCTTCTATCTTTAAGGTACTGATGTCATTTGCCTCTTCGATTGCAAGTGTCTTTTGATCCATTCCAGAGTAAGAGAATTTAAGATTTTTCCGACTTGATTTTCTTCCAAAAATTCCTTTCCCAAGGATATTAGAGAGTGCACAATATCCTGAAATCTACTATACATATTTGAAATAGACTCATTAGAATTCATTTTAAATAATTGAAACTGATTTGCGAGCATGTAAATTTTGGTCTGTTTAACTTTGCTTGTTCCTTCGTGAGTAACTTGCAAAGTTTTTCGGATTTCATATGCAGATTTACAAACTGACACTCTATTAAATTCATTTCTATCAAGTGAACAAAACAGAATATTCATTGCTTTAGAATTATTTTGTGCAACGGTCTTTTGCTCAGAGGTCCATTGTGCAAAATCAGTTATGGGTTCAGAATATTCAGTCTGTGTGATATTCCAAGTGTCTAATCCTACAGATTGTAAATATATTTTCATCCTACATGCCCAATATGTATAGTTATTGCCATTAAAAGTGGTGGTCTGATAGTAGACTGACCTTCTACAAATGAACTAGTGACAGGGATGATAGAACTAGTGCTGGTGTGTTACCAGTACCAGTGTTGGTAGCCATTTTTGAAAAATTTTCAAAATTCAGATTATGAAAACTTTGAAAACCTTGCTCTGACACCAAATGTTAGAAATGCGAATTACGGATCTTAAGGCTAGGATAAACACTAGAGGGGGGGTGAATAGTGTTTTAAGAAATTACTAAATCTTTTAGAGTTTTTGTTAATCTAAACACAAATGTATGCAATATTCAGACACAGATACGATCACAGAAACAAACACTAATGTAGAAATAAAGTAAAAATAGTAAAGGAAAGAACACACTGGATTTTATACTGGTTCAGAGTTACCCTACATCCTGTCCCGCACACAAGTACAGATTTCCTTTCAAAAGAAATCTTTACAATTACACCCTCGATTTCAAGGCTATGAGGTACACCCTCCAGATTCACAATCCTCTGGGTAGAGATACTTGATTTCACGGGCAACAAGTTCACCGAATTGATTTCCAGGGCTACAATCATACCTTTTACACTTGATTGATTTTCAAAGCTACAATCACATCTTTTCTCACTTGATTGATTCAAGGCTACAATCACACCTTTTCTCACAGAAATGATTACAAAGAAGCCTATAACTCTGAATAGCACTAAGGATCTTGTTGAGATAATGATAGAGAATTAAACCAGAAATAATCTAGTTAGATTCAATGTTGATTTCGACAGAGTAATGGTAAAAATATGTATAAAGAAATGTGGAAGAAGAAGAGGAGTGAAAACCAGAAAAATATGATCAGAAATTCGTTGAAAGCAGCCCCTATTTATAGAAGAACAACAGCCATGTCCATTCACGAAGGGATATGACGAATAGACACTTCTTTTGAAATTCAAATTTTTGAAATCAACTGACACTATGTTGACATGGGTAACTTGGGTATGTCGACATCCCAATGGAAATTTTGGTTTTTTGTTTTTCTTTGAAAATAACTTTTATCTTATATTAAAACTATTTTATACTTTTATAAATATACTTAACTATAGTTAAAATACATAAATAAATATAGAGAATAATATTTTGGTATATATAAAATTTTACTTATAATTTTATATTTAATCTAAGTATAAATATTAAAAGTTTATTATTCAAAGATAGTTTAAAACTAAGGATAATTTGATTTTTAAATTAAAGATTATTTTGAGGCTAAAAGTATTTAAAACCAGGATAGATGATTTTGATTCTTTTTAAAAGGAAGGTTTTGAAAACAAGATATAATTTTGTAAAAACATTTTGAATAAAGGTTAGTGAATACAAAATGATGTTCCACTAGATTTTTCGTTGGTTCCATACTACTAAGGGTTCCATCCCTTTAATAGGCTCGAAATGGATTCCATTACACGAATAAATTGGATTTTAAGATGTCGGTGCTTTTCTAGGAGTTTTGACAAAATTCCTAATTAAATTACTTATTCTTGAAATCTTGAACTCTTGATAATCTTGATATTCTTGATACTCATGAGTCTTTAATTTTGATATCCTGAATCTCTATACTGTACAGTCTTCATTCTTGGTACCTACAAGTTTAAATCCTGCATATACATATATTTCTAAACTATAATGTTAGTATTTATATTTTATAATCCTATCCTAAGGTTGTTGTCATCAAAACCATCATCTCAAGGACTAACAATTTTAAACCCTTCTTCTAATTTATTAGTTAAAAGGCATGGCTACCTTAATTAAACTAAATCTCAATCCCTTATGAACACATTATTTTATTTAGTTTATCTAACTAAATTTCCTAAATAATGTTATCAAAAATCATGGCTGTTACAAATTGTCTCGGTATTGAGTAGTCCAATTTGCTCCAATTGCCTTGCAACTTCTCAAGCCCACTTCCATAGTACCTCCAAGCATATTCTCAAGTCCGTGAATCATTTTGCCTTCATCCCGATGTTCAAATTCGAGTAAAAGTTTACTTGGTTAAAATTCGGATACCAATATTTAAATATATATACATTATACATATAATATTTTAAATTCCGTTTTGTATAAAAAATTAATTATATATAATATTATGTATATTTATATTTATTAAAAAATACTTTGTATATTTATACTCAAAATAGTTTACAATCTAATTATGTTATATATTTATTTATATATATATATATATATATATATATATATATATATCCGTGTGTGTATTATATAAACTTTATTTATAAGGAGTACTTTATAATATAAACAATTATGCTTGCATGCATACATGCATCCATACATACATACATGCATGCACACATATATATAAATATATATTGTGGGCATTTACATCCATATCACGGTGAATATTAAAAGACGTCAAGACGCTTAGAAATGGGCCTAAGATGCATAATAAAGTGGCCATCATGTTATCACAAAGGCGAGACGAAGCATAAGAGAAAACTTTGGCATAGTTAGAAAATATAGTAAAAGCTCTTGAAAATTGTTTCTAAGGTCAGGACATGCACATAAATCGAAAGTGCATCTCAATCAGAGCTATGAATCGGAAGATATGTTCATCTTAAAATTTGTCCATCACCTAACCGATTCAAGCCGTACCCTGGAAATCTACTACCTAATTAAGGCGATTGGAATATTCAAAGGTATTGGAACACTCTATTTAGCGATATGGAGCTATTAGTCCAAGTTTCATTCAATTCTGACTTGAAACGAAGGAGTTATGCATAAAAACGTGTATAGCTCAGGTGGTTGAGCATAAGCTACAATGGAGAGGGGAGGAGGTCGATTCCTTGCAAAGCACGTTATTTTTATGAAATATGAGAATTGGTACAGTAGGAAATCTAACTACAGAGTGCCTAACCATTTCCAATGCAAGGGGAAGTATGTTGGGAGGCTAGGCAAAGGAAGGGAGAAGGAAACAAGTCTCATCCCCTTCACTTGGTACCCAAAGGACCAAACCAAAATTCTTGTCCAGTACCCTTGAAATTGAAAAAAAGTTCTTATTCTCTACCCATGGGTACTGAATAGGGTTTCTTGTTCGATACCCGTGGGTACATAACATGAGTTCTTGTTCGGTACCCCTGGATACCAAATAGGAATATGTGAGGAAGGAAGAAGCCGGACTAAGCCAAATTATGGAGGATCGGACTAAGATGGACTCTGCCCATTGAATCACGTCCACAAAAACCTACTAAACCAGGCACTAAGGGAACCCACCAAACCAAGCGAGGAAAAGCATGAACTTAGCCATCTAAGAGGCCAGTGTGTACCACCGGACCAACTTACCCCGGATATAGCTCCTGGCTAAATCGAGAAGGCCGTATATGGAATGAAATCTGCACATATTGGGAAATAATTAATTACATTTGACATATTCAGGAATATTCCATTTGGGCGTGTTATATAGGAAATTATCGACCCGACCACCTTATACCTTCACTTTTATAAATTTACAAGCTTATAATAATATTGGCAGACGAGTCATGGAAAGCTAGGATCAGCCTAGCAGAATCAACCTAAAAGGATCTTTCTAACTAGAGCAGCCTAGCAGGAACAACCTAGCAGGATCTTCGTGAAGCAAGAACTCCCTAATAGGATCAGCTTAGCAAGAACAACCTAGCAGGATCTCCCAAACAAGATCAGCCTGGCAAGAACAGCCAAGCAAGACAGCCTAGCAGGAACAACCTATCAGGATCTCCCTAACAGGAGTAGTGTAGCAGGGATAGCTTAGTAAGATCTTCTTAATAGGAGTAGCCTAGCAGGAACAGCCTAGCAGGATCATCCTAACAGGATCTACCTAGCAGGAACAGTATAGCAGGAACAACCTATCAGGAACCGCCTAACAGCCGAATAGAAATAGGCAGGTAGGAATAGCCGGACATGAATGGCCGAACTTACTCCCTTAAGTTATAAATTATTGTTTTTTGAGCTATAGATCATTATATTTTGAATCTCAAGCATTGTATCAAAAATATATAAGAATAATAGTGAAAATGGATAATGGATGTAGGCATATTCTGGCTGAACCATTGTAAATCTTTGTGTTTGTTACTTCACTAATACATACTTTCTGCATAACCTATATGTGATGTGCTCTTTGAAAATCTATCATGATACAAAAATAATAGTCGTGTTATATACCCCGTATTCATAATTCTACAACTAATCGATTAGAGGTGTTTGCCCATTTTTTGTATAAATATTTTTGGTGCTTTCATTGAGAAAATAATTCTCAACGTGCTTTTGAGATAAAAGAACAAGGTTGGTGCAAGAAGGCAGGGAACACCAGCGCACCAAAGTAGACAATTGTTAATTACGATAATCATTTAGTAAGCACTCCAGTGCTAGTAAACTTAATCACTAGAGCTAACATGGATAGAGTTTTGGCCAATCTAAACGATCGTTTCATTGCCCAACGTCAAGCAATGGTGTACCAACTTATGACATGCTTGAGGCAGTCGTAAACTATTCATTGCAACACACACAAGGGCAATCCCAGTCTAGGAGATCCTAGAGAAGACGAAGGGGGTCACACTCTGAAAAGGAATCCAATCAAGAAAGTTAAAGAGATAGAAGGAATAATGAAGGGATGAAATGAGCAAGATTTTACCTTGAAGCTAGACCCAAAAAGCAGTTCGACGTCGAACCAAACAATGATAATGCCAAATTAGGGGCAGCTATAGTAAACACATATCATTCCCTCATTGAAAATGTGGTTAACAATGAACAAAATAATCCCTAACACTGATCTTGGAGCCATAACTATACTTGTAACTAAAGATCGAGCTATCATTGCCAATCACCCTAATCAGGGATACGATAGCTCAAATCATTAGACAAATTATTCAACATGAACAAATGGAGTAAGGAATTAGAGCTAGATTTAGCAGTGCCTTCTCCATAGGCATAGGACTGACAGGAACTCTGGAGTTTTCAGGATGCCTACTATGGATTGGTATCAAGGACTAACTAACCCCATAAAACATTTACAACGATATACCCAAGACATGCTGATGATTAGAGTAAAGAGGAAGTCATATGCAGTTTTTGTTATCCTCAATTCTTGTCATACTTAACCAATAAGTAGCCATGTGGTTAACCATAAGGATCGATTCATTCTTAGGAGATGTTAAAGGAAAAACTAACCATATTGAAGGAATTCAACTGTGAGGCAGCAAAGTATATAAGGTTAGAAGGTGTTGCATCGAAGAAACAGCCTGATATAGCTTCTAGAAAAGAGTTTAGTAGCGACTGCAAATGATGATAGAATATATGGTAGCTTCTTTCATAGCTAAGTATTTAGAAATAATTGAGCATTTCTTAAACTCATGGAGCAAGCAACACCAATTCAGGATCAGAGTGACCAAGTCTGGAATTCTGTCTATAACCCATTAAGATGGACACAAAGGAGCATGCAAGGTAGGAAGGTGCCATGGAAATATGAGCTTCCTCAGATCGAATTGATTATGGCTTGAACCAAATTAGAACGATGCAGAAATGATCGATACTGGACCAACGATATAGCCCATGCTGGACTAAGAAAGGATGTCCAGCCATAAGTCAATGCTGATGTTGGAACCACATTCTTGGCTACCGAAATGAGACTTCATGAGCTTATAACGACTGATACATATATGGTTGATCCACAGCAAGTGAGGCATGACGTAGTCCACCAAGCAAACTAAGGAAGCATTCCAATAGTGTGAATGAGTTGCTGGGTAAATGTGTTGAGTGTTAGGCGAGCAGAGCATGAGACTAGAGCTTGTCAAGATAAACTATAGTCAATTCACTCCAAACATTAGATTTTCAGTCAATCCTAAGATTTTAAGACACTAATCATGGAACAATACTTTGGAAAAACCAACTCTTGAACACAGTTGAGGCATTCCTTTAGTGCATGGAAGCAGTTGGAACTATGAATGGAAAGGATGTTGTTACTTTCCTCTATTTATGTCATACTTGGTTTGGTCATTTAGAGCACTAATCTGTTAACACTAGGATAGAGACATGCAAAAGATGGATAATAGGACTATAGAAAGGAACCACTTCAGAAGACGAGACAAGTTTCCTTGTTCATACCTTACAGAGACTAGTGAAAGAATCTATCTCGCTATAAGAGAAACCATGAAATTAGGTGTATCGAGAACCAGGAGCTAACTATGGTAGATATGGGGACAAGTATGCTCCAAGCTAAAACCTAGGGTAACTCCAATGAACATGATACAAAATATAGACTATAGTGCCATTGACTAAACAGAGTCCTTGCGGAGGAAGGTTAAAACCACGCTCGAGGAGACGGTGTCAGTTTCCCCATGGACACTAGAGCTTATTCTTCTACTAAATATCTAGATATAGATGTGCATGAAAATTGTGAAGAACAAAGTAATCAGACATTGAAGTAGTAACTTACTAGTCCCAAAGGCACGATTCAACTCCATCAGAGTTAATGTGAGACTGGTTTCGGCTTCTCCAGAGATAGTGGAGTGCAATTCTGATTTATTCTGTAGGTGGAACCAGATATCTATAGATATGGTGGAGCGCAGCCATTTCAAAGTGCCTTAGAGACAGAGTCAACTTCATATGAACATGAAGCATGATATTACAGAGACTGAATACCCTCATAGAGAGTGGGGACAATAATGCAAATGTATGACTTGATTTTAATGAATAAATTTCAAATGATAATTAACAGAAATACTTGATCCATAATAACATCATGCCATATGACTATGCGACACTCACGGAAGTGAGAAAAATACTAATAGCTGGGCAAGAATGAATGTCCTTGACCTATACGGGTTGGATAAAACTTTTACCTTGGAAGCTAGACTGAATGACAGGTATGATAAACTAATAGCAAAACTGGAAATAGCAAAAGAATCGAGAATCTGGACATTGTGTCTCCACAGTGTCCTACAAACGGTTGTGAATCAAGTATTTTGTGAGTTCTAAGTCGGCGGAGAATGGTTGGCGTCCTACTTAAAAAGAAAATGGGCAAAGGCTTTGATTAATGTGCAAGAATGTTATGTGCTTAAGCACATCACGATGGGGAAATTAAGACGCCAACGATCTGGAAAAATTGGCTTGCACAGGAAACAGATCATTTTTGGGTTTATACTAGTAAAAAGTTCACCCTTAAATCGGAATGAGGCAAGGGAGGTGATCTGCAAGATGACTCAGTACACCATACAAGATGGCATCCTATACATTGAGTTTTAACTAACCTGCTGCTAAATAGCATGGCTACAAGTGAAGCTAAGGAAACATTGGACAGTGCACATCAAGGCAGTAGAAGAGAACAAGCTAGGGGGTAGAGCCTAGGAAAGGAAATCTCATGGGCATTGATCTGAACAAGGAACTTCTAATAGCTATGGATGAAGCTAAGTATGCAATAGTGGCTACGGATTACTTTATCGAGAATAGAGTTTATCCTCAGATGATCTCGGACAATGTATGGTAGTTTGATAGTCGGGAATTTGCCAACTTCTATCGGCAATATGGAATTAGGATAAGCTTTCCTACATTAAATGCCTCACCTGTTGGCCAATGGATAGGTTGAAGAGGCCAACAATGTTCTCAAAACTCACATAAAGGAGCATTCGAAAAATGATAAAGGAGCTCGGATGGATGGGCTACTATTGGACTTTATGCGTATTGCACTTCCCATAAAACTACAATTGGATGTACTCCCTTTGCTTTGGCCTATAATTTATTGTTATGCTTCCCATCGAAACTATATTTTCATCTCATAGGATAATACATTATAATTTAGAGTAGAATAAGGAATTTCTAAACACGTCCCTAGATCTGATTAAGGTGAAGTGGGACGAGGTTGTTCTGAAAAGTTGGCACTTTAGCAAAAAGCGATGAAACAATACAACTCAAGGACCGAGCATCGCTCGCTCAAGGAAGGAAACCTAGTCCCGAAGTGAATTCCTTTTGGTTAGGGCATCTGACCCATTTGGGAAGGACTGTATCTGTAGGGATCCAAGAAATGGAATCTACATTCTCATCATCATGGACGGAACAGGGAAACATGGAATGCTCAAAATCTTTGTCTTATTTTTTATAGACCGACTATAACAACTGCTTGGACTAGTCAATCGTCATGGCCTTCTCAAACCCCATGAATAGGATATGCGAAACCATGATAGATGACTAGTGCTACCAAACCGCCATAAGAACAACCATCCAATGCCACATAAAGCCCCCGATTTCTAGGACTATACATATAAGGTCGCTGCATACTGGAGACACCTAACTCTAGCGCATCATGGAAAGCTTTGACAGACCTTTGGTCAGTAATGACGAGCTAGATCAGCCCACGGTTAGGACATGACCACCAAATGGGTGCTAACCATTGACGATCGACCCTAAATCTTTAGCCATCAATGGCAAGCAAGATCAGCCCATGGTCTGGACATGACTACAAATGAGTTCTCACCATTGACGATCAAATCCAACCTTTGGCTGGCAATGGCGAGCCAGATTAGCCTACAGCCAGGACATGACCACAAAATGAGTGCTTACTATTAACGATCAACCTCAAACCTCTGGCCGACAATGGGTAGCCAAATCAGCCCATTGTCAGGACATGACCATCAATTGGGTGCTCAATATTGACGATTGGCCCAAAATCTTTGGCCGGCAATGATGAGCCAGATTAACCTACAGTCAGGACATAACCGTTAAATGGGTGCTCATCATTGACGATCGGCTCCAAACCTTAGGCCGACAACAGTGAGCTAGATCAGCCCATGGTCAGAACATGACCTTCAAATGGGTATTTGCCATTAACTATTAGCGCTAAATCTTTTTTCCCATAGTGATGGACTAGAGTGATCCCTTAATCGGGTGTCCATCATTGACGATCGGCTCAAACTTCTCGTTGGCAGTGATGGGCCAGAGCGATCTCTAATCGAGTATCCACCATTGGTGATCGGCTACAAGCTATTGGGATGGCTATAGAGAACCTGACTTACCGGTGATCAGAACATGACCACGGCCTAGTAGGTTCACCCTGAGATTTTTATTAGCGGCGGATACCAGAGCTTTCCTATAGTAAAGTGTGACTATCGGTCAGGCAGTTCAGTGCAAGCAATCGATATTGGAATTGCAGATGAGGACAACCAATAAACTGGCACTAGGACAAACTCGTATAAAGTGCTCGAGGAATATATGCATGAAAAAAAACAAAGGCGCATGGGATTGTCATACAAAGTCACTCTACCAGATATCGTTCACCTTAGCGAATTTGCTCATGATTGATCCTATGAAAATATGTCGGGGACAAATGAAGAGTTGCTAGAAGAGCTAAAAAAAATAACACATAAACACTTCACTAGTATGCTCAGCATGTACCACTTATCGGTGATGAACCCTATACAAGTACATGAGGAAGCAATGAAAGATTACTAACAAGCAAATAACTAAGCAAGAATACTATACAAACTCAACGCAATAACTAATCCTGATCGGGTATGATTATTTCATTTCTAATTTCTGTAAGATACGTATGCGGTTGTGTAAGTATTCATATAGAAAATATAAAGTACGAACGAAGGGAATAATCAGTCGTAAAAAACTTCTTACCCTATAGAACTTGTTGGTGATTGATCCATATAATATGCATGATAATTACAAGAAAAGTTGCAAATTGAATAAGCAAACCGAACAACCATGTGGAAAAAACATGTCACAATTACTAGCCAGGAAATGGATAATATGGACATGAAAAAATGTCAGACGCAGCAACACATAGACATCAAAAGAATATTAGCTACATAACATAAGCGCATGATCAACGCACTCTCAAAGCTACAGCAGATACCACTTATCCAACCAAACATTTTAGTGATTGACGTATGCACGTATGCATGGTAGTGACGAGGGATTTCCTAGTGGAATGACTTGGCAATTATGTAGGAAAAATACGTCGTAGCCACCAGTCTTAATTGGTCAAACTACAACCAATGCAAAAAATACGCATGGTCAAGTCCACCTATCATGGAACCATTGAAAATTCCTTTCCCAATGGCAGCTTGATAATCTCGAAACATGTATATGACAACGCGTGGCCCTCAGGACCCTGGAGGCAAGGAGGTTAAACTAGAGGGAGCAAAAGCCTACCGAATAGAGATGAGAATCAGTGGAAAATCATATTAGATGATTATACCACCTAAAAAGAATGAACTACTAACATCATGCTGATAAAGGATGTCTTGGTACAATCAACAAGATTTTCCCGAGTAAATAAGGCTCTGTAACATATTATCACCGAAAAACTTACTGAAAGGACGAGAATGAGGATATAGATATTTGAGGTTTGAGATAACCATCGCATGAAAAAGAAAGATGAGTTTAGATGAAACAAAGCACACTATGTATTCTACGAATGTATGCTTTGGAGGGCAAGTGTTGTGGGCATTTTCATCCACATCACGGTGAATATGAAAAGATGTCAATGAGCTTAGAAACGGATGGAAGATTCATAATAAAGGCCCATCATGTAATCACAAGGGCGAGATGAAGCATTAGGGGCAAATTTTGCATAGTCAGAAAATATATTCAAAGCTTTTGAAAAATGTTTCTAAGGTTAGGACACACACATAGGTCGAACTCAATTCGAGCTATGATTGGAAGATATGATCACTTAAAATTTATCCATCACCCAACCGACTCAGGCCCCACCTGAGAGTTACTATCTAATTTAGGAAAATGGAATATTCAGAGGCATTGGAATACTCGATTCAGCAATATGAAGTTATTGGTGCAAGATTCATTCAATTCTGACTTGAAAAGAAGGAGTTATCCCTAAAATCGTGTGTAGGTCAGGTGGTTGAGCATCAAGCTACCAACCGAGAGGTCAAGGGTTCAATTCTTGGCAAGCACATTATTTTATGGAACATGAGAAATGATCCAGTAGAAAATATAACTGCTGAGCGCCTAATCATTTTCAACGTAAGGAAAAGTATGCTGGGAGGCCAGGCAAAGGAAATGAGAAGGAAACTAGTCTCCCCTCTCGCTTAGTACCCAAAGGACCCAACCGAAATTCTATCTAGGCTTGTTATATAGGGAAACTATCGGCCTGACCTCTTTATACCTTCACTCCTATAAATACCATAAGGACAATTCAAAAGATTCAAGCTTACAACAGTAATGGAAGACAAGTCATGGAAAGCTAGGATCAATCTAGCAGGATCAACCTAACAATATCTTGCAAAAAGGCGCAACCTAACGGGAACAACCTAGTAGGATCTTCCTAACTGGATCAGCCTAGCTGGGACAACCTAGCAAAATCTCTTTAATAGGACTAGTCCAGCAGGAATGTAACGACCCGCTATTTTGGACTATTCGTATCCGCACACGTCGAACTTGAATAATTCAAAATACTGAATTGTTATTTTAAAATTTGGCATACTCAGATATACAGTAAATAAATAATCACAGAATCACAGACACAGAGTAATAATATGCAGCGGAAACAAAAGATAGTAGTTCATGAAGCTACTATATATATATAACAGAGTTAAATAAGTTACAACAGAAGTCTTGAATACAATATTCAAATACAAGAATCAGTATACATCACTGGAATCACTGAATATCTGAAAGCTGATAGATAGCTGGATCTCCAGGCGAAGCTCCAACTCCAAAAGCGAGACTCGAATACTGGTACACTCAATCTGACCCGAGCGTAAAGCAAAACACAAAACACTCGAGTTAGGATTAACATTCTTATATTAATAAATCCAACTCAAGTGAAATAACAACTGAAATACAAGTAACTCAGATGACGTTGGAATAACCATCCTCTAAGGATCCGTTAAACTATCTACTATGTAGTAGTGTACGCTAAATAGATAATGTCTATCGGTAATATAAAATATCAAAATAGTGTTAAGGCGTTACCATTATCCCCCTTAACACAATTTTATATAAGCGTCATAGTCTATACCGCACTGTAAACTCCACCGTAAACTGGTGGGATATCAGGGAGTACTCCATAGGTACGACACAAAATAAAATCGTAGTGGTCGCGTATATAGGGATACAAGTATGACAAGGCACATGAGGCTATACCCAAGGTAGTGAAACTACCGTTTGCCTGATCCGGACTGGTGAAAACGCATCGCCGCAACGATTGCAACACCGCGAAACAACACTCCCAAAATTTCGAGGGTGCACCAATCAATAACCAGTAATGAGTAGTTTACGAAGAAGTGTGTTCGCTCGAGGTGGCTAACCTCATTTGGCCCGGCACGGCTCCTGTTTTAGTCATTTCCAATTTGACACAAGTGTCAAGGCTATCCATTATCGTTCTCTTTCTTCAGTCATCACGTACATCATTCCAACCACTTCATTCTGTATCACACTCCGTGTATAGTTATTAAAGTGGTTTTCGGTTTAGACAGAGAGTATGTCTATAACCAATCCTGGTTTCTTTAATAACTTTCGTATTATTACACCGATTGGTCGTTTAATAAATTTAAAACCAGATCAAATTCAATTTCAATTTCAATTAAAATTTGTAAACCAACATTTCATTTGTCTTTCCAAAACAATCTCCATAATTCACGTTTCAAACTTCCAAATTGATATTTCAAATCTTATAATTCAATTTCAATTTTTATTTAAACAATTCAAATATTAATTCAAGTTCGTATATAAATTTCATTCCATAATCAATTAACTTAACCTAATTTAACATTCAAATCAATTTGAATTCATTTATCGATTTCATTCAATATTCGTTAAATAAATTTATCATTCAAAACAATTTCTATTTAATTTCCAATTCATTAAATCAATTACACAAGTTCAACTCCAATATATCAAAACTTACAAATTGAATTAAATTAGATTCGTCAAATCACATTCTTTAAATTACAATTCTTTCATTTTGATGAATCACATTTATTCCTTGTTAAAGAATTTCAATTTCACTTATTTATTTACTTACACTAAATACATTTTCAAACTTAATTAATAAAGAAACTCAATTTCATTTCTTTACGAAGTTCAAATTCACTTATTCAAAGTTCAATTTCTCTTATCAAAGAATTCAAATTTTTATTTAATTATCAAATGATTCAATCTTATTTAATTTTTAAATAATTTCAAACTTAATTAATAATTTCAAATTTTAATTATTAAATAAATTCCGAAACCTATTTATCAAATAATTCCAATCTTAATTATTAATACTTCCAAACTTAATTATTAAATAATTTCCAAACTTAATTATTAGATAATTTCTAAACTTAATTCAATCATTTCTTAAATTGAACAACGTTCTTAAATCAATTGTTTTATTAATATTTTGTTTCAGATTATCAAATATTAACATTTTCCTTTCATTAAAATTCAAATTCCAACTTCATTTCAAACCTTATTCTTTATTCAAATAAAATCATTATTTTATTTTTAAATCAAATTATTGACCAATCGAGTTTATTTAATTCTCTATCCTAAGTCAAGTTCATTTGGGTATTTATCATTTCAACCCGATTCCATTTCAATTCAAAAATCAAAGCATGGCAAAGGGAACTTGCAGTGTGATAGTAAATAAACGAACAATAGCAAACATCAATAACAATCCAATAATTAATTCAAATAATCCTGAAATAATCGTATTAATTCACATTGTTGTTTGTGCAAATTAATATAATTATTTCTAGAATCTACACTATTATTTCATGTAGACTAAAGATTATTACACTTATTATTTATACGGTTCTTTACTTAATATCCATTTTCAATTTCATACTACAACATGCATTTAGATGGTTCAAAGTGCGATTTTACCATATTTCTACGTGTCAATTCATTTAAACATTTAAAGGGGTCATATTATGCAAATGTCCTTTAATCAAATTTAACATATATATCAAATCTAACTATCCTATGCCAATTTCAATTTCAAATTATTTACCACTTACAACATTAACAATTCAACGTCCAATGCCAACATCGACAATCAACCATTTAACAACCAAACTGGATTATCATTGTATAAATAACAGATAATGGTGTCAAGTGTCACAGGTGAACTGATACAGGTAATAACATATATAACAGTGTAAGTAACTAACAGCGGCATATTTCAATTGTCGTTTCAATTGAAATCAAATTTAATAAATAAAAGAACATTAATCGTGAGTGATTGCTTACCTTTCGAGGCTAGAGAATAGACAATGAAATTGAGCTATAGATCCAACACAAATTCCAAAGCAGAGTTAGATGGGCACGATTTCGACGATCAAAGTTGATATATAAATATTGATGAGAATAAATTAGAATCAACTCGATAGAAGCGACAATGATATATATATATATATATATATATATATATATCGTGATATTATTTCCATGAACCCACTATTTAATTAAAGTCGAAAATAGAATATACATAATTATAATTAAAAATCATCGTTCTTAAAGCATGCATATCCTTAAAAATCAAAGATATATAATATATATACAAAACCAGTACTTACATATTATAACAACGTTTTATATATAAAATTTTCAAATCGCTATATATATATATCAACTAAATTTATATGAAAGATTATATATATATATCAAATGCGAGATCATTTTTTCAACACTTAAACGCACGAAATATACACACGAAACCTATAATTTAAATCTATATAATATATATAAACCCAAATTTACAGTTTATATAAAAAAACATTTTGACATAAAAAAAATCTCAGGCAAACCCATAACTGGCAAAATCAAAGTACATATATAAATTTATGCACAGCAGAAAATATTCGTAACCACATAACATATTACAGTGAAATAACTAACTTGTATAACTTATATTACAATCATGTTTTAAAAGTTTTATAAATCCAATATCTAGAGACTGGCTTATAAACTTTTATATATTGTAACATTTAGAACATAAAAGCAAAACATAAGAAATGCACAGGCTACATATGGAAACCATGCTATACAGATTTTGAAAACTTATATTAAAGCTTACATATGAATATACATATATACTGACTTATAAGCTATATACATACATATTACTATTATATATACACAAAGGAAGCAAACATAAACACTATAAATATACTGATAGTATATATACCGCATGGACTAGAGGGGTTGCATCCTTGAACTAGGAAACAGCAAGGATGGGTCGGTGAGTTGTGGCTGTTGTGCACGGAATGGAAGTGCTGATGTGGAGGTTGTTAGGCGCATTGTGGCGGCAAGAGGCAACACGCGGCTATAGGAGATCGCTGTGTTGGTGGAAGGTGAGAGAAGAGGAGGAGAAAGGAAGGCCGGATCTGGCGACGTGTCAAGGCCGAGGTTTGCGGGTTCAGCTACTATGGGTGGAGTTGCTGGCGCGGGCGGAGCAAGGCAGGGGATGAAGAGAGGATTGCTTGCGTGGTCGGAGCTATGAGGGTCGGTAGTGTTTGCTTTGTGCGAGCGGGCTAGGCTAGTGGGTTTGCCCGGTTTCCTAGGCTATGGGGAGGAGGGTCTGGATGTGGCAGTCGTCGGTGGGCTTGGCTGATATGGGGTTGGAAATGAAGAAAGCACACACGAGATGAGAGGAAGAGAGGAGATACGAGAGCAGGTTCCAGGCAATATTTATAATCTAATTTTTCTCAGAACAAAAACAAAGGCAAGAAGAAAGAGGAATGAACGAAAAGTCAATGAAAAAGAAAAGAAAAATGGAACTGATTAATAATATTGAAAACGATAAGAAGTGCAAAAGTCAAGAGCTGAGAGGCAACAGACACACACATACCAATATGCCATAAATTTGAACAAGTATGAAAGCACAAGTCACACGCCACTTCAGGATCAAAAATTAAACAACTATTACTATGATTACATGCCTGAAATATGAAAAGCAAAGAAAACCAAAGGAACAAACGAGTTCCGATACAGCTATCTGTTTCACAAATATCGCCGGGTAACAGAAATCTGAATCACAGAATTGAATATACCACAAAGATTGGCACGACAAGACGATCAGACGGTATATAGATGTCAGTGGTACGATTAAATTATAAAAAATCGAATTTTCTACTATCGGAAAATGCAAGAAACACGCAGAAAAATAAGATCGACGGAGCTAAAGAAGTCCGAATTTGGAAAAACAAAAAATGACGTCTTGCTCAAAAGATGATTTAGAATTTTTCTATATAAAAATATTTAGGCTTCGAAAACGTTTTATTTTCATCGCTTTTTAACTGATTAAATTGAAGTAAATTTACGCACGAAATAAACTTTCATATTTTCGGACGAAAGTTTACCGGTTGCTATGTTTAACTGGACGCATTACAAATATCAAATTTATATTTCAAAATTTTATCGTTTAAAATCCAGTAGAAAATATAACTGCTGAGCGCCTAATCATTTCCAACGTAATATAAAGTATGCTGGGAGGCCAGGCAAAGGAAATGAGAAGGAAACTAGTCTCCCCTCTCGCTTAGTACCCAAAGGACCCAACCGAAATTCTATCTAGGCTTCTTATATGGGGAAACTACCGGCCTGACCTCTTTATACCTTCACTCCTATAAATACCATAAGGACAATTCAGAAGATTCAAGCTTACAACAGTAATGGTAGACAAGTCATGGAAAGCTAGGATCAATCTAGGGGGATCAACCTAACAATATCTTGCTAAAAGGCGGAACCTAACAGGAACAACATAGTAGGATCTTCCTAACTGGATCAGCCTAGCAGGGACAACCTAGCAAAATCTCTTTTATAGGATTAGTCTAGCAGGAATAACCTAGCAGGATCTTCTAAACATGAGCTGCCTAACAGGGAAATCCTGGCAGGATCTCTCTAATAGAAACAGCCTAGCAGAAATAGCCTAGCAGGATCTTCTTACTAAGATTTGCCTAGTAGGAACAGTCTAGCGGGAACAACTTAACACGAACTGCCTAAAAAAGACAACTAATCATGAATAGGCATGCAGGAATAGTCGAACAAGAATAGCCGAACAGACTCCCTTGAGCTATATATTGTCGTCTTTTGAGCTAGAGATCATTGTATTTTGTATCTCATTGATCGTATCAAAGATCTATGCGAAGAATAATGAAAATGGAGAGTGGATGTAAGCACGTTCTTCCCGAACCATTATAAATCTTTATGTTCTTTACTTTACAACAACTTACTTTCTGCATAACCCATATGTGATCTGCTCTATGAAATTCAATAATGATACAAATATAATAGCTATGTTGTACACCTCGTATTCACAGCTTTAGAACCAAATAAATTGGAGGAATTTGCTCATTTTTTGTGCAAACAATATATACATATACACCAAACACACACACACTATACATATATGTATATAGAGAGGTTAATATGTTTATTGCGATGTAAATCTCAACATCTATGTACGGCCATATGAAACCATGTACACTTTATTACGTTGTATGAGCAAGCACACACAATTTGTATATTGTGCATAGATTATATATATAATACAAAATTATATAGTAAACAAAACTTAATTTAGAATTTAAATAAAATATTGATTTTATTTAAAATAAATTTAGATAGGATCTAAATAAATTTAGACTTCATAGATCTAACAAAGATCCAAACGGTAATTTTTTTTTAAATTTACCCATTTACCCCGCTTCGTGCTAGCCCAGTTCCAACAAAAATATACCAATATGTGTTGTGTGTTAGTTATCGATCCATTACAATTATAAATTGTTAAATCTCACAAATGATATTCAAATCAAATCAAACCTCTTTACATCCTCGAGAATATGTTCCAATATTATACATATTTTTTCTAGATTTGTCAAAGCTTTAAAAGGATGTAAAATAGATGAAATACAAGCGAAACGGGCATGAAAAAGGGTAAAACCACTAGAAGCGGACCAACTGGTTTACCCTAACCAATAAACAAGTTAGCACAACCACTAAACTAGTTAGAATGACTGGTGAACCAGTTCTAGAGTGTCCTTGCCTGTTTTGTGTGTCGTTGGTTGACTATTTCGCCTCTGATCGTTCGTTCACTTCGTTTCTTCCTCTTTGCTCCTAAGGTATTTCAAGTAGTTGCAACACTTCAAATACATCCCCAGAAACTGATGTAAACCACTACCATCGGGATAAGAGTTGAGCTAATTTATGTAAGTCTGTACGTTCCTTTATGTATTTTTATCCAATCTATTTGCTACCAATTTCAAAATCATTTCAATAATGATTGCGACAATGATTATTCAATTCACTACCATTAGATTCTGGTCAATTTTAGTCTACTGCCTCTACATCTCTGCTCAAATTTATTTGTGGTGATTATAGGAGAATCACACTTTAATGTTGATAAAACCATTCTACTCGGAGATAAATTAATCAAAGTTGTATATTACTGTAAGTTCGTGAAGTGTCGTGTGTCATCTCAAGCAGTGTTGAAATCTAATTTCATTATTTTGGCAGTTATAGAAACTTGTCCAAGTGAAGTGAAAGTTGTTCAGTGGAAATTCCAAAAGGGGTTTTATAAATGGATGTAGGATGAGAAGTCAGAAACAGTATAAGTCGACCGTGTGATCAATATTATTACCCCACCACGTTTACTTTTACATTCTTTGGTTATATACATTCGACCATATACTATCCAAGCATCGCAACTCATTTGTGTGTGTGTATATATATATATCTTGGTTATTATACTTCAATTTAATTTATTATCCTTCATTTTATAATTTATAATAGTTTTCATTTTTTCATTCCCATTAAAAAGATCATATATGTTTGAAAGTATGTTATTTTTCATATAAAGTAAAAGAATAGAACCAATGAAGTTTGAGTAAAGATCATGCTTACTTATTTAGTAGTTACATAATATTAGGTCATAAGACCTAAATTTATACTTTTCTAGAAAATTTACATAAGTAGGGACTTAATAGGAAATAGTATAGATTTTCGAATGAACTAAGAAATTCTAAAATATATAAGACAAAATAAGGTTTCTGAGAATAAAGCGATTCATGGAACATAGAGTTTGTAGGATCGATTTCACCCTAGAGGGGGGGGGGTGAATAGGGTGATAGTAATAATAATAAAATTAATGTGGAAATAAAAGCAATAACAAAAAATAATGCTGTAGAGATCATACACAAATTTACCCAGCTTCGACAAAACCCCTACCTACATGCTACCCGCCAGGTTTCTACTAGAAATTAAGTATTCAGACGCTTACACATGTAAACTTGCGACATAAGTTAATGACTAACCTAACTCTACGCTCAAAAACCTACAACAATTCAGCCACAGAGTTGCAAATTCTCAAACTACACTACCGTAGTTCGTAACCTAGTTACACAACTAGAGTTTAACTTGAATTTAAAAAGAAATTACAAATAAAATAAACTAAAAAAAATAAAACAAAACCCTAATTAAAATTGTGGCCCAAAAGAAAATAAGAAACCGGCCCACTTCAAAATTATAATTTGTGAAAAAGAAAGTGACGTCTCCCTTTATCCTTAGTAACATCGGTCGTTCCCTTTATCTTTTCTTCAACACAAAATCTAGGGTTTCTGGACACCGATTGATATTGATCGATTGAATTGAGGAACTGGATTTGCCTGCTTCATCAATCGACCCCTGGCATTGAATGGCTTGCGGCTGCTCCAATTTTTGTAGAGCACGAATGATAGAAATGGTATGCAATTTATCCCATATTCGATTTTTGATTACGCTTGACTTCGATTCGAGTTTTGAATTATATTTATGATCTTATTCAGTGCTTGCTCTCTGATTTGCTTGAACTTGAAATTCCATTTTGCCGATGATGATGTTGGGATTTATAGGGAACGAAACCCCTAAATATGCATTCGTATTTTCGATTTGAATTCTTTAATGATTTTCACTTGTCCATTCGATTTTTCTTGAGCGCTTGTGATTTATTTTGACTGGTTCATCCCATACATGTTGCTCCATGACTTTGAATTTACTTCGTTTATTTCGGCTATGACTTCGGCTTCTTAATTTTTGAGATAATTATCAGTTTACTAACTTCGTTCCATTCTTTTATGATGTGTTCATCTCAAAGCCCCTACGACACTATTTTGTTTGAACTGCTGCATATCATTTCTCTTTGAACCATTACTTGATTTTCTTTGCGACTATATTCACGTTGCAACTGTTAATAACTCTACAAATATAAACATGTATATACATACATATATGTATGTATATGTATGTATAATTGTTGTGCTTATCCATGTGAACTTGTTGCTGTGTGATTCTCTGGCATAGCTTTGCATTTGCTTCGAGTTGCACTGCTTGCATATCCATATGAACTGATACGTGTTTGTGAGCCTGGTTCTTATGCATTTTGAAATCTTTGTCCTTCTGTCTTGTACCATTGTGTGCCTCAGTTCTGGTCAGTTGAGACTGTAGTGTGGTTCCATTGAGTGAAGTCTGGTGGTCTTGTTGTCTTGTTATTTAAGTATATTTATGCATTGAATAAACTGCATTGTGTTCACCACTGTCTGGATCAAGTATGAAGTCTTTGTTGTTCTGAATCTAGTTTGTGGTTGGCCTTGGTTCTGGTCTGGTGAATGTTTCGTCTATTTCATTTTGAAGTCATGTTCATGTTGTAGCTTATTGTGGTCGAGACTTGAACTCTATGTATGTTGAATGCATATGTACTGGCTGTGTATGCATGTATATTAGTGCTTCTTAAAGTGTGGTTGTTTTAATTTAAATTATACTTGCTGTCACACACTGTCACTTGATCATTTCATGTTGTATTCACATATGGTTCACTATGAATTGCTCTGTGACTTTATTCAACATGGCTCAATTTTAGTTTTCATGTGAGTTTGTACATGTCTTCGTGTTTCTGTTCTGGTCTGATACATTTTTGCATATGCACTTTTTATTCAAATGCTTTTGTTAAACCTGGGTTGCCTTGTTGTTTTGGTTATGTGTCTTTGCATCAGACCATGTTTGTTATTCTTGTTCCACTTGGAGTCTGATTGGGTTGCATGTGTACATTTGTTTGCACCTGAGTTGAGTCCACCATTTGGTTGGGTTTGACCTTGTGCTCACATGTCCCTGCAGTTTTAAGCAAGTGTATATCGGTGTGCATGGTCTTGTGGCTTGTACAGTGATACACTGTGCATGTCATAAGTGTTCGTGTAAGATGAATTCAAAAGAAATAAATGACGAACAACCCAAATAACCGAGGCAAATAACATTTTCAAAACACACACTTCATTTTGAACTGCAAAATATTTCCTTTTCAATTTTACCGCGTCAATGTTTATTTTGCAGATAGCTCAGATGCTAGATTCAAGTTGGAACAGAGTTGGAGAAATAATACGAGTGTTGAGTGAATATGTAGTGAGGTTTAAATTGTAAAGTGAATATTGTTTTGTATTTGAAATTGAAATATAATTGAAATTGTGTATATGTGTAGTGAGAGCATAAATTTGTACTATTCGAATTTGTAATAAAATATTTATTTGAATAAAATATTTGTTTGAATATGAATTCTGAGTTGTTTATTTTATTCAACAAATATTTATTTGATTATGTAAAAAATAAAATAGTACAGCAACAAATATATTTTAATGATTATATATATATTTATCTTCATCAAACAAAAATCATATACTAGCATATTCTACAGATTTATATATATATATATATATATATATATATATTATTGAGAATATATATTAAATAGGTGTGGTCAGTAGGATTTGACTTTGTAACTTTCTTAAGAATATATTTTATGGACGAGAGTTAAATATTTAAATTCTGAAATTAGAAAAAAAATGAAAACATTGAATAAGTTACAACATATATACATCTCTAAAAGCAATAAATAAAATTCAATTCGTTAGTTTCCATCCTATCTTTTTGAAACCATCAAGATAACCTATACATTTTCCATTAGCATTCATGTGCATCTCTGATATCTAAACTCCAACTAGGCAGAAGTCGTTGATTTTTTCGTTTAAACTGCAATAACTTCTTCATACTGACTCAGAAGACATATATACATTACGGATGGTACGAAATGTTGGGATATTTTATATCCTGGACATATGTTGTGGTTCTCCATGATGACTAACAATCATGCTTGGCAAATAACATGCTAAATTCATATATCATTAGGCAGAAGTTGCTATTTATTCCATTTAAATTGCAGTAATTTCTTCATACTGATTAGGAATCAAGCGAAACTTTGATTATGAATTTGCATCTATATAACAAACGATACATAACACTCAGACACTTTATATACTGAATGTACGTTGTAGTTCTCTTCACGGTGACTAACATTTATACTTAGCAAATAACATGCTACATCCCTATATACAAACTCTGACCAAGTAGAAGTCGATCATTTTTTCGTTCAAACTATTGTAACTTCTTCATATTGATTTGGAATCATACAAAACTTTGACTAATGATTTGCATCTAGCCAACGAACGATACAGAACACTCCAATACTTTATATTCTAAACTTAAGCTGTATTCTCCATGGTGATCAACAATTGCGCCCAGCAAATAACATGCCACATCCCCATATCATTAGGCGAAAGTTGCTGTTTTTTTTCTTTCAAACCGCAATAACTTTTCTATATCGACTTGGAATCAGACTAAAAATTCACTAATTAACTCACATCTACAATACGGATGACAAAGAATACTCTGATGCAATGTTGTAGCTCTCCAAGATGATAATAGTTGCACTTGACAAATAACAGACTATATCCCCATATCTAAACTCCGACTAGGCTGAAGTCGTTATTTTTCCATTCAAATTTTTCATACTAATTTGGAATCAGATGAAACTTTAACTAATGAATTAACATCTATATTACAGACGATACAAAATACTTAGATACTTTATAATATGAACGTACCATGTAGTTTTTCATGTTGACTAGCAGTTGTACTTAGCACACAGTCTACGTCTTCATATCTAAACCCTGACTGGGTAGAAGTCACTATTTTTTGTTTAGATTTTAATTACTTTTTTATGCCAACTCATAATCAGGTGAAACTTTCACTTATGAATTCACATTTACGTTATGACAATAGAAACACTTAAATAAATACTTCGTAATTTGGACATACATTCTAGTTTTCCACGGTGACAAACATTTGTACTTGAAAAATAATAGGCTACACATACCTAAACTTCGATTAGGAAAAATCATAACTTTTTTTCGTTTAAACCGTAATAATTTCTTTATACTAACTTGGAATTAGACGAAACTTTAGCCAATAAACTCATATCTACGTTGCAAACAGTACGAAATACTCGAATACTTCGTATTCTGAACATACATCGTAGTTCTCCATGGTGATAACAGTTATACTTAATAAGTAACATACCACATCCCCATGAAGTAGATATTTTTTTGGTCCCAACTATAGTAATTTTTTCATAGTGATGTGGAATTAGATGAAATTTTGACCAGTGAACTTACATGCATATTACAAACAATATGAAACACCCGAATACTTCGTATTTTGAACATACGCTTTAGTTTTCCATGGTGATCTATAACTGTACTTAGCAAACAATAGGCCATGTTCCGATACTTAGCATATAACAGCTACGTTCCCTTGTCTGAACTCTGATTAGGCAGAAATTGCTTTTTTTGGTCAAATTGATTTGGAATTATGTGAAAATTTGACCAATGAACTTACAGACAATACGATGCACTATAATAGATTATATTTTTGACGTAGTTGTATTTCTCCGTAGTGACTAACTCTAGTTAGCAAATAATAGATTACATTCTCATATCTCAACTCTCACTAGGCAGAAGCCATTATTTTTTCGTTTAAATTATAGTTCATACCAACTCAGGGCAAAAATTTGATAAATTAACTTGCATCTTACATTATGGATTACACATAACACTCCAATGGTTTGATGTGTCAAATTTTGCCTTTTATTTTGGGTACTTTTGACACAGGTCCTTGATAGGTTTCAAAATTCACAAAAACTCCAGTGGAAAAAAATATGTAAATCAGGTCCTTATGTTTCAAAAATCATCAATAAACATATAAAAAAACAAAAAATACTGTCAAAATTTAAGACTTATTTCAACTAATATTTATCTTCGTGTTCATGTGAAAATACAAAAAAAAGCAAGGATGAAAAAGGAAAAAAATGACACACATTATGTTTCAGAAACACTTGCAGACATGTATGCAATTTTAGAGAATAATTGCAGATATGTCTGCAATTATTCTGGATAGATGCCTTTGCAACTAAAAATTGTAGATATGTATGTAATTTTAAAGAATAAATGCGTGTATTTACGTAAATATCCTGATTGTTAAATCAATGTGTTGTTATTCAGTGAATAATTGCATACATGTCTGCAAATATATAGATTATATAGATTTTTATTCAACGTAATTATTCAATGAATAATTGCAGATATGTTGCAGTTTTTTTTCTTTCAGAAACCTAGTTATAATATTTAAATTTTTTAAATTTTTCTAAGCACCGGTGCAAAAAACCACAAAAAATATAAGTTGCTGTAGTAAAATAATTATAGGGACCCACTTTTATAATATTTTTTAGGCAAGATGACATTTGAATTAAATTTAGTTTTAGGGATGGGTAAGCCTATACAAGGGCAGGACTCCTCCAGGTTTATTTGAAAATGAACAGTTACAAGAGTGCCAACGTCTAAGCTGATTGTTATTCCCTCTCCACCATTTTTCCTCCCTATTTGGCTATTTCATTAAACCTCTCGATGTCTAGGGTTTTCTTATTTTAGTCGAAATCTTGTCCGGCTCGACAAGATAATCGAGAGTGACAAATTGATTACAAGGTATGAAGTGATTCGTCCTCTTCTCCCCGATTCACTATTTAATGTAGAAATATTACTATATGATGATGATCAGCTTTTCTTCTTTTGAGGCATAATCCAATTTCATAGTTTCGTAATTTTATGAATTTACGGAGCGTTGTCATTCTTGGGAGATACAGGGACACATTGACTATATTATGGTATGAGCAGGTTACTAGTTTTGAAACAAGAAAAATGGAAACATCAATTATCATAAAATAGCCTAGGAGGGTTTTTGTTTAATTCCAGAGAAAAACATTTCCCAGTTTGGATCGAAGTATTTAACTCGACCTGACTCAACCCAAATTGTGAGCTAAACATTTATGCTGTGCAATTCTTGGTTAATAAAGGTCCAAAGTCACCTTTATTCAAATCAGGCTAATTGTAAAGTTAAGATAATTAAACTTATTTTAGTATACTAACTTATGATCAATGATTTTTGAACAATTTCGGGATACATGTTAAAGCTCAACTTTTCAGTACTTCGTGTTTGGTGCTTCTATAAATACATAGTGTGCAATATAATGCTGTAAGCGAAAAACAGAAAGAAAAAGAAAGATTGAAAAAAAATGTCAATTTTAAGGACCCTTATATATTAAGAGATTTCTTTTGCTGTTTCTATAGAGACAGGAAAATATCATGTTTAATTGTTCAATTGTGCTATATCCTAATAAACTCTGCATATAAAGTTATAAACCCAATCCTAGAATGGCCAACAAAAATTTTCTATCTTTTACAATGGAAAAATTGGTCGGTTAAAGCATAGACTTTGATACTCATAAGAAAGCAAAATTTGTTTGTCCTCATATTTTAATAAAATCTGGATCTAGCTGCATAAAATGAGGGCTTTGGTGTGCTTCTTGAAGTAGTTCACGATCTTCACATATATCTCGAAAACTTTCTAAGTTGGTTGCTGCATTTTTTAGAGCAGATAAACAAAGTTCTTTTCTCCATTCTTCCAAGTGTGGGAAGCCACAGTTGTCTCCATATCTATCACAATACTGTAAACAAAAATCTACGTAAAATTCATTCATCGTAGTATGACAAAATCATTGCAGGAAATGGGAAAAATTAAAGTAAATGCATCTTAAAACCGGTTGCGCATGCATATTAGAAATGCATCTTAATGTTCCACTACCTGCTCTTACATACACATATATTACATAGGCTTAGGCTATTTGCACCCAAAGTTCCTCCTTTTGCGCTCTAGAAAAACTTCTAAACTTCTACACCCATTGTCTCCTTTTACACCCGTTATTTCACCATTTTGACCCTTTTTTCTACTTATTTTTATTTTATTTGTTTCTAACAAGCTAGACGGAAGCTTGGGTTTTAATAGCACCCATGCTTGAGCCAGGCGGGTGTATCAAAGAACACCATGTCGATTACGGACGTGGGTTTTAGTAGTACCATCACTGGGCCCAACATGGTATTTTGAAAGTAAAACAACTTAGCCAGCGATAAACAAGAGTGTTGTTGTCACCCACGCCCGCTATCGACAGGGACGTTGTTACCAATCACGCCAGTTACGGGCGGGGTTGTTGTTATTGCTCACGCTCGCGACGGACAAGGGTGACTAAAACGTTTTTATTCTTTTAATTTTTGGGTCCAATTGTCGTTAATTTAAAACATAGAGCGGCAAAATGAGTACAAAAATACGATTTATTAAAAAAATAGTGGAGTGTGGAGGGGGAATCTTGAGATGCAAATAGAATTGGCCTATTAGATATTGTATGAGACGTCAGTTAACACAATTTGACTTCATTTTCAAGGAATTGAAGTCCCCCAAGTGCTTGATTTTCGCAGTAGCCGTTTAAGTTATTCATTTGTGAAACCCTACAGAGCTATTTGCAATCGATAGTTCTATACTACACAAATATAATTTCTGAAATAATTACCTCAAAATCAGCAAGGTCATGTGTATTGTGTTTTGGTATGCCTGCATCATCTTTTGACTGGTAGAATTCTGTGATTGCTCTCATCATTGTATCCCATGGTGGTAGTTTTCTTTTACCAGATAATACTTGTGCTATCCATATAGCTTGTGATTCAAAGAATGGAAATCCTATGAGCTGCAATTAAAAAAAAAAAAGAAGTTTGATGTATTGATAGGGATATGGGAATAATGGTTATTTCCAAGTACATATAACCTGCAACGAAGATCAAGATCGATCTGATAACACATGAGCATGCATGGTTTGTTTATCATTTTGAGGATTCATGGTCTATGTCATGTCTATTTTGTCGAAAATTGCTCCTATTTTTACTAAACAATTAATGTAAATTAAAAACTGTTACCTTTCTTGGAATGCCTACAAAAGATAGAGACGGGGCAAGTGATGGTGGAAAAGTGTGTTCGTATAAAGGTCCAACTCTATCATCGTCGATTGAAACTATCCCTTTGGTGTCAAGAAATGGGAATGAATAAGAGTACCTTCAAAGGAAAACAAAGTTTAATCATCCCTTCAATATATTAAGACTAAAATTTTGTGTATTGCTACTTTTAGAGTTCGTCAACACTTTATCGATTGCAGTCTTTAATGCTTACTACTATACTTTACACCAAAGCAACTCACCCCGTGCAATAAATGATAGAATTTGCAATTATCAAAGTACCACCAACAAACAAAACCTTTCCGTCTTCACATAGACAGTCTACCTGCAATGACATAATTCTACTTGTCAAATACTTCACATCATACGATGAACATTTTGGTTAAATGTTTCTTCTTAATGTATTGGAATATAATTTTGTATTACCTGTAGATGTATGTGTAAGTTTTGATATTTGTTGAGTACTTTTGATAGGCCTTCAGAAATGTCAAGGTATTTAGTGCTAATGTGTACTTCTTTTGCTACTCCCACCAACTCCAAGGATATGTCTTGGCCACTCATAGAATTGCCAATAACTACCACTACCTGCTTAAGTACATTAGAATGAGTATCTTCTTATGTGAAGTATGTAAATATGTACATTCCAAAAAACAAATATAATTTCTAACCTCATTTCGAAAGGGCTCGGGAACTCGGTATACATGGCTATGAATCTGTTTTCTTGTCCACGTATCCATTCCTTTATAGTACAGTTAATAAAAGTCAGAATTGCAGATCATTATTTTTACTTTGTAGAATGCAAGTGAGTGTATACCTTTGATGCTTGGCAATCTAGGTTTCGAGTAATGTCCATTGGCCACGACCACTGCATCAAAAATTTCTTCCTTAACCCTTCCCATTCCCAGTTCCTTAGATCTCACAATCCATTTTAAATTTCTGAATTCCCTAGCATTCATCATGCCTACATATTCAACTCTAGTGTTGAACCTTATCATTTCTCTCAATCTAAACCACTGACAAAAATCTCTAAGATAAGATAAAAGTTCAGCATGACCTGGAAACCTTCTCATATCTCTTCCTTTTTTCAAGTGAAAGGGGAAGTTGGTATATCCCATGATCTCCCTTGGAGAATTTAGCCTAAGTGAAGCGTACATGCTACTGTGTACTTTTAAAGGTGTATTTCGACCCAGTGCATCTTCTTTTTCTATATTAGGTTCATATAGCCATTGCCCACCAACATCGTAATTTTGCTCTAGCACCACGACACTATGTCCTTCTTTTCTTAGCTCTCTAGCTGAGACTAAGCCTGACGGACCTGCACCAATTACACATACGTGCTTGGAGTTGATATGTTCAGAGACCATGCTTGTTTATAATTTTTTGATGTTTGGATATTGTCTTTTGTGGGAATGGTTATGGCTTTTATATAGCTTTTGAGGGTCTTGTTATTCAAGATTCTGAGATGCCATACAGTAATATGATATATAGTTTTGCAATTGTCCTTTGGACAGTGGGTCTGTTGATATGGTGCGGAACAGTTTCAATTTCAAGCAACTGCAACTTATACATAATTTGCTACTAAATAAATGTTTGAATTTGGATATATGTTTGACAATGGGCACTCCATGCATATAATCAGTACTCCTATTTTAATGTGTATCCTATGCATGGTAATGTGGATAGGGAGGTTTTATGATCTCTGTGTGTGTATATACATACATACATACATATGTGTACATACATACATATATTTTCAGGGAAGAGGTAGACTCTGTACTCTGTTTTGACATCTTTACCCGTATTTTTTGAATTTATGAATCAATATGTATATATAGACAGATTATCAATAAAAAAAGAGGGGTAAGTAGGAGCTTTAGCCATTTTGTCTACTGCCTTGTTTTTTTATCGACTATGTGGACATAAATTGTGGGAATTTGGAAATAAGAATTTTAATAAAAAAATACGTGCAGTACATATCAAACTGATTGTGCATGCAGACAACAATGAATACTGTATATTCTCATCAAAGCCACATAAAATTGACAAAATCAGAGCAGAGACTCGAAAATCAAACTTCATCGTACATATTGTGGATTCCAACAATTATAATACTGGTTGTAACATTAATATGTAGTAACCCATGATGGGAGGAACAGGGCACCATTACCATATTTTGGAAAATTTTGTCTCAAGTTCATATTTACTTTCAGATTTTATATACCTTATAAGCACCTATTGAAAGGTAGGTCCATGGTTTTAAGTTTACTATAAAATATGATGTTGTGTACACATATCATTTTCATCTCACAAGACACTAAATATTTTTCGTAAATAAGGCTAAGGTGGGCATAAACCGCACCGCTATACGAAAACCGTCCGCACCATAAAAACAGTACAGAAACCCGCACCGAATCTTCTAACCAAAGCAGATACCTCAAATCGGACCGACCCGCATCAATACAGTTTGGTTGCGGTTTGAACGATTGAACCAACCATATTAAACCGGACCGAGCCGAAAATTTATAATAGTAATCTTATGATAAAAATATAAGCAACTTCTATCTTATTTTAGATTCCAATGATGTACATTCTACTTTTAACGTATGTTGTTGTTATATTAATAATAATCGTTGACAAAAGAAAGAAGTTGTAGTTTTGGTATAATATTTTTCATCTGATTTTTTTTTTTTGAATAAATGCTAATTATAATCTTATTCTAGTCACTCCTTAATGATATGTTTGATTAACGTTGATTTTTGGTTAATCTATCCAAAAAATCTCATTAAACGTCAAATTAAAAATATTCATACAATTAAGAACTAATCTTTCATTTCAGTATAACGTTGTGTTTTTTAACCTTTAAGTGTAAAAGTTTCACACAGTTATCTTCGTAAATTGATTGTTGATGGAAGTAATTCTCTTATTTCATATTTAATATGGGTTCAAATAGGACCGGACCGAAACCGAACCGTTTAAAAGATTGGTATAATGGTTTGTATTTTTGATTAACCGTTTGATACGTTGCGGAAGCGGTTTGGACTCCAAACCGCATCAAACCGACCCGCGTCCACCCCTAAATAAGCCGATGAAATTTCATTTTCACTGCATAATCGTGATTTTTATAGTTTTTTAAATAAGATTCATATATCATATATCATAACTTCATGTTTTTTAACAAGATCCATGTACCGTGAAATCATACATGCAAGATTATCTAGTTCCATTTTTTAATCTGTGCGTGCCTCGCTGATGATAGTTCGACACATCATATATTTCGCAAAAAGATCAGCACAATGAACAATGGATACTTTTGCTAAATTTACCAAGCTCGTGTTGACTGGGTACACATGGATAGTGAAATTTAGAACTAGGTGATTTGGTTCTGCATTTTTCTGTATTAACTTGGTTTCAAGGATGTGTCTCGAATACCCACTTATTATTCAGACGGACTACTTATTTTTAATTTTGAGGGTAGATTAATCACCTCTGTATTTGGATAAAAAGAAAATTAATTAAGGGCATTTTTTTCCTGAGCTGGCAGATTAACATCTTAAGAAACTAATAAAAAACTTGTAATGCGATGCCATTATTTGTTCCTTCTACTGTTAATCTTGTAATACGTCACCTGCTAGCATCCATATTTCTTAGAGTTCATGTTAACATTTGTTGTCATGTGGATAAAATGATTCTATATATTTAACATGACATATTATTCTCCTAATTACATTGAATTAAAACGAAGATTTCGATAGCCTGACTCCTTGGCTCCTTCATGATATTCTCAGTTATTAATAAATGGTACGACTTCAATATATCAATTCATTGTTTACTATTGCCACATGTTCGGTCTTTGTTCATATGATGAAATAATTATGATCTGCTTGCCCTTTGATGGTCCATTCTTTAAGCTATGGAAACATGCAAGGGACATAATTTTCTTTTATATCAGTCTCACTTTTCTGTTGCGAAGGAAGTGTTACTAGAAGTATAAAAACCATTTGCTTTAAAATATCCGCAGAAAAAAAATTCACAGAGCTATTGTGTAAATTTAAACAAGAAGCAGAAAATAAGAGACTGATTTTCTGCTGCATTACACTTGTTTGTTTTCATTTACTGCATGGTTTAAAATTTTCCCTCATATTTTATTCAGTTAAAGGATCCCAAAGCATTGTTCCTAAATTCTAATGATTATATATGATGTGAAGCTTGCACGTCAAACTTATGTAGATGGATCTTATAATTATTGCCTTTAAATCATCGCAATTATGCATGAGAAACAGGGACAGAAGAATACAAGGTATGATGAGCCATTAACTTCACTTCACGGTAAGCTGAATATGCAAGTGTTTATAAGTATTTTATTGATTTTAGCTAATAACATGTGAACTACAAGCAAGTTTATAACTGGATATTAAATTAGGTTTTATTACATGGGTAATGCATATTTATTAGGAATTTTTTTAAATCTAGACCAACTTTAAAAACTAATTACAAATTTAGATCAGTTTTATAACTTATTACAAAAATAGGTCACTTTGCGCCACATTAGCACCACGCGTACTAGCATCATTTCAAATGCCATTAGTTCATTTTTTTTTTCTTTAGATCATTCGCGCCATTCCAAATGCCGCAACCTATTTAAAAAATAATAATAACTGTGGCATTTCAAATGCCGCACACTAGCACATCTCAAATGCCACAAACTATTTTTGTAAAAAAAAAATTGTACTGATGGCATTTGAGATGTCTTTAGTACATGTGTCATTGATGTGGTCAAAGTGGTCTATTTTTGTAGTAAGTTTTTTAAACTGACTTAAATTTGTAGTTAGTTTCTTAAACTGACCTAAATTTACAAATTATCCTATTTATTATGATTAACTTACTTGACAAGCTAAAGCAAGGACTTTTTCCATGGATTGCATTTCTGTTTAAGTTATATTATATATTTCGTCATTGGATACTTGGGTTGTTAAGTATTTTCTTTCATAATTATAACTAGGGCGAACCTATGCTACGTATACAGATTTAAACTACAATTTTTTTACGGTTTCCATTCTATAATTTATTTTGTTTGTGATGATATATATAGTTATTGGTTTTTATGCTCTAAGAAAATATTCAAGGCATTTTGACTATAACAGTCGATCACTATTTCATGCATACTACTATTGACTTAAAACTTTGAAACAACGAATAAATAAAATAAAGCATAACATCTGATTCGATATATTTATTATCCAATTAATATAACTATTTTAATCAAAACTTTTTTCAAAATTTTCCTTTTTAATTCAATTTTTTCAATCCCTATTGTTCAACAAAGTGACATGGACACAAAGATGAAATCAAGCAACATGTCCACTGAATGCGCTCTTCAAACAGTAAATTATAATTTATTTATTTTTACTTAGATCCTACATCGAAATATGAAGCATCAAACAAGCGTAGCTACATAACCCAAAATAATCCAAGAATAACAATAGTTAAATATATCTTCATAATTTTTTGTATAAGTGACATGCTAATGATTCTCATCTTCCTTTTAGATATACAAATAATTCGTTAATGGAATTTTTATGTTATCTCATCTATTTAGTATTGTTTAATATATTTTGATGTTAAGGCCTAATAATGCTAGTTGTTCATTTCAATATAAGTAGCGATGACTATAATACTGTGAAAACTAAATATGGTTATTAACATTTGTACTATAATTTCGTGTCTGTAATACATATCACTTCATTTATATTCTGTGTACATACAAATAAAAAAATAAAATAAAAGCTATTATTCTAGGAATTCAAATATCATTTTGTTGCAATACAACTACTTTATCGACAATAATATAGTAAAATGGCAAGAAATTGGACAAATTGTTTCCTTTATAGAAACTCCACTATGTAGTGAAGTGATCATTTTTCAGTTGCATTATAAAAGAAAATTATTATGTGCGACAAAGATCAAACTTTTTTAATAGTTGCATTTGAGATAATTCAACCATTGAGGGTAAATTGTCAGATTAATTCAACATTTAAGCATTTTCGTTTTTTTAGGTCATGACTACTCAATGACCATGTAATTCAAAATAACATAATTTAGGCAAACATTTCCAAAAACATATAAAACAATAGAATTATTGGTCAAAGACGATTTTTCACATATAAAGAGAAGTGTTTTTATTGATTGATTATCAATAAACATGTATTGATTAAAACAAACTTAAGAAAAATGCATCTTTTATGTGACATTAGTAATTTCAAAGAGATGATAAATAATAAAATAAAGTCTTTGAAGCCTTATCTTGTAAGTAATATGTTAGTAGTTAGGTTTATGAAGGATGCCCACAGAACATATAAGCATTTATAACTAAAGATTCTACAAAAAAGGGTCGAGAAACAATATTAATTATTATCAATTTAGTTCAATAAAGAAAAATGTAACAATTATTTTGAAAAACATATCAATTTGGGGTTAGCCATTACTCTACATATGTCATTGAACTATAAATTGCCATGAGTGTAATTGCACTCACACCACTATTCTAAAATGAGTATAACCATTACCAAGAGTACCTACATACAATGAGGACATTAGTGTCATGTGGACATTAAATGTGAGCATTAAAGTTGTCAAAAAGGCTTGTTGGCTTATGAAAAATGGTAAAAGCACGAAATAATTTGATATTAAATAAGATAAAAAAGATAAAAATTTGCGAGAGATGAACATCATGTAACTAAAAACATGTTTCAAAATAATAACATGCATTTGTTTATTAAACACCGTATGATCATCATATTATCATTCTAAGAAATTTTCTAACCCAAAGAATTCAAATTTAGTAACAAAATTGTGTGATATTAAAACTTTCATATAAAAGCTCACAACGAAATAAGCTTAATAAAGTAGTTAAATATCAATAAAAAAAATTATGACATAAAAATATCACCTTAATCCCATAGGCTCCATCCTCTACCAAAAAGGTGGAGATGGGGCATATATTCTATCTCCTTTGATGATATTCTTTACTAGTTGAAGTACTAATTCATTTAAAGTCAGTAGTATTTCAGTTTTGGAAGGAAGTATGAGAGGGAAAATTTTATATTGATTATATTAGGACATGTTTTACAAAAAGTAAAGAAATTATAAGGATGTTGTACCAAAAGGAAGACGAAGAGGCGTCTAAAAGCAAAGAGAAGTCGGACGGTGGAGTATTATTCAAAAATTTTAATTGAACAAAAGAGAGAAAAATAAATGAATTAAAAACTTGTCTTAGATATGTTAAAAACTAAATATGGATGAGTGAGTACAAATGAAGGGATGAAGTAACAACGGTTTGATGCAAATGTTATAATTTATATATTGAACTCAAATTTCAATTCTGATAACAGTTAACTGATAGTAGAGGACATATGACAACACATGACATATTTGAGGAAATTGGTAACGAAGGGTCACAAAGATCTATCTTCGTCGTTCATATAATAGATAATAAAATAAATAGATATTTAGTAAATATGGGTTGTAATAAATGTATTTATTACACTTATTATATATATATATGTGTGTGTGTGTGTGTGTGTGATTCGGTAAACGAATAAAAATAATATCATGTAAATTTAATACAAAATTAGGATGCAAGAAAATTAATAGCATGTTGTTTTTGTTATATTTTTGAGTCTTAGTTAAATAATTCATCACTCGGGTTATTTTTTATTCAGTAGATAATCAAATATTATTAAACATTCAAACACAAATTTTAACCTTCGAAGCTTCAGTTCATTTTGGATTTTGATCGAAATCTTTTAATTCAAGTAAAGAAAATAAATTCTAACTTAAAATTGAATACCTAGGTTAAACAACAAAAGAAAATCAAGAAGCATATTTAAAACTAAAATTTATTCATTATATTAGCATGAATTTTCAAATTATGAAAGATTAAATAGTATCCCATTTCCATAAAATACTGATAAAAAATTTACAGTTAAAAATGTTATTTTACTTAATTGAAGACAATTGTTTGAATAAGAAAAAAATAAATAATATTTTAAAAACGAATTCTCTATGTAATCGCTACACAATACAAGAAACATCGTTTCAAACTTCATCCATTATATACCACGCATCCAATCCTAAATGATTCCAAGCGTATTGCAAGGTCGCCCTTTTTAACTAATTTCATTAGGTATTAATTTTAAGAGGAGTAATTTTGAAATTTGCAAACATAAACTTGAAGACGTTCCAAAACTATCGAGTAGATATGTACAATTCAAAATATAATACTTATATTAAATAATATGTTAAACGTTGGGTCGTACTTAAATACAATATAAGCACAACATATTTTTTTCCAACAAACCAAATTCTACCAAATGGAAATAGGGAAAAACAACCTACAATTCCCTTTAATTCATGAAAGAATGCAAAGTACAATATTAACCTAGCTATTATGAAGTATGATAAAATACCATGATTTAGTATATACTATAGTCTAATATAATTATAACTTGATATTTTTAAACATGAAATGAATAACTTGTTCTTTAAAATAATTCAAAATCAATACATCAACATTTAGTTAAACATAAACAATTAAATCCAACCACTTATATGGAAAATCAAAGTAGTATAAAATTGTAGTATCTATTCCTAAAGAAATATCAAGTAGAAATATACAACACGAACGAAAGAAAATGAAAATTTAAATAAAACTCTAGATATTTAACTATAATATAGAGCAAAAGAAAAAACAATAGAACACTTTTGAAGGTTGAAAAAGAAAAGGGAAACATACTGTTGAATAAGTGTAGATGTAGTAGAAATGAGATTCAAAAAATATACCCTTCACTTTCATAATATCCAATCACAAAATTAAAGTGGAATCAAAGAAAATTGAAGATGGAAAACCATAACTTTTAGAAATGATGAATGGTTGTGCTCCTATGTTCTTTATGATTATGCTTAACAGATGTGAAAAATAAAAAGAAGGGAAGTCAAAAGACAGGTTAAGAAGTTACTTATCCATTAAGTGCTGAATGCCTAAGAATTAACACTGTTAAAATAGTGTAGAGTTGATCCAGAATTAAGATAATATCGAGGGGAAAAACTAAAAAAAATTGCTAGAATTAAGGAGAGTTTAGTGTTTGGATTAAGAATGAATGAAAGAAGAGGATATGAAAAGACAAACTATCGAACTTTATATATTATAGAATAGATAACAGTGTGACCTAAATACTACCTTCCATGTTTTTCCAACCAAATTCAACTTGTTATCTGGTAAGTTGTTTCTCCATCAGATTGTCTCCAGCAAATGAACTTTTACGATAATTTTGTTATAGCTTGCATTCATCAGCCATTTATACAGGGACATTAGTTTTTGAGTCTCTTAATTTTGCTTTCAAACAAGTACTCCAGAAAGTCAATTTCTTTGAAAATTAATTGCCATTTTACTATCTTTTTTCTTTTAGTCGAGTTCATTTGCAATAGATGTAAATTAAGGGTTGTGTTAAATAAAGTAATAAATGGGAAATAATGTAAATGTCTTCATAGTATGGTGATTTGTAATTATTACGTTAATTTAAATTATCGTTCAGCGCGTTTGTTTATCAGATCTATCTACTCTAATTCTAACATATCTATATAAACCCAATTATAAACCCTAGCCTCCATCTATTCTCTTTTATTTGTGCGTTCATTTTCTTCAATTCTTTCTCTTCCTAAATGGATGCAAATTTCAGATCCAATTCTATTCAGAAATCAAATAAAATTCAAAGTTCTCAGAAAATTTCAAAAATTATGTTGTAGTTTTCATCTACGGATCTAAGCGCAGTCTCTGTTTTTGCAATAATCGCTTGAGTCAACCAGAAATCACGGTCAAACGTGTAAAATTCGAAACCCAAAAGGTTGAATTGGGGCCTTTTGATTTCTTCATCTATTTGCGAAATTGGAACATGAGTTTGGTGAGATTAGTCAGTAGGGGTGCGCAGGAAACGCTGACGTGGTAGGTGGTAATAGGTAGGTTTATTTTGTTTGAATTTAATTTAATTTTGATTTTTCAAACGCGTTAATACATTTAACTTCCACATACGAACTCCGTTTCATGCGCGATTTTTTTGTTAGGATCGTAATTAAATTCCAGATTTTTTGACGCTGGTTTGGACAGATTTGGAGACTGTCGAATTTTTGGGTTTAAATCGGATTTAAATTCGATTTAAATTCAAAAGGTGAGTGTTTTAACCCACTCACAATTTCTAAAATTTCTTGTGTTTGTTAAATTAATTTTCGATATGAGTAGAAATTTATTTATGACTGTTTGGCATGTTTTATTCATTATCTCTGATAAATCGCATTCATTTAATATAACTGTTAATTAATTTTATTTATTGCATAAATTTGACAGTTAGAATTTATTTAATTGCATATTAACTACCAGTCATAGTTATGCTAAATTTTTATTTCATATTAACTGTCAGTTAAATTTACGTTTATTTTTGCATATAAACTGCCAATTAACAGTTATTAAATTTATTTTGAGTATAAACTGATAACTGATACCATTATTTATCACCTGTTATGTATTGATGATTGTTTGAAATTGGATGATGACTGTGATAAATGGATGTATGATTTGATGGATGAATGGATGTTTAATTTTATTAATTGCAAGTTGCTATGCATTTTATTCACTCGGGATTGCGGTTTGAAATGATATATAACCGCATTTTTTTCCATTTTAAATTGCGGATTGAAATGATAAACATCCGTATCACTTGACCAAAGGATAGAAAATTATATACAGGCACTGCGGTAAATATATAAAATTATTTTTGAAATGTTTTTCTATGGTTTTGTAAAGTTATATATATATATGGTTTATGAGATATTGATTTGGTTATTGATAAAGGCTATTATATATATGTATAGTAATTTTCGGTTTTTAAGCTTTGTATAAATTTGATTTGAAGTTTAAATAAAGTTTGATTTTAAGATCAAATAAGATTAAACATTTATTTAAAATTTAATTTCTGGAGTTTTATGACTTAAATGAGAATAGATTTGGAAGATGAATATTAAGTTAATTGAAATTTAATAAAAATTAGAATTTTTAAAGGATATGATTTTTATAACTTGATTTTTGTGTAAAGTGATTTTTATGAATATCAGGTTGATTAAATGAATATATAATAAATTAAAAGATGATCCAGTTATATGAAGTTAAAGGTTTTCTTAAATTATATTGAATTCATTAAGCAAACATTTCAAGTCTAAATAATAAGTAACTGAATTTGATATATATATATGGAATTGTCAAATGAGTCTGTTTGAAATGGTGAAATATTTAAAGCCTTGAAACATAAGAATTGAAATGGTATTTGGAAGTTTAAATCGATATTTGAAATTGATTTGTGAAATCTAAAGAAGCTATTTTGTTTATAAAAGTAATTTAATATTTAACCATTTAAGAGATGGAAATTTTGTTTCAAAGCTATGTTTTCAAGGTAGTATAATTCGGAAATATTATATTCAAGAGTTTTGATTTCTAAATATTTTACTTTGGAAAACCTATGATTTTGGAAAGAATATATATTGGAAAATAAATGATATCGTATTGATTTGGGGTTTTAAGAATAAATGATATCGGGTTTATATGGGTTTTAAATGGATATTTTATTATGGTTTTAAAAGTATAATTTTTTTTTAAATAACCGCGGTGTTATAATAACGATTGGTTGGCAAAGAGACCGGGATCGGAATTGGACATACTCTCTGTCGATACCGAAAACCACTTTGACTAACCGTGTACGCGGTGGAGATTCCAGAATGAAGTAGGTTGGTGACGACGTTTTCTGTAAGGTAAATACGTGGACCAAACTCCCGTGAGTTGGCATAAGGTGGCTAAAACAGGAGCGATTGACGGATTAATGAGGTAGCACCTCTGATCGGACACTTCCCTTCGATACTATACTCTGATTTTGGATTGATTCGGTGGCCACCTTCATTTTTGATTTCTTTGATGTGGGGAGTTTGTTCGAGGTGGGCGGCAGCTGCGCGCTTCCATCGGCCCGGAAGCGTAATTGGTATATCTACCCTGGCATTGCCTAGTTGTGCCGTGTCACCTACCCTACCGCGCCTTTACTACGAGTTTCTATTTGTGTCGTACCTATGGAGTATCCTCTGGTAGCCTCCCGATCAGGAGGTATTACGGTACTGTATAGACTATTGGCATTATTTGTGTTAAGGGCTATATGGGTAACCCCTTAACGCTATTAAAAAGTAAGTTTATTTTACAAATAGACACTATTATAATAGCGCAATATACTATATAGTAAATAGTTTAACGGATCCTTAGGAGATGTAAATCCCGAGCATCTCTTGAGTTACTGCACTCATATTTATTTCTGTTAATTTAACTTACATAAGATCTTTTAGTTCTGACTCGAGTGTTTTGTCTTTTCAATTCGCTCGGGTCAGTCCGAGCGTTTCAGGATTTGAAGATTTAGCTCTGGAGGACGAAGACGAAGATGTATATTATTATTATTTATACTAGTGCACTACACACTGTTCCGCTGTATTGTTGTTGGTATGTGTAACTCTGATATGTATTATATGAATGTTTTGTAAACAGATTTATAAACTGTATATTTTATTATTATATTTTATCCTTCCGCTGCGAGATTCTGTTTTCTTTTATTTCTTTCTTGTTTTTTTTATTTACCCCATAACAATCCGCCCTTCGGTATGGATTTAATCGGCATGTGTGTCTGTTTAAATCGTGCGAAAAGGCGGGACGTTACATCTGGTATCCAACTGTCCTCTGTTTCATATAGATGGAATATGGTCCGTATGGAACTACCAAAATTGTTTGGGCTTCAGTTAATCTATAATACTATTAGGCCAGTTAATGTCCACATCTGCATCCTTGATGTATGAGCTTAAAGCTACACCCATGTTGTGTGGGCTTATTACCAGTTAATATCAACGCTAGATCCAATGAAAATAATAAACTCTCCATGCAATTTGATTGGTTAAGAAATTTCATCACAACTTTTAGGACATTGTTCCCAAATCTTTTCTCATATACAGCTTTATTATTATCCCGTTACTAAACTTCTCAATTAATCATTTTGAAAATTTTGTCAGTGAAACGGAAAATATAGTTGTTTCTCATTTTTCTCGCAAAAGTGTAAACGAGTCCATCAGGTCCAAAGCCCAACAACAAATTCCCTCATAGCACATGTTGAATATTATCACCTTCAGTCCAATAGCATGTCCACCTTCTACTCTCCAACCTGCAAAAGTTTGATCCTCCTAAAGAATTTCATCGGAAACTTGCTCACTACGTTCCCTAGATCAATGAAAAGCTTCAAGTTTCGCATACAAAATTTCTCTACTACATCACTTGACGATCAAGTCATAATAAGACAACACTAAATCCCAAGACCACTTGACCGTCTACTAATCCTGATCCGGTCCATTCCACTCTCTGATGGCCATAGATTTCTCATAGATCAGCCTCTCTGTCTCATGACAAAACATACTTAAAAAAAAGCTTTCGGTCGCTCCTGCAAAAAGAGGGGGTGACGATCCCATACCGTTCCTCTGACAAAATCGTCATAACGACACTATTCATCTCATAAAAGCGGCATAACGACACTATTCATTTGACAAAAGCTTCAATGTATAATAATCACTCATTGTATTTCACCGTCTATCCGGTAAAAACGCTACTGTAAAACAACTACTCTTTATGCTATGTTGTTTGTCTGATATAAGTATGCCACTGCAGACTCGCCAGCTAGCACACATTTGAATTATTCTCTCCACGTAGAACCCTTGCTGACTGCCATCTAGACCGTAGATCACAATCAACGGTTACAATGAAACTTAGTACTTAGTGCATCAATGTATGTTGTTGCTTGATTTTTTCTAGCTAGCGGTCAATTAGTGGCTATCTGCTTTAATCAAAACCATCCAATTGATCCACCACTGGCTCGAAAAGGTGTGTCCAATCCCATGGTCTAAAATCAACCTTTCTACCCAACAAGCACCAAGATGAGACTCGGCCATTTCATCTCGATGCAATCTTCACACTTAGATAAGATCTGAACCAGGCCTGGCTCGGTTCCGACTAGCTTCTCTATATCGAACTTGCAGCAACAGCAAAAAATTCAACACAATTGCTCGGCATCACATTAGCTGACTGTCGGCTCCTACCCAAGCCCTCCCCAACAAGTCGCACATGAGGCAAGAATGACCCAAGCATAGCCCATCTTTAAGCATGGCTTCAATACAGCCAACTCCAACCAACATCAGGCTTCCCCCAGACGCCTTGCGTCCGATCATTTATCTAACTTCTTCATTTGGTCCTCAATAAAATTCCAAGTCTATTCCATGTTACCGACAGTCGATCAACCAGCTTAGCTATGTGAGTACTCAAGTGAACGACAAAGCCGTCCATCCATCCATTCGAAGCATCGTATTTAGACGGCTGAACTGATGTGGTTTACCATCAGCATTAAATGCTTTATAGCTGTCAATGATCTACCTCTGCAGTCAGATCAACGGTCAAACACTTTTCCCGCCAGCTTTACATCATGATCTCAACCGTCCACCATCCACTTCAGCCACTATAAATAATCCTTGTTTTGCAACTTCAAAGGGGTTAAGCTTTGGTTGAAACATTCAAGAATATTGGATACAACACACAATTCAACGCTCTTATCACCATATAAGTCCTTAAGATTACATAGCTTTGTTAATCCAGAGTCATTTTTTATTCTTATTATTCTCTTGTAATTCCCTGTAGTTGTAAGAAAAATATATAGTAAGAGAACTTCACAATGGACGTAGACAATTTTGTTGAACCACTTTTTGTTATTTACTTTTTAGCTGCATATTTAACCCCTCATTTTCTCCTTTTTAAGCTTAGTGGCTAGCAAGCTATCTTTGCTTTTCACTACGCACTTGTATCATTTCGAGGTTGGCTAAAAAATAAGTCTGCATTTTGACGCTAGAAGGAGGGTTCCCCTAAAAGCATTCCCCTTTTCACATCTTTCAACTCCACAAGACCTGATCCGACTTGTTACCATGGACAATCCCCTACCGTTCGAAGGTGACAACTCTAACGAGCACTAAACCAACGACAACACTCTAATCAGTGTTGCCCATCCCAATTTTAGCTCCAATGAAGAAATCTGGCGTGATATACTGCTAGAAGTGTCAAATATGGGTCAACTGGCCCACGAGGTCAATGACTTCAGGACGTAGATGAATATTCAAGCCACCATGAACTTTGTTCCACCATCTCCTCCAACAGTCGACCCCGTCGACTTGCTTACTCACTGGTTTATGTCTTACAGTGGTTACGATTTCCTGAACACTGTTGTGTCTAGGAGAGGGTGGTGTCAGAAACTCTGCTGATCGACGCTCCAGTCCATCATGGCAGGTATGCCGTGAGCATGCCTAGCCAAATTGATCTCACCATGGGCATGGCTTTGCCTGAGAGGCTACCCGCTAACGTTTCCCTTCAGTGGAAAGACCGCCAGTTCCTGACTGCCCCTAAGCTTTTGACTTTGACCATCTCAACGGCGGTCCCCCGCCATCAACAGAGCGCACATGGCTTCCTTGACGCACTCTCGATCTCATAGGGATTTGGTCGGAAACATGCAAAGAGAAAAGCGAGCCATGCATTTTAGATCCTCCTCAGTGCACCGGGGGAGATCTCCATCTTGTCCTCGTCATTCTTTATCTTATCACCAATCTCCCACTCCACCTTGGCATAGGATGAGTCCTTAGCTTGTGGTCAGTCAGAACATCGTGCAACAGACTGGTGCTTGCCTCAGGGAAGAAATGCATGTCCTTCACCAACAACTCAAAAGAATGCAAGCTTGCAATGTCGAGGGCGAGCCATTCTCAGATGAGAAGGATGAAGAACCGTTATGCAATGAAAACATGGACACTTACATCCATCGGCAGTATGCCTTACCTTCAATTGACAAGCATGATGGGAATGCAAACCCATTCGACCACATCACTACGTTCAACTCCATCACCCGTGCCGGACAGCTCTCTGGTCTAGCAAAGTGCTTGCTTTTTCTCTCCACCCTCACGGGACTGGCTTCCCATTGGTTCTTGCACCTATGATTGGGCGGTGTCCACTCATGGGCCTAATCATGCATGGGCTTCAAAACTCGTTTCTTAATTTTACATACCCATATCATGTTGGCCAGCGAGCTGGGAATATTAGACATGGTCCTTTGAAAGCTTATGGTCATATGTTAGCGCTTTAATAGAGAGTCCATCCGGGCTAGGGGTGCAGACGTGAGCAGCCTGGTCACGGTCCTATGCTTAAGGGTCAGGTACAAATCCAGGAGAAGGGAGCTCCAGAAACAGCCGACCTCGTCTCCAACCATTAACGGACGAACGATATGACGATAACGGAAAATGCGTATCTTTCTTACAGTGACAATAAGGCAATGCAGCCAGTGTAACTGTCCCTCGCATTAACAACGATCGCCACAACAGCAGTCGTCAACCCGACATCAGAAGGCGTCCCGAAGGTTGGTCCTCCCTACAAAGCCATGTATCATAATTACTCAAACTTGAATAGGGATATCGCCACCATCTACCTTGCCACCAGGAATCAAGTGCAGAATCAAAGACCCACTACCATTAGAGACGGAAGGAAGGAAGAACTTTTCCACAACGCTAAGTATTGCGTGTTCCACCGAATTAAAGGTCATTTCACAATAGACTGCCACGTGTTCAAGGATGAGATAGAAAGGTTCATCCGGGAAGGAGTACCCTTGGAGTTTGTTCGACATCAGGTCGAGAAAATGACAAATCGAGAAAAACGGAAGAATAAGCTGCCTCAACGTAACAACTCCAGAGTTCAAGCCGTCATCGGGTTCCTGACCATATGCAGGGGATCGCATGTAGTCGGCAGCAACTGAGGGGCTTGTTCTCCGTATCAAAGAGAAGTAGGCACTGTCTCGTAGGTTTATGCACTGGAGTCCCAAGTGTCAAAGGCACCCCGACTAAAATCTGAATGGCCGATCAGCTTCACAGCCCAGGATAAAGAAGTAGTGTCCTCTCCCCATCATGATTCCATAGTCGTTACTCTTGCATTGAACAATTCCAATATGCATCGGGCCTTCGTGGATGTGGTTAGCTCGGTTAACGTCATGTTCAGGAAAGTCTTTGATGTTCTCAAGCTTATTGCTTCCAACTTCATCCTGCGTGCCTTGCCTAGTTATGCCTTTGGAAGTGTGGGCATTGTTTCGATGGGCACAACCTTGTTCGTAACGACATTCGGCCAAGAACCCTTCGCTGCAAAGATAAACTTTGTAGTTGTTGATTGTCCGTTTACTTATAACCAGTTAAGAGAACGAACGATGTTTGTCGAGTTGGAGGCCATCGTCTCCTACAGCAGCCTTATTATGAAGTTCTCTGTCCAAGACGGGATCGATGAAATCAAGGGCACCAACAAAATGTAAAGGAATATTACGGAACGTCCCTTAGGCTAACATAAAAGAGTGTTCTCATGCTTCAACAAGAACATTCCATCTTCAATGTTGAGTTTCTCAACAGATCCAACGGGCCAGTGAGCGCCCTGTTTCTTTCCTAGACCTCCCCAACCCCGAGGCATTGGCTACGACCTCCACTCTTTTATAATCAGCTGCCTCATCTGAAGTTCAAGGGAATCACAACTTCAGATTCGACTCAATTATTACAGACAAGTCCTTCCTTTTAAGAAAAGAGAGAAAACTAATATGAATATTTTATCATCTATTCCTTGTAAACGGACTGCGTATAGCCCATCTCACCATCAAGTTCTTATGAGCAGGTTGCGTATAGCGCATAACCATCACACGACTTACTTACACTAGAGTGTCTGAGCTAAGAAAATGCATTTCGACACAATTCGGGATCAACGATCACCTTACGACTGTATAACCAGCTTAACCTCATAGCCCCATGCGTTTGGGTCCTAGGCTCGTTCGCCACTTTATGCTCGACCGCTTGAATCCACGAGCAAATTTACGGTTTAGCTCATGTTGTACAAATCGCCACTCTACATCCAACCGTCACTTGGTTGCAATAATGGATGTATCAAGCCCGCCTTATTATCACATGTGATAGCTAGAATAATCTTAAAAAAAAAATTTAGCAGAATAAACACTGGAACTATTGGATGCTCATGGTGTTCCGCTCGATAAGTTGCATAGATGATGAAACAACATAACAAATTTCTCAAATCAGAGTTTGTAATAAAAGATCCATTTCATCCAGTTCAAAAGGGTGCGGAGGCACAATGCCAGCCCTGTTGGGCATACAATGATATTCTCGTCGTTAATTAGTTGAAAAGAAGAAAAAGAGCAGAGAAGAATTATGTCAATAGCTCATTCAAGGTAGGCAAACCGCATGCTTATCACCATTAAAAAGCCCCTGGCTTCGCCGGATAAGCGCTCCAAATAATCAAGAACTTGCTAAAGAAAACCGAGCAAGCTTCCATCTTTAAAGGACTTTGGATACTTTAATCGATCTAGAAATTGTTGAAGAAGGGGGAATGTGCTCTCATCTTCGAAGCTCTTCAGGAGGAACTTTGTCGCAACGTTAAGTATCGCAAATTCCACCAAATAAACGACTATTCCACAATAAACTGTTGTGTGTTCAAGGATGAGATTGAAAGGCTTATCAAGAGGAGTACTCTTGGAGCTTGTTCGACATCGGGTTAAGCGAAGTGCAAACCAAGAAGAACGCCATAATCAGCCACCTCAACCCAATAACGCCAGGGTTCAAGACGTCATCGAGTTCCTAACATATGCGAGAGACGGCTATGGCTGGCAGCAGCCAGGAGCCCAGTCTCGGTATTACAGAGAAGCGGGCACTGTAAGTAGATTTACTTACTGGAGTCCCAAGCTCCAATGTTCCTCGACTAAAATCAAAACGACCAATCGGCTTCATGACCTACGATAGGGAAGTAGTGTCTTACCCCCATCACGTTCTCATAATCATTATTCTTGCCTTGACCAATTCCAATATGCATTGGGCCTTCATGGATGGGGGAACTCAGTCAACATAATGTTCAAGAACGTCTTTGAAGCTCTCTGGCTTCTTTCCTCCAGTGTGCGCCTTGCCCATTTATGACTTTGGGGGTATGGGCATTATTTCGATAGGGAAAAACCTCTCTTGTAATGACATTTGGCCAAGAGTCATTCGCAGCGAAGATCATGGTAAACTTGTAGTTGTTGATTGTCTTTCTACTTATAACCTATTAATAGAACGATCGACGCTTGTCGAGCTGGATGTCATCATCTCCTACAACTGCCTCATTATGAAGTTCCCCGTCCAAGATGGGATCGGCGAAATCAGGGGCACCCGCAAAAAGTAAAGGAATGTTACATAATTTCCTTTAGGCAAGCAAAGAAGGGTATTCTGATACTTCAATAAGAGCATTCCACCCTCATTGGTGGGTTTCTCAACAAATTCAGCGGACCGGTCAATGCCCTGTTTCTTTCCAAGATCTCCTCACACTTTGAGGCATTGGCTATAACCCTTACTCTCTCATAATCAACTGCCTCATCTGAAAGTTAGGAGCATCATAACTTTGGATCAGACTCATCATTACAGATAATTTCTTCCCTTTAAAAAAAGAACAGAGAAAAATAACATGAATAGTTTATCATATATCCAGTCCCTGTGAATGGGCTGTGTATATCCCATCTCTTCATCGAGTCCTTGGAGCGGACTGCGTATATCCCACATCACCATTTTGTAGCTCACTTGCAATGGAGTGTCTGAGCTAAGCAAATACACTTCAGTTCAATTCGGGATAAACAGTCGCCTCATGACCGGCGACGTACCACCTGTCTTAACCTCACAGCCTTATGAGCTCAGGTCCTGGGTTCGTCCGCCACTCATGCTCAATCGCTTTCCTCCCAAGAGAATTCACGAGCAAATTTATGTTTTATCTCATGTTGGACAAACCGCCACTCTACATCTGGCCATCACTTGGTTGCATTAACGGCTGTATCTAGCCCGCCTTATTATCATATTGATAGCTAGCATAATCCTAAAAAAGAAAGAAATTTATGCCGAATAAATATGGGAATTGTTGGATACTTAAGGTGTTTCGCTCGACAAGTTACACAGATGATCATCCAACATAATAAATTTCTCAAATTAGTGTTTGTAATAAAAGATCTATTTCATTCAATTCAAAAGAGTGTGGGGGCACAACGTCCACACCACTGGGCATACCGTGGTATTATTATCACCAATTAATTGGAAAGAAGAAAAAGAGCAGAGAAGAAGCATGTCGACAGCTCTTTCAAGGATGACTATCCCGCATCCTTATCGCCGCCTAGAAAGCCCTGGCTTTGTCAAAGAAGCGCTCCGAATGATCAGAACTTGCTGAAGAAAAATCGGATAAGCTTCCATCTTCGAAGCACGTCGGATTCTTCGACCGATCCAGAAATTGTTGAAGAGAAGGAAGTGTGCTAACAAATCCAACACACTCACTATCAAAGGATCACAAGAAGCTTCTAAATAATCTCGCTAAGGAGCTGACAAAGGTTTTGGTCATGGCAGAAGAGGTAGAGGCTACAACCCCTACTCCTTCCAAAAAGGCGCATAAGTGTGCCAACCGACCCGGGGTCGGGAGCATTAGAGCCTCGAAGCAAGGAAGCGTCCTAGTTTTGCCTTGATCATTAGTTCTAGATCAACGTGTTACTACTACCTGGATCATAGTCGGTAGGCAGAGGTCCAAATCAAGCGGCAAGGCATAATCCGTCCCAACCAGAAGTTTCCAGCCAATGGTTTGAGGTGTAATCAACAAATAGCAGTGCAAGCATCAAGGGGCTTTCTCCTCTCTTCGCATCCCAACTAATTTGATAAAGAAGCATGCATGCAAAAGATTTTAGAAAGAAAATAGATGATGAAGCTATTGGTTTTATTATTTGTAAAGAATCGCAAATGATTCACAAGCTTTAAAGATTTTCATAAACAACAATTTTGTTGGCTTAGTGAAGAAGAAGAGAGGGCATTTATATACCCATGTCTTTAATCACATATGTTGAATTCAAAAAGCAAAAAAGATCCCAACTATCCAAGAGAGGTCAGTATGAAGTCAAGTCATGCACTCGGGGAGACATGACACGTCTCTGCCATACCTGGAAAAACAACATGTCGTAGGTAATTGTGCAAAGCCATTTAGAAAGCGCATTAAATGCCATGCAGAGCCATCAATCGGCTGGATTTTTATGATTTTATCTTCAAGCCCGCGCCCTCAAGCGGATACAGACTTGAAAGACAAAATGTTGCTCAAAATTTTCAAAAGTAACTAAAAAGTCAATTAAAAGCAATCTGGTCCAATCAAAGCCATTCCAATTGATCCACCATTGGGCTGAAAAGGCGGTCCAAGCCTATAGCCTCAAACCAACCTTTCTACTCAATAATGCGTTAAGATGAGGCTCGCTCGTTTCATCTAGAAGCAACCTTCACATTTAGACAAGATCTGAACCAGTTCAAGCTTGGTCTCGACCGGCTCTTCTCTATTGAATTTCCAACAACAACTAAAAAACCAACACAATTTAATCGTGTAACGACCAGGTATTTTCAACCATTCGCATCCATTATAAGTGTATAGATATACAATCATGCCAGAATTGAATTGCTCAAAATACCATGTTGTAAATTAAAATTTGGCAAATCTCAGAATATACAGTGAATAAAATCACAGATTCACAGACACAGAGTAATTAATAATGTAGCGGAAGTAAAAGAGATAGTAGTTCATGAAGTTACTATATAAAAATATCAGAGTTACATAAAATACAACAGCAGAAATAAAGTACAAAGGAAGTCTCACTACATAGAAGTCTACTAATACAAGAGCTGGAAAGGACCAACAGACAGAAGAGATAAAACTAGACAAGCAGATAATCCCCAGCGATTCCAAATCTCCAGAAAGTGGAAATCCAAATCTGTGAATACTCAGGCTGACCCGAGCGTAAATAAAAATACAAACACTCGAGTCAGGACATACATACTTATACAATGTAAACCAACTCAAGTGAAATGTAGAAAAGATACAAGTAACTTAGAAGATGCTTGGGACCGCCCATCCTCTAAGGATCCGTTAAACTATTTACTATGTAGTAATATACGCTATATACAGTAGTGTCTAATCAGTAAAGTATAGAAATATAGAAAATAGCGTTAAGGGGATGGTGAACCTTAATGCGGTCGGATCTTTAAAACCAAAATCGTAGTGGGCTCGCTATAACGATGTGACACGGCACGCGAGGCAATGCCAGGGTGGATACACCGTTTGCACTCCCGGACCGGTGGTGACGGCAAGCCAGCAGCTTCCGCACACCTCGAACAATACCCCCGAATCAAAGTGGCACCACATATCAAATCACAAAAGTAATAGAATGGTTTTCGATGGAGCATGTTCGATGAAAGGGTGCGACCCTTTGTGTAGCCCGGTATAGCTCATGTTTTAGTCATTTATGCCAACTCACGGGAGTTGGGTCCACGTAATATACCTCGAGAACGTCGCCACCATCCTACTTCATTCTGGAATCTCCACCGCGTACACAGTTGTTAAAAGTGGTTTTCGGTATTGGCCGTCTATAAGACAATATCTGATCCCGGTCTTTTTAACAACCAATCGTTATTATAACCCGTAGTTATAACTTTAAAGCAATATTTTATACTTCAAAAATAAAATGTCATTTCAACCCAAAAATAAATATTAAATTATTTCCAGACCATTTCAATATATCATCATACCATATCTTTCGATTCAAATATTTATCAAAATAAATATCAAGTCATTTCTAACCATTTCAATATATTAAATTATCATATCCTTTCAAAACTTCCTTCCAAATTATTTTAATATATCAAAATATCATAACCTTTCAAAACTTCGTTCAAAATATCTTATCTTTCAGCACTTCCTTTCAAATTATTTTAATATCAAAATGTCATATCTTTCAAAACTCCATTTTCAAATCATTTTAATATATCAAAATATCATATCTTTTAAAACCACATTTCAATCATTCAATATATCAAAATATCAAAACCACATTCATTTCAAATCATTATTCATTTTATTCAATTTAAAATACCATGTCAATTACATTTCAAAACAATTTATATTCAAAAAAAAAAATCATTTTTAATCATTAAAATGAAGTTATTATGTTCAATAACTAAATTATTAAATTTTCAAAATTTTCAACTTCCAAAGTTCGTTTATTCACTTAAGTTTATCAAAACAGTGAAAATTCACTTTTCGTGGCATTTAGAAAACGCTACGGAAAGATACATTCAAAACAGTTCAATTTAACAAAAGACAACATTTTAAAATGTTGTAATAAGGTTTACTTAAATTTCAAATAAACTTAGTTAAATAAAAAAAATATAGCACTTACAAAATTGCTATAATAGTTTTTAATTCAGTTTAGCTTTTTAGTTCATTATCATCAACTACATCATTTACAAATACCGTAATATCATTTACATTGTAATTAATAGCATTTCAAAAATACAGTCAATTAACTTCAAATATTCAATATAATTTCTCAAGCAATTATATTTTTATTTAAAACATTTTTAACTCATAAAATCATACATTTTCACATTTATAAACATCATTTAATTTTCCTCAAGTTCATGATTTTATAAAGTTAAATTTCCATTCAAAAATCAAGATTTAATAATAATTCACTTATTAAATTGCAATGTTCAATTTTAAATTCATTGCATTAAATTTCAACTTAACACTTAAGTTCAAATTCTCAAATATAACTTAGTTTTATTTTTATTTGCTTATCTAAAAGTTCACCTTTGAGTCAATTTCATAAATTTCCAATTTTAGTTATATTTCAAAATTTCATCTTAAATATTCATTCGTTTCACATTCAACTTTATCAAAAATCATTAATATGATATAAAATCACTTTAAATTAATTTAAATTCAAAATATCATAAATTTATCATATTTTCAAAGTTAATTTAAATTCCATTAAAAATTAAATCAAAATTTCCAAAAAAACTTACATTCATATTTTCTAACTTTTCCATAATTTATTTAACTTGTAGATTTCCAAAAAATAAATAATACTTTACAAAAGTTATATTTTTATTAAATTTCAAATCAAATATTATAATAATTAAATTTATAAAATATTTTAATTTTTTTAGAAAAACATATTTTAACTACGGGCCTGTATATAATTTTCTACGCTAGGTAAAGTGATACGGGTAATATATCATTTCAACCCGTAATTTACAAAGAAAATCCGGGTTTTATCATTTCAAACCCGCAATCCCAAGTTAAAATAAATTAAATAAAAACCGTTCAGGCCTATCATTTCAGCCCATAACGATTTTTCCCTATTCTAAAGTCCGTTCGGGTATGTATCATTTCAACCCATAGTGATTTCTAATCTACAGGGAACTTGCAGTATGATAAACATATATAAATGAACAGTAACAACATATATATGATAACAGATGATACGACATGAAATTTAACAGGTTTAACATCATATATAAAAAAAATCACATGGCAGTTATAACATCATATTTAATTCTACACATTCAGTTGTTGTTGTTTCACAACTGCATAAGTATAAATATCGTGCGAGCTTTACTCACATTTTATGGCTGGAGATTGCAATACAAATGGCACAACTGATTCCAAAAGGCAATAGCACGATTTTTGGTTTGAGTGGAGAGCAAATCCAAGCTATAGAACTTGTGTTATAACCCAAAACAAACAAAATAAAATTATAATTCAATACAACATTGAATAGGAATAACTTTGAATTGAAAAGCAATATGAATACACAACTTTTTGCCTTACTTTCTACACTTGCTAGCACGGCTTAGGGAATGTTTTGGCTCAGGTTTGGACATACTTTGGTTCAGGTTTGGGTCCTATAAGGCATGGCTACAAGGTATTGAAGTGGTGGAGGAGTTACTACGCATGAATATGAAGAGGTTTATGCAAAATAGTGGTTTTTGGTTCATTTTCGGCTTGGCTACATGGATCTATGGCTCGGCTATGGCATGTTTTAGATCTGGACAGAGGATGAAGGTGATGGTTAGGGGTGTGTCAAGGTGGTGGTGGAGCAATAGGAGGTGGCCAAGGTCATCTAAGGTGATGGTGATGAAGACTAGGTGGCTAGACATGCTTTTTAAGGAGTTTTAACATAGTTTTGTGGATTTTGCATCATAGGATGGTCATGGCACTTGCAGGTCAGAGGAGGAAGGGTTTTGGTCATGTATGATGTGGGGAAGGAAGTGGTGGTGGTCGGTGGAGGAGATGGTGGAGGTGTTAGGCCAAACAAAGCAAGAGAAGTAAGGCAAAAATCAAGCAAAACAATAGAAAAAGGAAGAAGAAAAGAGAGAAGAGAGGAGGCCATTACCAAGGAAGCTTGAAGAAGCCATGAGAATGAGAAGTGCTGAGTTGTTTTTCACGTGAAAATTGAAGGGAATACACAACAAATGAAAAAAAATGCACGGCCTAGAGGAGTAATGGAGAGGTTATGGAAAATGAAACGACTTTGGACAATGAAACGTCTAGAAATGAAACGTCTAGAAATGAAACGCATTTCCGTTTTCTAAAGATCAAATAAAAACAACAATAAATCAGAAAATACCTTAGAAAACCGAAACCAAGTGAAATAATATGAAAATAAATAATTAATTTTAAAGAAAATATAAAAAGGATGAAAGAAATTGCTTAAAAATACAAACAGTGTCCAGAAATTGCAAACAAATCACTACTAGTCTTGGAAAAATATCCACATCATTTTAAAAATATTATGAAGTGAAAATTTGAAATAAAATAATCTAGTTATCATTTTCAAAATAAAATAAATAATTATATTGGAGAAAAACAGAAAAAGAACTAAAGAAAATGTTTAAAAATTGAAAACAGGGCATGGAAATTACAAGAAAAATACTACTAGCTCTAGAAAAATTCCAACCTCACTTCAAAAATATTAAAAGACAAAAATATACATAAAATAACATATTAATACATATTACAATAAAATATGACAAAGAAAATAAAATTTATACTATTTAAAATAACAAAATTGTAGAATAAACAAATTGCACTCAATATTGAAATATACATAACTTTCACAATTTAAATCCGTTTCCAAGGAAACAAAAATCAGTGTTCTTAAAATTTTATGTACTTTCATAATAAAAATTTAAATTTAAATTTTCAAACTTTAAAATTTTAAATTAAAAGTCCAACTTTGACTATTTTGACCAAAAATTCACCTTTTGGAAAATATTCTTTTTAGTCATGCTTTGGAATGATAATTCATATCAAAACTAAAGTTTATCATTCAAAATAAATAAATAAGTTTTTAAATCAAAAATTCAATTAAAAAATTAAAATATACAAAAAAAATCACAAAATACAGGGTTGTTACACTCTCCCCCACTCAAAACTTTTCGTCCCCGAAAAGGAATGAGGTACGGGAAAGCACAGAAAAGATAGAGTGAAACAAGATTAGGACAAGATGACAAGGAGAATGAAATTATACGTGATGGCTATTGTTATAGGTAAGTTTTACAAGGTGAAGATGATCTTTCCAAGATTCTCCATAATTAAGAACACAAGCACGAAAATGTGGATTCAAAATGATTACCAAAGATCTATCAAAGATTATAGAAAGATGCCTATACCAATCTATAGCAAGATAAAGATGATAAGGACAACCAAAAGATAGTTTAGAAAACAAAATAAGGAAATAAATTTGAAAGCACGGAAATTTCAACTTAAATTGAGAATAAATCTTTACACAAGTTAAATAAATCTTAACTATCCCAAATTTCATTATCTTATTATCCAATCATCTTAAACTGACAATTTTTAAATCCATGGGTTTGAAAAATAATCATTTATTACACTCACAATGTACTTAATAAATTTTATTCTTCTTTATTCCTAATTAAAATTAAATTTATTTCTCTCAATATATTTATCACTCATGTTAAACTTACACTTATTATAACTGCTTTGATTTATTCTTAGTTATTTTAACATTATTTCATTGTAAGTTATTCAATTACCCTTTATTATATTACCTCTATTAATCATTTTATAATTAAAATTTAAGTATATAACATTTATTATAACCACTTAAATTTTATTTATAAATCTTTTTATATTGTATATTATCCAATTATATTTTTAACTTCTGAAATTAAGGTAAGTTATATTTGAATGCAATTGAGTATTATACAAATAAAACTTTCAATTCAATCATTTCAAGCTTAAATCATTTATTCAAAAATTTTGATTTTTTTTATAATTGAAATTATTCTTTAAAAATAAAATTTAAGAATTAAATTTCCGATTTCTTCAAACCATTTTAGAGATAACTAAATGTATGTACATAGTTTATCAAATCAAATTTAAATCATATATCTATATATATTATAAATCAAGTCATATTTTAGAAATTCAAATCAAATTGATTTCCAAAACAAAGCTGTAGCAAGATTACGGAGCGGTCTCTTCACTTCGAAACTCGAAAATGAACGTCGATGATGCTGCAGTCATCACCGAAGTTATTTCCCAGCGACAATGAGAAGAGCGCTAATTTTAAACTTAAAATTCTTTGGAAACAAATTTCTATTTGAAAATACTTTAAATAATATATCCCTTTTAAAACTTTAAACACAAGGTTTGAAACCATCGGAAATTAAATTCTCAAATTTCTTGTTCTAAATTCATTTCAGTTCCCAAATCAAATATTATCACTTCAAATAATCAATTTAAATCAGTTTATTAAGTTTCATAAATTTACTTATATATCAAAATTTATTTCACTAACCAAATTTTGAAATGATATTGTGTCAGTTTGTTCTGTCAAAGTGTTTTAGAAATCCTATCGATAGCGTTGATCAGACAAATCGATCGGAAACCCAAATCAACATCAACAACTCAAACAACACAATACATAAAACAAAACATAGATATACAAGTACAATTCAAAATGTTTGGAAGAATAGATTGGAAACAAAAGACAAGATGATTAAATAACAGAGTAGGGAGGTGGATAAGCTTAAATAAATCACGGGCAACTTTTACCGGGTCAACCGTGACTTAAAGAATAAGATCAATGTGGATTTTTCTAGGGTAAATCTACATTCGATCTCAAGAGTTAGAGTTTGGGATAACAAAAGATATTAGCATCTAAACCAAGGAGAGATATAAATCTCTAGTGAATCGATGCTAATTGTAAAGGAGTTTCACCCTTTTACAATTCAATTTTTGAGATTGGCGAGACTGCCAACTCACTAAAAAGATCATTCGAAGCGGAGTTATGGAATACTCCAGGGTCAAAAAGGAGATGAATAGTGAGGGATACGGATGGATTTTGGAACCGCAGGGAATGTTCCAAAATTCAAAGGAATCGAGTCAAAAGGAAGAGATTCAAACTCGAATGAAAGTGGTTCTGTAAATACATTCACTCCATATGCTGAGTTTTGCCTAGAGCTACCAAAGCTCTGATACCAACTGTAACGACCAGGTATTTTCAACCATTCGCATCCATTATAAGTGTATAGGTATACACTCATGCCAGAATTGAATTGCTCAAAATACCGCGTTGTAAATAATGTTGAATATGCGCTTTGCGCTTATATGATTTTTGTTTGATGATAATAAACATATATACATTCGTTTAAATGTATTTGTTAATGTACTATTTTATTTTTTATAGAATAAATAAATATTTGCTGAATAAAATTAAATAACACAGAATTTGAATTCAAACAGAAATTTTATTCAAACAAATATTTATTACAATTTTAGTACAAATTCAAGCTCTCACCATACATATACATTTTTCAATTACATCACAATTACATCACAATTCAGTTTACATTAATAACCTCACTACATATCACTCACACTCGTATTTATCTTCAACTTCATTCCAGTTTGAATCCAGCATCTGAGCAATCTGCAAAAATATAAACTAACGCAGTAAAATTGAAAAAGAAATATTTTTGCAATATAAAATGAAATACGATTTTTGAAAATATGATTTGCCTCAGTTATTTGGGTTGTTCGTCATCATTCACACTTGATTTCATCACAAAGTCGTGCATATAGATATTACAGGGACAGGTATACATAAGTGGCTGCAGTACACACACATACATTTCTACACGTGTGCACTGCCCCGCCAACTCGTGTGCACAAATCAAACAAAAGCACTGTTAACAGTTCAGCACAAGGTCAAACCCAAATAACACACGGGATTCAACTCAAGGCAGAATACAAGCTGCAGTATACCAAAGTGATACAGATACATGCAAATTCGACAAGCAACTGAAGGCAAAAGGTCCAAAGTATCACTTACAACATGTATGCAGCCCAATGAACCAGTGACAACAAACTACAAACTCAACAAGACATGTACACAAAGCATAGTGCACCGAAGGAGCAGCAACAATGAAACTGACTCGAAGCAGTAGTGACAGTAAGGCAATGCACAAAGTAAGTAACAGTAAGAACAGAGACCATAGCAACTGCATAGCAACAGCAGAGCCTCAAGTGACATGGTGAAGTAGTACAAAAGAGCAAGTGCAATTCGAACCAACATGGCCAAGACTACTGAAAACAACATGACAGCACTGCATCAATGCATAATGAATACTGCAACTACACAGACCAAACATTAACAAGCAGTGCAGACCAAAGAAATGTCACCAAGAATATATGAACAGAGTACATACATGAAGCATGAAACCACAAGTTACAAACATCAAGTCAGGCATGAAGACAACACAGTTCATATACAAAGCTCAAGTCACAATGTCGAGCATGCATGAAAAGTACAATGAAACAGTGATACAAATGCAACAGTGAAGCTACTGAAGGCAACATGAAGCAATGCACATGTCACCAGTACATTGAAGACTGCAGCATCAATATATATGCACAGATGCAACTTAAGTTAAAAACTGTGCATGTGAAGTATACTAAGAGCAAATGAACCAACTGCAAGTGCAAATGACCAGAATACAATGCAACAACACAGTCAACAAGGCAACAATGCAGATGAACAACAAAGGGTCAAAGCTCAATACAACATGAACCAACTCCAAAATGTATCACTAACATATACTACAGGGATGAACACATGAGAACGGACAAGGCACAAATCAAGTCCAGCTACAAGTTGCAGACTCAAAGCATCAGTGGACACAAATAAACACAATGCACATGCCAACAACAAGTCCAGCAAACATGACACCAAGCTACAAACTCAAATGCAAACAGAAACATCAATATGCAATGCCACAGTACTGAATACCATATGGACACAGCAAAGTTCAAGACCAAGGTGGTCAAGGCCAAAATCATCAATGCAATGCACAGCAAAGTCAAGGGAATATGAAGACAAGTGTAACATCACAACTAAGTACAATGAATTCACAGGGCCGAAGCAAACGCATAAATTCACAAATCAAAGCCGTGTCGAAATCAAAGATGAAAAAGTCAGAGCCTTAGCAATAAAGTAATTCACAAATCAGAAATCAAGTGTGAGACAAATTGAAACAGTCAATGCCAAGTCGAACCAAGTAAATTGATCACGAAATCAAATCAATACCGTGTGAATCAAGCTACTAGAAATACGAAATTGACAAAGTCAGATCAATCCTCAGCATCAAAGTGTAATCGAACGGCAAAGCAAGAAATTTTGAAGCAATCAGTCGAACGCAAAAATAGGAAATCAAATCCAATAAAAACCCTAATCATCATCGGCATTTATTTCATCGAGTTCAAGCATCAACCAGCAAAGCAAAAGGAGAAAAATACATACCGAAAAAGCAGAACGAACTCGATCCAAAATTGAAGAGCCGTAAGCAAATCGAAGAAATAAAAGGATCGTCAAAGCAATCACGACAACAACCATCTGAACGATCAACGAAGTCGGTGCCTTTAATTTTGCACAAACCCTAATTTTGTTCAGCAAGGAAACGAATAAGATCGAAGCAACCATTATCAAAGAGGAGTCGGCCGAAGAAATAAAAAAGAATAAAGGGGAAGTTACTCTTATTTTACAGTGGGCCGGCCTTATTATTAAAAGGAGGGGTTTTAATTTTAGGGGTTTTAGTTTTTAATAGGGGTTTTTAGTTTGAGCAAAAATTACGCATTCAAGTTGTATTTTGATTTTTGCTCCGGTTTAATTTTGAAGTTTGTTTTTCTTTTCGAGTCGAAGAATTTGTAAATCACCACCTAGGGATTAGGTAGTGTCAGATTGTCTATTTTGAATTAGTTCAGTGAGCAGGGTGTGCGAGTTTGCAAAGTTCTATTGTAGGCGGGAGCAGAGTTTGCGAGTAAACGAAGCTCTATAGGCGGGAGGCAAAGTTTGCGAGTAAACGAAACTCTATAGGCGGGAGCAGGGTGTGCGAGTCTAGTAGAGTGTTTGTCAGCGGGAGCAAATGTTTGCGAGCAGGGTGTGCGAGTCTAGTAGAGTGTTTTTGAGCGGGAGCAAATGTCTGCGAGTCTAGTAGATTGTTTGTAAGCGTGATACTGTTTAATTCTAATAGAAACCTGTTAATGCAGCAGTAGGCAAGGGTTGCCGAAGCTGGGTAAATTTTGTGTGTGATTTACTTTTCAGCATATTTATTTTTCTGTGTATAAAATCGATAAAATTTGCTATAACCCTATTCACCCCCCTCTAGGGTTAATCTAGATCCTACAAATAAAAATTTGGCAAATCTCAGAATATACAGTGAATAAAATCACAGATTCACAGACATAGAGTAATTAATAATGCAGCGGAAGTAAAAGAGATAGTAGTTCATGAAGCTACTATATAAAAATATCAGAGTTACATAAAATACAACAGAAGAAATAAAGTACAAAGGAAATCTCACTACATAGAAGTCTACTAATACAAGAGCTGGAAAGGACCAACAGACAGAAGAGATAAAACTAGACAAGTAGATAATCTCCAGCGATTCCAAATCTCCAGAAAGTGGAAATCCAAATCTGTGAATACTCAAGCTGACCCGAGCGTAAATAAAAGTACAAACACTCGAGTCAGGGCATACATACTTATACAATGTAAACCAACTCAAGTGAACTGTAGAAAAGGTACAAGTAACTTAGAAGATGCTTGGGACCGCCCATCCTCTAAGGATCCGTTAAACTATTTACTATGTAGTAATATATGCTATATACAGTAGTGTCTAATCAGTAAAGTATAATCATATAGAAAATAGCGTTAAGGGGATGGTGAACCCTTAACGCGGTCGGATCTTTAAAACCAAAATCATAGTGGGCTCGCTATAAGGATGTGACACGGCACGCGAGGCAATGCCAGGGTGGATACACCGTTTGCACTCCCGGACCGGTGGTGACGGCAAGCCAGCAGCTTCCTCCCACCTCGAACAATACCCCCGAATCAAAGTGGCGCCACATATCGAATCCCAAAAGTAATAGAATGGTTTCCGATGGAGCATGCTCGATGAAAGGGTGCGACCCTTTGTGTAGCCCGGTATAGCTCCTGTTTTAGTCATTTATGCCAACTCACGGGAGTTGGGTCCACGTAATATACCTCGAGAACGTCGCCACCATCCTACTTCATTCTGGAATCTCCACCGCGTACACAGTTGTTAAAAGTGGTTTTCGGTATTGGCCGTCTATAAGACAATATCTGATCCCGGTCTCTTTAACAACCAATCGTTATTATTACCCGTAGTTATAAATTTAAAACAATATTTTATACTTCAAAAATAAAATGTCATTTCAACCCAAATCTTTATCAAAATAAAGATTAAATTATTTCCAAACCATTTCAATATATCATCATACCATATCTTTCGATTCAAATATTTATCAAAATAAATATCAAGTCATTTCTAACCATTTCAATATATTAAATTATCATATCCTTCCAAAACTTCTTTTCAAATTATTTTAATATATCAAAATATCATAACCTTTCAAAACTTCGTTCAAAATATCTTATCTTTCAACACTTCCTTTCAAATTATTTTAATATCAAAATGTCATATCTTTCAAAACTCCATTTTCAAATCATTTTAATATATCAAAATATCATATCTTTTCAAACCACATTTCAATCATTTAATATATCAAAATATCAAAACCACATTCATTTCAAATCATTATTCATTTTATTCAATTTAAAATACCATGTTAATTCACATTTCAAAACAGATTATATTCAAAAAAAATCATTTTTAATCATTAAAATGAAGTTATTATGTTCAATAATTAAATTATTAAATTTCCAAAATTTTCAACTTCCAAAGTTCATTTATTCACTTAAGTTTATCAAAACAGTGAAAATTCACTTTTCGTGGCATTTAGAAAACGCTACGGAAAGATACATTCAAAACAGTTCAATTTAACAAAAGACAACATTTTAAAATGTTGTAATAGGGTTTACTCAAATTTCAAATAAACTTAGTTAAATAAAAAAATTTATAGCACTTACAAAATTGCTATAATAGTTTTTAATTCAATTTATCTTTTTAGTTCATTATCATCAACTACATCATTTACAAATACTGTAATATCATTTACATTGTAATTAATAGCATTTCGAAAATGCAGCCAATTAACTTCAAATATTCAATATAATTTCTCAAACAATTATATTTTTATTTAAAACATTTTTAACTCATAAAATCATACATTTTCACATTTATAAACATCATTTAATTTTCCTCAAGTTCATGATTTTATAAAGTTAAATTTCCATTCAAAAATCAAGATTTAACAATAACTCACTCATTAAATTGCAATGTTCAATTTTAAATTCATTGCATTAAATTTCAACTTAACACTTAAGTTCAAATTCTCAAATATAACTTAGTTTTATTTTTATTTGCTTAACTAAAAGTTCACTTTTGAGTCAATTTCATAAATTTTCAATTTTAGTTATATTTCAAAATTTCATCTTAAATATTCATTCGTTTCACATTCAACTTTATCAAAAATCATTAATATGATATAAAATCGCTGTAAATTAATTTAAATTCAAAATATCATAAATTTATCATATTTTCAAAGTTAATTTAAATTCCATTAAAAATTAAATCAAAATTTCCAAAATAACTTACATTCATATTTTCTAACTTTTCCATAATTTATTTAACTTATAGATTTCCAGAAAATAAATAATACTTTACAAAAGTTATATTTTTATTAAATTTCAAATCAAATATTATAATAATTAAATTTATAAAATATTTTAAATTTTTTAGAAAAACATATTTTAACTACGGGCCTGTATATAATTTTCTACGCTAGGTAAAGTGATACGGGTAATATATCATTTCAACCCGTAATTTACAAAGAAAATCTGGGTTTTATCATTTCAAACCCGCAATCCTAAGTTAAAATAAATTAGATAAAAACCGTTCAGGCCTATCATTTTAGCCCATAACGATTTTTCCCTATTCTAAAGTCCGTTCGGGTATGTATCATTTCAACCCATAGTGATTTCTAATCTACAGGGAACATGCAGTATGATAAACATATATAAATGAACAGTAACAACATATATATGATAACAGATGATACGACATGAAATTTAACAGGTTTAACATCATATATAAAAAAAATCACATGGCAGTTATAACATCATATTTAATTCTACACATTTAGTTGTTGTTGTTTCACAACTGCATAAGTATAAATATCGTGTGCGCTTTACTCACATTTTATGGCTAGAGATTGCAATACAAATGGCACAACGGATTCCAAAAGGCAATAGCATGATTTTTGGTTTGAGTGGAGAGCAAATCCAAGCTATAGAACTTGTGTTATAACCCAAAATAAACAATATAAAATTATAATTCAATACAACATTGAATAGGAATAACTTTGAATTGAAAAGCAATATGAATACACAACTTTTTGCCTTGCTTTCTACACTTGCTAGCACGGCTTAGGGAATGTTTTGGCTCAGGTTTGGACATACTTTGGTTCAAGTTTGGGTCCTATAAGGCATGGCTTCAAGGTATTAAAGTGGTGGAGGAGTTACTACGCATGAATATGAAGAGGTTTATGCAAAATAGTGGTTTTTGGTTCATTTTCGGCTTGGCTACATGGATCTATGGCTCGGCTATGGCATGTTTCAGATCTGGACAGAGGATGAAGTTGATGGTTAGGGGTGTGTCAAGGTGGTGGTGGAGCAATAGGAGGTGTCCAAGGTCATCTAAGGTGATGGTGATGAAGACTAGGTGGCTAGACATGCTTTTTAAGGAGTTTTAACATAGTTTTGTGGATTTTGCATCATGTGATGGTCATGGCACTTGCAGGTCAGAGGAGGAAGGGTTTTGGTCGTGTATGATGTGGGGAAGGAAGTGGTGGTGGTCGGTGGAGGAGATGGTGGAGGTGTTAGGCCAAACAAAGCAAGAGAAGTAAGGCAAAAATCAAGCAAAACAATAGAAAAAGGAAGAAGAAAAGAGAGAAGAGAGGAGGCCATTACCAAGGAAATTTGAAGAACCCATGAGAATGAGAAGTGCTGAGTTGTTTTTCAAGTGAAAATTGAAGGGAATACACAGCAAATGAAAAAAAAATGCACGGCCTAGAGGAGTAATGGAGAGGTTATGGCAAATGAAACGACTTTGGACAATGAAACGTCTAGAAATGAAACGTCTAGAAATGAAACGCATTTCCGTTTTCTAAAGATCAAATAAAAACAACAATAAATCAGAAAATACCTTAGAAAATCGAAACCAAGTGAAATAATATGAAAATAAATAATTAATTTTAAAGAAAATATAAAAAGGATGAAAGAAATTGCTTAAAAATACAAACAGTGTCCAGAAATTGCAAACAAATCACTACTAGTCTTGGAAAAATATCCACTTCATTTTAAAAATATTATGAAGTGAAAATTTGAAATAAAATAATCTAGTTATCATTTTCAAAATAAAATAAATAATTATATTGGAGAAAAACAGAAAAAGAACTAAAGAAAATGCTTAAAAATTGAAAACAGGGCATGGAAATTACAAGAAAAATACTACTAGCTCTAGAAAAATTCCTACCTCACTTCAAAAATATTAAAAGACAAAAATATATATAAAATAACATATTAATACATATTACAATAAAATATGACAAAGAAAATAAAATTTATACTATTTAAAATAACAAAAATGCAGAATAAACAAATTGCACTCAATATTGAAATATACATAACTTCCACAATTTAAATCCGTTTCCAATGAAACAAAAAGCAGTGTTCTTAAAACTTTATGTAATTTCATAATAAAAAATAAAATTTAAATTTTCAAACTTTTAAAATTTTTAATTAAAAGACAAAGTTTGACTATTTTGACCAAAAATTCACCTTTTGGAAAATATTCTTTTTAGTCATGCTTTGGAATTATAATTCATATCAAAACCAAAGTTTATCATTCAAAATAAATAAAATAAGTTTTTAAATCAAAAATTCAATTAAAAAATTAAAATATACAAAAAAAAAATCACAAAATACAGGGTTGTTACAAATCGACATCACATTAGCTGACTGTCGACTCTTATCTAATCCCACCCCAGCAAGCAGCACATTTGGTAAGAGTGACCCAAGCATAGCCCATCTTCAAGTATGGCTTCAGTACAACCAACTCCAAGTCTCCAACTGGCATCAGACCTCCCCTTGGACGCCTCGCTCCCGGTTATGTACCCGTCTTCCCGACGTGATCCTTAACAAAATTCCAAATCTCTTCCGTGTTGCCAACAGCCGGTTGACCAGCTCAGTCATGTGAGTGCTTAGGTGAACGACAAAGATGTACATACATTCATTAGAAGCACCATATTTAGGTGGTTGAACTGATGTGACTTATCATCAACATTAAATGCACATCTAATGTAAGCTCAAGCCTGACATAAAGAGGTAGTAAGTACTTTTTCATTCACCACTCATCTTTTGGCGCACTTTATAGCCGTCAACCATTTACATATGTAGTGAGATCAACGGGCAAGCACTTTTCTTGCTAGCTTTACAGCACGACCTCAACCATCCATCGTCCACTTTAATCGCTATAAATAACTTTTTCTTTGCAACTTCAAAGGGGTTGAGCTTTGGTTGAAACATTCAAGAATCATGAATCCTACGCACAATTCAACGCTCTTATTACTGCTTAAGTCCTTAAGATTACATAACTTTATTAATTGTGGGTCCATTTTTTCTTATTATTCTCTTGTAATTTCGTATAGGTGTAGGAGAAATATATAGTAAGAGAATTTCACAATGGACGTAGACAGCTTTGCTGAATCACTTTACATCTTGTGTTATTTACCTTTCAGCTGTGTATTTAACCCCTCATTTTCTCCATTTTAAAGGCTAATGATTAACAAGCCATATTTACTTTTTACAACGCACTCATATCTTTCCAAGGTTGGCTAAAGAACCGTCAACATAAGCCCTCTAAGATGTGATCTCTTTAGCTATAATTTGAGGTTCTCATACACTTGTACAAAGATTGATTTTCTACTCTCAAGAAATATATTTGTAACTTTTATATTATTGTAGTAGCCATTACAATTCTCTTGTAATTGAATATCCAAAGTAATAAGAGATTCGACCATAGTGGACGTAGATTTTGTCAAGATGGAATCAGTTTACTTATGTTATGTTGTAACAACCCGTAAAATTCGATGATTAAAATGAGTTAAATTAATAAGATTTTTAATTAAATTTAGAAAGAAACAAAAATCTTATAATTTAAATTTGAGAGAATGTTAGAAATTAGATGTAGCAATTGTAACTAAAATTTAAAATTTAAAATAAAATTGCAATTATTTAAAATAATGAAAATTGTCATACTTGGTTATAGGTTTAATATAAGAAACGAATGGAAATGTTGAATTAGTGAACCATTAATAAAAATATTAACTAGAATGGAATTCAAATTAATATAAAAATGAAATAGTGTAAATTGTTGCACTTGGGAATTAAATTGACAATAAGTAAATAAATGTAAGTGTTGTATAAATAAAGAAATTGTACATAATTAATAATGATTGAATTGGAATTTAAACTAAATAAATGAACATAAATAAAGGGTACTTTAATGATGATTAAATTAATAACGGAAAGGTGAATGTAAATTGATTAGAAACGGAAGTTTATTTATAAGGCAGTAATTGATGAATAAAAAAGTTTGAAACCTAGTAGATAAATTTATTGAGAACAGTTAATAGTAATTTATGTATATATTTGGCAATTGACAATTTATGAATTTGTTAAGATTGTAAATTTATAATCTAATATTACGTAATGCAAACTAAGGTAACTTAACTAAGGTAATTTTTAATAAATTGAATGAAATGCAAATCAATGGAATAAATAAGGACGTATACGTAGCTACAATTTGAATATATGAAAACAAAATATAAGCATTGGATTAAATTAAGGAAATTAAATATTAATAAATGGTCATTTAATAAAACCAATGTTGTGGGAGTAATTATAATAGTGTTTGAAATATGTATAAACTTCGATTTGGAAATCAATTGGATTTAAAGTGAAATTTGGTACTATATCAATGAGTTTAAATGATTAGTTATTTTGTAAAGTAATAAATGATGTAATAAAAGAATGAAATCAAGATAAATAAATTTAATTGAAACTTTAATTATAAATAATGGGTGAAATAATAGGATAGATGGTAATTGTTTGTTGAGAATAACAATACAAGTATTATAAAGAGTATATTGGTGATAAACGGTTATTTCGAATAAAGGTAATTAAATATTATTTTAATGGATATAAATGTAGTAACGGATAGAGTGAATGAAATTAGCATTATGAAAATAAAGGTTAACATTGTTTTGTAAGCAATAAAATCCTATTAATGTGACTAAAGGTTAATGGTAATTATTATTGTATGTTACCTATGTATGCAGCTTGTAATTTAAACTTTGAAATTTGTTACAATAATTATTATTTAATATTACATTAATGTTAATTAAGGTAATATTTGTAAGTAATGTTAAGGTTATTTATATTGGACAATTTTTTTGAGTTATAAGGATCGGGAATAAAGCTTTATTAATTTATTGGAATTTAAAATTAAATAAAAGGATTTGCAAATAAATGAATTAAATATTTAAAATGGGAATTTAGATGAAATGTGGGAATATTCATGTACTAAATTTTGAATCCAATGTTAATCCATCTATTTGACAATAATGAATGGAATAATGATTTGTTAATTTAACAGAAATTTTGGAAATTAAATTTATAATTTCTGAATTGAATGGAATTGAGGAAAAAAATCTAAAATCGATAAGTTAATCAACTTTAAATTGACTTTTAATTTGTTTAAAACATTGTAAATGATTGAGAAATATAAAATTGATAAAATTGGTCAATTTGAAGATTGAAATTAAAAATTGGATTTTATTAATTAATTATTAAATTGTAATTAATGTAAAAATAGCCATTTTGGCCATTGACTCGGAGTTCGATGAAGCCAGTTTCATCGGATCCGTAACGGTGAATTATTGTAGGATTTCAAGTTTCGTATCGATCGGACTTGTCGTTTGATTGTATGGGCTTGAAACGCCTTGAAATTTATGGAATTGAAATCAATTTGAAAAAAATATTGATTTGAGCATAACTTCTTTATACGATGGAATTTGGACTTGAAACCTTTTCCATTGCGTTTAAAATATTTTAAAACATCTATTTTGATATGCGGGTTGACCCAATTTCATTCCGGAGTCAGAACGGGCTTTTTGGGCCACTTCGTCGTTAGCGCGTACATCTATCTTATCCAATCCATTCTATTTCAATTTTCTCTATAAATATCCTGTTATAAACCCTAGTCTCTCTAATTCTTATTTGTCTGTACGCAATTCAGATATCTCTCCTCCTCAATGACAGAAAACAAAATTCCAGATCCAATTCCAATTCAAAGTCAAAGTCAAAAATCCAAACTCCTCAAAAAAATTCAGAAAAAATATATTTCGAAGCTCTCAAAGAGCGCAAGTGAGATCTGCAGTCCGTGTTTTGATCTGGGTTTTCGTTTGACCGGAAATTTAGGAAGAATTTTCGACCTTCATCGCGTCGAAATCAAACTAGTCGGATCGTCGAACCCTTTCTGGGTATTGTAGAGGGGACCGAGGGGAGTCGATCTGTGGCGTTCGTTTGTGGAATTAACGGTTGGATCTCGAGTAAAAATTCGACTAGGGTTTAGTTCTAAGGGCGGCGACTGCGTGTTTTGGCGCCATTTGACGTCGAATCGCCGGTGGTTGGCGATGACGTGGGGGGAGGCGACGCAGTCTCAGTTGTCGCAGCCAGGAGCGAGCAAGCGATGGCGAAGGCGGCAGCTCCGCTCGTGCGCACGAGATGTACTGATGCGAACGCGTGCGTGTTTCTGGAAAAGGAGAAGAATGATGACGTGGCGATTTGCTTGGGTGAGTGGAATGTGTTCTCTTTTTTATTTTATTTTTAAAATTAAAATTCAAACACAATTATCGTTATATCTTTCACATACGAACACCAATTCACGCGTGGTTTTTTTCTTAGGATCGTACTGAAATTTCAAACATTTTGGCGCTAGTTTGGACGAATTCTGAGACTGTCAAATTTTTGGGTTTAAATTGAATTTTAATTCAATTTAAATTCAAAAGGTGAGTGTTTTAACCCACTCACAACTTTTAAAATTTATTATGTTTGTTAAATATAATTTTGTTGTGATTATGCATTTATCTATGACTGTTTCGGATATTTTTCATCATCATCTCAGTTAATTGTGTTTATTTAAATTAAATCGGTATTTAATTTATTATTGGATATAATTGCCAGTTAATTTCCTGTTATATATTACCAGTCATATATTGATATTGATTGATTGGTTTGGATGATGATTGTGGTGGATGTATGATTTTATGATGGATGAATGGATGTTGTATTATATTATTATAAACTGCAAGTTATTATGCATTTTTATTTCATTCGAGATTGCGGTTTGAAATGATATATAACCGTAATTTTTATTTTAAATTGCGGATTGAAATGATAAATATCCATATCACTTGACCATAAGGTAAAAAATTATATACAGACATCGCGGCCTATATATATAAAAATATTTTGAAATGTTTCTATGGTTTTGTAAAGAAATATACAGGTTATATAAATATTGATTTTGATGTTATATAAACATCAAATTTATTATTGATTCTAGCTATATATAAATATGCTTTGAAATATAAAATAAGCCCATAATTAAGTTTGATTATTTTATATAATATGGTTTAATGAATACTGATTTTTGAGATTTATAAATATTATTTTATATAAAGTTGAATGCTTGAATTTAAGTTATGTACAAGTTGTCAAATAAAAATTAAGTTTAATAATAAAGTTTGATTTTTATTAAAATAAATGTGAGTAAGTATTTACATTCTATTTTAATATAGAGTGTATAATAATTTAAATAAATTTAAGGTTGGGAGATAAATTGGAGATTTATTTGAAATTGAAATTATTTAAGAATTAAACTCTAAAGGGTTGATGTGAAATTTATTAAATTGAGAAATTTAAAGGTATAAATTATTATAACTTGATTTTGGGTCTAAATGAATTAACCGATTGTTTCATGTATAAATGAATTGAAGAAATATTTAGTTATTTGAAATTTGAGTTTTGTTAAATGAAAATGGATTTATTATGTAAAATATTTAAAAACTAAATAATAGAAGATTTGATTTTTGAATCTAAATTTTCAAATTTAGTTTTGGAATTTTGGAATATTAAAGCCTTGAAATATATCGAAATTAAAATGTTTCTAAGTTATGAATTTTAAAGTATGATGTTTTAAAAGTGTATAATTTCGAATGTTGGTTCCAATGTATATAAATTTGAATGTGCTATGATTTCTTGAAAAATATATTTGAAATCAAATTGATGTCATATAAATTTGGGTTTTAAAATAGAAATGATATCGTATTTATATGGTTTTGAAATGGATATTGTTTTCTGGTTTTAAAGTATAAACTATTTTGAAAAGACCGCGGTGTTATAATAATGATTGGTTGTTGAAGAGACCGGGATCGGAAGTTGTCATACTCTCTGTCAACTCCAAAAACCACTTTAATAACCATGTACGCGGTGGAGATTACAGAATGAAGTAGGATGGTGACATCGTTTCCTTTGAGGTAAATAAGTGGACTCCACTCCCGTGAGTTGGCGTAAGGTGGCTAAAGCAGGAGCGATTGACGGGTCAATGAGGTAGCACCTTTGATCGGACACATCCCTTCGATATTATGCTTTGACTTTTGGATTGATTCGGTGGCCACTTTTGATTTTTTTTATTTGGGGATGTGGCTCGAGGTGGGCAGTAGCTGCGCGCTACGCGTTACCACCGACTCGGAAGCGTAATTGGTATATCTGCCCTGGCATTGCCTAGTTGTGCCGTGTCACCTACCCTAACGTGCCTTGTACGAGTTTGTTTTTCTTCCGTAGCCCATGGAGTATTTAGGGCAGTCTCCCGATTTGGAGATGCGCTGATACTGGATGGACTACTGGGACTATTACTGTGTTAAGGGGAATATTGGGTCACTCCTTAACGCTATTTAAAAGTAAGTTTATTTTACTGTAGACATTATTATAATAGCGAAATATTACTACATAGTAAATAGTTTAATGAATCCTTAGAAGATGTGAATCCCGAGCAATCTCTTAAGTTACTGCACTCACGTTAGACACTGGATAGGAGATGTCAAACCCTGTAAGCATCTCCGACGCCGTTGCACTCATATTTATTTATTGTTGATTTAACTTACATAAGATCTTTTAGTTCTGACTCGAGTGTTTTGTCTTTTCAATTCGCTCGGGTCAGCCTGAGCATTTCAGGATTCCAAGACTTTAGCTCTTGAGGACGAGGACGAAGATTTATATTTCTATTATCTACTATATTATTCCACCACACCATTTTATTCCGCTGCATTGTTATTATCCTTTGGTATGTGAACTCTGATATTTATTGTATAAAGAAAAATAAAATGTCTTGTAAAACAGTTTTATGAACTGTATATTGATTATTATATTTTATCGTTCCGCTGCAAGATTCTGTTTTGTTTTTTTCCTTATCTGCTTTTCTTATTTACCCCATAACATTCCGCCCTTTTGTATGTTTTAAGTCTGACGTGTGTGGTTTATCGTCGATTTAAAGCACGCAAAAAGGCGGCCCGTTACATATGTACTTCGATTGCACCACTTATAATTCTCTTAATTACCCCTTATTTCATATTTTAAAGCATAGTTCTAGTAGCATTTGCCATCTCTAATCATAATTCCAAGAATGACTATAAATCCAATGAATAATACTTATTTGGACCAAAAATGATACAAACACCCAATCAAGCAGTAAACGAAAACTGTAAAAGGAAAAAGGTTAAAAGAGAGAGAGAAAACACAATTTTTATAATGGTTCGACAAATACTCCGGTCTGCGTCCACTTAATTATTTTTTATTGATCGTGCTTTGCTTCTACAAAGTATTTTGTACAAGTCGGGTATGAGTTATAAAACCTTTAATTCAGAATAAAATATCTTATTTCATATGCATTTATAGTTGTTCAAAAAAGATTCCTTTTGAAGTGCATCTCCTCTTTTATTATAGACAAAAACTGCTATCAAAATCACCTGAAAACGCTCAGCCATGTTCTCTACGCCATGCAAGAACTTCTTTCAAAAAATCTTGGTTAAATCATTCTTGGTTTTACAATACCTGAGTTGACCCTCTCAACTCGGTGCTGAGTCAAACCTTGCATTTTTGCCTTCAATATTCTTTCGTCTTTGATTTTCTCATTGTGCTTGCTTGCGTTGTCCTTACTTTTGTCTCTCTTTGCATAGTTCCTCATTCTTTGGCCAAATGTTGTAGAAGCCAAGTCATGGGTTACAACTCGGACCTGAGTCAAGGAGGGCCGAGTTGTAAAACCTTCTCCAATTTTGGCTATCTCCTTTGTAGTGCTTCATTTTTCCGTTTTGCGATGTTTCCTAAGTTTTTGGATATGTTTTTATATTGTTCCTTAGTTCAGTTCAATTGTTCGAGTTTTCACGGAGTCTGTAGTGAATTTGCTGATAACACTTGTCCCTAAAGCACTCCTTATGAATATATGTGTGCTTTGTCCAAGAACAAACATCGAGAGTTGGTGAATTATCAGTAGTCTATCTACTGGCTAAATCATGGTGAATCATCCGGTTATTTTGGATTCACAGTAAATCAAAGGTTGTTCTAGACCTATCATGGCTAAGGACTCGAGTCCTTGCATAAGTGTTAGCCATAGATTATAATCATCCCACGTTCCCTTGAGATTATCAGTTCCCTTGAGATTATCAAATCATACGTCGATATCAGTATCGTTCCATGTTCTTTGGGATTTAACTATCATGGGTAGTTCATATATCATGCGATCAAGCATTAATAGTTGTAGTTGTGCATTGCCACCGATTGGAATGTTACTTATAAATCGTCCAGTATCGCCCAATGTCTGATCATAAGTAAGTCAAACCAAATGAAATAAATGACATAATCCGGTAATCATTGTTAAATCGTTTTAAGGTGTTCAAATCCTTAGGTTCAGTTTTCGATCTCTTCGGACCATATAATCACATATCCAGTTTGGTTTTTGATTCTCCGGATCACATAATCAATATTCAGGTTGAGCCCGATCCGCTCACTCTTCGATAATAGGACTCGGTATTCGAGTTTGTTTATTTGCTCACTCTTCGGTGATAGGACTTGCTATCTGAGCATGCCCATCCATTCACTTTTTGGTGAGAGGACTCGCTATCCCGTAAAAGTCCACCCACTTGCTCTTAGGTAAAGGAACTTGTACTTAACGATTTATCGCCTAGTCTTTTCGGTAGGGGAATCATGTCATATCATTCTATATATTTAGTTTAAGGAACAACCGTTGGTATCCCATAGCAGTATCAGTGTCGGTTATCACATTTGAATGATGCTCAAATTCAAATGTTCCTCACTTGTTTATAAAGTTCAAATAAACGCATCAAGCAAAAATCCGAAGATTTAAAATAATCAAGGATCGCCCTCGGACCTTAACCCAGAGCATGCCTATGAGACATTTCGGGATCCTGTGCATGAGTAAGTGATACGATAATAGTACTTCATATTATTGAAAGAAAGCAAAGTGCGAGAATCAAACCTGAATTCAATCCATCCTGATCATGGGATAACCAGTCTTGACCCAAATCCATGTTCGTATCAAATACATCCGTTATAGATGGTGGTCGCTTATGCTAAACCATTACGGTTTGTAGCATCTCAAAATTTTTTCATTTTAATTTTGAATATTTAATTACTTTTAAATAATTAAATAATTGGTTTTTGAGGTGGAGCCTTGGCGCAGCGGTTAGATCACCCGCATGGTGATCTGGGCGTCAAGGTTCGAGTTTCGAAAACAGCCTCTTCGCAACGCGAGGAAATTGCTGCGTACATTATTGCCCTCCCCAGAGCCCGCTATCGCATGGAGCCTCGTGCGCTGGGTTTCACCTATTTAAATAATTGGTTTTCAAAGTTTGATAATTTATATTCAAATATAGCGATTATTTAGATATTTGAACTGCGAATTAAATATTAATTAGATCAATTTAGTAACCTTATTTGACTCATTTTAATTAATAAATAATAACAGTGAACTCATTTGGTAAATTTATTTACAATAATAATTAGTTCGAATAAATAATAAGAAAATCAATTGTTTAATAAAACATCGTGAATTTTAAAGACATATTTTTAAATGAATTTATTAGATTTTTACATAATTTTTAATTTGGAAAAAAAATTTAAATTTTCGTTTGACGTATTTTACGGCAAATGATTGTATTTTTTTGAATTTCACAGAATAAAATAATATGTGTTTTTTATCGTTGATTTGTGACCGTGTCGCATTTTGATGCATGATCGTATTTTTATTTTTGTTTCATGGTTCGTACGCGAATGGAATATTATGTAACGTAATATCACATAACCTTCTTTTCAAAACCTTTTTATATCAAATGAAAATTCAAAATTTTTGACGATGATTTGATGGGTGGCTTGACAATTTCATTCAACTTGTGATTGAAGTAAGAAAGTGATTTTGTTTATAAACTAGGCAACTTCACCATGTTCCTTTCCCTCTTTACTTTTCAACATTCCCATTTCCATCTTTCTCTTCTCCTTTTATTTCCCAGTAAACAAAAATTTAACATCCACAAAAAAAAATCAAAATATGTTTATTTACTCATTAAACAAATGTGAATTTGGATTTGCTGAACTCGTGAAAGGGTTAGCTTCGAATCTTTGTAAACATTGTTGAATGCAGCTTCGATTTGAGAGGATCAACATCATGGCCTTGGTTTGCTGTAGATCTATAGTTTGAGTGTTCTTGAGTTTGGTGAGGCGAGAAGCAAAATCGAGTGTGGATTTGAGTTGCTCCGGTAATGGTGCATCGGTGGTGGGGTTTTGGTAAGGACCGATCGACAGTGGATGAAAGAACATCACTACAGTACTCGAGAGGGCTCCAGGTCGTGTTGGCAAAGAGGGGATCGAGTTAGGTGATGTTGGTTCCGACAAGTCGAGATTGAGGAGAGGAGTTTAACGGAATTGACGGTTCGAGATTTAGTGGAGCGTAGTTCCGTGTTCTTGCCTGAGCGTGCACGACAATGTCAGTTTCATGTATAGGCATTGGATTTTGATTTGGTGTTTGGGAGAGAAGAAGATAATTTAGAGGTAACTAATTAATATAATTGTTAATTAGCGATTAGTGATTTAATTAAAGTTTAATTCGAAAATCGTACTAAATCAATATCTCACTCATACGAGGCGGATTTGGAAGCGGTCGTTTGTGTTGGACTCGTATAGATGTTATCTACACATTGGAACCGGATTCGTTGAATTTGGAGATAGTAGTATTTTGATCTAACCAGGATGCGACAACGTCAACTGGAATTTCGGTGGGTTTACTCATCTCTTAATAAACTATAGAGTATCTGTGTTGCTATAGATTATTTTTGAATGCTTGGATGATAGTTGATAGTTTTAATGATGTGTAAATTAATGTTAAAATTATAGGGATTTAATTTTATTATGTTTAACGTAGTTAAGTTATACATGTGATATCTATTTAGCAGAATAAAACACCATTCTGCTGTATTTAAATTGAATAGATTATCTTGGACGTCTATCGAGCAAAATAAATCAACTTTGCAAAAATAAAAAGATAATTTTTTAAGTTAATTAATGTATAGATTAATTAATAAATGATATATTAGTTATTGATTGCTAATTGTTGATAGTAATATATTTATTATTATCGTTTGAATATTTGTTTGGATTTGAATTCCCGTTTGAAAAATGGATTGCATAAATAACCATTGTTTTGCCAGGGACTTTTGTAGAGAAACTTTATGGGGTTTCTTGCCATTATTAATTTACTGTTATATGCATCTCACTTATATTCTTATGTTGCTTATATTGATGTTTGGTTGAAATAGTTGTGACATATACTATTTAATTTGATTAAGTGTCATCATAGCGATTATCAATATACCGTCACTTATGAAATATCATCTCCTTAAACCTTGATGTGTGTTGAAATTATGCTTGTATTTTACAAAATAAATGTTTGATCACATTTTTACACTTTGAAAATTGTTTAAACTATATTTTCAAGTATTTTTGAAAATTTTGAAATAAAAGATGAGCTGTTTAAAATTTATAAAGGGAGTTATAAACTTGATTAATTAGTCTTTTGGGGTAGTTAATGTTATTTTAAATTTATAGAACATTATAAATTTGATTAACTATCTTTTGCAATAGTTAATGTTGTTTTAAATTTACAAAAAGTTTATAATTTTGATTCATTTTCTTTCGGGATAATTAATGTTTTAAATATATAAAAATGTTATAAATTTGATTAATCTTCTTTTGGAATAATTAATATGGTTTTAAATTTATAAAGGACTTATACCAATTATCTTTTAAGATGATTAACATTGTTTTAAATTTATAAAGATATTTTAAATTGATTTATTATATTCCGGGATAATAAATGTTGTTTTAAAAAGGGTAAATGATAGCATATAAATAAGAAAATCTTTTAAAAGAAATGTTTTAAAAAATAAAGCTAAGTGTAAACTGTTTTGGGTTTATAGTAAACGATGTTTTAATGACATTTTTTTATCTTTCTTTTTAATACACTTAGAAAAATATAATTTACTCTTTAAAAGAATATTTTAAATAGTGTAGTTTTTGATGTATTTTATATATGTTTTGAGATTTAAAAACAAAGCACAAGTTCGGTTTTTAAACATTTTAAGAGTTTGATTCGATTATGAAAGTATAAGAAATTTAATTTACGTAAACGATATTGCCTATATGGAAAGAATTTAGTCATATTCTTAGCACTAAACGTCGATGTATGGAAACACGTTTCTATCTGGAAGGTTAAAAATGTCGTCATGGCAAGGCATATTAGTAACGCTACCTTAACTGGCCTGGCTTCATTTTTAACCGAGGGATGGTACAAATTTAAAATCGACGAGTGGTGATAGAATAAGAAATTTAATTTTCATATGCGATCTTTTTGATTATTCCCGATAGTTGATTTATTGACTATTAATTCCATTATCTTTGTGTTTCGTCAATCTAAGACGATTTATCACTCATTTTGAGTGTTGATATCGTCGGAAATGTTTAACACAAAAAAGCGAGTGGAAGCCAAGCTCTATGGGGTTGCTTCCATAAGGGTATTTTCACATCTACTCTAGATTGAATTCAGTGGTATGCGCAAGGAGATGTGAAATACTCGGATTTTCGATAAGGTTGGCGGGGTTCGGTTTGAACGTGTCCGAGAGTAGTCTCAAGTGTATTTTCTAGAGGTATACTTTTGGTTAGGGGAGCGAACCCTCTCAGTCACTGTTGAAAAATATCTTTCACCCTTTTTTAATTCAAATCTTAAAATTGTTTCTTTATTAATTGCTTGGAGAAGTATCTGAAGCTCTTCTTGATGTTTAATTATTTGTGTCCATTCTTTAAGTTTGAATTTTGATCTTGTTTATACCCATTCTGTCAAGTTGGGTTTTGTCCTAATTTGTTTCTATTCTAACATCTACCCTGTTTTACTCATTTTGAGCGTTGATATCGTCTGAAATGTTTAACAGAAAAAAGCGAGTAGAAGCCAAGCTCTATGGGGTTGCTTCCATAAGGGTTTTTTCACATCTACTCTAGATTGAATTCAGTGGTATGCGCAAGGAGATGTGAAATACTCGGATTTTCGGTAAGGTTGGCGGGGTTCGGTTTGAACGTGTCCGAGAGTAGTCTCAAGTGTATTTTCTAGAGGTATACTTTCGGTTAGGGGAGCGAACCCTCTCAGTCACCGTTGAAAAATATCTTTTACCCTGTTTTAATTCAAATCTTAAAATTGTTTCTTTATTAATTGCTTGGAGAAGTATCTGAAGCTCTTCTTGATGTTTAATTATTTGTGTCCATTCTTTAAGTTTCAATTTTGATCTTGTTTATACCCATTCTGTCAAGTTGGGTTTTGTTCTAATTTGTTTCTATTCTAACATCTACCCTGTTTTAATTCAAATCTTAAAATTGTTTCTTTATTAATTTCTTGGAGAAGTATCTGAAGCTCTTCTTGATGTTTAATTATTTGTGTCCATTCTTTAAGTTTGAATTTTGATCTTGTTTATACCCATTCTGTCAAGTTGGGTTTTGTTCTAATTTGTTTCTATTCTATCATCTATGGATGTTATTCTTGTGTGGTAAAAATCCGTTCTGTGTTTAGCGGCGTGGTCTCACAGAATTGTTATATATTCACCATATTTCTTGATCTTTCTCACGCTGGTTTTTCAGACCGATCCAGTATTATTTTATTATAATGCTCGGGTCAGATCGAGTATTTTTCTAGGTTGTCATTGGCGGGACATAGAACTCATGGAGTAGAGCTTGATGTTCACCTGCCGTAGTATTTATATTTTCCATTGTATTATTATATATACCCATCACTAATTGTAAGGTTGGAAAGTTATAACTGTCCAAGCTGATGAGGTTTGTTTTTAACTCTGATATACCATGTATTTTAATGTGACAGCTTTTACTGTCTTTGTTATATTATATGTTATAGTTCCGCTGTAAGATTCTATTTTTTTTTCTTTTTTTCCTTTTTACCCTAACAATTTGCCTTTTCGATACTTGGATGCTCAGCATTTTAATACCGTGGATTTATTAAGCACGACTTTCAAGGGTTGAAAAGGTGGGTCGTTGCACTTAGTATCAGAGATGAGGGTTAAGCGAGAACTTTGGCTTTGGTGGGGTAAACTCATTTGAGATAGGTTAAGTAACACCCTAGAATGAGTTGGGAGTATTATATATGCAAGAGCGTATTTGTTATTGCTATAGAAACGTACTGTCTCAATTGGTCTATTGAGTTGTTGATGAATTCTGATCAAGAAGTAGGACGCCACGGTGTCGACTGGGATTTTTAATCTCTCGAATAAGGCAAGCAGACATAATATTAATGTTTTGAAAATTTGATAAATGAAATATTTTATCTCGGGTTATATATTTTACATATATAAAAGAATAATTTTCAACATGATATAGTTATTTACGGTATGTTTATTTTTTTGAAAATGATAATATTTATTATCATTATTATTTGATTTGTCGTGCTCAGATAGTTTAGGAGCATTGATTATTGCTTGTTGATTGTTAATTTACGCTCGATCCATTTATGAGCATTTATTTTTTGATAATTATAAGTACATTAATTAAATTTCATAGTTTGACTATAAGGTGTTCGGAGAAAATATTAAGGTAAAAAGTCATCTTTTAATTATATTGAGTTAAAAGTAAAACTTCTAATAAAAGTTGTTTAATAGAATTTAAATAGAAAGATAAGACATTTAGAAGATAAATATTTGTTAAAAATTTATTGTAATAAAGAGAAGTTATTATAATATTAGTTGATTTTAAAGATACATTTTATATGAGTATGTCATATATAAAAGGATTTATATGATTTATAAATGGTGTTTTATAAGTAAAAAGAGTTTTTAAGAATTTAGATCCTTAGTATTGTCTGAAATGACTTCAAAAAGATTTTTGAGTTAAGTAATAGTGGTATTACTTGGAAGTATTGATGAAAATAAATATTTCAAAGAGAATTTTTAATGAAAATACGTTTTTTGGATAGTTCGATGAAAAGACTTGATTAGTTTTGTGGTAATCTGAATAATCTCCTAAGTGACGATCGAATATTTGTTTAGACAAACGCTGTAGTGCACTTAGTAAATTATCCTATTTATCATTGTGCGATCAAAATTAGTTCAAATACTTACAAACTTAAAGCGGGTGTTGGTGGATAAATTGTAAAAGTTATTTTATATATAGAAACATATGTAGTATGAATTCAGAAAGGGTTTTGAAATAAAAAAGGGTATTTAATTCTTAAATTTCCTTAAAAGAAATTGATTTAAAATAAAGGGTATTTTGATTAAAGAATAATTTGATAAATGAAGATTTTAAAACTCTTAGATGGAAAAGAGTAACTCAAGTTTTTAAATGGGTTAAATTGGATTGAAAAGTTTTAATGAGCACTGTTTTATTAAAACCATAGTTTTTGTTTAACCATCCAAGTCTCATAAACTACCTGATATTATTTGGCCGACTAATAAACATCATTTCTTAGAACACTCTAAGGTAAAAATGTCAAAGTAGTCGACTCAGTTTTAAGACCCATATTTTGTTTGGGCCTTCATTTGAATTTTGAAAAATAAATTAAAATCGACATTTTATATGTACTCTTAGAATATAAAAGAATGTTATTCAAGTAAATAAAGTGGAGTAATTTTTTTTAATGTTTTATAAAGAAATATCTTTATAAAAATGTTTATAGACTTAAGTGAGAATTTATGAAGTAATTCATAAACAATTTTAGTATTGAATGAAATAGTGTAAATGAAAAAATGAAAGTAATTTAGAAATAGATTGATGTAGTTAAGAAACCAGTTGAATTAAGTACGTAAGTTATACATAGATCATTTTATTCGCACTGTTCTTGATCTAAGTTCTAGTACATAACTTCGAGGTGATTCGAAGGATTTCCTACTTGATTCTTGTCAGTGAATACCTGATTCAGATTCTTGATATAATACTGAAGTTTTCTATCATACTATATAGCTATGTAAGAACATGTATTTTTAATCAAGGAATCTGAATGGAGTTCGCACTAGAGAGGTTGAGTGAACAATACTAGTTTGAAAGTAAAATTTATGTGCTCGATCAAGAGGTTGAATCAGATATTACGTACAAATGATTTATGTATATCATACAGACTTAAGAATATTAGTATGCTTTGTTGTGTAACTTTGGAAAGTTTAGAAAGTGACTTTTAATTTTGTTCGAGGGAGCCTTAGATAATCTTATAAGCAATAACCAAAGGCTGAGGATCGTAATGATACGCTTAGGAAATTATCTATATCCCTGGACGATCGAGAAAGTTGTAAACCTAAGATTTTGTTTTTAAATCTTGTTTGATAGTCATTTAATATTTTAAATAATGTTAAGCACTAGTTTATTCCTTTATGGAACTTGATTTGGTTGATAGTGTGATTTTATATGCTATGGTTTATAAAGCCTGAAATTTATAAATAAAAGATTTTAAAGTTGTTTATTAGGACTTAAACCCTGATGCTTTTGAAAAGTGATTTTGAAAGTGATTTTGAAAGAATATGTGAAAGAAACAATAATAAAATTATTTCTAAAAAATACATTGATGAAGTATTATTATTTCAGGATATTTGAAAAGAGTTTTTACGAAGTGATTTTTTAAATATTTTTGATTATGATTAAAGCAGGCGATTGAGAGTTTTCTGATTTTGGAAGACTCTCCATATCTATTTGTTTACTCTAGTTTTTGTTTTAGGAGAAATCGAAATATCACTGGATATTTCGTATTGTTTTGATTTTAGAGTTATACCATGTTTCGATAGGAGGGGCCCTCTCCTTGTCATAATTAATTTTGGTTTTGATATATTTTGAAATAAAAAAAATTAGGCATTTAGTTCTTAATGTATCGTTTGAAAATATTGGATGCTTAATATATTTTTCGAATATACTCGGAGAACACGACGGATCGGTAAACTCCTGAGGAGAATTAAAGTATGTCTGTCCACTTCAACTTATGACACCTATAATCTCCGGATACTATTTTTTTGTGAGAAGTGCACGCAAGGCATGACTCGAACTTGGATCTATTAGCAGACCGAGGCACTCCTTTCCATTGCGCCATACCTACGGACATAGTGCTTAGTATTTTATTATAGAGTATTCTCTGTACTTTTGTTGCAATGTTTGTTCGCTTATGATGGAATCAGCTAGTGTGTTGCTCTTTTGTCAGCATGATTCTTTTTTGAACTATGTAAGTACAAGATAGGTACAAGGAAGTAAGTGATTACCATTTGATTTCTTGTGCACTTACATTTGCATCGAGATGGTAAGTTGCTTGCTAAATAAAAATCAAATGCAAAAGAGGTATGTAGTATTTTTAAAGTTTGGTGATTAATTGATGATTTTATGCTCCAGATATGGAAGGTCACTTGGTTTTTGTTTTCTTTGTTGATTTGGGCGAGTTGTGTTTTTCGGATCTAGTTGCATAAAGGAGGTGCTGTCGAAAATTTTCATAACAATAAGTACTTCAAAGGTTCAGTAACTCATTTTAATTAATAGTTTTCGTAACATAAAGAAATATTATAAATTTGATTAATCTTCTTTCGGAATAATTAATGTGGTTTTAAATTTATAAAAGAGTTATATCAATTATCTTTCAGGATGATTAACATTGTTTTAAATTTATGAAGATATTTTAAATTGATTTATTATATTCTAGTTCTAGGATAATAAATGTTGTTTTAAAAGTTATAAATGATAGTATATAAATAAGAAAATCTTTGAAAATGAATTAAAAATAAAATAAATCTTAGCTTAAATTGTTTTGGGTTTACAGTAAATGATGTTTTAATGATATTTGTTTTTGATCATTCTTTACTTAGAAATATAATTTTCTTTTTAAAAGAATATTTTAAAGACTGTTGTTTTTAAAGTATTTTACAAATGTTTTGTGATATGAAAACCAAACACAAGTTCGATTTTTAAAAGTTTGATTTAGTTATGGAAAGTATAAGAAATTTGATTTCCGTAAACGATATCGTTTATATGAAAATGATTTAGTCATATTCTTAGCATTAAACGTCGAGGTACAGAAACTTGTTTCTATCTCGAAGGTTAAAAATGTCGTCAAAGCAAGACATATAGGTAATACTACCTTAACTGGCCCGGTTTCATTGTTCACCAAGGGACAGTACAAGTTTGAAATCAATGAGTGGTCATATATGATCATTTTGATTATTCCCAATAGTTGTTTATTGACTATCGATTCAGTTATTTTTTGTGTTTCTTCAATCTAAGACGATTTGTTGCTCATTTTGAGCGTTGATATACTTTGTCGGAAATGACTAAAACCAAAGAGCGAGTTGAAGCCAAGCTATGTGGGGTTGCTCCTATTATGTTGTCTTCACATCTACTCTAGATTGAATTTGGTGGTATGCATGTGGAGATGTGAAATACTCGGATTTTCAGTAAGGTTGGCAGGGTTTGACTTAAACGTGTCCGAGAGTAGTTCTCAAATATATTTTCTAAAGGTATACTTTCGATAAAGTGGACGCACCTTCTTTGTCATTGTTGGAAAAAAAATTCCTTGTTTTTGATACGAATCTTTGAATAGTTTCTTTTTAATCACATCAAGAAATGCCTGGAGCTCTTCTCGATGTTTAATTATTTGTCTATTCTTTTAGTTTTGGATTTTGATTTTGTTTATACCCATTCTCTCAAGTTGGGTTTTGTTCCACTTTGTTTCCATTCTATCATCCATGGATGTTGTTCTTGTGAGGTAAAAATTCGTTCCGTGTTTAGCGGCGTGGTCTCATAGAATTATTATATGTTCATTATATTTCTTGAGTTTTCGAGCACTGGTTTTCCAAACTGATCCGGGTGTTATTTTATTATAATGCATGATTTAGACCAAGTATTTTTTCAGGTTGTCATTGGTGGGACATGAGCTCATGGAGTAGAGCTTGATGTTCACATGCCGTAGTATTTTTATTTTCCATTGTATTATTATATATACCCATTAGCAATTGTAAGGTCAAAAAGTTATAACTGTCCGGGCTGATGATGTTTGTTTTTAAATCCGATATACCATATATTTTAGAATGATGGCTTTTACTATCTTTGTTATATTATATGTTATCGTTTCGCTGTGACATTTTGTTTTTTTCCTTTTACCTTAACAATCCGCCTTTCCGACACTTTAATTCTTGGCATTTGAATATCGTGGATATATTAAGTGTCGACTTTCGAGGGTCGAAAAGACGGGTTGTTACACTTTTTGTGCTATGGTAATCTAATTTTTAGCATATTGTTGCAAGAGGTTATTTCGAACCTGCTTCTCTATCAAGTCACACAGATGTCTACATTCATTCATTTCGTGTACATCCAACTCATGAAATACGCAAAACTTTGTGTATATCTTCTCCCGATCTGTGGACTCTCTCTTATCGAGTTTTTGGTAAGGAATATGCTCCATGTTATTCAAGTAAATTCTCTTCGAGGTTTCGGTTAAATTCGTGTATGAGGAAAACTTCGGTTCTCTTCTTTGTTGTTTTGATCCTTCGAAGCCATCACTAACTTTCCTTTTTCCTTTATCCTGCCCATAGCTATTAATAATGCACGGCGCAAAAGGACACAAAGCCTTTCCCAGTGCCTTGGCGTAAGACGCGTTGAATGCCACATGCCTTTTTAATTTACTGTACATGTTTAAAATTTATTTATAAATTCAATATATAACAATTTATTTAAAAAATTTAAACTAATTTATATTTTTTTTACTAAAACATATTTAATAAAGATTTTTTTATACATTTTGCAAAAAACATCATCATATATAATATCATATGCATAGAATTTCAACCATAATAACCTTGAAAAGCCAAAATCCAAGATAATAGTATATATTACTGATAAATTGGAAATCTGAATATTATTCAGTAATCATATTTTCTAAATCGATATATACATCATCAGATTCATAAACTTTAGTATCTTCTTCATTTGTCTCATATTAATTGACAATTTATTAGTTGCAACCGTAATGGGAACAGACAATTATAAGTTTGTTAGAGGTAAATTTGAACAAACATCCATTCGAATTTATTTGTTCAGTGCAACAGAAAATAGAATAGGCAGTTAGAAGTTCGTTTGAGATTAATTTGGAGAATGCAATAATTCGAGATTGTTTGCTCGGTGCAAGGATGGTAAATAGATTCGTATCACTCGATTGTTTTTGAATAGTAATTGTACGTTATCATCTCTTTGTTGTCATAAATTCGCATTTTATCTCCCTTCCATGACTCAATATCATTCCGTGGGCATATTCCATCTCGCCCAATTCTTGCATTCAACATTCCATCAGGGCCACTTAGATCGATATCGAGTTGTCTCAACTCAATAGGGAGTTGTGATGCCCCCGGGTCTGTCCTGACTTGTCTTACTCCATCTTTTGGTATTCCCGTTTGGCCTTTCGGCATCCGATTTTGATCTCCAGCCACTCTGGATGTTCTTTGTTGTTTCATTCTTCTGAAGAATCCATTCATCGTCACTTCTTCTCGAGCCACTAATCTATCCTGCATTTCTCTAAACATCCTTTCTATCTCTTCTATAACCACATAGATTAATGAATTCGAATTTGAGGACACCTCCCAACTTCCCTGTATCCTTATCGACTTCCTCCAACAATAGCTTTTCGTGCTGATGGTCTCTTCATCTTCTCCAAACTAAGTTTAAGTTCTTAAATCCATGTTTCTTTCAACGAAAGCACCAAAATATTTGGATAAAAAATGGTACAAACACATAATCAAGCATTAAACGAAAATTATAAATGGAAAGAGGTTAAAGGAGAGAAAGGAACACACAAAGTTTATAGTGGTTCGACAAATACTTTAGCTTACATCCACTCAATCGTTTTTTCATTGATTGAACTTTGTTCTTACAATGTATATTTTACAATTCGGTTGCTTACAACTTGAGTATGAGTTTTACAATCTTTAATTCAGAATAGAATATCTCAATTCGTATGGATTTAGAGTTGTTAAGAAAAGATCTTCTTTAAAGTGCATCTCCTCCTCTATTTGTAGATGAAAGCCGTCATCAAAATCGTCTGAAAACTCTCAGCCACGTTCTCCACGTCGTGCATGAAGTTCTCTTGAAAAATCTTGTCAAATTAGTCTGGGTTTCACAACTCGGACCCGAGTTGAGCATCTCAGCTCGAAATCGAGTTGAACCTTACATTTCCGCCTACAACATTTTTCGATCTTTGACTTTTCCCATTGTGCTTGCTTGCTTCATCTTTGCTTTGTCTATTTTTGCCTAGTTCCTTATTCTTTGGCTAAATGCTGTAGAAGCCGAGTCAAGGGTTGCAGCTCGAACCCAAGTCAAGGAAGGCCGAGTCGTGAAGCCTTCTCCAATTTTTGGCTATATTTCTGTAGTGCTTCATTTTCCCATTTTGCCATGCTTCCTAGTTTCTAGGTCCTTTTCTATATCATTTCTTAGTCCAGTTCAATTGTTCGATTTCGCTCGAAGTCTGTGAAGAATTTGCTGATAATATTACTACAGTGTCATATGTGCTTTAAGCGGCAACAACCGATCACTACCATTTAGACCACCACCAGACAGGATTATTATGCTTATGCATATCTGTTTGTATCAAAAATGGGCATAACACTCTTCTGATGTAATTGAAGGGATTAGAATAAAGAAATAGAATGAAAAATGAGGCCAACCTAACAATCACGCCAAGAAAAATGAACAGCTTAAAAAAAGACAAGAATGTATAGTGGTTCAGCGTTGTAGTCTACGTCCACTTTTGAAAATTTGATGTTTATTGCCGATTATAAACCGAATTACAATAGAATAACGGCTAGCACTCAAGTTACAATGGTGTTTCAGTAGAGCAGCACCATAAAAGTCCAAAAGTCCTTTTCTTGTTGACATGGAGGTACTATTTATAGATGTAGAGCTGAAATATATGCCTCAAATCTTGGAGTACCCTTTCCCATATGTAGGTGGGCCCACATGATCGGTCTGGAGTAGTTTGAGATCGATCCTGACCGATCCATGCATGCTCCGTATCGATCAAGAAATGGTCCAATTGAGCTACGATCGATCATAGTTGTTCTTGAGTTGATATGCAAGCATTTGTGAAATTTTCGTGACATTTGGACTTGTAATTTGAGCGATATGATCGAAGATTGAGTTTGCTAGTTAGGCTGAAGCTTCGTATCGATGGATTCTTATCAATACTCTTTGTATCGATGATGTGACACAAGTATTTTGTGGAGATCCGTATTTCATGCTTAGAGACCGCTTCCTTCGAGTTGACCTCTTCCTTCGTATCCATCATATGCATTGCTCCTCGTATCGATGCCACGTCTTTGCTTTCATATCAATGCCGAACTCGTTCCTTCATATCGATCTCTGGCCCCTCTCTTCGTATCGATCGAGTAGCTGATCGATACGAAATATGTAGTTGTTGGTTGATGTGATCGATACGAAATGTGTAGTTGTTGAAAAAGTGAATAATGATCGATTGGGGATTGCTAAGGTACATTGAAATCTTAATGGATATGAAAAGGATGGATTTATGCTCACTTCATATCGATCTCGATGGATAAGAAATGATGGACGTGGATTGATGGTTACGAAATGGATATGTTTTATATGGGTTTTGATCGATACATTACTTGAGCAAATGAACTCCGATTGACTTGAAATTTGGAAAGTTACCCTCTATAACTTTGCTTGTCATACCATGCTAATTGTAGCTCGATCCGGACTCGGACCAAGTTTGCATGTATCCATCGCGGACCTGTATATAACCGATCTCCGTGGCGGATTGTTTTCAGTCTTTAGTCAAGTCCTTAGTATCACGGTCTTGTCAAAAGGCGGGATAATATTTTTCCACTAAAGTACGTCCTGTGTGAACATGACAAGCTTTAAAAAGCTGCAATCTTTATTCTGAAAAAGTTTTATTCGATTTGCTGAACAGTTGTTGTCTTTTTACCAAGAGGTATGTCCTCCGATTGGTTTCCAATAGTATAAATGTTGAGTTGTGGACTGCCGATGGTCACGCAGTTTTTGTTGTAACCGAAGGTCGAGTGCTAGCAATTTGTTGTGCATTTTTTTGGTTATCATCAGGCAACCATTCAATTCCGCTAACTTTGACAATCAAATGTTAATATGGCATACTTGAACATATGTTAACCTGACTCTCATTCATGTTTTCCTTTAAGGGGTGTTGTCAAGTTCTTTTTTTAGATCGAGATTCGTATCGATCCTCTCCTGGATCGATGTGAAATCCGAGTTGCAACAACGATCAATGGTTATTTTGATCTCTTTCTTCATATCGATCCACTCCTGGATCGATCTGGGATGCATCATGTTGGACTTCGTATCGATGGCGATCGATACGAGACAGATATACATATGGAGTGCTTCATATCAATGGATACGAAATTCACAAGTGTTTGCTTCTTATCGATGGATACGAAACATCAGGCCTTGGATCGGTTCACACCGATGGATACGAAGTGCCAGGCTTCGGATTAACTCGTGTTGATGGATACGAAAGTCACTCTTTGTATCGATGGATGAGAACGATACAGACATAATTGTGTAGCGCCCTTTCGTATCGATGGATGTTGACAGCTTCAATCGGTTACGTCACTGGGATTCGAAATGTTTTTCTTTGGATACAAAGGCATATAAATAGATTTTGGACTTAGAATATTTTTCACTTGCTTTTGCTCTTACTTCATATCGAGAATAGAAAAAGAAATAACTGCAGAACTCTCGTCTTCAAACAACTAATCCATTAGCCCTTAACTCGATTCCTTCAATCTAGGTAAATAACCAGTAGATCCATGTTTAAAGTGACAAGGGTCGAGTTCCACGCCATTCCGTCCATGGCGATGGCTAACTCTGGTCTCATTAGCGCCAGAGCTTGAGTGGGGAGAGCTCGAGAATATAGTTAACGGTGACTTCAAGTCTTTCCCAGATTCGTGTCGATGGAAGGTAGGATCGATCAAAATGCTTTGGGGATGGTTGCAGGCAGTCCTCATGATCGATCTAAGAGGTGTGGAGTATGTTTCGTATCGATGTAGATGTAGTTTGGAAGAAGCGGTGTGATCGATCCGAAACCGAGATCATTGGATCGATACGAAGAGCATCGATACTTGGATCTATCGATATGAGTGCGTGATCGATACGAACGTGAGATCAATACGAAGGCCGTATCGATACAAGAAGGCTATCGGTCTATGTTTTGGATCGATACGAACACGGGCTTCAGGGGAACGATCCAAGTTGAACCATGATGGTTACAAAATTTATTGCCTTTTGTATACTCGAACACTTAACTCCGACGAGCTTTAGCCTTGCATATTTGGACTTCATTGTAAAACCTCATATATGACTATCCATCAAAGCTCGTCGATGGAACTGTAACTTGATAAAAATAACCAACCTTAACGTAGATCGTTCTTCGAAGTCAGGATGGAATGGTTGGGATGGCCAGCGGTCACGGTCACTCCGGTCGAATCTCGAAGTCTTGTCGGTTTACCATCTTTCGAACTTGTAGAAATTTAAAGTATTATGTAGCACTTCACTACCCAACACAATCACTCACTTTACACCGAGGGGAACACGGGTTTCTTACCATCTAATAACGGTTTTTAACGAGTTCAATAGCCATGGATCCCGAAAGCTCAGAGCGACAAGAAGTTCAAAGTCATCCGTTTCGTAAAATCGAAGTGCCAGACATCGCGGCGGATATAGTATACCCTGCTCTGGATGAACAGCCAGATGCAGCATTGGTTATGAACCCGAAGAACTCTGTCCAGTCCAAGATCTCAGAAGAAAGGTTGGGTAGAATTTGTCTTAGGCATGGATTATCTTTGGAAGAAGTTCAATTATTGGGGCCAGAAGATAGAGCGCATAATCCTCCGGAAGGGTTCACTACATGCAATAGATTCATATGCATGGCTAGGACATTGCCCCCGTTCAATCAGTTCATTCAGGACATGCTATTCTTTCGGAGGATTATGCATTCTCAGCTCCACCCCAATGGATACGTGCTTCTTAATAGCCTATATATCATATTCATGGAGCATCTCCTTCGACCCCGGCCATCGATGAAATCAGATACTTATTCAATGTCAAGGGTCGGGAAGATAATCCGTCGTTCACTTCCTTGGAAGTGGTCAGAAACTGCCAAGTGGTGGCAGATGCATGGAGTAAGTTGAGGTACTTCGAGACAAAGTGGTTCTACGTGAGATGCCCACTAGGGTTCGCCAGACGATGGTTGGTTAGACGTAAGTACTTTTACCTGTTCGTCAACTAACTGGGTAATATAAATCGATGTTGAACTCGTTGTTGTATCTCTTTCGCAGCTTCTATTCCACGACCCGAAGGAGCTCATTTTAAAGAAATAGCGAAGACGCTTCAGGAGGTGCTTGCCGAACTAAGGGAAATAGACGAAGTCCTTACCGACGACAACTTGATTGCCATTGGGCTCATAGAAAGAGGTCAGAGCATAGGGCTGAAGGGGGTTCCCAGAGTGGCTCCAGTAAGACAAAGTGGAAGACGGGCTCTTGTCGTGCCCCTAGTCGAGGGAGCTCAGACCGCGCTCGGTGTGATAATCGTCGAACTTTGGGATGATGAAGGTACTGCTGCTGGTCATGAGCTCGTGGTTGCGTCTCCACAGGGCCCTCAATTATCTACGCTAAAGAGAAAAGGCAAAACCGTCGTCCATAAAAGGAAAAGGCAAAAGACCACCGAACCAACTCGGCTCGTTGCAACTTCTATTGGTCCGAAGACCTCTTCCCCGCAGATGAAAAGTTCGTTGAAAGGGTTATCGAACATACCTATCCCGAATGAGATACTGTCATTCCCTGATCCCGGGCTAGAGGAGCTTGACTCCCCATCAAGAACTGGTGCAGACCTACCTTGAATAGATATAGGGGAGCCAACACCGATAAGCAAAGCTACTACAATCGATCAGTTGAGGGAGGGGGGGTTGCACATACATACACACACTTCACGGCACCACACGACACTCTGTCACATGCTTCTTGATCTTTGGTGATAACTATCGTTATTCCTCTTTTCGTTTTACAGATACAATAGTGAACAAGGCTCCATGCTTAGCAATCTTCGCTCATCGCGCCATTCTTCTGGATCGCGCTCTGAATCACATCGCCGCGAGAGCAAGAGAGACTATGGTCGTGGCTATTATTCCAGTCAGGAACGCGAGCGCCATGAAAGAGAAAAAGAGAGATCATATCAAAGCAGGCGTCATTCTAGGTCGCGATCTCCACCACCAAAAGGACCCTCTAAACCCTCTAGCTCCGATAGGCCTTCTTCTGAATCTACTCACCGTCTTACATTCCAAAAGCAGGCGATCAGCGCCGTCAAATTGAAACGGGGACTCCTGTCGTCATAGAACAAACTTCTATAGAGCCTGCGGGGAAGGGAGTCATCTGCATCGCCAAGCTAAAGAAAGATTTTTCGAACATCTGTTTCGATGGCTTTGAGTTTCCTCCCAACTTGAAAAGAATTCTAAATGACAGAGAATTTAATGCAGGATTATATACATGACGCGTACAGCCGATATCGCGAATGGGTTAAGACAGCGGAAAGGTTTTCGGCTGTGTCTTTTGAGCGGGCCAAGGCTATCGAGAAACTAGAAGGCGATCTCTCTCAAAAAGGAAGAATAATAGCCGCGCTCACCAACCAGCTTGAATCTTCAAGGAAGATCGAGATGGAGTCTGAGCAGAGAGCCGAGGAGGCCAGAAAGTCTATGGAGGAGATGAGGAGAACGCACATAGACTTGGTGCAAGAAATGGGGCATCACAACACTGTTATTATGCGAGAAAAGGATGTCACGCTGAAAGAAGTTGATGATCTAAAGGAAAATCTAGCTGAGGCCATCAAAGAAAAAGATGATGCCAACAAAGTTGCTCAGAAAGCATGTGAAGAGGTGGTAGACTTAAGGAAGAAGGATTCGACGAATAAAAAGGCCGAAGAACCCGACGCTAGGGTGAAAAGGGAAATAAAAGCTGTAGAGGACAAGATGGAAAGCGAATTTGAAGATCTTTTGGTCACCTACAACAATAATGTCCTGAGAAACCGCAACCTAGACTTTCTCGGCGAAGCCTATCCCTTTCAATTATATAAGACCTGGGACCGCTTGCTTGAGGACAAAAAGGCTATACGTAATGTTAAACCATTGATGAGTTTGAACTGGAAACTCAAGTGTTGATCGGAATGAGCCTAAAGTCCTTTATGACACAGTTATCGCGCTTCGAAGGGAAAACCTGGCGGCCAAGTATCCGGAGGCCGGAGAAGGATCCGAGATTGAACACCACGCCGTTGCTCCTAAAATGCCTCCAACGTCTCAAAGTGAGCCTTCTTCCTCTGTTGATCCTCCAGTTATCCCAGGATATGATCCTGACAGGCCGCATCTTTCTCCAGTCATCGAGTGCAGCTCGGGAGGCCCATTGGCTCAACCTGGGAGCCAACTTGAGAAAGGTATAATGAACACTCCTCGTATTCCTCAAAAAGTAGGAACACTAACGGAAGATATTACTAATATATATTCTCCTACCTTCATTCAATCTTAGAGTCTGCACCGGCCGATCCTTGTGCAACTCAAGAAGTCCACCATGAGCAGGAGGCATTAACCACGGAGGCCACGACTGTGACAGCTACTTCTTCGGCTGAGGAGATACACGATAGCAGCTATGTGATTGACGAACAACTAATGGAAGCGCTCCTCGGCCATCAAAGTGATCCAAGTACTGAAGTGCCTTTCAACGTAGACGAAGACTTATTTATCATGGGCTCCTCGGGCCCGACCGACAGCATTCCTATGGGTAAGCGCGCAGAACGAAAGAAGCAAATAATGGAAGAAATCAAAGACGAGATTGAGCAGGCTAAGTAGGCTCGTAGAGCCGACGGAGGTATGGAGGGTCCTGGTTCGGTCCCGATCTTCGTGCTTTCTCTAGATGGCACCATAATTGAAACTGGAGTATCTCATTCTTTTGGTGTCGAGAGTGCCACCACTCCACCGGTTCTACACATAGAGGAACTTCATTCCGTGTGAGTTCTCAGGGGGAGACCGTGTTGATTCCTCCAGTTCGAGATAAGCTAGCTGGAGCAGGCCGGGGATGCAAGAGTTCAAAGAGTGGACCGAACGGTATCTCGAGCGGATCTACGCCAAAAATAGTTAAGAAGGCCAAGGAACCGAAGTCGTAGATTAACATTTTGGATTCCTCTTTTGTAGATGATTAGGATAAGCTTCTCTTTTGCTTTTTGTAGACCATGTATAGATGCGGGCTTGGCCCCCGCTTATGGGAATTTTTTGAATAGATTTTGTACTCACTTTTTAAAGAATATCGTGAATAAAACTTCTTTGGTTGTAGCATAACTTTGCGATCATTTGTCTAAGTACTTTAGCACTCGCATTTCCATTCAATGTACTCGTGAGGCTTTGGTTTTTGAGTCGAATTTGAGTCTGGCATTTAAGTCGGTCATGGTCTTGGGTCATAATCAAACATTGAGTCGAGTCCTAACGTTGCGCTGTCTTGGTCAGCGGCTGGAATTTGAGTTATGCCCCTAGTTTTAGGGAGAATTGAAGTGTTAGACGACAGATCGTCCTTCGCCTTCACTAACTTTAAGAACAAAGTTAAAGTGATACGAGTTTGAGCGGTTGGGTCACACTCGTTCATTTGCTAGTATTCACATCCATACTCTGGGGATTAGACTTGTACGCCGGCGGTCGATCACGCCTGCTTGTTGTTTTAGAATTAAATCCACTCTCTAGGGACATAAGTTATTTTATGGGCGGTCGGTCACGCCCGTTTATTGTTTGCCCTCTATTTCACACTTCCGAAATCTAGATTCAGTTGACAAATAGTCGATCACATCTGCTTAAGTATTAGGATCTTATTCGTGCTCTAGGAATAAGGAGTTGGTCAAGGTCGTGGATGGTCGGATCGCATCCTTCTTGATTCGGTAAGCGAAGTTGTAGATGGATGGATCCATCTTCTTCGAGCTTGGGAAGAAGCAAAGTTATGGATGGACGGATCCATCCTCTTCGAGCTTTTGGAAATAAGCGAGGTCGTGGATGGACGGATCCATCATCCTCAAACTTTTGGAAGTAAGCGAGGTTGTGGATGGACGGATCCATCCTCCTCGAGCCTTTGGAAATAAGCGAGGTCGTGGATGGATGGATCCATCCTCCTCGAGCTTTTGGAAATAAGCTAGGTCGTGGATGGACGGATCCATCCTCCTCGAGCTTTATTTTGGAGTTTTGCACTTTAGCTCTCTGAGAGCTGGAGTTCATTGAAGGATTGTCGTGTTTCAGTCCTTCTTTATTTTATCGTTGCTTGCCTTCGAGTTTGGGGTTTCACTTAGCGATTGATCGGTCAGATCACGCTCACTCTCTATTTGAATAAGTTCCACTGTAAGATGGAACTTAGCTCTTTGTACATCATGACGGTCGCACGATGCACTTCAAGAATTGCTAGTCTGGTTTGATGAGTCTGTGCTTTGTTGCTGAAATAAGAAATCATGACAAAATCAGTTGCCTTTTTACAAATACAAATTCTCGAATTGCATAAAAAAAATTGAAAAAGGAAAGCAGACTAAATGAATGAAAGCCAGTTATATGTAATAGTGACGAAGACTTTCACTCTTTCATGCTTTCGGTATAGTGAGGCCATCGACGGTTGATTGCTTGAATGTGTTGTCTCCAAGCCTTCGCTCGATAACATACGGTCCTTCCCATGTCGGTTTCATGTGCGAAGGAACCAGATAGATCCACTTAAGTGCGAGATCGCCAACTTCGAAGGTTCTAGATCGAACCTTGTCATGATATAATCGGACGACTCGGTTGCGATATGCGGCTGCCCTCAAATCAGCCTCTTCATGCTTTTCATTCAGTAAATCCAGAGATTCTGCGAGTAGGATGACATTCCACTTTGGATCATAATAAGTCACATGGTGAGAAGGTACCTCTAGCTCAACTGGAATAACGGCTTCAGAGCCGTCGGAAAGTGCAAACGGAGTATGGCCGGTCGCGGACTTGTGCGTAGTTCGATATGCCCATAAGGCATGGGAAGCTCATCGACCCACCTACCTCCAGCATTCTCCAGTCGTTTATTAAAAATGGACTTAATGACTTTGTTAACAGCTTCGACTTGTCCATTCGCTTGAGGGTGAGCTACTACTTAGAATTTCTTCCGGATGTGATAGCGTTGGCAGAAATTTTTAAACTCGATACTATCAAATTGGGCTCTGTTATTAGTTACAATTGTTCGTGGGAGGCCAAAATGACAGATGATTTTGAGTAAGACAAAGTTGATTACTTTCTTCGTTGTGATAGTAGCAAGGGGCTCATCTTCCACCCATTTAGTAAAGTAGTCAACTGCAACAATGGCGTACTTCTCACCACCTTTGGCTAGAGGCAAAGATCCTATTGTATCGATGCCCCATGTGGAAAACATCCTTGGATTGACCATCTGAGTAATTTCGGTTGGCGAAGCTCTTGAAATTTTGGCATGTTTCTAGCACTTGTCACATCTCTTAGCATAATCTGATGCGTATCGGTTTACGGTTGGCCAGAACTACCTGTATCCGAGTACTTCTTTGCAAGGGCTTGCCTCGCAGTTTGATCGCCACATTCTCCCTCGTGCACATCATGCAACACTCGTTTGATCTCATCATGGGCCCGGAGTAAAAGAACAGAATATTCCCTTCTGTATAGGACTCCATCCTTGATAACAATCGCGAAGTCTTTCGGAGAACCTGTCTTTTTTCACTCCCGCGTTCGGGTAATGTTACATGTTCAGGATAATATTTGGTTGGAGTCATCCATGATTCTCTTTCGGACGCCAATTCATGAACCCAGTCTGTTTCTACCTGATCAATACTTGGAGCAGTGTCTCCACGGGGATGAGTCCCATTCGCTGTGCTTCGGCAGTGCTGGCCAGTTTGACTAAATAATCGACCTTTTGATTTTACTCTCGGGGTATACAATGGATAGTATAATAGTCAAGCTGGTTCAACACTTCTTGGACCTGCATAAGGTAGGAGACCAACTTTTGATCTCTGGCTCGATACTCTCCTTGAACCTAGCACACCACCAGTTGTGAATCGCAATAAATTTCCACAACGACGACTCCTAAATCATTGGCAAGCCTTAGTCCAGCGAGTAAGGCTTTGTATTCCGCTTCGTTTTTGGTTGCACGGAAGTCGAATTTTAAAGCATAGCATACATATCGCCCTTATGGGGTTTCGAGCACTACTCCAGTGCCCGGGCACCGGTCGTTTAATGTGCCATCGGTGTATAACTTCCATATATAGTTGGGAGGTTCACTGGTTTCGGGCAAGTCCTCCGGTGTGGTGAACTCGGCTATGAAATCCGCCAGAACTTATTCTTGAATAGCCTGCCTTGGGGCATAAGTGATGTCAAATTGACTCAGCTCGATATTCCACTTAAGCAACCTACCAAACGTCTCAGGTCGTGTGAGGATCTGTTATAACTCCCGGTCGGTGTAAACAGTGATCGGATGAGCCTGGAAATATGAGAGGAGCTTTCTCGAGACTGCAACAAGACAATAAGCCAGATTCTCTACCTTCGGGTAGTTTCTTTCTTCCCTCGTCATTCTTTTGCTGACATAATAGACCGGTCGTTGGATCCGATCCTCTTCTCGAACAAGTGCAGCATTGATTGCGCTTGCCGAAACTGCCAGATAGACATACAACTTTTCGCGATCAACCGACTTCGACAAGATGGGAGGTGTTGCCAGATGTTGTACTAGTGCTCGAAATGCACTCTCGCACTCCTCTGTCCATTCGAAATTCTGCTTTCCTTTTTTGATTAGATCGAAGAAGGGAATGGACTTGTTCGTGGATCGGGAAATGAATCTGCTCAAAGCTGCCACCTTCCTATTAAAGACTTTGAACCTGCTTTATGGTTCTGGGAGTTTCGAGATTTCGAATCGTCCATATTTGTTCAGGACTGGCTTCAATTCCTCTAGCGTTGATAATAAACCCAAGAAACTTTCCAGCTGCGACTTCAAAATGACATTTCAACCGATTTGTCTTTATTCTGTACCGTCGGAGTATTTTGAACATCACTTTCAAGTCACCGATGTGGTCGCTGGATAACCACGATTTCACGAGCATATGGTCTACGTATACCTCCGTAGTCTTTTCAATATGGTTTGCAAACATCCGGTTTATAAGCATTTGATAGGTTGCTCCAGCATTTTTGAGTTCAAACGGCATCTCCTTGTCACAATGAAGTCGTAGATCAAGTGGTAAAGGTAGTGTGCTCCTTGTCAGGAAGGTGCATCAGAATTTGATTATAGTCGGAGTACGCGTCCATGAAAGACAAGAGCTTATGCCTGGCTGTTGAGTATGCCAGTTGATCGATTCTGGAAAGCGGAAAACTGTCTTTGAGGCAGGCATTGTTCAGATCTGAGTAGTCTACACATGTCCACCACTTTCCATTCGACTTTCTGACATGCATTGGATTCGATAACCACTCCGGGTGTAAAGCATCACGAATAAACCCGTTAGTCTTGAGTTTATCTACTTCTTCCTTCAGGGCGGCATATCTTTCAGGATCCATACCGCGTCTTTTTTGTTTCACCGGGACGTGCCGCTGGTCGATATTCAATGCATGGCTCGCTATGTCCGGCGAGATCCCATACATATCTGAATGAGTCTAGGCAAAAACATCGAGATTTGCCCGAAGAAAATCAACCAATTCCTGTCCCATTTGGAGACTAAGCCAAGATCCGATCTTTATCACCCTAGGATCATCATCATTGTCGACCGGGACATCGATTGTTAATTCTGCCGAGAGGTCTGGTATTCTTTGACTTCCCCTTCATCGTCGTTGTCTCTAGGATCGAGATCTTTAGGAAACTGGTTGTGGTGCCCGAGCCTCGGCTCAGAAGTTAATTGTCAATCTTCATAGAGCGAACGCAGAGAGATTCATCCACGCCCTTACCTTTCTCCTTTCGCTGTGCATTTTGCAGCTCTGCACCATAACAGACATGTCCAGCTGCTTGATTGATGTGCACGTAAATGTGCATATTTTTACCACCATAATTATTCAATTTAAATTAAATAAATGATTATATTGGGTATTTTAACTTGTTTTAACCAAAATTCATATTAATTCCAAATTTTCACATATTCATCTTCATATAGGGGCAAAACGGTCATTTAAGTGCATATATTTCTTTGAGAAAAATTGATTGGAAATTTATATATATTTTTGTAGGAAAATGGTCTCAAATAGGAGTGGTTTCATTAAGGAATATGCATGCACAAAGAATATAAAGGAATGTAGATGGAAATAATTCAAAGTGAAGATCATGGAGGACCCCACCTACCCACCTACCTTAATGTACAAATTAAAGGCTAATGCACATGCTTATGGAGCTAATGGTTTCATGTACATTTAATGGGGGATTAAGACATGTTAATGTTTACTTGGCCTCCACACATCCTAAGGGGCATTTTGGGTACTCCCCAAAAATATGCATTAGGGTTTCTAACTTGTATAAATACCCCTTATGTTTCATGTAGCCATCTCCCTCTTAGTTAGTTAGTTTTAGTTTAGAAAATAAATAAAATCTCTCTTTCTTTCCACGGCTACTTAGCCATTTCTTCTCTTATGTAATTCTTTTCTTTTATGCAATGTTAATTATTGTTTCTTTTTAATTACATGTTCATTTCCTTTTATGCAAGTAGTGTAGATTTTCCTTTATGCAAGTAGAATAGTTTTCTTTTCATTTTTCTTTCTTTTTCCTTTCATGTTGCAAGCTACATTTGTTAAGCAAATGACAAATATGAGAGGCTAAACCCCTTCAATTTAGGGGGTAATGAAGCTCTCTAATTATGTGGCTTCAACTATATGTTAATTCATGCTCTCTTTTTGTGCTTAATGAATGATCAATGAAGTGGTTTAATTGTTGTTTTTGCTTTGAATTTGATAGCCTATATTGTAGACACCAAATAGACTATGCTTAAACAATCACTAACACTAATTGCCTCTTCATCAAAATATGATTATGGCAAAAGAAAGTGATTTGAAATTAAAATTTGATGGTCTATGTTTCTAATCAATAGTTAATAGGCCAAACTTAAAAATAGATTTCATTTTCATTTTCTTTGTCAAGTTTCATGAAAGTTAGTAAGTGTTTTAAGGGGTGTGTTATAGTTTGATGGTTTATGTTGGCTAATCAATAGCTTAAATATGCCATACTTATGATAAACACATTAATTAAAACACTAATGACCATAAAAGAGAGATCATGATTTTATGTGTTGAACTACATGATTTAGAGAGTGGATTTATTCTCTAAATTGTCATTTAACTCTCATATTTGCATTTCTTTTCTTTTTGTTAGTTAGTTCATTTTCTCATTTTCTAGCTTAAACACACTTTCGACTTTGGTTTAATTTGATTGAGTAGGAAATTTAAATCAACAATTCCCTGTGGATCGACCCGTATTCGCCGCGTGCTACATTCGTACACCGTGCGCTTACGGTTATTTTTATTTCTAAATTCATTCGACGGTTTTCTAAACCGATAGAATTTCCATCGACGAACAAGTTTTTGGCGCCGTTGCTGGGGATTTGCTTTGATTTTGATTTTCTATTCTTCGAATTATTTTCTTTTAATTCTATTGTGTGTTTTTTAGTGTGTTGAGTGCATTTAAGAAAAAAAAAATTTTGTTGTGTGTGTGTGTTTGATTTGTGCTTGCTTTTGTTTGTGTGTTTGTAGTTTTTCTACTTTGCTTTTGCATTTTCTATATAAAAAAAACATTCACAATTTCAAAACAAAAATATTTTATTTTATTTTTCATTTGCATATCATTTTTTTTCAAGTTTTTGATACATTGTTGTCAAAACAAAACTTTCCAAAAGAAAACAAAAAAGAACACACAGTTCACTCTCACTCTCTCTGTTTCCACTGTTCACAGCCCATAACCACCCTGCACAAACTTCTGTGCACGACCATATCACAACTGAAACATCACCATATCAAACTTCCCACCATCAAACACCTGCCCCTTACCACCATTTTTCAATAGCCACTTCAATACAAACAGTGCCTTCACAAGCAACTGCTACTGACATCTCCATACTTCTCAAACCTCCCGCCTTCAACATCACAAGCCTCACAGTTCATCTCCTCATTCAATTTCCCATCATCACCATATACTGCCATACATTCACCAGACTACATCCCCTCTGCCTTCTGATCAAAACTGCAGTCACATAACAGATTCTGCCAAACTGCCACGAAAGCACAACCATCATCAGTGCAGCATCACCATTCTACCATCCACAAACAACCAGTGACCATCAACTCTATGCAATACACTTCACATCCCTGTTGTAAATTCATTTTCCCACCTCTGTTCACAACATTCCTCCATCACCAGAGAAACATTACAAACACTTCAACACAATCACACCAGCAACAACCACCTCTCTTCACAAGTTTCCACAAACTCCACCTCCTTGCTGTCAACATATACCTCTAACCATCTCCATAGTTAGTGCATACAAAACATTGCACTGCATCTTCCCTTCTCAAAATTCAGCTGTTGCATCACTTTCATCCACTGCCTTACTACAACCATTCACTGAGTATCCAACTATATTACACTTCCCCCATAACTGCTGCCGTTCATCAACCATCATCTCTTTACCGCTCCCCACTGCTACGACCTACTTACATACTCCTCACAACATCTCTGCCATTTTACCCACCCATTTCTCTGCAATTCATATACCATTGCCAGAAATTCACTGGCACTTCTCAACATTCAAACAATCTCACTTTTCCACTCAAAACTCTTGAACCACTGCAAATCGTCTCCACGACCAGAGCAGCACTCACACCTCAACCACGTCTTCCCTTCACCTCCGCAATCTCACCCTCCTTAAAACCAAATTGCCATTTCAAAAAACCAAAATTCACAAACAGTCATTCCTACTCCACTTTCACGACTGACTGCACTGCATACATACCAATACAACCCATCCCAGATCATCACTGAAGTTCCATATCACCATCAACTCAAAACAATCCACTAACTTCTATACATCACACATTATCCAACAGCAGAGCCGAGGCGACCACTGCATACACACCGATAGCAACCCAGACCCTACCGATAGCAACCCAGACATCCCTTCCATCCAAACAAGTCACAACATCCCATAGCCATCAACACAGCTTCACCTCTTCATAACATACATACAACAACCAAAACCGTTAATTGCGACACCTACAAACTCCGACACCCACAGTCTCACCTACAAGACAAACGCCCACACGTCTGATGGAATTTGAACACCCCAAAACCCTTTCAACTACGACTCCAACACAAAACCCGCCTCAACCCGAAATCGAACTCCATACCTCGGCCAAATTGAATCGCTGAACCTCGAATTGATTTTGAAACTGTGGATTTGGAATTATATTCGATTTGTCGGTAAATTTGAGAAACTTTCGATTTGTTGGAACTTTAGTTTTTGTTCTGTGAATATAAACGATTCGATTGCGTTGTGTTGAGGTTTGACCGTGTAAGTGAACTTCTCTACTATCTTGTGTGGGTCGGGCCCTGATTTAGTTTTTTTTTTAAAGAGTGTTTTAGGTTAATTTTGCTTTCTTTTATTTATTTTTTTATTTTTTTATTTATTTTTACTAGTTGTTTTAGTTTCTTGATTAGTTTAGTTTTTTTCTTTTTCTTACAAAAAAAAGAGAGAAAGTTGCTTTGTTTTGTTGAGTTGAGGTTTTTCTTTTGGTTCTAGCTTTGTTTAACTTTAAAAAAAACAATTTTTTTTTAAGTAAAACCCTACTTTTAAGTTTCCTTTCAAAAAAAACCAAAAAAAAAATATTGTATATATCTTAGTTTTTAATTTTCAGGTTGCCAAAGCAGGAAATAAAGGAAGAATAGCTTGCTGAAAATTGCTTCCTTAGCTAGCCAAAATAAATTGCCTTGCTTGCTAAAAAATTCTGCTTTCATTTCTAGTTTTATTTGAATTGAATTGTTGGTTGCTTGCATTTGCATTTTAAAAAATAAAAAAAATCATTCGTAGTTGCATTGTTAATACACATTTAGTTTCTGCTTTGCATTTCATCTTAGATTTTGATTAATAATAACGGTTAGACATCGATAACACTTAACTGTATATTGACAATTTGTCTTTTTTGAACAATTTAATTTCTTGGTGTCTAGGCTACGGCAGAGTAATAACCATTTATAAATATTACGGTGATTCGTAAATATTATAGTGGTTGTTCCTCTGAAGGTACTTAAACCTTCGGCTGCATTGCTACGGTGATTCGTGGTGCACCGATAAATCCTTCCCGTTACCTGTCTAAGAACTATCTTGTTTATCTAAGACAATTTGTGAATATACAATTTTGGGTTAACTTAGGATAAATCATTTGTAATTAACCCTTGCATTCATTTAGTTGCATTTGTTCATGCATATTTAAAAAAAAAACAAAAAAACAAAAAAAAATTCAAAATCCAAAACAATTTTTTTTTAAATATTCCTTTTCTTTTTTTTTTGAAATTTTTAAATCCTTCTCCTTTGAAATTTCAAAAATCTAGAAAAATTAGAAAAACAAAAATCCAAGAAAAAAAATTATAAAAATCATTTCAAAAGCCAAAAAAAAAAATTGAAAATTCAAAAACAAAACAAAAATCAATTTTCCTTTTTGAAAAATAAATTCTACTTGTAAATATTTTCTTTATAAAAAAAAACCAAAAAAAAAGAAATCTTGAAAATGTCCGAGTTTTCTTTTTCTTACTCACTTGAATTTAACGGAGAAAATCAATATAATCCATATGAGTTTACTCCAAATTCGTATGGATATTTTAACAACAAATTTTGTGTAAATAATTCAAATTTCGAACAACAAAATTTTCAAAACGATGACCAACCTTCGACTCTTGAAAATAGCATTGAAATGATTTCATCTTTACTCGAACTTTCTACAAGAAAAAATCAAGAGATAAATGATTTATGTAATTCTTATTTGTGTAATAACTCGAGTCAAGGATTTCAAAATTTGAATTCAATTCAAAATTCAAACGATTACAATTATAACCCATGCCAATTTAATTTCGAACTCCAAAATGAATTTCAAACTCAACATGAAAATGGGAACAACTTTTCAAACGAATTTGGCAATGGGAATAGTTTCAATTGCGATACGATTGAAAACTTTGGTTATCAAAAAATTCAAAGAGAAAATTTTCAAATTAATATCATGAATTTGATTTTGTTGACGAAATGGAAAAAGATAACGGGGATTTATTACTTGAAAAATACAAAACTTATCGTGAAAATCATAATCAAATCTCAACCCATGAAGAATCAAATAATAATCTACCGTTTATCGAAATTGACAATTCTTGTTCTCAACAAGTCCAAATCGAAAATTTTCAAGTTAATAATTACAAATTTGAATTTGTTGAGCAAATGAATGAAATTTACGATGATCACACGAATTTGTTGATTAAAACATTGGAAAATTTTCGTGAGAAACAAAATCAAGTTTCAATGTGTGACGAGTCAAACGATAATCCATCTTTTACCCAAATCGATGATTTTCAAACAACAACTTTTGAAACTGAAAATGATGATCTTAACGAAGTTGTTGAAAAGACGGTAATTGAGTTGGATTTCTACTCTTTTGAGGGTGTGGAACCAAATTTAAAATTCAATCTTCCTTTTCTCAATTTCAAAAATTTGAATAAAACAGCTTTGGATTTAGAACTTGAGATACGCAATGAAGTTGTTGATAATCCAACAAAGGAAAACGAATTTAACGAACACGATTTCTTTGGACTTTTTGAAGATGGGTTGTTAGATTCCAAAGGGGACGATTCACATCACCATTTTGAAATCAATAATTTTGAATAATTTTTCAATGACAAACTTGAATTTCAATTTGGTGAAAATAAATGTGAATTTCAATCAATTGTTTTATCAACCCCAAAAATCATTGAAAACAAAACAACTTGTTCAATTTTTAATAAAACAACTTTCATTTTTCCAAATTCACAATCAACTTCAAAATCTTCTACGATTTGGTTTTTCGAGCTTAAGCTTTGTCTCGCACACTTGACGAGACAAATGAATCGATTTTTGGAACACCGTTTCATTTACTTTTTGACGATATACTTTCTAATCTCGTGTAAATACCGTTCGTTTTCATGTAAATAATAATAAACATCCCTTTCACTTGGGTTGACTGTGGGGACACGGTCAAAATCAAGTGTGGGGGGAGACTCATCTTCATTTTTTTTCATGGTTTATTTTTACTTTAAAATCACAAAAACAAAAAAATTAAAAAAAATCCCAAAAACAATTTTTCTTTTGATTTATTTTTAAAAGAAACGCTATAAAATAAATATATGGCTTTGGTTTATTAAATTGAAATTTTTGGAAATTTATTTGTCTAAACAAAAATAAAAATGAAATTTGATTACAAATAATAATGGTTTAACTACTATATAGGAAGATTCATACGTGTTAATTATGAAGTATTTCCTAATTGAAAATCTTTGTTTTAAAAAGTGGTTGATTTAAAGTAAAAGATATAACATTTTTTTTGTCTTCTTAGTTAAATGGTGCTAAGATGATTTTGCAAAACTCTCTCTCACTCTTAAAATAATAATAATAATAATAACATCCAAGTATTCACTCTCATTTAAAAGTCCTCACGGTTATGCATGGGTGAATTACTTGGAATCTTTGATTATGTGCTTTCATACTCATTTAAAAGTCCTCACGGTTATGCATGTATGGAACACATGTAAAAAAAACATAATAAAAACCACCTACGGTCGATAGGTGTATGTATGAAAGTGTGTGCACTCGCCATGCTCTGTACTCCCCTCACATAAGCCCGAAAGGCAGTGCATGGGTGGTATATCTGGCCTCAGTTTACCTGAGCTAGGTGTGTAATTTTTCTTGCAAATAATGAGAGAGCAAGCAATTGAAATCCTAGCACTATTTTTACTTATTTGATTTGATTTGTTATTGAAAAGAAATGAAAATACCACTTTGATAAACTTTGATAATCAACTAAGGATCCATTTTATAATTACACTTTGTTATCAACCGAAACAACAAGTTAAACTATTGTCTATTTGTTATGATAACTTGATTTTTGTTGGAAATTTTGACAAGTAAATGACATAAATTTTCAAGATAATAACCAAAACCTATATTTAACTTATTCGTGTCAATTTAAAAATAAATCCTTCATTTGTAAATATATTCAAAAATTTGCATTCATTTCTTTGTAAATAAATCTGGCATTTTGTAAATATTTTCATCATGCATTTGGATTTTGTAGGTAGTATCCGCTGAAAACCCTCACGAGACAACACTCGTCCTACTGGGGACACCCAGAGGTTTAACGGCTTGTTGCATACGCTCAATGCAATCGTGTTTCCTACGAAAACGGATTTATCTTAGTTTCCCTTTATTCGAGGACGAATAAAAAGATAAGTGTGGGGGTATTTGATGTGCACGTAAATGTGCATATTTTTAGCACCATATTTATTCAATTTAAATAAATGATAATATATGGTATTTTAACTTGTTTTAACCAAAATTCATATTAAATCCTAATTTTCACATATTCATCTTCATATAGGGGCAAAACGGTCATTTAAGTGCATATATTTCTTTGAGAAAAATTGATTGGAAATTTATATATATTTTTGTAGGAAAATGGTCTCAAATAGGAGTGGTTTCATGAAGGAATATGCATGCACAAAGAATATAAAGGAATGAAGATGGAAATAATTCAAAGTGAAGATCATGGAGGACCCCACCTACCCACTACCTTAATGTACAAATTAAAGGCTAATGCACATGCTTATGGAGCTAATGGTTTTATGTACATTTAATGGGGGATTAAGACATGTTAATGTTTACTTGGCCTCCACACTTCCTAAGGGGCATTTTGGGTACTCCCCAAAAATATGCATTAGGGTTTCTAACTTGTATAAATACCCCTTATGTTTCATGTCGCCATCTCCCTCTTAGTTAGTTAGTTTTAGTTTAGAAAATAAATAAAATCTCTCTTTCTTTCCATGGCTACTTAGCCATTTCTTCTCTTATGTAATTCTTTTCTTTTATGCAATATTAATTATTGTTTCTTTTTAATTACATGTTCATTTCCTTTTATGCAAGTAGTGTAGATTTTCCTTTATGCAAGTAGAATAGTTTTCTTTTCATTTGCTTTCATTTTTCTTTCTTTTTTCCTTTCATGTTGCAAGCTACATTTGTTAAGCAAATGACAAATATGAGAGGCTAAACCCCTTCAATTTAGGGGGTAATGAAGCTCTCTAATTATGTGGCTTCAACTATATGTTAATTCATGCTCTCTTTTTGTGCTTAATGAATGATCAATGAAGTGGTTTAATTGTTGTTTTTGCTTTGAATTTGATAGCCTATATTGTAGAAACCAAATAGGCTATGCTTAAACAATCACTAACACTAATTGCCTCTTCATCAAAATATGATTATGGCAAAAGAAAGTGATTTGAAATTAAAATTTGATGGTCTTTGTTTCTAGTCAATAGTTAATAGACCATACTTAAAATAGATTTCATTTTCATTTTCTTTGTCAAGTTTCATGAAAGTTAGTAAGTATTTTAAGGGGTGTGTTATAGTTTGATGGCTTATGTTGGCTAATCAATAGCTCAAATATGCCATACTTATGATAAACACATTAATTAAAACACTAATGACCATAAAAGAGAGATCATGATTTTATGTGTTGAACTACATGATTTAGAGAGTGGATTTATTCTCTAAATTGTCATTTAACTCTCATATTTGCATTTCTTTTCTTTTTGTTAGTTGGTTCATTTTCTCATTTTCTAGCTTAAACACACTTTCGACTTTGGTTTAATTTGATTGAGTAGGAAATTTAAATCAACAATTCCCTGTGGATCGACCCGTATTCGCCGCGTGCTACATTTGTACACCGTGCGCTTGCGGTTATTTTTATTTCTAAATTCGTTCGACGGTTTTCTAAACCGATAGAATTTCCGTCGACGAACAAGTATTTGGCGCCGTTGCCGGGGAGTTGTGTGATTATAATTTTCTATTCTTCGAATTACTTTTGTCTGATTTTTGTGTGTTTCATTTTGTGTGTCTTGCATTTAAAAAAAAACTTGTGTATGTTGTGTGATCTTTGTTTTCATTTTGTTGTGTGTTTGATTTTCTTGTTTGTTTTTGCATTTGTTTGTGTGATTGCTTATTCTTTTTAAATCACACACACCATATTTTTACCACCATATTTATTCTATTTAAATTAAATAAATGATCATACTGGGTATTTTAACTTGTTTAGACCAAATTCAAATTATTTTCAAATTGTCACATATTCATCTTCATATAGGGACAAAATTGTCTTTTTTGTGCATTTATTAATTTATGAAAATTTAATTGAAAATTTCTATGTATTTTGTAGGAACTAAAATTCAAACACAAGTGGCTTCATATGTATGCACAAGGGTGAATAGAACAAATGAAGATGGAAATAATTCAAAGGCATGATAATGGAGGACCCCACCTACCCACCTTTCTTCATGTACAAATTAGAAGCTAATCCACATGCTTATGGCCATTAAATCTTCATGCATACTTAATGGATGATTAGTGGAGGTTAATAGTTACTTGGTGACCACACTTCCTCCAAGGGCATTTTGGGTACTCCCCAAAAATATGCATTAGGGTTTCTAACTTGTATAAATACCCGTTATGTTTCATGTAGTCATCTCCCTCTTAGTTAGTTAGTTTTAGTTTAGAAAATAAATAAATCTCTCTTTCTTTCCATGGCTACTTAGCCATTTCTTCTCTTATGTAATTCTTTTCTTTTATGCAATGTTAATTATTGTTTCTTTTTAATTACATGTTCATTTCCTTTTATTCAAGTAGTGTAGATTTTCCTCTATGCAAGTAGAATAGTTTTCTTTTCATTTGATTTCATTTTCCTTTCTTTTTGCTTTCATGTTGCTTTCTACATTTGTTGATTTGATAAAAAATATGAGAGCTTAATCCCTACAATTTAGGGGTAATGAAGCTCTCTAGTATGTATATGCAACATTTTGATGTTTATACTCTCTTTTTGTGCTTTAATGGAAACACTTGAAGTGGTTTAATGATGTTGTTTAGCTTTGAATTTGATAGTCTATGTTGTTCATAACAAATAGGCTATGCTTAAACAAACATAACACAAATTGCCTCTTCATCTAAATATGATTATGGCAAAGAAGTGAATGTTGAAATTGAAATTTGATAGCCTATATTTCTAAACAATAGTAAATAGGCTATGCTTAAAATAGATTTTTATTTCAACTTTGTTGTCATATTTCATGAGAGTTAAATGTGTATTAGTGGTTGTGTTATAGTTTGATGGTTTATATTGGGCTAATTAATAGCATAAATATATCATACTTATGATAAACACATCAACTAATTACACTAATGAAAAGAAAAGAGAGATCATAACTTCATTTTGTTGATTTATATGGTCTAGAGGGTGGATTTATCTCTAAATTGTTCTTTTAACTCTCATATTTTTTATCATTTTATTTTGCTAATTTTTGTTAGTTTCTTACATTTCTAGCTATTCACTCTCGACTTCGGTATAATTTGATTGAATAGAATTTTAAAATCATCAATTCCCTACAGATCGACCCGTATTCGCCACGTGCTACATTCGTACACCGTGCGCTTGCGGTTAATTTTTAATTTAAATTCGTTCGGCGGTTTTCTAACTCGATAGAATTTCCGTCGACGAACAAGATTTTGGCGTCGTTGCCGGGGAGTTGTGTGATTTTAATTTTCTATTCTTCGAATTACTTTTGTCTGATTTTTGTGTGTTTCATTTTATGTGTCTTGCATTTAAAAAAAAAAATGTGTTTGTTGTGTGATCTTTGTTTTCATTTTGTTGTGTGTTTGATTTTCTTGTTTGTTTTTGCATTTGTTTGTGTGATTGCTTGTTCTTTTTATTGCATCTCCATATTAAAAAAAAATACAAGCTCATTTGAAAAAGAAAAAAAAAATTCATTTCATTTTTCATATCAATTTCAATTTTCACTTGTACAACTTTCATTGCTATTACACTCTCTGTTACACTGTTCGGTTACAATTTCATTTCTATTTGTTCAACTGTTACATTCTCTGCTACAACAATTCACACTTTCAACCCATATCACACACAAACACCTCCCTGACCACAAAACTCCACAAGCACAGCAAAACAACTTCCCTCACACTTCATACCTTTTCTCTCAGCAGCAAAATCACCATCAACATCCACTTTTCCCCTGACTACAACCAAAGTCCCTGAAACCACCAGTCACAAGCACACAACCACCCTCATTTCCCCCATCAAAACCAACCACACTTCTGTTCCGTCTTCATATCACAACTGCTTTCAACAAACAGCATCATCACTGTTACCCACTGATACATCACCATTCCCTGAAAATCCTCCACTTTCACCTTCCTTATACCCACTGACATACACTGAACTACAAGTTATTGCTCTGCTATATTCTTCAATCAACCCACTTCACTGTCGCACCGACTTCTGTCTGATCATAAAAACCACCCAATCATTCAAACTCCATCAACCACACTCTGTACCAAAGCCACAACTACCATCTTCCCATTGCCATAACAAACCACTTCTGCACACTGACATACAAGTAGCTGCACCCTTCTCAATCACTGACTTCTGCACATTCTCCACCTACTCCTCGCTATCTACAACCTTCATATCTGTTATCACTTCAACGGCAAACCATCAGTCCCTTCACTCACAATCTCCTACCTCAAGCGCAACCATCTGCCTCCCTTGCAGTCAGTCACCCACTGAATCGACTACCACTTCACCCAATACTTCACAGTCACTACCACCAACCTGTGACCAAACACTACAATTCACAACTTCCTGTTCACTATCCATCTCCCCCTTCATCGCCTTCAGCAACACCCCCTTCCACCACTGCTAACATTTTCAAATTCACTTGCATACTGTCTAAACTCCTCTGCCAAAATCCATCATTCTAACTGCAACTTCACCACTCCAAACAAGTCGCTGTGACCTACCTCAATTCCTGACGCCGCAACCCCATTGCCGAATCGCCTTCTTTCAGAAACTCCATCACGAAACCCAATAATCCCCAAATACTTCACTGCTGACAACCGCGTCCATTGCTAACCCAATCGCGACTTCAAATCGAGCAGCGTCACAGCCTCGAACTCCTACACGCTTCAACAAACCCGCAATACAACTTTCTGCAATCGAGGCCACCATATCCCCAAATCGCCGAATTCGATTTCTCGACTCAAACACCTCGAAGACCACCGCAACTTCCACCACTCGCCAACCAAAACCCCAGTCATCCAACAATTGAACTCCACCGCAACACGAATTCCATTTCGAACCACCATCCATGCCGAAACTGCCTTCACGAAAACCCCAATTCCAAATTCTCCAACCTGCAGCTGCTACGACTGCCGCTATATTCTTGAATCGCAAATCACTGTTGATTTCAATTTTAAGTGGAAGAATTTGATTTCGATTTAACGATTGGGGAAGTTTTGAGAACATGGTTATTTTATTCTTGATTGAGAAGGCCGTATATTGTAAATAGTTTGTCTTGGCTTATATTTAGTGGGTCGGGCTTTTATTGTTGAAAGTAATTTTCTTCTTTTTAGTTGATTTCTTTTCTTTTGTTTAGGTTGTGTTAGTTTGTTTTAGTTCAAAAAAAAATAAAAAATTTGTTGTGTTTGTTTTAGTTGGTTTTCATTTTTTTTAAGTTTCGATTGTTTTGCTTTAGTTTCATTTTTGTTTTGTTTCCATTTGTATTAATTTTTACTTTGATATATACACAAAAAGGAAAAAAACAAAACAAAACAAAAAGATTGTATATATCTTGTTTTTATTTTTCAGGTTGCCAAAGCAGAGTTGTAGAAGAAGCAGAAGCGCTTGCTAAAATCAATTGCTTGATTTGCTAATCTTGCCAAAAAAAATAACTACTTGCTTATAATTTTCTTTTCATTTGCCTTGTATTGCATATATCTATTGTTTTTTTTCTTGCATTGTTGGTTATTTGCATTTTCATTCAAAAAAAAAAAATCATTCGTAGTTGCATTGTTAATACACGTTTAATTTCCGCTTTCCATCGCACCTTAGATTTTTTTTAATAACGGTTAGACATCGATAACACTTAATTGTATATTGACAAGTTGTCATCTTTGAACAATTTAATTTCTTGGTGTCTAGGCTACGGCAGAGTAATAACCATTTATAAATATTACGGTGATTCGTAAATATTATAGTGATTGTTCCTCTGAAGGTACTTAAACCTTCGGCTGCATTGCTACGGTGATTCGTGGTGCACCGATAAATCCTGCCCGTTACCTGGCTGAGAACTATCTTGTTTATTTAAGACAGTTTGTGAGTATACAATTTTGGGTTAACTTAGGATAAATCATTTGTAATTAAACCTTGCATTCATTTAGTTGCATTAGTTCATGCATATTTAAGAGACAAAAAAAAAAAAAAAATTCCTTTTATTTTTCTTTGAAATCTTTAAATTCTTTTCCTTTGAAAATTCAAATATCCAGAAAAATTAGAAAAACAAAATCAATTTCCCTTTTGAAAAATAAATTCCATTTGTAAATATTTTTCTTTTACAAAAAAAAACACAAAAACATTCTTGAGAATGTCCGAGTTTCCCCACATACACGAATTTTACAACAGTTGTGAAAATCAATATAATCCATATAATTTCACTTCAAATTCTTATGGATATTTCAACAACAACTATTGTTTAAACAATTCGAATTTTGAACCTCAAAATTTTCAAAATGATGACCAACCTTCAAATCTTGAAAATAGCATTTCATCTTTACTTGAAATCGCTACACAACAAAATCAAATGATAAATAAGTTGTGTAATTCATATTTGTGCGATAACTCGAATCAAAGTTTTCAAAATAATCAAAATTTGGATTCACTTGAAAATTCAAACGATTTCGAGTATAACCCATGCCAATTCAATTTTGAACTCCAAAATGAGTTTCAAAATCAAATTGAAAATGTGAACCAATTTGTAAATAATTTTGGCAATGGGAATAATCTCGACCATGATACAATGGAAAACTTTGATTATCAACGAATTCAAAGTGAAAATTTTCAAATTAGTAATCATGAATTTGATTTTGTTGAACAAATGGAAAAAGATAACGGGGATTTATTATTTGAAAAATACAAAACTTTTCGTGAAAATCATAATCAAATCTCAACTTGCGAAGAATCAAATAATAATCTACCGTTTGTCGAAATTGACAATTCTTGTTCTCAACAAGTCCAAATCGAAAATTTTCAAGTTAATAATTACAAATTTGGCTTTGTTGAGCAAATGAATGACATGTACAATGATCACATGGATTTGGTGTTCGAAACATATTTGAATCAACGTGATAAACATACTCAAATTCCAACATGTGACAAGACAAGTGATAATCCACCTTTTACCCAAATCGATGATTTTCAAATAACAACTTTCGAAATTGAAAACGAAAATCTTAACGAAGTTGTTGAAAACATGGTAATTGAGTTGGATTTCAATTCTTTTGAGGGTATGGAACCAAATTTAAAATTCGATCTTCCTTTTCTCGGTTTCGAAAATTTGAATACAACAACTTTGGATTTTGAACTTGAGATATGTAATAAAGTTGTTGATAATCCAACAAAGGAAGACGAATTTAATGAACACAAATTTTTTGGACTTTTAGATGACGAGTCATTAAATTCCGACGAGGAAGATGAAAATCACCATCTTGATTTTGAAATCAATAACTCTGAAAGTGTTTTCAATAATAAACTTGAATTTCAATTTGGTGAAAATAAATGTGAATTTCAACCAATTGTTTTATCAACCCCAAAAATCATTGAAAACAAAACAATTTGCTCAATTTTTAATAAAACAAAATTTGTTTTTCCAAATCCACATTCAACTTCGAAATCTTTTACGATTTGGTTTTTCGTGCTTAAACTGCGTCTCACACATTTGACGAGACAAATGAATCGGTCTTTAGAAGACCGCTTCATTTACTTTTTGACTATATACTTTCTCATCTCTTGTAAATAATAATCTTTCATGTAAATATAGGAATTTCATTTTATTTTTCTCCTTCCACTTGGGTTGACTGTGGGGACACAGTCAAAAACAAGTGTGGGGGGAGACTCATCTTCTTCTTGATTTTTTTTAGGATTAATTTTACATTTTTCTTCCAAAAACTCAAAAAAAAAAAATCAAAAACAAAAGAAGATTTTTTTTTTCTTTTTTTAGCATTTTGATTTATTTTTAAAAGAAACACTATAAGATAAATATATGGTTTTGGTTTATTAAATTAAAATTTTTGGAAATTTATTTGTCTGAACAAAAATAAAAATGAAATTTGATTACAAATAATAATGGTTTAACTAGTATATAGGAAGATTCATACGTGTTAATTATGAAGTATATCCTAATTGAAAATCTTTGTTTTAAAAAGTGGTTGATTTAAAGTAAAGGATATAACATTTTTTTTTGTCTTCTAAGTTAAAGGGTGCTAAGATGATTTTGCAAAACTCTTTATCTCTTTTAAAATAATAATAATAATAATAACATCCAAGTATTCACTCTCATTTAAAAGTCCTCACGGTTATGCATGAGTGAATTACTTGAAATCTTTCATACTCATATAAAAGTCCTCACGGTTATGCATGTATGGAACACATGTTAAAAAGACAAAAATAATAAAAATCACCTACGGTCGATAGGTGTATGCATGAAAGTGTGTGCACTCGCCAGGCTCTGTACTCCCCTCACATAAGCCCGAAAGGCAGTGCATGGGTGGTATATCTGGCCTCAGTTTACCTGAGCTAGGTGTGTAATTTTTCTTGCAAATAATGAGAGAGCAAGCAATTGAAATCCTAGCACTATTTTTACTCATTTGATTTGATTTGTTATTGAAAAGAAATGAAAATACCACTTTGATAAACTTTGATAATCAACTAAGGATCCATTTTACAATTACACTTTGTTATCAACCGAAACAACAAATTAAACTATTGTCTATTTGTTATGATAACTTGATTTTTGTTGAAAATTTTGACGAGTAAATGACATAAATTTTCAAGATAATAACCAAAACCTATATTTAACTTATTTGTGTCAATTTAAAAATAAATCCTTCATTTGTAAATATTTTCAAAAATTTGCATTCATCTCTTTGTAAATAAATCTTGCATTTTGTAAATATTTTCATCATGCATTTGGATTTTGTGGGTAGTATCCGCTTAAAACCCTCACGAGACAACACTCGTCCTACCGGGGACACCCAGAGGTTTGACGGCTTATTGCATACGCTCAATGCAATCGTGCTCCCTACGAAAACGGATTTACCTTAGTTTTAGTTTATTCGAGGACGAATAAAAAGATAAGTGTGGGGGTATTTAATGTGCACGTGAATGTGCATATTTTTACCACCATATTTATTCTATTTAAATTAAATAAATGATCATATTGGGTATTTTAACTTGTTCAAACCAAATTCAAATTGTTTTCAAATTGTCACATATTCATCTTCATATAGGGACAAAATTGTCTTTTTGTGCATTTATTAATTGATGAAAATTTAATTGAAAATTTCTATGTATTTTGTAGGAATTAAAATTCAAACACAAGTGGCTTCATATGTATGCACAAGGGTGAATAGAACAAATGAAGATGGAAATAATTCAAAGGCATGATTATGGAGGACCCCCACCTACCCAACTTTCTTCATGTACAAATTAGAAGCTAATCCACATGCTTATGGCCATTAAATCTTCATGCATACTTAATGGATGATTAGTGGAAGTTAATAGTTACTTGGTGACCACACTTCCTCCAAGGGCATTTTGTGTACTCCCCAAAAATATGCATTAGGGTTTCTAACTTGTATAAATACCCTTTATGTTTCATGTAGCCATCACCCTCTTAGTTAGTTAGTTTTAGTTTAGAAAATAAATAAAATCTCTCTTTCTTTCCATGGCTACTTTGCCATTTCTTCTCTTATGTAATTATTTTCTTTTATGCAATGTTAATTATTGTTTCTTTTTAATTACATGTTCATTTCCTTTTATGCAAGTAGTGTAGATTTTCCTTTATGCAAGTAGAATAGTTTTCTTTTCATTTTCTTTCATTTTTCTTTCTTTTTCCTTTCATGTTGCAAGCTACATTTGTTAAGCAAATGACAAATATGAGAGGCTAAACCCCTTCAATTTAGGGGGTAATGAAGCTCTCTAATTATGTGGCTTCAACTATATGTTAATTCATGCTCTCTTTTTGTGCTTAATGAATGATTAATGAAGTGGTTTAATTGTTGTTTTTGCTTTGAATTTGATAGCCTATATTGTAGACACCAAATAGGCTATGCTTAAACAATCACTAACACTAATTGCCTCTTCATCAAAATATGATTATGGCAAAAGAAAGTGATTTGAAATTAAAATTTGATGGTCTATGTTTCTAATCAATAGTTAATAGGCCATACTTAAAATAGATTTCATCTTCAACTTTGTTGTCATATTTCATGAGAGTTAAATGTGTATTAGTGGTTGTGTTATAGTTTGATGGTTTATATTGGGCTAATTAATAGCACAAATATATCATACTTATGATAAACACATCAACTAATTACACTAATGAAAAGAAAAGAGAGATCATAACTTCATTTTCTTGATTTATATGATCTAGAGGGTGGATTTATCTCTAAATTGTTCTTTTAACTCTCATATTTTTTATCATTTTATTTTGCTAGTTTTTGTTAGTTTCTTACATTTCTAGCTATTCACTCTCGACTTCGGTATAATTTGATTGAATAGAATTTTAAAATCATCAATTCCCTGCGGATCGATCCGTATTCGCCACGTGCTACATTCGTACACCGTGCGCTTGCGGTTAATTTTTAATTTAAATTCGTTCGACGGTTTTCTAACTCGATAGAATTTCTGTCGACGAACAAGTTTTTGGCGCTGTTGCCGGGGAGTTGTGTGATTTTAATTTTCTATTCTTCGAATTACTTTTGTCTGATTTTTGTGTGTTTCATTTTGTGTGTCTTGCATTTAAAAAAAATTGTGTTTGTTGTGTGATCTTTGTTTTCATTTTGTTGTGTGTTTGATTTTCTTGTTTGTTTTTGCATTTGGAGACTAAGCCGAGATCCGATCTTTATCACCCTAGGATCATCATCATTGTCGACCGGGACATCGATTGTTAATTCTGCCGGGAGGTCTGGTATTCTTTGACTTCCCCTTCATCGTCGTTGTCTCTGGGATCGAGATCTTTAGGAAACTGGTTATGGTGCCCGAGCCTCGGCTCAGAAGTTAATTGTCAATCTTCATAGAGCGAACGCAGAGAGATTCATCCACGCCCTTACCTTTCTCCTTTCGCTGTGCATTTTGCAGCTCCGCACCATAACAGACATGTCCAGCTGCCTGATCATCATGTACTACTCCGACTCCATTATCAGTGTGGAATTTTAGAGTCAAACGTCAAGGGGCAATCGCTGCCCTAAATTCCGTAAGGGCCGATCGGCCCATTTAAGCATTATAAGGAGAATGAATATCAGACACAACAAACTGCAACATCCAGACTCTTCGGCGATCTCCAACATCTAACTCAATGGGTAACTCCACCATCCCAGTTGGTTATGTTGCACTTCCACTAAAATCATGTATACGCGACTGACATGGTTTCAAGTCTTTCGCTTCCATCATTATTTGATCATAAGCGCATTTGAAAAGTATGTTCATAGAACTTCAGTTGTCAACTATGATCCTCTTCATCCAAGCAGGACCTATCTGGACAGAAATAACCAACGGATTTATAGTGGCGGCCTCGACTTTGTTGGCATCTCGGTTTCTGAAAACGATGTCGTTTGTCATCGTCCTCTGTTGCTTTGTCGGGGCACCTTCATCGGCATCACCACAACATTCGAAGTCCACATGTCTAATCGAACTAGCATATGACTCCATTTCCTTCCAGCTTTGATCAGTCGAATGAGGATCACTGCTCACAGTATTAATCACTAACCTCCCGCCAGTACGTGTAGGTTCTTCAGGCCTAGCCTGGCCTTCACCCTGATTGAGATTAGACGGGCCCGCTTCTCCATTTTGCGGAGTCCGTATAAATTACTCAACTCTCTCTCTCAGATCAATCTCTCGATGATATCTTGCAAATGACGACACTCACTAGTGTTATGGCCATAACGGTCTGGAACCTACAGAACTTCCTAGTCTGAATCTGCTTCTCGAATGATGGTTTCAGAGCTGGCTTCTTGTACTGCCCGGTATTAAAAGTTTGAAGATAAACATTTTCCAGCGACGTGTTTAAGGGAGTATATCGATCGAACACAGGAACCCTAGGTTTCCCACTATGTGGGTCTCTCTTCTTCCCTTGACCTCCATTACCTTTCTGCTGACTTTGTTTATTCTGAATGTTCGACCGTACTTTATCGGAATTTTCACCGGTCTGCTTCACAACGACATTACTCTAGACACCTTCATCACTAGGCCCCGCAACGTCCTGCTTCCTAGATCGTCTAACGTCTTCTCCTCAAAAACCGGGCTGCCATTACATAGAAACAATCCAACGAAGCAGGGGGTTTCCCAGCCAACCAATCGCCAAATTCGAAATCGGGATCAGTCCTCTTTGTCATTGCCATCAGAATAAAGTTGGCATTGAGATTGCTGACTTCGGCATAAGCAGCGTGGAACCTCTCCAGATAACGCATAAGGGTCTCTCCTGGAGCCTGAGTAACACCGTAAAAGATATTAATATCCTTCGGTCTAGTAGCATACATACAAAACCGCTCAACAAACTTCGTAGCTAACTAGTCAAAACATAAAATGGACCAGGGCGGTAAACGGGTGAATCACATAGTCGCGATTCCTTCCAAGGAAATATGGAAGCTTCTACACTTAACCGCATCGTTAGCTCATATGACGTTCATCAACCATTCATATTTCAAGATATGTTGGTTGGGGTCTGAATTTCCTTTGCACATCGGCAAGGTCGCCATCCTCAATCGATGGGGTGGCTCTGCATAGAGAATGTCATTAGTGAACGGGGTGTGACTTCTAGAGATTATCCATCATTATTCGTGAGGCCTTGACTTTCTCTAATCATCTGGCGTATCATGGTTAGAATATCAGGCTTCTGGATATTCAAGGCCAAGGCGTGTTCGGGTTCTATGTCGCGTGGACGGTCCGATTGCTGTCTGCGGTCCGTTCCATGCCTCGTTGACTTTCGAGCTTCATGAAAGTGAGGATCCTGAGCATGAATGTAGTGGCGAGGGGCTGATCTAGTTGGTTCTGGATCTCGGTCTCTAGATCTATAGTTGCAGCAACTGCATGGTCATGAGTGGTGAGGTAAGGAAGTGCCCCTCCTCGGGAGGAAGGTCCAGCTTGATGCCTAGTGGAAGTGCCTATTCCGACCTGTCCAAGATCTGCAGTATGTGGATGCCCGAAGGTCTCCGCGTAGTTTCTATCTAATTGACGACGTGTAGATCAGTGGTAGGATCCAGATGACGTCGAGCTTTCAGACAAGGAATAAGACATATGCTCCCCCCTAGATCTTCCTCGTCTTGCTTCATTCAACCGGTTCACAAGCTCTATGTTGGTACGGATCTGTTGAGTGAGCTCTTGACGGCTTTGAGTGAGCTCATACACGAGGGCCTGGAATTCCTCTCTAGTAACTGGATTGGGCAGATATGGAGCTCCAACTGATGTTTGACCTGTAATAGTCAGCTGCGCGGGACTTTGCCTATCCATTCCTTCTGGATTAGCAGCATTAGAAGTAGTTCTTGTATTGCGCACCATGATGGATGTAGGTCTTCTTAGATCAGGAACAATCTGAATAGGATAAAAGGAACCACTAGAAGACAGTTCTGGATCTTTTCCTTAGATTTTAGCAATCCGACAACGGTAGAGATCCACGGAGCAGGAGAAAAATCGAAGTTTTTTCAATGAAAGCACCAGAGTGTTTGTACCAAAAATGGACACAACATTCTTCGGATGTAATTGAAGAGATTAGAATGAAGAAATAGAATGAAAAATGAGGCTAACCTAACAATCACACAAAGAAAAATGAACAGCAGTAAAAGAAGATAAGAAATTATAGTGATTCGGCATTGTATCCTATGTTCACTTTTGAGGATTTGCTGTTTATTGCTGATTACAAACTAAATTACCACAGAACAATAGCTAGCACTCAAGTTACAATGGAGTTTCGGTAGAGCAGCTGCATAAAAATTTAAAAGTCCCTTTCTATTTGACGTCGAGGTGCTATTTATAGGCGTACTGCCTCAAATCTCGGAATACCTTTTCTCATACATAGGTGGACACACATGATCGATCTGGAGTAGTTTGGGATCGATCCTGATCGATCCATGCATGCTTCGTATCGATCGAGAAATGGTCCGATTGAGCTGCGATCGATCATTTGTTCTCGAGATGACATGCAAGCTTCCATGAAAATTTCGTAGCATTTGGACTTGTAGTTTGAGAGATATGATCAATTCAAGATTGAGTTTAATAGTGAGGCTGAAGCCTTCATATCGATGGATTTGTATCGGTACTCTTCGTGTTGATGACGTGACGCAAATGTTTTGTGGAGATCTATATTTCAAGCTTAGAATCACTTCCTTCGAGTTGACCTCTTCCTTCGTATCCATCTTGTACATTGCTCCTCGTATCGATGTTATGTCTTTGCTTTCGTATCGATGTCGAACTCGTTCCTCCGTATCAATCTCCGGCCCCTCTCTTCGTATCGATCGAGTAGCTGATCGATACGAAGTATGTAGTTGTTGGTTGATGTGATCGATACGAAATGTGTAGTTGTTGAACAAGTGAATTATGATTGATCCGGGATTGCTAAGGTTCATTGAAATCTTGATGAATACGAAATGGATGGATTTGTGCTCACTTTGTATCGATCTGGATGGATACGAAATGATGGACATAGGTTGATGGATACGAAATGAATATGTTTTACATGGATTTTGATTGATACATAACTTGAGCAAACGAACTCGGATTGACTTGAAATTTGAAATGTTGCCCTCCATAGCCTTGCTTGTCATACCATGCTTATTGTAGCTCGATTTGGACTCAGACCAAGTTTGTCTGTATTCATCGCGGACCTGTAGATAACCGATCTCATGGGCGGATTGTCTTCAGCCTTTAGTCAAGTCTTTGGTATCACGGGCTTGCCAAAAGGCAGGATACCTTTTTTTGCATCAAATAATTTAGTGCATGCTGTAACGTGTATTCATTATTGGGTCACTTCTTGTCCAAAAAATAGCAGCCTAGCTTGTAAGAAACTATATTTATATATTAAGTGTTGAATTTTGACGACACTATATAAAGAATTGAAGTGATCGGAAGTAGCTTAATATCTGTAACGAGCCATAAAATTTTATTAATTATTAATTTGTTTTATAACGTATTTAATTTGGATTTTGAGAAATTTTAATATTAATATTTTGAAATAAAGTTTTAATATTTGGTTTACGTATAATTAAATATAGAAAATGGTAAATTTTCAATTAATTATATGAAGGTTTATTTATTTTATAATTCTATTAAATTCAAATCAGTTAATAATTGGTGAAAATAAATTTATTTTCAAGACCTAATATTTTTACATAGAAAAATTCTAAATCATCTTCTAACTGAGATGTCATTTTTCGTTTTCTCAAATTTGGACTTCTATAGCTCCGTCGATCTTATTTTCTGTGTTTTTACTGCATTTTTTCTTCTAGTGAAAATTCGAGTTTTTATAATTCAATCGTACCACCAATATCTATATACCATTTTGATCGTCTCGTTGTACTGATCACTAGGGTATATTTAGTTCTGTATTTTGAGACCCGATACGCGACAGAAACAGTAAAAACGTGCGTCATCGGTGCTGAAATTTATGACTTGGATTTATCTACTTTTCAAATTTGAAACCGTACAACTCATACCATATTAAATTTCTTTGAAAGGTTTTAGCTAAATCTATGGGTGAGCATTGCCACACCTTTCCACCTTATATTTAATTCTCTGCCATTTTAATTTGCATTCTATCCATTCATATTTCATTTATTCATTTTCTACCATATATTCCATTATCTCTTTTCTGCTATTTGCTAATTGCTATTTGCTCATTCACGCGATCATTTAATTGAAATCAAAATTTCAACCCTTACTTCTCTTTTCATTTCAAATTTGAAACGTACTATTAAATCAAGCCATTAATTGTTTTTATTTTTTTCCTTAAATCAATGTACAACTCATACAATTATAAATTGCATTAAATTTTCTGATGAACCACACCATGACCGTTTATATTACATTCATTTGGAATATATTCATTTGTTTGAATTCTTTTCCTTTCTCTCTCATCTCAGTTGGGAATAAAATAAATTTCAGCGGAAACCACGTTTCAATGCTTTTAACTCTTTATAACTTTTGATAAAATTTTCTGTCCTTTTTGAAACTAAAACGTATAGGGATATACGTTTCTCATTTATTAATTTCTAAATCGTCCTGTTGTCCTTTTCATGTATGTTATATTTATTTATATCTTAACATTTTCTATTTATTTCACTCATCTCCCTATACGTTTCTATTTATTTGTTGATTTGTTGCATACGTTTCGTTTTGGAAAAATGCGGTTCATTCCTATTTATTTCATTTCTCACATTTATTTCATCTTTTACTGAAATTCGACCTTTGCCACGTCATACCATTTTGGAAATATGAATGTACAAAACATGCATACGTTTTATCTTTGCTTAAATTTCTCCGTCCATTCCTTTTTCCATTTTAATATCCTTGCCTTTCCAAACTCATTACGTACTGTCCAAACAAATAAAAATTTATTTCTTTAATTATTCAGCTCAATCTGAGGGACCGTTACTATTCAAATCACTTTATATTTATGGTATACGTTTCTTATCTTTATTTGGCAATGGTTCTTTTTTTTATTGCCTTAAACACTTTGCTGAATCAATGGACAACCGTTCCTATTAAAATTTTCTTTTGGTCTGATCTGTGGCGTACGTTACTTTGAAATAAATTTTTAGATATCATACCGTCTGTCACTTCCATTTTCCACTTTGAATCATTTATTTACCTATTCCTTTTCTGTACTTACACGTTATCAAATAAATAAAGTATATATTTATAATCAAGCTTTCATCTTCCCAGATCCAATTCATGTTGTTGAAAACTTTTGCATCCTCTTCCCCTGTTTCAACCCGAAGGACGTGCAAACCATCCTTCTTCCCTGATGCCATCTCCAACCTTTTGTTCCTCTTCCTCTTCTTCTAGTGTAGCGGGTGAGTAATATATAAGTTAGAACTATATTTTATTTTATTTTTCAACTGTTTACAATTAATACAAGGCATATCTATATGAAAGTATTATATAATTTTCTATATTCAAAGATATATTTTCTTTGTATGTTTTGAACTGATTTTTGTTTGTATATATATATTTCATATGGGACAGAGAATATATATATGTACATGTTTTGTATTATAATAGTATATAAGTTGATATTTTATGTTGTTTTAAGTATTATATAGATTACTGTATTTCATTTGCAGTATTATATATAGGGATAAAGTACTATTTATTTGAGATTCAATTGTTTATATCTTACTTACTTACAAATTTTAATAGTATACGTATGATTTTATATTATTCGTTTATGTATAAGTTTACAACTGTGTATACGTGTAATTATATACTTTAGCCATAAAATTTCTAAGTATATATACATTGGTTTTTTGTAGTGATTTATAGTATTGATTCTTATAAAATATATACGTACGTGGTTTACAAAGTCTTGGGATTTAACAGTTCTGTTACATATGTTATATTGTTTTATATAAAATAATAAAACTGTTATGTTAGCGTTTGTAGCTTTCTTTGTTACAGTAATATATAAAGTTATTTTGAAAAGTGGTCTCGTCATTTTTCTTTAAACTTGTATATGTTTATGTATATTTCTATATAAAAGTTACAACATTTATTTCAAATTTTATTATATTTGATTTTAATACATGCGTTTAATACAAACCAATGATTTTTCTTACATACGTATTTTGTTTCGATATTTGACTTAAAAAGAAGTACTAATTTAATAAGAAAATAATATTCTTATATTTTCAATTTATGTCAATCTGATTTGGATTTGTTCTCGTAAAATTTTGTTGTCAGCTCTATCCATCGAATTCGTGCCAATCCTGCTTTGCTTTGAAACTTGTGATTGGATTCGTAATTTATCCCACTTTCGTTCATCTCTAGCCTCGAAAGGTGAGCAATCACTCACGATTAACGTTCTTTTATTTATTAAATTTGATTTCAATTGAAACGACAATTGAAATATGAGGCTGTAGTTATTTAAATTGTTATATATGCTATTATCTATAACTGTTCACTTATGGGATATGACACCATATCCTATTGTTTATATTTATTTTGATGATATATGCCTGTTGTTATAATTATTTTCATATCTGTTATCACTCTGCAAGTTCCCCGTTAGTATAGAAATCATTATGGGTTGAAATGATACATACCCGAACGGACTTTAGAATAGGAGAAAATCGTTATGGGTTGAAATGATAAACCCAAGCGATTTTCGTTTAATTGAATTTGGGATTACAGGTTGAAATGATATTCACCCTTATATATATTTAGTGTACGGATTGAAATGATAAATGTCCGTAGCACTTGACTATATGATAGAAAATATATACAGACACCGTTGGTCCATATAAATATTTTGAAAATAAATTTCTACAGTTGAAAAGAAATATATGGGATTTAATAAATATTGGTTTTTAAAATATTATATATATATATATATGGAAATTTTATATATAGATTTAATAATAATATTATTAAGATTGATTCAATCCATATAATATGTTTGAGTATTATTTAAGATTTATATTTTAAAAATTTACCATTGTAAAAAGTTGAATAATTAAGATTGGGAGATAAATTTGGGTTTATTAAAATGGTATTTAAATGAAGATTTATTTAATTAAATCGATTTGAAATTATTGAATGGAAAATTTAAAGGTATGATTTTGTAACTGGATTTTTTATTTAAGTGATTTAATGAATATTTCACGTTTAATAAAATTAAAGAAAATATTGAGTAAAATGTAGTTTAAGGTTACTTAAATGATATTGAATCTAATAAGGGAGTATTTCGAGACTAAATAATAATGAGGTTAAATCGAGATCTATATGAAACTGTTATATAGAACATTTAAATATTAAAGCCTTAAACTATATTGGAATTTAAATGGTTTATGTTGAGATCCGGATCTGTATTTGAAATCAACGTGGTTGAATTTGTTATTTAGCAACTAAATTGAATTAAAGTGAAATTTAGGTTGAACCAAGTTTGAATTTATTATTTAGAAAACTAAATTGAATAAAAATTTAGTTGAAACGTTGAATACTTAAAGTTTTGAAATATATTGAAATATAAAGGGGTATTTTTGTGATTACAAATCCGAATTTGAGATCGATAAATTGAAGTGTTTATTTTAGGAATCGAGTTGAATTTAAATTGATAAATTGAGATTGAATTTAATTTAAATGGAAAGGTCGGGTTAATGTTGAAACGATTTGTTAAGTTGAGGGAATTGAAAATACTTTATTGTATAAATTATTTAATATATAAATACTATTTTGGGAAATATAGAGATATTTGAAGTGAAATGATATTTGGTTTTGAAGTATAAATTAAGCTGAAATGACCACGGTGTTATAGTGTATATTTCTATCTTGTAGATAGTTCCATGGACCCTTAGAGGATGGTTATCCCAAACATCCTTTAAGTTATTTGTATTTCAGTTGATATTTCACTTGAGTTGGATTTATTGATATAAGAATGTTAATCCTGACTCGAATGTTTTGTGTTTTGCTTTACGCTCGGGTCAGACTGAGTGATACAGCATTAGAGGCTCACCTTTGGAGTTTGGAGTTTCATTTGGAGATCCAACTATCGATTCAGATTCCAGCCTTTCTAGTTGATTGGTTCAGAGAAGTCATCTATTGCATTGGATACTTCACTGCATTTGAACTATTCGGTTGTATTTTATTTCTAACTCTGATGTATATAGTAGCTTCATAAACTACTATTCTTTATCTACTCCGCTGCATTATATTACTCTGTGATCTATGATTGATTTATTTATTGTATATTTTAAGTTTTGCCAAATTTTAATTAACAATTCGGTATTTTGAATTATTCAAGTCGGATATGTATGGTTTTATTGTCGATTTGAATGGTCAAAATAGCGGGTCGTTACAATATCGATGAAAACGGTTCGCAAATCAGAGTTCAAAGGAGAAAAATGTGATGTACGAAAGGTGATGCAATGCTGCGTGCATAGGCTCTCAGACGTCTGGGATAAGCTCTCGGACATCTGAGCTACAGGAAGAAGGCTTCCTACATGTTCTCTCGATGTCTGGAAGAAGGTCCCAGATGTTGAGACACTAGGAAATTGTTTCTCGAGATTTCTGCCAGAAGTCTGAGCAAGTGTATGCTTCCTATTTTACCCATGCTTACTGGATTGATTTGTGAAGGCTGCAAGGGGCAAATCAAGGTATTTGCCTTGAAGAGAATTGTTCCTGTATAAGCTATTTTCAAAATTCAATGATAAAGATGATCCAATAGATTAAAAGTTTTATCCTCTATTAACATTGGATTTATCTAAACCTGGTTTTCTTCAATTTTGTTCTCCATAAATCTATTCTAGTTGAATATTGATAATTGTAATAAATCTCTTGTACTCTTTACATTGGTATTAATAAAGGCGCTCTCTCAAGAGTGGATGTACATTAATAAGACGTTGGTGGAACCACTATAAATCTCCTGTGATTTATTTTTCGTTGTTGCTTTGTTTTATTGCTTGTTCGGTGATTGTGATTGGTTTTACTTGAATTGGATTGGATTAGGATTGAGATATTAATCGGTTATTTTGCACATCTTACAACGATCTCGTTTTTCAATGTGCTTTGGGGTTTGGGTTAGTGTAATATATAGTCTAAATTCATAGCATTTGTTATTAGAGCATTGGTGTTTGTATGGTAATTGTAGAAATGCTAAAATCAGATAATACCTCGAGTAGTCCCTCAATAGTTGGTCTGAGTAGTGTGGCGCCATATGTACGTGAATCGTATGCATCTTTGGGATCACAATTGATTATTGACAAGTGTAATGACGATAATGATTTCGAAAAAGAGCAATGAAAGATGAAAGCGGTTCTTAGGCGGAATTGAGTGCGTCAGGTAGTATTTGATACACATTTATTGCCGGCGGACATCTCAGATGTTAAGGGAGAGGAAATGAAATAGTGGACATTTACTTCACTTCAACTTGCTATGAGAGAGAATGTGATCTCAGAAATTAGCAGTGAGACTACCGCTAAGGGTATTTGAGACAAGTTTGAGGAGTTGCATATGAAGAAGTCACTAACTAATCGTTTGATCTTGTTGCGAATGTTCTTCACCTATAATATAAAAGAGGTATTTCGCTAAAGGGGCACTTGAATGTCTTTGATGATTTGCTGATGAAGATAAAGATGGTAGATTTGAAGATTAAGGAAAATCAAAAGGCGATGATATTGTTGTATTTATTGTCGGATTGTTATATGGGTTTCTCAAATAGTTTGATCTATGGTCGGGATATTTTGACTTTTAATGATGTCAAAACGGGTCTTCTTCGTGAGGAGTTGCACGATAAAATGAAGGAGTTGGATGATAGAAGTAGTGGTGCTTGCAGTGGTCACAGTTTATTTGTGGAGAAAGATAGAAATGTGAAGAATGAGAATCGCCTAGACGAATTATCGTGGAGAAAGATGGACCTTGATGATGCCATGAATTCGAGTGATAACTCAAAGTGGATTTGTACCATAAAGGAAGAAATGCAATCATTATTGAAGAATCAAACTTGGGATTTGGTTTCACTTCCTAAAGAAAACCGTGCTATTGAGTGCAAATGGTACAAGGTGAAGGACGATAGAATGTACAAAACAAGATTAGTCACTAAGGGGTTTGCACAAAGAAAGAGAAATGAGTATGATGAGATTTTCACGCCGGTTGTGTGCCATACTTCAATCTGGATATTACTTACTATACTTTTTATTCACGACTTCGAGTTGGAGTAACTTGATGTGAAAATTGCCTACTTGCATGGTGACTTGGGTGAAGATATCTACATGGAGCAAGCAAAAGTTTTGTCGTAGATGGTAAGTCAAATTTAGTTTTCATGTTAATAAAATCACTATATGGTTTAAAGCAATCACCTAGACAATGGTACAAGAGATTTGATCATTTTATGCTTGCAATGGTTTTGATAGAAGCATCAAGGAATGTTGTGTATATTTCAAGAAGTTGAAAAACGGTTGTTGGGTGCGTTTACTCTTATATGTGGGCAACATGCTCATTGCTTCTAAGGATAAAAATGAAATCAATAAGTTAAAATTATGTTTAAAATTAGAATTCAGAATGAAGGAGCTTGGAGAGGTAAGGGGATAATGGAACTAGAAAGGAATCGAAAGCATTTTGAGTTGAAATTGACTCAAAAGAAGTATGTTGAGAAAGTGCTTTGCTGGTTTAGCATGGATAATGCAAATGCATTAAATACACATTTACCTTTGTATGTGAAGCTTTTGAGGAAGGGATTACCTATCTTGAAGAAAGACAAGACTTATATGACAATGGTGCCATATGCAAATGGGGTTGGAAGTTTAATGTATGTCATGGTATGTACAGTGTTCAATATTGCAAATGCCGTCCGGATGGTTAGTCGGCATATGGCTAATCCGAGAAAACCACATTGAAAACCGTGAAGTTTATATTAAGATACCATATAGATACACCATTTCATGATCTTGTTTTTGGTTGTAGTGAGGGGATGAATTGCAAGTTAGTTGGTTATTGTGATTTGGGCTACGCCGGTTATAGGGATCAGAGAAAATCAACTTCCGGATACGTTTTAACACTTGGTGGTATGATCATTAGTTGAAGATTGAGATTGCAAACCGTAGTTACTTTATCCACTACGGAGGTGGAGTTGATAGCCACGGTGGAGATGACAAAGGAGGCACTTTAGTTGAAGTGATTGTTGTGTGACTTGGAATATGAACACGATAGTATTGATGTTCAATGTGATAGCTAGGGTGCTATTCACTTGACGAAGAATTTGATATTTAGTTCACAGACTAAGCATATTGATGTGAGAGAGTCATTTTTAGTAGTCATGAATGAAAATAAGTAAGAACATCTTCGGAAAGTGCACACAAAAGATAACGCGGCGAATATTTCATTAAAGCATTGCCGGTTGGGAAGTTCGAGCATTGCTCGAACTTGATTCGCTTGTTGAATTGCTAGGTGCCACGGGATGACACGGTTGAGGGAGGAGCTTGGTTATGGATGATGAAGAGTATCGGTGAGAGACCGTGGTTCTATTTTCTTGTGGTAAGTACTTCTTTGCACTCATAAGTACTTTAGTCTTTGGTAAGATGGTTTTGGGTACTTTCAACGTTTCATTAGCGGGCGGTGACTTTGCCGGAGCTCGTTGATGGAGTGTAATAGACGATTGTTTTGCCGGAGCTCATTGTGAAGGTATTCAAGCTTGTTTGGTAGAAGTGGTGATAGTTTGCTACTACCGGTTCTCGTATAGAGATGGATATAGCATCGAGGTGGACTGTTGAATTTTGACGACACCATATGAAGAATTGAAGTGATCAAAAGTAGTTTGATATCAGTGAAAACGGCTCGCAAATCGGAGCTCGTAGGAGAAATATATGACGTGTGGAAGGTGATGCATTGCTGAGTGCACAAGCTCTCAGACCTCTGGGATAACCTCCCAGACGTCCGAGCTACGGGAAAAAGGCATCCTGCATGTTCTCTCAGATGTCTGCCAGCAGACGTCTGAGTCGGTGTATGCTGTTATTTTACCCATGCTGACTGGATTGATTTGTGAAGGCTGCAAGGCGCAAATAGTGTATTTGCCTGAAAAGATTTTTTCTTCTTCCATATAAGCTATTTTAGGAGTTCAAAGATAATGATCCGATCCAATAGATTAAGAGTTTTATCCTCCATTAAAATATGGTTTATCTAAACTTAGTTTTATTCAATTCAATTCTCCAAAAATCTATTCTATTTGAATATTGATCATTGTAATCAATCTCTTATACTCTTCTTATTTGTATAAATAATGACTCTTTTTCAAGAGTGGATGTACACTAACAAGATGTTAGTGGAACCACTATAAATCTTGTGTTTGATTTATTTTTCGTTATTGCTTTGTTTTATTGTTTGTTTGGTGATTGTCATTGGTTTTACTGGGATTGGATGAGGTTAGGATTGAGATATTAATTTATTAATTGATTGTTTTTGCATTTTTTACAATGATCTTGTTTGCCGCTATGCTTTGGGCATAGCATTAAGCTCATTATGTCTCTTCATCTTCAGTGGAGCATAAGGTTTTGAACTAATTTATTGATTAAATTTAGTACTGATTTAAGTTTCCAGGCCCAATTATAGATTGCTTAAACTCATATCAACTGTATCCTTAAGCAACTAAATTTGCTTCGTTTTCAAACAGTCTTTAAAAATTTCTTTGTAACAATTAGGTTCCATCCTAAGCATTATTGCTTTTGTGGACATCATCAATACTGAGTTGAGTTAGCATTTTGAATTAATAGGTTCAAATCATAATTTAAATTACTCCTGTTTGCTAGATAAGTTGATTTTAATTATTAAATTTTAGCAACATATTAAAATTGTACTTGTTTAAAGTTCGCCTTAGATTTTTTACAATAAAATGAGATTAAGACTACAATAAATCATATAAATGTTATTGGTGCCTATGACGTCGAATGTGCATGAGCTGACCATATAAAGTTAAGGAATTATTTTACCTTCCAACTTTTTAATTATGGTCTGCCTCCAATCATTCGAGTTAAATCGCAGTGCACATGAAAAATCTCCACTCACAAACATGTACTGTTCATTTTGTTATGCATCTTAGCAGAATGTTTACTGTTCTCTCTTTTATTTGATTACAACAATTTTGTCTCTTCAGTAGAACTACATTTCTGTTTATGTTCTTTCTTTTCTTCTTTCTTGTCTTATTCTTTACACAGGGCGTCCTCATTAAAATCCTTGAGTGTCGTATTTGATTTTAGTTTCCATATAAATTATGATGAATGGACAGTTGCCAAAATATAAAACCTTGATGCCCAATGTACCTTGATATTTTCTTTTAATTTATTTAGTTCTATTTATATTACTAGGTGCTGGAAAATAAACTACTTCGGAATATAACAGTGAACTTATGAAACACAAGTGTCATGACTAGTGTAACAAAATTTCTTTGTCTGATGTTAATATCTCACCCAATAACCACTTACATAAGAGTACCATTTCATACAAATTTGATTGTATATATAGAGCAAAGAATCAAACAATATACGCTACTAATCATACTCATATGCTTACATGGATGCAAACTGGCTTCTAGTAGCAGTTGAGTGACCTTAGTGATGGACCACTGCCTATAAATCACAAGGTCCACATAATTATAGAAGTAAAATTCCCTCGCAATAATGTGTGGAAAAATACAAGCTTAGCTCTTTTGGAATTCTGGCTATTTCTTCTCAATAGCAAAATATGGTTATGAATTCCAATATTAGTGGGGTCTTTTGAATAGATCTAGTAATTATTGACTCTTAACTAGTATTACTAATAAATTCAACCAATTATAATTTAGTGACACTTTGGTACGGCTCTTTACAGCAAACGTTACAATCAGATAAGTACTCTTTGTTTGGTTGTTCAAAATTGCACTTAAAATAACTCTACATTTGTGAGGGCCAGTAAAAAATTGTTTATGTAGCATGTAAAACACATATTACTCGTGTTAAGTAAACTTCGTCAATTTGTAGGGTAGTATTCTTACGAGCTTTCCTGTGGTGCACTGTGTAGCCACCGAACTTACTGTTATCGCAGGGCTGAATTTTGCTATTATTTGAAAAGCATTCTATTTTTGAATATGAATTTTTCAGTTACTAGCTTATTTTACTGCAGTAATTTCCTACATTTGACTTTGATGAGATTAATCAAATAATATATTATAAAGTAATATTTGAACGCCATGCAGTATTACGTAATTCATTTGCGCAACATGGATTATATTTCCATTGCAGTGAAACCCAAGATGACAGGATATTTTGAGTAATATGTGCACTAATTAATTCTGAGTGATATATGTAACTTTCTCCCAATATTAAGTGTCAGTTATCATGCTTGAGCATTTTTTGTGTGATTGTAATCTGCCTATTAATCTACAGATATGCTGATGTGCATATTAGTCAACATATTAAGACATTTGATAAGTAGTAGGCTCCTGTCTAACCATTTAAATAACAGTAGTTAGTAGTATTTTTTAACTCATATATTTCCTCGTGCTTAATTCTGCTAATTTTACATTTCTGTGATAAAAGCACTATGTTTTCACGATATGAAAACAGTGATCATGTTGTACATTGTATTGTCACATCTCTGCGCTTATGCATTTGCGCTCTCAATTATTCGGTACGGAGATGTATAAAATGATAATTACATCGAGCTACTCTTACTTACTGCGATTATTTTGGGTATTACTAGCTCAACGAATTATTTTGAATAAAAATTGAAAGTTGTAACCATAATAAAAAGAGATATGGTAGGAGATATACTATGGATAGTATATTTTTGCTATGATTCTTTTGTAAGAGGAATTACATAAATGTCATTTTAGGCTAGTTTTAGAGGAAGACGTTATTAAAATCCTTAGTAAACCTTATAAAATTACATTGTTTGATATTATTAAAATCTTTAATAAACCTTACAAAGTTGCATTGCTTGATACTTCAACTCTCTTTAAATGGAGGAAATCCTCTTTCTTTGTTGTTTTCATTTTTCTTATTTTGTTTGATAACAGCTGCGTTGATCTTGGATTGGTTGAACGAAATTTTACAGTATTATGTTAATCATCAATGTATTTGGTGAATAAATTGAAATATTAAGATGAGAGTTCAATAGCTTAAAGGACTGCTTGAGTCTCCAAAGCCAACTTAGAGTAGGGATTAAGAAAGTGAATGAAAGCGGCAGATAACTCTTATTTTTACATTTTATCAGAAATAACAAGTTAAAGAAAATACAGAACTATTAAGCAAGCAACAAATTTAAGATTTGGACTCATAACTTATTTTGGTTGGCTAGGTATTTTCAACATCAGAATACATGTGATACAAATTTAGATGAAATGTTGAAAGCAAACAACCATGAATCCAAAGCATGAACTTATAATGCTAGTGACTTTTTAACATAATTGATACACTTATCATCCTCTCAAACTACAATTTCCCATCTGAAAGTTGTATTTCTTCAGTTTAAAACAGTGAATGTTGAAATGCAAATTATTTTTTCTGGAAAATTCAAATATACCAATTGAAAGTAGATTTATAAAATTATTCCGCTGCTCGTTCTAGCAGGAAAAAAAATGATGGAAAAAATAGAGTTATATGATACTATGCTGCTAGTAACTTATGTAATTAGATTCAATGGACATGAAAATATCGATCTTCATAGCTATAGGTTAAAAACTTATGTTTTGAATGAAGATTTGAAAAGAGTTCCCTTATCAAGCTATCATGATCATCCACATTATGATTGTCATTTAGCCAGACTGAGATAAGAGAAGAATACGTAGGGTGCTGCATTATTGCCACTGATTTGATTTTGTGTAATTCAATGATAAATCAAGAAAAGTTTCATCAACGCCTATGTGGCAAAATATTCATGTGGCAGCCACTAAACCACGCCAACTAGACAATGGACCCATGTCTAAAAGATGCGTGGAATTATACAGTTTGATGCCTGGCTCTTTCTTTCTTCTACTTCTTATACTCTCTTCCTCATTGTTCGTATTTTTACGCTTATCTACATCCTCTCTCTCTCTCTCTCTCTCATGGTTCTAATCATTTATGGAAGAAGAGGAAAATGTCAACTTTGTTATCTAAACCATATCGCCCTCTTCTCTCGCTGTTAGTTTTTACTTTAATTATAATTCCATTTATTTCAAAAAATGTATAAGTTGCTTCCATCACCGCCTGTAGAATGTTACGCCTGCACACAAGCAGGCGTGCCTGCTTTCCACTCTACAACATGCGACAGAGCAAATGCGCCGCAGTGGGAGGCTAATGCAGGGTCCTCCCTAATACCTGTCAGCAACATCCCTCCCAGAGACACCCACCGCTACCCAACTAATAAATGGATATTTGGGGATGTTCTTGACCCTCGAAGCAAACGGGTCCAAAGATGGAATCGGCTTATACTGCTAGCCCGTGCAGTTGCATTGGCAGTTGATCCTTTGTTCTTCTACTCTCTTTCCATTGAGAGGAACGGCGCTCCTTGCTTGTACATGGATGTGGGTTTGGTCATCGTTGTGACTGTGCTGCACACCTGTGCTGATGTTGTACATATCATGCATGTGTGGCTGCAGTTTAAGGTTGCCTTTGTTTCTAGGGAGTCGCTTGTTGTCGGGTGTGGGAAGCTTGTTTGGGATGCCAGGTTGATCGCAGCACATTATCTGAGATCTTTGAAAGGGTTCTGGTTTGATGTTTTTGTCATCTTGCCCGTTCCTCAGGTCTTAAATTATTTTGTTATATTACATCACTTTCTTTTATTAATCATGCACTGCTCCATTGATCACGATAGTATACTCCCAAAATGAACAAACCCATGTGTTTACTGAGGTCAGATTTGAGACTATCAGGAGGAAGAACGGAAAATAAATGAAAACAATTTTGCATTTAGGGTTGTGTTTAAAGTTATAAAAGATCACAAAGGACCTATTATATTGTTTATTCATTATTATTTTTTAAAGTTATTTGTTATACTTCTTCATTAGTTGTTTTTCACCCTGCCTCATTTACCTTGATGGTAAGCTCTTAAAACTAACAAATCCATGTTTTCTCCGAGGTTCAGGATTGAGAGCAGTGTTTCCATGACCCAACCGCGTCACGGTCCAACCTCGAATAACCCTGAACTTTGGACCATCACGGTCCAGAACTCAATCGGACCTCATTTATCAATGAACCTTGGTCGGACCTTTAAACCAACGGTTCAACCGTCAATTTTACCTGGTTGAAGCACGGTTCTTTTGTTTTTTCTTACATTCACATCGTGTAATTCTCTTTTATTTTCATTGCTTTTAAGAAAATAAGTAAATATATAAAAATCATTATCGTTCCAAATTTTAAACCACTAACTTTATCATTTTGTTCTTCACTGCTGCAAACTACTCTAATACCACTGTAAGACTCATCAAGTTTGTATACCTTGAAGGCCGGCCGTCTACAGCTTGTGTACGTAACATTGTTATTTCAATATTTTTGTGTATAGTTTGTAGATAAATGTGCAAATTTTTCAAAAAAAATCACGGTTCGACCGGTTGAACCATCAAAACCTTAAACCTTCAATCATCACGGTTCAAGGCACGGCACGGTCATGAAAACTATGATTGAGAGTCTCAGGAGAAAAAAAATAGAAAATAAAATTTAGGGTTCTATTTAAAGTTATAGAAGAATGGGAAGAATCTATTTTATTGTTTGTTTTGACATCTAATGCGACTTAGCAATCAACCATTAATTTTAAGATAGATGATGCTGGGACTAGAAATATCCTGACAGATCCGAATTGTGTCAAAAAAAAATTCCGTTTTTTCCCCCTATACTGGGCCCCTAAAACACAACGAGTTATGATTTGGTTCAGAGTACAAAGATAGGGGTTATCAAAGAGATGAAGTAGCTATATAGAAAAAACAGATCACGAGGTTCACAAATTGTTTTGTGCATAATCATTGCTATAAATGCAGCAAAAAACAAATAAATATTTGGTTTATTATGCAAAATTGATGCTGCCACTGTACCATTTCTTTGTTGGAAATGGTAGGACTTCTGAGAATCACTTATTCAAATTGGCTTACTTAATCCCCACATATTGTCCTAAGCGGAAACAAAACCGGTCAGTTGCACTGCATGCTCAATTATGTTATGTTGTACATTCATGATAGAATTATTGAGCTGTTAAGTTGCCGTTGATAGTACCATTTTGCTTGATGAACACTGCATCTCTATTATGTTTGTGTAAATCCTATAATTTATGTATTTAAATCATGGAAAATGGAGATTATTAATTTCAATTACAAAGCATTCTTTATTATTTTTTAACGACTGAAATTACACTAGTTATTAAAACCGTTTTCTATTTTCGAAGCCTGGTGGAGTAATTGTTTACTCCCTTCCTAATTTTGAAGATTGGATGTGAAAATAAAATGACAAGTTCAAGATTTACTTTTCAAAATGTAGCTCCTAGGTCATGCACATATATCGACTTCATTCCATGATAACTTGATATTTCCAATGGTTGCTTTTCAAAGAAATTTTCTCATGCAATGTGATGATACTAAGCATGACTCAATAAATTGTGCAGATTTACAAAAGCATCAAGCGTACATCCTATCCTTTTTTTTTTATTTGTCCATGACATCCATTAACTTGATGTCATATTTGCTTGGATGATTCATTCTGTTACCTTTTGTTTTCTTCAGGTGGTATTTTGGTCGGTGGTGCCAAAACTGATAAAAGAAGAAGAAATAAAGTTGATAATATCAATACTTCTGATGATGTTTCTGTTCCAGTTCCTACCTAAGGTTTATCATAGCATTTGTGTAATGAAAAAAATGCAGAAGGTCACCGGTTACATATTCGGAACCATTTGGTGGGGTTTTGCCCTTAATCTCATTGCATATTTCATCGCTTCTCATGTAGGTTATTGTTGCTTGTCCTATGTTTACTTTAGATATTTCATATAGTAGCATTCTTGTGAAATAACAGAATGAGTCATAAAGTACTAATTACAACAACCGTGCTTGACTTGCAGTATTAATCCAATGAAACATCCTAATTAATCAATTTGACTGTATGAGTTTAAGCTGCATCATCTTGGCATATATTACTCTATATACAAATGTCATTTTTTATAGGTAGCTGGTGGGTGTTGGTATGTTCTTTCAATTCAACGTGTCGCCTCATGTCTACAACAGCAATGCGAGAAAAATAACAACTGCGGCCTCGTTTCATTAGCCTGCTCTCAAGAACTCTGCTACGCCAGCATTCCTTTGCCATCAGCCTTCGATGGATTGCAGTGTGCTAACAGTTCGGCTAAAAAAAGTTATTCAGTATGCTTAGATGTTGATGGTTCTTTTCCTTATGGAATATACAAGTGGGCGCTTCCTGTTGTGTCTAGTAACTCTCTTGCTGTCAAGATCCTTTATCCAATTTTTTGGGGGCTTATGACTCTAAGGTACATCATGTTGGAAAATTTTGTAAAAATTTAAATATTTGCACGCATATTTATAAAATAGGAAAATCTATTTAAACACAAAATGTAGATACAATTGGTGACACAATGGATTTGCACCATTGGTCTGTCCCCCTGATTTCCACCTTCCATATAAGGATAAAAATATTCGATGACCGTGATTTTTGTGTCTCCGACTTGTGTCTAAATAGCCGTCCCCTTATAAAATTGTTAATGGTAAGCCTTAACATTATCATCATTCATTCAAAATGGTAATGGTGCATCTTGTTTGTACCAAGCCTGAGGACAAAAGGACAGAAACAACAAAATGAAAAGAAAAAAAATTCCACACCCAAATGCTTAATTTGAAAACTTTGTTGCAGCACATTTGGAAACGATCTGGATCCTACTAGTAACTGGTTAGAAGTGATATTCAGCATCATTATAACACTGAGTGGTCTGATGCTGTTTACTTTATTAATTGGCAACATTCAGGTATATTGTAAGAACAAATTTTGATCTCAAATGACTGTTTATCATGAATTATACTTTAACGTGAATGTTGGGTTTTTAGGTGTTTTTGCATGCGGTGATGGCCAGGAAGAGGAAAATGCAAGTGAGATGTAGAGATATGGAGTGGTGGATGAAGAGGCGACAACTTCCATCACGTTTGAGGCAGAGAGTGCGACAGTATGAACGTCATAGATGGACCGCAATGAGAGGGGAAGATGAAATGGATATGACCAAAGATTTACCCGAAGGTATCCGAAGAGATATCAAGCGATATCTTTGCGTTGATCTGGTCAAAAAGGTACTCTTTTCCCTTTCGGTCAATTGATGATATATATTCACTGTGTAATCAAAATTTCATATCAAGTCTCAAGCTCCAAGGGCGAAAATGATGATTTATCGTTGGTTGGCTGCAACAAAACAGGAAGCCCAACCATAAAACACACATAACCACTCACATGCCACCGCAACCACAACCCATTTAAGTTCTCGACCACCTTTGTCATGTTGAAATAAGCCAACAAGCAAAAAAAGTCCAAGAAAAATTAAAAGGATGATCCGTCGAGCACAAAAAAACCAATTTATCGAACCAATCGGACAATTCAAAAGCCCGAACATTAACCAGCCTGACTAAGAGTAAGCTTAGTGTATTTTCCAATCTGACTCGGAGCTGAAGCCCAAAAGTCTCGCGTCTCAACCTCTTACCGCTAATTCCATTTGTTTTGTATCCCAGATTGGTGCCTAACTTTTTTTTTGGGTATCTACAATTGTTGGATTTTGATAATATTTTACAGGCGATATATTTATCATCACTATCATCTTTCCAAAAACATAATTGTATTTTGTCACTTTTTGCCCATCAAAATTAATTATGCAAAATGGTATATATTAATCAGGAAAATAAGCATATGAAAAAACTTAGAAAAAAATATAGACTGACGGACAACAAGTTTGTTTTTTAAGCTGGAGGATAATTCTAGTTATAACAAGGATTTTGTAAGTATAAAACTAAATATAATGCTAGATATAACTAGCATTTTATATAGTGTAAAAGTTGAATATAATGTTAATTATAACTAGTATTTATGTTTCAGCCTAAAAATACAACTTCATGTCCTTTAGCATAATTTTTTTTTAAGTTTATATCATTTTCTCTAATTCCCTCTATATTAATTATATTTATTGTAATAATTGATTTGGAAGTATTAAGTGTAATGCTAAGCAATATTGAATTTGTAATTTTTGAGAGAGATGATATTGATGATAAGTAGATCATGTCGATAAATAATTGTCAAATTTCAACAACAATCAATAGTCGTAGATACAAAAATACAAGTTTGGCATCCAAAAAAGGCAAGATGGGGATCCTTTGTTGTGTAAAATAGCTGAAATTATATTAATCCATATATGTTTGAGCGTGCGTGTGCGTGCGTGTCCAATGTATAGTTTATGTTTTGATGCAATGTTGGGTAAATTTAATTTTCATGATCTACAATAAAAGGACTGATCTACATGTATATTATATACACATCCTGTATGTTGATTTAGACTATCTACAACCGTGGTGCTTTTGAGCAGTGCGGGAAGACTATCCGCTTTTAAGCTTAAACTATATTACCAGCAACAAGATAAACACAGCATGGTGTAAAATGGGAACTGCACACACTTCTTTTTGTTGAGTAGCAGTTGCTAAACAGTGTTTAGTCTTTTACCTTTTAATTTTGGAAAAAAGTTGAAATAAGCATCACCCACTGCTGGGTGAGGTGCAACGTCAATTTACCTTCTTCAAATTGCTACTCTCAAGTAGATTCACTAGTGTTACCTGTAGGCAAGGTGTCAACAAGGTAAATGTTGTTTGTTGTGCAGGTGCCATTGTTTCATAACCTTGATGAACTCATTCTTGACAATATCTGTGACAGAGTCAGACCTCTTGTCTTCTCTAAAAATGAAAAGGTACACGAAAACCAGCTTTTACTCTTATTTTACATTCTTAGAAGGCTTCTGTACACGTTAAGCTTGTACTTCTTACACTGTTCATAATATGTGCACCACTTGATCAGGTGATAAGAGAAGGCGATCCAGTGCACCGCATGATATTCATAGTAAAAGGCCACCTAAAAAGCAGCCAGCACCTAACCAAGGGCAAGACCGCCACATGCATGCTTGGCCCTGGAAACTTCTTCGGAGACGAGCTCCTCTCATGGTGCCTACGCCGCCCCTTCTTGGACCGACTCCCTGCCTCATCCTCTACGTTCGAGTGCGTCGAACCGACCGAGGCGTTCGCTCTTAACGCTCCTCACCTGAGGTACATCACCGACCACTTCAGGTACCAGTTCGCCAACGAGAAACTGAAGAGGACTGCCAGGTATTTGAATCGCATTTCAAATTGAACTTCTCCAATTCAGTTTAAATTACGATTCCAAACCCAACCGAAATCACAACTGAAAAAAACATATCTAGTTCATGTAGAGATGAAGAAACCACGATAATCATTTGAATATATAATTCAAATTTTAGTGTTTTCTAGACGGAGTAGAAATAAAATGAAAGAGAATATAGTTTTCAGTTCTAACGTAGAAGTTTAAGCGTCAAAATCAAATTTGAAAATACAAAATATTAGGAAGAAAAGGAGAATCATTGATTTTACATACTTAAATGGTATATGCCAACACACATAAAGTAAAATTTCTAGCATATGAACATTGACGATTCAATTCTAGTTTAGGTCTGCAGTTTTTTTATGATTTATGAGTTGAATTCCATTTTCAGAACTTTGTTGTTAAAAACCTTATATCCTTGAATCCCGTTTCAGACGGTCTCTCCAACTACGATTCAAACCCCAATTGAAATTGCAAGTGGAAATCCATTCAGTTCATGTTAACTTGAAGGATATCACGATAAGCATTTGAATTTACAGTTCAAATTTTGGTGTTTTCTTAGCCAAATTGGAAACAGTAGAAAAAAGAGAATACGGTTTTGAGTTCAAAATGTAGAAGCTGAAACATCAAAATCAAACTCAAAAATACAAAATATTATCTGGAAAGGAAGACACAATGATTTCACATCATGAATGGTATTTGACAACCTACATAGGGCAAACTTTCTGGCATAAAAGCATGTATGATCGTTAAAATATGAATCATTTGAATCTACGATTCACAACTCATATTTATATTTAATTTAAAATTTAAAGTTTACGGTATGGATCTCAGGTTGAAAACCTTGTTGGAAACTGTTACCAAAAATCTTAAATTCCTCCGATTCGAATTTTGTTTCAAATTGAATGTCTCCCATTACGATTCGTTTTGTAAGTTGCGATTCAAACTCGAACAAAATTGCAATTAAGAAAATCTCATTCAATACATGTTGATTTTGAAATAAAAACACGATAATCATTTGAGTTAGTGTTTTACAGAGATAAAATTAAAGAGAGAACATAGTTTTAATTGCTATCGTAGAACGTTCAAACATAAATATCAAATTCATAACTACATTATATTATCATGAAAAGAACAATCACCAATTGTACATACTGAAATGGTATCTGACGATTTACGCTGAACAAAATTTCCAGCATAAAAATGTATATGATGACTGAAATATGGATCATTTAAATCTATGATTCAGGACTTAAACGTTGTTTTGATCTAAAATTTAAAGTTAATGATTCAAAAATTTGAATTTCATTTTAAAAACCTTGCAGGTACTATTCCACTACTTGGAGGACATGGGGAGCCGTGAATATACAACTGGCATGGAGGAAGTATAAGAGGAGGAAGGGAGAAGAAAGAGAGGAGGTGGTTATGGAGGATGGTGGCGATGAGCGGAGGTTGAGGAAGTATGCTGCTTTGTTCTTGTCTTTGAGGCCTCATGATCATCTTGAGTGAATTTGTTCTTCTTTTTTAATTGTTTTTTTTCTTCTTTTTATAATTTGCATTGGGGGTTATTTATGTTTGATTTGTTTTGGGTAATATGATAGTGTAAAATGGCGAAGGGATGTTCATTTTGAGGACTTGGATCAAGGAATCATCTGAATGAATCTTAGATGTTTTGCTAGAGGATCATCAAAGCTTGGTGATTCTGTGTTCGGACTAAAAAAATTAACACACCTTATTATATTCTTTATCCTTACATTTCAAAATCAACATTCTCTGTTAACTTGTGACATGAAAAACAGCGGTACTTGTAATAAAGATTTAGGCCAATTAAGATTTTGTATGAAATCACATTCAAGGTGAGCAAGGTTTCTATGTGTCGCTTAAAATTTTCGTAAAAGCTTAATAGGATACAGCGGGCGCTCGTAGGGAGATAGGCGCATCGGCCAAGCTAATTTGGGCTTTCTTGGGAGCCGACTGAACCAAGGGCCGGTCGATCCATATGTCCGGTTTCTTTCATATAAGGACAGAAATCCAGTCGAAGTGGCTTTAAGGAGATATAACAGTCAGGACGGTAGAGAAAAACATATAAAATCCTACCACCTTGGAAAAGCTCTAATACAGTCACCCTGCAACCAACGGCTCCCATCCAACATGGCAAGCAGCAACAAACTTTAAATTACGTCGCCTGACATCCTGCAATAGAAGCAACTAGAGTACGGAGAGGTAGTTTGTCACCATATATGCATGTATCACTACGAACTCTCTAGTCGGCAACCATGCCACGGTCCGATCTGCCGTACGAACCGCGAATATCCTCAGACAATCTCAATTGCAGATAATAGGAGGCTTGCTTGTATAAGTACCATAAGCATTTCACCAGGCAAGGGCTGGATCTAGAAAACTTAGAAGCACAATACTTTTCACCATACTCTTATCATCTTCAAGCATTCTCTGTCATCTCCATTGTAATAATACATACATACATATATATAGTGAGAATAATATATACAGTGGATGTAGGCATTCCTTTTAGCCGAACCACTCTAAAATCTATGTCTCTTTATTATTAGTATTTTGTCATCAACTTACGATCACGCACTGCAAAGCCATCAATTCATTAAAATCCCCACTTTCTCACAATTTTCGAGGTTGATTAGTCATTTTGCCTCGCTGATGGAATATTTAATCAACATTTTTGCGCTAGAAGGAGAACCCCTTCGAAACTCTTCAGCTCCCTTCAACCTTGTCTAGACTCCACACTCAACATGGCGACGAATGGCGTCAACGCGAACGACGGCTCGCACAACCGAGACGCAATGGTAACACACCTACTGGTATTCCCTGTCCTTTCCCCGGAGTCGGCAGCGAATTCTGGCAGAATATATCTGATCACATCGCTAGGATGGGAACTCTGAACCATGAAGTAAACGGCCTAAGGGCGACACTAGAAACTTACTCCATCATGGGTCCAAGACATCCATCAACTCAGGCGAATAACTTCCTAATGCCGCTGGTCATCCGAAGCACTTGCGTATTGGCGACCCACAAAGCGCGCGGTTGGAATTCGAAACCTCCATCCACGCGGCGTTAGAGCCAGGAGATAACAACATAGCAGGAGAAAAGTTGAACGACCACTGGGATGGTGAACTCTGTAAGTCGCGTCTTGAGTGCCTAAGCGATCAAGCTCAAACCATGGCTAGGGGAACCAGAGCCGCCTATGTACACTCCCACCCACAAAGGGAAGTACTTCATCCTGTGCCTAAGGGGCGAACAAGCCCAATCGTCATGGTCAACTTCATCACGCAGAAGATCTCTTTTCCCAGGTCGTTGTCATGTGTTTATTCCCCTGATCAGTCGGCATACCACCAGGAGCCTCCGCCCAACAATGCAAAGTTGTTCCTACAACGGGTGGAAGCCAGTTTCAGGAACGAAATGACCCGATTGCACCAACAGATTAACCAAATACAGGCCTACGACATTGGTGTGTCCGATGACGAGGGCGGAGAACCATTCTTCGCACAAATACTCAGAACCCACCACTCAAGATGGTACACGCTACCGCAAATAGACAAATACGACGAGAGCATGGACCTGTCGGATCACCTTGTCACTTTCAACTCAATCACTAGAGTCGGGCAGTTAACCAGTAATGCGAAGTGTTTGCTATTCTCGTCCACACTTGTCGAGTCGGCATCCCGATTGTCCTAACATTTAGCTCCTTGCATCATCCGGTCTTGGGCGTAACTATGCTTCGAGTTCAAAACTAGGTTTTTTGAATCAAGAACTCATGTCATGATGGCCAGTGAGCCTGGCAATATCAGGCAGGGCTCGTCGAAAAGTCTCCGGGCCTATGTCAATCGATTCAATCGGGAATCAACCCGAGCCCGAGGGTCTGACAAGAACAGTCTGACGGTTGCCCTGTGCTCAGGTGTGTGATACAAATCTCGGATACGCGAAGAACTCCAGTATAGACCGGCCTCGTATCTTGTTGATATATATCAGTGCACAAATGGAATCATAAGGATGGAAGACGTAGATTTGTTAGATAGATAATGAGGAACGACGCCCCCCCTCAAATTTTGCAAAAAAGGAAACCATGACTGTAGAGAATGGAATCGGCAAAGGCATGTAAAGAAAAATTGTGATGACGGTCCGAGATACCAGGCTCGATATGCTAGCTGTACTCCCCTGAAAAGAGTCATGTTAACCGTCTTCCTCACAACCAGAAATCAAGCACCCTTTTGAAGACTACATAATAGCTGGGCGAGGGAACAACCACATAGTGACAGTCAATATTGTCTCTTTCATCAAGTCAATGAACATTATACTAACAACTATCGTGTTCTAAAGGACGAAATCGAGTGATGATTAGGGAAGGATTGCTTGTGGAATATGTCAGACAACTTGTATCAGAGGATGGCCCACGAAAACTTGTCTGATCCAGCCTTCCCCAGAATCACTAGGGGGTGCTATGGCTATGACCGACATTCTTACAATATGCTGAGGGCCACACATAGCAGGGAGTAGTTAGAGGGCGCTCACGAAGGCGCCATCTCCGGCCAAGTATATATGTTGGAACGATGGGCCGTTAAGGCTCTAAGAACGGAAGAGGAAGATCCTCCAATGCTTATAATCGTATCGATGGCCTGCGCCAACGTCCATAGGGCTTTCATTGACAGAGGAAGCTCGATCAACATCTTGTTCAAAGAGCCTAATGCACTCAAGCTTTCGGCTCACTTCTCACGCCTTGTGTATCGAAGATTTATGGGCTCGATGGAGTTGGGATAATCCTCATGGAGGTAGCAACGCTCATAACTACCTTCGCTACGGAACCTTCTATAACAAAGATTCAAGTCAATTATGCGATCCTGGATTGCCCATCTACTTATAACTTGCTTATCGGGCGACCGGGCTTGATCGAATTGGATGCTATCGTGTCATATAACCACCTGATAATGAAATTCCCAAAGCTAAACAGGATTGGCAAGATTAAGGGAGACCAACAGAAAATGAGGCAGTGCTATGGGACTTCCCTCTGTCGAGTAGGGGAGAATGTAACGACCCAGAATTTTAGTCATTTGAAATTCGTATAATTAATTGATTTTAAATGTTCCCAAGTAAAGTTTATAAACTGAATAAATAATATTTCGAATATCTCGACTTATTTGCATAATTAAATTGTTAATTTAATATTTGAAATTTCAGAAATAAGTGATTAATTTGAATAAAAATGATTTATAAAGTTGAATTAAATTCTAATCGAATTAGAATGATGTTACAGAACTTTTAAAATTGCATTAAAAGTTAAATTGTAGAAGTTGAATATTTTAATATTTAATTGACGTGTAAAAATAGTCATTTCTCAAACAGTCTTGGATTTTGACGAAACCAATTTCATTGGATCCGAAATGTTATATTATTATAAGATTTCAAATTTCGTATTAATCGGAATTACGGTTTGTCCGGGGCAAGCTAAAATGCTGAAAATCAGTTTAAGTGAATTTTAAATTAGTCGACTTGAAAACCTATCTTTCAAATACGATCGAATTGGCTCTTGATATATGTTATCACACCTTTTGGTCAAGGCTGGAATATCAACAAATTGGCAAGGAATGATGGATATTAGGATTGAAGATCGATTGGAAACGAGGCTGCAATCGATGTCGTCAAAATTTGGCCGAACTCCGATCAGGACGGAAACGATTGGAAATGATGATGAGGACTAGGAGAGGATACATTTCAAATTTCAGGTTAATCGGAGTTCGTATGAAGGAGATATGATCGATACAAGGTAGGAAAATATACCGTTCGTATCCATCAAAGAGTCGAGAAGATGTTCTATTTGAACCCATCGGATTCGTATCCATCAATCTTTGTTTTGTTCGAATCCATCAGGTTCTACATACTTCGAATCGATCGAGTTCGAATCGATCAGTAACATGATATCGATCTGTTCGAATCGATCGGTTTCGAATCGATCAAATAGACATCGCCTCATTCTGTTCGAATCCATCGGGTCTGTATCCATCAGGAAATCATGGCATTGGCTTGTTCGAATCGAGTGGTTTCGTATCCATCAGAATGCGTCGCCTTCGTGCAATTCGTATCCATCTTGTTCGTATCATGCTGACGCATCGATATTGTTTGCATCCTTCTGAACCATGCATTTCGTATCGATCCCCAGACAGCCATTTCGTATCGATCGATCGATGCGAAACAAAACCACCATTGATCGATGCGAATAAGATAACGAACGATGCAGAGTCAACGCGAACAAGGTGCAATATGACTTAAACCTTGGAACGAACGAAGCGCAAGAAACCCAGTCAACACGCCACAGAGGTCGGATTGATCCAAGAAATTAGCGCCACGTCACTGCGCGCGCGTGCTTCTGATCGATACGACAGGAATGGATACGAAATCATGGTTTCGAACTTGGCAACATACGAAAATTGCAATTTCGTATCAATCGTATCTTCCAAACCACGGATCCAAATGCAACAAAATTTTCACAGAAGCTCAAGCACAAGGTAAAGAATGTTCCTACCAAGTTTCAGCTCGATTGGACTAATTCTTGATGGATACGAAATCAATTCATATCGATCACAGATCGAGTCGAAACTTGGTGGGGTCGGTCGCGTGGGCCCACTCACATGCCAGAAGAAGTCTCCCAAAATTTTTGCTCGATCTCAGCCTCCTACGCTATAAATAGCCCCTGAAGCCTATAGAAAAAGGATCTTTTGGTTGTTCAACGACCAGACTCTGCCGGATTCAAACTCGCATTCTACCATTGCTATTGAATTTCTTCATTGTAACTACTGTAATCGACTGTAACCAGCAAGGGTAATCAATAAAAGATAAAACTTTGGAGTGGACGTAGGCCGGAGATAGCCGAACCACTATAAACATTGTGTTTCTATGCATTATTTCTGGATTGTTGCTTACGTAGATCTGTGATTAACACTGCTGATTTGAATTCATAACTTGGTGCTTTCATGATACTTGGGGTTTGTGACCAATTTTGGCGCAAACACTTTGGTGCTTTCACTAAGAAGGACTAGCACCCGCTACATCGGATTGAAGTTTGGATTGGAAGAGCGTGAAGAGTTTAGATTTGAAAGAGAATGACTCGGCAGACAAGTAGAAGACAGAGGGCTGAAAGAAGACAACAAGAGGGAAGTCAAGAAGCATCCTCTGGAGCTGGGGAGGGACAAACTTCTATCTACATCACTAGGCATGAAATGAAAGCTGTGGCGAATTTTTTGCAAGAGAGGTTGTTAAAGAGTCAACAGGACATGATGCAGACTTTCTTCGAACAGATGAGAGCTGCAGGGATGCAAAACTTAGGACCAGCTACAGCGGCTGCGAATGTGGAACAAGGAGCTAGGGTTGTGGAACCCAATGAAGGACAGAATACAGAGCCAGAAGGCAATCAACGAGGGCTTAGGTGTAGGCCCGTAGGATCTGACACTGGAAGACCTTTGGATGGAATCCAACAGGCTAGAATGAACGCTGATGCTAATGTACCGCATGAGGAATATGTGCCGGAGTTCCCTCAGTTGCATGAGGGGCAACCCTTGACAGACAATGCTGGATTAGTGGAAATCATTAGGAAAACTATGCATGGAGGTTTGACTTATAGAGATATGGAAGGAGTGAGCATGAGTCCGTTTACTCATGAAATCAGGATAGCTCAGAATCCACCTAAGTTCAAGCTACCTAGCGTGGAAGTATATGATGGCAAGGATGATCCGACTGATCATTTGATGAGGTATACTAGACACATGGAAGTGCTGGGGGCATCGGAGAAAGTGATGGCCCGATGCTTCCCTTTGTACTTGACGGACTTAGCTGCAATGTGGTTTAGGCAGTTGGAGGAAGGATCTATCAGGACTTGGAGGGAATTGGTGGATAGGTTTTTGGGACAATTTCGGGTTCATATCAAGAGACCAAAGAACGTAATGATGTTAACGTCGGTAAAGAAAAGGACGGATGAATCACTTAGAGCTTTTCTAACTCGATTCAATGTGGCAGTCGCTTCGGTGGATCGGCCGGATCCATTAATGGTTTTAATGACGACAGTGTCAGGAGTCAGGGAGGATTCGAATTTCAAGGTATCTTTGGTACGAGACCCACCACTGGATCTTGGGGAATTCTTTCACGAGGAAGAGTGGTTCCTCCGACAGGAGGATGCATGTGCAGATTTAAAGTTGAAGGAGGTGAATTCATCTGAGGGTGGGGGACCATCCAATAGAGGTTCGGATAAGGATAAAGGAAAGAGGAAGTTGGATGATGATTCTGGAAATGCTAGGAAGCGATGGAAAGATCCAAAGTTTTCCACATACACAGGGTTGGATGAGACGCTGGAGCGGATATATCTGGATATCCGGAATCGCCTTCCCTATCGATGGCCGGCTAGGAGAGAGCCTTCTGAACGGGAAAGGGCATCAGGAAGGCACCGCCTCTTCCATGATTTGGATGGGCACGATACCAACAACGCAGGCACTTGAAGGATATAATCGAGGAACATGTAAGGAATGAACAGTTGCGACAATATGTCGGAACCAGGAATGCAGCGGTGGAGCAGGAGCAGCCACCGCTTACCTCGAGCAGCGATGGTGTGAGGCCCAGGAATGATGGTCGATTGATTATCAATTGATCGGGATAATGTGAAATAAGTAGCAAGCTACTGGCAAACGGCTAAGTCATTTACACATGTATGGGGACAGAGATAGCCCCTAGGCATGCTCTGAGTGACGATGAACCGCGATGATATGGTTTGCGAAATATGTCTTGTGTTTTGGATTGGACACTCATTTTCTGGTTTGGTTTTGGAGTTTGGTTTTGGAGTTTGGTTTAAACTCCTGGTTTTGTTTGCTTTCTGGTTAGGATGATTGTTTTCTGTTTTGGATGTTGGTTTGGATTTCGGATTTTCTGATTTGATTTGGATTTCGGATTGGATTTTTATCTGATTTTTGGTAAATGGTCGTCGGGTATGGATTATACCTGGCAAGGGGTAAGTCTCTTCGTCCGCATGTGGCGAATTGGCTTATTCAGGTCGTTGAGTATGGACTATGCTCAACAAGGGTCCGGAGTGACCAGGATTCGGCCTAGGACTTAGGTCCCATATTATCGATTATTGTTTCAGGTCGTTGAGTATGGACTATGCTCAATAAGGGTCCGGAGCGACCAGGATTCGGCTTAGGACTTAAGCTACGACACTACTTACGTCCAGGGACACTGGCCCACGGTCGTCAAGTGTGGATTGCGCTTGGCAAGAACCCGGAGAGGTTAGCTCAACGTCCAGGGATACTGGACCACGCTCGTCAAGGGTGGATTACACTTGACAAGAACCCGGAGAGCTTACGGATATGGATCGACTTGGAGAGGTCCTGGATTCGATTTTTGGATAAGGATGGATTGAAAACTCGGTCATCGAGTTCGGATGGACATGGAACTGGCTATGGACTTTGGATATTGGATTCAGAGTTATTCAAAACATGCCTTATTATCACAAGGCATGTTTTGGGGGGCAAATGTTATCCCACCTTTTGGTCAAGGCTGGAATATCAACAAATTGGCAAGGAATGATGGATATCAGGATTGAAGATCGATTGGAAATAAGGCTGCAATCGATGTCGTCAAAATTTGGCCGAACTCCAATCAGGACGGAAACGATTGGAAATGATGATGAGGACTAGGAGAGGCTACATTTCAAATTTTAGGTTAATCGAAGTTCGTATGAAGAAGATATGATCGATACAAGGTAGGAAAAATATACCATTCGTATCCATCAAAGAGTCGAGAAGATGTTCTATTCGAACCCATCGGATTCGTATCCATCAATCTTTGTTTTGTTCGAATCCATCAGGCTCTACATACTTCGAATCGATCGAGTTCGAATCGATTAGTAACATGATATCGATCTGTTCGAATCGATCGGTTTCGAATCGATCAAATAGACGTCGCCTCATTCTGTTCGAATCCATCGGGTTCGTATCCATCAGGAAATCATGGCATTGGCTTGTTCGAATCGAGTGTTTTCGTATCCATCAGAATGCACCGCCTTCGTGCAATTCGTATCCATCTTGTTCGTATCATGCTGACGCATCGATATTGTTTGCATCCTTCTGAACCACGCATTTCGTATCGATCCCCAGACAGCCATTTCGTATCGATCGATCGATGCGAAACAGGACCACCATTGATCGATGAGAATAAGATAACGAACAATGCAAATGCTATCGATGCAGAGTCAACGCGAACAAGGTGCAATATGACTTAAACCTTGGAACGAACGAAGCGCAAGCAACCCAGTCAACATGCCACAGAGGTCGGATCGATCCAGGAAATTAGCGCCACGTCACTGCGCGCGCGTGCTTCTGATCGATACGACAGGAATGGATACGAAATCATGGTTTCAAACTCGGCAACGTACAAAAATTGCAATTTCGTATCAATCGTATCTCCCAAACCACGGATCCCAATGCAACGAAATTTTCACAGAAGCTCAAGCACAAGGTAAAGAATGTTCCTACCAAGTTTCAGCTCGATTGGACTAATTCTTAATGGATACGAAATCAATTCGTAACGATCACAGATCGAGTCGAAATTTGGTGGGATCGGTCGCGTGGGCCCACTCACGTGTCAGAAGAAGTCTCCCAAAATTTTAGCTCGATCTCAGCCTCCTACGCCTATAAATAGCCCCCTTGAAGCCTATAGAAAAAAGATCTTTTGGCTATTCAATGACCAGACTCTACCGGATTCAAACTCGCATTCTACCATTGCTATTGTACTCGAATTTCTTCATTGTAACTGCTATAATCGACTGTAACCAACAAGGATAATCAATAAAAGATAAAACTTTGGAGTGGACGTAGGCCGGAGATAGCCGAACCACTATAAACATTGTGTTTCTGTGCATTATGTATGGATTGTTGCTTACTGTTTACGTAGATCTGTGATTAATACTGCTGATTTGAATTCATAACTTGGTGCTTTCACGATACTTGGGGTTTGTGACCAATTTTGGCGCAAACAATATATATTCCATTGTATTCGGAATAAGGGTAAAACATTATAAACGCCAGGCGGCATGCTTTGTTTCGAGTTCGGAAAATTTTCGGATGAATAGTGTCGTCAAATTTTCTATAAAAGAACTTGTTTTCTTCATTTTTGCCAAACCAAATTCAGCTAGGGTTAGGGCTAGCCGTCACTTCAATTTCAATGGCCGAAAATAGATCCTCTTCTTCCACGATTTCTGGCCGATCCATTGACAATCAACAAAAACCTCCAACACGAAAATTGTAGAGCGTCGTGAGTACTAGCTATCCAACGGTGGAGATTGTTTAAAGCGTAGCCGATCGATGGAAAATCAGCCACAAACATCCAAAGTTCGAGCATGAAATACGAGACAACGGCGAGACTATAGGGTTTCAGACCTTCGACGATGGATGCGTGGGAGTGCGGCGGTTCACGTAGAGGCATTCGATCGTGCTCTGGTCGAGTCGTGGAAGGTGCGACATCAAAATTTCAAGCGACGGATGGGCTCGTGAACGCGGTTGAAGCCTGGAGAAGATGATGAACGTGCGACCTGGATTCAAGGGATTAAAACATACGGCCAGATTTAAAAAGGTTTTAAAAATAAAATAAAAGTTGAAATTGATTATATATATTAAATTGTACAATGTTTAAAATGTCATATCTTTGTCGTACGAGGCCTGTTTTGCATGAAACAAATTGCATTGGAACTGTATTGACGAGCACTACATTATGGAGCTAGATTGGAATTTATTTGAGATAGTGAAATTTTTGGTTGAAATTAAACGCTTGGTTTAATTTTAATCGGAATAGATCGCTAACGCGACGACTACATGCAATGTGAGTACAACTCACTCTTTCTGACTCACTGATATTTTATATAAGTGAGAATAAATATTATTTATGATGATTGATGATTGTTTGGATGATATATGATATATTGATTGGTATTGGGATATATACCTGCCTAGTGGAGCAGATGACCCTATACGTTCTCGTGTATGAGCGGATGACCCTTTGTACGCACGTCTGCCTTGAAGCGGACATTGTACACAATTCTAATATGTATATTTGTTGCATATGACAGGTTGGAGGGATGCAACTGGATTCCTCAACAGTATTGATTAATTTACAGATATTGTTATATATTCAATTATCACATGATATATGATGTTTTGGATGCCGTGATTGATGTATTTAGTGCTGTTGCAGCATTGGGCCTATTTCGATAATTTAAAAATGTTGAAGTGATGATTTCCAAATTTAAAAGGATTTAAAAGTGATTTTGAAAATATACGTTTTATTGAATTTTGAATTGTTGAGTAAATGAATTTATTTTGAATAAATAAATATTATAGTTTTTATGTTATAAAAATTATGATATTTGAGAAATATAGTTGAAATGTGATTTTTGGAAATATGAAGTTGATTATTTTATAAAATAGTTTAAATGGTGATTTTTGAATTTATTGTAAAAGGTTGATATATAAGATTTATAAAAGCGATATTTTTATAAATCAAAATGAGGAAATTATAAAGGAGTTTTTATAAGTGTTAAAATAAAATTATAAATGGAGTTTATAAGTGAATAAGATTTATAATTGTGAAGTTATAAATAAATGATTTTGTAAAATAAATGATTTATAAGTAATTAATTTATAAATTGGATTTTTGAATGCAAATGAGATATTAATATAATATGTTAATTAAAGGATTTTATAAGTCAAAGTTTTTATAAAATATAAATGGAATTTATAAACATTGTTTTATAATTTCGAAATTAATTGAATTGGATAAGTTAAATATATAAAGGTTATTAAAGGAGATATATCCACGATTTTGGACGGTGGATAATCCTTTAATGATATATAGAAGCAATGATTTGGTAAAAGAACCATATCCATGATTTTGGACAGTGGATAATTCTTTAAATAAATGTGTGAAAACGTTGGATTTGGTAAACGATTTATATTCACGATTTTGGACAGTGAATAATATACTAAATAATTGTTTTGGAAAGTGATATTTTAAATGGAGTAAAACGGTTTTAAAGATGTTTTAAAATGTGTTAAAGATCGAAACCATAGATTTCAACATTCATTGTTGAAATAGACGTTTTCGAGAAGTAAAGGAAATGATGGACTATAACACTGTTGTTATAGTAAATGATTTTCGAAAGGAAATGTTTTTGTATAGTATTGGGATTTATATATCTATCTTATTTTCGAATCCCTACATTATTGATTTTGGGTTGTCGTAACGATGTTTTACGCAACATTTGTTTTGACCCAAATAAATGTGTTTAAGATAATTTTTTCCTTAAAGGATAAAATATATACTTAATCCTGATTTAGGTACATGCAATATTTTCTAAGTGTTGAAAATAATGAGATTTGTGAATATGCTTATATTTTTTAAATAAGTATATGGAAATGTTTTCCAATATTGAAAAGTGGAAATGGTTTGAGATTATATCTTTTTGAAGATAATTTGAAGTGAATATTTGGCAAATGGTTTAATTAACAAAAGATTAATTAAAAGGGCCCAGTGATTGTTATGGTGCTGAATATTTGTTTGTTTGTTTTGATAGTTAAATAACCGACTATCAAACTTGGCCAAATTTTAGTTCCTCGACTTGATGTGGGAACTATTTAGTCGTACACTTAGTACATAGCCTTCTGTGTAGGCTTGATTATCATTTGTGTTGAGGATGTTGATTCGTGTAGTGCGGAATATTACTCCAATCTATCGAGCTTCCTTCTTGGCTCGAAGGATAGCAAGTTGAAAGTTGGAGACGTGATAAGTCTATGAGACTTAGTTTCTGTGTGAAGTTGAGAAACACTTTTGCGTTGTTGGTGCAAAGAGACCGGGATCAGATTTATCCGAAAACCACTTCGGACCAACATATATGCGACGATTGTGCAGGTTGCTTTGTGATGATATTGATATTCCGGATTTTCATAGTGGGGGACTGCTTGTTGATCGTTTGTGGTTAAAATCCTAATATACATCCAATAGCAGTGGTCTCTTCATTATGAAATATCCAGTGCGAGGACTATTCACTACTAATCCTAGGGATTTCCCGACAGGATGTGGTAGGAAAGTACCTTTGGTTTGTCCTGTTCCTGGACAACTTGTATGGATGTTTGTATGACATTGCATTTCTATAGATTACGTACATTGGTTTTTACAAACGTATATCAGTGGTGGCGGAGAAGGCAACTTCTCTTTGCTTAACACCCTCCTTGAGACGTATGAGCTTAAGTGTTGTATTTTTGTGGAAGGCAATTAGCAGTCAATGAAAATGACCGTGTGGCATTCTAAGTGACGTGATTGTGATTTGTGAAAGGTAATCGTTACCTCTAGCCTCATCAATCAGAAATGACCAAAATAGAGTTAGATGCAGCAAGACTAAGTGGGTCATTCCTAAGTAGGATATGATCATCCTCTTCTAGATATATCTTACAGGCTATGACGTCGTGTATCTGATTATGTGGTTTGTATGCTAGAGGGCCCTCGGTAAAGGTCGGTAACGAACGGAGGATGACATATTCAGTACCATCTAGTTATAGAGGTGGGTCAGTCTTGTGTTGCTAGAGAAACTTTGTGATGGTTTCTCGGTACATTCTTCTAGAGATGTACCGCCGGAAGGTAGTCCCTTCACCTGGTCATTTGTATGGAAATCCAAGCTCCACTACATACCTGCCATTTTGTTTGTAGAGCCTAGTATGCTGGAATTTAATAATGGTAACAATTTTGGCTATTTTGAATATTATTTGTGCAATAAACACTATTATAATATAAGAGGATTTGATATGAAATGTTTTAGTTATCGTAAGGTAAAAACATGTCCGTGTTTATGTGTGGACTTGTCTTACGAGATACTTTTGTTTTGAGAAAGGAAAAGTTTTGGCAATTTAATAAATTCAGTTGAATGTGTTTCTCACGCTGGTTTACCAGACTGACCCGGGCGTTCTTCCATTTCAATGCTCGGGTCAGATCGAGTATATTTACATGTTTAGATTTGGTGCTTTTGGAGCTTTAGCAGGAGAGCTAGAGATCTTCATTTTCGTATACACATACTTGTTTTGATTATCCGTTGTGCTTTGTTAGTTGTTTTTATTATTGGCATTTGTAAGGACAGGTTACTATAACTATTCAGGCTGATAGCCATTGTTTGATTGTTGAACTCTGATTAATGTGTGTGTATATACAGTTTCGGTTTTGTAAAGATCATCGATATGATATTATATATTTTTCGCTGCGATGTGAGATTCTGTATTGTTCTGTTAGGTTCTATCTTCTCTCTTTCTTCTCTTTTCTTCTTCTCTCTTCTTTTCTTTCTCTTGACTTTCCGTCAGTCTGTGCTTTTTAGGTCGGGCATGTGTGGATTATTGTCGATTCAAAGGATACAGATTTGCAGGTCGTCACAGTAGGCGTCCATCAAATCACATCATTTCGTATCTGCAGGCCCACCCTCGGCCGCGAGGGCATGCTAGGGGGAAATGTTGCTCAAAATTTTCGCAAAAGTTTAGTAGGGTATGACGACCACCCGTAGGGAGATAGACAGATTAGCCAAGCTAATCCGAGCTTCTTTGGGAACTGAGTGACCTAATGGCTGGCTGATCTATATGCCCGGGTTCCTCTAATATAAGGACATAAAACCAGCCGAAGTGGCTTTGAGGAGATCGAACAGTTAGGCCGATAGAGAAAAGCACACTTATTAAAGTTCTACCTCCTTGGAAAAGTGCTAATTAAACCGTTATACCACTAACTGCTCCCATCCAACATGGAAAGAAGCAACAAACTCTGAGTTATGCTGCTTGACACCCTACAAAAGATGCTACCGGAGTATGGAAAGACGGTTGGCCACCATATATGCATGTATCGATACCAACGCTCCAATTGGCAAACATCTCACTGTCTGAACCATTCCACGGTCCGATTTACAATACGGATCGTGAATATCCTGATGCAATCTCAACCGTAGATCAAAGGAGGCTTGCTCATGTAAGTACCCTAAGAATTTCACCAGGCTAGTGGTCAGATTCAGAAAAATTAGAAGGACAATACTTCCTACCATACTCTTATCATCTTCAAGCATTCTCTGTCATCTCCATTGTAATAAAACAAACAAACACACACACACACACACACACACACATATATAGTGCGAATAATATATATAATGGACGTACGCATTCCTTTTAGCCGAACCACTCTGAAATCTATGTCTCTTTATTACTAGCATTCTATCATCAATTCATGATCACATATTGCAAAGCAAGCAACATCGTTAAAACCCCCACTCTCTTACGATCTAAGAGATTGATTAGTCATTCTGTCTTATTAACGAAATTTTTAGTCAATAATATGAAACAATGTTCTGACTATGCAAGATGTTATGTGAATCCACACTCATATTAAACAGTGTAAGAGTTGGAAATCCATATTAATTACTCTTCAAATGAGTGTAGTTTTTATGTTTCTTCGCTCACTCCAAGCTCGATTTTCATGTTTCCTCACTTACTTCGACCTGGGTTTTTCATGTTCTCTCACTTGCTTCGACTTCTTACCTCGTTTTCTTATATAAATAAACTTTTATATTAAGCGTGGTCGGTAATTTTTACTCTTATTATTTGTTGATTTTTTTTTGATGTCCCATGACTTGCTAATGCTATTGTAGTGAGGTAATTTTTTTCAAATGATTTTTTTAACTTACTAGGCTAATGAAAAGTAGTTGGGGTGTTAATATTATCACTTTTAAAATTTAATTGATATTCCTTTTAGTGATCTTCTTTTTTAGCTGATCAACACTTTTGGTGAAAACCTAGTCAAAACTAAGGATGGTGATACAAACCCACAACAATATTTATACTAATAAAAGATTATTCCACTATAAATAAACTCCAATGGATTATCCATTTGTTCAACTGTATTCTCTTCTTCTCTAATCTCCCATTACACTTTGATTTACTAAAATTTTCATGAAAATAATTTTGGAAGTTGGAAATTGGTTTCTGGAAGTGGTTAATGATGCTACAACTTGTACAATCTGGGTGCAAATATCAAATGTATTATTCCTACTACTATTTTAAGTTTTCACCATCCCCTTACATATAATAATTAAACCATTAAAAAAAGATTATGCTTCAAAAAATTCTTTATTTGAATTAAAGAGCGTGTGTCTGTACGTTTATGTATATATTTGTCTTGATAATAACAATATAAACAGTTTTGATGTTATTTAATTTCACAAATTATATTGCTAGAAAACAAAATGCTAAATGTGTCGGAACTAATGTAAGTTTCAATTTTTTTTAATAAATAGATAAGTCTTAGAGAAACCTCTTGTGGGTAGGCTAGGTAGAAATTTCTTGTAAGAAATACCAGCTCCTATCAGTTCGTAATGTTCCTCAAATACAATTCAGTCCTTTGACGGATTATTTTTTGTAATAAACTAAGTTATGTGTGCAAATATTTGCTAAAGAAAAAAAGATCTAGCTAATTGATCTTGTCAATCAATTAGGTTATACGTGGAAAGAATAAAAAGAAAATTACAAGAGGATAATTTATGTTAGAAGGATACTAATAATAATTTAGTCAATCAATTAATTGGTTGGTGGATGTATAAATAAGAAACGAAGTTCATCTATGAATTAATTGATTTTATAATATGAAGAAGAAAAGATTGCTGATGGAGATTCATTGAAGTAAGAAAAATTGTGGAAACTAAGATCACCATTATCCATTTACATAGAAATCGAATCATGAATATTTAAAAGGTTTCAAGACAACTGGAAAATTAATTTACTTAATCTCCAAGTAATTCTTTCATTCTGAAGTCTATTTAAATGAAGGTATTCGTTTTCATAGTGTGTTTTACAGAGCATCTAGCATTATCCTCAGTAAACTCTAATTTCTGCAGCCAAATCAAATTAGGGTTTTGAGCGCAAACAAGTCTTTGGAGAAATTGATTATTTAATTTGTAATTATAGGCAACTCTTTCCACCTTGCTACATATAATTTTGTAATCTCTCTCTTGAATTCTCACTTGTATTCTCTTTCTTCAATAAAATAAAGAATAATTATTGGATCCGTGGATGTAGGTAATATAGTCGAACTACGTTAAATTTTTGTGTTCTCCACTTTTCTATTTTTCTTTATTTGGTGATTGTTGTTCATTGAATTGATGGTTGATAATCAACCAACAACGTAGATCTATTTTTTTGCACAAAGGCCTAACTATTCCACAATGGTTTAACAATTAGTGAAAATTAACTAAAATTTTGCACAATAGATTAGTATCAAAGTTAGTTGTCTTGTTCTAGATTAGTTATCAATGACTAATTCTTTTAGCAGTGGTATGAAAAATTATGGCATCACCAAATTTACTAGAAGTTTTTTGGGACATGGATTGTGAAGACTAATGATGGTATTTTTTAGCAACAGCTTGTTTCATTTAGTGGAGGAGATAAAATTCACAAGCACCTTGGAGGTAGAAAAGATATGCATATGTCCTACTTCATGGGTCCTAGAAGGGGTGTTTGTTATGATTGTAAGAAGAAGGGGCATTTCGTATGGGATTGTCGAGCTCTTAGAAAGAAGAGAGAGAAGAAGGAGAAAAATTCAGTTTCGATAACAGTTGAATCAGATGTAGATAGAACCGGTAGTGATACATCATTATTTTCAGTCAGTAATTCACCTTTAGAGAGTACAAGTTAGACGTTTTATTTTGGCGCCTCTTATCATATGATGCCGGATAGGACTTGTTTTGTTAGTTACAAAAAGATTGATGGCGAAGTAGTTCATATGGCGAATGACACATCTTGTCATGTTATGGGCATCAGAAGTGTGAGGTTTAGGATGCATGATGGTGTTATTAGGACTATCATGGATGTTAGACATGTTCTGATGCTGCGTAGAAGTTTGTTATCAGTTGGAGCTTTGAATAGACTTGGTAATAATAGATGAAGAGAAATTGAGAGTGGAAAAGGGTTCTATAGTCGTGATGAAAAGGGCGCGAGTTGATGATATTTATGTGCTTCATGGAGAGACAATCTTAGAAGATTCAATAATTTTTACTGATTAGAGTGTTTTAGATTCTACTCAGTTATGGCATCTTCATCTAGGTCATGTTGATGAGGAGAGTCTTAAAGTACTATAGAAGCAAGGGTTGGTTGATGATGATTCTCAGTTAAATCCATGCCCTTGTCAAGATTGTTCTTTTGGAAAGAAGAAGCATGTCACATTTGATATTGGAAGACCTAGAGCTATAGAGTTCCTAGAGTTTGTTCATTTTTATGTGTGGGGACCCAACCCAATTGCATCTTTAGATGGATCCTGTTACTTCATGTTATTTGTGGATGATTTACCACGTAAGGTATGGGTCTATTTCTTAAAGGCTAAAGACAAAATACTTGCCATGTTTTGTCAGTGGAAGACCTTGGTAGAAAAGTAGTTGAGGAAGCGTTTGAAGGTTCTCAAAGTTGGAAATAGCTGTGAATTTATGTCATAAGAATCCACAAACTATTGTGGGTCCGAGCATGTTGTTAGAGATTTTTCTAATTCTGTTGGTTCACATTGTAATGCAGTGACAGAGAGAATGTGTCGGATATTACGAGAGAGAGCTATGAGCCTGTGAGAATTTCATTCCTTAAAGTGTTTGATTGTTCAGCTTACTTAGATTATGAAAGACATAATAAGTTGAAATTTAGGAGAAGTAAGCATATTTTGTGTAACAACTCATAAATTTTGCAAATATTTTTAATTCAATTTATTTGAAGATTTTGATTTTTAAATCATTTAAATTTGGAATTTTGTTTATAAAGTATTTTCCAAATACAATAAAAAAACAATTTCTGAAAATTTTATTTTTTGTCAACTGTGGTCAAACTTTAACTTTCAGTTGAAAATTTTAAATTTTACTTTTTTAATCTCTAATCTTTTTTTTTGAAACTATATTTGATTCTAATATTCGTGCTGCTTTTCGTTTCGTATAATTCTGTTTTATACTTTTTAAATTTGATAAATTTCAGCGTTTTACACGCGATTATTTTCAGCATTTTTGTGTTTATTTTCTGTTCTATATTTTTCAACTTCATTTCTATTTTCTATTTTATTTTCTATTTTCTATTTTGTTGGGACTTTTTATGTGATTTTATTTGATTTTTATTTGATTTTTGGATTGGAAATTCTAAGAGACTTAAGTTTCTTTTCTTGCAAATGAAGTAAACCCTTTCCTTTCCTAGTAGTTCAAAGCAATTACTTCTTGTCGTTCAAAACTTCTCAATTACCTCCTTAATTCACATACAAAATATTCTCAAAACATTTCCTTCCTCATTTGCCTCTTCTGATTAAAATAATATTTAAAGTAAGTTTTTCTTCTCATGGCTTCATCTTCTCATTTCTTTTTCTCTTTTTATTTGTTTTTCTATTTGCAATCACGACCACCACCTCCCACAGCCGACCGCATCCCCTCCATCCACCGCCTATGCTCGGTCTCCACTACCTCATCATCTCCACCACCTATGCCATGAAACCTTAGATCCAGAAACCCATCACCAAGAGTTGCTTGAAACCCTAGCCGAGCCTCTACATCACCAAACCCCTCTTTGCTTGCCTCGGCTGTTAGTCCTTGAGATGATGGTTTTGATGACAACAACCTTATAATAAGATTATAAAATATAAATACTAACATTATAGTTTAGATATATATGTATATGTAGGATTTAACCATGCGGGTACCAAGAATAAAGACTGTACAGTATAGAGATTCAAGATATCAAGATTGAAGACTCAAGAATATCAAGAGTTCAAGATTTCAATAATAAGTAATAATTAGGAATTTTGTTATAACTCCTAGGAAAGCATTGGCATCTTAAAATCCAATTTATTCGTGGAATGGAATCCACTTCGAGCCTGTTAAAGGGATGAACCCTAATTAGGATGGAACCTACAAAAAATCTAGTGGAACATTGTTTTGTATCCACTAACATTTCAAAATGTTTTTACAAAATTATTATTTTTTTCAAAATGATTTCAAAACCTTCCTTTCAAAAGAATCAAAAACATCTATCCTGGTTTTAATACTTTTAGCCTCAAAATAATCTTTATTTTCAAAATCAAATTATCCTTGGTTTTAAACTATCTTTTAATATTTTACTTATGTATTTTAACTATAGTTAAGTATATTTATAAAGTTTAAAATAGTTTTAATACAAGATAGAAGTTATTTTCAATGAAAAGCAAATTACTAAAAATACCTTAGGCATGTTGACACCCTTAAGTACCCCATGTCGACATGGTAGCAGTTTATTTCAAAATTTTGAATTTCAAAAGAAGTGTCTATTCGTCATATCCTTTCACGAATGGACATGCCTGTTGTTCTACTATAAATAGGGGTAGTTTTGAACGAATTTGTATTCGTATTTTCTTTGATTTCACTCCTCCTCTTCTTTCACATTTCTTTATACACATTTTTACCATTACTCTGCCGAAATCAACATTGAATTTAACTAGATCATATCTGGTTTGATTCTCTATCACTATCTCAACAAGATCTCAGTGCTATTCAAAGTTATAGACTTCTTTGTAATAAACTAAGCGAGAAAAGATGTCATTATAGCCTGTGAAATCAACCAAGTGAGAAAAGGTGCGATTGTAGCCTTGGAAACCAATTGGGTGAACTTGTTGCCCGTGAAATCAAGTATCTCTACCCAGAGGATTGTGAATCTGGAGTGGTGTACCTCGTGGCCTTGAAATCGAGGGTGTAATTGTACAATTGCTTTTGAAAGGAAATCCGTGCTTGTGTGCGGGACTGGATGTAGGGTAACTCCGAACCAATATAAAATCCGGTGTGTTCTTTCCTTTATTGCTTTTACTTTATTTCTACATCTGTATTTGTTTCTGTGATTATATCTGTGTCTGAATATTGCATACATTTGTGTTCAAATTAACAAAAACTCAAAAAGATTTAGTAATTCCTTAAACACTATTCACCCCTCCTCTAGTGTTAATCCTAGCCTTAGGTCCGTATTCCACATTTCTCACATTTGGTATCGGAGCGAGGTTTTCAAAGTTTTCATAATCTGAATTTTGAAAAAATTTAAGATGGCAATTTTTTTTCTCAAAATTATTAACACTATTTTCATATGAATATGTCACAAAATCATCATGATATTGTTGTTTAAGATTATATTTAGTTATTTTGAAAAGTCACTTGATTCTTTAAAAGGTTATGTTGTTTTGCAGGAGAAGAATTATGTCTAATGACTATTGGTTAAAAGATACCAGATAACCATTCAACAATCAAGAAGAACAAATGGATATATAATGACAATCAACAATGAAATGGGTACCAGATCAGTACAAAGCTTTTGATTGTCATATACAACTTGATATGATACTGTACTTCTCTCCATCAACTTCGCAACGTCACTGGTTTCGTGCAAATCCGTCAAGAAATGACCAAGTTATGGTCAAATGAAGTTTTGATGAACAAAGAGAGAAAGAAAGCAGAACTGTCAATGGTATTCTTCAAATTGCATCCAAAAATTTGAGTATTTTGTTCCCACTCCTTTTCCAGATGGTAGTTCTTGTTCTCACGGTCGTTTTGTTGAGGATCATCAAATTCCGATTAAAATTGAGTGAGATATGACAGTTTGAAGTTGGTTATCCAAAACTGAAATACTGTGTACGTGATTTTCTACATTTCTCTTACTGTTCGGCCTGTTGCACCATAGTACCATCCAAATTCGTCACCAAACTATTACTGGATCATAGCCCTTGCCTTCCTCTTCGATTTGCCGCTTGTTTCATCCAATTTCGTTAAGAAACGAATGAGATACGCCTTCTAGAAGTTTGATAGTATATAGAAAAATGGAAAGAAGAAGAAGAGGAATTTTTATGAAAAGTGGTGACTGTTGGGCCTATTTATAGTGGTTGAAGTGTCCATTCATTCAAAATTCAAATTCAAACTTTTGGCGCCAAATTGGTCAATCTACTAAATCATCTATATCTTTCTCATACGGTCTTCAAATTCAACAAATGAACATACTACGCTGATCAGAAAAACGAGCCCGTTGCAATAGAACGGATCTCGTCATTAAATTCTGAAAGATATAAATGTGTGGTTGACGACAATGGAAGAACAACAAAGTTAGAAAGATAGAGTGCAAAAATTGGTACGCTTTACTATTATTTCATCTTTATTGTTGCATTTAGGAATATATATTCATGCATTTAGTTAGGTATACAAATTTATCTCTTTTATAGGTTTTGATATTTAGGTTCATATATCGACACACCATAGTGTAAATTTCGATATGCCAGTATAATTTAAAAAAAAATGTGTTTTCTTTCAAATAAAATCTTACTCCTAATTTATTACAACTATATTAAGTAGAAAAGTATTTTTACATGCATGACGTCAAGTGTCTTTACACATGTTTTCTCATTATTTTTTTATGTTAATTAAATACTATAAAAAATTGGGTAAAAAAAATCAATTATTTACATATTAATATCTAGTCATAAAATTAGTGCAAAATCATGTTAAAAACAAGCCCGGAATTTTAGATAGCATTTCTAAAATGCTTCTTTTCTTTTGTAATGTTTTGTAATTACTGCAAATTTGTTTTTATAGCATTTTTGTGCTTTGAAATGCTGTAGAGTTTCAGAAAATTTATACAGCATTTGGTAAAATCTACAGTTTCAGTTTTATAAAGTTTTGAATATATTTTACTACAAAAACTTTTTATAACATTCTTTGAATGCTGTTTTTCTTTATGAAACTTTAAACTATGTAAAAATGATATTTAAATTAAGTATTTTTCTCTATTGTTTTTAAGTTAGTTTCTAACTTATATTAGAATATTTTAAAATTAATTTCATGTTTAAATGTTTTTTTTGATAATCAATTAATTTTTTTTAAAAGTAAGAGGCCTTAATATAACACATGTTTATTTTAGTTTTTCAATCTTTATTATTTTATTTAATATTTAATTATGATATTTTTTTAAATTTAAAAGATGTTTAAACATGTTTCTAAATATTTTAACCAATAATAATTTAATATATAGGTTTTAATTAATAAGTTAAGTATTTTATAAACAAGAAAGTGCGGATTCTTAAAAAAAACAATTAAGTTAAAAAAATATTTTTTAAAAGAATTAAATAAAGAGGGTATTAATTTTTATAAAAACTATATTTGATCATATATAGTTTAAGTTCATATTTCTTAGCATTTGATTTTGGTATTAAGTTTGATTACTACCTTTCACGAATATGTTATAGTTTTAATACTATTTATTACCTTTAAACTCTTGTCTTTACTACTCTTTTGGTATCATTCATTAGTTTCCTTAACCTAAGTCTAATAATTGGTGTGTATTACCCTTGTTTGGTTGAAGTGATTTATAATAAATAGTTTGACATATGTATACATACATATATATGCTTGTCAATTAGATATTTCTTATCACTCGTGTTTATCTTATAATCTGAATATCTTTTACCATAGTATATATCATCATATCATTGTGCATCCTATTTCATATCACATTTCATTACATATTACATCATAAATTACAATGCATGAAATATCATGATCATTTGCATCACAAGTTGCACTTCATTTTGCATATCATCTCATGTTACACTGCATATGTCATACATTTCATACTGCATTACAAACTACATATTGCATACATGTATACATAACGAGTATATTTTATTTAGGGAGAGTTTGTAGTATTGTCTTATAGTTTAGGATTATTAGTTTTTGATTTTTTTGGTATGTTTTGATTGACTTAATTGTCTTGTTTGACTTGATTGACTTGATTGACTTGTTTGACTTGATCGACTTGATTGACTTGATTGATTTGTTTGACCTTTGATTTGTTTGATTTTTTTTGACATGATTAGATTTGATGTGTGTGTTGATTGGATTGTCTGAGATATACTTATACATATTTATGTATTGAATAATTATAATATAATTATGTTAATGTCTTTCACATTCCATTTACTATACTTTGCTCTAGTATTAGTTTATGGGGGAGTGTTATAGTTTTGTGGTTTTAGGATGGTTTTTGTTGATGGCAAAGGGGAAAAATATAAAATAGGATAGTTAGGCATAGATTAAGGGGGAGTTATTAGTTTTAAGGGGAGTTATTAGGATAGAAGTAATATTTTATAAACAAAGATTCTCATTATCAAAAAGGAGGAGATTATTAGTCCTTGGGATGATGGTTTTGATGACAACAACCTTAGAATAAGATTATAAAATATAAATACTAACATTATAGTTTAGATATATATGTATATGCATGATTTAGCCATGCAGGTACCAAGAATGAAGAGTGTACGGTATAGAGATTCAAGATATCAAGATTGAAGACTCATGAGTATTAAGAATATCAAGAGTTCAAGATTTCAATAATAAGTAATTTAATTATGAATTTTGTTAAAACTTCTAGAAAAGCACTGGCATCTTAAAATCCAATTTATTCGTGGAATGAAATCTACTTCGAGCCTATTAAAGGGATGGAACCCTAAATAGGATGGAACCTACAAAAAATCTAGTGGAACATTGTTTTGTATCCACTAACTTTTATTCAAAATGTCTTTACAAAATTATATCTTATTTTCAAAATGATTTCAAAACCTTCCTTTTAAAAGAATCAAAAACATCTATCCTGGTTTTAATACTTTTAGGCTCAAAATAATCTTTATTTTCAAAATCAAATTATCCTTGGTTTTAAACTATCTTTTAATAATATATATATATATATATATATATATTATTCTCTATATTTATATATGTATTTTAATTATAGTTAAGTATATTTATAAAGTTTAAAATAGTTTTAATACAAGGAAGAAGTTATTTTCAAAGAGAAGCAAATTACCAAAAATACCTTAGGCATGTCGACACCCTCAAGTACCCCATGTCGACATGGTAGCAGTTTATTTCAAAATTTTAAATTTCAAAAGAAGTGTCTATTCGTCATATCCTTTCACGAATGAACATGGCTATTGTTCTACTATAAATAGGGGTAGTTTTGAACGAATTTGTATTCATATTTTCTCTGATTTCACTCCTCTTCTTCTTCCACATTTCTTTACACACATTTTTACCATTACTCTACCGAAATTAACATTGAATCTAACTAGATCATCTCTGGTTTGATTCTCTATCACTGTCTCAACAAGATCTCAGTGCTATTCAGAGTTATAGGCTTCTTTGTAATAAACTAAGCGAGAAAAGGTGTGATTGTAGCCTGTGAAATCAATCAAGTGAGAAAATGTGTGATTGTAGCCTTGGAAATCAATTGGGCGAATTTTTTTGTCCGTGAAATCAAGTATCTCTACCCAGAGGATTGTGAATCTAGAGTGGTGTAACTCGTGGCCTTGAAATCGAGGGTGTAATTGTACAATTGCTTTTGAGAGGAAATTCGTACTTGTGTGTGGGACTGGATGTAGGGTAACTCCGAACCAGTATAAAATCCGATGTGTTCTTTCCTTTATTGCTTTTACTTTATTTCTGCATATGTGTTTGTTTCTGTGATCATATCTGTGTCTGAATATTGCATACATTTGTGTTCAAATTAACAAAAACTCAAAAATATTTAGTAATTCCTTAAAACACTATTCACCCCCTCTAGTGTTAATCCTAGCCTTAAGATCCGTATTCCACATTTCTCACATCGGCCACACCCATTCCTTTGGCACCTTGCCTTGCTATGACCAATACCACCCATAACCGTGCCTTCTTGATGTGACCAGATCAGACCCAAGCCATGTAACCAAAGGGCCGAGCCCAAAGCACCATCATGCCTTGACCTTTAGCCTTCCTAATGCTTGTACCCTACCATCACTCCATATTCTACACCATAGCCGTGTCTTTGCTTGCCTTGGCCGAGCCTTGGTGCTCTAAAAACAATCACGAGCCATGTGATGATGGTCTAGCCATGTATGAAGGTGGCCGAGCCCACATGAGTGGTTAAACCAATCTTTATTTCATTTGATTCATGTATTGTACATTGTTTGATTTAAAATCTTCTGTTGAATTTTATGTTTATGTATGTTGTATTTTATTTATTTGCAAGATCTGAATCTTGGCTCTCCATCCACTCAAAGCTAAGTCATGCTTTGTCGTGCTTTCCGAAGTTATTCGTGTGTCTTGAATTGTTAACTCCAACTTTAGAAGGTGAGTTTATCACTCTCGACATTTGTACTTATATAATTGTGAAACAATGGCATGTGAATTGTAGTTGATGAAATGATAGTAATTTATATATGCGTGTGATATGATATTTCATGATGTTATGACCTGATGCTATTCCTGTTACATCACTTGATATGATATGCCATATTATACTGTTTATTTTATTTAATTTTTCTCACACTGCAAGTTCCCTGTTGAATAGAATCACTATGGGTTAAAATGATACATACCTGAATGGACATTAGAATAAGGAAAAAAATCATTATGAGCTGAAATGATAGGCTCAAACGATTTTTATTTTATTTTATTTGACTTGGGATTGTAAGTTTGAAATGATAGAACCCGGATTTTTATTTTAAATTACGGATTGAAATAATACATATCCGTATCACTTGACCTAGGTTAGAAAAATTTATACAGACCCGTGGTTAATTTTAAATATTTCCTGAAAATTATTAAGTATTTTTGAAATTTAAGATATGAAATTTTAACTTAAATTGGATTTAAATGATTTAAATAAATGTTATAGTTTTTTTCTATAAGTTAAAAATGTATAAGTAAATAAATGGATTAAAAATGTAATTTAAAATATGACTTAACTGGATAATTGGAAATTTAGTTTTCAAATGGAAATTCTAAGCTTAACTTAGCAATAAAAATATTTTATTTATGAAATGGGTATTTAAAATAAAATATTAAGTTATTTGTTAAGTTAAAAAGTTAAGAAATAATGTACACTTGACTTAATAAATGAATTATGGTTAATTTGGATATTTTATTTATAAAATTTTATTTTATTTAATAATCAGTTAAATGATATCCAAACGAATTTTTCTAAAGCATGAGATATGTTTTTATAAGTTAAAAATGGCTAAAATTGAGATTTTAATGTTTCTGAAATGTTATAATAAACCTGGAATTTGTATTGGAAGCATTTCCAAAATGTTGAGGTTTAAAGGTAACATTTGCTAAGTGCTATCATTTCTGAAATATAACTATGTTCTGAAATACTAAAATATCTACTATAGCACTTTATAAATGCTGCTGTTTCTGAACTGTTTTTGAAATACTAATTCTATCTATTGTAGCATTTTATAAGTGCTGATGTTTCTAAAATTGAACTATTTTTGAAATACTAATTTATCTACTGTAGAACTTTATAAGTGCCGCTGTTTCTGAAATTGAACTGTTTAATATATCTACTGTAACATTTTATAAGTGCTGCTGTTGCGAAATTGAACTGTTTTAAAATACTAATATATCTATTGTGACATTTTCTAAGTGCTGCTGTTTCTGAAATTGAACTGTTTACTAAGATATCTACGGTAACACTTTATAAGTGCCGCTGTTTCTGAAAATTATAATGTTTTGAAATTGTTGTAATTGAACGAATGAACTTAGAAAATGCTACAATTCTGGAAATTGAATATTTGATTTCACAGGATAACGACTTCATATTTAAATGGTTTAAATGAATTATTTTGATTTGGAATATAAACCATTTTTGAAATTTATAACCATGGGTTATAATAACGGTTGGTTGTTAAAGAGACCGGGATCGGATATGGGCATACTCTCTGTCGATACCGAAAACCATTTTAACAACCGTGTACGCGGTGGAGATTTCAAAATGAAGTAGGATGGTGGCGATGTTCTATTAAGGTACATACGTGGACCCGACTCCCATGAGTTGGCATAAGGTGGCAAAAACAGGCGCAATCGACGGGCTAATGAAGTCGCTTCTCTTATCGGACACACTTCTTCGTATGCCATTCTATTACTTTGTGATTGATTGGTGCGCACTTTTGATTTTTGGGAGTGTGGCTCGAGGTGGATGGTAGTGGCTGTTACGCGTTACCACCGGTCCGAAAGTGCAACTGGTATATCTACCCTAGCATTGCCTAGTTGTGCTGTGTCACCTACCCTAGCGTGCCTTGTACGAGTTTTGATTTGTGTCGTACCTATAAAGTATTTATGATAGCATTCGATCTGGAGGTATGACGGTACTGTATAGACTAATGGCACTATAAAATGTGTTAAAGGGGATATTGGGTAACTCATTAACGCTATTTTTAAGTATATTATACTTTACTTTAGACATTATTATAATAACGCATATTACTACACAGTAAATAATTTAATGGATCCTTAGAGGATGGACGGTCCTAAGTATCCTTTAAGCTACTTGTGCATTTATATTACATTTCACTTAAGTTGATTTACATTGTATAAATATCCATGTCCTGACTCGAGTGTTTTGTGTTTTGCTTTACGCTCTGGTCAACCTGAGTATCAGCTTTGAATTTCACCTTCTGGAGCTAGGATTTGCTGAAGACTATCTATCTGGTTGTTATCTATTTTCATTCAGCATTTTCTATTCAGCTTATGTACTAGTGAACATTTATGTATTGGGATTTCTGTTGTACTTACTTTTTAGACTCTGGATTTTGTACTTGTTGTGGCTCTATGTTGTAGTAGCTTCATGAACTACTATTGTTATTTTATTTCCGCTGCGAGTTATTCTGATTTATCTGTGTCTGTGATTTTATGATTAGTTTTATTTGCTCCAAATTATATTACAATCTATTGTTTTGAATTATTCAAGTTCGACGGGTGTGGTTTATTATCGATTTGAATGATCCAAAATAGTGGGTTGTTACATTTTGTTATGCTATAGAGAAGGGGTGAAAAGATATAGGTTGTGGTGTAAAACAACTAGAAGAATTGTGACTAATAGGCATGTGATATTTGATGAGAGGTCATTGTTGAAGGTGGAGCCTCTAAAGTTATGACATTAGGAGGATGGAAAATTCCCAAACATGTTTGGAATCATCAGATTGTTTCCATATTCGAAGAGGTATTGGTATTTATGATGATATCATAGTCGATATGAAGATTTTAGAGGTTCTGACTCTAGGTAGAGTCAGTTGCAAGCAAGGTCTTTAGGTACTGTTGGCCTTATTTGTAAGCATAATTGTGATGATGATTCTTCATCTTATGCTTTGAATGATGTGGAGTTTATTAGATAGTCTATTGGCATTGTATTAGGAAAGTCTAGCAGAATTCTTGTAAAGGAGACTGGAGTAGATAATATTTAATATGTCCTCACTCAATATTGAATAGAGGAGGTGAAGCACTTTATTAAATCTCCGTTGATCTCTTGAAGTTTAGTATCTACAAGTTTGTCTCCTGCATCAGATATCTTACAATTGTTTTGTATTTTCTCGTATGCATGTTGTTCGTTGATGTGCACATTATCTTTCTTATGCTTGGAAAGATTTGAAAGTTGTGTTTGAGCAGCAATGCCCAAACTTGTTCATCTTGAGTTTGGCGACATGTGGCATAAACCCAATGATTTATTGAGATATGGTAACGAAGAGAGATTATTATAGTTGAGTCAAGATGGAGTGTTAAATTTGGATGATTCAAATTTTTGCCAATGAAGAAAAGAATTTAGCTAATTGATCTTATCAATCAATTGAGTTCTATGTGGAAAGAATAAACGAAAAATTATAAGACGATAGTATATGTTGGAAGTATACTAATTATTTAGTCAATTAATTAATTAGTCAGTAGATGTTTAAATGGGTAAAGAAGTCCATTTGTGAATTTATTGATTTTGTAATATGAAGAAAGAAAAGATTGCTGATGGAGATTGATTCAAAATTATGAAAACCAAGACCAACATTATCCATTTGCATATAAAACAAATCATGGATATTTGGAAAGGTTTCAAGACAATTGAGCAATTAATTTACTTAATTTCCAAGTAATTCCTTCATTTTGGAGTTTATTTAAATGAAGGCATTCATCTTCATAGCGTGTGTAAGAGAGCATTCACTATTATCCTCTTCTTCAGTAAACCTAAAGTTCTGCAGCCAAATCAAATTAGGGGTGCAAACAAGTTTTTGGAGAAATTGATTATTCAATTTGTAATTATAGGTTAATCTTTCCATTTTTCTACCTATAATTTTGTATTCTCTATCTTGTATTATCTCTTGTACTCCCTTTCTTCAATAAAATAAAAAATACTTGTTGGGTCCGTAGACGTAGGCAATTTGGCTGAACCACGTTAAATCTTTGTGTTCTCCACTCTTCTATTTTTCTTTGTTTACTGATTATTATTCATTGAATTAGCGGTTGATAATTAATCGACAAGCTAGATCTATTTTATTTCTTCCACCATAAGCCTAGCTATTCCACAACAGCTGAGCATTAGTGCAAATTAATTAAAATATTGCACAACAGTGTGTGTGCGCGAGCGCGCGCACAAACAAATACACAAATATACTATTTCTGATGATAATAAACTATTTCAATACTCAGTGAGGAAGCGCTTTCTATCAAGTAGATGATGAAATGCTTTCTCTTTTTGTTCTTGGCGATCTTGATGATAGTAATAAGTCCATGTTGGCCAATGACACTTGGGATATGAAGTATTTTTATGGTACTTATTCGGTGGATTTTGTTCCTAATTCAGTTCCTCTTTTTTTAAGCTACTTTCATGTCATTGGCCCCGCCTCCTTTGAGGATGGAAATGGAGCTTCCTCTGGGGGGGACTAGTGCGGTTTGGACTAGTTGTATAGATATTTTGCTTATCTCTTAGGCTTGTATTTTGTTTAGTTGTTTCAGCAACGACCCATTTTAAAGTTAGTTATTTTTACAAATAAACCATTTCAATGTTGATAAACTTAAAGGTATGCCCTAGAGGCAATTCTATAGTTTATTGTAAATTAATTAACTCTGTAATCAATTCTCTTACGTAATAAAGGTGTTTTTCTTTCTATCATATATATTTTTATAATGTGTATGAATAATTAAATGAGTAATTAAAACATTTTAATAGAAAATCCATAAATGGTGTGTATGTGATAGTAATTACAAATGGTTGTATCATGAGTACTGTATCATAATATAATAAAATACATCATTTTAAATGTTCCCAGTCAAGATACATTGAGACTAGATATTGATGTGTCTATTGAGACAAGACTGCTTAGCGTTCTCCAAATGTTGGGTAATGCTACTCTTGATTGTTGGGGGCACCTAGAGGTTACCGACAGTCAATGGATAACTATAAAACGATTCACTCGTTATTTTTCTGTTGGTTAATATAACCGAGATCAAACAGAAAATATCGATATGACTAATTAACACAATTGTTTCTACTTGAGAATATTGTTAATCTTCAATATGAAAGCGCTGGTTTGATTATAGTCAAATCATGGCACAACGTCCATCGAGTGACCATAGTTGGCTCGAGTGGAAGTATTAGGAGTGAGGCATCATTCACGAGAGGATTCGTCTTCTCAGTTATATGAGGTTAATATCATGGTCAACTCAAGTCAACCCTAAGTCAAAATCTCTGGCTAGAGTAGTATGTTTAATAATAATTGTTATTTTTGAATTAATGACTTTTTGTTTGGACTTTATAGTAGAATATGGACAATGTTGGATTTTTAACCATTACCAAATTCATTAAGTCCAAAGTGATATAGTTTTGATAAGAGAATTGGTGTAAATAATGTCACAATCGAGGAACACTTAATTAAAGTAAAATTAGATTTTACCAAAACAAAGTAAGTGATAAATTTGGCTAAAATGTCACACGACCTGCTAAAGTGACACGTGAATGTTAACATTCGAATAGTTTGATGTTAATCGCTGACCAAATTTACACCCGATGAGTCACACTACCGAAATAAAGACTTCTCTTTAGACCAACAATACAACCCATATATAATTGTTACAGATTAATTAAATTAATTAATATTTATGAAATATTGATGGTAAAATTTCGAATATGATTTGAGAAATAAATATTATTATATATATTTATAATAGTTATAAATATATCGATATAAGATATCGACAAGTAATTAAATTTGATTTAAGTAGTAATATTTATTTGGACCTAAATGGGTTATCAGTCCATGATATTATGGTGATATTTCAGCAGCAATAGGGATATATGAGGCGGCTAAAAATGAGCTAGGGGTATTTTAATTGGATGGCTCGATTTAGGGAAAATGGGTAGAGACATGGTCTACCTTTCTCTATTCCTAGCACTATAAAAGGACTCCTAACCCTAATGCGAAAAAATAATACTTTTTTTTGCTACCATTTCCCATCGTTGATGGTTGAATTATCTACATAGGAGCTCCAACAAATTCATCACAAATCAATTTCAAAGGAACAAATATCGGATAGTCAACGATCTACGATTAAAGGATTAGTAGTCTGCCAAGTCGAAAAGAGTTTGGAGGAGGGAGATTCATCGTTACAAGGTAAAATTCAATGCATTGGTGTCGGTATGTGTTTACTATATCATATGACTTATGATTACTGTATAATATTCTAATGTTTGTTTGCATATCATTATTATACTGTTATATTCTTATAAGTATCAATATTGTCACATATTAGATTGGTTATATGTATGCATATTATTTAAAAACCATTTTTTTACAAATCTGATGTATACACAACCAAATAATTCTTTTAACTATTATTCTTTATTAATATATGTATATATATATATATATATATTAGTGTGTCATATAACATAAATTAATTGACTTATATTTAATTGTGTCATTGTATCATGTTAATAATTGATCCTATATTTTATATATTCATATTTACACTAACTATAATTTTTGGTAATAGAAAAGTATTTTTTAATAATTATTTACTATCATTCAATATTACTTACATCAAAATACAAGTTGAATAATTCATAAAAATAATATATGTTTCAAAAATTATATTTTAAATTTTATAAAATTATTTCATCTCTATATAAATTCTTAGTGAAAATTCTAGAATTTAAAAATTAAAATTTTAAAAGATCATTTATATATGCGGCTGATAAGAAATAATTAACAAAAAATTATTTTTGACTCAAAAAATTATAAATTTTTTTCTTGAACTTCAAATATTATGTTTGAATTTATGAAAATTTAAAATTTATGAAATATATATAAGAATATTTTTAACATTATTTTAATGCTTTTTGGATAATTAATATATTTATAAATAATATAGTAATATAAAATTATAGTTCATATTTCATGTGTTATGCACTCGATCTGTAATGCAATAAAAAAATTAAAAAAATATTTATTTTTATTTAGTTTTTCATAATTGATATAATTATATATATATATGTATATATATGTATGTTTTTATAAATAGCTTAGATAATATAAATATAATTATACATACATACATACATAATTTTATTACTGTAAAATACACATGTATAATTATTTTGAAAGAACTTTATATATTATGTGTGTGTATACGTTTATATATTTACATAGACATTTATTTGTTAATATCTAACTCAATATATATATATATATATTATTGATATGCAAGTAATTATATCTATCAGGAGCATGTTAAAATTAATAGCGACCGAAAGACAATCTCAATTTTTTTCCTTCGAAAATTCCATCATGTACACGACAAATCTGAGTTACAAGTTATTTAGCAATCTAATTTTCATTCTTATGCTAGTATCGTTAAAGAATTTTTGCCTTATACTCGTCTCAATTCAAGACCGATTCGCAAAAGTTTTTAGAGTCTTGGAAGAAACTTCAAATTGTTGTGTTTCGAATGTGGTGGGGTTAAAATAATGAGCTAAGGAATATAGAGAACCTATTCGTTGTTTTAAGTGTGGGTTGTTTGGACACAGGTGGTTTTTGTATTTGATAAAGAATGATCTTGATATTGTTAGGGTTGTCTCTTATGTTTAATGGTGGAATGACGGTTCGGATTGGAAAAAGTCCCGCATCGCTAAATAACATGGAGAAGTGGTGTATAAATATGGGTCGGTAGGCATATAACATTGAAGATTCCTTCTGTTACAACAAAGTGTTTGTCAACCCATAGCGTACGCCACGTGCTGGAGATGGGGAGCTTGGTCCGATCGCCGTTACACAATCAGAGCCGGTGGTTACAAACTGGGCCATGCAAATAAGACGGTGCTCTCAAAGGTTACCGCAAAAGGATGCGAGTCAAGGGGGACTGTTAGGGTTGTCTTGCATGTTTAATGGAGGAACGACGGTTTGGATTGGAAAAAGTCCCGCATCGCTAAATAACATGGAGAAGTGGTGTATAAATATGGGTTGGTAGGCACATAACTTTGGGGATTTCTTTTATTACAACAAAGTGTGTGCCAACCCATATGCATACGTCACGTGCTGGAGATGGGAAGCTTGGTCCGACTGCCGTTACACAACAGATATTCCCTCTCTGTTTGATCCTTCGAATTATTTTTTATTTTGTGTTGAGTTTTTAAAATTAAGGAGTATATTTCTTGCTAGCTTTTCAAAAGAGAAGGAGAAAGGGTTATATCTATTTGATAAAATGCTTTGGAATTTCGGGGCTCTGAATTCTGCTGTGTTGTATGGTCATAAAAAGTTTTTGAGTTTGAAGAATAACCTGGTTTATCCATCATTGCCAAAACCATTGAATCTCAAGGAGCACGGGTATTATTTCTGTCTGGAATTTTTAAATTTGAGAAATATATTTCTTAATAGTAGTACTAGAGAGAAGATAAAGGGATTGAAACTATTTGATGAAGTTCTCAGACTTTTTGATGCTTTAAATTCTGTTGTCAATATTGATTCTGAAAACCTCACTTCTTCTTGTTTGGAAAATAATATCTTGAATAACAAGATTTCGAGGAAGAAGCATTTTGGTGCTTTCCCTAGTTCTGATAGTTTAAAAAAAGATATATGATGTCAGTTCAACTATTTTATAGGATACCCAATTGGGAAATGATTGCTCAATAAATTATAAGTTTGATATATTGCTCTTGAATCCTGATGTTCCAAAATCTTGTTTTTTAATTGGTTTGAAGACCATATCAATTTGGGTTGAGAAGTTTATATCGGTGAGAAGGATTTATAGACTCCTAAAAAAGTATCTAAGTGCAAGAATATCTTGGCGATTGAGATTGTTTTGAAGAATGCATTTGAAGTTTTTAGTTCTATTGATTGTAATGGATTGCATGAAATTGATAATGTTGCTTGTGAGGAGGTTAATATTTCTATTATTCAAAAGGATGTTGGCTTTGTTTCATTATTATAGAATAAGAAGAGTAATAATAAACATGAGGTAGAGAGCATGATAGTAAAGTAGAGCGCACCAATGAGTTCTAATAGGGTTCCTTTTGTTGATGGAGAGGATGGTGCATTTTGGGATACATCTTTATTAATAGTTGGTTTGGAAGCGCAATCTTTTGGACCGACCGTAAACTTCCCAAAATACCCTTCACTCATATATAATTCAAGTATTATATGTATTATTCTTTTTACAACCATTTAAATCAAAAACAATTTCTGTTATTTCTAACCTATTATTTCTACGCTAGACTGGAATAATTCAAACTAAGTTAAAACTTGAATATTTCAATGAATATATTTCTAGGTTTGAGTGTTCGCTGAAATGATAATAAGTCAAATATGCACATCAGATAATAACAGATTCTTCTAGATAATTCAACACGTCTATATATATATATATATATATATATATATATATATATATATATATATATATATATATTAATATTTGGCTTGGAAGCGCAATCTTTTGGTCCAACCGTGAAGTTCCAAAATTTCCCTTTATAGTTATTGAACACAAGACGATAAATAAATTTATTTACGTCCTTTGTTCTAAAACTTCCATGTCACTATAATTATTCTACCATTTACATTCTAATTTATATTTATATGTAAATATTGATTCACACTTTGGATAGAAATATAGATTTACATTAGAGATAAAATAGCAAAATGCAATGCCACATGATTGGGTCAAATCACGTTAAAATATTTCTACAATAGGCTATGCTATATGATTGGCTCAAATCATACTAAATATCAAAACCAAAATTCATGTAACGGCATGAATAACCTTACAAAAATCTTTGAAAGATCCTCTACAAAAATATTCAAACCTTTATACCATAAATATAGCTTTCTAGAAAATTCCGTAGAACATTATAAATATCATTGTCTTTATCCACTATTATTCATACCTATGCACCACTATTTCTTTCACACTGCTCTCTTTTGCCATTCGCATTCGTATCACACTCAACTACTATTTCCTTCCAAACATTATTTATTGTTCATCATTATTTAGTTATTGTTCACATTTGCTCGACATCTGCTCGCCACCACTGATAGTCGACATCATAGCTTCAGGTTAGCTTTACTGCATAGTCTTATAAATTTTGTCATATTAATATATAATCTTCCATTTTCATTTTCTATCATACAACATAATAAAGGTGCATAATTTCCTTATTCTATACATGTTCTTCGCTTATACTAATCATCAATATAAATCAATAGGTTCACTTAGTGTTGCAACCTGTTTTGTACAATTTACTTTGTTAAATATATAAATACAGGTGCATTATTTATTATTTATCCCCATCTAAATATATGTTTATTCATTAATGTATCCTGACTGTTTAAAGACCATATCTTTTTTCCTACCTGAGCAATTAATAATGGTTAAAAAAATTATTTTTTTCTGTAGTAATAACAATTTTGAATGAACTAGCATGAATAAACATGAAGATATATTTAGTCAACCTTCTGGCCATTTTGTTGCTTTCCAATTTTTTTAGTCAACCTGATTCTGTATACAAAAATGCGTTAATCAACGCGATGCTTGGGCTTTATACATGCAGTTTGTCACAGGAAGTTATATATATACCTTCATGAAGGTGCATGGACACGTGCCTATTTGTTTACATCCATTTTCTTTCCTTGCTAAAACTTTCATCTGTATGTACAAATCAGGCAGTTAAATAAATAGAACATGAGGTCGTTTTATGAGATCTTTGCTATAAATACATAAACTAATAATTCAATTAGGTTTTACTGTGACATCTCATATAACAGTATATGTGAAAGTTGCATGTGTACTGCTTTAATGTAAAAGTAGGACCCAGTTTTTCTCTTTATCAAAGTGAATACAAAAGAATGTCACGTTCGTGGAAAGATATAATTTCTTTATACAGCGACGTCACTTGCTAAACTGCAGTTTAGCATTATAGACAAAGTCGTACTTTGTTTAAAAAAACCGTGATGCGGCCCATCAGGCCTTTTTTGTGTTGATTCCAGTAAAATATTATAGTCAAATATCAAACCATATTTCTAAGTGGTTAATTAACATGATAATATATTATGTTGACTGAACATGGTAACTTTTATCTGCGCACCTGCATCATATTTGCGATCCTACTCAGCAATATGGTAATTTGTTTTTAAAGTATTTTAAAAAAGATTTGTATTTACTTGGTAATATCATCTAGATCAAATAATATTTTCTATTAATAAAAGTTCTTTAAGCATACGGACAATAAGAATCATCCTTTCACCAAGTAGAGCATACAACATAATTCATCAAGCGAACGATGAATACCAAATGTTGTGATAAGCAAAGGTCCACTCAAAAAGATGATGCATCTCCAAAAGCATCTTCAACGAAGGATAGTGCACATGTCGATAAACCAACAAATGCTGATAAAAAGTCTCTCTCAATAAATGATTTTTGGAATGGTAAATTTACTTCTAAAGTGGTAAGTGATATCGATCAAGAAATTGGAAAAAATAACATAGTTAAATTTTATTCCTTTATCAGTTTTCTTTTCATGTTTTGCAGGTAAAATTTATGAGGAAGAGTGGATGGTGATAATTATGTAATAAATTTGAATCAAAAATCACTATGTAGGATAAAAAAATCAACATTTATTAGCAGTACCTTTCAGATGTTGCAGCCTATATTATTAATAAGGAAATCACTATATATTCTCTACTTTTATGTTTTTCAATTTTGAAATAAAATTATGATTTATATTAATATTTGCAAATGGTATTACCTTATCCTTTATGTGCTGTTGGAATTTAGTTTCATTCTAAAGATTTTACGGTTATAGTTAACATTACCTTAACAAGAATTGCTATGTAAAAAAAATGTATATAAGATTAATAAATTAATAACCCAACCATATTTGCTTTCCAGCCGGCTGTATATCAAAGATGAATAGCCAATGGAGAAAAAAAATAGAAAATCAAATATTTTAAGTGGTGAACAAAGAGAAATGCGTCGTATGAGAGATAGAGAACAATGGAGAGCTATGAGTCAGGAACAAAGAGAAAATTATCTAGATTGACATCGTGAAATGTATCGACAAAGAAGAGAAAAATCCCAAAATGCATATTTAGGAAGAAATATAAACACTACAAGCAATGAATCTTATATTTACCAGTAAGACAGAAATCCAAGAATACAAAGAGACCAAACAGAAATAACATCTATTGAGGAAAGGGAACATATTGTAAATAACATGTCACAATCTAACCAAGAGCAGAGACAATCATCACAACAACTACAAAGACGTCAAACTGTGTGAAGAAATGTTAGAACTCATAATGTTGCAAAAAATTTCAAAATTCATACTGGATTTTGAAAACATTTATTAAAAAAGCCAACATTTTGTCAACATTGTCTGGAAAAATTATTTCAACACGAGAGTGCATCATTGTGTTGTTCAAATGGAAGAACCATCTCCCCTCAGTGCATTCACCAAAAGAGCTCTTAGAGCTCCATAAGGATACAGGTGTATACATTTCGAAAGAAATATTCGGCCATATAATCATGTATTTTCCTTCACTTCAATGGGAGTGCATCTCAATCAAAGATAACAAATAGAAGATTTGGTGTTTATACTTTCCATGCTCAGGGATGTGTATATCACAATATTGGAAGTCCACTTCCTAAAGAAGGAGAAAGACCCAGATTTCTACAACTAAATATATATGATACTGATCATGAAATTGAAAATCAAATGATTGAAAATGAAGATTTGAATAGAGGAATACTGGAAAGGATACATATTGGATGAGAATAATGATTTTGCTCAACATTTTCGTCGAGTTTCAGAACTTCCCGAGATCCATAATTATAAATTTATAATCAAAGAAAAACCATTGCACCAATAATATGTGCTGCCTACATCTTCACAAGTTTCCGCAATGATAGTTGGTTAGGATGAGACAAGTTTTATAAATGGTAGGGATATTTTTCTACATAGATGGGTAAGCTTATGAGAATTCCAGAAATATATGGTTGTTACGACCCTCTACAAGATCCTCGCTACCTTATGGAAGTTATGGTTGGGACTTCACAGCCATAATATAAATGGAACTCCTCTTACAAGATGTGAGTACTATGCTTATATATTGCTTACCAAGTAGTTTTACATTCAAAAAATAATACATTTACAGCTAGCATCATCATATTATAAAAATCGATTAATTATTAGGCATAAATTTAAACATAGTTAATGATATAATGGATTTCATTCTTTTGATTTACACGAGCAGTCAAACATAAATATAATAGGTATCAAGATCTAGCAGTTTTGATCAACTTATATACTTATTATATAGATTATATATTATATATATATTCCATTTGCTATTTCTAATCAACTTAAACTTTAGATTCGAAGTGAAGATACTTCTCTCTTCTTACATAGGGGATGTTTATTACAACAATATGTCATGGATAATTATGTGAAAATTGAAAGTGGTAGATGAGATGGTTTCGTCAACAACAAAATCACATTAGATCGGAATTGTATGTGAATGCTAGAGAAAATAATGCAAGTATGACACTTTTCCCTTCTCTTTGGTCTGTTTATACAACACACATACATATAAGCTTATATCAAATTAAATTTTTTGACGTAGGTAACATAGGTAGAAGAGTAATATTACCCTCTTTGTTTAATGGAAGTCTACGTACTTTGTACCAACGTTATCAAGATGCTATGGCTTTATTACAAAAGTTTGTAAAGCCGGATTTGTTTATTACAATGACAAGCAATCCTAGGTGGGATGAAATCACATAAGAACTTTCATATGGACAAACTTCGCAAGATCGCTCAGATCTTACTACTAGAATTTATCGTGCCAAATATGAATAATTAAAGCATGATATCTACGACATAAAGTTCTTAGAATGGTTGCAGCACATGTTCATGTCATCAAATTTCAAAAAAGAGGAAACACCCCATTGTAACGACCCGATTTTTCGACGCCCGAAAAACCGAACCATTAGGGTAAAAAAGAAGAAGTAGATAGAACAAGAGAAAACAAAACAATAACAGAATCTTACCATCGCAGCGGAGTAAAATATAATAGATAATAATAGATCTTTACACAAAAGAAATTATATCTGTTTTATACATACATCATCAGAGTACAGCATCAGAGTTCAATACAATCAACAACACAATTCAGGACGGTTATGATATACTATCTTTCCATAACTGAATACACAACGGAATATACATCAAATACATCGGATACGTCTCGCTATCCAGCTCGTCTCCTGAGCTCCACAACAGTCCATCCAGAATCTGTACTATATAATACTCGGTCTGACCCGAGCATTATAGTCAAATAATACCCGAGTCAGTCTGGAATACCAGCATTAGAAAAACACACTCAATCGGATTATTAAAGTTTCAAAAATCGTTTGAAAATCAAAAGCATCTCGTAAGACCACGCCACAAATAAACATGTCAGGTTTTTACCTTACGATAGCCAAAACATTTCTTATCAAAATCCTCTGGTATTATTATAGTGTCTATATACAAATACTTATTCAAATAGCTGAAATTGTTACATTTATTAAATTCCAGCTAATAGGTATACAAACAAAACCGTAAAGGCACATAGGTAGAATGGGTTTCCAACTAATGACTAGGCACTGGGGTACCATCTGTCACAGTTCCTGGTCTAGATCAACGTACCGAGAATCCCTCCTGATCCCCTGCAACGCAAGACCGGGACAACCACTTACTGGATAATCTCAACCGCTCACTAAGCCGAATAAAAAGGGACATCTAGACAGGGATGACCTTGTCCTAATGGGCGCGACCCATTTAGTCTTGCTGCATAACCCATGATTTTCAGTCCTTCTGGTTGATGAGGCTCGAGGCTAAGCGTTACCTTTTTAGAACATTTCACTTAGAATGTTCATCATCCTCCTGACGATGTTCTGAAAGCATTCATCCATACAAGTCCGTCCCGGGTTCGAACGGAACTGAAGGCACTACTCCTACTACATCCATTTTGGAATCACCCTCAGGATTAGTAGCGATTAGCCCTTGCACTTCACTGCTCCATCTTCGACTTCCAGCACTTGTCTTCACGAAAACATTCAAACCGAATCGAAGTGGTTTTCGGGAAATAAATCCCGATCCCGGTCTCTTTGAAACGATCATTGCATTGGCCAATATTGATAGTCGGTTATTTAACTATCGAACAACATTCACAAACAATCATTAAGCCATAATAATTTCTCCCAAATTATTTATTAACTTCAAAATATCTTCGCAAGATATTCTTCCACTTTTCAACCCTTTTTTGAAAACAGTTTCAAACCATTTTCTCTCACGGAATAAATTTTCCAAATATTTTCTACTTCCACTAAAATCACCAAGCATAAATACTTTAGATTTTAAATTTTTTTAAAACACTTTATTACAAAATATACTTTAAAACATTTAAATTTAAAACTACTTAAACATATTATTTTGAAAATATATTCTTTAAAAACATTTAAAATAAAACTACTTTATAAAATATAACACTAATTTTTAAAATAGAAGTTAAGCCAACTAAATTTAAAATAAGAGTATACGAAATTCTATACAGGTTTTTAAATTTAAAACATTAACCAAACTATCATTAAAATAAAATTACTTTATAAAATATAAATATAATAATTACCCTTTGAATAATTACTACTAAAATAAATTTTAAAAAAAGGATTTACTTTACAATTTAAAATATTTAAAAATGATAAATGTTCTAAAAAATTTCTTTAAACAAACTTTTAAAGCCTTTAACTTACAAAAATTCTCCTTTAAAATATACTTGGCTTTCCAGGGAAATACACTTTCCATTTCCACACCTTTCAAAAATAAATATCTATTTATTTTTAAACAAATTACCAATTCTTTTGTAAATTCACATTGTGATTTTATACTCCCAAATATCCACTGATATCCATTTCACTTTATAAACCCAGTTTATAAATTCCATAATCTCATCTTCCTTTTAAATTCCAAATTTTCAAACAGTTAAATCAATTTTCAAATTGATTTCCAAATTTCTCCATTTTGAAATAAATTCCGTTACTTACTCAATTTATTTCAAAACCCATTAACTTCAGATTTTATTTCTTAATTATGATTTAGAATCTTTTAACTGAAATTACCAATTTCATATTTCCCAAATTCCTTCTTTATCCTTTCCAATAAATTTAAACTTTGAATTTTAAAATAAATTCTTCATCCCTTTAAATAGTTTCATTTAAGCTTTAAAATTCATTATTTCCCTTTTATTCAAAATCCCCTTCCCATACTCGGAATTTATTTAGAAGAATTTAGCAATCAATTTTTATTCTTTTTTTCAATTCATTTTCTAATTTATTCAAATTATCTAAAATTATTTTACTTTAAAATTCTCTCTTTTATTTCATTTCAATAAATCCAATCTATACATTCAGTATATCCAAATATATTCAATCAAACATAGCAATCATTATTTCCAATTATCAATGTAATCTATCACATATTATCCAATAATTCATAGCACAGAATATTTGAAAATCTTATATTTTTGACGAATCCAGTTGGATCCCTCCAACATGTTTCCCTGCATCCATAGATGCTAGCACAATATAAAATACCAATTCCACTTTGAGGTGGAATATTGCGGTATATGGGATTATATTTATATCATCCTCTATTATGCGGTGCATAGGGTCTCATCCGCTATATAATGCGAGAAATCGATCACTCCAATATATATATATATATATATATATATATATATATATATACACACACACACACACACACAACTATATAATATACCATAACAGACAATTCAATCATTCAGCCATCATTCAAATTTGACAATTTAAATTTAAATAATTATTCAGAAGAGTGAGAATAACTCACCTTTGATTATGTTGCAATCCGTCCCAATCCGGCTTGTTCTCTCCAATTCCAGATTTTTTTTGTTAGCCATAAGAGTTCCTCTAGTAAATGCAGCAGCACCTATGTTGCCACCCCGTAGCCAAATCCATGAACTTCCTTCCGATTCAGTTTTCATCTGATTCACCCTTCATAGCAACAATTACAGAGCATGAAAGCATTGTCTCCCTTGCTTCCAGTTTTATTCACTTTACATCTAGTCAAGTTGCCAACAGTCGCGAAGCAGTTCAATGGCGAGCATCATATCCTTTACTCTAGGGTCTCCATCTTGAGTAGTATCGGCCACGCATGCAGAAAGAAGTTCAAATAGTAGAGTGACCTTCCTGTTTAAACTAACACAACTTCTCCAAGACTGTTTTCCTCAATATCCACTTCGTTCTTTTAAGAATTGCAGTAGATCTGTAGATTCTATTGTCTCAAGACTACTAAACTTGTCAATTTACTTACAACTGATTCGGTCGAACTGGCATCAGCTCTTCAGTCGATGATTCCTTCTCTTCTTAAGTTACAATCATCAGAAAAGTTGTGCATGCTCCTCAACTAGAGAAAAAAACTGCTGTCTTTCCCAATCCAGGTCATGCTTCCACATTGAATTTTCAAAACTGGAACACTGGCGAAGAAGGCCTGTGATGAGTCCAAAAGTGAGAGCAAATCTGAAGCGTTGGAGGCATCACCATGATCTGATTCGTTCATCGAAGTTTGTAAGGAGATAAAGGGCAATTTGGTCGATCTGCGCGCGTCAAAGCGATAGGCAGAGCAAATGTTGCGGGAGCACCGGCACACAAGCACCAAGTCTGGATACAATGTTAATTCTCGATCTTGGCACTTCAAACATCCAACCATCCTCATCCAACGACTTCACCTCATTCTGCAGCGCCTCCATCAAATCCGCCTTCAGAACTGCTTCGGCTTCCCTTTTGCGCTTCCAAGGGGTGCAGAGATCAGTCGGGAACTGATAAGTGGCGGTTTTGTCATCGAATGAAGCTTTGCTACTATCCTATGTTCTGAGTCATGCTGGTTGCCGTCACGGTTGATCTCGCCGATGAGCTCTCAGGTGGTGGTGGGAATCAGAATTGAAGTTGAATTGAGTGAAAGAGAGGAGAATTCGATTGACGAGTTTCCGAACCCATTATTATATTTTCCCCTGAATTCAATTTCAAATAGTTTCAGCCATTGATTTATTTTGCATTGAAGAGTTGATTTCCTTTTTCTTTTTCTTTTTTTTAATTTGAAATCGACCATATATTTATTTGAATTTAATTTTTATGCTCAGCTGTATATTTTCAGAGAGAAAACAACACGTTTCAAAGAAAGGGTGAAAATGAGGACACGTGTTTTAAGAGATGATACGTGTCAAAATTTCCATTTATGAGAATATATATTTTAAATTCAAATTCAAATTCAAATCGTCTCGATTTGCATAACTCACAATCTCGATCTCCAATCGAGGCATGCCGCTAGGCGTTTATAATGTTAAACCCCTATTCTGAATGCATTGGAAAAGGTTTCGAGTCCTAATTCGATCGTATGGAGAAGATATATTTTTGGACCCAGAAATTATATAAAATTCCGATATAAATTTCAACGCTTTTATCTACTGTACGATCACACACCAACTCCGAATGCTACGAAAATTGAAATCCGAAAATAATACACTATTACGGATCCAATGGAACTGGTTTCATCAAATTCCGAGAATATGTCTCGGAAGGCTATTTTTAAATTCAATTTAAACTATATATTTTTAAAACTGAACAAAACATTCCCAAATTCAAATTTAACATCTATACTATCTTCAGTACTGTCAAAATAAATTTTACAAGCCTTTAAATTATTTTTAACAGGCTTAAAACTAAAGATTCAATAATTACCCGATTTCATATTATTAAATTCAATAATTTAATTGCCAAATACAAAGATATTTGAAATTCAATTTAGCTAACTTTCAAATATTTAAAATTAATTAAATATTTCAATCTCAAATATCCAGAAATTTCGGGTCGTCACATTCCTCCCCCTTAAAAGAATTTCGTCTCCAAAATTACTAGTTAAGAGGAATGGTCCACAACCGGTTCTCTATTTTCCCAAACAACTAGTTTTCAACAAATACCCAAAACCAAACAGTTTTAAACAATACCCAAAACAATCTTTTTATAACAACACTGTTACCCTTACTAACCTTTCAAACATATCCAAAATTTCCAAACAACATTGCTAACTCAACCATTCAAATTATATTTTAAATTTAAAATTTAAATTATCAAAATTTTCTCAAAATTTTTCTAACTCCCTAAATTTTTGAAATTTTTTGCCAGCGTCTTCTTTGCGCAGCTAGCTCGGTACAACTACAAAATGCCCATACGAGCCTTCAGATTTTAAAAGAAAACAAAAACGCCAAGTGGCTAGACCAGAAAATCATCAAATTTCATACAGAAATCCAAATACATACCTTTGTCGAGCAATTTAAATTTATCTTCTAAAATCAAAATCCCAATTTATTCCTTGCCTTTAAAACACCTGTATATTCTACTTGGCCATAACATCTAATTATAGAATCTCAAAATCATTTTATACATTTCTTTACAAAGGTTTTCATATCTATTTCATTCACATTCGTACAATGCACACATATCATCCGTACGCAATACCCAATTCGATCACTCACGATCACACAATTTCATTTTTGAACTAGTATCGTCCACCGGACTTCCTAGTGTGGACTCAGATCTGTTTTCTTGATCAGAAACCGTGATTCTCCTTGCATAGCCACAAACTATGATAGAGAATTTCCAAAATCAATCAAAAATCCATATCTAGGGTTCGCCATCAAAAATCGAGTGAAAAATCCCAACTCGGATCGGTATGACTACCTCAAAATTTTGTGCTCGAATCTGGATCAAATCGCTATGCAAATAAAATAATATACGTAGATCTTACGTATTTATATCCATTGATTATTAATTAAATCAATTCTCTTTATTTACATTATTTTGATTTCTATTCTTATAACATCACTTATTCCATTTCACAACTTAATCTCTATTCAAAAATTACTTAGTATTTCCAATACCAAATTTACTTAAGAATTACACCCTTTACTTTTCTTAAGTCAATTATGAAGATTTATGTATAGCTCTTATAACTACTATAACTACACCACTTAAGCTTTATACTTATTTTATTCTAATTTTCATTTTCAAATTCATTTGAATTCAATTTCCCTTCCATTTTAAATATTGAATTCTATTCATCATATCTCAGCCCATATTTATTTAATCCATTACTCAAATTAGTTCCACTTACTAACTTATTTAAATCTCAATGGAATTATTTCCAAACTTTAAATTATTCTAGTCCACTTAGAACTAATTTTTTTTTTCAACTTCACTTTACCATGCAAAATTTTAAAATAAATAGCATCCTAATATTCAATTTTAATTCATTTGATTACCATTTAAATAAATCAGTTTATTTACTAATTTTAATTTCAATGTTTTGCTTTCTTTAGCTCAAATCTAGTCATATTTTCCATTTCCTTGTTTTGGCACAATTTAAATTTAATTCAAATATTAAATTTCACTTCCATTTAGTTACAAATTAAATTAATTTGTTCATTCACAAATTTATTTCCATCTTAATAAAAATTTATTTTCAATCCTTTATTTTATTTAGTCCAACTTGACTAATTTTCCATTTACTTACAAATTCAAAATGAATTTTAACATTCAATTTGAATTTCTTTTACTTGCGATTGTAAACAAATTCATTTCACTTAGTCCACTTAGACATTTCCTCAAATTCACCTTTTGATTTAACTAGATTTAGTTATGCTCCATTTTAATTCGAATTTTAACTCCTATAAGTTTTTCAGCTTATTTATATTCCAATTACATTTTTAATAAGATTCCAGAGTCTCTTTAAACAATTACTCAATATTTCAAAAATCATTTTTGAAATCAATTATATCCAAAATCCTTTAGTATATCAAATATTCCTTTGTATTTAAAAATTAAACAATTTTACCAAACCAAAACTTCAATATTTCAAAATCATTCATAATTCAAATGCATATCTAATTATTCCTTGAATTTTAAAACCAACCCAGTTCTACAAACACCTCCAAATTTACATCATTCGGGTATCAATTCCTCTCTTAAAAACTCGAAAATAAACATTGATGATGCTGCAGTCATCACCGAAGTTATTTTCCAGCGATCAAAAAGGGTTCAATGCTTTTATCTCTTTAAAACTCTTAATATATTTTTAAATTCTAATTACCACTAGATTTCAAATCCAATTCAAAATAATATCACTATTATTTCCTCAAAACCTTTGAAAACCATTTCCAAACCAAAGGAATTTAAACTATTCCTAAAATTCCAAATTCCAAATTCCAATCCTGCCAATTCATATTGAAACATTACTCTGGAATTTCAATTTCAATTTATAAATCACATTTACAACTAACATTTACAAATTTCATTCGTATAAGAATTTATTTCTTAGCTTTTAGTTATGATTTCAATTTCTTATACAAATTCTACACAACAAGATAATAATTTAATATTATCACTTCGTAACAACCAAGCAACCATATTTAAGAGTTTAAGAGTTTAAAACCAAACTGTGTCGATTTATCTTGTTTAAGAGTTTAGAAACCCTTATCGATAAAATGGCGTCCCACATATCGACCAGAATTCATAAACACTCAACCGATAAGTCAACACAATATAAAATCAATTTTTATATTCACCAACAAATACACGCTCATACTATTAATATCCTCAAACTCATTCTAGAGTACTATGGACTCTATTGAGTAATTCCCACCAGAGCCAAGGTTCTGACTTAACCTTCCGCTCTGATACCAAGTGTAACGACCTGATTTTTTTACGCCCGAAAAACCGAACCATTAGGGTAAAAAGAAGAAGCAGATAGAAGAAGAGAAAACAAAACAACAAAAAAATCTTACCATCGCAGCAGAATAAAATATAATAAATAATAACAGATCTTTACAGAAAAGAAATTATACCTGTTTTATACATACATCATCAGAATACAGCATCAGAGTTCAATACAATCAACAACACAACTCAGGACGGTTATAATATCTTGTCCTTCCAAAACTGAATACAAAGAAGAATATACATCAAATACGTCGGATACGTCTTGTCATCCAGCTCGTCTCCTGAGCTCCACAGCAATCCATCCAGAATTTGTACTGTATAATACTAGGTCTGACCCGAGCATTATAGTTAAATAATATCCGAGTCAGTCTGGAATACCAGCGTGAGAAAAACACACTTAATTAGATTATTAAAGTTTCAAAAATCTTTTGAAAATCAAAAGCATCTCGTAAGACCATGCCACAAATAAACATGTCGTGTTTTTACCTTACGATAGCCAAAACATTTCTTATCAAAATCCTCTGATATTATAATAGTGTCTATATACAAATACTTATTCAAATAGCTGAAATTGTTACATTTATTAAATTCCAGCTAATAGGTATACAAACAAAACCGTAAAGGCACGTAGGGAGAATGGGTTTTCAACTAATGACTAGGCACTGGGGTACCACCTATTACAGTACCTAGTCTAGATCAGCAAACCGAGGATCCCTCTCGATCCCCTGCAATACAAGACCGGAACTACCCCTTACTGGATAATCCCGAGTAAGATCACCCCACGGTTGGGATCAACAACTGCCCACTAAGCCGAATAAAAAGGGACATCTAGACAGGGATGACCTTACCCTAATGGACGCGACCCACTTAGCCTTGTAGCATAACCCCTGATTTTCAGTCATTCCTGGTTGATGAGGCTCGTGGCTAAGAGTTACCTTTTTAGAACATCTCTCTTAGAATGCTCATCGTCCTCCTGACGATGCTCTTAAAGCATTCATCCATACAAGTCCGTTCCGGGTACGAACGGAACCGATGGCACTACTCCTACTACATCCATTTTGGAATCACCCTTAGGATTTGTAGCGATTAGACCTTGCCCTTCACTGCTCCATCTTCGACTTCCAGCACTTGTCTTCTTCATAAAAACGTTCAAACCGGATTGAAGTGGTTTTCGGAAAATAAATTTGGATCCCGGTCTCTTTGAAACGAGCAGCGCATTGGCCAATATTGATAGTTGGTTATTTAACTATCAAACAACATTCACAAACAATCATCAAACCATAATAATTTCTCCCAAATTATTTATTAACTTCAAAATATCTTCGCAAGATATTCTTCCACTTTTCAACCTTTTTTTGAAAACAGTTTCAAACCATTTTCTCTCACAGAATAAATTCTTCAAATATTTTCTATTTCCACTGAAATCACCAAGCATAAATAATTTAGATTTTAAAAAAATTTAAAACACTTTATTATAAAATATACTTTAAAACATTTGAATTTAAAACTACTTAAACACTTTATTTTGACAATATATTCTTAAAAACATTTAAAATAAAACTACTTTATAAAATATAACATTAATTTTTAAAATAAAAGTTAAGCCAACTAAATTTAAAATAAGAGTTTACGAAATTCTATACAAGCTTTTAAATTTAAAACTTTAACCAAACTATCATTAAAATAAAATTACTTTATAAAATATAAATATTAATAGTTACCCTTTGAATAATTACTACTAAAATAAATTTTAAAAAAAGCATTTACTTTGCAATTTAAAATATTTAAAAATAATAAATATTCTAAAACATTTATTTAAACAAACTTTTAAAGCCTTTAACTTATAAAAAGTCTCCTTTAAAATATACTTGGCTTTCTAGGGAAATACACTTTCCATTTCCACACCTTTAAAAATAAATCACTATTTATTTTTAAACAAATTACCTTTTCTTTTCTAAATTCACATCGTGAATTTATACTCCCAAATATCCACTGATATCCATTTCACTTTATAAACCCAGTTTATAAATCGCATAATCTCATCTTCCTTTTAAATTCCAAATTTTCAAACACTTAAATCAATTTTCAAACACTTAAATCAATTTTCAAATTGATTTCCAAATTTCTCCATTTTGAAATAAATTCCTTTACTTACTCAATTTATTTCAAAACCCATTAACTTCAAATTTTATTTCTTAATTATGATTTAGAATCTTTCAACTGAAAATACCAATTTCATATTTTTCAAATTTCTTCTTTATCCTTTCCAATAAATTTAAACTTTGAATTTTAAAATAAATTCTTTATCCCTTTAAATAGTTTCATTTAAGCTTTAAAATTCATTATTTCCCTTTTATTCAAAATCCCCTTCCCATGCTCGGAATTTATTTACAAGAATTTAACATTCAATTTTTATTCTTTTTTCCAATTCATTCTCTAATTTATTCAAATTCTCTAAAATTATTTTACTTTAAATTTCTCTCTCTTTATTTCATTTCAAAAAATCCAATCTATACATTCGGTATATCCAAATATATTCAATCAAACATAGCATCCATTATTTCCAATTATCAATGTAATCTATCACAGATTATCCAATAATTCATAACACAGAATATTTAACAATCTAATATTTTTGAGGAATCCAGTTGGATCCCTCCAACCTGTTTTCCTGCATCCACAGATATTAGCACAATATAAAATACCAATTCCACATCGAGGTGGAATAACGCTGTATATGAGATTATATTTATATCATCCACTATTATGCGGCACATAGGGTCTAATCCGCTATATAATGCGGGAAATCAATCACTCCAATATATATATATATACTACTATATAATAAACAATATCAGACAATTCAATCATTCAACCATCATTCAAATTTAACTATTTAAATTTAAATAATTATTTAGAAGAGTGAGAATAACTCACCTTTGATTATGTTGCAATCCGTCCCAATCTAGCTTGTTCACCCTAATTCCAGACCTTTTTGTTAGCCATAAGAGTTACTCTAGTAAATGCAGCAACACCTATGATGCCACCCCGTTTCCAAGACCATGAACTTCCTTCCGATTCAGTTTTCATCTGATTCACCCTTCATAGCATCAATTGCAGAGCATGAAAGCATTGTCTCCCTTGCTTCCAGTTTTATTCACTTGACATCTAGTCAAGTTGCCAACAGTCGCAGAACAGTTTAATAACGAGCATTATATCCTTTACTCTAGGGTCTCCATCTTGAGTAGTATCGGCCACGCATATAGAAAGAAGTTCAAATAGTAGAGTGACCTTCCTGTTTAAACTAACACAACTTCTCCGAGTCTGTTTTCCTCACTATCCGCTTCATTCTTTTAAGAATTGCACCCGATCTGTAGATTCTATTGTCTCAAGACTACTAAATTTATCAATTTACTTACAACTGATTCTGTCGAACTGGCATCGGCTCTTCAGTCGATGATTCCTTCTCTTCTTCAGTTACAATCCTCAGTAAAGTTGTGCATGCTCCTCAACTAGAGGAAAAAACCACTTTCTTTCCCAATCCAGGTCATGCTTCCGCAACGAATTTTCAAAACTGGAACACTGGCGAAGAAGGCCTGCGATGAGTCTAAAAGTGAGAGCAAATCTGAAGAGTTGGATGCATCACCATGATTCGATTCGATCATCGAAGTTCGTAAGGAGACGAAGGGCAATTTGGTCGATCAACATGCGTCAAAGTGATAGGCAGCGCAAATGTCGCGGCAGCACCGGCACACAAGCACCAAGTCAATGTTAATTCTCGTTCTTGGCGCTTCAAACATCCAACCATCCTCATCCAACGACTTCACCTCTTTCTACAACGCCTCCATCAAATCCGCCTTCAGAACTGCTTCGGCTTTCCCTTTGCGCTTCTGAGGGGTGCAAAGATCAATCGGGAACTGATAAGTGGTGGTTTTGTCGTCGAAAGAAGCTTTGCTACTATCCTATATTCTGAGTCATGCTGGTTGCCGTCGCGGTTGATCTCGCTGATGAGCTCATCAGGCGGTGGTGGGAATCAGAATTGAAGTTGAATTGAGAGAAAGAGAGGAGGATTCGATCGACGAGTTTAGGAACCCATTATTATATTTTCCCTTGAATTCGATTTCAAAAAGTTTCGGCCATGGATTTATTTTGCATTGAAGAGTTGATTTTCTTTTCTTTTTTTATTTATTTGAAATCGACCTTTAATTTTTATGCTCAGCCTTATATTTTCAGAGAGAAAACAACACGTTTCAAAGGAAGGGCGAAAATGAGGACACATGTTTTAAGAGATGATACGTGTCAAATTTGCCATTTATGAGAATATATATTTTAAATTTAAATTTAAATTCAAATCGTCTCGATTTTCGCAACTCACAATCTCGATCTCCAATCGAGACGTGCCGCTAGATGTTTATAATGTTAAACCCCTATTCTAAACGCACTAGAAAAGGTTTTGAGTCCTAATTTGATCATATGGAGAAGATAGCTTTTTGGACGCAGAAATTATATAAAATTTCGATATAAATTTCAGCGCGTTTATCTACCGTACGATCACACGCCAACTCCGAATTCTACGAAAATTGAAATCGATAATAATACACTATTACGGATTTGATGGAACTGGTTTCGTCAAATTCCGAGGCTGTACCTCGGTAGGCTATTCTTAAATTCAATTTAAACTATATATTTTTAAAACTGAACAAAACATTCCCAGATTCAAATTTAACATTTATACTATCTTCAGTACTGTCAAAATAAATTTTACAAGCCTTTAAATTATTTTTAACAGGTTTAATACTGAAGATTCAATAATTTACCCGATTTCAAATTATTAAATTCAATAATTTAATTGCCAAATACAAAGATATTTGAAATTCAATTTAACTAACTTTCAAATATTTAAAATTAATTAAATATTTCAATCTCAAATATCCAGAAATTTCGGGTCGTCACACCCATGCTCATATGCTTATTATTCCAGACAACGAAGATAAATTACATAGCCCAAATGATTATGATGCTGTTGTAAGAGCGGAAATCCCAAATCGTGATGAAGAACCAGAATTGTACAATATTGTCATTAAATGGATGCTTCATGGGCCATGTGGAAGACAACGACTAAATGCTCCATGCATGGGATACGGAAATTGCAAAAAGAATATATCCTAAGCAATTTTCATCATGTACTATTCAAGGTAACGATTTATACCCTGTTTATCAAAGGTAGCATAATAGTATAAACATCGCACTAGAAATGATGGTGATATTATAATGGATAATCGTTGGGTTGTTCCATATAACTCATGGCTACTGAAAAAGTATGATTGTCATATAAATGTTGAAGTTTGTAGCAGTATCAAATCTGGCACATATTTATATACATATGTATACAAAGGTCCATATCGTGTGACAGTGGAAATTCATCCAACATCTGAAAATGATGAGATTTAAAAGTTTTTAGATGCAAGATGGATATGTCCCCAAGAGGCCTTTTGGAGAATTTTTGAATTCTCCTTGCACAATATATCCTTCAGTTCAACGTCTACAGATACACCTTCCAAGTAGGAAACATGCTAACCAAACTGTGTCTGATGTTTTATTAGATGATGACCTCTCTACATCAAATGTTAATTGAATTTTTCCAACACAAATTCATAAGATTCAGAAGCAAGGCATTTTTTATACCGTGAATTCTCAAAGAAATACACCTGGATATCAGATATTAAAAAGTGGCGATGAAGAGCATCACATAACGTCATAGGACGAATTTACAATGCTTCTCCATCAGAAGGAGGATGTTACTTCTTGCGAATTCTTTTAAATCATGTAAAAGAACCATCATCATTTGACTATCTTCTAACCAACAATGATATCAAATACCCAAAGTTTCGGCAAGCAGCGGAAAAGATGGGATTACATAAAGAAGACCAAGTATAAGGGCAGATTTGATTGAAGCATCAAACATACAAATGCCATCATCTTTAAGAAGGTTATTTGTAACGATCTTAATTTATTGTGCACCAACGGGGGTGAGAAAATTATAGGAAGATATTTTCTATAATATGGTTGAAGATTATCCAAGTTCAAGTGCAATGGCTCGACCTATACTTGAAAATCGTCTACTACATGATCTTAATGATCTATTAATGAACCATTATAAACTAATATCTAATTTTGATCTTTCAAGCGTTAGCAATGATATAGATGATAATTCACTCGCTTCCAAATTGATAGAGGAACAATATTCCATTGTAATGCCTAAAGAGGATTTTGCATTTAACGAAAAGTTGAATGGATGTCAAAAATGTGCGTATACTACAAATACTAATGTTGTTTACCATAAGAAGAGAAAAATCTATTTCATAGATGGCCCAGGTGGAATGGAAAAAACCTTTCTTCATCAAGCAATACTTACAAAATTTAGGCAAGATGGTTTGATTGCACTTGCAACAGCGACATTAGGGATAGCAGGAACAATCTTACCAGGTGGTTGAACAGCACATTCACAGTTTAAAATCCCAATCAATTTAAATTCAACATCAATGTGTACGATACCTAAACAATCTGAAGTGGCCGAACTTACGAGATTAGCGGCCATTTTGTTCGAGATGAAGCAATAAAGACCCACAAATATGCTTTTAAAGCACTTGATAGAACTTTAAAAGACATACTAGGAAATGACATGCCATTTGGAGGTAAAGTTAAAATCATCGGAGGGGATTTTAAACAAGTTTTACTAGTTGTACAAAATAGTACAATATCGGAAATTATTGATGCATGCATTGTTAAATCGTCATTATGGAAACATGTCGAAGTAATCCATCTCACTCAAAATATGAGGGGAAAAAAGATCCATTCTATGCAGATTTCCTACTAAGAATTGGTGATGGAAATGAGCCACACGTTTGTGAGAATATGATAAATCTTCCGGATGAAATGGTTATATGATGGGAATTTGAAAAATCAATAATCACTCTAATAAATTCTACTTTTCCAAACTTATACGTTAATGCATTCAATACAAAATATATGATTACAAGGGCTTTGATCACCCCACTCAATGAAAATGTGAATATGTAAACGATCTAAGTTATAAATCTTTTTCCTAGTGATCACCATGTCTACTACTCTTTCGATTCTGTGGAAAATGATATAAGAAATCTATACCAGCTTGAATATTTGAATTCAATAAATTTGAGTGGTTTATCCCCACATAAATTGGTCCTGAAGAAAGGTGAATCAATTATGCTACTAAGGAATATCGATCCAAAAAATGGATTATGCAATGGTATGCGACTTATATGCCACGAACTTCACAGAAACTTCATAGATGCAGTGATTTCCATTGGTCGCTTTGCTGGAACTCCGGTTTTCTTACCAAGAATTCCTATGAAGCTCTTTGAAAATATCTGTTTACCATTTACTTTATTACGTAAACAGTTCCCTATAAGGCTAAGTTTTGCATTAACTATTAACAAAGCTCAAGGGCAAACAATTTCAAATGATGGAATTTACTTGCCCCAAGATGTATTCAGCCATGGTCAACTTTATATTGCATTCTCAAGAGGAGTTTCAATGAAAAACACTAAAGTTTTAGTAAAAAACGGTGAAGTTCAAGGACAATCCGAAACCTACGCAAGAAATGTTGTGTACAAGGATGTGCTAATATCTTCAAAAGGACAAATTTAATGTCTTTTTATTAGTTATTTCTTTTTGTGATGTTTGACACATAATTCGAAATTTTTATTTTTGGTTCTTTTTTTGAAATAATACAAGCTTATAGAATAATAATCATCAGTGATGAAATAAATCTTCATTTTATCGATTATTTTATATGTAAAAGTATGCCTTCGTATATGCCATTTGTACATCACTTTGCACTTGCAAATCATGTATTTTTCTATTACATATATATTCTTGCATTTGTGAAACATATGTCATTTGTACTTTTAAAAGCACCCGCCGCACCAAAATGACTTAAATATAATAGCTTTGGTGTAATACATTTTTATTACCAGCATAAACTTCCTTAAATATTTTTCTATAGATATTACCAAATGTTAATATCACTGAAAAATAGAATCTCTCGATTTTTTTACAATTTCAAAACGCTCTCTTACATACATTATCAAATTTAATATCACTTAAAAATAGGATCCAAAAATTAAAATTCCTATACATTTTCGCTATTTGTAAATTGATAACAGAAAAAAAATTCAGCCTAATTTTTTTTTTAATGTTCGAACTTAAAAATAAAATTATACACATGATTTCAACGCAAAAACTACTTAAATATTTATGAGAATCATTTCTTTTGAATATGTTTAATACATATACACTACAAGAAAAAGGCAGAATACCGACAGCCAAGACCGACGGCTTCCGACGGCCATTTTCCGACGGCTTTCGACGGGCCGTCGGCGGCCGTCGGAAGCCGTCGCAAATTTGCGATTATACCAGCCAGCCGAGCCCTTTCTTCCTCCTCCATTTCATACGAAAAAAACCCAAAAAACCCCCCAAATTCAACCCCTAAGCTTCCAATCCCTAATTTTTAGCTTCCGGATCTTCCAACGCACTCTAATCAAGCTTCAGTACTCTTAATCTCAGGTATAATCTCTTATTTTTATGAAAAATTCAGTTTTTACCCTAATTATAGATTTGCATAAATTGATAAATTAGGGCGAATTAATGATTGCAATTGTTTCCACTAGCGTAATAACGGTTTATAGCATCACATGGTATACCAATTTCATCTTTTATCGTGAAATTGTGATAAACACGTATAATTTGTGCATGTTCATGTATATGTATTTTGTTGTGTATGCCTTGATTCGACGATTGTATACGTTATTTGGAATAAGATAAAATGATTGAATGAACTAGGAGTATTATATTGTGCACGTTTTTACTTATGACACAAAAAAAATGCATTACTCTAAATTATAATTGTGTGTATTGAAAAATGACAAAATGTTAAACCAGCCCTAAGTTGATGCGTAATACGTCGAATAAATGTGTGAAATTAATATATAAATGTGAACAGTGAGTAAAACTGTATTTTTGAGTAAAATGCGCGCATGTTAACCGACAAATGTCCCTTAGAGAGTTTTTGGCCCCGTCTGACGAGTGTTGTACATGATCGTTGTATAAATAGTCGTTTTTTTCGAAAAACGACCATTTATATTCATCTGGTACAATGTTTGTCGGATTTGTCCCTGTATTGGACAAGTTATGAACACAGTAAGAATTTACATTTTGTATACTACTTCGTCTCAAACGGTTCATAAAATTTCGCCCTAACTTTTCTTTTTTGTTTCCTGCGTACACGCATTTGTGTACAATGCAGGGAACAAAAGGGAAATGCTGCCGAAATTTTATTGAATCGTTTGGGACGAAGTAATATACGAAATGTAAATGCTTACTGTGTTTGTAATGGGAGGTAGGATGTCTGACCAATGAAAAAAAATTATATATTTTTAATCGTTACGTACGTTAAAAAATGAAATGTGCCCTATTTGAAAATATTTTTAAATTTGTGAAGTTGTTCTTTAAATTCAAAATATTATACGAACATGAAAATAATCTTTTTCGAATGTGTATTCTTCAAAATAAATATTAAATTTTGAACTTCTCATTTTGTCAAATAGGAAAAATGATTGATTATTTTGTTGATCGAAGGAGATGGATGTACCAAAGAAAAGGAATGAGGGGCTCAATAAAAGAAGATTTTTATAACGGTATAAACGTGTTTGTTGAATTCGCCTTAAGTAATAACGGAAACGATCCAGAAATTCGTTGTCCGTGTAGTAGGTGTAGACATTTGAAGTTTTTGTTACCAGATATTGTGAAAGTTCATTTGTGCCAACACGGTTTCACACCCGAATATTATGTTTGGGATCGGCATGGAGAAGTTGTAGCAAATACTTCTGTAGAGTCTGAAAGTGTCGTTAACGAAATAGTTTCAACGACCCGTATAGAAAATATGGTCGAAGATGCAGCACGATCAATGTTTCCTATGGTTGAAGTTGACGACGATGATGTAAATGTTGAAGAACCAAATATTGAAGCTAAGAAAATTTATGATTTACTAGATGCAGCTAAAAAACCTATTTGGGATGGTTGTAAAAGCGGCACGCAGCTGTCAGTAATCGCAGAATACATTGCGATGAAGTCAAAATACAACATCACTGAAGCTGGGTTTACGGCTGTTGTACAAGCTGCAAAAAGACATATGCCGCCCGATAATCTAATGTGTGAAAATCACTACGAAGTTAAAAAACTTATGTCGGCTTTTGGTTTACCGTATCAGAAAATAGATACATGTTTAAAAGGATGCATGTTGTTTTGGAAAGAAGACGCAAACCTTAGAAATTGTAAAGTTTGTAACCAGGAGAGATACAAACCAAGAAAAAAGAAGGGTAAGGAAGTTCCGTACAAGCGTATGCACTACTTACCCATAACTCCAAGACTTCAAAGATTATACGCATCTTCTGTAACTGCGTCTAATATGAGGTGGCATAGCGTGAGAACGGAGGAAGAGGGTACGTTGACACATCCGGCCGATGGAGAAGCATGGAAGCATTTCGATAAAACGTATCCAAATTTTGCAGCGGAGAGTCGAAATGTTAGATTAGGATTATGTACGGACGGTTTTTCTCCATTTTCTCAATTTGGTTCTAAATATTCATCCTGGCCCATTATCGTCACACCGTATAATTTACCTCCATGGATGTGCATGAAAACGCAATATATGTTTCTTACTGTTGTCGTTCCTGGCCCCGACGATCCGACACAAGGAATCGATGTATATTTACAACCGTTGATTGAGGAGTTAAAAATACTGTGGAACGAAGGAGTAGAAACATACGATGTGTCAAAGAAGAAAAATTTTCGTATGTTTGCTTCTTTGTTGTGGACTATAAGTGATTTTCCTGCCTATGCAATGCTTTCGGGATGGAGTACTGCCGGTCGTCTAGCATGTCCATATTGCATGGATGAAACACGAGCGTTTTCTTTACCTCATGGTAAGAAAATTTCATGGTTTGACTGTCATCGATATTTTCTCCATGTAAATCATCCCTTCAGAGGAGACAAGAAAAACTTTTTAGCTAATAGAGTAGAAAATAGACAACCACCGACGATATGGTCAAGCGAAGACATATATGAACTTGTTAAGGACTATCCAAAGATATATGAAACGGGGGAGCAAACAGAAATTGAAGGCAAATCAGTTGTTCATAACTGGTGCAAACAAACTATTTTTTGGGAGTTGCCGTATTGGAAACATCTTCTGCTTCGCCATAACATAGATGTGATGCACAATGAGAAAAATGTATTTGATAATGTGTTTAACACAATTTTGAATGTGAAAGGGAAGACGAAGGATGATTTGAAATCAAGACGTGATATAGAAGAATTATGCAAACGTCCCGAGCTTCATATGAAACCAAATGACAGTAAAAAACCAAAAGCTTGTTACGAATTAGATAATAATCAAGTTAAAGCTGTGTTAAAATGGGTGGAAGGGTTAAGATTTCCTGATGGGATATCATCAAATCTTCGTAGATGTGTTGACTTTAAAAATAGTAGATTGAGCGGAATGAAAACTCACGACTGTCACATAATGATGGAAAATTTATTTCCCGTTATGTTTAAAGAACTACTGCCGTTAAAAGTTTGGAAGGTAGTAACGGAGCTTAGTATGTTTTACAAAGAGCTTTGTTCGACTACTTTAAAAGTGCAACGTTTACGTAAACTTGAAGTGGACATTCCTATATTGCTTTGCAAATTAGAGAAAATATTTCCGCCAGGTTTTTTTAATGTGATGGAACATTTACCTGTTCATCTTCCATCTGAAGCACGACTTCGAGGTCCTGTCCAATACGGATGGATGTATCCATTTGAGAGGTATGTAATATGTTATAACGTAATTTAATTGCATTTGAAAGATGAAGTTAATATAAATTAATGTTGCATAGATATTTGAATCATCTGAAGAAAAAAGTGAGACAAAAAGCACGAGTTGAAGGTTCGATATGTAAATCTTACATCGAAGAAGAAGCTTCGTTCTTTTTCTCTCACTATTTCAGTGACCATGTGAATATTTCATTTCAAAGTGTTCCTCGTAATGATGAAGGCGACGAACAAGAGTCCTCTCAAGCAATGTTATCTATTTTTAGACAACATGGTCGGCCTTCTGGAAAATGTGTGGAAATATGGCTAGACGATAGAGATCTTCGTGTAGCACACACTTATATTCTTCTAAATTGTGCCGAGGTTGCACCGTTTGTTAGGTAATCTGAAATAATAATTTTTGTTTTATTCTTTTCTGTAATGCATGCGCGTGTATAACCTAATGTAATAATTTGTTTATATAAACAGTGTTTATGAACGGGAACATCCGAACGGAGATCTCAGTAAAGAATTTTCCCGTTGGTTTTCAAATTACGTTTATGAGCCGAAAAATTGTGTTGTTGACGAAGGGTTGAAACATCTTGCAATGGGACCAAAAAGAGTGGTCAAGACATATCCAATATATTTCGTCAATGGATACAAATTTAACACTAAAGAATACGGTGCAGAAAAATTAACAAATAATACTGGTGTATTTGTTAAAGGTAGTGACGATCCAGAAAACCATTTAAATGATTTTTATGGCGTTCTAACACAAATTTTGCAACTGACATATTTCTCAAGACCCGCGGAGGAGGTGTTTCTATTTAGATGCAATTGGTTTAGCAATGTTCCAGGTTCTGGAATTAATGTGCATAAGGATTATAATCTTATCGAAATAAAGCATACATCGCACTATCACAAGTATGATCCTTTTGTACTAGCCAAACAAGCATTGCAAGTTTATTACGCTCCTTATCCGTCTCTAAAAAGAGATAAAGCAGATTGGTCTGCAGTTTTTAAAACAAAGGCCAGATTCACATTCGATGGGAAGAATATTCCGGACGAACAAGCTTATCAGGCAGATCTTGAGCAAAATAACGAAATAATAATTACAGACGATCATACAGATTTTGGTCCTTTGATCGATGAATCAAATGTTTTGGTAGAAGCGTTTGACAGTGCAGAGGAAAATATCGTCGAAAACGAGACCGAATCTGAATCAGAAGACGATGATGACTGATATAAATTTGAATCTGTTTTTTTGCAATTGATGTAACTATGTTGAATTCTTGATGTATTATGAAATTGATGTAACTATGAAACTAAATCCGTTTACTATTGTTTTATGTTATTTCAATTTGTCATTTATTTAGCAATTTTTATTAAAAATGCAATGAACTCTGCTTATCGTAGGAAGAGTACACCCATCATGAATCAGGTATAACAAACTTACATGTCTATTTACATTTCAGTCATTATAATTAAGCAATTTATACCATTGATGTCATGTTCATATGAAATATATTTCATTATCATGTTTTTATTCTCTTATATAATGATGTGTAAACGTCACAGGTTTATCATTATGTCACATAGAGGGAGGAGCTCTTCCCGTTCTTCAGGAGGCGATGGCAGTGGCCCATCGCAAGCGCCACACCGTCCAGTTGTTACGTTAGCCCCCAAAGCAGATGGGTAAAAATTAAATCTTATTCATCATCTTATTTTTTCTATACTATACGTATGTACTTATCTGTATCGTACTTAAAAACAGGGGGTTCGAGCTACTACCCACTAAGGTAGTGTTGGACGTCTCCAGAGCAGCATATCGTAGTAGGATGAGTGCGTGCTGGCCAAAGTGGGATACCATCCCTCCGCACATCATAGAGTGCATATGGCAGGATGTCCTAGTATGTGTAATTTTTATGTTTTCCATTTTTAATTCGTTTTTGTCGTTTTTCTACCGTTTATCGTTTAAAGTGTAATCTTTTTTTAACACAGGCTGAGATAGACATCCAGACAGATGATATGCAGCTGGCACGAGCATACTGGATGAGGAAGATGCGAAAGAACTACAGAGACACGATATCTGAGGTTAAGAAATCCGGGAAGAGACCACGGTGGATGGGGGAGAGCGTGTGGCAAGCTTGGTTGAGCTACTGGGAGACGGACGAGGCGAAGGCAAGTATACTAATTTTTTTTCAATTATTAATTTAACGTGATTGAAAAATAATGTATCAAATTTTGAATGTACAGGCAGAGTCAGATAGAAACTCTGCAAATAGAAATAAGAATCCCGTTACTCATCGCGGAGGATCGAAGTCGTTTCAGCAGTATCGGCAGGAGTTGGTAAATTTAATTACTGAATAATAAATGTAAATAGTTTATGCTATATGATTTTAAATGTATAATAATTGTATGTAACAATCAACTTCAGGAAGCCGAGGCACATGGTCCTGTCAGCTATATGGACGTGTTCACCCGTACGCATGCTGTTGAGCATGTTAATCCAGACGGGACTGTTTCGTACACATGGCAGGACGATAAATCCAGTAAAAGCCATGTAAGCATATTTCATTTTATTCAGTATTAGTAATTGTTTTAGTTGTCAAATTATTATGAAATAAGATATGATATTATTAATTTGTCAATGCAGGAGATGTTTATGGAGCAGCGACAGAAACTCCTTTCTGATACGGGTCGAGAGCAGCTGACGACCGATGAAGAGGACATTATTTTTGAGTCCGTTATGAGTCCACCAGAGCATGGTCGACGATACGGATTTGGCAATTTAGCGGTAAATAATTTAATTTTTCTTAAAATACTTAAAATATGATATTCTTACCTTTTCAAAACAATAAACTTTGATTTTATTTATTTTTCAATTATTGCAGTCCAGTAGTCAGAGTAGGAGACGGCGGAGTAGACCTCAGAGCGAGCTAGCAAGTATAGAAGAATTACAGACTAGAGTTCAGCAGTTGGAGGAGCAGAACCGCCAACAGGCCATGCAGACGGCACAGTTATTTGAGTACATGCAGCAGTTTGGTGGCCGCTTCCCTTCATCGGCTGGCTCTGGATCTGGGGCAGATTGATTCATTGCTTTCTAATTCGTTCGTGCAGGTATGTTTAGTTTTAGTTTACAATGATTTGGTAGAAGGAACAATTAATTGTTGATATGTATAATTATGTATAATACACTTGGTTCTGTAGCTGTATCAGGATATGCATGATTAGAACAGTTATTGTTAGTATTATTGTTAATGTTGGAATGTTATGTATATTTTGTATTTTATTTTTATTCTAATTTAGTTTATTTCTGTGTCTATTGAATATTTTGGAGTATTGGTTTGCATGTTTGGTTGGATTATTGTTTATTTGATTGTGCAGTATTGATATTGTAGTGTTTGGAAGAGAAATGTGGTTGGAAGGCTCTATTTGCAGCAGATTTTAAAAAAAAACAGCAGGTTTCCGACGGCTTCCGACGGCTCTCGACGGCTTATTGGTCGAAATTTTCCGGCGGTTTCCGACGGGTTCCGACGGCTTATTGGCCTGATTTCCGACGGTTTCCGACGGTTTCCGACGGCCGTCGGAAGCCGTCGGAAACCGCCGGAAACCGCCGGAAACCGTCGATAATGTATACGGCATCACCCGTCGGTAGCCGTCGGAAATACTGCTCCCCGACGCCTTCATTTCCGACGGCTTTTTCCGACGGCCGCCGACGGCTTCCGACGGCCGCCGACGGTTTTCAGCCGTCGGAAATCCCCCCTCCCCTTGTAGTGATAATTTGTAAAAAAAAATCAATTTACCCGCGAAGCATGTGCTATTATCACGTGCGAAGCGCGTGTAATAATAGTTGTAATAGCATTGGTATCATACTATTTTAGTATCAACGTGAACTACCAAAAACGATCCTCCATATATTATCAAATCTTAATTACTTAAAAATAAAATATAATATTGAACTTCTTTTACAAATTCAAATGTCTCTAAAAGTAGGATCTAATAATTATACATTCTTTACATATTCAAAACGCTTCTAAAAATAGGATAAAATATTAAACTACCTTTACAAATTCAAAGTATTTCTTACAAATATACAAATCTTAATACACTTGAAAATAAAAAAGCATTTTTTTGACCGATTTAAATATATACAATTTATAAGGAAAATAATTCACGTACAAAGCGCACGCCGTAACACTCGTAGTTGATAGTGAAAGAATGCAGTGATAGTTTAGTTAATACAATGATACAAAAGTGCTGCTTAAGAGTGTGCAAAGGAAAGTTTTTTTTGTAAAGTTAGCTGTTGATCATATAACAGGACAGTTTGAGTTTTTTTTCAAAAATTGGTGGGGTATTGTTGCATATATTTCTTCTTCTACCTGATATAGGTTATAATCTGATGTTTAAGCAAGTGTTTCAAAGCTTGCTTGAGGATACAGTTAGAAAGGAAAGTTATGAGTATAGGAGATGTGAGAACTGTGTTCGTGACGGTGGCATGTCACATGGCACGGTGGATGTGTTGCATCGAGATTTGGATGACATGGCCTCTGCTATTTGCTGTTCTATTTTTTCTGGGTGTGTCGATATTTCTAGGATTGTTTATAAGAGTAGGATGGATGGTTTGATAGATATGGCTGGTAGGCAAGATGATTCTCAACGTGATGTAGATTTTGGTTCGTGCACGGTGTCTTTGGTAATTTGCATAGCTCTGATTCCAAGCATGTTTTATGTGAAGTGAATGATAATAGGATAGTATTTTCTCAGGCTTTGCATGGTGAATCAGCCGATGATGCATATTTTAAGGACATTTTGGTCGATAAGAATTGCCGTTTAGGCTTTATAGGTGATGCAAATCATGATTATGATATTGTTATTGGAGCGGCTGTGCATAATGAGGACGTATATGGCAGTGTACAAGGGTCATGTGATTTTGCTTTTTCATCTGATGTGTGCATGGGAAACATGTCTATACAAGTTAATTCCTGGGAATAGGCAAGCTCAGATCAGTTATCATTTTACATTGGAATGGAGCAGACTAGTAGTGCAAAAGATTGTGATTTGCACTCTAGTTTGATTCATGATATGGGGAGTACGAAAACTAAACTGAGTGCAACATCGAGTAATGATAGGGGTTTATTTAATGGGGAGGACTATGGTTTTGGGGATAAATCGATGATAGAGAAATAAATTAGAAGCATGTGAATGTACAGAGGAATGAGAACTTAGAAGCTGATACGTTGTTGCGTGCACAGGAGCTGATGTTCAGTCATTGGATAACCTTGAGGGTATTGTTCCTTGTGTTGATAAAATAGAAGGTTGTGTACGTGATGAGGTCAATTTGCATGGCAAGTTGGTTGAGTTGTTTTTGTGATATTATTACCGAAAATGCACTGATTATTGTAGATAGTTGCTGTTTGGATAAGTCAAGGAGTATTGATACTTGTGACTCGAAGCTGAGGATATTATTGATGGTAGTGTAGAAATGCATTTAGATATGAATTTAGTGCAGTGAGCTAGGTTGGTTCTATTCAGCATACTGAGTAGTCTTAGATCGTTAAAAATTAGATCGTTAGAAAAGGTGTGAGTTGTTTATACAGTTGATAGGTGAGGAGATGCTCGTCTTCGTTGTTCAACTGCTAGAGCTTCGGATGGCTATAGCTCATTTTTTTCTTAGACGCTTCAAGTGTAGTTTCTTGATTGGATGGTTTCAGCTGAATTAGATGGTATGAGCATTTTTTGCATTTTATGGTTTTTTTTTTAATGTTGTTTATTTCATTATGGACCTTAGTTTTATAGGTTTGAAGGGTTTTTTTTATTTATTTTTATTTTCATACTACACGGGGATATCACCACCTCCTCTTAGGCATACTGACAGCTCCTTCTTTAAATGTACAATAAATTACATGACTACCCTCCTCTATTATTAGACGGTCACTCATTTTTCTCAAAATAATAATTTACATATAAGCAATACATATATTTTTCATATACATACATACATGTGTGTATGTGTATATATAAGTATATATCTATATTGTTTTAATATTTATTTGAATAACAAGTTTATGTACATACATATATTTAGACAACATACAATACGTATAAGATGAGCTAACATATCCATTGCTATGCAAATCCCAACATCTATATATGAGCATATTACGCCTTACATGGATTATTATGTTACACATGCACACACATACATGTATGCTGTGCAGTTAATTCCCCGCTATAACCCTGCTATATCTCATAGCGGGTTTCTACCGCTATGATTTTTTCATATAGCCCCCAAATATAGCCTTTCCGTTTTATGCCGCCCGCTATTTCCGCTATATCCCGTTATTCCCGCTATATTCCGCTATTTTCGCTATATCTTCTTTAAAAAAATGAATTGAAAAATGAAATTTATACATTATAAAAATTATGAAACTAATTTATGTAATTGAATTTTTAATATATTTTCAAAAAAGAAAATACTCTAATATTCTACCAAATTCAATTATGTTATATATAACAGTTTTACGTTTACTTATAGTATATTCGCATATGTTTTTACTTAAAATTATTTATGTATTAATTATAATTCAATTGAATGTTAATTTTTCATTTAATTACCATTTATATATTTGTAAAAACATTGAATATGAGTTTTATATGCTATTTTAGAGTCATCCGCTATATCCCACTATATCCTCGTTGTATCCCCACTATGACTTTTTGCACCTCCACCGCATTGAATCAGCCGAGCGCTTTAACTACACAGCATGTATGTATATGATACATATGTGAACCATTATATTTAATTGAACAAATTAAATTAAATTTCATCTATTACTTATAAATTCAAATGGAATAAGAGATTTCATTTAAATTAAATTTAGAAACGTTCTAAATAATTAGACTTCATAGCCCCAATATAGATCCAATAAGAGAATTTTTTTTGGAAATGTACTCATATCTTCCGCTGTGGGCTGGCCCAATTCCACAAACGTATAATTTGATTATGCAAATACAAAATTCTTTTTATAACTTGACATAAAACTAGTACAACCGTACACTGGCGGAGATCAATATAATTTCAAATAACAAAATACCGCAATTTAATTAATTTAACTGTGTTGTTATTGACACATGTGTTTGCTTAAATTATGAGCAAACACTCATAATCAAATAAAAACGAAATTTAAAAGATTATGAATTAAAAATAGAGGATTAACAAACAAGATTTTTAAATGGTTTGGCTAGAATTTTAAACCTACTTCTGCTATCAATTTTATTACCGATTTAAACTTGCAATTACAATCAAACTACAACGATTTTAAGGTCCAAGTCGATGAGTTTCAAATTTAACCGAGTGTTCTTGAAAAATCAACAAAAGATTAAGAGATCCCTTTCTAGTTGTTGTAGACTCTATATTCATAGACAAACTTGACCGTAAAAATCGTTGAAGTCAGTTTGAATGAGCAAATATCTTCATATTCGAAAGTTCGGCAAGAAGAAGTCAAAGCGCATGAAATCCAACATCAAAAATAGTTCAATTGGTACCGACCTATTTCTTTGACTTTCCATTGAGTTCTTTTATGACATAGTATAGGCCTTCACGTCTTAATAGTAGATCCTTCAAAGGATGCCACGAGCTTCAGTTCCGATCAGTATGGATCAATACCGATCCATGTCAATACTTAGCATGCTATCTTCTTTCTGTCATTTTCAAGTATTGCTTCTTGCTTAAGCTGGTGGGGGCCACAATTCATACGGTTTGATACTGATCCATCTGTCCATTTTCATTCTTTTCCAAAGTTCATATATTATCGAATTTTGCTATCTTCTAAGTTTTTAATTCATTTCTTCATCATCTTGAGGTTTAGATCCATTGAGAGTCACTTGGTTTAAATGACGGATAACACTTGCTCTAAAGGTATATTTTTGTGATAAAAGCATGCTTTGGATTGAGATAAATACCTAAATTTAATCTACAACGACGCCTCCCTCATTTGAACCGTTGTCGTGAAACGTTCCATCTACTATAAGAATATCGGCACACCGCTTCATATAGTTGTTGAATCGCATCCTCTTTGTAGGTATAAAACTTAAAGTCTGCTATTTGAAGCCTTCAGCCATTGTTGAAAATTTATGGAAAGATACTTCAATCTCTGGTCGGGTAGATTTTTTCTCTCCTTTTTTTAAATCAAAAATATAAGAACTCATATCGATCGATACCGATCAATTGGAAAGTTTATATATAAATGTGAATACTTACGATTTTTCCTATCACTTTCTTTTTATACTATCTATTTTGTGTTCTCATGAGTGATCTTGTAATTTCCTTTGCCTTCTAAGATCCAATAACGTCATTACAAATACCGCTGGCACCAGATCTTGTTAAATCCAATACGGTCTACGCATATGAACAACATCTTACCTCGAGTTTTCTTCAATCTTTCAACGATGCCACCATTCACGTCTTATGATCTAGATCTCAATCCTCAGTGGCGCCGCCTATCTTCAAAAATCATTTTGACCGCTACCTCACTTTGACATCAACAATACATGCAACAACAATCCATGTTGTCTTCTTCGTTTTCCTTCATCATCGTCGCCTTGAACACCTTATAGCCATGGAATACCACAGACAACACTTATGGTTGAAGTGGTAAAGGAAAAGAATAGCACCTCTCCATTTCGAGCAATTTCTTGGTCAACTTCGAGTATGGATCAACATTTTGGAGTTTGATAGATATGACACAAGAAGTTATCTACACAGAGCGCATCCATTCATCGTGTTAAGTACACAAAACACACACTGCATAGACTGAATCACATATCACCGCCTTGGTTGATGTGCAGAATATGATTGGTCAACATACATCGACATCCATTAGGTCTTATACATCGACCATATGGGACTTAACCAAAATAAACACTGAATCAAATCATACTTTACCATGCTTGTATCTCAAGCTTTCAGTACTAAATGGAACCTCTTAGAAGCTCTGGGCATACTTCTGCCGCTACCATAGTCCTTCAAATCCTAGATCTACTCTTCCAACGACAAGCTTCTCCTCTACCTCAGCTTATACTCCAACATCTTCTAAGGCTTGGCAATCTCATCGTCAATCCGAACAATCTTTATAAGTCGCTTCACTAGTGGCTATGGAGGAACTTGACATCAGTATCTCTCCTGATGTTAATCTACAAAGCATGATGATCCTCGAAAATCCCAAGACTCTCCGGCCTCGGGCTTAACAAATATGGAAGTTAAATGGATCCGCGAACGCCACGGTATTCCTATAGAGGAAACTTTATCCGCTACTACATCAAAGAGCACACAACCCTCTGAAAGATCACACTATCTATAATTAATACATGTGCCTCTTCGAAGCCGTCCCTTTGTTCAATCAATTTTATTTAATTGATTTTCCAATTCATTAGAATTTCCTCTGCCCAACTTTACCCGAATGGGTATGGTGCCTTATACTGCATATATATAAACTTCATCAAACACTTGGGAAGGGTGCCTACCTTTGAAGAAATAAGATATCTCTACTAATCAAGAAGAGAGCTCACTATCCATCTTTAATCTTCCTGGAACATTTTAAGGGTTACCAAGTCATTGTTGGCCACCATAGCAAGCTTAATAATTTCAAGGACAGGTACTTTTCCATCCGCTTCCAAATGGCTTCGCCACTGATGGTTGTCCAAATGTAAGTTCCAACTTCTTACATCCTATTTCAATAGAGTTCACTTTACACAAATCGCTGACTTCTTATTTCCACTCTTATTTTAAATATTCCTCTAAGGATTACAAATGCTTCGTTAGCCCAGACACTCCAACTCTTAAAGAATATCCTGGGGGGATGAGAGAAAAAGAGAAAACCTCATCAACAACCTCCAACCGTGCCATTTCCATATACTACATAACGACCGAAAGGTTAACTACACGCTTGTCGCACCAAGGGCTGCTTAAGAAGCCCAAATCGATCCCCCATCCACCGCACGCTAAAACATTCCAAATTTAGCACAAAACATCTATAGTGATAATGAGAAGAATGAAGAGGAGGAGGAAGAAGAAGGGGAAGATGAAGATGAGGATGGAGATGAGGTTGAAGACAATAATAATGAATACGAGTTTATCACGGAGACAAACGAGGATAAGAGAACTTCACCTCCCACTTCTCGACCAAAAAGGATAAGAATTCGCTTCTCTCAACCGATCCTGGAGCCACATCAGATTCTAGTAAGAGAAATACTTCTCTTGACCGTTGAGGATATCTATAGCTCGACATACAACTCTGATGGAACAAGGCTAGTCAAAACCGATGAAATAGGTAGATCCTAAAAAAAATTCTATTTTGGATTTATTGGGACTATGAATTATAAAAGATTATTAAATTCAATCTAGTAATGTTCTAAATAAAATCATATTTTAAATTTAATTTAATTTTGTATGTATTCAAATACATTCATTTGTTTGAATGGTAAGAGAAGCATATAAGTAGTACATACATACATACATACATATATACTTGCATGTGTGTATATACATACATACATATATATATCTGTGTTTATGTGCGTAAACATGTAAAAATTTAATTCTGTTAAAAGGAATTTTAAATTTAATTTAATTTTGTATGTACTATAATGAATGTATCAAATAAATTCATGTGTTTGAATGGTAAGAGTAGCATAAAAGTAGTACATATATACATACATACATATATACATAGATATATGCACACACACACACATATACATATATATGTATGTATGTGTGTGTGTATACATATACATATATATACATACATATACACACACACACATACATATACCTATATATATATATATATATATATATATATATATATATATATCTGCGTGTGTATAAACATGTAAAAATCTAGAAAAAGAAATCTTTTGTTTCTTTTTTGTAACACAAATAATTAATTAAGGGAAGATGATGCTATAAATGTAAAGAGAGAAACATTCCATTTGACTCCATCTTTTTAATTGGATTAATTGGCATATTAAATGACATTGACTACAAATACACACATGCTTTTGTTGTCCAAATTTTTGACTAATAAAATATATATGTTTACATGGGTCTATTATGTGTGTGTGTATTAAAATTAAGATTAACCAGCTTACACACTATGAAATCAAAACTTAAAACAATATGTAATTTGATAAGATTTTGGAACTAAATTAATGATTACATATAAGAATCTATTTTATTAATTTTAATTCAAAGGGACCCAAAATTATATGTATATATATACACACACACATATATACTTAAAAATTATGGTTAGTAAAATAAAACCCAACCTTAACGAAAGGGGTTAAAAGTGGCAGGTGACATTTTGCATAAAAGTTCACTTATAATAAATTTTTCCCTTTTTTTGTATGTACAATGAAGAAAAGATTTATATCCAAATTAACAACTATAAATACTTATTGATGTTTTAAATTGATTTAAATAAATAATATGTGTATTTTGTTCAAGTTTAGATTTTATGTAACGAGCAATAAAAATTATATTAGCTAATTTAACATTAGTTTTCAATCAAATAATTAACCTTTTTGAATCAACTTATGAATTTCAGCTCTACCTAAAATTTTATTCGAACAAAAAAAATTTATTTCAAAACAAATTAGGACAGAATCTTCAATTTTTAATTTTACAATATGAAACTAAACTTTATAGAAACAAATTATTTCGAAATGTTATTCAAACAAGAGTTTTTGTATGAAAGAACTGAACATCAGATGCATGTCTAAATCGTGACATTGAAAGGCCCATCTAATTAAATACATAACATAAACAACCAAACAAAATAAGGATAGATTTAAAATAATTATCATTGGAGACATGCGAATAACCTAGAATGTAAACAAAATGATTTTAATCACATTAACATGATAAGGATAAATCTGGTTTAAGAGAATAAAAAAATCCAAAACATTGTCCAAATACGTACAACTGAATGAATGAGATGGGCGAAGAATAGAAACATAAAATCATAATGCAATAAGATACAAACAAAATAGGAGTTTACCTTCTAAATAAAGCCAAAAGATACATCTTGAATTTGTGAAGATTCCTAGACCCAATAGATTGATCTCCATATTTGCAAGAGCTAGAGAAATAACCGCCGTTCATATTTTATTTTGTCTTGTTTGATTTTAGAATTTTATACACTTGCCACCATAAATATTTTAGACCTATACCTCAAAAATTGAGGAGAGAACAAAAAATGACAGAGACTAATATAATAAAGGAGGAAATAAGGCTCTTATAAAGATATGCTTATCAACCTATCTTTTAATCAGAATTAGCCTTTTCATTTCTACTTCAAGTAACTCCTCCCCATTCTTAAAGCATGGCCAGACAAACATGGCTTGTTTGGGCCCCAAAAATTTCTAAAAACTAATTAGTATTATCCTTATTTAAATCCAATTTAAATCTTTTATCGATATTGCATATCAGTACGCGCATTTATAACTTTTATATATGCAAAATACTAATGGTACCTAGACAAGTCAAATCAAATTTAATAATAAGTATTTTATAAATATTAATTAATTCAATTAATTTTTCATCGATTAAAAAATTATTTGAATCGTGTGGTTTATTCAGAATATTCATCATTTCGGTTGTATGACTCAAACGTGTAAATTCAGTCAGCAATTAATGTTGAACAATTCAATCATTTATGTTTACATGTCACCTTAGCTAGTGGTGTGATATTTTGACTGAATTTATCGTTTACACATCTTTATTCGTAAAATCCAACTTTATTTATTTGAGCGTTACTGGGTAATGATAATTATTTACACCAATCATCTTCGTCAAAACTATATCACACTAGGACTTAAAATTTAGGTTTGATTAAAATTTCGGCATTGTCCACATTTAATTTAAGTCCAAATGCAAAATTCTTGGTTTAACAATAACAAGCATTATTAACTGTACTGCTCTGGCCAGATACTATGACTTTGAGTTGACTTACTTTGACCCCATAATGCTAACCTTATAGAACCGAGGAAATGAATCCCCTCTTTAATGGTTTTTCACTCCAATGCTTCCACTTGGCCCAATTATAGTCATTCGATGGATGAATGCCATGATTTAACTACAATCAAAGTGAAGTCTCAACATTGAAGTTCGAGAATATTCTCAAGTCGATTGAATCTATAATATTATTGTTGGTGAGATTTTTCATCCCACAACACCTCAATTGATTAGAAAAGTAATTGTTTAATGTTCATTTGGAAATTTGAATCAACAAATTTGAATTGTATTAAGTCTGCTTTTGGGTAGTAACTATGTTGCTACCTGCTTATATAATTATGTAGTTGCACTCCAACTATTAGTTTGAATGTCGAATCAATTTCGCATTTTCTTTATGATTTATTATCCAACACAAATATAAACAGATAATAGTGCATGAAAGTAAGAAGTCACATAATTTTTTTATGGTTCAGATTCCTTAGAATCCCATGTCCACGGGTCAAGTTCTTTTCTTATCCCTTTCTTCTAGATAAAAATGTTTGATAGAAAATAGAAAGCTACAATTTTTTTCATTCAAAAAGAAGAAAAGAGTCCCCTCCATATTCCCAATCATCTCCTATTTATTATGTTGAGGATGTATGCGGATCGCCACCGTCTTTCCTCTGCCATTATGTTCCACTTTGGATCATGCCACATATCTTCCATCTGCATTGTTGGTTTGATGCATTTGGATTGCTAACATATCTTTGGTGGGAATCCATGATTTGGGCGGTTGAATTATGGCCTTTGACGAGAAGTTAGAGATGAAGGCGGGAATTTCTAAAATCGAAGTGGGAAACTCGAGTCTTAACGGGTCATATATTTCTGATTCAAAGAGGTAAAAGATTTCCATACTACCCAAGGAGGACATTGAGAGATACTTGTTGGTTATGTGGTATTGCCGATATGTTTGGAGTGAAGCTGTATTGGTTGATGTATGATACTTGCATGATGTTGTGGTGCTTGTCTGATACTTAGGTGTGATCATCCTGAGCTGCTTTTTGCTTCAAGATGCATGGTTTGCTTAATTTGGGAGTTAGTTTAATACACGTACGAACGTGATCTGAGCTTACCGTGATCTGAGTTGCTCTTATTTCATGAAATATTGGTAAGGCTGGTTTACACCTTTTCTATTTACTATAAGTATGGATCTGCATTGGAGCGAAGTTTGAGTGGCCCTATATGCAGCCTTTTAGGATGCTTGTTACTCTGTACGGTACTGCTTAAGTGCCCTTAGTATATGTGGTAGAGAACTAATCTTGATAGTGTTCGTAAAGTATAAGTTCTAGGGATGCTAGTTGTGTAGTTTGAATATTTGGTTGTTGTGGCTCTTGAGTGTAGTGCATCATTGCCTACTCCTTCAGACTATGTCAGATTTTGGTTCTCATATTATAATGTAATATTAAGACTAAGGGATGAGTGCAGGTCAAATATCCTCGTGGCCTTCCTTATGCATGCAGTATTGCATTTCGTTGTGATCTCTTGCGTTTTAGCTGCAGCTCTTTTGGTTGAGTCAATTGTTAAGACTACAGGCTAGGCGGCACGCTTCCCTTCCCGACTTATTGTGCAAGATTGGTCGGGATGCTTTAGTTCCTTCTCTTTTTATCTTAACCTTTATTGTAAAGGCAGTTCTTTTAGCCTCATATTTTGCTTATCCCATATTCGACATAGTTTGAGAAGTGTAAGTGTAACATTTTCCCCTAAAGTCTGTGCTTATCGCAAATCAATGTAGACCTGTCATCATTTACACTTAGTCACTTCTTTATAATCCCTTCTTTCTTTTCATTAGTGGAAAAAATTCTTGCCGGTTACTTTGGAATTTACTGCATTTGTCCAAGTGTCATTTCCTCATTGGGCTTCCATTAGAATCGTTGTTAAATCAAACCTTTTGTTTTTCTAGGAAAATATGTATCAATCTTTGCATTATTTTAGCAGCTTAATCGATTGACGTCTCATAAATTACTTAAACATTTTTATTGCATGGTTATTATCCAAATTTGGATATCTATATTTTTCCTTTTTTTCGTTGTTCATTTTTACATTTTTCTCAAGAATGGAAAAGAAGAAAGAAACCAAAAAAATCCACTAACTGCTAGATCGATTTCTTCATTGGATTTAGGTTTCCATTTTGGATTGAAGTAAGGAAATTATTTTTGTTTTAATTTCTATATGATCTCTTTAGTTTAGCATTCTTTCTTTCATTAAATCTTGAAATTCCAAAATGGCTTCCTCTTCATCTTCCCTTTTACTATCACTCTTTAGAATTACTCGGTTGGAAGAAGCCACCGGTATCTTGAACCAATTTGGATTTTTGGGTTATGAAGCTAGGGTTTTTAGAACCCCATGAATGCATCAATACTCCCCTGAAGGTTTACTCCCATTATCCTAAACCCATACACTATGTTCTCTATCTTTCTCCACAACAAACCCTTCATAAATGGCTTTCTTTCCTCGATCTTGTTCAAAATCAACTTTCCCTCTTTCTCATACTATTGTGATAGCCACTTTCATCCTCTGTGCTGAGAATGGTCTAGCCTAACTTGTGAGTAGCTTCAGTTTCTATTTGACGTTAATAAGAATCCTCTAAAGGCTAGCTTTTCTATACCCAGGCTAAAACGTCGGTTTTTCTGGATGTTTCCCGAAAGACCCACAAATTGGTTGAGTCGTATTTCTTTGTTTCGAACTCAGATAATTTTCCTTCTTCCTTTCACCAATGTCCTACTCAATTTATGTTTTCTGAGAAAGGCGTCAAGTTGTAAGAATCGTGTAGGGATCACATTCTAGAATTGGATGAAAAGGAGAGGAAAACAAACAAGTTTATAACAAACAAAAATCAAAAAAAAAAAACAAATTTTGCACCCACATCACGTATTTTCTCACGACTTTTTAAGTCTTCCTTGATTTCGTATGAGTCTATGATAATAATTTTAAGCCTGCGACGCTTTATGCTTATTATTCTTATGGTTCTATTTTTCATACAAAATTTCTCCTGACTTTTACATTTTATTCTTTTTATATATAGGTGAGATGGATACTTTTGTTATAGCTTCACTTTGCCAGCCGAGGAAGTTAAAGAAAAAGGGTGGTCATAAAAGAAAATGCAATACGACGTGTGACTCCAATCGAGGTCCGAAGAAGGCGACTGTTTCTTTCTCTTCTCCTCCTCCAAACATTCCCTCCCATTCTAACTCAGCGGCGCTAATTATCACTCCATTGTAGAGTAATCTTACCCCAATACATGCTACTAGCCTTTGCCTTGGGGGGGGGGGGGGGCCTATACCTGATTTAATAGAGAGTGGAAAGATTGCAGTGCGTGCATTGTCTTATATTTCCTTATCTTCTTCATTCTCTCTTCTTCCCCTTCCACTTCCTAAGCTCTCTACTTTTGACTTAATGAATGACCTAGAAAAATCATGGTCTTATGTAAGAAATATTCTCCTTCTCTTCTTTCTCTTTTTTATCGTACTTTCCTTATTTTTATTGCATGCTACCCTGATAGTAGAAGAGCGAGAGAGGGAGGTAAGCAAGGCAACACTCTTGATCGGGTGGCTAAACGTGAATCAGACCTTGCTTTAGCAACGTTGAGAAAACTAGTCTTGCTTTTGCAATGGCCATGATCGAGGAAGATTTCAGGGTGTATCAGGGAAGGCTGATAGGGCCGAGAAGGAGGCCAAAATTGCGGTAGACTCCTTGACCTTAAAAGAACGCGGGCTAAAGGAAAAAAGTAAGGAGCTGGTCATTGTGGACAAGTGCTGGCTAAGTCGTAGGAGGAGCTTGCGTCATGCACTTCTAACGTAGTCTTCAATTTACATGTCTCGGCCAAGGACCAGTTTAAGGAAGAGATCAACCTTAGTGTTTTAGGTGAAAAGTATATGGTTGGCTCTTTCACGACACGAAATCCAGCGATTGAAAATCGACATGAAATACCTCACTTGTATTCGACTCTTGGAGATTCAAACGTCGAATTCCAGTTCGGATGGAGCTTATAACAACATTAAATGAATATAAATAGCGGAAACAAAAGGTATTATCATTAATCACAACATAGATACAACACCATCACAATATTTGATTACAACAATTTAATCCCATCATCAGAGTGATATACAAGATACAATAACAAGATGAAAACACCACATCGGAACAATAACAATGTCTTCAGATACTTCCAACATACTTCGACTTTGATAAGGTCTTTCCAAAAATCCAACACTACAAAAGATTTCCAAGGCCAAAAGCTTCCCAAAATCCAACAGCTTCCAAAAACTTCAAAAGATTCCAAGCTACTCCAAAACACGGATAACCTGCTTCTAGGCTGCCTGTGTGCAAATAATGGGCATCCAGAGTTTAGGAAGAGAACAATAAACTTCGGGTCAGTCATGGGACTAGTATGAGTAAACAAAAATAGTTGTTTGTAGAAAAACAGTTTACAAAAGAAATCCGATATGCTTTTGGAAAATGAAACTATCATAAGGCCTCCCCGCACACACACAATGCAATCGCACAATTGGAGGAGATTTCTCCTTATGATAGTCAAACATGCTTAATACGAGAAAACTCTTTTAGATATTATTATTAGTGCATAGTGTGAAAACATTTTTGAAAGTATAGTATTAATCTTAGCAAGCATAGGTACCATTATATTATGCCTGCTATAGCTACCACCTGAGGTGGCAGGTTATACAACTAAAACCGTATAACGCTCGTATTATTTCTTTGGATTTCCAACAAATGGTCAGGCTAAGGAACTTCCTTACAAAATGGGACGCCTCTGGAGGGACGCCCCCAAGAACCAAACTTGTTCCCTACTAACAAAGGTCGGGTTACCTTTGTAACTAGGTAACGCCTACAAGTAAGCCATCCCCGATCGTCATCGACCTTTATCCTGGGATTCACCAATAAATAGCAACAACCACAGATAAATATCTAGGCTCCATACCATATAGAAAATGGAAATACCCTAGGGATGCGGCCCCTAAAAACCTTGCCGCAATATTCGTGTTTCGACCATTATCGGGTTGTGAGGTTCGACGAAGTCTTATCCACAAAAGCTACGTTTTTACCAAAGCCATGCTTCGATCAATAAATGATCAGCATCACTCAGCTGCCACACTACCAGATAGGGAGTATATCACTAATAGCCATCAACTACATAACCTCTGAGCTCGTACGTCTCAGAGAAGGGTGTTAGGCTAAGAGAATAAATTCTCCGCCACCAACAGAAATGTATTTGAAAGAAATCAGCTTTATATCTCAAAGTGTAACGTCATACATACAACCATACAAGTCTGTTCCAGGTTCGAACAGAACTGAAGGCACTTCCAAAGAAGCCCTTGCAATCTGGGCATCCATAATCCCGATCAGACTCCCCATCACATATGGAGATCTCTATACCGGAGCAACTCAGTGCAGAGTCATTCGACAGGTTATCGTATCGTTCTTGAAGACACCCGGTCTTCACCACCATCTTCAAATGCTTTCCCTTTCGTCGTATCACATATTCCGAATGGGTTATATGACACAAAGGCCATCTCCCGACTAAACCGAATAGTGAGCACTTAATTTAAAAACACATGGATATGTCAATCACAAAGATTCATCATTAATATTCAATGTGGGTTTTGGATAACCAACTGAAATCCGACTCCCTGTCGCATCGAAATTCAATTGCCGTTTTACGGGCTAAGGGATTTTTCACATTCACACAGGTACAAATCACAAATATCACAGATCGGCACAAAGCAATTCATATCACAAAGTATCACAATCACATAACAGGGGTATCAATCAACTCAAGGCACTTCAATAATAATCAATCATCTAACAATGAGATGAATTAACAGTGTGATTATCATCAATTAATCACATAATTATTTTTCATTAATTAACTTTAATTAATGATGAATTATCCTTGATTTTTAAATTAATTAATCCTTATTAATTAATTTAATATTAATTATTAGTTAATTTAACCTTTAATTATTAGTTAATTAAATCCTTAATTATTAATTAATTAAATATTTAATTATTAATTAATTAAATCTTTAATTATTAATTAATTAAATCTTATAATTATTAATTAATTAAATATTTAATTATCAATTACTAAATCTTTAATTATTAATTAATTAAATCTTAATCACCTTCATTAATTAATTAATTATTCCTTAATTAATTAATCTTTAATTATAAATTTATTAACTTTAATTAATAATTAATTACCCTTTAATGAATTATTCTTTAATTATTAAGTAATTGCAAATCATTAATTATTTAATCATCATTAACAATATAAGTTAATTTACTTTTAAGTCAAGTTAATAAGGTAAAACATTTAATTATCTCCTTAATTACTTTGTTAAGTTTTATTCTAAGTAAACTTTTGAAAATATAAGTTTAAAACATTCTGAACTTAAATGATTTAAAATATTTTATTTTAAAACCTTCAATTACAAATTTCAACTTAACAACAATTATCCATTTGTAAAGAATAAATTTAGAAATAAATTTGACTTAGATTATTAAAGTTAAAAACTGGAAATGTTATTACCCGAGAGCTACTTCGAGTGATATCCGAGACCATTTCTTGGTTGCTTCGAGTTTTTCCAAAATCAAATCGAGAGCTTTCAATTTTTAAATTTTTGTTTAAGTTTTAAAAGTGGCTCGATGCACACTTGAAAATGCCTAGACTCAAACTCGAGCCAGTGTACGAACTCCCCGAAGTTGTCTTCGAGTCAAAAACATTCTCCTCCATTCCAGGCTACTGACAGTTCCTCCTGGCATGTGCATGTGCACAAACGGAACGACTACCACTGATCGATGCTAGATCGTCAACACCTCGGCAATGGCCTCCACGAGCCCCACAAACACTCAGATATCCAAAACGTCGACGAAATCATGAACGAGCTATACGACCTAGACTATAATGAAACCAGACCACCATAAATCGTCTCGTCCTCCCACCGCTGGCCATCAGAGGACACGTGGTCGCATCTGAAACTTCACCGATGTCTGATACTTCGATTTGCATTGGTGCGATCGACTTTGGTCGACAAACGTTGACGCAGCAATACCATTTCCGACTAAGAGTAAATATGGGTTTCAAACCCTAGATGAACGTCATTCGGCCACCATAATCCAATTAAAATTCTTTGAGCATTTTTCCCCGAACCCCCAACACCTCAGCCATCTCCAGCCACAACCTTAACCATCCTCATAGCACCGATGACCGGAATTTGACGATTTCTCCAATTTCGATCATCCTCAAATAAAACAGTGAACTCGTACTTAAAAAAAAAAATGATTTTACTTTTAGTAATCTTTATTTTCGAAACCCTTTCAGATAGTATACCTAAAATTATAATCCATGATGTTTGAATTTTTACCCATTTTGAACTTTCCTGTATTTTCCATTTTCAGAGAAAACCTTAATTTCTTTTTGCTTAAATTAATTTTAGAACTTAAAGCATGTTTAAACAAATCAATCTTGTTTAGATCCTAAGGCCTAATGACGATCAGAGAAAGATAAGTTGGATTTTTGTATAGGATTTTGAATTCCTGAACCTGGAACAGGGATTATGTCCTTATTTACAGACATGCACATATCATATTCATGTATAAATATACATGCACACAAAATTTTCAATCATACTTCAACATGATTTTTCAAACAACAAGCCAGAATTCAGATCAAAAAGTTTACTCACCTATTTTTGAAGAGCAAAGGAGATGTCTGGAAGATAATATTTGAACTGGGAACTGTTTTGATTTCTTTCCGTTGATGTTGAAACTTGAATCTGCTGAGTTAAAGTTGGTTAAGTTGCTGAGTAGAAATCTTCACTTATTTAACATTTGAAACTGCTTCTTGATTTGCTTACTCTATGAGTTGAGATGATTAATTGCAAGCTATAGATTGTAAAAAAGAAAGTCTGAATTCCTTTTCCTTTTGGTCTTCTGGTTTGATTTGTTCTTAGTTTGCTTGATGATTTCTTTCTGGTTTTGAGAAAGTTTACATGGGGTTTTTTTTTTTCTTCCTTTTCTGATTTTTGTTTTTCTTTGAGAAATTTTTTTTCCTAGCTTTAGAAAGTTTATAGACTTTGTTTTTGAAAATGATGGTAAAACGGAAGAGAGAGAGGAGGTAATGGTTTGTAAAATTTTGTTTCCTATTTTTATCAAAAATTTTATTAATTTTTATCAGACTTTGTTGGCAGTGGCGGAGCCACGTTATTGCTGGGCTGGGCACGTGACCCTCCCAGAATTATCAAAAAACAAAAAAAAAACAGAAAAAAAAAATTAAAATAAACAAAACTCTCGATCTATATAAAACGAAGAAAAACCCTAATCAACATCAAATCGCATACTTCGACGCAACTTGCAAGGCAGTCTCCATCCACCGCAATGGTCGCTGTAGGCTGTAGCTCCTCCGTAACTCCTCCGCAAGTCTGTAGCCTCCGCAACTCCGCCGCAATTACAGCCTGTAGCCTCCACAATTCCTCCGCAACTCCTCCACAACCCACCGCAACGGATGCAACGGGTGGTCAGTGAATTCGCTTATTTCGAAATGGGAGGTGATTAATTTTGTATTTAATTTTAGTATTCAATTTGGCACTCTTTTGCTGAAAGACAATCTGAGTATTTAGCTTGTTTTAATTGGAATACTTCAATTTGTTGGAAGACAATTGCCATCGGAAATAAAAATTGCAGTTTGGTTTCATTTTGCAAACAAAAAGACAAACTTAGTATTCATTTTGCAGTTTGGTTTCATTTTGCAAATAAAAAGACAAACTTAGTTGTGCTTGTTTGATGTTCTAGAATGATTCTTCATACATATAATCAAAGGTTCGGAGAAAAAAAAATTTCAGGGGCCTTAAAATTAACATTTTGCCCCTCCCAGATATCTTTTCTGCCTACGCCACTGTTTGTTGGGTATGACATTTCTCCTCATTATTCAGTACACACCAGTGAGTATGAGAAAGCATCACTACAAGAAAAGTTACTATTTATAACGTCAATAGATGATACTTTATTATGCAGTGTTATTGTTTATTTTAATTTGTTTTATTCAGACTTGGGAACTGACTGCATAATGCTCCTCCAGCGAGCTTTCCCCGATATTTTTCACAGTCGCCTCTTTTTTTAATTATTTTCTTGTTCCTAAAATTTCTCACGCTACAGCTATTATCTTTGCTCTTAAAAAAATTAAAATCGTCTTTAATCCAAACTCCACCATCCCCCTCTTATCAGTTGCCGTCGACATGAGAAAGAGCCGAACATCTCAGCCAACTCTCAATCAATGATCAGGTAAGTTATTTTCCAACCCATTTATTTATTCGGACCGCATAACTTTTAATTTCATATTAGGCTCCCTCTTGCACAAAAAAATAAGGACTTCAACATTGACGATTGGTTAGGTCGCTCGATCGATGCATTTGCTTCGCCTTACCAAGAGGAATATATTAACATCTATGTTCTTCAATCTTAAATTGTTAAGCTTTAGTTGATGTGATATGAGTACTTATGGATGGTTTCATTGCTGATGCTTTCTCCATAATACGCTTCCTTGACTACTTCGGACTGAATCCAAAGTGTATATTATCAAAAGATATAAATCAGCACTCAGCCTCATTAGGCTTCAACACAAAGGTAGTATTCAGAAAAATTTTAAAACTGCTTATCTCCTCATTTGTTATTTTATTTTACTTCAGTTTAATTTTAAAACTGGAGAAAAAAAATTTCAGGTCATTTTACTATCCTTTTTAATTGTAGCATGATACAAGACTTGTCAGTGTATTGATGATTTAAGTACACTCATCATTTTTTGTAACATTGTTAATTCATGCCAATGGAATTTGATCCAAAAATCTAGACTAATAATATAAAGCCTTTGCAAATTCATTCTTATTCTGATCGAGATATTATTTCTTTTATTTACTTTTTACACGTCAATTTTCTCTAGGATACCTTACTCTTGGGTCAATGTGAATGCTATGTGGGAAGTAAAATTGTATCTAGCGAGTCAGAAGGCACTTGAGTTCAAAAATACACATTTTATGCTAAAATTTAAACTATACACATACATATATACATAAATATTAGTATATACACATATACATAAACACATATATGCATAAGTCAAATATTTCTAATATGAAATAAACTACCTCATTTAAGATATTTATGTCGATTGTCTTTCAATTTCCTTCCCTCTTTTCAACCTTATTTTTTTAAATCATTTACGAAAAATTAAAATGGGCATATGTTACTTTACAGGTGGCTGAAATAGCATTGGTTAAAATTTTATGCAAACAATTACCGTTATTCACAGTAGAGAAGTGTAGAAAAGAAGTAGAGATATAAGATAACTCTATCTTCATTATTCAATATATGTACATGTTATTGAATAATATGTGTAACTAAAGTTCTTATAATGATTTTTACTATCTACATTCTGTGTTCAGACATTTAATGGTGCAATAAAATTATTGAGGGAATTTTTCGTCCTTCAATTCATCGAACCGGCGCTAAGTAGTTTGTTTGTTAACTACCTCACTAATTTGGAATTAGCAAAATTATGTGATCCTAATTTTGCCGTAAAGTAGGGATTATAATGCTGGATGTTTACACAATCCTATAGTTGCACTCAAACTGCTTGTTAAAGTGTTAGATCTTAGACACCATGTTATTCAAATATGACAAAACATGAATATTGAGTTAATGACGTAAACAGTTAGAGGATACATGATTTATGTGGTTTGGATTTTAAGGAATCTTACGTCCATATGGAAAGTTCTCTTTTTCCCTCTTTTATTTGATTTAGTACATAATTCCATAGGGACTAGTATAAAAGAACCTTAAAAGAATCTTGAAAGGAAAAAAATACCAGAAGAGAAGTCCCTTTCATCTATAGTGTTTCCTATTTATAGTGGTAGATTTCACTCAGATTGCTAGATCTTCTTTCTGGTTATTGCACCTCAATCCTTGGATTTCTCCACATGCCTTTTATCCATCTTGCTTGTTTTATGTGATTAGATCCTGACGTGTTTTTGGCAGGAATTTTGAATTGAGACGGGAGTCCCCTAAAATTATAGTGGGTGTATTCATATTTGCATTGGTCTTGTTCTCAGGTTTGAGCGTGGCATTGTTTGATGTTTGTAATGGTCAGTATACTTTGCTTTAGGGTGAAGTCTATGGATTTTGACATCACATGGCGTTCAGATTATATTTCTCTACTAGTGTCTTTACTTTCTTTTCCTGATTTGTCACATGTCGTGTTAGAATGGAGTAGCTCCTTTTATTTTTTGCTGAAAGCATTGTTGTTTTTCAATAGGATTGAGCATGTGTCGAAGCATATTTCAAATGACCATGTATACAGCCCCTAGTGGAGTGCTTTAGACTCTGCATATCACTGTCTTGGTTACCTCAGGTGTATGCTTGTGAAGACCTGCTTCTAGTCTTTGTACTCCACTCTGCTTTCTTCTTCTAGAGATGGCCAATGCATTCTGCTTTTTCTTCCTACATCCACATCTATTTCTTTATTTTGCGGCTTCTGGTAAGAATAAGTGCAACACATGCCCCCCAAGTCTGTCGTGATCCTAAGTCGTGGTTGACTTGTCATCATAGACACCCGGTCTGTGTCTCTGACTTTCCTTTTAGATGCTTGTTGTTTATGCTCTGATCTGTTGTGACCTACCCCCTGTTTTGAGAGTGAAATTTCCTTGAGTGCAACTTGGACCGAATATTATGGTTTGATCCATGGATTCATGGGAAAACTCTGGTCAGTCTTTTGGGCTGGGATAGTTTGCTTTGGTTTGGTGGAACTTTTGATAAAGTTAATACCATTATTCAAAATAATTTTTGGAATACTTTTAATCACCCAGCAGCTTCTATATTTAATGAAGCCATTAAAAAGATTACTATTAATCCCAATCTGCACAAAGATACTTGGGATTGGAGACTTTCAAAAAAAGGGAATTTTTCTTTTAAAAAACATGGGAATATATTTGTAATAATCCGCTTTTCCGTACCCCTTGAATAGACACTAATTTCCATCGATTAACTCAAGATGAACGGAAATACGAACCATTAGGGTTTAAAAAAAAAGAAAGAAAAAGAAAAAGGTAGAAAGAGGTAAAAGAAGATAGAACATAGAACGGAATAGAACAGAAAACAACAACAGAACAATATCAGAATCTCACAATCGCAGCAGAATAACATATAATAGATAAATGAATAATCTTTAAACAAAGAACTATATCAGTTATTACATTACATCACATTACATTATCAGAGTGAACAACAACAAACAGCGGAAAAGAAATACTATATACTAGTAATTACGCCATGCCATTCATCTTGCCTCCAGCAACTCTGAATTCCAGAATATCCTGATAAACCTTAACTCTTGACTGCCCGTGTGGAAATTGGTGGGCACCCAGAGTTTAGGAAGGAAAACAATAAACTCCGAGTCAGTCATGTGACTGGTGTGAGAACTCAAAACAGTTTATTTATCTTTAAAATCAAAATAAAGGAATATTTTTAAAGTCAATTCGCAATGCTTTTAAAAATGAGACTACCATAAGACCTCCCACCACACACACAATGCAAACGCAGACTTGGAGGAGATTTATCCTTATGATAGTCAAAGATGCTTGATACGCATTAAAAAGAAACATTTGATATTATTATAAGTGCAAAGTGTAGGAAAAATCATTTCGAAAGTAGAATATAAATCTTAGCCAGCATAAGTACCATTATATTATGCCTACTATAGCTACCATATTGATGGCAGGTTCTACAACTAAAACCGTACAAGTCTCGTATTGTTTCTTTGGATTTCCAACAAATGGTCAGGCCAAGGAACTTCCCATTGCCACATGAAAACGCCTCTGGAAGGACATCCCCGAGAACCTAACCGGATCTCTGCCAACACAAGGCCGGCTTACCTTTCAAACTAGGTAACAACTGACACGAGTATGCCATCCCCCGGTCCTTTGGGACCTTTATCCGAGCGCTCATAATCAACATCACACCAAAATAATAAAGTGTTTCAACATGAGTAAGTATCTGGGCTCCATACCATGATACCACCCTTTTCTAGAAAGAAATGCACATACCCTAAAGGGAGCTACCCCTCATAACCTTACTGCATCTTTCCTGTTTTGACCATTCCGGGGTGTGAGGTTCGACGAAGTCTCGTCCACAAAGCCACGCTTTATACAAAAGCTGTTCTTTGGGTCAACAAATGATCATAGAAATGATCACAAAGATAAGTGATCAAACAAATGATCATATCACAAATGATCAAACAATGATCATTTCACAGCAACACTCAGCATGTCACATTACCAAATTGGGAATATATCGCTGATAACCTTCAACTACATAACCTCTGAGCCCGTACGTCTCAGAGAAGGGTGTTAAGCTAAGAGAATAAATTCTCCGCCACCAACAGAAATATATTTGAAAGAAATCAGCTTTATATCTCAATTTGTAATGTCAGACATACTATCCATACAAGTCTGTTCCGGGCTCGAACAGAACCGAAGGCACTTACAAAGAAGTCATTGCAATCCGGATATTCACTAATCACGTTCGGACTTCCCATCACATATGGAGTCTCTATACCGGGGACCAGTCGATGCAAAGACATTCGACGAGTTCTCCTTTCGCTTTCAAAAATATCCGGTCTTCAACACTGGTCTTCAAATGCAATTCATAACGACGTATCACATATTCGGAATGGGTTATACGACCCCAAGGTCCTTTCCCGGCTAACCCAAATAGTGAGCGCTTATTTAAAAATAAGTGTGGCATTCAAATTCAAGCAAATCACAATAAATACCTATTCAAAGGTAAATATTGATAGTCGGTTATTGAACTATCAATGGATATGCACAACATCACCAGATTCCAAATAATTTTCCAATAACATTATTTATTTCCCAAAAATTTCTTTACAAGATATATAATTTTCAATACTTCAAAAATAAATCAATATTTATTTTTAAACAAATTCCCCTTTTCATTTATAAATTCCATAATGAATTTACATTCCAAAATATCTATGAATATACGATTTCAATTATTCATTTTCAATTTATCTTTAAAAAGATAAATTCTCAAAACATTTCATTTCACATTGGAAAACATTTCCATACTTATTTATTAATAAGTAATTCACAATTCTATTTATTTTCTACCATTGGAAAATATTCAATATACTTAAATCGAAATTAAGTATATATTTCATTCTTTAAGGAAATCATTCTTTTAAGCATATTTATTTGGGCCAAAACGAATGTTGCGTAAAACATCGTCACGACAACCCAAAATCACTAGTATAGGGATTCAAAATTAAAATAGATATATAAATCCCAATACTATACAAAACATTTCCTTTCGGAAATCATTTACTATAACAACAGTGTTATAGTCCACCATTTCCTTCTATTTCTCGAAAACGTCTATTTCAAAAATGAATGTTGAAATCTATGTTTTCGAATCTTAACACATTTTGAAAACATCGTTAGATCGTTTTAATTTTATTTAAAACATCACATCCAAAACATTTCTTTAACATATTATTCACTATTCAAAAACGTGAATATACTACGTTAACCAATTTCATCATTTCTATACATTTTATTTTAAAGGATTATTCACTGTCTAAAACGTGAATATAACTCCATTAATAAGTTATAACAATTTACTTATCAAAATAAGTCGTTTGCGGATTTATAAAACAACGTTTATAAATTCAATTTCTATTTATTTTATAACAACTTCCTTTTATAAACCTCCTTTATTAACCTATTCAATTCATAACTCAATTATATACTAAAAGTTCATATTATAAGTTAAACACTTATAATTTATTTGTTTACAAAAATTGTTCTTTTAAACTTCCCAAATTATAAATCTTATAACTTATAAGATTCATTTATTTACCCAAATCTATTCCTTTTAATATCTTTACAAATTTTATAAACCTACTGCTTATAAAATTCCATTTATAACTTCAACATTTATAATCCTATAAATTTCATTCATTTATGAAATTCATTTGCACTTCATTCTAGCACTTATAAAAACTCGTTTTATAATTCCAGCATTTTATTAATTTATAAATATCAATTTTCTTAATCTTTTAATATAAATCAATTTATATTATTATTTTAAAAACGTTTTAAACTCCTTTATAATTTCATCATTCTCTTTGATTTATAAAATAATCAAATTTCATAAATCCTATATTTAAACTTTTCACAATAAATTCAGAAATCCCAATTTAAACTATTTTATAAAATCATTAACCCCATATTTTCAAAAAATCAACTTTTAACTATATTTCTCAAAAATCATAATTTTTATAACATTAAAATTATAACGTTATTTATTTATGATGGATTAATTCCAAAAATATTTTATAACGTATACTTTCAAAAAATTCAATTTTAAAATCCTTTTAAAATTCCAAAATTGGTCCAATGATGCTACACACCAAATAGTCAATCACGACAACAACGACATCATATATCTGTATATGATAATCAATGAATATCAAAATATCCATAATCAAATAAATACTGTTGAGGAATCCAGTTGGATCCCTCCAACCTGTTTCCCCGCATCCAAAGATGTTAGCACAATTACAATTCCGTTCCAGTACGAAATTATCGCGGTATATGGGATTTAAAATATTATCCGCTTAATAGACGGCGCAATAGGGTCTCATCCACTATATACTACGGGAAATCAATTCCAAGTACATAAATAATACTAATTTCACTGTTTATGAAATATTCACGGTATATGTTTTTAATAAATAACATCCGCTTACCAACGGCGCATAATGTCTATTTTAACAATCAAAAGATAACAATCATCATTCAACATACATTCAAGAATTTTAAATCTAACTATTTAAAATTAAAATCGAAACCGATTCGATTGAGTGAGAAGTTCTCACCTTGATTTCAATTTCGTTTTCAGCTTTTATTTCGAATAAAATTAAACACGCGTTTAATTTTATCCAAAATTATCACTAATTCCAAACGACTCCAATCTAATTCCATAGCGTGGTACTCGTCCATACGATTCCAACGCAACTGGTTTCGCGCGTTTTTGACCTTGTATGAAAAAGATATGAATTTTCAAAGATTCACGAATTTTATAACTATATAATTACAACATAATTTTAAATTTTAAACCTAATTAGATCATGGCCGTACATTCTGTGACTATGCATCTGGGCCGCCCATTGCTTTATCTTCCTCCATCACGCGCGCGTTACCTACAGGTAATAGCCGAACCCAAAGCAACTTCTAGGGTTTAATTTTTCGAGCTTCCATGAGCATTTCCACCACTATCAAACACCTCCAGGTCATAGCCCATCTCCTGCTCTACTCTCGGCCACCACCACTTGACACTCGGCCTCTCTCCTTCTTCGAAAAGCATGCGCGACTTTCGACAGTTTGAGGACGATTTGCTACCAATCCGCTAACCCAAACGCGATCATGACCGTTGGATAGCTAGTTCACTCCGAGGTCTACAATTTGCTAGTTGGAAGTTTTGTGAATCGTTGCTTGGATTCGAAGAAAATGAGGGAGAAAGAATGGTGTTTTCTGGCCTTCGGTTTCATTGGAGGCGGCTAGGGTTTTAAACCCTAATTTTTTATTTTTTTATTTTTGTGAATAAAGGGGGGCTATTTATAGAAAATATCGAACACTATTCATTACGGAATTTCCAAACTCCGATTTACGCGCATTGACCGACGTTCCTAGGGTTTATCACGCGTTTCGGACACAATGGAATAGGTTTCGGAAGCTAATTCGATCATCTGTGCGAGATATGGCAATAAACGATCGATTTAAAATTAAATCGATTAAACGATTTTCTAGGCGTTTTAGCTTGCACCGGACAAACGGTAAATCCAATTGACATGAAATTTGAAACCTTACAATAATATCACATTACGGATCCGATGAAACTGGTTTCGTCGAAATCCGAGACTGTTTGAAAAATGGCTATTTTAACTCGCCAAATTAATATTAAAACAATTTCGATGCGTTTCGAGCTGCCACGGTCAAACGAAAACTCCAATTGCTACGAAAATTGAAATCCAATAATAACGAACTATTACAGATCCAATGGAACTAGTTTCGTCGAAATTTGAGACTGTTCGAAAAATGGCTAATTTCACTAGTCGATTTAAATATTAAAATATTCAATTTTCACAAATAAACTCTTAATTCGATTTTAAAAGTTCTTTAACATCATTCTAACTCCAATATGATAAAATAAAATTTTACAAATCATTTTCAATCATATTTAACTCAATTTTCAATTATTTCTGTATTTCCAACTATTAAATTATTGATTTAATTATTCAATTAAATCCAATTATTCGAAATAAAATTTATTCGACTTATAAATTTCACTTATTAATATTTAAAATTAATTAAATATTCAAATTTTAATTAATTAAAATTTTGGGTCGTTACATACTTCCCCCCTTAAAAGAATTTCGTCCTCGAAATTACCAAGTAAGAAAAGTTACAGAATCTATTAACTTTCTCAAAATTCATGGTTAAATTTCTTACAAATCTTTACTAAGTTTTCAAATCATACTTAGTTATCTTTTCAAAATCAACTACCATCTTGTTTGACTTTCAATTCCAAATCAAAATATAGTTTTCAAAATTTTCCAATTTTTCTCAAAAATATTCTAACGCCTTAAATTTTCGGAAAAATTTTCCATAGTCTCCTTTGCGCGGCTCGATCCGGAAAAAAAATGACAGTATATATATCACAAATATACATCTCATCAAGTGATGAGGCATCCCGTAGTGAAAAAAGTGCAAAAGTACGATATTTAATCCGAGATATGTACCTTATATTTTATTAGCGAGCATATACGGCTAATATAGCGCGAAAGCGAGCTCCAAATGCGAAGCAAACGCGATCCGCACCTACTAAACACTCAACAAACAGATGAGAAACATGTATATAGACAATAGTATCGAATACAACATATATCAACATAATAACTATATATGCCAACATAGCAAATGCAGTAAAAGCAATATATTTTCAACCATCAACCAACTAGCATTCATAACATCCATAACCAATAAATATTCATTCATATTCTAATTAATATTCAATGAAATGGTTTTCAATTTAATCACATTTGATTCATTAACAGTGGATGTTTTTACTAACATTCATTTTCAATTAGTTTATATTCACTAATTCATAATCAAGTTGGTTCACTTCCAAATCAAATTCAATTCAATTTAAGATTCACTTAAGTTCTAATTGATTTTAATTACTTTAGCTTCCAATTTCATTAAAACTTAATGAATTATATACAATCAACTAACAATCATATAACAACCAATGTATATTAATTTCAACCAAATTCCTTTGCTTCGCTTACATTCATTTTGGTTTAACACCTACACTTTCAATTGGTTCAATTAAATTGATTTTCATTCAATTATTCAACTTCCAATAACATTAGATTTTAATAATTAACACTTACATCCATTATTTCATATCAATTTTATTTACATTCAATTGATTAACATTCAATCCATTAATTCAATTCAATTACAAAAGTTGAATTTCATTTATATAACTCAAGTTCATATCTATCACTTAACTTTAATAATATACTTTGATACCAAAATCAACTTCATTCAACATCACTTAAGTTATACTTCCATTTTACAAACATCACTTGGTTTTACATAACTTAAATTCCCACTTATAAATCAATTTCAGATTCCAATTCTAAAGTAAATTTCCATTTAACTTTAAATTCATTTTTATTACAACTCATATTCATAAATATGTTCATATAGTTTCACTTCTTATATATATAAGTTTATTTCACAATTGTAAATCACTTTAATTATAATTCAATTCTTATAATTCTTTTGTTTATACAATTATTCTTTTATTTAGATTATTCAAACAACTAAACAATCAACTTATATACACTTTAATAATTCTGAAAAATTATTCCTTTATATATAAAATAAAATCAAGGGAAAATTATTTCATTTACCCAATTTTAAAACAATACTGTGTCGAATTGTTCTATTCAAGTGTTTATAAACCCCTTCAGCATAGTTGTGCATACCGTGCTGACGAAGGTTCATATGCCACTCAATAAACCAATCATCACAATATAAAACAATTTTTATATTCATTAACAAATACGCGCTCATAACTATTATTACACTCAAACTCATTCTAGAGTACTAATGACTCTATCTCTAATGAGTAATACCCAACAGAGCCATGGTTGTCGCTTAACCATATGCTCTGATACCAAATGTAATAATCCGCTTTTCCGTACCCCTTGAATAGACACTAATCTCCATCGATTAACTCAAGATGAACGGAAATACGAACCATTAGGTTTTAAAAAAAGAAAGAAAAAGAAAACGGTAGAAGGAGGTAGAAGAAGATAGAACATAGAACGGAACAGAACAGAAAACAACAACAGAACAACATCAGAATCTCACAATCGCAACGGAACAACATATAATAGATTAATGAATAATCTTTAAACAAAGAACTATATCAATTATTACATTACATCACATTACATTACATTATCAGAGTGAACAACAACAAACAGCGGAAAAGAAATACTATATACTAGTAATTACGCCATGCCATCCATCTTGCCTCCAGCAACTCTGAATTCCAGAATATCCTGATAAACCTTAAATCTTGACTGCCCGTGTGGAAATTGGTGGGCACCTAGAGTTTAGGAAGGAAAAAAATAAACTCCGAGTCAGTCATGTGATTGGTGTGAGAACTCAAAACAGTTTATTTATCTTTAAAGTCAAAATAGAGGAATATTTTTAAAGTCAATTCGCAATGCTTTTAAAAATGAGACTACATAAGATCTCCCACCACACACAATGAAAACGCAGACTTGGAGGAGATTTCTCTTTATGATAGTCAAAGATGCTTGATACGCATTAAAAAGAAACATTTGATATTATTATTAGTGCATAGTGTAGGAAAAATCATTTCGAAAGTAGAATATAAATCTTAGCCAGCATAGGTACCATTATATTATGCCTACTATAGCTACCATATTAGATGGCAGGTTCTACAACTAAAACCGTACAAGTCTCGTATTGTTTCTTTGGATTTCCAACAAATGGTCAGGCCAAGGAACTTCCCATTGCCACATGAAAACGCCTCTGGAAGGACGTCCCCGAGAACCTAACCGGATCTTTGCCAACACAAGGCCGGGTTACCTTTCAAACTTGGTAACAACTAACACGAGTATGCCATCCCCCGGTCCTTTGGGACCTTTATCCGAGCGCTCGTAATCAACATCACACCAAAATAATAAAGTGTTTCAACATGAGTAAGTATCTGGGCTCCATACCATGATACCACCCTTTTCCAGAAGGAAATGCACATACCCTAAAGGGAGCAACCCCTCATAACCTTGCTACATCTTTCCTGTTTTGACCATTCCGGGGTGTGAGGTTCGACGAAGTCTCGTCCACAAAGCCACGCTTTATACAAAAGCTGTGCTTTGGGTCAACAAATGATCATAGAAATGATCACAAAGATAAGTGATCAAACAAATGATCATATCACAAATGATCAAACAATGATCATTTCACAGCAACACTCAGCATGTCACATTACCAAATTGGGAATATATCGCTGATAACCTTCAACTACATAACCTCTGAGCTCGTACTTCTCAGAGAAGGATGTTAAGCTAAGAGAATAAATTCTCCGCCACCAACAGAAATATATTTGAAAGAAACCAGCTTTATATCTCAATTTGTAATGTCAGACATACTATCCATACAAGTCTGTTCCGGGCTCGAACAGAACCGAAGGCACTTACAAAGAAGTCCTTGCAATCCGGATATTCACTAATCACGTTCGAACTTCCCATCACATATGGAGTCTCTATACCAGGGACCAGTCGATGCAAAGACATTCGACGAGTTGTCCTTTCGCTTTCAAAAATATCCGGTCTTCAACACCGGTTTTCAAATGCAATTCATAACGACGTATCACATATTCGGAATGGGTTATACGACCCCAAGGTCCTTTCCCGGCTAACCCGAATAGTGAGCGCTTATTTAAAAATAAGTGTGGCATTCAAATTCAAGCAAATCACAATAAATACCTATTCAAAGGTAAATATTGATAGTCGGTTATTGAACTATCAATGGATATGCACAACATCACCAGATTCCAAATAATTTTCCAATAACATTATTTATTTCCCAAAAATATCTTTACAAGATATATAATTTTCAATACTTCAAAAATAAATCAATATTTATTTTTAAACAAATTCCCCTTTTCATTTATAAATTCCATAATGAATTTATATTCCAAAATATCTATGAATATACGATTTCAATTATTCATTTTCAATTTATCTTCAAAAAGATAAATTATCAAAACGTTTCATTTCACATTGGAAAACATTTCCATACTTATTTATTAATAAGTAATTCACAAATCTATTTATTTTCTACCATTAGAAAATATTCAATATACTTAAATCGAAATTAAGTATATATTTCATTCTTTAAGGAAATCATTCTTTTAAGCATATTTATTTGGGCCAAAACGAATGTTGCGTAAAACATCGTCACGACAACCCAAAATCACTAGTATAGGGATTCGAAATTAAAATAGATATATAAATCCCAATACTATACAAAACATTTCCTTTCGAAAATCATTTACTATAACAACAGTGTTATAGTCCACCATTTCCTTCTATTTCTCGAAAATGTCTATTTCAAAAATGAATGTTGAAATGTATGGTTTCGAATCTTAACACATTTTGAAAACATCGTTAGATCGTTTTAATTTTATTTAAAACATCACATCCAAAACATTTTCTTTAACATATTATTCACTATTCAAAAACGTGAATATACTACGTTAACCAATTTCATCATTTCTATACATTTTATTTTAAAGGATTATTCACTGTCTAAAACGTGAATATAACTCCATTAATAAGTTATAACAATTTACTTATCAAAATAAGTCGTTTGCGGATTTATAAAACAACGTTTATAAATTCAATTTTTATTTATTTTATAACAACTTCCTTTTATAAACCTCCTTTATTAACCTATTCAATTCATAACTCAATTATATACTAAAAGTTCATATTATAAGTTAAACACTTATAATTTATTTGTTTACAAAAATCGTTCTTTTAAACTTCCCAAATTATAAATCTTATAACTTATAAGATTCATTTATTTACCCAAATCTATTCCTTTTAATATCTTTACAAATTTTATAAACCTACTGCTTATAAAATTCCATTTATAACTTCAACATTTATAATCCTATAAATTTCATTCATTTATGAAATTCATTTGCACTTCATTCTAGCACTTATAAAAACTCGTTTTATAATTCCAGCATATTATTAATTTATAAATATCAATTTTATTTATCTTTTAATATAAATCAATTTATATTATTATTTTAAAAACGTTTTTAAACTCCTTTATAATTTCATCATTCTCTTTGATTTATAAAATAATCAAATTTCATAAATCCTATATTTAAACTTTTCACAATAAATTCAGAAATCCCAATTTAAACTATTTTATAAAATCATTAAACCCATATTTTCAAAAAATCAACTTTTAACTATATTTCTCAAAAATCATAATTTTTATAACATTAAAATTATAACGTTATTTATTTATGATGGATTAATTCCAAAAATATTTTATAACGTATACTTTCAAAAAATTCAATTTTAAAATCCTTTTAAAATTCCAAAATTGGTCAAATGATGCTACACACCAAATAGTCAATCACGACAACAACGACATCATATATCTGTATATGATAATCAATGAATATCAAAATATCCATAATCAAATAAATACTGTTGAGGAATCTAGTTGGATCCCTCCAACTTGTTTCCCCGCATCCAAAGATGTTAGCACAATACCAATTCCGTTCTAGTACGAAATTATCGCGGTATATGAGATTTAAAATATTATCCGCTTAATAGACGGCGCAATAGGGTCTCATCCGCTATATACTGCGGGAAATCAATTCCAAGTACATAAATAATACCAATTTCACTGTTTATGAAATATTCGCGGTATATGTTTTTAATAAATAACATCCGCTTACTAACGGCGCATAATGTCTATTTTAACAATCAATAGATAACAATCATCATTCAACATACATTCAAGAATTTTAAATCTAATATTTAAAATTAAAATCGAAACCGATTCGATTGAGTGAGAAGTTCTCACCTTGATTTCAATTTCGTTTTCAGCTTTTATTTCGAATAAAATTAAACGCACATTTAATTTTATCCGAAATTCTCACTAATTCCAAACGACCCCAATCTAATTCCATAACATAGTGCTCGTCCATACGATTCCAACGCAACTGGTTTCGCGCGTTTTCGACCTCGTATGAAAAAGATATGAATTTTCAAAGATTCACGAATTTTATAAGTATATAATTACAACATAATTTTAAATTTTAAACCTAATTAGATCATGGTCGTACGTTCTGTGACTATGCATCTGGGCCGCCCATTGCTTTATCTTCCTCCATCACGCGCGCGTTACCTACAGGTAATAGCCGAACCCAAAGCAACTTCTAGGGTTTAATTTTTCGAGCTTCCACGAGCATTTCCACCACGATCAAACACCTCCAGGTCGTAGCCATCTCCTGCTCTACTCTCGGCCACCACCACTTGACACTCGGCCTCTCCCCTGCTTCGAAAAGCGTGCGCGACTTTCGACAGTTTGAGGACGATTTGCCACCAATCCGCTAACCCAAACGCGATCATGACCGTTGGATAGCTAGTTCACTCCGAGATATACAATTTGCTAGTCGGAAGTTTTGTGAATCGTTGCTTGGATTTGAAGAAAATGAGGGAGAAAGAATGGTGTTTTCTGGACTTCGGTTTCATTGGAGGCGGCTAGGGTTTTAAACCCTAATTTTATTTTTATTTTTTATTTTTGTGAATAAAGGGGGGCTATTTATAGAAAATATCGAACACTATTCATTCCGGAATTTCCAAACTCCGATTTACGCACGGTGACCGGCATTCCTAGGGTTTATCCCATGTTCCGGACACAATGGAATAGGTTTTGGAAGTTAATTCGATCATCTGTGCGAGATATGGCAATAAACGATCGATTTAAAATTAAATCGATTAAACGATTTTCTAGGCGTTTTAGCTTGCACCGGACAAACGGTAAATCCGATTGACATGAAATTTGAAACCTTATAATAATATCACATTACGGATCCGATGAAACTAGTTTCGTTAAAATCCGAGACTGTTTGAAAAATGGCTATTTTAACTCGCCAAATTAATATTAAAACAATTTCGATGCGTTTCGAGCTGCCACGGTCAAATGAAAACTCCGATTGCTACGAAAATTGAAATCCAATAATAACAAACTATTACGGATCCAATGGAACTAGTTTCGTCGAAATCTGAGACTGTTCGAAAAATGGCTAATTTCACTAGTCGATTTAAATATTAAAATATTCAATTTTCACAAATAAACTCTTAATTCGATTTTAAAAGTTCTATAACATCATTCTAACTCCAATATGATAAAATAAAATTTTACAAATCATGTTCAATCATATTTAACTCAATTTTCAATTATTTCTGTATTTCCAACTATTAAATTATTGATTTAATTATTCAATTAAATCCAATTATTCGAAATAAAATTTATTCGACTTATAAATTTCACTTATTAATATTTAAAATTAATTAAATATTCAACTTTTAATTAATTAAAATTCTGGGTCGTTACAATATTCATGGCCAAGAAAGTGAAGTAGATTGGTATAATGTTATTTGGAATAAATCAAATTGCCCAAAAATGTCTCATTGTGCTTTTTTTGCTGTTATTAATAGGCTACCTACTAGAGACAGGTGCTTGAAATGGAATAAAAATGGGGAGACTATTTGCTTATTATGCAAATAGGAGGATGAAAGCATAAACCATTTATTTTTTGATTATGTTTTCTCAAAACATATTTGGTTCATAGCCAAATCAGACTTAAAATCAACCAGCATCAGGCTGTTCAAAGCATCAGAGAAAGCATCAAATATATTCAGGAAAACTTCATAGAAAAATCAAAGGAATTCAGATATGCTAGCATCACTTTTACGGCAACCATCTTTCACATTTGGAAAGAAAGAAATCAAAGATTACATACTCAAAAAGAGACAGACAACATTCAACTATGGAAAACAATTGATATGGAAAGCCAAATTCTACTCAAAAAATTTGAAAGCAACCAAAATCATTCAGAAAAATTCAATCAAACTCTTAGGAGTGCTGATAACTATGATGGGGAACTTGAAAATTTCTTACAAAACGAGAATCGGGATTTTGTTTTCCCTCGAAGCAAACCTCTTCACCACAGTGGCAATCACTTGATGAAGAGATCGAATTGCCTCAGCAGACCCAATCCGGAGCTTGCACTTTTTGGTGGCGGCCACCTCTACCAGCAAATCAGCAATTTTCCTGCCATGAAAAAGGAAAGGGAAGTGTTTTTAATTTTAATTTTAACAAAATGTGTTATAATACTACATCTTTAAGCACTGAAATTTCTAACCTACCTGATAGGGGCGGAGGCTACCGCACACTTAAGCACAAGGCATATTCCGATCATCTCCTGCATAAAGACAGGATTTTGCATCGAGTCATGAGTAATCAGAGAGTTTCGACTGATTTCTACAAAAGCAACATAAACAATCACTTCTATCACTTATCTGTTTGGGACAAAGGTGAATCCAGCAAGCTTTCTAGTGAAGGGTTAGAAGAGTTAGTTGTTGTCAACAACAGCAAGAGTTCCTCAATCGATTATACCGATTGCTGCTCACTCTCTGAGCATAAAAAGCAAGTGGCCCTTCCTAGTTCTGAGATTCACGAGACTCACGACAACTCTGCTCGTAATCCCTCAAATGACAAAGGCTGGCTTACATCTGAGCATCTCGTGAATAATAGCACGCACTTGATTCAGAATCCCAATGTTTCGCCTGTTTTGCGAACATCAATCCGAGATCCACTCGCCATCATTGATGAAGATAGCAAGGGGAAGAGATTTGTTTGGAAGCCACCATGATTTCTCGATTATATTGCAATTTCCTCATATCGCCATGGCTTAATTTTTTTCGCAACTGTTTTCTAGGGTTTCTGTTTGTTTCGGTGTTGCGGCGTTGTGGTGTTGTGAGCTAGGGCTTAGTGTTTGATTCGGGTAGGGTGTATTTTACCCTACTATTTTCTTTTGGGCCTTGGGCCTTTAATTTTCTCCCTGTTTCAAAAAAAAAAGATAAACGGGGCTAGAAAAGTCCAAATTTGACGAAACGAAATATGGCGTTTCACTCAGAAATTGATTTACATTTTTATTATATAAAAATATTTAGATTTTGAAAACATTTTATTTTCATCAAAAATAACTAATTTAAATTTAAATAAATTGCACAACAAAATAAACTTTCATATTATCTGATGAAAATATGATATTTGCTTCATTTAAATAGACGCGTACGGAATACCAAATTTTTATTTCCAAATTCAATTATTTAAAATTTCCCAAAAATTTAGTTAATTAGTTATTAAAACCGTTAAAATTTACAGATCCTTACAACAAATGACAGGGAAAGTTTGTTATGAAGCCATGGATCGATGTCCTTGTACCTTAAAAGCTGAAATTTATAAATGAACTTGTGTGCTGTTTGTTATTTGAAATAAAAGAAAAGATTTTGAAAAATTGAACTTTATCGCATGCTAGGATAGAGTCCACTATGGATGTTAAACTATTGACTGAATCCCGACTATGTAGGATGTGCCATAATTTGTTTTGAGCAGTATATGAATTTATGTATGTATGTATAGTTTTTAAAAAAATTGTTCAAAATTCTTAGTTTTGGTAGATAAAATACTTTTGTTAAAAGTTTTTGAAAACTTTTATGATAAAATTTTTGAAGTTTAAATTTATCACCACTATTTCAAAAATTAGTATAAAAATATTTTTGAGTAGAAAAAGAAGGTAATTTCAAATTTCTGAATTGTCGCATACTTGAAATAGGGGAATAGTTGATTGCTTAGCTAGTACAGATTTTACTATGTAGCAGAAGTGACAGTAAAATAAAATATGGTTAAAGACAAGAGAAAAAGCTATTTAACTATAGAATCACTTTCTCCACACCTTTTCGGTAGGTGAACAAACTGGTTTTAAAATAATTCTATTTTAAAAACTTAAAAGATTTAAAATAAAATTTACTTATGCTGATTGTGCTTGAAAAAGTTGGAAAAAAAATTAGGGTCAAAAGAAAATATTTCAAGATACAGTGGAAAAAGGATACATAAGGGAAGGATGAAGATACAAAATTTTCCATCTAGACATTTTTCGACATAAGAATGTAGGTTTAGAAAAGTAGATTTTTTTTTTAAATTTGAATGTTAGCAATGGTGTGCTAGGATTTTGGATTGTAAGGCGTGAATGAAAAATTGATTTAACTATACTTCTATTCATAAAAGTGTGGAAACATTTGGATGTAAAAACAACTTTTGATTTTCAAAATTTGCCTGCATATAGAACTGTCAGTATATTTAGAGAGTTTGCATCAAATTTCAAAATTGTTTTAAAAGGATGCATTCATATAGAAGGCACCGATTTTGAATTTCTCAGTATGCATATCATATATGTTATGATACACTAGGCACTCTTACATAATAAACATGTTTTTATTTTAAACTTAACTTTTAAATTTATAATCTTTCATTTAATTTTCAAAACAATTTTAAAAATTAACCCAAAGCCCAATTCAAATTTGGTCCTTTTCAATCAGGGGCAACCTTTGGGCTAACTTCACCTTTTAGGTCAGGCTGATAACCAGGTAGGATAAGGTACTTCTACCCAATTCTAATTCAAGACATTACCTTTCTAGACACCTTACTAAGTCTATGCGGTCTAAATTAGTTATGTTTGGGTTAACTAATTAGGCTTGCCTATGCACACACATAAATGATATTATATAAATATATGAATTCATGTTTACATACAAATAGAACAAAATTTCTTATCTTAGACGACATATGCATATATAGAGGGGAAATGTGTCTATTGCAGTGTAAATTCCAATACCTAAACAATGTTCACATTAACTATGTACACCTTTCATATGTTGCACTTACACTATACACATGGGTGCATATGATGTGCTTATCATGATATAAGATTAACTAACATTAAACTAAACTAATTTTTTTAACAATTATAATAATATGAAGAAAATTTAGAAAAGTTCTAAATGATTTTAGACTACATAGGCCCAACAAAAATCCAATAAAGGATTTTTTTAAACTTTATCCTTTCACTCCACTGCAAGCTGGCCCAGTTCCATCACTTTCTCCTTTTGAAGCTAAATAGATATTGAATCCCTTCAGCGGGGTAACCCCGCCTAACTGGTGAAGGCTTATCATATAGATGCTATTAAGAGAAGCATAACTGTTTAGGTGAAGTTGAATAAAGGAAAGCTTTATAAACTAGAGGATGAGTCGAATGAAGTGATTAAAAGAAGGAACGCCTCTAGAGAGACACATATAATTATTGTATGTAGTGTACCCCTTAGGTGGATCATGTGCCCATTAAAATGGTTGCGGGACCAAAATGTCCTTAATGGGAATTCCACGTCTTTCACAGATTCTCCTAATGCCCACTTCATCTAGAGTTGATGTTGGGGTATCTTAAGGGTTATCGAGAATTTAAGGACCTTTGAGATTGATATCGAGGGAAACCTCTGCATAAGCTTCATCTGACATTGTGAAGGGACCAGCTCTAAAGACTTATCTAGTCAAATAATGAGGCGGTTAAGGTCGGAAAGCCGATGAAGTAGATGGTGTAGTAGATCTTAATGTAGAAGCTGAATCTGTTGTACTTGTTACAAACTTTGGCGTAGATTGACCTACATCCATTATAAAGAGTTGCAAGGAGCATCTACAGTTCATGACTCTCCATAACAAGCAAGGTTGGGTAAAAATTATTCTAATCTTCATGCTGAAATTATACCATATGTAGTTGATGTATAAGACCTAATGGACGTCAATGTGTGTTGGTTGATTAGATCTTATACACTAATAGGGGTAGTGATATACAATTCAGTCTACACAATGTGCGTCCTATATCCAAAGCATGGTGAATGCGAACAGTCATTGTAGATAACTCACTTATGCTAGCAAATTAGTTCCGTCGGACTGTGGAACCATGTGTTGGATTTTACCTATTATCATATGATTTACCATAATAGAACCGTCATTCGAAGTGACACGGAACTCTTCTTTGTAAGGACAATAGAGTGAGGTATCTGACTTAAAGTAGTGATGAAGAAGTCTTGGAAGCCATCGTGCGTTTGATGAGGTCGTTATTTAAAACCATCCCACCAAAACTCAACCGTCAACCTACATTCAACCAAGAGTCGCTAAAGCAACCGATCTCCATCTTTGTACTTAGAAGATTTTTTCTAAACTTTTGAAAATTCATGACCATAAAAAAATTGAACCAAGGCTCGACAAGACTTGAAGTCAACTCGAATCATAGAGGGAAGGATAGAGACCCAAGTCCAACCTGGAAATTTGATGAAAAAACTCAAGTAAACTTCGAAAAGTCGAAATGCCTTAGGTCCAAATAATTTACTAGACATAGTTATGTTAAAAGAGGAAAAAGGTTCTTGGTTCAACGTCGAGTGTAGCAATGAATGGATGAACGATGCTGGCAACTTCCAAGTGGCAATGACACCTACAAAGGTATACCCTATGGGGAAATTATATAATATGTTGCATATATCTAACTCAATGACCAATCTTATTCAAAATCAAAGGTATTTTCTTTTTATAATATACTTGATATAATGTGGTTATATTAATTACTTTAATTTAAAGTATATTTAATAAAAAATCCATAAATGATATGTTTTATGATAGTAGTTACAAAGCGTTGTAACCATGAGTAATTTGTCACAATAAATATAAATATACCATTTTAAATGTTGCCAGTTAAGATGCGTCGGGACTGGATATCGATGTATCTATTGAGACTGGAGTACGTAACGCTCTTCAAATGTTGGACAATGTATTACTCATGACTGCTGGAGGGCACCAAGAAGTTATGTACTGATAGTCCTTAGATAACTATCAAATGACTCACTCGATAGTTTTTCGATGGTTAATATAAGTAAGGTCAAATAGAAAATATCAATGTGACTGATTTATACAGTTCTCTCGACTTCAGAATACCGTGGATCTTCAATATGAAAGCATTGCTTCAATTATAGTCAAATCATGGTATGGCGTACATCGAGTGACTATATTTGGATCAAATGAAAGTATTAGAAGTGAAGCACTATTCAAAAGAGGATCCTTCTCCTCAGTTATATGAGGTTAGTATCACGGTCAACTCATGTAAACTCAAAGTCAAGTCAAAGTCTCTGGCCATAGTACTTTGGTTAATAACAATTGTTATTATTAAGCCAAGGATTTTGTATTCGGACTACACAGTTGAATATGGATACTATTGGAATTTTGACCGTTACAAAATTCAATAAGTCAAAAGTGTATAGTTTTGACGAAGTGAATTGGTGTAAATAAATGTCACAACACGATAACGCTTAATAAACTAAAATTGGATTTTATTAAAACTAAGTAAATGATAAATTTGTCCAAAATATCACACCACCAAGTGACCTGTGTTAACATTCGAATAGTTCGATGTTAACCGCTAACCAAATTTACACCTAACGGGTCGCACAACCGAAATAATGAATTCTATTTAGACCAAATGATTAAATTGGTTTATAATTGTTATAAATTAATTAAATTAATATTTATGAAATATTAATTATAAAAACTTGGGTATGAATTGAGGAATAAATATTGTTGTATATACTTATAATAGTTATAAATATATCGATCGATATGCGATATAACTAAGCAATTAAATCAAATTTAATTAGTAATATTTATTTGGATCTAAATCGTCTATTAGCCCATGATGTATGGTGATATATTTTGGCAATAAGAAAGATGTTGGGGGGGCTAAAAAATGGACTAGGGGTATTTTAGATGGATGGCTTGGATTTTGGGAGAATGGTAAGAGAAATGATCCACTTTTCCCTCTATTCCTTCCACAATAAAGGACTACTAACTATAACGCATATGGATCTTCTTTTGGCTGCCATTTCTCATCTGTTTTGGACAAATTCACTTGCATAGAAGCTCCAATAATATTCCTCTCAAATCAACTTCAAAGCAATACTATTGGATAGTCGAAGGTCTACAATTCAAGGATTAGTAGTCTGCCGAATTGAGAAGAGTTTTAAGGAGGAAAATTCATCATAGCAAGTTGTACTTCAATCAAGTCAAAGGTTTTGGTATGGGTATACTTTTTCATATGACTTAGGGTAAATGAATAAGATTCTATTATTTGTTTGTATATCATAATTATATTGTTAGTAAGGTAAGATTCTGATATGTATCAGTGTTGCCACATATTGAGCGGTTAGGTTTATGTATAATAATAATAAAAAATAATTTTTTATATAAATGTGATGTATACATAACCAAATAAATTTATTTTAATTTTTATCATTTTATTAATTAGTTTATATTATATTAGTATGTCATATAGCACAATCTAAATGACTTATAATTAATTATGTCATCATGTCATGCTAAAAATTGATATTTTATTTTATATATGTGAATTTGTGAAAATTACAATTTTAGGTAATAGCAAAGTATTTTTCAATAATTATTTACTATTTTTAATATTATTTAAATCAAAATATAAATTGAATAATTCGTAAAAAATAATATATGTTTCAAAAATTATATTTTAAAATTCTTAAAATTACATTATCATTATATCATCTCTTGGACAAAATCCTAGAATTTAAAAATCAAATTTTTTATTTTAAAAAATCATTTATATATGGGGTGGATAATAGATAATAAATAAAAAATAATTTTCAACTCAAAAAATTATACAATTTTTTCATGACCTTATAATATCATGTTTGAATTTCTAAAAGTTCAAAATTTCTACATACATTAGGAATTTATTTTAATGATTTTCGGCTGATTAATATATATATATATATATATATATATATATATATATAAACACACACATAACTTAATCATATAACATTATAGTTAAATATTGCATGTTCTATGTATTTGATCTAGAATGATAAACAAAAATAAATATTTATTTTTCATAATTAATATAATTATATAAACATGTGTGTATTTAAATACAAGTATTTACAAATACTTCAGATATTATAAATATAATCATATATAGTTACATATACGTACATATGTACATACATACATACATATTAATATATATATATATATATCATTTTCCTACTAAAAATATACATGTATGTTATCTTTTAAAAAAATTGTATATTATATATATGTGAGTAGTGGCGTAGTGGTTTGTTACTTGCCCAGGTCGCAGGTTCGATTCCCGTCTGCCCTACTCCCAATTTCATGGCGTGGAGGTGGGTCCTTAATAACTCCAAGATAAAAACCGGTTGAGGGCATCAAATCTCTGTGCTGGGCTGGCTAACCTCCCTCATGTCTGTGGTCGGACCAAGCAGGAGGGGGCTCCTCCCATCCCTTCGATTTCATCGGGGCTCTGGGTTGAGTTTTAAAGAATACACACACACACACACGTATTATAGTCATTTGTTTAGTTAATATCTATTATATATATATATATATATTATAGGAAAATAGGCACACAGAAGAAGTTTGAGAAAAAATTAATTTTCAGGGACAAGAAGTTTGTTTTTTAGGCTGAAGGACACTTTTTAATGTGAATAGAAAATGATGGTTTAAACTATAATTCTGTGATTTATATTAAAAAGTGTGTTTTAGCTTAAAAAGTGAACTCCATGTCCCTGAAACTAAATTTTTCTCCAACTTTTTCCCTGAGTCTATAAAACCCTTATATTTTATTAATATTTTCATATATGCAATACATATATTATTTATATATAAGTAAATATTTATATTATTTTAATATATATTTAAATAAAAAGTCTATATACATATATTTGGACAATATACGATACGTATAAGATGAGCTAGCATGTCCATTGGATGCAAATCTCAATATTTGTATATGGGCATGTTATACCTTGCACGAATTATTATGTTACACATGCATATACATACATATATGTATATGATATATATATGTACAATTATATTTAATTGAACATAAACTAAATGAAATTCCAAACCTATTCGTAAATTTAAATGAAATAAGGAAGTATTTAAATTAAATTTAGAAATGTTCCAAAAAAATTAGACTTTATAGTCCCATTAAGATCCAATAAGATAAAATGTTTAGAAACTCACCCATAACATCCGCTGTGGGTTAGCCATGTTCCAACTTCCAACAATAGTACAAAGCTCGACAGCCTATGAGGTATAAATTAGTCATGTTAGGGTTAACTATTAAGCCCACTGCCCAAAAGTTAACCCTAATAGAAAAGGCCTAATTTGAATTGGGCCTTGGACTTATTTTCAAAATTATTTGAAAATTTAAAATATAAGATTTTAAATTTAAAAGTTAAATTTAAAATAAGATATACAAATATTATAAATGTTATAATATAATAAATTTTTTAAGTGCTTGAAAAATAATAGAAATTGATTTAAATATTTACTAATAAGATTAATAAAATAAATTAACTTAATAAGTTAATTAATAAATAGATACATGTATTATATATTATGATATATGTTATGTTATTTTAAAATGTTAGAAGTAACATAAGTATGCATGTATATTTATCAAATAAAATTTGAAATTAATATAATTTAATTAAAATAGCTTAATTAAATTAATTAATTAATTAAAAGGCCAATCGATTAAATAACATGCACATGTATATAATTTAAATTTTATACTATAAAATTCATAGTATATAATAATTAATGAATATAAATGTTATATTAATATGAAATTAACTAAAATTAATTAAATAAAGATTAACTAATATAATGCTAAACGCAAGACTATTATTTAAGTAATATAAAGTATAAGAGTTATATAGTAATAAAACTTATATAATATGAACGTATAAATTAAAGTTGGAACAGTAAAGAAACCCTAACTGGACTTAAGGAACAAATACATATATAAATGTACGTATACATTGATTTTCGATGTGTACGACACTTGAATTACTGGAATAAGTCATAAGAATTATATTATTCCATAAGTTGAATACTATATATATATATATATATATTGAGGATTATGAATCTTCAATATAATGTTGTCCTCTATCATATATATATATATATATATATATATTAATAAATTACTTGCATACTCCTTAGTTGTTGAGCACTCTCAAGCTAGGGATGTTATGTGTAGTACTGTTAATATGTTAAATAAACGAGGTAAAATAACTATATGTTTTTGTTGAGCAAACTCAAGGTACATATACTATACCTAGATCGTCGTGGCATGATAGGTACGAGTGAATAATCTTTTTCGATTTGCTGAGCAAACTCAAGGTCGAATTGAGATTATGACATGGAACCATGGTTTAGGAGTTATATAAGATACAACCGATAAGGAGCTATCCATCATCCATGGAACTATGATTTGTTGAGCAATCTCAAGGTCAGAATTCCAAGATGGACGAGTCCTAAAACCTACCAGTGAAGTCGAAAGACTTTTATATTTTGACTTAGGGTTTGATGAAACGTAAAAGACTTGTAGGATCCTTATTAGAGAAATGAAATGATAACATTTAACCATTTCAATATTGTAAGAACATGTGCTATATAGTGTTATAATAGTCTAAATTGATAAGTTTTTTCATTTAAAATGATTGATAAAATGTTTATCAATTAAGGTATAGAAGTGAATTAAATTGAAAATTGACAAATAGAAATATAACATATACTTACTAACAAATGTTAATTGCATGTTGACGTTTCAACACCCATGTAAGTACCTAATTCTACAACTACTAAATATGTTCGTAATTTGATCATTTATGTATTTATTTAGTAGAGACCGTGTGTTGCATTCTATGAGTTTCGAACTCAAAAGAAATAATATTTTGGATATTTGATCCATATACAATCATATATAAATATGAAGAACGATCATAGTTCATGATGTCTTCGATAAAGTTAGTTCACTTGAAATAAGTATGAGATTAAGTATTCAATTTAATTGATTATAAAAATATCATATTATGTAAAATGTAATACTAGGCCAAAATTACAAGAAAGATTTAAGAATTCGATCACTGAACTATTAGTTTGATCAGTTTGCATAATATACAACATATTTGATGTCCTTATATATTAAGGATTATCGAATGTGATTTTGTAAAGAGTTCATTATGATATTATTGTAAGGGTTTTCTTTTGAATGGTTTGATCATTTAAAAAGAAAAAGGAATGAACAAGAGTAGATTGATTTAAGGTACAATTGGGATGAAGAGAGTGAATGGTCACATCTGCTTCATAAAGAAACATTAAAAACAAAAATTGTAATAATAATGAATGATACTTAGCATTGGAATAAGAAATATGATTGCTATTTCAAAATGTATTTTCATGTAGAAAACAATTTTCTATGACTTTTTTTTCCTTAAATTCAAGTTATTTGGTCAAGGAACTCTCCGCTATAAACTAGTTATATTATATGAAATAAATCATCTATATTAAGTAAATGATTTTCTTGTGCAAACTCTAATCAGGCTTCTAAATTAGAAGCCTCCTCTCTCCTTACATAGCCACAAATTGTGATAGAAAACTTTGGTTTCATATCCAGAACCCTTATCAAGTGCTCGCCATCAGAAATCGAGTAATAGATCCTTATTTGAAATAGTGTGAAACACCTCAAAGCCTTTTACTCGAATATTATATCAAAACTATATAGGAAGAGAAATGATCAACATCCATTCTATGTACTTAATTGGTTATTTCTAATGCTAATTATATTCCCACTAAAATATTTACGAATTTTTTTCATACAACTCAATATTATTTGTAAAGCTTATAAAATTCCCTATCATTCCCTAAGCGTATACTAAATTGTAATTCAAACTTCTACTTTGAATTCACTTAAGAATTTTAAACACCTGAATTTTTGTTCAAAACACTTTTTGAAATGATACTGTATAATTTAATCCATATATATATATATATATATATATATATATATGGTCCAAGTAACTCCAAAATTATACCAAGAAACTAGATACTATCAAACAATATTATATGTTCCTTACAATAAGGATAATATCAGGAGAAACGTTTACCATTCGAACGTATCTCTTACCCATTTTTAGTTGTTTTCGAGCCACTCGAACTAGTTAACTTAAAACCAGTTTTTCCCCTTCAAATCCACTTTGAAAGAATACCCAATATATTCCAAATAAATAGCTCTTAACAAATTATTTATTTCCAATTTACTTTGGATTCGTCCGAATTTGAACCCGTCTCAATCATACAATGACAAAGAGAATAATTTTCTAAATGCACAATACCATTAGCCTTAGCAAACATCTGATCATCACTAAGAGATTATTCTGATCACCAAAAAACAAAATGGGACTTATTCCTCGAACCAAATCCAAAGGAATACCCATCATTCTATGGAATTTCTTTTCAAAGATATTTGTACTTAAATATATTTCAAAGCATACAATTTCCAAAATATTGATACATCAAAACCCCTTCAAGAAAACTATTGTTACCATTTCCACGATCATTCATACTCCAAAACTATCTCAAACAAAACTATTATTTCTTTTACCATAATAATTACAACGATATTATACATATTTACTTTTTGCCAAATCAAATCATACATTTGGAATCAAATCAATTTTTTTTTATCAAAGCAACTATATAACGAGATCTTAATGGTAGTAATTGCCTACACAGAAATTCGAAAATGAACACCGTCGACGTTGCAATCATTGTGGAATTATTTTCTAGCAACTGATGTGAGTTTAGTGCTTATATCCGCTTGAAAATGCTTAGAATATTTTTATTCCAAGAATATTTCAAATAATATTATCTACTTATAAACTTTGAAAACCATTTTCCAAAATGCCGAGATTTAAATTCTCAAATTCCTTTTATTTATAAAACACATTTATGTAAATCAAATTTATAAAATATCTCCTTTAATGGAAATTATTTCTCAAATATTATTTAAGACACATCTAGCTTTCTTATATAAATCATTTTCCAAGTATTATTGTAGAAATATTTAAGTTTTTTTAAACTTCTTTTATAAAATCCCAATTTAAAATAATCAACTTTTATACTATATCATTTCCAAAAATTCCAAATTCCTTTTAATAACACAACATTTATTACAAATTAATTTTTTGTCAAATCAACCCTTATATAAAACCATTCCTAAAATATTATTTTAAAATGTTTAAACTTTCTTTTGAATAAACAACCCTTAGAAATCAAACGAATGCCTTATATTTAAATTGTGAAACTTAATTCATAAGGTATTCATTTCAATGTTTCCAAATTTCTGTCTAACCATCCAGGTTTCAAAAAGGAAGATTCTAGATAGATTAACTGAAAATTGTCAATGCTCATAAATGGGCGAGCATGACTGATTAAAATCTAGATGATAATGATGGAATACTATCATTTCTATCAACCAAGCACAACCAAGAATAATTATATTAAATTTTCTTTGAAAAATTATTCTTTTATACATATAAAATATATTCCTAGGTAAAATTATTTCATTTTCCTATCTTAAAACAATGCCGTGTCAATTGGTCTCGTTCGAGTGTTTAGAATTCCCTATTGATAACGTTGGCCAAATGCATTGACCGGAATTCTTAAGCCACTCAATAAATCAAACAACACAGTATAAAACCTTTTTATGAAAATAACAAATACGCACTTATATGCTCTCAAACTCATCCTAGGGTCTCGCCTACCCTATCTCAGATGAGTCGACCCCACCAAAGCCTAAGTATTCGCTCAATCTAAGCTTTGATACCACGTTTTAACGACCCACTTTTCCATACAGTTTAAGCTAACAATAAACCACACATGTCCAAGCCAAATTTGAATGGAAATGTGAATAGTTAGAGAAAAGAAAGAAGAAAGAATAAGAGAAGAAATTAAACAACACAGAATCTCACAACGGAACGAATAATTTATAATATAGACCAACCTTTACACAGAACTGTAATATATGTATATACAGACATCCATCATATTATACTAACATATTTCAGCTTAGACAGTTATAACAACATATCCTCATAATTGCTGATAAATACAACAATAAATGCAACAATAAAAAATAACCTCGTGCGTGAATACGTCTCTGGGCCTCCAGCTCGTCTCTTGAAGCTCCAAAACGTCTAACTAAACCAGGAAATATGCTCGGTCTGACTCGAGCATTAAAGGAAAACAATGCCTGGGTCAGTCCGGTAAAAGCAGCATGAGAAACATAATCAAATGGATTCTTAACGTTTAAATATCCCTTCAAAACAAAGGTATCTATAAGACCATTCCGCACATAAACACGGACGGGTTTTTACCTTATGATACTCAAAACCTTTATATCGGAAAATACAGTGATATTATAATAATACCTAAGGGTGAAAATAATAATAATCAAGTAGATGTGATGCTCGTGAGTGTACATCACAACAATACTAGGTATATAATTGAAAACCGATAAGGCATGTTTGCTAATTATGTATGATTTCCATAGAGGTTCCCTCAGTACTTTGAGGATGGTCCTCCTGCACAAGGATCAAAGATATCCTTCCGAAGCAGCATACATCCCTAATGATGTACCATAGGAAATGATGTACCATAGGAAAAACATGGCTAGTCTCGCTAAGACCGAGTGCATAGCCCCATGCATGCATAACAATTGTAAGTAGCATCTAGGAGGAGCCGACCACACCCTATGGTTTTGCCAACCCTACTAACCATGCCTCATATCTATGGTTTTAGTCGTTTCTGTTGACGAGGCTACGTCCGGCATTCCAGCTCACGCACCATCGCTAAAACAGATTATGGAATCCATATGGATTCCAATGCCTCGATGGTCTTGGAATCACACATAGATTCTCATATCTCAATTAGATTTTGGAATCACACCTGCATTCTCATACCCCAACGGATCTCGTAGTCATACACGGATCCCAATGTCTCTTACGAGTACACTCATCCACTTCCCAGGCGCTCCATAAGCCAAACGCCGATTTCCGAAATGCTCAATACCGGTTCTTTAGGAAATAATTAGGAAATACCTAAGAGCAGGGATCACCCGCTAACCGTTTATATGGACGGATCTCCTTATCATTTGTCCTAGAAGAACAAAACAAGTTTATACGTACAATATAACAACGCTGATGGTAACTGTACCATATAATCCCCGTGTTTTCGCTATATATTTCCAGAGTTAAAATACTTTGGTGTTAAGTAGGAAATATTTCCATGCCACCAAAATTAAGAAAGATTACATATTTAGGTCAAAATTTGATAGTCGATTATTTAACTATCAAATAAACAAACATTCAAAACAAAGATCACATTTCCCATGAAAATCACCAAGCCTCTTTAAATAAATCTTTTATTAATTTAAATTCACATTTCAGATACTTGAAATCACTTCCATATACTTATCTCAACGAGATAAGCATATTCACAAAGCACTATATTTTCGACACTTAGAAAATGTAACCATATACTTATCTCAATGGTATAAGTATATTCATAAACCATTTCACTTTTGAAACTTAGAAACTTGAAAACTCTTAAAAATAGATATGAAAAGTACCGTACAATATCGACTATGGATCACAGCTTACACGATGGTTTCGTTGCTATCCCAGCGAAACCATAGTAAACTGTAGGCAATCTCTGCCCCTCGAATTATGCCATGAATACCAATCATCTCTTTCCAAATTTCTTTATGTTATAAATATTTCCAAATTTATTTGTAAAGCTTCTTTATAAATCTTCAATCTATTTATAAAACATTCTTTATATATCTCAAAACTCCATTTTAAAACTTCTTCTTTTCAAACCTTTAAAAACTCATCTATAATCCTTCTATAAATATACAGAACCATTTATAAAATTGTTCCCAAATTTAACAACTTGTTAAATAAACTCTTTAAGTCAATAAGGTTCCTTTGATAAACCATACACTATTTAAAATAACTTAAAATAATAAGTTAGTATTTAAACATCCTTCTTTATCATTTAAATTAAATATCATTTAAAATAATAACTTAAAATCTCATTAATAATGCATTAAATTAATTTTAAACACTATTATTATAATAATAAGTTAACTTCAAAATAATATTAGGATAATAATTTATTAACTTTAAAGTATTATTAAAACAATAATTAATTAACTTTAAATAAATGTTAATATGACAATTAATTAGCCTATAAATATAATTAAATAACTTAAATCAATATAATTAAATAAATTTAATTAAAATTAAAGTATAATTGAACCACTTTAAACTTAAATTAGAAATTTTTTAAACAATAACTAAGTTTTAAATAATAATTAAACATTCTTGAATAACATTTAAGAAATAACTTTTAAGAATCATATTAATAAAATAATTAACTTTAAATCATTATTAAAACAATTATAAATTATTATTAAAATATTATTACTAATAGGTTATTACCTTTTCAAATCTTATTGCTAAATAATAATTATCTTTAAACCTTATAAATAAAAATAATTATTCTTAAAATAATTTTCAAATCAATAATTAGCTTTTTAATTTTGAAGGAGGCTTAACGATCACCATGGTACTTAAACAAGCTACCATATTATTTAATTTAACTCTTCAAGTTAATAATAGGCATTTACATAATCCACAAATGTGTAAATAAATTCGTCACTTAACCATCATTGGTTAATATATCACTTTTTAAAAGTTGCATATCAATTTATTGATAAATAATTAGATGTCCAAATATATAAAATAGCAGAATGGAGATTTATTTTGCTAATTAATTGCCAAATTGATTTAATTAGTGAAATGTTGTTTTATTCCGCTAACATATGTCCAATTAGCATATTCAATCCAATTTAACTCAACTGTACGGTGTTTATTTGGCCAAATAGATAACATCCATGTAGTATAATTAGTTAAACTATGATATTATCCAAATTAACATAATTATTATCAGGTAGTAATAATTTATTATTAAATTTTAGTGACATCAAAACAAACAACAAATTATACTATAATATTGTACTTGACCATACGAGTCCAAGGAAAAATTTTGTAGGTCAAATGGATCTAGAATAAGCTAAGTTATCACCTTTTAAACTAACACATGTTTAACTAACTATCAAACAAACAAAACCAAATAAAATAATATAAAAAACAATTCTCACCCACAAGCTCCTGGGCTCGGTCCACTTTTCCAACCACATAGGCGAACCACAAATGAATGCCTCTCCCTCAGTGCAATTGTACACATTTATAAGGACTAGATTGCAAATTCTAATTATAAGAACGGTAACCCTTCTTTACCATTTTCAAAATTTTCCCCATCATGACGTTACCCCTGTATACTTCATGCTTGCAACCGCATTCACCTTTCCCCCTACATTTCATGCATGAACACACCTCGACCAATACTTATCCAACACTGCCTCGACCACAACCAGCTACCGCCGTCACCTCTAGGGGCTCCACCTTCTAACACTTTTACCTCGTCCACTGACCTCTGAGCTCTACCTAACATCAAACGCACCAGCTACCATTTCCATTTTCTTCTTTTTTTCTTCCTGCACCGTCCAATCCACTCACATTTCCATGCACACATATGTTCCCGTCCCTCTCTTTCGTCATTCTTCACATGCATGAATGCCTATACATCCTATTTCAAGGCCATTCCAACATACACCTACATGCATACACCCAAAAGCTACAACAGCCATGCATTTTCCAAATGCAAGCACACATATACGTCCATGCACACATAAATATACACACACTCAAACACACGAGAAGAAAGATCAGCATGGAACATCTCCTCCACGGTGCCTCTACCCCGAGTGCAATTAGAATGAAAAATGTAGATCGCTAGGTCCGCTACAACTTTTGTGTTGATGGCTTTTACTAATAGTTAGTGTAGAGGGAGTTATTTAGAAAAATGAGTTGAAAATTGAAATGTTTATTTTATAAAAAGAGAAAAGAAAGAAAAGAAAGAAAGAAAAAAGAAGCGAACAAGTCGGCAAAATGAAATTGTGTCCCCTTTTAATCTATCGGTATTAGGTGTTAAGGAAAGCAAGGACGTACATTAAATGTAAGCCACTAAAATGCAAGCTACTAAAGCAACATCACGTACGAACATCAGATGAGAAGAGAAGGTTGCACGTGTAATTTTATATGTCTTTTGTTTTAAAAGTTTTACGGCCTGATGCTGCACAAAATCATGGTTGTGTACGAGTCGTGAATGACAACAATAAAAATATGATCGTAAACAACAATGTGACATGATTGCAAAACAGTAATAAAATAGACATGTTAACTTATTCTGTTTAAATTTCAAAAATGCCAACGTTCGACGTAAAATACATAAACAAAAAATTTATTTTTTTCCAAATTAAAAATTATGAAAAAATCAACTAAAATAAGTTAACAACACGTCAATAGAATTCGAATCGTAAAAATAAAATAAGTTTTCTGATTATTCATTTGAACCACTTGTTACTGTAAATAACTTACAAATTGAATTTATTGATATTATTTATAATTTAAAAGAAGTTGAACAAGTCCATTTAATCAATTAAAATTTACATTCAATTGTAAATTCCATTAATAGAAATACTATTCGAATATTTATTCACAATTCGAGGGTTTTAAATAATCTCTGCAGTTTAATTCAGGTTATAAAGCACTTAACCTGATATTTTTAATAATCAAAATTAGTTAAATATTCAAAACAAACGACCAAAATTCTGTGTCATTACAGCGATTAGGGTTTATTTGGACCCGATGATGATGGAAATGAATTGAAAGAAGATAGAGAGACATAATGCTATGCTGAATTAGATGAAGGAAAGTACTAATTTGATGGCATAGTTATCCCCGAGACGAAGAGTTGAGTTATCATCTTCTGATTTGGAATAAGAGAGTTCTTCTTCATCGATAGAAACCAAAGGGATGGAAGATAGAAGACAAAAAGAAGGGAAGCTGGGACTTCGAAAATTGGGTCTAGAAAAACTCAAATAGATAGATCATAACTCGACTCCGAGTCAACACTACAACCCAACATCGAGTTGATACCCTAAGTCATGATTGAGGAATTGGATGGTGAGTTGTAGGAAGAAACTGGTGTTGATGTCGAGCCAATAGTTCATGGTCAGAGTGGTGATGTTCAGACAGACACTACCAAACCATCATATAGAGATCCTAAACAATGAATGACTGGACGAACGGTTCACATAGAGACAGGAAATCTAGACATTATGTAACTAACCTAGAGCTTTTGCAAAGCCAAACTCTTGGGCCAGGCCTTGATGGTCGTTGTCCAGTTGATACCGCCGACCCAAAATACATAACTGATATGGTGAGAAGGCTGGTGAATGAGAACTGTTCGCAACAAAATTGATCACAAGCATCCATGAATAGATTTATGTAGAGAAGTAAATGAAGAAATTAAAATTAAAATAGAGGAATAGAATAAACTGACAAGAAAATTAAAGCAATAATCAAGAACATAGGAATTTATAGTGGTTCGACGTTGTACGCATGCGTCCACTTTGAAGATTCTCTTTATTGATTCAATAATAGTTTGATTATAGCAGCAGATAGCACGAAATAAGGAGAAAACTTGATTACCTAAAGATTAATGTAACCAACGGCGTAAAGATCCTCAGAATGACCATCTAGGCCAGTATTTATAGGTGAAGGTGACCATCAATCTCTTTGAAACTTCACTATAGGACCTTCTAATCCATATGAGCCTACCATAAGGGTCACTAGGCCCAAATCACAATGAAGAGGGATCGATGCCGATGCCTTCATTGGTCGATTCTTGGGCAGCAATCCCTATGGTGGCTTCTTCATGCTTAGATATATTATCTCTTTAAATATATTTGAACTAGTGGATCTCATGATTTTGATTGACCATTGACTCTATTTGCCTTATAAACTATTTTCTATCAAACCCTTCAAGTAGCTATATGCCGATCCCTCACAGTGGAATCCAGTATGCCGATACCCTACCACCTATCAAACTCTACCGTTCCCTCTTACATGCTATGCTGATCCATTTTCCTTGACTATGCCAATCCATTTTCTTATCCAATCATGTCGAACCGTATACTTCTATCTATGCCGATCAATACACCTCTATTTATGCCGATCCATACACCTTTATTTATGCCGATCCCCCTATTTCTTCATCCATGCTGATCCCTTGTTTGCTTTATCCATGCCGATCCCTTATTTGCTTTATCCATGTCGACCCTTGTTTAACTAACCATGCCGATCCCTATGGTACTACCATGCCATGCCGATCGCTTGCTTGTCCAAGCTAATATTCATATTTCAAGCATCATGCATCATCTATCTACCAATTCTTTTCAATTCCGGCTTCATATAACCATATGTACTTCACTTTCATGTCCTAGAGCCATTGCTTTGAGGTCATCCTCCTCGATAACAGTCGAAACTATCCCGCGCAACAGTCCAATATAGCCGAGTCAGAATACTGGGTAACGCTTGCCCTCTAAAGTACATTTTGTGAGTAACATGACGTGCGTTGAATTTTCTAAGGCAATGAATTCTTCATTGATTGCCATGACACTTGGTTGGTTTTCAATAATACAAATCTAAAGCCGCATTCCATCAATATATACAAATTCGGTCATGCGAGACTTATAAACTTTTTTATTATCTGGTTCAGCCACGAACTTGAAAATTTCAGGTTTGGTTTCAATTTCTGTTGATTTCAAAAAGTTAAATTTTTTAAAACACTCACGTGCATATTCATACACATATTTCTTTTGTTGGCTCCTAGATGTGTTCGAAAGCTTACGGGTCACTACCAATTTCTATAACAGTTTGTATGCTCACTTTTATAACCAAACCTCCACGATTATTTTTTTCTTTTGTTTTTTTATAGGGATCGACATTCATTATGCCGACTCATCTTTGTGGCTACGCAAATAGGGATCGACAGATTTCTATGCCGAGCCCTTTTCTTTTATGACTCGTTCAACATCCTTGCCACCGAGCCCTCTCCCGTTCATATATATACGAGCCTCCCTTTATTTGCTTCTTCACTTTTCATCTGCAACTTGCTCATCTCCCCACTAAGCTCTCATTTATTTCCTGCTAACTGAACCCTCTTCCTTCACTTAGTCTTCGCTGCTACCTGTTAAATCTTACCTTCATTTGTTCTTAGCCATCGCCATGCCTTCAACCAAACTGCAGCCCAACTTCGTTCCATTCCATAGCTATTTTTGATCGATTTTGGTAAGCTTCACTTCTTACTCTTGATTTAGTATAACATAATGGCTTTTACGTTTTAGGTGATAAATTGATGGCGTTCGATGCCATGGTGACAAACGGCTTGAGAAAGATAAGTGATTGACGACTCAGTGGAACAAGTTAAGAGATAGGAGAGAAAGCGAGAGGTCAAAGTGGCACTTCTATGGAATTAAGGTTAGGAACACATGAACGAAGGGATCGACAAGTGGTCTTGATAGAAGAATAGCTCATGATGGAGAAATGTAGGGATCGGTATGTTATAGTATGCAGTGGCAAGGGTAGGGTGAAAAGGGGATCTGTTGTTTAGTTGGTTTAATCGAGGATAGGGATCGGTAAAGAAGGCTTGGAAAGGGGTCGGTATAGAGTGGTAGCATTGGATAGGGATCGATTCAAAAGCTTTTGATGGAGGAATCGGTGGTTGTGGTCGAGTAGAGGGATCAGCATAGGAGCCTTCGAGAAAAGGATCGGTAGTGAAAACTAGGGATCGGCACATACCTTACAAACTAACTTAGCTTTATCTGTTCTAACAATCACCGCTAGCTTGATTTGCTGACCTTGAATATAGATGAAAACTGACAATCTAATATGTATATTTAGACTGTCGTACTTGAGGTTGAACAATCAAATTCCTAGAACTTTCAATAAGGACTAAGTGATAAACTTGCAAATAAACTTAAATGACTAACTTCACACCTTAATATGCCAACGATCGATCCCAAAGCTTTTATAACTGATCAATCCTTTTGTCAATTGAGACGGTCAACGATGACGGTCTCTCTGGGAAAACTCCCAAGTCTCGTCGTTTTATTTCGCTTTTCTATTTTCAAACCGTTTATATCTATTATATACTGCACTAGTTCACACTTAGCATAGGGGGAATATGTTATTTTTCTAATCTCAATTATCTACTGAGTATAGCTGATATAAATTCCAGACGCTTGAAACGTTCAACTGACATGTCTTCTGATTCGACGATGCGACACATTGGTCCTGAACGAAGTCAAGTTCCACAACTACATCTAGAAGGCCTTCTCCAAGCCATCATGTGGAACAAATAGAAGTTTCTAGCCCACAAGCTGATCTTTTCTCCAATAGTCCACTCCTTCCAATGAAAAAATTAAGGCTTGCCCCTGATGCTATTGAGGGTGCCGTTCTTCTAGACAATCTAGTGGATTCGCAGCCTTCTCGAATTGGCGAGGCTACTCTCTGCGAGTTATGCTCCATTCATGGAATCCCGTTTGGAGACATCTTGGTTCCTTCATGACAAGATAGACCTCACTTGCACCCAGCCGAATACAACATGCAATAAGTTTATGTGTTGGGCTGGATGCGTACCGCCCTTCATCATTTATTTAAAAAATGTTGAGATATAATGGGATCGCCCCTACACAACTTCATCCCAATAATTATGCATTTATTCATGGAACATTCTTGTAGTTCATAAGTGTCCAATTTCGTCCACCTACTCCTGAAGATATAAGATTTATCTACAATTTAAAATAACGATCGGGAAGCCCTTCTTATGTCTTTCTCGAGCCTTTGCCAAATTACCAAGCTTTGACCGACACTTGATACAAATTCTTGCTGTTTAAGCATGGATGGTTCTATGTGCATTGCCTTCCTAGATTCGCAAGACGATGGTTAGGAGGATGTAAGTGTTATCTTCACTTCTCTCTCATGTTCTATAATTCAAGTCATAACTTTTCCTTTTAATCCATTAACATCCGGAGTTCTTTCTAGTGTTTGCCCATGTCCTGAACGCACTGACTTTTCAAGAGCCGTTGCTGCTATTCACGCTACCCCTATTGTGGATAGGGATATCAAACTCCTTGTAATTGACGAATTACTATCCTTGTTCGGGCTGTTGGAAGATGGCCTTAGTATTGAAAAAGCATCAATGGTTGAATCATCGAAAGTTGGACAATCCCAAACACCTACAAAGAGAAAAGGAGGTTTGCGTACATGCTCCGTAGAGGAAAAACTGCCTCAGTTCCAGAGTTTTTTTGCCACTCCTGTTGAAGGGGAATCATCCTTCTCAATGCTTGGGAAGTTCGTTAAAAGGACGACTTTCCGAACATTAACATTGAAGGACTTAACTCTCCCATTAGAAGTGGTGAAGGCATCCGACCTTCTGATAAAGGAGAGAAAATGCCAATGAGCAAGGCTACATTACCAGTCTATTGAGGGGACACCCACATCCACATGTACTTTTCTATATACTCTTCGTTAATCTTTTATGTAACAATTGGTAATATGCTCTCTTTTTGTCTTTATAGGTGCAATGTCCCAATCAAGAGCCTTCGATCGCCTCAGAAGTTCTTCTGCATACCATCGATCAAGCCGGGATTCAGAGTCTACTCGGCGTAGAGAAAAAGATGAGGGACGGGATAAGAATTATCATTCAATGGAATTTCTTCCACCTAGATGTGATGCCCCACCTCTATACCCACGCTAGCCAAGAACATTACGGTGTAATGCTGTCAACTAGCACGGAGAATAAGGCTGTTGAGGAGCGACCATCCGTGTAATTGCTTTGTGCGAGCACCAATATGTCAGATAGTACAAGGAAGTCCGACATGCCGATACAAACTCAAGGCTACTACACAGTGGCTATATATATTCTTTGGAAACAAACATAGAAATAAACATAACACAAATCAGTCACAGACATCCATATCACAAAGGCGGAAAAGGATATGAATATAACACATGAAAGTGTACATCAGAGTAGTGGTCAAACAAGATCCACAATATCACAAAAGAATGGTTACAAGTGCTAGACAAAAGAACATGTATACACCAAGGCGTCTATATCTCAAAGGTATACAACAAAAACTACTACTCTAAGTAGTTAACCAAAAGTCAGGATGATAATCCCAGAAGAGAAGTCAAGCAGAAGCACCTGTAACATCTCGGTCTGACCCGAGTATTATTTATAAGAAAATAATAAACGGATCGGTCTAGCTATAAATATCAGATAAAATGATGTAGAATAAGAGATATGACATAACATATGATAACCATAAAGTCGTACTGTGATAAGTATAAAAATTGAAAATCAATAAGAGATTAATCAATATCACCAGAATCTTCTCAAAGATCAAAAGGAATGTCATACTCAATATCTTCATTCACAAAAAGTTAATGACTCACAAATTCACCAATGCACAAATATTGATAACACATATCAATGAAAATCACGAAAATTGGTGAAACACAAATTCTAGAAATCATCAGTGGAAATCCAGAAATCACAAAAATGATCGTAGAAACGATCAATCACAAAAAGGGGGAGGCCTATCACAAAACGGGAGCATGAAAACTCACCAACACGTGTATCACAAAATGGGACGCTATCCCATGGTCGCTAACCATAGAGCCGGTGCAATGACGTAGTACAACGGTACGCCCGAGGAACCTGAAACTCGTAAAATTCGATATAACGACGTAGTACAACGGTACGCCCGAGGAACCTGAAACTTGTAAAATTCGGAACAATGATGTAGTACAATGGTACGCCCGAAGATCCAAACTCCATAAAAACGTGGGTCGCTAGCCCACAAAAATTGGGTCGAAACCCCAAGAAATAAATAGGTCGTTGGCCTATAATAAAAATGAGATGAAACTCAATAAAACGAGGTACCGTCCCCTTCGTGGACAAAGAAACATAGCATAGCGCTAGTCTAAAACACAAAAATGATCCTCAATGATCATCAAGAAAGTGACAATTACTCTAAGCTAGTAAATATATGAGCTTAGCTTCATGTCCCATAACCACTAGCTTAACTTAAATATTTACGAGCAAATTGTAGATCTCCACTAGAAAATTGTCACAAGAGATTCAATCGAACAAGTCCAAGAATTAACCAACGAAGTAAACGCAAACATTTCATACCACTTGTTTTACTAAGTCGTTTAATTAGATTTCTCATACGAGTGAGGTAAAGGTTTGTATATACTAATAGATTGAAAAACGGTTTAAGAAACGAGCTTTGTAATAAAATAGTGTTGAAATCGTTTTGAAGAAAGGGTTTTGATATTTACTATTAGCATTGAAAACCTTTATATTTTGAAGTGACAAATCACAAAAATGATTGTAGAACAATCAATCATTAAAATTCACATTCGAAGACATGAATAAAAATCCAAAGAAATTGGTACCGAATCCATCAAAATGGATATGCCTAAAATTCCCGAAGAAAAGAAGTCATCAAAGTCAATAACAAATGATAACAACAAATAGGGAAAGAACTCGAATCGATTAAATTTGGAAATCACGCAAAATAGGCGAAATAGGAAAAATAACAACACGTCGGTCGGCCGACCTCAGAGCTCGGTCGACCGGACCCTGTTCTGGAAAATTCTCGGGAAGCAGGTCGGTCGACTGAGCTCTGTAGCTGGTCGACCAGACCAGAGACAGAGAAGTGCCATGCACTTTGGTAGCAGGTCGGTCGACCGGCTCAGTAGCTTCGGTCGACTGGAGCCTGTTTCCAGCACCTCCCAGCCTATCTGAGTGAGGGCCAAATCTCCACCAAATTGAAATCGGATGAGCAATGGACGCTAGGGGTTTATGCCAATCGACTACCCGGCCCTATAAGCTCTTCGATGCATCACAAAATCATGATCAAAGATCAAACCTATTATTTTTAAGGATTTGGCTTTCAAAACACTAAAATTGGAATATTCACAAAACCAACCCAAATCAAAATCAAATGCACATGAATAAGTGTTAGGAATTCATACCCAACACTCAAAGATAGATATAAACATAGATGTGAGATAAAAATCTCACTTTTTTACAAAATCAATGAAGAAGAATCTATAGAGAAATGGCAAGAACAATCACCCTTCAATTCCATCCCAACAAGCTTGAATCTAAGCTTAAAGGAGAAACATTTCCTAAATTAGGTTTAGGAAATTTCTGAAATTGAATGGAGAAAGAGTTGGAGAAGATGAAGAGAAGGCTTACCAATGCTTCTTCTTGAATTTGGAGGTAGAAGCTTGAATTTGCAATAAAGATTAGGGCTTGGAGTTTTAATTTCCCATTCCTCCCACCATTGTTGCTAAAGCTTGAGTATTAGGAATTAAAAACTAAGTAATGAAGAGTTTGAGTGGAGTTGGGTTCATATGTTAGGTTAATGGGCTGAAACCCAAACCAAAGCCCTAAGTGAAAAAGTAGCAAAATTCTACTATCTCCAAACATATCAAAGTTTATACTTAAAAAGATCGCAAACGTCATTTTGAACTCAATGGGGGTGGTCTCGAGTCCTAATTTGACTATTTGCAAAAGGTAGCTTTTCGGACTTTAATCCGACTAACGATGAAATATTTAAATAAAATATTTAAATTCTCAATCGTAAAATATGCGGGTTGTTACTGACTCCCCTCCTTAAAGAAATTGCGTCCTCGTAATATTTAAGAAGAAAATATATAGTAACAACCATGAAAGTATATACAACACAAAGAAATTTGAAATAAAAAGTTCACCTCAAAGAGCATGAGAAAGTAAATCCGGAGGTGTTCGCTCGATGAATTCTCTAGATTCCCAAGAGCAATCCTTAGGATTTGAGGGCCATTGAACCTTCACAAGCGGAACATCTTTATTTCGAAGGCGTTTGACCTCCGAAGCAATAATACGAATAGGGTGGTGCTCATAAGTTAAATTAGGCGAAACTTCAATTTCTTCCACAACACCGGGCTCAAGAATAGAATCGGAATCTCGAAGGCATTTTTGCAATTGAGAAACGTGAAACACGTCATGAATAGTAGAAAATTGAGCCGGTAATAAAAGGCGATAAGCCACGGAACCAATACGTTCGGTGAAGGAAAATGGACCAATATATCGAGGTGCTAACTTTCCCGATCGACTGAAACGCACAACACTTTTCATAGGTGAAACACGAACAAACATCAAATCTCCCATAGAAAATTCTAACCTCCTTCTTCGGTTATCGGCATAGGAATTTTGTCTACTTTGGGCTTCTTTCATCCTGTGACGAATAAGATCAATCTTTTCTGTGGAATCACGGATAAAATCTGGACCTAAAACCAGCTTCTCATCGGCCTCAAGCCAACAAGAAGGAGAACGGCATGGCCTTCCATAGAGTGCCTCAAAAGGAGCCATACCAATACTAGATTGGAAGCTATTATTATAGGAAAACTCAACAAGAGAAATATAATCTTCCCAACTTCCACCAAAATCAAGAACACATGCACAAAGAAGATCTTCAAGAGTTTGATTCACATGCTCAGTTTGTCCATCAGACTGGGGATAATAAGCGGTGCTCAAATTAAGCTTCGTTCCCAAAGCTTTTTGAAGACTCTTCCAAAATCCACTAGTAAACAATGGATCACGATCACTAACAATAGAAGTAGGAACTCCATGCAATTTAACAATTTCTTTGATAAAGAGTTTGGCCAAGAGGGGAACGGTTCGATTAGACTGAACGGAAATAAAATGGGCGGGTTTAGTAAGTCTATCGACTATCACCCATATGCTATCATGACCCGAACGAGAACGGGGAAGGCCGTCTATAAAATCCATGGAAATTTGATCCCACTTCCAAATTGGAATTTCTAAAGGTTGCAATAACCCACCAGGCCTTTGATGTTCGGCCTTAATGAGTTGTCAAGTCATGCAACACTTAACAAAGTTAGCAATATCAGATTTAATTCCCTCCCAATATTAAAGCCACTTCATATCCGCGTACATTTTACTACTACCGGGATGAATGGTAAATTTAGAACGATGTGAATCTTCTAAAATATCTTTACGAAGATCACTAATATTTGGCACGATAAGTCTACCAAATTTTCGAATACCGCCACGAGAATCAATATCAAAGTCTTTCAAAACTTCAATATCAAGTTTATCCCTCAATCTTTGGCCAAGAAGTACCAATTCGGGATCTAGCCTTTGAGATTCAAGAATGCGGTCAAAAAGAGGAGGATGAGCCTCAAGGCTACATAAAACAAGGGATGAACATAAATCGGAAATACGATCTCGAATCTCACAAGTGGGTAAAACCCCGAGATCATTTCATTCAGATATCATCATAGAAACAACCGCTTGTTGCTTGCGACTAAGTGCATCGGCAACACGATTTCCCTTTCCATGAGTATAAAGAATATCAAGATCATAAGATGTAAGGAATTCGAGCCAACGTTGTTGACGCAAATTTAGTTCCTTTTGAGAAAATAGATACTTCAAAGATTTATGATCGGTGTAAAGAATAAATTTTTATCCCAAAAGATAATGACGCCAAATGCGAAGGGCGAAAACAATAGCCGCGAGCTCTAAATCGTGAGTGGCATATCTAGTCTCAGCAGGCTTCAATTGCCTAGAAGCATAAGCAATAACACGTTCTCTTTGCATAAGAACGGCACCCAAACCAACGCGACTAGCATCGGTATAAACAACGAAATCTTGATTCCCCTCGGGAATAACAAGAATAAGAGCATCAGAAAGGAGTTCTTTTAATTTCTGAAAAGAAGCTTCACATTTGTCCGACCAAATGTATTTAACACCTTTCTTTATCAAACTAGTAAGAGGCACGGAAATTTTAGAAAAGTCCTTTATGAAACGGCGGTAATAACCTGCTAATCCAAGGAAGCTACGGATCTTCGTCACACTCTCTGGTCTCTTCAAATTTTGAATCGCTTCAATCTTTGAAGGATCCACGAAAATTCTAGATTCGAAAATAATATGACCGAGAAACTTCACACGAGATTGCCAAAAGTGGCATTTAGAAAAGTTTGCTTTCAATTGATTGCTTCTAAGAGTTTCCAACACAATCCAAAGATGCTTTTCATGCTCCTCCTCGGTTTTTGAATACACAAGAATATCATCAATGAAGACGAGAACAAATCGATCGAGGAAATCTTTGAAAACTCTATTCATAAGATCAACGAAATAAGCCAGAGCATTCGTTAAACCAAATGGCATAACAAGCCATTCATAAGATCCATATCGAGTACGGAATGAAGTCAAAGGAATGCTATCCTCTGCAATACGAAGCTGATGGAAACCAGTAGCTAAGTCTAATTGTGAAAAGACTCTAGCACCACTAAGTTGATCGAATAGATCATCAATCCGAGGTAAAGAATATTTATTCTTGATAGTAAGATCATTAAGCTTGCGGTAGTCAACGCAAAGCCTAAGTGTACCATCAGATTTCTTCACAAAAATAGCCGAAGCTCCCCAAGGAGAGGAACTAGAGCGAATAAATTGCTTCGTCTCCAATTCGGATAATTGATTGCGCATCTCCTCATTTTCTTTATTAGACATACGATAAGGAGGACGACTGATAGGTTGAGCTCCAGGGATGAGATTAATTCTGAACTCAATTGCTCGCTTAGGTGGTAATCCTAAAACGGGCTCAAATATGTCGGAAAATTCACGAACAATGTGAATAAGAGAAATAATACCTTCCTCATCATCATTATCGTCATCATAAGGATTTAAAGAATATAAGGATGCAACCAAGCTGGAATCCGAATCTTTAAGATCAATAGAAATCTGCTTAACAGATTGAGGATGTCGAAGATGAATAGTCCGCTTAGGACATAGGATTTGGGCTTCATAATGGTTAAACCAATCCATTCCCAAAATCATTCCAAAGCCTAAGTAGCGCATAACATGCAAGTCGGCACGGAAAGAAAGATCACACAAAATAATCTCGACATCTTTACACAATAAACTGATTGTTGTGGATCCGCCAACCGGATTCGCAATTCTCAAAGAAGTCATTAAACACAAAACATCCAAAGAAAAAGTATCAACAAGTTCTTTTGAAATAAAAGAGTGGGATGCACCCGTATCAAAAAGAACTCGAATGGGTTGATCACGAAACATAATAATGCCATCAAGGATAGAATGAGAAATACCTTGACCACGAGATGTGTTTCCAGGGGCTGTAGCAACATTAAGCTTTCCCTCCTTCCTGTTTTGAAGTTTGGGACAAGAAGATAAATAATGATCCGAGCTTTTGCAATAGCGACAAAAGAGAGGTTTCGGACACTTGTTCGCATAATGGACCTTAGAACCAAAATTGTAGCATTGCCCACCACTTGGGACAAAAGCTTTTGCTACCGGAATTGCTTGCTTCCCTTTCTTGTTGGGATAAGACCCTTTGAACTTAATAGGCCTTTTCTTGTTGTTGTTGAATTTTGGTTTGGCACCCATAACATCAGCATCACTCTCTTTATCTGCCTCTTCAAGATGAAGAGCGACATCAATAAGCTGATCAAATGAAACTTCTACCTTTAGAAGTAATGGCTTCTTGAGATTTTTATTCAAGCCATAGACGAATCTCTGATTTTTCTTCAATGGGGTATTAATGTATTCAACCCGTATTTAGAGAGAGATTCAAAAGATGCAACATAATCTGCCACGGAGGATTCACCTTGAACAAGGTCTATGAAACGATGAGCCAATGTCACCTTCTCAGCTTCTGGCACAAATTTTAACTCGAATCGTTCCCAGAATTTCTCTCAAGTAAGATTCGCTTCATTTATTTCAGAAATTAGAAGCTCGTACCAGTCTAATGCTCTTTCTTGGAGCATACTAGAGGCCACCTGAACTCGGTGAAGATCAATAAGATTCATGTGAGAAAAGATTCGATCGCATGCTCTTAGCCAAGCCTGGACTTCGATAATAGTTTCAGAACCTTTGAACGGCTTTCCACCTAAGTTGGTATAATCTTTGCACAAGCGTGCAAATCCAGACTTAGGGTGAGTAGGTTCCGGATTAGAACCGGCTGCTTGAGCATTCTTTACTAGATCAAGAAGCTGCTGGGCAGACATAAAAACTCCATCCTGGGGAGTAGCACTAGATTGACCGGCGCTGGGACGACTAGGTCTAACCATTTCTCTTCCTTAAGAAAGAAGAAGGAAGAAGAAAAAGGTTATTCACAAACGAATATCAAGCAATCTTGATAGATAAACAAGGAATCATAAAGCAAATAGGATGAATCGGTACGAAGACTTGAATTAAATCCTAATGCACGATTCCAAAGATGGACTTAGGACGATGATCCCTGTTAAATTATTCTACATTGTTCCGAAGATTGGCTTTGATACCAAGCTGTGACACCCCACCTCTATACCCACGCTAGCCAAGAACATTACGGTGTAATGCTGTCAACCAGCACGGAGAATAAGGCTGTTGAGGAGCGACCATCCGTGTAATTGCTTTGTGTGAGCACCAATATGTCAGATAGTACAAGGAAGTCTGACATGCCGATACAAACTCAAGGCTACTACACAGTGGCTATATATATTCTTCGGAAACAAACATAGAAATAAACATAACACAAATCAGTCACAGACATCCATATCACAAAGGCGGAAAAAGATATGAATATAACACATGAAAGTGTACATCAGAGTAGTGGTCAAACAAGATCCACAATATCACAAAAGAATGGTTACAAGTGCTAGACAAAAGAATATGTATACATCAAGGAGTCTATATCTCAAAGGTATACAACAAAAACTACTACTCTAAGTAGTTAACCAAAAGTCAGGATGATAATCCCAAAAGAGAAGTCAAGCATAAGCACCTGTAACATCTCGGTCTGACCCGAGTATTATTTATAACAAAATAATAAACGGATCGGTCTAGCTATAAATATCATATAAAATGATGTAGATAAGAGATATGACATAACATATGATAACCATAAAGCCATACTGTGATAAGTATAAAAATTGAAAATCAATAAGAGATTAATCAATATCACCAGAATCTTCTCAAAGATCAAAAGGAATGTCATACTCAATATCTTCATTCACAAAAAGTTAATGACACACAAATTCACCAATGCACAAATATTGATAACACATATCGATGAAAATCACGAAAATTGGTGAAACACAAATTCTAGAAATCATCAATGGAAATCCAGAAATCACAAAAATGATCGTAGAAATGATCAATCACAAAACGGGGAGGCCTACCACAAAACGGGAGCATGAAAACTCACCAACACGTGTATCACAAAACGGGACGCTATCCCATGGTCGCTAACCGTAGAGCCGGTGCAACGACGTAGTACAACGGTACGCCCGAGGAACCTGAAACTCGTAAAATTCGGTGCAACGACGTAGTACAACGGTACGCCTGAGGAACCTGAAACTTGTAAAATTCGGAACAACGACGTAGTACAATGTTACGCCCGAAGATCCGAACTCCATAAAAACATGGGTCGCTAGCCCACAAAAATTGGGTCGAAACCCCAAGAAATAAATAGGTCGTTAGCCTATAATAAAATTAGACGAAACTCAATAAAACGAGGTACCGTCCCCTTCGTGGACAAAGAAACATAGCATAGCGCTAGTCTAAAACACAAAAATGATCCTCAATGATCATCAAGAAAGTGTCAATTACTCTAAGCTAGTAAATATATGAGCTTAGCTTCATGTCCCATAACCAATAGCTTAACTTAAATATTTACGAGCAAATTGTAGATCTCCACTAAAAATTTTCACAAGAGATTCAATCGAACAAGTCCAAGAATTAACCAACGAAGTAAACGCAAACATTTCATACCACTTGTTTTACTAAGTCGTTTAATTAGATTTCTCATACGAGTGAGGTAAAGGTTTGTATATACTAATAGATTGGAAAACGGTTTAAGAAACGAGCTTTGTAATAAAATAGTGTTGAAATCGTTTTGAAGAAAGGGTTTTGATATTTACTACCAGCATTGAAAACCTTTATATTTTGAAGTGACAAATCACAAAAATGATTGTAGAAACAATCAATCATTAAAATTCACATTCGAAGACGTGAATAAAAATCCAAAGAAATCGATACCGAATCCATCAAAATGGATATTCCTAAAATTCCCGAAGAAAAAAAGTCATCAAAGTCAATAATAAATGATAACAACAAATAGGGAAAGAACCCGAATCGGTTAAATTTGGAAACCATGCAAAATAGGCGAAATGGGCAAATAGCAACAGATCGGTCGGCCGGCCTTAGAGCTCGGTCGACCGGACCCTGTTCTGGAAAATTCTCGGGAAGCAAGTCGGTCGACTGAGCTCTGTAGCTGGTCGAACGGACCAGAGACAGAGAAGTGCTATGCACTTTGGTAGCAGGTCGGTCGACCGGCTCAGTAACTTCGGTCGACCGGCGCCTGTTTCCAGCACCTCCCAGCCTATCTGAGTGAGGGCCAAATCTCCACCAAATTGAAATCGGACGAGCAATGGACGCTAGGGGTTTATGCCAATCGACTACCCGGTCCTATAAGCTCTTCGATGCATCACAAAATCATGATCAAAGATCAAAGCTATGATTTTTAAGGATTTGGCTTTCAAAACACTAAAATTGGAATATTCACAAAACCAACCCAAATCAAAATCAAATGCACATGAATAAGTGTTAGGAATTCATACCCAACATTCAAAGATAGATATAAGCATAGACGTGAGATAAAAATCTCACTTTTTTACAAAATCAATGAAGAAGAAGCTATAGAGCAATGACAAGAACAATCACTCTTCAATTCCAACCCAACAAGCTTGAATCTAAGCTTAAAGGAGAAACATTTTCTAAATTAGGTTTAGGAAATTTCTGAAATTGAATGGAGAAAGAGTTGGAGAAGATGAAGAGAAGGCTTACCAAAGCTTCTTCTTGAATTTGGAGGTAGAAGCTTGAATTTGCAATAAAGATTAGGGCTTGGAGTTTTAATTTCCCATTCCTCCCACCATTGTTGCTAAAGCTTGAGTATTAGGAATTAAAAATGAAGTAATGAAGAGTTGGAGTGGAGTTGGGTTCATATGTTAGGTTAATGGGCTGAAACCCAAACCAAAGCCCTAAGTGAAAAAGTAGCAAAATTCTACTATCTCCAAACATATCAAAGTTTATACTTAAAAAGATCGCAAACGTCATTTTGAACTCAATGGGGGTGGTCTCGGGTCCTAATTTGACTGTTTGCAAAAAATAGCTTTTCGGACTTTAATCCGACTAACGATGAAATATTTAAATAAAATATTTAAATTCTCAATCGTAAAATATGCGGGTTGTTACACTTGACATCTCGACAAGGCAAACGTCTGACTTTCATGCTCAAAGTAGAGACCGGTCTTCCTACCATGGTCCTCATATCAATGTGTCTCACAAGAAATATTCCGGCTCTTTAAGCTTCATACTATCTCATGAGCATTGATCATGCAAACATCCACTTGCTTCTTATGATGCACCTTTGCCGGCTATCGCTCCTGATGTTTCCGCAGTAGAGAAGTTGGCCGAACTCAAGGCCAGTTTTTGGAAAATTTATTTTGATGGCCTTAAATTCCTTTATTCCATTCACATAATTCGAGGGCATGCCAAGGAGAGTTCTCTCACATGTGTTAAATATGTATTTGTGCAGTACGAATTATTTATACACTTGGCAGAAAAAGTCGCCGAAGTTTCTATCGAACGACAACATGAGATAGACCGCCTTAAGTTGGAAGCTATGCACAACAAATATATAATCAAGCATCAGGACACTAAGTTGTTAGAATTTAAAACCTAACTTACCGAAGTGGAAAAGAACGCCAAGGAAATGGCAAAGGAAGTAAGCCATTTGGAAGCTACTCATAAAATGGAACTCGACGCGGCACTTCATCATAGCTGGGCACTCGCTTTAGAAAAGGATTCCTTACACAAGGAGAAGGACGCTCTTGCTCGCCATGGCGAGGAAGTCGAAGAACTTTTAAAGAACGAAAGGGAGGAAAAAATTGAAGCTCAAGAGGAATCACAGAAATACCACGGGGAAGTTATTAAGGCTAAAAGCTTAAAGGCTAAACTCGACGAGCAATTCTACAAAATCAAAGCTCTTAAAGAAGATGCTCGAGAAGAGAGCATAAGAGAGATGACCAAACAAGTTAACTCCCAAGTGGAAGCTACTATGAAGTTCGGTAGGAATGAGATTAAGGACTTATTCGGTCCGTTGATTATTATATAAAATGCCAAAAGTCCCAATCCATCGCGACTTAAGCTTTCTTGGTGAGAGTTACCTCGAATCTATCGCTGAAGCGTACAAGCACATTGTCAAGATGAAGAAGAAAGAGCTGGGTGAAGCCGAACTCAATGAGGAAGAACTAGTGAGGAAAATTCTTCGCGGGAACGAGCCTTCAGATCTAGCTGCCGCAAAACTTCGATTTGTCAATGCTTCTACACCTACTGAAGGAGGAGAAAATATTGCCAGGTCTTCATGGACTGATCCTAAAGGTCTTCTCCATCCCAAGTAGCCGGAACATCAATTTCTCTTGATACGGAGCAGGATCTTGGTTATGATCCGGACCCAGGTTCGAATCCAAGATGTTATCCATTTTAGAAAGCGGCACGCCTGCAACGACGAAGAGCCAACTAGATGCTGATATTTGGCCTTACTCCTTCATATATAAAAGTTTTCGTTCTTCACGCGCAATGGCTTTGTGCAAATCTTCCTGTTTTATCAATTTTTGTAGGTCTTCCGGGCTCCAGTCAAACTCCCAAAAGTGTTGCTGATGCAGAACAACTTAAGGAAATGGCTAAAGACCCGACTGTTGCTAATGTTTTAGGGCCCGATGCTCAAGTCATCGGTGCCCTTGATGAAGATAAGACCGAGGAACCACTTCCGGACAACGAATCCGATGACTTATAATCATTGGTGCCTCGAAACACACTGATAAGACTTGCATGAAGGAGCATATCGAAAGAAGGAACCGTTGAAAAGAAAGGTTAAAATCAAACCCGTCGAGGTGGACGTCGATGATTCTCATCTTGTACCATTGCAAATTATTCCAACGGGTAGGCCGATCCCTGATGAACTTCCTCCTACCTCTTCAAGCTCTCCGATCGAAGGCAGCAAAGCATCCCAGAAGAGAAGCGCGAGTGGTTCTACCCCCAAGAAAAAAGAGAGAGGAAGTCGAAGAATAGTTGTTGCTTCAGGTTAATGTAAATAGCTTACATAGTCTTTTTTTCACTAGTCATAGTTGTACGAGTATGATTCCCGATCTTTTGGAATAACTTGTACTGAAATTTCGACACCTATTATGTAAATAAAAGCTTTTGTTTTCTATCATGCTTTATGTGAATTGTCATTTAAGTAGTTGAGCGATTACTTTCCATTCAATGTACTTGTAATTCGTTGCTTGTAAATTATGGTAACAATTCACCAACTCCATTCCAAGGCTTCCAAGTGGTCGTGGCCTTGAGACGTATCAAACACCAGGCTCGGGCCTTGGTGTTACACTGTCGGATCCATCGAATTTTTTAAGTGTGCTTCTGCCCCCGGCATTGATTTGGTGAGGCCATAAGTTGGACGGTCGAATTCCATCCTTAGTGAGTTTATACTCCTCCTGTCAGTTTCAGGCCTGAGTTTGTGGAATAGAGAATGGTCGAAATCCACTCATCTATTCATTCATGATTATATCCACACTCTGGAGATAAGGTTCAGTTGATGGGTGGTCGGTTCGCACGCAGTTTATGTTTATACTCTAGTCCACACTGTGGGGACTCAAAGTTATCTCGCGGGCAGTCGATTTCCATCTAGTTTATGTTTATACTCTAATCCGCGCTTTGGGGACTCGGAGGTATCTCGTGGGCAGTCGGTTTCCACCTAGTTTATGTTTATACTCTAGTCTGCACTTTGGGGACTCAGAGTTATTTTGGAGAGCAGTCAGGTCGTACTCTTTTTTTGGTTGATTAAATTACCCCCCGGAATTTAGGATATTTGGTCAGTGAGTGATTGACCGTATCTCGGTTACTTTGGCTTTTGTTTCAGTCCCACTGTCCAGGTAGAAATTTTTTAATCTCCAGATTGCTGGCCACATATTTTCCTTATTGTGTATCCCTATTTTTTGGATTATTAATGGGAATAGTTGAACGAACATGTTAATTGAACTCATCTTGTTTGATCCCAGTGGAAGTTAGCTCGATTGATTGATTCCAAACTCTCAGAACCTATTCATACACATCGATAACAATTAGTTTCGCAATGTAATTATCGCGCAGTGCAATAACAAACATAAGTACAGGAAAAGCCTAAAGCTTTATTCGTTAAATGGAAAGGAACAACATAAACTATCTTGTTGCATAGTCGGAAAATCAAATGCTAAAGCAAAATTCTAAAATAAATACAACGGAAATGTAAAGGAAATAAACTAAGTGAAATAGAGTCGTAAATGTTTGCTATTCCACGCTCTCGGAAGTGTAATGCCATCGATAGTCGCTAATTTGAAAGTTCCTCCTCCAAACCTCTTTTCAATGACATATGGTCCTTCCTAAATCGGATTCATGTGTGACGGGGTAGAAAAAACTCGTTATAGGACGAGATCACCAATCTCAAAGGTTCTCGGTTAAAATTTAGTGTTGTAATACCAGGCAACTCGGTGTCGGTGTGTGGCTGCCTTCAGACCGGCTTCTTCACATTTCTCATCTACAAAGTCCAAAGATTCCAAGAGGAGATCTTGATTTGTTTTGGCATCATAGTAAGTCATTCGATGAGAAGAGACTTCAAGCTCAACAGCAATAACAGATTCTGAACCGTAAGCGAAGGGTGAATGGAGTATGGCGAGTTGTAGACTTATGAGTGGTTCTGTAAGCCCAAAGTGCCGTAGGGAGATCATCCACCCACCTGCCTCTAGCTTTCTCCAAATGCTTCTTCAGAATTAACTTGATGATTTTATTTATAGCTTCAACATGTCCATTTGGCTGAGGGTGAGCGACTACAGCAAATCTCTTTTCAATACGATATCTTTGACAAAAGTCTTTAAATTTAGCACGATCGTTGTAATATCCCGGAATTTTGGACAATATAAATTTAATAATCTGTGTTTAAATTTAAATTGAATAGATAATTATTGTTGATAAATTTGATTTGATTTAATAATCTTCTTTATTTAAATATTTGATTGGTGAATTTATTTTTAATAAACTAATAAATCTATTTTTTATTTAATAATGTATATGTATTTATATATATTTTAAATAGATAAGTTGTTTTTAATTAAATTAGTATAGCATAATTTTAATCATTTGAAATTAGGAATTATGATTTATTTTTGATTTAAGTTTTTCAAAAATATTTAATAAAATAACTAAATGATTTTAAATATGTGAGATAATTGTTTTATTGGTTTAAAATTCATTTTAACTTAAGTTTGTATATTAAAATAAGTTATAAAATGTTTGTGTTATTCTTTTTAAAATATTGATTTATAAAATGTGATTTGTAAATTTAATATGAAATTTAAAATATAATTTAAAATATGAAACATGTATTCATTTAAGTTACAATCTCTTTATAAATTTATTTTAAGTATTATTTCCAAATAATTGATTTATATATTATTTTCATTTATAATAACACTTTGTTTTATTCTTTTAAAATTATTTATCTATGCAAAACTAAATATTAAAACTAATTAACTAAGCTTAATATTTCATTAGCTCTAATTATAAATACTAATTAAATTAAGATGACATGTGTATGTAATTTAGAACATGAGTTAACATGTGTTATGTATTTAAGCAAGAGAATTTACATGTGTTGATAGTTTAAGCCAAGTGTCATTGTTTAATTTTTATTTTCTTGAATTTTTAAATAAATCATAAACAAGCTATATAAACTTGCATATACTCATTTCTTTTCCTCTTTCTCATTTTTCATTCTAAATCAAAATTTCTTTCAGCTGAGAAATTTTTCCATCTCTTCAAAAATCTGCATTCTACATTCCTCATATCAAAATGCATATCAAATCCTTGTAAACCAATTTGCAAATCTATAACATGTTCATCTTCAAATACATTCCCCTCTTCAAAAAAAATCTAGAAATAAATGCAAAATACAAACCTGCATGTAAAATCTGAAAATGCAAGATTCTGCATTTTTAAATCAAGTATGAAGCCTGCATGTTTTCAAAAACAATCTAGGATGAAACTGTAAATTTCAAATTGCATCTGCATACCATTCAAGCAACCTGCATTTGATCTGGAACATACAAATGAATGTGGAAAAGCAAGATGTCTGCATCCATTTATTCTTTAGAATCTGGGCTCTACATTTTAATTACAGGTGAGTAACTTAATTTTTTTTTTAAAATTAAGTATAAAAAGTGGTTGCTTGATTTATTCATGGGAATAAGGGTCTTATCTATGTTGTTAAATACATTGCTGAGTAGATCTTTGTGTATGGATGAATGCATGTTTAATTCATCTAAGTACTGACTGATTACTATTAAGCAAGTGATAAAATTTCTTTCTTTTCTTATGATCTGGTTAAGATTATGGCTTGTAACTGAATGAAAATTGTTTATTTTATGATAAAGTAAACTTAAAAATTTATACAAGATAAATCAATATTAATATTTCCTGGAAACATAAATAAGAGAGTAAAATTTGTACAAGTGAAAATTTAAGCATTTCAATTCAATACTTCAGGGTTATAAATCAAATCATAAAACAAAATTATGATTTTTAAAAGTAGGATTTCAATTTTTAGTGTTAATTCCAGAATGTAGTTCATATTTTACTGTATTTTGCATTTTGGGTTCTAAGTGTTAATCCATGGGTTCGAATGGGTTGGAATTTCTCCTGGAGGTGGGGGAACGATCAAGGGTAAGGAGAAAATTATTAGATTAGGATGCATTTCACTTTGGAAGTTGTGATTGTGATTTATAGTACAGAACCCTAGTTTTACTGGATTGGGTAAGATCGAACTTTTCGGTCATTACAGTTGATCGAGTTAAACTATTCTTTGGGCATTGGAAGACGATGGTTAGTTGAAGTCGTCGCCGAAGTTTGGGTGGAGATGGTGGCCGGAGGCGCGTGGGATCGCCGTTGACAGGATTGGATGGGTTGTTGTCTGACTGTTTCCAGGTTTTGGTCTCAAACTCGAATTCGAATTCGAATTGAATTCTAGGGGATCTGATGTTTGTGGTGAGATGGGGGTTTGCTGGCCGATGTGAGATGGCCGTTGATGTTGGTCAAAGGTGGCCAGAGTTGATGGTTGGGTGCACAGTGCAGTGGTGTGCATGTTGATGTTTTGGTTACAAGGGTTTGGACCTCGTGATGGTCTCGGGAGTTTCGAGCTTTAACTCGAAGAAGATGGGGTTTCGACTCGAAGTATATATAATGTGACTTGAGTATACTTCATTGTTCAGGTTTTACATAACCAACAGAAACCTGTCACAGTTTTTAAAATTTGAGGTAAAGTTTAAATGTAAACAAAAATCTGGAACTAAGTTGAACCTGAAATTTAATTTAAATTCAATAAGTTTAAATTTTAGATATTTGAAATAATTTGAAATGCTTTCAAACTCAAGTTTGGTTTTAAACCAAAACAGAAACTATCTTTCTGTTTTTTTTTAAATTTAGAAGTAAAATTTCAATTTGTAAGTTGAAGTTCAATCTAGAATTTTTAAACCTGAAACTTAATTATGAATTCAATAATTTGAATCTTGGATTTTGAAACATGTTTGAATTCAAAATTTAAGATGTAAAACCAAAACAGGAAACTGTTTTATGTTTAAGTTTTAAATTTTAAAAGTAAATTTTTTAGATGTAACTGAAAATTTAAACAAAGTTTAAATCTGGAAACTGAAACTTAGCAAATGAATCTGAATTTGAATTTAATTTAAAACTGGAAATTTAAATTTAGATTTTAAACCTTTTAAAGTATAAAGGAACATTGGTTTTGAATTTTAAACTATGAGTTTAAATTATGAAATAAGAATTTAAAATAAGTTTAAATTCAGTTTTAAAACCTGGAATTTGACTGTAATGTCAGTTTTAAAAATAAAATAAGTTTTTAAATTTAAATTTGTTTAACTATTTTAGGAAAGGTTAAATAATTTGGATTTAAAAATGAAGATGGAAGGGTAAGTAATGTTTTAAATTTTTAAGTTTGAATCTGGAATGAAAATTTAAATTGTGTTTCAATTTGAAGTTTAAAAAGAAAATTTTAAATTGAATTTTGTTTGAAACAAATTGTTTAAATTACTTTGTATAAAGAAGAATGTTTCTTAATTTAGAACTTAAGAAATTGGTTTCATTTAAATTATTAAATTAATTTAAATGGAATATGAATTATTTAATTAATGAATTATGTGGATGTTTAATTAAGTAATTAATAATTTTTAAATTAATTAATTAGACTTGAGATTTATTAATTAAGGTTAATTAATCTATGATTAAGGATGGTTAATTAAATTTTAATTAATGATTAAGATTTATTTAATCAAGTGATTAAAGTAATTAAGATTTTAATTAACACTTAATTAATTAATAATTAGAGATTAATTAAATTGTAATTAAATATTAATTAATTGATAATTAATAATGATTTAAATAAGTTAACTCTTATTTAAGTAATTAAGAAATGTTAATGAAGGTCATTAACTTAAGATTATTTAACAATTAATTAATGTGATTAATTTTAATAATTAATTAAATTAATTAATTAATAATAATCAATTGTTTAAGTTTAATTACTTAATGAAAGTAATTAATGAATTAATTACTTGGTGTAATTAATTTGATTAATATGATTAGTTTAGATTAATTAAGTTAAATTAATTTAAACATTTGTGGATTGTTTAATAATTACTTTATGTAAATTATGGATTTGTAATTACTTAAGGAAGTAATTAATTAATAATTACTGAATGTAATTAAGGATAATTATTATAGAAGTAATTTAGATTTAAATTATTTGAAATTAATCAAAGGATTAATTTAGATAATTAATTAAGAGTAATTAATTTATGGGATGTGTAATTAAAGTAGTTAATTACTGAATGGTTATTAATCATGGGTGATTAATATATATATATATGGTTTAAATTGAAGATTAATTACTTATGTAATTAATTTATATAGAGATTGATTAAATGCAATCAGAAATCATTAATTAATTAATTAATGATGTAACTTAGAATTGATTAATTAAGGTATAAATAATAATGAATAAATGATTAATGTAATTAATTTTAGCTAATTAATTAATTAAGCAATTACAAGTTAATTATTTGCAAAGGGTTTAATAAAATTAACTTGTGTAATTAATTTATAAGCTAATTACATATTGTAATTAGGGAATTATTAATCAGTAATGATTAATTGAAATGAATATTGAGATGGTGTTTTTGTAATCAATTGATGGTTAAATTAAGCAGGATTATAATGATAAAGTAATTAATTTGATTCATTTTAAATTAACTAGAGATTAAGTAATTAATTTAATTCATTTTAAATTAATTATAAATGGTGTGATCATTAGATCATTACTTATGTTTGGTGATTGGTATTGGTTGTCTGGTATGGTTTGTAATCTCAGTTATGAGATGGAAAATGTATGGATGTGATGATTGCTTTTGGATGATAATATGGATTATCTGATTATGATATGAATTATCTGTTGGTAATGATAATGTTGATTATCTATTGTGTTGTGAATTATCTATCTGCGTATATATAGATAATGAATTGAATTGTTTTAAACTCTAAAACAACTTGGCCTTAAAAGACACGCTTTGGATTTCGATGAGACCGGGATCGGGTTTCCATATTTGGATATCCGAAAACCACATCGATCCAAATTAACGTTAAGTAGTTAATCCAAGTGGAGCGAGTGAAGACTCGAGGTGTAAGCGCTATACGTCAGTATAACTCTGTGGGTGATTCCGTAATGAGTTGACGGAATGGTACTTCTAGATTCGAGATGGTGATTCAGAGTGCAAGGGTTATCGTCGTTAACTCTGAGGGTGATTCCAAAACGAGTGTAACGAGATAATGCCTTCGGTTTCGTTCGAACCCGGAACGAACTTGTATGGATTGAATGCTTTTAGAACATCGTCAGGTGGACGATGAGCATTCTAAGTGATATGTCCTATAAAGGTAATCGTAGCCTCAAGCCTCGTCAACCGGGAATGGCTAAAACAGGGGAGGTGCAGCAAAGCTTCGTGGGTAGCCCCCACTTGAGAGCAAGATTTATCCCTGTCTAGATGTCCCTTTATTTTCGGCTTAGTGGTGCGGTTGCTGATCACAACTGCGGGGTGGTCTTGTTTGGAATTGTTCAGTAAGGAATGGGTCCGGCTTTGTGTTGTAGGGGAGCGGGCGTACTCCTCGGTACAGTGATCTAGGCCACGTACTGTGACGGGTGGTACCCCAGTAGCCCAGCTATTGTATGGAATCCAAAATCCAATAAGTGCCAACGGTTTTGATTGTATTACCCACTTTTGTGGCTAGTAGCTGGAATTTAATGAATGTAACAATTTCGGCTATTTCTTATTTACTTGAAAACCCTAGACACTATTATAATATCATCGGATTTTCTATCAAATGTTTTGGTTAGTGTAAGGTAAAAACTTTTCCATGTTTATGTGTGGGAAGTCTTACGTGATACCTTTCTTTTCAAAGGTTTTTCAAAGTTAAGCAACTTTAACCTGTTATTCACACCAGACCCATGTCTGACCCGGAGTTATTTCTGTTTTCTTTAACTCTTGGGTACTTAAATTTTTACGAGTAGCCAAGGGAATTCAGGTTAGGATTCAGGTTAGCTTTGACGAATTGTGGAGGAGCAAATGGAGTAGGAGGCTTCTGCGTATAGTTATATAGTTTTCCGCTGTGTTGGTATCTCTGAGTGTTTTCTGTAATGTATTGAGTTGTAATAACTAGATAGGTGTTTATAACTGTCTAGTATGTGTTGTATTGTCTGTGTAACTCTGATATTTGATGTATACCATGTAATAATTATGTTATTAATATAATTTATTCGTTCCGCTGTTGAGATTCTTGTGTTGTTTCTTCTTTCTCTTCTTTCTTTTCTCTTTTCTATCCCTTTCTTTCTTAAGGATGATACGACTTTTTGGGGAGAAAAAGTCGGGTCGTCTCAATCGAATTGAGTCTCATTACCAATTACAATAGTCCGTTGGAGGTCAAAATGACATATGATGTTTTGGACAATGAAGTTGATTACTTTATTGGTTGTGATCGTAGGTAAAGGTTCCGCCTCGGCCCATTTAGTGAAGTAATCGACTGCCACAATAGCGTACTTCGTGCGACCTTTAGAGATTGGTAATGAACAGATAATGTCTACACCCCACATAGCGAATGACCATGGACTGACCATTTGTGTGATTTTTCTCGACGGATCTCTTGGGACTTTTGCATATATATGGCATTTATCACATCGTCTGACATAATCTAAGGAATCTCGATTTACGGTTGGCAAATATTATCCATAACGGAGTGTTTTTTGGCCAGAGTTTTCCCCCCTCAGTGCGATTTCCACATTCTCCATCATGAACTTCTCTTAAAACACGCTTTATTTCATTATGAGTGATACATTAGAGTAAAGGGATCGAGAAACCTCTCCTATACATGACTTCTTCTTGCATAATCTATCATGAAACTTTATGAAGGACCTGTCATTTTTCATTTCTTTTATTAGACAAGATCCCGTGTAGTAAGTAGTCTTTAATCAGAGTCATCCACGATTCCCCTTCAGATTCCACCTCCAGTGTTTGATCAATTTCCATCATGTTTATAATTGGGGTATCTAATACTTCGACCGACACCAAACCCATCTACTATGCATCGCCAGTACTATCGAGCTTCGCCAGCGAATCAGCTTCTCTATTTTGATCGAGTGGAATATGTAGAATATCATAGTATTCAAATTCAATCAACAACTTCTAAACTCGGGTAAGATATGGGGCAAGCCTTTGTCCCTTAACCTGATAATCTCTTCTAACTTGATACACCTCCAATTGCGAATCACAAAAGATTTCAAGAGATTTTACTCCAAGTTCTTTAGTGAGTTTAAGTCTAGCAATGAAAGCTTCATACTTAGCCACGTTGTTAGTTGCTCGAAAATCAAGCTTCAAGGCATAACAGATCGACCGGTTTTCAGGAGTTACAAACACAATCCCAGCTCCAGAACAATGATCATTAGATGCCCCATCACTGTATAATTTCCAATGTACAGTAGGAATTTCACTTCCTTCTGGAAGATCGTCCTACATAGTAAATTCTGCTATAAAGTCTGACAATGCCTCTCCCTAAATAGCTCTTCGGGGGAGATAAGTAAGGTCAAATTGACTTATCTCAATGTTCCACTTAAGTAACCTCCCAAACATCTCACGTCACTATAGGACTTGTCGTAACGGTTGGTCGGTGTAAATATTGATCGGATGTACCTGAAAGTACGGATGAAGCTTCCATGATGTAATTAGCTACCAGTACACCAATTTCTCTATTTTTAGATAATTCCTTTTTGCTCCTCTCAATCATTTACTGACGTAATACACCGGCCTCTGGATCTGATTCTCCTCGCGAACTAAGGCAGCACTTATAGCAAGTGCTGACAGCCAAATAAACGTACAACTCCTTATGATCTACTAGCTTTGAAAGATATAGGGTCTTTCTAAATGACTCACCAAAGCTTGGAACGTGTCTTTACAATCGTCCAATCGAAGTTCCTTTTTCCCTTCCTAATCAAACTAAAAAAAGGAATGCACTTGTCGGTAACTCTGGAGATAAATCGACTTAAAGCGGCAACCTTCCCATTCAGACTCTGCACTTGTTTAGTGGCCCTTAGCGCCATGATATCACAGATAGCCTGAATCTTCTCTGGATTAGCTTCTATTCCACGAGCATTGACAATAAAACCTAAGAACTTTCCTGATGCAACACCAAATGAACACTTCAAAGGATTGAGTTTCATCTTGTAATATTGGAGAATGTAAAACATTTATGCCACGTCTCGGATGTGGTTGCCTGATCATCGTGACTTCATGAGCATATCATCCACATGTACTTCCATAGTTTTTCCAATCCGATCTTTAAACTTCCTGTTAACTAAGCATTGATAAGTTGATCCGGCGTTCTTCAATCCAAATGACATTACTGTGTAACAATACAGTCCAACATCTATAACAAAACTGGTGTGCTCCTGATCGGGGATATGCATCGGGATTTGGTTATGTCCTAAATACACATCCATAAAAGATAGCAACTAATTTCTTGCAATTGAATCAACCAGTCGACCAATCCTTGGAAGAGGGAAACTGTCTTTTGGACATGCTTTGTTCAAATCTGAGTAATCAATACACATTCTTCATTCTCCATTCCCCTTATTCACAAGTACAGGTTTAGATACCCATTCAGAATAGAGGACGTCATGGATAAACCCATTGCCTTTTAGTTTATCCACCTTCTCTTTAATAGCGGCAGATCTCTTCGGATCAATGCCCCGTCTTTTTTGCTTCACCGGAATATACATCGGATTAATATTCAATGCATGGCTCACAGTGGAAGGTGAGATTCCATACATGTCAGAGTGAGTCCAAGCGAATACTTCTAGATTCACTTGGAGAAAACCAGCAAGTTCTTTCATCATCGTGAGGCTGAGCTATGTCCCAATCTTCAAGACTCGTGATGGGTCGTCGTAGTTAACCATGATATCAACTGTTAGCTCAGCTGGTGCAGCCTTGGTCTCTTTGGGCTCCTCTTCATCATCTCTCGAATCTATTTCTCTATAGAACCGACCATGGTGCCCAAGCCAAGGTTCAGGTGTTGGTTGTCAATCTTTGGTGGTTTGAATGCGGACAACATTGTCTACACCCTTTCCCTTCTCCTTGCGCTGAGCTTCCCTCGACTTTGCTACATAACAGGCACATCCAATCGCCCGATCGCCATAAAAAACTCCTACATCTTTATTCGTTGGAAACTTAAAAGTTAAGAACTACTGGGCAATGGCTGCCCGGAATTTAGCCAGGCTTGTCGGCCTAGAAAAACATTGTATGGAGAATCAACATCCAAAACAAGAAATGGTAGGATTCGAACTCTCCTTCGTTTACCTTATCCCAATTCAACAAGTAATTCCATGTATCCAACAGTCTCGGTCGCAACACCATTAAAACCATGGGTACAAGCTTTATATGGTTTTAAGTCTTTGGCTTCCATTCTCATCTGATCATATGCCTTTTTAAAGATTATATTCACTGAATTTTCACAATCAATCAAAATCCTTCTCACTAACGCAGGACCAACCATAGCTGAAATGACCATCGGGTCAATTGTTGGAGCCTCTACTTTGTCTACATCCCTGTTCCTAAACTCAATATCATCCACCATGGTACGCTGATGTTTTCCTGGATATCAATCTTCCGCATTCGAATAACATTCAAAATCTACATGCCTATCGCACTAGCATAATGCTCCATCTCTTGCCAACTCCTATCCACAGGGTGTTGTCCTCTAATTATCGTATTTATCACCAGCCTTCCACGGTCCTTGCAGGCTCCTCGGCCTTACATGGAGCTTGTCCTCGTTTGGGTCGGATGTCCCCTACCCACCATTCTACGAGGCTTTCACAAACTATTATAGCTTCTTCTCCTAAATCAATTTTTCTATAACATCCTATAGATGCCTATATTCATTTGTATTGTGCCTATAACATTCGTAAAAATGATAATATTTCTCGGTCTGCTTTTGTCTCTGACAACTCTTTTGGAGCCGGCTTCCTATACTACATGTTATCGTAAGTGGATAGATAAATGTTCTCCAAGGAAATGTTTAGCGAAAAAAATAGGAGCATTATGAGAAGTCCAAGCCCCGAGAAATAAGAAGGAACTTTAGAGCTTGAATGGAAAAGTCACAGCATTGAGTCGATTTATCTCAAAAGCTACAGACAAGTGCATACTGTTCTTCGATGCATTGAAGAAGGTAAAGAAAAACTTCGAATGGAGTGAAGCTTGTCAAACAGCTTTTGAAGAATTGCTATGACACATGGAAGCTTCCCCAATCTTATCAAAGCCGGTGGATGGGGAAGACCTATTCATTTATTTAGTAATCTCCCCGCATGCATTCAGCGCCGCTCTCGTGCGGGAAGAAGCGAGAATCCAACGACCCGTGTATTACATTAGCAAACGATTCACCGAAGCTGAGATGAATTACCCAAAATTGGAATAGCTAGCGTATTGCCTCTTGATCGCATCTTGGAAGTTACGACCAAACTTTCAGGCTCATCCAATTAAAGGGTCGACTTTATCAGCCCTTGAAGTAAGTGTTATACCGGCCAGAAACTTCTGGACGACTATTCAAGTGGAATATAGAGTTGAGTCAATATGAAATTAAATACCATGCAAGGAAAGCCATCAATGCGCAAGCGTTGGCCGGCTTCATCGTTGAATTTACTATACGGGATGACATGGAAGAAGTCCAGATGGAAACAGACACATAATGGAAGCTCCTCATCGATGGTGCATCCAACAACTTCTGTTCGGGAGCAGGAGTAGTGCTTGAAACCCCCGAGGGATAGGAAATTAGATATGCTTTACGCTTGGAATTTCCCACCATAAATAATGAACTAGAATATGAAGCACTGATCGCTGGACCGAAAGTTATGAAGGAGCTCAAAATAAAAGCTATTCACATTTATAGTGACTCACAACTGGTCGTATGTCAAGTTAAAGGGGTGTATTAGGCACGTGGTGAGAATCTTGCCCCATACTTGTCCAAAGTACAAGAACTGCTAAGCGACGTCGAGCACTACACCATAACTCACATCCTACGGGAGCAAAACACTAAGGCGGATTATTTGGCTAAACCGGCAAGTCCAAGAGAAGCTCAGTCATTGGGACTAGTCCCAGTCGAAACTCTGGCCAACCCAAGCATAAATGAAATGGAGGTAGACTGGATTTTCGAAACCACCGTCAAACCAGATACATAACTGACACCAATGAAGAACAATCTGCTTGTATGAACCCTTCCAACTAACCGGAATCAATGGAAGAAGCTCCTTCGAAAGGCGTCATGGTTCATGATATGAGATGAATTACTTTATTGAAGGGGATTCTCGACCCCCCTTCTTAGGTGTGTGACCGATGACGAAGCACGATGAATCCTAAAGGAGGTACATGAAGGCAAATGGGGAGATACATTGGGGGGTAGACCTTATGAAGAAAGTCCTTCGATATAGATACTTCTAGCTAACAATAAATTACAACGCCGCAGATCACGCTAGAAGATGGAATCGCTGCCAAAGGTTCAACAAAATTAAGAGAACTCCTTCAACGGAACTAACACAGACGGTCAGCCAATGGCCTTTTGCAACATGGGGGATCGATTTGATTGGTGTCTTAGCAATGGCAAAAGAGGGAGCCAAATATGCCATATTTACCATAGATTATTTCATAAAATGGGCCAAAGTGGAACCGTTGGTAACCATAACTATAAAGAAAGTTATTAACTTTGTTACTAAAAACATCATTTGGAGGTTTGGTGTTTTGCAAAAAATCATCACCGACAATGGAAACCAATTCGAAAGTGCCGAGTTCAAAGACTTCTGTAAGCGCTTCCAAATTGAAAAGAGCTTTTCCACGGTCGCTCATCCGCAAGCAAATGGGCATGTAAAAGCGATAAAAAAGATCATCAAGTCCACTATCAAAAAGCGACTTGCAAAAGCCAAATGAAACTAGGTTTATGAACTTCCACTCGTGCTATGGGCTCATAGAACTACCCACAAAGAAGTAACCGATCACACTCCGTTCGCCGTAGCATATGGTTTATAAGCAATGATTCTTGTTGAATTAGAAGTCCCTTCACACCGAAGGTAGAATTTTGATTAAAAACAAGACGAGCATCTCCTACTTGAATCGCTAGATATGGTTGATGAAAAAAGAGAAGAAACAGAGCTGAGAACCGCCGCCTACCAAAAAAGGGTCGCACGGTGCTTCAACTCAAAAGTTCACAATCAAACCTTCGAAGTGCAAGATCTTATCCTCAAGCGAGTTTACCCCATTCCGAGGGCATTCGAACCAAACTATGAGGGACCATATATCATTAATCAAAAGCTAAGAGACGGGACTTTCAAACTAACAACTGTCAATGGAACTTAAGTTCCCAGGGCATGGAATAGCGAATTGCTTCGCCGTTACTTTGTCTGAATGCTACCTTACGTATTTTTTTATTTCCAGCAAATAAGCCATCCCGAGATACCAGTGGCATTGTACATAGGCAAAAACTGTCCTACTTTCCTTGATAAAGTTTGCTACTTGAACCAACAAAACCGTGTTCATAATAATTACCTGCCGGGTCGACGGAAACAAATCGACTCAAACCGTTAGAACGGCCGAACCCGATCTTTTCCTTCTAAAAACCAGTGTTGCTTCAGCAACATCGAGAAGACTAAAGTAATAACTCTTCACCTTGCCCAAAGATAGACAACACCGAGGAAAAACAAAAGCCGGCACCTCATAAGCCACGCACTAAAATAATAACTCCTCACATTACCCAAAAATAAGCAACACCGAGTAAAAAGCAAAAGCAGCGCACCTCATAAGCCACGCACTAAAATAATAACTCCTCATGTTGTCTGAAGATAGGCAACACTGAGGAAAATCATAAGCCACGCATCACATATGCTGCGCACTAATAATAACTCCTCACGTATCCCGAAGATAGGCAACTGAGGAGCCTGGGTTTTGGTTTAATCTAGCCTAGGCATCATTCATTGATCGACTGGCAAAACATCCATTGGTAGACCGATGGACCAACGGTCGATGGTGAACGTTCCACCAGCAGACTGATGGCTATGTTGGTAGGAACACCCAATTTTTTATTTTTTATTTTATTTCTTTTGTTTCCACATAATTTTAGTTTAAACCTCTTTTATTTCAATTTGTCATTCATCACTACTTTATTTTACCGCCAATTGACAATATCCCATATTTTAATTGCATCAAAGCCATCAATAACTGAACGTAGATTGGATTTAATTCACTAATTTCTGTTTTAATATTACTATATCTTATAAATGGATTAATCGCATTCTAATCTCTAAGCACTTCTAAAGTAATTGTAATTAATATTATATATGTATATATAACTTACTCATTTATATATCTACTCATCCATACAATCATCAAAAACTCTTTAATTCATATTATACTTCAAATACGACATTTTTATGTAATTAATTATCTAACCGTTTATTATATATATAAATATTTATCGTTAGTCGTTATTAAACTCAAAATTCATCTTATAGTTAGATCGAAAATATTAATTATATTATATGAAAAAGAGACGGATTCCACCAAACAAATAATGATCAAAATCTTGTTTTGATGATGCTATGCCTAAATTCTCCACCGTCCAGAAATAGATGACGACGGTTCAACTTGAGATGGATATCTACTTGTAGCCCTTGCCTTGTTTGTCATTTTGATATAAATTTTGTGTGAAATGCTAAAGTAATAAGTGAGTTTTTGAATTTTGAAGCTGATCAGAGAAGTAGGAAGAAGAGAATGGTGAAAAATGGAAAATTTAAAATGATATTTTATGTTGTTTAAAATATATATAATTGGAGGAAACTTCTGTTCATTAAAATTAAATTCTTTGGATCTCATCCTGCTTAAGCTCACCATGAACCTACAACTTAGATCACTTAAATCAATTGTATCTCCTTCATACAATCTCTAGTTCTGACGTTTTTATAGTCAATATTGATAAGAAAGATCCGATCTAGGCAATGGCTTAACTCCTATCATTAAATTCCATTATTTTCAAAGATACATTTTTACCCATATTAATTAAATTGACTAAAATACCCTTGATAATTACTATCTAAATATAAGGGGTATTACAAGTACTTGTGTTCCATTTGTCTTAACTCAATTACATTTTTCTTCGCTTTGATAAATCTTCATATTTATAATTCATTTTCTTTCTTTATTCCTTAATTTCTTGTATGGTTGTAGTAATATATGTATAGTTGTTGCCATAAAAATCAATATTTAAGGAACAAACAATCTCCTTTTTTGGTGATGAGAAAAATATAAATATTAGAAATATAATATACAAAATTTTATATATGACTCCCTCTAACTCTATGCACTCTCCCAATCTTTTTTCCAAGTCTATTTATACATTTTATCCCTATTTACCATCAGCAAAATTAGGTAGAAAAGAATCATTTAAGCACATCTAGGCAATATATAAAGAATTTGTACATAAAGTAGTATATAAATATATGCAGGCAACAAGAACAGGGGGAATAAAATCAATACAAAGTATGAAAATAAAATACATATTATATTAAACCACTAAACATTACAAGTACAAAAAAAAAATCTGAAAACATAACACCATACAAACTTTATTACAAAAATATTAACATTGTAACGACCCGTAAATTTTAATAGTTTTAATAATATATTTAACTGGAATTTTATGAAATTTTAAATATTGAGATTTGGTAACAAAAATTTAATATTTGGAATACGTCTATTTAAACATAGCAAATGGTAAATTTTCATCAGATAATTTGGAAGTTTATTTTCTTGGGTGTAATTTTATTTAAATTTAAATCAGTTAAAATTAAAGATAACAAAATGTTTTCCAAACCCAAAAATTTTTATACAATAAATTTGTAAATTATTTTCTGATTGAGACATTATAATTCATTTTGAAAAATTTGGACTTCTCTAGCTCCGCCTGTCTTATTTTCAATAATTTTGCAGCATTTCCGGTAGCGGAAATTCGAATTTTTATAATTCGATCATACAGCTGATATCCGTATACCGTTTTAATCGTCTCGTCGTGCTGATCTCTATGGTATATTCAATTCTGTGTTTTGAAGTCTGGTACACAGCGGAATCCGTGAAACTGGTAACCTTATCGGTACCGTACATCGTGGCTTTACTCTTCCCTTCGGTTTCAAATTTCAAAACATGCAACCTAAGGAATCAAATAAGTTTGCTTTAATTATTCACCAAATCAACGTAAATTGACCGTTGCTTTTCCCATAATGATTTATTATTCGTTGCTTCACTTTTATATCGGTTTATTTCTTTTCTGCCTTTCTAGATCCATGAATATCAATGCATTCATAGTTGCACTGTTGTTTCTACAAAACCTTATCATCTTCACGTATCTTTTACTCAAAAAGAAAAAAACCAAAAAGGAAAGATAACGTTTCAATATATATATATATATATATATATATATATATATATATATATATATATATATATATATTGGTTTGAATCCTGACAGGCCGCAACTATATTTTTTTCTTCTTCCACCATTCTTTTCCCCTTCTACCTCTCCGCCTACCTATTAAACCGCCCTCCCCCCTACTCTCTGGCCACAGCTGTCGCCACCACCCTCTAGTTTAGCCACCTAAGTCCTTTCTTCCCTTTTGTGCCTCTGCCATGAGCCTGAACCCGACCTCCCCTTCCCCTTAAACACGAAGCAGCCATCACTACCTAGGCCTTCGCTTGACCAGCCATGCTCCCTTTACCGCTGCCATCTCCACATAGCCTTCTACCGTGAAGCTATCCCATCGGCCTTCCGCCTCTTCCCGGCGACCCAAAGCTACACTCCCCTCTTTGGCCGCATCACCTGACACTCGGCCTCTCCTGTGCTTCACGTCAACCGCATGATCCCCCTTCAGATGAGTTTCCATGTAGGTATAGGTACTGTACACATAAAGTAGTTACGTGCTGTATATATACCAATATACATATATTTTGATCTCTAAGTATTTTACATAAGTTCATATTTATTAGTTTTTATATATATATGTTATAATAGGTTCAGCTATATTTGTTTGCACCCATTTTATAAAATTTTGAAAGACAGTATATATATTTACAGCAATATGGTTACAAAGTATATTATAAGTCATGTGTATATTATATATTGGTTTATAAGTAGCTATATATAAACATATGTATACGTGTGTTTTGGTTTTGCGAAATAAAAAAAATTAAAAGCATATCTGTTATATTGGGATTCATTTGTAACGACCCGGCATTTTAGGCAATAACAATTTAATAATCCGTGTTAATAATTTAATTGGTTTGATAATTTTCTTTATAATTTTAATTTAAAATTTGTGAACTTAATCTTTTAAAGGTTAATGAATATTTAATCTTGCAATATTGATAAGAGTTGTTTTTCAAAACTAATGAAATTTTATTCTATTTATAATATATATATATATATATATATATATATATATATATATATTGATATATATTGTGAATGTAAATGTCTTTGTTTTAAATAAAGATAAATTTTCAAATTGTAATATATATGTATGTATATGTTATAATTTGATGTTGTTTTGAAATTTAACATAATTTATTGATAATTTGAATATGTATGAAATTATAATTTAAAGCTTTGTTTTAATTTATATTTTCAAAAGCTAATTTAAAGACTAATTCAATTGTTTTTAAAATATAAGATAAACTGTTATTTTCAAATATGATAGTTAAAAAGAATTGTAAACAAGCTTTGTTTTAAAGATGCTCAAATTAAAATTGGTTATAAATGTATATATAAATGTTTTAGATTTTAAAATATATGTATAAGATATATTTGTGTTATAATTAATTTTAGAATATTTTCTTTAAAAAGTACACTCATATACTCATACATAAGTATCTGTTAATTAAGTAAATAAGTAAGTTTATATTATCATTTAAATCAAATAAAAAATTTGTTTAAAAACACTTAAGTAATATGTGTAAACATATTAACATGTTAAAAACACATGTAAGTAAATTAAGCAAGCATATGACAAATGTAAGTGTATCAAACAAGTGGCAACCATTTTATTCTAATTTTTAATAAATGTATTAAGAAGAAAATTTGTTTTCACAAACCTTTTTCTTTGTTTTCACTTCTAACACAAATTAATGGCAACCCTGAAAAACTATTTTATCAAACCTGAAAATGATAACCAAAAGTAAATCTGATGTTCTTCTCAACAAAGATGAATTCAAGTTTAAAAACTTCTCAAACCCTAAACTCAATGATTCCAAAACCTAAGATTTTCAAAAGCTAATGAAATTGCAAATGAAGATCTGTTTCAGCAAATTTAAAAATTTGCAACCAGAGCTGCATTTTTTCAAACCTGCAACATAAAATCGACCTGCACTTCAAAATGGAGTTCAACCTGCATTTCTAAGGATTTCAACAACATGCATATCAAAGCTTTTCAAATAAATGTTCAAAAGCCTGGAATCAAAATTGCTCTGCATAATAGATAAGGTGAGTAAACTTGTTTTAAAAACAGTTTGGTCTGGTTGTTAATACATGCATGTGATGGTTTGAAATTTTTCTTGATGTTGCATGGAAAATCTTTAGTATACATATTACTGAATTTATATATATATATATATGTTTATATGTGGAATAAATCTATGTATGTAAACATTCTGTTCCCTGTTTATTTTTTTACAGACCAGGATGCACCTAAGAAAAATCCAAACTTTCCAATAACATCATCATTTGATTTTGATGATAAAATGAAAGTTGTGTAATAATGTTTGATAGTAATTTTAAAAATAATTTATGTAAAACTAAATTTACAAATAATGTTTAAATAGGATAATACAGTGAAACTTAAAATTTTAGTCAAAAATCAACTGCTTTAAATTCAAATTTGGATTATATGCATGTAACCGTGATGAAAGATCATGAATTTAGACACGCATTTCATAATTTCTAGTTGGGTATTTAGTGTGTATTTTGGATTTGTTTGTTTTGGGAACTTTGGTGAATTGCCGATGAAAAACTCTATAATTTGAGATGAAATTCTGGGTTAAGCTTGCTCTAGTACCTAGGATTTAGGAAAAAATGCTTTGGAATTTTTCTATTGATTGTGGTGTGTGAATTTGATCAAACTAGCGTTTATTTTGGTTTTTGGTTTTGGCTGTTTGCCATGGCTTTTGCATCGTGAAAGGAGGACCGGAGGTGTTCACTTTTGGGAAGAAAGTAGCTTGTGACATGGCGTTTCTGAGGTGAGGACGGCGAGGGTCGAATGTTGTCGTGGTGTCGGCGTTTGGGGAGGTTTTGGAGGTCGAGTTCACTGCAGTTTTTCAAACTGAAAGTCGAATTTTGTTTCGAGCTTGGATTTTTGAATCTGGGGTGTAAGATAGATTGTCCAGGACGTGTGTGATGGGTCGACGGTCAGGAAGTTGGCCGAAGTTGTGTGGATTGGTGGTGCATGTGCACCGTGCACGATTTGGGGGACTGGAAGTGGAACAGTGGGGAAGAAGGGTTATGACCCGAAGATAGTCTCGTGTTTTCCTGAAGACAATTCGGAGCGTTGTGGGTAGGCAAGTGACTTGAGGCGAGCACGAGTTCAAAAGAGATTGATCCGGGTTCTGTTTTAGGCAGTAAGCTTTTCTCTCCAATACAGTAGAGATAAATTATAAAGTTTACAAACTTAAACTTATTGTTTGGAAATAAATAGAATTAAGCTCTAAATTGTAAACCAAGCTTTCAAAACAAATGGAAGTCAAAAATTTTAAGGGTGTTTGGATCTAATATTTTCAAATTTGCAAGTCTAAAATAATTAATCTTAAAATAATTAACTAAGTTTATTTTAAATTGAATTTAATGGAATTTTCAAATTTGAATATTAGATCAAAGTTTTAAGAAACTCAATCATGTTTGAATAAGGATGTTTTCATGTTGAAAGGATACATTTAAAGTAATGTAAAAACTAAGTTTTCAAATTTTATTCAAAATGAATAAGTCTAAAATTACATAATTTAAAGTGTTTTAAATTTTGAAATTGATTTCTAAATTCCTTATCTCCAAAATAAGGTTATTATTATGACGTCGAAATTCAAATTGAATAATTTGATTTTAAGTTTGATTAATTCAAATAATTTAATTATGAAGATAAATAGGGTTAATTTATCTTTGTTATTAACTTGAGAATACTTAATTAAATATGATTTGTAAATAAGTAAAGTTTAATTAAGATTTATGTTTTCTTAATTAATTAAGGATTTTTAAATATAAGATGTTAATTAATTAATTATTTAATTAATTTTAAATAATTAGTTAATTATTTATTTAATTTTAAGAAATCACTCAATTATGGATTAATTAAGTGTAATTACTTAATAAAAGTAATTAATGATTAATTATTGAATATAATTAATGATGGAAGTAATTGCTTAGGGAAGTAATTAGAGAAGTTACTCATGGGGGTAAGTAATTGAAGTGATTAATGGATAATCACTTAATGTTATCAATTAAGGAATTAATTTAAATTAATTGTTTTAAAGTTAATTAATTATGGAGTAATTAATTAAATAAACGAATTAGGATTATTTAATAATGGGATTAATTACTTGTTAAGTAATTAATTAAGGAAGTAATCAAGATTTATTAAAGGAAGTAATTAGAGATAATTACTTATGTAAGTAGTTAAGAGTTAATTACTTAGTTAATTTTAGTTAATTAATTAATGTGGTGAATTGATTAATGAATGAGATTAATTTAAGATTAATTACTAAGTGTAATTAATTAAAATTTTAATTAATTAATAAAGTAATTAATTAAGGATTGATTTATTAATTAAATTGTTTAATAATTACTTAATGAAGTAATTAAGGATTAATTAGTTGGATTAGTTAATCAAGGATTAATATAATTAAATTAGAAATTAATTAATTAATTAAGGAATTAATTAAATTAAGATAAGTAATTACAATTTGTTAATTACTGGTTATTAATGAGTTAATTAATTATAAGTTAATTATTTAATTAATTAAAGTAATCATTAATTAATAAGGATCATTAATTAATGTGATTTGTGATATTAATCAAGGTTGATTAATATAAGTGATTTAATTTAAGTGTGATTAATTAATTTTAATTAATTAAGCTTTAATGTAATTAATTATAATTGATTAATTAAAGAAGTAAATGTAGGATCATTAATTATTGTAATTAATGATAGTAATTAAATGTTAATTACTGAATATGGTTAAGGATAATTACTTGAATGTAATTAAAAGATAATTAATCAAGGAAGAATAATTAAGGAAGTTCATTAAGAGATGATAATGAATTAGATTGGTAATAAATCAATGAAGCAGGATTAAGATAATCCAAGTGATTAAAGGATAGTAATTAACTAATTAAAAGGATTAATTAAGTTGATTAAGAGATAATCAATTCGGCTACGGATGATCGATTAATATTGAATGGTTGATATTGGATGATTTATATTGGGTGATTGGTTGATACCGGATGATTTGGATATCTATGAGATATGTGGTATGCTGCTTTGTGAGGTGAATGTTTGATATGAATTATCTATTGTGATAATGTGATTCATCTATCTATTTATATATCATCCTGAATATGAGTTAATTGTTAAACCCTTAAGTACAACTTGGACATTAAAATGGCGTTTGGTTTCGGTGAGACCGGGAGCGGGTTTCCATATTTGGAATCCGAAAACCACATTGATTCCAATTAAACGTTAGGTCGTGAATCCAAGTGGAGCAAGTGAAGACTCGAGTTGTAAGGGCTATACGTCAGTATAACTCTGTGGGTGATTCCGTAATGAGTTTGACGGAAGAGTACTTATAGGTTCGAGATGGTGATTCAGAGTGTAAGGGCTATGGTCGTTGACTCTGAGGGTGATTCCAAAATGAGTGCAACGAGATAGTGCCTTCGGTTTCGTTCGAACCCGGAATGAAGTTGTATGGATTGAATGCTTTCAGAACATCGTCAGGTGGACGATGAGCATTCTAAGATAGATATGTTCTCTAAAGGTAATCGCAGCCCCAAGTCTCATCAACTGAGAATGGCTAAAACAGGGGAGGTGCAGCAAGGCTTCGTGGGTAGCTCCCACTGGAGAGCAAGATTTACCCCTGTCTAGGAGTCCCTTTTTATTCGGCTGTGTGGGGCGGTTGAATTCCGGACAACCGCCGGGGTTGTCTTGTTCGGGACTGTTCAATAAGGAATGGTCCCGGCCTTATGTTGCAGGGGAGCGGGCGTACTCCTCGGTACGGTGATCTAGGCCACGTATTGTGATGGGCAGTACCCCAGTAGCCCTGCCATTGATGGAAACTCATTCTTCCTACAAGACCCTACGTTTTGTTTGTATTACCCACTTTTTTGGCTAGTAGCTGGAATTTAATGAATGTAACAATTTCGGCTATTTCATATTTACTTGAAAACCCTATACACTATTATAATATCACTGGTTTTCCTATCAAATGTTTTGGTTAGCGTAAGGTAAAAACTTTTCCATGTTTATGTGTGAGAAGTCTTACGTGATACCTTTTCTTTTCAAAGGTTTTTCTGAAGTTAAGAAATTTTAACCCGTTTACTCACACCAGACCCCTGTCTGACCCGAGTGTTTATTTTCTGTTTTATCAAACTCTTGGGTACTCATATTATGTATGAGTAGTCAAGTGATTCAGGTTTGCTTGACAAATTCTGGAGGAGATATGGAGCAGGAGGCTTCCACGTGTATATATATATATATATTATGGTTCCGTTGTGTTTGTCTGGTATCTGTATCTGTTGTACTTGAGTTGTATAGTTAGACAGATGTTTATAACTGTCTAATATGTGTAGAATAAGTTGTGTACTCTGATGTATTTTGATACTGTGTAATATTTGTGTGATATATTATATTTTATTCATTCCGCTGTGAGTTCTCTGATGTTGTTGTCTTTCTTCTTTCTCTTTCTTTTCTTCTTCTATCCCTTTCTTTCTTCAAGATGATGCGATTTTCTGGAGATAGGAAGTCGGGTCGTCACTTCATTTGTTTATATCATACTTATTTACAGTTTTTAACAGTATACGTTATGGTAGTATATATTTGTTTGGCCATATATTCAAATAGGTTTGGTTATATCTATAGAGTTATATGAGTATATATATTTTGAAGTTATCTGAATATATAGTTTTATTATGCAGTTATATATATATATATAATTTTTTAGATTTTATATGTTATATAATATAATATATTTTATTAATACAGTATGGTGAAGCTATAATATCTATATAATATCTATGCGTTACGTAAGTGTTGTTTTATGTTGAATATACGAGGTTATAAAAAAGTTACAGTATATACATTTATAGATTGCATTTTTGTGTGAAGTTATGGCCTATAAAGGATGTAAGATGCAGCGTTACTAGTCCAATATATATAAGTATAATCTTTGTTACTATATATTTAAATGTATGTATAGGTTTGTGCAATTTTATATAAATGTTTGTGTATATGTATATACATTTGACTGTAATATTATGTATATACAGAGTTTAACTATTAAGGTGTATGCATTAGTTAGTTTTCAAATTTATACATATAGAGACTTTATTTTATATGTTTGAAATTAAATATTTATTTTAAGGTATGTTTGAATTGATTATTTAGTATATATATAGAGATTCTCAAAGTAAATGCAATATATATATAAGTATTTTGCATTTTATTAGGTATATATACTATATACATTAGTATTTATTTCAAATTATATTATGAATATATATAATTGATTTTTGATTTATATGTGTTTACTATAGAACAATGATTTTTGAAATATGTATATATTTAATTTAATATGTGTTTAAATTTAGAATATGACTTTATATATACATAGTTATATATATTCGTATATAGTCATATATATGTGCACTTATACCATTTATCTTCATCGATCCAGTTCTGATTTGATTTCGTCTATTCCTATGTATCAGCTTTGTCCATCTAACTCGTATCCATCGTGCTTTGCTTCGAAATCCGTGCTTGGATTCATAATCCATCTCATTGTCTGTCCTCTCTAGGCTCGAAAGGTGAGCAATCACTCACGATTAACATTGTCATATTTATTAAATTTGATTTCAATTGAAACGAAAATTGAAATATGCTGGTGTTAGTTATTTACATTGGTATATATATGATATATGTTCACCTGTGACATATGACTCCATTATCTGTTATTTATATTGATGATATATGCATGTTGTATTATTATCATATCCGTTATCACTTTGCTAGTTCTCTGTAGTATAGAATTCCCTATGGGTTTAAATGATAAAATCGTTATGGGTTGAAATGATAAACCCAAGCGATTTTCATTGAATTGAATTTGGGATTGCGGGTTGAAATGATATATACCCGTATATATTTTAAATTGCGGATTCAAATGATAAATATCTGTATCACTTGACCATAGGATAGAAATTTTATGCAAACACCGTTGGTATACATATATATCTAAAAAATGATTTCCATGGTTTTGAAATGAATATCTTGGTTTTAATAAATATTGATTTTAAGATATTATATATATGTATATATGTTATTTTATAAGGGTTTAAAATTTAAAATTTAAAATTTATATGTTGAAATTTAAGGTTATAAGTTAATTTTGAAATTTTATTTTAAGATAGATTAAAATGATTTTAATTTAAGCTTGGGAAGATAAATTTGAAATTTATTTGAAATTGTATTTAATTAAGAATTTTATTTAATTAAATCGATTTTAAACTATTGAATTTGATACTTAAAGATATGATTTTATGACTTGATTTGATTTAAGTAATTAAATGAATATTTCACGTTTATATAAATTGAAGGAAATATTTAGTAAAATGTAATTTAAGGTTATTTAAATGATACTGAATCTATTAAGTGAATATTTCAAGACCAAATAATAATGAAGTTAAATTAAGATCTATATGGAACTGTTAAATTTAGTTTTGAAAACGTTGAATATTTAAAGCTTTGAAATATATTGAAATTTAAATGGTTTATTTTGTGGTTCAAATCTGTATTTGAAATCGATACGATTTGAATTTGTTTATTTAGAAACTAAATTGAATTGAAATTGATAAATTGAGATTGAATTGTATTTTAATTTGGAATTCGAGTTGATTTGAATCGATTTTTGAAATTTGAGGAAATTATAAATATTGTACTTTATAAATTATTTAATATATATATATATATACATACTATTTTAATATAAAACTATTTTATTTTTAGTATAAACTATTTAAATTTATAAACTATTTTATTTTATATACTATTATTAAACTGTTTAAGTGGTGGAAGTTATGATTTCAAAGTTATGGTTCTCCAAAGAATTATGATTTCAAAGTGCTTTAGGTTTCGAAAGTATTGTTACTTTCAAAGTGATATAATTTGGAAAAAGATATATTTGAAATGGAAATGATAATTTGGTTTTGAATTATAAATTATTTTGAAATGACCTTGGTGTTATAATGACGTTTGGTTGTTAACAGCGTATATTTCTTCATAGCAGATAGTTCCGCGGATTCTTAGAGGATGGTTATCCCAAAGATCCTTTGAGATACTTGTATTTCAGTTGATATTTCACTTGAGTTGGATTTATTGATATAAGAATGTTAATCCTGACACGAGTGTTTGTGTTTTGCTTTACGCTTGGGTCAGACTGAGTGATACCGCATTTGAGACTCACCTTTGGAGTTTGGAGTTTCGCTTGTAGATCCAACTATCGATTCAGTTTTCAGCATTTTCAGTTGATTTGTTCAAAGATGTCATCAGTCTATATTTGAGATATTATGTTGTATTTTATTTCAAACTTTGTTTTTTATATAGTAGCTTCATGAACTACTATTTATCTATGTCGCTGCAACATTTCATATTTCTCCGTATCTGTGATTCTATGATTTATTTATTTACTATATATGCTGAGTTTTGCCAAATTTAAATTAACAATCTGGTATCTTGAGCAATTCAAGTCCGACATGGCAGATGTGAATGGTTGAAAATACCGAGTCGTTACAGTTGGTATCAGAGCCAGGTTTTAGGCAAAACTTTGCATATGTAGTAGATTTAATTTAAGAATTACTTTCGTTCGTGCTTGAATCTCTTCAATCTTTGATTCGGTTTCCTTTGAATTTTGGAACGCTCCCTCTTGTTCTGAAATCCACTCTTGTCCCCCCTATTTGTGTTCTTTTGATTCTAGAGTATCCCATAACTCCATTTCTAATGATCTCTATAAAAAATCAGCGATCCTGCCAATCTTGGAATGATTTGTAAAGGGTTGAAACTCCTTTACAATTGGCAATAATTCATCGAAGATTATATACCCTCGGTTTAGATGCTGCTATCTCTTGCTATGCCGAATTCTATATCTGGCGATCGAATGTCGATTTGCCTTAGAATTCTGCATCGACCATATTCCTGAAGTCATGGTTGAACCGGTTAAGGTCACCCGCGATTTATATAAGTATATCCATCTTCTATTTTGTCTTCGTTCAAGCCTATCTTCGAATCAGAATTCTATTTGATTAGAGTTCATCTAGTTTGAATCTCTATCCTTGTTTTGAAATCCATTCTTAAATCATCCTTTGAAAAATCATGTTTGTTTGTACTTTAGAAATTGTTTTATATATCGAAATCATTATTTTGATAAGTATGATTATATTCTGTATATAATAGTGAAAATGTTTTCGATAAGGATTATATACCTTTTAAAAACGAAAATTTGAAGTTTCGAAAGGTTTGAAATTTTGAAAATTATATAAGAAATTGATTTATATAAAAATGATTTATAACTAAAGGGTTTCAAATTGGAAATTTGAGGAATTGAATTTCAGTATTTTGAAATTGGTTTCAAGATTTTGAAAATATATAATAATACGATTTGAAAGTATTTTCCAAATAAGAAACATTTCAAATGACTTCAAATGAGTTCCAACGATTTCGATGAAATTCCAAAGAAGTTTTTAAGAAAACAGATGTCCAGAACTCACTTATGTCGCTGGAGAATAATTTCTGTGATGAGTGTGCGCATCATCGACATTGATTTTTGAGTTTTAGAGTGGGGGAGAGGCCACTTTAGTAGCTTTGCTATGCGATTGATTTTGTGAAACCAATTTTGATTTCAAATTCTAAAGTATGATTTGATATTCGTAAGATATATGTATATATATTTGAAACAATTTGAAGTGAGTCGGTGTTTAGTCCTTGAGTTTCGGATTTGATTTGGTATAACCCTATCTATTGAAATTGATTTACTAATTTGTTGCTGATTTCCAACTCTTTGATTAGAAATTTGATTTCTCCGACTATTTTGAATGTTCGAACACTTCCAAATCGAGGTTTAATTTTCAAAGCTAAGTGTCACGACCCGTCTTTCTTAACCAGACAGACGCATCAAGATTTAAGAAAGAAAGGGATAGAAGAAGAAAAGATAGAAAATAAGAAACTCAACAACATTAGATTCTCACAGAGGAACGAATGAAATATAATATATCACATAAAATATTACATAGTATCATATACATCAGAGTTACACAACTTACACATATCATATTAGATAGTTAACCATAATATATCTACAAACGCTGAAGCCTCCTGCTCCATATCTCCTCTAGAATTCGTCAAAGCTAACCTGAATCCCTTGGCTACTCATAAAAATTTGAGAACCCAAGAGTTTATTGAAACAGAAAATAAACACTTAGGTCAGACATGGGTCTGGTGTGAGTAAACGGGTTAAAATTTTCTTAACTTTGAAAACCTTTAAAAACAAAAGGTATCTCATAAGACTTCCCTCACATGTACATGAAAATTTTTTTACCTTACGATAACCAAAACATTTGATAGGAAATCCAGTTATATTATAATAGGGTCTAGGTTTTCAAGTAAAATACAGAAATAGCCGGAATGCTTACATCTCACGTTCCAACATAGTTGGGCACAATCAATACGTATGGCACTTATTGAAGTTTGGATTCCATACAATGGCAGGGCTACTGGGGTACCGCCCGTCACAGTACGTGGCTTAGATCAATGTACCAAGGATCCCTCCCGATCCCTTGCAACACAAGGCTGGAACCAACCGTTACTGGATAGTCCCGAACAAGACAACCCCATGGTTGGCGCGACCAACCATACACTAAGCCGAGATAAAAAGGGACCTCTAGACAGGGGTAAATCTCGTCCTACTTGGGTGCTACCCATTTAGCCTTGCTGCACCTCCCCTGTTTTAGCCATTTCAGGTTTGATGAGGCTTGAGGCTACGATTACCTATATAGAACACGTCTATCTTAGAATGCTCATCGTCCTCCTGACGATGTTCTGAAAGCATTCAATCCTTACAAGTTCTTTTCGGGTTCGAACGATAACGAAGGCACTATCTCGTTACACTCATTTTGGAATCACCCTCAAAGTTAACGACAATATCCCTTGCACTCTGAATCACCATCTCGAACCTGAAAGTACTATCCTTGTTAACTCATCTTGGAATCACCCTCAAAGTTTTAACGATGAATAGTTTCTTACACCTCGAGTCTTCGTCTTGATCTTCACTTGGATTCATGACCTAACGTTTAATTTGGATCGATGTGGTTTTCGGATATCCAAATTTGAAAACCCGATCCCGGTCTCATCGAAATCCAAAACGCCATTTTAATGTCTAATTTGTTTAAAAGGTTTTAAACAATTTAACTTATGTTCAGAATAACATATACAGATAGATGATTCACATTATCACAGATAGATAATTATATCAACCAAACATTTCACAAAGCAGCACATATCACATATCAGAGATATCACATCCAAATTATCCAATATCATTCAATCACCCATAAGCAGGTTGTGATTAACTCTTAATCAATTTAATTAACCTCTATATAAATTAATCACTATCTTTTTAAATCACTTGGATTAACTTAATCATGCTTACTTATCATTAATTAACTACAAATTAATTAATTAATCATCTCTTAATGAACTACCTTAATTAATCTTTCTTGATTAATTATCCTTTAATTACATTAAGTAATTATCCCTTTAATTAATTACACGAATTAATCATCCTTAACCATTTACAATAATTAACCTTTAATTACTTTCATTAATTACATTAATTAATGACCCTCTATTTACTTTCATTAATTAATTAACTATAATTAATTACATTGATCCTTAATTAATTACATTAATTAATTATACTTTAATTAATCACTTCCATTAATCAACCTTGATTAATTTCATTAATTATATTAATTAATGATCCTCCTTTTAATTAATTAAATAATTAATCTATAATTAACCACACTCATTAGTTAGTCTTAATTAATCATAAACAGTAATTAACCATCTTGTAATTACTTACCTTAATTAATTAACTCCTTAATTAATTATATTAATCCTTTAATTAATTACACTGATTAATTAATCCTTAATTACTTCCATTAATTAATTATTAATTAATTACATTAATTAATAATCCTTAATAATTACTTTCATTAGTTGATTACATTTTTAATTAATTACATTTAGTAATTAATATTAAATTAATCACATTCATTAATTAATTAATCACATTCATTAATTAATTAATCACATTCATTAATTAACTAAATTAATTACACTAATTAACCCTTAATTGCTTCTATTAAGTAATTATCCTCTAGTTACTTCATTAAGTAACTTTCTCTTTAATTAATTACAATCAGTAAATCTACTAATTATTTCACTAAGTAATTATACTAAATTAATTCATAATTAAGTGATTATCTTAAAATAACCAAACAATTAACTAATGAATTAAAATTAATTAAATAATTACTTAACTCCTTATATATTTAAAAGACCTTAATTAATTAAGAAAATTACTTATCTTAATAAAACTCTTACTTATCAATAAACCATTTACATTAATTAACTATTCTTATATTAATAATAACAATTAATTAATTGACCTTCATTATCTTCACAAATTAATTATCTTAATTTAATCAAAATCTTAATTACTTAAAGATAAATTCTTTATTATAATTGATTTTGCTTAATTATATCATTAAACCTTATTTAAAAATAAAACATTTAGAAATCAATTATAATTAAAAGAAATTTGAACATTTAATTTAACCTTAAAATCATTGAAATCTTTCAAAGTTGTTTAATAAATTTTAACCTATAGTTATTTTTAAAAACTTGATTATCATATCTTTAAAAACTAATTCATTTTAATATACATTTAAAATTTATTAAACATTTCTTTTGATAACTAGAATAATATCCATAACTTTTAAAACTTAACTTGCTTTTTTTAAAAAAAAAAACTATAAAACTTGATTTCTTTACAAAATCTTTGCTAGAGATTAAACCAGAAAATCATCTCGGGCCAAACCCGAGTCAAACGCACCAAAAACTCGAGCCACCTTCGAGTCGCATATCAAAATGCACGAACACTTCACCAAGCAAGCTTCTTCTCCTCCACCCTAACAAAATAACAGAAAATCAGATGTGCACCGTGCACAAGCACGGTCATCAAATCGACATCGGCTCATCGTCGACGATGTTCACTAGTCGTCGACTGCCTAAACTCAAAGTCAGGCCACCCAGTTTGGTCAAAATTGACTGGGAAACGAAACGAGCAACTCGTCCCAAAAACTGGAAACAACACTGACGACCAAATCCTCTCGCCGTCGATGAACTAATCAACGATGCACCTCATCAATCTCACCCCAGCCTCGCCTCGAACTCCAGCAACTTTTCCCCTTATTGTGATTCCCTCCATTGCATCGCCGTCGCCATACGATCCAAAAGAACAACTGCGACCAACGACGACCTCTAAACCCTAAATCGCTACTGCCCGGCCACCATGGCGAAAGATAACGTGCCACACTATTTTCCCGAGAGCATTGACATCCAGACCACCTCCAGCCTAAACCTCTACCTTCCAGACGCCGTCGATCATCGGCAATCACCCAAAATGTCCAATACGTTCATCTCGGAAATTCCCAGAGATTATCGAACTAAAAATCAAGAAATGTATCTTAAAAATCATGATTTTCAATCACGAATTCATTCATGCAATTCAAAAGATAAATTGAATTGGTTAATTTTTAACATATACATAGATATATGTGTATATATATATATTTTCACTGTTGTTCCCATTTTAAAAATTATTTGTTGAATTTAAAATTCAGAAACTAGTTTTATAACTATCTGCAGACTTCAACAAACAACTTTCATTCGAATATCAAAGGCTAATATGGATTTGATTGAGATATTTGAGTTTTTGAAAGCAAAACAGAACTGTAAATCGACAGAGACGGACTTTATATATATATATATATATATATATATATATATATATATATATATATATAGACCTGCTGACACAACATATATATAAATTCCAAATGAATTCAAGCTGAAGAACTTCCATACAAAGTAATATCATCACATGCATTAAAGTTAAATCTAAATCAAATTGATTTTGAAAAGGTTTACTCACAATTTTATGAAACAGAGACTGGATTTTCTTGTTCCAGGCTTGTTTGATTTTGAACTTCTTTTGTCTTGGAGAATTTGAATCTAGCTGTTGATCTTCGAATTTGTTTACCTTGTTGTTTAAATTCCTTGTTTTATCTCAGGTTGTATTTGAAAATTTGGAACTGATGTTGAATTTTGCCTTCATTTCCTTCTCAGATTTTGGTTTTCCAAGTTTTAGTTTCTTCTTTGATTTTTGTATCAGTTTTTAGTTGAAGAAAAGAAGAAGGATTTAGAACTGAGAATGAAAATAGTTTTCTCCTTTATATTTTATAATTTATAAGTTTTAATTATCAAGGGAAAAGTTATTGCCATTTTTCCTTAAGGTTTGTTACTTAGCTTACACATATTCTTATATTTTACAAGTGTCTTAAATCACCTTAATATGTTTACAAGTGTTAAACTTTCTTTTATAAAATATAATTTTTCTTTTTATAAAATTATTTAAGTTCATATATTTATGTATTACATTTAAATGTATATTATAATTATCTTTATATTAATAAGTTTTTAAATCTTATATAAAGTGCAAATGTGAAATTATGTAAATATCTATTTATAAATTATTTATGTTTTTGAATCAATTAATGTATTAGATATTTGTAGATTTTATTTTAACTTTATGTATTTACAAACTAAAGGGTATTTAAATTTTTTTAAAAGAAAGAATATTTAAAACAAAGAAATGAACTTTTAATTAAATCTTATTTTAAACTAAAACTATTATACTTTTAGATAAATAAATATTTACTTTAAGTGTTTTGAAAATAATGATAAACCTTTTAAATAGTTTTTGAAAATTATTATATTGTATTTTTAAAACATTACTCCAAATCATAATATATACATACGTATATATTACAATTTGAAAACACATCTTTTATTTAAAACCAAAGATTTTCTATTCACATATATATAGCAATATATACATTATAAATAGAACATATTTTATTTAGTTTTGAAAGAATAAATTCTTACAAATTTTAAATTGTTAGAAAAGATATAAATATTGCCAAATTAAATATTTATTAACTTTTAATAGAATAAACTTGCCAACTAAAATAATTATAAAAGAAAATTATCAAATTAATTTTATTATTAGTTTTATAAAGATAAATTTTGTTATATTAAACATTTATGAAAGAAAATTATTAAACAATACTATTAAATTTAAATCAATATTGTCAATTTAAATAATTTTTAAATGAAGATTATCAAATTGCTATTGCCTAAAATTCTGGGTCATCACACTAAGTAATTTCGAAAAGTATAATTTTTTTTAATAAAGTATATAAGTTTAGTTTTGTATATTTAAGTATGAAGTAATATGATTTAAATAAGTTTGAAACTGTTTTGTTAAGTAAATGAATAAGACTATTTTGAATTGTACTAATATGAAATTTAATTTTAAATTTTTTTGAATAAAATTTAGTTTTAAATGTTTTAACTTAGTAATATCTTTAATAAAACTATACATATATACATATACATACATACATACATATATATATATATATATATAATAATTTTCGAAATGTAAATTGGATCTTTCAGATATAAATAAATAGTTTAAGTGTTTTAAAAGGATGGTTATAAACTTGGTAATCATTTTTGGGTATAATTTATTTTGATAAAAATATTAGTTTCGAAAATAGATTGGAATTTAAAACCCAGTATTTATATGATGATTTTGGAAATGAATTTGTTTGACCTAAATTATGTTGATTTGGATACTAGGATTATTTTCTAAAATCTATTATTTTGGAAACTTTGAAAATGAAGATATTTAATTTGGAAGAAATAATTTGGTGAAATCGTATATGATTTTGAGACTAAACTGATATTGAAACGAATTGAAATTGAGAACCTTATTTTACTAAATACTTGATTTGGGAGTTATCGAACTTATATAAAATTGATTCGTATAAGTATGAAGTTGATTCGAAAACTATTGATTTGGAAAGGTAGTCAATTTGAAAAGCGAAATCTTATATAATCGAAGTCTATATAAGTGTGATTTGATATACTATTGATTTTGGAAAGTACTCGAATTGAAAATGGAATCTTATATATAATTGACTTTATATAAGTATGATATTTGAAATTGATTTGAAAGAGTACTATATGATACATATTTTCGAAGTAAAGATATGGAAAGTACCATCTGCTTGATGTCCTCTTTGTGGCCACATTTTGGATTTATTCTATCGATATTATTCTCTCTGATTTGGGTTTTTCGGATATGATACTTGAGTGTCCTTCGAATTCCACCGCGTTACCCATGGTCTTACGAACTAGACTGCATTACGTAATTCGCAAGGCAGTGATTGCTTACAAGGTACGGATGTTTCCTGAGGGATCCAGGCGTAACCATTGTGTATCTGCGATCTATGGTCGTTTTAGTAGCGTAATCCGCAAGGCAAAGATTGCTTAAAGGTTATGGATGTTCCCTGGGGGACCCAGGCGTAACCGTTGTGTATCCGCGGTCTATAGTTTTTTTTGTTATCATAGCGAAATTCGCAAGACGGTGATTGCTTAAAATGTACGGATGTTTCTTGGGGGACCCAGGCGTAACCATTATGTATCTACGATCCATGATTCGATTCGGTTGATTTGTTTGGATTGTACTTTCCATATCGGTTTTGAAGGTTTTTCGAGTATTTTTTACTGGGTGTTGAAACAGGTCTACTAAGTACTTGGAGAATTCTAGCTTTGCGCCTGATCAACGCATGGCTAGAGTCTGCAAGAATAAGGATAAACCTGTTAAGACATCGAGTTATAAAAGTATTTTTATAAAGTGTTATATAAAGGATATTTTGATCATTTTTTTTCTTTCTTTCTAAATAATTTAAAATGTTTAAAATACTGTTTATTTATATACTACATGATTTAATCATAAATTATTAGTTTTTTATGCAAGTTGATTGATCTTTATATAAATAAGTGAATGAAAATCAATTTAAAACTAAATGAAAATTTTATCTGAATTGACAGTTTGAACTAACAAATTTGAATCGAATGACTCTTTATGGATATAATAAAATGGGTTTAATCAAATTATTGAATATTAATTAATTTAAATTGAAATTTATATAATCTTAAATTAATTGTTTATCCTTGTCTTTCAATCTATTTTTCTTTCGGGTTGTTTCTGTTCTACTACCTTCTACCTTTTCGGGGACGAAAAGTTTTGAGTGGGGGAGAGTGTAACGACCCATAAATTATAATAGTTTTAATAATATATTTAACTGGAATTTTGTGAAATTTTAAATACTTGAATTTAGAAACAAAATTTTAATATTTGGAATACGTCTATTTAAACATAGCAAATGGTATTCACCAGATAATTTGAAAGTTTATTTTCTTGGGCGTAATTTTATTTAAATTTAAATCAGTTAAAATTGATGATAATAAAATGTTGTCCAAACCTGAATATTTTTATACAATAAATTTGCAAATTATTTTTTGAGTGAGATGTTATAATTCGCTTTGAAAAATTTGGAATTCTCTAACCCCGTTTGTCTAATTTTCTACAATCTTGCAGCATTTCCGATAGCGGAAATTTGAATTTTTATAATCCGATCGTACCACTGATATCTGTGCATCATTTTGATCGTCTCGTCATGCTGATCTCTGCGGTATAGTCAATTCTGTGTTTTGAAGTCTAGCACATAGCGGAATCTGTGAAACCGGTAACCGTATCGGTACCATACATCGTGGCTTCACTCTTCCCTTCGGTTTCAAATTCAAAACGTACAGCCTAAGGAATCAAATAAGTTTGCTTTAATTATTCACCAAATCGAAGGAAATTGACCATTGCTTTTCCCATAATGATTTATTATTTGCTGATTAACTTTTATATTAGTTTATTTCATTTATGCCTTTCTAGATCCACGAACATCCATGCATTCATAGTTGCATGGCTGTTTGTATAAAACCTTATCATCTTCTCATATCTTTTACCCAAAAAGAAAAAAACCAAAAAGGAAAGATAACGTTTCAATATATATATATATATATATATATATATATATATATATAGGTTTGAATCCTGACAGGCCACAAATATTTTTTTTTCTTCTTCCACCATTCTTTTCCCCTTCCACCTCTCTGCTTACCCTTTAAACCTCCCTCCTTCCCCTCCTCTCTGGCTACAGTTATCGCCACTGCCTTCTAGCCTAGAAACCCGAGTCCTTCCTCCCCTTTTGTGCCTCTGTCGTGAGCCGGAACCCGACCTCCCCTTCCCCTTAAACATGAAGCATCCATCACTACCTAGGCCTTCGCCTGACCGGCCATGCTCCCCTTACCACTGCTATCTCCACATAGCCTTCCACCGCGAAGCTATCCCATCGGCCTTCCGCCTCTCCCCGGTGAACCAAAGCTACACTCCCCTCTTCGGCCGCATCACCTGATACTCGGCCTCTCCTGTGCTCTCTGTCAACCGCATGATCCCCCTTTCGATGAGTTTCCATGTATGTATAGGTACTGTATACATATATAGTAGTTACGTGCTGTATATATATATTAATATACATATATTTTGATCTCTAAGTATTATACGTAAGTTCTTATATATTAGTTTTTATATATAATAGGTTCAACTATATTTTTTTTTACCCATTTTATAAAACTTTGAAAGACAATATATATATATTTATAGTAATATGGTTACAAAGTATATTATAAGTCATGCATATATTATATATTGGTTTATACAATAGCTATATATAAACATATGTATACGTGTGTTTGGGTTTTGCAAAATAAAAAAATTAAAAGCATATATGAATGGTATATGTAGTTGTTATATTGGGATTCATTAGTTTATGTCCTACTTATTTATAGTTTTTAACAGTATACGTTATGGTTGTATATATTTGTTTGGCTATATATTCAAATTGGTTTGGTTATATATATAGGGTTATATGAGTATATATATTTTGAAGTTATCTGAATATATAGTTTTATGATACAGTTATATATATAACGCACTTAGATTTTATATGTTATATAATATAATTTATATTATTGATACAGTATGGTGAAGCTATAATATCTATATAATATCTATGTGTTATGCAAGTGTTGTTTTATGTTGAATATACAAGGCTATAAAAAGGTTACAGTATATACATTTATAGATTGCATTCCTGTGTGAAGTTATGGCCTATAAAGGCTGTAAGATGCAGCACTACTAGTCTTAGTATATATAAGTAGAATATTTGTTACTGCATATTTATATGTTTGTACAGGTTTGCACAATTTGTATATTTATATGTAAGTATAGGTTTGTACAATTTTATATAAGTTTTGTACATTTATACATTTGGTTGTAATATTGTGTATATACAGAGTTTAACTATTAAGGTGTATGCATTAGTTAGTTTTCAAATTTATACATATAGAGACTTTATTTTATGTGTTTGAAATTAAATATTTATTTTGAGGTATGTTTGAATTGATTATTTAGTGTATATATATAGAGATTCTCAAATTAAATGCATTATATATGTAAGTATTTGCATTTTATTAGGTATATAGTATATATACATTAGTATTTATTTCAAATTATATAATGAATATATATAATTGATTTTTGATTTATACGTGTTTAGTGTAAAAAACAATGATTTTTGAAATATGTATATATTTAATTTAATATGTGTTTAAATTTAGCATATGACTTTATATATATAGTTATATATAGTCATAGATAGTCATATATATGTGCACTTATACCATTTATCTTCATCGATCCAGTTCTGATTTGATTTCGTCTATTCCTATATATCAACTTTGTCCATCTAACTCGTGTCCATCGTGCTTTGCTTTGAAATCCATGCTTGGATTCGTAATCCATCTCATTGTCTATCCTCTCTAGCCTCGAAAGGTGAGCAATCACTTATGGTTAACGTTGTTATATTTATTTAATTTGATTTCAATTAAAACGACAATTGAAATATGTTGTTGTTAGTTATTTACATTGTTATATATATGCTATCCGTTCACCTATGACATCTGACACCATTATCTGTTATTTATATTGATGATATATGCCTGTTATATTATTATCATATATGTTATCACTCTGCAAGTTCCCTGTAGTATAGAATTCACTATGGGTTGAAATGATACATACCCGAACAATCTGTAGAATAGGAGAAAATCGTTATTGGTTGAAATGATACGCCCAAGCGATTTTCATTGAATTGAATTTGGGATACTTTCCTTATGGACGTAGAATTCCTTAAAATCCGAACCACGTAAATCCTTGACCTCCTACTGTTTACGTTATTAACTCAATATTCATGTTTTGTCATATTTGAATAATATGGTGGCTCGGATCTGACACTTTAACCAGCAGTCAGAGTGCAGCTATAGAAATATGCAAGCATCCAGCACCATAATCCCAACTTCATGGCAAAATTAGGATCATCTAATTTCGCTAATTCTAAATTAGCAATGTAGTTAACAAACAAACTACTTAGCACTAATTCAAGGTGTTGAAAGATGAAAATTTCCCTTAACATCTTTTCGTGCTAGAAGGAGGGCTCAAACCTCTAGATTATTGTCCTTTTCGATTACATCCAGTAAGACAATACATCCCGAACTATGATTCCTGCAGATTCCCCTATTCCCCTACTCCAAGAAGCTCTGCATTTGGCAGCAAAGGCAGTCTCTAAACCACTCATAATCTCAAAAACCCCAGATGAGGCGGAGCTTCAACTGAGGATCCTACAGATTCCATCCTATCATCATTCCAATCCTTCTCAGAACAAATAAACCGACAAATTGAAGGACTATAAAAGATCATGCTATCACAAGCCACATTCACCTCATCACATTGTAGTTCACCGCGGTCGTTCTACAGTTGTGCGGAATGTTTAGCAAGGGAACAATAATGGCACACCCGTTAATGGGAATGGTGATGATGGATTGAAATTTGACACCAGACTAGAAGGAAAAATCTAGATTGCTCTTAGGTTTAAAACCAAGCCAGCCAACATAAACACTTTACTACTCAAAAGGCAGACCCAGTCCACTAAAAGCGATGAGGACACCATTTTAGATGGTAATTCATCTCAACTCGACTCAAAGAAGCACTAGATTTAGCAACTCAAATCCCTAGTAGTGCAATTGGCAAAAATCTATCGACAAAATACCGAGGAATGAATAGAAGAAGGAATCTGCGTCCCTTTTCTTAAATGATCATCGAAGCTGAGTTTCCAAGCAATTCAAATCCCTGGCTATGACAAGTTCGACGGGACTACCAATCCCGAGGACCACCTGAGCACATTTGTGTATTCATGGATATCCTAAAGGTCGAAAGGATGTCCCGTTGCAAATTGTTCCCTATTTATTTATCTGGAGCAGTATCGCGTTTATTCCAACAAAACGAATCAGGAGTGATCAGATCTTGGAGACAGTTGCCGACTGATTCCCTAAAACAATTCAATGCAATAAGGGAAGCGTCCTCTGACGTTCATCTATGTTAAAGACGAATGAGAGCTTGCACGGTTTCATTAAGCGCTTCAAGACAAAGGCCCTTCGAATAGGGGTGGCCAGCAAGAAGTGTTATTAATGGTGGCTCACACCAAAATAAGGCGAGTAACTGCCACGTAGGAGAGACATAATAGGAAGTCTTGTCGAAGAATAAAGGCTTTGTATGAGAGAGCAGCTGGCTACAACAGAATGGAGGAAGCTAGATCCGTGTCACAGTCCTAGGGAATCCCTGCCCCCAGCTATAACCGAAAAAAGGGGCAGATGGATATCGCCTATTGGCAAAGAGACAAAATTAGTTGAACCTTACAATAGGAATTCCCTTCACTCACTCCCTTGGATAGATGTTTGAAATTACCAAAGATCAAGTAGCATATGACATGTCGAATAAAGGGAAGAAACCTAAGTGGAACAAAGGCGGAGCATACTGTAGATTTCACAGAAAAAATGGCCATCACAGTGATAATTGTAGACTCCTAACGAAGGAGATTGTACGGCTAATTGGGAAAGGTTATTTTAGTAGTTTCCATAAGGAACGTGGACAGAATAGAACCAACAATCTAATTCCATACCCAAACGAATATCAAGTTGGATGTCCGTCAAATTTGATAGCTTCAATTCATGGGGGACCACACCTTTCTCAGGGGTAAATAAGAAGGCACATGAGAGGTATGTGCAATAAGCCAAAACCCAGAGGACACTCTACCATGTCAAAAATAACCTACCTCTAAGATAAGCTTCACAACATCATATGTAGTATTGGTTATGTTCCTACACCAGGACCCACTCATCATCACAGTACAAATATCAAATTGTACCATAAAAAAGGTCTTTGTTGATACGGGAAGTTCAGTGAATGCCATTTTCAAATCTGCTTATGATTAGATGAAGTTATCGTTCGAGATCTTGAAGCCCAGCCCTAAACAAATCTTTAGCTTCATGATATTGCAATTATTCCTGTGGGATCAGTGCGTCTACTGGTCATAGTTGGAAACACCCCACTAAACAAGTCGCTCTATGTAAGTTTCTTAATCATCGTCATCCATCATTCTACAATGGCTTTCTAGAAAGACCTACTCTGGTTGATATAGGGCTGGTCGTTTCCCAAAAAGGCAAACTCATGAAATTTAGTACCCCAACGTGGATAGGATCTGCTAGAAGAGAAGAATTGTTAGCTAGGGATTATATCATGTAACACTTAACTCTAACAATAAAAATGTTCCAAACTATCCCGTTGGTTCTTCTAATAATAGCAGTAGTACAAATAAGGTTAAACATAAGCCTAAAACCATTGGAAAATTAAACACACAAGCTGACACCACAATGACAATCTCTGTACTTCTAAAACCCAACAGAAGGGAAAATAGAACATGTATGCACATGATTGGAACTCATGAGTATAATTCAGTTTATGTGCAATATTTCTCTGAAGAGGCATAAAGGAAAGCATATTCAGTAAACTTACCCTTAGAAGTAGAACCAAAAAGAAAAATAGATCCTGGATTATGAGCAACAGAGAAGGAATTAAAATCAGTAGATATACTTATGGCATACGGATAGATCCAGAAGATCCCACAAAGGTGATAAAAATAGGAAGGAACCTTAGTACGGAATCCCGAAATGAGCTAATAAACTTCCTACAATTATTAGTAGATGTGTTTTCTTGGACTCGTTCAGACATGGTGGGAATAGACCCAGCCGTCATTTGTTATGCGCTGAATATCAACCTAGACATGCACCCAGTCAGACATAAATGCAGAACTTCAGAACAAAAGAGATACAATGCTCTGCGTGAGGAAGTTAAGAATCTAAAGGAGAACGAGTTCATTAGGGAAGTATACCATCCCAAGTGGATCCCCAACCCAATATTGGTATATAAAAAATCCAATGAGAAGTGGAGTACTTTACAGACTCCACCGAGCTTAAGAAAGCCTGCCCAAAGGATAATATCCCCTACCAAGAATCAACTAGTTAGTAGATTCAACTAGTGGACATGAATTATTATCATTCCTGGATGCCTATTCAGGGTATTATTAGATAACTATGTTTGAACCAGATCAGGAACAAACTAGCTTTGTAACAGATAAAAGGTTGTACTGCTACAAAGTCATGTCATTCGAAAATAAGAATGTAAGGGCTACCCATCAGAAGTGAGTCAATGTTATGTTTTCCAAATGTATTGGAAAAAATGTGGAGGTGTTCATGGATGATATGTTAGTTAAGTCAAAGGCAGCCCTAGATTAGGTCAAGGACTTGGAACAGACCTTCGCAGTTTTAAGGCAGTGTTGCATGAAACTGAATCTTCTGAAATTCACTTTCACGATCCAATTGGGAAAATTTCTTGGATATATAATGAGTGTGCAAGGAATCAAAGTGAACGCCGAGAAGATCGATGCTATAAGAAAGATAAAAATCGGAGAGAAATTGAAAAATCTGATGAGCCTAAATGGCAGAATAACAACCCTTAGTAAACATATCTAAAGCTACAGACATATGTATTTTGTTCTTCGACCAAGTAAAGAAGGGACATAATATTTTATGGATTGAGGACGGCAAAGCAGCATTCCAGAATCTAAAAGACTATTTGGTCAACATTCATATATTATTAAAACTAATAACAGGTGAGGATTTGTATCTCTATTTGGTCATAACCGATAAAGCTATTAGTGTTGCAGTGGTACAAGAGGATGAAGGGATAAAAAGGCCTATCTATTTTACAATCTGCTTCTTATAGCCAGAAAGCCACGGTCCTACTTTCAGGCACATCTCATCAAAGTCCTTACAAATAAACCTCCTAAGCAAATACTACAAAAGCCAAAGACATCAGGTCGTCCACTAAAGTAGGAAATGTAGCTCAGCCAGTATGAAATAACCTATTGTCCCAGGAGGCCATCAAAAGTCACACCTTGTCAATTTCATTGCAGAACACACGTTATCGACTGAGCCCTAGGCAGAAGAAAAAGAAAGCACCCTACAATTTTGGCACATGTTCATAAATGGAGCATCAAACAAATAGGGAGTGAGAATAGGCTACATATTGATCATGCTAGACAGGAAAAAGTTGTACGGGGTAAGGCAGGTCGGTTTTAGTGCAACCAACAATGTAGCAGAGTACAAAGCTCTTCTAGCAGGCCTACGAATAGCCTAGGTAAGGAAGGTAACACATGTCAAAGTTCATAGTGATTCTCAATTAATTGTCAATCAAGTGCACGGCCATTATCAAGCAAAGGAATCCACCTTAGCTAAATACGCAAAGTTGTCTAAGAAATTGCTAGAACAATTCAAGCATGCCGAGATCGGCTAGATCCCTTGTGAAAGCAACTCATTCACTAACACTTTAGCAAAAATGGCCAGTACTAAAATGGCCCATGAAATAAAGGTGGTCCCAATCAGGTATCAAGCAGATCCAAGCATAACTAAGTCAAATCAAATACTAGTTCTGAGCCCAACGAGCTACCGTTTAGGGTGCATAGAATCAAGGAAGAGCGAAAAATCAAGAGCAACTCACTGTGGGATTCTCACTTCAACCAGTTGAAGAGAATAATTGGATGATTCCAATCAACGGTATCTCCTGAGTCGGGTCTTGCACTCAAATAGGAATGAGGCCTGAAAAATAAGATATCAAACACGTACTCTCTATCTTTGATATCATATTATATAAGAGAGGATATTAGTCCTTATCTTAGGTGTGTTTCTAAGAAAAAGGGGTATGAGTCATGAGGAAAGTACATGGAGGACAATGCGACGATCACTTTGGGGGGGGGGGGAAGATATTGGCAAAAAAGGTGCTGAGGCACGACTACCATTGGCTAATCACACTTCAAGATGCAAAGGAATTTATAAGAAAATGCGACAGATTTTAACGATTCACCGGTATTCCCAAACTGTTATCCATTGAAATCATCCCACTTGCAAACATAGCCATTTGACATATGAGGAATTGACGTGATAAGGCCTCTTCCAATGCTAAAGGATGGAACAAATTTGTTAGAGGCTATAGATTACTTCACCAAATGGGTAGAGATGAAACCTATAGCCATAATTACTGCAAAAAATAAAGTCACATTTATAGTGAGAAATATAATCACCGGTATGGATACCTTAAAAACCATTTCCAACAATGGTACCTAGTTTGAAACCAAGGAACCCATGGAACTCTGCGAGAAGAATGGCATAGTAAAAAGATTTTCCTCAATCGCTCACCCACAAGCAAATAGATAGGTTGAAGCTGAAAATAAGATCATCAATAAATTGCTCAAGAAAAGATTACAGTAGGCTAAAGGAAGGTAGGCAGAAGAATTATCCTTAGTGCTATGGGCTTATCGAATGTCGACCAGATCCCCAACAGGTCATACAACTTTCTCATTAACATATGGATACGAGGCTATATTGCCCGTTGAAGTAGAAATCCAATCACATAAAAGGGTTTCGTACACTAGGAAAAGAATAAGAAACTAAAAGAGTCTTCTCTAAACCTCCTTCAATAAAGACGAAACGATGCAGTAGTAGTAGCAGGAACATATCAACAATGAATGGCAAAGCATAACGATGCAAGATTCAAGGAGATAAATTTTTGCAAGGGGGATTTAGTGCTACAGTGTGTAATGGCCAATAAAAAAGATCTAACTGATGGAGCATTAGGACCAAACTAAGAAGGTCCATTAGTCATAGAAGAAGTTTTGACAAATGGAGAACACTGATTGTCTAAACTTGATGGTAACCTAGTATCAAGAACATGGAATTCAGAGAATCTCAGACCTTATCTTGTGTAATATAACTTACATGATGTACGTTGTAGTATTGCAAAGAAGTAACAATATCATAAACTAGACGTAGGGACATTATATAGCCTGAATTAGTATAAAAATATTTGTACTGCCCTTAACAAAACTTAAATGCACCGTCAAAGGTCACCGTCAATAGTCACTGACTAAGTAAAACGGTTGATCAGTAGGCGAAAATGGCAATCTCAACACTAAGAACAATGATCTTAACCCTACAAACATGGACTTGATCAATGTGAATCTGACTCCTCGGCCAAAACATTTCACTAGACGGGACGACAAATTTCTCTACTTTGGTTTGAACTTTTCTATGATGACAAATCATAGAGACTGGTCATAAGGATATTAGACTGCCTGAACGAGTATAAAAACACTTATGTTAATTATTTGACATACCACTAGACGTATGAATATTAGACTGCCTGAACCATTTCAAAAAAGCATGCGCATGTAATCGTAGGTTGTAGCATGACCTGACTTCTCAGTCGAATCTACTCCTACAATAGGAACGACTACACCTAGAGCATGATGATTCACTCTTCCGGCTCACCGCCATTGTTAGAAAAGTATGATTTCACCTAAGAATAATAACGGCAATAACAGAAATGAGGACGGTGAGATTATGAAGAATTCGGCTCAACATGCGTGTAACTTTTTGCCCCAGAACAAGTGATAGGTAATACTAAGTTTGTAGCCATGGACATTTCAACCCCAAAACATGGGGTAGGTCAAAATAGATGTTTCTCCCTAGAACATGGGGTGGGTCAAAATAAATGTTTCACCCCAGAACAAGGGTAGGTAACTAGTTTGATTGCCATCCTTGAATTTGCTATCTAGAAGTTTTAAACCAACTTCCCTACAACTCAAAATATTTTTCCAAGAGAAAGAGTAATGATTTTCAGATTTTTGCAGTCCAAATTTTTTTATTTTTAAGATATTTAGCTTTCATCCATCTAGCCCAGAGTGAATTGCCATTGACAAATTTCCAAAAAAGTTTAAGCTTACAAACCTCACTCAAATCATTAATATTCCTAAGGCCCAAACCCCCAAATTTCTTTGGTTTGCAGACCACATCCCATGCTATTTTATGCTGTTTTCCTTTCCAAATAAAATTAGCACAGGCTTTTTCCAATTTATGAATAGTTTTAGCTGGGATATTATGAGCTTGAATCCAATACATTATGATTGCAATGATGACAGTATGCGTTAATTCTATCCTACCATCTAGGGACAGAAGCTTACAAGCACAACCCTCAAATTTATTTTGAATTATGTCCAACAATCTAGTGCAATCAGCATCATTGATTTGATTAACACTCAAAGGCAATCTCAAATATTTTACTGGAAGTTTGCCCTCTTTAAATTTAAGAATGTTAAGAATTTCAGTTTTATTGTTGCAACCTTCGCTGAAATAAATTTTACTTCTAAAATCATTAACATTCAGTCCAGCATGAGCTTCCATATTTAGAAATTTTTTTGATATGGCTTTAGCATTATTAGAGTCTGCATGTAAAAATAATAGAAGATCATCTGCATATAACAAGTGGGTAATGGCTGGTTTGATTCTATTAATGGGTTTAATATTTCCCTTGATGATTTCAATTTCCATTAGGATAGAGAAATATTTCATAGCAGTAGTGAATAAGTAGGGAGAGAGTGGATCCACTTGCCTAATTCCCCTATTGCTATGGATAAAACCCTTAGGAGAATCATTAACCAGAATTGAGAAAGAAACATTATTGATGCATTCTTGAATAAGAGAGCAGAATTTTTCATCAAATCCCATTTGTTGCATCATGTAAATAATAAATTGCCTATTGATTTTATCAAAAGCTTTGTGTAAATCAATCTTGACACACATAAGATTGCATTTTTTATTATTAAAGTTTCTAATTAACTCATGGGCAAGAAGAGTATTTTCCACAATAAGTCTGCCCGGGATGAAAGCGCACTGACTTTCAGAAATTAAAAATTTTAAAAATATTTTAATTTCGTAACATAAAATATTAGCAATGATTTTATAAATAAAATTGCAACAAGCAATAGGTTTGTAATCATCTAGGCTATTTGGAATTTGAATTTTTGGAATAAGAGTGATAAAAGTGTGATTAAATGTTTTTAAGAGCCTACCAGTATTAAAGAACTCAGAGATAGAATCAAAGAGAAAACACTTTATTTCTTCCCAGTGAGTTTTGTAGAATTTTGCACCAAAACCATCAGGGTCAGGGCTTTTATCATTATTAGATTGAAAGATAATGTTTTTAATATCCTCTAAACATATAGGAGCAAGAAGAATGTCTTGACTATTAGAGTTCAATATATATTTGGTTTCAATAGTAGGAAAGTTATTAGTACAACTATTTGAATTGTAGAGATTAGTAAAATAATGAATAGCTTCTTTTTCAATGCAAGATTCTTCATTGATGACATTACGCTTAACATCAACGATTTGTTTCGTTATGCTGATCTCCGCTGTATATTCAGTTGTGCATTTCGATGTCCGATACACGATGAAATTTGCAAAACTATCAACCATATCCGTATTCAATTTTTAACCTTTATGTTTTCTGTGTCCATCTATTTTCCCGTGAGAATAAATAGCCTTTATTATTTCATTCCGTCAAGCCCGTCCATCTCCTACTTTTCGTTTATGCATTTGGGACTATTGTTTATTATAATATAACCTTATCACTATTCCAGTTCATTGATCTACTTGTAGCCTCTTCATCTCCTCTCTTTTGTTCTGATATATAATAAAGTTTCTATTCGTATTTTAAAAGCCAGCTCATCTGTCACCATCTCCTTCTCTCAACTTTTGCTACTCAGCCATGCCCAAAAACTTATATACATAAGTTTGTGAAATAGGCTGCATAAATTTTGAAGCATAAGACTGTAGATCCTTTTTCCACGCTAACCTCAACGTCTTGCCTCCCCTCTCTTTTGCCTCGTCATCCACCAACCACCTTTGCCGAAGACTTCCCTTGCCTCAACACTCTCCCACCGGAGCATGTCCCACGCCTACATCCCTGCCTCCAACCGAACACCCCTAATAGCCCGCCTCCTCTTCCCACTGCCACGTGACGACCTCTAGACCTCCAACCACCACAACCTCTGACCGATGCAGCCCGCCCTTCTCCCTTGCTTGCAATCTTCCGCCGACCATCCTTCACCCATGGCAACTAGCCTTCCTCCTCATCCTCCTCGGAAGCTTTCTCGCCTCAGATCTCCACTCCTCCCATCGCCTGAAGCCATTCGCACTTGCCCGACCAACCCCGTGGCTTCCCCTCTGCAGAATCATCCTCCACCACCCTGACGTCAGCCATCACCACCACCCTTCTCCTCCATCCCCACAACAGCCGTGCGCAGCACTCGCCCCGCCACCACCCTGCAACCCCAGCCTAGCCTTCCCAAACACCACGTTCGAGCCTCATGCCCAACTCTTCAATAGCAGCTTATATATATATATACATTATCATTATCTATATATTTGTTGGGGAAAACGAAGTATATATATTTGCCATTCATTCGCTTAGTCATTGCGTTACAAGTTGCAGCTTTCTGTTCAATTGTATATAAATATTGCTTTTATAAATATTTTAAGTATTATTATTAAATATAATATATATTGATATTTTGATTATATATGTTTTATAATGCTTTATATATAATATGTTGATACTGTAGTTTAAAATATATGATATACTAGATATAAAGTATTATTGCATTTCACTGTTAAAGTACATATTTTTTAGATATAAGTACTTGTTGATCACCTTTGCTTTTTTTTTATTTAGGTCCTAGCCTTTTTGTTTATAGAGGTTTATAGCATGTATTATACAAGTGCTTGCGTATAAAAGTATGTGTTTCATTTTATATGTTTAAAGCAGTGATTTCATGTATTGGTTTTTAAGAATATAAGGTAATATAATATGTTCTAAAGAATGAAATGTTATGTATTTATGTATGTATGTATGCATGCATGCATGTGCGTGCATGCGTGCACACATGCGTGCGTACGTGCACACATGTGTATGTATGTATGTATGTCTTCCACCATTTTTCCTCGTCACTGCTTTCTGAGATTTCGACTTCTGTTTTGTATATATATGTATGTAATAAATATATTATATATATAGCATACATATATATAACATATATATGTATGTTTTGGTGTCTTTAATCAAAGGTTATATATATATATATATATATATATATATATATATATATATATGTAAGCCATCTTGTTTTTAAATAATAAGTTTAAAGAAATTAATATATATCTTTTTGGTAAGAGATGTATTTATTTAAATTTATTTTGGCAACAAATTTTATATAAACTATACGTTTAAATATTTATTGAACTTATGTTATAAATTTTGTAATAATTCTATATATATGATATGTTGAAATTTTAATTTATATTTTGTTTCATCAATTCTAGTTTGTAGTGCCTGCTTTCTTCGTCGAATTCTTGTTCATCGTATCGTGTTTTGGAATTTCGCTTGGATTGGCAGCTTAATTTCATTGGCAAATTTCTCTAACCTTGAAAGGTGAGCAATCACTCACGATTAACATTCTTATATTTTGTAAATTTGATTTCATTTGAAACGACAAGTGAAATAGGCTGTTATTAGTTATTTAGTTGTTAAATATGATATGCTATTATCGGCAATTGTTCAACTATGATATATGACACCATATCATGCTGTGTATATTTTATTTAATTTATTATTGATGATATATGCCTATTGTTGATATGTTATATTATTATCATATTTTTCTCACTCTGCAAGTTTCCTGTCACTTTAGAATTCTCCATGGGTTGAAATGATACATATCCGAACGATATTGTAGATTAAGTGAAAATCGTTTTGTGTTAAAATGATAAACTCAAGCGATTTTCATTGATTTTAAATTCTAGGATTGCAGATTGAAATGATATATATCCATAAATATTTAATTTGCGGATTGAAATGATAAATATCTGTATCACTTGATCATAAGATAAAAATTGTATACAGACATCGTTGGTCTATTTTGAAAAATGATTTTTATAGTTTTGAAAGGAAATATATGGTTTTAATAAATATTGGTTTTTAAAAATATAATATATATAAATGTTATTTTTTTATATGTCTAAATTTTATATTTTCAAAATTATATGTTTTGGAAATTTTAAATTTATAAGTTAGTTTTAAAAATATAACTTTTAAGATTTCACTTATAATGTTACTATTTTAAAATATATAAAAATAGATTTAATATAAAATAAATTTAATAATAAGATTTAACTTTATAAAAATTAATTTAAGTAGTATATAATATGTTTAGCTATTTATTTAAAATTATATTTTAAAAATAGAATTTGTAATAACTTTAAATAAATAGAGGTTGGAAAAATAAAGTAAATTGACTTGAAATTTTATCATGTAATAAATTGAATTTAAATAAGAATTTATTTGAATTGATTTTGAGATTTGCAAGATATGATTTATAAATATAAATAAAACTGAGATGGAATATTTAATATTGATTCAAATTTATAAATTGAGATTTTATTTAATTGTTATTAAAATTATTAAGTAAATACTTTCCAATTTGAATAAAATTAAAGTTAAATGTTGAAATATAAATGAAACTTATATTGAAATGTTTGAATAATTAAATTTTGAATCTTATTGGAATTGAAATGATAGTTCAAACCTGGACTTGAAATCGATACAAATTGAAATGGTTTATTGAGAATTTGAATTGAATTTTTGACCTTTAAATTGAAATGGTTAAACTGGAATTGATTTAAATTGAATTTTGGGATTTAAGATGATTTGAATTGACTCGCGAAATTGGAGAAACTAGTTTTATTACCTAAAGTATTTTTAATATATAAACTATTTTAATTTATAATTAGTTTTAATGTGTGTGTGTGTGTGTGTATATATATATATATATATATATTATTTTCAATATCTAAACTGTTTAAGTTGGGAATGTCATGATTACGGAAGTGTTATGATTTCAAAAGTGCTATGTTTTCAAAGTGATACAATTTCAAAAGTGTTATGATTTCGAAAGTGTTATAATTTTGAAAGTGTTACGATTCTGGAAATGAATATTATTTAAAGTAAATAATGATATCGAATTAATACGATTTTGAAACGAATATGATATTTTAATATAAAGTATGAAATATTTGAAACGAAATACCATGGTTGAAATAAGCGTTTGGTTGTTAAAGAGACTGTGATCGGATATTGTCATACTCTCTGCCAATACCGAAAATCACTTTAACAACTGTGTACGTAGTGGAAATTCTAGATTGAAGTGGGATGGTTTGGTGGTGATTCTATATGAGGTATTAGTGTAGGTTTGGCTCCTGTGAGTCAGCTAGATGTGGCTAATACAGGAGCCACGCCGAGCCAAGTGAGGTCATTCCTCCGATCGGACATATTCCTTCGTACCATTCTATTGCTTTTGTGATTTGATTGGGTGCATCTTTGATTTGGGAGTGTGTCTCGTAATGGGCAGTAGTAGCTGCTATGTGTTACCACCAGTATGGATATGTAAACGGTATATCTACCCTGACATTGCCTCGAGTGCCTTGTCGCATGCGTTATCGCGCCTTCTACGAGTTTGGTTTGTACCATACCTATCGAATGCCCTATGATAGCCCTCCAGTTTACGGAGGAATTATGGTACCGTATAGACTATGAGAATATATAACAATGTATTAAGGAGGATATGGGTAACGCCTTAACGCTATTTTAATAGTTTACTTTACTATAGACATATTATAATAGCGTATATTACTACATAGTAGACAGTTCCACGGATCCTTAGAGGATGGAAATCTCAAGCATCCTTTAAGTTCTTGTATTTCAGTTGACATTTCACTTGATTAAATTTATTAATATAAGATTGTTAATCCTGACTTGAGTGTTTTGTATTTTGCTTTATGCTCAGGTCAGACCGAGTGACAAAGCATTGGAGACTCACCTTTGGAGTTTGGAGCTTTGCTTGAAGATCTATCTTATATCTAGTCGGCCTTCAGTTGTTTCCAGTGATTTTTGTTTAGTCTGTTAGTTGCTTATATACTAGAGATTCATTTTTATATTTGGATTCTATTGTATTTTGTTTCAGACTCGATATTTACTTTCTTCATCCTTGAACCCTCATAGTAGCATACCCGTGAACTCATAGAAATGTACTTTAATACCATTTATCATTCCTTTGTGGATTCTTCTTTGGCTCGCACACATGCCTAACAAAATATTCCTACCTTCTCAACAATATTCTTTACATTCTACAAGAATTTCTTACTGCTACTGTATGAGTAGCGATCACTATCTTCTTCATAGCCTTATCTTTTACGTTGCCTTACCTAGGCAGTCATTTCTATCTACCCCATATTTAAAATTTTGGTTTGGTCTTCATTAATTTACTTTTCTTTTTAATGACCTTTTCCAATATTTACTTCTTTAAAATTGGTATTTTTACTCAAACTATTTATTAAGTTTTACTTTTAGAAACTCAGTTGTTGTAACAGACCAATTTTCAAAAATGTACTTTACGGTATTTCTAAACAACCTTCATAATTTTTAAACAATAGAAGGAATAGATAAGAACAACTCTCAATCTATCATTTTTTGTCACTCATATAATCTCCACTTCCAATCCTTGGCAGAGTCTCTAATATCATGTGCGGGGGACTTTTAAAAGATATTTGCCATAAATGCGCACAACAATGGCAATCATTAATTTTCTTTTATTTTGTCTTTAATTTTCTATGTTTTCTCTAGCATTAATTTTAATATAATCTCTAAACGTTATTCCTAATTACTAACATTATTTATATAAATTCATAATATTGTTTTATTTATTTTTTATAATGCTGTTACTATTCAACCCTTCCTTTACCTAAACCGCCCTAATTATTCCAATTGCTTTTCTCTTAATTTACTATTTTCCTAATTGAACTATTGGAATGTGGTCGCCTACTACTTTATTCTCAAGTTCTAATCTTCTTTTCCATTTTTTAACCCCATTTCAAACTTGTACCACTTCTAATTATCCTCCCCTAAAAAGAATTTTTTGACTAAAAAATTTTCCATCTTAGAAAAATTAACGAGTTACGCATGCTCTATAATTTTTGAAAGAATCAACCTTTTTATTAAAACCCATTTACTATTATTTCAGACCTAACAAATTTTAAATTTTCCATTAAAACTTTTTATTTAACGCAATATAGTTATTTGTATTTTTTCGAAAATTTAATATTTACTTACTTTTCAAAATAGATTTTTCTACCTTCAAATAATTCCTTTGAAAATCATTTCAAATATTATATAAATACGTATATATATTTCTAAGATTTTATATTAAAATTATTTCATATGCGGTCTGACTTAGAGTGGATTCTATTTGTCCTTTCTTTAAGACTTTTCTTCAACTTGCTTACTTATCTTCCTTCAACTACTAAAAATCTGGATATTATCTTGGAGTGATTACTTCACACCTTCCCTTTTGTTATCCATCCCTTTGACTATGCCTTATTTGGACGAATTGAATCGATCGAGCAGGAATTCAAAGCGATAACTGGCAAACTCAAATGGAATCAAGAGATGAGATCGTGAGCGTGCCGATAACCTCCCAAAGTGGTCCATGCATCACATTGCTTTAAGTATTAGATCGTAGTCCAACTTTCGAACAAAGATATGGATTCGAACTAATCCTTGTTTATGGATCAATACTGATCCATGGAATTTCCCCCGGATCCTTTAATCTTTATGAAATGCAAGGCAAAGGTCCTCATCAACTCAAACAATCGATGGACAGACCAAAAGCTATCAACCATCATTCAAGCAAAGAGTTTCACAAGATTCAAGCTCATATCATTTCAACTACATACCATGGACCAAGACCATAACATTAGTGCATGTCCACTAGCTTCAGAACGAAGGCCAACATCACTTATCCTACTAAGTGATGGACCGGCACCGATCCATGTCTATGGATCAATAACTTTCCATACCACTCCATCCAAAACACCTCAAACTCCCTCTACTTCTAAACATTGGTGATTGTAGCCTACTCCAATCTTCTTTGGATCGATCGCATGTTGTTTGCCTCCAAAGTTCTCGAGTGGTTAAAGCTAGGGACTCCATTCCACTACCGATGCAACTTCCCAACACAGATCATATGGAGTAATACAAGTTGTTGAGTTTTTAAACTATTACAGAGCATAAATAAAAAAACGTGGAGTTCTTTGACATTCTACCCTTTTAGATTTCACAGCGGAATGAATTAAAATATAAGTATACAAAATGGACATCTTAATAAAACAGTTGCCAAAATACTTGTTTTACATATATATTATCCTCAAAGTACAATATAAACTCTACTAATATTTAATACAACAGATGACTATAATAGAAACAACAGATAATATGAGAACTCCATTGTGAGCTCCTTTCTTCCCCATTCTATGTCAAGTCATTGCTAACTTGTCATCCTATGGTGAGGGAAAATGAAAAGAAGCGGGTGTGTCGGACATAAACTCCGGTGAATAAGAACAAGACTAATAAGCTAATTAAGTTCAATTAAATCGAAATCCACTCTAAGTGATATAAAGTGCATATACAGTTTCCATGCAATCCTAAGGTCATATAAGTAAGGATACTTATCTAATACACTGGGCTAATCTACAAATCGAACCTCATGCAAATAATCGGCCAAATTGGGATTTACTCCCCTTTCTACTCAGACTATGCATGGAGAGGGAGAACAAGAAATACACACTCGCATAATGACTCATCACATGCACCTATGCTCAACTCTTGGTCATAGTGGCAAAATGCCTCTTATTGACTAATTCGATGTTTACTACATGTGAGTCACCGCCAGTCCCAGTCCCCCACCTAGCATTGTCATGTTTCCCATGGCCACTTGTTGTCCAGCTCCAGCATCCACCAATACCATGTTTGCGCAAGTAGAAAGTTTAGTATCTGAATCGCCTGTTAGGAACGGGACGAAGTGTTGCCGCTAGTGCTATGCTCATCCGTACGTAGCACTCCCTAGAACTAACAAAAATAAATCTCCCTCATCTACTAAGTGCAGTCTTGACTTCCGCCTAACGGACCGCCTAACTGGCTTCATTTACGGAGCTTCTGGATCTTATTCTCTAAGCTAAATTCACCCTACTACTCTAGTAGGGAACTGACTTCCCTATTCTCTCATGCATACACGATACAACATAACCCAGCACGGTTCATTTTCAGGTTCATTAACTATTAACTTTTCATTCATTTTATAGGGCCTAAGCCCAAAGTTCAAATCATCAATTTTAATACTGGATGGTCGACACGAGACCTCCACAGGTCGACCACCTATGGTTAATCGTGGCTATTCTAGGTCAATTATCCTAGTATAAATTTTTAGGGTTTGGTCTTCTTTTGGTTTGTGATTAATCATTAATTAGTTTTATTAATTTACATCAATTAATCTAACTAGTTAACCCTGATTTAAATTTTAATAAATTTTCCAATTTTTAATCAATTTCAAGGTTTGTGAATAAGGGTTACAATTTACCAATAAAAGTTTCCAATTTTCTCGGATTCCATAATCCAATTTCAACTCAAATTACATGGTTTAGGGTATAACCAACTCAATTTTAAATTTACATGTTAATTAGGATATGAATATATAAAAATTTAATTTAGCAAGTTTCAATCCAGGTTTTGCAGATTAGAAATAACACATATTGGTTTAACAGATACAAGGTTCAAGTATAGACTGTAAGGTTTATAGTTTATCAATTCAATTTCAAACCAACAGGTTAATTAGGACTTTTAAACAATCTAGGCAATTAAAATAGATTTAAAATTCTTTTAATTAACCGAATCATTAGATCTGTGTCAACTCACGTGTAGCCTAAGCTCATTCCCTCCAATTTGATTAAGAAATGTTCTTTTATTATGTTGACGATCTGCCTTTCTTACACTTAAAGATGACACTTACTACATCCTCGGCATTCCTGTGCCGGTCATTCAAGTGTCCAAAAGACAGGTCGTGAGCTATAGAAATAACAGTTAAGAGAAATAAAACATAGATTTCATTACAACATGAAAGTCATACACAACACCATTGGATAGTACATGAAGTTACTCCAAAATATTACATCAAGTTATAACAAGTACTAATCTAAATCCAAGTCCAAGGATAGCTAAATCAGATTGCCCATTAATACTACATAATATACATAACCCAGTGAAAATACAAATATAACTACTAAATGTTGGGTAGATTTCTACTCCATCCTGCTGCAAAATGTTTCTCTAAACCTGACTACTCAGTTACTCAAAAAATTTGAGTACTCGAGAGTTTAAGGAAAAGAAAAATAAACTCCGAGTCAGACATGGGTCTGGTGTGAGTAAAGCATAAAGTTAAATTTTATAAAAACCTTTAAAAAAAGTATCTCGTAAGACCACACTGCACTAAAACATTTTATATTAAAATCATCTAATGTTATCATAATGTCTAGATTTAAAGTAAAATATAGAATCTTAGCCCAAATTGTTATATTAATTAAATTCCAACATACTAGGCTCTACAACCCAAAAACTAAAGGCTCATAGTGAATAATGGATTCCAACTATGAAAGGGTAAGGTTCTACCCGTCAAATCCGTAAACCTATAGATAAAATGTATGGGAGGCTACAACACATTGCATCTATACTACTCAAGACCAGCATGACCCCCTTCTCGGGTAGCGCTTAGTACGATCACCTCTTGGTTGTGATCAACAATCATACAATGGGATCTCGAAGCATACATGGATATCGCTCTAGATTTGAGATGATCATACCTTACTTAAGTTAAAGCATTTGTTGACCAATGCACCAGTATTAGTAGTTCCAAATGAAAATTAAGGGTTGGTGGTGTATACTGATGCATGTGAGACTGGATTAGGAGTTGTGTTGATGCACTAGGGTAAAGTAATTGCCTATGCTTCATGATTGCCTAAGCTTCACGGCAGCTTAGACCGCATGAAGTCAGATATCCTGTGTATGATCTGAAGTTGGTTGTGGTAATCTTCGCATTAAAGATTTAGAGGTATTATCTCTTAGGGGAGAGATTTGAGCTATACGTAGATCATAAGTCTTTAAGGTACTTATTCACTCAGAAGGAGCTGAATATGGGACAACGGAGAAGGCTGGAGTTTTTGGTTGTTTATGATTTTGGTATAGAGTATACTACTGGAAAAGGAAATAAAGGAGTGAATGCTCTTAGCAGAAGACCTCAGAATGTGGTGTTAGCTATGTTGGCAGAATGGAAGGATTTAGAAGCTTTGATTATTTGTTGTGTGTAGTTAAGATCGATTGCTATTTCTAGCTAAAGTACCGCCATGTTGTCCTATTTAGAAGTTCGACCAGTACTAATCGAAAGGATTGCTTCTAAGCAGAAAGTGGATCCAGTGTTAGCAGAGAAGATTAGAAGGCTTGAAGTTGGAACTGAGATCGATGATATAAAAGATTTTAGTCTTTACCAAAGGGGATGGTTAAGAAAGAAGGGACGATTATGTGTTCTGAACGTTGAGGACTTAAGGAAAGAAGCTCTTAGAGAATGTCATCGATTCGAGTTTACGATTCATCCTGGAGGGACCAAGATGTATCATGATATGAAGAGGAGCTTCTATTGGGAAGGTATGAAGAGAGATGTTGGCTTGTCGGTTAGGCAGTGTGCAAACGGTCAACAAGTGAAAGCCAAACATCAGTAGCCGAGTGGGTTGCTTTAACTTTAGATATTCCAGTTTGAAAATGGGATTTGATATCCATGGATTTTATAGACGAGTTTCCAAGGTAAAAAAGGGAAAATGGAATTATAGGGGTTATAGTGGATAGGATGACCAAGTGTGCCCATTTCCTTCCAGCTAAGTCAACCAGAACAGCATCTGTTTTAGCTAAGTTGTTCGTGAAGAACATTGTTAGACTTCATGGAGTTCCTAGTAGCATAGTCAGTCACAGAGATGCTTTGTTTACTAACGAATTCTGGAAGAGTCTACAAGATTTGTTAGGCACTAAGCTCAGGATGAGTACTTCGTACCACCCTCAGACGGATAGGCAGATAGAGAGAGTCAACAAGGTACTCGAGGATTTACTAAGAGCTTGTGTATTGGACTTTGTGGATATTGGGATGATCACCTGCAATTGGTTGAGTTTTTTTTTATAATAATAGCTATCAGACTAGTACATGAATGGCGCCTTTTGAAACTTTGTATGGAAGTGCATGCAAATTGCCAATGTGTTGATTGGAGACTGGAGACAGATTAGTCTTAAGTCAAGATTCGGTTAGAGAGGCTTCAAAGAAGATTGAGTTAATCCGAGAAAAGATGAAGGAAGCTCAGTCCAGACAGAAGAGTTACGTATATAAGAGGCGTAAAGACCTAGAATTCTTAGTTGGAGATAAGGTTTTCATTAAGGTATCACCGATAAAGGGTGTGGTACTGTAACAAACGGAAATTTTCGACTTTCGAAAATTCAACATCGATACTCACTTTATCGACTGTCGAGAAATCGAAGGCCAAAAACCGTAATGTTATGGGTTTTAAGAAAAAGAAAAAGAAGAAAAAGGTAGAAGAGAGAAAATAGAGAGAAAAGAAAACAGAAAATAGAACGGAACAGAAATAACAGAACAACATCAGAATCTCACAATTCGCAGCGGAACAACATATAATAATAAATGAATAATCTTTAATCAAAGAACTATATCAGTTATTACATCACATTATGTTACATTACATCAAATCATCAGAGTGTACAACAACAAACAATTTTAAACAGCGGAAAAGAAATACTATATACTAGTAATACGCCATCCAGCTTGCCTCCAGCAACTCCTGAATTCCAGAATATCCTGATAAACCTAACTCTTGACTGCCCGTGTGGAAATTGGTGGCACCCAGAGTTTAGGAAGGAAAACAATAAACTCCGAGTCAGTCATGTGACTGGTGCGAGAACTAAAACAGTTTATTTTTCTTTTTAAAATAAAAATAGAGGAATATTTTAAAAATCAATTCGCAATGCTTTTAAGAATGAGACTACCATAAGGCCTCCCGCACACACACACATGCAAACGCAGAATCGGAGGAGATTTCTCCTTATGATAGTCAAAGATGCTTGATACGCATTAAAAAGAACATTTGATATTATTACTAGTGCATAGTGTAGAGAAAATTCATTTCGAAAATAAAGATATAAATCTTAGCCAGCATAGACATTTCGCACTTATGCCTACTATAGCTACCATGTTCAATAACGGGTTACCGCCATATTCCATGACAGGTTATACAACTAAAACCGTACAAGTCTCGTATTTGAAGAATGGATTTTCCAACAAATGGTCAGGCCAAGGAACTTCCCATTGCCACATGGAAACGCCTCTGGAAGGACGCCCCGAGAACCACCGTTCTCCGCTAAACAAAGCCGGGAATCCCTTTTCCCAAGGAATATTACAAACCCTCAGATATGCCACTCCCGGTCCTTTGGAACCTTTAACCGAGCGCTCGTCACCATCATCACACAATCATAAAGTGTTTTCAACATGAGTAAGTATCTGGGCTCCATACCATGATACTACCTTTTTCCAGAAGGAATGGCTATACCCTAGGGAAGCGATCCCTGAAAACCTTGCCGCACAATTCCTGTTTCGACCATTACCGGTTTGTGAGGCTCGACGAAGTCACGTCCACAAAAACACACTTTATACAAAAGCCGTGCTTTGGGTCAACAAATGATCATAGAAATGATCACCAAGATAGACGATCAAACAAATGATCCTATCACAAATAATCAACACAATGATCATTTACAGCTACACTCAGCATGTCACATTACCAAATTGGGAATATATCGCTGATAACTTCAACTATATAACCTCTGAGCTCGTACGTCTCAGAGAAGGGTGTTAAGCTAAGAGAATAAATTCTCTGCCACCAACAGAAATATATTTGAAAGAAATCGGCTTTACATCTCAATTTGTAATGTCAGACACACAATCCATACAAGTCTGTTCCGGGCTCGAACAGAACCGAAGGCACTTACAAAGAAGTCCTTGCAATCCGAATAATCTCTAATCACGTTCGGATTTCCCATCACATATGGAGATCTCAATACCGGGGATCAGCCAGTGCAGAGACAATCAACAAGAAACCCTTTCGCTTTCGAAAATATCCGGTCTTCAACACCGATCTTCTAATGCAATTCATAACGACGTATCACGTATTCGGAATGGGTTATACGACCCCAAGGTCCTTTCCCGGTTAACCCGAATAGTGAGCGCTTATTTTAAAAAAATAAGTGTGGCATTCAATTTCAAACAAATCACAACAAATACCTATTTAAAGGTAAATATTGATAGTCGGTTATTGAACTATCAATAGATATGACAACATCACCAGATTCCAAATAATTTTCCAAATTATTTATTTCCCAAAAATATCTTTACAAGATATATATTCTCCATTCTTCAAAAAAATAAATCAATATTTATTTTTAAACTCATTTTCCAAATTTCATTTATAAATTCCATATTGAATTTCCATTCCAAAATATTTATGAATATACGATTTCCATTCAATTTCTAATATTCATTTTCAATTTATCTTCAAAAAGATAAATTCCAAATATTCACTTAATATTGGAAAAGCATTTCTATACTTATTAAAAATAAGTAATTCACAGATCTTTTATTTTCTATACTTAGAAAATATTTAATATACCCTAATCGAAATTAAGTATATATTTCATTCTTTAAGGAAATCATTCACTTAAACATATTTATTTGGGCCAAAACGAATGTTGCGTAAAACATCGTTACGACAACCCAAAATCACTAGTATAGGGATTCGAATTTAAAATAGATATATAAATCCCAATACTCTACAAAACATTTCCTTTCGGAAATCATCTATTATAACAACAGTGTTATAATCTACCATTTCCTTCTATTTCTCGAAAACGTCTATTTCAACAATGAATGTTGAAATCTATGGTTTCGAATCTCAATACATTTTAAAACATCTTTAGATCGTTTTAATTCTATTTAAAACATCACATCCAAAATAATTTCTTTAACAAAATATTTACTATTCAAAAACGTGAATATACTTGTTAATAAATTTCATCACTTCTATTCAGTTTATTTTAAAGAATTATTCACTGTCTAAAACATGAATATAATTCCATAAATAAATTACAACAATTCCTTATCAAAATAAGTCGTTGCGGATTTATAAAACAATGTTTATAAATTCTATTTCTATTTATTTTATAACAACTTCCTTTTATAAATTTCCTTTATAAATCTATTCAATTTCATATCTCAATGATATACTAAAATTTCATATTATAAGTTAAATACTTATAATTTATTTGTTTATAAAATTGTTCCTTTAAACTTCATAATTATAAATCTTATAACTTATAAGATTCAATTATTTATCCAAATTCCATTCCTTTAATAACTTTATGAATTTTATTTTGTTTTCCTTTACAAATTTTATAAACCTACTATTTATAAAATTCTATTTATAACTTCATCGTTATAATCCCATAAATTTCATTCATTTGTGAAATTCATTCACAATTCATTCTAACTCTTATAAAAGCTCGTTTTATAATTCCAATATTCTTAATTTATAAATATCAATTTATAAACCGTTTTAATATAAATCAATTTATATTACTATTTTAAACCGTCTTTCAACTCCTTATAATTTCATCATTTTGATTTATAAAAAAAAAATCAAATTTCATAAATTCTATAGACTTCATTCCTTTATGAAATCCATTTACAAATCATTCTATCACTTATAAAAGCTCGTTTTATAATTCAAGATATTCTAAATTTATAAATATCAATTTATAAATCTTTTAATATAAATCAATTTATATTATTACTTTAAACATCTTTAAACTCTTTTATGATTTCATCATTCTGATTTATAAAATAAAAATTTTGTAAGTCCTATTTTTAAACTTCTTATAATAAATTCAGAAATCCCAGTTCAAACTATTTTATAAAATCATTAATCTCATATTTTTCAAAAATCAACTTTTAACTGAATTTCTCAAAAATCATAATTTTTATAATATTAAAATTATAACGTTTATTTATTTAAGATGAATAAATTCCAAAAATATTTTATAAACGTATATTTCCAAAAATCACTTTAGAAATCAAAATCGTTGTTTTTAAACTTCAAAAATTGGATCCGATGATGCAACACATCAATAGTCAATCACGACTTTCAACATCATATATCGATATGATAAACAGTCAAACATCACAATATCTAACATCTATAAATATTTGTAAGGAATCCAGTTGGATCCCTCCAACCTGTTTCCCTGCATCCACAGACATTAGCACAATACCATTCCGTTTCAAGACGGAATATCGCGGTATATGGGATTTTATAAATATATATCCGCTTACTAACGGCGCATAGGGTCTCATCCGCTATACAAATGCGGGAAATCAATCAGCTGCAATATATACATATGCCAATATATATATATTGCTATATATAATATAATACCAATTCCACTTCGAGGTGGAATATCGCGGTATATGTGTGTAATAAATAACCTCCGCTTACTAATGGCGTATAGGGTCTATTCACATCCAATAACTATATATAACAATCATCATTCAAGCATTCAATCAACACAGTCAATCAATTTTAAATCTAACTATTTAAAATTTAAATAACAACAAAATTCCTTTTGAGTGAGAAGTTCTCACCTTTATTCCCGTTTGCCATCCACTTCCAATTCAACTTGTTTTCTTCATTTATACCTTGTATAAATATTTATACAATTCATTAATATTCGAACAGATCGAATAATAAATTTTCATTTTATAATTTTAATTCATCGGTTTTGTTCTAAACCAATTCCTTTAAATAATTTTATTCAACTAATTATTTCATCTCAAGTTAATGATTTTTATTTTAAGCTAAAAATTAAAGATTCAAACTGATTTTCTTTTTTTTTTTTAAATAATTCTAACATTTTGCTTATATAAATTCCTTCAATCTTTTAAAATTCCTTTGTTTAATAAATTATTTTAACTAAAAATTTAATTTAATTTAATTAACCAAACTCACTTTCAATAAAATTATCTAATCGAAGAATTAAATCTTAAACTAGAATTCCTTTAATTTATTTAACCAATAAATTAAATTCCTATTAGGTAAATTAAATTAGCCAATGATTTTATTAATATTCGAATTAAATCGAACTATTCAATTTTCGTTCTTGATTGTTTAATTAATCAATTGTTTTATTTAAACCAGTTTCTTCTTTAAATAAATTTATTAAAACTAATTTTCCTTTAATAGATTATATTTTATTTTCCTTCATTCCAATTGAACTAAATTTTCTTTTTATTAATTAAATCAACTAAATTTTTTTTTCTTTTCAACTGCATATGGGATATTCAATTTACTGTTTTAAATTTAAATACTTATTTATTTTTAAAATTCAAGAGTTTAAATTGTTTGAACTTTCTGTATATATATTGAACTGCATTTTTAATTCTTCAAACTTTTAAAATCCTATTTCTAATCTATATTCATTTTACTTAAATTAATTTAAATTTGAAATCATTAAAAATTTAAAAACTCGAAAACTAAGTTACTGCAATTTAGAATAACATTTTATCTCAACTAATATTTTAATTATCACTTCACATAACACAATATAAATAAAAATAAAAATCTTATACCTTAACTGCCGAGCATCAATTTGATTTCGAGCCACCGTGCGTCGCAGTCGCCATCGCGAATGCCATCGCACCTTAGCCTCGAGCGCGCGCTCGAGAAGAACGACAGCCCACGCCCCATCTCGCGCCGCCACCATCATCGCGTGCGCGCGAACGTGCGCGACCTCCACTGTTGACCGCGACATCGTCGCTTGCCTTCGATCGCCGCGCGCCGCCGAGCCCTAGCGCCGCCGTTGCCACCCAACCTCGCGTCCCCTTGAATCGCGACTACTCGAGAACCCCCATCGGTACGCGACCCAATCGAGTCGCCCACTCCACCTCCACGTCGCTCCATCGCGCCGCCCCAGTTCCCTTCAAGCGAGTGCGCCTCGCGATTTTGATTTAGGCTACGGCCATTTTTTTTTATTTCTTCAGTTTGATTAGGTAGGGTTTTCGAATGAATTGGTAAAGGGAGCTTCGTGTTTTTAAGCAGAAGGGGTCGTGATTTTAGCGTGATGAAAGGCAGGGTTTTAGGCGTAAATTAAGGCGTGTTTACAGCCGATCAAAGTAGGGTAATGTATACCTTATTTTTATATTTATTTTATTTATCTTTTCTTATTTATTTTTTTCATTTTAAATTCAATTGTTTTGTTTAATTTTTTTTTTCTTAAATAAACTTATAAACGTTTTGCAATTCAATTATCAAGCACAAATTTATATTAACGTGTTTCTCAATTTATTTTATATTGATTAAAATTTTATTCCTTTATTTAAGTTAAAGAAAAATGTTATTAAACTAACCACAAATTTATTAATCTTTATAAATAATAATTCTTGTATCTAAATTTATTTTTCTTCTAAGTCATTAGTTTGAATTTTAGATACAACTTCAATATTCAATTTCAAACTTCAAAGTTAAATTCAAATTTCTATTCAACTTTAAATAGATTAAATTCAAAAATTTAATCGCCAATTTATTCTGATAATATGAAATTTAAGTCAAATTATCATTTAAATATTTAAAATAAATTAAATATTCACAATTTAAATTGTTCAAAATTCAGGATCGTTACAATCTTTCCCCCTTAAAAGAATTTCGTCCCGAAATTACAAGTTAAGAAGAATGTCCTTATCCCATCTATTATTTTTCACAATCCAAATAGTTTTATCAACTTTCTAACCTAAATCTTTTTACTAGAGTTTCATTATCATTTCAACTAGCTTTCTAACTTCAATTATAGGTTTCAAACAACATTGTTCTCATAACAATTCAAGTTTAAATTCAAATTCAAATTTCAAACTTACAAATTTTTCTCAAAATTTTTCTAACACCCTAAATTTTCGAAAAATTTCGCCAGTGTTTCCTTTGCGCGGCTCGATCGGTACGACTACAAAATGGCACCACGGCCCCTCAGAATCAAAAAGAAAAGAGAAAAGCCAAGTGGCTAGAGAAGAAGGTCATCAAATCTCATACTGAAATTGAAATACGTACCTTTTTGTCGAGCAATTCAATTTTTTTATCTTTGAAATCAAAATCTCAATTCCTTTATACACCTGTATAACCTGCTAATAGTAGCATCCAAATCCAACATTCAAACCATTTTGTCAATTTATTACAAAATTTCCAACATATGTTCTTATACACTTTTACTTCACTATTGAAGTTACATATTCAACTTCATTAAATTTCACAATTTCAATTTCATTCGAATTCAATTCTCAATTAAATTTCATTTGAATTCAATTTTCAATTCTAAATATTGAATTCTAACGATTAACTTTCATTTAGTAATTCATATTACTACTTTAAATTAGTTTCATTCACTAATTCATTTCATTTTCAATTTCTATATTCAATTCATCTCGAATTTACTTAATTGCTCAATTCAATTTTATTGCTTACGATCAATTCACATACCATCTTTATTAAATCTTTATTCACATTCCATATTCATATTCATTTCATTTGAAATTATTTCACAAATAAATAAATTATCAAGTTAATTTACTTGAATTCAATCCATTTTATTTTATTTAATTCCATATACCAATAATTCAATATTATCACTTCCTAACAATCATGCAACCATATACTATAATAATTCATAGAAAATCATTTCTTTTCTATACAAAATAGTTTTGGGCAAAATTACTTTATTTACCCGATTCAAAAACAATTTTATATTCACTAACAAATACGCGTTCATATCTATTATTACACTCAAACTCATTCTAGAGTACTGCTGACTCTATCTCTAACGAGTAACACCCAACAGAACCATGGTTGTCGCTTAACCATAAGCTCCGATACCAAATGTAACAAACGAAAATTTTCGACTTTCGAAAATTCAACATCGATACTCACTTTATCGACTGTCGAGAAATCGAAGGCCAAAAACCGTAATGTTATGGGTTTTAAGAAAAAGAAAAAGAAGAAAAAGGTAGAAGAGAGAAAATAGAGAGAAAAGAAAACAGAAAATAGAACGGAACAGAAATAACAGAACAACATCAGAATCTCACAATTCGCAGCGGAACAACATATAATAATAAATGAATAATCTTTAATCAAAGAACTATATCAGTTATTACATCACATTATGTTACATTACATCAAATCATCAGAGTGTACAACAACAAACAATTTTAAACAGCGGAAAAGAAATACTATATACTAGTAATACGCCATCCAGCTTGCCTCCAGCAACTCCTGAATTCCAGAATATCCTGATAAACCTAACTCTTGACTGCCCGTGTGGAAATTGGTGGCACCCAGAGTTTAGGAAGGAAAACAATAAACTCCGAGTCAGTCATGTGACTGGTGCGAGAACTAAAACAGTTTATTTTTCTTTTTAAAATAAAAATAGAGGAATATTTTAAAAATCAATTCGCGATGCTTTTAAGAATGAGACTACCATAAGGCCTCCCGCACACACACACATGCAAACGCAGAATCGGAGGAGATTTCTCCTTATGATAGTCAAAGATGCTTGATACGCATTAAAAAGAACATTTGATATTATTACTAGTGCATAGTGTAGAGAAAATTCATTTCGAAAATAAAGATATAAATCTTAGCCAGCATAGACATTTCGCACTTATGCCTACTATAGCTACCATGTTCAATAACGGGTTACCGCCATATTCCATGACAGGTTATACAACTAAAACCGTACAAGTCTCGTATTTGAAGAATGGATTTTCCAACAAATGGTCAGGCCAAGGAACTTCCCATTGCCACATGGAAACGCCTCTGGAAGGACGCCCCGAGAACCACCGTTCTCCGCTAAACAAAGCCGGGAATCCCTTTTCCCAAGGAATATTACAAACCCTCAGATATGCCACTCCCGGTCCTTTGGAACCTTTAACCGAGCGCTCGTCACCATCATCACACAATCATAAAGTGTTTTCAACATGAGTAAGTATCTGGGCTCCATACCATGATACTACCCTTTTCCAGAAGGAATGGCTATACCCTAGGGAAGCGATCCCTGAAAACCTTGCCGCACAATTCCTGTTTCGACCATTACCGGTTTGTGAGGCTCGACGAAGTCACGTCCACAAAAACACACTTTATACAAAAGCCGTGCTTTGGGTCAACAAATGATCATAGAAATGATCACTAAGATAGACGATCAAACAAATGATCCTATCACAAATAATCAACACAATGATCATTTACAGCTACACTCAGCATGTCACATTACCAAATTGGGAATATATCGCTGATAACTTCAACTATATAACCTCTGAGCTCGTACGTCTCAGAGAAGGGTGTTAAGCTAAGAGAATAAATTCTCCGCCACCAACAGAAATATATTTGAAAGAAATCGGCTTTACATCTCAATTTGTAATGTCAGACACACAATCCATACAAGTCTGTTCCGGGCTCGAACAGAACCGAAGGCACTTACAAAGAAGTCCTTGCAATCCGAATAATCTCTAATCATGTTCGGATTTCCCATCACATATGGAGATCTCAATACCGGGGATCAGCCAGTGCAGAGACAATCAACAAGAAACCCTTTCGCTTTCGAAAATATCCGGTCTTCAACACCGATCTTCTAATGCAATTCATAACGACGTATCACGTATTCGGAATGGGTTATACGACCCCAAGGTCCTTTCCCGGTTAACCCGAATAGTGAGCGCTTATTTTAAAAAAATAAGTGTGGCATTCAATTTCAAACAAATCACAACAAATACCTATTTAAAGGTAAATATTGATAGTCGGTTATTGAACTATCAATAGATATGACAACATCACCAGATTCCAAATAATTTTCCAAATTATTTATTTCCCAAAAATATCTTTACAAGATATATATTCTCCATTCTTCAAAAAAATAAATCAATATTTATTTTTAAACTCATTTTCCAAATTTCATTTATAAATTCCATATTGAATTTCCATTCCAAAATATTTATGAATATACGATTTCCATTCAATTTCTAATATTCATTTTCAATTTATCTTCAAAAAGATAAATTCCAAATATTCACTTAATATTGGAAAAGCATTTCTATACTTATTAAAAATAAGTAATTCACAGATCTTTTATTTTCTATACTTAGAAAATATTTAATATACCCTAATCGAAATTAAGTATATATTTCATTCTTTAAGGAAATCATTCACTTAAACATATTTATTTGGGCCAAAACGAATGTTGCGTAAAACATCGTTACGACAACCCAAAATCACTAGTATAGGGATTCGAATTTAAAATAGATATATAAATCCCAATACTCTACAAAACATTTCCTTTCGGAAATCATCTATTATAACAACAGTGTTATAATCTACCATTTCCTTCTATTTCTCGAAAACGTCTATTTCAACAATGAATGTTGAAATCTATGGTTTCGAATCTCAATACATTTTAAAACATCTTTAGACCGTTTTAATTCTATTTAAAACATCACATCCAAAATAATTTCTTTAACAAAATATTTACTATTCAAAAACGTGAATATACTTGTTAATAAATTTCATCACTTCTATTCAGTTTATTTTAAAGAATTATTCACTGTCTAAAACATGAATATAATTCCATAAATAAATTACACAATTCCTTATCAAAATAAGTCGTTGCGGATTTATAAAACAATGTTTATAAATTCTATTTCTATTTATTTTATAACAACTTCCTTTTATAAATTTCCTTTATAAATCTATTCAATTTCATATCTCAATGATATACTAAAATTTCATATTATAAGTTAAATACTTATAATTTATTTGTTTATAAAATTGTTCCTTTAAACTTCATAATTATAAATCTTATAACTTATAAGATTCAATTATTTATCCAAATTCCATTCCTTTAATAACTTTATGAATTTTATTTTGTTTTCCTTTACAAATTTTATAAACCTACTATTTATAAAATTCTATTTATAACTTCATCGTTATAATCCCATAAATTTCATTCATTTGTGAAATTCATTCACAATTCATTCTAACTCTTATAAAAGCTCGTTTTATAATTCCAATATTCTTAATTTATAAATATCAATTTATAAACCGTTTTAGTATAAATCAATTTATATTACTATTTTAAACCGTCTTTCAACTCCTTATAATTTCATCATTTTGATTTATAAAAAAAAAATCAAATTTCATAAATTCTATAGACTTCATTCCTTTATGAAATCCATTTACAAATCATTCTATCACTTATAAAAGCTCGTTTTATAATTCAAGATATTCTAAATTTATAAATATCAATTTATAAATCTTTTAATATAAATCAATTTATATTATTACTTTAAACATCTTTAAACTCTTTTATGATTTCATCATTCTGATTTATAAAATAAAAATTTTATAAGTCCTATTTTTAAACTTCTTATAATAAATTCAGAAATCCCAGTTCAAACTATTTTATAAAATCATTAATCTCATATTTTTCAAAAATCAACTTTTAACTGAATTTCTCAAAAATCATAATTTTTATAATATTAAAATTATAACGTTTATTTATTTAAGATGAATAAATTCCAAAAATATTTTATAAACGTATATTTCCAAAAATCACTTTAGAAATCAAAATCGTTGTTTTTAAACTTCAAAAATTGGATCCGATGATGCAACACATCAATAGTCAATCACGACTTTCAACATCATATATCGATATGATAAACAGTCAAACATCACAATATCTAACATCTATAAGTATTTGTGAGGAATCCAGTTGGATCTCTCCAACCTGTTTCCCTGCATCCATAGACATTAGCACAATACCATTCCGTTTCAAGACGGAATATCGCGGTATATGGGATTTTATAAATATATATCCGCTTACTAACGGCGCATAGGGTCTCATCCGCTATACAAATGCGAGAAATCAATCAACTGCAATATATACATATGCCAATATATATATATTGCTATATATAATATAATACCAATTCCACTTCGAGGTGGAATATCGCGGTACATGTGTGTAATAAATAACCTCCGCTTACTAACGGCGTATAGGGTCTATTCACATCCAATAACTATATATAACAATCATCATTCAAGCATTCAATCAACACAGTCAATCAATTTTAAATCTAACTATTTAAAATTTAAATAACAACAAAATTCCTTTTGAGTGAGAAGTTCTCACCTTTATTCCCGTTTGCCATCCACTTCCAATTCAACTTGTTTTCTTCATTTATACCTTGTATAAATATTTATACAATTCATTAATATTCGAACAGATCGAATAATAAATTTTCATTTTATAATTTTAATTCATCGGTTTTGTTCTAAACCAATTCCTTTAAATAATTTTATTCAACTAATTATTTCATCTCAAGTTAATGATTTTTATTTTAAGCTAAAAATTAAAGATTCAAACTGATTTTCTTTTTTTTTAAAAATAATTCTAACATTTTGCTTATATAAATTCCTTCAATCTTTTAAAATTCCTTTGTTTAATAAATTATTTTAACTAAAAATTTAATTTAATTTAATTAACCAAACTCACTTTCAATAAAATTATCTAATCGAAGAATTAAATCTTAAACTAGAATTCTTTTAATTTATTTAACCAATAAATTAAATTCCTATTAGGTAAATTAAATTAGCCAATGGTTTTATTAATATTCGAATTAAATCGAACTATTCAATTTTCGTTCTTGATTTTTTAATTAATCAATTGTTTTATTTAAACCAGTTTCTTCTTTAAATAAATTTATTAAAACTAATTTTCCTTTAATAGACTATATTTTATTTTCCTTCATTCCAATTGAACTAAATTTTCTTTTTATTAATTAAATCAACTAAATTTTTTTTTCTTTTCAACTGCATATGGGATATTCAATTTACTGTTTTAAATTTAAATACTTATTTATTTTTAAAATTCAAGAGTTTAAATTGTTTGAACTTTCTGTATATATATTGAACTGCATTTTTAGTTCTTCAAACTTTTAAAATCCTATTTCTAATCTATATTCATTTTACTTAAATTAATTTAAATTTGAAATCATTAAAAATTTAAAAACTCGAAAACTAAGTTACTGCAATTTAGAATAACATTTTATCTCAACTAATATTTTAATTATCACTTCACATAACACAATATAAATAAAAATAAAAATCTTATACCTTAACTGCCGAGCATCAATTTGATTTCGAGCCACCGTGCGTCGCAGTCGCCATCGCGAATGCCATCGCGCCTTAGCCTCGAGCGCGCGCTCGAGAAGAACGACAGCCCACGCCCCATCTCGCGCCGCCACCATCATCGCGTGCGCGCGAACGTGCGCGACCTCCACTGTTGACCGCGACATCGTCGCTTGCCTTCGATCGCCGCGCGCCGCCGAGCCCTAGCGCCGCCGTTGCCACCCAATCTCGCGTCCCCTTGAATCGCGACTACTCGAGAACCCCCATCGGTACGCGACCTAATCGAGTCGCCCACTCCACCTCCACGTCGCTCCATCGCGCCGCCCCAGTTCCCTTCAAGCGAGTGCGCCTCGCGATTTTGATTTAGGCTACGGCCATTTTTTTTTTATTTCTTCAGTTTGATTAGGTAGGGTTTTCGAATGAATTGGTAAAGGGAGCTTCGTGTTTTTAAGCAGAAGGGGTCGTGATTTTAGCGTGATGAAAGGCAGGGTTTTAGGCGTAAATTAAGGCGTGTTTACAGCCGATCAAAGTAAGGTAATGTATACCTTATTTTTATATTTATTTTATTTATCTTTTCTTATTTATTTTTTTCATTTTAAATTCAATTGTTTTGTTTAAATTTTTTTTTCTTAAATAAACTTATAAACGTTTTGCAATTCAATTATCAAGCACAAATTTATATTAACGTGTTTCTCAATTTATTTTATATTGATTAAAATTTTATTCCTTTATTTAAGTTAAAGAAAAATGTTATTAAACTAACCACAAATTTATTAATCTTTATAAATAATAATTCTTGTATCTAAATTTATTTTTCTTCTAAGTCATTAGTTTGAATTTTAGATACAACTTCAATATTCAATTTCAAACTTCAAAGTTAAATTCAAATTTCTATTCAACTTTAAATAGATTAAATTCAAAAATTTAATCGCCAATTTATTCTGATAATATGAAATTTAAGTCAAATTATCATTTAAATATTTAAAATAAATTAAATATTCACAATTTAAATTGTTCAAAATTCAGGATCGTTACAGGTACGGTTTGGAAAGTCAGTGAAACAGGCACCAAGATATGTTGGTCCATTCCAGATTATAGAAAGGATTGGAAAACTTGCATACAAAGTAGAGTTGCTGAGCAGTATCATAGGTTTCCATAATGTATTTAACTCATCTTTGTACGTATGTGCATGATCCATAGACTATTAACTCCACCAATGTTAGAAGATTTGATAGTAGAGCCTAATTTGACTTTTGTTAGATAACCAGTTCGGGTTGTAGCGAGAGATGAGAGAAGATCAAGGAACAAGACAGTCAATTTGGTGAAAGTTCAATGGAGCAACAACGAAAAGGACTTTACTTGGAAGAAAGAAGACAAGGTTCGAGATACTTATCATGATCTATTCTAAGGGTATGTCTACATTAGATTTATATAGATAATTTCTAGTCTGGTAGACTAGTATGGTGTTTAGGAGTCATTATAGATGATTGCTATGTTTTGTATTTAGTCCTTACTGAATTTCGAGAATGAATTTCTTTAAGGAGGGGAGCCCGTAACACCCTTAATTTTTAATAACATTATTCAAAAGATTTAATTAGATAAATTAAATAAAATAATGTACATAATTAGAGTGATAAGGGGATTAGAATATAAAAATAAATTAAGGCCGTGCTTAATAAATTAAATAGGCTTAAGAATGGTTTCTAAATTAATTAATTTACATAAGGGTATATTGGAAAATAGCCGCACAATAACCTTTACCCTTAAATATATTCTCATTCCTTACACCATTCGCGTTTCATTTCCTATTCCCATCATTTTTCAAAACTAAATACAAATGTAAATCAAGAGGAGCCGACCATTGTTAAGGAAAAGGAATTCAAATCAAGCTAAGAATTATAGAAAGGGAATCAATCTTAGTCTCAATCCAATCTTCTTATACCTAATCAAGGTGAATAGTAATTTATACCATCTCTATTTTGCTTTATGAACATATGTTTTCGGATTTAAGAATAAATTCGTTTCTATGATGTTTTGGATGATGATATGCTTGGATTATAATTTGTTTGATTTAAACAAGATTGTTTAAATGGGGATTTATGCAGTTATAGGGAAAAAACCAATTAAAAATGATATTTGAATGCCACGGAAAAATTATATATTATGTAAAACATGATTTTGGACTTAGGTTTTAATTTAGATAATTTTCCACTCTATGGAAAGATTGTTATGAATTTTAAAAGGAAAATATGATTAGTTGGGTTTAGAAATTATATTAAGAATTTGGGTCTAAAATTTGGATATGGTGGATAATATGTTAAAACTGAATTTTTATGATTTTTAGGGATTTTTCCTAAGAGGTTTACTTCGGAAAATAAATTATTTGATAAGAAGAATTTATTTGCATTATTAGTTTTGCTTATGGAAGGGCTTAATTGTTAAAGCAAGCTTGGTTTAGATCTGGAATTATGCGGAAGTTATTTTGGTAAAGAATTTGAAAAGTTGAGGTAGCCAATCACATGTTTACACTGGGCAGGTTAGTTAAATAAAGTTTTCTTTAATTGGCATTAATCGGCTTTTACTCAGAAAAGCAGGTTTCGCCTCTAATAGAAGTACCTTTCGACTGATAGCTTTCTCTTTCAATCAAGCCGAAACCCCACTAAGCCGAAACCAATACACAAGGGATCGATGAAATTTCTGTGTGGTGGATTGGAAAAAAGGTAGAAGGCATGTTGTCGAAGCCAATGCTTTCGATAGGGGATGAAATCTTTGGTTTGTTTTCCAAAGAATAGTGCCTGCCATGTTTAATTAAAACTTTCGAAGGAGTCAAAACATATGCTTTTGAAAGGGTTTTCTAATAGCTTTCGAAGGGGTTGCCATTTTATGTTTTAAAGTATAGGCTTTCGAATGGGTTCCTTTATTTATAAAATGATGCTTTCAAAAGTAGTGGTTCCGACTAAATCGAAACCCAGCCATTGTTCTTTTGCCTTTCGAGTGTATTGAAGTGATCAATGCTTTCGAATGGTTGTCTTTATTTTAAAATTATACCTAGTCACTTCCTAAATGCTTTCGAAAGGGATCAAAGGTTTCGAAGGCAATGGTTTCGAAAAGGGTTTCGAAGCTAACCTTCAAATGTTTTATTTATATAGCTTTCGAAAGGATGGTTCCATCATCAAGTATTCCCTAACACTTTTATATGATAAAGAATGATCACGAAAGAGATACTTTCGTTTATATTCACTTTGACCCAAATGATATTGTTAAATATAAACCCAATGGTTTTGAAAGACAGAATTTCAATGATTTCGGAAGGAATACTTCCAAAGGTTTCGAAAGGGGTACTGTTTGTACCAAAATTGGGCATAACACTTTTCGGAAGTATTTGAAGAGATAAAAATGAAGAATAGAAATGTAAAAAGAGGATTATCTAACAAACACTTCAAAAACAAATACGAAAGCACGCAGAAACACAACAATTTAGAGTGGTTCGGCGTATGGCCTACGTCCACTGTGAAGTTGATGACTTTATTGATATTCACTTGTTGATTACATTTGGTTACAACGGATTATAGTGTTGAAATTCGAGTACAACAGCAGCTATGGAGTACAAAAATGGTTCCGGCAGAGTCTGGACGTCAAAGAGCCAAAAGATCCTTTTTTGGTAGGCTCTACGGTGCTATTTATAGGCGTAGGATGCAAATATTTCGCTCGGATCTTGGGAGACTTCTTTTGGAACTTGGGTGGGCCCACATGATCGATCCTAGGATATTTTGACTCGATCAGTAATCGATACGAACGAATTTTGTATCGATCAAATTTGATCCAATCGAGTCAAAATTTGGCAGGAACATTCTTTAGGTTGTACGTAAGCTCCTGTGAAAATTTCGTAGCATTTGAACTTGTGAATTACAAGTTATGATCGATGCAAGATTGCATTTTCTTTAGGCTGGCCAGTTCGTATCGATTCGTCCATATTGATCACTTCGAATCGATACTGAGCATGTGCTCGCGAGTTGATGTAGCGCTCACTCTTCGGATTGATCCACTTTTTATGCAAGTTGACCGAGTCATTCCAAAGTTTTCGCCTTGTACGTATTGATCTCCGTTGTATTGTTCCTGTTAGGAAATCAATTCTATGGTTTCGATGATAACAACTATACAATGGAAATCAAATATGCATATATATCTATATTTACAGGTAGTTGATAAAGTAATATCACCAAAAAGACAAGAACAAGACTCAAAAGAAGTATCAAGAGACTACAAGTCGATAGAATTGGAAGAGGGATGACACAGCCATAGAAAAAGCAATATGCACAAATCCAGACGTCTGGGTGCACTAGCCAAACGTCTGATTGATTCCTCTGGTTCGAAACTCATAAAGATTCAAACGTCTGGTTAATGAACTCAGACGTCTGAAATGTAACCAGATACAAAAAATATATGAAGACCAGACGTCTGAAATATTTTCTAGACGTCTGATTTTGTACTCGGCTACGTAAATTCAAAGAACAACTGTCACATTTGAAAAGACACGTTCGCTCCTCTTCGCTACAACTCTTCATCACCATGGGAAGCGACCTTAGAGCACTTACTAACAGATGCAACTGCACAAAGGATCTCTCTACCACTATAAATAGAATCGGAAATTCAAGAGATGATTATACCTTAATTACTTATACTCTTTACTCTTGTACACTGATTAATACTTGATATCTAGCATTCTAATACATGTATTTTAGTCTTCCATATACTCAAAACTCTACAATCAATAATATCTATGTATATAGATTGGAAGCATTTGTACTCAACAGTCAATATTCGTGTTATAGAACACACACTTGACAAAAACAAGCTTTTGTAACCAAGTCTATTCCTCCGGGGGAAGTGAGGGTGTTTGATAGTTGAATTCCGAAGAGGAGCTTCGGGACTGGACGTAGGACGGGAGGTCCGAACCAGTATAAAATCCTGGTGTGATTATTTCCATTTACTTTGCTATTATCATCTATCAAGTTTATATTAGATAAATTATATAATTAGTCATTTATACTTGCATATTCATACACTACACGATCCACTCATATAGACTTTCAATTGGTATCAGAGCAAGGTTTTGATCAAAGAACGGTAACAGGTTTTTGAATCACTTTAATATGGCAAGTATTTTTCAAGATGGACAATCCACAGCACGACCCCCACTTTTTAACGGATCTAATTATGCATATTGGTCAACACGTATGAGAAATTTTATGAAAGCTATTGGTCTTGAAATTTAGTCAGCCACACAAGATAAATATGAATAACCTACTACTGCTATGAACACATGGACCGATGCACAAAAAACCTTAGCATCAGACAATGCTAAAGCTATGAATGTTTTATTTTGCTCTCTAGACAAAAATGAATTTTCACGTGTCATGTTATGCACTACTGCATTTGATATTTGGCGTACCTTACAAATTACACACGAAGGTACAACAAAGGTCAAACAAACTAAGATTTCAATTTTGCAGAACCAATTTTTTTCATTTAAAATGAAGCAAAATGAAACTATTCTTGACATGTATTCTAGATTTCAAACTATCCAACATGATCTTATGGCATTAGGAGTTAAATTTACTGATTTTGATTTAGTTTCTCAAATACTCAACTCTTTAACATCAGATTGGGAAAGGAAGGTATTAGCTATTGAAGAAGCTAATGATCTCTCTATTCTCAAAGTTGAAGAGTTGATAGGAAATTTAATGTCCTATGAAGCTAACTTGCAGGCACGAAAAAAACTAAATTCGGAGAAAAAGAACATAGCATTCCCAGCAACAAAAAGTGATGACTCTGATTTAGATGAAGAAGAAATTGTCTTCATTGCCAAGAATTATAACAGATTCAAGAAATTTAGAAAGATGACCAAATTCCAAAAAGAAAGGAAGTCCAACACAACAAACCTATGTCAAATCAAGTGCTATGAATGTGATCAATATGGACATATGAAGAAGGATTGCCCTAAACTCAATAATGACAAAAAGAAGGACAAAATTGAAAAATTCAAAAAGAAGAAGGCTTTCAAAGTAACTTGGGATGACTCAGACTCTTCATCTTCTGAAAGTAATAGCGATAGTGACGGAGAACGGGCTAATGTGTGTTTTTTGGCACAAACTGAAGAGGTATGTCCTAAACTTAGGTATGACGAACTATTAGAACTTAGCATGGAAATAGATGATAAATTTAGACAAATTAAAAAAGTTGAACAAAGAATATATTTTCAAAATAAATAGATTAGAACATGAGGTAGGAATGTTGAAAGATGAAAAAATTATTTTAGAAGAAGAACTTGAAATATCTCAAGGAAAAATCAAAAATAACCTGATAGAAAGTAAGGATATTACTATAGTTAAGGACAATTTGTCAAAAGAAAATGTTGATTTTAAAAATAGAATTGAATTATTGAAAATATAGAACTAAAAGAAAAATTAGATAAAATTACCAACAATGTGTCAAAATTTAATAAAGGAAAACAAGATTTAGAAAATCTTATCAAAACTTCAAAACCATCAAGCAATAGAAATGGAATAGGATTTAAAAATTCTACTAAACAAAAAGGAAATAATGCTAAAAATATTAGTTACATAAAAACTAGAAGTTTACCTAAGTCTAAATTGAATACCAAAAATATGAAAATTTGGATTCCTAAAACAAATAATAATTTGATTAGACAAAAGCATATTAATAATTACTTAGAGAATGTAGTCTATAATTAAAATTATATTTATAAAGGTACCAAACCATCTTGGGTATGGCTACCTTCCCCTAACAATTAGGACCCTAACAAAATATATGGGTACCAATTAAAACATCTTTTATTTTGCAGGTACCCAAAATAAAAAATAAGGAGAAATGGATACTAGATAGTGGTTGCTCTAACCATATGACCGAAAATTCAAAAATGTTATAAATATAACATACATCGATGGTGGAACGGTAACCTTTGAAGATAATTCAAAAGGATATGTCACAGGCATTGGAGAAGTCATCAATTCTGGCATATCTAACTCTCCTACTATTACAAATGTTTTATTAGTAGAAAATCTAAAACACAACTTACTAAGTATTAGTCAATTATGTGATAAAGGCTTTCAAATAAATTTTGAAAAGGATAGATGTAATATTTTAGATAATAACAAACAACTTATTTTTGAAAGTTTTAGAAACAAAAATATTTATGTATTAAACATGAATATAAATAAAACTTCAAATTTATGTTTAACCGCCGAACGTGATGATCCATGGTTATGGCATAAACGATTTTGTCATATCAATTTTAAGAATATTAATAAATTGGCTGAATATGAACTAGTTAGTGGTTTATCTAAAATAAATTACAAAGTAGAAAATTTATGTGGCGATTGTCAAATTGGAAAATTAAAGAAAAGCTCTTTTAAATCTAAAAATAATATTTCTACAAAACAAGCATTAAAATTATTACATTTAGATTTATTTGGACCAACACAAATACGATCTATAAATCACAACAAATATGTTTTTGTCATAGTTGATGATTTTTCAAGGTATACATGAACTTTGTTTTTAAAACATAAAAGTGACACTTTTGGTATGTTTAAAATATTTGCTAAAAGGATTAAAACACAAATGAACTTAAAAATTAAAAATATTCGAAGTGATCACGGAAGGGAATTCGAAAACGATCTTTTTACTAATTTTTGTAATAAGAAAGGAATAACTCATAATTTTTCTTTTCCTCGCATAGCTCGACATAATGGTGTTGTGGAAAGGAAAAATCGTACATTACAAGAATGTGCACGAACATTACTAAATAGTAGTGGTCTACCAAAACACTTTTGGGGTGAAGCTATTGCCACATCTTGTTATGTATTAAATCAAGTAACCATATGTCCTATGACAAAACAAACTTGTTTTGAAATATTTTTTGGTAAAAAACCTAAAGTATCATACTTTAAACTTTCGGTTCGAAATGTTTTATACTAAGTACAAAAGATAACTTAGGAAAATTTGACCCAAAGGCCGACGAAGGTGTCTTTGTTGGATATTCGGATCGTAGCAAAGCTTACAGAATCTTTAATAAACGAAATAATACTATTGAAGAAAGTTTACATGTTTCTTTTGATGAAAATCTTTTTAACCGTAATACTAATGATGAAGAAGAAATTATCCCACTAACAAATTCAACAAATTCCATTAGTAATGAAACAAATATGCAAAATAACACATTTACATCATCTCCTAGAATACTTAAGAATCATCCAAAAGATAATATTATTGGAGATCTTAATTCTAGAGTAACTATAAATCAACTCAATCAAATAAGCCATATAGCATTTGTGTCAAATTTTGAACCAAAAATTATAAAGAAGCTTCAAATGATAATTTTTGGATAATAGCTATTGAAGAAGAATTAAATCAATTTGAACGTAATAATATTTGAGAATTAGTACCAAGACTGAAGACCAATCAGTTATAGGAACAAAATGGGTATTTAAAAACAAAGCAGATGAGAATGGAAATATTGTTAGAAATAAAGCTCATTTAGTTGCACAAGGCTATAATTAAGAAGAAGGTATCGATTACGGTGAAACCTTTGCTCCAGTAGCAAGATTAGAGGCCATTCGTACATTACTTGCTTTTGCAACTCATCACAATTTTAAACTATTTCAAATGGATGTCAAAAGTGCTTTTTTAAATGGTTTTATTAAGGAAAATGTATACGTCAAACAACCACCATTATTTGTTTACGAAAATTATCCCGATCATGTTTTTAAATTACATAAAGCACTATTGGATTAAAACAAGCCTCTCGTGCATGGTACGAACGCCTTAAAAATCACTTAATAACATCTGGTTTCATATAGGCAAAATAGATACAACTTTATTTATTAAAAGAGAAAATAACGATATTTTAGTTGTACAAATTTATGTTGATGACATCATTTTTGGTTCAACCAATGAAAATCTATGTAATCAATTTTCACATATTATGAAAAATGAATTTGAAATGTCACACATGGAAGAATTAAATTTCTTTTTAGTTACAAATAAAACAACTTCAAAATGGAATTTTTATTCATCAAGAAAAATATTGTAACGATCTATTACAACGTTTTGAAATGGATAAAACTTCAAGCAAACCAACACCAATGAGTACCACCGTTCACTTAGAAAAAGACAATAACGGAAAAGATTTTAATGAAAAATTATATCGAAGCATGATTGGTCTTTATTTAACGGATAGTCAACCCGATATTATGATGAGAGTATGCCTATGTGCTCGATTTCAAGCAAAACCAAAAGAATCTCATCTAAGAGTTGTTAAGCGTATTTTACGTTATCTATCTAGTACTAGAGATTATGGTTTGTTTTACCCTAAAGGATCATCGTTTGAACTTGTTTCATATAGCGATGCAGATTTCGGTGGATGTAGAACATAACGTAAGAGTACTAGTGGAACTTGTCACTTTATTGGACAATCTTTAGTTTCATGGTTTAGCGAAAAGAAAAATTGTGTTTCTTTATCTACTTGCGAAGCCGAATACATCTCAGCAGCTCTAGCATGTGCACAAGTGATATACATGCAACAAACACTAACAGATTTCGATAAAATTATCAATAAATCTCCAATATATTGTGATAACACAATTGTTATAAATTTATCAATAAACCCTGTTAATCACTCACCAACCAAGCACATAGATACGACATCATTTTTTACGAGACAATGTTGAAAAAGGAACTATTTCATTAGAATACGTAAATACCGAAAATCAATAGCCGACATTGTTACAAAACCATTAAATGAAAAAACTTTCATTAAACTCCGACGAAGTCTAGGTATTTGTTCATTGCATGACCTTCTTCCTTAAAAATTAATATTTCATTTAAGGCTAAGTTTAATTATTTTTTATTACCACAAATTATACTTATTTCTGAACCTTTAAATTTTTAGACAGTTTGTTTTTCTATAAATAATGTTTTAAGCTTATATATATACATAGTTACATAAAAACTATATACAAACAATTTATATTTCTTAAATAACAAAATATAGAAATGTCTTCTGGGAGCTCTTATATATTCATCTCTATCTCGACACCATCGACGGACAACACGGTTGACACGCCACAATGGTTTCCTACGCCTACACCAAAGCAGGAGCCAACGAATAAGTGGTCCTCGTATCATACAGGTTTTACTCCGGACAAAAAGAAATCCAAAAGATCTCTGTTTGACTCTCCTAACACAAATGAGAAAATTGATGAAATTCATCATTATCAGAAACAACAGATAGATCTTCAACGAGAACTATATTTCAAACAAAAAGTTACGGCACGTCGCCTAAGGTTTTTGGAACAAGTAGCATTGAAGTTTTGTTCGTCCCGGAAGAAAGATATCCATGAACCACTGCCAAAACCATGTAGTTCATTGGATCCCTCCTCGTCATATCGTACCCTTCGGACCCTTCACCATGACGATATTCTGGCTCTCCGAGAACCCATAAACGTGGAAATATATGGTCTCCACTTAAACCATGGACGGATAACAAGTCAGGAGATAACAAAACTCCATCACGTTCTAAATAATTTATATCTTTTATTATATGAATCTATGCATATTTTTCTTTCACAATAATAAAATTACTTGTTATAAAAAATTTGACAAATAAGCAAGAACCATCAATTTTATACTATTTTTAGCCACACTGCTTATTTCAGACGTCTGACTATAGCCTTCAGACGTCTGACACGATGATATACGTCTAAAAATTAAGCATCGTGCATATATCAGACGTCTGATATGCCATCCAGACGTCTGAAATTTAGCTCTGTCTTCTCCAAATAAAAATCAAAGCATTTCAGATGTTTGAAATAAGATCCAGATGTCTTCCCTATTTCTCTGCCTCAAAAAATTTCAACATTAAACCAAACCAGACGTCCGATTTTTATACCTAGACGTTTGATAAAACTCTCTGCTTCTCCAATTTAACAAATTCAATCAAACCAGACGTCTAAATCAAAAACCAGACATCTAATTTTACCTTCTATACAAAATTTAGGTCAAACCAGACGTCTGATTTCAAATCTAGACGTCTAATTCCCAATCGACCATTTAAATTATCGCAGATAACGTCATTTTTTCATTCATCTACAAAATTATTATCACCTACGATTTTCTCATAAACGATTTTCTTTCTATATCAACATCTTTAAGGAAATTTAATCATAATGCCACCGCGTACTAAGAATCCTAAGGTGTCGAAAAGAAAACAGGACCAACCGGTATCCTCTTCAAATCCACAGGTATGCTCCGACGAACAGATCAAAAGGTGGATGAATAAAGCGCCGCATTCCACCGAAAGATATGAAGACATCCAAAAGAAAAAACTCCACATAGGTCCATTCTACAATCTTGTTAAATTTCCTATGTATGACCTAGATGAACTTTGTGAAAATGCTGGATTAGAAACCCTAATTTCTTTTACTCCTAATGATGTTCAAATAGACCAATTAGCCATATTTTAATTCTACGCGAATCTAGACAGTACTTCAGTGTGGAACACTAAAAATGAGGATAACTGGCTCTGGTCTAGCGTGTATGGAAACAGGATTAGATTAACTCCAGGCATAATAGGTCGAACCCTTGGCTGCTCTAACACAGGGGAAGATTTATACAACATTCCGGATATGCGCTTCAAGCCATGGAATAATATAACTCATCAAATTTGGGAAGACGAAATGCCGAAATTAGCTTCCAAATTTCTCCGTCTAAATGCTTGACTTCTAACTCGAATGATAATTAACACAATCATCCCACGAATGGGAAGTCACGAGCAAATCACCGAATTAGAGCATAAAGCACTTTATGCTCTATTTAGTGGAACAAGAATAAATTAGGCCAAATTCATCTTCCACGAGCTAAAGCATTTTTGGACTCAATCAAGGCCGTCAATTATTTACCCTACTTATATTATGAGACTTCTTCGTGCACATAACATTCCATCATGCCTATCGACATTTGAAGAAATCTCGCCTAAATATGCTTCCACCAAATTTTTCTCTTTGATACACCTACCTGAAATACCTCTAGAATTCATGTCCTTCGAAGATTGGACGCACAGTCGTCAATCTAGAAGAGTTGAGCCTCCTCCTCAACCACGCATTGATCCATCCCAAAAGAGGAACAACATTGAGAAGTCACTCCTCCTCCTCCCGCACCATTTGATTATACGGGACAGGATGAAATTATGGAGACTCGAACGAATACAAATCCAAACGAAAGTGTTCGAGATCTCACTCTTCGAAACCAACAAATTCTATCTCAAAATCAGAAAATTTTGGCTAAGCGAATTGACAATTTCGAAACATCATTTGCTACACGCCAAGCCACCGTTGAGGAATCCCTTTCCACTGTCTTGACGGTTCTTAAAGAGGTACTACAACGGGTTCGCGGTCCAACACCACCTTCCGAAGATTGGGCAACCCCAGTACCTTCTCCTCTCGCAAAACATTCCAAACTATCTGAGGATGAACCTCCAAAGGAAGCTTTGACATCTACTTCAAAGGCTAGCACTTCTAAAAAAGAAAAACCAAAGGAAGATGATCGAAATAAAGCTTCTCCAAAGGAAATTTAGATTTTGGGAATTGTAGTTTTTAGATTTTTGAATATAAAGTTTGTACAAATCTAAGTTTGTAACCACTTCAAGTTATTAATGAAACATTCTTTTTGTTGGATGATTGGTTTTAATGTTATAATTCTTTTTGATAATGCCAAAGGGGGAGAAATATAGGTAGAATCATTAAACATTATAAATAAGCACATATTCAGGGGGAGATTTATAATACACACACACACACACACACACACACACACACACATATATATATAAGTACATCGAATAGTTGTCATCATCAAAAAGGAGGAGATTGTTAGGAAATCAATTCTATGGTCTCGATGATAACAACTATACAATGGAAATCGAATATGCATATATATCTATATTTACAGGTAGTTGGTAAAGTAACATCACCAAAGAGATAAGAAAAAGACTTAAAAGAAGTATCAAGAGACTACAAGTCGATAGAATTGGAAAAGGGATGACACAGGCACAGAAAAAGCAATATGCACAAATCCAGACGTCTGGATGCACTAGCCAGACGTCTGATTGATTCCTCTGCTTCGAAACTCATAAAGAATCAGACGTCTGGTTAATGAACTCAGACATCTGAAATGCAACCAGATACAAAAAATATATGAAGACCAGACATCTGAAATATTTTATAGACGTTTAATTTTGAACTCGGCTGTGTAAATTCAAAGAACAACTGTCACATTTGTAAAGACACGTTCGCTGCTCTTTGCTACAACTCTTCATCACCATGGGAAGCAACCTTAGAGCACTTACTAACAGATGCAACTACACAAAAGATGTCTCTATCACTATAAATAGAATCGAGAATTCAAGAGATGATTATACCTTAATCACTTATACTCTTTACTCTTGTACACTGATTAATACTTGATCTCTAGCATTCTAATACATGTATATTAGCCTTCCATATACTCCAAACTCTACAATCAATAATATCTATATATAGATTGGAAGCATTTGTACTCAACAGTCAATATTCGTGTTATAGAACACACACTTGACAAAAACAAGCTTTTGTAACCAAGCCTATTACTCCGGGCGAAGTGAGGGCGTTTGATAGTTGAATTCCAAAGAGGAGCTTCGGGACTGGACGTAGGACGGGGGGTCCGAACCAATATAAAATCCTGGTGTAATTATTTCCATTTACTTTGCTATTATCATCTATCAAGTTTGTATTAGATAAATTATCTAATTAGTCATTTATACTTCCATATTCATACACTACACGATCCACTCATATAGACTTTCAGTTCCTATCGATCATATGTTCTGTTCGTACCGATTGATCTTGGTCTTGTTCATATCGATGGTCTTTCACTTATTCGCATCGATCGACTGACTCGTTATATTTGTATCAATCGATCATCTTGTTCTGTTCGTATCGATGGTAAGTGTTTAATTCGTATCGGTCTGTAGTTGATCGACGCGAAGTATCCCAAGTGTTTCATCGATACGAAGTAGACACTCCTATGGTAGTCAATGGATATGAAGTGAACTTGTATCCTAATGGATACGAAGAATACCATCAGTCGATGGATAGGAACAAGACAGCTGCCGATCGATGCGAACTGGAGTTGTTTTGCCGATGGAGTCGAGCAGATCGATACGAATAAAGTCGGTTCTTCTGATGGATGTGAAGTAGTACGCTTTGATCGATACGAACAGTGCTCACCAAGGGACACAAACTAGATCGATACGAATAGACAGTTATTAAGTGACGGACGCGGTTGTGCTGATTTCCTTGGCTTGTATCATCATATTTTAAGCATATGAACTTCAACTGACTTGAAATTTGGAATGTTGGCTTACTTAGCTTTGCTTGTCATGTCATATCAATTGTAGCTTGATTTGGACTTGGACAAAATTCATCGACATCCATAGTGAACCTATGCTTACTCGGCATTCGGGATGAGTGGTCTTTGATTTTCAGTCAATTCCTTAATATCTCGGCCTTGCCAAAAGGTGAGATAATATTTACCCCCAAAGTACGTCTTGTGAGAACATGACGTGCTTTGAATAGTCACATCTTTCATCCCAGATAGTTCTGTTCGATTTGTTGAACGATTGTCGTCTTTTCGTCGAAAGTTGTAATTTTCGACTGATCCATAGAGATATAAATTATGAACTATAAACTGCCAACCGTTGTACTATGTGATGTTGTGACAGATTGTTCTATGATATTGATCAGCTATTTGCTGTTGTAATCGTCATCAGATAGGCATTCACACTGCGAATTTTTAAAATGAAAATTAGTCCGACATACATGCATATATGTTAACCTGACTCTCGTTAACGTTCACACATTCACATAACGTTGTCAGTTTTCTCACGTCGAATTCCATATCAATCCTCCCCTAAATCGATGTGAAATTCAAGTTATAAGAACGCTTGATGTTTGCTTTGAATTGTCCCTTCGTATCGATCCTCTCTTGGATCGATGTATAAGGTCGAAAGATTATTCTCGTATCGATGGACCTACGAGGGATACGAATAGAGCAGTTGGTTCTTCACGCATTGTTCATATCGACAGATACAAGCTTTCATGGGCCGTGTGTTGATGGATATGAATAGGACAATTCGTATCGATGGAGTCGCATGGTTCTAGTTCAATCTGGTTGTTTCTTTCGCATCGATGTAGCTTAAGTCGAGGGACACGAATAACCAATTCGCATTGATCTGATGGTAGACCTGATGTAACCAGTCGTTTTGACTGGTAGGCAAATCGTTTCCCTTTCACATTCGAGTCCATATAAATATGTTTAGGACTTAGAGAAATTTCACTTGTTTTCTGCTTTTACTCTCGCCTTCGTATCGTTCCAGAAACTTGGAAAAATAAGCTCACTTGTCTTTGAATCGAACAAAACAAGAGAAAGAGAAAAAATTGCCTTTTCCTTCAATTTGAACAACCAACTAACTTCTTAACCCGAATCCACAAACTAGGTAATTGATCAAGCTAAATCAATCTAAAACGATGAGACTAGAAATTTAAGGCCAAATCATCCAAAGTTATGGCCGACTCCGGTTTCGTTGGTGTCGGAGCTGGGTCGGAGCGAGGTTGAGGAGAAAATAATGGCGTTTGTGTTGATTGGAGAAGATGAAGTGTAGAGGGATACAAAGAAGAGATTTTTATCGATGATGGACGTTAGGCGAGTTCGTATCGATCCGGACACGACAATACTTCGTAACGAATGAGTGAATCGCTACGTACCGATGGATGGTAGGCATTCGTGTCGATCATTTGATGATGGTCATTCATATCGATGCGAACTAATCGATGCGAATGCTGGATCTGGTGATCGATACGAATTATAGGACTTTGATCGATACGAACTGAGTTTTGGGTGACCGATACGAAACGTCGTTCTAAGGTCGATACGAACTGCTGCCTACCCTGACCGATACGAACTCATTCCTAGTGATCAATCCCACTACACACTGTGATGGATATGAAATCTTTTACAATCGATCATATGACTCCGACGAGCTTCGTTCTTGCATATTTGGACTTAACTATTAAACTGCATATTTGACTGCCCTTCGAAACTTATCGATGGAACTGTAACTTAACAAAACTTTAACGAACTTTAACTCAGATCGGTCTCTATAGCCTGGATGGAATGGTTGTGACGATCAGCGATGACAGTCACTCCAGTCGAATTTCGAAGTCTCGTCATTTTAGTATTCTTTCAAACTCTGTAAAATTTCTGAAGTAATATGTGGCATTGCACTGCACATACACACACTTCACGCTGGGGAGACACAGGCTTATTATCATCTAACGATGGTTTTTCATAAGTTAGTTAGTTATGGAGTCTACAATCTCTCAATAACAGGAAATTCAGAGTTCACTTCCCCTAAGAACCGAGATACCGGCCATCGCAGCCGAAGTTATAGACCCAGCTCCGGGCGAGCTACCGGGTGCTACTTTTATCGGTAATCTGCCATACCGTCCAACACTTCTGAAGACATGTTGGGACGGATATGCTTAAGCCATGGCTTGTCATTGGACGATGTGCTACTACCAGGACCAAACGATAGACCGCATTATCCACCGGAGGGGTTTACTGCTTTCAATCGCCACGCATGCGCAGCAGGAACACTTCCTCCATTTAACCAATACATTAGGAAAGTATTATCTTTCTTTGGAATTGCTCCATCTCAATTACATCCTAACAGATATGCTTTGTTGAACAGCCTATTTATTGTAATTATGGAGCATCTCTTTTGGCCATTGACCCTGCTTGAAATTAGATACTTATTCAATATCAAGAGCAGGGGAGATAGCCCTTCTTTCACATTTTTAGAAGTGGTTAGGAAATGTCAAGTGGTAACGGGGTCGTGAACCAAGTTGAGCTACTTTAAGATGGAATGGTTTTACGTTCGCTGCCCTCCAGGATTCTCCAGCCGATGGCTATTCAGACTTAAGTATTGTATTCTTCTCAAGCAGTTAATGTTGTGATCATAATGATGTCAAACTAACATCTTCTTTTCTTTACAGCTGTAATTCCACGACCCGAAGGTGCGCATTTCAAAGAGATAGTGTGGGTTCTCCAAGAAGTTCTGAGTGAGATGAGGGACATTGATTTAGTTCTAACCGACAGGAATATGAGAATCGTCGGGTTGATCGAGCGTGGCCAAAGTATAAGGCTAGAGGAACACTAAGGACTGTCTCAAAGAAATGAGTGAAACGTAAGACGGCCGAAGTTGTTATAACTGAGGGGGTTGAATCGGAAAGGACACCCACCGACGATGAACATGTAGCCAGGCCTTCTGACGCCCTTTAAGGTTTCGAGGAAAGAGAAAAGGCAAGGCAGTTGCTTTCAAACTCCCTAAATCCTTGAGATGGAAATCCGTGGTCATGTCTTTGCCTGTTCCCGGGATTAGAATTTCGAAGGCACCTCCCTCATAGGTGGATATTCTTTTTGAAGGTCTTGCCGATATTCCAATTCCGGATTATGTGTCACTTCAGCATGATGCCGGATTGGAGGGGCTTTAGCATGCTTTAGACTTAAGCGAGTCTCTTCCCAATAGTGTGGCCGACATTTCCTTTTGGTCGGAGGGTTGCACATACATATACACTTCACGGAACTACACGATTATCGACCATAAGTTGTTTACTTTGGGAGATCACTAACTCTGTCCTTCTTTTACTTCGCAGGTACAATAACTAGGCGAGATTCTATGCTCGGTAGCCTCCATTCAGCGCGCCAGTCATCGAGTTCATACTATGAGCCCTAGAGAAGGGAAGACGATAGAAACCCCAACCGTGGTTATTCCATTCAAGAATACTACGACAGGGATAGGAACCTAGAGCAGAGTTATCAATCTCAATCGCGCTCTTCATCTCCTCGAATCCTTTCACAACCTTCTGCTTATGTTGCACCTCTCCAGAGCCTCCACATCACAAATCGTCTTCCCATGCTCAAAGGACCGATCCACACCATCGGAGGCAGAGACCGGAACTCTTATTGCCGTTGAACAGGCTATTACTGAGCCCTTCGGGGAAGGGGCTATTAAAATTGACAGGTGAAAAAGGATTTCCCGAACATCTTCTTCGATAACTATATCTTCCCTCCGCATCTAAAGAGAATCCCAACGGAGGTAGAGAACACCATGCACGATTATATTCATGACATCTATTCTCAATATAAGGAGTGGACAAAAGCCGTAGAGAAAGCATCAAGGCTGGCCTTTAAGCGGGAGCCCACCATAGAGGAGTTAGAGAATGAGCTTGCTCAGAAGGATTGCATTATCCATGTGCTCAATACTGAAGTTGAATCCTCCCGAAAGTCAGAAATAAAGGCCTTCAAAAGGCCGACGAGGCGAATTCAGCCATGGAGAGGATGTGGCAGACGCACTATGCCTTAGTGGAGGAGATGGGCCATCGGAACACCACCGTTACTGCCGAGCGAGATGCGGCCCTCAATGAACTCAATGAGCTTAAGGCCAAATTTTCTGAAATTATAAAATAGAGGGATGACGCCTATACCGCAGCACAAGAGGCGTGTGAGCAAGCGGTAATGCTCCAAGGTGAACGGGATGCGGCAGTGGAGAAAGTCCCTGTGGTGGAGACTGAGGTCGAGGAGAGGATCCGGACGGCGGAGTCCAGGCTAGAGGCTGATATCAAAGATCTCCTCATCACTTACAATGCCAATGTGCTAAAGCACAGGAACTTAGCCTGGCTCGAGAATTATTTGATACATCTTCACAGTGCTTAGAACCGATTAGTTGAGGAGGAGAAGGCGGTGCATCCAGATGAATCAATTGACGAATTTGAGCTTGAGAATCGCATGCTGACTGAGGATGAAAGAAAGATTCTTCATGAGTCGATGATTTCACACGAAAAGAAGAAACTCGACGCCCAACACCCGGAGGTTGGAGAAAGTTCAGGTGTTGAGCGTCATAAAGCAAGTCTTGAGACTCCTACGCCAACCCAACCTGAACCTGTACCAGCGGTTGAATCGTAATATGTCCCTGCTTATAATTTGGAACAACCGCAGTTACCTCCGGCTAGAGAGTGCACATATGAAGTCGTTCAACCGTCCACGAGCCTAATTGAGGAAGGTACTCTGAACATTTCCCATGTGTATTCAAAATAGGGAGCTCGATTCGAAGCGTTTACTAACAATTTTTCTTTTTCTCTATTTAGTGACTGGAGTTACATTGACCGCGCCTCCTACAACTAAAGAATCGCATCAAGCGTAGGAGGCTATCATTACTGAGGCGATCACCACAACAACGACTGCACTGACTGATGGAACGCATGGTTTCACACTCTCCTTCAAAGAACAAAGGATGGAGGAACTCCTCAGTCACCATAGTGAACCTTTTACGGACCTACCATTTGTTATGGGTGGAATCGCACCTGCTACTGGCTCTTCAATGTCGAATACTGATGTTCCAACCGAGGCTCAAATAGCTCGTGAGGAAGAGATATTAGTCAAAGTTGATGTTGAACTATAGGCAGCGGCTCGTTGCGGTAGTTTTAGAGGTGGAATGGTGGCACCTAGCCCGGCTCTGCTTAGAATTATATCACCCGATGGTACAGTTATTGATACCAGTGCGTCCATTCCGCCTCCTGTAGTAGATCCGACCCCTCTGACTCCGCCTACAGGAAGTATCCCTATACACTCGAGTTCGGAGGAGGACGTTGAGATCATGCCCTCGCCAGGAGATCGTCCATCGAAAGGCGAGAGCTCAAAGAGAAAACTAAACAACACCTCCAGCAGGTCTACGCCGAAGAAGAAGCCGAGGAAGAAGAAAGAATAAATAGGCCTCTTTGGCACATTTTTTGGTAGACCGATAGGAATCTATTTTGTTTTCCTTTCCTAGGCCGTGTATAGATGCTGGTTCTGCCCCTGCTAGTAGGAATTTTGTAAATAACTTGTACATGAACTTCTTTCACAATTAGTTGAAACGAAATTTTGTTTTGACTTCATCTTAATTATTGTCTATTTTTGCTTAAGTGTTCCGGTATTTGAATTCTAGTTCAGTGCACTTGCAGAGTTCCAACCTTTGAGTCAAGTTTGTTTTTATTTGTCAAGTCCCGAAATCGCAGACACGAGTTATAACTGGGAATTAAGTTGAACTTTAATGTTGCACTGCTTCGGTCAATGGTTAACACTTAAGCTCTGCCCCCAGCTTCAGGGATGAGTTGTAAAGATTGATCAGTGATTGCATTTTGCCTTCATTTCTTTGAGCTTAACATCATTGAGTCGATGCTAAAACAAGTGAAAGTCGAGTGGTCGAATCACACTCGCTCACTTATCGATAATCGTGTCTACACTCCGGGGACCTGCATTTGTATGTTGGCAGTCGATCATGCCTATTTAAGTTTAAAATATGTGTCCACGCTCCGGGGACTTAAGTTATTTTGTGAGTGGTCATTCACACCCAAGTTATGTTTATACTCTGTCCACTCTCTGGGGACTCAGAGTTATTTGCGATCGATACACTAGTTCGCACTCTGGGAATCCAAAGATAATAAACGTTTGTACTCTAGTTTGCACTCCGAGAGCTTGAAGTTGGTTGATGTTTATACTCCAACTCACAATCTGGGAATCCGGAGTCGATGTTTATACTCCGACTCGCACTTTGGGAATTCGGAGTTGATATTTATACTCCAATTTGCACTTTGGGAATTTGATGTTGATGTTTATAATCCAATTCACACTTTGGGAATTTAGAGTCGGCCGACAGATGGCCAGTCACATCTGTTCAGGCTTTTGGGATTTTGTTCACACTCTGGGAACGATGGATTTATCAGGATCATGGATGGTCGATTCACATCCACCCCGAGTTAACAGGTGAGGTCGTTAGATTGACGGGTCCATCCTCCTCGAACTTGGTTAGGATATGGTCGAAGTCGTTAGGTTGATGGATCCACCCTCTTCAAAAATGCATTTATAAGTTTATACTCCAGCTCACACTCTAGGAGACTGGAGTTAGCAGAAGGATTATCGTATGTCAGTCCTTGTTTGGTTTCAGTGTGATGGCTTGCCCCCAAGCTCGGGTTTCACTTAGTGAGTGGCCGGTCGTATCACAGTCACTCCTTATTTGAATAAATTCCACCGTATGATGGAACTTAGCTCATCATGCATCATGATGGTCACATGTCACATTCAATAAATCGAAGCTTGCTCAAAGAGATGGCATTTTGTTGCTGAAATGAGAAAATACGGAAAAGTCAGTTGCCCTATTACGAATTCGAATTTTGAAATGCAGAAACAAATTGCAGATGAAAAAATAGATTAAAATAAATAAAGTCTATTATGTGTAGTAGCGACGGAGACTCTCGCTGTTCCAGGCTCTTGGCAAAGGAAGACCGTCAATGGTCGATAACTTGAATGTGCCATCTCTGAGCTTTCGTTCAATCTCATATGGGCCTTTCCACATTGGTTTCATGTGTGAACGAGCTGGATAGATTTTTTTAAGGATGATATCGTCGAGTTCAAAGGTTCGGGGTCAGATCTATGCATTGTATAATCGGACGACTCGACTTCGGTATGTGGTTGCCCTCAAATCAACCTCTTCGCGCTTCTCATCTAGCAAATCCAAGGAAGCAAGTAGTATGGCATTTGTCTTTGGATCATAATAAGTCACATGAAGAGAAGGTACTTCCATCTCGACTGGGATAACGGCTTCTGAACCATAGGATGGAAAGAATGGAGTGTGTCCGGTCGTGGACTTGTGGGTTGTCCGGTCGTGGACTTGTGGGATAACTTTCCCCCGGCCTTTTCCAGTCATTTATTCAGGATAGACTTGAAACCTTATTAATAGCTTCAACATGGCCATTCGCTTGAGGGTGTGCAACTATAGAGAATTTCTTTTGAATGTGGAATCGTTGGAAAAAATCCTTGAATTCAACGCTGTCGAACTGGGTTCCGTTATCAGTGATGATAGTTCGTGGGAGACCAATTCGGCAGATATTGACCTAGACTACAAAGTTGATCACTTTCTTCATCGTGATGGTAGCAAGAGGTTCAGCTTCGGCCCATTTGGTAAAGTAATCAACGGCAACGATGGCGTACTTCGCACCACCTTTAGCCAGAGGTAGATAGCCAATGATATCGATGCACCATACCACGAATGGCAATGGGTTGACCATTTGGGTTATCTCAATAGGTGGAGCTCTAGGAATTCGAGCATGCTTTTGGCATTTATCACGTTTCCTGGCGTAATCTGCTGCATCATGGTTTACAATTGGCCAATAATATCTGTATCGGAGTACTTTCTTAGCGAGAGCTTGTCCCCCGGTGTGATCGCCACATTCTCCTTCGTGAATATCATGCAACACTCACTTAATTTCATTGTGGGAGACACATCGGAGTAGAGGAACGGAGTACCCGCTTCTATACACGACTTCGTTCTGAATAGTAAACCGTGCAGCCCTACGAAGAATCTGTCTCTTCTCACTCCTACACTCAGGCAGCGTTCCATGCTCGGGGTAATTTCGGAACGAAGTCATCCACGACTCCTTATCGGGAGCGATTTCACATATTCAGTCTGTCTCCATCTGATCAATGCTTGGGGCATGTAATGTTTCCACGGGAACAAGTCACATTTGTTGTGCTTCGCCCGTACTTGCTAACTTTGCCAATGAATCAGCTTTTTGATTATGATCACGGGGTATGTAGAAGATGGCATAATAATAAAACTGATTAAGTATCTTCTAGAATCGAGATAGATAAGCAGCCAGTCTTCGATCCTTTGCCTATACTCACCCCGAACTTGACATACAACTAATTGTGAATCATAATAAATTTCCACGGCAATAATTCTCAAATCTCGGGCGGGTTTTAATCCATCAAGCAAGGCTTTATATTCAGCTTCATTATTGGTCGCACAAAAATCAAACTTTAGAGCATAACATATGGATCGACCTTTGGGGGGTTTAAGTACAACTCCAGCACCCGAGCACTGGTTATTTGATGCACCATAAGTATGTAGCTTCCAGATACACTCAGGAGATTTGCTGATTTTGAGCAAGTCCTCTGAGATGGTAAATTCGGTTATGAAATCTGCTAGGACTTGTCCTAGTACAGCTTGCCTCGGAGTGTAAGTAATATCAAACTGGCTCAGTTCGATATTCCATTTGAGTAACCTACCAGACGTCTCAGGCCACGTAAGGATCGGTCGTAACAACTGATCGGTGTAAACAGTGATAGGATGAGCCTGGAAATAAGGACGGAGTTTTCTTGAGGCAATAACGAGATAATAAGACAACTTCTCTAGCTTCGGATAATTCCTCTCAGCTCCGGTTAGTCGTATACTGATATAGTAGATCGTTTTTTGCACTCGGTCTTCCTTCCGAATTAGGGTAGCACTAATTGCATTTTCCGATACCGTTAAGTAAAGATACAACTTCTCATGATTGATAGGCTTTGACAAAATTGGCGGTGTGGAGAGATGTTGAATTAGTGCTTGGAATATGCCCTCGCATTCCGTGGTCCATTCAAAATTTCTTTTCCCATTTTGAATCAAATCAAAGAAAGGAATGCATTTATCGGTAGACTTTAAAATGAACTTGCTCAATGCTGCCACTTTCCCATTGAGGCTCTGGACTTGCTTTATGGTTCTCGGAGTTTCAAGATTTTTGATTGTCTAGATCTTTTCGGTATTTGCTTCGATTCCTCGAGCGTTGACGATAAACCCAAGGAATTTCCCAGATGCGACCCCAAAGTGACTTTTCAATGGATTGAGCTTCATCATGTATTCTCAAAGGATACTAAATATTGATTCCATGTCTTTTATATGATCAGTGGAGAATCGTGATTTTACTAGCATGGAATCTAAATATACTTCCATGGTCTTTCCGATCTGGTTAGTGGACATTCGATTGACTAATTGTAACGATCGTAAATTTTGAACAATTTAAATTGTGAATATTTAATTAATTTTGAATATTTGAATGATAATTTAAACTGAATTTCCAATATAACAATGAATTTTGCGATCAAATTTGAGAATTTAATCTAGAAAAAGTTGAATAAAATTTATATTTGACTTTGGAGTTGAAATTGAATATTGAATTTGTATTTTTAATTCAAACTAATGACTTAAGAAAATAATTTGGATACAAGAATTTTTATTTATGTAAATTTATAAATGGATGGTTAGTTTTAAATAACATTTTTCTTTTCTTTAAAATAAAAAGGAATAAAATTTTATTCAATACAAAATAGATAAGTAAATATACATAGTTAAAATTTAAAACAACATATTTGTAAACTTCGTAAAATATGAAGTGACTACATTGGAAAAGTTATAACAACATAATTCAACAAAACAAAGCAAAGAAATAACAAAATTTATTGAAATTCAAAATGAAAAAAAATATATAATAAAATTTGGTTAAGTGTTGTTGGGCTTTGAAATTGTGAATCTCGGTCCATTTACCTTTGAATGCCGTTTCCTTTTTACCTCAATTCGACCCGTTTCCTCCATTATCCATTTTCACAAACCCTAAGCAAAATCACGAAAGAAAAAGAAAATAAAAATGATGGCAGCCGTTCCTCTTTGTAAATTAGGGCTAGCAATCTAATCTAGGGTTTTGCTTCTTGCGATTCAAAACAAGGGTTTGCGATCTAATCTGGGCTTCGACCTTCGTTCAACTTGGCTTATTTCCCTTCGGCTGCTTCGACTTTGTTATGGTGAGTTTTCTGCTCACGATTAATTTTTAATTCAGGTGTTTAAATTTGTTTGGATTGAATGTTGGTTGCATGCTATGTTTTTGGGGCGATTTGATTATCTTTGGCTCGGCTAATTTAATTTTTAAAACTGATATGCTCAGATTTGTGACTGCATGTTGAATTTTTGTGCTAGTTGCTGTTTTTTGCTCGATTTACTTGGATTTTAAATTGGTAGAAACAGATGCTAGTAATTATTTTAAACTATAAGAACAGATTCTACCCATTTGATTTAGTTTTTGAACTGTTAGGAGCAAATGTTTTTTTTTGATTTCTTTTAAAATTTAAATTTGTAAGAACAGATGCTGCCCAGTCTTAATTTTTAAATTGATTAGAACAAATGCTACCTGGCTATTTGTGTTTGTTTTAAAATTGATAGGAACATGTGCTATTGGTGTTTGTTTTAAAAATTGATAAGAATAGATGCTATGTTTATCTTGTATTTAAATTGATAAGTACAGATGCTACTAAAATATCTTGTTTGAAACTGTTTGCAAACAATTGCATTTTGAATTTAAACTTGCATGTTTACTGAGTTATTTCTTAGTCTTGTTGAGCTTTACGGATAGCCCATGGATCTGCACTAGTTCATCATATAGCTTACAATGTTCTTTTGAACATTTTGCATTCCCACAATTTGATATTGTCCAGTCTTCATTTTAGTCTTCCCTGTGTTCATGTATTTGGGTTTGTGGCTGTTTGCATGTCAAGTTGCATCCATTCCACTTTGCATGTCTGTTGCACTTGGGTCTGGTCTCTGCTCTCCTGATTGTTCTACTCTTCATGTCATTATTGTTTGCATCCTGGTATGTGTTGCATTGCAGTTGATTCACTTCACTTGTGGTCTTCATATTTGACTCGAAACTTCTGTTTCAATTTGCATTATCTGATATGTTTCAGTTTCCATGTCAAGTTGTATCCATGCTGTTGCACTTTGGTCTGGTCATTGTTTTCCTGGGTGTTCAAGTCTTCATCTCCATTTTGTATGTACTGTTAGTACTTCATCCATGTTGTTCCTGTCTGCATTCCCATTTTTGCATGTGATTGAACTAAGTATACTTGTTTAAAATTTGTTTGCATGTGAATGAAATATCAAAATGTCTCTCTGTTTGAAAATGTGCACATATGAATAATATGTTAAAAAGGGGAAAAAGTAAATCCATTTATCTGATTATCTTTAGCATGGGATGCTTAAATGGAAGTAGGTTGTGATGGTGTAAAACAATTTATTAAAATGTTAGTAAGCATCAAGTAGCTTCTCTGTTTTAAACTGCTAGGTGAATGAACATTTTAATTATAACTTAAGTGGTTAGTTATATTTTGCTTGACAAATTTCTGATATAATTGATGCTTGCATGAGTATATATAAGTATATGATCTGTGTGTATGAATTAAATGACTTGTGCCTGTATTTACTTGGATTGCTCTTCTCTGTTTTAAACTACAGAGAGTAAGAATAGAAGAAGAATTCAAATCTTCTGATCAGTTCCTTGTTAGGATTTAAGGTTTGAACATGATATGCTTGTTTAAACATTAATTTAAGTTAAAAAAAAAAAAATCTTATTCAAGCAAAACAAATGTAGGAAATCCTCTGATTAAATCTTCTGTTTATAACTAATGATTTGAAAAGAATTCTTACTGGATTTTGTCTCCAGGATGAACTGCTGTTTGAAACAAAATTCATTTTTGCCTTGCACTCCATTTTCTTCTTTTGAAAACTGTTTTCCTGAGAGTGCATTACTACTTGAATTGATTTCCAGATTAACATTTTGCTTTGAACTGAGTTGAAAACTGAAGCTCTGTTTGATTTGTATATTTTTTTTCTTTGCTTTGGAAATCACTGTATGCTTTTCCAGGTTCTTTTGTGTTGTTATTTCCAGAATACTCTATGTCTATAACTTCAGTTTCTCTAAAGTTTTGATTTAAACTCAAAACCACTTAATCTAGCCTCTGTTTAAAACTTAGGTTTCAAATGAAACTTGTTTGTTCCATCTGCACTTGAACTTGTGATACTTTTATACTGTCATGTTGTACTTGCTACTGTTGTATTACTTGTTTCACTTAAGTTTTGTAACTGAAGCTTACTGTGTTCATTTTGAACACCTTGTATTTCCAAAACTTTGATATGTTCAGTCTTCATATCCATTCCATTTTGCATGCCTGATGTATTCAGTCTTCATTTAAGTCTTCCCTGTGTTCATGCACTTTGGTTTGTGGCAGTTTGCATGTCCATTCACTTCTCTGTGCATGTTGCAGTCTGTAGTGATGTTGCATATGTATTTTGTAGCTTGCTCTCTACTTGTATTTATGGTTCTTTGCTGGTATGGTCTGCATATTGACTGTTGCAGTCCAACTTGTTGTTGGTCTTACTTAAAATTTTGTAGCCAGTTTCCTCAGATACATGTATACTCGTTCAAATTGACACCGTCACTTGTGTTGGTCACTGCCTATTACTGTACATATCCTCTGATACATGTTTGCATTCCATTTGAACTGTGTAGTGTTTTCCCTGTGCACACAGTTCCCAGTTCCCTCTGATACATGTATACTTGTTCAAATTGGCACTGTCCAGTCCATATTGTTGGCATTGAGTTGTGGCACTGATTGTGTAGTCTGCACTGAGCACTTGGGTTGTATTTGGGTTCTATTACCTCAGCCTTGTGGTCTGCACTACTTGTGTAGCTGGGTTGTTGTGCATACATGTTGATTCTATGGTTGTTGATATGCCTTGTGCTTGTAGTTGTATTTGGGGCTGCTGAAATTGTTGTGCATTGCGGCCTGTACTTGTGCTCTCTGCCTTTGACCTGCTGTGTTGTTTCTGTTCTGGCTTGTTATTGTATCTTTGTGGTCTTTGTGATTGCACTTGCATACGTGTCGGCAAGGCAGTGCACATGTGTGTAAACATACGTGTGTACTACAGCCACACACGTTTGACAGAATTTAAAAAATTGAAATTGTTAATGTAAAGTCCATAATAGATTAGACCGATTCATTTGTTTCACCATCTCTGTAACCATTTATTTCAGTTCATTTCAAATTTATTTACTTGAATAAAGATTAATCCTGACTCGAGTGTTTTTGTGTTTTGCATAAACGCTCGGGTCAGACCGAGTATTTTTGCAGCTTAGAGATTTGCTCGCAGCGAAGTTAGAGTGAGGGGGATTTCAGCACCACTAAAGTTTTAGCTAAAATTTTTTTTTCTCTTGTACTTAAATTTATAAATTGTTTCCGCTGTATAAAATGTAATGTATTGTAAACTCTGATATTTGTATATAAAAGAAAAGTTTGTTTATAAAATATGATTACTATTCTGTGATTCTGTAGCTGATTCTGTTTAAATGTTATAAACTAAATAACAATCCGTCATCTTGATCGTTTCTAGTTGGTTTAATTACCGACTAGAGGCGGTTAGGGCGGCGGGTCGTTACAGAGTGGTATCAGAGCTTTGGTTTACACAAAGCTTAGTTTATGGCGTTTAATATGAATAGTTACTAGAATCACTTTAAAGGGAGTGTTTTCAAATCTAAAGAAGTTTAAAATTGTTTTCTTTAAAATAAAAGGTATTTGAAAATTAGAATTATTTTTGGAAATTCCCCTCTCTAAATTTAGGTTTGCGACTGTTTCTCTTCGGTGAGGTCTCGTTAGACTTGAGTTTCGATCGTTCAGAAACTCATTATCGAATTTTTGAGAGTCATGGAAAATGAAATGTAAGTCAAGTGGATTAATGAATTGGTTTAAATTGACTTAAATCAAATATTTTGAATATCTCCAAAGTAGTAATTGGAAAATAAAATGATATGTCAATTTGATTATAACTAGGCGGATTATTGAACTATAACTTGGAAATTTAATTTTGAATTCTTTTGAAAATTGATTTCAAATGTTGTGAAGAACGATTTAGTGAATAAATGGATTATAAGTATTTAACTTATAATATGAAATTTTGGGTATATAACTAAGTTATATGAGCTGAATTGAATCAAATTAATAAAGGAGATTATAAAACGAAGTTTTATAAATAGAAATGGAATTTCTAAAGATGTTTATAAAATCCGCAAATGACTTATTTTGATAAGTAAATTGTTGTAACTTATTAAAGGAATTATATCTATGGTTTTTGAACGGTGAATAAAATATCAAAAGAGATATGAATCTAATGAAAATTCGAAATAGATTTAAATAGATTCAATGATGCATTTGAATTTGAACGAGCATGGAATTAAGTTGAGTGGAAAACTTAATATTGGAAATTTGAAATCGGTTTAAAACCAATATTTTTGAAGTGTATGTGGAATTCAAACCATGAATTAAGTTGAAGTTGAAAACTTAAATGGGAATGTTTTTTGGGGAAATAATATTATGAAACGAAGTAAATCCATTTGAAGTTGTTTTGAAATGTGTTAAGTATCGAAAGCATAGATTTCAACATTCATTGTTGAAATAGACGTTTTCGAGGAAAAGAAAGGAAATGTTTTATATAGTATTGGGATTTATACATCTATATTAAATTCGAATCCCTATACTAATGATTTTTGGGTCGTCGTAACGATGTTTTACGCAACATTCGTTTTGACTCAAATAAATGTGTTTAAAGAATGATTTCTTTTAAGAATGAAATATATACTTGATTTTGGTTTAAGTATATCGAATATTTTCAAAGTGTTGAAAATAAATGGATTTGTGAATTACTTATTATTGAATAAGTATGAAAATATTTTCCAATATGAAATGAAAGGTTTGAAATTATATCTTTTAGAGATAAAGTGAGAAGTGAATGTTTGAAATTTTATCTTTTGAAGATAAATTGAAAATGAATTTGTGAAATCGATTTGAAAATCGTATATTCATAGATACTTTGGAAATGTAAATTCACTATGGAATTTATAAAAGAAAGGGGAATTTGTTAAAAAATAAATATTGATTTATTTTTGAAATGTGGAAATAAATTTACGGATTTGGAACGTAAGTTTAAAATAAATCGGTAAGGATTTATTTGATTAATTTAAGTGAACCATTTGAAGTTTAAAATGGATAAATATTTGGAAATGTTTCCATTTAAGGAAATTGTTTTGAAATTTGTTTTCAAAGATTAAAAGGTGCAAAATGATTTGAATTTGTTTCAAATGGCTAAGTGTGAAAATTTTTATATCTTGTAAAGATATTATTTTTGGGAAATTTGAACAATTAGTTCAACTTGGAAAAATTTCAAAGTGATTGAATTTTGAGTTAAATTGAGTTTAACTTTGACACACAAAAAACAATGTAAGTTGAACTTTGAATTTTAAATGGATGATTTGGATTGTATGTCTAACGTCGTGAATTGACGACATATCAATTGATCTCTATTAAATATATATCTGTTGGTGGCGGAGAATTTATTCTCTTAGCTTAACACCCTTCTCTGAGACGTACGAGCTCAGAGGTTATATATCGATAGACATCAATTATGTGTTGAGGATTGACGATGTAACGTGAAATCCAAATCGAGTGTGAAGTCGATAATAAATTGGATTATGAATGTGAATTAGGTTTGAGATAACCTTAAAATTCCAAATCGGCTTAGAGGAAAATTTTAAATGGATAATGAAATGGAAAAATTTGTGAATCCTCTATTTGTTATGGGTATGAAATATTGTGGTTTTCATAACGTATATGTGTGAATACGATTAATTCGAAAACCAATTAGTTTGGAAAAGTAATTGTTATGGAAAACTTATGTAAGTACATGAGTATGATATGTACTAAATGTGAAATGAAATATTATATATGTATGTATAATATTATGTTTTCCAAATTGAGGATATGGAAAGGTACCTTCCATTTATACTGTGTGACTGTGTGATGGTGATGGAACTCGAGATGAGTATCCATTTAAAAATCGTAGCTACGTAGTATTTCCATTAGTTGGATGACCATTTATATTTCCATTAGTTGGATGACCATTTATATTTCCATTAGTTGGATGACCTTTTGTATTTCCATTAGTTGGAATGTCCTTTTGGACTGGTATAGTGTGCTAGCGTAATTCGAGGGGCGAGATGCCTATGGTTACAAGCGATTCCACTGGGATAGTGGCGTAACCGCCGAGTATACCGCGATCTAGTTACACTCGGGTGGTAGCGTAATTTGAGGGGCGTGATGCCTACAGTTACAAGCGATTCCACTGGGATAGTGGCGTAACCGCCGTGTAAACTGCAATCTACAAACCAAAGCGTAATTCGAGGGGCGAGATGCCTACGGTCACGAGCGATTCTACTGGGATAGTAGCGTAACCGCCGTGTGAACCGCGATCTTTGGCAACAACCATGGCGAAATTCAAGGGATGAGATATCCACAGTTACAAGCGACTCTACTGGGATAGTAGCGGAACCGCCGAGTAAACTGTGATCCATGGGGGAATGTGCTTTCCATATCCATTTTTAAAAGAATTTTTAAAGTATTTTCACTGGGAATTGAAGCAAGTATATTTAGTACTTGGAGATTGTTAGACTTGCGCCTGGCCAGCGTATGCCTAATGTCTTTAAGAACGACAGTAGACTTGTTAAATTTCGAGTTAGCAAGTATTTTCAAACTTTAAATAGCAAATCAATTATCTGAAATTAAAGTGATGTAAATTCCAACCTAATGAATTAAGGAAGAGGATTTTTGAAATGTTTTGAAAAATCCACAGCTTTGGAAAAGTTATAATATGTAAAATTTCTTAAATGTAGTGTTTCAAATTTAAAATTTGGGTTTTGTAAGTTGAAAATTTTAGTAAAGATTTTTTTTTGTGTCTTGATTGTAGAAAATAATAAACAAAAGAGTTAATTAGCAAAGCTAGCGAGATAAAACAAATAGAATGAATCCTATATTCATTCATCTTTAATAAGTGTTGAACTTGATAAAATTGAGTAAAATATAAATATCGGTGAAATTTTAACAATCATTTTTCCTTACTTGTAATTTCGGGACGAAATTCTTTTAAGGAGGGGAGATTGTAACGATCGTAAATTTTGAACAATTTAAATTGTGAATATTTAATTAATTTTGAATATTTGAATGATAATTTAAACTGAATTTCCAATATAACAATGAATTTTGCGATCAAATTTGAGAATTTAATCTAGAAAAAGTTGAATAAAATTTATATTTGACTTTGGAGTTGAAATTGAATATTGAATTTGTATTTTTAATTCAAACTAATGACTTAAGAAAATAATTTGGATACAAGAATTTTTATTTATGTAAATTTATAAATGGATGGTTAGTTTTAAATAACATTTTTCTTTTCTTTAAAATAAAAAGGAATAAAATTTTATTCAATACAAAATAGATAAGTAAATATACATAGTTAAAATTTAAAACAACATATTTGTAAACTTCGTAAAATATGAAGTGACTACATTGGAAAAGTTATAACAACATAATTCAACAAAACAAAGCAAAGAAATAACAAAATTTATTGAAATTCAAAATGAAAAAAAATATATAATAAAATTTGGTTAAGTGTTGTTGGGCTTTGAAATTGTGAATCTCGGTCCATTTACCTTTGAATGCCGTTTCCTTTTTACCTCAATTCGACCCGTTTCCTCCATTATCCATTTTCACAAACCCTAAGCAAAATCACGAAAGAAAAAGAAAATAAAAATGATGGCAGCCGTTCCTCTTTGTAAATTAGGGCTAGCAATCTAATCTAGGGTTTTGCTTCTTGCGATTCAAAACAAGGGTTTGCGATCTAATCTGGGCTTCGACCTTCGTTCAACTTGGCTTATTTCCCTTCGGCTGCTTCGACTTTGTTATGGTGAGTTTTCTGCTCACGATTAATTTTTAATTCAGGTGTTTAAATTTGTTTGGATTGAATGTTGGTTGCATGCTATGTTTTTGGGGCGATTTGATTATCTTTGGCTCGGCTAATTTAATTTTTAAAACTGATATGCTCAGATTTGTGACTGCATGTTGAATTTTTGTGCTAGTTGCTGTTTTTTGCTCGATTTACTTGGATTTTAAATTGGTAGAAACAGATGCTAGTAATTATTTTAAACTATAAGAACAGATTCTACCCATTTGATTTAGTTTTTGAACTGTTAGGAGCAAATGTTTTTTTTTGATTTCTTTTAAAATTTAAATTTGTAAGAACAGATGCTGCCCAGTCTTAATTTTTAAATTGATTAGAACAAATGCTACCTGGCTATTTGTGTTTGTTTTAAAATTGATAGGAACATGTGCTATTGGTGTTTGTTTTAAAAATTGATAAGAATAGATGCTATGTTTATCTTGTATTTAAATTGATAAGTACAGATGCTACTAAAATATCTTGTTTGAAACTGTTTGCAAACAATTGCATTTTGAATTTAAACTTGCATGTTTACTGAGTTATTTCTTAGTCTTGTTGAGCTTTACGGATAGCCCATGGATCTGCACTAGTTCATCATATAGCTTACAATGTTCTTTTGAACATTTTGCATTCCCACAATTTGATATTGTCCAGTCTTCATTTTAGTCTTCCCTGTGTTCATGTATTTGGGTTTGTGGCTGTTTGCATGTCAAGTTGCATCCATTCCACTTTGCATGTCTGTTGCACTTGGGTCTGGTCTCTGCTCTCCTGATTGTTCTACTCTTCATGTCATTATTGTTTGCATCCTGGTATGTGTTGCATTGCAGTTGATTCACTTCACTTGTGGTCTTCATATTTGACTCGAAACTTCTGTTTCAATTTGCATTATCTGATATGTTTCAGTTTCCATGTCAAGTTGTATCCATGCTGTTGCACTTTGGTCTGGTCATTGTTTTCCTGGGTGTTCAAGTCTTCATCTCCATTTTGTATGTACTGTTAGTACTTCATCCATGTTGTTCCTGTCTGCATTCCCATTTTTGCATGTGATTGAACTAAGTATACTTGTTTAAAATTTGTTTGCATGTGAATGAAATATCAAAATGTCTCTCTGTTTGAAAATGTGCACATATGAATAATATGTTAAAAAGGGGAAAAAGTAAATCCATTTATCTGATTATCTTTAGCATGGGATGCTTAAATGGAAGTAGGTTGTGATGGTGTAAAACAATTTATTAAAATGTTAGTAAGCATCAAGTAGCTTCTCTGTTTTAAACTGCTAGGTGAATGAACATTTTAATTATAACTTAAGTGGTTAGTTATATTTTGCTTGACAAATTTCTGATATAATTGATGCTTGCATGAGTATATATAAGTATATGATCTGTGTGTATGAATTAAATGACTTGTGCCTGTATTTACTTGGATTGCTCTTCTCTGTTTTAAACTACAGAGAGTAAGAATAGAAGAAGAATTCAAATCTTCTGATCAGTTCCTTGTTAGGATTTAAGGTTTGAACATGATATGCTTGTTTAAACATTAATTTAAGTTAAAAAAAAAAAAATCTTATTCAAGCAAAACAAATGTAGGAAATCCTCTGATTAAATCTTCTGTTTATAACTAATGATTTGAAAAGAATTCTTACTGGATTTTGTCTCCAGGATGAACTGCTGTTTGAAACAAAATTCATTTTTGCCTTGCACTCCATTTTCTTCTTTTGAAAACTGTTTTCCTGAGAGTGCATTACTACTTGAATTGATTTCCAGATTAACATTTTGCTTTGAACTGAGTTGAAAACTGAAGCTCTGTTTGATTTGTATATTTTTTTTCTTTGCTTTGGAAATCACTGTATGCTTTTCCAGGTTCTTTTGTGTTGTTATTTCCAGAATACTCTATGTCTATAACTTCAGTTTCTCTAAAGTTTTGATTTAAACTCAAAACCACTTAATCTAGCCTCTGTTTAAAACTTAGGTTTCAAATGAAACTTGTTTGTTCCATCTGCACTTGAACTTGTGATACTTTTATACTGTCATGTTGTACTTGCTACTGTTGTATTACTTGTTTCACTTAAGTTTTGTAACTGAAGCTTACTGTGTTCATTTTGAACACCTTGTATTTCCAAAACTTTGATATGTTCAGTCTTCATATCCATTCCATTTTGCATGCCTGATGTATTCAGTCTTCATTTAAGTCTTCCCTGTGTTCATGCACTTTGGTTTGTGGCAGTTTGCATGTCCATTCACTTCTCTGTGCATGTTGCAGTCTGTAGTGATGTTGCATATGTATTTTGTAGCTTGCTCTCTACTTGTATTTATGGTTCTTTGCTGGTATGGTCTGCATATTGACTGTTGCAGTCCAACTTGTTGTTGGTCTTACTTAAAATTTTGTAGCCAGTTTCCTCAGATACATGTATACTCGTTCAAATTGACACCGTCACTTGTGTTGGTCACTGCCTATTACTGTACATATCCTCTGATACATGTTTGCATTCCATTTGAACTGTGTAGTGTTTTCCCTGTGCACACAGTTCCCAGTTCCCTCTGATACATGTATACTTGTTCAAATTGGCACTGTCCAGTCCATATTGTTGGCATTGAGTTGTGGCACTGATTGTGTAGTCTGCACTGAGCACTTGGGTTGTATTTGGGTTCTATTACCTCAGCCTTGTGGTCTGCACTACTTGTGTAGCTGGGTTGTTGTGCATACATGTTGATTCTATGGTTGTTGATATGCCTTGTGCTTGTAGTTGTATTTGGGGCTGCTGAAATTGTTGTGCATTGCGGCCTGTACTTGTGCTCTCTGCCTTTGACCTGCTGTGTTGTTTCTGTTCTGGCTTGTTATTGTATCTTTGTGGTCTTTGTGATTGCACTTGCATACGTGTCGGCAAGGCAGTGCACATGTGTGTAAACATACGTGTGTACTACAGCCACACACGTTTGACAGAATTTAAAAAATTGAAATTGTTAATGTAAAGTCCATAATAGATTAGACCGATTCATTTGTTTCACCATCTCTGTAACCATTTATTTCAGTTCATTTCAAATTTATTTACTTGAATAAAGATTAATCCTGACTCGAGTGTTTTTGTGTTTTGCATAAACGCTCGGGTCAGACCGAGTATTTTTGCAGCTTAGAGATTTGCTCGCAGCGAAGTTAGAGTGAGGGGGATTTCAGCACCACTAAAGTTTTAGCTAAAATTTTTTTTTCTCTTGTACTTAAATTTATAAATTGTTTCCGCTGTATAAAATGTAATGTATTGTAAACTCTGATATTTGTATATAAAAGAAAAGTTTGTTTATAAAATATGATTACTATTCTGTGATTCTGTAGCTGATTCTGTTTAAATGTTATAAACTAAATAACAATCCGTCATCTTGATCGTTTCTAGTTGGTTTAATTACCGACTAGAGGCGGTTAGGGCGGCGGGTCGTTACACTAATCGTTGGTATGTTGCCCTGGCGTTCTTGAGTCCGAAAGGCATGACTTTGTAGCAGTAAAGTCCCAAATTGGTTACAAAGCTGGTATGTTCTTGGTCGGGTAAGTGCATGAGTATCTAGTTGTAACCGGAATAAGCATACATAAAAGATAATAACTCGTGCCCAGTCGTTGAATCTATGAGCTGATCAATTTGGGAAAATGGAAAACTATCTTCCGGGCAAGCTTTTTTCAGGTCTGAGTAGCTTTCGAACAAGTACGGGATTCGATAGCGACTCTAGGTATAAGGAATCTCGGATGAATCCATTCAATTTCAACTTATCAACCACTTTTTTAAGGGCGGGAGATCTCTCTGGATCCATGCCATGCCTTTTCTGTTTGATCGGGATATACCATGGGCCAATGTTTAGAGTTTGGCTCGCGATGTTCGACGAGATCCCACATATGTCGAAATACGTCCAAGCGATTATGTCGAGGTTCGCTCGGAGAAATTCAACCAATTCCTTCTACGTCTATTGGCTTAACTAAGATCCAATCTTTATCATCTTTGAATCATCATCATCTTCGATCGAGACATCTATTTTCAGTTCAGCTGGGGAAGCTTGACTTAGTTTTATCTTCAATTTCAGTGTATCTTGGGTCAAGATCCCTCTGGAATTGTTTGGGGTGCCCGGGCCTGGGCCCAGGCACCAATTGTCAATTGTCAGCAAAACAGGCGCAAATGATTCCTCTATGCCCTTCCCTTTCTCCTTTCACTGCGCCTCGCGCAGCTCAGCAACATAACAGGCTCATCCAGCAGCCCAATCTCCTTGAACGACTCCGACTCCACGATTGGTGGGGAATTTCAGAGTCAAGCACCATAGGGAAATGGTTGCCCTAAATTCAGCAAGGGCCAGTCGGCCCAAGAAAGCATTGTAAGGGGAGTCTATGTCCAATACAACAAACTGCAGTATTTGGAATCTCCAGCATTCTCCAACTCCCAATTCCACCGGTAGTTCCACCACTCCAGTGGGTATAGTAGCGCTACCATTGAATCAATGAATGGAAGATTGACAAGGCTTCAAGTCTTTAGCTTCCATTTTCATTTGATCATATGCCCGTTTAAACAAAATATTCACAGAGCTTCCACTGTCAACCAAGATCTTCTTCATCCAAGCAAGACCTACCTGAGCTAATATGGCCAATGGGTTGATAGTGAGGGATTCGTCCTTATCAGCATCTCTGTTTCGAAACACAATGCCATCAGTCATCGTTTTATGTTGCTTGGTCCGAGCCTCATCATCACAACTACTACAACATTCAAAGTTCACATGCCTAATAAAGCTGGCTTATGACTCCATTTCCCTACAGCTTTGGTCTGCTGGATGAGGACCACCACTTATTGTATTTATCACCAACCTTCCACCGGTACGAGCGGGTTCCTCCTGTCTTACCTGATTGGGTATATCATTCTGATTCGATGGCCCGCACCTCCATACTGCGGCGCCCGCACAAACTGTTTCAACTTTCTTTCTCTAATCAGCTTCTTAATGAGATCTTGCAAATGGCGACACTCATTCGTACCGTGGCTATAACTCTCGTGAAACCTACAAAATTTTCCTGTTTGGATCTGCCTCTCCGATGACGGCTTTGGAGCAGGCTTCTTGTACTGGATAGTATTGTAGGTTTGTATGTATACATTCTCCAGCGACGTATTTAGAGGAGTGTAATTATCGAACATAAGAGCTCTACGTCATGGGCCACGGTTTTGATCTCGCTTTCTATTCTGAATCCCGCTGTCTTTCTACTGAGTTTTCTTGTTTTGACTATTTAACTGAACTTTTTTGGAACTCTCCCCGGACTGCTTGACTGCAATGTCACTCTGAATCCCTTCACCACTAGGCCCCGCATCATCATTCTTCCTAGATTGTTTCTCATCCTCCCTTCTCAAAAATTAGGCTATTTTGGAATAGAAACGGTCCAGGGATGCGGGAGGCTTCCCAGCCAACCAATTTTCGAACTCAGAATCAGGATCAATCCCCTAAGTTAATGCCATCAAGATAGAGTTGTCATTTGGATCGCTTATCTCTGCACATGCGGCATGGAATCTCTCTAAATAGCATCTAACTGTCTCTCCAAGAGCTTGAGTGATACTAGACAGAGTATTAACATCCTTTGGCCTTACGACATGCATCCAAAACTGCTCAACGAACTTGGTTGCAAGTTGATCAAAATAAGAAATAGACAGGGGAGACAAACGAGTGAACCACATAGTAGCTATGCCTTCCAGTGAGATCGAAAAGCTTCGATATTTAATTGCATCGTCATCCTGTGCAGCATTCATCAACCACTCGTACTTCAGAATGTGTTGTTTTGGATCAGCACTTCCTTCATAGATGGTACAGTCGGCATTCTAAATCGCCGAGGAGGTTCAGCATATATTATGTCATCAGTGAAAAGGGTATGACTCCGAGAGATTCTCCGGTCGTCATTAGTAAGACCCTGACTCTCACGGATCATATGACGAATCATAGTTGGTATATCCGGCATTTGGACATTCTATGCACGTTAAGCCAAGATGTGGTCGGGTTCCACAATGCAAGGCTGGAGTGGACGTTGTCGACGGTCCATGTCTCGCCTCCTTGGTTCCAAGTCTTTAGGGATGTAGGGTTCGGGAGTACGTCCATGTTGACGATGGTTCAGATCTGGTTGACTCCGGGCATCAACCCCTGGTTCAACAGTGGCGGTGGTAGCGCGGTTGTCTATGGTGTAGTGAGGAACAGTACCTCCCCAGGAGAGGGTCCAGTCTGGTAGCTGGTTGAAGGGCCAACTCTTAGTTGTCCAACGTTCAGCGTAGGTTAATGTCCGGTGGCTTGGGTGTAGCTTACGTCCAGTCGTGGACGTGTAGATCTATGATGGTAGTCCGATGAGGCTGAACTTTCGGTGGATGATTAGGAGGCCTGATCCCTCCTGGATCTCCTACGTCGTTGGCGGTTTAGCTGATTAGTCAACTCTGCGTTGCCGTACAGTTGTTCAGTAAGTTGCTGATGACTCTAAGTCAGCTCTTGCATAAGCATTTGAAACTCTTGTCGGGTGATGGGGCCTGACGGATCTGACGGTCCGGCAGCATTCTAGTTGGATGGAGGCTATTGTACGGGATTATGTCTGTCCTTGCTACTTGATCTGCAGCTGTGGAGGCGGTCCTTGTGATAACCATGACGGATGATTAAATTCTTTCCTAGATTTGATGCAAATCTGAATAGGTTGGAAGGATTCTGACTTGACATTTGGATCTTCTTCTTGAATTTGTGCAATCCGACATCGATAGCAGATCCAAAGAGCAGGAGAAAAACTGTGTTTTCTCAGTGAAAGCACCAAAGTGTTTGTACCAAAATTGGGCACAACACTTTTTGAAAGTATTTGAAGAGATAAAAATGAAGAACAGAAATGCAAAAAGAGGATTATCTAACAAACACTTCAAAAACAAATATGAAAGCACCCATAAACACAACATTTTAGAGTGGTTCAGCGTATAGCCTACGTCCACTATGAAGTTGATGACTTTGTTGATATTCACGTGTTGATTACAACTGGTTACAACGGATAATAGTGTTGAAATTCGAGTACAACAGTAGCATGGAGTACAAAAATGGTTCCCGTAGAGTCTGGACGTCAAAGAGCCGAAAGATCCTTTTTCCGTTGGTTCTGGGGTGCTATTTATAGGTGTAAGATGCAAATATCTCGCTTAGATCTTAGGAGACTTCTTCTGGCACGTGGGTGGGCCCACATGATCGATCCTAGGAGATTTTGACTCGATCAATGATCGATACGAACGAATATCGTGTCGATCAAGATTTGATCTAATCGAGTCGAAATTTGGCACGAGCATTCTTTAAGTTGTACATAAGTTCTTGTGAAAATTTCATAACATTTAGACTTGTTGGATTGCAAGTTATGATCGATGCAATATTGTGTTTTCTTTAGGCTAGCCAGTTTGTATCGATGCGTTCGTATCGATCACTTCAAATTGATACTGAGCACGTGATCTCGAGTTGACGTTGTGCTCACTCTTCGGATCAATCCACTTTTTATGTTGAGTTGACCGAGTCATTCCAAGGTTTTTGCCTTGTTTGTATCGATCTCTGTTGTCTTGTTGGTATCGATCATATGCTCTGTTCTTATTGATTGATCTTGGCCTTGTTCGTATCGACGGTCTTGCACTTATTCGTATCGATCGATTGACCTGTTATATTCGTACAATTGATCGTCTTGTTCTATTCGTATCGATGGGGAGTGCTTAATTTGTATCGGTCTGTGGTTGATCGATGCAAAGTGCCCAAAGTGTTTCATCGATACGAAGTAGGCACTCGTATGGCAGTCAACGGATACGAAGTGAACTTGTATCCTGATGGATATGAAGAATACCATCAGTCGATGGATACGAACAAGACAGCTGCCGATCAATGCGAAGTGGAGTTGTTTTGTCGATGGAGTTGAGTAGATCGATACGAATAAAGCTGGTTCTTCTAAAGGATGTTAAGTAGTGCGCTCTGATCAATACAAACAGATGCTCACAGAGGGACACGAACTAGATCGATACAAATAGACGGTTGTGAAGTGATGGACATGGTTGCACTGATTTCCTTGGATTGTATCGATCATATCTTGAGTATAATTCCGATTAACTTGAAATTTGGAACATTGGCTTACTTAACTTTGCTTGTCATGTCATATCAATTGTAGATTGATCTGGACTTGGACAAAATTCATCGACATCTATAGTGAACTTATGCTTACTCAACATTCGAGAAGAGTGGTCTTTGATTTTCAGTCAATTCCTTGATATCTCGGCCTTACCAAAAGGCGGGATAACAGGTACCTCCAATGGTTTCAAAGCTAGGCTTCTAAGAGTTATAAGTAATACTTTACCTCATTCGAAAGGTTCGAAAAAAGAGGTTTTAAAGTGTTTCGAAAGGCAGCGGCCTAATGTTTTGAAAAGACAATTATATGCTTTCAAATAAGGTTATCCAGTGAGGTCGAAAGCAAGGTTTTGAATGTTTCGAAAGCCTTAGTTTTTCAAAACAAATAACCCAATCGTTTTAAAGGAAAAATCCAGGGCTAAGTAAAGGAGTTTTTAGTTGGTTTTAAGAAGAAGCCTTCCTTGATAAATTATTAGGTTAAAGGGATTAACCATGTTTCATATGAAAATAATTTTGAGGATATTATGGTATTGTTATGTTATTATGTTTGCTTCTTCAGTTATATATATATATATTCACAATGTAATGAACTCATAATGGTAATTTGGGGAAGGGCAGAATAACCATCTAGGTTGACCAAGAAGTGAATATAAATTAAACTAATTAAAGATATTGGCAGGGACCAGTAGGTTCATAGTAAGCCCATGAAAACTGTATATAGGAAAAAGATATTGGCAGGGCCCAATAGGTTCATAGTCAGCCCATGAAAACTTTGTATAAATGAAGATGTCAGGAAGACAGGTTCATAGGTAGCCATGAAAATTATGATTTGATATTGGCAGAGGTCAATAGGTTTGTAGTGAACCCATGAAAACAATATCCGGATTAAGATATTGATAGAAGTCAATAGGTTTCTAGTCAACTCCTAAAGACTACGATAACAAAAATGATATTGGAGGTACCAATAGGTTCAGGGAAAACACATAAAATGGTAAAGATATTGGCAGAGGCCAATAAGTTCTTATTGATCCCATGAAAACTATGAAACTGGACAGGGAGTCCATAAACATTTAACAGGTTATTAGTCAGCTTATGAAAACTATTAGATTAATTGTAACCCTAGAGACTATAACTGAGACAGATAGTCAAAGTGATTGGGGATGGGTAATCCTGATTTGGTGTACTTTTTTTGCATGTCATCATATTATTTTGAATTGTTTTAACCATTGTGGATGAAGTAACTCGGTATATGGTTTTATAAAGGTTTTAGGATACTAGTGACAGGAAAACCTGTTCCGCTAAGCGCGTGGTCTCACTAGATATCTAAATGATTTGATATGGTAGATTATTATTTATATCAGGCTTTATGTCTTATTCTAAGTTTATGTTTTTCTCTTAAACTCTAGGGTACTCAATTGATTTTGAGTAGTTTGCGAGTTGAGGTTTTCAGGTACCTCTTTAAACGAATAAGCTTTCGGAGATATGCAGAAGGCATGATAGCTACTTAGAGTTCTCTTTTATTATGATTCCGCTGTGTTGTTGTTATAAAGGCAAAGTTGTTAAATTTCCTATAATACTCTAATCATCCAATGAGGCATCTTCATATGTCACTCTTGGCATATGTTGTAATAAATATATTTTCTCTAAACGTGGTTAATAATTGTGGGAGTATGTAATAAATTTGAAATGTTTATAAATGGAATGTGGAACTTGTTTGATTAAAAAAAATTCATATTTATGTGTTTCTGTGTATCAATGTATCTAACATTACCGTATTTGGTCACCGAGAAGAAATAACTATGAATGACTACAGCATCCATAGCCGTTAGTTTGGGCCTCCAAGTAGGGGATGTTACAACTTACTTCTTATTTTTCCTTGATCTTTTAAACTTACATCCAAAATAACCGCAAGACATAAAATGCGCACTACAGTAGACATCTTTTATCTTCTTCGAATGATATGTGTTTCTAACAACTTATATATGAATTTGGGCTAAAAAAAACTACTCAACCGAATGGAAAAGTCAGATTATCCAAATTCCTTCAATTATAGAAATTTACCATTTCTTTCTTTTATGTAAAATTGTGATAACCTGGATTTTTGGGCATCTGGTAGTTGGATAATTAACTGGTTTATTTAGTTGAACAGATTATTTTGATATCTGAAAATATAGTAAATTTAAATCCATAATAAATATTGAAATACAAATATCTAGAAATAATATTTTTACATTAAATTAACATATATATATATATATATATATAAGATATATTCAAAACTCCGTGATGTTGAAAATCATAAGTGTAAACATAAACAAATTCATTGTGAATATATAATGACAGTAAACATATTAATAATTTAATTTTTCAAGTTTTATCGTTTCAAAGCTAATAAAATGATTATAATATATAATATATAGGTGTGTATATATATTGAATTGGTAGTTATGTTTTGGAAATTAATATGATAATTTTCAGAGTTATTTAAAAGTTGAGTTCTACATTTTTTTTAACTCTAGTACTTACATACACACACACACACACACACACACACACACATATATATATATATATGTACATATATATAGTTATCAATTTAAATATAATGACAACTTAAGTATGACATGTAAACAAGATTTAATAAAAAGAATTAATGTTTCTTTCTTACTAATTTACACATGTACTAAGTATAGTAGATATATAATTTAAAAACATAAATAAATAAATATAAATACATATATTAACAAAAACATAAGATATAAATAAGAGCTCTAGAATTTGTAAGTTTTGTGATACATGAAGTCAACATTTGTAGCTTTTATAAAACATGTAAAGACAAGTGTCATTGTTTTTTTTGAAATATATAGATTTATTCAGGATGTATATTCATTTTTTTTCTAAAACCTCTTTTTCTTACTTTCATCTTCTACTCTAAAAAAAAATATCATCAATCAAAATCTGTTCAACCTGTTAACTGAAGCAAGATAAGCAAGCTTCAGATCCAAATCCTACAACTCGAACTTGAAGCAAGGATCATCTAAACAAGATCAGATTCAAGTTTTAGTTCTTAGCACATGGCAGTACAAATCAAATTCAAATACAGATCATCAAAACAAATTCCAGATCAAACCATCTAAGCCTGTTCCTTTGTATCTTAAGGAAAGAGTGAGTAAATTCTTAAAACTTGATATATTGAATTGGCATGTGATGAATCATTGAAGTATGGTATGAATTTTGCGTGCAACTTGTTAAAAAAAATGATTTTATGAATATATATGGGTGTTAGTAAATGTGAGAACAGGAAAAACATGTCATGTTCCAAATATTACAGGTTTAATCCTGATTCAAAATTTTAAATCATTCAACTGAATGATTTTTAGGCTTTGATCTCTGAACAAAGTATGTTCGTTTAAACATAAATTAAAATTTGAAAATATATTTAAGTAAGATAGATTTGAATATCATCTGGTTAATCGAAAGAACACTGCAACTTTGGTAACATATTAAAATCAAATATCAAAATTCTTAAATTCAATTATAAAATCTTGTTCGCCATCTAGAATCATGAATTTTAAGAAGTGAATCCAGATTTTTAATATTGGATAGAGTGTGTAATTTGTAGTCGATCAATCTTGGGGTTATGGTCAAATTCCATCGATCAATGTTGAACTGAGGCTTGGGGTTCTTGTCAAAGGTGGCTCGTGGAATGAGGATAATGGGAAAAATAGTCAAGGATTTTCTGAAGCACTGTGGTGATGCAGCGAGATCGATCTAGGGTTTTAGTAGGGTTTTGAGTCGTGGTTGGTTTTGTGTCGTTTTCTCTGTCTATGGTGCATTGGAATTAGTATGGTGGATGGAACGACAGCGTGGGGCGATGGTGATTCTCTGGGCAGGATGTTAGGATTTTCGGTGATCGATGAAGGCATCGTGAGGCAGCTCTTGGTGATCGACCTTGTTCCTGGTTTCGTTCGAACTGCTCATTTTCGTTTGCTTTCGAATTCCTTTCTTCTGGGTGGTCGATCGTGATAGGGTGGTTGTAGATGACTTGTGTGAGGTCGCAGTGCTGATCGGAGCAGTGGCGAGGCTCTGTGCACGTGCGCACATTTACGCGTGTCTGATGATTGCTTTGTGATGATGCTTGGGGAAAATGTTGTTTTACTCCAAATCAGACTCGATGTTGTACAAGAACCGGCTCATGGAAGAGAGGGAAGAGGAAGTACGGGGTTAGCTCGGGTATTTTTGGTTTGGGGCTCGGGTTTTACATGGGGTTGACATCGGGTTTGGACTGTGTTGTTCGAAATATTAACTATTGTAACAGCTTTTTTTTAAAAAAAAGGGTTAAACTAAATCAAAGTTTTGAAAGAAAGGAAGTGGAAGAAGATTGAGACTCGAGAAAGAATAGGGATTGACTTTTGGGTTGTTTTGTATGTTAACAGGTTTTAAAATGTGGAAGTAAATTTTGACTTTTAAAATATAAGATATCATCTAGTTTCAAGGTTCTAAATGTTAAATGTTTAGAAATGGATTTGTTTAAAGTAATTAGAGGATAATGAATGAATGTAATTAATTAAAGTATTATTTAATTTAAATAATTAATTAATTAGTATAATTAATCAAAGCAATCAATTAAGGATGATTAGATAAGGTAATTAATCCAAATATGATTAATTTTTTCGAGGTTAACTACATAATGTAATTAATTAATGATAATTACTTAAAGAAAGTATTTAAAGGATAATTACTTAATGTCATTAATTAAGGTGGGTAATTAATGGAGAATTACTAAATATGATTCATTAAATGATAATTACTTAATGTAAGTAATTAAAGGATTAATTTGTTAAGGGTTAGTCAACTTAATTAGTAATTAAAGGTTAAATTAATTAATAATTAAAGGTTAATTAATTGAGGTTAATTAATTAATGGAGTAATTACTTGATGAAAGTAATTAAAGGTAAATTACTTAAGGGAAGTAATTAAGGATTAACTACTTAGTGTAACTAATTAAAGGATTGATTAATTAAGGGTTAGTTAATTAATGAGTGTGATTAATTAAAGGGTAATTAATAAATGTAAGTGATTATAAGATAATAAATTTGAGTAATTAATTAAGGATCAATGTAATTAATATGGATGGGTAAAGGTTAATTAATTTTTGAAATTAATTAAGAGTTAATTGCTTATTGTAATTAAAGGATAATTAATCAAGGGGATTAATTAAGATGGATAATTAAAGGATGATTAATTAATTGGTTCGTAATTAATTAATGTTAATTAAAGTTTAATATAAGTGATTAAAGATTAATTTAATTAAAGATAAATTAAATTAATTTTGGAAGTGATCAATCTTGTTTATGAATGATTGAATGATGATAAATGCGTTGGATTGGTTGATATTTCTGATATGAAATGTTTTGTGATATGATATGTTTTGGGTTGAATTGTGATAATGTGGTTATCCATCGGTGATGAATTACTATGTAAAAATTGGCATCCTATATTTAAAATTGAATTGTATTCACATGAATAACTTGGGTTAAGGTGTCATTGGATTCGAAGAGACCGGGGTCGGGTATCAGAAAATACCCGAAACCACTTCGACTTGAAATCTTCTATAATTCTTTATAAATTTGATATGTGTAATCAATAGGCTGGAATGGGATAGATTTAAATGACTGGACCATTTAAACTAAGTAAAGGTGCTTAGGTATTGATTTGTGAATATAAGTGTTGACTATAACAAGTTGTGAACTTGTAATGAAGCATGAGTTACCCCGAGGCTAAAAATAAGTTCATTGTTTAGTATTTCATGTTAGATGGGTTTACTCACGCTGGTTTCCAGCCTGACCCGGGTGTTACTTTGATGTAATACTCGGGTCAGACTAAGTATTACAGATTTTCAGGAAAGGATGTTCTGGAGCTCAGGAGGCAAGATGGATGGCAGGAACGTATGGAGTGTTTTCCGCTGTGATATATTGTTATTTATCTGAGACAAGTTATTTTAACTGTCCAGTGATTGTGAAATGTTGTAACTCTGATATATTAGTGTGAAATAACTGATAATGTTTTTCCTTGTATAACTGTTATTTTATTTGATATTATATTTTGATCCGCTGCGAATGTGAGATTCTGTGTTTCTTTTCTGTTTCTTCTTCTGTCTCTTTTCCTCTTTTCCTAACTATCTGGAATTTTCATGATCGAAAATTATGGGTCGTTACATTTGGTATCAGACCCAGGTTAAGTGAGAACCTTGACTCTAGTGGATTTATTCATCAAGGATAGGGTCACTGGTACCCTAGAATGAGTTGAGTGTGTGTGTGTGTATATAAGAGCGTACTTGTTATGTTTTTATATGAAGGTTCTAAAAATGGTTTTCATGAATGATTTTTATAAAAGCTTATATCTTGTATATAAAGCAAAAATTGGTTGTTGGATATTGAAATTGAATAAGAATTAAGTGACAAATATATATATATATATATATATATATATATATATATATATTTAAATGGGAATTGAATAGTTTGAACTATACAAATAAGATGAACTAGAATTGGATTCAAACCAGAATATAAATGATTATTGATGGGATTATTGATTTTCAATAAATAATGATTAAGCAAAATGAAAAGTTTTAAGGAAGTAACAATTTAGATAAAATTGACTTGAAAATGGAAAAGGATTTAAATTGTGAAGTTTTAAGTCAGAAAAGAATTGGGAATTTGTTTCAAAGTGTTAAAGGAAATAATACATAATATTATTCAGACTATCTTAAATGTAGTCTTATTTTAAAGTAAGAAGTTGTTTGAAAACTTTAGAGGAATTTGTTTTGAATTTAAAACCAAAGGTGGTTTAAAGTTTAAAGTAACCTGGTGTGTAAAGGAAATAAATATGTATATTTGAAATAAACTTTAAGGTTGAGTTTTGAATTTTCCTTGGAATGTGATGTGAAAACCCAAAAGTGAAATAAGTTTTTAAACTTAGTGGGAAGATTATTAATACGAAGTTTAAAATTGGAATGGGAATTCAAATTTGGGTAAGTTGTCTGGATTAAATTGAAGTGAATTTAACTTAGGGAAAGTTAAATAAGTCTAGAATAAACAATCAAAATGAAATTAAGATTTAACTTGGAAAGTTAAATGGTTGATTTGAATTGGAAGTTTATGTGATCTCAAAATGGGTTTGAGATCTGGAAAATGGAAAAGGATGGATGTTTTAAAATAATTTGGAAGGTATCATCCTGCTAGTATTAATAATCTTTAAACTGTGAATTGGATTTGTTTAAATGAATGAATAAATGGATTGTGGTAATATATCCATTATTGAGATAAATTCGGTAATAAATTGAATTTTAAAGATAAAATTGTTTTGAACTCTTACTTGAACTTTGATATAAGTTAAGTAAAGATAATTTAAAATGGAATTTTGAAATTTCGACTCAGAATTAAATTATTTGAAGATTTAGATTGTTGATTTAAAAATAAAAGTTAATTTGATTTAAGGGATTAAATCAACGTTTAAAATTTAACTCGTATTTATACACTCCGAGATGGTTTAAAGTTGAGATTTAAATTGAATTAGTTTGAATTGAATTTGATTTGAATTAATTAGAATTGTGATTGAAGATGGATAAGTTTAAAATTCAAATGGAAAATTTTGAATTGGATTAATTTGAAATGAAATTAAAGTTGAATAGGTTTAAAATTCAAATGGAATTTGTTTTGAATTTGCAAAGAAATTGAAGATTAATTCAACTTGAATTGGGGATAAATCAAGTTCAATGGAAATTGAAGTTATTTAAATTGGAATTGAGTCAATTTAAATGGAAGTGGAAATTTAAACTGAATTGATGGGGATGGAAATTGGGAATTGAATAGTTTGTCTCTGGACTATTTTTAAAATAAATTGTTTTAATATAAATCTATTTTTCCAAGCTATTTACTATATATACAACCTTTCTTATTAAACCCCAAACTATCTTATACTTATTTTACAATTATTTTTGGAACTACTTAACTATTTTGCAACTGTTCTATAAACAAATTACTATTTTTCAATTATTTATAACTAATCACTATTTTAAAATTTATTTTGCAATTATCTAACTATTTTATAATTATTTTATAACTACTTAACTATTCTACATCCATTTTACAAACTAATAATTATTTCTCAACTACTCATCTCTTTTTAATTTTTTAAGCTAATTTCTAAATTTAAGCTGGTCAGAGTGCAAACTGTTCATGGTTAAATATCCATTTGAGATAAGAATTGGAGTGATAATCCAAAAAAGGATTGGAGCAACTGTGAATAAGTGAAGAAAATCATAAATGAATATGAATAGAAAGGAATTGATTTGGCTAATAATCAATGGGGATAGATACGTAGGTTGTACGTATGTTATTCTATTCGCATAACGATTTGATCCAGATTCGAGCACAGAATTTCGAGATAATATATCGATCCGAGTTGAGATTTTTCACTCGATTTTCGACGGTGAACCTGGATATGAATTTTTGATTGGTTCTGGATATTCTCTATCATAGTTATGGCTATGCAAGGAGAATGACGGTTTCTGATCAAGAAACCAGATCTTAGTCCACACTAGGAAGTCGGGTGGACAATACTAGTTTGGAAGTGAAATTGTGTGATCGAGTGAGCGATCAGATTTATAATGCATACGGATGATATGAGTACATCGTATGGGTTTGAATGAAATTGATAATAAATTTTTTTGGATAAGAAATGTAATTTTTTTTTTTGAAATGAGAAGTATATTTTGTGAAATATATGATGAAGCAAAATGGAAATTGGAAATTTCTATGATTAAAGGTTCAAATTATGAAGAAAAGTAATGAGAAATCAAATTTGAATATTTGATTTGGAATAAACAAAGTTATATATCTTTGTTATATAAGGTAAATCTCCCCTTGTTGAATCTATTGCCGGAAGGAAAGGGTTTTTGAACGTATTTACAGTATAAAAAGGAAATTTATAAAGTATGAAGTGATCTAAAGATTTTCAAAGTTATATATATATAAAGGATCTTATAAGAATGATTTTGGAGAAAAGGTTTTTGGAACCTATGGATTTTGGAAAGGCTTTTGATTTTTGGAGAAAAATCAATTTTGGAAATTTGGAAAGCCTAGTTGAGAATTATCGATTTTGGGATAATCGATTTTGAGAAAAGGAGATTTATATGGGATTCATACTAGGTTTATGATTTGGAAGATGCTATATGTGTATAGTATAAAGTGTTTTGAAAATGGCTCTGGAGAAAAAGGCGCACCCTTGAAATGAACTTCTCAGGAGTACCATAAGTTGGTACTGCCTTGAGCCTCAAAGGGGGGAGGCTCTAAAGTGGATCCTATGAGGAAGTCATGACAAACTGAAGTTCCCGAGGATTATTGGGTAGCGAAAATCGAGGGCGCTGATGTCTATAGAGGCGTTTGGGTCATGATGTGACGGCAATGTAACTCGATGTCGCTGCGACTTACTGTGGACCATAGTGGAAATCGTGTGGAGGTGAGTGTCAACGGTTTATGCTTGATTTTGTCGGGAAGGCAATGTAACATCGACAGACTGCGATCTATGGTCGAGTGGATTGGAGAAGTTTCATTTTTTTGGCAGCGGAATTCGAGGGCATTGATGCCTACAGTTATATGGGTTTTTGCTGTGATGGCAACGTAACCCGGTTGTAGCTTTGATCTGTAGCGGGTTCCATGGCGTAATCAAGAGGCGTGGAGTGCCTACAGTTATCTATGGATTTTGTCGGTATGGCAACGTAACCATCGGGTTAACTGTGACCATGGATTGGAGTGATGATTTCCATAGCATTCTCACCAAAGATGTTTCCTCTATTTTCAAAAAAATGTTTTCTATATTTTCGTCAAAATATTTTCCAAATATTTTTACTGGGTGTTGAGAACGGGTTTACCAAGTACTTATAGACATTCAGTCCTACGCTTGATCAACGTATAACCGAATTTCTGCGAGACCGAGGATGGACTTGTTGAGACATCGAGTTATAAAAGTATTTTATAAAAAACTATTTTATAATATTTTGTAGATTTTAAAAGTGTTTTAAAAATGATCAAAAAAATATTTTATCTGATTTTAAGTATTGAATAAATTCTGGCTTCGTTCCTTTTCGGGGACGAAAAGATTCTAAAGGGGGAGGAATGTGATAACCTGGATTTTTGGGCATCTAATAATTGGATAATTAACTGGTTTATTCAGTTGAACAGATTAAATTCTGATATCTGAAAATATAATAAATTTAAATCCATAATAAATATTGAAATATAAATATCTAGAAATAATAAACTTTACAGTAAATTAATATATATATATATATAAGATATATTCAAAACTCCATAATGTTGAAAATCATAAGTGTAAACATAAACAAATTCATTGTGAATATATAATCACAGTAAATATATTAATATAATAATTTTATTTTGCAAGTTTTATCTTTTCAAAGCAAATAAAATGATTATAATATAAAATATATAGGTATATGTAATGACCCGCTATTTTGGACTATTCGCATCCGCATATGTTCGACTTGAATAATTCAAAATACCGAATTGTTAATTTAAATTTGGCGAAACTGAACATATACGGTAAATAAATAATCACAGATCACAGACACAGAGTAATAAATGTAGCGGAAACAAAAGATAGTAGTTCATGAAGCTACTATATATATAACAGAGTTAAATAAGTTACAACCGAAGTCTCGAATACAATAGTCAAATACAAGAATCAGAATATGTCACTAGAATCAACTGAATATCTGGAAGCTGGATAGATAGCCGGATCTCCAAGTGAAGCTTCAACTCCAAAGGTGAGTCTCGAATACTGGTACACTCAGTCTGACCCTAGCGTAAAGCAAAACACAAAACACTCGAGTCAGGATTAACATTCTTATATCAATAAATCCAACTCAAGTGAAATGACAACTGAAATACAAGTAACTCAAAGGACGTTGGAATAACCGTCCTCTAAGGATCCATTAAACTATCTACTAGGTAGTAATATACGCTAAATAGATAATGTCTATCAGTAATATAAAATATCAAAATAGTGTTAAGGCGTTACCATTATCCCCCTTAACACATTTTATATAAGCGTTATAGTCTATACAGCACTGTAAACTCCACCGTAAACTAGTGGGATATCAGGGAGTACTCCATAGGTATAACACAAAACAAATTCGTAGTGGTCGTGTATATAGGGATACAAGTATGACAAGGCACATGAGGCAATACCCAAGGTAGTGAAACTACCATTTGCCTGATCTGGACTGGTGAAAACGCATCGCCGCAACGATCGCAACGCCGCGAAACAACACTCCCAAAATACAAGGGTGCATCAATCAATAACAAGTATTGAGTAGTTTACGAAGAAGTGTGTTCGGTCGAGGTGGCTAACCCCATTTGGCCCGGCATGGCTCCTGTTCTAGTCATTTCCAATTTGACACAAGTGTCAAGGCTATCCATTATCGTTCTCTTTCTTCAGTCATCACGTACATCATTCCAACCACTTCATTCTGGATCACACTCCGCGTATAATTATTAAAGTGGTTTTCGGTTTAGACAGAGAGTATGTCTATAACCGATCCCGATTTCTTTAATAACTTTCGTAATTATGACACCGATTGGTTGTTTAATAAATTTCAAAACCAAATCAAATTCAATTTCAATTAGAATTTATAAATCAACATTTCATTTGTTTTTCTAAAACAATTTCCATAATCTACGTTCAAATTTCCAAATTTCCATTTCAAAACTTTATAATTCAATTTCAAAATTTTATTTAAAACAATTCAAATATACATTTAAACTCGTATATAAGTTTCATTCCGAAATCATTTAAATAAATTTAATTTAACATTCAAATCAATTCAAATTCATTGGTCGATTTCATTCAATATTCGTTAAGTTAATTTATCATTCAAAATAATTTCTATTTAATTTCCAATTCATTAAATCAATTTACTTAAGTTCATCTCCATTATATCAAAACTTCCAAATTTAATCAAATTAGATTCGTCAAATCAAATTCTTAAATTACAAGTCTTATATTTATTCAACACATAAATTATATTTTTATTTCTTGTTAAAGAAAAACAATTTCACTTATTTACTTGCTTTAAATAATTTTCCCAAAACTCAATTAATAAAGAAACTCAATTTCATTTATTAACGAAGTTCAAATTCACTTATTTCGAAGTTCAGTTTCTCTTATCAAAGAATTCAATTTTCATCTAATTATCAAATGATTCAATCTTATTCAACTATTAAATAATTTCATACTTAATTATAAATGAATAATTCCAAATTTTATTGTCAAATAATTTATTTAAGACAACGTTCTTTCAATAACTACTATGTTAATATTTTTATTTCATATATATACATACATACATTTTTTTTAAATATTAAAATTTTAGTTTCATTAAATTCAAATTCCAACTTCATTTCAAATCTTATTATTTATTTAAATAAAATCTTTATTTTTATCAAATTATTGACCAATCGGGTTTTTATTTAATTCTCTATCCTAAGTCAAGTTCATTTGGGTATTTATCATTTCAACCCGATTCTAATTCAATTCAAAAATCAAAGCATAGCAAAGGGAACTTGCGTTGTGATAACTGGGATGGTGTCAAAGTAAATAAACAAGCAATAATGACAATAATCCAATATCTAATTCAAATAATCCCGAAATAATCGTATTAATTCACATTGTTGTTTGTGCAAATTAATATAATTATTTCTAGAATCTACACTATCATTTCATGTAGATTAAAGATTATTACGTTAATATTTATACGGTTCTTCATTTGATATTTATTATTCAATTTCATTCTACATTGATTTTAACAACATACATTTAAATGGTTCAAGGTGTAATTAACACTATTTCTACGTGTCAATTAATCTAACATTTAAAGGGGACATATTATACAAATTTAACTAATCAAATATTCAACACATATATCAATTTTATATTATTAACTATCCTATACCAAATTCAATTGCAAATTATTTATCACTTTAAACATTAACAATTTAACGTCCAATGCAACATCATACAATCAATCAATTATCAATCAAACTGGATTATTATCGCATAATTAACAGATAATGGTGTCAGATGTCACAGGTGAACTGATACGGGTAATAACATATATAACAGTGTAGATAACCAACAGCAGCATATTTCAATTGTCGTTTAAATTGAAATCAAATTTAATAAATAAAGGAACATTAATCGTGAGTGATTGCTCACCTTTCGAGGTTAGAGGAGACAGACAACACAACAAGGTACGAATTTTGAATTATGAGCTTGACAATTGACCAATCCAAATGAAAATCCCCTAGCAAAGCATGATGGATTCAAGATCTAAGAGCAAATCTGAAAATTTTGAGTCGATGAAACGAGTCAAAATTAATGTGATCAAATGGAAACAAAATATACACAATATATTTCTCCAAAATAAATATTAAATTTGAAACACATATTTAATATAAATCTATACATATATTTAAAACCAATAAATAAACCTTTTTAAAACAAACCTCCATATATATTATTACGAAACCACTCCTTTATAACATCCATATAGGAAACATCAACGCACTTAAAAATATATTCATTTCAAGCGAACAACTTTATAACTCATATAATACATATCCTATACATATATATAATACCGTAATTTATAATCAACTTGTTCATATAATAGTACAACTAAACTAATAGATTATAAACAAATACAGGAAAATCATATATACATTACTTCATATATAAACTAATTGTAACTTTTATAACTAAAATATGCAGCTACAATAGATGAAAAATTAACTCTTTATAAACAAATCTATTTCTTTAAAATTATACGTACATATCATCGTAACTTAAAACAAATTACCAATACTATACAACCGAATAGATAACTAATATATAATAAACAAAATAAGGATATGTAAATGTATACAAGCAGAAAATGTACCCATATATATACTTATACTAAAACAATGCTGTTTTGTACAGACCCGTATACATTATTTTTATATACATCTATATAAATCTGGTAAACAAAAATGTAATCTAACGGAATTGATGCTATCATTTCAAACAACTTATGTAAACCCATATACAAGTAAACAGGTTATAACTTATATAACTACTTATCTAATATATACAACAACCAGTTCACGCATATACAACCCATATAGTTTTATAACAAATCTTGTACAACTTATATCTATACCATTTTTTTTACTGTAACTTGATATATAATAACATATATGTTCAAAAATCCAAATACAACATATAATACATGCTATATGAAATAAACAATGCTGTATATATTAGCAGATAGTTATATATAAATGTATTCTAACATTTACACAAGCCTGGGCCGAGAATTTGAACGGCAGGAAGAAGATTACCTCGGGTGGAGGCAGAAGGTAGAGACGTTGAGGCTAAGACATGCTGATAGAAGCGGTAGCTTATTGTCGAGAGAGAAAACAAAATGGAGGCGGTCAAGCGCTCCGGTGGTGGAAGCAGTACGGCGACGACCCGTAGTGGGTTTAGGTGGTGGAGAGGAGCGGATCAATACTTGCAGTTGGGCGAGGCAGAGGGCGGAGGCCGATGCTAGGTGGAGGATGCGGCCATTGGTGGAGGGGTGTTGCCATGGTGGGTTGCACGTAGATGGCCTTCGGGAAGCCGATGGCGAAGGCGGTAATGCAAGAGAAAAGACGGAGGCAAGCAAGCTTGGGTCGGGTCTGGAAGATCTCGGCAAGGAGCAGGGCGAGGCTTTGAATGAGGCCGAAATGAAAAGGAGGGCTAGATTTGATGATGAAAAGGTGTAGGCCAGAGGGAAAAATGATGAACAAGTTCCAGAACCATAAACGCAAACTATACACCTTTCAGATATTATAAAATAAATAAATTCATATGCAACGAAGAGGAAGGGAAGAGTATTGAACGCATAAAAATTTATGTTGGAACCAGTGAGAATTTTGAAAGTCATTTTCAGAGAATATAAATAGCTAGGGGCGGTTTGAAATTTGAATAGCCGCTGAATATTAAAAGCTCAAATGGATGCCGATATGTTTAACCCGTATTTACGGATTCCGCTGCGTACCAGACTTCAAAACAAAGAAATAAATATACCTTAGAGATCAACGCGACGAGACGATCAAATTGTTATACAGATATCAGTGGTACGATTGATTAATAAAAATTCACATTTTCTACCAGCGAAAAATGCAACAAAAACGCAAAAGATTAAGATCGACGGAGCTAAAGAAGTCCGATTTTGGAAAAGCGAAAAATGACGTCTTGCTCAGAAGATGATTTAGAATTTTTCTTTGTAAAATATTTAGGTTTCGAAAACGTTTTATTTTCATCGATTTTTAACTGATTAAATTGAAATAAATTTATGCATGAAAATAAACTTCATATTTTCGGACGAAAATTTACCAGTTGCTATGTTTAACTAGACGCATCTCAAATATCAAATTTATATTTCAAAATTTTATCATTTAAAATTCCACAAAATTTCAATTAATAACGTTATTAAAATTAGTTAAATTTATAGGTTGTTATACTCTCCCCCACTCAAAACATTTCATCCCCGAAAAGGAAGGAATTAGGAGAAAAGAAACAACCAGAAAGAAAAAGACCGAAAACAAAATAAAACGATTAATTCAAACAATATATATTTCAATTTAAATTAATTTATATTCAACAATTGATTTTAAACTCAAAAATTTCATTAACTTGGTTTATTTTCAATTTGTTGTTGTTTGTTACAAAAATTTATTTCAAGCACTAATTTATTTTATTAATCCATTTATTATTCGACTAACCTAGTATTCTATTTGTCTCTATTAACCATTTTATATTTAAACTTTAAGTGTATAACATTTTTATACACACTCACTTTATTTATAATGACAATTTATATTGTATATTATCCAATTATCTTAAATTAACAATTTCAAAGATCATAAATTTGAATAGTCATTTATTATAATCATACTTTATTCGACAAACTTAATTCTTCTTTATTCCAAATTATTATTAAATTTATTCTACATAATATATCTTATCACATATATTAAGGGTCTTTACACTTATTACAACTACCCAATTTATTTAAAATTCCTTTGATATTATTTTATATTGTATATTATCCAATTACATAGTTAATTTTTGAAAATTTAGGTAAGTTATATATAATGCAATTGAGTATTATCCAAATAAAATTACTAATTCAATTCTCTCAAGTTTAAATATTATTTCAAAATTTTGGTTTTATTTATAATTGAAAACATCTTTCACCCAAATTTTAAGAATTAAAATTTTCGATTAACTTCAAACAGTTTTAGAAATAAATATATATATATACATTCAATATATCACATCGAATCTATAACCATATATATAGATCAAGACATAATTTAGAAATTCAATCTTTTTAAATTTTCCAAATCAAAGTGTAGCAAGGCTACGAATAAGTCTCTTCACTTTGAAACTCGAAATGAATGTCGATGATGCGGTCGTCATCCCCGAAATTATTTTCCAGGGACAAAAGAGAAGAGCTCTAATTTAATCATTTAAAATTCTTTGAAAACCGTTTCTATTCGAAAATATTTTAAATAATGTACATTTTAAAACTTTAAAACCATAGTTAAAATTATCGGAAATTAAATTCTCAGACTCTAATTTAAATTCACTTCAAATTACAATCAAATTATACCCAAGTTTTATAAATTCATTTATTTATATTGCAATAGTCAACGGTTTACAAACAATAAATGGTAATCGAATATTATCATTTCAACAATCAATTTATTAATAGTTTAGTTAAAGAAAATTCGTACTTATAAAATATAATCATACGAACTTTATTTTATTTACCAAATTTGAAAACAACATTGTGTCAGTTTGCTCTGCTCAACTGTTTTGGAAATCCTATCGATAGTGTTGATCAGACGAATCGATCGGAAACCCAAATCAACATCAACAACTCAAACAATACAATATGTAAAACATTTTTAACATTAATTTACAAATACACTTCCTCGCTTGACGATGCAAGAATGGATTTCTAAGCAAGGATAGAAATTCAAATTTTGATGGACTCAAATCAAAGAGGATTTTGATTCGAAGATAAGTTCGAAACAAAGATAAGATGATTTTAAGTAACAAAATCGGGAGATGGATAACCTTATATAAATCGCGGGCAACCTTAACCGGATCGACCGTGACTTTAATAATTAGATCGATGCGGAATTCCGAAGCAAATCTACATTCGATCGCAAGGGATAGAATTCAGGTAAAACAGGAGATAGATAGCATCGTAAACCGAGGATACAAAAATCTCCAGTAAATCAATGCCTATTGTATAGGAGTTTCACCCATTTACAAATAATACGAAGATTGGCGAGACCGCCGATTCATTATAAAGATCATTCGAAGTGGAGTTATGGGATTCTCCAGAATTGAAAGAAGACGAATAGTGAGGGACACGAATGAATTTTGGAACCGCAGGGAACATTCCAAAATTCAAAGGAATTGAGTCAAAATGGAGAGATTCAAACTTGAATGAGAGTGATTCTGTAAATACCTTTACCCTAAATGCTAAGTTTTGCCTAGAGCTACCAAAGCTCTGATACCAACTGTAACGACCCGCTATTTTGGACTATTCGCATCCGCACATGTCGGACTTGAATAATTCAAAATACCGAATTGTTAATTTAAATTTGGCAAAACTGAACATATACGGTAAATAAATAATCACAGTTCACAGACACAGAGTAATAAATGCGACGGAAACAAAAGATAGTAATTCATGAAGCTACTATATATATAACAGAGTTAAATAAGTTACAACAGAAGTCTCGAATACAATAGTCAAATACAAGAATCAGAATATATCACTAGAATCAACTGAATATCTAGAAGCTGGATAGATAGCCGGATCTCCAAGTGAAGCTCCAACTCCAAAGGTGAGTCTCGAATACCGGTACACTCAGTCTGACCCGAGCGTAAAGCAAAACATAAAACACTCGAGTCAAGATTAACATTCTTATATCAATAAATCCAACTCAAGTGAAATAACAACTGAAAAACAAGTAACTCAAAGGACGTTGGAATAATCGTCCTCTAAGGATCCGTTAAACTATCTACTATGTAATAATATACGCTAAATAGATAATGTCTATCAGTAATATAAAATATCAAAATAGTGTTAAGGCGCTACCATTATCCCCCTTAACACATTTTATATAAGCGTTATAGTCTATACAGCACTGTAAACTCCACCGTAAACTAGTGGGATATCAAGGAGTACTCCATAGGTATAACACAAAACAAATTCGTAGTGGTCGCGTATATAGGAATACAAGTATGACAAGGCACATGAGGCAATACCCAAGGTAGTGAAACTACCGTTTGCCTGATCCGGACTGGTGAAAACACATCGCTACAACGATCGCAACACCGTGAAACAACACTCCCAAAATACGAGGGTGCACCAATCAATAAAAAGTAATGAGTAGTTTACGAAGAAGTGTGTTCGCTCGAGGTGGCTAACCCCATTTGGCCCGGCACGGCTCCTATTTTAGTCATTTCCAATTTGACACAAGTGTCAAGGCTATCCATTATCGTTCTCTTTCTTCAGTCATCACGTACATCATTCCAACCACTTCATTCTGGATTACACTCCGTGTATAGTTATTAAAGTGGTTTTCAGTTTAGGCAGAGAGTATGTCTATAATCGATCTCGGTTTCTTTAATAACTTTCGTAATTATGACACCGATTGGTTGTTTAATAAATTTCAAAACCAAATCAAATTCAATTTCAATTAGAATTTATAAATCAACATTTCATTTGTTTTTCTAAAACAATTTCCATAATCTACGTTCAAACTTCCAAATTTCCATTTCAAAACTTTATAATTCAACTTCAAAATTTTATTTAAAACAATTTAAATATACATTTAAACTCGTATATAAATTTCATTTCGAAATCATTTAAATAAATTTAATTTAACATTCAAATCAATTTAAATTCATTGATCGATTTCATTCAATATTCGTTAAGTTAATTTATCATTCAAAACAATTTCTATTTAATTTCCAATTCATTAAATCAATTTACTTAAGTTCAACTCCATTATATCAAAACTTTCAAATTTAATTAAATTAGATTCGTCAAATCAAATTCTTAAATTACAAGTCTTATATTTATTCAACACATAAATCATATTTTATTTCTTGTTAAAGAAAAACAATTTCACTTATTTACTTACTTTAAATAATTTTCCCAAAACTCAATTAATAAAGAAACTCAATTTCATTTATTAACGAAGTTCAAATTCACTTATTTCGAAGTTCAATTTCTCTTATCAAAGTATTTAATTTTCATCTAATTATCAAATAATTCAGTCTTATTCAATTATTAAATAATTTCAAACTTAATTATTAATGAATAATTCCAAATTTTATTGTCAAATAATTTATTTTAAACAACGTTCTTTCAATAACTACTATGTTAATATTTTTGTTTCATATTTTTTTTAAAAAATATTAACATTTTCCTTTCATTAAATTCAAATTACAACTTAATTTCAAATCTTATTATTTATTTAAATAAAATATTTATTTTTATCAAATTATTGACCAATCGGGTTTTTATTTAATTCTCTATCCTAAGTCAAGTTCATTTGGGTATTCATCATTTCAACCCGATTCCAATTCAATTCAAAAATCAAAGCATAGCAAAGGAAACTTCCAGTGTGATAACTGGGATGGTGTCAAAGTAAATAAACAAGCAATAACGACAATCAATAACAATCCAATATCTAATTCAAATAATCCCGAAATAATCGTATTAATTCATATTGTTGTTTGTGCAAATTAATATAATTATTTCTAGAATCTACACCATCATTTCATGTAGATTAAAGATTATTACATTAATATTTATACGGTTCTTTATTTGATATTTATTATTCAATTTCATTCAACATTGATTTTAAAAACATACATTTAAATGGTTCAAGGTGTAATTAACACTATTTCTACGTGTCAATTAATCTAACATTTAAAGGGGTCGTATTATACAAATTTAACTAATCAAATATTCAACACATATATCAATTTTATATTATTAACTATCCTATATCAAATTCAATTGCAAATTATTTATCACTTTAAACATTAACAATTTAACGTCCAATGCAACATCATACAATCAATCAATTATCAATCAAACTGGATTATTATCGCATAATTAACAGATAATGGTGTCAGATGCACAGGTGAACTGATACGGGTAATAACATATATAACAGTGTAAATAACCAACAGCAGCATATTTCAATTGTCGTTTCAATTGAAATCAAATTTAATAAATAAAGGAACATTAATCGTGAGTGATTGCTCACCTTTCGAGGTTGGAGGAGATAGACAACACAACAAGGTACGAATTTTGAATTATGAACTTGATGATTGACCAATCCAAACGAAAATCCCCTAGCAAAGCATGATGGATTCAAGATCTAAGAGCAAATCTGAAAATTTTGAGTCGATGAAACGAGTCAAAATTAATGTGATCAAATGGAAACAAAATATACACAATATATTTCTCCAAAATAAATATTAAATTTGAAACACATATTTAATATAAATTTATACATATATTTAAAACCAATAAATAAACCTTTTTAAAACAAACCTCCATATATATTATTACGAAACCACTCCTTTATAACATCCATACAGGTAACATCAACGCACTTAAAAATATATTCATTTCAAACGAACAACTTTATAACTCATATAATACATATCTTATGCATATATATAATACCGTAATTTATAATCAACTTGTTCATATAATAGTACAACTAAACTAATAGATTATAAACAAATACAGGAAAATCATATATACATTACTTCATATATAAACTAATTGTAACTTTTATAACTAAAATATGCAGCTACAATAGATGAAAATTTAACTCTTTATAAACAAATCTATTTCTTTAAAATTATACGTACATATCATCGTAACTTAAAACAAATTACCAATACTATACAGCCGAATAGATAACTAATATATAGTAAACAAAATAAGGATATGTAAATGTATACTAGCAGAAAATGTACCCATATATATACTTATACTAAAACAATGCTGTTATATACAGACCCGTATACATTATTTTTATATACATCTATATAAATCTGGTAAACAAAAATGTAATCTAATGGAATTGATGCTATCATTTCAAACAACTTATGTAAACTCATATACAAGTAAACAGGTTATAACTATATAACTACTTATCTAATATATACAACAACCAGTTCACGCATATACAACCCATATAGTTTTATAACAAATCTTGTACAACTTATATCTATACCATTTTTTTACTGTAACTTGATATATAATAACATGTATGTTCAAAAATCCAAATACAACATATAATACATGCTATATGAAATAAACAATGCTGTATATATTAGCAGATAGTTATATATAAATGTATTCTAACATTTACACAAGCCCGGGCCGAGAATTTGAACGGCAGGAAGAAGATTACCTCAGGTGGAGGCCGAAGGTAGAGACGTTGAGGCTGAGACATGCTGATAGAAGCGGTAGCATATTATCGAGAGAGGAAAAAAATGGAGGCGGTCACGTGCTCCGGTGGTGGAAGTAGTACGGCGGGGACCCGTAAGTGGTTTAGGTGGTGGAGAGGAGCGGATCAATACTTGCTGTTGGGCGAGGCAGAGGGCGGAGGCCGATGCTAGGTGGAGGATGCGGCCATTGGTGGAGGTGTGTCGCCGTGGTGGGGTTGCACGTAGATGGCTTCGGGAAGCCGATGGCGAAGGCGGTGATGCAAGAAAAAATGCGGAGGCAGGCAAGCTTGGGTTGGGTCTGGAAGATCTCGGCAAGGAGCAGGGCGAGGCTTTGAATGAGGCCGAAATGAAAAGGAGGGCTGGATTTCATGATGAAAAGGTGTAGGTCAGAGGGAAAAATGATGAACAAGTTCCAGAACCATAAACGCAAATTATACACCTTTCAGATATTATAATAAAAAAAAATTATATGCAACGAAGAGGAACGGAAGAGTATTGAACGCATACATATTTATGTTGGTACCAGTGAGAATTTTGAAAGTCTGTGACTCTGTGAACTCTGTGACTTTCCATAAATTATCTAAAAGAGGATTTGTGTCATGTTTGGAATTACAAGGAATTATCTTTTCTGTTAATCTCAAAATAGATGGTACAAAATGCGGTAAACATCTCTATTTTGTACATCTCTTTCTTTTGGGGTATACTCGTTATTATTTCAAACAATACACTCTTGCACTAAAACTGGATAGTTTATAGAAATTTACATTGTTACGTACTTCATTCCAACAAATTAAAATGCTACTTAAATCCCACTCCAGTTTTAACGACTTTCAGTTAATATTTACTAATCTGTATCAGTTACCTAACAATTTACCGCAATGACCACTTTTCACATTTTTACTTACTTAAGTTGTGTAAGTCTACAGATCTAGAACTTATCATACAATTCCCTTTTGAAGGTTCTCGTTAATTTAGGGACTACTTTCCCTTTATTTTCTTTATTCCAAAATATGCTACCTTTAACTCAACCATTCCAAGATTCACATATAGGCATCCATGGAATGCAACTACTATAATATAAATCCAATGATGTGTGTAAAATAAATGCTTTACCATTCTTGCCACCTAGTCCGCCTGTAGCCTATAGGTGATAATACAATACCTAGACTGTTCGTAGCGTATAGGAATACTATCCTCACATATATGATGCCGATCAATACCATGCCACCAAGCCTATACTCATAGCTTTGTTTAAGATTTCTTATGTATTCGACGAATTTCTAATTTGTTACATAACACTCTTAAAAAGAATTGAAGTAGACCCTACTTGTCCTTCTTATACTTCGAATTGAAAATTTCCTTGCAATTGTAGCATCCTTTGATATGACTAAACATCTTGACTAACTCTTTCCTTACTTGGAAATATGTTCACTCAAATATTACTCTTCAATATTCCTTGCATGAAGATTCACAATTCCAACCATACTTGGGTAAACCAAAATAAATATGGATGGCTTATTTTCAATCTCAATAGTTAAAGCCTTAACATTTATTCTAACCCATAATTATTTGCTTATATGAAGGATATACCAATAACTAATTATGTGCTCACTTGTATAGGATGTTCCATACAAATACATATATGTCAAAAAATCATAATTAGCTCCCCTAGTTAGACTTGGTTTATTTTTTCTCCTGAAACTTGTTCACATTCTCACTATTTGTGTTTGGGAATTATTTTTCAATTTTCCCACAGAGAGCATAGGCGTGAATAGAAGAAATGTCGATATATTGATTAAATCTATGGAAATCTCTTTGAAAACTCTTATATATACATACACACACATACATACATATTTCACAACCGATTTTTGAAAAGTTTTTAGAAAACATTTTGAAAATTTTTCTTGAAAAACCATTTTTTTCAAAATATTTCAAGCATGTCCTCTCAATACGTGCTCAAATATTAGGGATTCTTGAAACTAAGCTTTGATAACAAATGTACTAACCCGCATTTCCCAACACGCATCGTGTGGAGATATACGAATTGTTTGTAGAATATACTAGTGTATGATTTTTGTTTGATGATAATAAACATATATGTGACGACTCGAAAATCCTTACCCTTTAAATCGGCAATAATCCACATATGTCCGACCCAAAAAGCACAGACTAACGTAAAGTCAAGAGAAAGAAAAGAAGAGAGAAGAAGAGAAGAGAAGAAAGAGAGAAGATAGAACCAAAAAGAACAATACAGAATCTCACATCGCAGCGGAAAACATATAATATCATATCAATGATCTTTACAAAATAGAAACTGTACATATATACACATCAATCATAATTCAACAATCAATCAATAGCTATCAGCTTGAACAGTTATAGTAACCTGTCCTTACAAAAGCTGATAATAACAACAACTAACAAAGCACATCGGATACTCAAAACAAAACATGTACGTGCATACGTAAATGAAGATCTCCAGCTCTCCTGTTGAAGCTCCAAAAGCACCAAAGCATAACCTGTAGATATACTCGGTCTGACCCGAGCATTGAAAGGGATGAACGCCCGGATCAGTCTGGTAAACTAGCATGAGAAACACACTCAACTGAATTCATTAAATTATCAAACTTTTCCTTTATCAAAACAAAAGTATCACGTAAGACAAGTCCACACATAAACACGGACATGTTTTTACCTTACGATAGCTAAAACATATCATGTCAAATCGTCTTATATTATAATAGTGTCTACTATATACAAATAACATTAATCATAACCGAAATTGTTACATTGATTAAATTCCAGCATATAGCCCAATTGGGTAATACAATCAAAATGGAAAGCACGTAGTGGAGTTTGGATTTCCATACAAATGACCAGGTGAAGGGACTACCTTCCGGCAGTACATCTCTGGAAGAATGTACCAAGGACCATAACAATGGATCCTCTACCAACACAAGACCGGCCCAACTCTATAACTAGATGGTACCAAATATATCATCCTCTGGTCGTTACGGACCTTTACCGAGGGCCCTCATAGCATACAAACCACAATAATCAGATACACGACGTCACAGCGTGTAAAGATATATCTTGAAGAGGATGATCATATCCTACTTGGGAATGACCCACTTAGCCTTGCAACATCTAACCCTGTTTTGGTCATTTCCGGTTGATGAGGCCTGATGAGGTAACGATTACCTTTCACAATCACATATCACAACACTAAGAATGCCACACGGCCATTTCCGTTGACTACTAATTGCCTTCCACAAAAATACAACCCTTAAGCTCATACGTCTCAAGGAGGGTGTTAAGCTAAGAGAAGTTGCCTTCTCCGCCACCACTGACGTACGTAATCTATAGAAATGTAATGTCAGACAAACATCCATACAATTTATCCAGGAACAGAACAAACTAAAGGTACTTTGCTACCACATCCTATCGGAAAATCCCTAGGATTAGTAGCGAATAGTCCTCGCATTAGATATTTCATAATGAAGAGACCACCGCTATTGGATGTATATTGGGATTTTAACCCCAAACGATCAACAAGCAGTCCCCCACTATGAAACTCTAGAATAAAAATATCATCACAAAGCAACCTGCACAATCGTCGCATATATGTTGGTCCGAGGTGGTTTTCAGATAAATCTGATCCCGGTCTCTTCGCACCAACAACGCAAAAGCGTTTCTGTTAACCCTGTTGTGATTCACGACTTAAGAGTTATGCGACTTAGTGGGCCAAGAGACCAAGCGACTCATCAACTTAAAGTTCCTAACGACTTAAGAAACCTCGCGACTTAAGGAATGGACCGACTCAACTGGTTACGACTCAATTAGCTTGCGAGTTAAGGTTAGAGGCGACTTAGAGGAATGGAACGACTCAACGACTCGGGGTTTGTAACAACTTGGTGGATCAACGACTTAACGGGTTAAGGCACTTAGCGAGTTAGTAAGCCAGCTGGCTAATGAGTTAGTGAGTTAGTAAGCAAGCTAACGAGTTAGCGAGCTAGCGAGTTAGTAAGCCAGCTAGCTAACGAGTTAGTGAGTTAGTAAGCAAGCTAACGAGTTAGCGAGTTAGCGACTTAGCGAGTTAGTAAGCAAGCGGGCGGGTTAGCGAGTTAACAGGCTCACATGTTAGGAAATGAACGACTTAACTAATGAGAGGTCCGAGCGGCTTAAATCAATCTGAAATAATCACCAAATGACTTACTATTTTTAAGTCGTTCACGACCTGTTAAGTCGTAACCCGTGTCCCAATAACACGTTAACTCGCAAATGCTTATCCTAAGTTGCAAACGAGTCAAGCTAACCCGTGAGATCTTCTACCTCGTGAAGACTTACCTTAAGTCGCAGCCGAGTTATGCTAACCCGTGAAGTTCTATAAGTCGCACACAGCTTAGTCCAGGAAACTCTATAAATATGGCATGTGCTCCAACATACAGAGGACCTTTTGGCCAATCATTTCAAGCGCCAATACTCTGCTGAATTCTCAACTCACCCGACACTTCAAGTTCGAAAGACATCTCAACTAAATTCAAGGGAAAATCTAAAGCAATCTACATGGATTCGAAAAATTCTTCTCTACCAAAGTTCTAGTTGTTTGTCTTGTCATAATTGTAATTGAAGATTGTTGTAAAGTTGTAATCGGTTTAGCAATAAAGAGAATTAAAGTGGACGTAGGCTTGCCTTGAGCCGAACCACTATAAAATCGTTGTTATTCACTGCTTTTTCTGCAATTTTCTGCTTATACTCTGCTCCCGAATCATCGCGTGGTGCTTTCACGACTACACTTCATACACCGGGGTGTTAGCGTTCAAATTTTAGCGTTAACAGTTTCTCAACCTCACACAGCAACTAAGTCTCATAGACTTATCACATTTCCAACTTTCAACTTGCTATCCTTTGGGCCAAGAAGTAAGCTCGATAGATTAGAGTAATACTCCGCACTATACGAATCAACATCCTCAACACAAACGATAATCAAGCACACACAGAAGGCTACGTACTAAGTGTACGACTAAATAGTTCCCACATTAAGTCGAGGAACTAAAATTTGGCCAAGTCTGATAGTCGGTTATTTAACTATCAAGGCAAACAAACAAATATTAAGCACCATAACAATCACTAGGCCTTTTTAATTAATCTTTATTAATTAAATCACTTGCCAAATATTCACTTCAATTTATCTTTAAAAAGATATATTCTCAAACCATTTCAACTTTTCAACATTGGAAAACATTTCCGTATACTTATTTAATAATAAGTAATTCACAAATCTATTTATTTTCAACACTTAGAAAATATTCAATATACTTCAATCAGGATTTAAGTATATATTTTATTCTTTAAGGAAAACATTCTCTTTAAACGCATTTATTTGGGTCAAAACGAATGTTGCGTAAAACATCGTTACGACAATCCGAAATCAATAGTATAGGGATTCAAAAATAAGATAGATATATAAATTCCAATACTATACAAAATATTTCCTTTCGGAAATCATCTACTATAACAACAGTGCTATAGTTCATCATTTCCTTATTTCTCAAAAACGTCTATTTCAACAATGAATGTTGAAATCTATGGTTTCGATCCTTAATGCATTTTAAAACATCTTTACAACATTTTATTCCATTTAATAATATTCACTTTCCAAAAATATCCATTTTATTTAATGTATTATTCATTGTCCAAAATCGTGAATATACTTCTCTTGTCCAAATTCAATACTTCTACACCTTTAATTAAGGTATTATCCACTGTCTAAAATCGTGGATATAATTCCCTACCAAACTTTTTATTATTACAACATTTAACTTAAAGGATAATTCGCTGTCCAAAATCGTGAATATATCTCCTTTAATAAGCATTCATATTTACTTATCAAATTCAATTGATTTCAGATTTATAAAACAATGTTTATAAATTCATATTCAAATATTTTATAAAAACTTCAACTTATAAAATCACTTTATTTACCAATTCCATTTATAACTCAATTACATGCCAAAAATCCAAATTATAAGTTAATTCCTAATAAATTATTTATTTACAAATTTTCATTCATTTTTATAACTTCACAAATTATAAATCTTATTTACTTATAAAATCCGTTTATAACTTCATTTAAAACACTTTCAAAACTCCTTTATAATTTCATCACTTCGATATATAAAAATCCAATTTTATAAATCTTATATATAAACCTTTTATACTAAATTCAAACATCACGATTTAAACTATTTTATAAAAATCAACTTCATATTTCCAAAAATCATATTCTGGTTTTCTTTTACAAAAATCATAATTTTTATAACATAAAAATTATAACTTTTATTTATTTAAAATAAATTCATTTCCTTTAACACTTTAAAATCCAATAAAACGTATATTTTCAAAATCACTTGAAAATCCTTTTAAATTTGGAAATCATCACTTAAACATTTTTAAATTATCAGAAATAGGCCCTATGCTGCAACAGCACCAAATACATCAATCACGGCATCCAAAACATCTTATATCATATGATAACAGAATATATAACAATATATGTAAATAAATCAATACTGTTGAGGAATCCAGTTGGATCCCTCCAACCTATCACCTGCAACAAATATACATATTAGAATATATGTACAATGTCCGCTTCAAGGAAGACGCGCGTACAAAGGGTCATCCGCTCATACACGGGAACGTATAGGGTCATCTACTCCACTAGGCAGGTATATATATCCAAATACCAATCAATATATCATATATAACAATCATCAATCATCATATAATAAAATATTTCTCGCTTATATAAAAATATCAATGAGTCAGAAAGAGTGAGTTGTACTCACATTGCGTCCAATAGCAGTTTCCGTGTTTTATTCCAAATAAAATTAAACGAGCATTTAATTTTATCCAAAATTCACACTTGCTCCAATCAGCTCCAAACCAGCTCCATCGCGTAGTGCTCATCAATACAAACCCAATGCAATTCGTTTCATACGAAACGGACCTCGTATGAAAAAGATATGGTGTTTTTAATATCACACGAATTATTATATATATAAATCTACACTTTTTATTATTATTTTCAAAACCTTGCATCGTAGCCGCACATTTTGCTTGATCCAAATCCGGTCGTAGTGCCTTTCTTCCCCATTACGTGAAAATCACGTTCAAATGAAAACCCAAAGGCCGTTCAAAAACCCTAACTAACGCGACCCATACGATCGATTCGACGACGATCAGGGACCACTGCTAGATTCGCCAGCAGAAGCTCCACCTTCGGCCAAAATATGATGAAGCTCGGCTGTGTATTTGCATGGTAAAACGCGTGTGAAGGCAGCGACTTTGAGCGAGGATTGTCGTCGATTGGCTTCGTAGTTTTCGATCATAACCGTTGATCGACTAGACCTCGTCGTGCTCTACAAGTTTATAGTTGAAGACTTTGCGTAAAAGTCGACGGATTTGAAGAAAATGAAGAAGAAGGGAACGAATTTCTGGCCATTTTTTTCAAAGCGGCGGCTAGACCTAAATAATTAGGGTTTTGTGAAAAATGGTGAAAAATAGGGCCTTATATAGAAAATTCGACGACACTATTCACTCGAAATTTTTTCGAACTCGAAATGAAGCATGCCACCTGGAATTTATAAGGTTTTACTCCTATGCCGAATGCAATGGAATATATATCGGGAGCCAATTCGATCGTATTTGGAAGATAGGTTTTCGAATTAACCAATTTAAATTTAAAATTTACTTAAACCGATTTCTACGCGTTTTAGCTTGCCCCGGACAAACAGTAATTCCGGTTGACACGAAATTTGAAATCTTACAATAATATAACATTACAGATCTGATGAAACTAGTTCCGTCGAAATCCAGACTGTTTAAAAAATGACTATTTTTACTCGTCAATTAAATATTAAAATATTCAATTTCTAGAATTTAACTTTTAATTCGTTTTAAAAGTTCTGTAACATCATTTAAATTCAACTAGAATTTATTACAACTTTATAAATCATTTTTATTCATATTAAATCCAATTTCTAATTATTTCAGCAATTTCAAATATTAAATTATAATTATCCAATTAAATCCAGATATTCAAAATATAAGTTATTCGACTTATAAAATTTACTTGTGCATATTTAAAATTAATCAAATATATAAATTTCAAATGACTGAAATTCTGGGTCATTACATTCTCACCTACTTAGAAGAATTTCGTCCTTGAAATTACCAAGTAAGAAAAAGTCACAAAATCAATTAACTTTTCAAAACAATTCGTTAAAACTAGATTTACCAAATCTCTAAGTGTTTAACTTTACCAAAATCCAATAGTTAAACTTCTTATAAACACTTTTCTAAGTTTTCAAATCTACTTAGGTATCTTTTCAAAACCAACTACTATCGTTTAACTTTTAACTCAAAAACCAGAATTTTAGTTTTAACAAATTTTTCCAATTTTCCCAAAAAATTTCTAACGCCTTAAATTTTCAAAAAAAAATCGTCAGCGACTCCTTTGCGCGGTTCGATCCGAAAAATATAACAACGTATATATCACAAATATACATCTCATCATCGAGGATGAGGCATCCCGAAGGGAAAAAAGTGTAAAAGTACGATATGTAATCCGAGATATGTACCTTATATATTATTAGCAAGCATATACGGCTAATATAGCGCGAAAGCGAGCTCCAAAAGCGAAGCAAGCGCCATCCGCGCCTACTAAACACTCAACAACAATGAGAAACATGTATATAAGACAGTAATATCAATATACAACATATATCAATAACTATATATGCCAATATAGCAATGCAACAAAAGCAACAAATCCAACCATCAAACAACTATCATCCAATTAACATCCAACAAACTATATCTATCCAATATATCCATAACTGAATCAATGTAAATTCACTTCTCATTAATATTCATTGAATTGATTTTTCAATTAATCACATTTGATTCATTAACATTGGATTTACTAACATTCATTCATTCATATTCAATTAGTTTGCATTCACTAATTTACATTCAAATTTGTTCACTTCCAAATCAAATCAAATTTAGTTCTATTTAAATTCACTTAACTTCCAACTTGAATTCAATTATTAGCTTTCCATTTCATTAGTTCAATTTCATATGGATTTTCTATACAATCAATTAACATCCATCTAACAATCAATGCATATCCAACATTACCAAATTAGTTTATTTTACATTCATTCAATTTGGTTCATCACTTTTAATTAGCTTTCATTAAATTTCCAGTTTCCAATTTCATTAGGAATTAACATTTACATCCTTTACCATATCAATTTATTTACATTAGATTGATTAACATTCAATCCATTTATTAATACAGTTGCTAATTCATTTTACCACTAAAGTTGAATTTTCTTACATAACTCAAGTTCGCATTCATTTAATTTACTTTATTAATTTACTTCGATATCAAAATCAACTTCATTCAACATCACTTAAGTTATATTTCATTTACCTTCACTTTCATTATACAATTTAAATTCATCTCTAATTTAATTCAATTTCTATTTTATTTAACTTTTACTTAAGTCAAATTTCAAGTCACTTATTCAAATTCAGATTTTGTTTGCTTAACAAAATTGTCTAACCATTATGACTATTGGTTTTACTTACTTTTTCTCACTTTATTAGTTATACAACTTATTTATATAAACTTTCATAAACATTTAACTAAGTCCACTTCCATTCACTAAACCCATTCTTTTTAATTTCAAATCCAATTCACTTTATTAACTTTCCTTTAGTTTAATTTCAAATCATATATTTTATTATGCTACTCAAATTTATTTCCACTTTACCTAAGCTAAAATTTTATTATCTCATATATTATAAGTCCAAAACTCGTTTCACTTATTTTTATCAATTTCAACTTGGATTTTAAATCAAATTTGTTTATCAAAACAAAACTACAATTTCAATTTACTATTGGTAGCAAATCCATCACACAGAAACTCGAAAATGATACTGATGATGCTGCAATCATCACTCTTATTATTTCCCAGCAATAGTAGCGAATTCAGTGCGTTTTATATTCTTTTAAAATTTTCTTCCTTAGATTTATAACAATATAATCTCTTTAACTTTTTAAAAATAACTTTCAAAATCAGTAGGATTCAAATTTTCAAATTCTTAGTTTAAATTTATTATTATTTACAACTCATATTGTTTCATTTCTTATATATAAGATAAGATTATTTCACAATTGTAAATCATATTAATTATAATTCCATACTTATAATTCATTTGCTTATATAATTTATTCTTTTACAATTTTTGTTTTTATTTAGATTATTCAAACATCTTTCATTAACTTATATATATTTGCATTTCCAAACAACCAAACAATCAGTTTATATTCACTTTAATAATTCCTGAAAAATTGTTTATTTATATATAAAATATAATCGAGATAAAATTATTTCATCTACCCAATTTAAAATAATACTATGTCGACTTGCCTTGTTTAAGTGTTTGGAAATCCCTATCGATAACATGGCGTCCCACATACCGACCAAAATTCACAAACAGCTCAACGGATAAGCAAACATAATATAAAACATTTTATATTCACTAACAAATACGCGCTCATATATATAATATACTCAAACTCAATCTAGGGTGCTACTGTCCCTATCTATACTGAGTACACATCAAAGCTTAGGAATGTACAAAATCTAAGCTCTGATACCAGATGTGACGACCCGAAAATATGTACCCTTTGAATCGGCAATAAGCCACATATGTCCGACCCAAAAAGCACAGACCGACGGAAAGTCAAGAGAAAGAAAAGAAGAGAGAAGAAGAGAAGAGAAGAAAGAGAGAAGATAGAACCAAAAAGAACAATACAGAATCTCACATCGCAGCGGAAAACATATAATATCATATCAATGATCTTTACAAAATAGAAATCGTACATATATACACATCAATCAGAATTCAACAATCAATCAATAGCTATCAGCTTGAACAGTTATAGTAACTTGTCCTTATAAAAGCTGATAATAACAACAACTAACAAAGCACATCAGATACTCAAAACAAAACATGTACGTGCATATGTAAATGAAGAACTCCAGCTCTCCTGTTGAAGCTCCAAAAGCACCAAAGCATAACCTGTAGATATACTTGATTTGACCCGAGCATTGAAAGGGAAGAACGCCCGGATCAGTCTGGTAAACTAGCATGAGAAACACACTCAACTGAATTCATTAAATTATCAAACTTTTCCTTTATCAAAACAAAAGTATCTCGCAAGACAAGGCCACACATAAACGCGGACATGTTTTTACCTTACGATAACTAAAACATATCATATCAAATCCTCTTATATTATAATAATGTCTACTATATACAAATAACATTAATCATAGCCGAAATTGTTACATTGATTAAATTCCAGCATATAGCCCAATTGGGTAATACAATCAAAATGGCAAGCACGTAGTGGAGTTTGGATTTCCATACAAATGACTAGGTGAAGGGACTACCTTCCGGCAGTACATCTCTGGAAGAATGTACCGAGGACCATCACAAAGGATCCTCTACCAACACAAGAACGGCCCACCTCTATCACTAGATGGTACCGAATATATCATCCTCCGGTTGTTACCGACCTTTACCGAGGGCCCTCATAGCATACAAACCACAATAATCAGATACACGACGTCATAGCGTGTAAAGATATATCTAGAAGAGGATGATCATATCCTACTTAGGAATGACCCATTTAGCCTTGCCGCATCTAACCTTGTTTTGGTCATTTCCGGTTGATGAGGCCTGATGAGGTAACGATTACCTTTCACAATCACATATCGCAACACTTAGAATGCCACACGACCATTTCCGTTGACTACTAATTGCCTTCCACAAAAATACAACCCTTAAGCTCATACGTCTCAAGGAGGGTGTTAAGCTAAGAGAAGTTGCCTTCTCCGCCACCACTGATGTACGAATGTAAAAACCAATGTACGTAATCTATAGAAATGCAATGTCAGACAAACATCCATACAAGTTGTCCAGGAATAGGACAAACCGAAGGTACTTTCCTACCACATCCTGTTGGAAAATCCCTAGGATTAGGATTAGTAGCGAATAGTCCTCGCATTGGATATTTCATAATGAAGAGACCATTGCTAATGGATGTATATTGGGATTTTAACCCCAAACGATCAACAACCAGTCCCCCACTATGAAACTCCAGAATAACAATATCATCACAAAGCAACCTACATAATCGTCGCATATACGTTGGTTCGAAGTGGTTTTCAGATAAATCTGATCCCGGACTCTTCGCACCAACAATGCAAAAGCGTTTCTCAACCTCACACAGCAAGAAAGCCTCATAGACTTATCACGTTTCCAACTTTCAACTTGCTATCCTTCGGGCCAAGAAGGAAGCTCGATAGATTAGAGTAGTACTCCGCACTATACGAATCAACATCCTCAACACAAACGATAATCAAGTCTACACAGAAGGCTACGTACTAAGTGTACGACTAAATTGTTCCGACATCAAGTCGAGGAACTAAAATTTGGCCAAGTCTGATAGTCGGTTATTTAACTATCAAAGCAAACAAACAAATATTAAGCACCATAATAATCACTAGGCCCTTTTAATTAATCTTTATTAATTAAATCACTTGCCAAATATTCACTTCAATTTATCTTTAAAAAGATATATTCTCAAACCATTTCAACTTTTCAAAATTGGAAAACATTTCCGTATAATTATTTAATAATAAGTAATTCACAAATCTATTTATTTTCAACACTTAGAAAATATTCAATATACTTCAATCAGGATTTAAGTATATATTTTATTCTTTAAGGAAAACATTCTCTTTAAACACATTTATTTGGGTCAAAACGAATGTTGCGTAAAACATCGTTACGACAACCCAAAATAAATAGTACAAGGATTCAAAAATAAGATAGATATATAAATCCCAATATTGTACAAGACATTTCCTTTCGGAAATCATCTACTATAACGACAGTGTTATAGTCCATCATTTCCTCATTTCTCGAAAATGTCTATTTCAATAATGATGTTGAAATCTATGGTTTCGATCCTTAATGCATTTTAAAACATCTTTACAACATTTTATTCCATTTAATAATATTCACTTTCCAAAAATATCCATTTTGTTTAATATATTATTCACTGTCCAAAATCGTGAATATACTTCTCTTATCCAAATTCAATACTTCTACACCTTTAATTAAGGGATTATCCACTGTCCAAAATCGTGGATATAATTCCCGACCAAACTCTTTATTACTACAACATTTAAAGGATAATTCGCTGTCCAAAATCGCGAATATATCTCCTTTAATAAGCTTTCATATTTACTTATCAAATTCAATTGATTTCGGATTTATAAAACAAAGTTTATAAATTCATATTTATATATTTTATAAAAACATCAACTTATAAAATCATTTTATTTACCAATTCCATTTATAACTCAATTACATGCCAAAAAACCAAATTTTAAGTTAATTCTTCATAAATTATTTATTTACAAATTTTCATTCATTTTTATAACTTCACAAATTATAAATCTTATTTACTTATAAAATCCGTTTATAACTTCATTTAAAACACTTTTAAAACTCCTTTATAATTTCTTCACTTTGATTTATAAAAATCCAATTTTTATAAATCTTATATGTAAACCCTTTATAATAAATTCAAACATCACCATTTAAACTATTTTATAAAAATCAACTTCATATTTCCAAAAATCATATTCTGGTTTTCTTTCACAAAAATCATAATTTTTATAATATAAAAATTATAATTTTTATTTATTTAAAATAAATTCATTTCCTTTAACACTTTAAAATCCAATAAAACGTATATTTTCAAAATCACTTGAAAATCCTTTTAAATTTGGAAATCATCACTTGAACTTTTTTAAATTATCAAAAATAGGCTCAATGCTGCAACAGCACCAAATACATCAATCACGGCATCCAAAACATCATATACATATGATAACAGAATATATAACAATATATGTAAATAAATCAATACGGTTGAGGAATCCAGTTGGATCCCTCCAACCTGTCACCTATAACAAATATACATATTAGAATATGTGTACAATGTCTGCTTCAAGGCAGACGTGCGTACAAAGGGTCATCGACTCATACACGGGAACGTAATAGGGTCATCTGCTCCACTAGGCAGGTATATATATCCAAATACCAATCAATATATCATATATCATCCAAACAATCATCAATCATCATGTAATAAATTATTTCTCACTTATATAAAAATATCAGTGAGTCAGAAAGAGTGAGTTGTACTCACATTGCGTCCAATAGCAGTTTCTGTGTTTTATTTCAAATAAAATTAAACGAGCATTTAATTTTATCCAAAATTCACACTAGCTCCAATCAGCTCCAAATCGGCCCTATTGCGTAGTGCTCGTCAATGTGAACCCAACGCAATTCGTTTCATGCGAAACGGACCTCGTATGAAAAAGATATGGTGTTTTTAATATCACACGAATTATTATATATATAAATCTACACATTTTATTTTTATTTTCAAAACCTTACATCATAGCCGCACATTTTGCTTGATCCAGATCTGGTCGTAGTGCCTTTCTTCCCCATTACATGAAAATCACATTCAAATCCAAACCCATGGGGCCGTTCGAACACCCTAATTAACGTGACCCATACGATCGATTCGACGACGATCGGGGACCACTACTAGATTCGACAATAGAAGCTCCACCTTCGGCCAAAATATGATGAAGCTCGGCTGTGTATTTGCATGGGAAAATGCTGTGAAGGCACTGACTTTGAGCGAGGATTGGCGTCGATCCGCTTTGTAGTTTTCGATCATAACCGTTGATCGGCTAGATCTCGTCGTATTCTACAAGTTTGTAGTTAACGACTTCACGTAAAATCGACGGATTTGAAGAAAAATGAAGAAGAAGGGAACGAATTTCTGGCCATTGTTTTCAAAGCGGTGGCTAGACCTAAGTAATTAGGGTTTTGTGAAAAATGGTGAAAAAAGGGCCTTATATAGAAAATTCGACGACACTATTCACTCGAAATTTTTTCGAACTCGAAAGGAAGCATGCCGCCTGGCATTTATAAGGTTTTACCCCTATTCCGAACGCAATGGAATATATATCGGGAGCCAATTCGATCGTATTTGGAACATAGGCTTTCGAATCGACCAATTTAAATTTAAAATTTTCTTAAACCGATTCCTACGCGTTTTAGCTTGCCCTGGACAAACGGTAAATCCGATTGACATGAAATTTGAAATCTTACAATAATATAATATTATGGATCCGATGAAACCTGTTCTATTGAAATCCAAGACTGTTTGAAAAATGACTATTTTTACTCGTCAATTAAATATTAAAATATTCAATTTCTAGAATTTAACTTTTAATTCGATTTTAAAAGTTCTGTAACATCATTTAAATTCAACTAGAATTTATTACAACTTTATAAATCATTTTTATTCATATTAAATCCAATTTCTAATTATTTTAGCAATTTCAAATATTAAGTTATCAATTTAATTGTCCAATTAAATCCAGATATTCGAAATATAAGTTATTCGACTTATAAAATTTACTTGTGCATATTTAAAATTAATTGCATATATGAATTTCAAATGACTGAAATTCTGGGTCGTTACAATATATATATTCGTTTAAATATATTTGTGTTGGTACTATTTTATTTTTCTATATATTTAATAAATATTTGTTGAGTAAAATAAATAACTTGGAAGTCTTATGTAAACAAATATTTTATTCAAATAAATACTTTATGACAAATTCAAATAGTACAAATTTATGCTCTCAATATATTTACACAATTTCAAATACAAGTTTCAATCACAACACAATTTTCACAATACCATTTTAAATACATGTTTCACCCCACTACATATTTACTCATCACTCGTATTTGATCTTCAACTCTGTTCCAGCCTGTATCTAACATCCGATCTATCTGCAAAATAAACATTAACGCAGTAAAATCGAAAAAGAAATATTTTGCAGTGCATAATGAAGTTTGTATGTTTGAAAATATTGTTTGCCTCGGTTATTTGGGTTGTTCGTCATTGTTATTTAATTCATCTTTCTGTTTCAAACTAGAATCAAAAATACACGAACAACTTGTGACGTGCACAGTGTATCACTATACATGCCATAAGGTCATGCACGCCGATATACACTTGGTTGTTAAAATTGCAAGGACAGGTGAGCACAATGTCAAACCCAAGCTAAGACTGGATTCAACTCAGGTGCAATGCAAAAACAACACAACAATATGTTCAAGCAATCAGGCATTCAGGCATGGACATGCAAGCATTCAGGCATGAACACACATGAAAACAACATGCAACCAGACTTCAAATGGTACCAGACTACAATAACAAACAATAACAATATGTTCAGTTTCAACATGTATATGAAGTTCAATTTCAAATGCAACAAGAGTTCAAATGCAACCATTCTTCAGATGGCACAAGGAAAGAACTTGAATAACAAGAATAACAATCACATTCAGTATCAACATGTATATGAAAATATACAATATGTTCAAGCAAAATCAGAATTTAGGGCCAAGTATAGAGCAGATATCAACATGTAGTGCATATGTACAAAGTTGTGCATCGGATCTAGACATGCAACAGAGGAGACATCTAGGCATTTGAAGCATGCAGCAAACATAAACTCACATATACACATGTATGCATATATATATATATATGTGTGTGTGTGTGTGTATGTATGTATGTATGTATGTATATACAAATATATCAGTACAGGTATGCAGGCACCAAACAACCCAGCAAACATTAAATAGAATACAAGGAAATGGACATGAAACTCAACCAGCAACTAGCACAGAATCATTAAGGCCAGAGAATACAAGTGCACCAGACACAGCAAGTCTAACAGGCACTCGGGTGGACAGAGCATAGCCATAGCAATCACACACATATATAAATACATGTATGTATGTATATACGTGGAGACATCGGATCAAACTCAAGCAAGGCAACATTGGGTGACACACAAACATACACTGATTACTCAACAAGACAGTTATCTTAAACAATGCAAGAAATGGGCAACACAACATGTTTATATTACTAGTACAAGGCAATGCAAGGATAACATACAGGACTCAAAGTCCAGATCAATAAAGTGATAGAACCTAGACTAACTAATCATAATACAGCAAAAACGATGAAATAGCTGTGGGTCATGCCAAGGAAACGTAAAAATCGAAAATTATCATTAGCAGTTTGAACAAAGTCAAGGGAATTCAATCAGAGGTCATAAGGAAACATATTTCAAAAATTGGAACAGCGAATGATGAACAAGTCATAAGAAGCAAAGAACAGAATCAATTCATATACATTTAAGAAAATTTGAATATATCAGAAATAATTCGACCAATGAACAGTAAGAAATCACATGATCGTTCGATCAGAAATCAATTCAAGTACTAAAATCACGAAGAATCCAAATCAAAATATACGGAACGAAATTATAAGGTTTTGATCCCTATAAATACCCAATTTATCATTGGCAATTATGCAGTTCGAGTTCAAGCAAATCAACAGAATAATAAAGTAAAAATTGCATACCGGTATTATACCAAAGTCAAACTCAAACTCTCTGGAGCAATCAAAGAACACTGATCGAAGAATCGCGAAATCCAAATTCATCGGAATCGAACTCAGCCAACAGAGAGGATTTGAAAGCTCTAAAATTGTTAAAGCCTAGATCAAAGACTCAAAAAAAGGCAAACGATCTATTTTGAGAAATCATAGGCTTGAAAATCAAAAACTCTAATTCCAGATCGTAATGAAACAAGGCGACATGGATAAGCAGGAAGCAAAATAAAAGGGAAAATTTGTTTATGCTATTTCTAATAGGCCGTATAAGTTTTAGATATTAGGGTGTTATTTATTATTTAGTTCTTTTGCTTGTTTTTAGTTTCCTTTTATTTTTAAGATCTAGATTAACTAATTGACGGACTACGGTTTTGTAGTTTGAGAATTACGCTACTCAATGGCTGAGTTTTGGCAGAGTTTTCAGCTTAGAGCTAGGTTAATCGAGTTAGTGGGTATCGCAAGTTTACATGTTTTTATAAGCGTCTAATTACTTAAATTCTAGTAGAAACCTTGGGGGCAGCATGTAGGCAAGTTTTTGCCGAAGTTTGGTAAAACTATATGTGATCTTTACTACATTACTCCCTATTTTTATTTTTGTTTCTGCATTAATATTTAGTAGACCCTATTAACCCTCCCCCCTCCTTCTAGGGTGAAAACGATCATAGAAGTGGCATCAGCTAGGATCAAAAACCATTTTCTGTTAAAAAAATTTGACTTTTTTTCTTTCAATGAATTCTTTTGATAATGCTTTTGCTGAAGGTCAGTCCATAGCTAGACCACCCATGTTCAACGGTGAATATGCATATTAGAAAACTATAATGATAATTTTTATGAAAGCCATAGATGCAGGGAATATTGTTGAAACAGGATATATCACACCAACAGTAATGGTAGGCAATCAAGAAGTTGATAAACCTATGGGTCAATGGACAGATCTTGAAAATAAACTGCAAACTACTAATGCTAAAGCTATGAATTCTATTATTTGCTCATTAGATCAAAATGAATTTAACTGTATACCACATTGTCTAACTGCTCAGGAAATCTGGCACACGCTTGAAGTGACTCATTAAGGAACCTCCCAAGTTAAAGAATCTCGCCTTGCCGTGCTTAGTAGCGAGTACGAGAACTTCACAATGGCAAAGGATGAAAGTGTCAAAGAAATGTATGGACGACTTTCTAATCTTGTATACAAATAAAATCCCTACGAAGACCATACCCAGAGCTAGAGATAGTCCGAAAGATCCTCAGAATTCTTCCATAAAATTTTAAAGTAAAGGTGAATGTCATCCAAGAATCAAAGGCTCTAAGATAGGTTATAGTTGAAGAACTCATCGAAAACCTCACCATTTATGAGTAAGAAATCAAATTCAATAAAGAACTTGAAGGAGAAGATATGCAAAGAAATAAATAGCTCTCAAAGGAACGATGGAAAGTAAGGTGATGATGGTGATGATGAAGGAGCAACTGAACTGGCACTGACAATAACGAGATTCAAAGGTGGAACTGCAAATATGGAAATCCATCCCGAAATCAACAACTAAAGAGTGGAATCGTCAATGTTCTAGACAATTCAGAAAAGCAGAAGATCATTTGTCACAAGTGCAATAAACCTGATCATATCAAGCCAAATTGTCCTCAAAATCGATTTAGCAAAGGAAAGAAACCAAAAAGGAGAAGTTATGCAACAACTTGTGATGAAAGTGATGAAGATAATGATGAAAGCACTAGCAGCAAGAGTGATAGAGCAAATCTGTGTTTTTAGGAGAAACAAGTGACAGCGACGATGACAATGCAAGCGAAGTATCAAAATTTACTCACTCGCAATTACTTATATATTTTATGAAGTAAATGGCTATTTTGAAAGACTTAGGGAGAAGTACGTTAAAATTGGATCACAAAAAGATAGTTTGATAGAACTAAATATGCAGCTTGATCAAATGGTTTAAAACTATAGAAAAAGAAGCCCTAAGTGTTATAAGTGTCCACCACTAGAAGAGGAAATATAAAAATCAAAAACTAAAATTAATCTCTAGAAAATGAAATTCTAATTTCTAAATAAAGTGAAAATACAAGGAGAGAAAACTCTATTAAAAGGTGCACTTTGTTATTGAATGAAAATGGATCTCTCAAGTCACAAGTCCAACAATTGTCTACAACTTTAGAAAAATTCTTCAAAGGAGAAAGATCACTAAATATGCTATTAGGGAAACAAATCATTAATACTATTAAATAAGGACTTGGGTATACTTAATCTGAAAAAGGTAGACTTGAAACTAATCATGTCAACTCCAAGTGTATGATTTATGGAAAAATTGGACACGATCCAAATAATTGTTGGTATGGACCCAAACACACGAAAACCATACCAATTTGAGTTCTTAAAGGCACGAACGTAAAATCCCTTAAAATCATGGACTGTCTTACTTTTAAGCAAACTTGTTTTTAAAATATATTTTTCACTAACAATCATGGACCTATGAAAACAAACAGGTCACTAAATTCTTTTCCCGTATAAGTGTGTTGGCGGGCTAAGGAACAGCAAGAGCGGTACCTTAATTCTTGCTGTTCCAGGCACATGATGGGCGACAAATCAAAGTTCCTTAGCCTAGAGAAGTACAAAGGTGGAAGAGTCACAATGGGCAACAATGATAAATGTAAAATTATGGTTAAAGGTAAAGTAGGTAATGACACATTTACCTTAAAAGATGTATTATATTTTGAAAATATGCACTATAATCTAATTTCAATCAGCCAGTTATGTGATAAAGGAACATATGTTGTTTTTTATTTTGAATTATGCAAAATTGTTAACCAATCATCAAAAGAAACATTACTTTCAGGTAAGAGGAAAGGTAATATATACTCTCTATCTTTTGGTGATCTCACTGTTTCAAAATGTTTGTTATCTAATGATAAAGAAGTAAGCTTATGGCATAGACGATTAGGACATGCTAGCATAAATTTGTTAATCAAATTAAAAAGAAAAGATTTGGTAAGAGGTTTACCATCTCATGATTTCAAAAAAGAAACTCTATGTAGACCATGTACTATGAGAAAAATTAAAAAATCATCTTTTCATGCTAAGAACATTGTAAGTACCTATAGAGTCCTTGAACTAGTTCATATGGATCTGTTTGGAGCTAACGATACAGCAAGTTTAGGTGATAACAGATATTGTTATGTATTGGTTGATGATTACTCTAGATACACATGGGTATACTTCTTAACTATGAAATTAGAAACTTTCTCATACATCACTGAATTCACAAAATAAGTTCAGAATGAAAAAGGAGTTTCTATTATTTCGCTAAGAAGTGATCATGGTGGAGAAGTTGAAAATTATGAATTTGAAAATTTTTGTGAAGAAAATGGATTTAAACATGAAATCTCTGCCCAATGTACTCCACAATAAAATGGAGTAGTCGAGAAAAAGAATCTAACCTTACAAGGGTTGGCTAGAACTATGATAAATGAGTATGAACTACCCTTGTCCTTTTGGACAGAGGCAGTAAGTATAGCTTGTTATGTTATGAATAGAGTCATGACTAGGCCGACTCTTAAGAAAACACCATATGAACTGTGGTTCAACAAAAAGCCAAACATTGCATATTTCAAAAAAATTGGTTGTTTATGTTTTATTCTCAATACAGGTGATCAACTGGGAAATTTTGAGTCAAAAAGAAGATGAAGGCATGTTCATGGGATATTCTTCCATAAGCAAAGCTTATAGAGCATACAACAAAAGGATGAGAACAATCATGGAGTCAATCAATGTGAAATTTGATAAAGGCATTGATGATCAAAGCAAGAAAATGATCAAAAGCAACGTCGAAGAGGAGAAAGAAATAGTTGAAAGTAAAAATGTAAAAGAAACTATAACCGCGGAAGAAGTCCACAGAAAACTGGAAACAGAGGGATTGAAATTCAAAGCATTCCTTTAGAATTGGTAATAGGTAATCCTACTGCAGGTATTCAAACTCGTTTCTCTTTTCAAAATTTATGTCATTAGTGTCTATATAGTGGATTTATTTCAGAAATTGAACCCAAAGACATAGGTACAGGTCTCAATGATGAGAGTTGGTTTATGGCTACGCAAGAAGAGCTAAATCAATTTGAACGAAATGATGTTTGGATTCTAGCACTTAGACCTAATGATTATCCAGTTGTAGGAACCAAATTTTAAATGAGTTCCATTTACATGTGATAGCAAAAGTGCAATTGATCTCACAAATAATCATGTACATCATTCTCACACCAAGCATATAGATGTTAGACATCATTTCATAAGAGATCACATTTCCAAAGAAAATATCTATATAAATTTCATTTCAACTGATTCTCAATTGGCAGATATTTTTACAAAACCCCTTCCAGAAAATAGTTTTTGTTGACTTCGTCTTAGTTTAGGCATTTTAGAAATGTGATTTTATATTTTTTAGATTGGATCTTAAATGCCTATGTTAACTAATCTGACTCCCTATTAATTATCGAAAAGATAAATAGAACTGAAAAAAGTGATGAGTGTTGATATTGATCATACATTATGTCTTGAGAGAGTATATTTAGAAAATTTCTTTAAAAATTCAAATAAAATTTGTAATAAGTTTGGTTGGTAAAAATTCCATGACCATCTCTATTCCGATCATATTTCTATGATAATCACTCATCAAAATCTAATATAGTATGTCAAAATGTGGTATTTAAATGGAAAATTATTCGTTTTTTAATTAACAGTAAAATCATCCAAAAGTACCCACTCTCATTTGAAAGTCCTCACGGTTATGCATGGGTAAACTACGTGAAATCCCTGATTATGTGCTTTCATGCTCATTTAAAAGTCCTCACGGTTATGCATGTATGGAACACACATCAAAATTGGATGAAATAGGCGAGTTGATTTGAAAGTCCTCACGGCTATGCGTGCATAGAAGATGCTTGGAATTCATTTTTAATGAAAATAGGGAATACTACTTATCTCATTTAAAAGTCCTAATGGTTATGCACAGTTAGTAAGTATTTAAAAACACTTGTCATAAATATACCACAAATGGACATGACTATATGTTTTTCTATGCCGACATCACCCCTATCACTCTAAAATGGAATATGCGCCTAGCAGAGTATTTACGATTTTTGTATGGTTTTTTTAAATTTACTATTTATACTCGACTAGGTATTAATGTTGTGATTCATGGTTATCACTTTATCACTCTTATCTAACACTGTTATTCTTTTGTTGATAACAAAAGGGGGAGAACAGTTAAGATTTGGACAAATAAGTCATATATTTTTATTTGCATATCCTCTTCTAGGTTCATTGCATTTGTTTTTTATTGTCTTTTATTTGCATATTTTTTCTCATGCATATGTGAAAGGGTATCTTTGTTGTAGGGGGGGTATTCAAATACGGGGAGCTAATAGAATTTATCAAGATCAGATACATTTAATAGCGTCAAAATCTTAATATATGTTTGTTATCATCAAAAGGGGGCAATTATAGAATATACTAGTGTATGATTTTTGTTGGATGATAATAAACATATATTTATTCGTTTAAATGTATTTGTCATTGTACTATTTAATTTTTTCATATAATTAAATAAATACTTGTTGGATAAAATAAATAACTCGGAGTTCTTATTTAAACAAATATTTTATTCAAATAAATACTTTATTACAAATTCAAGTAGTACAAATTTAAGCTCTCCCTACATTTACACTATTCCAAATATAAATTTCAATCACAACACAATTTTTCACTATACAATATTACATACATCTTTCACCTCACTACATATTTAGTCATTAATGGTATTTGATCTTCAACTCCGTTCCAACCTGTATCTAGCATATGATCTATATACAAAATAAACAGCGACGTAACAAAATTGAAAAAGAAATATTTTACAGTGCACAATGAAGTGTGTGCGTTTGAAAATATTGTTTGCCTTGGTTATTTGAGTTGTTCGTCATCATTTTTTAATTCATCTTTCTATTTCAAACTAGAATAAAAAATACACGAACAACTTGTGACATGCACAGTGTATCGCTGTACATGCCATAAGGTCGTGCACACCGATATACACTCGGTTGTTAAAATTGCAAGGACAGGTGAGCACAAGGTCAAATCCAAGCCAAGACTGGATTCAACTCAGGTGCAGTGCAAAAACAAATAACACGGCAATATGTTCAAGCAATCAGGCATTCAAGCATGGATATGCAAGCATTCAGGCATGAACACACATGAAAACAGCATGCAATTTGACTTCAAATGGAACCAGACTACAATAACAAAGAATAACAATAAGTTCAGTTTCAACATTATATGAAATTCAGTTTCAAATGCATGCAACCAAACTTCGAATGGCACAAGGAAAGCACCTGAATAACAAGAATCACAATCAAGTTCAGTTTCAATATGTATATGAAAATATACAATATGTTTAAGCAAAATCAAAATTTAGGGCCAAGTACAGAGCAGATATCAACATGTAGTGCATATGTACAAAGTTGTGCACCAGATCTAGATATGCAACAGAGGAGACATCCAGGCATTTGAAGCATGCATCAAACATACACTCACGTATACACATATATGCATATATATATATATATATAGACGTGTGTCAGTTCAAGTATGAAAGCACCAAATCAACCCAGCAAATATTAAATAGAATACATGGAAATAGACATGGAACTCGACCAACAACTAGCACAAAATCATTACGACCAGAGAATACAAGTGCACCAGACACAGCAAGTCTAACAAGCACTCGGGTGGACAGAGTGTAACAACCCTGGTTTTGGAGATTACCTGTTAATATTAAATTATAACGGTAGTTATAATTTAATATTGTAAATTAAATAAAATTGGAAGTTTTATATTGTTTATTTGGAATAAACAATTAATTTTGAAAATAAAATGAGAAAAATAAAGTTTGGAACTTTATTTTATTTATTTGGGTTAAAAAAATAAAAAAATGGAAAATGGGTTCTATTTAGAGAAAATGCAATAATTGTAATAATTATTGCCAATTACTTCTTTTAATAATTTTTAAAAGAAGTATGTGATTTTTAAAGGATATTTATTTAAATAAAAAGGTGGAAATTGGTTTAAAATTGTGTTTTAATTATAAAGTTGAGTTTAAGAGGGTTTTTAATATTTTTCTGTGTAAGAAAATAATTTTTTAGGAATTTTAGAAGTTAAAAATGTAGACTTTTGCATTTAGTTGTGAAAATAGTGCATTTTTGTAAAATAAAGGATTTTAATATTAACAATGTTTTAAAATTATAAATTTATCTTTTTATATGGTGGAAAATGTTTTATTTTGTAAATGTTTAAGTCTACATATTTATCTTATGTAAAAATATGAAGAAAATGCATTTTTGTTTTGGTAATTAGTGTAGATATGAAGCCTTTATAATATAAGTGATGTTTATTTAACATAAGCCATGTTATTTTCTTTTAATTTTTGGGTCCAAGCCCATTAGTGTCCATAGCCTAATTAAGAAAGAAGGAACTTACTTATTGTACGTTCATTTGCTTTGTCTTCCTCCTTCTCAAAAACCAGTAAAGAAGAAAGTAGAAACCCCTCTTCACCAAATTGCAAACTCAAACCAATTTCTTCAAGTAAATTCATCAAATTAAAATCTTTTGCAATCTAGAGAATCCAACAGGTAATCAACCCCAAAATACAAATAATTTCATCAAAATCTAGTTTTGAGATTGGGTTTGTATTTAATCTCTTCTTTTGGGTTCGCATGGCTCTTTTTTGTTTTTTTTTACAGGTTCTTGAAGCCAAATCCATCTCAAAGCTTCAATCTTTTTGCTTAAATCCGGGTATTTAGGAAAATCAGCAAGGTGAGCACAATATCTCACAAATACTAGCTAAATTTCTTCTGAAATTGCTTGAATTTGCTGCATATGTAAAAGTTAATTCAATGTATGTCTATTTTCGTTTTGGCCTAAAGTGCCAACTTTGGTCATCCATAACTTTCATCTCCGGCAACGAAATGCTGCCGGATCTTTCTCTGAGTCAAGTTTATATGTTAAACTTCATTTCTGAAAATTTTAGTTGAATAATATGGTCATTTGAGTGTTCAAATCGTCACTGCAAATCAGTGCACAGCCTGCAAATATCCTGTGCACATTTTGTTTTCTGAGTTGTTGCAAACATGGCATGAGTCCATGTTTGAGACATCATATCTCTTTCGTTTCTTTCTCAAATTGCACGAGTATTTTTTTTTATGAAAGATGAAGTTCTCTTCTTTACGCGTACCAAATTTCAGGTCATTATGGCATAGATAGCTTATATAAATCTGCTGCCAAACTTGGACCTGGACCATGTTTTTGCCCAGAGTCCAACAGTGAAACACTGTCTGGGTACAACTTTGAGCGATCATATCTTTCTTATAATTTATCCAAATTGCATCATTCTTTATCTGTTTAATAGATGACATTTTGTACTATATGTGTATCAATTTTAAGCTCAATCTGATATCATTTGATCTCCTGTTTTATGCCTGAAAGTTGAGTCCAGGAGTGTTTTTAGACCTGCACATTTATTTGGTTTTTGAACTGTCGCAAACATGGTCTGAGTCCATGTTTGAGACAGCATAACTCATTCGTTTCAAATCGGATTTAAGCGATTCTTTTTGCAGATTGAAGTAGGTGTACTGGTTTACATATCTTTAAAATTCCATGAAAATCTGGGTTGGTTTGCTATTCCTAAACTACTGTCGAACTTGTACTTGCAGCTTGCTATAATTTAGTATTTTAAACTTTGTTTTGGTCCGACTTTGAAACGACGCAGATTCTTCGTTTCAAATCGGATTTGAATGATTGTTTTTGCAGATTGAAGTAGGAATGTTGAACTACATTCCTACCAAATTCCATGTCATTTGAACTCGGTTTGCAGGTCCAAACCTGCTGTCGAACTTGGGTTCGCAGCCTGTTTTCACGGGGTTTTTATACTTAGAATAATTTTCTGCTTTTTCTGATATTTTCCGATTTCTTTGAGATTTTTCTCTAGATTTCGTACACGGGTTTTATAAAGCATTACAAAGTGTTTTTCAAGCAAATTGCCTTTTAAAATTATTATTTAATATTATTTTTAAGTACTAAATTAGTTACTCCATAATAGGAGAATTTCAAATGCAATTTCTAAAGCAATTTTGAAACGTTCCTAAAACTCGTTTTCTTCAATTTAATTTCTATATAAAACACACAATTTTGCACTTCGAGCGAAGAGAGAGGAGAATTAAATAATTAGATAAAACGCGTGCTATGAACACGTGCGTTTATCTTTTCACTTAATTCCTAATCTATTCGTTTGATTGTTTTGACCTTTGGGTCTGGTTTACCGATGAGATGAGGTAAACTTTGTACTGCTTTAAGTGTGGAATTGACTAATGGTTAGTAAATCGTTTAGTGCGAACGTGTGGTATGAGACACACGTTAACACTTTTCGGGTTCCTTTCCGAGAGTTTGTGACACATATTGCCAGTTAGTGGTGTCCAGTACTGGGCCTCCGGACCTTCGCCACTACGGTTTGTTGCCTTCGGGTTTGTTGCCCTATAGTATCGCTTTTGGAGTTGGTCCATCGTCACCGCTCGAGAGATACTTGGGTTTGTTGCCTTCGGGTTTGTTGCCCTATAGTATCGCTTTTGGAGTTGGTCATTCGTCACCGCTCGAGAGATACTTGGGTTTGTCGCCTTCGTGCTTGTGGATCCTTGTTTATACAGTACTGAGCACGTGCATCTTTTGTTTCATTGATATTTATATTTCCCTAGAGTATCGCCTTTCGGAGTGGGTCTTTTGAACCACTCGATACATAGCGATTACCTTGTGGAAACTTGTGTTACCTTCATTGGTATTTGTTATTTGCCTTTTTGGCTTGATTTGGGATATTCATATCCTTTGTTTATTGAGTTGCCGATGATATGAGGCTTGTTATGATTCATCTTTTGTAGATGATTGAGTTATCTCTTTTAGAGATATTTGTGGTACTTTATGACCTTGCATGTTCATTATTGTTTAGCTTGCCTAACTGATTTGTTTAGCTAGACTGACCCGTGTATTTTATACTCGGGTCAGACTGAGGTTTTCAGGTTAGGTACCTTTGGACTTAGCCTATTCTGCTTCCGCGTGGACTATTCTGCTTGCCTCTTTTGTTATACCTTTTTGGGTTGTCCCTCTTGGTTGTAACTTTGATATGTATATTCTTTTGACTCGCCTGTATATTGTGGTTGCTATACCACTTGACATGTATCATTTTGTATACTCTGTGATGTATTTGTATATGTGTATATGTATGTGATGATCTACTGTTCTGTGATATGGTTTACATTTGAGTTATTATATTTTGTTCTGTTAGATCTTATAGCCATTATAGTTTTGTATTAAGTATCTATTAGATATGTCGATCCACATAAAAAAAATGCTACATTTATCGACGTATTCAATAGATAGTTAAGACAAGGCTATAGATGGTCGCTCCTATCCAGCTCCATTCTCCGTATTAGCAGACAGTATTACCTTGTAATACTCTTTGCTAATGTGGGTCTCGGAGTGGGGCGTTACAGCTTGGTATCAGAGCTAAGTTCAAAACAAAATATGATAAACACAGAACAGAAACACATATTATAGTACATCCAAGTATAATACAAGTGATAACACAGTTTTCCACTATCGTATTCCTCGATCGTGCCTTTAGTCTTTTCATTTCCTTTGAATGGATAATAAGTTTGAAAACATTATAAGGGTTTTACATATCACTATTTTTTTTAAAAAAAAAAAGTAGTAGAAATTAGACCTAAGATGGCTTAGTTTTAAATTATGTGTTTTAAACCTTAGTGATTAGAGTTGCGCAGCGGAAATGGTGTGGCCGTTGTCACTGGGCACATTAAATGCTTTGTTTTAAGTAAATGCTTGTTTGGTTGATAATTGCATGAATGTGTGTTAGCATAGTAATTGTTGAAATAATATTGAGTAGGTGATATAATTGAGAGTTAGAAACCTACTCAAATCAAATGATAAGAATTGCGGTGCCTTCAAGTTGTAGCTACCGCAAGAATTATTAGAAAGATTAAATTTTGAAAATAAAATGTAATTCATAAGTGGTATTTAACCAAAGGTTAAAATGAAATAAAAATTTAATTTTTTAAGAATTTCATGGATGCATTTTAAAGAAGTAAAATTACTTAAAGAATTTTCCAGAAAGAAAGCATCCATGTGAATGGAAAATCTTTCTAATAAGAGATATACTTATATATATAACTTGATTATTTTATGAATTGATTGAATGATTGTATAATAACAAAACGTTTTATGTTTTGAAAATAAACATTGTTACAACTAAGTTTAAGATTTCTTAAGAAATCAAAACAGTTTTTATAATTTCTTGTGTCAATTGGCTAATAAGTTTTTAAGAATTCTGGTCGATGCGTCTGATCAGCGTTATCGATAGGGATTCCTAAACGCTTGCGAGGTGATGTGATACATGCTTTTGAAATAGCAATAAATAATATTTACTAGTATGGATGTTGAATGCAAAAATATATAGATATTGCAAAGATTTTGAAAATTCTAAATCGCCATTTAAGATAAGTATTTTATATACATACTTAAGGACTTATGGAAATAGTGTGACATAGAGGGCAATGGAGAGGCAATGTTGATCTTGGTCAACTTTGCAGTCCTCAAAATGTCATTCACTACAAATGTATTAGTTAGATGTTATCATTTTTTAAATTGATAATTGAAAATTTTGAATATGGTTTCATTTAAATAAATTGTATTAATTATTGGTTACGTTACATGTTTGTGAAAGTTTACATACATGGAAAATTTAAAATGCTTAAGTAAGCTTTTAGGAAAAGTATTTTGGAAAATATTACCTTATGCTAATTCATTTTTATGGCAAATAACTTTAATTAAGGAAATCCCTTAATTGGATGAAACTATCATGTGATAGTGATTAATAAAACAAAGTATTCAAATTAAGAAAATGAATTGTTTAGAAATCTAAAATATAGATTGAAAGCAGGTTTAGTAAAAAATAAAAGGATAGTTATGAAGATTTGTTTAAACATTTAATCATTTGATTAATAACAAGTGGAAAAAAAAAGTATGCCTCCAGGAAAATTTAAGAAAATGCTAATTTAGTGCTTTTGAATTAGCATGAAATTTAATAAGGAGCAAAATCCATTAGAGTAAGTTTGGTTTTGAATTTAAATAGTGTTAAAAACTTGTTAATTATGTATTTGTAAAGTTCAATTGAAAACAAGTTTTAATTAAGTATCAAACTTGTCTAGTTCTAAGTGATAATAAAATAAATGTTTAGCTTTATGGATCAAGTGAAAATTTAGTATAAACGATTCATTTATTATAAAATGCAAATTTTTGTGAAAAGCTAGAAATAATAATAAATAGAGCAACAAGATAAGATTTCTTTTTAATTGTGAAAGCAATTTAAAAAAAAAATCAATATGTAATTCTAAAGTCTAGTTTGGATAGATAATTGTTTCTTACTAATGTAAGAAAGTAAGTATTTTAATTAAATTATGGGTCTTCTTTCAAAAGACTTTGTTTGTTAATTGAGAAAAAGTTTTCTTTGTAAACCATTTTGAAAGTTTGTTGTATGTATTATAGTGTAATTCTAGATGTCTTGGCTTTTCGGAGAAAAGGATCATGTAATAAATGTTTTAGAGAAAAGATTTTTGATCTTAAATTATGTAGTTTGGATTTAACAATGATTTAAAATTTTTGACAATTAAAGGTCTTGTGTCGGAAAATTTTAATTGAAAAGTGATGTTTTAAAACAGCAATAACTTGTGATTTACAAATCCAAATGGGTCCATTCTTTTTACAAAAGAGAGTACTTTCAGTAAGCTAGAAATCATATTTATGACATTTTTCAAAATTTTGCAGTTCGTTTATTCAAAAAACGAGTTGAAAACTGATGGACATCTCTGTCCTCTTTTATAATTTCTGAGTTTAAAGCTGAAAGTAAATTGAGCATAACTTTCAAATCGTAAATCCGATTTTGAAGATCTTTATATCGCTGGAAAGCTTGGACTGAGTAAAATAACTTTTATTTTATGAGTATTTTTAGATTATGGGTTTTACAATGTCAAAAGCCTGAGTTTTTGTAGCAGGCCTGAATTTGAAAATTTGAAGTTTTGAGTTGTGTTTTATTTTAAAATATGATTTTAATGCTTCATATGTTTATAAGTGCATGCTAATATATTTCAATAAGTTAAGTGCAGGTGCAAGAAGATATTTGAACAATTAATTAGCAAAATACTAAGTATAAAAGTAAGCATACTCAAATGCTAAAAATGAAAGGTATGAATTGCTATGTGTTTATGTGTTAAATATATATATTATGTTCTGACCTTTTTGTCGATGTATATATATAATTCATATTTATAAAATTGTAAAGGGCTCTCCATGCAAAGGAGACCCCGTCGAATTTTTCGAGAAATTAAACACTTAGAAAATTTTTGAGAAAATTTAATTAGTGAATATCTAGAGCCATCGATGAAGGATCTAGTAAGTATCCTCTTTAATCATAAAGCAAAATGGTTTAAAATTTGATAAATTTAGTGGAAAAAAATTATATTAGTTATTGTAGTATATTTATTTTTGGAATTAGAGTATGGAACAACTCTAATTTAATCTACTTTAATTTAAAGTAAAGATGATTGAGTTGAAATTTAAGTAAGAGACTTTAAAAATTTTCAAGTACTGAAGTTTGAGTTTTGTGTATAAAAGAAAATGGATTTGAGTTAAAACTCTTATAAAAAAAAAATTGAGAAAATTTCTTGTAATCCATTCTTGTGTGTCTTGCCTTAGTGCGATTTTTGTGATGACTTGCATTCATGCAGTCATGTGTTATGGTGGAAGCTTGAAGTAGCACCTATCTTTTGTTGAATCCTCTTTTGATGATTGTGCTTATTTGTGTTACTCCTTCAAAAGAGTTAGGTGCATTTCAGTATATTGGAAAAGTTGGCTCCTAGTTATATAGGACCATCTACTATTACTGGACGCCTTGGTTTGTTTGCTTTCATGCATCATTTTCTGTTCAGTTTTGGGTATTCATGATATGCTCCAGTTAACCCAATTTCATTGTATCTTCGAGATATAATCTCGATTGTTGATTCACTTATGTTGCATAATCACGAGTCTCAACAACTTGTGTATTGTGCCGAATTCTATTCGTGTAGTTGTTTCGAAGATTGAACACCTTCGAAATAAGAATGTTCCGCTTATGAAATTCTATGGTCCGCTAACCATAAGTATTGTACTTGGGAAACCAAAGGATTTGCCGACCAAACTTGTAATGATCCTTTCATCCTCTGTTGAGGGTGAATATCTATGATCCTATCTTTTGACTTCAATCTTGTTGCGATGAAATTGGTGTTAAAGATAACTTCCATTATAGAAATTGCGTGGACGCAATTTTGTTAAGGGGGGAGGTCTGTAACAACCTTGGTTTTGGAGATTACCTGTTATAATTTAATATTGTAAATTAAATAAAATTGGAAGTTTTATATTGTTTATTTGGAATAAACAATTAATTTTGAAAATAAAATGAGAAAAATAAAGTTTGGAACTTTATTTTATTTATTTGGGTTAAAAAAATAAAAAAATGGAAAATGGGTTCTATTTAGAGAAAATGCAATAATTGTAATAATTATTGCCAATTACTTCTTTTAATAATTTTTAAAAGAAGTATGTGATTTTTAAAGGATATTTATTTAAATAAAAAGGTGGAAATTGGTTTAAAATTGTGTTTTAATTATAAAGTTGAGTTTAAGATGGATTTTAATATTTTTCTGTGTAAGAAAATAATTTTGGAGGAATTTTAGAAGTTAAAAATGTAGACTTTTGCATTTAGTTGTGAAAATAGTGCATTTTTGTAAAATAAAGGATTTTAATATTAACAATGTTTTAAAAATATAAATTTAACTTTTTATATGGTGGAAAATGTTTTATTTTGTAAGTGTTTAAGTCTACATATTTATCTTATGTAAAAATATGAAGAAAATGCATTTTTGTTTTGCTAATTAGTGTAGATATGAAGCCTTTATAATATAACTGATGTTTATTTAACATAATCCATGTTATTTTCTTTTAATTTTTGGGTCCAAGCCCATTAGTGTCCATAGCCTAATTAGGAAAAGAAGGAACTTACTTACTGTACGTTCATTTGCTTTGTCTTCCTCCTTCTCAAAAACCAGTAAAGAAGAAAGTAGAAACCCCTCTTCACCAAATTGCAAACTCAAACCAATTTCTTCAAGTAAATTCATCAAATTAAAATCTTTTGCAATCTAGAGAATCCAACAGGTAATCAACCCCAAAATACAAATAATTTCATCAAAATCTAGTTTTGAGATTGGGTTTGTATTTAATCTCTTCTTTTGGGTTCGCATGGCTCTTTTTTGTTTTTTTTACAGGTTCTTGAAGCCAAATCCATCTCAAAGCTTCAATCTTTTTGCTTAAATCCGGGTATTTAGGAAAATCAGCAAGGTGAGAACAATATCTCACAAATACTAGCTAAATTGCTTCTGAAATTGCTTGAATTTGCTGCATATGTAAAAGTTAATTCAATGTATGTCTATTTTCGTTTTGGCCTAAAGTGCCAACTTTGGTCATCCATAACTTTCATCTCCGGCAACGAAATGCTGCCGGATCTTTCTCTGAGTCAAGTTTATATGTTAAACTTTATTTCTGCAAATTTTGGTTGAATAATATGGTCATTTGAGTGTTCAAATCGTCACTGCAGAATCAGTGCACAGCCTGCTAATATCCTGTGCACATTTTGTTTTCTGAGTTGTTGCAAATATGGCCTGAGTCCATGTTTGAGACATCATATCTCTTTCGTTTCTTTCTCAAATTGCACGAGTCTTTTTTTTTATGAAATATGAAGTTCTCTTCTTTACGCGTACTAAATTTCAAGTCATTATGGCATAGGTAGCTTATATAAATCTGCTGCCAAACTTGGACCTAGACCATGTTTTTGCCCAGAGTCCAACAGTGAAACACTGTCTGGGTACAACTTTGAGCGATCATATCTTTCTCATAATTTATCCAAATTGCATCATTCTTTTTTTGTTTAATAGATGACGTTTTGTACTATTTGTGTATCAATTTTTAGCTCAATCTGATGTCACTTGATTTCCTGTTTTATGCCTGAAAGTTGAGTCCAGGAGTGTTTTTAGGCCTGCACATTTATTTGGTTTTTGAACTGTCGCAAACATGGTCTGAGTCCATATTTGAGACAGCATAACTCATTCGTTTCAAATCGGATTTGAGCGATTCTTGTTGCAGATTGAAGTAGGTGTACTAGTTTACATTTTTGTAAAATTCCATGAAAATCTGGGTTGGTTTCCTATTCCTAAACTACCTTCGAACTTGTACTCGCAGCTTGCTGTAATTCAGTATTTTAAACTTTGTTTTGGTCCGACTTTGAAACGACGCAGATTCTTCGTTTCAAATCGGATTTGAATGATTCTTTTTGCAGATTGAAATAGGAATGTTGAACTACATTCCTACCAAATTCTATGTCATTTGGACTCGGTTTGCAGGTCCAAACCTGCTGTCGAACTTGGGTTCGTAGCCTGTTTTCATCGGGTTTTTATACTTAGAATAATTTTCTGCTTTTTCTGATATTTTCCGATTTCTTTGAGATTTTTCTCTAGATTTCGTACACGGGTTTTATAAAGCATTACAAAGTGTTTTTCAAGCAAATTGACTTTTAAAATTATTATTTAATATTATTTTTAAGTACTAAATTAGTTACTCCATAATAGGAGAATTTCAAATGCAATTTCTAAAGCAATTTTGAAACGTTCCTAAAACTCGTTTTCTTCAATTTAATTTCTATATAAAACACACAATTTTGCACTTCGAGCGAAGAGAGAGGAGAATTAAATGATTAGATAAAACGCGTGCTATGAACACGTGCGTTTATCTTTTCACTTAATTCCTAATCTATTCGTTTGATTGTTTTGACCTTTGGGTCTGGTTTACCGATGAGATGAGGTAAACTTTGTACTGCTTTAAGTGTGGAATTGACTAACGGTTAGTAAATCGTTTAGTGCGAACGTGTGATACGGGACACACGTTAACACTTTTCGGGTTCCTTTCCGAGAGTTTGTGACACATATTGCCAGTTAGTGGTGTCCAGTACTGGGCCTCCGGGCCTTCGCCACTACAGTTTGTTGCCTTCGGTTTTGTTGCCCTATAGTATCGCTTTTGGAGTTGGTCCATCGTCACCGCTCGAGAGATACTTGGGTTTGTTGCCTTCGGGTTTGTTGCCCTATAGTATCGCTTTTGGAGTTGGTCATTCGTCACCGCTCGAGAGATACTTGGGTTTGTCGCCTTCGGGCTTGTGGATCCTTTTTTATACAGTACTGAGCACGTGCATCTTTTGTTTCATTGATATTTATATTTCCCTAGAGTATCGCCTTTCGGAGTAGGTCTTTTGAACCACTCGATACATAGCGATTACCTTGTGGAAACTTGTGTTACCTTCATTGGTATTTGTTATTTGCCTTTTTGGCTTGATTTGGGATATTCATATCCTTTGTTTATTGAGTTGCCGATGATATGAGGCTTGTTATGATTCATCTTTTGTAGATGATTGAGTTATCTCTTCTAGAGATATTTGTGGTACTTTATGACCTTGCATGTTCATTATTGTTTAGCTTGTCTAACTGATTTGTTTAGCTAGACTGACCCGTGTATTTTATACTCGGGTCAGACCGAGGTGTTTCAGGTTAGGTACCTTTGGACTTAGCCTATTCTGCTTCCGCGTGGACTATTCTGCTTGCCTCTTTTGTTATACCTTTTTGGGTAGTCCCTCTTGGTTGTAACTCTGATATGTATATTCTTTTGACTCGCCTGTATATTGTGGTTGCTATACCACTTGACATGTATCATTTTGTATACTCTGTGATGTATTTGTATATGTGTATATGTATGTGATGATCTATTGTTCTGTGATGTGATTTACATTTGAGTTATTATATTTTTTTCTGTTAGATCTTATAGCCATTATAGTTTTGTATTAAGTATCTATTAGATATGTCGATCCACATTAAAAAAATGCTACATTTATCGACGTATTCAATAGATAGTTAAGACAAGGCTATAGATGGTCGCTCCTATCCAGCTCTATTCTCCGTGTTAGCAGACGGTATTACCTTGTAATACTCTTTGCTAATGTGGGTCTCGGAGTGGGGCGTTACACAGAGCATAGCCATAGCAATCACACACACACATATATATACACATATGTATGTATGTATATACATGGAGACATCAGATCAAACTCAAGCAAGGAACCATTGGGTGACACACAAACATACAGTGATTACGCAATAAGGCGGTTCTCTCAAACAATGCAAGAAATAGGCAACATATCATGTTTAAATTACTAGTACAAGGCAATGCAAGGCTACATCTAAGACTCCAATTCCAGATCAGTAAAATGACAGAACCCAGATCAATTAATCATAATACAGCAAAAATTGTGAAGCAGCCATGGGTTATACCAAGGAAACGTAAAAATCAAAAATTATCAGTAGTAATTTGAACAAAGTCAAGGGAATTCAATTAGAGGTCATAAGGAAACATATTTCCGAAAATGGAACAGTGAATGATGAACAAGTTGTAGGAAGCAAAGAATGGAACCAATTCAAATGAATTTAAGAAAATTCGAATATATCAAAAATATATCCAACTAGTGAACAAGTCAAAAATCACACGATCGTTCGATCAGAAATCAACGCAAGTACTAAAATCACAAAGAATTCAAATCAAAATATGTGAAACAGAATTATAGGTTTTTAATCCCCATGAATACCCAATTCGTCATCGGCAATTATGCAGTTCGAGTTCAAGAAAATCAACAGAATAATAAAGTAAAAATTGGATACCAATATTATACCAAATTCGAACCCAAACCCTTTTGAGCAATCAAAGAACACAGATAGAAGAATCGCGAAATCCAAATTCATCGGAATCGATCAACTCAACCAACAGAGAGGATTTGAACGCTCCAAAATTGTTGAAACCTAGATTGGAGACTCAACAAAAGGAAAACAATCTATTTTGGGGAATCATAGGCTTGAAAATCAAAAACCTAATTTCATATCGCAAAGAAACAAGGCGACATAGATAAACAGGAAGCAAAATAAAAGGAAAATTTTGTTTATGCTAATTTTAATGGGTCATATAAGTTTTGAGTATTAGGGTGTTATTTAGTAATTAGTTCTTTTGTTTGTTTTTAGTCTCTTTTTATTTTCAAACTCTAGATTAACTAGTTGAAAACTATGTATTTGTAGTTTGAGAATTCGCAACTCAATGGCTGAGTTGTCTAGGGTTTTGAGTTTAGAGTTAGGTTAATCGAGTTAGTGGGAATCGTAAGTTTACATGTTTTTATAAGCTTTTGATTATTTAATTTCTAGTAGAAACCTTGGGGGTAGCACATAGGCAAGTTTTTGCCGAAGCCGGATAAAACTGCGTGTGATCTTTACAGCATTACTCTCTATATTTCATTTGTTTTTTTCTACATTAATATTTAGTAGACCTATTCACCCCCTCTCCCTCTAGGGTGAAAATGATCCTATAATATTGGGTTTTTAAAACATTACAGAGCATAAATAAAAAAAGGTGGAGTTCTAAGATATTCTACAATTTTAGATCTCATAACAGAAGAAATTAAAATATAAGTATACAAAATGGACATCTCAATAAAGCAGTTTCCAAAATACTTGTTTTAAATATAAATTGTTCTCAAAGTGTAGTATAAAGTCTACAGATATTTAATGCAATAAATGACTATAATAGAAACAACATATAATAAGAGAACTCCATCATGGAGCTCCTTTCTTACATGTACTATGTCTAATCATTTTTAACCTGACATCCTGTGGTGAGGGAAAATGAAAAGAAGGGGATGGGTCAGACATGAAATCCGTTGAATGAGAACAAGACTAATAAGATGATTAAGTGCAATTAAATCTAAATATACTCCAAGTGATACAGGATGCATATGCAGTGTCCGTGCAATCCCAAGGTCATATACCAAAGGATACTTATTTATCATATTATATCAATCTACAAATCGAATCTTACATAAACATTAGCCAAATCGGGATCTATCCCCTTTTTACTGACGCTACACTTGGAGACGGAAAACATGAAACACACACTCGCACAATGATTCGTCGCATGCACTTGTGCTCACCTCTCGATCATAGTGGCCAAATGCCTCTTATTGACTAATCTAGTGTTCATTGCATGTGAATCACTGCCAGTACCGGGGCCCTACCTTATATAGTCATGTTTTCTATGGTTATTTGTTGCCCAGCTCCATTGCCCACTAATACCACATTTGCATAAGTAGTTAGTGTAGTATTTGAATCTCCTATTAAGATCGGGCCCTCTTAGGAAGTCTTCCCGCCAATGTTGCACCCACCCCATACGTAACACTCTCTAGAACTAGTGCGAATAAATCACCCTTATCTACTAAGTCCTTCCTTGACATAAGCCTAATAGACTACCAAATTTCCTTCGTTTATGGAGCTTTTGAATCTTATTCTCTACATATAATGAATTCGCCCTACAACTATGATAGGGAACTAACTTCCCTATTCTCTCCTGCATACAACATGGAACAAAATAGTTCATTTTACAATTCATTAACCATTAGCTCTTCATTCATTTTATTGGGCCTAAGGCCGAGGTTCAAATCATCAATTTTAATACTGGATGGTCGACCCGAGACCTCCACAGGTTGACCACCTACGATCGACTATGGCTGTTCCAAGTTGACTATCCCTATATAAATTTTTAAGGTTCGTTCTTTTTTGGTTTGTGACTAATTGGTAATTAACATTGTTGTTTTACAACGATTAATCCAACCAGTTAACCCTAATTTCCAGTTTAATAAATTTTCCAACTTTTAATCAACTTCAAGTTTTGTGAATTAGGGTTACAATATACCAATAACAAGTGTCAAATTTTCCCATATTCTCTAACCTAATTTCAATTCAAATTATAGGGTTTAGGGTATATCCAATCCAATTTCAAATTTACAAGTTAATTAGGGTTTGAACATATAAAAATTTAGTTTAGCAAGTTTAAGTCTAGGGTTTGTAGATTAGAAATAACACATGTCAGTTTAACAGATATAAGAATCAAGTGTAGATTATATAGTTTATAGTTTATCAATTTGATTTCAATTCAATAGGTTAATTAGGGTTTTTAAACAATCTAATCAATTAAAATAGATATAAACTTAATTCAATAACCAAACTATTAGATCTATGCCCATTCACGTGTAGCCTAAGCTCTTCCCCTCCAATTTGATTAAGACCTGTTCTTATATTAGGTCTAAGTTGATTCCAAAAGCTTGCCTTCTTCTAGATTTGTTTAATATTATTTTTAAGAAATAATTGAAGTAGAGGGAGAGAGAGAGAGTTGAAGCAAAATTTTGGTTACAGTGAATGAATTGGAAGAATTAGGGTTTCATTAGTTGTCTATTTATAGGGGGTTTACATTGGTTCTAACCGTTGATTAATTACTTCATTCACAAGTAAAGATATGTAGGTTGTTAGATTGCATATGTTGAACCTAGACACCTTCATAATAATTTATTTATTTAGATCTTCTTTCAATCAATCAATCAGTCAACTGACCAATCAATCAATCAATTCATTGATTCATACATATGCATACGTATATTGTTAATATTTAAGCATAAATAAATAATGTACATATATATATATATGCATCTTAACAATGATTGATTTCTTAACTCGTACCTAACTTTCCATATCAAGGTTATTATGTTTTCAAAAGTATACCCACACACACACACACACACACACACATATCTGTGCGTAGGCATGCATATTCGTTTGTCTTTTATTTATTGAAGGAATTCAAGTGAAGATTTATGTATATTAAAATTGTTTCTTCATTCATGTTCTCTTATATATAAATAAGCTTTACCCATTTCTTTTCAAAATATGTAACTTTTATTAAATGCCTTTCTTTTTTATACATATTTTGTTACATTGTCATTCTTTTCAAAATAAACACTTACTTTTATGCTTACACTTTATTCCTACTTTTCGAACATATATGAAAGTATTTATATTCTTTCTTTTATAGAATATTTTGCCACACCCACTTTTTAATAACTTCCATAAAAAAGTAATTAACACTCTTTCTCTCTTTACACTAAATGTCTTTCTCTTATTTATTAACGTTAATATACAAAATTGTACCCCTTTTTAAATTTGTTGATGTATTCCTTTTTTTTCACTTCCTTAGTATATTCAATGATTAATGATTTCCCTTAGAAGCACTTTTACATATATGCGCATAAATATATTTTTTTTCTTTTCTTTTTCCTTATGGTAACTTATTCATATTAAACTTATTTCTTACCAAATAAGTTTTCTTTATTCTTTCTTTTATATTTTAAACCTACTTCAAAGCGCAAAATAAGAAATACGCGCTACAGTAAACATTCTGTATCTTCTTCATACAGTATTTATTTCTAACAACTTATATATAAATTTGGACAAGAAAAATCTATTTTACTCGATGGAAAAGTCAGATTCTCCAAATTTCATCATTTATAGAAATTTACTATTTTGTTCTTTTATGTAAAATTACATTTTTTAACCCTTATTAATATTTTAGTTTATTATTAAAATTTCCAAGGTGCTACACGATCCATGCTTATGGATCGGTACTGATCCATAAACTTTGATGACATGGCCATGATCTGATTTTGGTTAGTACTCCCTGGAAGTGGAGAACCTAAGAGAGAACATGGGTGAGAGATTTTGGGCAACCTTCAACTATAAATAGACATGGAGGGGCATCATTTTGGGAATCCTTTAGGCTCTCTTAATAATTTTCTTTGTAATCCTTGTAATCCTGAGGATCCATACCAATCTATAAGAAAATCAATTGTAAACATCGGCTAAATCAGCAAAAATGCTAAGTAGACATAGGCAATGATTAACCAACGATTATAACACTTTTATGTCCTGTTATTTCTTGTTTTTTGTTTGCTTTTTCGCTTTTTTCTCTATCGTTTGGGTATTTGTGCCACATTTTGGTGCAAATACTTTGGTAACTCAATTACTTTTAGATATCTACAACATATGGATTCTTACTTTTCTCTTATCTGGACCTTCTAAACATGATCAATAGACATCATATGGGATCTAAAATAATTGGGCTATTGGGAGCCCAACTAAGGATTCATGTACTATCCAGCTTTAGGGACCTTGCATATGCTGCACCAATGCTCTTCTTAAGTCAATGCCTTTCCATACGACCAATTTCCCATGGGGTAATCGGGCTAGGTGTATATCTTCAACTTCATCCATTATTCCGACTCATAATCAATTATCAATATTTCAGTGTATGGTTGCAACTACTCTATCATTAGAATTTATAGGATTTGGCGTATAATATATTTATATTTTTAGGCAAAGTACAAATATGTTCGCTCAACGTTTCCTTTTTTCAAGGTCAACTAGCCTAAGCTCTGATACCAAATGTAACAACTTACGCCCTAGAGTCCGAATTTTTGCTAAATCGAAAATCCAAGTTTACCAAAATACAGGTCGTTGGTTTAGTATCCTGTAAATAAACAATTACATATTAGAGCATTATCGATATATCTCATAGTGGAATATTAGTGTATAATAGAACACATGGTTACTGACCAAGGTTGACACTTCTAATGTCCAATGTCATTGTCACTACCGAGCATGCTTAATGAAACATGTCCTTCCACTATTCTAGCCTTAAACTAGTACTTGTACCTCTAAGGCAATCATGTGGGTTATAAGGAGAAGGGAGGTTAGAACAACGTTTTGGTGACTAGTGAATTACACATTTTAAACATAACACTAGTTTACCCCAATTATCTTCCATTATATGTTATGTCTTTTAATTTTACTTAGTCATCTTAACTCCATATACTCGTACGATACGCCCCATCTACCCAAAGTAGGCCACAACTACATACGTATATATATATATATAATTACCATTGTAACATTCCTGTTTTTAAACAAATTTAAATTTGAAATTAGTGTGATTCCTAGATTTAAATTAAGAATTAATTTGGTAAACTAATATAAAATTTTGATTAAATTATACATTAATTTAGAATGAATTTGAGTGTTTGGGAATGAATATGTATATAAATTAGATTTAAATAAATAGAATTTGAAAGTTTTAAGATTTATAAAACATATGTTCTATTATTTATTTATAATTATAAATTTAGTTTAAATTAAATCTATGAATTAAAATTAAAAATTAAAAATCTTATAAATATTATAGGTTTGAAAACAATATATATTCAATTAATAAAGATTTGTTTCCCAAATTATATTAAATAAATATTTTTATTTGAAGTTCAAAAGTGAATATTTTGTAAGTGGATTACAATATGAAAATGTGAATTTGAAATTCAAATGTTAATATATTGAAATTAATTGGACTTAAAGAAAATTTTATATTTGAAACTAATGAAATCTTGTTTTTTCTAATTTTTGTGAATATGCATTTTGATATATAAGTATAGGTAATTGAAATTTTCTTTTGAAAATAAAATAAGGTATAACATGAATATAAATAAAATTACATTTGATAATACATTTTCTTTTGAAATAACTAAACAATAGTTGTATGTTCATGAATATAAAATGTAAAAACATTTACGTATATGTAACAGTACGGATTTTTCGACTCTCGAAAATTCGACATCGACACTCACTTTATCGACTGCCGAGAAATCAAAGGCCGAAAACCGAGATGTTATGGGTTTTAAAAAGAGAATTTTAAGAAAAAGAGAGAAGAGAGAAAAAGAAGAAAGAAAAAGAAAATTAGAGGGAAAAGAAGATAGACAATTTTTTTTTAGAAAACAGAGAATTAGAAAAACAGACAGAAGATAGAAAATTTGAAAAATAGGAATAGACAATTTGAAAATAGAAGAAAAAGAGAATAGAACGGAACAGAACACAACACAACAACATCAGAATCTCACAATTCGCAGCGGAACAACATATAATAATAAATGAATAATCTTTAAACAAAGAACTATATCAGTTATTACATTTTATACATTACATTACATCATATCATCACATCAGAGTGTACAACAACATACAACAACAAACAGTGCAGCGGAAAAAGAAATACTATATAAACTAGTAATACGCCATGCCATCCATCTTGCCTCCAGCAACTCCAGAATATCCAGAATATCCTGATAAACCTAACTCTTAACTGCCCGTGTGGAAATTGGTGGGCACCCAGAGTTTAGGAAGGAAAACAATAAACTCCAAGTCAGTCATGTGACTGGTGTGAGAACTCAAAATAGTTTATTTATCTTTAAAATCAAAATAGAGGAATATTTTTAAATCAATTCGCAATGCTTTTAAAAATGAGACTACCATAAGGCCTCCCGCACACACACACAATGCAAACGCAGAATCGGAGGAGATTTCTCCTTATGATAGTCAAAGATGCTTGATACGCATTTAAAATAACATTTTATATTATTATTAGTGCATAGTGTAGAGAAAATTCATTTCGAAAGTAGAATATAAATCTTAGCCAACATACGACCATTATCGTATGCCTACTATAGCTACTATCCAAACAGTGGTGACCACCATAAGTGAATAGCAGGTTCTACAACTAATACCGTACAAGTTTCGTATTGTTTCTTTGGATTTCCAACGAATGGTCAGGCTAAGGAACTTCCTACTGCCACATGGGATCGCCTCTGGCTGGACGTCCCGAGAACTTAACCAGCTCTCTGCCAACACAAGGCCGGGTTACCTTTATCACTAGGTAACTACTACACGAATATGGCATCCCCCGGTCCCATCGGACCTTTAACCGAGCGCTCGTCACCAACAACACCACACAGAAATAGATATAGTGTATCAACATGAGTAAGTATCTGGGCTCCATACCATGATACCACCCTTTCCAGAAGGAAATGCACATACCCTAAAGGGAGCTACCCCTCATAACCTTGCCGCATCTTTCCTGTTTTGACCATTAACGGGATGTGAGGCTCGACGAATTCACGTCCACAAAAACATACTTTATACAAAAGCCATGCTTTGGGTCGACAAATGATCAACACAATGATCACTAAGATAGACGATCAAATAAATGATCCTACCACAATAATCAACACAATGATCATTTCAGCAACACTCAGCATGTCACATTACCAAATTTGGGAATATATCGCTGATAACTTCAACTATATAACCTTTGAGCTCGTACGTCTCAAAGAAGGGTGTTAAGCAAAGAATAAATTCTCCGCCACCAACAGAAATATATTTGAAAGAAATCGGCTTTATATCTCAAATTGTAATGTCAGGCATACAATCCATACAAGTTTGTTCCGGGCTCGAACAAAACCGAAGGCACTTACAAAGAAGTCCTTGCAATCCGGATATCCACAATCCTGATCGGATTTCCCATCACTTAGGGAGTCTCTATACCGTTGCAACTCAGTGCAGAGACAATCGATAGGTCATCCTATCACTTTCGCAAATACCGGGTCTTCAACACCGATCTTCAATGCTATTCACAACGACGTATCACATATTCGGAATGGGTTATACGACCCCATGGTCCTTTCCCGGTTAACCCGAATAGTGAGCGCTTATTCAAAAATAAGTGTGCATTCAAATTCAATCAATTCACATCAAATACTCATTCAAAGGGAAAATATTGATAGTCGGCTATTGAACTATCAATGGATATGCACACATCACCAGATTCCAAATAATTTTCCAAATTATTTATTTTCCAAAATATCTTTACAAGATATATAATTTCAACATTTCAAAAATAAATCAATATTTATTTTCAAACAACTTCCCTTTTCACTTATAAATTCCATAATGAATTTATATTTCAAAATATTCGTGCATATACGATTTCAATTATCCATTTCCAATTTATCTTCAAAAAGATAAATTCTAAATATTCACTTCATATTTGAAAACATTTCCATACTTATTATTCATAAGTAATTCACAAATCTTTTTATTTTCAACCTTGGAAAATATTCAATATACTTAAATCGAATTAAGTATATATTTCATTCTTTAAGAAAATCATTCTCTTAAACATATTTATTTGGGTCAAAACGAATGTTGCGTAAAACATCGTTACAACAACCCAAAATCACTAGTATAGGGATTCGAATTTAAAATAGATATATAAATCCCAATACTATTAAAAACATTTCCTTTCGGAAATCATTTACTATAACAACAGTGTTATAGTCCACCATTTCCTTTTATTTCTCGAAAACGTCTATTTCAACAATAAATGTTGAAATCTATGGTTTCGAATCTCAACACCTTTAAAACATCGTTAGATCGTTTTAATTCTGTTTAAAATATCACATTCTAAAACATTTTCTTTAACATGTTATTCACTATTCAAAAACGTGAATATACTATGTTCACAAATTCCATTATTTCTATTCACTTTAACTTAAAGGATTATTCACTGTCTAAAACGTGAATATAACTCCATTTATAAGTTATAACAATTAACTTATCAAAATAAGTCGTTTGCGGATTTATAAAACAACGTTTATAAATTCCATTTCTATTTATTTATAAAAGCTTCCTTTTTATAAATTCCTTTATTAACCTATTCCAGTTTATAACTCACTTATAGACTACAAGTTCATATTATAAGTTAATTACCTATAAAACGATTATTTTACAAAATCATTCATTTAACTTCCCAAATTATTAATCTTAACTTATAAGATTGTTTATTTATCCAAGATTCATTCTTTCGATAACTTTATAAATTTTATAAACCTATTGCTTATAAAATTTCATTTATAACTTCACAGTTTATAATTTCATAAATTTCATTCATTTAGGAAATTCATTTTCACTACATTCAAACATTTATAAAAACTCGTTTTATAACGTCCATATTTCAATTTATAAATATCCATTTATAAATCTCTTAATATAAATTAATTTATATTATTCTTTTAAACGTCATTGAATTCCTTTAAAATTTCACCGTTCTCTTGATTTATAAAATAATCAAATTTTATAAATCTTATATTCAAACTTCTAATAATAAACTCAAGAATCCGGTTTAAACTATTTTATAAAATCATTGGTTCATATTTCTCAAAAAATCGACTTTTAATCGTATTTCTAAAAATCGGCTTTTTAACTATATTTCACAAAAACCATAATTTTTATAACTTTAAAAATTATAACGTTTATTTATTTAAAATGGATTAATTCTAAAAATATAATATATTTTCAAAAATCACTTTAAAACCATTTTAAAATCCCAAAATCTGGGTCCGATGATGCTACACACCAAATAGTCAATCACGACAACAACGATATCATATACCGATATGATAATCAATCAAATATCAAAATATCTGAAATTAAATAAATACTGTTGAGGAATCCAGTTGGATCCCTCCAACCTGTTTCCTGCATCCAAAAACATTAGCACAATACCAATTTCGCTCCAGTACGAAATTATCGCGGTATATGTTCTTATTAAATATTATCCGCTTACTAACGGCGTAATAGGGTCTCATCCGCTAAACAAAAAATGCGGGAAATCAATCAACTGCAATATATACATATGCCAATATATATATATTGATATTATATATAATACCAATTTCACTGTTTATGAAATATTCGCGGTATATGTTTTTAATAAATAACATCCGCTTACTAACGGCGAATAATGTCTATTTTAACAATCAATAATTTACAGTCATCATTCAAACATGCATTCAAATATTTTAAATCTAACTATTTAAAATAAAATCGAAATCTATTCGATTGAGTGAGAAATTCTCACCTTGGTTTTAAATTCCGTTTTAGCTTTTATTTCGAATAAAATTAAACGCGCGTTTAATTTTACCCGAAATTCTCACTAACTCCAAACGACTCCAAACCAACTCCATCGCGTAGTGCTCGTCCATACGATTCCAACGCAACTGAGTTTGCATTTTTTCGACCTCGTATGAAAAAGTTATGTAATTTACAAGTTTGTACACAATTTTTATAACTAAATTTACACTATTCTTTATAATTTTTACCATAAGCAATCTAGGCCCTAGGATCACACAATCCCACATCTCCACCGTCCTCTACCTTCTTCCACTTGCGTTCCATCTTCAGGAACAAGGCCGACATCCTCCAAACCCATAGCACAAATTAGGTTTTAATTTAGCAACTTCATCGTTCAACTTGAACACGATCGGGATACACCAATGCGAAGCTCTCCTCCTCCACTACACTCGGCCCCCACCATGCCAAGCTCGGCCTCATGTATAGCCTTGGGACGCGTGCGAAAACTGATGGGAACGGCCTCACCTAGCTCCTCCTCCTTTGCACCATTTCCGATCAACTCCGTATGAAATCAAAGCTCTCTTCGTGCTCTCCAACCTTCGTGTTGAACACATCGGCTAAATCTTGATGGATTGGAAGAGATTAAGAATTGAATTTGGGAAATTTCTGGCCCTTCATTCAAAAGTGGCGGCTGCAAGAATAGAATTAGGGTTTTGCTCTTTTTTTTTTTTATTTTAGAGTGAGGGCTATTTATAAAGAACGAGCAAGCGTAAACACTATTCATCCCGGATTTTCCGAACTCCGATTCAGATGCCGTAACCAGCGTACCTAGGGTTTATCCCGCGTTCCGGACACAATGGAACAGGTTTCGGAAGCTAATTCGGAAGTATGTGCGAGTTATGGCTGAAAACGTTCAATTTGAATTAAACCGATTTAAGTCGATTTCTAGGCGTTTTAATTTGTACCGGACAAACGGTAAATCCAAACGACTTGAAATTTGAAACCTTACAATAATATCACATTACGGATCCGATGAAACTGGTTTCGTCGAATTCCGAGACTTTTTGAAAAATGGCTATTTTGACTCGCCAAATTTAAATTAAAAATAATTGGATGCGTTTCGAGCTGCCACGATCAAACGATAGCTCCGATTGACACGAAATTTGAAATCCGGTAATAACTAACTATTACGGATCCAATGGAACTGGTTTCGTTCAATTCTGAGACTGTTCAAAAATTGACTATTTTACAGTCGATTATTAAATATTAAAATATTCAATTTTCACAGATTAACTTTTAATTCGATTTTAAAAGTTCTAAAATATTTCTATAACTCCTGTATGATTAAATAAAATTTTACAAATCATTTTCAATCATATTTAACTCAATTTTTAATTATTTCCATAATTTAACATATTAAATTATCGATTTAATTATTAAATTAAATCCAATAAATCAAAATAAAATTTATTTGACTTATAAATTCACTTATAAATATTTAAAATTAATTAAATATTCAAATTTTAATTTATAAAAATTCTGGGTCGTTACAATCTTTCCCCCTTAAAAGAATTTCGTCCTCGAAATTACAAATAAGAAAGTTACAAAATCTACTAATTTTCCAAAATTCATAATTAAACTTCTTACCATACTTTACTAAGTTTTCAAATCATACTTAGTTATGTTTTCAAAAACAAACTATATCATTTAACTTTCAACTTCAAATCAAAGTTAAAGTTTTCCAAAATTTTCCCAATTTTCTCAAAATTTTTCTAACGCCTTAAATTTCCGGAAAAATTCGCCATGTCTCCTTTGCGCGGCTCGATCCGAAAAAAAAAATGACAGTATATATATCACAAATATACATCTCATCAAGTAATGAGGCATCCCGAAGGGAAAAAAGTGTAAAAGTGCGATATTTAATCCGAGATATGTACCTTATATTTTATTAGCGAGCATATACGGCTAATATAGCGCTAAAGCGAACTCCAAATGCGAAGCAAACACGATCCGCACCTACTAAACACTTAACAAACAACATGAGAACATGCACATATGCAAATAATCTCAATATACAACATATAACAACATGATAACTATATATGTCACATAACAAATGCAACAATAGCAATATATATTCAACCATCATCCAATTACCATTCAACAAATTCATAACCAATATATTCATTCATATTTTCATTCATATACAATGAATTGGTTTTCACTCTAAATCATATTTGATTTATCAACATTGGATTTTATCAACATTCTTTTTCAATTCAATTAGTTTGCATTCACTAATTAAATCCAATTCACATTAAATTCTATTCAAATTTATTTACTTCTAATTTGAATTCAATTTCATAGCTTTAAATTTTACTAATTCAATTTCATTAACTCTTAATGAATTATATACAACCAATCAACAATCAAATAACAACCAAAGTATATTAGTTACAACCAAATTCCTTTGCTTATATTCATTCTCATTCAATTTATTCAACTTCTAATAACATTAGATTTCAATGAATTAATACTTACATTCATTATTTCATATCTACTTAATTCACATTCAATTGATTCACAATTCAATTCATTTATTCAATTCAATTACCAAAGTTGAATTTCATTCACATAACTTAAGTTCACATTTATCTTTATTACTAATATCAACTTCATTTAACTTTGAATTCATTTTTATTTACAACTCATATTCATAAAGTTTCACTCCTTATATATATAAGTTTATTTCACAATTGTAAATTACTTTAATTATAATTCAATTCTTATAATTCATTTGCTTATACAATTCTTCTTTTATTTAGATTATTCAAACAACCTAACACTCAACTTATACACTTTGATAATTTTGAAAAATTATTTCTTTCATATATAAAATATAATCGAGTAAAATTATTTCATTTACCCAATTTTTAAATCAATATTGTGCCGAATTGTTCTATTCAAGTGTTTAGAAACCCCTTCGGCATAGTCTTGCGGACCACGCTGACGAAAGTTCATATACCACTCAATAAACCAATCATCACAATATAAAACAATTTTATATTCACTAACAAATACGCTCTCATAGCTATTATTACACTCAAACTCATTCTAGAGTACTGCTGACTCTATCTCTAATGAATTATACCCTACAGAACCATGGTTGTCGCTTAACCATCAGAGCTCCGATACCAAATGTAACAGTACGGATTTTTCGACTCTCGAAAATTCGACATCGACACTCACTTTATCGACTGCCGAGAAATCAAAGGCCGAAAACCGAGATGTTATGGGTTTTAAAAAGAGAATTTTAAGAAAAAGAGAGAAGAGAGAAAAAGAAGAAAGAAAAAGAAAATTAGAGGGAAAAGAAGATAGACAATTTTTTTTTAGAAAACAGAGAATTAGAAAAACAGACAGAAGATAGAAAATTTGAAAAATAGGAATAGACAATTTGAAAATAGAAGAAAAAGAGAATAGAACGGAACAGAACACAACACAACAACATCAGAATCTCACAATTCGCAGCGGAACAACATATAATAATAAATGAATAATCTTTAAACAAAGAACTATATCAGTTATTACATTTTATACATTACATTACATCATATCATCACATCAGAGTGTACAACAACATACAACAACAAACAGTGCAGCGGAAAAAGAAATACTATATAAACTAGTAATACGCCATGCCATCCATCTTGCCTCCAGCAACTCCAGAATATCCAGAATATCCTGATAAACCTAACTCTTAACTGCCCGTGTGGAAATTGGTGGGCACCCAGAGTTTAGGAAGGAAAACAATAAACTCCAAGTCAGTCATGTGACTGGTGTGAGAACTCAAAATAGTTTATTTATCTTTAAAATCAAAATAGAGGAATATTTTTAAATCAATTCGCAATGCTTTTAAAAATGAGACTACCATAAGGCCTCCCGCACACACACACAATGCAAACGCAGAATCGGAGGAGATTTCTCCTTATGATAGTCAAAGATGCTTGATACGCATTTAAAATAACATTTTATATTATTATTAGTGCATAGTGTAGAGAAAATTCATTTCGAAAGTAGAATATAAATCTTAGCCAACATACGACCATTATCGTATGCCTACTATAGCTACTATCCAAACAGTGGTGACCACCATAAGTGAATAGCAGGTTCTACAACTAATACCGTACAAGTTTCGTATTGTTTCTTTGGATTTCCAACGAATGGTCAGGCTAAGGAACTTCCTACTGCCACATGGGATCGCCTCTGGCTGGACGTCCCGAGAACTTAACCAGCTCTCTGCCAACACAAGGCCGGGTTACCTTTATCACTAGGTAACTACTACACGAATATGGCATCCCCCGGTCCCATCGGACCTTTAACCGAGCGCTCGTCACCAACAACACCACACAGAAATAGATATAGTGTATCAACATGAGTAAGTATCTGGGCTCCATACCATGATACCACCCTTTCCAGAAGGAAATGCACATACCCTAAAGGGAGCTACCCCTCATAACCTTGCCGCATCTTTCCTGTTTTGACCATTAACGGGATGTGAGGCTCGACGAATTCACGTCCACAAAAACATACTTTATACAAAAGCCATGCTTTGGGTCGACAAATGATCAACACAATGATCACTAAGATAGACGATCAAATAAATGATCCTACCACAATAATCAACACAATGATCATTTCAGCAACACTCAGCATGTCACATTACCAAATTTGGGAATATATCGCTGATAACTTCAACTATATAACCTTTGAGCTCGTACGTCTCAAAGAAGGGTGTTAAGCAAAGAATAAATTCTCCGCCACCAACAGAAATATATTTGAAAGAAATCGGCTTTATATCTCAAATTGTAATGTCAGGCATACAATCCATACAAGTTTGTTCCGGGCTCGAACAAAACCGAAGGCACTTACAAAGAAGTCCTTGCAATCCGGATATCCACAATCCTGATCGGATTTCCCATCACTTAGGGAGTCTCTATACCGTTGCAACTCAGTGCAGAGACAATCGATAGGTCATCCTATCACTTTCGCAAATACCGGGTCTTCAACACCGATCTTCAATGCTATTCACAACGACGTATCACATATTCGGAATGGGTTATACGACCCCATGGTCCTTTCCCGGTTAACCCGAATAGTGAGCGCTTATTCAAAAATAAGTGTGCATTCAAATTCAATCAATTCACATCAAATACTCATTCAAAGGGAAAATATTGATAGTCGGCTATTGAACTATCAATGGATATGCACACATCACCAGATTCCAAATAATTTTCCAAATTATTTATTTTCCAAAATATCTTTACAAGATATATAATTTCAACATTTCAAAAATAAATCAATATTTATTTTCAAACAACTTCCCTTTTCACTTATAAATTCCATAATGAATTTATATTTCAAAATATTCGTGCATATACGATTTCAATTATCCATTTCCAATTTATCTTCAAAAAGATAAATTCTAAATATTCACTTCATATTTGAAAACATTTCCATACTTATTATTCATAAGTAATTCACAAATCTTTTTATTTTCAACCTTGGAAAATATTCAATATACTTAAATCGAATTAAGTATATATTTCATTCTTTAAGAAAATCATTCTCTTAAACATATTTATTTGGGTCAAAACGAATGTTGCGTAAAACATCGTTACAACAACCCAAAATCACTAGTATAGGGATTCGAATTTAAAATAGATATATAAATCCCAATACTATTAAAAACATTTCCTTTCGGAAATCATTTACTATAACAACAGTGTTATAGTCCACCATTTCCTTTTATTTCTCGAAAACGTCTATTTCAACAATAAATGTTGAAATCTATGGTTTCGAATCTCAACACCTTTAAAACATCGTTAGATCGTTTTAATTCTGTTTAAAATATCACATTCTAAAACATTTTCTTTAACATGTTATTCACTATTCAAAAACGTGAATATACTATGTTCACAAATTCCATTATTTCTATTCACTTTAACTTAAAGGATTATTCACTGTCTAAAACGTGAATATAACTCCATTTATAAGTTATAACAATTAACTTATCAAAATAAGTCGTTTGCGGATTTATAAAACAACGTTTATAAATTCCATTTCTATTTATTTATAAAAGCTTCCTTTTTATAAATTCCTTTATTAACCTATTCCAGTTTATAACTCACTTATAGACTACAAGTTCATATTATAAGTTAATTACCTATAAAACGATTATTTTACAAAATCATTCATTTAACTTCCCAAATTATTAATCTTAACTTATAAGATTGTTTATTTATCCAAGATTCATTCTTTCGATAACTTTATAAATTTTATAAACCTATTGCTTATAAAATTTCATTTATAACTTCACAGTTTATAATTTCATAAATTTCATTCATTTAGGAAATTCATTTTCACTACATTCAAACATTTATAAAAACTCGTTTTATAACGTCCATATTTCAATTTATAAATATCCATTTATAAATCTCTTAATATAAATTAATTTATATTATTCTTTTAAACGTCATTGAATTCCTTTAAAATTTCACCGTTCTCTTGATTTATAAAATAATCAAATTTTATAAATCTTATATTCAAACTTCTAATAATAAACTCAAGAATCCGGTTTAAACTATTTTATAAAATCATTGGTTCATATTTCTCAAAAAATCGACTTTTAATCGTATTTCTAAAAATCGGCTTTTTAACTATATTTCACAAAAACCATAATTTTTATAACTTTAAAAATTATAACGTTTATTTATTTAAAATGGATTAATTCTAAAAATATAATATATTTTCAAAAATCACTTTAAAACCATTTTAAAATCCCAAAATCTGGGTCCGATGATGCTACACACCAAATAGTCAATCACGACAACAACGATATCATATACCGATATGATAATCAATCAAATATCAAAATATCTGAAATTAAATAAATACTGTTGAGGAATCCAGTTGGATCCCTCCAACCTGTTTCCTGCATCCAAAAACATTAGCACAATACCAATTTCGCTCCAGTACGAAATTATCGCGGTATATGTTCTTATTAAATATTATCCGCTTACTAACGGCGTAATAGGGTCTCATCCGCTAAACAAAAAATGCGGGAAATCAATCAACTGCAATATATACATATGCCAATATATATATATTGATATTATATATAATACCAATTTCACTGTTTATGAAATATTCGCGGTATATGTTTTTAATAAATAACATCCGCTTACTAACGGCGAATAATGTCTATTTTAACAATCAATAATTTACAGTCATCATTCAAACATGCATTCAAATATTTTAAATCTAACTATTTAAAATAAAATCGAAATCTATTCGATTGAGTGAGAAATTCTCACCTTGGTTTTAAATTCCGTTTTAGCTTTTATTTCGAATAAAATTAAACGCGCGTTTAATTTTACCCGAAATTCTCACTAACTCCAAACGACTCCAAACCAACTCCATCGCGTAGTGCTCGTCCATACGATTCCAACGCAACTGAGTTTGCATTTTTTCGACCTCGTATGAAAAAGTTATGTAATTTACAAGTTTGTACACAATTTTTATAACTAAATTTACACTATTCTTTATAATTTTTACCATAAGCAATCTAGGCCCTAGGATCACACAATCCCACATCTCCACCGTCCTCTACCTTCTTCCACTTGCGTTCCATCTTCAGGAACAAGGCCGACATCCTCCAAACCCATAGCACAAATTAGGTTTTAATTTAGCAACTTCATCGTTCAACTTGAACACGATCGGGATACACCAATGCGAAGCTCTCCTCCTCCACTACACTCGGCCCCCACCATGCCAAGCTCGGCCTCATGTATAGCCTTGGGACGCGTGCGAAAACTGATGGGAACGGCCTCACCTAGCTCCTCCTCCTTTGCACCATTTCCGATCAACTCCGTATGAAATCAAAGCTCTCTTCGTGCTCTCCAACCTTCGTGTTGAACACATCGGCTAAATCTTGATGGATTGGAAGAGATTAAGAATTGAATTTGGGAAATTTCTGGCCCTTCATTCAAAAGTGGCGGCTGCAAGAATAGAATTAGGGTTTTGCTCTTTTTTTTTTTTATTTTAGAGTGAGGGCTATTTATAAAGAACGAGCAAGCGTAAACACTATTCATCCCGGATTTTCCGAACTCCGATTCAGATGCCGTAACCAGCGTACCTAGGGTTTATCCCGCGTTCCGGACACAATGGAACAGGTTTCGGAAGCTAATTCGGAAGTATGTGCGAGTTATGGCTGAAAACGTTCAATTTGAATTAAACCGATTTAAGTCGATTTCTAGGCGTTTTAATTTGTACCGGACAAACGGTAAATCCAAACGACTTGAAATTTGAAACCTTACAATAATATCACATTACGGATCCGATGAAACTGGTTTCGTCGAATTCCGAGACTTTTTGAAAAATGGCTATTTTGACTCGCCAAATTTAAATTAAAAATAATTGGATGCGTTTCGAGCTGCCACGATCAAACGATAGCTCCGATTGACACGAAATTTGAAATCCGGTAATAACTAACTATTACGGATCCAATGGAACTGGTTTCGTTCAATTCTGAGACTGTTCAAAAATTGACTATTTTACAGTCGATTATTAAATATTAAAATATTCAATTTTCACAGATTAACTTTTAATTCGATTTTAAAAGTTCTAAAATATTTCTATAACTCCTGTATGATTAAATAAAATTTTACAAATCATTTTCAATCATATTTAACTCAATTTTTAATTATTTCCATAATTTAACATATTAAATTATCGATTTAATTATTAAATTAAATCCAATAAATCAAAATAAAATTTATTTGACTTATAAATTCACTTATAAATATTTAAAATTAATTAAATATTCAAATTTTAATTTATAAAAATTCTGGGTCGTTACAGTATATATATAAATGTAATTAATTAAAGGATAAAAATATTTTAAAGTATTTTGGGTTTTAAAATATATGCATAAGTTCTTATAACATTTTCTTTAAAAAAAAGCAATGCATATATAAATTTAGATAAGAATTATAAAGTAGGTTTAAAAGCTTTTATTTACATTTAAAACAAAAGAAATTGCTTAAATGACAAGTGTATGTACATAAATCTTAATTCGAACAAGTGTAGCCTAAAGAGGATATGAATAATGCAAGTGTCGTACTTTATTTTATTTAAAATATAAAACATAGATAATATGAATTAAAGAGTAAAATTGGGTTGCATGTTTTCTTTTCCCTCAAATTCTTCATCTTCAAAACCAGTTGAAAACAGAAACAAACCTGGAAATCAAACAATAAAGTCCAAAAAGAAAAGTTAAAACAAAATGCAATTTAAACCTGAAGCTTCAATCTGAAAGCAACTATAAACTCAGATCAGAAAAATCAAGCATGCAGATTCAAAAGCAGGCAAAATCTGGAAAAACAATTGAAGTTGCAGGAAAAACAAATCAAACTACAATCTGAAGCAACAAGAAGCAATTAAACAAAGCAAAGATAAAAGAAAGTCTGCAGCTTCAAGTTTAATTAAAGTAAAGAACAGATCAAAATTAGGATTCAAGCTTCAGGAAATTTAAGACAATACAGATTCAATGCAAAGATCAAAAGGCAGAGCAACTCAAAAACAAAGATCAGTTTTCAAAGTCATTTGCAGGCTCTCTGCATTTTAAAACGGTGAGCAAACTCACTTTTCCCTGATTTTATCTTGATGATTCATGAAGTATGATAATGAGATGTGTTTGAATGATGTGTATATTGGCCTGCATGTTTATATATTTGTGAATGACTGAGTTCATTTATCTGTATATAGGAAAGTATGTTCTGTTTTAGTTCACTTCTTAGTTACAGGGTTCCAAATCTAAGCTTTAAATTCAAATTCACTTTGTCTAATAAATATTAAGCTTAGAACTTTGAAGAGAAAATGTTTATATCAACATAAACTTATTTTTAAAAATAATCACAAGTAAAAATATGTGATAAATAATTCAAAAGTTTGGAAAATGCAGAGAAAACCAATGACAGGTCAAATATTCGACCATCTGAAAATTTGAATTTGGTTATATAAACAAAATTGTATGGAAAAATGATGAATTTAGGTAATGGTTTTAAAATTTTTAAGTAAGTAATTGGCGAGTTATCTCGAATTTACTAGAATTTGCATTTGCGTCAAATTCTGACCGACGATGATGAACTGTATGTAGCTGTGACGTTGATGGTCATGGAAAAATGCTCGTAGTGGTTCCGGTTCATCGTGGTGGATAAGCGATGCAGATTTAGGGTTTTGTACCCTGATATTGTCGACGAAGTTTGGGAAGCAATTTCGATGTGGTTAATAATTAATAGCCGATCGCACCAGGGGGATCGTCGTAGCATATCATGGAGCAGTTGTGGACGAAGTGGCGAGGGATCTGGCGTAGGATGGTGTCGTGGCGAAGCAGTTTAGGGTGATTTTCTTCGATTGGGTCTAGTTCCAGTTTTTGCTGGGTAGGCTCGATTTCAATTTGACGTGGTTATCAGCAATCGGTGGGGTCGGTTCGTCTGAGGAGATGATCAGCGACTTGGTGAAGGTCGTGGTGACGACTGATGGTGGCCGGAGCTGTTGTGCACGTGTACGTGCACATTTGGGCAAGTGTTGTTGTGCTGTGAGTTGAAGGATGGGGAGAGAATGGTGTGCTCGAGTTCGTGGTCGGGGAGAAGCGGAACTTACTCGAAGACGAGTGATGTTGGAGCAGAAACGAAGTTGAGCTCGGGTTCGTTCTTGAAGTCATATCTGGGGAAATTGAAGAATAACTCGGGTAAGCAAAGTTCTGGTCTGGGTTTTTGGTAGTAGTGGCAAGTTTCGAAGGTAAAGAGAGTAACAAGTCTTGAAATTCAAATTTTATCAAGTTTTTGGAATATATTAACTATGTTTTAGAAGTTAAAATGAAATTTAAAAACGAGTTTCAATAAAATTTCAAAGTCTAATTTCTTAAATAAATGTTTAAAATAATGAAATTTATCAATTTCTTTATTGATAATTTAAAATGGTAAGTAATTACTTGAGATAATTATTTGATGAAAGTAATTAGGGAGAGTTGATAATTAATAAAGGTTAATTAACCAAGTGATTAGAGAATGATTTTTATTTAAGAAAATAATAATAATAATAATAATAATAATAATAATAATAATAATAATTACTTAATGAAAGAAAAATTAAAATATTGATTACTTGCGTAATGTAATTAATTAAAGGGTTAATTAACATATGTGATCCATTGAAATAATTAATTTTAAAATTGATTAATCAATTGATTAAGGAATAATTTAATTAAATGATAATTAATTAATATGATTGAATAATTAAGTTGATCAATTTGAAAATAATTAATTAATCAATTAATAAAAGTGATTAGGGATGATCACTTAGGGTAATTAATTTAGGATAATTCATTAAATGGTAATTAATTAAAGGGTTAATTAATTAGTGTAATAAATTAAGAGTGATTAAATAAAAAATAATTAATTACTAATAAAAGGTAAATTAAAACATGATTAAATAATGATTAATCAAAACAAAATTTGTAATTTATTTTAAATAACCAGGATTCATAATCCATAAGTAATTAATCTGATTTGAATAAATCAGACAACTATATGATCTTACTCATGAGTGTTTGATTCTATTGAATGATTGAATTGTTTGATATCCCTGATTTTGATGCTCTGTTTTAATTTGAGCTATGGTTACTGCAATTTATTATCTGTGATATATACCTGTGATCTGTGAATGAAAGATAAGCGTTACCATTGGTTTGTACCGCTTGTCAAATATAAGCATGATAGTTTATACCGCTTATTAAATATATTGCTATATTTGAATTTGCGTTGATTAATGATGTGGCACATTTATTGTGTAAAACCCCTAGACCACACTTATACACACACAAATATGGATTGCACGTGGAAATCGGTTAAGTCATAGAATTTTAAATAGTTTTGAATTTGAATTTTTAATTCAAATGGCTTTGGAAATGGATTGGATTTAAAGTGAAAGGCTTTTGAAACAAGTGTTTTAAAAATGAAAGTTATTTTGAATAACTTAATAAATATTTGAAATTTGAATAATTTGATTTAAATTGGAATTCAATATCTGAAATTGAATTCTATATTTGGTATTTATGACGTAAAAAGGTTATACAAACTATAAATGTGTTTATATGGGTTTTTAAACCATTTTAGAAGTATGGTTTTGAGAAATTGAATTTAACCCAAGTTTACATTTGAAAGGCCTTAACTCGTGGAATTATAATTGGGTTATATGAAACGGAAAACAAGTGGTTTCAAATAATAATAATAGCTTTTATATAAGGAAAGATTTTCCAAATTATGATGAAAAAGATTTCAAGTTTGAAATAGAATGGTTTTGAAAGTTATGAATCTTTGGAAATTGTTTTGAAAGCCATAAATTGAGTCTTTGATATAAAGACCGGATGAGTTAATCCAATTTGAAATGGGAATTGTTTTGAAAGGGCTATAACGAATCTTTGTTAAAGATTGGTGAACCTAGTATTAAATTGAAAAGGTGTAACATCCCACATTTTCGCACACTTTAAACTGACACACGTGCCAATTCAAAACATAACGGAAGGACGGATTGTTATGGGGTAAATAAGAAAAATAGAGAAGAAATAAAAACAAAATAGAATCTCACAGCGGAAGGATAAAATATAATAATAAATATACAGTTCAAAACAGTTTACAAACACTTGATTTGCTTTATACAATAAATATCAGAGTTACACCTACCAATACAATCAATGCAGCGGAACAGTATGAGTGTGGTGCAATACTATAGATAATAATAATACGACTCCTTCGTCTTCGTCCTTCAAAGCTAAAGTCTTCGATCCTGAAACGCTCGGACTGACCCGAGCGAATTTGAAAAGACAAAAACACTCGAGTCAGACTAAAAGATCTTATGTGAGTTAAATTAACAGAAATAAATATGAGTACAGTAACTCAAGAGATGTTCGGGATTTACATCTCCTAAGGATCCGTTAAACTATTTACTATGTAGTATATTGCGCTATTATAATAGTGTCTAATTGTAAAATAAACTTACTTTTAAATAGCGTTAAGGCTTTACATTTTCCACCTTAACACGTAAAATGCCAATAGTCTATACAGTACCGTAATACCTCCTGATCGGGAGGCTACCAGAGGATACTCCATAGGTACGACACAAATAGAAACTTGTAGTAAAGGCACGATAGGGTAGGTGACACGGCGCAACTAGGCAATGCCAGGGTAGATATACCAATTGCGTACCCAGGCTGGTGGAAACGCGTAGCCGCAGTTACCGCCCACCTCGAACAAACTCCCCAAAATCAAAATAAAAGTGGCCACTGAATCAATCCAAAGTCATAGTATAATATCGAAGAGGAGTGTCCGATCAGAGGTATGACCTCAAAGGCCTAGGAGTAGCTCCTGTTTTAGCCACCTTATGCCAACTCACGGGAGTCGGGTCCACGTATTTACCTTACAGGAAACGTCGCTACCACCTACTTCATTCTGGAATCTCCACCGCGTACACGGTTAGTCAAAGTGGTTTTCGGTATCGACAGAGAGTATGTCAGATATCCGATCCCGGTCTCTTTGCCAACCCATCGTTATTATAACACCGCGGTCATTTAAAAATAGGTTATACTTTAAAAATCAGAATAAACATTCCATTTCATAACCATGAATACGATATCATTTCAAAACCCAAAACCATATTTTATCACTTATCCCAAATATAATTCTTTTCCAAAATCAAAATGCTTTAACTTCATAACGTCTGAAAATCAAATATTTTCAAGCATAGTATTTTGAAAATCATAATTTAAAACCATACTTCTAAAACTTGAATGGTTTGGACATTCAACGGTATATGAATTAAATGGTTTAACTTAAATGTTACTTTGTAAAGAAAATAGTTCTCATGGCTTTACAAATACATTTCTTTATTAAAGTCTAAACCAAAATTTGTATTATCTCTCTCAAGTTCCAAAACCACTTCAATTTATTTATATATACGTATATCCATTTTGAGTATCAATATTTCAAACTAAAGTTGGATTTTATTCTTTCAACAAATCAATTGTTCTATTAATTAGTCTTGAATATTCATATAAAATCCATAAATAATAAGACTTCAATTTCTAGTAATAAAATATATATATTTTCCCAATTCAAATTACACTAGAATATTCATTTTAATTTATTTTGGGAAAAATCCAATTATAAATATCATATCTTAAAATTTCCAAACTTAACATTTAAACATATGATATAAATTATTAAACTCCATTTTCTTAATTTTCTTCCATTTTTAATAAAGATTTTATACACCTTTTAATTTCAAAATTTTCAACTTCATATGTATATATATATGGAAGAAAAATATTTATACAATATAAAATTTAAGATTATTATAAACCGTATTCCATCCAAACCATAGAAATCACATTAAAATGGTTATATATAGACCGCGGTGCCTGTATATAATTTTCTATCCTATGGTCAAGTGATACGGATATTTATCATTTCAATCCGCAATTTAAAAGATATAAAATTTTGCAGTTGTATATCATTTCAAACCACAATCCCGAATGAAAGGAAATATGCATGATAATTTGCAATTTTATGAAATACAATAAAACATCCATCAACATCACCCATCATCCAATCACAATCATCAAGCAATATCAATCAATAACAATTTATATTTGATAATATATAACAGGTAATAACTGGCAATTTTATTCAGATTAAATTTAACAACTATTAATCTAACAGTTTATATTCAGTAATAATCTATATAACTGTTAACTATCAGTTTATAGGCAAACAAATAAATTCTAACTATCAATTAATACGCAATAAATAAATTAAATTAACAGTTAAATTTAATAAATGCAATTCAACAAATATGAGTGAAATAAACATGCCAAATACTCATAAATAAATTTCTATTCATTTCTAAAATTAACTTAACAAACATAAAAGCTTCTAGTAGTTGTGAGTGGGTTTAAACACTCACCTTTTGAATTTAAATCGAATTTAAATTCGATTTAAACCCAAAAATTCGCCCTTCTCGGAATTCGTCCAAACCAGCGTCATCAAGTCCGGAATTAAATTACGATCCTAACAAAAGAAATTTCGTGTGAATCCGACTTCGTATGAGAAAGTTATGGCGAAAAATGATGATTGAATTCAAAATTGAAAGTAAATAAAACGACACACATTCATCACTTACAAATATATGTGTCATGCCACTCCTTCTATTCCCAGAAACGCACGCGGCCCCCTTCCAGAAACCCTAATCGAAGATCTACGACGATCTAACCGTTGAATCGACACAAAAACCATATAGATGCGATCCCCATCGTCCACTCTACAAAACCCAGAAAAGGTTTGACGATCCGACGAAGTTTGCGACGACGATGATGAATGGTCACGGACTGTTCAAAACAGAAAACGAATTGCACCAGTAGATTACGTGCCTCGAGAACATTAACATATATTTTTTGTGGAATTTTTCTGAAGTGTTTGCATTTTCATTGAAATTTGGATTGAAGTAGATCTAGGTTTTGCAACCATTTGAGGAGGAGAAGGAGATGAAGAAATGAATATACAGCAAATGACAATAGGATGGAGCTAGGGTTTATAACTGTATATATATATATTAAATTTCCAAAATTTAATTAAATTTACTTTCCATTATTTATTGTCAATTAGATTGATTTATCATTGGATTCATATTTCAATATATAAATATCCCCAATTTCATCTGCACTTATTTTACATAGTTTCTAAATATTAAATTTCAAATATTACTTCATTTAACGTTACGTATTTATTATTTATTACTTGCTGCAGTTGATTATCAATTATACTTAATATACTAAATAGATGGTAAATTTTGAATACTTGTTATCATTAACGTTTTATTTCCACTTACAAAATAAATAAAATTATTACATAAACTCCCTTAATTAAGTCAACCATTATCTTATATAACTTAACTGGTAATATATATACCCGATTGCCCTAATTGGTTTATAGTTATCAGCTAAATACATACTAACTTGTAAATAAATTCGTTTAATTGCAAATGGATCTGATCAAATTTAATAGATTGAATAGATGGGTAAGCAAATAATAAATTTTCCTTTTTGTCAAATTCAAACCCATTCCTACTTAATTATCAATTACAATTTATTACGAAACATTGATTTTATGCAGTTACCTTTTATTTGCGTAGTATTACATCAATTCCTATAACCTTGGATTCATTCCCAATTCACCAAATTCAATTAATTACACTTTACAAATGTGTTTCCAATATATAGGTATTGCCCAAGTTAAATTTATTAGCTAACTCATATTAATAAACAAATGACTTATATGAATGATTAAAATTTTCAATTATCTCACTTTACTCCTAAACTTCTGTTATTTAATAATTATTGCTTAGAACCTGATTTTAATCTTCCCATTATCTATTTAATTCCTTCTAGAATCATAGCTAATATTTGTCATCCCTTCATTACCCAAATGTTCTTATCCCATCAAATTTTAAGTTATCGAAATATTAAATGTCAATTTCTTTAATTGCACTAAATTTATCTATTAAAGGTTGCACTTAACCCAAATACATAAAACTTGCCCAATTTCTCCTTAAATCAATAACCTTCATATACAAATATGTTTATCATAAATTTTATCTACTCTTCCTTTTTAGGTAATGCCCTATATATTAGATTTCCATGTAATTTGCAATAAATCATACTCGTAGTTATATCACATTAAATGAATAAATAAGTGTTGACTCTATTTTTTTGATTCAACATTGGTTTACGTTATATTTCATAAATATTTCTACATACATCAGGATTTTTAAAAATGGTTGTAACGTGAAATCTCGTCTACTTCCCATTTTATATTTAAGGCTTCTAAAACCGATTCATATCATTTCTCTAGTCCAAATTTTATTAATATAACCTTAAATTTAATTTATTCCTATCGATGTAATGGTTAAACACAAATTTCACTTATTTGCAATAAATCCACAAATTGGATTTCAAATTTTCAAATAAATAAATAAATTTTAGTTTATCACTTCTTAAATACCCAAACGTCAATGCCTTAATTTAAACTGCATTTATTACATTTTATAAAAATCCTCCATCTTAAGTGACAAATCAAAACTACCCTAACTACACAAATCATCGTATTATAAAGATATTTACACTATCCTCCATTTATTACCTTAATTTATTTAAGGTAACCTTAAATTAATATCTATTGCAATGATTTCAAATTATTATTCCCCCATTCCTTTTTAATTTCAATAACGCCAAATTTAACCGTTATATTCTTCTTTATTTACGCGATAAATGCAATTATTGAATCTAATACTCCATTTAATTAATAGATCCTGCTTCCTAGAATCTATATCAACAATAGGTCAAATATATAAATAGAATTAGCCTTAACTTCACCTAAAAGAATTAGCTATTTCAACTACCGCACAAAACTACGCTACTGCTCTATTTAATCAAATAAATTAATTGAACTTAAATCAGCATAAAGGTTATAAAATTATAAATGTAATCTTAATAAATTCATTTATTGATTTAGACTCTTTCTATACAGTAATTAACCTATTTGTGGGTATAAATAACTTTGGAATTATATTACATCTCATTAGTGCGCGTTTTATTTCCTATAACTTCTCCTTATTTAACTATACCCATTAACAACCAAAAAAATTAAATTAGCTTTATTTCAATCTATTTCCCTTCTTAACTAAATAAAATAAATGGTTAACCTAAACACTTGTTATCCTTTGATATATTCAAATTCACTTCCAACATTTATTAACAAAATGTTGCCATAGGTTTAGATTTACATAAATAAATTATATGAATAGGTAGAAAAATTGGTAATCCGCAAATGCCCAATATACACGCATTAATTACTACCTATTGTTAGAATCCATTTATTAATTTACTAGTTAATAACGGTCTTTTTATTTCTATTTACTACCAAACTCTCTATTTTATTATAGTTCCAATATATTAATACTTAGGCACATCAAGTGCTAGCCCTTTTGTTATTTATATTAAATTGGGTATGCACAAATAAGTTGTTAATTAACTATTTCTACAAAATTATATTCATACATTCAGTTCCATATCTTATAGGGTTAAATTCTAATTACTTACGCTTAATCTCTAAATTTAATACTCTATTCAAACATGCATTTAAATTCTTTTTATTCTAAATAAATTTTATTAAGTGTTGACATCCACTAATAGCATTCACCTTTATTACAACCAAAGGTGACATCTTCACTACTGATTTTATATTAATGAATCTCATTTTAGTTAATATTTTTTATTAATATTCTCAATTCAACATTTATTGATTTCTTAAAATTTACTTTTAACAAAAAGTGACAAATTACATTATCCAAATCTATTATCATAAAATTTTATTGTTACACTAGGTTACAACTACTATACCAAATTTCTACATTTATTCTTAAACAAATTAGAAATTATATTAATTTAATTTATTAAATATTATTAATTTAACGGGTCGTTACAATCTCCCCCACTCAAAACTTTTCGTCCCCGGAAAGGAAAAAGAAGGGAGAAGGAAGAATAAAACAGTACATCTTATTTCAAATATTATTTATAAACAATAATTTACTAAATTTATTTTCTTAAATAAAATATACCTGTTTATAATCATTACAACCTTTTATACTTAAATCATTAAAGTTTGGAAAATATTCAACAAAATTCTAAGTCCAAAATTTACGAAATTTTTTGGCAGAGTCTCCTTTGTACTGAGAGACTCTGGAGAAAATATAATATCAAAATATACAAATATATTACATACATTATCAAAATATTATATCCCAACACGGAAAAATAGCGCTTTAAACGTAATCCGAAAATGTACCTATTTGTCGGGCAATATACGCTTATTATTTTGGAACCAAAAGCAATAGCAGTTGCTTCCATCACCTGTATTCACTTATATAATCTAAAAGGTTAAATATTTATTTTAAAGTGAACTATTCAAGTGGATTCAATCATTAATCAACCAAACAATTCAACAACCATCAACCTTACAAACAACATACATACACAACAAAGCAACCATTTAATCCATCAACCAAATAGTTGTTTGGGTTCAAACTTGAAATTTGTATGAAATGAAATTAACTATCAAGTGCATCCTTTACTCAACAGTCTTAGATGGAACAAAGATAGATACTTATTCATTTAACCACTTCAAATTTCTTACCCAACAACATAAATCAAACAACACAATTCAAACCAACACCCAAATTTATTTATTATACATTTATCTCATGCTTCAATGGTTTGATTTTCTTTCTTTCATTTATGGAGTGATTTCTTTATTTCTTACAAATTTTCATTTTCCATTTATCACAAAATTCATTATATTTGTATTCCAATTTATTTACTAAAGTTTCTATCATCTATTTATACTACTTACCTTTACTTATAGTAAAATTTCCAATTTAACTTAAGTCTACACAATTAATTCTCATTAATAATAGCAAATTAATAGAATACCTTTATTACCTTACTCTTCACTAGTAAGATTTCCCCTTACATTTTCCTACTAACATTTGCAACTTTTTATTATATGGTAAGTTATTTATGTTAAAGAAAAAGCAAAAGAACTTATGCAAGTTTAATCTCAACTCTTTTAATTCATTGATTACTTCTTTTATTTCACTAACCTAAATTTTTACAACTAATTAATGGAAATTCAAGAATTAATACCGGGTCAAATTCCAAAATTTCTTTAAAATAATAGATAATTAATTTCTTACAACTTTTATATCTCTAATTACCTTTAAACAATTAAAATTTTAAATAATTTCAAAACAGATCTGCAGTAGAATTTACTACAGTGGCCTTTCCCTTCGAAACTCGAAAATGAAAGTCGATGATGCGGCCGTCATCACCGAAATTATTTTCCAGCGACAGAGAGGAAAGTACAAACTTATTTTCTTCAAAATCCTCTTTAAACCAATTCTTTCGAATTATACTAAATATTTATATAAGAAAATATTTATAAACCAAATCATTATATTTCATAAATCCTTTGAAAGAAGATTTCAAAAATCCCGGACTTAAGTTCTAAAATCTCCAATTTGATTTATTAAAATTCAACTTAGCTTTAATTCATTACAAATATTTTTATTACCTAACACCCAACTATAGCAACCAAAATATATCTTTATAAAAATATTTTTATATATAGAAAATATAATAGGCAAAATTATTTCATTCACCTATATTAAAAACAAATATTATGTCGGTCTGTCCTATTAAGTGTTTAGAAATCCCTATTGATGACATAGCGTCCCATGCATCAATCAGAATTTATAAATACAAAGCGGAACAGATTAACACAATATCAAAATCCTTTATTAATATTAACAAATACGTTCTCTCATATATATACTCTCAGCGACTCCCATAGGGTATTACTACCCTACTAACAAAGAGTCAAACCCCACAAAGCCAAGTTTATTGCTAAACCAAAGCTCTGATACCAACTGTAACATCCCGCCTTTTCGCACACTTTAAACTGACACACGTGCCAATTCAAAACATAACGGAAGGACGGATTGTTATGGGGTAAATAAGAAAAACAGAGAAGAAATAAAAACAAAATAGAATCTCACAGCGGAAGGATAAAATATAATAATAAATATACAGTTCAAAACAGTTTACAAACACTCACCTTTTGAATTTAAATCGAATTTAAATTCGATTTAAACCCAAAAATTCGCCCTTCTCGGAATTCGTCCAAACCAGCGTCATCAAGTCCGGAATTAAATTACGATCCTAACAAAAGAAATTTCGTGTGAATTCGACTTCGTATGAGAAAGTTATGGCGAAAAATGATGATTGAATTCAAAATTGAAAGTAAATAAAACGACACACATTCATCACTTACAAATATATGTGTCATGTCACTCCTTCTATTCCCAGAAACGCACGCGGCCCCCTTCCAGAAACCCTAATCGAAGATCTACGATGATCTAACCGTTGAATCGACACAAAAACCATATAGATGCGATCCCCATCGTCCACTCTACAAAACCCAGAAAAGGTTTGACGATCCGACGAAGTTTGCGACGACGATGATGAATGGTCACGGACTGTTTGAATTAATTATGGTCAAACGACTGTTCAAAACAGAAAACGAATTGCACCAGTAGATTACGTGCCTCGAGAACATTAACATATATTTTTTGTGGAATTTTTCTGAAGTGTTTGCATTTTCATTGAAATTTGGATTGAAGTAGATCTAGGTTTTGCAACCATTTGAGGAGGAGAAGGAGATGAAGAAATGAATATACAGCAAATGACAATAGGATGGAGCTAGGGTGTAACATCCCGAAATTTTTTAAATTTAAAATTTGATAAATTGTTTGAACTTTGGGATCTAACTAGTAAAAATTTAATCTAAATTTAATATTGTTGATATTAATATTACACATTAATATAGAATTAAATAAAAAGAGATATTGATAGATGATCTTTTAATAGAATTTAAAATTTGTTAAAGTAAGTTATGATGAAATTATAAGATTTAAATCACATAATTAGAATCCAACATCTAAACAAATAAACAAATAATTAAACAAATAAATAAATAAATAAATAGTTAAACAAAAGAACAAACAAATGAAACAATATAATACTTATTAAAATAAAAATAATAATAATATAAACTGTACATATAAAAGAAAATATAAAAAAAAACAGTAAACTAAAATATGTAAGTAAAAGAAATAAAATAAAATAAAACAAACTCTTACAATTAGCAAAATAAAACAAAACACTTTTATTTTATAAAAGTAAACTAGGAAAGTAAGTATTTTAAATAAAAAAAAATATGAAGATAGTACGTACAGGAAAAAGAAAATCAAATGGCATGCTGAAAATGTATAAAGCATGAAACACTACATGCTTCCATTTAATGCTTCATTTAATGCCATGTACTCAAGTAACAACAAGTAAGACCTTAACTGCAAATACATGCTTGTATTAAATGTTTACTCCTCAGCCACCTTTGGGAGGAAGGAGAAAAGCATGTGAAAGTACAACAACCTGTACAAAGCCACTATGTAAATAATGCTTCAGTACTTTGCTTAAAAACCTGCCTACCTCCTTATATACATGGCAATTGCCTTAGTTATTTCATTCAACAAACTTCTGCAAACCTGAAAAAGAAAACATCATATTTCATAAATTCAAAAGCATTCAGGTGATCAAAACAGAAAGTAAAAAGAAGTTAAAAACCAAACCAGAGAAGAAGAAGCAAACTGCAGTTAAAAAGATACCAAAAATAGTCTCTGTTTCTATATTGTTCATGTGAGTAAAATAATCTTTAAAAGCTTAAATCTATTTAAACAGTTTAAATTCCATTCATAAGCTGTTTATGTATATGCTTCAGTTTATAAATAGGATTTTGTATGCTCTGCATTTCATTTTCTCTGTAACTATCACAGCATTTGATTATTCATACAAAGAATTTGATTTATTTACATTGGAACATTGTTAAGTAATAAAAGTCTTAAATCAAACAAGCAATTAAATCTGTAAGCAAGTTTTAAAAAAAACTGTTTCAATATGATGTGAAGAAATATACTACTGTTAATTTGTTTACAGGAAATCAAAGGAAGATGTGATAAATTCAAGTATTATAAAAAGCTAATCCAAGTTAATAGCTTAAATCCTTACTGTAAATCATGATTTCTAAAACAAAAGTGAAGAATTTTAGTTTAGTATTCAAAGGGAAATTTGCATTTGAATAAAGATTGAATTTCTACCAATTTCTCGTAAGTGAATCAATTTAAATTGCTGAAATTTGAGTTGAGGCAAGCCTAACCATTCTTGATATTGGGAAAAATACAAATTTATTTTTCCATTGCATGAATTGGGAATACGAGATCGTTTTAGGGTTTTTCTTCCAGTTTTGAACGCGCTTAGAAAAAAGAGGATTTCGCCCTTTTGAGTTGACCGAGCTTCACGATGACTTGAGGAAGGGTAGCTAGGGGTGTTATCGAGCCATGGACGGAGTCGCTGGGTTTCTGGTGGCGTCAGGCGTTGGGGCGAGGCAATTGTTCAGGGGTTGTTCGTTCAAGCTTTTGGGTTCGAGAACGAGATTTTGAATTTTTGATGGGTTCGAACTTGTGAGTGTTTGAGAGGCATGAGCACGTCGTCGATGACGTGTGGACGATCAGAAGTTCGACCAGAGGAGGCGATTCCAGTTGTGCACGTATACGTGCACAAGTTGATGATCAGAAAGGTTATAGCCTGAAGCCTTTCAGGTTGGGTTTTCTTAGGGGTTGTACTCGAAGCACGACTCGAGGAAAACTGGGGAGAAACCGAAGGGAGACTCGGGGGGGTTTCAGCGTTGAGTCGTGTAAAAGTTTGGACTTAAACAAATTTTGAAAATTTTTGTTTTCACGGGTAGCTTTGGGGTGAAACCCGAAGCAGGAAGTATTTGAGCTCGGGCGAGACTCGGGGGAAGCCTCGGGTTGACCACCTGAACCATATTTCCAGTATGACAATTTGTGGACAATTTAAGTTTAAACTATTTTTATAAGCATTCTTTATGAAATGATGATTGTTAATGAAATGTGAAGTTAAATTAAACAATGATTAAATAATTTATGATTTATAATTACTTTGTAATTTATAATAATAAATAAATAAAAGCAATAAAAAAAATTAATTAAAGTTGTAAATTAAGAATCGTTAATTTGATAATTGAAGTTGATTGATTCAAAATTGATAGTTACATTAAAATAATTTATTAAGGAATAATAAATTAATATATTCAATTGAGATCTAATTGAATTGTAGTTTAAAATGATAATTAAAGTGAATAATTGTCATTAATCAATGATTTTGAAAAGAAATTTAAGAATGATTTACAAACTTGTAATTAAATTGATTTATAAACAATTAAGTGTTTAAATAAATTTGTAAGTAAGAATTTGTAAATTTTGAAACAATAAATTGAGAAATCAAAATGTAATTTATTTATCCAGATTCTTATCATTAAATTTAATTAATTCAGTGGCAAATGTATTTAAATCACATTGGAAAGTAATTAACTATTGTTGTTAACTTACATTGATATCTCTGTTCTGTTTGTAATTCTGTATGATGTAATTGCCATGTTATTGCACTGTGATTATGATTTGTTCTATATTGATATGAAAACCCTGTTGCCGTAAAACGGCATTTAAACTTCGATGCGACAGGGTATCGGATTTCAGTTGGTTATCCGAAACCCACATCGAACCTGTGAATATTTGTGAATGACATCCACATGTTTTAAAATTTGACACTCACTATTCGAATTAGCTGGGAAAGGACCTGTGTGTCATATAACCCATTTCGAATATGTGATTCGACATTATGGATAGAATGTGAAGACCGGTGTTGAAGACCGGGTATTTGCGAGAGCGATAGGATGACCTGTCGATTGACTCTGCACCGAGTTGCTCCGGTATAGAGTTCTCCATATGTGATGGGGAATCCGATCAGGATTGTGGATATCCGGATTGCAAGGACTTCTTTGGAAGTGCCTTCGGTTCTGTTCGAGCCCGGAACAGACTTGTATGGATAGTATGTCTGACATTACAAATTGAGATATAAAGCCGATTTCTTTCAAATATATTTCTGTTGGTGGCGGAGAATTTATTCTCTTAGCTTAACACCCTTCTCTGAGACGTACGAGCTCAGAGGTTATGTAGTTGAAGTTATCAGCAATATATTCCCAATTTGGTAATGTGACATGCTGAGTGTTGCTGTGAAATGATCATTGTGTTGATTATTTGTGATAGGATCATTTGTTTGATCGTCTATCTAGGTGATCATTTCTATGATCATTTGTTGACCCAAAGCACGGCTATTGTATAAAGTGTGTTTTTGTGGACGTGACTTCGTCGGACCTCACACCCCGAAATGGTCGAAACAGGAAAGATGCGGCAAGGTTATTGGGGGTAGCACCCCTTAAGGTATGTACATTTCCTTCTGGATAGAAGTGGTATCATGGTATGGAGCCCAGATACTTAACTTATGTGGATATCGCAGATATATATATATGATTTTGTGATTTGTTGCTGGGTCCCCGGCTAAAGGTTGGTTACGACCGGGAGATGGCATACTCGTGTCAGTAGTTACCCAGTTAGGGGTAACCCGGCCTTGTGTTGGCAGAGATCCGGTTTGGTTCTCGGGGACGTCCTTCCAGAGGCATTCTCATGTGGCAATGGGAAGTTCCTTGGCCTGACCATTTGTTGGAAATCCAATTCCAAATACGAAACCCTGTACGGTTTTAGTTATAGAACCTGCCATCTAATATGGTAGCTATAGTAGGCATAGTATAATGGTACCTATGTCGGCTAAGATTAATATTCTATTTTCGAAATGATTTACTCCACTATGCACTAGTAATAATATCAAAGAATTCTTTTCTCGTATCAAGCATATTTAACTATCATAAGAAGAAATCTCCTCCAATTCTGCGTTTGCATTGTGTGTGTGGCGGGAGGTCTTATGGTAGTTCCATTTTTAAAAGCATTCTGAAAATTCTTTTATAAATCTTGTTTATTTAAATACAACTGTTTTGTTTACTCATACCAGTCCCATGACTGATCCGGAGTTTATTGTTTTCTTTCCTAAACTCTGGGTGCCCATTATTTCCACACGGGCAGCCTAGTAACAGGTTTAGGTTATTTTGGAGTAGCAGTATTTTGGAGCTCTTATCTTGGAGATATATTAGGAGCTTTTGGAGATTGCAGGTGTTAGCTTTTGGGAGTTCGTTAGCATCTCTCTCATTTGAGAACTTTTGGATATATGTTCACTGTTGTATTATCATGATGTTATATTTGGAGATTGTGGTGTATGTACTATGTACTCTGTTATAGTATGGATATTATGTTGATGTTGTAACAGTGATATTACTTATGATATTGATTCTGTTCCGCTGTTTTATATTCATCTAATTGTTGTTATAAGCTCCAGCGATGCGAATTTGATGTTGTTTATTGGACATCGAGTTTGGGTCGTCACAAATTGGTATCAGAGCTGTTGGTTGAGTAAGAACTTTAGCTACGGAGTATAACACATTAGATGGCTCATTAGAGATAGGGTGAAGTATACCCTAGAATTAGTATAATCAAAATTGAAACTTTGAAATTTCTTAGTCTATTTCTTTTTGCTGCTGATATTCCTTAAGATATTTCGCCTGTATATCTAAATCAATTTTCTTACTAATCTCAGATAGTGAAAATGAGTGGACGCAGAGGAAGAATTAGGGGTCAAGGCAATGCTGTAGCACCAAATCAAATTCCCGCAGCCGCAGAAGCAGTAATAGAAATTCAGTAGCAGCCGGACTTGGCTGAATTATATAAGAAGTTTGAAAAGCTTGGTGGAAAACCATTCATTGGCAAGGAGTCGATTATTGACGCTCAAGCTTGGGTAAGATCGTGTGAAAAGATTTTTAAAGGGCTAAAATTGCAGGATGAGCAGAAAAGACTTATAGCTTCTTGGCAACTCCAAGGAGAAGCTTCAGCTTGGTGGGAAACCATCATTGTAGATGAACCCGAGGAAGAATTTACTTGGGATCGTTTTAAAGAAGTGTTTGAGAAACGTTACATGCCATCAGCGGGAGTTTCCAGAATGTATCAGGAATTTCTGGATTTGAAGCAAGGAAGTTTGTCGTTTGAAGAATACTTGAATAAATTCAGCGAGCTATCTCGGTTTGGCCCGGAATTGCTAAATACACCTCTAAAGAAAAACGAAAGGTTTATCCGGGGAATGAACCAGAAATATCATGGAAGAATGACAGGTCATGTTAAAGAATCTTTCTCAGATTTAGTAGATATGGGTTACAGGTACGCTACTCTTGATATACAAGAAGCAACTGTGGAGAAAGGTAATTCAGGTAGTCAGAATTATAAAAAGCGTAAATTCGGAGGCAAGAAACCTTGGCAAGGCAATGAGAAGAAGAGGAGCATTCAGGGAAGCGCAGCAGAAAATGTCACTTGTTACAACTGCAAAGAGAAAGGCCACTATTCAAATGATTGCCCAAAACTGAAGAAACCAGCTAGAGAATGTTACAATTGTCATAAACCGGGACATTTAGTTAAAGATTGCCCAGTGATGAAGCCAGCGCAAGTGGCAAAGGTTTACACGATAAAGGAGGACCCCTCATCTTCAAAAGCTGACAAAGGGAAAGGTGTTTTGGAAGGTAACCTTACTATTAATAATAGAACTGTTAGAGTTTTATTTGATACAGGAGCTTCACATAGCTTTATCTCCCAACAAACCGTAAATGAATTAGGACTTGAAACTAAATTTGCTGACGATCTTATTTGCGTGAAAAATCCGGTTGGAGGTCCCGCAAATCTTTGTTCATATTGTAAGAGAGTTCCTATTTCATATGCTAGCTATAAATTTCCTATCAACCTTTATGTCCTCGAATTTGACGAATTTGAAATCTTACTCGGTATGAACTGGTTATCGAGATACGATGCTAGATTGGAGTGTAGTAATCGGACAGTTTTAATCAAAACAAGTTTTGGAAATTTTATTGAAATCTCTTGTGAGAATCCTAGTCCAAGGAGCGACAGATTGATATATACTTTGGGAAATCTTGAACCCACTTTGCAGTCTATACCTGTTGTTCGGAATTTTTCCGACGTATTTGAAGAAGTGAAATCTTTACCTCCTCATCGAGAAATAGAATTCCGAATCGATCTTGTACCTAATACTCGTCCTGTTGTTCACGCAAGTCGCAGGATGGCACCCAGGGAAAAGATTGAATTGGTTCATCAAACTAATGAGCTACTAGCAAAAGGATTAATTCGACTCAGTGTTTCTGAATGGGGCTCAGCCGTCGTATTTGTTGCTAAATCAGACGGATCCTTGAGATTGTGTGTAGATTATCGCGATCTAAATAAACAAACTCTCAAGAATAAATTTCCACTGCCCAGGATTGATGATTTATTTGATCAGTTGCATGGCGCTCGTTTCTTTTCAAAAATGGATCTAGCCCAAGGATTCCATCAATTACGAATCGCCGAAGATTGTGTACATCTGACTGCTTTCAGAGGTCCTAATATGTTCTATGAATGGTTAGTTATTCCTTTCGGGCTAACCAATGCTCCAGCATACTTCGTAGATCTTATGACTCGTGTGTTTCGAGAAGTTTTGAATAAATTTGTGCTTGTATTCATTGATGACATCTTAATTTTCTCCAAAACTGAAGATGAGAATGCCGAGCATCTTAGAATTGTCTTAGAAATTTTAAGGAGAAATGTTCTATATGCAAAATTTTCCTAATGCCATTTCTGGGTCAATGAAGTCAAATTCCTTGGCCATATTGTTAATGAAGAAGGAATTTCAGTAGATCCTAGCAAAATTTCCGCTATTCTTGATTGGAAACAACCCACTACTCCAAGAGAAGTTCGAAGCTTTTTGGGTTTAGCAGGCTATTACCGGAAATTCGTTCAAGATTTTTCTAAGTTGGCTAGTCCGCTGACTAAGTTAACAATGAAGAATGCAAAGTTCATTTGGACTTCAAAATGTGAAGAAGTTTTTCAAGAGTTGAAAAAGAGATTGACCACTGCTCCTGTTCTCACTATTGTTAACGGGAACCAAGGCCTATCTGTCTATACTGATGCATGTGGTGAAGGGGTAGGTGCAGTATTAATGCAAAATGGAAAGGTGGTTGCCTACGCAGGTAGACAATTACGTCCGCATGAGAAGAACTACCCAACGCACGATTTGGAACTTTTGGCTGTTGTTTTCGCTTTGAAAATATGGCGACACTATCTTCTGGGTAAGAATCTTTTCAGCTTTCTTAATAATTTGCGAAATTAACTAAAGAAATATACTTAATAAACTCTCTTTGTTTTAGGTGAAAAATTTGAATTATTCACCGATCATAAAAACTTGAAATATCTTTTCACCCAGAAGGATCTGAATCTGCGACAACAACGTTGGTTGGAATTTCTAGCATCTTATGACTTAGATATTCTGTATACACCTGGAAAGGCCAATGTAGTTGCAGACGCTTTAAGCAGAAGATATGCTGTTCTTGCTTATCTTGTTATCACTCCTACTCTTCTTGAGAAAATCGCTAGTAAGCAACATGAAGACAAATTCCTTCGGGGTATTTATGGAAAAATTCTTCGAGGCGAAGATACAAGTTTTGAGACAAATCATAGTGGAGTTATTAGATTAAAAGGCAGGATTTGTGTTCCAGATTTCCCTGAACTGAAACGTGAAGTTTTGGACGAATGCCACAAGTCCAAATTCAGCATCCATCCAGGAGTCAACAAAATGTATCGAGATGTTAAAAGAACATTCTGGTGGAAAACGATGAAGAGAGACATATCTATTTATGTTAGTCGTTGTGCTACTTGTCAGCAAATAAAGAACGACCAAAAGAAAGTGGCCGGTTTACTTCAACCTTTAGAAGTACCGAAATGGAAGTGGGATCAGGTATCGATGGATTTCATCGATGGATTGCCTCGTACCAAGAAAGGCAATGAAGCGATTTGGGATATTGTAGATCGTCTAACCAAAAATGATCATTTCATTCCAGTTAAATCTACTCGGACTGCGGCAAGCTTGGCAGGTATTTATATAAAGGAAATTGTTCGCCTCCATGGTATTCCCAGTAGTATAGTGAGTGATCGTGATCCGATCTTCACTAGTAGATTTTGGGAAGCATTTCAGGATGCATTGGGAACGAAATTAAATTTCAGTACTGCTTATCATCCGCAATCTGATGGACAGACTGAGAGAGTTAATCGAATTTTAGAAGACCTACTACGTGCTTGTGTTCATGATTTTGGTGGTTCTTGGGAGGACCATTTGCATCTGGTTGAATTCTCTTATAATAACAGTTATCAGGCCAGTTTAGAAATGGCTCCTTTCGAAGCTTTATATGGTCGTCCGTGTCGATCACCTACATGCTGGATCGAATCAGGTGATAGACTTGTTCTTGGACCAGATATGATAAAAGAAGCCACTGAGAAGGTAAATTTTATTCGAAAGAAGTTATTAACTGCCCAAAGCCGTCAGAAGAGCTACTATGACCGTCGAAGGAGAAATTTGGAATTTCAAGTTGGAGATTCTGTATTTCTGAAAGTATCTCCGATGCGGGGTGTATTGAGATTCGGGAAAACTGGAAAGTTGGCACCGCGTTATATTGGTCCTTTTCCTATTCTGGAAAGGATTGGTTCTCTAGCATATAGAGTGCAGTTACCCAGCTGGTTGTCTGGCGTACATGATGTGTTCCATATTTCTAATCTTCGGAAATATGTGCACGATCCAGATGATATTATTGAAGAAGCTGCTCAGCAGGATCTAGAAATCACTCCCAATTTGGCAGTTAGAAGGGAACCGATGAAAATTGTTGATCGTGATGAGAAGCGATTGAGGAACAAAATTGTGAAATTGGTCAAAGTTAAATGGAGTGGCGATCCGAAGGACTGTACTTGGGAGACTGAAGAGAATATGAAGAAATCATATCCCAAATGCAGAATTGACATCTCGACTTAAAACTGTAAGTCATTTCCTTGTTTCCGAATTCGTATATTATTTGTTTACGTTTCTCTCTCTTTCAATTTCGAGGACGAAATTTTCTTAAGGAGGGGATATTGTAACATCCCGAAATTTTTGAAATTTAAAATTTGATAAATTGTTTGAACTTTGGGATCTAACTAGTAAAAATTTAATCTAAATTTAATATTGTTGATATTAATATTACACATTAATATAGAATTAAATAAAAAGAGATATTGATAGATGATCTTTTAATAGAATTTAAAATTTGTTAAAGTAAGTTATGATGAAATTATAAGATTTAAATCACATAATTAGAATCCAACATCTAAACAAATAAACAAATAATTAAAAAAAAAAAAATAAACAAATAGTTAAACAAAAGAACAAACAAATGAAACAATATAATACTTATTAAAATAAAAATAATAATAATATAAACTGTACATATAAAAGAAAATATAAAAAAAAACAGTAAACTAAAATATGTAAGCAAAAGAAATAAAATAAAATAAAACAAACTCTTACAATTAGCAAAATAAAACAAAACACTTTTATTTTATAAAAGTAAACTAGGAAAGTAAGTATTTTAAATAAAAAAAAATATATGAAGATAGTACTTACAGGAAAAAGAAAATCAAATGGCATGCTGAAAATGTATAAAGCATGAAACACTACATGCTTCCATTTAATGCTTCATTTAATGCCATGTACTCAAGTAACAACAAGTAAGACCTTAACTGCAAATACATGCTTGTATTAAATGTTTACTCCTCAGCCACCTTTGGGAGGAAGGAGAAAAGCATGTGAAAGTACAACAACCTGTACAAAGCCACTATGTAAATAATGCTTCAGTACTTTGCTTAAAAACCTGCCTACCTCCTTATATACATGGCAATTGCCTTAGTTATTTCATTCAACAAACTTCTGCAAACCTGAAAAAGAAAACATCATATTTCATAAATTCAAAAGCATTCAGGTGATCAAAACAGAAAGTAAAAAGAAGTTAAAAACCAAACTAGAGAAGAAGAAGCAAACTGCAGTTAAAAAGATACCAAAAATAGTCTCTGTTTCTATATTGTTCATGTGAGTAAAATAATCTTTAAAAGCTTAAATCTATTTAAACAGTTTAAATTCCATTCATAAGCTGTTTATGTATATGCTTCAGTTTATAAATAGGATTTTGTATGCTCTGCATTTCATTTTCTCTGTAACTATCACAGCATTTGATTATTCATACAAAGAATTTGATTTATTTACATTGGAACATTGTTAAGTAATAAAAGTCTTAAATCAAACAAGCAATTAAATCTGTAAGCAAGTTTTAAAAAAAACTGTTTCAATATGATGTGAAGAAATATACTACTGTTAATTTGTTTACAGGAAATCAAAGGAAGATGTGATAAATTCAAGTATTATAAAAAGCTAATCCAAGTTAATAGCTTAAATCCTTACTGTAAATCATGATTTCTAAAACAAAAGTGAAGAATTTTAGTTTAGTATTCAAAGGGAAATTTGCATTTGAATAAAGATTGAATTTCTACCAATTTCTCGTAAGTGAATCAATTTAAATTGCTGAAATTTGAGTTGAGGCAAGCCTAACCATTCTTGATATTGGGAAAAATACAAATTTATTTTTCCATTGCATGAATTGGGAATACGAGATCGTTTTAGGGTTTTTCTTCCAGTTTTGAACGCGCTTAGAAAAAAGAGGATTTCGCCCTTTTGAGTTGACCGAGCTTCACGATGACTTGAGGAAGGGTAGCTAGGGGTGTTATCGAGCCATGGACGGAGTCGCTGGGTTTCTGGCGGCGTCAGGCATTGGGGCGAGGCAATTGTTCAGGGGTTGTTCGTTCAAGCTTTTGGGTTCGAGAACGAGATTTTGAATTTTTGATGGGTTCGAACTTGTGAGTGTTTGAGAGGCATGAGCACGTCGTCGATGACGTGTGGACGATCAGAAGTTCGACCAGAGGAGGCGATTCCAGTTGTGCACGTATACGTGCACAAGTTGATGATCAGAAAGGTTATAGCCTGAAGCCTTTCAGGTTGGGTTTTCTTAGGGGTTGTACTCGAAGCACGACTCGAGGAAAACTGGGGAGAAACCGAAGGGAGACTCGGGGGGGTTTCAGCGTTGAGTCGTGTAAAAGTTTGGACTTAAACAAATTTTGAAAATTTTTGTTTTCACGGGTAGCTTTGGGGTGAAACCCGAAGCAGGAAGTATTTGAGCTCGGGCGAGACTCGGGGGAAGCCTCGGGTTGACCACCTGAACCATATTTCCAGTATGACAATTTGTGGACAATTTAAGTTTAAACTATTTTTATAAGAATTCTTTATGAAATGATGATTGTTAATGAAATGTGAAGTTAAATTAAACAATGATTAAATAATTTATGATTTATAATTACTTTGTAATTTATAATAATAAATAAAGAAAAGCAATAAAAAAATTAATTAAAGTTGTAAATTAAGAATCGTTAATTTGATAATTGAAGTTGATTGATTCAAAATTGATAGTTACATTAAAATAATTTATTAAGGAATAATAAATTAATATATTCAATTGAGATCTAATTGAATTGTAGTTTAAAATGATAATTAAAGTGAATAATTGTCATTAATCAATGATTTTGAAAAGAAATTTAAGAATGATTTACAAACTTGTAATTAAATTGATTTATAAACAATTAAGTGTTTAAATAAATTTGTAAGTAAGAATTTGTAAATTTTGAAATAATAAATTGAGAAATCAAAATGTAATTTATTTATCCAGATTCTTATCATTAAATTTAATTAATTCAGTGGCAAATGTATTTAAATCACATTGGAAAGTAATTAACTATTGTTGTTAACTTACATTGATATCTCTGTTCTGTTTGTAATTCTGTATGATGTAATTGCCATGTTATTGCACTGTGATTATGATTTGTTCTATATTGATATGAAAACCCTGTTGCCGTAAAACGGCATTTAAACTTCGATGCGACAGGGTATCGGATTTCAGTTGGTTATCCGAAACCCACATCGAACCTGTGAATATTTGTGAATGACATCCACATGTTTTAAAATTTGACACTCACTATTCGAATTAGCCGGGAAAGGACCTGTGTGTCATATAACCCATTTCGAATATGTGATTCGACGTTATGGATAGAATGTGAAGACCGGTGTTGAAGACCGGGTATTTGCGAGAGCGATAGGATGACCCGTCGATTGACTCTGCACCGAGTTGCTCCGGTATAGAGTTCTCCATATGTGATGGGGAATCCGATCAGGATTGTGGATATCCGGATTGCAAGGACTTCTTTGGAAGTGCCTTCGGTTCTGTTCGAGCCCGGAACAGACTTGTATGGATAGTATGTCTGACATTACAAATTGAGATATAAAGCCGATTTCTTTCAAATATATTTCTGTTGGTGGCGGAGAATTTATTCTCTTAGCTTAACACCCTTCTCTGAGACGTACGAGCTCAGAGGTTATGTAGTTGAAGTTATCAGCAATATATTCCCAATTTGGTAATGTGACATGCTGAGTGTTGCTGTGAAATGATCATTGTGTTGATTATTTGTGATAGGATCATTTGTTTGATCGTCTATCTAGGTGATCATTTCTATGATCATTTGTTGACCCAAAGCACGGCTTTTGTATAAAGTGTGTTTTTGTGGACGTGACTTCGTCGGACCTCACACCCCGAAATGGTCGAAACAGGAAAGATGCGGCAAGGTTATTGGGGGTAGCACCCCTTAGGGTACGTACATTTCCTTCTGGATAGAAGTGGTATCATGGTATGGAGCCCAGATACTTAACTTATGTGGATATCGCAGATATATATATATGATTTTGTGATTTGTTGCTGGGGCCCCGGTTAAAGGTTGGTTACGACCGAGAGATGGCATACTCGTGTCAGTAGTTACCCAGTTAGGGGTAACCCGGCCTTGTGTTGGCAGAGATCTGGTTTGGTTCTCGGGGACATCCTTCCAGAGGCGTTCTCATGTGGCAATGGGAAGTTCCTTGGCCTGACCATTTGTTGGAAATCCAATTCCAAATACGAAACCCTGTACGGTTTTAGTTATAGAACCTGCCATCTAATATGGTAGCTATAGTAGGCATAGTATAATGGTACCTATGTCGGCTAAGATTAATATTCTATTTTCGAAATGATTTACTCCACTATGCACTAGTAATAATATCAAAGAATTCTTTTCTCGTATCAAGCATATTTAACTATCATAAGAAGAAATCTCCTCCAATTCTGCGTTTGCATTGTGTGTGTGGCGGGAGGTCTTATGGTAGTTCCATTTTTAAAAGCATTCCGAAAATTCTTTTATAAATCTTGTTTATTTAAATACAACTGTTTTGTTTACTCATATCAGTCCCATGACTGATCCGGAGTTTATTGTTTTCTTTCCTAAACTCTGGGTGCCCATTATTTCCACACGGGCAGCCTAGTAACAGGTTTAGGTTATTTTGGAGTAGCAGTATTTTGGAGCTCTTATCTTGGAGATATCTTAGGAGCTTTTGGAGATTGCAGGTGTTAGCTTTTGGGAGTTCGTTAGCATCTCTCTCATTTGAGAACTTTTGGATATATGTTCACTGTTGTATTATCATGATGTTATATTTGGAGATTGTGGTGTATGTACTATGTACTCTGTTATAGTATGGATATTATGTTGATGTTGTAACAGTGATATTACTTATGATATTGATTCTGTTCCGCTGTTTTATATTCATCTAATTGTTGTTATAAGCTCCAGCGATGCGAATTTGATGTCGTTTATTGGACATCGAGTTTGGGTCGTCACATAGGGTTTATAACTGTATATATATATATTAAATTTCCAAAATTTAATTAAATTTACTTTCCATTATTTATTGTCAATTAGATTGATTTATCATTGGATTCATATTTCAATATATAAATATCCCCAATTTCATCTGCACTTATTTTACATAGTTTCTAAATATTAAATTTCAAATATTACTTCATTTAACGTTACGTGTTTATTATTTATTACTTGCTGCAGTTGATTATCAATTATACTTAATATACTAAATAGATGGTAAATTTTGAATACTTGTTATCATTAACGTTTTATTTCCACTTACAAAATAAATGAAATTATTACATAAACTCCCTTAATTAAGTCAACCATTATCTTATATAACTTATTTGGTAATATATATACCCGATTGCCCTAATTGGTTTATAGTTATCAGCTAAATACATACTAACTTGTAAATAAATTCGTTTAATTGCAAATGGATCTGATCAAATTTAATAGATTGAATAGATGGGTAAGCAAATAATAAATTTTCCTTTTTGTCAAATTCAAACCCATTCCTACTTAATTATCAATTACAATTTATTACGAAACATTGATTTTATGCAGTTACCTTTTATTTGCGTAGTATTACATCAATTCCTATAACCTTGGATTCATTCCCAATTCACCAAATTCAATTAATTACACTTTACAAATGTGTTTCCAATATATAGGTATTGCCCAAGTTAAATTTATTAGCTAACTCATATTAATAAACAAATGACTTATATGAATGATTAAAATTTTCAATTATCTCACTTTACTCCTAAACTTCTGTTATTTAATAATTATTGCTTAGAACCTGATTTTAATCTTCCCATTATCTATTTAATTCCTTCTAGAATCATAGCTAATATTTGTCATCCCTTCATTACCCAAATGTTCTTATCCCATCAAATTTTAAGTTATCGAAATATTAAATGTCAATTTCTTTAATTGCACTAAATTTATCTATTAAAGGTTGCACTTAACCCAAATACATAAAACTTGCTCAATTTCTCCTTAAATCAATAACCTTCATATACAAATATGTTTATCATAAATTTTATCTACTCTTCCTTTTTAGGTAATGTCCAATATATTAGATTTCCATGTAATTTGCAATAAATCATACTCGTAGTTATATCACATTAAATGAATAAATAAGTGTTGACTCTATTCTTTTGGTTCAACATTGGTTTACGTTATATTTCATAAATATTTCTACATACATCAGGATTTTTAAAAATGGTTGTAACGTGAAATCTCGTCTACTTCCCATTTTATATTTAAGGCTTCTAAAACCGATTCATATCATTTCTCTAGTCCAAATTTTATTAATATAACCTTAAATTTAATTTATTCCTATCGATGTAATGGTTAAACACAAATTTCACTTATTTGCAATAAATCCACAAATTGGATTTCAAATTTTCAAATAAATAAATAAATTTTAGTTTATCACTTCTTAAATACCCAAACGTCAATGCCTTAATTTAAACTGCATTTATTACATTTTATAAAAATCCTCCATCTTAAGTGACAAATCAAAACTACCCTAACTACACAAATCATCGTATTATAAAGATATTTACACTATCCTCCATTTATTACCTTAATTTATTTAAGGTAACCTTAAATTAATATCTATTGCAATGATTTCAAATTATTATTCCTCCATTCCTTTTTAATTTCAATAACGCCAAATTTAACCGTTATATTCTCTTTATTTACGCGATAAATGCAATTATTGAATCTAATACTCCATTTAATTAATAGATCCTGCTTCCTAGAATCTATATCAACAATAGGTCAAATATATACATAGAATTAGCCTTAACTTCACCTAAAAGAATTAGCTATTTCAACTACCGCACAAAACTACGCTACTGCTCTATTTAATCAAATAAATTAATTGAACTTAAATCAGCATAAAGGTTATAAAATTATAAATGTAATCTTAATAAATTCATTTATTGATTTAGACTCTTTCTATACAGTAATTAACCTATTTGTGGGTATAAATAACTTTGGAATTATATTACATCTCATTAGTGCGCGTTTTATTTCCTATAACTTCTCCTTATTTAACTATACCCATTAACAACCAAAAAATTTAAATTAGCTTTATTTCAATCTATTTCCCTTCTTAACTAAATAAAATAAATGGTTAACTTAAACACTTGTTATCCTTTGATATATTCAAATTCACTTCCAACATTTATTAACAAAATGTTGCCATAGGTTTAGATTTACATAAATAAATTATATGAATAGGTAGAAAAATTGGTAATCCGCAAATGCCCAATATACACGCATTAATTACTACCTATTGTTAGAATCCATTTATTAATTTACTAGTTAATAACGGTCTTTTTATTTCTATTTACTACCAAACTCTCTATTTTATTATAGTTCCAATATATTAATACTTAGGCACATCAAGTGCTAGCCCTTTTGTTATTTATATTAAATTGGGTATGCACAAATAAGTTGTTAATTAACTATTTCTACAAAATTATATTCATACATTCAGTTCCATATCTTATAGTGTTAAATTCTAATTACTTACGCTTAATCTCTCAATTTAATACTCTATTCAAACATGCATTTAAATTCTTTTTATTCTAAATAAATTTTATTAAGTGTTGACATCCACTAATAACATTCACCTTTATTACAACCAAAGGTGACATCTTCACTACTGATTTTATATTAATGAATCTCATTTTAGTTAATATTTTTTATTAATATTCTCAATTCAACATTTATTGATTTCTTAAAATTTACTTTTAACAAAAAGTGACAAATTACATTATCCAAATCTATTGTCATAAAATTTTATTGTTACACTAGGTTACAACTACTATACCAAATTTTTACATTTATTCTTAAACAAATTAGAAATTATATTAATTTAATTTATTAAATATTATTAATTTAACGGGTCGTTACAAAAGGGGTTTTTAAAGGTGAATCTTTTGTTTAAAAGATTAAAGTGTGGAAATTATTTAAACCATTGAAAGGTTCCTGGAAGTAAATCTTTTTGTCAAAAACATTAGTAAATGGTAATTTGTTTAACCATTTGAATGAAAAAGTTTGGATTATAAGTTGTGACTTAACTGAGATCCCATATCCATATGTTTTTAAATACTGCGCTCATTATTCGGTTTAGCCGGGAGAGGACCTTGTGTCGTATAACCCATTTCGAATAATGGTACGACGTTATGGATAGCAATTGAAGACAGGTGATGAAGACCGGATACTTTCGAAAGCGAAAGGATTTCTTGTCGAATGTCTCTGCATCGGCTGATCCCGGGTATAGAGATTTAAGCACCCATTGTGATGGGAAGTCCGGACGTGATTAGGAATTATCCGGATGTGCAAGGGCTTCTTTATGAAGTGCCTTCGGTTCTATTCGAACCAGGAATAGACTGGTATGGATGTGTGTCTGACGTTATACTTTGAGATGTAAAGCTGGTTTCTATCAAATACATTTCTGTTTGGTGGCGGAGATTTATTCTCTTAGCTTAACACCCTTTTCTGAGACGTACGAGCTCAGAGGTTATGTAGTTGATGGTTACCAGTGATACATTCCCAATTTGGTAATGTGGCATATGAAGTGCTGCTGATTATTTGTTGATCAAAGCAAGGCTTTGTGAAAAGCGTAGCTTTGTGGACGAGATTGCATTAGGACCTCACACCCCGGAAATGGTCGAAACAGGAAAGATGCGGCAAGGTTTCAGGGGTCGCGCCCCTAGGTTATGTCCATTTCTTCTGGATAGGGGTGATATTACGGTATGCAGCCTAGATATTTAGCATATGTGGTTACTGCAAATACATTGCTTTGTGGTTGTTGGTATCGAGCGCTCGGATAAAGGTTGGTTACGACCGGGAATGGAATATCTTTGGTGATACTCCCAGGCAGTGGGTACACCGGCCTTTGTTGGCAGACAACCGAGGGATGGTTCTCGGGGCGTCCCTCTAGTGGCGTTACCATGTGGCCCGGAAAGTTCCTTAGCCTGACCATTTGTTGGAAATCCAATCATCCAATACGCGCCTTGTTTGGTTTTAGTTGTATAACCTGCCATCTACTTATGGTGGCGCCGCATTATTTTGATGGTAGCTATAGTAGGCATAGTTCGGAATGTCAATGTTGGCTAAGATTAATATTATACTTTCGAAATGTTTTCCACTATGCACTAATAATAATATCAAAATGGTTTTTGTATATCAAGCATTTTTGACTATCATAAGGAGAAATCTCCTCCAATTCTGCTTTTGCATGGTGTGTGTGGCGGGAGCCCTTATGGTAGTTTCATTTTCCAAAAAGCATTGCGGATTTCAAATTTTAATTCTTTTGTTTGTTTTAAAAGATTAAACTATTTTTGTTTGCTCATACCAATCCCATGACTGACCCGGAGTTTATTGTTCCTTTTCTAAACTCTGGGTGCCAACAATTTTCCACACGGGCAGTTTAGAGTTGGGTTTTTCAGATAGTAGATATAGATATCGATTCAGTAGCTTTCAGCATTCTCTTTGGAATTCTTTGGAGTCTTTGGATTCACTGGACGAGACTTGCTTATCTTGGTGAAACGTGATGGTGGTTCGAGCTATTTTTGGATTGATGCTTTGGAGTTAGAGCTGCTGTTGCTGTTTGGAGTTTTTTTTGGTTCCGCTGCTATATCATATTGTTATTCCGATGTAGCATTGTTATCTTGTATCTCTGATATTGATTCATATTGTATCATTGTTGTATCGAATGTTGTATATCAATGATATTCATTTCTTTCTTCCACTGTGTTGTTATACTTAATGTGTTATAAGCTCCGGCGAACCAGATTCGACGTTTGGATCTGCGGCATTTGAATGCGAGTGTCGTATTTGGTGTCGATTTTCGAAGGTCGAGTCAGGGTCGTTATAATTGGTATCAGAGCTGAAGGTTGAAACTTTAGCTCAGGAGTATAACACATTGAGTAACTCATTAGAGATAGGGTAAAGTATACCCTAGAATGAGTATCCCTAAGATATCCGTTCGAATGCCTCAGTAAATTCTCTTACTATCCACTGATAGTGAGTATGAGTGCAAGAAGAGGACGAGATAGGGAACAGGGGTGTACCACTACAAATGGTCAGTACCCTACAATAGAGGAAATAACTTTCTCTATCAATCTCATTTGATTCGTCTTCCTGGCAGCTCTAGGAAGAAGTTTTGATATATTTGCATGGAACATAAACTCAAGATGGGTCAGAATCGTTTGTTTGGATGAATTGTTTGCTTTGGTTGCTATGGTTGATAGATATATTTTGGTTGTTTAAACTAAAAGTTTTGAGATTGTATCCATATATCTGTCTATTCTTCGGGGTCCAGATATATTCTACGAGCGGTTGGTTATCCTTGAACTAATCAATACCTCTGTATATTCGTAGATCTGGTGACCCGAGTATCTTGATTCGTTCTTGTATCCATTATTGATATTCTGATTTGGTAAGCCAAATGCAGAATAGATAATCGGCTTGATTTGTGAGTCGATTCTCTATCTTTGTGTATCCATCCTTTGTTATCTCCCTACTTTCAAATTTTGAGGACAAAATTTTCTAAGGGGGGAGATCTGTAAAATTCCCGTTTTTAAACAAATTTAAATTTGTATTAATGTGATTCCTAGATTTAAATTTAGAATTAATTTGGTAAGTTAATATAAAATTTTGATTAAATTATACATTGATTTAGAATGAATTTGAGTGTTTGGGAATGAATATGTATATAAATTAGATTTAAATAAATAAAATTTGAAAGTTTTAAGATTTATAAAAGATATGTTCTGTAATTTATTTATATTTATAAATTTAGTTTAAATTAAATCTAGGAATTAAAATTCAAAATTAAAAATCTTATAAATATTTTGGGTTTGAAAACAATATATATTCAATTAATAAAGATTTGTTTTCCAAATTATATTAAATAAATATTTTTATTTGAAGTTTAAAAGTGAATATTTTGTAAATGGATTACAATCTGAAAATGTGAATTTGAAATTCAAATGTTAATATATTGAAATTAATTGGACTTGAAAATTTTATATTTGAAACTAATGAAATCTTTTTTTTCTAATTTTTGTGAATATGCATTTTGATATATAAGTATAGGTAATTGAAATTTTCTTTTGAAAATAAAATAAGGTATAACATAAATTTTAATAAAATTACATTTGATAATACATTTTCTTTTGAAATAACTAAAACAATAGTTGTACATTCATGAATATAAAATGTAAAAACATTTACATATATATATAAATGTAATTGATTAAAGGATAAAAATATTTTAAAGTATTTTGGGTTTTAAAATATATGCATAAGTTCTTATAACATTTTCTTTAAAAAAAAAATAATGCATATATAAATTTAGATAAGAATTATAAAGTAGGTTTAAAAGCTTTTATTTACATTTAAAACAAAAGAAATTGCTTAAATGACAAGTGTATGTATATAAATCTTAATTCGAACAAGTATAGCATAAAAAGGATATGAATAAAACAAGTGTCAAGCTTTATTCACTTTAAAATTTAAAACATAGATAATATGAATTAAAGAGTAAAATTGGGTTGCATGTTTTGTTTTCCCTCAAATTCTTCATCTTCAAAACCAGTTGAAAATAGAAACAAACCAGGAAATCAAACAATAAAGTTCAAAAAGAAAAGTTAAAACAAAAAACAATTTAAACATGAAGCTTCAATCTAAAAGCAACTACAAACTCAGATCAGAAAAATCAAGCATGCAGATTCAAAAGCAAGCAAAATCTGGAGAAACAATTGAAGTTGTAGGAAAAACAAATCAAATTACAATCTGAAGCAACAAGAAGCAATCAAACAAAGCAAAGATAAAAGAAAGTCTGCAACTTCAAGTTTAATTAAAGTAAAGGACAGATCAAAATCGGGATTTAGGCTTTAGGAAATTTAAGACAATACAGATTCAATGCAAAGATCAAAAGGCAGAGCAACTCAAAAACAAAGATCAGTTTTCAAAGTCATTTGCAGGCTCTCTGCATTTTAAAAATGTGAGCAAACTCACTTTTCCCTGATTTTATCTTGATGATTCATGAAGTATGATAATGAGATGTGTTTGAATGATGTATATATTGTCCTGCATGTTTGTATATTTGTGAATGACTGAGTGCATTTATCTGTATATAGGAAAGTATGTTCTATTCTAGTTCACTTCTAAGTTACAGGGTTCCAAATCTAAGCTTTAAATTCAAATTCACTTTGTCTAATAAATATTAAGCTTAGAACTTTGAAGAGAAAATGTTTATAGCAACATAAAATTATTTTTAAAAATAATCACAAGTAAAAATATGTGATAAATAATTCAAAAGTTTGGAAAATGCAGAGAAACCAATGACAGGTCAAATATTCGACCATCTGAAAATTTGAATTTGGTTATATTAACAAAATTGTACGGACAAAAGATGAATTTAGGTAATGGTTTCAAGATTTTTAAGTAAGTAATTGGCGAGTTATCTCGAATTTACTAGAATTTGTATTTGCGTCAAATTCCGACCGACGACGATGAACTTTTCGTTGATTTTGGGTCTGGATGTAGCTGTGACGTTGATGGTCATGGGAAAAATGCTCGTAGTGGTTCCGGTTCATCGTGATGGATAAGCGATGCAGATTTAGGGTTTTGTACCCTGATATTGTCGACGAGGTTTGGGAAGTAATTTCAAAGTGGTTAATGATTGATAGCCGATCACACCAGGGGGATCGTCGTAGCATATCGTGGAGCAGTTGTGGACGAAGTGGCGAGGGATCTGGCGCAGGGCGGTGTCGTGGCGAAGCAGTTTAGGGTGATTTTCTTCGATTGGGTCTAGTTCCAGTTTTTGCTGGGTATGCTCGATTTCAATTTGATGTGGTTATCGGCAATCGGTGGGGTCGGTTCGTTTGAGGAGATGATCAGCGACTTGGTGAAGGTCGTGGTGACGACTGATGGTGGTCGGAGCTGTTGTGCACGTGTACGTGCACATTTGGGCAAGTGTTGTTGTGCTGTAAGTTAAAGGATGGGGAGAGAGTGGTGTGCTCGAGTTCGTGGTCGGGGAGAAGCGGAACTTACTCAAAGACGAGTGATGTTGGAGCAGAAACGAAGTTGAGCTCAGGTTAGTTCTCGAAGTCATATCTGGGGAAATTGAAGAATAACTCGGGTAAGCAAAGTTCTGGTCTGGGTTTTTGGTAGTAGTGGCAAGTTTCGAAGGTAAAGAGAGTAACAAGTCTTGAAATTCAAATTTAATCAAGTTTTTGGAATATATTAACTATGTTTTAGAAGTTAAAATGAAATTTAAAAGCGAGTTTCAATAAAATTTCCAAGTCTAATTTCTTGGTTAAATGTTTAGAATAATGAAATTTATCAATTTCTTTATTGATAATTTAAAATGGTAAGTAATTACTTGAGATAATTATTTGATGAAAGTAATTAGGGAAAGTTGATAAATAATAAAGGTTAATTAACCAAGTGATCAGAGAATGATTTTTATTTAAGAAAAAATATTAATAATAATTACTTAATAAAAGAAAAATTAAAATATTGATTACTTAAAAAAGGTGGTCAAATAATAATTACTTAATGTAATTAATTAAAGGGTTAATTAATATATGTGATCCATTGAAATAATTAATTAATGGTTAAAATTGATTAATCAATTGATTAAGGAATAATTTAACTAAATGATAATTAATTAATGCGATTGAATGATTAAGTTGATCAATTTGAAAATAATTAATTAATCAATTAATAAAAGTGATTAGGGATGATCACTTAGGGTAATTAATTTAGGATAATTAATTAAATGGTAATTAATTAAAGGGTTAATTAATTAGTGTAATAAATTAAGAATGATTAGATAAAAAATAATTAATTACTGATAAAAGGTAAATTAAAACATGATTAAAGAATGATTAATCAAAACAAAATTTGTAATTTATTTTAGATAACCAGGATTCGTAATCCATAAATAGTTAATCAGATTTGAATAAATAAGAAAATTATATGATCTTACTCATGAGTGTTTGATTCTATTGGATGATTGAATTGTTTGATATCCCTGATTTTGATGCTCTGCTTTAATTTGAGCTATGTTTACTGTAATTTGTTATCCATGATATATACCTGTGATCTATGAATGAAAGATAAGCGTTACCATTGGTTTGTGCCACTTGTCAAATATAAGCGTTATAGTTTATACCGCTTATTAAATATATTGCTATATTTGAATTTGCGCTGATTAATGATGTGGCACTTTTATTGTGTAAAACCCCTAGACCACACTTATACACACACAAATATGGATTGCACGTGGAAATCGGTTAAGTCACAGATTTTTAAATAGTTTTGAATTTGAATTTTTAATTCAAATGGTTTTGGAAATGGATTGGATTTAAAGTGAGGCTTTTGAAACAAGTGTTTTAAAAATGAAAGTTATTTTGAATAACTTAATAACGATTTGAAATTTGAATAATTTGATTTAAATTGGAATTCAATATCTGAAATTGAATTCTATATTTGGTATTTATGACGTAAAAGGCTATACAAACTATAAATGTGTTTATATGGGTTTTTAAACCATATTAGAAGTATGGTTTTGAGAAATTGAATTTAACCCAAGTTTACATTTGAAAGGCCTTAACTCGTGGAATTATAATCGGGTTTTCTGAAACGGAAAACAAGTGGTTTCAAATAATAATAATAGCTTTTATATAAGGAAAGATTTCCCAAATTATGATGAAAAAGATTTCAAGTTTGAAATAGAATGGTTTTGAAAGTTATGAATCTTTGGAAATTGTTTTGAAAGCCATAAATTGAGTCTTTGATTTAAAGACCGAATGAGTTAATCCAATTTGAAATGGGAATTGTTTTGAAAGGGCTATAACGAATCTTTGTTAAAGATTGGTGAACCTAGTATTAAATTGAAAATGGGTTTTTAAAGGTGAATCTTTTGTTTAAAAGATTAAAGCGTGGAAATTGTTTAAACCATTGAAAGGTTTCTGGAAGTAAATCTTTTTGTCAAAAAGATTAGTAAATGGTAATTTGTTTAACCATTTGAATGTAAAAGTTTGGATTATAAGTTGTGACTTAACTAAGATCCCATATCCATATGTTTTTAAATATTGCGCTCATTATTCGGTTTAGCCGGGAGAGGACCTTGTGTCGTATAACCCATTTCGAATAATAATACGACGTTATGGATAGCAATTGAAGACCGGTGATGAAGACCGGATACTTTCGAAAGCGAAAGGATTTCTTGTCGAATGTCTCTACATCGGCTGATCCCCGGTATAGAGATTTGAGCACCTACTGTGATGGGAAGTCCGGACGTGATTAGGAATTATCCGGATGTGCAAGGGCTTCTTTATGAAGTGCCTTCGGTTCTGTTCGAACCAGGAACAGACTGGTATGGATGTGTGTCTGACGTTACACTTTGAGATGTAAAGCTGATTTCTATCAAATACATTTCTGTTTGGTGGCAGAGATTTATTCTCTTAGTTTAACACCCTTCTCTGAGACGTACAAGCTCAGAGGTTATGTAGTTGATGGTTACCAGTGATACATTTCCAATTTGGTAATGTGGCATACGAAGTGCTGCTGATCATTTGTTGATCAAAGAAGGCTTTGTGAAATGCATAGCTTTGTGGACGAGACTGCGTCAGGACCTCACACCCCGGAAATGGTCGAAACAGGAAAGATGCGGCAAGGTTTCAGGGGTCGCGCCCCTAGGGTATGTCCATTTCTTTTGGATAGAGGTGATATCATGGTATGGAGCCTAGATATTTAACCTATATGGTTACTGAAAATACATTACTTTGTGGTTGTTCGTATCGAGCGCTCGGTAAAGGTTGGTTACGACCGGGAATGGAATATCTTAGGTGATACTCCCGGGCAGGGGGTACACTGGCCTTGTGTTGGCAAAGAACCGAGGGATGTTTCTCGGGGCGTCCCTCCAGAGGCGTTACCATATGGCACAGGAAGTTCCTTAGCCTGACCATTTGTTGGAAATCCAATCATCCAATACGCGCCTTGTACGGTTTTAGTTGTATAACCTGCCATCTACTTATGGTGGCGCCCCACTGTTTAGATGGTAGCTATAGTAGGCATAGTTCGGAATGTCTATGCTGGCTAAGATTAATATTATACTTTCGAAATGTTTTCCACTATGCACTAATAATAATATCAAAATGGTTATTTCGTATCAAGAATTATTGACTATCATAAGGAGAAATCTCCTCCAATTCTGCGTTTGCATAGTGTATGTGGCGGGGGGCCTTATGGTAGTTTCATTTTCCAAAAAGCATTGCGGATTTCAAATTTTAATTCTCTTTTTTGTTTTAAAAGATTAAACTGTTTTTGTTTGCTCATACCAGTCCCATGACTAACCCGGAGTTTATTGTTCCTTTCCTAAACTCTGGGTGCCCATAATTTTCCACATGGTCAGTCTAGAGTTGGGTTTTTCAGATAGTAGATATAGATATCGATTCAGTAGCTTTTAGCATTCTCTTTGGAATTCTTTGGAGTCTTTGGATTCACTGGACGAGACTTGCTTATCTTGGTGAAAAGTGATGGTGGTTCGAGCTATTTCTGGATTGATGCTTTGGAGTTAGAGTTGCTGTTGCTGTTTGGAGTTTTTTTTGGTTCCGCTGCTATATCATATTGTTATTCCGCTGTAGCATTGTTATCTTGTATCTCTGATATTGATTCATATTGTATCATTGTTGTATCGAATGTTGTATATCAATGATATTCATTTCTTTCTTCCGCTGTGTTGTTATACTTAATGTGTTATAAGCTCCGGCAAACCAGATTCGACGTTTGGATCTGCGGCATTTGAATACGAGTGTCGTATTCGGTGTCGATTTTCGAAGGTCGAGTCAGGGTCATTATAACCATAGTCCCCTTTTGGACAACGTACTATCCCCACCAGTACCTATAATCTGGCGGCATGTCAAGATCCTTCATTAATGCAGTATCACGTCCGTATTGAACTATGTCACGTATTATGACTACCAGTACAACTATGCATTAGGGAGGTGTAACGAGCTGCCTTTCTTACTACCAACGATGACACTTGATACATCCTCGATATTCGTGTGTCGATCATTTAGTCATCTGAAAGACAGGTCATTAGGGGTGAAAGAAAGAAAAGATAGAAGAGAAGAAACAAAACAACAAAGAATTTCACAACACAACTAAACAATATCTAACTGAAGACGATATATTAAAAAGTCATTCAAAAATATTACATCAAAGTCATACTAATGTAAATTCTACCATTGGACAGTAATAATAGTATGTCCCTACCTAACTGATACAATATACATATAATACAGCGGAAACAAGAAAAATAACTAGCTATCGATGAACCCACTTGCTCTAAGATCCTCCAAATGAATTTGTAGAAAAACCTGAACTACTTGGTCGTCCATTCAAATTTGAGCACCCAAGTGTTTAGGAAAAGAAAATAAACTTCAGGTCAGACGTGGGTCTGGTGTGAGTAAAGCATATATTTTAATTTTATAAAAACCTTTAAATCAAAGGCATCTCATAAGACCACGCCGCACATAAACACGGACGGGTTTTTACCTTACGATAACCAAAACATTTTCTATAGAAAATCTAGTAGTATTATCATAATGTCTAGGGTTTTCAAGTAAATAATTAACATAGCCAAAATTGTTACTTTAATTAAATTCCAGTATAATAGGTATACAACTAAAACCGTAATGGATCTTATTAGAGAATGGATTCCGTAGTATGACAAGGTAAGGAGCTACCTTCCGATGGTATATCTCTAGATAAAATGCACCTGGGTCTGACAAGAACATCTTGTACCCCCGCCATAAAGGACTGGCCTACCACTTGGTTAGTAGTAACGAATATGATCAACCAACTTTGGGCCCCGAAGCATACATAAGTAGATAGTAATCGATCTAGATTTTGGAATTACCATACCCTAAAGGGAGCGACCTATATGGCCCTACTTCATGCCCCATTTTTGTCATTTTCCAGTTGATGAGGCTTGAGGCTATGTTTTACCCTAATATAGCACTTTCCACTTGGAATGCTACATTGTCTTCTAGTCGATGACACAATGTCATCATTTATCCATATAAGTTGTCCAGGAGATAGACAAACCGAAGGCACTACTTCTACTACATCCATTTTGTAATCACCCTCAGGATAAGTACCAAGTAGCCCTTGCACTCCAAAGAGCTTCAATTTTAATTTTGTCATCTTTAAGATGTCTTCACTTCGAAACGCTTGAGTTTGATCGAAGTGGTTTTCGAATAACATATTCGATCCTGGCTCTTCAAAATAACATTCGATGGTTTTCGATAAACTCAACCACGGTTCTTTAGGAAGTAAACAGTCAAAGATAAGATGGAGATCACCTCCTAACCTTAGTATACGAGTTTCCTTATCATTTGTCCTAGGAGAACAAAATGAGATTTATACGCATAGTGCAGCATCATCAGGATTGATTGTGCCATATAACTCACGTGTTTCTCCTAGATATTTCCAAAGTTGCGTTTTTGGTTCCATATCTGATACTCGATTATTTAAATATCAAATATACAAACAATAACCATTTCCATTTGAGATTTATTTATCCATAGTAACCACTAAGACTCAAAAAAAATCTTCATTTAATAAATCTCTTTTCAAAATGTTTATCAAAAATATTCATATACATTTTTTTTGACATAAGTATATACATAAAACATTTGCGAATAACTTATTACTTCCAAATCACATTAAAAGGACTAAACAAATGTTGTTTGAATTAAAGGTAAGAACAACCCTTACCACGATCCCATCGGTGTCAAATGGGGAATGGATGTTCCATACCACTATTTTTAAAAAGGTTGGTTTTAGAGAAACCCAGATCTCGAATTCCTTTTATACTTGTTTCGATAAATCCTTTTTAATCAAATCTATTTCATTCATGAAATCTCTTTTGCTTGAAATCCAAATCCATTTATAAATGCTTTCAAAACATCCAAATTCATTTATAAAACCCTTTTATAAATATTCCAAATCATTTATATAAATTTCTTTTATAGATATCCAACTTTTCATATAAATTTCTTATAAATATCAAACATTTTTTGAACTCCCTTTATGAATATCTAAATCAATATATAATTTTTTTTATAAATACCTAAAGAGATTTATAAAACTTATTTGTAAACCTTTCCTATTTCACAACTTCTTAAATAATCTTAAATCAATTTTAGCTTCCGTTAATAAGCAATTCCATTTTATAAACCTTCTTCATTTATGAAATCTTCTTTACTTAGAAACTCAAATCCATTTAACCAAAAACACCTTATAAATTTCCAAATTTCTTTATAAAACTTCTTTTTATAACATGAAAAATCATTCCCATTAGTTAAAAATATCTTTAGTAAAATCATTTGTCAAATCATTCTTTAAATATCTTGTTCAAAATGCAATAACTTTGAAACCATTTCAAAAAGAAAATTAAATATTTATCCATACAAAATCAAACAGAGGCTTAAGGACCACAATAGTGCTTTTAATTTGGTTTTACTTATCCAATCTAACATGGCATCACATAACAATAGGTATATAAGGGATCAACACATGGCAATTAATTAACTTAAGTAAATGTCTAAGTTAATTATAATAATAGAATGGTGTTTTACTCTACTAGTAGTTGTCATTTAGTTTTCCTCATCATATGAGGTTACTTAAGGTTAAGTAACATGGAAATCTCTTGATATAAAATAAATCTGGAAAGAAAATAGTTTAAAACAAAACTGATTATTTAAACTCAAAGCGATTTTAAAATAATTTAAAACCCATGTAAATGAGAATCAAATCCTTATTAAATAGTAACTAAACTCTAACTAATGGTAATTAAACTTTATTGAAACATAACTAACTTTAATTAGAGATTAATTACATAAAACCCTTTTTTAAAATAATAATTAATTAATAATTATCTTAAATAATTAATTAAATAATAATTAATTAACCCTTAAGTAATAATTAACTTTAATTAAGTAAAAAAATCATGATTAACTTAATTGATTAACATTTAAGTTTAAAAACCATTATTAACAAATGATTAAGTACTAATTACCTTTATTAATTAATCAATAAATTAAATAACCATTAAATAATTAAATAATTGTTCTCTAATTACTTAATTAAAGTTAGAAAACATTTCTACAAAGTTTTAAGTGTAAACACTTAAGATTTAGAAAATTTAATTCGTTTCTCATGAATTGCACGTATAACGACTATTTCTATACAGACCCGTAATTTCGAAATTTGAAAATTTTGTTTTTTATCTTTTAAAACTTCAACTTTGACCACTTGTCTTCTTTAAAACATGAAAATAAACTCTTGAAACCATAATTAAAGTTTTAAACTTGAAAATTTTCACTGTGAAACAAAAATCAAATTTTTGACAAAAGCGGATTTCTATGTCGCTTTTGGTTAGCAAATCGCTACCTTTGTGTCATGAACTCACATACAACATTCAATCATAATACTACATCATAACATTATAGCATAGTCATAAGCAAGAATATTACTTCACAAACACTAACTAACTTTTCTAATATTCAAGGTAAAATCTTTATTGCCTACTCAAACTTCGGCGTAGGCAATCAACTTCAAATCAACGTATATGCATGTATGCACAACATATAACATTAACACATATAACGACCCGATATTTTCAACCATTCGCATCCACACATACCAGACTTGAATTGCTCAAAATACCGAATTGTAAAATAAATTTGGCAAATCTCAGAATATACAGCAAATAAATAAATCACAGAATCACAGACATAGAGTAATATAATGAAGCGGAAGTAAAGAGATAGTAGTTCATGAAGCAACTATATGAATATACATCAGAGTTAAAAAAAGGTACAGCAGAAGTCTAAATATGATAATCAAGTATAAAGCTGAATACATCCCTGGAATCAACAGGATAACTGGAATCCACTAGGTAACTGGATAACTGAAGTGAAATGGATTGTCGGATCCCTAAGTGAAGCTCCAACTTCGAAGGTGAGTCTCTAATGTTGTATCACTCAGTCTTGCCCGCGCGTAAAGCAAAACACAAAACACTCGAGTCAGGACATACATACTTATACAATGTATACCAACTCAAGTGAACTGTAATATAAGGTACAAGTAACGTTAAGGATGCTTGGGACTGCCCATCCTCTAAGGATCCGTTAAACTATTTACATGTAGTAATATTTCGCTATTATAATAATGTCTATAGTAAAATAAACTTACTTTTAAATAGCTTTAAGAGGTTACCCATATAGCCCTTAACATGTAATAGCACCAGTAGTCCATCCAGTATCATGGTCCCTCCTGATCGGGAAGCCAGCAGAGGATACTCCACGGGCTATGGCAGAAAACCAAACTTGTACAAGGCTCGCTAGGGTAGGTGACACGGCACAACAAGGCAATGTCATGGTAGATATACCAATTACACACACGGATTGGTGGTAACACTTAGCAGCTACTACCGTCCACCTCGAGCCACACCCCCAAATCAAAAATCAAAAGTGGCCACCAAATCAATCTCAAAGTCAGAATATAATATCGAAGGAGTGTGTCCGATAAGAGGGGCTAACTCCTTGGCCCAAGATCGCTCCTATTTTAGCCACCTTATGCCAACTCACAGGAGTCGGGTCCACATATATACCTTAAAGGAACACCGCCACCATCCTACTTCATTCTGGAATCTCCACCACGTACATGGTTGTTAAAGTGGTTTTCGAAGTTGGCAGAGAGTATGACAACTTCCGATCCCGGTCTCTTTATAAACCAAACGTTATTATTACCCATGGATATTTATTTAAAAATCATTTCTATTCCAAACCATTTAAAATCAAATACTATTACTTTACAAAATAATATCCATTCTCAAAATAGTAATATTTCCAAATCCATATACTTCTCTAATTTAATATCCATTTCAAAACTGAATATTATATTATTTCATTTCAAAAACCAAATCAATATGTCATTTCTATTTCAAACCCAAAGTGTTTATATATATATATATATATATATATCATTTAACTAAAACTCAAATTTCCAAATCACTGAATATTTCCTTCAATTCACTAAACTTGAAGTATTCCTTTAAATCATCTTAACCCAAACCACTTTATAAGGTCATATTCTTAAATCTTCCATTTCCAATAAGTTCTAAATTTATATATTTAAAGACAATTCTTAATTAAAAACAATTTCCAAAAGTTTCATTTCCAAAGCCATATTACTTTCAAGTTATAACAACACTGAAACCAAACATTTTGAATCGTATTTATTTAGACCATCTAAATTCAATGTCAATATCTTCCAAACAAGATTCATTTAACCATTTAAATTCAATGTCAAATAATATTCATTTCAAAGTTGTAGCATTTATAAGTTTATTCATTCAATATAAACTTTCCAAAAACATTATATATTTCAGCTACATTAAAATTTCAATTTTTAGCCAATTTAACTTATAAAAATCACATTTTCCACTTCAAAATATTTATTCGGATATCATTTAACTTATGATTTAATAAAATAAAATTTTATCAATAAATATCTGTGACAGCCCGTAAATCCGTACCCCTTGAATCAACATTATTCTACCTCTATTAACTCAAGTGGCACAGAATTACGAACCATTAGGGTTAAAGAAGAAGAGATAGAAGAAGAAGAAACTAAACAATATCAGAATCTCACAGTCGCGGCGGAATAAAATATAATAGTAAATGTAGAACTTCACACAAAATGAAATCTATAACTGTTTTATACATCATATCATCAGAGTATCTCATACACACAATATTTACCAGTCAGACAATCATACAATCATAGCAGCGGAATATATATATAGTACAGATAATACGTCTCGGACTCTAGCTCCTCTGCTGCTCCAAAGCATCCTGTCATGTACATATAATACTCGGTCTGACCCGAGCATTATAATGAAATAACACCCGAGTCAGTTTGGAATACCATCTGATAATAATGCATCCAAATTGATTATTAAAGTTTCAAAAATCCTTTGAAAATAAAAGCATCTCGTAAGACCACGCCACAAATAAACATGTCGGGTTTTTACCTTACGATAGCTAAAACACTTTTTATAGAAATCCTCTTATATTATAATAGGGTCTATTTACAAATACTTATAAAATAGCCGAAATTGTTACATCTATTAAATTCCAGCTACTAGCCACAAAAGTGGGTAATACAAACAAAACCCGTACAAGGCTCGTAGGGAGAATGGATTTCCAACAATGACTAGGCACTGGGGTACCACCTGTCACAGTACGGGGCCTAGATCACCGTACCGAGGACCACTCCCGATCCCCTGCAACACAAGGCCGGACCCATCCCTTACTGGACAGTTCCGAATAAGATCCCCCGCGGTTGGGATCAGCAACCGCCCACTAAGCCGAAATAAAAGGGACAATTAGACAGGGATGACCTTACTCTCCAGTGGGGGCTACCCACGAAGCCTTGCTGCATATCCCCTGATTTTCAGTCATTCCCATTTGATGAGGCTTGAGGCTAAGCGTTACCTTTTATAGAACATATCCCTTAGAATGCCCCATCGTCCACCTGATGATGTTTCGCAAGCATTCATCTATACAAGTCCGTTCCGGGTTCGAACGGAACCGAAGGCACTATTCCTACTACATCCATTTTGGAAATTTCCTCAGGATTAGTAGCGACTAGCCCTTGCACTTCACTGCTCCATCTTCGACTCCGAACACGTTTTTCTACGAAATGTACAAACCGGATCAAAGCGGTTTTCGAGAAATGAATCTCGATCCCGGTCTCTTCGAAACGATCAACGCATTTGTCCAATATTAATAGTCAGTGATTTAACTATCAATTTATATTCACAAACATCCATCACACAATAAATAATTCCCACATTATTTATTTGCCTCAAATATCTTTACAAGATATATTTCCAAATTTTCAAAGCTCATTTGAAAACAATTTCCAAAGTCTCTTCCCTTACTCGGTAAATCCTTTACCATTTATTCCCATTGGAAATAACCAAGTTCAAAACAATTTAGATTTAAAACACTTAAAACACTTTATGCTGAAATATATTTTATAATATGAAAATTTACTACTAATTATTACTCAAAAATATAATTTCAAATATGTAAAGTAAAACTATTTATTAGGATATAAACCTTGATTGTAAATAAGGGTTTAGTTTAAACTAAACTTATAAGTAGAGTTTTAAAAAGGTTAATATTAATTTCAATAACTTAGGTCAAAACTAGCCTTTACATAAAAACCATTTATAAACATAATTACTAATGTAATCTCAAATAATCACTATTTCTATTTTATTAGTTAGTTACTTTAAAATAATAATTTTTACAACACTCCTTTAAACAAGTTTGAACTTTAAACTTTCTTTTAATAAAATATATTTAAAAACTCGAACTTGGTTTTCCAGGAAAACTCATTCCCACTTAAATAACCCAGAAAAATCCATCTTATAAATTCTGTCGATTTGTTTCAATTCAGATTTATGTTTTCATAACATAAATTCACTTCCACGTTTAAATTAACTTCTTACGAAGCTTAACCCCATTTCCATTCCCGGAAATTCTTTTTCAAAGTATAGGTTTAAAAGTCTTTTTTTTATATATAAACTTTTATAAATTTATTTAATGAAAATCATACTTAAGGAATTTTTCAAATAAATACCTACTTAAATTTCAATGGTTATAAATAGTATTTCTGAATCATTCTAATTTGCAATTTATTGCTAATTTAATTTGAAGGATTTCTTTTGGAATCATATTTAATTCCCAGGGAACATTATTATCAAAATAACCCCATTGTTATTTTTAACCATTTATAATTTCTTATCGAAATTATCACCAGAAATCCATACTTTCACATTTATCAATTACTAAATGTTCCACTTATTTATGTTCCCAAATTTCATTCTTCACTCAACCCAGATCCCAAATTTATTCCTTTAAATTCTTTATTTATCAATTACTTTATTTCTTTAAAAATCTAATTTGTTTTATTTTATTTTTAAAATTCTATGTATATTCTTACCCAGCAATATCACAGTACAATTAATTCAGAGTTATCAATCACAATATATAACAGGTTACAACATCAATTATAAAGATAATTACTATAGTGTGAGGAATCCAGTTGGATCCCTCCAACCTGTTTTTTCCTGCATCCACAAATATTAGCACAACAATATATATATCAATTCAGGCTGATATAAATAAATATTTCAACCAATCACACAATTATTTAAATACTAACTACTTAAATCAGCTAACATTCCAGATGTGAGTGAGGTTAACTCACCTTGAGTTTCGGCGAGCGTTCGAAATTGAAATTAAACCGAACGACGTTCGATTTAACTCAAGTTTCTACTTGCCCGGAATGATTTTCGAACTGCACCACTGCGTTGTACGCGCTTCTGCGATTCCCGCGCCGCAAATTTCGTCGGAATCTGATTACATATGTCATAGATATGAATTTTTAAAGTTCAATTATAGATTTAAAATCAATTTCCTTTAAATTTAAATTTTATTATACCCAAATACTATTCAGGCCGCTAGATCTAGGGACAAAAATCAAGGCCGCATGTTGACCTTCTTCCCACGCGAACACAGAATAAAAGCCGAACCCAACAAATCCCCTCTAGGGTTTCGAAACACACGCCTAAACAACGACCGGACTCCGATCAACTTAGCCTACGACGAACCCCCATGCGACGCACACCCACTGCCCCAAACACGCTGAACTCGGTCGTCCCTAGGCGACGCAGCAGCCCTCCAAACGCGCGACGAACGTGGCGACCTCACGCCTTCCACGTTGCACGAAACTCGATCACGCCCACATGGATAGGAAGCTCCCGACGAACTCCTCGATCTTCCAGTTGATGGTTTCTCGCGAAAGGCTGTAGATTGAGAGAGAAAAGGGGAAGAACGAGAGACGATTTCGGCCATTGATAGATATGGTGGCGGCTCTGAAGAATAAAGCTAGGGTTCAAGCAATAAATGAATATATATAATATATTTTTTTTGAACAGTTTAAGCGGGGTTGAATCTGGACCCCTACCAGCTTTATTAACAAAAGTAGAGAAAGAAAACACTACAAACAGCACACAACAAAGCACACAACATCAGCGAACAACAAGCAGACAAGAAGAAAACACAAACGACAACAGATAGGAAAAAGAAGCAACAAGAAGACAAAGCTAAGGAATCCAAGGCTTGAAGTGGATCTCATGAAACTTAAACGGGCTTACTCTCATCCCCATCAGAATGTTATGCCTAGTAACCTTCCAAACAGTTTCTTTGCTTCTACTTAACCCTTCAAAGCATCTGTTATTCCTTTCTTTCCATATTTCCACCATTAATTTTTTCACAACAAAAAAAAGAGTTGCCTATTGTCATCCCTCCACGAGATGGCACCTTCCAACAAGTTCCACAAGTTATTGTTGACAGGTAAAGGAAAAACCTTCAGGATACAATTCAACATTTGAGAACCGATGTAGTGAACATAAGGACACTCAAAATAAATGTGCAGAACACTTTCAGCTTGCTGATGACACAACTCGCACTCAGGAGGAAGAATCATACCAAAACCCAACAGTTTGTCTCTAGTCATCAGAGCATTGGAAATCACCTTCCAGAACATGAGATTGTCACTGCTACTTGAAGCCACCTCCCAAGTTACCTTCCTCCATTTACTGTCCGGCATTGCGTCAAGACCAATCAAAGCAACGTAAACATTTTTGATAGAGTGCTCCCTACCATTCCACACGACAGAATCATGATCATTTGAATCAAATAAGGAATTGGCATACTCATTCCAAAAATCCCTGACAATCTGATTGCTAGTATAGGGCATCTCAATTCTACCATTAACAATATGATCAGCAGCATGGGCATTGGGGCTAATGCCACACTGAAACTTCTGCTGAGCAGTGAAAACAAGATCCAGAATCACACCCTTACCTAGCCAAGGGTCATGCCAGAAACTACACAAACTAGACTCCGATAGCTTTAGTTGAACAAGAGGCTTGAAAACGGACCTTAATTTTAAAATATTCCTCCAAATCCAGCTGCATGACTGAGGAATATCCATTAGCCAGAATTTTTTAGTTCCAATATTATATTTGTGTGTCCAGTTCACCCACAAAGTGTCATGTTTGTTAAGCAATGCATTGAAATGTTGGCTGTATGCAGCCATGTTCCAAGCCCTAATATTTTGCAAACCCAATCCCCCTTTGCTTCTAGGCAGCTGAAAAATATTGAAAGAACAAGGGAGGACTTTTCTAGTGTGAATGGTTCCAAACCAAAAAAATCTCATCATTGCTCTTCTCACCATATGCAGAAGTTTAGCAGGCAGGATGAAAGTTCTTGCCCAGTAAACCACTAAGGATTGGCTAACAGATTGAACAAGAACGAGCTTACCAGCTTGATTCAGTTATCTATTCGCCCAACAGTCCATTACAGCAGTTATTTTATCATAGAGAGGAAGACAGTCAGCGATTGTGACTCTAGAAGTACGGAGAGGAAGCCCAAGATAGGACATATCAGTTGACATAGATTGCATTCCAGCAAAAGATGTCAGACTTTCAACCTGTAAGTTAGTCACTCCAGAGAATAAGATGCTGGATTTGTGGAGATTAAGATTAAGTCCAGTCATTAAGAAAAAAGTATGCAGAGCACATTTGATACCCCCCAGAGATTGGATATTAGGTTTGGTGAAAATCATAATATCATCAGCGAAAAGAAGGGCAGTAATTTGAAGGTCCTTGCACTTGGGATGGTAATGAATTTGCTTGCTATGATACATGGGCTTTAATAGTCTTGTGAAGACTTCCATGACAAGAATGAAAATGTAGGAGGACAATGGATCCCCCGCCTGATTCCTTGCTTGGGAACAAAAGTGGGAGAACTGATGCCATTAATAATAAGAGAATAGGAGGGAGAAGATATGCACTCGTAAATCCAAGCTACAAAAACCTTTGGAAAGCCCATGAGTGACATTACCCTGACTATAGTCTTCCAATGAAGAGAATCATAAGCCTTCTGCAGATCAAGCTTTAGCATGGCACGAGGGGAAATATTGGCAGTGTTGTACCCTTTTAATAACTCATGAGCTAGCACAATGTTGTCAAGGCTATTTCTTTCAGGGAGGAAAGCAACTTGGTTATTAGAAATAATTCTTTGAATGACAGCCACCAACCTAGTTGCAATAAGCTTGGAAATACACTTGTAAATCACATTACAACAGGAAATGGGTCTAAAAGAGGATACATACAAGGCTGGCTTGGTTTTAGGGATTAGCACCAAGTTGGTAGAGTTGATAGATCTAAGCATCTTGAATTTATCAAAGAAATTATGGACAGCTCTGCAGAAATGATTGCCAACTAAATCCCAACTAGAAGTAAAAAAAAACTACGTTAAAACCATCTGGACCACCAGACGAGTTTCTATTCATGGAAAATAAGGTTTTCTTGATTTCCTCATTAGTTACTTTAGCTGTCAGAAGATCAGATTCAACATGATTAAGTCTTGGAAGAGATATTGTGGAGAGAATGTCTAAATCTGGATCAAAGTTGCTAGCATTTTGAAGAAGGCCAGAGAAATGCAAAAGAAAAGCTTTTTCAACAGTTTCAGGTGTAGAATGAAGAGTACCTGCTTCATCAACAACTGAAGAGATGTTATTTGTGGAATGCTTTATTTTAAGACTGGCATGAAAAAATTTAGTATTCCTATCGCCTTCAGCAGCCCATTTGAATCTTAATTGTTGCCTTTTCATGTCTGACTCACTAGCTAGGGCAACATTTAGGTCATTGAATAATGAAGCTTCCTTCTCTGCCATGTGAACATTGTCAGGAAAATCCATCATTTGCTCCTGAGCAATCCTTAACTGGTCCTTAAGTTTAGCTGATTGAAGATTGCCATCACCATACTTTGCCCTAGCCCACACCCTCAAAGCAACCTTGACCGCCTTGAGTTTCCTGCAAAAAATATAAGAAGGATTTCCAAAATGACTAACAGTCCAAGCATTTTTAAGTATATGATGATATTCAGGATCCAGGATCCAAGCATTGTAAAATTTGAATCCTCTTCTGGTTTCCAAAGGTTTTTCCCAGTGGTCAAGATGAGGGGAGAGTGATCAGAAAGAATAGGTTGAGGAAGAAAAGTGGAGATGTTGAGCCAAGTTGAAAGAGCTTTGAAGTTTGAAAAAGAATGATCAATGTTAGAAAAAACACGGGCACCAGTTCTTGAACGATTGTTCCAAGAGTAGGGGGCACCGTATTATATATATAATATTATTTAATTAATATAATTCTCTATTTTTAACAGATTATGCAAACGACCTCCAAACTACACGTTCCGACAGGCGATTCTAGGGTTTTTCCGCGTTCCGGACACAATGGAACAGGTTTCGTAAGCTAATTCGGTCATGCGTGCGAGTTACGGAATTAAACGATCAATTTAAAATTAAATCGATTAAAATGATTTCTATGCGTTTCGAGCTGCCACGATCAAACGACAACTCTGATTGCTACGAAAATTGAAATCCGATAATAACTAACTATTACGGATCCAATGGAACTTGTTTCGTCGAATTCCGAGACTGTGCCCCGGAAGGCTATTTTAACTCGTCGATTAAATCGAGCGATTTTCATAATTGTCGAAATCACTCAAAATTTCACTTTTAAAATTTTGTTAACTTAATAATAAATCATATGAAATTTATAAGCACATAAAAAAATCATTTTGACTCATTCCGGACCCAAAATCTGATTAATTGCATTTTAATACTTTAAATTCATTTTTAAATTGATATAAAATTCCAAATATTAATTTATCAACTTTAAAATTCAACTAAAATTCCCACCACACTATTTACACTCAAATAACTCAAAATGAATTTTTAAAACCATTTTTATCACTATTTACATCCAAATTTACCCTTTTATCTAAATCCCGGATATCTAATTATATTTTTCCATTATTCAAATTCAACTGGAATTACTATAATTAAAAATTATAGCTTATTTCATTGATTGAACCCGAATCCGTCCATTTCAAAATCAATTAAGAATCCATATTAACATTTAAAACGAATTAAATGTTCAAATTCAACGGCTTAAAAATCCAGGATGTTACATTCCTTCCCCCTTATAAAAATTTCGTCCCCGAAATTTGCTAAGGTAGAAACTATGCTCAAACTTACTTACTCATACAATTTTCTTAGTTAAAAGCTTATATTCACTTTCCAAAATCCTTTAGCCCAATCCCTCATTCATTTGTTTTACTTACTCTAAAGCTTTAAATTCTAACGTATTTCAAAATAACTTTCCAAGTTAATAAATTTTTCAAAATTCCCAAAAAAATTCTAACTCCCAAAATTTTCGAAAATTTTCGGAAGAGTCTCCTTTGTACGGAGGAGCTTTCGCGATATCGCGATACAAATAAATATATATACATCGACCCACACGGTCGGAAACCAAAATATATCACAAAATATATATCATTTCCCAATTATATTTGCGTAGGCGTACCTTTTTAGCAAATTTTAATAGCGAGCGCCTAATATAACGCATATACACGCTCCAACTCTCTCGAATGTCTTCCGTACCTGTGCTAAACTCAAACAAACTCATCAGTTTCAAGATATGAGCATTTTAACAACATTTCCAATGTAAATGCAAGCCAAACATATCGATTTCATAACGAAACCAAGCAACTTCATAATTATGCCTGCTAACCTCCTTTATAAACAATTTCACAATTCCGGCATCATTTAAAATCTCTTTACAAACCCAAACTTCATAGTTTAACAATGTTAACCATATTTATTTCAACAATCCAAAGATTTCAATCACTTTTTAATTTCTTATCCAAATCCAACTTTATTTTTTATTTCAATATGATTAACATGTGCTTTACTAACATCAACCTATTCCATTTCAATTCCAAGTTGATTCACAATTCAATTCTTATTCTAAATTTGAAGTATTTGCATTTCTTTTATAATCCATTTTCATTCATATGTAAACATTACTTATTAAAATTTCAATCCATTCCAATTTATTCAAAACCAATTTCATTAGCTTCCTTTAATTTATTCACTTAAGTTTAATGACTAATTTCTATGCAGGTTGTGGTTATTCAACCAAGTATCCAATTCTTAAGCTTATAACCATTAACATTAATTTCAACTTAGATTCATATTAATTTCATTCAATTTTGCATGGTTCACATCCAAGCATTCTTATCACATTGCAATTATTAAATTAAATTCTTCCATTTGCAATTAAATTTCATTATCTAAACAAATTTCATTCAAATCTACTAAATAAAGCTCATCCAAGTTAAGTTTAAATTAATATCGTCACATTCCATATTATTTACAACTCATACCTCCTTAATTTATCACAATAAAATTAATTAATGTCATTTCACTTGTAATTCAATTTCATCATCTAAACAAAATCTATCCAAGACAACATTATAAGCTCAATCACAAATATTTTCATTTTCTTCTCATAAATCAAATTTTATTTTCATTTGATTCTCATCCAAATCAAATTCCAATCCATTTACTTGCATTCCAATTTTATTATCTACACAAATTCCATTTAAAACTATTTCATAAGCTTAACCATAACCATCTCACCATGTTCTTAAATGATTTCAATTCCATAATATCTCAATTTATTTCCATTTTAATTGATTCTTACCCATATCAAACCATTTATAAATTTTAATGCACTTTGTTTATTTATTTTATCCATTTTTAGATTTATTTACCTTCACACTTCATTTCTGAATTTATTTTATTAACAATGTGGCCACTTCAAATCATTTCACTCACTGGAATTTATTTACAATTCAATCCATCACTATTATAATCTAATTCCATTATCCACCCACACTTCCAATATTTATTACCAGAAATTTAAATCCCATGCCACAATTGGATTTTTATTTACTTTCCAAATTTTGGCCAATTATCAAAATTTCATTCATACCAAGACAAATTCCATTTAGTTTAGCTCACACAAAATTCACTTCCAAACAATCATTTTGAATTTAGTTGAGTGAGCATTTACTTCATTCAACATCATTTCAACTAAATTAAATTCCCATTCAATTCGATTCTTATCCAAATTTATTTCAAGTTTACTTGAAATCGTGCTTAGCCAAATTAAATTCATTCCACTTCTTTTACCACTTATATAAGAATTGAATTCAATTCAATATTATTTATAATATAACTGAGTTTTTGAATTTCACCCCAATCCAATTTATTCCTCCATAAATAAGTTCAAATCTTACTTTCTATTTTAAGTTCATTCACAACTCTTTTTTTTTGTTTTTTTTTGATTTTTTTTTTTTACTTTCCTCTTATCTTACTTTACATTACATTTAGGATTAAGTTTGAATTCACCATACCATTTAACTATTTCCCAACTGTGATTATAATTTCATTTCTATTTATATAAGTTCACTAACTTATTTATTTTAAAGCCATACTGCTCATTTTAATCAATCTACATCTTATAATCACAGTTTCAATTTTCTATATATATGCATCACTGAAATTTTAAGGATACAAATCTACTTTCACCTAAGTCCTTTGCAAACTTCAAATCCTCAATTCCAGATTATAAGTATAACACTTAATAGCTTATGGTTACAATCCATTACACAATGACCCACAATTTCAAAGTCAACTTACATTTTGATTTAATCCAAATCAATCTAATTCTAAGCCCGATTTATTTAACTTATCCAAGTTAAATTCCAATTTTCTACTCACTTCGATATAGTTCATTTACTTTCATTTACTCAGGTTAAATTTTTAATTCCAAGATGAAAATTGTCATTTCATCCTTATTAATATCATCTTTACTTAGTAAGTCCAACAATTGATTTATTTTACTTTACACATTATTTAAATAGAAGTTTCCAGAATTCAATTACCCGGTTTTTATTTCAAAACCATTATGAAATAATAAATAACTCATACTCCCCTGGTATATCAAATCAAACATCCAGATTCCTATAACAATTTTTTTTTACCAAAGCAATTTCCCCATTTTGAAATTTTGCAAAACAACTGTTATACCCAACAAGTCCAAACAATATCATAACCAACCATTTTGGTAGCAAACCATCACTTTAGAAACTCGAAAATGAATTCTAATGATGTGGCCAGCATCATCAGGATTATTTTCCAGCGACTAAAGTGAGTTTAATGCTTTCTTATTTCCTCAAATTCATTTCAAAACAGTTTCCATTCAAAAATACTTCCTAAAATAATATTCCAATATACCCTTCAAACACTTTAGCAAACATCTCAAACTTTCCTAGGAATTTAAATTTCCAAACCTTGTTTTCAATACATTTAAAATCCTTGTTAAAACTTCCGGGTTTAAATTCTGGTTTTAATTCAAATTTAGTTCTCCTTCCTTTTATATAATTTATATTTGTAGAATTTAATTTTCATTATAACTATTTCAAATTTCAGATTTAAATTTTAGACTCTTATTTGATTTAGACATTAACAACCATTATATTCAACCAAATATATATAATAATTTCAGAAAATTATTCCTTTTATATCAAAATATAATTTGGGTAAAACTATTTCATTTACCCGCTTTAAAAACAATACTATGTCGGTTTATCTTGTTCAAGAGTTTAGAAACCCCTATCGATACAGTTGTACTTCCCGCACCGACCAGAATTCATAAACACTCAACCGATAAGCCAACACGGTATAAAAACAATTTTATATTCACTAACAAGTACGCTCTCATATCTATTATTACTCTCAACTCATTATAGAGTACTATTGACTCTATTTAATGAGTAATTTCCACACCAAAGCCTAGGTTGTCGTCAACCTAAGCTCTGGTACCAAGTGTGACAGCCCGTAAATCCATACCCCTTGAATCAACATTATTCTACCTCTATTAACTCAAGTGGCACAGAATTACGAACCATTAGGGTTAAAGAAGAAGAGATAGAAGAAGAAACTAAACAATATCGGAATCTCACAGTCGCGGCGGAATAAAATATAATAGTAAATATAGAACCCTCTAGGGTTTCGAAACGCACGCCCAAACAACGACCGGACTCCGATCAACTTAGCCTACGACGAACCCCCATGCGACGCACACCCACTGCCCCAAACACGCTGAACTCGGTCGTCCCTAGGCGACGCAGCAACCCTCCAAACACGCGACGAACGCGGCGACCTCACGCCTTCCACGTTGCACGAAACTCGATCACGCCCACATGGATAGGAAGCTCCCGACGAGCTCCTCGATCTTCCAGTTGATGGTTTCTCGCGAAAAGCTGTAGATTGAGAGAGAAAAGGGGAAGAACGAGAGACGATTTCAGCCATTGATAGATATGGTGGCGGCTCTGAAGAATAAAGCTAGGGTTTAAGCAATAAATGAATATATATAATATTATTTAATTAATATAATTCTCGATTTTTAACAGATTATGCAAACGACCTCCAAACTACACGTTCCGACGGGCGATTCTAGGGTTTTTCCGCATTCCGGACACAATGGAACAGGTTTCGTAAGCTAATTCGGTCATACGTGCGAGTTACGGAATTAAACGATCAATTTAAAATTAAATCGATTAAAACGATTTCTATGCGTTTCGAGCTGCCACGATCAAACGACAACTCCGATTGCTACGAAAATTGAAATCCGATAATAACTAACTATTACGGATCCAATGGAACTGGTTTCGTCGAATTTCGAGATTGTGCCCCGGAAGGCTATTTTAACTCGTCGATTAAATCGAGCGATTTTCATAATTGTCGAAATCACTCAAAATTTCACTTTTAAAATTTTGTTAATATAACAATAAATCATATGAAATTTATAAGCACATAAAAAATCATTTTGACTCATTCCGGACCCAAAATATGATTAATTGCATTTTAATAATATTAAATTCATTTTTAAATTGATATAAAATTCCAAATATTAATTTATCAACTTTAAAATTCAACTAAAATTCCCACCACACTATTTACACTCAAATAACTCAAAATGAATTTTTAAAACCATTTTTATCACTATTTACATCCAAATTTACCCTTTTATCTAAATCCCGGATATCTAATTATATTTTTCCATTATTCAAATTCAATCGAAATTACTATAATTAAAAATTATAGCTTATTTCATTGATTGAACTCGAATCCATCCATTTCAAAATCAACTAAGAATCCACATTAACATTTAAAATGAATTAAATGTTCAAATTCAACGGCTTAAAAATCCGGGATGTTACAATATCCAAATTAAACTATAATTCATTTATTAAGTCAAAAACACATTCTTCTACTTCTTCTATTTCAATAAATAATTTACCACTTTATTTTAACATACTCACTTCATAAATAAGACTAAATTCCCATTTACTTAACTTAACAATTTCAATCAAAACCAAATTTCCAATTATAAAGTTAAGTCATATTTTGAAAATACACTTTTCCACTCAAATCATAATTATTCAATTTCCAAACATTCCATTTCATAAATAAAGTAATTTATCATAGTAAATATAACAGTAAATTTTTTGCAAATTTATTCATTTAGGCATCAATTAAACTATGATTTCAGGCTAAATACATTTATTACAAAATATGCAATTAAAACCGTTTTTCATTTTATCAATTCAAAGGACATCATTTATTATTTCATAAAATAAAAATTAATTGCAATTACTAGGTTAGACTTTAAATTGAGTATTAATTAAATTTAATTATAAAGTTATTGATCACAATTAAAGCTCTTTAAATTACCATTTAAGCCCAGGTAAAGATTTTAAACTTATAATTAAAAACCAATTATTACTTATAAAATTTCAACTTGTTGGAAGCCAATATCTCTATATATTTTAAATTATTAAATCAACTTTTAATCAAAATTCCATATAATTAAAATTCAAAATACTTAATACTTTTAGAAAACTATTATAAAAATTTATCCATGGGCCTGTATAAAATTTTCTAACCTAGGTCAAGTGATATGGATATGTATCATTTCAATCCGTAATTTAAAAAGAAAAATCCGGGTTCTATCATTTCAAACCCGCAATCCCAAGTAAACCAAATGCAATAAAAACCATTCAAGCCTATCATTTTAGCCCTTAATGATTGTCTCCTTATTCTAAAGTTCGTACGGGTATGTATCATTTCAACTCATAGTGATAGGGAACTTGCAGTGTGAGATACAATAAATAAAATGAACAGTATAGCATTTAATAACATATTAGATGATGCAAAAATATATAAACAGCATTTAACATCATATGACATATCACAGGCTTGGACATAGCATATAAATTTATACAATTCACTTGTCATCATTTCACAATAATATAAGTACATATGTCTAGATTGATAAAACTCACATTTTTAAAGCAAGAATCAAATTCAAACATAGATCTAAACTTCGCAAAGCACGAAAAGGCACGAAAAAGCACGACTATATTTTTGAGTGGATGAAGAGTCAGATCCAAACTTGTAAACAACACAATACATAAATTTATGAGCAATGATTCAACACAAAAGAATATAGATAAAAACAATGAAAAGATAGGAAATAAAATGACATAACATTGATAAATAAAGCAAGGTGATCAATGCATGGCTTGGTTAAGGTTTGTTATCAAACTTTGGTGATGTATGCTTCCATGGTGGTCACGGCTAAGCTTTGGTGGTGAGGAGGAGGTGGTGTGGTCGGCAATAGGGTGAGGCCGAGCTAGGCATGAAGGAAACAAAAGAAAAACAAAAATAGAAAAGAAGAAAAGGAGGAAGCCATGGATTTAGATCCAGTATAATTTTTTTCACTCAAATAAGAAATGAGGAGAAACTTTTCACGTGAACAAAAATAGACGGCGGCTAGGTTTTAGGAAATACACGCCCAAAAGAAAGAAACGACAAGAAATAAAGAGGCTAGGCAATAAAAGGCAGGAGTTTGAATGGTTGGGAAATTAAAAGGCAACAAATAACTTGATGTATTTATTAAAAAAAAATCTTTGTTTGCACGCAATGAAAAGAGGAGTTTGAGGAATAATATGTACGTGAATTATGAAAAGAATTCACGGCTATGAATGTGGGAAGAAATTGGCTATGCAAATGGAAAGGCAAGGGAAAAGAAAAGGCAACAAATAAACAACACAAATAACCTATATCTCTTGAAATTCCTAAGCTATTATTAAAAATAAAATTAATCAAAAATTAAATAAAAATATTCAAAGTTTATACAAATAAAATAGAAAACTAAAATTAGAGAAACAAACATAGGGAAATAAAATATAGAAAGTCATTGCGTGTAAACACTTATTTTATCTAATTTAAAAAAGTATAAGTTTGAATACGCAATAAATCCATATATTTGATTTCTCAATTTTATTATTGAATCAACTATTAACTTATCCTTTTATGGGTAATATTGACATTGGTTTATATACTAATACATTAATAACTACCTAATTCATCCAAATTTCAATTTACATAGTAATTAATTTCATTTACCTACAATAATCCATTTTATTATAGATTACATTCCAATTAAATAAAAATTTCTTCCAATAATTTGATTTGGTTTAATTGCCATCTTTATACTAGGTCCATTATTACCCTATATACCTAGTTACATTAATTTTATATTCCATTACACTAGTCTACTCCTATTTTCATCTTAAATTTGTATTAAATGTTACATTTCTAAATGTGAAATCTTGTCAATTGTACACATTAATTAAGGTTTAAAACCAATTAATTAATTTAACTTAGTTCCATTCCTTTTACCAATTTATTACTTCATAAATAAATTTACGTTTCTATTTAATTCTTATATTCACACCTCCCATTACTGCATTAATTCTCATTAATGACATTAAAGATTTCCTATTTATTTTATAGACTAAATAGGCAACTTATAATAGCTGTTACCATTACCCTTTAATTTACACTTAAGTGTATTATATTCAACTAATTATTATAATTACCTACCTAATAGTTGAATTCATTCAATTACTATTAATTATACTAATTCATTTATTTATACACCACTTACCCTTACTTACTTATATTCAAATTCATATTCAAATATAACAGTTACAACTAATTAATTGGCAAATTAAATTGTAACTTACAACCGTTACTATTACTTTAAGTCATATTAATGAATACATTATTGTTTACAAATCAAATGTTATAATTACTTAATTAACACTGATTTACTTTAATTTATATTAATCATATGTTGTCTAATGATTCAACATTCACATGTGTGATTTCATTGTTCACAACAAATGTTACCATTCTTGTATACCCATCTTTATTCAAGAGTCATTTATTTAATATTATTCCTTTTATAAATTTAAATATTTGCATTAGTTTTCTTGCATTAATTTATAGCCAAGTATACCGATTTTCATTACTTCACTAAATTGTAATTTCATTTCAATTGTTACTAATTAGTTCTAATTACCATCGTTCAATTTTCAATTAATAATGTTTTTTTTCATATTAAATTACCAAAACTTATTGACTTAACAAATTAAATTACTGAAAATTTTACGGGTCGTTACACTCTCCCCCACTCAAAAATTTTCGTCCCCAAAAAGGAAAAGAAGGGAAAAGAAAGAATTAAGTAATCAATATATCTTATTCAAAATACTAATTTTGTAAACAAATAAATTTACAAAGTAAATTAATTTGAATAAAATATACCGATTTATTTATAAATTCCTTTAACACCATTTTATATTGTAAGTTATTCAATTAACCTTTTATTCTACTTACCTCAGTTAATCCTTTTTACAACTAAAATTTAAGTGTATAACATTTATTATAAACACTCAAATTTTATTTATAAAAATCCCTTTTATATTGTATATTGTCCAATTACATTGTTAACTTTTAATAATTTAGGTAAGTTATATTGGAATGTAATAGAATATTATACAAATAAAATTTTCTAATTCAATTATCTCAAGCTTAAATATTTATTCAAAATTTTGGTTTCATTGTATATTTGACATTATCCTTTAAGACAAAGTTTAAGAATTAGATTTTCGATTAACTTCAAACGATTTTAGAGATAAATAAATATACACAATATATATCAAATCAAATTTTAGAGCTCCAAATCCATTTAATTCTCCAAAGTAAGACTCTAGCAAAACTACAGAATGGTCTCTTCACTTCGAAACTCAAAAATGAAAGTCGATGATGCTGCAGTCATCGCTAAAATTATTTTCCAGCGTTAAAGAAAAGAGCACTGATTTACAAATAAAAATTCTACTTGAAATACTTTAAATATTACACCCTTTTAAAACTTTAAACACAAAGTTTGAAACCATCGGAAATTAAATTCTTAGTTTCTTGTTTTAAATTCATTTAAATTTCCAAATTAATTTATAATCGTGTTTTAGTTCAATTATTTATATATGAAACCAAAGCCAATAAATACAAGACAGAGTCAAATATTATTTCTTAACATCCAAGTCAATTAACTATCAAAATTCAGAAAATTTTACTTATATAATTATACAAAATTTATTTCATTTACTAAATTTGAAAACTATATTGTGTCGGTTTGCTCTGTTCAAGTGTTTTGGAGATCCTATCGATAGCGTTGATCAGATGAATCGATCGAAAACCCAAATCAACATCAACAACTCAAACAACACAATATATAAAACATTTTAATATAGATTTATAGTATACAGAAATAAATTTCAAAATAAGGATAGGGATTCAAATTTGATTAACTCAAATCAAAGAAAATTATGATCTAAGGATATGTTGGAACAAAAGATAAGATGATTAACTAACTGAATAAGGAGATGGATAAGCTTATATAAATCACGGGCAACTCTAACCGAGTTAACTGCGACTTCATGAATTAAGTCGATGCAGAATTCCAAGGCAAATCTACATTCGATCTCAAAAGGTAGAATTCGGGACAACAAGAGATACTAGCATCTAACCGAGGATATATACAAATCTACGGTGGATCGATGCCTATTGTAAAGAAGTTTCACCCCCTTTACAAGCCATTCGAAGTGGAGTTATGGTATACTCCAAAATCAAAAGAAGACGAATAGTGAGGGACAAGAATGGATTTCAGAACTGAGGGAACGTTTCAAAATTCAAAGGAAACAGAGTCAAAGAGGAAGAGATTCACACTCGAATGAAAGTGATTCTGTAAATAAATTTTCCATATATGCTAAGTTTTGCCTAGAGCCAAAGCTCCGATACCAACTATAATGACCTGATATTCTCAACCATTCGCATCCACACATGTCGGACTTGAATTGCTCAAAATACCAAATTGTAAAATAAATTTGGCAAATCTCAGAATATACAGCAAATAAATAAATCACAGAATCACAGACACATAGTAATATAATGCAGCGGAAGTAAAGAGATAGTAGTTCATGAAGCTACTATATGAATATACATCATAGTTAAACAAGGTACAACAGAAGTCTAAATATGATAATCAACTGAATACATCCCTGGAATCAACAGGATAACTGGAATCAACTGGATAACTGAATTGAAATGGATAGCTGGATCTCCAAGTGAAGCTCCAATTCCGAAGGTGAGTCTTTAATGCTGTATCACTCAGTCTGACCCAAGCTTAAAGCAAAACACAAAACACTCGAGTCGGGACATACATACTACAATGTAAACTAACTCAAGTGAACTGTAATATAAGGTACAAGTGACTTAAAGGATGCTTGGGACCGTCCATCCTCTAACGATCCGTTAAACTATTTACTACGTAGTAATATTTAGCTATTATAATAATGTCTATAGTAAAATAAACTTACTTTTAAATAGAGTTAAGGGGTTATCCATATAGCCCTTAACACGTAATAGTCCCAGTAGTCCATCCAGTATCATGGTCCCTCCAGATCGAGAAGCCACCAGAGGATACTTCATGGGCTACAGGAGAAGACCAAACTCGTACAAGGCTCGCTAGGGTAGGTGACACGGCACAACAAGGCAATGCCATGGTAGATATACCAATTACGCACAAGTGCTGGTGGTAACGCGTAGCAACTACTACCGCCCACCTCGAGCTACGCCCCCAAATCAAAAATTAAAAAAGGCCACCAAATCAATCTCAAAGTCAAAATATAATGTCGAAGGAGTGTGTCCGATAAGAGGGACTACCTCCTTGGCCTGAGATCGCTCTTGTTTTAGCCACCTTATGCCAACTCACAGGAGTCGGGTCCACGTATATACCTGAAAGGAACGCCGCCGCCAACCTACTTCATTCTGAAATCTCCACCACGTACACGGTTGTTAAAGTGGTCTTTGGAGTTGGCAGAGTGTATGACAACTTTCGATCTCGATCTCTTTAACAACCAAACGTTATTATTACCCATGGATAATTATTTAAAAATCATTTCTATTCCAAGCCATTTAAAATCAAATACTATTACTTTCCAAAATAATATCCATTCTCAAAATGGTAATATTTCCAAATCCATATACTTCTCAAATTTAATATCCATTTAAAAACTGAATATTATATTATTTCATTTCAAAAACCAAATCAATATATCATTTCCATTTCAAACCCAAAGTATTAATATATATATATATATATATATATATATATATATATATATATATATATATATATATATATATATATATCATTTAACTAAAACTCAAATTTCCAAATCACTGAATATTTCCTTTAATTTACCGAACTTGAAGTATTCCTTTAAATCATCTTAACCCAAATCACTTTATAAGGTCATATTCTTAAATCTTCCATTTCCAGTAAGTTCCAAATTTATATATTTAAAGACAATTCTTAATTGAATACAATTTCCAAAAGTTTCGTTTCCAAAGCCATATTACTTTCAAGTTATAACAACTCTAAAACCAAACATTTTGAAATATATTTATTTAGACCATCTAAATTCAATGTCAATATCTTCCAAACAAGATTCATTTAACCATTTAAATTCAATGTCAAATAATATTCATTTCAAAGTTGTAGCATTTATAAGTTTATTCATTCAATTATAAACTTTCCAAAAATATTGTATATTTCAGCTACATTAAAATTTCAATTTTTAGCCAATTTAACTTATAAAAATCACATTTCCCACTTCAACATATTCATTTGGATATCATTTAACTAATGATTTAATAAAATAAAATTTTATCAATAAATATCCAAATTAAACTATAATTCATTTATTAAGTCAAAAACACATTCTTTTACTTCTTTTATTTCAGCAAATAACTTACCGCTTTATTTTAAAATACCCACTTCATAAATAAGACTAAATTCTCATTTACTTACTTAACTTAACAATTTCAATTAAAACCAAATTTCCAATTATTAAGTTAAGTCATATTTTGAAAATACACTTTTCCACTCAAATCATAATTATTCAATTTCCAAGCATTCCATTTCATAAATAAAGTAATTTATCATAGTAAATATAACAGTAAATTTCTTTGCAAATTTATTCATTTAGGCATCAATTAAACTATGATTGCAGGCTAAATACATTTATTACAAAATGTGCAATTAAAACTGTATTTCATTTTATCAATTCACAGGACATCATTTATTATTTCATAAAATAAAAATTGATTGCAATTACCTGGTTGGACTTTAAATTCCATATTAATTAACTTTAATTATTAAGTTATGTGACGATAAGAATTTTTCGCGCTCGAAAATCGACATCCATACTTCATATCGTATTCGAATGCCATAGATTCGACCGTTCAAATCCGATTCGCCGGAGCTTATAACAACATTAAGTAAACAACATAGCGAAATAAAAGAATAATACATTGATATACAGCTTTGATACAATATCTGATACAACAGATGATCCAATAGATATCAATATACATCAGATGTATGATACAATTAATAGCAGCGGAAATGAAAATAGATGACATCTAGCAGCGGAACAATATAACTCTAAGATAGTCTTCAAAAGAGAACTCTAAAACCGCAACTCCATTTCTAAGAACCAATCCAGCAATAGCTCGAACTCCCAATAACGATGCACCAAGACAAAGCAAGACTGGTGTGATCCAAAGATTGAACTAACTCCAGATAATCTACTACATCTGACTATCTGAAAAACCCAACTCTAGATTGTTCGTGTAAAAAATAATGAGCACCCAGAGTTTAGGAAAGAAACAATAAACTTCGGATCAGTCGTGGGACTGGTGTGAGCAACAAAACAGTTTATTTTTTAAACAACAACGAAATATTTTAAAAATCAATTCGAAATGCTTTTAAAAATGAGACTACCATAAGACCTCCCACCACACACACAATGCAAACGCAGACTTGGAGGAGATTTCTTCTTATGTTAGTCAAAGATGCTTGATACACATTAAAAAGAAACATTTGATATTATTATTAGTGCATAGTGTAGAAAACATTTCGAAAGTAGAATATAAATCTTAGCCAGCATAGGTACCATTATATTATGCCTACTATAGCTACCTCCTGAGGAAGCAGGTTTTACAACTAAAACCGTACAAGATCGTATTGTTTTTTTGGATTTCCAACAAATGGTCAGGCCAAGGAACTTCCCATTGCCGCATGAGAACGCCTCTGGAAGGATGTCCCCGAGAACCAAACCGGATCTCTGCCAACACAAGGCCGGGTTACCCCTAACTGGGTAACTACTGACACGAGTATGCCATCCCCCGGTCCTTTGGGACCTTTAACCGAGCACTCATAATCAACATCACACAAAATAATAAGTGTTTCAACATAAGTAAGTATCTGGGCTCCATACCATGATACCACCCTTTTCCAGAAGGAAATGCACATACCCTAAAGGGAGCTACCCCTCATAACCTTGCTGCATCTTTCCTATTTTGACAATTTCGGGGTGTGAGGCTGGACGAAGTCTCGTCCACAAAGCCATGCTTTATACAAAAGCTGTGCTTTGGGTCAACAAATGATCATAGAAATGATCACAAAGATAAACGATCAAACAAATGATCATATCACAAATAATCAAACAATGATCATTTCACAGCAACACTCAGCATATCATATTACCAAATTGGGAATATATCGCTAATAACCTTCAACTACATAACCTCTGAGCTCTACGTCTCAGAGAAGGGTGTTAAGCTAAGAGAATAAATTCTCCGCCACTAACAGAAATATATTTGAAAGAAATCAGCTTTATATCTCAACTTGTAATGTCAGACATACAATCCATACAAGTCTGTTCCGGGTTCGAACAGAACCGAAGGCACTTACAAAGAAGTCCTTGCAATCCGGATAACCACAAATCACGTTCGGACTTCCCATCACATATGGAGTCTCTATACCGGCGCGACTCGGTGCAGAAACAATCGATAGGTCATCCTATCGCTTTCGCAAATACCCGGTCTTCATCACCGGTCTTCAAATGCTATCCATAACGTCGAATCACATATTCGGAATGGGTTATATGACACAAAGGTCTTTTCTCGGCTAACCCGAATAGTGAGCACAATATTTAAAAATATATGGATATTGGGATTTCAATTAAGTCACAACTTGTTACCCAAACTTCTCTTTTCAAATGGTTTAACGAATTACCATTTCCAAATCTTTAAACAAAAAGATTCATTTTACCAACCTACAACGGTTTAAACAATTTCCACATTTTTTTATCTTTTAAACAAAAGATTCATTCACAGATTTTCCCAAATCAATTTCCATTTCAATTTAACTCGTTAAATCTTTAAATCAAAGATTTAACTTATAGCTTTCAAAACAATTTCATTTCGAATGGTTTTAAATAAATCATCATTTTAAATCTGTTAAAAATAAACAGATTTAATTCATAGCTTTCAAAAAGAATTCATTCATAGCTTGGAAAACCATTTTTCCATTCAATCTTGAAATTCCTTTAATTAAACTGGAATTTCATTTCTTATCTGAAAGCTTTTTATTCTTTTTAAAACAAACAGTTTTCATTTTGAAAATTTGGTTCATCTATACGAGTTAAAGTTCTTTGGTTAAATCCAAATTCTCAAAATTTTACTTTTAAAATGGTTTAACTTCATATAAACACATTTTTAACATTTTTAACCGTAATTTCCAAACATGGAATTCAATTTCCAAATTATTTTGAATTCAAATTCAAATTAAATTATTTAAATTGGAAATTTAATTAAGTTATTCAAAATAGCTTTTATCTTTGAAAACACCTTTTCAAAAGCTTTAACATTTAACACAAATCCACTTTCAAAATCAATTGAAATTAAAATTTCAATTTCAAAACAACATTAAATTTAATTTATATGTGACTCAACTGATTTCCTCGTGAAATCCATATTTGTGTGTGTATAAGTGTGGTCCAGGGGTTTCATACAGTAGTGCAACATCATTCAATCATCACCGATCAGAATACAGAAATATAATTGATAAGCGATATGAACTATAACGCTCATCTTCCATTCACAGATCACAGATATATAAAGGTCACCGATAATAAATTACAGGTCATAACACAAATCGGGATATATCACAAATCATCACATATCAGGGATATTAACAATTCAACATCCAATAAAATCCAAACATCCATAAGTAGGATCAATTTAATCATCTGATAAATTTAAATCAGATTAAATTTCTATGAATAATTCTTTTCACATTTATTATCAAATAAATTTCAAGTAAATAATCCTCATTAACTATTCATAATTATTTAATTACTATTCTTATGTAATTAAACTCAATTTAATTATTGTTAATTATCATTTAATTAACCTTTAAAATCATATATTTAATCACTGATTATTTAATTAATTAAGTTCTAAACTGTAACTTAATAAATCTTAATTACTTGATTAAATAACCTTAATCATTTGTTTAAAAGACAACTCTTTATTAAATTAATGAATCTTATTTACAAATTAATTTACCTTAATTAATTTAACTCAAATCTTAATTTCTTGATTAAATAAATTAATCAATTATTCACTTGAACTAATTTAATGAGTGCATATCATTTTATCTTCACTAATTCAAATTTAAAACATTTTCTAACTAATGTTTTAATTATCATCACAAAGCAAATTTAAACAATTTAAATATTAAAACTTCTTTGATTTCAGAACTAGGATTCAAATTATCTTTAATTCAGTTTTAAATTTAGATTTAAACTTTTAGTTTCAACTTGCTTAAATTTTTCATTTAAAATTTCAAATCCATTTCCATTTCAAATCTCTTTAATATATTTTGAATTGCTTTTAAGTTATTAAAACAATTTAAATTTAAAACTTATTTATATTCAATCTAAACTCTACATTCAACTTGAATTTATATTAACATTTCAATTTGAACTCAGCTTTAAAAATCTTGGTTTAAAATTTAAATTTGGTTTTAAAATTTTCAATCTAAACTGGGACAAACTCTGACTCGAGTTTACCCTGTCCCTGCTTCGAGTAAATGACTCGAATTCCTCGAGTTCGACGCGTGAATCCCCTCTGCTCTTTCCAGGCAAACACACACGCAAGCACCAGAGTGCTCGTGCACGTGCACTTCGCCGTTGGCGATCTTCCGGCCCCGTCACGTTGTGGAACACGTCGACAATCCTCCCCAGATCCAACTCTGACCAGTCGCACCGTCCCACCATTTCGAAATCAAAATTTGAGGTCGAGTTAGAAAACCTGGAACACTCGAACCCATGCGAACCTCAAACCTGTCATCGCCGCCGTACTCGCAACCTCGACCACCGGAAGCCCCACAATCTCGACCACGCCATCGCCCACTACCCCTCTACCATCACTCAGAACTGCTTCGCACTCGGTCCAGTGTAAACGTCGAACGAGGCCGATTTCTCTTCCTCATAAAAACTAGGTTAAAAAATTTTAAATGCCCATCGCCGCCGCCACGTCCATCTTCGCCATCTCCGGCCATTTTTCCAGTCACCTTCATAGCCTCCTCCATCTCCATGAGAAAACCCAAACCCCATGAACTAGCCGATCACCGGAGATTGATAAAACTATGATAGCAAAGTAAACCCAAACTGCCCTCTCTCCCTTGGTTTAAAAATTATGATTTCTACTTTAAAAATCATGTTTTGGCATATGAATTCAGTTTATATACCTGAATTTATGAATCAGGATGTTTGAAATTTGGCTCATATTAAATTTTGCTCAGCTTTTTCTTGATTTCCAGAAGTGTTTCTAATTTATTTAACTTAAATAAAATTTAAAACTATAATCTATGATACATATAACATGTTTTGTTTGAAATTTAAACCTTAACATACATTAGATTTTGAGGTAATGATTATTGATTAGAACTTAAAACTAGAAACTAAGAATAGGCAAGAATAAATCACAACAGTAAGCATGCCTTCATACATTCATGTATATACACGGTGAATTAAATCAAATACATCCACACAATACTATTTTATTTCCAGTAATCCATATGCAATCAGATATCAAGATACTTAAGTTTTAAAAAGAAAGTTACTCACCTTTATGTTGAAGACAGAGACCAGAAAACCCAGCAAAACCTGGAAATGGAAACTTGGATTTGAACTTTTGATCAGTGGCTTTGAAACTGAGCATTTTGATTTTTGAAAACCTTTATCTTTGGTCTGATACTTGATATTCACATTGAGTTGAACCTTTGCATTTGATTTGTTTTTAAACTTTGCTAAATTTTCTTTTACATCATCTTGTTTTTATTTAGATAAATGATGATGCTTATTTTTCTTTTCTTTGTGGTTTGCTAAGTTTTAAATGAATGAATTAGAATAAGATGCCTTTGCTTATATAAAGCAGTTTACAGGGACATTATTTGTACAAGGTGGTGATCTGGTTTGTACAAAGGCATGGGTGAAGATGCTTGCTTGTACTTGTTTATACATATAAATGTATTAGTATACTTCAGCCATACTTGCTTGTCTCGGCTGAGAATTCTTCTTTGATATGCTAGAGATGCAAACATTAATTGCATATGTACCTTATGCCTCCTTTGCAAGCCTAAGATATTAAGTGTTTACTTGTTTTACCTGTTTGGTTCCTTTGCATACTTATGTATTTGTTTGTTATTTTTACTTTGTTTTGTTTCTTATTACTTGTCTGGTTTACTTTCAAGAATTTTTTTTAGCTTAAGTAATTTAGTTCCTATTATCAAATACAAAATTTACTAATGTATTTATTTTTATTTCTAGAATTATCTAACATGATCATTTCATATTTTATATAATTATAAATCTATTTGAAATACTTTGTTTAATATCATATCAAAAACACAAATTTTCATTCAAATTTAAAATAAATTATCAATTTAAAATTAATTAAAATTCGGGATCGTTACAGACTTCCCCCCTTAAAAGGAATTTCGTCCTCGAAATTCGCAGGCACGAAAACAACACAGTGATAGACAGATTCGATCTCCTATAATTCCTCAAACTTAAGATATGAATTCCAAACTCAAGTCGGAATATCTCAGAATACATACCAATTTGTCCCTCTTCGGACTTTGGTATTCATGAGAAATTTCAATAGAATTTCAAATTTGGTTTTAAACGAAATTGTTTTATCGATTCAATTCAAATTTATCCTCATATTCTATTAATCAATTTAACTCAATTTAAAATTTCCCATTCATTTAAAATTTCCAATTTATTCAAATTTCAAATTCATTAATGTTTAAATCAAAAAAACTGATAAGAAACCGATGAAGATACGAGGTAAGGATTTTCTACAACGATTCGTAGGGCCATCATCGCACTGAAACTTCTTCTTGTAGCTGTCACGAAGCAAATCAAAAGAATTTGGAAACGAATTAAAGGAAATTGAGAGGAAAAAGATTGTTTCCACCGTTGCAGGGTATTGACCATTTATAGTGGTACTTCCCTGTCCTCTATCTCGTTCTCTTCTTATACTTATACTCACTATCAGTGGATAGTAAGAGAATTTACTGAGACATTCGAACGGATATCTTAGGGATACACTCATTCTAAGGATACTTCACCCTATCTCTAATGAGCTACTTAATGTGTTATACTCCTGAGCTAAAGCTTAACCTTAGCTCTGACACCAAATTGTGACGATAAGAATTTTTCGCGCTCAAAAATCGACATCCATACTTCATATCGTATTCGATTGCCATAGATTCGACCGTTCAAATCCGATTCGTCGGAGCTTATAACAACATTAAGTAAACAACACAGCGAAATAAAAGAATAATACATTGATATACAGCTTTGGTACAATATCTGATACAACAGATGATCCAATAGATATCAATATACATCAGAGGTATGATACAATAAATAGCAGCGGAAAAGAAAATAGATGACATCTAGCAGCAGAACAATATAACTCTAAGATAGTCTTCAAAAGAGAACTCTAAAACCGCAACTCCATTTCCAAGAACCAATCCAGCAATAGCTCGAACTCCCAATAACGATGCACCAAGACAAAGCAAGACTGGTGTGATCCAAAGACTGAACTAACTCCAGATAACTACATCTGACTATCTGAAAAACCCAACTCTAGACTGCTCGTGTAAAAAATAATGAGCACCCAGAGTTTAGGAAAGAAACAATAAACTCCGGATTAGTCGTGGGACTGGTGTGAGCAACAAAACAGTTTATCTTTTAAACAACAACGAAATATTTTAAAAATCAATTCAAAATGCTTTTAAAAATGAGACTACCATAAGACCTCCCACCACACACATAATGCAAACGCAGACTTGGAGGAGATTTCTTCTTATGTTAGTCAAAGATGCTTCATACTCATTAAAAAGAAACATTTGATATTATTATTAGTGCATAGTGTAGAAAACATTTCGAAAGTAGAATATAAATCTTAGCCAGCATAGGTACCATTATATTATGCCTGCTATAGCTACCTCCTGAGGAAGCAGGTTCTACAACTAAAACCGTACAAGATCGTATTGTTTTTTTGGATTTCCAACAAATGGTCAGGCCAAGGAACTTCCCATTGCCACATGAGAACGCCTCTGGAAGGACGTCCCCGAGAACCAAACCGGATCTCTGCCAACACAAGGTCGGGTTACCCCAAACTGGGTAACTACTGACACGAGTATGCCATCCCCCGGTCCTTTGGGACCTTTAACCGAGCGCTCGTAATCAACATCACACCAAATAATAAGTGTTTCAACATGAGTAAGTATCTGGGCTCCATACCATGATACCACCCTTTTCCAGAAGGAAATGCACATACCCTAAAGGGAGCTACCCCTCATAACCTTGCTGCATCTTTCCTGTTTTGACCATTTCGGGGTGTGAGGCTCGACGAAGTCTCGTCCACAAAGCCATGCTTTATACAAAAGCTGTGCTTTGGGTCAACAAATGATCATAGAAATGATCACAAAGATAAACGATCAAACAAATGATCATATCACAAATAATCAAACAATGATCATTTCACAGCAACACTCAGCATATCACATTACCAAATTGGGTGTATATTCCTAATAACCTTCAACTACATAACCTCTGAGCTCGTACGTCTCAGAGAAGGGTGGTAAGCTAAGAGAATAAATTCTCCGCCACCAACAGAAATATATTTGAAAGAAATCAGCTTTATACCTCAACTTGTAATGTCAGACATACAATCCATACGAGTCTGTTCCGGGTTCGAACAGAACCGAAGGCACTTACAAAGAAGTCCTTGCAATCCGGATATCCACAAATCACGTTCGGACTTCCCATCACATATGGAGTCTCTATACCGGCGCGACTCGGTGCAGAAACAATCGATAGGTCATCCTATCGCTTTCGCAAATACCCGGTCTTCATCACCGGTCTTCAAATGCTATCCATAACGTCGAATCACATATTCGGAATGGGTTATATGACACAAAGGTCTTTTCCCGGCTAACCCGAATAGTGAGCGCAATATTTAAAAATATATGAATATTGGGATTTCAATTAAGTCACAACTTGTTACCCAAACTTCTCTTTTCAAATGGTTTAACGAATTACCATTTCCAAATCTTTAAACAAAAAGATTCATTTTACCAACCTACAACGGTTTAAACAATTTCCACATTTTTTTATCTTTTAAACAAAAGATTCATTCACAGATTTTCCCAAATCAATTTCCATTTCAATTTAACTCGTTAAATCTTTAAATCAATGATTTAACTTATAGCTTTCAAAACAATTTCATATCGAATGGTTTTAAATAAATCATCATTTTAAATCTGTTAAAAATAAACAGATTTAATTCATAGCTTTCAAAAAGAAATTCATTCATAGCTTGGAAAACCATTTTTCCATTCAATCTTGAAATTCCTTTAATTAAACTGGAATTTCATTTCTTATCTGAAAGCTTTTTATTCTTTTTAAAACAAACAGTTTTCATTTTGAAAATTTGGTTCATCTATACGAGTTAAAGTTCTTTGGTTAAATCCAAATTCTCAAAATTTTACTTTTAAAATGGTTTAATTTCATATAAACACATTTATAACATTTTTAACCGTAATTTCCAAACATGGAATTCAATTTCCAAATTATTTTGAATTCAAATTCAAATTAAATTATTTAAATTGGAAATTTAATTAAGTTATTCAAAATAGCTTTTATCTTTGAAAACACCTTTTCAAAAGCTTTAACATTTAACCCAAATCCATTTTCAAAATCAATTGAAATTAAAATTTCAATTTCAAAACAACATTAAATTTAATTTATATGTGACTCAACTGATTTCCTCGTGAAATCCATATTTGTGTGTGTATAAGTGTGGTCCAGGGGTTTCATACAGTAGTGCAACATCATTCAATCATCACCGATCAGAATACAGAAATATAATTGATAAGCGATATGAACTATAACGCTCATCTTCCATTCACGGATCACAGATATATAAAGGTCACCGATAATAAATTACAGGTCATAACACAAATCAGGATATATCACAAATCATCACATATCAGGGATATTAACAATTCAACATCCAATAAAATCCAAACATCCATAAGTAGGATCAATTTAATCATCTGATAAATTTAAATCAGATTAAATTTCTATGAATAATTCTTTTCACATTTATTATCAAATAAATTTCAAGTAAATAATCCTCATTAACTATTCATAATTATTTAATTACTATTCTTATGTAATTAAACTCAATTTAATTATTCTTAATTATCATTTAATTAACCTTTAAAATCATATATTTAATCACTGATTACTTAATTAATTAAGTTCTAAACTGTAACTTAATAAATCTTAATTACTTGATTAAATAACCTTAATCATTTGTTTAAAAGACAACTCTTTATTAAATTAATGAATCTTATTTACAAATTAATTTACCTTAATTAATTTAACTCCAATCTTAATTTCTTGATTAAATAAATTAATCAATTATTCACTTGAACTAATTTAATGAGTGCATATCATTTTATCTTCACTAATTCAAATTTAAAACATTTTCTAACTAATGTTTTAATTATCATCACAAAGAAAATTTAAACAATTTAAATATTAAAACTTCTTTGATTTCAGAACTAGGATTCAAATTATCTTTAATTCAGTTTTAAATTTAGATTTAAACTTTTAGTTTCAACTTGCTTAAATTTTTCATTTAAAATTTCAAATCCATTTCCATTTCAAATCTCTTTAATATATTTTGAATTGCTTTTAAGTTATTAAAACAATTTAAATTTAAAACTTATTTATGTTCAATCTAAACTCTACATTCAACTTGAATTTATATTAACATTTCAATTTGAACTCAGCTTTAAAAATCTTGGTTTAAAATTTAAATTTGGTTTTAAAATTTTCAATCTAAACTGGGACAAACTCTGACCCGAGTTTACCCTGTCCCTGCTTCGAGTAAATGACTCGAATTCCTCGAGTTCGACGCGTGAATCCCCTCTGCTCTTTCCAGGCAAACACACACGCAAGCACCAGAGTGCTCGTGCACGTGCACTTCGCCGTTGGCGATCTTCCGGCCCCGTCACGTTGTCGAACACGTCGAAAATCCTCCCCAGATCCAACTCCGACCAGTCGCATCGTCCCACCATTTCGAAATCCAAATTTGAGGTCGAGTTTGAAAACCTGGAACACTCGAACCCATGCGAACCTCAAACCTGTCATCGCCGCCGTACTACCAACCTCAACCACTGGAAGCCCCACAATTTCGACCACGCCATCGCCCACTACCCCTCTACCATCACTCAGAACCGCTTCGCACTCGGTCCAGTGTAAACGTCGAACGAGGCCGATTTCTCTTCCTCATAAAAACTAGGTTAAAAAATTTTAAATGCCCATCGCCGCCGCCACGTCCATCTTCGCCATCTCCGGCCATTTTTCCAGTCACCTTTATAGCCTCCTCCATCTCCATGAGAAAACCCAAACCCCATGAACTAGCCGATCACCAGAGATTGATAAAACTATGATAGCAAAGTAAACCCAAACTGCTCTCTCTCCCTTGGTTTAAAAATTATGATTTCTACTTTAAAAATCATGTTTTGGCATATGAATTCAGTTATATACCTGAATTTATGAATCAGGATGTTTGAAATTTGGCTCATATTAAATTTTTCTCAGCTTTTTCTTGATTTCCAGAAGTGTTTCTAATTTATTTAACTTAAATAAAATTTAAAAATATAATCTATGATACATCTAACATATTTTTTTTGAAATTTAAACCTTAACATACATTAGATTTTGAGGTAATGATTATTGATCAGAACTTAAAACTAGAAACTAAGAACAGGCAAGAATAAATCACAACAGTAAGCATGCCTTCATACATTCATGTATATACACAGTGAATTAAATCAAATACATCCACACAATACTATTTTATTTCCAGTAATCCATATGTAATCAGATATCAAGATACCTAAGTTTTAAAAAGAAAGTTACTCACCTTTATGTTGAAGACAGAGACCAGAAAACCCAGCAAAACCTGGAAATGGAAACTTGGATTTGAACTTTTGATCGGTGGCTTTGAAACTGAGCATTTTGATTTTTGAAAACCTTTATCTTTGTTCTGATACTTGATATTCACATTGAGTTGAACCTTTGCATTTGATTTGTTTTTAAACTTTGCTAAATCTTCTTTCACATCATCTTGTTTTTATTTAGATAAATGATGATGCTTATTTTTTTTTCTTTGTGGTTTGCTAAGTTTTAAATGAATGAATTAGAATAAGATGCCTTTGCTTATATAAAGCAGTTTACAGGGACATTATTTGTACAAGGTGGTGATCTGGTTTGTACAAAGGCGTGGGTGAAGATGCTTGCTTGTACTTGTTTATACATATAAATGTATTTGTTTACTTCAGCCGTACTTGCTTATCGCGGCCGAGAATTCTTCTTTGATATGCTAGAGATGCAAACATTAATTGCATACGTACCTTATGCCTCCTTTGCAAGCCTAAGATATTAAGTGTTTACTTGTTTTACCTGTTTGGTTCCTTTGCATTCTTATGTATTTGTTTGTTATTTTTACTTTGTTTTGTTTCTTATTACTTGTCTGGTTTACTTTCAAGAATTTTTTTTTTAGCTTAAGTAATTTAGTTCCTATTATCAAATACAAAATTTACTAATGTATTTATTTTTATTTCTAGAATTATCTAACATGATCATTTCATATTTTATATAATTATAAATCTATTTGAAATACTTTGTTTAATATCATACCAAAAACACAAATTTTCATTCAAATTTAAAATAAATTATCAATTTAAAATTAATTAAAATTCGAGATCGTTACAAGTTATTAATCACAGTTAAAGCTTTTTAATTTATTATTTAAGGCCATATAAAGATTTTTAACTTACAATTAAAAACCAACTATTACTTATAAAATTTCAACTTGTTGGAAGCCAATATCTCTATATATTTTAAATCATTAAATCAACTTTTAATCAAAATTCCATATATTTAAAATTCAAAATACTTAATACTTTTAGAAAAATATTATAAAAATTTATCCATGGGACTGTATAAAATTTTCTAACCTAGGTCAAGTGATACAGATATGTATCATTTCAATCTATAATTTAAAAAGAAAAATCCGGGTTCTATCATTTCAAACCCGCAATCCGAAGTAAATCAAATGCAATAAAAATCATTCAGCCTATCGTTTCAGCCCATAATGATTTTCTCCTTATTCTAAAGTCCGTTCGGGTATGTATCATTTCAACCTATAGTGATAGGGAACTTGCAGTGTGAGATACAGTAAATAAAATGAACAGTATAGCATATAATAACATATTAGATGATGCAACAAATATATAAACATCATTTAACATCATATAACATCTCACATGCATATATGGACATAGCATATAAATTTATACAATTCACTTGTCATCATTTCACAATACTATAAGTACATATGTCTAGAGTGATAAAACTCACCTTTTTAAAGCTAGAATCAAATTCAAACACAGATCTAAACTCCGCAAAGCTCGAAAAGGCACGACAAAGCACGACTATATTTTTGAGTGGATTAAAAGTCAGATCCAAACGTGTAAACAACACAATACATACATATATGAGCAATGATTCAATACAAAATAATATAGATAAAAACAATGAAAAGATAAGAAAAAAAATGACATAACCTTGATAAATCAAAGCAAGGTGATCAATACATGGCTTGGCTAGGGTTTGTTATCAAACTTTGGTGATGTATGCTTCCATAGTGGTGACAGCTAGGCTTTGGTGGTGAAGAGAAGGTGGTGTGGTCGGCAATAGGGTGAGGCCGAGCTAAGCATGAAGGAAACAAAAGAAAAAAAATAGAAAAGAAGAAAAGAAGGAGGAAGCCATGGATTTAGATCTAGTATATTTTCTTCACGCAAATAAGAAATGAGGAGAAACTTTTCACGTGAAAAAAAATAGATGGCTGCTAGGTTTTAGGAAACACACGTCCAAAAGAAATAAACGGTAAGAAATAAAGAGGCTAGGCAATAAAAGGCAGGAGTTTGAATGGTTGGGAAATAAAAAGGCAACAAATAACTTGATGTATCTATTAATTATTTTTCTTTGTTTGCACGCAATGAAAAGAGGAGTTTAAGGAACAATATGTACTCGAATTATGAGAGAAATTCACAGCTATGAATGTGGGAAGAAATTGGCTATGCAAATGGAAAGGCAAGGGAAAGGAAAAAGGCAACAAATAAACAAAACAAGTAACCTATATCTATTGAAATTCCTAAGCTATTATTAAAAATAAAATCAATCAAAAATCAAATAAATATATTCAATGTTTATACAAATAAAATAGAAAATAAAAGTTAGAGAAACAAACATAGGGAAATAAAATATAGAAAGTCATTGCGTGTAAACACTATAAGTTTAAATCTCCAATAAATCCATATATTTGATTTCTCAATTTTGTTGTTGAATCAACTATTAACTTATCCTCTTATGGGTAATATTAACATTGGTATATATACTAATACATTAATAACTTTCCAATTCATCCAAATTTCAATTTACATAGTAATTAATTTCGTTTACCTACAATAATCCATTTTATTATAGATTAAATTCCAATTAAATAAAAATTGCTTCCAGTAATTTGATTTGGTTTAATTGCCATCTTTATACTAGGTCCATTATTACCCTATATACCTAGTTACATTAGTTTTATATTCCATTACACTAGTCTACTCCTATTTTCATCTTAAATTTGTATTAAATGTTACATTTCTAAATGTGAAATCCTTTCTATTATACACATTAATTAATTTAACTTAGTTCCATTCCTTTTACCAATTTATTACTTTATAAATAAATTTATGTTTCTATTTAATTCATACATTCACACCTCTCGTTAGTGTATTAATTCTCATTAATGACATTAAAGATTTCCTATTTATTTTATAGACTAAATAGGCAACTTATAATAGCTGTTACCATTACCCTTTAATTTACACTTAAGTTTATTATATTCAACTAATTATTATAATTACCTACCTAATAATTTGAATTCATTCAGTGACTATTAATTATACTAATTCATTTATTTATACACCACTTACCCTTATTTACTTATATTCAAATTTATACTCAAATATAACAGTTACGGCTAAATTAATAGGCAAATTAAACAGTAACTTACAACCGTTACTATTACTTTAACTCACATTAATGAATTAATTATTGTTTACAAATCAAATGTTACAATTACTTAATTAACATTAAGTTACTTCAATTTATATTAATCATATATTATCTCATTAATGATTCAACATTCACACTTGTGATTTCATTGTTCATAACAAATGTTACCATTCTTATATACCCCATCTTTATTTGAAAGTCATTTATTTCATTTTATTCCTTTTATAAATTTAAATGTTTGCATTAGTTTTCTTACATTAATTTATAGCCAAGTGTACCAATTTTCATTACTTCACTAAATTGTAATTTCATTTCAATTGTTACTAATTAGTTCTAATTACCATCATTCAATTTTTAATTAATAAGGTTTTTTTCATATTAAATTACCAAAACTTATTAACTTAACAAATTAAATTATTGAAAATTTTACGGGTCGTTACACCACATATTTAAGCAACATTTAAGCTCATAAATTTTACAATTTAAAAAGTTAGTAACTTGAGTTTTAAAAACATGAACTTTACTCACCAAAACGCTTAATAACTTAACCGGATTTGCTCAAACTTGTCTAAGAACACAAGAACCAAGCTTCACTATGTTAATGGCTTAATTTAGTAGACTTGGTGGGGTGCTAAGGCTCGGCCTAGGCAAAATATGGGGCTCGTCCATGGTCTAGAATGAGGAGTTAGGGTGTTGTTTTGATGTAAGGTGATGTAAACTAGTTATAACCATGATTTTAGGAATATATATACTAGTTTAACTTAGGAATTGAATTTTTGGTGCCATGACTGGATGTAGGAATTTTAAAAAGTGAAGATAAGTGTAAGGGTAGGGGTATTCATACTAACTAACTTTGCAAACTACCAAAAATACACTTAACCAATGAGATCATACCACTTGTCCCACCCATCCTCTCATGTTGCACATGTTACCAAGTGGGTCCTCTTCCATGAAATGAGTTGCTCCATGATGTGTACAAAGGCGTGGGTTTAAAGGCATGGTGATACATGAGAGCTTATTCTATTATTATATATACTTATTAAATAAACATAATATGTCAAATCAAGTATTAATTTAAACTAAGCATGACTTATTTAGTACTAACTCACTAATTAACTTAACATGGCATGTGCATATATATATGTGCAAGTATACACTAGTGTGCACAACGTTTCCCGACAACTTTTTGATACTGAAAAGTCATAATTTAAAAAAACGTTTTCAATCACATTTTCTATTTTTATTGAACTATCTATATTGGTGAAAACTATTTTGTCATCATTATTGAATAATTAAAATAGGTTTTATTGCTAATAAAAATCCATTTATTAATTATATTAAATATATTTAAATAGCCTATTTCAAAGTAGAAAAATCCTGGGTCGTTGCAAATCTATTTTACCATCATTTGTTGTTATTTAAAAAGAGTTATATTTTAATTATTAAACTTATTATTTGAATATTTAAAAGTTACTAAAATTCACAAATCAAAGTTGTAAAATTTCAGATCGTTACACTTTTCCTCCTTAAAAGAATTTCGTCCCCGAAACTATACCACAACCCTAATTCCCAAACACACTTAAACTATTCATCAGTCTGCATGATGTACATAGATCATTCCTATGTGAAAATCTGATTTTGATCATTCACTTGAACACATAACTTCACTTTCAAACTAGTATCACTCACCCGACTTTCTAGTGTAGACTTTGATCAGGCCACTTAATTAGAAACCTCTATTTTCCTTATATAGTCGTAAACTGTGATAGGCAACTTTTGGTTCCACGTAAGAACTTTAACTAATACTCACTGTCAAAAATCGACTGATAAATCCTAATTTATAATGGTGTAAAAACCCTCCAGTAATATACTTGAATCTATGATCGAGAACTATGTGAAAAGGAGAATTGACCTTCATACAACATACATACTGATCTAGCGATTCTTATTATGTAACAACTTCCTACCCTCCTACCATGCCTCATAAGAATCAATTTTTAAAATTTTAAATTTATCTAATATTCTTTACATCCTAAGAGTACATACAAACATCTAATTTTTAATTCTATTTAATTTTAACTATTAAATGCATGCCAAAAATAATTTGGGTCTTGAAATTAAGTCGACCAAATCAACCTCTTACCTTAATTGGTCTGGTAAGTAGCTAAGAAGAGTAGAATGTTGGTTTCCAAATTCCATCCTAGATTCTACTTTTTCTTAGAATCTAGTAAGGAAAAAACATCTGTTAGTCAGCCTAATAACATCAAGTAATTCTTCACATCCTAGATGTTAAAATCAAAAGACATATTTTAAATAAACAAAGATTATTAAATCCCCATATAAAATTTAACCTAATTAAAACTTCACTTATTTATCCATCCTCAAAATATCTTTTCTATGTGAAAACTCTTCCTTTTAAGGGATCAAAGAACACAACTCCGAGGTATTATTTCAAAAACCTTTTGAAAGCATACATATAGCCCGAGTAACTCCAAAATGACGTCAAGGAACAGAGTGCCACCAAATATTACCATATACCCCTTTATTGAAAAAGGCGATACTTAAGAGAAGTGTTTGCCATCCGAACACATCTCTTACCCATTTTTATTCATTTTCGAGACACTAGAACCAGTTAATAAAAAAATATTTATTTTTTTAAATTTCTTCTCAAAATAATACTATTTATAAATAAATAATTTTAACAAAATCATCCACTTGTTTTGGGTTTATTCGGATTTGAACTTGTTTTGATTTGTACAATGATAAAATCCTATTTGCCTAAGCATACATTCGATTGTCACTTAGAAGGTAATTCTTATCATCACAAATCAGATCAAGACTTATTCCAGAACTGTTCAAAGAAAACCTTACTCTTAAACTTTATTTTAAAATATCTATATCTTAAAATATACTTAAGAAGATTTCTGTTATTTTCCAAAATCATTTGGAATTTATCAAAACCACTGGGATTTAACATTCTCTAAACCATTTTTATTTTTAAAACACATTTAATATTTTTGATTGGTAAAATCATCTCTCTTAATTCATCTTATAAAACTATCTAAAGACATTCTTTTAATAAACACCTTTATTAAAATTAATTTTTTTTACACTACATATCGTCGAATGCCTTATAGTCAAATTATGAAACTTAATTCACAAGACGTTCGATTCAATGATCCTACAAATTCTATCTGCCCAACCCATGATGGAAAAGCAAATCTATGATTAAATCTGACAATAGTCAATGCTTAAAACTAGATGAGCATGATTAGTTAAACCCTAAATGCTAATAATTTAAATATTATTAACTCCTAACCCACTCTCCTCATAGACAACTACATATTTTGAAAATCGTCCCTTTTTATATATAGAAAATATAATCCTTGGTAAAATTATTTCATTTACCAAATTTAAAACAATATTATATCTATTTAACTTGTTCAAGTGTTTAGGAAATCCCTATCGATAATGTTGAACGGACGCATCGACCAGAATTCTTAAGCCACTGTAAAGGTCAAATAATATAATATAAAACATTTTTATTCATTAAAAAATATGCATTCATATATATATATATATATATATATTGCACTCAGACTCATTCTAGAGCACTACTGACCCTATCTATAAAGAGTTTACCCCACTAAAGCCTAGGTATTTGCTCAACTTAAGCTCTGATACTAAATATAACAAACCGCCTTTCTTACTACCTAAGATGACACTTTATACATCATCGGTATTCATAAGCCGATCATTTAGTCGTTCGAAAGATAGGTCGTTAGGGGTGAAAGAAAGAGAAGATAGAAGAGAAGAAATTAATCAATATAGAATTTCACAATGCGTCGGAACAGTATATATAACTGAACATAATATATTACAAAGTCATTTCAAAAATGTTACATCAGAGTCATACTAATACAAATTCTACCATAAGACAGTTGTAACAGTCGATCCCTTCCTAACCGATACAATATACATATAATACAGCGGAAACAAGAAAAATAACTAACTATCGATGAAGCCAACTGCTCCAAGCTCCTCCAATTGCGCAAAAACTTAAACAACTTTTTTGCCCATTCAAATTCTAGCACCCAAGAGTTTAGGAAAAGAAAATAAACTCTATGCCATACATGGGTCTGGTGTGAGTAAAGCAAATATTTTAACTTTATAAAAATCTTTAAATCAAAGGCATCTTGTAACACCGCATCGCACATAAACATGGACGATAACCAAATTTTTTTTTATAGAAAATCCATTGACATTACCCTAATGTTTAGGGTTTTCAAGTACATAATTAACATAGCTAAAAATGTTATGTTAATTAAATTCCAACATGATAGGTATATAACTAAACCGTAAAGGCTCGTATTGGAGAATGGATTTCACTATGATAAGGTAAGGAAGTACCTCCCAATGGTAAATCTCTAGATAAAATGCACTTATTTTAAAAAAACATCTTGTACCCCTGCCACACTGGAGTGGCCTACCACTTGACTAGTAGTATCGAATATAATCCACCCACTTTGGACCTGAAGCATACATGAGTAGATAGTAATTAATCTTGATTTTGGAAAGACCATACCATGATGGAAGCGACCCACATGGCCCTGCTGCATGTTGATTTTTATCATTTTCTAGTTGATGAGGCTTGACGCTACGTTTTACCTTTATATAGCACTTTCCACTTGGAATGCTACATTTCCTTCTAGTCAATGACACAATGTCAGCATTCATTCGTACAAGTTGTCTAGGAGATGGAAAAAATGAAGGCACTGCTTCTACTGCAACCATTTTGGAATCATCCTCATGATAAGTAGTAAGTATCCCTTGCATTCCAAAGAGCTCTGGCTTCAATTCCATCATCTCCAAGATGTCTTCACTTCAAAACATTTGAGGTTGATGAAGTGGTTTTAAGGTAACAAATCTGATTACGGTCTCTTCGAAACAACATTTGATAGTTTTGGTAAACTCAATCGCGGTTCTTTAAGAAATAAACAAAGATAAGAGCATAGATCACCTCCTAACCAAAAGTGGAAGGATTTCCTTATCATTTGTCCTAAGAGAATGAAACGAGATTAATATGCATAGTACAACATCATCGCGGATGACTATGCCATATAACTCGCGTATTTCTCCTAGAAATTTCCAGAGTTGCATTTTTGAGTCCACATTTGATAGTTAGTTATTTAACTATCAAATAAAAAAACAACAACCAATTTCATTAGATATTTATGTATCCATAGCAACCACTAAGCCTTAAAACAAATCTTTATTTAATAAATCTCTTTTCAAAAATGTTTGTCTAAAACATTCATATACCTGTCTTTCTAACATAAGTATATACACAAAACATTTGCAAATAACTTCTTGCTTCCAAATCATATTAAAAGGATTAAACAAATATTTTTTAAATTGGTGGTAAGGATAGCCCTCAGCACTATCCCCTCGGTGTTAAATATGGAACAGTTGTTCCATACCACCATTTTTAAAAGGTCAATTTTAGAGAAACCCAGATCTCAATTTTCTTTTTATTCTTCTTTCGATAGATACTTTTTAATCAAATCTATTTCATTCGTGAAATCTCTTTTGCTTGAAATCCAAATTCATCTCAAAATGCTTTCAAACTTCAAAATTCATTCATATATCCTTTTTATAAATATTCCAAATTATTATTTATATAAATTGCTTTTATAGATATCTAACTTTTCATATATATTTCTTATAAATATCCAAACCTTTTCATAAACTCCCCTTTTGAATATCCAAATCATTTTCTAAAAATTCTTTTATAAATACCCAAAATCATTTATAAACTTCTTTGTAAACCTTTCATGTTTAACAACTTCTTAAATAACCTTAACTCAATTTGGCTTCCTTTAATAAGCAAATCCATTTTATAAATCTTCCTTATTTATGAGATCTTCTTTGCTTAAAAACTCAAATCCATTTACCCAAAAACACCTTATAAATTTCCAAACTCTTTAATAAAACTTCCTTTTATAACATGGAAAACCATTCCAGTTAGTTAAAACATCTTTAATAAAATCATTTGTCAAATTTTTCTTTAAATATGTTGTTCAAAATGCAATAACTTTGGAACCATTTCAAAAAGAAAATGAAATACTTATCCATACAAAATCAAACGAAGGCTTAATGACCATAATGGTACTTTTAATTTGGTTTTACCTATCCAGTCTAACATGGCATCACATAACAATAGTTATATAAGGGATCAACATATAGCGATAAATCAACTTAAGAAAATGACCAAGTTAACTGTAATAGCAGAATGTGGTTTTGCTCTGCTAATAGATGTCATTTAGTTTTCCTTATTATGTGGGGTTACATAAGGATAAGCGATACAGAAATCCCATCATTTAATTGAATAGAAAACAGTTAAAACAAAGTTGACTACATATACTCAAAGCTATTTAAAAATAATTCAAAACCCTTGTAAATGAGAATCAAATCCTTGTTAAATTTTAATTAAACTCTAATTAAAGGTAATCTAACCTTAATAAAATATAATTAACTTTAATCAAAGATTATTTAACTAAAACCCCTTTCAAAAAAAATTAATAATTGTCTAAAATAAATAATTAAAATATAATTAATTAATCCTTAATTAATAACTAGATAATACTTAACTTTAATTGAATAACAAATCATGGTTAACTTAATTGATTAACATTTAAGTTTAAAAACCATTGTTAGCAAATGATTAAGTACTAATTACCTTTATTAATTAATTAATCAATTAAATAATCATTAAATAAGTGAATAATTGTTCTCTAATTACTTAGTTTAAGTTAGAAAACATTTGACAAACTGCACGTATAGCGACTATCACTATACGGACCCATAATTTCAGAACTTGGAATTTTGATTTACTAACTTAAAAACTTCAACTTTGAACCCTTGTCTTCTTTAAAATATGAAAATAAACTCTTGAAACCAAAATCAAAGTTTTAAACTGGAAATCTTTTCACTTTGAAACAAAAATGAAATTTTCGATAAAAGCGGATTTTTGCATCGCTTTTGGTTAGCGAATCGCTACCTTTGTGTCATGAATCCACATACAACACACACAATAGTACATCATAACATTATAGCACAATCATATGCAAGAGTATTACTGCACAAATACTAACTAACTTTTCCAATATTCGAGGTAAAATCTTTATCGCCTACTCAAATTTCGGCATAAGCAATCAACTCCAAATCAAAATATATGCATGTATACACAACATATAACATTATCACATACTTGAGCAACATTTGAACTCGTAAATTTTACAACTTCAAAAAATTAGTAACTTGAGTTTTAAAAACACTAACTTTACTCACCACAATGCTTACTAACTTAATCAGATTTGCATTAACTTCTCGAACAACACAAGAACCAAGCTTCACTATGCTATTGGCTTGATTTAATGGACTTTATGGGATGCAAGGGCTTGGCCTAAACAAATATAAGGCTCAACCATGATCCAAAGTAAGGAATTAGGGTGTTGTTTTGGATGTAAGGTGATGTAGAGTAGATCTAACTTTGATTTTAGTAATATATAAACTAGTTTCAACTTGGGAATTGAATTTTCGAAGCCATGAATGGATGTACGAATTTATGAAGAAGATAATGGAAGTTAAAATTTCTTAGGAATTTTAGAAAGTGAAGATAAGTGTAAGAGTAGGGGTATTTATACTAACAAACTTTGCAAACTACCAAAAATACCCTTAACCAATGAGATAATGCCACTTGTACCACCCATCCTCTCATGTTGCACACGTTACCAAGTTGGTTCCCTTCCATTAAATGTCTTAATCCATGATGTGTACAAAGGTATGGGTGTAAAGGCATCATGGTACATGAGAGCTTATTCATTTATTATATATACTTATTAAATAAACATAATATGTCAAATCAAGTATTAATTTAAACTAAGCATGATTTATTTAGTATTAACTAACTAATTTACTTAACATGACATGTGGATATATGTGTGCATGTGCACCCTAGTGTGCACAACATTTTTCGACAACTTCTCGATACCGAAAAGTCATAATTCTGAAAAACGTTTTCGATCATATTTTCTATTTTTATTCGAACTATCTATATTGGTAAAAAAAATTGAAAACTATTTTATCATCATTATTAAATAATTAAAATAGGTTATTTGCTAGTAAAAATCCATTTATTGATCATATAAAAATATATTTAAATAGCCTATTTCAAAGTGGCAAAATCCTGGGTCATTACAAATCTATTTTACCATCATTATTATCATTTAAAAAGAGTTATATCTTAATTGTAAAACCTATTATCTGAATAATTAATATTTATTAAATATTCGCAAATCAAGGTGGTAAATTTTCATACAGAAGGGGGGCCTGTAATGTTGACTTATAGGTTTATTTCATTGTCTTCATCTGTGTCCACTTCTTAATAGTAGTTTACGCCTCGTTGTGCGTGATGTATAGCATAATACGGTGTCACAATAGCTTAATTGTATTCTATCTTGTCATAGGTATTTACTACTTGTCTGCTTCCTATTATGGGCTTAGCTCCACTGATTATAGAGGACTCAGCTCCTTGGACTATCCATTTTTTTGAAAGAATTCCTTTATGGGTAAACTAGCCTTGCCTTGGCAAACAACTATGGCGGTGCATTATCTAATGTGACTGACCCTATTAGGAGGCGTAGTCCATTAGGTGTAATCCTATCTTTCCCGCTAATCATGTTGGACCATGATGCACTCAACCTATGTATAGCTCCTACTCCTGATTTGGAACCAGCACATATTGAGATAGCATCGAGCCACCCACCATCCTATTTAGATTGCCTAATGCAATCAAGAAAGACCTTCCCCTTAATTTATTAAAGCAAACTCTACTAAGGGTATTCCTTCAACTATACGTAAGCATATATACTCTATGGGTTCTATAGTTGGATATGTCTTACATCATTGTAATATACACACAACTGCTAGTGGCCCCGTGCGATGGGCAGACTTCTATTGTGTAAACTGTCGATCTCGCATTCCAACCTATTCTAATGACTGTGTCATTTTTATCCATTTAAGTTATTTACATACTTATATAATTCACACCCACCATAAATGCATACTTGAGGCTACATGTGTGTGCCTATATATATATATATATATATATATATGTATGTATGTATGTATGTATGTATGTATGTATGTATGTATGTATGTATGTATGTATATGTATGTATGTATGTATGTATGTATGTATGTATGTATGTATATAAATATACATATATATATTATATCTTCATTCATTCTTATTTAATTACTGTATCTATATATATATATATACACACATATACATATATATATATATATATATATATATTATATCTTCATTCATTCTTATTTGATTACTGTATCTCTACCATTCACTATTGACAATATTTCTTTGTTTATCTATGTGTTGACATCTTATTTAATTTAATGTCATTTACCGCTTCTTTTAAATATCTTTTCTGATTTACTTCACTTACCTCATTATTTAACTTCCAATTTTTTTCCTTTTTAACCTTTAATTCCGTACCTCATTTTAGAGGACTATCTATAGCCTTTTATTTTAAATTATGACTTGTCTATCATTAATTTTCTTTTTGTTTCATTTCCATTTTTACTTATTTTGCATGTATTCATTTCTTAGACTATTTTTTCATCACATTAATAATTCTTTTAGTTTATATTTAGTGAACTGTATTTTAATGCACTAGAATTACATTTTTTTTCCAAATGAAATGGTTAACGCTGTAAAACTCTGTATCTTATCCAAAAAGAGAATTTGTGTTACGTTTGGAATTACAAGGAATTAACTTTTCATAATTATTGGAACAAAGTACAAAATACGGTAAATAACCCTATTTTATATATATCTCTTTCTTTTTAGGTGTATTCCTTGTTATGCTTTTATTTATAAATCTAGAATTTGACAATGTATAGAAATCCACAATGCAATTCGCTATATAATCCAATAAATTAAAGTACTACTTAACTCCCTACATTTTACCATGATAAATCAATTTACCATTTTATTCGCACAAACTATATTAAATTAAGAAATTTAGAACTATTACATATTCTATAAATTTCAAAGACTAAATTAAGGGACTATTAGTACCTAATATTTTCTAGATACATGCAATATACAATTTCAAATTATCAATAACAAAATATGTAGGGAGGGTTTATAATTTTATTTCACGTACACAATTTTTAGCCTACGACTCCAATTTACATTTTCAGACATAGAAGAATAAACTTACAGTAATATAAGTCTAATATTATATAAAAATATATAATTTCACACTCGTCTTTTTAGCTTTCCAAATCTCCAGATCTAATCCTTGTTATTCCAATTTGACTCCCCTTTCTCCCTGTTTGGATTCATACACCACAAGAGTTTATAAATTTATCAGAGATCTAGTGTAACGACCCATAAATTTTAGTGGTTTTATTTAATAAATTGAATTTTTATAGAATTTCAAATAATAAAATTTGGAAATAAAAATTTAATATTCGGAATACGTCTTCTTAAACATAGCAAATGGTAAATTTTCATCTAAAAATATGGAAGTTTATTTTCTTGTGTAAATTCTATTTTATTTCAATTCAGTTAAAATCGATGATAATTAAATGTTGTCCAAACCTGAATATTTTTCTATAGAAAATTTGTAGATCATCTTCTGAGTGAGATGTCATATTTCGTTTCTCCAAATTTGGACTGCTATTGCCCCGTTTGTCTTATTTTCGGCAAATTAGCAGCATTTTTGGGTACATTATCGACTTTTGATACGATGATCATACCACTGCTATCTATATGCCATTTTGATCGTCTCGTTGTGTTGTTCTCTATGGTATAATCAACTCTGTGTTTTGAAGTCCGGTTCGCTGTGGAATCGATGAAATAATTTGCAGTATCGGTACAATTTCAACCTTTTGAATTCCTTGTTGATTCGTATACCTACCGTGTTATCCCAAGGGTCATTTGCCTTTTTACATCCCTTAATATCAGCTTTTGACTCTTGTTATCACACTGGTTCATTTTATTTATGGTTTTTTCTTTTATTTTACTTTCTTTTACAAAGTATAGAAATATATATATATATATACACATACAAGTTTTCATTGATTTTGCTTACAACTGTTCTCCTTCCTCAACCCAAAACAGCAAGTTTTCATCCTCTTCTTGTTTACTTCCACTATGGCCGCCTATTCACGTTCCTTCTCCACGTACCGTTACAACCCGCCACTGTCTATCGCATCACATCCGAGCTCATCTCTTCTCCGCCCATGACTGGCCTTCCTCCAGCCTTCTTTCATTTCTCCTTTATATGAAGGTATATTATCAAAGTGGTTATTATCTGTTGTAGTATATAAATCTGATTTTTAATATAAGTTTATATAGTATATTTATTTAGTGTTATGTTACAATAGATATATGTATATATTTAAAACAGGTTTATACATAAGCTTTTATTCGTTATCTGTACTCTGTTGATCAATATATGTTACAACATTGCGGGTTGTGTTGCTTTATAACAAATAATGACTTTAACACATATATGTTATACATATGCTCTATATATATTTTATAGTTTATAATATATGTTCTCTGTTCCACAGTCTACATATTAGAGTGTGTGTGTGTGTGTGTGTGTGTGTGTGTGTATTTGTTTACAACTAATACATACCCTGTTGTTTGAAATATTATGTTAGTATTATATATATTTTATTTTAAGATTTGTTGCTATATGATAAAGTGTTAAGTTATTCATATTTTCATTTTTCCTATTTGTCTGAAGCTTGCGCACATATTTATAGATATAAGTATATTTTGTTTTTTTGAATATGTTATCTGTTAGCTCATATGTATGAGCATTTGTATTACTATATATTAGTGTGTGTATATATACCCGAGTTTGGTTTGAATATATATGCATTTTAAAAATTATGTATATTTTATGATTTGTTGTATATATATTTATTAACTGCCCGTGGCATGGTTTTCGATTTCATACATATATATTGTGTAATTTTGTAAAATATTAGTTATATAAAAATTTATTTTGTTTACAACTAGCCTATGTTATAAGTCTATACAGGTTGCATACAATTGTTCGTTTATATGTGTATATATTGTTGGATTTTAACACATGGTTTATATCAGTTGTACACCTAGATTTATATATATTATATATATCGTACATGTTTCCTATGCACAAGTATATATGTTATATAAATAAGTGTCTGGATATATAGTAAATTGTTTATAGGGTCGGTTGGTCACCTAATTGTTTTGTTTGTTTTGTGTTGCTTTAAATTTTATAATATATATTGCATATAATAGTTATTTCAGAAGTGTATACGTGTTTATATTCGTATTGAAGTTACTATATATATGTTTATATATGTAGTTATTGGCTAAATCCAAAGTTATTTGTTTAATATTAAATATAGGTTATATCATAACATGTTTAGAAAAGTATACATATTTTATATCTTGTTGTTTCAATGGGTGCAATGTGTACTTGTGGAAGAAAAGTAAAATTATATATATATATATATATATATATATATTATTTTAAATATGAATTCCAAATTTAGTATTGGTTTTAAGAAAGATAATAGTATACTATAATTTTGTTTCAATTATCTTTATCGATCTAGTTCTGATTTATTGTTCTCATTAATTCCTATCTATCAGCTTGTTCTTTAAAATTCGTGTCGATTTGGCTTTGCTTTGGAAGTCGTACTTGTAATTCGTAACTCAATTTCGTTGTCTATCATCTCTAGCCTCGAAAGATGAGCAATCACTTACGATTAAAATTCTTTTATTTATTAAATTTGATTTCAATTGAAACGACAATTGAAATATGCTACTATTAGTTATTTACATTGATATATATATATATATATATATATGTTATTATCTACATCTGTACACCTGTGACATCTGACACCATTATCTGCTATTTATATTGATGATATATGCATGTTATATTTTAATCATATCTGTTATCACTCTGCAAGTTCCCTTTTAGTATAGAATTCACTATGGATTGAAATGATACATACCCGAACGATCTGTAGAATAGGAGAAAATCGTTATGGTTTAAAATGATAGACCCAAGCGATTTTCATTGAATTGACTTTGGGATTGCGGGTTGAAATGATATATATCCGTATAAATTAAAATTACGGATTAAAATGATAAATATCCATATCACTTGACCATAGGATAGAAAATTATATACAAACATCGTTGGTCTATATAAAAATATTTTGAAAATGATTTCTATGGTTTTGGAAAGAAATATATGGTTTGAATTAAATATTAATTTTAGATATTATATAAATGTTATTTTATGTATATTTAAATATATGGTTTAAAAGAATTATATTCAATTAAAATTGATTTGGAACTTATTGAATTTGAGATTTTTTAGGATATAGTTTTATAACTTGACTTTAGTTAAGGCGATTTAAATAAATATTTCAAGTTTGATTAAATTGAGGGAATATTTAATTTAGATTATTCGAGATTCATTTAAGTGATATTGGATTTTTTAAGTGGATATTTCAAAACTAAATAATAATGAAGTTAAATTTAGATATACATGAAATTATCAAATTTAGTTTGAAATGTTTGAATATTTAAAGCTTTGGAAATATTTAAATAGAAATGGTTTATTTTGCGGTTAAAAATCTGCATTTGAAATCGATATAATTTGAAATAGTTTATTGAGAAACTGAAATGAATCGAAAATTGATAATTGGGGAATTGATTGAACTTGAATTTTTGAATTTGATTTGATTTGGAATTGATTTGTGAAATTTGAGGAAACTATTTTATTATATAAAGTATTTTAAATTTTATTTAAAACTATTTATATATTTTACTTTGTAAATTAGCTTCATATAAACTATTCCAATATAAATCATTTTAATATAAACTATTTTGAATATACTAACTATTTTAGTATATATTAACTTATAACTCTTTTATATATACTATTTTTCTTTATAAATTATTTTATTATATATACTATTTTAATATCTAAATTGTTCAAGAGGTGGAAGTTATGTTTTCAAAGTTATGAATTTCAAAGTATTATGTTTTGAAAGTGTTATAATTTTAAGTTTTTGGTTTCGAAAGTATTATAACTTTGAAACTACTATGATTTTGGAAATAGATATATGTGAAATGAAAATGATATCGTATTTGGTTTTGAAATGGAAATGATATCGTATTGATATGGTTTTGAAATGGAAATGATATTTTGGTTTGAAGTATAAACTATTTTGAAATGACCGCAGTGTTATAATACATTTGGTTGTTAAAGAGACCAGGATTGGAAGTTGTCACACTCTCTTCCAACTATGAAAACCACTTCAACAACTGTGTACATTTTGGAGATTCCAGAATGAAGTAGGATGGTGGCGACGATCCTATATGAGGTATAAACGTGGACCCGACTCCCGTGAGTTCGCATAAGGTGGCTAAAATAGGAGCAATTCTCGGGCCAATGAGGTAGCTCCTTTGATCGGACACATTCCTTCGATACTATTGTGACGACCCGGAATTTTCGAGCATTTAAAATCGGAATATTTAATTGATTTTAAATATTCAATATAATAATTTTAACTTGAATTTCGAATATCACAATTCATTTGATAATTGAATTATTAAATTAAATAAGTGAAGTTGGGCAGAATGCTGAATCTGAAGTTTTAAACCTGTTGAGTATAATTTGAAGGCTTGTAAAATTTATATTGATAACACTGAAGATAATAGAAGTTGTAAAATTGAAATTAGCAGTGGTTTGTTTAGTTTTGAAATTTGATCGTTTAAATTGAATTTAAAAATAACCTTCCGAGACACGGTCTCGGAATTCGACGAAACCAGTTCCATTGAGTCCGTAATATTGAATTATTATCGGATTTCAAATTTTCGTAGTATTAGGAGTTGTTGTGTGAGCATACGATAAGTAAACGCATTGAAAATTTAATCAGAAAATTTAATAATATTGTTTCTTTATTCCTTTACATCGGCTGCTCCTTATCACTTCAGCCTACTTTCTTTCATTTCACTTCATATCTACTGTAGCCGACTATCTTCTGAAGCAAGCCGTTCCTTTTTGTTTTAAAATCATTACGTCTCCTTCCATTTCTCTCAGAACAAATTAATTTCAAAAACAAAAACAAAAAATGGTCGCTTCCTCTGTTAAAACAAATCGAAACCCTGGCTCCTCCCTCTCCTCAAATTCGTTCAGGAACCGATACCCTCCTCTAAACCACAAATTTCCCTTTGCAAAAATTGAACGGCATCTTCCCTTCCTCCATTCTTTAGTTCGATACTCAAAAGATACTCGCGTTTCCCACTACCGGTTAAATCGCGACGTGTTCTAGCAAGCTTCAGGTGGTTGCGTGGGGCCACGAGGGAAGTTGGGTGGTGATCGCGAGGCGCGAGGGCTGGGATGACGCGATGAACCTCGCGACTGCGTTTGAGGGTTCGGCTTTGTGGTCGTGGACGACTAGCAGATTCGATTTCGCGATTGCGGCGGTGATTAGTGGATAGGCTCGTGGCAGCTAGGGTCGGCATTCATATGGGGTGTCGCGATGTGCTGCTCTCGAGTGGTTGCTGTGAGGTATCGATATGTTGTTTTCATTTAAATTCTTATTTATTTATGTATGTAAATATACATGTATATAAAAAAAATATAAGTAAAATTCTGTTTTCTTTCCAGAAAAAAAAATGTAATTATAGTAAAGATTTTAAATGCAGATTATATATATTATAAAGATAGTTTTATTTAATGAAACATATTTAAATTTTTACAAGAGGTTATTTTATTTAATTTAGTTCTGAAAGTAATTTTTAGTTAAATATTTTATTAAAGAAAAATTAGTTTGAAACGAAAGCATTGGTTAATTAAGTTATTTAATGGTAAGTGATTTTTCACTTAGTTCAAATATTTTATTTAAAAGGAGATTTATTTATAACAAATTTAATAGTTCAAACCAAGGTATTAGGAATTAATTGAATCGATTAATTCAAATATTAATAAATCATATAAATTGTTTATTCAAGGTCAAACATAAGGAAATCCAAAGCAAAGTAAAGTGGATTGCAAATAATAGCAGAGGTGAGTTAATCTCACTCAGCTGATTATAAATTTAAAATTAAATGATTAAATATAAACAATTGTTGAGATGGTTGAATTGTTTGATGTGATATCATATGATATTTTGGAATTGATGTATTATATTGTGCTAACGTCTGTGGATGCAGGAAAAATAGATTGGAGGGATCCAACTGGATCCCTCAACATTTATTTAAATTATTTAATATTCTCTGTTTTGATTATTTGACATTCTATAATAAATTATGTGAAAGTATTGAATGCTATGGCTGGGTTGATATAATTGGGTATAATGAATTACCAAAATATTATATATAAAAATTGGATTTGTGAAGAAAATAAAAGAAGTGAATCTGTAAGTAAAGTAATTATAGAATAAATTTAAGAACGAATTGGAAAAGGAATAAAGTGACTTTAAATTTCTAATGAGAAATTGTGAGTATAGTAAGGAAAATTTGAATAAACAGGAAGTTGATGAATTTTAAAATTCAGTGTTATTATCTAGAAGAACAAAACATTTATTTAAAAGCTAAGATTTAAATTATTGAAAGAATAAGTTGGGAAAAATCTGGAATTGGTATATTTCAGTTAAAAGTTTAAAATCAAATGGGAAATAATAATAATAACAACAATAATTAAGTCCGTACTTAATGAGTTTGAAATGAATAAGGTAATTAAAGAAACTTATTTCAAATAAAATAAATTGGAAATCAATTTGGGAAAATTGATTTAAGTGATTGAAGTTGGGATTTTCTCTGGATAGCCAAGTACATGTTTTAAAAAGTAAATCTTTAAATATTAATTTAATGGTTTAAAGTTGTTTTTATAGAAAGCAAGTTTTGTAAAATTTATTATTTCTAATATTTAATTTCTAAAGTAAGTAATTCCTTTTAACCTATTGTAGCAATAATTATTTAAAGAGTGATTTAGTATTTGTTTTAAAAGTGTAAATCTAGTTTTATATTTTATTAAGTAACCTTATTTTCAAATATTCATAGAGTATGTATAAATTATTGAAGTAGTTTTTTTTTAAAAAAAATAAACAAATGTTTTAAGGTATATTTCAAAGTAAAGTGTTTTAAATTATTTTAAAAATCTAAAGTTTTGTGCTTGGTGATTCTAGTGGAAATGGAAATACTCGAAATTTATTTTGAGAAAAAGGAAGATAGTTTTGAAACTGTTTTCAAAAGGGTTTGAAGGTGAAATTATATCTTGTAAAGATGTTTTGAGATAAATAAATAATTGGGGAAATTATTTATTGGTTGATGGATGTTTTATGCATATTAATTGATAGTTTAATCACCGACTATCAATATTGGACAAATGCGCTGATCGTTTCGAAGAGGCAGGGATCGAGATTTATTTCTCGAAAACCACTTCGATCCGGTTTGTACGTTTCGTGTAAACGATTTTGGATTCGAAGCTGGAGCAGTGAAGTGCAAGGGCTAGTCGCTACTAATCCTGAGGATATTTCCAAAATGGATGTAGTAGGAATAGTGCCTTCGGTTCCGTTCGAACCCGGGACGGACTTGTATGGATGAATGCTTGCGAAACATCGTCAGGTGGACGATGGGCATTCTAAGGGATATTTTCTAAAAAGGTAACGCTTAGCCTCAAGCCTCATCAAATGGGAATGACTGAAAATCAGGGGTTATGCAGCAAGGCTAGGTGGGTAGCACCCAAGCAGGGTGAGGTCATTCCAGTCTAGATGTCCCTTTTATTTCGGCTTAGTGGGCGGTTGCTGATCCCAACCGCGGGGTGATCTCACTCGGGATTGTCCAGTAAGGGATGGTTCCGGCCTTGTGTTGCAGGAGAGCGGGCGTACTCCTCGGTACGGTGATCTAGGCCCCGTGCTGTGACAGGTGGTACCCAAGTGCCTAGTCATTGGTTGGAAATCCATTCTCCCTACGAGCCTTGTACGAGTTTTGTTTGTATTACCCACTCTGTGGCTAGTAGCTGGAATTTAATGAATGTAACAATTTCGGCTATTTTATAAGTATTTGTATATAGACCCTATTATAATATCAGAGGATTTCTATAAAAATTGTTTTAGCTATCGTAAGGTAAAAACCCGACATGTTTATTTGTGGCGTGGTCTTACGAGATGCTTTTGTTTTTCAAAGGATTTTTGAAACTTTAATAATCAATTGGGTGTGATTTTCTCACGCTGGTATTCCAGACTGACTCGGGTATTATTTAACTGTAATGCTCGGGTCAGACCGACTATTATAGGATACAGGATATGATGCTATGGAGCTCAGGAGATGAGCTGGATTGACGATACGTACATCCGTACTTGTATATTTATATATATTCCGCTGTTGAGTTGTTGTGTATCCATTGTATGTTATTAATGTGAGCTGTGTCTGATATACTCTGATGATGTAATATATGTAAACAGATATATTTGATTTTGAGTAAAGATTATTTACTACCTATTATATTTTATTCCGCTGCGATGGTTAGATTTTGATGTTGATTTTGTTTTCTCTTCTTCTACCTCTTCTTCTTAAACCCAAATGGTTTGTATTTCTGTACAACTTGAGTTGATTGTTGTAGAATAGTGTTGACTCAAGGGGTACGGATTTGTGGGCTGTTACACTTGGTATCAGAGCTTAGGTTGGTGATAACCTTGGCTCTGGTGGGAATTACTCATAGAATAGAGTCAGTGGTACTCTAGAATGAGTTTGAGCGTATTAATATATATGAGCGCGTATTTGTTAGTGGATTTAAAAATGGTTTTATATTGTGTTGATTGGTTTATTGAGTGGCATATGAACCTTCGTCGACACAGTCTGGACAACTGTATCGAAGGGGTTTCTAAACGCTTGAATAGAACATTTCGACACAATATTGTTTTAAATAGGGTAAATGAATAATTTTACCCAAAATTATTTTTGTATAGAAAAGAAATGATTTTTCGTAATTGTTATAGTTATATATGAATGCTTGGTTATTAGAAATGATAATGTTAAATTATTATCAATGTGTAAAAGTGAATGAGAAATTGAAATAATAACCAAAGGTTATGGAATCAATTCATAAACAAATAAAATTTGTAAATGTGATTCAAAATTGAATAAGGAATAGAAATCATAATTATAAACTAAGAAACAATTTCATAAACAAATGAAATTTGTAAATGTAAATTATGAATGTGAATTATAGTATGATTAATAATAATAATTTGAAATAAGATAGATTTCAAGGTAATATTTGAATATAGAATTAAAGGATTGGGAATTTGAAATTTGGAAATTTGAATTCCCTTGAATTTGAGAAAAATTCTCAAAAAGGTTGGGAAAAATAGTATATATTTGAGGAATATTTTGAATTGGATTTAAAATCTGGTGTGACTTGAAATTAAGAATATTCGAAATGTTTTAAAGAGATAAAAGCATTGAACTCTTACGGTCGCTGGAAAATAATTCCGATGATGATCGCGACATGATCGGTGTTCATTTTCGAGTTTCCAAGAGAGAAATTGCTACCAAATTATTTTAAATTGGAAATGGCCTTGAAATAAATTGAATGAGTTGAATCCGAAAAGTTAAATTTTATAATAACTAATCAAAGGAAATTGTAGATTTAAAAATGAGATTTGACTGTGATAGAATGAATTTTTTTTTAGTTGGAATTGAATTGAAATTATCTTTAACTTAAAACAATGAAATTGAGTTGGTGAGTGGGATTAAAATGAAATAAAATCTAGTTGAATAAAAAGTGGAATAGAAGTGAAAATGTGTTTGGCTGTTGTTATGGTCGGGGAATATGTGATTAAGTATGGGGATGACTGGTGTATGTGAATGGTCAGTTGGGTGCCCAAAAATTGAAATGAACAGGTATTGAAATGAAGTTGTAGTGTTCAGGTGATGTTAAGGTAATGAAAGTAAGTTGTAATTGCTTGGTGAAGTGTTGTGATAGAGGTATACAATGTAAGGTGATGGACAGTTGGGGCATTTGATGTAAATGGTGAAAGAAGTGTTGTGTTTGAGATGCAACAGTGATGAAGGCAAAAGGCAATGTGGTGATTAGTATACTAGTTACCTAATGTAAGTGTGGTATCAAGATTAGTAGCAGTGAATGAAGTATGATAGTTGGCAGTGTAGTAATAGTGCCAGAGGCAGTAGTAAGTGTTGAAGGCCGGGCAATGTACTGGCAAGGGGGGGTAGTGTTGCAGTAGTGTGTAATTAGGAGTGTTGTAAATGCAGCAAAAGCATTGAAGCTGAAGTGGTGCTAAAATGTTAGCAAGGTTTTGATTGTTCGCTCTGAATTCTATTTTCTGAAGAAAAAAAAAATGGTTCAGAAGTGCAAAGAAATAGCGATTGGTATACCTGAAGGAGTTTTAGAACAGACACTAGTGTAAAGAGGATTTATTTAGGAACAACTTGCTGACAATCAACAAGAACATAATTAGGGGAAATTTTGTCAAGAAAAAAAAAATATCATTTATTTGACCATCTCCAAAATAAGAGAGAATATAAATGAAGCGAATTTTTGTAATAAAATCGAATATTGATTTAAAAATTGGAAGTAAGCTAATTAGCTAAATAAATTATATGATAGAGTATGTTAATAAAATTTAACTCGATTAAATAAAATGGAATCGAATTATAATAGAAATAATTGAAGTTACAAATAAAATCCAATTCGAGTATAACTAAGTTAAATATGTTCTTGGATATTATTCTTATAAATTGAGAATGGATAGAGGATTCAGAACTTGAGTTATTAATTTAAATTTAACTTGAAGTGTTAACAAATTTAATATAATTGAAAAGGTATCGACTAAAAATGAAATTGGATTAAGATAATAATGGTTTGTATTGTGGATAAAATCCAAATATATGGAAATAAATTGGATATGGCCTTGTAATCAATTGAGTTAAGTTGAGTATAAAAGAGGAAAATTTTCTTGTAAAATGAAAATGAGCTTAAGTATAAAATTTGAATAAATTGAAGCAAATTGACTTAAGCTGAATAAATCAAAGAGGGTTGAATTTAATTCAACTTAAACTAAATTTAATGATTTTGGGGTGGGTTTAAATCAAACAAAAATATATTTGAATTGAAATAGAATTTAATGGGTTGTAAATAAAATTTAAGAAGTTGAAAATTCAAATGGATTGAGGGATAAACTAATTATATTGAATAAATGAATGGATGGGATAAATAAGAACCAAATGAAGTATGGTTTAAATAAGTTGAGAAATGGTTATTGAAGGAAATAACATGGTTTGTTTTGAGCTAAATAAAATAGTTTGGAATAAACAAATATGGAATGGAATGTGAATGAATGGATTGTGAATGAAATTTAAATGGAATGTGTCGAGCTAAATAAATAATTGTGAATGAATTAAAATAAGAAGGAAATTTAAGTGGTAATGGAGATGGAACCTAAGTTGTTAATGGTTTTGAATGGACTAATTTGGTTAATAAAATTGAAATACAATGAAACTGAGAGTATATGGATTGTGAATAAATTTTCAAATGGAATAGAATTAAGAATAAATTGAGTTAAAATCCATTTAAATTGGTTATAAAACATAAATACTTGTTTATTCACATAGATCTCGTCAAGTTGCATAGAATAAATTGTTATTAGATATAAATGGAAGTAATTAAAATTCTATGAATTGATAGAAGTAAAATAAATTGATTTTTGAGATCAATTGAATTAAATATGAGTTCAGTTTGCTTAAAAATAAATTATAGGTAAGCGATTGAGTTTTAAACCATTCAAATTGATGAAGATGTATACGAATGGATTGACAACCATTCGAATTAAATGAAAATGGTTATAAATAAATTGAAACAGTTGAATTAACGTGGAAATTGTATAAGTTGCTTATGGAAAAATGTTTGGTGTGAATTTCTTTTAGAATTCATATGTTTTAACTATTGCAAGTAAGTGAAAAGTGTTAAACTTCTTATATTTGGCACTTACATGTTTAAATTGAGTAAGTACAGGTACCTGGAAGCCGTGTGGCTGGATTTGGTTGTGCTATTTGCTAAAAATAATAAGCTGCTTGCTTAAAATGCTAAATAAGGTACGCCTACGCAATTAAAATAGGAAATATGAACTGTTTTTGGTTTTTCCGACCGTGTGGGTCGATGTATATATATTTATCTCTTTTGTCAAATTGCAAAAGCTCCTCCGTACAAAGGAGACTCTGCGAATTTTTTTTAGAAATTTTGGGAGTTTGAAAATTTTTGAAAAATTTATTAACGACAAAACAATTTCAAATTAGAAATTGAAATAAGTTAGTGAATGGAACTAATTAAAATAATAACATGAATTAGTTATAAATGAAAAATATAATTTAACATTTGGAGTTGAAAATAAATTGAATTCGTATGAAAATGAAAGAATCAAGTTGAATAGAAATAGACATAAACTAAAGTAGAAGATGAAAATAAATATAAGGAGCATATAAAATGCTTAAACTAAACTTTAAAGGGAATGGTGAAGTCTTAAATGGAAATTGATACTACCAATGTAATTTAAGTCAATATTAGAATGAATAGATATTGGCATTTTGTGAGGAAGTGGATAAAATGTTTTGGAATGTTGTGACTGGATATTAGTGCTAAGCATGTTTGCAGGTATTATAAAAGGGAAAAGGAAATTGGATTTTGATTTCAAGAGATAAATTTGTATTGCCCGACAAAAGGTACGTATTTAAATTTGGTATGGAATTTGATTGGGATTTGGATTTGGATTGAGCCACTTGGCTTTTTGTTTTCTTTTTGGATTTGGGAGGCCGTAGAGCCCTTTTGTAGTTGTACCGAGTCAGCCGCGTAAAGGAGACGCTGGCGAAATTTTTCGGAAATTTAGGGAGTTGGAAAAATTTTGAGAAAATTTTTGATAACTCAAAATTTGGTTTTGAATTATAATTTGAATGATTGTATAAATAAAGTTGTTAGCGAATTAAGGGAAAAATTTGGGAAGTTAGTAAGAATTGTAATGGGCCTTCTATTAAAAAGATAGTTGGTAAGATGTTGAATTGTTAAGAACTGATTGGTTTTGGGAAAATAAACGGGTATTGGATCATTCTTCCTAACTGGTAATTTCGGGGACGAAATTCTTTTAAGGGGGGAGGAATGTGACGACCCGGAATTTTCGAGCATTTAAAATCGGAATATTTAATTGATTTTAAATATTAAATATAATAATTTTAACTTGAATTTCGAATATCACAATTCATTTGATAATTGAATTATTAAATTAAATAAGTGAAGTTGGGCAGAATGCTGAATCTGAAGTTTTAAACCTGTTGAGTATAATTTGAAGGCTTGTAAAATTTATATTGATAACACTGAAGATAATAGAAGTTGTAAAATTGAAATTAGCAGTGGTTTGTTTAGTTTTGAAATTTGATCGTTTAAATTGAATTTAAAAATAACCTTCCGAGACACGGTCTCGGAATTCGACGAAGCCAGTTCCATTGAGTCCGTAATATTGAATTATTATCGGATTTCAAATTTTCGTAGTATTAGGAGTTGTTGTGTGAGCATACGATAAGTAAACGCATTGAAAATTTAATCGGAAAATTTAATAATATTGCTTCTTTATTCCTTTACATCAGCAGCTCCTTATCACTTCAGCCTACTTTCTTTCATTTCACTTCATATCTACTGTAGCCGACCATCTTCTGAAGCAAGTCGTTCCTTTTTTTTTAAAATCATTATGTCTCCGTCCATTTCTCTCAGAACAAATTAACTTCAAAAACAAAAAAAAATGGTCGCTTCCTCTGTTAAAACAAATCGAAACCCTGGCTCCTCCCTCTCCTCAAATTCGTTCAGGAACCGATACCCTCCTCTAAACCACGAATTTCCCTTTGCAAAAATTGAACGGCATCTTCCCTTCCTCCATTCTTTAGTTCGATACTCAAAAGATACTCGAGTTTTCCACTATCGGTTAAATCGTGACGTGTTCTAGCAAGCTTCAGGTGGTTGCGTGGGGCCATGAGGGAAGTTGGGTGGTGATCTCGAGGCGCGAGGGCTGGGATGACGCAATGAACCTCGCAACTGCGTTTGAGGGTTCGGCTTTGTGGTCGTGGACGACTAGCAGAGTCGATTTCGCGATTGCGGCGGTGATTAGTGGATAGGCTCGTGGCAGCTAGGGTCGGCATTCATATGGGGTGTCGCGATGTGCTGCTCTCGAGTGGTTGCTGTGAGGTATCGATATGTTGTTTTCATTTAGATTCTTATTTATTTATGTATGTAAATATACATGTATATAAAAAAATATAAGTAAAATTCTGTTTTCTTTCCAGGAAAAAAAATGTAATTATAGTAAAGATTTTAAATGCAGATTATATATATTATAAAGATAGTTTTATTTAATGAAACATATTTAAATTTTTACAAGAGGTTATTTTATTTAATTTAGTTCTGAAAGTAATTTTTAGTTAAATATTTTATTAAAGAAAAATTAGTTTGAAACGAAAGCATTGGTTAATTAAGTTATTTAATGGTAAGTGATTTTTCACTTAGTTCAAATATTTTATTTAAAAGGAGATTTATTTATAACAAATTTAATAGTTCAAACCAAGGTATTAGGAATTAATTGAATCGATTAATTCAAATATTAATAAATCATATAGATTGTTTATTCAAGGTCAAACATCAGGAAATCCAAAGCAAAGTGAAGTGGATTGCAAATAATAGCAGAGGTGAGTTAATCTCACTCAGCTGATTATAAATTTAAAATTAAATGATTAAATATAAATAATTGTTGAGATGGTTGAATTGTTTGACGTGATATCATATGATATTTTGGAATTGATGTATTATATTGTGCTAACGTCTGTGGATGCAGGAAAAACAGGTTGGAGGGATCCAACTGGATCCCTCAACATTTATTTAAATTATTTAATATTCTCTATTCTGATTATTTGATATTCTATAATAAATTATGTGAAAGTATTGAATGCTATGGCTGCGTTGATATAATTGGGTATAATGAATTACCAAAATATTATATATAAAAATTGGATTTGTGAAGAAAATAAAAGAAGTGAATCTGTAAGTAAAGTAAATATAGAATAAATTTAAGAATGAATTGGAAAAGGAATAAAGTGACTTTAAATTTCTAATGAGAAATTGTGAGTACAGTAAGGAAAATTTGAATAAACAGGAAGTTGATGAATTTTAAAATTCAGTGTTATTATCTAGAAGAACAAAACATTTATTTAAAAGCTAAGATTTAAATTATTGAAAGAATAAAGGAAAAAGTTGGGAAAAATCTGGAATTGGTATATTTCAGTTAAAAGTTTAAAATCAAATGGGAAATAATAATAATAATAATAATAATAACAACAATAATTAAGTCCGTACTTAATGAGTTTGAAATGAATAAGGTAATTAAAGAAATTTATTTCAAATAAAATAAATTGGAAATCAATTTGGGAAAATTGATTTAAGTGATTGAAGTTGGGATTTTCTCTGGATAGCCAAGTACATGTTTTAAAAAGTAAATCTTTAAATATTAATTTAATGGTTTAAAGTTGTTTTTATAGAAAGCAAGTTTTGTAAAATTTATTATTTCTAATATTTAATTTCTAAAGTAAGTAATTCCTTTTAACCTATTGTAGCAATAATTATTTAAAGAGTGATTTAGTATTTGTTTTAAAAGTGTAAATGTAGTTTTATATTTTATTAAGTAACCTTGTTTTCAAATATTCATAGGGTATGTATAAATTATTGAAGTAGTTTTTTTTAAAAAAAAAATAAACAAATGTTTTAAGGTATATTTCAAAGTAAAGTGTTTTAAATTATTTTAAAAATCTAAATTTTTGTGCTTGGTGATTCCAGTGGAAATGGAAATACTCGAAATTTATTTTGAGAAAAAGGAAGATAGTTTTGAAACTGTTTTCAAAAGGGTTTGAAGGTGAAATTATATCTTGTAAAGATATTTTGAGATAAATAAATAATTGGGGAAATTATTTATTGGTTGATGGATGTTTTATGCATATTAATTGATAGTTAAATCACCGACTATCAATATTGGACAAATGCGCTGATCGTTTCGAAGAGGCCGGGATCGAGATTTATTTCTCGAAAACCACTTCGATCCGGTTTGTACGTTTCGTTTAAACGATTTTGGATTCGAAGCTGGAGCAGTGAAGTGCAAGGGCTAGTCGCTACTAATCCTGAGGATATTTCCAAAATGGATGTAGTAGGAATAGTGCCTTCGGTTCCGTTCGAACCCGGGACGGACTTGTATGGATGAATGCTTGCGAAACATCGTCAGGTGGACGATGGGCATTCTAAGGGACATTTTCTAAAAAGGTAACGCTTAGCCTCAAGCCTCATCAAATGGGAATGACTGAAAATCAAGGGTTATGCAGCAAGGCTAGGTGGGTAGCACCCAAGCAGGGTGAGGTCATTCCAGTCTAGATGTCCCTTTTATTTCGGCTTAGTGGGCGGTTGCTGATCCTAACCGCGGGGTGATCTCACTCGGGACTATCCAGTAAGGGATGGTTCCGGCCTTGTGTTGCAGGGGAGCGGGCGTACTCCTCGGTACGGTGATCTAGGCCCCGTACTGTGACAGGTGGTACCCCAGTGCCTAGTCATTGGTTGGAAATCCATTCTCCCTACGAGCCTTGTACGAGTTTTGTTTGTATTACCCACTCTGTGGCTAGTAGCTGGAATTTAATGAATGTAACAATTTCTGCTATTTTATAAGTATTTGTATATAGACCCTATTATAATATCAGAGGATTTCTATAAAAATTGTTTTAGCTATCGTAAGGTAAAAACCCGACATGTTTATTTGTGGCGTGGTCTTACGAGATGCTTTTGTTTTTCAAAGGATTTTTGAAACTTTAATAATCAATTGGGTGTGATTTTCTCACGCTGGTATTCCAGACTGACTCGGGTATTATTTAACTGTAATGCTCGGGTCAGACCGAGTATTATAGGATACAGGATATGATGCTATGGAGCTCAGGAGACGAGTTGGATTGACGATACGTACATCCGTACTTGTATATTTATATATATTCCGCTGTTGAGTTGTTGTGTATCCATTGTATGTTATTAATGTGAGCTGTGTCTGATGTACTCTGATGATGTAATATATGTAAACAGATATATTTGATTTTGAGTAAAGATTATTTACTACCTATTATATTTTATTCCGCTGCGATGGTTAGATTTTGATGTCGATTTTGTTTTCTCTTCTTCTACCTCTTCTTCTTAAACCCAAATGGTTCGTATTTCTGTGCAACTTGAGTTAATTGTTGTAGAATAGTGTTGACTCAAGGGGTACAGATTTGTGAGCTGTTACAACTATATTCTGACTTTGTGGTTGATTTGGTGGCCACTTAACTTTTTTTGATTTGGGAGTGTGTTCCGAGGTGGGCAGTAGTGGCTGCTATGCGTTACCACCATCTCGGATGCGTAATTGGTTTATCTACCCTGGCATTGCCTTGTTGTGCCGTGTCACCTTCCGTAGCGCGCCTTGTACAAGTTTAATTTGTGTCGTACCTATGGAGTATTCTATGGTAGCCGCCCGATCTAGAGGTACGATGGTACTGTATAGACTATTGGCACTATAAAATGTGTTAAGGTGGAAAATGAAAAGCCTTAACGCTAGTTTTAAATATATTATACTTTACTTTAGACATTATTATAATAGCATATATTACTACATAGTAGATAGTTTAACGGATCCTTAGAGGATGGTTACCTCAAACATCCTTTTAGTTACTTGTATTTTAGTTGTTATTTCACTTGAGTTGGATTTATTGATATAAGAATGTTAATCATGACTCAAGTGTTTTGTGTTTTGCTTTACGCTCGGGTCAGACTGAGTGATACAGCCTTCGAACTCACCTTTGGAGTTGGAGCTTCGCTTGGGGATCCAGCTATCTATTTCGCTTTCAGTTATTCAGCTGATTCCAGTGATGTATTCATATTTGTACTTGATTATTGTATTGAGACTTTTGTTGTATCTTGTTTAACTCTGATATATATATATATATACATATATATATATATATAGTAGCTTCATGAACTACTATTTCTTATTTCCGCTGCTTATTGCTTGATTACTATGTGTCTGTGATTCTATGATTTATTTATTTACTGTATATGATGAGTTTTTCCAAATTTAAATTAACAATCTGAGTATTTTGTGCAATTCAATTCCAACATGTGCGGATGCGAATGGTTGAAAATATCAGGATGTTACTGTTGGTATCAGAGCTTTGGTTTTAGGCAAAACTCTGTATATAGAGTAAATTTAATTACAGAACCACTTTCGTTCGTGCTTGAATCTCTTCCTCTTTGATTTGGTTTTCTTTGCATTTTGGAACGTTCCCCTCGGTTCCAAAATCCATCTTTATCTCTCCCTATTCATGTTTCTTGATTTTGGAGTATCCAATAGCTCCACTTCGAATAATCTCTATAATAACTCGACGGCCTCGCCAATCTTGGATTGATTTGTAAAGGGGTGAAACTCCTTTACAGTAGGCATTGATTTACCAAAGATTTCTATATCCTTGATTTATGATGCTATCTATCTCCTGCTATGCCGAATTCTATCTCTTGAGATCGAATGTAGATTTACCTTAGAATTCCTCATCGGTCTAATTCTTGAAGTCACGGTCGACCAGGTTAAGGTTGCCCGCAATTTATATAAGCTCATTCTCTTCCTATTTTGTTATTTAATCATCTTATCTGTTATTTCGAACTTATCTTCGAATCATAATTTTCTTTGATTTGAGTCCATCAAATTTGAATCTCTATCCTTGCTTTGAAAATCCATTCTTGTATCGTCGAACGAGAAAGTGTATTTGTAAATTAGTATTTAAAATGTTTTAATATATATTGTGTTGTTTGAGTTGTTGATGTTGATTTGGGTTTTCGATCAATTCGTCTGATAAACGTTATCGATAGGATTTCCAAAACACTTGAACAAAGCAAACCGACACAATATGGTTTTCAAATTTAGTAAATGAAATAAAATTTGCATAATTATATTATATATATAATTATAATTTTCTGAATTTTGATAGTTAATTGAATTGGTTGTTAAGAAATAATATTTGATTTTATATATAGCTTATAAACCATTAGTTTTGTCTCATATATCAATAATTGAACTATAAAACATGATTTATAAATTTATTGGAAATTGAAATGAATTTAAATCAAAAAACTGAGAATTTAATTTCCGTTGATTTCAAATTTTAGTTTTAAAGTTTTAAAATGCATATTATTTAAAGTGGTTTGGAATGGAAGTCATTTCCAAGAATTTTAAAAATATTTAAATCAGTGCTCTCCTATGTTGTCACTAGAAAAGAATTTCGGTGATGACGGACCACATTATCGACATTTATTTTCGAGGTTCAGAATGGAGAGACCATTTTGTAGCTTTGCTACAGTTTTGCTTTGAAAATTAAATTTATTTGGATTTCTAAAATATGACTTGATTTATAATATATAAGTATATGATTATAGATTTGATTTGATATATTGTATATATTTATTTATTTATTTATTTATCACTAAACTGTTTGAAGTCAATCGAAAATTTAACCCTTAAGTTCTTGTTAAGAATAATTTAATTATATAATGGAACCAGAATTTGAATAAATATTTAAAATTGAAATAAATGAATTGGAAAAAAATTACTTGTACCTACTCAATTACATTCTAATATAACTTACCTATATCATTCAGAAGTTGAACATGTAACTGAATAATTTACAGTGTGAAATGATGTAAAAGGAATTTATATGAGTGGAAATCTACTTAATATATGTGATAAGATATATTAAATGGAATAAATTCAATGATAATTTTGAATAAAGAAGAATTAAATTTGTCAAATATAATTGTAGCAAATGATTTTTCAAATTTATGATTTTAGAAATTATTAATTGAAGATAAATGGAATAATAAGTTAATTGAATAGTATATGAGAAAATTGAATAAAATTTTGTTTTGAATGATACCATATTTTTTTACAAACATTAATAAATCTAAATCAACTTAATGAAAAACCTCAGATTTAAAAATCAATTATTGAGTATTAATTAATTTAAATTGAAATTTATATGGTTTTGAATTAGATGTTTTATTATGTTTTCCAATCTATTTTCTTTCTGGTTGTTTCTATTCTCCTACCTCTTTCCTTTTCGAGGACGAAAAGTTTTGAGTGGGGAAGAGTGTAATGACCCAAAAAATTTAGTGGTTTTATTTATTTAATTAGTTGAATTTTTGTGAAATTTTAAATAGTAAAATTTGGAAATAAAAAATTAATATTTGGAATACGTCTTCTTAAACATAGAAAATGGTAAATTTTCATCTAAAAATATGGAAGTTTATTTTCTTGTGTAAATTCTATTTTAGATCAAATCGGTTAAAATCGATGATAATTAAATATTGTCCAAACCTGAATATTTTTCTATAGAAAATTTGTAAATCATCTTTTGAGTGAGATGTCATATTTTGTTTCTCCAAACTTGGACTGCTATTACCCCGTTTATCTTATTTTCAGCAAAGTAGCAGCATTTTTCGATACCGATTATCGACTTTCGATACGGTGATCGTACCACTAATATCTGTATGTCGTTTTGATCATATTGTTATGATAATCTCTACAGTATAATCAACTCTGTGTTTTGAAGTCCAGTTCGCTGCGGAATCGATGAAACAACTTGCAGTATCGGTATAATTTCAGCTTTTGAATTCCTTGTTGATTCGTATACCTACCGTGTTATCCCAAGGGTCATTTGCCTTTTTACGTCCCTGAATATCAGCTTTGACTCTTGTTATCACATTGGTTCATTTTATTTATGGTTTGTTGTTTTTTAATTTCTTTTACAAAGTATATATATAAGTTTTTGTTGATTTTGTCTACAACTGTTCTCCTTCCTCAACCCAAAACAGCAAGTTTCCATCCTCTTCTTGTTCGCTTCCACCATGTCCGCCTATTCATGTTCGTTCTCCATGTACAGTCGCAACCCGCCACTGTCTATCGCATCACATCCTAACTCATCTCTCCTTTGACCATGACCGGCCTTCCTCTAGCCCTCTTTCATTTCTCCTTTATATGAAGGATTGTTATCAAAGTGGTTATTATCTGTTGTAGTATATAAATCTGTTTATATATATAAGTTTGTATAGTATATTTATTTAGTGTTATGTTATAATAGATATATGTATATATTTAAAGCAGGTTTGTACATAAGCTTTTATTTGTTATCTATACCCTGTTGATCAATATATATTACAATATTGCGGGCTGTGTTGCTTTATAACAAATATTGACTTTAACACATATATGTTATACATATGCTCTATATATATTTTATAGTTTATATTATATGTTCTCTGTTCACAGTCTACATATTAGCATATATGTGTTTACAACTAATACAGACCCTGTTGTTTGAAATATTATGTTAGTATTATATATTTTTTTTAAGATTTGTTGTTATATGATAAAGTGTTATGTTATTTACATTTTCGTTTTTCCTGTTTGTCTGAAGCTTGCACACATATTTTTAGATGTAAGTATATTTATTTTTTCTAAAAATGTTATTTGTTAGCTCATATGTATGAGCATTTATATTAGTATATATGTATACGTGAGTTTGTTTGAATATATCTGCATGTTTGAAAAGTATGTATATTTTACGATTTGTCGTACATATATTTATTAACTGCCTATGGCATGGTTGTTTCGATTTCATACATATATATTGTGTAATTTTATAAAATATTAGTTCTATAAAAATTTATATTATTTACAACTAGCCTATGTTATAAGTCTATACAAGTTGCATACAATTGTTTGTTTTCATGTGTATATACTATTGGAATTTAACACATGGTTTATATCAGTCGTACGCCTAGATTTATGTATACTATATTATATATATAGTACACATTTCCTATGCACTAGTATATATGTTATATAAATAAGTGTCTGCATATATATTCAATTGTTTATAGGGTCGGTCGGTCACCTATTTGTTTTGTTTGTTTTGTATTGCTTTAAATTTTATAATATATATATTGCATATAATAGTTATTTTCAGAAGTGTATATGTGTTTATATTCATATTGAAGTTACTATATATATGTTTATATATGTAGTCATTGGCTAAATCCAAAGTTAATTGTTTAATATTAAATATAGGTTATATCATAACATGTTTAGTGTACATATTTTATATCATGCTGTTGCAATGGGTGCAATGTGTACTTGTGGCAGAAAAGTAAAATTATGATAAATATATATACATATATATATATATATATATTATTTTAAATATGAAATCCAAATTTAGTATTGGTTTTAAGAAAGATAATAATATAATATACTTTTGTTTCAATTATCTTTATCGATCTAGTTCTAATATATTGTTCTCATTGATTCCTATCTATCAGCTTGTTCATTAAAATTCATGTCAATTTGGCTTTGCTTTGGAAGTCGTACTTGAAATTCGTAACTCTATTTCGTTGTCCATCCTCTCTAGCCTCGAAAGGTGAGAAATCACTCACGATTAATGTTCTTCTATTTATTAAATTTGATTTCAATTGAAACGACAATTGAAATATATTGCTGTTAGTTATTTACATTGCTATTTATATACTATTATCTATATCTGTTCACCTATAACATCTGAGACCATTATCTGCTTTTTATATTGATGATATATGCCTGTTATATTTTTATCATATACGTTATCACTCTGGAAGTTTCCTGTTAGTATAGAATTCACTAAGGGTTGAAATGATACATACTCGAACGATCTGTAGAATAAGAGAAAATCGTTATGGGTTAAAATGATAGACCCAAGCGATTTTCATTGAATTGAATTTGGAATTGCGGGTTGAAATGATATATACCCGTATAAATTTAAATTACGGATTAAAATGATAAATATCCATACCACTTGACCATAGAATAGAAAATTATATACAGACACCGTTGGTCTATATAAAAATATTTTGAAAATGATTTCTATGGTTTTGGAAAGGAATATACGATTTAAAATAAATATTGATTTTAGATATTGTATAAATGTTATTTTATACATATTTATATATATGGTTTAAAAGAATTATATTTAATTAAAATCGATTTGGAACTTATTGAATTTGAGATTTCAAAGGATATGGTTTTATAACTTGACTTTAGTTAAGGTGATTTAAATAAATATTTCAAGTTTGATTAAATTGAGGGAATATTTAGTTTAGATTATTCGAGATTTATTTAAGTGATATTGGATTTATTAAGTGGATATTTCAAAACTAAATAATAATGAAGTTAAATTTAGATATACATGAAATTATCAAATTTAGTTTGAATTGTTTGAATATTTAAAGCTTTGGAAATATTGAAATTGAAATGGTTTATTTTGTGGTTAAAAATTTGCGTTTGAAATTGATATAATTTGAAATAGTTTATTGAGAAACTGAAATAAATCTAAAATTGATAATTGCGGAAGTTAAACTTGAATTTTTGAATTCGAGTTGATTTGGAATCGATTTGTGAAATTTGAGGAAACTATTTTATTATATAAAGCATTTTAAATTTTATTTAAAACTATTTATATATTTTACTTTGTATATTAGTTTTATATAAACTATTTCAATATAAATCATTTTAATATAAACTATTTTAAATATACTAACTATTTTAATATAAACTATTTTAACTTATAACTCTTTTATATATATTATTTTTCTTTATAAACTATTTTATTATATATACTATTTTAATATCTAAACTATTTAAGAGGTGGAAGTTATGTTTTCAAAGTTATGAATTTCAAACTATTATGTTTTGAAAGTGTTATAATTTCAAGTGTTTGGTTTCGAAAGTATTATAACTTTGAAAGTACTATCATTTTGGAAATAGATATATTTGAAATGGAAATGGTATCATGTTTGGTTTTGAAATGGAAATGATATCGTGTTGATGTGGTTTTGAAATGGGAATGATATTTTGGTTTGAAGTATAAACTATTTTGAAATGGCCGCGGTGTTATAATAACGTTTGGTTATTAAAGAGACCGGGATCGAAAGTTGTCATACTCTCTGCCAACTCCGAAAACCACTTTAACAACTTTGTACGTGGTGGAGATTCCAGAATGAAGTAGGATGGTGACGATAATCCTATATGAGGTATATACATGGACCCGACTCCCATGAATTGGCATACGGTGGCTAAAACAGGAGCAATTCTCAGGCCAATGAGGTAGCTCCTCTGATCGAACACATTCGTTCGATCATATATTCTGACTTTATGATTGATTTGGTGGCCACTTGATTTTTTTGATTTGGAGTGTGTTCCAAGGTGGACAGTTGTGGCTGCTATGCGTTACCACCAGCCCGGATGCATAATTGGTATATCTACCCTGGCATTGCCTTGTTGTGTTGTGTCACCTTCCCTAGCACGCCTTGTACGGTTTGATTTGTGTCGTACCTATGGAGTATTCTATGGTAGCCTCCCGATCTGGAGGTACGATGGTACTGTATAGACTATTGGCACTATAAAATGTGTTAAGGTGGAAAATGTAAAGCCTGAACGCTATTTTTAAATATATTATACTTTACTTTAGACATTATTATAATAGTGTTTATTACTACATAGTAGATAGTTTAATGGATCCTTAGAGGATGGTTATCCAAACATCCTTTGAGTTACTTGTATTTCAGTTGTTATTTCACTTGAGTTGGATTTATTGATATAAGAATATTAATCCAGACTCGAGTGTTTTGTGTTTTGCTTTACGCTCGAGTCAGACTGAGTGATATAGCATTCGAGACTCACCTTTGGAGTTGGAGCTTCGCTTGATGATCCAGCTATCTATTTCATTTTCAGTTATTCAATCGATTCCAGTGATGTATTAGATTTGTATGTGATTATTGTATTGAGACTTCTGTTGTATCTTGTTTAACTCTGATATATATATATAGTAGCTTCATGAACTACTATTTCTTGTTTTCGCTGATTATTGCTATATTACTCTGTGTTCTATGATTTATTTATTTACTATATATGCTAAGTTTTGCCAAATTTGAATTAACAATTTGGGTATTTTGAGCAATTCGATTTCGACATGTGCGGAAGCGAATGGTTGAAAATATCAGGATGTTACATCTAGATTGGAAAAGAGATTTGAAATTTAATTTATATTTTAGATCTGAATTTACAATTTACCTTACCTTTGGCGATTTAGTTTGACCATATTCTCTTCCTCAATCATCTTCTACAATTTTCTAATTATATGTATGTATAATCTATAAATATTTCTAAGAAGTTAGAATTTGAAGGAGAAGAGAAAATGACAGAGCTCCGACGTCGCTTTGAAAATATGAGTTTAGAAGTGTGGGTTTAAGTCTATATTAATAGGAGTTCAAATCAATGCCAACTGTTAGATCAAAATAAATTGAATCCTAGTCGTTTGGCTGCTTAATACTGTCGAACTTTACAAGACACAGGTCGACCGCCCTCTCCCTATAGTCGACTTCTATGGATTGACCAACAGGGATCTCGGGTCGACCTGTGGCTTGTTTCATGCGTTAAATATTTACTATTCGATTCATTATTCATTTGTTCAATTTATTTTCATTTTTCTTTTGATTGAGAACACTTGTTTCCATGTTCACTATGCTTAACGTTTAAGTAACATTAACTGTCCGTTAACCTTAGCTGACGAAAATTAATGTTAGTTGATTATTTTTATTTTTTTAATTACATATATGATTATTTCTGATTCAAAAACTTTAAATGTTAATAACTATTCCGTTTGAACTCTGACTGGAAAATTTTATTTATGAAAATTGATCAGAAAATCGCCAAGAACCCAATGATGCAAGTTTCATAGCCAAATTGTGACATTTGTAAAAAAAAGTTTTCGACGTTTTCATTTATTAATTAATTTCTTTTTAATTAATTGTCGTAAAATTATGGGATGTTACATTCATAATTTGGTTGCTTATGTGTTTATTTAGTCGAGACCGTCTATTGCAATCTATGAGTTCCAAAATCCAAAGCAATACAAGACTATGGATATTTGATCCATAAACAGTGACATATAAGTGTTATATGGTGAACGGTCATAGTTCATAACGTACGATACTTTGATTAAATTAGTTCATTCAAAGTAAATAAATAAATCATACTGTGAGATCAAGTATTCAATTTAATTGATTACAATGAAGATCGTATTGTGTTAAATGTAGTACAAGATCAAAACTATAATATAAACCTAAGAACTCGATCGTTGAAATATCAGTTTGATCAGTTTACGTAAGATGCATCATATTTGATGTCATTAGATGCTAAGGATAATCAAATGCATTTTTATAAAGAATTTGCTATGATGTTGTAGTATGGTAATTAAATGAATATGTTTATTTAATCCATATGGAGCATGTCCATGATAAGTTCATAGAATATAAAATGGAGAATAAAACGATTCGAATTGGTAAGTGTATGGGAAAGAGTTCCAAAATTACCTAAAATAAATAAAGATTCGATCTCAAGAGTCATGCTTCTTTATAATACGCAATGATGTGTTGATAAGGATTAACTGAATATTGTTAAAGAATAGACGATTAAATGATGAATGAAGTTGAGTTAAATTCTTTCAATAAGGTGTGTACTTAAGAGTAGTACATAAGGTTAAGGTTAATATCATCTGAAAAATGGTTTAACAAATCATATAAGATAAGGGTTTGTAAGAAACCCCACTATGTCCTAGGCCAAGGAGTTGCTAGGTTATGCAAATCAAAATATGCATGTAATAATTATATTAAGGGCTTTTATACGAATCGTCCCAAGAGAATTTGGAAATAATGGTCACTAGATGACTAATTTATGTTATGAAAATAAATATACTGTAAACTAATGCAAAACCAATTTTATGTAAGGAAAATCATAAAATGTTATGAATTCCAACTCCATTGCATTGAGAAACAACTATTGTCTCAAGAAATACCAACTTCATAGTAAGAAAATTCCATAAAAAATAATTTGTATAAAATGAATTAGGATACGATCCAAGGAAAAAACTAATTACAAGGGATGAAATGAAATTGACCGAACCTAAACGAAAACAATATATTAGAACAACTAATGAGTATTCTTGCACATTAAATATAAACAATGAGTTTCTTGTCAATGCACTACAAGAAAAATTGCTTTTAACAGCAATGGGGAACAGCGTTTAAAAGTTGATTGCTGTTGTTGAACCTTTTATATGTAGGAAAAACTAAAAACAACACAGTAAAACGCTGAGATTTTTATTCAGCAATTTGTGAAATGTCGTTCCCTCTAAAAATTTCATTACCGCGTAAATTAATTTCCCTCTTCTAGCCAAAATAAGAAACCTAAATCACCTACGCCTCCAAATCTTAATTTCTTCCCTCTTCTAGCCAAAAATAACTCACACAATCCACGTTTACTTCTCAATTCAGGATCAAAGTCAAACTAGGCGATGGTACTAAAATCACAATCACACAATCCACGTTCGCGTCTCAATTCAATGAAATCGCACCTAAGAACCTCACTGATGAAAATTGCAACTGCGAGAATCGGTCTTTGGAACTTGATGAGGTTGCGGTTGGCTGGGCGGTGCTCGAAGAAGTGGAAATAAAGATTGGTTTTGTTGGCGAAGTTGATCAAGTTGAATAAGTTGAATTGGTGGAGATTGCTGAAGGTTGGTGGGTTCGAATAAGGGGATTTCGGTGAGGCAATTTGTGAAGTTGATGATGATAGTTTGGGGTCTGTTAGGTGGCAAGTTGCGGTGGGTGATTGGAGGAGTTCGCTCGATATTCATAGGAAATTGATGAATCTGGGATAGTGGTACGTAGGCGAGCAAGCAGTGGTAAGTGGTGCTAAGGGAGAGATGATGGAATCGCTTTAGTTGGTTTGTCATTGGTTAACGGGACTACTGCTGTTGACGGTCGGGGTCACAGATAATTGCAGTGGTAATGGTGGAGGACTTGCTTAATGGTTGAGTTTGGTATCAGAAGTGAAGATGTTGTGTTGAATGATGGTGGTGGTGTTGCTCTGGTATACGGCAGTGTGATTGAAGTGGTTGTGAACTTTTGATTATTGGCAGTAAATGTAGGAGATAGATTTTGGGGGGAAGGTGATGCAGAAGTTATTGAGGTAGACTTGCAGTTCCAAGTTTTGCAGAGGGGAGTGTTGATTGGCAGAAGCTAGGTGGTGCTGATGGTGGAAATGGAATTTAAACCCCACCAGTTGCACTTATGATTTTAAAAAATGCTTTGTCAATTTTTTCTGCACGTACAACAGGTAACCACTGATTTAGAGATTGCTAGGATATGCTTCTGTATTCTTAAACTGTACATTTGAATTTACATTCTCCGCTCTGCTAAATATTTGAATAGGCTGTCTATTTATTATGTAGTATCTTGGTCCAGCTTTTATTTTTCTAGATTAATTTCACATTTATCCTATTATTGTCACTCATTCCATTTTTATTTCTTTTTGGATTGCAGCACGATGTAGTGTTCCAACTAGGGAGGCCAAAGGTGTTTTAGTTCAACAAGCTTTTCAAGTTGCCGTTTCTTTTCTCTTGTTCACGGTATGTTTTCGCCTTTGACATTGCATATCATTTACTTTTTGGGAAGTATTTGGATAAATCACATATTAATTTAGCAGACAGGATGTAGATTCTGGATCTCTTTGAAATCTGATTCATGAAATATTTCCAATTGTCTACTTTACATAACCTTTCTTGTTTTTACTTTTGATTAATTGATGTTATATAGTTCGAAAAAAACAATATCTGTATTGTTTCTTGATTCAACAATTTAAAAAGTTACAGTAAAATTTTCTGTATTTGAAATTTAATTTGAAGTAGTCATAGATCTACATACTTAGTGAATTGAACATCATAAAGTAAAAGTTCACTTTATTTCAGCATTTGCTGAAGTAGTTCAAATACAACCTCCAATTGTTTACATAATGACGACGTGAATAATCATCTTAAGTTTATACTAAGTCACATGGAGATGTCCAAATGTTGCTTAAAGGCTACGCAAGTAGCTCAATCATGTTAACTAATATTTATTTTACCTTAATTCTAATTCTACATGTAAAACCTTTCAAGATACCATGTAGATCCATGCATTTCATATAGTAAAAACCCAGTCGTTCCTAATTAGTTTTTGTGCTGAAGCACTTTCTCTGATGTCTTCATTCTTTTATTTATTTTATACAGATTTTTGAAAGCAAGAAAATTTGATATTGAGAAAGCAATAATCATGTGGGCCGAAATGCTCAGGTGGAGGAACGAATTTGGTGCTGACACTATTCTAGAGGTAATTATAGCTTATTTGCCTTTTTTACTTGCCAAGTTTGATTGAGAAGCACCAGTTTTTTCAAGCTTAGGAGATTCTGCTAACAGAGGGTTTTATACATACATGCATGCATGAATTTATTACTCTTAGACTTTTTCTTTAAAAAAATGCTTTACGAACTCATGTTTAATTCTTACACACGTTAGTAATTTTGGCACCTTTATGTTTTTATTTTATATGCAAATTGATGTGGAGCATAACTGATTCAAGTATTTTTGACGTGTGTATACTTAGGGCTGTTACAGTTGATATATTCAACTTTCAAATCATGGTAACAATATGCATGATAACCATTACAAAACTAAAATGGTAATCATTTCAAAGCTCAAAATGGCAACCTTTTAGCTTTTACTGATGATGGTTATACTTTTCAAATTGATGGTTGGTCACATTGTTTGTAACTGTTATCAAAATTTGATATTAGCGGTCAGTTCATATAGTAAGTAGTTAATATCTCAAAAGTTCCTTATAACTTTGTTTATCTAGTTTTAAGGCTAGTGGTCATCCCTAATTAGTTAGAATATCAACTGAAGGAAAAATTCATCATTAAGGCTTGTTTGCTGAAGTATAATCGAAACAAAACATGCTTTTTCTACCACTGTGACAAAGGTTTGAAAAAGTGAACTGAAATGATCGTAAATCGAGCAAATTAACCATTTTAGTAAATCATACCGTGAACTTGTTGCACCTATTCCTATGAGTATCAACAATGCAACTTCTATTGGAAACCAACTACAGTTCATTGCACATCGTCATCTAATTTGAATGAGCATGTTGGTATAACTAAACTGAACCTCTTTTAGAAAGGGAATGAGTCATCTACTTCAGCACCCATGGACATTGTTCCAAATTCAAACAGGCGTTCTGCATTCCATAGCAAAAGTAATTCAACTGTGTGTGTATATGTAAAATTTCATTCACATCTAATTCCTTTCTGTCCTAGAAACTGTCTCCAAAGATGCCATTTCAGCTTGCCTTAGATGTTATCGTGAAAATGTTGAGAGCTTGTGCTCACCATCATCGCCAAGGACAGGTAACAAGTTATGTATGTTATTTTTGAGATCATTTTATGCTTTTTTTTCTTCTATTAATCGTTGAATCCTGTAGCCAAATATAGTGGCACTTTATATTTAATATTATGGCCTGATAATTGAAACACAACTTTGCATGCACTAAACATTACTCAATTACTATTTCTCTCATATTTTTATTATTTGTTTGCTTATTAAACTACACATATACATGTATATATAACCGGTCCATTTTAATAATATATACATCAAATTACAGCTAACATAATAAAATATAAAAAATAAAACCACTACCTAAAATTATAAAATTTAACCGAGTTAATTTTGTTTTATGACACCGATATACAATCCTATGCAATAGAGTAAATTTCATTTTATATAGGACATGTTGAAAATTTTAGTTCCAATATTCTTACTTTGTTTTAATTGTGCTTCAAAGGTTCGAATGTGCTGACTCCTTGTTCCCTACTGTGTCAAGATTCCAAGTCTCTAGGTCGTAGGAGGTATGTTTCTGAACTATTATTTCAACATTTCATTTTATCAGAATCGTGCTCTGCAAAACATTTTTGAATTTGCAACCCAATGCAAGAATAAAAGAGCAGGCTATAAAGAGTATTTTTTTAGAATAAAATTGAAAAGGACATAGATTCTGAATTCAATCAGGTTGGTGACTGACTGATTAATTTACATTTTAGGCTTTTGACTGCAAATGTACCACTTGGTATTCAAATGCTGCTTCTCCATTATATCACTTTCACCACTCTGCACCACTGCCTCACATCCTACTTGCATAAGCTTAACAGATATGCTTTTGCTTTACTCTACCTTCACTGTGATTGATGCATTATTCTTGCATCACAAGCCAAATTTCTACTCAGATTTTGGTAACGTTGACATACAACATCAATGTAATTCATTGTTATGTTTTTGACGAATTTTCTAAATATGCTATTCCAGCTAAAAATATTATATGGAATAGAATTGGCAACTAGGTTGCACTATTCAATGTGAAAACTGAATTAAAGGGTGTGATGATATCCCTGACATTAGAATGTCTGATTTTGATGAAATACCAAGTGATCATACTGTGAATTTGGTAAGATGGTGTGATGTTATCCTTGACATTCTTCATTTGCAACTTAGAAACTATCTATATTCATTTCAGTTTTTGCTTGATTACAATAGTTGAGGGCTTCCATACATAGATATCAAGCTGGAAAGGCTAGATATGCTCGTTTTAGGCAGACCAACGACTTGTTGGTTGATTCAGGTTGGCACTGTAGCTTTTGCTTGCGATATATTAGTGAGTTATATTCGAAATGAAGGCTTATAACTATAACAATCGGATAAGGTTTTCTTATTTCTTGAATAATTAGAGAATTCAAGCCGTGATATGCAAAGGTGTAGATATCTTTGACATGCTTCCCGAGGTGTATGTTTTGACAACTGATAGCAAAGTTAGGTCCCATACCTAGTACTTACTCCACTGTTAATTTAACTACGTATTTGCTACAAAATGTTGAGAAGAGTAAAATGAATCGCCTGTTTATCTTTTAACGCTTGATATTGTATGTTGGGCTTTCGGGTTCCAGGCCCATAAACATGTTTTTCAATTTTCATTGTATTTAAGACAACTGAATGTAGAAACTAAATGTACATTCAAGCAGCATATCATTCTTTGCTTTGATTCAATCAATAAAGTCAGTTTGCATTTCTTCTTCATCAAATCAAAAGATTATTCACATCATAGTAAATTCTAACATGGTATAATAGCCAACCTCAATAGCTTAACAGCTTTTCAAACTTGTTTGCATTTGTAATCTAATCAATCAGAGAAGTCTCATAATTTGGATCATAAAATATAACAAGTTAATTAAGTTATACAAAAAAAATTAAATTATAAGAAACAATTAAGTTTTATAACAATTTAACTAAGTTAACCAAGTTTAATAATTAAATAATTTTCTAAAAGGTAACTAAGTTTTATAAAACATAAATAATTTATAAAAAGTAACTATGTTTTATAAAAAATTAACTAAGTTAAAGTTTCATAAAAATTAAATAAATTTCTATATACTATCAAAATTTTATAAAAATTAAATAAATTTATAATAACTAATTAATTTTAACAATATTTTTAACTAAGTTATATTTTTATAAAAATTAACTAAATTTATGAAAATTAATCTATTCTATAAAACTTTTATATAAAAATTAACTAATTTTACAAAAATTGACTTACTTTTACAAAATGCAAAGCAAGTTTTGTAAATTATACATTTATAAAATTAAACATATTTAAAAAAATTAACTATGTTTACAAATTATTTATATATTTATACATTGCATTTGAGCAAGCTGCTATCACAAACAATTTATGTATCTACATTGAATTCAATTAAATTCAAAAAATTAAACATAAAGGTATGCAATAATAATCCATTTTTAAACTTATTTCTAGCTATGGTCAAAAAAAATTATGCACACGTCTATTGGATGTGCATGCATACTGGTATTAAATATAGATAAAATTGACAGCTCGATCTCTCTGCCATTACCACTAAACAATATTTCATCCTCAACCTTTAGAAAATAAGGAAGGTTCATGTGATCCAATACCACCTCTAGAATTCATTTTTTAATATCCCCTCATTGGCTTTAACCAACATTTTGCTTTTGTTAGAAAATTTAAAGCCCTTAGCTGGGCTCTATAAATGCTGTAGCAGGCCCCCAAATATGGTGTTCTATAGTCGTGGTTACATAATATGTTTGTTAACTTTTAGAACTTCACTTGATTTGACCATTATGTTTTTACACTCTGTGTAGTAATTTTAATTTGCATTTATGAACTGTAATCTTTTTGTCTATAGCCATTAGCTAATAAAAATTCAAATTACTTTTTTCTTTTGAGTCATATTCTATTATTTATTGTTTGCTAATATGCATTTCCACTGACAGAGACATTAGTGCACTCCTCTCTTGAACCATGTCAAGATGCAGATTTCACATTTCCAGTAAACTTTAATTTCAGTGAACACACAATCTATGTACGATGCCGTCCCTATCTAAAAGATTTCATGGAAAAGGTTGCTAGCCTCTTTGAGATCACCATATTTACTGCAAGCCAAAGTATTTATGCAGACAAGCTTCTTAATATTCTTGATCCTAAAAGGAAATTGATTCGACATCGTGTTTTTCGTGAATCATGTGTCTACGTGGATGGTAATTATATGAAAGATTTGTCGGTTCTTGGTCGTGATTTGGCACGGGTTATCATCATTGACAACTCCCCTCAGGTAAATGCTTTCCCTGTGATTTTATGTCAGTATATGTTACCAAATTTATGAATTCTCATCTGTGAACTATTAATTTGACCTTTAGAGAATTCTGATGATTGAGCTGATATTAAAGGCTGCAACATCATCAGTTGTAAGCTTGCTTATCTTGCTCGTAGTTATTTTTTGAAATTCTCTTTTGCTTGCCTCATATCTTAGTTTCTTGTTGGGTGGTTGCTATTGTGCCATTAATTTATTCCGTGCTTGTTTCATTTGCATTGCCATTTTTTCCAATGTTTTATGCAGTCATTGAAGAATATTATTATTTGTTCAGTGAGGGGGAAAAAACTAATTTTATGTCCAGATCCATTTGCCTGAGCCCTCTATTGTTGTTGTGCTTGATCGGCAACTATTTGGTTCAAAGAGTACAGGTCGGAGTATGGGCATAAGCTGTTGATCAATAAGCTTTCTAGTCCAGTGAAGACCTGTTGATTTTAGACGGGAAAAAAAGAATCTATCACTACTAAGAAAAAACTAGAAAAATATATTCATACCGAATCTATGCTAGTATCTTCATTTGTCATGTCTCATGGTGTAGGCAGAAGCTTGCAGGATTTAATCTTTTGCGTGCAAGTAGCTACAAATACGTGGATGACATCTTAGGTGAGAGTGAACACAGTGTCTGCATGTGTAGTGTTGTATTATGACAGCGATTCATCTTTGTCAACTCTCTCAGATATATGGTTGATGTTGATATTGCCACTGAATTTCTCATCTTTCCTAATTTAGAAGTTTTATGCTTTCATGATACAGTTTGAATCCTACTAACACATGATTATTGTAGTCGGATGTATTGTTGTTGTGATGCTTTTTCTATGCATTAAATGATCAACGTAGGCATTAAAAGTTACCTATTTAAATAGCATGAACCAGCACAAGTCTCTAACTCGGAGCATTGTACTTAAACTTGCAGGCATTTGGGTTTCAGTTAGAAAATGGAATCCCAATAGAGAGCTGGTTTGAAGACCGGAATGATAAAGAACTGCTTTCATTACTTCCATTTTTGGAAAGCTTGGTAGGAGTTGAAGATGTTCGACCAATAATTGCCAAGAAATTCAACCTGCGTGAAAAGGTAGCTGCTTCCTCTTCTTCACTGTTGTCACTTGACTTAAGAAGGTGATGGCCCAAAAAAAGACTACTTTCTGTACGGGTTCAAACTTGGATGACCGTATGTACTATTACTATTCTTGTAATTCAATTTCTTGTATCTTGACGTTGGTTGTCTTGTTTACAGGCTACCGTTGTTTTTACATTTTTTTTATGAAAACCTGAACCTGTACTAAGATGTTGTAGAGTTTCAGAAGTAGATTTTCAAGTCATAAATTGGTTAAGGCCAAGTATAATTGTAATAGTGTAATATTTTATTAAATTTGGTTCAGTATCTATATTTAACATAGCTCTGGTACTATCAATATTTTAGTGGAGATTTATAATCTTGGGAGTACCTTTCTTTTCTTTTTTATTCTTTTATATAAATAGAAGACAGCGTTTGATTAATGCTGTCAATGAAGAAACAACAGCGTTCAATTCGTGCTGTAATTATCTTGAAATAGTCAATAACAGCGTTTTTTACATGCTGTCGAAATAGTTGATGATTCAATAACAGCGTTTAGAAAAAGCTGTTGTAAACAGTTAAAGTAGAATTAAAACAACTTCGACAACTAAATTATTAACGCTGTTGAAACATAATACAGCACGTTTGAAAACGCTGTAAAAACATTATTGACAGCTTGTAAGAAACGCTGTCAAAGAGATGTTTCAACAGCGTTTATAGAAAAGCTGTTGTAAGTTCTGTATATAAGACAGCATGTCGTTATACAGCGTTTGAACTAACGCTGTTGTATCGTATTACAGCGTTTATCAAACGCTGTTAAAAGCCTTTTGTGGTGTAGTGATGTCAAGAATAAATAATCCTTTGTTATTTAAATTAAACCATTAAGAGTATTGACTCAATGATATGGTACGATGCGCAGATCCATAATAGATTCAAGTACATTATTAAAATACAACTTTGATAGTTGTACTCAAAGGGATATGATCCATTGGCCGTAAACGTCTCTTTAAAGAAAGAAAATTGTAGTTGGAATACAATGGGATACATTGAGAAGAATAATACCGTAAATTTCAATTGTTGAATTTAACGTAACAGATTACCATTCAATGTGCTCAAGTTAGTTTAGATTTGCTCATAAAATTATCGCCTAATATGAATTTATGTTTTGGTATATATGTATTGAAATAGAAAATTCTAAATATAGATATAGACTAGACTATTTACACATAACAACCAACATGTCTCGAAATCAGTGGAAGTGATATTGAGTTTTTGAATTTGTTGGATATGATCCAAGAATTGATATGAAAGTATCATTCAGAAAAGCATCAAAATTGAACAAGTGTTTTGATAGAAATATAAAATGGTTTGGTTATTACTCAAAATGCAGAGGAAGCATATATTCAAAAGAAAGAACATTTAAAAGGTACATAGACATTTCTAAGCCATAAGTGTACAACACACTATGGATTGTTAATAATGTACTTGTGTAAAAATCAACTTTAGTATTTTTAATACTTGACATTGAATTTGTAAATGATGTCGTTTATAATAAGTACAAAAGAAATTGGGAATGTCCCAAACGATTTGCAAGGACATCTTATTAAAATGTTTAATATGGATTACGTAAGATGATTCCTTATGCTTTGGCAATAGGAAATATCATGTTATGTTCTCTACGGTATTTTGATTTGTTGGTGTATTTGATACATAAGTAAATATCAAATTCAAATTGATATCACTAAATGGTTATTTTAGGTTTTCTCGTGTATTTATAAAATACTAGAGAATTATTTACAGAAAGAACAAACTCCTTATGAAGGAGCGTTTGGACTCAAATCTTCGTAAGTGATATTGAGTATAATATGTCAATAATAAATTCAAGTTAAGAATCTTTAAGTTTAAAATGTTTCAAATGACAGGATGTAGTCGATTCACTTAAAAAGGATAAGTACATTACCTTAGATAGCGCCACAATAAAGAGAATGTATATTAATATAAACGTACAAATTTATAACTGAGTCGAGGGTGATTCGAAATGTTGAGAATTACATAACATTGTTATATGATAACAATGCCATAATATAATTTGTAACAAACATAGAGCTTATTAGAAGTCAACAGACATACTTTGAATTGTTCCACATGGTAAAGGTAGTTTATCAGCGTTAGAGAAAGTTGATTGATAGAGTAGATGATTGAAGTAGCATCCCTGTTCACTGAGGAAATGAACTGATTGGTTTTTGAGGAATCCAATTGAAGAAGTTGGAATAAAATTTCATAATTGACCCTAAGTGCAAGTGAGAGATTGATAGAGTAAGAGGTATGCCCTAGGTGCTGTTAAATATTTTGCTACGTATATCTAACTCGATAATCAATCTTTTTTAGCAAAACTAGCAGGATTGACTGAGACCTTTCTAGATTTATTAAATAGGGGGAAATTGGGATTAAACATGCTTAACTCCATGAAAATCAAACTAAGGAGCGCTAAGGAAAGAATGAAAGAAAAAAATGACAAAGAACAAGAAAAAACACAACACGACAACAATAAAAACAAGCCAAAAATGACTTCATACCTATATCCTATAATCAACTTGTTCACTCGACATGCCATGCACCATACTGCAATGTGAAAATTTGTTGTGAACAGCATTGAAAAGAACTTGAGCAGTAATTTTCTTTTTTTTCCAAAAACCCTAATATTTCTTTCCTGTCATACCTCGGCTGTAAAAATCTTTAAAACCAACAACAACTGCATAGACACATGGTTTCTATACCTGGTAGCATTGGACAATTGAATCCGTTCATCTATACTATTTGTTAAAGGCCTCTTTTTGCCTCAGTTACACAAAACTTTGCACCACATACTAAATATGTCCTTGCAATTAAAAAAATAAATGCATACTGTCTTTGGCATGGATGCTACGAAATTCACAACTATTAACAACGTCAACTCCTCTAAAAGAAATTTAGACTTAGTTATAAACTCATTCCTCATCAGTTAACAAAGATGAAAGCTGTATTTTTCAAAACAAAATTGTTCCAAATCTGACTACTCCACCATATTAGACTCAGAAGATGATATGGCTTTATAGACTATTGAAATAGTATGCACTTTTTTTTGCATGTCCAAACATAATCATCTCGATAACAAATCTTATTCAAAATAAAAAATATTTTCTTTCTATTATATATTTGATATGATATGTCATATAAATTAATTAATTTACTTATAAAAGTATATTTAATAGAATATTTGTAAATGGTATGTTTTGTGATAGTAGTTAATGTGTTGTAACCATGAGTGATTTATTACAATAAAAGTAACTATACCATTTTAAATATTAATAGTCAAGGTGTATCGAGATTGGATATTGGTACATCCCTTGAGACTAGGGTATGTAACGCTCTCCAAATGTTGAGTAGTGTACTGCTCATGACTGCTAGAGGAACCAAGTTTTACGTACTGATAGTTATTGGATAATTATGGAATGACTCTTTCGATAGTTTTCTATTAATTAATATTACTATGGTCAAATAAAGAATATTGATGTGACAAAATTATGTAGTTTTCTTGACTTGAGAATACTATTGATCTTCAACGTGAAAGCTCCACTTGATAAAAGTTAAGTCATAGCACGACATCTATCGAATGACTATAGTTGAGTCAAGTGGAAGCACTGAAAGTGAAACGCTATTCAAGAAAGGATTCGTCTCCTCGGTTAAACGAGGTTAGTATCACAGTCAACTAAAGTCAACTTAAAGTCAAAGTATCTGACCAAAGCATTTCGGATAATAATAATCGTTATTATTAAACCAAGGACTTCGTGTTTGGACTACAGGGTTGAATATAAACTATATAGGAATTTTGACCATTACCAGATTCCATATGTCCAAAGTGATATTTTTTATGAAAAGAATTGATGTAAATAATCGTCGCTGTTGATTTTATGCATTTACTTCTAAGTACTGAAAATTTTGTTATAATCTAATAATATGAATCTTTGGTATTATTTTCAGTAAATATGAATGATTTTGATTGGTACAATGTAGTTTCAATTGCAAAATTATATTAAATCTATGGATGTGTGCTGCAATAATGGTTGATTCTTTTTGCATTTTTTGATAATAGGAAAAAATAGTTGTAAATGACTTATTATGATGGGGAATATCAGGTGTAAAAGGACTACAACAACAGGAAAAAATAGTTATAAAAGATATTTATAACAACGGGCATCCACAAAGGTCAAAATCGGTTGTAAAACGCTGACCCTATTACAACTTCGCATATTAAGACTTCCGGCTGACCATTATCATAGGCCTATTAAAACGGTCATTGAACAAGTTGCGAAATGGATATTTTTTGTTACGTAATCACTTATATTCTAGGATTTTCATTGAAAATTAGTTGTAATAGGGAAGGAATAATAATAAAAACTGCAAAGTGAATATAGGTTAGTGATTTGTCTAATCGCTCTTAAAAATTTCTATGTTTTGACTCTTTTCTATTGCTCTCTATTCATGTTAATTTTTTATTTTCATTGCCTGGCGATGGTAGCTCATTTTGAAGATTGACGGTAACCTATTGGATTACATGTGAAATATAGGGGATAATCTAATTCAACTAACATTCTATATCGATTTTAGAACTAGATTAATATTATATGTCATGTCTTATTGTGTGCTCATCTTATATTGAGCTTCGACCTAACCCTAGTTGGCTATTTGGATGTGTTGGCTAGGAATTTAGACAACCTTATCATGGCAATTATGAGTGGATTATAATAAAGATTACTTGCTAATTTCGTTGTTAATAAATTGAAAACGAGGAAAAAAGCTAGATAATAGAAGCTAAATCAAAAAAGGGACATAAGATTTTAAGTGGTTCGATCGAGAATAATCTACATCCATTGTAGTAGTGACATTTATTACTTTGGTTTTAGGCTACAACAATATTCTAACAAGAGATAATGATGAGAATATTAAATGGGAATTCGATCCTTGTACAAGTGCATTTAATATTGTATTTATAGCAACTGAATCTTGGTTCGTATGGCTTAGATTAATGCACCAATTCCTAGGCTTCCTCTCTATTGTTGATGGCATTGGATGATTTATATGCAAGCTAACTAAGATGCCAACTGGACTGAATGGATTTCATGATGGCCAGTTGGTGGGTCGTATCAAAGCATGTTGTCATCAGACTTGGCGACATGAGGACAAGCAGTTGTTGAGAAGTAGCATCATTGCCATATGGACAGTAAAGGTTCAATATTAGCGTATTTTCCATATGGATATTAAAAGATGTAGGATGGTTGCTGCGTATTGGCTCTTTTATAACATGAACATGTCGTATGTTCCAGTCTTTTCAATTGGTGCAACACAGAGTCGTTGCCTCTTTGTGCAGAGGTGGCCAAGTGATTTTGGCAAAAGTTTACTGAGTCAGGTCTAAGTAAGAGATATGGAGTGAGCAGGTCCAAGGTGGCTTATTAGACGGCATGGACTTAAAGACCCAAATAGGAGAGCGTCAAGGTTGCCATTATAACATGAGCAGGTTGTCTTCTGTAGGCAAGCTTTTCATTGAAGGCCATACCTGGCCGGACTGTTATCCGTAGCTGGTAGCCGAGGGGCATTATTGTTGAGCAGGTAACACAAATTCTAGTAAGGATAATGAGATGGGCAAAGTGATCCGAGGCCATTTGGAATGAGGTAAGATCGTCGGGAAACTAGTAGGTGGCTTGTTTATTATTTTATGAGAAAATTGAGCGATGGGGTGGATCTGTACTGATGCTTATTGGTTCTGTTGTCTAGGTTGTATTAAAGGCTTCGTATCATGCCTCTAGGCCCCTTATCTATCGTTTCTGGTTTCTAATATCCTTTAGGTTTTGGTTTCTAGCTGGTCTAATCATCCTTTGTTGCTCCATTCATTAGAAAAGGTTGTCCAAAATATCCACACATAGATCTAATAGCATCATCTGCATATTTTCATTATTCCTTCATTCTCATCTCTGGTCATAAAGTTTGAAGGATGGGTTGAACTAGAGGACAATTTCTAGATACCCTCATTGCTTAGTTAGTTCGCCTAAGCTGTAGTTTTCCTAATATTTGTCTACATCTTCAATAGATTTAGCCCAAGTTCAGTTCTCAATGAAAGAGCTAAAAATATTGGTCAAAAAATGGCCTAACACATCAAATATTGATATCTAAGAGAACCCAAGCACCTGGATGCTATTCTGGACCTGCGTTTTAATGGATCCTCTAAGCATTCTTATGGATCCTCCTTTTTTCAAAGGATCAAACCAATGACATCTGATGATGTATTTAATATTAAATGATAGTAGATGAAAACAAAGAAAGTAATATCTATTGATCTCACAAAAATTTTTGCAAACTAGAGAAGAAAAGGAGAAGAAACAACATAATTTTTATAATGGTTCAGCAAATCCCAGGCCTACGTCAAATTTGTACTTTTATTACTGAGATTCTATTATAATAATAACAGGTACAGTATGTTTCAAATTCGATTTATTTGGTTTTTTGTAACGACCCGTAAATTTTAATAAATAAATTGGTTAATCTAATTAGATTTTTGTAACTAAATTTAGAAAGAAATAAAAAAATTATAATTTATGTTGAAGTAAATGTAAATTGTAATGTAGCATTGGTAATAAAAATTTATTTTGGACAACTGAAGTGAAATCCCAATAAAGAAATATTGTTAATTCTTGCACTTGGGTATAAAATTTATAATAAATAAATAAAGGTAAGCATTTAATTAACCAACGTAATAATATATTGATTAATATTAACTAGATGTAAAATAAGGTAGTAATGTTAATGCATTTAGTGCAACCCTAATTTAATTTCAATAAATGTAATAAAGTATTAGAAATGTAAATTGTTTCTATAAGATAGTAAAAAAGGAATGTAAACTGGTGATCTATGTATTAAATAATAACCAAAATAAGGGAAATAGTGTTAATGTAAGAAAATTTGTAACAATTGAAATGGACTCCCATGTTAATTGAAATTTTTTTTATATGGTACAACTTGGTTATGAATTCAATATAAGATAAGCGAGTGGAAATATTTTAATTAGTCTATAAATGAAATAATGCGGTGTTAATGGTAATTAAATAAAATTAGTGTAATATATGGAATTATAACCTGTGTTGGTAAGTAATAAACTTGTAAATGGAAGAAAAGTAAATAGGTGACAACTAATATATGTTATTTATTTATTTAGATTGTTAAATGAAATTGGTAATCAAATTTCAATTTAAGGCAATAATGTTTATTTTATCTATTTGGTAATAATGGATTGATAACGGGAATGAATGGTAAGAATGTAAATGTAAGCTAATAAATAAATAATTCAATACAAACCCAATTGATTGAAACAACTATTTAGGTTATAATTGATTGTAAATGAGAATATTTGGTAATAAATTATTATAGGAAAAATAAATGTAAATATTTAATTAAACAATGAATTAATAATGAATAAATAGTGATTTGATATAAAATCAATGTTCTGTATGTAATTGTTTGGAAATGATAACTTTTATAAATATGATTAAGGATTAGTGGCAACAATCATTATAAAGTAATCATTTATTTAGTCTATTAAATTAAAACGGGTAATCAATTGCAATAAATCTAAATTAAATGTCACGTTAATGTAATTTAGGGTAATAAGTGGGAATAACGTAAATTTTATTCATAATATGATAATTAGTTGAATTAAAAGAATAAAAGGCAGAATTTATTAATTTATTGAAATTTAACGTTAAATAATTAGATTAATTGCAAATATGTAGGGTTAAATATTAAAATTATTACATTATTTGAAATTAAGATGGTATGTGAGGATATTAGTGTAATAGTTTTGAATCTAATGTTAAATCCTTTTATTTGACAACAAATAATGGAATAATTATTAATTTATTTAATTAAATGGAACTATTGGAATTTATATTTATAATTTTTGAATAAAATGAAATTTGAAACTTAACGCTGAAAATGAAGGAATGAATCAACGTTAAAGTAACATCTAAATTTGTTTAAATCACTGTAATTGTTTAAGAGATCAAAAATGAGAGGATTGGCTAAGTATGGAATTGAAATTTGAAAAGTGATTTAATTTATTAATTACTAAATTAATGTAAAAATAGCCATTTTGGGCCACTGACTCGGATTTCGACGAAACTAGTTTCATCGGATCCGGAACAGTGAATTATTGTAGGGTTTCAAGTTTCGTAGCAATCGGACTTGTCGTTTGATCGTACGGACTCGAAACGCCTTGAAATCAAATTTAATTGAAATCAATTTGAAATAATTTGATTTTAGCATAACTTCTTCATACGATTGAATTTGGACTTGAAACTTGTTCCATCGAGTTTAAAATATTTTAAAACATCTATTTTGATATATGGGTTGAACCAATTTCGTTCCGGAGTCGAAACGGGCTTTTCGGGCCATTTATCGTTCAACGCGTAAACCAATCGTGTCCATCTATTCTTTTTTCAACTCTGTTTATAAATACCCTGTTATAAACCCCAATTGTTCCTTATTGTAAATTGTCTGTATGTACAATACCTTCTCACCTCCTCATTTCAATGGCAGACAATTCTGGATCCAATTGCAAATCAAATTAAAATTTCAAACTCCTCAAAAAAAATTCAGAAAAATTATATATCGAAGTTATCGAAATTACGAATCAGCATCTGGTGTTCATTTATCGTTATTGTGCTTCGATCAACGGCAAATCATGGTCAAACCCTCTAATTTTCGTAACCCTAAGCCAATTTGGGTTTTTTTGATTTGGGCTCAAATCGATGAAATTGGAATATGGGTTTTGAAGAGGGCAGCAAGGGGAGTCGTTTGGTGGTAGCCGCTTGGCCTATATCGAAGTGTGGTGGCCGGAAATCGTTGATTAGAGTTTTGAAACACGGTGGCGGCGGTGGCACGGGGGAGGGGCGCGACCACGTCGTTCGAGGCGGCCTGGGTTGGTGAGCTTAGGGAGGTGTTCGATTTGAAGTGGAAGGCGGCGTAGGTGGCGTAATAGGCGGTCAACGATCGGTCCAGGTGGGGGTTCGCTGCGTTGTTTTTTCTGATCGAACGCAAGTTACTGTGCGCGTGAATTCAGAGGCGCTGACGTGTGTTGGGTTCTGGTTCGTTTATTTTTTATAGTTTATTTTATTTTTTATATTTTTTTTCAATCGTTCAAAAGCGCATAACTTTCTCATACGATGCCCAATTTGCCTGCTTTTTTTGAGGATCGTATTTAAATTCTGGTCATTTTGGCGCTGGTTTGGACGAATTCTGAGGCTGTTGGAATTTTGGGTTTAAAGTGAATTTAAATTCAATTTAAATTCAAAAGGTAAGTGTTTTAACCCACTCAAAACTTCTAAATTTCTTATGTTTGTTAAATTTAATTCATGTTGTGATTCTGCATTTATTTATGACTGTTTCGTATATTTTTAATCATCATCTCAGTTAAATGCATTTATTTAAATTAAATCGTTATTTAATTTATTATTGAATGTAAATGCCAGTTAAATACTTGTTATCTATTATCAGTTATCTATTGATATTGATTGATAGTTTTGGATGATGGTTGTGATGGACGTATGATTTGCTGATGGATGAATGGATGTTTATTTCATATCATTAAAATTTGCAAGTTCTTTATTGATTTGTTATTATTGATTCGGGATTGCGGTTTGAAATGATATACAACCGCATTTTTATTTTTTTAAATTGCGGATTAAAATGATAAATATCCGTATCACTTGACCATAGGATAGAAAATTTTATACAGACACCATTGGTCTATATATAAAAATATTTTGAAATGATTTCTATGGTTTTGTAAAGAAATATCTGATTTTATGAGATATTGATTTGGATATTTTGTAAATGTTATTTTATATATAGTTAAATTCTGGGTTTTAAGCTATGTATAAAATTGATTTGAAGTATAAAAGAAGTTAATAATTAGGTTTGATTTTATTAAGATAAAATATGATTAAGCATTCATTTAAATTAAATTTTTGGAGTTTATAATGACTTAAATGAGAATAAGGTTGGAAGATGAATATGGAATTTATTTGGAATTTAATAAAATCTAGAATTTTAAAGGGTATGAGTTTTATAACTTGATTTTTAGTTTAGAGTGATTTAAATGAATATCAAGTTGATTTAAATGAATATATCAAGTTAAATAAATTGAAAGAATATCCAGCTGTTTGAAGTTAAAAGTTTTACTTAAACTATATTGGATTTATTAAGTAAACATTTCAAATCTAAATAATAGTAATTAAATTTGATATATATGGAATTATCAAAGAATTAGTTTTGAAATGGTGGAATATTTAAAGCTTTGAAATATATGGAAATTGAAATGGTTTAATTGGAGATTCAAATCGGTATTTGGAATAAATGTTGTGAAATTTAAGAAGTTATTTTATTATATAAAGTAATTTAATATTTGAACCATTAAAGTATTAGAAGTTATGTTTCAAAGCTATGGGTTTCAAGGTATATAGATTTGAAGTGCTAAGATTTTAGGGAAAAGGATATATTTTGAAATAAAAATGATATCATAATGATTTGGGTTTTAAAACGGAAATGATATCGTATTTATATGGTTTTGAAAGGGATATTATATTCTAGTTTTGAAGTATAAATTATTTTGAAATGACCGCGGTGTTATAATAACGTTTGGTTGTTGAAGAGACCGGGATCGAAAGTTGTCATACTCTCTGCCAACTCTGAAAACCACTTTAACAACCGTGTACGCGGTGGAGATTCCAGAATGAAATAGGATGGTGGTGGCTTTTCCTTTGAGGTAAATACGTGGACTCGACTCCCATGAGTTGGCCTAAGGTGGCTAAAACAGGAGCGATCGACGGGTTAAGAAGGTAGCCCCTTTTATCGGACACATCCCTTCGATATTATACTCTGACTTTGGATTGATTCGGTGGCCACTTTTGATTTTTGATTTGGAGGTGTGGCTCGAGGTGGGTGGTAGCTGCGCGCTACGCGTTACCACCGACCCGGAAGCGTAATTGGTATATCTACCCTGGCATTGCCTAGTTGTGCCATGTCACCTACCCTAGCACGCCTTGTACGAGTTTTGTTTTCTCCCGTAGCCTGTGTGGTATCCTCTGGTGGCTTCCCGATCAGGAGGGACTATGATATTGGATGGACTACTGGGACTATTACACGTCAAGGTGGGAAATGTAAAGCCTTAATGCTATTTAAAAGTAAGTTTATTTTACTATAGACATTATTATAATAGCGAAATATTACTACATAGTAAATAGTTTAACGGATCCTTAGGAGATGTCAATCCCGAGTATCTCTTAAGTTACTGCACTCACATTTATTTCTGTTGATTTCACTCACATAAGATATTTTAGTTCTAACTCGAGTGTTTTGTCTTTTCAATTCGCTCGGGTCTGCCTGAGTATTTCAGGATTCGAAGACTTTAGCTCTGGAGGACGAGACGAAAATTTATATTACTATTATTTATTATATTCCACTACACCATTTTATTCCGCTGCATTGTTATTGATTATTCTCTGGTATGTGTAACTCTGATATGCATTGTATAAGTATAATCAAATGTTTTTGCAAAGCAGCTTCATGAACTGTTTATTTGATTATTATATTTTATCGTTCCGCTGCAAGATTCTATTTTGTTTTTTTCTTTCTCTGGTTATTCTTATTTACCCCATAACAATCCTCCCTTCTGTATGGTTTATGTCTGACGTGTGTGGTTTATCATCGATCTAAAGCGTACGAAAAGACGGGGCGTTACATCTAGTATCAGAGCTTAAACCTTAGCTTTGTGGGGTCTGACTCTTTATTAATAGGGTAGTAATACCCTATGATGAGTCGTTGAGTGTATATATGAGAGAGCGTATTTGTTAGTATTATAAAAAGGTTTTGATATTGAGTTAATTTTTTTCGTTTTGTATTTATAAATTCGGATTGATGCATGGGACGCTATGACATCAATAGGGATTTCTAAACACTTAATAGAGACACAATATTTGTTTTGAATATAGGTGAATGAAATAATTTTGCCCATTATATTTTCCATATATAAAATAAAGTTTTTATAGAGGTTATATTTGGTTGTAATATATTGGTTGTTAGGTAGTGAAATTTTAGATATTAGTTGAAAATAAGATTTCTAACAAAATAAATAAAAATTGGAAATTTTAGAACTTAAGTTTCGGGGTTTTGAAAATTTCTTTTGAATGATTTTGAAATATAATAGTAATATTTTAGAAGTATTTTCTGATATAAATATTTCAATATAATTTGAAATAATTGTTTTAAAGAAACTCTATATAGAAATAAGTTGTACTCCCCTCCTTGTCGTTGGAAAATAATTTCGGTGATGAGTGCACGCATCATCAACATTCATTTTCGAGTTTCGAAATGGGAAGGTCACTGTAGTAGTTTTACTGTAGAGTTGTTTTGATAAACAAATATAAATTTTAATTTTTTTTAAATATAATTGGGTATATAAAATACTTTATTTATTATTTTAAAATGATTTGAGATTTAACCCGGTATTTAGTTCTTAAGTTTCCGTTAATTTATAGTTTCAATCATTGTAGTGAAATGGAATGTAACAAATTAATAATTGGAGCCTTTAATTAAAATAAGAGATTAAATGCTAGGCTATAAATGAAATAGCAAGGAAGTTTAAATTTATAATCAATAAAAGCAAAGGATATAATTATTGAACCTCTAAATAATTAAAAGAAATGGGATAAACTTGTATGATTTTCAATTACATTCTTAAAAGCATATATATAACTTACCCAACGATAAAAGTTACAATGTTTAATAAGAAATGGTAATAGCATATTATACAAGTAAAAAAATTTGAAGTAATGAAAGTAATTAATGAAATTCTTTAATAAATAAGAATTTGGTGTTGCAGTTGTGATAAACTTAAGTATAATTGAAATAATACTAATTAAATATAATAGAAGGCAGGTATTATAAGTAAGAAATTTTAAAACTTAAGTAAATAAGTTGAAGTTATTTCTAAAATAAAATTGTAAGAAATAAATGTAAATTAAAAAGATAAACCATTATATGAATGAAATTGAGAAATGAATAAATGTAATGCAATAAAAAGAAACTTACATGACCTGAATAAATGAAAATGAATAATTGTAAGTAATAAATGAAATTTATAAAATAAGCTTGATTTATTATTTGAAATTGTTGTTTGTTTGGTTTATGGTTGTTTGGGCAAGGATACTCTAAAATTGTTTGGATGAATAAATAATCTATTTAGTTTCTTCTAAGACTGTTGAGTAAATGGTGCACTTAGTAGTTTATTTTTCATTCTATACAACTAGAAGTTTTGAACCCGAACAACTATTTGTTTTGTTTGATATGAATGAATGATTGATTTGTGTTGATTCTATGTGATGGTTGTATGCCTTGTTGCAGGTGATTGATGTTTGTATCGATTTGTTTGTTTATGGTTGAAATGACTTAAATATTTCATTTTATATAATTATTAACTCTTTTAGATTATATAAGTGAAATATAGGTTATGGAAGCAATTGCTACTGCATTTGGTTTCATAATATAAGCGTTGTTTGCCCGACAAATAGGTACGTTTTTGGATTTCGTTTTATAGCGTTGTTATATTGTTTTCCCGTGTTGGGATATATATTATTTTGGAAAATATATGTATATATTGTTATAGTGATATTATATTTTCTCCCGAGCCTCTCCGTACAAAGGAGACTCTGCCGAAATTTTCCGTAAATTTTGGACTTAGAAAATATTTTGAAAATGTTTTCCAAACTTTATTAATTTAAGTATAAAAAGATCTAATGGTTATAAATTGGTATATTTTAATTATATTAATTAATTTTGTAAATTTATTTGTTTATAAATTTAATATTTAAGTAAGATATATGGACTTCTTAATTCTTTTCTTTTCCCTTCTTTTCCTTTTCGGGAACGAAAAGTTTTGAGTAGGGGAGAGTGTAACGACCCGTAAATTTTAATAAATAAATTAGTTAATTTAATTAGATCTTTGTAACTAAATTTAGAAAGAAATAAAAAATTTATAATTTATATTGAAGTAAATGTAAATTGTAATGTAGCATTGGTAATAAAAATTTATTTTGGACAACTGAAGTGAAATCTCAATAAAGAAATAGTGTTAATTCTTGCACTTGGGTATAAAATTTAAAATAAATAAATACAGGTAAGCATTTAATTAACCAATGTAATAATATATTGATTTAGTAACTGGATGTAAAATAAGGTAGTAATGTTAATGCATTTAGTGCAACCCTAATTTAATTTCAATAAATGTAATAAAGTATTAGAAATGTATATCGTTTCCATAAGATAGTAAAAAAGGAATGTAAACTGGTGATCTATGTATTAAATAATAACCAAAATAAGGGAAATAGTGTTAATGTAAGAAAATTTGTAACAATTGAAATGGACTCCCATGTTAATTGAATTTTTTTTATATGTTACAACTTGGTTATGAATTCAATATAAGATAAGCGAGTGGAAATATTTTAATTTGTCTATAAACGAAATAATGCGGTGTTAATGGTAATTAAATAAAATTAGTGTTATATATGGAATTATAACATGTGTTGGTAAGTAATAAACTTATAAATTGAAGAAAAGTAAATAGGTGATAACTAATATATGTTATTTATTTATTTAGATTGTTAAATGAAATTGGTAATCAAATTTCAATTTAAGGCAATAATGTTAATTTTATCTATTTGGTAATAATGGATTGATAACGGGAATGAATGGTAAGAATGTAAATGTAAGCTAATAAATAATTAATTCAATACAAACCCAATTGATTGAAACAACTATTTGGTTATAATTAATTGTAAATGAGAATATTTGGTAATAAATTATTATAGGAAAAATAAATGTAAATATTTAATTAATCAATGAATGAATAATGAATAAATAGTGATTTGATATAAAATCAATGTTCTGTATGTAATTGTTTGGAAATAATAACTTGTATTAATATGATTAAGGGTTAGTGACAACAATCATTATAAAGTAATCATTTATTTAGTCTATTAAATCAAAACGGGTAATCAATTGCAATAAATCTGAATTAAATGTTACGTTAATGTAATTTAAGGTAATAAGTGGGAATAACGTAAATTTTATTAATAATATGATAATTAGTTGAATTAAAAGAATAGAAGGCAGAATTTATTAATTTATTGGAATTTAAAGTTAAATAATTAGATTAATTGCAAATGAGTGGGGTTAAATATTAAAATTATTACATTATTTGAAATTAAGATAGAATGTGAGGATATTAATGTAATAGTTTTGAATCTAATGTTAAATCCTTTTATTTGACAACAATAAATGGAATAATTATTAATTTATTTAATTAAATGAACTATTGGAATTTATATTTATAATTTTTGAATAAAATGAAATTTGAAACTTAACGTTGAAATCGAAGGGATGAATCAACGTAAAAGTAACATCTAAGTTTGTTTAAATCACTGTAATTTTTTAAGAGATCAAAAATGAGAGGATTGGCTAAGTATGGCATTGAAATTTGAAAAGTGATTTAATTTATTAATTATTAAATTATTTAATTAATGTAAAAATAGCCATTTTGGGCCACTGACTTGGATTTCGACGAAACCAGTTTCATCGGATCTGGAACGGTGAATTATTGTAGGGTTTCAAGTTTCGTAGCAATCGGACTTGTCGCTTGATCGTACGGACTCGAAACGCCCTGAAATCAAATTTAATTGAAATCAATTTGAAATAATTTGATTTTAGCATAACATCTTCATACGATGGAATTTGGACTTGAAACTTGTTCCATCGAGTTTAAAATATTTTAAAACATCTATTTTGATATATGGGTTGACCCAATTTCGTTCCGGAGTCGAAACGGCCTTTTCGAGCTATTTATCGTTCAACGCATAAACCAATCATGTCCATCTATTCTTTTTTCAACTCTGTCTATAAATACCCTGTTATAAACCCTAATTGTTCCTCATTGTAAATTGTCTATACGTACAATACCTTCTCACCTCCTCATTTCAATCACAGACAATTCTGGATCCAATTGCAAATCAAATTAAAATTTCAAACTCCTCAAAAAAAAATTCAGAAAAATTATATATCGAAGTTCTCGAAATTACGAATCAGCTTCTGGTATTCGTTTGTCGTAATTGTGCTTCGATCAATGGCAAATCGCGGTCAAACCCTCTAATTTTTGTAACCCTAAGCCAATTTGGCTTTTTTTGATTTGGGCTCAAATCGATGAAATTGGAATATGGGTTTTGAAGAGGGCAGCAAGGGGAGTCGTTTGGTGGTAGCCGCTTGGCCTATATCGAAGTGTGGTGGCCGTAAATCGTTGATTAGGGTTTTGAAACCCGGTGGCGGCGGCGGCACGGGGGAGGGGCGCGACCACGTCGTTCGAGGCGGCCTGGATTGGTGAGCTTGGGAAGGTGTTCGATTTGAAGTGGAAGGCGGCGTAAGTGGCGTGATAGGAGGTCAACGATCAGTCCAGGTGGGGGTTTGCTGCGTTGTTTCTTCTGATCGAACGCAAGTTACTATGCGCGTGAATTCAGAGGCGCTGACGTGTGTTGGGTTCTGGTTCGTTTATTTTTTTTAGTTTATTTTATTTTTTATATTGTTTTTTCAATCGTTCAAAAGCGCATAACTTTCTCATACGATGCCCAATCTGCCTACGATTTTTTTTAGGATCGTACTTAAATTTTGGACATTTTGGCGCTGGTTTGGACGAATTCTGAGGCTGTTGGAATTTTGGGTTTAATGTGAATTTAAATTCAATTTAAATTCAAAAGGTGAGTGTTTTAACCCACTCACAACTTTTGAATTTCTTATGTTTGTTAAACTTAATTCATGTTGTGATTCAGCATTTATTTATGATTGTTTCGTATATTTTTAATCACCATCTCAATTAATTGCATTTATTTAAATTAAATCATTATTTAATTTATTATTGAATATAACTACCAGTTAAATACTTGTTATTTATTATCAGTTATCTATTGATATTGATTGATAGTTTTGGATGATGGTTGTGATGGATGTGTGATTTGCTGATGGATGAATGGATGTTTATTTTATATTATTAAAATTTGCAAGTTCTTTATTGATTTGTTATTATTGATTCGGGATTGCGGTTTGAAATGAAATACAACCGCATTTTTATTTTTTTAAATTGTGGATTGAAATGATAAATATCCGTATCACTTGACCATAGGATGGAAAATTTTATACAGACACAGTTGGTCTATATATAAAAATATTTTGAAATGATTTCTATGGTTTTGTAAAGAAATATATGATTTTATGAGATATTGATTTGGATATTTTGTAAATGCTATTTTATATATAGTTAAATTCTGGGTTTTAAGCTATTTATAAAATTGATTTGAAGTATAAAAGAAGTTAATAATTAAGTCTGATTTTATTAAGATAAAATATGATTAAGCATTTATTTAAATTAAATTTCTGGAGTTTATAATGATTTAAATGAGAATAAGGTTCGAAGATGAATATGGAATTTATTTGGAATTTAATAAAATCTGGAATTTTAAAGGGTATGAGTTTTATAACTTGATTTTTAGTTTAGAGTGATTTAAATGAATATCAAGTTGATTTAAATGAATATTTCAAGTTAAATAAATTGAAAGAATATCCAGCTGTTTGAAGTTAAAAGTTTTACTTAAACTATATTGGATTTATTAAGTAAACATTTCAAATCTAAATAATAGTAATTAAATTTGATATATATGGAATTATCAAAGAATTAGTTTTGAAATGGTGGAATATTTAAAGCTTTGAAATATATGGAAATTGAAATGGTTTAATTGGAGGTTCAAATCGGTATTTGGAATAAATGTTGTGAAATTTAAGAAGCTATTTTATTATATAAAGAAATTTAATATTTGAACTATTAAAGTATTAGAAGTTATGTTTCAAAGCTATGGGTTTCAAGGTATATAGATTTGAAGTGCTAAGATTTTGGGGAAAAGGATATATTTTGAAATAAAAATGATATCATATTGATTTGGGTTTTAAAATGGAAATGATATCGTATTTATATGGTTTTTAAATGGATATTATATTCTAGTTTTGAAGTATAAATTATTTTGAAATGACTGCGGTGTTATAATAACGTTTGGTTGTTGAAGAGACCGAGATCGGAAGTTGTCATACTCTTTGCCAACTTCAAAAACCACTTTAACAACCGTATACGGTGAAAATTCCAGAATGAAGTAGAATGGTGGTGACGTTTCCTTTGAGGTAAATACGTGGACCCGACTCCCGTGAGTTGGCATAAGGTGGCTAAGACAGGAGCGATCGACGAGTTAAGTAGGTAGCCCCTTTTATCGGACACATCCCTTCGATATTATACTCCAATGTTGGATTGATTCGGTAGCCACTTTTGATTTTTGATTTGGGGGTATGGCTCGAGGTGGGAGGTCGCTGCGCGCTACGCGTTACCACCGACCCGGAAGCGTAATTGGTATATCTTCCCTGGCATTGCCTAGTTGTGCCGTGTCACCTACCCTAGCTTGTCTTGTACGAGTTTGGTTTTCTCCCTAGCCCGTGTGGTATCCTCTGGTGGCTTCACGATCAGGAGGGACTATGATATTGGATGGACTACGGGGACTATTATGCGTTAAGGTGGAAAATGTAAAGCCTTAATGCTATTTAAAAGTAAGTTTATTTTACTATAGACATTATTATAATAGCGAAATTTTACTACATGGTAAATAGTTTAACGGATCCTTAGGAGATGTGAATCCCGAGTATCTCTTAAGTTACTGCACTCACACTTATTTCTGTTGATTTAACTCACATAAGATATTTTAGTTCTGACTCGAGTGTTTTGTCTTTTCAATTTGCTCGGGTCAGCCTGAGCATTTCAGGATTCGAAGACTTTAGCTCTGGAGGACGAAGACGAAGATTTATATTACTATTATTTATTATATTCCACTACACCATTTTATTCCGCTGCATTGTTATTGATTATTCTCTAGTATGTGTAACTCTAATATGCACTGTATAAGTATAATCAAATGTTTTTGTAAAACAGCTTCATGAACTGTTTATTTGATTATTATACTTTATCGTTCCGCTGCAAGATTCTATTTTGTTTTTTTCTTTCTCTGCTTATTCTTATTTACCCCATAACAATCCGCCCTTCTGTATGGTTTAGGTCTGAAGTGTGTGGTTTATCGTCGATTTAAAGCGTATGGAAAGGCGGGGCGTTACATTTTTGGTATAATTTAATGAAGAAATTGAATTTTGGCATAAAAGAGATTGATGATATTTTTTATTGGTGTCCATATGTATTTATAGACGTAGAAGGAGCTCCGTTGGGACATGATTCACTTTAAATATCCTTAGAAATCCATCCAAGAAATCTCTATTTAGGATACAATAAAACAGGGTGAAGAATAGGTAAAATGTTGACTCAATATGTATTGATCGGTACCATCCATCCTTATTGATCGGTTCCAATACATCCCAAACGATCGGTGCATATCAATCTCTATCGATCAACATATATTATCCTTATTAATCAGTACACATCCGTCTATATCGATTGATATTTGTAACAACCTGTTGTCGAGAAGAAATAAATTGGAAATTCAATATTAAAATAAATAAATAATTAAATGTGTTTCAGTATGATAAATGTGAAATTATAGAAATGATTTGGAAATTAGATGAAAAATTATTTTATATAAAATGGAACAAAATTAAAAGTGATAAATATTAATTTGGTAATTAATTTAGTAATTTTGAAATTCTAAAGATAAATTAATAATTTGGACTTTATCTAATAAATAAATTTATAAGAATAAAGGAAATAATTGAATTAAACAGACTGAAATTGTAGTGAATAATTTTATAAAATGAAAACGATATTATTTGAAAGTTAAGGGAGTTAAATATGTTTTTATTTGGTTATAGTGCATTGAAATATTAATATAACCGTGATTTCTTAAAAGGAAGATGGAAATAAGGTTAGTAAATAAATTAATTAAGCCTATAAACCTAATTAGCCCACTTTATTTCATAATTCTAAACTTTTCCAAATCTAGATATCTCCCTCAAGTTTATAAATATAAGTTACATTCACTAAATCAAGTATCCTAATGCTTCCTGTTTTCTAATTCAAAAACCAGACCTCCTCTTCTTCTCTTTTATAATTCAAATAAAATCCAATGAATTTCCATAAATTCCTAAATTCAATTGTGTTCCTCTTGGCAACACACTACACCACCAGCTAGGTGGAAATTCAAGTTTTAATCATAAATTAGAGAAGTTGGGAATTTACAATGAAGTTCAAGCAAGGAAGAAGAAGAAGCTAGAGTGAAATTGAAGTTCCACATCTTTAGGTGACTGGTCAAGCTAACAATCTGTGTCTATATTGATTTTATATTGGTAAGAATTGTAATCATTAGCTTGTGCATAGCTGAAAGTTCATTTTCTGACATTTACATTCTTTCTCTCTTCTCTTGATCATGGATTCTATATGATGAATTGGTGTATATGGGCATGACTAGATTGAAATACGGATGTGTACTAGTGTATGCATCAAATTAAAGGAGAAACAATATGGAGACGGAGGAGAAGTAGCCAGAATTCGATCAAGATGATCGAATTAGGGCTATAGAATTCACGACACTGGTGCACCACTGTGCACCTACTGGTCCATTGGTGTACACGAATTATGCACCCTGCAGAATTGATACACACACACACACACACACACACACACACACACATATATATATATATATATTGTTATCACCATTATTGATCTCGAAGATATGCGGCATGAGACATGAATATGATGCCGCCTTTCAAGATGGAAGTAATATCGTGTTTTATCAATATTGTTCAGTACCGCATATGATCAATAACCCATGTTGCCGATACCACTTCTCCTTAATGTCGCCTCTCATTTATATTACATCTCGTTGACGATGCAACTTATGTCGCCTTTCACTTGTGGAAATAAGATGGACGTCGCTTATCACTAATACTACCTGCAACCAAAGCCATAAAGTAGTGATGCCATGTCTCTTTGATGTTGTTTCTATTCTGATACTGCCACCCTCTTGTCTTACAGATAATACTAAGTTAATGAGTGCTACCCATCATTGATGTTGCCAATAATCAATACTGCTTCCCTTCAAGGAAGTAATGATGTCGACTACAATTAATACAGTAATCCATCAATGAATGTTGACATAACCCAAGTCGCATCTCAATGATGTCGTATTTTACCATTGTCTCCCTCCAAAGTGATGCCGCTTTCTATCAACGTCACTCGTTGTTACCACTGTTTGTTATTGAGGTCGATCATTGCCATATCGCCACTCAAGAATGCCAGTGCCTATCAACACCTTCATTTATTAATGTCGTACCACACTTCAACTACACTTATGAGATACCATCCATCTATACATGTGATGTTGATGCCGTGAGTCTTCAATTTCCATGGAAATTTCTATGTCATTCTTTATCAATACTTCTCTATATCAACGTCGCTCTTCACTAAATCTTAATGTCGCTTCTGACGGATGCCATAAATGACCAATTGAGAGTGTTTCAATGCAGCACGTTATAAAGGCCTAGCACCACGCGATGTTATTGACGTGAAGGACATGAATGCTGAAGTTAAGCTGCTAAGCATGTCGTATTTCCACCCCTATGAATATGAACCTAGGGGCTTTGAAGAGGGCGAATCATTCTTATCTCTGTTCTTATATTTTAAACTTTGTAACCCAAGATTTATTTAAGGATTTATAGCCGATTGTAGCACTTCAACTATTATACTATTGGACTTTTGTACATTCAAAATTATATTGATTAAAGACAAGATATCTCAAATTATGACTTACTTTTGAATTCCAAAGCATATATGTAAATATTACAATTCTCGACTCACGAAAGTCGGCATCAATACGTCCACTGTATCAACTGCCGAGCAATCGAAGGCCGGAAAACCGTACCGTTAGGGTTAAAGAAGAGGTAGAAGATAGAAGAAGAAAGAAAGAAAAAGCAACAGAAACAATATCAGAATCTCACAATCGCAGCGGAACAACATATAATAGATAAATGAATAATCTTTAAATCAAACGAACTATATCAGTTATTACATTACATCACATTACATTACATCATCAGAGTTTACAACAACAAATAGCGAAAAAGAAATACTATATACTAGTTGATACGCCATGCCATCCAGCTTGCTCCTGATCTCAACAGCAACTCCTGAATTCCAGAATGACCTGATAACCTAACTCTAGACTGCCCGTGTAGAAATTGGTGGACACCCAGAGTTTAGGAAGGAAACAATAAACTCCAGGTCAGTCATGGGACTGGTGTGAGAACTTAAAACAGTTTATCTTTAAAAAAACAAACAAAGAAATATTTTAAAATAGATTTGCAATGCTTTTAAAAAATAAAACTACCATAAAGCCTCCCACACACACACACAATGCAAACGCAGAATCGGAGGAGATTTCTCTTTATGATAGTCAAACATGCATGATACGCAAATTTCTTTGATATTATTACTATAAGTGCAAAGTGCAGGAAAACATTTCGAAAGTATGATATAAATCTTAGCCAACATAGACATTCTGAACTATGCCTACTATAGCTACCATCTAAACAGTGGTGACCACCATAAGTAAATGGCAGGTTCTACAACTAAAACCATACAAGGTGCGTATTGGAGTTTGGATTTCCAACAAATGGTCAGGCCAAGGAACTTTCCATTGCCACATGGGTACGCCTCTGGAAAGACGCCCCGAGAACCTAAAAGGATCTCTGCCAACACAAGGCCGGGTTACCCCTAGCTGGGTATCTACTGACACGAGTATGCCATCCCCCGGTCACAACCGACCTAAATCCCGGGATTCACCAACAACCACAAAATAATAAGTTTGCAGCAACAACATAGGTTAAGTATCTGGGCTCCATACTATGATACCACCTCTATCCAGAAGGAAATGACATACACTAAGGGGACGTTATCCCCTAATAACCTTGTCGCATCTTTCATGTCTTGACCATTACCGAGGTGTGAGGTCTGACGAAGTCTCGTCCACAAAGCTACATTTTCATAAAAGCCACGCTTTGATCAACAAATGATCAGCAGCACTCAGCATGCCACGTTACCAAATTGGGAATATATCACTAGTAACCATCAACTACATAACCTCCGAGCTCGTATGTCTCAGAGAAGGGTGTTAAGCTAAGATAATAAATTCTCCGCCACCAACAGAAATGTATTTGATAGAAACCAGCTTTACATCTCAAATTGTAACGTCAGACACACATCCATACAAGTCCATTCCGGGATCGAACGGAACCGAAGGCACTTCCAAAGAAGCCCTTGCAATCCGGATATTCACTAATCACGTCCCGAATTCCCATCACAAAGGGTGATAAAATCTCTATATCGAAGATCAGCCGATGCAGAGACATTCGACGGTAATCCTTCCATTTTCGAAAATATCCGGTCTTCGACACCGGTCTTCAAATGCTATCCATTACGACATATCATTATTCGAAATGAGATTTATGACACAAAGGTCCTCTCCTGGCTAAACCGAATAACGAGCGCTTATTTTTAAAATAAGTGTAGCATTCAAATTCAAGCAAATCACAACAAATACCCGTTTAAAGGTAAATATTGATAGTCGGTTATTTAACTATCGATAGATATGCATAACATCACTAGATTCCAAATAATTTCTCAAATTATTTATTTTCCAAAAATATCTTTACAAGATATATTTTCCTACACTTCAAAAATAAATCAATGTTTATTTTTAAACAAATTCCCCTTTCCTTTATAAATTCCATGGTGAATTTAAATTTCCAAATATCTACTTATATACGATTTTCAAATCGATTTCAAATATTCACTTCTAATTTATCTTTAAAAGATAAAATCTCAAAGCATTTCACTTCATATTGGAAAACATTTCCATACTTATTTAATAATAAGTAATTCACAAATCTATTTATTTTCAATACTTAGAAAATATTCAATATACTTAAATAACAATTAAGTATATAATTTATTCTTTAAGGAAAACATTCTCTTAAACACATTCATTTAAGTCAAAACGAATGTTGCGTAAAACATCATTACGACGACCCAAAATACTAGTATAGGGATTCGAAATTTAGATAGATATATAAATCCCAATACTGTACAAAAACATTTCCTTTCGAAAATCATTTACTATAACAACAGTGTTATAGTCCACCATTTCCTTATTTCTCGAAAACGTCTGTTTCAATAATGAATGTTGAAATCTATGGTTTCGATAGTTAATGCTTTTTAAAACATCTTTAAATCGTTTTAATTCTATTTAAAAGATCACTTCCTAAAATATTTCTTTAATATATTATTCACTGTCCAAAATCGTGAATATAAATCGTTTACCAAATTCAACATCTCTACACATTTTATTTAAAGGATTATCCACTGTCCAAAATCGTGGATATATCTCCTTTAATAACTTATAATAATTAACTTATCAAAATAAGTCGATTTCGGATTTATAAAACAAGGTTTATAAATTCCATTTATATTTTATAACAACTTCAACTTATAAAAGCACTTTATTAACAGATTCTATCCATATCCCATTTACACGCCAAAATCCAAATTATAAGCAAATTACTTATAATTCTCTATTTACAAATTCATTCTTTTTGTAACTTCAAAATTGTAGATTCTATTCTTTTATAAAATCCATTTATAACATCATTTTAAAACGTCATTTTATCTCCTTTAAAATTTCATCATTTTGATTTATAAAAATCCAATTTTATAAATCTTATATATAAAGCTTTTATAATAAATGCAAAAATCACCATTTAAACTATTTTATAAAATCATTAACTCCATATTTTTTCAAAAATCAATTTTCAACTATATTTCTCGAAAATCATAATTTTTATAACATTAAAATTATAACGTTTATTTATTTAAAAATGAATCAATTTCAAAATTTAATAAAATGTATACTTTCAAAAATCACTTGAAAATTCTTTTAAATTCAAAATCGTTATTTTAACATTTTTAAAACCCCAAAAATAGGCCCAATGCTGCAACAGCACCAATACATCAACCACGGCATCCAAAACATCATATATCATATGATTACAGAATATATCACAATATCTGTAAATAAATCAATGCTGTTAAGGAATCCAGTTGGATCCCTCCAACCTGTTTCCCTACATCCACAGATGTTAGCACAATACAAATCCCGTTTCAAGACGGAATATCGCGGTACATGGGTTCATATAAAATATTATCCGCTATTATGCGGCGCAATAGGGTCTCATCCGCTATATAATGCGGGAAAATCAACTCCAAGTACATATATAATACCAATTCCACTTCAAGGTGAAATATCGCGGTATATGTGTTTAATAAATAACATTCGCTTAATATACAGCGTATAGGGTCTATTTCAATACAACAGATGGCAATTTATCATCCAATCACACAATCAAGCAATTTTAAATCTAACTATTTAAAATTTAAATCGAAACACAATTCGATTGAGTGAGAAGTTCTCACCTTATTTCCAATAATAGTTTCAGCGTTTTATTTCGAATAAAATTAAACGTGCGTTTAATTTTACCCAAAATTTACACTAGCTCCAATCAACTCCAATCCTGCTCCATCGCGTAGTATTCGCGAATACAAACCCGACGCAATCTGTTTCGTGCGAAACGGACCTCGTATGAAAAAGTTATTGCATTTTAAAGTTTGAACGAATTTAAATATAATAATTTTCAATTTCTTTTTATTTTTAAACCTCAATCCATCATAGAGGTTCATTTCAGAACCCTAAATCTCGGCCGCAATGATGCTTCTTCCATCTTCAGGTTTCACGTTCGAACAACCCATTAGCCGCCTCTATCATCCAATTTTCACGACTCCTATAAGCAACTTGAAGACGATCTGACACTTCCACGTCGAAGCCCCCTACGCGCGCCACTATCGGCCAGAGGCACGGCAAACTCGGTCGTCCATCCTCCTTGATAAACGCGCACGACCGACCCACCTTCATCGCCAATTTTTGGGAGAATCGAAGCCACTTCAACGCAAATCCACCGTTGGATTTAAAGTTCGCAGCGTGCTCTACAATATTGCTGAAGGAAATTTCTTGAATCGATTGATGGATTTGAAGAAAATTGAGGGAGAAGGAGACAAGTTTTCGGCCATTAATATTATAACTGGCGGCTAGGTTTTTAAATTAGGGTTTGTTGCAAAATGTGAAAATAGAGAGCCTTTTATAGAAAATTCTCAAACACTATTCACCCGAAATTTTTCCAAACTCCAAACGAAGCGTGCCGCCTGGCATTCATAATGTTTTACCCCCATTCCGAACGCAATGGAATATATATCGGGAGCCAATTCAATCAAATTTGAAAGATAAGTTTTTGAATCGACTATTTTAAATTTAAAAATTCACTTAAACTGATTTCTGTGCGTTTTAGTATGTCCCGGACAAACCGTAAGTCCGATTGACACGAAATTTGAAACCATATAATAATATAACATTGTAGATCCGATGAAACTGGTTTCGTCAAAATCCAAGACTGTTTGAAAAATGGCTATTTTTACTCGTCAATTAAATATTAAAATATTCAATTTCTGCAAATTAACTTTTAATTCGATTTTAAAATTTCTATAACATCATTCTAACTCCAATATGATTTAATATAATTTTACAAATCAATTTTATTCACATTAAACCAAATTTCCAATTATTTCTGTAATTTCATATATTAATTTATCGATTTAATTATCCAATTAAATCTAGATATTCGAAATAAAATTTATTCGACTTACAAATTTTACTTTTTAATATTTAAAAATCAATTAAATTTACGAATTTCAAATGACAGAAATTCTGGGTCGTTACAATATATGATTTGCTAATTAAAGATTGCTTCGAATTCCAAAGGTACTCATATTCTTGGTTTCTCTTCTTGATCATATGATTGTCTAATATGGATTTACTTCAAGCATATATGATTTCACTTAGCCTTGCATACGATTTCCTTATGAACTTAAACTAGCTTATTATTCCTCTTAAGCCTTAACTCGAACAAGTGTCGCCTTATGACAATACTCGTTGGGGCAAAGCTTAGGCTTTCCAAACTCCACATTCAACCGAGCTCTCGTTGTTGTGATTTTGGGGTTGATGAAGAAATTCGTTAACATTTTGAAGCTAGAAGGAGGACTTGAACCTCTATCTCTGTCGAAACCCTAAGTGGAACTACCCTAGCTTGCATATATATGGCTTAAAGGGCTTGCCTCAACCAAGCATATTCCATTCCAAGCTAATCTACCTTTGATTCTTAACACTAATTAATCGCATTAACTAAGTTTTGCTTAGTCATGCCAATTAATCGTGTTAAGGTTTTCAAGCAAGATCCTCCGAACCTTAAATGACTAGGCCTGTTTACCAAATCACCAATGATCCCCTTCTTCATAAATAACAAGTGCTAAGGCTCATAGCATTACAAGTTATGAAAAGAGAAGAGAAGACAAAAAAGTCGTAGCATAGTCATGATGCCATGAGTTGACTACAATCAAAGCACGACCTCCTCTTTTAAGCTATGTAATCTAAGGTATAAAGACTATGACACATTGTCAAGCTGAGATCTTATGTTTTGACTTAGATATGGTTTATCTACATAGAACTCTTAGTTGAGTTGCTCTATGATCATCATTGGATCACAAGTATGTAACCACTTAGTGCCCTCAACGGTCATGAGTAATTCTTAATGAGTATTTGGAGAGCGTTATGTACACTAGTCTCAACTTGAGTGCATCAATATCCAGTTCTCTATGCATCTAGATTAGAAATGTTTAAAGTTGAGTGTTATTATTAGATTGGTTCAATACTAATGGTTCGACCGATTCAAAACTACAATCGATAAAATACTCTACTTAGGGATTTTCTATTTATATATGTCTAATGCTCTTAAACATTATTTATATCATATATATACAAAACAAACATAATAGAAAACAAAAACCAAAAAGCATACTTCTACTTTGAACAAGATTCATTATAGAGCTAAGATTACGTAACAAAAGGCAAGTGTTCATAGGACATGGTAGATGCAACACTTTACTTATGCAACTACAATTCGAAGGTGATTGTTTTGCACCACGGGAGAAATGGATGACAATGCTCGAAATTAGTTACGTTATTAAGACTAAATATAATATAGTTGTATTTAGCATAAGCGAAAGGCTCACTTTGACGATACCACCACTAAAAGAAGACGTGATACCTCCCATACAATGTTTGGAAATAGAAATAGCATTTGTTAATGATGATCATTTTATGAAATTATGTACTTAATCCCTTTTTCATTACCGTTTAATCATTTTGTTCAATGTACTAAATTATCTTTTTCTAACGTATGTAAAATTGGAACCGAAACATCTTATGCCACCTATTTATGCAAAATGGTTCACGACTCATCATATATGTGTGTGTGTGTGTGTGTGTAAGTACTTGGGAATTTATTTATAGTGATCATAGGCAAGCTTGAGATGAAAGAACTCAATTTGCGGAGAGGAATTGACACCAATGCTGCTAACTAACGCCAATACTATTAGCTATCGAGCTGCCTACAAATAAATGCAAGTGCTGTCGAACTCCATGAATATGTGTTAATGGCATTTAAATCTTTTAATGCATCTAAAAGTGTCATATGCATGACTTGCTTTTATCAGCAAACAAAGTGTTTCCAAGAAAGAACAAAAGATAAGCATGTGCATCATGTTTAGCTGCTTTTTCAGTTCAATCATCACTAACATCTTTGAACTTCTCAGATAACATAGACAAACTTATTTATAGGAACGTGTTAACAATAGAGAACAATCCAGACAATTCAATAATATTTTTAAAAATAGTAACATTTTCTGGAATCTTTCACTCTTCGACTTTATGTGTAGATTGATACAAGTAAGAGGCGACGTTCCTACAAATATAAATTATGTTACCATAATGTATTGTTATATGAAAAAAAATGGAATTGAATGGGAGAACTTTAAATACCCCGCCCTTTCATATTAAGAAGAAATATGAATTTCTTGATCTTTGATCACATCATTATATTTTGCACAACTATTTTCATTTGCTACTTCTTCGGCATTATCATCTGTCTTCACGCCATCTTCGGTTTCCTCATCACTAGTCTCTACATCATGTTCCTCTTCCTCATCAACATTATCACTGCCTTCCTCATCATTAACATCACATTGAATCTCTTCTTTGTTCCCTTTGTCATCGTCTTATCTATTAGTCTCCACATTTGTGTTCATAATCCTTCCTTCCACACATTTTCTTCTAGGTCTTCTTTATTTTTTCGAAGCTTTCTTTTGAGTTCGAGCAATCTACAAATAAAAAATACAAAGCATGTTAACAACCACTACCATTAGAGCTAATATCAAAAATTTAGTGATTCTACCCCGCAGTGGTTCTGTGGGGTAGAAATACAAACCAAGCAATGAGGCTGCATAGTTAGTATTTTTATTCTGCAGAGCCACTGAGTAAAAGCCCTAACCACTCATAAATGTTGCGTGACAATGGTTTTCACTATGCAATGCAGCTTCATGATTGTGTTTATTCTTCCACGATTCTGCTGTGGGGTGAAAACAACATCATCGCGATCAACAGCTACGATGCGATTTTCCCCACTCTTAGGCACTGCGGGGTAAATTGCACCATCGGGATTTTAGGGTTCGTGTTCTAATGCAATTTGCGATTTTAGGACGTCTGACCATGTGATGTTAGGTTAGGATTTGGATTTAGAGAGTTACTTATGTCGCGTCCCACTGTTTGAAGGATTCCGCTATGTTGATGATGCTAGTGTTCCAAATCGTTCGATGCTAAATGTCGGAAAATTACTTTTTACTATCTTAATTTACAACTGGGTATAAATGGAAAAATCTAAGAATATTTTGGGTTTGCTGCAAACAAATATGAGCTTAAGGTTTTTTTTTTTTTTTTGGGCTACTCAATTAAAATCATGATAAAACTAGATTACTAACAGTCGAGATATATACACAAAATAAATTTGATTAACCATATCATGGTTACCCATCACACTCCCATACCGGAAAAGACTTCTGTGATAACATAATCACCCCCATGTGGTCAATTAAAGGGCATGTGGTCAACTAAAGGGTGAGTTTCTGGGTTCATTTATATGTCGAAGCATCCTTTCCTGAGATGTGTTTTAGGAGAGATCGCGAATAAAACAAAAATAAAATTGGATAAAAGGTTTTGATCTTCGAAATCGTTTCATATGGTAAGATTACTCTTTAATCTATTTTTATTATGAGATTCGAAATATCATTTACTAGATTATTTACGGTTAAATAGCTAAATTTCTTCATAATTCTGCTATTAGATTTTTTTAGTTCTGTAATCTTATGAACTGTTTAAATTCATTATCAATCGTATCCTTGAGCATCCAATATATGATTCTGATAGTTCATTTTAAGGGTATAGTTTAAGAATGAACGAATCCTTTTAATTATGAGATATGAATTATCAGTCTGATCCAAATGGTTTATGGATATTAGTATTTTGATGTCAGATAGATTACCCTTTAAATTTAAGCAGTAATTTTTAGATTATTGTACATGTGTTACATAAAGGATCGTTATCATCTTCATTGTTATTTACACCTTATCCACATAAATGAGACATTGCAAGTTTACATCTTATTTTAGACGAATACTAACAAGATTTGCGTCGAACTGTATTCAATCAATCATCACTAAACATTCCTAGATATGTAAAGAACCGGCTCAAAGAATATTCCTTTTGTGGAACACGAGCATGTCTTTTCTGCTCAGTTTGATAATTTTGATGTCTGAAGACCACTTAACATATTATTATAGTTACAAATAAGGCTCATCATATATCTTACCAATTTGATTATTCTGATGTTTTTGTTGAATGTTTCTATATTCTTGTTATCAGGCATTAAGCCAAGCTGAATTCTTACTCTTGTCTTCTAATTTTTGGTTTCAGGGCTTCCAAAAACTAATCATCAAGAAAACTATTATCTATTATTCTTGTTCCGTCATCCATAACTTATTATAACTGACAATTGTATCACAATTTTCCAATAAAGAAACAATTATTCTGAAAGCATGTGGAATTTTGCTTCCAAAGCATTAGCTGGGAGCATAGCACCAAAAATAAAATCCTCAAAAAGTACTCATACTAACCATGAGTGTTCAGATGATGAAGCTTGCTCTTGCACTAGTAGCAAAGATGAAGGGCTAGAATGCCCAATATGTTGGGAATACTTCAACATTGTCGAAAATGTTCCTTACGTCTTATGGTGTGGTCACACTCTATGCAAAAATTGTGTTATGGGACTACAGTGGGCAGCTGTAAATATTCCAAATCTACCCCTTCAGTTACCCTTATTCATATCGTGCCCATGGTGCCAACTCTTATCATTTCGCTTAGTATACAATGGAATACTGAAATTTCCTAGAAAGAATTATTTCCTATTATGGATGGTCGAGAGTTTGAACCGTGATCAAGAAGCTACTTCATGTGCTTGTATATCAAGTTGTGAGTATAGAAAACAAAGAAGTCTCAGAGAACATATGCACATGGATTGTTCTGATAACAGTATAGATCAGTTGAGTACTGGCGCTAGTTCTTGGGTTTCGGAGAGAATTTTTTCTGCAGTGAAGAAGTCGATAGCTTTCATTTTTCAGTTGACCTCAAAGTTCCCACTTGTTGTCATATTCCTGCTCATACTCGTCTATATTGTCCCTGCTAGTGCAGTCATTTTGGCTTTGTACGTACTTGTGACTTTACTGCTGGCCATGCCTTCTTTCTTGATGCTGTATTTTGCTTACCCTACTTTGGATTGGCTTGCTAGAGAAATTTTCGCTTGAAATTTCTGCTAAGCGTACGATTCTACAGGTGTATCTCAATCTGTAAAGGGCAATCGAAGAATAGTTAGTTGTAAGTACTGTTATTATTTGCAATTATAAAGCCCCAAAGTTCATATAGTTATCTATACAGTATATGTATATGCAACTGTTGGGAAATTATAACCTTGGTATATATTTGATATTTATAAAATGAAGATAAAAACTCTCATGTTGTCATTTACATTATTATAGTTTTGTACCCAGTACCCAGGGTTAGAAAATGGGCACTGTTGATGTTGAGGGTTGTATTTTCACGTTTTTTTCCGTTTACACATACAAAACTATATCCTTGTAGCAAGAACTGCAGCATGAACTAGGAAGTTTGCCTGTAGACCTAATTTCAGCTGCTTTTAAGTGGGCTTTTGTTTCATCCTTGCTTTTTCGGTCCTCTGCAGCTGCCATTGCTTCACTCAAAAGCTTTTAATGCTTGGTATCTTATCTTTGCATCTCTGCATTGTTTTTGCTTTTATGATTCTGGGCATTATTCATATGTATCCTCACATTTATGCTTTTTGTCTAGACGTTCTTAGATTAATTTTATACATTAGATGGATCTAAGCCTGAGCGCTCGTTGGGACGGTGGTGCCCATACCTGAAAGTTAAGATGTATGAAAAAAAACCAAAACTACAATAACATGGGAATGAGAAGTTATAATCTTTTATTTTTAAGCTAAATGTCAAATGTTCAAAGTGAAAACCTTTTTCGTAATGCCAAAGACACCTATATTGAAATTCAACTTTAATGAATGAGATACAGTTCCACGTTTCTCACGGAGGACATTTTGGTCATTTTTAATATCCCATTATCTTCATGTTCCTACGATAAAATCACACACTTTTCAGATTCTTCATTATTACAATCTATAAATTTTGCTCATGAAATTCCACTTCATTACTCAAAATTCTACGTCTTCGCCGTGATAGCAACCGTGGTGGCAGATGGATGTTTGGTGAAGCTATTGATATTCGTTTTGAGGAACATCCTCTTTGGAATAAACTTTGAATCATTTTTTTTGAAAGATATTCTGTGCAAAGTATATGATTTCCTAACAATACCAGTCAATCTATGCTTAGTTGGAGTTCTGATTAAAGAAGAAAGTTGGAGAGAATTTTGCAAGCAGAAGCTACGACTACCAAGCATCAGCAGCTGGAAAAAGTAATTTTAAGCTCCATATGTTAAAAATTCTGAATTCTAATTGCTCAAGTCTGAATTCTGATGATTGAATTCTAAATAATCAATTACTTGTTTGCTTTCATTCAACATTCAAAACAACAAACAACATTCAGTATTCGGAACAAAAAATAAGCATTAAAAAAGTTCTGAATTGTTTTGTCTGAATAGATGACTTTATTTCAAACACTAGTAAAAACCAAACAACATAGAAAGTTCTGATTTTTAAATCAAAACTTGGTTTTAGAACTTCTTATTAAAAACAAACTCAGCCCACATATTTTTAGTTATTCCATTATATGTGAAGTTTTATTTATTATTGATTTTTCTTTTATTAAGATGGAATAACGGACTTCATCGTAGTGGCATCCACTGTCTAATATTTTCTTGAAGTATTTAGTATCCTTTCGAATTTATTTTGAATATCGTAATACGAAATAGACTAGAGTAATCTCACCTTATGAAATGAGTCGAGGATCAAAACCCTTTCTTCTCTTTTACCAATATTTCAATTCATGATCTCTCTCAAAACATACATGTGATCGTAAACAGGTAAGGATACTTCAAATGAAATATCAAAGAAACCCAGAAACTCACCCACCATGCGTGAATAGGATCAGGTTATGTTACCAGAGAGGTCGTCAAATGTATTTTGTAAATCATCTTTGTCAGCCTCCCACTAGGCCATTCCAAGATGATAGAGAAGAAATACAGTAAGTACCTGGATCACACAAAAGTAAATAGAAACTTCCAACATAATTAGTAGAAAGATATAAAACGTGAGCAGCAAAATAATGCTAGAATTTTGAGAAATTGCGTCTAAAATATTGATGTAGAAACCATCATGTAATAAAAATGGGATGAAGTTATTATATTTATTTACCAATGGTCATTCATTGTTTCATTAATTTTTTATTATCAAAATGAAGCCAAAATCAGTAATCGTACCATTCTTTTTTATACGTTTATCTAAATAAACTTGAGTGAGGTTACTGAAGTGTTATAAATCAGAGTAATATTTCTATTTCTTATGAATCCGATGATGACTCTAATTCTGATGATGATTTTATATTTATGGAGTACTGTGATGAAGAGTTTGGTGATATGTTAACGATTAATTACTTTGTTGTTCACCAAAGGAGTATCATGAATAGAGTACCTTGTAGAACATCATCGCTTATGGAAAGGATGTTCTTACTTGATGTACTGAATGTAAATCCTTCTATATGTCATCAAATTTTTCGAATGCAGAAGCATGTACAGTTGAATTTTTGTGATGTTCTAAAAGGGAAATGACTTTTGAATGATGGAAGAAAAGTAAGCGTGGAGGAGGATGTGGCAATGTTTCTAATGGTAATAGGACACACAACATGATATATATTATTGCCAATCGTTTTCAGCATTTACACCGTACTATTTCAAAATGGTTTAGCATTCACACCATAGCATTCACAGAAAGTTCATGGTGCTTGTGTTTGTGTTGTGTCTGCATGCGTGCGTACGTGCATGTGTGGATAAATTTGTATATTTGTAATTGTCAGAAAAGAGAAGGCCTGGCACGAGAAAGAAGAGCTACTTAAACAAGTCAAAGAATACTTGCATATAAAATAAATCAAAAATATTTTCCCTCTTTCTGTAGTGATACAATTGATATATCTTACATGTTTTGGAGTTGAGATATGATAATTTTGAGTCAAGATATGATTAGTTTGTAGCAGGACATGAGTTAAAATTTTGATATAGTTCATATTCCAGTGATTATTGTCCATTTACGATTTTCTTTAGTTCATGGCATTTTTTGCCAATCTCATTTATTATTTCATCACACACACACATACTATAGCTAAATTTTACACAAACTTGAAATTGGCATTTTTGTTTTGGAATCTCGATTTTTATTTTCAGTTTAAAAACCATTTTTCAAAACAGTAAAACCAAATATATTTTCTAAAATATTAAAAACATTGAAAATGAAAAACTGAAAATGGACTTCAAAAGCTAAAAATTAAAAACTAAAAATGAAAACAAACACGGCCTAAGTTTAAAATCCAAATATTTTCAATTATTCCATCATATGTGAAATTACTTATTACTGATTTTACTTTTATAAACACAAAATAATAGACTTCATCGCAGTGGCATCTAATATCTAATATTTTCTTGAAGTATTTAGTATCCTTTCAAATTTATTTTGAATCCCGTAATACAAATTAGATTAGAGTAATATCACCTTATGAAATGAGTTGGAAGATCCAAGCCCTTTCTTCACTTTTACCAATATTTCAATCAGTAGTCTCTCTTAAAATGCACACGTGATCGTAAACAAGAAATGATGCTTCAAATGAAATATCAAAGAAACCCATAAAGTCACCCACCACGTGTGAATAGGATCAGGTTATGTTACCAGAGAGGTCGTCAATTGTATTTTGCAAATCATCATTGACAGCCTCCTACTAGGCCATTCCAACATGATAGAGAAGAAATACAATAAGTAACTGGATCACACAAAAGTAAACAAAAACTTCCAACATAATTAGTATAAAGATATAAAACGTGAGCAACAAAATAATGCTAGAATTTTGAGAAATTATGTCAACATTGATGTAGGAACCATCATGTAATAAAAATAAGATGAAGTTATTATATTTATTTGACCAATGGTCATTCATTGTTTCATTAATTTTTTATGATCAAAATGAAGCCAAAATTAGTAGTCATACTGTGACGACCGCCCATAACTCCCGCACTAAACAAGGGAATGGTGCGCTGAAAGGCGTACCAGACAGCCATGGACGATAGCCAGAGTAAGATTAACAGAAAACTCTATCGTATTACTCACAGCGCATGGATAAAATACAATAGAAAGTATACATAGTGAAGCTCTATAGAACAGAAGTCTCATCACATAAACTCATAATAGTTTTATACAATCATCTGAATAGTCAATACATCAAGCCTCACTACATAACACTCAAAGTATCAAACAAACAGCGAAATATCCAGTACATATAGTAAGAAAACAATATGCAAAATCCTAAAGCTCGTCTTCGTCATCAACAGCGTTGGTAGCCAAGAACAGCACCTGTCACCTGCTACCTAGTCTGCCCATCCCAACATGGATGAACAGCCCAAGGTAATAAGAGTTGAACATAAAACCTTGAGTCAGACAACAGTCTTAGTGAGCAGTAAATTAACTATCAAACATACCAAAAGAGCATAAAGGATAAAAGGAATAGGAACTCAACCATTCACTCCACCTCATTCTACAGTGATAGCCCCCAGACCCACTAAGCAGAAACATGCATAACAAAACAGACATTTAAAGTAAAGTAGTTATCACTCGAGTCAAGCTCGATGTTTTCCAAATACAAACCCCCAAGGCCTAAACTAAGATCAGATAAGCACCCAGAAAACACCGCTCTTGAGGCCGAATGATGATACAACCAAACATCCATGACTCTGGCTATCACTGTTATCACTGCCTCGATTTCACCGTTAATTGAATGACCGGCACCTTCTTTCAGCCGTCCGTCAAGGGCTAATGGCAACCCCGGTTCTAGACATAACTCCGCACGTCGTCATGACCCGTGCCTAGGACTATCGCATCTGCCCAGAGTACTAACACGTCATCATGACCCGTGTCTGGAACGTCATCGTGACCCGTTCCAACGTACTCTTGCTTTGAGCATGCTAAAACCTTCAATAACGATAAGATCCAAGCCTCCTAGTCATCCTCCTCGACGACTATTCTCACACTAGCTCAAGCGCCTCTCGAGCCCACCATTATCAACCAACCCGGACCGCATCACCGAGTTATCAACATGCTTGGGATGATCCCGTCTGGATTAAACCAAGGCTTTCACACATCATGCTTTGCTTCAACGCATCATAGCAAAGTCCAATCTCACATCATGGTTTGCCTCATCGCATCATGGCAAAGTCCATCATCATCGAATCTATCCATATGAGCTTCCACATCCGCTTCATATGCCACAAGCAGCTTTCACCATTCAAGAGCCTTTCCACTTAGCTTTTGAATCATCTTCGACCAACTTGTCCCAAATCAAGTTATCGATCAACTAATCAATCAAACCAAACATCAATCCGAGTAATCAATCATTCAAACAAGATCTAATAAGCAATTACAACAATAATGACAATTTCGTAAATAAAGAGTTCAAATCTAACATGCATTCTAACAAGCATGAATTATGAACAATATCTCTACAACTTGATAAATGAACTTGCATAAGTGATCATGTAGTAAAATAGGTGTCAAAACTTCATGGGTGATAGATCTACATGCAAACTTAAGGAAAATGCAAGAAATCACTATCTTTAACACATAAACAAGCCACCCATCCAATATACTCCCTTGGGTCCGTGTGAGAGATAACTACCACTCACCGAATCACCTAAACACCTCAAAAACAACCAACTCTAGATCTGGACAGCAAGGAATCAAGCTTGATCCGGCAAAATCTCGCTTCAATCGATGAAATCTCTCTTTGTTGGATGAAGATCTTCAACTTTGGCTCTTGGATCTTCGATTTGATCTTCAATTTAGATGGAAGGAATCACTAGATTAGAGTGGAGAAAAGAAGTGAAGAAGTGTTGTAGTCGATCTCTCAAAATGGCAGCACTTCGTCGCTTCAAAATCCGGTGCCAAAAAGTGAGCCAAACCCCTCTATTTATAGGCTGAAAAACCCATGAGTCGCGCCCCCATAAGTCGTCGCCGACCTAACCATGAGTCGTCCATGACTTAACAGATATGCATGACTCACGACTCAAGCCCCTGCCGACTCAACGACTCAACTACCTACGACTTAGCGACTCAACGTATGGACGACTCAACGACTTAACACCTTACGACTCAAAAAGCCTCCGACCTAACGACTTAACGCTAAATCGCTCACGCGACTCAACCCAGACACGGCCCAACATAGGCATGACTCAACACAGGCAGTGCCTCGACCTAACGACCTAAGTCCTTAACACACATGCGCGACTTACGACTTAGCAACCCCACACGACTCAACGACCTAACACGCGCGCGAGTTACGACCTACGACTCATCGGAGAGGCCTACCCAACTACCCAAGCCTTAATCACATGACCGACCTAACGACTCATCTATACTGCCGACCTAACACCATCACAGCATCCCAACGACCTACGACTCATACCATAACCCGTCCACGACTTGACTACACACCCTATCACCATAAGTCGTGTACGACTTAAGTCTTAGGTCCTATAAATCGTTAGCTCCTATAGGTCGGTCTAGTCTTAAACCGGTCAGTACTTAAGCCGTTAGACCTCCTTATGTCGCTTACGACTTAAGCCCTAGCACTAAGTCGCTCACCACTAACCCGCTCACTTCACCAACCTGCTAGCTCGTCCCAGTTCTTAAGTCGTAACTCGTACACGACCCAACTCCGAACAACTTAAGCTCACTTCAACCTAAGCCTCTACACGAGTTAACTTCCATACGACTTAAGCTCTAAGTCGTTAACCCTATAAGTCACTACCTACCTTAACTCGGCAACACCTTAAGTCATCTATGCTCCTACACGACTCAAGCTCCAAATGACTTAAACTCTGAACGACTTATCAACAATACGACTTAAAGCATATAGTTTAACAATGTTTCGATCCGTAAAAATACGGGTCGTTACATTCTCTCCCCCTTAGGAATTTCGCCCCCGAAATTCCAAACAAACAAGAGCAACCAAAGCTATTCCGCATGCCTACCATCCATAGCAATCAACAAACCATGCATCCAATTACTAGCCTAGCATGCAGAATTCTAAGACTTAGAACAAGCTACAAATTCGTGAGATGTCACGACACCTTAGGGCCATACCTCGAAGAGTCCAGGATGAGCTGCCTTCATCCTCTCTTCCTTCTCCCACGTACAGTCGTCAACATCATCACTCCATTGTACCTTGAGCAACGTAATCGTCTTCCTCCAAAGCTGTTTCGTGTCGGTTTCAACAACGAAGCGGCTTACGAGGTCTCGTAACAACTGGATCAACCTCTAAATCTTCACAGCTATCAGCATAAACCACCGTATTCGAGTCGTGCACATACTTCCGTAGATAAGATACATGAAAAACATTGTGCACACCCGCCATCTTTTCCGGTAACTCCAATCTATAAGCGAGTTTTCCAATTCGCTCGATAATCGGGAATGGTCCAACAAATCTCGGAGTCAATTTCCCTTTCTTCCCGAATCTAATAACATTCTTTAGAGGAGAAATCTTCACAAAAACCATATCGCCTATGTCGAATTCCAAATCCTTACGACGATTATCGGCATAACTTTTCTGACGGTCTTGGGCTGCCTTCATTCGTCGCCGAATGATCTCTATACAATCCGTAGTTTGTCGAATCATCTCTGGCCCAAGTATCACCTTTTCTCCAGTTTCTAACCAACATGTCAGAGAGTTACACGGCCTTCCATACAATGCTTCATACGGTGCCATACCAATGCTTGACTGGTAACTATTATTATACGCAAATTCCACCAAATGAAGGTGATCTTCCCATGATCCTTCGAAATCCAAAACACATGCCCTCAGGAGATCTTCCAAAACTCGGTTGACTCTCTCGGTCTGACCATCTGTTTGGGGGTGATAAGCTGTACTCAAACACAACTCGGTTCCCAAAACTTCCTGGAAGCTCTTCCAAAATCCACTAGTGAACAATGGGTCTCGATCGCTCACTATACTCTTCGGAATACCATGGAATCGAACTATCCACTTAACATACAACTCAGCCAACTTCGATGCAGTCCTAGTTGATCGCACAGGAATAAACCTTGCACTCTTAGTCAAACGTTCTACGATGACCCAAATCCCTTCATTTCCTGCCCTGGTTCTAGGTAGACCATCGATAAAATCCATCGATATCTGCTCCCACTTCCATGTAGGAACCTCTAATGGCTGAAGCATTCCACTGGGCTTCTTCTGCTCAGCCTTCACCAACTGGCAGTTCATACACTTGGAAATAAAATTTCCAACATCCTTCTTCATACCTTCCCAGTAATAGGTTCTCTTCATATCTCGATACATCTTATTTCCACCTGGATGAATCGTCAACTTCGAGTGATGACTTTCCCTAAGAACTTCATCTCTCAATCCATCTATATCGGGAACGACTAGTTGTCCTTGCTTCCGAAGCCAACCCTCTCGATCGACTTCGAATCCTTTATCCTTTTCTGGGTCCAATCCAGATTCCAAATTACAGATAATCTTGACAAGCTTATCGTCTCGCTTTTGTCTCTCGCCAATCCTTTCTACTAGAGAAGGTCTTATCGATAAGTTTGCCAACATCTCAGGTTCCAATTCACATCTAGGCCTGAAGTCAAATCCAGCCAAATACTCGAGACTCTTCCATTCCGAAAACATGGCTCCCAATCCTGCATGTCTTCGACTTAACGCATCTGCCACTGCGTTACCTTTTCCCGGAGTATAGGCTATGTCAAAATCATATGATGCCAAAAACTCTAGCCACCTTTGCTGCCGAAGATTCAAATCCTTTTGGGAGAACAGATACTTCAACGACTTATGATCCGTAAACAACTCGAATCGAACTCCCAATAGATAATGTCTCCACATCTTCAGAGCAAAAACAATCGCCGCTAACTCCAAATCATGAGTCGGGTAATTCCTTTCATGCGGCTTCAGTTGTCGACTTGCATATGCAACAACTTTATCCTTCTGCATCAGTACTGCTCCAAATCCAGTACCACATGCATCGGTGTAAACCACCATCTCATCATTCCCACTCGGAATAGTCAAAACAGGAGCATTTGTCAGTCGCTCTTTCAGGATTACGAAAGCTTGCTCACACTTTTCATTCTATATGAATACCTGATTCTTTTTCGTTAATCCTGTTAACGGTGCAGCTATCTTGGAAAAGTCTTTGATAAACCGACGATAATATCCTGCTAATCCAAGAAAACTTCTCACATCAGATGCATTCTTAGGTCTAATCCAATCCTGGATCGCTGCCACCTTAGCGGGATCAACCGCTATTCCATTTCCAGAGATAACATGGCCTACGAACCTCACTTCACTCTTCCAGAAGTGACACTTCGAAAACTTAGCCTTCAGCTGATGTTTCCGCAAGATTTCCAAAACAATACGCAAGTGTGTCTTGTGCTCTTCCTCAGTTCTGGAATAAATCAGAATATCATCCACGAACACAAGTACAAACTTGTTCAACTGATCTCTGAACACTCTATTCATAAGATCCACAAAATATGCTGGTGCGTTAGTCAATCCAAACGGCATTACCAGCCACTCATAAAAACCGGATGGTGTCCTAAAAGCAGTCTTTGGCACACTATCCTTAGCCACTCTCAACTGGTGAAATCCCGTTGCCAAATCCATCTGAGAAAACACCCTAGCCTCGTGAAGCTGATCAAACAAGTCATCTATTCTCGGCAATGGATACTTGTTCTTCCTAGTCACTTTATTCAGCTCACGATAATCCACACACAACCTCAACGATCCATCTGCTTTGGTTGCGAACACAACTGGTGCACCCCATTCGGACACACTACGCCGAATGAATCCTTTCCGAAAAAGGTCATCAACCTGCACCTTCAGCTCTTGTTGTTCTCTAGGCGTCATCCGTCTAAAAGGCATCACAACAGGTCTGGCTCCCTCAACTAGATCGATACAAAACTTGATCTCCCTATGCGGCGGTAACCCTTTGACCTCGTCAAAGACGTCCTCAAATCCATTCACAACCGGCATCGATGACAGTCCATCCCGTGGAACAACCAGCGAATACATGAAGCCCATGAAGACGCCTTCTTCATGCTTACATCGTATCACAACCTTTCGCCCTTCCACATTCCCGACTGTCACCTCCAGTTTCTCACAATCAACCTTTGCTGCATACTTCCTAAGCCAGTCCATACCCAAAATAATTTCGAACCCCGCAAAGTTCAGAACAAAAAAATCACAAACAAAAGAGCAATCATGACTCGATACAACTAGACCACGGCATACCATACACAAACAAGACGAACCCCCAACTGGATTAGTCACAACCAATGGTCTATCAACAATTTCCGGTTCCAAACCCAACCGGCCTACCAAATCATCACAAACAAACGAATGCGACGCCCCAGTATCAAACAACACTCTAACTGGAACACCACAAATGAAAAGAGTACATTGAACCACCACACTCTTCCCTTTCTCATCAACAGTAGGAGCTTTCGAAGACGATGGAACAGCTCCTAAAGCATAAGCTTGCACAATCTGCTTATCTTTCCTCGGTTCAGGACAGTCCTTCTTGATATGTCCCAGCTTATCACAGTTGTGGCACTTCAACTGCACCTTTGGATTCTTGCAATCCCTAGAGAAATGGTCCTTCTGCCGACAATTGTAGCAGGTCACTTCACCCTTTGGCTTCTTCTGGCCATTCTTACCCTTCTGTTGCTGCTGCTTCCTCTTCTTGTTTCCACCCTGTTGTGGTTTGGACTCTTCCTTGGTCACAGCAACAACAGACCCTTCCTTAGGAAACAAACTCTCGTGCCTGAGAGCTTTCTCCACAAGCTTCTCAAATGGATCGTCCAGATGATCCACCAACTGTCTCCCAAGATAACTGTCCAAGCCTGTCACAAACTTCTCATTCTTCTGATAGGGAGATTCAATATACGACCGAGCATACTTGTACAAAGCTTCAAACTCAGAAACATACTCAAGAACTGGTCTCCCACCTTGCTTGAGCTCCACAAACTTCTTAAACAAAATAGATTTCTGAGCCGTAGAAATGAACTTAGCCTCAAATCTAACTTGGAATTGCTCCCAAGTGATCTCTTCTTCTGGAGTATCTATGGTGATAGAATTCCACCAATCCGAAGCCCTCCCTTGAAGCTGTCTTGATGCAAGCTTCCTCTTAGTTGCATCCTCAATTCCTAAATCACCAAAGATCCTTCTACAAGCATCAATCCATCTCTGCACTTCAATGGTTGATTCTGTCCCTAAGAAAACCTTCCTTCCAAGAGCAGTATAGTCCTTACACAACTTAGCAAAATCCACTGGTCTTGGAGCTTGAACTTGAACTCCAACATCTACTGATGATCCTGAAGTTGGTATCCTTCTCATGATCGAAGTCATCATAGCTTCGAACATTGCAGCATAGTCAGTAGCTCCCCCAGCAGCATGGCTTTCCCTAGCAGCTTGTCTCTCACTTCGACTCATCCTTAATATCTACAAAAAGGAATGATTTAGAACACCTTGAGAAACAACTACATAAGGAGTTCAAATCCTTCTAAACTACTATATTATATATATAGTAATCATCCATCAAAATTACAATTACGTCTCTCATACGTAATTACGTCAGCGAGTATTGGCTAAAATTGATTAACCAAAGCTCTGATACCAAATGTGACGACCGCCCATGACTCCCGCACTAAACAAGGGAATGGTGCGCTGAAAGGCGTGCCAGGTAGTCATGGACGATAGCCAGGGTAAGATTAACAGAAAACTCTATCGTATTACTCACAGCGCATGGATAAAATACAATAGTAAGTATACATAGTGAAGCTCTATAGAACAGAAGTCTCATCACATAAACTCATAATAGTTTTATACAATCATCTGAATAGCCAATACATCAAGCCTCACTACATAACACTCAGAGTATCAAACAAACAGCGGAATATCCAGTACATATAGTAAGAAAACAATATGCAAAAGCCTCCAACTCGTCTTCGTCATCAACAGCGTTGGTAGCCAAGAACAGCACCTGTCACCTGCTACCTAGTCTGCCCATCCCAACATGGATGAACAGCCCAAGGTAATAAGAGTTGAACATAAAACCTTGAGTCAGACAACAGTCTTAGTGAGCAGTAAATTAACTATCAAACATACCAAAAGAGCATAAAGGATAAAAGGAATAGGAACTCAACCATCCCACTCCACCTCATTCTACAGTGATAGCCCCCAGACCCACTAAGCAGAAACATGCATAACAAAACAGACATTTAAAGTAAAGTAGTTATCACTCGAGTCAAGGTCGATGTTTTCCAAATACAAACCCCCAAGGCCTAAACCAAGATCAGATAAGCACCCAGAAAACACCGCTCTTGAGGCCGAATGATGATACAACCAAACATCCATGACTCTGGCTATCACTGTTATCACTGCCTCGATTTCACCGTTAATTGAATGACCGGCACCTTCTTTCAGCCGTCCGTCAAGGGCTAATGGCAACCCCGGTTCTAGACATAACTCCGCACGTCGTCATGACCCGTGCCTAGGACTATCGCATCTGCCCAGAGTACTAACACGTCATCATGACCCGTGTCTGGAACGTCATCGTGACCCGTTCCAACGTACTCTTGCTTTGAGCATGCTAGAACCTTCAATAACGATAAGATCCAAGCCTCCTAGTCATCCTCCTCGACGACTATTCTCACACTAGCTCAAGCGCTTCTCGAGCCCACCATTATCAACCAACCCGGACCGCATCACCGAGTTATCCACATGCTTGGGATGATCCCGTCTGGATTAAACCAAGGCTTTCACACATCATTCTTTGCTTCAACGCATCATAGCAAAGTCCAATCTCACATCATGGTTTGCCTCATCGCATCATGGCAAAGTCCATCATCATCGAATCTATCCATATGAGCTTCCACATTCGCTTCATATGCCACAAGCAGCTTTCACCATTCAAGAGCCTTTCCACTTAGCTTTTGAATCATCTTCGACCAACTTGTCCCAAATCAAGTTATCGATCAACTAATCAATCAAACCAAACATCAATCCGAGTAATCAATCATTCAAACAAGATCTAATAAGCAATTACAACAATAATGGCAATTTCGTAAATAAAGAGTTCAAATCTAACATGCATTCTAACAAGCATGAATTATGAACAATATCTCTACAACTTGATAAATGAACTTGCATAAGTGATCATGTAGTAAAATAGGTGTCAAAACTTCATAGGTGATAGATCTACATGCAAACTTAAGGAAAATGCAAGAAATCACTATCTTTAACACATAAACAAGCCACCCATCCAATATACTCCCTTGGGTCCGTGTGAGAGATAACAACCACTCACCGAATCACCTAAACACCTCAAAAACAACCAACTCCTGATCTGGACAGCAAGGAATCAAGCTTGATCCGGCAAAATCTCGCTTCAATCGATGAAATCTCTCTTTGTTGGATGAAGATCTTCAACTTTGGCTCTTGGATCTTCGATTTGATCTTCAATTTAGATGGAAGGAATCACTAGATTAGAGTGGAGAAAAGAAGTGAAGAAGTGTTGTAGTCGAGCTATCAAAATGGCAGCACTTCGTCGCTTCAAAATCCGGTGCCAAAAAGTGAGCCAAACCCCTCTATTTATAGGCTGAAAAACCCATGAGTCGCGCCCCCATAAGTCGCCGCCGACCTAACCATGAGTCGTCCACGACTCAACAGATATGCACGACTCACGACTCAAGCCCCTGCCGACTCAACGACTCAACTACCTACGACTTAGCGACTCAACGTATGGACGACTCAACGACTTAGCACCTTACGACTCAAAAAGCCTCCGACCTAACGACTTAACGCTAAGTCGTTCACGTGACTCAACCCAGACACGGCCCAACATAGGCACGACTCAACACAGGAAGTGCCTCGACCTAACGACCTAAGTCCTTAACACACATGCGCGACTTACGACTTAGCAACCCCACACGACTCAACGACCTAACACGCGCGCGAGTTACGACCTACGACTCATCGGAGAGGCCGACCCAACTACCCAAGCCTTAATCACATGACCGATCTAACGACTCATCTATACTGCCGACCTAACACCATCACAGCATCCCAACGACCTACGACTCATACCATAACCCGTCCACGACTTAACTACACACCCTATCACCATAAGTCGTGTACGACTTAAGTCTTAGGTCCTATAAATCGTTAGCTCCTATAGGTCGGTCTAGTCTTAAACCGGTCAGTACTTAAGCCGTTAGACCTCCTTATGTCGCTCACGACTTAAGCCCTAGCACTAAGTCGCTCACCACTAACCCGCTCACTCCACCAACCTGCTAGCTCGTCCCAGTTCTTAAGTCGTAACTCGTACACGACCCAACTCCGAACAACTTAAGCTCACTTCAACCTAAGCCTCTACACGAGTTAACTTCCATACGACTTAAGCTCTAAGTCGTTAACCCTATAAGTCGCTACCTACCTTAACTCGGCAACACCTTAAGTCATCTATGCTCCTACACGACTCAAGCTCCAAATGACTTAAACTCTGAACGACTTATCAACAATACGAATTAAAGCATATAGTTTAACAATGTTTCGATCCGTAAAAATACGGGTCGTTACACATACCATTCTTTTTTATACATTTATCTAAATAAGCTTGAGTGAGATTACTGAAGTGTTATAAATCGGAGCAATATTTCTATTGATAATAGTTAATAATACTATATCTTATGAATCCAATGATGACTCTAGTTCAGATGATGATTTTATATTTATGGAGTACCGTGATGAAGAGTTTGGTGATATGTTAACGATTAATTACTTTGTTGTCAACCAAAGGAGTATCATGAATAGAGTACCTTGTAGAACATCATCGCTTGCGGGAAGGATGTTCTTACTTGGTGTAATGAATGGAAATCCTTCTATATATCATCAATTTTTTCGAATGCAGAAGCATGTACTCTTGAATTTTTGTGACGTTCTAAAAGGGAAAGGACTTTTGAATGTTGGAAGAAAAGTAAGCGTGGAGGAGGATGTGGCAATGTTTTTAATGATAACAGGACACACAACAAGATATAGTATTATTGCCGATCGTTTTTAGCATTCATCCCGTACTATTTCAAAATGGTTCAGCATTCACACCATAGCATTCACAAAAAGTTCATGATGCTTGTGTGTGTATATTGATAAATTTGTATATTTGTAATTGTCAGAAAAGAGAAGGCCTAGCCGAGAAAGAAGAGCCACTTAAACAAGTCAAAGAATACTTGCCTATAAAATAAGTCATAACATTTTCCCCTCTTTCTGTAGTGATAAAATTGATATATCTTACATGTTTTGTAACGATTTTGAGTTAAGATGTAATTAATTTGTAGCAGAACATGAGTTAACATTTTGATATAGTTCACGTACCAGCAGTAATTATCATTATGTTATCTTTGTCAATTTATGATTTTCCTTGGTTCATGGCATTTTTTGCTAGTCTGATTCATTATTTCATCTCACATATATATTTTACAGCTAAATTTTACACAAACTTAAAATTGGCATTTTTGTTTAGGAACTCGGTATTTATTTTCAGTTTAAAAACCATTTTTCAAAACAGTAGAACCATATTTTTTTTATAAAATGCTGAAAACATTGGAAATGAAAAACTGAAAATGGACTTCAAAAACTAAATACTAAAAACTAAAAATGAAAACAAACAGGGCCTAAATTTTAAATCCAAATATTTTCAAATTTTCCATCATATGTGAAGTTCTATTTATTATTGATTTTACTTTTATAAAGACAAAATAGTAGACTTCATCATAGTGGCATCTAATGTCTAATATTTTCGTGAAGTATTTAGTATCCTTTCAAAATTATTTTGAATCCTGTAATACAAATTAGATTAGAGTAATCTCACCTTATGAAATGAGTTGGAAGATCAAAGCCCTTTCTTCACTTTTACCAATATTTCAACTCTTGGTCTCTCTTGAAAGGCACATGTGATCGTACAAAGAAAAGGATACTTCAAATGAAATATCAAAGAAATCTAGAAAGTCATCCACCGCACGTGAATAGGATCAGGTTATGTTACTAGAGAGGTCTTCAAATGTATTTTGTAAATCATCTTTGACAACCTGCCACTAGGCCATTCCAACATGATAGAGAAGAAATACAATGTGTAGCAGGATCACACAAAAGTAAATAGAAACTTCCAACATAATTAGTATAAAGATATAAAACGTGAGCAACAAAATAATGCTAGAATTTTGAGAAATTATGTCCAAAACATTGATGTAGGAACCATCATGTAATAAAAATAGGATGAAGTTATTATATTTATTTAACCAATGGTCATTCATTGTTTCATTAATTTTTTATTATCAAAATGAAGCCAAAATCAGTAAGCATACCATTCTTGTTTATACATTTATCTAAATAAACTTGGGTGAGATTAATGAAGTGTTATAAATCGGAGCAATATTTCTATTGATAATAGTTAATAATACTATATCTTATGAATCCGATGATGACTCTAGTTCTGATGATGATTTTATATTTATGGAGTACCGTGATGAAGAGTTTGGTGATATGTTAACGATTAATTACTTTGTTGCCAACCAAGGGAGTATCATGAATAGAGTACCTTGTAGAACATCATCGCTTACGGGAAGGATGTTCTTGGTGTACTGAATGGAAATCCTTTTGTATGTCATCAAAATTTTCGAATGCAGAAGCATGTACTCTTGAATTTTTATGATGTTCTAAAAGGGAAAGGACTTTTGAATGATGGAAGAAAAGTAAGCATGCAGGAGGATGTGGCAATGTTTTTAATGATAATAGGATACACAACAAGATATAGTATTATTGCCGATCGTTTTTAGCATTCACTCTGTACTATTTCAAAATGGTTCAGCATTCACACCATAGAATTCACAGAAAGTTCATTTTGCTTGTATGTGTGTGTATATATTGATAAATTAGTATATTTGTAATTGTTAGAAAAGAGAAGGCCTAGCACGAGAAAGAAGAGCCACTTAAACAAGTCAAAGAATACTTGCCTATAAAATAAATCATAACATTTTCCCTCTTTCTGTAGTGATACAATTGATATATCTTAAATGTTTTGTAATTATTTTGAGTTAAGATGTGATTAATTTGTAGCAGGACATGAGTTAACATTTTGACATAGTTCACATACCAGCAGTTTTTACCATTTTGTGATCTTTGTCAATTTATGATTTTCCTTGGTTCATGGCATTTTTTCCTAGTATCATTCATTATTTCATCTCACATATATATTTTACAGCTAAATTTTACACAAACTTAAAATTGGCATTTTTGTTTAGGAACTCGGTTTTTATTTTCAGTTCAAAAACCATTTTTCAAAAGAGTAGAACCATATTTTTTTTATAAAATGCTGAAAACATTGAAAATGAAAAACTGAAAATGGACTTCAAAAACTAAATACTAAAAACTAAAAATGAAAACAAACAGGGCCTAAATTTTAAATCAAAATATTTTCAAATTTTCCATATGCGAAGTTCTATTTATTATTGATTTTACTTTTATAAAGACAAAATAATAGACTTCATCATAGTGGCATCTAATGTCTAATATTTTCGTGAAGTATTTAATATCCTTTCAAAATTATTTTGAATCCTGTAATACAAATTAGATTAGAGTAATCTCACCTTATGAAATGAGTTGGAAGATCAAAGCCCTTTCTTCACTTTTACCAATATTTCAACTCTTGGTCTCTCTTGAAAGGCACATGTGATCGTAAAATGAAAAGGATACTTCAAATGAAATATCAAAGAAATCTAGAAAGTCATCCACCGCACGTGAATAGGATCAGGTTCTGTTACTAGAGAGGTCTTCAAATGTATTTTGTAAATCATCTTTGACAACCTGCCACTAGGCCATTCCAACATGATAGAGAAGAAATACAATAAGTAGCAGGATCACACAAAAGTAAATAGAAACTTCCAACATAATTAGTATAAAGATATAAAACGTGAGCAACAAAATAATGCTAGAATTTTGAGAAATTATGTCCAAAACATTGATGTAGGAACCATCATGTAATAAAAATAGGATGAAGTTATTATATTTATTTGACCAATGGTCATTCATTGTTTCATTAATTTTTTATTATCAAAATGAAGCCAAAATCAGTAAGCATACCATTCTTGTTTATACATTTATCTAAATAAACTTGGGTGAGATTACTGAAGTGTTATAAATCGAAGTAATATTTCTATTGATGAATAGTTAATAATACTATATCTTATGAATCCGATGATGACTCTAGTTCTGATGATGATTTTATATTTATGGAGTACCGTGATGAAGAATTTGGTGATATGTTAACGATTAATTACTTTGTTGCCAACCAAGGGAGTATCATGAATAGAGTACCTTGTAGAACATCATCGCTTACGGGAAGGATGTTCTTGGTGTACTGAATGGAAATCCTTTTGTATGTCATCAAAAATTTTGAATGCAGAAGCATGTACTCTTGAATTTTTGTGATGTTCTAAAAGGGAAAGGACTTTTGAATGATGGAAGAAAAGTAAGCGTGTAGGAGGATGTGGCAATGTTTTTAATGATAATAGGATACACAACAAGATATAGTATTATTGCCGATCGTTTTTAGCATTCACTCTGTACTATTTCAAAATGGTTCAGCATTCACACCATAGAATTCACAGAAAGTTCATTTTGCTTGTATGTGTGTGTATATATTGATAAATTAGTATATTTGTAATTGTTAGAAAAGAGAAGGCCTAGCACGAGAAAGAAGAGCCACTTAAACAAGTCAAAGAATACTTGCCTATAAAATAAATCATAACATTTTCCCTCTTTCTGTAGTGATACAACTGATATATCTTAAATTTTTTGTAATGATTTTGAGTTAAGATGTGATTAATTTGTAGCAGGACGTGAGTTAACATTTTGACATAGTTCACATACTAGCAGTATTTACCATTTTGTGATCTTTGTCAATTTATGATTATCCTTGGTTCTTGGCCTTTTTTCCTAGTCTCATTCATTATTTCATCTCACATATATATTTTACAGCTAAATTTTACATAAACTTAAAATTAGCAATTTTGTTTTGGAATCTTTTTTATTTATTTTTAGTTTAAGAACCATTTTTCAAAATAGTAGAACCATATATATTTCTAAAATGTTAAAAACGTTGAAAATGAAAAACTGAAAATGGACTTCGAAAACAAAAAATTAAAAGCTAAAAATGAAAACAAACAGGGATTAAATTTTAAATCCAAATATTTTCAATTATTCCATCATATGTGAAGTTCTACTTATTACTGATTTTACTTTTATAAAGACAAAATAATAGACTTCATCATAGTGGCATCTATGTCTAATACTTTCCTGAAGTATTTAGTATCCTTTCAATTTATTTCGAATCCCGTAGTACAAATTAGATTAGAGTAATCTCACCTTATGAAATGAGTTGGAAGATCAAATCCCTTTCTTCACTTTTACCAATATTTCAACTCGTGGTCTCTCTTAAAACGCACATATGATCATAAACAGGAAAGGATACTTCAAATGAAATATCAAAGAAACCCAAAAAGTCACCCACCTCGCGTGAATAGGATCAGGTTATGTTACCAGAGAGGTCATCAAATGTATTTTGTAAATCATCTGTGTCTGCCTCCCACTAGGCCATTCCAACATGATAGAGAAGAAATACAATAAGTAACTGGATCACACAAAATTAAACAGAAACTTCCAACATAATTAGTATAAAGATATAAAACGTGAGCAGCAAAATATTGCTAGAATTTTGAGAAATTGCATCCAAAACATTGATGTAGGAACCATAATGTAAAAAAAGTAGGATGATGTTATTATATTTATTTGGCCAATGGTTATTCATTGTTTCATTAATTTTTTTATTATCAAAATGAAACCAAAATCAGTAATCATACCATTCTTTTTTATACATTTATCTAAATAAACTTGAGTGAGATCACTGAACTGTTATAAATTAGAATAATATTTCTATTGATAAATAGTTAATAATACTATATGTTATGAATCCGATGATGACTCTAGTTTCGATGATGATTTTATATTTATGGAATACTGTGATGAAGAGTTTGGTGATATGTGAACGATTAATTACTTTGTTGCCAACCAAAGGAGTATCATGAATAGAGTACCTTGTAGAACATCATCGCTTACGGGAACGATGTTCTTACTCGATGTACTGAATGGAAATCCTTCTATATGTCATCAAATTTTTCGAATGCAGAAGCATGTACTCTTATATTTTTGTGATATTCTAAAAGGGAAAGGACTTTTGAATGATGGAAGAAAAGTAAGCATGGAGGAGGATGTGACAATGTTTCTAATGATAATAGAACACACAATAAGATATATTATTATTACCAATCATTTTCAACATTCACACCATACTATTTCAATATGGTTCAGCATTCACACCATAGCATTCATAGAAATTTCATGGTGCTTGTGTGTGTCTTTAAATATTGATAAATTTGTATATTTGTAATTGTCAGAAAAGAGAAAGCCTAACATGAGAAAGAAGAGCCACTTAAACAAGTCAAAGAATACTTTCCTATAAAATAAATCATAACATTTTCCCTCTTTCTGTTGTGATACAATTGATATATCTTAATGTTTTGTAATGATTTTGAGGTGAGATATGATATGATTTTGAGTTAAGATATGATTAATTTGTAGCAGGACATGAGTTAACATTTTGATATAGTTCACATACCAGTAGTAATTATCATTTTGTGATCTTTGTCAATTTATGATTTTCCCTCGTTCATGGTATTTTTTGCAGTCTTATTCATTATTTCATCTCACATCTATATTTTACAGCTAAATTTTACACTAACTTGAATTGGCATTTTTGTTTTGGAATCTCGTTTTGTATTTTCAGTTTAAAAACCATTTTTCAAAACAGTAGAACCAAATATATTTTCTAAAATGTTAAAAACATTGAAAATGAAAAAATGAAAATGAACTTCAAAAACTAAAAGCTAAAAATGTAAACAAACAGGGCCTAAATTTTAAATTCAAATATTTTCAATTATTCCATCATATGTGAAGTTCTACTTATTGGTGATTTTACTTTTATAACAACAAAATATTAGACTTCATCGTAGTGGCATCTAATGTCTAATATTTTCTTGAAGTATTTAGTATCCTTTCAAATTTATGTTGAATCCCATAATACAAAATAGATTAGAGTAATCTCACCTTATGAAATGAGTTGGAAGATCAAAGCCCTTTCTTCATTTTTACCAATATTTCAATTCACGGTCTCTCTTAAAACGCACATGTGATCGTAAACAAGAAAGCATACTTCAAATGAAATATCAAAGGAACCTAGAAAGTCACCCACCACGCGTGAATAGGATCAGGTTATATTACCAGAGAGGTCGTCAAATGTATTTTGTAAATCATCTTTGTCAGCCTCCTACTAGGCCATTCCAACATGAAAGTGAAGAATTACAGTAAGTAACTGGATCACACAAAAGTAAGCAGAAACTTCCAACATAATTAATATAAAGATATAAAATGTGAGCATCAAAATAATGCTGGAATTTTGAGAAATTGCGTCCAAAACATTGATGTAGGAACCATCATGTAATAAAAATAGGATGAAGTTATTATATTTATTTGACCAATGGTCATTCATTGTTTCATTAATTTTTTATTATCAAAATGAAGCCAAAATCAGTAATCATACCATTCTTTTTTATACATTTATCTAAATAAACTTGATTGAGATTACTGAAGTGTTATAAATCATAAAAAAAGACTTTGATAACCTGGATATTTATGGAGATAGGATTACACAAAGGTGATTACTATGGATTTTGCAGTGGAGCTGTTATAGGAATACTCATCAATTGTAAAATATCAGGATTGAGGGAAATTTAATCATCAATGCTATTTTTACTTTTTAGTCTTGGCTGCTCAAACCCAAAATCATTCCTTATGTCCTTTGTGCTGTTAATAGTTCCATTATTGCCTCTGCTTTCCCTTTCAAAACTTTAGCTGCCTTTAACAACCCATGATGCATAGATCTTCCATCAAACATTTCCATTTCCAACATGTTATCAAGAAGCACCTATCACATTAGCAGGTATAGCCAATGTTGATCACATGTATATTTTTGATCAATCTAATATTCTGCAAAAACCAAATAGTCCAAATACCATTTCATATAGTGATACATAGCAAAATAATATTGAAATTTTTGAAAAATTATTAGATTTTGAAACACATCAAAATAATCTAAAAACAACACTATAATATTAGCATTTCAAATACATGATGCATGCACGCCAGTGCGCACACTCACACACAGGATTCCCCTCTTGTTTATCCCCTCTCATCCTCCTCTGTCTTTTCGCTTAAAATAAATTCGAATTGAAGTGATACTTTTGTAGATATGTTATATTTCTTAAAGATCATCTAATGTTCCTTTGATATCTTAACTGAAGAATCCTTTCCGGTTCATGACTGCATATATGTGTGTGTGTGTGTGTGTGTGTGTGTGTGTGTGTGTCTAGGTTCGAGAACTCGGATTTCGTCTCGCTTTCGGTCTTTTTAAATTTTGTTGGTTTCGGTCAGTTTTGGAAATTTCGCTTGTTTCTGTTTCGGTCCTAATATCGAAGATTTGCATTTGTAATAAAAAAAAGTAACTGTAAATGATGTAAATTCATATAAAAATAGAGTATACAACAAAATAATAATGATACACACAACACTACTACATCCAGAAACTATTTTTCGGAGCTACATATGGATTGTTTTCATAATTTTCTTCATTGTATTGTGTTGCATAATACGATGGATAACGATATTGCATTTGTCTTGAACCCATAAATGTCGCCATCATATTATCAAAAGACGATGGTTCATCATTTTGTGTTGCATACATAGCTTGACTATTTTCATCACTCGAGATATCACTATTGTTTCATTTGTCTCATAGTATGAGTTACCACCTGTATCATTTGGTGGATCATTTAAAGTATATGGATTATGCTCATAATTATGTTGATGTTCGTAATCTACATTTTTCGTTTTTATTCTATTGTGTAATTTTGTATGGATCATTGAAAGTGTAGTCTAGTATCTTTCGTAGTTTGAAGAGGAAACTGTTTGACTTTAAATGTGCATTGCTAAACGTGTTAAATTTGGAGCATCCTCTCTTCCAATTATTGACCACCATTGAGCAGTAAAACATGTCTTTACGGCTACGTATGCTTTTGCAAAACCAAATGCAATAATTTTCATTCTATATCTTTCTATCTGTGATGTTAAGTTAAATATTTAATATGTCTTAAATGTTAAATGTTTGATGTAACTATTATATATGTTAGCTTACCTCTTTTCTAATTTCAATCTATGTTACAATGTCTGGCACCATTCTTTCAACGATCTTGTTAAATCCGTTTAATACTTCTCCATAGTTTGTTGCATCCACATATTGAATGATGAGATTAAGAAAATAACCTATATGGGAAAGATTTAAAATATTATTGAAATGTTATATATATTATTATTTGTATGACGATAAGATAAAACATATTACCTACGGCGTGAAGAGGTCGACATAACTGTCTTTTCCATCTTTTGTCTATTACATCCCACCATTTTTAACATTACCTTACACCAATATTTTTTCTAATTGATTCTTTTGCTCGATCCATTGCTTTATAAAGATATCTCATATCTGCTTTGTCATCACTATCTACCATTCATAAAACTTTCACAAATGGCTCAAAAACAAGGATGACAGAAGCAGCATCAGTCCAAAACCGTTATTATAAATTAGTGTAGAGACAATATTTGTTGTTCGTTTTGTCTTAGTATTGAATCTGCGAACTCTTGATGTCCACTCTCTCCAAACAATCATCCTTCTTAGGTCATCTTTATGTTTATAAAAGAGTCTAGTGCGATGCAATGAATTGCAAACTATGTTACCGTCGGTCTAATCAATTCTTTATTATTGGTCTCTTTCCTCGTGATGGAAAGTAACCGATCATGATTGTATATAAATGTCATTATTAACTGGCAGTTTGTGATAACGGTTGTTACCTCTGGCTCTTTAGAAATACCTTCCAAAATTAGATCAATGCAGTGTGCAGCACATGCTATCCAATATAAATGCCTTCTTTTCTTCATTAATAATTGACCGAAAGCTTTGTAGTTTGCTCCGTTATCTGTAATAATTTGTACTATTCTATTTTCATCGATTGTTTCAACGACCTCATCCATTAATCCACAAATATATTCTCCACTTTAGAATTCATTGGTGACATCCACGGATTTAATAAATATTATTCTATGGATATAGTACACAAGAAAATTTGTTATTTTTCATCGATTCTGTGTACTCCAACCATCACACATTAATGTGCAACCATATTCATCCTATAATGTGCAATTTTTTAATATATTGCCCAACTTCCTCTATTTTTATTTTAAGGCATGGGTGTGATATTTCATATGCAGTTGGTGAATCAATTCCACGACCACATTCTGCAATCGCATCAACCATTTTTGTATAGTATGGACTATTAGCAACATTATGTGGAATATGGTTGGAAAAAAAACTTAGAAATTGCTCGACCTATATTTTTTTGGCATCTTTAATACATTTCATTGCAGATCTAATAGAAGGTTGAGTTTTACCTTCTCGTTTTTGCATATATGAGTCGGTTCATCCAACAGCATGAGTGTCAAAACCACCACCACCCAATCATCTAGTGGTATTAGATCCGTGCAATGTTTGACTTGAACCACTACCCAATCGTCCAACAGTATGAGATCTACGTAGCTTTTCGTCTCTAAATGCATCTCTGTTTTTCCGCATGACACACTGAAGTTCTTCATCATCTTTATTTTCATTGTCTAATAGTTATTGCGGTATTCTCATTAATTCCTTTTGTAAGCGTTCCTTGCCAAGCTTTCCTTTGTTTTGTTCATTTCTCTTTTGAACGATATGTGATCATATAAGTCGTTTAACTTCTTTAGGAACAATTAGACATGCTGATACATCGTCGTTCACTCCTGCCAGATGTTCCTTTAAATGTGTCACACCACCGTCATTAATTATTTTATTGCAAAAGATACATTTTGTTTTTCGAAGATTGTCATCGATCGCAGTACCATAATTCTAGCAAATTTCAGTCAGATTTGTCATAATGTACCTGAAATTATAATTAAAAAAAGTTACTAAATAAATTAATAGTCCAAATCAAATCAAAAATAAAATATGAATGAATTAAAAAACAATAATCGAAGTCATCAAATTTCAATGTTCAAGTCCAAAATTTCGAGTCAAGTTCAATGCTCATGTTCAATGTTCAAGTCCAACATATTCATATTCACATTCGATGTTCTAAATTCAACATATGTAATCCACACTCAAATTGGCATATTCAAGGCCGATATTCAAGGCATATTAAGGTCAGTTCAATATATTCAAGTCCAACATATGACAGTTCAACTTATTCACAGCAGCAACACCAGTCGTTCCAGCACTTCATGTATCATATAAATGAGATACTATATGACAATTGGCAGTGCTAGCATAGTATATGTGTTTATTTTGGAACATTTGTTCAAATTTCGTATAGAAATGACTTTTTTAGAAAGCAAACATACAATAATATTGGTGTTTCAATAACTGTTACTTGCAAACTATAACTTTAAAAGAACCTATATTTGACAAACTTCATGTGTATGTTTTGACAAACCAACAAGCTACGTCAACATATATCAGGTTGCAAATCTCATTTAAAAATTCACGCTCACCCATTTCAAAACAAAACAATCGGGCCAAAGCCCACCTGTAAACAAAAATTCACGCTCGCCAAACGCTGTTTCATTCCCACCTTCTTCAAAAAACACAGTAATTTCTCACTCACCAAGTTAAAAAAAAGATCGAATACGAAAATAAAAAATCACCTCGCTATTGAACGAAGTCGGAGCTTCTGCCATTAAACTCGAAGTCGAAGCTTGTTGAAGTCGTGGATGAACTAGAACTCGAACTAGGGTTTAGCTGTGGAGAAGTCAAACTGGATTCTCGAACTGTCGAATTGGAGAAGATAAAGATCGATTGTGGTAATTTGTATTCAAACGACGAATTTATAGGCAAACTTTTAATTCTCTTACTGTTCAAGCATGCGATTTATAAGCAAAAGTCAAACTAGAGTTTTTCACTTTTTCTGTTTGTGTTCGCTTTTTTGATTTTGAATGATTCTTCATGTTTTTTTATCGGACTACCTACAATTATGCGATCCTTTTTTTTACTGCTGCTTTGAATGGGACGGGATTTTGCCTAGATTCCGTCCTGCCACCGGCCGGAACCGGTTCGAGTTCATTGGAATTTCATGGTTCCGGCCGGATCCTCATACCATGATATAAATATAGGAAAGTCTATATAGACAAAATATAAACACAATTGGTGACACAAATAATTTCCACTATTGGAGTGCCCTCCGAATTCCACCTTATCCATAAAGACAAAAAAATCCAATAGTTCAGATCTTTTGTGTCACCATTTTGTGTTCAAATAGCCGACCCATATTATATATATATATATATATATATATATATATATATACACACACACACACATATATATATATATATACATATATATACATACATACATATATAAAGAAATCATGAATTGAAATAAGGCAAAATTATAGAAAGGGCTTTGATCTTCCAACTCATTTCATAAGCTGAGATTTCTCTAATCTATTTTGTGTTACGGGATTCAAAGTATCATTTACCTGATTATTAATGATTAAATAGCTTGATCTCTTCATAGTTCTCTTATTAGATTATTTAATTTCGTAGTTTATAAATTGTTTAAAATTTTAATCATTGGTATTCTTTTGTACCCAACATATGTTTTTGACAGTTGATTTCATGAGTATGAATTAACAATGAATGTATTCTTCAATTATGCTAGTGAGTTATCAAGCAGATCCGTAAGGTTTATGAACATTGATGTTATGATGCTAACTAAATAATTTTTAAATTAATACAGTAAATTTCAGATTGTCCTTCATGTGTACGTAATAATCATTTTCATCTCGGTTTGGTTTGCATTTACAAACTTTTGTATATACAAACCATCCACATAAATTAGATTTCACATCAAGGGTGTTTAATTTTCAGTATGAATCAAATACATCAACCGAGCTGGTTCATTCTGGTCAATCTGGTTTGGTTGCAAAATTAAATTCATTTTCTGCATATAATGCTATTTGATTATTGATTTAACCAAATGAAACAAATTTTTGTCGAATCGCAAAAGTTAGTTAGGTTTTAATGGCTTCTTAGAATAGTTTAGCAATCAAAATTGTTTTTGTATAAATAAATCAATATTACTCATTCAAAGCACAAAATAATAAAGCAAAACACTTTAATTATAACTTTATGTTTTCTTTTTTAGTACATTGAACATTTCAATCACAAAATATGGTATATATTTATAATTTGGTAGAACTGAAAAATCAACTAACCAACCAAAATCAATTCGGTGGGTTTGGTTCAGTTTTTGCTATATTCGGCTATAGTCCAGTTTAACATTTTTTTTTACGGTAAACTAACCAAACCTGAGTGATCACTCCTGCTTTACATCTTATTTTGGATGAATAATGTGCTCTTACCATATTCTTTGCGTACAACATATTTGTAGATCCCCGAACCATATTCTACTAAAAAAACTAACGAGGCTTGCATCAAATTACAAAACATAACTGATACATGTAAACAGCCGGCTCAAAGAATATTCTTTTTTGTTAAACATGAGCATGTATTTTCCTCTAATTTTGATAATTGTGATGTTTAAATGCCCCTTACAATATTTTCCTAAATATCAAGCTCGCCAATTTCTTACCAGTTTGCTAAGTTTGTTGTTTTGTTAAATGTTTATATGTTTTTGTTTTAGGGATTATTCCTTAATGCAAGCTGCATCACCTCTCTTTTCCTCCAATTTTTGATTTCAGGACTCACAAAAAATCATTGTCAAGAAAGCTGTCATCAACTATTCTTCTTCCATCATCCATAACTTGTTATAATACATAACTGTATGTACAACAATTTTCAGTAAAGAGTCGAATTTTCTGCAAAGTATGTGGAATTTTGCTTCCAAAGCATTAGCTGAGAGCATATAGTGCCAACAAGTACTCATATTGACCGCTAGTATTCAGATGATGAAGTTTCCTCTTGTGCTACTGGTGAATAGGGTTAGAATGCCTAATATGTTGTGAATATTTCAACATTGTCGAAAATGTCCCTTGTATCTTATGGTGTGATCACACCCTATGCGAAAATTGTGTTATGGCTCAGTTGTAAATTTCCAAATCTTACCCTTCAGTTACCTTAGTTTATTTATATCGTGCCCATGGTACCGACTCTTGTCATTTCGCTAAGTATACAACGGAGTACTAAAATGTACTCAAAAGAACTATTTCTGATATGGATGGTTGAGAGTCTGAACCATGATCAAGCAGCAACAACATGTGGTTGTATATCAAATCGCGAGTATCAAAGATAAAGAAGTCTTAGAGATCATTCTGCTAACAATATAGATCAGCTGAGTACTGGTACTGGTTCTTGGGTTTCGGATAGAGTTTTTTCTGCAGTGAAGAATTCATTAGTTTATCACTTTTTAGTTTTCCTTTAAGTTCCCACTCATTGCCATTTTCCTACACATGCTCTTTCATATTTGTTAACCCGTCTTTTTACGAGGCCATGGACATTGGACAGGCAGATTTAACTAAACCAAGTGGATCGGCATAGGCTAGTAGCTCGGTGTAGTAGTGTGGGTCACTCGGCATTGATGGCTGGGCCTTGGTGAGGTGGTTCGGCCTTGACGAGGTGGTTTGGTCTTGTTGGTACAGCTCGGCTTTAATGAGGCGGCTCGGCATTGGTGAGATGGTTCGGCCTAGATATGGTGGTTCGGTCAGGGACAAGGGACACAAGTGGACAGGCATGTGAGCCGTTCGGCACTGGAATGAGTCGGTCGGCAGGCAAATCATGGGATCGGCATTCTCTCTTGGCATAAGGTAGTGGGTCGGCATGATGGTGGTTCGGTCATAGTGAAGTGGCTTGGGATCAACACTCTTCTAACTCTGGGATGGCAAGCGAGTTGCTTTGAGTCGTGGTGCAGTGTACTTCAAGTCAATGCTAGGACAATTCCGGGTCGTCACCTAGGAAGGCACGGGTCGGCATGTACAGAACTCAGAGTCAGTTGCAATGAAGGGTGTAGGCTCGACAAAGATTTTGATGGGACTATACCACTCAGGAGGCCCAACTATCTGTATTTGTATATAAATACATCATGAGGGTCTCTAGAAAAGGGGATCTTCCTTTGGACTCTCTTGCTTTCTATTTTCTAAGGCTAAGCTTATTCTACCACTTTGTAACTGTAATCGATTATTACAGCAATAAAAAGGAAATTTCTGTAGTGGGTGTAGGCCAAAGTTAGCCGAACCACTATAAAATCTATTGTTCTTTATTGCTTTCATTCTGATTTTGACTGTTCTTCATATTGTTACTCTCTACATATATTCTATCTGTGAGCTATGACTGTGAGGTGCTTTCGCTTGGATTTGGGTGTTAGTGACCAATTTTGACGCTAACATTTTGGTATTTTCACTGAGAAAGCTAGCACTCAAGGATTTTGGAACATGGATTCTAGAAAGCAATGGCTAGACCACCAACGAGAAAGCAGACGGTGGAGAGAAGCCAGCAAGAGGGAAGTCAGGAGGCTTCCTCTGGAGCTAATCAAGCCTCTGTCTACATCACTTGGGATAAGACGCAAGTTAGGATGAATTCTATGCAGGGGCAGATGATGAACGGTAAGAGGAGATGATGCAGGCTCTTCTTAGGCAATTTGGACAATCGGGGACTCTAGGCGCTCAAGTTCTAGGGGCTGGATTAGAGGGACTCAATCAGCAGGCAAATGGAGTGATTCAGCAGGGGGCAGCTCCCAATCAACAAACAACTATTAACCTGGATGGACAAAGACTTGGGGGCACACCGTCGGATAATGCTGGACCAACCCCTGGAGGGATATCAGGTGATATCGTGCAACCTGGCATCAACAGAAACACAGGAGTACGTGACGAAAAATATGTGCCAGAATTCCCATGCGGAGTTGGAGAGCAGGTAGGAAATATGGATAGGGAGCAACCCTTGGTTGGAAACACTGGATTGGCTTACATTATTAGGCGGACTATTTGCGGAGGTTTGACAAACAGGGATTCGGATGGAGTAAGCAAAAGTCCGTTTAACCGGAACATCAGGATAGCTAGGAATCCACCCGATTTAAAGTTACCCACTCTGAAAGTATACAACAGTAAGACGGATCCCACTGACCACTTGATGAGGCACACAAGGCATTTGGAAGTGCTGGGGCATCAGAGGAGGTCATGGTCTAATGTTTCCCCCTGTACTTGACCGATATAGCTGTTATATGGTTCAGACAGCTGGAGGATGGATCCATTGGAATTTGGATAGAACTGGTGGACAAGTTCTTAGGTTAGTTTCGAGTTCACATAAAACGGCCGAAGAACGTGATGACGCTGACATCAGTTAAACAAGGGGCGGATGCATCGCTCAGGACATTCTTAACTCGATTTAATGCAGCAGTTACTTCGATGGATCAGTCGGATCCATCAATGGTTCTGATGGCTACAGTATCAGGAGTCGAAGAGTCGAAGATAATTCCGATTTCAAAGTACTGTTGATATGGGACCCACCGTTGGATCTCGGGGAATTCTTTCATGAAGTTAAGAGATTTCTTCGACAAGAAGATGCATGTTTGGACATGAGGTCAAAGGAAGTAAACATGGTTAAGGATGGAGGACTGCCCGGCGAAAGCTCAGGTAAGTACAAGGATTAAGGAAAAAGGAAGCGATGGGGAGAACCAAAGTTCTCCACTTACAAAGGATTGAATGCAACATTGGAGTGGATATTCTTGGATACTCCAGATCGCCTTCCGTATCGAAGGCCGGCAAGGAGGGAGCCCTCGATGTTGAGACTTGGTTTTGATTCATGACACGAAACTATCACTACGATATATAGATTTGATAACTTCTAACGATGAAAAGAGACAAGGAGACGAGACTTCAAAAACCGGTGCATCAACTATGGTATTTTATTTTTAAGTCTTATGTCAACATTGTTGAAATCTCTCCTCGATTATGTCTACATTAGCTTATATATTTAATCATTATATTTACTAAATATTTTATACATATGTAAGCATACATTTAAATTATAAAAGTATTTTAAAGTTATAGAAATTAATATATCTATGTAAATTATGCAAACTGCACAAAAATAACCAGGTCAGTCGACTGACCACCTGAGACAGTCGACTGACACTGATATTTTTGTGCAGCATGCACAGATACACAGATATACGAATTTTAAAATTTAAAAATAACTTTGAATATTCAGTCGACTGACCCGGAGGCTCAGTTGACTGAATTTCTATAACAGCCACTTTTCAAAAAGACATGACTTTTTGTGAAGAGATACGAACCTTTAACAAAAAGATTCGGGCGCAACACTTCAATCGAAACTCTTCACCAACAGTCGCTGCTTTCTAACCTTTATGAATACAAACTCCAACTTGATTTCAAATCACTTAATCAGAATCGAATTATCTTATTCTCTGATCTAACTTTCTTAAATCTATTTGCTATCATACTTTTAATTATTCTTCATTAAAGCAATACTATACCTTTCTATTCTTCATATACTTCAAATGTATATTTATACTCGAGAAGAAAATTATAGGAAGGGTGTACTACAAGTGAAAAATCCATGTTATCAGAACATACACTAGTCAAAACTATTTTTTGTATTAGTTGAAGTCCTGTTGTGCTGCTCAAACGAGTGAAGTCCTCTTCGGCTGTTGAGACGAAATCCTATTCTACTGCTCAGGTCCCTATTCGGTTGCTCAGGGTGTATAAATCTGTTCCTCTGGGTTAATTGAGGGTTTTTGTTTTAGTGAAATTCCAGAAGGAGTCTGAGACTGGGCGTAGGACGGTGCTACGAACCAGTATAAAAATCTCTGGTGTCATTTTACTATACTGCTTTTTATTCCGCACTATTTACAGTATTATCATCATCATTATACTCAGCATTATCGTATATCCATATTACACGATACATAGCACACTTTCATTTGGTATCTGAGCAAGGTCATCATATAACCATAACACGGTTATCTGATAATCTAATAATATGGACACTAGCACTAGCACTAGCACTTGCACTAGCACTAGCATTAACACTAGCTTCATTGAAGGACAATCCACTACACGTCCACCACTATTTAATGACATGAATTATAATTATTGGGCTATATGAATGAGAATATATATGCAAGCAAATAGTTTTGATTCATGAAATATAACTCAGACAGAATATACTATTCCTACCGAAGAATATTCCACTTGGTCAAATACACAAAAATTAGATGCCACAGCTAATCCAAAAGCCATGAATATTTGTTTTGTGCCTTAGATAAAAATTAGTTTAACCGTATTAACATGTGCAATACTGTATATGAAATATGCGTACACTCAAAATTACTCACGAAGGAACCAACAAGGTCAAACAAAGCAAAATATCCATGCTCAAGAGTTAGTTTCAAAACTTTAGAATGAAAGAAAATGAATCTACAAATGACATGTACTCAAGATTTCATGATCTATCATTTATTAGTAGGACTAGGAGAAAAATATTCAGACTTTGATATTGTATCCAAAATTCTTAACTCTTTAAGGAAGAATGGAAAAGAAAAGTTCTCGCTATTGAAGAAGCGAACGATATTTCCAAAATAACTCCGGAAGAGTTAATAGAAAATCTAATGTCTTATGAAGTGAATTTGCAGGCAAAAGAGTTTAGGCTCAAGATAAAAAGAATATAGCATTTCATGCAGAACAAGAAGAATCAGATTCAGACAAAGACGGCCTAGCCTTTGTTGCCAATAACTTCAAGAAATTCTTGAAATATAGAAAAGGAAACAGAAATAATAGCAAGGGAAGCTCAAACAGCAACAAACCACATTCTCTATCAGTTATGGAATGTTTTAACTGTCACAAAAAGGGGCATATGCAGAAGGACCGTCCAGATCAAAAGAAAGAATATCGAAATAAAAGGAAGGACAAATTCAAAAGAAAAGCATTTTCAGTCACATGGGATGATTCAGATTCCTCCTCTTCTTCTTCGGGAAGTGAAAATGACAGCGATAATGAACAAGCTAACGTCTGTTTTATGGCTAAAGCTAATGAGGTTAGTGATTTAACTTTTGATCATATGATAGAAATAAATTCTGAATTATTAGATACTTTAAAAAGTCTCAAAAGAAAAATATAAAGAGGCTGTAGAAAATCAGAACAAGGCAGAATTCGAAATAGATATGCTTAAAGACGAGAAGAAAATATTGGAAGAAGAACTTGAGAAAACTCAAGAATCCCTTTCAAATATCAATTCTCAACTTATATTATTGAGTCAAGAAATTGAAACTCAAAAAGAAAAGAATGATTGTCTTGTTTCTGAAAATTATGTTTTAAAAACTAATATTAAAACGATGGAACTAGAAAATTCAAGTCTTAAGACCAAACTAGATGGAATCACTAAAAATATTCAAATTTTGATAAAGGAAGAGAAAATTTATCAGAATTATTGAGAATTCACAATCGGTTAGTAATAAAAATGGTTTAGGATATAAAAAGAAAGTTAAAAAGTCACAATCTAGTAATTTAAACAAATTTAAATATGATAAAACACCCACATCTTCAAACAGACTAGTATCTAAAACTATAAATATACGGGTACCTAAAACCAATAACAAGCTTATAAGGGAAAAAGTATACTAGTTCATTTATAGAAGATGTTCATAATAATAAAAATTATATTTATAAAAGGGATACTAAACCCACTTGGGTTTGGTTTCCTAAGACCCAACTCTTAGGACCATATTAAAAAGTGAGTACCAACATTATCTCATATTTTTTGCAGGTCCCACTTAAGAAAAGAGAAAATGGATACTCGACAGTGGTTGCTCAAAACACATGATAGGAGACAAGGATATGTTGATAAATATTACATACTCAGATGGAGGTTCTGTCACTTTTGGAGATAATTCCAAGGGATTTATCATCGGCAAAGGCGATGTGAGCAATTACGGTACATCTAATTTACCTCCTATTACAAACATTTTATTAGTTAAGAATTTAAAACGTAATCTGTTAAGTATAAGTCAATTATGTGATAAAGGTTTTAAAATATCATTTTCTGAAAGTAAATGTAGTATTCTTGATCAGAATCAAAATCTTATTTTCGAAGGAAATAGAGATAAAAACATTTACGTTTTGAATATGAAAATTAATCATAACTCAGATATGTGTTTAATAGCTAAAGAAAATGATCCCTGGATATGGCATAGACGATTCTGTCATATCAATTTCAAAAATACAAATAAAATTTCTAAAAATAATCTTGTAGAAGGATTACCAAATATGAACTTTAAAGTTAATAATATATGTAACTCATGAAAATTAGGTAAATTAACTAAATCTTTGTTTAAATCTAAGAAAGTTATTTCAACATTACAACCACTCGAGTTACTTCATATGGATTTATTTGGCCCTACCCAAATTCAATCCATAAATCATAATAAATACGTAACTGTAATTGTTGATGATTTCTCTAGATATACATAGCCTATTTTTATGAAAAATAAAAGTGATACCTTTGAAAATTTCAAAACCTTTGTTAAACAAATTCAAAATTTAAAAGGTATTAAAATTAAAAATGTTAGAAGTGATCATGAAGGTGAATTTGAAAATACACAATTTGATAACTATTGTAAAAAGAAAGGAATATTTCATAACTTTTCGTTTCCTTGAACTCCACAACAAAATGGAGTTGTAGAACGAAAGAATCAAACTCTAAAAGAATGTGCAAGAACTTTACTAAGTGAAAGCACGTTACCAAAACAATTTCGGGCATAAGCTGTTGCAACTACTTGTTATGTTTTGAATAGTGTTTCTATTCGACCTCTCACCAAAAATACTCCTTATGAACTTTTTAACGGTAGAAAACCAAATATATCTTATTTTAAAATATTTGCATCAAAATGTTTTATATTAAATACCAAAGATCAGCTTGGCAAATTTGATTCAAAATAAGGAATATTTCTTGGATATTCGAATCGAAGCAAAGCTTATCGAATTTTCAATAAACGAACTAATACTAAAGAAGAATCACTCCGTGTATCTTTTGATGTGAACTCAAAATCTGTTTCTAATATAATTAGTGACAATGACTTACCTAGTAATAATAAAACAAGTATAATAATAAACAATTTAAGAGATGATGACGATATCATTTATAACTCTAGCGAAAATGAAAACATTAGTAATAATTTAGAAAATAGAAATAATACTAATATAATAAGATCTCCTCGAAGAGTTTTACAAAATCATCCTACAGAAAATATAATTGGAGAAATAAATTCAAATGTTCGAACTAGAAATCGACTAAATTTAATGGGTAATGTAGCTTTTATCTCTACTATAGAACCTAAAAATGCTAAAGAAGCATCATCCGATGAAAATTGGATTATTTCTATGCAAGAAGAATTAAATCAGTTTGAACGAAATGAAGTTTGAGAACTAGTACCCAGACCAACTGATCAAATTGTTATAGGAACTAATGAGTTTATAAAAATAAAGCAGATGAATTAGGAAATATAACTAGAAATAAAGCAAGATTAGTAGCTCAAGGATATAACCAGGAAGAAGGAATAGACTACGAAAAAATGTTTTCTCCAATTGCTAAACTAGAAGCAATATGTATTTTATTAGCATACGCATGTTTTAATAACTTTAAACTCTATCAAATGGATGTTAAAAGTGCTTTTATAAATGGCTATATTAAAGAAAACGTTTATGTTGAACAACCTCCTTTGTTTATTCATAAGAAATATCCAGATCATGTATGTAAACTTAAGAAAGCTTTATACACTACAAGAAAATTTACCTTTAGTTGCACTTATTAGCAGCGTTTGAAGGCAAGTGCAACTATTATTGATTTATGCCATATTTTCAACGCTGCCAAATTTTTTGGCTTACCGCGGCTATGCGTTTTCTTTACTACTACCAAAAGTTGCCGTCAATTTTTTGCTTGTTATGTTTTTCATTTTAGTTTTCGTGTTTCGTTTTGATTCACTTCAAAAAAATTACAGGTCCAAATTCCTCATCCTCATCATCCCCTTCAAATTTTCCTCCATCCTCATCATCGCGCTATTCCTCTATGATGCGCTGCTCCTCTTCATAGTCAATCAAATCCTCTCTGACGCACTGCCGCTCTTTACCGTCGATCTAATACACGCTGATCCTCTCCATAACTCAAGAGGACAGTGATTTCTTCCATGTAAGTGATGAAGTTAAGAATTTACATTCTTTCTAATGCTGATTTTGAATTTTTGGGGTTTAACTATGGTTTTAGGTCTTCAGGAAGAGGACAATGAGCTGTTTCGAAATATAAGTTCACACTTCTTATACTCAAGAGGTATAATGACTATATTCACTTTCTTGGTGCTACAAATAAACTTAACAATATTTGACAGAATTTAGATCAAAATTTAGGTTAAGATTATTACGACAACCACACACAAGGTGTTTGATAGAATGTAGATGTATTGTAGGTGCTGCTGTATTTCGCAAGTTTACCTTTGATTATTATGATGTCATTTTCTTTATCTTTTAGTATTTATTTACACTGGAAATCATGGTTATATTGGTCATAACACACTTATTCTATTTTGAAGTTAGTTCTAGTGGAACAGTTGCTTCATTTTATTCATTAATGTAAGTTGCTGGTTTTTGATGTCCAACTATTTAAGAACATATAAAATGTTCTTTATAACATACAAATACACTTCATAATATTTCATTGTATATACAAATTAATGTCATACTAGCTACCCTTGGTAATTATGCTTTGAACTGCGTATATCAATATTCTAGTGTTGTCGAAAGTTGTATGAGTTATATATTAAGTTGAAATATTCCATTTTCAAGGTATGAAAGTGCTTGTGAAGAAGAAAAACCAACCGCAAAAGCCTAGTGGTACCCGTAATTAGCAGTTTCATCTTAGAACTTTTACTTTTTCTCTCCCTTTAAAATGAATTATATTTGTGTCAGATTGGCATTACAGCACAGTAAAAATCATTTCTCTACTACTTCTCTAGTGACTTTCAAGGTGTGAAATTAACTTTCATCGAGTTACTTCTCTAGTACACTATAACCAGTCGAAAGTGATTAAATCGATATTGTTTTCTTATTGTAAGTTATTATATAAAGCGTTTACACGTAAAAAGAATTGGCAGACATTATAATAGCCATATTTGTTTCTAATAAAGCTACCAGAATGTTTAACTTGCCCAATTATAATAACACAAGATACTAGAGCACCAGATTACCCATATACATAATATATTTAATTACAGTAAACATAGAAAGAAGATTATCATTGATATAAGTCATGTAATGATTAGTTAGTATGGGCCCTGGTCATCATCCTCATAGCACAGACCCATGGGCGGTTTAGTATATTAGCACACTTCAAGTAGAAAATGTAGACATTTTCAATGTGCATCATATATATGTAGTTTCATTAGCATAGAAAATGTAGTCGCTCTCAATGGTTTTCGGTATTATGTTATATTAATATGAATTTATATGTAGTTTCATTAATTTACACTTTGTATTGTTTATAGAAAATGGCATGCTGCTACTGTTGTTTGAGTTTTAATGGAAGAAGATGCTCTTTTGGTTTTAGGAATATATATAAGTCTTACATCCGTTTTGATTAGATAGAATTTGAATTCTATTCTTAAAACCTGCCTGCTATATGACTTTTTTCCCTGTTAAACCTCCAAAATACATTAAAATTGTTTATGTCAGGTTGTACAGTTGTAGTATTAGAAATCCAAAATAATCTTTTAACGCTTTATTTGCCTCAATATGTATGGCTGGCTCTGTCTATCCCAACTTGATTGACCTATGTTGGTATTAATGAGCTAACTTTTGTCTATATAAGGAACATCAAAGTATTAATATAGTTGCACTGTAATACATTGCGTGCATACAGTTTTAAAACATTGTGCATATGCAGTTTTAGTGTCTTGCACGCTTAGTTTACAACAAATGAATATTGTCGCTCAAATGATTTGGCCCTTTAATTTAATATGAGTAATATGTATATGAATAATATGAATGCAAATTCATTGTTTCAGTGGTAATGAGACTAACCTTAGCTCTCCTTCTTTCAGTAATCGACTGAATGGAGTGGATATCGATGAGAAGCAATTCGTTCTTTCAATGAGGTAAGTATCATTGGAAGCGATAATATTATAGAGAACGAAGAAAGAAAAATGCTTCTTATCGTGCTTCATACTTTATTCTATTCTTGATAATATCAAGTGTTGCTAGTACTACTTTTTCAAAGAAAATATACTTTCCACCAGATTCATCTTTGTTGCTATTACCTCTGCTTTTCAGGCACTTTTTGCTTTATCATTTTTTAGAAAAGAGTGTTATGAAATGCATGCTTATCTCTTTTAGATTCCACGGCTGTTTCACACAAACAATTCTTTTTTTATCAAATAGTCTCGTAGCATTATGGTTTCTTACCTATAGCCTTGTGAATATGTTATATGCAAAGAAGTCTACATGATATATCATTCATCATCATCATGGCTATCATAAACATGGTGCAACAGTGAAAAAGAAAAATTCATGAGAAAACATGAGCAAACTTTCCTTCATAAATTTTTTATTGATCTTACTCCAAATAGGAAAGATTTTACCACTTCTCTAAGAGAAATTACTCCCTGATGAGTTTTGCTCCTTAAGACTTGAGACAGTTATGCGACCATCTTAAGTCATTATTAAAATTATGTGTTGCTACATTTACCCCTTATTCTCTCTTAATAACACAGTTTTTTATTACCGTAATATGTGTAGAGAGGATTTCAAAGAATATGCAGATGTGTGTTCCATAAAAGTTGGAGACACAGTTTCATATTGGACAACTACAGATAAACCAAATGCAATAGGTGAAGCATCGTACGATACTGGCATGTTTGCTCCATAAAGATGTTCTTACCCATTCGGTAGTTGTTCAGTAGGTAACTCCATGATCAAGCCTTATATAGTATGCCATAAACCATTTTAGCATAAGTTTACCACCTGTATAAGACCAACTATCAAGTAAGTTTTTAATTTTTAACATTTATTATTCCGCATGTTATATAATACCTTATACAGTCATACTATGTTTACCGACTTACATTAACGATGATTTATACTAAATAACAAGGAGTTGATTTGTGAGCTGTTACGAATAAAATACAATGCAATTCAAAGCAATTTTGTAATAGAATCAATGTCTAAAACTAAAAGTAACTTGGAATGCATAAGAAAGGTCTATAGTTATTCATTATGCTAGATATGGTAAGTCAATTAGTTTTAAAGGCCCGTGCTGACTATTCTATGTTTGTCAGTCATCAAACTGACTATTCTGCTTGAAGCTTTGCAGCTCTAGTTCGATTTCAGCCATAATCAGGTGTTTTTATATTTTAAACTAGTTGCAACTTCTTGTTGTGTGAATAAAATAACGGTAGAATCAATTTAACTGGGCAGGCAATATTCAAGTACAATGTGTTAATAGATGAATCAACACGGTAAGATTGAATTTATTGGGGAAATTCTCAAAAGCCAGTGAAATATGCACATTAAACAGGCTAACATGACATAAAAACGCACGAATTAGATACCTTTCATATTTACTTTTGCTTAATTTGTAGCTTATCTGTCTATATGCAAAAAACATTGTGTGTTTTTAATTCTTAGGTTAAATAACGCTCATTTCTCGGCACTCAGAAGTTTGAATTTCTGCTTAAATTTCACTACTTTTCCTGAGTGTATCCATATAATTTTATCTGCTTTTAGGAGATAAATTAAAACATGCTACAGGTAGCTAGCTGCTAACAGCAGCAGTCAATTAACTCTATATTTTATAAAAATGTAGTGCAATTTAGCCACATACACTTGCCAAAGCAAGGAATATTAGCACACTCGTACATGTTATCACGGCATGCATCCAACAGTACGTTTTTAGAATGATTTCTTTAGTGTAACAAGGTATCAATCATAGACTTCTTGAAAAGAACCTTCCATAATTAATCTAATTAAGTTCATAGGATAATAATATATGACGACCAAGCTATAATAGTATATTATCATTAACTATGTGTCCCGCTATTCAATTGGCATTTCCTAAAAAGAGTTCACAGCTTGATCCCAAGTATTTTTGTTAGTCAATTTTCTTTACATTTTTGTTTAAGAAATTTTGATGAGAATTTTTATGAAATTGGAGAAAAGGAGCTTGACTGGCTGGCATGAGCTGAGGTGATCGATGAGCTGAAACAAATTTTGCACCGTTGCAGAACTCTTTTTAACGGGCTTGCAAAAGTATTAACTCAAACTAATTAAATACTTATCTTTCTTGTTTCTTTCCCTTTGACAAGTTCATAAATACTTATATATTTAAAATGATTTAGTGATATGACATAAATTTACGTATAAAGCAACTTCAACACCATCCTAGATTCCAAGTAGAGTTTTAGGAAACTTCCAAAAGTATGTAACTGATTTCCCATGTCATAAACTAATAAGCCTGTTTGCCATTTTGTTTAAATAATAATGGATACCTATGAGTATGTTGAGCTTCCCCTTAAATGCAGGGGACCCATTTTCCATTGAATGAAGCATACACTTTTTGAGTTCTATTTTGTTCCTAGAACAAGTTTAGATTTCATCACCAAAATAAGCAAGTTCTTTAACAATTTTGTGACTTCATTGAATAAAAAGAAAGTCGGATTCTGTCTATGTAGCTACAGGTATTTACAGAAAGTAAACAAAGTTGTAAGGTATATAGGCCTTGTTTAGTGGAAGTGTTTCAGTGATGATGGTTGTTTGTTTATTTTGCGAATAGATAGAAGCTCACCCTCAAGCGATTTCAGCTTTGCAATGCCAGGTTTTGTTTCCTTCTGACATATCCAATGTACTATTTTAGTTTCAAATAATGTTAGAGCATAGTAAGTGTATTTTAATCATTATCTAAACTTACAAATATGATAGTCATATGCCTATGAATGCAGAGTTGAAGTAACACACAATAAAAACTAAGCTCTGATTTATAACTCATGTAAGTTGACAGATAAAAACTAACCTCCCTTCTTCCTACTGTCTTCTAGTCAACCATTACATGAATAAGCCAAAGCATCTTCCATATCAATTAACAAATCCTTATATACAAACTGTTCTATTCATATTAGCACGCTAAAGTTCATTTTTTATTATTACAAAAAATGCACTCAGCAAATCATTGGGGTGGATTATTCGATATCAACACAGATGACGAACACAGTAGAAATCTCGATCTCTGCCAAGGTCGCAGCATGAATTAGATGAGACTCAACAGAGTTGGCTTTTGGGCCCTCAATAAGGAGGCAAAAAGATGGTTAAATACATCAATTTGGGATGCGTCGTTATAAGAGAAAGGTTCTTTCATGGGTATTTTGGGCAATTTTGGTTGGTTTTCTTGTTATTGGGATTCCGGTCGTTGTTGTTAAGACACTGCCTAAGAAAGTTAAGGGACCTAAGCCTTTGGATCACTAAGGTGCTGCATAAGGCAGTTATGTTTTACAATGTTCAACGGTGTAAGTTTTTCATTCATATGTATTTATCATGGTATTTAGACATAGATATGTTAGATTCATTAGAAGGTAGAGGAGTAATGCAACAAAACATCAAATGTATTAACAATTTTGACTTATTTGATTTATGGTGGGTAAATTACCAAAGCACAATGGAGTGAAATGGAGAGAAAATTCAGGTTTGAAAGATGGATCAACCATAGCAGAAACCAAAGGCGTCTTGTTGGAGGGTATTATGATGCAGGAGACAACATAAAATTTCACTTTTCGATGGCTTTCTCGATGACATTGCTAATTTGGTCAGTGACCGAGTATGGTCATAAGTATAAAGCAAATGGCGAGTATGAACATGTTAGAAGAATTATCCAGTGGGGAACTAAATATCTACTCAAGACTTTCAATTCTACTTCTACTAACATCGATAAATTTTATAGTCAGGTAAAACTTCCGCAATATCCCATGTTTAGCTATTATGAAACTAGTATGTATGGTAGCAGCACTACTTTAGCTGCATGTACTATTATGAAACCGTTTATGGTAGTTTGGCTGTGTAAACGTATGGTTAACCTTTTGTCTTGACACTAATGTTATGATATAGTGGTGATTATTTAATTGCTTTTGTTTATGTTATTGTGGTTCATTGAATGTTTTATTTTTGAATGTGTATGTGTTTATATATTACGTTATTGTATAAATTTTGAAGTACTTGAATTGGAGGCGAAATCAGATGTAGTCGTGGAACAGCAGGCAATAAAATCGAGACATACGGTGGCGGAGAAAAAACGTCACCAAAAATATTTTTTTGTAGCGTTTAAAAAGCGCTACAGAATCAGCAATTATAGTAACTCAGATAATCTCCGTGGCGTTTAAAAAATGCTGCAAAAATAATAATAAGTGCAACAAAAAAATAATATAGTAAACGGCACCTTTTCAGTGGCATTTCTTAAACGCTGTAAAAAAGATCTTTAGTAACGTTTGAAAAACACTGCCAAAAATTCATTTATAGTGGCGTTAAAATAAATGCAACAAAAAATCATGGATTTTTGGTCGTATGTTTTCTAGCGGCGTTTACCAAAACGCCACCAAAACTTTTTGTAGCGTTTTTTGAGCGCCACTAAAAATCAAATTTCTTGTAGTGATATAGTTTAAAACAAGCACCACATGCTTGGTATGAATGACTAACAAGCTATCTAATTAATTCTAGATTTGAAATAGGAAAAGTAGATCAAACTTTATTTATAAAACATTCGAAAAATGATATATTAATAGTTCAAATATATGTCGATGATATTATATTTGGCTCAACTAATAATAAATTATGTAATGAATTTTCTCAAATAATGACTAGAAATTTGAAATGTCCTACATGGGAGAATTATCAGGACTTCAAATAAAACAAGTTTCAAATGGAATTTTTATTAATCAAGAAAAATACTGTAATAATCTTATCAAACGTTTTGGAATGGAAAACACTTCTGCCAAACCAACACCTGTGAGCACAACAGCACATCTTGATAAAGATGAAAACGACAAAAGTGTAGACCAAAAACTATATCGTAGTATGATCGAATCACTATTTTATTTAACAGCAAGTAGACCAGATATAATGATGAGTGTGTGCTTATGTGCACGATTTCAATCTGACCCAAAAGAATCACATATACGTGCTGTAAAACGTATACTACGCTATCTTAGTAAAACTATAAATTTCAGACTTTTCAATCCGAAAGAGTATTCGTTCGAATTAGTATCATACAACGATGCTGATTTTGGAGGATCACAAATAGATACAAAAAGTACAAGCGGTACGTGTCACTTCATTGGTAAATCTTTAATATCATGATTTAGTAAGAAACAAAATTGTGTCTCTTTATCAACTTGTGAAGCAAAATATATTTCTACGGCACTAGCTTACACACAAGTAATTTATATGCAACATACACTTAAAGATTTTGGAATCAATCTGTCAAAATCAATAATTTACTGTGATAATTCTAGTGCAATAAATCTATCTAAAAGTCCAGTAAACCACTCAAGAATAAGCATATAGATATTAAACATCATTTTTTACGTGATAATATAGAAAAAGAAGTGATAAATCTGGACTACGTACCATCTGAAAATCAATTAGCCGATATTTTTACTAAACCACTATTAGAAAATACGTTTATAAAATTGCGAGCGTGAGCTCGGTATAATTTCAAGTAAAGACAAATAAATAAAGTATAAAAAACTTTTTTTAACTAAAACTCAAAAATAAATTTTTTTACGAAAATTCAAAATTCTGACCATGATGAGACTCAAATTTGTGACCCGCTATGAATAGCCCAAGTGTCTTAACCACCTGAGCTATTAATGTTTTCTATTCTACTCTAGTATGGCCATTTTATTATATGGTAACATTAATTTATACTGCATCACATGTCACATTTAACTTTATAAATATATATAACTATTTTTATAAACATTTAAATTTACACAAAATATATCAGCCAACAGAAAAACTAACGTATTTCCATACTTCTTGGCTGAATTTGATATAATCCACTCAGATTTATCCTATTTTTTCTAAACTAAGCCTATAAATAGATGCATATTCCATCCTCCATGCAATTAACCTGAAGTAAAGCCTTCATTCGTTCTCCTCTCAAACTGCAGTAAATCTTTTATAAACAACTATTCTTTCAACAATGTCAAACTCTTTCACGGATTCGATCGAAATTATTGCATCAAACAACTCTCCAAAAACTCTAGATCATAAAGTTTCACCATCATCGGTCTATCATACCGGATATACTCCAGACAAGAAAAAAGGAAAAAAGACTACTGATATTTCTCCGAATACAAAGCAAAAGATTAATGATCTCCACCATTATCAGTAGGAATCTAATGCTACAATGGGAAATGTATTACAAACAAAAAATAAACTCCAGACGGATAGGAATCATTGAGCACATCGCTATGAAGTTCTACGGGGCATCATTACAGCGGATAGACAAACATATTGTTTCGCCTATCAGACGACCATCGACTTCGTCTCTACCACGACCACCATACTCATCGAATTCATGGGATCGCAACGAAGAATCAAATGCTCATCGTAAGTAACTGAAAGAATTCAAGATGTCCAGCCCTCGAAATAATCATAATTTTCATTATCTTTCGTTGTATTATCGAATAAATTCTCTATATATGTACATTTCTTTTGGAATAAATTTATTTCTTGTGCATTAATCAACATTTCACATATAGAAAATTTTAACAATTCAAAGAGAAATAAATTTATTTTTGTATAAAAACTGTTTATATTAATAGAATTATACAACATATATAATACATTAGCATTCAACATCCAAATAAACTTCACTGTACAAAAACTTCCAGGTCAGTCGACTATTTCAGATGATCAGTCGACTGACACAGCAAGTTAATTTTTTATATGTACATGGCCAGTCGACTATCTCAGAGCCTCAGTCGATTGGGCTAGAAGGTAGAAAATTTCGACCTTCAGCTTCAATCGACTGAATCCCTGAGCCAGTCGACTGATGTAGCAACATAATTTTTTATATAACATGGACAGTCGACTGTCTCAGAGCCTCAGTCGACTGGTCCAGAAGATAGAAAAATTTCGATCTTCAGCTTCAGTCGACTGAAGCCCTGAGCCAGTCGACTGAGCCATAGATCTGAGTTATTTTTTGACTTTTTACCTATCCAATTCACTCCTTTTATCTTCCACTTTACCTTCTCTCCTCATTACCATTTCAGATTTCCAAAATTTCAAAAACCCTGGGCTCTCCAAAACTCCATTTTTTTCCAAAATTAAAAATTAATGGCTCCTAAACGAAACTGACAAGCTTCCTCATCATCTCAACCTCCATCAAATGAACAAATTCAAAGGTGGCTATTTGATGACATCGCGATTAGGAGGTGGAGACGAATGCAAAAATCAAGGATTTACGAAGGTTCGTTTGTCAAATTCCCTGATTTTCTCCATATCACATCCAAGAGTTAGCTCGAAGGAGCAATTTGGAGTCGTGGTTTAACATTAATGGTAACAAACATAAAATCAACCAAATTATGGTGAAATTGTTCTACGTAAACCTAAACTTGGGTCAACAAGACGTTTCAAATCAACAAGACTGTGTATGGAGTCTCGTATGTGGGAAACCCATCTTTTTCTCTCTAGACCGCATGGATCATATTTTACAAACAGAAAATGACGGTGTGGACTTAGCTACTATTGATTGTGACTTGGTTGTTTGAGACAATGTAAGCCAATTGTTTCTAGAAGACGACATGCGTCAACTAAAATCGACGTCTTTACGACCAAAGGCACGAATTATTCATCGTGCTCTAATGAAAACCGTAATTCCTAAAACCGGAAGTTATGAACTTGTCTATGAAAATAACTTTAAAGCTTTATATGCTATCTTTGGAAACATAAAAGTCAACTGGGTCCGTTTAATTCTTGACGAATTTTTAAGCTTCAACAAAGGTAGAATGAATATAATCTACCATGGCGAATATATTATGCGTCTTCTAAAATCTTATGAAATTCCGAAACCGGATTCACCGATTTCTACCGTTGGATGTCTGAACGCTCGGACTTTAGCCTTGATGAAACTACATGTTACCCGACCCCCTCATATAATATTTTTTGAAGAATGGACCCAAAGGCAAACAGCTCAAGACCAACCACAACAACATGGCGAGCCATCTCAAGGACCGTCTTGTCAAAGATCGACTCGCCATCAACCGGAAGAAATTGTGATTCCAAATCAGGGTCTTCAACCACGTAATTCCATCAATATAATTTGCAGTAATCAACAAATTCTACCACCATCAAAGTTGATAAGAAGCTCGATAAGATCAAAGGATTTTTCACCAAATTATGGCAAGCTATCTCATGCTCCTCCAGGACATCTACGGCTATTATAGGCAATCCGGGTAAGCAACCCGTCTTTACATGGTCTTCTTCTGACGACGATCAAGCAAGTAGCAGTGATGATGATGGAGATGAAGGTGACAGTAGTAGGGGTAAGCAACCGATGGCGTGAGATGTTATTTTTCTTTTTATCCAAAACATTTGTTTTCAATTCGTATGGCTTGTACTAAATGGCCATTTTAGTTTATTTACTTTGAACACTCTTGACTATGGAAGTTAAATGTGTGGATGATTGTTTTTGTTTTTATCTCATAATATTTTTCACATTATAACTTCATATTACTTATTCCTTTTTTTCGATGACAAAGGAGGAGAAATATCATTGCTAATAATAAAAATGCAGGATAGAAAGCGTCAAAGATTCAGGGAGGTAAGTATTTATGTTATATATGTACATTCGAAATTTATATCTATTTACAGGTTATCATCAATCAAAAAGGGGGGGAATGTTAAGACTTGGTTTTGATTCATGACATGAAGCTATCACTACGATATTCAGATTTGACAACTGTTAACTACAAAAAGAGACAAGGAGACGAGACTTCAAAAACCGGTGCATCAACCGTGGTATTTTGTTTTTAAGTCTTAGGTCAACATTGTTGAAATCTCTCCTCGATTATGTCTACATTGGCTTATATATATAATCAATATTTTATACATATATAAGCATACATTTAAATCATAAAAGTATGTTAAAGTTATAGAAATTAATATATCTATGTAAATTGTGCAAACTGCACAAAAATAACCAGGTCAGTCGACTGACCACCTAAGACAGTCGTCTGACACTGAGATTTTTACGCAGCATGCACAAATACATAGATATACGAATTTTAAAATTTTAAAATAACTTTTAATATTCAATCGACTAACCTTGAGGGTCGGTTGACTGAATTTCTATAACAGTCACTTTTCGAAAAGACATGACTTTTTGTGAAGAGATACGAGCCTTTAAGAAAAAAATTCGGACGCAACACTTCAATCGAAACTCTTCACCAACAGTCGATGCTTTCTAACCTTTATAAATACAAACTCCAACTTGATTTCAAATCACTTAATCACAATCGAATTCTCTTATTCTCCGATCTAACTTTCTGAAATCTATTTGCTATCATACTTTCAATTATTTTGCATTAAAGCAATACTATACCTTTCTATTCTTCATATACTTCAAATATATATATATATACTTGAGGAGATGATTATAGGAAGGGTGTACTACAAGTGACAAATCCGTGTTATCAGAACACACATTAGTCAAAACTATTTTATGTATTAGTTGAAGTCCTATTCTGCTGCTCAGGCGAGTGAAGTCCTCTTCGGCTGTTGAGGCAAAATCCTGTTCTGCTGCTCAGGTCCCCATTCGGCTGCTCAGGGGTGTATAAACTTGTTCCTCCGGGTTAAGTAAGGGTTGTTGTTTTAGTGAAATTCCAGAAGGAGTCTAGGACTGGACGTAGGACGGTGCTCCGAACCGCTATAATAATCTCTGGTGTCATTTTACTATACTGCTTTTTATTCTGCACTATTTACAGTATTATTATCATCATTATACTCTGCATTATCGTATATCCATATTACACAATCCATAGCACACTTTCACTCGGTACACGAAAGGATGTCAGAAAGGCACTGTCTTTTTCATGATCTGAACGGGCATGATACTAACAGCTGTCGGCATCTGAAGGACATAATCGATGAGCTTGTAAGGAATGGTCAGTTGCGACAATATGTCGGAACTTGAAATCGGTGGTGGAACAGGAGCAGCCACCGTCTACCTTGAACGGCAAAGGCATGAGGCTCAGGAATGGTGGTCGGTTGATTATCAACTAATCTTGATGGTTTGGAATAAGTTACAAACTCCGGGCAAACGGTTAAATCATTTACTCATGTATGGGGTCGGAGATAACCCTCAGGCATGCTTTGAGATGATGGTTTACCGAGACGCTCCTGTTTGTGAAATTTGTTTTTTCCCTTTGACTTGGACATTTGCTTTTTCTGTTTTGGTTTTGGAGTTCGGTTTGAACTCCCGGTTTTGTTGATTTTTGGTTTGGATTTTGGCTTCGATGCTTGATTTTTGATTTGGATTTTTATTAGGATTTTTGATATGGATTTCTGGTTTTTTGGTTGGATTTGGTTTTCTGATTGGATTTTGATTGGATTTTCCTTTGGATTTTGGCTAAAAGGTCATCGAGCATGGACTATGCTCGGTAAGGGGTTCGGAGTGACCGGGATTCGGCTAGGACTTAGGCTTCATATTGTCTATCACTTGTTATTTCAGGTCATCGAGTATGGGCTATACTCGGCAAGGGTCCGGAGCAATCAGGATTCAGCTTAAGGCTTAATCCACGACATTACTTAGCGTTTAGGGACATTGAAGCAGGAATATCATGGCATTACTTAACACAGGTCGTCGAGTGTGGATTACACTTGGCAAGATCCCGGAGAGGTTAAAGATTTGGATATTGGCTATGAACAGCTAAGGATTTGGGCATGGATCCGAAATGGTCCCGAATTTGGACATCGACCCAGAGAGGTCATGGACGTGGTTATTGGTTATTGGATATGGATGGATTAGAACTTGGTTGTCGAATTCAGATGGATATGGATTTGGCTAAGGATTTGTTTACTGGATTCAGAATTGAATATGGACTCAGAACAGTCGTAGATTCAGATAAGGATGCGACGATGGCGCTTGGATAAAATGGATTGGATTATGAATCGAAAAGTATGGATGTGGATAATATATGGACTTTTGGATATCGGGATTGAGACTATTCAAAACAGACCTTCCAATAGCAAGGCATGTTTTTGGGGGCAAATGTTAACCCACCTTTTTACGAGGCCGTGGACAGACGGATTTAACTAAACCAAGTGGATCGACATAGGCTAGTAGGTCGGTGTAGTAGTGTGGGTCGCTTGGCATTGACGGCTCGGCTTTGGTGAGGTGGTTCGGCTTAGATGAAGTGGCTCGACATTGGTGGCGCAACTCGGCCTTCGTGAGGTGGTTCGGCCTAGACGAGATGGTTCGGTATTGTTGGTACAGCTCGGCTTTAGTGAGGCGGCTCGGCATTGGTAAGATGGTTCAGCCTAGATAAGGTGGTTCGGTCAGGGACAAGGGACACAAGTGGACCGGCATGTGAGCCGTTCGGCACTGGAATGAGTCGGTCGGCAGGCAAGTCATGGGATCGACATTCTTGCTCGGCATAGGGTAGTGGGTCGGCATGATGGTGGTTCGGACATAGTGAAGTGGCTTGGGATCGACACTCATCTAACTCCGGGATGGCAAGCAAGTTGCTTCAAGTCGTGGTACAGTGTACTTCGAGTCAGTGCTAGGATTGTTTCGGGTCGTCACTTGGGAAGGCACAGGTCGGCATGTACAGAACTCAGAGTCAGTTGCAATGAAGGGTGTAGGCTCGGCAAAGGTCTTGATGAGTCTATACCACTCAGGAGGCCCAACTACTTGGATTTGTCTATAAATACAGCATGTGGGTCTCCAGAAAAGTGGATCTTCCTTTGGACACTCTTGCTTTCTGTTTCCTAAGGCTAAGGTTATTCAATCATTTTGTAACTGTAATCGATTATTACAACAATAAAAAGAAAACTTCTGCAATGGACGTAGGACAGAGTTAGCCGAACCAATATAAAATCTGTTGTTCTCTACTGATTTTATTCTGATTTTGACTGTTCTTCGTGTTATTACTCCCTAAATATATTCTACCTGTGAGCTGTGACTATGATTTAGTGTTTTCGCTTGGATTTGGATGCTAGTGATCAATTTTGGCATTAACAATATTGTTCGTGCAAGCATAGTCATTTTGGCTCTGTACGTAGTTTTAACTTTACTGCTGGCCATGCCTTCTTTCTTAATACTGTATTTTGCGTACAATAATTTGGATTGGCTTGCTAGAGAAAATTTTACATGACATTTATGCTAAACGCAAAACTTTACATGTGTCTCAGTATATACCAATATGGCTGTAAAGGATGATTGAAGAATATTAGTTGCAAGTACTGTTATTATTTGCAACTATAAATTTCCCACGTTTATATAGTCAATGGAAGGGGAAAAAAATTCTCTGTTTACATAAATTATGATTTTCTACCCATTACCCAGGGTCATAAGGTTAGTCTTTTCATGCGAGGGTTGTATTTTCACTTTTATTTTCATTTACACATACAAATATTATATCATTTGAGCATCATTGAACCGCAGCCACTACGGCAACAGCAACTGCAGTGTGAACTAGAATGTTTGCCTGTGGACCTAATTTTAGTTGCTCTTGTTTCATTCGTAACCTTTTCAATACTCGATATTTCATCTTTCTATCTCTGCATTGCTTTTGCTTTTGCTGATTCTTGTTCATTTTGCATTATTTGCATGTGTGTACATAATATATGTGACCTATTTCTTCTTCTAGAAATTCTTAAACAAAGTTGATACATATAATGCAATGTGTTGGACCTTTTTCCGTTCTGATTTTTCCTCTTCCTTGTTTTCTCACTTAATAATCGTGTAATCATCTGATCTCACCTGAAAGTTATGATATATGAAAGAAAACCAATATTAGAATAACATGCCAATGAGAAGTAACTATATAATCTGTAATTTGTGATTGAAATCCCTCATTTGTACCACTATTACAGTTAATACCAACTGGTATGGATGCATATGGCTCTTATAAAAAGCTGTAACTGATATTTATTGTATGAATTTCAATGTTTATCTTGATCGTCCGTGCTTTCTCCGAGGCATCTGCTTTTGCTTTTGCTCGAATCTTCTTGGTATGTATCCTGAATCCTGATTTGAAGTTGAAACTTTGTGGTCACTGAAGTTTTTAACGCTGGATTCTTTCTTTCGCACTTTCATTTATCTGATTATGACCTGTATGGTTTGAATTCGGTCCCAAAGTAGATTCCATCAATCTTTAAATTTAAAGAAAAAAAAAGAATTGCCTTGTGGAATTGTATCTCATTCTATTTCATGACCACGAACAACCTTTTGAAAGAACCTGTAAAACTGTTTAGTTTTCATTTTTGCTTTTACTCATGGGCAGAGATTTTTCCTGAGAATTCTACAGATTTTCTTCTTTTTTGCTCTCTGGATTCTTTTCCTCCAGTTTAATCACTGCATATGCTGCTGCTGGAACTACTGTTGCAAACTCTCCATTGCTAAATGTATCTACTTGGTTTATTTTTCTCTTTTGCTGTAGAAAATAGTCTACATAATGCATGTCTCTTCCAGTAATTGTGTATATGTCATAAATTCATATTGATGTCATTTTTACCCATATAAACAGACATTATTGTAGTGATGAGCAGAAATGTATACAATGAGAATTTAGATTTGGAGGAAGCTTGGATATTAAGATTAAAATGATGAACACTTGTGCTGTATATTTAATTTCCACAAAGAAAAAGTGGAATTGTGAAGGCAAGCAATGTTTGCAATTATCTTTTGAAGTTGTACTTAGAAGAACCCGACGGACCGGTAAACACTTAAGTGAGAATTAAGTTGTGCATGTCCGCTTCAACTCATGACACTTATAACTCTCAAGGCTTCATTTTTTGCGAGAAATGTGTCGAGAAATGTGTGCAAAGAAGGATTCGAACCTGGATAAGTTACCAGACTTAGGCACCCTTTTGTATTTTCAAGTTTCAACTATGCTTCAAGTTTGTGGAAATTATATTTTCACCCTCATATTTTATGTTTTATTTTTGAATCACACCATCTCTTATATAGGCCCTCTGTTTTGTCAAGTGGACCCTTATTTTGTATTTTTACGATGCAGACGGCCCTTTGTTGTATAAATGGCCTCATATTTTGCAATTTTACAATACAACCTACATGAATTTATTTGTATTCTTCTCAAATGTATTGTATTATATTATTAAATGATGTGATGTATGATAATAAATTTTGTAAATCATTAAAATTTTAGAGTCATATCATTTTTTGTAGATTTTGTTGTTCCGTTGTACATTGCATTTTTACAATGCAGGCTACTTGAAACTTTTGAATATATTTATTGTTATAAAATCGTCTTGCATTGTGTAATTAAAATGACATGTTCTACAAATGTTGTAAACTAATAGATGTGTTGGGAAAATTCATTTCAGTCTAAGAGAATAAAAAAACCCAACACAACGGAAAACAACTAGATCGTGATTGTAGTGAGACGAAGCAAAAAGAGATAAGCACCAGAATAGACAGTCATAGATTCATGCATTGCTGAAAAATAAATAACACCAGTATTTATAGTGCTTCCACTACCACGAGGCAGTGTACGTCCACTTTGGGAGAGGAGATTTTATTAATCACCGAAAGATCAGAGTTACAAGATCGGTTCACTTTTGAAGACCATACATAAAAAGAATTTACAATACAGACAAAATTGTGTAGAGTTTCAGCTCTCTAGGATGGCTGTCATTATTGTCCAGAAGCTCCATTATTTATAGAGTGAAGAAATAAGGAGAGATGGCTACTTTATAACAGCCCTGATGTTTGGTTCGGCACATCTGGTTCGGCAAGCAGCACAATGATATTTGGTTCGGCAAAGCCCATATCAATCTGGTTCGGCAAAGCCCATATCAATCTGGTTCGGCATCTCCACTTCAAGTCCGGACCGGTATTTTCAAATACCGAACGAGATATTTCGTTCGACGTCCATCTGGTTCGGCATGCCGCCGAACAAAATAGTTCGTTCGGCATTATCCTCTTCATTGCACTGGCCACTGAACAAAGTAATTGAAGCGGCAAGTCTGGACCGTCATTCTTCATCATCGACGAGATAACTTCCTTCTTGCCTTCATTGTCGATCGATGCACTACCACTGGACCAAATCTTTGGTCCGACAATTCCTCCACCGAACCAGACTTCTGGTTCGGCCTCCAAGCTTCTTCACAACACTCAACTAACCGAACGAGATTATCCTTCAGTGATTTTACTGATCCAAACCCTTTCAAGCCCTAGCATTTCACACCCGCACTTCCTCTTCGCAACGTGACTTCAGTTTCTGCTCTTAGGGCTTCGCCTGCTTCTCCTCCTCCGCGACTTATACTTCTCCAGCGATGGAATCAATAGGTAACGATTCCAACAATCTCCACCTTGTTATCATATTCCATCAAATCATTCAACTCTATTTACACATTTATGCTCAAAGCAATGGATACTTACCCAACAAGCTTCGGCAATGCGATCACCTATTACACTCTGTCAATGAACTCCTGCAAGGCCACCGCCCATCAACAAAGCATTCAAAGTACCCAGTCCGTATAGAACCTATCAATCTCCACCATGAAAACAAACATCTCCATGAACCATCTCAACTCTCCTCCCATGTCACCCTATGGCACCCAGCACTTTATTAAGCGAATCAAGTCCGAGCAATGCTCGAACTTAGCAACAGACAACAACTTGATAAACATGTATGCTGCATTCTCCTTTGTGTGAATTTTCTAAACACGAACTAGCTTCTCTTCACTCATCGAGAAAAGAAATGACTCTCTCTCCTCAATATGTTTCGTCCTCGAGCTGAATGCCAGACTTTCAGCTAAGTGAATTACACTCTAATTGTCACAGTACACATCCATGCCTTCGTATGCGAAGACTAAATCACACAACAATCGCCTTAAATAAAGCGCCTCCTTAGCTGCTTCAACTGCAGCTATGAGCTCTGCCTCTGTAGTAAACAAAGCCACAATCGTCTGCAAGCTCGCTCTCCAACTGATCGCTGTCCTACCAATGGTGAACAAATATCCGGAGGTTGACTTCCTTCGATTTCTATCACCGGCATAGTCGAAATCGCAAAATTCAATCAAGTTGAAATCTCTCCCTCTGCCGTCAAGGACAAGTCCATGTTTTAGAGTTCCTCTAAAGTATCTAAAGATACACTTTACTGCTTTCCAATGCGTCTTTTCTGGATTTGCCATGAATCTACTCACCAATCCAACTGCCCGTGCAATGTCAGGTCTAGGGAAGACCATGACATATATCAAGCTGCCAACTGCACTTGCATTTGGGACCTTCATCATATAATTCTTGTCCTTTTTCGAGATCGAAGAGCCTTTAATAGAAAGTTGTATGTGCAAAGGCATGAATGTGCTGATTGCCTTTATCTCTTCCATGATAAACTGAGCAAGCACCTTTCGAATGTACTCCTTTTGAATGAGGCTTAAAAGTCCTAGCTTTCTATCCCTTTGGATTTCTATACCCAAATTATTTTTTCTTCTCCAAGATCCTTCATTTCGAATTCCGCTTTTAGCTTTCGCTTTAAACCATCGATTTCAGCATTATCCTTGCAAGCAATTAACATATCATCCACGTACAAGAGTAGGTACACTCATCTACTATTCTTTAAATGCTTGAAGTACACCCAAGCGTCTTTGATGCTACGATCAAAACCAAGTGAAAGCATAAAAGAGTCAAACCTCTTGTACCATTGTCTAGGCGACTGCTTAAGTCCATATAATGACTTCTTCAATTTGCAAATCCAATTTTCTTTTCCATCTACAACAAATCCTTCTGGCTGCTTCATGTAGATGGTCTCATCCAAATCTCCATGCAAGAAAGCAATTTTCACATCTTGGTTGTTCCAGCTTCAAGTCATGAGCTGCGACGATAGCGAACAAAATGTAGATGGATGTATACCTCACTACTGGAGAGAATATCTCATCATACTCCAATCCCTTTTCTTGTGTAAACCTTTTAGCAACTAGTTTAGCATTGTATCTCCCATCATTCTTCACGTTGAACACCCACTTGCAACCTATGGCTTAGCTTTCTTGAGGAGGTGATATAAAATCTCAATTCTTGTTCTTCTTCAACGACTCTAACTCATCTTCCATAGCGCATATCCACTTCGAACTGTCACATGACTTCAAAGCTTCATTAAAGTCAAACGGCTCCTCATAAACCACTTGTAGGGCATAGTCAAACTGATCACCAATGCTAAGGTTTGCAAACTTCCAATCACCGTACCTTTTGGGCGGTCTAATAGTCCTACAACCGACCTTGATAGGTACTGCTTCGGCTAAACTCCTTTCAGGTCCACCTTGAAATGAACTTCCTATAGATTCATGAAGATCACCAGCACTACTAGAAGGTACCGGTGGACTGTCCTGTGATGTTTCATCAATTGTGTTTTCCTCGACGGCATCGACAACTCTACTATTTGGTTGGAACACGACAACTTCTTCCGTCTCCTTAGGCCTATCAGAATCTTCTGATGTGATGGGTAGCTTCTCCTTTGGGTTGAATATAGCAGACTTATCAAAATTAATATGTCTGGAATGAACAATCTTTCGATCAACAGGGTTCCAAATTCGATACCCTTTAATACCATCGGTGTATCCCACTAGTATGTTCTAGCCTCCAACTTATCATCACATGTATGGTGAACGTACACAGGACAATCAAAAATTCAAAAGTATCCAAGATACACTACTTTAGCTTCCCACTTCTCCTTTGGAATTTTTCCATCTATGGTTGAGCATGGAATTCGATTTATGATATGCGCCGCAGTTGATAATGCCTCAGCCCAAAAGCCTCTAGACAAGTCCACCGTCAATCTCAAGCAACGAGCCTTCTCTAATAAAGTTATGTTCATCCTTTCTGCAACCCCATTGGATTGCGGATCTTCGGATGTAGTGAAATGTCTTTGAACATCATGCTGTCTACAAAATCGAGGAACTCCTTAAAGACAAATTCATCGCCATTATTAGATTTCAGCACCTTCAATCTAGAACCGGATTGGTTCTCAACAAGCGCTTTTCAGTTTTTGAACTTTTCAAAACTTTGTGATTTGGTCTTCATCACATATACCCATACTTTTCGAGAAAAATCATTAATGAAAGAGATAGTATACTTTGCTCCTTCAAGAGAAGGAGTAGCAACTGATCCCTAAACATCTGTATGCACGTACTCAAGTACTCGCCTCGATCTATGGAGTCCAACTCCAAAAGATACTTTAGTTTGCTTGCCTTACACACTCCTGGCAAAAGTCCATCTTATCGAAGCTTTTTCCTTTGATCATCTTCTGTCTTCGAAGCAACTCTAAGTCATTCTCTAAAATATGACCCAACTTAAGATGCCAAAGCTTTGTGGCATCTAATGCATGAGAACTATCTACTCCAACACACGACTCTCCAAGAACTGTGGTTTCTTTCAGAAAATACAGATTTCAAAACACATCTCCTTTCATAAGAACTAGTGCACTTCTCGAAACCTTCAGACTAAGTTATCTTGCACCTAAAGATGCCAATTGTCCTAAAGAGATTAAGCACTTTCGAAGACCTGAAACATACTGGACACCTGTAAAAACGCGTATCACTCCATCAAACATCCTGATCATTACTGTACCTTCACCCATTGTCTACAGCTAGCTTCACTACTCATAAGAATATAGATTCCCTCTCGTTCAACGAAAGAACTGAAGTAATTCTTATTAGGCAACATATGGAAAGACGCTCCCGGTCCAGTACGCAATGGTCCGAGACATCCGATACTGCTGCAGACAACACATCGTCAGATACAGACTTCTCCACCTCAAATGTTGAAGATCCGTCTTCTTCCTTCTTCTTAAAATATGGACAATCCTTTTTCCAATGACTAGATTTCTTGCAGATAAAGCACTTTCCGTCCTTAGACTTTTCTCTCCTGCCATTACTGGGCTTCTTAGAATTGGAACACCCTCTAGAATTCCAATTCTTCTTATCTTCTCTATCTCTTTCAACAAAACTACTACTTCCCCCTCTACTTCCTTCACTATCTCCTTCATATGATTTCTCAAGCCCTCGGGTAAAAGGTCTGACTTCACATCTTCCACTGTCAGATAAGGCTGTCAACGAAACCCGTGTATCGCTCCGGAAGAGAACACAAAGAATAATTATCATTTGCTCCTCTTTCACCTTCAAATCAACAGTCTTCATCTTCATCACGAAATCATCAAAGAAATCAAGATGTTCCTTCACTGAAGTACCCTCTCTCATCCGTATAGTGAAAAATGTCTTCATTAATATCAAACAGTTAGTTAGAGATTTCTTCAAGTAGAGATTCTCCAGGTTGGTTCAATTACCCCTAGTAGATATCTCACTGCTAATCTTTGAGATAACACTCTCTTCCATAGCTAGCTGTAAAGTAGTAAATGCTCATTTCTCCATCTCCTTTCTTTCTACGACTGGGATGTCAGCGGTCAACTCCTCAGGGGAAAACAGTACTGGATGGACTTCATTCCTCGTTAGAACAACCTTCATCCTCCATTGCCACTTCTCGAAGTCTTTATCCCCATTCCATTTTTCAATTGCCAACTGTGATCTTTACATGATATACATCGCTCTAGTATAGGGTCCTGTAACAACTGGAGTTGATTCATCTCTTGCCATAGCGTCTAACACTCCTCAATCAACCTTACAACTTTGATACCAGAATGTTAGGGAAAATCCCTTCAGATGATCAGTCTAAGAGAATAGAAAGCCCAACGTAGAGGAAAACAACTGGATCGTGATTGTAGTGAGATGAAACAAATAGAGATAAAAACCAAAACGGACAGTCACAGATCTATGCAATGCAGAAAATAAATAACACCAGTATTTATAGTGGTTCCACTACCGCGAGGCAGTGTACGTCCACTTGGGGAGAGGAGATATTTTGTTTGGCATCCATCTGGTTCGGCATACTGCCGAACGAAATATTTTATTCGGAATTTTCCCCTTCGTTGCACTGGCCACCAAATGAAGTAACTGGAGTGGCAAGTCTGGACCCCCATCCCTTCACCACCAGACGAGATAACCTCCTTTTTGCCTTCACTCCCGATCAATGCAATACCATCGGACCAAATCTTTGGTCCGACAATTCCTCCACCGTACCAGACTTCTGTTTCGGCCTGCAAACTTCTCCGCAACACTCAACCAACCGAACGAGAATTCTTGTTCAGTGATTTTACCGATCCAAACCCTTCCAAGCCCTAGCATTTCACATCTGCGCTTCCTCTTCGCAACGTGACTTCAGTTTTGCTCCTAGGGCTTCGCCTGCTTCTCCTCCTCTGTGACTTCTACTTCTCCAGCAACGGAATCAAAAGGTAACAATTCCAACAACATGTTCATAGTACTATCTTTTGTGCAACTTGGTTGTTTTGATTGTAACTTGCATTTGTACAGTGCAAGCCACCCATTATTGTGCAGTCCCTTGCATTATTGTAATGTAAGTCGCATAAAGATTTTAAATATATATAGTTTTACCAAAATAATTTGCATTATATTATATAAGAATGATATATCTCACGCATAAAAATGAAAAAAATACAAGATGTTGAGCAACCTGCTATGATATAGTCGTCGTCATTGCACTTAATTTGGATTTGTGAATTAGATTGCTAGTTTTTTATTGCAATGATTTTTTTATGATGTAAGAGTGTTATCGCAATGAGTTCGTATTGTGATTTATTATTTGTTAAGTATAGGAGCTAGATTTACAATTAAGGTTATCAAAACGGAATTCAAATCGTAAAGTTCAAATTTCAAATCGCTATGGTATTTAAATCTTAGGTCGTAGATTCAAAAGGTTCATGTTTTAAGGTTTGTATGTACTTTGGAATCGATTATGATGTTTGGATATTTACGTCAAATTAATAATAAAGTTTTCTCTTATTTCTTTATTTTATTCAGTAAACATTATTTGAAATTGTGGATTCAAATAAGCATATTGAACATGTAAGTATGTATTCAATTATTTTCTCAACTGCGGTTTTAAACGAGTTTGAATCGAAATGTAAATCGAACCAGAATGGAAGAGATCTGATCCAAAACGGAATTTAAATCGTAAGATTTTAAGATATTTGATAACAACGTTTACAACGATATGGAGATTTTAACAACTACCATAAACAACAAGGGAGTAAAACATAAAAACTTGAATTTTTCTTGTTGCTTTTTTCATTCTTTGGATGAAATGAGCTATGCATCAATTATGGGTTTGATTATGAGTGCTTTATGATTCTATATATTGTAATATAAAGAAAATGTTTTCCAGTTCAAATGTGTGCAAACATCGAGTAAAACTTTAATGAGTTGAATCATTTTACCACTTAGTAAAGAAAGGATTGGTTGAAGAGTTTAATTAATGTAGGTATCGTCGTCGACAAATTATATTTACTTTATTTGTAAATCCCATTTTCAATCAATATTTATAAAATTTCTCTACCTAACAATAAAATATTACATCCAACTATATCATTTATAAAATCTATTATTTTATATAAAAAAATATATAGTAGGCAAAACTATTTCATTTACATATATTTCAAAACAATATCGTGTCGGTCTATCCTATTAAGTGTTTAGGAATTCCTATCGATGCCATAGCATCCTACGTACCAACTAGAACTTATAAATACTAAATAAAACAAATTAACACAATACAAAACCTTTTATAACACTAAAGAATATGTACTCTCATACATATACACTCAACGACTCATTATAGGGTATTGCTACTCTATTTCTAAAGAGTCAGATCCCACAAAGCTAAGCATATCGCTAAACTAAAGCTCTAATACCAACTGTAACGACCTGCCTTTTGTGACGATTTAAATCGACGATAAACCACACACATCAGACTCAAACCATTCAAAAGGCAGACTGTTATGGGGTAAATAAGAAAAGCAGAGAAAGAAAGAAAACAAATACAGAATCTTGCAGCAGAATGACAAAATATAATGATCAAATAAACAGCTCACGAAGTTGTTTACAAGTACGTTGATTATACCTTTATAATACAGATCAGAGTTACATACAACAGGAATAAATAGTAAATAGATACAGCGGAGCAACATGATGCAGTGGAATAAATATAATAAATAATAATAGTACAAAATCTTCGTCTTCATGCTTCAGAAAGCATTCTTCTATAAATTGAAAAGCTCAGACTGACCCGAGCGAATTGAAAAGACAAAACACTCGAGTCAAAACTAAAAGATCTTATGTAAGTTAAATCAACAGTAAATAAATATGAGTGTAGCAACATCAGAGATGTTTATGAGGTTTGACATCTCCTATCCAGTGTCTAACGTGAGTGCACTAACTTAAGAGATGTTCGGGATTACCATCTCCTAAGGATCCTTTAAACTATCTACTATGTAGTACAATACGCTATTATAATAATGTCTACAATAAAGTAAAGTATTAAAATAGCGTTAAGGCGTTACCCATATTCCCTTAACGCATTTTATGTAATTTCGTGGTCTATACACATATTGTAAACTCCACCCGCGGGTGGACTATCAAGGAGCATTCTATGACACACAAAAAACTCGTAGAAGGCGCAATAGAGCATGTGAACACGACATTCGAAGCAATACCAGTGTAGATATACCAATTGTGGATCCGGACTAGTGGTAACGCATAGCAGCTACTACCGTCCACCTCGGAACACACTTCCATAATCAAAATCGAGGGTGGCCACCAAATCATCACAAAGTCATAATATGGTATCGAAGAAATGTGTCCGATCGGAGGTGCGACCTCACTTGGTCCGGCATGGCTCTTGTTTTAGTCACATCTAAGCTAACTTACGCGAGTCAGATTCACGTAAATACCTCATAAAGAATCGTTCGTCAAACCATCATATTTCATTTCTAGAATCTCCATCACGTACACAGTTGTTAAAGTAGTTTTCGGTATTGGCAAAGAGTATGACAATATCCGATCTCGGTCTCTTTAACAGCCAAACGCTTATTACACACCGAATGGTTCTTTTACATTTCAAAAGTCAATTCAAAATTAATATCAAAATATCATATTCGATTTCAAACCATATCACTTTCGAAATCATATTCACTTTCAAAATTGTCAGTAAGATAGATTAATTAAATACTCAATCCAAAATCGTCATATTTACTCAAATGTGTCATTTAAATCCCAACTTAAGTTATTATATCAATAAACCTTATTTGCGTTAAAAAAATTGAGGTTCTAATTATAAACAGTCCACTTTACACCATTTGAAATTCAGAAAAAAAATTTAGATAGTTACAAATAGTTTAATTAGTTTAACATAGTTTAAATAGATATAAATAAGGTTAAATAGGTTTAAAAATAGCTTAAATACATTTAAAATAGATTAAAATAGATTATAATGTTTTAAATAGATTTGAAATGGTTTAAAAGATTCAATAGGTTTATTATGGATTAATTAGATTTAAAATAGATTAAATGAATATAAAATAGATTAAATAGAATTAAAATAGATTAGGATAAATTAAAATAGTTTAAAATAAATTAAAGTAGTTTAATATGGTTTAATAAAGTTTAAATGATTTAAATATGTTAAATATATTAAAATAGATTAAATAGATTAAGATAGATTAAATATGTTAATTAGTTTAAAATAGATTAAATTAGATTAAAATAAATTAAATAGTTTAAATCTGGTTAAGTTGGTTTAAAATAGATTAAATTATTTTAACACTACAAGAAGGTTAATGATTTCCGACGGCTGACAACCGTCGACGGCCGTCGGAAGCCGTCGGCGGCCGTCGGAATACACTGCGTCGGAGAGCAGTATTTCCGACGGCTTCCGACACAGTGTGTCGTATCATGTTCCGACGGCTTCCGACGGAAGCCGTCGGAAATGACGTGCTACAGGTTGTCGGAAGCCGTCAGAAATTTTGACCTGTAGGCCGTCGGAAATCTGTTTTTTTTTAGAATTCTGCTGCAAATATAGCCTTCCATCTACATTTCTCTTCCAAACACTATTACATCAATACTGCACAATCCAGTATACAATATTCCAACCAAATATCAAAACCCAAACTACACAATATTCAATAAACATACAAATAAATAAAATTACATCAAAATAAAATACATAATATACATAAGCATTCCAACATTGACAATAACCCTAACAATAAGTGTTATATCATGTTATAAATACACAAAATCATCAACATCCACATCCTCATACAACCACAAAACCAAATGTATCAAGCATAATTATACAAAAATCAACAATTACCTCCACCGTCTACCAAATCATTCAAAACTAAAAAAAACATACCTGAACAAGCAAGCAAGCAATGAATCAATCTCCTCCAGATCCAGAGCCAACCAAGGAAGGAAAGTGGCCACCAAACTGCTGCATGTACTCTAGCAACTGTGTGGTCTGCATGGCATGTTGGCGGTTTTGCTCCTCCAGCTGGGACACTCTAGTCCGCAATTCTTCTATATATGCTAGATCGCTCTGAGCTCTACTCCGACGTCCCCTACTTTGACTACTGGCCTGCAATAATTGAAAAATGAATAAAATTCAAGTTTATTGTTTTGAAAAGGTCAAAATATCATATTTTAAGTATTTTAAGATAAAATAAATTATTTACCGCTTGATTGCCATATCCGTATCGTCGACCATGCTCTGCTGGATCCATAACGGACTCAAATATAGCGTCCTCCTCATCGGTCGTCAGCTGATCTCGATCCGTATCAGCAAGGAGTTTCTGCCGCTGCTCCATAAACTTCTCCTGCATTAACAAATTAATAATATCATATCTTATTTCATTATAGTTTAACAAGCAAAACAATTACTAATACTGAATAAAATGAAATATGCTTACATGGCTTTTGTTGGATTTATCATCCTGCCATGTATACGAAACAGTCCCGTCCGGATTAACATGCTCGACGGCATGCGTACGGATGAACACGTCCATATAGCCGACATGACCATGTACCTTGGCTTCCTGAAGTTGATTGTTACATATAATATTATACATTTAAAATTATATAACATAAACTATTTACATTTATTATTCAGTAAATTTACCAACTCCTGCCGATACTGTTGAAACGACTTCGTAGTGATTTTAACTTCATAGTGATTTTCACACATTAGATTATCGGGCGGCATATGTCTTTTTTACAGCTTGTACAACAGCCGTAAACCCAGCTTCAGTGATTTTGTATTTTGACTTCATCGCAATGTATTCTGCGATTACTGACAGCTGAGTGCCGCTTTTACAACCATCCCAAATAGGTTTCTTAGCAGCATCTAGTAAATCATAATTTTTTTTGCTTCAATATTCGGTTTTTCAATATTTCCATCATTGTCATCGACTTCAACCATAGGAAACATTGATCGTGCTGCATCTTCGACCATATTTTCTATACGGGTCGTCGTAACTATTTCGTTAATGACACTTTCAGACTCTACAGAAGTATTTACTACAACTTCTCCATGCCGATCCCAAATATAATACTCGGGTACGAAACCGTTTTGGCACAAATGAACTTTCACAATATCTGACAACAAATACTTCAAATGTCTAAACCTACTACACGGACAACGAATTTCTGCATCGTTTCCGTTATTACTTAAAGCGAATTCAACAAACACGTTTATACCATTATAAAAATCTTCTTTTATTGAGCCCCTCGGTGCTTTTCTTTGGTACATCCATCTCCTCCGATCAACAAAATAATCAATCATTTTTCCTATTTGACAAAATGAGAAGTTCAAAATTTAATATTTATTTTCAAGAGTACAAATTCGAAAAAGATTATTTTCATGGTCGTATAATATTTGAATTTAAAGAACAATTTCACAAATTTAAAAATATTTTCAAATAGGGCACATTTTATTTTTTAACGTATCGATATAAAAAATTGTATAATTTTTTTTTCATTGGTCAGGCATCCTACTTCCCATTACAAACACAGTAAGCATTTACATTTCGTATATTACTTCGTCTCAAACGATTCAACAAAATTTCGGCAGCATTTCCCTTTTGTTTCCTGCATTGTACACAAATGCGTGTACGCAGGAAACAAAAAAGAAAAGTTAGGCCGAAATTTTATGAACCGTTTGAGACGAAATAGTATACAAAATGTAAATGTTTAATGTGTTCATAACTTGTCCAATATAGGGACAAATCCAACAAACATTGTAACAGATGAATATAAATGGTCGTTTTTCGAAAAAAAACGACTATTTATACAACGACCATGTACAACACTAGTCAGACGGGACCAAAAACTCTCTAAGGGACATTTGTCAATTACATGCGCGCATTTTACGAAAAAATACAGTTTTACTAACTGTTCACATTTACAGAAATATATATTAATTTAACACATTTATTCGACGTATTACATCAACTTAAGGCTGGTTTAACATTTTTGTCATTTTTCAATAGACACAATTATAATTTAGACTCATGCATTTTATTTTGTTTCATAAGTCAATACGTGCACAATATAATATTCCTAGCTCGTTCATTCATTTTATCTTATTCCAACTAACACAATATAATGATAGCAGCGCTACACACATATACAATCGTAGAATCATGGCATACACAACGATTTACATGTACATGAACAACCACAAATTATACATGTTTTTCACAATTTCACGACAAAAGATGAAATAGGTATACCATGTGATGCTATAAACCGTTATTATGCTATTAGAAACAATTGCAATCACTAATTCGCCCTAATTTATCAATTTATGCAAATCTAGAATTATGCTAAAAACTGAATTTTTCACAAAAAAAGATATTATACCTGAGATTAAGAGTAATAGAGTTTGATTAGGCAGCTGTTGAGGATCCGAAAGCTGGAAATTAGAGATTAGAAGCTTGGAGAAGGGAATTGAGGTTTTTTGGGTTAAAATTTCGTATGAGATAATGAGGAAGAAGAGGGCTCGGCCGAGCCCTGTAATTCGCAGATTTCCGACGGCTTCCGACGGCCCGTCGAAAGCCGTCGGAAAGCAACCGTCAGAAGCTGTCGTCCCCAGCTGTCGGACTGAGACCCTTTTCTAGTAGTGTAATAGTTGAAAATCTTAAATTAGTATTCAAAAGAACATTTACCGTTTATATTGAGATAATAAAATTTTGAAATTATCATCATATTCAATCATTTCTTTCATTTTAACAAATCTGAACTATGTCCAGTTTCAAATCAAACCCCAATTTCAAATCTTGAAATGTCAAATTTAACTATCCCAATTTTAATAGATTTCAAAGTTATAGTTTCCAATGTTCAATAACACAATTTCGATTTCCAATGTTCAATAACACAATTTCGATGAATGTCGTTCTCAAGTTTGTATTGTCATCTGCACGGTATATGCAATACTGTTTGAAAATGTAATCTTGATACATATTTCATATTTATAAAAGAAGAAGAAAAATTCTCTCGTCGTTGGCATGAATTATAATTTTGTACCCACTATCCAGTGTCAGAAAATGCACTCTGTTCATAATGAGGGTTGTATTTTCACAAATATTTTTCGTTTTTCAATGTACAAATGTTATATCTCTGGAGCATATTCAGCAGCAGCAGCCCGAACTAGGAAGTTTGCCTGTAGACCTAATTTTAGCTGCTTTTAAGTGAGCTTTTCTTTCATCCTTTCTTTTTCTGTCCTTTGCAACTGCCCTTGCTTCACTCGAAACCTTTTCAATATTTGATAACTCATCTTCGTATTTCTGCATTGCTTTTGCTTTTACCGATTCTGGTTCATTCTGTATTAATATGTATCTACATATATCAGATATTTCTGCTTTTTTGTATTCATTCTTAGATTAAGTTAGCACATAAGATGGTGAAAAAATGTAAATGTATTTAACCTTTTTACGCTCTAGGCGTTTTCTAGCTTTTTCCTTCTTCTTGTTTTCCCACTTGATTATCATATACATCATCTTATCATACCTGAAATTTTATGATATATGAAAGAAAACCAATACTTGAATACGTAAATTATGACCAAAATCCATCATTTGTATCACTGGTAAATTAATACTCTATATAGTGGCATATAGCTCTTATAAAAAGCTGAATACCGAATATTTATCTTGATCATCTGTGCTTTTTCCCAGGCATCTGCTTTAGCTTTTGCTTTTGCTTTACTCGGATCTTCTTGGTAAGTATTTTGACTTGATCTCGGAAACTTGGTAGTCATTGAAGTTTTTAAAGCTGGTTTCTTTTCTTTTATACTTTCAGTTCTCTTATTATAACCTGAGTGATTCAAATTCAGTTTCAAAGTAGATTTCACTAACCTTTAAATTTGAATTGAAAAAACCTACCCTTTGGAACTATGTCCTCTTCTATTTCCTTACCACTGAACAACCTTTTGAAAGAACCTCTGAAACTGTTCAGTTTTATCCTGGTTTCTTCATTTTTGCTTTTGCTCCTGGGCAGAGATGTTCCGGAAAATTCTACAGATTTCCTTCTTTTTTGCTGTCTGAAATCTTTTTCTTCCAATTTGGTCACTGCATATGCAGCTGCCGCAACTACTGTTGCAAACTCTCCATCGCTTGACATATCTGCTTGGTTCATTTTCATTTTTGCTGTAGAAAATAGTCCGCATAATGCATATTTCCTCTACTAAATTCATATTAATGTCATTTTTATTTGTATAAACAGACAGCATGGTACCTGAGTGCTGCACCAGTTGATGTTATTGATGAAGCAGAAATGTTTGCGATGAGAATTCAGATATGGAAGAGGAAGCTTAGATATTAAGAATAAAATGTTGAAAACTTTGTGCTATATATTTAACTTCCACAAAGAGAAAATGGAATTGTGAAGGCAAGCAATGTTTGCAGTTTTAAAAACTACATTTATGTAAAGCAAAGGATCCAAGTTTCACCTATGTTTCAGGTTTTCTGTAACTGGAATTTTTTTTTATATTTTGGTTGCTTCTTTCCTTCTTTGGATGAAACAAGATATGCGTCAATTGTGGTTTTGGTCATGAGTGCTTTGTGGTCCTATATATTGTAATATAAAGTGAATGTTTATCAAATTCAAATGTGTTCAAATATCGAGTAAGACTTTGAATGAGTAGGATCCTTGTTATTTTGCATTTGTGTTGCTTTTCTTCTTCCAGTTTTCATTCCCAGCTCGTCTACAGTTGTGCTATACTGCTATTACATTGTATTTGGCTCATCATTTGCAAACTGTCTATAATGTTAAACTATAATGTCACGTGAGCTGCACGTTTGGCTAACATAAAGTGATATTAGAATTAAAATGCAGCATCAAATAATACCAGGACCGAGCCTGTAAGATAACAAATGCAGAACCATATATAGCCATAACAAGTAAAGATATGAAAGAATAATCTGCACAATTTTGATATCTTACGAAATATGGAAAACAAATGTTCTAGGACACTTCCCCCCTCAAATAACATAGACCCCACAAGTAATGATCATTACCTATTTAAAAAATAAGTATAAGTACACAAACCAAAATGATGTCAAAAACTTAGACCCATAAAACAAAAACAAAAATATTCCAATATTGGGCAGCTCCAATGTAATTTGGTTGATATATTAATCTGTGTGAGACTGAACACAGTCAAAACTGATTGTTCTTCTTTTTCTTTTTCTTCCTCTACTCTTCCAACCCAAAAAATAATGGAGTTAGTTAACACTTTCAACATTAATAACGACTTATGTTACTCAATCAGGAAACAAAGAATCTGCTTCGTGTTAAGTTTTTCATGACCGACTTCATGAAAATTCTCTCTCTTTTTTTTCCGTAAAAGAATAATATTACTATATGTATCTGGCTACTCGAATTCTTGAGGGTCTAGAATATGGCAATTCCTTATGAAATCGTTAGAGTAGTTGACGTGTTTAGTCCAAAAAGGCTGTAGATGCTTGTACCCAATTTCTAGCCAAGGCTTGCATTGACCGTTGTAGTGTATCACTGCGGATTTCGATACGAGGTTGAGATCGGTGTTTTCTTGGTAGCCCAAACCTAACATGTGCCACGATGGATCGATCGGATGCACGTTGCCTTTGAATGCAATGAGAGCCGGAGGCAGTGTGCCCAGTTTCCATAGTGTTAGGTTCGACTTCAGGTTCTGATATAAAAAAATTTGACAGAGTATAACTATAATGCACCACTTGTCATGTGTTGTATAAATAAAAAAAATCAAAATCAAAATCAAAATCAAAATCTTATAATACATGTATTTTAATCTAAATAAAACGAAGTCATGGCTTATTTAAATCTAGGCCACCCAGTTAAAACAAATATATACATATAATAAGAAATTAACAAATAAATAAAATTGATTTATATGGTTTTTTATACTGTTTAAATATTTACTGTTGGTTCAAATACAATTCATATTTGAAATTGTAGCTTATCTAAGTAACGAAGCCAGCTTTTGCGACTAGAAGATAACTACTGGGAATTGAGTACCAAATCATATTTCTGATGTGATTGTAAGAAAATCAATACGCCAATTCAGGTCCATATTTTTTGAAAACATGCAGTGCAGGCCAACTTGCACTTTTGGAACTTTTTCTAAAGTTAAAAATTGATTTGTGCTTTATGTAATTATGAATGGTTGTTATTTAAGTATGTAATTATTGAATAACTTCATTTTCAACCATTAGCAGATTTTTTTAGGAGAATTAGAAAATTTTATATTCCCAGGAAGCACAATTTAGCTTTCAAGAACAAGTTGGTTTGCATTTTCTCTCTCAGAAATAAGGATTTAATTTAAATATTCATTTGCATAGAGAATTTTGTTGCAACTACAAATAACTTCAGATCATATATGTACAAAATTACAACTTTAGAATACAAATAAATGAAACATCTTAATAAAAATAAATTATAAGGAGGGAAGTGGAAACAACTAAATACAAGAAAAGATAATTTTATCATTCCAAAACAGGCGGCATTGAATCTAAAAAAATAAGAATCTTTTTTATGTAGAGTAGAAATAGTAATTAGTTATACAATTGAAATTGATACCAAAACAAGGTTTGTCTGAGTGAAAATACATTTGTACGAAATCAATACCAGAATACTGAACCAACCACCATAATCTCCAAATAACATATTTTATCGTTTGTCGTAGAACAAAAATATTGATAAAAGAGAATGTAACAAAAATAAAAGCACAAAAATAAAGAAAACAAGTTGGACTGCTAGCATGTTAAACATGCGTCTGACTCTACACATATTTCCAACATGAATGTTTGTTTCATTAAATGGACCGATACACACTATGTGCATATATAACTATAATATATTGCATATATAACTATAATATATCGCATTCCGTATCTTATCTAAATAAAGTTCACTTCCTTTTATTTGTTTATTTATCTTACCCTTTTTTTTTTCTTTTTGAAATTTCAAAGCCCCAAAGTCAAACTTGTAAACTTTTTAAGAGTACACATTGAACCTTAACATATATTTCGAATAGCTAATAAGATGAGTAATAAATAGTAACAACTGTTGTCGGTTAAGAGGTTGGAAATTGTGACCTCTAGTCAGTTTGGTATGTTACTTACTAGCTGTGCAACTCCATGGGGTTAAAATATAATATTATAATATAACTTAATAAGACATCACAAAAAAAAAAGATTTATATAATTTCAGATACTATTTAAATATATACTATTGGTTTACATATAATTTATACTTAAAATTATAGACTTTTCTAAGTAATGGTAACAATTTATGTGAAAAGAAAAAAACTGTCCAGTTATCCAAAAAAAGAACATCATAATAAAAAATAAAAATAACGAGTGAAGTGGAAATAATCAATACCAAAAAACATTACCAGACACCATAATATCTAAATAACATATTCTATTGTTTGTTCCAGAATAAAAATATCGATAAAGAAAATGTAATTAAAATAAAAGCACAAAAAAAAAAAAAAAAACCCCAAGCAGAAGCGCTCCATGCTGATATGCTTACATATTAAAACTGACACTGCACATATGTTCAATATGAACCTAAATTTTACGTGCTTAAATTATGTTCCATGCCTTTGTTAATTAGTGTCCACCACAAAGACATTTTCTTGGGATAGACAGTTCTGGAGTTTTAATGATGCTTTGTAATTTACACTTTTGAAATCGAATTAAAACCGTATTGGTTGATTTAAAGTATACATGGTTTCTATATTTGCCTTAAGAATACTATTTTAAGGCTATAAAAAACAAGGAGTCTATAAGAACACAATGCATTAGTTATATTACCTCCTTCAACCAGTAGTGATATGTTTCTCTAATGCTGGTCTTCCTCCATGCCCTCAAATCAAATATATTCATCCCATAAGCCCATGCGCACTCATTTGGGTCCAAATGACTTGATATGAGGGGATGAGAGAAGTTGAAATATGTCTTGAAGTGCTTAGACATAACCCATCGATCTTCACCTCTACATGTCTCTACAGCTCCGTTGACTTTTCCATTAAGATCTATATCCCACAAAGGTGACAAGTCACGCTGAATCACGACGTCGTCATCAAGGAAAACCACCTTGTTTAGGCTTGGGAAAAGCTGTTTTTATAGAACAAGAATTATTAACGATTCTCTGTACAACACATAAAAGCCCAAGCATGATAATATCTATTGAAAAAAAAAATAGACTTTTCCTTGTGTCATACCAATTTGAAAAGCTAAATACAAAAAGCAATTTCATTTGAACCCTATTTACTAATGTAAACCACTTCCTGTATAGCTGGTAAATTAAATTGGCGCAATTTTATTTTGCATCAGCGCAAATTAAAAATAGATATACATCGCAGTGATTTGGATAAGCGCTAATGTAATTTTATCTGGATAGACATGGCCTGCTTTCGTCTATTTATTGTAATTAGGCCTATGAAATGGTTGAAAATAATAATAAAATCCATGAAGAAAAAAATGGCAAGAATTCACCATTTTGTACTAACAATTTGTGCTCAAATAAATGTTCCAAGTTTACCCATACCTGAATTTTTAACATAATTTAATTAAACATATTAGCCCGTTTAATATTAAACAGGGGCAAAATGCGTCTCTTGCGATCTACTCTGTAAATATAAGTACCTCAGGAAGATATATGCGTAAATGATTGAGCAGAGAGATATATTTTGGGCTCCGTGCCTGCAACTTAGAGGCAAAAACCCTAGGATTGTCTGTAACATTTGCTCCCCTTATATGATTTCCATGATAGTGGTTCCTAACACCTCTATGACTTTCAATCGCTTCAAGCACAGGCACATTCTCTCTAGTCAACCAATCAAATTGATGAACCCCTTTCACTTCTACAATAGCAGGAGAATGTGGATTCAAGGCAAACCATGAATGCATGGCTGGGTATGTTTTTTTGTCTGTTATGACATGGAAAACAATTTTTTCGGGTTTTGAAGAAGATTTTATTGTTGAACTGACTACTACAGAAGCTGCTAGTACATTGTCACTAGCGACAATGAAATGGTGGTAGGAGTTATCGGAGAGTATAGGAAGCAACTCTGGTGATGGCAGTTGCTTTCTGGCGTTGGCATTAGACGAGTATTCATCGGTTAGACGTAGTGAGAGACAGTGAATTCCTTTTGGGATAGCAGTTGCTGCAAAATGCTTGTGTAGTTGTTCGGCCAGTCTTGATTTTTTTACTTCAGAGTTCATATTGTCCATCTGTATGTAACAAAATTTAGTCAGCTAACGTCAATTAACAAATATGGTCCCAATGGTACTATTTTGGTGAAATTCTGAACTGGATAAATATGATCAGATGGGTCGCAGACATTACTGTGAACATTATTGGGTTTATTACAGTATTTTTGGCCTATATAAATTATTGTTTTATAGCAAAAGTGCTTACAAATATCTCTTTATTATTCACAAACTGTGTTCATTTACAGCATAAAATGGCATCAGGACCACATCATCGCTTAAAATGATACCAGAACTAAAATTGTAACATAACTACCTACCAACAAGTCAAAATGATACCAACACACATTGTTCTCTAGTTCAGCATCGGTAAACATGACATAAATGAAGAATATATCGACACAAATTTTTTCAAGAATAAAAACAAAACAAAAATGCACAACTTTGGTATCTTGTGGAATTTTGAATGACAAACACCCTAAAGATCATACCCTTCAAATATCTTAGTAGGCTCTAGATTCCCCAAGTAGTTTCCATTACCAATTAGAAAATTAATAAAAATACACAGCCAAAAAATATAACAGCCTTACCGTGGCTTTCAATGTTAAGGCAAATGTCCTAGCATCATAATCATTGCTCTTCATATTGGAAAGAAACTCAGTGAACGACTGTGGCAGCTTCTGAACAGCAGAGGTTTTTTCAGAGTTTGCTTGCTCAAGAATACTGTACAAGTCCCTAACAAGCGTCTGCAATGTAAAGAATGTAAATGAGAAGTAACTTTACCCCTATGTGTTCATTGTGTATTGGATTCTAATTCTATAATATAGACATACTAGTTATAAGAGAACAAAATATACCTCTGAACTATCACCTCCTCTGCCAAGAAATCTTGGTCCTAGACGTCTCCCAAAGCAATCTGACAAAAGAAAAGAATAAGCTTTTGAGGATATCCCAGATGTAACCTCAATTATGACTAAAAGTTGGTGTCTAATGTAATATTTTGCCATCATGTATTCATATGTTCTTCTCTAACCAAAACCCAAAGTGAACAAAACAAAAACATTACTTTGAATGCGGCAGTAACCAAAGAATTGGAAGTAAACATTTAATAAATCTCGGTGTATAAAATACTAAAAAGAGTTGAGCAATATAGCTGGACATTAAAATTCTTTTCAGTTAAACATGATTCCTATAGCATGTCTATTGTCTCATCTATTATTACACTGTCACGCTGTAGGTGAAACAAAAATTGGCAACGTTCATCGATGGTTATTACTACTCTCTTGTAGTAGAGTTCTTAATAAGGAATTTTAACAGATAATAAGGAATGCAGCCTATTTTGTATCGAAGTAAAAAAGACTCCAATGTCCATTCCGATCCTAAAAAATATCCGATTGCAAAGTGAGCTTAGTGATTTCAAAAATAAAGTTCATGTGAAGAAACAGCTGGAATTGCTCAGCTAAAGGATTGTGACACACCTAACGTATGTTATCGAGAACGAATGTAAGTGGATTTTGATTTTCACAATTACCCTTCTTAAAAGAAATTATCTAACAATTTCAAGTATCTAATAATATGAATAAATTACTGGATATTAATTAGACATGTTGTGTTAATGGTAACACAACTATGGTATAATTTGCAACACAATACATATTTTTAATGAGGTGCATTTCAACAAACAATAAAGCAGCACCGAATTTTCACGATATGGATAATGTTGGTTGGAATTTACAGAGTATCAAAACTATCTATGAAAATCAAGAGGAAAACACATCCTAGCTAGCTATTTTCTTATCATCGTCCTCATTAATTCAAGTAAAACAGAACTTAAAACCATTTCTGACCGTAGCCCTTATTATTTGTAATGAACTCTACAGGCCTATCACATGATTATAAGGTGGATTCATTTTCTTATTATAATCATCATTAAAGTCAGGAATAATAGGACTGCTATACATTTGTTAAAGCTTAGAGATACTCAACTGCAAAAAAAAAAAAAAAAATCTAGGCACAAGGCATAAAAAGGAAATAAAACTTGTCTACACATTGTAAATGCGAGAGGAAATGACAGTGGTATAACATTTCAACTGAACGCAGTAACAAAATTCCAACAATGGGCATAACACAACTATATCAGATCCAGAGAAAGTCAAACCACATATTTTATGCCCCAATGCGTCGATCATCACTTATTTCTTAACTAGACAACTGAACATAATCTCCTGTATCAAAGTTAGTTAATATCTTGCTCAAAATACAATATCTAAGTAAAAAAATTACCAAAAGAGGAGCAGTTATTGACGCCTTCCAGAGTAACAACAGCCGTGAGTATAAATACGAAAGGAAGCAAGAACGCGAGAATAAGAATAGTATAAAATAGAGCCCTATATGAAATATGCCTAGCTGCTACTTTGACCTTCATCAGATCAAGAAACCCACCATTACCGCTCGACGTGATTGTAATGCTTCTCATACTCGGTGAGAAGCGAATCTGCATCTTCGTTTCTAGGCCCAATCTTTAATTTCCGAATCCCAGCATGCCTAAACTGAGTTATAAATTTAATTTAGGTTTGACGGTGATGGTTTCTGATGGTGAATTTGGATTCAGGGACGAAATTTATAGATGCGTATTTATTCAGAGATCAGAGAATCGTTTAAAATTTTAATTTTAGCTTTTTGATTGAGATCTTAAATTGCTCTGGATTTGAGAGAAGAACATATGTGAGATATGCTTAATTTTCTATATATAATTTTTTATTCATTAACAGCAGACGCATCGTCAATATTATTATTACGAATTAATATTAATTATTAATATTTCACCTTTGTAATTAATACACTATCCATGGTTTTCGTCTAAAATCAAAGAAATTTAATACGCACGTTGTACTTTCCGATGAATTTTGACGAATCCAAGTATACGTTAGTTAGCAGTTAGTACATGTACGATAATAATGATATTCCTTATACTAAAATCCTTTAATTTATTTCTAAATAAATTACGTACTAAATACTTTAGAGTTACATTGCCAATGTGTTTAGATTAAGTTTGTTAATCAATTGAAAACTACTTCACTAATAAACGATAATAATGATATTTCTCGTCCTAAAATCTTTCATTTTGATTCTAAACAAATTATGATACAAATAATTTATAGCATTCACTCTTTTATATAAATTCAAGCTTTCAAGTCAATTGTGATAACCGGTGGTATTGTGAAATTGTGGAAATCAATGGATTCTTTTTCATCATTCGATTATTGTATCAAAATGTAATTCTTAAACCTTTGTAAATTTTGATGTTTCTTGTGAGATTTTTCTTTTCTATTTTAGTACAAGTTTAATATTTTTCGAAAAAGAGAACCCTTTCGTATATTTTTGTATTTTATAAAAAAGTCGGTTATATTTTGCATTTTGATTTGTTTTCTCATTATTCAGTTATTTCATATAGATATATCTCATTTTAAAATGTTTAAAAAGTAACTTTTTGGACAAATATAAATTAATTTTAATATAATCGTTTACAAATATTTTAACTTCCATTGTAAAAGATTAAGTTAAAAATATTCCACATTTTCATTGATTGTTTAAACTTTTCTAAAAAATGTCATATTATTATTATTATTATTATTATTGAAATACTAGATTGTTTTCTCAAAATATTGTACAACATGAACATAATTTAATTATTTATCAAAATAACATTGAAGTATTAGTTTGAGATATTCGTGGAAAGCGTCGAGAAGACGGCTAAAGAAAGGTCTAACGAACGATCATCTTCCAATAAAGAGTTAATGAACGATACATTTTAATGTTTTCATATTTTTATTTTCAACTTTTGGAAATTTCATTTTGTTTTACTATGGTAAGACAATCTTCTAATTGGTTGGTTTGACAGACATGACTTTTAAGTTGTGAATAATCTATCTTATCACAAATCATGTTTTTTTAAGTAAGATAAATAAACCAATTTTTATTTTATTTTATATAAATTATTTTATCGAAATGAACATGGACTTGATGGTATTCTTGGTAAATGTCTTTGTAATATTTGTTTCTTCATCTTATTTAAGTTTAAGAAGGCGCTACTATCCATAAAAAAATATAATAAACAATAAGGAATAAAAATACGTTTAGATTTTGGTGTATTTTTATTTTATGCATGAAAAAGTGAACAATAAATTTTTAATTGATAATAGGATATGTACACTAATTCGTAATATGACACAAAATAATAAAACAACTAATTTCGTATTTTGTAAGTAGCTCATGCATATTGCGCAGATATACCAAAGAGTTATTTATCTCCTCACGTCTAGTCTTTATGGTATCCATTTCATTGGAATATGCAATATAGTATATCAAATTCAAAGGGAAATTCATCAGTATCGCAACAACAAAAATGAATTGTAGTTTGGGATATGGTTTGGAAGGTATGGATGATTTAAGTTCGGAGATGAAGCATCATCAAGTGTAACATCGTATTTCTTTACTTAAATACTTCTATGATGCAAGAAGGCATCGTAAAGCTTATATTATATTATTGCTCATTTATAACGTTAGCATATGGGAACAAGGATTGCATACAGAGGAAGAAGCAAGAATGAAGTCCCTTGAGAAAGTGCTTGCAGTAAAATTTATTTTATAGCAAATAAGAAATTGGATTAAGCAACAACCATTATCCAACCCAGCGAATCAAGCAGGATGTTTTAGTATCATATGCTAGAAAAACAATTTGGCACTAGTCTATTAGAGAATCCATAGCCTATTTTCTCGACTGAAGAAAGGTCTTGACTTCAAAATATGTCATGCCTTCAAATGAGCTAGTAAAGACTATTGTCTCACGGAGAAGATTTTGCTTTTTCTTTCCACAGAATGTTATTACATTGAAAGTTTACTAAATATAAGCATTTAAGTCTTCTCACAAATTAGTTCTGGTACTTAGCCATTTTAGCTTCATAAAGTTGTTCCACAAGAAAAATCGGTTATGTCATGTTATATGTTCCTATATTTAATGTCAAGTAATTCAAATATTATCACTTCCATATAACTCAAGAATAGAAGACTTAGCTTTATCAGACAATCTAAGTCATCCATGTGGTGGTACTTTCTAGAATACAAATTCAATCAAATACCAATAAAATATTCATGTAAATAACTGCAGATTACATATGAAGTGCTTCCTATCATCAGATTAGACATATGGCATCCCGCGAAAAATCACACAAAAAGCACACCACCACCTCGGCCATGTCATCAGTCATGAGAATAGTTCATGTCACCAAATTTTGATGTACATCTTACATCTATACCATTAATTTTATCATGTCATCAGTCCACATCAACTGTACACCATCAATCACATTCATATCGTACTAGTATAAAAAGGGGTCCATCCCACGTGTAAAAATGACTAAATCTTCAAACTCCATTGAAACTCTAAAAAAAATATAAGTTATTTTACATTTGTTAGTGATAATGTGAGCTCTGAGAATGCTTTAATGGTGGCTTAGAAAAGAAGCATTAGTTTTATGTTGCAAGAAGATACAAGAATAAAAGAAACTTCCAAAGTGATCATAAGATATCAACTATTCGAACCACTTTAAATTGGTTGTTCATTATTTACCTCATTTTATTAGCTAATTAGCGTAACCTACTTATTATATTATCTTACGAATACAGTAACGTTGCATCTTTTCAAATTACATATTTTCCATTATTTCTTGTATTTACAAAAAAAAATGTAATTTTATTTCACATTGTTAGTGTAACGAAAATCAACGTTAATATCCAACAAATATTTCAATTACGGATCGGTTTGGTATGTAGTAGCCAATCGATCGACTGTTGGACTATTAAATTGGATTCCAAGAGTTTTCCGATACTAGTAGTCGACGCTAGACTTTCGCAAGCAGGAGCAATTGTGATCTAATCTGGCTTCAACTTCTTAGACTTTTGAAGTATGATTTGTTTGAAGTATGCTCTCCCTCTCTCTACGTATGTGTGTGTAATTGAAATTAAGTTACCTTTCCACTACTGTTTGTAGCCTCCGTGAAATCAAAATATACCAATTTCTTGTAAACTCTCTCGGTAATAAAATTTTCTCTCCCTCAAAGTAGACGTATACCATCATGTAAATTATGGAACCATTATAAATCTTTTGACACTGTTATTTCTTATTTGTTTATAGATCTGCTTGTGAATTGCAAGTTATTGGATACCACTAATTCAAAACTTTAAGTCTTGATATTGATTAAAACAACTATATAAACATTACTACTAATATAAATATCAAATTTAATAGATACAAATACATTGTGGGATATATATGCAACTACATGACATAAAGACACTCAAGATACATAAGTGATCCAGTACCAGTATATATTGCATGTTAAATTAATTTCGATCCATGGATACTTTGTTAAAATCCCATTAATATATGCAAATTTAGCATTGTTAAATGATAAAGAAATCAAAAGAGAGAACGATGGCCTTAAGTTCGTTATGTACCGTAGTTTTACTTTAGGTGGATACAAAACCTTTAACTGGAATGTAAAGAGCTTCATTGCTTGAAAAGTAAAGAAAGATGTAAAGTTACTTTGTTGGGATTGAACGTGGCCAATAAATATGAATAGAGTAATCAAAAGTAAATGCAATGAATATAACAAAAGATCGCGTGGTTAATTTTATATTGGTTCAGACTTTGTCTTACGTCTAGTGCCAGAGCTCTCTCTGGGTTTCATCTAGCTCAACAACTCAATTTTAACTCGGATGAGCGGGTATGAAACATCAACCTAAACTACCGAGTAAGACTTCAAATCAAACTTACTCAGGACTTTCCAATTAGATTTCAACACTGACTATTTGATTACTGTTATCCCATTTTTTGGACAAAACTGGAATATCAAGATTGTATGCATTTCCACCACGATCGGAACCAAGAAGAAGCAAGCAAGCGTACATAAGTCAGGAATTTCACTCAAGGTTCAAATATAAAGTTCATTCGGTGAAACAATACCAGAGCTCATTCGGCACTCATCCCATTCGGCGTACCTCAGTTCATCCGGCATCCCAAGGCAAGAGTCCATTCGGCAGTATGAAGCAAGACTCATTCGGCATTCACAACCCAAGGTACCATTCGGCAGAACTCATTCGGCAGATCCATTCGGTAGTACCGAGACCGAATCAACTCCACTTCCCTTCCCACCGGATCAACTACAAGCTCCATCTTTCACCACCCACTACCGGTCCAACATCACCACCGAACCACACACCACTTAACTTAACACCGGACCAACCTTTCTCCCATTGCCGAGCCAACTCCCCTCTTCCTACCACCGAATCAACCTCTCTTCCACTAATTGCCGAACCAAAGCCTCGCCGAACCAGATGATTGCCAGTCCAGATTGCTTCAGCCCGGGCCCACCAGCAGCTATATACTTCCATGACCCCTGCCCCCTACCTCATTCTATAAATAGAGGGGCAGGGGTACAACAATGGCAGACAAGTTTGAGAGCTCAAGCCTGGAAGGAACTCTCAAACAACTTTAGATACTTGTAATCAAAGCTTTGTACTTGTAATCTGAAGAAAAAAGGAGAATAACATATAAAGTGGACGTAGGCACGTTCTTGCCGAACCACTATAAATCTGTGTGTCTTTTACATTTTAGTCCTTGCTTTTTACATATTTGCATAAATCACCCAAATCACTAAACACAACATAAAATCAACCAACTCATACGACTTTGGGTGTTTGCGGCCATTTTTTACGCAAACATTTTGGTGCTTTCACTGAGAAGAACCAACTCCCGCTACATCGGATAGAAGTTGAATTTGAAAATCTAAGAATTCAGATCTAAGAGTTATGACGAGACAAACAAGTAAAAGGCAAAGGCCAGAGAGAAGTGAACACCAAGGAAGTCAAGAGGCTTCCTCAGGAGGGAATCAAGCGTCGATCTTCATCACTAGGGATGAGATGGAGGTCATGATGAGAAGACAAGAAGAGATGATCCAGAACTTACTTCAACAAATTGGGCAAATTGGAGCACAAATCCAAGGAGCGGCTGGAATTCAGAACGGAGCAGGACCATCTGGCGCAGCACCAGAGCTAGGGGGCACTCACGCAGAGCATGTTGATCCAACCCCGGGAAGTGAGATGGGGGCATCCGAGCCACCTGGTAGCATTAGAGGAATGAACGTTCAGCCAGGGAGGCATACACATGGAAACTCCCGCGGACTTGGGGAGCAGGTCGAAGACAGTGAACGAGAACTACAGCTTGGAGATAACGACAGATTAGCAGAGATGGTTAGAAGAGCTATGAGAGGCGGTTTAGTAAACAGAGACTTGGAAGATGTAAACAGGAGTCCTTTTTCTTCTGCGATCAGGATGGCTAGGAACCCACCAGAATTCAAGTTACCATCATTGGACATGTACAATGGGAAAACAGACCCCACGGTTCATCTAACGAAGTATATGAGACATATGGAAGTGCTGGGGGCATCAGAGGAGGTTATGGCCCGGTGCTTTCCACTGTATTTGACGGACATTGCAGCATTATGGTTTAGGCAACTGGAGAGCGGCTCCATAGGAACATGGGCAGATTTAACTGAGAGATTCATGAGGCAATTCAGGGTTCATATTGCGAGACCCAAGAATGTGATGACTTTGGCAACCTTGAAACAGAAAACTGGAGAGACTTTGAGGAGCTTTCTAACGCGATTTAATGCGGCGGCAGCATCAGTGGATCGACCAGATCCATCTATGGTCATGATGGCGGCTGTATCTGGAATAGCTGGTAATACAGAGTTCAAGAATTCATTAACCAAGGACCCGCCTATGAATCTGGGAGAGTTCTATCATGAGGCTGAAAAGTTTCTGCGTTTGGAAGATGCTAGTGCAGAAAGAGAGGAAGAAGATGACGTTTACACAATCAAGAGTGGAAACCCACCTGGAAAGGGTGCGGAGACTAGCAAAGGAAAAAGAAAGGCTGAGGATAATGATGACAGGACAAAGTGGCTACGAAGAGAGCCACGATTCACCACCTATTCAGAGCTGAATGAGAGTTTGGAACGGATTTATCAGGATACCAAGGGGCAAGTTCCGTATCGTAGACCAATGCGAAGGGATCCAACCTCTGACGAAAGAAAATCAGATAAGTTTTGTGTATTTCATGAATTGAATGGTCATAACACTAATGATTGTAGGCATTTGAAGGACGAGGTGGAAGGGCTTATCAGGAACGGTATGCTCCTTCAGTATGTGAGGAGGCGAACTCCAGCGATGGAGCCAGAGCGACCACCCTCTACATCAGCTAGAAGTGACCCTGGATCAGGGCACCATTTGATTATCCATTGATTGCTTGATTAAAATAACGATGAACAAGTTGTAAGCTTCCACTAACGCAATTAAATCATTTACACATGTACGAGATCGCGAACGATCTCCAGACATGCTCTGAATGATCATTGACTGCTTCGGAGTGGGGACTTACACTTTGACATCCTTGCTTTGCTTTTGTTTCGTTTTGATTTGAACATTTGAATTCTTCCTGTTTGGACATTTCTGCTATAAGGTACTATTGCTTTAACATTTACACTTCCATGAAAAAATTGTTTACTTGTATGCCCGTTGGATCGTGAACGGTCCACGAGCACCTATTGCATGGCAACGAACTGCCGAAGTCTTTGATTCGAAAAATTCCCCCAAACAATGACTCCAACACTGATAATATTAAGTCCCCCCCGGGCACACTCATTCGCCTCGAACGGCACCCGACTTCGAACAGTCACAATTCGCCTCGAACGGCACCCGACTTCGAACAGTCACAACTCGCCTCGAACGGCACAACTCGCCTCGAACGGCACCACTCGCCTCGAACGGCACCACTCGCCTCGAACGGCACAACTCACCTTACCTCAAATGGCTCGATCGCGAACGGTCGTCATTTGAGGTCCGCCACCTGATCACTAACTATTACACCTTACCTCAAATGGCTTGATCGCGAACGGTCGTCATTTGAGGACCGCCACTCGACCGCGCACTGTCGCACTTTACCTTGAATGACTTGATCGCGAACGATCGTCATTTGAAGTTAAGCGCTTGACCTTGAACGGTCCCCACTCGACCGCGCGCTGTCGCACTTTACCTCGAATGACTCGATCCGAACGGTCGTCATTTGAAGTAAAGCGCTTGACCTTGAACGGTCACATTTCATTGCAGATGACTCGATCCCGAACGATCGGCGCACGGATTTATGCGCTTGACCGCGCACGGTCGCACTTCACCGCAAATGACTTGATCACGAACGGTCGTCATTTGAAGTTAAGCGCTTGACCATGAACGGCCGCGCTTCATCCCAAATAGCTCGATCCCGAACGGTCGTCATTTAGGGCTATATAAAATATCAAGCTCTTTACAGGTTGTCAACAGGATATGAACATCCAGCTCATGGCATTACAAAACACGCCTTCCTACCGCAAGGCATATTTTGGGGGGCAAAGTGTTATCCCATTTTTTGGACAAAACTGGAATATCAAGATTGTATGCATTTCCACCACGATCGGAACCAAGAAGAAGCAAGCAAGCGTACATAAGTCAGGAATTTCACTCAAGGTTCAAATATAAAGTTCATTCGGTGAAACAATACCAGAGCTCATTCGGCACTCATCCCATTCGGCGTACCTCAGTTCATCCGGCATCCCAAGGCAAGAGTCCATTCGGCAGTATGAAGCAAGACTCATTCGGCATTCACAACCCAAGGTACCATTCGGCAGAACTCATTCGGCAGATCCATTCGGTAGTACCGAGACCGAATCAACTCCACTTCCCTTCCCACTGGATCAACTACAAGCTCCATCTTTCACCACCCACTATCGGTCCAACATCACCACCGAACCACACACCACTTAACTTAACACCGGACCAACCTTTCTCCCATTGCCGAGCCAACTCCCCTCTTCCTACCACCGAATCAACCTCTCTTCCACTAATTGCCGAACCAAAGCCTCGCCGAACCAGATGATTGCCAGTCCAGATTGCTTCAGCCCGGGCCCACCAGCAGCTATATACTTCCAAGACCCCTGCCCCCTACCTCATTCTATAAATAGAGGGGTAGGGGTACAACAATGGCAGACAAGTTTGAGAGCTCAAGCCTGGAAGGAACTCTCAAACAACTTTAGATACTTGTAATCAAAGCTTTGTACTTGTAATCTGAAGAAAAAAGGAGAATAACATATAAAGTGGACGTAGGCACGTTCTTGCCGAACCACTATAAATCTGTGTGTCTTTTACATTTTAGTCCTTGCTTTTTACATATTTGCATAAATCACCCAAATCACTAAACACAACATAAAATCAACCAACTCATACGACTTTGGGTGTTTGCGGCCATTTTTTACGCAAACAATTACTCCACAAAATGACTTCAACCTTGCCAACCTCTTAGCATTTGTAACAACTTCGAACGATAAAGTTTTTCTATCAAGACTTATGTCTACAGAGATTGATTTGTCACACTTCAAAAAAAATTTGCTATAACCTAAACAATTATCTCAGTGTTAAATGAACAACCAGTGTAAGAAGCAATTTGATCAAAATACGATGTGGAAATGAATGCTCGATATTTGATTGCTTCATAGAAAGCAAGGGAGCAATATATCAGAGAATTAGAGAGTGAATGAATATAATTGACACAGAAGTATTTGGGTTTTTTTATAGATGTTGTAGAAATATAATCCTTGAAAATGAAAAGAAACAAAATCCAAATAAAGAGGAATGAACATGAGGCACTACCATTCAAAGGAATATAGATATTATAGGCCATTTTTGCATCTTTTCTTACCATTGGTCGATGTTTAGATTTTGCATGTTTAACCATAGTTAAGCAGGTCGTCCTTTGTTAAAGCCGTAGGCTGACCTATGCCACCACTATTGTCCTAGATTGGCCAACAATATGGTATGCTTCAATTCGTCCATTTTCCTTACTCCAAAAAATATTTAGAAAACTCTCTAAAATAATAGATGATATGTAGAATGTTGTGTCAAAATTTGAAGTGATTTGGAGATTGATTGTGAGATTTTAACAAATTTAAAATATAAGGACTCGATAAGAACTTAATAATAGACATTTGACTTTTAGCTCTTCAGTCCATCTTTTTAAACTCTACTTGATTTGTTGACTGCATAAAATATAGTTGGATGCTTGTACTTGAATACATAATCTTTGTTTGCTCCGATTTTGTAACACCCCGTAAAAGTTAATGGAAAATCAATCAAGTAACAATAAGGATAAAAATAAAAATTCCATAAATGTGGGAATTTGGCCACAAAAGTTACACCATTGTATTCACGGCAATTTTTTTATCAGCTTTCAAATATAAATTTTTACAATTGAAGTTCAAACGAAAAAATCATTGACATTTGAAGTTTTTGAATTTAAAACAATTCAAACGAATTCAAATTTGAAAATTTATAAATAGTAATGTTTGAATTTAAAAATGCAATAAATATTGTAACGTCAAGGGAAACTTAACATTTAAGAAAACATTTAATGTTAGGCATTAAAATGAGAAACAAACAAGAAAAGAACGATAAGCATTAATATAACGCTAACGATAGAAGGCCCTCGACCGCCTCTATTGGGCTGGTTGACCACTAGCGTTGATAGTTCAAGGTAAGCCGATTGACCGATTGGTAAGTAGCGGCTAGAATTTGGTTAGGCCAGGAACGACTCGGATTTTATTATTTTAAATTGACTTAAATTCTACGGTCCAGATGCATCCTAACTATTATAAAGAAGAGGCTAGCCCTTCACTTTTATTCATAGGAAAATTACAACACTAGAGATCTTCTGTTCTCTTTCTTAATTCTTTGTTAGATTCAAGATTTCAACTTTGAGGTAAGTAATCAATCGTCAATTTTTAGATACATACACACGCACATACATACATATATATACGTACATACATTTTTCTATTTCTATTCTTTACTAATCTTTGAATTCTAAATCTAATCTATATACAATTGGATTGTAGTATATTCCAAAAAGAAGAAAACCGAAGGAAGAATTATGTGAAAGCGTAAAATAGAATCCAAAAGAAGACAGGAAACTACATATGAGTGGAAATCTTAGTTATTCACATTTTAGTAATTTGTATAGTAAAAATTTGAATTTGTTTTATGCATTGGGAAATTTTGCATATGAAAACCCTAAAATCAAACCCTTAAAATCCCCCAATAAAATGTCAATTCTTGGATAGTTGAATCTGATGCAGCTCAGAACAGAGAAGAAATGCAACCAAAATTTCTAACAAGGATGAGTCGTACACGACTCATAGAGAGGTTAAGTCGTACACGACTTAGGAAGGCAGGGTTAAGTCGTTTCCGACTTAATGGTGCACGGGATAGCAAGTTTCGAGTTAACAACAATTTAAGCCGCATAAAAGAGGCATCGGGTTTGAGTCGTTCGAGCTTGAGTCGTATACGGGATAATGGAACAGGGTTACGACTCAAGGGAAACTTGGAGTGTTCATACTTGATGAGTCGTACACGACTTAACAACGTATCCGTAAGTCGTGGCCGAGATAGCATCAAGAAGGAGAAGGGTTCAACTGATGGGAACTTGAGTCGAAGGAAGGATGTTGAGTCGTGAGTCGTAGGTCGTTGCCGACCTAGTATGAGTCGTGAGTCGTTCATATGAAATGATGAGTCGTGTACTATGACTGATATATTGTAACCATGAGTCGGTTAAGACTTAAGTCGTTTATAAGTTGAGTCGTAAATTGTTCTTGAGTCGGAGGCGGAACTTACATGAGTCGTTGGCTTTGTGTTCTGTTGTAAAGGGTTGGAGCTACGTGTGTTGAGTCGGTAACGACTTATGATGAGTCGGCCGAGATGAGTCGTGTATGTTGAGTCGGTGCCGACCTAAGAGTTGGGTGACGAATGTTGTGTTGAGTGTAATGCCTATAAATAGCGTGTGTGTTGTAATTTTTGAGGTAGTTGATTTTTGAATAAAATTCTCTTTTGTTAGCTTTGTGCTTTCATACCAATTGGTAGTTGAGTGTAATCTCCTATCTCCACTTACGTCGTTCGAGTGCGCTCGAATCCACGTTTGTTGAAGCCGATTCACGGAATCTAGTGCGCTAGATCAACGTGCGAAGAATCGTAGATCTTTGAACACGGTATAGTGCGCTATCAACGTGTTTGAGATAGCTAGAGTTCGGTATCTTTGGATCAACGAACTTGGGCATTTTTGGTATCTTCAACTCACCGATTGCTACATTTCATCGATTGAAGTTTGTTTGATTAATCCGCTGCGTCAGAATCTCAATTATTCGATGTTAATGTAGTAGAAATTAATTTGTTGTTTGCAACTTAAATAATTTAAGTTCTATTCAACTTCCACTTCTAATTTCTGTTGTTCAATAAAGGGTTCAAAAAGAAAATTATTAAGATGGTGTGCAAAGTATGAATTTTCCTGCTTGTTGTTTGCATTGCCTATTTCCGTAATTTAGAAAAATATGAATTCCTTTGTTCGCTTCAAGTTTGAATTTTATCTATAATGATTCTTATCTCTATTTAATTTATTTGAGTTCTTACTGCAGTAGTGCAGTTACCTACTATTAGATGTCAATTACTAAACTTCCTTTAAATACCTACTCTATTTTCAAAATTTTAACAACTTATTTTGTCCAACCACCAAAATGTTTATATCAAAAATAATTTCGAGCTATATTGCTCCTTTTTTCAAAAGAGTAGAATTCTACAAAATTTTCCTTCTGAAATTTTTTAATTTTCGACAAAAATTTAATCTTTACTAGGTTTTCATATTTAATTCTTTCCTACTTTGCAACCCCAAACTAGCGAGCTATACAAGCTCTATAATTTTTCTGAAAGATTATATATATATATATATATATATATATATATATATATACATGCACACATTATTATTTTTAAACAAAAATTTTCATATGAAAACTTTTTTTCTCAAACTACTTATTTTTCAAAACCAAATATGTACTTTTCAAATATGTTACTACATGTTTTTTTAAATTTTTTCAAATCTAAAAAATGTCTCTTTTTCTTTCAAAAATTGTTTTCACAAAATTTTCCATGTTTAAACTAGTATAAATATAAAGCTGTAAACTTTTAAACTTAAAGACCTTGTAAAAAATTTCAAATTCTTAAAAGCTTGATTATTGGGCTAGACTCAAAGTGGAATCTTAACTTCCTTATACTTTCCCAAATATTCCCACAGAGTCATTCTTCTCAATCTAATTATATATGTTCCTAATCCATTTCCTCTCTTATGCTTCTGTTTATTCTAAGGCACTACTGCCCCACCCACTAATCTAAAACAACTATCAATTTTCAATATTAACATATGGACTTCCATTTTTATACTGAATTTATTGTACATCTCATACTTTGCCACTCTAGGGCCTATAACTCTTGGATTCCCACAATCATAATATTGATGTACAAAATTTTTACTCAAAATCTTCCCATATGTCATTTCTCTTAAAAGTAGATTTTTCTATGGATCTAGGTATATATAATATATTTCAGAAAAAAATACAAATACGTTCACTCTTTATTTATTTAGGAACCCTAAACCTAGGCTCTGATATAAAATGTTACCACTCAAATTCCAGTGGGTCCGAATTTTTCGTAAAAATGCTAAAACCCAAGCCCACTGAAGCCAGAATTGGGCATTTGGTATCTTGCAAATAGGAAAAGACAAATATATCAGAGCTCAATTAAATATCTCACAGTGGAATCGACTAAAATATAATAGTAAGTAAATACTCACCAATATAATAACATTTTCTAAACAAGTGCCTTAAAGTTGGGAAGTCTTTGCCATCTACCTAACCTGTAAGATGTTATGAGAAGGAGTCAGAACTAAAGTTATGTTGAATGGATAAATTATACACTTCTAAGCTTAATTTTACATATCATTTTATTTCCATTTACTGTTATATTAGGTTCATTAGGTTTATAATACTCTCGCCTCTGTGCGTGAATCATATCTATCTACTCCTTAGTAGATTAAAACCTAATAACTGATATATATATATATAACTATATGCCCAATGACCATATTGGTCCTAGGTATAACGATAGTGCCTTCTGTATCCTCCTCGCAAAGTACTCCATCGTCTTGGTTCCATGGGGTTCTGTTACTACATCTATAAAGGACCACCCCATGAGGCCTACAATATAGATGTTCCGTCATTTACTATGAAAACATAAAACTATGTCTGCACTAGTCTATACTAATGCTCGTACATCCACAATGTACCACCCTGTGCGTACCTTAAGGAAATCGTTCTGTCTACTCCCTGAATCCCGCCAATAAGGTCTACCTTGTACGAAACTCGGTCGAGGATTTTCTATATCTGTAAAGGACAACTTCGTTAGGCCTACAATACAGATATTCTACTTGGTCTGTCTCTTTTCTCATCATGGCTATGGCCCTACGCAGCCGCCCCTCAATTAATCGAAAGACCTCCAAAGAGTTAAGTGGTCGTGCCCTACTGCACACAATCTAACATCCAATTGTCGATGCCCCTCATCTAATGTCTCGATAGTGAAAGTATCATTAGACTGTTAGTTTAACTCTAGTCTTTCCCGAACTCGCTCTTGGTTTTGATGCTGGCCGATATCCACATGTAAATATCCTTTTGGGTCCTACCTACTAAACTTACTTGCAAGTACCAGGACATACGAATATCCTACTTCAACACTATTATCCTGCCTTTTGGCAAGACTGTAGGCATGCGGATTTAACTAAGTCGATTTCTCAATTATCGAGGATGGAATGCGGTAGGTTTGAGTCAACTGGATTGATAGGTAACACAACACGTTTGGGAGGTCGTTCGGCATTGGACGTTCGGTATGGAAGTCGCTCGGCATGAAAGTCGCTCGGCATGAAAGTCGCGCGGCATGGAAGTTGCTCGGAACTGGAAGTCGCTACAGGAACAGGAAGTCACTACAGGAACAAGAAGTCACTACGGGAATAGGAAGTCACTACATGAAGTCGCTCGGCATGGAGGTCGCTCGGCATGGAAGTCGCTCGGCATGGAAGTCGCTCTGCATGGAAGTCGCTACAAGAACAGGAAGTCGCTACAGGAACAGGAAGTCGCTACAGGAACAGGAAGTCGCTACAGGAACAGGAAGTCGCTACAGGAACAGGAAGTCGCTACAGGAAGTCGCTCGTACCATGATGAAGGATGTTGGCTCGGCTATGGTCTTGATGGGCCCGGACTACTCAGAAAGCCCAGCAACTCGGGATTTACCTACAACTACAGGATGTGGGGGTTAAGAAAAAGGATCTGAATTCTATTTCCCTTCTTCTTCCTCATTAAGGCCACTCTGCCATAATTGTTTTGAAAACTCCAGATTGTAACTGTATTTGATTCTCATATCAATAAAAAGGAAAATTTTGGAGTGGACATAGGCCATGGTCAGTCGAACCACTATAAATCCACTGTTTTTTCTGCTTTCTTTTTAATTTTTACTTCCCTTCATATTTATACTCTCTACATACACTCTATCTATTATCTGTGACTGTTGGTTGGTGCTTTCATTTATGTTTGGGTGTTAGTGACCAATTTTGGCGCTAACATTTTGGTGCTTTCACTGAGATGGCAAGCACTCGGGGATTTTGGAGCTAGGAACTTGGATTCTAGAAAGCAATGGCTAGGCCATCAATAAGGAAGCAAGTGATAAAAAGAAGCAATCAGGAGGGAAGTCAAGAGGCCTCCTCTGGAGCTGGAGTAGGTCAAGCATCCATCTATATCACTAAGGACAAGATGGAGACGATGCTGAGAAGGCAGGAAGACATGATACAGAACCTGCTTCGACAGGTTGGACATGTTGAAGCACAAAGTCAAGGGAATGGACCAACCGCGGCTGTTGGCGTTGCAGAACAAGGAACCAGAGCTGTAGAAGTTTCTAGAGGTCAACACTAGAACCAAACTAGAGGGATTGAAGGAAATCAGCAAAGGCTTGGGGGCAGACCTCCAGGATTGGATACTGGGAGAGCGGTGAATGAAGCTCAGCAAGTAGGGACCAACGTGAACGTAAATGATCAACATGAAGAGTACTACCTGGAGTACCCCCAGGACGTGGAGGGCAAGGTTGAGATGCAAACAGGGGACTACTCCCGGATGAAGACGAGCGGATGGCTGGATTAATAAGAAGGGTTATGAGAGGATAATTTTCAAGCAGAGGCTTAGAGGAAGTTAGTCGGAGTCCATTCACTCCGAGTATTAGAAATGCAAGGAATCCTCCAAAGTACAAGTTACCCGCGCTGGATCCTTATGATGGGAAATCAAACCCAACCATGCATATTACTAGATATATCAGGCATAAGTGCTAGGGGCATCCGAGGAAGTGATGGCACGATGCTTCCCTCTGTATCTAACAGACTTGGCTACGCTTTGGTTCAGGCAGCTAGAGAATGGATCAATTAGAATATGGGGTGAGCTAGTGGAACGCTTCATGAGACAGTTTAGGGTCCATGTGACATGACCCAAGAGTGTGATGACCTTAGCTTCAATGAAGAAGAGGATCAGAGAGTCCATAAGAGATTTTTTATTGCGATTCAATGCAATGGTGGCTTCAGTAGATCGCCCGGATCCATCGATGATTTTGATGGCGGCGGTAGCAAGGCTTGCGGAAGGCACAGAGTTTAAGGATTATTTGGCAAGAGATCCACCGCAAGACCTTGGAGAATTCTATCATGAAGCTGAAAGGTTCATTTGGTTAGAGGATTCACGCCTCGAAAGGCGAGAAATAAATGCCATTCAAGGCGAAGGAACCTCTAAGGAACATACTGGAATAGACAAAGGAAAGCGGAAGCAGGATGACAGATACGATAGTCCTGACAAACGAAAGAAATTCCGAGAACCTAGATTCAAACAATGCGCTGACTTGATGGCAAACCTGGAGCAGATTTACGCGGAAACTCGGGGGCACCTCCCCTATCGGAAACCACCCATGAGAGATCCCACGGAACAGGAACATAGAAGTGGAAAGTATTGCCTATTCCATGAGCTGGAAGGACTTGCTACTGATGAATGCCGCCATTTGAAGGATGAGGTAGAAGAGCATGTCAGAAATGGTAGATTGCCACAGTACGTGAGAAATCGGATGTTGGGCGTGTTCTCACCCAGGAGATCTCGAGAAGCACCAGCTTCATCCAGGTTTACCTAAGTTTTATTCGGCATCCCTACCACTGCCGAACCAGATTCACAACCATAGAAGACCGAACCAACTCGAACAAAAGTAAATACTACCGAACCACTCACTACTGAACCAAGGACCTACCGAACCACTCACTACCGGGCCAGACCACCTACCCCCACTACCGAACCACCACTACCAAACCAAAACCACTCCAACCACTACCGAACCAAAACCACTCCAACCACTACCGAACCAAAACGCTACTCCAACCATCATCGGACCAAGGCGTTACCGAACCAACATTGCCGGGCCAGATTACATCAGCCCAGGCCCACCAGCAGCTATATACATCCAAGACCCCTACCCCCAGTCTCACTCTATAAATAGAGGGGTAGGGGTACAACAATGAGGGATGAGTTTGAGAGCTCGAGCACGGACAGAACTTTCAAACACTTTTCATACACTTGTGATCAAAGTTTTGTACTTGTAATCTGAACAGTGAAAGAGAATAACATATGAAGTGGACGTAGGCACATTCTGGCCGAACCACTATAAATCTGTGTGTCTTTTACAGTTTAGTCCCTGCTTTTTATATATTTTCATAAATCACCCAAATCGCTAAGAACAACATAAAATCGACTAAGTCATACGACTTGGAGGTGTTTTCCCATTTTTTGTGCAAACATTTTTGGTGCTTTCACTGAGAAATCGAGCTAGAAGCTTCAGCTTCTCCCACTTAACCTTCTTCCCGACAGCATCGCTCATTGCTTGGAAGACATGCCTCCCAGGCAGAAGAAAGATGTTAGCAAAGGAAAGAACATCGCAACTAGCAGCGTTCCAGATCCAGTGATCACAGATCAAGAGAATCGTCCCATTCCAATAGCAGTACAAAATGGAAATCGGGCAAATCCGACAGCCCCTGCCACGGAACAGCCGACAACAATTACTAGGGCAGATCTAGACAGGGTTGTGGCTGAAGTGATTGACCGCTTCACATCCCAATAAGAAGCCTTAGTGAACCGACTCATGTCACGCTTAAGGGATGCTGAAGAATCCAACCGCAACACTGAATCATGGAGTGAGTCCCAGTCTGGAGGATCTCGGAGACGACAAAGATCTTTCTTCTTCGAAGAAGCTAACAACAGAAACAGCAATGGTAGGAGCCGAGCCCGAACTCAGCCCGAACTTCGACCCGAGGAAATGCTTGGAACCGAACCCAGCGGGGGAGGTACCAGGCGAGGCTCGGCTGTAGCTGAGCCTGTCATGCTACCTAGCCATGGAAACACCAATGAACGGGGCCGAGCTAGAGTCCAACTCGAAGTTGGACCCGAGGAAGTGCTCGGAACAGAACCCAACAGGGGAAGATCAAGGCAAGGGCCAACTGTAGCTAACCCTAGCATGCTCCCAGAAGACCAGAGACAGCCACTGGAAAATATTAGGAGTGATAGACGATACCACTCCTACAGATCATTTGGACAGAATCAATCCCGCAGAGAAGAACCAAACTCATTTCTATCTGCTCCAAATTCTGATGAAAGGATGGCGCGATTGTTCAGAGAGTGCGTCCAACGGGATCAAAGAGATCGAGGGATAGGCGCTAGGGTAACCAGCCCTTTCACCCGCAATATCGAAATTGCCATCACCCCCCGAGAATGGTAAATGCCAACAATGGAACCTTACAAGAGAATCTCTGACCCCGTTGTACACTTGCAGAGATACACACAGCATATGCTCATGAGCAGAGCCACAGAAGGAGTATTGTGCAAATGCTTTCCACTATTCTTGGCAGATCTAGCTACCTCCTGGTTCTGCCATCTACCCCAAGGATCCATCAGCTCATGGGAAATGTTGAAGGAAAAGTTCATCAGCCAGTTCCGCATTCATGTGGAACAACCCAAGGACGCTTATTCCCTATCTAATATCAAACAGAAGCCCGAAGAGACAGTGCAGCAATATCTAACCCGATTCAATGCTGCAGCGGCCGCAATCCAAGATGCCGATGAGAAACTCATCTTAATGGCCCTCTGTAGTGGTGTGCATCTGGATACTAAGTTTGCTAGAAGATTAACGAAAGAAAAACCAACTACCTTACCCGATTTCTTCCATGAAGCCGGAAGATATATGAGACTTGAAGACGCTGCCACTGAAAGACAGACAGGGAACAAACTAAGGCAGCTCATGGCAGCACACCCGCTGTAGCGAAGGACGTCCAAAGAAATGACTCTAGAGACGATGCTGGGGGAAAGAAGGGAGAAAAGCGTCTATATCGGCCATGACCGAGATTTGACGCTTAAACTCCCTTGAATGAAACAATCGAAAACATCTTCCTGGCCACCCAAGATGAAGTTAAATACAAATGCCCCCGTACAAGAAGGAATCAGATAACGCAATTAAGTTTGGAAAGTTCTGCCGCTTCCATGAATCTCATGGGCATGATACCAATGAATGCCATCATCTCCGGGACTTAATTGAAGAACACATCAGAAGGAAGAGACTGGAACGCTATGTAAAAGGTCAGAACAGGACTCCAGCTCCTGCCAATGCGAACCCAAGGCTACCCCTCCCACAAACAGGAGGGGGAAATCGCAACACCAGCAGCTCCAGTCAAGAGAAGATAATGGTCCATACCATATCGGGAGGACCACACATCGCCGACAGAAACTGGACAAAGATGGAAAGATACGGAAAGTCACTTAGAAATAATGAAGGCTGCATTAATTCTATTATGGAAGAACGCCACCCGAAGCGAAAAGAGAATGATGACATTACATTCAATAGGCGTGACCTAGAGGGAAGGCAGTACCCTCACATGGATCCTATGGTCATCTCTGCCTGGTTCGGTCCAGCCGAAATTTTCCGAATTCTAGTAGACACTGGAAGCTCAGTAAATAACCTATTCAAGCATGCTTTCGACAGAATGAAGCTGTCAATGAAGGATGTGTCTCCCTGCAACAAACCGCTACACGGTTTCACTGGAGATGCGAAGATGCCCCTCGGGCAACTGGACCTCTTTGTTGAAATAGGAAGTCACTCCCGCTCCGTTGTACGGAAACAAACATTTATGTTAATAGATAACCACTCGGCCTACAACGCCTTTTTAGGAAGACCAGCCTTGTCTGACTTCCAAATTGTCCTGGCCTCGTGGTGCCTGAAGATGAAATTTCCAACAGACAATGGAATAGGGGAAGTAGAGGGAGATCAAGACGCCACTCGAGATTGCTATGCAACTGAACTTCGCAATAACCGCAGGAAGGATAAAGGAAAAAATGCAGAGACTATTCTCTGCACGAAAAACTTGGAAGCATAGCAACTAAAGAAAGCCCCTCCTCTTCGATATACCAGTGATCCTTTCAATGAATTAGACCCCAGGGACAAAGAGGAGGAGGCCACCGCGAGCCTGCAGAGGCTATGGAGTTTGTATCTGTAGACAAACACGACTCAAGTAGGCTGTTGAAAATCGAATCTCAGCTAAGAGCGGAATTGAAGGATCAACTCATTGATTTTCCCCGCCACAACTTGGATGTATTTGCATGGACGCACGCTGACATGACTGGAACCTCCCCAGACGTAACATGCCACGTACTAAACATCGATCCTACCAAGGTGCCAGTAAAGCAGAAAAAGAGAAGCATAGGGGCAGAACGATCAGCAGCCCTCGATGAAGAAGTAAAGAACTTACTTGTCAATAACTTCATACGAGAAGCCGTTTACTCAGAGTGGATCGCTAACCCGGTACTAGTAAAGAAGGCTAATGGGAAGTGGCGAACATGCATTGACTTCTCCAAATTAAGTGACGCTTGCCCGAAGGATTGCTTCCCACTCCCCCGAATCGATCAGCTTGTGGACAGCACAGCCGGGCACGAACTCTTATCTTTTATGGACGCATACTCAGGATATAACCAAATTCCTATACACGCTCCCGATCAAGACCACACTAGTTTCATCACTGACTGGGGATTGTACTGCTATAGAGTAATGCCTTTTGGACTTAAAAATGCCGGAGCTACCTATCAACGCCTCGTCAACAAGATGTTTGCGGAAATGATAGGACGAACTATGGAGGTTTATGTGGATGACATGCTAGTAAAATCGAGGAAAGCCAACGATCACGTAAGCCACCTGGGCGAGATGTTTCAAGTACTTTGCCAATATGGAATGAAGCTGAATCCTCTAAAGTGCTCATTTGGAGTATCATCAGAAAAGTTCTTGGGATTCATCGTCCATGCCCGGGGGATTGAAGAAAACCCCGAACAAGTCCGAGCTCTAAGAGATATCAGGATACCTTCCACTCGAAAAGAAATGCAAAGCCTAAATGGGAAAGTGGCCGCCCTAAGCAGATTCATCTCTAAAGCGACTGACAAGTGCATCCTGCATCCCCTTCTTCAAAGCTCTAAAGAAAGACAAAGGAAAGTTCGAGTGGACTGACGAATGCTTAACAGCCTTCCTTAACCTAATCGAACACCTCCAGAGACCACCAGTACTCTCAACTCCGAACGAAGGCGAAGAGCTATACCTATACCTTGCTGTGTCATCTCATGCTCTAAATGCCGCTTTGGTGAGAGAAGACAACTGCGCACAGCAGCCAGTATACTTTGTTAGCAAGAGGTTTACGGGGGCAGAAGCCAGATATCCTAAACTTGAGAAGCTAGCATACTGTTTACTGATCACATCATGGAAACTGCGACACTATTTCCAATCCCATTCCATCAGAGTTCTAACCGATCAACCGCTAAGATAGGTACTCCATCGTCCCGACACTTCTGGGCGACTACTTAAATGGTGCATTGAACTGAGTCAATATGATATCATCTATCATCCTCGCACCGCCATCAAGGGACAAGCCCTGGCCGATTTCATTGCCGAATTCACTACCAACGAAGGTAAGGAGCAATCTGAAATAGCAGAAGACATCAAGTGGAATCTCTTTGTGGACGGAGCATCAAACGAACACGGCTCGGGGGTAGGTATTGTAATAATCACTCGCAGGGGAAGGAAGCTACATTATGCTCTAAGGTTGGAATTCGCTGCCACCAACATCGATGCAGAATATGAAGCAGTAATAGTTGGATTAGAACTTGCCTTAGAGATTGGAGTCAGTTCTTTATGTCTTCATAGTGATTCGCAACTTATTGTAAATCAAATACTAGGAGAATTTCAGACTCTGGCAAAGAAGATACTCCGATATGGATATTTCTGGCCCACCTTAAACAAAGACGCCTTAGACTTTGTCAAAAAATGTGACAGATGTCAGAAATTTGCTAAGATTCCTCGAATACCAACAAGTGAGATTACTCAAATGACCAGCCCTTGGCCCTTTGCAGTATGGGGAATTGACTTGATTGGCGAACTGCCAGTGGGCCGAGGCGGAGCCAAATATGCTGTAGTGGCAGTCGACTATTTCACCAAATGGGTGGAAGCGGTGCCTCTAAATAAAATATCTTCGGCAAAATTATTAACTTCTTAATCAAAAATGTTCTATGCAGGTATGGAGTTCCGCTCAAAATCATATCGGATAATGGACTCCAGTTTGACAGGGAGGAGTTCGCCGACTGGTGCTAAGAGCATGGAATTCGCAAGAGCTTCTCATCTGTAGCTTATCCCCAGGAAAATGGACAAGTCAAAGCTGTCAACAAAATTCTCAAAACTCATATCAAGAAGAAACTTAAAAAGTCAAAAGGCGCTTGGGTGGATGAACTTCCTACGGCACTTTGGGCCTACCGCACATCTTTCAGAACATCAACGGGGCATACTCCTTTCTCTTTGGCATACGGATCGGAGGCCATGCTCCCAGTCGAAACTATAGTGCCTTCCCACCGTAGGATCCACTATAACCCAGAAGAGAACGAAGAACTCCTTCACATGTCATTGGATCTAATTGAAGAGAGAAGAAACGATGCAGCGCTCAAAGCAGCAGCTCACAAGCAAAAAAGTGGCAGCGCAATACAACTCCAAAGTCAAGCATCGTAGCTTACAAGAAGGAGATCTTGTCCTCAAGCGAATCTTCCCGCACCCCGGTGCACTAGATCCAATCTGGGACGGACCATATGTAATTCATAAAGATCTCCACAACGGAGCTTATATTTTGTCAACAATGGACGGAGAGGTGTTTCAGAGGGCATGGAACATCCAACACCTTCGTCGATACTTTTCTTAACTTGTACTGCCCATATGAAGTGAACTAATAAAGAGAATCAGTGGACGTAGGCATTTTCGTGCCGAACCACTTTAAAAACTTGTCTCTTTTTTAACTTGTTCCTTTATATCTTGGCTGCTTGTTAACTTTATCCTTTTCTGTTGAAAAAAATCCCGTGTAATGGCATTTCCATTCAAGACACATCACGGCGCAACTTCACCTGGACAAGACCTAACAAGTATTATACGAATCTATGCCCTCGCCAATGAGACACTTTTGCTCCAGCACCCCTCTGCTGCGGATTAACTCATTGCTCGCGATCGGCCCTTAAAGCCAACTGTAATGAGCCGATTATAAGCCATTGAGAAGGTCGACTATAGCCGAAGTAGCTCATTACGGCGTTCGGCTCGCCGGCAACCGTGAACCTACTTTAAGCCCCAACATAAGGTGTGGCCAGCCAGGGGTAGTTCACAGTTGACGATCGGCATCCGCGCTAGTCGGCCATAGTAAATCGAATAATACCCACGATTACGGGCCATAATTTCCCGGGTAGTTACTGTGCGCGATCTTGGCTCCGAGTGTCTTAAGTACGGCTATGGTAAAAAAGAGAAACTCCCTGCGGAGACGTAAGATGGGTGACAAATGTGTCCAAGACCCACAGCTAGGGAAAGTGACTACAAAACCCGTTTGCCACGAACTTAAGCACATCGCAGGCCTTCCGTGGTTGGAAGTTTTACTATTTCTTATATTTCTATTTTATTCAAAAACTTTCCTCCTATCCTCTATAACGATCTCTAAAGTACAGGACACAAAATAGGAGACGTTCGCTAATGGGAATAGGAACTCACAACTGGATGACAGGTCACTCAACTACATTCCATACTCAGTCATACAAGACATTCAAAGCTACCATCTACAACTAAAACATGGAGGGCGGTATTATCTTCTTTTGTATATGAATAGGTAGCTGTAATTTATTCACACATCACACTAACATTTCAAGATATGAAATTATATTTTAAGCAAGAGCTTGGCATCAAACACGATCGAATCACAGGAATGTGCATAGCTATATTTCTTATGCAACACACCAAAATAACGACAGCATTCAAATATGACAGAATCAGCTTAAGTTAAAAATTACATGCCAAGAATAAAGTCGTTCGTTACGAATAACATAATTACAGCCTAAAAGTTACATTAGTGTTTTGGGACTAGCATAGACAACAATGTCAAGTAAACCAAAGGATATCCAGATCAAGTCAAGGAGTCGGCTGCATCAGAGCTTCACCTCTATCCTACTGGCCTTCTGAGATCTACTTAACTGCAGGATTGGAACTCTCAGCCTGTTGACCAGAGGTAGTTGGTGCTTCAGAGGTCCCGCCTGTCCAATTCAGGAGGAGAATCCATTAAATAAACAATAAGCAATCAAGTTACGAAAATCTAAAAGGGAAAACTTACCGCATCTGCTCCTTGATCATCATCCTCTAACTGCACACCTACCTCCTCAACAGTAAGCAGCCGCATACCCTCCTTCGCCGCCGCTTTCTCCTCCTTGGTGAATTGAGCCGTAACCACGTCTATTCTAAAGGCCGCGCCACCCTCCTTATCTGCATCGGCCTTAGCCTCCTCCAGGGCCCTGAGATAAATCCTGGCCATGACTCGGGGATAATCATCCATCCAAGATAAGTTGCCCTGTTTCCAAGTGCGGAAGTATATATCCTGAAGCATCTCATCCATTATCCCCTCGTTCTCCTCGAACTCCCTTACTCGGTCCTCAGAAGCCAACAGCTTTGCAATGGCAGCACCCCTCTCCGATTGGTATCGCGAGCAGTCAGCCTGAAAGGATTTCCTCATCGCCTCCATCTCCTCCTTCAGCTTAGTTTGGGCAAGCTCTGCGGCTTCAAGTTTCCCGGATAACACCTGTACCCGCTCGAGATCCGCTTTTCGAACCTCATCCACCGTTGCAATAGCCATATTAATCCGTTCCTTACAAACAACCTCCATTTTCCATAAATCTGCCCTGCTGGCCTCTTCCATGGTTTTCTTTAATTGCCTATAAGCGGCCTCATGTTGAGAGATCTGAATGGTCTGATCAACGGGTTGTTTGGCCTGGTCGCAAACCATTAACCGCAGTCGAATGTTAGCACTCCCGATTTCTTCTCCAGCCTTGACCAATCGAGCATGATGCCCCATCAGCTTCCTGCTTTCCTCAGCAACCCGGTCAATGTTTGCCTTAGCTTCGTCCTCCAAAGTTACGACCCGAGTGGTAAGCAAATCAAGGTCCAGGGACTTAGCTTCATCTAGTACTCTTACCATAGGATTACGAGGGAGAAGGTGCTCACCGGTAGCCTCATCAAAGGTAATATCACGAGAATCCAGATCCAGATCCGGATGACCCGCAAACGGATTACGATCCAAGCCGGGATGATCTATTTGGGTAACGGAAGGATTTTCAGACGGGTGCGGAGAAGGTATAAACTCAGTATTCTCCTCCGTGGTATCCTGAAGAGGCTGAGTTGGGGGCTGAGGACCAGGTGAAGATTCAAATAAGGAGCGACTCCTCTTCTTCTTTTGGATATCCTCTTCGATAACTCCAAGAAGAGGACGGTAGCCGACTACGTCTCCAGGGCAGTTAGTCGGAGGCTTTGGTTTAGTAGAAGCCTTGATAAGTTTGTATTGTTCAAGACGGTGCTGAACATCTGATGTCTTGGCCACCTTACCCGCTTCTGTGATAAAAACAAAGTGTTACAAGCATACATTGAGCTATAATTCAAGAAATATATCAAGTTAAGAAGAGTAAAGAGACGCTTTTGTTATACAAACCCTAGGGAGGAGTAGGATACTGCAATAATTCCTGGATCTCATTCCAGGATGGGAGCGGACCATAAAATATTCCTAAATCCTTATCATAAATGGAGTCGGCAGGAGTCAAAAATTCACCTTAAATCGCAGGAATTGCCTTAGCTGAAGCGCTCTTAGAAGATGAATCGGCGCCGGTCCCGGCCTTGTCAGCTTTCTTAGGCTTCTCCACTAAAGCCGATCCTTCCTCCAACCCTTCAAAAGCTAGGCGGAAAGCGTCATCTGTCCATTCCTGGATCACACCTGCTTGCTTAGAAGACAAAGCCCCAGCACCATCATCGCTATGACCATCACCATCACCTTCTCCACCACTTCCACTCTCCGCCTCACCTCCTTCATCCCCGCCTCTTTCCTCCTCCACATCTTCCTCCTTCGGGATGTCTGGACATGTGCTGGGGGAGGGTCCATTAGACTTCTTAAGTTTCTTACCCCCGGCAATTGGAGGTTTCGAGAAGGGTTTCCTTTTGCTGCTCTTCGCTGTAGCCCCTCCTTTAGCTTTGGCGGCCCTCTCCTCAGCTGTGTCTCTTTGCTTGACCATAGACTGGCATGGCAGAATCAAGTTGAGCCCCAAAAGAATAGCATTTCTGATCAAATAAGAAGCTGCCCTCTCGTTTTCCGAAATGGCTTCTATTTCCGCAGCCATCTGAACCAGACGATCGTTCTCCACAACCGCAAAGCCATCTGTCGCTAGCAAGAAACAAAACACATAAGGAGGAGCATTGCAGTCAGAACGGAAATTATAAATGAGATTCAACTTACAGCCAGAGGTGAAGCGGTGAAAAAAAACAGAGTCATCCTTGACAAAGAACCATTCCTTCTTGAACATGCTAAATTTTGAATATAAGTCCACGACCGGCTTGAAAGACACGGCCGATTCTAAGCTAATATATGGAGACCCCTTCTTGTAGCCTCTCAAGTTGTACAGGCACCGGATATCCCGGTTGGAAGGGGGACGCCTGTATTTTCTTTGGAATATAACGAACAGACTCACCAAGATAGCATAGGAGTTGGGCTGAAGCTGGAAAGGGGACACCTTCAAGTATGTGATAAAGCTAACTATCTAAGAATTGATCGGAGGGATGGCCCCGCACATGCAGTGATACCTACTGTAAGCAAAATATCCTTCAGGGGGGTCATACGGCATCACTCCTTCCCCCGGCAACATCATATGCGCTCTGTCAATCCCAAAAGATCGAGATATAACGTCAAGCTGCTCATCTTTGAGGGAGCTGGGAAAGCAGTCAGGCGGTGAGTTCAAGAGCTCCTGAGGGCCGTACCCGTCTACTAATGATCTCGGGGTTGGTCCATGACGTTCTGGTTCTGCCCGAACTGGGGGCACTATGAGAGACTCTCTCCTTTGTCCTTGGATTTCTTCTTGTCAGAACGAGTTTCTACTTTATGAGACATTATCTGCAACACGAGGAAACATATTGTTAGGACAAGGAGTGAAGAGATATAAACAAGCAAATACCTACAGTCTGGAATCTCATTCATAATTCAAAACATAAAGGCTCATTCGGTAGTTCGAGGCTCAAAGACCATTCGGCACTCGTACTCCCAAATTCATTTGGTAGTTCGAGGCTAAAAGTTCATTCGACACTCGTGCTCCCCGGACTCAATCGGTAGTTCAAGCATAAAGTTCATTCAGCGAAAGAAGACTAAATCACCTAGACCGGCAGTCAAATTTGGTTCGGTGATATGGTTGATTCGGCATACCAAAGTTTGGTTCGGCTATTTCAAAAGGTAAGGAATAGCAGAAGCGTAAGGCCCATACTTATAGGCAAACATAGACGATCGGACCAACTGGCTCGGCATTTGGGCCGAGTGGGAATATCCAAGCTAACGTCATTGATTTAAAACAAAGCACGGCATATACCGGTATATGCCCCACTTTGGGGGGCAAATGTTGGGCGTGTTCTCACCCAGGAGATCTCGAGAAGCACCAGCTTCATCCAGGTTTACCTATGTTTTATTCGACATCCCTACCACTGCCGAACCAGATTCACAACCATGAAAGGCCGAACCAACTCGAACCAAAGTAAATACTACCGAACCACTCACTATCGAACCAAGGACCTACCGAACCACTCACTACCGGGCCTGACCACCTACTCCCACTACCGAACCACCACTACCGAACCACACTACCGAACCAAAACCACTCTAACCACTACCGAACCAAAACCACTCCAACCACTACCGAACCAAAACGCTACTCGAACCATCACCGGACCAAGGCGTTACCGAACCAACATTGCCGGGCCAGATTGCATCAGCCCAGGCCCACCGGCAGCTATATACATCCAAGACCCCTACCCCCAGCCTCACTCTATAAATAGAGGGGTAGGGGTACAACAATGAGGGACAAGTTTGAGAGCTCAAGCACGGATAGAACTTTCAAACACCTTTCATACACTTGTGATCAAAGCTTTGTACTTGTAATCTGAACAGCGAAAGAGAATAACATATGAAGTGGACGTAGGCACATTCTGGCCAAACCACTATAAATCTGTGTGTCTTTTTACAGCTTAGTCCCTGCTTTTTACATATTTGCATAAATCACCCAAATCGCTAAGAACAACATAAATTCGACTAAGTCATACGACTTGGAGGTGTTTGCCCATTTTTTGTGCAAACATCGGACAGTGGCCGTAGGACCTGAGCAATACCGCCAGCACACAACAGAGCTAATCTTAGATCGGGATCACGACTCGTCATCAATTGATCATGATGGCATGAGACAAGTTCAAGACTTGAACTCTGGTCGATTACATAAAATTCTTAGGTTTTGATTTAAAAATAAAATAGCTACTCTACTTACACATGTGAGGGAACCGGAGAGATCCCCAGGCATACTCTGAGATGGTAATAGACTGCTCTGCCCAGAGTGGCAATATCTAAAATTTTCCTTTGTTTATGATTGAACATTTGGAATTTTAATTTAATAAATGAACTTGACTTTCATGAAATAAATCTTGGACTGGAGAGTTAAAAGATGAATATTGGAAGCCAATTTGAAATTAATCGCTTTATGATCCTACTCGGAGAGCCAGGGTCCGGAGTGCAAGAAGCGAGTTGCTTCGCCGGAGAGTGACAGGATCAACTCACTTAACGTCGTTCTCCATTCACCCGTGAGTGATTGGACTGGGGTTCGATAAGAGCTGGAGTGGCTGTGGTCGGCCTAGGATTTAGGCCATGACATCGCTTAACATTCAGGGACACAGAACCGGAGTGTAGGGAGTGAGGCTGCTTCGCCGAAGAGTGATAGGAATGGCTCACTCAACGATGTTTCTCCTTCATCGGAGAGTGACAGGATGTGATCCAGTAAGAGCCCAGAGAGGCTGATATCAGTCCAGGAGGATCAGGGCATCGCTTAACGTTCAGGGACACTGAACCAGAGTGCATGGAGTGACACTGGTTCGTCGGAGAGCGACACGATCGGCTCACTCAACATTGTTTCCCCTTCACCGAAGAGTGACATGATGGGATCTAGTAAGAGCCCGGAGAGGCTATGATCGATCTAGGATGACCAAGACATCGCTATATGCCCTTGCTGGGGTCAGAGTGCAAGGGATAGAAAGAAACGCCGGATCACAACAGGATCTTTCTATTCGACCGTCGAGTTTGGAATGGACTTGGCAAGGGTTCGAAGTGAACATCGATAGTCCGGAGAGGCTGTAGAATTTAATTCCTGACTTCCACAAGTGTGGAAATGAATACCGATTCGGCTTCAAACAATCACGAACTTGATCAAGTATACTATAGCTATTAATAAAATAGGGACTCACGATATTGGATTCGAAGCCATTCACAACACGCCTTTTACCAAAAGGCATGTTTTGGGGGGCAAAGTGTTATCCCGCCTTTTGGCAAGATTGTAGGCAGGTGGATTTAACTAAGTCGATTTCTCAGTTACGGTAGGTTTGAGTTGACCGGATGGATATGTAACGCAGCACGTTTGGGAGGTCGTTCGGCATCGGCCGTTTGACATGGAAGTCGCTCGGCATGGAAGTCGCTCGAAACAGGAAGTCGCTACAGGAACAGGATGTCGCTACAGTAACAGGAAGACGCTACAGGAAGTCGCTCGATAGGAAAGTCGCTCGGCATGAAAGTCGCTCGGCATGGAAGTCGCTACAGGAACAGAAAGTCGCTACAGGAACAGGAAGTCGCTACAGGAACAGGAAATCGCTACAGGAAGTCGCTCGTACCATGATGAAGGATGTTGGCTTGGCTATGGTCTTGATGGGCCTGGACTACTCAGAAAGCCCAGCAACTTGGGATTTACCTATAAATACAGCATGTGGGGGTTCAGAAAAAGGATCTGGATTCTATTTCCCTTCTTCTTCCTCATTAAGACCACTCTGCCATAATTGTTTTGAAAACTCCGAATTGTAACTGTAATTGATTCTCATATCAATAAAAAGAATTTTATTGGAGTGGACGTAGGCCAGAGTCAGCCGAACCACTATAAATCCACTATTTTTTCTGCTTTCTTTTTAATTTTTACCGCTCTTCATATTTATACTCTCTACATACTCTCTATCTGTTATCTGTGACTGTTAGTTGGTGCTTTCATTTATGTTTGGGTGTTAGTGACCAATCTTGGCGCTGACAAACACCAACCTCTTCTGACTTCCTACAATGGTCCCGCCATGCAAAAAGCAGTCAAGGCATACTCTTTTTATGGAACACCTACAGACCTGCCTCTGGAGGACCGCATCATTACGCCTACACCAGAGGGCAATCCTAGAGTATCCTTACGCCCCGTTAAAGTCTCGTACTTCCTTCTAGCCCAAAATAACTAAGTTGGATGCGCTTCTTCTGTGCTGAAATCTATCATGAACTACTTCATTAGGCTCTTCATCCTTTGGGCCGCTCCAAACGCATCTCACTCTTTTATTAGACCCTAAGTCTAATCTTTTATTTTGCATTTAGTTTACTTTTCTTATTCTGTTGGTTACTTATTTACCCTAATTAGCATAATCTTATCCCAGCCTCACCTAACAGTTGTGAGAGCATCAGTTCCTGACTGAAAAGGGAATGCTGTTGGTATGAGCCACTTCTATCATCTTGCTTATTAACTCAATTTAAGTCTTAAGTTTATTAAAATAAGCCTCTTCTATTATTTCTGCTCTATTTGCTTATTAACTTAATTTAATTCTTAAATAAGCCTTTCCGTTCTTTCTAATTAATTATAACCTATGTTATAATTTTACTTGTAATGGTCACTTTTATTTTCTTTTATAATCTATACATAATTACAAGTGTCTCTTTTCTATTCTAGTCTGTCTTCTTTTATCATGATATTGAATTATCTTTAATTCTCTTATATTATACAATTTACTTATCATAATAACTATCTTATTTTATTGTCTGCGCAGTAAATGTAGATCTAGGTTCATTACCGTTTATAACTTCTAATTTTGTTCAATAACTAACTCAATTCCTTCAATTCTTTACTTCATTTTCTTCTATTCTAAGAAGTAGTTCTATTCTATTTGGTTAATTATGAAAACTGTACTAAAAATCCATTTCCATATTTTAATACTAAATTAAACAATAAGTCGTAACTGCAAGATATTTCTTTTGTTATTTCTTTACTTTTTGGATAGTGTAAAATATAGTGATTTCTCTATTTTATACTAATTTCCTTTTTATTTCTTTTATTCTTACAATTACGTTTATCGTTATCTTTTTAAATATTAAAATAGAGAAATGTATCCTATTTTCTAAACCAATAAATTAATCTATCACTTACTCCCAAATCAATTTATTATATTTTTTTCTAATTTATTACTCCCATTTTAGCATAGTTTATTGCAAAATTTTTATTTTTCTTGCTTTATTCTAGCTTTTCTTATTTTACTTCTAATTTCCTAAAATCTAGTATTTTCCCATTTTAATCCATAATTGCTAATTCTTTTTTTTAACTATATAATTCACGTAAAAAGGGAATAAAAAGAAGCTAGCATTTAGGCTAATTTTAATTTTAAAATAGATGTAAATAACTATAAATTTCTTACAGTTTCAGCATAACTAATTGACAGAATTAATTATTAAAATACTGAATAAAATTATTTAACGGGAATCTAACGATAATATATCATAACATAAAAGATATATAATTAAATCCACTCACATGCCGTCCTTAGCTTTAATTTCTATCCCTTTTAATTTGCTATGCTTTTCTCCGCTTTTCCCCTTTTTCTTTCACTGTAAATTCTCTGATTTGTTTGCGCAATTCCCTGATTTTCTTGTATGTATTTACTTACTTAATTTTTTTTAGTTTGGGGAAAGATTTGATTGACAAAGGAGAAGGTAAGAGGTAGAAGAGAAGAGGAGTTTTCTGTGAATGATAGCAGCTGAGTCAGAGAAAATAGTGTGGGCTATAGGGTTAAGTTATAATTAATTTATAGGTGTAGTAAACAACTATGAACCATCCGATCAACCCTAAAAACAATCCTAACCATCATTTATTGATTTGTTTACATTAGCTTATAACGTATAATTCTCCAATGTTATTCATTTATTCCTTTGTTATACGATCATATTATTTCATGTTTCCTTCTAAATAAGTTTCTCCTATTAATTATCCAATTAATCAGATCATATATATATATATATATATATATATATATATATATGTACGTACATATGTATATCCAATATTAATCGATTCTTATACGTTATAATTTCTTACCAATTTGAACACGTCAATTAATACCTCTATTAATTAAGTGCATATAAAAGTTATAATTTTTTAATTTACTCTTATTAACTTACCTTCATCATAAACCTAATTACTCCATTTGATGTTCGTACGCATTCCAATTTTTTTCCTTTTAGCTCGGAACCAAATAATCCTATAACTGGCTTTTTCTTCTAGCTAATTAATTTACATTATAAGTTATTGTAACAATCACATATTCTTTGGTTAATCAACACCCTTTTTAAAACACTCAACTAATTGCCAATTAATTAATTGACAGGTTTTCCCATCTTAATTGATATCCAAATTAATACCTATGCGCAACTAAATCACACATTTATAAGTTGTACGTATTTAAACCGCCAATTCATTACCCAATTAATTGACATATAAGTTTCCCTCTTTTATTAATTAACGCTTACTTAATGTCTTTAATTAATTTCTTAATTAATTTATTGCATCAATTATAAATTAATATATGTATATTATTATTTAATTTATTCTCCACATGTATTTTTCCTCTTACATATAGTTCTCTTAATAATTTACATTCATTACAAACATAATAAATTTGTTATTACTTTTATAAATATCCTATGAATTAATTGCAAATGTTTATAATTTATAAAATTTCAATATAACCAATTAATGTAAATTAATTTCCTCCAATAGCTGATTTGATTACATTGCCTGCCGACGTTAATTAATTAACTTAATTACGGATATCCATTAATTTCCTTTATGATGGAAATGTTAATTAATTATCTTTTTAGCGTGCATCTATTTTAAAATTCAAATGCACGTTATTTTTGGAAGTTCAAACGCGCATATATTTATTTATAACAAATATATTTACGTACATTTACATGTATAATTATTTCTCAATACAAAACTTCGAATATCGATAACTTTTTCATATGAACTCCGTTCGAGACATATTATATATGTAAATTGATCAGAAAGTCGCCATGAACACAATGGTATAATTTTCGAGGCCATATTCTGATAATTACAAAAATATTTATTTTCACTATTCATTGTTATTTGATTATTTAATTATATAAAAATGCGGGGTGTTAAATTTTACCTTTCAATAACCAAATGATTTTCTATACAAAGTCCAGTGGTATTATAATAATGTCTAGGATACAAATACATATTAATCATAGTCGAAATTGTTACATTATTAAATTCCAGCATACTAGGCTCTACAACCAAAACCGTAAAGGCACGTATTGGAGAATGGATTCCAATAAATGGAAAGTAAGGCACTACCTTCCGGAAATGGTATACCTCTAGATAAAATGTACCAAAGTCAGATTCTGAACTTTGTCTACCCTTGCCAACATAGAACCAGCCTACCCTTGAACTTGGATAGTACTAAATATGTCATCACCCCGGTTGTTCCCAACCTTTTTAGAGAGCTCTCATGCACAACCAAATCCATAATATGATATTCTAGAAAGGTGATGACACATCCTAATGGGAGCGACCCACATAGCGCTACAGCAGCAACCCTGTTTTAGCCATTTCTCGGGTTATGAGGCTTGAGGCAACACTTTTTACCTTTTTCTCTTAGCAGACCATCTTGGAATGCTAACACTGCCCTTAAGGTAGAAATGCAATGTCAGCATTCATCCATATAAGTTCGTTCCGAATCTGAACGAAACCGAAGATACTAGCTCTACTACATCCATTTGGAATCGCCCTTAGGATTAGTAACAAGTAGCACTTGCACTTCAAAAGCTCCATTTTCGATTCCATACTCTTCAAGATGTTTTCAGTTCGAAAAACTTAAGTTGGATCGAAGTGGTTTTTGGATAATTTATACTTATCTGATCCTGGTCTCTTCGGACCAACAACCGATAATTTTCCAGTTGACTTAATCTGGTTCTTTTAGAAGTAAGTGGACTATATCGAAGTCCAAAGGGATCTATAATATATCCCTTAAAGCTAGAGATGTTTCACACGAATAAGTTTTTTCGAGGGAACTCAAGCCGTTTGAAAACGTGAAGCTCTTATTTACTTCCTAAGTCAAAACCGGCCAAGATTTGATAATCAGTTATTAACTATCAAATACACAAATAACAACAATTCAGAGACTTAATTACTCATAGCAACTACTAAGCCTTAAAATAAATATTTTATTTATTTAAATTTCTTTCCAAAATATTTATCAAAATATTCATATAATTATTTCACTGGCATAAGTATATTCCCAAAATGTTATGAAGGATTTCTTACTACAAAATCATATTAAAAGAATCAAAATAAAAGTTATTCAAACTGGATATAAAGATAATATCAAATACTATTCCTTTGATGTTGACATGGAACGAATGTCCATACCATTAAAATTAAGAAAGCCAAATAAAGGAAATCCAATCTCAAATACTTTTATAAATTTCTTTTGTAAATCCTTTTAGTAAATCTCTTTCATTTTATGAAAATCTCCTTTACTAAAATTACAAATCCATCTATAAAACTCTTAAAAAAATCTCCAAGTTTATTTATAAAACTCTTTATACACATCAAAATCATTTATAAAACTTCTTCCCAAATTTCAAGATTTCTTTTCAATTTATAAAACTCCTTTTATAAATTTTCCTTATTTAAAACAAAACTTCTTTAATAAACTTTGATCAATAAAGTTCCATTGATTAACAATTAATTAATTAAAACACCTTTTAAATAAACAAGTTATTATTAATTGAAATAACTTCAACACCTTAAATAAGATAGTTAATAAACTATCCTTTAAAAAACATATTGACATAATAATAAACTTTAAACATTTCAAATCAATAATAAATTTACTTTAAAGCACTTAAATAATATAATAATTCTCTTTAAACCCTTTCAAAAAAGGAATATAATTTAAAAGAATGATTTCACAATTTCAAAAGAGGCTATACTTATCTCACTGGCATAAGTATATTCCCAAAATATTATGAAAGATTTCTTAGTTTAGAACATATTAGAAGGATCAAAACAAAAGTTATTTAAATTTGAGATAAAGATAACCTAAAACACTATTTCGTTGGTGTTAAGCATGGAACAAATATCCATACCACCAAAACTAAGAAGGTCAGTAAAAGGAAATACTATCTCAAATTCTTTTATAAATTTCTTCAATAAATCATTTTAATAAATCTCTTTCACTTTATAAAAATTCCTTTTCTAAAATTGAAAATCCATCGATAAAACTCTTTATAAATCTCCATGTTTATTTGTCAAAATATTTTATAAATATCAAAATCACTTATAAATATCAAAATCACTAATAAAATTCTTTCCAAATTTCAAGATCTCTTTTCAATTTATAAAACTCCTTTTATAAACTTTCCTTATTTAAAACAAAACTTCTTTAATAAACTTTGATCAATAAAGTTCCTTTGATAAACAATCAATTATTCAAAACACCTTTTAAATAAACAAGTTATCGATAATTGAAATAACTTCAACACCTTAAATAAAATAGTTAATGAACTATCCTTTAAATATCATTTTTTTTTGAAAAGCAAGAGTAAGAACTCATTTTATTGACTTATGTAGTTTTACAAGAGCAGTTACAAATCCACCAATTTCACTCAAATACAACCATCTTGGCCATTACAACGATAATAAAACAAACAAATACAATCAAAGAATTCATTACAAAGACCAAACTGAATAAATCACTGCATACAGACTTGGGAATCCTATTGTATATAATAATCCAGAGAATAGCCATCTGCATGTAAGTAAAACTGCCATGAACTTCTAATATGATTAGCTTTAATGTCTCTGAGAATGCTGCCATGAACCAAATTATATAGCTGTGCCAAATTCTTACATCCAATACCAAAAACTCTATTGTTCCTTTCAGACCATATTGCATATATCAATCTCTTTAGCAGTTTAAGCAGCAACCTTGTCATATGAGTCTTCCATCTTGTAGCTTTGAACACATTAAACCATTCAACCGAACTAACAGGTGATGGTTTGTAAAAACCACCATTAGACAGCAATCTATACCAAATCTGATACACAAAAGTGCATTCAAAAAACAAGTGAGTATTACTTTCAGTTTTTGAATTGCATAGAACACATATGTCATCTGAAATAATACCCATTTTACAAAGTTTATCTTTGGTATTTAAAGCATTAGCCATCACTTTCCATAACAATAGATTTTCCTTTGCACTACTTCCAATATTCCATATTCTTGAATGCCAGGGGAATTGATAACCATTTTGACAGAGAGCATTATAAACAAGTCTAATGGAATGATGTTTACCCTTGTCAGACCAAATTAAAACATTGTCATTATTCTTAATGGGATTATCAGTGATGGTATTCCATAAGTTCCTAAGTTGAGAGGAACTAGAATATGGTAAAACTATACCATCATCATGTAAAAACTCTTCAACCCTTGCCTGTTCAGTAATACCAGAGCTTCTTCTCAAGTTATAATCCACTACAGAACTCAAGATCAACCCTTGTTTAGCCCATGGTGAATTCCAGAAAGATAAACCCTTAATCAAAACATAGTTACACTGTACAAGAGGAATGAAAGTCTCCCTAAGCTTGAGAATACATCTCCAACCCCAACTGCAATTTTGTGGTATGGACATAGTCCAAAAATTCTTTTTACCAATAAGATTATTATTGACCCATTGAGACCATAAATTCTTTTCAGAATCAAAGATCTTATTGAAATATACTGATATAGCAGCTTATTCCATAGAAAAATATTAGTAATACCAAGACCACCTTTCTTTTTGGATTCAAATAGTTTGTAAAAAGAAATAGGAATCAACTTTCTGGAAAAAGGGTCACCATGCCAAAGAAATTTATTAAGTGCACTAGATATCATATTAATAAGCTTAACAGGAAGTATATAATGTCTAGTCCAATATGTTGTCATAGCCACTGCAATTGATTGAATGATAGTTAACCTACCAGCTTGTGACAGTTTATCCATTGGCCATATCTGAAGCCTTTCAATAATCCTCTCAAAAAGTGGTAGGCAATTTTGTTTAGTAATTCTAGAGCAAAAGATAGGCAAACCCAAGTAGAAAGTATTTTTGGATAATTCCTGTAGACCAGAGCACCTAATAATATCATTTTTCTAAAATGAATTTAAACCAGCAACTAATATATTTGACTTGTGAAGATTAATCTAAAGGCCAGTAATAGAATAGAAAAGCTCTAGGGATGAAATTATACACTGAATATTGTGATAAGAAGGCTTAGTAAAAATGATAAGATCATCAGCAAAGAGAAGGTGAGTAATAACAGGTCTTTTACATTTGGGATGAAGCTAAAAATCTCCTTTAGCAACAAGATCCATCAAAATAGGATTAAGAAGTTCCATAACTATTATGAACAAGTATGCAGAAATTGGATCACCTTGCCTAACACCTTGTACACTTTTAAAATAACCATACAGCCCACCCTCTCTTGAAATAGAAAACATAGGTGATGATATACAAGTGTAAATCCATGCTAAAAAAGGCTTTGGGAAATTCATTCTGGACATGATTGCTAAAATTGAATTCCAAGCAATAGAGTCAAATGCCTTTTTAATGTCAAGCTTTAACATGCACCTTGGAGAAATATTTTTCCTTTTATAACCATACAATAATTCTTGGGTTAAGAGAATATTATCACTTATTGATCTACCCTTAATATATGCAGCCTGATTGTTGGAGATGATAGATGGCAAGACTGATTGTAATCTATTAGCTAAAACCTTTGAAATAATTTTATAAATGATATTGCAACATGAAATTGGTCTAAAATCAACAACAGAAGATGGATTAACAATCTTGGGTATTAGGGCAATAGCAGTGGCAGCTAGTCCAACTGGGAGTTTATTATTAAGAAAAAAATATTGGATAGCCTTAATAATGTCAGACCCAATTATCTTCCAACTCTGTTGAATAAAATGTGCATTATAACCATCTGGACCTCCACAACTATCACTGTCCAAACTAAAGACTGCAGCTTCAATTTCATTATTAGAAATAGCACTGATCAGAGAATTGGATTGAAGGGTATTTAAGGTTGGAAGAGTAATATCATAGAGAGGTTTATTGTCAGGAATGAATTGATTGTTTGGAGCTAAAATTGATGTAAAATACCTCACAAAAGCTTCATTAATACCATCAAAAGTTTCCACTAAATTTCCAAACATATCCTTAATCTGAAAAATGCATTCACGATTCCTTTTAACTTTTAAGTAATTATGAAAATATTTAGTGTTCCTATCAGCCTCTTTATCCATTCTCAAATGAATTTTCTGCTTGAGTGAAGACACTTCCTTTTGAATAACTTGCTCAAGAATATTCTTTAATTGCAGTTCAGTATGAAGTAAAATAGTATCAAATGGTCTAGCACTCAGTTCCTCCTGTATCCTAATCAGCTGATTCCTAATTTGAGAAGAAAGTTTAGAATCCTTACCAAAAATTGTTGAAGACCAATTCCTAAGTTGAAATTTCAGAGATTTCATCTTGAGAATAATATTTGTAAGAGGATCCTTGCCAAATTGCATACTCCAGACCTGCTTTAAAATATCATAATAATCCACCTGCTTAGTCCAAAAATTAAAAAATTTAAAAGTGTGTTTCCCTCCACAAAAATCATCAACTCCCCAATGAAAAATTAATGAGCAATGATCAGATAAAGAAGGCTGAAAAATGTGATAGAAAGATTTTGGCCAAAGATGAAGAAAAGAAAGATTTAAGAAAATATGATCAAGCTTACATAAAGTTGGATTACCACTCCTATTACTGTTTGACCAAGTAAAATCAGAACCAAAGTATTTAACAGGGATAAGATTTGATTGAATTAAAGCACTGTTTAGAGGAGAAATATCCTTAAGAGATAGGGCAGCCACCAATTTTTTGGTTACTTGCAAACATACAATTGAAATCACCACCAATAATCCAGGGGATAGAAGATGAATTTAAAGAAGGAAGATGATCCAAGAATACCTGTCTCAGAGCTAATGAGTTTTGAGCATACACAGAAGTAAGATGAAAGTTTGTATTGGAAGGTGAATGGATACAATTATAATGAATATATTGATCAGAGGCACTAATTCTGGAAAGTTTAAACAAATGTGGATTCCAAAGAGTGAGCAGTCTGCCATAATTAGATTCAACAAAGTTATTATCATGTAACCAAGATGGAGCAATCAAACGAATAGCCTTAATAGTTGAGAGAATGTCAAGCTTAGTTTCTGAAACACACATCAAATGAATATTTTTGATCTCAATAAGATTCTTAATCTCTAATTGTTTAGAGGGTAAATTAGCCCCCCTAATATTCCAAAAAGCAATGTTATTCATTTATTAGGAAGAGGAGGTAACAATGGAGAAGGATTCTTCCTAGTATGCCTTGGATGAGAATTATTTTTGGATGAATATAAAGGTTGGACCTCAGGAGGCTTATATTCCTTACCTTTATTAAGATCAACAGAATCCAGATTACTAGTACAACTAGAATTCTTCATAACAACTGCACTCTCACATGACCCAGAAGGAGGTGGAAGTAAAATATTTTTAGGAGGTGATAAATGCAAATATGGTGAAGGATTAGGAACATTCATGGATGGTGATTTAGAACTGAATTGAGAAAAACATGAAGTTGAAACAGAATTTGCAACAATAGCTAAGACAACCTTTGAAACAGAGTCAGATAAAGCATTAGAAGGATTTTCAACTGACAAAGATGAAGTAGAAAGATTTGCATCACATAATGGATCAGATACACCAATCCCGACCATATCAATAGAAGGGTTTGATAAAACTGAAAATGAGTTAGCATTAACAGTAGGGCAAGAACTATTAACAATATGAGTTTCATTATCTTTTGGTTTGCCAACTTCCTTACTACTCATAGTATCAACATTTGATTGAATATTTTCCTTAACCATAGAGACTTTCCTCTTCCAAACCCCTCTATTTCTTTTATTAACAACTTTCCAATTCTGATCAATAGGATTAGCATCATGACTAGTTTGAATCCTAACTTCATTCTCCTCCATATCATATAGATTATTATCCTTTGCATCATTGGCAGTATTAACAAATTCACAAGTTGCAGTATCATGTCCAAAAATTCTACAATGAGTGCAAATTTTAGGCTTCCAATCATAAGATAATCTAACATCAGGACAATTCTTTCCTAGCTGTGGTACATGAATAGTGTCAGGTAATTCAGAATCAGGCGAAATCTCCACCAATGCTTTTGCATATTTAAACCTTTGCAACTTTTCAGTGCTACTATCAAAACATATTAGTCTACCAATGTGACATGCCAACCAATTGATACCAACTAACGTCCACAAAATAATTGGAATCCTATGAAAATGTATCCATACCGGCACTTTCTTCACCTGAGCTTGTGATAACCCAATAGATGGATCCCATTTTGTAATTATGAACATCCTACCTCTAATAAAGATAGGGTCCGAGTTAAGGATATGGTCCTTATCCTCTTGGTTGGAAAAATTGAAGTAAAAATTAAACCCATCTGATTTAAATTCAACTTCACCTTTAAGTTTCCAATATCTTTTAAGAAAATTCACAACAGACAAGAAAGAAAGCGTACCATCAAGAAAGAAACCGACTAAATGATTATTCCAGTATTTTAATCCCTCCTCTTTAACAAGATCCGGTAAATCAAAAGAAGGTTTGTCTCGCGAAATATCAAAATGAATAGGCTTATACGACCCTGCATTACGAGGTAAAGATTTGAAAAGATTCGACCAGTTTGAATTCAAAGAACAAGAATCATTGCTATTGGAAGTTAACACTGGATTTGATTGATTAGCAGTAGATGTAGAAAGAGAAGATGAGGGAAGAACAGAAGAAGAGGTTGAAGAAAGAGGAGGAAAGGATGCAGAGTCAAAGGAGAAAGAAGAGGAAGAGAAAGATAACGATGTAGACGCAATTAAAATTTCAAAAGCAAGCTCTAAATATCATTTTGATATGATAATAAACTTTAAACATTTCAAATCAATAGCAACTTTTCTTTAAAACATTTAAATAATACAATAATTCTCTTTAAACCACTTTTAAAATGGAATAATATTTAAAAGAATGATTTCACAATTTCAAAAGAGGTTTACCGACGGCAATGGTTCTTATTTAATTTAGTTTAACCATTTCAAGTCATAACATGGGTATTTACGTAATAAGCAGATATGTAAAAGGACAATTAATCAACATATAGTAATTGCCCAAGTTACCATAGTAGTAGATGGGGATTTGTTCTGCTAAACACAGGTCCAAGTTAATAAAATGGCAGAATGGGTTTTTATTCTTCCTAATAGATGTCAACATAATCTACTCAGTAAACTATGGTAGAACAGTGATCTAATCTATCAAAAGCTGTCCATATAACTTATTTAGCAGAACGGTGTTTTATTCTACTAAACAGATGTCATTGGATTTCATATTCAATTTGTAACGACCCGTAAATTTCCAATAATAAAATTTGTTACTTTAGCAAGATTTTTTAATTTAATTTGGAAAGAAATAATTTTTTTATAATTTAATAGTGAAATGAACGGTAAAATGAAGTATAGTAATGGTAACTAAAACTAATTATTAACAATTTGAATAAAATTCTAATAAATGAAGTAGTGAAAGTGTTATACCTGGTTATAAATTGAACATGAGAAAATAACAGTAAGTATTTAATTAATAAATTAAATAACACATTACTCTCGGACGAATTTTCAATGTTCTTGAGGAGCCTGTTGATAATTTAGGTCCTGTACGAGTTTCCACTTGTTCTTTTATATAACCTAGCATTGTTAACAGTAATTGAATGTAAATTAAGGTAATAATGTTAATGCAAGTTAATAAATAATTAATTTAGTGCAATCCGAATTAATTGAAACCGATTGTAAGGTTATAATTGATTGTAATTAGTAAACTGAGAAATATTAAGTATCAAGATTTAGAACAATGTTAGTTATGTCCTTATTGTAACAAAAGACTCGAGTAACGATGTTTAAAAATTTAATAAATGGATTTTGGAGTTTTAATTTATAATTTCTGAATTTAATGAAATTGAAAAATAACACTGAGATTGATGAGTTAATCGACTTTAAATTAACATCTAAAATTGTTTAAGTTATTGTAAATGATTAAGAAACCAAAAATGATAGAAAGGGTAAATAATTAAATTTAAACTGGAAAAAGTGATTTAGTTAATTAATTATTAATTTAATTTAATAACTGGAAAATAGCCATTTTGGCCACTGACTCTGATTTCGCCGAAACCAGTTTCATCGGATCCATAACGGTGAATTATTATAGGTTTTCAAGTTTCGTAGCGATCGGGCTTGTTGTTTGATCGTACGGACTCGAAACGTCTAGAAATCAATTAAATTGAATTCAATTTGAAATAACTTGATTTTAGCATAACTTCATATGATGGAATTTGGACTTGAAACCTATTCCATTGCATTTAAAATATTTAAAAATATCTATTTTGATATATAGGTTGACTTATTTTCATTCCGGAGTCAGAACGGGCTTTACGGGGCATTTGTCGTTTAATTTTCAATCCAAATCAATCCGGTCCATTCTAATTTCAGCTTTGTCTATATATATATATCATTATAAACCCTAGCAGCCTTTCTATTTCTCATTTCTGTACATATAGAAAATTCTGTTGCTTCTCTTTTTCAATGGCTGCAAACCCTAAATTTTCCAATTCAATTCCAGTTCAAAATCCAACAACAAAAATTCAAACTCCTTGTTTGCGTAAAAAATGGCCGCAAACACACAAAGTCGTATGAGTTGGTTGATTTTATGTTGTATTTAGTGATTTGGGTGATTTATGCAAATATATGAAAAGCAGGGACTAAACTGTAAAAGACACACAGATTTATAGTGGTTCGGCCAGAACGTGCCTACGTCCACTTTATATGTTATTCTCCTTTTTTCTTTAGATTACAAGTACAAGGCTTTGATTACAAGTATCTAAAGTTGTTTGAGAGTTTCTTCCAGGCTTGAGCTCTCAAACTTCTCCCATTGTTGTACCCCTGCCCCTCTATTTATAGAGTGAGGCTGGGGGCAGGGGTCTTGGATGTTTATAGCTGCTGGTGGGCTTGGGCTGAACCAATCTGGCCTGGCAGCGTTCTGGTTCGGCGAAGCTTTGGTTCGGTCGTAGCTGGGATGGTTGGACCGGTGGTAGGTTGGTCCGGTGGTGGCTTCCTTGCTTCTGGTCCGGTGTCGATATTCGGTAGTGGATGGAAGGTGGCTGGTGAGGCATGTTGGTTCGGCGGAGCATGGAGGCATGTTGGTTCGGCGGAGCATGGAGGCATGTTGGTGTTGGTTCGGCGGAGGTTGGTTCGGCGATTGGCGAAGAAGTCTGGTTCGGCAGGGGGATGGAAGTGGAGATGTTGGAGGTTGAGATGGTGGTTCGGCACCGAATGGTCCGGTGCCGAATGGTGGGTTGGAGCTAGGAATGCCGAATGAGCTCTTTGGAGTTTCGAATGCCGAATGAGATCTTGTTTCATACTTGAGTGAAATCCCTGACTTATGCACGCTCGCTGGCTTCTTCTTGCTCCGGTCGTGGTGGAAACGCACACAACATTGATATTCCAGTTTTGTCCAAAAATTGGGATAACACTTTGCCCCCCAAAATATGCCTTGCGGTAGGAAGGCGTGTTTTGTAATGCCATGAGCTGGATGTTCATATCCTGTTGACAACCTGTAAAGAGCTTGATGTTTTATATGGCCCCAAATGACGACCGTTCGGGATCGAGCTATTTGGGATGAAGCGCGGCCGTTCATGGTCAAGCGCCTAACTTCAAATGACGATCGTTCGTGATCAAGTCATTTGAGGTGAAGTGCGACCGTGCGCGGTCAAGCGCATAAATCCGTGCGTCGATCGTTCGGGATCGAGTCATCTGCAGTGAAATGTGACCGTTTAAGGTCAAGCGCTTTACTTCAAATGACGACCGTTCGGGATCGAGTCATTCGAGGTAAAGTGGGACAGTGCGCGGTCGAGTGGGGACGGTTCAAGGTCAAGTGCTTAACTTCAAATGACGATCGTTCGTGATCGAGTCATTCGAGGTAAAGTGCGACAGTGCGCGGTCAAGTGGTGGTCCTCAAATGACGACCGTACGCGATCAAGCCATTTGAGGTAAGGCGTAACAGTCAGTGATCAGGTGGCGGACCTCAAATGATGACCGTTCGCGATCGAGCCATTTGAGGTAAGGTGAGTTGTGCCGTTCGAGGCGAGTTGTGCCGTTCGAGGCGAGTTGTGCCGTTCGAGGCGAGTTTGTGACCGTTCGCGGTCGGGTGCCGTTCGAGGCGAGTTGTGACTGTTCGAAGTCGGGTGCCGTTCGAGACGAATTGTGACTGTTCGAAGTCGAGTGCCGTTCGAGGCGAATTGTGACTGTTCGAAGTCGGGTGCCATTCGAGGCGAATGAGTGTGCCCGGGGGGGACTTAATATTATCAGTGTTGGAGTCATTGTTTGGGGGAATTTTTCGAATCAAAGACTTCGGCAGTTCGTTGCCATGCAATAGGTGCTCGTGGACCGTTCGCGATCCAACGGGCATACAAGTAAATAATTTTTTCATAGAATTGTAAATGTTAAAGCAATAGTACCTTACAGCAGAAATGTCCAAACAGGAAGAATTCAAATGTTCAAATCGAAACAAAAGCAAAGCAAGGATGTCAAAGTGTAAGTTCCCACTCCGAAGCAGTCAATGATCATTCAGAGCATGCCTGGAGATCATTCGCGATCTCGTACATGTGTAAACGATTTAATTGCGTTAGTGGAAGCTTACGACCTGTTCATCATTATTTTAATCAAGCAATCAATGGATAATCAAATGGTGCCTTGATCCAGGGTCACCTCTAGCTGACGTAGAGGGCGGTCGCTCTGGCTCCACCGCTGGAATTCGCCTCCTCACATACTGAAGGAGCATACGGTTCCTGATATGCCCTTCTACCTCGTCCTTCAAATGCCTACAATCATTAGTGTTATGACCATTCAATTCATGAAATACACAAAACTTATCTGATTTTCTTTCGTCAGAGGTTGGATCCCTTCGCATTGGTCTACGATACGGAACCTGCCCCTTGGTATCCTGATAAATCCGTTCCAAACTCTCATTCAGCTCTGAATAGGTGGTGAAGCGTGGTTCTCTTCGTAGCCACTTTGTCATGTCATCTTTATCATCAGCCTTTCTTTTTCCTTTGTTAGTCTCCGCACCCTTTCCAGGTGGGTTTCCGCTCTTGATTACGTAAACGTCATCTTCTTCCTCTCTTTCTGCACTAGCATCTTCCAAATGCAGAAACTTTTCAGCCTCATGATAGAACTCTCCCAGATTCATAGGCGGGTCCTTGGTTAATGAATTCTTAAACTCTGTATTACCAGCTATTCCAGATACAGCCGCCATCATGACCATAGATGGATCTGGTCGATCCACTGATGCTGCCGCCGCATTAAATCGCGTTAGAAAGCTCCTCAAAGTCTCTCCAGTTTTCTGTTTCAAGGTTGCCAAAGTCATCACATTCTTGGGTCTCGCAATATGAACCCTGAATTGCCTCATGAATCTCTCAGTTAAATCTGCCCATGTTCCTATGGAGCCGCTCTCCAGTTGCCTAAACCATAACGCTGCAATGTCCGTCAAATACAGTGGAAAGCACCGGGCCATAACCTCCTCTGATGCCCCCAGCACGTCCATATGTCTCATATACTTCGTTAGATGGACCGTGGGGTCCGTTTTCCCGTTGTACATGTCCAATGATGGTAGCTTGAATTCTGGTGGGTTCTTAGCCATCCTAATCGCAGAAGAAAAAGGACTCCTGTTTACATCTTCCAAGTCTATGTTTACTAAACCGCCTCTCATAGCTCTTCTAACCATCTCTGCTAATCTGTCATTGTCTCCAAGCTGTAGTTCTCGTTCACTGTCTTCGACCTGCCCCCCAAGTCCGCGGGAGTTTTCATGTGTATGCCTCCCTGGCTGAACGTTCATTCCTCTATTGCTACCAGGTGGTTCGGATGCCCCCATCTCACTTCCCGGGGTCGGATCAACATGCTCTGCATGAGTGCCCCCTAGCTCTGGTGCTGCGCCAGATGGTCTTGCCCCGTTCTGAACCCCAGTTGCTCCTTGGATTTGTGCTCCAATTTGCCCAATTTGTTGAAGTAAGTTCTGCATCATCTCTTCTTGTCTTCTCATCATGGCCTCCATCTCATCCCTAGTGATGAAGATCGATGCTTGATTCCCTCCTGAGGAAGCCTCTTGACTTCCTTGGTGTTCACTTCTCTCTGGCCTTTGCCTTCTACTTGTTTGTCTCGTCATAACTCTTAGATCTGAACTCTTAGATTTTCAAATTCAACTTCTATCCGATGTAGCGGGAGCTGGTTCTTCTCAGTGAAAGCACCAAAATGTTTGCGTAAAAAATGGCCGCAAACACCCAAAGTCGTATGAGTTGGTTGATTTTATGTTGTATTTAGTGATTTGGGTGATTTATGCAAATATATGAAAAGCAAGGACTAAACTGTAAAAGACACACAGATTTATAGTGGTTCGGCCAGAACGTGCCTACGTCCACTTTATATGTTATTCTCCTTTTTTCTTTAGATTACAAGTACAAGGCTTTGATTACAAGTATCTAAAGTTGTTTGAGAGTTCCTTCCAGGCTTGAGCTCTCAAACTTCTCCCATTGTTGTACCCCTGCCCCTCTATTTATAGAGTGAGGCTGGGGGCAGGGGTCTTGGATGTTTATAGCTGCTGGTGGGCTTGGGCTGAACCAATCTGGCCTGGCAGCGTTCTGGTTCGGCGAAGCTTTGGTTCGGTCGTAGCTGGGATGGTTGGACCGGTGGTAGGTTGGTCCGGTGGTGGCTTCCTTGCTTCTGGTCCGGTGTCGATATTCGGTAGTGGATGGAAGGTGGCTGGTTCGGTTATGTTGGTTCGGCGGAGCATGGAGGCATGTTGGTTCGGCAGAGCATGGAGGCATGTTGGTGTTGGTTCGGCGGAGGTTGGTTCGGCGATTGGCGAAGAAGTCTGGTTCGGCAGGGGGATGGAAGTGGAGATGTTGGAGGTTGAGATGGTGGTTCGGCACCGAATGGTCCGGTGCCGAATGGTGGGTTGGAGCTAGGAATGCCGAATGAGCTCTTTGGAGTTTCGAATGCCGAATGAGATCTTGTTTCATACTTGAGTGAAATCCCTGACTTATGCACGCTCGCTGGCTTCTTCTTGCTCCGTTCGTGGTGGAAACGCACACAACATTGATATTCCAGTTTTGTCCAAAAATTAGGATAACACTCCTCAAATAATATCAAATTTCATATCAATTCGAAGCTCTCGAGGAGCATAAGTCAATTCTGCTGTTCATTTTTTGATCTGGGTTTCCGTTTGACCAGAAATTAAGGAAGTAGTTTCGGCCGTCCATTGATTAAGGTTTTGATCCTACGGAGGATCTTCATCGAGGAGTCGATCGAATGGCATAGGTGTGTAGCGGGGGTCGAGCAGGCCCTAGAGTGCTCGTCATTTGTCGTAATATGGTCTCGATCACCATGATTTGGCCGTTGTAAGTCAGCGGCGGAGAGGGTTGTCCTGAGGTCATGGAGCGTCGGCGTGGTGACCAGTGGGGCGTCTTGTTGTGGCAAAGTCGAAGGCGTTGTCAGATCTGGCCCTAGGTGCTCATGGCGACGAGGTATAGATGACAGCTGCTCGTTCTTTGTGCATTCAAAGTAGGGCTCAGTTGTGATAAGAGTGGCTGATGTGGTGAGCTCTCATTTGCTTGTTTTATTTTATTTAAAATTTTAAATTAAAATTTTCTAACTAGCGTATCTCCTGCATACGAGGTCTAATTCATGCGCGTTTTTCTCTGCTAGGTTCGTATTGTAATTCTGGGTATTCTGACGCTAGTTTGGACATTCAGAGACTGGGTTTAAATTGGATTAAATTCAATTTAAATTCAAAAGGTGAGTGTTTCACTCACAACTTCTAAAATTTCTTATGTTTGTTAAATTGATCAATAATGTGATTAGAAATTTATTTTTGACTGTTTGGCATATTTTGAATCCTCATCTCAGTTTATTTGAATTTATTTGGATAAAATAGCCATTTAATTTATTATTGAATATAAACTGCCAATAAATGCCCGTTATTTATTATCTGTTCTTTATTGATGTTATTGATTGAATTGGATGATGATTGTGATAAATGTTTGATGATTGATATTGGATGAATGGATGTTGTATTTTATATTGTTATAAGCTGCAAGTTGTTATGGATTTTTATTTCATTCAGGATTGCGGTTTGAAATGATTTATAACCGTATTTATATTTTAACTTTTGGATTGAAATGATAAATATCCGTATCACTTGACCATAGGATAAAAAATTATATACAGACACCGTGGTCTATATATAAAAATATTTTGAAATGATTTCTATGGTTTGGTAAAGAAATATATGGTTTTAGATAAATATTGATTTTAGATATTATATAATGTTATCTTATTCTTGATTTTAAGCTATGTATAAACTTGTTTTAATATAGAATAAGCTTAATATAATAAGTTGATTTTTACTAAAGATAATATGGTTAAGTATTTAAATTTTATTTTAATATAGAGTTTATAATGATTTAAATAAATTAAGGTTAGAAGATAAAATGGAAATTTATTTGAAATTGAATTTATTTAAGAATTAAACTCTAATAAGTTGATGTGAAATTTATTAAATTTGAGAGGTATGATTTTTATAACTTGATTTTGGTTTAAGGACGGACTAAATGAATATTTCAAGTATAAATAAATTGAAGGAAATATCTAGGTATTTGTAATTTGGGCCTTATTTAAATGATAATGGATCTGTTAAGTAAAATATTTCAAAACTAAATAATAGAAAATTGGATTTGATATATATATATATATATATATATATATATATATATATATATGAAATTACCAAAACTTGGTTTTGAATTTGTTGAATACTTAAAGTTTGAAATATATTGAATTTGAAATGGTTTATTCTGTGGATCAACTCTGTTTTGAAATCGATGTAATTTGGAATAGTTTATTTGGAAACCGAATTGAATTGAAATTTATGATTTGGGATTTGGTTAAATATAAAATGTAGAAATTCTAGTTGTTTTGGAATTGATTTGTGAAATTGAAGAAGCTATTTTATTATATAAAGTATTTTAATATTTAAACCATTTAAGTTGTGGAAGTTATGTTTCAAAGTTATTAATTTCAAAGTATTACGTTTTGAAAGTGTTGTTGTTTTAAGTCTTTGGTTTCGAGATTGTTATAACTTTGAAATTACTACGATTTTTGAAATGATATCGTATTTGGTTTTGAAATGGAAACGATATAGTATTGCTATGGTTTTGAAATGGCAATGATATTTTGGTTTGAAGTATAAACTATTTTGAAATGACCGTGGTGTAATAATAACGTTTGGTTTAGAGAGACTGGGATCGAAAGTTGTCATACTCTCTGCCAACTTTGAATACCAATTTAATAACTGTGTACGCAATGGAGATTCCATAATGAAGTATTATGGTGGCGACGTTCCTTTGAGGTATATACATGGACCCGACTCCCATGAGTTGGCATAAGGTGGCTAAAAAAGGAGTGATTCCGGGCCAGTGAGGTAGCTCCTTTTATCGGACACACTCCTTCGATACCATTCTATTACTTTGTGATTGATTGGGGCCCTTTTGATTTTTAGGGGTGTGGCTCGAGGTGGGCGGTATCTGCGCGCTACTCGTCACCACCAGCCCGGATGCGTAATTGGTATATCTATCCTGGCATTGCCTTGTTGTGCCGTGTCACCTACCCTAGCGCGCCTTGTACGAGTTTGGTTTTCTCCCATAGCCCGTGGAGTAATTAGGGTATTCTCCCGATCTGGAGATGTGCTAATACTGGATGGACTACTAGGACTATTACGTGGTAAGGGCTGTATGGGTAACCCCTTAACGTTATTTAAAAGTAAGTTTATTTTACTATAGACATTATTATAAAAGCGAAATATTACTACATAGTAAATAGTTTAACGGATCCTTAGGAGATGTTAATCCCAAGAATCACTTAAGTTACTGCACTCACGTTAGACACTAGATAGGAGATGTCGAATCCCATAAACATATCTGACGCCTTTCCACTCATATTATTTACCGTTGATTTAATTTACATAAGATCTTTTAGTTTTGACTCGAGTGTTTTGTCTTTTCAATTCGCTCGGGTCAGTCTGAGCATTTCTGGATTCGAAGACCTTATTTCTGAAGGACGAAGACGAAGATTGTATTATTACTATTATTTACTACATTGTTCCGTTGCATTGTCAATTATTATTCTTTGGTATGTGTAACTCTGATTCTATGTTGTATAAGTATAATAAATATTTTATAAAACAACATCATGAACTGTTATTTGATTATTATATTTTGTCATTCCACTGCGAGATTCTGTTTTGTTTTCTTTCTTTCTTCCTTTTTCTTATTCACCCCAATAATAATTCGCCCTTTTGTATGGTTTGAGTCTAACATGTGTGGTTTGTCGTTGACTTAAAACGTACAAAAAGCAGGGTCTTTACATTTGGTCTCAGAGCTTTGGTTTAGCGATAAACCCTAGCTTTGTGATGTCTGGCTCTTTATTAATAGGGTAAGAATACCCTATGACGAGTCGCTGAGTGTATATATATATATATATGAAAGAGTGTATTTGTTAGTATTATAACAGTTTTATATTGTGTTAATTTGTTCCGTTTTGTATTTTTAAATTCTGATTGGTGCATAGGACGCTATGACATCAATAGGGATTTCTAAACACCTAATTGGACAGACCGACACAATATCTGTTTTGAATATAGGTGAATGAAATAATTTTGCCTATTTTATTAACTAACGCTTACTTAATGTCTTTAATTAATTTCTTAATTAATTGATTGCATCAATTATAAATTAATATATGTATATTATTATTTAATTTATTCTCCACATACATTTTTTCCTCTTACATACAGTTCTCTTAATAATTTACATTCATTGCAAACATAATAAATTTGTTATTATTTTTATAAATATCCTATGAATTAATTGCAAATGTTTATAATTTATAAAATTTCCATATAACCAATTAATGTAGATTAATTTCCTCCAATAGCTGATTTGATTACATTGCCTGCTGACGTTAATTAATTAACTTAATTACGGATATCCATTAATTTCCTTTATGATGGCAATGTTAATTAATTATTTTTTTAGCGTGCATCTATTTTAAAATTCAAATGCACATTATTTTTTGGAATTTCATACGCGCATATATTTATTTATAACAAATATATTTACGTACATTTACATGTATAATTATTTCTCAATACAAAACTTCGAATACCGATAACTTTTTCATACGAACTCCGTTCGAGACATATTATATATGTAAATTGATCACAAAGTCGCCATGAACACAATGGTATAATTTTCGAGGCCATATTCTGATAATTACAAAAATATTTATTTTCACTATTCATTGTTATTTGATTAATTAATTATATAAAAACGCGGGGTGTTACATTTTACCTTACAATAACCAAATGATTTTCTACACAAAGTCCAGTGATATTATAATAATGTCTAGGATACAAATACATATTAATCATAGTCGAAATTGTTACATTATTAAATTCCAGCATACTAGGCTCTACAACCAAAACCGTAAAGGCACGTATTGGAGAATGGATTCCAATAAATGGAAAGCTAAGGCACTACCTTCCGGAAATGGTATACCTCTAGATAAAATGTACCGAAGTCAGATTCTGAACTTTGTCTACCCTTGCCAACATAGAACCAGCCTACACTTGAACTTGGATGGTACTAAATATGTCATCACCCCTGTTGTTCCCAACCTTTTTAGAGAGCTCTCATGCACAACCAAATCCATAATATGATATTCTAGAAAGGTGATGACACATCGTAATGGGAGCGACCCACATAGCGCTACAGCATCAACCCTGTTTTAGCCATTTCTCGGGTTATGAGGCTTAAGGCAACACTTTTTACCTTTTTCTCTTAGCAGACCATCTTGGAATGCTAACACTGCCCTTAAGGTAGAAATGCAATGTCAGCATTCATCCATATAAGTTCGTTCCGAATCTGAACGAAACCGAAGATACTAGCTCTACTACATCCATTTTGGAATCGCCCTCAGGATTAGTAACAAGTAGCACTTGCACTACAAAAGCTCCATTTTCGATTCCATACTCTTCAAGATGTCTTCAGTTCGAAACACTTAAGTTGGATCGAAGTGGTTTTTGGATAATTTATACTTATCAGATCCTGGTCTCTTCGAACCAACAACCGATAATTTTCTAGTTGATTTAATCTGGTTCTTTTAGAAGTAAGTGGACTATATCGAAGTCCAAAGGGATCTCTAATATATCCCTTAAAGCTAGAGATGTTTCACACGAATAAGTTTTTTCGAGGGAACTCAAGCCGTTTGAAAACGTGAAGCTCTTATTTACTTCCTAAGTCAAAACCGGCCAAGATTTGATAATCAGTTATTAACTATCAAATACACAAATAACAACAATTCAGAGACTTAATTACTCATAGCAACTACTAAGCCTTAAAATAAATATTTTATTTATTTAAATTTCTTTCCAAAATATTTATCAAAATATTCATATAATTATTTCACTGGCATAAGTATATTCCCAAAATGTTATGAAGGATTTCTTACTACAAAATCATATTAAAAGAATAAAAATAAAAGTTATTCAAACTGGATATAAAGATAATATCAAATACTATTCCTTTGGTATTGACATGGAACGAATGTCCATACCATTAAAATTAAGAAAGCCAGTTAAAGGAAATCCAATCTCAAATACTTTTATAAATTTCTTCAGTAAATCCTTTTAGTAAATCTCTTTCGTTTTATGAAAATCTCCTTTACTAAAATTACAAATCCATCTATAAAACTCTTAAAAAAATCTCCAAGTTTATTTATAAAACTCTTTATACATATCAAAATCATTTATAAAACTACTTTCCAAATTTCAAGATTTCTTTTCAATTTATAAAACTCCTTTTATAAACTTTCCTTATTTAAAACGAAACTTCTTTAATAAACTTTGATCAATAAAGTTCCATTGATTAACAATTAATTAATTAAAACACCTTTTAAATAAACAAGTTATTATTAATTGAAATAACTTCAACACCTTAAATAAGATAGTTAATAAACTATCCTTTAAAAAACATATTGACATAATAATAAACTTTAAACATTTCAAATCAATAATAAATTTACTTTAAAGCACTTAAATAATATAATAATTCTCTTTAAACCCTTTCAAAAAAGGAATATAATTTAAAAGAACGATTTCACAATTTCAAAAGAGGCTATACTTATCTCACTGGCATAAGTATATTCCCAAAATATTACGAAAGATTTCTTAGTTTAGAATCATATTAGAAGGATCAAAACAAAAGTTATTTAAATTTGAGATAAAGATAACCTAAAACACTATTTCGTTGGTGTCAAGCATGGAACGAATATCCATACCACCAAAACTAAGAAGGTCAGTAAAAGGAAATCCTATCTCAAATTCTTTTATAAATTTCTTCAATAAATAATTTTAATAAATCTCTTTCACTTTATAAAAATTTCCTTTTCTAAAATTGAAAATCCATCGATAAAACTCTTTATAAATCTCCATGTTTATTTGTCAAAATATTTTATAAATATCAAAATCACTTATAAATATCAAAATCATTTATAAAATTCATTCCAAATTTCAAGATCTCTTTTCAATTTATAAAACTCCTTTTATAAACTTTCCTTATTTAAAACAAAACTTCTTTAATAAACTTTGATCAATAAAGTTCCTTTGATAAACAATCAATTATTCAAAACACCTTTTAAATAAACAAGTTATTGATAATTGAAATAACTTCAACACCTTAAATAAAATAGTTAACGAACTATCCTTTAAATATCATTTTGATATGATAATAAACTTTAAACATTTCAAATAAATAGCAACTTTGCTTTTAAACATTTAAATAATACAATAATTCTCTTTAAACCACTTTTAAAATGGAATAAAATTTAAAAGAATGATTTCACAATTTCAAAAGAGGTTTAGCGACGGCAATGGTTGTTATTTAATTTAGTTTAACCATTTCAAGTCATAACATGGGTATTTACGTAATAAGCAGATATGTAAAAGGACAATTAATCAACATATAGTAATTGCCCAAGTTACCATAGTAGCAGATGGGGATTTGTTCTGCTAAACACAGGTCCAAGTTAATAAAATGGAAGAATGGGTTTTTATTCTTCCTAATAGATGTCAACATAATCTACTCAGTAAACTATGGTAGAACAGTGATCTAATCTATCAGAAGTTGTCCATATAACTTATTTAGCAGAACGGTGTTTTATTCTACTAAACAGATGTCATTGGATTTCATATTCAATTTGTAACGACCCGTAAATTTCCAATAATAAAATTTGTTACTTTAGCAAGATTTTTTAATTTAATTTGGAAAGAAATAATTTTTTTTATAATTTAATAGTGAAATGAACGCTAAAATGAAGTATAGTAATGGTAACTAAAACTAATTATTAACAATTTGAATAAAATTCTAATAAATGAAGTAGTGAAAGTGTTATGCCTGGTTATAAATTGAACATGAGAAAATAACAGTAAGTATTAAATTAATAAATTAAATAACACATTACTCTCGGACGAATTTTCAATGTTCTTGAGGAGCTTGTTGATAATTTAGGTCCTGTACGAGTTTCCACTTGTTCTTTTATATAATCTAGCATTGTTAACAATAATTGAATGTAAATTAAGGTAATAATGTTAATGCAAGTTAATAAATAATTAATTTAGTGCAATCTGAATTAATTGAAACCGATTGTAAGGTTATAATTGATTGTAATTAGTAAATTGAGAAATATTAAGTACCAAGATTTAGAACAATGTTAGTTATGTCCTTATTGTAACAAAAGACTCGAGTAACGATGTTTAAAAATTTAATAAATGGATTTTGGAGTTTTAATTTATAATTTCTGAATTTAATGAAATTGAAAAATAACACTGAGATTGATGAGTTAATCGACTTTAAATTAACATCTAAAATTGTTTAATTTATTGTAAATGATTAAGAAACCAAAAATGATAGAAAGGGTAAATAATTAAATTTAAACTGGAAAAGTGATTTAGTTAATTAATTATTAATTTAATTTAATAACTGAAAAATAGCCATTTTGGCCACTGACTCGGATTTCGCCGAAACCAGTTTCATCGGATCCATAACGGTGAATTATTATAGTTTTCAAGTTTCGTAGCGATCGGGCTTGTCGTTTGATCGTACGGACTAGAAACGTCTAGAAATCAATTAAATTGAATTCAATTGAAATCAATTTGAAATAACTTGATTTTAGCATAACTTCATACGATGGAATTTGGACTTGAAACCTATTCCATTGCATTTAAAATATTTAAAAATATCTATTTTGATATATAGGTTGACTTATTTTCATTTCGGAGTCAAAACGGGCTTTACGGGGCATTTGTCGTTTAATTTTCAATCCAAATCAATCCGGTCCATTCTAATTTCAGCTTTGTCTATATATATATATATATATCATTATAAACCCTAGCAGCCTTTCTATTTCTCATTTCTGTACATATAGAAAATTCTGTTGCTTCTCTTTTTCAATGGCTGCAAACCCTAAATTTTCCAATTCAATTCCAGTTCAAAATCCAACAACAAAAATTCGAACTCCTCAAATAATATCAAATTTCATATCAATTCGAAGCTCTCGAGGAGCATAACTCAATTCTGCTGTTCGCTTTTCGATCTGGGTTTCCGTTTGACCAGAAATTAAGGAAGTCGATCGAATGGCATAGGCGTGTAGCGGGGGTCGAGCAGGCCCTAGGGTGCTCGTCATTTGTCGTAATATGGTCTCGATCACCATGATTTAGCCGTTGTAAGTCAGCGGCGGAGAGGGTTGTCCTGAGGTCAGGGAGCGTCGGCGTGGTGATCAGTGGGGCGTCTTGTTGTGGAAAAGTTGAAGGCATTGTCAGATCTGGCCCTAGGTGCTCATGGCGACGAGGTATAGATGACGGCTGCTCGTTCTTTGTGCGTTTGAAGTAGGGTTCAGTTGTGATAAGAGTGGATGATGTGGTGAGCTTTCGTTTGCTTGTTTTATTTTATTTAAAATTTTAAATTAAAATTTTCTAACTAGCGTATCTCCTGCATACGAGGTCCAATTCTTGCGCGTTTTTCTCCGCTAGGTTCGTATTGAAATTCTGGGTATTCTGACGCTAGTTTGGACAAATTCAGAGACTAGGTTTAAATTGGATTAAAATTCAATTTAAATTCAAAAGGTGAGTGTTTCACTCACAACTTCTAAAATTTCTTATGTTTGTTAAATTGATGTATAACGTGATTAGAAATTTATTTTTGACTGTTTGGCATATTTTGAATCCTCATCTCAATTTATTTGAATTTATTTGGATAAAATAGTCATTTAATTTATTATTGAATATAAACTGCCAGTAAATGCCCGTTATTTATTATCTGTTCTTTATTGATGTTATTGATTGAATTGGATGATGATTGTGATAAATGTTTGATGATTGATATTGGATGAATGAATGTTGTATTTTATATTGTTATAAGCTGCAAGTTTTTATGGAATTTTATTTCATTCGGGATTGCGGTTTGAAATGATTTATAACTGTATTTATATTTTAACTTTTGGATTGAAATGATAAATATCCGTATCACTTGACCATAGGATAAAAAATTATATACAGACACCGTGGTCTATATATAAAAATATTTTGAAATGATTTCTATGGTTTGTGTGACGCCCCACCTCTATACCCACGCTAGCCAAGAACATTACAGTGAATGCTGTCAACTAGCACGGAGAATAAGGCTGTTGAGGAGCGACCATCTGTGTAATTGCTTTGCGCGAGCATCGATATGTCAGATAGTATAACATGCATTTCTTTATCAAGAGGGAAATCCGACATACCGACACAAACTCAAAGCTACTACACGGGGCTATAATATCTTCAGAAACAAATATAGAAATAAACATAACATAAATCAGTCACAGACAATTCATACCACAAAGGCGGAAATAGATATGAATATTACACTAGGAAGTGTACATCAGAGTAGTGGTCTAAAAAGATCCAAAATATCATAAAAGAATAGTTACACGAACTACACAAAAGAATAAGTATACATTATGGAGTCTATAACTCAAATGTATACAAAAAAAACTACTAATCTAAGTAGTTAACCAAAAGTCAAGGAGGTAATCCCAGATGTAAAGTCAAGCAGAAGCATCTGTAACATCTTGGTCTGACCCGAGTATTATTTAATAAGAAAATAATAAACGGATCAGTCTAACTATAAATATCAGATGAAACGATATAGAGTAAGAGATATGACTAAACACATAATAATCACAATGCCAAGCTGTGATATATATAAGTAATTGAAAATCAACAAGAGATTAATCAATATCACAAAATCTACACAAGAATCAAAGAAATGTCATACTCCTTATTTCGTTCACCAAACCATAAATATTGACGATTATATCAATGTCAATCACAAAAGTCAATAACACACAAATTCACCAATGCACAAATATTGATAAAACTTATCAATGGAAATCACGAAAATTGATGAAACACAAATTCTAGAAATCATCTCAAGAAATCCAGAAATCACAAAAAGGGGGAAGGCCTATCACAAACGGGAGCATAAAGCTCACCAACACGTGTATCACAAACGGAACGCTAATTCCGTGGTTGCTAACCATCACAAATTGAGCCGAAGCTCCACAAACGGCCCGAAGACCGTGGGTTGCTACCCCACCAATTTGAGTCGAAACTCCACAAAATGGGGTTTAGTCTCCCTCGCAGACAAAGAGACATCGCACATTGCTAGTCTAAATCACAAAGATGATCGTCATGATCAACGAGAAGTGTCAGTTACACTAAGCTAGTAAATATATGAGTTTAGCTTCATGTCCCATAACCACTTGCTTAACTTAAATATTTATGAACAAACTGTAGATCTCCACTATAAAATTGTCACAAGAGATTCAATCGAACAAGTCCAAGAATTAACCGACGAAGTAAACGCAAGCGTTTCATACCACTCGTTTTACTAAGTCGTTTAATTAGATTTCTCATACGAGTGAGGTAAAGGTTTGTATATACTAATAGATTGGAAAACGGTTTAAGAAACGAGCTTTGTAATAAAATAGTGTTGAAATCATTTGAAGAAAGATTTTTGATATTTACTACTAGTATAGAAACCTTTATATTTTTAAAGTGACAAATCACGAAGAAGATTGTAGGAACAATCAATCACTAAAATTCACATACGAAGATGTGAATAAAAATCCAACGGAACCGATAAAGAATCCATCGAAATGGATATTCAAAAATCCCTAAAAAGGAGTCATCAAAGTCATAATAAATGATAACAACAAATAGAAAACAACACGAATCGATTAAAGTTGGAAATTCAAGCAACTAGGCGAAATAGACAAAATTGCATCAGGCCGGTCGGTCGGCTACAGAGCTCGGTCGACCGGATCCTGTTCCAAAAAAATCTCGGGAAGCAGGTCCGTCGGCTGAGCCCTGTAGCCAGTCGACCGGACCAGAGACAGAAAGGTGCCTATGCACCTTAGTAGCAGGTCGGTCGACCGGCCCAGGTGTTCGGTCGGCCGACCCTGATGTTCTGCAAATTGAAACCCATTTAATTGATGTGCAAACTCCACCAATTCGCAACCGAACGAGCACGGACGATAGGGAATTATGCCCAACGGCTACCCGATCCTATTGGCTCCTCGATGCATCACCAAAATCGCATTTGAACATCAAAGCTATGATTTTTAAGGATTTGAACCCAAAACACTAAAAATTGGAATATTCACCAAATCAATCCAAACCAAAAGCAATTGCACACGAATAAGTGTTAGGAATTCATGCCTAACAATCGAAGATAAATACAAGCATAGATGTGAGATAAAAAAATCTCACCTTTGAACCCAAACGATTGAAAAAGAAGCTTAGAAGCAAAGGAGAATCAACCACTCTTCAAATCCAACTCAAGAAGCTTGATTCTAAGCTAATAAGAGAAACATTTTCCAAATTAGGTTTAGGAATTTTCTGAAATCAAAGAGAGAAAGAGTTGGAGAAGAAGAAGAGAAGCTTACTAATGGGTTCTTCTATTAGTTTGGAGCTAGAGCTTGATTTGCAAAAGGAAACTAGGGTTTTGGAGTTTTAATTTCCCATCTCTCCCACCATTGATGCTTTAAAACTGAAAAGAGGAGAAAGTGGGAGTGAATGGGGAGGGGTGGTTCAGTTTTGAGTATAAGTTAAACATAGGGCTGAACCCAAACCCAAACCCAAAGTGAAAAAGTAGCAAAAATCAACTTACCCAAACATATCGAAGCTTATACTCAAAAAGGTCGCAAACGGCATTTTAAACTCAATGGGAGTGGTCCCGAGTCCTAATTCGACCGTATGCAAAAAGTAGCTTTTCAGACTAAATTCCGAGTATCGATAAAATATTCAAATAAAATATTTAAATATAAAATCGACAAATATGCGGGTTGTTACAGACTCCCCTCCTTCAAGAAATTGCGTCCTCGCAATATTTAAGAAGAAGATATATAGTAACAACCATAAAAGCATATTCAACACAAAAGAAATTTGAAATAAAAGGTTCACCTTAAAGAGCACGGGAAAGCAAGTCCGGATGTGATCGCTCGATGAACTCTTTAGATTCCCAAGAACAATCCCTAGGATTTGAAGACCATTGAACTTTCACAAGCATAACATCTTTATTTCGAAGTCGTTTGACCTCCGAAGCAACAATTCGAATAGGATGTTGCTCATAAGTTAAATTAGGTGAAACTTCAATCTCTTCCACAACACCAGGCTCAAGAATAGAATCGGAATCTCGAAGACATTTCCGTAATTGAGAAACATGAAACACGTCATGCATAGCAGAAAATTGAGCCGGTAATGATAGGCGATAAGCCAAGGAACCAATACGTTCAGCGATCGGAAATGGTCCAATGTATCGAGGCGCTAACTTTCCCGATCGACTGAAACGTACAACACCTTTCATAGGTGACACACGAATGAACACAAGATCTCCTACAGAAAATTCTAATTTCCTTCTTCGGTTATCGGCATAGGATCTTTGTCTACTCCGGGCTTCTTTCATCCTATGACGAATAAGGTCAATCTTTTCTGTGGAATCACGAATAAAGTCTGGACCTAAAACCAACTTCTCACCGGCCTCAAGCCAACAAGAAGGAGATCGGCATGGCCTTCCATAGAGTGCCTCGAAAGGTGCCATACCAATACTAGATTGGAAGCTATTATTATAGGAAAATTCGACAAGTGAAATATGATCTTCCCAACTTCCACCGAAATCAAGCACACAAGCACGAAGAAGATCTTCAAGAGTTTGATTCACACGCTCGGTTTGTCCATCGGACTGGGGGTGATAAGCGGTGCTAAAATTAAGCTTCGTTCCCAAAGCTTTTTGAAGACTCTTCCAAAATCCATTAGTAAACAATGGATCACGATCACTAACTATAGAAGTAGGAACTCCATGTAATTTAACAATCTCTTTAACAAAGAGTTTGGCCAAAAGAGGAACGGTTCGGTTAGACCGAACGGGAATAAAATGAGCAGATTTAGTAAGCCTATCAACAATCACCCATAAGCTATCATGACCCAAACGAGAACGGGGAAGGCCATCAATAAAATCCATGGAAATCTGGTCCTACTTCCAAATTGGAATTTCTAAAGGTTGCAATAACCCACCGGGCCTTTGATGTTCGGCCTTAACGAGTTGGCAAGTCATGCAACGCTTAACAAAGTTAGCAATATCAAGTTTCATTCCCTCCCAATAATATAGTCGCCTCATATCCGCGTACATTTTACTACTACCGGGATGAATGGTAAATTTAGAATGATGATAATCTTCTAAAATATCTTTACGAAGATCACTAATATTTGGCACGATAAGTCTACCAAATTTCCGAATGCCGCCATGTGAATCAATATCAAAGTCTTTCAAACCTTCAATATCAATTTTATCCTTAATATTTTGGCCAAGAAGAGCCAACTTAGGATCTAGCCTTTGAGCTTCAAGAATGCGGTCTAAAAGAGAAGGGTGAGCCTCAAGGCTACATAAAACAAGAGATGAACATAAATCGGAAACACGGTCTCGAATTTCGCAAGTGGATAAAATCTCGAGATCGTTCCATTCGGATATCATCATAGAAACAACAGCTTGTTGTTTACGACTAAGAGCATCGGCGACACGATTACCCTTACCGGGGGTATAAAGAATATCAAGATCATAAGGAGCAAGAACTCAATCGATCGCTGTTGACGCAAATTAAGTTCCTTTCAAGAGAATAAATACTTCAAGGATTTATGATCGGTATAAAGAACAAATTTCTCTCCTAAAAGATAATGATGCCAAATCCGAAGACCAAAAACAATAGCCGCGAGCTCTAAATCATGAGTGGCATATCTAGTCTCAGCAGGCTTCAATTGCCTAGAAGCATAAGCAATAACACGTTCTCCTCGCATAAGAACGGCACCCAAACTAACACGACTTGCATCGGTATAAACAACGAAATCTTGATTCCCCTCGGGAATAACAAGAATAGGAGCATCAGAAAGAAGTTCTTTTAATTTCTGGAAAGAAGTTTCACATTTGTCCGACCAAATGTATTTAACACCTTTCTTCGTTAAGCTAGTGAGAGGCTTGAAAATCTTAGAAAAGTCTTTGATAAAACGGCGGTAATAGCCCGCCAATCCGAGAAAACTACGAATATCCGTCACACTCTCCGGTCTCTTCCAATCTTGAATCGCTTCAATCTTTGAAGGATCCACGGAAATTCCGGATTCAGAAATAATATGACTGAGAAACTTCACACGAGATTGCCAAAAATGGCATTTAGAAAATTTTGCTTTTAATTGATTACTCCTAAGAGTTTCCAACACAATCCGAATATGTTTTTCATGCTCCTCCTCGGTTTTAGAATACACAAGAATATCATCAATAAAGATGAGAACAAACCGGTCGAGAAAATCTTTGAAAACTCGATTCATAAGGTCAACGAAATAAGCCGGAGCATTCGTTAGACCAAATGGCATAACAAGCGATTCATAAGATCCATAACGAGTACGGAACGATGTCAAAGGAATGCTATCCTCTGCAATACGAAGCTGGTGAAAACCGGTAGCCAAGTCCAATTGCGAAAAGACTCTAGCACCACTAAGTTGATCGAATAGATCATCAATCCGAGGTAAAGGGTATTTATTCTTGATAGTAAGATCATTAAGCTTGTGGTAGTCAACGCAAAGCCTAAGTGTACCATCGGATTTCTTCACGAAAATAGCCGAAGCTCCCCAAGGCGAGGAACTAGAGCGAATAAATTGCTTTGTCTCCAATTCGGATAATTGTTTGCGCATCTCCTCACTCTCCTTATTAGACAGGCGATAAGGAGGACGAGTAATAGGTTGAGCTCCAGGAATAAGATTAATTTTGAACTCAATTGCTCGCTTAGGCGGTAATCCTAAAACGGGCTCAAATATGTCAGAAAATTCACGAACAATGTGAATAAGAGAAATTATATCTTCCTCATCATCATCATCGTCATCACGAGGGTTTAAAGAATATAAAGATGCAAACAAAGCAGAATCCGAATCTTTAAGAATAACAGAAACCTGATTAACAGATTGAGGATGTCGAAGATGAATAGTCCGCTTAGGACATAGGATATGAGCTTCATAACGATTAAGCCAATCCATTCCCAAAATCATTCCAAAGCCTAAATAACGCATGACATGCAAATCGGCTAGGAAAGGAAAATCACACAAAATAATCTCGACATCTTTACACAATAAACTGATTGTTGCGGATCCACCAACCGGATTCGCAATTCTCAAAGAAGTCATTAAACACAAAACATCCAAAGAAAAAGTATCAACAAGTTCTTTTGATATAAAAGAATGGGATGCACCCGTATCAAAAAGAACTCGAATGGGTTGATCACGAAACATAATAATGCCATCAAGGATAGAATGAGGCATACCTTGACCATGAGATGTGTTGCCAGGGGCTTGAGCAACATTTAACTTTGCCTCCTTCTTGCCCTGAAGCTTGGGGCATGAGGATATAACATGACCGGGACCTTTGCAGTAGCGACAAGAGAGAGACTTTGGACACTTGTTCGCGTAATGGTCCTTCGAACCACAATTATAGCATTCCCCACGACCAAAGGAAGAAGTCTTTGCCACAGAGGTTGCTTGCTTCCCTTTCTTATTGGGTTAAAGACCTTTGAATTTATTAGGCCTTTTCTTATTGTTGTTGAAGCTTGGTTTGGAACCCACCACTTCAACATCATTTTCCATATCCGCCTCTTCAAGAGAAGAGCGATATCAATGAGTTGGTCGAAAGAAACTTCTAATTTTAGAAGTAATGGCTTCTTGAGATTTTTTTTAAGCCATAAACGAACCTCTGGTTCTTCTTTAAAGGGGTGTTGATGTATTCAACCCCATATTTGGAAAGCGACTCGAAGGAGGCGACATAATCAGTCACGGAGGACTCACCTTGAACAAGGTTTATAAATCGTCGAGCCAATGTCACTTTCTCTGCTTCTGGTACAAATTTCAACTCGAAGCGTTCCCGGAATTGCTCCCAGGTGAGATCCGCTTCATTAATCTCATAAATAAGAAGTTCGTACCAGTCCAATGCTCTTTCTTGGAGCATACTAGAGGCCACCTGAACTCGGTGAAGGTCAACAAGATTCATGCGAGAAAAGATTCGATCGCATGACCTTAGCCAAGCCTGTACTTCAATAACAGTTTCAGAACCTTTGAATGGCTTCCCACCCAAATTAGTGTAATCGCTGCACAAGCGTGCAAATCCCGACTTTGGGTGAGTAGGTTCCAGGTTAGCTCCAGCTTCTTGAGCATTTGTCACTAAATCAAGAAGCTGTTGAGCAGTCATAAAAACTCCATCCTGGGGCGGAGTGCTAGAAGGTACGGCTCTGGGGTGGCCTGGTCTAGACATTTCTCTTCCTTTAGAAAGAAAGAAGAACAAGAAAAGGGTTATTCACAAAATGAATATCAAGCAATCTTGATAGATAAAACAAGGAATCATAAGGAAAATAGGATGAATCGGTATGAAGACTCGAATTAAATCCTAAAGCACGACTCCTAAGAAAGACTTAGGACGATGATCCTTGTTATGATTTTCCATATTGTTCCGAAGTTTGGCTCTGATACCAAGCTGTGACGCCCCACCTCTATACCCACGCTAGCCAAGAACATTACGGTGAATGCTGTCAACTAGCACGGAGAATAAGGCTGTTGAGGAGCGACCATCCGTGTAATTGCTTTGCGCGAGCATCGATATGTCAGATAGTATAACATGCATTTCTTTATCAAGAGGGAAATCCGACATACCGACATAAACTCAAAGTTACTACACAGTGGCTATAATATCTTCAGAAACAAATATAGAAATAAACATAACATAAATCAGTCACAGACAATTCATATCACAAAGGCGGAAATAGATATGAATATTACACTAGGAAGTGTACATCAGAGTAGTGGTCTAAAAAGATCCACAATGTCACAAAAGAATAGTTACACGAACTACACAAAAGAATAAGTATACATTATGGAGTCTATATCTCAAATGTATACAACAAAAACTACTAATCTAAGTAGTTAACCAAAAGTCAAGGAGGTAATCCCGGATGTAAGTCAAGCAGAAGCACCTGTAACATCTCGGTCTGACCCGAGTATTATTTAATAAGAAAATAATAAACAGATCAGTCTAACTATAAATATCAGATGAAACGATATAGAGTAAGAGATATGACTAAACATATAATAATCACAATGCCAAGCTGTGATATATATAAGTAATTGAAAATCAATAAGAGATTAATCAATATCACAAAATCTACACAAGAATCAAAGAAATGTCATACTCCTTACTTCGTTCACCAAACCATAAATATTGACGATTATATCATTGTCAATCACAAAAGTCAATGACACACAAATTCACCAATGCACAAATATTGATAAAACTTATCAATGGAAATCACGAAAATTGGTGAAACACAAATTCTAGAAATCATCTCAAGAAATCCAGAAATCACAAAAAGGGGGAAGGCCTATCACAAACGGGAGCATAAAGCTCACCAACACGTGTATCACAAACGGAACGCTAATTCCATGGTTGCTAACCATCACAAATTGAGCCAAAGCTCCACAAACGACCCGAAGACCATGGGTTGCTACCCCACCAATTTGAGTCGAAACTCCACAAAACGGGGTTTAGTCTCCCTCGCAGACAAAGAGATATCGCACATTGCTAGTCTAAATCACAAAGATGATCGTCATGATCAACGAGAAGTGTCAATTACACTAAGCTAGTAAATATATGAGTTTAGCTTCATGTCCCATAACCACTTGCTTAACTTAAATATTTACGAACAAACTGTAGATCTCCACTATAAAATTGTCACAAGAGATTCAATCGAACAAGTCCAAGAATTAACCGACGAAGTAAACGCAAGCGTTTCATACCACTCGTTTTACTAAGTCGTTTAATTAGATTTCTCATACGAGTGAGGTAAAGGTTTGTATATACTAATAGATTGGAAAACGGTTTAAGAAACGAGCTTTGTACTAAAATAGTGTTGAAATCATTTGAAGAAAGAGTTTTGATATTTACTACTAGTATAGAAACCTTTATATTTTTAAAGTGACAAATCACGAAGAAGATTGTAGGAACAATTAATCACTAAAATTCACATACGAAGATGTGAATAAAAATCCAACGAAACCGATAAAGAATCCATCGAAATGGATTTTCAAAAATCCCTAAAAAGGAGTCATCAAAGTCATAATAAATGATAACAAATAGGAAACAACACGAATCGATTAAAGTTGGAAATTCAAGCAACTAGGCGAAATGGGCAAAATTGCATCAGGTCGGTCGGCCGGCTACAGAGCTCGGTCGACCGGACCCTGTTCCAAAAAAATCTCGGGAAGCAGGTCGGTCGGCTAAGCCCTGTATCCAGTCGACCGGACCAGAGACAGAAAGGTGCCTATGCACCTTAGTAGCAGGTCGGTCGACCAGCCCAGGGGTTCGGTCGGCCGACCCTGATGTTCTGCAAATTGAAACCCATTTAATTGATGTGCAAACTCCACCAATTCGCAACCGAACGAGCACGGACGAAAGGGAATTATGCCCAACGGCTACCCGATCCTATTGGCTCCTCGATGCATCACCAAAAACGCATTTGAACATCAAAGCTATGATTTTTAAGGATTTGAACCCAAAACACTAAAAATTGGAATATTCACCAAATCAATCCAAACCAAAAGCAATTGCACACGAATAAGTGTTAGGAATTCATGCCTAACAATCGAAGATAAATATAAGCATAGATGTGAGATAAAAAATCTCACCTTTGAACCCAAACGATTGAAAAAGAAGCTTAGAAGCAAAGGAGAATCAACCACTCTTCAAATCCAACTCAAGAAGCTTGATTCTAAGCTAATAAGAGAAACATTTTCCAAATTAGGTTTAGGAATTTTCTGAAATCAAAGAGAGAAAGAGTTGGAGAAGAAGAAGAGAAGCTTACTAATGGGTTCTTCTATTAGTTTGGAGCTAGAGCTTGATTTGCAAAAGGAAACTTGGGTTTTGGAGTTTTAATTTCCCATCTCTCCCACCATTGATGCTTTAAAACTGAAAAGAGGAGAAAGTGGGAGTGAATGGGGAGGGGTGGTTCAGTTTTGAGTATAAGTTAAACATAGGGCTGAACCCAAACCCAAATCCAAAGTGAAAAAGTAGCAAAAATCAACTTACTCCAAACATATCGAAGCTTATACTCAAAAAGGTCGCAAATGGCATTTTAAACTCAATGGGAGTGGTCCCGAGTCCTAATTCGACCGTATGCAAAAAGTAGGTTTTCGGACTAAATTCCGAGTATCGATAAAATATTCAAATAAAATATCTAAATATAAAATCGACAAATATGCGGGTTGTTACAGTTTGGTAAAGAAATATATAGTTTTAGATAAATATTGATTTCAGATATTATATAATGTTATTTTATTCTTGATTTTAAGCTATGTATAAACTTGTTTTAATATAAAATAAGCTTAATAATAAGTTGATTTTTATTGAAGATAATATGGTTAAGTATTTAAATTTTATTTTAATATAGAGTTTATAATGATTTAAATAAATTAAGGTTGGAAGATAAAATGGAAATTTATTTGAAATTGAATTTATTTAAGAATTAAACTCTAATAAGTTGATGTGAAATTTATTAAATTTGAGAGGTATGATTTTTATAACTTGATTTTGGTTTAAGGACGGACTAAATGAATATTTCAAGTATAAATAAATTGAAGGAAATATTTAGGTATTTGTAATTTGGGCCTTATTTAAATGATAATGGATTTTTTAAGTAAAATATTTCAAAACTAAATAATAGAAAATTGGATTTGATATATATATATATATATATATATATATATGAAATTACCAAAACTTGGTTTCGAATTTGTTGAATACTTAAAGTTTGAAATATATTGAATTTGAAATGGTTTATTCTGTGGATCAACTCTGTTTTGAAATCGATGTAATTTGGAATAGTTTATTTGGAAACCGAATTGAATTGAAATTTATGATTTGGGATTTGGTTAAATATAAAATGTAGAAATTCTAGTTGTTTTGGAATTGAATTGTGAAATTGAAGAAGCTATTTTATTATATAAAGTATTTTAATATTTAAACCATTTAAGTTGTGGAAGTTATGTTTAAAAGTTATTAATTTCAAAGTATTACGTTTTGAAAGTGTTGTTTTTTAAGTCTTTGGTTTCGAGATTGTTATAACTTTGAAATTACTATGATTTTTGAAATGATATCGTATTTGGTTTTGAAATGGAAACGATATAGTATTGCTATGGTTTTGAAATGGCAATGATATTTTGGTTTTGAAGTATAAACTATTTTGAAATGACCATGGTGTAATAATAACGCTTGGTTTAGAGAGACTGGGATCGAAAGTTGTCATACTCTCTGCCAACTTTGAAAACCAATTTAATAACCGTGTACGCGGTGGAGATTCCATAATGAAGTATTATGGTGGCGGCGTTCCTTTGAGGTATATACATGGACCCGACTCCCATGAGTTGGCATAAGGTGGCTAAAAAAGGAGCGATTCCGGGAGCGATTCCGGGAGCGATTCCGGGCCAGTGAGGTAGCTCCTCTTATCGGACACACTCCTTCGATACCATTCTATTACTTTGTGATTGATTGGGGCCCTTTTGATTTTTAGGGGTGTGGCTCGAGGTGGGCGGTAGCTGCGCGCTACGCGTCACCACCAGCTCGGATACGTAATTGGTATATATACCCTGGCATTGCCTTGTTGTGCCGTGTCACCTACCCTAGCGCGCCTTGTACGAGTTTGGTTTTCTCCCATAGCCCGTGGAGTAATTAGGGTATTCTCCCGATCTGGAGATGTGCTGATACTGGATGGACTACTAGGACTATTACGTGGTAAGGGCTATATGGGTAACCCCTTAACGTTATTTAAAAGTAAGTTTATTTTACTATAGACATTATTATAAAAGCGAAATATTACTACATAGTAAATAGTTTAACGGATCCTTAGGAGATGTTAATCCCAAGAATCACTTAAGTTACTGCACTCACGTTAGACACTAGATAGGAGATGTCGAATCCCATAAACATATCTGACGCCTTTCCACTCATATTATTTACCGTTGATTTAATTTACATAAGATCTTTTAGTTTTGACTCGAGTGTTTTGTCTTTTCAATTCGCTCGGGTCAGTCTGAGCATTTCTGGATTCGAAGACCTTATTTCTGAAGGACGAAGACGAAGATTGTATTATTACTATTATTTACTACATTGTTCCGTTGCATTGTCAATTATTATTCTTTGGTATGTGTAACTCTGATTCTATGTTGTATAAGTATAATAAATATTTTATAAAACAACATCATGAACTGTTATTTGATTATTATATTTTGTCATTCCACTGCGAGATTCTGTTTTGTTTTCTTTCTTTCTTCCTTTTTCTTATTCACCCCAATAATAATTCGCCCTTTTGTATGGTTTGAGTCTAACATGTGTGGTTTGTCGTTGACTTAAAACGTACAAAAAGCAGGGTCTTTACATTTGGTCTCAGAGCTTTGGTTTAGCGATAAACCCTAGCTTTGTGATGTCTGGCTCTTTATTAATAGGGTAAGAATACCCTATGACGAGTCGCTGAGTGTATATATATATATATATGAAAGAGTGTATTTGTTAGTATTATAACAGTTTTATATTGTGTTAATTTGTTCCGTTTTGTATTTTTAAATTCTGATTGGTGCATAGGACGCTATGACATCAATAGGGATTTCTAAACACCTAATTGGACAGACCGACACAATATCTGTTTTGAATATAGGTGAATGAAATAATTTTGCCTATTATATTTTCTATATATAAAATAAATTTTTGTAAAGGTTATATTTGGTTGTAATATATTGGTTGTTAGGTAGTGAAATTTACAAATATTGGTTGTAAAGTAAAATTTACAAATAAAATGAGGATAAATTGGAAATTTTAGAACTTAAGTTCCGGGGTTTTGAAAATTTCTTTCGAATGATTTTAGAATATAATAATAATATTATCTAGAAGTATTTTCTGACATAAATATTTCGATATGATTTGAAAGAATTGTTTTAAAGAAATTTTGAAAGGATATAAGTTCTGTACTCTCCTCTCTGTCGTTGGAAAATAATTTCGGTGATGAGTGCATGCATCATCAATATTCATTTTCGAGTTTCAAGTGGAATTGCCACTGTAGTAGTTTTACTGCAGATTTGTTTGGATAAACAAATATAAATTTCAAATTGTTTTAAACATAAGTGGATATATAAATTGTAAGTGTATGCATCTATCTATTATTTTAAAATGATTTGTAATTAAACCGGGTATTTAGTTCTTAAGTTTCTGTTAATTAATAGTTTTAATTAGTGTAGTGAAATGGAATTCAGCTAATAAGTGAAACCTCTAAATGAAATTACTAGCATTGAACATTAAATTAATTTAAAAGAAATGAGATAAACTTGGATAAATTTCAATTGCATTCTTAAAAGCATATATATAACATACCAAATATTGAAGTTCTAATGTTTAATAAGAAAATGTAATAGAATATTAAACGAGTAAAAATTTGAAATAATGAAAGTATTCAATGAAATTCTTTAATAAATAAGAATTTGATGTTGTATTTGTTATAAACTTAAGTATAATTGAAAGGCTACTAATTAAATAAATTGAAAGGTAAGTATTATAAATAAATGAATAAATGAAATTAAGTAATAAATAAATGACAATAAATGAAACTGGGAAATGAGTGAATGTTACGCAATGAAAAGAAAATTTGTATGATATGATATGAATGAAAAGGAAATCAAACAATAAATGTTGTGAAATGAAATTAATAAGAATGACCATAATTTATGGTTGGAATTGTTGTTTGTTGGGTTTATGGTTGTTTGGGCAAAGATACTTTAAAATTGTTTGGATGTATGAATAATCTATTTAGTTTCATCTGGGACTGTTGAGTAAATGGTGCATTTATTAGTTTATTTTTCATTTTTTACAATTTAAGTTTTGAACCCGAAAAACTATTTGTTTTGTTTGATATGAATGGATGATTGATTTGTGTTGATTTTATATGATGGTTGTATGCTTTGTTGCAAGTGATTGTTGTTTATATTGATTTGTTTGTTAGTGGTTTAAACAACTTTAAATATTTCATTTTTATATAATTGTTAACCTTTTGGATTATATAAGTGAAATATAGGTTGTGGATGCAATTGCCACTGCTTTTGGTTACATAATTAAGCGTTAATTGCCTGACAAATAAGTACGTTCTCGAATTACGATTATAGCGTTATTATATTGTTTTTTCCGTTGTTGGGATATATTATGTTGTTATATATATTGTTATATTTGATATTATATTTTCTTTCGAGCCTTCCCGTACAAAGGAGACTCTGCCAAAATTTTCTGTAAATTTTGGACTTAGAAAATTTTTGAAAAATGTTTTCGAAACTTTATTAATTTGAGTATATAAAAAATGATTTAATGGTTATAAATTGGTATATTTTATTTAAATTAATTAATTTTGTAAATTTATTTGTTTATAAAGTTAATATTTTCGAACAAGATGTATTGTTTTCTTAATTCTTTCTTTTCCCTCCTTTTTCCTTTTCGGGGACGAAAAGTTTTGAATGGGGGAGAGTGTAACGACCCGTAAATTTCTTATAATTTTTTTTGTTTTAGAAAGATTTTTTTAATTTAATTTGGAAATAAATAAAAACTTTATAATTTAATATTGAAATGAATGCTAAAATGAAGTATAGCAATGGTAATTAAAACTAATTATTAACAATTTGAATAAAATTCTAATAAATAAAGTAGTGAAAGTGTTATACCTGGTTATAAATTGAATACGAGAAAATAATAGTAAGTATTGAATTAATTAATGAAATAACACATTGTTAACAGTAATTGAATGTAAATTAAGATAATAATATTAATGCAAGTTAATAAATAAATAATTTAGTGCAATCCCAATTAATTGAAAACGATTGCAAGGTTATAGTTGATTGTAATTAGGAAATTTGGAAATATTAAGTACCAAGATTTAGAACAATGTTAGTTATATCCTTATTGTAATAAAATATTCAAGTAATGAGGTTTAAAAATTTAATAAATGGATTTTGGAGTTTTAATTTATAATTTCTGAATTTAATGAAATTGGAAAATAACACTGAGATTGACGAGTTAATTGACTTTAAATTGATATTTAAATTTTTTTAAGTTATTGTAAATGATTAAGAAATGAAAAATGACAGAAAGGGTAAATAATTAAATTTAAACTGGAAAAGTGATTTAATTAATTAATTATCAATTTAATTTAATAACTGAAAAATAGCCATTTTGGCCACTTACATGGATTTTGACGAAACCAATTCCATCGGATCCGTAACGTTAAATTATTATAGGATTTCAAGTTTCGTAGCAATCGGACTTGACGTTTGATCGTACGGACTCGAAACGCCTAGAAATCAATTAAATTGAAATCAATTTGAAATAACTTGATTTTAGCATAACTTCTTCATACGATGGAATTTGGACTTAAAACCTATTCCATTGCATCTAAAATATTTAAAAACATCTATGTTAATATGTGGGTTGACTTATTTTCGTTTCGGAGTCAGAACGGGCTTTTCGGGCCATTTGTCGTTCAACTTTCAATCTAAATCAATCTGGCCCATTCTAATTTCAGCTTTGTCTATATATATATTGTTATAAACCATAGCAGCCTTTCTATTTCTCATTTCTGTACGTATAGAAATTTCTGTTGCTTTTCTTTTTCAATCGCTGTAAACCCTAAATTTTTCAATTCAGTTCCAATTCAAAATCCAACAACATAAATTCAAACTCCTCAAATAATATCAAATTTCATATTAATTCAAAGCTCTCGAGGAGCGCGCAAGTCGATTCTGCCGTTCGTTTTTCGATCTAGGTTTTTGTTTGACCAGAAATTGAGGAAGAAGTTTCGGCCGTCCATTGATTAGGGTTTTGATCCTACGATCTTCATCGAGGAGTGGATCGAATGGCATAGGCATGTAAGGACAGGCCCTAGGGTGCTCATCATTTGTCGTAATATGGTCTCGATCACCGTGATTTGGCCGTTGTAAGTCAGCGGCGGCGAGGGTTGTCCTGAGGTCGTGGAGCGTCGGCGTGGTGGCCAGTGGGGTGTCTTGGTGTGGCAAAGTCGAAGGCGTTGTTAGATCTGGCCCTAGGTGCTCGTGGTGACGACGATGACGAGGTATAGATGGCGGCTACTTGTTCTTTGCGCGTTCGAAGTAGGGTTAAGTAGTGATAAGAGTGGCTGACATGGTGAGCTTTCACTTGCTTGTTTTATTTTTTATAAAATTTTAAATTAAATTGTTCTAACTAGCGTATCTCCTACATACGAGGTCCAATTCATGCGCGGTTTCTCCGCTAGGAACATGTTGAAATTCCGGGCATTCTGACGCTGGTTTGGACAAATTCTGAGACTGTTTAAATTTGGGTTTAAATTGGATTTAAATTCAATTAAAATTCAAAAGGTGAGTGTTGTAATCTACTCATAACTTCTAAAATTTCTTATGTTTGTTAAACTGATCTATGATGTGATTAGAAATTTATTTTTGACTGTTTGGCATATTTTGAATCATCGTCTTAGTTTAATTGAATTTATTTGTATAAAATAATTATTTAATTTATTATTGAATATAAACTGCCAGTAAATACCTGTTATTTATTATCTGTTCTATATTGATGTTATTGATTGAATTGGATGATGATTGTGATAAATGTTTAATGATTGGTATTGGATGAATGGATGTTGTATTTTATATTGTTATAAACTGTAAGTTGTTATGGATTTTTTTTCATTCAGGATTGCGGTTTGAAATGATATATAACCGTATTTATATTTTAAATTTCGGATTGAAATGATTAATATCCGTATCACTTGACCATAGGATAGAAAATTATATACAGACACCGTGGTCTATATATAAAACATTCTGAAATGATTTCTATGGTTTTGTAAAGAAATATATGGTTTTAGATAAATATTGATTTTAGATATTATATAATGTTATTTTATCCTTGATTTTAAGCTATGTATAAACTTGTTTTAATATAGAACAAGCTTAATAATAAGTTGACTTTTATTGAAGGTAATATGGTTAAGTATTTAAATTTTATTTTAGTATAGAGTTTATAATGATTTAAATAAAGTAAGGTTGGAAGATAAAATGGAAATTTATTTGAAATTGAATTTATTTAAGAATTAAACTCTAATAAGTTGATGTGAAATTTATTAAATTTGAAAGGTATGATTTTTATGTCTTGATTTTGGTTTAAGGATGGATTAAATGAATATTTCAAGTATAAATAAATTGAAGGAAATATTTAGTTATTTGTAATTTGGGCTTTATTTAAATGATAATGGATTTGTTAAGTAAAATATTTCAAAACTAAATAATAGAAAATTGGATTTGATATATATATATATATATATATATATATATATATATATATATTGAAAACCCAGGAGAACCCGGCTGACCGGTATACTCCTGAGGAGGGTATAGTAAAGCCGTCCGCTGATCCAAGCCCCCATACCCCAGGGTAAATTTATATAGGATAGGGAGGCGCATGGTAGGAATTGAACCTGGGTCTTTTTAGCAGAACCCAAGCCTCTTTTCCACTGCGCCGCACCCGCAGACATACACACACACACACACACACACACACACACATATATATGAAATTACCAAACTTAGCTTTGAAAGTGTTGAATACTTAAAGTTTGAAATATATTGAATTTGAAATGGTTTATTCTGTGGATCAAATCTGTTTTGAAATCGATGTAACCTGGAATAGTTTATTTGGAAACCGAATTGAATTGAAATTTATGATTTGGGATTTGGTTAAATATAAAATTTAGAAATTCGAGTCGTTTTGGAATTGATTTGTGAAATTGAAGAAGCTATTTTATTATATAAAGTATTTTAATATTTAAACCATTTAAGTGGTGGAAGTTGTGTTTCAAAGCAATTAATTTCAAAGTATTACGTTTTGAAAGTGTTGTAGTTTTAAGTCTTTGGTTTCGAGATTGTTATAACTTTGTAATTACTACGATTTTTGAAATGATATCGTATTTGGTTTTGAAATGGAAACGATATAGTATTGATATGGTTTTGAAATGGCAATGATATTTTGGTTTTGAAGTATAAATTATTTTGAAATGACCGCGGTGTAATAATAATGTTTGGTTGTTAGAGAGACCGGGATTGGAAGTTGTCATACTATCTGCCAACTCTGAAAAGCACTTTAACAACCATGTATGAGGTGGAGGTTACAGAATGAAGTAGGATGGCGGCGACGTTCCTTTGAGGTATATACGTGGACCCGACTCCCGTGAGTTGGCATAAGGTGGCTAAAACAGGAGCGATTCCGGGCCAGTGAGGTGGCTCCTCTTATCGAACACACTCCTTCGATACCATTCTATTACTTTGTGATTGATTGGGGCCCTTTTAATTTTTGGGGGTGTGGCTCGAGGTGGGCGGTGGCTGCGTGCTACGCGTCACCACCAGCCCGGATGCGTAATTGGTATATCTACCTTGGCATTGCCTTATTGTGCCGTGTCACCTACCCTAGCGCGTCTTGTACGAGTTTGGTTTTCTCCCGTAGCCCGAGGAGTATTTAGGGTAGTCTCCCGATCTGGAGATGCGCTGATACTGGATGGACTACTGGGACTATTACGTGGTAAGGGCTATATGGGTAAACCCTTAACGCTATTTAAAAGTAAGTTTATTTTACTATAGACGTTATTATAATAGCCAAATATTACTACATAGTAAATAGTTTAAAGGATCCTTAGGAGATGTGAATCCCGAGCATCTCTTAAGTTACTACACTCACGTTAGACACTAGGTAGGAGATGTCAAATCCCGTAAACATCTCTGATGCCATTCCACTCATATTATTTACCGTTGACTTAACTTACATATGATCTTTTAGTTCTGGCTCGAGTGTTTTGTCTTTTCAGTTCGCTCGGGTCAGTCTGAGCATTTCAGGATCCGAAGACCTTATTTTTGAAGGACGAAGACGAAGATTGTATTATTACTATTATTTACTATATTGTTTCGCTGCATCACATTGTTCCATTGCATTGTCAATTATTATTCTTTGGTATGTGTAACTCTGATTCTATGTTGTATAAGTATAATAAATATTTTGTAAAATAGCATCATGAACTGTTATTTGATTATTATATTTTGTCATTCCGCTGCGAGATTCTGTTTTGTTTTCTTTCTTTCTTCCTTTTTCTTATTCACCCCAATAATAATTCGCCCTTTTGTATAGTTTTGAGTCTGACGCGTGTGGTTTGTCGTCGACTTAAAACGTACAAAAAGGCAGGATCTTTACACAATTGGAGTTACTTAAGTGTATTCGACAAAGAAATCCCTTGGATTTAAATTTTTTTCTTCAAAAAAGTTACTTTAAAACTAAACCGATCTTCAGAAATAAAAAGGTTTAAAACTTTAAAACTTTGGTTTGATAATTAAACAATATCTAAACTCTTTATTTAATAATAATTATGCCTCTAATTAAATTATAATTAACTTTTAAATAAATAAATTAATCATTACTAATCCTTAGAATAAAAAATTATACCTTTAATAAATAAGTTATTTATAAATTAAACCCTTAATTAATTTGTAATTAAAAATAATTAAATACTTGCTTAAAAATTACTTAATAGTTAACCCTATATTAATTGTTAATTAATTAAAAACAAACCATATACTTAATTCATAATTAATTAAAATTAAGCTTACTTTAAAAGATAATTAATTAGTACTAATCTTGACTTAAATATAATTAATAAATCTTATTTAATAATTAACTAACTATTAATTGCCAAACTTAATTGATTAGAAATAAATTATTAAATTCTTAATTAACTTTCTTAAACATCATTATAAAGTTAATAAAGCATTTCTAGAACCCTTTTAGGTATAAATCTTAATTTTTCAAAAATCGGATTTTTAGCGAAACTACATCTATAGCGACTATCGCTATGGATACCATAACTTCAAAACATATTTTGTCTCCTCCTTTTGAAAATTTAACTTATGGAAGCTTGCTAACTTCATAAAATGTTAAGTAAGTGTTTTGAAAACTAAAACAAAGTTTGAACTTTGAAAATGATCTTGATTTTTAAACTAGAACTATGGTTTCATACAAGTATTTCAAATCGCCATTACCATACAAAGGTACTAACTTTTTATAGCATATAACCATATAATCACATCCATAACATAAATATGCATGCCGCATACAAAAACATAAGCAAGATCATATCTTTACATGCATAAACAACATTTAGACTGCAAATCCAAGCATATATAACCATAACATCAACATCATTTCTCAACTAAACATCCAACAAATTTACACTAAGTTAAGCATAACTTATGAAGTTCAAAAGTTTTAAAATAAAACAAAAGTTTACTCACTTTTGAAGCTACCAAAATAACCCAAACTTTCACTAAACTTGAATCGGACCTAGGGCTTAGCTTTGCCTTTGCACAAAATGGACCTTCAGTGGCCTTAAGTACCAAGGGAGGTTCAGCCATGTAGTATGAAGCTTGGCCTAGTGGGGTGTAGGCTTGGCCAAGGTAGGTATACATGGACTAGGGGTGGTGGAGCTTGGCCATGAATGGTGGAGGGATTTCAGATTATCATTGAATTCACAGAAATTAAACCCGAAAATTGGTCATCTTCTAACTAAATTTTGGACAAGTTACTCATCGCATATGGAAAAGCTATCAAACAAAAAGTTTTTGAAAATCCTTATCTCTACAATTTAAAAAATATATTCACTCAATCTGTATTTTTTTTGAGGAAGATATGGTCAAAAGAAGAAGAGATATTTTCAGACTTGAAAATTTGGGTTCAAAAATACTCTGCAAAGAAATAAGATTTGGACATGGCTAAGCTCAAAATTTGAAGAAGTGGTACACATGAAAGTTGTAGCCTTTAGAATTTTGTATGGTTTGAAAGAAAGAAATCCTCCATTTGGGTAAGATATAAGAAAGATATTGTTGAAGGAAGATGAGGAATAATTGAAGAAGTGATACCGCTGTTTATAAGCAAGAGAACAAAGTAAATTATTAGAAAAGCCTTGTCCTTTACCCTCCACATCCACTTGCCACGTCACCATGCCACCTCACCTTCATATACCTCATGCTTACAAGCTTGTCCCTCATTCCCTTTACTCAACCAACATGATTCAACCACTCTTGTACTTTATATTTTGTGATGTTTCTAATGACGTGATATAATATGACTTATATACATATATATATACATACATACATATATATATATATATATATATATATATATATATACTTAGGACACTATCACATCCTACAAACATATATATATATATATATATATATATATATATACATACGTAACTGAACATATATATATATATATGCATATTTTTTTATTATTATAACTTTATTTATAAATGAATATTTATACATTTATGCTATTTCGATCACAATATTTACGGTAACCTTTAGCCGATAAAAAATCGAAAATTCGAAAATCAAATTCAGTCACATTTTCGATTTTTCTTCAAACTCAGTATTTTTGTAAACTAATTTGAATAACTATTTCGCCATCATTATTCATTATTCAAATTTTTTTTATTTTAATTATAAGATCCATAATTTGAATATTAAAGTTAATTAAATATTTGCAAATCAAAGTAGTAAAATTCCGGATCGTTACACTACGTATATAATTGTATCGATACACTTAAAAGATAATAATTAAATTTAAGTTAAATTAAACCATTTTAAATAAGTAAAAATGATTTTGTTTAAGGTACTTTAGGTTTGATTAAAAAACAATTAGACTTCACAGGCTCAATAAAGATCTAAAATGGATTTTTTTCCTCTGAAATTTACCCACTTAACCCGCTGTGATCGGTCTAATTCTTTAACATGTACACTGAGGTCCACCTCCAATTGCTTTAAGATTGTGACAAAGTCAATGGTTTAATTCATAAGCCCCTGGTAAGGAAGACACAAAAGGGATGCCGAAATAAAGGAAAGCTCTTCATGCTTGAGGAGTTTGAGGTACACGTTTTGAAAAAAGGAGATAAAGGACATCCATAGGGGTACATTGTCTTGGCCGACCTTGCAAAGGAGGAGAGAATAAGAAAGCTAAGGATGTAGTTGTGTAACGACCCAGAATTCACAAACATTTGAAATTCGTATATTTAATTGATTTTAAATATTAACAAGTAAAATTTGTAAGTCGAATAAATTTTATTTCGGATATTTAGATTTAATTGGATAGTTAAATCATAATTTAATATTTGAAATTACAGAAATAATTGGAAATTGGGTTCGATGTGATTAAAATTGATTTGGTAAAGTTGTATTTAATCATATTGGAGTTAGAATGATGTTATAGAACTTTTAAGATTGAATTAAAAGTTAATTTGTAGAAATTGAATATTTTAATATTTATTTGACAAGTAAAAATAGTCATTATTCAAACAGTCTCGAATTTCGATGAAATTAGTTTCATCGGATCCGTTATGTTAAATTATTGTAAGATTTTAAATTTTGTGTCAATCGGATTTACGGTTTGTCCGAGGCAAGCTAAAACGCACTGAAATCGGTTTAAGTGAATTTTAAATTTAAATAGTCGATTTGAAATCGTATCTTTCAAATATGATTGAATTGTCTTCCGATATATATTCCATTGCATTCGGAATAGGGGTAAAACATTATAAATGCCAGGCGGCATGCTTCGTTTGGAGTTTGAAAAAAATTCGGGTGAATAGTGTCGTGTAATTTTCTATAAATGGCCTCAAAGTTTTCATATTTTCATTTAAACCGAGCTAGGGTTTCAGGCCGCCACTCTACTCTTTAGTGGACAAAATTTTCTTATCTTCTTCCTTCGATTTCTCCAAATCCATCCACCTATGCAAAAAACTTTCAACTGTAAAAACGTCGAGCACATCGAGATCTACAGATCCAACGGTGGAGATCGAAAAATACGCTATAAATCAACGGCAAATAGCTCACGTTCGTGCAAGGTTTGCACGCGAATTTCACGGCCAAGATGGGGCCGAGTTCCACGTCGTTCAAGCCGAAGGTGAGTTGGAGCACGAGCTTCGAAAGGGTGGTCTTCGATCGACCAAGAAGTGATGGGAAGCGGTCGCGTTAATTTGAGATGGAGGCGGCTCTAATGGGTTTCACGCGAGGGTAACCTGGAGATGGAAGAAGATAGCGTTCGGTGGCCTAGATTCTAGGGCATTGAATGCACGGCCGAGGTCAAAGGTTGAAAAAAAATTATGATTAATTTATATATTAAAATTCGTATAAACTTTAAACTATCATAACTCTTTCATACGTGATCCGTTTTGGACGAAACGAATTTTGTTGGGTTCGTATGGACGAGCACTACGCAACGGAGCTAGATTGGGATTTATTTGAGCTAGTGTGAATTTTGGGTAAAATTAAATGCGCGTTTAATTTTATTCGGAATAAAACGCTGAAACTATATTGGAAGCAAGGTGAGAACTTCTCACTCAATCGAATTTGTTTCGATTTAAATTTTAAATAGTTAAATTTAAAATTGCTTGATTGTGTGATTGAATGATAAATTGCTATCTGTTGTATTGTAATAGACCCTATACGCCGCATATTAAGCGGAGGTTATTATATTAAACACATATACCACGATATTTCACCTTGAAGTGGAATGGGTATTATATATGTACTTAGAGTTGATTTTCCCGCATTATATAGCGGATGAGACCCTATTGCACCGCATAATAGCGGATAATATTTTATATAAACCTATACCGCGATATTCCATCTTGAAACGGTATTGGTATTGTGCTAACATCTGTGGATGCAGGGAAACGGGTTGGAGGGATCCAACTGGATTCCTCAAATAATTGAAATTGTTTCAATGTTGTGTGTTGATTATTTATAATCTCTGTGTGATTATCTTTGTGATTGAAATCGTTGAAGGCTAAAATTTAGCCGAATATAATTTTTGTATCGTTGGATACCGGAAATAAATAAAAATTTGATTTTTAAAAATTTAGGTTGAAAGTTTGTATTAAAATTTATTTTTGAGAATTGAATAAATTTAAAAGAATGAATTCTAAAATAATAAAGTTTTATTTTTTTATCTTATTGAATAAAATTTCAAAATATGAGAAAAGCTTTAATAAATGGACTTCGGGTAATATGATTAAAAGGTTGAAGAATTTATTCAAAATACGGATTTTAAAGAGTTTGAAAAATAAAAGAATTGGTTTTCTTTGAAAGAAAATAAAATTTGAAATCCATTTGGGAATTTATTTTTAGTGATTGAATTAAAATCTTTTGAAAATCCATTCTAAAATTTATTTGGTGTTTTGAAAAGAATTTGGAATCAATTTGAAAGTTGATTTGTGAATGAAATTCACTTGATGTTTAATTTCTTGGAAAATCAATATGGAATTTGATTTGGTTGTTTTTGAAATCAATTGAAAATTTTAATTGTTGTTGAAAGTGAATATTTGAAATCGATTTGAAAATCGTATATCAATAGATATTTTGGAAATTTAGATTCACCATGGAATTTATAAAGGAAAGGGAAATTTGTTTAAATATAAACATTGATTTATTTTTGAAGTATGGAAATAAATTTACGGATTTGAAACGTAAATTTTAAAGTAAATCGGTAAGGATTTATTTAATTGGTTTAAACGAACCATCTTGAAATGAAAGTGTATTCTCCCTGGAAAGCCGAATAAAATTTTTGAATAGCTTTGAAAGATATATATATATATATATATATATATATATATATATATATAATTCTAGAATTGGTTTTGAAAAGGATACTTTGGAGAAATTAACTTCTTAAATTGTTTTGAATACTTTAAGTAAAGATTTATTAAGTTGATATAGAAATAATTATTTCTAAGATTTAATCAATAATTGTTTTAGAAAATAGTTATTTAAATAGTTATACTCTATCTACAAATTTTATTTTGAAATTTAGTTTGGACTTAAGTTATATTTAATATTGGTATAATATTTTTATAACTAATATTTTAAGTAAAGTGTTTAAAGAAAAATAGTTTTATTTCAAAGTGTTTTTCCGATATCTTTTGGATAAGTGTTATAAATTATTTTAAAGTATTTGAACTCGGCAGATTTCCAGTGAAAATGAATAAATATTTGGAAGTGTTTCTGCGTAAGGAAATGATTTGAAATTTTGTTTTCAAAAGTTGTAAAGGTGAAAAGTGATTTGAAATTGTTTTCAAATGGTTGAAGTGTGGAAAAATATATCCTGTAAAGATATTTTTGGAAAATAAATAATTAGGAAATTATTTGGAATCTGGTGATGGTGTGCATGTCCATTGATAGTTAAATAACCGACTATCAATATTTACCTTTAAATGGGTATTTGTTGTGATTTGCTTGAATTTGAATGATACACTTATTTTAAAAATAAGCGCTCGTTATTCGGTTTAGCCGGGAGAGGACCTTTGGGTCATGAATCCCATTCCGAATAGTGATACATCGTAATGGATAGCATTTGAAGACCGGTCTTGAAGACCGGATATTTTTTGAAGCGGAATAATTACCATCGAATGTCTCTGCATCAGCTGATCTCCGATATAGAGATTTTATCACCCTTTGTGATGGGAAGTCCGGACGTGATTAGTGAATTTCCGGATTGCAAGGGCTTCTTTGGAAGTGCCTTCAGTTCCGTTCGATCTCGGAATGGACTTGTATGGATGTGTGTCTGACGTTACAATTTGAGATGTAAAGCTGGTTTCTATCAAATACATTTCTATTGGTGGAGAAGAATTTATCCTCTTAGCTTAACACCCTTCTCTGAGACGTACAAGCTTAGAGATTATGTAGTTGATGGTTACTAGTGATACATTCCCAATTTGGTAATGTGGCATACGAAGTGCTGCTAATCAATTGTTGATCAAAGCATAGCTTTTGTGAAAAGCGTAGCTTTGTGGACGAGACTTGCCTGTCTTAGTGAAATGTGATGGGGGGTTCTCGCTTCGCGTTAGGTGGCGAACGGGAGACTCTTACCCCTACACGTCCTCTTTACGAGGTTGGTTAGGCATAACCAGTGATAGTCGAAAGGCTGGCCGTAAAAGCAAGTTTCGGGTACCAGTGTAAGCCACGGTGGGTCTGGGATGGTTGCAAAGCCTACCGGTCGCCGCTGCCTCGGGTCTTTACAGTTGGTATCAGAGCATTTGGTTAAGCGACAATCTTGGCTCTGTTGGGTGTTACTCATTAGAGATAGAGTCAGCAGCACTCTAGAATGAGTGTGAGTGTAATAATAGATATGAGTGCGTATTTGTTAGTGAATATAAAAATTATTTTATATTGTGTTGATTGGTTTGTTGAGCGGTATATGGATTCTGGTCAATACGAGTAATTGACGTTATTGAGAGGAATCTCTAAACACTTGTACAGAACAAATTCGAAACGATATCGTTTTATAATAGGGTAAATGAAATAATTTTACCTAAATTATTTTCGTATATAAAAGAGAAATTTTTTGTATGAATTATTATAATATATGATTGCTTGGTTGCTAGAAAGTGATGATATTAAATTATTATCATTAATGTTGAAAAAGAAATTGAAATCGTAACTCCAAAGTTAAGAAATAAATTCACATACAAATAGAATTGGAGAATATAAATTGTAAAAGTGATTTGTAATTTGAAGTAAAATTCCAGAGGAATATTTGGAAATGTTTTGAAAGCGTTTGCAATTTGGAAAAGATTAAATTCCTTTTTGAGTTTGAAAATGGTTTTCAAGGGTTTGGAAAAATGTTTTTGGAGGGATAAAAGCTCTAAACTCTTTTCGGTCGCTGGAAAATAACTTCGGTGATGACTGCAGCATCATCGGTGTTCATTTTTCGGTTTCCAAAAGAGGGATTGATGCCAAGTTGTTTTAAATGGAAGTTGTTTGGAAAATTTGGACTTGGGTTTTGAAATTCAAAGGATAATTTGAATTGGATTCAAAAATGGTTTTGAAATGTTGGAAAGACTCTGGAATCTGATAAAAATAGTTATGGAATAAAATTTATTGAGCTGAAAATAAATTTGGGGTAGAAACAAATGAATTGAAATTGAGTTTGAACTATGGAAATAAATTTATGAATGAATGAATTTACAATTGCGAGTAAATGAAATTGGAAACAAAATGTTGAAATTCATCTTGAAATTGCAAGTAAATTGAAAATTTGTCATGTTGGATCAAATGAAGCTAAGTATTAAAATAAAAGTAGTAAGTAAAACTAATTGAAGAAATGACAAATTTAATATGGGTTGAAATGAATTGAATTGAATTCAACATTTATAAATAAAGGGTAAATTAAATTCATATGGAATTTGAAATTCAGTTTAAATATAAGTGGTTATAAATCGAAATAGTGAATTGAATTGTGTTTGGGAACGAACAAAAGAATAAAAATTGGAATTGAAAACTGAATATCGAAAACCAATTTGAATCGTGCGAGATGAAATGAGTTAGAACTTGTAATGAATTAGTAAGAGAAACTAATTTAAAATAGCAAGATGAATCAGTTGTGAATGAAAAATAATTGATAAAATTCAATATTCAAAAGGTAAATTGAATCCAAATAGAATTGAAATTGTAAATTGAATTCAAATGAAATTGATAATGTGAGATTGAATGAAAATGGATATTATGGTTAGCAGGATATACCGGTGGATTAAAGGAAATTGGGATTTTGATTTCGAAGATAAAAAAAATTGAATTGCTCGATAAAAGGTATGTATTTGAATTTCAGTATGAAATTTGATGATTTTCTTATCCAGCTACTTGGCTTTTTCTTTTCCTTTTGAAATTTGGGGGCTGTGGTGCCATTTTCGTAGTCGTACTGAGCAAGCCATGCAAAGGAGACACTGGCGAAATTTTTCGAAAATTTAAGGCGTTAGAATATTTTTGAGAAAATTGGAAAATTTTGAAAATTATAACTTTAATTTTGGAGTGAGAAGTTAAATGATATAGTTGGTTTTGAAAAGATAACTAAGTATGATTTGAAAACTTAGTAAAGTTATTGTAAGAAGTTTAACTATGGATTTTAGAGAAGTTAAAATGTTTAAATAAATTTGAAATTTAATACGAACAAATGGTTTTGAAAAGTTAATGGATTTCAAGACTTTTTCTTACTTGGTAATTTCGAGGACGAAATTCTTTGGGGGGGGGGGGGGGGGAATGTAACAACCCGATATTCGCGTCAATTCATAATCGACGTTAAAGCGATTTATATTTTTTCGTCAATTGCCATTTTGAAGTTTTTAAAATTTAAATTTAAATTTAAATTACAAATTGTTATAAAGTTTGATGGGCTTTGAGAAATTAAATGGTGGTCCATTTATTATTGGGCCGTGAAAATTGTTTAAGCAATAAGCCCGTTCTCTCCCTTTACCCATTTTCCATTTTTTTTAAACCCTAACCTAAAATATTCGAGAGGAGCAAATAATGGCGGCGTCTCCCTGCTCGCCCTCGCGCTCGTTCATCTTCACTCCCGTTCGTGGCAAAGGTGAGTTCGCTCACATCTAATTCTTGGCTCGAGTTATTTGTGTGTTCTGTCGCTTGAATTCTTGGATGATTATTGCTTCGAATTTTAGTGATTTCGATTTGAACTTGTGTGAGTTTACTCACATCTAATTCGACTTTAGTGGTATGTTCCGACAGTTCGATTTTTGTGTTGACGTGAATTTAAACTGTCGTTTTTCATGGAAAATTTATTTTGATGTTGCTGATTTCTTGGTTGCTGATTGTCATGGCAGAGCTTTATCTCGTGACCACCACGGCTCTACTGCCATCTGACTTCGGTCACGTGGTTGTGTGAGTGCGATTCCCTGTCTTTGTCTTATCGTCAGCCATCACCACTGCTTTGATATTTTTTTTTTCTCTGATCATTTCAATGGAACTTAATACTTCTGTTTATAGAAAGTGGTTTTTGATATTTAGCCTCTGTCTCGCTTGATTCGAAATTCTGGAGGCTCACCGTGGCATTTGAATTGGTCCAATATCGGTTTCCTTGCCGTTGTACATATGTACTTGGAGTTGTCATTTGTTTGGTTCAGTATTGTTGTTTGGATTTGGTTGTTGTACTCTTGATGTCAATGCTTCACACTGCTGCATATATTTTGATATTATCCCTGGTTTTGATTTTTCTTGCATATTAAACATGACTTTGTTGTAATTATCAACTAGGGATGCTTGTTGGTCTAATTGTTGTTCCTCCAAAACAGTTTGCATTTGAATTTGATATCTTGTTGAGTTCACTTGAGATTGCACTCGGTTTTATTATTTGATCAATGAATGGTCTGTGACATTTTACTCCACTAGTGCCTGTATCTGTACTCATGATGCCTTGCATTGGATTGGAATTGTGTCGATGGTTGCTTCATGTTACTGCAGCTTCATTATAGCTGTTAGGACCATATGCGATAGTACGGAAATTTGTTTCATGGATTTTTGTAGCCTGCGTGCTAAATTGTGTTGTACCTTGTTGCTACCTTCAGATGCCTTTATGTGCTTTGTCTTCATCACTAACTTTTGCTTTCTTGAGTTTTCAGTTGGTAACTGGAATCTGTACTAGATTACCTTTTTGTTGCCTTTGCCCTGCTGTTCAATGGCATCAACATTGATCTTTTATTGTGGTGTGCGGTGGTGCCATCTCTATGGTGCTCTCACCTTCATACTGCTGTGTTCATGTAGTTGTATCCTTATTGTTGGTGAAGCTTGAGATTCTGTTGCACTTTGATATGGTGTATGCAGCCTGGATTATATATGTTGACTTGTGCCTTTTTGTTGTTTTACTGTAACTTTGGTTTGCATACTTGATGTGCAGATACACTTGAGCATTTATGTTTGCAAATTGGTCATTTTATAACCTGTAGCACTTGACTTCGGCTGTTTCTTTGATATTGAACTGTTAACTCGGCCATTTGTGACTTGGGCACTTTTGTTCATCTCTTTGGGATGTTTAACCTGATTTGCTGTTGCATTGTGTTGTAGATGCTATGTCATCATGTTTGTTTCACTGCTACATTTCTGTGTTATATCTGCACATGTTTGTATGTGCAGACACTTAAGCATATTTTTGTTATTTCATTTCAACTTTTGTATTTCATACTTAATATGCAGATACTTGGTCATGTTACAATCTGTAGCATTGCATTGACTCATACTCCTCTGGTTCAATTTGTCCATGTGCAGATTGTTATGTACATTCTCTTGTGTACATACTGCATATTCACTTTGTTGGAGCCTTTTCACTACTGTCACTTGCTTATGGCATTTGTTTGGACTGTGAATTCTTGTGCATTGGCCTTTGTGCCTTGTTGCTATTTATGTATATGCCGTTGTGGCGAGGCAGTGTACGCGTGCGTGCACTGCAGCCACACGGTATTGAGTTTTTGAGTACGACATTACTATAGTGGCAAGGCAGTGCACGCAGGCGTGAACTGCAGCCACACGGTATGGCGTGTATGATAATCTATTTTTTTTGACTTATGGATCTTTTTTTGCGTATTCCATATTCCGTAGTGGCGAGGCAGTGCACGCGTGCGTGTACTGCAGCCCTACTTGAATTAATATTTTAATTGATATTTCAATGGTTTGAACTGTTTGTTCATTTCAATTCAATATTCTGAATGGCATTCTGATTTGGTTTAATTACTGTCGTCTATTCATTATTTAATTATTATTGCTTCTGTGCACTAATAACTGAGTTTGAATTAGATTGACCCGAGTATTATTTTCTTTTGAATTTAATACTCGGGTCAGACCGAGTATTTCAGGTTGTAGATATTCTGCTTTGGGTTGCTGCTAGAGCTATGAAGTTCTTTCATATCTTTTGGAGTAGTTTACGTTATTTGTAGTAGTTTGTATAATTGTATAGGAAGATATGTATTCATGTATATTATGTACGTTAATGTACTTGTATATGTAACTTCCTGAGTCGACTGTGGTAGTTGTATCATATGTACCGTGTCATATGTATTGTATCACATGTAATGTAACTGATATCAGTTATTATATATATGAGACTTTCTGTTTTTATCTGTGTTCCGCATTATATTATCTGTGTTCCGCATTATATTATCTGTGTAATATTTTATATTTTTTGTTCTAAACTATTATGAACCATCGTAGTTCGTTTTATACTGGAATTGGGGTATGCCGATGGGAGAAAATAAATCAGAGATGAAAAATGAAAGAATATTTATATTTATACCACTCCTATCGAGATAACCAATACTAGTGTAAGGCCTAACTATTGATGGCCGCTCCTCAACAGCCTTATTCTCCGTGCTAGTTGACAGCACTACACTGTAGTGTTCTTGGCTAGCGCGGGTATAGAGGTGGGGCGTCACAGGGAAGTTTGTAACGACCCATAATTCACAAACATTTGAAATTCATATATTTGATTGATTTTAAATATTAACAAGTAAAATTTGTAAGTTGAATAAATTTTATTTCGAATATATAGATTTAATTGGATAATTAAATCGATAATTTAATATTTGAAATTACAGAAATAATTGGAAATTGGGTTTGATGTGATTAAAATGATTTGGTAAAGTTGTATTTAATCATATTGGAGTTAGAATGATGTTATAGAACTTTTAAGATTGAATTAAAAGTTAATTTGTAGAAATTGAATATTTTAATATTTAATTGACGAGTAAAAATAGTCATTTTTCAAACAGTCTCGGATTTCGTCGAAACCAGTTTCGTCGGATCCGTAATGCTAAATTATTATAAGATTTCAAATTTCGTGTCAATCGGGTTTACGGTTTGTCCGGGGTAAGCTAAAACGCACTGAAATCGGTTTAAGTGAATTTTAAATTTAAATAGTCGATTTGAAATCGTATCTTTCAAATATGATCGAATTGGCTTCCGATATATATTCCATTGCGTTCGGAATAGGGGTAAAACATTATAAACGCCAGGCGGCACGCTTCGTTTGGAGTTCAGAAAAAATTCGGGTGAATAGTGTCGCGTAATTTTCTATAAAAGGCCTCAAAGTTTTCATATTTTCGGTTAAACCCAGCTAGGGTTTCAGGCCGCCACTCTGCTCTTTAATGGCCGAAATTTTTTTATCTTCTTCTTTCGATTTCTCCAAATCCATCCACCTATGCGAAAAACTTTCAACTGCAAAAACGTCGAGCACATCGAGATCTACAGATCCAACGTTGGAGATCAAAAAATACGCTATAAATCAACGGCAAATAGCTCACGTTCATACAAGATTTGCACGCGAATTTCACGGCCAAGATGGGGCCGAGTTCCACGTCGTTCAAGCCGAAGGTGAGTTGGAGCACGAGCTTCGAAAGGGTGGTCTTCGATCGACCTAGAAGTGATGGAAAGCGGTCGCGTTAATTTGAGATAGAGGCGGCTCTAATGGGTTTCACGCGATGGTAACCTAGAGATGGAAGAAGATAGCATTCGACGGCCTAGATTCTAGGGAATTGAACGCACGACCGAGGTCAAAGGTTGAAAAAAAAATTGTGATTAATTTATATATTAAAATTCTTATAAACTTTAAACTATCATAACTCTTTCATACGAGATCCGTTTTGGACAAAACGAATTTCATTAGGTTCGTATGGACAAGCACTACTCAATGAAGCTGGATTGTGATTTATTTGAGCTAGTGTGAATTTTGGATAAAATTAAACGCACGTTTAATTTTATTCGTAATAAAACGTTGAAACTGTATTGGAAGCAAGGTGAGAACTTCTCACTCAATCGAACTTGTTTAGATTTAAATTTTAAATTATTAAATTTTAAATTGCTTGATTGTGTGATTGAATGATAAATTGCTATCGGCTATATTGAAATAGACCCTATATGCCGCATATTAAGTGGAGGTTATTACATTAAACACACATACCGTGATATTTCACCTTTAAGTGGAATGGGTATTATATATGTACTTGGAGTTGATTTTCCCGCATTATATAGAGGATGAGACCCTATTGCGCCGCATAATAGCGGATAATATTTTATACAAATCCATGTACCGCGATATTCCGTCTTGAAACGGGATTGGTATTGTGCTAACATCTTTGGATGCAGGGAACAGGTTGGAGGGATCCAACTGGATTCCTCAAATAATTGAAATTGTTTCAATGTTTTGTGTTGATTATTTATAATCTCTATGTGATTATCTTTGTGATTGAAATTATTGAAGGATAAAATTTAGCCGAATATAATTTTGGTATCGTTGGATACCGGAAATAAATAAAAATTTGATTTTTAAAAATTTAGGTTGAAAGTTTATATTAAAATTTATTTTTGAGAATTGAATAAATTTAAAAGAATGAATTCTAAAATAATAAAGTTTTATTTTTATCTTATTGAATAAAATTTTAAAATATGGGAAAAGCTTTAATAAATGGATTTCGGGTAATATTATTAAAAGGTTGAAGAATTTATTCAAAATATGGATTTTACAGAGTTTGAAAAATAAAAGAATTGGTTTTCTTTAAAAGGAAATAAAATTTGAAATCCATTTGGGAATTTATTTTTGGTGATTGAATTTAAATCTTTTGAAAATCCATTTTGAAATTTATTTGGTGTTTTGAAAAGAATTTAGAATCAATTTGAAAGTTGATTTGTGAATGAAATTCACTTGGTGTTTAATTTCTTGGAAAATCAATATGGAATTTGATTTGGTTGTTTTTGAAATTAATTGAAATTTTTAATTGTTGTTGAAAGTGAATATTTGAAATCGATTTGAAAATCGTATATCAATAGATATTTTGAAAATTTAAATTCACCATGGAATTTATAAAGGAAAGGAAAATTTGTTTAAAAATAAACATTGATTTATTTTTGAAGTATGGAAATAAATTTACGGATTTGGAACGTAAATTTTAAAGTAAATCGGTAAGGATTTATTTAATTGGTTTAAATGAACCATCTTGAAATGAAAGTGTATTCTCCCTGGAAAGCCGAATAAAACTTCTGAATAGCTTTGAAAGATATATATATATATATATATATATATATATATATATATATATATATAAAATTCTAGAATTGGTTTTGAAAAGGATACTTTGGAGAAATTAACTTCTTAAATTGTTTCGAATCCTTTAAGTAAAGATTTATTAAGTTGATATGGAAATAATTATTTCTAAGATTTAATTAATAATTGTTTTAGAAAATAGTTATTTAAATAGTTATACTCTATCTACAAATTTTATTTTGAAATTTAGTTTGGACTTAAGTTATATGTAATATTGGTATAATATTTTTATAACTAATATTTTAAGTAAAGTGTTTAAAGAAAAATACTTTTATTTCAAAGTGTTTTTCCGATATCTTTTGGATAAGTGTTATAAATTATTTTAAAGTATTTGAACTCGGCAGATTTCCAGTGAAAATGAATAAATATTTGGAAGTGTTTCCGTGTAAGGAAATTTGAAATTTTATTTTCAAAAGTTGTAAAGGCGAAAAGTGATTTGAAATTGTTTTCAAATGGTTGAAGTGTGGAAAAATTATCTTGTAAAGATATTTTTGGAAAATAAATAATTGGGAAATTATTTGGAATCTGGTGATGGTGTGCATGCCTATTGATAGTTAAATAACCGACTATCAATATTTACCTTTAAATGGGTATTTGTTGTGATTTTCTTGAATTTGAATGCTATACTTATTTTAAAAATAAGCGCTTGTTATTCGGTTTAGCCGGGAGAGGACATTTGGGTCATGAATCCCATTCCGAATAGTGATACGTCATAATGGATAGCATTTGAAGACCGGTCTTGAAGACTGGATATTTTTGAAGCAGAAGGATTACATCGAATGTCTCTGCATCGGCTGATCTCCAATATAGAGATTTTATCACCCTTTGTGATGGGAATTCCGGACGTGATTATTGAATATCCGGATTGCAAGGGCTTCTTTGGAAGTGCCTTCGGTTCCGTTCGATCTTTGAACGGACTTGTATGGATGTGTGTCTGACATTACAATTTGAGATGTAAAGCTGGTTTCTATCAAATACATTTCTGTTGGTGGCGGAGAATTTATCCTCTTAGCTTAACACCCTTCTCTGAGACGTACGAGCTCAAAGGTTATGTAGTTGATGGTTACTAGTGATACATTCCCAGTTTGGTAATGTGGCATACGAAGTGCTGTCGATCAATTGTTGATCAAAGCATAGCTTTTGTGAAAAGCGTAGCTTTGTGGACGAGACTTCCTCGGACCTCACAAGCCGTTAATGGTCAAAACAGGAAAGATGCAGCAATGTTATAGGGAGTAGTGCCCCTTAGGGTATGTGCATTTCCTTCTGGATATAAGTGGTATCATGGTGTGGATCCCAGACACTTATGTGGATGTCGCAAATATATATGACTTTGTGATTGTTGTTGGTTGAGGATCCTCGGATAAAGGTTGTTTACAACCGGGGGATGGCATACTCGTGTCAGTAGTTACCTACTTTTGCAGAAGTATCCCGGCCTTGTGTGGGCAAAGATCCGATTAGGTTCTCCAGGCGTCTTTCCAGAGGCGTACCCATGTGGCAGTGGGAAGTTCCTTGGCCTGACCATTTGTTGGAAAATCAAAAGAAACAATACGAGCCCTGTACGGTTTTAGTTGTATAACCTGCCATGGAATGTGGCGGTAACCTGCTATTGAACATGGTAGCTATAGTAGGCATACGATAATGGTCGTATGTTGGCTAAGATTTATATTATACTTTCAAACTGTTTTCCTACACCTTGCACTTATAGTAATAATATCAAAGAAATTTGCGTATCAAGCATGTTTGACTATCATAAGGAGAAATCTCCTCCGATTCTGCGTTTGCATTGTGTGTGTGCGGGAGGCCTTATGGTAGTTTCATTTTCCAAAAGCATTGCGGATCTATTTTAAAATATTTCTTTGTTTTTTTTAAGATAAACTGTTTTAAGTTCTCACACCAGTCCTGTAACGACCCAGAATTTTAGATAACTTGAATTTGAATATTTAATTTATTTTTAATATTAATAAGTGGAATTTTTAAGTCGAATAATTTATTTTTCGAATATTGGATTTAATGGGATAATTAAATCGATTTATTTAATAGTGAAATTCCACAAATAATTAGATATTGGGTTAAATATGATTGAAAATGGTTTGGAAAATTTTGTTATATCATATTAAAGTTATAGAAATGTTTTAGAACTTTTAAAACTGAATTTGGAGTTAATTTGTAAAAATTGAATATTTTAATATTTAATTATCGACTGAAAAATAGCCAATTTTTGAACAGTCTCGGAATTGAACGAAACGAGTTCCATTGGATCCGTAATAGTTAGTTATTATCGGATTTCAAATTTCGTAGCAAACGGAGTTGTCGTTTGACCGTGGCAGCTCGAAAGGCATCGATATCGTTTTAATATAAATTCGGCGAGTAAAAATAGCCATTTTTCAAACGGTCTCGGATTTCGACGAAACCAGTTTCATCGGATCCGTAATGTGATATTATTGTAAGATTTCAAATTTTAAGTCGTTTGGATTTACCGTTTGTCCGGTACGAGCCAAAACGCCTAGAAATCGCTTAAATCGGTTTAAATTTAAATCGACTGTTTATTGCCGTATCTCACACATACGATGGAATTAGCTTCCGAAACCTATTCCATTGTGTCCGGAATGTGGAAAAACCTTAGGATCGCCTGGCGGAACGCGTCGTTTGGAGTTCGTTTGCAAAAGTGTCAATTTGGGAATTTTATTATTTAAATAATAATTGTATGTGGTTATAAATGCAAATTTTCACCAAAACCCTAGCTCATCATGTTTATGGCCGGCCCTAATTATTCAAAGGCCAGAAATCACCCAACTTCCACCTCAAATCCACACCAATCCGTCGAGTTTTGGAAGAAACTTCCAACTGGAAAGTCGTAGAGGGCAGAGAGGGCTTCGATCTCAACGGTCGAGATCGAAATTGGAGCAACGGGGTGAGGGAGAGGGGCCCGCGTTCTCTGGTGGCTGCGCACGCAACCCAAGGAGGAGGAGAGGGCCGAGCTCCACTCCAGGGCAGCCGAGCATGGCTCTCACGTAGGCGGAGGTGGTGGCGCTCCCTGATCGACGAATAGGCGAACGTTGTGGTCGGAAAATCAAGCCCTAGTTCAAGCTTGGTGGGTTCTTTGTGCGTTCACTACCTGGGAAGAAACATACGTGCGCGATCAGGAAGAAGGAAAGAGCGTGGGGGCCCGCGTGCGTGAGGAGGGTGAGATGTTGTTTCTTTTTTTTTTTTTTTTTTGTTTAAATTCAAAATTCAAATCATGCAACTTAATAACGTGATATCTTTTGCATGCGAGGTCGGATTCGAACGAGATTTTTTGCGTTGGCTTCGTATCGCCGAGCTCTTCGCAATGCAGCTGGTTTGGAGTCGATTGGAGGTCGTTTGAATTTCGGGTAAAATTAAACGTTCGTTTAATTTTATTCGAAACGAACGCGAAAACGGAAATAAAATCAAGGTGAGAACTCCTCACTCAATCGAAAGGTTTTGTTTAAAATTTTGAATAGTTAATATTGATTGATAGTTGTTGATTGATTGTGGTAGTAGATAAAATAGGATATATATTATATATAGCAATATATATATATTGGCATATGTATATATTGGATTTGATTTCCCGCCTCGTATAGCGGATGAGACCCTATTGCGCCGCCTATTAAGCGGATATTTATAAAATCCCATATACCGCGATATTCCACCTTGAAGTGGAATTGGTATTGTGCTAACGTCTGTGGATGCAGGGTAACAGGTTGGAGGGATCCAACTGGATTCCTCACATATTTATTTGTTTATGAATATTATGTTGATCGTTGATAACCATATTGATATATGACACTTATTCCCGTGATTGACCATTCGATGTCGTTGCATCATCGGATTCAAATTTTTAAAAATTAAAAATAACGGTTTTGAATTTAAAAAGGGGTTTTAAATCGATTTTTCAAAGAATATGGTTTATTAAAAATTTTGAATTGATTAAATTTTAAAATAAATAGATGGATAAATTTTATGTTTTAAAAATTTATATTTTTATAAAATATAACTTAAAAGAAATTTTTAACAATAATAGGTTTTTATAAAATAGTTAAATTTGGTTTTTGGGAAGTTATTATTATTAATGGTTTATATAAAGGATTTTATAAATGGATGTTTTTAAATTAAATTTATTGAAGTTATAGAATAAATTTATAAAGTGTTAAGTTGATGTATAACATGAATTCCACTAGGATTTATAGATTAATAAATGTGAAATTTATAAACGAATGGTTATTGGAAAAATTTTAAGTTTATAAGTTATTAACTTATAGAAATGGATTTGGACATTAAAAAGGGGAATTTTATAGAAATTGTTAATAAATGAAGATTTCATTAGTTGAAATTATTATAAACCATAAAGAAATTTTGTAAGTGATAAGATTTTAAATTGGTGAAGTTCAAAGGAACGATTTGGTAAATAAATAATATTATAAGTATTTAACTTACAATATGGCTTTTGGGTATGAAATTGGGTTATGTAAAATTTGCATCGGATTAATAAAGGAATTTATAAAATTGGGGTTTATAATAGAAATGGAATTTATAAACTATGTTTATAAATTTGAAATTCATCGAATTTGATAAATTGAAATATGGGAATTTGTTAAGTGGGCTATATTCACTATTTTGAATATTGAATAGATTATTAAATAAAATGGGTTTGTTTTTGGGAAAGGAATGTTTTAAATGGAATTTAAAACGAATTAAAGGTGTTTTAAAATGTATTGAGTATTGAAAACATAGATTTCAACATTGATTGTTGAAATAGACGTTTTCGAGAAACAGAAGGGGATAATTTGTATAGTATTGGATTTATATATCTATTTTTTTATTTCAAATCCATATACTAGTGTTTTTGGGTTGTCGTAACGATGTTTTACGCAACATTCGTTTTTAACCCAAATAAATGTGAATAAAGGAATGTTTTCTTAAAGAGAATGGAATAAAATACTTAACGGTAACTTAAGTATATTGAATATTTCCAAATTGTTGAAAATAAATAGATTTGTGAATTACTTATTTTTAAAATAAGCATGGGAATGGTTTTCTAATATGAAATGGAACGGTTTTTGTGAATTCACCTTTAAGGTAATTGAAAGCAAATAACTTGAAATCGATTTGGGAATCGTATGCTAGTAGATGCTTGGAATTTAAATCCACTTTGGAATTTATATATATGAAGGGAAATTTGTTTAAAAATAAATGTTGATTTATTTTTAAATATGAAAATATAATTTACGAATTTGGAACGTAAGTTAAAATAAATCGGTAAAGATTTATTTGGTGGTTTGAAATTTGTTTCAAAAGGTATATATGGTTAAGGTGATTTGAAATTAGTTTTCAAATGGTTAAGGTGATTTGAAATTAGTTTTCAAATGGTTAAGGTGATTTGAAATTAGTTTTCAAATGGTTAAGGTGATTTGAAATTGGTTTGCAAATGGTTAATGTAATTTGAAATTTGTTTTCAAATGGTTGAGGTGTTTAATTTGAAATGGGTTTTCAAATGGTTAAGTGTGGAAAATTATATCGTGAAGGTGTTTTGGTAAAGCAAATAAATTGGGCAATTATTTGGAAATTGTGTATATATATCTTGTAAAGATATTTTGGGACTTAATAATTTTGGAAAAATTATTTGGAATCTGATGATGTGGCGCATCTTTATTGATAGTTAAATAACCGACTATCAATATTTACCCTTGGATGGTATTGATTGTGTTTGTTTGGAATTGAATGCACACTTATTTTTAAAATAAGCGCTCGCTATTCGGTTTAGCCGGGAGAGGACCTTTGTGTCATATATCCCATTCCGAATATGCGATACGTCGTTTGGATTGCATTTGAAGACCGGTGTTGAAGACCGGGTATTTGTGAAAACGATAGGATGACCTATCGATTGTCTCCGCATCGTTAGCTACGATATGGAGATTTCCTTTGTGATGGGAAATTTTATCGGGATTGTGAATACCCGGATTGCAAGGGCTTCTTTGGAAGTGCTTTCGGTTCTGTTCGAACCCGGAACAGACTTGTATGGTTACGTGTCTGACATTACATTTTGAGAGATAGAGCAGATTTCTTTCAAATACATTTCTGTTGGTGGCGGAGAATTTATTCTCTTAGCTTAACACCCTTCTCTGAGACGTACGAGCTCAGAGGTTATGTAGTTGAAGGTTATCAGCGATATTTCCCAATCTGGTAATGTGGCATGCTGAGTGCTGCTGTGTGATGATCATTGGTTGATCGTTTGGATATGATCATTTGTTTGATCATTTATCTTTGTGATTATTGCTTTGGTCATCTGTGGACCCAAAGCATGGCTTTGTTGCACAAAGCGTAGCTTTGTGGACGAGACTTCGTCAGGACCTCACTTCCCGGAAATGGTCGAAACAGGAATATGCGGCAAGGTTATGAGGGTCGCTCCCTTTAGGGTATGTCATTTCCTTCTGGAAAAGGGTGGTATCATGGTATGGAGCCCAGATATTTACTCATGTGGAAACACTATATCTATTTCTGTGTGGTGTTGTTAGTATCGAGCGCTCGGATAAAGGTCCCAAAGGACCGGGGGATGACATATTCGTGTAGTAGTTACCTAGTTACAGAGGTAACCCGGCCTTGTGTTGGCAGAGATCTAACCGTAACGTTAGTTTCTCGGGACGTCCCGCCAGAGGCGATCCCATGTGGCAGTAGGAAGTTCCTTAGCCTGACCATTTGTTGGAAATCCAATCAAAACAATACGCGCCCTGTACGGTTTTAGTTGTATAACCTGCCATGGAATGTGGCGGTAACCTGCTATTGAACATGGTAGCTATAGTAGGCATACGACGAAATGTCGTATGCTGGCTAGGATTTATATTCTACTTTCGAAATTGTTTTCTACACTATGCACTAGTAATAATATCAAAAATGATTTGATTTTCGCGTAGTAAGCATCTTTGACTATCATAAGGAGAAATCTCCTCCAATTCTGCGTTTGCATTGTGTGTGTGGCGGGAGGCCTTATGGTAGTTTCATTTTCCAAAAAGCATTGCGGATTTCAAAATTTAAATTTTCTTGTTGCTTGTTTAAAGATAAACTGTTTTTGAGTTCTCACACCAGTCCCATGACTGACCTGGAGTTTATTGTTCCTTTCCTAAACTCTGGGTGCCCACTATTTTCCACACGGGCAGTCTAGAGTTAGGTTATCAGGTTATTCAGGAGCAGTGAGGAGTTGCTATGCAGATGTTGGAGGCGAGCTTGGATAGCGTAGTCTATTATCTATTGTATATAGTATTCTTTTCCGCTGTTGTTGTTGTACACTCTGATTGATGTAATGTAATGTGGTATATAAAATGTATAGTTCTTTTGTTTTAATGATATTCATTTATCTATTATATGTTGTTCCGCTGCGATTGTGAGATTCTGATATTGTTTCTCGTTCTGTTACTTGTTTTCTGTTTTCTCCTCTCTTTCTTTTCTTTCTTCTTCTACCTCTTTCTTCTTCTAAAACCCTAGCGGTTCGGTTTTTCGGCAACGAAAAAATAGGATCGTTACATTTGGTATCAGAGCATATGGTTAAGCGACAACCTGCTCTGTTGGGTGTTACTCATTAGAGATAGAGTCAGTAGTACTCTAGAATGAGTGTGAGTGTAATAATAGATATGAGTGCGTATTTGTTAGTGAATATAAAATTGTTTTATATTGTGATGATTGGTTTATTGAGTGGTATATGAACCTTCGTCGGCGCAGCCTCGAAAACTGAATCGAAGGGGTTCCTAAACACTTGAATAGAACAATTCGACACAATATTGTTTTAAATTGGGTAAATGAAATAATTTTACCTCGATTATATTTTATATATAAAAAGAAAATAATTTTTCAAGAATTATTGAAGTGTGTATATAATTGATTGCTTGGTTGTTGTAAATGATATATATATATATATAAAATAATTAAAAGTTGTTTGAATAAGCTGATAAAAGCAACTATTGTAAAAGAATAATGGTATAAACCAATGAATCATAAGATGAAATTATAATTGATAATGATTTACAATTGTAAGATAATCATGTATGTATATAAGAAGTAAAATTATATAAGTAAAAGGTTTATAAAAGTGATTTATGAATAGAAAGAAAACTTTTTGAAAGAATAATTAGCATTGATTTCACTATTGTCACTGGGAAATAATAAGGGTGATGACTGCAGCATCATCAGTATCATTTTCGAGTTTCTATGTGATGGATTTGCTACAAAAATGAATTAAAAATTGAAGTTTTGTTGTAATAAACCAATTTGAAATTAAAATTCAATTTGAAATTGATAAATATAAGTGAAAAAGGTTTTGAAGTTATAACATAAGTTAGAAGTTGAATAAAAGGTTTTATAACTTATAAAATGGGAGAATGTAAGTAAAACCGATTATTGAAATGGTTAAACAATTAAGTTAAGTAAAATGGAATATGAATTTGAATATTGATATGAATTTGACTTAAGTAAAAGTTAAATAGGATTTACTTTGGAATTTAAAATCCGAATTGAATTGATAAGTAAAACTTAAGTTTAATTAACAAATGATGTTTAAATGGAGTAACTTAAGTGAAGTTGAATAAAAAATCGATCTTTGCATCAAAGTTAAATAATCAAGTGAATTAAATGATGTAAATAAAGTTGAAATGGAATGCAAGTTAAGTAATGTTGAAAGAATTGATGTTAATATCAAAATAAATGAATAAAGTGAGTAAATGAAATTGTTAAAAAGGTGAACTTAAGTTATATAAATGAAATTCAATTTTATTTGTAAAAAGAACTAGCAATTGAATTAAAGAATGGATTGAATGTTAATCAATAGAATATGAATAAGTTGATATGAAATGATGCATGCAAGTGTAAATTCATTTGAAAATAGTTTAATAATAGAATGAAAATCAATTGAATGTTAAACCAATTGGAATTAAAACAGTTGAACCAAATTGAATGTAAGTAAAATAAATAAATTTGGTTGTATTGGATGTACATTGGTCGTTATTGCTTGTTGGTTGGTTGTATGTAAATTCATTAAGTGTTAATGAAATTGAATTAGTAAAATTTGAAAGCTATGTAATTGAATTCAAATGAAAATTGAAATGCAAAGTTGAATGAAAATGAATATGCAACTTTAATAGTGAACTAAAAGTGGTATAAGAAGCATGTATTGGAAATTTTATAATTGAATTGGCAAATTGGTTTGAATATTATAATTGGATATTATGCTAGCAGGATATACAGGTATATAATGGATTGGAATTTTGATTTTGAAGTTAAAAAATTTGTAACGCTCGACAAAAAGGTACGTATTTCAGTTTTTATATGAGATTTGATGATTTCCTTCTCCAGCCACTTGGCTTTCTCTTTTCTTTTTGATTCTGAGGGGCCGTAGAGCCGTTTTGTAGTCGTACCGATCTAGCCGCGCAAAGGAGACTCTGGCGAAATTTTTTGAAAATTTAGGGAGTTAGAAAAATTTTGAGAAATTTTGAAAGTTTGAAATTTGAATTTAAATTTAAATTTGAATTGTTGAGTAAACAATGTTGTTTGAAACCTATAATTGAAGTTGGAAAGCTAATTGAAATAATAGTGAATCTTTAATAAAAATATTTAGGTTAGAAAGTTAATAAAACTGATTAGCTTTGGAAAAATAATAAACGGTTTAGGATCATTCTCCTTAACTTGTAATTTCGAGGACGAAATTCTTTTAAGGAGGGAAGATTGTAACGACCCAGAATTTTAGATAACTTGAATTTGAATATTTAATTTATTTTTAATATTAATAAGTGGAATTTTTAAGTCGAATAATTTATTTTTCGAATATTGGATTTAATGGGATAATTAAATCGATTTATTTAATAGTGAAATTCCACAAATAATTAGATATTGGGTTAAATATGATTGAAAATGGTTTGGAAAATTTTGTTATATCATATTAAAGTTATAGAAATGTTTTAGAACTTTTAAAACTGAATTTGGAGTTAATTTGTAAAAATTGAATATTTTAATATTTAATTATCGACTGAAAAATAGCCAATTTTTGAACAGTCTCGGAATTGAACGAAACGAGTTCCATTGGATCCGTAATAGTTAGTTATTATCGGATTTCAAATTTCGTAGCAAACGGAGTTGTCGTTTGACCGTGGCAGCTCGAAAGGCATCGATATCGTTTTAATATAAATTCGGCGAGTAAAAATAGCCATTTTTCAAACGGTCTCGGATTTCGACGAAACCAGTTTCATCGGATCCGTAATGTGATATTATTGTAAGATTTCAAATTTTAAGTCGTTTGGATTTACCGTTTGTCCGGTACGAGCCAAAACGCCTAGAAATCGCTTAAATCGGTTTAAATTTAAATCGACTGTTTATTGCCGTATCTCACACATACGATGGAATTAGCTTCCGAAACCTATTCCATTGTGTCCGGAATGTGGAAAAACCTTAGGATCGCCTGGCGGAACGCGTCGTTTGGAGTTCGTTTGCAAAAGTGTCAATTTGGGAATTTTATTATTTAAATAATAATTGTATGTGGTTATAAATGCAAATTTTCACCAAAACCCTAGCTCATCATGTTTATGGCCGGCCCTAATTATTCAAAGGCCAGAAATCACCCAACTTCCACCTCAAATCCACACCAATCCGTCGAGTTTTGGAAGAAACTTCCAACTGGAAAGTCGTAGAGGGCAGAGAGGGCTTCGATCTCAACGGTCGAGATCGAAATTGGAGCAACGGGGTGAGGGAGAGGGGCCCGCGTTCTCTGGTGGCTGCGCACGCAACCCAAGGAGGAGGAGAGGGCCGAGCTCCACTCCAGGGCAGCCGAGCATGGCTCTCACGTAGGCGGAGGTGGTGGCGCTCCCTGATCGACGAATAGGCGAACGTTGTGGTCGGAAAATCAAGCCCTAGTTCAAGCTTGGTGGGTTCTTTGTGCGTTCACTACCTGGGAAGAAACATACGTGCGCGATCAGGAAGAAGGAAAGAGCGTGGGGGCCCGCGTGCGTGAGGAGGGTGAGATGTTGTTTCTTTTTTTTTTTTTTGTTTAAATTCAAAATTCAAATCATGCAACTTAAAAACGTGATATCTTTTGCATGCGAGGTCGGATTCGAACGAGATTTTTTGCGTTGGCTTCGTATCGCCGAGCTCTTCGCAATGCAGCTGGTTTGGAGTCGATTGGAGGTCGTTTGAATTTCGGGTAAAATTAAACGTTCGTTTAATTTTATTCGAAACGAACGCGAAAACGGAAATAAAATCAAGGTGAGAACTCCTCACTCAATCGAAAGGTTTTGTTTAAAATTTTGAATAGTTAATATTGATTGATAGTTGTTGATTGATTGTGGTAGTAGATAAAATAGGATATATATTATATATAGCAATATATATATATTGGCATATGTATATATTGGATTTGATTTCCCGCCTCGTATAGCGGATGAGACCCTATTGCGCCGCCTATTAAGCGGATATTTATAAAATCCCATATACCGCGATATTCCACCTTGAAGTGGAATTGGTATTGTGCTAACGTCTGTGGATGCAGGGTAACAGGTTGGAGGGATCCAACTGGATTCCTCACATATTTATTTGTTTATGAATATTATGTTGATCGTTGATAACCATATTGATATATGACACTTATTCCCGTGATTGACCATTCGATGTCGTTGCATCATCGGATTCAAATTTTTAAAAATTAAAAATAACGGTTTTGAATTTAAAAAGGGGTTTTAAATCGATTTTTCAAAGAATATGGTTTATTAAAAATTTTGAATTGATTAAATTTTAAAATAAATAGATGGATAAATTTTATGTTTTAAAAATTTATATTTTTATAAAATATAACTTAAAAGAAATTTTTAACAATAATAGGTTTTTATAAAATAGTTAAATTTGGTTTTTGGGAAGTTATTATTATTAATGGTTTATATAAAGGATTTTATAAATGGATGTTTTTAAATTAAATTTATTGAAGTTATAGAATAAATTTATAAAGTGTTAAGTTGATGTATAACATGAATTCCACTAGGATTTATAGATTAATAAATGTGAAATTTATAAACGAATGGTTATTGGAAAAATTTTAAGTTTATAAGTTATTAACTTATAGAAATGGATTTGGACATTAAAAAGGGGAATTTTATAGAAATTGTTAATAAATGAAGATTTCATTAGTTGAAATTATTATAAACCATAAAGAAATCTTGTAAGTGATAAGATTTTAAATTGGTGAAGTTCAAAGGAACGATTTGGTAAATAAATAATATTATAAGTATTTAACTTACAATATGGCTTTTGGGTATGAAATTGGGTTATGTAAAATTTGCATCGGATTAATAAAGGAATTTATAAAATTGGGGTTTATAATAGAAATGGAATTTATAAACTATGTTTATAAATTTGAAATTCATCGAATTTGATAAATTGAAATATGGGAATTTGTTAAGTGGGCTATATTCACTATTTTGAATATTGAATAGATTATTAAATAAAATGGGTTTGTTTTTGGGAAAGGAATGTTTTAAATGGAATTTAAAACGAATTAAAGGTGTTTTAAAATGTATTGAGTATTGAAAACATAGATTTCAACATTGATTGTTGAAATAGACGTTTTCGAGAAACAGAAGGGGATAATTTGTATAGTATTGGATTTATATATCTATTTTTTTATTTCAAATCCATATACTACTGTTTTTGGGTTGTCGTAACGATGTTTTACGCAACATTCGTTTTTAACCCAAATAAATGTGAATAAAGGAATGTTTTCTTAAAGAGAATGGAATAAAATACTTAACGGTAACTTAAGTATATTGAATATTTCCAAATTGTTGAAAATAAATAGATTTGTGAATTACTTATTTTTAAAATAAGCATGGGAATGGTTTTCTAATATGAAATGGAACGGTTTTTGTGAATTCACCTTTAAGGTAATTGAAAGCAAATAACTTGAAATCGATTTGGGAATCGTATGCTAGTAGATGCTTGGAATTTAAATCCACTTTGGAATTTATATATATGAAGGGAAATTTGTTTAAAAATAAATGTTGATTTATTTTTAAATATGAAAATATAATTTACGAATTTGGAACGTAAGTTAAAATAAATCGGTAAAGATTTATTTGGTGGTTTGAAATTTGTTTCAAAAGGTATATATGGTTAAGGTGATTTGAAATTAGTTTTCAAATGGTTAAGGTGATTTGAAATTAGTTTTCAAATGGTTAAGGTGATTTGAAATTAGTTTTCAAATGGTTAAGGTGATTTGAAATTGGTTTGCAAATGGTTAATGTAATTTGAAATTTGTTTTCAAATGGTTGAGGTGTTTAATTTGAAATGGGTTTTCAAATGGTTAAGTGTGGAAAATTATATCGTGAAGGTGTTTTGGTAAAGCAAATAAATTGGGCAATTATTTGGAAATTGTGTATATATATCTTGTAAAGATATTTTGGGACTTAATAATTTTGGAAAAATTATTTGGAATCTGATGATGTGGCGCATCTTTATTGATAGTTAAATAACCGACTATCAATATTTACCCTTGGATGGTATTGATTGTGTTTGTTTGGAATTGAATGCACACTTATTTTTAAAATAAGCGCTCGCTATTCGGTTTAGCCGGGAGAGGACCTTTGTGTCATATATCCCATTCCGAATATGCGATACGTCGTTTGGATTGCATTTGAAGACCGGTGTTGAAGACCGGGTATTTGTGAAAACGATAGGATGACCTATCGATTGTCTCCGCATCGTTAGCTACGATATGGAGATTTCCTTTGTGATGGGAAATTTTATCGGGATTGTGAATACCCGGATTGCAAGGGCTTCTTTGGAAGTGCTTTCGGTTCTGTTCGAACCCGGAACAGACTTGTATGGTTACGTGTCTGACATTACATTTTGAGAGATAGAGCAGATTTCTTTCAAATACATTTCTGTTGGTGGCGGAGAATTTATTCTCTTAGCTTAACACCCTTCTCTGAGACGTACGAGCTCAGAGGTTATGTAGTTGAAGGTTATCAGCGATATTTCCCAATCTGGTAATGTGGCATGCTGAGTGCTGCTGTGTGATGATCATTGGTTGATCGTTTGGATATGATCATTTGTTTGATCATTTATCTTTGTGATTATTGCTTTGGTCATCTGTGGACCCAAAGCATGGCTTTGTTGCACAAAGCGTAGCTTTGTGGACGAGACTTCGTCAGGACCTCACTTCCCGGAAATGGTCGAAACAGGAATATGCGGCAAGGTTATGAGGGTCGCTCCCTTTAGGGTATGTCATTTCCTTCTGGAAAAGGGTGGTATCATGGTATGGAGCCCAGATATTTACTCATGTGGAAACACTATATCTATTTCTGTGTGGTGTTGTTAGTATCGAGCGCTCGGATAAAGGTCCCAAAGGACCGGGGGATGACATATTCGTGTAGTAGTTACCTAGTTACAGAGGTAACCCGGCCTTGTGTTGGCAGAGATCTAACCGTAACGTTAGTTTCTCGGGACGTCCCGCCAGAGGCGATCCCATGTGGCAGTAGGAAGTTCCTTAGCCTGACCATTTGTTGGAAATCCAATCAAAACAATACGCGCCCTGTACGGTTTTAGTTGTATAACCTGCCATGGAATGTGGCGGTAACCTGCTATTGAACATGGTAGCTATAGTAGGCATACGACGAAATGTCGTATGCTGGCTAGGATTTATATTCTACTTTCGAAATTGTTTTCTACACTATGCACTAGTAATAATATCAAAAATGATTTGATTTTCGCGTAGTAAGCATCTTTGACTATCATAAGGAGAAATCTCCTCCAATTCTGCGTTTGCATTGTGTGTGTGGCGGGAGGCCTTATGGTAGTTTCATTTTCCAAAAAGCATTGCGGATTTCAAAATTTAAATTTTCTTGTTGCTTGTTTAAAGATAAACTGTTTTTGAGTTCTCACACCAGTCCCATGACTGACCTGGAGTTTATTGTTCCTTTCCTAAACTCTGGGTGCCCACTATTTTCCACACGGGCAGTCTAGAGTTAGGTTATCAGGTTATTCAGGAGCAGTGAGGAGTTGCTATGCAGATGTTGGAGGCGAGCTTGGATAGCGTAGTCTATTATCTATTGTATATAGTATTCTTTTCCGCTGTTGTTGTTGTACACTCTGATTGATGTAATGTAATGTGGTATATAAAATGTATAGTTCTTTTGTTTTAATGATATTCATTTATCTATTATATGTTGTTCCGCTGCGATTGTGAGATTCTGATATTGTTTCTCGTTCTGTTACTTGTTTTCTGTTTTCTCCTCTCTTTCTTTTCTTTCTTCTTCTACCTCTTTCTTCTTCTAAAACCCTAACGGTTCGGTTTTTCGGCAACGAAAAAATAGGATCGTTACAAGTCCCATGACTGACCTGGAGTTTATTGTTCCCTTCCTAAACTCTGGGTGCCCATCATTTTCCACATGGGCAGTCTAGAGTCAGGTTATCAGGTCATTCTGGAATTCAGGAATTGCTGTAGAGATCTGGAGGCAAGCTGGATGGCATGGCATATCAACTAGTATATAGTATTTCTTTTTTGCTGTTTGTTGTTGTAAACTCTGATAATGTATATTGACTCTGATGATGTAATGTATAAAATGTACAGTTCTTTTGATTTGAAAGATTATTCATTTATCTATTATATGTTGTTCCGCTGCGATTGTGAGATTCTGATATTGTTTCTTGTTCTTCTTCTTTCATTCTTCTTCTACCTCTTCTTCTTTAACCCTAACAATTCGAGTTTCCGACCTTCGATTGCTCGGCAGTTGATACAGTGGACGTATTAATGTCGATTTTCGAAAGTCGAAAATCCTGAAACGTTACAAGTTGCCTCTGTAAATATTTCCTCTATGTCACCTACCGATCCACACTTATCAATGCCTGTAGCATATGTTCTCCTACATAATCCCCATCTCCAAATTCCTAGTATTCATTTTTCATGGAGAAGTAAACTTAATGGCTATGATCTACGACACTCCAACCATCATTAACGTGGTTTTGAACATAATTATGTACTCATGCATTATTCTTGAAGTATGTTCATCCTTAAGTAAACATTTTGACGATTTCCTTATTCATTTCCCTAAAGGTGAGACCTCACTTATAGATCTACTGGAGTGGTCGATGCCCCTTCCATCTCATCTCCTCTACCCCCTATCATAAGGGCTCTATGCTAACCATGAACCTTATAAGTGTGTAAAGGCGCTCCAGGGAAAGCTAATATCGAGACACCATGGTACGTAGATTTGGCGGATGTTGAGGAGGAGGAAGATGGCCCCTTAAAAGCCAATTTAAAAGAATTCTACCCCAAACATTCACCGAGGTGAAGATTGAGATGAGAGTGGTTAAGGGTACTTAAGAAGGTAAAACAAAAGGATTACTCATCTATGCTTAAGGAATATGGGAAGTTTCGAAGCAAGCACATGGGAGCATTGCTCATGATGGACTTGAGGATTCAAAGAAGGCTTCCCTTAAGAATAAATTCCATTCGAAGAAATGCCATTGACAATAGAATGCTTGGGTTTCATGTAGTAAATTTTATTTGGTTGGATATGATGGTAATTTTTGACTTTTATATGAGATTTATTTACAAATTTTCTTTATATTTCCATCAACAAGTCAAAAGCGGATTTAGTTCCGTGATTTCGAGAACATATCCCCTTTAATAGGCCGAAAAGGGATTTGGTTCTTTATTACAAAAATATTACCATCAATAAGTCAAGGAGTGTTCTTTCCATGGGTTACTATGAAAATAACACCTTCAAGGATTTCTAAGGGATTCCTTTCACAACTAAAGTGAAAACATTTCCTGAAGTGATGATGTTGGTGTCTAATAGAAAACCTCAAGTCTAGTGTCCTATTTAGTTTCATTATGAGTAGTTCCCTATCCTAGATTCAGGTAAATTCATCCACACAATCGATGTTGGAACACTTACTACGACTAATTAAAGGAGGCATGTGGAGTGATGTCCGACGGTGGACTGCCATTTCAACAAGTGTCTTCCAATTGTTGGAAAACAGGACAACTACCAAAACTAGATTCATACTAGCTTGTAATGTTTCAAGAATCTAAGGGTGCATGAAAGTTGGGTTCCCCCAGCCTCATTACTGATACTCACATAGTCCTATGTTTTTACAAACTAGGCATGGTTGTCAGGATTAGTTCAGAAAGGTGGTACTAGAACATTGGTTAAGACTATAAAGAATCGCATCTTGGTATTTAGTGAAGTGAATATGATCTCGATGCCCATGGGTTATGGCTAACATAACAACTATAATCAGTGCACACAATCAGAACATAGCATAATTGGGCTCAAGAAGTCACATTTATTAATTACTACCATAAAATCATCTTTATTACGTGATCCAATATAATACATAGGAACATTCAGGTAGATATAATAAGTCTATGGCTTAGGAAGAGTAGCAATGAAGATTCTATGCATTCCATACCTTCTTGGATATTAGCCTGTCCAGTATGCATAAAAATAGGCTCTATTTTTTGTCTTTCTTGATAACATACAGTCTTTCCAAACTGGCTCGACTATCCCTGATTAAGGGAAAACAACCCGTTTCAAGTCCAAGTATCATTCTTTGATAGGACAAATTTTCACTTTAGCAGTGTACTACCTTGCCACCTTTTACTTGTAAACAACACCTTTTAAAGCAGATTCATCTGGCTTTTCTTTGATCAAGTCCAACAACATGTTCAACAACTCCTTACTTTCATAACATTCATAATGGATTCGTCGATGAGACGTGGCTATAGTTTCGATGAGAACAGTAGCTTCAGAACCATAAGCCAAGGCAAATAGAGTATGTTCTATTGCGGTCTTCTAAGTGGTACGGTATGCCCAAAATGCAAGCGGAAATTCATCAACCTATGCTCCCTTATCTTTGTACAGTCACTTTTTAATATGCTCCTTGAAATTATTATTGACACCCCGACCTGTCCATTAACTTGTGGATGTTCCATAGTGGAGAAACACTCCTTTATCCTGTTGTAACGACCCAAAATTTCAGCACTTTGATTTGCGAAAACGTAATTAATTTTAAATATTCAAATAATAGGCTTATAATTAAAATAAAAATATTTTAAATAATAAATAATGATGGTGAAATAATTTTCAAAATATGTTTACAAAAATATTTAGTTCAAAGAAAATAGAAAATGTGACCGGAATTTGTTTTTTGGATTTTCAGCTTTTCATCAGTCAAAAGTTATCGAAAACATTGTGAACTTTATAGTATATGTATACACATATATTTAAAAATGTGAACGATGCACTAGTGTATATTTACATACTTAAGTATGTAAAGTAGGATGTAACTTATTATGTAAAAGTTAAATATACATAAAGTGTAAAAAAAGTAAAGTGAAACAAGTTTAAGCACAAAGTGCATTTGGCATTAAAAACATATTGGCTAAGCAAAGGGAAAGAGGAACAAGCTTTTCGGCTGAGCTACATGAAGATGAAGTTGCATGGTGATGTGGAAAGAGGAGGTGGAGGGTAAAGGACCGAGGGTGTCTAGGTAATTTTCTTTGTTCTTGCTTATAAATACCCCTTTCATTTCCTTATTTTTGCCTTCTCTTCAGTTACCCTATCTTTCTCATACTTATACAAATAAAGTTTTTGTTTTCTTCAAATCTAATAAAATTTCAGTGGCTACAAGTTTCATGTGTACCACTTCTTCAAATTTTGAGTGTAGACACGTCAAAATCTCATTTCTTTCAGGCTCATTTTTGGACTCAAATTTTTAAATCCAGAAATACCCATTCTTATTTTGACCATATCTTCCTAAAAAATTAGCCAAATTGAGTGATTATTTTTCTAATATTGTTGAGAAAAGAATTTTCAAGAACTTTCTTTTGACAATTTGTCTAAATTCTACGAGTTGCTTGTCCAAAAATCAGTTGGAAAATGGCTATTTTTGGGTTCAATGTTTGTGAATTCGATGATGAGCCGAAGTCCCTCCACCATTCAAGGTGGAGCTCCACCACCCTTGGGTCATGTGCACCATACCTTGACCAAACCATAAGGCCACCAAATCTTGTTCTTACCAAAGTCAACACTAGGATCTAGGTTGATCTTAAGTTCTAGTGGAAGTTCAGAGTGGTTTGGTAGCTTTTGGTTAAGTACAGCTCACTACTTCATTTAAAAGTTCTAACTTTATATACGATGCTTACTTTGATAATGAAATCATTTTTGATGGTTTGTATATTGATGTTGATTAAAATGTTCACATATATGTTTGATGCGATGTTTGGTTCGACTTGGTGATCAAAGTTGAAATGTGTGTATGGATGGAACGTTATGTTCTTTGCTTGGTAATGTAAACCATGACATGTATATTTGCCGTGTTTGTATTATATATGCTAAAAGTTAGCCCTTGAGTATGTGGTTATGTTAGAGGAAAGTTAGCAGCTAGTGGTTAGTTGCGACTTCGAAATACTTTGGTTGAAAACAAGTTTTCTAACTTTACTTTCTCGAAATACTTTATTAAAGCTTTAAAACCTTACCTTTGTTTTCAAAACATTATTCTAAGTTATAAAAGTAAGTTAACACTAAAAGGTAGAGTTTATGGAAGTGATTTAGAACATACATCAAGTTTTGAGATTATGGATCATATAGGGATAGTCGCTATAAATGCAGTTTGTAAAATGAACTCTTTTTGCAAATTAAAATTTGTTTTAGTATTGAAAAGTATTTTCAAAAATATTGTAAGTAATAAAAGTAATTATTTTCTATTAATTATTTATTTATTTAATGATTTATTAATTTAATAAGGTAATTAATACTTAATCAGTAGCTAATGAGGTAATTAGTACTTAAGTATTAATTAAGCAAGTTAATTTTAATTAGTTAATTAAAAGAAGGTTAATTATATTTTTAATTAATCATTTAAGCATTAGTTATTATTTAATTATTTATTAAAGATTAATTTTTGGTTAAGTAATTATTATAAAAGGTTTAATTATTTAATTAATTACTAGTTAAGTTAAGATTTAAATTATTGTTTAATGAAGGCTTAAAATTTTATTTATGTATTACTTAAAGATTAATTATAGTTTAATTATTTATTTAAAGATTAAATATTATTTATTTAAAGGATAATTATTGTTTAATTATTAATTTCATAGTTAATTATGGTTTAGTTATTAATTAAAGGATTAATCATTTTAAATAAAGAGTTTGAATGTTATTAATTATTAAATAAAAGTTTTAAACCATTTTAATCATGAAGATCGGTTTTGTTTTAAGTAACTTTCTTTTAGAAGAATATTTTAAATCCAAGGTATTTCTTTATCGACCATCCTTAAGTAAACTCAATTGAATATGAAACCCAATGATATCTGTTTAGTAGAATAAATCATCGCTCTGCTAATTAACTTGTATTTGACATCTGTTTGGTAGAATAAACCATCGTTCTACAATGGTTCACCTAGTAGATTATGCTGACATTTATTAGACAGAATAAAAACCCATTCTGCCGTTATATTAACTTAGATGTCCGTTTAGTAGAACAAATGCCCGTTTTCTATCTTGGTAACTTGGATATTTGCTTACATGATTGATTGTTATTGACTGATTCCCTTATATATATCTTCTTGTTATGTAAATACCCATGTTATAACTTGAAAAGTAAACTCAGTTAAACGAGGACCATTGTGGTCACTAAGCTTCTTTCTGATTTTTAAGGTCAATCATTCTTTTAATATTGGTTTCAAGTTAAGTAATGATTTTAGTAAAGACATTTTAGATAATCGTTTTGTCTATCAAAAGGACATTATTAAATGAATTTATTAATTGAGTTTTGTTTTAAATAAGGAATATTTGTAGGAAAGTTTTATAAATGATCTTGGATATTTTTAATTTTATAAATAATTTTGATACTTATAAAAGATTTTTGTAATTTATAAAGATCTTAGTAAATGGGTTTAAAATTTAAGTAAAGAAGATTCATATCTAAAAGAGATTTATGAAGAGGATTTATAGAAGGAATTTTATAAAAGGATTTGAGATTGGATTTCCCTTAACAGACTTTCTTAATTCTGGTAGTATGGACATTCGTTCTGCATTCAACACCAAAAGAATATTATTTGAGGTTATCTTTATCTATAATTTAAATAACATTTTGTTTTAGTCAATTGATATTATTTAGAAATGAGAAATCTTTCACAAATGTTTTGTGAATATATTTATTTTAGCAATATAAGTATATGAATAATTTAATAAACACTTTTGAAAAGAGTTTTATTAAATGAAAGATTAATTTTGAGGCTTAGTGGTTTCTGTGGGTAATTAAATTCTGAATTGTTGTTTGTTGTTTCTTTGATAGTTAAATAACCGACTATCAAATATGGACCAAAACATAACCTCAGAAATATTTGAGAGAAACATTCGAGTTATATCGCACATCATCTTCGATAATGTTGTACTGTATATTTAAATCTCATTTTGTTCTCCTAGGATTAATGATAGGGAAATCTGTCCACTTAAGTGGTTAGTGGGTGATCCCTGCTCCTATGTATTGTCTGATTATTTAAAAAAGAACTAGGTATTGAGTTTACCAGAACCATCGAATGTTGTTTCGAAGAGAATAGGATCAGATAATTATAATTATCTGAAAACCACTTTGATCCAACTTAAGCATTTCTAATTAACAACATCCTGAATATGAATGAAGATGGAGCTTTGGAAGTGCAAGGGCTACTTGCTATTAATCCTAAGGATGAATCTAAAATGGATGTAGTAGAGGTAATGCCTTTGGTTTCATCCAGACTCAAAACGTACTTGTATGGATGATTGCTGGCATTGCGTTTCTGCCTGGAGGGTAGTGTTGGCATTCCATAATAGTTTGCTATAAAAAAGGTAATCGTAACCTCAAGCCTCATGCCCGGGAATGACTAAAATAAGGGGATATGCTTCAAGGCTATGTGGTTCGCTACCATTAGGGTATGGGCATTGTTATCCCGCTTTTTGGCAAAGCCGTGATACCAAAAGATCGATCGAAAACAAAAGATAGTTCGTCTTAAAGATTGGTTACACATTGCTTCGCTATGGATATCGATGAATTTTGTCCAAGCCCGGATCAGGCTAAAATTGATAGGACATGACAAGCAAAGCCGTGAAAGCCAGCATTTCAAATTTTAGATTAATTGGAGTTCGTATGGACGAGATATGATCGATTCAAATTAGAGAAAATATGTCGTTCGTATCCATCAAAGGGTCGAGAAGATGTTCTGTTTGAACCCATCGGATTCGTATCCATCAGTATTTGTTTTGTTCGAATCCATCAGGTTCCACATACTTCGAAGCGATCGAGTTTGAATCGATCAGTGACATGATATCGGTCTGTTCGAATCGATCAGTTTCAAATCAATCAAATAGGCATCGCCTTAGCATGTTCGTATCCATTGAGTTTAGAGCAGTTCGAATCCATCGTTCGCATCCATCAGGAAATCATGCATTGGTCTATTCGAATCCATCAGATTCGTATCCACCAGGTTTGAATCGATGACGTTCGCATCGATCAACCCACACCGCTTCACATCCATCGATGCACCATCCATAAACCTTAGTTCATATCGATTCCATAAAAAAAGCATTTGGTTGAATCCATCAGAGAACCTTGGTTAGTATCCATCAGTTGTTCTCACTTCGTATCCATCCCAAATACGCTTGTTCGTATCGATCGAATGGAGACAACTTCCATCGATGCGAATAACGCCACCTCCATCGATACGAAGTGGGCACGCTGCGAACCGATGTGAAGTACACGTTATTGGTGGATTCGAGCAATGCAACGGTCATCGATACAAACGAGGCGAAACTCATGGAGTCGAAGCGGTCAACTCGAAGCAAAAGGCGGATCGATGTGCGTGCCACGTCGTCTTGAAGGCACGCGCATCCATCGATTCGAAAGCATGGAATCGAAGTGATCGACTCGAAGCGAACAGCCAACCCAGAAAGTCCAACTCGTATCTATCATATCTCCCAAACCACAGATCTAAATGCGACGAAATTTTCACAGCATCTTCCATACAAGGTAAAGAATGCTCCTGCCAAGTTTCAGCTCGATTGGATCATTTTTTGATGGATACGAAATCATTTCGTATCGATCGCAGATCGAGCCAAAACTTGGTGGCGTCGGTCGCGTGGGCCCACTCACGTGCCAGAAAAAGTCTCCCGAAGTTTGAGCGAGATCTGAGCCTCCTACGCCTATAAATATCACCCTGAAGCCTACAAAAAGGGGATCTTTTGGCCATTCAACGTCCAGACTCTGCCGGATCCAATTCTACTCTTCATTACCGTTGTTGTAATCAGATTTCAAAGCTATTATCAACTGTAATCCGCTGTAATTGATTGAAATCGTCAAGTGAATCAATAAAGACATAAGCTTCAAAGTGGACGTAGGCAAGATCGCCGAACCACTATAAATCCTGTGTTTGTGATTGTTATTTCTGAATTTCTGTGTTTGATATTGCTTAGATTTGAGATTTGTGTTGAATATTGCTGATTTGTGTTCATAAACGGGTGCTTTCACGACTATCGGGTGTTTGTGACCAATTTTGGCGCAAACATTTTGGTGCTTTCACCGAGAAAAGCTGATTTAGGAGATGTTGAATTTGAAGATTTAAGAATTCAGATCTATGAGTTATGACAAGACAAACAAGTAGAAGACAGAGAGCAGAACGAAGTCAGCATGAAGGAAGTCAAGAGGCTTCCTCAGGAGCGAACCAAGCCTCGATCTTCATCACTAGGGATGAGATGGAGGCGATGATGAGAAGACAAGAGGAAATGATCCAAAATTTGCTTCAACGGATTGGGCAACTTGGAGCACAGAATCGAGGAGCAGATGGAGTTCAGAATGGAGCAAGACCAGCCGGCGTAGCACCAGGACTTGAAGGCACACACTTAGAGCATGTAGATCCAATCCCGGGGAGAGAGAGGGATCCGAGCAACTTGGTGGAGATAGAGGGATGAACGCTCAGCAAGGGGGGCAGACTCCCGAAAGCTCACACGGACTCGGGGGGCAGGTCGAAGGCAGTGAACGAGGACTACAGCTTGGAGACAACGATAGATTGGCAGAGATGGTTAGACGAGCCATGAGAGGCGGGTTAGTAAACAGAGATCTGGAAGACGTGAACAGGAATCCTTTTTCTCCTGTTATTACGATCGCTAGGAACCCTCCAGAATTCAAGTTACCATCACTGGAGATGTATGATGGGAGGAAGGACCCTGCGGTCCACCTAACAAAGTACATGAGGCACATGGAAGTGCTGGGGGCATCACAAGAAGTCATGGCCCGGTGCTTTCCATTGTATCTGACAGATATCGTAGCATTATGGTTTAGGCAACTGGAGAGTGGCTCCATAGGAACATGGGCAGATTTAACGGAGAGATTCATGAGGCAATTCAGGGTTCACATTGCAAGACCCAAAAAATGTGATGAGTTTGGCAATTATGAAGTAGAAAGCTGGGGAGACTTTGAGGAGTTTCCTGACGCGATTCAATGCGGCAACAGCATCGATGGATCGGCCAGGTCCATCCATGGTTATGATGGCAGCTGTGTCCGGAATAGCTGATGGCACAGAATTCAAAAATTCATTAACTAAAGATCCGCCTATGGATCTAGGAGAATTCTGTCACTAGGCAGAAAAGTTTTTGCGACTGAAAGATGCTAGTGCAGAAAGAGAGGAAGGGATTGATGTTTTCGCAATCAAAGGCGGAAACCCACCTGGAAAGGGTGCGAAGACTAGTAAAGGAAAAAGAAAGGCTGAGAATAACGGTGACAGGTCAAAGCGGCCACGGAGGGAGCCGCGATTCACCGCTTACTCTGAGCTGAATGAGAGTTTGGAGCGATTCTATCAGGATACAAGAGAGCAAGTTCCCTATCGTAGACCAATGCGAAGGGATCCAACTGTTGACGAGAGGAAATCTGACAAATATTGATTGTTCCACGAACTGAACGGTCATAGCACAAACGACTGTAGACATATGAAGGATGAGGTGGAAGGGCATATCAGGAACGATATGCTACTTCAGTATGTGAGGAGGCGAGCTCCAGCGGTGGAGCCGGAGCGACCACCGTCTATTTCGGGTAGGGGTGACCCTGAACCGGGACACCGCATGATTATCAATTGATTGAAATAACGATGAACAAGTCGTAAACTTTTCACTATCACAATTAAATCATTTACACATGTATGAGATCGCGAACGATCCCCAGGCATGCTCTAAATGATTATTAACCATCTCGTAGTGACAATTTACACTTTGACATCCTTGCTTTACTTTTGTTTCATTTTGATTTGGACATTTAGACTTTTCTTGTTTGGACATTTCTGTTATGGAATTCATGTAAACGTTGCTTTGATATTTGCAATTCTGTGAAAGAATTTACTTGTATGCCCGTTGGATCTCGAACGGTCCACGAGCACCTCCTGTATGGCGATGAACCGCCAAAGTCTTTGATTCAGAAACTCCCCCGAACGTGAAATCTGGCATCGATAATACTAAGTCCCTCCGGGCATAACAATTCGCCTCGAACGGCACACGATCGTGAACGATCACAGTTTGCCACGAACGGCATCCGACCGCGAACGGTCACGATTCACTTAGTATGATATCCGATCGCAAACGATCACATTCTGCCTCGCACGGCACCCGACCGTGAACGGTCGCAACTCACCTTATATGACATTCGATCGCGAACGATCACACTCTACCTCAAATGACACCCGACCTCGAACGATCACAATTCGCCTTGAATGGCACCCGATCGCGAACGATCACCATTTGCCGCGAAAGGCGTCCGACCACGAACGGTCCCATTACATCATTTGCCACGAACGGCATCGACCGCGAACGGTCCCATCTCATTATTTGCCGCGAACGGCGTCGACCGCGAACGGTCCCGATTCACCTTAAATGGCACACGATCTTGAACGATCGTCATTCGAGGTCATATGGAACCATCGAGTTTTTTACAGGTTGTTGACAGGATATGAACATCCAGCTTATGACATTACAAAACACACCTTTCTATCGCAAGACATGTTTTGGAGGGCAAATGTTATCCCGCTTTTTGGCAAAGCCGTGATACCAAAAGATCGATCGAAAACAAAAGACAGTTCGTCTCAAAGATTGGTTACACATTGCTTCGCTATGGATATCGATGAATTTTGTCCGAGCCCGGATCAGGCTACACTTGATAGGACATGACAAGCAAAGTCATGAAAGCCAACATTTCAAATTTCAGGTTAATTGGAGTTCGTATGGACGAGATATGATCGATTCAAATTAGAGAAAGTATGCCGTTCGTATCCATCAAAGGGTCGAGAAGATGTTCTGTTCGAACCCATCAGATTCATATCCATCAATATTTTTTTTGTTCGAATCCATCAGGTTCCACATACTTCGAATCGATCGAGTTCGAATCAATTAGTAACATGATATCGGTCTGTTCGAATCGATCGGTTTTGAATCAATCAAATAGGCATTGCCTCAGCATGTTCGTATCCATTGAGCTTAGAGCAGTTCGAATCCATCGTTCGCATCCATCAGAAAATCATGCATTGGTCTATTTGAATCCATCAGATTCGTATCCACCAGGTTCGAATCGATGACGTTCGCATCGATCAACCCACACCGCTTCGCATCCATCGATGCACCATCCATAAACCTTAGTTCGTATCGATTCCATAAAAAAAGCATTTGGTCGAATCCATCAGAGAACCTTGGTTCGTATCCATCAGTTGTTCTCACTTCGTATCCATTCCAAATATGCTTGTTCATATCGATCGAATGGAGACAACTTCCATCGATGCGAATAACGCCACCTCCATCGATACGAAGTGGGCACGCTGCGAAGTACACGTTATTGGTGGATTCGAGCAATGCAACGGTCATCGACACAAACGAGGCGAAACTCATGGAGTCGAAGCGGTCAACTCGGAGCAAAAGGCGGATCGATGCGAGATGTGCGTGCCACGTCGTCTCAAAGGCACGTGCATCCATCGATTCGAAAGCATGGAATCGAAGTGATCGACTCGAAGCGAACAGCCAACCCAGAAACTCCAACTCGTATCGATCATATCTCCCAAACCACAAATCCAAATGCGACGAAATTTTCACAGCATCTTCCATACAAGGTAAAGAATGCTCCTGCCAAGTTTCAGCTCGATTGGATTTTTTTTGATGGATACAAAATCATTTCGTATCAATCGCATATCGAGTCGAAACTTGGTGGGGTCGGTCGCGTGGGCCCACTCACGTGCCAGAAAAAGTCTCCCGAAGTTTGAGTGAGATTTTAGCCTCCTACGCCTATAAATAACACCCTGAAGCCTACAGAATGGGGATCTTTTGGCCATTCAACGTCCAGACTCTGCCGGATCCAATTCTACTCTTCATTACCGCCGTTGTAATCAGATTTCAGAGCTACTTTCAACTGTAATCCACTGTAATTGATTGAAATCATTAAGTGAATCAATAAAGACATAAGCTTCAAAGTGGACGTAGGCAAGATCGCCGAACCACTATAAATCTTGTGTTTGTAATTGTTATTTCTGAATTGCTGTGTTTGATATTGCTTAGATCCGAGATTTGTGTTGAATATTGCTGATTTGTGTTCATAAACGGGTTCTTTCACGACTATCGGGTGTTTGTGACCAATTTTTGCGCAAACAGGCATCGCCCAATCTAGATTGATATTATATATCATTTATGGTCCTGACCTATTTGGGCTGTTGATCCCAACCTAGGTGATGACATATTCGACACTATCAGTAAAAGGTAGGGCTGGTCATGACTCACAGAGCGTCTATGTGAGACTCTCGGTGTGTTTTATCTAGAGATGCATTGTGATAGGTGGTACCCCTATGTCTTGTCATGGATGGAATCCATTCTCCAATACATGCCTTTGTGGACTTAGTTGTGCCTAACTACTGAAATGTGGGATGCAAAAAATTCAGCTATATTATATGTTTTTGTATCTTTGACATTATTATAATATCATTAGATTTTTTATAGAGAGTATTTTGGTTATCGTAAGGTGAAAACCCATCCGTGTTTATGTGCAGAGTGGTCTTATGAGGCACCTTTGATTTAAAGGATAATAAATAAAATTCCTTGCGATCTGAGTTTCTCACTCTGGTTTTACCAAACTGATTTGGGCGTTATTTTTCTTATAATTCTCGGGTCAGTCCGAACATGTTTTCCAAATTTTGTTGGACCCTTTGGAGCTTTAAGGAGACGAGTTGGATCCTCTATGTACTCATTTTTCTTATATTCTTCTGCTATTAGTTTTCCTTGATGCTTGTTTGTTGTATATTTATTAGCAACTATAAGGATAGGCTGTTATAACTGTCCAAGCTGATAATAGGTTAATGCGCTCTGATGTTGTGTATAATAAAGATGATTTCTTTTTGTAAAGATTTGTTCATATTATATATTACTCATCATGTTTTGTGAGATTCTGTTCTATCTTCTTTTCTCTTCACCCCAAACGACCTGTATTTTGGACACTTAAACGATTGACACATGAATGTAGTGGATGTATTAAGTGTCGTCTTTAGGTGTAAGAAAGGCAGATCGTTACAACGTGGTATCAGAGCGCAAAGTTAAGTAAGAACCTTGGCCCTGATAGGGTAAACTCATTTGACATTGGGTCAGCGAGACACTAGAATGAGTTTTAGTGTACATATTGAGTGCACATTTGTTAGTGCTATAAAAATATTTTATATTTTGTTGATTTATCGGCTGAATAGTTTATGAATTCTGGTTGAGACGTTGGATACCACGTTGTCGATAGGGGTTTCTAAACACTTAAACTAGGAAAATCGACGTAGTATCATTTTAAATTGGTAAATGAAATAATTTTTTATGGGAATATATTTTATATATAAAGAAATAATTTTCAAAAATAAAGTATAGTTTTATATGATGTGATTGTTGTTAGGAGTTGATAATATTTTATTATTATCATTTAGGGTTTGTTTAGTCATGCTCGTCCAATTTTGAGCATTGATTATTATCTGATTTATTAGTAGTTTTCCTTTTTTCATCATAGGTTGGGTAGATAGAATTTATGGGAACACTGAAACAAACACCTTCTGAATTAAGTTTCAAGGTTTGACTATAAGGAATTCAATAAAAATGTTGGGTCAAAAGAATTAGTTTTTAATAAAAGGCTGTTTATTAAAAATGAAGGAAACATAATTTAAAAATGAATATTTAAAGAAAGATTTTGTACGCAATGATTTAGAAATCAAAATTATAAAATATGTTTTGAAAATAAGATGGATTTTCAAAGAATTTAAGTCTCGGCAACTTTGATATAGTTTTCAAATGATTTTTGGAAAAATATTAGTAATATTACTTAAATATACTTTATGGTATAAATATTTTGAAAGGGAATTTGAAAGTAAGATTTTTCTTTAGCAGTTCGGAGAATGAATCTCGATCTGTTTTGTGATGATCCGAATAATCTTCTAAGTGACATTTAGATATTTGCTTACGCGAATGTGATAGAGCACTTAATATATTATTCTCTTTGTTATTGTACGATCGAAACGATTCGAATCCGAATGAATCCAGTGTAAGTGGATGATAAATATTTTTTTAAAAATGATTCAGTTTAAATATGTGTATATAGTAATTAAAAAAAAAGAGGAGTTGAAAAGGAAGTATTTTTATTTAACTAGTTCGAGTTACTCGAAAGTAACTAAAAATGGGCAGGAGATGTGTTCGGATAGTAAACACTTCTCTTGAGTATTACCCTTCTTTGAAAGGGAATATATAATACTATTTGACAGTACCAAGTTCCTTGATATCATTTTGGAGTTACTTGGGCTATATGTATATTTTCTAAGGGTTAATGAAGTATCATACAAAAAGATTTTGAAATAAAACCCTGGTATTTGGCTCTTAAGTTTTCAGAAATAATAAGGTATTTTTATTAAAGAGTGGATAAATAAATGAATCTTTAAATTTAATAAAAAGGTTTAATAAACTTGGTTTTATTAAATTGTGTCTTTTGATTTTAACATATAGGAAGTGAAGAAGTATTTGATGTTATTAGGCCAGCTACTAAACGTCTTTTCCTTAGCAGTGTCTAAAAAAGTAGATTCTAGGACGGAGTTCGGACACTAACATTCTATTCTTCTTAGCTACTTATCAGACTGATTGGGTAAATAGGTTGGATTGGTCAATTGGGTTTTAAGACCTAAAGTTATTTTTGGCCTATTTCTGAATAGAATGAAGTGGATAGAACTAAAAATCAGATGTTTTGTATATACTCTTAGGATGTGGAAGAGTATCATACAAGTTAATAAACTAAAATGATTTTATGAGAGGGTTTTATAAATTAAGTTGTATCATTTAAAAAGTTTGAACCTAAGCCGAATTTATTATGAATTATTTTCATAAATATATTGGTAAGGCAAATGTATTTGGGTAGCAAGAACCTATAGATGAGTACGTAAGTGGTAGGCAGATCATTTTCACTTTCTCACATAATTCTAGATCCAAGATTCGAGTACATGACTTGAGGTGTTTTGCACCATTCCGAATGGGGATATATCCCTCGATTTTTAATGGCGAACACTTGATGAGGGTTCTTAATCTAGAACCAAAGTTTTCTATCATAGTATATGGCTATGTAAGGAAAAAGGACGTTTCTAATCAAGAAGCCTTACCAGAGTCCGCATTAGGAAGTTAGATAAGTGATACTAGTTCGAAAGCAAAAGCTATGTATTTGAATGAGTGATCAAATCTGATTTTTGGTATAAGAATGATCTATGTACATCAAATAGACTAGTGAGTAGAGTTAAGTGTTTCTGGGTTTAGGGCTGTGGTAAAATTTCAGGCTTAAAATTCTTTAAAGGAGGGAGAGTGTAACGACCCGGAATTTCACCGCTTTGATTTGTTAATATTTGATTAATTTTAAATATTCAAATGATAGGTTTTATGATTAAAAAAACTCTTTTAAATAATAAATAATGATGGTGAAGTAATTTTCAAAATCGTTTACCAAAATATTTAGTTCAATAAAAATCGATAATGTGACCGGAATTCGTTTTCCAAATTTTTGGCTTTTCGCCGGCTAAAGGCTGTCAAAAACGTTGTGAACTTTATAGTATAAGTATACACATATATTTAAATATGTGTAGAATGTGTTATTGTATATTTACATAATTAAGTATGTAAAGTAGGATGTAACTTGTTATGCAAAAGTTAAATATACTTAAAGTTTAAAAAAACGAAAAAGTAAAGTGAACCAAGTTTAAACACTAAATACATTTGGCATTAAAAATATGTTTGCTAAGAAGTTGAAAAAAGCTTGTGGGTTGAGGTACATGAAGGTGAGATGGCACGGTGATGTGGCAAGAGGAGGTGGAGGGTAAAGGACGAAGGTTTATTAGGTAATTTACTTTATTCTTGCTTATAAATGCCCCTTTCATTTCTTCAATTTTTCCTTCACTTACTTCTACTATATCTTTCTCAAATATTATACAAATGGAAGTTTTCTTCTTTTTAAACCATATAAAATTTCAGTGGCTATAACTTTTACGTGTATCACTTCTTCAAATTTTGAGGTTAGACATTTCTTTTAGACTCATTTTCGAAACCAGATTTTCAAATCCGAAGATACCACTTCTTATTTTGACCATATCTTGCTCAAAACCGATCCAAAACGAGTGAATATTTTTTGAAACTGTCAAGAAAAAAATTTTCAAGAACTTTTCCTTTGACAACTTTCTCAAATTCCGTGAGTTACTTATCCGAAAATCAGTTGCAAGATAACCATTTTCAGGTTTGATTTTTTTGAATTTAATTATGATCTGAAGTCCCACCACCTTTCAAAGCCGAGCTCCACCACCCTTGGACCGTGTGCATCATACCTTGGCTAAACCAAAAGCTATCAAATCTTGTTTTACCAAAGTCGAAGATATCATCTAGGTTGACTTAAAGTTTTAATGGAAGTTTAGAGCGGTTTGGTAGCTTTTGGGTGAGTATAGCTCATGAAATCATTTGAAAGTTCTAAATTTAAATACGATTCTTACTTTGATATTGAAATCATTGTTGATGGTTTGTATATTGATGTTGATTAAAATGTTTGCATATATGTTTGATGTAATGTTTGGTTTGACTTAGAGATCAAAGTTGAAATGTGTGAATGAATGGAATTTATGTTCTTTGCTTGGTTATGTAAACCATGACATTTGTATGTGTTGTGTTTGTATTGTATATGCTAAAAGCTAGCACTTGAGTATGTGTTTATCAGTTAAAGGAAAGTTATTAGCTAGTGGTTAGTTGTGACTTTGAAATCCTTTGGTCGAAAATAAGTTTTCTAACTTTACTTTCTTGAAATGTCTTAATAAACTTTAAAACCTTACCTTTGTTTTCAAAACTTTACTCTAAGTAATAAAAGTAATCATATTTTATTAATTGATTGTTTATTTAATGATTATTTAATTAATTAACTTATAAGGCAATTAGTACTTAATAATTAGTTAATGAGGTAATTAGTACTTAAGTATTAAGTATGTTAATTTAATAAGTTGATTAATAAAAGGTTAGTTATATTTTTAATAATCATTAATTATTATTTAAATATTTATTAAACATTAATTTTTAATTAATTATTTATCATAAAAGGGTTTAATTATTTAATTAATTGCTAGTAAAGTTAAGATTTAACTAAAGGCATGGTTAAGATGTAAATTATTATTTAATGAAGGTTTAAAATTTTATATAATTATTAATTAAACATTATTTATGGTTAATTTATTTAGTCAAAGGATGATTATTATTTTGTTATCTATTTAATAGTTAATTATGGTTTAGTTATTAATTAAAGGATTAATCATTTTAGATAAAGAGTTTGAATGTTATTTAATTATTAAATAAATTTTTAAACCACTTTAATTCTGAAGATCTGTTTTGTTGTAAAGTAACTTTCTTTTAAAAGTATATTTTAAATCTAAGGGATTTCTTTGTTGACCATCCTTAAGTAAAACCAATTGAATATAAAACCCAATGACATCTGTTTAGTAGAATAAATCACTGTTCTGCTGATTAACTTGTATTTGACATCTATTTGGTAGAATATATCATCATTCCACCATAGTTGACCTAATAGATTATGCTGACATCTATTAGACAAAATAAAAACCCATTCTGCTATTATATTAACTTAGAAGTATGTTTAGCAGAAAAAAAAAATCCCTATTTGCTATCTTGGTAACTTGGACATTTACTTATATGATTGATTGTTATTGACCGATTCCCTTATACATATCTGCTTGTTATGTAAATACCCATGATATAACTTGAAAAGTAAACTCAGTTAAACGAGGACCACTGTGGTCATTAAGCTTCTTTCTGATTTTTAGGGTCAATCGTTCTTTTAATAACGATTTCAATTGAAGTAAAGATTTTAGTAAAGACATTTTAGATAATCATTTTGTCTATCAAAAGGAATTTATTAAATGAGTTTATTAATGGAGTTTTGTTTTAAATATGGAATATTTATAAAAAAGTTTTATAAATGATTTTGGATATTTATAAAGGAAGCTTTATAAATAATTTTTCTATTTATAAAAGAGTTTTGTACATTTAACTGGGTGATTTATAAAGAGTTTTGTAAATGGATTTGAAATTTAAATAAAGGGGATTTATAAATAAAAGAGTTTTATGAAGAGGACTTCTACAAGGAAATTTATAAAAGGATTTGAGTTGGATTTCCTTTAACCAACCTTCTTAATTCTAGTGGTATGGAAATTCATTCCTCACTTAGCATCGAAAGAATATTTTTTGAGGCTATCTTTATCTATAATTTAAATAACATTTTGTTTTGATTATCTGATATGATTTTGAAATGGGAAATCTTTCACAAATGTTTTGTGAATATACTTATGTCAGTAAGATAAGTATATGAATGTTTTTGATAAACACTTTTGAAATGAGTTTTAATAAACGAAAGATTCAGTTTGAGGCTTAGCGGTTGCTATGGGTAATTAAATCTCGGAATTATTGCTTGTTGTTTCTTTGATAGTTAGATAACCGACTATTAAATTTGGACAAAAATATAACTCCAGAAATATCTAAGAGAAACACATGAGTTATATGGCACAATCATCTTCGATGATGCTTTTCATCCGTATAAATCTTGTTCTTCTAGGACAATTGATAGCGAGATTTGTCCACTTAAATAGTTAGGGGGTGATCCCTGTTCCTATGTATTGTCTGATTATTTTCAAAAGAACCGAGGGTTGAGTTTATCGGGACTATCAAATATCGTTTCGAAGAGACTGAGATCAGATAAATATAAATTATCCAAAAACAACTTCGAACCAACTCAAGTGTTTTGAACTGAAGACCTCTTGAAGATGATTGAAGATGGAGCTGTTGAACTGCAAAGGCTACTTGCTATTAATCCTAAGGGTGAATCCAAAGTGAATGTAGTATAGATAGTGCCTTCGGTTTCGTCCAAACGCAGAACGAACCAATATGGATGAATGCTGGCATTTCATTTTTGCCTGTAGAGCAGTGTTAGCTTTTCAAGATGGTTTGTTATAAAAAAGTAATTGTAACCTCAAACCTTACATCCAAGAATGACTAAAATAAGCGGATATGCTTCAAGGCTATGTTGTTCGCTACCGTTAGGGTATGGTCATCCCCCAATCTAGATCGATATTATATATCATGTATGCTTGGGGCTCATTTAGGTTGCTGATCCCAACCAAGGTGATGGCATAGTTGGTGCTATCCAATAAGGGGTAGGGCCTTTCTTGACTTGTAGGGAGTCCATATGAGGCTCTCAGCGTGTTTATCTAGAGATGCACTGTGATAGGTGGTACCTTATCATTTATGGAATCCATTTTCCAATATGTGCCTTTACGAACTTAGTTGTGACCAACTGCTGAAATGTTAGATGCAAGCATTTTAGCTATATCAATATGTATTTGTATCGTAAACAATATTATAATATCATTGGATTTTCTATAGAAAATGTTTTAGTTATCGTAAGGTGAAAATCCATGTTTATGTGCGGTGTGGTCTTACGAAATACCTTTGATTTTAGGATTTTACAAGTTACAATAAATAAAATTCCTTATGATCTGAGTTTCTCATGTAGGTTTTAATAGACCGATTCAAGCGTTATTTTACTTATAATGTTTGGGTCAACCTGAGCATATTTTCCAAATTTAGCTGGATCCTTTAGAGCTTTTGGGAGACGAGCTGGATCCTCCAAGACGTACTCACGTATCTTATATTCATTAACTATTAGTTGTCCTTGATGCTTGTTTGTTGTATATTTATTAGCAATTGTAAGGATAGTCTATTAGAATTGTCTCGGTCGATAATAGGTTAATGCACTCTAATGTCGTGTATAATAAAGTTGACTTCGTTTTGTAAAGATCTATTCATATTATATATCACTCATCACGTTCTATGAGATTCTATTCTACTTTTCTCTTCACCCTAAATGACCTGTCTTTCAGACACTTAAATTATCGGCACATGAATACCGTGTATACATTAAGTGTCGTCTTTAGGTGTAAGAAAGGAAGATCATTACACCTATGCTACTGACAGAACTCAACAAGCTCCACACTATCGAATGCAAATTCATTGTCAAATACGATTTGTAATGGGATTCCTTCATGCAAATGATATTTCATACTAGAAAGTTTATTATTTTGATAGAGGGTACCTGGTGAGCACTTATACCTCCACCCATTTGGTGTAATCTACTGTCACAATTGCTTTCTTGATGTGCCCCTTCCTATGGGTATCGATCAAATCGACACCTCATATAGTGAACGATCCAAGACCGACCATATAAGTAGTTTAGCAAGTGGTAGCCTTGGGATTTTCGTGAACCTATGGCACTTGTTCCCTTTGAGTATTGTATTGCATCATTATTAAGGGTTGTCTAGTAGTATCTGTATTGTAAGATTTTTCGAGCTATGGTCTATCCCTTAATGTGGTCCTTGCAGCTATCTTGGTGCACATTATCCAATATTTCCTTTGTCTCCCTTTCGGCCATGCTCCCCAGCAAGGGGTCTAAGAACCTCTCCTATACAATGTACCATCTTGTATCAGAAGCTTCAGGCCTTCCTTAGTAACTTTCATTCTTTATTCCGGTTTAAGGGAGGATTCTACGGGTCAAGTGCACATTGATGTGAGCCATCAAGGTCACCTCGCCATAGATTATTGCCACGAAGTCCACTTCCTCAAAGTTTAGAGTTTGTAGTGTTATTATGGGAATTGATCTGAGGAATGTTCCATTTCTCGAACTAGCCAACTTTCCAGGTCATCCACATCTTTATTTTTCTTTCGTGGAATATGTTTCACCGCATAATATTCCATCTCTTTCAACATTGCATTTGCCTTTTCAAGTATGATGCTAGTCATTCTCCTTTAACATAGAATTCCTCAAGCACATAGTTTACTACTAATTGAGAGTTTTTGTGAATGCAAAATGATCGAATCCCTAGTTCCTTCATGATCTCCAATTCTGCTATGAATGCTCTATACTTGGCTTTGGTATTCGTAGCTCCAAATCCTAACCTCAGTGTGTAGCATAGTTCTGGACTTTCAGGTGTTGCTAAGTGACTAAGATTTAGATGCTCCATCCATAAACAGTTTCCATCTAAATGCCCCGACTGTGTTGGCTTCCAATTCATTGTCCTTAATAGTGAATTCCACGACCAAGTCTGCTATGGCTTATCCCTTAATATCCATTAGGGGCTACTACATAATTTCAGTTGAGTAACTTAATATCTCATTTTAGCAGCCTTTTGAACTATTAAGGTGATGAAGGACTTCCCAAAGGGGTCAATCAGTCAACATATTATGTAATAATCCGCACATCCAAACATACCGATCCAAAACTTAGGGTAACATTCAAACTCGTGTCATGCCAAGAAGTATGAGCTATTAGATTTTTAAACATTATAGGATATAGATACAAGGACAAATCCAAGACATTTTACACTTTCAGATCTCATAGCGGAAGGCAATAAAATATAAATACATTAAATAACCGTCTTAGAAAATATTCCAAAAGCACAGTCTCAAAATATACATATTCAAAGATGTAGAGTTTACAAAATAATAGCATAAAATATGATAGGTACTAAATACAATAGATGGTTACATGGAGAATAATGAAGAATAATATGCAATGCCAAGTTTGCTTCTCCACATACCAGATCTAGGCCAATCGCCTCCTACCCTATCCTTCTTTGGTGGGAGAAAAAGGAAAGGAGTGGGTCAAAAAAGTATAGTGAATGAGTTGTATTATTAATGTATGTTGATCACATGCAATTGACTTTATTTATAATCTACATGACCTAGGTTGTCCTACTTGTGTTTGTGAATTACTTACTAGGGTGGTCATATTAACCTACGGAATATAGTTTCAAATAAACCTACACCCAAATGTTGTGTGAAGGTTTAAACTCAGGGTCTAACAACTAATTGTACCACTAATCAGCAACATATCGGAGAATTGATCAACAATGGATCAAACTAATAACCTCTGGAATTACTCCTAACATATAATCACATAAAATATCCCCCTTGGGACCGCATTACCCAAACTTTGACTATAACGTATTGTACTTACCCATTGAGAGGATCCCACAATGCCGAATTGTGTCAAAGATGACTTAGGGTTTACCGAAGCATCCATATCCAAAACTCAATGGTAACACCACTTATTGCACCACACCGGGTATTCACCAACAGTGTTATGTCCTAATTGCTATACGCATCGAGGAACTCCCATTAGTGTCAAACCATGCACCACACCAGACATTCACATATAGCGTCGTGCATACACAAATAGTGTCTAAATCTAATTGCCCGCATACACATCTACCTAGCCCCGTAGTATCCAAAAGTAAAAAATTATGGAACTAACTACCCTTACTTATTTTATATAATATACATGTGCTAATATATATTCTAAATCTAGGCCATAGGATGAGGTTCAAGTCACACTTGAAATATGTTAATCGGTCGGCTGTTGTAGCGATCGACCAACTACAGTAAGCATGTCGACTGTCAGGTTTTGATTATTTTTTCCTCTACTAATATTGGTTGAATTTTTAACAGTAACTCATATTTTGGTTAATGGTGATATTATCCCTCAAATTTTGGTCATATTTCACTTGTCTAAATCTACAGCTCTGCATATAATTCCAATAATTTTCGTCTATAACTTATAAATTCATTTACATGATTTTAATTCATCAATTTCATAATCACACACACACACATATATATCTCAAAATCAGTTTAGGTTGAAATCAACAGGGTATATCTATATAATTTCATATACAATTCAAGGTGAATAAAAGAGTGTATTCATAGTAAAATCAAGTTGAATCACTTCCAATCATATCTCAAAATTTACTTCGGATTTAAATCAGATAAATTTCCATGATATTAACCTTAATCAATCGAGGAGACAAATTCTCTATTGAATAGCGTTTCACTTCTAATACTTAAACTTAGACCCAAATATGACTGCTCGACAGATTGTCGTGCCACGATTTAACTATAATCAAAGTGAAGTATTTACAATAAAGTTCCATAGTATTCTCAAGTCGACGGAACTGCATAACATCATTACAATAAGATTTCCTATTTGACTTAGTTGTTACCAACTAACATGAAACTCTTAATGTGTCATTCCACGTTTATCTGATAACTACAAGTATGTAAACCCTTAGTACTTGCAGCAGCCATGAGCAATACATTGCCCAACATTTGGTGAACGTTATGCACTTCGGTCTTAGAGGATAAATTGAAATCCTTTTTTCGAAACATCTTGATTAGGAATATTTAAAATGAAATGTTATTTTATTTTGTGATTGATTACTCACAATTGCAACTATTTGCAACTATAACCATACAACATTTTATTTAAAGATTGCCTTATTATATGCCTTAAATTAAATACTTAATTAATTATATCACTATATAAAAAAGTATAAAGAAGAAAAAAAGCATTGTTACTACTTACTACGAACAAGATTGATTACAGAGTTAGATATATGTAACAAAGTTTATAATTGCCCCTATGATATACATTTAAATCTTTAAATCTCCAACATGCAATTGGGATCAATTATAGAATCTTAATCCCATTCCTTCGATTAGTTCAGAATTCATTGAGCTGGTCCCTTGCTAAATGGACTTATTATCTTATATTACCTAAAGCAACCAAGCCAGTTGAAAGTGGGTGAAATAGGTAGATTTCAATTTTTTTCTATTTTGGATTTATTAAGTCCAAAATTGGTTATTTGATCTAATCAAAAATAGTTTAAATAATATTTATTTCTATTTAATTTGTTTAATTTATTTATAATGTAACGACCCGCCATTCTGACCGCCCCCAGTCGGTAATTAAACCAACTTGAGACGTTCAAAATGACGGATTGTTATTCAGTTTATAGAGTTTAAACAGAATCAACCACAGAATCACAGAATAATCATAATATTTTACGTAAATGAATTTTTATACATATATCAGAGTTTGTATAATGCATTAAATTTTATACAGCGGAATATTACTTTTAAGTACAAAAATTCTTCGAAAAGCTAAAGTGAAGCAATTTCCCCAACTCTCTCTAACTTCGCGGCCTGAAAATCTTCAAGCTGTAAAATACTCGGTCTGACCCGAGTATTACATTCAAAAGAAAATAATACACAGGTCAGTCTAATTCAAACTCAGTTATTAGTGCATAGAGGCAATAATAATCAAACAACAATTAGACGCAGTCAAATATAAATTCACCTATCCGATCCTTTACAAGAAATCGGATAACGGTAAATGTAACACTTAACAGTGTTTAACAATAAATCAGTAGATTCAAATTATCAACCAAGATAGATGAAGGGATTATTGATGAGGATAATTTAGAAAAACATCAAAATCTGCCTAAACGGCAATTAACAACAAAATCATCAAAACCGGTTCAAAATATATTGAATTGTCAACATAAAACAATTTTCATCAAAAAGAAAACATCATTTAAAACATAAGATTTGGTAGGGCTGCAGTACACACACGCGTATACGGCCTCGCCATATTTTTAAAATGTTAACTTCGTGTGGCTGCAGTTCACGCTTGCGTGCACTGCCTCGCCACTACCGTAATGAAATAGAAATCATCACAACAGTAAAAACTAACAGAAATCGAAGCTGCAGAGGTCAAGTTAGTGCTATCGTGACTCAACGCAACTGCAATAAAACTAAGTATAACGGGCTAGAATTTTAAGTGCAAATCCACTATCAAAAATGTAGACTGCGATTAAATAGGCCCAAATCAACTTCAACCAAATGCAAAAGGTCAAGTCAGTATTAGTGCACAAGGGCAACCAGACCAGTTCGAAATGAACAGGAATAATTCCAGGGAAAGCAAAGCACACACAGGCACCGGGGAGTATGCAACCTGACCATCAAAGTGCAGTCAAAATGAAGTCAGTGCCAACAGTACTGACAGCAACTCCATCAAGTCGTGATTCAAACCCCAAAATAAAATCAGAGATGTCAACAAGTATGTAAACTACAAGTCAACAAATGAATTTCAAAGTGATGAAGGACATCTGCAACATTGAATATATAATATCAAGTCAATGCAGCAGATGGAACACAAGTATAGATCCAACTATGCATGCATACACACATACAGGGGTATATATGCCTACATTTTTAATCCACACGTGTATATATATGCTGCACTTATACGTACAAGCATCTACAAAATCAGATACAACAAATCAAACTGCAATTATCATAAAGGCACAAAGGCACAAAGGCTATACTCAAACCAAGATCAAGTTATAAGAACGAAACCCAAAAATGCATATACTTATGTTAACATAAGTATATACACACTGCAATTATAAGTACAGATGGCTCCACTAACTAGAATATATCATGAAACCGAAGTGCACTTAAATGCATGAGGATAATTATACAAGAGCCAGTGCAGCCCAACATGAAGTTTGAACACTTACAACCGAGAGCGGTGGAAAATACTACCAGTAATCAAATACAAATTCCAATTATCAAATGAAAACTCAAGGTATATAAAAAAAACAGTGATGAACCATTTACAGATTAATGCAAACTATCTCAAACTTGTAAGTGAACATCAAACACAAAGGCCACAGGTGACCAAGCATCACGTATAAAAAAAACTGAAAGCACAAGATTGGTGACAAGCTTAACACATAAACTACTTATATACAGTAGTTACTAAACTAATGCAACAAATTAGATTGTTGATAGAAGATGCCAAGTGATAAAATCACATTTTTTGAAGTAATTGAAGTCATGAAAGGAATCACAGCAGCAAGTTCAACATTGAAAACCCAAAAATCATCTCATAAACCACGTCACAAAAATCAATTTTCAAGCTTGAATAGTTAGTTCGAACAAATACATCGGCATTTTAAGAATCTGTGTTGAGGCCGAAGCCATCAAATAATGGAAATCAAATCGAATCGAAGTTGAACAGGTCATATGTCGACCCTGTGGTGATCAACAAAGCCAAAATCGCAGAGGCTCAGTGAAACAAAATTCAATTGCCAATTTTTTTTTTAAAATTGATAAAGACAGTAAAATCATCAATATCCAAGAATAAGTAATCAACATCAAGTTATGACAGCAACTACTGGATCAAGGTGGAATAAAGACTACAAGGACAATACATATATATACATACATAAATGTATGTATACACATGGTTTCAGTGCCTATTCAAGTGCACATAAAGGTTCAAGCACCCAAAAGCATTTAGCAGCAGTTTCAAAATAATCCAGACAATAGTGGTTTCAATTAATTTCAACAAAAATGACAAGGCCGACGTTAACAACTCAGGCATAAAGTCGAAGGCAACAAGAATCTGACCAAGTCAAATAAAATCATCAACATTGTAACAAAGTCGAATGACCAGATAAATTTAATCAGTTACTCAAGCAACAAAATTCCAATTTTGATCAAGTTAGGAAACACTAGAAGCTCGAATTAGATGTGAGTAAAGAATATTACTCACCTTTGTTTGAACGAGGAGCACGCGAGCGAAGCAAAACGATCGAGAAATCAGAGGCGGCGACTTCACTGAAAGGCCCTAATTTTGGTTCGAAAAGGAAGACGAGGCCGTGGTCCTCAAGAAGACGAGCGCGATCGAATTCCCTAAGCCCTAATTTGTGAATGAAGAGGATAACGAGCGAAAAGGAACGGCCGCCATTAATTTTTCTTTTCTTTCGTTTGATTTTTTTTCTTCTGATTTTCGAAAGAGACTTCGGCCATGCTTTTGAAAGGAAGGGGCGTGATGGAAGGCAAAATTTTAGGCGTGGTTGAAGGCGTGTTTGACAACATGCTGAAAAAGAAGAAAGCATATTATTTTATTTATTATTTTTTTTTTTCAAATTCAATTTGTTTTGTATAAATTTTCTTTAGTAAATATAGAAACGTTTTGAAGTTCAACTATCAAACATAAATTTATATTAACGTGTTTCACAATTAGATTTTATACTTGTATTTTGTACTAATAAAATTTTAAAATTAAATCGCCAATTTATAGTTATATTGGGTATTCAATTTAAACCATCATTCAAATATTTAAAATTAATTAAATATTTTCATTTTTAAATTGTTCAAAATTCAGGGTTGTTACATATAAGTTTTAATTTTATATGTGTATCAAATACACTTATATGTGTACAGCGCGTGTGTTATAAATATGAAGTGTATATGGCTAATGCGACCATATGTAAGTGCTGGGATTTACATCGCAACGGACCCATTTGTCCTTTTATTAATGCCTTTGTTGTCCATAGTTTATTTTGAAATTATATAAAATAAGAATGCAAATGTTTATGTAGTTTACTGACATTTGCGTGTGTGTCTATATGTATGTATGTATGTTTTAAAGTTATTTTAACAAATCAAAAGTTTTATTTATATTCAAAATCACACTCAATTTGTTTACGCAAGCAATTAATAAGGAGAGGATAAGGTGGAAGGGTTATCTCCTTTAATTTACTCATCATTTAATACAAATTTAGAAAAATTTGATCATTCAAACACATCCCAATTTTAACTAATATATTTTAAAATCTAAAACAAACTATTTTGAATCTAATTTTAACTTGGGAAGGATTAAAATTAAATTTGTGATTTTACACAAAAGTCACTTTCATAAATTTTGAATTGAAACAACATATGTATATACATGTGTAACGAACTGGAATTTCACTACTTTGTTTAGTGAATATTTAATTAATTTTAAATATTCAATATATAAGTTTTATAATGAAAGTAAACTCATTTAATTAATTAGTAATGATGGTAAAATTGTTTTCAATATTTGTTTACCAAATTAAATAGTTCATAGAAAAATAGAAAATGTGATAGAAGAACGTTTTCCAAAATTTCGACCTTTTGACACCAAAAAGCTGTCAGGAACATCGTTCTCTTTGTACACTATACACACACACACACACACACACATATATAAGAGTTAATTAACTAGATAACAATACACTCAGAAAAAAATATCTTATATTAATTTGGATTAGTAAGTGATGTGACAAGACATAGTTTTAAAAATAATAAATATTATATATATATTAAGTATTGTCACATCTTAGATTTGTAATCATTAACCATAATTATCCCTTGTAACATCTTAGTTAATTAGTAATTATACACACACACATATATATAAAAGAAAGTGATGTGACTAGATATAATAATTATTCGTATATAAAAAAGTGATATGACTATACATAACAATTATATATATGTATAAAAGAAAGTGATGTGATTAGACACAATAATTATATATATATAAAAGAAAGTGACGTGACTAGACATAATAATTATATATATAAAAGGAAGTGATGTGACTAGATATAATAATTATATATACATAAGAAAGTAATGGACTAGACATAATAATTATATATATAATTAAGTGATGTGACTGGACATAATAATTATATATATAAATGAAAGTGATGTGACTAAACATAATAATAATATATATATAAGAAAGTGATATGACTAGACATAATAATTATATATAAATATATACAAGAGTGTGATGTGACTAAACTTAATTATATATATATATTATAAAAGATTTGTGATGTGACTTGATATAATTATGGCAAGTTATATTATTTAATTCTTTTTGCGCCTACATATACACCCTACCTGTAACGACCCGCCGCTCTAACCGCCTCTAGTCGGTAATCAAACCAACTAGAAACGTTCAAAATGACGGATTGTTATTTAGTTTATGTAATTTAAACAGAATCAGTCACAGAATCACAGAACAATCATATATTTCTCATAAATAATTTTTCTTTTATACATCAGAGTTTTATACAATGAATCAGATTTTAATACAGCGGAACAATTATCTATATATATATATATATCTTTTTAAAGTACAAAAGAAATCCTGAAAAATGAAGTAAAGCTTTAATCCCCCTCTCTCTAACTTCGCTGCGTGAAAATCTTCAAGCTGTAAAAATACTCGGTCTGACCCGAGTATTACATTCAAAAGAAAATAATACACGGGTCAGTCTAATTCAAACTCAGTTATTAGTGCATAGAGGCAATAATAATCTATTAACAATTAGACGACAGTCAAAGATAAATTCACCTATCCGACCCTTTACGAGAAATCGGATAACGGTAAATGATAACACTAAATAGTGTTAAAACAACAAATCAGCAGATTCAAAATATCAACAAAGATGAGTGAAAAGAATATCCATGAAGATAATTTAGAAAACATCAGAATTGTCTAAACGACAATTAACACAAAATGATTAAATTAAATCAAATCAATTCAAATAATTGAAATGTCACTTAACAACATCAAAACCGATTGGCTGCAGTACACGCACGCGTGCACTGCCTCGCCACAACAGTGAATACTAACAGCCATCAAACTGCAGAGGTCAAGTCACAACTATCATGACTCAACACAAATGCAAAGCTTCTACAAATCAAAACAGCATTAAAGCACATGAGAATTGACTCTGTGCAGTACAAATAAAACTACAGTCACCGCAAGTATGGAAGGGAAACTGCAAAGCAAAAATGCTATCAAGACTTCAAGTTCAGACCAACACAAATATTCAAGGGGGAAACTGCAACAAGACTGCAGCCCCCTATGAATTCAATAGCACCCAAGTGCGCCAACAAACAAGATCAGAGAAGTGAGCAATGCACATGTACCAGTGAAGCATATCAGTACAAAACCAAATGAATAAACAATTTCAAAAGCTCAGTAAAACCCAAGCAGGCATAGCACAGACAGACCAAAGTGTGTGACAAAATTCAAGGCACTGTACACACATGCATTTATTTAGTGAACATAAGGTTGTAAGATTATAAACTTGTTGAATATTGTACTAAATTGATAATAACACTATAAAATACAAAATATACATATATGTGTTCTATTTTCATAGTTACTAAACAACAGGGCGAAAGCATTTACTACCTAGGCATATTGTTGAAATAGTTTAAAACAAAGCTCACATTCTGAATTCAAAACAATTAGAGAAGGATGCACACCCAGGCAAAATGTGACAGGTTCTTTAATATAAGCATGTAAATTTTGAAGCAAATATATGCCATAATCTAACTTGTGATATGCATAGAAAACCATTTTATCACACAACAAGGTTTTAGAATATGAAAATATATTGGCTATTGACTAGATTAGAACTTCAAATCTCAAATGTGTCAGACCCTTATAAGAACTTAGGCATATAACATATAAAACAAACAACACTTACTTTATGTATTTAAGAATTTATATGCTGCTAATTAAAACTTGTAATAAGTGAAGGCAATATGTATGTGTTATTATACCATTTAAGAGATGTCAAGTTGTTAGTTTAAACAAAAGCCTAACTTTCAAAAGATGTAAGTATTTTAGACAAAATGGAAGGGAACTTAGATAAAGAAGCAAAGAACAGCTAAACACAAACAATATACATCAGGGAACGTAGAAAATTAAGTAATTTCAAGAGTACATGACTACTTTTCAAAGTATTGGACAAAATGCATGGTTCATGACCACATTCACAAGTGACATGGCAACCCAAGTACATAATAAGTCACCACTTTTAAAACTGCAGTTGCAAACAGTGACAAAATATGTGTATTCAAATAGTAAAACATAGGCACGTTTGGTCTGGCATAAAATAAACATACCCAAAATGCAGTGTGCCTGTATAGGGTGCTAAATGATCATATCCTAGCCAAACATAAACTCATTCAACATCATACCAATGTTAATACAAAGTGTGTCTTTTGTTGTGAACATATTGAAAACATAACATTTTTTTTTCCTCAGAGTAACTCAAAGTTGTTTTCCTTAATTAAACTTTTAAATTTATAATTAAACAAACCATTATTGTTTAAAGCTAAAATCCTAACAGCAAATAGATTAAGAGAAAATGATTTCTTTATTTAAATCTTGAGCCTGGAACTAAGAACAGCAAGAAAAATACAACAACAAGCATGCATACAGCAATACATTCATATGTTTACACGGCAGATCTCATTTATATATATATATATATATATATATATATATATATATACACACACACACAATACATACTTATCAACAAGCAAATAGATCCATACTGAGGCTTTTTAAATTAAATGTTACTCACAGGTAAAAGAATCAAAGAAGTCTAGTTTAAAAAGAAGATTTGCTCACAGTAAAATGAAGGCAGAGCCTGAAAATTTGCAAACCAGAGGATGTATGAAATTTCACTGCCCCTTTTTTTATTTATAAAAATCATAGTTTAGCATTAATTCAAAGCCGAGGTGGTCACGAAACCAAACCTAGTCAAAAATCATAAAAAAAACAGTAATCAACAAGTATCAAAATCACGATGAAACTGCAGTTGCAACCATGAACAACTGCCACAGGTCAAAAAAATCAATGTCTAGTGACCGGAGCATAATGCAAATCAACACAAATGACCAAGGAGATCGAACAGATCAAAAATCATCAAAACCCAGAATATCACGAAATCAAACAGCGCAAATGGCAAATTTTAACAAGCTAAAAATCATCAGAGTGGAATTAGATGTGAGGGATAAGAAATCACTCACCGAAGTTTCGGAGTGGCGACGAACTCAGAGAAGCAAAGATGAACACGAGGAACCCCTAGTTTGTGAAGACGAGCGAAATCGAAATCGTGGCACTCCGATTTTGAAAAGCCCAATTTTTTTGCAAAGAGGAACGAACAAGGATTTGTGGCCGCCATTATTGTTTCTTTCGTTTCTTTATTTTTTTTTTCGTGTGAAATCTGAAATGATGGAGGGAGGGCGAAAATAAAAAGAAGAGACAGCGTACGCGATGGCAAGCGTACAAAGTAGGGTGGCTGAAGGTACGCGATTTTGCAGAGAGAGGATACATAGCAGTGTACTAGAGATTTTGTATTAATTGCTACTTTGTCTTGTTTCATGTTTACAAAGTAATCCATATTTCAAAGATATTTACATCTTTCATAAATCCCAATTCAAATTTAAATCCAAATTATTTTTCTTCTAAGTCATTAGTTCGAATTTCGATTACAAATTTAATATTCAATTTCAACTCCAAAGTTAAATTCAAATTTTTATTCAACTTTTAATAGATTAAATTCTAAAATTTAATCGCCAAATCATAGAAATGTTTTATATAGCATTGGGAATTCAATTTAAACCATCATTCAAATATTTAAAATTAATTAAATATTTTCAATTTAAATTGTTCAAAATTCAGGATCGTTACACTACCTCTCCACTTTCTCTCATTATTTTAATTTCTTCTTCTTCATTTATCTCTTTTCTTCTCGAAGCTTCAATTAATGGCTTCTTTCATAGAATATTTGAGGGAAACTAGAGGGAAAAATGCATAAAAACAAAAAACTAACCATCCATTCTCTTACTCATCTAAAGTCTCTGGCACCCCTACCATCACCACAAAGTTCGACCACCAACATTTCTATCCTATGGCCGAAAGTTCTAGAAGATAGGAGTAGAATTTGGCTTCGGTGGAGGAAAATGAGAGGTTGGCTACGCTGGAGTGAAGGCATAAATCTTTGAGGAAGTTTAAAAGCAAGTTAGTGAGAAAAAGGTCAAGATTCGCCTTGGTTAAGGCCATGGCCGAACCATATAGTGAAGGAGAGGAGTTTGGTAACTTGTCAGGAAGCGGAAGCTCCATCGGATCATCCAGAAAAGCTAGGGGAAGGAGGAAGCTAAGAAGGTGAGTACTCAATTTACTTATGCTTAGAAATTAATTATATGAAAGTTTAAGTTATAAATTTAAATGCTTGTTTGATAACTTGGTTGATTTTATGGTTGATTTTATTTTTTTGTTGATATGGTCAATAACTTGGTTATGATAAATTATGAGAAATCATAATAAATATGGTTAAGAAATTAACCATGATTAACTTATGAAAAATAAATCCATAAGGAAGTGTATACGAAGTTATTTAGCCTTTTAATGTTTTGAAAATATAAAAAGGTTGAAAATGAATATTATAATAATATAATATTATGAAATAACTTAAAAATGAAAAAAGAGATTTAATATGGAAAATATTGGTTTAAATGTTTAAAAATGATTTATAAATGTTTTATAAACATATGAAAGTGTTTTGGTGAAGTTTGAAAAGTTATTGGAAATTTAGTCAAAAATAGGCGCGTCGCGTAACAGTAGTTCGCGATTTCGCGCCTTAAATCCAAACAAGTGTAGAGAGTGGAATATAGCTCGGAATTCTTTGAAATAAGAGTTTTTCAAACTATTATGTCTATAGTTCTCAAACAAAGAAATAAAATCAGGATTTCGATGATTTTGACATATGAGTAAGACAAGTTTTGAAAAGTCACGGTTTTGCAGTTTGGAATCCATAACATGATTTCTTTAAAAATTGATATATTAAAATCGTTTAAATATACGAAATAAATTCTAAAAATATTTTAAAATGATTTAAAGGTGTTTTGAGTTATAAAAATAAATTTCCAAGTGATAGAAAGTCGTTTTGATCAATATAGCTTAAAAAGCACTTTCCACAACACTTTTCTATAACTTTTGAAATACAATTTAAACGCAACCGTTCTTTTTCAAATCTTTTGCAATTGTTTTCAAATAATTAATAAAGTGTCTTAAAGGTAATTTGAGAAATTTATGGAATGGCTAAATGATTAATGATCCAAAGCCGATCAAATAACTTGACCGCCTTATAAGTGTCAGAGAGATAGTGTCTATGCTTGAGTTTGGAAAACCAGTTTCCTTCTCTCCCTGGCTATCTAGATTGTCCCGATGCATGAGATAGTAAATTTGATTTACTGGGATAATTTTTTTTCCAAAATATAAAGATATAATTTTCTAAATATAAATAACTTAGATTTTGTGGAAATAACCTTCTTATACTCGGTGTTAAAGCCCCAAGAGGGAACTCATACTATTTGTGGAATTTAAAAGGTGATTTCACCGTTATTCCGCCCATAGTACCGGTTGAATACATGAATTGATATTGAGTAGAATTAAATGATTTCTATAGACTCTACTCACTTAATATTTACTAGTTTTGGATTAACATCCTAGATAACATGGTCTTAAGTCAATAAAAGTTTTGAGTTTTGAATTAAGAAGTCTTTGTAAAGATTTAAGTAAATGATTTGGAATTATTTTAATTTCTATACTTGAATTAGTTGTTTTTGGTTTGCATTAAACTATGTCTTAAATAACATCGGTTTTGACCCATTTAAAAGTTATGTTTTGGAAATAGGAAATCTTTGATTGAGATTTAATAAATGATTTGGAAATATTTTCCTAAGTAAAAAGGTGAATTGATTTGTAATTATTCCAAGACTAAATGGTTTAAATTTACTAAATGATTTGATAAACGAGGCTTAATGATTCCATATACTGTTAAGAAGATAAAGGAATAATTAAATGAATATATCTCTAAGAGATATTTGTGAATGAATAAAAAAATGGATTAAATTAAATGATGATTGATAGTCGCATATGTACTTAACATTTTTTATTCTATGATTGGCTCGAAGGAACCGGGGTTGGATTTGGGTAAGACCTATCCGAAAACTACTTCAAACGAATGTATACGTTCGAAAGTGAAGCCATGTCGAAGATGGTAACTATTGAAGACCAGATATCTTCATAGCAGAAGGACTGCTTATTGACATTCTCTGGACCGCTCCCAATATAGAGACATTTATTATAGCAGTGGTCCGTCGTATTTTGAAATCTTTGGAATGCAAGGACTACTCTCTGCTAATGGTAGTATAAGGACTGCCTTTGGTTTCGTTCAGTCCCAGAACGAACTGGTATGGAGGAATGTCTGACGTTGCATTTCTATGATCACAACGTTGACTTTTACAAACATACATCTGCTTGGTGGTGGAGAAGGCAACTTCTCTTAGCTTAACTCCCTTCTTTGAGATGTACGAGCTCAGAAGTTGTATGTTTGTGGAAGCCAATAGTGATCGAAGAAATAGCAATGTGGCATTCTAAGTGGAATGTGCTTTGTGGAAGAATAAAGTATGACTTTGTTAAAATTGAGTGTAGCCTCACTAGCCTCACATCTCGGAGATGATACGGGTAATTATGTAGTCTATATGGTATATATTTCAGACTATTTGTTTATGCGTATGGAGGATTCCGGTGGAATCTGGATCCTCGAGGCATTTATCTGGCTATAGTAGCTAGCTTATGAAAAGTGATAAGGCTACTAGATATTGGTAGTGTAGCAAGTGCAATTCCAAGTGACTTGCTTGTGAAAAGCAATAAAGGCACCGTGGAAACTATATTTCCTATATGTGGATCGAAGGAAAAGGCCACTAATTTCTATCATGTTGGAACTCCATTCCAATACAAGCTTTACGGTTTTGATTGTATTCCTAAAATAGCTGTAATGCTTTGCAAACATTTCGGCTATCCCTTTGGTATTATATTCCGTCCGATGTATTCTGTTGACCTAGTCCGGATATATTACCATATACTTTGTCCGGATATTATTACTTTATTTTTTGATATATTACTTGAAAAGTGTTTTCAAACCAATGTCATTAAAGATAATATCAAATTATTTTCAGTATAAATTATTTTGGTTATCATAAGATAGAAACCCATCCATGTTTATGTGCAGGTGTGGTCTTATGAGATACTCTTCTTTTCCAAGGTTTTGATTTAAATCATCATTTAAAATTTTGAGTATCTCACGCTGGTTTATCAAACCTGATATAGGTACTTTTAATACTCGAGTCAGATCCGAGTAGTTTTAGGCTTAGTTGAAGACGCTTAGAGTTTCCAGAGGAGAGCTAGAGATCTTCATCTTCGTATGGGAGTATCCAATTATCCGCTGCATATACTGCCTTCGTTTTGTTTGGTTATCAGCAATTGTAAAGGCAATGATTTATAGCTGTCCAAGCTAGACTCTGATATTGTATTCAAAATTTTCCACTGCAAAGATTTTATATTGAAATAATATATGTTATTCTATTCGTGTGAGATTCTGTTCTATCTTTATTTTTTTCCCCTAACAATCGGGGTTTCCGGCACTTGGATTTGCATCACGTGAATACCGAGGATGTGTTAATATTGATTTTTGAGGTTCGAAAATCCTGGTCGTTACATCATGTATGTATACATATATGGATAACCGCAAACTAAATTTTAGATTAAAATTATATATATATATATATATGTGTGTGAACTTTATTATATGTTATATGTTTTAAAATTAAAGAAACAACTTGCAATCTAACTTTAACTTAAGAGGATTCAAATTGTTTATGACATTTTGTAAAAATGTCCTCTTATGTTTTTTCTTTTAATTAAAACAACTTTAAAAAATGTTAACAACAACAAAAGAATTATATTCTAAACAAAAAATATGTGCAATAAGGATTCAATCTTCAAAGTAATTTCATATAATTAACATATACGGTTAATTTAATTTTATGTACATAACGAGTTATAAAATATATTGATTAATTAAAATTAGTTTCTAATCCAAAATTGTTTGTTTATTTGTTATTTACAAGAATAATTTCTAAAAGAACGAAATTAGTTTGACAACTTAGGTATATATGAATCCTTTGAAAAAGGAATTGGGTCTAGAATATACAAACAAAATGAACATATGATCAAAAGAGATATAGCAAGTATAGGATCTAATCATATTAACATGGTGAACATACAATCAATTAAAGTGTAACATGTATCAGATCTAAACTATGTGTTAACATAATGAACAAATAATGAGATTGGATGTTGCATATATATGATCTAAACTCTATTAACATGGTGAATATATAATCAAATAAAATTAGAATCACCTAAAGACGAGTCTAAACATTTGCACCTTAAATGAACAATTAAAACCCTTGATTCGATTGAATCAACCATTGAATTTTGCAAGGATCTAGACGCAAACATCACCTTAAATGAATTGATTTTATTTTAATTTGTTTTTGATAATTTTTATTCCATGAGAGCATGATAATTTTGACCATGATAGACGAGGGAGAGGAGAGCCGGAAAAAATGAATTGTTTGTAGAATTATAGAGTGAATGAAGGAGAATTTTGTTTTAAGGAAAACGCCAAAACATTTCACTTCCCTCCTTTTAAACCTTCCTTATTTAATTTTTTGCTAATACTATCAAATCCTCTCCCCCAAAATCATACATGACCATCCATAAAAGAGGCAATGTGAGCCTAAAAAATTCCAAAACAGTTTGGTACTTAATCTATTTAAATCAAATTTAAATAATCTATTTATATCATATATCGATACGCGTGTATTTAATTTTTATATACGCACTTTATAAAATACTAACAATATTAAAATAATCATATAAAATTTAATAATTTTTATTTCATAAATATTAACAATGAAAAATAAAATAGAATGATTCTTGGAAGTACAAGGCAACATATCATGAATTGGTCATAACAAAAGGGGGAAACACATGTATTGGAAATCCTTTATTTCAACTCATTTCAAAACTAAAGAAAATAAAAGAGAAACTTAGAAGTTGGAATAAAGAACAAAAAACTAAAAAAATTGATATTAACACACTTAGGATAGAATTAGATGTTGCCTACTCTAATCAATCATCAAAATGATGTCCAAATGTTAAATCTATATCGAAAAAGTGTTGATTAACTGATAGAGATTTAACATAAGCAGGCCATAGAAAACATTCAAAGATCAAAAATAAAGTGGCCAACACTAGGTGATAGAACATCCTAATTCTTTCACTCCAAATTTTATGACTAAAATTGAGAACATTAAGTAAAATGACGTTGGACGATCAATGCAACTGGGTCAATGCAAACAAAGACTGGATGAGGAAGCACTATGGTACTTTATAAATTTATCTAACTCTTACTCTTTAAATCATAATTTCTCACAAATCACTTACAAAAAATACTTACAGATAATACCAGAAAAACAATGGACATGCCTTTCGAAATGGACGAAGTTAAGAGGTTGTATTTCAAATTGATGACAACTGCTCCCCTGTACCATATAGTCACAACTCAAAATTTTACAAACATTAGGGGTTAATGAAAAATGATTTTTTTCCAAGCAACATTGGGCATATAATAGTCAGATAATACTATTAGAAAGATTAATTATATCTTTAGATGCTTAATCCCAAAAAATGTAGATGTAGTACTTTGTCAAATTGTAGGCGAATCTCTTTATGTAATGTAATTTACAAAATTTTGGCTAACTTGCTATGTAATAGGATGAAGCATTAAATTAACTATTTAATATCTACAAATCAAAATTCATTCATTTCTGATAGACTCATTGCAGAAAATTCTCTTATGGCATACAAAATGGTAAGAGGGTTTGATAAAAAGACGGCTAACAACTTATGCATGAATGTAGACTTGTATCAAGCTTGCGACAAAATTAATAGAGAATTCATACTTCATATGCTATATATGGGCTTCTCTGATAAATTTGCACATATTATATATAAACATATATCCACTACCACTTTTTCAATCCCTTTAGATGATAATTCTCTTGGTTTTTTAGCAGTAATAGAGTTATAAGACAAAAAGACTCACTGTCTCCTTTTCTATTTGCATTAGCAATGGAATACTTCATAATTTTATTAGACATGGAGTATTGTGAGGGCAACATTAACCCGGTTCTTCCTATTGAACTAACTTTCACTTACCATTTATATGCTGATGACATTTTAGTGCTCACAAAATCTAGCATTGGAAATGCAGAAAGCATTGCTAAAATTATGAAAAACATTAAAGAGTCAATGGGTTTAGAAATGAATGAATAGAAAACCACAACGTATTTTATAAAAGTGGAAAAATCCAAATATTAAATCGTTAATACACTGAATTTCCAAATATGGAATCTTCCAATTACATATTTGGGAATTCCCCTGATTTAAAACAACTAAAATCAAGAGATTTTATAGTGTATACAAAATACATAAGAAATTCAACAATTGGAAAAACAAGATGTTGAATTTTGGATGGCAACATTGAATTAACTAAAACTACACCCAACGATGATATTTTGGATTCAATTATGTTAGTTACTAGCATCAATTGCAAACAAAATAAATATAATATGTTCTAATTTGTATGAAAAAAAACTTCACAACATATGATGGGACGACCAATGCCGGTCGAAATTCGAGGGAGGTATGGGAATAAGTAAGTTAGAAGATGACATTAATATAGTTGCTCTGAAACTTACATATAGATTTATCCAAGGCGAATGCCTATGGGCTCAATGAATAAGAAATAGGTATTGCAAAAATAAAATTTCCAGACAATTATTGAAGACAATAATGCATTATACTCATGGAAACTGCTACTAATACAAGACCATAACGTATAGTATTATAGAGGGTAAAATTGCACAACAAGACCTTTAACAGCGTTTCAAAAACGCTATAAAAGCTATTAACAACGTTTTTACATACGTTGTATATCGACATGCAGTTATATGTCAGAGATATACAATGATAAGGAATAAACGCTGTTAAATGTCTTTTTACAGCGTTTCCCTGGTGTCATGAAATCATTTAACAGCATTTGGTATAAATTATTGGCATTTTTTAAAAATGCTGTTAAAATAATTCAACGGCATTTTTAAAACGCTGTTAAAACATTCAACGGCATACGCCATTAAATTGTATTTGGTTATGTTTTAGCTATAATTTAACAGCATTTTAAAACGTTGTTAAAACATTCAATGGCGTTTAGAAAACGCCGTGGAATGTTTTAACAGCGTTTTAAAAACGCCGTTAAATTGTATACAAAGCAAAGTCAATTAGGCTTTTTTTACTTTTCTGTAAATTCCATTTCAGTAAACACCAGTCACAATGTGTATATATACCACATTTCAAAATTAGCATATTATATCAATACCACATTTCAAAATCAACATATTGTATCGATACCACATTTTGGACACATATTTGATAACCAACATATGAAATTTCATAATCAAAATACACAATATTCTTATGTCAAACATAAATAGTTCGTCATCAATAGTTCATAAACAAAATATAGAACAAGTAGCAATAGCAAAACAAAAGCAAGTAGTACATACGTTAAAACCAAAAAGTAGTTCTAGCAGCAAAAATAACTTCGATCCATAACCCGTTGCATTCTTTTTTTGCATCACAGTCATCTATCTACCTGTAAAGAAAAAGTAATGGATTTATCTCAAATTTTTGTGTAATTGATGTGCATAAGTCTACATCACTACGTAACAATACAAACATGGAAGATGGATGCTTTAAATCTCTTTACAACTCGTAAAATGATCAGAACGAGCCATAAAATAACTGTTGTTATATTTAAAACTTTAGTATACATGACGTTAACTTTGTAGGCTTAGAAACTTATCGCACTAAACCATTAATATAATCAATGGACTGGGAGTATGAACAAAACAGTATAATGCAAAAGTATAATGACAATAGTAGAACGTACCTCATCAAATATTACAACATCTTTCCAACCATTCTCAACCACCATATTATCTTCAACCTTTTTCCCTTAAATAAGTATCACAAATCACGCAGAGTCTGTCAAAGAAAAATGATTTGTGAAATTAAACACCCCACCCACATACACAGATATGGAAAAAATACAATTGTAGGGGACATAGCATGGTTGCTTCTAGTGAAACATGAACAAAACTTAGCTTAACTATCGTGGTCAAAGTCGTGTACAGTCAGGGCTAGACTCAATCCACATGCACCTGTGAATGGTTTTGGCGAATCCACGTGTACCAACATCAAGCTAACGGTATATATGGAAACATATTTTCATGTCTAATTATTCTTACTGACCACGTATAAATGTGTGGAGCAAAATATGTTTTTGTCTCATCCAATGTTGATATTGCATGCTTGATGCCTAAGAATGCTTGTACATGGAGTTCCTTGATTTTGTTGCCAGACTAGATCTAGTTAAGGTTTCAATGCCTTTAATCTTTGAAAGAAAATTGTGTCAAATTTTTAACATAATATATAATATATAAGAATATTATTGTTTTTCTATAATAATAAAGCATCACATCATAATTTACAAGAATTGCACATCATGATAGCTACGGATAACGTGCTAAAGACATCATATTACAGGAAGAAGATTATTTTTTCTTTTGTTTTGATAGAAGAGCTGAGATGTACCCTTTTAACATGATGAATAGCTTAGGCACATTGGCTAAAAATCATGGTGAATAGATGAGGCACAATTGCCTGAGATGAACCCTTTGAACTGGCTAAGCACGATAGGGGATGAAACACACATAGTTGAACCAAGCACATGCAAATGCTGGGGAACTGACATGAATGGAACCAAACCGAAGCATTGAAACAAACTGATGCAAGTTGAAAGCAAACTGGACCACACACATAGGGAACTAAACGAACCGAGCAGTTGGAATTGTTGTAGTGGAAAGACAAGGTGTTGAACCAAGGCGAGGACTTGATGCAATATAGAAACAACTGAAGAAAACTGAGGTCTGAACTGAAAATAATAATGCATAGTTGATAGCTTAATGTCATGCACAAGTAGTTGAGGCCTGAACCAAGATATGGATGAAAAGTGCAGATCCAATGTATGTTACCGGAGGATAAGCTGTAGTGGCACGAAGAGCCAACATGAATGCTAATGCACTGGTGGAAACTATGGCACATACCGTGGAGTGATGTAATTGCACTTTCACTCGAATATATCAAATGCTTTCACTCAAATAGATCATCTATGTGTGTAAGTATGTACATGTACATACATATACATGCATGCATATACACACACGCACGATAACACACATATAATATTTTATACTAAGGTTGTAGCACCAGTTTTAGCACCCTCCTCATATTTTGGGTTTCCACTACGTCAAACTTTTTTTGATAAATAATTTTTTTCATATCATACTTAAATTATGTCCACAAAAATTTGGTTCATTTGAGTAACTTTAAAATAGTGAAGTTGATATTTTAAATTCGGTTTTTTAATCAACAAATTGATCTTTATTAAACATGATAAAGGAGAATACATCACATCGTTACCCCTATAGCCCAAACCTAGCCCAATTAATGGTTAAAATAGATGTTTCTTGATTAATATTTTAAAGGGCTAGAAGTTTCAAAGTAATCTCATTTCGGTAAACAATATTCATAATGTAGATTGAAGATCTATAAAATTTTGTAGAATTTTGAATAATGTACCTAAAGATATGCAAGTGGTGTTATAAAAGAGGGACGCCATGGAAGCTTCATCTTTTATATTTAAATTTTTTTAAAAATCTTCATTCCTGTTGTGCATGACACTAATAATGTATTGTTGAATTCATATAATATTCTTAAGATTACGCTATATGACATATACACCATAAGACATTGCAAAAGTCTTACCTCATATAAGTTGGCAACATAGAGATATGAAAGAGATGTCTATGAAGCTGTTTTCAGGACAATAGTTCTGCCACAACCAAAGCAGGGCTTACTTTCCAGGAAAACATGGGCAACGAAAAGTTCCTTGGAATGAATTGTCCAACAACTCCAATCGGCTCACACAGACATGATGGGGACAATCTGTAGGTTTAACAAGGCTATATATCTTGTTTGCCCAGCCTGTCACCATGAGACGTACGTAAGAATGTCCCGGTAACAAGTTTATATGTAATTTTCGCATGGTAATTAATAAATACAAATGTATTGGAGAATCAAGCTTGCCAAAATAATATTATATGAAGCGTGTAACCATGGGAATCACAATGTTAGCCGACTGTTCACAAGGTTTTTCATTGTCCCATGTCTCCGGTGTAGCTATTCTATCATTTTATTTCTCTATCAACTGCAAATTTGCATGGTATGTGTGACCATTCCTGCAAAATTATAACACATATGCACTCATTAGTCATCTCCACTCTTGGAAATATCTAAGTGATAAAATCATTTAAATTACAAGTCATAAGGTCGGTTGGATATATTCCAAGTGAACATCACCCAAGTAAAGCCATGATGACTTCAGTTCGCCATGGTGATTAAAGTCACTTAGGTAACTTTGTTTTTCAAGTAACATCACCCAAGTGAAGTCAATGCCAAGAAGCGAATGAAAGCTAGTTTCCCTATCGAATTCACAAGTCTGCCAAGAAGCTTATTCATGTTTCATAGTCGAAGTTGAAATAAAAATGCAAAATAACAAGAAAATAATATTTTCAATATATTAGTTTTTAAAAAATAAATGAAATAGTAGTGTTTATGTATGACTGACAAGGAGCTATCTAAACACTGAAATACCTACTAACATCGACAAAAAGCATATAATCTACCAAGAAAAAAAGTTAGTCTTAGAAACAAAATCATGACATATGCAACTATGTTTTACCAGCTTGCTAATCAACAAGCAGCAATAGATAATATGGTGAAGGTACAATCATGCAAATGCTTAATAAAATATTTTTTTGACTAACTGATGATTATATATATTGGGACGACACTATCAGATTTCTGTTTATTTATTTAATTGGTAAACACAATGTGGTAGCATATTATTTCATTATATCTAATTAGGTTGCGTCACATGAACTACTGTAAATATGAAAGACAATAGTAATGATTTATCAAGAAAATTAGTATATATAATTCCAAATTTTATTCTTGTTTTGTACACATCTTCGTTTTGTCACAAATTTTAATAGTCCTTTTACTTATTTTATAATAGATTAATCTTAGCACCTTGTGAAATCATCCTTAGTACTGTATACAAAATCATGTGTATAGCATCTTATGAAGAATGTGTTCTCGTCTTAGGTAATTAAAACAAATCATGAGAAGTTATAACCTAGTAGTATTGGTACTGTATATAAAATATGTATAACATGGTTATATTCATATAACTTACTTATAGAAGAATACTGGAACAAGAATGCGTACAAGCTAGACCAGTCTTTGGTTGCAAGTAGAGGTGGGCTCCTATAGCCAATGCTTGCATGATCGATGGCCACCCCGAACCTCGCCATAACTGCACTAATAAAGAGAGTAAGAGGCTACAAACATAAAAAATACATTAAAGAGAGAAATTAAGATGTTACAAATGAATTCAATGTAGGTTTGAAAGTTATACTGTACTTGCATTACTAGGACAACTGCAATATTATTATACTAAATAAATGAATTGTACTAATGTGATCTTATACCAACCGAGTACAAATTGGTCACATTTGGTCATACTGGGACCAAGTGGTTCATATATTTATCAAGTTATCAAAAGCATTTAAATTTGTAATAAAGTTTGGATAAATGGCTTACATAAATTAAAAAAAGAGATTGTCAATGGGACCCAATTATAGTTAAGGGATGATAATTTTTTTGATAAACTTAGTTACTAGGACTAAGTGCATGCATCAGAACAATTAGCCACGGCGTATCACTTCTATTTACCTTTTGAAACTCCAATTCCAACATCTTGTATTGAGGAGTATATTTTCCTGAATTTTAAACTAATATACGTTGCTTTCGACGAGTTATGACAAATTTAGACCACATAATAATCTAATTAAAAACATGGTTCATATTCTACTAGCATGGCTGAAAATGACTGTGTGTATAGTTGTAAATGGGGCGAATACATTTTTTTAAACTATAAAAAAATTACACTGCTGTTTCAAGTGTCTCCAGTGCATTTCCTTAAAAAAAAATTATACTGGTGTACATTTCTATCACACTAACAGAAAGTGTACATTTCTAATATGCTTTAGAACATAGCCAGATTTGTAGTAACTTTGAAAATTTAAATCAAATTGACAAAAAAAAGTTCATTTTTCCTAGATCAAAGAAAATATATTTGAAGAAAAAGATATGTTGACCAACTGCATAGATTCTTTTCTGTATCACTAGTACAAACTAAGGGCATGTAAAAGTTTACATATTATTAATAACAGTTAATTTATAATAGACCCTACATATTATTAATAATAGTTAATTTATAATGCACACTACATACTATTAATAACAGTTAATTTATAACGCACCCTAATTTGTAGCAGTGTAGCACTTTACAAAATCATATAACTCCTAAGAATTTACGTCATATGATTATCTACAAAACAAGATTCTCACAAATTTCTATAATTATTTACCATATGCCAAGTAAGATGCAAGAACGATGATGTGCGATGAAGCTCTCTTAATAGAACACCAAAATGGAGAAGTGCTTCTTGAAGCTTTATATGGGACATGATACCTGTGGCTATATGGTTTAAATGGCTCCGTCTCACCCTGTAATTTGAGGTAGTTTAAGAAATAAATGACTTATCAAATAACCACTTATTATTACAAAATCAATTGGCCAAGTGAAAAGTGATAAATCAATAAGTCAACATTAATGCATGATCAATTACAATAGTTGTTCATTGATGGACTGTTCAAAACGCGTGTTAAGATAAAAGATAGATTGGATTCAGCTCCGATACCAAATTAGGAGATTGAAGCAGATGCTAAGATAAAAGACAACACAAATGTAACCTTTTCTCTATATGCAAACACGTCTTTAGAGTACAGATTCAAGCAGATGGAAGTTTTTGCATTCATTTGTTGTTTATTTTTTACATCATCATCCATAGTCATAAAACATAGAAAAGGAAGATGACTGGTCTCATTTGCCTTACAATAGTTAATATAATCGAGTAGTATGAACATGTATACCAATAGCAACAACAAGGATGGAAAGTATACGGAAGAAAAGAAGGCTATGCACCAAAATGGAAATCCCACTCGTACCCATATTTCCAGACTCTATGACTCTTGTTCTTAATGGAAGCTGAAAAAAAAGACTTGGAGAGAGAAGGATGAACAATACTACAACAAGGATTACTGGACCCTAATTCGTAGACATATAAGTATTCTTAGCAAGCCAGTCTTGTACTTCCAGAGAGTAATATATGTAGAAGATTTTGTAGTAGGGATTCAAAGCTGAAGGCATAAGAAAAGGTTATTTATAGAACCATAATTTTTGTAGTAGGGATTCAAAAAGTTATTTCTGAACCACACTGAATTATAATTATTTAGAGTAGAACAATTTGCAGTAGGGATTCAAAGCTTAAGGCAAAACAAAACCATTATAGAGTAACCAACTAAGAAGACGAAAGCATTGAGCAGACCCCTATAAAGTCTCACAAACTTATTTAACAAAATGATAATATAAGGGAAAATAACAAGTAGAGAATGAGCATGATAATACCAAATTTTAAAAATAAACGAGATATACAAAATTGTGGTAACCAAAAGAATTATATTACCGAGTTACACAATAGAACATTGATGAAGAAATGAATAATTAGTATCAGATAACTAGTTTGGTTTTTGTCACATAGATCAAAAATTGAAATTATAAATTTAGCAAGATGATTAATAGAACTATCTAGAGATAAATAGAAAAAATTACAAATGATATTCATGGATTTTAGAAAAATGTGCGTAGAGTATAGTTGATGTAATTTGGGGATGCCAAGTAAAAAAAATGAATTTTAGCTTAGTTCAACTTAATTAATATATGTATGAAAACACCAAGATTAAAGTATGGTCTCCACATAGAAAGACTACTGAGCTTTTGATAAAGGTTGGATTAATCAAGGATCGGTTCTAAATCCATATCTAAATATATTGGTTTTTGATGAAATTACAAAAGATATCTAGAAGAATATGCCATGGTTCGTGATGTTTAGAGATAGTACTGTGTTAATTGACACCAAAAGAAAGTGCAGAACAAAAACCATAAAAACAAAGAAATCTAGTAAAATAAAAAAAATAGAAATTTAGGACTAAACTTGAGTATATATAATGTAAAGTTAGTAGAGAAGTTAACACAATAATACAATAAATCAAAAAAATCAACTACTTAGCTTAATTATTTATGATTATGTTTGTAATTTATTAAAAGTTTCATGTGATATGTATGTATGTCTAATTTATTTTCTTTTGATTTTGCCGACTTTCCTGATTCTGTGCTACATGCTGCACAACTTTTGTGTTGCACTGGGTCTTTTGCAACCCAGGTTTTTGAGCATTACTATAGTGTGATGTCCTATACAGAGATAATAATCACATTTTGGTGTTACATGACACACTTTTTGGTTGAATAATAGTTTTTTCTAAATTAAAATGATTGTAATTTGTTATTTTAATAAGTATAGGCTAAACGTAAAAAAGAAGATTATAATGTAGTTAATCACACTTGATCATACAACAGATATCAAATTTTCAACGTTCTGTAGAAAAGAATTTACAAAAAAAATAAAGAAATCGGTCCAAAGTCTTCAGCATCCATTGCATTTCCTATCCCGCATCAACAAAATGATAAGATAAATAATTTCAAAACAAGGTTTCATGCAAGTTCCATCATAATATAGCAGTAATTCATTGAAATAGCATAATCAAAAATGCTATTATAAACTGTAAATTTATGTAGGAGCGGTCGTTTCACTTTTTCGATTTCAAAATATGGTATCCAATCAGTCATTCCTTATGCTTTACTAGTCAATTATATGCACATGTTGGTATTTATCATATATGACAACTCTTTTATGTTTTTATCCACATAAGTTCGAGAGAAATTACTGGTGTACTAGAAATCAAAGACGAGACTACTAAATTGCTATAATTATAAGAAAAAATAAGTCCACTGACTTGGATTTTGTGTAAAGGGACAAGATTACTCAAATTTACACATAACTTGTAGAACATTAGAAGAAAACTAATACAGAATGTATCGTACATAAAATGTTGCATCTAAAGCTGATTCTTTGGATCAACTACTTGTTATTTAAATACGATCGTAATACAATACATTGATTCGTTTTTATTTCTTAAGGTTATATTAAATAGCAATGCTCATATATAAATAGTCCCCATTAATGTTTTTGTATCTAGTGCCCATCGCTATATAAATTAAAGATAAGTGATGCTCTTGAAAAAAGCAGTTACTTCCATATTGTGAAAATTATTTGATAAAACTATTTCTGAATTTCTCTAAAAGACTTATTGAACTCATGTTTAAACTAATAAAACAATTTCTATAGAATAACAGTATTAAATTTATTGGTCCCAAAAAGTTAGTCTAAATCATGTAACGCGAGTTTTAATAAATTCTTGAAAGCTTTTTAAAGGTCTCCCGAAAAGTAATTGTTGCTCATAATAAGCTTATTGAAGTAATTGAAATTACCAAAGCTTTTTGGAACTTCCCTTGAAATTTTATTCCCTCTAAGGTTAAGTCGGTCAAGATTCACAAGATCTCCTAACTATAACATGTTTCTCTAGTGGTACTAAAGTTACGGACATCCAAAAATCCCAGAAGTCATATTTGCAAACTAAGATTGAATTTGTTACTTTAAAAATTAAGAAAACCCGAATTTTAATGTTATGGGAACCGTACCAAAATAACAATGAATGGTTGTATCCGCAATCCTGATATGGAATCAAGTATCTGCAGATATAAAGAATTATGTTTGCATGGAGCTGTTGAAATTTATGCATGAATTATTTTCAAGAACTAATATTATTCGTATAATTAACAATATCATTGCCTAGTCAAATAAAACTTGTGCAAGGTAATTATCTGTATATGTATGTGCATTTGCTAGAAAACAGACTTATAACAAGTAAAATTTATTTTTTGGTTTCATTTTAAAATAAAGATACAAACAAAACCAAATATAAAAAATATAACATTTAATCTAACCAGAGCACAAAGTTATAGATCTCATAAATAAAACAATACATAAAATGAGCACAAAAGAAGCATATAATCACTAAAATTCTATTTTAGGACAAAATTTAATTAACATACATTAGTTTGTTACTTCTAGAAATTATAATATACCAACTACTACTGCATATGACTGTATATTCTATTTTAGGACCAATTTTTTTTTACTTATACAACTGTATATGTCTTACATACATTAATTTCTTACTTAACATACATTAAAGGCAAATTCTACTTTAGAACAAATTCTATTTAAGTGTAACATCCCGCTATTTTGGACTATTCAAATCGACAACAAAACCACACATGCCTGACTTGAATAGCTCAAAATACCGAATTGTTAATTTTGAATTTGGCAAAGCTTAGAATATGCAGTAAATAAATCACAGATCGCAGACGCAAAGTATATAAATGCAGTGGAAGAAAAGAGATAGTAGTTCATGAAGCTACTATATAAATGTACATCAGAGTTAAACAAGATACAACAAAAGTAACAATATGATAATCAAGTACAAAGCTGAATACATCCCAAGAATCAACTGAATACTGGAATCAAATGATAACTGAAAGCGAAAAAGATAGCTGGATTTCAAGAAAAGCTCCAAATCCAAAGCTGAGTCTCAAATGTTGTATCACTCAGTCTGACCCGAGCGTAAAGAAAAATACAAAACACTCGAGTCAGGATTAAATTTCTTATATCAATAAATCAAACTCAAGTGAAATAACAACCGAAATACAAGTAACTCAAAGGATGTTTGGGATAACCATCCTTTAAGGATCCGTTAAACTATCTACAATGTAGTAATATACGCTGTTACAATAATGTCTAAAGTAAATTATAATATATTTAAAAATAGCGTTAAGGCATTACCCATATCCTCCTTAACACATTTTATAGTGCCAGTAGTCTATACAGTACCGTAATACCTCCTGATCGGGAGGCTACCAGAGGATACTCCATATATACGACACAAATCAAACTCGTACAAGGCGCGCTAGGGTAGGTGACACGGCACAACTTGGCAATGCCAGGGTAGATATACCAATTACACTTCTGGGTCGGTGGTAACGCATAGCAGCTACTACCACCCACCTCGAGCTACACCCCCAAATCAAAGAATCAAAAGTGGCCACCAAATCAATCACAAAGTAATAGAATGGTATCGAAGGAGTGTGTCCGACCAGAGGAGCGACCTCGTTAGCCCGTCAATTGCTCCTGTTTTAGCCACCTTATGCCAACTCACGGGAGTCGGGTCCACGTTCATACCTCAAAGGATGTCGCCATTATCCTACTTCATTTTGAAATCTTCAACGCGTACACAGTTGTTAAAGTGGTTTTCGAAGTTGGCAGAGAGTATGAAAAATTCGGATCCCGGTCTCTTTAACAACTAAACGTTATTATTACACCGCAGTCATTTCAAATTAGTTTATACTTCAAAGCCAAAATATCATTTCCATTTCAAAACCGAATAAGATATAATTTCCATATCAAATATACTCACTTCAAAATCATTTCATTTTTCAATGTTATAACACTTTCGAAACCAACCACTTGAAATTATAACCTTTCATGATACTTTGAAATTCATAGCTTCGTAACTATAACTTTCACCACTTAAACAGTTTAGATATTCAAATAGTATATATATAATAAAATAGTTTTAAATTTAAATTTTACTTTATAAAATAAAATAATTTCCTCAACTTCACAAATTAATTCAAATCAACTTGAATCCAAAGGTTTAGTTTAAATTAACTCTCAATTTACAAAATTCAACTCTATTCATTTTTCAATAATCTATTCCAATTTATATCAATTTCAAATACAGATTTGACCACAAAATAAACCATTTAAATATATTTCAAAGCTTTGAATATTCAACATTTAAAAAATAAATTAGATAACTTTATATATATATATATATATATATATCAAATTCAATTTACTATTATTTAGTTTTGAAAAATTTACTTAATAAATTCAATATCATTTAAATAAACTCCATATTTCAAATAACTGAATATTTCCCTTAATTTATTCAAACTTGGTATATTCATTTAAATCACTTTCCAAAATCAAGTTATAAAGCCATATCCCTTTAAAATTTCAAATTCCATACGTTTTAAATCTATTTAATTAAATAAATTCTTAATAAAATACCCTTTCAAATCAAATTTCAAATCCATCTTCCCAACCTTAGTTTATTGAAAATCATTATAAACTCCATATTAAAATATAATTTAAATAAAAAAAAGGACCTTTTACAAAAAATGATTTTCCTCCCCTTATTCGCTGCAGTTACAGATAATAACGTCCCCTTGTTCGTGATTTAGCTTCGTTCGTGTTTATCATGTTTTAGCTCCGTTAGCTTCCCTCCTCCCCTCCCTACCGTTCCCTCCATGCCTGCTTCGATTCTCCCTCCCCTCATCCCCAATCCGCCTTTCTCGTCGCCTTCATCCACCAGATCTGGACGTTCTTTTCGAGTCTTGCCTCCTGCCATGTCTCTCCCTGTGCCTCCCGCCCATTCTGTCGTTGACTTTCCTCCCCTGCCTTCTCTTCCAACTTCCCATGCTGTAGTTGATAGCCCGCGGACTGTGGGTTCTGCTCCTTTGCCTGGTAATGATTATCTAACTGAAATTGGTGGTTTGTCGTAGCTTTTGTCTGTGTTTGATGGTGCTCGTGTTGTTGGGGCGGAATATGGATTGTCTGGCCATGAATTTCATGTTGCTGCATCTGATTGTTCGAGCATTGCTCGATGCTCCCCAGGTGTTCGATTAATTGCAGCAGGGCATATTTCTCCCATTCCAATTGTTAAGAGTGCTGTTGTTTTCTTCGCTAGCTGCGGCTGCTGATTTTCCTAATGTTGTGGAGCCTCCTGGTCCTGCAGCTCCTTTGGAAACTTGGTCATCTCTATTTTCTTCATTGCCCCGTAATGCGGGAGATTACAATCTGATTGATTTTGAAATTGTTGAGGAAAATGGAGTGATGATCCCTCCTCCTAATGTTATGCATGCCGGTTTGGATTATTGGTCAGAGTACTTGGTTGGATTCTTTCTAGACCTTTCTCATCGCCTACACGATGCGGCTTTGGTTTGTCGAAGGGCTTGGCGGCTCCGTGGTGATCTTCGTGTTAGGCTGGTTGACTCCATGTATTTCCTTTTGTTCTCCGCCTCCGACGATTGCTGTCGTGTTCTTGAGGCCGAACCTTCTTTTTTTGGTGGGCAACCCTTTATTATTACTCCTTGGTCTCCGACAGTTGCCTGTGCTCATGAGCAAGTCCTCTCTATCCCCGTATGGGTTTACTTTTCCCATATTCCCTCTGCTCTTCAGCCTCTTCTTGGTTCGAATTGGCTAGCCTGTAATGTAGGTAAATTGAAATGTTTTGATTCTATTACGGTTTCGCATGAAAAATTGAAGTTCGCCAAGGCTCTGATTGAGATCTCCCCTTCTAAGCCCCTCCCTTCGTCAATTCCTATTCAGCTAGCCGTTGGGCACGTTGTGGAAGCCCGTGTTCGCTATGGTTGGGTTCCTGATATTTGTTCCACCTGTCACTCCTTTGGCCACCTGGCTTTCTCCTGCTCGCATTCTGTTGATACCGTGGCTGCTCCTAGGATCCCTCTTCCTCGGCCTCCGCTTAGAAAATGGGTCCCTAAGGTTTCAATTTTGGTTGTTCCTCCTCCTGTGGCTCCTTTATCTGTCCCTGATCCGCCTCCTTATTCTGATGCTCGGCTTGCTTCCCCTTCTTCTTCTGTGGCCCCAAATAATGTTTTAGGGGTTCCTATTGTTGATCCGGTCCCTGTTCCGCTTCGTTCGCCAGTTGTTTGGGATGAGTCTGAGAGATGTTGGATTGATCACATTTCGGATATGCGATTGAACCCCTTGGTTGACTCCTATTTTAGATTTATTTCGGATGATCTTTTGGACCTTCGTTGCCTGTATTACAGGCCTTCTGGCGACTCCTTAGTTCTCGATTTGGATCGACCTTATGCAGATTTGAATTCTGTCTTGCTCGCTGATTCTACTTTGGATCGTTCTTTCATTTACTCATCTGATGCTGTTGGTTATGATCCCTGTCTTACTATGCTTTTTCGTCCTTTTGCTGGAATTTTTGGGAATGTCCCTTCAGTTTCTACCCAAGTGATAGTGGATGTTGGTACTTCTGCCTCTCCGGTGGAGACGTAGTCTAGGTGTTTTTTGTAGCTTTGACATGTTTGTCACACTCAAGTGCTCTATTTTCCTTTCATAGCAGTTTAGGTGTATTTACCTAACTCCTGTATTTAAAGTTTTATTACGTTCGTAATGAAAGTGGACGGCCCACTATAAAACGGTTGGCCTTGCCAAAAAAAATATAATTTAAATAAATATTTAAACCATATTATATTTTAATCAATCAAACTTTATTATTAAACTTATTTTATATTAAACAAATTTTACATATAGCTTAAATTTTAGAATTTAACTATATAAAAATAAAATTTATATAATATCAAATACTAATAAATATATATAAAACCATATATTTTTCTCCAAAACCATAGAAATCATTTTCAACATACTTATATATGACTAGCGGTGTCTGTATATAATTTTCTATCCTAGCTCAAATGATACGGATATTTATCATTTCGATCCGTAATTTAAATTATGTACGGGTATATATCATTTCAACCCGCAATCCCAAATTTAATTCAATTGAAAATCGCTTGGGTCTATCATTTCAATGCATAACGATTTTCTCTTATTCTACAGTATGTTTGGGTATGTATCATTTCAACCCATAGTGAATTCTATACTAACAAGGAACTTGCAGAATGATAACAAATATGATAATAGTATAACATGCATATATCATCAATATAAATAACAGAAAACGGTGTCAGATGTCACAGGTGAACAGATACAGATAACAACATATAAATATATAACAATGTAAATAACTAACAGCAACATATTTCAATTGTCGTTCCAATTGAAGTCAAATTTAATAAATATAAGAACGTTAATCATGAGTGATTGCTCACCTTTCGAGGTTAGCGATGAAGGAGAATGAGATGGATTACAGATCCAACCACGAATTCCAAAGCAAGGTAAGATTGGCACGAATTCGACAGATAAGCTGATAACAGAAATTGATGAGAACATATTAAAATCAGTTAGATATATGCACAATATATATATATATATACATATATATATATATATATATTATAAATATTTCCATGAAATCAATACTTAATTTAAAACAAATATTAAAATAATATACATATAATTAAAATCATTATTTTAATTAAACACATATATTAAAATCAACCTATATACATCATATTTTGAAATAACTACTTATATAGAAATCAACAATATAACCATCACTAATATATAAGATATATATACATACCATGAAACATACTTTTCTAAAATTTGTAAACAGAAGTCTGTATATAATCCCATGGGTTCAAACAAAAATAACAAAACATTGTATACCCTTTTTATATAACCAATATATATTTTACTTATCAACAATTGTATATAACTGCAATACACAACTAACCACTATATAACTTATTTATATATATAACTGACATAAGTGTCATACTCAAAACAGTGTATACATAGACCACATGTTAAGTGCTATTTATATAACTTGTATGCTTATCATATTTTAAAACAACATATATGTTTGTATCGAAACAAGCACAGAGTATACACTGCATATATTCACCACTAACGCACTATCTATACTAATAAGTTTACATATTAACTAGTCTATTAAATGTAGTATACACGTCTCCTTCCCTGATGTAAACTAAATATACCACCAATATATTATATAACCTAAAGATCATATACAACAACCTTTATATTATAACCACGTCATATTTCATATAGTATATATATTACTTACGACAAATACTTTATACCATATATATAATACTATTGTAAAATAAGATATATAATATATATGTATATAAATTTAAAACCACATTCCCGTATGCATATATATAACGTATATACACCTCTTATATTTATATAAATTTAAATAAATAGCCAACATATTTATAAACTAAGATTCGAAATATCTATAAATATATATATATATATATACATACTATATATACCTAACTAAAGCAGCAGATCATAGATATAAAATAACTAACCTATATACAACAATAGGCGGAGGAGAGGCATTGTTGAAGTGCTCAACTGAGCTAAGAGCGAGCTGTGCTGGAGTTTGATGAGGCCGAGCCAGGTGCGTAAACTCATGGGAAAGTAGGAGTGTCGGCTGCACGGTGCTCCGGTGGTGGAGGAGATGAGTTTCAAGGCAAACACGGCTACATGCGAGGTGGGTGAGGCCAGAAGGACGTCCAGGTGGAGGACTTTCAGGTGTGGTGGCTGCGTCAGGTAGCAAGGTGGCGGGAGGCACAAGGCGGAGGGTCGAAGGCTGAAGGACGCAATTTCGAGCCGAGCAAATTTTTAATGCAAAAGGTATATAAGCTTTGTAAATTTATATACTTTTCTCCGAAAAGAAGAAAAACAACAGGAAAAAGAAAAGGTGGAAAGTGGGAACAGAGAAAATGGTAGTGGAGAAGACAACGAATAAAAGGGCAGAACAATATATGTTGGAACCACTGTGAAAAAGCAAAAGTCACCATAAATTTGAAAATAAATAAGGGACTATTGATTTTGTATGGTAGGAATTTGGGCAGTCACGGAAAACAAATGGGTCCGAACGGTTACCGATACAGATATCTATTTCGCGGTTTCACGCCGTGAACCGAGCACCGATACACAGAAAAGATTATATCGCGGTGATCAGCACAATGAGATGATCAAAATGGTCTACAGATATTAACGATACGATCTTCCGATCAAATGTCGATATCGGTACGAAAATGCTGCTATTTTGTCGAAAATAAGTTCGACGAAGCAACAACATTCAAAATTTGGAAAAACGAAATATGACGTCTTGCTAAGAAGATGATTTACAATTTTTCTATGTAAAATTATTCAGGTTTCGAAAACATTTTATTATCATTGGTTTTAACTGATATGAATTGAAATAAAATTACACTAGAATATACATTCCATATTATCTGACGAGTATTTACCGGTTGCTATGTTTAATTAGACGTATTCCAAATATTAAATTTTTATTTCAAAATAATATGATTTAAAATTTCACAAAAATTTTAATTAAATATATAAATAAAACAAATAAAATTATACAGAATTTACGGGTCGTTACATTAAGTGTCTTTTTAGTGTTAACTTGTGTTAATTTCTTACTTAACATACATTAATTTCTTACTTCCAGCATGTCATTTAAGTGTTAGTTGATTGTATATGTCTTACTTCTAGAAATTATAATATAACAACTATACGGATTTCAGATCAATCTATGTGATAATAATTTGAATTATATGTTTATTGGTCATCAAATATAGAAGACTACAAAATTTTCTACATATGTAACCGGTTGACAAAATTATCATGAATGCAAAAGATTACAAGAAATCAACGCATATAATATGAATATCCTCGTAGTGAACACAAGTCTAAAATTCAACCAGACTTTTTGTAGTAAATTAAACCATACGATATCAGTATTATGATAAAAACAGAAATACCATGAAATAAGTAGTTTGTTTTTTTCCTTAGAAAAAGTGAAAAAAAGAAAGCATAAACAGGAAACTGTAAAGGTTAATTTAAAAATTTCAGCCCTAACTATTCCATTTAGCTTACCCACTTGTGGATACCAAATATAACTAAGATCAACGACAAAATATTTGGAATCTATTGTAAACTATGCTTAACACTGATTATAGCAAATTAAACACAATAATACAACTTACTCTAATACTTAGTGGACAAAGGGCTACTGGGGATGATGCCTACCAATTCGCGTCCACCGACTGCAGCTGGAACTAGGGCGGTCGCTTCCACTAATGAGCCTGCAATGGAGATGGGGATGAGCCTTGAACTAGGGAGAATTGCAACGACGACAGGGACACGAGAATGAGTCGGACATGCGAAATTATTTATCGGATGGAGTAGTAATTAATTTAAACGGGGAAATTGAAATTTTAGGGAAGCTTTTGTCGAATTGGAGTTTGTAGAAATGGAGAGAAGGAAATGAATTTACCGCCTTTAATTTCACACAGCATACACGACGTTAGATTAACACAAATTACCTCAAATCATACCTTTTACAGCAACCCACTTAAAAACGTCATGCCCATATGCTAAGGAAATAAACTTTTCTTGTAGTGTTGTTTCGATCCCTAGATTAATGAGCATTCAATAAAAGATCTATTAGAATAGCATACTATTTCGTCACTGGTGGCCACAATAGTAAAATTTCTTCTCTCATTTCCAATGGATAATGGAGAGAAGATAACCACCTGTTTGCCTCCTCCCATAACACAATAGGTTCTTAGGATCCTTTTGAACCAGACCATACTGAAGACTATTGGGCTTGGAACTTACGAAACAATGGGGAATTTTTCTTTCTAGCATGGAATCATTTAAGGTAGAAAAACAGTGGATTAGAATGTTGCAAACACATTTGGAACAATGCTTATTTACCTAAAATGTTATTGTGTGCCTTGCTAGAGAAATCAAATAAGTTATATACCAAGGAACGAATCAGTGGGCATAGGATGCACACTGTGCAAGCAAGGGGTTGAAACATGTAATCATCCATCTTTCAATGTCCTCAGTCTAACATATTATGGAAAAAGATCAAAGACAATCTACAACTGCCAACTATAATCAATAATAATATCAGTTACATCTTTGCACGAGTCTTTAGTAGTAATGTGGAAACAAATCGTTTAGGAAGTTAATTAGCATAGAAATAACTATGTTAATCTGGCATGTTTCGGTGGAATGCAACATGTGTCTTTCAAAACATTAAAACTCTACCTAATACTAGATCGAAGCAAGTTCTTCTGACTTTAAACAATTACTAAAGAATTCAGACATCAAAGACGATGGAACAAAGGGGAAAGAACTTATCTCTTCGGAATTCAGATACAGTTCCCTACGACTACATCAAAGTGACGACAACACTGGACACAACCAGAGTCTGAGTCAGCAACAACTCATGGTACATGTAGCGTTGTTGACAAGAATAGGGATGGAGTACTAGATCTAATTGTTATTTCATAAAAGGGAGATGGATTTGACGATTATTCACAGTGCAATGAGCTTGGTTACCATACCTTTTTCCAGAACTAAAATTTTTATTTAGTGAAGATGATAATGTAAATATTTCGATCGAAGATTATGTAGATGACATATATTTAGTAAAGTGGTTGGATTAAGTTCAGTTGTATGGTTCTTTTTCTATTTGTTAGTTTGCAATCTTCATTTCTGATGACGGTGGCATATAGGGAACATACATTGGTTTTTGAGTAAGAATATAATGTGCCGCTCCTACCATAGTTTGTTCCCTGAATGCTCAATCTTTGTAATTTCTTCTTTTTAGTAAATAAAGTTCTTGTTTCAAAATATAATAATTAAGTTAATTAATTTATAATGATTACAAATTAATTGAATATGTTTTTGAAGTATTTATCAATACGGTTGTGCGACTCAAAGGTGTAAATTCAGTCAGCAACTAATATCTAACAACTCAAATATTAACGTCGTATATCATCTTAGTAAGATGTAACAACCCGAAATTTCGAACACTTCGTATTTAAATATTTGAATCTGGGATTTAATGCGAATAAATGTGATTGAATAAATTCGTTAACCCTGTTTTCAATAATAAATAACGATAAGAAACTTGTTTTTGAAATTTATTTACAAAAGATAAATAGTTCGAAAAAATATCGATAATGTGATCGAAAATCGTTTTTTCAGCAAAAGACTTTTTGCAAAAAAAAAGTTGTTCGAACACTTTGCACCAGTATAGTAACAAATGAACACATAAATAAGAAGTTAAGAACACTTAATTTAACTGTAAATTAATTAAGTAAAGTAGAAAGAATTAAGGGAACATTGACCCTTGACTTAAAACATAGAATTTGGAGAGAATCATGGCATGTTTCATGGCATGAAAGGTGGAAAGGAAGAAGAGGAGGAAGCTTCCTTTAGCTGGCCAAAGAGGTCTATGGATGGTCATTTTCCACTTTTCTAACTCTATTTAAACACCCCTTTGGCTTACATTTTTCATTGCTCAAAATTCTCAAAGAAAATCACTCTTTTACATGTCTTTCTCCTCTCTAACTTTCTTAAACTCATATCAAACAAACTCCTTTCTCCACAAACTTATATAAAGTTCTTATATCATTTTTGCAACATGGTTTAGCATCCAAGAAGTTAAAGGATGATGGAAACATATGGCGATCATTCCAGGCTGTGAGTAATTTTGGGTGTGGGGAGGCTTGTGCTTGTGTTTTAGTGAGCAAAGGAGGTAGCTTTGGGTTCTGGTTAAGGTAGGAAGTGTTGCCTTGATTCTACTGACTTGTGGTGTTTGTTAACGTAGTTTTAAGGTGAGTTATCACACCATCTTGCAAGTTTATGTTGTGATATAAATATTTATTGTGCAAAAATATAAATGTTAAATGAAACCAATGCAAGCTATCATTTTTGGATCCATCTTGCTTTTGAAAGCAAATAATACCATATATGTATTGTAACTTCTCTTATAAACCTTCTAAAACATGTGATCTAGCCATCACCTTGTTTATACATATTTGATAATGTTGTATGTGATGTAAAAAGGTGTTTGTGAATTTTAAAGCGAGTCACTATGAAAGCATTTTATATCCCTTATGCTTTAACTTACTTTAAAATGATGTTATACATATATATTATTGGATAACTTGGTTTGTTTGTTCTCCACACTTCTCGAAGTGTTTTGGACAACTTGTAATGATTTGGAAAAATTTGAAATTATGAACCAATGTTGTAAATTGTTTAAGTGAAAAAGTCGTTATGGAAGCACATTGAAATCGCTTTGTGTTCGGCGATTTCTAAGTCAACATTGGATGACATTCTTAAGGTTTTCTTAGTGGTTTTAATAAGTATAATATAAGTGCTTACTAATGTAAAAATATCAACTTTTAAAAAGGTTTAAAATTGGTCTAAAAAAGATGTAAGTTTGAAATAAAAAGGTCATTGTATAGACATTTTTAAATTCCTTGTTTTTGGGAAATAATGTTTATTTTTGTATAAACTTCCTTCGGCGTTTCTTTACGATTTTAACAAGTAAATAGTGTATTATTATTACTACAGATATTTTGAAGCTTGAATCATTTGATAGCTAGTTGAATGAAAATGGCAAAAGTTATAGTGAAATAGCCACTATATTAGCACTTCAAAAAATACCTTGTTTTTTTAGAAATTTCTATAAAATAATCAAAAGATATCTCTGGGCTTTTTATTCATGGTTCTCAAATACTCAAAGTATACTGACCATTGTAAAAATAATGGATCAAAAATAATTTGTTAAGACATCGAAAACTAGGCGCATAGTTGTAGCAAAAATTGGTTAAAAACAAGCACATGACTTTAGATAGCATTTATGGAGTGCCGTCTTTGCTTTTGAACACCTTTTGTCCTTCACAAATTGTTTTGGTAGCATTTTTCAAAATGCTACCTTTGCTTTTTGGAACTATAAATTGTATGAAATGATATTTAAAATCAAGTTTCACTAATATTTTGAAGGTTTTTTTATAACTTATATTAGAGTTTCTAAAATTGGTTTCAAGTTTAAATGTATTTTTAACAATTAATTATGAATTTTCAAAGCAAGTTGTTTTTAAAATAAAACATGTTTATTTTGGTTATTCTATTTATTTCAAAATTTATTATTTTTACATAATATTCTATATAGATAATTATAATATATTTTCAAGTAGCTTAAAGGTGTTTAACATAATTATAAGTAATTTAAAAGTGTATGTGTGTGTAAGTTTTAAAAAGTAAGTTAAGTATTTTAAAAATATAATAAAAGAAGTTTGGATTTTAACATTTAAGTTAAAATGAACGGTGTTCTAAAATTTAATTAAAAGTGTATTACCTTAATTAATAAGTGTGGATATGCTCTTTAAAATGAATGTTTTAAACTAATAATAAGTAAAAAATGGTTTAGGGTTGTAGTAAACATTGTTTAAGTAACACTTGTTTTTAACACTTATTAATATTGTAACCTTAAGCATATAATTAGATATTCAATAATGAATATTTTAAAGATAACAACAAGTAAATGGTTTTGGGTTTGCAGTAATATTGTTTAAGCAACAATGTTGGAAATGTGAAAAGTACACAAGACTTAGTTTCCATATGCGATTGTTTCATTGTTGTTAAATATGACCGAATTAACTTAAGAAGTATCAAAAAGCTTTTTGGCTTCATATGCTTTGAAAACCAATGGAGTGGAGCACTCTTATGAAACGTCTCTACCATTTACTTTTTCAAAAAACCAGAATTGTGTTAATTGGAAATTCATTGATTCAATCTTGATAAGACTGGGATCATTAAGTGTTCTACTTATCGATAACCACTTTAAGACAGAGAAACATGTTCTATCTCTTAGAAGTGGACATGTTCGAGACGTGGGTATCCATTTGGAGATTCATGAACTGTTCGAGTGATGATGGATCATGTATTGAGATGTAGAACATGACTTCATCATCTTTATATAACCGAAGACAAAGTAGAATACACAATCACGGGTTTAGCTAACCTAAGGTGTATATAATGTAATGATCCGCCTTTTCGACCCTCAAAAATCAACATTTAATACATCCAAGTATTCAATTGCCGAACATCCAAGTGTCGGAAAGGCAGATTGTTAGGGTAAAATAAATTAAAAAGAATATGGGAAATAAAATCTCACAGCGGAACGATAGCATATAATATAACTTAGACAGTAAAGGCATTCACTTTAAGACGAACAATTATAATTCACTAACCTTATAACTGCTAATAGGTATACATAATAATACAACAAAAAATTACTATAGTGGCGAACATTCGGCACCATTGCATGAGCTCTATGTCCCACCAATGACAACTTGGAAAAAATGGGTCTAACACAAGCATTATAATAAAATAACACCCAGATCTTTCTGGAAAATCAACATGAGAAAACTCAAGAAATATGATGAATATATAATAATCGGTGAGACCACATTGTTAAATACGGAACGGGTTTTACTTCACAAGAACAACGTCCATACATGAAGGAATGGAAACAAATCGGAACAAAATCCTAAACTTAAAAGAATAGGCACAAACAAGATCAAAATCCAAACTTATAAAATGGACCCAAATACCTTAACGCAAAGAACAGCATGGGACACTTCTCGATGCAATTATGAAAAGGTTAACTCCAAGGTCCGAATCTAAACAGGAGAATGAATTTGTCCAATGTGACCAGGAGGGTGCCCTCTACACCGAAAGTATACATCTAGATAAAATATACTTGAGAGCCCATGCATAACACCCATAACTCTCAGGAATTTCAAAGCTAGACCCTCGAGAACAACATTTGAGAATACAAATATATCCATATCACTACAAGAATACAACTAAAACCTCTCTAGATATATGTGCATATACCTAATGGGTACTACCCGCAAAGCCTGGCTCCCACTAGCTCTTTAGTTTTAGTTATCTTCGATTTTAGATGCCAATGCTCAAAACGAGCTACAAATTGTCTTAGATTGACAAAATGTAAAGAAGGATATCGATACTTTAAATGAGTGACATATCATCTTGAATCCACGAAGCACAAGACGGATATCAAAATTGATAGACAAAGAATCAACTATTAAGGAAAACAAAAATGATCGTATATGTAAATTAAAATCTCATATATTTATCACCACTTGTCGATCTCAAACTAGTACTACCCCAGGGAAAGTAATGAAGCTGGACAAGTTAGGGTAGTGTTGCTTCTAACCTTAACATGTTGTATATATTCTTAAATTTAAAAATAGCAAGAATTCCCTCAACATTTAGTGTTAAGCATATTCCCAAATCCTTTGCATATAAGTAATATAAATTAAATCTCTTACGCTTATCACCACTTATCGATCCAAACCAAGCCACTATCCCAAAGTTAACAATGAGCCAGTAGTGTTGCCTCCTACCTTGACTCGACGTACATTCTTAACTTTAAAGATAACAGGGGTTTCCCATAATGTTTAGTGCTAAGTGTAAGACTAAATAATTTTTATAGACGAATCGAACTTTTAAAACATTTGACTCACACTTGTGCTTGATTTTCACTTCACAAATTTTTGTAAATACTTTAAAAACACTCTTTAAAATATTCTTTTAAAGAGATAATTATATTTTTAGGTGTATTAAAAAGAAAGGTAAAAAAATATCACTAAAACGTTGTTTACTATAAACCCAAAACCAATTACACATAGCTTTATCTTTGAAACAATCTTTTTAAAGACTTTTTCATTTATAAAATATCATTTATAAATCAACTTGTTATTATTTTTCAAATAAAAATCCTCCAAAGATTTAAGAATACCAACACTTATTAAGTTAATTAATAAGTTTTCTTAATAACTTTAAGGAATCATAAACTATAACAAAAGTGTTATAATTCATGAATTCTTTCTCAATTCGTAGAAAACATTTTTTACAAAAATAGTATTGTAATCCATGCTTCCTTTTCACCTTTCAATAAACTCAAAAATAGTTGAAATATAGTTTAAAACATCCATTTCAAACATTACTTGGAAAACACCAAGTTTAACATATATTAAAATTCCAAAACCATTTCCTTTCCTTATTTTGAAATAAAACATTTTCTTCGATAATTTTTATTAAATCATTTAAATTATTTATATAAATTCTAAACCACTTTTAAAAAACTAAAATATATGTTAGAAATGTTCACCAAAATGATTGAGGGAAAAAAATCGTTTTTACAACCATTTTATAATAGTTGCAGGTAGTGCCGCAACTTTAAAAAGAGCATGGAAAATTCCTTTAAATTGGTTCTTTTCACAATGGAGTTTTCTTCATATTTTTACAAAGTATGAATACTCTATTTTATTATTAGAACAACATACTATGATTCTTGTATGAATTCAAAAAAATTCAAAGAATTTTGAAGTCGAATAAACCCAATTGAATTCGTTTTAAAGCTTGACATTCGAACTGCAAAAATGCAGAAAAATCCTTTCTAACTTTTAAATACTTTAGAGTTAAGTATTATAACCTTTTCCAAGCCATCAAACCTTGGTTCAAACAACATTTTAAAAGTGCAAAAGAATAACCAAATATTTAAATATGCAAATGCATGCATAAAAGATACTAACAAAGTTTGAAAACAGAGATTTCATAAGTGTCGGTACAATGATAGTCGCTATAACAACACTTTCACAAACAACCAATAAATTAAACATATATTTCAATCAAACTTTAATATAAGCAATATAAGTAAAAATTAAATCAACATTGACGAGAAATCCTTAAGGGTCTCACTAGAAAAGTCCTCTGCAAATCTCATATGTGTATTCTTCGAAGTGTTTCATAGCTATCGATTCACTACAAATAGACTATGACTTCCTCTTTCTTTCAAAAACATATTATTTTTCATAAGTAATCAAATTTTAAGTTATAAATAATAATAATTTACTTATTTTGGAAGAAAGTTCCACAATATAGTTTCTTTGGAAAGATATACCGATAAAATGGCCGAAAACCGTTTTATTGGTAAACAACTCTAAAATAGTAAAACGTCGCATATGGGGTTAGATACATAAATTTATTGTTATAATTGAACAAGAATATGAAGTAAAATCAATTATTTTATTTTTGGAAATAAAATGTGTTTAGACGTCATAAGTGATGACCTTATATTTCAATATTGATGTATGAATTCAAATGTAGATTTAATGATTTAATATTTACTATAATTATTCAAATACTTTTTTTAAATGATAATAATTTATTTTAAATATTTATGAAGTGATAATAAATCATTTATAATAGTTTTATAAAGATATATATATTTGACTTGAAAATATAAGAAAATTCATGTCACTTTATCTATATAATAACGATTTTTATAATAATTATTAATGTTAATTTTTATGGTTTTATAATTCAAAGGAGATCATTTTAAGTAATTTACAATGATTAGAAATTTACTTTTAAACTTTATTTACAAATATATGTATGTTAACTTATAAGTGAAAATAGGACCGGGAATCGGTTTCCCGATTTCAACTGTTTAACGAACATAAATTGTTCAAAGTTGTTGCAACCTTGTTAGTATGTCATGTGCACATATATAACATACATATGAACACCCTAACATACACATGAACATATATATATATACACACATACAAATATACATATACACTTAAACACATATATATTATAGAATATTAAGATATTTTCCTAAAACTTAATACTCAAAAGCAACCATCAACTCATCTTATAGCACCATCATCACCATCACATGGGAAAGAAGTGGGCTAATGTGTATGAACATGAGCGGGGGGGGGGGGGTGATGCGTGCATGATGTAGGGGAGTTGAATGTGGAGAAGGCATTACTTAATGAAAATCCTATAAATACCCTTGCATACCTTCTCATTTCCACACACCTTTCACTTCTTCTTCTTCTTCTTCTTCTTCTTCTTCTTCATTCTTGGGCTTTCTAAACGCTCTTTAATGGTTTTCATGGAAGTCTCTCTTCTTTTTCAAAACATGAGAAAATGTAGGAGGGTTAAAAATAGTGGAACTACTTAAGCACTAATCCACTGATTACTTTGTAACTTTTCAAAAGTTAACCAAATCTTCTCTAATCTCTTTTAAACTCTAGTACTGAGACTAAGACATCATGGGAAGCATGATTAGAATGGGGAAGAAGGTTGGGCCATGGGAAAAGGCAAGGTGGAGGGATATGGTCGTGAGTTTTGGGTGTTTAGGAGATGTTTAGTGAAGTGTTGATTTGAATGAATATTGGTAGGAAGTACCGGTTTGGATTATGGTGAGAAACTCTTACTTATATTATATTTTTGGATGATGATATGATGCTTGAAATGGATGTTTACTATGATTTAATCATCATTTTTGGTTGTTTAATATTGTTATTTAATTGTATTGACAAGTCATCTTAATATACGTCGAAAATCACAAAAAAATCACTTTTCTTTTATTAGTGAAATGGTATATAAGGAATGTTTAAACCTCTTAATGGTTTAATATGGTTTAGAAATGTTTTATAAAAAGTTTAAAAGTTTTTTGGCAAAGTCTAAATAAATATTGAAAATTAAGTCAAAAAAAGGTGCGTCGCGTAATGGTAGTTTGTGATTTCGCATCTTAAAAGTTAAATCCATTTATAGGATAGATTCGAAGACCGATTTCTTTGAAACAAGAATTTTCCAAAATCATATAATCATAGTTTTCAAACAAAATAAAATGATTAAGATTTCGTGTAGTGGATTTTAAAATATGAGCAAATCAAGTTTTAAATAAAATCACGTTTTGGCAGTTCGGAGACCAAAATAGTAAATGTTTTAAAGTGATATTTTTAAATTCTTTAAAAATGTGGAATAAATGTATAATATTTTAAAATGTTTTAAAAGGGTTGTGTTATATAAATGAATTTCCAAAAGATAGAAATATCACTTTGATCAATATAGCTTTTTAAACACTATTTGTAGAACTTTTTTTTAGCACATTTTAATAACTTTTGCAAACGATGGTTTTAACTTGATTATTCTTTCCTAAATCTTTTGTGAACCTTTTTAAGATGATTAAGAGTTTAAAAATGAGTACGTGAAAACAACTAGTATGTTTTCTCCATTTGTGAGTGTCACAAAAAATCCGACCATGGTATGGAACAGATCGAAGGGAAAACCTAGATGCTCTAAAATAATTAAAAGTAAATTAAGTATTTTGAAAGAATTAGAGTCGATCAAATAACTTGACCACCATGGGTGATAGAGAGGTAGTCTGCAGGCTTGGGTTTAGGAAACCAATTGTTTGACGAACCACAGTTCCGTCCAATTCGAATCGATAATAAACCACACATGTCTGACTCAAATTGCACGAAAAGACGGATCATCAGGGGTAATAAAGAAAAATAGACAGAACAGAATCTCACATGAATGGAATAATATATAAAATTGAACAAATATCTTTACAATGAAAAACTTTTAAAATACAATATCAGAGTCTAACCCAAATTCATGTTGGACAGTTGTAAACATCTGTCCTTACAATTGCTGACAAACATCAAACGAAAACAAACAGCAGCGGATAATAGAATACATCCATACGTAGATGAATGTCCCCAGCTCTCCTCTGAGAACTTCAACCGTCTTCGACTAAACCTGAAACTACTTGGATCTTACCCGAGTATTGAAAATACCCAGATCAAGCTTGATAAACCAGCATGAGAATAACTCAATAATAAATGACAGTGTCATATATCAGCCTTTGAATAAAATCCTTTGAAGAAAGAGTATCTCATAAGACCACGCCCATACGTAAACATAGACGGGTTTTTACCTTATGATAACTAAAACACTTTTATACCAAAACATTTGATATTATTTTTAATGACATCTCTTTGAAAATATTTGCAAAAAACTTATTAATCTTAGCCGAAATTGTTACATTGATTAAATTACAACATAATAGGTTTACAATCAAGTCCGCAGGTTCTTATTGGAGAATGGATTTCCATACAAATGACCAGGTGAAGGGACTACCTTCCGATGGGTACATCTTTAGATGGATGTCCCGATGCACAGAACATCTGCCCTCTACCAAAATATGATCGGCCTACCTCTTTAACTAGGTAGTACCGAATATGTCATCCCCTGGTCGTTACCGACCTTTAAATCGGATGTCTGAGCATACAAGCAACATTAATTTATATCCTTACGTCATAGTGGGAAGAAATATATCTAGACGGGGATGATCATACCCTTAGTGGGAATGACCCACTTAGCCTTGCTGCATTTAAACTTGTTTCCGTAATTTTCGATTGATAAGGTTCGATGCTACGATTATCTTTTCACATAGCACATCTTCTTTCACTTTGAATGCCACTTTGCCAGTCCACATTCACACGACTGATTTCTACAAACGCATAACTTCCTCAGCTTGTATGTCTCAAGAAAGGCTGTTAAGCTAAGAGAAGGTGTCTTCTTTGCCACCAACTGATATACTTTTAAAGAGATCACTCATTGTGATTTAGAATGCAAGGTTAGACATTCATCCATACACGTTCGTTTTAGGACTAAACGAAATCGAAGATACTTTCCTTGGCCATTACTAGGCGAGATGTCCTTGTGGTTTTGAGATTTTTCATAACAAAGAGGCCACTGCTACAATATAGTGAATCAGGAGTTTATCCCCAATTAATCAACAAGTAGTCCTTCGTTATTATTCATCTCAGTATCTCTATCTTCAAACATCTTAATTTTTCGAACACTTAAATTGGTTTGAAGTGGTTTTCGGATAGGAATCACCCAAATCCGACCATGGTTCCTTCAAAATCCAATTATCGATAAAAAGTGAATATGAGTACATAGAATTTATTAAGTCCCTTTTCACTTTAATTCTTTTTGGATGATTCAAAATCTCTTTCTTTTGTCCTAGAGTAATTCTATGTAATTCATTCTTTTCTTTGGATAATATTTCAAATTTCCTCATTTAACTCTTGATCCAAATTCCTTAACTTTTAGATGGGTCAAAAACAATGTTATTTAAAACATCGTTACGGTAAACCCTAAAATCAATATTAGCAAACATTATTGAGTAAATAGGATCATAGAAATCATTCTAAGTTTAATCAATATCAATTTCTGTATTCAGCAAGTGCTATGGGCGGAATAATGGTAAAATCACCTTTTAAATTCCACAAATAGGACGTGTACCCTCTTTGGATTTTAATATCGAATATAAGAAGATTATCTCTATGCAATCCAACTTGTTGTTTATTCATTTTGGAGATTGCTTAAGTTTAGGATAATACTAATCTCCTTTTTATTTTGGAAAACTTAATATAATATTTTTAGAGCATTCGGGCTTTCCTTTCGATCTGTTTACCTCGCCTAAGAAAAGAAAATATAGGCCATGTAAGTTCAGGGCACTGGTTGCTCCATCCCTAACCTTAGTTAAACACTTTAAGCGTGACCAATTTACTAGTTGTTTTCGCATATTCAGTTATTAACTTTATTTTGGAATTGATTATAAAGATTCCAAATTATCTTTTAAACACTTAATTTTCCTTTTAAAAACATTCACAATAGATTCTAGGAAAAATCGTTAAATTTAAACTCATATTCCAAAAGTTATAGAATTCGCATCATAAAAGTGCCGCAGAAGGTGCTATATAAGCTTATCTGATTTAAACCACTTTTTAATAATTGAGAATTCATATTTTTCATTTCAAATGTCTTCTAAGTCATTTAAGTATATTTATCAAATTTATTCCATATTTTTCTCTAATTAAAAACGTTCATGTAACGACCCGATTTTTCGATGCCCGAAAATAAACATTTATACGACCACTGTATCAAATGCCGAACAATCGAATGCCCAAAAACCGAACCATCAGGGTGAAAGAAGAAGGAGGTATAAGAAGAAATAGATAAAAAATATCAGAATCTTACCCATGCAGCTCAATAAAATATAATAGATAATAACTAATCTACACAAAAGAAACTACATCTGTTTTATAAATACATCATCAGAATACAACATCAGAGTTCAACAATATCTATAACACACAACTGGATAGTTATATAAACTTGTCCTCACCAAACTGACAATACAACTTACAACACAATAGAATTATAAATCAAGTACGTATACTACGTTTCGCCATCCAGCCCATCTCCTGAGCTTCATAGCATCCTTTCCTGCATCTATAATACTCGGTCTGACCTGAGCATTATAGTTAAATAACACTCGAGTCAGTCTGGAAAACCAGCGTGAGAAAACACACTCAATTGGATTATTAGAATTTTCAAAATCAATTAAAAATCAAAGGTATCTCGTAAGACCACGCTACAAATAAATATGCCGGGTTTTACCATTATGATAACCAAAACATTTATATCAAATCCATCTGATATTATAATAGTGTCTATAGAAAGTAAAATAGAATCAAGCTGAAATGCTTGCATCTCATGTTTCAGCAATAATTGGGCACAATCAAAACCGTACATGCGCTTATTGGAGATTGGATTCCACGCAATGGCAGGGCTAATGGGGTACCTCCTGTCACAGTACGTGTAATGACCCGAAATTTTCGATCTCGAAAATTCCAGATAGTTATGAAAAAGAAGAAAGAGATAGAAGAAGAAGAAGATCAGAAGCACCAACATCTCACATTCGCAGTAGATAAAATATAATAATAAACAATAACAGTTTACAAAAGAATAATATTCTGTCGATTATATTTTTATACATCAGAGTTACACAAATATACACACAGAATATACACAATCACCATATCTCAGATATACAATAATACAATACAGCGGAAATATTCTATATGTTCCTGCCATCCCTCTCGACTCCTGAGCTCCAGAATGTCCTTACCTGAAAATCTATAATACTCGGTCTAACCCGAGCATTACACAAAAGTAACACCCGGGTCAGGCTGGAAACCAGCGTGAGTAAACCCAACTAACATGGAATACCATAGCAAACAACTTATATAAAACCCGGGGTAACTCGATTCAATTCACAAAAGCCACAATTAGTTATAGTCATCATTTATTCCACTTATCCATTTCCTAAGTACCAAGGCTTAGATTTAAATAGTCCAATTCCTTTAAATCTCTTCACACCAGCATATAGATTTCATATATTAATCTATAAAAAATATTCGAAGTGGTTTCGGGTATTTCCCAATACCCGACACCGGCCTCTTCGAGTCTCATGTCATACTAACCCAATTTATCCAAATGAAATACACAACATTTCATATCAAAGATATCAACTATTTCAAAACATCCCATACCATTCAATCATCCATAAGCAAACTTGATCACTTTCGAATTAATTCAATTGATTTTAATTGAATTTCTAACTTAAATCACTTAGATTTCTTCACTTGTCATTAATTAATTTCAAATCAATTAATCTATCATCCCTTCATTATTCATCATAATTAATCACCCTGGATTAATTATCCTTCACTTACATTCAAATAAATATCTTTAATTAACTTCACAATAATTATTCTTAACCAGAATCAATAAGTAATCTTTAATTACTTTGTAATTTAACTAACTATATTTAATTACATTAATCTTAGATTGGTTATATTAATTAACTTCTCATAAGTCACTTATTATTGATTAATTCATTTAAATAAATCAATCTTTAATTACGTCAATGATTATACAAATTAATGATTTCCAATTATATTTTAATTTATCCTAATCTAAATTAATTACATTAACCACAATATCAATCATTCTTGATTTATCTCAACCTGTAGTTAACTATCCATTTATTTACTTCATTAAATAAATCAATTTCTCCTCAATTAATCATCTTAATTAATCTCTTGATTAATTTCACAAAGTAATTATATTTTATTAATTTCATTAAGTAATTATTTTCAAATCATCAAATGATTATTCCAAATTACTTACACTTAATTAATTAACTTAAAGCTTAATTAATTCAAAACCTTTAATTACTAAATTAATTAACCCAAATCATTAATTAATTGAATTAATTAAATATTCGTTTTTAATTACCCTACTAAATTCGATGAATCACAAATCATTAAGCCCCTATTAACAACGAAAACATTTTCTTATTTATGACTTAAGTTTAAAATGATTTAAAACCAAATACTTCGAGTCAAACAACAATTAACCCGAGAAAAAACCAAAACTTTTTATGACTTAAGTTTAAAACGATTTAAAACCAAATACTTCGAGTCAAACAACAATTAACCCGAGAACCAACCAAAACTAAAATCACCAGATCATCAGTACACATCCAAACAATTCAATCATTCATCCAATTATCTAAATTTAACCATTTAAATTTAAATAAAAATCCAACAAAGTGAGATTTACTCACCTCTGATTTTGTTTGCGACCCACTTTAATCCCGACTTGCTTCCTTTCAGATCTTAACCTTGAATAAAAATTAATTTGATTTATTAATACTTGAAAATAATTGGACAAATTAATTTCCATTTAATAATTGTATTTAATAATTTAATTTCAAACCAATTTTCTTTTAATAAAATAATTTTAGCCATTAAAATAATCAACTAAGTTTATGAAACAAATTTATCTTCATAACACATTATTTTAAAATAAACCTACAAGTCCAAATATATATATATACCTTTTAACTTCTCTATTTTTTAAGAAACCCAAACGCTTTTAAAATTTATTTATAGAGATTCGAAAATCTAGCTTTTATAAAACTTTCAGTACTTGAAATTCCTGTGTAAATTTTTCCCAAAATCTCATATATTTTTAAATTGAAACCCGCATGTGCATTTATCTATATATATATTCTGTTTGCTGTAATTAAACTTGTGTCTGAAGTTTTAAATTTGAAAATAAAAATTATACCTTACAACATCAGTTTCCCCTCCTTTCCAGAAATCGCACGGAGCTTAACGCCGCGCCCTCCCTCTGTCTGCCTCATGCATCACGATGACTACCAAGCTACCATTGTCCCAGCCATTCTCGAGAACCCTAGCAAAATCACGACTTCGTTTTCCAAGCGAGCCTCAAACGCTGCCCAAACCACTCCGCGATGACAGACGACATCGCGCGCTCAACTCTCCTAATGGGTCGTGCTCGAGCTCGCGCCAAGATCTATCCATGCCTGCCCCACGAACGAACCCAAACCCTAGCTGCTACTTCGATTACGCCGAAGGATTTGAAATCGTGAATCGCCATCCACCTCCCTTGCGCAATTTCGTGAGATCGAACCGGTCGCCATTTTTTTCTTTCGATTTTTCATTATTTTGAACCTGAGGGCTGCGGCCATTTCCTATTTTCAATTTCGAATTTTATTTTCGAATGGAAAGGAAATGTGAACGAGAATAGAAGAGGGGAAGAACGAGGTCCTGGATAAATTTTTGTTGTTCTTTTCTTTTAAATCGGCCATCAATTTGATTTTCTCTTTTTTTTAATGAGGTCGATTTCGGTCTGGAAGCATAAGGGGACGGAGATGTAATAATAAAGATGGGAATGGCTTCTTGAGTACGCCTGACCATTATATAATTAAATATTGAAAATATCTCGTGTTGTATAACACGAAATCCCAAACCCCGAATCAGACATGCCGACAGACGTTTATAAGGTTTTACTCGCGTTCCGAACACGATGGAACATATTTCGGAAGCTAATTCGATCGTAGGCGCGAGTTATAGAAGAAAACGATCAAATTTAAATTAAATATATTAGAATAGTTTCTAAGCGTTTTGAACTGTCAGGGTCAAACGACAACTCCAATTGCTACGAAAATTGAAATCCGATAATAACTAACTATTACGGATCCAATGGAACTGGTTCCGTCGAATTCCGAGGCTGTGCCTCGGAAAGCTATTTTTAAATTCAATTTAAACGATATGAATTGAACAAATCACCTTTAAATTAAATTTCAACCATTCTATTTTCTTCAGTATCATCATTATAAATTTTATAAGCCTTCAAATTATTTAAACAGCCTTAGAAATTTCAGATTCACAATTTACCCAGTTTCAATTATTAAATTCAATATTTAAACTATATAATTCAATGATTTAATTATCAAGTAAATATTGATATCTGGAATTCAAGTTAAAATTAACTTTTAAATATTTTAAAATCAATTAACTATTCAAATTTTAAACGGTTAGGAAGAATGGTTCAAAACCCGTTTACCTTTTTCCAAAATTCACAATTCAACATTCTACCAATTATCTTTTATTAAAGACCCACTATCACCTTAACCAACTTCCTAAAACCTTCTATAGTTTCAAACAATACCCTTTTGCTCAATCATTTAAATTTCAATTTAAAACCAGATTTTGAATTATCAAAATTTTCTCAAAATTTTTCTAACTCTCTAAATTTTTCGAAATTTTTTGCCAGCGTCTTCTTTGCGTGGCTAGCTCGGCACTACTACAAAATGCCTCTACGGGCTCCCAAATTCCAAAAGAAAACAAAAAGCCAAGTGGCTAGATCAAAAACCCAATCCAATTTCATACAGAAATTTAAATACATACCTTTTTGTCGGGCAATTCAAATTTATCTTTTGGAATCAAATCCAATTTTCTTTTCCCCTTTAATAGTTGCATATCTTATTTAGCAACAATATTCAATCGTAACCTTTCAAATCATTTTACACATTTCCTTACAGAAGTTTTCACATCTACTTCTATGCAAATTTGTTTTCCCCGTTTTCATACGAATTCAATTTATTTTCAATTTTGAATATTGAATTTTATCTTTCATTTATAACTGATTCATATTAGTTTCATCTACTAATTTACTTTACTTTCCAATTTGAAATCGTTTTATCGTTAACCAAATTTTTCCCAAAAAATTTCTAATTCCCAAAATTTCCAACTTTTTTTGGCAGTGTATCCTTTGTATGGAGGAGCTTTTGCAATTTGATAAGAGATATAAATATATATACATCGACCCTCCCGGTCGGAAAAAGCAAAAACAGTTCATATTTCCTATTTTTATTGCGTAGGTGTACCTTTATTTAGCATTTTAAGCAAGCAGCTTATTTATTTTAGCAATTAGTGCAACCAAATCCAGCCAAACGGCCTTCAGATACCTGTATTTACTCAATTTAAATATGTAAGTGCCGTATATAGAAAATTCATCAGCATTTCACTAACTTTCAATAGCTAAACACATGCATTACATAAGCAATAAGCACCAAACATTTTCCATAAGTGATTTATATAACTTTAAAGCTAATTTCAACTGCTTTCAACCCATTTCATAAGCCATTTCATTCAATTTTAATGGTTTGCAACTCAATTTCTTACATTCAATTGATTTTTAATCCAAACAAGCTCATATTAACTTCAATTAATTCTAAAACCAATTTATTTGATCTCTATCAACTCATAGGTTTTTAATTACTTTTGTTTACGTCAAACGACAACTATTTTTATGTAAATTTGGCGATATTTTCTTAATAGAGTCTCCATTTTAGTTTATAACTACTTTAAATTGATTTCAACTCGTTTTATATTTAATTCCATTTCATTTCTAATTTATTTACCAACCATACATTGCATTTCATTTCATCTCCGCATTGGATTCATTCAAAATTATTTCATTGAGCATGACAACATTCGATGCTTATATTAATACCCCTTTTACCAAATAAATTTAATCCAAACTTTTATTTAATAATTTTCCATTCTAATAACCCAATTCCAACTAAAACTTCGATTTAATTTTTTTTCATTCAATTAACCCATTTATTTACCCCATATTTAAATTTTTAATTCACTTACTTAATTCATTTTCGAATTTATTTCACTAATACAAAGCCATTCTCAATTTATTTCTCTTCACTTGGGTTTTGTTTTCAATTCAAACCATCACTATTTCGATCCAACTCTATTTTATTTCTATTTTTATAGCATATCCACTTATTTAATTCATTATCAAATCCAAGTCGAATTCTATTTACAATTCGAATTCATTTTCAAACTCCATTATTAATTTACAATCCATTTGTTTAACCTAGTTAAATTTCATCAATATATATTTTATCAAATAATTTATTTAATTAATTTGCTTACTTCCAACTTTTAAATCAATTTTTGATTTTATTACAAAAAATACCTTATTAAATTTTTCCTGAATTCAAAATTTTTCATAATTCCAGTTTGAATTTCTTTCATTTTCCCAAAATTCCATCACTTTTATTATAAAATTTTAGAAATGCTTTTAAATTCACATCATACTATTAAAATATCCCTTTATAAAAATACTTCTTATAACTTGATGTCTCAACCAGTCCATCATTGTTCTCATAGAAATTCAGTCATACGTTGATCAGGCGTAGGATTGAAAATCTATAAGTACTTGGTAAACCCATTTTCAACATCCAGTGAAAATACTTGGAAAATAATTTTATTGAAAATATAGAAAACAGTTTTGAAAATAAAGGAAATATCTTTGGTGAGAATGCTCTGGAAATCATCACTCCCATCCATGGTCGCAGTTACATCCTGGGTTACGTTGCCATCGCAGCAAAAGTCTATGTAACTGTTGGCTCTCAGCAGCACACACGATTTACGCTGTCAAAATGAAACTTCTCCACTCCTACATAGGTCGCAGTCTACCGATGCAAAATCAAACGCAGACTGTTGGCTCTTAGCAGCAGACTGTTGGCTCTTAGCAGCACCCACGACTTTCGCTATGTTACCATAGGTCGCAGTCTACCGATTAAAATCAAACGCAGACTGTTGGCTCTCAGCAGCACACACGACTTTTGCTATGTTACCATAGGACGCAGTCTACCGATATAAAATCAAACGCAGACTGTTGGCTCTCAGAAGCACACACGACTTTCGCTATGTTACCATAGGTCGCAGTCTACCTATATAAAATCAAACGCAGACTGTTGGCTCTCAGCGGCACACACGACTTTCTCTATGGTACACACTACTCATAATCCCCAAGAACTAGTTTTGTCCGGACTCCTCACAGGATCAACTTTAGAACCCCCCTTGGGGCTCAAGGCAGCACCATACGGTGGCACTCCTGAGAAGTTCATTTTAAGGGAGCGCCTTTTCCCCCAGAGCCACCATCAAAACACTTTATACTATACACATATAGTATCTTTCAAATCATACACCTAGTATGATCTCATACAAGGCTCCTTTACACAAAATCGATTATCCAAAAATTGATAATTCCCAAATTAGGCTTTCCAAATTCTCATATTAATTTTACCCAAAAATCAAAAGCCTTTCCAAATCCAAAGGTTCCCAAAACCTTTTTCCAAAATCCTCATAAGATCCTTTATATATATATATATATATATATATATATAAATTTTTAAAAACTTTGGAACCTTTCAAACTTGTATAAAACTCCTTTTATACTTCAAACACCTTCAAAAATCCTTTTCGTCCGGCAATAGATTTAACAAGGGGAGTTTCATCCTACATATAACAAAGATATATAACTTTGTTTATTCAAAATAAAATATTCCAATTTGATTACTCTTTTCAATATCAATTTCACTCAAATCCGTACGATGTACACATATCATCCGTACGCTATACCAATCTGATCGCTCACTCCATCACATAATTTCACTTCCGAACTAGTATCGTCCACCCGACTTCCTAGTCCGGACACAGATCTAGTTTCTTGATTAGAAACCGTCATTCTCCTTGCATAGCCATAACTAAGATAGAGAATATCCAGAACCAATCAACAATCCATATCCAGGTTCGCCGTCGAAAATCGAGTGAAAAATCCCAACTCGGATCGATAAACTATCTCGAAATTCTATGCTCGAATCTGGATCAAATCACTATGCTAATAAAATAATATACGTACATCCAACGTATTTAACTTCATTTATTATTAGCCAAACCAATTTCTCTTTCTATTCACATTCACTTAAAGTTTCATTCACTTAATTACAATTACCTTAATCCCCATTTGGATTATCACTTCAATCCTTATCTCGGTTAGGTATTTAATTAATAACAGTTTGAACCCCGATCAGTTTATATTTAGAAAATAGCTTGAAAATTTTAAAAATAGATAAGTAGTTGAAAAATAATTATTTGTTTGCAAAATAGCTATAAAATAGTTAACTAATTGTAAAATAGTTGGAAAAATAGCTAGATAGTTTCAGAAATTTTAGATAACTGCAAAATAGTTGTAAAATAGTAATTAATTTGTAAATAATTGAAAAACAGTAATTTGTTTATAAATCAGTTGAAAAATTGTTAAATAGTTCCAAAAATAATTGTATAACAAGTATAAAATAATTTTGCTTTAAGAAAGAAAGGTTGTATATATTAAATAGCTTAGGAAAATAAGTTTATATTAAAACAGTTTATTGAAAATAGTCCGGAGTCAAAATTGTTCACCTTTCCATCTATCCAATTTAAATTTCCCACTCTCATTTAAATTGACCCAATTCCAATTTAAATAACTTCAATTTTTATTGAAATTGATTTAACCCCAATCCAAGTTGAATAAATCCTGATTTCTTTCCCAATTTAAATCAAATTCCATTTGATTTTAGTCCTATTCAACTTTAATTATAATTTCAAATTATTCCAATCAATTTTGGACTATTATCAATTGAACCCATTTCAAATTCAAATCATTTCAATACAATCCAATTCAAATTTTAAATCTTCAGATTAATAACCTTTCCACTTACGTTTGAAACTTGCTTCACTTTGGCTTTCACATCACATTCCTAGGAAAATTCAAAACTCAACCTTAGAGTTTATTTTCATATTTATTTCCTTACACACCAGGCCACTTTTAAATTTTAAACCACCATTGGTTTTAATTTCAAAACAAATCCCTTACAAATCTCCCAAACATTTCTTGTTTTAAAATAAGACTATATTCAAAATAGTCTGAATTATATTATTTGTTATTTTCTTTAACTCTTTGAAACAATTGATTGTTTTCTAGACTTAGGTTTTTTTTTTAAAAAAAACTTCACCATTTTAAAACCTACTTTAATTTAAAAGTTATACTCATCTTATAAATTTACTTCATTTGGCTTACTTATTAACAAATATATCATTATTCAACACAATAACTATTTATGATAATACCCAAGGTTATCATATCTAGATACCAATTCCCTTTTATATTATTCTTACTTCTATAAATTCAAGATCAAATTTCAGTTTGAATCCATTTCAAACTTACCTTCATTTAAAGTTTTTAAACAATTTTAATTTCTGAGTTTTAATTCTAGAATTTCCTTTTCAATTAATTTAATTTTAATTTGGTTGTATTATATTACTGCTTAATTTAATTCCAATTATTTAACATCCAATCACCTTAATATTTATTAGAAGAAAACATTACTTTATATATCAAAATATATCTTATATAAAATCATTTAAAACCTTTATATAAGAAAATAACAAGTACGTTCTCACACACACACACACACACACACACACACACACTCAACTCATTCTTGAGTTCTACGGATTCTATTTGATGAGTAATCCCCACCAGAGCCAAGGTTCTCGCTTAACCTCGCTCTGATACCAACTGTAACGACCCGAAATTTTCGATCCCGAAAATTCCAGATAGTTATGAAAAAGAACAAAGAGATAGAAGAAGAAGAAGATCAGAAGCACCAACATCTCACATTCGCAGCGGATAAAATATAATAATAAACAATAACAGTTTACAAAAGAATAATATTTTATCGATTACATTTTTATACATCAGAGTTACATAAATATACACACAGAATATACACAATAACCATATCTCAGATATACAATAATACGATACAGCGGAAATATTCTATACGTTCCTGCCATCCCGCTCGACTACTGAGCTCCAGAACGTCCTTACCTAAAAATCTGTAGTACTCGGTCTGACCCGAGCATTACACCAAAGTAACACCCGGGTCAGGCTGGAAACCAGCATGAGTAAACCCAACTAACATGGAATACCAAAGCAAACAACTTATATAAAACCCGGGGTAACTCGATTCAATTCACAAAAGCCACAATTAGTTATAGTCATCATTTATTCCACTTATCCATTTCCTAAGTACCAAGGCTTAGATTTAAATAGTCCAATTCCTTTAAATCTCTTCACTCCAGCATATAGATTTTATATATTAATCTATAAAAAATATTCGAAGTGGTTTCGGGTACTTCCCAATAACCGACACCGGCCTCTTCGAGTCTCATGTCATACTAAACCAATTGATCCAAATGAAATACACAAAATTTCATATCAAAGATATCAACTATTTCAAAAATCCCATACCATTCAATCATCCATAAGCAAACTTGATCACTTCCGAATTAATTCAATTGATTCTAATTGAATTTCTAACTTAAATCACTTATATTTCTTCACTTGTCATTAATTAATTTCAAATCAATTAATCTATCATCCCTTCATTATTCATCATAATTAATCACCCTGGATTAATTATCCTTCAATTACATTCAAGTAAATATCTTTAATTAACTTCACAATATTAATTATTCTTAACCAGAATCAATAAGTAATCTTTAATTACTTTGTAAATTAACTAACTATATTTAATTACATTAATCTTAGATTGGTTATATTAATTAACTTCTCATAAGTCACTTATTATTGATTAATTCATTTAAATAAATCAATCTTTAATTACGTCAATGATTATATAAATTAACGATTTCCAATTATATTTTAATTTATCCCAATCTAAATTAATTACATTAATTAAACCACAATATCAATCATTCTTGATTTATCTCAACCTGTAATTAACTATCCATTTATTTACTTCATTAAATAAATCAGTTTCTCCTCAATTAATCATCTTAATTAATCTATTGATTAATTTCATGAAGTAATTATATTTTATTATTTTCATTAAGTAATTATTTTCAAACCATCAAATGATTATTCTGAATTACTTACACTTAATTAATTAACGTAAAACTTAATTAATTCAAAACCTTTAATTACTAAATTAATTAACCCAAATCATTAATTAATTGAATTAATTAATTATTCGTTTTTAATTACCTTACTAAATTCGATGAATCACAAATCATTAAGCCCCCTATTAACAATGAAAACATTTTCTTATTTATGACTTAAGTTTAAAATGATTTAAACCCAAATACTTCGAGTCAAACAATAATTAACCCGAGAACCGACCAAAAACTAAAATCACCAGATCACGGTACACATCCAAATAATTCAATCATTCATCCAATTATCTAAATTTAACCATTCAAATTTAAATAAAAATCCAACAAAGTGAGATTTACTCACCTCTGATTTTGTTTGCGACCCACTTCAATCCCGACTTGCTTCCTTTCAGATCTTAACCTTGAATAAACATTAATTTGATTTATTAATACTTGAAAATAATTGGACAAATTAATTTCCATTTAATAATTGTATTTAATAATTTAATTTCAAACCAATTTTCTTTTAATAAAATATTTTTAGCCACTAAAATAATCAAGTAAGCTTATGAAACAAATTTATCTTCATAACACATTATTTTAAAATTAACCTGCAAGTCCAAATATATATATATATATATATATATATATATATATACCATTAAACTTCTCATTTTTTTATAAACCTAAACGCTTATAAAATTTATTTATAGAGATTCGAAAATCTAGCTTTTATAAAATTTTCAATACTTGAAATTCCTGTGTAAATTTTTCCCAAAATCTCATATATTTTTAAATTGAAACCTGCACGTGCATTTATCTATATATATATATTCTGTTTGCTGTAATTAAACTTGTGTCTGAAGTTTTAAATTTGAAAATAAAAATTATACCTTACAACATCAGTTTCCCCTCCTTTCACGAAATCGCCCGGAGCTTAACGTCGCGCCCTCCCTCTGTCTGCCACATGCATCGCAATGACTACCAAGCTACCATTGTCCCAGCCATGCTCGAGAACCCTAGAAAAATCACGACTTCCTTTTCTAAGCGAGCCTCAAACGCTGCCCAAACCACTCCGTGATGACAGACGACATCGCGCGCTCAACTCTCCTCATCGGTCGTGCTCGAGCTCGCGCCAAGATGTATCCATGCCTGCCCCACGAACGAACATGTAACGACTCGAAATTTTCGATTCCGAAAATCCCAGATAGTTATGGAAAAGAAGAAAGAGATAGAAGAAGAAGAGCAGAAACACCAAACATCTCACATTCACAGCAGATAAAATATAATAATAAATAATAACAGCTTACAAAAGAATACTATATCTGTCGATTACATTTTAATACATCAGAGTTTCATATATACATAGTCACTGAATATACACAATTATCATCTCACATATTTACAATAATATAAATACAGCGGAAATACTCTATACGCTATTGCCATCCAGCTCGCCTCCTAAGCTCTAGAACGTCCTAACCTGGAAATCTGTAATACTCGGTCTGACCCGAGCATTACACCAAAGTAACACCCCGGTCAGGCTGGAAACCAGAGTGAGTAAACTCAACTAACATAGAATACCAAGCCACAACTCATATTAAAACCCGGGTAACTCAAACTAATTTTACAAGTCACAATTTGTTATAGACATAACTTATTTTCAAAATAAGTTTTGTAAGTGTCAAAATTTAGATTTAATAATCCAATTCACTTAAATCCAGTCATTCCAACCTATCAATTTCTCATACCAATTTATAAGAGATTCGAAGTGGTTTCGGGTATCTCCCAATACCCGATCCCGGCCACTTCGAGTCTCATGTCATCCTATCCCAAGTTATCCATACGAAATACACATTCATTTCCTATCAGAGATAACAACTCATTCAAAACATCCAATACCATTCAAACGTCCATAAGCAAGGCTTGTTTGCTACCGATATTAATTAAATTAATTCTGATTGAATTTCTAACCTCAACTATTAGAATTCTTCTCTTGTCATTAATTAATTTCCGAATTAATTAACCCATCAACCTTCATTATTCATCTTAATTAATCACCTTGGATTAATTATTTTTCAGTTACATTCATGAAATTATCTTTAATTAATTTCACGATATTAATTATTCTTAACCCAAAATCAATAAGTAATCTTAATTATTTCATGAATTAATTAATTATTTTAATTACATTAATCCTTAATTACTTATATTAATTAACTTCTCATAAGTCACTTATTAGTGATTAATTTAATCTTAATTAATCAATCTTTAATTACATCGTCAATTATATAAATTAATGATTTCTAATTTATATTTTAATTTGTTCTAATCTAAATTAGTTACTTTAATTAACCACAATATTAATCATTCTCGAATTATCTCAACCTGTAATTAGCTATCTTTTTATTTACTTCATTCAATAAATTAATTCCTCATTTTACCTTATAATAGAAGCTTAAAGGAATTTAAAACTAAATTTATTTTTTAATCCTAATCAATTTACAAATGCACTTTAACATTCAAGTTGTTTAAACACTCAATATTTAAAACTTTATTTGTTTTAAAATCTGAGATTCACTAACTCAAATATCAGTTTTAAATTCATTTTAAAAAAACCCATATTTCACTTTCAAAATTCACCCTTATATTCCTTCAAAATTCTAATTTATATATTCCGATAACTCAGGGTACCGAAATATTCAAACAAACCACAACATTCAACATTCCAACTACCAAAAAAATATTCATCACAGAATATCAATCATTCCTATATATACTATATATATTGAACATCAATTCAATTTCAACCATTCAACCAATCATTTAAATTTAATCATTTAAATGAAAATAAAATCCAGAAGCGTGAGATTACTCGCTTTTGATTTCTGTTTTGCAACCCACTTCATTCTCGATATGTTTCCACGATTTTAAGACCTTGCATAAAAATTATGTGTTTTATTAATATTTGAAATAATTAGATTATCAATTACCCTTTAATAAAATTCTATTTACCAGTTATTCTATTCAAATTAATTTTCCAATAATAATTAATTATTTCCTTTCTTTTGAAAGTCATATACTAACAAATAAATCTATAGTTTTCAAAAATCTAATTTTTTATATAAATGTTCAACACTTAAAAAAATTTCCTTCTTTCAAAGTTCTTACCTACATAAAATTTCATTTACCTAAGTATAATATAGCATGCCAGTTATATTTATTTATACTTGTATAAAAATTCCACGTACAAGTATTTCCTCTCCGCTAATTTTTTTTCTCTACGAATAGTAAATTAAATAAACAAAAAGAAAATACTGTTACCTCTACTGAGCAACAGTAACAGTCATCCCTCTCAATCGCGACCCCATTCGCGAGCCTGCCAAGCATCACCTACGGCATCTCGACATCGACAAATCGTCACTCGCTCCCAATGCACGAGCTAGTCGCCCAACCCACGCGCACAAGTCCAGCTTCCACGAGTTGTCTCACCTATCATCTGACGAAACCCTAGCGACGACAAAACTTCAAGCGCCTTTACCCTGCGGCCTCCCACCATCATTGCGACCCACGCTGTGACGACCCAGCTTCCAAAGTCCAGGAAGTCGCATCGCTAAGAAGAAAGAAAGGGATAGAAAAGAGAAAAGAAAGGAAAGAAAGAAACAGACAACATCAGAATCTCACAGCGGAACGAATAAATTATATTATATCACATAAAACTTTATATAGTATCATATACATCAAAGTTAAACAGCTAATGCAACACAAACTAGACAGTTATAAACTTCTGTCTAGCAATTACAATTCAAGTATATCAGAGAAAACAGATACAACTCAACACAGCGGAACCACTACATATATCTACACGCTGAAGCCTCCTGCTCCATTATCTCCTCCAGAACTCGTCAAAGCAATCCTGAATCACTTGACTACTCATACGAAATATGAGTACCCAAGAGTTTAATAAAACAGAAAATAAACATTCAGGTCATACAGGGGTCTGGTGTGAGTAAACGGGGATAAAAACTTTAGAAAATCCTTTGAAAAGAAAAGGTACCACGTAAGACTTCCCACACATAAACATGGAAAAGTTTTTACCTTACACTAACCAAAACATTTGATAGGTCATCCAGTGATATTATAATGGTGTCTAGGGTTTTCAAAATAAAATATAGAAATAGCTGGAATGCTTACATCTCACGTTCCAACATAGTTGGGCACAATCAAAATTGTACAGGCACTTATTGGATTTTGGATTCCATCAATGGCAGGGCTACTGGGGTACCGCCCGTCACAGTACGTGGCCTAGATCACCGTACCGAGGAGTACGCCCGCTCCCCTGCAACACAAAGCTGGACCCATTCCTTACTAAACAGTTCTGAACAAGACAACCCCGCAGATTGGCCGTCGCCAACTGCCACACAACCGAATATAAAGGGACCTCTAGACAGAGATAAATCTTGCTCTCCAGTGGGGGCTACCCACGAAGCCTTGCTGCACCTCCACTGTTTTAGACATTTCCGGTTGATGAGGCTTGAGGCTACGATTACCTTTATAGGACATATCAATCTTAGAATGCTCATCGTCCACCTGACAATGTTCTGAAAGCATTCAATCCATACAAGTTCGTTCCGGGTTCGAACGAAACCGAAGGCACTATCTTGTTGCACTCATTTTGGAATCACCCTCAGAGCCAACGACGATAACCCTTGCACTCTAAATCACCATCTCGAATCTATAAGTACTATTCCGTCAACTCATTACGGAATCACCCACAGAGTTATACTGACGTATAGCCCTTACACCTCGAGTCTTCACTTGCTCCACTTGGATTAACGACCTAACGTTTAACTTGGAATCGATGTGGTTTTCGGATATCCAAATATGGAAACCCGATCCCGGTCTCACCGAAACCAAACGCCATTTTAATGTCCAAGTTGTACTTAAGGGTTTTAAAATAAATTAACTCATTTCATTATTATCTAATTCACACAGATAGATAAACTACATCTAACAATAGATAATCACATTCATATCACAAACATATAATCTATATCATTATCTCAAATAGATAGTCATCGCAACCAAATAATCCATCACAAACCATCATACTTAAACCAAGCATTCATATCATACAGATACGACTCATCTCATTATTGAGATCACAATCATTCAATCAATAATATCCATAAGCAATGATTTATTAACCATCAATTATAATTAATTTAAAATGAATTGAATTAATTACAACCATCTCTAATTAATTTAAAATAAATTAAATTAATTAACACTTCTATAAATCCTGCTAAATATCCATAAATTAATTAACCCAGATAATTGATTATTCACCAAGTATTCAACTTGATTAAATATCCTTGGTTAATCATCCACTAATTATAATAAGTAATTAATCTTTAATTAATTTTCACAAATTAATTAACCTTAATCATAAGTAATTAACATTTAATTACTTCATTTATTAATTAATTATAATTAATTATATTTATCCTTAATTAATTACAATTAATTAATCACTTTAATTAATTAATTATTACTTAATTAAACAATCATTAATTACATCATTAATTATTATAATTAATGATCTCTAATATTTAAATAAATTACTTATTTAAAATTAATTACATTTATTAATTAATCTATTTATTAATCACTTTGATTAATATCCAATTAAGTAATTAACTATCTTTAATTACTTATTAATCAAATTAATTATCCAATAATTAATTATCTTAATTAATTAATCTCTTGATTAATTACAAAAGTAATTATCCAAATTACTTATTACATTTCAGTAATAACCATTCATTACTTCTCTAAGTAATCCTGCTTAATATTCATTAAGTAATTACACTCTTAAAATCATTAGATGATTTACTTAAATTAATTAAACTAAATTAATTAACTTAAATAAACACAATATCAAAATTAATTACAATATGTAATTAATTCCTTTATTTCTTTTATTAATTATACTTAACAAATTACAATTGACAGTATTTAATTAATTAATCTGGTTAATTATTTAATTAATTACATCAATTATTTACTTAATTATCCTTAGATAATTATTAATAATTAACAACATCTTCATTAATTACTTACTTAAAGAAATTTATTTTAGATTAATTATCAATAATCATCTCTAATTAAAATTAACCTAAACCATTAATTAAAACTAAATAATTAAGTAAATTCTCAATTATCTAAATTATTCTCATAATAATTTATTTACTTATCAAATGACTTCATTTACTTCAATATATATTTAAACAATACATTCCTAAAATTAGATTCAAATTCCATTTAAAAATTTAATATTCAAAATGTTTAATTATTTAAACATTAATCCAATTTTTAAATAAATATAAACCTTAAAATAAAATGAATGTTAAAGAACATTCATTACTTAAAAGAAAAGTTTAAAACAAATTACTTGATTAAAATAAATCAAGCTTGAAAATAGATTGATTATTTTATCTTTCAAATTTAAATTAACATTTCATATCTTAGATTCAAATATTAAAGTAAATAAATTCTTTCAAGTTAAAAACTTATTTGAAATCAAATTTCATTTTCAAATCTACTTTTAAAACATTTGAATATGTTCATTCATTTATTTTACAAACTGTTTTGAATTCCAAAACTGGTTTCCAAAGTAAACTTGAAACCTGTTTTTAATTTGACTTCCAAACAAATTTAAATCTTACTTAAAACATTTAAATTTTTTCATAATTTAAAAACTTATAAAAACTGCTTTGATTAAAAAATCAGGTTTTAAAAGTAAACCTGAAACTGTTTTTAACTTGATTCAAAACTAATTTAAATCTTGTTAAAAATTTCATTTTTAAAACTTTAAATTTCAAACTTCATTTGAATTTAGATTCAACTTACATTTGAATCAAATTCTATCTTTAAAAATATGAATTCATTAAAAATCTTAAAAAAAAACTGCAAACTCTCAGGTTTTAAACCTATAACCATATTTACCCGAGAAACCATCTATTTACTTCGAGTTTCTAAACCCCCAGCTTCGAGTCAAAAGCACAAAAACCTAGGAATACTTCGAGTTAAAATACTGCACTACCCCACAAAGCTTACCAGACAACAAGCATGAACGATGCATGTACACCGGAGCTCTGATCAACTCCTGACACCCTAAGCTACTCCTCCTAGTTGCCGACCATCTCCTAACATAGGTACGATCACTTAATTTCCACTGCAAGTCAAATTTAGAAATCAAAGAATATAAATCCAACCTGGAACACTACACAGCACCTTAAACCCCAACCCGACCATGCCGAGAAATCCCACCTACGGCCACCATCGTTGACGCGACCTTGGCTATAGCTTCCTCTACACCCCCTTTGCAAACTCACAAAACCCCTCCTCACTCGATGCATCACAGAGAGATCGAGGAGCTATTAAACCCAACCACTTCAATTTAGGATTAAACCTGGAAAACTCCAATTACAATCACCACCACCACTGACATAAACTTCTGACAATATTCACTCACTCTCCCATCAATCCTCTATCTCCAAACAGATTCACAACATCCCATAGTCTCTAGAAATTTAGATAGTACCAAATTTCCCAAATTCTGTTCAAACAGAATTGCTCTTACTCCAGTTTATTTAAAAATGTGATTTATGTTTTACAATTCATGTTTTTAAACATGCATTCTTGTGACAAACTTGTTTTAATGATTTAATATAATTTATTTTTATTTTGAAATCCATGATTTCATATATGCATTCCAATTATGAACCTGTTTAATAATTTAAGAAGTTTAAGATTCTTATTTTTTTTATGTTAACTGTCCCTTATAGCTTACAGTAAAAACATATTTCAAATTTAACCTTAATTATGATTTATAAATTTAATCTATACTAAACAAACATCGCTCATTTTCATAACAATTTCAACAGAGAATCAATTCAAGAGGTCATGGGTTTTTTTAATTTCATTTAAAGGTTTAGTTTCTAAAAACAGAATCAGGTAATAAGATACCTGTAACACATATATATGTGTTTGTATATATAATCTCACAGAATATCCATCAAAATAGAAACCATACAAGCAAACTTAGTCCAATTTATCCACATGCAACAGAAAATTCTAAGTAACTTTCAATTGTGAGCTTAATCACTAAAATAATAATAAGGGTACTGCAGTTTATTTCATAGCAGTTTTGATTATTAACTATATATATAAAAAAAAACAGTTTGTATTAGAATCTTTAGTGCTAATACTTGCTTAAGCATTGATTTTAAAGGAAAGAACTGTTTTTAAAAATAGAGGTTTACTCACCTTAGAAAAGAATGCAGAGAACAAACTTAGGTGCAGATTTCAATTTCCAGGAACTGTTTTGAAACTGCATGTTGAACATGAATGCCATTTGCAAGTTGATCACTGAAGTTGCATTTTGAAATCTGGGACTTGCAAGTTGAATCTGGGCTTTCATTTTGATTACAGAAATTGCTTGTTGGATGCAATTGCAAGTTGAAGTTGATTTTAATTTGTATTTTGATTGCTGAGTTTCCAGATTTGATTGTTGTGACTTTGTTTTTCAGATATGCAGATTTGAAGTTGTTTGCAGATTTTGATTTATATTTTGATTTTCTGGATTTGAGTTGTATTTTGATTGCAGATATTGATTTGTATTTGATTTTTGAACATGAGTTAGAAATTTTGGGTTTTGAAATTCTTTTCACAAATCTGGTTTTCAGATTTTTAATTTGAAGAGAATGTTTTAACTAAATGCATTAGTTATATTTCTTATTAATATTATTTAAATAAAATTTCTAAAACAATGACACTTGTTGACTTATCAATAATAAATATTTACAAGTGTCCACTTTATGGTTTAAGAATCTAACACATATGCATTTCAATATTTAAAAGCAAATTCTTAATTCGTAATTGTATTTAAATTTATCCTAAAACCATTTCTAATTTATTTTAGCATGTTTTAAATGTTTATTAACATTAGCCTTTAAATAATAACATATACACAATTTAATGTTTGCTCAATTATTTTTAAAATAGTATTTAAAACAAATTTTCAAAAGAGAAAAGTTTTAAAAAGAAAAATAATATTGAATTCATTTTATTCAAGAGTTTCAAATCAAATATTATATTCTAATATGAATGAATTAAATCTTATTTCAGAAGAAAAAAATGATTTCCTTTAAAATAAAACAAAACAAACTTTTATTATAAAAAGAATTTAAACTATATTTATTTTTATAAACAAAATAAATACTTCTTACATTTCTATGAAGATATAAGATAGATTTTTAAAATAAACTTTTGAAAAGTTTTCAATACTAATTTAAACCAATTTACAATTTATACATATATAAAATAAGTTGGAAAATATTCTTTATTAATACTTAAATTAAAAATCAAATCTTCTATTTACAATGTATACACATATATACATTATAAATAAATATCTTTAAATCAGTTTAGAAAGATGAATTTTATTACTTAAATATTTTTAACATTTGAAACAATCAGATTCTCAATTTAAATTATTATTATTATTATTATTATTATTTGAAAAGAATAACATTTGACAATTATAAATCTTCAAAAGAAAATTCCTGTTTGAATTAAATTATTAAATCAATATTTCACATTTTAAAATAATTATCAATGAAATTATTAAATAAATATTGCCTAAATTTTCGGGACATCACATTCCTCACCCTTTAAATGAATTTCGTCCCCGAAATTTAAAAGCAAAGGTAATTTAATAATCCCATACAGATTTTAAATTTTAAAGTAGCAAACATATGCTATCAACCAAATACTAGCAAACATAGCAACCAATTCAAACAAACAATTCTAATTATCCAGACAAAATTCTGGATAAGATTTCCTAGAGTTTCCCAGGTACAAACACCGAGACACTCGTCCTACAGAATCTAAACTAGCTACACCACTCAGATCTAGAGCTCTTATATATCTAGATCTACAAATCTAAACAGAAAACTGAACCACAAACAAGTCCCGATCAACTTCCAAATCTCACAGAACTACTGATTCTAAAACCAGAGATAAACCATACACGTACTTCCTCAGAGATATGTGAAAACAAAACAAATCCCAACCATCTGAACTGGCAATTCAATCCTGTAGATCGAACACTTAATCCTTGAGAAAAACAGAAAGATTCAATCACTTACACATCTTTCCTGTCGATCCTGGGCTGCCTCCGACCTCTAGATCAATCAAATCCACCACACAAACTCTACTACACAAATATCAGAAAACTCCAAACATACTACTCTTATCCGGAAAACAAAATAGATGCACAAAACAATCAAGCCTCCAGACCCAAAATAAATTTCCTGCAGAAATCCTCTGATTCAAGACAAAACTCAAATTCCTAATGAATCGGGTGCTATTTCTATCCTGGAATAGCTGCCACCATGCTTCCACTATGCCACTCTGATTTAAGGATGCTGTTGATGAACACAAGTACAACTTGGTCAATCCATCCCGAAAACATTATTCATCAAATTCCATAAATTCTCAGTAACCTATCCGATTCGGTCACAACACTACTACAAAAATTCAACCAGAAAACTGGATCCAATAAATCCTACCAACTTAAACAGATTTCTTTCTCAAAGAGCTCTCCTACTATGCTGAATCACCAGTAAAGCTCCAATAATCAAGTCGGAATATAACTCAAACTCTTGATGTGGATGAAAATCTTGATTCCTTCGAAGATATTCAGAAAATATGACTTCGATAGCTCAAACATCCTCTAGAGATGCTTCAATCCAAACAAAGATCACTCAGAGAACTTCCGAACCATCGCAAGTCACTTTTGCGATTCCACTCAGTTCAGATCCCAAGAAATCGTTCTCACTGTGCAAACAGAACAGCTAAACCTCCTAATCCAAAGAAGAACTGGTGGTTTACCTCCAACCACAAACATCACACCCAACTGAGCTTCCATAAGAAATGGACAAGCTCCACCATCTGCCCGGACTATTGACAAAAGAATCATCAGAGATTCTGAACCATCGATGAACAGGCCACTCACTGCTGCTACTGCTGCCAATGACTTCCTTATCCAAAACTCATCAAACCTCAAAGCTACACCAGCCACTTCACAATAGAGCCTTCAGAAGACAGATATCTCTCAGGAAACTCGCGTCAAAACCAAACACAAAACACCCTGCCAAACTGAGTTTCAAACTCAAATACAGATAGAACTCCTCCCTGAAGTTTCCAAGATACCGTTTCTGGCTTCTGTACTCCCAACTGATCCAAATTCAAGAAAATCCATTCACATGAGTGCAAACAAACTTACAATCCAAAGATAACTCCGAGTCTTAAAAAAAATTTCCTTCGGAAATTGGTGAAATCCTTCACCAACTGCAGAACTACCTAAGATGCCCAATACTTCCCTAGCAAACCACTTTCAATTTCAAACACTCGGACTCCAATCATTGGTAGTTGTGTTACACACACCACTACCCTATCTACCTTTATTACTTATATTGGAAAACCCGAACAGGTAACCCAATCAAATAGGTAGAAATAAATAAATTTATTTATATATATATATTCAAAATTACAAATACGCTCTCTCAAGAAGGACACCACTCCAGAGTCTAGGTATTCGCTCAACCTAGAGCTCTGATACCACAGTGTGACGACCCAACTTCCAAAGTCCAGGAAGTCGCATCGTTATGAAGAAAGAAAGGGATAGAAAAGAGAAAAGAAAGAAACAGACAACATCAGAATCTCACAGCGGAACGAATAAATTATATTATGTCACATAAAACTTTACATAGTATCATATACATCAGAGTTAAATAGCTAATACAACACAAACTAGACAGTTATAAACTTCTGTCTAGAAATTACAATTCAAGTATATCATAGAAAACAGATACAACTCAACACAGCGGAACCACTACATATATCTACACGCTGAAGCCTCCTGCTCCATTATCTCCTCCAGAACTCGTCAAAGCAATCCTGAATCACTTGACTACTCATACGAAATATGACTACCCAAGAGTTTAATAAAACAGAAAATAAACACTCAGGTCAGACAGGGGTCTGGCGTGAGTAAACGGGGATAAAAGTTGCTTAACTTTAGAAAATCCTTTGAAAAGAAAAGGTACCACGTAAGACTTCCCACACATAAACATGGAAAAGTTTTTACCTTACACTAACCAAAAGATTTGATAGGAAATCCAGTGATATTATAATAGTGTCTAGGGTTTTCAAAATAAAATATAGAAATAGCTGGAATGCTTACATCTCACATTCCAACATAGTTGGGCACAATCAAAACCGTACAGGCACTTATTGGATTTTGGATTCCATCAATGGCAGGGCTACTGAGGTACCGCCCGTCACAGTACGTGGCCTAGATCACCGTACCGAGGAGTACGCCCGCTCCCCTGCAACACAAAACCGGACCCATTCCTTACTGAACAGTTCCGAACAAGACTACCCCACAGATTGGCAGTCGCCAACTGCCACACAACCGAATATAAAGGGACCTCTAGACAGGGATAAATCTTGCTCTCCAGTGGGGGCTACCCACGAAGCCTTGCTGCACCTCCCCTGTTTTAGCCATTTCCGGTTGATGAGGCTTGAGGCTACGATTACCTTTATAGGACATATCAATCTTAGAATGCTCATCGTCCAACTGACGATGTTCTGAAAGCATTCAATCCATACAAGTTCGTTACGGGTTCGAACGAAACCGAAGGCACTATCTCGTTGCACTCATTTTGGAATCACCCTCAGAGTCAACAACGATAACCCTTGCACTCTAAATCACCATCTCGAATCTATAAGTACTATTCTGTCAACTCATTACGGAATCACCCACAGAGTTATACTGACGTATAGCCCTTACACCTCGAGTCTTCACTCGCTCCACTTGGATTAACGACCTAACGTTTAACTTGGAATCGATGTGGTTTTCGGATATCCAAATATGGAAACCCGATCCTAGTTTCACCGAAACCAAATGCCATTTTAATGTCCAAGTTGTACTTAAGGGTTTTAAAATAAATGAACTCATTTCATTATAATCTAATTCACACAGATAGATAAACTACATCTAACAATAGATAATCACATTCATATCATAAACAGATAATCTATATCATTATCTCAAATAGATAGTCATCGCAACCAAATAATCCATCACAAACCATCATACTTAAACCAAGCATTCATATCATACAGATACGACTCATCTCATTACTGAGATCACAATCATTCAATCAATAATATCCATAAGCAATGATTTATTAACCATCAATTATAATTAATTTAAAATGAATTGAATTAATTACAACCATCTCTAATTAATTTAAATTAAATTAAATTAATTAACACTTCTATAAATCCTGCTTAATATCCATAAATTAATTAACCCAGATAATTGATTATTCACTAAGTATTCAACTTGATTAAATATCCTTGGTTAATCATCCACTAATTATAATAAGTAATTAATCTTTAATTAATTTTCACAAATTAATTAACCTTAATCATAAGTTATTAACATTTAATTACTTCATTTATTAATTAATAATAATTAATTATATTTATCCTTAATTAATTACAATTAATTAATCACTTTAATTAATTAATTATTACTTAATTAAACAATCATTAATTACATCATTAATTATTATAATTAATGATCTATAATATTTAAATAAATTACTTATTTAAAATTAATTACATTTATTAATTAATCTATTTATTAATCACTTTGATTAATATCCAATTAAGTAATTAACTATCTTTAATTACTTATTAATCAAATTAATTATCCAATAATTAATTATCTTAATTAATTAATCTCTTGATTAATTACAAAAGTAATTATCCAAATTACTTATTACATTTCAGTAATTACCATTCATTACTTCTCTAAGTAATCCTGCTTAATATTCATTAAGTAATTACACTCTTAAAATCATTAGATGATTTACTTAAATTAATTAAACTAAATTAATTAACTTAAATAAACACAATATCAAAATTAATTACAATATGTAATTAATTCCTTTATTTCTTTTATTAATTATACTTAACAAATTACAATTGACAGTATTTAATTAATTAATCTAGTTAATTATTTAATTAATTACATCAATTAATTACTTAATTATCCCTAGATAATTATTATTAATTAACAACATCTTCATTAATTACTTACTTAAAGAAATTTATTTTAGATTAATTATCAATAATCATCTCTAATTAAAATTAATCTAAACCATTAATTAAAACTAAATAATTAAGTAAATTCTCAATGATCTAAATTATTCTCATAATAATTTATTTACTTATCAAATGACTTCATTTACATTCAATATATATTTAAACAATACATTCCTAAAATTAGACTCAAATTCCATTTAAAAATTTAATATTCAAAATGTTTAATTATTTAAACATTAATCCAATTTTTAAATAAATATAAACCTTAAAATAAAATGAATGTTAAAGAACATTCATTACTTAAAAGAAAAGTTTAAAACAAATTACTTGATTAAAATAAATCAAGCTTGAAAATAGATTGATTATTTTATCTTTCAAATTTAAATTAACATTTCATATCTTAGATTCAAATATTAAAGGAAATAAATTCTTTCAAGTTAACAACTTATTTGAAATCAAATTTCATTTTCAAATCTACTTTTAAAACATTTGAATATGTTCATTCATTTTTTTTACAAACTGTTTTGAATTCCAAAACTGGTTTCCAAAGTAAACTTGAAAAATGTTTTTAACTTGACTTCCAAACAAATTTAAATCTTGCTTAAAACATTTAAATTTTTTCATAATTTAAAAACTTATAAAAACTGCTTTGAATAAAAAATCAGGTTTTAAAAGTAAACCTGAAACTGTTTTTAACTTGATTCAAAACTAATTTAAATCTTGTTAAAATTTTCATTTTTAAAACTTTAAATTTCAAACTTCATTTGAATTTAGATTCAACTTACATTTGAATCAAATTCTATCTTTAAAAATACGAATTCATTCAAAATCTTAAAAAAACTGCAAACTCTCAGGTTTTAAACCTGTAACCATATTTACCCGAGAAACCCATCTATTTACTTCGAGTTTCTAAACCCCCAGCTTCGAGTCAAAAGCACAAAAACCTAGGAATACTTCGAGTTAAAATACTGCACTACCCCACAAAGCTCACCAGACAACAAGCATGAACGGTGCATGTACACCGGAGCTCTGATCAACTCTTGACACCCTAAGCTACTCCTCCTAGTTGCCGACCATCTCCTAACATAGGTACGATCACTTAATTTCCACTGCAACTCAAATTTTGAAATCAAATAATATCAATCCAACCTAGAACACTACACAGCACCTTAAACCCCAACCTGACCACGTCGAGAAATCCCACCTACGGCCACCATCGTGGACGCGACCTTGGCTATAGCTTGCTATACACCCCCTCTGCAAACTCACAAAACCCCTCCTCACTCGATGCATCACAGAGAGATCAAGGAGCTACTAAACCCAACCACTTCAATTTAGGCTTAAACCTGGAAAACTCCAATTACAATCACCACCACCACTGACATAAACTTCTGACAATATTCACTCACTCTCCCATCAATCCTCTATCTCCAGACAGATTCACAACATCCCACAGTCTCTAGAAATTTAGATAGAACCAAATTTCCCAAATTCTGTTCAAGCAGAATTGCTCTTACCCCAGTTTATTTAAAAATGTGATTTATGTTTTACAATTCATGTTTTTAAACATGCATTCTTGTGATAAACTTGTTTTAATGATTTAATATAATTGATTTTTATTTTGAAATTCATGATTTCATATATGCATTCCAATTATGAACCTGTTTTAATAATTTAAGAAGTTTAAGATTCTTGTTTTTTTTAATGTTAAATGTCCCTTATAGCTTACAGTAAAAACAGATTTCAAATTTAACCTTAATTATGATTTATAAATTTAATCTATACTAAACAAACATCCCTCATTTTCATAACAATTTCAACAGAGAATCAATTCAAGAGGTCATGGGGTTATTTTTTATTTCATTTAAAGGTTTAGTTTCTAAAAACAGAACCAGGTAATAAGATACCTGTAACACATATATATGTGTTTGTATATATAATCTCACAGAATATCCATCACAATAGAAACCATACAAGCAAACTTAGTCCAATTTATCCACATGCAACAGAAAATTCTAAGTAACTTTCAATTGTGAGCTTACTCACTAAAATAATAATAAGGGTACTACAGTTTACTTCATAGCAGTTTTGATTATTAACTATATATATAAAAGAACAGTTTGTATTAGAATCTTTAGTGCTAATACTTGCTTAAGCATTGATTTTAAAGGAAAGAACTATTTTTAAAAATAGAGGTTTACTCACCTTAGAAAAGAATGCAGAGAACAAACTTAGCTGCAGATTTCAATTTCCAGGAACTGTTTTGAAACTGCATGTTGAACCTGAATGCCATTTGCAAGTTGATCACCGAAGTTGCATTTTGAAATCTGGGTCTTGCAAGTTGAATCTGGGCTTTCATTTTGATTACAGAAATTGCTTGTTGGATGCAATTGCAAGTTGAAGTTGATTTTAATTTGTATTTTGATTGCTGAGTTTCCAGATTTGATTGTTGTGACTTTGTTTTTCAGATATGCAGATTTGAAGTTGTTTGCAGATTTTGATTTATATTTTGATTTTCTGGATTTGAGTTGTATTTTGATTGCAGATATTGATTTGTATTTGATTTTTGAACATGAGTTAAAAATTTTGGGTTTTGAAATTCTTTTCACAAATCTGGTTTTCAGATTTTTAATTTGAAGAGAATGTTTTAACTAAATGCATTAGTTATATTTCTTATTAATATTATTTAAATAAAATTTCTAAAACAATGACACTTGTTGACTTATCAATAATAAATATTTACAAGTGTCCACTTTATGGTTTAAGAATCTAACACATATGCATTTCAATATTTAAAAGCAAATTCTTAATTCGTAATTGTATTTAAATTTATCCTAAAAACATTTCTAATTTATTTTAGCATGTTTTAAATGTTTATTAACATTAGCCTTTAAATAATAACATATACACAATTTAATGTTTGCTCAATTATTTTTAAAATAATATTTAAAACAAATTTTCAAAAGAGAAAAGTTTTAAAAAGAAAAATAATATTGAATTCATTTAATTCAAGAGTTTCAAATCAAATATTATATTCTAATATGAATGAATTAAATCTTATTTCAAAAGAAAAAAATGATTTCCTTTAAACTAAAACAAAACAAACTTTTATTATAAAACAAAATTTAAACTATATTTATTTTTATAAACAAAATAAATACTTCTTACATTTCTATGAAGATATAAGATAGATTTTTAAAACAAACTTTTGAAAAGTTTTCAATACTAATTTAAATCAATTTAATCAATTTACAATTTACACATATATATAATAAGTTGGAAAATATTCTTTATTAATATTTAAATTAAAAATCAAATCTTCTATTTACAATGTATACACATATATACATTATAAATAAATATCTTTAAATCAGTTTAGAAAGATGAATTTTATTACTTAAATATTTTTAACATTTGAAACAATCAGATTCTCAATTTAAATTAAATTATTATTATTATTATTTGAAAAGAATAACATTTGATAAATTAAACAATTATAAATCTTCAAAAGAAAATTCCTGTTTGAATTAAATTATTAAATCAATATTACACATTTTAAAATAATTATCAATGAAATTATTAAATAAATATTGCCTAAATTTCCGGGACATCACACACGCGCCTTGCCACGCTGCTTCGATTTAATTTTTTTTAGCCGAAGTCAAAATGATTTGAGGATTTAGATTTCTTTTTTTTGTTTTGATCGGCCATTTTTTTCGTTCTCTTTGATTTCGATTTTTTTTATACGATGAGTTAGATCTGCTGTTGAAGGTTAGAGGAGACGGGGTAATGGATGTAAGGAAGCGTCTTGAGTACGCGTTGATTATTATAATTAAATATAGCGAATATCTCGAGTTGCACAACGCAAAATCCCAAACCCCAAATCAGACATGCCGACAGACGTTTATAGGGTTTTCCCCGCATTCCGAACACCATAGAACGTGTTTCGGAGGCTAATATGATTGTATGCGCGAGTTACAAAAGAAAACGATCAATTCTAGTTTAAATCGATTTAAAAGTTTCTAAACGTTTTGAGTTGCCAGGGTCAAACGACAACTTCAATTGCTACGAAATTCGAAATCCGATAATAACTAGCTATTACGGATCCAATGGAACTAGTTTCGTCAAATTCTGAGTCTCTGCCTCGGAAGGCTATTTTTAACTGTCAATTTAAACGATATATTATTAAAATTGAACAAATTACCTTTAAATTAAATTCCAACTATTCTATTATCTTTAGTGTCATTATTATAAATTTTATAAGCCTTTAAATTATTTTAAATAGGCTTAGAAATTTCAGATTCAACAATTTACCCAATTTCAATTATTAAATTCAATATTTAAACTATATAATTCAATGATTTAATTATCAAGTAAATATTGATATCCTGAATTCAAGTTAAAATTAACTTTTATATATTTTAAAATCAATTAACTATTCCAATTTAAATTGTTAAAATTTACGGGTCGTCACATTCCCCCTCCCTTAAAATAATTTCGTCCCCGAAATTATTAATTAGGAAGAATGGACCAATACCCGTTTACCTTTCTCCCCCAAGATCAACAGTTTTATCCACATCCTTCTAACTATCTTTTATAAAAGACCCCTTATCATTCTTTACTAACTTCCCAACTTTTCCTACAGTTTCAACAACATTTATATACTCCACTTATTCAAATTTCAATTTAAAATCAAATTTTGAATTAACAAAATTTTTCTAACTCTCTAAATTTTCGAAATTTTTTGCCAGCGTCTCCCTTGCGTGGCTAGCTCGTTACTACAACAAAAGGCCTCTACGGGCTCCTAAATTCCAAAAGAAAACAAAAGCCAAGTGGCTACATCAAAAACCCAATCCAATTTCATACAGAAATTTAAATACATACCTTTTGTCAGGCAATTCAAATTTATCTTCTAATATCAAATCCAATTTCTTTTTCTCTTTATAATACCTGCATAACCTCCTTAGCAATAATATCCAATCGTAGCCTTTTCAAATCTTTACATACTTTTCCTTACAGAAGTTTTCACCACTACTTCTATTCAAACTAGTTTTCCCCATTTTCATACGAATTCAATTTACTTAAATTTTGCATATTAAATTTTATATTCCAAGTATAACTGATTTATATTAGTTTCATTTACTAACTTACTTTAATTTCCCATTTGAAATTGTTTTGTCGTTAACAAATTTTTTTTCAAAAATTTTCTAACTCCCAAAATTTTGGAAATTTTTTGGCAGAGTCTCCTTTGTACGGAGGAGCTTTTGCAATTTGAAAAGAGATATAAATATATATACATCGACCCACCCGGTCGGAAAAAGCAAAAACAGTTCATATTTCCTATTTTTATTGCGTAGGCGTACCTTTATTTAGTATTTTAAGCAAGCAGCTTATTTGTTTTAGCATTTAGTGCAATCCAAATCCAGCCAAACGACCTTCAGGTATCTGTACTTACTCAATTAACATATAAGCACTATATAATTATAACATTTCTCTTACTAAAACAACTATAACACTTCAATTCTAAAAGAAAAGCATTCAAAATAACTTCCACGAGCAATTTATATGTCTTCAAAACTAATTCAATTGCTTTCAACCAATTTATATACCATTTCCTTCAATTTTAATGGTTTGTAACTCAATTTCTTACATTCAATTGATTTTTAATCCAAACAAGCTCATATTCACTTCAAATAATTCAAAATCAATTTTATTTAATCCCTATCAACTCATAGAATTTAAATTACTTTTTGTTTATGCCAAACGACAACTATTTTTACGCAATTCTAACGATATTTGCTTAATATAGTTTTTATTTTTAGTCTATAACTACTTCAAATTAATTTTCTACTCCTTCTATAATTTATTCCATTTCATTTCTAATTTAATTTAACCCAGACTTTTATGATCTTTCACTTTTGCTCGAAGCCAAACTTCTATTAATTTTAAACTTTAAGTTAATTTACTTTCTTCAACTATTTCAACTTCAAAACTTAAGCTCACATCATTTGCAAATAAATTTTCTTTTTCACCTTAACTTGATTCTGTTTCAATCAAATTTCATTTAACTAATTACCAGGCCATTTTCAATTTATTCCTACCCACCTGGGTTTTGTTTGCATTACAAATCATGTCTATTATAATTTACTTTCATTTCATTCGACAACACTTCCCTTTATATCTAATTTACTTGCAAACTTGTTAAATATTATTCAAATCACGCTTGAAATTTGTTTGTTATTCAAACCATCCCAATTTCGATTCCACTCTATTTTATTTTTATTTTTACAACATCTCTTCTAATTTATTTCATTATCAAATCCAAGTCGAATTCTATTTACAATTTGAATTCATTTCCAAATTCCATTTTTTTAACTTACAATCCATTTTATTTATCCGAATTAAACTTTATTAATATACTCTATCGAATAATTAATTAACCACTTAGCTTATTTCCAACTTCTAAATCAATATTCGATTTTAATTACGAAATCACTTCATTAAATTCCAGTTTGGATTTCCTTTTATTTCCCCAAAATTCCCACACCTTTATTTAAAATTTTTAGAAATGCTTTTAAATTCACATCATATTAATAAAATAGCTCTTTATAAGAAAAAATACTTCTTATAACTAGATGTCTCAACCAGTCCATCCTTGTTCTTATAGAAATTCAGTCATACGTTGATCAGGCATAGCACTGAAAATCTATAAGTACTTGGTAAACCCGTTTTCAACACCCAGTGAAAATACTTGGAAAATAATTTTATTGAAAATATAGAAAACAGTTTTTGAAAATAGAGGAAATATCTTTTGTGAGAATGCTCTGGAAATCATCACCCCCATCCATGGTCGTAGTTACATTTCAGGGTTACATTGCCATCGCAGCAAAAGTCCATGCAACTGCAGGCTCTCCGCGGCCTCTCGATTACGCCATGGAACCCACAACAGATCACAGTTACATCCCAGGGTTACGTTGCCATCACAGCAAAAGTCCATGTAACTGCAGGCTCTCTGCGGCCTTTGATTTTCGCTGTTGAAATGAAACTTCTCCACTCCTACATAGGTCGCAGTCTACCGATATAAAATCAAACGCAGACTGTTGGCTCTCAGCGGCACACATGACTTTCGCTATGTTATACTCTACTCATAATCCCTGGGAACTAGTTTTGTCCGGACTCCTCACAGGATCAACTTTAGAACCCCCCCTTGGGGCTCAAGGCAGCACCACCCGGTGGTACTCCTGAGAAGTTCATTTCAAGGGAGTGCATTTTCCCCCAAAGCCATCATCAAAACACTTTATACTATACATGTATAGTATCTTTCAAATCATACACCTAGTATGATCTCATACAAAGCTCCTTTACACCAAATCGATTATCCCAAAATCGATAATTCTTAAGCTAGGCTTTTCAAATTTCAATATTGATTTTACCCAAAAATCAAAAGCCCTTCCAAATTCAAAGGTTCCCAAAACCTTTTCAAAATCCTCATAAGATCCTTTATATATATATATATATTCAGATATATATAATTTTTAAAAAACTTTGGATCCTTTCAAACTCGTATAAAACTCCATTTATACTTCAAACATCTTTAAAAATCCTTTTTTCCCGGCAATAGATTTAACAAGGGGGTTTCATCTTACATATAACAAAGATATATAACTTTGTTTATTCAAAATCAAATATTCAAATTTGATTACTCTTTTCAATATCATTTTCATTCAAACCCGTACGATATACACATATCCTTCGTATGCTATACCAATCTGATCGCCCACTCGATCACACAATTTCACTTCCGAACTAGTATTGTCCACCCGACTTCCTAGTGCGGACTCAGATCCGGTTTCTTGATTAGAAACCGTCATTCTCCTTGCATATCCATAACTATGGTAGAGAATATCCAGAACCAATCAACAATCCATATCTAGGTTCGCCGTCGAAAATCGAGTGGAAAATCCCAACTCGGATCGATAAACTATCTCGAAATTCTATGCTTGAATCTGGATCAAATCACTATGCGAATAGAATATGTACGTACATCCTACGTATTTATTTTCCATTGATTATCAGCCAAATCAATTTCCTTTCTATTCACATTTCCTTTAATTTCCATTCACTTATTTACAATCGCTTCAATTCCATTGAATTATCACTTCAATTTTTATCTCAGTTGGGTATTTAAATCAATAACAGTTTGAACTCCGACCAGTTTATATTTAGAAAATAGCTGAAAAACTTATAAATAGATAAGTAGTTGAAAAATAATTATTAGTTTGCAAAATACCTATAACATAGTTAACTAATTGTAAAATAGTCGTAGACTAGAAATTAGTTTTTTTTTTGAATCAGTTGAAAAATAGTAATTAGTTTAGAAAACAATTGAAAAATAGTTAAATAGCTCCAACAATAATTGTAAAACAAGTATAAAATAATTGCAAATAAGTATAAAATAATTTGGCTTTAAGAAAGAAAGGTTGTATATATCTAATAGCTTAGAAAATTAAGTTTATATCAAAACAATTTATATTGAAAATAGTCAAGAGTCAACTGTTCACTTCCCCAACAATTCAATGTAAATTTACACTTCCATTTAAATTGATCCAATCCAAATTTGAATAACTCCAATTTCCATTAAAATTTATTTAATCCCAATTCAAGTTGAATCAACCCTAGTTTCTTTCCAAATTAAATCAAATTCCATTTGATTTTAATCGTGTTCACTTTAATTATAATTTCAAATTGTTCCAATCCATTTGAATTATTATCAATTGAACCCATTTCAAATTCATATCATTTCAATATAACCTATTCAATTTTCCCATTTAAATTCTTAAACTTATACATCCTCAATCACCAATCCACTTAATTCAAACCAAATTCAATTTTGAACTAATTTAATTTCAATCTTGAATTTAAACTATCTCGAATTATATAAATTCGAGTTAAATTCTCAAAGGTTGGTTTAACTCTTTAAACCAAATTAACTTTTATTTAAAGTTTTTAAACAGTTTAATTTCTGAGTTCAATTCTCAAAATCCCATTTTAAATTATCTTTACTTATGTATTTCAAGGTTCAAATAAGTGTTCAATACAATTTTTTTTTAAAATTTAATTTATTACTAAATTTTTTTCTTCTTCCAGCTTGAAACCAGTTCTTAAAAATTTTAATTTACAAACTCAATTATTCAAATTTTCAGTTTAAAGTGATTCCATATCCCTAATTTCAAATTAAAGTTAGATTTCCCTTTAATCTCAATAATGGATATATTACCACACTTCATTTAAACAAATCCAATTCGCAATATAAGGATTTTTAATAACAATAGGATGACATTTTCCAATTTATTTTAAAATGTCCATCCATTTTCAATTTCTATATCTCAAACCCGTTTTGAGATCACACAAATTCCCAATTCAAATCAACCATTTAATTTTCCAAGTTAAATTCCAATTTCATCTTGAAATTTCCAATTCAGCTTGCTTTTTCTACACTTATTTAACTTTCCCAAAGTTAAATTCCAATTTACTTAATCCAATCAACCTTACTCAATGTGAATTCCCGCTTCAAACTTCAAAATTCTTTCCCTCTTATAAGTTTAAAACTTATATCACTTTGGGTTTTCACATCCCACTTCAGGGAAAATCAAACTCAATCTCTTAATGTTTATTTCAAATTATCTTTGATATCATGTATATCCATACATACGTACATATTTATTTCTTGGCCCTCCCAGCCATGTTTTAAAATTTTAAACCACCCTTGGTTTTAAATCCAAATCAAATTTCAAACAAACCATTGTTTGCAACAAGTCCCAGTTATCCAAATAATACTTATTTATTATTTTTCATTACTTTGAAACAAAATTTCCAAATTCTGGGACAAGATTTAGATTTTCATTTTCAATCCATTAAAATTTAATTTGGTTGTATTTCTATTTCTACTTAATTTAATTCCAATTCAAGACTTCAATTAGGTTGTATTATATTACTTCCTAATTTTAATTTCAATAATTTAACAACCAATCACCTTAATATTCATCAGAAGGAAATATTGCTTTATATATCAAAATATATTTTATATATAATCATTTAAAGTCTTTATATAAGAAAATAACAAGTATGCGCTCATACACACACACACACACACACACACACTCAACTCATTCTAGAGTACTACAGACTCTATTTAATGAGTAATCTCCACCAGAGCCAACGTTATCGCTTAATCTTTTAGCTCTGATACCAAATGTAACGACTCGAAATTTTCGATTCCGAAAATCCCAGATAGTTATGGAAAAGAAGAAAGAGATAGAAGAAGAAGAGCAGAAACACCAAACATCTCACATTCGCAGCAGATAAAATATAATAATAAATAATAACAACATACAAAAGAATACTATATATGTCGATTACATTTTAATACATCAGAGTTTCACATATACATAGTCATTGAATATACACAATTATCATCTCATAGATTTACAATAATATAAATACAGCGGAAATACTCTATACGCTATTGCCATCCAACTTGCCTCCTGAGCTCCAGAACGTCCTAACCTGGAAATCTGTAATACTCGGTTTGACTCGAGCATTACATGTAACAACCCGCATATTTATCGATTTTATATTTAAATATTTTATTTAAATATTTTATCGTTAGTCGGATTTTAGTCCGAAAAGCTACTTTTTGCATACGGTCGAATTAGGACTCGGGACCACTCCCATTGAGTTTAAAATGCCGTTTGCGACCTTTTTGAGTATAAGCTTCGATATGTTTGGAGAAAGTTGATTTTTGCTACTTTTCACTTTGGGTTTGGTTTTTGGGCTCAGCCCTATGTTTTACTTATGCTCAAATCTGAGCCACTCTTCCCCATTCACCCTCATTCTCTTCTCTTTTCAGTTTTCTTAGCATTAATGGTGGGAGAGATTGGAAACTAAAACTCCAAAACCCTAGTTTCTTTTGCAAATCAAATTCCTAGCTCCAAACTCAAGAAGAACCCATTGGTAAGCTTCCTCTTCTTCTTCTCCAACTCATTCTCTCTTTGAATTTCAGAAATTTCCTAAACCTAATTTAGGAAATGTTTCTCTTTTAAGCTTAGATTCAAGCTTCTTGAGTTGGATGTGAAGTGTGGTTGATTCCCATTGCTTTCAAGCTTCATCTTCATAAATTTTAGTTCAAAGGTGAGATTTTTAATCTCACATCTATGCTTATAATTCTCTTCTATTGTTAGGTATGAATTCCTAACACTTATTCATGTGCATTTGATTTTGATTTGGATTGCTTTTGTGAATATTCCAATTTTTAGTGTTTTGAGTTCAATTCGTTAAAAATCCTAACTTTGATGTTTGAACATGTTTTGGGTGATGCATCGAGGAGCTTATAGGGCCGGGTAGTCAATTGACATAAACCCTTAGCGCCGTTGCTCGTGCGAATGCAATTTTGGTCAAGATTGAACCTCATTGGTAATAGGCATGGATGAGGCTGGAAACAGGTTCGGCCGACCGACCCCCCTGGTCCGGTCGACCGACCTGCTTCCAAGTGCATAAGCACTTTCTGTTTTAAGGTTCGGCCGACCGACCCCCTGGTTCGGTCGACCGACCTGCTGTCCCGAGCACATTCCAACCTATGGTTCGGTCGACCGACTCAGGGAGTCCGGTCGACCGACCTGCTTCTATTTGCCAGGTTAGCCTATTTTGCTAATTCGTTTGAATATCCAACTTTAATCGATTCGTGTTGTCTCCCTTTTATTGTCGTCATTTATTATCGACTTTGATGACCTTTTCTTTGAGAATTTTAGACATATCCACTTTGATGGATTTGATATCGATTTCTTTGGATTTTATTCACGTTTTCGAATGTGAATCTTAGTGATTGATTGTTCCTACAATCTTCTTTGTGATTTGTCACTTTAAAAATATAAAGGTTTTCTATACTAGTAGTAAATATCAAAACTCTTTCTTCAAATGATTTCAACACTATTTTATTACAAAGCTCGTTTTCTCAAACCGTTTTCTAATCTATTAGTATATACAAGCCTTTACCTCACTCGTACGAGAAATCTGATTAAACGACTTAATAAAACAAGTGGTATGAAACGCTTGCGTTTACTTCGTCGGTTAATTCTTGGACTTGTTCGATTGAAACTCTTGTGATAATTTTCTAGTGGAGATTTACAATTTGTTCGTAAATATTTAAGTTAAGCTAGTGGTTATGGGACATGATGCTAAGCTCATATATTTACTAGCTTACTGTAATTGACACTTCTCGTTGATCATGACGATCATCTTTGTGATTTAGACTAGCAATGTGCGATGTCTCTTTGTTTGCGAGGTTAGGCTAGACACCACTTGTGCGATTCCATTCACACATACCTTTTCGGTTAGCCTAGACACCATTTGTGTGATTCCATTCACACATACCTTTTATGGTTTAGACTAGCAATGTGCGATGTCTCTTTGTTTGCGAGGTTAGGCTAGACACCACTTGTGTGATTCCGTTCACACATACCTTTTCGGTTAGCCTAGACACCACTTGTGTGATTCCATTCACACATACCTTTATGCTTTTCGGTTAGGCTAGACACCACTTGTGTGATTCCATTCACACATACCTTTTCGGTTAGCCTAGACACCACTTGTGTGATTCCATTCACACATACCTTTATGCTTTTCGGTTAGGCTAGACACCACTTGTGTGATTCCATTCACACATACCTTTTCGGTTAGCCTAGACACCACTTGTGTGATTCCATTCACACATACCTTTATGCTTTTCGGTTAGGCTAGACACCACTTATGTGATTCCATTCACACATACCTTTTCGGTTAGCCTAGACACCACTTGTGTGATTCCATTCACACATACCTTTATGCTTTTCGGTTAGGCTAGACACCACTTGTGTGATTCCATTCACACATACCTTTTTGGTTAGCCTAGACACCACTTGTGTGATTCCATTCACACATACCTTTATGCTTTTTGGTTAGGCTAGACACCACTTGTATGATTCCATTCACACATACCTTTTCGGTTAGCCTAGACACCACTTGTGTGATTCCGCTCACACATACCTTTTTATGATTTCTGGATTTCGTGTGTTGATTTCTGGAATTTATGTTTCACCAACTTTTACGATGGGCATTGATATATATGTCATTTATTGTGGCTTGGTGAATGAAATTAGGAGCATGACATTCCTTTTTATCTTGAGTAGATTATTGTGATATTGATTAATCTCTTGTTGATTTTCAATTACTTATTTATCACAGCTTGGCATTGTGATTATTATATGTTTATGTCATATCTCTTATTACATATCACTTCATCTGATATTTATAGCTAGACTGATCCGTTTATTATTTTCTTCTTAAATAATACTCGGGTCAGACTGAGATGTTACAGGTGCTTCTGCTTGACTCCTTATCGGACTTTCATCTGATCTTTTGGCCAACTACTTAAGTTTAGTAATTTTTGTTGTATACATTTGAGATACAGACTCCTTGATGTATACATATTTTTCTCTAGCACTTGTATCTATGTCTTTTTGTATTATTGTGGATCTTTTTGACCACTACTCTGATGTACACTTTCATGTGTTATATTCATATCTATTTCCGCCTTTGTGATATGAATTGCCTGTGACTGATTTGTGTTATGTTTATTTCTATATTTGTTTCCGAAGACCATTATAGCCACTGTGTAGTAGCTTTGAGTTTGTGTCAGCATGTCGGATTTCCACTTCAAAAGATTTGCATGTTATACTATCTGACATATCGATGCTTGCACAAAGCAATTACACGGATGGTCGCTCCTCAACAGCCTTATTCTCCGTGCTAGTCGACAGCATTACTCCATAGTGTTCTTGTCTTGCGTGGGTATAGAGGTGGGGCGTCACAGCTTGGTATCAGAGCCAAACTTCGGAACAATATGGAATATTATAACAAGGATCATCGTCCTAAGTCCATCTTAGGAGTCGTGCTTTAGGATTTAATTCGAGTCTTCGTACCGATTCATCCTATTTTCCTTATGATTCCTTGTTTATCTATCAAGATTGCTTGATATTCAATTTGGTGAATAACCTTTTTCTTCTTCTTCCTTTTTTTCTAAAGGGAGAAAATGTCTAGACCAGGCCGCCCTAGAGCCGTGCCATCTAGCACTCCGCCTCAGGATGGAGTTTTTATGACTGCTCAACAGCTTCTTGATTTAGTGACGAATGCTCAAGCAGCTGGAGCTAACCCGGAACCTACTCACCCAAAGTCGGGTTTTGCACGCTTGTGTAGCGATTACACTAATTTGGGTGGGGAGCCATTCAGAGGTTCCGAAACTGTTATTGAAGTACATGCCTGGCTAAGGTCATGCGATCGAATCTTTTCTCGCATGAATCTTATTGACCTTCACCGAGTTCAGGTGGCCTCTAGTATGCTCCGAGAAAGAGCATTGGACTGGTACGAGCTTCTTATTTCTGAGATTAATGAAGCGGATCTCACCTGGGAGAAATTCCGAGAACGCTTCGAGTTAAAATTCGTACCAGAAGCAGAAAAAGTGACATTGGCTCGACGATTTATAGACCTTGTTCAAGGTGAGTCCTCCGTGACTGATTACGTCGCCTCCTTCGAGTCGCTTTCCAAATATGGGGTTGAATACATCAACTCCCCTCTGAAGAAGAATCAGAGATTCGTCTATGGCTTAAACAAAAATCTCAAGAAGCCATTACTTCTAAAATTAGAAGTTTCATTCGACCAGCTCGTTGATATCGCTCTTCGTCTTGAAGAGGCGGATAGGGAGAATGATGTTGAAGTGGTGGGTTCCAAACCAAACTTCAACAACAAGAAGAGGCCAAGCAAATTCAAAGGTCCTTATCCCAATAAGAAAGGGAGGCAAGCAACTCCTACTGAAAAGACCTTTTCCTCCACTCAGGGGAAATGCTATAATTGTGGTTCGAAAGACCATTTTGCGAACAAGTGTTCAAAACCTCGCACCTGTCGCTATTGCAAAAGCCCGGACCATTTTATGCATGCAGGTCCCAAACTTCAAAATAGGAAAGAGGGAAAGCTTAATGTTGCTCAAGCCCTTGGCAACACATCTCGTGGTCAAGGTATGCCTTATTCTATCCTTGATGGAATTGTTTTATTTCGTAATCATCCTATTAGAGTTCTTTTTGATACGGGTGCGTCCCATTCTTTTATATCAAAAGAACTTGTTGATACTTTTTCTTTGGATGTTTTGTGCTTAATGACTTCTTTGAGGATTGCGAATCCGGTTGGTGGATCCGCAACAATCAGTTTATTGTGTAAAGATGTCGAGAATATTTTGTGTGATTTTCCTTTCCTAGCCGATTTGCATGTCATGCGTTATTTAGGCTTTGGAATGATTTTGGGAATGGATTGGCTTAACCATTATGAAGCTCATATCCTATGTCCTGAGCGGACTATTCATCTTCGACATCCTCAATCTGTTAAGCAGATTTCTATTAATCTTCAAGATTCAGATTCCAGCTTGGTTGCATCTTTATATTCTTTAAATCCTCATGATGACGATGATGATGATGAGGGTGATATTATTTCTCTTATTCACGTCGTTCGTGAATTTTCCGACATATTCGAGCCCGTTTTAGGATTACCACCTAAGCGAGCAATTGAGTTCAGAATTAATCTTATTCCTGGAGCTCAACCTGTCACTCGTCCTCCATATCGTATGTCCAATAAAGAAAATGAGGAGATGCGTAAACAATTATCTGAATTGGAGACGAAGCAATTTATTCGCTCTAGTTCCTCGCCTTGGGGAGCTTCGGCTATTTTCGTAAAGAAATCCGATGGTACACTTAGGCTTTGCGTTGACTACCGCAAGCTTAATGATCTTACTATCAAAAATAAATATCCTTTACCTCGGATTGATGATCTATTCGATCAGCTTAGTGGTGCTAAGGTCTTTTCACAATTAGACTTAGCTACTGGATTTCATCAGCTTCGTATTGCAGAGGATAGTATTCCTTTGACATCGTTCCGTACTCGGTATGGATCTTATGAATGGCTTGTTATGCCATTTGGTCTAACGAATGCTCCGGCGTATTTCGTTGACCTTATGAATAGAGTTTTCAAAGACTTCCTCGACCGGTTTGTTCTCATCTTTATCGATGATATTCTTGTGTATTCTAAAACCGAGGAGGAGCATGAAAAACATCTTCGGATTGTGTTGGAAACTCTTAGGAGTAATCAATTAAAGGCAAAATTTTCTAAATGCCACTTTTGGCAATCTCGTGTGAAGTTTCTCGGTCATATTATTTCCGAATTCGGAATTTCCGTGGATCCTTCAAAGATTGAAGCGATTCAAGATTGGAAGAGACCGAAGAGTGTGACGGAGATTCGTAGTTTTCTTGGATTGGCAGGTTATTACCGTCGTTTTATCAAAGACTTTTCTAAGGTTTCCGTGCCTCTCACTAGCTTGACTAAGAAAGGTATTAAATACATTTGGTCAGACAAATGTGAAGCTTCTTTTCAGAAATTAAAAGAACTCCTTTCTGATGCTCCTATTCTTGTTATTCCCGAGGGGAATAAAGATTTCGTTGTTTATACCGATGCTAGTCGCGTTGGTTTGGGTGCCGTTCTTATGCAAAAAGAACGTGTTATTGCTTATGCTTCTAGGCAATTGAAGCCAGCTGAGACTAGATATGCCACTCATGATTTAGAGCTCGCGGCTATTGTTTTCGTCCTTCGTATTTGGCGCCATTATCTCTTAGGAGAGAAATTTGTTCTTTACACAGATCATAAGTCTTTGAAATATTTATTTTCTCAAAAGGAACTTAATTTGCGGCAACAACGTTGGCTCGAGTTCCTTGCTCCTTATGATCTTGATATTCTTTATACGCCCGGTAAGGGTAATCGTGTCGCCGATGCTCTTAGCCGTAAACAACAAGCTGTTGTTTCTATGATGATATCCGAATGGAACGATCTCGAGATTTTATCCACTTGCGAAATTCGAGACCGTGTTTCCGATTTATGCTCATCATTTGTTTTATGTAGCCTTGAGGCTCATCCTTCTCTTTTAGACCGCATTCTTGAAGCTCAAAGGCTAGATCCCGAATTGGCTCTTCTTGGCCAAAATATTAAGGATAAGATTGATATTGAAGGTTTGAAGGACTTTGATATCGATTCTCGTGGCGGCATTCGGAAATTTGGTAGACTTGTCGTGTCAAATATTGGGGATCTTCGTAAAGATATTTTAGAAGATTCTCATCACTCTAAATTTACCATTCATCCCGGTAGTAATAAAATGTACGCGGATATGAAGCGACTTTATTATTGGAGGGGGATGAAACTTGACATCGCTAACTTCATTAAGCGTTGCATGACTTGCCAACTCGTTAAGGCCGAACATCAAAGGCCCGGTGGGTTATTGCAACCTTTAGAAATTCCAATTTGGAAGTGGGACAGTATTTCCATGGACTTTATAGATGGCCTTCCCCGTTCTCGATCGGGTTATGATAGCTTATGGGTAATTGTTGATAGACTTACTAAATCCGCCCATTTTATTCCCGTTCGGTCTAACCGAACCGTTCCTCTTTTGGCCAAACTATTTATTAAAGAGATTGTTAAATTGCATGGGGTTCCTACTTCAATTGTTAGTGATTGTGATCCATTGTTTACTAGTGGATTTTGGAAGAGTCTTCAAAAAGCTTTGGGAATGAAGCTTAAATTTAGCACCGCTTATCATCCCCAGTCCGATGGACAAACTGAGCGTGTGAATCAAACTCTTGAAGATCTTCTTCGTTCTTGTGTGCTTGATTTTGGTGGAAGTTGGGAAGATCATATTTCACTTGTTGAATTTTCCTATAATAATAGCTTCCAATCTAGTATTGGTATGGCACCTTTCGAGGCACTCTATGGAAGGCCATGCCGATCTCCTTCTTGTTGGCTTGAGGCCGGTGAGCAGCTGGTTTTAGGTCTAGATTTTATTCGTGATTCCACAGAAAAAATTGATCTTATTCGTCATAGGATGAAAGAAGGCCAGAGTAGACAAAAATCCTATGCCGAAAATCGAAGAAGGAAGTTAGAATTTTCTGTGGGAGATCTTGTGTTCATTCGTGTTTCACCTATGAAGGGTGTTGTACGTTTCAGTCGATCGGGAAAGTTAGCGCCTTGATATATTGGGCCATTTCCTATCACCGAACGTATTGGTTACATGGCTTATCGCCTTTTATTACCGGCTCAATTTTCTGCTATCCATGACGTGTTTCACGTTTCTCCACTTCGGAAATGTCTTCGAGATTCCGATTCTATTCTTGATTCCGGTGTTGTGGAAGAGATTGAAGTTTCGCCTAATTTAACTTATGAGCAACATCCTATTCGTATTATTGCTTCGGAGGTCAAGCGACTTCGAAATAAAGATGTTCCGCTTGTTAAAGTTCAATGGTCTTCAAATCCTAAGGATTGTTCTTGGGAATCTAGAGAGTACATCGAGCGAACACATCCGGACTTACTTTCTCGTGCTCTTTGAGGTGAACTTCTTATTTCAAATTTCTTTTGTGTTAAATATGCTTTTATGGTTGTTACTTTATGTTCTCTTCTTAAATATTGCGAGGATGCAATTTCTTTAAGGAGGGGAGTCTGTAACAACCCGCATATTTATCGATTTTATATTTAAATATTTTATCGTTAGTCGGATTTTAGTCCGAAAAGCTACTTTTTGCATACGGTCGAATTAGGACTCGGGACCACTCCCACTGAGTTTAAAATGCCATTTGCGACCTTTTTGAGTATAAGCTTCGATATGTTTGGAGAAAGTTGATTTTTGCTACTTTTCACTTTGGGTTTGGTTTTTGGGCTCAGCCCTATGTTTTACTTATGCTCAAATCTGAGCCACTCTTCCCCATTCACCCTCATTCTCTTCTCTTTTCAGTTTTCTTAGCATTAATGGTGGGAGAGATTGGAAACTAAAACTCCAAAACCCTAGTTTCTTTTGCAAATCAAATTCCTAGCTCCAAACTCAAGAAGAACCCATTGGTAAGCTTCCTCTTCTTCTTCTCCAACTCATTCTCTCTTTGAATTTCAGAAATTTCCTAAACCTAATTTAGGAAATGTTTCTCTTTTAAGTTTAGATTCAAGCTTCTTGAGTTGGATGTGAAGTGTGGTTGATTCCCATTGCTTTCAAGCTTCATCTTCATAAATTTTAGTTCAAAGGTGAGATTTTTAATCTCACATCTATGCTTATAATTCTCTTCTATTGTTAGGTATGAATTCCTAACACTTATTCATGTGCATTTGATTTTGATTTGGATTGCTTTTGTGAATATTCCAATTTTTAGTGTTTTGAGTTCAATTCGTTAAAAATCCTAACTTTGATGTTTGAACATGTTTTTGGTGATGCATCGAGGAGCTTATAGGGCCGGGTAGTCGATTGACATAAACCCTTAGCGCCGTTGCTCGTGCGAATGCAATTTTGGTCAAGATTGAACCTCATTGGTAATAGGCATGGATGAGGCTGGAAACAGGTTCGGCCGACCGACCCCCCTGGTCCGGTCGACCGATCTGCTTCCAAGTGCATAAGCACTTTCTGTTTTAAGGTTCGGCCGATCGACCCCCCTGGTTCGGTCGACCGACCTGCTGTCCCGAGCACATTCCAACCTATGGTTCGGTCGACCGACTCAGGGAGTCCGGTCGACCGACTTGCTTCTATTTGCCAGATTAGCCTATTTTGCTAATTCGTTTGAATATCCAACTTTAATCGATTCGTGTTGTCTCCCTTTTGTTGTCGTCATTTATTATCGACTTTGATGACCTTTTCTTTGAGAATTTTAGACATATCCACTTTGATGGATTTGATATCGATTTCTTTGGATTTTATTCACGTTTTCGAATGTGAATCTTAGTGATTGATTGTTCCTGCAATCTTCTTTGTGATTTGTCACTTTAAAAATATAAAGGTTTTCTATACTAGTAGTAAATATCAAAACTCTTTCTTCAAATGATTTCAACACTATTTTATTACAAAGCTCGTTTTCTCAAACCGTTTTCTAATCTATTAGTATATACAAGCCTTTACCTCACTCGTATGAGAAATCTAATTAAACGACTTAGTAAAACAAGTGGTATGAAACGCTTGTGTTTACTTCGTCGGTTAATTCTTGGACTTGTTCGATTGAAACTCTTGTGACAATTTTCTAGTGGAGATCTACAATTTGTTCGTAAATATTTAAGTTAAGCTAGTGGTTATGGGACATGATGCTAAGCTCATATATTTACTAGCTTACTGTAATTGACACTTCTCGTTGATCATGACGATCATCTTTGTGATTTAGACTAGCAATGTGCGATGTCTCTTTGTTTGCGAGGTTAGGCTAGACACCACTTGTGCGATTCCATTCACACATACCTTTTCGGTTAGCCTAGACACCATTTGTGTGATTCCATTCACACATACTTTTTATGGTTTAGACTAGCAATGTGCGATGTCTCTTTGTTTGCGAGGTTAGGCTAGACACCACTTGTGTGATTCCATTCACACATACCTTTTCGGTTAGCCTAGACACCACTTGTGTGATTCCATTCACACATACCTTTATGCTTTTCGGTTAGGCTAGACACCACTTGTGTGATTCCATTCACACATACCTTTTCGGTTAGCCTAGACACCACTTGTGTGATTCCATTCACACATACCTTTATGCTTTTCGGTTAGGCTAGACACCACTTGTGTGATTCCATTCACACATACCTTTTCGGTTAGCCTAGACACCACTTGTGTGATTCCATTCACACATACCTTTATGCTTTTCGGTTAGGCTAGACACCACTTGTGTGATTCCATTCACACATACCTTTTCGGTTAGCCTAGACACCACTTGTGTGATTCCATTCACACATACCTTTATGCTTTTCGGTTAGGCTAGACACCACTTGTGTGATTCCATTCACACATACCTTTTCGGTGAGCCTAGACACCACTTGTGTGATTCCATTCACACATACCTTTATGCTTTTCGGTTAGGCTAGACACCACTTGTGTGATTCCATTCACACATACCTTTTCGGTTAGCCTAGACACCACTTGTGTGATTCCGCTCACACATACCTTTTTGTGATTTCTGGATTTCGTGTGTTGATTTCTGGAATTTATGTTTCACCAACTTTTACGATGGGCATTGATATATATGTCATTTATTGTGGCTTGGTGAATGAAATTAGGAGTATGACATTCCTTTTTATCTTGAGTAGATTATTGTGATATTGATTAATCTCTTGTTGATTTTCAATTACTTATTTATCACAGCTTGGCATTGTGATTATTATATGTTTATGTCATATCTCTTATTATATATCACTTCGTCTGATATTTATAGCTAGACTGATCCGTTTATTATTTTCTTCTTAAATAATACTCGGGTCAGACTAAGATGTTACATGTGCTTCTGCTTGACTTCTTATCGGACTTTCATCTGATCCTTTGGCCAACTACTTAAGTTTAGTAGTTTTTGTTGTATACATTTGAGATACAGACTCCTTGATGTATACATATTTTTCTCTAGCACTTGTATCTATGTCTTTTTGTATTATTGTGGATCTTTTTGACCACTACTCTGATGTACACTTTCATGTGTTATATTCATATCTATTTCCGCCTTTGTGATATGAATTGCCTGTGACTGATTTGTGTTATGTTTATTTCTATATTTGTTTCCGAAGACCATTATAGCCACTGTGTAGTAGCTTTGAGTTTGTGTCGGCATGTCGGATTTTCACTTGAAAAGATTTGCATGTTATACTATCTGACATATCGATGCTCGCACAAAGCAATTACACGGATGGTCGCTCCTCAACAGCCTTATTCTCCATGCTAGTCGACAGCATTACTCCGTAATGTTCTTGTCTAGCGTGGGTATAGAGGTGGGGCGTCACATTACACCAAAGTAATACCCGGGTCAGGCTGGAAACCAGCGTGAGTAAACTCAACTAACATAGAATACCAAGCCACAACTCATATAAAAACCCGGGTAACTCAAACTAATTTTACAAGTCATAATTTGTTATAAACATAACTTAATTTCAAAATAAATTTTGTAAGTGTCAAAATTTAGATTTAATAAACCAAATTCATTTAAATCCAGTCATTCCAACCTATCAATTTCTCATATCAATTTATAAGAGATTCGAAGTGGTTTCGGGTATCTCCCAATACCCGATCCCGGCCTCTTCGAGTCTCATGTCATCCTATCCCAAGTTATCCATACATACACATTCATTTCATATCAGAGATAACAACTCATTCAAAACATCCAATACCATTCAAACGTCCATAAGCAAAGCTTGTTTGCTACCGATATTAATTAAATTAATTCTGATTGAATTTCTAACCTCAACCATTAGAATTCTTTTCTTGTCATCAATTAATTTCCGAATCAATTAACCCATCAACGTTCATTATTCATCTTAATTAATCACCTTGGATTAATTATTTTTCAGTTACATTCATGAAATTATCTTTAATTAATTTCACGATATTAATTATTCTTAACCCAAAATCAATAAATAATCTTAATTACTTCATGAATTAATTAACTATTTTAATTACATTAATCCTTAATTACTTATATTAATTAACTTCTCATAAGTCACTTATTAGTGATTAATTTAATCTTAATTAATCAATCTTTAATTACATCGTCAATTATATAAATTAATGATTTCTAATTTATATTTTAATTTGTTCTAATCTAAATTAATTACTTTAATTAACCACAATATCAATCATTCTCGAATTATCTCAACCTGTAGTTAGCTATCTTTTTATTTACTTCATTCAATAAATTAATTCCTCTTTTTACCTTATAATAGAAGCTTAAAGGAATTTAAAACTAAATTTATTTTTAAATCCTAATCAATTTACAAATACACTTTAACATTCAAGTTGTTTAAACACTCAATATTTAAAACTTTATTTGTTTTAAAATCTGAGATTCACTAACTCAAATATCAGTTTTAAATTCATTTAAAAAAAACCAATATTTCACTTTCAAAACCCTTATATTTCCTTTAAAAATCCAATTTATATTTTTCGATAACTCGGGGTACCGAAATATCCAAACAAACCACAGCATTCAGCATTCCAACTGCCAAAAAAATATTCATCACAGAATATCAATCATTCCAATATATACTAGACATATAGCACATCAATTCAATTTCAACCATTCAACCAATCATTTAAATTTAACCATTTAAATTAAAATAAAATCCAGAAGCGTGAGATTACTCACCTTTGATTTCTGTTTTGCAACCCATTTCATTCTCGATTTGTTTCCATGATTTTCAGACCTTGCATAAACATTATGTGTTTTATTAATATTTGAAATAATTGAATTATCAATTACCCTTTAATAAAATTCGATTTACCATTTATGCTATTCAAATTAATTTTCCAATAATAAATAATTATTTCCTTTCTTTTGAAAGTCATATACTAACAAATAAATCTATAGTTTTCAAAAATCTAATTTTTTATATAAATATTCAGCACTTAAAAAAATTTCCTTCTTTCAAAGTTCTTACCTACATAAAATTTCACTTACGTAAGTATATTATAGCATGCCAGTTATATTTATTTATACTTGTATAAAAATTCCACATACTAGTATTTTCTCTCCGTGAATATTTTTTTTCTACGAATAGTAAATTAAATAAACAAAAAGAAAATACTATTACCTCTACACTGAGCAACAGTCATCCCTCTCAGTCGCGACCCCATTCACGAGCCTGCCAAGCATCGCCCACGACCTCTCGACATCGATAAATCGTCACGCGCTCCCCAATGCACGAGCTAGTCGCCCAACCCACGCGCACAAGTCCAGCTTCCATGAGTTGTCTCACCTATCACCTGACGAAACCCTAGCGACGACAAAACTTCGAGCGCCTTTACCCTGCGGCCTTCCACCATCATCGCGACCCACGCGCCTCGCGACGCTGCTTCGATTTAATTTTTTTTAGCCGAAGTCAGAATGATTTGGGGATTTAGATTTCTTTTTTTTGTCTTGATCGGCCATTTTTTTCATTCTCATTGATTTCGGATTTTTTTATACGATGAGTTAGATCTGCTATTGAAGGTAAGAGGAGACGGGGTAATGGATGTAAGGAAGCGTCTTGAGTACGCATTGATTATTATAATTAAATATAGTGAATATCTAGAGTTGCATAACGCAAAATCACGAACCCAAAATCAGACATGCCGATAGACATTTATAGGGTTTTTCCCGCATTCCGAACACCATAGAACGTGTTTCGGAGGCTAATTTGATCGTATGCGCGAGTTACAAACGAAAACTATCAATTCTAGTTTAAATCGATTTAAAAGTTTCTAAACGTTTTGAGTTGCCAGGGTCAAACGACAACTCCGATTGCTACGAAATTTGAAATCCGATAATAACTAACTATTACGGATCCAATGAATTGGTTTCGTCAAATTCCGAGACTGTACCTTGGAAGGCTATTTTTAACTGTCAATTTAAACGACATATTATTAAAATTGAACAAATTACCTTTAAATTAAATTCCAACTATTCTATTATCTTCAGTATCATTATTATAAATTTTATAAGCTTTCAAATTATTTTAAATAGGCTTAGAAATTTCAGATTCAACAATTTACCCAATTTTAATTATTAAATTCAATATTTAAACTATATAATTTAATGATTTAATTATCAAGTAAATATTGATATCTTGAATTCAAGTTAATATTAACTTTTATATATTTTCAAATCAATTAACTATTCCAATTTAAATTGTTAAAATTTACGGGTCGTCACAGAACCCAAACCCTAGCTGCTACTTCGATTACACCGAAGGATTTGAAATCGCGAATCGCCATCCACCTCCCTTGCGCGATTTCGTGAGATCGCGAGATCGAACCGGTCGCCATTTTTTCTTTCGATTTTTCATGATTTTGGACCTGAGGGTTGCGGCCATTTCTTATTTTTCGATTTCGAATTTTATTTTCGAATGGAAAGGAAATGTGAACGAGAATATAAGAGGGGAAGAACGAGGTCCTGGATAAATTTTTGTTGTTCTTTTCTTTTAAATCGGCCATCAATTTGATTTTCATTTTTTTTAATGAGGTCGATTTCAGTCTGGAAGCATGAGGGGACGAAGATGTAATAATAAAGACGGGAATGGCTTCTTGAGTACACCTGACCATTATATAATTAAATATTGAAAATATCTCGTGTTGTATAACGCGAAATCCCAAACCCCGTATCAGACAAGCCAACAGACGTTTATAAGGTTTTACTCGCGTTCCAAACACAATGGAACGTGTTTCGAAAGCTAATTCGATCGTATTAAATCTATTAGAATAGTTTCTAAGCGTTTTGAACTATCAGGGTCAAATAAAAACTCCGATTGCTACGAAAATTGAAATTCGATAATAACTAACTATTACGGATCCAATGGAACTAGTTTCGTTGAATTCCGAGACTGTGCCTCAGAAAGCTATTTTTAAATTCAATTTAAATGATATGATTTCAAAACTGAACAAATCACCTTTAAATTAAATTTCAACCATTCTATTATCTTCAGTATCATCATTATAAATTTTATAAGCCTTCAAATTATTTAAATAGGCTTAGAAATTTCAGATTCACAATTTACCCCATTTCAAGTATTAAATTCAATATTTAAACTATATAATTCAATGATTTATTTATCAAGTAAATATTGATATCTGGAATTCAAGTTAAAATTAACTTTTAAATATTTTAAAATCAATTAACTATTCAAATTTTAAACGGTTAGAAATTTTGGGTCGTCACAGTACATGGTCTAGATCACTATACCGAGGATCCACCCTGATCCTCTGCATCACAGGACCTGTGCTACCCCTTACTGGATAGTCCGAATAAGTTCACTCCGTGGTTGGGATCAACAACCGCCCACACATCCAAAATAAAGGTACATCTAGACAGAGGCGACCATACCCTAGTTGGTTGCTAGCCACTTAGCCTTGTATGTACCTCCCTGCTTTAGCCATTCCCAGTTGATGAGACTCGAGGCTATGCTTTACCTTTTTAGCACATATTCACTTAGAATGCTCATCGTTGTGACGCCCCACCTCTATACCCACGCTAGCCAAGGACACTACGGGGTAATGCCGTCAACTAGCACGGAGAATAAGGCTGTTGAGGAGCGACCATCCGTGTGATTCCTTTGCACGAGCACCGATATGTCAGATAGTATAACATGCATTTTATTTCAAGAGGAAATCCGACATACCGATACAAACACAAAGCTACTACACAGTGGCTATAATAATCCTCGGAAACAAATATAGAAATAAGCATAACACAATTCAGTCACAGATAATTCATATCACAAAGGCGGAAGAAGATATGAATATATAACTAACACATGGAAGTGTATATCAGAGTAGTGGTCAAAAAGATCCACAATAATACAAAAGAATAGCAACACGTGCTATACAAAAGAATACAACTATGAGTCCATATCTCAAGTGTATACAACAAAATAAACTACTAATCTAAGTAGTTAGCCAAAAGTCAGAGAAATCAATCCCAAGTGAGAAGTCAAGCTGATGCACCTGTAACATCTCGGTCTGACCCGAGTATTATTTAATAAGAAAATAATAAATGGATCAGTCTAGCTATAAATATCAGATGAGACGATATAAAATAAGAGGTACGACTAAACACATAATAATCACAATGCCAAGCTGTGATATACATAAGTAATTGAAAATCAACAAGAGATTAATCAATATCACAAAAATCTACTCAAGGATCAAAGGGAATGTCATACTCTTTATTTCGTTCACCAAACCATAAATATTGACGATTATATCATTATCAATCGCAAAAGTCAATGACACACAAATTCACCAATGCACAAATATTGATAAAACTTATCAATGAAAATCACGAAAATTGGTGAAGCACAAATTCTAGAAATCATCTCAAGAAATCTAGAAATCACAAAAGGGGGAAAGGCCTATCACAAACGGGAGCATAAAGCTCACCAACACGTGTATCACAAACGGAACGCTAATTCCGTGGTTGCTAACTATCATAAATTGAGCCGAAGCTCCACAAACGGCCCGAAGACCATGGGTTGCTACCCCACCAACTTGAGTCGAAACTCCACAAAACGGGGTTTAGTCTCCCGCCCAGACAAAGAGACATCGCACATTGCTAGTCTAAATCACAAAAATGATCGTCATGATCATCAAGAAAGCGTCGATTACACTAAGCTAGTAAATATATGAGTTTAGCTTCATGTCCCATAACCAATTTCTTAACTTAAATATTTACGAACAAACTGTAGATCTCCACTAGAAAATTGTCACAAGAGATTCAATTGAACAAGTCCAAGAATTAACCGACGAAGTAAACGCAAGCGTTTCATACCACTCGTTTTACTAGGTCGTTTAATTAGATTTCTCTAATGAGTGAGGTAAAGGCTTGTATATACTAGTAGATTGGAAAACGGTTTTAAGAAACAAGCTTTGTAATAAAATAGTGTTGAAATCGTTTTGATGAAAGAATTTTGATATTTACTACTAGTATTGAAACCTTTATATTTTTAAAGTGACAAATCACAAAGAAGATTGTAGGAACAATCAATCACAAAAATTCACATTCGAAGACGTGAATAAAATCCAAAGAAATCGATACCGAATCCATCAAAATGGATATTCCCAAAAATCACGAAGAAAATATCATCAAAGTCGATAATAAGTGATAATAACAAAAGGGAATCAACACGAATCGATTAACGTTGGAAATTCAATCCAAAAAGGCAAAATGGACTGAAACAGCAGGTTCAGTCGACTGAATAGAGTTTTCAGTCGACTGACCCTGTATCTGGGAATTTTCCAGGTTCAGGAAACTTTCTATTTCCAGGTTCAGTCGACTGAACAGAAGATTCAGTCGACTGAATCATGCCTGGAAACTTTCGGGTTCCAGGTTCAGTCGACTGAACAGAGATTTCAGTCGACTGAATCATGCCTGGGCTGTTTTTCAGCCTTATTCAAATGAAGAGCAAACTCTTCCAAAATGCAACCGGACGAACATTGGCTCTAAGGGTTTATGCCAATCGACAACCCGGCCCTATATGCTCGTCGATGCATCATCAAAAGCATGATCAAACATCCATAAAAGGATTTTCACACAAATTTGACTTAAAAACCCAAAAATCAGAATATTCACAAAACCAATCCAAATCAAAAGCAAATTCACATGAAGAAGTGTTAGGAATTCATAACTAACAACCAAAGATAATTATAGACCAAGATGTGAGATAAAAATCTCACCTTTTGAACCCAAATCAATGAAGAAGAAGCTCGAAAGCAAAGGAAGATCAACCACCTTCAAATCCAACTCAAGAAGCTTGATTCTAAGCTTTAAAAGAAGAACAATCCCAAAGTTAGGTTTAGGAATTTCTGAAATTGATAAGAGAATGAGTTGGAGAAGAAGAAGAGAAGGCTTACCAATGGGATCTCTTTGATTTTGGAGCAAGAATTTGAGCTAGCAATAGGAACTAGGGCTTGGAGTTTCTAATTCCCTTTCCTTTCCACCATTTTCAGTTGGAGCTTGAGTTTGAGGAGTGGGAATGAGTGAATGGAGAGGAGAGGGCTGAGCTAGAGTATAAGTGGGGTTAATGGGCTGAAACCCAACCCAAAGCCCTAAAGAAAAAGTAGCAAAATTCAACTTACTCCAAACATATCGAAGCTTATACTAAAAAAGATTGCAAACGGCATTTTAAACTCAATGGAAGTGGTCCCAAGTCCTAATTCGTCCGTATGCAAAAAGTAGCTTTTCGGACTAAATTCCAAGTATTGATAAAATATTTAAATATAAAAATCGATAAATATGCGGGTTGTTACAGACTCCCCTCCTTAAAGAAATTGCATCCTCGAAATATTTAAGAAGAAAATATAAAGTAACAACCATAAAAGCATATTCAACACAAAAGAAGAAACTTGAAATAAGAAGTTAACCTTAAAGAGCACGAGAGAGTAAGTCCGGATGTGTTCGCTCGATGAATTCTCTAGATTCCCAAGAACAATCCTTAGGATTTGAGGACCATTGAACTTTAACAAGAGGAACATTTTTATTTCGAAGTCGTTTGACCTCCGAAGCAATAATACGAACATGATGTTGCTCATAAGTTAAATTCGGCGAAACTATAATTCCTTCCACAACGCCGGGCTCAAGAATAGAATCGGAATCTCGAAGACATTTCCGAAGTTGAGAAACGTGAAACACGTCATGGATAGCAGAAAATTGAGCCGGTAATAAGAGGCGATAAGCCATGGAACCAATGCGTTCAGTGATAGGAAATGGCCCAATATATCGAGGTGCTAATTTTCCCGATCGACTGAAACGTACAACACCTTTCATAGGTGACACACGAATGAACACAAGATCTCCCACAGAAAACTCTAACTTCCTTCTACGGTTATCGGCATAGGATTTTTGTCTACTCTGGGCTTCTTTCATCCTATGTCGAATAAGTTCAATCTTTTCTGTGGAATCACGAATAAAATCTGGACCTAAAACCAGCTTCTCACCGGCCTCAAGCCAACAAGAAGGAGATCGGCATGGCCTTCCATAGAGTGCCTCGAAAGGTGCTATACCAATACTAGATTGGAAGCTATTATTATAGGAAAACTCAACAAGAGAAATATGATCTTCCCAACTTCCACCAAAATTGAGCACACAAGAACGAAGAAGATCTCAAGAGTTTGATTCACACGCTCGGTTTGTCCATCGGACTGGGGGTGATAAGTGGTGCTAAAATTAAGCTTCGTTCCTAAAGCTTTTTGAAGACTCCTCCAAAATCCACTAGTAAACAATGGATCACGATCACTAACAATAGAAGTAGGAACTCCATGTAATTTAACAATCTCTTTAACAAAGAGTTTGGCCAAAAGAGGTACGGTTCGGTTAGACCGAACGGGAATAAAATGGGCGGATTTAGTAAGTCTATCAACAATCACCCATAAGCTATCATGACCCGAACGAGAACGGGGAAGGCCATCTATAAAATCCATGGAAATTTGGTCTCACTTCCAAATTGGAATTTCCAAAGATTGCAATAACCCACCGGGCCTTTGATGTTCGGCCTTAACGAGTTTGCAAGTCCTGCAACTCTTAACAAAGTTAGCAATATCAAATTTCATTCCCTCCCAATAATAAAGCCGCTTCACATCCGCGTACATTTTACTACCACCGGGATGAATGGTAAATTTAGAACGATGTGAATCTTCTAAAATATCTTTACGGAGATCACTAATATTTGGCACGATAAGTCTACCAAATTTCCGAATGCCGCCACGAGAATCGATATCAAAGTCTTTCAGACCTTCAATATCTATTTTATCCTTAATATTTTGGCCAAGAAGAGACAATTCAGGATCTAGCCTTTGAGCTTCAAGAATGCGGTCTAAAAGAGAAGGATGAGCCTCAATGCTACATAAAACAAGAAATGAACGTAAATCAGAAACATGTTCTCGAATTTCACAAGTGGATAAAATCTCGAGATCATTCCATTCGGATATCATCATAGAAACAACAGCTTGTTGTTTACGGCTAAGAGCATCGGCGACACGATTACCCTTACCGGGGGTATAAAGAATATCAAGATCATAAGGTGCAAGGAACTCGAGCCAATGCTGTTGACGCAAATTAAGTTCCTTTTGAGAAAATAAATATTTTAAAGACTTATGATCCGTGTAAAGAAAAAATTTCTCTCCCAATAGATAATGACGCCAAATTCGTAGGGCGAAAACAATAGCCGCGAGTTCTAAATCATGTTTGGCATATCTAGTCTCGGCCGGCTTCAATTGCCTAGAAGCATAAGCAATAACACGTTCTTTTTGCATAAGAACGGCACCCAAACCAACGCGACTAGCATCGGTATAAACAACGAAATCTTGATTCCCCTCAGGAATAACAAGAATAGGAGCATTAGAAAGAAGTTCCTTTAGTTTCTAAAAAGAAGTCTCACATTTATCCGACCAAATGTATTTAACACCTTTCTTCGTTAAGCTAGTGAGAGGCACGACAATCTTAGAAAAGTCTTTGATAAAACGGCGGTAATAACCCGCCAATCCAAGAAAACTACGAATCTCCGTCACACTCTCCGGTCTCTTCCAATCTTGAATCGCTTCAATCTTTGAAGGATCCATGGAAATTCCGGATTCGAAAATAATATGACCGAGAAACTTCACACAAGATTGCCAAAAGTGGCATTTAGAAAATTTCGCCTTTAATTGATTACTCCTAAGAGTTTCCAACACAATCCGAAGATGCTTTTCATGCTCCTCCTCGGTTTTTGAATACACAAGAATATCATCAATAAAGATGAGGACAAACCGGTCGAGGAAGTCTTTGAAAACTCTATTCATAAGGTCAACGAAATAAGCCGGAGCATTTGTTAGACCAAATGGCATAACAAGCCATTCATAAGATCCATAACGAGTACGGAACGATGTCAAAGGAATGCTATCCTTTGCAACACGAAGCTGATGAAATCCAGTAGCTAAGTCCAATTGTGAAAAGACTCTAGCACCACTAAGTTGATCGAATAGATCATCAATCCGAGGTAAAGGATATTTATTTTTGATAGTAAGATCATTAAGCTTGCGGTAGTCAACGCAAAGCCTAAGCGTACCATCGGATTTCTTCTCAAAAATAGCCGAAGCTCCCCAAGGCGAGGAACTAGAGCGAATATATTGCTTCATCTCCAATTCGGATAATTGTTTACGCATCTCTTCATTTTCTTTATTGGACATACGATAGGGAGGACGAGTAATAGGTTGAGCTTCAGGGATAAGATTAATTCTGAACTCAATTGCTCGCTTAGGTGGTAATCTTAAAACGGGCTCAAATATGTCGGAAAATTCACGAACAACGTGAATAAGAGAAATAATATCTTCCTCATCATCATTATCCTCATCATGAGGATTTAAAGAATATAAAGATGCAACTAAGCTGGAATCCGAATCTTTAAGATTAATAATCTGCTTAATAGATTGAGGATGTCGAAGACGAATAGTCTGCTCAGGACATAGGATATGAGCTTCATAACGGTTAAGCCAATCCATTCCCAAAATCATTCCAAAGCCTAAATAACGCATGACATGCAAATCGGCTCGGAAAGAAAAATCACCCAAAATAATATCGACATCATTACACAATAAAGTGATTGTTGCGGATCCACCAACCGGATTCGCAATTTTCAAAGAAGTCATTAAAGCAACTACACTTAAAGAAAAAGTATCAACAAGTTCTTTTGATATAAAAGAATGGGATGCACCCGTATCAAAAAGAACTCGAATAGGTTGATCACGAAATATAATAATACCATCAAGGATAGAATGAGAAATACCTCGACCACGAGTTGTGTTTCCAGGGGCTTGAGCAACATTAAGCTTTCCCTCCTTCCTGCTCTGAAGCTTGGGGCATGAAGATATAACATGACCGGGAACTTTACAGTAGCGACAAGAGAGAGACTTTGGGCACTTGTTCGCATAATGGTCCTTCGAACCACAATTATAGCATTCCCCACGACCAAAGAAAGAAGTCTTTGCCACTGGAGTTGCTTGCTTCCTTTTTTGTTGGGATAAGGGCCTTTGAATTTACTGGTCCTTTTCTTGTTGTTGTTGAAGCTTGACTTGGAACCCACCACTTCAACATCATTTTCCCTATTCGCCTCTTCAAAACGAAGAGCGATATCAATGAGTTGGTCGAAAGAAACTTCTAATTTTAGAAGTAATGGCTTCTTGAGATTTTTGTTTAAGCCATAGACAAATCTCTGATTTTTCTTCAATGGGGTGTTGATATATTCAACCCCGTATTTAGAGAGAGATTCAAAAGACGCGACATAGTCAGTCACGGAAGATTCACCTTGAACAAGGTCAATAAAATGGCGAGCCAAAGTCACCTTCTCAGCTTCTGGCACGAACTTTAACTCGAAGCGCTCTCTGAATTTCTCCCAAGTGAGATCCGCTTCATTTATTTCAGAAATCAAAAGCTCATACCAGTCTAATGCTCTTTCTTGGAGCATACTAGAAGCCACCTGAACTCGGTGAAGATCAATAAGGTTCATGCGAGAAAAGATTCGATCGCATGTCCTTAACCAAGCCTGGACTTCAATAATAGTTTCAGAACCTTTAAATAGCTTCCCACCCAGATTGGTATAATCATTGCACAAATGTGCAAACCCAGATTTAGGGTGAGTAGGTTCCGGATTAGAACCAGCTGCTTGAGCATTCGTGACAAGGTCAAGAAGTTGCTGGGTAGTCATAAAAACTCCATCTTGGGGAGTAGCACTAGATTGACCGGCGCTGGGACGGCCAGGTCTAACAATTTCTCTTCCTTTAGAAAGAAATAAAGAAGAAGAAAAAGGTTATTCATCAAATGAATATCAAGAAATCTTGATAGATAAAACAAGGAATCATAAAGAAAATAGGATGAATCGGTGCGAAGACTCGAATTAAATCCTAAAACACAACTCCTAAGATAGACTTAGGACGATGATCCTTGCTAAGTTATTCTACATTGTTCCAAAGTTTGGCTCTGATACCATGCTGTGACGCCCCACCTCTATACCCACGCTAGCCAAGGACACTACGGGGTAATGCCGTCAACTAGCACGGAGAATAAGGCTGTTGAGGAGCGACCATCCGTGTGATTCCTTTGCACGAGCACCGATATGTCAGATAGTATAACATGCATTTTATTTCAAGAGGAAATCCGACATACCGATACAAACACAAAGCTACTACACAGTGGCTATAATAATCCTCGGAAACAAACATAGAAATAAGCATCACACAATTCAGTCACAGATAATTCATATCACAAAGGCGGAAGAAGATATGAATATATAACTAACACATGGAAGTGTATATCAGAGTAGTGGTCAAAAAGATCCACAATAATACAAAAGAATATCAACACGTGCTGTACCAAAGAATACAACTATGAGTCCATATCTCAAGTGTATACAACAAAATAAACTACTAATCTAAGTAGTTAGCCAAAAGTCAGAGAAATCAATCCCAAGTGAGAAGTCAAGCTGAAGCACCTGTAACATCTCGGTCTGACCCGAGTATTATTTAATAAAAAATAATAAATGGATCAGTCTAGCTATAAATATCAGATGAGACGATATAGAATAAGAGGTACGACTAAACACATAATAATCACAATGCTAAGCTGTGATATACATAAGTAATTGAAAATCAACAAGAGATTAATCAATATCACAAAAATCTACTCAAGGATCAAAGGGAATGTCATACTCTTTATTTCGTTCACCAAACCATAAATATTGACGATTATATCAATATCAATCACAAAAGTCAATGACGCACAAATTCACCAATCCACAAATATTGATAAAACTTGTCAATGAAAATCACGAAAATTGGTGAAGCACAAATTCTAGAAATCATCTCAAGAAATCCAGAAATCACAAAAGGGGGAAAAGCCTATCACAAACGGGAGCATAAAGCTCACCAACACGTGTATCACAAACGGAACGCTAATTCCATGGTTGCTAACCATCACAAATTGAGCCGAAGCTCCACAAACGGCCCGAAGACCATGGGTTGCTACCCCACCAACTTGAGTCGAAACTCCACAAAACGGGGTTTAGTCTCCCTCGCAGACAAAGAGACACCACACGTTGCTAGTCTAAATCACAAAAATGATCGTCATGATCATCAAGAAAGCGTCAATTACACTAAGCTAGTAAATATATGAGTTTAGCTTCATGTCCCATAACCACTTGCTTAACTTAAATATTTACGAACAAACTTTAGATCTCCACTAGAAAATTGTCACAAGAGATTCAATCGAACAAGTCCAAGAATTAACCGACGAAGTAAACGCAAGCGTTTCATACCACTCGTTTTACTAGGTCGTTTAATTAGATTTCTCATACGAGTGAGGTAAAGGCTTGTATATAGTAGTAGATTGGAAAACGGTTTTAAGAAACGAGCTTTGTAATAAAATAGTGTTGAAATCGTTTTGATGAAAGAATTTTGATATTTACTACTAGTATTGAAACCTTTATATTTTTAAAGTGACAAATCACAAAGAAGATTGTAGGAACAATCAATCACAAAAATTCACATTCGAAGACGTGAATAAAATCCAAAGAAATCGATACCGAATCCATCAAAATGGATATTCCCAAAAATCACGAAGAAGATGTCATCAAAGTCGATAATAAGTGATAATAACAAAAGGGAATCAACACGAATCGATTAACGTTGGAAATTCAATCCAAAAAGGCAAAATGGACCGAAACAGCAGGTTCAGTTGATTGAACAGAGTTTTCAGTCGACTGACCCTGTACCTGGGAATTTTCCAGGTTCAGGAAACTTTCTGTTTCCAGGTTCAGTCGATTGAATAGAAGATTTAGTCGACTGAATCATGCCTGGAAACTTTCGGGTTCCAGGTTCAGTCGACTGAACAGAGATTTCAGTCGACTGAATCATGCCTGGGCTGTTTTTCAGCCTTATTCAAATGAAGAGCAAACTCTTCCAAAATGCCACCGGACAAACATTGGCTCTAAGGGTTTATGCCAATCGACAATCCGGCCCTATATGCTCCTCGATGCATCATCAAAAGCATGATCAAACATCCATAAAAGGATTTTCACACAAATTTGACTTAAAAACGCAAAAATCGGAATATTCACAAAACCAATCCAAATCAAAAGCAAATTCACATGAAGAAGTGTTAGGAATTCATACCTAACAACCAAAGATAATTATAGACCAAGATGTGAGATAAAAATCTCACCTTTTGAACCCAAATCAATGAAGAAGAAGCTCGAAAGCAAAGGAAGATCAACCACCTTCAAATCCAACTCAAGAAGCTTGATTCTAAGCTTTAAAAGAAGAACATTCCCAAAGTTAGGTTTAGGAATGTCTGAAATTGATAAGAGAATGAGTTGGAGAAGAATAAGAGAAGGCTTACCAATGGGTTCTCTTTGATTTGGAGCAAGAATTTGAGCTAGCAAGAGGAACTAGGGCTTGGAGTTTCTAATTCCCTTTCCTTTCCACCATTTTCAGTTGGAGCTTGAGTTTGAGGAGTGGGAATGAGTGAATGGAGAGGAGAGGGCTGAGCTAGAGTATAAGTGGGGTTAATGGGCTGAAACCCAACCCAAAGCCCTAAAGAAAAAGTAGCAAAATTCAACTTACTCCAAACATATCGAAGCTTATACTAAAAAAGGTTGCAAATGGCATTTTAAACTCAATAGAAGTGGTCCCGAGTCCTAATTCGACCGTATGCAAAAAGTAGCTTTTCATACTAAATTCCGAGTATTGATAAAATATTTAAATAAAATATTTAAATATAAAAATCGATAAATATGCGGGTTGTTACAATCGTCTTCCTGGCGATGTTCTGAAAGTATTCATCCATACAAGTCTATTCCGAGTTCGAACGGAACCGAAAGCACTAGTCCTACTATATGCATTTTTAAAATCACCCTCGGGATTAGTAGCGATTAACCCTTGCACTTTACTTCTCCATCTTCGACTCCAAACTCTTGTCTTCCTCATGAAAATGTTCAAACTGGATTGAAGTGGTTTTCGGGAAATTAATCCCGATCCCAGTCTCTTCGAAACGATCAGCACATTTGGCCAATATTGATAGTCCGTTATTTAACTATCAATCAACACCCACAAACAACCATTAGATTTAAATAATTTTCCAAATTGTTTATTATTCAAAATATCTTCGCAAGATATCTTCTTCTCTTCAATCTTTTGAAATATGTTTCAAATCTCTTTTCACTCGTGGAATAAATTCCCAAAATTTATTTATTTCCCACTAAAAATTACCAAGTCCAAATACTTTAGATTTCAAAATATTTTGAATCATTTTATTCTAAAATATACTTTAAACATTTAAATAACACTACTTAAACACTTATTCAAAAATATATACTTTAAAAGTAATTAAAATAAAAGTACTTTATAAAATATATAACTAATTTTAAAATAAAAGTTAAGCCAAACTAAATTTTAAAACAAGAGTTACGAAATTCTGTACAAGCTTTTAAATAAAACTTAACCAAACTATCTTTAAAATAAAACTGCTTTATAAAATATAAATATTAATAATTATCTTTCTAAAACATAATACCAATTAACCTTTAAAATTAATTACCACTATAACTAATTTGATAAATCTTTACCCTTAAAAATTTAATAACTTAATAATTATTCTTAAAAACATTCCTTTAAACAACTTTAAAACTTTTGACTTATACTTAAAATTTTGCTTTGAAAACGTACTTGGCTTTCTAGTGAAATACATTTCTCTTCCACACCTTTTCAAAATAAACCACTACTTATTTTTAAAACAAATTTACCCATTCCTTTATAAATTCCCACCGTGAATTTATCCTTTCAAATTGTAACGACCCAAAAATTTTAGTAATTAAAATTTGAATATTTAATTAATTTTAAATATTAGTAAGTGAATTTATAAGTCGAATAAATTTTATTTCGAATAATTGGATTTAATTGAATAATTAAATCGATAATTTAATACGTGAAATTATGGAAATAATTGAAAATCGAGTTAAATATGATTGAAAATGATTTGTAAAATTTTATTTTATCATGTTGGAGTTAGAATGATATTTTAGAACTTTTAAAATCAAATTAAAAGTTTATTTGTGAAAATTGAATATTTTAATATTAAATCGACTAGTGAAATTAGCCAATTTTTGAACAGTCTCAGAATTGGACGAAACCAGTTCCATTGGATCCGTAATAGTTAGTTATTACCGGATTTCAATTTTCGTAGCAATCGGAGTTATCGTTTGATCGTGGCAGCTCGAAACACATCGAATTGTTTTTAATATTAATTTGGCGAGTTAAAATAGCCATTTTTCAAAAAGTCTCGGATTTCGACGAAACTAGTTTCATCGGATCCGTAATGTGATATTATTGTAAGGTTTCAAATTTTGTGTCAATTGGATTTACCGTTTGTCCGGTACAAATTAAAACGCCTAGAAAATCGTTTAAATCGGTTTAATTTAAATTGAACGTTTATTGCCATAACTCGCACAGATGTCCGAATTAGCTTTCGAAACCTGTTCCATTGTGTCCGGAACGCGGGGTAAACCCTAGAAACGCTGGTTACGGCGTGTGAATCGGAGTTCGGAAAATCCGGGATGAATAGTGTCGTTCGTTCTTCTATAAGTAGCCCCCCTCTCTCTAAAAAAAAATAACAAAAAATAAAAACCTAAACCTAATATGCACAACCGCCACCCCCTGAACCAAAGGCCAGAAAACAACCTTCTTCTTCCTTAAATTTCTTCAAATCCGTGCAACGATTGAAGAAACTTTCTACATGAAAGTTGTAGAGCACAACACGATCTATAAATCCAACGGTGGAGATCGTGTTTGGAGTTGTGGATTGGTGGCGAGTTGAGTTGGAAGTGTGGCCGTTCGGCCTCGAACTGCGTGCGCATATGGGGACCGAGCTCTATGATGTTGGGGGTGAAGGTGGCTCTTGGTCGTGGCTACGAAATGGTGTATCCTGATCGAGCTGGAACGTGGAGATGAAGTCGTGAAAATTGCATGTAGGGTGGCGGCTATGGGTATGTCGGCCTGGAATTGAACGAAGAAGAAAGGAAGAAGGGGGGGGGGGGGGGTGGTGCGCACGGGCCTGATGAGGGGGGGTGAGAATCAACGGCCACGATCTTGAGTTAGGTTTTAAAAGAAATTAAATGTTGTAATTTATAAATATAAATTCGAGTAAACTTCATAAATGCATATCTTTTTCATACGAGGTCGAAAACGCACGAAACCAGTTGCGTTGGAATCGTATGGACGAGCACTACGCGATGAAATTGAATTGGAGTCGTTTGGAGTTAGTGAAAATTTTGGGTAAAATTAAACGTCCGTTTAATTTTATTCGAAATAAATCGCTAAAACGAAATTGAAATCAAGGTGAGAACTTCTCACTCAATCGAATCAGTTTCGATTTTAATTTTAAATAGTTAGATTGAAAATATTTGAATGCATGTTTGAATGATGATTGTTATCTATTGATTGTTAAAATAGACATTATGCGCCGTTAGTAAGCGGATGTTATTTATTAAAAACATATACCGCGAATATTTCATAAACAGTGAAATTGGTATTATATATAATAGCAATATATATATTGGCATATGTATATATTGGAGTTATTGATTTCCCGCATTTGTATAGCGGATGAGACCCTATTGCGCCGTCTATTAAGCGGATAATATTTTAAATCCCATATACCGCGATAATTTCGTACTGGAGCGGAATTGGTATTGTGCTAATGTTTGTGGATGCAGGAAAACAGGTTGGAGGGATCCAACTGGATTCCTCAACAGTTTTTATTTGAATTCAGATATTTTGATATTTGATGGATTATCATATCGATATATGATGTCGTTGTTGGCGTGATTGACTATTTGGTATGTAGCATCATTGGACCAAATTTGGAATTTTAAAATGATTTTAAAGTGATTTTTGATAGTATAAGTTATAAAATATTTTAGGATTTGATCCATTTTAAATAAATAAACGTTATAATTTTTAATGTTATAAAATTATATTTTTGAGAAATATAGTTAAAAAACTGATTTTTGAAAATATGAGGCTAATGATTTATAAAATAGTTAAATCGGGATTTTTGAAATTATTGTGAAAAGTTTAAATATAGGATTTATGAAATTTAATTATTTTATAAATCAGAATGATGAAATTATAAAGGAGATTAAAGATGTTTTAAAAGAAAAATATAAATTGATTTGTATAAAAGAGATTTATAAATTGATATTTATAAATTAAAAATATTTGAATTATAAAACGAGTTTTTATAAGTGTTTGAATGAATTGTAAATGAATTTCATAAATGAATGAAATTCATAGAATTATAAACGGTGAAGTTATAAATGGAATTTTATAAGCAGTAGGTTTATAAAATTTATAAAGTTATTAAAAGAATGGTTTTGGATAAATAATTGAATCTTATAACTTATAAGATTTATAAGTATGAAGTTCAAAGGAACGATTTTTGCAAGCAAATAAATTATAAGTATTTCACTTATAATATGAACTTTTAGTATATCATTGAGATATGAATTAAGATAGGTTAATAAAGGAGATTTATAAAGGAAGTAGTTATAAAACAAATAGAAATAGAATTTATAAACGTTGTTTTGTAAATTCGCAAACGACTTATTTTGATAAGTAAATTGTTATAACCTATTAATGTAGTTATATTCACGTTTTTGACTGTGAATAATCCTTTGAAATAGAATGAATAAAAGGATGAAATGTATTAACGTAGTATATTCACGTTTTTGAATAGTGAATAATATGTTAAAGAAAATGTTTTGGATGTGATGTTTGAAATAGAATTAAAACGATCTAAGTTTTAAAATGTGTTGAGATTCGAAACCATAGATTTCAACATTCATTGTTGAAATAAACGTTTTCGAGAAATAGAAGGAAATGGTTACTATAACACTGTTGTTATAGTAAATGATTTCCGAAAGGAAATGTTTTGTATAGTATTGGGATTTATATATCTATTTTAATTTCAAATCCCTATACTAGTGATTTTGGGTTGTCGTAACGATGTTTTACGCAACATTCATTTTGGCCCAAATAAATATGTTTAAGAGAATGATTTCCTTAAAGAATGAAATATATACTTAATTTCGATTGAAGTATACTGAATATTTTCCAAGTGTTGAAAATAAATGGATTGAGAATTACTTAATAAGTAAGTATGGAAATGTTTTCCAATATAAAGTGAATATTTTGAAAATTTATCTTTTTGAAGATAAATTGAAATGAATAATTGAAATCGTATATGCATGGATATTTTGGAATATAAATTCACTATGGAATTTATAAATGAAAGGGGGAATTTGTTTTAAAAATAAATATTGATTTATTTTTGAGGTATTGAAATTTTATATCTTGTAAAGATATTTTGGAAAACAAATAATTTGGAAAATTATTTGGAAATTGGTGATGTGTGCATATCCATTGATAGTTCAATAACCGACTATCAATATTTCCCTTTGAATGGGTAATTGATGTGATTTGTTTGAATTTGAATACCACACTTATTTTTGAATAAGCGCTCACTATTCGGGTTAACCGGGAAAGGACCATGGGGTCGTATAACCCATTCCGAATATGTGATACGTCGTTATGAATTGCACTTGAAGATCGGTGTTGAAGACCGGGTATTTGCGAGAGCGATAGGATGACCTGTCGATTGACTCTGCACCGAGTTGCTCCGGTATAGAGTTCTCCATATGTGATGGTGAATCCGATCAGGATTGTGGATATCCGGATTGCAAGGACTTCTTTGTAAGTGCCTTCGGTTCTGTTCGAGCCCGGAACAGACTTGTATGGATTGTATGTCTGACATTACAAATTGAGATATAAACCGATTTCTTTCAAATATATTTCTGTTGGTGGCGGAGAATTTATTCTTTTAGCTTAACACCCTTCTCTGAGACGTACGAGCTCAGAGGTTATGTAGTTGAAGGTTATCAGCGATATATTCCCAATTTGGTAATGTGACATGCTGAGTGTTGCTGTTAAATGATCATTGTGTTGATTTTTTTGTGATAGGATCATTTATTTGATCGTCTATCCTGGTGATCATTTCTATGATCATTTGTTGACCCAAAGCATGGCTTTTGTATAAAGTATGTTTTTGTGGACGTGACTTCGTCGAGCCTCACACCCCGGAATGGTCAAAACAGGAAAGATACGGCAAGGTTATGAGGGGTAGCGCCCTTTAGGATATGTGCATTTCCTTATGGAAAAGGGTGGTATCATGGTATGGAGCCTAGATACTTACTCATGTTGAAAACACTTTATGATTGTGTGAATTGATTACGAGCGCTCGGTTGAAAGGTCCCAAAGGACCGGGGGGTGGCATATTCGGTCAGTTGTTACTCAGTTAGGGGTAACCCGATCTTGTGTTGGTAGAGATCCGGTTTGGTTCTCGGGGATGTCCATCCAGAGGCATTCTCATGTGGCAATGGGAAGTTCCTTGGCCTGATCATTCGTTGGAAATCCAAAGAAACAATACGAGACTTGTACGGTTTTAGTTGTAGAACCTGCCATTTAATATGGTAGCTATAGTAAGCATACTATAATGGTACCTATGCTGGCTAAGATTTATACTCTACTTTCGAAATGTCTTCTACACTATGCACTAGCAATAATATCAAATGTTTCTTTTTAATACGTATCAAGCATCTTTGACTATCATAAGAAGAAATCTCCTCCAAGTCTGCGTTTGCATTGTGTGTGTGGCGGGAGGTCTTATGGTAGTCTCATTTTTTAAAAGCATTGCGAATTGACCTTAAAAATATTCCTCTATTTTGTTTTCAAAGATAAATAAACTGTTTTGAGTTCTCACACCAGTCTCATGACTGACTCGGAGTTTATTGTTTTCCTTCCTAAACTCTGGGTGCCCGCCAATTTCCACACGGGCAGTCAAGAGTTAGGTTTATCAGGATATTCTGGAGTTGCTGGAGGCAAGCTGGATGGCATGGCGTATTACTAGTATATAGTATTTCTTTTTCCGCTGCACTGCTTGTTGTTGTATGTTGTTGTACACTCTGATGTTGATGTAATGTAATGTATAACATGTAATAACTGATATAGTTCTTTGTTTAAAGATTATTCATTTATTTATTATATGTTGTTCCGCTGCGAATTGTGAGATTCTGATGTTATTCTGCTTTCTTCTGTTCCGTTCTATTTTCTATTTTCTTTTCTCTCTATTTTCTATCTTTTCTGTCTTTTTCTTCTTTGTCTTTTTCTTAAAACCCTAAGTGTTCGGTTTTCCGTCGTTCGATTGCTTGGCAGTCGATAAAGTGAGTATCGATGTTGAATTTTCGAAAGTCGAAGAATCGGGTCCTTACATCTGGTATCAGAGCATATGGTTAAGCGACAACCATTGTTCTGTTGGGTATTACTCATTAGAGATAGAGTCAGTAGTACTCTAGAATGAGTTTGAGTGTAATAATAGATATGAGAGCGTATTTGTTAGTGAATATAAAATCGTTTTATATTGTGATGATTGGTTTATTGAGTGGCATATGAATCTTCGTCAGCACGGTCTGGACAACTATGCCGAAGGGGTTTCTAAACACTTGAATAGAACAATTCGACACAATATTGTTTTAAATTGGGTAAGTGAAATAATTTTACCTTGATTATATTTTTATATATAAAGAAATAATTTTTCAGAGTTATTAAAGTGTATATAAATTGATTGTTTAGATGTTTGAATAATCTAAATTAAAGAATAATTGTATAAGCAAATGAATTATAAGAATTGAATTATAATTAATGTGATTTACAATTGTGAAATAAATTTATATATATAAGAAGTGAAACTATATGAATATATTTATGAATATGAGTTGTAAATAAAAATGAATTTAAAGTTAAATGGAAACTTACTTTAGAATTGGAATCTGAATTGATTTATAAGCAGGAATTTAAGTTAAGTAAAACAAAATAATGTTTAAAAGGAAATATAACTTAAGAGATGTTGAATGAAGTTGATATTGGTATCAAAGTAAATTAATAAAGTGAAGTGATAAATATGAACTTGAGTTATGTAAATGAAATTCAACTTTTGTAATTGAATTAAAATAATGGATTGAATGTAAATCAATTGAATGTGAATTTAGTTGATATGAAATAATGAATGTAAGTGTTAATTCATTAAAATCTAATGTTATGGAAAGTTGAATAGTTGAATGAAAATCAATTTAATTAAACCAAAATGAATATAAGCAAAGGAATTTGGTTGCAATTAATATACATTGGTTGTTATATGATTGTTAGTTGATTGTATATAATTCATTAAGTTAATGAAATTGGAAGCTAAAGTAATTAAAATCCAATTGGAAGTTAAGTGAACCTTAAATAGAATTGAATTTGATTTGGAAGTGAACCAACTTGAATATGATTTAGTGAATATAAACTAATTGAAAAAGAATGTTAGTAAAAACACCCACTGTTAAATGAATCGAATGTGATTAACTTGAAAACCATTTCATTGAATATTAATGAGAATATGAATGAATATTTATTGGTTATGAATGTTAGTTGAATGCTAGTTGGTTGATGGTTGAATATATTGCTTTTGTTTCAATTGCTATGTTGATATGTATAGTTATTATGTTGATATATGTTGTATATTGATACTATTGTCTACATGCATGTTCTCATGTTGTTTGTTGAGTGTTTAGTAGGTGCGGATCGCGTTTGCTTCGCATTTGGAGCTCACTTTCACGCTATATTAGCCGTATATGCTCGCTAATAAAATATAAGGTACATATCTCGGATTACATATCGTACTTTTATACTTTTTTCCCTTCGGGATGCCTCATTACTTGATGAGATGTATATTTGTGATATATATACTATCATTTTTTTTCCGGATCGAGCCGCGCAAAGGAGACTATGGCGAATTTTTCCGAAAATTTAAGGCGTTAGAAAAAATTTGAGAAAATTGGAAAATTTTGAAGACTTTAACTTTGATTTAGAATTGAAAGTTAAACAATAGTAGTTGTTTTTGAAAAGATAACTAAGTATGATTTGAAACTTAGTAAGTTGTTGTAAGAAATTTAACTATGGATTTTGGAAAGTTAATAGATTCTGTAATTTTTCTTACTTGATAATTTCGAGGACGAAATTCTTTTAAGGGGGGAAGATTGTAACGACCCAGAAATTTTAGTAATTAAAATTTGAATATTTAATTAATTTGAAATATTAATAAGTGAATTTATAAGTCGAATAAATTTTATTTCGAATAATTGGATTTAATTGAATAATTAAATCGATAATTTAATATGTGAAATTATGGAAATAATTGAAAATCGAGTTAAATATGATTGAAAATGATTTGTAAAATTTTATTTTATCATGTTGGAGTTAGAATGATATTTTAGAACTTTTAAAATCAAATTAAAAGTTTATTTGTGAAAATTGAATATTTTAATATTAAATCGACTAGTGAAATTAGCCAATTTTTGAACAGTCTCAGAATTGGACGAAACCAGTTCCATTGGATCCGTAATAGTTAGTTATTATCGGATTTCAATTTTCGTAGAAATCGGAGTTATCGTTTGATCGTGGCAGCTCGAAACGCATCGAATTGTTTTTAATATTAATTTGGCGAGTTAAAATAGCCATTTTTCAAAAAGTCTCGGATTTCGACGAAACCTGTTTCATCGGATCCGTAATGTGATATTATTGTAAGGTTTCAAATTTCGTGTCAATTGGATTTACCATTTGTCCGGTACAAATTAAAACGCCTAGAAAATCGTTTAAATCGGTTTAATTTAAATTGAACGTTTATTGCCATAACTCGCACAGATGTCCGAATTAGCTTTCGAAACCTGTTCCATTATGTCCGAAACGCGGGGCAAACCCTAGAAATGCTGGTTACGGCGCGTGAATCGGAGTTCGGAAAATCCGGGATGAATAGTGTCGTTCGTTCTTCTATAAATAGCCCCCCTCTCTCTCTAAAAAAATAAAAAATAAAAACCTAAACCTAATATGCACAGCCGCCACCCCCTGAACCAAAGGCCAGAAAACAACCTTCTTCTTCCTCAAATTTCTTCAAATCCGTGCAACGATTCAAGAAACTTTCTACATGAAAGTTGTAGAGCACAGCACGATCTATAAATCCAACGGTGGAGATCGTGTTTGGAGTTGTGGATTGGTGGCGAGTTGAGTTGGAAGTGTGGCCGTTCGGCCTCGAACTGCGTGCGCATATGGGGACCGAGCTCTATGATGTTGGGGGCGAAGGTGGCTCTTGGTCGTGGCTACGAAATGGTGTATCCTGATCGAGCTGGAACGTGGAGATGAAGTTGTGAAAATTGCATGTAGGGTGGCGGCTATGGGTATGTCGGCCTGGAATTGAACGAAGAAGAAAGGAAGAAGGGGGGGGGGGGTGTGCGCACGGGCCTGATGAGGGGGGGGGGGGGTGAGAATCAACGGCCACGATCTTGAGTTAGGTTTTAAAAGAAATTAAATGTTGTAATTTATAAATATAAATTCGAGTAAACTTCATAAATGCATATCTTTTTCATACGAGGTCGAAAACGCGCGAAACCAGTTGCGTTGGATTCGTATGGACGATTACTACGCGATGAAATTGGATTGGAGTCGTTTGGAGTTAGTGAAAATTTCGGGTAAAATTAAACGTCCGTTTAATTTTATTCGAAATAAATCGCTAAAACGAAATTGAAATCAAGGTGAGAACTTCTCACTCAATCAAATCAGTTTCGATTTTAATTTTAAATAGTTAGATTTAAAATATTTGAATGCATGTTTGAATGATGATTGTTATCTATTGATTGTTAAAATAGACATTATGCGCCATTAGTAAGCGGATGTTATTTATTAAAAACATATACCGCGAATATTTCATAAACAGTGAAATTGGTATTATATATAATAGCAATATATATATATTAGCATATGTATATATTGGAGTTATTGATTTCCCGCATTTGTATAGCGGATGAGACCCTATTGCGCCGTCTATTAAGCGGATAATATTTTAAATCCCATATACCGCGATAATTTCGTACTGGAGCGGAATTGGTATTGTGCTAATGTTTGTGGATGCAGGAAAACAGGTTGGAGGGATCCAACTGGATTCCTCAACAGTTTTTATTTGAATTCAGATATTTTGATATTTGATGGATTATCATATCGATATATGATGTCGTTGTTGGCGTGATTGACTATTTGGTATGTAGCATCATTGGACCAAATTTGGAATTTTAAAATGATTTTAAAGTGATTTTTGAAAGTATAAGTTATAAAATATTTTAGGATTTGATCCATTTTAAATAAATAAACGTTATAATTTTTAATGTTATAAAAATTATATTTTTGAGGAATATAGTTAAAAAACCGATTTTTGAAAATATGAGGCTAATGATTTTATAAAATAGTTAAATCGGGATTTTTGAAATTATTGTGAAAAGTTTAAATATAGGATTTATGAAATTTAATTATTTTATAAATCAGAATGATGAAATTATAAAGGAGATTAAAGATGTTTTAAAAGAAAAATATAAATTGATTTGTATAAAAGAGATTTATAAATTGATATTTATAAATTAAAAATATTTGAATTATGAAACGAGTTTTTATAAGTGTTTGAATGAATTGTAAATGAATTTAATAAATGAATGAAATTCATAGAATTATAAACGGTGAAGTTATAAATGGAATTTTATAAGCAGTAGGTTTATAAAATTTATAAAGTTATTAAAAGAATGGTTTTGGATAAATAATTGAATCTTATAACTTATAAGATTTATAAGTATGAAGTTCAAAGGTACGATTTTTGCAAGCAAATAAATTATAAGTATTTCACTTATAATATGAACTTTTAGTATATCATTGAGATATGAATTAAGATAGGTTAATAATGGAGATTTATAAAGGAAGTAGTTATAAAACAAATAGAAATAGAATTTATAAACGTTGTTTTGTAAATTCGCAAACGACTTATTTTGATAAGTAAATTGTTATAACCTATTAATGGAGTTATATTCACGTTTTTGACTGTGAATAATCCTTTGAAATAGAATGAATAAAAGGATGAAATGTATTAACGTAGTATATTCACGTTTTTGAATAGTGAATAATATGTTAAAGAAAATGTTTTGGATGTGATGTTTGAAATAGAATTAAAACGATCTAACGATGTTTTAAAATGTGTTGAGATTCGAAACCATAGATTTCAACATTCATTGTTGAAATAAACGTTTTCGAGAAATAGAAGGAAATGGTTGACTATAACACTGTTGTTATAGTAAATGATTTCCGAAAGGAAATGTTTTGTATAGTATTGGGATTTATATATCTATTTTAATTTCAAATCCCTATACTAGTGATTTTGGGTTGTCGTAACGATGTTTTACGCAACATTCGTTTTGGCCCAAATAAATATGTTTAAGAGAATGATTTCCTTAAAGAATGAAATATATACTTAATTTCGATTGAAGTATACTGAATATTTTCCAAGTGTTGAAAATAAATGGATTGAGAATTACTTAATAAGTAAGTATGGAAATGTTTTCCAATATAAAGTGAATATTTTGAGAATTTATCTTTTTGAAGATAAATTGAAATGAATAATTGAAATCGTATATGCATGGATATTTTGGAATATAAATTCACTATAGAATTTATAAATGAAAGGGGGAATTTGTTTTAAAAATAAATATTGATTTATTTTTGAGGTATTGAAATTTTATATCTTGTAAAGATATTTTGGAAAATAAATAATTTGGAAAATTATTTGGAAACTGGTGATGTGTGCATATCCATTGATAGTTCAATAACCGACTATCAATATTTCCCTTTGAATGGGTAACTGATGTGATTTGTTTGAATTTGAATGCCATACTTATTTTTGAATAAGCGCTCACTATTCGGGTTAACCGGGAAAGGACCATGGGGTCGTATAACCCATTCCGAATATGTGATACGTCGTTATGAATTGCATTTGAAGATCGGTGTTGAAGACCGGGTATTTGCGAGAGCGATAGGATGACCTGTCAATTGACTCTGCACCGAGTTGCTCCGGTATAGAGTTCTCCATATGTGATGGTGAATCCGATCAGGATTGTGGATATCCGGATTGCAAGGACTTCTTTGTAAGTGCCTTCGGTTCTGTTCGAGCCCGGAACAGACTTGTATGGATTGTATGTCTGACATTACAAATTGAGATATAAAGCCGATTTCTTTCAAATATATTTCTGTTGGTGGCGGAGAATTTATTCTTTTAGCTTAACACCCTTCTCTGAGACGTACGAGCTCAGAGGTTATGTAGTTGAAGGTTATCAACGATATATTCCCAATTTGGTATTGTGACATGCTGAGTGTTGCTGTTAAATGATCATTGTGTTGATTTTTTTGTGATAGGATCATTTATTTGATCGTCTATCCTGGTGATCATTTCTATGATCATTTGTTGACCCAAAGCATGGCTTTTGTATAAAGTATGTTTTTGTGGACGTGACTTCGTCGAGCCTCACACCCCGGAATGGTCAAAACAGGAAAGATGCGGCAAGGTTATGAGGGGTAGCGCCCTTTAGGATATGTGCATTTCCTTCTGGAAAAGGGTGGTATCATGGTATGGAGCCCAGATACTTACTCATGTTGAAAACACTTTATGATTGTGTGAATTGATTACGAGCGCTCGGTTGAAAGGTCCCAAAGGACCGGGGGGTGGCATATTCGGTCAGTTGTTACTCAGTTAGGGGTAACCCGGCCATGTGTTGGTAGAGATCCGGTTTGGTTCTCGGGGATGTCCATCCAGAGGCATTCTCATGTGGCAAGGGGAAGTTCCTTGGCCTGATCATTCGTTGGAAATCCAAAGAAACAATACGAGACTTGTACGGTTTTAGTTGTAGAACCTGCTATTTAATATGGTAGCTATAGTAAGCATACTATAATGGTACCTATGCTGGCTAAGATTTATACTCTACTTTCGAAATGTCTTCTACACTATGCACTAGCAATAATATCAAATGTTTCTTTTTAATACGTATCAAGCATCTTTGACTATCATAAGAAGAAATCTCCTCCAAGTCTGCGTTTGCATTGTGTGTGTGGCGGGAGGTCTTATGGTAGTCTCATTTTTTAAAAGCATTGCGAATTGACCTTAAAAATATTCCTCTATTTTGTTTTCAAAGATAAATAAACTGTTTTGAGTTCTCACACCAGTCTCATGACTGACTCGGAGTTTATTGTTTTCCTTCCTAAACTCTGGGTGCCCGCCAATTTCCACACGGGCAGTCAAGAGTTAGGTTTATCAGGATATTCTGGAGTTGCTGGAGGCAAGCTGGATGGCATGGCGTATTACTAGTATATAGTATTTCTTTTTCCGCTGCACTGTTTGTTGTTGTATGTTGTTGTACACTCTGATGTTGATGTAATGTAATGTATAACATGTAATAACTGATATAGTTCTTTGTTTAAAGATTATTCATTTATTTATTATATGTTGTTCCGCTGCGAATTGTGAGATTCTGATGTTGTTCTGCTTTCTTCTGTTCCGTTCTATTTTCTATTTTCTTTTCTCTCTATTTTCTATCTTTTCTGTCTTTTTCTTCTTTGTCTTTTTCTTAAAACCCTAAGTGTTCGGTTTTCCGTCGTTCGTTTGCTTGGCAGTCGATAAAGTGAGTATCGATGTTGAATTTTCGAAAGTCGAAGAATCGGGTCCTTACACAAATATCCACTGATATCTTATTTCACTTTATCAACTAATTTATAAATTCCACAGTTTCATCTTCTTTTAAAACACAATTTCAAACTCTAAATCAATTTCCAAATCGATTTTCTGATTTTACTCCATTTTAAAATAAATTCCTTTACTTACTCCATTTTTTATTTCAAAACCCATTAACTTCGGATTTTACTTCTTATCTAAGATTTAAAATCTTATTTAACTGAAAATACCAATTTCATACTTTTCCAAATTCCTTCTTTATCCTTTCCAATAAATTTGAACCTTGAATTTTATAATAAATTCTTTATTCCTTCAAATAATATTACTTAAGTTTTAAAATTCATTATTTCCCTTTTATTCAAAATCTCCTATCCCATACCCGGAATTTATTTGTTAAAATTTAAAAATCAACTTTTATCCTTTTCCAAAACCTCTATAATTATTTACTTAAGAATTCTCCTGTTAATTTCTCTTCAAAATTCAATCTATATATTTTTGATAACTCGGTATACCCAAATATATATATTCAATCAATCCTTAGCATCCAATATTTTCAATTACCAATATAATTTATCATAGATTATCAAATAAATCATATCACAGAATATTAGACAATCAAATAATTTTGAGGAATTCAGTTGGATCCATCCAACCTGTCTCCCTACGTCCACAGATGTTAGCACAATATATAAATACCTATTCCACTTCAAGGTGGAATATCGCGGTATATGGGGTTATATTATCTCATCCGCTATTATGTGGCGCATAGGGTCTCATCCGCTATATAATGCGGAAAATCAATCACTCCAATATATATACACTACTATATATAATATACCACATCCAACCAATTCAATCATTCAACCAAAATTTAAATTTAACTATTTAAATTTTAAATAATAATCCAGATGAGTGAGATTAACTCACCTTTGATTTTTAATTTGTAGATCCGATCCAAACCGGCTTGTCTTCAGTCGATTTAAGACCTTGTATAAACATTTACTGTTTATTAACATTTGATTTGATCGTACGATTTATTACGAATATTTAACTAACAATTTAATTTAACTAAATTTTTTTCCTTTTAAAAGTCTTTTAGTTACTAAAATAATTAAAAAAGTTAATTAACCAAATAAATCACCCCAGACACACATTTTCAAAATAAACTAGTAAATTTTAAAATCGGTATTTAATATATATATTTTATTTATTTATTATTTTTTCTCAAATTGAAACTGCATATATAAAATTAAATTATAGATTTCAACAATCAAATTTTTATATAAACTTCCTCAATTTTAAAATTTCTATATTCCTAAATCTTGTCTATATACTTTTTCTATTTACTTATACATACAGAACTAATAAAATATAATTGTTTTGCATCCTTCTATAAATTAAACCCTATATATATATATATATCTATATATATATATATATATATGTATTAATTTTCTTTAGGAACTACATAAATTTTTATAAAATAATCTCTGTATATTTCATGGAAAAAAAATATAATTTAGATAAACCTTAATTAACTCAGAAAATACCTTACTGCTAACCACCTCGCCATCTCTCTCTCTGCCGAAGATAATGGCGACTACCCAGGAACACCGGCTGTGAACGAGAAACCCGACACCCCAACCTGCCGTTGCTCGTAGAAGTGCAGGAACCCAAAATCACAGCCAACGCCTGTAACAACCTGCATATTTGTCGAGTTTGTATTGAAATATTAACTCGTTAATCGGATTTTGGTCCGAAAAGCTACTTTTTGCAAACGGTCAAATTAGGACTCGAGACCACTTCCATTGAGTTCGAAATGTCGTTTACAATTTTTTTAAGTATAAACATCGATAGGTTTGGAGTTAGTGAAATTTCACTAACTTTTCCCGCTTTGGACTTTGGGTTAGTTTAGCCTATTAAGCCCAAGTTCCAACCCTCTTCTCCTCACTCTTCATAAATTTCCTAACTAATCAAGCTTTGGCATTAATGGTGGAGGGAATGGGAAATTAAAATTCCAAAACTCAAATTCAATTGCAATCCATCTTTCTACTCCAAATTCAAGAAGAAGACATTGGATTCAAGCTTCTTGTGCTTAGATAGAAGAAGGATTGATCCTTGCTTGCTTAAAACTTCATTTTCATTGATATTTGGTGCAAAGGTGATATTTTTACCTCACAATTCTAGCCTATAACTATATTGGACTGTTGGAAATGATTCCCTATCATTTTTGCATGCATGTTAGCATTTGGTTTGGATTGGATTGGCGAAAAACTCTAATTTTTAGCGTTTTGGTGAATTTTCTGCACTTAGGTCGTTCTGGCCGTTTTTAGGTCGTTCGGAGTTAAGTCGTTCGTCCATAAGTCGTGTGTCGTTCACGAGTTAACCCTAGGTCGTATGACCCTTGAGTCGTTAGGTCGTATGACCCTTGAGTCGTTAGGTCGTATGACCCTTGAGTCGTTAGGTCGTTAGACCTCATTTTGTCTTCACTAGGTCGAACCCCGTAAGAGGTGGCGTTGCCCCCGCACCCCCACCTTGGGGGGTTGCCACCCCCCTGGACCCCCCCTCCGTAGAGGATCTTATCTGAAAAACATTGAGCTGATTTCCTTGGATTTTATTCACATCTCCGAATGCGATTTTTGTGACTGATTGTTTCTACAATTGCTCCTGTGTTTTGTCACTTTATAATATAAAGGTTTCAATACTAGTAGTAAATATCAAAACTCTTTTAACAAACAATTTCAACTCTATTTTTAATAACAAAGCTCTTTTCTTAAACCGATTTCCAATCTATTAGTATATACAAACCTTTACCTCACTCGGATGAGAAATCTAATTAAACGACTTAGTAAAACAAGTGGTATGAAACGCTTGCGTTCACTTCGTCGGTTAATTCTTGGACTTGTTCGATTGAACCTCTTGTGACAATTTTATTAGTGAAGATTTACAATTGGTTCGTAAATATTTAAGTTAAGCAAGTGGTTATGGGACATGAAGCTAAACTTCTATATTTACTAGCTTAGTGTAATTGACACTTCTCGTTGATCATGATGATCATTCTGATGATTTAGACTAGCAACTGTGCGATGTCTCTTGTTATGAGGTTAGACTAGACACCACTTGTGTGATTCCACTCACACTTACCTTTTTGCTTTTTGGTTAGTATGGACCTTAATCTGTGTGATTCCATTCACACATGTGGGGTAGCTCCCCTTGGTCTTCGGACCGTCATGTGATAGGCCTCTTTCTCTTTTCTATGATTTCTGGACTTCTTGCATTGATTTCTAGAATTTATGTCATTGACTTGTTATGAGTACAAGTTTGGGGTATGATGCCCTTTCCGAATCTTTGAGAAGATTCTTGTGATATTGATTGTCTCTTACTGATTGATCTTCTGTTGATCATTATTTACATACTTATAGTGGTATGTCATTATGGATGTTTATGTCTATGCCATATCTTTTATGTTATATCATGTCATCTGATATTTATAGCTAGACTGACCCGTTTATTATTTTCTTAAATAATACTCGGGTCAGACCGAGATGTTACAGGTGCTTCTGCTTGACTTCTTCCCAGGGATTCATCACTCTGACTTTTGGCTAACTGTTTAGATTAGCAGTTTTTGTTGTATACACTTGAGATATAGACTCATAGTTGTATTCTTTTGTATAGCACGTGTTGCTATTCTTTTGTATTATCGTGGATCTTACTGACCACTACTCTGATGTACACTTTCATGTGTTAGTTATATATTCATATCTTCTTCCGCCTTTGTAATATGGATATCTGTGACTGATTTGTGATATGATTATTTCTATGTTTGTTTCCGAAGATTATTTATAGCCACCGTGTGATAAGCAATTACATGGATGGTCGCTCCTCAACAGCCTTATTCTCCGTGCTAGTTGACAGCACTACTCCGGAGTGTTCTTGGCTAGCATGGGTATAGAGGTGGGGCGTCACAACGCCTCTCGACGCTCAGCCCTTCCCAGTCTCATCGCTCGCGACCTCACAAACAAGCAAGCCTAGCCTCCACAAATCACGACATCACCTCGCGATTTCCACCACCTTGTCTCATCGTTGTCACACCCCCATCTAACATCGCCTCACATCCAAGCCTCACGATGAATGACGATCGACTTGAATCCCAAAAGTGACGAAGCCCTACTCGATCGAATCCCTAATTCGACGATTGAATCTGGAGCAAGAAGGAAGCTTGCGTTTTGATGATTTTGAATATACTTCGACCTTTTTTTAGAGAGAGGAGTTTCGATTTTGAATAACTGAAGGGAAGGGGATTATTATCGAAGTATCAGCCATTGATACTCTCTTTTATTTTCATTATTCAAATTCAAATTGATCTGAGGGAAAGAGGAAGATGGCTTGCGAATTAATTTCGGGCGTCAGTTATTTGAGATGCTCAGTAAAAATTTCTTTTTCTTTTTTCTTTTAAATGCTCGGCCTAAAAAAAAGAAAAACAAAGAAGATGCGTGGCAAGAAAGAGACGCCAAGTGTTGAAAGGGAGCAATGTGTATAACTTTTCATGTGGAAACCATTATTATATTAAATTCATATATATATATATATATATCATTTTTGAATTCAAATTTAAATTTAAATCGTTACAATTATGCAACTCACAATCTCGACCTCCTATCGAGGCATGCCGCTAGGCATTTATAATGTTAAACCCCTATTTTGAACACAATGGAAAAGGTCTCGAGTCCTAATTGGAGAAGATAGCTTTTTGGACCAGATATTTTGTTTAATTTTCGATATAAATTTTAGCGCGTTAATCTATCGTACGATCACACGACAATTCCAAATACTACGAAAATTTAAATCTGATAATAATACACTACTACGGATCCAATGGAACTGGTTTCGTCAAATTCCGAGACTTTGCCATGGAAGGCTATTTTTAATTCAATTTAAACGATATAAATTCAAAACTAAACAAAACACCCTCAAACTCAAATTTAACACTTCTACTATCTCCAGTCAAATCAATATAAATTTTATAAGCAACAGAAATATTTTTAACCGGCTTAAAACTCAAGATTTGATATTTTACCCTATCTCTAATTTTTAATAAATTTAATTAACAAATAATAATGATATTTGAAATTCAAGTCAAACCAACTTCAAAATATTTAAAATCAATTAAATATTCCAAATTCAAATATCTAAAAAATTTGGGTTGTCACATTCCTCCCTCCTTAAAAGAATTTCATCCTCGAAATTTCTAGTTAAGAAGAATGGACCACAACCTGTTAACTATTTCCCATTCCAAATATTTTTTTATCAACTTCCTAAAACCAAACAGTTTAAACAATGCCCAAAACAATCTCTTTATAAAAGACACTATTACTCTTACCAACTTTCCAAGCTTTTTCTATAGGTTTCAACCATATCACATACTCATCCATTCAGATTTAAATTTAAAATCAAATTTAAAATTAACAAAATTTTCTAACTTCCTAAATTTTTGAAAAATTTCGCCAGCGTCTCCTTTGCGCGGCTACATCGGTACAACTACAAAATGCCTCTACGGGCCCCCAGATTTCAAAAGAAAACAAATTGCCAAGTGGCAAGATTAGAAAATCACCAAATTTCATACAGAAATTTAAATACATACCTTTTTTCAAGCAATTCAATTTATCTTCAAAAATCATAACACCAATTCCCTTTTCCTTTATAACACCTGTATATCCCACTAAGCAATAATGTTCAATTACAACATTCAAAATTGCTTTACTCATTTCTTTACAAAAGTTTTCATATATATATATATATATATATTTCATTTACATCCGTACGATGCACATATATCATCCGTACGCGATACCCAATTCGAACGCTCACTCGATCACACGATTTCACTTCCGAACTAGTATCGTCCACCCGATTTCCTAGTGCGGACTCAGATCTGGTTTTTGATCAGAAACCGTCATTTCTCCTTTCATAGCCACAAACTATGATAGAGAATTTCTAGAATCAATCAAAAATCCGTATCCAGAGTTCTCCATAAAAAATCGAGTGAAAAATCCTAACTCGGATCGGTATAACTACCTCGAAATTCTATGCTCGAATCTGGATCAAATCACTATGCGAATAAAATAATATACGTACATCTTACATATTTATATCCATTGATTATTAACTATATCAATTCTCTTTTATTCACATTCATTTTGATTTCTATTCACTTATTTAAAACCATCCCATTTCACCACTTTACTTAATTTTCATTCCAATATTACTTAGTATATTTCCCATACCGAATTTACTTAAGAATTTCACCATTCGTTCTTCAGTATAATATTAATGTTTTATATACCTCTTATAACTATTTTTACTTTACCACTTTTGTTTATCTGTAGTTTTACTCAAATTTTCATTTTCAAATTCATTTGAATTCAATTTCCCTTTCATTTTAAATATTGAATTCTATTTACATTATCTTAACCCCTACTTAATTAACCATTTCTCTAATTGGTTCCACTTACTAATTTATTCCTATCTCAAACCATTTTTGCTTCCAAACTTTTATTATTTTAATTCACTTAGAACTAGTTCTACAACTTCACTCAACTCAATTAAATTTTAAATTTTAATATTCAATTCTCAATTTCATCCAGTTACAACCAAATAAATTTCCAAATCTTAATTATTTTATCTAAATTTCCATTTTTAATTCCACTTAAATTAAATTTTCCTTCCTTCCACCCATTTATTACCAAACAAATTTAATACTTCATTTTATACAACAAGATTCAAATCAAATCTCGTTCCAAATCATTTTCTTATCTACTTAAATCAATTAGTTTACTCACTAATTTTATTTCAGTCCTTTATTTTATTTAGCCAAATCTTGACTAACTTCCATTACACACAATTCAAATTAATTCCCAATATTCAATTTCCAATTCTATTTACTTACAAATGCAAATTCATTTGTTTATCCACAATTTTATTTTAGTAACTATTTCTCTTAGTTTCCTTAGACTTTCTTTAAATTCACTTTACTTAATTATATTTAATTACTCTCCGATTCAATTTAAATTTTAAATTTCTATAAGTTTTTCAATTTATTTCCATTCCACTTACTAATCCACTTTAGTTTTATTTAGTCCAACTCAACTATATTTTCTATTTTACTTTATTTAACACCATTTAAATTTAATTTCCATATCCAGTTTCAATAACTTACAAGTTTCCAAACTTGTGTAACAACCCTGTATTTTGTAATTATTTTATTGTATATTTTAATTATTTTTAATGTAAGATTTTGATTTAAAAACTTATTTTACTTATTTGAAATGATTAAATTTATTATTTAAATATAATCTTGATTTTTTTTATATGAGTTATAATTCCAAACTTGTGTAAGTTGAATATTTGCCTGAAATGCTGATTTTGGTCAAAATAGTCAAACTATGACTTTCAACTTAAAATTTTGAAATTTTAATTTTTTTCTTTTATTATGAAAGTACATAAAATTCTAAGAACACCACTTTCCGTTTCGTTGAATTTGGATGTAAATTGTGAAAGTTATACCCTTTACAATATTGTGCGTATATAGGGTTATTTAACAATGACTATTTTAAATTGTATAAGTTACTTCTTCTTGGTTATATTTTATTTTAATATGTGATAATATGTTATATTATGTATATTTTGACTTTTAAGTATTTTTAAAATGATAATATAATTTTTCTAAAGTTTATTTGAATTTATTTCAATTTATAAAGCCTAGTTGGTATTTACTGCATTTTTCTTTATTTAACTTTCTATTTAATAAAAATTAAATTATTATTTTACCTTGAAAATGTTTTAAAACCATTTTTAATTCAAATTTTGTGTTAAAATATTTTTTTTGTGAAGCAATAAATTTTCCAAAGTCATTGGAGATTTTCTTGTAATTTTTATGTCAGGGTTGCTATTTTTAAGCAATCTCTTATTTCCTTTTTCTATTTTACTTAAAATAAATTATTTATTTTATTCTTACTTAGTTTCGGTTTTAAATAACATTTCTGAGTTTATTTTGTTTTTATAAAATTAAAAAGAAAAGGAAATGAAAAAGGTTTAGAAAGTTAAGAGATCTTAAAAGCCTGAAACGTAAAGACGTTTTATCCGTTTCTTTTTGCAATTAATACATCAATTTATCTTAGCCATTCCTTTCCTCATCCTTTGCAGCTGACTCACTCATATTATTCACGAATTTTCAAGCTCCAAAACCCTAAAAATCACGGCCTCCATCTTGAGAAAAAAAATCTGGTAATGGCTACATCGTTTTTTCTACCTTTTTCTTCTCATTTTCTATGTATTTTGCCAGTTTTCTATGCTTTCTGGATTGGCCTCTACCACCCACCATCACCACCATACTCTCCACCATCCCCTACCACTCTTCCTTGGCATCATCTCCAGCCATCATTTCAGATCCATCCATGGCCACACCTCCCTTGGTGACAAAACTCCACAAAATTGCAAATAATGTCCAAAACAATGCCCTAGCCACCACTATTACTTCACCACCTTCATACTTCACTGTGGCCACCACCTCTAGCCACGACCACCACCTTTCTACCACCACTACACTTCATCTTAGACTCTTTCCAGATCTGAAATTGACATGGCCAAGACTCCATGAACCAAAACTCCACAAAAACAATGCATAAAGCCTTGAAACATTCATGATAGCCACCTTATCACTTCATATCTTCATCCACCACCTTGGCCACCACCATAGGCCGCCACCATAGGCCGCCACCACCACCTTTTCCAGACCTCCCCACACCCCTCCATCTACTGTCCAAACCTGTACAAGTATGGCCAAGCCCCACTTGACCCAAGGCCGAGCCTTGTTGTGCTCAAAAACTTCATATATGTTGCTTTGACCAATTGTATGCTTCATGTTATAACCCTACCACTCCATACTCCTTCTAGCCGTGAGTTATGGTGCCAAACCTGAGCTATATCATCATCATCACTGAACCCAAAAACCTCCTAGGCCAAGCATTTGAATGGTTAAAGCAAGGTCAAGTAATCTATTCCTTTGTTGCTTCGTATTTTCATTGTTTCAACATTGTTTTGCGTTGAATATTTATGTGTGTATTGTCTTGTTTTGGTTATTGTTTACAAGACAAATATCAAGGCTCTCCATTCATTCAAATCAAAAGTCGTGCTGTATCGTGCTTATCATACTTTTGGAACCGCTCTTGTGTTTGTTGTTTTGGTCTTCAGCTTGAAAAAGTGAGTCTTTCTCACTCTGACATTTATACTTATGAAAAGTGAATTGATGACAAGTGTTTAGTAATAAAAAATGTTTATGCAAGTTAATGATGATCATATGATATGCTATGCCATGTTATTACCATATTATTACCATGTTAAAACTGTTAATTTTCACCTGACATCTGATATATGACTGTATATTGTGATATTGACCTTGTTTATATTATTCCTGTATATGATTACACTGCAAGTTCCCTGTTAGAATAGAATCATTACGGGATGAAATGATAGGCCTGATTTATTTTATTTAATTTATTTTAACTTGGGATTGCGGGTTTGAAATGATAAAACCCGGATTTTCTTTGTAAATTACGGATTGAAATGATATATTACCCGTATCACTTTACCTAGCGTAGAAAATTTTATATAGGCCCGTAGTTAAAATATGCTTTTCTAAAAATTTTAAAATATTTTAGAAATTTAATTATTATAATATTTTGATTTGAAATTTAATAAAAATAAAATTTTTGTAAAATATTATTGATTTTCTGAATAATTGTAAGTGAAATGAATTAATGAAAAAGTTAGAAATTTTGAACGTAAGTTATTTTGGAAATTTTGATTTAATTTTAATTGGAAATTTATTGAGTATGAAATTATGATAAATTTAAGATAATTTGAATTTAAATGAATTTAAAATGATTTTTATCATATTTATGATTTTTTAATAAAGTTGAAATGTGAAATGAATAAATATTTTAAGTTGAAACTTTGAAATATAACTAGAATTGGAAATTTATGAAATTGACGTAAAGTGAACTTTTAGTTAAGCAAATAAAAATAAAACTAAGTTATATTTGAGAATTTGAACTTAAGTGTTAAGTTGAAATTTAATGTTATGGATTTTAAAATTGAACATTGCATTTTAATAAGTGGATTATTATTAAATCTTTATTTTTGAATGGAAATTTAACCCTGTAAAATCATGAACTTGAGGAAAATTAAATGATGTTATAATGTGAAAATGTATGACTTTATAAGTTAAAAATGTTTTAATAAAAATATAACTGGTTGAGAAATTTTATTGAATATTTGAAGTTAATTGACTTCATTTTTGAAATGATATTAATTACAATGTAAATGATATTACAGCAATTGTAAATACTGTAGTTGATGATAATGAACTAAAAAAAAAGCTATTGAAAAAAACTATTATAGAAATTGTTGTAAGTACTATGATTTTTGAATTTAACTAAGTTTATTTGAAATTTAAGAAAACTCTATTACAACATTTTTAAACGTTGTCTTTTGTTAAATTGAACTGTTTTGACTGTAACTTTCCGTAGAGTTTTCTAAATGATGCGAAAAGTGAATTTTCACTGTTTTGATAAACTTAAGTGAATAAATGAACTTTGGAAGTTGATATTTTTGGAAATTTAATAATTTAATTATTAAGCATAATAACTTCATTGAAATGAAAAAAAAAGAATTTTTGGAATATAAATTGTTTTAAAATATGAATTGAAATGGTATTTTAGATTGAATAAAATGAATAATGATTTGAAATGAATGAAGTTTTGAAAAGATACGATATTTTGATATATTAAAATGATTTGAAAATGAAGTTTTGAAAGGATATGATATTTTGATATATTAAAATGATTTGAAACGAAGTTTTGAAAGATATGATATTTTTGATATTAAATGATTTTAAAAACGGAGTTTGAAAGATAGGACATTTTGATATTAACATGATTTAAAAAGAAGTTCTGAAAGATATGATATTTTGGAACTGAACGGTAGTGTTGAAAGGGTATGAAAATTTAATATATTGAAATGGTTAGAAATGACTTGATATTTATTTTGATAAATATTTGAATTGAAAGATATTTTACGATGATATATTGAAATGGTTTTGGAAATGATTTAATCTTTATTTTGATAAAGATTTGGATTGAAAAGGATATTTTATTTTGAAGTATAAAATATTTTTAAAGTTATAACTACGGGTTATAATAACGATGGGTTATTAAAGAGACCGGGATCGGATATTGTCCTATAGCCGGCCAATACCGAAAACCACTTTAACAACCGTGTACGCGGTGGAGATTCCAGAATGAAGTAGGATGGTGGCGACGTTCTCGTGGTATATATTACGTGGACCCAACTCCCGTGAGTTGGCATATATGACTAAAACAGGAGCTATACCGGGCTACACAAAGGGTCGCACCCTTTCATCGAGCATGCTCCATCGGAAACCATTCTATTACTGTTATGATTCGATTCGGTGGCGCCACTTTGATTCGGGGGTTTTGTTCGAGGTGGGCGGAAGCTGCTGGCTTGCCGTCACCACCGGTCCGGGAGTGCAAACGGTGTATCCACCCTGGCATTGCCTCGCGTGCCATGTCATATCCTTATATCGAGCCCACTACGATTTTGGTTTTAAAGATCCGACCGCGTTAAGGTTCACCATCCCCTTAACGCTATTTTCTATATGATTATACTTTACTGATTAGACACTACCGTATATAGCGTATATTACTACATAGTAAATAGTTTAACGGATCCTTAGAGGATGGGCGGTCCCAAGCATCCTTTAAGTTACTGATGCATTTTGTTACTGTTCACTTGAGTTGATGTACAGTTTATAAGTATTTATGTCCTGACTCGAGGGTTTTGTGTTTTGGTTTACGCTCGGGTCAGATTGATTGAGTTAGCATTCAAGATTCACCTTCGACGTTGAAGCTTTCCTTGAAGATCCAGCCATCTATTTTGTTTCAGTATCCAGTGGTTCAGTGATGTATCTGATTTGTACCTGATGTATCCTGTTACTCTTCTGTTGTATCTTATTTAACTCTGATGTATCTCATATTTTATATAGTAGCTTCATGAACTACTATCTCCTCTTTTACTTCCGCTGCATTATCATTACTCTGTGTCTGTGGTCTGTGATTTTATTTACTGTATATTCTGAGATTTGCCAAATTTTTATTTACAACGCGGTATTTTGAGCAATTCAATTTCGGCATGAGTGTCTACCCATACACTTATAATGGATGCGAATGGTTGAAAATACCGAGTCGTTACAACTTGTTTATAATCCATAAATATTTTTAGTCAAGCTTCCCGAGTTCAAATCACTACCTAAACACTCAAAACATTTTATTCCAATTCCAGAGTCTTCAATAATCATTTTGAAATCAATTATATCCAAAATCCTTTGCTATCAAATTATCTTTTGAATTTTAGAACCAAACTTAATTTTGCAAATACTCCATTTTAAAACAATTTAGTAGCAATTTCTCTTTTGGATACTTGAAAATGAACATCGATGATGCTGTCGTCATCATCGAAGTTATTTTCCGACGATCGAAAAGAGTTCAATGCTTTTATCTTTTCAAATCCCTTTAAATATTTTTAAATTCCAAATCTCACCAGATTTCAAATCCAATTCCAAAAATATTTCTGAAATAATATCACTATTATTTCTCCAGAACCTTTGAAACCATTTTCAGACCCAAAGGAATTTAAACTTTTCTCAAAATTCCAAATTCCAAATTCTTTCAATTTATTTTTAAATATTTCTCTAGAATTCTATTTCAAATTATAAATAACGTTCACCATTTTCATTTACAAGTTCCATTTTATATGAATTTATTCATAACTTATTCGGTTATAACATTAATTTCTTATTTTAATTTCTACATAACAATGATAATAGTTTAATATTATCATTCCAAGCAACCATATATAACTATAATTATTTACGGAAAATTATTTCTTTTATATAAAAAAATAATTTGGGTAAAATTATTTCATTTACCCTATTTTAAAACAATATTGTGTTGGTTTATCTTGTTTAAGAGTTTAGGAACCCCTGTCAATGACATGGCATCCCACATATCAACCAGAATTCATAAACACTCAACCGATAAATCAACACAACATAAAAAACAATTTTTATATTCACTAACAAATACATGCTCATATCTATTAATACTCTCAAACCTATTCTAGAGCACTACGGACTCTACTTTTAATGAGTAATCCCCACCAGAGCCAAGGTTCTTGCTTAACCTTCAGCTCTGATACCAAGTTGTAACGACCCGATTTTTCGACGTTCGAAAATCGACATTTATACGGCCACTGTATCAAATGCCGAACAATCGAATGCTGGAAAACCGAAACATTAAGGTTAAAGAAGAAGGAGGTAGAAGAAGAAATAGAAACAATATCAGAATCTTACCAACGCAGCGGAATAAAATATAATAGATAATAACTGATCTACACAAAAGAAACTATATCTGTTTTATACATACATCATCTAAATACAACACCAGAGTTCAATAATATTTATAACACATAACTGGACAGTTATATTAACTTGTCCTTACCAAGCTGACAATACAACTTACAACACAGCGGAATTATACATCAAGTAAGTTTACTACGTTTTGCCATCCAGCTCGTCTCCTGAGCTTCACAGCATCCTTTCCTGTATCTATAATACTCGGTCTGACCCGACCATTATAGTTAAATAACACCCAAGTCAGTCTAAAAAACCAGCGTGAGAAAACACACTCAATTGGATTATTAAAGTTTCCAAAATCATTTGAAAATCAAAGGTATCTCGTAAGACCACGCCACAAATAAACAACCGGCTTGTCTTCCCTCGATTTAAGACTTTCTATAAACATTTGCAGTTTATTAAGTTTGATTTGATCATACGATTTATTACTAATTATTTAACTAACAATGTAATTTAACTAATTTTTTTTCCTTTTAAAAGTCTTTTAGTAACTGAAATAGTTAAACAAGTTAATTAACCAAATAAATCACCCCAGATACATATTTTTAAAATAAACTAGTAAATTTTAAAATGGGTATTTGATATATATATATTTTATTTATTTATTGTTATTTTTCAAATTGAAACTGCATATATAAAAATAAATTATAGATTTCAAAAATCAAATTTTTTAAAATTTCTATATTCCCAAATCTTGTCTATATACTTTTTCTGTTTACTTATACATACAGAAGTTATAAATTATAATATTTTTGCATCCTTCTATAAATCAAACCCTATATATATATTAATTTTCTTTAGGAACTACATATATTTTTATAAAATAATCTCTATAGATTTCATATAAAAAAATATAATTTAGATAAACCTTAATTAACTCAGAAAATACCTCACTGCTAACCACCTCGCCAGCTCCTTCTTTGCTGAAGACAATGGTGACTACCCAGGAACACCGACCGTGAACGAGAAACCTGACACCCCAACCTGCCGTCGCTCATCAAAGTGTAGGAACCCCAAATCGTAGCCAATACCTCTCGACGCTCGGCCCTTCCCAGTCTCATCGGTCGGACCTCACAACCAAGCAAGCGTAGCCTCCGCAAATCGCGACATCACCTTGCGATTTCCACACCATGTGTCACCGCTGTCACGCCCCCATCTGACATCGCCTCACATCTAAGGCTCACGATGAATGACGATAGACTTGAATCCAAAAATTGACGAAGCCCTACTCGATCGAATCACCAATTCGACGATTGAATCTGGAGCAAGAAGAAAGCTCTCGTTCTGATGATTTCGAATTTACTTCGGCCATTATTAATTTTTTTAGAGAGAGGAGTTTCGATTTTGAATAACTGAGGGTAAGGGGATTATTATTGAAGAATCGGCCATTGATACTCTCTTTTATTTTCGTTATTCAAATTCGAATTGATCTGAGCGGAAGAGGAAGATGGCTCGTGAATTAGGTTCGGCCATCAATTGTTTGAGATGCTCAGTAAAAATTTCTTCTTCTATTTTTTAAATGCTTGGCCTAAAAAAAAGAAAAACAAAGAAGACGCGTGGAAAGAAAGAGACGCCAAGTGTTGAAAGGAAGCAACGTGTATAACTTGTCTTGAGCAAACCATCTATTACTTATAAAGGAAAACAGAAACCAGACATTTCTTTGGATGACATCTGTCCAGTGAAACGTTTCTCACATTTCACATTCCCTAACCGCAGTCATTTCTGTTTCCCAAATCACATATTCCGTACCCCTTTCTTCTTCCTCAACACAAATCCTCTTCGATCTCCCTTCGATCTCCTTCCAACAAACCTCTCACACTCCACACCAGAGTCGGATCCTCTATCCTCTATTTACTGTATGAGTACAGTTGGTTTGTGGTACTAACAGCGACTGTAAAGCTACGGAAGGCGAGGGATTGGCAGCACAGAAACAACAAGACGTAATGGTATGACTCATCTTCAATCGGTCACTAATCATTCACAATTTCTGAGTTTTATTTCCATTCCTATTTTTCATTCGGTTTTGTACCTCTATTTACTGTATGAGTACAGTCGGTTTGTGGTACTAATAGCGACTGTAAAGCTACGGAAGGCGAGGGATTGGCAGCACAGAAACAACAAGACGTAATGGTATGACTCATCTTCAATCGGTCACTAATCATTCACAATTTCTGAGTTTTATTTCCATTCGTATTTTTTTCGGTTTTGTATACGTATTCCTGCACCTTAAAACGTATGCTCAAAACTGGATCTCCGTTAGAATTTATTTGACAGTAATGGTAAATTCATTATGTCAATACTCCTTTTTTGTAAATTGCTGGTTTTGTGTACTGCAATTACAATGCCCCATAGTTACTTCACTGTTGACTGAGTAATGACTGTAATGGTTATTATTGTGAAAACTTGATCAATCTCAGAAAATGATGCTCAGTTTTTTTCACCTGATTGGTTTTAGTTAAATTTTCAGTAAGTCCTTATTCACTATGAAGTCAAACTGTTTGTTCGTAACTGATTTCTTTTACGTACCAATTGTCAGAACTATTGGCTTTTACCGTAGTTTTAGGCCCATTCGTATTTTTGATTCGGTTTTGTATAATTATTTACGCACTTTAAAATGCATGCTCAAAACTTGATCTCGGTTACAATTTATTTGATAGTAATGGTAAATTCATTATGTCAACACTCTTTTTTTGTAAATTGTTGGTTTGTGTACTGCAATTACAATGCCCCATAGTTACTTCACTGTTGAAAGAGTAATGACTGTACTGGTTACTACTGTGAAAACTTAATCAATCTCAGAAAACGATGCTCACTTTTTTTCCCCTGATTGGTTTCAGTTAAGTTTTCAGTAAGTCCTTATCACTGTGAAGTCAAACTGTATGTTCGTGACTGATTTCTTTTATGTACCAATTGTCATAACTATTGGCTTTACCGTACAATCATAGCATCTATTTATCCATCTCCGTGTTGATAGCGTGGTTGTGTTCTAGAAATTGAGAATACACTTGATAACCCCATGTCTCATATTTAAGTGGTTAGCTTGCGACACTAAACAGTTATCATATTAGGCCAACGTACAACTGTTCAGGTGTTCGGTTATCTAATTTGTGTAAACGAATTATGCATAACTGTTTGTATGTTCTGCAGTTAATGAACAAACTCATATCTATGTATACATTTAATTGAGAAATATTGATAAATCCACTACTATAATCTCTGTTATGTTTTTGTAATTATTAGATGCCTCTAATGATAGAAAAATTAACGTATTTTGAAATATTCTTACATCCTAATTGATATGATTATATTACTTCGTTGAAAGTGTTTAATATATTTTTGTTCATCGACAGTCGTCAACTACAGTAATTGAATACAAGATAATGTAAATGGGAGATATTTTAATATTACGTAAGCTGAGTTATTTTAATCGTAGGATAAAACTGAAAACAAAATTCCCTTACTTTACAAGATAATGTAAATGGGAAGGGCATTTTGATATTTTTGTGTGGCATGTTATACCATAGTTTGTAGCATAAGGTAAGCACCCTACCTAATTTGATTTATTCTCCTTTATTTTTAACACAAATACGTTGCAATTATGATTTTGTTCTGCAGAATAATTTACACCAAGTACTGACCACTTTGTGGAAATCAAAATGAAAATTAGCTTCTAAAATTGACATAGTCTTAGATTTACAAAATGATGCTCAGTTTTTTTCACCTGATTGGTTTCAGTTAAGTTTTCAGTAAGTCCTTATTCACTGTGAAGTCAAACTGTATGTTCGTAACTGATTTCTTTTACGTACCAATTGTCAGAACTATTGGCTTTTACCGTAGTTTTAGGCCCATTCGTATTTTTGATTCGGTTTTGTATAATTATTTATGCACTTTAAAAAGTATGCTCAAAACTGGATCTCAGTTACAATTTATTCGACAGTAATGGTAAATTCATTATGTCAATACTCCTTTTTTGTAAATTGTTGGTTTGTGTACTGCAATTGCAATGCCCCATAGTTACTTCGCTGTTGACAGAGTAATGACTGTACTGGTTACTTAATCAATCTCAGAAAACGATGCTCACTTTTTTTCACCTGATTGGTTTCAGTTAAGTTTTCAGTAAGTCCTTATCACTGTGAAGTCAAACTGTATGTTCGTGACTGATTTCTTTTACGTACCAATTGTCATAACTATTGGCTTTTACCGTACAATCATAGCAACTATTTATCCACCTCCGTGTTGATAGCGTGGTTGTGTTCTAGAAATTGAGAATACACTTGATAACCCCATGTCTCAGATTTAAGTGGTTAGCTTTCGACACTAAATAGTTATCATATTAGGCCAACGTACAACTGTTCAGGTGTTCGGTTATCTAATTTGTGAAAACGGATTATGCATAACTGTTTGTACGTTCTGCAGTTAATGAACAAACTTAGATCTTTGTATAGATTTAATTGAGAAATATTGATAAATCCACTACTATAATCTCTGTTATGTTTTTGTAATTATTAGATGCCTCTAATGATAGAAAAATTAACGTATTTTGAAATATTTTTACATCCTAATTGATATGGTTATATTACTTCGTTGAAACTGTTTAATATATTTTTTTTCATCGACAGTCGTCAACTAAAGTAATTGAATACAAGATATTGTAAATGGGAGATATTTTAATATTACATAAGCTGAGTTATTTTAATCGTAGGATAAAACTGAAAACAAAATTCCCTTAGTTTACAAGATAATGTAAATGGGAAGGGCATTTTGATATTTTTGGGTGGCATGTTATACCATAGTTTGTAGCAACAGGTAAGCACCCTACCTAATCAATTGATTTATTCTCCTTTATTTTTAACACAAATACATTGCAATTATGATTTTGTTCTGCAAAATAATTTACACCAAGTACTGACCACTTTGTGGAAATCAAAATGAAAATTAGCTTCTAAAATTGATATAATCTTAGACTTACAAAATGATGCTCAGTTTTTTTCACCTGATTGGTTTCAGTTAAGTTTTCAGTAAGTACTTATTCACTGTGAAGTCAAACTGTATGTTCGTAACTGATTTCTTTTACGTACCAATTGTCAGAACTATTGGCTCTTACCGTAGTTTTAGGCCCATTCGTATTTTTGATTCGGTTTTATATAATTATTTATGCACTTTAAAATGTATGCTCAAAGCAGGATCTCAGTTACAATTTATTTGACAGTAATGGTAAATTCATTATGTCAGTACTCCTTTTTTGTAAATTGTTGGTTTGTGTACTGCAATTACAATGCCCCATAGTTACTAGTGCGCTGACAGAGTAATGACTGTAATGGTTACTACTGTGAAAACTTAATCAATCTCAAAAAACGATGCTCACTTTTTTTCACCTTATTGGTTTCAGTTAAGTTTTTAGCAAGTCCTTATCACTGTGAAGTCAAACTGTATGTTCATGACTGATTTCTTTTACGTACCAATTGTCATAACTATTGGCTTTTACCGTACAATCATAGCAACTATTTATCCACCTCCGTGTTGATAGCGTGGTTGTGTTGTAGAAATTGAGAATACACTTGATAAACCCATGTCTTAGATTTAAGTGGTTAGCTTTCGACACTAAACAGTTATCATATTAGGCCAAAGTACAACTGTTCAGGCGTACGATTATCTAATTTGTGAAAACGGATTATGCATAATTGTTTGTCTGTTCTGCAGTTAATGAACAAAATCAGATCTTTGTATAGATTTAATTGAGAAATATTGATAAATTCACTACTATAATCTCTGTTATGTTTTTGTAATTATTAGATGCCTCCAATGATAGAAAAATTAACGTATTTTGAAATATTCTTACATCCTAATTGATATGGTTATATTACTTCGTTGAAAGTGTTTAATATATTTTTGTTCATCGACAGTCGTCAACTAAAGTAATTGAATACAAGATAATGTAAATGGGAGATATTTTAATATTACGTAAGCTGAGGTATTTTAATCGTTGGATAAAACTAAAAACAAAATTCCCTTAGGATACAAGATAATGTAAATGGGAAGGGCATTTTGATATTTTTGTGTGGCATGTTATACCATAGTTTGTAGCAACAGGTAAGCACCCTACCTAATCAATTTATTTATTCTCCTCTATTTTTAACACAAATACGTTGCAATTATGATTTTGTTTTGCAGAATAATTTACACCAAGTACTGACCACTTTGTGGAAATCAAAATGAAAATTAGCTTCTAAAATTGATATAATCTTAGACTTACGAATTCTTAGTCAATCCACACGATCTGTGTATTTCTGGAGTCTTAAGTACTGCAATGTTTACTTTGAATTTAGATTCAAAATTCACTGACTTATTGTATGAATTGTGAAAATTGAATTTGCACTACAACAAATGTTTAAATATTCCTATCTCTCATACACATAACTATTGATTAATTTCCTTCGGCGTGGTTGTATTTTGCTATATATTTGTATTACTACGTAGGAACTTATAAACATTTCAAGTTTTAAACTGTAGTGCACAAAATTAAGTTAGGTTGCTAAAATTTTCATCTTTTTATGACCAACAGTAATATCATAAGGTTCTTCCTCATTATGGATAATAAATATGCTTTAATTCATCAGATTGAATGCCCATACGAATGTGATATTTCATTTTTTTTATGAATTATGTGTAAAATGGAATCTTTTTAATATGGGAGGACAAATTTCAAATATCCAAAAAGTATTACAATGTTTTTAAAATTTGTTTCATGGTTGAACTTCTTACATAGAATTTAATGTTTCGTCTTCTTTACATTTCTTCTTAACTCATAGGGCTGTGATAAATTGATGGGTTATTTAAAATGGAACACTATTCTGCTTGCTATTCATACAGAAGAGAAATGTTATCTGTTATATGTGCTTAAATTGATGTGCTTTACTTTTACTCTTACTGCTAACTATTTATCATTATCATTGGACATTTCATCCAATTTTAAGAATCAAGTAACACCTACTTTTATAATATGATAAAGCCATCACCAAAATATGCATGGAGATAATTTTTTTAACCTTACTTAAAACTTAAGTGTGATTTATATGCTGTAATTTTACATGTTATGAATTCAATCTTGGGTGGAAAACAAATGAATATTGTATAGGAAAGGAAAAGGTTAAGTAAATAAATCTAACTTGAATACACACACAGATTAAATTTTAATGAATAATCAATGCTAAGGCTATTTTTGACATTTTAGAAAAGCTAAACCAAGCTAAACTATTTTCATTATATAGTTGAAGAATATTTTGGTACATTACATCCTTAAGGCCAATTTATATTTTTACGCATGTGTGTACATATACATATAAATACACACATATATGTATGTAAGCATGCATACATATGTATATATACACATGTATATGTATAAAGATACTTAAAGTTAAAATGTTTAGTACTTCATGAATAATTCATGTCAAATACTCATTTACTTGAGTGTCTAGCTGTAGTCCTTCAAGCATTAATATTAATACTTTGCTGCAATTTTAACAAACATTATTCTCTGTAACCTATACTACATAAAAATTTAAAGATCTTCGAAGATAGATTCACACTTACTCCTAAAATAGTCAGATAGTTTCCAGTAATATATGTTTTTGATTACTGGAATTGCTAACAACTACAGATTCAGTATGCATAACTAATTCATGGCCAATAAGTCAGCAATAAATGGTGGGTTCATTCGGTATAAAGCTCATGTTTGAGTGGATGGTCACTAACAAGGCCCTTTCTAGCATAGTTTGATATATAGATGTATGATTTTGTTATTGCCAGATGGGCATTTTTAAGGATATATATATATATATATATATATATATATATATATATAATATGCAAAGTCAAATTGAGAAGATATTATAGGTAGCTTTAAGACTATGTTGAAAGGAATTTGTGCATGAAGGGTGATGTAGCTTTGCATAGGATAGAAATTATGTCAGGAAAATTCGCAATAATGAATTATGGTTGGGTAAATAAATATTTTGGTTTAGATGTAAAATTATTAAATTTGTTTTATTCTCTTCTTCTGGAAGTTGTGGGTCAGATGCATAAAAAGAAGTTGAATTCATTTTCTATCTCAGTGTAATTTTATTAGATTTGAAGAAGATATGCTACTTAATTAATAGTTTTGTATCATTTATAAATGCTTAGCATATGTGAATGTTATCAGGTTAATGAACGCCGAATCCAACGTTGATCGAAACGAATAAATGAGAGTGATATTACTCCTCTAATTCATTAACTTAACTTGGTCTTTATGGATTTAAGTTTCCTTAGCTTTTCCTTTCTTTCCTTTTTCTTCCTTAGGCCATCACCATTTATGAGCTTTAGAAATTGTTTGAGTAAAAAATGGAATAAATGAAAATGAAGTTAAAGTATACTACTTAATTAAGAAAAAAAAAACATAAATTGAATCATGTATAAAAAGTGGTTTATGAGGACTATATTAATCATTGAATAATCATCTTATCTTTTTTTTGGATGAAGGAGTGTCCTCATATAAGGAGAGCACTCATATTTTATTAAACAAAAATAAAATCCGTACAAAGTTTTATTGGTAATTAGCTACTACAAATATTCAGGATCATCACTTTGACGATCAACGAAATGAGAGAGGTAAAAGTGAACAAATAAAAATGTTTACAATTACTTGTATTGACAAAAGCAGCTACATACTGACACAGTTTATATGTATTAATAGCAACAAGAGGACTGGCGTGCGATCATAGGCTGAGGCGATAGGAGAATCTTAAGAGCCACTGATGATGCATGGTAGTAGATGAGTAGTCGCAGATGCGTGGAGAATAGCGATGCCAAGGTGTTATTTGCAGTAAATGAGAAGTTGCATGGTAATAAGTAAACAAAACAAAATTGATGCTACCAAGGTGCTGCAGTTAGAGTGAATTGTGATGTAACAGCAGGAGCATGAATTGTGGTGCCAAGGTGTTGCTGTTACTGAGAATTACAACCTAGGTGATATTAGGAAGATCGGTTTGTGATATTAGGAACACTAACATGCCTGCTTTAATAGCTTGCGATATCTTAAGTTCTGGGTTACCTACATTAAAAAACATTTTTATATGAAAACATAAATTCAATTTATTCTTTTTGTGGTTGATCACACACCCGTATGGCTGAAAATAAAATCTCAGTTGTGCAAGTATACGAAAATTCTGGGTACTCTGTTTCTGACGTTTGTATGTCAGATCTATTGTATTTAATTAGTATTTGAGTTTTCTATACATTAGTACAGCCATGTTATGCTTTTAATTAATGTCCTGATGCAGATTTATTAATTCTTTATATATCTGTTGATAACTATTATTAAGTTTGCTTAGATGGAAAGATTGAATAACCCGGCTATTTCATAGAGCATATTATGAACCCATATTTTATAGCCATCTTATCATATTTTTTTATATCATTTATTATGTATTTTTTAATTAGCTAACTGAATGAAAATTAAAAACGGAACGTTCAAACCTCTACCCATCTTACCACAACTCCCTTACAAGAAATGTTCATGTAATAATCTAAAAGTACAAAAAGTGGTACTCCATACACGTACAATCAAAGAGAGAAATAATTGCAATCAAAGCTTATACAGCATCACATAATATGCATCCCACGGTTGAAGACCTTAGCTACACAATTGTACCTTGACTGGATACCACAAGTTTTTACTTTTTAGTCCTTATCAGTTCACTAATAGGTACTGTGTTCCATTTGTGTTGCACTATCTACTTTTTTATTTTCCTTCCATAATTTTTATTTGTACTATAACACTAATACAATGTTTTTTGCTCAATATTCTAATTATATATAACTTCTAAAATGCATTATCCCCCACTGATATAAATTCATAAGTAATAATTGAATTTACTATAATAGTTCCCTGATACAAGATACTCTTACTTTTTATGATTTAACATATAGTTAAATTAAATTTTCATGTACTTTCTTATCAATGTATTACAAGTATTACTACATAGAAGAAAAACTATACTACCATGCAACATAGGTAAAATATCTTTATAGTCAACAAGGCCTAAGGAAGAAAAAAGATATGCACATGACTATAACTGAAAGACCGTTATCTAAAAAGTTAAAAAGTTCTTTAAAAAAGAAAAAGCTTATTGGCATATAGGAAACAATACATACAATACAAAGATTCATGGTCTTGCATCAGTAACCATGCATTCCTATTTTGTTTGTTCCAATAACATTGTCCTTAACATATTTTATATAGAACAAAAATTTGTACCGTACAACTTTATAAAGCGTAATAAACATTAGTCGATCTTAAAGTATTTAATCGTTATAATGCTATTTTAATTTTTTTAATTGCATTACATAGGATTGTATGACCCTCTTGGTTCTTATCTATTTTGTAAATTATCCAGTTGAAAACACTTTATCTCATAAAAGCAACATTGAAATTTATATACAATGTGAATTTGTGCATATAACTGTTTCTTTACATCCAAACAAATAAACATATAAACTTTTATGCCATTACGAAAATCAACTAAGCCTGACCCTCTACACTAACCACCAATGAATTATAGTGAAAAAATAAGGTAAACATGAGAAAGAAAGAACGCCAATTTTGACTATACCATTGTCATTGAAAAGTCCACACCTTTTAACTTGACACCTGCAATACATGACCAATCTAAATTTATACAAATGAATTTATAGCTCTTAGTCTCAAAATACAACTCATTACTATTTCTAACTCATTACAATCCAACCAGTCTATTAGGTTGATATTATTTTCTAAGTTTACCCTATAAATTTGAACCTACATCATGCTCCCATTCTTAAACAAACAGCAGACCATTTTTCTTTCATTCATCTAACACTAATAGAAAGATAGTAGCAAAAAACAACATATCATTTTGCTTTCAGTGTTTTACATGTTATCAAACTACACTTGGACGAGTTTATAAAATGAAAATTTACATTTAGTATAAGGATAGAACCACATATACGGTTTGTACAGGGTAATCATTCTCATATCTTTTCAGTCGTTTGTCGGTCCGTTACGTTACCTTTGTACAGCTAAATACTTCATTGGCAAACGAGAAAGCATATTTAAAAAGGGTCGATTTTAACTGAAACATTTCTATTTTTCACCATGAAGTGGAATATTGATTTTTTTTCACTATCCTTACTTATCTACCCATGTTCGTAGCATGAGCCACACACTGCAGATGATAATGCGGAAGGGGTTAAGAAACAACACTGCAGATGATTTGTACATACTGCTTTAACAAACAATTGGACTACATTCATTTCGACCTACAATTACAGGGAAATACCAGCACTGCCCGTGTGCGTAGCATGGGCCACGCACTAGTTATTATATTAAATTCATATATATATATATCATTTTTGAATTCAAATTTAAATCGTTACAATTACGCAACTCACAATCTCCACCTCCTATCAAGGCATGCCGCTAGGCATTTATAATGTTAAACCCCTATTTTGAACACGATGGAAAAGGTCTCGAGTCCTAATTCGATCGTATGGAGAAGATAGTTTTTTGGACTAGATATTTTATTTAATTTTTGATACAAATTTTACCACGCTGATCTATCGTACGATCATACGACAACTCCAAATACGACGAAAATTTGAAATCCAATAATAATACATTATTACAGATCCAATGGAACTAGTTTCATCGAATTCCGATACTATGCCTCGGAAGGCTATTTTTAAATTCAATTAAACGATATAAATTCAAAACTGGACAAAACACCCTCAAACTCAAATTTTACACTTCTACTATCTCCAGTAAAATCAATATAAATTTAATAAGCCATAGAAATATTTTTAACCAGCTTAAAACTCAAGATTTAATATTTTACCCAATATCTAATTTTTAACTTCAATAAATCTAATTGCCAAATAATAATGATATTTGAAATTCAAGTCAAACCAACTTTCAAATATTTAAAATCAATCAATATTCAAAATTCCAATATCTAAAGTTTTTGGGTTGTCACAGTTCATTTAAATGAATTTCCTGTTATGGTCACTCTATTGCGCTAGCGCGATTTTTCTAGAAAATTGATTTGGACATATTTCAAAATATACTTAACGAAAATTTTATCTTCTTCCTATTTTTAGAAGATATGGATATAACAGTTCGGAAATTTCTTATCTCGAAGAAATCCGAGCCATATTCCACTCTATACACTCATTTGAACTTTTCAGCGCGAAATCACGAACTACCGTTGAGCGACGCGCCTAGTTTCATATTATTTTGCAATACTCGAAATATTCTACTCAATTTAAATTTTATTACTTATAAAACCATTATAAATCATTTTAAATCAATATTACTTTTAAAGTAATTAAAATGTTTTTTCAATATTTCCATATTATAATATTATTTTATTCCTATTATTTTAATATTAAGTTTAAAATTCCAATTTCAATTCAATTGCAATTCTAACTTCAAATTAAACTTAATTAAAACTTAGATTTCAAATATAATTTACATTCTAATTTAAATTTCAACCTTAATATCAATTTCAATTTTTAATCGATTTCAGTCTCAATTTCACTATTCGTCTCGATTTCAATTTCAATTTAACTTTTCATTTCAAATCCAATTCCATTTCTGATTTCATATTCTATTTTATTTTAACTCTAGTTTCAATTCTACTTAAAAAACTTATTTTTCAAAAGTATATCATATCACCGAAATAGGGTCATTTATAAAGGGGATACTTAACCAACATGAGCATAATCGAGTTAACATTTATCACTAACATAATTATGGTCCATATATAAGCCAATATGATAAATAATCACATCCATAAACACTTGCAAATATTCAAACATAGCACAGATATAACCAAACATACATAACAACATTTCAAAGTGGTTTATACTTGCATATGTAACAAGATGATTATTATAACAAAATTAAAATACCATTTTTAAAAGCGGCGAGAATTTTCTCACCTTTAACCAAAATATTTAACTTCCTAACAACATTCGTTTAATTCAACCCTTCACTAAACCACCACCTAAACACTCTTCCATCTTTTCCCAATGCTCGGCCACCCCCACATTCCTTCTTGCTCTTGGCTATATCCTCCCCCTTCCATATTGCTTTGGTCCTCCTCTTATCAACTCCTAAACTAATGGCCTAAGGCTACTTTTAAGAAAAGAAGAAGAAGCGAATTAAGAAGAGGTTAGAGAGTAATAGCGGATTAGTGCTTAAGCACTCCACTATTTTCAATCCTCCTACCTCTCTTAAAGAGGAGAAGCTATTAACGAGCAAAAGAAAGCTTAAAGAAGAAGAATGAAAAGTGTGAAGAAAATGAGAAGAATAGATGGGTATTTATAGGAAAAAGTTTGGAATAAAATATTATTAGGAAAATGACCAAAATACCTTTTACTTACTTTTAAGAATCCTTAATTTTTTCAACACTTAACATCACATTTCAAATCATACTTTATGTCACTTTCACTTAAGAAGTAAGAAAAGTAAAGTAATAATTATGTTTGGTTTGATTTGACATGTTTACGAATTTTTTGCTTACTTTTTTTAATGAAATTCTAGAATTTTCTAAGTATGTTTAGTAAAAGATAACTTGATTAGTGAATTAATTGATACTTATACTGTTTGAATACATATTCATATATAAGAAAATAAAGGTGCGACAACGTTGCGACGACTTTTAATCGAAAAGATGTTGATTTTTGACAAAATGTTTTACGGTCACATTTTGACGTTAAACTATTTATTTATGTAAACTAAATTTAAAAATGAACTTTTTACCTTTTTACATAAATTAAAACACGTCTATTCATATTTTAAAATCATATTTAAATAATATAAAAATCTCTATTTTTACAGTGTGTGTAACACTGACAAAATGCGACAAAATTTGGATATTTTGTAAAACGATTATAAACACATTTTTAAATCTTTTAATATACTTTTATTATCTTTATTAGGTGTTTTTAATAAGATTTAACTTTTCAAATAAATATTCAACCCTATTTATTTAAGCCTTTATTTATTTTTAACATAACTTAAATTTTGCTGATTTGTTCTAAAATTCAAATTTGTACTTTTTAATTATTAACTGTAAGAATAAATAATTCCTCTATTACTATTTATTATATATAGCATATTTATTTAAGTTTTAAATTCTTTTAAGTTTAAAAATAAGCAAAATCTCTCATTTGAAAGTAGCAAAATTATGAGTCGTTACATTCTTCCCTACTTAAAAACATTTCTCCTCGAAATGAAAGTTAGTTGAAAGAATCTATCTCATACATGAATCCTCAAATATTTTGGCTTATTTATACTGATAATAGAAAAAAATGCATATATATAAAAGAAGGTTGATATCATAACAACACTAAAACAAATAATACCAAACATACATATTGAGATTCCTCACACTAACCTAAGTACCTATTACGTACTTAAGGCTGCACATACATACATCAAGTGAGGATTCTATCCGCACGTCCTATTGCGTACTGCATACTTAAGATAATACATCCAATAGCCAAAAAAGACTATACATCCAAAAATAACCAAATTGATACTATATAATTAAAACCGATACATCCTACATTACCCATCCTCTGACCTGAGCATTGCTATAACTGAGGTCTATATATATACATAACAAAACATCAGTCCAACCCCTATATCATAGTCTGCTATTTAAGATAACTATCCAACTACTATATCGAAAGACCCAAAACATCATACTGTATGTGATATTTGATTCGATCTATTATTTGAATCCACAACTTTACTTCCGAAGTAGCATAGATCTCCTGATTTTCTAGCGCGAACTTTGATCAGACTTCCTGATTTCAAACCCTTGCTTTCCTTGCATAGCACCCACCTATGATAGAAAAATTGAATACATAATCACAAACCATCATCAATGTTCACCGCCAAGAATTGAGTGATAAATCCTTTTTCGGATTGCTGTAAACACCTCAAAGTTTTGTACTTAAATCTTAGATCAAAAATTTGTGTTCCAAAATGATTTATGTATAACTTATGTATTTATTCACATTTATTTTTACCTAATATATTTCTTCAAAATTTCTATTAATCCAAGTGTATTTCAGAACCATTTACTTTCTTCTAAATCCATTATTACTTAAGCATACAAATATAACTTAAACTTGTATAATATACCTTTACTTCCTAAGAGTATATATACATATCCCCAAACTTCAAACTGTTATGACTTAAATTAGGGAGTTTAGCAAATGTGAAATTCTACTATTATCTTAAATTAATAAGTTATAAAACTTAATCTTTAGTTTTATTTATCTAAGATCTTAATTTAGCTTATATTATTTATCTTATCCATATATTAATAAGACAACTTTACAAAGCGTACATCTTTTTCTTACTAATTCTATGATTATCTACTTAACTTATTTGCCTATCCATTTTCTAAAAAAAATTTCTTAACCTTAAACCCATCAAATACCTTATAGTCAAACCGTGAAACTTAATTCACATGGTATTTGTTATTTAAACTTTTTCATCCAACAATCAACCTACTAACCACATTATTCAAAATCTTCCCCTTTTTCTAACCTATCCATTTCCAAGCTTACTTTGTTTCAAATTATAAATGTTTCCCTAAATGTATCACTAATTCAAAGTTTTATATTAATATGATATTTCTTATATCTCTTATTTATAAATTTCACTTTAATTTTAACCCAATCAAAGTGTCTAAATTTCAAATTATCTTATCTTCTTTATAAGTTATAGAACTTATCCTTTTATACTATATTTTCCCAAAGTCTCAATTTAGGCTTATTTTTCTATATTGTTGATAAGAAATTTTCTAAGGGTGCACTTCTTTTTACTTTCCCTAATTACAACTTTTAGCTTCAATATTATCATCAAATATCTTATAGTCAACCTAGAAATTTCACTTCACAAGATATTTGTACTTAGCTTTTATTATCAATTTTGATGATCATTAAATCATTATTTCTTAATAACCAAATGTCTAGAGGTATATGATCAAGGTTCTAAATTCTAGCTTTCAACTAATTGATTCTTATCTTATAGTTAAATCATGCAACTAATCACAAGATATTCATAATTTACTAAGCTAAATTGCAAACAATCCTTAATTTCAAACCCAAAATAATAATCCCTTTAATATTTAAAATATAAACCCAAGGTAAAATTATTTCATTTACCAACTTATTTAAAAAAACCATTTTTATAAAATTAACAAATACGCGCTCGTATATATAACACTATCATACTCATTCAAAGGTGTTACTAACCCTATCTCCAATGAGTTAATCATCCTAGGATATTACTAATCCTCTGTCTAATGAGTCTTTACCCTACTAAAGCCAAGGTTCTCTCTTAACCTCAGCCCTGATATCAAATGTGATGAACGGGTTTTTCAAACCCACCCCAGTAGTCTTTTCAACCATCCCACTACCCTTCTACTTTTCAATATGGGGGCACTCCTTCTTTTCAACATGGAGGTGACTATATGTGGAACTTCGAATCTACTTTTACGGCAAGCCTCTCAACTATCAACCAACTCTTTCACACTAGGGACATGTATAGGTAAGAGTCTAAGCTTCGTCACTGTGCACGAAGCGCAAAATCCCTATCATGCTGAACATAATCAAGCAAATTCGATGCCACTTCTAATTTCAAATTCTCTTTTATTTAATTCTAATTTCAATTCTACTTAAAAATAGACTTATTTTCCTAAATTATATCATATCACCAACATATGGTTATTTAATAAAGGGGATACTTAACCAAAATGAACATAATCGTGTTAACATTTATCACTAACATAATTATGGTCCATACACAGGCTAATATGATAAATAGTCACATCTATAAACACTTGCAACTATTCAAACATAACACAAATATAACCAAACGTCCATAACAACATTTCAAAGGGGTGTATACTTGCACATGTAATAAGATGATTATTATAACAAACTCAAAATACGATCTTTTAAAAGCAGTGAGAATTTTCTCACCTTTAACCAAAACATTTAACTTCTTACCAAGATTCATTTAATTCCACGCTTCACTGAACCACAACCTGACACTCTTCCACTTTCTCCTAATGCTCGGCCACCCCCACATCCCTTCTTGCTCTTGGCCATAGCCTCCTCCTTCCATATTGCTAAGGTCCTCTCCCTATCAACTCCTAAACTCATGGCCTAAAGACATTTTTAAGAAAAGAAGAAGAAGAAGTGAATTAAGAAGAGGTTAGAGGGTAATTAGTGGATTGGTTCTTAAGCACTCCACTATTTTCAACCATCCCACATCTCTTAAAGAGGAGAAGCCATTAATGGGCAAAATAAAGCTCAAAAATGAAGAAGAAGAATGAGAAGTGTGAAGAAAATAAGAAGAATGGATGGGTATTTATAGGAAAAAGTTTGGATAAAATATTATTAGGTAAAATGACCAAAATACCCTTATTTACTTTTTAAGAAGCCTTACTTTTTTAAACACTTAACATCCTATTTCAAATCATGCTTCATGTCTCTTTCACTTGAGGATTAAGAAAAGTAAAATAATAATTATGTTTGGTTTGATTTGACATGTTTTGGAATTTTGTGCTTACCTTTTCTTAATGAAATTTTAGAATTTTCTAAATATGTTTAGTAAAATTAAACTTGATTAATGAATTAATTAATACTTATACTATTTGAATATATGTTCGTATATAAGAAAATAAAGGTGTGACAACTTTTAATCGACAAAACGTTCATTTTCGACAAAATGTTTTACGGTCACATTTTGACGTTTTCGTTAAACTATTTATTTATGTAAACCAAATTTAAAAATGAAATTTTTACTTATTTTGAATAAAACAAAACATGTCTATTCATATTTTAAAATCATATTTAAATAACATCAAAATCTCTATTTTTACAGTGCATGTGAAACTGACAAAATGCGTTAAAATTTGGTGTAAAACGATTATAAACACATTTTTAAATCTTTTAATACACTTCTATTATCTTTATTAGGTGTTTTTAATAAGATTTAACTTTTCAAATAAATATTTAAATCTATTTATTTAAGGCTTTATTTATTTTAAAAAAAAACTTAACTTTTGTTGATTTGTTCGAAAATTCAAATTTATACTTTTTAATTATTAACTGTAAGAATAAATAATTCTTCTATTATTATTTATTATATATACATATTTATTTAATTTTTATATTATTTTAATTTAAAAAATAAGCAAAACCTCTCATTTTTGAAGTAGCGAAATTACGGGTCATTACAAATTGCCTGCGCTCTCTAGCTACCAGGACTTGCCCGACGGAGGGGATAGTAAATTTGATTTACTCAGATAAAAATTCCCAGAGAATAAAAGATATAATTTTCCAAATTTACAAAACATAGATTTTATGGAGATATTTATGGTCCATATATAAGCCAATATGTTAAATAATCACATCCATAAACAGTTGCAACTATTCAAACATAGCACAAATATAACCAAACATACATAACAACATTTCAAATTGGTTTATACTTGCATATGTAACAAGATGATTAGTATAACAAAATCAAAATACAATTTTTAAAAGCGGCGAGAACTTTCTTACCTTTAACCAAAACATTTAACTTCCTAACAACATTCGTTTAATTCAACCCTTCACTAAATCATCACCTAAACACTCTTCCATCTTTTCCCAATGCTCGGCCACCCCCACATTCCTTCTTGCTCTTGGCTATATCCTCCCCCTTCCATATTGCTTTTGTCCTCCTCCTATCAACTCCTAAACTAATTGCCTAAGGCTGTTTTAAGAAAAGAAGAAAAAGTAAATTAAGAAGAGGTTAGAGAGTAATAGCGGATTGGTGCTTAAGCACTCCACTATTTTCAATCCTCCTACCTCTCTTAAAGAGGAGAAGCTATTAACGAGCAAAAGAAAGCTTAAAGAAGAAGAATGAAAAGTGTGAAGAAAATGAAAAGAATAGATGGGTATTTATAGGAAAAAGTTTGGAATAAAATATTATTAGGTAAAATGACCAAAATATCTTTAACTTACTTTTAAGAAACCTTAATTTTTTCAACACTTAACATCACATTTCAAATCATACTTTATGTCACTTTCACTTAAGGAGTAAGAAAAGTAAAGTAATAATTATGTTTGGTTTGATTTGACATGTTTTCGAATTTTATGCTTACTTTTTTTAATGAAATTCTAGAATTTTCTAAGTATGTTTAGTAAAAGTTAACTTGATTAGTGAATTAATTAATAATTATACTGTTTGAATACATATTCATATATAAGAAAATAAAGGTGCGACAACGTTGCGACAACTTTTAATCGAAAAAATGTTGATTTTTGACGAAATGTTTTACGGTCACATTTTGACGTTTTAGTTAAACTATTTATTTTTGTAAACCAAATTTAAAAATGAACTTTTTACCTTTTTAAATAAATTAAAACATGTCTATTCATACTTTAAAATCATATTTAAATAATATAAAAATATCTATTTTTACAGTGTGTGTAAAACTGACAAAATGCGACAAAATTTGGATATTTTGTAAACGATTATAAACACATTTTTAAATCTTTTAATATACTTTTGTTATCTTTATTAGGTGTTTTTAATAAGATTTAACTTTTCAAATAAATATTTAACCCTATTTATTTAAGCCTTTATTTATTTTTAGCATAACTTAAATTTTGCTGATTTGTTCTAAAATTCAAATTTGTACTTTTTAATTATTAACTGTAAGAATAAATAATTCCTCTATTATTATTTATTATATATAACATATTTATTTAAGTTTTAAATTCTTTTAAATTTAAAATAAGCAAAATCTTTCATTTTGAAAGTAGCAAAATTACGAGTCGCTACATTCTTCCCTACTTAAAAACATTTCTCCTCGAAATGAAAGTTAGTTAAAAGAATCTATATCATACTTGAATTCTCAAACATTTTGGCTTATTTATACTGATGACAGAAAAAAAATGCATATATATAAAAGAAGGTTGATATCATAACAACACTAAAACAAATAATACCAAACATACATATTGAGATTCCTCACGCTAACCTAAGTACCTATTACGTACTTAAGGTTGCACATATATACATCAAGTCAGGCTTCTATCCGCATGTCCTATTGCGTACTGCGTACTTAAGATAATACATCCAACAACCAAATAAGACTATACATCCAAAAATAACCAAACTGATACTATATAATTAAAACTGATACATTCTACATAACCCATCCTCTGACCTGAGCATTACTATATCTAAGGTCTATATATATACATACCAAAACATCAGTCCAACCCCTATACCATAGTCTACTATTTAAGATAACTATCCAACTACTATATCGACAGACCCAAAACATCATACTGTATGTGATATTTGATTCGATCTATTATTTGAATCCACAACTTTACTTCCGAAGTAGAATAGATTTCGTGATTTTCTAGCACGGACTTTGATCAGACTTCCTGATTTCAAACCCTTGCTTTCCTTGCATAGCACCCACCTATGATAGAAAAATTGAATACATAATCACAAACCATCATCAATGTTCACCGCCAAGAATTGAGTGATAAATCCTTTTTCGGATTGCTGTAAACACCTCAAAGTTTTGTACTCAAATCTTAGATCAAAAATTTGTGTTCCAAACTGATTTATGTATAACTTACGTATTTATTCACATTTATTTTTAACTAATATATTTCTTCAAAATTTCTATTAATCCAAGTTTATTTCAGAACCATTTACTTTCTTCTAAATCCATTATTACTTAAGCATACCAATATAACTTAAACTTGTATAATATACCTTTACTTCCTAAGAGTATATATACATATCCCCAAAATTCAAACTGTTATGACTTAAATTAAGGAGTTTAACAAATGTGAAATTCTACTACTATCTTAAATTAATAAGTTATAAAACTTAATCTTTAGTTTTATTTACCTAAGGTCTTAATTTAGCTAATATTATTTATCTTATCCATATATTAATAAGACAAATTTACAAAGTGTACATCTTTTTCTTACTAATTCTATGATTATCTACTTAACTTATTTGCCTATCCATTTTCTAAACAAAATTTCTTAACCTTAAACCCATCAAATCCCTTATAGTCAAACTGTGAAACTCAATTCATATGGTATTTGTTATTTAAACTTTTTCATCCAACAATCAACCTACTAACCACATTATTTAAAATCTTCCCCTTTTTCTAACCTATCCATTTCCAAGCTTACTTTATTTCAAATTATAAATGTTGCCCTAAATGTATCACTAATTCAAAGTTTTATATTAATATGATATTTCTTATATCTCTTATTTATAAATTTCACTTTAATTTTAACCCAATCAAAGTGTCTAAATTTCAAATTATCTTATCTTCTTTATAAGTTATAGAACTTATCCTTTTATACTATATTTTCCCAAAGTCTCAATTTTGGCTTAATTTCTATATTGTTGATAAGAATTTTTCTAAGGGTGCACTTCTTTTTACTTTCTCTAATTACAACTTCTAGCTTCAATATTATCATCAAATATCTTATAGTCAAACTGGAAATTTCACTTCACAAGATATTTGTACTTAGCTTTTATTATCAATTTTGATGATCATTAAATCATTATTTCGTAATGACCAAATGTCTAGAGGTATATGATTAAGGTTCTAAATTCTAGCTTTCAACTAATTGATTCTTATCTTATAGTTAAATCATGCAATTCTAATCACAAGATATTCATAATTTACTAAGCTAAATTGCAAACAATCCTTAATTTCAAACCTAAAATAATAATCCCTTTAATATTTAAAATATAAACCCAAGGTAAATTATTTCATTTACCAAATTATTTAAAAAAACCATTTTTATAAAATTAACAAATACGCGCTCGTACATATAACACTATCATATTCATTCATAGGTGTTACTAACCCTATCTCCAATGAGTTACTCATCCTAGGATATTACTAATCCTCTCTCTGATGAGTCTTTACCTACTAAAGCCAAGGTTCTCTCTTAACCTTCAGCTCTGATATCAAATGTGATGTATGGGTTTTTCAGACCCACCCCAGTTGTCTTTTCAACCATCCCACTACCCTTCTACTTTTCAATATGGAGGCACTCCTGCTTTTCAACATGGAGGTGACTATATGTGGTACTTCGAATCTACTTTTACGGCAAGCCTCTCAACTATCAACCAACTCTTTCACACTAGGGACATGTATAGGTAAGAGTCTAAGCTTCATCACTGTTCACAAAGCGAGAAATCCCTATCATGCTGAACATAATCAGGCAAATTCGATGCCACTTCTAATTTCAAATTCTCTTTTATTTTAATTCTAATTTCAATTCTACTTAAAAAGAGACTTATTTTCCCAAAGTATATCATATCACCAAAATATGGTTATTTAATAAAGGGGATACTTAACCAAAATGAACATAATCGTGTTAACATTTATCACTAACATAATTATGGTCCATACACAGGCTAATATGATAAATAGTCACATCTATAAACACTTGCAACTATTCAAACATAACACAAATATAACCAAACGTCCATAACAACATTTCAAAGAGGTGTATACTTGCACATGTGATAAGATGATTATTATAACAAACTCCAATTACGATCTTTTAAAAGCAGTGAGATTTTTCTACCTTTAACCAAAACATTTAACTTCTTACCAAGATTCATTTAATTCCACGCTTCACTAAACCACCACCTGACACTCTTCCACTTTCTCCTAATGCTCGGCCACCCCCACATCCCTTCTTGCTCTTGGCCATAACCTCCTCCTTCCATATTGCTAAGGTCCTCTCCCTATCAACTCCTAAACTCACAGCCTAAAGACATTTTTAAGAAAAGAAGAAGAAGAAGTGAATTAAGAAGAGGTTAGAGGGTGATTAGCGGATTGATTCTTAAGCACTCCACTATATTCAACCGTCCCACCTCTGTTAAAGAGGAGAAGCCGTTAATGAGCAAAATAAAGCTCAAAAATGAAGAAGAAGAATGAGAAGTGTGAAGAAAATGAGAAGAATGGATGGGTATTTATAGAAAAAAGTTTGGATAAAATATTATTAGGTAAAATGACAAATATACCCTTTATCTACTTTTTAAGAAGCCTTACTTTTTTCAACACTTAACATCATGTTTCAAATCGTGCTTCATGTCTCTTTCACTTAAGGATTAAGAAAAGTAAAATAATAATTATGTTTGGTTTGATTTGACATGTTTTGGAATTTTGTGCTTACTTTTTCTTAATGAAATTTTAGAATTTTCTAAGTATGTTTAGTACAATTAAACTTGATTAATGAATTAATTAATACTTATACTATTTGAATATATGTTCGTATATAAGAAAATAAAAGTGTGACAACTTTTAATCGACAAAACGTTCATTTTCGACAAAATGTTTTACGGTCACATTTTGACATTTTAGTTAAACTATTTATTTATGTAAACCAAATTTAAAAATAAAATTTTTACTTCTTTTTAATAAACTAAAACATGTCTATTCATATTTTAAAATCATATTTAAATAATATCAAAATCTCTATTTTTACAGTGTATGTGAAACTGACAAAATGCGACAAAATTTGGATATTTTTGTAAAACGATTACAAACACATTTTTAAATCTTTTAATATACTTCTATTATCTTTATTAGGTGTATTTAATAAGATTTAACTTTTTAAATAAATATTTAAATCTATTTATTTAAGGCTTTATTTATTTTTAAAAAAAACTTAACTTTTGTTGATTTGTTCGAAAATTCAAATTTATACTTTTTAATTATTAACTGTAAGAATAAATAATTCCTCTATTATTATTTATTATATATAAGCAAAATCTCTCATTTTTGAAGTAGCGAAATTACGGGTCATTACAAATTGCCTGCGCTCTCTAGCTACCCGGACTTGCTTGACGGAGGGGATAGTAAATTTGATTTACTCAGATCAAAATTCCCAGAGAGTAAAAGATATAATTTTCCAAATTTATAAAACATGGATTTTACGGAGATAATCTTCTTATAGTTAGTGTTAGATTCTGAGAAGGGAACTCATACTATACGTGGAATTTAAAAGCTGATTTTGTAGTTATTCCGCCCATAGAATTTGTTGAATACGGAAATTGATATTGAGTAGAATTAGATGATTTCTATAGATTCTTCTCTTAAAATAGGCTGCTTTTGTATTAACATCCTATATAACCTAGTTTCAACTCAATCAAAATTTTTATTTGGAGTTAAGAAATCTTTGTTAAGATTTAAATAACTAATTTTCCAAAGATAAAGAGAGGTTTTTTTTACGTATATACCAAAAGGAGATGGTTTAAAATTTTATATCTCTAAAAGATATTTCTGATAAAAAGGAATGAATTAATCAAATGATTTCATATATACTTAAAACCTCTTTTTATCGATAATTGATTTGAAGGAACCATGGTCGGATTTGGGCAATTCCTATTCAAAAACCACTTCGAACCAATATATGCATTCAAAAGCAAAAAATGTCATATTTATGTGTTAGTAGTTCTCCATCTGAGATCTTCGACGCGTGGAGTCCTCTCTACTAATCCTACGGGTAATTCCTATTAGAATGTGGTAGGAGATTTTTTCGGTTTGTCATATTCCTAGACAATTGTATGGACGAATGGCTGATGTTGCATTTCTAATTATACTAATTGATCTTTGTGAACATATCATCTGTTTGGTGGTGGAGAAGACAACTTCTCTTTGATTAACACCCTTTCTTTAGACATAAAAGCTCAAGAGTTATATGTTTTTAGAAATCAGCTGTGTGATCATGGAATGACAGTGTGGCATTTAAAGTGGAATGTACTAAGTGAAAGTAATCATTACCGCAAGCCTCATCACCTGGTAATGACTTAAACGGGGTACGCCATAAGTCTATGTTGTTCACTACCATTAGGGTATGTCATCGCCTTTTTAGATTACTTTATATATATCGTGTATATTGTGTATGCTAACAGAGCTCTCGAATAGGTCGGTTACGACCGGGTGATGTCATATTCGCTTTCTGTCTAGGCCATGTCTGAGTGCCAAAAATAGATAGACCTGTCTCGCCAGATGCGGAGGATTGTTTGTGTATCCTTGGTACATCCCTCTAGGGATGTACTGTATGAAAGGTTATCCCTTACCTGTCATCGTATGGAAATCCATTTTCCAATAAGTGCCTTTGGACTTAGTTATAAACCTATCATGCCGTCAATTTAACCAATGTAACAATTTTGGCTAAGATTCATAAGTTTACTTGCAAATATTTTCAAAAGGATATCACTAAAATAATATTCCCAGATTTTTCATAGAAAATGTTTTGGTTATCATAAGGTAAAAACCCATTCGGTGTTTATGTGCAGCGTGGTCTTATGAGATAGCTTTGTTTTGAAACATCGTATTTTGATTTTTTCACACCAGTTTCATGACTAATCCGGAGTTTATTTTCTATTTCTTTTAAACTCTAGGTGTCCTATTTTTCCTGGCAGCATAGTAGTCAGGTTTAGTTAGAAGAAACCTGGAAGAACTTAAAGCATGGAGTTAGCAGATTCTTCGAAAGATTGTTATCCATTTCCACCAAACTCGTATATTATTGTATTCCGCATTTGTAAGGACAGATATTTATAATTGTCCACGTTCAACTTTGATAATTGTTTCTTAAATTTTCCATTGTAAAGATTATATATTGAAATAATATACGTTATTCCATTCATGTAAGATTCTATTCCGTCTTTATTTCTTTTTACCCTTAACAATCGGGTTTTCCGGCACTTGGATGCTTGACACACGATACAGTAGATGTATTAATGTTGATTTTTGTCGATCGAAAATCCTGATCGTTACATTACACTTACCCCCCTTAGCCTCACTATCCCACTCCCCCTCCATATGATGTCCATGTGCCATTGTACCTTTCCATCAAATCATACAAAAGTCTCCTCCCATTAATCATCTTTTAATGACTTTTTAGAAACTCCTAATGACACTTAGGATAATTAATTTTTATTTTGTGCAATAGTATTCCTATTTGCTATATGAATATGTATATACTAATATATGTGTGTGCAACAAATTTCATTCGGTAAAAGGCTAAAAATCTAAAAAATGATTTTCGGTCATATTTTCGATTTTTCACCGAACTATTTATTAATGTAAAATTTTTTATGAAATGAGTTTACAAATATTTATTAAATAAAAGGAGTTTAATAATGCTATTAAACCCATTTAGTTAAATTTGATTCACAATTCAAATGTTCAAATAATCCCAATATTTGAATGTAAAGTATTTATATTTTTCCGGGGTGTTACTTTCTTCCCTTTAAAAGAATTTTGTCCCGGAAATTATCATAGAGTGGAAAATGAAATTGCCCCAACCTAAAAATCAAATTACTTACCTGTCTTCCAGTAATCTGGTTAGTTATATTCTCGTCGTGGAAAATCCGTATCAAAAAGCTGTAACAAAAGTATGGAGAATAATCTATAATAAAATACTATGCATCCAATATTTTCAAAAGATAAATTTAGAAATAAATGCTCGGGTTTTTCTATTTTAAAATATTTTTTCAAATTCCTCCGAAGGGAAAATATCAAAACTAAAATCAATCATGACAAGGAGAGGGCTCTTCCTACCAAAAGAATGGTATAACCCTAGAGTCAAAACAATATAGAGCATCCAGTGGTATTCTAGTTCCTCGTAAAAATAACTAGAGTGAACAAATATACTTAACGAGTCTTCCAAATCGAAAAACCCCCAATCACCAACTTTAGTCGTAACAAAAATATTTAAAAAAATTACTTCATAAAAACTCTTTTCAATGTCCTGAAATAATAATACTTCACTAAAGTTTTCAAAATATAATTATTATCATTTCTTTCACAAATTCTTTCAAAATCACCATTTTAAAAGCACCAAGATTGAAGTCCTAATAAACAACAACTCATAAATCCTTTGTTTATAAATTCATGCTTTATATATCCTAGCATATAAAATCACACTATCAGTTAAATCAAATTCCACAAAGGAATAAACTAACACTTTACATAATTTAAAATATCAAATGACCAACAAACAAGATTAAGAATTTTACTTAGTTTCACAACTTCTTCGATCGTCCAAGGATATAGATAATTTCCTAAGCATACCATTACGCTCATCAACCTTTGATTATTGCTTAGAAGATTACCTAATCTACCTCCGAACAAAATTGAAAGTCACTCCTTAAACTTCCCTAAGCCAAAAAACATTGCAAACAAATTTACTTAAGCCTATATGATGTACATGGATCATTCGTATGCAATGTATGATCCGACCACTTGCTCGAATACATAAATGTTACTTCTGAACTAGTACCTCTTACTCGAACTCCCTCGTGCAGACTTCAATTAGGTTTCTTGATTAGAAAATTTTGTTCTCCTTTTATAGCCATATAATATGATAGCAAACCTCAGTTTCACATCAAGAATCTGAATCAAGTGTTTGCCGTCAAGAATCAAGTGAGAAATCCTTGTTCGAACTAGTGTGAATCGCTCTAAAATTATGTATTTGAACCCTAGATCAAGAACCGTGTGAATAAAATGATCTATGTACCACTTACATACTTAATCCTGTTGGTTTCTTAGCTACTCCAAACTCTTTCCAAACTACTTTCATTTACATTTGTAGTATTTCATTCAATACTAACATTATTTATGAATCATTTCATAAATTTCCACTTAAGTTTATAGACATTTTATAAAGACACATCTTTATAAAATATTAAATTAAAAATTTATTCCACTCTTTTGTACTTGTATAATACTCTTCAACATCCTAAGAGTTTATACAAAACGTCAATTTCATTTTACTTTTCAAAATTTAGACGGAGGCCAAACATAATATGAGTCTTAAAACCGAGTCAAATACTTCTACCTCTTTATCTATTCGATATGGTAAGTAGCTAAGAAGAGTAGTATGCTAGTATTCAAACTCCATTCTAGAGTATGCTTTCCCTTAAACATCCTAAGGTAAAAGATGTTAATTAATCGACCCAATGACATCAAATAGATTGTATGATTAGATGCTTAAACAGAGATACAGTTCTAATAATACAACATTTATTAAAACCCTCTTATCCAATTTAACCCATCTAAAAACTGGTGTTAAATTACTCATTTCTATCCAAGAGTTAAAATTTCATTTATCAGAACATTATTCTATCAAAATGCCTTTTATTTTAAATCAATTTTCTTTAAGGAAACTTAAAAACTAAACACTCAGTTTTAAATCAAAACCCTTTTGAAACCATATTACGTATACGTCTATATATAAAATAACTTTAACAATTTACCCACTAACACTCGCTTTGGGTTCATTTGAATTCAAACTTATTTCGATTGCACAATGATAAAGAGAATAATTTACTAAGTGCACTATAACGTTTGCCTAAGCAAACATTTGAACATCACTTTGAATATTTTTCAGATTACCATAAAACTAATCGAGATTTGAACTATCCGAAGAAAATGTATCTTTCCTAAAAATTCTCTTTGAAATATTTATACTTATAAATACTTCCAAGTAATACCATTAATACTTTTCTCATAATCGTTTTGAAATTATTTCATGCAATACCAGGATTTAAATTTTCAAAAATCCATTACTTATAAACACCTTTTATAAATCATATAAATTATATTATATACCATACTAATATAAACATACCTTTAAAATCATCTTATATTATAATAACTTTCCTTTATTATATTAAACTTTTCATAAATTTCTATCCTCTAAATGTCTTATCTTCCCGTTTAGAATATATTAAATAATTTTATTAAAATATGACTTTTAACTTAACATTTTCATCTAATACCTTATAATCAACTATGAAATTTAATTTACAAGGGGTTTGTTAGGATGCACTCACAATTATCAAATAATAAAGCTCATAAACTAGCAAGCAAAAATCAACAATCAACAAACAATAGTCAATGCTCCAAAATTACCCGAGCATGAACAATCAAACAATAACGATAATAAAGAAATATTATCATAACAAACAAATACACCATTAATAATTATATAAATTTCAAAATTATTTATATATATATATAATAGGTCAAATATTTCATTTACCAAATTTTCAAAAATCTATATCAAGTCTATTTTCCTTGTTCAATTATTTAGAAATCCTTATTGATATCGTGGCATCCCCTGTCTCGATCAGAATTCATAAACTACTCAACAAACAAACTAATATATATATATATATATATTCGTAGCAATAAAAAATATGCTTTCGTATATATTGCACTCTCAACTTATTCTAGGGCATCACTTACTTTTTTTTCTATGAGCCATACCCTACCAAAGTCAAGGTTCTCGCTTAACCTTCGACTCTGATACTAAATATAATGACCCACCTTTTCGACCCTCGAAAATCAATACTTAATACATCCACAACATTCAATTGCTGAGCTTCGAACTGCGGGAAAGGAAAATTGTTAGGGTAAAAGAAAAGGAAAATGAATATGGGGAATAGAATCTCACAACGGAATGATAACATATAATATAACAAAGACATCAAAACATTCACCCTAACATACATTGTATATCAGAGTTAAAAAAAACATCATCATCTAGATAGTTATAACTCCCTGACCTTGCAAATCTTGATGGGTATATATAATAATACAGCGGAATATAAAAAATACTACGGCAGGTGAACATCCAGCTCTACTTTATGAGCTCCATGTCCCAAAAATGGTAACTAGGAAAAACTCTGTCTGATCTGAGCATTATAATAAAATAACACCCGGATCATTCTGGAAAACCAGCATAAGTAAACTCAAGAAACATAATGGAAATATAATAATCATGAGACCATGACGTTAAACACGGAACATGTTTTACCCCATAAGAACAACATCCATACATGAAAGAATGGAAACAGGTAAGAACAAAATCCCAAACTTGAAAGAATGGGCACAAAAAAGATCAAAATCCAAAGTTCGAGTCAAAACAAGGAGAATGAATTTATCCAATATCACTAGGACGGTGTTCCCCCTACACCGAAAGTACACCTTTAGATAAAATTTACTTGAGAGCCCATGCCAAACATGCATCACTCTCGAGAGCTTCCAATCTAGAACCTCACGAACAACATTCGAGAATCTGAATATTTTCACATCACCACATGCATACAACGGAAACCTCTCTTGATAGATGTGAATATACCTAATGGGTGCGACCCATATAGTTTGGTTTTAACTCGCCCTTTAGTTTTAGTTATCTCAGGTGCTGAATACCAATGCTCAAAATGAGCTTAAAATCAACTTGGATTAACGAAACATAAAGAAGGATATCAATGCTTCAAATGAGTGACAAATCATCTTGAATCAATGAAGCACAAGAAGGATGTCAAATCGATAGTCAATGAACGAACTATCGACGATAACAAAAATGATCAGTATGGAAATTAAAATCTCATATACCCATCACAATTTACCTCTCAAAAAAGTACTACTCTAGGGAAAACAATAAAGCCGGACAAGTTAGGAAAATGTGGCTTCCTACTTTGACTCATATACATTCTTCACTTTATGAATAGTAAGAGTTCCCTCAACCTTTTATGCTAAACATATTCCTAAATGCTTTGCATATAAGTGATATCACTTACAGGAATAAAATCACTTACACTTATCATAACATGTTAATCCTAAACCAAGCCACTATCCCACGGTTAATGATGAGCTGGACAAGTTAAGGCAGTGGTGCTTCCTACTTTAACTCGACATACATTCTTAACTTTAAAGATAGCAGAGATTCCCTCAATGTTTTGTGCTAAGTGTAATACTAAATACTTTATATAGACAAATCAAACTTTTAAAACATTTGACTCACACTTATGCTTGATTTTCACTTCACAAATATTTGTAAAACACTTTTTAAAATATTCTTTAAAGAGCTAATTATAATTTTAAGTGTATAAAAAAAGGGTAAAAAACAAATGTCATAAAAATATTGTTTACTATAAACCCAAAACCAATTACACTTAGCTTTATCTTTAAAGCAATCTTTCTATTGACTTTTTCATTTTGAAATATCATTTATTAATCAACTTATAATTATCTTTAGTGCTCTCCTCTAAATAATTTAAGAATATCGACACTTATTGAGTTAAGTAACATGTTTTCTTGATAACTTCACAGAATCATTTAATATAAAAAAGTGTTATAATCCATGAATTCTTCCTTAATTCTTGAAACAATGGTGTTGTAATCCATGCTTCCTTTTCACCTTTCAATATACTCAAAAATACTCGAAATATAATTTAAAACATCCGTTTCAAATATTACTTGGAACATTAAGTCAAAAATATAGTATATTCTCAAAACCATTTCCTTTCCTTATTTAAAATAAACTTCTTCTTCGATAATTTTTATTTAACCATTTAAAATATTTATATAAATTCCAGACCACTTTTAAAACACTTAAATATATGTTAGAAAAGTTCACTAAAAGGATTAAAGAAGAAAAATCAAGTTTACAACCATTTTATAAAAGTTGAAAATAGTGCAGCAAAAGTGCCGCTAAAAAGAATATTAAACAAAATAATACGAGTCTACTATGCATACATAAAAACTTAGAGAATTTTGAAGTGAAATAAACCAAATTGAAAGTTGTTTTAAAACTTGACTTTTGAACTGCCAAAGCGCGACCAAATCCTTTATAACTTTTAAACGCTTTGGGTTGTAACCTTTTCTGAGCCATCAAAACTTGGTTTAAGAAAAATTTTAAAAGCGCAAAAGCATATTTATGACGCAAACATAAGCACATGAGAAACAAACAAAGATTGAAAAAGGAGATTTCATAAGTGTCGATAAGTGTTGGTATAGCAATAATCGTTATATAAACACTTTCTAAAACAACCAATCAATCATATATATATATATATATATATATATATATATATATCAACCAAAGTTCACTATAAGAAATATAAGTAAAAATTAAATCAATATTGACAAGACATACCTAAGGGTCTCTTCAAAATCCTTTGTAAATCTCATATGTGTGTTCTCGAAGTGTTCCGTAGCAACCTATTCGCTACTAATACAGCTCGACTACCTCTTGCTTTTGTCCCCCGCAAAACATTAGTTATTTATGCCATCCGCTTTCTAGTGGGAATCAAATCCAAACAAGCATTATACATAAGTAGAAATAACATAAAAAATAACTCATATTTTACAATATTTTGCCAATTTTTAAAACCATTTTAAAGTTAGATTAACTCACGTTCAAACCAAAGATAAAGTTAACACTTCCTACCACAACAAAGCAATAGACACTACTTCCTACCCACAATCTAAGCAAGCTCCAACTCCCCCTTTCTTCCAATTTCTCACAAGCAAGCCAAAAGAGACCTAAAATGCGCATGGCCAAGCTTGGAAATAAGGGAATAGCTCCAAAACTTTGACCTTTAGCAAGATGATGGTGATTTAAGGTTAAACAAGAAATTTAAAGAGAAAAGGAGTTGTTTTGATATGATTTTTACTTTAGAAAATAATGAAGAGAAGAGAAAAGAAGCGAGCTCAAAGTACCGAGAAAATGAAAAAATTGAAAATAAGGGGCATACCCTCTTTTTTATAAGCTCCAAGGTGATGATCCTAACCTACACTTACCTCCCTTATCGTCACCATCCCACTCCCCTTCCATGTTATGTCCATGTGTCATCGTTATTTTCCATCAAATCACATGAAAGTCCCCTCCCCTTAATCATCTTTTAATGACTTTCTAGAAACTCCTATTGACACTTTGGCTAATTTTTATTTAGTAATAATTCAATACCTGTTTGCTATGTGTACACAAATGTATCTGTGTGCAACAACGCTGCAACAGCTTTCGTATGGTAAAGGGGGGAAATCCAAAAAAGATTTTCGGTCACGTTTTCAATTTTCCACTGATCTATTTATTTATGTAAATAAATTTACAAAATGAGTTTACCAATATTATTTATTAATTAAAAGAAGTTTAATAATGATATTAAATCCATTTAATTAAAAATTTAATTTACAACTCAAATATTTAAACAATCCATATATTTAAATATGAAATATTTAAAAAATTTCGAGATGCTATACATCAACTCCAATATCTTGAGTATGCTTATCGATATATTAGTCGACGGGAGTTGTTGATATTGAGTTCCATGTAAGGCCGGTTCACTTATCTAGGCGGCGGGCCTGTTATGTTTAATTTATGGAATTTTTTATCTAGAGTTATACAATGATTGAAAGGTGATTTTTGGTCCTTGTCATGGATATCCGCTTCTGTTTTTAAGCTGGAGGCACATGTATGGAAAATCCATATGCGAACGTGCTTTAGAAATTTTATTTGTATACCTATCAATATTGTTGTGGCGTTATTAATGTAAGCACCAACAGCTATTTTATGATTTATACTCTTCACCCTAGACATTATCTATTATATCACCTTATATACTTATTAGATGATGTTTCTTTTGAGGAGATTACTGTTTGACATCCCATGCCATCTCAAAAGAACCATTATATGCTGGCTATATATTTCTTGAGTTTCTCACACTAAACTTGTTTCTGACTCATGGTTCTATATTTTCCTTATTGTCATGGATGCTCTTTCGAGTAGTCTGAGAAAAGCCCATTTTTGTTGATGTTCATTAAGCTATTAGAGAGTAGCTGGATGTTTTACCTACCACCGTGTTCTTATTTCTGCTGTATTTCTTTATGCATATATATTAGCAATTGTAAGGACATGCTGTTGTAACTCTCTAGGCTGATGATGTACTCTGAATAGAAACTCTAAAATACTATGTATATTAGAGTAGCATTGTGTATTATCTTTTGATAGTATATATTATCATTCTGCTATTAGCTCTGATGATTTTATTCTCCTCTTTCTTATTCCTTTTCTTTTCTTCTTTTTCTTTACCTTAACTTTTTGTCTTTTCGACACTTAGGTGCTAAACACATGTATACTGTAGGTGTATTAGTGTCGACATTCAGGAGTTGAAAAGGTCGTCCGTTACACTATTGCTGTGACGTTTGGTTGAATTTATCACTAACACGTATTTTTTTGTGAAGTACAATTTTACTATTATAAGCGATACCTACTAGTACCGATTATTTACACCTATTCTTTTGGTCAACATTACATAACATTAGGACTTATTGAATTTGGTTTTGATCAGAATTTTAATATAATCCACACTCAACTTGATTAGTCCAAACACAAAATAATTGGTTAAATGTTAACAATCATATTACCTGTACTGCTCCAGCCAAAGATTTTGACATTGAGTTGAATATAGCTGATCATGATATTGAACTCATATAACCAAAGAGAGGAATTCTTTGTTGAATAATGTTTTACTATTTTGCTTCAAATCAGACCGTACTATAGTATTTGGCGGATGTCATGCCATGATAATCAAAGAGAAGTGTCTACATTGAAGTTCCACGGTATTCTCAAGTGAAGGAAACCGTGTAACATCGTCACTTCGAGATTCTCTGTTTGACCTTAGTTATACTAACAAGTAGAAAACTCTCGAGTGAATAATTCCATAATTATCCAATAACCACTAGTAAGTAAACTTTTAATTCCCCAAGCAGCCATGAGTAATATACTACCCAAAATTTGAATAGTGTTATATTCTCTAGTCTCAATAGATGTATTGATATCCTATAATAAAACATGTTGACTAGAAATATATAAAATACTATGCGATTAAAACTGTAACAGCCCACACCTTACTTAACGCAGATATTGTCCCCAGCTTAGTCACCTCCGCCTCATGGGCCAAGCCAAGGTTGGGGTTTTATTCCTCAAAAGGCCTCGACATTATTATAAGGTAAAGGTTTTGGTATATAAACACCCACTTCATAGTGTTTTTTCACGATATGGGACTATTATTCCCATTTTGAAGGGGTGTTACAATCTTCCCTCCTTTAGAGCCCAACGCCCTCGTTGGCTTATGAACACAACACCACCCAGGCGTTGCGGCCGCAATATGTACAGACCATAATTCCAGCTGGGTATGGCTCTAATACCATTGTAACAGCTCGCGTCTCACTTAGCGTAGATATTGTCTCCAACTTAGTCACCTCTGCCTCATGGGCCAAGCCAAGGTGTGTGGTTTTGTTCCTCAAAAGGCCTCATTGTTATTATAAGGTGGTATATAAGCACCCACTTCATAGTGTTTTTCCGTGATGTGGGACTATTCCATTTTGAAGGGGTGTTACAATTACAATGCATTGTAATTACTATCATATAACATACCATTTAAGGATTTTCTATTTAATGTACTTTAAATTAATTAATTATATCAAATATAACAAGTATACAATAGAAAGAAAGCATATTTTATTTTGAACAAAATTAGTTATGGAGTTAGATATATATGCATATAATAAATTACATAATTGTCCTTGGGACATAACCCTAATTATATCAATCCTTCACTTGAACTTGAGGTCAATTATGGAATCATATTCCAGGCTGTGTAGTTAAAGAGTTTAGAGGTTCTATAGCGATGAAGGTGCAAAAGGTTATAGTGGAGATAAAAATGAGGATATAGCAGAAATAACAATGGTGCGAAGCTTCATTATATATGAAACCAAATATTTAAAGTTAATTTATTCTCATTCTCACATTATTTTTATACGAAAAAGAAATATTATTTAATCTAATATAACTAAATCGAAGAATGTCATAATTTATGTAGTCCGGATTTTGTGACTACAATAGATTTCTTACTAATATTGAGCACCTATGCTTTGAAAGTAGTCTTCACCCTAACTTTTTTCATCTGTTTTAAGTGAGAAATGGTCAAATTAACTTTCTTATATTAATATTGCTAATATATGTGTTAAAAAGCCTTGATTTAGTAGGTATAGCAGAAAATAACTGGGAATGGATCTAATGTTTAATAGCGCTAAATAAAAAAAGCGCAGCGGTCGAAGAGTGGTACGTGCTATAGTAGGGATTTAGTAAAGCTTTATAACGACCCAAAATTTAATCACTTTAAATAAGGATATATAATACATTTTTAAATAATTAATAAATAGATCGTATAACTCAAAAATACCCATTTTTAATAATAACTAATAATGGTGAAATGATTTTAAAATCTGTTTACAAAATAGTTAGTTCAAAAGAAAGTAGAAAATGTGCAAGAAATCGTTTTTCAAATTTTCGATCTTTCGATGTCAAAAAGTTGTCGGAAACGTTGTGTACATTTGATTAACATATACACACTTATAATTAAATTATGAGTATGAATTAGTAACTTAGTAAAAGTAAAAATATATGTTTACTTAAGTAAGAAATAACATGTGACGGTTTTCAAAGTTTAAAATTTAAATAAAAAGTAAAATATGAAATGTCACGCTCATCTCTTCCATCATGGTACAAGATCATCCTATTATCTAATATGTTTTAAAATGTGTGGCTAGTAATATAATAAGGTGAAAGATATGTTTACTTAAGTAAAAAGTAAGAGATGTGACACATTTTCAGATTAAATTAAAATAAAATGTAAAATTATGATATGTCAGTATCATTTCATATCTTAGTACAAAGTGGATTGTTTTCTTTAGTGGTTAAAAGGGGTAACTTCCATGGTGCTTGCTTGTGGATCAAAGGGAAGTTATGCAGGGTGATGATGTGGCATGAATCTAGTGGAGAGTATATGGCATAAGGGTATCAATGCAATTTTATAATTCCATTTTATATAAAACCAATTCAACTTTTCTCTATCTAGACCATTTTATTTTCTACATTTTCAAAAAAAATTCACATCTCCTTTTAAGCTTTCAAAACACCTTAATGGCTTCCTTCCATTTTCTAAATGCAAAAAGTTTCTTCTTTTTCCTTTTTAATCCCTAAATTTCACTTAAAAATGACTTCTTTCCTTTCTCCTTTACCTCCTCTTAGCTAAACAAGCCCACATCTACCTTTTTTCATCTTGGCCAAGCCAAAACTCTCCTTGAACGAGCACAAAACCCCATAGGCTGAGTCCATTTTCTGTTGCTTAAGTCCAAAAATCAAAACTTTCCTAAGCTTTTACAAAGTTCCAGGCTCTTTTTCAAATTTGAAAAAGATTTGGTTAATTTTTGGTGAGTAAAGCTCACATTTTTATACGTTTAAAACTTTATTGCAAATATGTATGTTGATCTTGGGTGGAAATATATATCATGTTTGGTGATGGATATATCTGAAATCTTATGTGTATTGTTTGTTATGAGCTTGAATTTTAATTTGAATGTGAAGTGAAGTTAGTAAATTTGCAAGTTATGAACTTTATATGATGAATATGTACAGTTGAAATCTTTACTTGTGTTTGTGATATTCTTTCTATGCTATGAACATGAATATGTGGCTATATGCTAAGAAGTTAGCACTTTTGTATGTTTAAACGACAAGTCATCCTTGTGTGAACTATGGTTCTTTAGTTCTAAAAGTAAAAAAAAAAATCAATTTCAAGTTTCAAACTTAGTTTAGTTTTCAAAACACTTACTTTATGTTTTGTAAAAGTAAGCGAGCTTTCAAAAGTGAAAAGTTTTACAAATAAACATAGAAAACAATTTTTAAGTTATGGTATCCATAGGGATAGTCACTATGGATGAAGTTCGACGAAAAATTCAACTTTTTACAAAATTAAGTTTCTATACCTAGTAACATTTTTGAAATGTTTTATAAAATGAATAATGATGATTAAGGAAAGTTAATTAAGGATTTAATAATTGAATATTAATTAGTTAAGTTTGGCAATTAATAATTAATTAAGTATTAAACAAGGTTTGTTAATTTTAATTAAGTGGAGATTAGTTACTAATTAATTATCTTTTAAAGTGAAATTAATTTTAATTAAATATTGATTAAGTAAGATTAATTTTTAAATAATTTTGAGTTAAGTATAAGATTAGTTTTTAATTAGTTATTAATTAAGTATAAGATTATTTATTAATTAGTTATTAAGAAAATGTTTAATTATGATTAATTAATCAATAAAGGGTTGTTATAAGTTAATTATTTCTTAATTAATAATTTAATTTAATTTAAGACTTAATTAAGATTTAACTATGATTTAGTTAAGGTTTTAACTTGTACTTATTACTTAAAAAGAGGTTTAAGTTTTTAATTACTTTGTTTTCCAAGGATCAAATTGTGTTAAAGGCAACTTCTTTTAAAGAATAGTTTTGAACACAAGGGATTCTACTATCGACACCATCAAGTAACTATAGAAATGTGAATAGGTTATACTAAACTTTGACTTGTTTAGTAGAATAAATCTCCATTCTGCTATACCTTGATTAAGTAGATTATTTGGACATTTTTCTAGCAAAATAAATCTTCGTTCTGCTATAAGAAAATTAAGTAGATTATGTGGGCATCCGTCTAACAGAATAAATCCCTATTCTTCTATTAATATATTAGGTGGGTTATGTGGACATCCATCAAATAGAATAAATCCTTATTCTGTTATTATATTGATTGGGACATTGAATTGTAAATGTTTTCTATTTATGTATGGTTGTTACTTGCCTTTGTATTTGTGTGCACCCTTATGTTATGTGGTGTTGGAATGGAAATGTAATCCCCTTTGATATATTTTTGTTAAATCTTGTGCATGGGTTTACAAATATAACTAATTTTTTAAAATAAAGATGAGATTTAAGTTAATTAATTATCTTATTAATGAAATTTTAAAATAAATAAATCATTTAAATGATGATAATTAAAGTTTATTAATTATTTAAATAATGTTGTGATTAAGATTTATTATTTATTTTATCTACGAAATTTTAAAATTAATTATTCATTTTCACTAATGATTTTAAGGCTAATTTATTATTTAATTAATGATAATTAATCGTTTTTGGTAATGCTGTTTTAAGATTAATTAATCAGTTTAATAATGTTTTTAAATTTATGTAATCATTTTAATAATGATGTTTAAATTAATTAGTCATTTTAAACGTATAAGGATTAATTAATTATTCAAATAATGATGTTTTAAAGTAAATGGATCGTTTAAACAAGGGTGTTTTAAAGTTATTTAATCTTTTTGAATAGTGTTGTTTTGGAAGCAATTAATCAGGATTAAAGCAGATTGATTATTTTAAATAAAGATGTTTTGAAAATAATTAATCCTTTATTAAATTTGATTTATCATTTTAAGTAATGATATTAAAGGAAATTATTAGTTTTATAAAGGTAATTGATTTGTGGTTTAAAGTAAGTCAATTCATTTTGATAAAGTTGTTTAAAGTTAATATTTTTAAATGTGAAACCCCATCACAAATTTGATTTTAAAAGTAAAATATCGATTCGGTTATGGAAATGTAGTTATGTAAGTGATATCGCTTATATGAAAAATGATTTAGGCATACATTAAAACTAAACGTCAAGGCATGGACTCGTTTTTATCTTGAAGGTAAAAAAATGTCATCAAGGCAATGCCTAAAGGTAACACTACCTCAACTTGCCCAAGTTCATTTTCAACCGAGGGATGACACTTGTTTGGAATCGATGAATGGTGGTAAGAATATGAAATTTAATTTCATTGCACGACTATTTTTTGTTATCTTCGATTGTTGATTTATTAACATCGGTTTAGCTTTCTTTATTGTGTATCCTCAATTTAAGACGATTTTTTGCTCATTTGAGCGTTGATATCCTTTGTTGGAAATGGCTAAAACCAAAGTGTGAGTACGGGCCAAGCTATGTGGGGTTGCTCCCATTAGGGTATTTTCACATCTACTCTAGATTGGTTATGGTTAAATTCACTATAAGATGCGAAATATTCAAATTCTTGATAAAGGTTGGCGAGGTCCGGCTTGAAGGTTTCCGAGAGCTATTGTAGTTCTAAAGTATATTCTAGAGGTATACTTTCAATATGGGGGGGAGGGGTGCACCCTCTTGTCATTTATTATAAAATTTCCCTTCTTTTCTTTGTTTCAAATTCTTTAAATTTACTTCTTTCTTAATTACATCGAGAAGTGTCATGAGCACTCTACGATGTTCAATTATTTATATCCAGTGTCAGGAAGTGTCATGAGCATTCCACTTGTTGTCTAACCCGAGTTATTTATTTTACCTAAACTCTAAGGTACTCAATTATATATGAGCAGTCTGAGAGTTGTAGGTTTTCTTTGGGTTCTTTGAAGAGGATGGACGAGCAGGAGACTCCTTTATCTATCTAGTTATTTATTTCCATTGTTTGTCTATTATATATGTGTATCTTTTATAAACAAGTGTAATGGCGAAGTGCATAATGTTAATCGCTATGAACTGAAACGACCCTGACTCGACCTTCGAAAATCGACACTGAATACGACACTCGTATTCCAATGCCGCAGATCCAAACGTCGAATCTGGTTCGCCGGAGCTTATAACACATCAAGTATAACAACACAGCGGAAGAAAAATAAATGAATATCATTGATATACAACATTCGATACAACAATGATACAATATGAATCAATATCAGAGATACAAGATAAAAATGCTACAGCGGAATAAAAATATGATCTAACAGCGGAAAACAAATAGCCAAGAGGTAACTCCAATATCAAACTGCAACTCCAATCCAATGTTCCAAAGCAAAACTCCAAACCACTAGCTCGAACCACCATCAATTTACAAAAAGATAAGCAAGACTGGTCCGTCGTCATAACCAGATACTTCAATATCCAAAATCCCTAAAGAATACCAAAGAGAAAACTAAAAGCTACCGAATCGATATCTACTATCTACTATCTGAAAAACCCAACTCTAGACTGCCCGTGTGGAAAATAGTGGGCACCCAAAGTTTAGGAAAGGAACAATAAACTCCGGGTCAGTCATGGGACTGGTATGAGTAAACAAAAGCAGTTTTTTATCTTTAAAAACAAACAAAAGAATTTAAAATTTTAAATCCGCAATGCTTTTAAGAAAATGAAACTACCATAAGGGCTCCCGCCACACACACAATGCAAATGCAGACTTGGAGGAGATTTCTCCTTATGATAGTCAAATATGCTTGATACGCGAAAACCATTTGATATTATTATTAGTGCATAGTGAAAAACATTTTGAAAACAATTCTCTTCAATTTCATAGCTTTTCAAAACAATTCTCGTTTCAATATTTTATATATAAAAGATACACCATTTAAAATTCTCTTCAATTTCAAAATAGGGTTCAACTATCTTTCACAAAGATTCAATTATAGCTCTCAAAATCATTCCATTTCAAATTTGAAAACTTTTTATCATAATTTGGAAAATTCTTTCCTTATATAAAAGCTATTATTATTTAAAACCACTTGCTTCCGTTTCGGAAAAATCTGATTTCATTTGCACGAGTTATATCTCTTTTAGTATAACATTTGGTTAAATTCAAATTTCCCAAAACGATACCTTTTTAAAATGGTTCAAAACCCATATAAACACGTTATCACTTGAATAACATTTTTAAACCAAAATTTTTCAAACATAGAATTCAATTCTAAATCTTGAATTCAAATTAAATTATTTGAATTTCAAGACTTAATCAAGTTATTCAAAAATAAATTTTATCTTTGAAAACACCCAATTCATTTCGAAAACCATTTGGATTTAAAATTCAATTTTAAAACTATTCCAAAAAAATCAGTGACTTAACCGATTTTCACGTGCAATCCATATTTATGTGTGTATAGTGTAGTCCAGGGGTTTAACACGATAATGTAACATCATCGGTCATTACAGGTATAATCACAACAATATCGATAAGCGGTATATCCTATAACGCTTATCTATATACACAGAATCACAGATAGATAATATAAATGCATGATAGATAAATAAATTATATTCATCACACCTTGAATTAAAACAATTCAAATCACAAAGCATCACACAGTAGAGAATATCAAACAATTCACACCATTCAATAGAATACAGTCATCCATAAGTAAAGCCAATTAAGATATCTGATTTATCTAAACTAGAACATTTGCCTATGGATAATTCCTAGTCAAGGTTAATTAAAAATTAATTAATAAAAAACATTTCATTAATAATTCTTTAATTCATCATTAATTACCCTTTAATTAATAATTAATCCTTAATTAATTATTCTTAATTAATTACAATAATTAATTTCTCCTAAACTAATAATTATTTCTTAAGCACTTTAATTAATTAACCTTTAATTAATAACTATTAATTTAATTACCTTAATTAATTAACCACATTAATTAATTATTCTTTAAAGTAATTAACCCTTAATTACTTGGTAAATAAATCTTAAATTATTAGTTACCCATTCATAATTACTTCCATTTAAGTAATTATTTCTAATTAATCAATCATTAATTACTTGATTAATTAACCTGAATTATCAATTAATTCCATATTAATTACTTCCGTTAAATAATTTACTTCAAGTAATTGATTTCTTTAACAGATAAAAATTAGCTTAACCTTGAAAAGTTAGTTAACAATTTTAAACATCTTTTATATTAATCAACTAACCTTTAATTAATTAATTACTTCGTAAATTAATTACCTTAATTATATTAATTATAATTATTTATCCTTAACTAATTAATCTTTAAATACTTTGATTAAATCAAACTTTAATCTCAATTATCAATCCTTAATTACCTTTATGAAGTAATTATTTTTAAATTGATTAACTATATTAATTAATTATCGTTTAACAAATCATTTAAGTAATCAACTTTAATGAATTATCCTTAATTACTTAAATCAAATAATTAATCTTTTAAACACTTAAGATTTTAATCAAATCAAAAGATAATCCCTTTATCTTAAATTGATTGCTTTAAATATCAAAGGTTATTTTATGTTTTGTTTTTTAAAATACATTAAAAACACTTTTTACAATTAATAAATTTTAAAATAATTTATATTTAAATAAACCTTTAATTAATACAAAGGTAACACATATTATATAAAAGAAGTTGTTTAACAAAGTTCGTTTAAACTTGATTAAACTTCATAAAACTTGTTTAGAATTTAAAACTTTAGAAACTGGTTTTAAATACTTTACTTTGTGAACTTATACATTTACAACGTGATTTGTTTAAAATTTAACCTGTAACTGTTCCAACCCGAAATGACTCGAGCTAACCACCAATATCCCCGAGCCAGCCTCGAGACCTTTTGCAACATTCAACTGCTTCGAGTCAAGCATCATACTTTTCGATTTCGGCTTCGGACATTCTTTTTCGTCTTCCTTCCCAATCGAAACCCACCAGGTACAATGATACGCTCGTGCACGTACACGATCGCGTCAACCATCTCCGGTCACCATAGCGATACTCGGCAAGTCGACGATCATCACTTCGACACACACAACCACTCAGATTCGTCAACGCAATGTAACTTAAAATTGAGCATTCCAGTACCATCTGTAACCAAACCCAGCTCCATAAAACCCACTCGCCACCGTGACTCCAACCTCCGATCAACTCGCCCCTGCGATCCAAGCTTCGCCATACAACGACGATCACATCCCCTCAAGTGCGATCGATTGAATCGTGCTGATGACAATGCAAATACCTCACGATTTCAACCAATAAAATGCAGTGCTTAACCCTAATTCGATTCCAATCTTCATCAATGATGAATTTAAAAAAATTATCTAGCATTTTTCTCGAATTCAACCATCGTTCCTAGACTTATTGACGCGATCCCGAAGTCCAACACTTGATTGATCACCAGAAGCTCACTAAAACCCATTTTTCGTTCAGCTCATGATTACACAGTGAATATCTTCTTAAAAAATATGATTCTACCTTCAAAAATCATTATTTTCGAAGAGGTTTTGGATAGTACAGTTGAAAACAGAAATCATGATTCTCGATTTTTTTTCTTTTGCTATATTCTGAGTTCCTTGTTATTTTTTCTTACTTTCCAGAAATATTTGAAATTATGCTTAGAAGTTATTTTTAAAATCTGAAACATGATTACACAAACATGTTCCAGTTAAATTCTAAGGCCTATAGAAGATTGGAGAGGGAGTATTTGAATTTTTTACAGGTTTTGAAACCTGGAACAGAACAGATTTTTGAATATACAGACATGCATAAGCAAACATAACTAATATATACACAGATTTTTGCACGCACACTCATTCAAACAACTTCAAACATCTAAAGGTTTAAGTGTTTGCTCACTTGGTTGTTTGACAGAGGACTTGAATTTTGTTGCCAGATCTTGCTCTACTTGATCCTGTTTTGAATCCCATTTTATCCTTTTACTTTGTTGTGATTTCCAGATTTAAAGTTTGAACTGCTTTGATTAATAACTTGTTTTGATAATGCTTTGTTTTCCAGTTTCAAACTTAATCAGGTTGAAGTTGAATTGCTTGTTTGTATTGTTTCATTTCCAAACATGATCTCTGTTTTATTTTACTGAAACTTTGTACTTGTTTTGCTGCTTGATCAAGCTTTGTCCAGGTTGTTTTCAGGTTTTCTTTTCTATTTTAAATTCTCAGTTTTGAAGATGTTAAATCCAGGTCTTTTTTTTTAATTTTGATATTCATTAACATTACAATTCAAAAGCATATTTGCCACTTGTAAAATTTCAAGTTGCACTTGTCAATTTTTAAGCTATATGGAGCTAACACTTGTAAATTTATTTTTAACACTTGTTGAAATATAACTTTTTATGTTTATATCCTTTCATAAAATTTAATTATAAGTTTTGTTTAAGTCCTTTATTCAAATTAATCTAAAATTTATAGTTTAAACCCTTAAAATTATTAGATCTTTATATTCACAAATGTTTATGTAATACATTTTATATTTAAACTTAAATTTAGCTTAGTACATAAATATATTCATATTTATTTTCTATTCATACATTCATATATTATTTTTATTTGCAAATCATGTTTTAAATTTTTATTTGATTTCAATTTGATTTAAAAACGGGAATGTTACAGATTCCCCCTTAGAAAATTTCGTCCTCGAAATTTGAAAGGGAGACAATCAAGAACAGATGAATGACAGAGAAATTAACTTTTTCATAAAATTGAATATTTATTCTGCATTTGGCTTACCAAATCAGAATATCAATAATGAATACAAGAACAAATCAAGATACTCGGGTCACCAGATCTACGAATATACAAGGATATTGATTAGTTCAAAAGATAACTAACCACTCGTAGAATATACCGGAACCCAATAGAATAAACAGGTATATGGATGTAATCCAAATCTTTTAGTTTAAACAACCAAAATATATCTATCAACCACAACAACCAAAACAAACAATTCATCCAAACAAACGTTCTGACCCATCTGGAGTTTGTGTCCCATGCAAATATATCAAAGCTTCTTCCTGGAGCTGCCAGGAATCATCAAAGGATTGAAAAGACGAATCAAAGGAGATTGATAGAGAAAGATTGTTTCCGCTATTGCAGGGTATCGACCATTTGTAGTCGTACTTCCCTATCCCCTATCTCGTCCTCTTCTTGCACATATACTCACTATCAGTGGATAGTAAGAGAATTTACTGAGGCATTCGAACGGATATCTTAAGGATTACTCATTCTATGGTATACTTCACCCTATTTCTAATGAGTTACTTAATGTGTTATACTCCTGAGCTAAAGTTTTAACCCTCAGCTTTGGTACTAAATTAAATGACCCTGACTCGAGCTTCGAATATCGGCACCGAATACGACACTCGTATTCCAATGCTGCAGATCCAAACGTCGAATCTGGTTCGCCGGAGGTTATAACACATCAAGTATAACAACATAGCGGAAGAAAAAGAAATGAATATCATTGACATACAACATTCGATACAACAATGATACAATATGAATCAATATCAGAGATACAAGATAACAATGCTATAGCGGAATACCAATATGATCTAACAGCGGAAAAAAATAGCCAAGAGATAACTCCAATATCAAACTGCAACTCCAATCCAATTATCTAAAGCAAAACTCCAAAACACTAGCTCGAACCACCATCAATCTGCACAAAGATAAGTAAGACTAGTCCGTCGTCCTAACCAGATACTTCAATATCCAAAATACCCAAAGAATACCAAAGAGAAAACTAAAAGCTACTGAATTGATATCTACTATCTACTATCTGAAAAACCCAACTCTAGACTGCCCGTGTGGAAAATAGTGGGAACCTAGAGTTTAGGAAAGGAACAATAAACTCCGGGTCAGTCATGGGACTGGTACGAGTAAACAAAAGCAGTTTTTGTCTTTAAAAACAAACAAAAGAATTTAAAATTTGAAATCCGTAATGCTTTTAAGAAAATGAAACTACCATAAGGCCTCTTGCCACACACACAATGCAAACGCAGACTTGGAGGAGATTTCTCCTTATGATAGTCAAATATGCTTGATACGCGAAAACCATTTAATATTATTATTAGTGCATAGTGAAAAACATTTGAAAGTATAATATTAGTCTTAACCAGCATACGTACCATTATAGTATGCCTACTATAGCTACCATGTTAAATGGTAGGTTCTACAACTAAAACCGTAAAAGGCGCGTATTGGGAAGATTGGATTTCCAACAAATGGTCGGCAAAGGAACTTCCCGAATAAAATGAAATGGAACGCCTCTGGAGGGATGTCCCTAGACCCTAACTGGATCTCTGCTACACAAGGCCGGGTTACTTTTGTAACTAGGTAACTACTGACACGAGCATGCCTTCTCTCGGTCGTTTGCGACCTTTATCCAAGGTACCTCTTAGCCAATAACCACAAAACTATAAGTTGCAGCAACCATGAAGTAAATATCTGGGCTCCATACCATGAGACCACCTATAATCCATAAGGAAATGAACATACCCTCAGAGGGCGCTACCCATAAATAACCTTGCCGCCACGATTCCTGTTTTGACCATAACCGGGTTGTGAGGTTCGACGAAGTCTCGTCCACAAAGCTACGCTTTTCACAAAAGCCATGCTTCGATCAACAAATGATCAGCAACACTTCGTATGCCACATTACCAAATTGGGAATGTATCACTGGTAACCATCAATTACATAACCTCTGAGCTCATATGTCTCAGTGAAGGGTGTTAAGCTAAGAGAATAAATCTCCGCCACCAAACAGAAATGTATTTGATAGAAACCGGTTTTACATCTCAAAGTGTAATGTTAGACAAACATCCATACAAGTCTGTTCCGGGTTCGAATAGAACTGAAGGCACTTCCAAAGAAGCCCTTGCAATCCGAGAATCCACAATCCCGATCAGACTTCCCATCACTTAGGGAATCTCTATACCGTAGCTACTCGGTGCAGAGAAAATCGATAGGTTATCCTATCGTTCTCGCAAATACCCGATCTTCACCATCGGTCTTCAAATGCTATCCACAACGTTGTATCACATATTCGGATTGCGTTATATAACACAAAGGTCCTCTCCCGGCTAAACCGAATTGTGAGCGCAATATATTTAAAAACCATATGGATATGGGATTTCAGTTAAGTCACAACTTGAAACCCAAAACCTTTCATTCAAATGGTTAAAACAAATTACCATTCCCAATCTTTTAAACAAAAAGATTTATTTCAGAAACCTTCAATGGTTTAAACAATTTCTACATTTAAATCTTTTAAACAAAAGATTTACTATTAAGACCCCTTTTCAATTTAAAACAAGGTTCACTAATCTTTTATCAAGATTCATTCGTAGCTTTTCAAAACAATTCTCATTTCAATCTTTTATATATAAAAGATACACCATTTAAAATTCTCTTCAATTTCAAAATAGGGTTCAACTATCTTTCACAAAGATTCAATTATAGTTCTCAAAATCATTCCATTTAAAATTTGAAAACTTTTTATCATAATTTGGAAAATTCTTTCCTTATATAAAAGCTATTATTATTTAAAACCACTTGCTTCCGTTTTGAAAAAATCCGATTTCATTTGCCCGAGTTATATCTCTTTAAGTATAACATTTGGTTAAATTCAAATTTCCCAAAACGATACCTTTTAAAATGGTTCAAAACCCATATAAACACATTATCACTTGAATAACATTTTTAAACCAAAATTTTTCAAACATAGAATTAAATTCTAAATCTTGAATTCAAATTAAATTATTTGAATTTCAAGACTTAATAAAGTTATTCAAAATAAATTTTATCTTTGAAAACACCCAATTCATTTCGAAAACCATTTGGATTTAAAATTCAAATTTAAAACTATTCCAAAAAAAATCTATGACTTAACCGATTGTAAAGACCCGTAAGTCCGTACTCCTTGAATAGACACTAATCTCCTTTGTTTAATTCAAGATGAACGAAAATACGAACCCTTAGGGGTTTTAAGAAAAATTTAAGAAAAGAAGAAGAGAGAAAAAGAAAAATAGAGGGAAAAGAAGATAGACAATTTTTAGAAAACAGAGAAAGAAAACAGAGAATTTGACAAATAGAACGGGACAGAAAGGAAACAACAGAACAACAACAGAATCTCACAATTCGCAGCGGAACAACATATAATAGATAAATGAATAATCTTTAAACAAAGAACTATATCAGTTATTACATTTCATTTCATTACATCACATCATATCATCAGAGTGTACAACATCATACAAACAATAAACAGTGCAGCGGAAAAAGAAATACTATATAAACTAGTAATACGCCATGCCATCCAGCTTGCCTCCAGCAACTCCAGAATATCCAGAATATCCTGATAAACCTAACTCTTAACTGCCCGTGTGGAAATTGGTGGGCACCCAGAGTTTAGGAAGGAAAACAATAAACTCCGAGTCAGTCATGTGACTGGTGTGAGAACTCAAAACAGTTTATTTATCTTAAAATCAAAATAGAGGAATATTTTTAAATCAATTCGCAATGCTTTTAAAAATGAGACTACCATAAGACCTCCTGCCACACACACAATGCAAACGCAGACTTGGAGAAGATTTCTCCTTATGATAGTCAAACATGCTTGATACGCATTTAAAAAGAGCATTTGATATTATTATTAGTGCATAGTGTAGGACAAATCCTTTCGAAAGTAGAATATAAATCTTAGCCAGCATAGGTACCATTATATTATGCCTACTAATAGCTACCATATTAAATGGCAGGTTCTACAACTAAAACCGTACAAGTTTCGTATTGTTTCTTTGGATTTCCAACAAATGGTCAGGCCAAGGAACTTCCCATTGCCACATGAGAATGCCTCTGGATGGACATCCCCGAGAACCAAACCGGATCTCTACCAACACAAGGCCGGGTTACCCCTAACTGGGTAACAACTGACACGAGTATGCCATCCCCCGGTCCTTTGGGACCTTTATCAACCGAGCGCTCGATATCCAACATCACACCATAATAAATAGAGTGTTTTCAACATGAGTAAGTATCTGGGCTCCATACCATGATACCACCCTTTTCCAGAAGGAAATGCACATACCCTAAGGGGAGCTACAGCAACCCCTAATAACCTTGCTGCATCTTTCCTGTTTTGACCATTTCCGGGATGTGAGGCTCGACGAAGTCACGTCCACAAAAACATACTTTATACAAAAGCCATGCTTTGGGTCAACAAATGATTAACACAATGATCACTAAGATAGACGATCAAATAAATGATCCTATCACAAATAATCAACACAATGATCATTTCAGCATCACTCAGCATGTCACATTACCAAAATGGGATATATCGCTGATAACTTCAACTATATAACCTTTGAGCTCGTACGTCTCAAAGAAGGGTGTTAAGCAAAGAATAAATTCTCCGCCACCAACAGAAATATATTTGAAAGAAATCGGCTTTATATCTCAAATTGTAATGTCAGACATACAATCCATACAAGTTTGTTCCGGGCTCGAACAAAACCGAAGGCACTTACAAAGAAGTCCTTGCAATCCGGATATTCACAATCCTGATCGGATTCACCATCACATATGGAGAACTCAATACCGTAGCTACTCGGTGCAGAGTCAATCGATAGTTCATCCTATCACTCTTGCAAATACCGGTCTTCAACACCGATCTTCAAATGCGATTCACAACGACGTATCACATATTCGGAGTGGGTTATACGACCCCATGGTCCTTTCCCGGTTAACCCGAATAGTGAGCGCTTATTCAAAAATAAGTGTGCATTCAAATTCAATCAATTCACATCAAATACCCATTCAAAGGGAAATATTGATAGTCGGTTATTGAACTATCACTGGATATGCATACATCACCAGATTCCAAATAATTTTCCAAATTATTTATTTTCCAAAATATCTTTACTAGATATATAGTTTCAACACTTCAAAAATAAATCAATATTTATTTTTAACAAGTTTCACTTTCACATATAAATTCCTTAGTGAATTTATATTCCAAAATATTCATGCATATACGATTTCAATTATTCATTTCCAATTTATCTTCAAAAAGATAAATTCTAAATATTCACTTCATATTGGAAAATATTTCCATACTTATTTATTCATAAGTAATTCACAAATCTCTTTTATTTTCAACACTTAGAAAATATTCAATATACTTAAATCGAATTAAGTATATATTTCATTCTTTAAGGAAATCATTCACTTAAACATTTTTATTTGGGCCAAAACGAATGTTGCGTAAAACATCGTTACGACAACCCAAAATCATTAGTATAGGGATTCGAAATTAAAATAGATATATAAATCCCAATACTAAACCAAAACATTTCCTTTCGGAAATCATTTACTATAACAACAGTGTTATAGTTCACCATTTCCTTTTATTTCTCGAAAACGTCTATTTCAACAATGAATGTTGAAATCTATGGTTTCGAATCTCAACACATTTTAAAACATCATTAGATCGTTTTAATTCAATTCAAACATCTCATTTAAAAACAATTTCTTTAACATATCATTCACTATTCAAAAACGTGAATATACTTCTTTAACAAATTCCATCCTTTTATTCATTTTAATTCAAAGGATTATTCACTATTCAAAATTGAATATAACTCTATTTCTAAGTTATAACAATTAACTTATCAAAATAAGTCGTTTGCGAATTTATAAAACAACGTTTATAAATTCCATTTCTATTTATTTATAAAACTTCTTTTTTATAAATTCCTTTATTAACATATTTCAGTTTATAACTCAATTATAAACTACAAGTTCATATTATAAGTTAAATACTTATAAAACGATTATTTTATAAAATCGTTCTTTAAACTTCATAATTATAAATCTTATAACTTATAAGATTCATTTATTTAACCAAATCTATTCTTCAATTAACTTCACAAATTTATAAATCTTACTATTTATAAATTTCATTTATAACTTCACAGTTTATAATTCTATAAATTTCATTCATTTATGAAATTCATTTTCACTACATTCAAACACTTATAAAAACTCGTTTTATAATGTCTATATTTCAATTTATAAATATCCATTTATAAATCTCTTAATATAAATCAGTTTATATTATTATTCTAAAACGTCTTTAAATTCCTTTATAATTTCACCATTCTGATTTATAAAATAATCAAATTTTATAAATCTTATATTCAAACTTTTAATAATAAACTCAAAAATCCAGTTTAAACTATTTTATAAAATCATTGGTTCCTATTCCTCAAAAATCAGCTTTTAACTATATTTCACAAAAACCATAATTTTTATAACTTTAAAAATTATAACGTTTATTTATTTACAATGGATCAATTCCAAAAATATAGTATATTTTCAAAAAATCACTTTAAAAATCATTTTAAAATCCCAAAATCTGGGTCCAATGATGCTACACACCAAATAGTCAATCACGACTACAACGATCCATCATATATCGTATATGATAATCAACGAATATCAAAATATCCATAATCAAATAAAAACTGTTGAGGAATCCAGTTGGATCCCTCCAACCTGTTTCCTGCATCCAAAAACATTAGCACAATACCAATTTCGCTCCAGTACGAAATTATCGCGGTATATGTTCTTATTAAATATTATCCGCTTAATAACGGCGTAATAGGGTCTCATCCGCTAAACAAAAAAATGCGGGAAATCAACAACTCCAATATATACATATGCCAATATATATATATTGCTATTATATATATATAATACCAATTTCACTGTTTATGAAATATTCGCGGTATATGTTTATGTTAAATAACATCCGCTTACTAACGGCGCATAATGTCTATTTTAATAATCAAAAATTTACAGTCATCATTCAAACATGCATTCAAATATTTTAAATCTAACTATTAAAAATAAAATCGAAATCTATTCGATTGAGTGAGAAGTTCTCACCTTGGTTTTAATTTCCGTTTAAGCTTTTATTTCGAATAAAATTAAACGCGCGTTTAATTTTACCCGAAATTCTCACTAACTCCAAACGACTCCAAACCAACTCCATTGCGTAGTGCTCGTCCATACGATCCCAACGCAACTGAGATTGCATTTTTTCGACCTCGTATGAAAAAGTTACGATTTTTACAAGTTTGCACACGATTTTTATAACTTAATTTACAACATACTTAAACTAATTTATACCCTAAGCAATCCAGGCCATGAGATCTGCATCCAAGGGCTCCCCTCCATCTTCTACACCACGCGCAAGCTACAGGCTTGAGGAATCATAGCCGAACCCATTTGTAGAACTAGGGTTTGATTATGCTCGTTCAATACTCGATGAAATCTCGATCTGGGAGTTGCAAACTCTAGCTCACCCCCTCCTCCACCTTCGACCCCATCCCCAGCAAGCTCGGCCCCCCACATAGCACGGAAATGCGTGCAAACCTGACCACGAACGGCCCATCCTTGCCCCTCCTACGCAACTCCAAACCCCATCAAATCCGTATGGATTTCAAGATCTTGCGAAGCTCTATAACTTTGTAGTTGATGGCTTCGTGAATCGATGAATGGATCGAGAGATTTTGAGAGTTGAAATTGGGAATTTTCTGGCCCTTGATGAAGGCTCCTGGCGGCTAGGGTTTAATGTTGATATATATATTATTTTTTTTTTTTTTTTGTAAAATTATGAAGAGGTGAGGTGTATTTATAGAGAATCGAACGACACTATTCACCCGGAAATTCCGAACTCCGATTTAGACGCCGTAACCAGCGTACCTAGGGTTTATCCCGCGTTCCGGACACAATGGAATAGGTTTCGAAAGCAAATTCGGAAGTATGTGCGAGTTATGGCTGAAAACGTTCAATTTAAATTAAACCGATTTAAGTCGATTTCTAGGCGTTTTAATTTGTACCGGACAAACGGTAAATCCAATTGACTTGAAATTTGAAACCTTACAATAATATCACATTACGGATCCGATGAAACTGGTTTCGTCGAAATCCGAGACTTTTTGAAAAATGGCTATTTTCACTCGCCAAATTTAAATTAAAAATAATTCGATGCGTTTCGAGCTGCCACGCTCAAACGATAACTCCGATTGACACGAAAATTGAAATCCGGTAATAACTAACTATTACAGATCCAATGGAACTGGTTTCGTTCAATTCTGAGACTGTTCAAAAATTGACTATTTTACAGTCGATTATTAAATATTAGAATATTCAATTTTCACAGATTAACTTTTAATTCGATTTTAAAAGTTCTAAAATATTTCTATAACTCCAGTATGATTAAATAAAATTTTCCAAATTATTTTCAATCATATTTAACTCAATTTTCAATTATTTCCATAATTTCACATATTAATTTATCGATTTAATTATTCAATTAAATCCAAAAATTCAAATAAAAATTTATTTGACTTATAAATTCACAAATTAATATTTAAAATTAATTAAATATTCAAATTTAAATTATTAAAAATTCTGGGTCGTTACAATCTTTCCCCCTTAAAAGAATTTCGTCCTCGAAATTATCAAGTAAGAAAAGTTACAGAATTTATTAACTTTCCAAAATTTATAATTAAACTTCTTACAATCTTTACTAAGTTTTCAAATCATACTTAGTTATGTTTTCAAAAACAACTACTATTGTTTAACTTTCAATTTCAAAATCAAAGTTGAAGTTTTCAAAATTTTCAAATTTTCTCAAATTTTTTCTAACGCCTTAAATTTCCGGAAAAATTCGCCATAGTCTCCTTTGTGCGGCTCGATCCGAAAAAAAATGACAGTATATATATCACAAATATACATCTCATCAAGTAATGAGGAATCCCGAAGGGAAAAAAGTGTAAAAGTACTGTATTTAATCCGAGATATGTACCTTATATTTTTTTAGCGAGCATATACGGCTAATATAGCGCAAAAGCGAACTCCAAATGCGAAGCAAACGCGATCCGCACCTACTAAACTCAACAAACAACATGAGAATCATGCATATATGAAAATAGTATCGATATACAACATATAGCAACATAATAACTATATAAGTCACATAGCAAATGCAACAATAGCAATATATATTCAACCAATTAACATTCATTCATATTCTCATTATATTCAATGAATTGGTTTTCACTTTAAATCACATTTGATTTATTTACATTGGATTTACTAACATTCATTCTCAATTCAATTAGTTTACATTACTAATTAAATCCAATTCACTTTCAATTCTATTCAAATTTATTTACTTTCAATTTGAATTCAATTGCATAGCTTTAAATTTCACTAATTCAATTTCATTAACTCTTAATGAATTATATACAATCATCTAACAATCATATAACAATCAATGTTTATTAATTTCAACCAAATTCCTTTACTTATATTCATTCAATTTGGTTTAACACCATCACTTTCAATTTGTTTAATTAAATTGATTTCATTCAATTTATTCAACTCCCAATCACATTTGATTTCAATGAACTAACACTTATATTCATTATTTCTTATCAACTTGATTTACATTTAATTGATTAACATTCAATTCATCCATTCAATTACAAAAGTTGAATTTCTATTCACATAACTTAAGTTCATATCCATCACTTAACTTAATTAATTTAGTTTGATACCAATATCAACTTCATTCAATATCTCTTAAGTTATATTCCATTTAACTTGAAATTCACCTTTATTTACAACTCATATTCATATAGCTTCACTTCTTATATATATAAGTTTATTTCACGATTGTAAATCACTTTAATTATAATTCAATTCTTATAATTCATTTGCTTATACAATTATTCTTTCATTTAGATTATTCAAACAACCTAACAATCAACTTATACATACTTTAATAATTTCAGAAAAATTATTCCTTTATATATAAAATATAATCAAGGTAAAATTATTTCATTTACCCAATTTAAAACAATACTGTGTCGAATTGTTCTATTCAAGTGTTTAGAAACCCCTTCGGCAAAGTTGTACATACCGTGCTGAGGAAGGTTCATATGCCACTCAATAAACCAATCATCACAATATAAAACAATTTTTATATTCACTAACAAATACGCTCTCATAGCTATTATTACACTCAAACTCATCTAGAGTACTGCTGACTCTATCTCTAATGAGTAATACCCTACAGAACCATGGTTGTCGCTTAACCATCAGAGCTCTGATACCAAATGTAAAGACCCGTAAGTCCGTACTCCTTGAATAGACACTAATCTCCTTTGTTTAATTCAAGATGAACGAAAATACGAACCCTTAGGGGTTTTAAGAAAAATTTAAGAAAAGAAGAAGAGAGAAAAAGAAAAATAGAGGGAAAAGAAGATAGACAATTTTTAGAAAACAGAGAAAGAAAACAGAGAATTTGACAAATAGAACGGGACAGAAAGGAAACAACAGAACAACAACAGAATCTCACAATTCGCAGCGGAACAACATATAATAGATAAATGAATAATCTTTAAACAAAGAACTATATCAGTTATTACATTTCATTTCATTACATCACATCATATCATCAGAGTGTACAACATCATACAAACAATAAACAGTGCAGCGGAAAAAGAAATACTATATAAACTAGTAATACGCCATGCCATCCAGCTTGCCTCCAGCAACTCCAGAATATCCAGAATATCCTGATAAACCTAACTCTTAACTGCCCGTGTGGAAATTGGTGGGCACCCAGAGTTTAGGAAGGAAAACAATAAACTCCGAGTCAGTCATGTGACTGGTGTGAGAACTCAAAACAGTTTATTTATCTTAAAATCAAAATAGAGGAATATTTTTAAATCAATTCGCAATGCTTTTAAAAATGAGACTACCATAAGACCTCCTGCCACACACACAATGCAAACGCAGACTTGGAGAAGATTTCTCCTTATGATAGTCAAACATGCTTGATACGCATTTAAAAAGAGCATTTGATATTATTATTAGTGCATAGTGTAGGACAAATCCTTTCGAAAGTAGAATATAAATCTTAGCCAGCATAGGTACCATTATATTATGCCTACTAATAGCTACCATATTAAATGGCAGGTTCTACAACTAAAACCGTACAAGTTTCGTATTGTTTCTTTGGATTTCCAACAAATGGTCAGGCCAAGGAACTTCCCATTGCCACATGAGAATGCCTCTGGATGGACATCCCCGAGAACCAAACCGGATCTCTACCAACACAAGGCCGGGTTACCCCTAACTGGGTAACAACTGACACGAGTATGCCATCCCCCGGTCCTTTGGGACCTTTATCAACCGAGCGCTCGATATCCAACATCACACCATAATAAATAGAGTGTTTTCAACATGAGTAAGTATCTGGGCTCCATACCATGATACCACCCTTTTCCAGAAGGAAATGCACATACCCTAAGGGGAGCTACAGCAACCCCTAATAACCTTGCTGCATCTTTCCTGTTTTGACCATTTCCGGGATGTGAGGCTCGACGAAGTCACGTCCACAAAAACATACTTTATACAAAAGCCATGCTTTGGGTCAACAAATGATTAACACAATGATCACTAAGATAGACGATCAAATAAATGATCCTATCACAAATAATCAACACAATGATCATTTCAGCATCACTCAGCATGTCACATTACCAAAATGGGATATATCGCTGATAACTTCAACTATATAACCTTTGAGCTCGTACGTCTCAAAGAAGGGTGTTAAGCAAAGAATAAATTCTCCGCCACCAACAGAAATATATTTGAAAGAAATCGGCTTTATATCTCAAATTGTAATGTCAGACATACAATCCATACAAGTTTGTTCCGGGCTCGAACAAAACCGAAGGCACTTACAAAGAAGTCCTTGCAATCCGGATATTCACAATCCTGATCGGATTCACCATCACATATGGAGAACTCAATACCGTAGCTACTCGGTGCAGAGTCAATCGATAGTTCATCCTATCACTCTTGCAAATACCGGTCTTCAACACCGATCTTCAAATGCGATTCACAACGACGTATCACATATTCGGAGTGGGTTATACGACCCCATGGTCCTTTCCCGGTTAACCCGAATAGTGAGCGCTTATTCAAAAATAAGTGTGCATTCAAATTCAATCAATTCACATCAAATACCCATTCAAAGGGAAATATTGATAGTCGGTTATTGAACTATCACTGGATATGCATACATCACCAGATTCCAAATAATTTTCCAAATTATTTATTTTCCAAAATATCTTTACTAGATATATAGTTTCAACACTTCAAAAATAAATCAATATTTATTTTTAACAAGTTTCACTTTCACATATAAATTCCTTAGTGAATTTATATTCCAAAATATTCATGCATATACGATTTCAATTATTCATTTCCAATTTATCTTCAAAAAGATAAATTCTAAATATTCACTTCATATTGGAAAATATTTCCATACTTATTTATTCATAAGTAATTCACAAATCTCTTTTATTTTCAACACTTAGAAAATATTCAATATACTTAAATCGAATTAAGTATATATTTCATTCTTTAAGGAAATCATTCACTTAAACATTTTTATTTGGGCCAAAACGAATGTTGCGTAAAACATCGTTACGACAACCCAAAATCATTAGTATAGGGATTCGAAATTAAAATAGATATATAAATCCCAATACTAAACCAAAACATTTCCTTTCGGAAATCATTTACTATAACAACAGTGTTATAGTTCACCATTTCCTTTTATTTCTCGAAAACGTCTATTTCAACAATGAATGTTGAAATCTATGGTTTCGAATCTCAACACATTTTAAAACATCATTAGATCTTTTTAATTCAATTCAAACATCTCATTTAAAAACAATTTCTTTAACATATCATTCACTATTCAAAAACGTGAATATACTTCTTTAACAAATTCCATCCTTTTATTCATTTTAATTCAAAGGATTATTCACTATTCAAAATTGAATATAACTCTATTTCTAAGTTATAACAATTAACTTATCAAAATAAGTCGTTTGCGAATTTATAAAACAACGTTTATAAATTCCATTTCTATTTATTTATAAAACTTCTTTTTTATAAATTCCTTTATTAACATATTTCAGTTTATAACTCAATTATAAACTACAAGTTCATATTATAAGTTAAATACTTATAAAACGATTATTTTATAAAATCGTTCTTTAAACTTCATAATTATAAATCTTATAACTTATAAGATTCATTTATTTAACCAAATCTATTCTTCAATTAACTTCACAAATTTATAAATCTTACTATTTATAAATTTCATTTATAACTTCACAGTTTATAATTCTATAAATTTCATTCATTTATGAAATTCATTTTCACTACATTCAAACACTTATAAAAACTCGTTTTATAATGTCTATATTTCAATTTATAAATATCCATTTATAAATCTCTTAATATAAATCAGTTTATATTATTATTCTAAAACGTCTTTAAATTCCTTTATAATTTCACCATTCTGATTTATAAAATAATCAAATTTTATAAATCTTATATTCAAACTTTTAATAATAAACTCAAAAATCCAGTTTAAACTATTTTATAAAATCATTGGTTCCTATTCCTCAAAAATCAGCTTTTAACTATATTTCACAAAAACCATAATTTTTATAACTTTAAAAATTATAACGTTTATTTATTTACAATGGATCAATTCCAAAAATATAGTATATTTTCAAAAAATCACTTTAAAAATCATTTTAAAATCCCAAAATCTGGGTCCAATGATGCTACACACCAAATAGTCAATCACGACTACAACGATCCATCATATATCGTATATGATAATCAACGAATATCAAAATATCCATAATCAAATAAAAACTGTTGAGGAATCCAGTTGGATCCCTCCAACCTGTTTCCTGCATCCAAAAACATTAGCACAATACCAATTTCGCTCCAGTACGAAATTATCGCGGTATATGTTCTTATTAAATATTATCCGCTTAATAACGGCGTAATAGGGTCTCATCCGCTAAACAAAAAAATGCGGGAAATCAACAACTCCAATATATACATATGCCAATATATATATATATTGCTATTATATATATATAATACCAATTTCACTGTTTATGAAATATTCGCGGTATATGTTTATGTTAAATAACATCCGCTTACTAACGGCGCATAATGTCTATTTTAATAATCAAAAATTTACAGTCATCATTCAAACATGCATTCAAATATTTTAAATCTAACTATTAAAAATAAAATCGAAATCTATTCGATTGAGTGAGAAGTTCTCACCTTGGTTTTAATTTCCGTTTAAGCTTTTATTTTGAATAAAATTAAACGCGCGTTTAATTTTACCCGAAATTCTCACTAACTCCAAACGACTCCAAACCAACTCCATCGCGTAGTGCTCGTCCATACGATCCCAACGCAACTGAGTTTGCATTTTTTCGACCTCGTATGAAAAAGTTACGATTTTTACAAGTTTGCACACGATTTTTATAACTTAATTTACAACATACTTAAACTAATTTATACCCTAAGCAATCCAGGCCATGAGATCTGCATCCAAGGGCTCCCCTCCATCTTCTACACCACGCGCAAGCTACAGGCTTGAGGAATCATAGCCGAACCCATTTGTAGAACTAGGGTTTGATTATGCTCGTTCAATACTCGATGAAATCTCGATCGGGGAGTTGCAAACTCTAGCTCACCCCCTCCTCCACCTTCGACCCCATCCCCAGCAAGCTCGGCCCCCCACATAGCACGGAAATGCGTGCAAACCTGACCACGAATGGCCCATCCTTGCCCCTCCTACGCAACTCCAAACCCCATCAAATCCGTATGGATTTCAAGATCTTGCGAAGCTCTATAACTTTGTAGTTGATGGCTTCGTGAATCGATGAATGGATCGAGAGATTTTGAGAGTTGAAATTGGGAATTTTCTGGCCCTTGATGAAGGCTCCTGGCGGCTAGGGTTTAATGTTGATATATATATTATTATTATTTTTTTTTTTTGTAAAATTATGAAGAGGTGAGGTGTATTTATAGAGAATCGAACGACACTATTCACCCGGAAATTCCGAACTCCGATTTAGACGCCGTAACCAGCGTACCTAGGGTTTATCCCGCGTTCCGGACACAATGGAATAGGTTTCGAAAGCAAATTCGGAAGTATGTGCGAGTTATGGCTGAAAACGTTCAATTTAAATTAAACCGATTTAAGTCGATTTCTAGGCGTTTTAATTTGTACCGGACAAACGGTAAATCCAATTGACTTGAAATTTGAAACCTTACAATAATATCACATTACGGATCCGATGAAACTGGTTTCGTCGAAATCCGAGACTTTTTGAAAAATGGCTATTTTCACTCGCCAAATTTAAATTAAAAATAATTCGATGCGTTTCGAGCTGCCACGCTCAAACGATAACTCCGATTGACACGAAAATTGAAATCCGGTAATAACTAACTATTACGGATCCAATGGAACTGGTTTCGTTCAATTCTGAGACTGTTCAAAAATTGACTATTTTACAGTCGATTATTAAATATTAAAATATTCAATTTTCACAGATTAACTTTTAATTCGATTTTAAAAGTTCTAAAATATTTCTATAACTCCAGTATGATTAAATAAAATTTTCCAAATTATTTTCAATCATATTTAACTCAATTTTCAATTATTTCCATAATTTCACATATTAATTTATCGATTTAATTATTCAATTAAATCCAAAAATTCAAATAAAAATTTATTTGACTTATAAATTCACAAATTAATATTTAAAATTAATTAAATATTCAAATTTAAATTATTAAAAATTCTGGGTCGTTACACCGATTTTCACGTGCAATCCATATTTGTGTGTGTATAGTGTAGTCCAGGGGTTTAACACGATAGTGTAACATCATCGGTCATTACAGGTATAATCACAACAATATCGATAAGCGGTATATCCTATAACGCTTATCGATATACACAGAATCACAGATAGATAATATAAATGCATGATAGATAAATAAATTATATTTATCATACCTTGAATTAAAACAATTCAAATCACAAAGCATCACACAGTAGCGAATATCGAACAATTCACACCATTCAATAGAATACAGTCATCCATAAGTAAAGCCAATTAAGATATCCGATTTATCTAAACTAGAACATTTGCCTACGGATAATTCCTAGTCAAGGTTAATTAAAAATTAATTAATAACAAACATTTAATTAATTATTCTTTAATTCATCATTAATTACCCTTTAATTAATAATTGATCCTTAATTAATTATTCTTAATTAATTACAATAATTTATTTCTCCTAAACTAATAATTATTTCTTAAGCACTTTAATTAATTAACCTTTAATTAATTACTATTAATTTAATTACCTTAATTAATTAACCACATTAATTAATTATTCTTTAAAGTAATTAACCCTTAATTACTTGGTAAATAAATCTTAAATCATTAATTACCCATTCTTAATTACTTCCATTTAAGTAATTATTTCTAATTAATCAATCATTAATTACTTGATTAATTAACCTGAATTATCAATTAATTCCATATTAATTACTTCCGTTAAGTAATTTACTTCACGTAATTAATTTCTTTAATAGATAAAATTTAGCTTAACCTTGAAAAGTTAGTTAACAATTTTAAACATCTTTTATATTAATCAACTAACCTTTAATTAATTAATTACTTCTTAAATTAATTACCTTAATTATATTAATTATAATTTATTATCCTTAACTAATTAATCTTAAATACTTTGATTAAATCAAACTTTAATCTCAATTATCAATCCTTAATTACCTTCATTAAGTAATTATTTTTAAATTGATTAACCATTTTAATTAATTATCCTTTAACAAATCATTTAAGTAATCAATTTTAATGAATTATCCTTAATTACTTAAATCAAATAATTAATCTTTTAAACACTTAAGATTTTAATCAAATGAAAAGATAATCCCTTTATCTTAAACTGATTGCTTTAAGTATCAAAGGTTATTTTTTTTAAAATACATTAAAAACACTTTTAACAATTAATAAATTTTAAAATAATTTATATTTAAATAAACCTTTAATTAATACAAAGGTAACACATATTGTATAAAAGAAGTTGTTTAATAACGTTTGTTTAAACTTGATTAAACTTCATAAAACTTGTTTAGAATTTAAAACTTTAGAAACTGGTTTTAAATACTTTACTTTGGTAACTTATACATTTACAACTTGATTCGTTTAAAATTTAACATGTAACTGTTCCAACCCGAAATGACTCGAGCTAACCACCAATATCCCCGAGCCAACCTCGAGACCTTTTGCAACATTCAACTGCTTCGAGTCAAGCATCATACTTTTCGAGTTCGACTCCAGGCATTCTCCTTCGTCTTCGTTCCTAATCGAAACCCATCAGGTACAGTGATACGCGCGTGCACGTACACGATCGCGTCAATCATCTCCGGTCACTATAACAATACCCAGCAAGTCGACGATCATCAATTCAACGCACACAACCACTCAGATTCGTCAATCGCGATGTAAATTAAAATCGAGCATTCCAGTACCATTTGTAACCAAACCCAGCTCCATAAAACCCACTCGCCACCGTGACTCCAACCTCCGGTCAACTCACCCCTGCGATCCAAGTTTCGCCATACAACGACGATCACATCCCCTCAGGTGTGATCGATTGAATCGTGCTGATGACAACGCAAATACCTCGCGATTTCAACAAATAAAACGCAGTGCTTAACCCTAATTCGGTTCCAATCTTCATCAATGATGAATTTAAAAAAAATATCTAGCATTTTTCTCGAATTCAACCATCGTTCCCGCACTTATTGACGCGATCCCGAAGTCCAGCACTTGATTGATCACCAGAAACTCGCTAAACCCATTTTTCGTTCAGCTCATGATTACACAGTGAATATCTTCTTAAAAAATATGATTCCACCTTCAAAAATCATTATTTTCGAAGAGGTTTTGTATACTATAGTTGAAAACAGAAATCATGATTCTCGATTTTGTTTCTTTTGCTATATTCTGAGTTCCTTGTTATTTTTTCTTACTTTCTAGAAATATTTGAAATTATGCTTAGAAGTTATTTTTAAAATCTGAAACATGATTACACAAACATGTTCCAGTTAAATTCTAAGGCCTATAGAAGATTGGAGAGGGAGTATTTGAATTTTTTACAGGTTTTGAAACCTGGAACAGAACAGATTTTTGAATATACAGACATGCATAAGCAAACATAACTAATATATACACAGATTTTTGCATGCACACTCATTCAAACAGCTTCAAACATCTAAAGGTTTAAGTGTTTGCTCACCTGGTTGTTTGACAGAGGACTTGAATTTTGTTGCCAGATCTTGCTCTACTTGATCCTGTTTTGAATCCCATTTTATCCTTTTACTTTGTTGTGATTTCCAGATTTAAAGTTTGAACTGCTTTGATTAATAACTTGTTTTGATACTGCTTTGTTTTCCAGTTTCAAACTTAATCAGGTTGAAGTTGAATTGCTTGTTTGTATTGTTTCATTTTCCAAACATGATATCTGTTTTGTTTTACTGAAACTTTGTACTTGTTTTGCTGCTTGATCAAGCTTTGTCCAGGTTGTTTTCAGGTTTTCTTTTCTATTATAAATTCTCAATTTTGAAGATGTTAAAGCCAGGTCTTTTTTTTTAATTTTGATATTCATTAACATTACAATTCAAAAGCATATTTGCCACCTGTAAAATTTCAAGTTGCACTTGTCAATTTTTAAGCTATATGGATCTAACACTTGTATATTTATTTTTAACAATTGTTGAAATATAACTTTTTACGTTTATACCCTTTTGTAAAATTTAATTATAAATTTTGTTTAAGTCCTTTATTCAAATTAATCTAAAATTTATAGTCTAAACCCTTAAAATTATTAGATCTTTATATTCATAAATGTTTATGTAATACATTTTATATTTAAACTTAAATTTAGCTTAGTACATAAATATATTCATATTTATTTTCCATTCATACATTCATATATTATTTTTCTTTGCAAATCATGTTTTAAATTTTTATTTGATTTAAAAACGGGAATGTTACATGAACATGATCAAAAATTGCGAACAGTAATAAACAATGTAAGTGCAACAGAGTAGTATAGTAGATCTCACAATCGATTTTGTACTGTTTCCGACCTCCCATCCTATGTCTAGTCCCAAATCTCCCCTTCGGTATTTCACAATCAACACCCTCACTTCACTCGGAGGAACAGGTTTTCGAACTCCGACTATGAACCAGACAGGACTTCAAAAACAATTACAAGCACCGTAACAAATGTTGCTTTCTGACACTGCATATCTTCATTTGCAGAATGTCACTTTGATGTACAATAACTCCTATAACCAAACCAAACTATATTGAATAGAGGTGTAGAAGTTAAGGAGTTTATCCGACTAGAATATGGGATGTGGAAATGAAGCACACTAGTCGAAATCTTTGAATCACATGAATTTCTTAGAATTTTGAGTATTGATTAGGAATTGAGAGTTTGAGGCCTATAATTCAAGGCATAGAGTTGTGTTTCAATGTATATTGATTCAGGAATGGTTAGGGGGTTATATAGTCATTGTAGGAATGCCAATCTAAGGTTGCAACCTTCCATATTTGCTATTGACAAAGAGAAGCATCTGTAAGAGATGCAACTACAGACGAAGAGATGTGAAGACACCACTTTAGAAAATTATGCATTTGAATCGAATGGAAAAAGTATCCAGTCGGTTGAAAGTGGCCAATTTTGGTCTAGAACTTCACACTTGAATCGGTTGGCTATTTTTGATAAGTTGGCCAACTTAGGCTAGTTCAGTCGACTGAGCAACGATTTCAGTTGACTAAATAAGCATAATTTCCAAAAGCTTGCTTAGTTCAGTGGTAAAAGCATGTGCTTATATCACAGCCTACCCGGTTTGAATCCCAACATAGCATATTTTTAGCTAACTTATTTTTCATCTTTTCCATCATCGTTTTGACTTAAAATAACTTAATAAATATATTAGTAGTATTGTTGTATGGTTGTTAACATCAAAACATCATACATACATACATACATACATACATACATACATACATACATACATACATAAATACATATATATATATATGTATATATGTATATATATATGTATGGTTTTTTCATTCCCCTCCTTTTTGATGACGACAATCACACAATCTTATAATATAAAATAATAACTTCCCCTAAATATATTTTATGTATAATAAGTTTATTTCCCTCAACTTTATATAGATGCCAATATAAAATATGTAAAGCACACATTCTTCCCCCCATTGGTCGCCAACAAAAAGGAATAAATGCATAAGCATTTTATATTATAAAAACTCCCCATAAATATGATATTTCTCTTAAGAAATGATTCAATGTACTTTTCCTACAAATGTGTACAAATTTTCTCCCTCTTTGTAGAAAGAGATGGAAGTATCATAAATAAGTTAAATAATTTATTATTAATGCAAAGTGATGAGTATCTAATATATATGTCAAATGTAAGCAAAATGATACTAATTTTACTAAAAATATAGGGTTTATGACTCAGGAAACCATATCCAATTGGATGTAGTCGATCCCTTAAAAATATAATTTTCATTATTAATTATAGTGTCATAATAATTGCTAATGTATGATTGTCTCTGTTGATCGATTAGATTAGCAGGAACCTATATATCAATATTAATTGTCATTGATTTAATATTCAAAGGATTTTTTCTATTTCTAAGCATAATACTATCATGACATGGATTAGTTTCAGAACTATCCTTACTTTTAGTACTAGCTTTAAAATGTGTATACATGAATGCATATCTAGTACTTTTTCTACAATTATCTTGTTTATAGTCTAAAACAGTTCTATTACTGTGAGCTTTGCTCTTAGTAGTTAAGGAAGATAAACCTTCCTTTTCTATATTGAAATTTGTAATTTTCATTTAATTTATATAAATTAGCTTTGGAATCACAATTTTCTTTTTACAAAACAATATTATTATTTTTAAAAAAAATCACATTCTTTAATTAATTCTAAATTCTTATCATTTAATGTCCTATTCTCTTTCTCAAGAGACAAAAGTTAAGAATTAGAATCATTTAAAGAATTTTCCAAAAAATATATTTTTAGTTTGCAAAACTTCAATTTCCTTTAAAAGACCAGTATTTTTATCGTTTGGGAGCTCCTTTTCTTTTAATAGGATTTATTTTGTAAAACAAGTTCTTACAATGTATTTTCAAAAACTTCAGTTTATTTTACTAAGGATTTATTTTCTTCCGTTAAAATACTAATTTTTCGCTCATAATAATCTAGCTAAAGCAATAGAATTGACCTTTTGTGATGCTTGCGTTTGTAAAGATCACTATTTATATAATCTAAGCGTACCGATTTTAATCTGAGATTAGCCACAGAGCACATGTTCCTTGATTCTTTAACGACCCACTATTTTGGACCATTCAAATCGACAATAATCCACACATGTCAGACTTGAATAATTCAAAATAATAGATTGTAATAAGATTTGGAGCAAATAAAATCATTCACAGAATCATAGACACAGAAATATCAGAATAATTCGCAGCTGAATATAAAATACCATAGTACTTCATGAAGCTACTATAACAAAGTCTCAAAACAAATACATAACATCAGTCTGAAAACAAAGACAATAGAAATCCCAATACATAGAAGTCCACTAATACAAGAGCTGAAATAGAACAACTGAAACTGAAATAGGTAGATAACTAGATAAGCAGAATCTCCAACGATTCCTAGCTCCAGAAAGAGAAATCCAAAGCTGTGAATACTCAGGCTGACCCGAGCGTAAATAAAACAAAAAACTCAAGTCAAGACATACATACTTATATAATGTAAACCAACTCAAGTGAACTGTAATGAAGTACAAGTAAATTAAAGGATGCTTAGGACTGCCCATCCTCTAAGGATCCGTTAAACTATTTACCATGTAGTAATATTACGTTATTATAATAATGCCTACAGTAAAATAAACTTACTTTTAAATAGCGTTAAAGGGTTACCCATATAGCCCTCAACACGTAATAGTCCCAGTAGTCCATCCAGCATCAACATACCTCCATATCGGGAGGCTATCCTAAATGCTCCATGGGCTACGGGAGAAAAACAAACTCGTAGTAAAGCTCGCTATGGTAGGTGACACGGCACAACTAGGCAATGCCAGGGTAGATATACCAATTACGCTTCCTGGCTGGTGGTAACACATAATAGCCACTACCACCCACCTCAAGCCACACTTCCAAAATCAAAGGGTGCACCCAAGCAATCACAAAAGTAATAGAATGGTATCGAAGAAGTGTGTTCGATAGGAGGAGCTACCTCACTTGTCCCGTCGATCGCTCCTGTTTTAGTTACCTTAAGCCAACTCACGTGAGTTGGGTCCACGTTCATACCTCAATAGGATCGTCGCCACCATCCTACTTCATTCTGGAATCTCCACCGCTTACACAGTTGTTAAAGTGGTTTTCGGTATCGATAGAGAGTATGCCTATATCCGATCCCGGTCTCTTTAACAACCAATCATTATTATAACCCGCGGTATAAATTTCAAAAATAGTTTATATTTCAAATCAAGATACTTCATTTAAACCATTTAAAAGTGAAGTCATTATATTTACAAATCAAATATTCAATTCCTAAAAATTTAGCCCTTTCAGAGTTCATTTATTCACTTAAATACATTAAAATAATGCAATTTCAACTTTCGCAGCACTTAGAAAATGCTACAGTAAGTTACATTTGAAAACAAATCATTTCAGCAAAGACAACATTTAAAAACTGCTGGAATAGTTCAGTTTTAATTGAAAAATAGTTCAATTCAGCAAAGACATCATTTATAAAACTGCTGTAATAGTTCATTTTTATTCAAAAATCTCATTTCAACCAACTGCAACACTTAACAAGTGCTACAATGCTCTTTTATTAATTTGAGATTTTAGTTTTCATTCTGCAACCATAGCACTTGCGAAGTGCTGTGATATCACTTAGTTATATTTTAGCCATAGTTCATTTGCATCAATCATAGCACTTACAAAGTGTTGTAATATCCTTTACTTTAGATTTTAAGTTAACTTCAGAAATGATAGCATTTCTGAAGTGCTGTAAATTAAATTCTTGATTTTCAATACAATTTCAAAAACAATTAAACTTCAATTTAAACCATTTTAACTTATAAAAATCATATTTTTCTACTAAAAAATGTTCATTTAAATACCCTTTAACTTATGATTTTTATAAAGTAAAATTTATAAATAAAATCAAATTTTTTTACACTTATTAAATTCAAGTGTAAAATTTTCTATTCTTTGCATTTTAAAATTTAACTTCACACTTAAGTTTTTACTACCATTTCAAAATATAAATTTAATTTCCATTTTTATTTACTTAACTTAAACTCCATTTTCAAACAAAATCTCAAATTTCAAAATTTATTGATCTTTCAAATTTCAACTTAACCATTCATTTATTTAACCAATTTAATTCATAGAATAATCAATAACACTTTATTAAGTCATTTTAAATTTCAATTTAAATCAATTTATCATATTTTACATTTTTAAAATACTTTAAAAGTTCTAGATAAATATATATAATAACCACGGGTCTGTATAAATTTTCTAACCTATGTCAGTGTTACGGATAATATATCATTTCAATCCGTAATTTACAAAGAAAAATGCAGGTTCTACCATTTCAGACCCGCAATCGCAAGTCAATAAAAATAAATAAAAATCACATAGGCCTACCATTTCAGCCTGTAATGATTTTTCCCTATTTTAAAGTCCGTTTGGGTACGTATCATTTCAACCCATAGTGATTCTATTCTACAGGGAACTTGCAGTGTGAGAAATACAAATAAATAAACTGTATGATAGAATATAACATAGCAGATGATGTGACATGTTTATAAACAGGGTTTAACATTATATAATTTACATCATAGGCAGGTATAACATGATATAACAATTCTACACATTCACTTGTTATCACTTTACAGATTATATATGTATAAATGTCATGAGTGAATACTCACCTCTTTATGCTGGAGTTAGCAAATCAAAACACACAAATAAAATCTAGAAAGCACGATAGCACAACTTTTGATTCGAGTGGGGAGAGAGCCAAGATATTAATCTTGTATTCAACAACAAACAAAGCAAAATATAAATATAAATACAATACCAAATCTATTAAAGGAAATAGAATTTACAAAAGACATCACCATGTTCTTCAATCGATTTCGCTTGACCACTAACAATTTTTGCTCGGCCACAAAGCTTTATTGGTTCGGCCATGGTGGTGTTTTAGTGATAAATGGCTCGAGTATGCATCATATATGCACGGCTAGGCTAGGAGATGAAGATTTTTTGAGTTACAAGTGAAGGAAGGTCAAAGGCAAGGCAAAAGGAATGGTTTGGTGCACCACTTAGGCTCGGCCATGCATCAATTGGGCTTGGCCTTAGTCATGTACAGATCTGGTGATGGCTGAAGTGATGGCTAGAGGTGGTGTTCTTGCTGATGGTGGTGACTATGGTGGTGGCCGAGGAAAACTATGAAGGGTGTGGTGAAAATTAGGCTCAGCTAGGCATTATTCAAGGGGTTTTTGTAACTTTTTGTGGTGTTTGCATCACTTGGTGGTCATGACCAGTATTGTTTAGAGGAGGAGGAGGTCAGGCCATGGATGGTGATGAGGAGGAAGTGATGTGGTGGTCGGTGAAGGTGGTGAAGAGTTAAGCCAAGCAAAGCACAAGAGGAGATCAAGCAAAACAATGGAAAAATCACTAGAAAAATGAAGAGAAAACGTAAAAAAAAGGAAGAATCCATTACCTCATTATTCTCAGATCCGAAAATAGCCGTGAGAAACAAAATGAGAAGAGAAGTTTTTTTACATGAAATACAAATGAAAACACACGGCTATTGCCTAGGAATGTGCGGCCAGAGAAATGAAGAGAAAAAGTCAAAGGATATGAAAAGACAAGGCATTGAAAAGCTACAAATTTAAAAGGTTTTTGTCTCTTAGAATTTCCGATTTCTTTTATTCAAATAAACCCAAAAAAATCAAGTAAATAAAATAAAAATGAAAACAAAATAAAGTGAAAAAGAAAATAAATAATTATTCTTAGGAAAAATAAAAGTAAATAAAGAAATCGTTTATTATATTAAAATTAGGATTAAAATTGTAAACAAAAATACAACTAGTATTAGAAAAATTACTACTACCCTTTGAAAATGTTTTAAAAATAAAATATTGAAATAAAATAAATTTTAAAATATTTTCAAAATGAAATAAAAACTAATTTAAAAATATTTCAAAAATCCAGGGTTGTTACACTTTCCCCCACTCAAATCTTTTTGTCCTCGAAAAGAACGAACAAGGAAAATAAGGAAAAATAAGATAGAAAACAAGTAGTACCTGAAATAAACAATTTCGGATTCGAAGCACGAATGGTCTCCTCTGTCTCCTAGGTACAATCTCGATTATCAGTACTCCATTGTACTTTGACCAAACTAACAGATTTTCTTCTGGACTGCTTCGTACCTCTGTCGACTATACGAAGCGGCTTCCTTTCGACAGTCCGATTAGGCTCAATATCCAAACTATCAAGAGTAGAAGGCTGAAAAATAAGAGATGGATCATGAAGATATCGGCGAAGATGAGAGATATGGAATAAAGCATGCACTCCAGAAAGCTTCTCGGGCAAATCCAGACAATAAGCTAAAGAACCAACTCTTTCCACAATGCGGAAAGGACCAATGAACCTAGAAGAAAGCTTCCCTCTAGGACCAAAGCCAATATTCCTTAAGGGAGAGACCTTAAGGAAAACCCGATCACCAACAACAAACTCTAAACTCCGCCTACGCCTATCAGCGTACTTCTTCTGCCTGTCCTGAGCAACTCTGAACTTCCTCTTAATCTCCTCAACTCTCTCAGAAGCCTCCAAAATCACATCAGGACCAAGAACCAGAGGATTACCGGACTCAATCCAGCAAGATGGAGATCTACAAGGTCGTCCGTAAAAGCAGAAAATGAAGAAATTTTAATACTGGCCTGAATTCAAAGATGGAATGAGATAAATAAAGGATTAAGATAAGCTTAAAACAGAAGATTAGATTATACCCGATAACTATTATTGCAGGTGTATTCGACAAGATGGAGATGATCTTTCCAAGATCCTGCATAATCAAGCATACAAGCATGAAGAAGATCTTCGAGAATCTGATTCATTCTTCCCATTTGACCGTCAGTCTGTGGATGGTAAGTAGTGCTCAGATTCAGATGAGTACCCAAAGATTCCTGAAAAGCTTTCCAAAACTGACTGGTAAAGATAGGATCACAATCACAAACAATACTGAGAGGAACACCATAGAGATGAACAATCTCTCTCATGTAGATCTTAGACAAGCTAGAAGCAGAACGGGTAGACTTGACCGGAATGAAATGAGTGGACTTGGTCAGTCTATCCACAATAACCCAGATACTCTCATTACCCCTCCTAGTCCTCGGTAATCCATCAATGAAATCCATGGAAACATGTTCCCACTTCCAGTTGGGAATCTCAAGGAGCTGCAACAAACCAGGGGCCTTCTGATGGTCGCCTTGACTTGTTGACAAGTCGCACACCTACTAACAAAGATAGAGATATCCTGCTTCATACCCTTCCACCAATAAAGCCTCTTCATATCCTGATACATCTTTGATACACCAGGATGAAATGAAAGTCTGGATCGATGATTCTCCCAAAGTAACTCTTGCCTCAATTCATCAACATTTGGGACACAAATCCTACCATTAATCCTCAAAATACCTCTATCATCGATATAAGCTCCACTATTACTACCACCATCTCCACTACAAACACTCTCCTTCATCAATCTAAGCATCTTATCCTCATCTTTCTTAGCCATGATACGACCAAAAAGAGGAGAAGAAGAAACAACAAGCTGACACAACAAAGCCTTTTTCCGACTTAAAGCATCGGCCACAACAATAGCCTTACAGGGAGTATAGCTAATATCGAGGTCGTAAGAAGCCAGAAACTCAAGCCAATGAACTTTCCTATGATTCAAATCCTTCTGGGTGAAGATATATATCAAACGCTGATGATCGGTGAAAAGCTCAAACTCAGATCCCAGAAGATGATGCCTCCAAAGCTTCAAAGCAAAGACAACAACAAGCAACTGTAAATCATGAGCAGCATAATTTGCCTCGTGGGTTTTCAACTGACATTTGGCATGGGCAATGACCTTATCATCCTGCATGAGAACAAGACCCAATCCCTTACGACTAGCATCAGTGTATACCGTCAATCCCTCACTTCCATTCGGAACGATAAGAACTGGTGTGGAAGTAAGCTTGCTTTTTAACTCATTGAATGCAGCTTTGCACTTATCACTCCAAATAAACTTAGCATTCTTATGAGTTAAAGCAATGAGAGGTGCAGCAATCTGAGCAAAATTCTCAATGAATCTCTGGTAATAACCGGCAAGGCCCAGAAAACTACGAATATCAGATACTGTCTTAGGAGTTTCCCAATCCTGTAACAGAATAGGGAGAAAATAAGGACAACCAAAAAGATAGGATTATTAAATGATAAAAGAAAAGAGAGAAAAGAAAACTTACATTGATCGCAGTGATCTTGACTAGATCAATAGAAACTCCATTACTAGAAACAATATGTCCAAGGAATCGGACTTCATCCTTCCAGAAATGGCATTTAGAAAATTTAGCCTTCAACTGATGATTTCTGAGAGTCTCCACAATAGATTTCAAATGCGACTCATGCTCTTCCTTGGTCTTAAAGAAGACAAGGATATCATCAATAAAGACTAGAACAAATTTATTAAGCACATCATGAAAGACACGATTCATCAAATCAACAACGAAAGCAGGAGCATTAGTCCAACCAAAAGGCATGACTAATCATTCATAAAACCTATTCTCAGTGCACAAAGTAGTCTTGGAAATACTTTCCTCACCAACCCTGAGCTGGTGGAAACCTGTGGTAAGATTAAGCTGAGAGAAAACAATAGCGCCATAAAGCTGATCAAACATATCATTGATGCGAGGTATTGGATATCTGTTTTTCATAGTGAGCTTGTTCAGCTCCCTATAATCAACACATATCCTCAAAAGCATCGGACTTGGTGACGAAAACCTCCACTGCTCCCCATTCTGAAAAGATGGGTCTAATCAGACCTTTGGAAGACAAGTCCTCAATTTGCTTTCTTAAGTCAACCTTCTCGCGGGGTGCCATTCTTCTAGGAGGAAGAACTACAGGTCGAGCACCAGGAATAAGATCAATACGAAAACAATTTCCCGCTTAGTTGGTAAAGAAGTGACTTCACCAAATACATCGGGATAGACCCTGACTACAGGAGCCGAATCAAGGTCACCAGGAGAAGAATCCAGAGAATAAATAAAATTGCCAGCAAAATCCTGAGGCATGTGGCACTGAATAATCAAAGGATCACCCTTATTTCCCACAAGAGTGACAATTCGGGATTTACAATAGATATGGGCATCATGATTCTTTAACCAATCCTCACCAAGAAATAAATCAAAAGCATCAAAACCCAGAACATAGAAATCACCAGAAAAATGATAACCGGAATGGAAGAGTTTCACCCCTCTACAAATCCTACTAAGGTTTGCAGGACCCCTAATAGGATTAGAAACATATAAAGGAACAGAAGCATACTCAGGAGAAAGGAGATGCTCAAACTTATCACACAAATCAACAGAAATAAAATTATGGGAAGCTCCAGTATCAAATAAACGCCGACATGATGATGAAATAAAGAAAAGGTGCCTTGAAGAGTACCTTGGCCATCATGAGGAGCAAGTGCAGGTGCCGGAGCTGGAGAAGATGCAGAGGTGACAACAAATATACTATGACGACCAGTAATTTTTAACAAGTTAAATTGTAATAGATAATTGACTTTAAAATATATAAAAGTTAACTTTAACTTGAATTCAAGATATCAATATTTACTTGATAATTAAATCATTGAATTATAGTTTAAATATCTAATTAATAATTGAAATTGGGTAAATTGTTAAATCTGAAATTTCTAAGCCTATTTAAATAATTTGAAGGCTTATAAAATTTATAATAATGATACTAAAGGTAATAGAATAATAGAAATTTAATTTAAAGGTAGTTTGTTCAATTTTAATAATATAACGTTTAAATTGAATTTAAAAATAGCCATCCGAGGCACAGTCTCGGAATTTGACGAAACCAGTTCCATTGGACCCGTAATAGTTAGTTATTACTGGATTTTTATTTTCATAGTGTTTGTAGTTGTTGTGGGAGCGTACGATATGTGAACGCGCTAAAATTTATATCGTAATATTTTGGTCACTCATTTATTTATCTGCGCATTGACCAAGTCAACTTTAGTTCCTTCTCGAATACGCCTGGCTCTTCCTTTAAGCACGCAAATCTTCTGTTCGCAGCTACGTTGTTTTTACCAAATCACCTCGTCCATCTTTTAAAAATATCTTAATTCCCCTTCTGCTTTTCGAAATTGAATAGCATCGGAAGGTAATCATCGGCTGGCGAAAATCAAATAAAAAAAAGAAAAAAATGGCAGACGCGAAATCGCGCAAGGAAGAAAGGGAACGAGGCGCGGCGACAGTGAAGTTGAGGGATTTGGCAATTAGGGCTTTGTGCGCGGTCGCGTTCTAGCGACTTGGTGAGGTCGCGCTGCGAGAGTTCGACGAGGCGGCGTGATGTCAGGCGATGTGAAGAGGTGGAGCTCGCGATTTCAAAGGTTCAAATTGTGAGCGATCGAGGTAGAGAGGGGGGGGGGGGACTGTAGTCATGAGGCAGAAGGTATTTGTCTTCCTCTTTTATTTTATTCAATTAAATTTAATTTATATGTATACACTGTAAGACAACAATATATATATATGTAATTTTAGAGAATACGGAAATTTGGATTTTAACAGTTTTGTTAAATAAAAAAATAAAAAAAATAAAAATAGATTTTAAATATGCTACATATATATGTTAGAAAAGGAATATTTGCAGTATGGTAACTAAATTTTTATTTTAGTTAAATAAGTTTAGAACTCTTTGAACTCGATTGTTCATTATTAATTATCAGAATATATATATATATGTGTGTGTGTGTGTGTGTGTGTGTGTGTAGAACTCAGTATATTGTTTTCAGTAAAGAATGTTTACTGTTTAGTTTTAAAATGCCAGAGTTTAGATATACATATACATACATATATATATATATATATGTATATAAAAGGGTACAAGAGATTTATATAAGATTTTGGAAGGAAATTATATAAGGGATTTCGTGATAAAATTTTACAATTGACTTATTAAATTTATTTGGTTACTAAAAGATTTATAAAGAGAAATTATTAGTTAAATAAAAATTGTAAAAAGGGATAGCTGATTGTTCAATTATATAAAATATTAATAAACCGTATAACTGTTATTCAAGGTTTGAAATTTGAAAAGAAACAAGCTAGATTTGGGAATGGAGGCTAATAAAACCAAAGGTGAGTAAATCTCACTCTGTTGGATCTATTTAAAATTTAAATGGTTGAATTTATGTATTTGGCTGCATGATTAAATTAACTGGATATGTACTGATGATGATGTGACTTTAGATTTTTGGTTGGTTTTCGAGTTAATTGTGGTTTAACTCAAAGTATTTGGGTTTTAAATTGTTTTGAACTTAAGTCATAAATAAGGAAGTGTTTCACCTTAATGTTAATAAGGGCTTAATGATTTGTGATTCGTTTAATTAGTGGGGAAATTAAAAATGGAAAATTTACTTAATCCAAATTAATTAATGATTGGGTTAATTAATTTAGTAATGAAGGGTTTGAATTAATAAATTAAGTTTTAAGTTAAATAATTAAGTGTAAATAATTCAGAATAATCATTTGATGAATAATAAATAATTACTTAATGAAATTAATAAAATATAATTACTGGTGTAATTAATCAAGGGATTAATTAAGGCAGCTAATGAAGGACAAATTGATTCATTTAATGAAGTAAATAAAAGGATAGATAATTTCAGTTGGAGATAAATCAAGTATGATTAATACCGTGGTTTAATTAATGTAATTAATTTAGATGAAAAGAATTAATTAAAACACAATTGGAAATTATTAATTTATAATTTATGATATAATTAAAGATTGATAAATTGGAATTGATTAATCCATAATAAGTGACTTATGAAGAATTAATTAATATAAGAAATTAAGAATTAATGTAAGCAATTAAGATTGCTTATTGACTTTGGTTAAGAAGAATTAAAATCATGAAATTAGATAAGGATAATTACTTGAATGTAATTTGTAAATTATTAATCTAGGGTGATTAATTAAGAAGAATCAAAGGGTTGATTTATTAATTGATTTGGAATTAATAAATGTTAAATGAAGGAATCTAAGTAAACGAGGTTAGGAATTCAATTAGAATCAAATGAATTAATTTGGAAGTGATAAAATTTGCTTAAGAATGATTGATTGATAATTGGATGCTTTGAATGAGATGATATCTCTGATATGAACTGTTGTGTATTTCATTTGGATAATTCGGGTTAGAATGACATGAAACTCGAAGAGGCCGATGTCGGGCATTAGAAAATACCCGAAAACCACTTCAAATGTTTATAGATGGTTATGTAAAATCTATTGGCTGGAATGAAATAATTTAAGTGAATTGGACTATTTAGTCTAAATTCGGTAATTAGAAATTGATGGGTGAAATCGGTGATGTTTATAGAAAAATTATGGCTTGTGAATTGCTTTGAGTTACCTCGGGTTCTATATAAGTTATATGCTTATATTCTATGTTAGTTGGGTTTACTTACGCTGGTTTCCAGCCTGACCCGGGTGTTACTTTGGTGTAATGCTCGGGTCGGACCTAGTATTATAGATTTTCAGGTAAGGACGTTCTGGAGCTCAGGAGGCGAGCTGGATGACAATAGCGTATAGAGTATTTCCGCTGTATTTATATTATTGTTAATATGAGGCATGATAATTGTAAATATTCAGTGACTGTATATAATGTGAAACTCTGATGTATTAGTATGTAATCGAAAGATATAATATTCTTTTGTCGAATGTTTTTTTTATTATTATATTTTGTCCACTGCGAAGGTGAGATGTTTGGTGTTTCTGTTCTTCTTCTTCTTCTATCTCTTTATTCTTTTCATAACTATCTGGAATTTTCGGGTGTGAAAATTTCGGGTCGTTACATTTGGTATCAGTGCTGAAAGGTTAAGCGAGAACCTTGGCTCTGGTGGGGATTACTCATTTAATAGAGTCTGTAGTACTCTAGAATGAGTTGAGAACATATATATATATATATATATATATATATATATATATGAGCGCGTACTTGTTATTTTCTTATATAAAGATTTTAAATGATTTTATATAAATATATATTTTGATATATAAAGCAATATTTCCTTCTAATAAATATTAAGGTGATTGGTTGTTAATTATTGAAATTAAAATTAAGAAGCAATATAATACAACCAAACTGAAGTCTTGAATTGGAATTAAATTAAGTAGAAATAGAAATACAACCAAATTAAATTTAATGGATTGAAAATGAAATTCTAAATCTGGTCCCAGAATTCGGAAATTTTGTTTCAAAGTAATGAAAAATAATAAGTATTATTTGGATAACTGGGACTTGTTGAAAACAATGGGTTGTTGGAAATTTGATTTGAATTTAAAACCAAGGGTGGTTTAAAATTTTAAAACATGGCTGGGAGGGCCAAGAAATAAATATGTATATATGTTTGGATATACATGATATCAAAGATAATTTGAAATAAACTCTAAGAGGTTGAGTTTTGATTTTTTCCTAAAGTGTGATGTAAAAACCAAAGTGATATAAGTTTTGAACTTATAAGAGGGAAAGAATTTTGAAGTTTGAAGCGAGAATTCAAATTGAGTAAGGTTGATTGGATTAAGTAAATTGGAATTTAACTTGGAAAGTTAAATGGTAGATTTGAATTGGGAATTTGTGTGATCTCAAAATGGGTTTGAGATTTAAAAATTGAAAATGGATGGACGTTTTAAAATAAATTGGACGATATCACCCTATTGTTAATAAAAATCTTTAAATTGAGAATGGTATTGTATAAATAAAATAAATTTGAAAAATTGAATTATAAAATAATCTTGTTTAAGTATTGGCTTTAAATTGGAAGATAAAATTTAATAACAAATTAAATTTTGAAAACAAATAAAATTGTATTTAACTCTTATTTGAACCTTGAAATACATGAGTAAAGATAATTTAAAATGGAATTTTGAGAATTGGACTCAGAAATTAAATTGTTTAAAAACTTTAAATAAAAGTTAATTTGGTTTAAAGAGTTAGACCAACCTTTGAGAATTCAACTCGAATTTATATAATTCGAGATGGGTTAAAGTTGAAATTTAGATTCCATTTGTACCAATTGAATTTAGTTTGAATAAATTAGAATTGAAGTTGATTTGGGAATAAATCAAGTCCAGTGGAATTTTGAGTTATTTGAATTGGAGTTAGGTCAATTTAAATGGAAATTTAAATTGAATTGTTAGGGAAGTGAACAGTTTGACTCTTGACTATTTTCAATATAAATTTTTTTAACATAAACTTATTTTACTAAGCCATTTAATATATACAACCATTCTTTCTTTAAGCTAAATTATTTTATACTTGTTTTACAATTATTTTTGGAGCTATTTAATCATTTTTCAACTGTTTTCTAAACTAATTATTATTTTTCAACTATTTTACAAATAAATTACTATTTTCCAACTATTTTGCAATTACTTAAAATTTCTGAAATTATTTAACTATTTTCCAACTATTTTACAATTAAATAACTATTTTATATCTATTTTGCAAACTAATAATTATTTTTCAACTACTTATCTATTTTTAAAATTTTCAAGCTATTTTCTAAATATAAACTGGTCGGAGTTCAAACTGTTATTGATTTAAATACTCAACTGAGATAAGAATTGAAGTGATAATTCAATAAGGATTAAGGCAATTGTAAATAAGTGAATGGGAACTAAAGGAATGTGAATAGAAAGGAAATTTATTTGGCTTATAAACAATGGAAATAAATACGTTGGATGTACCTATATTATTCTATTCGCATAGTGGTTTGATCCAGATTCGAGCACAGAATTTCGAGACAGTTTATCGGTCCGAGTTGGGATTTTTCGCTCGATTTTTGACGGCGAACCTGGATATGGATTGTTGATTTGTTCTGGATGTTCTCTATCATAGTTATGGCTATGCAAGGGGAATGATGGTTTCTAATCAAGAAAACAGATCTGTGTCCGCACTAGGAAGTCGGGTGGACGATGCTAGTTTGGAAGTGAAATTATGTGATCGAGTGAGCGATCAGGTTGGTATAACGTACGGATGATATGTGTACATCATACGGATTTGAATGAAATTGATATTAAAAAGAGTAATCGAATTGGAATATTTGATTTTGAATAAACAAGTCATATATCTTTGTTATATAAGATAAATCTCCCCTTGTAAATCTATTGCCGGAAGAAAAGGATTTTTGAAAGTGTTTGAAGTATAAAGAAGTTTATACAAGTTTGAAATGATCCGAAGTTTTAAAATTATATATATTTGTATATATATATATAAAGGATCTATGAGGATTTTGGAAAAAGGTTTTGGGAACCTTTGGATTTGGAAAGGCTTTTGAATTTTGGGTAAAATCAATATTGAAATTTGAAAAGCTTAGTTTGAGAATTATCGATTTTTGGAATAATCGATTTTGTGTAAAGGAGCTTTGTATGAGATCATACTAGGTGTACGATTTGAAGATACTATATGTGTATAGTATAAAATGTTTTGATGATGACTCTGGGGAAAAAGGCGCTCCCTTAAAATGAACTTCTCAGGAGTGCCACCGGGTGGTGCTGCCTTGTGCCCAAGGGGGGTTCTAAAGTTGATCCTGTGAGGAGTCTGGACAAAACTAGTTCCTGAGGATTATGAGTAGAGTATACCATAGCGAAAGTCGTGTGTGCCACTGAGAGCCAACAGTCTGCGTTTGATTTTATATCGGTAGACTGCGACCTATGGTATAACATAGCAAAAGTCGTGTGTGCCGCTGAGAGCCAACAGTCTGCGTTTGATTTTATATCGGTAGACTGCGACCTATGGTATAACATAGCAAAAGTCGTGTGTGCCGCTGAGAGCCAACAGTCTGCATTTGATTTTATATCGGTAGACTGCGACCTATGGTATAGCATAGCGAAATTCATGTGTGCCGCTAAGAGCCAACAGTCTGCGTTTGATTTTTTTATTGGTAGACTGCGACCTATGTAGGAGTGGAGAAGTTTCATTTGAACAGCGAAAATCAGAGGCCGCAGAGAGCCTGCAATTACATGGACTTTTGCTGTGACGGCAACGCAACCCTAGATGTAACTGTGATCTATTATGGGTTCCATGGCGTAATCGAGCGGCCGCGGAGAGCCTGCAGTTGCATGGACTTTTGCTGCGATGGCAACGTAACCCTGGATGTAACTGCGACCATGGATGGGGGTGATGATTTCCAGAGCATTCTCACCAAAGATATTTTCTTTATTGCAAAATGCTTTCAGTATTTTCAATAAAATTATTTTCAAAAGTATTTTCACTGGGTGTTGAAAACGGGTTTACCAAGTACTTATAGATTTTCAGTTCTACGCCTGATCAACGTATGACTGAATTTCTATGAGAACAAGGATGGACTGGTTGAGACATCGAGTTATAAGAAGTATTTTTATAAAGAGCTATTTTATTAGTCTGATGTGAATTTAAAACCATTTCTAAAATTTTTAAATAAAGATGTTGGAATTTTGGGAAAATAAAAGGAAAGCCAAACTGGAATTTTAATGAAGTGATTTTGTAATTAAAATCGAATATTGATTTAGAAGTTGGAAATAAGCTAGTTGATTAAATAATTGTTTGATTGACTATGTTAATAAAATTTAACTTTGGTAAATAAATGGATTGTAAATTAATAATGGGGTTTGGAAATGAATTAGAATTGTAAATAGAATTCGACTTGGATTTGATAATGAATTAAATAAGAGAAGATGTTGTAAAATAAAAATAAAATAGAGTTGGATTGAAAAATGTGATGGTTTGAGTTACAAATAAAAATTCAAGGGTGATTTGAATAATATATAAAATGGGTTAATGGAATTAAATAATAAATGGATGAAGTCTGATTGAATAAAAATTGAATCAAAGTTTTAATTGGAATTGGATTATCAGAATGGACTTATGTTATGAGACGAATTATTGAAGCAAAATTACTTAAATAAAAGCTTTGTTTTGAGTAGAATAGTAAATCATTGAATAAAGATTTGGGTTAAATCTATTTGGAAAATGGATATTAGTTTAAGCATTGAATGTGGTCAAGCTAAATGAAATAGTTTTAAATGAAACCAATGCGGAGATGAATGAATTGCAAATGTATAGTTGGTGAATAGATTTGAAATGGAATTAAATACAAAATGAGTAGAAAATTAATTTAAAATAATTATAAACTAAAATAGATATTTTATTAAGCGAATATCATCGAAATTGCATAAAAAAATTAATTGTCGTTTAGCGTAAACAAAAGTAATTAAAATTCTATGAGTTTATAGAGATTAAATAAAATTGATTTTGAATCATTCGAAGTAAATATGAGCTTGTTTGAATTAAAAATCAATTAGATGTAAGAAATTGAGTTGCAAACCATTGAAACCGAATGAAATGGCTTATGAATTGATTGAAAGCAATTGAATTAGGTTAAAAGTTAAATAAATCGATTATGGAAAGCGTTTTGGTGTTTGTTGCTTATGACATACATGTGTTTAGCTATTGAATATAAGTGAAATGCTTGTGTTTAGCCATTAAAAGTAAGTGAGATGCAAATAGATTTTCTTATATGTCACTTACATATTTAAATTGAGTAAGTACAGGTATTTGGAAGCCGTTTGGTTGGATGTGGATGCACTAATTGCTAAAATAAATAAGCCGCATGCTTAAAATGCTAATTAAGGTACGCCTATGCAATAAAAATATGAAATATGAACTGTTTTTGCTTTCTCCGACCATGTGGATCGATGTATATATATTTATATCTCTTGTCAAATTGCAAAAGCTCCCCCATACAAAGGAGACTCCGCCAAAATTTTGGGGAGTTAGAAATTTTTTGGGAATAATTTTGTTAACTACAAAACGATTTTAAATTGGAAATTAAAATAAATTAGTACATGAAACTAAGATGAATCTTATATAAATACAAGATAAAATTTAATATTCCAAAATTGAAAATAAATTTAATTTATGAAAACGGGAAAAACTATTTTGAATAGAAGTCGATGTGGAAACTTCTATAAGGAAATGTATGAAATTTTTTTAAAGGGCATGATTGGATATTGTTGCTAAGTATGATATGCAGGTATTAAAGGGAAAAAAGAAATTGGATTTGATTCCAAAAGATAAATTTGTATTGCCCGACAAAAAGGTACGTATTTAAATTCCTATATGAAATTAGATTGGGTTTTTGATCTAGCCACTTGGCTTTCTGTTTTCTTTTGGATTTTGGGAGCCCGTAGAGGCCTTTTGTAGTTGTACCGAGCTAGCAACGCAAAGGAGACGGTAGCAAAAATTTTCGGGAATTTAGAGAGTTAGAAAAATAATTTTGAGAAAATTTTGGTAATTCCAAATTTGGTTTTAAACTGTAATTTGAATGATTGGGTAAAAGGGATTGTTTGAAAACTGGGAGAGAGTTTGGGAAGTTAGCAAGAAGGATAAGAAGTCTTTTATAAAAGATAGTTAGAAGGATGTGGATAAACTGTTGATTTTGGGGGAGAAAGGTAAACAGGTATTGGAACATTCTTCCTAATTAATAATTTCAGGGACGAAATTCTTTTAAAGGGGGAGGAATGTGACGACCCGTAAATTTTAACAAGTTAAATTGGAATAGATAATTGATTTTAAAATATATAAAATTAATTTTAACTTGAATTCAAGATATCAATATTTACTTGATAATTAAATCATTGAATTATATAGCTTAAATATTGAATTAATAATAGAAATTGGGTAAATTGTTGAATCCGAAATTTCTAAGCGTATTTAAATAATTTGAAGGCTTATAAAATTTATAATAATGATACTGAAGGTAATAGAATAATAGAAATTTAATTTAAAGGTAGTTTGTTCAATTTTAATAATATATCGTTTAAATTGAATTTAAAAATAGCCATCCAAGGCACAGTCTTGGAATTTGACGAAACCAGTTCCATTGGACCCGTTATAGTTAGTTATTACTGGATTTTTATTTTTGTAGTGTTTGTAGTTGTTGTGGGAGCGTACGATATGTGAACGCGCTAAAATTTATATCGTAATATTTTGGTCACTCATTTATTTATCTGCGTATTGACCAAGTCAACTTTAGTTCCTTCTCGAATACGCCTGGCTCTTCCTTTAAGCACGCAAATCTTCTGTTCGTAGCTACGTTGTTTTTACCAAATCACCTCGTCCTTCTTTTAAGAATATCTTAATTCCCCTTCTACTTTTCGAAATCGAATAGCATCAGAAGGTAATCATCGGCTGGCGAAAATCAAATAAAAAAAAGAAAAAAATGGTAGACGCGAAATCGCGCAAGGAAGAAAGGGAACGAGGCGCGACGACAGTGAAGTTGAGGGATTTGGCAATTAGGGCTATGTGCGCGGTCGTGTTCTAGCGACTTGGTGAGGTCGCGCTGCGCGAGTTCGACGAGGCGGCGTGATGTCAGGCGATGTGAAGAGGTGGAGCTCGCGATTTCAAAGGTTCGGCTTGCGAGCGATCGAGGTAGAGAGGGGGGGAGGGACTGCAGTCATGAGGCAGAAGGTATTTGTCTTCCTCTTTTATTTTATTTAGTTAAATTTAATTTATATGTATACACTGTAAGACAATAATATATATATATATGTAATTTTAGAGAATACAGGAATTTGGATTTTAACAGTTTTGTTAAATAAAAATAATAATAAATATAGATTTTAAATATGCTACATATATATGTTAGAAAAGGAATATTTGCAGTAAGGTAACTAAATTTTTATTTTAGTTAAATAAGTTTAGAACTCTTTGATCTCGATTGTTCATTATTAATTATCAGAATATATATATGTATATAACTCAGTATATTGTTTTCAGTAAAGAATGTTTACTGTTTCGTTTTAAAATGCCAGAGTTTAGATTTATATATATATATATGTATGTATGTATGTATGTATGTATGTATGTATGTATGTATAAGGGTACAAGAGATTTATATAAGATTTTGGAAGGAAATTATATAAGGGATTTGGTGATAAAATTTTACAATTGACTTATTAAACTTATTTGGTTACTAAAAGATTTATAAAGAGAAATTATTAGTTTAAATATAATTATTAGTTAAATAAAAATTGTAAAAAAGGATAGCTGATTGTTCAATTATATAAAATATTAATAAATAGTATAACTGTTATTCAAGGTTTGAAATTTGAAAAGAAACAAGCTGGATTTGGGAATGGAGGCCAATAAAACCAAAGGTGAGTAAATCTCACTCTGTTGGATCTATTTAAAATTTAAATGGTTGAATTTATGTATTTGGCTGCATGATTAAATTGACTGGATATATACTGATGATGATGTGTTTGGATTTTTGGTTGGTTTTCGAGTTAATTGTGGTTTAACTCGAAGTATTTGGGTTTTAAACTGTTTTGAACTTTAGTCATAAATAAGGAAATGTTTCACCTTAATGTTGATAAGGGCTTAATGATTTGTGATTCGTTTAATTATTGGGGTAATCAAAAATGGAAAATTCACATAATCCAAATTAATTAATGATTGGGTTAATTAATTTAGTAATGAAGGGTCTGAATTAATAAATTAAGTTTTAAGTTAAATAATTAAGTGTAAGTAATTCAGAATAATCATTTGATGAATAATAAATAATTACTAAATGAATTTAATAAAATATAATTACTGGTGTAATTAATCAAGGGATTAATTAAGACGGCTAATTAAGGACAAATTGATTCATCTAATGAAGTAAATAAAAGGATAGATAATTTCAATTGGAGATAAATCAAGTATGATTAATACTGTGGTTTAATTAATGTAATTAATTTAGATGAAAAGAATTAATTAAAACACAATTGAAATTATTAATTTATAATTTATGATATAATTAAAGATTGATAAATTGGAATTGATTAATCCATAATAAGTGACTTATGAAGAATTAATTAATATAAGAAATTAAGAATTAATGTAAGTAATTAAGATTGCTTATTGACTTAGGTTAAGAAGAATTAAAATCGTGAAATTAAATAAGGATAATTACTTGAATGTAATTTGTAAATTATTAATCCAGGGTGATTAATTAAGAAGAATCAAAGGGTTGATTTATTAATTGATTTGGAATTAATAAATGTTAAATAAAGGAATCTAAGTAATCAAGGTTAGAAATTCAATTAGAATCAAATGAATTAATTTGGAAGTGATAAAATTTGCTTAAGAATGATTGATTGATAATTGAATGCTTTGAATGAGATGATATCTCTGATATGAAATGTTGTGTATTTCATTTGGATAATTCGGGTTAGAATGACATGAAACTCGAAGAGGCCGGTGTCTGGCGTTAGAAAATACCCGAAAACCACTTCAAATGTTCGTAGATGGTTATGTAAAATCTATTGGCTGGAATGAAATGATTTAAGTGAATTGGACTATTTATTCTAAATTCGGTAATTAGAAATTGATGGGTGAAATCGGTGATGTTTATAGAAAAATTGCGGCTTGTGAATTGCTTTGAGTTACCCCGGGTTCTATATAAGTTGTATGCTTATATTCTATGTTAGTTGGGTTTACTCACGCTGGTTTCCAGCCTGACCCGGGTGTTACATTGGTGTAATGCTCGGGTCAGACCGAGTATTATAGATTTTCAGGTAAGGACGTTCTGGAGCTCAGGAGGCGAGCTGGATGACAATAACGTATAGAGTATTTCCGCTATATTTATATTATTTTTAATATGAGGCATGATAATTATAAATATTCAGTGACTGTATATAATGTGAAACTCTGATGTATTAGTATGTAATCGACAGATATAATATTCCTTTGTCGAATGTTTTTATTTATTATTATATTTTATCCGCTGCGAAGGTGAGATGTTTGGTGTTTCTGTTCTTCTTCTTCTTCTTCTATCTCTTTATTCTTTTCATAACTATCTGGAATTTTCGGTTGTGAAAATTTCGGGTAGTGCAATCCTTCCTTAAATGGCCAGGCTGAAGACAGATATGGAATAGACCATGCCTAGTCAACTGAGCAGGAGGAGGAACAACTGGATCAACTAAAGTAGGACAAACTATTGGCATAGTGTCCCTTCTGATCACATTTGAAGCAAGTGATGGAAGAAAGATCAACAGGCTACCTTTGAGAAGGAGAAGATGATGGAGATCCCAAATTCTGATTCTTGAGCCAATTCTTTTTCCACTACTAGTAATTAGGCTTTCTCTTCCTAGAATTAGCAGAGGAAAGCTGAGATGAAGGTGCACCAAAAAGAGCAGGACCCTTAGAAGTAGGGTTCTCATATCGGATAGCCATATCCATAAGCTGGGTAAAAGTGCCATGAACATGAGAAATGAGACGATCATAATACTTGGGACGAGCACCAGCTATGATCTTCTCATTCTTCTTGAGAGGAGTGTCTATCAGGCTAGGACTGAACTTGGGAAGTTCATTGAGCTTCCTCTCGTACTCAGAAAAGGACATTGTACCCTGCTTGAGATCCATGAATTCACGATAAAGCTAAGATCTACCGGCTTCTGGCATCGATTTTGCCACAAAAGCCTCCCTAGAAAGGAGATACAGAACAAACTTAAGATAGATTCGAAAGAAAGGAAAAATAGGAACAAAATTCAAGATAACACAAAGGATACCTAAACTGCTTCCAAATAAGATCAGCCTCGACGGTGTTAGCCGTAACAGACTCCCACCAATCTAGGGCAGCCTTCTGCAATTGCCATGCTGCTAACTGACGCTTCTGGGCATCGGTAATCTCAAGATCAATAAATATCCACTCTAAACTCTGCAACCATTGCTGAGCTTCTGTAATGCTCTCTAAACCAGTAAACTTGGTTCCACCAAGTTGAGAGAATTTCTTACAGAGAACAGTAAACCTAACAGGTGCAGCAGGCTGAGGAGCTGGGCAATACCACGACCCCTACCTCTGGCATTTCCACGATTCATCCTGAAAAAATCAAGAATGAATTTAGGATAAGGTATAGAGAAGACAAAGATAAGATAATACTCACTTGGATGAATATCCTAATGAAAGAAAATACTAACAAGGTAGATACGAAAGGAAGAAAGTTTAGAAAATTGCTTTTAAAACAAGAAATTTTTTAATCAAAATAATCATTGAAAAATCTTTTGAAAATCATTTTGTATACTTTAAAAATACTTTCTTTCACAAAGAAATGATTCTGAGATTGATTTCACTTATTCTAGGGTATTTCTACCCTATCTCTAATGAATTTTTGCTCCGCAGGCTAAGGTTTGCCTAAAAACCAAAGCTCTGATACCAACTGTAACGACCCACTATTTTGGACCATTCAAATCGACAATAATCCACACATGCCAGACTTGAATAATTCAAAATAACATATTGTAATAAGATTTGGAGCAAATAAAATCATTCACAGAATCATAGACATAGAAATATCAAAATAACTCGCAGTGGAATATAAAATGCCATAGTAGTTCATGAAGCTACTATAACAAAGTCTCAAAACAAATACATAATATCAGTCTGAAAACAAACACAATAGAAATCCCAACACATAGAAGTCCACTAATACAAGAGCAGTAATAGAACAACTGAAACTGAAATAGATAGATAACTAGATAAGCAGAATCTCCATCGATTCCTACCTCCAGAAAGAGAAACCCAAAGCAGTGAATACTCAGGCTGACCCGAGCGTAAATAAAACACGAACACTCGAGTCAGGACATACATACTTATACAATGTAAACCACCTCAAGTGAACTGTAATAAAGTATAAGTAACTTGAAGGATGCTTGGGACTGCCCATCCTCTAAGGATCCGTTAAACTATTTACTATGTAGTAATATTGCGCTATTATAATAATGTCTACAGTAAAATAAACTTACTTTTAAATAGCATTAAAGGGTTATCCATATAGCCCTCAGCACGTAATAGTCCCAGTAGTCCATCCAGTATCAGCATACCTCCAAATCAGGAGGCTATCCTAAATACCCCATGGGCTACGGAAGAAAAACAAACTCGTAGTAAAGCTCGCTATGGTAGGTGACACGGCACAACTAGGCAATGCCAGTGTAGATATACCAATTACGCTTTCGGGCTGGTGGTAACGCATAGTAGCGACTACCGCCCACCTCAAGCCGCACTCCTAAAATCAAAGGGGTGCACCCAATCAATCACAAAAGTAATAGAATGTATCGAAGAAGTGTGTTCGATAGGAGGAGCTACCTCACTTGGTCCATCGATCGCTCCTGTGGAATCTCGACTGCGTACATTGTTGTTAAAGTGGTTTTCGGTATCGACAAAGAGTATATCCATATCCGATCCCAGTCTCTGTAACAACCAATCGTTATTACAATCCGTGGTTATAAATTTCAAAAATAGTTTATATTTCAAATCAAGATACTTCATTTAAACCATTTAAAGTGAAGTCATTATATTTGCAAATCAAATATTCAATTCCCAAAAATTTAGCCCTTTCAGAGTTCATTTATTCACTTAAATACATTAAACAGTGCAATTTCAGCTTTCGTAGCACTTAGAAAATGCTATGGTAAGTTACATTTGAAAACAATTCATTTCAGCAAAGACAGCATTTAAAGACTGCTGTAATAGTTCAGTTTTAAATTAAAAATAGTTCAATTCAGCAAAGACAGCATTTACAAAACTGTTATAATAGTCCAGTTTTATTCAAAAATCTCATTTCAGCCAACTGCAGCAGTTAACCAGTGCTACAATAGCTCTTTTATTAATTTTAGATTTTAGTTTTCATTCTGCAACCACAACACTTACAAATTGCTGTGATATCACTTAGTTAAATTTTAGCCATAGTTCATTTGCATCAACCACAGCACTTACAAAGTGTTGTAATATCCTTTACTTCAGATTTTAAGTTAACTTCAGAAATGATAGCATTTCTGAAGTGCTGTAAATTAAATTTTCAGATTTTCAATTCAATTTCAGAAACAATTAAACTTCAATTTAAACCATTTGACTTATAAAAATCATATTTTATACTCAAAAATGTTCATTTAAATACCCTTTAACTTATGATTTTTATAAAGTAAAATTTATACATAAAATCAAATTTTTTACACTAACTAAATTCAAGTGTAAAATTTTCTATTCTTTGCATTTTTAAATTTAACTTAACACTTAAGATTTAATTACCATTTCAAAATATAAATTTAATTTCCATTTTTATTTACTTAACTTAAACTCCATTTTTAAACAAAATCTCAAATTTCAAAATTTATTTATATTTTAAATTTCAACTTGACCATTCATTTATTTAACCATTTTGATTCATAGAAAAATCAATAACACTTTATTAAGTCATTTTAAATTCAAATTTAAATCAATTTATTATATTTTACATTTTAAAATACTTTAAAAATTCCAGAAAAATATATATAATAACCACGGGTCTGTATAATATTTTCTAACCTAAGTCAAGTGATATGGATAATATATCATTTCAATCCGTAATTTACAAAGAAAAATCCAGGTTCTATCATTTCAAACCCTCAATCCCAAGTCAATAAAAACAAATAAAAATCACCCAGGCCTATCATTTCAGCCTGTAATGATTTTTTCCTATTCTAAAGTCCGTTCGGGTATATATCATTTCAATCCATAGTGATTCTATATTACAGGGAACTTGCGGTGTGAGAGAATGAAATAAATAAACTGTATGACAGAATATAACATATCAGATGATGTGACAAGTTTATAAACAGGGATTAACATCATATAATTCACATCACATGCAGGTGTAACATGATATAAAAATTCTACACATTCACTATTTATCACGTCATAGATTATATAAGTATAAATGTCATGAGTGAATACTCACCTTTTTACGCTGGAGTTAGCAAATCAAATCATACAAACAAAATCCAGAAAGCACGATAGCACAAATTTTGATTCGAGTGGAGAGAGAGCCAAGATATTAATCTTATATTCAACAACAAAACAAAGCAAAATATAAATATAAATATAAATACAATACCAAATCTATTGGAACGAAATGGAAATAGAATTTACAAAAGACATCACCAAGTTTTTCAATCGATTTTGCTTGACCACTAACAATTTTTGCTCGGCCATAAAGCTTTATTGGTTCGACCACGGTGGTGTTTTAGTGATAAATGGATTGGGTATGCATCATATATGCACGGCTAGGCTAGGAGATGAAGAGTTTTTGAGTTACGAGTGAAGGAAGGTCAAAGGCAACGCAAAAGGAGTGGTTTGCTGCACCACTTAGGCTCGGCCATGCATCAATTGGGCTCGGCCTTGGTCATTTACAGATCTGGTGATGGCTGAAGTGATGGCCGGAGGTGGTGTTCTTGCTGATCGTGGTGACTATGGTAGTGGTCGAGGCAAACTATGAAGGGTATGGTGAAAACTAGGCTCGACATTGTTCAAGGGGTTTTTGCAACTTTTTGTGGTGTTTGCATCACTTGGTGGTCACGGCCAGTATTGGTCAGAGGAGGAGGAGGTCAGGCCATGGATGGTGATGAGGAGGAAGTGATGTGGTGGTCGGTGAAGGTGGTGAAGGGTTAGGATGAGCAAAGCACAAGAAGAGATCAAGCAAAACAATGGAAAAATCATTAGAAAAATGAAGAGAAAACGTAAAAAAAGGAAGAAGCCATCACCTAATTTTTCTCAGATCTAAAAATGGCCGTGAGAAATGAAATGAGAAGGAAGTTTTTTACGTAAAATATAAATGAAAACACAGGGCCATTGCCTAGGAATGTACGACCAAAGAAATGAAGAGAAAAAGTCAAAGGAAGTGAAAAGACAAGGCATTGAAAAGTCACAAATTTAAAAGGTTTTTTTCTCTTAGAATTTTCAATTTCTTTTATCCAAATAAACCAAAAGAAAAATCAAGTAAATAAAATAAAAATGAAAACAAAATAAAGTGAAAAAGAAAATAAACAATTATTCTTAGGAAAAATAAAAGTAAATAAAGAAAATAGTTTATTATATTAAAACTAGGATTAAAATTTAAAAAAAAAATACAACTAGTATTGGAAAAATACTACTACACTTTGCAAAAAATTTTAAAAATAAAATCTTGAAATAAAATAAATTTTGAAATATTTTCAAAATGACATAAAATCTAATTTAAAAATATTTCAAAAATTTAGGGTTGTTACAGATTCTATAGATTGTTGCTCGCTTCTAGAAATATTCTTTTTCTCGACTATCTTTGAGCTTTGACACGATCTTCTCTTTCTGGCCATTACTCTATGATATTGTGACAATCAATAGAATTCCAAGCTCCGATACCACTTGTTAGTTTCCATGAATATGATCGAAGATAGCTAATGGTAATAAACAATGTAAATGCAACAAAATAGTATAGTAGATCACACAGTCGATTTTCTACCAGTTCGAACGTCCCGTCCTATATCCAATCCCAAAGCTCCCCTTCGGTATTTCACCATCAACACCCTCGCTTTATCTATAGAAACATGTTTACGGACTCTGCTTGAACAACCGAACAGGACTTCACAAAAAATTACGAGCAGTGTAACAAATGTTACTTTTTGACACAGCATATCCTAATATACAGAATGTCACTTTAATGTACAATAACTCTTATAATAAGACCAAACTATATTGAGTGGAGATGTAGAGGCGAAGGAGTTTATTCGACTAGATATGGGATGTATGAATGAAGCACACGAGTCGAAATCTCTAAATCACATGAATTTCTTGGAATTCTGAGTGCTCCTTAGGAATCGCGAGTTTAAGGCCTAGAATTCAAAACATAGAGTTGTATTTCAGTGTATATTGATTCAGGAATGATTAGGGGATTATATAGTTGTTGTAGGGATGCCCATGTAGGGGTGCAACCTTCCATATTCTCCATTGACGAAGAGAAGCAACTATAGGAGCAAAGAGATGCAACTGTAGACGAAGAGATGTGAAGATACCACTTTAGGAAATTGTGCATTTCAGTCAACTGAAAGTGGCCAATTTTGGTCCAGAACTTTAGGTTGATTCAGTAGGCTGTTTTAGATAAGTTGGTCAACTTAAGCTAGTTCAGTCAACTGAGCATGGATTTTAGTCGACCGAATAAGCATAATTATAAAAGCTTGCTTAGTTCAGTGGTAAAAGCATGTGCTCATCTCTCAGTCCACCCGGGTTTGAGACCTAGCTTAGCATATTTTTAGCTAATTTATTTTTCATCTTTTCCATTATCCTATTGACCTGAAATAACTTAATAAACATATCAGTAGCATTGTTTTATAGTTGTTATCATCAAAACACCATATTTGATGATGGCAACCACACAACCTATAAAATAATAGCTTCCTCTAAATATAATTTATGTATAATAAATTTATTTACCTCAACTTTATATAGATGATAGTACAAAATATGTATAGCACATGTTCTTCTCCTCCTTTGTCATTAACAAAAGGAATAAATGCATAAGCATGATATATTATAAAAACTCCCCATAAATAAGATATTTCTCTTAAGAAATGATTCTACGTACTTTTCCTATAAACGTGTAAAAAATTTCTCCTCTTTATAAAAAGAGATAGGAAATATCATAGATAAGTTAAATAATTATTATTAAGCAAAGTGATGAGTATCTAATATATGTCAAATGCAAGCAAAATAATTCTCATTTTACAATAAATATAGGTTTTATGACTTAGGAAACCATATCCATTAGATGTGGTTAATCCCATAAAAATATATTTTTTCATTATTAATTACAATGTCATAACAATATATAATGTATGATTGTCTATCATGATCGGTTAGATTAGCAGGAACCCGTATATCAATATTAATTGTCATTGATTTAATATTCAAAGGAATTTTTTGTATTTCTAAGCATAATACTATCATGGCATGAAATGGTTTTAGAACTATCCCTACTTTTAGTACTAGTACTAAAATGTGTATACATGAATGCGTATCCAACACTTTTTCTACAATCATCTTGTTTTAGTCTAAACCGGTTCTATTATTTTAAGCTTGCCCTTAGTAGTTAAGGAAGATAAATCATCCTTTTCTCCATTAATTTTTTTATTTTCTCATCTAGTTTAACAAAAACAGCTTTGGGATCACAAATTTCTTGTTGCAAAATAATATTATTATTTCCTAAAAATTCACATTCTTTAATTAATTCTATATTCTTATCATATAAAGTCCTATTCTCTTTTTCAAGAGACAAGAGTTTAGAATTAGAAACATTTAAAGAATTTTCCAAAAATATATTTTTATTTTGCAAAACTTGAACTTCCTTTAAAAGATCATTATTTTTATCATTTAAGCACTCATTTCTTTTAATAGAAAATCTTTTTGTAAAACAAGTTCTTCTAATTTATTTTCAAAAACTGCATTTTGTTTTACTAGAAACTTATTTTCTTCCGTTAAAATACTAATTTTTAGCTCACAATCATCTAATTTAGCAAAATCAATAGAATTGACCTTTTGTGATGGTTTAAAATCTTTTAATAACTTCTCATGCGTTTGAAAAAGATCACTATATGCAGAATCTAAGCGTACCGATTTTAATCTGGGATTTTCCATGTAGCACATGTACCTCGATTCTACAGAATGTTGCTCGCTTCCAAAAATTGTCTTTTTCTTGAATATCTTTGAGCTTTGATTGGATCTTCTCTTTTTGGCCATTACTCTAAGATGCTGTGACAATTGATAGAAATTCAGGTTCTAATACCACTTATTAGTCGCCATGAATAGGATTGAAGGTGGCCAACAGTAATAAACAATGTAGTTGCAGTGGAATAGTAGAGTAGATCACACAGACGATTTTATGCCGGTTCGGACATCCCGTCCTACATCCAGCCCCGAAGCTCCCCTTTGATATTTCACCATCAGCGCCCTCTCTTTACCCATAGGAATATGTTTACTGACTTCACCTAAACAACCGAACAGGAATTCAAAAATAATTACAAGTAGTGTAACAAATGTTACTTAGTGACACATCGTATCTTGATATATAGAATGTCACTTTGACGTAATAACACCTATAACCAAACAAACTATATTGAGCGGATTTATAGAGGTTAAGGAGTTTATTCGACTAGAATATGGGATGTGGAAATAAAGCACACTAGTTGAAATCTCTGAATCACACGAATTTCTTAGAATTTTCAGTATTGCTTACGAATTGAGAGATTGATGCCCAAAATTCAAAGCATAGAGTTGTGTTTCAACGTATATTGATTTAGGAACGGTTAGGGGATTATATAGTTGTTGTAGGAATGCCAATGTAGTGTGCAACCTTCTAGATTCACCATTACTGAAGAGAAGCAACTGCAGGAGAAAAGAGATGCAACTGTAGACGAAGAGATGCGAAGACACCGCTTTGTGCATTTCTGTCGATCGGAAAAAGTATTCAGTCGACTGAAAGTGGCAAATTTTAGTCGAGAACATCAAGCTTGATTCAGTAGGCTGTTTTTGATAAGTTGGTCAACTTAGGTTAGTTCAGTTAACTGAGCAAGGATTTCAGTTGACCGAATAAGCATAATTTTCAAAAGATTGCTTAGTACAGTGGTAAAAGCATGTGCTCATCTCTCGGCCCATCCGGGTTCGAGTCCCAGCTTCGCATATTTTTATCCAATTTATTTTTCATATTTTCCATCATTGTTTTGACTTGAAATAACTTAATAAACATACTAGTAGCATTGTTGTATGGTTGTTATCATCAAAGCACCATATATATGGTTCTTATATAACTACCTAGTCTGATATTTATGGTACTTTTATGCAACTGTGATAACTCCATGTAAGGAGAAATCTATAGTATATTATTTTGTACCACATATAACTATTCCGTTGTAAGGGTTTCCCATTTTGTCATATTCTATTCTTTATTTTACCCTATGGAAACTTGTCTTTCGAATGCTTGGGAAACAAAAAATGAATACCAAATTTGAGTTAAATGTCGTTTCTGATACTATTGGTGTAGACAGCGTGATAGGTGGCTCCCGCATTATGAACTATGTGGCGAAATTTATCTCTTACCACTGCATGTCCCTTTATGGATGGGTTAGTAGATAGCCTACGTTCGAGAGGCTGGCCATAAAATCTGGAATGAGGTACCATTTATGGTCACCTCAAAGTAGGGAGAATGTCACAAAATAGTATCGGAGCTTAGGTCGAGCAAACACCTAGGCTTTGGGTGGGGTAAACTCATTTGAGATAGGATAAGTGACACCCTAGAATGAGTTTGAGTATGTGTGTGTGTATAAGAGCTCTTATTTTTTATTTTTATAAAAATGTTTTAGATTGTATTGATTGATTTGCCGAGTGGGTAATGGATACCGGTCAATGAGTAGCTAATGTTTTTGATCGATATCTTTAGAACATTTAAACAAGGCCAACCGATACAGTATTGTTTTAAATTAGGTAAATGAAATAATTTTACTTAGATTATATTTTATATATAAAAGAAATCTAGAAAATTGTTATAAGTATTTAAGATATGTTTGTTATTGGAGAATGGCAATATTTATTCATTATCATTTATTGTCGATCAGTTAGGGTCAGATAGTTTATGAGTATTTATTGTTTTAGTTAAATTAAATATGAATACCTTATGAATTCTGTTTCACAATTTGACTATAAAGCGTTCGGTTATAGCATTGGGATAAAATTTAAATTTAAATTTTATTTTCATAAGAGTTGTTTATTATAATCTAAAATGAGAATAAATGTTGTGAAATGTTTTTATAAAAAGCTAGAATTGTATAACTATGATTTATTTATAAGGGTTATGAGTGATAGGAGATTCAAATTGAGAATTCGAGAATTGAAAACCCGATGTTTTGGAATTGTTTTCAAAGTTTTGGAAAAAATAATAATGGCATTTGTAACAACCCGCACCTTAACAGCCCCAAATTTCGATAAAAATCGAAATCCAAGACCATCAAAGCACAGATCGTTGGATTTGGTACCTACAAATAAGCATGAGCATTATCAGAGATTGGTAGAAATCTAAACTTGTAGCGGAAACAATAATATAATAAGAATACTGACTATGACTACTACCTTAGAACTTATGGTATTCCTTGGATAGCAGATTATCATATCAGCATCGAGCATAAGAGAAAAGAATACTCTCCAACAATAAAGCACATCCAGCTCCATTGTTCTGTTCCTATAAATTATATCCTATGAGTTGTAATGTGGACGAAGACCAGAACAACGTTCTGGTGACCATAACAATATAAACTGCCCATAACATAAAATTATACCAATAGGTTTCCATTTAATTGTTATATTCGTTAAGGTTTGCGATTCTAATTTAACCTTTCATTGCATACATGATTACATACTTACACCTTCCTACGGTACGAAAAACTAATGAAGCCATATCAACCACCCAATACATCCAAACCCATTAGCCACTTAGTACTTCTAAACATGAAGCAAGCTTCTATAATACTTTTAAAAAGATAAATAGTTAGACTCTTCCATTTAAGACATTTATCAAGGTAGACCCCATCATTTAAGACTTATATATATATATATATATATATATATATATATTCCAAGGTGGTTTCTTAATAATGTTCCCAATGGTTGGTGAGTTCTAGTTACAAGGCATCTAACCACTATTTAAGGATTTCAACATTTAATGTCCAACTATTACCACATCTATCACCAATAAAATCGTAGCCATGCAGTAAACAATACTCAAGCCACTTAATAGCTTTCGAAAATAGGTAGACTCGTTCATTTAAGTCGTTAACTAAGGCAGACCCCATCATTTAAGACATATCCCCAAGGCGTGCTCCTAAATAGTACTATTGTTATTATGGCTTTAGCAATGTAAGAGACTATATCCAAACCACTTAATACTTCCTAACGGAAAATAGGCAGACCTCGTCATTTAAGACCTATTTCTAGAAGCGTGCTACTCAATGGTACTATCTACATGTCATTGCTTGGAAATATTATTGGGCTACTTAATACTTCTTTTATAGGAAAGAAATGGCCCTGCATTCACTTAAGACCCCAAACCTGAAGCGAACCCTTCCCTAAATATCTACTCTCACTCTTTAATTATAAATATGTCATCTCATTAGGTTACCTATTTCGGTAGGGAGGCGAACCCTTAGCCACTTAAAACCTCAACACTGAAGTAAACCCTTTTTAGAGACATCCATATTTATTTATTTGAAATCCCACTAGGTTATTTAATACTTCCATTTAGGAGAGAGGCAGATCCTTCAGCTACTCAAGACCTCAAACCAGAAGAAAACCCATATGGAAGTATCCCTCATCGCTCCTAATTCCAAATTTGGGCCATTTAATACTTTCCAATTAAGAAAGTATGCTCAATCTCTCATGTCATCATGGTTCCTAAGATTAGTGATGTCTCATATTGGTAGTAAGTACACCCGACCATTGGTAGCCTCAAATTGAAGGGCAGTATTCCATCGAGCGACTCTACTTACCTCGCATCACTAACCTATAAGTCCAATTAACCATCCTAAGTCTTTATTTATTTTATCTTAGGTAGACATTGGACTCAACTTACTAATTTCCTTTTTATTTAAGGCAATAAGGTTTAGCTTAAATATTTATCTACCTATGAATCGTAATTTAATGCTCATAAATGTCAGTTTGTCCATAAAGTCCTAACGGACATTTCCTAAGACATTTATGTAAAATTACTAATTTCAAATCAGTAACCTTTTATATATATTCCATTTTATCAGTCGCATTAATCCATTTACCATATCAAATTATTGCAAGTCTCATATTTATTACCATTTATTGAGTCACAACCTTTTAAATTCCTTTCTCATATATCAGTTATCCTAAACGTGAATATTACATGTAAGCATCATTATTAGCTTTTTATTTAATTGTTACAAGCGAAGTAATTATGTACAAATATTTTCTTTTATCAAATATGTTCTAAATATATATCTTCACTAGAATATACTTTTCCATGTTAAATTATTGGAATCATATCTACAAAAATTATCCGCTATAATTTCCATAAATTAGTCCAAAACATTAGATTTTACTTTAAAATAAAAAAGTTTACATCGTTTGAAATTACAAGGAATAATCATTTTTTATTAGTGAAATAGACAGTGTAAACCATAGTGAATTCATACTTTACACATCTCTTTCTCTTTCTGTTTGCATCTATTGTTTGTTAGATCAAACTTTGTATATTCCTAAAAGGGAAAGAAACCAAACTAATTTACAAATATTAAACGATTCTAAGTTCCAACAATTCTAAATATATAAAAGTATATATTCAAACAAGATTAGGCTAATATTCCAAATTTATAGCACTATTATACAACCTATTTCATATCGGAAATAAATTTCATTCAAATCAATATTCTAAATTCATACTTTTGGGATGGATTTCTAGATCAGGGTGTACACAATGCTAAATCAATTCATAAAGAAGAATATGTAAGCGATATTTATTATATTCAAATCATATTCATTCGCTGCCTACAATTCATATACAATTATCCAATTAGGTATAAAATAAAATAAACACCAAAGAGATAGTTTCCATATTATGGCAGTCTATAAAATTTCCTACTCACCTTTTAAAAGTGATCAAAATCTCTAGATCTAAAGTAGAAGCTTTGATTCATCTCTAAATCGTTTTTAATTCAACAGTATAAATGAGTCTATATATACACTAGAATTACAAACCTGAGAAGAGATTTAGGATTAGGAGAGAAACTATATGTGTGTGTGTGTATATATATATTAATTATCTCAAATATGCATATAGTTGATTCTCTTCTTCTTTTTATTACATTTCTACTCTTCTCCGATTTGTATGAATATATATACAAATATCTCATCTTTGTAACTTAGAAAGGAAGTAGAGAAGAAGAAATGGCAGAGCTTCGCTACCGCCTCCATAAAAATATGAGAGGAGAAGAGTGGGCTAGGCCTGAATATGTAGGCGTTAGAATCAACCAGAACTGTTAGATTGAAATGTATTAAATATGGGAAGTCGCGGCCTATGTTCGTTGGAGCCGCCAGGTCACCACCGGTCGACCGCCCTTGGGTCACCGATCGGCCACTAGGGGTCGAGCATGACCAATAACGGATCGGCCTGTGGGCCCGGGCAATCAATATAAAATGTTAATTATTTCTTATTTATTTATTTTCGTTTCAAATTCGCTCTTCATCCGCAACTTCTTCGTGTGGACTCCAATTGCAAAACTCCAAATATGAAAGTTGCTTAGAATTTCACCATGAATGGAACGGTGCAAGTTTTGTGGTGATCTAGAACAAATGTACATGACCTACTACCTCACATATGCAATGAATCACTAATCACTACCCCCTGGTCTCTTGCTCCTGTGTGGCTATCGAGGTCCAAGTATATTAATTTGGGCTCCAACGTCCAGTATATTGATTGGATCTCTTGAGAGAAGGAGTTCACTGCCACACATGTGGTTAGCTCTATTCTTTCTTAGCCCACAGCAGCTCAATTAGGTTAACTCACAACGACTTCTTCTTGTACTCTCTTTATACATTCGCAATACCAAAAATCTTACAAGATCTTTCCCCTTGTTGAACGAGTGCCAGTATACTAAGGGTGTGGCTAAGCGCTATAAAAACCGACGTCAAGTTAGCATTGAATACAAACTGGCAATAACTAGCTCGCTAATGGTGAATTCATGAACTCATGACTTTGATAATGCGTCATAACCAGTTCAACGGCCCTCAGATTAATTTCTATAGATTTGCCTAAGATCATTCATTGATTTTATCAGCCAGCTCTATTTACTATTATGGTTTCTAGTTCATTATTTTCTTTCCATTTGAAGAAGACTGGAGCAAGTTGGATTCAACAAGAGGTAGTCTGCGTAGAGTCTAAATCACCGATAAGGGCTTTTCCATTATTTCTGGCTCATTAGGTAGAAACTGTCTAACATCCCTAAATTTTTATGACATTATTCAGGAAATTTAATTAGATAAATAAAATAAAATAATGATGGTAAGGAGATTGATATTTGAATAAATTATGTATATAGGGTCGTGCTTATTAACTAAATAAATGGGCTTTAAATTGGTTTATTGGTTAATTAAACTACACATGGGCATATTAGTAAATTATCTAATTTATTACACACGGCCATAACTTCTCATTTTTGTCCATTCACACTTAATTTCTCATGATCACAAACACAAATCAAAAACCTAAACTAAGCCGGCTAATACTAAGGAGAAAGGAAGAAATTTATCTAAAGCTAAGAATCTAAAGCTAGAGGAGATTAACCAACAACAAATGTTAGATTCCTTATCAAGTTTAAGGTAAATAATAATCTCATACCATCTCTATTTTTATTCTATGAATATATGGTTTCGGATTTATGATTTAAATTCATTTTTGTGAAAAAATGGATGATGATATGCTTGTGTTTTATTATGATGATTTATTTTGATTCATATGCGTATGAGTTCGTACAATTTTAATAAAAAACCGTTAATCTATGATTTCAAATTTCCATGAATTTTTTTATGTTAAGTAAAACATGATTTTGGAGATGATTTTTAATTTTCATAATTTTTCAAGTTGTGAAAATTTTATTATGAATTTTTATTGAAAAATATGATATAATTGGGTTCAAAATTTATTTCGAGAATTTTAGGAAGAAATTGGGTCTAAAATTTTAATATGTTTGATTACATGATGAAATGGAATTTTTGCGATTTTTGAGGATTCTTCCTAATTGATTTACTAGGGAAAATAAATTATTTTAAAAGAAGGACTTTTCTAAAATAATTGGTTTAATCATATAGAAGGGCTAAAACATCGCATTTTTAATTGTTTTAATTTGGTATAAATGCGGTAGGTTTAAAGGTAAAGTATTTGAAAAGTTTTTATGACAGCCAATCAATAGTTTACAAAGGCAAGTTGTTAGAAAGTAATTACTAAAAGTTGCTATAATTCAGCCTTTAAAATAGAAAAATGTGTTTCTCCTCTGTTAGTAAGTACCTTTCGACTCAGTTGATTTCGCCTCATCCCAGTCGAAACCAACATAGTCGAAACCTATATAGTCGAAACCAATGCACAAGATATCACTTAGATGGTATGCAATGGATCAGAAAGAAGGTAGAAGATTGCTATAACAACCCTGGTTTTGGTGATTACTAAATAGGGGATTTAAATGGTTTATTTGGAATTAACAATGGATTTTGGAAATAAATGTGAAAATAAAGTTTTGGAAACTTTATTTTGTTTATTATGAGAATATGAGTGAAATATGATTTTTATTTAGTACTAATGCAACAATTCTTTTAATTTTCCCAAATGCTTCTTTTAATAATTTTTAAATGTGATTATTTTAAATAAAAAGAAGAAATTTGGTTTAAAATTTAGTTTTGGTCATAAAAAAAATAATGGAAAATGGTTTGTTATACTTTATTACATAAGAAAATAAATTTTATGTAATTTTTGAAGTTAAAATGAATTTTTATGTAATTATTGTGTAATTTCAATTTTCGTAGCACTCGGAGTTGTCGTGTTATCGTACGTTGATAAACGCGCCGAAAATTAAATCGAAATTTAATTCAATAATTGGTTCAAAAAGCTATCTTCTCCATCGATCGAATTTGGACTCGGAATCTTTTCCATTGCGTTCGAAATAGGCGTATAACATTATAAACGCCTAGCGGCACGCCTCGATAGGAGATCGAGATTTTGAGTTGCGTAATTTGAAACAACTTAAAATTCGAATTTAAATTTAACTTTTTAATATATATGTTTAATTTAATGATATTTTCATAAGGAAAAAATTCTACACGTTTCATCATTTTAAACATTTGTCAAATTTTTGAGACACGCGTCGTTTAATAGAAAAAATTAAAAACGAATGAAAGCATTTTTCTTTCGTTCAAAACAAAAGATCGAGTGGCCGAACATTGATTTTGAGAAAAATATATAATATCAAACTCAGTAAAAATCACGATTTCTTCTCCTTCCCACAAAATTCATTTTCGAATTCACACTATATTGAAAAAGAAGAAGGGGTTAACGCGCTTGCGCGCGTGCAGTGAGGTTTCGGTCGAGGCTGATACGAGTTTGATGAGGAGGTGGAGCTCATGAGCTCGATTGGAAGCGGCGATTAATTGACGGCGGCACGGGCAGCTCGCAAATTGGAGGCGCACGTGGAGGATCAAGTCGAATCGAAGTCGCGGCGCTAGATTGAGGCCGCATCAATGATAGCCGAGTTTGTTCGAATTGGGGGCAGTAATCGTGATGTCAGGCTTGTGCGGCATCGGTGGGATTCGCGACTGGTTGAGGTGACTGTGGCGACAGTGTTCAAGCTCGATTTTGGTGATTTAGGTTTGGTCGCGATGGAGGCCGATCTCGCATGAACAGGGCAGTAAGATATTAAATCCTTTAATTTTAAAATTTTAGTTTAAATATATATATATATATACACACACACACACACACAGTAAGTTTATGAAAACATTTCTAGTATACTAGGTGGAATTAATAATAGTATGGTATAATGTATATTTTTTTAAATGTACATGTAAATAAATTTACAACAAAACATTTTTGGTTCTAATATGTGTACATGTAAGGTATTTAATATATACATATACACAATTTAAAATCAATTAGTTTATTTAAGTAATGTGTATTAGTAATTGATTTGTTAATAAATTGATTTAATTTATTTAGGGCACTAAAAATAATTTTTTTAAAGGAAAATAGTTTAAATCCAATTATTAGTAAATTAAATTTATTAAATAGCAATGGATTATTCAAGTTAGTTTAAAATTTAATTATTTGTTTAAATTGAATCATTAGTTGAAATTAGATCTATTAAACGAAAATTAATTTTTCAATTGACTTGAATATTAATTAAATCATAAATGTTTATACAAGGTCTAAAATGGAGAAACAAGCCGGAATGGAAATGAATTGGAATAGATTGCAAATAAAAGCAGAGAACTTCTCACTCAATCAAATATTTTTCTTGCTTAAATTTTAAATAGTTAAATTTAAAATTGTTGATTGTGTGCTTGGATGATTGATTTATTGTCAGTTATATTAGTTTAGACCCTATGCGCCGCATAGATGATATTATATTAAACCCATATACCGCGATATTCCACCTTAAAGTGGGATTGGTATTATATATGTATTTGGAGTGATTGATTTTCCACATTATATAGCGGATGAGACCCTATGCGCCGCATAATAGTGGATGATTTTTATAAATCACATATACCGCGATATTCCACCTCGAAGTGGAATTGGTATTTAATTGTTGTGCTAACGTCTGTGGATGCAGGGAAACAGGTTGGAGGGATCCAACTGGATTCCTCAAAATATTTTGATTTGTTTTCAAAATTGTGTGTTGATTATTTATGATCTGTGTGTGATTATTTGTGATTGAAACCCTTGAAGGCTAAAATTTAGCCGAATATATTTTTGGTATCGTAGGATACCAGAAATAAATAAAAATTGGATCTTTAAATTTAGGTAGAAAATCTATAGTGAAATCCTATTGAATAAAATTCCAAAATATGGGAAAAGTTTAATAAATGGATTTCAAGTAATAATATTCAAAAGGTGAAGAATATATTTTAAAAAAAATATGGCTTTTAAATAATTTTCTAAGATAAAGGACTTTATTTTAAAAAAATCAATTCGGAAATTGATTTGGTGTTAAAAGAATAAATCTTTGGAAAATCAATATGAAAATTTATTTAGTGTTTGAATGAAAATCGATTTGGTGTTGAAATAAATATAGAAATTAAATTTGAAAATTAATTTGGTGTTTTAAAAATAAAACCCTTGGGAAATAAATATGAAAATTGATTTGTTGATTGAAATAAATTTAGAAATCAATTTGGAATTGGATTTGGTAATTGAAATAAATTTGAAAATAAATTTGAAAATTGATTTGGCGTTGAAAGTGAATACTTGGGAATCGATTTGAAAATCGTAAATTAGTGGATATTTGAAAATTTAAATCCATAATGGAAATTTTATAAATGAAAGGGAAATTTGTTTTAAAAATAAATATCTTTTTTTTAAAGTTGGAAAGGAATTTATGGATTTGTGATGTAAATTTAAAATAAATCCAGAAAGATTTATTAATTGATTTGAATGAACCATTTTAGAGTGAAATGTGTACTTTCCCTGAAAGCCGAGAATGATTTCAATATAGTTTATAAATATAGATTGAAGTTGTAAAGATGGTTTTAAAGAAAGAATGTTCTGGAAAAATTATTTACATAAGTTATTTTGAAAATCTTTAAAGTTAAAATATATTTTAAAACTATTATGGAAGTGATTATTTAAAGTTTAAAACTGATATTTGTTTTAGAAATTGGATATTTAAATATTTATACTCTATCTACTAATTTTATTTTAAAATTAGTTTTGGACTTGAATTTTTATATGACATATTAGTATAATATTTTTCATAACTAATATTTAAGAAAATATTCTAAAATAGTTTATTTTGAATGTTTCCAAGTATATTTAGAATAAGTATTTTATATTATTTTAAAATATTTGAACTGACAGATTTTCAGTGGAAATGAATAAATATTGGAAATGTTCTCCGCATAAGGAAAAATTGATTTGAAATTTATTTTCAAAGGATTGAAGTGTGAAAAAAATTGATTTGAAATTTGTTTTTCAAAGTGTTGAAAAGTGAAATTTTATCTTGCGGAAATGATAATTGGGGGAAAATTATTTGAAATCCAACGATTGTTGTAAATGATGATTGGCAGTTAAATAACCGACTATCAATGTTGGCCTTTAAGTAGCATTTTAATTTCGATGCGACCGGGAGTCAAATTCCAAATGGATATTCGAAACCCACATCGAACTTTTGTGATTATGATGGATCTTTTATTTAAAAGATCAAAGTGGAATTTGTTGTGATTTGTTTGAATTTGAATGTAACACTTATTTTAAAATAAGCGCTCGTTATTTGGATTAGCTAGGAGAGGACCTTGCGTCATAAAACTCATTCTGAATAACGATACGACGAAATGGGATTACATTTGAAGATGGTGTTGAAGATCAGGTATTTTCAAAAGCGAAAGGATTACCTGTCGAATGTCTCTGCACCGGGTTGCTCCGGTATAGAGATTTTATCACCCTTTGTGATGGGGATTCCGGACGTGATTAGTGAATATCCGAATTGCAAGGGCTTCTTTGGAAGTGCCTTCGTTACGTTCGATCCCGGAATGGACTTGTATGGATGTGTGTCTGACGTTACACTTTAAGATGTAAAGCTGGTTTCTATCAAATACATTTCTGTTGGTGGCGGAGAATTTATTCTCTTAGCTTAACACCCTTCTTTGAGACGCACGAGCTCATAGGTTATGTGGTTGATGGTAACTAGTGATATATTCCCAATTTGGTAATGTGGCATACGAAGTGCTGCTGATCATTTGTTGATCAAAGCATGGCTTTTGTGAAAAGCGTAGCTTTTTGACGACACTTCATCGAGCCTCACATCTCGGAATAGTCGAAACAGGAAGGATGCGGTAAGGTTATATGGGGTAGCTCCCCTTAGGGTATGTTCATTTCCTTCTGGATAGAGGTGGTATCATGGTATGGAGCCCAAATACTTAACCTATGTGGTTGCTGCAAATTTATTGCTTTGTGGTTGTTGGTATTGAGGATCCTCGGATAAAGGTTGTTTACGACCAAGGGATGGCATACTCGTGTTGTAGTTACATATTTTTGCAGAGGTAACCCGGCCTTGTGTTGGTAGAGATCCGCTTAGGTTCTCGGGGTGTCCCTCCAGAGGCCTACCCATGTGGCCCAGGAAGTTCCTTAGCCTGACCATTTGTTGGAAATCAAATCGCCAATACGCGCCTTGTACGGTTTTAGTTGTCGAACCTGCCATCTAATATGGTAGCTATAGTAGGAATACTATAATGGTACGTATGTTGGCTATGATTAATATTATACTTGCAAATGTTTTCTGCACTATGCACAAATGATAATATAAAAAAGATTTTGCGTATTAAGCATGTTTGACTATCATAAGGAGAAATCTCCCCCAAGTGTGCGATTGCATTGTGTGTGTGCCGTAAGGCCTTATGGTAGTTTCATTTTCCAAAAAGCATTGCGGATTTCTTCTAAATTCTTCTCTTAAAATATAACTATTTTTAAGATCTCACACCAGTCCTACGACCGAGCTGGAGTTTATTGTTCCCTTTCTAAACTCTGGGTGCCCATAATTTTCCACATGGGAAGCCTAGAGTTGGTTATCAGTTATTCGGGAGCGAAGTCCGAAAAGAGTTGCTATGGAGATCAGTTAGTTGAAACTGGATGGCGACACGTATCTCTTTACTATGTAGTGTCCATTGCGTATGGTTAGTGCAAATCAGTTTTTATATGGTCAAGTTATAAAGACTGCAAGTGTCTGTATTGTTTTGTTATAAACTCTATTAAATGTGATGTATAAACTGATATAGTATTTTTATTTTAAAGGTTATTCATTTATCTATTATATATTGTTCCATTGCGAAATGTGAGATTTTTTCTATTGTTTCTGCTCTTCTTCTATCTTCTTCTTCTTTAACCCTAACGGTTTGGTTTTCCAGCATTTGATTGTGCAGTATTTAATACATTGGACGTATTGATCTCGACTTTCGAAAGTTGAAAAATTGGGTCGTTACAGCGGTCTACAAAGGTAAGAAGGTCCATCCCGTGGACCAACTAAGAAAATTTGTGAAGAAAAGTGCATTAAGACCGAAGCTGTTAGTCCAAACAGGATGCCCCAAATTCTGGAGGAAGGGAAGAGGAGTTCAAACAACGAGAAGCCAAGTGTGACGACCTATGGATAGTAGAAATTAAAAAATTTAATTGATTTTAGATATTGGAAGTTGTTTTTAAACTTGAATTTCAATTTTAACTATAAATTTGGCAATTTAATCATTAAATTTAATTTATTGAGCATGGGTAAAAATTTGAATCTTCGGTTTTAAGCTTTTTAAAATATTTTCAAGGCTTCGAAAATTTATGTTGATGATACTGAAGATAATAGAAGCTTCAGAGTTGAATTTGAAACTGTTTTTTTCAGTTTTGAAATCACATAGTTTAAATTGATATTTAAAAATAGCATTCCGCATCACAGTCTCGGAATTGGACGAAACCGGTTCCATTGGATCCGTAATATTGTATTATTATCAGATTTCAATTTCCGTAACATTCAAAGTTATCATGTTGCCGTACGATAAGTAAATGCACTGAAAATTTAAATCGAAAATTCGATATTTTAACTAGTTTAAAAAGCTATCTTCTCCATACGATCGAATTTGGACTCGAAACCTTTTCCATTGCGTTCGAAATGGGCATATAACGTTATAAACGCCTGGCTACATGCATCTATTGGAGATCAAAATTTCGTGTAGCGGGTATTGAGACGATTCACATTTGAATTTAATTTAATTTAAATTTGAATGTAATAACATAATTGAATTACTGCCAGACATTGACACGTTGAGTAAAATTCAAACACATGTTTTGTTTTCTCTGAAATTTTTAACATGCATTCATTTGTAAAGAAAAAATATCACCGTGCTTTCATCTTCATTTAAACCAAAAGAAAGAAAATAACACGACTGTAAACCAAAAAGAGTAAACGAAATTCAAAAAATTCTCATTCAAATCAGGAAATCGATGGCCGAGCTCCTCTTTCTAAAATCATGGCATCCTCTTCAAAAATTTTCGAGTACGCCATCCTCTCAAAAAAAAGTCGAGAATCGATCAACCCCTATTTCCGTCCCTCTTCTTTCCTCAACTGGCGATCCAAATTTGCTCGAAAAATAAAATAAATCAGGGACCAGCGGGAGTTATACCACGAGTTCTTCTCTAGCTGAATGAATCGTTCAATTGCTAAGCGACTTTTCCTTCTAATTCAAACCAATATTTCTTGGAACGAAATTCAGACGAAGTTGGATCTCGAGTTCGTTCGTATCCTCGAATTGCAAAGCCAACGTCATGGAGGGTGAGGCAAAGTCACGACGATCGATGGAGTGCAGCGCGATCGTGGTGTCTCAGGTGGGAGTAGGATATTAGGAGGCTGCATACACAGTGCTGTTGCAGTGCGACCTGGCAAACTCGTTAAGGGCTAGGCAACGACATTTTCGTGATGGCTGATCGAATGCAGTGAAGAAGGGAAGGTTTCGAGTTAGGGTTCTGGAAGAGTTTTGCATGAGGTAATTTATTTTATTTTATTTTATTGTAAATTATTTAATTATATATCATAGATTAGAGAAAACAGAAAATATGTATTTACTAATTGGATTCTTAAATAAATAAATAAATATATATATAAGTACAGTAACATATAAAAATAATTCTGTTCTGATTTAATAAATATATGTATGTGATGATTTTAGGAAGATATAAATTTTTTAAATGTTGTAGAATTTTTAAAGATTGGATTTTTATAAAAATGTATAACAGTAAATGAATTTCTGATATTATCTCCAGATAAGAAAATATTTTTTTAAGATAAAAGAAAAAAGTTATATATTTAGAAAAGACTTTGGGAGGTATATAGGAATTTTTAAATTGTTTGGAAAATTTATAAAAGTTAGATTTTCGAAATTTATAATCTATTTCTATAAGTGTATATGTAGTTCAAAAAAAAAAGAAAAAAAAAATATAAGTTTAAATTAAACCATTAATTTAAATTGAATCAATAGTAATTAAATTTTGTAAATGGAAGAATTAATTATTCGATTTTTTCGAATATTAAAAAATTGTATAAATGTTTATACAAGGACAAAATCGAGTAGAATCGAGTTGGAGTGCGAAAATGGATTACATGCATTATCAAAGGTGAGATCTTCTCACTCAATCAGATTTTTCTGATTTAAATTTCAAATAGTTAAGTTTAAATTAGTTGACTGTGTGCTTGGATGATTAATTCATTATTAGTTACATTAGTTTAGACCCTATGCGCCGCATAATAGTGGATGATATTATATTAAACCCATATACCATGATATTCCACCTTGAAGTGGAATTGGTAATATATATGTATTTAGAGTGATTGATTTCCCGCATTATATAGGGGATGAGACCCTACGCGCCGCATAATAGCGGATGATAGTATATAAATCCCATATACCACGATATTCCACCTCGAAGTGGAATGGTTATTTAATTGTTGTTCTAACGTCTGTGGATGCAGGGAAACAGGTTGGAGGGATCCAACTGGATTTCTCAAATATTTAATTTGTTTCGTATGTTGTGTGTTGATTATTTATAATCTCTGTGTGATTATATTGGTGATTAAAACCATTGAAGGCTATAATTTAGCCGAATATATTTTTGGTATCATAGGATACCAAAAATAAATAAAAATTTGATTTTGAAATTTGGGTAGAAAATTTATAATAAATTCATTCAAAAGAATTATGTGAATTTAAAAGAGGAAATTTAAATAGGTAAAATTTTATTTTGAAAAACTTATTGAATAAATTCCAAATTATGGGAAAAATTTAATAAATGGATTTCGAGTAATATTATTTAATAGTTGAAGAATTTATTTAAAATACAGATTTTAAATATTTAAAAGAGATAAAGGAATTTATTTCAAAAGGAAATAAATTTAGAAATTAAATTTAGGATTTAATTAGGAGTTGAAATGAATTTTATAAATCGATTTGGGATTTAATTTGGAACTAAAATAAATTTTAGGAATCGATTTGGAAATTTGATTTGGTGTTTTGGACATAAATTGGGAAATCGATTTGAAATCGATTTGGTGTTTTAAAATAAATATTTAGGAAATCGGTTTAGAAAATCTGATTCGGTATTGGAAAATAAAATTAGAAATCAATTTGAAATTTGATTTGGTGTTTGAAACTGAATGTTTACAAAACAATTTGAAAATGTATATCAATGGATATTTGAAAATTTAAATTCATAACGAAAATTTATAAAGGAAAGGGAAATTTGTTTTAAAAATAAGTATTGTTTTATTTTTAAAAGCGTGGAAAGGAATTTACGGATTTGGAACGTAAATTTAAAATAAATCCAGAAAAGATTTATAAATTGATTTCAATAAACCATTTTAGAATGGAAGGCGTACTTTCCCTGGAAAGCCGAGTATGTTTTCAATATAGTTTATAAATATAAATTGAAGTTGTAAAGATGGTTTTAAGGAAAGAATATTTTGGAGAAATTATTTACTTAGGTTATTTTGATCTTTAAAGTAAAGATTTTATTTTAATTTATTATAGAAATGTTTTAAAGTTTTAATTGATATTTTTTTTAGAAAATGGATATTTAAATAGTTATGTCCTATCTACTAATTTTATTTTAAAATTAGCTTGGACTTGAATTTTTATATGAGATATTAGTATAATATTTTCGTAACTAATATTTAAGCAAGCATTTTAAAATGATTTTATCTTAAATGTTTCCAAGTATATTTTGAATAAGTATTTTAAATTATTTTTGAAGTATTTGAACTCGGCAAATTTTCCATGGAATTAAATAAATATTTGTAAATTTATTCCACGTGAGGAAAGTGATTTGAAATTTTTTTTCAAAGGATTAAAGTGTGAAAACAATTTAAACTTTGTTTTCAAAAGATTGAAAGGTAAAAAGTGATTTGAAATTTGTTTTCAAAGTAATGAAGTGTTAAAAAATATATTTCGCAAAGATATTTTGAAAATAAATAATTGGGGAAAATTATTTAAATCTTGGTGATTATTGTGAATATAGATTGATAGTTAAATAACCGACTATCAATATTGGCCTTTTTAAATGGCATTTGAATTTCGATGCGACCGGGGGTCGGATTCCAAATGGATATTCGAAAACCACATCGAACCTTTGCGATTGTGATGGATCTTTTGTTTAAGAGATCAAAGTGGAAATTGTTGTGATTTGTTTGAAATCTGAATGTAACACTTATTTCAAATAAAATAAGCGCTCATCATTCGGATTAGCCGAGAGAGGACTTTGTGTCATAAAACCCATTCTGAATAACGATACGTCGAAATGGGATTGCATTTGAAGACGGTGTTGAAGGCCGGGTATATTCGAATGAGAAAGGATTACCTGTCGAATGACTCTACACCGGGTTGCTCCGGTATAAAGATTTTATCACCCTTTGTGATGGGGATTCCGGACGTGAGTAGTGAATATCCGGATAGCAAGGGCTTCTTTGGAAGTGCCTTCGGTTCCGTTCGATCCTGGGACGGACTTGTATGGATGTGTGTCTGACATTACACTTTGAGATGTAAAGCTGGTTTCTATCAAATACAGTTCTATTGGTGGCAGAGAATTTATTCTTTTAGCTTAACACCCTTCTTTGAGACGTACGAGCTTAGTGGTTATGTAGTTGATGGTGACTAGTGATACACTCCCAATTTGGTAATGTGGCATAGGAAGTGCTGCCGATCATTAGTTGATCGAAGCATGGATTTTGCGAAAAGTATAGCTTTGTGGACGAGACTTCGTCAGACCTCACAATCTGGAATGTTCAAAACAGGAAAGATGCAGCAAGGTTATTTAGGGGTAGCGCCCCCTGAGGGTATGTCATTTCCTTCTGGAAGGTGGTATCCTGGTATGGAGCCCAGATACTTAACCTATGTGAATGCTGAAAATTTATTACTTTATGGTTGTTGCTGTTGAGGATCCTCGGATAAAGGTCGCAAACGACCGGGGGATGGCGTACTCGTGTCAGTAGTTACCTAGTTACAGAGGTAACCCGGCCTTGTGTTGGTAGAGATCCGGTTAGGTTCTTGGGACGTCCCTCTAGAGGCGTACCCATGTGGCCCAGGAAGTTCCTTTGCCTGACCATTTGTTGAAAATCCAATTATCAATACGCGCCTTGTACGGTTTTAGTTGTAGAACCTGCCATCTAATATGGTAGCTATAGTAGGCATACTATAATGGTACGTATGCTGGCTAAGATTAATATTATACTTGCAAATGCTTTTCCACTATGCACTAATTATGATATTAAAAAGAGTTTTTACGTATCATGCATGTTTGACTATTATAAGGAGAAATCTCCACCAGTGTGTGATTGCATTATGTGTGTGCCGGGAGGCCTTATGGTAGTTTCATTTTTCAAAAAGCATTGCGGATTTCTTTTAAATTCTTTTGTTTGGTTTTTGCTAAAGATAACTGTTTTTAAGATCTCATACCAGTCCCATGACTGACCTGGGGTTTATTGTTCCCTTTCTAAACTCTAGGTGTCCACAATTTTCTACCCGGGTAGCCTAGAGTCAGGTTAGCATTATTCTGGAGCGAAGTCAAGAAATTCCCGTGGAGATCTAGAGTTCAAGCTGGATGGCGAAGCGTATCACTTATACTATGTAGTGTCCGTTTCGGTTGGGCTGGTGCAAAGCAAAATTTCTATGTCAGCAAGTTTAAATAGCTACCAGTGTTGTATTGTATGGTTGTAAACTCTGATAACTGATATAGTATTTTTGTTTTAAAGATTATTCATTTATCTATTATATGTTGTTCCACTGCGAAATGTGAGATTCTGACATTGTTTTTCTATTTCTTCTATCTTCTTCTTTAACCCTAACAACTTAGTTTTTCGGCATTCGTTTGTGCGACATTTAATATAGTGGACGTATTAATATCGATTTTCAGAAGTTCGAAAAATCGGATCGTTACAGATTTGGTATCAGAGCATTTGGTTAAGCGACAACCTTGGCTCTGGTGGGTGTTACTCATTAGAGATAGAGTCAGTAGTACTCTAGAATGAGTTTGAGAGTAATAATAGGTATGAGTACGTATTTGTTAGTGAATATAAAAAAATTGTTTTATATTGTGATGATTGGTTTGTTGAGTGGCATATGGATTCTGGTCGGTATAGTCTGTACAACTCTATCGATAGGGATCTCTAAACACTCCTACAGAACAATTCGACACGATATTGTTTTAATTTAGGGTAAATGAAATAATTTTGCCCAAAACTATTTTGTATATAAAAGGAATTAATTTTTGTAAATTATTATAGTATATGGCTGCTTGTTTGTTAGGAAGTGATAATATTAAATTATTATCATTAGTTATTGAATAAGAAATTGAAAACATAATAAAGGATTAAAAAAATAAAAATCCATATACAAATGAGATTTGTAAACGTGATTTATAATAAAATTCCAGAGGAATGTTTAAAAGAATTTGAAAGGATTTGAAGTTTTGAGATTTGGGAAAGATTAAATTCCTTTTGGGTTTGAAAATAGTTTTCAAAGGTTTTGGGGAAATGTTTTTGGAGGGATAAAAGCTCTAAACTCTTTTCGGTCACTGGAAAATAATTCTGATGATGATCGCAACTTCATCGGCGTTCATTTTCGAGTTTCCAAGAGGGGAACTGCTGCCAAATTATTTAAAATTTGAGGTTGTTTGAAAAACTGGGTTTGGTTTTGGAAATTCAAAAGATAATTTGAATTGATTTCAAAAAATAGTTTTGAAGAGATGGAAAGACTCTGGAATACTATATAAAATATTCATGGAATATCATTAAGTTTGATAATTTGTAAGTTTAAAGTTGTTAAAACAAAATCTAACTTAAAGAGAAATTAGAAAAAGGTAAATGTGGAAACAAAATAAGTTGGAAGGAAAATTTAATTTAAGTGGAATTAAAAATGAAAATTGAATAAAAGAATTAGATTGAAAATTTGTGTCAAATAAAATGATGAAATGGATTCCGAATGAAATTGAAATGCAAGAAAATGAAATTGAATGTTGAAATTCGTTTCGAATTTGTAAGTAAATAGAACTAGAGTTGGAATTGAAATTGATTTGTTATAAAAAAAGTGAAGTATTAAACTAAAATTAGTAAGTGAAACTAATTGATGAATGACCAAATGGATAGGGTTTAAAATGAATTGAATCTAATATTTATAGATGAAAGTAAATTAAATTCATATAGATTTGGAAATCAAGTTTAATATAAGTGGTTATAAATCAAAATGGTGAATTGAAAATAAATTTTTGGGAATGAACAAAAGAATAAAACTGGAATTGAAACTGAATATTGAAAACCAATTTGAATTGTGTGAAACAAAATGAAGTGGTAAAAATTAGCTCGAAGTGAACTAAAGATAATAAAGGTGGAAATGGAAAAAAATGGGTTGAGATAAAATGTATTGGAATTTGTAATGAATTAGTAAATGAAACTAATCTAAAACAGTGATATGAATTAGTTGTGAATAAAAGATAATTGATAAAATTCAATATTCAGAAGGTAGATCGAATCCAAATAAAATTGAAATTGTAAATAGAATTCAAATGAAATTGAAAATGTAAGATTGAAATAAAATGGATATATAACTTCAATAGTGAAGTAAAAATGGTATAAAAAGTAAGTATTCAAACTTTTGTAAAGAAATGTGCAAAATGATATTTGAATGTTGTAATTGGATATTATGGCTAGCAGGATATACAGGTGTATTAAAGGAAATGGAATTGGGATTTTGATTTCGAAGATAATTTTTGAATTTCTCAGAAAAGGTATGTATTTAAATTTCTATATGAAATTTGATGATTTTCTTGTTCAGTCACTTGGCTTTTTCGTTTTTTTTAATTTAGGGGCCCATTGTGCCATTTTGTAGTCGTATCGAGCTAGCCATGCAAAGGAGACGCTGGCAAAAATTTTCGAAAATTTATAGATTTAGGAAATTAGGTCAAAATTTTGAAAAATTAAAATTTGAATTTAAATTTAAATTTGAATTGTTAAAGAAAACGAGGTTGTTTGGAAATTATGGAAGACTTGGAATGTTAGTTGAAATGATGGTCTTTAATGAAAGATTTATTGGTAAATTGGTAAAACTATTTGGTTTTGGAAAGATAGCGAATGAGTTAAGGATCATTCTTCTTAACTTGTAATTTCGGGATGAAATTCTTTTAAGGGAGGAAGGATGTGACGACCCAGAATTTTGAACATTAGAAATTAAAATATTTAATTGATTTTAGATATTGGAAGTTGTTTTTAAACTTGAATTTCAATTTTAACTATAAATTTGGCGATTTATTATTAAATTTAATTTACTGAGATTGGGTAAAAATTTGAATCTTCGGTTTAAGCTGTTTAAAAATATTTTCAAGGCTTCAAAAATTTATATTGATGATACTGAAGATAATAGAAGCTTCAGAGTTGAATTTAAAAAAAATTCTTCAGTTTTGAAATTATATAGTTTAAATTGATATTTAAAAATAGCCTTCCGCGTCACAGTCTCAGAATTTGACGAAACCATTTCCATTGGATCCGTAATATTGTATTATTATCGGATTTCAATTTCCGTAGCATTCAGAGTTATCATGTGGCCATAATATAAGCACATGCGCTGAAATTTTAAATCGAAAACTCGATATTTAAACTAATTTAAAAAGCTATCTTCTCCATATGATTGAATTTGGATTCGGAACCTTTTCCATTGCATTCGGAATGGGCGTATAACATTATAAACGCCTGGCTGCACGCATCTATTGGAATCGAAATTTTGCGTTGCGGATATCGAGACGATTCACATTTGAATTTAATTTGAATTTAAATTTGAATGTAATAGTATAATTGAATTACTGCCCATACATTGACACATTGAGTAAAATTCAAACATGTGTTTTGTTTTTTCTGAAATTTTTAACACGCGTTCGTTTGAAATGAAAAAATATCACCATGATTTCACCTTCGTTTAAACCAAAAGAAAGAAAATAACACGACTGTAAACCAGAATGAGTAAACGAAATTCAAAAAAATCTCGTTCAAATCATAAAATCGATGGCCGAGCTTCTCTTTCTAAAATCATGGCGTCCTCTTCGAAATTTTTTGAGTACGCTATCCTCTCAAAACAAAGTCCGGAATCGATCAACCCCTATTTCCATCCTTCTTCTTTCCTCAACTGGCGATCCAAGTTTGCTCGAAAAAAAATCAAACTAGGGACGAGCGGATTATACCACGAATTCTCCTCCAACTGAATGAATTGTTCAATTGCTAAGCGACTTTTCCTTGTAGTTCAAACCAATATTTCAAGGAACGAAATTGAGACGAAGTTGGATCTCGAGTTCGTTCGCATCCTCGAATTGCAAAGCTGACGTCATGGAGGGTGAGGAAAAGTCACAGCGATCGATGGAGTGCGACGTGGTCGTGGTGTCTCAGGCGGGGTTAGGAAATTAAGAGGATGCATACACGGTGCTGTTTTAGTGCGACCTGGCAGAGTCGTTAAGGGCTAGGCGGCGACATTTTCATGATAGCTGATCGAACGCAGCGAAGAAGGGGAGGTTTCGAGTTTGGGTTCTGGAAGAGTTTTGTGTGAGGTAATTTATTTTATTTCATTGTAAATTATTTAATTATATATGATAGATTAGAGAAAGCAGAAAATATGTATTTACAGATAGGATTCTGAATACACACACACGCACACGCACATATATATATATACATACATACATACATACATACATATATATATATATATATATATATATATATATATATATATAAGTGCAGTAACATATAAAAAATAATTCTGTTTTGATTCAATAAATATATATATGTGATGATTTTGGGACGATATAAAATTTCTAAATGTTGTAGAATTTTTAAAGATCGGATTTTTATAAAAATGTATAACAGTAAATGAATTTCTGATATTATCTCCAGATAAGAAAATATTTTTCTTAAGATAAAAGGAAAAAAGTTATATATTTAGAAAAGACTTTGGGAGGTATATAGGAATTTTTAAATTTTTTGGAAAATTTATAGAAGTTATATTTTCGAAATTTATAATGTATTTCTATAAGTGTAAATGTAGTTCAAAAGAAAAAAAGAAAAAGAAAAAAAATAAAAGTTTAAAATTAAATCATTAAGTTAAATTGAATCGATAGTAATTAAATTTAGTAAGTGGAAGAATTAATTTTTTGATTTATTTCGAATATTAAAAAATTGTATAAATGTTCATACAAGGACAAAATTGAGGAGAATCAAGCTGGAGTGGGAAAATGGATTGCATGCATTATTAAAGGTGAGATATTCTCACTCAATCAGACTTTTCTGATTTAAATTTTAAATAGTTAAGTTTAAAATTGTTGGTTGTCTGCTTAGATGATTAATTTATTATTAGTTCATTAGTTTAGACCCTATGCGCCGCATAATAGCGGATGATATTATATTAAACCCATATACCGCGATATTCCACCTCGAAGTGGAATTGGTATTATATATGTATTTGGAGTGATTGATTTCCCGGATTATATAGAGGATGAGTCCCTATGCGCCGCATGATAGTGGATGATATTTTATAAATCCTATATATCGCGATATTCCACCTCGAAGTGGAATGAGTATTTAATTGTTTTTTCTAACGTATGTGGATGCAAGGAAACAGGTTGGAGGGATCCAACTGGATTTCTCAAATATTTAATTTGTTTCGTATGTTGTATGTTGATTATTTATAATCTCCGTGTGATTATATTGGTGATTAAAACTATAACAACCCGCATATTTATCGATTTTATATTTAAATATTATATTTAAATATTTTATCGTTAGTCGGATTATAGTCCGAAAAGCTACTTTTTGCAAACGGACAAATTAGGACTCGAGACCACTTCCATTGAGTTCGAAATGCTGTTTACAACATTTTTAAGTATAAACATTGATATGATTGGAGATAGTAGAATTTCACTACTTTTTCACTTGAGACTTTGGGTTGGGCTTTTAGCCTATTAGACCCAACCTTCACCCCTCCTCTTCATAACTTCATTTCTATTTGCCTAAGCCTTCAAGCTTTTTCAAAAATGGTGGAGGGAATGGGAAATTAAAATTCCAAAACTCAAATTCAATTGCAATCCATCTTTCTACTCCAAATTTAAGAAGAAGACGTTGGATTCAAGCTTCTTGTGCTTAGATAGAAGAGGGATTGATTCTTGCTTGCTTAAAACTTCATTTTCATTGATATTTGGTGCAAAGGTGAGATTTTTATCTCACAATTCTAGCCTATAACTATATTGGACTATTTGGAATGATTCCCTATCATGTTTGCACACACATTTGCATTTGGTTTGGAATGGATTGGCGAAAAACTCCAATTTTTAGCGTTTTGGTGAATTTCCTGCATTTAAGTCGTTTTGCCCGGATTTGGCTCGCTCGGAGTTAGGTCGTAGGTCGCAAGGTCGCTAGGTCGTGGGTCGTTTGGGTCTAGGTTGCTCGGCATGACTCTGGGTCATCGAAATGCTTGTTTGAGTTAGGTCGCGCCTCTTTTAGGTCGCGTTTCCTTTAGGTCGCGCCTCTTTTAGGTCGCGTCTCCTTTAGGTCGCGCCTCTTTTAGGTCGCGTCTCCTTTAGGTCGCTCTCCACTGGAACCCTTAAGTCGTTTGGCCTTAGGTCGTTGCACCGTTAGGTCGTTGGAAACCACTTGATCGTATGACCTTGTTAGGTCGTTAGGTCGCGATGGCTTTAAGTCGCGCACCTATTAGGTCGTTCGCCCCTTTTTGTCATTAGATCGCTCGATTGTTTATGTCGTTAGGTCGCGAACCCACTTAGGTCGCTTAACCTTGTTTTCCTCTAGGTCGCGTGGCCTTTAGACCCTTAGGTCGTGAGCAGTTAGGTCGTTAGACCTAGGTTGCCTTTTCCCCTTAGGTCGTTGGACCGAAAGGTCGCTTCACCTGTGCTCACGTTAGGTCGTTCGACCCATTCATCTTTAGGTCGTTCCACTTGTCTATCTCGTAGGTCGCGTTCCACCTAGGTCGCGTGAACCTATAGGTCGTTGGACCCTTAACTCGTAGGTCGTTGGACCTTATCCCGATAGGTCGCTCCCTTCACTAGGTCGTACCGTTTTGGTCGGGGCGCTGCCCCCTGGACCCCGGCGACCTGACCGGGCAGGTCGAACCCCATAGCGGTGACGTTGCCCCCGCACCCCCACCTTGGGGGGTTGCCACCCCCCCTGACCCCCCCTCCGTATGGGATCTTAGGTGAAAGGTGCATTTTGAGCTGATTTCCTTAGATTTCATTCACGTCTTTGAACGTGAAGTTTTTTGGTGATTTGTCACTTTAATAAAATAAAGGTTTCAAAACTAGTAGTAAATATCAAAACTCTTTCAATAAAAGGATTTCAACTCTATTTTTAATAACAAAGCTCTTTTCTTAACCCGTTTTCCAATCTATTAGTAATACAAACCTTTACCTCATTCGGATGAGAAATCTAATTAAACGGCTTAGTAAAACAAGTGGTATGAAACGCTTGCGTTTGCTTCGTCGGTTAATTCTTGGACTTGTTCAATTGAACCTCTTGTGACAATTTTCTAGTGAAGATTTACAGTTTGTTCGTAAATATTTAAGTTAAGCAAGTGGTTATGGGACATGAAGCTAAACTTTTATATTTACTAGCTTAGTGTAATTGGCACTTCTCGTTGATCATGACGATCGTTCTTATGATTTAGACTAGCAATTGTGCGATGTCTCTTGTTTGCTTGGTTAGACTAGACACCACTTGTGTGATTTCATTCACACATACTTTTTTACCTTCTTGGTTAGTCTAGACACCACTTGTGTGATTTCACTCACACATACGTTTTTGTTTGCGAGGTTAGACTAGACACCACTTGTGTGATTTCACTCACACATACCTTTTTTATTTTTGGTTAGTCTAGACCTCATCTGTGTGATTTCGACTCACACATATGGGGTAGCTCCCCATGGTCTTCGGACCGTCATGTGATAGGCCTCTTTCCCTTTTTCTGTGATTTCTGGATTTCTTGTGTTGATTTCTGGAATTTATGTCATTGACTTGTTATGAGTACAAGTTTAGGGTATGATGCCCTCTTTGGATCTTTGAGAAGATTCTTGTGATATCAATTTATCTCTTTTTGATTGATCTTCTGTTGATCATCATTTGCATACTTATAGTAGTATGTCAGTATGGATATTTTATGTTTATGCCATATCCTTTAATTTATATCATGTCATCTGATATTTATAGCTAGACTGATCCGTTTATTATTTTCTTAAATAATACTCGGGTCAGACCGAGGTGTTACAGGTGCTTCTGCTTGACTTCTTCCTGGGATTAGCTACTCTGACTTTTGGCTAACTATTTAGATTAGCAGTTTTTGTTGTAAACACATGAGATATAGACTCATTGTTTTATTCTTTTGTATAGCACGTGTTGCTATTCTTTTGTATTATTGTGGATCTTTTTGACCACTACTCTGACGTACACTTTCATGTGTTAGTTTTATATTCATATCTTCTTCCGCCTTTGTGATATGGATGTCTGTGACTGATTTGTGTTATGCTTATTTCTATGTTTGTTTCCGAAGCTTATTTATAGCCACCGTGTGATAAGAAATTACATGGATGGTCGCTCCTCAACAGTCTTATTCTCTGTGCTAGTTGACAACACTACACCGTAGTGTTTTTGGCTAGCGTGTGTATAGAGGTGGGGCGTCACAAAAACTGTTGAAGGCTATAATTTAGCCGAATATATTTATGGTATTGTAGGATACCAGAAATAAATAAAAATTGATTTTGAAATTTGGGTAGAAAATTTATAATAAATTCATTCAAAAGAATTGTGTGAATTCAAAAGAGGAAATTTAAATAGATAAAGTTTTATTTTGAAAAACTTATTGAATAAATTCCAATTTATGGGAAAAATTTAATAAATGGATTTCGATTAATATTATTTAATAGTTGAAGAATTTATTTAAAATACGGATTTTAAATATTTGAAAGAGATAACGAAATTTATTTCAAAAGGAAATAAATTTAGAAATTAAATTTGGGATTTAATTTGGAGTTGAAATGAATTTTAGAAATCGATTTAGGATTTAATTTGGAGTTAGAATAAATTTTAGGAATCAATTTGGAAATTTGATTTGGTGTTTTGGACATAAATTGGGAAATCGATTTGAATTGATTTGGTGTTTTAAAATAAATCTTTGGGAAATCGATATGGAAAATCTGATTCGGTATTTGAAAATAAAATTAGAAATCGATTTGAAATTTGATTTGGTGTTTGAAAGTGAATGTTTGGAAAACGATTTGAAAATCTTATATCAATGGGTATTTGAAAATTTAAATTCACAATGAAAATTTATAAAGGAAAGGAAAATTTGTTTTAAAATAAACATTGTTTTATTTTTAAAAGTGTGGAAAGGAATTTACGGATGTGGAACGTAAATTTAAAATAAATCCGGAAAAGATTTATAAATTGATTTGAATAAACCATTTTAGAATGGAAGGTGTACTTTCACTGGAAAGCCGAGTATGTTTTCAATATAGTTTATAGATATAAATTGAAGTTGTAAAGATGGTTTTAAGGAAAGAATATTTTGAAGAAATTATTTACTTAGGTTATTTTGAAAATCTTTAAAGTAAAGATTTATTTTAATTTATTATCGAAGTGTTTATTTAAAGTTTTAATTGATATTTGTTTTAGAAAATGGATATTTAAATAGTTATATCCTATGTACTAATTTTATTTTAAATTAGTTTAGGCTTGAATTTTTATATGAGATATTAGTATAATATCTTCATAACTAATATTTAAGCAAGCATTTTAAAATGATTTCATCTTAAATGTTTCCAAGTACATTTTGGATAAGTATTTTAAATTATTTTTAAAGTATCTTAATTCGGCAAATTTTCAGTGGAATTAAATAAATATTTGAAAATTTATTCTATGTGAGGAAAGTGATTTGAAATTTGTTTTCAAAGGATTGAAGTGTGAAAAGCAATTTGAAATTTGTTTTCAAAAGATTGAAAGGTGAAAAGTGATTTGAAATTTGTTTTCAAAGTGATGAAGTGTTAAAAAAATATCTCGGAAAGATATTTTGAAAATAAATAATTGGGGAAAATTATTTAAATCTTAGTGATTGTTGTGAATATAGATGATAGTTAACCGACTATCAATATTGGCCTTTTTAAATGGCATTTCAATTTCGATGCGACTGGAGTTCGGATTCCAAATGGATATTCGAAAACCACATCGAACCTTTATGATTATGATGGATCTTTTGTTTAAAAGATCAAAGTGGAAATTGTTATGATTTGTTTGAAATCTGAATGTAACACTTATTTTAAATAAAATAAGCGCTCATTATTCGGATTAGCCGGGAGAGGACCTTGTGTCATGAAACCCATTCTGAATAACGATATGAAGAAATGGGATTGCATTTGAAGACAGTGTCGAAGACCAGGTATTTTCGAAAGCGAAACGATTATCTGTCGAATGTCTCTGCACCGGGTTGCTCCGGTATAGAGATTTTACCACCCTTTGTGATAGGGATTTCGAACATGATTAGTGAATATACAGATTACAAGGGCTTCTTTGGAAGTGCCTTTGGTTCCGTATCCCGGAACGGACTTGTATGGATGTGTGTCTGACGTTACACTTTGAGATGTAAAGCTGATTTCTATCAAATACATTTCTGATGGTAGCGGAGAATTTATTCTTTTAGCTTAACACCCTTCCCTGAGACGTACGAGCTCAGTGGTTATGTAGTTGATGGTTACTAGTGATACACTCCCAATTTGGTAATGTGGCATACGAAGTGCTGTTGATTATTTGTTGATCGAAGCATGACTTTTGCGAAAAGCGTAGCTTTGTGGACGAGACTTCGTCATACCTCACAATCCGGAATGGTCAAAACAGGAAAGATACAACAAGGTTATTTGGGTGCAGCGCCCCCTTAGGGTATGTCACTTCCTTCTGGAAAGAGGTGGTATCATGGTATGGAGCCCAGTAACCTATGTGAATGCTACAAATTTATTACTTTGTGGTTGTTGATGTTGAGGATCCTCGGATACAGGTCGCAAAAGACTGGGGGATGGCATACTCGTGTTAATAGTTACCTAGTTACAGAGGTAACCCGGCCTTATGTTGGTAGAGATCCGGTTAGGTTCTTGGGACGTCCCTCCAGAGGCGTACCCATGTGGCCTAGGAAGTTCCTTTGCCTGACCATTTGTTGGAAATCCAATTACCAATACGCGCCTTGTACGGTTTTAGTTGTAGAACCTACCATCTAATATGGTAGCTATAGTAGGCATACTATAATGGTACGTATGCTGGCTAAGATTAATATTATACTTGCAAATGTTTTTCCACTATGCACTAATGATAATATTAAAAAGAGTTTTTGTGTATCAAGCATGTTTGGCTATCATAAGAAGAAATCTCCCCTAAGTGTGCGATTGCATTGTGTGTGTGCCAGGAGGCCTTATTGTAGTTTCATTTTCCAAAAAGCATTGTAGATTTCTTTTAAATTCTTTTGTTTGGTTTTTGTTAAAGATAACTGTTTTTAAGATCTCACACCAGTCCCATGACTGACCTGGAGTTTATTGTACCCTTTCTAAACTCTAGGTTACCATAATTTTCCACATGGGCAGCCTAGAGTCAGGTTAGCATTACTCTGGAGCGAAGTCAAGAAATTGCTGTGGAGATCTAGAGTTCAAGCTGGATGGAGAAGCGTATCACTTATACTATTTAGTGTCCGTTTCGTTTGGGTCGGTGCAAAGTAAAATTTCTATGTCAGCAAGTTTAAATAACTGCCAGTGTTGTATTTTATCGTTGTAAACTCTTATAAGTGTGATATATAAACTGATATAGTATTTTTGTTTTAAAGATTATTCATTTATCTATTATATGTTTTTCCGCTGCGAAATGTGAGATTCTGTCATTGTTTTTCTGTTTCTTCTATCTTCTTCTTCTTTAACCCTAACGATTCAGTTTTCTGGCATTCGATTATGCGGCATTTGATACAGTGGACGTATTAATGTCGATTTTTGAAAGTTCAAAAAATTGGGTTGTTATAGCAAGGTTGCGGCGATCACTAAAAAAGTGGAAGGTGAAATTGAGAGTGGAACTGACAATGACCCCTCCTCTAGTGATGAGGAGATTGATGCACATCCAGTGAAGGAGATCTCAAATCATGTGATGAAACTCCAGAAATGAGTCCCATTCTTTTGGGTTTGCCTCCCCAAGATGTTATTGATAAAGATGCTCCCCTATAAACTGAAACAACTTCATGGTTCTCCGCCTAAGGAAATCAATAACGTCTTTGGGCACTTGAACAATATTGTAGAATTCATGGAAGATGATTTTGAGTCTGAGAGATTGTCTTCTCACTCCGGTCGTGCCATTTCTAGAATTAGCCTAACTCCCACTGAGGTTGCTTCCCAACTCGGTTTGTGTAGTCCTTTTAGGGCGCCTAAGACATGTTACATACTCCATTACGGTCTCGTACACTCAAATATGCATTATTTGAGTTTCCTTTCTACCGCTAAAGTTACTTCATTTTTTACATTAGGTACTATAGGGGTCGTTGATTCTATGAAAATCTTAAACAATTTACAGATCCACAACGTGGATCGAAATGTACTTCAAGCCGCCACTAGCTCCAAGAAACTGAGGAAGAATGGAGGAGGAGAAAAGATTGGGAAGTTGAAGCTCGTCATTGGGATGATAGGGACCGAGGCAAATTTTATAGGGGTGGCTATGAGAAAAGGAAGACTGCCGATGAATGGGAAGAGCCATCCAAAAAGTTGAAAGTAGATCGTGATCCTCATCTTTTCGAGCACCATACATCTGCCTCGGTGCCAGTTTCTATCGGAATTGACGTTCCAACTTCAACTATTCAGGTTTCTTCATCAACCCAAATTCCATCAACTCATGTTATGTCTGCTTCTGGTTTTTCACGCCCTTGTAGGAGGCCTGCTTATAATCTTCTGTTTGGTCCACTTAAACTTGAAGTTGCATTCCCTGGTTGGTTCCTAAAGGGAGTTAAATTCGACCGTGAACTATGTCTGATTCATAAGAGTTCATGTACATCCCATCTCCAGGTGATTTAGAGCAACTTGGATCAAGCTGAAGGATAGGAAAAATTATGTAAGCAGCCAGAAGACACAAACCATAACAACTATAAAGAGATTCTTTCCTTCGAGTCGGAGAAGGATGATTACGAAAGGATGCTGATGGAACGTGATGCCAAAATTAATCAGTTGAAAGAAGATTGAGATGTTGCCATTCGAGATAGTAAGAGTGACGCCAGTTTTCTCATAGAATTAAAGGATGCTCACACAAAAATTGAAATCGTGTTCAGTGATGAAATCAAGAAAGCCCATGCTGATGAAGTCAAGCTGAAAGAGGAGCTTGAAACTTGAGATGAGATCATCGAAGCTCAAAAGAGAACCATTGTTGGTCATGATGAAACTACCGAAGCTCATAAGAAAATAATTACTCATTAAGAAAGGATGGTTGAATCCCAAGATAAGACCATCTCTAACCAGGCTCAAGTGATTGCTTCACTTTGAGAAAAAGTTGCACAACTCGACGTTGAAAAGACCAAAGTCGAAGTTGAGAAAGCCACTATGACGACGAACTACTTGAAGCTACAAGATACCTTTGAAAAAAAGATGGGAAAGATGGATAACACCATCTTGAACTTCTACATCAACTTCCTATTGCATCACCGTAGTCTTTGTTATCTGACCCCAAATTACCGCATACTCTTGCTTTGGTTAGGGAAGAAATCCTAGCCCATTTATGAGAAGACGAGGATGTGTATACTAAATAAGAGCCGATGAATGCCTGTCTGAATAAAGAATCAAAAAAAGCTTTGGTATAAGGCTGAGAGATTTTTTAGGTTGAATGGGAGCATGAAGCCGCCCACGCTGGCACAGCTATAGTTGCTAAAGCACCATCTGAGCCTTTCAATTCTAGGCTTGATGAATCGTCCAAGCAACCGCCTGATCAGATAGAAATCATTCCGGCTTCGACCGATACTACTTTGTTATCTGCCCATTCAACAACTATCTCCGAAGCCTGGGTGGTCCTGAAACTTCACCCAAGATTGTGCAACCATCTAAGGAAGGAAACGATAGGGAGTCCGCGGTTGAGATTCACGGTCACACTTCTGATGTAGGTAACTTTCTTGTTTCACCTGAGTTTGAGGACTTTCAGCTCACACCACAAGAACAGGATGCCATTTGATCTTATAGGTCCATCTTCTTTGTCTTTCGAAGTGCCATTTTCACCAGTCCCGGGGCCTGCTGCTATTTCAATAGCTTCAACGCTTGTTTCTATAGCTGCTTTGATCACGACGCCCGTGACTAGCTCGCAACCAGAAACAGAATCTCAGAAGATCGTTGCGTTGCATGCTTAGACGACCCCTTCGTATCTCTAAAGGGCGATTTAATAGTAGCCGACACTCGTGAGTAGACAGATTAAGTTAGCCAGCCAAGTAAAAATGAACAGGAGATGGCGGCAATTAAGAAGGAAAAGGTAGAGGAGAGAAAGTCTTCAAGGCACTCCCCAAGTCCCATAAGCACAAGACTAAGAGGGATTTTTTTCGAGAGGGCCAAAGAACAAGAAGGAGACAAGCACAGAGCCTATAACTGATATCTAGCAGTGATATGACTCTCGGTAGGGATGCTGAGGGGAAGAAGAAACTTCGGACCAAAGGAGGGAAATGAAATGGTGGCATGAAGCACTGACAGGCTCGAGTGATAGTGGAGCCGGATTTTGTAGCATTTTGATTTGTTTGACATGTATTTTGTACAATCGCATAGTTTGCATTTATTACTTTTGTTGTTATAGCATCTATACTTTTCTTTTTGTTGGCCAATATTGTGTGTATGGCACCTACATTTTGATTTTGTACAAATTTTTTTATGAAAAGATTAATGCTTCAACTGCTATCCCTTCTATGCTCTTTCTTATTTATCACGTATTTAGCTTGTTTTTATACCACTTCTATGTGTACATGACATGATTGCTTGTTCTGCAATTTCTGTACTTCATATTACCGCCCGTGCCATGTTTTGTGGTATACGATGCCTTTATTTCCATGATTTCACGCATTATGTATGCATTTTTTCAGCTTTATAACTAGATCTATTGTGGTTGCCAAAATTCTTTGTTCGGTGCAACAGGACAGTGGAGTAGTTTTCCTTTCCACTAAGTATTGGTGTTTGCGCGCCCCTACTTTATAGGTCTGTTTACTCCGAACACTTGATAAATGACTGATTGATCCTAGCGATTCCTCAAGTCTGTAGACAAATTTACTTTGCGGTTCCTACCTTCGAAAAATTGTGACTCAAATATCTCAACCCTATAGATTTTGTCGGTCAACGATCGAAATTCTTTGCCAATTTCTAGTTTTGCGACATTGCTGGACTCACATCAATTCGTTTTGATGGTGGGAGTTGATTCCTGTTATCCCTACTATAGACAGTTTCCCAGTGTTGTCAGGACAATATCGATACTTAGAAAATCTTAACGGTTTGTTGATGATGTTGGAGCAACATCAAGCAGTTTTTGGGTGGCTTTTAAGAATGCATAACTTATGTAATGCACATATTTTGAATTTGAGTGGATTTACTTTCATCGACTTGGTGAGTAGGCAAAGCATACCTAGGTGTGGTTTCTCTTTCCAAGCAACTAATGAATGATTTTGAGTCGGTTTACTTTCATCAACTCAGTAAGTAATTTAAATTAACATGGTTTTATTGGTTCAAGAAACTGAAGAGATTTCATTAATAAAACAAAAAGTAGAGCAAATTTTGCCTATTTACAATGCCCCCAGAGTAGTGAGTAGCATATTTGCGAAAATAAGAAACGTAGATAAAAGCTAAATAAAGTAATGCCAAACGAGTCGCTGTTCCAAGCACGGGGAATATGAATTCCATATACCGTGGTAAGCTTGAAAGTTTCCTCTCCGAGCTTTTGCCCAATTGAGTAAGGCTCTTTTCAATTTGGTTCGAATGTTCCTATAGCCGGACATATCCATTTCAAGACGATATCTTCCACTTTGAATGTATGGTTGCGGACCTTGGAGTTGAAGTATCGCGTTACCCTTTTCCAGTGAACTGGGTCCTTAGCTTGGCTTCCTCCTATTTCTCAACAATCAAATCAAGTGACTCAACCAGGAGCTACTCATTCTCTTTTTAACTGAAGTGTCATTTTCGATGGGTGGGAGCTTCCAATTCGACCAGGACCATTTGATCGGATCGTATGCTAGGCCGAATGGCGAGTGTCCCATTGCTGACTTGTGCATCATCTAGTAAGCCCAAAGTGCAAGTAAGATCTCATCAACCCAGTCTCTTTTGGCTTTCATCAACTGTTTCTTGATGTTGGACTTGATGATTTTGTTATCGCCCCTACTTGTTCATTTACTTGAGGGTGTGTCACTATAGAGAAATTTTTTTCGATGTGGAAACGCTTGTAGAACTCCTTGAATTAAGTGCTTTCGAAGTGAGTTCCGTTATTTGTAATGATTTTCTATGGCACTCCAAAACCACAAATAATATTTTTAGTGACAAAGCTAATTACTTTCTTAGTGGTAATAGTAGCAAGCAGATTCGCTTCGGTCCATTTTGTGAAGTAATTAACAACAACGATAGCATATTTGGCTCCTTCTTAGCATTTGGGAGCACTCCGATCGGGTCAATTCCCCAGACGGTGAATAGCCACAAGCCCACAATTGGCATAAGTTATGTGGATGAAGTTCTCTATATTTTGGTAAACTTTTAGCATTGCACACATCGCCTGGCGTAATCCGTCGCATCATGGTTGATGGATGGCCAGAAGTAACCATATCGAGGGATCTTCTTTGCTAGAGTCTGCCCTACAATGAGTTTTCCACAATCTCCTTCATGGAATTCCTTGAGAATCCTTTTGGATTCGCTGTTGGTTACACATCTAACTAGGGGAGCAGAGAATCCCCTCCTGCAAAGAATTCCATCCTGCAAGACAAACCGTAGTGCCTTCCGGAGTTGCTTCTTTCACCCGTTTCGATCCTTAGGGAGTATACCTTTGATCAAGTAATATTTGATTGCCATCATCCATGATTGGTCTTCCTATACGGGTTCCATAATCCAATCGATATCAATATCATCTATGTTGGGTGACCTAAGCATTTCAAACAGAGCCAGTCCCATTGATTGGGCATCTCCGGAACTTCTAATTTGGTTAGTTGATCTGCTTGCATATTCTATTCCCTCGGAATATGACTTAAAGTGTTGTGCTTGATGTCCTGCAACAATTCTTGCACTTTTGATAGGTAAAGGGTGAGGTTGCCCCTGGCTTAGTACTCCCCTTTCGCTTGGAAGATGACTAGCTGAGAATTGTTGTAGATACGCGCAACTTTTATTCCTAATTCTTTAACGATTTTTAATCCTGCAAGTAAAGCCTCATATTCTGCTCCATTATTGGTGGTAGGAAATTCCAGCCTCAGAGCGTAGCAAACAGATCGTCCTTCGAGGGTTTCGAGTAGTACCCTCACCCGAACAGTATTCATTTGATGTACCATTAATAGACAACTTCCACTGTGGCACCATGTCCGAAGCGCTTTCTTCCTCACCATATTGCTTGGTAAATTCGACAATGAATCTACCAATGCCTGTCCGTTGATATCTCTTCGATGGTGATATGTGATTTTATATTGGCTTAACTCGATATTCCATTTCAGAAGTCAACTTGATGTCTTTGGACGATACAACACTTGTTTTAGGGGTTGATCCGTTAACACCTTGATGGGATGAGCCTAAAAGTAAGGTCGTAGCTTCCTCGACATGATCAACAGGCAAGTTTTTCCAACTTTGGGTAGTTCTTTTCAGCTCTAGTGAACCGCTTACTCATGTAATAGATGGGTCCCTGGAGACTAGCCTCCTTGCGTACCAATGCTGCATTCAGAGCATAGGTTGACATAGTGGGATAAACAAACAGATCTTCCCCATTTATCAGCTTCAATAAGACAGATGGGGTTTCTATATGATGGAGTAATTCTTCAAAGGCCATTTGGCAGGCTTCATTCCATTCGAAATTCTTCTTTCCCTTCTTTAATGCATCAAAGACTAGTATGCATTTGTCAATCGCTTGGGAAATGAATCGTCTCAGTGTTGTGATCTTTCCATTTAGACTTTGTAATTTCTTTTAGTCGCAGCGATTATGACATTCCTTAGGGTGATAATCTAATCCAATAGCTTCAAAGACCCTTGCATTCACGATGAAACCACGGAATTTGCTAGAAGCAACGTTGAAAGAGCATTTCAACGGGTTGAGCTTCATTCCATACTTCCATAATATTTCAAACATCTCTGCTAGATTGTCTAAGTGATTCTTTGATATGCATGATTTGACAAGCATGTTGTCCACGTACACTTCCATCGTTTTTCCGATCTGATCTTTGAACATTTTGTCAACCAATTGTTGGTAGGTTGCCCCTATGTTCTTTAGTCCAAAGGGCATGACTCGATAACAATATAAACCAAGGTCGGTAATGAAGTATTCTCTTGATCGGTTTCATGCATCATGATTTGGTTGTATCCCAAGTAGGTGTCCATAAACGATAGTAGCTCTGTCCTATCGTGGCATCAGTAAGCTGATCGGTCTTGAGCTGGAAAGTTATCCTTTGGGCATGCTTTATTCATATCCGAGTAGTCAATGCAAGTCCATCAATTCTCATTGGACTTCTTTACCAAAACCAAATTTGAGACCCATATGGGATAGTTGCATTGCTGAAGAAGCTGTTTTCCAATAGCTTATCCACTTCCTCTCTTAGTGCATCGCTGATGAAGTTGTTTATAAGTCGGATTTCTTCGAAATAAAAATTCTTTGGTCCACAATGATATAGTTTTCCAACAAAGAAAGAAAATCAAAATTTCATCAAGTAGATTTTGAATTGTGTCCAAAATAATTTTCTAAAAACATTGCGGTTTTGCAGTTCGGAATCCAAAAGGGATTTCTTTATAAATGATAGTTTTAAATGATCAAAAATATGAAATAAATTTGATAAATATTTTAAAATGTTTGAAAAGAGATTTAAGTTGAAAAGATCGATTTTTAAATGTGGAAACTAGCCACAAGGGCCTCTTTAGCAAGTGTAATTAGTTTCTAGGATACACAACTGAAATAATTATTTTTAAGGACAAAATACAAAACAATTAGTTTCTAAGGCCTAAAAACCTATGAAATTATGTCCTTGAATATAATTAGACTGCTGACTTTGTCCTTAAAAGTAATTATTCTTACTGACTTTAGCCTTGAAACTAATTTTTGTGGATGCGTGTCCTAGAAACTAATTGGACTGCAATGTTTGTCCTTCCAGTGAAATTCCCCTTTTCAAATGATATAAAAGTCATTTTGAAGAATATAGCTTTTAAAACACTATTTGTAACACTATTCGCAATGCTTTTCGCAACAGTTTTAAATAATTTTTGAAATGTAGTTTTAAAACAATTCTTTCCTAAGTCTTTTGTGAATAATTTTAAAAGAACAATTAAGTAATATAAAGATGATTTGGAAGTTTTAATAAGAGTTTGAATAAATAGTTAAGAGAAATTGTTTATACGACTTAAGTTGAAAGTGAAAACAATTGAATATAATAACAAACTGAGTTTGTGGAAATGACTAGTATATTTATCCCGCTTATGAGAGCTAAATGGTAAAACAAGTTGTGTAACTAAGGTTAGGAATGGAGCAACCAGCGCCCTGAACTTACCTAGCCTTCCCTTGATCTTTTAGACGAGGGGTGGAACATATCCAATGGAAAGCCCGGATGCTCTAAAAGATCATATTTAAGTTTTTCCAGGATAATAGAAAAGAAACTAATTCTTTAAATGTTAATTAACCACTTAACATCTTTTATTCGATGATTAGTACGAAGAACTGGGATTGTTTTTGGGTGATTCCTATCCGAAAAACCGGGATCGGATTTGGGTGATTCCTATCCGAAAACCATTTCAAACTAATTTTCGAAATAAAGCATATTCAAGACAAAGATCTTCATTATGTAGGACTACTTTCCACTAGCCCATCCAGGTGAAAGTTGCCATAGTTAAGGTAGCAGTAGTGCTCTATTGTGAAAATCTTTAATTTGCAAGAATATGATTTAAAGTTAAGAAAGAAATCTTTGATTAAGATTAATAAATGATTTGGGAATATTTTCCCTAAGTAAAAAGTTATAACTTTTATATAAGAAATCTTTAATTAAGATTTAATGAATGATTTGGAAAGGTTTTCCTAAGTAAAAAAGAAAAATGATTTGGAATTATTCCAAGGTGTAAAGAAGTTTTAATAAATCAAATGATTTGATAATTGGGCTTAATGATTCCATATACTCTTGAAAAGAAAATGGAATAAATTTAAAAGAGTATATCTAATAAAGATATCTGATTTAAATAAAAGATGAAGTAATTGATTGATGATTGATATCCACATATGAATTTAAAATCTTTTAAATCGATAATCGGCATCGAAGGAGCTGGTGTCGGATTCGGGAGATTCCTATCTGAAAACCACTTCGAACCAATGTATACGTTCGAAAGTGAAGTCATGTTGAAGATGATGATTATTGAAGACCGAGGATCTTCATAATGTGAGGACTACTTGTTGACATGCTCTGGGTCGCTCCCATTATAGACTTATTTATAGCAATGGTCTCCTAATTGTGGAGATTTTTCGAAATGCAAGGACTACTCGCTACTAGTGGTAGTAGGAGAGTGCCATCAGTTTTGTTCAGTCTCAGAATGAATTTATATGGATGAATGTCCAACATTGCATTTCTGAGACACAACGTTTGACTTTTACAAATATACATCTGCTTGGTGGCGGAGAAAGCAACTTATCTTAGCTTAACACACTTCTCTAAGACATATGAGCTCAGAGGTTGTATGATTGTGGGAGTCAAATAGTAATCAAAGGAATGGCAGTGTGGCATTTAAAGTGGAACATATTTTGATCTAAAGCGTGGCTTTGAAGAAATTGAGCGTAGCCACACTAACATCCCGAAAGATGATATGGCATACTATGGTCTAACAGGCATTCAACATAAGTAAGTATGTATGATGGTGTCCAATAGGTTGGACCCTTTGGGGGAAACGTCCCTTAAGGCATTTATTGCCCTATTTTGATAAAGTTGTTAGCTTGAGAAAAGTAGGGAACTATCTGTTATCAATGGTGGTATAGCAATTACAGTTCCAAGGGATTAGCTTGAGAAAGTCGATTAAGGCACCACTGAAACAATGTTTGTTATGCATGGATCAGAGAAAAGACCACTAGTTCCCTATCATGTTGGAAATCCGATCCCAATAAGAGATTTATGGTTTTGGTTGTATTCCTAAAATAGCTGTAATGACTTGATCATATTTCAGCTACCACTTTTTGGTATCATATAATCCGTTCGCTACATTCCATTGACCCAGTCCGGATATATTACCTTAGACATAGTCTGGGTATTGATACCTTATTTGAATTAGTTTATTTGAAAGTTGTTTTCCAAAAGAGTGTCATTAAAGATAATATCAAATTATTTTGGTATAAAAGTGTTTTGGTTATCATAAGGTAAAAACCCGTCCGTATTTATATGTGGGCATGGTCTTATGAGATACCCTTCTTTTCAAAGGTTTTGATAACATAGTCATTTTAAATTTCGAGTATCTCACGCTGATTTATCCAGCCTCATCGGATATTTTTAATACATGGGTCAGATTCGAGTAGTTTTTGGTTTAGTTAAAGATAGTTGGAGTTTCCGAAGGAGAGTTGAAAATCTTCATCATCGTATAGACGAATTCTATTATCCTTTATATCTATTGCATTTGTTTTGTTGTTTTCAACATTTGTAATGACGGGGGTTTATAACTGTCTAGGCTGAATCCAGGTTAGACTCTGATATTGTATTTTAAAATTTTCCGCTGTAAAAATTATTATTGAAATAACATATGTTATTCCATTCGTGTGAGATTATGTTCTGTCTTTATTTTCTTTCTACCCTTAGTGATCCACTTATTCATGCAATTTGAGTTGGACATGTGTGGTTTATTATCGATTCAAAGGGTATGGAAAAATGGACCATTACAGACTAGCTTTCTACTTTTACTTCATTAAAAAGTTTGAATAGAATTTTTTTAAATTGTTGTACAAATCGATGTTTTAAAACTAGTTTCCAAAAAATAGAAATACAACTTTTTCACACATATATCTTCAAAATACCTTTAAAATCATTATCAATTCAAAATAAAATCATAGTAAGAACTGATATATCAAATTGAAATTTACAAATATTCTTATAAAATTTGAATATATATTTTCTATATTTATGCCAATATAATTCATTTCATTGCTCAAAACATTGTTTATTTTCCATTCTCACTAAACAAATCATGTCTCTTAGAACATATATCTATAAATACATATTAAAATTATAAATTCAAATACATATGTATATTAAGAAATCATTTTTATACCGTTTTGATGTGATTTATATCCTAGATCATTTTTACACAAAACTGGGCTGATTTTCACATATTATGAAATCACATCTTTATAAATTCGTATAAATTAAATAAAATTCCATGAAAATACTTTTTAGACCTGATACCATCATATAAAACTTTATAAACTAATCTTATATCCATTTGACACGATTAAATGTCCTTAATGGTTTAAATACAATTTCATGCATGTTTTCGTATATTACAAAATGTATGTACAGAAATTCATATAATCAATACAACAATGCACAAAAGTTATATTCTGGTCTGTAAATTTGACATTTTGATCTCAAAAAAATTTCATATAAATTTCTAACCATTTTATTATAAATTTACCAATTATACTTATCTTGCTTAAAAACCCCATTTTATAAATTTCTTATTTATTTAATTCCAAATTTTTTCAAATTGGAAACAAATCCAAATAAAATTCTCGAATTGCATCTTAAATTAATTAAGATAAATTGATTTATATTTTATGTTTAATTTCAAGTAATCTCGACCATGGTTGTTAAATAAAATCTAGGAAATACTAAATTAATTTCTCGAAACAATTTTGAGAAATTTAAAATTATATTATTACATATATAAAATTTCCTTTTGTATGTAAAAGTTAACATTTAAATTAAAAAATGTTATTTAAATTTTTAGATCTTTATTTAAAAATTAAACCAAGGCCTAAAATCAATTCAGGCCTTACGTCCAGGCCAACCTTTTGACTTACACCACACATTGCTTTACGATTATGGCCAAGGAGCGGAGGATACTGGATTATCCAATTCCAAGCACAAACACTACTATTCAAGAAACCCATTAAATAGAGAAGTTTATTAGTTTACCTAGAATGCTGGCTAATTAGATGTAACACTCTAAATTTTGTTTAACATTATATAGGAGAATTAATTTATCTAATTAAATAGAATATCTTGATGTGTGGTGACAAAGAGAATAAGATTTGATAATTACTTGGGTCGGGCCTTAGTTAATCAATTAATAAGATTGATTTAAACATAGAATATAAAGGAATTAATGAGATGGGCAAAGTGGGAATAGTTCTTTATTTTAATCTTAAAACCCTTTCCTCCCTTATTCATTCTCATTTTGATTATACAAACTCCAAAACAAACATAAGTGCCCAACCATCACCAAGAAGATGAAATTTAAAGCATTCAAAGGAAAAAGCTTAGGGAGAATCAACAACAAATCTCAATCTCACTTATCCAATCTACGGTGAATAATAGTGTCCATCTCATGTATCTATGCTCATTTTCGGATCTAAGAATGATTTCCAAATTGTCTGTGAATATATGTCATGCTTTGATCGATGATTATCATTTTTGGATTGAATAACGATTTATTGGAATGTTTATAAAGTAGTTTTAATAGGGTTTAAAGGAAAAACCTAAGTTTTTAATTTCCAATTAATTTGAAATTTGAATATGTTATATCAAACATTATTTTAGAAATGGGCTTTTAATTTCATAATTTTGCAAGATCATATGAATATTTATGGATTTCGTAACAAGTTAAAGGTGTTTATTTCGAGTTTTAATTATTAAAAATAATTAAACAGATATTTTGGCCTTGAAATTTTATATGTAAAATAAGATGTGAATTCTAATTTTTAGTGATTGTTGGTTATTTTTCCTAAATAGTTATGATTTTCTATGAATTGTTCATCATAGAAAGGCTATTAACTAATATTAGTTAATGATGTTCATTACAAGGTTTGCTAATTATTTTAGGAAGGTAAAATGTAATCTTTTAGTAAATTTATAAAATGAATACGAAAAGTAATTTTTAAGCAAACATATTTTGACAAGAAGTAAGAGTTGGTGAAAATATTTGTCTTTAAAAATAAATAAATCAGTTTTATGCTTATTTACAGAAATATCATAGTGCTAAACCTAGAGGTTTGATACCCCTGCTCCTTACCTTTGACATCCATGAAAGTCGATACTTGGAATAACTATCAGATAGTTATATGAGGTCAAAGTTATAAAATCAACGTCTATTTGGGATGATTCATGCGGTATCTAATTTGTTGATATTTGATGTATCTGCTCTTATAGAGATTCTGCACCAAGTAATTTAGGGGTTCGATACCTCTAGTTCCTAAAGACTTGACATCATTTGATTTCGAGACTCGGTATCATTCTTTAAAAAAGTTCATCACCTCCTTTATTTATGGCTTCGACAGCCTCAAGATTTTGAAGAACTGACACCAATGAGTTTTAGGGGCACGGTGCCCAAAATTTTTAATGGTCTAATAAAACTAAGTGTTGATCAAAACATTTTTGTCTCCTATATTTTCAATATGTACGTTCACAGCATAGTAGACATATGTATATAAACTCGGTATCTTGGTTTTATAGGCTCGAAAGCCTTATGATATGCAAACCAGAAAGCTATGTTTTAATTGTACGATAGCATATGTATAATAAAAGACTGACAACCATACATCTTTGGCATTATGGTCATATGTTTTAGAGACTGAACATAGAGGCTCGACACCCTATTTTAGCGCCATAGATGTGGCATATTGGTAAATTGAATAGCTTTATTTAGTGCCTCAATGTGCCATATGTTATATAGGCTCGAATACCTCATTTTGATACGAAATGATCAAAAGAAGCTAACTAAAGATAATTGTATTTTGGCACAGGATTTTGGCTAAGTATTGGGCTATGTTATTCTTGTTTTAAAGAATGATTTTAAGTGTTTATTCATTTATAATGGTAAATGTTTTCCAAGGAAAAAATATGGCATTTTGCCTAAATTTTATGAATTCGCAAAAAGAAGATATTACTTAGATTGAGTAATTTTGTGATGCCAATGACTATTGAACATAAGTTGATGAATGATGTTATATGTTATTGTTACCATTTGATTAGTTCAATGTTCATATTTATCTTTGTCATACTCACACCATTATGCCCCAACATCGCATATTAGGATTTAAGGGCAGAATTATGGTTATTCAAGTAGCGAGTATGGTCATACTAAACTCCTAAGTGAGTAGAATTACATCTAGGAGTTCAGATAGATCAATTGTGTTTGGATGCCTTATACTAATCAAAGATATACGACTCATGGATTAAAACTAGAGAGGATGATTAGTTACATGTGAAAACTAGTAGGTTCATAGTAACCCTAGAAAAACTATGATTTTGGATAAGGTTGATCAGTTACCTGTGAAAACTGGTAGGTTCATGGTAACCCTAGGAAAACTATGATACATGGACAAATAGTCCCCTATTTTGGACAAATAGTCTTGTTTTACTCCTAACCGTATTTAGATATTTTGGAATATTTGGTTAAAAAATTTGGCTGTAGTCGGCTCGATAGGTTATCTGTTCGCCTGCAAACCATTAGGTTCATAATGACTCTTAGGAAAACTATGATTTAAGACAAGTAATCTATTTTTGGAAAGGGTAAACCATGCATATGCATAACCTTAGGATGACAGACTAGTCAGAATTACGCATGTTGCGTGCATGTATACGATCATGTTATTTTTGTTCTAACCATTATGGATGTAGGTGCATGATTTATGATCGACATATTTAGATAAGATACGAGTGAGGGGAAAACCCATTCTGCTCAGCGGCATGGTTTCATTCGATATCTATTTTGGTTTGAGATGGTGTAACAACCCTGATTTTGGAGATTACCTATAAATATTTAATTATAATGGTAGTTGTAATTCAATATTGTAAATTAAAATAGAATTGGAGAAATTAAATTGTTTATTTGGAATAAACAATGAATTTTGGAATAAAATGAGAAAATAAAGTTGAAACTTTATTTTATTTGTTTAGGTTAATAATAAGTGGAAAATAGTTTATATTTAGAGAAAATGCAATAACGTTATTAATTATTGCCAATTACTTCTTTTAATAATTTTTAAAGAAAGTATTAGATTTTTAAAGGCTGTTTATTTAAATAAAAAGGTGGAAATTGGTTTAAAATATGTTCTGGCTATAAATTAAGTTTGGAATGGTTTGAGGTATTTTTCTAAGTGAGAAAAGTATTTTCGTTAAATTTTTTTTTTAAAAAAAAATTAGACTTCTGCATTTTATTGCGAAAATAGTGCATTTTTGTGAAACAAAGGATTTTTACAACAAAAATGTTTTAAAAATATAAATTTATCTTTTAATATGGTATAAAATGTTTTATTTTGTAAGCGTATAAGTTTTCATATTTGTCCTATGTAAAATATGAAGAAATGCATTTTTGTTTTGTTAAATAGTGTATATTTGAAGCATCCTTTTGTTTATGAGTGAATTAATTAACCAATAGGCCATTTATTTTCCTTTTACTAATGGATCCAAGGTCCATTAGTTCATAACCTGGTTTGGAAGTGAGAAAGAGAATGTTGTACGTTCTTTTTTTTCAAACTTCATCTTCTTCCTTAACCTGGTAATGAGAAAAGCAAAACCCTCTTTACCAACTTCTCAATCCAAGCCATTTTCTTCATAAAATTCAAGCAAATTAGAACCTTTTTCACTCTAGAGAATAAAAACAAAGGTAATCTAACTCCAAATCCCTTAATTTCATCAAAATCTCTGATTTGTGAAGTGGTTCTCTAATTACAGTCAAACTTTCTTTTGCATGTTATTTCTATCTTCTCTACAGGTTATTAGAGGCTATCTTTCAAGCAAAAGCTTCAATCTTTTGACTAAAATTCGAGGTTGGATCATTTCTAACAGTAAGGTGAGTGATAAACTCACAATTTCTAGCTGAAGCAAAGCTTGAAAAATCGAAATTTGATCTTTTGTACTTTTTTGTTGTTGATAATTTTCTTTCTGCAATCTAGTTTGGGTTGCTTCTTTACATGTTTATATCTTTTGATTCGGGCAATGAAATGCTGTCGGATTCCTTGCATTTGGTAGCTTGCATGTTGAACTTCATTTCTGCAAATTTTGGTTGAAATATATTATCGTTTGAATGTTCAAAACGTTGCTGCAAAATTGACTCAGGCACAGATTTTTGCCTATAGTTGTTTTGAGTTGCTGCAAACATGGCCTGAGTCCATGTTTGAGGCCGCATAACTCACTCATTTCTTATTGGAATTCAATGATTTTTTTTATTTGAAAGATGAAGTTATCTAGTATACGCCTACCAATTTTGAGCTCAATCCGATGTCATTTGTTCCTCTATTTTATGCCTGGAAGTTGAGCCCAGGGTGGTTTCAGGCCTGTACATTTTTGGTTTTTGAACTGTTGCAAACATGGCCTGAGTCCATGTTTGAGACATCATAACTAATTGGTTTCATATAGGATTTCAGTGACTCTTTTTGCAGATTGAAGTAGGATTATTGAGTTACATTCCTATAAAATTTAATGACAATCTGGGTTGAGTTTCTATTTCTAAACTACTGTCGAACTTGTACTCACAGCTTGCTGTAATTCACTGTTTTAAACCTTGTTTTGGTCCGACTTTGAAACGACGCAGATTCTTCGTTTCAAATCGGATTTGAACAATTCTTTTTGCAGATCGAAGTAGAAGCATTATTTTATGCTTCTACCAAATTTAACCAAGATCTGGGTTCAATTGCCCCTTCGAACTCATCGTCGAAGTGGAACCTTTGCGCTGTTTTTACACAGCAGTTTACAGTGGTTTTAGTCCATCTTCGGAACGACGCAATTTCTTCGTTTCAAGCCGTAATTGTGTGAATATTTTTGCAGGTTGGATTAGGAATGTTGAACAACATTATTACAAAATTTCATATCATTTGGATTCTATTTTCAGGTCCAAACCTGCTGTCGAACTTGGGTTCGCAGCGTGTTTTCAGCGGTTTTTATACTAATTTCCGCCATTTTTAATATTTTCCGAATTCTTGAGTTTTCTCCCTAAATTTCGTGCACGGGTTTTATAAAGCATTTTAAAGTGTTTTTCAAACAAATTGGCTTGTGAAATTATTATTTAGTATTTTTTTGGCTAAGTGTCTTTATGTCATTTTTCCGTCCGATTTTTGACATTTGCTCATATTTTTGTGAATTTCTGAAGTATTTTGAGAGCTATGATGCATTTCAATAGGTTAGCCTAGTTTTCATGAATTTTGAATCAGAATCTTGAATTATTTGAATTTAATTTGAATTTAAATTTGAATTTCGGGTTGAGTGGAATTTTGCTTGTTTTTGGTCGTTTTCGAGCACGGTTTTCTCCAATTATTTTTGAAATGATTTTTAAAATTTAGGGGATTTAAAAATAATTATTGTATAATATTTTAAAGTATTTTCAAGTATAAAACCTATTTGTTCCTTATAATAAGGGAAATTTTCAAATATGGTTTCCAAATGGTTTTCAAAATCAGTTTTAAAAGCTTACTTTCAAGGTAAATTATTTTCTATAAAAATTACATGTTTTTGCACTGTCGAGCGAATGAGAAGGAGAGTTAAACGTTTGGGTAAAACGCGTAGTATGGGATACGTACGTTTATCCTTTCGGTTAATTCCTAACTTGTCCGTTTGATCGTTTGGCCTACGGATCTAGGTTTACCGATGATATGAGGTGAACCTTTTACTGCTTTGAGTGTGAAATTTACTAGCGGTTAGTAAACTGTTTAGTGCGAACGGGTGGTATGGGACACACGTTAACACTTTTCAGGTTCCTTTCCGAGAGTTTGTGACACATTTGCCTGTTGGCGTGCCAGTACTGGACCTTCGGTCATTTGCCATTGCGGCGTATTTGTCTTCGGACGTCTGTCATTGTGGCGTATTTGTCTTCGGACGTTTGCCATTTGCGGCGTATTTGTCTTGGACGTTTGCGATTGCGGCGTATTTGTCTTTTGACGTTTGCCTTTGGGCGAGATACCTATTATGTGAAACATTACTCGGCAAAAGTAGCACGTGCAAAACCTTTTTGAGATGATTTTTACTCTTGTATGTCGCCATTTTGGAATAGGTCCTTTGAACCACTCAGTGGCGATTACTTCAGGATTTTGGACTCTTGGGAATTCTTTTGAGGTTTTCATTGCCTACACTAGCGTGTTGAGATTTGCCTTTTGGCGTATATGTATATCAAGATTGCCTATTGGCGCTATTTATGGGATTTTCCTTTTGTTGTTGTATGAGATTTTTATCTCTTTGTTGACATTGGCCTTATGGCTTATGTCGAGACGGCTTTTTCTTATGTTTTCCTTAGAGTTGCCGGTATGGAGGGTTTGGGAATACTCTTTTAGGAGTTTACATTATATTATTCCCTAAACCATTCTTATTTGATTTATGATTTCCGATGATATGAGGCATGCTACAATTTAGTGATTCATGAGATTTTTCGTCTCCTTTGTGTTTTATGCTTATTGAAGCAATCACATTCTATCACCAAGTGTAATTATATATGTCATACACGATGCGTATCCTCCATATGTCTATGGTTAACTTTCTTATTGTTTCTTCTTGTTTAAGAAGAATATCACTATGCTCTATTATTCCGCTATTACCTTTTACTGATTCATTTAGCTAGACTGACCCGTGTATTTTATACTCGGGTCAGACCGAGGTGTTACAGGTTAGGTACTTTTGGATGTAGCCTATTCTGCTTTTGCATGGACTATTCTGCTAGCCCTTTTGTTATAGCTTTTTGTGTAGTACTTTTTGGTTTGCTACTCTGATATGTATATTCTTTTGATTCGTGTTTGTACTGTGGTCATCATACCACATATGTGATGTATCATTTTGTACACTTTGTGATGTATCCGTGTATGTGTGTATCTATGGGATTATCTGCTATTCTGTGATGTGTTTTACATTGAGTTATTGTATTTTGTTCTGATAGATCCTATAGCCACCTATGGCTTTGTATTAAGTATTTATTGGATATGTCGATCCACTTGAATCAGGAAAAATGGCATTGTTGACGTATTCAATAGATATTTAAGACAAGGCTATAGATGGTCGCTCCTATCCAGCCCTATTCACTGCATTAGCAGACAGTCTCACCCAGGAATGCTCTTTTTAGTGTGGGCCTCGGGGTGGGGCGTTACAGCTTGGTATCAGAGCTGAGTTCAGGACAAAATATGATAAATACAGAACAGAAACATATATTATAGTACATCAAAGTGTAATACAAGTGTTACAAATTGCTCAATCGTGCCTTTAGTTTTTTCATTTCCTTAGAATGGATAATAAGTTTGAAAATACTATTAGGGTTTTAAATATCACTATTTTTAAAATAGTAAAAATTAGACCTCAGACGGCTTAGATTTAAATTATGTGTTTTGATCCTTAGTGATTAGAGTTGCGCAGCGGAAATAGTGTGACTGTTTTTGCTAGGCAAATTTAATGCTTTCTTTTTAATAAATGCTTGTTTGGCTGATAATTGCATGAATGTATGTTAGCATAGTAATTGAGTAGGTGATATAATTGAGAGTTAGAAACCAACTCAATGCAAATGATAAGAAGTTGCGGTGTCTTCAAGTTGTAGCTGCCGCAAGAATTATTAGAAGGATTAAATTTTGAAAATGAAATTTAATACATAAGTGTTATTTAACCAAAGGTTAAAATGAAATAAAAATTTAATGTTTAAGAATTTCATGGATGCATTTTAAAGAAATAAAAATTACTAAAAGAATTTTTGGGAAAGAAAGCATCCATGTGAATGGAAAATCTTTCTAACAAAAGATATGCTTACGTATATAACTTGATTGTTTTATGAATTGATTGTATGGTTGTATAATAAGAAAATGTTTTATGTTTTGAAAATAAACATTGTTACAACCAAGTTTAAGATTGCTTAAGAAATCAAAACAGGTTTTATAATTTCTTGTGTCAATTGGCTAATAAGTATTTTAAGAATTCCGGTCGATGCGTCTAATCAGCGTTATCGATAGGGATTCCTAAACACTTATGAGGCGATGTGATACATGCTTTTGAAATGGCAATAAATAATATTTACTAGTATGGATGTTGAATGCAAAAATATATAGATATTACAAAGATTTTGAAAATTCTAAATTGCCATTTGAGATAAGTATTTTATATACATACTTAAGGACTTATGGAAATAGTGTGACATAAAGGGCAATGGAGAGGCAATGTTGATCTCGGTCAACTTTGCAGTCCTTGAAATGTCATTCACTACAAATGTATTAGTTAAATGTTATCATTTTATAAACTGCTAATTGGAAAATTTGAATATGATTTCATTTAAATAAATTTTATTCATTATTGGTTATAGTACATGTTTGTGAAATTTTACATACATGGAAAATTTAGAATGCTTAAGCTAGCTTTGGATAAAGTATTTTTGGAAATATTACCTTATGCTAATTCATGATATCGCAAATAATTTTAATTAGGGAAATACCTTAATTGGATGAAACTATCATGTGATAGTGATTAATAAAATAAAGTATTCAAATTAAGAAAACGAGGTTTAGTAAAAAAGTAAAAGGATAGTTATGAAGATTAGTTTAAACATTTAATCATTTGATTAATAACAAGTGGGAAGAAAAGTATGCCATTGGGAAAATTTAAGAAAATGCTAATTCGGTGCTTTTGAATTAGCATGAAATTTAATAAGGAGCAAAACTATTAGAGTAAGTTTGGTTATGAATTTAAATAGAGTACAAAACTTGTTAATTATGTATTTGTGAAGTTCAATTGAAAACAAGTTTGAAATAAGTATCAATCTTGTCTAGTTCTTAGTGATATTAAAATAAATGTTTAGCTTTGTGGACTAAGAGAAAATTGAATATAAAAGATTCAATTATTGTAAAATGCAAATTTTTGTGAAAAACTAGAAATAATAATAAATAGAGCAACAAGATAAGATTTTTAATTGTGAAACCAATTTAAAAAAAAATCAATATGTAATTCCAAAGTCTAGTTTGGATATATAATTGTTTCTTACTAATATAAGAAAGTAATTATCTTAATTAAAATACGAGTCTTCTTTTAAAAGACTTGTTTGTTAATTAGGAAATAGTTTTCTTTGTAAACCATTTTGAAAGCTTGATGTATGTATTATAGTGTAATTCTAGATATCTTGGCTTTCCGAAGAAAAGGATCATGTAATAAATGTTTTAAAGAAAAGGTTTTTGATCTAAAATTATGTAGTTTGGGTTTGATAATGGTTTGAAAATTTTGACAATAAAAGGTCTTGTGTCGAAAAATTTTGATTGAAAAATGCTGTTTTAAAACAGCGATAACTTGTGATTTACAAACCCAAATGAGTCCATTATTTTTGCAAAAGAGAGTGCTTTTAGTAAGCTAGAAATCATCTTTGTATTACTTTTGAAAATTTTTCAGTTTGGTTATTCAAAAATGAGTTTGAAAACTGATGGACATCTCTGTCCTCTTTTATAATTTTTGAGTTTAAAGCTGAAAGTAAATTGGGCATAACTTTCAAGCATAAATCCGATTTTGATAATCTTTATATCGCTTGAAAGCTTGGACCGAGTAGAATTACTTTTATTTTATGAGTTTTTTCAGATTATGGGTTTTACTATGCCAAAAGCCTGAGTCTTTGTAGCATGTCTGAATTTGAAAATTTGTAGTTTTGAGTTATTGTCTTATTTAAACTATGATTTTAATGCTTCATATGTTTATAAGTGCATGCTAGTATATTTCAATAAGTTAAGTGCAGGTGAAAGAGGATATTTGAATGATTAATTAGCAAACTAATAAGTATAAAAGTAAGCATGCTCGCATTTCAAACGCTAAAAAAAAGTGAAATGTATGAATTGCTAAGTGTTTATGTGTTAAGCATTATATATATATATATATATATATATATATTGTGTTTCGACCTTTTGGTCGATGTATATCTATAATTCATATTTATGAAATTGTAAAGGGCTCTCCATGCAAAGGAGACTCCGCCGAATTTTTTGAAAAACTAAATACTTAGAAATTTTTTGAGAATATTTAATTAGTGAATATTTAGAGTCATTGATGAAGGGTCTAATAAGTGTCCTTTTAAATCATAAAGTAAAATGGTTTAAAATTTGTTAATTTAGTGGAAAAAATATTACTTATTGCAGTATATTTATTCTTGGAATTAGAGTATGGAACAACTATAATTTAATTTGCTTTAAATTTAATGTAAAGATGATTGAATTGGAAATTGAAGTAAGTGGCTTTAAAAAATTTGAAGTATAGAAGTTTGAGTTCTGTGTATAAAAGAAAATGGATTTGAGAGAAAACTCTTTAAAAAAAATTGGGAATTTTTTTTTTATAATCCATTCTTGTGTGTCTTGCCTTAGTGCGATTCTTGTGATGACTTACATTCATGCAATCATGTATTGGTGGTAGCTTGAAATCCCACTTATCTTTTGTTTAATCCTCTTCTGATGATTGTGCTTATTTGTGTTACTCCTTTAAAGGTGTTAAGTGCGTTTCAGTATATTCGGAAAGTTGGCTCCTAGTTATACAGGACCATCTACTATCACTGGACGCCTTGATTCTATTGCTTTCATGCACCGTTTTCTGTTCAGTTTTGGTTATTCATGATATGTTCCAGGTAACCCAATTTCGTTGAATCTTCGAGGTTTAATCTCGATGTTAATTCTCTTGTATTGCATGATCACGAGTCTCACTGACTTATGTATGGTGCCGAATTCTATTCATGTAGTTGTTTCGAAGATTGAACACCTTCGAAAAAAGAACGTTCTGCTTATGAAATTCTATCATCCGCTAACCCTAAGTGCTGTACTTGGAAAACCATAGGATTTGCCGAGCAAACTTGTCCCGATCCTTTCATTCTCTGTTGAGGGAGAATATCTATGATCCTATCTTTTGATTTGAATCTTACTGTGATGAAATAGATGTTATAGATAACTTCCATTATAGAAATTGCGTGGACGCAATTCTGTTAAGGAGGGGAGTCTGTAACAACCCTGATTTGGGAGATTACCTATAAATATTTAATTATAATGGTAGTTATAATTCAATATTGTAAATTAAAATAGAATTGGAGAAATTAAATTGTTTATTTGAAATAAACAATGAATTTTGGAATAAAATGAGAAAATAAAGTTGAAACTTTATTTTATTTGTTTAGGTTAATGATAAGAGGAAAATAGTTTATATTTAGAGAAAATGCAATAACGTTATTAATTATTGCCAATTACTTCTTTTAATAATTTTGAAGGAAGTATTTGATTTTTAAAGGCTGTTTATTTAAATAAAAAGGTGGAAATTGGTTTAAAAATATGTTCTGGCTATAAATTAAGTTTGGAAATGGTTTGAGGTATTTTTCTAAGTGAGAAAAGTATTTTCGTTAAATTTTTTTAAAAAAAAATTAGACTTCTGCATTTTATTGCGAAAATAGTGCATTTTTGTGAAACAAAGGATTTTTATAAAAAAAATGTTTTAAAAATATAAATTTATCTTTTTATATGGTATAAAATGTTTTATTTTGTAAGTGTATAAGTTTTCATATTTGTCCTATGTAAAATATGAAGAAATGCATTTTTGTTTTGTTAAATAGTGTATATTTGAAGCATCTTTTTGTTTATGAGTGAATTAATTAACCAATAGGCCATTTATTTTCCTTTTACTAATGGATCCAAGGTCCATTAGTGCATAACCTGGTTTGGAAGTGAGAAAGAGAATGTTGTATGTTCTTTTTTTTCAAACTTCATCTTCTTCCTTAACCTGGTAATGAGAAAAGCAAAACCCTCTTTACCAACTTCTCAATCCAAGCCATTTTCTTCATAAAATTCAAGCAAATTAGAACCATTTTCACTCTAGAGAATAAAAACAAAGGTAATCTAACTCCAAATCCCTTAATTTCATCAAAATCTCTGATTTGTGAAGTGGTTCTCTAATTACAGTCAAACTTTCTTTTGCATGTTATTTCTATCTCCTCTACAGGTCATTAGAGGCCCTCTTTCAAGCAAAAGCTTCAATCTTTTGACTAAAATTCGAGGTTAGATCATTTCTAACAGTAAGGTGAGTGATAAACTCAAAATTTCTAGCTGAAGCAAAGCTTGAAAAATCGAATTTTGATCTTTTGTAATTAATTTTTTGTTGATAATTTTCTTTCTGCAAATCTAGTTTGGGTTGCTTCTTTACATGTTTATATCTTTTGATTCCGGCAATGAAATGCTTTCGGATTTCTTGCATTTGGTAGCTTGCATGTTGAACTTCATTTCTGCAAATTTTGGTTAAAATATATTATCGTTTGAATGTTCAAAACGTTGCTGCAAAACTGACTCAGGCACAGATTTTTGCCTGTAGTTGTTTTTAGTTGCTGCAAACATGGCCTGAGTCCATGCTTGAGGCCGCATAACTCATTCATTTCTTATTGGAATTCAATGATTTTTTTTATTTAAAAGAAGAAGTTATCTAGTATACGCCAACTAATTTTGAGCTCAATCCGATATCATTTGTTCCTCTGTTTTATGCCTGGAAGTTGAGCCCAGGGTGGTTTCAAGCCTGTACACTTTTGGTTTTTGAACTGTTGCAAACATGGCCTGAGTTCATGTTTGAGGCATCATAACTCATTGGTTTCAAATCGAATTTAAGTGATTCTTTTTGCAGATTGAAGTAGGAGTGTTGAATTACATTATTATAAAATTTAATGACAATCTGAGTTGATTTTCCATTTCTAAACTACTGTCGAACTTATACTCACAGCTTGCTATAATTCACTGTTTTAAACCTTGTTTTGGTCCGACTTTGAAACGACACGGATTCTTCGTTTCAAATCGGATTTGAGCAGTTCTTTTTTCAGATCAAAGTAGAAGCGTTATTCTATGCTTCTACCAAATTTCACCAAGATATGGGTTCATTTGCCCCTTCGAACTTATCGTCGAAGTGGAACCTTTGCGCTGTTTTTACACAGCAGTTTACAGTGGTTTTAGTCCATCTTCGGAACGACGCAATTTTTTCGTTTCAAGTCGTAATTGTGTGAATACTTTTGCATATTGGACTAGGAATGTTAAACAACATTATTAAAAAAATTCATTTCATTTGGATTCAATTTTCAGGTCCAAACCTGCTGTCGAACTTGGGTTCGCAGCGTGTTTTCAGCGGTTTTTATACTAATAATTTCCGCCATTTTTAATATTTTCCGAATTCTTGAGTTTTCTCCCTAAATTTTGTGCACGGGTTTTATAAAGCATTTTAAAGTGTTTTTCAAACAAATTGGCTTGTGAAATTATTATTTAGTATTTTTTTGGCTAAGTGTTTTTATGTCATTTTTCCGTCCGATTTTTGACATTTGCTCATGTTTTTGTGAATTTCTGAAGTATTTTGAGAGCTATGATGTCTTTCAATAGGCTAGCCTAGTTTTCACGAATTTTGAATCCAAATCTTGAATTATTTGAATTTAATTTGAATTTAAATTTGAATTTCGGGTTGAGTGGAATTTTGCTTGTTTTTGGTCATTTTCGAGCACGGTTTTCTCCAATTCTTTTTGAAATGATTTTAAAATTTAGAGGATTTAAAAATAATTATTATATAATATTTTAAAGTATAAAACCTATTTTTTCCTTATAATAAGGGAAATTTTCAAATAAGGCTTCCAAATGGTTTTCGAAATCAGTTTTAAAAGCTTACTTTCAAGGTAAATTATTTTCTATAAAAATTACATGTTTTTGCACTATCGTGCGAATGAGAAGGAGAGTTAAACGTTTGGGTAAAACGCGTAGTATGGGATACGTGCGTTTATCCTTTCGGTTAATTCCTAACTTGTCCGTTTGATCGTTTTGGCCTATGGGTCTAGTTTACCGATGATATGAGGTGAACATTTTACTGCTTTGAGTGTGAAATTTACTAGAGGTTAGTAAACTGTTTAGTGCGAACGGGTCGTATGGGACACATGTTAACACTTTTCGGGTTCCTTGCCGAGAGTTTGTGACACATTTGCCTGTTGGCGTGCCAGTACTGGACCTTCGGGTCATTTTCCATTGCGGCGTATTTGTCTTCGGACGTTTGCCATTGCGGCGTATTTGTCTTCGGACGTTTTCCATTTGCGGCGTATTTGTCTTCGGACGTTTGCCATTGCGGCGTATTTGTCTTTTGACGTTTGCCTTTGGGCGAGGTACCTATTATGTGAGACAGTACGCGGCAAAAGTAGCACGTGCAAAACCTTTTTGAGATGATTTTTACTCTTGTATGTCGTCATTTTGGAATAGGTCCTTTGAACCATTCAGTGGCGATTACTTCGGGATTTTGGACTCTTGGGGGTTCTTTTGAGGTTTTCATTGCCTACACTAGCGTGTTGAGATTTGCCTTTTGGCGTATATGTATATTAAGATTGCCTGTTGGCGCTATTTATGGGTTTTGCCTTTTGGTGTTGTATGAGATTTTTATCTCTTTGTTGACATTGGCCTTATGACTTATGTCGAGATGGCTTTTGCTTATGTTTTCCTTAGAGTTGCCGATATGGCGGGTTTGGGAATACTCTTTTAGGAGTTTACATTATATTATTCCCTAAACCATTCTTATTTGGTTTATGATTGTCGATGATATGAGGCATGCTATAATTTAGTGATTCATGAGATTTTTCATCTCCTTTGTGTTTTATGCTTATTGAAGCAATCACATTCTATCTCCAAGTGTAATTATATATGTCATACATGATGCGTATCCTCCATATGTCTATGGTTAATTTCTTATTGTTTCTTCTTGTTTAAGAAGAATATCACTATGCTCTATTATTCCGCTATCACCTTTTACTGATTCGTTTAGCTAGACTGACCCGTGTATTTTATACTCGGGTCAGACCGAGGTGTTTCAGGTTAGGTACTTTTGGACTTAGCCTATTCTGGTTTTGCATGGACTATTCTGCTAGCCCTTTTTGTTGTAGCTTTTTGTGTTGTTCTTTTTGGTTTGCTACTCTGATATGTATATTCTTTTGATTCGTGTTTGTACTGTGGTCATCATACCACATATGTGATGTATCATTTTGTATACTTTGTGATGTATTCGTGTATGTGTGTATCTATGGGATTATCTGCTGTTCTGTGATGTGTTTTACATTTGAGTTATTGTATTTTGTTCTGATAGATCCTATAGCCACCTATGGCTTTGTATTAAGTATTTATTGGATATGTCGATCCACTTGAATCGGGAAAAAATGGCGTTATCGACGTATTCAATAGATATTTAAGACAAGGCTATAGATGGTCGCTCGTATCCAACCCTATTCTCTGCATTAGCAGACAGCCTTACCCAGGAATGCTCTTTGTTAATGTGGGTCTCGGGGTGGGGCGTTACAGCTGGTATATCATTATTCACACCAGACTTTCCCCCCCAAAATTTTAGGTACTCATTTAAGTAGGTCGGGAGTAAGGATTTTAAGGTTAGACGAATAAGCTTTTGGAGATGCGTAGGAGGAAAGCTGGCTAATATTAGGTTTTTATTTCCATTGCATCATGTAAAGTCTTTGCTTTGTTGAATGTATGTAATGATAGGATTTATAAATATCAAGTAATGAGACTCTGATAACCTAAGGAGGCATCTTCAAATGTTGCTCTTGGATTATAATTGTAATTATTATATATTTTCTCTAAATGTAGAAACGATTGGGTTATGTATTGGGATGTAATGAATATGAAAGTTATTCATGAAATTAGTTTTGAAACTTTTCATATTCATATACTTTTGATGTTATAGATACAATTAACTGATCTCATTTTATCATTGAAAATTAATACTATGGCTGAATGCAGCATCTATAATGCTTAGTTTCAGGCCTCAAAATAAGGATGTTACAACTTGGTATCAGAGCATAGTTTTATGTAAAAATTAAATATTTTGATGAAATGAAACTTAAAAGATTTTGAAAACACAATCCTAATAAATCAGAGAATAAGATTAGGGTATGGGATAACGTTATAGTAACGTGCTAATTATTTGCTATATATAAGTATGTATTCTATCTCTATTCTCCCCTCTTTCTTAGATCATTCTTTTATAAAGACTTGGATGCAGATACAAAAAGTGAGATATGGAAGTAGAAAATGGAAGAGGGAATCTAGGTGGAGGAAGCACCATAACTAATGGAAATGTTCGACCCAATGCTAGAAGGAATCTAGGTCAACAAGTAGATACTAATCCAAATGCAAATGTTATTGTGAGTTTTGCAATCCCACTAGTAGATACGGGGTCTATGTACCCGTTCTTCACGAATATAATGCAAGTTGGGGTCGCAGTTGGGTTGGCTGGAGGAAATGTTAGCAATGCGAAAGGTGCTAACCATAGGTTATCTACCCACAACAATTATGCCAACTTAAGTCGTGATTATACCAGTCTTGAAGAAAAGACTTTTCTAGGAATAAAGAATGCTATTGAAGCTAAGAATTGGCTTTTTCACTATGAAAGGATTTTCGTTGACTTAGGCTTAAATGATGAGCAGAAATGGAGGTTGGCATCTAGACAGTTGCATGGAGTTGCTTTGTATTAGTGGAACGGTGTAACCGTGGGAGTACCAAAGGAGAATTTGACTTGGGCTGAGTTTAAAAGGAGATTTGTGGAAAGGTTCTTGCCCGAGATAGCTAAGTCAATCCTACTTAGGAAGTTTGCTGAACTGAAGCAAGGAGAGGTGTCTGTACTGGAGTATGCCACTAAATTTGATGAGTTGTCCAGATACGAATATGTTACTATTGATATTGTGATCAAAAGGAACGAGAAGTAATTCATGGATTGAAGCTTGAGATGGCCAGGGAAACAATGCCGCATCTTGGAGATTTATGTGATGTGGTGCTAAAGATGGCTTTAAGAATGAGAAAATGATTTTGACGTTTGGAAATGACAAGCTTGTAGAGACTAAAGGTTTTCAAGGCAAGGAAAGGAAGTTATTTAATAAGAAAGGAGCCCAAAAGGGCAGAGCTGTCGAGAAAGGGACGGCTAATGTTGTTTGCTATAAGTGTAACTAGAAAGGGCACTTCACTAATGAGTATTGATCTGGCAATGGAAATAAGGGTGTGAAGTGTTACAACTTCAACCAGATAGGGCGTTACAAGAATGAATGTCTACAACAGGCCAAGGCTGATAAAGGGAAAGTTTTTCCTCCGAAGCCATCAACTTCTGGACCGACTGCAGAAGAGAAACAAAATTCTATGATGGGAGGCATGCTTTTGATTCATGACACACCAGTTAAAGTATTATTTTATACTGGCACATCACATTCTTTTGTCCCGCAATGTTTGGTAGATAACTTAAATGTAAAACCAACATACCTTATTACTTTCTTAAGGGTTGTAAAACCAATAGAAGATTATGCAACTCTTAGGATGAGATGTGATCATTTAGAATCTGAGTTGTTAGGTCATGCATTTACCTACAATTTACATGTGTTTGATTCTATGGGTTTTGGGATTATTATGAGAATGGAATAGTTAAGCATATATAATGCTAGGATATTTACCAAGATAGGAAGATATCATTAAGATACCCTAACACCCGTGATCAAATTGTATACTTAGTAGAAAATTCGGGTTTCGATATATGTACTTTGTTAGGTGCAATGAAAGAGGAAGATGAAGTAAATTAAGTTTTTGTTGTAAGAGAGTATGTAGATGTTTTTGAGCTTATTATAGGACTACCACCGAAATGAGCTATTGAGTTTTGAATTGATCTTGTACCTATAGCTGAACCTATAAGTAGACCGCCTAGCAGAATGACACTTACTGAGATGAAAGAGTTAAAGGTACAACTGGTGGCCTTAGAAGGAAAGAATTTTATTAGACCAAGTAGTCTACCTTGGGGAGCGGCCACGGTGTTCGTGAAGAAACCGGATGGGTCATTGGGATGTCTATTGATTGTTGTAGGTAGAATGAGAAGACGAAAGAGAATCAGTATCCTTTGCTGAGAATGGATAGGTTGTTTGATTAGTTTAGTGGAGCCAAATTATTTGCCTAATAGGATATGGTGATAGGGTTCCATCAATTGAGAGTGGAAGAGAACAACATTCCATTAATGGCGTTTCAAACAAGATATGGTTCATATAAATACTCAGTCATGCCCTTTGGACTAACCAATGTGACTGCTTACTTTATGCATTTGATGAACTGAATCTTCCAAGAACATTTGTACAGATTCATGTTAGTGTTTATCGATGATACTCTAATATCTAAGAATGAACGAGATCAGTGTTAGAACCTCCATTCCTTGGTTTCAATGATAACAACTATACAATCATATATATTATACATCTTATCAAGATTATAGGTATATATCACAAGAAATCATCATGTTCAAAGATATTTGGACTCGAAGACAAACAAAAACCTATGGACCATGCTATGATTAGTAAGGTTATTCTAGCATATTAAGTGTCTTAGATAAAACATTGTAAGGTCTCCTTTAGTATATATGCACACATGATTTCATATACACTGAAATTCACTGAAAAACTGAAAAAACTATCCACAGACTTTTATAGAAAAGCCTCAAACATCTGTGAGAATACTCAAGAAATTATTTTCGAAAGCCACAGACGCCTACGTTTTACCACAGACGTCTATCATTTAAACAACTTCAAAAAATTTAATAGACACTTCTGTTAAATAAAAAGAACTCAACCCTTCATTGAAAGGTTGCAGCCATTAAATTGAATTGATCTTAGCTAATAGAATAAACTCCTCATATACATCTCTTCAAAAATATAAATACTACAATGACTGAGATTTACAAATTAATTGAATCTATTCTCTCTTGATTTTTTTACTCTCTACTTACATATTTATGCATACAGTACTTACATATTCTCAATCTATCATAACCAAAATACCATCTTGGTTAAACCACCTCCTACAACACAAAGCATTCACATTCACATACTCAAAGGAGATCATAGGTAGATTTGTACTATTAGTCAAAATCCGTGTTATTTGGAACACAAGATTGTTAGAGAAATACTTTTGTATTAGCCTATTCCTCTAGGCCAAGCGAGGGTTATTTGATTAAAGGAAATACTGAAGGGGAACTTCAGGAATGGACGTAGGACGGGAGGTCTGAATCAGTATAAAATATCTGGTGTGCTCGTTTTTAATTATTTACCTTACTCAGTTATTATTCTCTTCTTAGTATAGTTAGTAATATACAATCTCGCACTTATATATATATATATATATATATAATTTGCGTTATATAAAATACCTTACATACTTTCATTTGGTATTAGACCAAGGTCATTTCAATCTACAATAACACATAGTTGAAAAATCATTAATATGGCAAACACTTTTCAAGAAGATCAATCAACTCTCATCCTCCACTATTTGCTGGTTCTAACTTTGCTTACTGGTCAACCTATATGAGAATCTTTATGGAAGAAAATGGGTTAGAAATATGGCTAGCAAATCAAAATAAATATGAAGCACCTGCCACTGACATTAGCACTTGAATTGATGCACAAAAAGCAATGGCATCTAACAATGCCAATGCTATGAATGTATTATTTTGCTCACTTGACACAAATGAGTTCTCATGTGTTATTCTTTGCACCACTGCATATGATATACGGCACGCATTACAAATCACACATGAAGGAACAACTAAAGTCAAGCAAACTAAAATCTCGATTTTACAGAACCAATTTTCATCTTTCAAAATGAAAGTAAATGAATCAACTAGTGATATGTATGCTAGATTTTAAACTATCAACACGATCTCATGACATTTGGATTCAAATTCACAGATTTTGATTTAGTTACAAGAATTTTAAAATTTTTGACAAATGAATGGGAAAGATTAGTTTTAGCCGTCGAAGAAGCTAATGATCTTTCTCAACTCAACGTCGAAGAGTTGAAAGGAAATCAGATGTCATATGAAGCTTACCTACATGCAAGAAAGAATCAAAATCATGAGATGAAAAACATATCATTCCAAACAAGTAATGAAGATTTAGACTTAGAGGAAGATGAATTTGTTTTTATTTCCAAAAACTACAACAACTTCAAGAAGTTTAAGAAGATGACCAGATTTCAAAATGATGGAAAATCAAACTCCTCACCTCAAACATCGATTAAAGGCTATAAGTGTGAAAAATTTGGCCATATGAAGAAGGATTGTCCACAACTCAATAATGGTAAAAAGAAAAACAAGTTTGATAAACTCAAGAAAAAGAAAAGAGCTTTTCAAGTAACATGGGACGGTTTGGATTCATCTTCTTCTTCTGACAGTGATACTGAAAGCGACTTGAAACAAGCAAATCTGTATTTTATGGCTAACACTGACGAGGTACGATGTAAACTTACTTATGATGAAATAATGGAAATTAGATTTGAATTAGATGATAAGTATAGATAAACAAAAAAAATCAAATAAGGAATATATATACATACATACATACATACATATATATATATAGGAAAGTTAACTAGAGCACAATTTGAAACTGGATTATTAAAAGATGAAAAAACAGTCTTGGAAGAAATATTAGAAATTACTCAAAAAATATAAAATGTTGTTATATCAGAATAATAATTTATTAAATGATTTAGAATATCATAAGTTAGAAAAAGTTAATTTTGAAATAGAAAGACTCATACTACTTTATCCTTAGAACTTAAGGAGGAAGGCAACTCAGTCTTGATGATGACACGTGGCCTTGTTTCCATAGCGTGCTTAACGGGTTACTGGATTACTAGCCTAGTCCATAGTTTAGATTTTAGAAATATTGAAATTTGTGATCTTAAAAGTAATTAGATAAAATGACAAATAATGTGACCAAATTCAACAAAGGAAAAAAAATTAGAGGATGCAATTAAAATATCTAAACCATCTGGAAACAGAAATGGATCGGGTTTTAAAGACAAACAAAAGTCAAAGAAGCATAACACATTATACAACAAACTCAAAAATCCAGTGTTAGAAGCTAAGATTAAAAATTCATACATATGTATGGTCAAAATATGGATTCCTGAAACACATAATAAACTAATTAGACAAAAATATATTGATGAATATTTGAAGAAATCTGTACATAACAACAATAACATTTCTAAGGAACCAAATCCTCGTGGATATTGCTACGTTCTTCCACTAACATGTAGGATCCTAAACAAATAATGTGGGTACTAATTAACTTTCTCTTATTTTGCATGTATCCAAAACTAAAATAAAAGGTAAAGAGAAATGGATACTTGATAGCGGTTGATCCAAGCGCATGATTGGAAATGCTCGTATGTTATCAAGTATAACATATATCGATGGTGGCTCTATGACATTCGAAGATGATTCAAAAGGATTTTTCATTGGCATTAGAGAAGCCATCAATATCGATATTCCTAATTCTCCAATTATTACAAATGTTATATTGGTAGAGAATTTGAAACATAACTTATTAAGTATAAGTCAACTATGTGATAAAGTGTTAAAATTGATTTCGAGAAAGACAAATGCAATACCTTTGACCAACATAAAAATATATTTTTGGAAGGATTTAGAAATCGTAACATATATATTTTAAACATGAATATCGAAAAAAATACCAATTTATATTTAGCCGCAAATCATGATGAACCATTATAAGGGTAAGGGATTTTTTCGACCACGAAGGTCGACATTAATACGTCCACTGTATCAACTACCGAGCAATCGAAGGCCAGAAAACTGAACCGTTAGGGTTAAAGAAGAGGTAGAAGATAGAAGAAGAAAGAAAGGAAGAAAGAAAGAAAAAGAAAACAGAAACAATAACAGAATCTCACAATCGCAGCGGAACAACATTTAATAGATTAATGAATATCTTTAAAACAAAGAACTATATCAGTAATTACATTACATCACATTACATTACATCATCAGAGTTTACAACAACAAACAGCGGAAAAGAAATACTATATACAAGTTGATACGCCAAGCCATCCAGCCTGCCTCCAGATTTCTACAGCAACTCCTGAATTCTAGAATAACCTGACTCTAGACTGCCCGTGTGGAAAATGATGGGCACCCAGAGTTTAGGAAGGAAACAATAAACTCCAGGTCAGTCAAGGGACTGGTGTGAGAACTTAAAACAGTTTATCTTTTAAAAAACAACATAAAAATATTTTTAAAATAGATTTGCAATGCTTTTAGAAAATGAGACTACCATAAGGCCTCCCGCACACACACACACACAATGCAAACGTAGAATCGGAGGAGATTTCTCCTTATGATAGTCAAACATGCTTGATACGCAAATTTTTCTTTGATATTATTACTATAAGTGCAAAGTGTAGGAAAATATTTCGAAAGTATAATATAAATCTTAGCCAACATAGACATTCCAAACAATGCCTCTTATAGCTACCATCTAAACAGTGGTGACCACCATAAGTAAATGGCTGGTTCTACAACTAAAACCGTACAGGGTTTCGTATTGGAGTTTGGATTTCCAACAAATGGTCAGGCCAAGGAACTTCAGATTGCCACATGGAAACGCCTCAGGAAAGATGCCCCGAGAACCTAACCGGATCTCTGCCAACACAAGGCCGGGTTACCCCAAGCTGGGTAACTACTGACACGAATATGTCATCCCCCGGTCGCAACCGACCTAAATCCCACGATTCACCAACAACCACAAAATAATAAGTTTGCAGCAACAACATAGGTTAAGTATCAGGGCTCCATACCATAATACCACCTCTATCCAGAAGGAATGGCATACACTAAGGGGGCGCTATCCCCTAATAACCTTGCTGCATCTTTCCTGTTTTGACCACTTTCAGGGTGTGAGGTCCGACGAAGTCTCGTCCACAAAGCTACGCTTTTCACAAAATCCACGCTTTGATCAACAAATGCTCAACAGCACTTCGTATGCCACATTACCAAATTGGGAATGTATCACTAGTAACCATCAATTACATAACATCTGAGCTCGTACGTCTCAGAGAAGGGTGTTAAGCTAAGAGAATAAATTCTCCGCCACCAACAGATGTATATTTGATAGAAACCAGCTTTACATATCAAATTATAACATTAGACACACAACCATACAAGTCCGTTCCGGGATCGAACGGAGCCGAAGGCACTTCCAAAGAAGCCCTTGCAATCCGGATATTCACTAATCACGACCGGAATTCCCATCACAAAGGGTGATAAAAATCTCTATATCGGAGATCAGCCGATGTAGAGTCATTCGACGGTAATCCTTCCGTTTTTGAAAATACCCGGTCTTCAACATCGGTCTTCAACACCGGTCTTCAAATGCTATCCATTACGACATATCGCTTATTCGGAATGGGAATTATGACACAAAGGTCCTCTTCCGGCTAAACCGAATAACGAGCGCTTATTTTAAAAATAAGTGTAGCATTCAAATTCAAGCAATTCACAACAAACGCCCATTTAAAGGTAAATATTGATAGTCGGTTATTTAACTATCAATGCCAACAAATAAATATCCAGCACCATAACAATCACTAGGCCCTTTTAATTAATCTTCCATAAATTAATAACTTGCCAGATATTTACTTCAATTTATCTTTAAAAGATACATTCTCTAAACCATTTCAATTTCTACATTGTAAAACATTTCCAAATACTTATTCATTTTTATTTCAAAATGGTTCATTTAAACCAATTAAATAAATCCTTACCGATTTACTTTAAATTTATGTTCCAAATCCGTAATTTCATTTCCACACTTCAAAAATAAATCAATGTTTATTTCTGAACAAATTCCCCTTTCCTTTATAAATTCCATGTGAATTTAAATTTCCAAATATTCATTGATATATGATCTTCAAATCTACTTCAAATATTCAATTTCAATTTATCTTTAAAAGATATAATCTCAAAACATTTCACTTCATATTGGAAGATCTTCAAATCTACTTCAAATATTCACTTTCAATTTATCTTTAAAAGATATAATCTCAAAACATTTCACTTCATATTGGAAAACATTTCTATACTTATTTAACAATAAGTAATTCACAAATCTATTTATTTTCAATACTTAGAAAATATTCAATATACTTAAATCACAATTAAGTATATATTTTATTCTTTAAGGAAAACATTCACTTAAACACATTCTTTTGAGTCAAAACGAATGTTGCGTAAAACATCTTTACGACAACCCAAAATCATAAGTATAAGGATTCGAAATTAAGATAGATATATAAATCCCAATACTATAAAAAACATTTCCGTTCGAAAATTATTTACTATAACAACAGTGTTATAGTCCACCATTTCCTTATCTTTCAAAAACGTCTATTTCAACACTGAATGTTCAAATCTATGGTTTCGATACTTAATACATTTTAAAACACCTTTAAATCGTTTAATTCTATTTAAAATATCACTTCCCCAAAACATTTCTTTAATATATTATTCACTATCCAAAATCGTGAATATACTTCGTTATCCAAATTCAACGTTTCTACACATTTTGTTTTAAAGGATTATCCACTGTCCTAGAATCGTGAATATACTCCTTTAATAAACTATAAAAATTAACTTATCAAGCTCAATCAATCTTGAATTTCTAAATCAATGTTTAAATTCACATTTATATATTGTAAAAACTTCTAGTTATAAAATCACTTTATTTACGAATTCTATTATATCTCATTTAGTTGCCAAATCCAAATTATAAGTCAATTTAACTAAAAATCTTTTATTTTACAAAATCTATTCATTTTATAACTTCACAATTTATAAATCTATAAATCTCATTCACTTATGAATCCATTTATACTTCATTTTAACACTTATAAAACTCGTTTTATAATTCCAATATTTTAATTTATAAATATCAATTTTATAAATCTTTTTATATAAACCGTTTATAATAATTCAAAAATCCCAATTTAAACCATTTTATAAATTAATCAACAACTTATTTCGAAAAAGTCACATTTCCGTTATATTTCACAAAAATCATAATTTTTATAACATAATAATTAAAAAAACATTTATTTATTTAAAATGAATCAATTTCAAAATTCAATAAAACGTATACTTTGAAAAATCACTTTAAAATCCTTTTAAATTTTAAAATCATTACTTTAACATTGTTAAAACTCCAAAAATAGGCCCAATGCTGCAATAGCACTAAATAAAACAATGACGGCATCCAAAACATCATATATCATATGACAACAGAATATATCACAATATCTATAAATAAATCAATACGGTTGAGGGGTCCAGTTGTATCCCTCCAACCTGTTTCCCTGCATCCACAGATATTAGCACAATACTAATCCCGTGTCAATACGGAATATCGCGGTATATGGGTTCATAAAAATATTATCCGCTATTATGCGACGCAATAGGGTCTCGTCCGCTATATAATGCGGGAAAATCAACTCCAAGTACATAAATAATACCAATTCTATTCACGGTGGAATTATCGACGTATATGTGTTTAATAAATAACATCCGCTTAATATACGATGTATAGGGTCTATTTTAAAGCAATATATAATAATTTATCATTCAATCACACAATTAAGCAATTTTAAATCTAACTATTTAAAATTTAAATCGAAACAAATTCGACTGGGTGAGAAGTTCTCACCTTGCTTTCAATAACAGTTGTAGCGATTTATTTCGAATAAAATTATACGCGTGTTTAATTTTACCCAAAAATTTCACTAGCTCCAATCAATTCCATTCTAGCTCCATCGCGTAGTATTCGACAAAACGAATCCAACGCAAGTCGTTTCGTCCATTTTCGACCTCATATGAAAGAGTTATGATATTTTAAACATTGAACGAATTAATATATATATATATATATATATAATTTACAATTTCCTTTTTAATTTTTAAACCTAATTGAATTTGGACCGTTGATTATCTTTGCTTGCATCAGGGTTGTTGTGATAACCAGGAATTCTAGACATCTGTAATTGATAAAATAATTGGGTTAATTAATAGAATACTGAATTATAGATTAAACAAATGAATCTAATCAAGGAAACATTTATATTTGTAATTGTGTTGTGTATATATACATAGATTTTAAATAGAATTATTAGGTACAAGTTGAACTTGTATTTGCTTAAATATATGTATATCTAAAACTGATCTAAAATTTGATTTGAATTTGGATATTTAAATTTACATTCAAAGGATAGATATCTATATCTTAAATCATACATTGGTTTTTAAATATATCTTTATTTTTATTAAGAACATAAGTTATTTTTATTATTTTCTTCCTAAAGGAATTTATTTATATAAATTAGAATATGTATGTATAAATTAGAAAATTAATTATAAAAGCTTTATAAATAAATAAATTATACATAATTACAAATGTTAGTATAGGAGTGTATCTAATTACAAGTGTAAATGAATTATAAATTGTAACCGACAAATATTAACTAAAATCTAAAAGCTTAAATTTATAAAAAGATAAATACATTATATACATGTAAATATTACATAAATACATAGATATGGCTTAAATAAATTAATGAAAGGCAAGTATAACACTTGTAAGTATATTAAAGGAGGTTAAAGACATATGTAAAGATAAATGCATATGTGTAAGCTAATTAACAACTAAAAGGACAAATGTCAACATTTCTTTTTGATGATTTAAAATTAAAAAATAATGAAAGAAGGAATTTGCTTCCACTTTTCAGTTGAATTATTTTCTCCACTTCAACTAAAATCTAAATTTGAATCAAAAGAAGAAGTGAAATCTGAAGTCAAAGCTCAAAGAAATAAAACCTGAAAACTAAATCTGAGACAAGGGATTTCAAAATCAAAACATGTCATTTAAGCCTGTAACAAAATTTTCAAGCAAAGTTCTATTTAAAATCTGCTACCTGGAAAGCAAAACCCTGTAATAATTTTATCAAGCCTGTAGAAGCATTAAAAGAGAAAGCTTGAAAACTTTTTGTTATCAAGAAACTGGAAATAGCAAATTTTCAAAATCTTAAGCCATCATCATCTTATTCCTGTACAGTCAGGCATTTCAGCTTCAAATGTTCAAGCTTCAAAGAATTTCATTCTTAAGTCCTGCAACATAAGTTTCAGGAATCAAGCAATATCAATACACAGTTTTCAAACTTTCAAAAAGGGGCTTAGTTCAATCTGGTTTCTGAAATTCTTTGCTAATTCAAAAAGGTGAGTAAACTCCACTTGTTTTAATTTAAACCTGGATGCATGAGTTGAATTAGAAGCTTGGTGAAAATATTTTTTTTTTGCATGCAGTTGAAATGAATATATTCGAATGAAAATCTGTGTGCATATGTTATTATTCAAAACTCAACTCTGTTTAAATACACAGAATATAAATGTGACGCCCCACCTCTATACCCACGCTAGCCTAGAACACTACGGTGTAGTGCTGTCAACTAGCGCGGAGAATAAGGCTGTTGAGGAGCGACCATCCATGTAATTTCTTATCACACGGTGGCTATAAAATGATCTTCGGAAACAAATATAGAAGTAAGCATAACATGCGAATCAATCACAGATATCCATATCACAAAGGCGGAAAGAGATATGAATATATATCACATAAAAGTGTACATCAGAGTAGTAGTCTAAAAAGATCCACGATAATACAAAAGAATAGCAACGCGTGCTATACCAAAGAATACAACTATGAGTCTATATCTCAAGTGTAAACAACAAAAGCTGCTAATCTAAACAAGTAGCCAAAAGTCTGAGTAGTGAATCACTGGGGGAGGAGTCAAGCAGTAGCACCTGTAACATCTCGGCCTGACCCGAGTATTATTTATAAGAAAATAATAAACGGATCAGTCTAGCTATAAATATCAGATGACATGATATAAAATAAAAGATATGGCATAAACATAAAATATCCATACTGACATACTACTATAAGTATGCAAATAATGATCAACAGGAGATCAACCGATAAGAGATAAATCAATATCACAAGAATCTTCTCAAAGATCCAAAGAGGGCATCATACCCTAAACTTGTACTCATGACAAGTCAAAGAGATAAATTCCAGAAATCAACACAAGAAACCCAGAAATCATAAAAAGGGAAAGAGGCCTATCACATGACGATCCGAAGACCATGGGGAGCTACCCCACATGTGTGAGTGGAATCACACAGATTGAGGTCAAGACTAACCAAAAAGCAGAAAGGTATGTGTGAATGGAATCACACAAGTGGTGTCTTGTCTAACCTTGCAATGAAAGAGACATCGCGCAATTGCTAGTCTAATTCATAAAGCGATCATCAAGATCAACGAGAAGTGTCAATTACACTAAGCTAGTAAATATAGAAGTTTAGCTTCATGTCCCATAACCACTTGCTTAACTTAAATATTTACGAACAAACTGTAAATCTTCACTAATAAAATTGTCACAAGAGGTTCAATCGAACAAGTCCAAGAATTAACCGACGAAGTGAACGCAAGCGTTTCATACCACTTGTTTTACTAAGTCGTTTAATTAGATTTCTCATCCGAGTGAGGTAAAGGCTTGTATATACTAATAGATTGGAAAACGGTTTAAGAAAAGAGCTTTGTTATTAAAAATAGAGTTGAAATCATTTTGTTGAAAGAGTTTTGATATTTACTACTAGTTTTGAAACCTTTATATTTTAAAGTGACAAATCATAGAAGCGATTGTAGAAACAATCAATCACGAAGGTCACATTCGAAGATGTGATAAAAATCCAAGGAAATCAGCTCAGCAAGTTCTGTTGTATATTTTTCTGATAAGATCCCCTACGGAGGGGGGGTCCGGGGGGGGGGGGGGGTGGCAACCCCCCAAGGTGGGGGTGCGGGGGCAACGCCACCGCTTACGGGGTTCGACCTGCCCGGTCAGGTCGCGGGGGTCCAGGGGGCAGCGCCCCCGGCGGGGTGCGGGGCAGCGCCCCGACCAAAACGGTACGACCCAGTGAAGACAAGCAACCTAGTGAAGCCAAGCGACCTAAGGGGCCATGCGACCTAATGGGTCATGCGACCTAAGTTTAAAATGGTGGGCGACTTAACAAAGTGGCCGAGCGACCTAACTAGAGCAAGTGGCCATAGGTCATGCGACCTAAAGGTAAGCGACCTATCACGGTCACGCGACTTAAGGGATAGGACCGACCGACCTAACGACCTAGGCAAGGTCGACCGACTTAATGGTTGCGAACTAAAAATACAACAGGGTCGAGCGACCTAGTGGGATGCGCGACCTAAGAAGGTACGCGAGCTAAGGGTGAGTGACCTAACAAGGTCGTGCGACCTAAGTGGTCACAATGCCAAGCGACCTAAGGACTTAAATACTCGCGACCTAGCGCGTGCATCGGCCGAGCGACCTAAGGGTTTAACACGCGAGCGACTTAAGGTTTTAACACACGAGCGATTTAAGGTTTTAACACGCGAGCGACCTAAAGTGATGCGCGACCTATGACCTAGCAGGATCGAGCGACCTAGAGCCGCCTTGTGATATAAGGTCGAAAACGACCTAATTCCGAGGCTAACGACCTAACGCTGCAGGGGGGATTTAAGGCCAGAAACGACCTACGACCTAAAGTGAAACGACCTAACTCCGAAGTGAAGATTCAAGGCAGTGCGACCTAGCGCGATAACACGCGAGCGACCTAAGGATTAGGTCGCGAGCGACCTATATGCGAACGACCTAAAGTCCAACGACCTACGACCTAAATCCGAGGCGAACAAAATATGCAGGCCGTGACTTTTCCACGCACGCGAGCTAATGATTCCGAGCGACCTAACCTAGGCAGAGCGACCTAAGCTCAGGAAATTCACCAAACAACTAAAAAATGGAGTTTTTCGCCAATCCAATCCAAATCAAATGCAAATGTACATGCTAAAGTGATGGGGAATCATTCCTAACAGTCCAATATAGTTATAGACTAGAATTGTGAGATAAAAATCTCACCTTTGCTCCAAAACCCAATGAAAATGAAGAACAAAGCTTGAAGGCAAATGGAGAAGCAACCACAAGCTTGAATCCGATGTCTTCTTCTTGAATTTGGAGTTGAATGTTGGAGTTGCAATAAAACAAAGACTTTGGAGTTTTAATTTCTCATTCCATTCACCATTTTTGTTGAAGCTTTAGTGTTAGGAAATGAAATGAAGCAATGAAGAAGAAGGGGGGTGGAACTTGGGCCTAATGGGCTAAAAGTCCAAACCAAAGGCTCGAGTGAAAAAGTGGTGAAATTCCACTAACCCCAAACATATCAATGTTTATACTCAGAAGATTGCAAACGACGTTTCGAACTCAATGGAAGTGGTCTCGAGTCCTTATTTGACCGTTTGCAAAAAGTAGCTTCGGACCAAAATCCGATTAACGATAAAATATTTAAATAAAATATTTAAATATAAAAATCGATAAATATGCGGGTTGTTACAGACTCCCCTCCTTAAAGAAATTGCGTCCTCGCAATATATAAGGTGGAAATAAGAAGTAACAACCATAAAAGCATATTAATACTAAAGAAATTTGATATTAGAAGTTCACCTCAAAGAGCAGGAGTAAGCAAGTCCGGATGTGTTCGCTCGATGAATTCTCTGGATTCCCAAGAGCAATCCTTAGGATTTGTGGACCATTGAACCCTCACAAGCGGAACATCTTTATTTCGAAGTCGTTTACCCTCCGAAGCAATAATTCGAATAGGATGCTGCTCATAAGTTAAATTCGGCGAAACTTCAATTTCTTCCACAATAGCAGGCTCAAGAATGGAATCGGAATCCCGAAGGCATTTCCGTAATTGAGAAACGTGAAACATGTCGTGCATAGCAGAAAACCGAGCCGGTAATGCAAGGCGACAAGCCATGGAATCTATACGTACGGTGATAGGGAATGGCCCAATATATTGAGGCGCTAATCTTTCCCTATCAACGGGAACGTACAACACCTATCATAGGTGAAACACGAGTAAAATTCTGGACCTAAAACCAGCTTCTCACCGACCTTAAGCCAACAAGAAGGAGATTGGCATAGCATTCCCTAGAGTGCCTCGAAGAATGCCATACCAATACTAGATTGGAAGCTATGATTATAGGAAAATTCAATAAGAGAAATATGATTTTCCCAACTTCCACAAAAATCAAGCACACAACACGAAGAAGGTCTTCCAGAGTTTGGTTCACACGCTCTACTTGTCCATCGGACTGGGGTAATAAGCGGTGCTTAAATTAAGCTTCGTTTCTAAAGCTTTTTGAAGACACTTCCAAAAATCCACTAGTAAACAATGGATCACTATCGCTATCGATAGAAGTAGGAACTCCATGTAATTTAACATCTCCTTTAACAAAGAGTTTGGGCCAAAAGAGGAACGGTTCGGTTAATCCGAACGGGGAATAAAATGGACGGATTTAGTAAGTCTATTTACTATAACCCATAAGCTATCATGACCCGAACGGGAACGGGGAAAGACATCTATAAAATCCATGGGGATTTGGTCTTACTTCCAAATTGGAATTTCTAAAGGTTGCATTAACCCACCAGGCCTTTAGTGTAGGGCCTTGACAAGATGGCGAGTCATACAACACTTAACAAAGTTAGCGATATCAGATTTCATTCACTCCAAATAATAAAGTCGCTTCATATCTACGTACACTTTACTACTTCTAGGATGAATGGTAAGTTTGGAACGATGTGAATCTTCAAAAATATATTGACGAAGATCACAAATATTTGGTACGATAAGTCTACCAAACTTTTAAATGTCGCCACGAAAATCAATATCGAAGTCTTTCTAACTTTCAATAATAATTTTGTCCCTACAACATTGGCTAAGAAGAGCCAATTCAGAATCTAGCCCTTTGAGCTACAAGAATGCAGTCTAAGAAGAATAAGGAACCTCTAGACTACATAAAACAAGGGATGCATATAAACCGGATTTCGCGATCTCGAATCTCTCAAGTGAATAGAGTCTCGAGATCGTTCCATTCGGATATCACCATAGAAAACAACTACTTGTTGCTTACGACTAGTGCATTGGCAACAAGATTTCCCCTTTCAGGGAGTATATATAGAATATCAAGATCATAAGATGCAAGAAATTCGAGCCAACATGGTTGACGCAACTTAATTATGAGAAATAGATATCCCAATGATTTATAATTGAGGTAGAGAACAAATTTCTTCACCAAAGACGATGATGCCAAATATTGAAAGCAAAATCAATAGCCGCGAGTACCAGATCATAAGTGGCATTCCTAGTCTCGATCGGCTTTAAAGATTTAGAAGCAAAAGTGATTGCACGTTCTCTTCGGGAATCACAAGAATAAGAATATTGAAAAGAAGGAATTTTGTCCTCTTTCCCAAAAAGCTAAAACTTTAAAAATCACAATTACCTTTATAGAAAAATTTATATTTTACAAGTCAATTTATTGTGTCTGATTGTCTCATCAAAGCGTTTAGGAAATCCCTATCGATAGCGTTGATCAAGTGCATCGACCAGAAATCTTAAAACACTAAATGGGCAATACAACACAAAATTACCTTTTTATAGGAATTTAAAATATCTTCTTAAAACATTTGTAAAATTTTAAATTTCTATTTTCATCCAAAATTAATAAATACAAGATTGGAATTATTGAGATATCCATAGAATACTTGATTTATAAAATGGATGAAATAAACTGGATAAACTGAATGACACAATATGTCATTCATATAAATCATAATGAGTGCGGAATGCGGTATGTGGAAGGCTAACTTCCGCAACTCGTAGTGATTGAAATTCGGTGGCAAGGTCAAACTAGAAAGACCTTAACACCACTTAAAAGGTTGCTTAGGTAATGATCCTAAGACAAACTCAAAAATATCGGAGAATTCTCAACCGATATGAATGAGCGAGATATCTCTTTATTCAACATGTGAGCTTAAAGAATAAAATGATGCCATCGATTTGAAATCGAAATCACAAAGGAAAAATATGAATCTGCTTAACAGATTGAAAATGTCGAAAAAGGAATTGTCCATTCGGAACAATTGGATATGGGCTTCAAAGTGATTAAGCCAATCCTTTCACGCAAATCAATTCCGAAACCTAAGCAATGCACAATACGCAAATCGGTTCGGAAAGAAAAATCACATGTAATAATTTCGACATCAATAATAAGCAAATTGAGTGTTGCGAATCCTCTGATTCGGATTCACATTCCTCAAAGAAGTCATCAAGCCCAAAATATAAAAATAAAGAGAATCAACAAGTTCTTCTGATAAATAAAAATGATGAGGGAAACCCATATCAAAAAGAACTCGAATCGGATAATCGCAAACAAATGAAATCAAGGATTAAATAAGGAATACCTTGACCCAGAGAAGTTTCGTTAGAAGCTTTTAGCTTTCCTTCTCTCTTACTAGGTCGTGTGGGACATGTAGACAAATAATGGCCCGAGCCCTTGCAATAGCGGCAATAGAGGGGTTCCGGGCACTTAGTTACATAATGGTCTGAGGAACCACAATTGTAGCATCGTTTACGACTAGAGGTAGATGGCTTGGCTACCGAAGTTTCTGGTCCCACCTTCTTCTTACTTAGAAGTATGGGGCAGACAGAAATATGATGACTGGAATCTTTGCAGTAACGACAAAGGAGTGGTTCCGGACACTCCTTCGTATAGTGGTCCCTAGAACCACAGTTGTAGCATTTTCCACAATTAAGGATTGGAGTCTTTTCTCCAAAAATAGGTTGCTTCACCTTCTTATCGGGATGAGGGCTTTTGAATTTAATACGCCTCTTCTTGGAAATCCCAATATCACTATCAATTCCTCTATCAGCCTCTTTTTCTTGTAGCATGATATCTACAAGTTGGTCGAAAGGAACTTCTAGTTTCAGAGGTAAAACCATTTCGGGATCCTTATCCAAAGCACAGATAAACCTTTGATTCTGAGCAAGATCCAAAAGTTGTTGGGCAGACATGAATACGCCATCCAGAGAAGGACTACTGGATTGACCAGCGCTAGGACTGCCAGAACTAACCATCTCTTCTTCTTTTTTAAGAAAGAAAAGAAGAAGAAGGAAAAGATTATTCTCAGAATGAATATCAAGCAATCTTGGCTGATAAAACAAGGAATCATAAAGAAAACAGGATGAATTGGTTCGAAGACTCGAACCAAACCCTGAAGCACGACTCCTAAGGTGGACTTAGGACAATGATCCTTGTTAAGTTATTCTATATTGTTCCGAAGTTTGGCTCTGATACCAAGCTGTGACGCCCCACCTCTATACCCACGCTAGCCTAGAACACTACGGTGTAGTGCTGTCAACTAGCGCGGAGAATAAGGCTGTTGAGGAGCGACCATCCATGTAATTTCTTATCACACGGTGGCTATAAAATGATCTTCGGAAACAAATATAGAAGTAAGCATAACATGCGAATCAATCACAGATATCCATATCACAAAGGCGGAAAGAGATATGAATATATATCACATAAAAGTGTACATCAGAGTAGTAGTCTAAAAAGATCCACGATAATACAAAAGAATAGCAACGCGTGCTATACCAAAGAATACAACTATGAGTCTATATCTCAAGTGTAAACAACAAAAGCTGCTAATCTAAACAAGTAGCCAAAAGTCTGAGTAGTGAATCACTGGGGGAGGAGTCAAGCAGTAGCACCTGTAACATCTCGGCCTGACCCGAGTATTATTTATAAGAAAATAATAAACGGATCAGTCTAGCTATAAATATCAGATGACATGATATAAAATAAAAGATATGGCATAAACATAAAATATCCATACTGACATACTACTATAAGTATGCAAATAATGATCAACAGGAGATCAACCGATAAGAGATAAATCAATATCACAAGAATCTTCTCAAAGATCCAAAGAGGGCATCATACCCTAAACTTGTACTCATGACAAGTCAAAGAGATAAATTCCAGAAATCAACACAAGAAACCCAGAAATCATAAAAAGGGAAAGAGGCCTATCACATGACGATCCGAAGACCATGGGGAGCTACCCCACATGTGTGAGTGGAATCACACAGATTGAGGTCAAGACTAACCAAAAAGCAGAAAGGTATGTGTGAATGGAATCACACAAGTGGTGTCTTGTCTAACCTTGCAATGAAAGAGACATCGCGCAATTGCTAGTCTAATTCATAAAGCGATCATCAAGATCAACGAGAAGTGTCAATTACACTAAGCTAGTAAATATAGAAGTTTAGCTTCATGTCCCATAACCACTTGCTTAACTTAAATATTTACGAACAAACTGTAAATCTTCACTAATAAAATTGTCACAAGAGGTTCAATCGAACAAGTCCAAGAATTAACCGACGAAGTGAACGCAAGCGTTTCATACCACTTGTTTTACTAAGTCGTTTAATTAGATTTCTCATCCGAGTGAGGTAAAGGCTTGTATATACTAATAGATTGGAAAACGGTTTAAGAAAAGAGCTTTGTTATTAAAAATAGAGTTGAAATCATTTTGTTGAAAGAGTTTTGATATTTACTACTAGTTTTGAAACCTTTATATTTTAAAGTGACAAATCATAGAAGCGATTGTAGAAACAATCAATCACGAAGGTCACATTCGAAGATGTGATAAAAATCCAAGGAAATCAGCTCAGCAAGTTCTGTTGTATATTTTTCTGATAAGATCCCCTACGGAGGGGGGGTCCGGGGGGGGGGGGGGGGTGGCAACCCCCCAAGGTGGGGGTGCGGGGGCAACGCCACCGCTTACGGGGTTCGACCTGCCCGGTCAGGTCGCGGGGGTCCAGGGGGCAGCGCCCCCGGCGGGGTGCGGGGCAGCGCCCCGACCAAAACGGTACGACCCAGTGAAGACAAGCAACCTAGTGAAGCCAAGCGACCTAAGGGGCCATGCGACCTAATGGGTCATGCGACCTAAGTTTAAAATGGTGGGCGACTTAACAAAGTGGCCGAGCGACCTAACTGGAGCAAGTGGCCATAGGTCATGCGACCTAAAGGTAAGCGACCTATCACGGTCACGCGACTTAAGGGATAGGACCGACCGACCTAACGACCTAGGCAAGGTCGACCGACTTAATGGTTGCGAACTAAAAATACAACAGGGTCGAGCGACCTAGTGGGATGCGCGACCTAAGAAGGTACGCGAGCTAAGGGTGAGTGACCTAACAAGGTCGTGCGACCTAAGTGGTCACAATGCCAAGCGACCTAAGGACTTAAATACTCGCGACCTAGCGCGTGCATCGGCCGAGCGACCTAAGGGTTTAACACGCGAGCGACTTAAGGTTTTAACACACGAGCGATTTAAGGTTTTAACACGCGAGCGACCTAAAGTGATGCGCGACCTATGACCTAGCAGGATCGAGCGACCTAGAGCCGCCTTGTGATATAAGGTCGAAAACGACCTAATTCCGAGGCTAACGACCTAACGCTGCAGGGGGGATTTAAGGCCAGAAACGACCTACGACCTAAAGTGAAACGACCTAACTCCGAAGTGAAGATTCAAGGCAGTGCGACCTAGCGCGATAACACGCGAGCGACCTAAGGATTAGGTCGCGAGCGACCTATATGCGAACGACCTAAAGTCCAACGACCTACGACCTAAATCCGAGGCGAACAAAATATGCAGGCCGTGACTTTTCCACGCACGCGAGCTAATGATTCCGAGCGACCTAACCTAGGCAGAGCGACCTAAGCTCAGGAAATTCACCAAACAACTAAAAAATGGAGTTTTTCGCCAATCCAATCCAAATCAAATGCAAATGTACATGCTAAAGTGATGGGGAATCATTCCTAACAGTCCAATATAGTTATAGACTAGAATTGTGAGATAAAAATCTCACCTTTGCTCCAAAACCCAATGAAAATGAAGAACAAAGCTTGAAGGCAAATGGAGAAGCAACCACAAGCTTGAATCCGATGTCTTCTTCTTGAATTTGGAGTTGAATGTTGGAGTTGCAATAAAACAAAGACTTTGGAGTTTTAATTTCTCATTCCATTCACCATTTTTGTTGAAGCTTTAGTGTTAGGAAATGAAATGAAGCAATGAAGAAGAAGGGGGGTGGAACTTGGGCCTAATGGGCTAAAAGTCCAAACCAAAGGCTCGAGTGAAAAAGTGGTGAAATTCCACTAACCCCAAACATATCAATGTTTATACTCAGAAGATTGCAAACGACGTTTCGAACTCAATGGAAGTGGTCTCGAGTCCTTATTTGACCGTTTGCAAAAAGTAGCTTCGGACCAAAATCCGATTAACGATAAAATATTTAAATAAAATATTTAAATATAAAAATCGATAAATATGCGGGTTGTTACAATAAATTTGATAATAATTCTAATTCCTCTTATTGTAATCATTGTTAGAACTAGGTATTTAACTTAAGTATGTTAGTTTAAGAAGAAATCTATGATAAGAAAATATTTATAAGATTTAAAAATAAAAATATTGTCTGAAAAAAAGAAATATAAACAGCGGAACATTTGGTTTATGTTAAAGAAATCAAACTGTCAGGTGAGTAACTCCATTTTATTTTAAATTCAAGGAGGCAAAAGTTTGAGCTGCATGTTAGAACGTAGGAATTAAACAAGACATGTTTATTGACTTTAAAGATCAAGATTTAAAAACTTATTTAAGTTAAAATTTTGATAGCAATGCTCAGGAAAACAGAAGAAAAAAAAAAAACAGGGTAGTTTGAATTTATGGAAAAATTCAATTATGTAAATTCAACAATCAGTAATGAAAATTAAAACCCTATACCAAATTATGATTTTTAAGATCAATATCACAGTATTTAAAAGGGAATTGAAGGTGCAGTTTTGAATTACATTGTTTGGGTTAATTTGAGAAAATTTGTTGATCTCTAGATTCTGGAAGGTTGGATTTTCTTCAGGAGGTATTTGAATGATCAGAGAGGCTAAGAAAATTATCAGATTAAGATGAATGTCATTTTGGAGATGATGGTTATGAATTAAAATTTGGAACCCTAGTTTTACTGGATTTGATAAGATCGAACATTTCAGCAAGTATAGTTGATCGAGTTCAACTATTTCCTGGGCACTGGAAGATGATAGGATGTTAAAGACTTCGCTGGAGTTTTAGAAGCAACGGTGGCCGGAGGTGGTGGTTTGGGAAGTTTTTTGGGTGATGTCTCGTTTTTGGGTTTAGGAGTACTTTGACTCGATTTCATTTTTGAGTTCGAATTGAAGTACTAATGGTCAAAATCTGGAAAGGGGATCTGGGTTGACTCGCGGTGATGTTGCTGATGATCAGAGGGGTGGCTGGCGACGTGTACACGTACACACGGATCTTCGTGTATCAGAAGAATTGCTGTAGGTTGGCATCAAGGAAAAAAGAAGGTTGCTTCGGGTGCGTACGCGAGATAATCAAGGATTGACTCGTAAATGTTTGGAGCAGAACTCGGGTTTGGTTGGGTAGCCTGGTTAAATGTAGGAATATGACCTGATGATATAAGAATCAGGAATTTTAAGTTTATGCAAGAGAAATTTTATGAAAATCTGCAAGATATTTAACTAGGGGTTAAAAGTGTCAGGATTAACCAAAGTCAATTTAAATTCTCCTTTTCTATTACTCTAAATAAAAATGGATTGGTTGGTTTAAGGTTAGGTGATTTATTCTAACTTCAAATTGTAAAGGTAATTAACCAATGAAATGGAGCAAGGTTGGAATTAATAAGCAATTAAGATTTAATTGATTGGTTATGAACTAAAGATTAAATTAATTAAAGGAATTAATTACTCTATGTAATTATTTAATAGGATTAGCTTAAGTTAATTAATTGGGTTAATTAATTTAAATAACCACTTGATGATGGGATTGAACATAATTACTTAATGAGATTTATAAAGTGTAATTACTTCGTGAAGAAATTAGTATGGGTAATTATAGGGTGCAATTTACTGAAGATTTGGAAGTGGTTTTGGGTTAATTTCAAGGTGTAATTAATATGAAGGATAATTACTTGGTAGAAGTGACTAAATAATTAATTGTTTAGTGTAATTAATCTAAGAATTGACTAATAAAAGTTATGGGAAGTTAATTAAGTGATGAAATTAATTAAAGGTAGTTAATTACACAATGAGATTAATCAAGGGTGATTAATTAACATAATTAATTAAAGATTAAGTATAGTTACTTAAGGTAATTAATGAGGCGTAATTAGTTAGTGAAGTAATGAGTGGATAATTACTAGATATAATTAGTTAAAAGATTTATTACTTTGGGAAGTAATTAAAGGATATTACTTGGTGGAAGGAATTACGTGATAATGACTCGATGTGATTAAAGGATTAATTAATGTAATTAATCAAGAAGATGGTTTAATTGATGGAGTAATTTAGGAAGTTAATTTCTGATTTTGATTAATCAAGATTGATTAATGAATGTACTTAAGTTAAAGATTAATTATTATGTGAAATTTAAGAATAATTAACTAATGAAAGTAATTTGAGGATCATTCATTAATGTAATTAATGGAAGTGATTAATCTTGCTTATTAATGATTTAGTGATGATGAATACTTTAAATCGGTTAATATCTTTGATATGAGTTGCTTTATGATATGCTATGTTGGATGGACGGTGATAATATGATTATTTATCAATTATGAATTGCTATGTAAAAGGGATATCCGATAATTAAAGTTGAGTAGTATTTAATGGAATAACTTGGATTTAGATAGCATTGAATTCAAAGAGTCCGGAGTCGGATATTAGTAAATACCCGAAACCACTTCGATTCTTATATAGATTGATATGTGAGATCAATAAACTGGAATGAAGTGATTTAAATGAATTGGACCATTTAATCTAAGATTTGGTACTTAGAATTTATGCGTAATGTAAGTGATGTCTATAATGACTTGTGAAGATGTAAATTGATACAAGTTACCCAGGTTTATATAAGATGTATGATTTGTGTTCCATGTTAGATGGGTTTACTCACGCTGGTTTCCAGCCTGACCCGGGTGTTACTTTGATGTAATGCTCGGGTCAGACTGAGTATTACAGATTTTCAGGTAAGGACGTTCTGCTTCTCAGGAGGCGGGCTAGATGGATGGAACGTGTGGAGTATTTACTGCTGTGTATAGTATAGTTAGCTTGGACATGTTGTTTAAACTCTCCAGTGTATTGTAATTGTTGTAACTCTTATGTAAAAATGTAAATGTACTGATATAGTTCTTCTTGTAAACTATTATTTTGTTTGCTATTATATTTTATCCGCTTCGAATGTGAGATTCTTAGTTTGTGTTTTCTGTTTCTTCTTCTTTCTCTTTCTTCTTTTCACTAACTATCTGGAAATTTCGGGTCGAAATTTTCGGGTTGTTGCATTTGGTATCAGAGCTGAAGGTTAAGTTAGAACCTTGGCTCTGGTGGGATTACTCATTAAGGATAGGGTAAGTGGTACCCTAGAATGAGTTGAGTGTGTATATATATGAGAGAGCGTACATGTTATTTTCTTATATAAAGATTTTAAATGGTTTTATATAAGATTATATTTTGATATATAAAGCAATATATCTTTCTAACAAATAGTAAAGGAATTGGTTGTTAAAATTATTGGAATTAAATTGAGAAGTAATAGAAATAGCCGAACTGAAATTGAAATTGAATAAAGATAAGTTTGAAATAAATTCAAACTGAAATTTAATTTGTAAATTTGGGAAAGAATTTCAGAATAAGATAATAATGGATTGGTTTCCAGAGATGATAATTTTGGCTATTATCATAATGGTTGTTGTATTTAGAAATGGAATGTTTTAAGGAAGCAAACCATTTAGGTAAGTATGGGTTATAAATTGAAATAGAAGTTGATCTAAATTGTGAAGTTTGAATCTTAGGATTTAAAAACATTTGAAATTTTTTTCAAATTATTAGAAGGATAATAAATAATATTATTTGAATAAGAAAGTTTGATGCAAACAAGAGTTGTTTGGTTTTGAATTAAAAACCAAAGGTGGTTTAAATTTTTAAAGTATAACTTGGTATGTAAAAGAAGTTAATATGTATATATGTGGATATACATAATATCAAAGATGGTTTGAGATAAAACTCAAAATATTGAGTTTTAAGTTGGGATTTAACTTGGAAGAGTTAAATGGTTGATTTGAATTAGTAAAGATAATTTAAAATGAAAATTTTAGAATTTAAGCTCAGAAACTAAATTGTTTAAAAGCTTTTAATAAAGGTTAACTTGGTTTAAAGGGTTAAACCAACCTTAGTAGATTTAATTTGAATTTATATAATTCGAGATGGTTTAAATTTGGAATTTGAATTGAAATTAGTTCAAATTGAATTTAATTGAATTAATTGAAATTGTGATTGAAGATGTATAAGTACAAAATTCAAACGGAAAATTTGAATTGGATTGATTTTAATAATTTGAAATTTATTTGAATTAGTATAATTTGAGATCAAGGTTGAATAAGGTTAAATTTGGAAAGAAACCGAGGTTAATTCAACTTGAATTGGGGATGAATCAATTTCAATGGAAATTGAAGTTATTTAAATTGGAATTGGGTTAATTTAAATGGCAGAGGAAATTTAAATTGAATTGATGAGAATGGAGATTGGGAAGTGAACAGTTTTGACTCTGGACTATTTTTAATATAAATTGTTTTAATATAAACTTATTTTCCAAGCTATTCATGATATAAACAACCTTTCTTTTAAAAGCCAAACTTCTTATACTTATTTTACAATTATTTTTGAAACTGTTTAACAATTTTCTAACTATTTTATAAACTAATTACTATTTTCAACTACTAATTACTATTTTATAGCTATTTTGCAATTATTTGAAATCTCTATGACTATTTAACTATTTTCCAATTATTTTACAATTACTGAACTATTTTACAGCTATTTTACAAACTAGTTATTATTTTTAAACTATTTATCTATTTCTTTAACTTTTTAGGTTATTTTCTAAATTCAAACTGGACAGAGTTTAGACTGTTATTGGTTGAATACCCAATCGAGATAAGAATAGAGGTGATAATTCAAATGGATTGAAGCAATTGTGAGTAAGTAAATGAAAATCAAAGAAAGGTGAATAGAAAGAGAATTGATTTGGCTAATAACCAATAAAGATAAATACGTTGGGTGTACGTATGTTATTCTATTCGTATAGTAATTTGATTCAGATTCGAGCACAGAATTTCGAGATAGTATGTCGATCCGAGTTGGGATTTTTCACTAGATTTTCGACGGCTAGCCTGGATATGGATTGTTGATTGGTTCTGGATATTCTCTATCATAGTTATGACTATGTAAAGAGAATGATGGTTTCTGATCAAGAAACCAGATCTGTGTTCACACTAGGAAGTCGGGTGGACGATACTAGTTCGGAAGTGAAATTGTGTGGTCGAGTGAACGATCAGATTGGTATAGCGTACGAATGAAATGTGTACATCGTACGGGTTTGAAAATAAATGATATTGAAAAGAGTAATCAAACTTGAATATTTGATTTTGAATAAACAAAGTTATATATCTTTGTTATATAAGATAGATCTTTCCTTATTGAATCTTTTGCCAGAAGAAAAAGGGTTTCTGGAAATGTTTGAAGTATAAAAGGAGTTTTATACAAGTGTGAAATGATCCAAAGTTTTAAAAATTTTATATATCTGTATATATATAAAGGATCTTATGAGGATTTTGGAAAAGGTTTTGGGAACCTTTGGATTTGGAAAGGCTTTTGATTTTTGGGTAAAATCAATATTGAAATTTGGAAAGACTAGTTTGAGAATTATCGATTTTGGAATAATCGATTTTGTGTAAAGGAGCTTTGCATGAGATCATACTAGGTGTATGATTTGAAGATACTATATGTATATAGTATAAAATGTTTTGATGATGGCTCTGGGGAAAAAGGCGCTCCCTTGAAATGAACTTCTCAGGAGTAACACCAGGTGGTGCTGCCTTGAGCCCCAAGGGGGGTTCTAAAGTTGATCCTGTGAGGAGTCCGGACAAAACTAGTTCCTGGGGATTATGAGTAGAGTATACCATAGCGAAAGTCGTGTGTGTCGCTGAGAGCCAACAGTCTGCGTTTGATTTTATATCGGCAGACTGCGACCTATGGTATAACACAGCGAAAGTCGTGTGTGTCGCTGAGAGCCAACAATCTGCGTTTGATTTTATATCGGCAGACTGCGACCTATGTAGGAGTGGAGAAGCTTCATTTCGACTGCGAAAATCAAAGGCCGCTGAGAGCCTGCAGTTACATGGACTTTTGTTGTAACGGCAACGTAACCCTGGAATGTAACTGTGATCTGTTGTGTGGGTTCCATGGCGTAATCGAGAGGCCGCGGAGAGCCTGCAGTTACATGGACTTTTGCTGCGATGGCAACGTAACCCTGGATGTAACTGCGAGCATCGATGGGGGTGATAATTTCTAGAGCATTCTCACCAAAGATATATCCTCTATTTTCAAAAAATGTTTTCTATATTTTCAATAAAATTATTTTCCAAGTATTTTCACTGGGTGTTGAAAATAGGTCTGCTAAGTACTTATAGATTTTCGGTCCTACGCCTGATCAATGTATGACCGAAATTCTGTGAGAACGAAGATGAACTTGTTGAAACATTGAGTTATAGAATGATATTTTTATAAAACTACTTTGATAATACTATATATAGATTTTTAAAAGTTTTTTAAATATGATCAAAGAATATTTTAACTGGTTTTAAAATATTTAATAAATTCTGGCTTCATTCCTTTTCGAGGGCGAAAAGATTTAAAGGGGGGAGGAATGTGATAACCCGGAATTCTAGACATCTGTAATTGATAAAATAATTGGGTTAATTAGTAGAATACTGAATTATAGATTAAACAAATGAATCTAATCAAGGAAACATTTATATTTGCAATTGTGTTATGCATATATACATAGATTTTAAATAGAATTATTAGACACAAGTTGAAATTGTATTTGTTTAAATATATGTATATCTAAAACTGATCTAAAATTTGATTTCAATTTGGATATCTAAATTTACATTCAAAGGATAGACATCTATATCTTAAATCATACCTTGGTTTTTAAATATATCTTTATTTTTATTAAGAACATAAGTTATTTGTATTATTTTTTTCCTAAAGGAATTTAATTATATAAATTGGAATATGTATGTATAAATTAGAAATTTAATTATAAAAGCTTTAAAAATAAATAAATTGTACATAATTACAAATGTAAGTATAGGAATGTATCCAATTACAAGTGTAAATGAATTATAAATTGTAACTGACAAATATTAACTAAAATCTAAAAGCTTAAATTTATAAAAAGATAAATACATTATATACATGTAAATATTACATAAATACATAGATATGGCTTAAATAAATTAATGAAAGGCAAGTATAACACTTTTAAGTATATTAAAGGGGGTTAAAGACATTTGTAAAGATAAATGCATATGTGTAAGCTAATTAACAACTAAAAGGACAAATGTCAACATTTCTTTTTGATGATTTAAAATTTTAAAAAAATAATGAAAGAAGGAATTTGCTTCCACTTTTCAGCTGAATTATTTTCTCCACTTCAACTAAAATCTAAATTTGAATCAAAAGAAGAAGTGAAATCTGAAATCAAAGCTCAAAGAAATAAAACCTGAAAAATAAATCTGAGACAAGGGATTTCAAAATCAAAACATGTCATTTAAGCCTGTAACAAATTTTCAAGTAAAGTTCTATTTAAAATCTGCTACCTGGAAAGCAAAACCCTGTAATACTTTTATCAAGCCTGTAGAAGCATTAAAGGAGAAATCTTGAAAACTTTTTGTTATCAAGAAACTGGAAACAACAAATTTTCAAAATCTTGAGCTATCATCATCTAATTCCTGTACAGTCAGGCATTTCAGCTTCAAATGTTCAAGCTTCAAAGAATTTCATTCTTAAGTCCAACAACATAGGTTTCAGGAATCAAGAAATATCAATAAACAGTTTTCAAACTTTCAAAAAGGGGCTTAGTTCAATCTGGTTTCTGAAATTCTTTGCTAATTCAAAAAGGTGAGTAAACCCCACTTGTTTTAATTTAAACCTGGATGCATGAGTTGAATTAGAAGCTTGGTGATTTTTTTTTTGCATACAGTTGAAATGAATATATTCGAATGAAAATCTGTGTGCATATGTGAATATGTCAAAACTCAACTCTGTTTAAATACACAGAACATAAATTTGATAATAATTCTAATTCCTCTTGTTCTAATCATTCTTAGAACTAGATATTTAACTTAAGTATGTTATTTTAAGAAGAAATCTATGATAAGAAAATATTTTTAAGATTTAAAAATAAAAATATTGTCTGAAAAAAAAAAGAAATATAAATAGCGGAACATTTGGTTTATGTTAAAGAAATCAAACTGTCAGGTGAGTAGCTCCATTTTTTTTTTAAATTTAAGGAGGCAAAAGTTTGAGCTGCATGCTAGACATCTGATGAAGTTTGAATTATGTACATATCTTTGAAAATGCCTGTGATTTTGCTGTTTAAATGGCCTTTGCTTGTTCTCAGGTTAAATTCAGATTCTAAACAAGAGAATCCAATATCCTTTGATTTGGTCGATGTTAGAACGTAGGAATTAAACAAGACATGTTTATTGACTTTAAAGATCAAGATTTAAAAACTTATTTAAGTTAAAAATTTGATAGCAATGCTCAGGAAAACAGAAGAAAAAAAAAGAACAGGGTAGTTTGAATTTATGGAAAAATTCAATTATGTAAATTCAACAATCAGTAATGAAAATTAAAACCCTATACCAAATCATGATTTTTAATATCAATATCACAGTATTTAAAAGGGAATTGAAGGTGCGGTTTTGGATTGCATTGTTTGGGTTAATTTGAGAAAATTTGTTGATCTCTGGATTCTCGGAGGTTGGATTTTCTTCAGGAGGTAGGTGAATGATCGGAGAGGCTAAGAAAATTAATAGATTAAGATGAATGTCATTTTGGAGATGATGGTTGTGAATTACAATTTGGAACCCTAGTTTTACTGGATTTGATAAAATCGAACATTTCGGCAAGTATAGTTGATCGAGTTCAACTATTTCGTGGGCACTGGAAGATGATGGGATGTCAAAGACTTCGCCAGAGTTTTAGAAGCAACGGTGGCCGGAGGTGGTGGTTTGGGAAGTTAATGGGTGATGTCTCATTTTTGGGTTTAGGAGTACTCTGACTCGATTTCGTTTTTGAGTTCGAATTGAAGTACTACTGGTCGAAATCTGGAAAGGGGATCTGGGTTGACTCGCGGTGATGTTGCTGATGATCAGATGGGTAGCTAGCGACGTGTACACGTACACACGTATCTTCGTGTATCTGAAGAATTGCTTTAGGTTGGCATCAAGGAAGACGAAGGTTGCTTCTGGTGCGTACGCGAGATAATCAAGGATTGACTCGTAAATGTTTGGAGCAGAACTCGGGTTTGGTTGGGTAGCTTGGTTAAATGTAGGAATATGACCTGATGATATAAGAATCAGGAATTTTAAGTTTATGCAAAAGAAATTTTATGAAAATTTGCAAGATATTTAACTAGGGATTAAAAGTTTCAGGATTAACCAAAGTCAAATTTAAATTCTTCTTTTCTATTACTCTTAATAAAATGGATTGGTTGGTTTAAGGTTAGGTGATTTATTCTAACTTCAAATTATAAAGGTAATTAACCAATGAAATGGAGCAAGGTTAGAATTAATAAGCAATTAAGATTTAATTGATTGGTTATGAACTAAAGATTAAATTAATTAAAGGAATTAATTACTCTATGTAATTATTTAATATGATTAGCTTAAGTTAATTAATTGGGTTAATTAATTTAAATAACCACTTGATGATGGGATTGAACATAATTACTTAATGAGGTTTATAAAGTGTAATTACTTCGTGAAGAAATTAGTAAGGGTAATTATAGGGTGTAATTGACTGAAGATTTGGAAGTGGTTTTGGGTTAATTTCAAGGTGCAATTAATATGAAGGATAATTACTTGGTAGAAGTGGCTAAATAATTAATTGTTTGGTGTAATTAATCTATGAATTGACTAATAAAAGTTATGGGAAGTTAATTAAGTGATGAAATTAATTAAAGGTAATTAATTACACAATGAGATTAATCAAGGGTGATTAATTAATATAATTAATTAAAGATTAAGTATAGTTACTTAAGGTAATTAATGAGGTGTAATTAGTTAGTGAAGTAATGAGTAGATAATTACTAGATGTAATTAATTAAAAGATTTATTACTTTGGGAAGTAATTAAAGGATATTACTTGGTGGAAGGAATTAAGTGATAATGACTCGATGTAATTAAAGGATTAATTAATGTAATTAATCAAGAAGATGGTTTAATTGATGGAGTAATTTAGGAAGTTAATTTCTGATTTCGATTAATCAAGATTGATTAGTGAATGTAATTAAGTTAAAGATTAATTATTATGTGAAATTTAAGAATAATTAACTAATGAAAGTAATCTGAGGATCATTCATTAATGTAATTAATGGAAGTGATTAATCTTGCTTATTAATGATTGAGTGATGATGAATACTTTAAATTGGTTAATATCTCTGATATGAGTTGCTTTATGATTTGCTATGTTGGATGGACGGTGATAACATGATTATTTATCAATTATGAATTGCTATGTAAAAGGGATATCCGATAATTAAAGTTGAGTAGTATTTAATGGAATAACTTGGATTTAGATAGCGTTGAATTCGAAGAGTCCGGAGTCGGATATTAGTAAATACCCGAAACCACTTCGATTCTTATATAGGTTGATATGTGAGATCAATAAACTGGAATGAAGTGATTTAAATGAATTGGACCATTTAATCTAAGATTTGGTACTTAGAATTTATGCGTAATGTAAGTGATGTCTATAATGACTTGTGAAGCTGTAAATTGATACAAGTGACCCAGGTTTATATAAGTTGTATGATTTGTGTTCCATGTTAGATGGGTTTACTCACGCTGGTTTCCAGCCTGACCTGGGTGTTACTTTGATGTAATGCTCGGGTCAGACCGAGTATTATAGATTTTCAGGTAAGGACGTTCTGGAGCTCAGGAGGCGAGCTGGATGGCTGGAACGTGTGGAGTGTTTACTGCTGTGTATAGTATAGTTGGCTTGGACATGTTGTTTAAACTGTCCGGTGTATTGTAATTGTTGTAACTCTGATGTAAAAATGTAAATGTACTGATATAGTTCTTCTTGTAAACAGTTATTTTGTTTGCTATTATATTTTATCCGCTGCGAATGTGAGATTCTGAATTTGTGTTTTCTGTTTCTTCTTCTTTCTCTTTCTTCTTTTCACTAACTATCTGGAAATTTCGGGTCGAAATTTCCGGGTCGTTACAGCCGTAACCCCCTTCTTCTTCCCCTCAGTTTTAAAACGCGACCGTAGCCTATAGCTAGCCGCCCTTTGCCCTAATGCTCGCACGACCCACGCTTGACTTCAAGTCGATCGAACTACGCCACAACGAAGCTCGCCCCAAACTCCATGCTCAGCCGTGACATGATGAAGCTCGGTCAACTACAAGCCTCGAAAAACGTGAACTACTACCGGCCCTTCTAGCTTGATTTGCCGTTGATCCGTGGCTCGAAATTCGATCGTAGCCTTTGAATTCGTAGATCTCATCGTTGTCTACAACTTTCATTTAGGAAGTTTATTGAATCTGTAATAACACGCATATTTTACGATTTGATATTTAAATATTTTATTTAAATATTTTATCGTTAGTCGGATTTTAGTCCGAAAAGTTACTTTTTGCATACGGTTGAATTAGGACTCGGAACCACTTCCATTGAGTTCAAAACATCGTTTGCGATCTTTTTGAGTGTAAACTTTGATATGTTTGGAGTTAGTGGAATTTTGTTACTTTTTCACTTTGGGTTTTGGGTTTTGTTTAGCCCATTTGCCTAAACTATTTACTCTAGCTCAACCCCCTTCCCTTCATAACTTTGCTTTCATTTCCTAACACTCAAGCTTCATTAAAAATGGGGGAAGGAATGGGAAATTAAAACTCCAAGCTCAAGATCATTTGCAAATCCAACATTCAACTCCAAATTCAAAGAGAAGACATTGATTCAAGCTTCTTGGGTGATTCTTCCTTGCTTTCAAGCTTCTTCTTCATAAATTTTGTGTAAAGGTGAGATTTTTATCTCACATTCTTGTCTATAACTATCTTGGATTGTTGGGAATGACTTCCTATCACTTTAGCATGTACATTTGCATTTGGTTTGGATTGGATTGGCGAAAAACTCCAATTTTTAGCTTTTTGGTGAAATTACTGGGCTTAGGTCGTTCGGCCAGGGGGAAAAGTCGCCCCTGTGCGTTTAGCTCGTTCCATCGTTAGTTCGCTTGGCCACAAAGCCGTTAGTCGCTCGGCCTCAAGCCCATTAGGTCGTTCGCATGAGTTAGGTCGTCTGGCAGATAGCTCGTTCCGCACTAGGCCGTTCACCACTTTGTCGCTCGGCCTGGTTTAAGCATCATCTACTGTTAGGTCGCAACACCCTTAGGTCGCGCCCCCTTAGGTCGCGCCATGTTGGGCCTCGGCTAGCTCGTTCCTCCTTAGGTCGCTCGACCCATTTAACTCGCACCTATTTTGTGCTTGAAACCCCTAGGTCGTTCAGGGTCGTAGGTCATTGCACTTTGGCTCGACCATGTGCGAAGTTGCTTGCACCGTTAGGTCGTTTCTGGCCTTAAGTCGATCGCCTCCTTTAGGTCGCGTACCCATTGGGTCGCACCACCTAGGCCGCATACTCACCTCGTTAGGTCGCACCACTGCATATATCGATCGTGTTAGGTCGCTCACCTATAGGCTGCTCTCCCTATTGCCTTGATAAGTCGCTCGGCCTTCCTCACTTCCTTAAGCCACTCGGCAATGGTTAGGTCGCATGCACCATTAGGCCGCTAGATCGTTCGGCCTCCTCATTAGCCTTAGGCGTTAGGTCGCAACCCCCTTTAGGTCGCGTCACTTAGGTCGCGCCATTACTCAGGTCGCGTACCCCTAGGTCGCTCTACCTTGGCCGCATTCTCCTTGGTTGCATGCACGTTAGGTCATGTATGTGTTAGGTCGCTCGGCCATTTCCTTAGGTTGATTTCACGTTAGGTCGGCCATGGGTTGGGTTGCACCATTCTTTAGGTCGCTCGGCCATTTCCTTAGGTCGATTGCACGTTAGGTCGGCCATGGGTTGGGTTGCACCATTCTTTAGGTCGCTTGGCATAGGCTCGTACCACCTTAAGTCGCTCGGCGCTAGGTCGTTCACCCTGTTTGGTCGCTCGGCCTTATACTCCCTAGGTCGTTAGGTCGCCCGACCCTCTCACATGCTTTAGGTCGTTTGGCCTGCACTTATGCCACCACTCCTTAGGTCGTTCCGCTGCTAGGTTGAGCCGTGATTGAGTCGCTAGGCTATTTCCACTTGGATGGCTTTAGAATTGATTTCTTTGGATTTTATTCACGCCTTCGAATGTGAATTTCTGTGATTGATTTGTGATTTGTCATTTTAAACCTTTACTTCACTCGTACGAGGAATCTAATTAAACGGCTTCGTAAAACAAGTGGTATGAAACGCTTGTGTTTACTTCGTCGGTTAATTCTTGGACTTGTTCGATTGAATCTCTTATGACAATTTTCTAGTGGAGATCTACAATTTGTTCGTAAATATCTAAGTTAAGCTAGTGGTTATGGGACATAAAGCTAAGCTCATATATTTACTAGCTTATTGTAATTGACACTTCTTGATGATCGATGATGATCATTTTTGTGATTATGACTAACGATATGCTATGTTTCTTTGTCCACGTAGGGGACGGTACCTCGTTTTATTGAGTTTTGTCTCATTTCTATTATAGGCTAACGACCTAATTATTTCTTGGGGTTTCGACCCAATTTTTGTGGGCTAGCGACCCACGTTTTTATGTAGTTCGGATCTTCGGGCATACCGTTGTACTACGTTGTTGTTCCGAATTTTATGAGTTTCAGGTTCCTCGGGCGTACCGTTGTACTACGTCGTTGCACTGGCTCTATGGTTAGCGCCATGGGATAGAGTCCCGTTTGTGATACACGTGTTGGTGAGTTTTCATGCTCCCGTTTTGTGATAGGCCTTCCCCTTTTGTGATTGATCGTTTCTACGATCATTTTTGTGATTTCTGGATTTCCATTGATGATTTCTAGAATTTGTGTTTTACCAATTTTCATCATTTTCATTGATATGTGTTATCAATATTTGTGCATTGGTGAATTTGTGTGTCATTCACTTTTTGTGAATGAAGATATTAAGTATGACATTCCTTTGATCTTTGAGAAGATTCTCGTGATATTGATTAATCTCTTATTGATTTTCAATTTTTATACTTATCACAATATGGCTTTATGGTCATCATATGTTATGCCATATCTCTTATTTTATATCATTCTATCTGATATTTATAGCTAGACTGATCCGTTTATTATTTTCTTATAAATAATACCCGGGTCAGACCGAGATGTTACAGGTGCTTCTGCTTGACTTCACTTCTGGGATTATCATCCTGACTTTTGACTATACTTAGATTAGTAGTTTTTGTTGTATACCTTTGAGATATAGACTCCAAGATGTATACATATTCTTTTATCTAGCACTTGTAACCATTCTTTTGTGATATTGTGGACCTTGTTTGACCACTACTCTGATGTACACTTTCATGTGTTATATTCATATCTTTTTTCGCCTTTGTGATATGGATGTCTGTGACTGTTTGTGTTATGTTTACTTCTATGTTTGTTTCTGAAGAATATATATAGCCACTGTGTAGTAGCCTTGAGTTTGTATTGGCATGTCGGACTTCCTTGTACTATCTGACATATTGGTGCTCGCACAAAGCAATTACATTGATGGTCGCTCCTCAACAGCCTTATTCTCCGTACTAGTTGACAGCATTACACCGTAATGTTCTTGGCTAGCGTGGGTATAGAGGTGGGGCGTCACAGAATCGATTCACGGATTTGATGAAAATTAAGGAAGAAGAAGAGAATTTTTCAACCATTAAAATTGGAGGTGGCGGCTAGGGTTTCTGATTAGGGTTTAATGCAAATGTGAATGTTTAAGGTCCTTTTATAGAAAATTTCGTGACACTATTCACCCGAAATTTTTCCAAACTCCAAACGAAGCGTGCCGCCTTGCGTTTATAATATTTTACCCCTATTCCGAACGAAATGGAATATATATCGGAAGCCAATTCGATCAAATTTGGAAGATACGATTTCGAATCGAATTATTTAAATTCAAAATTCACTCGAATCGATTTCTACGCGTTTTAGCTTGCCCCGGACAAACCGTAAGTCCGATTGACACGAAAGTTGAAACCATACAATAATTTAACAGTACGGATCCGATGAAACTGGTTTCGTCAAAATCTGAGGCTGTTTGAAAAATGACTATTTTTACTCGTCAATTAAATATTAAAATATTCAATTTTCACAATTTAACTTTTAATTCAATTTTAAAAGTTCTATAACATCATTCTAACTCCAATATGATATGACATAACTTTACATATCAAATTTAATCACATTAAAACCAATTTCCAGTTATTTCTATAATTTCAAATATTAAATTATGATTTAATTATCCAATTAAATCCTCATATTCAAAATATGAGTTATTCGACTTAAAAATTTTACTTGTTAATATTTAAAATCAATTAAATATTACGAATTTCAAATGACAGAAATTCCGGGTTGTTACAAACTTCCCCCCTTAAAAGAATTTCGTCCTCGACATTACCAAGTAAGAAAAAGTTACAGAATTCATTAACTTTTCAAAATCATTTGTTCAAATTAAATTTCAAATTCACTTAAGTGTTTAACTTTCCCAAAATCCAATAGTTAAACATCTTACAATAACTTTACTAAGTTTTCAAATCATACTTAGTTATCTTTTCAAAACCCGCTATATCGTTTAACTTTTCACTCCAAAATCAAAGTTATAGTTTCCAAAATTTTCCAATTTTCTCAGAAATATTCTAACGCCTTAAATTTTTAGAAAATTTCGCCATAGTCTCCTTTGCGCGGCTCGATCAAAAAAAAAGATAATATATATGTCACAAATATACATCTCATCAAGTAATGAGGCATCCCGCAGGGAAAAAGTGTAAAAGTACGATATGTAATCCGAGATATGTACCTTATATATTATTAGCGAGCATATACGACTAATATAGCACGAAAGCGAGCTCCAAAAGCGAAGCAAGCGCCATCCGCACCTACTATACACTCAACAAACAAATGAGAAACATGTATATATGAAAGTATTATCAATATACAACATATATCAGTACAACAACTACATGTGCCAATATAGCAAATGCAACAAAAGCAACAAATCCAACCATCAACCAACTAGCATTCAACTAACATCCATAACCATTCAATATACATTCACTTCTCATTAATATTCATTGAATTGGTTTTCCAATTTAAATCACATTTGATTCATTCACATTGGATGTTTTTACTAACATTCAGTTATTCATATTCAATTAGTTTACATTCACTAATTCATATTCAAAGTTAGTTCACTTCCACATTCAAATCAAATTTCATAGCTTCCAATTTTTATCAATTCAACTTCATTAACACTTAATGAATTATATAAAATCAACTAACAATCATATAACAACCAAATCATAACCATCATAACCAAATTTATTAAATTCCATTCAATTTGGTTTAGCACTTTTAATTCCAATTGGTTGATATTAAATTGACTTCCATTCAATTTTTCTTCAACTTCATTAGCTTCTAATGAATTAACACTTACATTCATTATTCTATATCAATTCATTTTCATTCGATTGATTAATATTCAATTCATTAGTTCAATTCAATTGCTAATTCGTTTCACCATATAAAGTTGAATTTCATTTATATAACTCAAGTTCACATCCATTTAATTCACTTTATTATTTTACTTCGATACCAAAATCAACTTCATTCAACATTACTTAAGTTATATTCCATTTCAAACATCATTTGTTTAATTTAACTTAAATTTCCACTTATAAATCAAATTTCCAATTCAGATTCCAATTCCAGTTCTATTTACTTACAAATTCGAAATGGATTTCAATTTCAATTTCTTGCACTTGCAAATTTTATTTATTCATTCATAATTTATTTTCCAACTTAATAATTGTATTCCAATCATTTTATATAACATTCCAGAGTCTTTTCAATCTTTCAAAACCATTTTTTTTGAAATCAATTCAAATTATCCTTTGAATTTCAAAACCCAACCCAAATTTTCCAAACAACTTCTATTTAAAACAACTTGGCAGCAATCCCTCTTTTGGAAACCCGAAAATGAACACCGATGATGTCGCGATCATTATCAGAATTATTTCCCAGTGACCGAAAAGAGTTTAGTGCTTTCTTTCCATCAAAACAATTTTCCAAAATCCTTGAAAATCATTTTCAAACTTCAAAGAATTTAAATTTCCCAAAATCTTAAAATTTCAAATTCTTTAAATTTGTTTTCAAATATTACTCTGGAATTCCATTTCAAATTATGAATCACAGTTTACAATTTATATTTATAAATATATTCATATAGTTTCACTTCTTTTATATAAGATTATTTCACAATTGTAAATCACGTTAATTATAATTCCATACTCAATAATTCATTTGCTTATACAATTTATTCTTTTAATTAGATTATTCAAACATCTTTTAATTAACTTATATATATTCTTACATTTTCAACAACCAAACAATCAATTTTATATACACCTTTATAATTCTTGGTAAATTATTTCTTTATATGTAAAATATAATCAAGATAAAATTATTTCATTTACCCAATTTAAAACAATATCGTGGCGAATTGTTCTGTACGAGTGTTTAGAGATTCCTATCGATAGAGTTGTGCAGACTATACCGACCAGAATCCATATACCACTCAACAAACCAATCATCACAATATAAAATAATTTTATATTCACTAACAAATACGCGCTCGTATCTATTATTACACTCACACTCATTCTAGAGTACTAATAACTCTATCTCTAATGAGTAATTCCCAACAGAGCCAAGGTTGTCGCCTAACCATAAGCTCTGATACCAAATGTCATGGTAAAGGTTTTTTTCGACCACGAAGGTCGACGTTAATACGCCCACTGTAACAACCGCCGAGCAATCGAAGGCCGGAAAACCGAACCATTAGAGTTAAAGAAGAGGTAAAATATAGGAAAAGAAAGAAACAAAAAGAAAATAGAAACAATAACAGAATCTCACAATCACAGCGGAACAACATATAATAGATAAATGAATATCTTTAAAACAAAGAACTATATCAGTTATTACATTACATCACATTACATTACATTATCAGAGTTTACAACAACAAACAGCGGAAAAGAAATACTATATACAAGTTGATACACTAAGCCATCCAGCCTACCTCCAGATCTCTACAGCAACTCCTGAATTCCAGAATAACCTGATAACCTGACTCTAGACTGCCCGTGTGGAAAATAATGGGCACCCAGAGTTTAGGAAGAAAACAATAAACTCCAGGTCAGTCATGGGACTGGTGTGAGAACTTAAAACGGATTATCTTTTAAAAAACAACATAGAAATATTTTTAAAATAGATTCGCAATGCTTATAGAAAATGAGACCACCATAAGGCCTCCCGCACACACACACACACACAATGCAAACACAGAATCGGAGGAGATTTCTCCTTATGATAGTTAAACATGCTTGATAAGAAAATTTTTCTTTGATATTATTACTCTAAGTGCAAAGTGTAGGAAAACATTTCGAAAGTATAATATAAATCTTAGCCAACATAGACATTCCGTACAATGCCTACTATAGCTACCATCTAAACAGTGGTGACCACCATAAGTAAATGGAAGGTTCTTCAACTAAAACCATACAGGGTTTCGTATTGGAGTTTGGCTTTCCAACAAATGTTCAGGCCAAGGAACTTCCCATTGCCACATGGAAATGCCTCTGGAAAGACTCCTCGAGAACCTAACTGGATCTCTGCCAACATAAGGCCGGGTTACCCTTAGCTGGGTAACTACTGACACGAATTTGCCATCCCCCGGTCGTAACCGACCTAAATCCCGGGATTCACCAACAACCACAAAATAATAAGTTTGCAGCACCAACATAGGTTAAGTATCAGGGCTCCATCCCATAATACACCTCTATCCAGAAGGAATGACGTACACTAGGGGGGCGCTATCCCCTAATAACCTTGCTGCATCTTTCCTGTTTTGACCATTTTCGGGGTGTGAGGTTCGACGAAGTCTCGTCCACAAAGCTACGCTTTTCACAAAAGCCACGCTTTGATCAACAAATGCTCAACAGCACTTCGTATGCCACATTACCAAATTGGGAATGTATCACTAGTAACTATCAACTACATAACCTCTGAGCTCGTACGTCTCAGAGAAGGGTGTTAAGCTAAGAGAATAAATTCTCCGCCACCAACAGAAATATATTTGATAGAAACCAGCTTTACATCTCAAATTATAACGTCAGACACACAACCATACAAGTCCGTTCCGGGATCGAACGGAACCGAAGGCACTTCCAAAGAAGCTCTAGCAATCCGGATATTCACTAATCACGACGGGAATTCCCATCATGAAGGGTGATAAAAATCTCTATATCGGAGACTAGCTGATGCAAAGTCATTCGACGGTAATCCTTCCATTTTCGAAAATACCCAGTCTTCAACACTGGTCTTCAAATGCTATCCATTATGAAATATCGCTTATTCGAAATGGGATTTATGACACAAAGGTCCTCTCCCGGCTAATCCAATAACGAGCGCTTATTTTAAAAATAAGTGTAGCATTCAAATTCAAGAAATTCACAACAAATACCCATTTAAAGATAAATATTGATAGTTGGTTATTTAACTATCAATGCCAACAAACAAATATCCAACACCATAACAATCACTAGGCCCTTTTTATTAATCTTCCATAAATTAATAACTTGCCAGATATTTACTTCAATTTATCTTTAAAAAGATACATTCTCTAAACCATTTCAATTTCTACATTGGAAAACATTTCCAAATACTTATTCATTTTTATTTCAAAATGGTTCATTTAAACCAATTAAATAAATCCTTACCGATTTACTTCAAATTTACGTTCCAAATCCGTAATTTCATTTACACACTTCAAAAATAAACCAATGTTTATTTTTGAAAAAATTCCCCTTTCCTTTATAAATTCCATGTGAATTTAAATTTCCAAATATCCATTGATATATGATCTTCAAATTGACTTCAAATATTCACTTTCAATTTATCTTTAAAAGATATAATCTCAAAACATTTCACTTCATATTAGAAAACATTTATGTACTTATTTTACAATAAGTAATTCACAAATCTATTTATTTTCAATACTTAGAAAATATTCAATATACTTAAATCACAATTAAGTATATATTTTATTCTTTAAGGAAAACATTCTCTTAAACACATTCTTTTGAGTCAAAACGAATGTTGCGTAAAACATCGTTACGACAACCCAAAATCATTAGTATAGGGATTCGAAATTAAGATAGATATATAAAACCCAATACTATTAAAACATTTCCGTTCGAAAATCATTTACTATAACAACAGTGTTATAGTCCACCATTTCCTTATCTCTCAAAAACGTCTATTTCAACACCGAATGTTGAAATCTATGGTTTCGATACTTAATACATTTTAAAACACCTTTAAATCATTTTAATTCTATTTAAAATATCACTTCCCCAAAATGTTTCTTTAATATATTATTCACTATCCAGAATCGTGAATATACTTCGTTAACCAAATTCAACGTTTCTACACATTTTGTTTTAAAGGATTATCCACTGTCCCAGAATCGTGAATATACTCCTTTAATAAGCTATAAAAATTAACTTATCAAACTCAATCAATCTGGAATTTATAAATCAATGTTTATAAATTCACATTTATATATTATAAAAACTTCAAGTAATAAAATCACTTTATTTACGAATTCTATTATATCTCATTTGGTTGCCAAATCCAAATTATAAGTCAATTTAACTAAAAATCTTTTATTTTACAAAATCTATTCATTTTATAACTTCACAATTTATAAATCTATAAATCTCATTCACTTATGAATCCATTTATACTTCATTTAACACTTATAAAACTCGTTTTATAATTCCAATATTTTAATTTATAAATATCAATTTTATAAATCTTTTTATACAAACCGTTTTATAATAATTCAAAAATCCCAATTTAAACCATTTTATAAATTAATCAACTACTTATTTTGAAAAAGTCACATTTCGGTTATATTTCACAAAAATCATAATTTTTATAACATAAAAATTTAAAAAAAACATTTATTTATTTAAAATGAATCAATTTCAAAATTCAATAAACGTATACTTTCAAAAATCACTTTAAAATCCTTTTAAATTTTAAAATCATTACTTTAACGTTTTTAAAACTCCAAAAATAGGCCCAATGCAGCAACAACACTAAATAAAACAATCACGACATCCATAACATCATATATCATATGATAATAGAATATATCACAATATCTGTAAATAAATCAATACGGTTGAAGAATCCTGTTGGATCCCTCCAACCTGTTTCCCTGCATCCACAGATGTTAGCACAATACCAATCCCGTGTCAATACGGAATATCGCGGTATATGGGTTCATAAAAATATTATCCGCTATTATGCGGCGCAATAGGGTCTCATCCGCTATATAATGCGGGAAAATCAACTCCAAGTACATATATAATACCAATTCCATTCACGGTGGAATTATCGCGGTATATGTGTTTAATAAATACATCCGCTTAATATACGACGTATATGCTCTATTTTAAAGCAATAGATAATAATTTATCATTCAATCACACAATCAAGCATTTTTAAATCTAACTATTTATAATTTAAATCGAAACAAATTCGATTGAGTGAGAAGTCCTCACCTTGCTTTCAATAACAGTTGTAGCGATTTATTTCGAATAAAATTAAACACGCGTTTAATTTTACCCAAAAATTTCAATTGCTCCAATCAATTCCATTCTAGCTCCATCGTGTAGTATTCGACAAAACGAATCCAACGCAAGTCGTTTCATCCGTTTTCGAGCTCATATGAAAGAGTTATGTTATTTTAAACATTGAACGAATTAATATATATATATATATATATATATATATATATATATATATATATATATATAATTTACAATTTCCATTTTAATTTTTAAACCTAATTGAATCTGGACCATAGATTATCTTTGCTTGCATCAGGGCCGTAACCCCCTTCTTCTTCCCCTTAGTTTTAAAACGCGACTGTAACCCATAGCTAGCCGCCCTTTGCCCTAATGCTCGCGCGACCCACTCACGACTTCAAGTCGATCGAACTACGCCACAACGAAGCTCGCCCCAAACTCCATGCTCGGCTATGACATGATGAAGCTCGGTCAACTACAACCCTCAAAAAATGTGAACAACTACCGGACCTTCTAGCTTGATTTTCCGTTGATCCGTGGCTCGAAATTCGATCGTAGCCATTGAATTAGTAGATCTCATCGTTGTCTACAACTTTCATTTAGGAAGTTTATTGAATCGATTTACGGATTTGAAGAAAATTAAGGAAGAAGAAAAGAGGTGTTCGGCCATTAAAATTGGAGGTGGCAGCTAGGGTTTCTGATTAGGGTTTAGTGCAAATGTGAATGTTTAAGGTCCTTTTATAGAAAATTTCGTGACACTATTCACCCGAAATTTTTCTGAACTCCAAACGACGCGTGCCGCCTGGCATTTATAATGTTTTACCCCTATTCCGAACGCAATGGATATATCGGGAGCCAGTTCGATCAAATTTGGAAGATACGATTTCGAATCGAATTATTTAAATTCAAAATTCACTCAAATCGATTTCTACGCGTTTTAGCTTGTCCCGGACAAACCGTAAGTCCAATTGACACGAAATTTGAAATCATAAAATAATTTAACATTACGGATCCGATGAAACTGGTTTCGTTGAAATCCGAGACTGTTTGAAAAATAACTATTTTTACTCGTCAATTACATATTAAAATATTCAATTTTCACAATTTAACTTTTAATTCAATTTTAAAAGTTCTATAACATTATTCTAACTCCAATATGATATGATACAACTTTACAAATCAAATTTAATCACATTAAACCCAATTTCTAATTATTTCTGTAATTTCAAGTATTAAATTATCGATTTAATTATCTAATTAAATCCTCATATTCAAAATCTGAGTTATTCGACTTACAAATTTTACTTGTTAATATTTAAAATCAATTAAATATTACGAATTTCAAATGATAGAAATTCTGGGTCGTTACATCCATGTAACAACCCGCATATTTATCGGTTTTATATTTAAATATTTTATTTAAATATTTCATCGTTAGTCGGATTTTTAGTCCGAAAAGCTACTTTTTGCATACTGTCGAATTAGGACTCGGGACCACTCCCATTGAGTTTAAAATGCCGTTTGCGACCTTTTTGAGTATAAGCTTCGATATGTTTGGAGAAAGTTGATTTTTGCTACTTTTTACTTTGGGTTTGGTTTTTGGGCTCAGCCCTATGTTAACTTATACTCCAAAACTGAACCACTCTCCCCATTCTCCCTCACTTCTTTCTCTTTTCAGTTTTCTTAGCTTTAATGGTGGGAGAGATTGGAAATTAAAACTCCAAAACCCTAGTTTCTCTTGCAAATCAAATTCCTAGCTCCAAACTCAAGAAGAACCCATTGGTAAGCTTCTCTTCTTCTTCTCCAACTTATTCTCTTACCAATTTCAGAAATTCCTAAACCTAAATTTTGGGAATGTTCTTGTTTTTGAGCTTAGATTCAAGCTCAATTGGGTTGTGTTGAAGAGAGGTTGATTCTCCATTTGCTTTCAAGCTTCTTCTTGTTCGAATTTGTGAAAAGGTGAGATTTTTATCTCGCATCTATGACTATAATTATCTTTGGTTGTTGGGTATGAATTCCTAACACTTCTTCATGTGCATTTGCTCTTGATTTGGATTGGTTTTGTGAATACTCCAATTTTTGGGTTTTTAAGTCAAATTTGTGTGAAATCCTTTTATGGATGTTTGATCATGCTTTTGGTGATGCATCGAGGAGCATATAGGGCCGGGTTGCCGATTGGCATAAACCCTTAGAGCCAATGTTCGTCCGGTTGCATTTTGGAAGAGTTTGCTCTTCATTTGAATAAGGCTGAAAAACAGCCCAGGCATGATTCAGTCGACTGAAAACTCTGTTCAGTCGACTGAACCTGAAACCCGAGAGTTTCCAGGCATGATTCAGTCGACTGAAAAACTCTGCACAGTCAACTGAAACTGGAAACAGAAAGTTTCCTGAACCTGGAAAATTTCCAGGCACAGGGTCAGTCGACTGAAAACTCTGTTCAGTCGACTGAACCTGCTGTTTGAGTCCAATTTGCCTTTTTGGATTGAAATTCCAATTTAAATCGATTCGTGATAATCCTATTTGTTGTTATCATCTATTATGACTTTGATGAATCTTTTTAGGGATTTTTGAATATCCATTTCGATGGATCCTTTATCGATTTCTTTGGATTTTATTCACGTCTTCGTATGTGAATTTTTGTGATTGATTGTTCTTACAATCTTCTTCGTGATTTGTCACTTTAAAAATATAAAGGTTTTCTATACTAGTAGTAAATATCAAAACTCTTTCCTCAAACGATTTCAATACTATTTTAATACCAAATTCGTTTTTAAAACCGTTTTCCAATCTATTAGTATAAACAAACCTTTACCTCACTCGTATGAGAAATCTTATTAAACGGCTTAGTAAAACAAGTGGTATGAAACGCTTGCGTTTACTTTGTCGGTTAATTCTTGGACTTGTTCGATTGAACCTCTTGTGACAATTTTCTAGTGGAGATTTACAGTTTGTTCGTAAATATTTAAGTTAAGCAAGTGGTTATGGGACATGAAGCTAAACTCATATATTTACTATCTTAGTGTAATTGACACTTCTCTATGATCATGATGATCATTTTTGTGATTTAGACTAGCAATGTGCGATGTCTCTTTGTCTGCGTGGGAGACTAAACCCCGTTCGTGTGTCATATTTGTGGGGTAGCAACCCACGGTCGTCGGACCATTCGTGTGTCAGGTCTTCGGGCCATTCGTGTGTCAAATTAATGGCTAGCTACCATGAGATAGCTTCTCGTTCGTGTGTTACAGCTGTTGGTGAGTTTTCATGCTCCCGTTCATGTGATAGGCCTCCCCCCCCCCCTTATTTTGTGATTTCTGGATTTCTTGTGTAGTCTTCTGGAATTTGTGTGTCATTGACTTTAGTGATTTCTGGATTTCTTGTGTAGTCTTCTGGAATTTGTGTGTCATTGACTTTAGTGATTTCTGGATTTCTTGTGTAGTCTTCTGGAATTTGTGCGTCATTGACTTTAGTGATTTCTGGATTTCTTGTGTAGTCTTCTGGAATTTGTGCGTCATTGACTTTTGCGATTGACATTGATATTATCGTCAATATTTGTGGTTTGATGAACAAAATAAAGAGTATGACACTTCTTGGATTCTTGTGTAGATTTTGTGATATTGATTAATCTCTTGTTGATTATCAACTACTTATATATCACAGCTTGGCCTTGTGATTATTATGTGTTTAGTCATAACTCTGATTCTATATCGTTTCATCTGATATTTATAGTTAGACTGATCCGTTTATTATTTTCTTATTAAATAATACTCGGGTCAGACCGAGATGTTACAGGTGCTTCTGCTTGACTTCTCTCTTGGGATTGATTTCTCTTGCTTTTGGTTAACTACTTAGATTAGTAGTTTTTGTTGTATACATTTGAGATATAGACTCCATAATGTATACTTATTCTTTTGTGTAGTTCATGTAACTATTCTTTTGTGATATTGTGGATCTTTTTAGACCACAACTCTGATATACACTGCCATGTGTTAATTATATATTCATATCTTCCTCCGCCTTTGTGATATGAATTATCTGTGACTGATTTATGTTATGTTTATTTCTATATTTGTTTTCCGAAGATTTTATATAGCCACTGTGTGATAGCTTTGAGTTTGTATCTGTATGTCGGATTTCCTCTAGAGATGAAAAGTTATATTTTTATCTGGCATACCGGTACTCGCACAAAGCAATTATACAGATGGTCGCTCCTCAACAGCCTTATTCTCCGTGCTAGTCGACAGCATTACTCCGTAGTGTTCTTGGCTAGCGTGGGTATAGAGGTGGGGCGTCACAGCTTGGTATCAAAGCCAAACTTCGGAACAATATGGAATATTATAACAAGGATCATCGTCCTAAGTTCATCTTAGGAGTCGTGCTTTAGGATTTTATTCGGGTCTACGTACCGTTCTATCCTATTTTCTTTTATGATTCCTTGTTTTGTCTATCAAGATTGCCTTATATTCAATTTGGTGAATGACCTTTTTATTCCTCTTCTTTCTTTCTAAAGGAAGAGAAATGTCTAGACCTGGCCGCCCCAGAGCCGTGCAATCTAGCACTCCGCCCCAGGATGGAGTTTTTATGACTGCTCAACAGCTTCTTGATTTAGTGACAAATGCTCAAGAAGCTGGAGCTAACCCGGAACCTACTCACCCAAAGTCAGGATTTGCACGCTTGTGTAGCGATTACACTAATTTGGGTGGGGAGCCATTCAGAGGTTCCGAAACTGTTATTGAAATACAGGCCTGGCTAAGGTCATGCGATCGAATCTTTTCTCGCATGAATCTTATTGACCTTCACCGAGTTCAGGTGGCCTCTAGTATGCTCCGAGAAAGAGCATTGGACTGGTACGAACTTCTTATTTCTGAGATTAATGAAGCGGATCTCACCTGGGAGAAATTCCGAGAGCGCTTCGAGTTAAAATTCGTACCAGAAGCAGAAAAAGTGACATTGGCTCGACGATTTATAGACCTTGTTCAAGGTGAGTCATCCGTAACTGATTACGTTGCCTCCTTCGAGTCGCTTTCCAAATATGGGGTTGAATACATCAACACCCCTCTGAAGAAGAATCAGAGATTCGTCTATGGCTTAAACAAAAATCTCAAGAAGCCATTACTTCTAAAATTAGAAGTTTCTTTCGACCAACTCGTTGATATCGCTCTTCGTCTTGAAGAGGCGGATAGGGAGAATGATGTTGAAGTGGTGGGTTCCAAACCAAACTTCAACAACAAGAAGAGGCCAAGCAAATTCAAAGGCCCTTATCCCAATAAGAAAGGGAGGCAAGCAACTCCTACTGAAAAGACCTTTTCCTCTACTCAAGGGAAATGCTATAATTGCGGTTCGAAAGACCATTTTGCGAACAAGTGTTCAAAGCCTCGTACTTGTCGCTATTGCAAGAGCCCGGACCATTTTATGCATGTGTGTCCCAAACTTCAAAATAGGAGGGAGGGAAAGCTTAATGTTGCTCAAGCCCCTGGCAACACATCTCGTGGCCAAGGTATTTCTCATTCTATTCTAGATGGAATTATTTTATTTCATGATCATCCTATTCGAGTTCTTTTTGATACGGGTGCGTCCCATTCTTTTATATCAAAAGAGCTTGTTGATACTTTTTCTTTGGATGTTTTGTGCTTAATGACTTCTTTGAGAATTGCGAATCCGGTTGGTGGATCCGCAACAATCAGTGTATTGTGTAATGATGTCGAGATTATTTTGTGTGATTTTTCTTTCCGAGCCGATTTGCATGTCATGCGTTATTTAGGCTTTGGAATGATTTTGGGAATGGATTGGCTTAACCATTATGAAGCTCATATCCTGTGTCCTGAGCGGACTATTCATCTTCGACACCCTCAATCTGTTAGTCAGGTTTCTGTTATTCTTAAAGATTCAGTTTCCAGCTTGGTTGCATCTTTATATTCTTTAAATCCTCGTGATGACGATGATGATGATGAGGGTGATATTATTTCTCTTATTCACGTCGTTTGTGAATTTTCCGACATATTCGAGCCCGTTTTAGGATTACCACCTAAGCGAGCAATTGAGTTCAAAATCAATCTTATTCCTGGAGCTCAACCTATTACCCGTCCTCCTTATCGTATTTCCAATAAAGAAAACGAGGAGATGCGTAAACAATTATCAGAATTGGAGACGAAGCAATTTATTCGCTCTAGTTCCTCGCCTTGGGGAGCTTCGGCTATTTTCGTGAAGAAATCCGATGGTACACTTAGGCTTTGCGTCGACTACCGCAAGCTTAATGATCTTACTATCAAAAATAAATATCCTTTACCTCGGATTGATGATCTATTCGATCAACTTAGTGGTGCTAGTGTCTTTTCACAATTGGACTTGGCTACCGGTTTTCATCAGCTTCGTATTCAAGAGGATAGCATTCCTTTGACATCGTTCCGTACTCGGTATGGATCTTATGAATGGCTTGTTATGCCATTTGGGTTAACAAATGCCCCGGCTTATTTCGTTGACTTAATGAATCGAGTTTTTAAAGACTTTCTCGACCGGTTTGTTCTCATCTTTATCGATGATATTCTTGTGTATTCTAAAACCGAGGAGGAGCATGAAAAACATCTTCGGATTGTGTTGGAAACTCTTAGGAGTAATCAATTAAAGGCAAAATTTTCTAAATGCCATTTTTGGCAATCTCGTGTGAAGTTTCTCGGTCACATTATTTCCGAATCCGGAATTTCCGTGGATCCTTCAAAGATTGAAGCGATTCAAGATTAGAAGAGACCGGAGAGTGTGACAGAGATTCGTAGTTTTCTTGGATTGGCGGGCTATTACCGTCGTTTTATCAAAGACTTTTCTAAGATTGCCATGCCTCTCACTAGCTTGACGAAGAAAGGTGTTGAATACATTTGGTCGGACAAATGTGAAGCTTCTTTTCAGAAATTAAAAGAACTCCTATCTAATGCTCCTATTCTTGTTATTCCCGAGGGGAATCAAGATTTCGTTGTTTATACCGATGCTAGTCGCGTTGGTTTGGGTGCCGTTCTTATGCAAAGAGAACATGTTATTGCTTATGCTTCTAGGCAATTGAAGCCAACTGAGACTAGATATGCCACTCATGATTTAGAGCTCGCGGCTATTGTTTTCGCCCTTCGTATTTGGCATCATTATCTCTTAGGAGAGAAATTTGTTCTTTACACAGATCATAAGTCTTTGAAATATTTATTTTCTCAAAAGGAACTTAATTTGCGTCAACAACGTTGGCTCGAGTTCCTTGCTCCTTATGATCTTGATATTCTTTATACTCCCGGAAAGGGTAATCGTGTCGCCGATGCTCTTAGCCGTAAACAACAAGCTGTTGTTTCTATGATGATATCCGAATGGAACGATCTCGAGATTTTATCCACTTGCGAAATTCGAGACCGTGTTTCCGATTTATGCTCATCATTTGTTTTATGTAGCCTTGAGGCTCATCCATCTCTTTTAAACCGCATTCTTGAAGCTCAAGGGTTGGATCCTGAATTGGCTCTTCTTGGCCAAAATATTAAGGATAAAATTTATATTGAAGGTTCGAAAGACTTTGATATCGATTCTCGTGGCGGCATTCGGAAATTTGGTAGACTTGTCATGCCAAATATTGGTGATCTTCGTAAAGATATTTTAGAAGATTCTCATCACTCTAAATTTACCATTCATCCCGGTAGTAGTAAAATGTACGCGGATATGAAGCGACTTTATTATTGGGAGGGAATGAAACTTGATATTGCTAACTTTGTTAAGTGTTGCATGACTTGCCAACTCGTTAAGGCCGAACATCAAAGACCCGGTGGGTTATTGCAACCTTTAGAAATTCCAGTTTGGAAGTGGGATCAAATTTCCATGGATTTTATAGATGGCCTTCCCCGTTCTCGATCGGGTTATGATAGCTTATGGGTAATTGTTGATAGACTTACTAAATCCGCCCATTTTATTCCCGTTCGGTCTAACCGAACCGTTCCTCTTTTGGCCAAAATATTTATCAAAGAAATTGTTAAATTGCATGGTGTTCCTACTTCTATTGTTAGTGATCGGGATCCATTGTTTACTAGTGGATTTTGGAAGAGTCTTCAAAAAGCTTTAGGAACGAAGCTTAATTTTAGCACCGCTTATCACCCCCAGTCCGATGGACAAACTGAGCATGTGAATCAAACTCTTGAAGATCTTCTTCGTGCTTGTGTTCTTGATTTTGGTGGAAGTTGGGAAGATCATATTTCACTTGTTGAATTTTCTTATAATAATAGCTTCCAATCTAGTATTGGTATGGCACCTTTCGAGGCACTCTACGGAAGGCCATGCCGATCTCCTTCTTGTTGCCTTGAGGCCGGTGAGAAGCTGGTTTTAGGTCCAGATTTTATTCGTGATTCCACAGAGAAAATTGAACTTATTCGACATAGGATGAAAGAAGCCCAGAGTAGACAAAAATCCTATGCCGATAACCGAAGAAGGAGGTTAGAATTTTCTGTGGGAGATCTTGGGTTCATTCGTGTGTCACCTATGAAAGGTGTTGTGCGTTTCAGTTTCTCGGGAAAGTTAGCGCCACGATATATCGGGCCATTTCCTATCACTGAACGAATTGGTTCCATGGCTTATCGCCTTTTATTTCCAGCTCAGTTTTCTGCTATGCATGACGTGTTTCACGTTTCTCAACTTCGGAAATGTCTTCGAGATTCGGATTCTATTCTTGAGCCCGGTGTTGTGGAAGAGATTGAAGTTTCACCTAATTTAACTTATGAGCAACATCCTATTCGTATCATTGCTTCGGAAGTCAAACGACTTCGAAATAAAGATGTTCCGCTTGTTAAAGTTCAATGGTCTTCAAATCCTAAGGATTGTTTTTGGGAATCTAGAGAGTACATCGAGCGTACACATCCGGACTTACTTTCTCGTGCTCTTTGAGGTGAACTTCTTATTTCAAACTTCTTTTGTGTTGAATATGCTTTTATGGTTGTTACTATATATCTTCTTCTTAAAATATTGCGAGGACGCAATTTCTTTAAGGAGGGGAGTCTGTAACAACCCGCATATTTATCAGTTTTATATTTAAATATTTTATTTAAATATTTCATCGTTAGTCGGATTTTTAGTCCGAAAAGCTACTTTTTGCATATGGTCGAATTAGGACTCGGGACCACTCCCATTGAGTTTAAAATGCCGTTTGCGACCTTTTTGAGTATAAGCTTCGATATGTTTGGAGAAAGTTGATTTTTGCTACTTTTTACTTTGGGTTTGGTTTTTGGGCTCAGCCCTATGTTAACTTATACTCCAAAACTGAACCACTCTCCCCATTCTCCCTCACTTCTTTCTCTTTTCAGTTTTCTTAGCTTTAATGGTGGGAGAGATTGGAAATTAAAACTCCAAAACCCTAGTTTCTCTTGCAAATCAAATTCCTAGCTCCAAACTCAAGAAGAACCCATTGGTAAGCTTCTCTTCTTCTTCTCCAACTTATTCTCTTACCAATTTCAGAAATTCCTAAACCTAAATTTTGGGAATGTTCTTGTTTTTGAGCTTAGATTCAAGCTCAATTGGGTTGTGTTGAAGAGAGGTTGATTCTCCATTTGCTTTCAAGCTTCTTCTTGTTCGAATTTGTGAAAAGGCGAGATTTTTATCTCGCATCTATGACTATAATTATCTTTGGTTGTTGGGTATGAATTCCTAACACTTCTTCATGTGCATTTGCTCTTGATTTGGATTGGTTTTGTGAATACTCCAATTTTTGGGTTTTTAAGTCAAATTTGTGTGAAATCCTTTTATGGATGTTTGATCATGCTTTTGGTGATGCATCGAGGAGCATATAGGGTCGGGTTGCCGATTGGCATAAACCCTTAGAGCCAATGTTCGTCCGGTTGCATTTTGGAAGAGTTTGCTCTTCATTTGAATAAGGCTGAAAAACAGCCCAGGCATGATTCAGTCGACTGAAAACTCTGTTCAGTCGACTGAACCTGAAACCCGAGAGTTTCCAGGCATGATTCAGTCGACTGAAAAACTCTGCACAGTCAACTGAAACTGGAAACAGAAAGTTTCCTGAACCTGGAAAATTTCCAGGCACAGGGTCAGTCGACTGAAAACTCTGTTCAGTCGACTGAACCTGCTGTTTGAGTCCAATTTGCCCTTTGGATTGAAATTCCAATTTAAATCGATTCGTGATAATCCTATTTGTTGTTATCATCTATTATGACTTTGATGAATCTTTTTAGGGATTTTTGAATATCCATTTCGATGGATCCTTTATCGATTTCTTTGGATTTCATTCACGTCTTCGTATGTGAATTTTTGTGATTGATTGTTCTTACAATCTTCTTCGTGATTTGTCACTTTAAAAATATAAAGGTTTTCTATACTAGTAGTAAATATCAAAACTCTTTCCTCAAACGATTTCAATACTATTTTAGTACCAAATTCGTTTTTAAAACCGTTTTCCAATCTATTAGTATAAACAAACCTTTACCTCACTCGTATGAGAAATCTAATTAAACGGCTTAGTAAAACAAGTGGTATGAAACGCTTGCGTTTACTTTGTCGGTTAATTCTTGGACTTGTTCGATTGAACCTCTTGTGACAATTTTCTAGTGGAGATTTACAGTTTGTTCGTAAATATTTAAGTTAAGCAAGTGGTTATGGGACATGAAGCTAAACTCATATATTTACTAGCTTAGTGTAATTGACACTTCTCTATGATCATGACGATCATTTTTGTGATTTAGACTAGCAATGTGCGATGTCTCTTTGTCTGCGTGGGAGACTAAACCCCGTTCGTGTGTCATATTTGTGGGGTAGCAACCCACGGTCTTCAGACCATTCGTGTGTCAGGTCTTCGAACCATTCGTGTGTCAAATTAATGGCTAGCTACCATGAGATAGCTTCTCGTTCGTGTGTTACAGTTGTTGGTGAGTTTTCATGCTCCCGTTCATGTGATAGGCCTCCCCCCCCCCTTATTTTGTGATTTCTGGATTTCTTGTGTAGTCTTCTGGAATTTGTGTGTCATTGACTTTAGTGATTTCTGTATTTCTTGTGTAGTCTTCTGGAATTTGTGTGTCATTGACTTTAGTGATTTCTGGATTTCTTGTGTAGTCTTCTGGAATTTGTGTGTCATTGTCTTTAGTGATTTCTGGATTTCTTGTGTAGTCTTCTGGAATTTGTGCGTCATTGACTTTTGCGATTGACATTGATATTATCGTCAATATTTGTGGTTTGATGAACAAAATAAAGAGTATGACACTTCTTGGATTCTTGTGTAGATTTTGTGATATTGATTAATCTCTTGTTGATTATCAACTACTTATATATCACAGCTTGGCCTTGTGATTATTATGTGTTTAGTCATAACTCTGATTCTATATCGTTTCATCTGATATTTATAGTTAGACTGATTCGTTTATTATTTTCTTATTAAATAATACTCGGGTCAGACCGAGATGTTACAGGTGCTTCTGCTTGACTTCTCTCTTGGGATTGATTTCTCTTGCTTTTGGTTAACTACTTAGATTAGTAGTTTTTGTTGTATACATTTGAGATATAGACTCCATAATGTATACTTATTCTTTTGTGTAGTTCATGTAACTATTCTTTTGTGATATTGTGGATCTTTTTAGACCACAACTCTGATATACACTGCCATGTGTTAATTATATATTCATATCTTCCTCCGCCTTTGTGATATGAATTATCTGTGACTGATTTATGTTATGTTTATTTCTATATTTGTTTTCCGAAGATTTTATATAGCCACTGTGTGATAGCTTTGAGTTTGTATCTGTATGTCGGATTTCCTCTAGAGATGAAAAGTTATATTTTTATCTGGCATACCGGTACTCGCACAAAGCAATTATACAGATGGTCGCTCCTCAACAGCCTTATTCTCCGTGCTAGTCGACAGCATTACTCCGTAGTGTTCTTGGCTAGCGTGGGTATAGAGGTGGGGCGTCACAATCCATGGTTATGGCATAAACGATTTTGTCATATAAATTTCAAAAATATAAACAAACTTGCTAAAAATGAATTAGTTAGAAGATTACCTAAAATCAACTACAAAGTTAAAAACTTGTGCGACACCTGTCAATTTGGTAAATTAAAAAAAAAGTTCTTTTAAATCTAAAATGGAAATCTTCGCAAAACAATCTCTCGAACTACTTTATCTAGATTTATTCGGATCGACTCAAATGAACTCAATAAATCATAACAAATATGTTTTTGCAATTATTGATGATTTTTCAAGATATACTTGGACATTACTTTTAAAATATAAAAGTGACACTCTTGAGATGTTCAAAAAATTTTCTAAACAAATTACAAATTTAATGAACTTAAAAATTAAAAGTATACAAAGCGATCATGAAAGCGAATTTGAAAATGAACTATTTACAATTTTTTGCAAAAAAAAAGGGAATTAGTCATAATTTTTCATTTCCCCGAATATCTCAACAAAATGGTGTTGTAGAAGGGAAACATCGAACTTTACAAGAATATGCACGAACCTTACTAAATAGTAGTAACCTACCAAAAAGTTTTTGGATTGAAGCTGATGTTGCCGCATGTTATGTATTGAATCGTGTAACACTTAGACCAATTTTTGAAACACGTGTTATGAAATATTTTTCAAAAAGAAACCTAAAGTATCGTATTTTCAAGTATTTGGATCAAAATGTTTTATCTTGAACACAAAAGATTATCTAGGAACGTTAGATTCTAAAGCTGATGAAGGAATTTTGTGACGACCCGGAATTCTAACAATTTAAATGGAATATTTAATTGATTGTAAATATTTAAAAAGTTAATTTTTAACTTGAATTCAAATATTATTATTAATAGCAATTAAGTTATTAGATTCAATAAACTGAAATTCGGTAAAATGTTGAATCTGGAGTTTTAAGTCTGTTAAAAATAATTTGAAGGCTTATAAAATTTATAATTATGATATTGAAGATAATAGAATGGTTGAAATTTAATTTAAAGGTGATTTGTTTAGTTTTAATAATATATAGTTTAAATTGAATTTAAAAATAGTCTTCCGAGGCACAGTCTCTGAATTTGATGAAACCTGTTGCATTGGATCCGTAATGGTTAGTTATTATCAGATTTCAATTTTCGTAGCAATCGGAGTTGCCTTTTGGCTCTGGCAGCTCAAAACGCATAGAAACCATTTTAATCGATTTAATTTAAAATTGATTGTTTAATTCCGTAACTTGCGCATATGATCGAATTAGCCGTCGAAACCTTTTCCATTGCGTTCGAAATAGGGGTATAACATTATAAACGCCTGGCGGCACTCCTTAAAATGAGTTAGAAATTTTAAGTAGCAATTAACGAGGAATTTTAGAAGTTCTATAATATAATAAAATTGGAAGTCAACTAGTCAAAGATATTTTTATAAACAAACACTCATACTCAAGAAGCCATCTCCAAATCTATATTTCATCTCCGTCTCCCTCTCTAATTTTTCATACCGAATCGAACACAAAAAAGATCGAAATCAAAGCAAAAGAATAATGGCCGATGTCGTTTTCCTATCCTTCCTTTTCTTATCAAATTCAAATCGAAGGCCGAATGAAATCGGTTCGTTCATCTAAAAAAATGGAGGACGCAAACGAATCAAGGGAGTTGTTCGAATTCAAATCTAGGTGGGGTGTCGCGCGTGTACTTGTTGGGGCAGAGGCAGGTGTTCAAGGAGGATCGGTGGGTGGTTTATGTGGAGGCGTTAGGGTTAGAGTCGCAACTGGGAAAAGCTGGTTCGATCGAATCTGGGAGGCTCTCGTGTTCGTGATAGTCGAGCGAAATCTAGGAAGTCGAGCCGTTGGTGCTCGCGAGAGGTTCGACAGTGAGGTATTCTTTTTCTATGATTTGGGTTATATGTGTTTTTTTATAAAAAAATTACAGTAAACAATAGGTACAAATATATATATACAGTGTGTTTAAAACCTAATAATATATATGTGTATATATATGGATGTATAGAGTAAAAGCAGAGGACTATTTGAATTTATACATGCATATTTTATTTACTAGTTTAATTTTAAAAGTAATATATTTGTTTAGTTAACTTATTTAAAAATTATTTTAGTTATTAAAAGATTATTAAAATAAAATTAGTTGGAAATTAATTTATTTAATTAACTTATTTAATTACTTGGTTGTTAAAATATTATGTAAAAGGGAATTGGTTTAAAATTAAAATTAAATTTATTTGTTTAAAACGAAAATTTCATTGTTTAATTGTATCGAATATTGAAAAAAAAATTATCTAATTTTTATACAAGGTTATAACCCAAGAAACTAAGTCGAAATTGAAGTGGACTACAAAATAAATTCAAAGGTGAGTTAATCTCACTCAACTGGGGTTTTATTTAAATTTAAATGGTTAAATTTAAATGATTGGTTGAATGGTTGAATTGAATTGAATTGATGTGCTATATTATATATAGTATTATATAGTATATATTGGGTGATTGATTCCCCGCATTATATAGCGGATGAGACCCTATGCGCCTCATAATAGCGGATGATATTATATAAATCGCATATACCGCGATATTCCACCTCGAAGTGGAATTAGTATTGTGCTAACACCTGTGGATGCAGGAAAACAGGTTGGAGAGATCCAACTGGATTCCTCACAATATAGAAATTATTTTCATAATTGATGATGCATTTAATTTATATATTGTGAAAGATAAATTTGGGGATTAAATTGTGTTGTGTTATGATTGGGTAAGTATAATTTGGGATTCTAAAATATAAATAGAATAAATTGGGTGGTTTGATAGGTAATTACTTAATGTAATTAATAAAATATAATTACGTAGGGAAGTAATTAATAAATAATTACTGGATGTAATTAGTTGAATGATGATTTGTTAATAGAAGTAAATTGGGTATAATTACTTTGTGTAATTAATCAAGAGATTAATTAAGATAATTAATTAAGGAGTAATTAATTTATTTAATGAAGTAAATAAAAAGGTAGATAATTACAGGATGAGATAAATCAAGAGTGACTAATGTTTGTGGTTTAATAAATGCTTAATTATTTAATGTAATTAAATTAGATTAGGATAAATTGAAATGTAATTAGAAATCATTAATTTATATAATCAATGATATATTGAAAGATTGATTAATTAAGATTAATTAATCAATAATAAGTGATTTATGAGAAATTAATTAATAACTAATTATGGATTAATGTAATTAATTAATTTATGAAGTAATTAAAGATTAATTATTGATTTTGGTTAAGAATAATTAATTTGTATGATTAATTAAAGATAATTACTTGAATGTAATTGCAGAATAATTAATCCAGGGTGATTAATTAAGATGGATAACGAAGGGATGATTGATTAATTGATTTGAAATTAATTAATATTAAATGAAGAAATCTAAGTGATTGAGGTTAGTAATTCAATTAGAATTAATTAAATTAATTTGGAAGTGATCAAGTTTGCTTATGGATGATTGAATGGTATTAGATGCCTTGAATGAGACTCGAAGAGACCGGGATCGGGTATTCGAAAATATCTGAAACCACTTCGAATTTTTATAGATTAGTACGTGAAATCAATAGGTTGGAATGAAATGATTTAAGTGAATTGGACTATTTAATCTAAATTTTGGTACTTAGAAAATTGATGTGTGTAATAAGTGATATCTATAACAAATTGTGAATTTGTAAATTGATACGAGTTACCCCGGGTTTTATATGAGTTGTATGCTTTGTATTCCATGTTAGATGGGTTTACTCACGCTGGTTTCCAGCTTGACCCGGGTGTTACTTTGATGTACTGCTCGGGTCAGACTGAGTATTACAAATTTTTAGGTAAGGACGTTCTAGAGCTCAGGAGGCGAGCTGGACGGCAAGAACGTATGGAGTGTTTCCGTTGTATTACATTGTTGTATATCTGGGACTTGATGATTGTGTATATCTAGTGCCTGTACATTTGTGTAACTCTGATAAATCATAAATGTATTTGACAGATATAGAATTCCTTTGTATAACTGATATTATTTGTTTTTATATTTAATCCGCTGTGAATGTGAGATGTTGGTGCTTTTGTTCTTCTTATACTTCTATCTCTTTCTTTTTCTTCCTAACTATCTGAAATCTCCAGGATCGAAAATTTCGGGTCGTTACAGTTGGTATCAGTGCTGAAAGGTTAAGCGAGACCTTGGCTCTAGTGGGATTACTCATTAAGGATATGAGTTGAGTGTGTGTGTGTGTATGAGAGCGTACTTGTCATTTGCTTATATAAAGATTTTAAATGATTTTATACTAGAACCTATTTTGATATATAAAGCAATATTTCCTTCTAATAAATATTTAGGCGATTGGTTGTTAGATTATTGGAATTAAATTAAGAAGTAATATAATACAACCAAATTGAAATCTTGAATTGGGATTAAATTAAATGGTACTAGAAATACAACTAAATTAAAATTAAATGAAGATAAGTTTGAAATGGATTTAGAATTAAATGATTTAAAGAGATAAGTTGATTTGATTTAAAGGATTAAATCAACATTTAAAAATTTAACTCGAAATTATATAATTCGGGATGGTTTAAATTTAAAATTTGAATTGAATTCATTCAAATTGAATCTGATTTAAATTAATTGGATTTGTGATTGAAGATGGATTAGTTTAAAAATTCAAATGAAAATTTTGAGTTGGATTGAATTGAGATGATTTGAAATTAAAGTGGGCTCAATTGATATTAGTCCAAATTGATTGGAATAATTTGGAATTGTAATTAAAGTTGAATAGGTTTGAAGTCAAATGGAATTTGATTTGAATTTGGAAAGAAATCGAGAATAATTCAACTTGAATTGGGGTTAAATCAATTTCAATGGAAATTGAAGTTATTCAAATTGGAATTGGGTCAATTTAAATGGAAGTGGAAATTAAATTAAATTGATGGGGAAGCGAACAGTTTTGACTCTGGACTATTTTCAATATAAATCGTTTTAATATAAACTTATTTTTCCAAGCTATTCAATATATACAACCTTTCTTTTTAAAGCCTAATTATTTTATATTTATTTTACAATTATTTTTGGAGCTATTTAACAAATTTTCAACTATTTTATAAACTAATCACTATTTTTCAACTATTTTACAAATTAATTACTATTTTACAACTACTTTGCAATTATCTAAAATTTCTGAAACTATTTAACTATTTTCCCACCATTTTACAATTAGTTAACTATTTTACGGCTATTTTACAAACTAATAATTATTTTTTTCAATGACTTATCTATTTTAAACTTTTCAAGCCATATTCTGAATTTAAGCTAGACAGAGTTTAAACTGTTTATGATTGAATATCCATTTGTGGTAAGGATTAAAGTGATAATCCAATGGAATCAAAAAAATTATGATTATGTGGATATAAATTAAAGGAAATGTGAATAGAAAGAGAAATTGATTAGTTAATAATCAATGAAAATAAATACGTAGGATGTACCGTTATTATTCTATTCGCATAGTGATTTGATCCAGATTCGAGCACAGAATTTTGAGACAATTTATCGATCCAAGTTGGGATTTTTCACTCGATTTTCGACGGCGAACCTGGATATGGATTGTTGATTGGTTCTGGATATTCTCCATCATAGTTATGGCTATGCAAGCAGAATGACGGTTTCTGATCAGGAAACCAGATATGTGTCCGCATTAGGAAGTCGAGTGGACGATACTAGTTCGGAAGTGAAATTGTGTGATCGAGTGAGCGATCAGATTGGTATAGCGTACGGATGATATGTGCACATCGTACGGGTTTAAATGAAACTGATGTTGGAAATTTGTGGACAAGCATGTGAAATGATTTCTTTTGAAAAGAATGTATATTTTTTGTGAAATATACAATGGATAAAGGTGAAAATTGAATTTTTTTATGATAAGTAAGATGGAAACAATTTAAAAAATTATTATTATATATATATATATATAAAGGATCTTATGAGAATTTTGGAAAAAGGTTTTGGGAACCTTTGGATTTGGAAAGGCTTTTGATTTTTGGGTAAAATCAATATTGGAATTTGAAAAGCCTAGTTCGAGAATTATCGATTTTGGGATAATCGATTTTGAGAAAAGGAGATTTATATGAGATTCATACTAGGTGTATGATTTGAAAGATACTATATGTGTATAGTATAAAGTGTTTTGATAATGGCTCTAGGGAAAAAGGCGCTCCCTTGAAATGAACTTCTCAGGAGTTCCACAGGGTGGTACTGCCTTGAAACCTAAGGGGGGTTCTAAAGTTGATCCTGTGAGGAGTCCAGACAAACCTAGTTCCTGAGGATTATGGGTAGTGTGTAGCGGAAGTCGAGGGGCGCTGTTGCCTACAGAGGAATTTGGGTTATGCTGTGACGACAGTGTAACTCAATGTCACTGCGATCTACTACAGACCATAGCGAAAGTCGTGTGTGCCGCTGAGAGCCAACAGTCTGCGCTTGATTCTATATCGGTAGTCTGCGACCTATGGTAACACAGCGAAAGTCTTGTGTGCCGCTGAGAGCCAACGGTGGACGTTTGATTTTACGTCGGTAGATTGCGACCTATGTAGGAGTGGATAAGTTTCATTTTTGACAGCAAAAATCGAGGGCACTGATACCTACAGTTACATGGACTTTTGCTGCGATGGCAACGTAACTCTAGAATGTAACTGCGATCTTTTGTGGGTTCCATGGCGTAATCAAGGGGCGCGGAGTGCCTACAGTTACATGGACTTTTGCTGCGATGGCAACGTAACCCAGGATGTAACTGCGACCATGGATGGGGGTGATGATTTCCAGAGCATTCTCACCAAAGATACTTCCTCTATTTTCAAAAACTATTTTATATATTTTCAGTAAAATTATTTTCCCAAGTATTTTTTACTGGGTGTTGAAAACGGGTTTATCAAGTACTTATAGATTTTCAGTCCTACACCTGATCAACGTATGACTGAATTTCTGTGAGAACAAGGATGGACTGGTTGAAACATCGAGTTTATAAGAAGTATTTTTTATAAAAAGCTATTTTAATAATAATATGTGAATTTAAAAGTATTTCTAATTTTTAAAATAAAAGTGTTGGAATTTTGGAAAATGAAAGAAAATCCAAACTGGAATTATAAAAAAAAAATTAAACTCGGGAAAATTTAATAAAATGATTTTTTTTATAAAATCGAATAATGATTTAAAAGTTGGAAGTAAGCTAATTAGCTAAATAATTATTTTGATAGAATATGTTAATAAAATTTAACTCATTTAAATAAAATGGATTGTAAGTTAATAATGAAGTTTGGAAATAAACTCGAATTAAAATAGAGTTCGATTTGGATTGACAATGTGAATTAAAATTAAAATTAAAATGGGTGGGCTAACTGAATTAAATGGAATTTGATTAAATGAGAATCAAATAGATGTGAACTTAAGTTTGATGTTGGAATAAATTAAAGTAAATTAACTTAAGTTTAAAATTTATGGAACCTTGGCTTCGAATAAGGGTGAAAGCCCATTAAATAAAAGCTTGGGTTGAATTTATTTGGGAATGGTTAGTAGTACACAAGCAGGAAATGTGTGATGCTAAATAAAATGGTTGTGAATAAATTAAGATGGAATTGAATTAAAAAAAATTGAGTCAAAATCAATTTAAATTGGTTATAAAACTTAAGTAATTATTTATTCACATGGATATCATCAAATTGCTAGAAATGATCGTCGTTTGACGTAAACGAGATTTAATTAAATTCTATGAATTAGTGGATGCAAATATAATTGATTTTTGAATCAATTGATATGAATATTATTTTGTTTGGAATTATAAATGAATTGAAGGTAAGTAAGTGAGTGGTACATCACTTAAATTGAATGCAAGGGTAAGAAAAGCAAGTGAAAGTAAATGAATTGGTGATTGAAACCTTATTAATTACTTTTAAGTGCTGTTTGGTAGGTATGGCTTATGAAATCCATGTGTTAGCTATTGAAACTAAGTGAAATTAAATAAATTTCCTATATATGGAACTTCCATATTTAAATTGAGTAAGCACAGGTACTGGAAAGCCGTTTGGCTGGATTTGGACGCGCTAATTGCTAAAATAATAAGCCGCTTGCTTAAAAATGCTAAATAAAGGTACGCCTACGCAATTAAAATAGGAAATATGAACTGTTTTTGTTTTTCCGACTGCGTGGATCGATGTATATATATTTATATCTCTTGTCAAATTGCAAAAGCTCCTCCGTACAAAGGAGACTTTGCCAGAAAAATTTGAAAAATCGAAAAAAATTTGGAAAATTTTTGTTAGCGACAAAACGATTTCAAATTTGAAATTGAAATAAATTAATGGATGAAACTAATTTAAAATAATGATATGAATCAGTTATAAATGGAAGATAAAATTCAATATTCAGAACTAAAGATAAATTGAAATCATATGGAAATGGGAAAACTAATTTGAATAGAAGTAGATATGAAAAGTTCTGTAAGGAAATGTATAAAGTGATTTTAAAAGCTGTGATTAGATATTATTGCTAAGTAGGATATGCAGGTAATATAAAGGGAATGGAAAATTGGTTTTGATTTCAGGAGATAATTTGAATTTCCCGACTAAAAGGTATGTGTTTAAATTTCTGTATGAAATTTGATTGGGTTTTTGATCTAGCCACTTGGCCTTGTTTTCTTTTGGAATTTGGGAGCCCGTAGAGGCATTTTGTAGTTGTACGGAGCTAGCCACGCAAAGAAGACATTGGCAAAAAATTTTGAAAAATTAGGGAGTTATAAAATTTTTGAGAAATTTTGAAAATTTTAAACTTGGTTTTGAATTATAATTTGAAAGGTTGAATAAGCAAAGTTGTTTGGAAACTACGGAAGGTTTTGGAAAGTTGGTTGAAGAAATAGTGGGTCTTTAATAAAAGATAGGTTGTGGCAAGTTGATAAAAACTGTTTAGTTTTGGGAAAATAGCAGTGGTATTGAATCATTCTTCTTAACTAGCAATTTCGGGGACGAAATTCTTTTAAGGAGGGGAGGAATGTGGCGATCCAGAATTTCTAACAATTTAAATTGGAATATTTAATTGATTGTAAATATTTAAAAAGTTAATTTTTAACTTGAATTCAAATATCATTATTAATAGCAATTAAGTTATTAGATTTAATAAGCTAAAATTGGGTAAAATGTTGAATCTGAAGTTTTAAGCCTATTAAAAATAATTTGAAGACTTATAAAATTTATAATGAAGATACTAAAGATAATAGAATCACTACACCATCATAAGCTATTAACAACGGGTAAAAACCGTTGTTAAGTCCAAAAGCAAGGGTAAAAACCGTCTTCAACACAGGAGTGGTTGAATTTAGCGACGGGAGAAAACCGTTGCTTTATGTCCAAAAGGCAACGGGTATAAACCGTTACAAATTGGGACAAAGGCAACGGGTATAAACCGTTGCAAATTGGACCAAAGGCAACGGGTATTAACCGTTGCAAATTGGGCCATAGGCAACGGGTATAAAGCGTTGCAAATTGGCCCAAAGGCAACGGGTATAAACCGTTGCTTTATGGACAATAGGCAACGGGTATAAACCGTTGCTTAATGTACAAAAGGCAACGGTTACAAACCGTTGCTTAATGGGCAAAAAATCAACGGATATAAACCGTTGCTTTCTGTCCAAAAAGCAACAGGTGCAAGCGTTGCTTTATGGCCAAAAAACGTTGCTTTATGTCCAGTAAAAAACAGTTAAAAACCGTTGCTTTATGCCCAAAGTCACACATAAAGCAACGGTTAACACCCGTTGCACATAGTGTTTGCTCCTGCTCCTACAAAATCACATCTGTAACTGACTACTGCGTTACACGCATATCTCAGTATATATACCAGAATATCAATATATATCAAAATATGCCAGAATATCAAAATATTGGTACACAAGCACTATAAACATATCGCACATATACCATACATATAAAATTATCAAACTTATAATTACACTCATTGTTTTGCAAACAGAATGCTACCGTGCCGGAATATCATACTTATTACACTGCATTGTTTATTACACTACACTACAAAGATTTCATTAATTACACTACATTGTTTTGCAAGCAGTGAAGTCTACATACAATAAACACATTAAAAGGATGCTGAGCAGGTTAGCCGAAGCTGATATTTCTTTGGCTCATGCTGTGGTGCATACAGTATTTTATCCAATTCCTGCGCAAAAGTAAAAACAGGTTTTAAACTCAAATCATACAGTGAATTTTAGCTTGGTCAAGTTCAGTTAATAGAGGAACGGAATTCCTGTGTAAGCAATAATAATGCACAAGTAAAAGTGGCAGCAAACATTCCAGTAAACAACCACCAGTATCAACCACTCCAACCACCAGTAAACACTCCAGTAATCACTCCAGTTCCCTACCAAACATTCCAGTCCCTTACCATTTCAGTCATCTCCCCTACATCATAACCAAATTATTTTACCACCCATTAAACCCAATTAGTACGATACACACATAAATTTTTTTACCTAATCAATTTTTAGTTTATTGGACCTCCAATCATCGTTCTGGCACATTGATCATGTTTTTTTTTTTTTGATTTTGTCCTTGAATTTTGACTTTACTTCCTAGTATTTGATAAATTGTCGATTATCTTGTAAACAAGACAGACCAGGACAAAATACACATGCATTTGCATATGCAAATTTCATATACAGCAAACAAAAGAAAATCAGCAATATATGTAAAGAACAAGTTAGAAATATTAATACCTCCGACTAAAGATATCGTATCAAACCCTTTTGATGGCTCACATAACCTCCGGCTCCAACATCCCCAAAGGTCTCGGTAAATTGTCGACATATTTTGGCGGTTAGCTCATCCGGCAATAAAATTTTGTCCAATAACACTTTTTCATATGTGGGTGGTACTGGTTTTCCATGAATTACTAATGCTGTGGAATCTCAGCATATAGTACCTGTTATATAAGCATTTCTGGAGTGAATATATGGAATCACATTTACAGAACTAACAAGCTCCCAAACATTTAAGACCATTGTGCAGAGCTACACAAGTCCTAGACCCATTGTGTATGCGATATTCGATCTTTAAAATCATGCAAGATTGGAATGGAAGGTGTAAACTTTTATGATCTTTCTATATCCTTTTTTGTTTTGGAGTTTACTGACTTATTTTTGGACGTAATGGCTATTGTGAGTGTCAATGAAAATTGAAACCAAAACAGATATAAGATAAAGACTACGATGAGTATAAGTATACAAACTAGATCGCTATTGACAATGAGTTCCTTCTCATCTCTGTCATTCATTCGTTGTCTCAAACTCCAGCTCTGCAATAGCATTTTGAACTTTTACATGATTCTTCATCATTTCTTGCTATCTCTCACTGTTTCTCAAATCTAATCATGAACACAACCTTTTTTTAAATAACACTGTACTTTCAGCCAAGCAAGAATTTAGTGAAGGTTGTGCCCACCAGAACTTATCCATGTGATCATTGTTATTTATTTGCTAAAACTACTTAAAACTGCTTAATTTGCTTTATCCTATGGTTATAGCATTATAAATATTGCTAAATATTCTCTTATATCTTATGATTATGTTAATTTGGATTTGAAAATGCCATATACACCTCTTGTGAACCTAATTATGACGTACATGTCAAACGTGAACCTTTATTGCCTAACCTCTTTTTCTATAACAAAAGATAATTTGGAATCTATAAATACACATGCACTAATACTCATTAATTTGTTTATATGCACAATAACAGAGAGCAGTAAACTCGGTTGAAGCACAAAAAGACTGATTGGTCGATTAAAATAGTACCTGTTGCAATTACTTCGTCCTCGAAGTTCAGGATTTCACACCTTTGGTCGATTAACTGATTGTTCAGAGTGGAAAACTGAGAAGATGCGATTTCACTGCCTGCTTGACGATTATCTTGGGCTATGCTGAGAAGACGCTCCAGTTTATCATCCATATTGTCCAGCTTCATCAATTTTTGCTCCACATTTTGCAGTCGCTGCTCATATACTCCTTGGGCCTGTTTGAGCTGTTTGCATGGAATGGCAGCACTCTTAACTTGGCTAGGAGCTATATTGGTCCCAATACTTCGGCTCCTGCCCTTTACATCTTTACCAAACACTGATATAAAGACGGCTTCATCACCACCACACGTCGTTTCCTTTTCTTTTTCAATTTTGTCCTAAAAAGTAAATACATATATATGAATAATGAAAATTTAATTTAGAGGCGTTATTATTTGTTTAACTTACAAAGTAGGAAGATGTCGCATCTGACGTGCTGCCATCTTTTTTCTTATGCGTTTTCTCCCATACTTGAAGACGTGATACTTCTGATCCCGGACTACTTGAATCGACCTGCATACAATGACCTAAAATTATATTTGGAACTAATGGTATATGCAATGTGATGCACCAATTCAATGACACATACCATTTCTTGAGTAGTCATAGCGTGACTCTTAGTCCTGAATGATGACCATATTCGAGCATTGATCTATTCTGTTTGCCTCGCTTCCTTTTTTCTTTCGCCTCGGGTTTTGATTCGTTTCTTATGAACTCATCCCAATCATCTTGAGCAATTTTCGATGGACAATTTCTCATTCTTTCTTCGTCAGTGATGAAATGGTCATAATGATTCTTGCGCAAATCATTCTTTTGTCTCCTAAAAGCCTCAGACGTTTTTTTCATAATAAGGTCCTTTGATAGAGGATCGAGCTCATAATATTTCTGCAAAACAAAAAATGCATGTAAACCATTTTTTATTGATGTATTGAAAGCATTATAAATGAATTTAAATCATCTAAGTTCATGTACAAAGTTTACCTTTCAAAGTATATGGATTTTTACATTTCAACGTATATAGTTTCATCAGTCTCTATGAATAAAGTGATCAATCTAAATATCCTATGAATATCATAAAAGAATATACCTCCGATTGAGATTGGCACATATCATAAAAGTACATAAAAAGGGTGCATATTACAATAAGACGACAATATTTTACAAACAGAAACAGTGCATAAAAATGGTTATGAGATTGGAGAACTTACCTCCAATTGATTCCACACGTCTTCCTTGTAATTTGGCGGAACTTTTTTCCAACTTGGATATGAGATTGGCACATGATTTCTCACTAGTTTACCAATCTTCGTAGCGACCTTTGAACCATTTTTTCCGACTGGAGAACCGTAGTTGTCTATATCAATTTTCTCCCGTTTTAAAGTGGATGATTGTGAAGTTGTATCATTTGACGGTGATGTGGCATCTTGTGACATTATGTCCTGCAAAGTCTAAAATCCTAAAATAATCCCAACAACATTATAACGTACATTTCTTCCCCTTCCAGCCCATCCCTGTGATGCCCGATTGCTGTCGGCCAAATTATTGCACGAAGTCCCCTCCATAACAAGATCAAACGCCTTATATGTCTTAATAAAATTTGCTCCAAGCGATCACTGTTAAGCTGCTGTACATCTGATATATGAACCAACGTCCCCTTATTGATTTGTCTGATCCCACCAACTTCTCACCACATTACGATTTTTGTCAGTCCGACTGACAATAATCGTAATGTGAAGAGAAACTGGCGGGACCAGACAAATCAGAGGGGACGTTGTTTACAATATCAGATGTACAGCAGCTTACCAGTAATCACTTGGAGCAATTTTATTAAGTCATATAATGCGTTTGATCTTGTTATGGAGGGGAATCCGTGCAATAATTTGGTTAACAACAATCGGGCATCACAGGGATGGGCGGGAAGGGGAACATTCACTTTTATGCGGCAGTGATAAAGTCTTCCTGCATCACCAAAATTTTATACTTAAGCGGATTCAAAACAATATCAAAAATACTGACTGAAATTAAGGATGCAAATACAAAGATATATTGCCTTAGCACTTTTATGACTAACCGGTTGTTGTTTTGGCTTCTCCGGTATTCTTTCCCCGTGAAAACACCACACGATATATGATTGAACAATACCATATCTAAGCAAATGAAAATGAATGTCATTTAATTTGAATGTATCTTCATTTTTGCACCGCGTGCAAGGGCACGAATACTTTTCCTTATTGCCACCGTTTTCAAAAACAAATTTAACGAAATTTCTCACACCTTCTACATATTCTGTATTTCTTCGATTAGATTGATTCATCCATTGTTTGTCTATACTAAAAGACATACTGAAAGAAAATAACAAGAGCTAATAAGAAATCATGGGTTACAATATCTTATGGCTTTCCCCCAAGTTCAACTCTGATATTAACTAAACAGATGTATATTCTTCTGATTTCACTTGAAATTTAACATTAGCATCAAACTGTTTCCAAAACATTTGCCATTACAACAGTGCCATTTTGTAGCACCAGAGTAATGTCTATGCATTACCCTCTCCTGATACTTGGCTTGCGCCATTAACAACAATTTTATCCACTTACTAAATATGGTCTCATATTTAGTAAAACAAAATTCATTGCATCAACTTATACCTTAGCAGTCACTATAAGCAGCTATGTCTAACCAAGCAATGATTAGAAGTCAAGGCTGGCATGGTATTATGAATGAATGAATATGTCTTCTATTCATTTATAGAGTTATTGAAAGAAAATATGCAAGTTTGAAGTTCAGATGCTGTAAAACAAAATTTACATTCTTTGTCATTATAAGTAAGGAATCATTGTCGAGTCACCGCAATATTATTTAACTGCAATTTATAATATTTACTCAAGCTATAAATAGGAGGATACATAAACGTTAAATACTAATTATGTAACTCTGTTCATTTACAGATGAGTTACATTTCAATAAATAAAAACTCCATGTGTAACTCTCATATTTCTCTACAATATAAAATTATATGCAACACACATTATATGTTGTTTGTCTCTCTAATGAAAGTAGGTGTACTGGAAGTGTTGGTCACAGACGCCGAGGGCTTAAAACATGCTAGATGCTTAAGTATATTAAATTAGAATATTTTCTTTTTATTATATATTGCTATTTTCTAATGAGAAAACTCAATCAGTGCCAATAACGCAGTGATTTCTGTGATATCGCGCAGAAATGCCTATGAATGAGAGAATGAATAAGAGCATTGATTTAGATTAGGCATCTCTTTTTTATGTGATCAATAACATAAAGAGTTATGTGTTATTGACATATTGTTAATACATATTGATATAGTAGCAACAATTTTGTACTTTTTATCCAACAAACAAATGAATAGCTAGTTGAAACTCATAAAGCATATAGCTGTGCCTGTAGCCTGTAGTGCAGTCAACATAAGTGATTTTAGTGCTTCGAATGAAGCAAGAAAAATCCTGATTAATTAATGTGAATTTTAAACAAGAACTAATCACTTTGAAACTACTAGTATAATCACACAAAGCAGTCATTCAGTTGTTTAGATTCAAAAAAAATCATATCCATATTTACCTTTATCAAATTGTTTCAGGAATCAGGCCAGTAATCAAATTAGAAGCTCTGCAATGTAGTCGTGGAGCGGTGGAACCGTGTAGGCTGGAGCAGAATGTTTATGTAGCTCGAGACTGGAGATTGCTGTCGGCTGTCGCCAAGTGCTGTGGCTGTCGCCTGGAGATTGCTGTCGCCTGGAGATTGCTGTCGCCGAGTCATGGAGGAGAATTCACGCTGTGGAGGAGAATGCCTCGCCGAGTGGCTCGCATCGTGGAGATGGGAGGTTGCGCGATTATCGCGATTTCAAATTTTGAGAAGATAGGGTTTTGATTTTTTCGGTCGTTCGTTGCCCCGTAAGGGGGGTTGCCCTATTCAATGGCCTATTGGGCCTAGCCCAATAACCGGCCCTGACTGTAAAATTCGTCCTAAATCTCTTTTCAGCGACATGGAACAAGAAAAAGGTGGCAAATTTTTGGCCGAGAAGAATCAGAAAATCCTTGGTACATAGTTAAAAGTTTATCTTATCACCATGAAGATATTCACGTTAAATTTGAACCAGGTTCTTCAAGACTTAGCCGAGCAACGTATGAAGTTAAAGGTTCTTTTAATTCTACACATAAGTACTGTGATATAACAATGCACCGCAAATACATGTACACAGAGTTTCCATTTCAATTGACAACAAGTATTATTACAAAACAAAGCTTACCTGGCAGTTATGCGCTCTCTTCGATTATGCCAATGAAACTCGAGGAACCAAATATCAAAGATACATAGATCTAAGATAATTAAGATTTCAAATTAGATTTTATAATACAAGTATGAAACAAAATCAAATTTAAAATAGAAATCAAATAATTAAAAATGAGTACCCAACCTGGAGTAGGTATTCGATAAATTCATGTTGTAATACTTCTCCGAACACAGATCTGAGAGGGCCACTGATTGGCGTTGAATGAAGGAAGAACTGGTGCGGCTGGAAGGAAGAAGAGTTCGCAGCTGGACACGATTAGGTGGAAAGATGGGTTCGCGGTTGGATGGAAGATGATTTCACGATTAGATGGAAAGATGAGCGGGTTGAAGCAAATCGAATTGGTGGAATTGGGGTTTTTATTATTTAGGCTTTCTTTTCGTTGAAGGAGGCCAAAACGAATATCAAAGAAAAGGAGGGAAGGAAAAGTGACGGGCCAATTCTTTTTGGCTCCCAGCGAATATTTGGCACAAAATTTGCGCCGTTATTTGCCACAACATTTACGACGGTTACAAACCGTTGCTAATTAGCCACGGTTCAAAACCGTTGCTAGTTGGAACGAAGCGTGCCAAAAATTATGGCGCGAAAGGATGAAATTACCGCCATCATTTATCTCCAAAGAAGCTACGGTTAATAACCGTTCCCAATTAGCAACGACAAAAAACCGTTGCTAATTGAACCAAGATGGTGATTAACCGTTTCTAAATGGCAACGGTTAATAACCGTTGCCAAATGCACGGATGGTTAGTTGCAAATCTTAGTATTTGGTGTAGTGAATGGTTGAAATTTAATTTAAAGGTGATTTGTTCTGTTTTAATAATATATCATTTAAATTGAATTTAAAAATAGCCTTCCGAGGCACAGTCTTGAAATTTGACGAAACTAGTTCCATTGGATCCATAATGGTTAGTTATTATTGGATTTCAATTTTCGTAGCAATAGGAGTTGTCGTTAGACCCTGGCAGCTCAAAACGCATAGAAACAATTTTAATCGATTTAATTAAAAGTTGATCGTTTAATTCCGTAACTTGCGCATATGATCGAATTAGCCTTCGAAACCTTTTCCACTGTGTTCGAAATAGGGGCATAACATTATAAACGCCTAGCGGTACTCCTTAAGAGGAGTTCGAAATTTTAAGTAGCAATTAACGAGGCATTTTGGAAGTTTTATAATATAATAAAATTGGAAGCCAACTAGTTAAAGATATTTTTATAAACAAACAATCGTACTCAAGAAGCCATCCCCAAAACATATTTCATCTCCGTCTCCCTCTCTATTTTTTCATACCGATTCGAACACACAAAAAAAGATCGAAATCAAAACAAAAGAATAATGGCCGATGTCTTTCTCCTATCCTTCCCTTTCCTCTCAAATTCAAATCGAAGGCTGAAAAAAATCAATTCGTTCATCTAAAAAGAAGAAGGACGCGAACAAATCAAGGTAGGTGTTCGAATTCAGATCTAGGTGGGGCGCCGCGCGTGTACTAGTTAGGGCAGAGGCCGGTGTTCAAGGAGGATCGGTAGGTGGTTTATGTGGAGGCATTGGGGTTAGAGTCGCGACTGGGAAAAGCTGGTTCGATCGAATCTGGGAGGCTCTCGCGTTCGTGGAGAGTCGAGCGAAATCTAGGAAGTCAAACCATTGGTGCTCGCGAGAGGTTCGACAGTGAGGTATTCTTTTTCTCTAATTTGTGTTATATGTGTTTTTGTTAAAAAAAATTACAGTAAACAATAGGTATAAATATATATATACAATGTGTTTAAAACCTAATAATATATATGTGTATATATATTGGATGTATAGAGTAAAAGCAGAAAACTATTTGAATTTATACATGCATATTTTATTTATTAGTTTAATTTTAAAAGTAATATATTAGTTAACTTCTTGAAAAATTATTTTGGTTATTAAAAGATTATTAAAAGAAAATTAGTTGTAAATTAATTTATTTAATTGACTTATTTAATTATATGGTTGTTAAAATATTCTGTAAAAGGGAATTGGTTTAAAATTAAAATTAAATTTATTTGTTTAAAATGAAAATTTCATTGTTTAATTGTCTCGAATATTGGAAAAAATATTATCTAATGTTTGTATAAGATTATAACCCGGGAAACCAAGTCGAAATTGAAGTGGACTGCAAAACAAATTCGAAGGTGAGTTATTCTCACTCAACTGGGTTATTTAAATTTAAATGGTTAAATTTAAATGATTGGTTGAATGGTTGAATTGAATTGATGTGCTATATTATATATAGTAGTATATAGTATATATTGGGTGATTGATTCCTGACATTATATAGCGGATGATACCTTATGCGCCGCATAATAGCGGATGATATTATATAAATCCCATATACCGCGATATTCCACCTCGAAGTGGAATTGGTATTGTGCTAAGACCCGTGGATGCAGGAAAACAGGTTGGAGGGATCCAACTGGATTCCTTACAATATAGAAATTATTTTCATAATTGATGATGCATTTAATTTATATATCGTGAAAGATAAATTTAGGGATTAAATTGTGCTGTGTTATGATTGGGTAAGTATAATTTTGGATTCTAAAATATGAATAGAATAAATTGGATGGTTTGATAGGTAATTACTTAATGTAATTAATAAAATGTAATTACATGGGGAAGTAATTAATAAATAATTACTGGATGTAATTAGTTGAATGATGATTTGTTAATAAAAGTAAATTGGGTATAATTACTTTGTGTAATTAATCAAGAGATTGATTAAGATAATTAATTAAGGAGTAATTAATTTACTTAATGAAGTAAATAAAAAGGTAGATAATTCCAGGATGAGATAAATCAAGAGTGATTAATATTGATGGTTTAATTAATGATTAATTATTTAATGTAATTAAATTAGATTAGGATAAATTGAAATGTAATTAGAAATCATTAATTTATATAATCAATGATGTAATAAAAGATTGATTAATTAAGATTAATTAATCGATAATAAGTGATTTATGAGAAATTAATTAATAACTATTTAAGGATTAATGTAATTAATTAATTTGTGAAGTAATTAAAGATTAGTTATTGATTTTGGTTAAGAATAATTAATTTGTATGATTAATTAAAGATAATTACTTGAATGTAATTGAAGAATAATTAATCCAGGGTAATTAATTAAGAGGGATAATGAAGGGATGATTGATTAATTGATTTGAAATTAATTAATGTTAAATGAAGAAATCTAAGTGATTGAGGTTAGTAATTCAATTAGAATTAACTAAATTAATTTGGAAGTGATCAAGTTTGCTTATGGATGATTGAATGGTATTGGATGCCTTGAATGAGATTCGAAGAGACCGGGATCGGGTATTGGAAAATGTCCGAAACCACTTCGAATTTTTATAGATTGATATGTGAAATCAATAGGTTGGAATGAAATGATTTAAGTGAATTTGACTATTAATCTAAATTTTGGTACTTAGAAAATTGATGTGTGAAATAAGTGATATCTATAACAAATTGTGAATTTGTAAATTGATACGAGTTACCCCGGGTTTTATATGAGTTGTATGCTTTGTATTCCATATTAGATGGGTTTACTCACGCTGGTTTCCAGCCTGACCCAGGTGTTACTTTGATGTAATGCTCGGGTCAGACCGAGTATTACAGATTTTCAGGTAAGGACGTTCTGGAGCTCAGGAGGCGAGCTGGACGGCAAGAACGTATGGAGTGTTTTCGCCGTATTATATTATTGTATATCTGGGATTTGATGATTGTGTATATCTAGTGTTTGTATATTTGTTTAACTCTGATGAATCATAAATGTATTTGACAGATACAGAATTCCTTTGTATAACTGATATTATTTGTTATTATATTTTATCAGCTGCGAATGTGAGATGTTGGTGTTTTTGTTCTTCTTATTCTTCTATCTCTTTCTTTTTCTTCCTAACTATCTGAAATTTCCGGGATCGAAAATTTCGGGTCGTTACAAATTTTGTTGGATATTTAGATCGAAGTAAAGCATACAGAATTTTTTTAAAAAGAACAAACACTATAAAAGAAAGTTGGCATGTATCATTTGATGAAAACTTTAAAAATAATAAAATTGATTATGATGAAGAAGTTATAAATAAAATTAATATACCTATACATGAAAATAATAGCAATAATCTCTACTACTAATAAAGAAAATTCGTTGAACTAATTTACTCGTTGTCATTTTGAAATTCCAAAAATGCCCTTACTTTCCGTTTACATATTTGGGCTCAAACAAAATATCAACGTATACAATAACACAAACAGCTCATGTGCGAAGCACGGACCCATACTGGTGTTAATAATAATAATAATATTGTGATAACTTCACGACCTGGAATATTAAAGGACCATCCAATTAATTATATTAACGGTGATTTAAATACAAAAGTATCAACAAGAAAACAATTGAATCAAATGAGTCATTTTGCATTTATAACAAATTTGAACCTAAAAATTATAAAGAAGCATCAAAAGATGATTTTTGGATTATTGCAATGCAATAAAAACTTAATCAATTTGAATGAAATGACGTATGGGAACCTGTACCAAGACCAAACAATCAATCTGTAATTGAAACTAAATGGATTCTTTAAAATAAAGAAAATGAAAATGGAAATATTGTTCGAAATAAAGCAAGATTAGTAGCTTAAGGATATAATCAAGAAAAAGGAACTGAATATGAAGAGATATTTGCTTTGGTAGCATGTCTTAAAGCAATACGAACGTTACTTGTTTTCGCATGTCATCGTAATTTTAAATTATTTCAACTGTATGTAAAAAGTGCTTTTCTAAATGGCTTTATAAAAGAAAAGGTTTGTGTTGAACAAACTACACTATTCGTTCATGAAATATAGCCCAATCATGTATTTAAACTTAAAAAGGCTTTATATGGGTTGAAACAAGCACCTCGTGCTTGGTATGAAAGATTAAAAACTCATTTACAAAATTTTGGTTTCCAAATTGGTAAAATGGACTCTACTTTATTTATAAAACGAGAAAACAAAGACATATTAGTGATGCAAATATACGTTGATGACATTATTTTTGGTTTAACTAGCGAAAAATTATGCAATTAATTTTCTGACGTTATGAAAATGAATTTGAAATGTCACATATGGGTGAATTAAACTACTTTTTGGATTTGCAAATAAGACAACTAGTAAATGGAATTTTTCTAAATTAAGAAAAATACTGTCGAGATTTATTGGAACACTTTGGAATGGAAAATATCTATAGTAAGCCGACTCCGATGGGTACTACTCTACATTTAGATAAAGATGAAAATGGAAAATATTTCAATCAATATTTATATCGAAGTATGATAGAATTTATATTATATTTAATAGCTAGTGGATCAGATATTATGATGAGCGTACATTTATGTGCATGGTTTCAAGAAAAACTAAAGGAATCACATCATCGAGCGGTTAAACGAATTTTAAGATATTTAACTAACACTAAAGATTACAGTCTTTTCTACCTAAAAGGCTGCACATTCGAATTTGTATCATATAGTGATGCTAATTTCGATGGTTTTAAAATAGATAGAAAATGCATAAGTGGCACCTATCATTTTATTGGTCAATCCTTAATTTCGTAGTTCGGTAAAAAAACAAAACTATGTTTCTCTCTCGACGTGTGAAGCTGAATACATCTCTGCGACTTTATGTTATGCACAAGTCATCTATATCCAAAAAACTCTTCTAAATTTCGGTAAAATTCTAACAAATTCTTCTATATATTGTGATAGTACGAGTGCTATAAATTTAACGAAAAATCCTACTAATCATTCTCAAACAAAACATACTGATATTCGTTGCTATTTCTTAGGAGATAATGTTTAAAAGGGAATTATACCCCTTGAATTTGTGAAAAACGAAAATCAAATTGCGGATATTTTTACCAAACCACTGAACGAATCAACTTTTATAAAACTAAGACGAGACCTTGGAATTTGCTCTTACAATGAATCAGTAAATTAAAATATATATAAAATACATAAAATTTTGGTAAAAGTGTTTACGAATTTTTTCCTTTTTATCCATAAAAAATAAACTAACTTCTGCTAAAATTCTATGGTGAAAATTTTATCACCCTAAGAAATAAATTTCTAAAAATAGTAAACTATTCTTATATTAAAGAAGTCTTCTATGAACTAAATACATATATTCTTATATTCAATATCTTACACCACTTCTATTCAAAATGTCCTCCGATCATGGATCTACTTGGTCGACCATTGACAACAGCTCACTTTTATTGAATAACACCTACATATCACTAACTAAATCCACACCTTCATCAAATCGATTAGCCTCTCTAAACATCGTTTCATCACCTGCATATCACACTGGTTTTTCTCCTACGAAAAAGAAAGCCAAAGGGTCAATTGATCGACACTCGTCATCTCCCAGCAAAAAAGTTGATGAAATATATCACTATCAACAAGAAATGTATTATGAACAACGACGTCAAGGATCTCATCTTAACTTTCTCAAAAAATGCATTCTAGTAATTTGTAGTCATTCACCAACAAAAAATTGCATAAGGTAAAAATCTCCTCGTTTACAAGAGACTCCTGTAAAAACGTATCACATTACTACAAGAAATTTATGCAAGCCAGGACATCAAACATAGATTGGAATGACACTCTAGCTCATCTAAGGTGATCTCCACTGAAGCCATTAATCGACGACGTAAGGCTTCAAACGAATTCATGGGACATACAACAAATTAGAAAATTCAACCTCTTTGAGAAAAACTAAAATTATGATAAGCATTTCTGTAACATTCCCAGTTTTTTTAGCTAGATTCAAATTTGATAATTAATATAAATTTTTAGGACTAATTGTGGATTAATTTGAAAATTTGGAAGTATGTATATATGTTGTTAATAAATTTTGGTTCTGAAATTCAAGAACAAATATTTTAGAAATAAAATTGGATTTATTAACTTATATTTCCAAGGAAATAATATATATGAATATTTATTAACGTATAATTTGTTTTAAAATCATTGTTCTTAAGGTTATATAAATAGTTATAAAAGTAAATGTATATAGATAAATATTTTTAATAAAAATAAGATTATTTATTAGTGTATAATTATATTTCAAATCAATTTCCTTCAAAAGTTATGTAAGCATAATTTATATATATACAATATTTAAGTTTAATAAAAAGATTTAATGTTCTTTCTTTTAAAAATACTTATGAACTATATTACATAGTGTAACGACCCGTATTTTTCGATCCCGAAGATTCCAGATAGTTAGGAAAACAAAGAAAGAGATAGAAGAAAAAGAAGCAGAAACACCAACATCTCGCATTCGTAGCGGACAAAAAAATAATAACAAATACTAACAGTTATACAAAAGAAAACTATATCAGTTAACTTACATTAATACATCAGAGTTATATATATACACAAACACTGAACATGTACAATCATATCCCAGATAACTACAATATAGCGGAATACACTCCATACGTTCCTGCCATCCAACTCGCCTCCTGAGCTCCCGATCGTCCTTACCTGAAAATCTGTAATACTCAGTCTGTGCCAAGCATTACATCAAAGTAACACCCGGATCAGGCTGGAAACCAGCACGAGTAAACCCATATAATATGAAATACCAAGCTATATAACCTAAATGAATTACCAAGGTAACTCGTACTTTTCTACGAGTTCTAATCTTACTTATGTCTATCAGCTTTTCTCACAACAATATCTAAGAATCATTATCCAATTTAAATATCCATGATACTTAACTTATTTCATCTAGCCTGATTTATTTCATATATCCAATTTAAGGAAATTTAGATTACTGTTCGAAGTGGTTTCGGGTATTTCTCTGATATCCGACCTCGGTCTCTTCAAATCCAATGTCATCTCAAATCCTAGTTGTTAAGTTTTAAAATCACAACATTCATATTTAGGATATCATACCATTCATCAATTTATCTCAGAAGGTTAGCCCACATTATCACAGTTCAACCCATTCATATCACAGCACATCTCAATCGCTCATTAGAGACATCAACATATCCAAGACATCCAACACCATACAACCATCCATATTTAAGATTCGTTAGATATATAATTTCTAATTAATTTGATTTATCTCCAGTTAAATTAATTACCAACTTTAATCACTTGGATCACCTTAATCCTGCTTACTTAACATTAATTAGTCACAACCCAATTAATGATCCATCTTAATTAATCCTCCTTGATTAATTACCATGTAATTGCATCTAGTAATTGTCTTTTAATTAATCACTTAGATTAATTAGCCTTAACCATTATCTTTAATTTATTAGTGACATTCATTAATGATCCTCTAAACACTTCCAGTAATTAGTGATTCTATTTAGTATTCTTTAATTAATTACATCCATTAATTAACCTCATTCAGTAATTAATCATCCCTTAATTTCTTACATCAATCAATAAATCATTAATTACTAAAGATCTTAATTGAAGATAAATCTTTTATCTTTATAAATTACTTTAATTATCCTACAAATCCTTATTAAATAAATTTTGAAAATAATTTATCAATTTCTATTAATTAACCACACTTTTAATTAATTACACTCAGTAATTAATCTTAAATTAATCACATTAATTAATTAATTAATCACATTAATTAATTAACTAAATTAATTACACTAAGTAATTAACCCTTAATTACTTCAATTAAGTAATTGTCCTCTAATTACTTCACTACGTAATTCCCCTTTTATTAATTACATCCAGTAATTATCCACTAATTACTCTACAAAGTAATTATACTTAATTAATTCATAATTAAGTGATTATTTTAAGTTGACCAAACTAATTAACTAATCATTAATTAAATAATTAGTTAACTCCTTGTATTTAAAAATCCTTAATTAATTAAGAAAAACATTTATCTTAATTAAACTTTTACTTATTAATAAATCACTTACATCAATTAACTATTCTGAAATCAATAAAAATAATTAATTAACCTTTATTATCTTCACAGATTAATTTTCTTAGATTAATCAAAATCTTAATTTCCTAAAGATAAACTCTTTATTATAATTGATTTACATAATTATATCATTAAATATTATTTTAAAAATAAAGCATTTAAAAATCAATTATAATTAAAAGCAATTTAGACATTAAATTTTAAACATTAAATCTTTGAAAACCTTTCAAATATATTTAGTAAACTTTAATACATAATCATTTTTTTTTAAACCCACTTATTCTACCTTTCATAACTTATCTACATTATATATTTTAAAACTTATTAAACATTCATCTTTGAAATCGAATTACTTCCATAACTAAAAAAACTTGACTTATCTTGTTTAAAATTTTAAAGCTTGATTTCTTTACAAAAATTAAGCTTTAGATTAAAACAGAAAAATATCTCGAGTCAAACCCGAGTCAATCACACCAAAAACTCGAGACAGTCTCGAGTCATCAGTCAAGACCATCTTCTTCGAGTCGAATAATAGATTGCTCGAGCATCGCACTGAGAAAATCAACATCTTTCCCAACTTCATTCAATCCCGAAACAATGTGCACATGGTGCACGTACACCCTCACTCCGACCATCGGAGGTCGCCACCGTAGCTCACGACAAACACCCCATACTCACGTTAACCCTCTCGTGAGCCTAGATCGGTGAACTCGCAAACCAAACAAAATTGAACACTCTGGTCCAAAGTTTGAAACCAAACCTATCAGAAATTCAACCATCACCGACGAACCAACCTACGTTGAACTCCGCCGACCCACCCAATCGAAGCATCTTGTCCTCCAGCAGCTACTTCCCTGGCGCGATCAAGTCCAGTAATCTCACGGTGGAGCAAACTCCAAGATTTTCTCATCGACAAAACTCATCATCAAACCCTACATTACCCACTTTCGATCGCCACGGCCGATGAAAAATTCCTCTAGCATTTTTCCTGAGACCCTCATCCCTCAGACCATCTTTGACTTCAACCTCACCTCCATCGACCGTGCAAATCAACGGGAGTCGACCCAAATGTCGAAAACATTCATCACAAATATTCTACACGAATATCAAATTAAAAATCATGAAATGTATATTAAAAATCTTGATTTTCGTTCACGAATCCATTCATGCAATTCAAAACAGAAATTAAATTGGTTGATTTTTAACATATATATGTATTTTTGCTGTTATTCCCAATTTAAAAATTATTTGTTGAATTTAAATTCCTAAAACTGTTTTTATAATCATCTGCAGACTTCAACAAACAATTTTCATTCGAATATCAAAGGCTAATATGGATTTGATTGAGATGTTTGAATTTTTGAAAGCAAAATAGAACTGTGAAACAACAGAGATCAGACTTTCAATGTAAATATATATACACAGACCTGCTTAAATAACATATATATCAAATTCCAAATGAATTCAAACTGTAGAACTTCCATACAAATCAATATCATCACATGCATCCAAATCAAACCGTTTTAAAAAAAAATTTACTCACAAGTAAAGGATGTTTGAACAGAGAGTTTTGAACTGAAACTGGAGTTGATCTGAGACAGGTTGCCTAATTTTCCTTTAATCTAAGTTGTACTTGAGTTTGAGAAGCTTGATTTGAAACTGAGTTGCTTTTGAATTTTGAATAGCTTTAGATTTTGGAATTATGGAGAGGAAATTGTTACTGGTTTGAGTATTTTGTTACAGACTATTTTTGTTACTAGATTGTAAAAGATCTTTGTTTGAAAGAAGATAGGAAAAAGATATGAAGAGAAAAGATATAAGTTTAAATAGGTTTAATTAGGATTTGTTAAAAATAAAAGAAAAATAAAAATAAAGTAATGACACTTATAAAATCCCATGCTACATGGTTTACATTTGTTAAGTCTCTTAATAAAACAGTTACACTTGTTAATTGTTATATTAAATATCTAATACATGTAATTTCGCATAAGAAAAAGTATATATATAAATATTTATTATTTTCTTTTGTTTATGTATTATCTGTGTGTGTTATGTTTTTATGCAACTATTTAATTTGTTATATGCATGTGTTAATATATTCTTTATAAGTATTTATAAACTATTTCCAATTTAGTTTTATATTTATAAATGTTTAAAGTGTATAAATATTTAAACTTCTTCTTCTTTGTTTATCTTTTATAAAATCCTTTAAAGAGAATGTTGTAAAACACATATACATATTATTTTTAAACTCAATTTATTTTTAAAATGTTTATAATTTGAATTTCAAATTCAAATTCTCTTTTAAAAACTATATATATATATGTTCAAATTAATACCAATTTTATTTATCTAGGGAAAAGAGTAAATCTTATATTGTTATAAATGATTATTACATTGTTTAATTACCTAGAAATTTCTAGGATATCACATTCCTCCCCCATTTGAATCTTTTTGTCCTCGAAAAGGAATGAAACCAGAATTTATTAAAATGCTTAAAATCAGATAAATTTTCTTTGATCATTTTTAAGACACTTTTAAAATCTATATAATATTATCAAAATAGTTTTTATAAAAATATTTTAAAACCGGATGTCTTAACAAGTCCATCCTCGTTCTCGGTCATATGTTGATCAGGCGTAGCGCTGAAAATCTATAATTACTTAGCAGACCCGTTTCCAACACCCAGTGAAAATGCTTGGAAAATAATTTGTTGAAAATATAGAAAACATTTTTGAAATAGAGGAAATATCTTTGGTAAGAAAGCTCTGGAAATCTTCACCCCCATCCATGGTCGTAGTTACATCCTGTATTGCGTTGCCATCGCAGCAAAAGTCCATGTAACTATAGGCATTCCACGGCCCTCGATTACGCCATGGAACCCGCCACAGATCGCAATTACATTCCAGGGTTACGTTGCCATCACAACAAAAGTCCATGTAACTGTAGGCATCAGCGCCCTCGATTTTAGTTTCCAAATGAAACTTCACCACTTCCACATAGGTCTCAGACTACATTAGTCAAGTCCCAATGCAACCTGCTCTCATGGTCCCTCGACTTTCGCTATGTCTTCATAGGTCGCAGTCTACCGATATAAAATCAAATGTAGACTGTTAGCTCTCAACAGCACACATGACTTTCGCTATGTCACCATAGGTCGCAGTCTATCGATATAAAATCAAACGTAGACTGTTGACTCTCAGCGGCACACACGACTTTCCCTATGGTCTGTAGTAGATCGTAGTGACACCGAGTTAAACTATCATCGCAGCATAACCCAAATGCCTCTATAGGCATCAGCGCCCTCGACTTTCGCTACACACTACATATAATCCTCGGGAACTAATTTGTCTGGACTCCTCACATGATCAATTTTAGAACCCCCCCCCCTTTAGGGTTCAAGGCAGTACCATCCCGTGGTACTCCTATGAAGTTCATTTCAAGGGAGCGCCTTTTTCTCCAGAGTCATTTTCAAAACACTTTATACTATACACATATAACATCTTCCAAATCATACACCTAGTATGAATCCCATATAATTCTCTTTTCTCAAAATCGATTATCCCAAAATAGATAATTCTCAAACTAGGCTTTCCAAATTCCAATATTGATTTTTTCCAAAAATCAAAAGCCTTTCCAAAATCCATAGGTTCCAAATACCTTTTCTCAAAATCATTCTCATAAGATCCTTTATATGTGTGTGTGTGTGTGTGTGTGTAACTTTAAAAATCTTTGGATCACTTCAAACTTGTATAAATTCCCTTTTTATACTTCAAATACTTTCAAAAACCCTTTTCTTTCGGCAAAAGATTCAACAAGGGGAGTTTTATCATATATATAACAAAGACACATACTTTGTTTATTGTAAATCAAATATTAAAATTTGACTACTCTTTTATAAAGTTGTTTCCATCTTACTTATCATTATTGAAATATCCAACTTTCACTTTTATTTATTGTATGTTTCACAAAATATACTTTCATTTCAAAATCATTTCACATTTCTTATTCACAAATTTTCAATATCAATTTCATTCAAACCCGTACGATGTACACATATCATCCGTATGCTATATCAATCTGATTGCTCACTCGAGCACACAATTTCTTTTCCAAACTAGCATCGTCCACCCGACCTCCTAGTGCGGACTCAGATCTGGTTTCTTGATCAGAACTATTATTCTCCTTGCATAGCCATAACAATTATAGAGAATATCTAGAACCAATCAACAGTCCATATCCAGGTTCTCCATCGAAAATCGAGTGAAAAATCCAAACTCGGATCGACATATTATTCTCGAAATTCTGTGCTCAAATCTGGATCAAACCACTATGCATATAGAATTAACATATGTACATCCTACGTATTTGTCTTTATTGGTTATTAGCCAAACCAATTCTCTTTCTATTCACCATCACTTTGATTTTCATTCACTTACTCACAATTCTTAAATCCTCATTTGGATTATCATTTCAATTCTTATCTCAAATGGATATTTAATCATAAACAGTTCGAACTCTTTCCAGTTTAAATTTAGAAAATAGCATGAAATTTTTTAAAGTAGATAAGTAGTTGAAAAATAATTATTAGTTTGTAAAAAAGATGTAAAATAGTTAAGTAATTGTAAAATAGTTATAGAATAGTTAAATAATTGTGAAATAGTTATAAATAGTAATTAGTTATAAAACAGTTGTAAAATAGTTTTAAAAATAATTATAATATTAGTATAAAATAGTTTGGGTTTTAAAAAGAAAGGTTGTATATATAAATAGTTTGGAAAAATAGGTTTATATTAAAACAATTTATATTGAAAATGGTCCAGAGCGAAACTGTCAATTCCCAATCTCCAAACCCGTCAATTCAATTTAAATTTCCACTTCCATATAAATTGACTCAATTCCAAATATAAATAACTTCAATTTCCACTGAAATTGATTTAACCCCAATTTAAGTTGAATTAACATCAATTCTTTCCAAATTCAAATCAATTCCCATTTGAATTTAAAACTATTCAACTTTAATCACAATTCCAAATTATTCAAATCAATTTGAACTAATTTCAAATTGAACCCATTCAATTTATGATTAAATTAATCCTAATTCCCATTTGAATTTAATCTCATTCAATTTCAATTACATTTCAAATTAATCCAATTTAAATTTTCCATTTGAATTTTAAACTTATCTATCTTCAATCACAATTCTAACTAATCCAAAAAAAATTCAATTTGAACTAATGAAATTTAAATCTCAAATTAAAACCATCTTGAATTATATAAATTTGAGTTAAATTTTAAATCTTGATTTAATCTCTTAAATCAAATTACCTTTATTTTTAAATCAACAATCTAAACCTTTGAACAATTCCAATTCACAGTTTAAAGATTATTAATAACAATAGGATGTTATCATCCAATTTATTTTTAAAACATCCATCCCTTTCCAATTTCCAGATCTCAAACCCATTTTGAGATCATACAAATTCTCAATTCAAATCAGCCATTTAACTTCCCAAGTTAAATCTCAATTTTATCTCGAAATTTCCAATTCAAGTTACTTATTAACTTATTTAACTTTCCCAAAGTTAAATTCAATTTACTTAATCTAGTCAACTTTACCCAATTTGAATATCCATTTCAAAATTTAAACTTCTTATAAATGATCTCCCCACTTATAAGTTCAAAAACTTATCACTTTGGGTTTTCACATCACAATCCTAGTAAAATTCAAAACTCAACCTTAGAGTTTATTTCGAATCACCTTTGATATTGTGTATATCCCTCATTTATATATATATCCCTCATTTATATATATTTATTTCCTTTACACACCAAGTTATCCTTAAATTTTTAAACCACCTTTGGTTTTTAATTCAAAACAAATTCCTTTAAATTTTCAAATAACTCTTGTTTGAAACAGGACCCTTCATTCAAATAACATTATTTATTGCTTCTTTATCACTTTGAAACAATTTTCAAATTTTGGTCCTAGATTTAAAACTTCACAATTCAGATCATCTTCAATTCCAATTTATAAGTCATACTTGCCTAAATGTTTTACTTCCCTAAAACATTTCATTTTGCTTACTCATTAATACACATTTATTATTAAACATTATAATCATTTATGATAATAACCAAAATTATCATATCTGGAAACCCATTCATTACTATCTTATTTTGAAACTCTTCCCTAAATTCAAGATTTAAATTTTAGTTTGAATCCATTTCATACTTATCTTTATTCGATTTAAATTTAGTTGTATTACTATTACCACTCATATTTAATTCCAATGATTTAACAACCAATTACCTTAATATTTATTTAGAAAGAAATATTGCTTTATATATAAAATATAAGCTTTTATAAAAACCATTCATTAAAACCATTTTTAAAACCATTATATAAGAAAATAACAAGTACACTCTCATATATACACTTAACTCATTTTAGGGTTCCACTTACCCTATCCTTAATGAGTAATCCCACTAGAGCCAAGGTTCTCGCTTAACCTTCAGCTCTGATACCAAATGTAAGGACCCAAAATTTTCGATCCCAAAGATTCCAGATAGTTAGGGAAAAAAATGAAAGATATATAAGAAAAAGAAGAAACAGAAACACCAACATCTCACATTCACAGCAGATAAAATATAATAACAAATATTATTAGCTATACAAAGGAAAACTGTATCAGTTAATTTACAATAACACATCAGAGTTACACATATACACAAACACTAAACAGGTACAATCATATCCCAGATAACTACAATATAGTGGAATACACTCCATATGTTCCTGCCATCCAACTCGCCTCCTGAGCTCCAGATCGTCCTTAGCTGAAAATCTATAATACTCAGTCTGACCCGAGCATTACATCAAAGTAACACCCGGGTCAGGGTGGAAACCAGCATGAGTAAACCCATATAATATGAATTACCATGGTAACTCGTACTTTTCTACGAGTTCTAATCTTAGTTTTGTCTATCAGTTTTTCTCATAGCAATATCCAAGAATCATTATCCAATTTAAATATCCATGATAATTAACTTATTTCATCCAGTCTGATTTATTTCATATATCCAATTTAAGGAAATTTAGATTACTATTCTAAGTGGTTTCGGATATTTCTCTGATACCCGACCCCGGTCTCTTTGAATCCAAGTCATCTCAAATCCTAGTTGTTAAGTTTTAAAATCACACCATTCATATTTAGGATATCATACCATTCATCAATTTATCTCAGAAGCATAGCCCACATTATCACAGTTCAACCCATTCATATCGCAGCACATCTCAATCGCTCATTAGAGACATCAACAAATCCAAGACATCCAATATCATACAACCATCCATATGTAAGACTCGTTAGATATATAATTTCTAATTAATTTAATTTAGCTCCATTTAAATTAATTACCAACTTTAATCACCTGGATTACCTTAATCCTGCTTACTTAACATTAATTAGTCACAACCCAATTAATGATCCATCTTAATTAATCCTCCTTGATTAATTACCATGTAATTACATTTAGTAATTGTCTTTTAATTAATAACCTAGATTAATTAGCCTTAACCATTATCTTTAATTTATTAGTGACATTCATTAATGATCCTCTAAACACTTCCAGCAATTAATGATTCTATTTAGTAATCTTTCATTAATTACATCCATTAATTAACCTTATTTAGCAATTAATCATCCCTTAATTTCTTACGTCAATTAATAAATCATTATTACTAAAGATCTTAATTGATTTAAAAGGTAAACCTTTTATCTTTATAAATTACTTTAATTATCCTATAAATCCTTACTAAATAAATTTTGAAAATAATTTACCACCATTCTATTAATTAATCACACTTTTAATTAATTACACTCAGTAATTCATCTTAAATTAATCACATTAGTTAATTAATTAATCACGTTAATTAATTAACTAAATTAAATACACTAAGTAATTAACCCTTAATTACTTCCATTAAGTAATTATCCTTTAATTACTACATTAAGTAATTCCCCTTTTATTAAATACATCCGGTAGTTATCCATAATTACTCTACCAAGTAATTATACTTAATTAATTCATAATTAAGTGATTATTTTAAATTAACCAAACTAATTAACTAATCATTAATTAAATAATTAGTTAACTCCTTATATTTAAAAATCCTTAATTAATTAAGAAAAACATTTATCTTAATTAAACTTTTACTTATCAATAAATCACTTACATCAGTTAACTATTCTTAAATCAATAACAATAATTAGTTAACCTTTATTATCTTCGGAAATTAATTATCTTAGATTAATCAAAATCTTAATTTCTTAAAGATAAACTCTTTATTATATTTGATTTACATAATTATATCATCAAACATTATTTTAAAAATAAAGCATTTGAAAATCAATTATAATTAAAAGCAATTTTGACATTAAATTTTAACCTTAAATCTTTGAAAACCTTTCAAATATATTTAATAAACTTTAATACATAATCATTTTTTTAAAACCCACTTATTCTACCTTTCATAACTTATCTACATTATATATTTTAGAACTTATTAAACATTCATCTTTGAAATCGAACTACTTCCACAACTAAAAAAAACTTGACCTATCTTGTTTAAAATTTTAAAACTTGATTTCTTTACAAAAATTAAGCTTTAGATTAAAACAGAAAAACATCTCGGGTCAAACCCGAGTCGATCACACCATGAAAATTAACATCCATCCTAACTTCTTCGATCTCGAAACAACAGATTGCTCGAGCATCTTCTTCGAGTCGAATAATAGATTGTTCGAGCATCGCATCGAGAAAATCAACATCTTTCCCAACTTCGTTTGATCCTGAAATAACATGCACGTGGTGCACATATACCCTCACTCCGACCATAGGAGGTCGCCATCGCAGCTCATGACAAACCCCCCATACTCACGTTAACCCTCTCGTGAGCCCAGATCGGCGAAATCGCAAACCAAACGAAATCGAACACCCTGGTCCAAAGTCTGAAACCAAACTCATCGAAAATTCAACCATCACCAACAAACCAACCCACGTTGAACTCCATCGACCCACCCAATCGAAGCACCTCGTCCTCCAACAGCTACTTCCTTGACGCGATCAAGTTCGGTAATCTCACGGCGGTGCAAATGCCAAGATTTTCTCGTCGACAAAAACCCGTCACCAAATCCTACTTCACCCACTTCCGGTCGCCACGATCGATGAAAAGTTCCTCCAGCATTTGGCCTGAGACCCTCATCCCCTAGACCATCTTCGACTACATCCTTGCCTCCATCTACCGTGCATATCAACGGTAGTCGACCCAAATGTCAAAAACGTTCATCACAAAAATTTTAATCAAATATCAAATTAAAAATCATGAAATGTATATTAAAAATCATGATTTTCATTCACGGATCCATTCATGCAATTCAAAACAGAAATTAAATTGGTTGATTTTTAACACATATATGTATTTTTACTGTTATTCCCAATTTAAAAATTATTTGTTGAATTTAAATCCATGAAACTATTTTTATAATCATCTGCAGACTTCAAAAAACAATTTTCATTTGAATATAACGGCTAATATGGATTTGATTGAGATGTTTGAATTTTAAAAGCAAAACAGAATTTTGAAACAACAGAGATCAGACTTTCTATGTAAATATATATACACAGACCTGCAGAACTTCCATACAAATCAATATCATCACATGCATCCAAATCAAACTGTTTTTAAAAAAAAGTTTACTCACATGGATAGGATATTTGAACATAGAACTTTGAACTGAAACTAGAGTTGATCTGAGATAGGTTGCCTAACTTTCCTTTGATCTAAGTTGTACTTGAGTTTGAAAATCTTGATTTAAAACTGAGTTGCATTTGAAATTTGAAGAGCTTCAGATTTTGGAATTGTGGAGAGGAAATTGTTATAGGTTTGAGTATTTTGTTACAAACTATTTTTAACGGATTGTTACAGATCTTTGTTTGAAAGAAGATAGGAAAAAGATATGAAGAGAAAAGAAATAAGTTTATATAGGTTTAATTAGGATTTTTTAAAAATAAAAGAAAAATAAAAATAAAGCAATGACACTTGGAAAATCCCATGCTACATGGTTTACGTTTGTTAAGTCTCTTAATAAAACACTTACCCTTGTTAATTGATATATTAAATATCTAATACTTATAATTTTGCATAAGAAAATGTTTATATATAAATAATTATTATTTTTTTTTGTCTATGTATTATCTATATGTGTTATGTTTTTGTGCAAGTATTTATTTTGTTATATGCATGTGTTAATATATTCTTTATAAGTATTTATAAAATATTTCCAATTAATTTTATATTTATAAATGTCTAAAGTGTATAAATATTTAAACTTCTTCTTCTTCATTTATCTTTTAAAAAATCCTTTAAAGAGAATGTTATAAAACAAATCATATATATATATATTATTTTTAAACTCAATTTTTTTAAAATGTTTATAATTTGAATTTCAAATTCAAATTCTCTTTTAAAAACTATTTATATGTTCAAATTAATACCAATTTTATTTATCTAGGGAAAAGAGTAAATCTTATATTGTTATAAATGATTATTACATTATTTAATTACCTAGAAATTTCCAAGAAATCACACATAGATTTAACTAATTAATGAAAATATAAATTAAGAATTTAAAAAAACACCAACCTATGTAAATATAAGATTAAATAAAATTTAAGTAAAGGGTTTAAAACATAAAAAATTATATTTGTAATACTTGTAAACTAATTATAACATACATTAACATTTGTAAACTTTGTATGCCTTGCAATTAACAAGTGGCAAATGATTCTTTTTCTTTTAAAATTTGAATTATATAAGAATTTTGTAAACCAGGCTTCAGAAACTTCTCATCTTCATTTGCTAATAATCAAACTAAAGAAACAAAACCTGGAAACCTAGAAAATCATAGAAAATAAAAAATATAAACTTCAAAAACTCTGAAGCAAACAGCAAATTCAAGTGAATCAAAGCAAAGAATCAACTCAACAAAGATCAAACTAAAAGTAGCAGATCATCTCAATGATCAACATCAAGCTTCAACATAAAAATCCATATCAGACTTTCAAACTCAAGAACATTTTCCAAGCAAAGCTTGTTCTCTGCTTTATTAATATCCATGTGAGAAAACTCACTTAAACCTGTCTATTATTTGATTTTTGGATTGACACTTGAAGTGTGTTGTGAAAATGTTGTTTATTTTTTCCAGCATGTTTGAATATATAGATATATATTGATGTGCATGTCTGTATGAATTTGTTGAGCCTTGTTCTTATGTTACAGGTTCACTCTCATCAAAACAAATCAATATTTCTTTATCTCAACATTTTCTGGCCAAGATTTCTAAAGGAAAAGTGATCATAAGAGTGTAATATCAATTTTAAAAATAATTTCAAGAATTTAAATTTAGAAAATACTTCAAATTCATGGAAATTACAGTGAAGACTTCTATAATCAGGGAAATCAATGATCATAACTTCATGATTTGATTTCGTAAGTTGATTCGTGCCAACAAATGACAAATTTTGATACAGATATCTTGAATTTTAAGATTGGGATTATTTTTATATTATGGTTTGAACGGGAAATGCATTTTTATCGAATTTCGATTGTTGGCGAGGTTCAGGGGCTCGTACTTTGGGCTGAAGGCACCTTGGAGGTTACCGATGTCGGGAAAAATGATCAGAGTGTTCTCCGATCATCAAAGCGGCGGTGCGACATAGATTTAGGGCTATAGCCCAGTTTTGTTCATTGTCAAAATTTGAAAGTGTTGCATTGTCGTGGGCTAGCTTAAAGCAATCGCATATGGGAGGATCAGAGCGTGGAGATGTGAGGCGGCTATGGGTTGGTCGGCATGGGTTCCAGTGGACGAGTTCGTCGGAGCGAGTGATCTTTAGGTCGATAGGTTGGTTCCAGAAAGAATTGATTGGCTCAATTTTGAATGCTGGAAGAGATTGATGATCTCAATGGTCTAAGGGTTTGAGTAGGTCTACAATGATTTATTGGTGATGGCGAGGATGATCGGTATTCGTGGGAGCACTTGTGCATGTGCACTGGATGTTTGGGTGTTTGGTGATTGTGTTGGGTGATCGAGGAAGAAGAGTTCCTTGGGTATTAGCTCGAGATCGATGGTGAGTTAACTCTAAGTAAATGAGGAAGTGAATTTCCTAGGGTTGAGCTTGGGGAGAATAAGGGTTGGGCTTAGGTTTTTATGATGTCAAGTTTTTGGAAAAGGAAATAACAAGTTTTTTTTACTTAAAAACTTATTCAAGTTTAAACAATTCTTTTACCAATTTTTTTAATGAATGTCTAATTAAGTTTGGACTATTTAAGGGTTTTATAATACAGTATTTTAAAATTATTTGTTTGAGTAAGTTTAAAGTGTTTTAATATATATATACACACATATATATATAACCTTTATTTTAAAGTTTATTTTAATAAAATTAATATTGTAATTAGTTAAATAATTAAGAAGATAAAATGTTTTTAGTTGTTGATTAACATAAAAATCTAAGTTAATTTATGAATTAATAATAACAATTTCGTTTTCAAAGATTAAAGGTTTAAAGATTAAATGTTTTTAAAGGTAATTGATTTGAAAGCTAATTACTTTGTGTAATTGATTTGAAAACTAATCATCTTGTGTAATTAAATTAAAGATGATTATTTGTGTAATTAAATTAAGGCTAATTAATTATTGTGATTAAATTAAAGAATAATTAATGTAATTAATTAAAGTATTTATTAATTAAGGGTAGTTAATTACTTAAAGATGATTACTTAATGAAAGTAATTAAAAAGTAATTAATTAATGATTAAAGGTTGATAAGTTAAGTGATTAACAATAATTAATTAAAGGATAATAAATTAATGTGATTAATTAATTAAGGTAATTAATTTGAGGATAATTAACTAAAGGTTAATTAATTAATGAAATTGATTATGGATAATCACTTATTGTAATTAATCAACTAAATGTAATTAATTAAGGGTTAATTAATTAATTAAGGAAAATTAATTAAAAGAATAATTAAATAATTAAAAGGTTAATTATTTAATGATTAAAGGTTAATTGATTTATTAATTAAGGTTGATTAATTAATAATTAAAGGTTAATTAATTTATCATTAAAGGTTAATCAATAAATGATTAAAGGATAATTGATTAAAATAGTTTGTAATTAATTAACATTAATTAACCAGGATTAGTAATTTATTCATAAGTAATTAATCTGGTTTAAATTAATTAGATGATTAATTGATCTTACTTATGGATGTTTGGATTGTATTGAATGCTTTGAATTGTTTGATATCCTTGATGTGTGATGATTTGTGATATGAATTATTTTGATTTAAGCTATGATGAATGTAATTTATTTATCTGTGATGAATTTATATTATTTATCTATGAATCTATGAATGAAGATAAGCGTTATAGGATTATACCGCTTATGGATATTGCTGTGTTTGAATTTGTGATGAATGATGATATCGTATTGTTGTGTGTAAAATCCCTGGACTATACCACACACACAAATATGAATTGCACGAGGAAATTAGTTAATTCACAGATATTTGAATTTAATATTATGAAATGGTTTTAAAGACTGAATTTTGAATATAATGGTTTTGGAAATGGAATTGGGTTGAATATGAAAATCTTTTGGAAAAGGAATTTTGAAATTGAATATACCATGTCTTATTTGAAATTATTTTGGAAATTATGGTTTGAAAGGGGAATACAAGTTATAATATATATATATATATATATATATATAGACACACACACATACATATATATATATATATATATATATATATATATATATTGGATTTTAAACCATTTTGAAGTTTATTAAATGTATTATTTTGGTAATTTGAAATTAACTCTAGTTATACTTAAAGGGCTCTAACTTAAGCAAATGTAATCACATTTTCCCAAAACGAGAACTCTATGTTTTCAAATGATAATGGCTTTCATATAAAGAAAGAACTTCCAGTTTTTGTTAAAAAGATTACAACTTTGAAATGGAAAATGTTTTGAAAGCTGTGAATGAAACTTTGTGAAAGATTGGTGAATTTGTTTTAAACTGAAGAGGATCTTAAAAGGTTGAATCTTTTGTTTTAAAAGATTAAAATGAAAATTTGTTTAAACCATTCAAAAGAAAGGTTTTGGGCTAATGGTTGTGACTTAATTAAGATCCCAATATATCCATATGGTTTTAAAATTAAGCGCTCATTATTCGGTTTAGCTGGAAGAGGACTTTGTGTCATAAACCCATTTTGAATAATGATACGATGAAATGGATAACATTTGAAGACCGGTGGTGAAGATCGGGTATTTTCCAAAGCAAAAGGATTAGCTATCGAATGTCTCTGCATCGAATGGCCATGGTATAGAGATTTGATCACCCTATGTGATGGGGAGTCCGGAAGTGATTAGGGATTATCCAAATTTGCAACGGCTTCTTTGTGAAGTGCCTTCGGTTTCGTTCGAACCCGAACGGACTTGTATGGTTGTATGTCTGACATTACACTTTGAGATATAAAGCTGATTTCTATTAAATAAATTTCTGTTGGTGGTGAAGAATTTATTCTCTTAGCTTAACACCCTTCTCCAAGATGTCCGAGCTCATAGGTTATGTAGTTGATGGTTATTAGTGATGTATTCCCAATTTTTAGTGTGGCATGATGAGTGCTGCTGATCATTTGTTGTTGAAGCATGACTTTTGTGAAAAGCGTAGCTTTGTTGACGGGACCTCGTCGGACCTCACACCCCGAAAATGATCAAAACAGGAAGAATGGACAAGGTTATGAGGATCGTGCCCTTTAGGTTATGTCCATTTCCTTCTGGATAAAAGTGGTATCATGGTATGGAGCCCAGATACTTAACTTATGTGGTTGCTGCAAATCTATTGCTTTGTGGTTGTTGGTGCTGAGAGCTCTCGGATAAAGGTTGGTGACGACTAGGGGGTGGCAGACTCGTGACAGTTAGTTACCTAGTTATAGAGGTAACCCGACCTTATGTTGGCAAAGAGCTGGTAAGTTCTCGGTGCATCCCTCCAGTGGCGTACCCATATGGCATAGGAAGTTCCTTAGCCTGACCATTTGTTGGAAATCCAAAGAAACAATACGTGCTCTGTCAGTTTTAGTTGTACAACCTACCATGGAATGTGGCGGTAACCTGCTATTGAACATGGTAGCTATAGTAGGTATACCACAATGGTGGTATGCTAACTAAGATTAATATTATACTTCCGAAATTTTTTCTGCACTATGCACAAATAATAATATCAAAAGGAATTTTTATGTATCAAGTATGTTTGACTATCATAAGGGGAAATCTCCTCCAATTGTCCATTTGCATTGTGTGTGTGCGGGGGAGGCCTTATGGTAGTTTCATTTTCCAAAAAGCATAGTGAATTTCTTTTAAATTATTTTTGTTTGTTTTCATTTAAATAAAAACAAATTCGTTTTCTCACACCAGTCCCATGACTGATTTGGAGTTTATTGTTCCCTTTCTAAACTTTGGGTGCCCACAATTTTTCCACACAGGCAGCCTAGAGTCATATTTTCAGATAATCAGCTAGTAGATATGGTTTTTGGCAATCTTTGGAATCTGTGGTTTGGAAATCGCATTTGGATCGAGTTTTCTTCACTTCAGCATTGATGGTGGTTCGAGCTTGAAGTTTAGAGCTTTGGAAATTGGAGATGTAGTTATTGTATTTCTTTTGGAAGACCATTTGGTGCTATATTTCCGCTGCTATTATTCCGTTGTTGTATCTTGTCTTTGATATTGATAGTTCATATTGTATCAGATATTGTATCCATTGTTGTATCGATAATCATTCATTTCTGTTTCCGCTGTGTTGTTGTACTTAGTGTTTTATAAGCTCCGACGAACCAGATTCGACGTTTGAATCTGTGGTATTCGAATACGGGTGATGTATTTGGTGTCGACTTTTGAAGGTCGAGTCAGGGTCACTACAATTGGTATCAGAGCTGAAGGTTGAGTAAGAACATTAGCTCACGAGTATAACACATTAGGTGAATCACTAGAGATAGGGTTACAAATGCCCTAGAATGAGTATATCCCTAAGATATATGTCTGTATGCCTCAGTAAATTCTCTTACTATCGATTGATAGTAAGTATGAGTGCAAGAAGAGGACGAGGTAGGGGACAGGGGAATACCACTACAAATGGTCGATACCCTGTAACAACAAGGAAACAATCTTTTTCCTTAATCTTCTATTGATCATCATCCATTTTCAATTCTTTGATGACTTTGTAGCAGCTACAAGAAGAAGATTTGGTGTGATGGTGGCCCTGCGAATCATTGTTGATAAGTTCTTATTTCATCAGCTTTCTATTTTTAACTTAATAAATTTGAAATTTTAATTGAAATAAATTGGTTAATGAAATATAAAACTGAATTGGATTATATCCATTTGTCTATTCTTTGGGGTCTAGATATATTCTACGAATGGTTAGTTTTCCTTTCGAACTAACCAATGCCCCTGATATGCCGTAGATCTGATGACCCGAGTACTTTGTAAAATATTGAATGAGTTCGATCTCATAATTATTGATGATATTCTGATTTGGTAAGCTAAATGTAAAATTGATATTCAGTTTGATCTGGTAAAACATTCTCCATCTATTATATGTTCTCCCTTTCTAGCAAATTTCAAGGACGAAATTTTCTTAAGGGGGAATCTGTAACATTCTTGGTTTTTTTAGCCAGATTTAAATTTGATAATTAACATAAACTTTTGGGACTAATTATGGATTAATTCGAAAATTTGGAAATAAGTATATATGTTGTTAATAAAATTTGGTTTTGAAATTCAAAAACAATAATTTTAGAAATAAAATAGGATTTATTAACTTATATCTCCAAGGAACTAATGTATATGAATATTTATAGGTATATAATTTTTTTAAAAATCATTTTTCTTAAGGTTATATAAATAGTTAAAGTAAATGTATATAGATAAATATTTTTAATAAAAATAAGATTATTTATTAGTGTATAATTACATTTCAAATCTATTTCTTTTAAAAGTTATGTAAGTATAATTTACATATATATACAATATTTAAGTTTAATAAAAAGATTTAATGTTCTTTCTTTCAAAAATATTTATGAACTAAGTTGTAAATGTATTTAAGTTCAAAACATAAAAACTCAATAGACAAGTTAATAAAAACAAATTAAAATAAGAAACTATATTACATAGATTTAACTAATTAATGAAAATACAACTTAAGAATTTAAAAAATATAAACCTATGTAAATAAAAGATTAAAATAAAATTTAAGTTAAGGGTTTAAAAGACAAAAATTTATATTTGTAACACTTGTAAACTAATTATAACATACATTAACATTTGTAAACTTTGTATGCCTTACGATTAACAAGTGGCAAATGATTCTTTTTCTTTTAAAATTTGAATTATATAAGAATTTTGTAAACCAGGCTTCAAATACTTCTCACCTTCATTTGCTAAAAACAAACTAAAGAAACAAAACCTGGAAACCTAGAAAATTAGAGAAAAGAAAACATAAAACTTCAAATAATCCGAAGCAAACAACAAAATCAAGTGAATCAAAGCAAAGAATCAACTCAACAAAGATCAAACTAAAAGTAGCAGATCATCTCAATGATCAACATCAAGCTTCAACATAATAATCCAGATCAGACTTTCAAACTCAAGAACATTTTCCAAGCAAAGCTTGTTCTCTGCTTTATTAATATCCAGGTGAGCAAACTCACTTAAACCTATCTATTATTTTATTTTTGGATTGACATTTGAAGTGTGTTATGAAAATGTTGTTTATTTTTGCATGCATGTTTGAATATATAGATATGTATATTGATATGCATATCTGTATGAATATGTTGAGCCTTGTTCTTAAGTTATAGGTTTACTCTCATCAAAACAAATCAATATTTATTTATCTCAACATTTTCTGGCCAAGATTTCTAAAGGAAAAGTGATCATAAGAGTGTACTTTCAATTTTAAAAATAATTTCAAGTATTTAAATTTAGCAAATACTTTAAATTCATTGAAATTACAGTGAAGACTTTCCTGATCAAGGAAATCAATGACCATAACTTCATGATTTGATTTCATAAGTTGATTCGTGCTAGCAAATGACGAATTTTGATACAGACATCTTGAATTTTAAGATTGGGATGATTGTGATATTGTGGGTTGAACGAGAAATGTATTTTTATCGAATTCCGATAGTCGGCGAGGTTCGAGGGATTGTGCATTGGGCTGAAGGTACTTTGGTGGTTGCCGAGGTCAGGAAAAATGATGGGATTGTTCTCCGATCATCAAGGCGGCGGTGCTACATAAATTTAGGGCTTTAGCCCAGTTTTGGTCATGGTCAGAATTTGAAATTGCTGCATCGTCGTGGGCTAGCTTAAGGCGATCGCATATGGAGGGATCAGAGCATGGAGACATGAGGTAGCTGTAGGTTGGTCGGCATGGGTTCCAATGGACGAATTCGTCGGAGCGAGTGGTATTAGGTCGATAGGTTTGTTCCAGGAAGAATTGATTGGCTCGATTTGAATGTTGGAAGAGATCGATGGTCTGAGTGGTCTGAGGGTTTGAGTAAGTCGTTGACGACTCATTAGTGACGACGAGGATGATCGAAATTCGTAGGAGCACTTGTGCATGTGTACGGGATGTTTGGGTGTCTGGTGATTGTGTTGGGTGATCGAGGAAGAAGGGTTACTCGGGTGTTAGCTCGAGATCCATGGTGGGTTAACTCGAAGTAATTAAGGAAGCGTATTTCCCGGGGTTGAGCTCGGGGAGAATAAGGGTTGGGCTCGGGTTTTTATGATTTTATGTTTTTGGAAAAGGAAATAACAGGCTTTTTTTTACTTAAAAACCAATTCATGTTTAAACAATTATTTTACTAATTTTTTTAATGAATGTCTAATTAATTTTAGACTAATTAAGGGTTTTAGAATAAAGTATTTTGAAATTGTTTTTGATTGGGTTTAAAGTGTTTTAATACACACACACACAAATATATATATATATATATATATATATATATATATATATATATATATATATACACACACATAAAACCTTTATTTTAAAGTTTATTTTAATAAACATAATATTGTAATTAGTTAAATAATTAAGAAGATAAAATGTTTTTAGTTGTTAATTAACTTAAAAATCTAAGTTAATTTATGAATTAATAATAATAATTTTCTTTCAAAGATTAAAGGTTTAAAGATTAAATGTTTTTAAAGATAATTGATTTGAAAGCTAATTACTTTGTGTAATTGATTTGAAAACTAATTACCTTGTGTAATTAAATTAAAGCTAATTACTTTGTGTAATTAAATTAAGGCTAATTAATTATTGTGATTAAATTAAAGAATAATTAATATAATTAATTAAAGTATTTATTAATTAAGGGTAATTAATTACTAAAAATGATTATTTAATGAAAGTAATTAAAAATTAATTAATTAATGATTAAAGGTTGATAAATCAAGTGATTAAACAATAATTAATTAAAGGTTAATTAATGTGATTAATTAATTAAGGTAATTAATTTAAGGATAATTAATTAAAGGTTAATTTATTAATGAAATTGATTAGGGATATTCACTTATTTTAATTAATTAATTAATTAAATATAACTAATTAAGGATTAATTAAGGAAAATTAATTAAAAGAATAATTAAATAATTAAAGGTTAATTATTTAATGATTAAAGGTTATTTGATTTATTAATTAAGGTTGATTAATTAATAATTAAAGGTTAATTAATTTATCATTAAAGGTTAATCAATAAATGATTAAAGGATAGTTAATTAAAATGGTTTGTAATTAACTAAGTTTAATAACCAGGATTAGTAATTTATTCATAAGCAATTAATCTAGTTTAAATTAATTAGATGACTAATTGATCTTACTTAAGGATGTTTGGATTGTATTGATTGCTTTGAATTGTTTGATATCCCTGATGTGTGATGATTTGTGATATGAAGTATTTTGATTTGAGCTGTGATGAATGTAAGTTATTTATCTATGATGAATTTATATTATTTACCTATGAAGCGTTATAGGATTATAACGCTTATCGATATTGCTGAGTTTGGATTTGTGATGATTGATGATATTGTATTATTGTGTGCAAAACCCCTGGACTACACCACATACACACAAATATGGATTGCACGAGGAAATTGGTTAAGTCACAGATATTTGAATTTAATATTATGAAATGGTTTTAAAGATTGAATTTTGAATCCAAATGGTTTTGGAAATGGAATTGGGTTGAATATGAAAAGCTTTGGAAATGGAATTTTGAAATTGAATATACCATGTCTTGTTTTGAAATTATATTATTGGAAATTCTGGTTTGAAAGGGGTATGCAAGTTATATAATATATATATATATATATATATGGATTTTAAACCATTTTTGAAGTATATTAAATGTATTATTTTAGGAATTTGAAATTAACCCAAGTTATACTTAAAGGGCTTTAACTTGAGCAAATGTAATCAGATTTTCCCAAAACGAGAACTGTGTGTTTTCAAATGATAATGGCTTTTATATAAAAAAAGAACTTCTAGTTTTTGTTAAAAATATTTCAAGTTTGAAATGGAAATTGTTTTAAAAGCTGTGAATGAATCTTTGTGAAAGATTGGTGAACTTTGTTTCAAATTCAAGAGGATCTTAAAGGGTGAATCTTTTGTTTTAAAAGACTAAAGTGAAATTTTGTTTAAACCATTCAAAAGAAAGGTTTTAGGCTAATGGTTGTGACTTAATTAAGATCCCAATATATCCATATGGTTTTAAAATTAAGCGCTCGTTATTCGGTTTAGACGGAAGAGGACTTTGTGTCATAAAACCCATTCCGAATAATGATACGACGAAATGGATAGCATTTGAAGGCCGGTGGTGAAGACTGGGTATTTTCGAAAGCGAAAGTATTACCTGTCGAATACCTCTACACCGAATAGCCCCGGTATAGAGATTTGATCACCCTATGTGATGGGGAGTCCGAATGTGATTAGGGATAATCCGGATTTGCAAGGGCTTCTTTGTGAAGTGCCTTCGGTTCCGTTCGAACCCGAAACAAACTTGTATAGTTGTATATCTAACATTACACTTTGAGATATAAAGCTTATTTCTATCAAATACATTTCTGTTGGTGGTGAAGAATTTATTCTCTTAGCTTAACACCCTTCTCTGAGACGTGCGAGCTCAGAGGTTATGTAGTTGATGGTTATTAGTGATATATTCCCAATTTGGTAGTGTGGCATGCTGAATGCTGCTGTTTGTTGGTCAAAGCATGTCTTTTGTGAAAAGCGTAGCTTTGTGGACGAGACCTCATCAGACCTCATACCTCAGAAATGGTCGAAAGAGAAAGAATGCGGCAAGGTTATGAGGATCGTGCACTTTTGGGTATGTCCATTTCCTTCAGGAGAAAAGTGGTATCATGGTATGGAGCCCAGATACTTATGTGGTTTCTGCAAATCTATTACTTTGTGGTTGTTAGTGTTGAGAGCTCTCGGATAAAGGTCGGTGACGACCGGGGGGTGGCATACTTGTGACAGTTAGTTACCTAGTTACAGAGGTAACCCAGCCTTGAATTGGCAAAGAGCTGATTAAGTTCTCGGGGCATCCCTCCAGAGGTGTACCCATGTGCCATAGGAAGTTCCTTAGCCTGACCATTTGTTGGAAATCCAAAGAAACAATATGCCCCCTGTACGGTTTTAGTTGTATAACCTGTCATGGTATGTGGCGGTAACCTACTATTGAACATGGTAGCTATAGTAGGTATACCATAATGGTGGTATGCTGGCTAAGATTTATATTATAATTTCGAAATGTTTTCTGACCTAATAATAATATCAAAAGGAATTTTTACGTATCAAGCATGTTTGACTATCATAAGGAGAAATCTCCTTCAATTGTGCATTTGCATTGTGTGTGTGCGGGGAGGCCTTATGGTAGTTTCATTTTTCAAAAAGCATAGCGAATTTCTTTTAAATTATTTTTGTTTGTTTCTATTCAAATAAAACTATTTTCGTTTGCTCACGCCAATCCCATGACTGACCTGGAGTTTATTATTTCCTTTATAAACTCTGGTTGCCCACAATTTTTCCACACGGGCAGCCTAGATTCATATTTTCAGATAACCAGCTAGTAGATATAATTTTTGACAATCTTTGGAATCTATGGTTTGGCAATCGCATTTGGATCGAGTTTTCTTCACTTCAGCATTGATGATGGTTCGAGATTGAAGTTTGGAGCTTTGGCAATTGGAGATGCAGTTATTGTGTTTCTTTTGGAAGACCATTTAGTGCTATATTTTCGCTGATGTTATTCCGCTATTATATCTTGGCTCCAATATTGATAATTCATATTCTATTAGATATTGTATCCATTGTTGTATAAGTAATCATTCATTTCTATTTCTGCTGTGTTGTTGTACTTAATGTGTTATAAGCTCTCGCGAACCAGATTCGATGTTTGAATCTACGGTATTCGAATACGGGTGATGTATTTGGTGCTAATTTTTGAAGGTCGAGTCAAGGTTGTTACAATTTCGTCTAAAAAAATTATTATAGTAACTTTTTTATATGTTGTTCTCTATAAAAGTTCTCTTGAAATTTCAACAGAAAGATTAACATTTTGGCATTTCCAGTCATATATTTTTAAAAAACAAACCACAAAAATCTGTCCAAAGGTTTCAGTAATTTTTTTATGGAACCATAGACGAGAGAGAAGTACACAAAAACCAGCATTCCTATTTGATTTGTTTTCTCCTCTATAAGGTCTCCGGTTTTTGTGTACTTCTCAAAGATCAGTACAAAAAAACCTAAGACTTTATAGAGAAGAAAACAAATCAAATAGGGATGCTGGATTTTGTGTACTCCTCTCTTTGTCACTGGTTTCAGGAAAGTATTTCTTAAAACCACAGATTTTGATGAAAACCCGCAGACGTCTGTCGTATGTTTTAGAAATTTTTTACTGAAACCACAGATGTCTGTGTTGCCCCCACAGAAGTCTGTCACTACTCCGATCCTACTTTTCCAAATAGCTATATGTATGTATATATATATATATATGTATGTATGTATGTATGAATGTATGTGTGTGTGTATAGACACACACACCCCCGTTTAGACTTTTCACCAAGTATTTCCAATCTACACTCAAACCCTAATTCCTAAATACTTAAATTACTCAATAATGGCTCCCATGGAAAAATCTTCGTTTGGCAAAAGATCAAATAAAGGTCAACTCGCCTCTTCTCAAACCCCTTTAGTCGCCAATGCCCACATTCAAGAGTGAATTTGAAATAGCATGATTGATAATATGAGATTTGAAGAGCTCAAACAAAAGAAGCTTCATTCTGGCCCATTCTACAGATTGTGCAAGTTTGGCAAATATGGGATTCAGGAATTCCCGCCTCCAAATGTCGAGATTTAATCAATTTCAATGAAAACGAGGTACAAATTAATCAATTAGAAATCTTTCTTTTTTATGCCAATTTGTGTAGTAATGATATTTGGTCTCCTGACAATGATGACGATTGGATATGGGCGAGTGTTTACGGACGTGTTTTGAAGATTAACGTAAACACTATTGGGTGCATACTTAATTGTTTTTCATCCGGAATAGATTTAGAAGAAATTCTCTACTACAAGAATTTACCACGAGACGAAATAACTCATCAAATTTGGGAAGATAGGATGCCATTATAGAGATTTATTTAATTACGGTGAAAAGCTAGGTTATTAAACTGTATGATTATCAATACAATAATTCCACACTTAGGAAATCATGAACAAATATAAGACAATGATCATAAAGCCTTTTATGCTATTTTTCGTGTGATACAAGTAAATTGGGCTAAGTTTATTCATGATGAAATAAAAAGCTTTTGGTCTCATCAACAACGCACAATTATTTATGTACCGTATATTATGCATCTCTTGCATGGCCTTAGGTTACCTTCTTATATCTCTCATTTTGAAGCAATTCCTATTAAGGAGAGCGGTATAATAATTTTATCTTTAATGCACCTTCCCCAACAACCACCTCCGATCGTCTCACTGGCCTAATTGACCTTGCAATAACAGCATCAAATGTATCCGGTCCTCAACAACCTCCTGCTCCTCAACAAAAAACCCACTCACCTCGTCCTTCACAACAATCTTCCCTTAATCATGCTACCGAATATTATTCCAACTCGAAGATTCAAGAATCTCGTATTGAATCAATGAAAAACGAATCAATCCGTGATTGAACACTTAAAAATCAAAAGTTAATCACAGCCAACCAACGACCTTTGAATAGTAAAATGACTGCTTGGAACGTTCTTTTTCAACATGAACGACTAAGATGGAAAAAACTTTGGAAAATGTTGTCTCCACCTTAGGAAAACTAATGAGAAAGGTACATTGCAGATCGTCATCTCGGTCATTATCTTCTCTGTCACTTAGACCACCTCCTCGGACTCAAACACCAATTTACCATGCTCAAACTTCACAGAAGGAACTTCTCATGACCAAAGGAAAACTACTGAGCAAGAATAACCTGAAGAGGAGGAAGAAGATAGTGATGATATATCCTTATCCGTCCCTCACCAATTTCAACATCAATCTTACATGGCTTTCCAAGGACTTTCCATTCAAGAAAATGAGGAGTATAACGATCAAACTAATTTGCCAACAGCATACAAGCAAGCTCCTTTAACATACTGGGAGTATTATGAAAATTATACCAGGTTTTCCTATTCTTCTAACCAGTATAACTGAAATCATTAATTTAAACATTTATATTTTGTTTATGACTTATGTTGTTTAGACTTCTATTTTTATTTTGTATATCACTTTATATAACTTTCATTTTGTATGTCATTTCATATCTATGGTTATATCTCTATTTTATGTCTGCATAATTTGCTATTGTATAGTTGTTATCGTCAAAAGGAAAATGTTAGAATCTCCATTTCTTGGTTTCAATATCAATAACTATGCAATCATATACATTATACATCTTATCAAGATTACAGGTATATATGACAAGGGATCATCATGCTCAAAGATATTTGGACTCGAAGACAAACAACAACCTATGGACTTTTCTATGATTAATAAGGTTATTCTAGTATATTAAGAGTATAAGGTAAAACATTATAAGGTCTCCTCGAGTATATATGCACATAAGATTTCATATACACTGGAATTCATTGAAAAAATGAAAAAACCATCCATAGATGTCTGTGGAAAAGCCTTAGACATCTGTGAGAATACTCAAAGAATTATTTCCTAAAGCCACAAAGGTTTGAGGTTTTACCACAGACGTTTGTCATTTTAGCAACTACAAAAATTTGTATGGATACTTCTGTTACATTTTGAAAACTCAACTCTTCATCGAAAGGTTACAGCCATCAAATTGAATAGATCTTAGCTGATAGAAACAACAACTCATCTGCATCTCTTCAAACCTATAAATACTGCAATGATTGAGATTTACAAATTAATTGAATTTATTTTCTCTCGATTTCTTATTACTCTACTTACATATTTGTGCATACAATGCTTACATATTCTCGAACTATCATAACTAAAATATTATTTTGGTTAAACCACTTCCTACAACTCAAAGCATTCGCATTTACATACTCAAAGGAGATCATAAGAAGATTTGTACAATTAGTCAAATCCATGTTATTTGGAACACAAGATTGTCAGAGAAATATTTTTGTATTAGCCTATTACTTCGGGTGAAGCGAGGGTTATTTGGTTAAAGGAAATACCTAAGGGGAGCTTCGGGATTGGACGTAGGACGGGAGGTTCAAACTAGTATAAAATATCTGGTTTGCTCATTTTTAATTATTTACCTTATTCAATTATTATTCTCTACTTAATATAGTTAGTAATATACACTCTCACACATATATATAAGTCGCGTCATATAAAAAATCCTATAGACTTTCAATCATGAAATTCTTCTTAGATTAGTGCTAGAAACGTTGAGGTAGCATCAACTAAAAGCGAAGATTTTGAAATGTCATTTTTGGAAGAATGAAGTGAAGTTACTTGGTCATGTAGTTTCAGAAAAAGGGCTATCAGTAGATCTAACTAAGATTGAGGCTGTCAATAATTGAAAAAGACTTGAGACTGTGATCGAGATAAGAAGTTTTCTGGGATAAACTGTATATTACTAGAGATTCATTAAGTATTTCTCTCGTATAGCGGCACCTAAGACTAAACTAACGGGGAAGCACGTAAAGTATGTTTGGACCGATAAATGTGAAGAAGCATTCTTAAAGCTAAAATAGTTATTGACCAATGCTCCCATATTAGTTGTTCCATATGGAAATTGAGAATTAGTGGTGTATACCGATGCATGTGGGACAGGGTTAGGAGCCTTGTTAATGCAAAAAGGTAAAGTGATTTCCCTTGATTCTCGACAGCTTCGATCATATGAAGTTACTTATTTGACTCATGACTTAAAGTTGACAGCGTTGATCTTTGCTTTGAAAGTGTGGAGACACTATCTTTTAGGAGAATGATTCTAGTTATTTATGGATCGTAAGTCATTGAAATATTTATTCTCTCTGAAGGAGTTAATGTGAGACAACAAAGGTAGCTAGAGTTTTTGGCGGCTTATGATTTCAGTATTGAGTATACATCAGGGAAAGGAAATAAAGTTGCAGATGCACTTAGCAAAAAACATCAAGGTATAATGTTAGCTATGTTAGTCAAATGGAAAGAGTTAGATTCATTGACAACTTTTGATGTGCAGTTAAGCTCGACAGCTAGTTCTAGTCGAAATACTGCATTGTTATCATGTTTAGGAGTACGACCATTAATGATAGAAAGAGTTACTTCTAAGTAGAGAGATGATCCATTACTAGTTAAACAGATTAGAAGGCTTGAAGTAGGAACTAAGATTGATGATTTGAAAAAAATTCTTAACCAGAACGGATGGTTGAGAAAGAAAGGAGATTGTGTGTTAGATGTTTGCAACCTAATGAAGGAAGTTCTTAGGGTGTGTCGTCGATCGAAGTTTACTATTCATCCTATCGAAACTAAAATGTATCAGGATATGAAGAGAAGTTTCTTTTGAAAGGAAATGTAGAGAGATGTAGGCTTATGGGCGAAGCAATGAATGAATCGCTAAAGTAAAAGCCGAGCATCAGAAGCCAAGTGGATTACTTTAACCATTAGAAGTACCACTTTGCTACTGGGATTCTATATCCATGGATTTTATCGATGGGTTACTAAGGTCGAATAGGGGAAATGAAAGTATTTGGCCTATGGTAGATAGGCTAAGAAAGAGTGCACACTCTATTCACGTTAAATCGACAAGGACAGACTTACTTTTTTGAATTTGTTTATGGAGAATATTGTAAGACCGCATAGGATTCCTAATAGTATTATCAGTGACAATGATACCCTTTTCACTAGTGAATTCTAGAAGAATCTTCAAAAAGTGTTAGTTATCAAGCAAAAGATGAGTACCGCTTACCATCCACAAACGAAATGAGTTAACGAAATTCTTGAAAATTTGTAAAGGGCTTGTGTACTAGACTTTGGAGGGTCATGGGAGGACCATTTGCAATTAGTTGAGTTTTCCTATAATAATAGTTATCAAACTAGTATAGAAATAGTATAGAAATGGTTCCTTTCAAAGCTCTTTGCAGAAGGACATGCAAATCACTAGCACGTTGACTAAAGACCAGAATAGATTGACTCTGGTCCATATATGCCGAGAGAAACTACATAAAAGATTGAGTTGATCCGAGCAAGGATGAAGGAAGCTCAGACTTGATAGAAAAATTATGTAGATAAGAGGCGTAAGGATTTAGGGTTCTCGGTTGGAGACTATGTTTTTGTTGAAGTATGATCGATGAAAGGTGTGGTATGGTTTGGGAAGTTAGGAAAATTGGCGTCGAGATACGTTGGTCTGTTTCCTATCGTAGAAAGGATTGGGAAACTCGCTTATTGAATAGAGTTACCAAATAGTTTGGCAGCTGTCTATAAAGTTTTTCATGTTTCTAATTTTAGGAATGTATTGCATGATCTAGAGACTACTATTGCACCGACTTTAATAGAAGATTTATTAGTGGAACCGGATAAGAATTTTGTTAGACAACTAGTTCATGTTGTAGCAAGAGATAAGAAGTGATTAAGGAATAAGACAGTTAAGTTAGTGAAAATACAGTGAGTGTCAATGAGAAATACTATACTTGGAAGATAGAAAAATGGATTAGTGATACTAATCTAGAGTTGTTTTGATGGTATGTTCTATATTTTTCATATAGACCTTTCGCTAGTAAGATATACTATGTAACGACCTATATAATTTAATGGTTTTATTTACATTTTTAATAGAATTTTTGTGAATTTTTAAATAATTGAATTTTGAAATAAAAATTTGATATTTGGAATACGTCTATTCCAACATAGCAATTGGTAAATTTTCATCAGATAATATAAAAGTTTATTTTCTTGTGTAATTTTATTTCAATTTAAATCAGTTGACATTTGATGATAATAAAATAATTTCCAAACCAGAATATTTTACACAATAAATATGTAAATCATCTTCCGAGTGAGGCGTTATATTTTGAATTGTCAAATTTGGACTTCTATTGCTCCGTTTATTTTATTTCTGACATTTGAGCAGTATTTCGGTACCGATATCAACTTTTCATCGGATCATCGTACCACTGATATTTGTATACCATTTTGATCGTCTCATTGTGTCGATCTCCGCAATATATTCTATTGTCAATTTTGAAGTCTGAGAAACAGCAAAATCTAGGGAATGATTTCCGTATCGGTTCCATGACTTGGCTCTTGGAAACTCAATGACCATTCACTTTCACCGTATACTAACCCAATAGCCTCTAGCATTTATGTTCGTGAATTCAGCATATGACTATTGTAATTCTTCCTATTCCGAAGTTAGTTCATTTGCCTCTTCACTTTCTTTTCTTTGGTCCTGTCACTTTATTTTTCCAGAAAGGAAAAAATAAAATTATATTATACTTTTAGCCCGCATTAGCTATTAGCTGTAGCCTAAATCATCTTCTCTTCCAACTCATCCTCCTCCTTCATTGCACAAGTGCTCACGAGCCCAATAACCAACCACCTCTCTCTCTCGACTATAGCTGCTCCATCTTCCTCCTCACTGCTCAGCCTAGTACACAATGCACACGGCCATGGCTCGATGCCACAACCTCTGTCCATCGGCCCCTTTGCTTGCGCCACTTCCCTTTCCACTCAGACACGCCCGAGGCCTCCGCCTATCACCCTTTTCGCCCTATCGCAGTCTAGCTCGACTTCATCTCATTCTCCTTTTGCTCGGCCGAGCATTACTTCTTGTGAGATATATGTAAGTTCTTTTATATAAAAAGTTTATATATTACTGTTAGTATATGTAAACTTATTTTCACTTGACTTTTCATTCTGTTTGTATATAAAAGTTTATATAAGGTATATATATGAAGAAAATATGGTTTATGTATATATATATATATTTTATATATAATGTTGCTGGTCCATATTACATATTAGTTTATTAATAGCCATTGTTTTAATATGTCAGTTATAATATATAGGTTGTTTTTCAAGACTGTTAGTAACAGTATATAAATAAATTTACAATATAGTATTGTATACATGGTTATTTTGTTGATAGCTATTATATAAGATAGGTCACTTTTACTGTTTACTTATTTATGTAATAGTTGTAATATGTATTAGCTTATATACGGTTTATTGTTTATAGTTGAAATCTTATAAAGTTTTCTATAGCGGTATATATATATTCGACTTGTTTAAAATTATTTATTTTATGGGTGCGTATAGTTATATTTATTATATATATATTAGGTGATACAGTATATATATGTTAGTGTTTATGAACTTTAAATCATGATAGTATATGTTGTATGAATTTTGGGAATGACCATATATACGTCATTTATAGCATACGCGTCAGCATATATATATATATATATATATATATATATATATATATATATATATATATATATATATATATATATATATATATAAAATTAGCAAGCCTAGTGTATGAGTTTCAATAGTTATATACATATATATATAGTAGTAATATATGCAGATGTGTATACAGATGTTGTTTCAGAGGATGTGTTACACAAAATTGTTTAAATATATATTGGTCTGCATATTTGTTTATTTAGTGTTCGCATGTACATTTTTCCTAATATATTTTTTGTTCTGTCTGCATTTTTATATTGTTGGTATTTATGGTCTATTGCTATAAAGTTATAAAAGTATGATATAAGCATCTATTGTATAATTTTTATTTATATAAGTTATGATGGGTTATATTGCCTATATATATAAGTTTATACAAATAGTTAGTATATAAGTCTGTATTGTTAAGTATATATATATATATATATATATATATATATATAATTGGTATATAAATTTATGTATATGCTTTGAAATTTATTCTAAAAAATAAATAAAAATTTATATATACAATGATGTATATATTTTTAGTTTATATCAAAAATTGATTCGTTTTGTTCATCGATTCCTATTTGTCAGCTTTGATCGTCAAACTCGTGTCCATCATGCCTTGCTACAAAATTTATATTTGGATTCATAGCTAAATTTCTCATCGTTCGCTAGCCTCGAAAGGTGAGCAATCACTCACGATTACATTCTTATATTTATTAAATTTGATTTCAATTGAAATGACAATTGAAATATGTTGCTGTTAGTTATTTACACTGCTATATATATGTTATCTGCTCACCTGTGACATCTGACACCATTATATTTTATTTACATTGATGATATATGCATGTTATGTTATTATCATATTTGTTATCACTTTGCAAGTTCCCTATTAGTATAGAATTCACTATGGGTTGAAATGATACATGTAACAACTTAATTTTTTTAATAAATATTGTAATTCATTTTTATTTAAAACTTTGGTGCTTAATTATTTAAAATATGAATTTTTGGAATTTTCCAGTGTAATTTTGGATTTGTTTGCAATTTATCTTCCAAATAGAATAAAATAAACATTTTCTGGAAATTTGACATTTTGGTCGACTTTGGTCAAACTTTCTAATCTTTTTATTTGAAGCTGGATATAATCCTGGTATCCGTTCTACTTTTCGTTTCGTTAAATTTTGATTTATACTTTAAAATTGGATAAAATACAGCGTTTTACACGCAATTAATTTCTGTATTTTTATTTTATATTTCCCTATGTCCATCTTGATTTTTATTTCCCTATTTTATTTTTCTAGGCTTTTATTTTATTTATTGGATTTTTACTTATGTCTATCTTTTTATTAATGGCTTGGAAAAATCAAAGAGACATACGTTATATTGTTTTAATTAGACATACGTTCCATTGTTATAATTCTTGCCTTTTTATTTGCCTACCCTCTTTATTGCCTCATAGCCGTTCATGCCTTCAAACTCTAGCCGCCTCTTGCTTGTGTAATTCACGTACAAAAGAAAGTTTCTCACATCTCAAATTCATATGTTTCCTTAAGGGAAAAATTACTGTAAGTCATGGCTTCTCCTTCTTCCTTCTTCACATTTTTCTTTTATTTTTCTCTTGCGATTTCTCCATGCTTTGCTCGGCCTCCACCTTGTCCATGCCTTGCCGACCATCACACCACCTCCATGATCACCTCCACCAACCATCTCCACCATGCCGTGACCATTGATTAAGACTACATCACCAAAACAATTACAACCTAACCGAACTCCTATGGTTTCATCCATTTCTTTTCTTCTTTAGCCTCGGCCACAAACAAAACTCCACACCACCTTGCTTTGCCATGACCACAACACCCTCTTGCCGTGCCATATGACCAAGATCTAACATGGCCGAGCACATGAAGCATAGGGCCGAACCCACTTTTCCACTAGACCCTTCATTTCCAAGCCTTTTAGCCTTCCATCGATTTGTAACTTCTATCTCCTCACATTATTTTACCCATAGCCGTGCTTACATGCTCATGACCGAGCCTATGTTGCCTTTAATCATCATGGTCGAGCCATGTAAGGGTGTGGTCGAGCCTATAGGTGATGTGGGCGAGCCCACTTGTGGTTAAAATCCATATTTTGTTCCAAATTGATTCATGTTTTATATTGTTGAATTCATATCTTGTTGTGTTAAATCATACACTTATATTTGTTTTATTTATTTGATTAAAAGATTTGAATTTGGGTGTTAATCTAGTCATGCCTTTTCATGCTATGTGGGGTTTGGATTTTTGTGTTTTGAATTGATCTCTAGCTTTAGAGAAGAGTTATTCACTCTAGACATTCCGTACTTATATAATTGTGAAACGATGACAAGTGAATATGTAATGATTGATATACTTTGTTCATATATGCCTGTGATCTGTTTATATGTTGTATAACCTGATTTTATACCTGATATCAGCTGTTATAATATTTTATGCTATACTGTTATTTTATTTTCTATATCTCATCCCTTTTCACTATGAGTTAAAATGATGCATACCCGAACGGATTTTAGAATAAGGAAAAATCATTATGAGCTGAAATGATAGGCTCAAGTGATTTTTATTGTAATTGATTTACATGGGATTGCGGGTTTGAAATGATAGAACCTGGATTTTTCTTTTTAAATTACGGATTGAAATGATATATTATCCGTATCACTTGACCCAGGTTAGAAAATATTATATAAACCCGTGGTAAATTATACAAATATTTTTATATGAAATTTATAAGTATTTTTAAATGTAAAAATATGGCATTTTAACTTAAATTGAATTTAAATAAATTAAATGAATTTATAGTGATTTTTCTATAAGTTAAACTGTACAAAGAATTAAATGGAAAGGTGTATTTTAAAATATAACTTAACTTGGAAATTGGAGATTTGGTTTTAAATGGAAATTCTTAAGTTAAGTAAATGAATGGAAATTTTATTTTATTTATGAAATGGGTATTTCAAAATAAAGTATTAAGTTAATTGTAAAAAAATAAAAGTTGAGAAGATAGTTGACTTTTGACTTAATAAGTGAATTATTGTTTAAATTGGATATTTATTGGTGAAAGGTTTATTTTATTGAATCATAAGTTAAACGCGAAAAATATGATTTTATAAGCTAAAATGGCTAAAATTGAAGTTTTAATGTTTCTGAAATTTTATATTAAATATGGAATTAGTATTGGTAGCACTTCAGAAATGCTATGGTTTTAAGACAATATTTGTCAAGTGCTATTATTTCTGAAAATAAACTAAGCTCTGGAATAATAAAGAGCTACAACAACACTTTGTAAGTGCTGATGTTGCTGAAAGTAAACTGTTTTGAATAAACTAAATATCTAATATAGCACTTGTTAAGTGCTGTTGTTGTTGAAATGAAAATGAACTGTTTTAAATTACTAATACCTACTGTAGCGCTTTGTAAGTGTTGCTATTTTTAAAATTGAGCTGTTTTGAAATAACTAAATACCTACCGTAGCACTTTATAAGTGCTGTTGTTTTTGAATTTGACAACGTTTTTGAAATATTACTATATCTACCGTAACATTTTATAAGTGCTATTATAGCTGAAATTTGCAATGTTTTGGAAATTTTATAATTGAATGAATGAACTTAGAAATGTTACAACGTTGAAATGAATTTTATTTGATATTGAATTTAAATGGTTTAAATGAATATGTTTTGAAGTGAAATATAAACCATTTTTGAAATTTATGACCACGGGTTATAATAACATTGGGTTGTTAAAGGGATAGGGATCGGATATGGGCATACTCTCTGTCGATACTGAAAACCACTTTAACAACCGTGTATGCGGTGGAGCCAGAATGAAGTAAGATGGTGGAGACGTTCTATTAAGGTATATACGTGGACTCGGCTCCCGTGAGTTGGCATAAGGTGGCTAAAACAGGAGCGATTCTCGGGCCAATGAGGTAGCTCCTCTGATCTAACACACTTCTTCGTATGCCATTCTATTACTTTGTGATTGATATGGTGCAAATCTTTGATTTTTGGGAGTGTGGCACGAGGTGGGCGATAGCTGCGACTATGCGTTACTACCAGCCCAGATGCATAATTGGTATATCTACCCTGGCATTGCCTCATTGTGCCTTGTTACCTACCCTAGCGCGCCTTATACGAGTTTGATTTGTGTCGTACCTATGGAGTATCCTCTAGCAGCCTCCCGATTAGGAGGTATCACGGTACTGTATAGACTATTGGCACTATTATGTGTTAAGGGGGATATTGGGTAAATCTTAACGCTATTTTAAAATAAGTTTATTTTACTTTTAGACATTATTATAGTAGCGTATTATTACTACATAGTAAATAGTTTAACGGATCCTTAAAGGATGGGCGGTCCCAAGCATCCTTTAACATACTTGTAACATTTATCTTACAGTTCACTTGAGTCAGTTTACATTGTATAAGTATGTATATCCCGACTCGAGTATTTGTGTTTATTTTCTTACGCTCAGGTTAGCCTGAGTATTACAGCTTGGATCTATCTTCTGGAAGCTAGAGATTTATGGAGTTTATCTGCTTATCTAGTTTTATATATTCAGTTCAGTTATAAATTTCAGCTTATGTATTAGAGACTTATGTATTTAGGATTTCTACTGTATTTGTTTCGGAACTGTATTTATTTCTCAGACTATGTATTTTGTACTTGTTTGAGACTGTGTTTGTAGTGGCTTCATGAACCACTATGGTTATTTTTATTTCCACTGCGAGTATTCTGATATTCTGTTTCTGCGATTCTGTGATTGGTTTTATTTGCGCCAAATTTAATTACAATCTATTGTTCTGAGCGATTCAAGTTTGACATATTTTGGTTTTATTGTCGAATTTGAATGGTGCAAAATAGTGGGTCGTTACAGTTGGTATCAGAGCTTTGTTTTAGGAAAACCTTAGCCTGCGGAGCAAAAGCTCATTAGAGATAGGGTAGTAATACCCTAGAATGAGTGAAATCAATCTTAGAATCCTTTCTTTCTGAGAGAATGTATTTTAAATTATAAAATGATTTTCAAATGATTTTCAAAGGATTTTTAAAGATATAAAAACCTTTCTAGTTTTAAAGTCAAATTTCTAAACTCCCTTGTTTTCCTTATCAATCTTGTTAGTAATTTCTTTGTTCAGGATATTCAATTCGCGGGACATCTTATCCTATCTAATCTTTTCTTTGTTTCTCAATTACCTCTGTCCTAAAATTCATTCTTGATTTTTCAGGATGAGTCATAGGAACGCAAGAGGTAGGGGACGTGGTATTGCCCCAGCTCCTGAGCGTGCTTCACCAGTCAGGTTCACAAAGCTTTGTAAGGAATACACTGAGCATTGTGGCACCAAGTTCACCGGATCTGAGAGCATTAATGAAGCTCAAAATTGGTTGAAAGATTTGGGGAGGATTTTCTCCGGTCTCGAGATCACTAATGCCCAGCAGCGTCAGTTTGTAGCTTGGAATTTGAAAGGAGCATCTTTGGATTAGTGGGAGTCTATTACAGCTCACACCGCTGAGGATGACATTTCTTGGGAACAATTTAGGTATCATCTTTTGTTTTTCTTGAATTTGGTTCGGTTCCTTTTTTTAAAATCTGTCTTATGCTCTTTAATCGTGCTTTAGGGATGCTTTTCTTGTGAAATGGATCCCTGAGGTAGGAAAGTCTCAGCTGTATCGGGAATTCATGGATTTGAAGAAGGGTGATATGTCTTTTGCTGAATATGAGAGGAAGTTCAATGAACTTTCTAAGTTTGGCCTTAATCTGATTGACACTCCTTTCAAGAATGAGAAGTTCATTGCCGGTGCCCGTCCTGAATTCTATGATCATCTCATAGCCCATGTGCATAGTCCTTTCACCACTCTGATGGACATAGCCATTAGATACGAGAATCCTAATTCTAAGCATCCTCCAACTGCTCGTTTTGCTTCATCTCAGTCTTCCTCTAATAATCCTAAGAAGAAAACGCCCAACTTTTATCATCATAAGAAGAATCAGAACAAGACTCCATGGTTGGGATCATCCTCTTTGAGACGACCTGACTTTTTCTCCACAAAAAGTCGTATCATCCTTAAGAAAGAAAGAAAGGGATAGAAAAGAGAAAAGAAAGAAGAGAAAGAAGAAACAACTCTAGAATCTCAACAGCGGAATGAATATTTTATGTTAATAACATAAATATTACATAGTATATAACAATTATCGAAGCACATAGACAATGCAACACATACTAGACAGTTATAAACACCTGTCTGGTTATTACAACTCAATACACAAAACCGAAACACTCAGAGATACCAACACAATGGAAAACTATATATTTACACGCAGAAGCCTCCTGCTCCATTGCTCCTTTACAATCTGTCAAAGCTAACTTGAATCCCTTGGCTACTCGTAAAAATTTGAGTACCCAAGAGTTAAAGAAAAACAGAAAAAAAATCCGGGTCAGACATGGGTCTGGTGTGAGTAACAGGTTAAAGTTGCTTAACTTTGAAAAACCTTTGGAAAGAAAAGGTATCACGTAAGACTTCCTACACATAAACATGGAAAAGTTTTTACCTTACGCTAACCAAAACATTTGATAGGAAATCCGATGATATTATAATAGTGTCTAGGGTTTTCAAGTAAATATGAAATAGTCGAAATTGTTACATCTATTAAATTCCAGCTACTAGCCACAAAAGTGGGTAATACAATCAAAACCGTTGGCACTTATTGGATTTTGGATTACATACAATGGCTGGGCTACTGGGGTACCGCATGTCACAGTACGTGGCCTAGATCACCGTACCGAGGAGTACGCCCGCTCCCCTGCAACACAAAGCCGGAACCATTCCTTACTGAACCGTTCCGAACAAGACCACCCTGCAGTTGTGATCAGCAACCGCACCACTAAGCCGAAATAAAGGGACATCTAGACAAGGGTAAATCTCACTCTCAAATGGGGGCTACCCACGAAGCCTTGCTGCACCTCCCCTGTTTTAGCCATTCCCGGTTGATGAGGCTTGAGCCTACGATTACCTTTATAGGACATATCACTTAGAATGCTCATCGTCCACCTGACGATGTTATGAAAGCATTCAATCCATACAAGTTCGTTCCGGGTTCGAACGAAACCGAAGGCATTATCTCGTTACACTCATTTTGGAATCACCTTCAGAGTTAACGACGATAACCCTTGCACTCTGAATCTTCTCCTTCACTTGAGATTCACGACCTAACGTTAATTTGGATCGATGTGGTTTTCGGATATCCAAATATGGAAACCCGATCCCGGTCTCATCGAATTCCAAAACGTGTCTTTTAAGGCCAAGTTGTTTTAGAGCTTAAAACAATTCAATTCATTATCTATATACATACAGATAGATAATTTACAACACAATACATAATCAACATTATCATTACCAACAGATAATTCATATCATAATCAGATAATCCATATTATCATCCAAAAGCAACCAATATATCCATATCGCATAACATTACTCATCTCATAACTGAGATTACAAACCATACATGGCAATTAATACCAATCATCAAACATAAGCAATGATCTAATGATCACACCATTTATAATTAATTTAAAATGAATTAAACTAATTCATCTCTAATTAATTTAAAATGAATTAAATTAATTACTTCATCAATAATCCTGCTTAACTTAACCATCAATTGATTACAAATCAATTTATAAATCATCATCTCATTATTCTTCCAATTAATCATTTCAGATTAACAATTCCCTAATTACAATAGGTAATTAGCTTATAAGTTAATTACACAAGTCAATTACTTAATCAATTAATTAACTAAAGTTAATTACATAAATCATTTATTTATTTATAATTATTCCTTAATTAATCAATTCTAAATTACATCATTAATTAATTTATTATTTCTAATAACGATTTAATTAATCTCTCTATTTAAATTAATTACATAAGTAATTAATCTGCAATTAAACCACATATATATTAATCACCCTTGATTAATAACCATTCAGTAATTAACTTCCCTTAATTACCCATTCTATAAATTAATTACTCTTAATTAATTATTTCCATTTATCCCTTGATTAATTTTCAAAGTAATTTAAATCCAAATCACTTCTATAATAAATATCCTTAATTACATTCAGTAATTATTAATTAATTACTCCCTTAAGTAATTACAAATCCATAAATTACATAAAGTAATAATCAAACAATCCACAAATGTTTAAATTAATTTAACTTAATTAATATAAAGTAATCACATAAATCAAATTAATTACACTAAGTAATTAATTCATTAATTACTTTCATTAAGTAATTAAACTTAAACAATTGATTATTATTAATTAATTAATCTAATTAATTATTAAAAATTAATCACATTAATTAATTTTAAATAATCTTAAGTTAATGACCTTCATTAACTATTCTTAATTATTTAATTAAGAAATTAACTTATTTTAGTCATTATTAATTACAAATTAATTAATATTTAATTTCAATTTAATTAATCTCTAATTTTAAATTAATTAAGTGTTCGTTACAATCTTAATTAATCATTAATCACTTGATTAATAAATCTTAATCATTAATTAGAATTTAATTAACAATCCTTAATTATTGATTAATTAACCTAAATTAATTAATCTCAAGTCTTGATTAATTAACTTAAAAATTATTCATTACTTAATTAAACATCCACATTATTCATTAATTAAATAATTAATATTCCATTTAAATTAATTTAATAATTTAAATGAAACCAATTTCTTAAGTTCTAAATTAAGAAACATTCTTCTTATATAAAGTATTTTAAACAATTTGTTCTAAAAAATTTTAAACATCACTTAAAATTTAATTTTAAAATTTAAAGATTTTAAAATGAATACAATTTTATTCAAACAAGGTTTTAAACAAATTTAAAAACCCTTTTTATCTAACATGTTTAAGAACATACCTTTTATAAAATAAAGGTTCAAAAGATTATAAAACAAATTTATTTCAATTCAATTTAAAAAAATTCCTTTTAAATTTCAAACTGAAATGCAATTTAAATTTTTATTCCAGATTCAAACTTAAAAATTTAAAACTTTACTTACATCTCCATCTTCATTTTCAAATTATTTAACCTTTTCTAAAATAGTTAAAAAAAATTTAAATTTAAAACTGACATTAAAATAAAAATTCAGGTTTTAAAACTGAATTTAAACTTATTTTAAATTCTTATTTCATAAATTATAACTCATAGTTTTAAATTCAAAACCAATGTTTCTTTATACTTTAATTCCCAGATTTGAATTAAATTCAAACTCAGGTTCATCTACTCTAAATTTCATATTTCAGTTTTCAGATTTAAACTTTGTTTAAATTTCCAGTTACATTTTTTTAAAATTTTGCCTTTAAATTTAAAAACAGAAAACAGTTTTCTGTTTTGGTTTAAACAACTTGAATTTCTGAATTCAAAAATATTTCAAAATCCAAGAATTAAACTATTGGTTACATATTTAAATTTCAGGTTTAAAAATCTCAGTTTGAACTTTAACTTACAATTTTAAACTTTACTTTTAATTCTAAAAACAGCAAACAGGTTTCTGATTTTAGACTTAAAACCCAAACTAAAATTTAAAAACTCAATAATTACAAAGACCAAGATTTAAATTATTTGAATTTATATCCAAATTCAGTTTTTCAAACTTAGTTTAAAACTTTAGTTTGTATTTTACTTTTTTACTTCATATTTTATAAAATCTGGAAACAGGTTTCTGTTCTTTCTAAAACCTGAAACACAAAAACAATGCACGAGCAACCCAATGATTTCTTCGAGTCAAAGACCTTCCTGCTTCGAGTCACCCTCCAATTTACCCGAGACCATCACGAGAAACCAAACCCTGTAACCCACTAATCATCACCGACATGCACGCACTTCACTGTGCACCCATACATCAACTCCGGCCACCTCTGACCATCATCAATGGCCATCTCCCATCGGCCAGTAACCCCACATCACCCTTCAAACCTCAGATCCCCTATAATTCAACTCGAATTTGAATTCAAGTTTAAGACCAAAACCTGCGACATCATTCCCCCTTTCAATCCCTAACCTGTCAACACCTCGCTGACGCGACTCAGGCCATCAACACCTTCGAAACTCCGGCGACATTCTCATCAATCCATCAACCTCCATTTCCCAAAACCCTAAGTCACTCGGTCAAGTATAATTGCCGGAATGATCCATTCTTCTAGCCTCAGAGAAAACTAGGGTTCTAAAACTAGAAACTCAATCTCAACATCAACAATGAAAAGTAACCCAAATTCATAATTTTCCCATAATCTACGATAGCTCCACCCTCTCCAGGAACAACCTCAGCACTTCAAACCTCTGGTGGCAACAGGGATGCCCCATAACTCATAACACAGTCAAGGAGAAACTGTTCCCTAAATATAGTATAAAAATTTACAATTTTTGGTTTAAAATTCATAAATTTGTATGAAGGTTTGATTCATAATCTTGAAGCTTCAATTCATTGTGCTTGAATATTTCACAGTTTTAAGTTTATTCATCTGTTACTTATTTTCCAACAAGTTCTTACTTATTTTCTATTTATTTTTATTTTTTTAAAATCTTAAGGTCTAATCCTTGAAGCCAACATATATATGTTGTTTATATCCTACAATTTAACAGAAACTAACTAAAGATATAAGAATTTAATTAAAAACTTGAACTAGGAAACAAAATAGAACATAGCAATTTTAACAGCATGCATATAAATGCAATCACACATCAGACAGTAAGTTTTGAACACATGAAACATTTATTAATTTGTTTTAGCATGCAATAAATTTTAACCTTTAATTTTTAAAAGAAAAATTACTCACCTGAATTAAAATGCAGAGCCCAGATTTTGAACATGCAGAACATTCTTTAACAAACTTGTTTGAAATGCTTGCAGAAAGCATGAATGCTTTTAAAACTTGCTTCCTGTTTTCCAAATTTTGAAGAGTTGAATGCAGGAACCATTTCAGGATCTATGCTATTGCTCCTTAATCCACAAACTTCCAGGCATGCTTCAGTAAACAAGAACATGCAGGCCTTGAAAGCAGATCGAAGGAAACAAAATGCAAGTTTCTTGCTTGATTGGAATGCAGATTTTACATGCAGGTTTGAGGAGATGAACTTTGCAGATTTTACAATTTGTTTGAAAATGAATTTTGAGTTAGAAAATGGTTACTGATTTGAGGAATGTAGAATGCATATTTTTGAAGAGATGGAAAAAATTTCTCAACTGAAAGAAATTTTGATTTAGAATGAAAAATGAGAAAGAGGAAAGGAAAGAAAGAATGCAAGTTTTTATATAGCTTGTTTATGATTAATAAAAATCAAGGAAAAATTAAAATTAAATATTGACACTTGGCTTAAGCTATTAACACTTGTAAATATCTTGCTTAAATACTTAACACATGGTAACTTGTGTCTTAAATTATTTACACATGTCATTTTAAATGATTTGCTATTTTTAAATTAAAGTTAATGAATGTTTAAATTTAATTAATTAGTTTCTTATACTTAGTTTTGTATATAAATAATTTCTAAAGAATAAAGCAAAGAGTTATTATAAATAAAAACAATATACAAATCAATTATTTAAAAATTATATTTTGATCACTTAAGATAAATTTATAAAGAGATTATAACTTATTTGTTATTTAATTGAATACATGATTCATTTATTAATTGTATTTTAAATTTCATATTCAACTAACAAATCATAATTATTAATTATTATTTTAAAAAGAATAAAACAAACATTTTATAACCTTATTTTAATATTTAAACTTAAATCAAAATATTTTAAACCAATAAAAATTTATCTTACGTATTTAAAATCATATAGTATTTTATTAAATATTTTTGAAAAGATTAAATCAAAAATAAATCACAATTCCCAATTTCAAAATATTAAAATTATGCTATACTAATTTAATTAAAAACAACTTATCTATTTAAAATATATATAAATATACATACATATATATATATATAATAAATAGAAAACAGATTTTTTTAGCTTATTAAAAATAAATTATCTAATTAACTATTTAAATAAAGGAGATTATAGAATCAACTCAAATTTATTAACAAAAATTATCAAATTAATTTTAATTTTAAATAGAGATTATTAAATTTAAATTGCCATAAATTCTGGGATATTACAATCCTTCCCCCTTAAAGAATTTCGTCCCCGAAATTTAAAACAAAGGTAATTTGATAATCTATTAAAGGTTTTATTTCAAAATACAGCATATGTTAATCATATGCCAACAACCAAAGCAACCAATTCACACAATCAGAACAAATCTAACTATCCAGAATAATTTTGGATAGAACTTTCACGAGTTTCCCCGGTATATATATATCGGGATACTCGCTCTATAAAATCCAAACAAACAAAAACTACTAAGCTATAGAGCTCCTATTCATCTATATCTACAACTCTAAACAAGATATCAGACTACAGACGAGTCTGACTCAACAACCAAACCTTTAGAACTGCTGGTTCTACAACCAAAAATATCAAACATGTACTCCCTCAGAGATACGTGAAACACTCTTAATCCCAGTTATCCAAACTGGCAATTCAACTCTAGAAAACCAAACACTTGTCTTACCAATCACAGAAGAAACCCAAAACACTTCTGAGCTAGCTCACAGACTTGCCACAATTTATAGCTCCACAGATCAGAGAAACTTATCCCAAAACAAATCTCAGACTCCAGAATCCAAATTCTTCCATCTCTTATCCTTAAATACCCTTCAGATGATCCTGGGCTGCCAACATCCTTCCTGATCAGCTCAATTCTAGCTGATGCCTCTCGAAACAGACTAGATCAAAACAACTCATCACCATGATCTTCTCAAGATCAATTCAAAACTAGGAACAAACCCTACTTCTTACAACAGAAGGCAGAACAAACTTCTCCTTATCTGGAAAAGTAAACAGAAACACTCCAAACTGCTTCCGCTGCACAACTCTGATCCAAAACAGAAGAAAATGCAGATGAAAACACAAGCACAGACTAGACAACCTAGCATAGAAACATGGTTCCACGGATCCATAAGAAAACCCAGACGTTTCTCCAAAACCCGAGTTGCTTCACCAACTTCTATCTCAAAGAACCATCCATCTACTAACTGAACCACCAGTACCAATCCTTGAAAGAAAAATCGATCTCCAGATACGGACAAACTCTGTCTTCCTAGAGATATCTGAAAAATCTCCAACAACTCAAGAGAACACTCAACTATCGCAAGTCACTTTTGCGATCAACTCAGCCTAAATCCACAGAAACTGCTCTCTCTTTACCCATCAGAACAGCTTATGCTGGCCTAGCCACTTCACCGAAGAAAAGATCCATACTGCTGCTTCTGAACTCCTCTTCAGAAAAACTACTCAGCCAGAAGACTTCCTGCCAACTCAGAACACTCCGAGCTGCACTGCATCTCATCACGCAGCTACTACTTCCTAAGGTATCAAGATACCATCACTTGCTTGCTTCTGCCCTACCGACAGATCCAAACTCAACTCTGTACTTCAAAGATGAACTCCGAACCTTAACAGGTTTCCTTCAGAGATCGATGAAGTACTTACACCAAGAAAAACTTACTCGAGACGGTATTAGATCTACAGTCTCGACAGATACACTTCCAACCTCAACATACAAATTCCAACCATCGGTAGTTGTGTTACACACACCTCTACCTTATCTACCTTTATAGCTTATGTTGGAAAACCCGAACAGGTAACCCAATCAGATAGGTAGAAATAATTATAAATAAATATATATAATAAAAATACAAGTACGCTCTCTCAAGATAGACACCACTCCAGAGACTAGGTATTCGCTCAACCTAGTGCTCTGATACCAAGTGAGACGACCCGACTTTTTCTCCATACAAAGTCGTATCATCCTTAAGAAAGAAAGGGATAGAAAAGAGAAAAGAAAGAAGAGAAAGAAGAAAAAACTCTAGAATCTCAACAGCGGAATGAATAAATTATGTTAATAACATAAGTATTACATAGTATATGACAATTATCAGAGTACATAGACAATACAACACATACTAGACAGTTATAAACACCTGTCTAGTTATTACAACTCAATACACAAAACAAAAACACTCGGAGATACCAACGCAGCGGAAAACTATATATTTACACGCAGAAGCCTCCTGCTCCACGTTCCTTCACAATTTGTCAAAGCTAACCTGAATCCCTTGGCTACTCGTAAAAATTTGAGTACCTAAGAGTTAAATAAAAACAGAAATAACTCCGGGTCCTACATGGGTTTGGTGTGAGTAATAGGTTAAAGTTGCTTAACTTTGAAAAACCTTTGGAAAGAAAAGGTATCACGTAAGACTTCCCACACATAAACATGGAAAAGTTTTTACCTTACGCTAACCAAAACATTTGATAGGAAATCCGATGATATTATAATAGTGTCTAGGGTTTTCAAGTAAATATGAAATAGCCGAAATTGTTACATCTATTAAATTCCAACTACTAGCCACAAAAGTGGGTAATACAATCAAAACCGTTGGCACTTATTGGATTTTGGATTCCATACAATGGCTGGGATACTGGGGTACCGCCCGTCATAATACGTGGCCTAGATCACCGTACCAAGGAGTACGCCCGCTCCCCTGCAACACAAAGCCGGAACCATTCCTTACTGAACAGTCCCGAACAAAACCACCCCGCAGTTGTGATCAGCAACCGCACCGCTAAGCCGAAATAAAGGGACATCTAGACTGGGGTAAATCTCGCTCTCAAATGGGGGCTACCCACGATGCCTTGCTGCACCTCCCCTGTTTTAGCCATTCCCGGTTGATGAGGCTTGAGGCTACGATTACCTTTATAGGACATATCACTTAGAATGCTCATCGTCCACCTGACGATGTTCTGAAAGCATTCAATCCATACTAGTTCGTTCCGGGTTCGAACAAAACCGAAGGCATTATCTCGTTACACTCATTTTGGAATCACCCTCAGAGTTAACGACGATAACCCTTGCACTCTGAATCTTCTCCTTCACTTGAGATTCACGACCTAACATTAATTTGGATCGATGTGGTTTTCGGATATCCAAATATGGAAACCCGATCCCGGTCTCATCGAAATCCAAAACGTATCTTTTAAGGCCAAATTGTTTTAGAGTTTAAAACAATTCAATTCATTATCTATATACATACAGATAGATAATTTACAACACAATACATAATCAACATTATCATTACCAACAGATAATTCATATCATAATCAGATAATCCATATTATCATCCAAAAGCAACCAATATATCCATATCACATAACATTACTCATCTCACAACTGAGATTACAAACCATACATGGCAATTAATACCAATCATCAAACATAAGCAATGATCTAATGATCACACCATTTATAATTAATTTAAAATGAATTAAATTAATTCATCTCTAATTAATTTAAAATGAATTAAATTAATTACTTCATCATTAATCTTGCTTAACTTAACCATCAATTGATTACAAATCAATTTATAAATCATCATCTCATTATTCTTCCAATTAATCATTTCAGATTGACAATTCCCTCATTACAATAAGTAATTAGCTTATAAGTTAATTACACAAGTTAATTACTTAATCAATTAATTAACTAAAGTTAACTACATACGTCATTTATTCATTTATAATTATTCCTTAATTAATCAATTCTAAATTACATCATTAATTAATTAATTAATTCTAATTACAATTTAATTAATCTCCCTATTTAAATTAATTACATAAGTAATTAATCTGCAATTAAACCACATATATATTAATCACCCTTGATTAATAACCATTCAGTAATTAACATCCCTTAATTACCCATTCCATAAATTAATTACTATTAATTAATTATTTCCATTTATCCCTTGATTAATTTTCAAAGTAATTTAAATCCAAATTACTTCTATAATAAATATCCTTAATTACATTCAGTAATTATTAATTACTTACTCCCTTAAGTAATTACAAATCCATAAATTACATAAAGTAATAATCAAACAATCCACAAATGTTTAAATTAATTTAACTTAATTAATCTAAACTAATCACATTAATCAAATTAATTACACTAAGTAATTAATTCATTAATTACTTTCATTAAGTAATTAAACTTAAACAATTGATTATTATTAATTAATTAATCTAATTAATTATTAAAAATTAATCACATTAAGTAATTGTTAAATAATCTTAAGTTAATAACCTTCATTAACTATTCTTAATTACTTAATTAAGAAATTAACTTATTTTAATCATTATTAATTACAAATTAATTAATATTTAATTTCAATTTAATTAATATCTAATTTTAAATTAATTAAGTGTTAATTACAATCTTAATTAATCATTAATCACTTGATTAATAAATCTTAATCATTAATTAGAATTTAATTAACAATCGTTAATTATAGATTAATTAACCTTAATTAATTAATCTCAAGTCTTGATTAATTAACTTAAAAATTATTAATTACTTAATTAAACATCCACATTATTCATTAATTAAATAGTTAATATTCCATTTAAATTAATTTAATAATTTAAATGAAATCAATTTCTTAAGTTCTAAATTAAGAAACATTCTTCTTATATAAAGTATTTTAAACAATTTGTTCCAAAAAAATTTTAAACATCACTTAAAATTTCATTTTAAAATTTTGAGATTTTTAAATGAATACAATTTTATTTAAACAAGGTTTTAAACAAATTTAAAAACCCTTTTTATCTAACATGTTTAAGAACATACCTTTTATAAAATAAAGGTTCAAAAGATTATAAAACAAATTTATTTCAATTCAATTTAAAAAAAATTCCTTTTACATTTCAAACTGAAATGCAATTTAAATTTTTATTCCAGATACAAACTTAAAAATTTAAAACTTTACTTACATCTCCATCTTCATTTTCAAATTATTTAACCTTTTCTAAAATAGTTAAAACAAATTTAAATTTAAAAACTTATTTTAAAAACTGACATTAAAATAAAAATTCAGGTTTTAAAACTGAATTTAAACTTATTTTAAATTCTTATTTCATAAATTTAAACTCATAGTTTTAAATTCAAAACCAATGTTCCTTTATACTTTAAAAAGTTTAAAATCTAAATTTAAATTCCCAGATTTGAATTAAATTCAAACTCAGGTTCATCTACTCTAAATTTCATATTTCATTTTTCAGATTTAAACTTTGTTTAAATTTCTAGTTACATTTTTTTAAAATTTTGCCTTTAAATTTAAAAACAGAAAACAGTTTTCTGTTTTGGTTTAAACAACTTGAATTTCTGAATTCAAAAATATTTCAAAATCCAAGAATTAAACTATTGATTACATATTTAAATTTCAGGTTTAAAAATCTCAGTTTGAACTTTAACTTACAATTTTAAACTTTACTTTTAATTCTAAAAACAGCAAACAGGTTTCTGATTTTAGATTTAAAACCCAAACTAAAATTTAAAAACTCAATAATTACAAAGACCAAGATTTAAATTATTTGAATTTATATCTAAATTCATATTTTCAAACTTAGTTTAAAATTTTAGTTTGTATTTTACTTTTTTACTTCAAATTTTATAAAATCTGGAAACAGGTTTCTGTTCTTTCTAAAACCTCAAAACCCAAAAATAATGCACGAGCAACCCAATGATTTACTTCGAGTCAAAGACCTTCCTGCTTCGAGTCACCCTCCAATTTACCCGAGACCGTCACGAGAAACCAAACCTTGTAACCCACTAATCGTCACCGACATGCACACACTTCACTGTGCACCCATACATCAACTCCGGCCACCTCTGACCATCATCAATGGCCATCTTCCATCGGCCAGTAACCCAACATCACCCTTCAAACCTCAGATCCCCTAGAATTCAACTCGAATTTGAATTCAAGTTTAAGACCAAAACCTGGAACATCATTCCCCCTTTCAATCCCTAACCTGTCAACACCTCGCTGACGCGACTCAGGCCATCAACACCTTCGAAACTCCGGCGACATTCTCATCAATTCATCAACCTCCATTTCCCAAAACCCTAAGTCACTCGGTCAAGTATAATTGCCGGAATGATCCATTCTTCTAGCCTTAGAGAAAACTAGGGTTCTAAAACTAAAAACTCAATCTCAACATCAACAATTAAAAGTAACCCAAATTCATAATTTTCCCATAATCTATGATAGCTCCACCCTCTCCAGGAACAACCTCAGCACTTCAAACCTCTGGTGGCAACAGGGATGCCCCATAACTCATACCACAGACAAGGAGAAACTGTTCCCTAAATATAGTATAAAAATTTACAATTTTTGGTTTAAAATTCATAATTTTTACGAAGGTTTGATTCATTAATCCTGAAGCTTCAATTCATTGTACTTGAATATTTCACAGTTTTAAGTTTATTCATCTGTTACTTATTTTCCAGCAAGTTCTTACTTATTTTCTATTTATTTTTATTTTTTTTAAATCTTAAGGTCTAATCCTTGAAGCCAACATATATATATCTTGTTTATATCCTACAATTTAACAGAAACTAACTAAAGATATAAGAATTTAATTAAAAACTTGAACCAGGAAACAAAACAGAACATAGCAATTTTAACAGCATGCATATAAATGCAATCACACATCAGACAATAAGTTTTGAACACATGAAACATTTATTTATTTGTTTTAGCATGCAATAAATTTTAACCTTTAATTTTTAAAAGAAAAATTACTCACCTGAATTAAAATGCAGAGCCCAGATTTTGAACATGCGGAACATTCTTTAACAAACTTGTTTGAAATGCTTGCAGAAAGCTTGAATGCTTTTAAAAATTGCTTCCTGTTTTCCAGATTTTAAAGAGTTGAATGCAGGAACCATTTCAGGATCTATGCTATTGCTCCTTAATCCACAACCTTGCAGGCATGCTTCAGTAAACAAGAACATGCAGGCCTTGAAAGAAGATTGAAGGAAACAAAATGCAGGTTTCTTGCTTGATTGGAATGCAGATTTTACATGCAGGTTTGAGGTGATGGACTTTGCAGATTTTACAATTTGTTTGAAAATGAACTTTGAGTTAGAAAATGGTTACTGATTTAAGGAATGTAGAATGCAGATTTTTGAAGAGATGGAAAAAATTTCTCAGCTGAAAGAAATTTTGATTTAGAATGAAAAATGAGAAAGAGGAAAAGAAAGAAAGAATTCAAGTTTTTATATAGCTTGTTTATGATTTATTTCAAATCAATAAAAATTAAAATTAAACATTGATACTTGGCTTAAGCTATTAACACTTGTAAATATCTTGCTTACATACTTAACACATGTTAACTTGTGTCTTAAATTATTTACACATGTCATTTTAAATGATTTTCTATTTTTAAATTAAAGTTAATGAATGTTTAAATTTAATTAATTAGTTTCTTATACTTAATTATGTATATAAATAATTTCTAAAGAATAAAGCAAAGTGTTATTATAAATAAAAACAATATACAAATCAATTATTTAAAAATAATATTTTGATCACTTAAGATAAATTTATAGAGAGATTATAACTTATTTGTTATTTAATTGAATACATGATTCATTTATTAATTGTATTTTAAATTTCATATTGAATTTACAAATCATAATTATTAATTATTATTTTAAAAAGAATAAAACAAACATTTTATAACCTTATTTTAATATTCAAACTTAAATCAAAATATTTTAAACCAATAAAACATTTATCTTACATATTTAAAATCATATAGTATTTTATTAAATATTTTTGAAAAGCTTAAATCAAAAATAAATCACAATTCCCAATTTCAAAATATTAAAATTATGCTATACTAATTTAATTAAAAACAACTTATCTATTTAAAATATATATAAATATACATATATATATATATATAATAAATAGAAAGCAGATTTTTTAGCTTATTAAAAATAAATTCTCTAATTAATTATTTAAATAAAGGAGATTATAGAATCAATTAAAATTTATTAACAAAAATTATCAAATTAATTTAAATTTTAAACAGATATTATAAAATTTAAATTGCCATAAATTCCGGGATATTACACTCTTCATCTCAGAAGCAGTCGACACTATGCTAATAGCTGTCCTACTTTATTTGGTGCTGCTATCCCTCCTCCAGCTCAGTTGACCAGGCGTGATCTCTGCCATATTTGTCTGCAGCCTGGCTATTTCAAGAAGGACTGCCCTACTCAGCAGAAGGGTAAGACATCGGGTATTTTTGCTATTACTTCTGCATCTTCACTAGCTCCACCACCTGCACCTGCTCCTGCTCCTGCTCCTAGTGATTCCCAAGGTACTCTTCAAAGCACCTTTACTTTATTTAAATCTCCTGTTCGTGTTTTATTTGATACTGGATCTTCTCATAATTTTATTTCTATGGAGCTTTGTGATAAATTTGAGCATCTTCTTTCTCCTAATTTTGCTGATGAGCCTTTATATGTTTCAAATCCTATTAGGGGTCCCACGAACCTTAGATGGATTTGTAACCAAGTGAAACTTCTCTATTCTCATCACTGTTTCAGTGATGATGTTTGCGCAAAAAATGGGCAAACACCTCAAAGTTGTACGATTTAGGTGATTATATGTTGTTCTTAGTGATTTGGGTGATTTATGCAAATATGTAAAAAGCAGGGACTAAACTGTAAAAGACACACAGATTTATAGTGGTTCGGCCAGAACGTGCCTACGTCCACTTTATATGTTATTCTCCTTTTCCCTTCAGATTACAAGTACAAAGCTTTGTATACAAGTATATGAAAGTTGTTTGAAAGTTCCTTCCGTGCTTGAGCTCTCAAACTTGTCTGCCATTGTTGTACCCCTGCCCCTCTATTTATAGAGTGAGGCTGGGGGGTAGAGGTCTTGGATGTATATAGATGCTGGTTGACCTGGGCCGAAGCAATCTGGTCTGGCAACGTTGGTTCGACAACACCCTGGTTCGGCGGTGAGTGGAGTGTTGATTGGACCGGTGGTAGGTTGGTCTGGTGGTAGGATGAGTATTTTGGTTCGGTGGTGATGTTGGTTCGGCATTGGCGTGGAGAGGTGGCGGTTCGGTAGTGGCTATATGGGGTTTGGACCGGTGGAGGTTGGTCCGGTGTGGGTACTACCGAATGGATCTTATACTGAGAATACCGAATGATCCCTTGTGTTGAGAATGCCGAATAAGCCTTCATATTTGAGAATGCCGAATGAACCATGGGGAGTTCGAATACCGAACGAACTCGAACACTTGAACTACCGGACGAAACTGAGGGGTTTTAAGTACCGGATGACACTTATTACCGGATGAACTCGGGGAGTGTAGTGTCAAACGAACTCTTGCCTTGCTTTACCGAATGAACCTTTGTACTTGAATCATGAGTGAAATCCCAGACTTATATACGCTTGCTTGCTTCTTCTTGGTGCGGTCGTGGTGGAAATGCACACAACATTGATATTCCAGTTTTGACCAAAAATGGGATAAGACTTTGCCCCCCAAAACATGCCTTGCGGTAGGAAGGCGTGTTTTGCAATGCCATGTGCTGGATGTTCATATCCTGTCGATGTCCTTGCGGTAGGAAGGCGTGTTTTGTAATGCTATGAGCTGGATGTTCATATCCTGTTGACAACCTGTAAAGAGCTTGATATTTTATATGGCCCCAAATGACGATCGTTCGGGATCGAGCTATTTGGAATGAAGCGCAGCCGTTCATGGTCAAGTGCCTAACTTCAAATGACGACCGTTCGCGATCGAGTCATTTGAGGTGAAGTGCGACCGTTCGCGGTCAAGCGTCTAAATCCAAGCGACGATCGTTCGAGATCGAGTCATTTGCGGTGGAATGTGATCGTTCACGGTCAAGCGCTTTACTTCAAATGACGACCGTTCGGGATCGAGCCATTCGAGGTAAAGTGCGACCGAGCCCGGTCAGAGGGCGGACCTCAAATGGCGACCGTTCGCGATCAAGCCACTTGGGGTGAAATGTGACCGTTCACGGCCGGTGCCGTTCGCGGCAAAAGACGAAATGTGACCGTTCGCGGTCAAGCGCCTTACTTCGGATGACGATCGTTCGAGATCAAGCCATTCGTGGTAAGGTGCGACTGTTGGCGGTCAGGAGGTGGACCTCAAATGGCGACCTTTCGCGATCGAGCCATTTGTGGCGAGATGAGTTGTGCCGTTCGAGGCGAGTTTGTGACTGTTCGAAGTCGGGTGCCGTTCGAGGCGAATTGTGACCGTTCGAGGTCGGGTGCCATTCGAGGCGAGTTGTGACCGTTCGAGGTCGGGTTGTGCCGTTCGAGGCGAGTTGTGACCGTTCGAGGTCGGGTGCCGTTCGAGGCGAATGAATGTGCCCGGGGGGGACTTAATAATATCAGTGCCGGAGTTATTGTTTGGGGGAGTTTCCGAATCAAAGACTTCGGCAGTTCGCTGCCATGCAAGAGGTGCTCGTGGACCGTTCGCGATCCACGGGCATACAAGTAATTTTTCCATAGAATTGTAAATGTTAAAGCAATAATCATATGAATCTTACAGCAGAAATGTCCAAACAGGAAGAATTTAAATGTTCAAAACAAAATCAAGGCAAAAAGTAGAATGAAGATGTCAAAGCGTAAACTCTTACTATAACGCGGCTGGTAGTCATTCAGAGCATGCCTATGGATCGTGCGCGATCGCTCACATGTGTAAATGATTTAACCGTGTTAGCGAGAGGTTTACAACTTGTTCATCGTTATTTTAATCAAGCAATCAATGAATAATCAAACGGTGCCCCGATCCAGGGTCGCCTCTAGCCAATGTAGACGGTGGTCGCTCTGGCTCCACTGCTGGAGTTCGCCTCCTCACGTACTGAAGGAGCATACCGTTTCTGATATGCCCTTCCACCTCGTCCTTCAAATGCCTACAATCATTAGTGTTATGACCGTTTAATTCATGGAATACACAAAACTTATCTGATTTTCTTTCGTCAGAGGTTGGATCCCTTCGCATTGGTCTACGATACGGAACCTGCCCCTTGGTATCCTGATAAATTCGTTCCAGACTCTCATTCAGCTCAGTGTAGGTGGTGAATCGTGGCTTTCTTCGTAGCCGCTTTGTCCTGTCATCATTATCCTCAGCCTTTCTCTTTCCTTTGCTAGTCTCCGCACCCTTTCCAGGTGGGTTTCCGCTCTTGATTGCGTAAACGTCATCTTCTTCCTCTCTTTCTGCACTAGCATCTTCCAAACGCAGAAACTTTTCAGCCTCATGATAGAACTCTCCCAGATTCATAGGCGGGTACTTAGTTAACGAATTCTTGAACTCTGTACTATCAGTTATTCCAGATACAGCCGCCATCATGACCATAGATGGATCTGGTCGATCCACTGATGCTGCCGCCGCATTAAATCGCGTTAGAAAGCTCCTCAAAGTCTCTCCGGTTTTCTGCTTCAAGGTTTCCAAAGTCATCACATTCTTGGGTCTCGCAACATGAACCCTAAATTGCCTCATGAATCTCTCAGTTAAATCTGCCCACGTTCCTATGGAGTCGCTCTCCAGTTGCCTAAACCATAACGCTGCAATGTCCGTCAAATACAGTGGAAAGCACCGGGCCATGATCTCCTGTGATGCCCCCAGCACTTCCATGTGCCTCATATACTTAGTGAGATGGACCGTAGGGTCTGTCCTCCCATCGTACATCTCTACTGATGGTAGCTTGAATTCTGGTGGGTTCCTAGCCATCCTAATCGCAGAAGAAAAAGGACTCCTGTTTACATCTTCCAAGTCTCTGTTTACTAAACCGCCTCTCATAGCTCTTCTAACCATCTCTGCTAATCTTTCATTGTCTCCAAGCTGTAGTCCTCGTTCACTGCCGTCGACCTGCCCCCCGAGTCCGCGGGAGTTTTCATGTGTATGCCTCCCTGGCTGAACGTTCATTCCTCTATTGCTACCAGGTGGCTCGGATGCCCCCATCTCTCTTCCCGGGGTCGGATCAACATGCTCTGCGTGAGTGCCCCCTAGCTCTGGTGCTACGCCAGATGGTCCTGCTCCGTTCTGAACTCCAGTTGCTCCTTGGTTTTGTGCTCCAAGTTGCCCAATTTGCTGAAGCAAGTTCTGGATCATCTCTTCTTGTCTTCTCATCATAGCCTCCATCTCATCCCTGGTGATGAAGGCTGAATCTTGGTTTGCTCCTGAGGAAGCCTCTTGACTCCCTTCCTATTGACTCTGCTCTGGCCTTGGCCTTCTGCTTGATTGTCTCGCCATGACTCTTCCAATCTGAATCTCTAAACTCTCAAATTCAACTTCCAAGCGGTAGGTCCTTGAGTTCAACTCTCAATGAAAGCACCAAAAATGTTTGCGCAAAAAATGGGCAAACACCTCAAAGTCGTACGATTTAGGTGATTATATGTTGTTCTTAGTGATTTGGGTGATTTATGCAAATATGTAAAAAGCAGGGACTAAACTGTAAAAGACACACAGATTTATAGTGGTTCGGCCAGAACGTGCCTACGTCCACTTTATATGTTATTCTCCTTTTCCCTTCAGATTACAAGTACAAAGCTTTGTATTCAAGTATATGAAAGTTGTTTGAAAGTTCCTTCCGTGCTTGAGCTCTCAAACTTGTTTGCCATTGTTGTACCCCTGCCCCTCTATTTATAGAGTGAGGCTGGGGGTAGAGGTCTTGGATGTATATAGCTGCTGGTGGACCTGGGCCGAAGCAATCTGGTCTGGCAACGTTGGTTCGGCAACACCCTGGTTCGGCGGTGAGTGGAGTGTTGATTGGACCGGTGGTAGGTTGGTCCGGTGGTAGGATGAGTATTTTGGTTCGGTGGTGATGTTGGTTCGGCATTGGCGTGGAGAGGTGGCGGTTCGGTAGTGGCTATATGGGGTTTGGACCGGTGGAGCTTGGTCCGGTGTGGGTACTACCGAATGGATCTTATACTGAGAATGCCGAATGATCCCTTGTGTTGGGAATGCCGAATGAGCCTTCATATTTGAGAATGCCGAATGAACCATGGGGAGTTCGAATACCGAACGAACTCAAACACTTGAACTACCGGACGAAACTGAGGGGTTTTAAGTACCAGAAGACACTTATCACTGGATGAACTCGGGGAGTGTAGTGTCGAACGAACTCTTACCTTGCTTTACCGAATGAACCTTTGTACTTGAATCATGAGTGAAATCCCAGACTTATATACGCTTGCTTGCTTCTTCTTGGTGCGGTCGTGGTGGAAATGCACACAACATTGATATTCCAGTTTTGACCAAAAATGGGATAATAGATGATTTCTATATTCTGGGTTTTGATGCTTTTGATCTATTGCTTGGGGGTGATTGGCTGAAGAGGCGTGATGTCTTTATCTCTTGTAGTACCCGAACTGTTTCTCTTGTGGATGACTTTGGTGATTCTTTGGTGATTCAGTGTAGTTTACCCCAGGATTTTGCTGGCAGCTTTATTTATTCTCTTGGTGCTTTCTCCTAGTGATATTCATTCGACTCCTGTAGTCATACTCTATCAAGATGTATTTGGTGAAGTCATTTCTTTACGCCCTTAGTGGGAAATTGATTTCCATATTGACCTTATTCCTGTAGCTTGACCTGTAGTTCTTCCACCTAGAAGAATGGCACCCCGTGAGAAGGTCGAGTTAAGGAAGCAAATTGAGGACTTGTTCTCCAAGGGTCTGATCAGACCTAGCCATTCGAAATGGGGAGCAGCAGTGGTTTTCGTCACTAAGTCCGATGGCTCCTTGAGGATGTGTTTTGATTATAGGGAGCTGAACAAGCTCACTATGAGGAATAGATATCCTATGTCTCGTATTAATGATATGTTTGATCAGCTCCATGGAGCTACTATTTTCTCTCATCTTGATCTTGCCACAGATTTTCACCAGCTCCGAGTTGCTGAGAAAAGTATTCCCAAGACCGCTTTCCGTACTGAGAATGGATTCTATAAGTGGTTAGTTATGCCTTTTGGCTTGACTAATGCTCTTGCTTTCTTTGTTGATTTGATGAATCGTGTTTTTCGTGACGTGCTTAATAAGTTTGTTCTAGTCTTTGTTGATGATATCCTTGTCTTCTCCAAGACAAGGGATTAGCTTGACTCGCATTTGAAATTTGTTCTGGAGACTCCTAAATCATTGGTTGAAGGCTAAATTCTCAAAGTGCCATTTCTAGAAGGATGAAGTTTGATTTCTCGGGCATATTGTTTCTACTAATGGAGTTTCTGTTGATCCAGTCAAGATCGTTGTGATCAATGTAAGTCTTTCCCTTCTTCTCTTTCTTTAATTTGATCATTCTATCTTTCTACGGTCCTTATTCCTCCCTATTCTGCTTCAGGATTGGGAAACTCCTAGGATCCAACTGTTATTCGTAGTTTTCTTGGCCTTGCCGGTTATTATCGGAGATTCATCGAGAATTTTGCTCGGATTTCTGCACCTCTCACTGCTTTAACTCGAAAGAATGCTAAGTTTATATGGAGTGATAAGTGTAAAGCTGCATTCAATGAGTTGAAGCGTAAGCTTACTTCCACACCAGTGCTTACGGTTTTGAATGGAAACGAGGGATTAACGGTATATACCGATGCATGTCGTAAGGGTTTGGGAGCTGTTTTGATGCAAGATAGGAAGGTGATTGCTTATGCCAGTTGCCAGTTGAAGACTCATGAGGCAAATTATGATGCCCATGATTTAGAGCTGCTTGCCGTTGTCTTTGCTTTGAAGATTTGGAGGCATCATCTCTTGGGTGCTAAGTTTGAACTCTTTACCGATCATCAATCTTTGAAATATATATTCACCCAAAAGGATTTGAATCAGCGGCAGGTTCGGTGGCTTGAGTTCCTTGCTTCTTATGATCTCGACATTAGCTATACCCCTAGGAAAGCTAATGTTGTAGCTGATGCTTTGAGTCAGAAGAAGACTATGTTGTGTTAGCTTGTTGTTTCTTCTTCTCCTCTTTTGGATCGTATCAAGGCCAAGCAGGATGAAGATGAGATGCTTAGGGGTATGAAGGAGTTTGTAGCAGTGCTGGTGGTAGTAGTCCTGATGGTAGTGGAGCTCAGATCAATGATAGAGGGATTTTGAGGATTAATAATCAAATTTGTGTCCCGAATGTTGATGGATTGAGGCAGGAGTTACTTCATGAACATCATCAATCCCGACTTTCTATTCATCCTTGTGTGTTGAAGATGTATCAGGACTTGAAGAAGCTTTATTGGTGGAGAGGTATTAGGCGAGATATCTCTATCTTCGTTAGTAGGTGTGTGACTTGTCAGCAAGTCAAGGCAGATCACCAGAAGGCCCTTGGTTTGTTGCAGCCCTTGAGGTTCCCAATAGGAAATGGGAACAAGTTTCCATGAATTTTATTAATGGTTTACCGGGGACTCGGAGGTGTAATGTGAGCACTGGGTTATTGCGGATAGACTGACCAAGTCCGGTCATTTTATTCCAGTCAAATCTACCCGTTCTGCTTCCAGTTTGGCTGAGATTTATATGAGGGAGAATGTTCGTCTCCACGGTGTTCCTATCAGCATTGTTCGTGATCAGGATCCTATCTCCACCCGTCAGTTTTGGAAAGCTTTCCAGGAATCTTTGCGTACTCATCTTAATCTGAACACTGCTTACCAGCCACAGATCGACGGTCAAACGGAAAGAGTGAATCAGATTCTTGAGGATCTTCTCCGTGCTTGTGCTCTTGATTATGGAGGATCTTGGGAAGATCATCATCTTGTTGAATTCTCCTATAACAACAGTTACCAGGTATATTTTCAATCTTCTATTTCGATCTTATCTTAATCTTTATCTATCTCATTCCTTCCTTGAATTCAGGCTAGCATTGAGATGTCTCCGTTTGCTGCTCTTTATGGATAAAATAGTTTAAATTGGGATTTCTGAATTTATTATAAAAAGTTTAAAAATAGGATTTATGAAATTTGATTATTTTATAAATCAAAGAGAATGGTGAAATTATAAAGGACTTTAAAGACGTTTTGAAATACTAATATAAATTGATTTATATAAAAGATTTTTAAATTGATAATTTATAAATCAAAATATTTGAATTATAAAACGAGTTTTTATAAGTGTTAGAATGAATTGTGAATGAATTTCATAAATGAATGAAATCTTTAGGATTATAACGGTGAAGTTATAAATGGAATTTTATAAACAGTAGGTTTATAAAATTTGTAAAGTTATTAAAAGAATAGATTTGGGTAAATAAACGAATCTTATAAGTTATAAGATTTATAATTATGAAGTTAAAAGAACAATTTTGTAAACAAATAAATTATAAGTATTTAACTTATAATATGGACTTTCGGTATAATTGAGTTATAAATCGAATAGGTTAATAAAGGAGATTTATAAAAGGAAGTAGTTATAAAATAAATAGAAATGGAATTTATAAACGTTGTTTTATAAATTCGCAACGACTTAGTTTGATAAGTTAATTTTTATAACTTATTTATGGAGTTATATTCACGTTTTAGACAGTGAATAATCCTTTAAAATAAAATGAATAGAAATGATGAAATTTGTTAACGAAGTATATTCACGTTTTTGAATAGTGAATAATATGTTAAAGAAAATGTTTTGGATGTGATATTTGAAATAGAATTAAAACGATCTAACGATGTTTTTAAAATGCGTTGAGATTCGAAACCATAGATTTCAACATTCATTGTTGAAATAGACGTTTTCGAGAAATAGAAGGAAATGGTGGACTATAACACCGTTGTTATAGTAAATGATTTTCGAAAGGAAATGTTTTATTTAGTATTGGGATTTATATATCTATTTTAATTTCGAATCCCTATACTAGTGATTTTGGGTTGTCGTAACGATGTTTTACGCAACATTCGTTTTGGCCCAAATAAATATGTTTAAGAGAATGATTTCCTTAAAGAATGAAATATATACCTAATCTCGATTTAAGTATATTGAATAATTTTCAAGTGTTGAAAATAAATGGACTTGTGAATTACTTATAAATAAATAAGCATGGAAATGTTTTTCCAATGTGAAATGAAAATTCTAGAGAATTTATCTTTTTGAAGATAAATTGAAATGAATAATTGAAATCGTATATGCATAGATATTTTAGAATATAAATTCACTATGGAATTTATAAAAGAAAGGGGAATCTGTTTAAAAATAAATATTGATTCATTTTTGAAGTGTGAAAATTATATATCTAGTAAAGATATTTTTGGGAAATAAATAATTTGGAAAATTATTTGGAATCTGGTGATGTTGTGCATATCCATTGATAGTTCAATAACCGACTATCAATATTTACCTTTGAAAGGTATTTGTTGTGATTTGCTTGAATTTGAATGCTACACTTATTTTTAAATTATTGCGCTCGTTATTCGGATTACCCATTCCGAATAGTGATACGACGTAATGGATAGCATTGATGACCGGTGTTGAAGACCGGATATTTTTGAAAGCGAAAGGACAACTCGTCGATTGTCTTTGCACCGAGTAGCTACGGTATAGAGACTCCCTATGTGATGGGAAGTCCGGACGTGATTAGAGATTATCCGGATTGCAAGGACTTCTTTGTAAGTGCCTTCGGTTCTGTTCGAGCCCGGAACAGACTTGTATGGATTGTATGTCTGACATTACAAATTGAGATATAAAGCAGATTTCTTTCAAATATATTTCTGTTGGTGGCGGAGAATTTATTCTCTTAGCTTAACACCCTTCTCTGAGACGTACGAGCTCAGAGGTTATGTAGTTGAAGGTTATCAGCGATATATTCCCAATTTCGTAATGTGACATGCTGAGTGTTGCTGTGAAATGATCATTGTGTTGATCATTTGTGATAGGATCATTTGTTTGATCATCTATCTTGGTGATCATTTCTATGATCATTTGTGGACTCAAAGCATGACTTTGTATAAAGCGTGGCTTTGTGGACGAGATTTCGTCGAGCCTCACACCCCGTAATGGTCAAAACAGGAAAGATGCAGCAAGGTTATGAGGGGTAGCTCCCTTTAGGGTATGTGCATTTCCTTCTGGAAAAGGGTGGTATCATGGTATGGAGCCCAGATGCTTACTCATGTTGAAACACTTATTATTTGGTGTGATGTTGATTACGAGCGCTCGGTTAAAGGTCCCAAAGGACCGGGGGATGGCATACTCGTGTCAGTTGTTACCTAGTTTGAAAGGTAACCCGGCCTTGTGTTGGCAGAGATCCGTTTAGGTTCTCAGGGACGTCCTTCCAGAGGCGTTCTCATGTGGCAATGGGAAGTTCTTTGGCCTGACCATTTGTTGGAAATCCAAAGAAACAATACGAGACTTGTACGGTTTTAGTTGTAGAACCTGCTTCCTCAGGAGGTAGCTATAGTAGGCATAATATAATGGTACCTATGTTGGCTAAGATTTATATTCTACTTTCGAAATGAATTTCCTACACTATGCACTAATAATAATATCAAATGTTTCTTTTTAATGCGTATCAAGCATCTTTGACTATCATAAGGAGAAATCTCCTCCAAGTCTGCGTTTGCATTGTGTGTGTGGCGGGAGGCCTTATGGTAGTCTCATTTTTAAAAGCATTGCGAATTGACTTTAAAAATATTCCTCTATTTTGATTTAAAAGATAAATAAACTGTTTTGAGTTCTCACACCAGTCACATGACTGACTCGGAGTTTATTTTTTTCCTTCCTAAACTCTGGGTGCCCACCAATTTCCACACGGGCAGTCAAGAGTTAAGGTTTATCAGGATATTCTGGAATTCTGGAGTTGCTGGAGGCAAGCTGGATGGCATGGCGTATTACTAGTTTATATAGTATTTCTTTTCCGCTGTTTGTTGTTGTACACTCTGATGATATGATGTAATGTAATGTATAAAATGTAATAACTGATATAGTTCTTTGTTTAAAGATTATTCATTTGTTATTATATGTTGTTCCGCTGCGAATTGTGAGATTCTGTTGTTGTTCTGTTGTTTTCTATTTTCTATTTTCTTTTCTCTCTATTTTCTATCTTTTCTCTCTTCTTCTGTCTTTTTCTTTTTCTTAAAACCCTAACTATTCGGTTTTTCGGCAACGAAAAATCGCGTACGTTACATTTGGTATCAGAGCATATGGTTAAGCGACAACCATGGTTCTGTTGGGTATTACTCATTAGAGATAGAGTCAGTAGTACTCTAGAATGAGTTGAGTGTAATAATAGCTATGAGAGCGTATTTGTTAGTGAATATAAAATTGTTTTATATTGTGATGATTGGTTTGTTGAGTGGTATATAGATTCTGGTTAATACGAGTAATTAACGTTGTTGATAGGGATCTCTAAACACTTGAATAGAACAATTCGGCACAATATTGTTTTAAATTGGGTAAATGAAATAATTTTACCTTGATTATATTTTATATATAAAGGAATAATTTTTCAGAATTATTTAAAGTATATAAGTTGATTGTTTGTTTATTGAATAAGATGTTTGAATAATCTAAATAAAAGAATACTTGTATAAGCAAAAGAATTATAAGAATTGAATTATAATTAAAGTGATTTACAATTGTGAAAAAAAATCTTATATATATAAGAAGTGAAACTATATGAATATATTTATGAATATGAGTTGTAAATAAAAATGAATTTAAAGTTAAATGGAAACTTACTTTAGAATTGGAATTCGAAATTGATTTATAAGTTGGAATTTGATTTAAGTAAAGCCAAATAATGTTTGAAATGGAAGTATAACTTAAGAAATGTTGAATGAAGTTGATATTGGTATCAAAGTAAATTAATAAAGTTAAGTGATAAATGTGAACTTGAGTTATACAAATGAAATTCAACTTTTGTAATTAAATTGAATGAATGGATTAAATGTTAATCAATTGAATGTAAATTAAGTTGATATGAAATAATGAATGTAAGTGTTAACTCATTAAATTCTAATGTTATTGGAAGTTGAATAATTGAATGAAAATCAATTTAATTAAACCAATTGAAAGTGATGGTGTTAAACCAAATTGAATGAATATACGCAAAGGAATTTGGTTGTAATTAATATACATTGGTTGTTATATGGTTGTTAGTTGATTGTATATAATTCATTAAGTATTAATGGAATTGAGTTAATGAAATTGAAAGCTAAAGTAATTGAAATTCAATTGAAAATTAAGTGAATCTTAAATAGAATTGAATTTGATTTGGAAGTGAACCAACTTGAATATGAATTAGTGAATATAAACTAATTGAGAATGAATGTTAGTAAAAACATCCACTGTTAATGAATCAAATGTGATTAAATTGAAAACCCAATTCATTGAATATTATGAGAATATGAATGAATAATTATTGGTTATGAATTAGTTGGATGATAGTTGGTTGATGTTTGCATTTGTTGTTTTACTACATTTGCTATGTTGGCATGTATAGTTATTATGTTGCTATATGTTGTATATCGATACTATTGTCTACATTCATGTTCTCATGTTGTTTGTTGAGTGATTAGTAGGTGCGGATCGCGTTTGCTTCGCATTTGGAGCTCGCTTTCGCGCTATATTAGCCGTATATGCTCGCTAATAAAATATAAGGTACATATCTCGGATTAAATATCGTACTTTTACATTTTTCCCTGCAGGATGCCTCATTACTTGATGAGATGTATATTTGTGATATATATACTGTCATTTTTTTTCGGATCGAGCCGCGCAAAGGAGACTATGGCGAATTTTTCCGAAAATTTAAGGCGTTAGAAAAATTTGAGGAAATTGGAAAGTTTTGAAAACTTTAACTTTGATTTGGAATTGAAAGTTAAACAATAGTAATTGTTTTTGAAAAGATAACTAAGTATGATTTGGAAACTTAGTAAAGTTATTGTAAGAAGTTTGACTATGAATTTTGGGAAAATTAATAGATTCTATAACTTTTCTTACTTGTTAATTTCGTGGACGAAATTCTTTTAAGGGGGGAAGTATGTAACGACCCAGAATTTTAATTAATTAAAATTTGAATATTTAATTTATTTTAAATATTAATTAGTGAATTTATAAGTCGAATAAATTTTATTTCGAATAATTGGATTTAATTGAATAATTAAATCGATAATTTAATATGTTAAATTATGGAAATAATTGAAAATTGGGTTAAATATGATTGAAAATGATTTGTAAAATTTTATTTTATCATATTGAAGTTAGAACGATATTTTAGAACTTTTAAAATTGAATTTAAAGTTAATTTGTGAAAATTGAATGTTTTAATATTTAATCGACTAGTGAGAATAGCCAATTTTTGAACAGTCTCAGAATTGGACGAAACCAGTTCCATTGGATCCGTAATAGTTAGCTATTACCGGATTTCAATTTTCATAGCAATCGGAGTTATCGTTTGATCGTGGCAGCTCGAAACGCATCGAAATTATTTTAATATTAAATTGGCGAGTTAAAATAGCCATTTTTCAAAAGTCTCGGATTTCGACGAAACCAGTTTCATCGGATCCGTAATATGATATTATTGTAAGGTTTCAAATTTCATGTCAATTGGATTTACCGTTTGTCCGGTGCAAGCTAAAATGCCTAGAAAATCGTTTAAATTGGTTTAATTTAAATTGAACGTTTATTGCCATAACTCGCACAGATGACCGAATTAGCTTCCGAAACCTGTTTCATTGTGTCCGAAACGCGGTGTAAACCCTAGAAACGCTGGTCACCGCGCGTAAATCGGAGTTTAGAAATCCCGTATGCATAGTGTTCAATAATTTTCTATAAATAGACCCTAAAAATTCATTTTCAAGAAAAATAAAATAAAACCCTAACCTAATTTCTGCAGCCGCCTCCTATAGGTTTAATGGCTGAAATCGTCTTGTCTTCTCCTCTCGAAATCTCAAAATCCATACATCGAATCGAGAAAAGTTCAACACGAAACTTGTAGAGCATGGCGAGGCGAACCTATCCAACGGTGGATCTGGCGAATCGTCGCCATTTGAAAGAGAATATGGCCCGCGTTCCCTGGGTGTTGCACACGCGTTTCGAGACTCCAGAGGCAGCCGAGCTTCATGAGATTCACGCCGAAGGTGGCTCTGGGGGAGGCGCACGTGGTGGAGGTTCTTGATCGTGGTGGATGTCATCGTATTTGTTGCAAAAATTAACCCTAATTTTGTAAAGTGGGTTCGGCACTTACTGAGGATGGAACGCGTGAACGAAGATGAGGGAGAAGGGGGGGCGCGCACGGTCATGATGAAGGGTGATGGATCCTACGGCAGTGATTTAGTGTAGGTTGAAATTATAAATTATGTTATAAAAATTTGTAAATATAAAATCGTGTAACTTGTAAAATCCATATCTTTTTCATACGAGGTCGAAAATGCGCGAAACCAGTTGCGTTGGAATCGTATGGACGAGCACTACGCTACGGAATTGGATTGGTGTCGTTTGGAGTTAGTGATAATTTTGGATAAAATTAAACGTCCGTTTACTTTTATTCGAAATAAATCGCTAAAACGAAATTGAAATCAAGGTGAGAACTTCTCACTCAATCGAATCAGTTTCAATTTTTGTTTTAAAAAGTTAGATTTAAAATTATTGAATGCATGTTTGAATGATGATTGTTATCTATTGATTGTTAAAATAGACATTATGCGCCATTAGTAAGCGGATGTTATTTATTTAAAACATATACTGCGAATATTTCATAAACAGTGTTATATATAATAGCAATATATATATATTGGCATATGTATATATTGCAATTATTGATTTCCCGCATTGAATAGCGGATGAGACCCTATTGCGCCGTCTATTAAGCGGATAATATTTTAAATCCCATATACCGTGATAATTCCGTACTAGAGCGGAATTGGTATTGTGCTAATGTTTATGGATGCAGGAAAACAGGTTGGAGGGATCCAACTGGATTTCTCAACAGTATTTATTTGATTTCAGATATTTTGATATTTAATGGATTATCATATACGATATATGATGTCGTTGTAGTCGTGATTGACTATTTGGTGTGTAGCATCATTGGACCAAGTTTTGGAATTTTAAAGTGATTTTTAAAGTGATTTTTGAAAGTATACGTTATAAAATATTTTTGGAATTGATCCATTTTAAATAAATAACGTTATGATTTTAATGTTATAAAAATTATATTTTTGAGAAATATGGTTAAAAGTTGATTTTTGAAAATATAGGTAAATGATTTTATAAAATAGTTTAAATTGGGATTTCTGAATTTATTATAAAAAGTTTAAAATAGGATTTATGAAATTTGATTATTTTATAAATCAAAGAGAATGGTGAAATTATAAAGGACTTTAATGACGTTTTGAAATAATAATATAAATTGATTTATATAAAAGATTTATAAATTGATAATTTATAAATTAAAATATTTGAATTATAAAACGAGTTTTTATAAGTGTTAGAATGAATTGTGAATGAATTTCATAAATGAATAAAATCTTTAGAATTATAACGGTGAAGTTATAAAAGGAATTTTATAAACAGTAGGTTTATAAAATTTGTAAAGTTATTAAAAGAATAGATTTGGGTAAATAAACGAATCTTATAAGTTATAAGATTTATAATTATGAAGTTAAAAGAACAATTTTGTAAACAAATAAATTATAAGCATTTAACTTATAATATGGACTTTCGGTATATAATTGAGTTATAAATCGAATAGGTTAATAAAGGAGATTTATAAAAGGAAGTAGTTATAAAATAAATAGAAATGGAATTTATAAACGTTGTTTTATAAATTCGCAACGACTTAGTTTGATAAGTTAATTTTTATAACTTATTTATGGAGTTATATTCACGTTTTAGACAGTGAATAATCCTTTAAAATAAAATGAATAGAAATGATGAAATTTGTTAACGAAGTATATTCACGTTTTTGAATAGTGAATAATATGTTAAAGAAAATGTTTTGGATGTGATATTTGAAATAGAATTAAAACGATCTAACGATGTTTTTAAAATGCGTTGAGATTCGAAACCATAGATTTCAACATTCATTGTTGAAATAGACGTTTTCGAGAAATAGAAGGAAATGGTGGACTATAACACTGTTGTTATAGTAAATGATTTCCAAAAGGAAATGTTTTATTTAGTATTGGGATTTATATATCTATTTTAATTTCGAATCCCTATACTAGTGATTTTGGGTTGTCGTAACGATGTTTTACGCAACATTCGTTTTGGCCCAAATAAATATGTTTAAGAGAATGATTTCCTTAAAGAATGAAATATATACTTAATATCGATTTAAGTATATTGAATATTTTCCAAGTGTTGAAAATAAATGGACTTGTGAATTACTTATAAATAAATAAGCATGGAAATGTTTTTCCAATGTGAAATGAAAAGTCTAGAGAATTTATCTTTTTGAAGATAAATTGAAATGAATAATTGAAATCGTATATGCATAGATATTTTAGAATATAAATTCACTATGGAATTTATAAAAGAAAGGGGAATCTGTTTAAAAATAAATATTGATTCATTTTTGAAGTGTGAAAATTATATATATAGTAAAGATATTTTTGGGAAATAAATAATTTGGAAAATTATTTGGAATCTGGTGATGTTGTGCACATCCATTGATAGTTCAATAACCGACTATCAATATTTACCTTTGAAAGGTATTTGTAGTGATTTGCTTGAATTTAAATGCTACACTTATTTTCAAATTATTGCGCTCGTTATTCGGATTACCCATTCCGAATAGTGATACGACGTAATGGATAGCATTGATGACCGGTGTTGAAGACCAGATATTTTTGAAACCGAAAGGACAACTCGTCGATTGTCTTTGCACCGAGTAGCTACGGTATAGAGACTCCCTATGTGATGGGAAGTCCGGACGTGATTAGAGATTATCCGGATTCCAAGGACTTCTTTGTAAGTGCCTTCGGTTCTGTTCGAGCCCGGAACAGACTTGTATGGATTGTATGTATGACATTACAAATTGAGATATAAAGCTGATTTCTTTCAAATATATTTCTGTTGGTGGTGGAGAATTTATTCTCTTAGCTTAACACCCTTCTCTGAGACGTACGAGCTCAGAGGTTATGTAGTTGAAGGTTATCAGCGATATATTCCCAATTTGGTAATGTGACATGCTGAGTGTTGCTGTGAAATGATCATTGTGTTGATCATTTGTGATAGGATCATTTGTTTGATCATCTATCTTGGTGATCATTTCTATGATCATTTGTGGACCCAAAGCATGACTTTGTATAAAGCGTGGCTTTGTGGATGAGACTTCGTCGAGCCTCACACCCCGGAATGGTCAAAACAGGAAAGATGCAGCAAGGTTATGAGGGGTAGCTCCCTTTAGGGTATGTGCATTTCCTTCTGGAAAAGAGTGGTATCATGGTATGGAGCCCAGATGCTTACTCATGTTGAAACACTTATTATTTGGTATGATGTTGATTACGAGCGCTCGGTTAAAGGTCCCAAAGGACCGGAGGATGGCATACTCGTGTCAGTTGTTACCTAGTTTGAAAGGTAACCCGGCCTTGTGTTGGCAGAGATCCGGTTAGGTTCTCGGGGACGTCCTTCCAGAGGCGTTCTCATGTGGCAATGGGAAGTTCCTTGGCCTGACCATTCGTTGGAAATCCAAAGAAACAATACGAGACTAGTACGGTTTTAGTTGTAGAACCTGCTTCCTCAGGAGGTAGCTATAGTAGGCATAATATAATGGTACCTATGCTGGCTAAGATTTATATTCTACTTTCGAAATGAATTTCCTACACTATGCACTAATAATAATATCAAATGTTTCTTTTTAATGTGTATCAAGCATCTTTGACTATCATAAGGAGAAATCTCCTCCAAGTCCGCGTTTGCATTGTGTGTGTGGCGGGAGACCTTATGGTAGTCTCATTTTTAAAAGCATTGCAAATTGACTTTAAAAATATTCCTCTATTTTGATTTAAAAGATAAATAAACTGTTTTGAGTTCTCACACCAGTCACATGACTGACTCGGAGTTTATTGTTTTCCTTCCTAAACTCTGGGTGCCCACCAATTTCCATACGGGCAGTCAAGAGTTATGGTTTATCAGGATATTCTGGAATTTTGGAGTTGCTGGAGGCAAGCTGGATGGCATGGCGTATTACTAGTTTATATAGTATTTCTTTTCCGCTGTTTGTTGTTGTACACTCTGATGATATGATGTAATGTAATGTATAAAATGTAATAACTGATATAGTTCTTTGTTTAAAGATTATTCATTTGTTATTATATGTTGTTCCGCTGCAAATTGTGAGATTCTGTTGTTGTTCTGTTGTTTTCTATTTTCTATTTTCTTTTCTCTCTTTTTTCTATCTTTTCTCTCTTCTTCTGTCTTTTTCTTTTTCTTAAAACCCTAACTATTCGATTTTTCGGCAACGAAAAATCGCGTACGTTACAATCTTGTAGATTTCCATCTTGCTGGATTGAATTCGGTAATCGTTTGGTTCTTGGTCCTAATATGATTTTGGAGGCTTCGGAAAAGGTTGAGGAGATTAAGAGGAAGTTGAGGATAGCCCTAGATAGGCAGAAGAAGGATGATGATCGGCATAGGAGGAGTTTGGAGTTTGACGTTGGTGATTTGGGTTTCCGTAAAATTTCTCCCTTAAGGAAAGTGGTTCATTTTGGTCGTAGAGGGAAGCTTGCTCCTAGGTCATCGGTCCTTTTCGCATTGTGGAAAGAGTTGGTTCTCTAGCTTATCGTTTGGAATTGCCTAAGAAGTTTTCTAGGGTACATAATGTGTTCCATATATCGCACCTTCGTTGATATCTGCATGATCCATCTTTTATTGTCTAGCCTTCTGCTCTCGAGAGTTTGGATATTGAGCCTAATCTGACTATCGAGAGGAAGCCACTTCGTATTGTCGAAAGAGGTACGAAGCAGCTAAGAAGGAAATCTGTCAACTTGGTCAAAGTGCCGTGAAGCACTAATGATTGGGATATACCAGGGAGATGGAGGAGAGCATACGTGCTTCGAATCCGGAATTGTTTGTTTCAGGTACTTTTGCTTTGCTATCTTATCTTTTCTAGTTTCTATGCCTCGTTCCTTTTCGAGGACGAAAAGTTTTGAGTGGGGGAGAGTGTAACAACCCTAAATTTTTAATAAATATTGTAATTCATTTTTATTTAAAACTTTGATGTTTAATTATTTAAAATTTGAATTTTTGGAATTTTTCTAGTGTAATTTTGGATTTGTTTGCAATATCTTCCAAATAGAATAAAACAGACATTTTCTGGAAATTTGACATTTTGGTCAACTTTGGTCAAACTTTGATTTTTATCTGAAAATTTGAAAATTTAAAATTATAATTTTTTTATTTGAAGCTGGATATAATCCTGATATCCGTTCTGCTTTTCGTTTCGTTAAATTCTGATTTTTACTTTAAAATTGGATAAAATACAGCGTTTTACACGTAATTAATTTCTTTATTTTTATTTTGTATTCTCCTATGTCCATCTCTTGATTTATATTTCTTGATTTTATTTGTCTAAACTTTTATTTTATTTATTGGATTTTTACTTGTGTATATCTTTTTATTAATGGCTTGGAAAAATCAAAGAGACATACATTACATTGTTTTAATTAGACATATGTTATATTGTTTTAATTCTTTCCTTTTTGTTTGTCTACCCTCTTTATTGCTTCATAGTCGTTCATGCCCTCAAACCCTAGCTGCCTCTTACTTGTGTAATTAACATGAAAAAGAAAGTTTCTCACACCTCAAATTCATTTGTTTCTTGAAGAGAAAAATTACTGCAAGTCATGGCTTCTCCTTCTTCCTTCTTTACATTTTTCTTTTATTTTCTCTTGTGATTTCTCCATACTTTGCTCAGCCACCACCTTGTCTATGCCTCGCTGACCATCACACCACCTCCATGATCACCTCCACCATGCCGTGACCATTGATGAAGACTACATCATCAAAACAATTACAACCTAGTCGAACTCCTATGGTTTCATCCATCCCCTTCCTCCTTTAGCCTCTTCCATAAACAAAACTCCACACCACCTTGCTTTTTCATGACCACAACACCCTCTTGTCCTGCCTTATGATCAAGATCTAACATGGCCGAGCACATGAAGCATAGCGCCGAACCCACTTTCCCACTAGACCCTTCATTTCCAAGCCTTTTAGCCTTCCATTGATTTGTAACTTCCATATCCTCACATTCTTTTACCCATAGCCGTGCATACTTGCTGATGACCAAGCCTATGTTGCCTTTAACATCATGGCCGAACCATGCAAGGGTGTGGCCGAGCCTATAGGTGATGTGGCCGAGCCTACTTGTGGTTAAAATCCATATTTTATTCCAAATTAATTCATGTTTTGTATTGTTGAATTCATATCTTATTGTGTTAAATAATATGCTTGGGGTTTGGATTTTTGTGTTTTGAATTGATCTCTAGCTTCAGAGGTGAGTTATTCACTCTAGACATTCCGTACTTATATAATTGTGAAACGATGACAAGTGAATATGTAATGATTGATGTACAATGTTCATATATGCCCGTGATCTGTTTATATGGTGTATAACCTGATCTTATACCTATTACATCAGCTCCTATAATATTATATGCTATACCGTTATTTTATTTTTTGTATCTCACACTGCAAGTTCCCTTATCACTATGGGTTGAAATGATACATACCCGAACGGACTTTAGAATAAGGAAAAATCATTTTGGCTGAAATGATAGGCTTGAATGATTTTTATTGTACTTAATTTACTTAAGATTGCGGGTCTGAAATAGAACCAGGATTTTTCTTTTAAAATTATGAATTGAAATGATATATTATCCGTATCACTTGACCTAGCTTAGAAAATATTGTGAAAACCCATGGTTAATTATATATATATATATATATATATATATATATATATATATATATATATTCTGAAATTTATAACTATTTTGTAATGTAAAAATATGACACTTTAACTTAAATTAAATTTTAATAAATTAAATGAATTTATAATGATTTTTCTATAAGTTAAAATGTACAAAGAATTAAATGGAAAGGTGTATTTTAAAATATGACTTGACATGGAAATCGGAGATTTGGTTTTAAATGGAAAATTTTAAGTTAAGTAAATGAATGGAAATTTAATTTTATTTATGAAATGGGTATTTTAAAATAAAGTATTAAGTTAATAGTAAAAAAATAAAAGTTGAGAAAATAGTTGACTTTTAACTTAATAAGTGAATTATTGTTTAAATTAGATATTTGTTGGTCAAGGGTTTATTTTATTGAATCATAAGTTACATGATATCCAAATGAATATTTTTGAAGCGAAAAATATGATTTTTATAAGTTAAAATGGCTAAAATTGAAGTTTTAATGTTTCTGAAATTTTATATCAAATCTGGAATTAGTATTGGTAGCACTTCAGAAATGCTATGGTTTTAAGACAGCATTTTTCAAGTGCTATAATTTCTGAAAATAAACTAAGTTCCGGAATAATAAAGAGCAACTACAGCACTTTGTAAGTGCTATTGTTGCTGAAACTAAACTATATTTTCAAATAACTAAAGAGCTACTATAGCACTTTGTAAGTGTTGTTGTTGGTGAAAGTAAACTGTTTTGAATAACTGAATAGCTACTGTAGCACTTGGTAAGTGCTGTTGTTGCTGAAATGAAACTAAACTATTTTAAATTACTAATACCTACTGTAAGTGCTGCTGTTTTTGAAATTGAACTGTTTTGAAATAACTAAATACCTACCGTAGCACTTTATAAGTGGTGCTGTTTTTGAATTTGACAATGTTTTTTGAAATACTACGATATCTACCGTAACATTTTATAAGTTCTGTTATAGCTGAAATTTACAATGTTTTGGAAATTTTAGAATTGAAGGAATGAACTTAGAAATGTTACAACTTTGAAATGAATATTATTTGATATTGAATTTAAATGGTTTAAAAAATATGTTTTGAAGTGAAATACAAACCATTTTTGAAATTTATGACCATGGGTGATAATAACGTTGGGTTGTTAAAGAGACCGGGATCAGATATCGGCATACTCTCTGTCGATACCGAAAACCACTTTAACAATCGTGTACGCGGTGGAGATTCCAAAATGAAGTAGGATGGTGATGACGTTCTATTGAGGTATATACGTGGACCCGACTCCCATAAGTTGGCATAAGGTGGCTAAAACAGGAGCGATTCTTGGGCCAATGAAGTAGCTCTTTTGATCGGACACACTTCTTCGTATGCCATTCTATTACTTTGTGATTAATATGGTGCGCACTTTTGATTTTTGGAAGTGTGGCTCGAGGTGGACGGTAGCTACGCCTATGCGTTACCACCAGCCCGAAGGCGTAATTGGTATATCTACCCTAGCATTGCCTCATTGTGTCGTGTCACCTACCCTAGCGCGTCTTGTACGGGTTTGATTTCTGTCGTACCTATGGAGTATCCTCTGATAGCCTCTCCATTAGGAGGCATTATGGTACTGTATAGACTATTGGCACTATTATGTGTTAAGGGGGATACTGGGTAACTCCTTAACGCTATTTTAAAGTAAGTTTATTTTACTTTTAGACATTATTATAATAGCGTATTATTACTACATAGTAAATAGTTTAACAGGTCCTTAAAGGATAGGCGGTCCCAAGCATCCTTTAAGTAACTTGTACATTCATTTTACAGTTCACTTGAGTTGGTTTACATTGTATAAGTATGTATGTCATGACTCAATTGTTTGTGTTTATTTTCTTACGCACGGGTCAGCCTGAGTATTATAGCTTGGATCTATCTTCTGGAAGCTAGAGATTTCTGGAGTTTATCTGCTTATCTAGTTTTATATATTTTAGTTCAGTCATTCTATTTCAGCTTATGTACTAGAGACTTATGTATTTGGGATTTCTACTGTATTTGTTTCAGAACTGTATTTGTTTTTCGGACTATGTATTTTGTACTTGTTTAAGACTGAGTTTGTAGTGGCTTTATGAACCACTATGGTTGTTTTTATTTCCGCTGCGAGTATTCTGATATTATGTGTCTGTGATTCTGTGATTGTTTTTAATTGCTCCAAATTTTGTTACAATATATTGTTTTGAGCGATTCAAGTTTGACATATTTTGGTTTTATTGTCGAATTTGAATAGTGCACAATAGTGGGTCGTTATAATACATACCCGAACGATCTGTAGAATAGGAGAAAATCATTATGGCTTGAAATGATAAACCCAATCGATTTTCATCTAATTGAATTTGGAATTGCAGGTTGAAATAATATATACCCGTTTAACTAAATTACGGATTGAAATTGTAACGACCCGCTATTTTGGACTATTCGCATCTGCACATGTCGGACTTGAATAATTCAAAATACCGAATTGTTAATTTAAATTTGGCAAAACTGAGATATACAGTAAAATAAATAATCACAGAATCACAGACACAGAGTAATAATATGCAGCGGAAGTAAAAGAGATAGTAGTTCATGAAGCTACTATATAAATATATAAGATACATCAGAGTTTACAACAGAAGAGTAATATGATACATCGGGTACAAATCAGAATACATCACTGGAATCATCGAATACTGAAAGCAGAATAAATGGCTGGATCTTCAAGCAAAGCTCCAACTCCAAAGGTGAGTCTCGAATAATGGTACACTCAGTCTGACCCGAGCGTAAAGCAAAACACAAAACACTCGAGTCAGGATTAATATTCTCATATCAATAAATCCAACTCAAGTGAAATAGCAATCGAAATACAAGTAACTCAAAGGATGTTGGAACACCATCCTCTAAGGATCCGTTAAACTATCTACTATGTAGTAGTGTACGCTAAATATATAATGTCTATCAGTAATATAAAGTATCAAAATAGTGTTAAGGCGTTACCATTATCCCCCTTAACACGTTTATATAAGCATCATAGTCTATACAGCACTGTAAACTCCACCGTAAACTGGTGGGATATCAGGGAGTACTCCATAGGTATAACACAAAACAAATTCGTAGTGGTCGTGTATATCGGGATACAAGTATGACAAGGCACATGAGGCAATACCCAAGGTAGTGAAACTACCGTTTGCCTGATCCGGACTGGTGAGAACGCATCGCCGCAGCGATCGCAACACCGCAAAACAACACTCCTGAAAAGTACGAGGGTGCACCAATCGATAACAAGTAATGAGTAGTAGTTACGAAGAAGTGTGTTCGCTCGAGGTGGCTAACCCCATTTGGCCCGGCACGGCTCCTGATTTTAGTCATTTCCAATTTGACACAAGTGTCAAGGCTATCCATTTTCGTTCTCTTTCTTCAGTCATCGCGTACATCATTCCAACCACTTCATTCTGGATCACCACTCCGCGTATAGTTATTAAAGTGGTTTTCGGTTTAGATAGAGAGTATATCCATAACCGATTCTGGTTTCTTTAATAACTTTCGTAATTATTACACCGATTGGTCGTTTAGTAAATTTCAAACCAAATCAAATTCAATTCCACTTTTAATTCGTAAATCAACATTTCATTTGTGTTTCAATATCAGTTTCCAAAATCTATGTTTCAAAACTTCCAAATTACCATTCAAAGTCTTACAATTCAATTTCAATTTTATTTCAATAATTCAAATATTAATTCACGTTCGTATATAAGTTTCCTTCCGGAATCATTTAAATTAACTTAATTTAACATTTAATTCAATTTAAGTTCATTGATCGATTACATTCAATGTTCGTTAAGTAAATCTATCATTCAAAACAATTTCTATTAAATTACCAATTCATTAAGTCAATTACTTACGTTCAACTTAATTATACCAAATCTTACAATTTAATTAAGTCAATTTCGTTAATCAAATTCTTCAAATAACGTGCCTCACATTTGTTTCAATAAAACGCACTTTATTTCTTGTTAAAGAAATTCGATTTTCACTTATTTATTGACTTCGTTACAAATTTCAAACTCAATTAATAAAGATCTAAATTTCACATAATCGAGAAGTTTCAATTTCACTTATTAACTTACTTAAACAATTTTCCACAACTTTAATAAATAAAGAAACTCAATTTCATTTATTAACGAAGTTCAAATCCACTTATTCAAAAGTTCAATTTCTCTTATCAAAGAATTCAATTTTTATTCAATTATCAAATAATTAAATCTTATTCAACTATTAAATAATTTCAATCTTAATTATTAATAATTTCAAAACTTAATAATTACAAACTTGATTATAGATTCAAACTTAATTGTTAAATCATTTCCCCTTAATTATGAATTCAAACTAAATTATCGAATCCTTTCAACTTAATTATAAATTCAACTTAATAATTTCGAAACTCAATTATTACTAATTCTAAATTATTTATTAATAATTCCAAATTTAATTATTAAATAATTAAACCTCAAACAACGTTCTTTCATCAATTACTACGTTAATATTTGTTTCAAATTTCAATCTTTACATTTTCTTTTCATAAAAATTCAAATTCCAACTTCATTTCAAAACTTATTCTTTGCTCGACTAAAATCATTATTTTATTTTTAAATCAAATTATTGACCAATCGGATTTAATTTAACTCTCTATCCTAAGTCAAGTTCATTTGGGTATATATCATTTCAACCCGATTCCGATTCAATTCAAAAATCAAAGCATAGCAAAGGGAACTTGCAGTGTGATAACTGGGATGGTGTCAAAGTAAATAACAAGCAATGGCAACAATCAATAACAATACAATGATCAATTCAAACAATACAATGATCAATTCAATAATCCCGAAATAATCGTATTTTTCCGCATTATTGTTTGTGAGAATTAATATAATTATCTCTAGAATCTACACTATCATTTCATGTAGATTAAAGATTATTATACTATTTATTCATATGGTTCTTCACTTGTCATTCGATTTCAATTTTACACTACAACAATTAATCCAATATATGTTCAATGGTTCAACGTGTAATTATCACTATTCTACATGTCAATTAATTTAACAATTAAAAGGGGTCATATTTAACTAATCAAATTCAACGCATATGTCAATTCAAATTGTAATTATCCTACGTCAAATTCAATTGCATAATATTTATCACTTTATACATTTCAATTTACATCCAATATAAACAATAAACAATCAATCAATTATTAACCAAACCGGATTATTATTGCATACATAACAGATAACGGTGTCAGATATCAAAGGTGAACTGATACATAAATAACAGTGCAATAAATAATAGCAGTATATTTCAATTGTCGTTCCCATTGAAATCAAATTTAATAAATAAAAGAATATTAATCGTGAGTGATTTCTCACCTTTCGAGGCTAGAGGATAGGCGACAAAATCAAGTTACGAAATCCAGTCACAGATTCAAAACAGGCTAGACGGACACGATTCGACGGAGAAAGCAGGCACGACGAACAAAGGCTGATATAGGGAAATCGATGAGAACGACTGAATCAGTTGATATAAATTAAACTGAGTGCATATATTATTGTTCTGAAATCAATTTAAAACATATATTAAAATAAATCTTTATATACTTTCAGAACATTATTAAAACTAATCATTAGTAAAAATAAATCTCACTATATATATAAACTCACGTATTTTTTCCAGTATTCATTGTAAAATTGATATAACTACATTTATATAGTATACACAGCCCATTTTACCGTACATAAAATCTGATGTAATTCTTCATGTAACTTTCAATGATTACAAAACCAAAATAAATCCACTCCAAACGAATCAAATATATGAATTTATATCTTAACAACATATCCCACAACCTATATAATATAATTTATAAAAGTATCTCAAGTTTATAACAATAGATCAAGATATGTATACTCATATATATTTAAGGCTGTATATATCATGCTGACTGTAAATAATTATATGGGCGAATTAACATATATGTATTTTATATAAATCTATATATAACAACATACATATACCAATCTACAAACGCATAAAATTAATGTTTAATAACTAATATATTATAACTGCTGCTTAAACTTGCAACATAAAATACTTCATACTGTAATACTATAAACCATTAAAATATATAACTTACATATTCGCACCTATATTACCTCCTTTAAAATCTAGCATACTGCAGCATAAATATATGCACCTTTTCATAAACTAGAATACAAAATATTTATAGCATATATAGTACTACACAAATCAGATACTAAATGAGTATTGTATTTAAAGCAACAGTAGATATGACTTTATAAATGACAAATATACACATATGTATTACAACATATACAACTAACATATGCTACTAACAGATTATAAAGCCAGCATAATAAAACTACAACCTATAACTATCGGAACTAAAGTTATAAAATAAGGTATACAACAACTAAAGCTACTCACTGTACCGGTGGATGGAAGAGGTGAGTGAAAAGATCAAGTGGATCCAGATGGGTGCAAGGCTATCACAGGGCAAAGGCGGGGAAAGAAGTGGCCGCTGATGCCAAGGGGAAAGCATCGGAAAAGCAAGGCGCATTTGGAACGCATGGATTTGCGTGAAAAAAAAACAGCTGCATGCAAATGAAGCGGGGAAGGTTGCCTTGCTGATGACATGGCAGGCCCAGAGTGGATCAGCTCAGGTGGCGTGGCGTTTGAAGGCAAATAGAGGGAAGGTTGGGTAGGGCGTTTGAGCGCTGAAAGGAGACGATCGGTAGGGGTTGAAGCTCTGACATGGTGGATACGGAGACAGGGAGCTGCTGCGTGGGTAGCACGTTGTTAAGAGGGCGACGATGGTTGTGGGTTGTGTACGGGTCTTGGTCGTTGCGGTGCTTGCATGGGTAAGGCGGGTAGTGGTATCGGTTTTGTAGTGGTTTCAATTGGGTAATGGAAGAATAATGAGCTAGCTGTCAACAGATGTCTTCATTCATTTATATTTGATTTCATTGTATTGCCTTAGTCGAAATAGATATGCTCCAGCTAATTGAAATGTATGCTGGTTACAAAAAAAAAATCAAATGGCAGTAGTAAAGGCGCAGATGTGAGCAGGGAACGAGGTTGATGAATTAAACATTGGGAATAGATAGATCAGTGGATATTAATTCCAGGGAATAGATAAAGTCAGTCGTTATACGATTTGCACAATGGATAACGAAACGGCAGGAATTCAAAAGGTTTAAACATGGATACCAATACACAAACCGCATCACGGTTTCACCGCGTATCGGACTCCAAAATACATGAATAAATATACTATAGAGATCCGCACGACGAGACGATCAAAACGGTATATAGATATCAGTGACATGATTGAATTATAAAAATTCGAAATTTTATACTAGCGAAAATGCATAAAAATCGCAGAAAAATAAGATCGACGGAGCCAAAGATGTCCGAATTTGTAAAAACGACAAACTGACAACTTGCTCAAAAGATGGTTTAAAATTTTTCTGTGTAAAAATATTTTCGTTTTGAAAATGTTTTATTTCATCGTTTTTTAGCTGATTAAAATGAAGTAAATTTACGCGCGAAATAAACTTTCGTATTTTCGGACGAAAATTTACCCGTTGCTATGTTTAACTAGACGCATTCCAAATATAAAATTTATATTTCAAAATTTTATCGTTTAAAATCCCATAAAATTTCAATTAATACGTTACTAAAACCGTTAAAATTTACGGGTCGTTAAAGAAATGATAAATATCGTATCACTTGACCATAGGATGGAGAATTATATATAGGCACCGTTGGTCTATGTATGTATTTTGAAATGATTTTCCAAGGTTTAAAGAGATGTGTATATATATAGTTTTATATAAACACTGATTTTAAATATTATATATAAATGTTCTTTTATACATAGTTAAATCTTTGATTTTTAAAAATTATATGTTTGAAAATTTTAAAGGTTATAAGCTAGTTCTGAAATTATAAATTTTAAGATTTACTTCTAATTTTACTATTATGAAATATATATAAAATAAGTTTAATAATAATATTTAATTTAATAAAGTTTGATTTATTGAAAAGTAATATGTTTAATTATTTATTTAATTTATATTTTAAAATAGACTTTTATAATGATTTTTATAAGTTAAGTTTGAGGAAATGATTTTTATAAATTGATTTTGGTATAAAATGATTAAAGAATATTTCAAGTTAAATAAATTGAAGGAAATATTTAGTGATTTGAAATTTGGGGTTTTATTGCTACCGAATTTATTAAGTGAATATTTCAAAGCTAAATAATAATAAAGTGAAATTGGGATATAAATGAAATTATCAAATTTAGTTTTGAAATGTTGAATATTTAAAGCTTTGAAATATATTGGAATTGAAGGGTTTATTTTATGGTTCAAATCTGTATTGGGAATCGATATAATCTGAAATGGTTTGTTGAGAAACTGAATTGAATTAAAATTGATGAATTTGATTTGGTTTAATTTGAATTTTGGAATTCGAGTTGATTTGGAATTGATTTACAAAATTTGGGAAAGCTATTTTATTACATAAAGTATTTTTACGTTATATTTAAACTATTTTTATTTTACTTTATAAATTATTTTAATAGAAACTAATTTAATATAAATCATTTTAATATACTAACTATTTTAATATAAACTATTTTAGCTTATAACTCTTTTCTATAAACTATTTTATTTTATATAAACAATTTTACTTTATAAACTATTTTATTATATATATTATTTTTATATCTAAACTATTTAAGTGGTGGAATTGATATTTTCATAGTTATGAATTTTGAAGTATTATATTTTGAAAGTGATATAATTTCAACTGTTTAGTTCAAAAGTGTTATAACTTTGAAAGTGCTATGATTTTGGAAATGGATATATTTGAAATGGAAATGATATCGTTTTGATTTTGAAATGGAAATTATATCGTATTGATATGGTTTTGAAATGGCAATGACATTTTGGTTTTCAAGTATAAACTATTTTGAAATGACCGCGGTGTTATAATAACACTTGGTTGTTAAAGAGACCGCGATCGGATATTATCATACTCTCTGCCGATACAGAAACCACTTTAACAACTGTGTACGCGGTGAAGATTCCAGAATGAAGTAGGATGTTTGCGACGATCCTATATGAGGTATATACGTGGACCCGACTCTCATGAGTTGGCATAAGGTGGCTAAAACAGGAGCAATTGATGGGCCAATGAGGTAGCTCCTCTGATCGGACATGCTCCTTCTATGCCATTTTATTACTTTGTGATTGATTTGGTGTGCACCTTTGATTTTTTATTTTGCGAGTGTGGCTCGAGGTGGGCGGCAGTGGCTGCTATGCGTTACCACCAGCCTAGAAGTATAATTGGTATATCTACCTTGGCATTGCCTAGTTGTGCGGTGTCACCTTCCCTTGCGTGCTTTACTACGAGTTTGATTTGTGTCGTACCTATGGAGTATTTATGGTTGCCTCCCAATCTGGAGGTACAATTGTACTGTATAGACTGTTGGCACTATAAAATGTGTTAAGGGGGATATAGGTAACGCTTTAATGATATTTTTAATATATTACACTTTCTTTAGACATTATTATAGCATACATTACTACATAGTAGATAGTTTAACGAATCCTTAGAGGATGGTTATCCCAAACATCCTTTGGGTTACTTATATTTTAGTTGTTATTTCACTTGAGTTGGATTATTGATATAAGATTGTTAATCATGACTCGAGTGTTTTGTGTTTTGCTTTACGCTCGAGTCAGACTGAGTGATACATCTTTTGAGACTCACCTTTGGAGTTGGAGCTTCGTTTGGAGATCCATATACCTCTTTCGGCTTGTAGTTATTTAGTTGATTCTAGTGATGTATTCTGATCTTGTATTTGACTATTGTATTTGAAACTTCTATTGTAATTTATTTAACTGTGATATATATATATATATAGTAGCTTCATGAACTACTATTCTTTTGTTTCCACTGCATATTGTATATTACTCTGTATTTGTGATTCTGTGATTTATTTATTTATTTACTGTATATGCTGAGTTTTGCCAAAAATAAATTAACAATCTGGTATTTTGAGCAACTCAAATCCGACAAGTGTGAATGCGAATGGTTGAAAATTTTGGGATGGTACATACTAGTATTGTTGTTATGTCTTTGTCACATATGTTTGCATGATTGATATGTGTGACGACCCGGGAATTTTAACGATTTAAATGGAATAACAAATTATTTTTCACATTTGAAAGGTTAATTTTAGCTTGAATTCCGAATATTAATATTTATTAGATAATTAAAGTATTGAATTATATAATTGAAATTGGGTAAATTGTTGAATTTGAGATTCTAAGCCTGTTTAAAATAATTTGAAGGCTTGTAAAATCTAATGAGGATACTGAAGATAATTGAATGATTGAAATTTAATTTAAAGGTAATTTGTTTAATTTTAATAATATATCGTTTAATTCGAATTTAAAAATAGCCTTCCGAGGCACAGTCTCGGAATTCAACGAAATCAGTTCCATTGGATTCGTAATAGTTAGTTATTATCAGATTTCAATTTTCGTAGCAATCGGAGTTGTCGTTTGACCCTGGCAGCTCAAAACGCTTCGAATTATTTTAATCCATTTAAATTAAAATTGATTGTTTACTTCCGTAACTCGCGTATATGGTCAAATCGGCCTCTGAAACACGTTCTAGTGTGTTCGGAACACGGATAAAACCTTATAATCGCCTCGCGGCATTCCTCAAGAGGAGTTCGAAATTTTGGGTAGAGATCGATGAAGCATTTTGAAGTTTCATTAAGAAAATGAAAAAAAAAATTTAATTAATTAAATTAGCAAAGATATTTTATCCAAATCGTTCTCAGGAAGCTATTTTTTTTATTTAAAGTCGTGTACTTTGGAAACGCAGACAAAAAAAATCTTATGACGAATAACAAAATGGCTTCCTCCTTCTTTTGAATCGCGTATTTCATCTTCTTTCTCTTCTATTCTTCACGAATCCGTATAAAAAAAAACTAACAGAAGAATGAAACAATGGCGACGCGACGGGATCGTGGAAGCTCTTTTCGAACGTAGATCTGGGAAGGGGGAGACTCAAGCACGATCGCATCGATCGAAAGGGGGAAGGGGTCGCGTTAGGGTTTCAGTATTTGTGGTGTCAATTCGAGTAGTCACTCGCGTGATTGAGAGGAGGGGGCGGCTTCAGCATCTAGGGTTGCTCAAAGGTGGTCGCGACGTAGTTGGAGGGGCTCGCGGTGTGGAGGGCGATGGGTTCTCAGATTTAGGCGCAGCGTTGTTGAAGACGTCGAAGGTGAGGGGATGCAGTCACACGCAAGCTAGGGTTTCGGAAATCAACGCCTTGTAAATGATCATCGCTACATACTCGGCTATTCCATCAGCCATCATCGGCTCATCCTTGCCTCCTGCGCGATATTTTCTACTGCTGATTTGAAGTCCTGCTACAGTCTCTTTATACTGTCACTGCTAATTAAGTCAAAATCTGGAATACAGGTGAGTGATCTTCATTCGACTATATTTTTATTTGAATCAAATTCGAATTGGGAATCGAATTGATGTTGAAAATAAACATTTTTGTATGTGTTTGTGAATGATTTGAAAATTCATTAAATTGTAAGGTAAATAAAAAAAAGGGTAAATAAACAAGTTGATTAATTAGTGTTATGGATAAATTAATTACATTATTAAGGGCTTTGATATTATGATTTAGATTAAAGTTATCAATTCAGGGTTAAATTAAATAGTAACTAAGAATTGATAACTAACTAAGATTGGATTGATAATCGGTGGTTAGGAATTAGTAAATCGAATATTAAGGGATAAATTTTAGTTATAATTTAGAAATAAATTATATAATTAGAAATGGAATAATTTATAATTAATTTATGATCGAAGTGATTAATTAACGTTAATCTCTTAGCAAAGTAATTAAAGGATTTGTTGATGAATATAGCAAATGATAGATCATTGGTGGAGGGTTTTGAATGATATGGGATGCTTTGAATGAGTTGATATCTCTAATATGAAATGCTGTGAATTTCATTTGTATAACTTGGGTTAAGATAATATGAGTCTCGAAGAGACCGGGGTCGGGTATTTAGAAAATACCCGAAACCATTTCGAATATTTATATATTGATTGGTGAAATCAACATCCTAAAATGAAATGGTTTAAGTGAACTGGATTATTTTATCCAAGTTGGGTACGTAGAAATTTATAGGTGAAATAAGCATTTTCTATAGCAAATTGTGATTGGCTAAATTGATATATGTTACCCCGGGTTTATATAAGTTGTTTGCTTTGGTATTCCATGTTAGTTGGGATTACTCACGCTGGTTTCCAGCCTGACCCGGGTGTTACTTTGGTGTAATGCTCGGGTCAGACCGAGTATTACAGATTTTCAGGTAGGTACGTGCTGGAGCTCAGGAGGCGAGCTGGATGGCTAATGAACGGAGTATTTCCGCTGTTGTATATTATTGTTACTCTGAGTCATGATAATTGTAATATTCGGTGACTGAATATAATGTGAAAACTCTGATGTATATTAAATGTAATCGACAGATATAGTATTCTTTTGTAAACTATTATTATTTATTATTATATTTTATCCGCTGCGAATGTGAGATGTTTGGTGTTTCTGTTCTTCTTCTTCTTCTATCTCTTTCTTCTTTTTCATAACTATCTGGAATTTTCGGGTTCGGAAATTTCGGGTCGTTACATTTGGTATCAGAGCTGAAGGTTATGCGAGAACCTTGGCTCTGGTGGGGATTACTCATTAAATAGAGTCTGTAGTACTCTAGAATGAGTTGAGTGTATATATATATATATATGAGTGCGTACTTGTTATTTTCTTATATAAAGGTTTTAAATGGTTTTATATAAAAGTATATTATGACATATAAAGCATTATTTTCTTCTAATAAATGTTAAGGTGATTGGGTGTTAAATTATTGGAATTAAGTTAAGAAGGACTATAATACAACCAAATTAAAATTAAATTAATTAAAAATGAAATTCTAGAATTAGAACTCAGAAACTAGAATTGTTTGAAACTTTAAATGAACAAAGTTAAATTTGGTTTAAAAAGGTTAAACCAATCTTTGAGAATTTGGCTCGAATTATATAATATCGAGATGGTTTAAATGTGAAGTTGGAATTGAACTCATTCAAAATTGAATCCGATTTGAATTAATTGGATTTGGATGGAAGATGTATAAGTTCAAAAATTTAATGGAAGATTGGAATTGGATTGAATTGAAATGATTGAAATTGAAGTGGGTTCAATTGAATAGATATTAGTCCAAAGTAATTGGAATAATTTTGGAATTGTAATTTAAGTGAAATTGGTTTAGAAAAAAAAAAGAATTTGAAATATATATTGTAAATGAAATTCATAAATTGAAATAAACTTTATAAATAAATGGGATTATAAGTTGAAACAGAATTCCAGAGAATATTTGAAAATAAAGTGAGATGAAATTCCAGAGTAATGTGTAAATATGAATTGGATGGATGGGAATTTGGAATTTTTGGGAAATTTAAAATTTCCTTGGATTTGAAAGTGGTTTCCAAGGGTTTTGAAGAAAGAATAGTATTATTTCAAAAATATTTTTGTGTTTGAAATTTGGGAGATTTGAAATCAAAAATATTTGAAAGTGTTTTAGAGAGATAAAAGCATTGAACTCTTTTGGTCACTGGAAAATAAAGTCGGTGATGACTGCAGCATCATCGATGTTTATTTTCGAGTTTCTAAAAGAGAAATTGCTACCAAATTGTTTTAAATTGGAATTGTTTGTGAATTGGGTTTGGTTTTGAAATTCAAAGGGATAATTGAATTCGCCAAAGAATTTTGGATATAGTTGAATTCTAAGGTGATATTGAAATTTTGGAAATTTGTTTAAACTCTGGAACCTTGATTAAATGTTTATGGAATAATAAAAATATATTGACTAAATAAAATGTATAATTCTGAGTTAAAAGCAAAATGTGAATGTAATTGATTTTAAATAGTAATCGTAAAATTGAAATTATAATTAAGTTACACAAGTTTAAAGATCAACTAGAATTTAATTTGAATTGGAAAAGAAATCATGATTGATTCAACTTGAAGTGGATTTAAATCAATTTCAATGGAAATTGAAGATTATTTAAATTGAATCGTTGGGGAAGTGAACAGTTATGACTCTGGGCTATTTTCAATATAAATTATCTTAATATGAACTTATTTTTTTTAAGCTATTAAATATATACAACCTTTCTTTCTTAAAGCTAAGTTATTTTATACCTATTTTACAATTACTTTGGAACAATTTAACATTTTCTTCAACTGTTTTCTAAACTTATTACTATATTTTAACTATGTTACAAATTAATTACTAATTTACAACTATTTTGCAATTATTAAGATCTCTATAACTATTTAACTATTTTCCAACTATTTTATAATTAGTTAACTATTTTACAATTATTTTGCAAACTAATAATTATTTTTCAACTACTTACCTATTTTTAAAAAAATTTCAAGCTATTTTTCTAAAATTGGTCAGAGTTCAAACTGTTATTGATTAAAGTACCCAACCGAGATAAGGATTGAAGTAATAATCCAAATGAGGATTAATGTAAAGGTGAATAAGGAAGGTGAAATGGTTCTTTTGAACTGAAAGAATATTTTGAGAAATATGAAATGAATAAAGATGGAAATTGGATATTTCTATGGTTTTTGAGAGTGTTTGGAGTATAAAAGGGTTTTATACAAGAAAGTAAGGATCCAAAGTTTTAAAATTTTTTATACATATATATATATATATATCTGAATATATGTAAAGGATCTTATGAGGATTTTGGGAAAGGCTTTTGATTTTTGGGTAAAACCAATATTGAATTTGGAAAGCCTAGTTTGAAAATTATCGATTTTGGATAATAGATTTTGTGTAAAGAAGCTTTGTATAATATCATACTAGGTGTATGATTTGAAGATACTATATGTATAGTATATAATATTTTGATGATAGCTCTGGGGAAAAAGGCGCTTCCTTGAAATGGACTTCTCAGGAGTGCCACTGGGTGGTGCTGCCTTGAGCCCCAAAGGGGGTTCTAAAGTTGATCCTGTGAGGAGTCCGGACAAAACTAGTTCCTGGGGATTATGAGTAGTGTATACCATAGCGGAAGTCGTGTGTGCCACGGAGAGCCAACAGTTTACGTTTGATTCTATATCGGTAGACTGCGACCTATGGTATAACATAGCGAAAGTCGTGTGTGCCGCTGAGAGCCAACAGTCTGCGGTTGAGTTTATCTCGGTAGACTGCGACCTATGTAAGAGTGGAGAAGTTTCATTTTGATAGCGAGATCGAGAGGCCGCGGAGAGCCTGCAGTTACATGGACTTTTGTTGTGACTGCAACGTAACCCTGGATGTAACTGTGATCTGTTGTGTGGGTTCCATGGCGTAATCGAGAGGCCGCGGAGAGCCTGCAGTTACATGGACTTTTGTTGCGACTGCAACGTAACCCTGGTATGTAACTGTGACCATGGAATGGGGGTGATGATTTCCAGAGCATCCTTACTAAAAAAAAAAAAAATATTTCCTCTATTTTCAAAATTGTTTTCTATATTTCAATAAAATTGTTTTCCAAGTATTTTTACTGGGTGTTGAAAACGGGTTTACCAAGTACTTATAGATTTTCGGTTCTACGCCTGATCAACGTATGACTGAATTTCTGTGAGAATAAGGATGGACTGGTTGAGACATCGAGTTATAAGAAATATTTTTATAAAAAGCTATTTTATTTGTATTGTCTAAATTTGAAGGCATTCCTAAATTTTAAAGTAAAAAGGGGATTTCAAACTGGAATTATAAAATAAAATTGGACTCGGGAAATTTCAATGAAGCGATTCTTTGAAATAAAATCGCATATTGATTTGAAAGTTGGAAGTAAGCTAATTAACAAAATAATTACTTGATGGAGTATGTTAATAAAATTTAACTTTGGTTAATAAATGGATTGTAAGTTGATAATGAAGTTTGGAAATGAATTTGAATTATAACTAGAATTCGACTTGGATTTGGTAATGAATTAAATTAGTGGTATTGTAAAAAAATAAAATAAAGTTGGCTTGAAAGGGTGATGGTTTGACTTGCAAATAAAATTTAAGTGATTTGAATAATATATAGTGTAATTTGCAAGTAAATTGTGGCAAAATGGAAGTGTTGTTGAATGAAATAAAAGCGAATTATAATAGAAATGGTTTGGGTTGCACACAAAGCCCAAGTGAATAAAAATAAATTGAGAATGACCATGTATTAATAAAATAAATTCGAAATAAACAAGTAAATTAAAATTTTTAATGGGATAACTGGAGTTATATAATAAATGGATGAAGCCTGATGAAAAAAAAAAATTGAATCAAACTTTAATTGGAATTGGATTATCAGACTGGACTTAAGTTCGGTGGCATATGTGCCTGGATATTGTTTTGATAAATTGAGAAGGTGGATTAAATTTACAATGAAGGAGATGGGTTAACTGAATTAAATGGAATTTGATTTAATGAGAATCAAGTTTAATGGAAGTGAACTTAAGTTAATGTTGGAATAGAGTAAAGTAATTAACCTAAGTTTAAAATTTATGAAAGCTTGGCTTCGAATAAGGATAAAAGCCCATTGAATAAAAGCTCGGTTTAAATTAATTTGGGAATGGTTAGTATTACACAAGCATGGAGTGTGTCGAGCTAAATAAAATGATTGTGTATAAATTAAAATGGAACTGAATTAAATAAAACTGAGTTGGAATCCATTATAATTGGTTATAAAACTTAAATAATTAATTATTCGCATGGATATTGTCAAATTGCGTAGAAATGATTATCGTTTAACGTAAGCGAGTTTTAATCCAATTAAATGCTATGAATTAGTGGAAAGCGGTATAATTGATTTTTGAATCAATTGAAGTGAATATGAGATTGTTTCGCTTAAAATGAGTTGAATGCAAGTAATTGTGTGTAAACCATTAAAATTGAATGAAAAGGGCATATAAATTTGGTTGGAAACAATTAGATGTGCTTTAAAACATATAAATTGCTTATTGGAAATGTTTGGTGCTTGTTATTTATGTAATGCATGTGTTTGGCTTTTGAAAGTAAGTGTTAGGTTAATAAAATTTCTATATATGGCACTTACATATTTAAATTGAGTAAGTACAGGTACATGGAAGCCGTTTGGCTAGATTTGGGTATGCTAATTGCTAAAATTTATAAGCTGCTTGCTTAAATGCTAAATAAGGTATGCCTACGCAATAAAAATAGGAAATATGAACTGTTTTTGCTTTTTCCGTCCGGGTGGGTCGATGTATATATATTTATATCTCTTGTCAAATTGCAAAAGCTCCTCCGTACAAAGGAGACTCCGCCAAAATTTTTTTGAAAATTTTGGGAGTTAGAAAATTTTTGGAAAATTTTGGTTAACGACAAAACAATTTCAAATGGGAAACTTAAAATAAACTAGTAAATGAAACTAATACGAATCAGTTTAAATGAAAGATATAACTCCATATTAAAAAAATCGGAAATAAATTGAATTCATATGAAACGGTGGAAACTAAGTTGAATAGAAGTAATGTGAAGGCTTCTGTAAGAAAATGTATACAATGATTTGAAAGATTTCGATTGGATATTGTTGTTAAATAGAATATGCAGGTGTTATAAAGGAAAAAGGAAATTTGGATTTGGTTCTAAAAGATAAATTTGAATTCCCCGACTGAAAGGTACGTATTGTGATTCTGTATGATATTGGATTGGGTTTTTGATGCAGCCACTTGGCTTTTGTTTTCTTTTTGGAATTTGGGAGCCCGTAGAGGTCTTTTGTAGTAGTACCGAGCTAGCCGCGCAAAGGAGACGCTGGCAAAATTTTTCGGAAATTTAGGGAGTTAGAAAAATTTTGAGAAAATTTTGATAATTCAAAATGTGGTTTTTAATTGAAATTTAGATGAATGAGCAGAGGGTTGTTGTTTGAAACTATAGGAGGTTTTGGGAATTGGTTAAGGGGATAGTGGATCTTTAATAGAGGATAGTTGGTAGGATGTTGAATAGTGAGTTTTGGAGAAGGTAAACGGGTATTGGTCCATTCTTCCTAACTAGTAATTTCGGGGACAAAATTCTTTTAAGGGGGGAGGAATGTGACGACTCGGGAATTTTAACGATTTAAATGGAATAACAAATTATTTTTAACATTTGAAAGGTTAATTTTAGCTTGAATTCCGAATATTAATATTTATTAGATAATTAAAGTATTGAATTATATAATTGAAATTGGGTAAATTGTTGAATTTGAGATTCTAAGCCTGTTTAAAATAATTTGAAGGCTTGTAAAATCTAATGAGGATACTGAAGATAATTGAATGATTGAAATTTAATTTAAAGGTAATTTGTTTAATTTTAATAATATATCGTTTAATTCGAATTTAAAAATAGCCTTCCGAGGCACAGTCTCGGAATTCAACGAAATCAGTTCCATTGGATTCGTAATAGTTAGTTATTATCGGATTTCAATTTTCGTAGCAATCGGAGTTGTCGTTTGACCCTGGCAGCTCAAAACGCTTCGAATTATTTTAATCCATTTAAATTAAAATTGATTGTTTACTTCCGTAACTCGCGTATATGGTCAAATCGGCCTCTGAAACACGTTCTAGTGTGTTCGGAACGCGGATAAAACCTTATAATCGCCTCGCGGCATTCCTCAAGAGGAGTTCGAAATTTTGGGTAGCGATCGATGAAGCATTTTGAAGTTTCATTAAGAAAATGAAAAAAAAAATTTAATTAATTAAATTAGCAAAGATATTTTATCCAAATCGTTCTCAGGAAGCTATTTTTTTTTATTTAAAGTCGTGTACTTTGGAAACGCAGACAAAAAAATCTTATGACGAATAACAAAATGGCTTCCTCCTTCTTTTGAATCGCGTATTTCATCTTCTTTCTCTTCTACTCCTCACGAATCCGTATAAAAAAAAACTAACAGAAGAACGAAACAATGGCGACGCGACGGGATCGTGGAAGCTCTTTTCGAACGTAGATCTGGGAAGGGGGAGACTCAAGCACGATCGCATCGATCGAAAAGGGGAAGGGGTCGCGTTAGGGTTTCGGTATTTGTGGTGTCAATTCGAGTAGTCACTCGCGTGATTGAGAGGAGGGGGCGGCTTCGGCATCTAGGGTTGCTCAAAGGTGGTCGCGACGTAGTTGGAGGGGCTCGCGGTGTGGAGGGCGATGGGTTCTCAGATTTAGGCGCAGCGTTGTTGAAGACGTCGAAGGTGAGGGGATGCAGTCGCACGCAAGCTAGGGTTTCAGAAATCAACGCCTTGTAAATGATCATCGCTACATACTCGGCTATTCCATCAGCCATCATCGGCTCATCCTTGCCTCCTGCGCGATATTTTCTACTGCTGATTTGAAGTCCTGCTACAGTCTCTTTATACTGTCACTGCTAATTAAGTCAAAATCTGGAATACAGGTGAGTGATCTTCATTCGACTATATTTTTATTTGAATCAAATTCGAATTGGGAATCGAAATGATGTTGAAAATAAACATTTTTGTATGTGTTTGTGAATGATTTGAAAATTCATTAAATTGTAAGGTAAATAAAAAAAAGGGTAAATAAACAAGTTGATTAATTAGTGTTATGGATAAATTAATTACATTATTAAGGGCTTTGATATTATGATTTAGATTAAAGTTATCAATTCAGGGTTAAATTAAATAGTAACTAAGAATTGATAACTAAGTAAGATTGGATTGATAATCGGTGGTTAGGAATTAGTAAATCGAATATTAAGGGATAAATTTTAGTTATAATTTAGAAATAAATTATATAATTAGAAATGGAATAATTTATAATTAATTTATGTTCGAAGTGATTAATTAACGTTAATCTCTTAGCAAAGTAATTAAAGGATTTGTTGATGAATATAGCAAATGATAGATCATTGGTGGAGGGTTTTGAATGATATGGGATGCTTTGAATGAGTTGATATCTCTAATATGAAATGCTGTGAATTTCATTTGTATAACTTGGGTTAAAATAATATGAGTCTCGAAGAGACCGGGGTCGGGTATTTGGAAAATACCCGAAACCATTTCGAATATTTATATATTGATTGGTGAAATCAACATCCTGAAATGAAATGGTTTAAGTGAACTGGATTATTTTATCGAAGTTGGGTACGTAGAAATTTATAGGTGAAATAAGCATTTTCTATAGCAAATTGTGATTGGCTAAATTGATATATGTTACCCCGGGTTTATATAAGTTGTTTGCTTTGGTATTCCATGTTAGTTGGGATTACTCACGCTGGTTTCCAGCCTGACCCGGGTGTTACTTTGGTGTAATGCTCGGGTCAGACCGAGTATTACAGATTTTCAGGTAGGTACGTGCTGGAGCTCAGGAGGCGAGCTGGATGGCTAATGAACGGAGTATTTCCGCTGTTGTATATTATTGTTACTCTGAGTCATGATAATTGTAATATTCAGTGACTGAATATAATGTGAAAACTCTGATGTATATTAAATGTAATCGACAGATATAGTATTCTTTTGTAAACTATTATTATTTATTATTATATTTTATCCGCTGCGAATGTGAGATGTTTGGTGTTTCTGTTCTTCTTCTTCTATCTCTTTCTTCTTTTTCATAACTATCCGGAATTTTCGGGTTCGGAAATTTCGGGTCGTTACAATATGCTTATTATTAATTTATCTGAGAACGAAATTATTTAAGTGGGGAGCCTGCAACCAATTTAATTTTGTTTAACATTGTTCAGAAGATTTAATTAGATAAATTATATAGAATAATATGATGTGCGGGGATAAAGAGAATGAGATTTGATAATTACTTAGCTTGGGCCTTAATTAACCAATTAATAAGATATATTTAAAAATAGAATAGAAGTGAATGATGAGAGAGGTAAAGTGGGAATATTTCTTTATTTCATTCATAAAACCCTTTCCTCCCTCATTCATTATAATTTTCATTTTATAAACTGTTCGTCGACGGAAATTCTATCGGTTTAGAAAACCGTCGAACGAATTCAGAAATAAAAATAACCGCAAGCGCACGGTGTACGAATGTAGCACGCGGCGAATACGGGTCGATCCACAGGGAATTGATGATTTTAAAATTCTATTCAATCAAATTATACCGAAATCGAGAGTGAATAGCTAGAAATGTAAGAAACTAACAAAAACTAGCAAAAGAAAGTGATAAAAATATGAGAGTTAAGAGAACAATTTAGAGATAAATCCACTCTCTAGATCATATAAATCAACAAAATGAAGTTATGATCTCTTTTTTCTTGTCATTAATGAATTAGTTGATGTGCTTATCATAAGTATGATATATTTGTGCTATTAATTAGCTCAATATAAACCATCAAACTATAACACAACCACTAATACACATTTAACTCTCATGAAATATGACAACAAAGTTGAAATAAAAATCTATTTTAAGCATAGCCTGTTAACTATTGTTTAGAAATATAGGCTATCAAATTTCAATTTCAACATTCACTTCTTTGCCATAATCATATTTAGATGAAGAGGCAATTTGTGTTATGTTTGTTTAAGCATAGTCTATTTGTTATAAACAACATAGACTATCAAATTCAAAGCTAAACAACATCATTAAACCACTTCAATCATTCTCATTAAGCACAAAAAGAGAGCATAAACAACAAAATGTTGGATCTACATACTTGAGAGCTTCATTACCCCTAAATTGAAGGGATTAAGCTCTCATATTTGTTATTATATGAACAAATGTAGAAAACAACATTAAACAAGAAGAGAAAAAGAGAGCAAAATGAAAGGAAAAATTATTCTACTTGCATAAAATAAAAGAGATCTACACTACAACATGAAAGTAAATGAACATGAAAAGGAAAGAGCATGTATTAAATTGCATAAAATAAAAAAGATTACACAAACTAAAAATGGCTAAGTAGCCATGAAAAGAGAAAGAGGAGCTTTCATTTTATTTTTGATCTAAACTAAACTAAAGAGAATGAGGCCTAAGAGAGACTAAGAGAAGAGATCATGTTACATGAAACATATGGGTATTTATACATGTATGAAACCCTAATTCACTTTTTTGGGGAATGCCCAAAATGCCCCTTAGGAAGTGTGGAGGCCAAGTAATCATTAACATGTCTTAATCCCTCATTAAGTGTACATGAAGCCATTAAGTCCAAAAGCATGTGCATTAGCCTTTAATTTGTACATTAAGGTAGGTGGGTAGGTGGGGTCCTCCATGATCTTCACTTTGAATTATTTCCATCTTCATTCCTTTATATTCTTTGTGCATGCATATTTCTTTATGAAACCACTCCTATTTGAGACCATTTTCCTACAAAAATATATATAAATTTCCAATAAATTTTTCTCAAAGAAATATATGCACTTAAATGACCGTTTTGCCCCTATATGAAGATGGATATGTGAAAATTTGGAATTAAAATGAATTTTGGTTAAAACAAGTTAAAATACCCAATATGATCATTTATTTAATTTAAATAGAATAAATATGGTGGTAAAAATATGCACATTTACGTGCACATCAAATACCCCCACACTTATCTTCTTATTCGTCCTCGAATAAACTAAAACTAAGATAAATCCGTTTTCGTAGGGAGCACGATTGCATTGAGCGTATGCAATAAGCCGTTAAACCTCTAGGTGTCCCCAGTAGGACGAGTGTTGTCTCGTGAGGGTTTTCAGCGGATACTACCCACAAAATCCAAATGCAGGATGAAAATATTTACAAATGCAAGATTTATTTACAAAGAGATGAATGCAAGTTTTTGAAAATATTTACAATGAAGGATTTATTTTTAAATTGACACGAATAAGTTAAATATAGGTTTTGGTTATTATCTTGAAAATTTATGTCATTTACTCGTCAAAATTTCCAACAAAAATCAAGTTATCATATCATAACAAATAGACAATAGTTTAACTTGTTGTTTCGGTTGATAACAAAGTGTAATTATAAAATGGATCCTTAGTTGATTATCAAAGTTTATCAAAGTGGTATTTTCATTTCTTTTCAATAACAAATCAAATCAAATAAGTAAAAATAGTGCTAGGATTTCAATCGCTTGCTCCCTCATTATTTTCAAGAAAAATTACACACCTGGCTCAGGTAAATTGAGGCCAGATATACCACCCATGCACTGCCTTTCGGACTTATGTGAGGGGGGTACAGAGCATGGCGAGTGCACACACTTTCGTGCATACACCTATCGACCGTAGGTGGTTTTTATTATGTTTTTTTTTACATGTGTTCCATACATGCATAACCATGAGGACTTTTAAATGAGAGTGAATACTTGGATGTTATTTTTTTTTTATTTTTTTTTAATTTTTTTTAAGAGAGAGAGAGAGTTTTGCAAAATCATCTTAGCACCATTTAACTTAGAAGACAAAAAAAATGTTATATCCTTTACTTTAAATCAACCACTTTTTAAAACAAAGATTTTCAATTAGGATGTACTTTATAATTAACACGTATGAATCTTCCTATATACTAGTTAAACCATTATTATTTGTAATCAAACTTCATTTTTATTTTTGTTAAGACCAATAAATTTTCAAAAATTTCAATTTAATAAACCAAAGCCATATATTTATCTTATAGTGTTTCTTTTAAAAATAAATCAAAAGAAAATTTGTTTTTGGGATTTTTTTTATAATTTTTTTTGTTTTTTTTTTGTTTTTGTGATTTTAAAGTAAAAATAAACCATGAAAAAAAATGAAGGTGAGTCTCCCCCCCACACTTGATTTTGACTGTGTCCCCACAGTCAACCCAAGTGGAAGGAGAAAAATAAAATAAAAATCCTATATTTACATGAAAGATTATTATTTACAAGAGATGAGAAAGTACGCCGTTAGAAAGTAAATGAAATGGTCTTTCAAAAACCGATTCATTTGTCTCGCCAAGTATGCGAGACACAGCTGGAGCTTGGAAAACCAAACCATAAAAGATTTCAAAGTTGAATGTGGATTTGGAAAAACGCTTGCCGTTTTATTGAAAATCGTATGAGTTGTTTTGTTTTCGATGATTTTTAGGGTCAACAAAACAATTGATTGAAGTTCAAGTTTATTTTCACCAGTTTGAAATTCAAGCTTATCATTGAAAACATTTTCACAATTATTGATTTCAAAATCAAAATGGTGATATTCATCTTCCCCTTTGAAATTTAACAACTCATCATCCAAAAGTCCAAAAAATTCATGTTCATTAAACTCGTCTTCCTTTATTGGATTATCAACAATTTTATTACATGTCTCAAGTTCAAAATTCAAAGTTGGTGTGTTCAAATTTTCAGAAAAAGGAAGATCGAAATTTAAATCGAGTTTCGCACCCTCAAAAGAATTGAAATCCAACTTAATTACCGTATTTTCAACAACTTGATTAAGATCTTCATTATCAATTTCAAAAGTTGTTATTTGAAAATCATCGATTTGGGTAAAAGATGGATTATCGTTTGACTCGTCACACATTGAAATTTGATTTTGATTCTCACAAAAATTTTACAATGTTTTAATCAACAAATTCATGTGATCGTCGTAGATTTCATTCATTTGCTCAACAAAGTCAAATTTGTAATTATTAACTTTAAAATTTTCGATTGGGACTTGTTGAGAACAAGAATTGTCAGTTTCGACAAACGGTAGATTATTATTTGATTCTTCGCAAGTTGAGATTTGATTATGATTTTCACGAAAAGTTTTGTATTTTTCAAGTAATAAATCCCCGTTATCTTTTTGGTCAACAAAATCAAATTCGTGATTATTTATTTGAAAATTTTCATTCTGAATTTGTTGACAACCAAAGTTTTCAATTGTATCGTTATTGAAACAATTCCCATTGCCAAAATTATTTAAAAATTGGTTCACATTTTCATCTTGATTTTGAAATTCATTTTGAAGCTCGAAATTGAATTGGCATGGGTTACACTCGAAATCATTTGAATTTTGAAGTGAATTCAAATTTTGATCATTTTGAAAACCTTGATTCGAGTTATAGCACACATATGAATTGCACAACTCATTTGTCTCTTGATTTTGTTGCATAGAGAGTTCAAGTAACGACGAAACGCTATTTTCAAGAGTTGAGGTTTGACCATTATTTTGGAAATTTTGTGGTTCAAAATTCGAATTGCGTAAACAAAAGTTGTTTTTTTTTTGAAAATTGGTTAATTGAATTACTAAACAGGCTTTGCGGCCCAATAGCATTACAAATATATCACAGGCCGACATAACATAGATCAGTCAATATAACTTCCAAACTTTCCAAATTGGGGCGATTATGGCGGCTGCCAATTCCCTGGTGGAGTTCGTTCGATCAATTCCATCTTCTTCAACTTCTCCAGAAGTTGTTTTTCTTGTTCCGATGCAATGGTAAACAAAAGTTGTTGTCAAAATATCTATATGAATTTGGAGTGAACTCATATGGATTATATTGATTTTCACAACTAAATTCAAGTGAGTAAGAAAAAGAAAACTCGGACATTTTCAAGAATTTTTTTTTGGTTTTTTTTTATAACGAAAAATATTTACAAGTATAATTTATGTTTCAAAATGGAAAATTGAATTTTGTTTTGTGTTTTGGTTTTTCTAATTTTTTCTTTGTTTTTGAAAAGGTTTTATAACTTTTTTTGGATTTTGGTTTTTCTAAATTTTTTTGGATTTTTGAAATTTCAAAGAAGAAGGATTTAAAAATAACCGTCGAACGGAAATTCTATCGGTTTAGAAAACCGTCGAACGAATTCAGAAATAAAAATAACCGCAAGCGCACGGTGTACGAATGTAGCACGCGGCGAATACGGGTCGATCCACAGGGAATTGATGATTTTAAAATTCTATTCAATCAAATTATACCGAAATCGAGAGTGAATAGCTAGAAATGTAAGAAACTAACAAAAACTAGCAAAAGAAAATGATAAAAATATGAGAGTTAAGAGAACAATTTAGAGATAAATCCACTCTCTAGATCATATAAATCAACAAAATGAAGTTATGATCTCTTTTTTCTTGTCATTAGTGAATTAGTTGATGTGCTTATCATAAATATGGTGTATTTGTGCTATTAATTAGCTCAATATAAACCATCAAACTATAACACAACCACTAATACACATTTAACTCTCATGAAATATGACAACAAAGTTGAAATAAAAATCTATTTTAAGCATAGCCTGTTAACTATTGTTTAGAAATATAGGCTATCAAATTTCAATTTCAACATTCACTTCTTTGCCATAATCATATTTAGATGAAGAGGCAATTTGTGTTATGTTTGTTTAAGCATAGTCTATTTGTTATAAACAACATAGACTATCAAATTCAAAGCTAAACAACATCATTAAACCACTTCAATCATTCTCATTAAGCACAAAAAGAGAGCATAAACAACAAAATGTTGGATCTACATACTTGAGAGCTTCATTACCCCTAAATTGAAGGGATTAAGCTCTCATATTTGTTATTATATGAACAAATGTAGAAAACAACATTAAACAAGAAGAGAAAAAGAGAGCAAAATGAAAGGAAAAATTATTCTACTTGCATAAAATAAAAGAGATCTACACTACAACATGAAAGTAAATGAACATGAAAAGGAAAGAGCATGTACTAAATTGCATAAAATAAAAAAGATTACATAAACTAAAAATGGCTAAGTAGCCACGAAAAGAGAAAGAGGAGCTTTCATTTTATTTTTGATCTAAACTAAACTAAAGAGAATGAGGCCTAAGAGAGATTAAGAGAAGAGATCATGTTACATGAAACATATGGGTATTTATACATGTATGAAACCCTAATTCACTTTTTTGGGGAATGCCCAAAATGCCCCTTAGGAAGTGTGGAGGCCAAGTAATCATTAACATGTCTTAATCCCTCATTAAGTGTACATGAAGCCATTAAGTCCAAAAGCATGTGCATTAGCCTTTAATATGTACATTAAGGTAGGTGGGTAGGTGGGGTCCTCCATGATCTTCACTTTGAATTATTTCCATCTTCATTCCTTTATATTCTTTGTGCATGCATATTTCTTTATGAAACCACTCCTATTTGAGACCATTTTCCTACAAAAATATATATAAATTTCCAATAAATTTTTCTCAAAGAAATATATGCACTTAAATGACCGTTTTGCCCCTATATGAAGATGGATATGTGAAAATTTGGAATTAAAATGAATTTTGGTTAAAACAATTTAAAATACCCAATATGATCATTTATTTAATTTAAATAGAATAAATATGATGGTAAAAATATGCACATTTACGTGCACATCATAAACCCAAAAACAAACATAAAAACCCGGCCATCACCAATAAGAGGAAACCTAAAGCATTCAAACAAATCTCAATCCATCTTATCCGATCTAAGATGAATAATAGTATCTATCTCATGTATTTATGCATGTTTTCTTATCTATTAGTCATTTCTGAATTGATTGTGAGTATATGTCATGCCTTGATTGATGATTATCATTTTTGGATTGAATAATGATTTACTGGAATGTTTATATGGTATATTTTTATAGGTTTTAAAGAAAAACCTTAGTTTTTAATCTCCAACTGATATTAAATTTGAATATGTTATGTAAAACATTAAATTGGAGATGTGTTTTTAATTTCATAAATTTTCAAGTTCATGTGAATATTTTATTAATTTCCTAAGAAGATAAAGGTATTTATGACTGGTTTAATTATTAAAATTAATTAAATACATATTTTTGCCCCAGAATTTTTATATGTAAAAAAATGAAAATTTTGATTTTTGGGGATTTTTACCTTATAGTTAGATTTTCTATGAATTATTCATTATAGAAAGGCTATTAATTGATATTAATTAATGATGTTAATTACAAGGGTTTGCTAATATTTGAAAAGGTAAAACATGATGTTCCAGTAAATTTCTAAAACGAATATGAAAAGTAATTTGTTAACCAATCATATTTTGACAAGAGGCAAGAGTTGGTGAAAGGATTTGTTTAAAAAGAACTAAATCAGTTTTATACTTATCTGTAGAAATTCCATAGTGTTAAACCTAGAGTTTTGGTACCCTAGGTCCTTGCCTTCGAAACCTGTGGAAGTCGACACCTAGAATAACTATCAGATAGTTATATGAGGTATCAAATTTATAAATTCAATATCTACTTAGGATGATGCATGCAATATCTACTTTGTTAATATGTGATGTATCAACTCTTATGGAGATCAAACACAAAGTAATTTAGGGTTTGGTATCTTTGGTTTGTAAAGACTCAACATCATAAGGTTTCGAGACACAACGCCATTCTTTCAAAAAGTTCGACATCTTTTTTTTATTGGTTTGACACCCTTGGGATTTTAAAGAACCGACACCATCGAGTTTTTGCGGCACAGATCCTAAAATTTTTAAGTGTTCGGTAACCCTAAGTGTTTTACTCAAAACCATTTGTCTCCTATATTTTCGGTACCTATGCTTGCGGTAATTAAGGAACCCGATCCTTTTCATAGTGGGTGACATGGGTAATTTCAATTTTTTTGCTATTTAGATCTTAATGGGTCCATGAGGTTTAACTAGCGTTAGATCCAATTTGATTATTAAATAAAACATATTTCAAAATTATTTCATATTTATAAATTAAACATATTAATTATCTTGATTGAATTGTTCTTTGAATATGTCATATATATATATTCATAACATCACATGATAGCATAAAGATATATAAGCATGTGTATAATTATACACGCATATATGGATATTGGGATTTAATCTATTGTATATATGTATATATTACACTTACATATGCACATGACACATTATCATGCACACCGTGAATATAAATGCCTAAGTATATATATATATATATATATATATTGAATTATACCACAATATATGTATAGGGTTTGCATAGACATATTAATAGTACTATATATATTCATAAATGGCAATACATAATATATGTTTGTATGTATGTGTTTGTGTGTTCAAACTATATATATACACATATTTGCGTATGTGTGTGCGTTTGAAACAAATCTATGTAGTCAAAATAAGATATATACAAACATAGATGAGAGTTTGGTGTTAAAGAGAAAAGGAAATAAGTAAATATTAGATCTAGATATATCAAATGTTTATGTAACAACCCGATATTTTCAACCATTCGCATCCACACATGTCGGACTTGAATTGCTCAAAACACCGCATTGTAAATAAATTTGAAGCAAATGAAATACAAATCACAGAATCACAGACACAGAACAAACAGAATAACTTGCAACGAAATATAAAACACATAGTAGTTCATGAAGCTACTACGGCAGAGTCTCAAACCAAATACATAATACAGTCTGAAAACAACATAATAGAAATCCCAAATACATAGAAGTTCACTAATACATGAGATAAACTAGAACAGCTGAAACAGAAAGTAGATATAAATGTAGATAGGTAGAAACTCCAGCGAAGACCAGCTCCAGAAAGAGAATCCACCTGTGGATACTGAGGCTGACCCGAGCGTAAAGTAAAACACAAAACACTCGAGTCAGGACAATATATACTTATATAATGTAAACCAACTCAAGTGAACTGTAGTAGAAATGCACCATAACTTAAAGGATGCTTGGGATTGCCCATCCTTTAAGGATCAGTTAAACTATAAATTAGATACATCCCGTGATTAGAATTTCAAAATGGTATTTTATATTTCGAAATCAAATATCATTTCAAAAATTTAATATCATTCAAAAAAAATCCATTTCAAAATATCATATCTTCCAAACCACATTTATTTATTTAAAGTACCATTTCAACACACATTTCAAATAGTTTATATTTCAAAACAAATTACTTCATTTTAAATCATAAAATGAAGTTATTATATTTAATAATTAAATTTCCAAAATTTTAATCTTTCAAAATTCACTTATTCACTTAAATTATTAAAACAAATGAAAATTCAACTTTCGCAGCATTTAGAAAATGCTACAGAAAGTTACATTCAAAACAGTTCAATTTAACAAAAGACAGCATATAAAAATGCTGTAATAGGGTTACATTAGTTTCAAATAAACTTAGTTAAATTCAACAATTATAGCACTTACAAAATGCTATAATAGCCTTTAATTAAATTTAGCCATTTGGTTCATTATTATCAACTACAGCATTTACAAATGTTGTAATATCATTTACATTAGAAATAATAGCATTTCAAAAAAATGCAGTTAATTAACTTCTAATATTCAATATAATCTTACGAACAATTATATTTTTATTTAAATCATTTTTAACTTATCAAATCACGTATTTCACTTTTTAAAAAATCATTCGAATACCCTTGTATTCATGATTTTATAAAGTTAAATTTAAGTTAAATTTCCATTCAAAAATCAAGATTTAATAATAATTTACTTATTAAATTCCAACATTAAATTTAAATTCATTAAATTAAATTTAACTTAACACTTAAGTTTAAATTTTCAAATATAACTCAATTTCATTTTTATTTACTTAACTTAAAATTCACTTTTAAGCCAAATTCACAAATTTCCAATTTTAGTTATATTTCAAAATTTCAACTTAAATATTCATTCATTTCACATTTTAACTTTATTCAAAATCATTAATATAATATAAAAATCATTTAAATTCACTTTGATCCAAATTATCATGAATTTATCACATTTCATATTTAATTTAAATTCCAATTATCACCAAATTAAAATTTCCCAAAATAACCTACATTTCAAAATTTCTAACTTTACCATTTATTTATTTCACTTATAAATTTTCAGAAAAGCAATAATGCTTTAGAAAAATCATTTTTGTTAAGTATACATCAAAATATTGTAATATTTACATTTCTAAAATATTTTTAAATATTTTTAGAAAAACATATTTTAACAACGGGTCTGTATTTCATTTTCTAGCCTAGGTAAAGTGATACGGGTAATATATCATTTCAACCCGTAATTTGCAAAGAAAACCCGGGTTTGATCGTTTCAAACCCGCAATCCGAAGTAAATGAAAATAATTAAAAATCATTCAGGCCTATCATTTCAGTCCATAACGATTTTCTCTTATTCTAAAGTCCGTTCGGGTATGTATCATTTCAACCCATAGTGATTCTAATCTAAACGGAACTTGCAGTGTGATAAACTGATAAAAATAATGGATCAGCATAATATAACAGTAACAGATGTTATAACAGGTGTTTAAGCATGGGTGAATATCATATAATCATCATATAGCAGGTGTAACATGATAATGCATTTTACAGATTCAAAAGGGGTCAATTTACTAGTTATATATGTACATATTGTCTGGTGAGAATATCTCACTTGTTTAAGCTGGAGATGGCAAACAACTACACCCAACAGAGATCCATAAAAGCACGATAATGATTTGAGTGTGAGAGAGACAAGACTAAATGCCTTGAATACATGAGACAAAACAATTCGAATATACATTAATAAACACTACACATACTTTTAAACAACTTATAAATTCAAGCACAAAACAAATCCAAACCAATTGTACTTGCCTTCATCCAGCATAGGCTCAGCCATGGCTGGAAAATATATGACTAAAGCTTGCTCTAAGGTCTGGTTGTGGACCTATAGGGGTCGACCTACCCTAGAGAATGTGGTGTAAAGGTTTGTGAGACAAGTGGCTAATGTTCAAAGGCAAAAGCAAGGGTTTCTATGCAACTTTGGGCTCGGCCAAGGCTATGGAGGGCACGGCCACTTCAGGTATGGTCAGGTGAGGGTGTGTAGAGGTGTGTTAGGTCGAGATCAGGCCAGTGGTGGTGGTGGTTGGTCGGCCTAGGTGGTTGAGAGAGGTGGTGCTAGACCTAAGTGCTTGGCTTGTACATATGTAGGTGATGTTGCTTCATTTTAAGGTGGTTCTTCTTCACATAGGGGCTCGGCTATGGCATGGGAAGGGGCTGGAGGTGATGTTGGTTAGAGGGGATGGTGGTGGAGGCAGCCAAGATGGTGGAGGAGAGAGGAGCCGAGCCATATAGGGATGAAGACAAGTGCAAAATAAATATGAAAACAAGAGAAAACATGAAAAAGGAAAAGAGTTTTTACCAAAAATTTTCAAGCAATGGAGGCCGGCTATTTTTTTTGAGTTGAGAAAGATTTTTGTACGTGAATGAAAGGAAAAATAATCAGCTGAAAGAAATGTGGAAGTCGGCTAAAGCAATTGAATACAGGAGGTTGGAAAATGAAGAGACGGGAAAACAATGGGTCTTAAGCAACTAAAGAGACAAAAACTTTTCAAACTTCATTTTATTTATTTAGTAATCTATAAATACATATAAAACTGAAAAAATAAAGATAACAACTTAGAAATGAAAATAAATATATAAAGTAAATAATTAAATTTTAATTAAATAGAATTTAAATTAAGAAAATGGCTTAAAATTGCAAACTAGGCGTTAAAAATTCGAAATAAATTCAGTAAGCTTTGGAAAAATTTAAACATCACTTAAAAATATTTAAATGACAACATATATATAACATAACATATATATACAAATTAGAGTAAGATATAACAAATAAAATATTATTCATAAGTTAAATAAACAATATTGTTAAATAAATCAATTTATACCCAATATTGTAAAAAGTATAACTTTCACAATATAAATTGGATTTCAACGAAACGAAAAGTAGCATTCTTAAAATTTAATCTATCTTCATAATAAAAGATAAAATTCAAAAATTCAAAAATTTAAATATTAAATTTAAAAGTCAAAGTTTGACCAAATTGACCAAAATCCACTTTTCTGGAAATATCCTATTTATTCAGGTTTGCAATTATAATTCACACAAAAATCAAAATATACTTTAAAATAACAAAAAAATTTCATTTTAATAAATATAATAAAGTTTTCAAATAAAATAATCAAAATAAACAATTAAAATAAATCACAAAATTCATGGTTGTTATACTCTCCCCCACTCAAATCTTTTCGTCCTCGAAAAGACGAATAAGGAAAATAGGGAAAAGCAAGATAGAAAAAGAAAATAGTACCTGAAAAAAACAATTCCGGATTCGAAGCACGAATTCTCTCCTCCGTCTTCCACGTACATTCTCGATTATCTGTACCTACCGTACTTTGATCAGACTAACAGATTTCCTTCTTAGTTGCTTCGTACCTCTGTCGACAATACGATGTGACTTCCTCTCGCCAGTCAGATTTAGGCTAAATATCCAAACTATCAAGAGAAGAAGTCTTGATCAAAAAGAGATAGGTCAAGAAGATACTAGAGGAGATGTGAGACGTGGAATACATCATGCACTCCGGAAAGTTTCTAAGGCAAATCTCGACGATAAGCCAAAGAACCAACTCTTTCCACAATGCGGAAAGGATCTTCGAAGAGGAAAAAGGTAGAAATAGCTACAAGGGAGAATAGGTTGAAAGACAAGGATGAACCATATTTTAAAACCATATACATTTCAAAAATTTATAACATTTTAAACATTTTATAATATGATAAATAGTCATTTGATTCAAATTTAATAGTTCAAAATAAACAATATTTAAAACAATTTAAATCATGATTAATATATTCTTTATGTAATACTTTACCAAAATACTTTTATAACTGGATGTCTTAACAAGTTTATTTTCGTTCCTGTAGACTCTGGCTATTCGTTGATCAGGCGCAAAGCTTGAATTTTTCAGGTACTTAATAGACTTGTTTCAACACCCAGTGAAAATACCGGAAAACTCTTTGAAAAAAAAGATATGGAAAGTACAATCCAAACAAATCAACCAAACCAAAACAGTTATCTAACCATGGATCGCGGATACACAATGGTTACGCCTAGATCCCCTAGGAAACAATCCGTACCCGTAAGCTTTCTCAGCCCTCGAGTTACACCATGATGACTAGTAGAGTGCATGATACACAATGGTTACGCCTGGATCCCCCAGGAAACAATCCATACCCCTAGGCCTTCTCAGCCAGGCAGTTTCGTTACTAATGCGACCTACATGGATTGCAGGATACACAATGGTAATGCCTGGATCCCCCAGGAAACGATCCGTACCCCTAGGCCGTCTCAGCCAGGCAGTTGCGCTATGCGGTCGCGCTCGTAAGACCATGGAGACCGCCATGGAATTCGATGGACACTCGAGTATCATATCCGGACAACCCAAATCAGAGAGAGAATAATATCGATGGAATGAATCCACAGTGTGGCTACAAAGCGAATATCAAGCAGAAGGCACTTTTCATATCTTTACTTCGAAAATATGTATCATATAGTACCTTTCAAAATCACTTTCAAATATCATACTTATATAAAGTCCATTATATATAAGATTCCATTTCAAATCGAATATTTTCCAAATCCATGGTATATCAAATCATACTTATATAGACTTCAATTATATAAGATTTCAATTTACAAATTGAGTACCTTTTCAATTCAACATTTTCAAATCAACTTCATACTTATACAAATCAATTTTATATAAGTACGATAACTCCCAAATCAAGTATTTAGTAAATCAAGGTTCTCAATTTTAATTCGTTTCAACATCAATTCAGTTTCAAAAATCATATATGATTTCACCAAATCCTTTCTTCCAAATTACATATACCCAATTTCAAAATTTCTTAAAACCATAGATTTAGAAAATAATCCAAATTTCCAAATCAACAAAATTTAGGTCAACCAAATTTATTTCCATTTCAAACATATATTCATTTTCAAAAATCATAATACTTTCAAAGTTATAAATCTTTCGAAACCAAAATACTTGAAATCATTACACTTTGAAAATCATAACATTTCGAAATCGTACATTTTAAATCATAAACATTCCTTTAATTCTTTACATTTCACAAATTTATTCAATTAAACCCAAATCTAAAATTTCCAAATTTTAATTCAATTTAGTTTTTCAACAAAACCATTACAAATATTATCAAATTTCAAATAAAGATTTGATCCATAAAATAAACTATTCAGTCTTTAATATATTTCAAAGTTTAAATATACCATACTTCAAACTAAATTTTATAATTTCATATATCTCAAAGTTTACTTCATTATTACTTAGTTCTGAAATATTCATTTCATAAATACAATATTTTTAAAATAAACTCAAATTACAAGTAAACCAAATATCCTTTCATACAAATATAAACTTCAAATATTCATTTATCAAAATCAATTATCATTTCAAATTCACATTCTTTATCAAAATAAAGATTAAATCATTCAAAACCATTTCACAATCATTAAAATATCTAAAATGGTTACACAGTTTAAAACCATCTCTTTTTTTAAAACCTTCAAGCTATTTATTTCTGTATGAAAAACCAATTTACCATTGGAAATTTTTTATTCTATATATATACTTTATTCAAAACATTTCAAATCTATATTTCTTACCAGCATAATTCAACATAGTCTTATTTATTTCACTCAACAAAATAGTTTCAACGAGTATATTACTTTATACTTTAATCATACCAAACTAAACTTATATTCTTTATCAAATACTCTATACCTTTCAAAATTTCTTAGCTTTGAAAAGTTAACCTTGATTTGGAAGTGATCGAACCTTCAAAATAGTCGAAGAAATCATATTTTCAAATCCAAGAGTTGGAAATCACCAACAATTCAGTAAATTAATTCCAATAGATAAGGTTATACCAAAACAAATCTGAATCTCAAGGACTGAACACCGGCTTACTTTAAATCATTTCAAATATATATATACATATATCCTTCGAACATCAAACCATACTTTGAAATTTGAAATAAAAAAACTGGTTTTACAAAATCACTCGCATAGCAAAGCTACTGAGTGGCCTCTCCCCCACTCAGAAAATCGAAAATCAATGTCGATGATGCATGCATTCATCACCGAAATCATTTTCCAGCGATATAAGTGGGTTCTGGACTTTTATTTTCTTGAAACTTCTTTGAAATCTCTTTTGAATTCATTGGAATTCATTCAAATACATTTGAAACATTCTTACTCAGAAAATATCTTTAAATCATATTATTATTATATATTTTTCAAAATCTTAAAACCGATTTCAAAACACCAGAGTTCCATTCCTCGAAATTCAAATTCAAAACCCTTCAGTTATACATCATTTTTATATAAATCAAATTCTTATAATTTTTTCAAAATTTCAAATCTTTTCAAAATTTTAAATTATCATTTTCAAAGGTATATAATCTTTATCGGAAACATTTCGCTTTTATACACAAAATAGGGTCATCCTTATCAAAATAATAATTTCGATGTTTGCAAAATTTCAAAATACAACCAAACACAAATTTCCATAGAATGATTCAAGGGTGAATTTCCAACAAACAAATATTCAATTTTAGAGGAACTCTAATCAAATAGAATTCTGGTTCGAAGATAAACTCGAACGAAGATAAGATAATTTAGTTACCAAATAGAAGATGGATAAGCCTTTATACATCGTGGGCGACCTTAACTGGTCAACCGTGACTTCATGAATATAATCAATTTGGAAATCTAAGGCAAATCAACATTCGATCGCCAGAGATAACATACAGGTAGAGCAAGAGATAGATAGCATCGTAAACCGAGAATATAGAAATCCCCGGTGAATCAATGCCAAATTGTAAAGGAGTTTCACCCCTTTACAAATCATTCAAAGACCAGCGAAATCACCAATCTTTATAGAGGTCATTCCAAAGTGGAGTTATGGAATGCTCCAAAAATCAAAGGAATACAAATAGGGAAGAAAAAACTGGATTCCAGAACAACTGGAAGTGTTTCAAAGTTCAAGGAATCCAAACCGATATGAATCCTAACCAAAGATTTCTAACACGGTGGATACAAAAAGAATGAAGTTTAGAAAATCTTGATTTCAAAGTAAGAAGATTTTTATACCAAAATAATCTTTGAAAATACTTTAAAAATCGTTTGGAAATCATTTTATACTTTGAAAATACCTTCTCTCATAAAGAAAGGATTCTGAGATTGATTTCACTCATTCTAGAGTATTTCTACCCTATCTCTAATGAGTTTTTGCTCCGCAAACTATGGTTTGCCTAAAACCAAAGCTCTGATACCAAATGTAACAACCCGATATTTTCAGCCATTCGCATCCACACATGTCAGACTTGAATTGCTCAAAATACCGCATTGTAAATAAATTTGGAGCAAATGAAATACAAATCACAAAATCACAGACATAGAACAAACAGAATACGTCGCAATGGAACATAAAATACATAGTAGTTTATGAAGCTACTACGGTAGAGTCTCAAACCAAATACATAATACAGCCTGAAAACAACATAATAGAAATCCCAAATACATAGAAGTTAACTAATACATGAGATAAACTAGAACAGCTGAAACAGAAAGTAGATATAAACGTAGATAGGCAGAAACTCCAGAGAAGACTAGCTCCAGAAAGAGAATCCAAAGCTGTGAATACTCAGGCTGGCCCAAGCGTAAAGTAAAACACAAAACACTCGAGTCAGGACAATATATACTTATATAATGTAAACCAACTCAAGTGAACTGTAGTAGAAATGCATCATAACTTAAAGGATGCTTGGGATCGCCCATCCTTTAAGGATTAGTTAAACTATAAATTAAATACATCCCGTGGTTAGAATTTCAAAATGGTATTTTATATTTCGAAATCAAATATCGTTTCAAAAATTCAATATCATTCAAAAAAAATCCATTCAAAATATCAAAATACCGTAACTTCCAAACCACGTTCATTTATTTAAAATACCATTTCAACACACATTTCAAATAGTTCATATTTCAAAACAAATTACTTCATTTTAAATCATAAAATGAAGTTATTATATTTAATAATTAAATTATTAAATTTCCAAAATTTTAATCTTTCAAAATTCATTTATTCACTTAATTTATTAAAACAAATGAAAATTCAACATTTGCAGCATTTAGAAAATGCTAAGAAAGTTACATTCAAAACAGTTCAATTTAACAAAAGACAGCATTTAAAAATGCTGTAATAGGGTTACATTAGTTTCAAATAAACTTAGTTAAATTCAAAAATTATAGCACTTACAAAATGCTATAACAGCTTTTAATTAAATTTAGCCATTTTGTTCATTATTATCAACTACATCATTTACAAATGTTGTAATATCATTTACATTAGAAATAATAGAATTTCAAGAAAATGCAGTTAATTAACTTCAAATATTCAATATAATTTCACAAACAATTATATTTTTATTTAAATCATTTTTAACTTATCAAATCACATATTTCACTTTTAAAACAATCATTCGAATACCCTTATATTCATGATTTTATAAAGTTAAATTTCCATTCAAAAATCAAGATTTAATAATAATTCACTTATTAAATTCCAGCATTAAATTTAAATTCCTTAAATTAAATTTAACTAAAAACTTAAGTTTAAATTTTCAAATATAACTTAATTTCGTTTTTATTTACTTAACTTAAAATTCACTTTTAAGCAAAATTCACAAATTTCCAATTTTAGTTATATTTCAAAATTTCAACTAAATATTCATTCATTTCACATTTTAACTTTATTCAAAATCATTAATATAATATAAAAATCATTTAAAATCACTTTAGTCCAAATTATCATGAATTTATCACATTTCATATTTAATTTAAATTCCAATTATCACCAAATTAAAATTTCCCAAAATAACTTACATTTCAAATTTTCTAACTTTACCATCGATTTATTTCACTTACAAATTTTCAAAAAATCAATAATGCTTAAAAAAATCATTTTTTATTAAGTTTAAAACAAAATATTATAATATTTACATTTCTAAAATATTTTTAAATTTTTTTAGAAAAACATATTTTAACAACGGGTCTGTATTTCATTTTCTAGCCTAGGTAAAGTGATACGGGTAATATATCATTTCAACCCATAATTTACAAAGAAAACCCGGGTTTGATCATTTCAAACCCGCAATCCCAAGTAAATAAAATAATTGAAAATCATTCAGGCCTATCATTTCAGCCCATAACGATTTTCTCCTATTCTAAAGTCCGTTCGGGTATGTATCATTTCAACCCATAGTGATTCTAATTTAAAGGGAACTTGCAGTGTGATAAACTGATAAAAGTAACAGAACAGCATAATATAACAGTAACAGATGTTATAAGAGGTGTTTAAGCATCGGTGAACATCATATACTCAAAATATAGCGGGTGTAACATGATAATGCATTTGACAGATTCAAAAGGTGTCAATTTACTAGTTATATATATACATATTGTCTGGTGAGAATAACTCACTTGTTTAAGCTGGAGATGGCAAGCAACTACACCCAATAGAGATCCATAAAAGCACGAGAGCATGATAATTATTTGAGTGTGAGAGAGACAGGACTAAATGCCTTGAATACATGAGACAAAACAATTCAAATATACATTGATAAACACTACTCATACTTTTAAACAACTTATAAATTAAAGCACAAAACAAATCCAAACCAATTTCACTTGCCTTCATCCAGCATAGGCTCAGCCATGCCTGGAAAATACACGACTAAAGCTTGCTCTAAGGTCTGGCTGTGGACCTATAGGGGTCGGCTTACCCTAGAGAAAGTGGTGTAAAAGTTTGTGAGGCAAGAGGCTAATGTTCTAAGGCAAAAGCAAGGGTTTCTATGCAACTTTGGGCTCGGCCAAGGCTATTGAGGGCACGACCACTTCACGTATGGTCAGGTGAGGGTGTGAAGAGGTGTCTTAGGTCAAGATCAGGCCAATGGTGGTGGTGGTTGGTTGGCCTAGGTGGTTCATAGAGGTGGTGCTAGACCTAAGTGCTCGGCTTGTACATATGTAGGTGATGTTGCTTCATTTTAAGGTGGTTCTTCATCACATAGGGCTCGGCTATGGCATGGGAAGGGGTTGAAGGTCATGTTCGTCAGAGGGGATGGTGGTGGAGGCGGCCAAGATGGTGGAGGAGAGAGGAGCTGAGCCATATAGGGATGAAGACAAGTGTAAAATTAATATGAAAACAAGAGAAAACATGAAAAAGGAAAAGAGTTTTTACAAAAAATTTCAAGCAATGGTGTCCGGCTATTTTTTTTGAGTTGAGAAAGATTTGTGTACGTGAATGAAATGAAAAATAATCAGCTGAAAGAAATGTGGAAGTCGGCCAAAGCAATTGAATACAAGAGGTTGGAAAATGAAGAGACGGGAAAACAAAGGGTCTTAAGCAACTAAAGAGACATAAACTTTTCAAATTTCCTTTTATTTATTTAGTAATCTATAAATACATATAAAACTGAAAAAATCAAGAAAACAACTCAGAAATGAAAATAAATATATAAGTAAATAATTAAATTTTAATTAAATAGAATTTAAATTAAGAAAATGGCTTAAAATTGCAAACTAGGCGTTAAAAGTTTGAAATAAATTCAATAAGCTTTGGAAAAATTTAAACATCACTTAAAAATATTTAAATGACAACACATATATATAACATAACATATATATACAAATTAGAGTAAGATATAACAAATAAAATATTATTTATAAGTTAAATAAACAATATTGTTAAATAAATCAATTTACACCCAATATTGTTAAAAGTATGACTTTCACAATATAAATTCGATTTCAACGAAACGAAAAGTAGTATTATTAAAATTTAATCTATCTTCATAATAAAAGATAAAATTCAAATATTTAAATTTTAAATTTAAAAGTCAAAGTTTGACCAAATTGACCAAAATCCACTTTTCTGGAAATATCCTATTTATTCAGGTTTGCAATTATAATTCACACAAAAATCAAAACATACTTTAAAATAACAAAAATTGTTCATTTTAATAAATATAATAAAGTTTTCAAATAAAATAATCAAAATAAACAATTAAAATAAATCATAAAATTCAGGGTTGTTACAGTTTGTCCAAAAGGAAAGATGAGATGGTAATACATTTAAGTAATTCCACCATTCTCTTTTAAATTTTCTAATAAAATCAAGGTCTACTCTCCAAAGTAAAGGTAATTACAGAGTTATCCATAGCTTAAATTTTAGCACTAAAATTCAAAATTTGTAGACACACATAAAATACATATAAATAGAATCATCTTCAAAACATTGTAATAATAAAGATTCTAATAAGAATTGATTAATCAAAAAATTCCTATGCTTATATACATATTATATTTCAAATTAATTTAAATTTAAATTTCAAGTATATTTGATTAAACAATGAAAACAAATATTATTTTGTTTAACATCAGAATTGATTTAATCAAATCATTCGATTCAAAATGTTTCACTGTTTCAAAACACAAGGATGCTTATGTAAAATTCTGATATTTTGAATATAAAATTTGTTATTCTGAATAAATAAAATTTATGGTCTGTACACTATGTATATGCATATTTTATTGCAATCAAAATATAAAACATCAACAATCTATTTTTCTTAAATATGTATAAAGAACCGGTTTCATGTTTTAAAATGACAATACATAAACAACTTTTAATCAAATCTAATAAGTGGTAGTAGAATATTTACATATACATGAATTTTGGGTAAAGATTGAATGTTATTAATAAATAATATAAAATAGAATTTGAACCTGAAGTGGTCTTGCCCTTTGTAACACTTTGATTCCAAAACATCTCCTAAAATGCTTGATTCACCACCAGATCTTGCTAGAATCTAATAAACCACTTTTATTTTCATTTTGTTTGATGTTGTTTCGAATAAAAATATTTCTATCATGGGAGAAAAAGAACAAAAAGTGGCAGCCATAAAAGAGGATGAAGAAAATGGAAAGATTGAATGAATGAATTAGTAAGGAAGATTTATTTTATGAAGAGAATGAGAACCTTTCCCTTTCTCTCTTAAATCTTTCTCTTTAATTCCTCAGTTATATCTAAATTGATATTTAGACTATTTCTTTCTTTCTTATGGTCAGTTATGATCTTATCCTATATGGAGTAAAACATCCCAATGCCTATTTAAGTAAATAAATATATTTAAATCTTGTTTAAATATACGTTGATGTCATATATCACTACATATTTATATACCTTTTATATACGCATCAAATAATAACCAACAACACTCAAAACATCAAATAAATTAAAAATTAATATTTTCTAAATACTAATTGATTTAAATATTGATTGATTTAAATATTGGTTAATTTAATTAATATATAACACTTTATATACTAATTATTCATGTAGTTTTTTGAAAAATTTAAATATGCGGTTGTTTAACTCAGAGGTATGAATTCAGTCGACGATTAATACGAAATAGTTACAATTTAATACGCATCATCATAGCTAGTGGTATGATATTTCGACCATACCATGAGTGATAGATCACCATGCGGTTGTGTGATCTCTATTGAATAGTGCTTCAACTCAGACCAAACTATAATCGCTTGATGGATTGTTATGCCACGATTTAACTATAATCAAAGTGAAGTATTCGTATTGAAGTTCCATAGTGTTCTCAAGTAAAGGAAACTGTTTAACATCGTCACCCTGAGAGTTTCTGTTTAACCTAGTTGTGATTAGTCAATAGGAAATCTCGGACGAGTCCTTCCATAACTATCCAATAACAACAAATACATAACTCCTTGGTGTCCCCAATAGCTATAAGAAAATACACTGCCCAACATTTGGAGAGCATTACGCACTCTAATCTTAATGGATAGATCCCTTATCCCTTTGTTCCCTGATCCCATTGTCCCATTATCCTCTGCTTTTCATCCCTTACCATCACCAAAGTCTTCTCTCTTATCTTCACAATATTACATCCATATTTCTAACTACTTTTAGATTCATCTTAAACAAATGAACACATTACTATTACACATTAATTAATTACGTGTGTTGATTAACCATTAACAATTTTTACCATACTTAAACTTGGTTAAGGATAATATATTTTTGGCCACATCATCAAATATAATCTTGTTTACTTATGTAAAAATAATTTGAAATCGATTTTGTTAACATTAAGCTTTATTAATTATGTAAGTATAAGTGATACGAGACGGTGTACAAATCTCAAATTAAGTCATGTTTCTCACTAACCATTTCTTCAAGTTGCATAATGTGGAGAACTCACTCACCAACACTAGTTAATACCTAATCATTTAGCCCTAATCTCATTATAATCAACATCAATCAACTGAGTAATCAAGAAAAACATGGTCTTCCCAACCAATACTCAAGTGATCAAATTGAATCCACACTCAAAACAACGATGATAGAATCAACAACGATTCTTTCTGCCTATTTCCATGTGATCTTTTACACATTCATACACAAAAGCATATGTCAGCTAATATATCATAGAAGACATGCAGATGTCAATCACATGTACATGTACGCAATCAGATCATATCATATAACATACAATGCATACAAACTTACATACATACATACATATGTATGTGTGTGTATATGGGGAAGGATCAATAGCCATCACTATTTAGCCCCAATGTAGCCCCTTAATTTCAGCAACTCATTTCGAGTTAAATAATTGTATGATATGATAAGAGAGAGAAAGTATTATTATTTAAATGACTAAAATTAAGGGGCTATGTTTGGGTCCCATATATATGTGTGTGTGTGTGTGTAGATCAAAATAACTCTAAAAACATGGAGTATTCCAATTAAGTGATTTCCTGCATCGCAATATCAATTGTTCTCATCGTACACTAAACTAACATAATCCTCACAATCCTTTACTTATCTCAATATCACCATATATAAAAATACCATTGGAAAATATAAAACTAACTCCTAAAACATGGAATGTATAATGCTTGAGTGAACTCTCACCTTCTCATTACCATAGTAATCCCCGAACTAAACCTCCAAAACCAAGCATATCTATATCTCATCTTCACCTTCCAAATTTAGATTCCAACCTATTATACTCAGAATCGATCAATCCATTATAGAATCCTCATACCAATTAATCACTTTTCAACCTTCGCACAAAAATCAAGGTAATCAACTCCAAACTCAACGCTTAAGGTGCTAAAACAACAACTTAAATTCCCAATTTGCAAAGATTCTGCGCTATAGTCTTGTGTAACGACCCACCTTTTTTGATGGTTTAAATCGATAATAAACCACACATGTCTAATTCAAACCACACAAAGAGGCAGATTGTTATTGGGGGTAAATAAGAAAAAGAAGAAGAAAAGGAAAACAAAACATAATCTTGCAGCGGAATGATAAAATATAATAATCAAATAACAGTTCATGAAGCTGTTTAAAAATACATTTGATTATTCTTTACAACACAACATTAAAGTTACATAAACAGGAATAAACAATTAAATGCAGCAGAACAACATGATGTAGTAGGATACATATCAAATGATAGTAATACAAATCTTCATTTTCGTACTCTAGAAATAAGGTCTTCAACTCTAAAATGCTCAAGCTGACCCGAGCGAATTGAAAAGACAAAACGCTCGAGTGAGAACTAAAAGATCTTATTTAAGTTAAATCAACGGTAAATATGAGTGTAACAGCGTTAGAGATGTTTAGGGGGTTTGACATCTCCTATCCAGTGTCTAACGTGAGTGCAGTAACTTACGAGATGTTCGAGATCCACATCTCCTAAGGATTCGTTAAACTATCTACTATGTAGTACAATACGCTATTACAATATGTCTACAGTAAAGTAACAGTATTAAAATAGAGTTAAGGCATTACCCATATCCCCCCTAATATATTTTGTATATTGCCATAGTCTATACAGTATCGTACACTCCTCTGAGAGGTTTACACAGAGGGCACCCTATAGGTACGGTACAAAAAAAACTCGTAAAAGGCACGCTAGGGCATGTGAACACGACACTCGATGCAATTCCAGGTAGATATACCAACTGCGGATCTGGACTGGTGATACGGCATAGCAGCTACTACCGCCCACCTCTATGACGATCCGAAATTTTTAGATATTTGGAATTAAAATATTTAATTGATTTTAAATATTTGAAAGTTATTTTAACTTTAATTTCAAATATCTCCATTTATTTGATAATTAAATTATTGAATTTAATTTTTGGGAATTGGGCAAAATATTAACTGTTGAGTTTTAAGCTTATTAAAAATATTTTGAGGCTTATAAAATTTATATTAGCAATACTGAAGATAATAAAAGTGATAGAATCGAATTTAAAGGTGATTTGTTTAGTTTTAAAAGTATATCGTTTAAATCGATATTTAAAAATAGCCATCCGAGGCACATTCTCAGAATTTGACGAAACTAGTTTCATTGGATCCGTAATAGTGTGTTATTATTGTATTTCAATTTTCGTAGTGTTTGGGGTTATCGTGTGATCGTACGGTAGATAAACACGCTGAAATTTATATCGAAATTTAATATTATAACTTGGTCCAAAAAGCTATCTTCTCCATACGATCGAATTAGAACTCGAAACCTTTTCCTGTGCGTTCAAAATAGGGATATAACATTATGAATGCCTAGTGGCATGCCTCGATAGGAGATCGAGATTGCGAGTTGCGATAATCGAGACGATTTAAATTTGAATTTAAAATTTAAATATAAATTATATTGTTGCAAGCCCTTACATACACATATTGAATTTTTAAGCACGTCTCCTTCCGATTTTACACGCGTCTTCTTCCTTTAATAATCATAGTCGAGATTTCAAAATACACACACACACACACACACACATATCAAAACAAAAGAAGAAATAAAATTTCTCAGAAAAAATTTAAACGGGAGAGCGAAGTAATAGACTCTCAAAAATAATAAAATGCCCGCTCTCGTTCATTTCTCAAATCGGGTAATCGAATTTAATTCCAATGTGAAATCCTTCCAATGGTGGGTTTTCGTGTTCTCGAGTGATAGTGGCCGTGAGTGCCTCGTCGCGAGGTGGAAGTTCTGGTAGAGGTCAGCGACGATTCGCGAGAGGCTTTGAGTAGAGGTTGCTTTCGAGTGTCGCGAGGTGGGGTTTCGATTTGGGGCATGCGATCTTGTAGATCGATTTACAGGTTTGCTCGGCTTGCCGCGACGCTGGGGTTCGGCCGAAGTCAAGGAAGAGCAATGGGTTGGGAATCACATTGTCAGTGCAAGGTCGGTAGGTCAAGGCAACGGTGGGTTTGCATGTTGGGGCCGCGATGGTGCTTGAACAGTGGCGATGTCGTGGGGTTTGGGTTGATGACTCATTAAGGTTATTAATTCAACTTAATTTGGTATTTCTTTTGTTATTCACAGTAAAAGGTAAATATATAAATATATTCACATGCCTATTTTAAATTGTAAACATAAGATATGTGTTTAAGATTTTGAAAATAATTTTGAATATTGAAGGTTTATATATAAAGATTAGATTTTAAATCTGTATAGGTTATTTTATAAGTGTGTGCATATATCTAGTTTCAAATGAAAAATAAATATACATCTATACATTTTAAATTTACTTGTTTATTTTAAAATAGTGCATTAGGGAGATTAACTTAATTTATTATTTTGTAACTTAAAAATTTATTTAATATAGGAAAATTTGTTTAATAGAATAATTGGCTAATTAATTTATCTAAATGGAAATTGATCATTAGATTAGTTCAATTAAAGGTGTTAATTAATTAAATTTATTAAAAAGGATAACTGATTGTTCGATTTATTTAAAAAATATTATTAGAACCATAATTGTTCGTACAAGGTCCAAATCGTGAAGAAATGGCCGCGTTGTATCGGAGTGCAATTAAAAACAAAGGTGAGTTAATTTCACTCATTTGGATTACTGCAATTTAAATAGTTAAATTTAAATTATTGGATGGATTGCTTGAGTTGATAATTTATTATCTATCTGGATGTGATATTATATATATATATATATATACACATATATTAGAGTGATTGATTTCTCGCATTATATAGCGGATGAGACCCTGTGCGCCCCGCATAATAGCGGATGACCCCATATACCGCGATATTCCACCACGAAGTGAAATTGGTATTTTATATTATGCTAACATCTATGGATGCAGGAAAACAGGTTGGAGAGGTCCAACCGGATTCCTCAAAACGTTGAATTTATTTATATGCAGCGATGTGATTTATGTGATAATCTATGATGATTTTATTGATTATATTGGAAATTGAAATTATTGAATGCTAGGGCTTGGTTGGATATACATTGGTATTTGAGAGAATGAAAAATATATAAATTTGGATTTTTAAAGGAATAAAAAAGAAATTTAATATAGTGAATTTGGGTAAATTGAAGATTGAGTTTGGAAAAATATATATAAAAGTTTGATTTTTAAATTCTATTAAATAAATTCTAAGTATGGAAATAAAGATAGAGGTTCCAAATAAATAAAAATAAAAGGGTTTGGAGACTTAAGTGATATTGGATAAAAATTTAAAGGATTTCATTTTCAAAATTTAAGATTTAAATGTTTGGGAAGAAATAAAAGGGTAGAATTTTTGAATGAAGTATGAAGTGGATATTTCATTGTAAAATAAGATTTTAAATAATAAATATAGAACTAAATATGGAATTAATGGGTTTTAAAATAAATTTGGATAAGTGAAGGAATTTATTTTAAAATAGAGAAGTTTTGAAAATCGATTTGGAAACTAATTAAGTGTGTGAAACTGGAATTTAAAGAGATTATGTAATTTATAAACGGGGTTTATAAATAAAGTGAAATATTTATCAGAGGATAATTTGAAAGTATAAATTTAGGATGAGAATTTATAAAGGAATGGGTAATTTGTTTTAAAAATAAATAGTGGTTTATTTTTAAAGGTGTGAAAGAAAAAGGTATTTCCCTGAAAAGCCAAGTACGTTTTCAAGCAGATTTTTAAGTATAAGTTAAAAGTTTTAAAGTTGTTTTAAAAGAATGTTTTTGAGAAATCATTATTTAAGTTGTTTAAAATTTTAAAGGTAAATATTTATTAAATTAGTTATAGTAGTAAATATTTTAAAAAGATAATTATTAATATTTACATTTTATAAAGTAGTTTTATTTTAAAGCTAGTTTGGCTAAGTTTTTAATTGAAAACTTGTATAGAATTTTGTAACTTTTATTTAAAAAAAAAAATTGGCTTAAGTTTTACATGAGAAATTATTATAAAATTTCATAACTAGTAATTTAAATAAAGTCTTTTAGTGGTTTTTATTTTAAATGATTCAAAGTATATATATATTTTTGGGTAAAGCGATTTTAAATTATTTTAAATCTAAAATACGTAGACTTGGTGATTTTCAGTGGAAATAAACAATATTTGGGAATTTATTCTGCGAGAAGGAAGTGATTTGAAAACCGTTTTTCAAAGGATTGAAGTGTAGAAAAATATCTTGCGAAGGTGTTTTTGAAAATAAATAATCTGGGAAATTATTTAAAGTCTGATGGTTGTTTGTGAATGTTATTTGATAGTTAAATAACCGACTATCAATATTGGCCAATGCATTGATCGTTTCGAAGAGACCGAGATCGGGAGTAATTTTCCGAAAACCACTTCGATCCGGTTTGAACATTTTTGCGAAGAAGACAAGAGCTTGGAGTCGAAGATGGAGCAGTGAAGCACAAGGGCTAATCGCTATTAATCCTGAGGGTGATTCCAAAATGAATGTAGTAGGAGTAGTGCCTTCGGTTCCGTTCGGATCGAGAACGGACTTGTATGGATGATTACTATTAGAACATCGTCTGGTGGATGGTGAGTATTCTAAGTGAATGTGTGCTAAAAAGGTAACACAAAGCCTCAAGCCTCATCAACCGAGAATGGCTAAAACAGGGGAGGTGCACACAAGGCTAAGTGGCTAGCAACCAATTAGGGTAAGGTCACTCCTGTCTAGATGTCCCTTTATTTCGGCTATGTGGGAGGTTGCTGATCCCAACCGCAGAATGATCTTATTCGGACTATCCAGTAAGGGGTAGCTCCGGTCTTGTGTTGTAGGGGATCAGGGTGGATCCTCGGTATGGTGATCTAGACCGCATATTGTGATGGGCGGTACCCCAGTAGCCCTGCCATTGATGGAAATCCAATCTCCAATAAGTGCCTTCAGACTTGTTTATATGACTATTATGCTGGAATTTAATGAATGTAACAATTTTAGCTATTTGAATAAGTATTTGTATATAGACACTACTATAATATCAGAGGATTTGATAAGAAATGTTTTGGTTATCGTAAGGTAAAAACCCGACCTGTTTATTTGTGGCGTGGTCGTACGAGATATCTTTGATTTCAAATGATTTTGAAAACTTTAATAATCCAATTGAGTGTGTTTTTTCATGCTGGTTTTTCAGACTAACTCGGGTGTTATTTAACTATAATGCTCGGGTCAGACCGAGTATTATAGAATACAGGAAAGGATGCTGTGGAGCTCAGGAGACGAGCTGGATGACGAGACGTATCACACATATTTGATGTATACTCCGCTGTGTCTGATTAACTGCATGGTCAGTTTTGTGAGGACCGGTTAATATAACCGTCTAATGGTGTGCTATAAATTTTGTTGTACTCTGATGATGTAATGTATAAACATATATAGTTCTTTTTGTTAAAGATTAGTCATTTATGTATTATATATTGTTCTGCTGCGATTGTGAGATTCTAATATTGTTTCTATTTCTTCTTCTACCCCCTTCTTCTTCAACCCTAATGGTTCTGTTTTTCGGTATTCGCTTGTTCTGCGTTTGATACAGTGGACGTATTAATGTCGATTTTCAGGCGTCGAAAAATTGGGTCGTTACAACCTCGGACATGCTCCCAAATCAAAATCAAGGGTGGCCACCAAATCAATCACAAAATAATAGAATGGTATTGAAGAAATGTGCCCGATAAAATGAATGACCTCACTTGGCCCGGCATGGCTTCTATTTTAGTTACATCTATGCTGATTCACGGGAGTCAAGGTCATGTCATACCTCATATAGAAATCATTTACCAAACCATCCTACTTCATTTCTAGAATCTCCACCACGTACATAGTTATTAAAGTGATTTTCAGTATTGGCAGAGAGTATGACAATATCCAATCCCGGTCTCTTTAACAACCAAATGCTTATTTCACATCGGACATTTCTTTTACATTTCAAAAGTCAATTCACAATTCATATTAAAATATCATATTCTAAAAACCATATCACTTTTGAAATTATATTCACTTTCAAAATCTTAACACATTTGAAATCATATCGTTTCCGAAATCATAATTTCTTTCAAAAATCATATTTCCAAATAGGTTAAATTCTCACTTAAAAATCATCATATTCAATTAATTATAACATTTTAAATCCCAACTTAGGTTATTACATCATTTAACCATATTCACTTTAAAATCGAGGATTTAAGACATAAACCCATCTACTTTATTTTGTTGAAATTTAGAAAGATAGTTTAGATAGTTATAAATAGTTTAAATAAATTTTCTAATAGTTAGAATACTCTAAAATTATTTAATATAGATTACAAATATTTTTAAATTGACTTAAGATAGTTAAATAAATTTAAAATAAATTAAATATAATTAAAATACATTTAATAGCTTTAAATATAGATTAATTAGATTAAAAATAGATTTAAATGGTTTAAATTAGTTAAATTAAATTGTTTAAAATAAGTTAAAATAATTCATATAGTTGATATAAGTTTAAATAGTTTAATAATTTGAAAATCTTAATAATATATTTTAGAACGGTTTATATCAAAATATGGGTTTGGAATTTATACCAATTTCACTATCCATTTAATTTCAACATATCTGGACCATTTCCAATTTCCTAATCAGCAAAGTCCAATTTCAAACCTTTAAATTGGGATTCACATTAAACTACTATGTTTTATATTGCTTCCATTCCATGTTTGAGTATCAATTTAAGCTACCCAAAATTCAATATTTTCAAAGTTATCTCTCAAACAATTTTAATGACTCAATTTCAAAAAATCTCAATTATGCTTCAAAAATAACTTTAAAATCCTAATAAAATCTCTTTACACGATTCCTTAAAACCAATTCCAATTTTAGCATAAAACTTGGATTTTTGATAATAGTTCAATTTATATAAATCAAATATTATTTAACCAAATTCAAAAATTATGAATTTAAAAATCATTTAATTTAACCAGTCTGGTGTCCGTATATAATTCTCTACTCTAGGGTCAACTGATACAGATATTTATCATTTCAATCCGAAATTTAATATTTTACGGTTATATATAATTTCAAAATGAAATCCCAAATTAAATAATAAAATCCATAAAATTGCTCGAGTCTATCATTTCAACCCATAATGATTTTCAAATAAAATTTTAGGGAACTTGCAGAGTGATAGCATTATATAAATCAACCACAACATCCAATCATCCAATATTAGAAACCAGACATTCATCACAATTGTCATCTAATTCAACCACGTAAATTACAACAAATAACTGATTGTTATTCATAGATAATTAACTGGCAATTTTAAATTCAATAATCAATTAAATGACAATTTAATTCAAAATAATTCAAATTCACAAGAATAACAATTTAAATATACCAAATAGCAATAAATAAATTCCAAATCACATCACCAATTAAACTTAACTAACATAAGTAGTTTTAGAAGTTGTGAGTGGATCGAAACACTCAACTTTAAATTTAAATTGATTTAAAATCCAATCTAAACCCAAAATTTGAACGGTCTTAGAATTCGTCCAAACATGCGTTGAAATATCAGAAATTTCAATATGATCGCAACGCAAGAAACCGCGCGTGAATCGGACCTCCTATGCAAAAGTTCTACGGGTTAGAAGTTATATAACCTAAATTTTAAAACAAATAAAATAATAATAGTTTCATTACACGTCACCTGAATCAATCGTTCAACCCTAATTCTTAATCATGCAACACGCAGCACTTTGACAACCACTAATGCCTAGGCAATTTTCGCCACCACCTCGTTGCACTTCATCCCGATCTGCCAAATCCATTGCCTCTACCACAACAGGCTGCGCTTGGCCATGGTACTGCGATCACGAACGACGCCCTCTGGTGTACGCAATGCCGAGCCACACGCTGCACCTTTTCACCCAATTTCTGATGAATCTGGGGACCAATAACATGAAGTAGCCATATGGATCGAAAACTCCAAACCTCCTCTGCACTCCCATACTTCCCGATCGACGAATCATTGAAGATCCACCGTCGAAATCACAAAGGCCAAGACGAACAGCTGAAATTATTATGTTGATCCCTAAGAAAAAGATAATCCGATTCAAGAAATGAGTTGCAAGTCCGAGTTACGCTCATCGATAGCTTCGAATTGATATATAAATTGCTATAGTTTGGAGGAGTTTGATTTTTGGATTTGAATTTGATTTGAATTAGAATTGGGAATTTGTTTGTTTGCCATTGGAATGAGGAGTTGAAGAGGAAAATTTAAGTATAGACAACTGGAAACAAGAAATAGCTAGTTTTTATAACGAGATATTTATAGGCAAAGCTGAAGATAGAAGGAATAGACCAGATTGATTTATACGTTGAACGTTAAACGACCCCAAAAGCCCATTCTGACTCCGAAAGGAAAATGGGTAATCCCATATATCAAAATAGATGTTTTAAATATTTCTAAATTCAATGGAATAGGTTTCAAGTCCAAATTCCATCGTATGATGAAGTTTTGTTAAAATCAGCTTATTTCAAATTGATTTCAATTGATTTCAATTAAATTAATTCTAGGGTTTCAAGCCCGTACGATCAAACGACAAGTCTGATCGCTACGAAACTTGAAATCCTAAAATAATTGACCATTACGGTTTCGATGAAGATGGTTTCGTTGAAATCCGAGTCAGTGGCCAAAATGGCTATTTTCACGTTAATTAAATAAATTAATATTAAATTAATTAAATGTGACGGGTGAAGGATTTACGACCGCGAAGATCGACATTAATACGTCCACTATATTAACTGCCGACAATCAAAGGCCGAAAAACCAGACCGTTAGGGTTAAAGAAGAGGTAGAGGCTAAAAGAAGAAAGAAAGAAGAAGAAAACAGAAACAATATCAGAATCTCACAATCGCAGCGGAACAAATATAATACATAAATGAATAATCTTATTAAAACAAAGAACTATATCAGTTATTACATTACAACACATTACATTACATTATCAGAGTTTACAACAACAAACAGCGGAAAAGAAATACTGTATACTAGTTGATACCCCAAGCCATCCAGTTTGCCTTTGATCTCCACATCAACTTCTGAATTCCTGAATATCTTGATAACCCGACTCTAGACTGCCCGTGTGGAAATTGGTGGGCACCCAGAGTTTAGGAAGAGAAAAATAAACTCCAAGTCAATCATGTGACTTGTGTGAGAACTTAAAACAGTTATATCTTTAAAAATCAACAAAGAAATATTTTAAAATATTTTCGCAATGCTTTTGAAAATGTAACTACCATAAGGCCTCCCGCCACACACACAATGCAAACGCAGAACTTGGAGGAGATTTATCCTTATGATAGTCAAAGATGCTTGATACGCAAATTTCTATTCAATATTATTATTATAAGTGCAAAATGTGGAAAACCATTTCAAAAGTAGAATATAAATCTTAGCCAGCATAGGTACCATTATATTATGCCTGCTATAGCTACCTCCCGAGAAGGCAGGTTATACAATTTGCAATCGTAAAGGGTTCGTATTGTTTCTTTGGATTTCCAACGAATGGTCAGGCCAAGGAACTTCCCATTGCCACATGGAAACGCCTTAGGAAAGACGCCCCGAGAACCTAACCGGATCTCTGCCAACACAAGGCCGGGTTACCCCTAACTGGGTAACTACTGACACGAGTATGCCATCCCCCGGTCGTAAACGACCTTTCCCGGGATCCCGATAACCAACAACCACAAAGTAATAAATTTGCATTAACCACATAGGTTAAATATCTGGGCTCCATACCATGATACCACCTCTATCCAGAAGGAAATGCACATACCCTAGAGGGGGCTACCCACAATAACTTTGCTGCATCTTTCCTGTTTCGATCATTTCGGCCGTGTGTGGTTCGACGAAGTCTCGTCCACAAAGCTACGCGACTTCCCATCACATAGGGAATCTCTATACTGGCGCGACTCAGTGTAGAGACAATCAACGACTTATCCTCTCGTTCTCGAAAATACCCAGTCTTCACCACCGGTCTACAATGCTATCCATATACGTCATATCACTATTCGGACTGGGATTTATGACACAAAGGTCCTTCCCCGGCTAAACCGAATAACGAGCGAAATATTTTAAAAATAAGTGTAGCATTCAAATTCAAGCAAATGACCACAAATACCCATTTAAAGGTAAATATTGATAGTCGGTTATTTAACTCACAAAGCAAACCAACAAATATTCAACACCATAACAATCACTAGGCCCTTTAATTAATATTCCATAAATTAAATAACTTTCCAAATATTCACTTCAATTTAACTTTGAAAAGATATATTCTCTAAACCCTTTCAATTTCTACATTGGGAAACATTTCCAAATACTTATTTAACAATAAGTAATTCACAAATCCATTTATTTTCAATACTTGGAAAATATTCGATATACTTAAAACACGATTAAGTATATGTTTTATTCTTTTAAGGAAAACATTCTCTTAAACACATTTATTTGAGTCAAAACGAATGTTGCGTAAAACATCGTTACGAGAACCCAAAATCACTAGTATAGGGATTCGGAATTTAGATAGATATATAAATCCTAATACTATATAAAACATCTCCTTACGAAAATCATTTACTATAACAACAGTGTTATAGTCCACCATTTCCTTTTATTCCTCGAAAATGTCTATTTCAACAATGAATGTTGAAATCTATGGTTTCAACACTTATACATTTTAAAACACTTCAAATCGTTTTAAAATTCTATATAAATATCACTTCCCCAGAACATTTCTTTAATATATTATTCACCGTCCAAAAACATGAATATAAATCATTTACCAAATTCAACACTTCTGCATATTTAATTTGAAGGATTATCCCCTGTCCAAAATCGTGAATATATTTCCTTTAATAAGCTTTCCTATTTACTTATAAAATTCAATCAATTTTGAATTTATAAATCAATGTTTATAAATTCACATTTATATATTATAAACCTTCAAGTTATAAAAATCCCTTAATTAATGAATTCTATTTACATTTCATTTAAATGCCAAAATCCAATTTAAAAGTTAATTCCTCATGAATCTTTTACTTTACAAAAATCTATTCATTTTATCACTTCATAATTCATAAATCTATAAATTTCATTCATTTATGAAATCCATTCATACTTCATTCTAACACTTAAAAAAACTCATTTTATAATTCCAATATTTTAATTTATAAATATCAATTTTATAAACCTTTTATATAAAGCTTTTTATAATAATTCAAAAATCTCAATTTAAACGATTTTATAAAATCATTAACTCCACATTTCAAAAATCACATTTTAACTATATTTTCTCAAAAATCATAACTTTTATAACATTAAATTTTATTTTACGTTTATTTATTTAAAATGAATCAATTCCAAAATTTAATAAAACGTATACTTTCAAAAATCACTTTGAAATCCTTTTAATTTTCCAAAATAGGCCCAATGCTGCAACAGCGCTAAATATAACAATCACGGCATCAAAAACATCATATAACATATGATAATAGAATATATCACAATATCTGTAAATAAATCAATACGGGTGAGGAATCCAGTTGAATCCCTCCAACCTGTTTCCCTGCATCCACAGATGTTAGCACAATACCAATTCCATTCCAATACGGAATATCGCGGTATATAGGATTTATAAAATATTATCCGCTATTATGCGACGCAATAGGGTCTCATCCGCTATATAATGCGTGAAAATCAACTCCAAGTACATATATAATACCAATTTCACATCGAGGTGAAATATCACGGTATATGTTTTTAATTAACAACATCCGCTTAATATACAGCATATAGGGTCTATTTCAATACAACATATAGAAATTCATGATTCAATCACACAATCAAGCAATTTTTAATTTAACTATTTAAAATTTAAATCGAAGCAGTTTCGATTGAGTGAGAAGTTCTCACCTTGTTTTCAATAACAGTCGCAATGTTTTATTTCGAATAAAATTAAACGCGCGTTTAATTTTACTCAGAATTTTCACTAGCTCCAATCAACTCCATTTCATCTCCATTGCGTATTGTTCGTCCATACGAACCCAACGCAATTCATTTCGTGCGTTTTCGACCTCGTATGAAAGAGTTATAGCATTACAAAGTTTATACGACTTTTTAATAATTTAAACTACAATTTTTTATTTTTTTGTACCCAAAATCAATCTGTGTCGTTCGATTTGGCTTGATGCAATCCAGGTCGTAGCCTCTTTCTTTCATCCCACGCGCACTCTACTGGTTGAAGACAAAACCGAACCCAAATGCTGTCGCCAAACCCTAATTCACGTGGCCATCATACACCACCCCCACGACGAAACCCATCGCGCGAGCCACCTTCGGCTGTGAACACGTGCAGCTCGGCCTACCCTATATCTCGAAAACCATGCACGAACTTTACCTCTTTGAATCGAAATTGCCATCGATCCGAAGCTTCGTTTACGATCTTGACCATTGGATAGGAAGATCTCGTCACGCTCTCGAAGTTTATAGTTTGAAGTTTATGAAAATAGTGTGCGGATTAGAAGATATCGAGGGAGAACGATAGAGTTTTTCGGCCATTGAAGGATGGTGGCGGCTAGGGCTGAAGAGACTAGGGTTTGTGTAAAAAATGAAAACAGGGGGCCTTATATAGAAAATTATGCGACACTATTCATCCCGATTTCTACGCGTTTTAGCTTGCCTCGGACAAACCGTAAATCTGATTAACACGAAATTTGAAACCATATAATAATTTAGCATTACGGATCCGATGAAAATGGTTTCGTAGAAATCCGAGACTGTTTGAAAAATGGCTATTTTTACCCGTCGATTAAATAAAAAAATATTCAATTTTCACAAATTAACTTTTAATTAAATTTTAAATGTTCTATAATGTCATTCTAAATCCAATATGATTTAATACAACATTACACATCATTTTTAATCACATTAAACCCAGTTTCCAATTATATCTGTAATTTCAAATATTAAATTATCGATTTAATTATCCAATTAAATCTAGATATTCGAAATAAAATTTATTTGACCTACAAATTTTACTTGTTAATATTTAAAATCAATTAAATATATGAATTTCAAATGATAGAAATTCTGGGTCGTCACAAACTTCCCCCTTAAAAGAATTTCGTCCTCGAAATTACCAAGTAAGAAAAAGTTACAGAATCCATTAACTTTTCAAACATCCGTTTGTTCAAATTTAAATTTCAAATTCTCTTAAGTGTTTAACTTTCCCAAAATCCAATATTTAAACTTCTTACAATAACTTTACTAAGTTTTCAAATCATACTTAGTTATCTTTTCAAAATTTTCCAATTTTCTCGAAAATATTGTAACGCCTTAAATTTTCAGAAAAATTCGCCATAGTCTCCTTTGCGCGGTTCGATCCAAAAAAATATGGCAATTTATATATATATATATATATATATATATCACAAATATACATCTCATCAAGTAATGAGGCATCTCGCAGGGAAAAAAGTCTAAAAGTACGATATATATAATCCGAGATATTTACCTTATATATTATTAGCGAGCATATACGGCTAATATAGCACAAAAGCGAGCTCCAAAAGCGAAGCAAGCGCAATCCACACCTACTAAACACTCAACAAACAAATGAGAACATGCATATATGAAAGTAATATCGATACACAACATATATCACTACAACAACTACATATGCCGATATAGCAAATGCAACTAAAGCAATAAATTCAACCATCAACCAACTATCATCCAACTAACATCCATAACCAAATCAATATTCATGCACTTCTTATTAGTATTCAATGAATTGGTTATTTTTTTCATTTTAAATCACATTTGATTCATTAATATTTGATGTTTTTACTAGCATTCATTTATTCATATTCAAATTGGTTCACTTCCAAATCAAACTCAATTCTATTTAAGATTCACTTAACTTCCAATTTGATTTCAATTATTTTAACTTCCAATTTCATTAATTCAATTTCGTATGGATTTCTGTATAATCAACTAACAGTCTATCTAATAACCAATGTATATCTAATACAACCAAATTCATTTTACTTTGCTTACATTTATTCAATTTGGTTCATCACTTTTAATTCCAATTGGTTTGATATTCTATTGATTTTCATTCAATTTATTCAATTATCTTTAAATGAATCAACATTTACATTCATTATTCCATATCACTTTATTTACATTCGATTGATTAACATTTGATTCATTGATTCAATTGCTAATTCATTATACCACAAAAGTTGAATTTCATTACATAACTCAAGTTCATATTCATCACTTCACTTTGTTAATTTACTTCGATACCAAAATCAACTTCATTCAACATTACTTAAGTTATATTCCATTTAATCATCATTTGTTTAACTTAAATTTCCAAATCCAATTCAAATTCCGATTCTAAAGTAAATTCCATTTTACTTTTATTTACAATTCATATTTATACATATATCCATATAGTTTCACTTCTTATACATAAGATTATTTCACAATTGTGAATCATAATAATTAAAATTCCATATTTAATAATTCATTTACTTATACAATTTATTCTTTTACAATATGTTTTATTTAACTTATTCAAACATCCTTTAATTAACTTATACATATTCTTATATTTTCAACGATTAAACAATCAATTTATATACACTTTAATAATTTCTGAAAAATTATTCCCTTTATATGTAAAATATAATTTTGGGTAAAATTATTTCATTTACCCGCTTTTAAAACAATACCATTTTTATATTCACTAACAGACACGCTCTCATAACTATTATTACACTCACACTCATTCTAGAGTACCACTGAATCTAGCTCTAATGAGTAATTCCCAACAGAGCCAAGATTGTCACTTAACCATATGCTTTGATACCAAATGTGACGGGTGAGGGATTTACGACCGCGAAGGTCGATATTAATACGTCCACTGTATCAACTGCCGAGCAATCGAAGGCCGGAAAACCAGACTGTTAGGGTTAAAGAAAAGGTAGAAGATAGAAGAAGAAAGAAAGAAGAAGAAAACAGAAACAATATCAGAATCTCACAATCGCAGCGGAACAAATATAATACATAAATGAATAATCTTATTAAAACAAAGAACTATATCAGTTATTACATTACAACACATTACATTATCAGAGTTTACAACAACAAACAGCGGAAAAGAAATACTATATACTAGTTGATACGCCAAGCCATCCAGTTTGCTTTTGATCTCCACAACAACTTCTGAATTCCTGAATATCCTGATAACCTGACTCTAGACTGCCCGTGTGGAAATTGGTGGGCACCCAGAGTTTAGGAAGAGAACAATAAACTCCAAGTCAGTCATGTGACTGGTGTGAGAACTTAAAACGGTTATATCTTTAAAAATCAACAAAGAAATATTTTAAAATAGATTCACAATGCTTTTGAAAATGCAACTACCATAAGGCCTCCCGCTACACACACAATGCAAACGTAGTACTTGGAGGAGATTTCTCCTTATGATAGTCAAAGATGCTTGATACGCAAATTTCTTTTCAATATTATTATTATAAGTGCAAAATGTGGAAAACTATAAATCTTAGCCAGCATAGGTACCATTATATTATGCCTGCTATAGCTACCTCCTTAGGAGGCAGGTTATACAATTTGCAATCGTCAAGGGTTTGTATTGTTTCTTTGGATTTCCAACAAATGGTCAGGGCAAGGAACTTCCCATTGCGACATGGAAACGCCTCTCGAAAGACGCCCCGAGAACCTAATCGGATCTTTGCCAACAAAAGGCCGGGTTACCCCTAACTGGGTAACTACTGACACGAGTGTGCCATCCCCCAGTCGTAAACGACCTTTCCTGGGATCCCGATAACCAACAACCACAAAGTAATAAATTTGCAGTAACCACATAGGTTAAATATCTGGGCTCCATACCATGATACCACCTCTATCCAGAAGGAAATGCACATACCCTAAAGTGCGCTACCCACAATAACCTTGCTGCATCTTTCCTGTTTCGACCATTTCGGGGTGTGAGGTTCGACAAAGTCTCGTCGACAAAGCTACGCTTTTTACAAAAGCCACTCTTTGATCAACAAATGATCTGCAGTACTCAGCATGCCACATTGCCAAATTGGGAATATATCACTGATAACCTTCAACTACAAAACCTCTGAGCTCGTACGTCTCAGAGAAGGGTGTTAAGCTAAGAGAATAAATTCTCCGCCACCAACAGAAATGCATTTGAAAGAAATCTACTTTATATCTCAATCTGTAATGTCAGACTAACAATCCATACAAGTCTATTCTGGATTCGAACAGAACCAAAGGCACTTACGAAGAAGCCCTTGCAATCCGGGTATTCACATTCCCGATCGGACTTCCCATCACTTAGGGAATCTCTATACCGACGCGACTCAGTGCAGAGACAATCAACGAGTTATCCTCTCGTTCTCGAAAATACCTGGTCTTCGCCACCGGTCGTCAATGCTATCCATATACGTCGTATCACTATTCGGAATGGGATTTATGACACAAAGGTCCTTCCCCGGCTAAACAGAATAACGAGCGAAATATTTTAAAAATAAGCGTAGCATTCAAATTCAAGCAAATGGCCACAAATACCCATTTAAAGGTAAATATTGATAGTCGGTTATTTAACTATCAAAGCAAACCAACAAATATTCGGCACCATAACAATCGCTAGGCCCTTTTATTAATCTTCCATAAATTAAATAACTTGTCAAATATTCACTTCAATTTATCTTTGAAAAGATATATCCTCTAAACCCTTTCAATTTCTACATTGGGAAACATTTTCAAATACTTATTTAACAATAAGTAACTCACAAATCAATTTATTTTCAATACTTAGAAAATATTCGATATACTTAAAACACGATTAAGTATATATTTTTTTTCTTTTAAGGAAAACATTCTTTTAAACACATTTATTTGAGTCAAAACGAATGTTGCGTAAAACATCGTTACGACAACCCAAAATCACTAGTATAGGGATTCGAAATTTAGATAGATATATAAATCCAAATACTATATAAAACATCTCCTTTCGAAAATCATTTACTATAACAACAGTGTTATAGTCCACCATTTCCTTTTATTCCTCGAAAACGTCTATTTCAACAATGAATGTTGAAATCTATGGTTTCAACACTTATACATTTTAAAACACTTCAAATCGTTATAAAATTTTATTTAAATATCACTTCCCCAAAACATTTCCAAACATATTATTCACCGTCCAAAAACGTGAATATAAATCGTTTACCAAATTTAACACTTCTACATATTTAATTTGAAGGATTATCCACTGTCCAAAATCGTGAATATATTTCCTTTAATAACCTTTCCTATTTACTTATCAAATTCAATCAATTTTGAATTTATAAATCAATGTTTATAAATTCACATTTATATATTATAAAACTTCAAATTATAAAAATCCCTTAATTCACGAATTCTATTTATATCTCATCTAAATGCCAAAATCCAATTTAAAAGTTAATTCCTCATGAATCTTTTATTTTACAAAAATCTATTCATTTTATCCCTTCATAATTCATAAATCTATAAATTTCATTCATTTATGAAATCCATTCACACTTCATTCTAACACTTATAAAAACTCGTTTTATAATTCCAATATTTTCATTTATAAATATCAATTTTATAAACCTTTTATATAAAGCTTTTTATGATAATTCAAAAACCACAATTTAAACTATTTTATAAAATCATTAACTCCACATTTCAATAATCACATTTTAACTATATTTTCTCAAAAATCATAATTTTTATAACATTAATTTTTTTACGTTTATTTATTTAAAATGAATCAATTCCAAATTTTAATAAAACATATACTTTCAAAATCACTTTAAAATCCTTTTAATTTTCCAAAATAGGCCCAATGCTGCAATAGCACTAAATATAACAATCACGACATCCAAAACATCATATGACATATGATAATAGAATATATCACAATATGTGCAAATAAATCAATACGGGTGAGGAATCCAGTTGGATCTCTCTAACCTGTTTCCCTGCATCCACAGATGTTAGCACAATACCAATCCCATTCCAATACGGAATATCGTGATATATAGGATTTATAAAATATTATCCAATATTATGCGGCGCAATAGGGTCTCATCCGCTATATAATGCGGGAAAATCAACTCCAAGTACATATATAATACCAATTTCACATCGAGGTGAAATATCGCGGTATATGTTTTTAATAAACAACATCCGCTTAATATACGGCGTATAAGGTCTATTTCAATACAACATATAGCAATTCATGATTCAATCACACAATCAAGCAATTTTAAATTTAACTATTTAAAATTTAAATCGAAACAGTTTCGATTGAGTGAGAAGTTCTCACCTTTTTTTCATTAACAGTCATAGTGTTTTATTTCGAAGAAAATTAAACGCGTGTTTAATTTTATTCCCCAACGCAATTCGTTTCGTGCGTTTTCGACCTCATATGAAAGAGTTATAGCATTACAAAGTTTATACGATTTTATAATAATTTAAATTACAATTTTCTATACCCAAAATCAATCTGGGCCGTTCGATTTGGCTTGATGCAATCCAGGCCATAGCCTCTTTCTTTCATCCCACGCGCACTCTACAGGTTGAAAACAAAACCGAACCCAAATGCCGTCGCCAAACCCTAATTCACGCGGCCAACATACACCACCTCCACGACGATCAAGTTACACCACGAAGAAACCCATCACGCGAGCCACCTTCGGCTGTGAACACATGCAGCTTGGCCTACCCTATATCTCGAAAACTGCGCATGAACTTTCCCACTTTGAATCGAAATTGCCATCGATCCGAAGCTTCATTTACGATCTTGACCGTTGGATAGGAAGATTTCATCACGCTCTGGAAGTTTGTAGTTTGAAGTTTATGAAAATAGTGTGTGGATTAGAAGATATTGAGGGAGAAACGATAGATTTTTTCGGCCATTGAAGGATGGTGGCGGCTAGGGCTGAAGAGACTAGGGTTTGTGTAAAAAATGAAAACAGGGGGCCTTATATAGAAAATTACGCAACACTATTCATCCCGAAATTTTCCAAACTCCAAACGAAGCGTGCCGCCTGGCGTTTATAATGTTTATCCCTATTCCGAATGCAATGGAATATATATCAAGAGCCAATTCGATCAAATTTGAAAGATAAGTTTTTGAATCGACTATTTAAATTCAAAATTCACTCGAATCGATTTCTATGCGTTTTAGCTTGCCCCGGACAAACCTTAAATCTGATTGACACAAAATTGGAAACCATATAATAATTTAACATTACGGATCCGATGAAACTAGTTTCGTTGAAATCCGAGACTGTTTGAAAAATGGCTATTTTTACTCGTCGATTAAATATTAAAATATTCAATTTCCACAAATTAACTTTTAATTAAATTTTAAAAGTTCTATAACGTCATTCTAACTCCAATATGATTTAATACAACTTTACACATCATTTTTAATCACATTAAACCCAATTTCCAATTATATCTGTAATTTCAAATATTAAATTATCGATTTAATTATCCAATTAATCTAGATATTCGAAATAAAATTTATTCGACCTAAAAATTTTACTTGTTAATATTTAAAATCAATTAAATATATGAATTTCAAATGACAGAAATTCTGGGTCGTTACATTAAATCAAATTTTCAATTTCAATTCTATGACTAACAAATTTGTACCATTTTTGATTTCTTAAACCTTCACAATTATTTAAACAAGTTTAAAGATCAATTTAAAGTTAATTAATTTACTAATTACATAGTAAAATCTCAATTTCAGTAAATTAAGTAATTATAAATTAGAATTCCAATAATCTATTTATTTAATTTTTAAATCTTGTTATCCAATCAATTATCATCTTATAGGTATAATTAACATTGATTTTTGTTTTTGTACATTAATATTCTCCAATTCATCTTAATTTCAATAATGTAATATTTACTTTCATTTAATTGCAACAAATCCATTTATTATAGTTTAAATTCCAATAATTTGATTTTCAATTCTTTTTGTTTACTCAATTATCATATTATGGATAAAATTTACGTTGGTTACATCTTGTTGAATTAATATTCTTCACTTAACCATTTAATCTACATTAACCGCGATAATTAAGTTAATTAATTGCAATTGATTTCAAATTAAATCTAATGAACTAAACTTATAAAAATTGTTACCATTTGGTTTTAATTACAATTTATAAGTTTATCACTTACCAACAAATGTTACAATTTCTTTCATAACACTAATTTTATTCAATTGCGATTAACTATCCATTATTTCATTGGTTAACTCAATATTCACATTTATTTTCTTATATTCAATTTATATTCTACTATAACGTTTATATTACTTTAATTCATTGGAATTTCATTCAATTTTCTAATAACCAACTTTAATTAACATTGTTACGTTTCATCTCATTTATTATTTTGTTAATAAATCCCAATTTTTTTTATATATTTCAAAAATAAATCAAAAAACCATAATAAATTAACTATTTTTAATTGCCGAAATTTATGGGTTATTACACTCTCCCCCACTCAACACTTTTCGTTCCCGAAAAGGAAAAAGAACGGAGAAGAAGGAATTAAGTAATCAATATATCTTATTAAATTTAAACAATTAATTTATATAATTAAATAATTTAAATAAAATATATCGATTTATAACAATTAACTCCTTTTATTCAAGTTAACAAAGGTTTGGAAAACATTTCATAAAATTTTCTAAGTCCAAAATTCACAAAAAATTTCGGCAGAGTCTCCTTTGTACGAAGAGGCTCAGGAGAAATGATAATATCAATAATAACAGTATATGTCATAATTTTTTAAAATAATAGATCCAACAGTGGGAGAACAATATAATATCGCTATAAAATCGTAATCCGAGGACGTACCTGTTTGTCGGGCAAATAACGCTTATTTTATGAAACCAAAAGCAGTAGCAATTGCTTGCTTAACCTGTATTTCACTTATTAATCCATGGAGATTAATAATTATATAAGAGAATATCTATGTTGCTTCAATTTATAACAAATAAATCATAAAAATATTCACTTGCAAATAATATACAACAAGGACTTACAAACAGAACTATACAATCATCACATGCAGTTGATGAAATCGACCATCCAACCACAGCAACCAAAACAAATGGTTTGTTCGGGTTTAGACACTTTTAATCATATAGGAGGAAAAATAAACTACTAAGTATACCATATACTCAACAGTCTTAGATAAAACTCAATAGGTTATTCATATATCCTAAAAAAATTAGAAGTATCCTTTCTCTAAACAACCATAAACCAAAACAGACAAAAAATTCCAACACTATATAAGTTAGTTTACATATTTCTTTTCATATCATTTGTCCATTTTCGTTCATGCAGTAATTATTTTCTTTAGTTTACATCCATTTCTTACAAAAATTTAATTTCAATTCATTCATATAGTACTTAATTCCATTTATTTACATATGCCATTCACCTTTTCTTACATATGTTATTTACATTTTCTTACATATGTTACTTATACACAAATTTTTAAACATACGTAAATCAATTCTTAAAGTACTATATAGGTTTTTTTATAAACAAATTCACATTCATTCATTCAGTACTTATTTCATTTATTTTCATTGATTACCCATAAAATCCATTTTTCAATTATTCATATAATATCAATCTCTTTTTCATTTTGTTATATTCATTTCTTACCTAAGTTATTCACTGAACACTTTCATTACTTAAGTTTTACTTGTATAATATTCCATCAAATGTTCCTATTAAACATTGCAACTTTAATATTTTGATAAGTTATATATATATGCATATATATGTTTCTAGGAATGAAATTGAATATTACACAAGTTTATGTCATTTATTTTGATTAACAAAAAGGTTCAGTAATCATATCTTCAGGATTTTCATCCTTTGACTCATAGGTTACAAATTTCAAATTTCTTATATATTTCATTTATAATTAATAATTAACTTTCTTATTCAATTTTAGAAGTTTTTCAATTATTAAAGGATAAATTTTTTATTCCATTACAATAATTGAAATCTCTAATTTATAGAAATTTAAGTAATAAATGATGGGTTCCATAACAAATCATTCAAAGTAATATATATAACTATATATATACACACTAGTACAAAAAATGCATATTGCTTTGCCTCATTTGAATCGGTTGAAGTAAAAATTGATGCAAATAGAACTACTTGCATCAGTTCTGCCTTAATAACCGATGCAATTGGTACGTAGAAAGCAATAGGTAATAAAAAAAATCAAATTTGCATCAGTTGTCACCAACAACCGAAGAAAATACGTCAATGCAAATAGTTTTAGTCGCATCGGTTTTAAAGTCAACCGATGCAACTACGTTAATTTGCATCCAAAATAATTATTTTCGCATCGGTTCCCTGGCGAAGGCGATGCAATTTCAAATTATTTAGGTTATCAAACCACTTTCGTTGCTCACCTGTTAACTCCCGCCATTCCAATTTTTTTTCCCTGCTAATTTTTCCATTCTTTTCCCTAAATATTTCGCCTGCTTCAAAACAAAAAAAACCCTAAAATTGATTGACATTATTTCGCGGATTAGCTGTGGAGACTGCGTTGAAAATTCTTATGGAGAAGTGGAAGTATTTGCATGCTGGGTTCATTTTTCAGGTATAAAATGAATATATTGTTGCCTTTGTTGTTGTGAATAATGAATGATTGTAAGCCAGGGAACACCCAAAATTTGATGCTTCTAAACTTTGAAAGCAACTCGCATTTGCAATTTCCTAGATACAAATTTCGAATTAAAATTCTAATCGAAGAATGAAATTGCAATTAAGATTAGCAAATTAAAAGCGGCTTTCGAAATCGCGATTAGGAGTGGCGACTGAATCGCGATTGGGGCAACTTGCATAGTAAGGAGGTATGTTTTGGGTGCTAGATCCATCATGCTATCAGAGTTCAAGTTAAGGTTTCTAGTGCAAATGTCCATACAATTATATGGGCCCCTTGCATAGTAAGGAGGTATGTTTTGGGTTGCAACATAAATGGTGAAGATGGTTAATTAAATCAGAGAATGCATGATTAATGGTGAAACTGTATCCTTGAAGTTAGTCTTAAATCGATAAGTCCTATGAAAATATATTCAAGTTATGTTGGGATTTCGGAATTTTTTTATCATAATAACGTTTTATGTTTTTTGAACTAAATTGATTATGTGTGAAACTGTGATCCTTAGAAAAATTAACAGTAACTTTCTTCTTTCTCTTAAAATTTGTTTTAAATTTATCACATTATCACAACCATCTATAAACGATTCAATTACCTTTTATAAAATGGATGAAGGAACCGGGAATGGGTAAAAAAAATGAAAACAAAGTGATGGGCTTAGTGAAATAGAAAACAAGAGGAAAGAGTCGAAGTTTTGGTGGTTCCCGGATCCAAACCTTTTATTTATTTTTACGTTTGAATTTAAGATTCCAAGATATATTTCATGAGCTTGCAATACGAAATCGAATTTAGAACATTTATACTCTGATTTTTTTGATGTATTTTTTAATAAAATGCCATAATGGTTTTTTATAAGTAATAAAATTAGTTATAATATAGGCCTGAAGCACTGAACTTAGGATATTTGGTTGCATTACTAAATTGCTAATGTTTATTAACAAATACGAGATTGTTTAAAATAATGAAGAATGATATAGGATTTATGGTTTTCTGTAATAATAGTAGACAACTAAATTACTACAATCTGTATATATAGAAAATTATTGTTATCGCATGCACTAGCGCATATGTATGTATGTGTGTGTGAATGATTTAAAATTTGATAGGATATCATTGACATTATGATCAGTTTGGACCTCTTTGTTCTCTACCTAAATATTAGCTAAAACCATATTGCATGAAATATTATGCAGCTGTATTTTCCCTTTACACAAATCCTCATTTAGGAATATAATTTCATTATTGAAAATTTCTATGAAGTAAAAGTTAGCATGTGAACTTGTTGTCTGTTTATATTTTTTATGCTGCTAAAGCAAAGTATTCATTATTTCGAAATATGCAACTTTGTGATAGAGTGCTTTTATTAGAAGTTTTCTATTTTGAGAAGTATATTTTACTGTGTGAATCTTACAAGTCTTTATGGACAATTGCAATAAAATTACAATATTTTGGTCTGGCATACACTTCCCAGAATGCCCTCATATGTAAGTGTGGTCAATCCATTGAATCCCACTAAAGTTAAATATTGATGTTTATTTTCAATTAAAAATTGATACACATAAATTAGATTGTGTGTTCGAATCAGTCCTAACAAAAATGTAATTCTGAAATTTATATGTAGGCTGTGTACAATGACGTATGACAGGTTGGTTTTATTAGTTATGTGGCAGATTGCCGTGAGTATGGTGGTGGATATGTTTGTATTTGGGAAAAAGTGTTGAATTGTGGTTGACTGTTAATGGCAGTTTCATGGTGGTCTAGTAGAAGAAAGACAGAGGATGTTGATGTTGATGGCTCTAACAGTTATGAATATGTAAGGTAGTGAAAAAGTGGTTTGCAAAGGGGTATTTTGTGTGAAGTATGTTGTGCATTGGAAGTTGAAGGTAGGGGATGATACGCATAGATTTGTTGGTGGAAGATGTTGCAGTTGTGGGTGGTGTTAAAGTTTGAAGTATGGTGTGATGATATTGATGGCTGTCGTTGTGCAAGACAGTGAGAAGTTTTGTATGGTTGTATGGTTTGAAGAAGGAGTAAGGGCAGTGTGATTTGTGATGTATTTTGCAGTGGATTTTGTATGTGATGGAGTATGCAGTTGATTTCAATTTTTTTTGATTTTTTTGTTTTCGTGGCAAGGGTGGTTTGGTGGAAATGGAAACAGTGATTTTGTTTATTTAAGAAGTTACAATAGTGAAGTGTTGTTTGTTGTTGATGAGTTGTGATGATATGGGGAGGTGATAGATAGGTGATGTAAGCTGGAGCAGTTAAGGTAGGTAGGGTATGTGAGGAGCAAGGAATGATGGTAAGTAAGCAGTTTGTTTGTTGATAGAAATGATTGATGATGTTGGTGGTGGCAATGTGTATGCACAGATGTAAATGGGTAATGAGATGAGACAGTAGTGTATGTATGCAATGACACTGTATAATAGTTAAATGAATGCGGTGGAGTATGGTGGTGGCAGTCAGTTTATTGTGGATGACGCACTGGGTTTTACGGAGGTTGTACTTGTATTAGGTTTTGGTTGTATGGAAGTTGATGAAATGTATTGAAATGTAAGGGGTTTATGAGGAGGTTGTGACACAGTTATATGCACAGCAACTACATTGTAACTACAATGTATGTCTATGTGAAGACATTATGGTTTGGATGGTGATTGAAGTTGAACAGTTGAAGTTAAAGTTGAAGATGACTGCAGTTGAAGTTGCAGTTGACTGCAGTTGAAGTATGGATGTGGTTAAACTTGATGCAAAAGTTTGTAGGATGTGGTATAGGGAAATGGTATGATGGTGCAGGGGTAAGAAGTATAGGTTTCTGGTTTTTATTATGGTAGGGAGATTGCTGTGGTTATGAGGAGAAGTAATGTTCAGGTTGTTGATGAGAGTTAGATGCACTGTTAGATGCGCACACAGTTGTATATTTCAGCAGTAGGTAGTGGAGGTGGTTGGCAGTTGAAATGATGGTGAGGCTATGGGTTGTGGTGATGTTTGTGATGGATATGCACAGTTGTGTTTGTGGAGTGATATTGAAGTAGCTGGTCAGTATGGTAGTAAGCAGTTGTGTTGATGGAGAAGTTGTTTGCTGTCACTATTTAATTGACTCTCCCGCTGGCTTGATGGGTTCGAATTTAAGATGGTTTATTGTGTTTTCTTGACTAATTAAATTACTTACTTCAGGTAATTTAAAAACATTAGTCATAATCATTTAAGGAATAACATGCAAAATCTTTTACTACTTTGAATATTCCTTGATATATACACATTGAAATAATCCCTAACGTCATTATAAAAACTGAAACATTTAGGATATGAATATTAATGATAATAAGGTGACAATTACAATTTATCTTTATGTAAACTGAGACTTCTTTCAAATAAGTACACCAAAAGTTTTAAATTATCATCTGACTTACGGAAATAACTTCTGCCATTAATGTGCAGCATGTTATTGAAAAAAGTCACAGTTTATCAAAACCGGATAATCATTCATCAGCAAAGAGTTACAAGAATTGATTATCCACTCCACTCGAATTAGCTAAAAATATTGATTTAATAATGAATGCTCTTCGTAATCCAATGTTTTTTTGCTTGTGTAGTGTATCTCTAGCATTTGTATATGGATCGTAGTTGGATGTACAACGTAATACGTAATAAAGACGAGTTCCTAAACAAAATTGAAGAGTTCATCAATTGTGCACTGAATGATGAATTAAGAAGAGGGGAGAAACTATTTTTTGTCCTTGTAGACATTGCAAAAATAAGAGGAGACTTCGTAACATAGATCAGATTGGAGATCACATAATCCGTTATGGGTTTAAGAAAAATTATACACAATGGATATGGCATGGCGAAAGTATACTTAGTAGAGCTAGTTCTAATAATCATGAGATTGATGAGAATGACTGGGAAGATAACATGAATAATGACGCGAATGATGAGAATGATTGTGTTCATGAGATGTTTCGTGATGCTGAAGAACATTTGATGGAAGAGACAAAGTTGTATGAAAGAATATTAATTGATGCTGAGAAGCCTTTGTTTCCTAATTGTGCTAAGTTCACAACATTGTCTGTTGTTCTCAAGCTTTTCAATTTAAAAGCAAAGCATGGGTGGAGTGATAAAAGTTTTACATCTTTGTTGGAACTTTTGAATTACATGCTTCCGGAAGGTAATGAGCTTCCAACTTCTAACTATGAGGCAAAGAAAATTATGTGCCCAATTGGTATAGGATATAAAAAGATACATGCATGTCCAAATGATTGTATATTATATCGAAATGAATATGAGAACTTGCATGAGTGTCCCAAGTGTGGATTATCCCGTTACAAGTCGCGTGGGAACGTTCACAATGACCCAGATAAGAAATGGCCTCCAGCAAAAGTCTTGTGGTATTTGCCAATTAGACCAAGGTTTAAACGTTTATTTGCAAATAAAGAAAATGCAAAAAACTTAAGGTGGCATGCAGATGTGAGGAAAAATGATGGATTATTGAGGAATCCAGCTGATTCTCTACAGTGGAGAAACATTGATACAATGTATCCTGATTTTGGTGAAGAAATTAGAAATTTAAGACTTGGTCTTTGCACAGATGGCATAAACCCATTTGGCAACTTTAGTAGTCAACATAGTACTTGGCTGTTCTTTTGGTGATCTACAATCTTCCACCTCATTTGAGTATGAAGCGCAAGTATATCATGTTGTCTCTTTTAATCTCTGGACCACGACAACCAAGAAACGACATCGATGTTTACCTAAATCCTCTTACCGATGATCTAAAATTTCTATGGGATAAAGGTATGCGTGTGTTTGACGCATATAGTCAAAGTAATTTTACATTAAGTGCCATGATTTTTTGTACCATAAATGATTTTCCTGCATATGGTAACTTGTCTGGCTATAGTACAAAAGGTGCCAAAGCATGCCCAATTTGTCAAGATGATATGGTTGTTGAGCGTTTACATTATTGCAAAAAAATGTGTATATGCATCATCGTAGATTTCTCCCTCCTTATCATCCTTATCATAAAAAGAAGAAGCCTTTTAATGAGGAGATAGGGAATGGAGTTGCTCGTTTGCCATTAACAGGAAATGATGTTTACGAATGGGTCAAGGATATTGAAAATGCATTTGGCAAAGTATTTCCTCTTTTAGAAGGCTCGTGGAAGAAGAAATCTATATTTTGGGAACTTCCGTTTTGGCGACATTCATAGGTTAGACATTGTCTAGATGTAATGCATATAGAAAAAAATGTTTACGACAGTATCGTTGAGTCACTCTTGAATATACCTGGTAAGACAAAAGATGGTGAGAAAGCTAGGCAAGATATGTTGCATATGGGTATCCGGAAGGAGTTAGCACCGGTACAGAAAGGTAAACGTACCTATTTGCCCCATGCATGTTATACATTGTCCAAAAAAGAGAAAACTCGTTTATTTGAGTGTCTTCGTGGTGTGAAGGTTCCAATAGGTTATTCTTCAAATGTTAGCAATCGTGTATCAGTGAAGGATTTGAAATTGATTGGTATGAAGTCTCATGATTACCATGTGTTAATGCAACATTTATTACCTGTTGCAATTAGAGGTATATTTCCTAAACATGTTAAGCATGTTATTACAAAGCTTTGTCTCTTTTTTAATATAATTTGTAGCAAGGTAACTGTCCTGATACGTTGGATGCTCAACAAGCCGATGTTATTGTTACCTTATGTCAATTTGAGATGTATTTTCCACCTTCATTTTTCGATGTTATGTTGCATTTAGTTGTTCATCTTGTAAGAGAAATCAAAATTTGTGGTCCTATATTTATTGGGATATATGTATCCATTTGAAATGCATATGGAAACTTTAAAAAGAAAAAAAATAGATATAGACCGAAAGCCAGTATCGTAGAAGCTACTGTAGCTGAGGAGGTTATTGAATTTGTCACTCCATACTCAACTGGTGTTGAACCTATTGGACTTCGTAAGTCTCGACATGAAGGATGACTTGACGACGAGGGCATAATTGGATCAAAATTGATTTCAATTGGTGATGAGATGTTTCACAAAGCTCAGCTACTTGTTTTGTAGCACCTTAGTGAGGTACATCCTTACTTGGAGGAGCACATGGCAATTCTAAAGTCCCAGAATCCTTCAAAGAACGAAATGTGGTTGATGAATGAACATAACCGCTCTTTTGTCATATGGTTTAAACATACGGTAATGTCTCAATTGTCTCAAACAAATCATGGTATTTCAGATACAATAAAATGGTTAGCATATGGGCCTCGATTTCATGTCAATTCATGGGAAGGATATGATATGAGCGGTTATGTCTTTTATATGATGCATCGGGATGATAAGAGAAAAATGCAAAATAGTGGAGTTAGCATCGTTGCATCTTCAAGAGAATTTTCTAGTGCTAAAGATAACAGCCCAATAAATGCGGCAATGCTATATTATGGGATAATCAAGGATATTTGGGAACTTGAGTATAAAGACTTCACAATCCCGCAATTTTGATGTAGATGGGATGACAATCGTTGTGCTGTACGTTTGGATGAACATGGATTCACATTGGTTGACTTTGGTCAAGTGAGTCGTGATAATGATCCACTCATCTTGGCATCTCAAGCAAAACAAGTTTTTATATGACTGATCCTGCAGATAATAAGTGGTCTATTGTTCTTCCCGACAAAAGACACATTGTTGGGATTGGTGATGTGGTGGATGAAGAAGAGTATAATCAATTTGATGAGAATCCACCTTTCTCCGTTGGCTTAAGTATACCAGAAGAACTTGATTTAAATGAAAATTATGCACGTTCTGATCACGATGAGGGGGTTTGGATAGTTGGGTAAATTTTTCTAATGCTCATCATGCTTTAGTTGCCAGTTGAAATCTTTCATTTTTTGTGATACTTTAGTTTTTTTGAGAATAATTACTAATAAGATATTTTATAGGGATACTTGATCGCTGTTTTTGTTGCAGACTTCAGACATTGTATCACTGCTTGCTCTCACGTAATTTATCTGTTAACTCTACAGTGTTTTTCTTCTGCTTACCCGTATACTAATAATTTATCTTATCAATAAAGCCATAATTATCACACCACATATTCTTACTTTGATTTAGTGTTGCACTATTGTTTGTATAACTGGGACTTGAGAGTTATAGCATTAGATATTAGTGTTTTAGCTCATATCAACAGTTTGGTGCAATTTGAGAAATGAGAGTTACATCAATGAAGCCAACCTCTGGAAGTTTGAAAACAATATTGAGCAAGAGAATGGGTCTAGGATCTCTGGAAGTTGGATGTACTAATTATTACAAACTTAGCACTTTTTCTGTAAATAATTTTGTTTAATAAGATTCGAACGTTACAACAACAAATGATAAATATTGAAAAGAACAATGATACACCGTTATCTATATGGTTAGGTTATCAGGAAGAGGTCTAGGATCACCTGAAACTTTACCACCAACATCTGGAAAATGTTCATGACAAGGTCGTGCACTAACCCCCCCCCATTACTATCAACTTGAATAGGGTAAATGAGAACGTGCCCTTTCAATGGTATTATTTCTTCAGTGGTATATCTTATCCAGTTTTCATCGTCTATTCGATTCACAAGATTAACACATTCTAAACTATAAGGCTCCTTGAACTCATCCTTGATGCATCCAAGATGTTCTAGCCATAATGACATCCTATATCCATACACCTACAATGATAAAATTTGAAATTGTGTAACAAGTAACAACTCAGTCTTTTAGTCTAGATTAATAGTGACTAATTATTGTTATATAGGTTGAGCTCTTGTTAGAGCGTATGAGTTTGGAACTCTAGGCATACATAATAATAACCAAGTTCAAAAAAAAAATCTTTCGTAAGAATGACAACATAAACTCATAGAGAAACTTCTGAGTTGATATGCCATGATGAAAGAAAGCCCACAAAGCTACAGGGAAGATTGACATAACATGAGAGGTTAATTCTATAGAATCCAATCACGAAGAATTGAATCCAGGGATTAAGGGAGTTTAACCAAAAGGATAACTGAGTTGAAACTTGAAATAGGGATAAATGGAATTAGATTGTGAACTTTGTAATGAAGTTAGAAAAGCATGCTCCTGATATTTGAAACCACATTCTACCATCACTTAATTCAGTCTAAATGGCTCTGACCACTACCTTGTTATGCTTGAATATATCTTTTGATAAAAACCATAAAAGTGAATTTTCTGACATATTTTTGAGAGTTTTAGGACTTGTAAGAAACGTGTGGGATGTGCTTACTCAATAAAAAGCACCGAATACTCATCTAAATATTTTAACGACTATTAAACAAAGCTGAAGTGATAAAAATATTTATAGCTATACAGTGACTAGTTATTAAACGAAACTGAAGTGATAAAAATATTTATAGCTATACAGTGACAGTTTAAAGGCTTTGACAACTGATATAGTTACAGAACTATACCAAAAAAGTGGAAAAGAATCGCAACAGAGAGAAAACGGCAGCAGAAGAAAGGAAATGTTGTAGTTGGAGATTGAAATGCTAATATATTTGATTAGGACTTATCAGTTTACCAACTGAGCCACTCTAATTGCATTGAGTGTTAAAACTAAGTACTTGAGTATATGCAATTCAAAATACCGAGGCTTGTTTACATCTGGGACCCAATGATAACCTTGGTCATGTTGGATTACCCAAAAAGAAAGATTAAGGTCAGGCCAGGGGTTACTTCTTATATTCTTTATTTTTGGATACGAGCAGGTGAATGCAGCAATAGAAGTAATCTATGAACTTGTAGATCCAACAGCCAATTTAATATTTGGAGCGGTTATTGATCCATCACTCAATGGTGAGGTAGGCTTTAGACTGATGATAATAGTATATTGGTTGTGTTACCAGATTGTTAGTGGTGACTATCTACACTCTAAACAAATACATATTGGGCTTTGTTTGATTTTTTTAATTGCATTGTGGAGGTTCCTATACATTTTTTTAGTTGAAAGTTTAAAAAAGAAAAAGAAAAAAGAGGTGAAATGATGTGGTTGCTATCCAGCTTATCCTAACTGCTATCTTCAGTGGTCAGCTGAGCCATCATTGATAGTACCCAACCTCTCGTTTAATTTAAGAAGAAAAATATCAAAAAAGAGAACTGTTTTATTAATGTGATATACTGGATGTTTGAGTGCTATCAGTAGCAATCACTGCTTTATCTTCTTTACTGTCTCACTGATAGTTTATCTTATTTTCAGACTACGATATTTCTTCCTTTTTGTCCATCCAAAATATTATTTTGAATAAGCTTAAATGATTCATGTTCATTTGCTATTTGTACAAGCCCATTACTTCTAAATTTTCACACATTTTCTAAGAAAAAGCTATTATGTTATGATTACCATCAAACAATAAATAGACCATGCATCAGCAAAATCTCAATTTGTATCCATGCAGGTGAGTCTAACTCTTATTACCAAAATGTTAAAAGATCAGACAGTATAAAATACATGACAGTATATTTCAAAACTTAAGTATAAAATGTTAATATATTTCAAAACATAGGTATAAAATACATGACAGTATATTTATGAAACGTATTTCATTCTTACCTTTTTAACAATATTTCAAAAGTCTGTTAAAGAACTTGTAATGAACAATATTTTAATTAATATTACCTCAGGTTAAAAAAATCAGTTTTTTTAATTATTGATTCGTTTTTTGAAAAAATGATATAACATAAGTTATTTAAGCATATGACAATAAATTTTTACTGTCATGAATGCGTCTTTACGTTAGTGGGCTATGACAATAAATTTTTAAGCATATGCTTCTCTTATATTTGGTGTAACGTTAGTGGGCTTAGAATACTATTGTAAGTGCTTACAACCATTACCCTGTAACATTATATTGCAATTTGGAGCCCACCAGGAACCATTGTAGAGACATCACCAGGCACAAACAAATGATGATAAAAAGAAATACTCACCCATTCTAATCCCACCAGGAACCATTGCAGAGACATCACCAGACACTGTGTTTTTATTAGCTGCAATGTGAACTGCTTCTAGAACCTTCATTCAATGATATTGTCTTTTCTATTTATTTATGGTCTCCTACAAAATTGTTATAGTATCTCCAGTTATGTTCACCTTTAACCAGAATACTTCTTATTTCCAACTTCCATAATTAAATAGTCACTAAACAATCAACTACAAGAATAATGGAGATAGAACAATTTGGACAAAATGAAGAAATGATCCTTCTACTTCACAATCGATGTCTAAGAAGATGCGAAGAGGTCCAACAACCGGGAAGAAATATAAAACACAAGAACCAAAATTCATTGAGTGGAGTGATAATGGCAAACCCATTGGAAAGTGGGCGAAGTCTTATAAGGCGTATGTGGGCGATACTGCTAGATCTAAAATTGATATCAATATTAAAAATTGGGATGGAGTTAGTAAAGGGATTAAAGATACTATATGGGAAGATGTTAAAGTATTATAAATTCATTTGTTCACTTATTACTTATTTAGCTTTGAGACCCAATTGGACATTTAAAGTCTTATAAGGCCTATGTAACTATGATTTTTTTATCTCAGATCGAGTACCACATTGACGATAACTTGAAAGATAACGTGTAAAAATATGTCTATGGACAATGGAAAGATTTCAAAAAAAAATTGGTTGGTGGTTGGATTACGAAGACAAGAAAACTTCCAAAAGACCATAAAGAGCCGTACGAGCTTTATGATGGCATTACACAAGCACATTGGGAAACGTTCAAGAAGAATTGTGAAACCGAGGAATTTAAGGTATTTTTTTGTTAATTATGTTTCATTTACTAAAACTTCCAGGTTTCATAATGCCTTCAAAAATACAGGCTTTTATTTCATTTGGTAGATAGGGACAATAACCAAGCTTCATGCATAAATACATGCATTATTTTTGACACTTTGGGTATACATTAGTATTCATTATTTTTGACAGTGATTAAGCGAGATGGGTAGGAAGAGTCAAGCATACAATGAACATCCTCACTATTTGGGGGCAAGCTGGATATGCAGGGAAGAAAGCTAAATGGATAACCGAAGGTCATAGTTCCTCGACTACGTTACCAAGTGGTTCTATTTTGGATCAAAGTATTGACTGGGTTTTGGCAAGATCAGAAAAAGAAGCTAATGGAAGTTATGTAATCCCTAATGGGAAAACTAGGATAGTTGCAGATAAAGCGGTATGACTAATTTCGATGCATTTTATCCCATTTGGTTAATCTCTTACAAAACAAAGCAATAAATTATTGAGAAAACTAATTTTTTTGTTGTTGACAGAACGCTTGGAGAGAAAAAGCCATCGAAGGAACATGGGTTCCAAATAGACACGATGATGTCTTAAATCGTGCTCTTGAAAAAAAAGAACATCCAGGTCGAGTTAGAGGAATTGGTGGGATGGTCGGTATCAAAGATGTATTTGGAAAGGTAGCGAAATATAAAGTCCAAGTGGTGCAATATCAGCAGATGAACTACATTGTATCACCTAGGAAATAGAAACTAAAGTGAGCCAAAGATTCGAGTGTATGGTAGATACGATGGTTGAGCAAATGATTGCAAACTTTTTAAATAAGATGGGTATGCAAATGCCCAATGATATTGTGGTCGAAAACATACCATCATTTGGTCATCGTAGCAGTTGTCAATCAGTACAATTGGATAAATTACAAACTACCAGCACAAATCAAGGGACGGATCCTTATGAAAACTTGCAGGTAACTAATTCAAAAGTCTATTTTTGTAAAATTACGATTCTAAAACGTGTAAGTCAATAATTTTAATGTTGTACTTGTCATTCTAGAGGCCAACTAAATGTCGTTTAGCTATTAATTTGGACTCCAAAATTGTCGTAGTGGGTCATGGCATGGTGCATCCTGCTTCTAGGCTTGGAGATCAATGCCATAATCAACAAATCTTGGCCAGTCATGTAAAGGTTGGACTTGACGCAGTAGAGCCTATTCATGTAGGAACCCCTCTTCCGGTTCCAAGTAACTATCACATCATGATAGGAGAAGCACTTGGTTGTTTTGTACGATGGGCTAAAAATCTCGTGCTTTTAGGCGACGATGATAAGGTAAAGAAAGCACTTTTTGTATTTTTTTGAGCTCTGCTTGAATAAAATATGCGGACTCCATGCCGCTTATGAATTTTTTGTGTGCAGGCTACACATATTAGGAGCAAAGACAAAGTGGAAGAGTGTGATGCTATGGACATGAATAATAACAAAAAGATGACAAATGAGCCTGCAAAGCGTAGGACGATTGTGGGTGAAGAGATCTTCAATACTTTAACGGATGAGTGCAAATATTTCCATGACCTGATAGTTCAAGTGCCATCCATGATAATAATTTCATCAATGCAATTCATGTGAACAAGGATTTATTTACATACGATGAGGACTTTGAAATCCATATCACTATGGATGACATTATCCAATTCCTTAGTATGGGATTGTTGAATGGAGAATGGTTGCAAATTTGCATCATGTGAGTATTATACATGAAATAGCTTATAAATTCATTGTATATGTTCTATTTTATATTATGTATTATACATGAAATGGTAGAATAACAATATTTGTATGTTGTACTTATTGTTAGGTGGCTAAATCATATGTGCAATGACCTCGGAGTGAACACAATCGGGTTTATGTGTCCATATAAGTTGTCTCAAGTGCGGAAATATCCAGACGCAACAAATATGTATATTTCGAACACATGGCATGTGTCACAATCGAAGAGCTTACTCTTTCCCCACACTATGAAGTGTATGAACAATAAACTTTTAGAAACTAGCTTACAGATCTAATGTTGATATTAACTTCATATAAGTCTTATAATGTAGGAAACATTGCATACTGCTTGTTTTTCATATAGAAAAGAATAAGGTTTATGTTTTGGATCCCCAAGTCGAACGCAAATCTAAACTGGAAATTAGACCACAAGTGAATATGTACATTTTATTTATATGCCTTTTGTTATCTTTTTTGCTTGATGCAAGTGAATATGTACGTTGTATTCAAATTTTTATTTTATGTGTAGGGCCTTTAAAACTTATAAGGCATATGGTGGGAAATCTCGAGGAACTTACTTGAAATGGAAGACTGTTAAGGTGATTTATTTTGTACAAAATAAAAATAAACTTCTATGTTGGATATAAATTCAACTTAACCTAACTATTAAATTATTATGTAATATTGTTGTAGTGTCCTCAAAAATCTAGAACAACGGATTGTGTATATTATGCGATGAGGTATATGTATGATATAGTAAAAAAAACACGATGAAAGCACCGAAATACTTGAGGTACCACTTTAATTTTTTTCCTTCATAATTTTTGTTAAGTAGTTATTCGATTAATGTTTCAAAACAATCTTGTAATTGCAGTACTTTGTACAAGATGGTTCTTATAGCCAATAAAAGATAGATGAGGTTCGTGATAATTTAGCTAGTTATATCATGCATAACTGGATGTAATCTTCTTATATGCTACTATATGGTGAGTTTATTCTTGTCTCTTTCATACTTCCAGCATTACATGATTTAAATTGACCTTGTTTATATCATTGTTTGCACCTAAAAACATCACAATGTTTTTGCTCCCATATGTTTAAGTTGTGTTGCCGGCTATGACTTTGATCATATTGTAAATACTTCTAATACTTAGAGGTTCTTGAATCTGTGTTATAACATGTTACATACAAGTTATAATGCAGATTCATTTATACTGTGGAATTGGTGTTAGACCAGGCATTGGTGATATGTCGAGCGTCTGGTTGAATATGATAAATATGATAAATAATTTTGGAAGCGTTCTCATCTCTATATAATTGATTATAACTGTAATTGTGAGTAAGAAGCGAAGAGTTTTCAAAATATATCTAAGATAAATTACAAGGCAAATATTTTAGCAAGAAGGAAGAATATATAAAGGATATAAACCTCTCCTTAGAAGTCGACCCAATCTATAAATTTCAATAAGGGGGATTTATTTTTATTAGAAAATTGGAAGTGAAGTAATAATTGAATATTTGGGGCATTTTTTATTTTATGGAAAATAATTCTTTGAGAAGAGAAATTATGGGATAAACCAAATTTATGTTGTGAAATTATAAAATCCATCTTAGGAAAAATCCTTGAATTTAATCATTTCCTCACACCTAGAACTAAACTAAGTAAAATTTAAAATGTCATAGGTGTCCTTGAATTTGTAAGAGGTTCGTAAAAGATGTTTTCAATAGGACTTATTAAAAATGTGAGTAGTTATACTTCTTGGAAAGTACAAATTTAGAGGAAATATTACTAGAGGAAAGATATGACCAATAGAATATTTAAGTTAAGGAATACTGAAAATGTAATCTTGAAGAAGTGATTGATATGGTCATGTTTGACTGTGGTTGTTTTGTCTTAGTGGTTGGAGGTGAACAGTGGCAGTATTAAATTGAATGGACAGTTGAGTTGCTAGCAGTGTTGTGGTGAGTTCGTACAGAGAGTAGCTATATGGAGGTAAACAACCCGGACCAAGAAGTGAGACTAACCACTTTTCTCGTTCGTTCAAGGCAAAACTACACAAACCCACTAAATTTTTTTCTAAGAAAACTTCTAAATCCTAAACAAATTCATTCGTTCGTTCTCCCAAAAAAGCAAATCGATATTCCCAAATAATGTAATTGATTTATGATACGATTCAGGTTCCCCAAACAAATTCATTGCTATGGTGGAAGTCGCGTTGTGATAGATCTTAATTAGACAATGTTGAATGGTTTTGAATGTCTGGTTTGCAGTTTGAAGTTTGATTTAGAGGATGAGTAATTGATTCAGACAAATGGTTTGAATATGGGTCAAGGCAGTGGCTGTTGAGTGTTTGCAGTAGAGTTTGATGTGTGGTTATCTGATAAACTTGCTGTCAGTGGTAGGAGAATGTATGGGTTGAAGTGGTAGCAATGTTGAGTGGTATCAAGATGAAATAAAAGGTAGTGTATTGAAGGGAAGAAGGAGTGTTGGTAGTGGTTACTGACTGGAATTTAACTGCTACAGTGACAATGCATAGAGAATGTTCACTATGCAACTTTTGAAATTTTTTTTTGAAAATGCAAATGTAAAAAAAAGTAAGTGATGAAAATAGAAAATGTAAATTCAATTGTGGGAAATAAAATATTTTTTTAGAAATTTGGTATGTTTTTTATTAGTAGCAATGCAAATGCAGAAAAAAATGAAAAACTAGAAAGCAAGCACACAATTAAAACGCAAACAAAAATCACACAATCACACAACAATTTTTTTGAATGCAAACACACACAAAAATCAAATAAAAATAATCCGAAGAATAGAAAATCAAAATCAAAATAAATTTCCCGACAACGACTACCATAAACAAAACTAATATCTGACTTATGCAGAATGTTATAGTTGAAAGTGCCTCCAAATATGGATGATCAGTGGGCAACTATGCTTGAGGTCCTAGAACAAATTTATGTCACAGCAGAGAAGATGAAAAATATGGTTGATAATATGCTATGTCGTTTAAAGTTGCAGCTTTATGACAAAAATCAGATGACATCAACTGAACCTCATGATCCAAACAAAATTAGGACAATTCAAGGTATTAAATGGGTTTTATCGTGTAGAAATATTTTGGAAAGCTATTGAACAGGACTTTGCCTTGCTCTTCTTATAATCAGTAAATGGACAACACAAATCGCCACAGCTCAGAAAAATCCTGATTCCTTAAGATTTAGCATTTTAGAAGTAAACTTATCCTTGTAACATGTAACAATAACAACTAATTGTTCACAACCATTTACAACATGAAAACCAACTTCCTATATGCTTTTAAATACAGCGTATGAATTGTCTAATTATTTGCTGAAGTAGTCCTAGTACCTTTTTTTTGATTCTGATCGAAATTCCAAACAAATTTGTTTGTTCGATGCTCACTGGGGTGGAATTCGCGTTGTGGTCTGGTGGGTTCGAGTGTTGGCAATTGTTTGTGTTGCTGCTGGGTGGATGGCAGCGATGTTGAAGTTAGTTGTACGTTGATGTCAGAGGAGTGTATGGGTGATGGAGATGACAGTGTGACCGGATATGCAGTTTATTGTGGAGTGATGGTTGCTGATGGAGTCGCGTGTGATTTGGTTGTTGTGTGATCTTGATGGGATGAAATAAGATAGCTTTGTAAGAGGAGATGCACTGTTGCATCACTACAGTGGTGAACTGGAAGCTCTGTTGAAATGGTAGAAATTTGCAGGGCAGTTGTACAGGCAGAAGGTGGATGGTAAAATTCAGTTTGTTGGAAGATAATATGAAATGTGAAGTGGTATGTCAGTAGCGGTGGTGTATGAGTTTTGGTGGACGGAGCAGTTGTATGATTCAGTTGTATGATTCAGTTTGATGGAGTTTGATGTCTACATGGTTGTTTGATGTGCAGTTGAGTTTGGGTATGAAGTTCTTTGCTAGAATTTGGACTGATGGTTGTTGCATGAATTTGGGGTTGCAGACAGTATATTGTTGAAGAGCAGTGTGTGGAGTTGGTAGTTTAGTCACTCAGAGGTGGTGTGTTATGTGGGTGATGTAGTTGATATAGTGTGAATGGTATGAATGTTGATAGTGTTGCCAGTAGCCGTACGAATGGTGCAGTTTTGGTTTGAAGTTGATATTGGAGATGGTATGTTTCAGGCAGACAGTGGTAGCATTGCCATGATACTGGAAAGTGAAGTGGTTCAAGGTCGATGTATGATGTTGTCAGGCTGTGTATGTTGGTTATGGTTGAGGTGCGCTGAATGAAATGTTGAGCAGTGGAGTGAGTGTTCAGGTTGAACTGAATGTGCAACAACAAAAAGTTTGTAATGTGCAACATCAAGAATTTTGTAATGTGCAACTGAATGTCATGGAAGATGATGAGCGGCAGTATCAAGGCACAATGAACAGTGCAATCAGTTAAGGGGTGAAGTGGAATAGAGGGGTTTGGTGAAGGAATGTGATATGATGCACAATGCAGTCAGTTAAAGGTTGCACGGTTGAGAAATGCACAATGAGTCAGCTAAAGTGTCATTGTTATTCATTTTGTAATTGCTTGCGTGGAATTCAAACAGCGCGTCTGTTTCAGCCAACTTTCAAATATGTTTTCAATCATCAGTGTTCCGTTTTACTGCACTATAAACCATACGTGGTAGCCATGATTGTATTTAGTTCTGCAATTCATCTCATAACAAAACTATGAAACTAACTAATACAATACAATAAATGCATCCACGATAACGTCAATGAGAAACTTCAGTATAGAAGAATGTAGTGTTTCATGCAGTACATCAAATATTTATATGGAAAAAGTTGTGAAATTCATATTATATCTTACCATTTTAGCACTTGTAAACACATGTTAACTTTATGACATATTAACCTTATGACATAGTATGATCTACTTTGTCGGTGTCCAAATATTATCTGACAAAGTTGCACACATTAGGTAACTCCGATATGGAAGTCAGTTTGAAAACATCATATGCAATTTATTACTAGAGTTTTAATTCTAATTAATCTTATTATTTGTGTTTCAAGTTTGCAGTAATACTAATTTGTTATACTGTTCCAAGATTACGGTGCAAACTTAAGCATAATTCAAGTTTGACACGTAGGTAGTGCACGACTAATTCACATGTTTATTTCTTGTTTTCCCAGGTTCAAGTTGACATTGCAAAAAAAAGAAATGCATCATACAGTTTTGAGCTGAAGCCTAAAAATTTGGGTTTTCAAGATTCCATGAAGTTTTAAGGTTTTTACTATACTATTTCTTAATGGTTGTACTAATTAAAGATCTGAATTAAGACTATACCACGTAACGATTGTCCTAAAGATCTGAATTGTGCTGCAAAAATGAATGTATGAACCATTATTTTGTATAGATTGTTAACACTTTAATTGATATATGTATATTTTGGTATTATGTTATTCAGTATGTATTTGCCATCAAATTTAATTTTGAATGATTGTAATATTGCATGCAATAATTGTTTGTTATAATCAATAATATATATATTGTTTATTTGAGTAGTGTAATAATGGTCTCTGAGAATGGCTTTTTTGCATCAGGTATAAATGGCTGATGCAATAGAGCGATTAGTTTGCACCGGTCGTTATAAAAAACCGATGCAATAGAGGGATTAGTTTGCATCGGTTTCCAACAACAACCTATGCAACAAGTTCCTTTGTTGCATCGGTTTTCATTACAACCGATGCAACATGAGGGCTGTGTCCAAGCAACCAACCGTATTTTGAATCAGTTGTTAGTAACAAACGATACAAAAAGGACACTTTTGCATCGATTTTAGAACTGATGCAAAACTGTTAAGCTTGTTGCATCGGTTGCATGTGCATCAGATGTTGAACTGATGCAAAAGGGGGTAAACAACCGATGCAAATGGCCTATTTTGTAGTAGTGATATATATATATATATATATATATATATATATTTCAAATCATATTTAGAAATAAAATATTCAAAAAAAATGTGTAGTAAACTACTACAGCAATCTTCCCACTTCGAAACTTGAAAATGAACGTCGATGATGCGTGCACTTATCACCGAAATTATTTTCTAGCTATAGAGAGGGGAGTACAGAACTTATTTCCTTCCAAAATTTCTTTTAAAACACTTCTTCCAAATCACATCAAAATATTTATATCAGAAAATACTTCCAATTAATATTAATATTATATTCCAAAATCCTTTGAAAGAAATTTTAGAATCCCGAAACTTAAGTTTTAAATTCTAATTTCTATTTATTATATTAGTAAGTCTTATTTTAAATCAATGTTTATGTATTTTAGTACCTAACAAACCAATAGATTACAACAAAAAATATTATATAAAATTGTTATTTTATATATGAAAATATATAATAAGCAAAATTATTTCATTCACCTATATTTAAAACAATATTGTGTCAGTCTGCACTATTAAGTGTTTAGAAATCCTTATTGATGTCATAGCGTCCTATGCACTAACTAGAATTTATAAATACAAAACGGAACAAATGAACACGATATAAAAATCTTTTTATAATACTAAAAAATACATTCTCTCATGTATATATACACTCAGCGACTCATTCTAGGTTATTACTATCCTATTTTATTTGAGTCAGACCCCATAATGCTAACATTATCACTAGACCCGACTTTGATACCAACTGTAACGACCTACCTTTTTTGACGGTTTAAAACGACAATAAACCACACATGTCTAATTCAAATCATATAAGGAGGCAGATTGTTATTGGGGTAAATAAGAAAAAGAAGAAGAAAAGAAGAAAAAAAACAGAGTCTCACAATGGAAAGACAAAGCATAATAGTCAAATAATAGTTAATGAAGCTGTTTAAAATACATTTGACTGCTCTTTACAACACAACATTAGAGTTACATAAAAAGGAATATATAATTAAATGCAACGGAACAACATGATGCAGTGGGATACATATCATAAATAGTAATAATACAAATCTTCCTCTTCGTCCTTCAGAAATAAGGTCTTCAACCCAGAAATGCTCAGGCTGACCCGAGCAAATTGAAAAGAAAAAACACTCGAGTCAGAACTAAAAAATCTTATGTAAGTTAAATCAACGATAAATATGAGTGTAACGACGCCAGAAATGTTTACGGGGTTTGACATCTCCTATCCAGTGTCTAACATGAGTTCAATAACTAAAAAGATATTCAGGATTCACATCTCTTAAGGATCCGTTAAACTATCTACTATGTAGTACAATACGCTATTATAATATATCTACAGTGAAGTAAAAGTATTAAAATAGCGTTAAGGCGTTACCAATATCCCTCTTAACACATTTTATATATTCCCATTGTCTACACAGTACCGTATGTTCCTCTGAGAGTTTACACAGAGGGCACCCCATAGATATGGTACAAAACAAACTCGTAGAAGGAGCGCTAGGGCATGTGAATACGGCACTCGAGGCAATGCCAGGGTAGATATACCAACTGATGATTTGGACTGGTGGTAACGCATAGCAACTACTACCGTACATCTCGGACACACTCCCAAATCAAAATCAAGGGCGGCCATCAAATCAATCACAAAATAATAGAATGGTATCGAAGAAATGTGCTCGATAGGAGGAATGACCTCATTTGGCCCGGCATGGCTTCTGTTTTAGCCATATCTATGCTGACTCACGCGAGTCAGGGTCACATCGCATCTCATATAGAAATCGTTCACCAAACCATCCTACTTTATTTCTGGAATCTCCACCACATACATAGTTGTTAAACTGGTTTTCGGTATTGGCAGAGGTATGACAATATCTGATCCCGGTCTCTTTAACAACCAACGCTTATTTCACACCGTACGGTTCTTTTACATTTCAAAACTCAATTCACAATTTTATATCAAAATATCGTATTCTCAAAACCATATCACTTTTGAAATGATATTTACTTTCAAATTCTTATCACATTTGAAATCATATTGTTTCCGAAATCATAATTTCTTTCAAAAATCATATTTCCAAAAAGGTTAAATTCTCACTTAAAAATCATCATAATCAATTAATTATAACATTTTATCCCAACTTAAGTTATAACATCATTTAACCGTATTACCTTAAAATCGAGGATTTAAGACATAGACCCATCTACTTTATTTTGTTGAAATTTAAAAAGATAGTCTAGATAGTTATAAATAGTTTTAAATGGTTAGGAACAGTTTAAATAAAAAATTTAATAGTTAAAATATTCTAATTTTTTTAATATAGATTATAAATATTTTTAAATTAATTAAGTTAATTAAATAGATTTAAAATAGATTAAATTTAATTAAAATAGATTTAATAGATATAAATATAGATTAATTATATTCAAAATAGATTTAAATGGTTCAAATTAGTTAAAGTAAATTAAATTTTTTAAAATAGGTTAAAATAATTCATATAGTTGATATAGGTTAAAATAGTTTAATAAATTGAAATTCTTAATAATATATTTTAAAACGGTTTATATTAAAATATGTGTTTGGAATTTATATCAATTTTACTATCCATTTAATTTCAACATATCTAGACCATTTCCAATTTCCAAATCAACAAAGGCCATTTCCAAACTATCGATTCGGATTCAAATTAAACTATTATGTTCTATATTGCTTTCGTTTCATGTTTGGAATATAAATTTAAGCTACTCCAACTTCAATATTTTCAAAGTTATCTCTTAAACAATTTTAATAACTCAATTTCGAAAACTCTCAATTATGCTTCAAAAATCACTTTAAAATCCTTATCAAATCCCTTTACACAAGTCCTTAAAAAGAATTCTAATTTTAACATAAAATTTGGATTTTTGATAATAATTCGATTTATATAAATCAAATTTTATTTCAAAATACCATTTAACCAAATTCAAAAATTAAGAATTTAAAAATCATTATTTAACCAGTCTGGGGTACGTTAATAATTCTCTGCTCTAGGGTCAAGTGATATGGATATTTATCATTTCAATCCGCAATTTAATATTTTACGGTTATATAAGATTTCAAACCGCAATTCCGAATTAAATAGTAAAATCCATAAAATCGCTGGAGTCTATCATTTCATCCCATAATGATTCTCAAATAAAATTTTAGGGAGCTTGCAGAGTGATAGCATTATATAAATAAACCATAACATCCAATCATCCAATATCAGAAATCAAACATCCAGCACATTTATCATCCAATTCAACTAAATAAATTACAACAAATAACTGATTATTATTCATAGATAATTAAATGGCAAATTTAAATTTAATAATAAATTAAATGACAACTTAATTCAAATTAATTCAAATTAACAAGAATAACAATTTAAATATACCAAACAACAATAAATAAATTCCAAATCGCATCACCAATTAAATTTAACTAACATAAGCAGTTTTAGAAGTTATGAGTGGATCAAAACACTCAACTTTGAATTTAAATTAATGTAAAATCCAATTTAAACCAAAAATTTGAACGGTCTAAGAATTCTTCCAAACCTGCATCCAAATTCAAAATTTTTAATACGATCGCAATGCAAGAAACCGCACGTGAATCGGACCACGTATGCAAAAGTTATACAAGTTAGAAGTTACATAATCTAAATTTTAAAACAAATAAAATAATATTTTCATTACACGTCCCCTGAATCAATCTTTCAACCCTAATTCTCAATCACACAACACGCCAGCACGATGACAGCCGCCAATGCCTAGGCAATTTTCTCCATCGCCTCGCTACACTTCGTTCCGATCTACCGAATCCACCGCCTCCACCACAACCGGCCGCGCCTGGCCATCGTAATGCGACCACGAATGACGCCCTCTGGCGTACGCGGTGCCGAGCCACACGCCTCACCTTTCACCCAATTTCTGACGAATCTAGGGACCAATAAAATGAAGTAGCCGTATGGATTGAAAGCTCCCAACCTCCTCTACACGCCCATACATCCCGATCGACAAATTGTGGAAGATCCACCGTCGAAATCACAATGGACAAAATGAACGGCCGAAACTAATATGTTGATTCCTGGGCAAACGATAATCTGATTTGAGAAACAATTTGCAAATCTAGGTTACGCTCGTCGAGAGCTTCGAATCCATATATAAATTGCTATAGTTTGGAGGAGTTTGATTTTTGGATTTGAATTTGCTTTGAATTAGAATTGGGAATTTTTTTTGTCTGCCATTGGAATGAGGAGATAAGGGGGAAAATGTACATACAAACAACTGGAAATCTGAAATAGCTTGGGTTTATAACGAGATATTTATAGGCAAAGCTGAAGATAGAAGGAAATGATAAGATTGATTTATATGTTGAACGGTAAATGACCCGAAAATCCCGTTCTGACTCCGGAACGAAAATTGGTAATCCCTGTGAGAAATGCGGAATACGGATCTTAAGGCTAGGATTAACACTAGAGGGGGGTGAATAGTGTTTAAAGGAATTACTGAATCTTTTTTAGTTTTTGTTAATTTGAACACAAATGTATGCAATATTCAGACACAGATATGATTAAAGAATCAAACACAGATGCAGAAATAAAGTAAAAGCAATAAAGGAAAGAACATACCGGATTTTACACTGGTTCGGAGTTACCCTACATCCAGTCCCGCAAACAAGTACAGATTTCCTTTCAAAAGCAATTGTACAATTACACCCTCGATTTCAAGGCCATGAGGTACACCTCTCCAGATTCACAATCCTCTGGGTAGAGATACTTGATTTCAGGGGAAACAAGTTCACCTAATTGATTTTCAAGGCTACAATCACACCTTTTCTCGCTAAATTGATTACAAAAAAGTCTATAACTCTGAATAGCACTGAGACCTTGTTAAGATAGTGATAGAGAATTAAACCAGAAATGATCTAGTTAGATTCAATGTTGATTTCGACAGAGTAATGGTAAGAATGTGTATAAAGAAATGTGGAAGAAGAAGAGGAGTGAAAACCAGAAAAATATGAATATAAATTCGTTCAAAACCAACCCTATTTATAGTAGAACAACAACTATGTCCATTCGTGAAAGGATATGACGAATAGACACTTCCTTTGAAATTCAAAATTTTGAAATAAACTGCTACCATGTCGACATGGGGTACTTGAGGATGTCAGCATGCCAAAGGAAATTTTGGTGATTTGTTTCTCTTTGAAAATAACTTTTATCTTATATTAAAACTATTTTAAACTTTATAAATACACTTAACTATAGTTAAAATACATAAATAAATATAGAGAAAAATATTCAGATATATATATATATATATATATATTACTATAATTTTATATTTGAATCTAAGTATAAATATTTATTAAAAAATAGTTTAAAACCAAGGATAATTTTGATTTTGAAAATAAATATTATTTTGAGGCTAAAAGTATTCAAAATAGGATAGATGCTTTTGATTCTTTTAGAAGGAAGATTTAATGTTCCATTAGTTTTTTCGTAGGTTCCATCCTACTTAGGGTTATATTCTTTTAACAGGCTCGAAGTAGATTCCATTCCACGAATAAATTGGATTTTATGATGCCAGTGCTTTTCCAGGAGTTTTAACAAAATTCCTAATTTAAACTACTTATTATTGAAATCTTGAGCTCTTGATAATCTTGATACTCATGAGTCATCAATCTTGATATCATGAATCTCTATACTGTACAGTCTTCATTCTTGGTACTTGCATGGCAGATCCTGCATATACATACATCATACATACATACATACATACATACATATATATATATATACATACATACATGTATATATATATATATATAAACTATAATGTTAGTATTTATATTTTATAATCTTATTCTAAGGTTGTTGTCATCAAAATCATCATCTCTTGACTAACAATCTCATATATCAAAATAAATGTTTTCAATGTTTTTAAGCTTATGGAACAGGTTTCAAGTCCAAATTCCATTGTATGAAGAAGTTATGTTAAAATCAGCTTATTTCAAATTGATTTCAGTTGATTTCAATTAAATTGATTCTAGGTGTTTCGAGCCCATACGATCAAACGACAAGTCTGATCGCTATGAAACTTGAAATCACTCGATAATTCACCATTACAGATCTGATGAAACTGATTTCGTTGAAATCTAAGTCAGTAGCCAAAATGGCTATTTTCACGTTAATTAAATAAATTAATATTAAATTAATTAAATCAAATTTTCAATTTCAATTCTATGACTCACAAATTTTTACCATTTTTGATTTCTTAAACCTTCATAATTATTTAAACAAGTTTAAATATCAGTTTAAAGTTAATTAATTTACCAATTACAGATTAAAATCTCAAATTTAGTAAATTAAGTAATTATAAATTAGAACCCCAATAATCTATTTATTTAACTTTTAAATCTTGTTATTTAATCATTTATCATCTTATGGGTATAATTAAAATTGGTTTTTATTTTAGTACATTAATATTCTCCAATTAATCTTAATTTCAATTAATGTAATATTTACTTTCATTTAATTGCAATAAATCCATTTACTATAGTTTAGATTCCAATAATTTGATTTTCAGTTCTTTTTATTCACTCAATCATCATATTATGAATAGAATTTACTTTGGTTATATCTTATTGAATTAACATTCTTCACTTATCCATTTAATCTACATTAACTGCTATAATCATGTGAATTAATTGCAATTGATTTCAAATTAAATCTAACGAACTAAATAAATAGTTAACTTATTACAATTGTTACCATTTACTTTTAATTGCAATTTATAAGTTTGTCACTTACCAAAAATTATTATAATTTCTTTCATAACACTAATTTTATTCAATTACCATTAACTCTATATTATTTCATTGGTTAACTCAATATTTACATTTGTTTTCTTATATTTGTTTTATATTCAAGTATAACATTTAATTGATTTGAATTTCACTCAATTTTCTAATAATTAGATTTAATTAACATTGTTACATTTCATCTCAGTTATTATTTCATTAATAAATCCTAATTTTTTATTTCTTTCAATACTAAATCACAAAATCATATTAAATTAACTATTTTTAATTATTGAAATTTATGAGTCGTTACATCTTGGTTACTCCACTCTTCATCCATATTCATTTGAGAATGTTTGGTTCTTTTTGCTTTATCCATTATTTAATTCAGGGAATAATGGTGTAGGAAGAGAGAACTCCTTGTGCATTCGATTTACTCTCAAATGCAACATGAGAAATTATTTCTAAATCTCAACGAATTAACTATTGGATTGAGGATTCTTTCTCATATAGGAGAGAGAAATAAAAGGACGAAGAAATAAGTAAATAAGATTTGAATGGTACTTTCTTTCTTTTGGGATTATTTATAACCTAGACTAAATAATACCATCGCAAACCCTTTTAACGATTTGATTATTGATTTACGCATCAAAACAACTTTTTATTTTAGAAACTATTCCCGTTCATTATGCTTCCAAGTTTACATAATAGTATGTAAAGTGCATAAGAACATATACCTTAAGATAAATAACACATATAAGAAGCCACAACTAAACTTTTTTGGTTCTTAAATGATAAAGTTTGTCAATAATACATCTTAAAACTAGATACTTTTTTTTCTCAATGCCCATATCCACGAAATAAGTTGGTAACTACAAGAAGTGGTACGGTTAGACAAGTGCCAATGAAGTGGTTGGGAAGGTTTGATTGTAATTAAGGCGATGGAGGGAATTTGTGGTGGAAAATCTTATTAGGTATTTTAGTTTTCAAAGATAGATAATGAATTTTTGGTTGAGTTTCAAGGCAAATTGATGATAATAGTGTAGTAGTGATGCCAGGTGGTGGTTCAACATTGATGGTGGTGGAGGAAGTAGCAGTGACTGTGGTGGTCGATAAAATTTTAATTTTTTCTAGTGTTAGCTGAAAATGCTAGTTATGATTAGCATTTTTTGAACTGCAAAAATGAAGATGAGATTATATACATATTGTTACACCCATATTTTCTAAACTTTGTTAAAGGCAAATTAATGCAAAACTCATCCCCGAAGAACTGCTTTCATAATAGATGTTGGACTATGAAAATTAAGTATGAATAAAGCAATGTTTAGATGGTACCATGCAAAAGTCATAAAACAATGGCAAAACATAAAGACTCGACCTTTCCACTGAACATAGCATTGGCACTATAAGACTGACCTGAAAACTTGGGATGGCTACAAAGCGTAGAAATCAATCTGCAACTTTAATACTTACCTCAATAGGCAAATCTACGACATAGTTTCCAGATCTACTCCATAATCTTGCATTAACATAAAAAAAGCAATCACGATGCAGTTCTATTTTCATTTGACGTTGAAGTGAAAAACATTGCAATTTTAAAGGAGTCTTACACAATATCAAAGAACTACATAGTTATAAGTACTTCGGGACTTCACTATCATAAAGGGACCATTGGGAACTGCACCCTCATAGTTATACAGGATGACAATATCACACAACATCTTAACTGCATTAGCATTCCAGAAGCTGCACTACACCGTTCTACTCAAAACAATGACAAAGCACAGAGTAATCAAAGCCAAACTACACAACTTAACAAATGAAACTACACCGCCATTATGAAGCCTAATCACACTGACCGATGAACTGCACTGGACATACCTCATCCATCCAACAACTCTAAACCCATATAAGGCAACCTATGTTGAATAGTCATTAATGCTTGGCCAAGCCATATCTGCACATCTACCTAGCAACTAAATCCACACAAAGTAAAACCTCTCGGAACCCTTAGAAAAATGTTCTCCACTTAAAACCATGACAAGTCTGCACTCCTAAACCATAGGCTAACCATGTACATAACCTATGCAAGTATTGCGCATAACCCTTCTCCAAAACCAACTTCGGATCCATTCTGAACAAGCCATAGGTAAACACTTCGCATACCAAAAAGCCAATAAACCCTACCACTATTTCTAGTGCTTATGAATCGCTAACAGCTTCAGGGGTAGACCTGCGTTGTTATTACTAAGGAATCACAAAGCAGTACTATGTGGAATCAAAAGCATTCCAATGGCTATACACAGGGTGTAATGGCCCGTAAATATGTACCTTTTGAATTGACCATAATTCACATCAGTTCGACTCAAATTGAACGGAAAATACTAATCTTTAGGGTGAAGAAGAAAAAAAGAAGAAAAAAAGAAGAAAAAAGAAGCAACAACACAGGATCTCACAATCACAGTGGAACAAAATAATATGTATATATAATAACAACATATTTTATACAAAAGAATCTGTAATTGTTTATACTTCCAATCATCAGAGTATAACAATCAGTACATCGAACTGGACAGTTATATAACTTGTCCTTACGCAGCGGAATAAAATTCAAGTATGAAAATACGTTAGAAATCCCCCAGCTCATCTCCTAAGTTCCATAGCATCCTAACCTGAATTTGTAATACTCGATCTGACCTGAGCATTATAATAAAATAATGCCCGAGTCGGTCTGGAAAATCAGCGCGAGAAAACACACTCAATTTGAATTATTAACTTTTCAAAATCCTTTGGAAAACAAAAGTATCTTGTAAAACCACGTCATAAATAAACACGACGGGTTTTTACCTTACGATAACCAAAACAATTTATATCAAAATCATCTGATATTATAGTAGTGTCTATAGAAAGTAAATAGAAAATAGCTGAAATGCTTGCATCTCACATTCAAGCATATTTCGGCACAATCAAAACCCTACAGTGCTTATTGGAAAATGGATTCCATCGAATGACTGGGCCCCTCTGGTACCGCCCACCACAGTACACCTCTAGAACAATGTCTCGAGGACCACATCGGGATCCCCTACTACATAAGATCGGCCTACCCCTGACTTGGATAGACCGAATATGTTATCACCCTGGTGTTCCCACCCTTACCACTAAGCGCTCCTTCCATTCACAACCATATCCATAATAAATATGTTTTCCGAAGACATCTAGAAAGGGGATAACATACCATACTTGGGTGCGACCCATTTAGCCTTGCTGCATATCTCCTGTTTTAGTCATTCTCGATCGATGAAGTTCGAGGCTAAGCGTTACCTTTTCAAGAACAATTTTACTTATAATGCTCAATGTCCTCCAACGACGATGTTCTTATAGCATTCGTCCATACAAGTTGTCTTGGGTCTGGACAAACTGAATCCTCATCTTCATCATCTTCATGGTATTCATTGTAACATTCAAACCGGATCGAAATGGTTTGCGGATAATTAAATCTGATCCAGGTCTCTTTGAAACGTTAATGAAATTGGCCAATTATTGATAGTCGCTTATTTAACCATCAATTTGAAACATCCATAAGCAATCATCTGGCCTTATGTAAATTTTCCCAATATATTTTCCTTAAAAATATCTTTAAAGATATATTTATCCCTTCCAATGTTTGAAACAAATTTTCAAATACTCAATCCGTAACTGGATACTTCCAAAACATCTCAACACTTAGAAATATTTTCAATTTCTTATTTTTCTACTACTTAGGAAAATATTACAAGTCTTACTTTCAAAAAACCTTTCAATATTAACGTTTCAGGGAAATATCCGTAACTTACTCAAAAAAGTCTCTGGAATTACAAATAAATTTCCTCTCCTCAAAATCATATCCTTTTATAAGCCCCTTTCGAATCTCTGAAGAATTTATAAAATAAAATTTTCAATCACTTTAAACTCTATATATATATATAAAAGTATTTTTAAGAAAAATGATTTTGTTTTTAAAAACATGTTCAATAATTATCTAAAATATCGAAAACACTTTTATAAGCATTAGTAACTCATTTTTAGTTGAACAAAAAAAATTTCCAAGCTGATTTGTAAAAATTTAAAATGTAATAAATTAAACACTTAATATTTGAAAATCTACTTACCATAGTATTTCAATCTCAACTGGTTTAAAATTCCATAGTTTTAATAAAATTTCCCTTTAAAACAAACTCACTTCTTAAAATTTAAATATATTTTTAAAATCTCAGTAACTAATTTACTTTACAACTTCCTCTCGATTACACACATATCGATTCATTCTCAATTTCCTAACAATTCTCATTTCAAAAATAGAATCTACTATTTTTTCCAAACCTGTTTTACATATTTTAATATAAATTCACCCTATGAATTTATATTTCCAATTATCGCTTGATATCGAATTCCTTTATTTATAAACATCGTTTATCAATTTTATAATCCCTTGCTTTTAAAAATCTTTTTTATAAAATTATGTTATATACATTCATTTCTTATAAAATTTCTTTTATACTTCCAATCTATTTTAATATTGACTTTAACTCCTTTTATATTTCTAGAATATCATTTTTCAATTATTTTATATAATTCATTTTAAAAAAAATCTCCATTTACTAATCCACAATAGTCAAATATTTTTTTTCTAATTCAATTTTCTTAAAATAACCCCAATTCCAATATATACCTTTATTATTAAATTCCCTTCAATTCCATAAATTTTAAAAATATATTTACAGTATTTAAATTATCAAAATTCTGGCCAAAGCTACAATAGCATCCAATAATTCCAATCATTACAATAACCTATAATAGGTTATTCTACACAAAATCATATATCACTATACATGAAATATAAAAAATATATTGGAGGAATCCAATTGGATCCCTCTTACCTGTTTCCTCTGCATCACAGATGTTAACACAACATATAAAAATATCAATCCCACTTCGAGGGATATATCATGGTATATAGGGTCATCCGCTATTATGAGGGACGCATAGAGTCTCATCCGCTCCAACCAGCGGGAATATCAATCCGACTACTAATATATATACTACTATATATATAACATAATCATTCATTCAATAGATAACAATTTCTAATTTCAATCAAGCAGCCAATATTTAATTTTGACTATTAGAATTAAATTTGGAAATTCCAAATGAGTGAGAATTTTCTCATCTCGACTTGTTAAAATATTGTTGGACCTCGTATAAATTTAATATGTATTAGTGAATTATTATAAATTAAACTAGTATTAAATTACTTAATATAAAATTTAAACTCATTTAATTTGTAAATCTAAACTCATTTAATCTGTAAATCTTACACTGACTCGATCGAGTATCCTTTATGCACTCATGCATCCCCAAAGCCCTCGTTGTTGAGTTCGAACCCACCAGAGAAACCCACATCTTCTACTTTCACTACCCCTTTCCGGCAACCATACCTCCATCTACCGGTCACCGCCATGCCTCATCACTCAACCTCGGCCTCAACCCAAACTACTGCTGCCCATCCATTCTTCTTCTTCCATTATCGCGAATCACCCGCGCCTATGACCTGCTGTTGATCGAGCAACATTCGCGATCCCCATCAAAGACTGCGACCACGCCCCCTCCCCCGTTCTAGGCCTCAGCACCAGCGCAGCAACCATCGACCAACCTCCAATTTCCAACTTCGATCGCCTACCCCATAGCTCGCGACTCCACGGCCACTGAACCACCATCCCGACGCCACCATAACTGTCGAAATCGAACCCACCACCGAGCTTTCACCATGATTGTAATCGTGACCTCCACTTGAATGTGCCACCTCCCTCTTCACTGCCAACATTGCCGCCTTCGCCTTGAACCACTTCCTTCTAGTCTCATGCGATCGCACGCGAATTGCTCGCATGGGTTTTCCCCTTTCCCTTTTTCTACTGTTCTTCTCGATATCGATTAATGGAAAGAGAAGGAAATATAAATATATGTGATTTAAAAACGGAAGGAAAGGGATAGGATTGTTGATTTCGAGAGGGTTTGATTTCGTTCTGTATATTGATTTTCGGTTTTTGAACGAGATGGGAATAAACTCATACACGATTTTAAAAGGGGAATAATGTATTTGAGAAGGTAAGGGAAACGTATATGTTTCAACTTGCCGAAAGGTGGCTATGACTTAACTCTGATTTGATTTTTGTATAACCTTTATTTAATTATATAATATCCTCTTTTTGCAACCTAAAATTTTGATCTCCTTCCGAGGCGTGCTTGTAACAACCCGCATATTATACGATTGTATATTTAAATGATTTATTTGACCCACTCGCATATTGTATATACCTGTAAAAGAGGATATTATATATACAATGTCTGTAACAATCCGCATATTATACGAAAGGCGTGCCTGTAATGTGTTGGAGTTTAGTAAAAATTTTACTATTTTTCTATTAGGCTTTGGGTTTGGGTTTTAACCCACTAACCCAACAAAATACCCTAACTCCACCTCCTTCCTTCATTCATTCTATTTTCTCAACACTCTCAAACTAAAGGAAAGAATGGGGGAAAGAAGAGGAAATTAAAATTCCTAAACCCTAGATTACTAGAAAATTCTAGATTCAAACTTCAGAAACAAAGAGAAGCTTAGGTAAGCATCACCTTCTTCTTCTTCACCTCAATCTCTCTCTAATTCCAGAAAATCCTATAACCTAACTTAGGTAATATTTGCATTTGATCATAGATTGAGGGTTTTTGAAGTGAAGTGGAGGAGCGATTGATCTTCCTTTGTTTTAAAGCTTCTCACTTGTTGTTTTTGGTTTAAAGGTGAGTTCTTGAACTCACATCAATGTCTATAGCTTTCATTGTTGTTAGGTATGAATTCCTAACATCTATTTCATGTTCATTTGCTTTTGATTTGAATTGATTTGAATTTTTCAATTTTGGTATTTTGATGTCAAAATATTTAAAGATCTTATCTTGGGTGTTTGGACATGTTTTTGGTAGTGTATCCAAGAGCCTATAAGGCTGGGTTATCGATTGGCATAAATCTCTAGCATCCGTTGCTCGTTCGATCGCTTTCGATTTGGATTTTTCACCCTCTTTGGGCTAGGCTGATTTTTGCCTAGTAGAAAAATCCAAACGTTTGGTAGGCAATCCAGACATCTGGTAGGGGTCCCTAGAAAAAGAATAAAATAACACACGTAGAAAAAAAGGCAGAGACAAAATCCAGACGTCTGGTTAGTGGTTCAGACTCTGGAAGGTTTCTAAAATTAAAGAAAATAGATATATATTTCCAAAACCCAAATCCAGACATCTGGCTAAGCCTACCAGACGTGTGGAACTGTTCAATTTTGCCTATTTTGGCCGTTTTTGAGTGGATTTCCAATTTTAATCGATTTTTGCTGATTCGGTTAGTTATTGTCATTTATTATCGACTTTAATGACTTCTTTTCTGGATTTTTGGGAATATCCATTTGACGGATTTGATATCGATTTTTATGGTTTTAATTCACGTCGTCCAATGTGGATTTTCTTGAAAGATTGTTTTTACAATCATTTCTATGATTTGTCACTTAAATACAAAGGTTTCTATACTAGTTGTAAACACTCAAACTCTTTCACAAAAACGATTTCAACACTATTTTTAATACAAAGCTCGTTTTTAAAACCATTTTCGAATCTATTACTATCTACAAACCTTTACCTCATTCGTATGAGAAATCTAATTAAACGACTTAGCAAAACAAGTGGTATGGAATGCTTGCGTTTACTTCGTCGGTTAATTCTTGGACTTGTTCGGTTGAATTCTCATGACAATTTTTGAGTGGAAATAAACAATTTGTTCGTAAATATTTAAGTTAAGCCAATGGTTATGGGACATGAAGCTAAACTCATTTATTTACTAGGTTAGTATACTATACACTTCTTATTGACCAATGATGATCATTTTATGGTTTAGACTAGCGATCTGCGATGTCTCTTTATCCACAGGGGGGGACTATACCCCGATTTATGGAACTTTGTCTCATTTTTATGGGCTAATGACCCGTGGTCTTTTGACCATTTGTGGAGTTTCGGCTCAAATTGGTGGGGTAGCGACCCATGGTCTTCGGGCCGTTTATGGAGCCTCAGCTAAAAAATGATGGTTAGCGACCAGGGAATAGCGTTCTTTTTGTAATGAACGTGTTTTTGAGTTTTCATGCTCCCATTTGTGATAGGCCTCCCCCTTTGTGATTTCTGGATTTCTAGTTGATGATTTCTGGAATTTGTGTTTCACCAATTTTTGCGATTGGCGTTGATATGTTTTTTCAATATTTGTGGTTTTGTGAATAAGATAAAGAATATGACATTCTTTTTGGTGTTTGAGAAAAATTTGAGATATTGTATGATTTTTGTTATTATTTAATGTATACTTGTCACGGTATGGCATTATTGATATCATACGTTTTTGTCATATCTTTTATCCTATCTCATTTTATATGATATTTATAGCTGGACTATTCTGTTTATTATTTTCTTCTTAAATAATACTCGGGTCAGACCGAGGTATTTCAGGTGCTTCTACTTGACTTTTTATCAGGAGCCGTCATCTGACTTTGGCTAACTACTTAGCTTAGTAGTTTTTGTTTTATACATTCGAGATAGAGACTCCTTGGTGTATACGAATTCTTTTGTCTAGCACTGATACCTATTCTTTTGTGATGTAGTGGATCTTACATGATCACTACTTTGATGTACACTTTTGTGTGTTTCATATCTGTTTTTGCCTTAGTGATATAAATATCTGTGACTGATTTATGTTATGCTTATTTTATATTTGTTTCCAAAGACCATATAGCCACTGTGCAGTAGCTTTGAGTTTGTACTTGACATGTCAGATTTCCTCTTTAAATGAAATGCATGACCTTCTATCTGGCATATCGGTACTCGCACAAAGCAATTACATGGATGGTCGCTCCTCAATAGCCTTATTCTTCATGCTAGTCGAAGTCATTACCAAATAGTGTCCTTAGCTAGTGTGAGTATAGAGCTGCGGCATCACAGTGCCGCTATGCATTTAATATTATACCCTATTCTCGGCGCAACAGAAAAGGTTTCAAGTCCTAATTCGATCGTATGAAGAAGATGCCTTTTTGGACCTAATAGTTATATTGAATTTTCGATATAATTTTCAGCGCGTTTATATTCCGTATGGCCAAATGATAATTACAAACACTAGAAATTTGAGATCCGATAATAATACACTATTACAGATCTAATGGAACTGGTTTTGTCGAAATTCGAGACTGTGCCTCGGAAGGCTATTTTTAAAAGTCAATTTAAACAAGTTACTTTTAAAATTAAATAAATCACTTTTCAAAGTCAATTTTAAAACTTTTATTATCTTTATTATTATTGATATAAATTTTACAAGCCTTTTAAATTATTTTTATCAGGCTCAAAACTCAAGATACAATAATTTAACTAATATTCAATTATTAATTCAATAATTAAATTATCTAATAAATCGCTATTTTTAAATTCTGAATTTATTTTATTCATAAAGTCAAAATTTTCATATTCAAATCAATCTATAGTTCAATTTCAATATTTAAAACCATTTAAATATTCCAAATCAAATGTCGAAAAATCTGGGTTGTTACATTCCTTCCCCCTTAAAAGAATTTCATCCACGAAATTGTTAAGGCAGAAAGAACGCTCCAAACTCATTAACTTATTAAAACCCACTTAGTGAAAACTCGAGATTCATACTTCTAAATCTTTAGTTTTGACCCAAAACAACTAGTTTCAATTACAATTCCCAAAATCTCTTATTTCATTTCAATTTGAAATCAATTTATGATTAACAAAAATTTTCAAAAATTTTCTAACACCCTAAATTTCCGAGAAATTTTGGCAAAGTCTCCCTTGTACGGAGGACCTTTTGCAATATGACAAGAGAGATAAATATATATACATCAACCTACAAGGTCGAAAAACAAAATATATATTTCAATATTTCTATTTCGCGGTATTTAATCCAAAAACATACATTATTTTAGCATTTTTAAGCAAGCGGCTTATTTGTTTTGTAATTAGCACGAATAAAGTCTAGCCAAACGGCCTTTAGGTACCTATAATTACTCAATTTAAACATGTAAGTACCAATATATGAAATTTAATAACATTTCACTTATTCAAATAGTTAATCTCATAAGTTTCACAAGTAATGCATGTTAAACACAATTATAAGGTTCTAAAGCTTATTTAATTTCTTTCAACCAATCCATACACTATTTCATTCCATTCGGAATGATTTTACTACCAAATTGCTTATATTCAGTTTACATTTACGCTAAACAAATTATTATCCCTTCCAAATTGATTAAAAATCAATTTCATTCACTTCTATTTATTCATAGAATTTTATTTACTTCCGTTTACGTCAAATGTAACATCCCACCTTTTTGGGCAATTTAAATGGACGATAAACCACACATGTCGAACACAAACTACTCAAAAGGGTGGATTGTTATTAGGGCGAATAAGAAAAAGTAGAGAAAGAAAGAAAAATAAAACAGAATCTCGTAGCGGAATGACAAAATATAATAATAAAATAATAGTTCATGAAGCTGTTTATAAAACATTTGATTATACTAATACAATACAGAATCAGAGTTACATAAAACAAAAATAAATATACAAATGCTGCGGAACAGTAAGAATGCATTGGAATAAATATGGTAAATAATAGTAGCACAAACTTCGTTTTCGTCCTCTAGAAATAAGGTCTTTAAATCCTGAAATGCTCAGGCTGACCCGAGCGAATTGAAAAGACAAAACACTCGAGTCAGAACTAAAAGATCTTATGTGAGTTAAATCAGCGGTAAATAAATATAAGTAGAATGGCATCGGAGATGTTTAGGGGGTTTGACATCTCATATCCAGTGTCTAACATGAGTTCAGTAACTTAAGAGATGCTCAGGATTCACATCTCCTAAGGATCATTTAAACTGTCTACTATGTAGTAATATACGCTATTATTATAATGTCTATAGTAAAGTAAACTATTAAATTAGCGTTTAGGCGTTACCCATATCCCGCTTAACACATTTTTATAATGTCATACTCTATACAGATAATGTAAACTTCACTCGCAAGTGGGCTATCAGGGAGCACTCCATAGGCATGACACAAAATAAACTCGTAGAAGGCGCGCTTGGGTATGTGAACATTACACACGAGGAAATGCCAAGGTAGATATACCGTTTGCAGATTCGGACTGGTGGTAACGCATAGTAGCTACTACCGCCCACCTCGGAACACAATCCCAAATCAAAAATCGAAGAGTGGCCACCAAAACAATCACAAATCAGAATATAATAACGAAAAAGTATGCCCCATCGGAGAAATGACCTCACTTGGCCCGCCATGGCTCTTGATTTTAGTCATATCTAAGCCAACTAACGCGAGTCAGGGTCACGTCATACTTCATACAGAATTCGTTCACTAAGCCATCTTACTTCATTTCCCGAATCTCCACTACGTACACAGTTGTTAAAGTGGTTTTCGGTATTGGCAGAGAGTATGACAATATCTGATCCCGGTCTCTTTAACAACCAAATGCTTATTTCACACCGGATGGTTCTTTTACATTTCGAAAGTCAGTTTATACTTTCATATCAAAATATCATGTTCTCAAAACCAAATCACTTTTGAAATCATATTCAATTTGAAATCATATTCAATTTGAAATCATATCTTCCTTTTAGATCATATCGTTTTCGAAATCATAATATCTTTCAAAAAGCACTTTTTCAATTAGGTTAACTCATCACTCCAAAATCATCATATTCAATTTTATTATAACATTTAAAACCCAACTTAAGTTATAACATCGTTTAACCTTATTCTCTTCTAAACCAATAGATAGAATACAAACACATCAACTTTACTTAGCCTAGAATTTAGAAAATATTTTAATAGTTATAAATAGTTAAAGTAGTTATAATTAGTTAAAATACTCAAAAATAGTTTAGTCATAAATTAAAGATACTGTTAAGTTGATTTAAGATAGTTAAATAGATTTAAATAGTTTAAATATAATTAAAATATATTAAATAGCTTTAAAATAGATTATTTAGATTTAAGTTAAGTTAAAAATTGTTTAATTAGTTTAAAAGTTGAAAATCTTAATAATTAAAATCTTTAAAATAATATATTTTTAAAATAGTTCATATTAAAAAATATGAATTTAGGATATACATCAATTTAAACTGTTTATTTCATTCCAAACCATATTGACCATTTCAATGTCCCAAAACCCAATTTCCAAATTTCCAATTCAAAATTCTCAATAAAATATTTAATTCAATATCGCTTTAAACCATGTTGAAATGTCTCTTTAATTACTCCAATTTCAATATATTTCAAAGTTGTACTTTAATGATTTTAATAACTCAATTTCGATAAACTTCACTTATATTTCAAATTCACTATAAAATTTCAATTTTATTTCATTAACGATTCCTTCAAAACAATTCAACTTTAATATAAACTCGAAATTCGATAAAAATTCAATTTATATAAATAAAATTTTATTTCAAAATATCATTTAACTCAATGCAAAATTTAAGGATTCAAAATCATTTAAATTTAACCAATCCAGTGTCCGTATATAATTCTCTACCCTAGGGTCAAGTGATACGGATATTTATCAATTCAATCTGGAATTTAATATTTTATATTTACGGATATATATTGTTTCAATTTGCAATCTCGAAAATAGGGAAATCCATAAAATCGCTCGAGTCTATCATTTCAACCCATAACAATTTTTCCAAATCTATAGATCATTCGGGTATGTATCATTTTAACCCATAGGGAACTTGCAGTTATAATAATAAAAAATACAACATCCATTCATCCAATACAAATAATCAAACATTCATCACGAACATCAATTCAATCAAAAAACATCAATATATAACTGATAATCAATACAAGTATTAAATTGACAAATTAAAAATTTAATATCAAATTTAATGATAATTCAATGCAATAAAAGTCAAACTGAACCACAATGACCATTTAACATAACAAACGGGAATCAATAAATTTCTAATCACTTTATAAATTCAATTTGACAAACATATGAAATTTTAGAAGTTGTCAGTAGGTTAAAACATTCACCTTTGAATTTAAATTGAATTTAAATCCAGTTTAAACCCAAAATTCAAACAATATCAGAATTCATCCAAACTGGCATCAAAATGTTTGGAATTTCAATACAATCCCAATGCAAGAAACCACGCATGAAACGGACCTCGTATGCAAAAGTTATGTATGTTAGAGTTAGGGTTTTAAAATTGAAAATAAATAAAAATAAAATAAATAAATTACATACTCTCCACATCATAGGCCACATGAGATATCTTCAGAATGAAGCACCGACGAAACCAATTCCTAGCCAATCGAACGAAACCCTAGGTCACCGCCTTCCCCCTCTCGTGGCCACCCAGGCGCGCCTTATCAAAGCCACCGCGACCTCATCCCGGCTCCCCGACCCACGAGCCGCCGCGACACGCCTATAAAGCCAGCCGCCGCCTAAAACATGCAAACCTTAATTAATTTCTACACATGATCAAGCCGTCTAAACACCCAACAAATCATGCCAATGAACTCCCCTTGGTCAACTTCGTACAACGGTTCCCTCAATTAGTGATTCGACATATTTGATCGCGACTCGATGAATGGCCACGATTTGTTCTTCAATTTTTGGACAACCAAAGGTTCAAATTGAAAACCGAATTATGGATCTAACATGCGCTTGACGAGAGCTTCAGATCGATATATAATTCGATATATATTAAGGAGTTTGAATTTTTTTGGATCTGAATTTGAAATTTGGGGATTAGGGTTTGTCTGCCATTGGAATGAGGAATGAGAAAAAAATGTACATACAGAAAAATCAATATGAGGAGTGGCTAGGGTTTATAACGGACTATTTATAGGCAAGGCTGTAACAGAAAGAATGGACCAGATAGATTGAACGACAAACGACCCGAAAAGCCCATTTTGCCTCCGGAACGAAAATGGGTCAACCCATATATCAAAATAGATATTTTCAAATATTTTAAAATCAATGGAACATGTTTCAAGTTCTAATTTCATCATATGAAGAAGTTATACTAAAATCAACTTATTTCAAATTGATTTCAATTGATTTCAATTAAATTGATTTCTAGGCGTTTCAAGCCCGTACGATAAAACGACAAGTCTGATCGTTATGAAACTTGAAATCCTATAATAAATCACTGTTATGGATTCAATGAAATTGGTTTCGTCGAAATCTGAGTCAGTGGCCAAAATGGTTATATTTCAGTTAATTAAATATATTTATTAAATTAATTAAATCAAATTTTCAATTTCAATTCTACAATGGACCAATTTTACCATTTTTGACTTCTTAAACAATTACAATAATTTAAACAACTTAGTTATCAATTTAAAGTTAATAAATTTACCAATTACAATGTTTAACTTCAAATGTAATTAAATCCAATTATTTATAATTAATTCCAATACATTGATTTGATTCAATTTCAACCCTTTTTATTTAAATCAATTATTATTCTATAAACAAAGTTACATTAGTTTTTACATTCCATTTCATTAATATGCCCCTATTTACATCTTAAATTTTTATTAACTATTATATCTCCATGTTAACACCAAAATTGGTCACTAACACCCAAAGAAGGATTTGTGTAGAGAGATTAATGAAGATAGAAAATTAAAATAGAGAAATATACGCAGAATTAATTGCAAAAACCAGAACACCGTATTTATAGTGGTTCGGCATAACTACCTACGTCCACTTTTAGGTTTATCTTTATTGCTGTTTCAAATAATTGAATACACATACAGTCCGTACACCAACTTGAATACAAGTTCTAACTGAAAAAGAATAAGTCTTGGAAACGGCAAAGTCTCCACAGTGTTTTCGAAAAAAGGTCCCTTTCACTGTGCCCCCGCCCTTCTATTTATAGGCGAAGATAGGCTGGACTTCCCTCATGGGCCCAGGAGCAAGGTACCTCGACCCACAGTAGGTGACTTCGTGCACCGAGCCAGGCATATCGAACGAGGGATGCTGGTCGAGAATTGTCTGGTCGATCGTTGAGTGGCTCGAAGCAGAGTCATGTCGAATGCCCTAGCTTTGTTTTGGGCTTGACAACTTGCTAACACCTCTAGTATGCACCGAGCCAGGGATGCCGAACGGCAGTTGCGGAGCGACCTTGCTAAGTGACTTTGACAAACGACGTTGTCAAAGAAGGTTGCCAAACGGTATTGGCCGAAGGATGGATGTCGGGCGGCGATAACCAAGATGGTTGCGCTTCTAGGGTTGGAACAGTTTTACACCGAGCGGTAATTGATCGAACGATGAACCTTGGGTAGTTGAACTAAATCTCGATCATGCTGAGCATCCCCTTTCGCTCGCCCTATTGAGTCATGCCGAACGATAGAAGCCGAACCCTCCTGTGCCGAGCGATGATGGTCGAACAAGAGAACGCCGAGCTGTGGAGTTAGAACTCAAGAATGCCGAGCGATGCCGAGTGGAACTTAGGCCGAGCGAGGCCGAACAGCACTTAGGCTGGGCGGTACTTAGGTCGAGCGGCACTTGCAGGCCGAACGACAATTAATAGTCTTCCTCTCGTAGCTGGGCCAAGCAACCGGGTAACATTTTCCCCCCAAAGCGTATCGTGAGAGTCGATCATGATATGCTTTGAATCACAAACAAACCATGCTTCCCACTCTTCTCCTCCCATCTGGTGGAATACGTTTCTTTGTCCTTCCACGTCTTTGACACGGCTCGGTCGATATTCATGCGTTGAACCACCTGTTGGGCAATTCTCAGTCGCTCGGCATAGCTGCTCACTGAAGCACTGAAATGCCTTGACCGGGTTTATCGGTTGATCCCTGTTCACCTCCCCTTCCTCATATAAAAGCTAACACTTCACCTTTTCTTCTTTTCACTTCCACTTCAACACTATAGGACTTTTTATCTACCTTCCCCCAAACTTCAGCTATCGCAAAACCTTCCTCTTTTATCCTAAACCCAAAGCATCTGCTCCGCAACTCCCCATGATAACAAATCAAAATGAACTTCAGTTTCAAATCTCTCAATTCTCCAAGCCTCGCCTCACTCTCTTAGGTATGAACTTCCAATTTGATCGACTTTCTTGAGCTAGGGGTTGTACAAAATTCGATTTCGTAAGTCTTCTTCAAATTATGAACGGCATGAGTCATGTAGGTGATGAAGACGAACCCGAGGTTGGAACACGTCTTTGGTTGGAGCCGATGATTCCTAGGACATCGGCTCCTGTTGGGCCACCAAGCGAGGAAGGAGGAAGTAGTATTGGGATGATAGGAGTTTAGTGAGTTTTGGAGGTGTTGGCTGAATGTTAACGCTGAGTTGCTAGGTTGTGTAGAAGTCTACTAGTCGCTTGGTTTGGCGCAACGCATGAGTGAGAGAGTTTTTCGGTGGGCAACAAGAAGAGTGTTTAGGTTACTCAAGGAAGGGAGATGGAGGGAAACGAGTTGGTCGATCGGCATGGCTGGTTTCCATAGCCAAGGATTGTGGCCTTGTATCGTTCGGTGTGAAAGAGAGAGCGTAGTTTAACTACTTGAGGGTAGTGTTATGGCCCATTTGGAGATCGCAAGGTGGATTCGATATACCGAGCGAGTGTGATTCGGTATGCCCCCTGTAAGCTGTTCGGTGAAGAGAGAGTTGTTGGTGTTAGAGGTAGGAAGTAAGTGGGTCGGAATATATGGTTAAGGTGGTCATTTGGCCGTACATTTTGAGTGTTGCTCGGCACTGAGCCTTGAAGTAGGCGACAATAGTCAAAATCATTCCAACTCGAACACAACTCATGTCAAATTTTGTAACGACCCAACTCCCTAACTCCAGGAAGTCGCATCGTTAATAAGAAAGAAAGGGATAGAGAATAGAAAGAAAGAGAAGAAAGAAGAAACAACACATCAGAATCTAAACAGCGGAACGAATAAATTATATTAATAATCAAAAGTATTTACACAATATACAATATCTATCAGAGATACACAGCATACACATCACATATACTAGACAGTTATAAACACCTGTCTAGTATTTACAACTCAATACAACATCACAAATAACTCAGAGATACCACAGCGGAACTATATATATCTACAACGCGGAAGCCTCCTGCTCCATTGCTCCTCCATAATTCGTCAAAGCTAATCCTGAATCCTAACCTGAATCCCTTGGCTACTCGTAAAAATTTGAGTACCCAAGAGTTTATGAAAAACAAAAATAAACTCCGGGTCAGACATGGGTCTGGTGTGAGTAACAGGTTAAAGTTGCTTAACTTTCAAAATCCTTTAAAAAGAAAGGTATCACGTAAGACTTCCCACACATAAACATGGAAAAGTTTTTACCTTACGCTAACCAAAACATTTGATAGGAAATCCGATGATATTATAATAGTGTCTAGGGTTTTCAAATAAAATACAGAAATAGCTGAAATGCTTACATCTCACATTCCAACATAGTTGGGCACAACTAATACGTACGGCACTTATTGGATTTTGGATTCCATACAATGGCAGGGCTACTGGGGTACCGCCCGTCACAGTACGTGGCCTAGATCACCGTACCGAGGAGCCACCCTAACTCCCCTGCAACACAAGGCCGGACCCGTTCCTTACTGAACAGTTCCGAACAAGACAACCCCGGCAGTTGTCGCGATTCAACCGCCCCACACAGCCGAAATAAAAAGGGACCTCTAGACAGGGATCAATCTTGCTCTCAAGTGGGGGCTACCCACGAAGCCTTGCTGCACCTCCCCTGTTTTAGCCATTCCCGGTTGATGAGGCTTGAGGTTACGATTACCTTTATAGGACATCAAATCTTAGAATGCTCATCGTCCACCTGACGATGTGCTGAAAGCATTCAATCCATACAAGTTCGTTCCGGGTTCGAACGAAACCGAAGGCACTATCTCGTTGCACTCATTATTGGAATCACCCTCAGAGTCAACGACCATAGCCCTTGCACTCTGATTCACCATCTCGAATCTATAAGCACTATTCCGTCAAACTCATTACGGAATCACCCACAGAGTTATACTGACGTATAGCCCTTACACCTCGACTCTTCACTTGCTCCACTTAGATTCACGACCTAACGTTAATTGGAATCGATGTGGTTTTCGGATATCCAAATATGGAAACCCGATCCCGGTCTCATCGAAATCCAATGCGTGTCTTTTAGGTCCAAGTTGTTTTAAGTTTAAAACAATTCAACTTAAACTATCTATATACACAGCTAGATAATTCACATCATCATAAGAGATAATCAACCATATTATCATAAACAGGTAATCTATATTATCATCATAACTTGATAATCTACATTATCATCATCCATAGATAATTCATATCACCATCACAATATACCAATGCATCCATATCACACAATACTAATCTCATATTTGAGATTCAAATCATCCAAGTCAAACCATAACATCTATTCATAAGCAAGAATCCTCAATCACACCATCCATAATTAATTTAAAAATAAATTAAATTAATTACTTCTATTTCTAATTAATTTAAAATGAATTAAATTAATTACCTATCTTTAATTAATTTAAAATGAATTAAATTAATTACTTCACCATTTAAATCTTGCTTACTTAACCCTTAATTGATTATCAATCAATTAAATAATTATCCTCAAATTAATTACTTTAATTAATCACCTTGATTAATTATCCCTTAATTACATTCAAGTAATTATCTTTAATTAATTTCACAAATTAATTATCCTTAACCACAATCAGTAATTAACCTTTAATTACTTCATTTATTAATTAATTACATTAATTAATTACTTCCTTAATCACTTACCATTAGATTAATTAATCCTAATTAATTAATCCTTAATTACATCATTAATTAATTAATTAATGATCCTTAATAAAAATTAAATTAATTACTTCTAAATTAATTACATTCAGTCATTAATTATTTTGATTAATAATTCTTGATTAATCTCATCAGTAATTAATTACTCTTAATTAATTACATTACTTAATCATTTTAAATGACTTAATCCATTAATGCTTAAATTAATTACATTAAGTAATTAATTATTAATCACTTCATAAAGAAATTATCTTCACATTTATTTCACAAAGTAATTAATCCCACAGTACCATACTTCAATTAATTATCTCAGGTAATTTCTTATCTTAATTACTTCTCTAAGTAATTATTTCTCAATGATTACTTATCAACTTATTTAATGATTATTCTAAATTAATTAAACTTAATTAATTAATTTAAATTAATCCAATTAATAAATTAATTACAAAGAGTAATTAATATCATTAATTATTTCCAAAAAGTAATCATACTTAATTAAATTCCTAATTGATTATTTAAATTAATTAATCAAATTAATTATCAAAATTAATTACATTAATAAATAAATAATCACAAGTTAATGACCTTCATTAACTTATCATTAAATTCTTAATTACTTTTCTTAAGTAATTAACTTAAATTAATTACCAATTTAATTAACCTTAATTAATTTATTTCAAATCTTTAATTAATTAAACAAATTAATTAATTACATTATTTAAATTATCTTGCTAATTTAATGAAACAAATATCATTAAATTTACATTTTAAAATAAAACATTACTTATTCATGGTTACTTTATCATACATAAAGTAACTTAAAACAATTAACTCAAAATTATTTTCAAATTATATTTTTAAATTTAAAAATTTAAAAAGAAAACAAATTTAACTCAAATAAAGTTTATAAAACATTCTAAAATCTTTTAAAGCTTTATTCTTATTTTATAAAAGAAATTATAAGAAATTTAAACTCCAAACTCATTTAAAATTACAAATCATATTTAAATATGTTTGAACAACAAATTTGTTTAAACATTTAAACTTCTTTTAAAACTTTCTTAATTCTCAAACATTGTTTCAAAATTGAGTTTGCTTTTCAGATTTAAACCATGTTTGAATCTCTACTTATATTTAAAGCTTTATTCAAAATTAAAATATTTAAACTCTTTGAAGTTGTTCTAAACATTTTGTTTTAAAGTTTAAATTTAAATTTCAAACCTGCATCCCAAATTCATTTGAAATTCAAACCTTAGATTTTGATTTGAATTCTGTTTTCAAAATCCTGTATTAGATTTTTAAACCAATCTTAAAGTTAAAACTACAGGTTTTCATAAACCTGTAACTTCAGAAACAAACCCGAGTACCCCCTTAGTTTGCTTCGAGTAAAATCATCGGCTACTTCGAGTAAAATTTGATTTCACTCGAGTATAACTCGAGTACAAAACTACTGCAAAACCCACTACCTCCCTGATACTCCTTCTTCCCCGTGCATATGCACGATGACTGTAGCCACCTCCGGCCACCACCCAGGCCATGAACAAGTCGCCGACCTCCCTTACATCACCTCGCAATCATCACAATCCCTCAACACCCTCCAAATCAGATTCGAGTTTCCCCAAATCAAAATCTGTCTGCAACAGGCACGACACTTCCACCCAAACCTGTCAAATCATTCTCCCTATCACCTCCGGCTATAGGAAGCCAAGCACCGCCGCCAATCACCTCTTCTACACCAATGCAGCCATCACCCCGAAGATCTTAACACTCGGTCACCTAAATCTTCCATACAAAAGAAAATTACTGCAGTACCCTAAAACTAGGTTTACAGATTAAATCTTATCACCGCTACCTCCTCGATGAAAAACATCACCATCTAGTATTTTTCCCACATCCCTTGATCACTGCTCTACCATCACCAAGAATCCCAAACACTTAAATCAACTAGGTCATCAGAGATTGGCCAAAACCCAATTTCAGTCTAAATGGGTACTGCAGTGTCCATCCCAAACTAAACCATTTGATTTTAGTTTCAAAATTCATTCTTTTGTTTAAGCTTCCAGATTATAATACTGTATTTAAAATTTTTAATGTTTGAGTTTTCAAGTTTATCAATCATACTCTGTTGTTTTACAATTTCCAGGGGCATCACCCTACTTATTTTACTTAAATAAATTTTTGAACTAAGCTGTGTTATAAATTTACACATTTGCTTCAGAACTTAATTCTAACAAAACTTAGACAAGGACAAGAGGATTTTGTTTTTAATTTATATGTAAAAGAATCTGGAACTTGAATCATATGTGCACAGTCACAAAACATTCAACTCAGCAATACTCTTCAAATCATATTCACAGGCATACAAATCCATCATACAATCAAAATAGCACACACAACATATATATTTAAGCAACCAATTTATTTAAATTTTAAAAAAAATGTTACTCACGTGGAACTTTATGAAACAGAGCTCTTAAGTTTTGAATTAAAAAACAGTGCTGCTGTGAAAACTTGTATGCAGGCTTGAAGAAATTTGAATGTTGCAGGCTTGAACAAATTCAGACTACTCTTTACTTTTAAATTCAACTTGCATGTTTTGCTGTTGCTCAATACTTGCATGCAGGTTAAAGAAGTATGAGTTTTTCTCTGTTAAAACTTGCATGCAGATTTTCAATTTATATCCATATTTTAAAAGAGATGCAGAGGCTACTTGTTGCTTCTGCAGGTGGAAAACTGTGATGGTTTTGAACAGGTTGAAGGAGAATGAAATGCAGGCCTTCATTTGTTATTGAAAAGATTTCAGGTTGATGGAATTTGCAGGTTGGAAAAAAAATGCTTTTGCAATTTGAATTTGAGGATTTGCTTGCCGTTTAAACTGACTTGCATTTTAAAACAAGATTTACAGAGGAGAGAAATTCAGGTGCAGGCCATTTCTTTGCATTTGGAAAGGTTATAGATTTGATTTTCAGAGAAGGTTATATGAAAAATCTGGTTTTGAACATGATTTAAATTTTGTTTTGAGAGTTTGAAAGCAAACTTGTTTTCAGCTGAGAAGTTTTTCTTATCTTAGAAAAAAAATGAACATTAGAAGAAAATTGAGGATGGAGAAAAAAAACATGTTTTATATAAGTGTATGAATGATTTATTTTAAAATTAAAAGAAAATCAAATAAAAGACACTTGTCAAATTAAGTAGTTTAATGGTTTACACTTGTCTTATTAATTGATTATAATGTTAACATTTGTTTTATTCTTTAATTTAAAGATAAATAAAAAACCCCTTTTTCTTTATTAAATATACATATAAGTAGTTTCATTAATAAATGTATATGTATTTCTTTTTAATGAAATAAAACAATTTATAAAAACATGAAAGCTTACTTACAAAATATATATATGTTTTTTCTTTTGAATTCAAAATCAATACAAATTCAAATTTTATTCATACATTCAAAATCAAATGTTAAAACTAGTTTATATTAACATACTTAATTTAAAAATAATAATATTGTCCTTTAAAACATATCTATAATTACACATTTATTATTATTATTATTTAAAAATAACATATTTATTCAATTTAAATCATTTATAAAAGAAATTATATATCACTTATCTTATTTAACTTATTTAAATGAAACAATGTTTATATATAAAAGTGTATTTTAAATTTACTTATACAATTCAAATTATCAAAATGAATTATTAGGATTTAAAACAAGATTTTATTTGTTAATTAATTTCAATTCAAAACTTATCCATTTACAATATATATATACATATATATACATATATTATAAATAGGAAATCATTTTATTAGCTTTTAAAAGATAAAATTCATCAATTAAACATTTATTTAATTGAATTATTAAATCAAGTAAATTTTATTAACAAAATTTTATCAAATCAATTTAATTTTAATTACAGATTATTAAATTGATATTGCTAAAATTTCCGGGATATCACATTCCTCCCCCCTTAAAAGAATTTCGTCCCCGAAATTTAAAACAAAGGTAATTTAATAATCTATCTTAAGATTTTAGATTTTAAAACACAAGCATATACTAATGATATGCTAACAACCAAAGCAATCAATTTATCTAATCAAACAAATTTAATTATCCAGATAAAATTATGGATAAAATTTCTCGAGTTTCCCCAAGTATATATATACCGGGATACTCGCCCTACAGAATCTAAACAATCAAAACTACGAAGCTATAGAACTTCTACTCATCTAAATCTACAGAACTAGACAAGATATCAGACTACAAACGAGTCTGACTCAACCACCAAACCTTCCTGAACAGCTGGTTCCACAACCAGAGCTAACTCATACACGTACTCCCTCAGAGATACGTGAATCTCACCAAATCCAATTATCCAAACGGGCAATTCAATTCCTGAAATCTAAACACCAATCCAACCAAATCACAAAAGAGATCCAAAACAAAATTCCGACTCCGGAATCCAATTTCCTTCGTCTCTTATTTCCAAAACTCTTCGGACGATCCTGGGTTGTCTATATCTAAACTGATCAGCTCAACTCTTGCTGATGCCCCAAAAAGAAAAATCCAGACCAAAAAACATCAATCTCCTTAAGATTAACCAAGACTAAGATCACCAACTCCACTCTTCAAACATCAGAAGAACAAACTCACTTCTTTCATCCAGTAAAGACAAAACAGAAGCATTCCCAAACTGCTTCCGCTGCACAACTCTGATCTGGCACAGAAGACACTGCTGATGAGCACAAGCTGGACATCCCTTCCCAAAAATATGGCTCAACATACCCAAGAAAACTCAGATGTTTCTCCAATCCTGAGCTGCTTCACCTAACCTATCTTGAGAAACCATCCTTCTACTAGCTGACCCATCGGTGCACTCCTGCAATCCGGTCGATAAGAAAACTCAATATTCAGAAGTAGAAAAGCCTTCGACTTCTCAAAAGACAACTAAAAATTCTTCAATACCTCAAAAGAAAACTCAAACTATCGCAAGTCACTTTTGCGATCAATAGAGACCAATTCCCAAACAAAACTGTTCTCTCTTTACCAAACAGAACAGCTTACTCTTAATTAGCCAATCTATAAAGTATTGGGTCCATTCTGCTGCTTCTGAACTCCTCCTTCAAAAACTGCTAAGCCAGAAAACTTCTGCCAACACAGACATTCCGAGCTGCACCGCTGACACCAATGCCAAACTTCCTTAGCTGAAGTTCTTCGAGAAACTCGGACCTCAAAGCCAACCACCACATCCTGCTGAACTCAGCCACAACACCGAAGCAGACACACTTCCTAACTTGTTCCAAAGAAAACATTTTCGGACATAATCCATAGTCACTGCATCTCATCACGCAGCTACTACTTCCTGAGTTATCAAAATACCATCACACACTTCCGTCAAAACGACAGATCTAAACTCATCTTATCCATCTTAAAAAATATGAATCTCTGAACCTTAACATGCTTCCTTCAGGGATTGATGAAATCTCTACACACTGCATAACTCACTTGAGACGGTATTAGGTCTACAGTCTCAACAAATACACTTCCAACCTCAAACATTCAAACTCCAACCAATGGTAGTCATCGTGTTACACACACCACTACCTTATCTACCTTTATAACTTATATTGGAATACCTGAACAGGTAACCCAACAGATAGGTAGAAATAATAAATATATATAGATATATATCAAAACTACAAATACGCTCTCTCAAGAAAGACACCACTACAGAGCCTAGGTATTCACTCAACCTAACGCTCTGATACCACTGTAACGACCCAACTCCCTAACTCCAGGAAGTCGCATCGTTAATAAGAAAGAAAGGGATAGAGAATAGAAAGAAAGAGAAGAAAGAAGAAACAACACATCAGAATCTAAACAGCGGAACGAATAAATTATATTAATAATCAAAAGTATTTACACAATATACAATATCTATCAGAGATACACAGCATACACATCACATATACTAGACAGTTATAAACACCTGTCTAGTATTTACAACTCAATACAACATCACAAATAACTCAGAGATACCACAGCGGAACTATATATATCTACAACGCGGAAGCCTCCTGCTCCATTGCTCCTCCATAATTCGTCAAAGCTAATCCTGAATCCTAACCTGAATCCCTTGGCTACTCGTAAAAATTTGAGTACCCAAGAGTTTATGAAAAACAAAAATAAACTCCGGGTCAGACATGGGTCTGGTGTGAGTAACAGGTTAAAGTTGCTTAACTTTCAAAATCCTTTAAAAAGAAAGGTATCACGTAAGACTTCCCACACATAAACATGGAAAAGTTTTTACCTTACGCTAACCAAAACATTTGATAGGAAATCCGATGATATTATAATAGTGTCTAGGGTTTTCAAATAAAATACAGAAATAGCTGAAATGCTTACATCTCACATTCCAACATAGTTGGGCACAACTAATACGTACGGCACTTATTGGATTTTGGATTCCATACAATGGCAGGGCTACTGGGGTACCGCCCGTCACAGTACGTGGCCTAGATCACCGTACCGAGGAGCCACCCTAACTCCCCTGCAACACAAGGCCGGACCCGTTCCTTACTGAACAGTTCCGAACAAGACAACCCCGGCAGTTGTCGCGATTCAACCGCCCCACACAGCCGAAATAAAAAGGGACCTCTAGACAGGGATCAATCTTGCTCTCAAGTGGGGGCTACCCACGAAGCCTTGCTGCACCTCCCCTGTTTTAGCCATTCCCGGTTGATGAGGCTTGAGGTTACGATTACCTTTATAGGACATCAAATCTTAGAATGCTCATCGTCCACCTGACGATGTGCTGAAAGCATTCAATCCATACAAGTTCGTTCCGGGTTCGAACGAAACCGAAGGCACTATCTCGTTGCACTCATTATTGGAATCACCCTCAGAGTCAACGACCATAGCCCTTGCACTCTGATTCACCATCTCGAATCTATAAGCACTATTCCGTCAAACTCATTACGGAATCACCCACAGAGTTATACTGACGTATAGCCCTTACACCTCGAGTCTTCACTTGCTCCACTTAGATTCACGACCTAACGTTAATTGGAATCGATGTGGTTTTCGGATATCCAAATATGGAAACCTGATCCCGGTCTCATCGAAATCCAATGCGTGTCTTTTAGGTCCAAGTTGTTTTAAGTTTAAAACAATTCAACTTAAACTATCTATATACACAGCTAGATAATTCACATCATCATAAGAGATAATCAACCATATTATCATAAACAGGTAATCTATATTATCATCATAACTTGATAATCTACATTATCATCATCCATAGATAATTCATATCACCATCACAATATACCAATGCATCCATATCACACAATACTAATCTCATATTTGAGATTCAAATCATCCAAGTCAAACCATAACATCTATTCATAAGCAAGAATCCTCAATCACACCATCCATAATTAATTTAAAAATAAATTAAATTAATTACTTCTATTTCTAATTAATTTAAAATGAATTAAATTAATTACCTATCTTTAATTAATTTAAAATGAATTAAATTAATTACTTCACCATTTAAATCTTGCTTACTTAACCCTTAATTGATTATCAATCAATTAAATAATTATCCTCAAATTAATCACTTTAATTAATCACCTTGATTAATTATCCCTTAATTACATTCAAGTAATTATCTTTAATTAATTTCACAAATTAATTATCCTTAACCACAATCAGTAATTAACCTTTAATTACTTCATTTATTAATTAATTACATTAATTAATTACTTCCTTAATCACTTACCATTAGATTAATTAATCCTAATTAATTAATCCTTAATTACATCATTAATTAATTAATTAATGATCCTTAATAAAAATTAAATTAATTACTTCTAAATTAATTACATTCAGTCATTAATTATTTTGATTAATAATTCTTGATTAATCTCATCAGTAATTAATTACTCTTAATTAATTACATTACTTAATCATTTTAAATGACTTAATCCATTAATGCTTAAATTAATTACATTAAGTAATTAATTATTAATCACTTCATAAAGAAATTATCTTCGCATTTATTTCACAAAGTAATTAATCCCACAGTACCATACTTCAATTAATTATCTCAGGTAATTTCTTATCTTAATTACTTCTCTAAGTAATTATTTCTCAATGATTACTTATCAACTTATTTAATGATTATTCTAAATTAATTAAACTTAATTAATTAATTTAAATTAATCCAATTAATAAATTAATTACAAAGAGTAATTAATATCATTAATTATTTCCAAAAAGTAATCATACTTAATTAAATTCCTAATTGATTATTTAAATTAATTAATCAAATTAATTATCAAAATTAATTACATTAATAAATAAATAATCACAAGTTAATGACCTTCATTAACTTATCATTAAATTCTTAATTACTTTTCTTAAGTAATTAACTTAAATTAATTACCAATTTAATTAACCTTAATTAATTTATTTCAAATCTTTAATTAATTAAACAAATTAATTAATTACATTATTTAAATTATCTTGCTAATTTAATGAAACAAATATCATTAAATTTACATTTTAAAATAAAACATTACTTATTCATGGTTACTTTATCATACATAAAGTAACTTAAAACAATTAACTCAAAATTATTTTCAAATTATATTTTTAAATTTAAAAATTTAAAAAGAAAACAAATTTAACTCAAACAAAGTTTATAAAACATTCTAAAATCTTTTAAAGCTTTATTCTTATTTTATAAAAGAAATTATAAGAAATTTAAACTCCAAACTCATTTAAAATTACAAATCATATTTAAATATGTTTGAACAACAAATTTGTTTAAACATTTAAACTTCTTTTAAAACTTTCTTAATTCTCAAACATTGTTTCAAAATTGAGTTTGCTTTTCAGATTTAAACCATGTTTGAATCTCTACTTATATTTAAAGCTTTATTCAAAATTAAAATATTTAAACTCTTTGAAGTTGTTCTAAACATTTTGTTTTAAAGTTTAAATTTAAATTTCAAACCTGCATCCCAAATTCATTTGAAATTCAAACCTTAGATTTTGATTTGAATTCTGTTTTCAAAATCCTGTATTAGATTTTTAAACCAATCTTAAAGTTAAAACTACAGGTTTTCATAAACCTGTAACTTCAGAAACAAACCCGAGTACCCCCTTAGTTTGCTTCGAGTAAAATCATCGGCTACTTCGAGTAAAATTTGATTTCACTCGAGTATAACTCGAGTACAAAACTACTGCAAAACCCACTACCTCCCTGATACTCCTTCTTCCCCGTGCATATGCACGATGACTGTAGCCACCTCCGGCCACCACCCAGGCCATGAACAAGTCGCCGACCTCCCTTACATCACCTCGCAATCATCACAATCCCTCAACACCCTCCAAATCAGATTCGAGTTTCCCCAAATCAAAATCTGTCTGCAACAGGCACGACACTTCCACCCAAACCTGTCAAATCATTCTCCCTATCACCTCCGGCTATAGGAAGCCAAGCACCGCCGCCAATCACCTCTTCTACACCAATGCAGCCATCACCCCGAAGATCTTAACACTCGGTCACCTAAATCTTCCATACAAAAGAAAATTACTGCAGTACCCTAAAACTAGGTTTACAGATTAAATCTTATCACCGCTACCTCCTCGATGAAAAACATCACCATCTAGTATTTTTCCCACATCCCTTGATCACTGCTCTACCATCACCAAGAATCCCAAACACTTAAATCAACTAGGTCATCAGAGATTGGCCAAAACCCAATTTCAGTCTAAATGGGTACTGCAGTGTCCATCCCAAACTAAACCATTTGATTTTAGTTTCAAAATTCATTCTTTTGTTTAAGCTTCCAGATTATAATACTGTATTTAAAATTTTTAATGTTTGAGTTTTCAAGTTTATCAATCATACTCTGTTGTTTTACAATTTCCAGGGGCATCACCCTACTTATTTTACTTAAATAAATTTTTGAACTAAGCTGTGTTATAAATTTACACATTTGCTTCAGAACTTAATTCTAACAAAACTTAGACAAGGACAAGAGGATTTTGTTTTTAATTTATATGTAAAAGAATCTGGAACTTGAATCATATGTGCACAGTCACAAAACATTCAACTCAGCAATACTCTTCAAATCATATTCACAGGCATACAAATCCATCATACAATCAAAATAGCACACACAACATATATATTTAAGCAACCAATTTATTTAAATTTTAAAAAAAATGTTACTCACGTGGAACTTTATGAAACAGAGCTCTTAAGTTTTGAATTAAAAAACAGTGCTGCTGTGAAAACTTGTATGCAGGCTTGAAGAAATTTGAATGTTGCAGGCTTGAACAAATTCAGACTACTCTTTACTTTTAAATTCAACTTGCATGTTTTGCTGTTGCTCAATACTTGCATGCAGGTTAAAGAAGTATGAGTTTTTCTCTGTTAAAACTTGCATGCAGATTTTCAATTTATATCCATATTTTAAAAGAGATGCAGAGGCTACTTGTTGCTTCTGCAGGTGGAAAACTGTGATGGTTTTGAACAGGTTGAAGGAGAATGAAATGCAGGCCTTCATTTGTTATTGAAAAGATTTCAGGTTGATGGAATTTGCAGGTTGGAAAAAAAATGCTTTTGCAATTTGAATTTGAGGATTTGCTTGCCGTTTAAACTGACTTGCATTTTAAAACAAGATTTACAGAGGAGAGAAATTCAGGTGCAGGCCATTTCTTTGCATTTGGAAAGGTTATAGATTTGATTTTCAGAGAAGGTTATATGAAAAATCTGGTTTTGAACATGATTTAAATTTTGTTTTGAGAGTTTGAAAGCAAACTTGTTTTCAGCTGAGAAGTTTTTCTTATCTTAGAAAAAAAATGAACATTAGAAGAAAATTGAGGATGGAGAAAAAAAACATGTTTTATATAAGTGTATGAATGATTTATTTTAAAATTAAAAGAAAATCAAATAAAAGACACTTGTCAAATTAAGTAGTTTAATGGTTTACACTTGTCTTATTAATTGATTATAATGTTAACATTTGTTTTATTCTTTAATTTAAAGATAAATAAAAAACCCCTTTTTCTTTATTAAATATACATATAAGTAGTTTCATTAATAAATGTATATGTATTTCTTTTTAATGAAATAAAACAATTTATAAAAACATGAAAGCTTACTTACAAAATATATATATGTTTTTTCTTTTGAATTCAAAATCAATACAAATTCAAATTTTATTCATACATTCAAAATCAAATGTTGAAACTAGTTTATATTAACATACTTAATTTAAAAATAATAATATTGTCCTTTAAAACATATCTATAATTACACATTTATTATTATTATTATTTAAAAATAACATATTTATTCAATTTAAATCATTTATAAAAGAAATTATATATCACTTATCTTATTTAACTTATTTAAATGAAACAATGTTTATATATAAAAGTGTATTTTAAATTTACTTATACAATTCAAATTATCAAAATGAATTATTAGGATTTAAAACAAGATTTTATTTGTTAATTAATTTCAATTCAAAACTTATCCATTTACAATATATATATACATATATATACATATATTATAAATAGGAAATCATTTTATTAGCTTTTAAAAGATAAAATTCATCAATTAAACATTTATTTAATTGAATTATTAAATCAAGTAAATTTTATTAACAAAATTTTATCAAATCAATTTAATTTTAATTACAGATTATTAAATTGATATTGCTAAAATTTCCGGGATATCACATTCCTCCCCCCTTAAAAGAATTTCGTCCCCGAAATTTAAAACAAAGGTAATTTAATAATCTATCTTAAGATTTTAGATTTTAAAACACAAGCATATACTAATGATATGCTAACAACCAAAGCAATCAATTTATCTAATCAAACAAATTTAATTATCCAGATAAAATTATGGATAAAATTTCTCGAGTTTCCCCAAGTATATATATACCGGGATACTCGCCCTACAGAATCTAAACAATCAAAACTACGAAGCTATAGAACTTCTACTCATCTAAATCTACAGAACTAGACAAGATATCAGACTACAAACGAGTCTGACTCAACCACCAAACCTTCCTGAACAGCTGGTTCCACAACCAGAGCTAACTCATACACGTACTCCCTCAGAGATACGTGAATCTCACCAAATCCAATTATCCAAACGGGCAATTCAATTCCTGAAATCTAAACACCAATCCAACCAAATCACAAAAGAGATCCAAAACAAAATTCCGACTCCGGAATCCAATTTCCTTCGTCTCTTATTTCCAAAACTCTTCGGACGATCCTGGGTTGTCTATATCTAAACTGATCAGCTCAACTCTTGCTGATGCCCCAAAAAGAAAAATCCAGACCAAAAAACATCAATCTCCTTAAGATTAACCAAGACTAAGATCACCAACTCCACTCTTCAAACATCAGAAGAACAAACTCACTTCTTTCATCCAGTAAAGACAAAACAGAAGCATTCCCAAACTGCTTCCGCTGCACAACTCTGATCTGGCACAGAAGACACTGCTGATGAGCACAAGCTGGACATCCCTTCCCAAAAATATGGCTCAACATACCCAAGAAAACTCAGATGTTTCTCCAATCCTGAGCTGCTTCACCTAACCTATCTTGAGAAACCATCCTTCTACTAGCTGACCCATCGGTGCACTCCTGCAATCCGGTCGATAAGAAAACTCAATATTCAGAAGTAGAAAAGCCTTCGACTTCTCAAAAGACAACTAAAAATTCTTCAATACCTCAAAAGAAAACTCAAACTATCGCAAGTCACTTTTGCGATCAATAGAGACCAATTCCCAAACAAAACTGTTCTCTCTTTACCAAACAGAACAGCTTACTCTTAATTAGCCAATCTATAAAGTATTGGGTCCATTCTGCTGCTTCTGAACTCCTCCTTCAAAAACTGCTAAGCCAGAAAACTTCTGCCAACACAGACATTCCGAGCTGCACCGCTGACACCAATGCCAAACTTCCTTAGCTGAAGTTCTTCGAGAAACTCGGACCTCAAAGCCAACCACCACATCCTGCTGAACTCAGCCACAACACCGAAGCAGACACACTTCCTAACTTGTTCCAAAGAAAACATTTTCGGACATAATCCATAGTCACTGCATCTCATCACGCAGCTACTACTTCCTGAGTTATCAAAATACCATCACACACTTCCGTCAAAACGACAGATCTAAACTCATCTTATCCATCTTAAAAAATATGAATCTCTGAACCTTAACATGCTTCCTTCAGGGATTGATGAAATCTCTACACACTGCATAACTCACTTGAGACGGTATTAGGTCTACAGTCTCAACAAATACACTTCCAACCTCAAACATTCAAACTCCAACCAATGGTAGTCATCGTGTTACACACACCACTACCTTATCTACCTTTATAACTTATATTGGAATACCTGAACAGGTAACCCAACAGATAGGTAGAAATAATAAATATATATAGATATATATCAAAACTACAAATACGCTCTCTCAAGAAAGACACCACTACAGAGCCTAGGTATTCACTCAACCTAACGCTCTGATACCACTGTAACGACCCAACTCCCTAACTCCAGGAAGTCGCATCGTTAATAAGAAAGAAAGGGATAGAGAATAGAAAGAAAGAGAAGAAAGAAGAAACAACACATCAGAATCTAAACAGCGGAACGAATAAATTATATTAATAATCAAAAGTATTTACACAATATACAATATCTATCAGAGATACACAGCATACACATCACATATACTAGACAGTTATAAACACCTGTCTAGTATTTACAACTCAATACAACATCACAAATAACTCAGAGATACCACAGCGGAACTATATATATCTACAACGCGGAAGCCTCCTGCTCCATTGCTCCTCCATAATTCGTCAAAGCTAATCCTGAATCCTAACCTGAATCCCTTGGCTACTCGTAAAAATTTGAGTACCCAAGAGTTTATGAAAAACAAAAATAAACTCCGGGTCAGACATGGGTCTGGTGTGAGTAACAGGTTAAAGTTGCTTAACTTTCAAAATCCTTTAAAAAGAAAGGTATCACGTAAGACTTCCCACACATAAACATGGAAAAGTTTTTACCTTACGCTAACCAAAACATTTGATAGGAAATCCGATGATATTATAATAGTGTCTAGGGTTTTCAAATAAAATACAGAAGTAGCTGAAATGCTTACATCTCACATTCCAACATAGTTGGGCACAACTAATACGTACGGCACTTATTGGATTTTGGATTCCATACAATGGCAGGGCTACTGGGGTACCGCCCGTCACAGTACGTGGCCTAGATCACCGTACCGAGGAGCCACCCTAACTCCCCTGCAACACAAGGCCGGACCCGTTCCTTACTGAACAGTTCCGAACAAGACAACCCCGGCAGTTGTCGCGATTCAACCGCCCCACACAGCCGAAATAAAAAGGGACCTCTAGACAGGGATCAATCTTGCTCTCAAGTGGGGGCTACCCACGAAGCCTTGCTGCACCTCCCCTGTTTTAGCCATTCCCGGTTGATGAGGCTTGAGGTTACGATTACCTTTATAGGACATCAAATCTTAGAATGCTCATCGTCCACCTGACGATGTGCTGAAAGCATTCAATCCATACAAGTTCGTTCCGGGTTCGAACGAAACCGAAGGCACTATCTCGTTGCACTCATTATTGGAATCACCCTCAGAGTCAACGACCATAGCCCTTGCACTCTGATTCACCATCTCGAATCTATAAGCACTATTCCGTCAAACTCATTACGGAATCACCCACAGAGTTATACTGACGTATAGCCCTTACACCTCGAGTCTTCACTTGCTCCACTTAGATTCACGACCTAACGTTAATTGGAATCGATGTGGTTTTCGGATATCCAAATATGGAAACCCGATCCCGGTCTCATCGAAATCCAATGCGTGTCTTTTAGGTCCAAGTTGTTTTAAGTTTAAAACAATTCAACTTAAACTATCTATATACACAGCTAGATAATTCACATCATCATAAGAGATAATCAACCATATTATCATAAACAGGTAATCTATATTATCATCATAACTTGATAATCTACATTATCATCATCCATAGATAATTCATATCACCATCACAATATACCAATGCATCCATATCACACAATACTAATCTCATATTTGAGATTCAAATCATCCAAGTCAAACCATAACATCTATTCATAAGCAAGAATCCTCAATCACACCATCCATAATTAATTTAAAAATAAATTAAATTAATTACTTCTATTTCTAATTAATTTAAAATGAATTAAATTAATTACCTATCTTTAATTAATTTAAAATGAATTAAATTAATTACTTCACCATTTAAATCTTGCTTACTTAACCCTTAATTGATTATCAATCAATTAAATAATTATCCTCAAATTAATCACTTTAATTAATCACCTTGATTAATTATCCCTTAATTACATTCAAGTAATTATCTTTAATTAATTTCACAAATTAATTATCCTTAACCACAATCAGTAATTAACCTTTAATTACTTCATTTATTAATTAATTACATTAATTAATTACTTCCTTAATCACTTACCATTAGATTAATTAATCCTAATTAATTAATCCTTAATTACATCATTAATTAATTAATTAATGATCCTTAATAAAAATTAAATTAATTACTTCTAAATTAATTACATTCAGTCATTAATTATTTTGATTAATAATTCTTGATTAATCTCATCAGTAATTAATTACTCTTAATTAATTACATTACTTAATCATTTTAAATGACTTAATCCATTAATGCTTAAATTAATTACATTAAGTAATTAATTATTAATCACTTCATAAAGAAATTATCTTCACATTTATTTCACAAAGTAATTAATCCCACAGTACCATACTTCAATTAATTATCTCAGGTAATTTCTTATCTTAATTACTTCTCTAAGTAATTATTTCTCAATGATTACTTATCAACTTATTTAATGATTATTCTAAATTAATTAAACTTAATTAATTAATTTAAATTAATCCAATTAATAAATTAATTACAAAGAGTAATTAATATCATTAATTATTTCCAAAAAGTAATCATACTTAATTAAATTCCTAATTGATTATTTAAATTAATTAATCAAATTAATTATCAAAATTAATTACATTAATAAATAAATAATCACAAGTTAATGACCTTCATTAACTTATCATTAAATTCTTAATTACTTTTCTTAAGTAATTAACTTAAATTAATTACCAATTTAATTAACCTTAATTAATTTATTTCAAATCTTTAATTAATTAAACAAATTAATTAATTACATTATTTAAATTATCTTGCTAATTTAATGAAACAAATATCATTAAATTTATATTTTAAAATAAAACATTACTTATTCATGGTTACTTTATCATACATAAAGTAACTTAAAACAATTAACTCAAAATTATTTTCAAATTATATTTTTAAATTTAAAAATTTAAAAAGAAAACAAATTTAACTCAAACAAAGTTTATAAAACATTCTAAAATCTTTTAAAGCTTTATTCTTATTTTATAAAAGAAATTATAAGAAATTTAAACTCCAAACTCATTTAAAATTACAAATCATATTTAAATATGTTTGAACAACAAATTTGTTTAAACATTTAAACTTCTTTTAAAACTTTCTTAATTCTCAAACATTGTTTCAAAATTGAGTTTGCTTTTCAGATTTAAACCATGTTTGAATCTCTACTTATATTTAAAGCTTTATTCAAAATTAAAATATTTAAACTCTTTGAAGTTGTTCTAAACATTTTGTTTTAAAGTTTAAATTTAAATTTCAAACCTGCATCCCAAATTCATTTGAAATTCAAACCTTAGATTTTGATTTGAATTCTGTTTTCAAAATCCTGTATTAGATTTTTAAACCAATCTTAAAGTTAAAACTACAGGTTTTCATAAACCTGTAACTTCAGAAACAAACCCGAGTACCCCCTTAGTTTGCTTCGAGTAAAATCATCGGCTACTTCGAGTAAAATTTGATTTCACTCGAGTATAACTCGAGTACAAAACTACTGCAAAACCCACTACCTCCCTGATACTCCTTCTTCCCCGTGCATATGCACGATGACTGTAGCCACCTCCGGCCACCACCCAGGCCATGAACAAGTCGCCGACCTCCCTTACATCACCTCGCAATCATCACAATCCCTTAACACCCTCGAAATCAGATTCGAGTTTCCCCAAATCAAAATCTGTCTGCAACAGGCACGACACTTCCACCCAAACCTGTCAAATCATTCTCCCTATCACCTCCGGCTATAGGAAGCCAAGCACCGCCGCCAATCACCTCTTCTACACCAATGCAGCCATCACCCCGAAGATCTTAACACTCGGTCACCTAAATCTTCCATACAAAAGAAAATTACTGCAGTACCCTAAAACTAGGTTTACAGATTAAATCTTATCACCGCTACCTCCTCGATGAAAAACATCACCATCTAGTATTTTTCCCACATCCCTTGATCACTGCTCTACCATCACCAAGAATCCCAAACACTTAAATCAACTAGGTCATCAGAGATTGGCCAAAACCCAATTTCAGTCTAAATGGGTACTGCAGTGTCCATCCCAAACTAAACCATTTGATTTTAGTTTCAAAATTCATTCTTTTGTTTAAGCTTCCAGATTATAATACTGTATTTAAAATTTTTAATGTTTGAGTTTTCAAGTTTATCAATCATACTCTGTTGTTTTACAATTTCCAGGGGCATCACCCTACTTATTTTACTTAAATAAATTTTTGAACTAAGCTGTGTTATAAATTTACACATTTGCTTCAGAACTTAATTCTAACAAAACTTAGACAAGGACAAGAGGATTTTGTTTTTAATTTATATGTAAAAGAATCTGGAACTTGAATCATATGTGCACAGTCACAAAACATTCAACTCAGCAATACTCTTCAAATCATATTCACAGGCATACAAATCCATCATACAATCAAAATAGCACACACAACATATATATTTAAGCAACCAATTTATTTAAATTTTAAAAAAAAAATGTTACTCACCTGGAACTTTATGAAACAGAGCTCTTAAGTTTTGAATTAAAAAACAGTGCTGCTGTGAAAACTTGTATGCAGGCTTGAAGAAATTTGAATGTTGCAGGCTTGAACAAATTCAGACTACTCTTTACTTTTAAATTCAACTTGCATGTTTTGCTGTTGCTCAATACTTGCATGCAGGTTAAAGAAGTATGAGTTTTTCTCTGTTAAAACTTGCATGCAGATTTTCAATTTATATCCATATTTTAAAAGAGATGCAGAGGCTACTTGTTGCTTCTGCAGGTGGAAAACTGTGATGGTTTTGAACAGGTTGAAGGAGAATGAAATGCAGGCCTTCATTTGTTATTGAAAAGATTTCAGGTTGATGGAATTTGCAGGTTGGAAAAAAAATGCTTTTGCAATTTGAATTTGAGGATTTGCTTGCCGTTTAAACTGACTTGCATTTTAAAACAAGATTTACAGAGGAGAGAAATTCAGGTGCAGGCCATTTCTTTGCATTTGGAAAGGTTATAGATTTGATTTTCAGAGAAGGTTATATGAAAAATCTGGTTTTGAACATGATTTAAATTTTGTTTTGAGAGTTTGAAAGCAAACTTGTTTTCAGCTGAGAAGTTTTTCTTATCTTAGAAAAAAATGAACATTAGAAGAAAATTGAGGATGGAGAAAAAAAACATGTTTTATATAAGTGTATGAATGATTTATTTTAAAATTAAAAGAAAATCAAATAAAAGACACTTGTCAAATTAAGTAGTTTAATGGTTTACACTTGTCTTATTAATTGATTATAATGTTAACATTTGTTTTATTCTTTAATTTAAAGATAAATAAAAAACCCCTTTTTCTTTATTAAATATACATATAAGTAGTTTCATTAATAAATGTATATGTATTTCTTTTTAATGAAATAAAACAATTTATAAAAACATGAAAGCTTACTTACAAAATATATATATGTTTGTTCTTTTGAATTCAAAATCAATACAAATTCAAATTTTATTCATACATTCAAAATCAAATGTTAAAACTAGTTTATATTAACATACTTAATTTAAAAATAATAATATTGTCCTTTAAAACATATCTATAATTACACATTTATTATTATTATTATTTAAAAATAACATATTTATTCAATTTAAATCATTTATAAAAGAAATTATATATCACTTATCTTATTTAACTTATTTAAATGAAACAATGTTTATATATAAAAGTGTATTTTAAATTTACTTATACAATTCAAATTATCAAAATGAATTATTAGGATTTAAAACAAGATTTTATTTGTTAATTAATTTCAATTCAAAACTTATCCATTTACAATATATATATACATATATATACATATATTATAAATAGGAAATCATTTTATTAGCTTTTAAAAGATAAAATTCATCAATTAAACATTTATTTAATTGAATTATTAAATCAAGTAAATTTTATTAACAAAATTTTATCAAATCAATTTAATTTTAATTACAGATTATTAAATTGATATTGCTAAAATTTCCGGGATATCACAAATTTACTTACTTCCCATGCCTAATCATATGACAATAAACAAAGAAAACGACTTAAGCATATAAGCATATCGAACTAATCCGGATTGATAACTCCTCTGTCTCGACAACTATAAACTTGAGTTTAACTCGATGAAAACAGACAATAGCCTTTAACATATAGTGCTAATGTTTGAGTTCAAAACTAAAACCGTCACAGAGCAGGTTTTCAAAGGCGGTCAGCGATGACGGTCTTCGAAGATGACAGTTCAATGCTTAACTTTTACTTTATCAGTATTGTGACTTTTAATTATTTTACATTTTACACTCGAACGATTGCACTAGTCCACACACCACGCAGGGGGGGCACTTTTGTTGTTATGTCTAATATTGATTGTCTTTCAAGTATAGTTCAAACATGTTTTTAATCAAATTCAAGCTTATTGGAGATGTCTAGAAGGTATAGCTCTAAAACAATCTCAAATAAACCTGAGCCAAGTTTTCAACAGGAATAGTCGGAACTTCAAATCCATCAACAATTCCTGTACAGAATATCCCATGTCCAACGATTGCATCTGTTGACTTAGCTCCTGATGCCCTAAATGCAGCTATCATCCTAGACAATCCGGTTGATTCTCAAGCTTCGAGAATCAATGAAAACGCTCTTCGTGGAGTATGCTTAATCAACGGAATTGCTTTTGACGATGTACTGGTCCCATCGAGACAAGATTGTCCTCAACTGTTCCCAGTCGAATATACTTCCTACAACAATTCATGTGCTGGGTTGGAAGTGTGCCACCATTCAACTCCTTACTTCGTGATGTATTGCAGTATATTGAGATCGCCCCAGCATAGTTACATCCCAACAGTCACGCGTTCATATATGGCACGTGCATTTTTTTCATGAGCATTTTATTCAGTCTCCCTACTCCCGATGACATTCGCTATATTTATCATTTCAAAAGGCCGTTCGACATCCCATCTTTTGTATTCCTTGAGCCACATAACGGGTTCCAAATCCTTACGGGGGCGTGAAGCAAATTCGCCCAATATAAGCAAGAATGGTTTTATATGCGCTGTCCCGCTGGCTTTGCGAGGAGATGGCTAGAAGGGAGTAAGTTTCTTTTCTACATCAATACTTATATGCGTCAGAAAGGGCATCTTTCCTAAACCCTTTCTCGACTTTTATAGGTATCACCCCATGTCCCAAAGACTCCGGGCACTCTATGGCCGTTAAAGCTATTTAAGCTGTTCCTGCGGAGGACCGGGACATCAGATCCATCATTTTTAACGAATCACTCTCAAATTATGGGATGTTGGCAGAAGATCTCCGAATAAGTCTACCCCACAGTGCCACTACAACTGGGCCTACCTTGGATAAAGGCAAAAGGCAAGCTGGGCCTTCGGCATGTGATGCCCCCGACACACCCGGGGAGGGCGAGATTAGAGAGACTAAGGTGTCAGAAGCACTGGATGAGAATGCAAGTCCTGCTCGGGAACCGATGGTTGAGGCACACGACACCGATGTAACGCCTCCCCTTCGAAGGGAAAAAATAAACTGACATACAAACTGATGAAAAAGACAGTTGGTAGAACCTCAAAGGTCCTAATCACTCCAGTGGTGAAAGAGCCGTCTCCTCAACACTTAGAGGGTTCATTGAAAGGTTTATCTGACCTTGCTATTCCCGATGACTTGCTCAATTATTAATTCAAGGATCCAAAAGGCCTAAAACTCCATTCGCCTGCTTGAGGTGATGAAGACATTCAAGCCCATAATAAAGGAGAAAAAACTCCGATAAGTAAAGCTAAAGTAACTGATCCGTCGGGGGGAAACACCAGGACACACACAATAACACTTACACTTCACTTTGCACCAAAACTTTAGCCATCAAGTTATTCCTACTAACTCGTGTTTACTTAATTTCTATGCAGGTGATATGGGAGGCTCCCATAGATTCGACCGCCTTCGTGGGTCATCTATTATTCATCATTTTGGCCGGGATTCGGGTTCCGGCAAACGTGGGATAGAGGTGATGACAGCGATAGGGACTATCGCTCTCGAGATTCATCATCTCGAAGGAACTTACCATCAGTCTGAAAAATTGCGTGCGGTGTACAAGTGCACGTACTAATATAGTACACACGGATCGTGTAATATGGAATATAATATAAATGCGGAAATAGATGATAATAGCAAAGTAAATAAAAATAGAATAATCACACCAGTGATTTTTATACTGGTTCGTCCTACATCCACTCCAGACTTCTATCTGGATTTTCACTATAACTACCTCGTTTCACCCGGAGGAACAGGTTTACAACACCCGAGCAAACGAACGGGATTTCACGCCTCTAATACACTAAGGACTTCAACACTTGCCTCTTACAACACCGAGGACTTCAACACTTGCCTCTTACAACACCGAGGACTTCAACAACGATGAATATAATTGTTTGTTGACGGTATGTGTTCTTGCTAACACAGTTTTTTCACTTGTAGTACAAATTTCCTATAATCTTATCCTCAAAATATGTGAATGATGTTTTGTGAAGATTAAGGGAAGTATATTACTTATTGAATCAAAAGATATGAAATAATTTCAATGATTCAATAAGCAATTAAAATAATTGAGAGCGTTTAGAATGCAGGAGTATTTAGAAAGTAAGATTAGAAGTTAGAGTAGAAAAACATATATTCATATATTTTGAATCAATGATTTATATGAGTTTATATACAGAAAAAATGGTTGTAACTCATTGTGAACAGTAGCCATTAATAGATATGATCATTGATGAAAGGTAAGAGATGCAACCATTGAAGAAAGAAGTGTCTTTTGGAAAAGGTTGCTCTCTGTTTAAAAATGGTCGACAGGTCAAAAAATGGCCAGTAGACAGGATTTCAAATATATAGTCGTTATGTGCATGTGTGCACGTTCATTGTGCATTTTACACAGAAACGGTCGACCGCCTGTATTAATACCAGTCGACCGGTTACTGTCAAGTTACACATTGAATGTGCAATGCTATTCAAATATATATATATATATATATATATATATATCGATTATATTTAGGTGCATGATTATTTGAGGATAGATTTTAACAAGTTTATCATTATTACAATATCAAATAATCAACCTATAATCTAGAGTACCATATGTAGCTCTTTTGTGCCTCTTTATAGCCATGATGTCTTTGTTTTGTCGATCGCCTTTATTTCTTTGTCAGAAATCAAAACTTCATAGAATCTGTGTCTCAACATTCTCCCCCTTTATGATTGATGACAACATATATCTGAAGTTCTGAATCTCCCCCTGAATATGTGATCTCTCCCTGAGATTTTGTTTGTATTCTTTATATATAAATATTCCGCAATTGCTCACATCGCCTTTGCCGATGATATAGCCTTTTGAATTATCTCCAAAAGTGACGGAGCCACCATCTGAGTATGTAATATTTGTTAATAAGCTCTTGTCTCCAGTCATGTGCTTCGAGCAACCACTGTCCAATATCCACTTTCCTCTTTTCTTAAGTGGGACCTGCAAAAAATAGAATTAAGTTCATGGTACCCACTTTTTATAGGGTCCTAAGAGTTAGGTCTTAGGAGTCCAAACCCATATGGGTCTGGTATCCCCTTTATATACATAATTAGTATTATGATGCACAGTATTCATGAAATTTTGAATATATTTGTTCCTAATCAAATTGTTATATGTTTTAGGAACCCATATTTTGATAGTCTTCATATTTTTCTTTTGAAATTTCACAACTGGTTTCGGTTTGGAGTATAATAAACCAAGATTTTTCTTAGCTTCAGTTTTTTGTACTCTCTTCTTTCTTTTATTACCAAGATGTTTCTTGGTTTCTTGTTTCTTATATCCCAAACCTTGTTTATCTGAAATAGATTGTGAACTTTCAATGATTTTTGTCAAATTTTCTCGACCTTTGTTAAAGTTAGAAACATTTTGAGTAATGTCATCAAGCTTTGTTTGTAAACTAGCTTTTTCTAGGTCTAGAATTTTGACTTTTGCCTTAAGCTCATGATTTTCAGTAGTGAGAGCATTATTTTTCTCTTTTTGAGCTTCTATTTCTTGACTCAAAAGAGATAGTTGAGAGTCAACATTAGATGATGATTCTTGAATTTTTTTCAAGTTCTTTTTCTAATATTTTCTTCTCATCTTTTAACATCCCTTGTTCAAACTCTGGTCTACCTAAATCTGCTTTGACTACTTTTAATTGACGTTTTATGTCTTTATATTTGACTATCAATTCAGCATTAATATCAAGTAATTCATCAAGTGTAGGAATTTGTACCTCATCTTCTGTTGCCATAAAACAAACATTAGCTTGTTCATTCTCCGAATCACTTTCACTTTCTGATGAAGATGAGTCTGAATCATCCCATGTTACTGAGAAGGCTCGTTTCTTTGACTTGTCCTTCTTATATTTGAATTTGTCATTTTCTGAATTCTTCTTTTGTTCTGGACAATCCTTCTGCATGTGCCCCTTTTTGTGACAGTTGAAGCATTCTATAGAGGATGATGTTGGTTTATTTGATCCAGATTTCTTTCTGTTATAACGACTGGCTTTTCGCAGTTTTAGGAATTTTTTGAAACCTTTTGCTATGAATGCCAGATCTTCGTCTTCAGACTCTGATTCATTTTCGTCTTTTTCAGCATGGAATGCCACGTTCTTCTTTTCTTCTTTTTGTTCCTTTCTAGTCTGCAAGTTAGCTTCATAGGACGTTAGATTTCCTATCAATTCATCTGGCTTCATGACGGAAAGGTCATTAGCTTCTTCAATTGCTAATACTTTTCCTTCCCATTCACTAGTCAGAGAATGTAGGACTGTTGAAACAACATCAAAATCAGAATACTTTTGTCCTAAGCCAATAAGTGCATGGTGGATAGTTTGAAACCGTGAATACATATCATTGATTGTCTCATTTGGTTTCATTTTGAAATTTTGAAATTGACTTTTCAGCATGGCTATTTTGGCTTGTTTAACCTTGTTAGTACCTTCATGAGTGATTTTTAGCGTTTGCCAAATTTGATATGCAGTAGTGCAGATACTAACACGGTTATATTCATTTTGGTCTAATGCACAAAACAACATATTTATTGCTCTTGCATTTACGGCTGCTGCCATTTTCTCAGCCGCAGTCCATTCTGAATAATCAGTTGTTGGATTTACTATTTCTTTTTGAGTTGCATTCCAAGCATCATAACTATTTGATTGCATAAAGAATGACATGCGTGTTGCCCAATAACTATAGTTAAGACCATTGAAAAATGGAGGTCTTTGTGTCTATTGACCTTCCATGTAAGTGGTGTTTTGAGTGCTAGTACTTGCGTTATTTGCCATATTACAAGAATATATCAAATAACTGTGTTACGGTTATATGATGGCCGTGCTTCGATACCAAATGAAAAATTGCGTGCGGTGTACAAGTGCACGTACTAATATAGTACACACGGATCGTGTAATATGGAATATAATATAAATGCGGAAATAGATGATAATAGCAAAGTAAATAAAAATAGAATAATCACACCAGAGATTTTTATGCTGGTTCGGAGCACCGTCCTACGTCCAGTCCCAGACTTCTATCTGGATTTTCACTATAACTACCTCGCTTCACCCGGAGGAACAGGTTTACAACACTCGAGCAAACGAACGGGATTTCACGCCTCTAATACACTGAGGACATCAACACTTGCCTCTTACAATATCGAGGACTTCAACACTTGCTCTTACAACACCGAGGACTTCAACACTTGCCTCTTACAACACCGAGGACTTCAACAACGATGAATATAATTGTTTGTTGACGGTATGTGTTCTTGCTAACACAGTTCTGTCACTGGTAGTACAAATTTCCTATAATCTTATCCTCAAAATATGTGAATGATGTTTTGTGAAGATTAAGGGAAGTATATTACTTATTGAATCAAAAGATATGAAATAATTTCAATGATTCAATAAGCAATTAAAATAATTGAGAGCTTTTAGAATGCAGGAGTATTTAGAAAGTAAGATCAGAAGTTAGAGTAGAAAAACATATATTCATATATTTTGGATCAATGATTTATATGAGTTTATATAGAGAAAAAATGGTTGTAACTCTTTGTGAACAGTAGCCATTAATAGATATGATCATTGATGAAAGGTAAGAGATGCAACCATTGGAGAAAGAAGTGTCTTTTGGAAAAGGTTGCTCTCTGTTTAAAAACGGTCGACAGGTCAAAAAATGGCCAGTAGACAGGATTTCAAATATATAGTCGTTATATGCATATGTGCACGTTCATTGTGCATTTTACACAGAAACGGTCGACCGCCTGTATTAATACCGGTCGACCGGTTACTGTCAAGTTGCACAATGAATGTGCAATGCTATTCAATATATATATATATATATATATATATATATATATATATATATCGATTATATTGAGGTGCATGATTATTTGAGGATAGATTTTAACAAGTTTATCACTATTACAATATCAAATAATCAAACTATAATCTAGAGTACCATATGTAGCTCTTTTGTGCCTCTCTATAGCCATGATGTCTTTGTTTTGTCGATCGCCTTTATTTCTTTGTCAGAAATCAAAGCTTCATAGAATCTGTGTCTCAACATTCTCCCCCTTTTTGATTGATGACAACATATATCTGAAGTTCTGAATCTCCCCGTGAATATGTGATCTCTCCCTGAGATTTTGTTTGTATTCTTCATATATAAATATTCCGCAATTGCTCACATCGCCTTTGCCGATGATATAGCCTTTTGAATTATCTCCAAAAGTGATGGAGCCACCATCTGAGTATGTAATATTTGTTAATAAGCTCTTGTCTCCAGTCATGTGCTTCGAGCAACCACTGTCCAATATCCACTTTCCTCTTTTCTTAAGTGGGACCTGCAAAAAATAGAATTAAGTTCATGGTACCCACTTTTTATAGGGTCCTAAGAGTTAGGTCTTAGGAGTCCAAACCCATATGGGTCTGGTATCCCCTTTATATACATAATTAGTATTATGATGCACAGTATTCATGAAATTTTGAATATATTTGTTTTAGGAACCCATATTTTGATAGTCTTCATATTTGTCTTTTGAAATTTCACAACTGGTTTCGGTTTGGAGTATAATAAACCAAGATTTTTCTTAGCTTCAGTTTTTTGTACTCTCTTCTTTCTTTTCTTACCAAGATGTTTCTTGGTTTCTTGTTTCTTATATCCCAAACCTTGTTTATCTGAAATAGATTGTGAACTTTCAATGATTTTTGTCAAATTTTCTCTACCTTTGTTAAAGTTAGAAACTTTTTGAGTAATGTCATCAAGCTTTGTTTGTAAACTAGCTTTTTCTAGGTCTAGAATTTTGACTTTTGCCTTAAGCTCATGATTTTCAGTAGTGAGAGCATTATTTTTCTCTTTTTGAGCTTCTATTTCTTGACTCAAAAGAGATAGTTGAGAGTCAACATTAGATGATGATTCTTGAATTTTTTTCAAGTTCTTTTTCTAATATTTTCTTCTCATCTTTTAACATCTCTCGTTCAAACTCTGCTCTACCTAAATCTGCTTTGACTACTTTTAATTGACGTTTTATGTCTTTATATTTGACTATCAATTCAGCATTAATATCAAGTAATTCATCAAGTGTAGGAATTTGTACCTCATCTTCTGTTGCCATAAAACAAACATTATCTTGTTCATTCTCCGAATCACTTTCACTTTCTGATGAAGATGAGTCTGAATCATCCCATGTTACTGAGAAGGCTCGTTTCTTTGACTTGTCCTTCTTATATTTGAATTTGTCATTTTCTGACTTCTTCTTTTGTTCTGGACAATCCTTCTGCATGTGCCCCTTTTTGTGACAGTTGAAGCATTCTATAGAGGATGATGTTAGTTTATTTGATCCAGATTTCTTTCTGTTATAACGACTGGCTTTTCGCTATTTTAGGAATTTTTTGAAACCTTTTGCTATGAATGCCAGACTTCGTCTTCAGACTCTGATTCATTCTCGTCTTTTTCAACATGGAATGCCACGTTCTTCTTTTCTTCTTTTTGTTCCTTTCTAGTCTGCAAGTTAGCTTCATAGGACATTAGATTTCCTATCAATTCATCTGGCTTCATGACGGAAAGGTCATTAGCTTCTTCAATTGCTAATACTTTTCCTTCCCATTCACTAGTCAGAGAATGTAGGACTATTGAAACAACATCAAAATCAGAATACTTTTGTCCTAAGCCAATAAGTGCATGGTGGATAGTTTGAAACCGTGAATACATATCATTGATTGTCTCATTTGGTTTCATTTTGAAATTTTGAAATTGACTTTTCAGCATGGCTATTTTGGCTTGTTTAACCTTGTTAGTACCTTCATGAGTGATTTTTAGCGTTTGCCAAATTTGATATGCAGTAGTGCAGATACTAGCACAGTTATATTCATTTTGGTCTAATGCACAAAAACATATTTATTACTCTTGCATTTACGGCTGCTGCCGTTTTCTCAGCCGCAGTCCATTCTGAATAATCAGTTGTTGGATTTACTATTTCTTTTTGAGTTGCATTCCAAGAATCATAACTATTTGATTGCATAAAGAATGACATACGTGTTGCCCAATAACTATAGTTAAGACCATTGAAAAATGGAGGTCTTTGTGTCGATTGACCTTCCATGTAAGTGGTGTTTTGAGTGTTAGTGCTTGCGTTATTTGCCATATTACAAGAATATATCAAATAACTGTGTTACGGTTATATGATGGCCGTGCTCTGATACCAAATGAAAAATTGCGTGCGGTGTACAAGTGCACGTACTAATATAGTACACACGGATCGTGTAATATGGAATGTAATATAAATGCGGAAATAGATGATAATAGCAAAGTAAATAAAAATAGGATAATCACACCAGATATTTTTATACTGTTTCGGAGCACCGTCCTACGTCCAGTCCCAGACTTCTATCTGGATTTTCACTATAACTACCTCGCTTCACCCGGAGGAACAGGTTTACAACACCCGAGCAAACGAACGGGATTTCACGCCTCTAATACACTGAGGACTTCAACACTTGCCTCTTACAACACCGAGGACTTCAACACTTGCCTCTTACAACACCGAGGACTTCAACACTTGCCTCTTACAACACCGAGGACTTCAACACTTGCCTCTTACAACACCGAGGACTTCAACAACGATGAATATAATTGTTTGTTGACGGTATGTGTTCTTGCTAACACAGTTTTGTCACTTGTAGTACAAATTTCCTATAATCTTATCCTCAAAATATGTGAATGATGTTTTGTGAAGATTAAGGGAAGTATATTACTTATTGAATCAAAAGATATGAAATAATTTCAATGATTCAATAAGCAATTAAAATAATTGAGAGCTTTTAGAATGCAGGAGTATTTAGAAAGTAAGATCAGAAGTTAGAGTAGAAAAACATATATTCATATATTTTGAATCAATGATTTATATGAGTTTATATAGAGAAAAAATGGTTGTAACTCTTTGTGAACAGTAGCCATTAATAGATATGATCATTGATGAAAGGTAAGAGATGCAACCATTGGAGAAAGAAGTGTCTTTTGGAAAAGGTTGCTCTCTGTTTAAAAACGGTCGACAGGTCAAAAAATGGCCAGTAGACAAGATTTCAAATATATAGTCGTTATATGCATATGTGCACGTTCATTGTGCATTTTACACAGAAACGGTCGACCGCCTGTATTAATACCGATCGATCGGTTACTGTCAAGTTGCACAATGAATGTGCAATGCTATTCAAATATATATATATATATATATATATATATATATATATATATATATATATATATATCGATTATATTGAGGTGCATGATTATTTGAGGATAGATTTTAACAAGTTTATCACTATTACAATATCAAATAATCAACCTATAATCTAGAGTACCATCTGTAGCTCTTTTGTGCCTCTTTATAGCCATGATGTCTTTGTTTTGTCGATCGCCTTTATTTCTTTGTCAGAAGTCAAAACTTCATAGAATCCGTGTCTCAACATTCTCCCCCTTTTCGATTGATGACAACATATATCTGAAGTTCTGAATCTCCCCCTGAATATGTGATCTCTCCCTAAGATTTTGTTTGTATTCTTTATATATAAATATTCCGCAATTGCTCACATCGCCTTTGCCGATGATATAGCCTTTTGAATTATCTCCAAAAGTGACGGAGCCACCATCTGAATATGTAATATTTGTTAATAAGCTCTTGTCTCCAGTCATGTGCTTCGAGCAACCACTGTCCAATATCCACTTTCCTCTTTTCTTAAGTGGGACCTGCAAAAAATAGAATTAAGTTCATGGTACCCACTTTTTATAGGGTCCTAAGAGTTAGGTCTTAGGAGTCCAAACCCATATGGGTCTGGTATCCCCTTTATATACATAATTAGTATTATGATGCACAGTATTCATGAAATTTTGGATATAGTTGTTCCTAATCAAATAGTTATTTGTTTTAGGAACCCATATTTTGATAGTCTTCATATTTTTCTTTTGAAATTTCACAACTGGTTTCGGTTTGGAGTATAATAAACCAAGATTTTTCTTAGCTTCATTTTTTTGTACTCTCTTCTTTCTTTTATTACCAAGATGTTTCTTGGTTTCTTGTTTCTTATATCCCAAACCTTGTTTATCTGAAATAGATTGTGAACTTTCAATGATTTTTGTCAAATTTTCTCGACCTTTGTTAAAGTTAGAAACATTTTGAGTAATGTCATCAAGCTTTGTTTGTAAACTAGCTTTTTCTAGGTCTAGAATTTTGACTTTTGCCTTAAGCTCATGATTTTCTGTAGTGAGAGCATTATTTTTCTCTTTTTGAGCTTCTATTTCTTGACTCAAAAGAGATAGTTGATAGTCAACATTAGATGATGATTCTTGAATTTTTTTCAAGTTCTTTTTCTAATATTTTCTTCTCATCTTTTAACATCTCTCGTTCAAACTCTGCTCTACCTAAATCTGCTTTGACTACTTTTAATTGACGTTTTATGTCTTTATATTTGACTATCAATTCAGCATTAATATCAAGTAATTCATCAAGTGTAGGAATTTGTACCTCATCTTCTGTTGCCATAAAACAAACATTATCTTGTTCATTCTCCGAATCACTTTCACTTCCTGATGAAGATGAGTCTAAATCATCCCATGTTACTGAGAAGGCTCGTTTCTTTGACTTGTCCTTCTTATATTTGAATTTGTCATTTTCTGACTTCTTCTTTTGTTCTGGACAATCCTTCTGCATGTGCCCCTTTTTGTGACAGTTGAAGCATTCTATAGAGGATGATGTTGGTTTATTTGATCCAGATTTCTTTCTGTTATAACGACTGGCTTTTCGCTGTTTTAGGAATTTTTTGAAACCTTTTGCTATGAATGCCAGATCTTCGTCTTCAGACTCTGATTCATTTTTGCCTTTTTCAGCATGGAATGCTACATTCTTCTTTTTTTCTTTATGTTCCTTTCTAGTCTGCAAGTTAGCTTCATAGGACGTTAGATTTCCTATCAATTCATCTGGCTTCATGACGGAAAGGTCATTAGCTTCTTCAATTGCTAATACTTTTCCTTCCCATTCACTAGTCAGAGAATGTAGGACTGTTGAAACAACATCAAAATCAGAATACTTTTGTCCTAAGCCAATAAGTGCATGGTGGATAGTTTGAAACCGTGAATACAAATCATTGATTGTCTCATTTGGTTTCATTTTGAAATTGACTTTTCAGCATGGCTATTTTGGCTTGTTTAACCTTGTCAGTACCTTCATGAGTGATTTTTAGCGTTTGCCAAATTTGATATGCAGTAGTGCAGATACTAACACGGTTATATTCATTTTGGTCTAATGCACAAAACAACATATTTATTGCTCTTGCATTTACGGCTGCTGCCGTTTTCTCAGCCGCAGTCCATTCTGAATAATCAGTTGTTGGATTTACTATTTTTTTTGAGTTGCATTCCAAGCATCATAACTATTTGATTGCATAAAGAATGACATACGTGTTGCCCAATAACTATAGTTAAGACCATTGAAAAATGGAGGTCTTTGTGTCGATTGACCTTCCATGTAAGTGGTGTTTTGAGTGCTAGTACTTGCGTTATTTGCCATATTACAAGAATATATCAAATAACTGTGTTACTGTTATATGATGGTCGTGCTCTGATACCAAATGAAAAATTGCGTGCGGTGTACAAGTGCACGTACTAATATAGTACACACGGATCGTGTAGTATGGAATATAATATAAATGCGGAAATAGATGATAATAGCAAAGTAAATAAAAATAGAATAATCACACCAGAGATTTTTATACTGTTTCGGAGCACCGTCCTACGTCCACTCCCAGACTTCTATCTGGATTTTCACTATAACTACCTCGTTTCACCCGGAGGAACAGGTTTACAACACCCGAGCAAACGAACGGGATTTCACGCCTCTAATACACTGAGGACTTCAACACTTGCCTCTTACAACACCGAGGACTTCAACACTTGCCTCTTACAACACCGAGGACTTCAACACTTGCCTCTTACAACACCGAGAACTTCAACAACGATGAATATAATTGTTTGTTGACGGTATGTGTTCTTGCTAACACAGTTTTTTCACTTGTAGTACAAATTTCCTATAATCTTATCCTCAAAATATGTGAATGATGTTTTGTGAAGATTAAGGGAAGTATATTACTTATTGAATTAAAAGATATGAAATAATTTCAATGATTCAATAAGCAATTAAAATAATTGAGAGCTTTTAGAATGCAGGAGTATTTAGAAAGTAAGATCAGAAGTTAGAGTAGAAAAACATATATTCATATATTTTGAATCAATGATTTATATGAGTTTATATAGAGAAAAAATGGTTGTAACTCTTTGTGAACAGTAGCCATTAATAGATATGATCATTGATGAAAGGTAAGAGATGCAACCATTGGAGAAAGAAGTGTCTTTTGGAAAAGGTTGCTCTCTGTTTAAAAACGGTCGACAGGTCAAAAAATGGCCAGTAGACAGGATTTCAAATATATAGTCGTTATATGCATATGTGCACGTTCATTGTGCATTTTACACAGAAACGGTCGACCGCCTGTATTAATACCGATCGATCGGTTACTGTCAAGTTGCACAATGAATGTGCAATGCTATTCAAATATATATATATATCGATTATATTGAGGTGCATGATTATTTGAGGATAGATTTTAACAAGTTTATCACTATTACAATATCAAATAATCAACGTATAATCTAGAGTACCATATGTTGCTCTTTTGTGCCTCTTTATAGCCATGATGTCTTTGTTTTGTCGATCGCCTTTATTTCTTTGTCAGAAATCAAAACTTCATAGAATCTGTGTCTCAACACAGTCTTCATACCATCATGATCCTCCCTCTCACCCAAAGAAAGGAAGGTATAAATCTGGTCATAAGGGGTCCCGGTCTAATACTCCCTACGACCAACACTCAGGTTCACTTAGCACCAGGCAATCTCGGGAACTTCACAAAAATCCCGTAGTCTCTATACAAACTACTTTTGCTTCCGCTCATGATCCGTCGATAGCGGAAAAGCTAGCCGAGCTTAAGGCCATGTTCCCTAAAATATGCTTCGATGGTCTGAAGTTTCTTTCAATGATTCATCACATTCCGGGGCACGTCAAACAAAGTGCAATTGCTTGCAACAGTGATGTCTACGTTCAGCACGATGCATTTGTTCATTTGGCAGAAAAACTTTTAGAAGTTTCCATCGAAAGCCAACATGAAATTGATCTTTTGAAACTCGAAGCCATCCGTGACAAAGAGATCATCAAAACCCGGAATGAAGATCTTTTCTCATACAGATCTCAGCTTGAAACTGCTCAGGAAAATGCTAATGACACAGCTGATGCAGTTAATCATCCGAAGGCCACGCATAAGAAAGAAATCGACGAAGAGATTCAATGCTGCGGTGCCTTAGCTTTAGAGAAAGACTCCGTTCAAAAGGAGAGAGATGCATTCGCTCAGCGAGTCAAAGAGTTGGAAAAGATACTTCTTAAAGAGAAGGAGGAAAAGACTACTTCTCAGGAGGAGTCGCAACGATATTACGACGAGATCGTTGCTACACGACTCCTGAAAACAAAGCTCGATGAAGAACTATCCAAGGCTGAAATGCTAAAGGATGAGGCCCGCGAAGAGGGCAAAAGGATAGCGCTCACAAAAATTGATTCTCGCCTTGAGGCGGCTACGGATGCTGGATGGGAGGAAATCAAGTGCATATTTGATTCGCTTATAGCCGGGTATAATGCTCGAGTTCTCATGCATCGTGACTTAACATTTCTCGATGAGGGTTACCTCGAATCTCTGGCCGAAGCAGGGAGACTTTGATAATGATCAAAAAGGTATGAGTCGGGCACTGAAGAGGTTGACGAAGAAGCTTTTGTGAAGGAATTTCTCCGAGGGAATGAGCCTTAGGACTTGTCTACAGCGAAAGCTCTTTATAGCAGAGACTCCTCCTCATCGAAAGGAAAGAATGATATTGCCGACCCGTCCGGAGTCGAGTCTCCGGTTCCTCCCCTACTCAACCGACCGATCGCCCATCACTTGAACCCTTCCAGCAGCACATTGGCTATGACCCAGAAGATCCTACCCTTGATATTCATGCTCTATCTCCCATTCTAGAGGGTGAAACTCCCTTGACGGTTGAGAGTCAGCCATAAACCGGTACATAACTTTTCTTCTCAAGTTCAAAGGGCCGTCATTTTCGGCGAGCAGTTAATGTATTCTAACATTTGTCTCATGACTTCGTGCAGGCCATTCTGGTCCTGAGCCAACTCCTAGGAACGATGTCGCCACGGAGAAGGAGGAGAAGGCGGGGGAGGCAATTCAAACGGGAGAGATTCCCAGTCCTGACTCTTAAGTGATTGAGGCGTTAACGAGGACAAGTCTGAAAATCCGTCACCCCTCGAAGAAAATTACGAAGATGAGATTACAGGCGCCTCCGAACATAATTCAAAGTTAAGCATGAAGGAGCAACTTACGGAAGAGAAGAAGAAGAAAGTTGAAATCAAGGTCGAGCCCCAAGTAGTGGAACTAGATGATCCTTTGAACAGACCTTTGAAAGTCATCCTCCCCGGTGGGTCCTGGCCACTAGAAGTTCCTCTTCCTCCCTTGGACGTCACTTCCCTAGCAAGCAAAGCGTCCAAGCGAAAATGCATGGGGGCGGAGTCGGTTGAGAAACCAAAGAAGGAGAAGATGCCAAAGAAGTAGTTATCATGCTCGTTCAACGAGAGTTAGCCTGGTTTATACAATTATTTCTATTTATTTTCATAGCCAATGTAAATAGACTTTTGATTTCGAGTTTAGGAGGAATTGTAGCAGAACTTTATTTCGGGGTTTGTGAACAAAACTTAGTTTATTTATTTTTCAATGACTTTCGTTTTTCAGCTTATTGTCTAACTTGTTGCCAAAACTCGAAATTCAATGAGATACCTGAGCTCTAGTTCACTTCCATATGACTTGGAATTTTTTTGAAAATCATAGATCCTCTATTCCATGTTTCAGGCACTTAGATTACTTTAATCCATATTCCAGGGACTCATAGTACTCTAGTGTGCACTTTGGGGACTTGGAGACTTTAAGTTGTTCATACTCTAGTCCTCACTCTGGAGACTTGGAGTACTCCAGTCGGCACTCTGGGTACTCGAATTTTTTAAGTCGTTTATACTCTAATCCACACTCTGGGGACTCATAGTACTCCAGTCCGCACTCTGGGACTTGGAGATTTTGAGTCGTATATACTCTAGTCCGCACTTTGGGGACTCAGAGTACTCCAGTCCGCATTCCGGAGACTTGAAGATTTTAAGTTGTTTATACTCTAGTCCGCACTCTGGGGACTCAGAGTACTCCAATCCTCACTCCGGAGACTTGGAGATTTTGAGTCGTTTATACTCTAGTCCACACTCTGGGGACTCAGAGTACTCCAGTCCGTACTTCGGGGACTTGGAGATTTTTAGTTGTTTATACTCTAGTCCGCACTCAGGGGACTCAGAGTACTCCAGTCCATACTCCGGGGACTTGATGATTTTGAGTTGTTTATACTCTAGTCCGCACTCAGGGGACTTAGAGTACTCCAGTCCGCACTTTGGGTACTTGGAGATTTTGAGTCGTTATACTCTAGAGATTTTGAGTCGTTTATACTCTAGTCCACACTCAGGGGACTCAGAGTACTCCAGTCCACACTCTAGGGACTTGGAGATTTTGAGTCGTTTATATTCTAGTCCACACTCAGCGGACCTAGAGTACTCTAGTCCGCACTCTGGGGACTTGGAGATTTTAATTTTTTGTGCGCGTTCATAAGTCAGATAGAATAATGTAACTTTAATGTTGTCATAGAATTATCATACATGGAAACATCAATAATTCATGGAAAAGATGGCTTCAAGCCTTTATTAACGAAAACAAACTAAATTGTCTTATTACATACCGAAAACTAAGAACCAACAAAATAAAAATGTACCGGGAATAATTGCAACTAGAATGTGAAAGAAATAGACTAAGTATAATAACGCCGCAGATGCTCGCTATTCCATGCTCGGGGGAGTGTTGCGCCATCAACGGTCGCTAGCTTGAAAGTTCCCTCTCAAGGATTCATATGCGATGGGACCGAGAAAAACCGTTTCAAAATGATATCGCCCATATCAAGGATTCTCGGTTGGACTTTTTCATTATAATATCGAGCGACTCGGTGCCCATATGCAACCACCCTTAAATCAACTTCTTCACGTTTTTCACATTGAAGTCCAGTGATTCCAACAAGAGATCACGATTCGTCTTAGGGTCATAATGAGTTATCCGATATGAAGGAACTTCAAGTTCCACGAGTATGATGGCTTCCATGCCATATGCCAATGTGAATGGAGTGTGGCCAGTCGCGGACTTATGGGTGGTTCTGCAAGCCCAATGTGCTGTTGGAAGTTCATCCACCCGCTTCCGTTTAGCCTTTTCCAAATGTTTTTTTCCAATATGGACTTGATTATCTTGTTCATGGCTACTACTTGCCCATTGGATTTTGGATGAGCTACCGCTGCAAACCTTTTGTCAATGCCATACTGTTGACAAAATTCTTTGAACTCCCTTCTCTCAAACTGAGTTGCATTGTCCGTAATGATAGTTTGTGGGAGACCAAAATGACATATGATGTTTCGTCAACGAAATTAATGACTTTTTGGTGGTGATTTTGGCTTAGGGATCTGCTTCCGCCCACTTGGTAAAGTAATCGACCGCAACTATTGCGTATTTTGCACCACCTTTGGAGATAGGTAAGGAACTGATTATATCGATTCCCCATATTGCAAATAGCCAAAGACCAACCATTTGTGTGAGTTCCGTTGGCGGATCTCTTGGGATTTTCACATACTTTTGACATTTATCACATCTCCTTACATAGTCCACAGCCCGATTTACAGTGGCTAATAGTATCCATAGCGGAGGATCTTTTTTGCTAGTGTCTGCTCCCTTGTATGGCCACCACATTCTCCTTCATAAACTTCCTTCAAGACTCGTTTTATCTCACCGTGGGCAATGCATTGGAGTAAGGGGACTGAGAATCCCTTTCGATAATTATTCCATCCTACATTACATATCGCGAAGCTTTACGAATAACTTGTCATCTTTCGCTCTTTCTTTCAGGCAAGACCCCGTGTAGCAAGTGTTGCTTGAATGGGGTTATTCATAACTCCTTCTCGATTTCTGTTTCTAACACGGAATCTACCTCCATCTCACTTATACTTGGTGTTGGCCCAAAGAGTCGGCTTCTCTGTTTTGTTCACGCGGGACATGCAAAATATCGTAATACTCTAGGTCTGCCAACAGCTCTTGAACCCGAGCAAGGTATGGGGAAAGTCTTTGCCCCTTCGCTTGGTAATCTCCCCGCACCTAGTACACCGCCAATTGTGAGTCACAAAAGATTTCAATCGTTTTTACTCCAAGTTCCCTGATAAGTTTCAAACCAACAATCAACGCTTCATACTCGGCTTCGTTATTTGTAGCTGAAAAATTGAGCTTCAAAGCATAACAAATTGACCGGTTTAAAGGAGTCATAGGAATTATACTAGCCCTAGAACAACGGTCGTTGGATGCCCCATCGGTGTATAGTTTCCATCGAACAGAGGGGATAACACCATCACTATTTGGTTCATCTGATATAGTAAATTCAGCGATGAAGTCCGTTAGCGCTTGCCCTTGTATGGCCCTTCGTGGCAGGTAGGTAATATCGAACTGACTCAACTCAATATTCCATTTTAACATCCGTCCAGAGGTTTCTAGTCGTTGGAGCGCAAGGGTTGATCGATACAAACACTGATCGAGTGCGCCTGAAAGTACGGACGAAGCTTGCGTGATGCAATCACCATGCAGTATACCAGCTTTTCAATTTTAGGATAATTTCTTTCTGCCCCTGTTAGACGTTTACTGACATAGTACACTGGCTTCTAAACTCGGTCCTCCTCACGAACCAAAGTCGTACTGATGGCATGTGGGGATACAGCCAAGTATACATACAACACTTCGTGGTTTATATGCTTCAACGGCACCAGGGGACTTTCCAAATGCCTTACTAGAGCTCGGAATGCATCCTCACAGTCGGGCATCCGTTCGAAATTTCTCTTTCCTTTCTTTATGACATCAAAGAAGGGAATACACTTATCTGTCGCTCTGGATATGAATTGACTCAGTGCGGCCACTTTTCCGTTCAGGCTTTGCACTTGCTTTATAGTTCTGGGCACTTATATGTCTCGAATAGCCTAAATCTTTTCTGGATTAGCTTCAATTCCCCGTGCATTAACAATGAAACCCAAAAACTTCCCCGACGCAACGCCAAAGGAGCACTTTAGAGGATTGATCTTCATTCCATAATATCTGAGTATATTAACATTTCCGCTAAGTCTCGAATGTCATCTTTTTGATTGTCATGACTTCACGAGCATGTCATCCACATATACTTCCATTGTTCTACTGATCTGGTCTTTGAACATTCGATTAACTAAACGCTGATAAGTTGCCTCTCATTTTTTAGTCCGAAAGGCATCACTACATAGGAATATAGCCCAACGTCTTCTTGATCTGGAATGTGCATCGGGATTTGATTATATCCTGAGTATGCATCCATGAATGACAATAACTCATGTCCCGTCGTTGAGTCGACCAGGTGGTCAATTCTAGGTAAAGGGAAACTATCCTTAGAGCATGCTTTGTTCAGGTCAGAGTAATCTACGCAAGTTCTTCATTTCCCATTTTCTTTTCTCACTAGCATGGGTTTAGATACCCATTCAGGGTATAGGGCATCACGGACGAACCCATTGGCTTTGAGTTTGTCCACCTCCTCTTTGAGAGCCGCTGACCTCTCCAGGTCCATACCTATCCTTTTTTGCTTTATTGGTACATACCTCGAGTCTATGTTCAACATATGATTCATAATGGTGGGATAAATCCCGCACATATTAGAATGTTTCCAAGCAAAAACATCCAAATTCGCTCGGAGGAAATCAGCGAGATCCTCGACCACTGAGGGGTTGAGTTGTGATCCAATCTTAAGTACTGGCGATGGGTCATCTCGGCTTATTGGAATGTCAACCGTCAGTTCAGCAGGTGCTACTTCAGCTTCCCTGGGTTCCTCATCATCATCTCTCGGATCTATGTCTCTATAGATCTGATGGCGTTGCCCGAGCCAGGGCTCAGGCACTACTTGTCAATTTTCAGCGACTCGGGTACGGATGGAGCTGTCTGCAACCTTTCCTTTCTCCCTTCGCTGGGCCTCTCTCAGCTCAGCCACATAACACGCATGACCAGTCGCCTAATCGCCATGCACAACACCAACTGTGAGAAATGCGGATTACGGATCTTAAGGATAAGATTAACACTAGAGGAGGGTGAATAGTGTTAATAAAGAATTACTAAATCTTTGTCGATTTATGTTAATTTAGACAGAAAAGTATGCAACATACAGTACCAGATATGATCACAGAAACAATCACAGATGTAGAAATAAAATAAAAGCAGTAAAGGAAAAAACACACCGGATTTTATAATGGTTCGGAGTTACCCTTCATCCAGTCCCGCAACACAAATACGGATTTCCTTTCAACAGCAATCGTACAATTACACCCTCGGTTTCAAGGCTACGAGGTACACCCTTCAGAATTTCGATCCTCTGGGTAGAGATACTTGATTTTCGGGCCACAAGTTTACCCAATTGATTTACCAAGGCTACAATCACACCTTTTCCCTTTTGATTGATTTCCAAGGCTACAATCACACCTTTTCTCGCTTAATAAATTACAAAGAAGTCTATAACTCTGAATAGCACTGAGAATCTTGTAGAGATAGTGATAGAGGATCAAACTAGAAGTAATCGAGTATGATTCAATGTTGATTTCAGCAGAGTAATGATAAGAATATGTATTAAGAAAAGAGGAAGAAGAAGAGGAGTGAAAACCAGAAAATTATGATTAAAAATTCGTTGAAAATGACCCTTATTTTTAGAAGAACAACAACCATGTCCATTCATGAAGAGTTATAGCGAATAGACACTTCTTTTGAAATTTGAATTTTTGAATCAAACTATCACCATGTTGACATGGTACCCATAGGCATGTCGACATCCCAAAGCTTTTTATGATGTTTTGAATTTCTTTGAAAATAACCTTTATCTTTTATAAAAACTAATTTTAACTTTATAAATATACTTGACTATAGTTGAAATTCGTAAGTAAATATAAAGAATAATATATATAGAATTTAACCATAATTTTATATTTAAATCTAAGTATAAATATTTAAAAATATTTATTAAAAAAGATAGTTTAAAATCAGGAGTAATTTGACTTTGAAAATAAAGATGTTTTTGAGGCTAAAATTATTTAAAATCAGGATCGAGGGTTTTGAATCTTTTAAAAGGAAAGTTTTAAAAACATTTTGAAAACAGGATATAATTTTGAAAAATCATTTTGAATAAAAGTTAGCGGATCAAAAATAATGTTCCACTAGATATTTCGTAGGTTCCATCCTACTTAGGGTTCCATCCCTTTAACGGGCTCGAAGTGGATTCCATTCCACGAATAAATTGGATTTTAAGATGCCAGTGCTTTTCTACGAGTTTTAACCAAAATTCGTAATAATAAAAAATATTATCCTTGAAATCTTGAACTCTTGATAGTCTCGATACTCATGAGCCTTCTATCTTGATATTTTATCTTGATATCTTGAATCTCTATACTGTACAGTCTTCATTCTTAGTACCTGCATGGTTAAATCCTGCATATACATATATATCTAAACTTATAATGTTAGTATTTATATTTTATAATCTATTCTAAAGTTGTCATCAAAACCATTATCTCATAGACTAACAATCTCACCATTTTTGATGATGACAACCTTTGTTTATAAAATATTATTTCTATCCTAATAACTCCCCCTAAAACTAACAACTCCCCCTTAATCTATACCTAACTATCCTATTTTATATTTCTCCCCCTTTGTCATCAACACAAACTTACTCTAAACTAGATAACTCCAAACTATATAACTCCCCCTCAAACTATTACTCTATGACATGTGATTATAATGATAGTGTTATCATAATAATCAACACTTAAATCTAATACTAAAACATAGTCCTAAACTATTAACTATCCTAACTAAGAATTCATAATAATACTTATAATAAAAACACATATAAGAACACGAGTTATTTATTACGTATATGGTTGTATTTACATTTGCGTTTGAAAGCATAAAAACACAAACAACAATGGAAGGAAAGAGAAGAAACTAATGTGTGTTTCTGAACATAGGAGATCTATGAATCGAATAGTTTGGATAGTGGAAACAGAAATTTCCAGGTTGTTCAACAAGATTCCCAATTTTGTCTAAACATACTTCTCTAACACATACTACTTGGTCATTATCCTCCTCGTGTGCTTCTTCCATGGGTTCTTCTTCTTCGTCGCTGGCCTCTTTTTCTTGATTGAGTGAAGAGTCTTCATCGATCAAGATAGGGTTGGCCTGGTTGTCCATTAGGAATTTTTGCAAATTCCTAAGAATCTTGCCTTGCCTTTCCTTTTCCTTTGCCATATGAAGTTGAGTTACTTGAATTTCAGTCAACATCTGAAGAACATCCTTTATAGATTCCTCCATTTTAGCCACACGAGCGAGAGTAGTGCATTGGAATGGACCAGAATTAGGAGAGGGAAATGAGAAAGTTGATTTTATATTTGATTTTGAGGATGAAGCCATGATTTTATTTATTTCAGAAGAGAGAATGAAGAGAAAACAGAGAGAATGAATGAAAAGTCGAAATTGAGAAGAATATATAACTAAATTTTTGAATTTTGGTAGGAAATTTTTTTAAAAAATCAAAAGCGTTATATGTCGACATGCATACCTAGGGGATGTCAACATGGTCTTTTTGTTAAAAAAAATTAACTCTTTGATTTATTTTGATACCAATTATTATTTATACTTATTTATATTTTATATTTCAGTTATAAAACAAACTCCTAATTCTCTTCTTAGTTTAGTAAATATTGATTCATTTAAAGGTTTTGTTAAGATATCAGCAATTTGGTTTTCAAAATTGATATAATCGAGAGTAACTACTTCCTTACTTATATTATCTCTGAGAAAAAGATGTCTGATGTCAATATGTTTAGTTCGAGCGTGTTGAGTAGTAATTTTGGATAAATTTATCGCACTCGTATTGTCACAATAACTTGGAGATTTTGAGAAATTTAAACCAAAATCTTTTAAGGTTTGTTGCATATATATTACTTGAGAACAAGCCAAAGCAGCAGAAATATACTCTGCTTCAGTTGTTGATAAAGAAACTGTGTTTTGCTTTTTACTAAGCCTAGAAATAAGAGAATGCCCTAAAAAGTGACAAGTACCACTTGTACTTTTTCGGTTTGATTTACAACCAACATAGTCAGCATCGCAGTAAGATATTAAGTCAAAAGAATCATTTTTAGGGTAGAATAAACCATAATCAGACGTGTGTTTAACATATCTTATGATTCGCTTTACAACTTTTAAGTGAGTCTCTTTAGGTTGGGATTGAAATCTGGCACAGAGATAGACACTATGCATGATATCAGGTCTACTGGCAGTAATATAGAGTAGTGATCCAATCATTCCTCTATATAGTTTTTGATCTACATCTTTCGAGAGATCTTCTTTACTAAGGTACTCATTAGTTGCCATGGGAGTGGGTTTTCCACTCGCACTGGTCAAACCAAATTTACTAATAAGGTCTTTAGCATATATTTCTTGACTAATAAAGATACCATTATCTAATTGTTTTATTTGTAATCCTAAAATGAAATTTAATTCACCCATATGACTCATCTCAAATTATTTTTTCATTATTTCAGAAAATTCTTTATTCATTTCAAACTTAGTTGAACCAAAAATGATATCATCTACGTAAACTTGTACTAGTTGAATATCATTTTTATTTCTTTTAATAAAAAGAGTATTATCTACTTTACCAATTTCGAAATTAGGTTGCAATAAATAAGATCTTAGTCTATCATACCAGGCTCTAGGAGCTTGTTTTAGACCATATAGTGCTTTTTTAAGTTTGTAAACATGATTTGGTAATTTATCATTTTCAAAAAGTGGTGGTTGTTCGACATATACTTCTTCTTTTACAAATCCATTTAAAAAGGCGCTTTTAACATCCATTTGAAATTATTATGATTTACGAAAGCAAGTAGAATCCTAATTGCTTCCAATCTTGCTACGGGAGCAAAGGTTTCATAAAAATCTATTCCTTCTTCTTGAGAATAACCTTGAGCGACTAATCGAACTTTATTTCTAACTAACTCTCCTTGTTCATTCATTTTATTTTTATAAACCCATTTAGTTCTAATTATAGTTTTATTTTCTGGTCTAGGAACAAGTTCCCAAACGTCATTTCTAGTAAATTGATTTAATTTTTCTTGCATAGCCAAAATCTATGAATCATCAGTTTATGCTTCTATTGGATTTTTCGGTTCAATAGTTGATATAAAAGCTACATTACTCATTTGACTTAGTTGATTTCTAGTTTTAACAACAGATTACATACCTCCCAGTATATTTTCTATAGGGTGATCTTTTAAAAGTTTTGTCCTTTTATTAGGATAATCAATTTCATTATTAGTTTCAATAGGTTCTTGATTTTGAGTGATTAAATCCTCTTCATCATTTGTATCTTCAAAAATTTTGAAATTTTCATCAAATGAAACATGCATTGTTTCATCAATGGTATTAGTTTTTAAATTAAACACTCTATATGCTTTACTTCTATTAGAATATCCGATAAAGATACCTTTGTTGGATTTAGGATCAAATTTATCTAAATTATCTTTTGTATTTAAATAAAGCATTTACTTCCAAAAATTCTGAAATAAGATACCTTAGGTTTCTTTGAATAAAGAAGTTCATAAGATGTCTTATCAGTTAGAGGTCTAATTAAAGTTCTATTCAAAATATAACAGGTGGTAGCAACTGCTTCTGTCCAAAAATTCTTTGGTAAATTACTATCTGTAAGCATAGTTCTCGCACACTCTTGAATTGTCCTATTTTTACGTTCTACTGCTTCGTTTTGTTGTGGAGCTCTCAGAAATAAAAAATTGTGAGTTATTCCCTTTTTATTGCAGAGTTCCTCAAACTTTTCATTTTCAAATTCACCACCGTGATCACTTCGAATAGTTATAATTTTTAGAGAAAATTTATTTTGAATTCTTTTTGAAAATGTTTAAAAATATTCAAAAGTATCACTTTTATGTTTCAAAAATATTGTCCATGTAAATCTAGAATAATCATCTACAATTACAAAGACATATTTACTATGATTTATTGATAGAATTTGAGATGGACCAAATAAATCAAGATGAAGTAATTCAAGAGGTTTTGAAGTTGAAATCATATCTTTTAACTTAAAAGAATTTTTTCTAAGTTTTCCTAATTGACAAGCATCACATAAACTATCTACTTTAAAATTCATTTTAGGGAGACCTCTTACTAGATCATGTTTTGACAGTCTAAATAGGAGTTCAAAATTCAAATGCCCAAATCTCTTGTGCCAAATCCAAGGGTCACTTGTGTTTGCCAACAGACACAGGTTATCATTTGAAGCTTTCATACTGGGAATATATATATTCTTTTTCCTGACTCCCTCAAATATAATGGTTGAATTATTATCTTCAATGTGACATTTATCTTTTTCAAATTTAATTTTATAACCTTTATCACATAGTTGTCTTATACTTAGCAGACTATGTTTCAGATTCTTAACTAGCAAAACATTAGTAATAGCAGGAGTTTCAGAATTACCGACTTTGCCGATGCCAATCACATATCCTTTTGAATTGTCTCCAAAGTTAACCAATCCTCCGTCTTTGTATATTATATCACTCAGTATATCTGGATTGCCAGCCATGTGTCTAGAACATCCACTATCAAGTATCCGTTTGTTCTTTCTGATCTGCACAATTTGTCCTTTGTGGATTGATTCCTCAATACCCATAAAGCATGATTCCTGCACATCAAACAATTTTCGTAGATAACTTGAATTTGAATATTGATTATACGCAGACTCATGAAACAATGATGATTTGAATACTTCTAAATTTGTATTGACGAATATAGCCATTTTAAAAACTTTTCAAAAATCAGATTATGAAACTTTGAAACCTGGCTTTGATACCAATTGTGAGAAATGCGGATTACGGATCTTAAGGCTAAGATTAACACAAGAGGGGGGTGAATAGTGTTAATAAAGAATTACTAAATCTTTTTCGATTTATGTTAATTTAGACACAAAAGTATGCAATATACAGACACAGATATGATCACAGAAAACAATCACAGATGCCGAAATAAAATGAAAGCAGTAAATGAAAGAACACACCGGATTTTATACTGGTTCGGAGTTACCCTACATCCAGTCCCGCAACACAAGTACGGATTTCCTTTCAACAGCAATCGTACAATTACACCCTCGGTTTCAAGGCTACGAGGTACACCCTTCAGAATTTCGATCCTCTGGGTAGAGATACTTGATTTTCGGGCCACAAGTTTACCCAATTGATTTACCAAGGCTACAATCACACCTTTTCCCTTTTGATTGATTTCCAAGGCTACAATCACACCTTTTCTCGCTTAATAGATTACAAAGAAGTCTATAACTCTAAATAGCACTGAGAATCTTGTAGAGATAGTGATAGAGGATCAAACTAGAAGTAATCGAGTATGATTCAATGTTGATTTCGGCAGAGTAATGATAAGAATATGTACAAGGAAAAAGAGGAAGAAGAAGAGGAGTGAAAACCAAAAAATTATGATTAAAAATTCGTTGAAACTGACCCCTATTTATAGAAGAACAACAGCCATGTCCATTCATGAAGACTTATGGCAAATAGACACTTCTTTGGAAATTTGAATTTTCGAATCAAACTGTCACCATGTCGACATGGTACCCATAGGCATGTCGACATCCCAAAGCTTTTTATGATGTTTTGAATTTCTTTGAAAATAACCTTTATCTTATATAAAAACTAATTTAAACTTTATAAATATACCTGATTATAGTTGAAATTCATAAGTAAATATAAAGAATGATATATATATATAATTTAACCATAATTTTATATTTAAATCTATGTATAAATATTTAAAAATATATTATTAAAAAAGATAGTTTAAAATCAGGAGCAATTTGACTTTGAAAATAAAGATGTTTTTGAGGCTAAAATTATTTAAAATCAGGATCGAGGGTTTTGAATCTTTTAAAAGGAAAGTTTTGAAAATGTTTTGAAAATAGGATATAATTTTGAAAAATCATTTTGAATAAAAGTTAGTGGATACAAAATAATGTTCCACTAGATTTTTCGTAGGTTTCATCCTACTTAGGGTTCCATCGCTTTAACGGGCTCGAAGTGGATTCCATTCCACGAACAAATTGGATTTTAAGATGCCAGTGCTTTTCTACGAGTTTTAAAAAAAATTCCTGATAATAAAAAATACTTATCCTTGAAATCTTGAACTCTTGATAGTCTCGATACTCATGAGTCTTCTATCTTGATATTTTATCTTGATATCTTGAATCTCTAGACTGTACAGTCTTCATTTTTTGTACCTGCATGGTTAAATCCTGCATATACATATATATCTAAACTTATAATGTTAGTATTTATATTTTATAATCTATTCTAAGGTTTATATCATCAAAACCATTATCTCACAGACTAACACCAACTCATTGTCTATTGGAAATTTCAAAGTTAAACAAGAAGGGGCCAAAGCTGCTCGGAACTCTGCCAGGGCCGGTCGACTTAGAAACACATTGTATGGAGATCGACATCCAAAACGATGAAAGTCAGGATTCACACCCTCCTACGTTCTCCTTGCCCAAGTTCAACTGGAAATTCGACATAACCCACTACATCGGTTGCTGCACCATTAAACCATGTGTACAGGTTTAAATTGTTCTAGATCCTTCGTCTCCTCTTTCATTTGGTCATATGATTTCTTGAAGATGATGTTAACAGAACTTCCACATTTAATCAAAATTATTTCCACAAACACTGGCCCGATTTTCACGAAGATGACAATTGGGTCAACTATAGGAGCCTCCACCTGATCAGCATCTCTGCTTCTAAATACTATATCATTCGTCATTGTTTGCTGCTGCTTAGCCGGGTATCAATCCTCCGTATTTGAACAACATTCGAAATCTGCATGTCTTAGGGAGTTAGCATACTACTCCATTTCCTACCAATTCTTATCTACAGGGTGAGGTCCACCGACTATCGTATATATGACTATTCTACCTACAATTCAAGCAAGTTCCTTTGGATGGCATGGAGCTTGCCCACGACTGGGTCTAATGTTCCTTGTCTACCTTCCTACGGGTTCTTGACAAACTCCTCCAGCTTTTTCTATCGAATCAGCTTTTCTATGGCATCATGGAGATGTCTACACTCCTCGGTATTGTGCCCGTAAGTCTCATGAAAGCGGTAGTACTTCTCAGTCCGCTTTTGTTCCTCTGTGGACTCTTTTGGGCGTGGCTTTCGGTATTGAAGAGTATTGCAAGTTGATAGATAGATATTTTGCAGAGAGGCAATCAGGGGAGAGTATTCGTTGTAAGATGGAATCCTCGGTTTCCATTTTCCTGCCTACCTTTTCTTTCCGAGATTTCCTCCTCTAGACCCTTTAGATTGCCTAGGCTTGTTCTGGACATTGACCTGGATTTTCCCCGGGTTAGCACCGAATTGTTTTACAACAATGTTTCTCTTCACAATCTCCTTGCCAGGCCCTGGTGCATTATCTCGCCTCGTCCACCTAGCTTCCTCTCTTCTTATGAACTGATGAACCTTTGAATAAAAAAGGTCTAGCATAGTCGGAGGCTTTCCTGCCAGCCAATTGCCAAACTCCGAATCTGGATCCACTCCTCGCATCACAACCATCAGAATGGCATGGTCATTTAGGTTGCTAACTTCAGTAGCCGTAACATGAAATCTCTGTAAGTACTCCTTTAACGACTCCCCTAGAGCTTGAATCACACTGGACAAGGACATTACATCCTTAGGACGAGTGGCATGAATCCTGAACCGTTCCACGAATTCCATTGCTACTTCATCAAAGTTGGAGATAGACCGTGGAGGAAGTCGGGTGAACCACATGGTAGCAATTCCAGATAAAGTTACTGGGAAGCACCTACACTTAGTTTCATCATTTTCTCTACTAAATCCATCATCCATTCATATCTCATCACATGCTGTCGGGGATCAGTCTTCCCTTCGTAGGCCGTGATAGTTGGCATGTTAAACTTCCTGGGGTACTCGACCTGTAAAATAGTATCTGTGAATGGGGTATGACTCCTGGATATCCCCCAATCATCATTAGTCAAGCCTTGATTTTCTCTCATCAGCTGTCTGACCAAAGCCGATAGGTCTGGGGTTTTGTATCGAAGATGGCAGGTTGGAATCTGTCCTACAAGACTGTTTTGGTTGGTGTCTCCTCTGTTGGCGATCTACCAAACGTGTATCGTGGGGTCCAGCGTCATTAGGACCTTGGTGAGCTGGTCGTCCAGCTTCCGCTCGTGCTCCAGGCCCTAGTTTCCTTGATGTAAGTGAGGTGCCATGGCTCCAGGTAGGGAAAATGGACCATCTCTAGTTGATCGATCAGTAACATCTGCTTGTGTTGTTTCAGTTTTGCGGCACCTACGCCTGGGAGGTTCATCGGACGAAGTCGAGCTGTCAGACAAGGAGTAAGGAGCGGGGCTACCTCCAACATTCTGATGCTGTTGCTGCGTAAGCTGAGTCATGAGGTTGGTGTTAGCTTGAATCTGTTCGCTAAGTTGTCTGCTGCTTTCCAGGAGTTCTCTCATTAGGTCGTTGAACTCCGTTCTAGTGATAACTTCTATCTGGTTTTGGGCGGCGACAGTCCGTGCGCCCGAATTAACTTGTTGTTTGCTAGATCCTACTTGTTGGAGGCTAGCAGTCTCGTTGACGTCCATATTGTGCGAGGCTGATCTGGTATGAGGTCTTCTCATTGTAGAGTTATTGGTAAGAACTCTGAGTAGAATCAACGGACTTCCTATGAATGATTGGATCTCCTTCAGGGGATTTCTTCAATCCAGTAGCTACAAAGTAGATCCTAATAACCTGAGAATGCATGCTCAGAGAAAGCATCAAAATGTTAGCATCAAAATTGGTTACTAACACCCAACGAACGATTTGTGTAGAGAGATTAACGAAGATAGAAAATTAAAATAGAGGAATATATGCAGAATTAATTGCAAAAAATAGAACACTATATTTATAGCGGTTCGACGTAACTGCCTACGTCCAGTTTGAGTTTTATCTTTATTATTGTTTCAAATAATTGAATATGGATACAATCCGTGCACCATCAATACAAGTTCTAACTGGAAAAGAATAAGTCTTGGAAATGACAGAGTCTCCCCAGTGTTTTAGAAAAAAGGTCCCTTTCACTATGCCCCTGCCCTTCTATTTATAGGCGAAGATATGATGTACTTCCCTCATGGACCCAGGAACAAGGTACCTTGGCCCACAGTAGGTGACTTCTACGCATCCGGCCAGGCATGCCACGAGGAATGCCTGTCGAGAATTATCTGGTCTATCATCGGGTGACTCGAAGCAGAGTCATGCCGAACGCCCTTTCTTTGTTATGGGCTTGACCACTTGCTAACACCTTTAGTATGCATCGAGCCAGGGATTTCGAACGGTAGTTGCCGAGCGACCTTGCTGAGTGACTTTGACAAACGACGTTGTCAAAGAAGGTTGCCGAACGATATTAGCTGAAGGATGGATGTCGGGCGGCGATAACTGAGATGGTTGCGCTTCTAGGGTTGGAACAGTTTTACACCGACCGGTAATTGACTGAATGGTGAACTTTGGGGAGTTGATCCGAAGCTCGGTCATGCCGAGCGTCCTCCTTCGCTTTCCCTGTTGAAGTCATGCCGAATGATAGAGGCTGAACCCTCCTCTACCGAGCGATGATGGTCGAACCAGAGAATGCCGAGCGGTGGAGATAGAACTCAAGAGTGCCGAGCGATGCCGAGTCGCACTTAGGCCGAGCGAGGCTGAGCGGCACTTGGGCCGAGCGGTACTTAGGCCGAGCGCACTTACAGGCCGAACGACACTTAATAGCCTGCCTCTCATAGCCGGCAAGCAAACCGGGTAACACTCCATATTATTAAGTTTTGATCAACTCCACACATTGATAAAATTAAAGTCTCAATTAATTTATTTATCTCGTTTTCATTCTTTTGTTAAGTCAATTATTACCCTATTAATAAAATTTGCATTTCTATTTATTTGATTACGCTCACACTATAGTTATGGTCTTATTCCACATTAATGTAACATTTTGTTGACCTTCATTTGTAATTGCTTAGTTAAATGGGTAAAAACACCATTTGTGACCACTATGAATTATTTTATTAATAAGTCAACCTTTAAATTATTAATTACCTTTTTTTATATCCCACTATAAATCAATGCACACATTTATTAAAATTTAAACTCCTAATTTATTTATTCATCTTGATTTCATTCTTTTTATTAAATCCGTTATAAGTCTATGAATATAATTTACATTATTACCAAATATTACCTAAATTTTCATTAACATAATACTTAATTACATTTGTGACAACCCGATATTTTCAACCATTCGCATCCATTATAAGTGTATAGGTAGACACTCATGCTGGAATTGAATTGCTCAAAATACCGCGTTTTAAATAAAAATTTGGCAAATCTCAGAATATACAGTAAATAATAATCATAGATCACAGATCACAGACACAGAGTATATAATAATGCAGCGGAAGTAAAAAGAGATAGTAGTTCATGAAGCTACTATATAAAAAAATAAGATACATCAGAGTTAAACAAGATACAACAGAAGAGTAACAAGATACATCAGGTATAAATCAGAATACATCACTGAAATCACTGGATACAGAAAGCAAAATAGATGGCTAGATCTTTAAGGAAAGCTCCAGCTCCAAAGTGAATCTTGAATGCTAACTCACTCAATCTGACTCGAGCGTAAAGCAAAACACAAAACACTCGAGTCAGGAGATAAATACTTATGAACTGTAAATCAACTCAAGTGAACAGTAACAAAAATGCATCAGTAACTTAAAGGATGCTTGGGATCGCCCATCCTCTAAGGATCCGTTAAACTATTTACTATGTAGTAATATTGCGCTATTATAATAATGTCTACAGTAAAATAAACATACTTTTAAATAGCGTTCCGGGCTACCCAATCACCCTTCACACATAATAGTCCCAGTAGTCCATCCAATATCATGCCATCTCCACTCCGGGTGACTGTCAGAGGATACCACACGGGCTACGGGAGAAAAACAAACTCGTAGTAAAGGCTCGGTATGGTAGGTGACACGACACACAAGGCAATGCCAGGGTAGATATACCAATTACGCACACGGGCTGGTGGTAACGCAGCAGCCACATACGCCCACCTCGGAACACACTCCCATATCAAAATCGGAGGATGGCCATCTAATCAATCACAAGTAAGAGTATGGTATCGAAGGAATGTGTCCGACCAGAGGTGCTACCTCCTTTGGCCCGAGATCGCTCCTGTTTTAGCCACCTTATGCCAACTCACGGGAGTTGGGTCCACGTAATATACCTCAAGAACGTCGCCACCATCCTACTTCATTCTGGAATCTCCACCGCGTACACGGTTGTTAAAATGGTTTTCGGAGTTGGTAGAGAGTATGACAACTTCCGATCCCGGTCTCTTTAACAACCAAACGTTATTATAACACCGTGGTCATTTCAAAATAGGTTATACTTCAAAAAGATCAAATCATTTCGTTTCAAACTATATTTCTTTCAAAATAGTTTATACTTCGAAACCAAAACCATTTTTATTTCAAAACTATTTATTCAATCAAAATAGTTTATACTTCGAAACCAAAATCATTTTTATTTCAAAACTATATTCAAATCAAAATAGTTTATACTTTATCATTTCCATCTCAAACCTATATTCACTTTCAAAAATCATAATACTTTCAAAGTTATAACTCTTTCGAAACCAAAATACTTGAAATCATTACACTTTGAAAATCATAACATTCTAAAATCATACATTTGAAATCATGAAACATTCATTTAATTCTTTACATTTTACAAATTTATTTCCAATTTAATTCAAAATTTCAAATTTCCAATTTAATTCAAATCAAACCATCAATTTCAATTCAATTCAGTTTTCTAACAAAACATTTCAAATCTTATAAATTTCAAATATAGATTTGATCTACAAAATAAGCTATCCAATTTTAATATGTTTCCAAACTTTAATATCCCACATTTCAAAACTAAACTTTATAATTCCATATATTCATATCTCAAATTTAATTTCATTATTATGTAGTTTTGAAATATTCATTTCATAAATCCAATATTATTTAAATTAACTTAAATTACAATTAAACCAAATATCTTTTCACACAAATATAAACTTCAAATATTCCTTTATCAAATAAATCAAAATCAAATATCATTCCACATTCACATTCTTTATTAAAATAAAGATCAAATCATTTCCAAACCATTTCAAAAATCATTAAAATATTACATCCTTTCAAAACTTTATAATCAAATCATTATTTGAATTCAAATCCAAATATTCAAATTTAAATATCATTTAAAAATCAAATATGTCATTCATTTATTATTTCAAATATCATTACAAAAATACATTTCAAAATTCCATTCAAAAATTCGTTTATTACATTACATTTCATTCCATTTAACACATAACCAAGCATATCTTATTTAAATTCAAATTCAATTTAAATTATTTAAAATTCAAGTTTAAATATAAAAAAAATATTCAAAACTCCTTATATTCACAAATAATCTATTTCCAAAAGTTAAATCATTTTAACACTTTAAAATATAACACAAACAGTGTTAAAATCTATAACATTCAAATATTGTCAGATTATAGCAGCGACAGCATTTATAAGGTGTTATCGTAGCTTATAATTTCCAAAAAATAGTTTAGTTCAAGAATAACGGCATTTATAAAATGCCGTAATAGATATTTAGTTATTTCAATCGTAGTTAAATTTAAAAACAACAGCATTTAAAAATGCTGTCAAAAGACTACAACATTTTGGAAATGCTAAAAAATTCCAGATTTTATTTTAACTTTTCAAAAATAATAATAAAACTCCAAATTTTTATTATTGTTACTTAAAAATCATATTTCTAGACTTCCAAAGTTCACATTTAAAATCATTTTAACATATGATTTAACACAATAAAATTTTAAGATCAAATATTCAATTTAAAAACTCCATTCATTTATTAAGTCAAAATTCACTGTTTATTAACTTATAAATTTAATAAAACTCAACATTTTACTTCAAATATCATTTCAAAACTTTAAATTAAATTTCCATTATTTATTTACATTTTAAAATAAAATTTAAAGTCAAAAATCACATTTACTTCAAAGTTACATACTTAAATTCACAATTTCAAGACTTAATATTTAATTTTCTTAAAACCATAAAATATATATTTTTAATTCAAAATTTCATACTTTTAAAAATACATATTTTAATAAAAATCATTTAAAAATATACCACTGGGTCTGTATATAATTTTCTAACCTAGGTCAAGTGATACAGATATATATCATTTCAATCCGCAGTTTACAAAGAAAACCCGGGTTCTATCATTTCAAACCCGCAATACCAAGTCAAATAAAATACAATAAAAATCGCTCAGGCCTATCATTTCAGCCCATAACGATTTTTTCCTATTCTAAAGTCCGTTCGGGTATGTATCATTTCAACCCATAGTGATTCTATTCTAACAGGGAACTTGCAGTGTGATCATATGCATAAACAATATAAACAATGTCAATGTCACAATATAATGTCATATATCATATTTCAGGTGATAATTAACAGTTTTAACATGGTAATAACATGGCATAGCATATCATATGGTCATCATTAAATTGCATAATATTTTATATTACTAAACACTTGTCATCAATTCACTATTTCATAAGTATAAATGTCAGAGTGAGAAAGACTCACCTTTTCAAGCTGAAGACCACTACGGCACACAAAACGATTCCAAGGGAACGACAAGCACGATATAGCACGACTAGTGATTCAATTGAGTGAAGAGAGCCAAGATGACCATCTTGTAACAATCCAATAGACACAAACAATATAACATATGAATTACTTAACACAAAACAACATTGAAATAAACGGAAATACAAAGCAACAAAGACAAGAATGATTAGACCTTGCTTTAATCATTCAAGAGCTCGACCAAGGGGCTCTTTTGCTCGGCCATAGCTGATGATATAGGCTCTGGTTTGGATCAGGTATGGCATCAAAAATGCATGTTAAAATGGAGATGAAATAGTTGATGATGGGTAGGAGTTGCAACATGGGAAAAATAAAGGGACAAGGCAAAGAAGAGTAGAGTTCTGGGCTCAACAAGGCTCGGCCTTGGATCAAGTGGGGCTCGGCCCTACATGCTTCAGGTCTAGTCATTGCTGGAGTGATGTTTATAGGTCAGGTCAGTAGGTGGTGGTGGAGATAGGGGGTGGCCAAGGCAACTATGAAGGTGATAGTGGAGTTATGCTCGGCTAGGCAAGGTTTCAAGGGGTTAGGTGCAAAGTATTGTGGTGTTTGGTCCACTTGAAGGTCATTGCTTGAGGTGGTGGTCAGAATAGGAGGTGGTGGTTGCTGTGGCTGGTGATGGTGGAGAGGATGGTGGTGATGATGGGTGGTAGGGCCGAGCAAACAAGGTGGAAGAGGAAGGCAAAAACTTAGAAAAATAATGAAAAGAGAAAGGAGATGAAGCCATTTTTTTTTCTTTTTTTTCTTCATGAAGCCGTGAGTTTTAGGGGGAAGATGAGAAAGAGTTTTCATGTGAAAAGGAAAATGGAATGTCAGCTGAAGAGTGGAGTTAAGGCAGCCAATTGAAGAGATGTTGGTTGAGAAATGAAAAGACAGAACACAAAAAGGCTTGAGCAAATAAAGAGTCACAAACCTTTCAAATTTCCACCATTTCTTTTTAAATTTTAAATACATGTAAAATATATATAAATACAGATAAAAACAAGAAAATATAGTAAATAAAGAAAAATAAATAAATAAATATTAATTAAATATAATTAAATTAAGAAAATAGCAAAGAAAATGTAAACTAGGCTTGAAAATTTGAAAATAAATGAAATGAACTTTGGAAAAATTGTATGTACATGAAAAGTATTTATAAATAAAGATAAAGACATAAAAATAAAATGCATACATAAAAATGAATAAATAAATTTTAATTAAATATAATTTAAATGAAGAAAATAGCAGAAAAATGGAAACTAACCTTTAAAAATAGAAAATAAATTCAATGAGCTTTGGAAAAATTCAAACATCACTTTAAAAATATTTAGAAGGTAAATATATATGTAACATAACATATAATACAATTTAGAATAAGATATGACAAATAAAAAAATTATTTATATAATTTAAAATAAACAATATTGTTAAATAAAATAATTTACACCCAATTTTGTAAAAAGCATAACTTTCACAATATTGTTCGGATTTCAACGAAACGAAAAGCATTGTTCTTGAAATTTTATTTACTTTCATAATAAAAGATAAAATTCAAATTTTCAAACTTTTAAAATTTAAATTTAAAGGTGAAAGTTTGACCAGATTGACCAAAATTCACATTTTCTGGAAATATTCAATTTATGCATGTTTGAAATTCTAATCCACATCAAAATCAACATTTATATTTCAATTAACAAAATATATTCATTTTAATAAATAAAATAAAGTTTTTAAATTAGGAATTTAAATTAAAATAATTAAAATATACAATTACAATAATCAGAAAATACAGGGTTGTTACACTCTCCCCCACTCAAAACTTTTCGTCCCCGAAAAGGAATGAGGTACGGGAAGCACAGAAAAAGATAGAATGAAATAGTATTAAGACAAGATGACAAGAAGATTAAAATTATACCTGATAACTGTTGCTATAGGTAAGTTTAACAAGGTGGAGATGATCTTTCCAACATCCTCCAGAATCAAGAACACAAGCATGAAAAAAAATCTTTTAGAATCTGATTCACCCTTCCCGTTTAACCGACGGTCTATGGATGGCAAGCAGTGCTTAGATTCAAAGATGAGTACCAAAGATTATTAAAGATTATAGAAAGATTTCTAAACAGACTGGTATAAGCAATAACCTCTCATTCTGTAGCAAGACAAGGGAAATTAGGACAACCAAAAGGTAGTTTGAAAAACAAAATAAGATAATAAATTTGAAACCATAAAATTTCAACTTAAACTGAAAATTAATTTTACATAAGTCAAATAAATCTTAAGCATCTCTAATTTCATTATCTTATCATCCAATTATCTTAAATTAACAAATCCCTAAAATCATGTATTTGAAAAATCTTTTATTATACTCAAAATGTACCAAATAAAATTTAATTCTTCTTCACTACTAATTAAAATTAAATTTATTCCTCTCAATATATTTTATCACCTATGTTAAATATATTTACACTCATTGTAACTGCCTTAAATTTATTCTTAGTTCCTTTATCATCATTTTATATTGTAAATTATTCCATTACACTTTTTCTTTATTTACCTCTGTTAATCCTTTTATAACTAAAATTTAAGTATATAACATTTATAATAACCACTCAAATTTTATTTATAAAAATCCTTTTTTTATATTGTATATTATCCAATTACATATTCAACTTTTGAAAACTAAGGTAACTTATATTGGAATGAAATTGTGTATTATACAGATAAACTTTCCAATTCAATCATTTCAAACTTGAATATTTATCCAAATCTTGAAATTATACTTAAAAATTATCTTTCAAGACAAAATTTAGGAATTAATTTTTCAATAAATTCCAAACTATTTAGAGATAACTAAATGCACATATACTATATATATATTCAACTTTAAATCATATATCAGCATATGTTATGAATCCAGTCTTATTTTAGAAATTAAAATAAATTAAATTTCCCAAAAAAAAACTGTAGCAAGACTACAGAATGGTCTCTTCACTTCGAAACTCGAAAATGAATGTCGATGATGCTGCAGTCATCACCGAAGTTATTTTCCAGCGACAAAGAGAAGAGCACAAGTTTAAACTTTAAAATTTCTTTAGAAACTAATTTCTATTCAAAAATACTTTATATACTATATCCTTTAAAACTTTAAATACAAAGTTTGAAATCCATCGGAAATTAAATTATCAAATTCTTGTTTTACATTCATTTTAAATTTCCAAATAAATTTATAACCATGTTTTATAGTTCAATTAGATATATGAAACAATAGAAAATGATATATAAAATCAAATATTATTTCTTAACAACCAATTCAAATAAAATCCAGATAAATATTTATAATATAGTTACAAAATATATTTCACAAAATTTATTTCATTACTAAATTTTAAAAACATATTGTGTCAGTTTGCTCTGTTCAAGTGTTTTGGAAATCTTATCGATGGCGTTGATCAGACGAATCGATTAGAAACCCAAATCAACATCAACTCAAACAACACAATATATAAAACATTTTAAATATTAGTTTACAAATACACTTCAAGAATAATTTGAAGATAAGTTGGAAACAAAGATGAGATGATTAAATAACAGAATAGAGAGATGGATGAGTTTATATAAATCGCGGGCAACCTTAACCGGGTCAACCGTGACTTAAAGAATAAGATCGATGTGGATTTCTTGGGTAAATCGACATTCGATCTCAAGATGTAGAATTCGAAATTATAAGAGATACTAGCATCTAATCCGAGGATATAGAATCTCTGGTGAATCGATGCTGTTGTAAAGGAGTTCCCCCCCTTTACAAATAAATTTGAGGTTGGCGAGACCGCCGACTCATTATAAAGATCATTCAACGTGGAGTTATGGGATGCTCCAGAATCAAATGAAGATGAATAGTGAGGGACACGAAATGGATTTTGGAACCACAGGGAATGTTCCAAAATTCAAAGGAATCGAGTCAAAAAGGAAGAGGTTTGAACTCGAATGAAAGTGATTCTGTAAATACATTTACCCTATATACTGAGTTTTGCCTAGAGCTACCAAAGCTCTGATACCAACTGTGACAACCCGATATTTTCAACCATTCGCATCCATTATAAGTGTATAGGTAGACACTCATGCCGGAATTGAATTGCTCAAAATACCGCGTTGTAAATAAAAATTTGGCAAATCTCAGAATATATAGTAAATAATAATCATAGATCACAGATCACAGACACAGAATATATAATAATGCAGCGGAAGTAAAAAGAGATAGTAGTTCATGAAGCTACTATATAAAAAAATAAGATACATCAGAGTTAAACAAGATACAACAGAAGAGTAACAAGATACATCAGGTATAAATCAGAATACATCACTGAAATCATTGGATACAGAAAGCAAAATAGATGGCTAGATCTTCAAGGAAAGCTCCAGCTCCAAAAGTGAATCTTGAATGCTAACTCACTCAATCTGACTCGAGCGTAAAGCAAAACACAAAACACTCGAGTCAGGACATAAATTCTTATGAACTGTAAATCAACTCAAGTGAACAGTAACAAAAATGCATCAGTAACTTAAAGGATGCTTGGGATCGCCCATCCTTTAAGGATCCGTTAAACTATTTACTATGTAGTAATATTGCGCTATTATAATAATGTCTACAGTAGAATAAACATACTTTTAAATAGCGTTCCGGGCTACCCATATCACCCTTCACACATAATAGTCCCAGTAGTCCATCCAATATCATGCCATCTCCACTCCGGGTGACTGTCAGAGGATACCACACGGGCTACGGGAGAAAAACAAACTCGTAGTAAAGGCTCGGTATGGTAGGTGACACGGCACACAAGGCAATGCCAGGGTAGATATACCAATTACGCACACGGGCTGGTGGTAACGCAGCAGCCACATACGCCCACCTCGGAACACACTCCCATATCAAAATCGGAGGATGGCCATCTAATCAATCACAAGTAAGAGTATGGTATCGAAGGAATGTGTCCGACCAGAGGTGCTACCTCCTTTGGCCCGAGATCGCTCCTGTTTTAGCCACCTTATGCCAACTCACGGGAGTTGGATCCACGTAATATACCTCAAGAACGTCGCCGCCATCCTACTTCATTCTGGAATCTCCACCGCGTACACGGTTGTTAAAGTGGTTTTCGAAGTTGGCAGAGAGTATGACAACTTCCGATCCCGGTCTCTTTAACAACCAAACGTTATTATAACGCCGTGGTCATTTCAAAATAGGTTATACTTCAAAAAGATCAAATCATTTCGTTTCAAACTATATTTCTTTCAAAATAGTTTATACTTCGAAACCAAAACCATTTTTATTTCAAAACTATTTATTCAATCAAAATAGTTTATACTTCGAAACCAAAATCATTTTTATTTCAAAACTATATTCAAATCAAAATTGTTTATACTTTATCATTTCCATCTCAAACCTATATTCACTTCCAAAAATCATAATACTTTCAAAGTTATAACTCTTTCGAAACCAAAATACTTGAAATCATTACACTTTGAAAATCATAACATTCTGAAATCATACATTTGAAATCATGAAACATTCATTTAATTCTTTACATTTTACAAATTTATTTCCAAATTTATTTCAAAATTTCAAATTTTCAATTTAATTCAAATCAAACCATCAATTTCAATTCAATTCAGTTTTCTAACAAAACATTTCAAATCTTATAAATTTCAAATATAGATTTGATCTACAAAATAAGCTATCCAATTTTAATATGTTTCCAAACTTTAATATCCCACATTTCAAAACTAAACTTTATAATTCCATATATTTATATCTCAAATTTAGTTTCATTATTATGTAGTTTTGAAATATTCATTTCATAAATCCAATATTATTTAAATTAACTTAAATTACAATTAAACCAAATATCTTTTCACACAAATATAAACTTCAAATATTCCTTTATCAAATAAATCAAAATCAAATATCATTCCACATTCACATTCTTTATTAAAATAAAGATCAAATCATTTCCAAACCATTTCAAAAATCATTAAAATATTACATCCTTTCAAAACTTTATAATCAAATCATTATTTGAATTCAAATCCAAATATTCAAATTTAAATATCATTTAAAAATCAAATATGTCATTCATTTATTATTTCAAACATCATTACAAAAATACATTTCAAAATTCCATTCAAAAATTCGTTTATTACATTACATTTCATTCCATTTAACACATAACCAAGCATATCTTATTTAAATTCAAATTCAATTTAAATTATTTAAAATTCAAGTTTAAATATAAAAAAAATATATTCAAAACTCCTTATATTCACAAATAATCTATTTCCAAAAGTTAAATCATTTAACACTTTAAAATATAACACAAACAGTGTTAAAATCTATAACATTCAAATATTGTCAGATTATAGCAGCGACAGCATTTATAAGGTGTTATCGTAGCTTATAATTTCCAAAAAATAGTTTATTTCAAGAATAACGGCATTTATAAAATGTCGTAATAGATATTTAGTTATTTCAATCGTAGTTAAATTCAAAAACAACAGCATTTAAAAATGCTGTCAAAAGATTACAACATTTTGGAAATGCTAAAAAATTCCAGATTTTATTTTAACTTTTCAAAAATAATAATAAAACTCCAAATTTTTATTATTGTTACTTAAAGATCATATTTCTAGACTTCCAAAGTTCACATTTAAAATCATTTTAACATATGATTTAACACAATAAAATTTTAAGATCAAATATTCAATTTAAAAACTCCATTCATTTATTAAGTCAAAATTCACTGTTTATTAACTTATAAATTTAATAAAACTTAACATTTTACTTCAAATATCATTTCAAAACTTTAAATTAAATTTCCATTATTTATTTACATTTTAAAATAAAATTTAAAGTCAAAAATCACATTTACTTCAAAGTTACATACTTAAATTCACAATTTCAAGACTTAATATTTAATTTTCTTAAAACCATAAAATATATATTTTTAAGTCAAAATTTCATACTTTTAAAAATACATATTTTAATAAAAATCATTTAAAAATATACCACTGGGTCTGTATATAATTTTCTAACCTAGGTCAAGTGATACAGATATATATCATTTCAATCCGCAGTTTACAAAGAAAACCCGGGTTCTATCATTTCAAACCCGCAATCCCAAGTCAAATAAAATACAATAAAAATCGCTCAGGCCTATCATTTCAGCCCATAACGATTTTTTCCTATTCTAAAGTCCGTTCGGGTATGTATCATTTCAACCCATAGTGATTCTATTCTAACAGGGAACTTGCAGTGTGATCATATGCATAAACAATATAAACAATGTCAATGTCACAATATAATGTCATATATCATATTTCAGGTGATAATTAATAGTTTTAACATGGTAATAACATGGCATAGCATATCATATGGTCATCATTAAATTGCATAATATTTTATATTACTAAACACTTGTCATCAATTCACTATTTCATAAGTATAAATGTCAGAGTGAGAAAGACTCACCTTTTCAAGCTGAAGACCACTACGGCACACAAAACGATTCCAAGGGAACGACAAGCACGATATAGCACGACTAGTGATTCAATTGAGTGAAGAGAGCCAAGATGACCATCTTGTAACAATCCAATAGACACAAACAATATAACATATGAATTACTTAACACAAAACAACAATGAAAAAACGGAAATACAAAGCAACAAAGACAAGAATGATTAGACCTTGCTTTAATCATTCAAGAGCTCGACCAAGGGGCTCTTTTGCTTGGCCATAGCTGATGATATAGGCTCTGGTTTGGATCAGGTATGGCATCAAAAATGCATGTTAAAATGGAGATGAAATAGTTGATGATGGGTAGGAGTTGCAACATGGGAAAAATAAAGGGACAAGGCAAAGAGGAGTAGAGTTCTGGGCTCAACAAGGCTCGGCCTTGGATCAAGTGGGGCTCGGCCCTACATGCTTCAGGTCTAGTCATTGCTGGAGTGATGTTTATAGGTCAGGTCAGTAGGTGATGGTGGAGATAGGGGTTGGCCAAGGCAACTATGAAGGTGATAGTGGAGTTATGCTCGGCTAGGCAAGGTTTCAAGGGGTTAGGTGCAAAGTATTGTGGTGTTTGGTCCACTTGAAGGTCATTGCTTGAGGTGGTGGTCAGAATAGGAGGTGGTGGTTGCTGTGGATGGTGATGGTGGAGAGGATGGTGGTGATGATTTGTGGTAGGGCCGAGCAAACAAGGTGGAAGAGGAAGGCAAAAACTTAGAAAAATAATGAAAAGAGAAAGGAGATGAAGCCATTATTTTTTTTTTCTTTTTTTTCTTCATGAAGCCGTGAGTTTTAGGGGGAAGATGAGAAAGAGTTTTCATGTGAAAAGGAAAATGGAATGTCAGCTGAAGAGTGGAGTTAAGGCAGCCAATTGAAGAGATGTTGGTTGAGAAATGAAAAGACAGAACACAAAAAGGCTTGAGCAAATAAAGAGTCACAAACCTTTCAAATTTCCACCATTTCTTTTTAAATTTTAAATACATGTGAAACATATATAAATACAGATAAAAAAAAGAAAATATAGTAAATAAACAAGAATAAATAAATAAATATTAATTAAATATAATTAAATTAAGAAAATAGCAAAGAAAATGTAAACTAGGCTTGAAAATTTGAAAATAAATGAAATGAACTTTGGAAAAATTGTATGTACATGAAAAGTATTTATAAATAAAGATAAATACATAAAAATAAAATGCATACATAAAAAGGAATAAATAAATTTTAATTAAATATAATTTAAATGAAGAAAATAGCAGAAAAATGGAAACTAACCTTTAAAAATAGAAAATAAATTCAATGAGCTTTGGAAAAATTCAAACATCACTTTCAAAATATTTAAAAGGTAAATATATATGTAACATAACATATAATACAATTTAGAATAAGATATGACAAATAAAAAAATTATTTATATAATTTAAAATAAACAATATTGTTAAATAAAACAATTTACACCCAATTTTGTAAAAAGCATAACTTTCACAATATTGTTCGGATTTCAACGAAACGAAAAGCATTGTTCTTGAAATTTTATTTACTTTCATAATAAAGGATAAAATTCAAATTTTCAAACTTTTAAAATTTAAATTTAAAGGTAAAAGTTTGACCAGATTGACCAAAATTCACATTTTCTGGAAATATTCAATTTATGCATGTTTGAAATTCTAATCCACATCAAAATCAACATTTATATTTCAATTAACAAAATATATTCATTTTAATAAATAAAATAAAGTTTTAAATTAGGAATTTAAATTAAAATAATTAAAATATACAATTACAATAATAAGAAAATACAGGGTTGTTACAACATTTATTGCCACTGGTTTCAAATTTAATATAACAGGCTAATTAAATAGGTAACATAATTAATTATTACTAATAACTTTAAATCACACTTGTAAATTGATTATTTACACCCAAATGTTACAATTTCTTACATAACCCAAATTTTATTCAGTGGTCATTTATTTCATATTATTTCATTTATTAATTCAATGTTCACATTTGTCTTCTTATATCAATTTATATCCAAGTATAACATTTACATTATTTCATTCATTGGAATTTCATTCAAGTTATTAACAATTAACTTACATTTATATTGTTACTATTCATTCTAGTTATTATTTCCATTAACAATTCACTAATTTTTATTTTCTTCAATATTAAATTACCAAAATCTTATTAAATTAACAAATTTTATTATCGAAAATTTAGGGGTTGTTACACTCTCCCCCACTCAAAACTTTTCGTCCCCGAAAAGGAAAAAGGAGGGGAAAGAAGGATTTAAGAAATCAATGTATCATATTCAAAATATTAATTGTATAAACAAATAAATTTAAAAAAATTAAATAATTTAAATAAAATATACCAATTTTATAACCATTAAATCCTTTTATACTTAACTAATAAAATTTGGAAAACATTTTCAAAATTTTCAAAATCCAAAATTTACGAAAAAAATCGGCAGAGTCACCTTTGTACGGAGAGGCTCGGGAGAAATTAAAATATAAATAAAACAATATATATCATAACTTTTTAAAATAATATATCCCAAAAGCGGGAAAAACAATATAATATCGCTAGAAGAACCAAAATCCGAGAATGTACCTATTTGTTGGGCAAATAATGTGCGACGACCCGACTTTCTACTCCCAGAAAATCGCATCATCTTGAAGAAAGAAAGGGATAGAAGAAGAAAAGAAAGAGAAAGAAGAACACAAACAACATCAGAGAACTCATAGTGGAACGAATAAAATATAATATATCTCATAAAATATTACATAGTATCTCATTACATCAGAGTACACAACTTAAACAACAGATATTAGACAGTTACAAACTTCTATCTAACTATACAACTCAAGTATACAAGATACAGACACAACATACACAGCGGAATCAATATATATAACTACACGTCGAAGCCTCCTGCTCCATATCTCCTCCAGAATTCGTCAAACTAACCTGATCCGCTTGACTACTCATACATAATATGAGTACCCAAGAGTTTAATAAAACAGAAAATAAACACTCGGGTCAGACAGGGGTCTGGTGTGAGTAAACGGGTTAAAATTGCTTAACTTTTAGAAAACCTTTGGAAAGAAAAGGTATCACGTAAGACTTCCCACACATAAACATGGAAAAGTTTTTACCTTACGCTAACCAAAACATTTGATAGGAAATCCAGTGATATTATAATAGTGTCTAGGGTTTTCAAAATAAAATACAGAAATAGCTGGAATGCTTACATCTCACGTTCCAACATAGTTGGGCACAATCAAAACCATACAGGCACTTATTGGATTTTGGATTCCATACAATGGCAGGGCTACTGGGGTACCGCCCGTCACAGTACGTGGCCTAGATCAACGTACCGAGGAGCACTCCCACTACCCTGCAACACAAGGCCGGAACCATCCCTTACTGGACAGTCCCGAACAAGACCACCCCGTAGTTGGCGCGACCAACCACACACTAAGCCGAAATAGAAAGGGACCTCTAGACAGGGGTAAATCTCGCTCTCAAGTGGGGGCTACCCACGAAGCCTTGTTGCACCTCCCCTGTTTTAGCCATTCCCGGTTGATGAGGCTTGAGGTTACGATTACCTTTAGAGAACACATCTATCTTAGAATGCTCATCGTCCATCTGCCGATGTGCTGAAAGCATTCAATCCATACAAGTTCGTTCCGGGTTCGAATGAAACCGAAGGCACTATCTCGTTACACTCATTATTGGAATCACCCTCAGAGTCAACGACCATAGCCCTTGCACTCTAATTCGCCATCTTGAATCTATAAGCACTATTCCGTCAACTCATTACGGAATCAGTCACAGAGTTATACTGACGTATAGCCCTTACACCTCGAGTCTTCACTTGCTCCACTTGGATTAACGACCTAACGTTTAATTGGATTCGATGTGGTTTTCGGATATCCAAATATGGAAACCCGATCCGGGTCTCATCGAAACCAAACGCCATTTTAATGTCCAAGTTATACTTAAGGGTTTAAATAGTTTAACTTAATTCAGGATGATGTAAACAAATAGATGAATCATATAATTATAAAGAGATAATTCATAACAACGTTCATCTTCACAAAGCAGCATATCATATAACAGATATATCCAAATCATCCAATATCAAACCAATATCAAACATCCAATATCAACCAATCATCAATCTCCAAATATTGATCATCCAATATCAATCAATTAACCAATATTATCCAATCAACCCATATTAATCAAACATCCAAACAGAATTAATTATCTCTTAATCAATTGGATTATCATAATTCTTCCACATTAATTATTCCAAATAAATTAATCAATCATCTCTAATGATCTTCTTTGATTAATCTTCCTTGATTAATTATCTTTAATTACATTCAAGTAATTATCCTTATCTATATACAGTAATTAACCTTTTAATTACTATCATTAATTACAATAATTAATGATCCTTTATTAATTAATTAACTATAATTAATTAACATTAATTCTTAATTAATTACAATTAATTAATCACACTTAAATTAATTACTTATATTAATCAACCTTGATTAATATCATTAATTATATTAATTAATGATCCTTATTAATTGATAATTACTTTAATTAATTAAATAATTAACTTATAATTAATCAACTCATTAATCATAATCAGTAATTAACAATTTATAATTACTTATCTTAATTAATTAACTTCTTAATTAATTAATTTCTAATTATATTAATCCTTGATTAATTAATTAATTAATCTTTAATTACTTCATTAAGTAATTATTAACCAATTTAAATCAACATTAATCCTTAATTAATTACATTATTAATTAATTACAATTTTAATTAATTACCCTTAGTAATTAATCTTAAATTAATCTCATTTATTAATTAATTAATCACATTCATTAATTAACTAAAATAAATTAAGTAATTAACTCTTAATTACCTACATAAGCAATTATCTCTAATTACTTTCATTAATAAACCTTAATTTATCTCTTAATTAATAATTAATTCCATCATTAAACAATCCTTAACCCTTTAATTAATTACTTCATAATTAATTATCTCTAAAACATTTATATTAATCAATTCTTTAATTGTTATTATTAAGTGAATAACCAATAATCACTTCAACTAATTACTCCATGAGTAATTATCATTAATTACTTCCATAAGTATTTAACTTCCTTAATTACATTCAATTATTAATCATTAATTACTTTATTAAGTAATTACACTTAATTAATTCATAATTAAGTGATTATTAAAATTAAATAAATAATTAACTAATTATTTAAAATTAATTAAACAATTAATTAACTTCTTATAATTTCAAATCCTCAATTAATTAAGAGAACATTCACCTTAATTAAACTTTTCTTATTAACAATCAAATTTAATATTCAAATCAAGATAAATTAACCATATTTATCTTGTAACGAATTAAATCAAATTTTAACATCTTAAACCAGATATCCTATTTGGTTTTCAAAATCATAATGATAATCTTATTTAAAAATAGGAAATTTAGAAACAAATTTTAAAATTTTCAATACTTTAAACATTCAAATTAATCTTATTTATTTCAAATATAATTTTGAAATCTTAAGATTGAATCATTACTTAACTTTTGATTTAATATTTAAATTCAAAATACCCTTTTTAAATTGAAATCCAAAATGTAATTAAATTACTTTCAATATGAAATCCCTTTAAATAAATTTAAATTGAAATAAATTATATAATTTCAACTTATACTTTATAAATTTGATTATCATTAAATTTTTGAACAACAAGTTTAGAGTTTTCATTTTATTTCCTTTAAAAACTATTATCAGACAACACCCTAGGAAAACCCGAAGCAAACCATCCTCCAACCTGAGTTAACCCCGAAGCAACCCAAACCAACCAGACTTCGAGACAGACCCGAAGCTTGCACGATCCCCTACCCGAGACAACTCCATCTTCCTCAATCTCAACTCCCAGCCCAAACTGTGCACGAACATGGTTGTAACAACCCGCATATTTGTCGATTTTAATATTTTAATATTTTATTTAAATATTTTATCGGTACTCGGAATTTAGTCCGAAAAGCTACTTTTTGCATACGGTTGAATTAGGACTCGGGACCACTCCCATTGAGTTTAAAATGCCGTTTGCGACCTTTTTGAGTATAAGCTTCGATATGTTTGGAGAAAGTTGAATTTTGCTACTTTTTACTTAGGGCTTTGGTTTGGGCTGAGCCACTTATGTATTCAGTCCCAACCCCTTCTCCTCTTCATCTCTTCATTCCTCATATACTCAAGCTTTTATATTAATGGAGAGTGGAAGAGGAAATTAAAACTCCAAGCCCTAGTTTTCTTTTGCAAATCAAGTTCTAGCTCCAAACTAATAGAAGAACCCATTGGTAAGCTTCTCTTCTTCTTCTCCAACTCATTCTCTTATCATTTCAGAAATTTCTAAACCTAACTTTGGGAATGTTCTTCTTTTAAAGCTTAGAATCAAGCTTCTTGAGTTGAATTTGAAGAGTGGTTGATTATCCTTTTGCTTGCAAGCTTCTTCTTCATTTGTGTGATTTCAAAGGTGAGATTTTTATCTCACATCTTAGTCTATAATTATCTTCGATTGTTAGGTATGAATTCCTAACACTTATTCTTGTGCAATTGGTTTTGGTTTGGATTTATTTGGTGTATATTCCAATTTTTGGTGTTTTGGTCTAATTTATGAAAATCCTATTATGGATATTTGGACATTGATATTTGAGGCGTATCGAAGAGCCGTTGAGGCTGGGTTGTCGTTCGACGTAATTCCTTAGTCATCGTCATTTGCTCGTTCGATCGTTTTCGATATTCGTTTGGCCATTTTTGGCCTAGGTTCAGGGAATGCCCTGAACCATTCATTCAGACGTCTGAAACGTAATATTCAGACGTCTGAATATTGTTCTGGGAAGATTTCTATTCCCAGATTCAGACGTCTGAATATATGGTTTCAGACGTCTGAATTGGTTCATTTGGAACCAGAAAGGAAATAGGCTAAAAAGTGCCTATTTCAGACGTCTGAAATACTTGATTCAGACGTCTGAATTGTGTTCTGGAAATCTTTATATTTCCAGATTCAGACGTCTGAACCACTTGTTTCAGACGTCTGTAACTGCATTGTTTTGCCTATTTGCCTATTCGCTTGAGAATTCCAATTTAAATCGATTCGTGATGATCCTATTTGTTGTTATCATTTATTATGCCTTTGATGACTCCTTTTAGGGATTTTTGAATATCCATTTCGATGGATTCTTTATCGGTTTCTTTGGATTTTATTCACATCTTCGTATGTGAATTTTAGTGAATGATTGTTCCAACAATCTTCTTTGTGATTTGTCACTTTAAAAATATAAAGGTTTTCTATACTAGTAGTAAATATCAAAACTCTTTCTTCAAATGATTTCAACACTATTTTATTACAAAGCTCGTCTTTTTAAACCGATTTCTAACCTATTAGTATATACAAACCTTTACCTCACTCGTACGAGAAATCTAATTAAACGGCTTAGTAAAATGAGTGGTATGAAACGCTTACGTTTACTTCGTCGGTTAATTCTTAGACTTGTTCGATTGAATCTCTTGTGACAATTTTCTAGTGGAAATTTACAGTTTGTTCGTAAATATTTAAGTTAAGCAAGTGGTTATGGGACATGAAACTAAACTCATATATTTACTAGCTTAGTGTAATTGACACTTCTCGTTGATCATGACGATCATCTTTGTGATTTAGACTAGCAATGTGCGATTTCTCTTTGTCTGCGAGGGAGACTAAACCCCGTTTTGTGGAGTTTCGACTCAAATTGGTGGGGTAGCAACCCATGGTCTTCGGGCCGTTTGTGGAGCTTCGGCTCAATTTGTGATGGTTAGCAACCATGGAATTAGCATTCCATTTGTGATACACGTGTTGGTGAGCTTTATGCTCCCGTTTGTGATAGGCCTTCCCCCCTCTGTGATTTCTGGATTTCGTGAATTGAATTCTGGAATTTGTGTGTCATTGACTTTTGTGATTGACATTGATATTATCGTCAATATTTATGGTTTGGTGAACGAAATAAGGAGTATGACGTTTCTTTGATTCTTGTGTAGATTTGGTGACATTGATTAATCTCTTGATGATTTTCAACTAATTATATATATATCACAGCTTGGCATTGTGATTATTATGTTTTTAGTCATATCTCTTATTTTATATCGTTTCATCTGATATTTATAGTTAGACTGATCCGTTTATTATTTTCTTATTAAATAATACTCGGATCAGACCGAGATGTTACAGGTGCTTTTGCTTGACTTCTCTCTTGGGATTGATTTCTCTGACCTTTTGCTTACTACTTAGATTAGTAGTTTTTGTTGTATACTCTTGAGATATTGACTCATTGATGTATTCTTTTGTATAGCACATGTTGCTATTATTTTGTGTTATTGTGGATCTTGCTTGACCACTACTCTGATGAACACTTTTATGTGTTATATATATTCATATCTATTTCCGCCTTTGTGATATGAATTATCTGTGACTGATTTATGTTATGTTTATTTCTATATTTGTTTCCGAAGACATTATAGCCACTGTGTAGTAGCTTTGAGTTTGTGTCGGTATGTTGGATTTCCTCTTGAAATAAAATGCATGTTATACTATCTGACATATCGGTGCTCGCGCAAAGCAATTACACAGATGGTCGCTCCTCAACAGCCTTATTCTCCGTGCTAGTTGACAGCATTACTCCGTGGTGTTCTTGGCTAGCGTGGGTATAGAGGTGGGGCGTCACAATGGTGCACATGTCCATCGTCCTCCGACGAACTTTGGTCGCCGCGACCATCGATGACTGTCGCACCTACGCATGCGAACTCAAATCAAACCCAGATCCAACAAACACTACACGAAATGAAATTCGACCGATCGTACCCAAAAGCTCGAACAACAGCAACATAACACAATCACCAATTCCATCATCTCTGATAATCGCCACCACCGGAACAGCCGCAACTCTAGCCACAACATCACCATACTCCCACAAACCAACTCCTAGAATATCCTGAAGCTCGATGTATCAGGGAAGATGAAAGATCCCAATTTAGCATCGGCTTCAAATACAGTAACTAAACCCTATCTTGATCGATTACGATCAAATTGTTCATTGGAAAAATCTGTAAGTATTTTTCCCTTCATCTATAACATTCAAGTTAGCTTCAATCCAAATATTAACTCAATTTATCAAGTAAATCAACTGCAGTTCTCAAAAACTCCTAATTCATTCAAACCCAAATTTCGAATGAATTACTAAACTATAAATTACAAACTTCATTTCTAAATTCATGATTTTACATCCAGATCACATTCATACAGTTAAATTTTAAATTTAAGATAATAAATTTCTATCCAAAATTAAGTTCCACTGTAAAATTTTCTTTTAACAAGATTTTGTGGTATTTAAAATCCTGCAACTATTTTATAACCTCCCCCAAACAATTACTAATAGTTCCCATTCAATTACTTAAACCTATTATGAATTAGATTTGGAATATGAATACTGTATTTTTTTTTTAGAGCAGAACACTCCATTTAATAACAGAGAACAGAATAACAAGCTCATACCACACAAACCATATAAATTCAAAGCATTAGATTTCAATACAAGTTATAACATCACATGCAAGGTAGTTTAAAACAATTCAAACTATTTTTAAAAGAAGTTCACTCACCTCTGAAATATATGAAGAGCAGTGCAGAATTTAGTTTCAGGCTTGAAATCTTTTAATTTAGAAAATGCACTTGCTTTTGATTTCTTGCTGTTACTGAAGAAAACTTTTGCATGCTTTTAATTTGTTGTTTAAACTTGCAGGTTGAACTCATTTTGGTTGCAGATTGAATTTGCAGATGCTCTCAAAAGAAAGTGCAGGTTGTAGCTTTTCTTTGAAATGCAGATTTGAATGCTAGTTTTCACTTTGCAGGTTAGAATAGCAGATTTATCTTTACTGTGAAAAACTTTGAAATGCAGTTCAAACTTTGCTATTGATTCTTGCTTGATGAAAATCCCTTTTTGATTGCAGTTTTGATCATTTCAGATTTTAGGGAAAAAGGGTTTTTGGTCTGCCATTAAATTTTTGAAAGAAAGAAGGGGAAAAAGAAAAGAATTTGGGATGAGAAGAAAAAAAATGAAAACAAATTTCTCTTAAGCATTTCTTTATATTTTAGAATTTGCAAATAAAAAGAAATAAAGCCACTTGTCATAAAAATTTACATTTGTCATTAATCTTGCTTGAATGATTAACAAGTGTTTTAGAGATGCCTTAACATGTTTACAAATGTTACTTAAGTATATTTATTTATTTTTTAAATTTTTATTTAATTTAAATGTAAATATAAATTTACTTACTTAACTTACTTAATAAATAAAATTTACATATGTAAATATAAGTTTAACACTTTAAAGAAAATATTCTAATAAATTTCTTATACATGAATTTAGAAATCTAAAACATTCATTTTTATACACTTATATCCATTTTAAATTTAAATACTTTAAAAAAACAAAACACAATGTTTAAATCCTTTTAAACTATCATATTTAGAAAAAACAACTATCTTTATATTTTTAAACAATTGAATTAATCTTAAATTAACTTTTGAAAATATAAATTAAAACAAAGCTTTAATCTATAATATTCATACATTATAAATTATCAATGGATTAAATAAATTTCAAAATAAATCAAATTATAACATATACAAACATATATATTACAATTTGAAAATTCATCTTTAATTTAAAACAAAAGATCTCCTATTCACAATATATATCAATTTTATATATATATATATATATATATATATATATATATTATAAACAGAATAACATTTTATTAGCTTTGACAAACAAATCTTATCAATATTGCCATATTAAAATTTATTAACCTTTAAAAGATTTAGTTTACCAATTTTAAATTAAAATTATAAAGAAAATTATCAAATCAATTAAATTATTGTTACAGATTATTAAATTCTTATTGCCCAAAATTCCGGGTCGTTATAATCCTCCCCACTTAAAAGAATTTCGTCTCCGAAATTTAAAAGCAAAGGTAATTTAATAATCTAGTACAGATTTTAATTTCAATCAGCAAAGCATTCCTAACAACCAGTTGCTAACATCCATAGCAATCAAATAAACAAACAAACTTAACTAATTATCCTGACACAAATCAGAATAAATCTCTAATACTATCTCGAGTTTCCCAAGTATAAATCACCGGGAGACTCGCTCTACAAAAGCCAACAAACAGGCTACACAACCAAAATCCAGAGCTCCACTCATCTCTAGATCCATCAATCCGAACAGAACATCAGATTACTCTCAAATCCAGCTCAACTTCCAACTCCAACTGAACTACAGATTCAATAACCAATCGATGAATCATACACGTATTCCCTCAGAGATACGTGATACACAATTTATTCCAGCTATCCAAACTGGCAATTCAATCTTATCCTATCAAAAACACAGATAAGAAATCTCAAATGCCCCAGCACTAACCAACCAATCTCATCCAATATATGTTCTCTTAACCAGAGAATTCAACAACACTGAAGTCTCCAACTTCAAATATCAAACTCCTTATCTCATATCTGCATAACTCAACAGACAATCCAAGGCTGCCAAACTCTTCTGATTAGCTCAACCTAAGCTGATACTTCCAGAAACAACAAGACCAAAACAAACACTTCCTGGATCCTATTCAACAGAAGAGCCTTCCAAAATCCGTCGAAATCCAGAACTCATGCTCTTCTACTCAAGCAATAGCAAACAGAACTTACTTCCTTCCTTGCATAGCTGCTACCTCGCTTCCGCTGCACAACTCTGATTCTAAAATAGATAAGAATACTGTTGATGAACACGAATACAAACTTATCCACTATATCTGGAAAAACTTTGTTCATCAAATCCATAAAAATCTGAGTGACACATCAGACTTGGTCACACATCCTCAAAGCAGAATCCTATTCCAAAACTATATCAGTCCAATTCCAATTCTAAAAATTCTGAGCTGCTACTCCAACTCTCCTTACTCCAAGAACCATCCAACTATCAAGCTAACTACCAAAATTTTCTTCCGGAATCAAAACAATATGGAAATCAATTCCAGATGCAGAAAATCTTCAGATTACATCAGTAGCTCCTACTTCCACATGAGAATCCTTAGTCTCAAACAAAAGATAGCCTAGGAAAATTCCCAACCAATCGGAAGTCACTTTTGCGATCCAACCCAATTCGGGTTCCAAAGAAACTGTCCTCTCTTTACTAATTAGAACAGCTTAAATCTTTTCCAAACAAAGGTTAACCTTTCAAGATAACATTCACCAACTGCCCAAGTTACAACTAGAAGAAACACCAAGATTCCTGGACCATCGGAGAAACAACCAATACTGCTGCTTCCAAACTCTACCTCGAAGATACCGCGAAGCTAAAAGATCTCCTTGATAGCACACCGAACACTTCGAGCTGAAACTGCTACCACAGTTAACCAAAGACTCTAATCCAAAGGCTTCTCAACTCCAAAACCTTCAACAAACCACACAACTGACTTCCAAGATGGCAGAAAACTTCTCAAGAAACTCGGACTCCAAACCAAGCATCTACATCTCGCTTATCTTAGGGAATAATAAATGAGACCATGCCAAAGAAAATAACTTATAGACCTTAGTCCCATATTCCAAAACAGCCAAACTACTTGCTGAAGATCCAGACAACTTCTACACAGACGAATCTTCTCTGTGGCAGGTAAAACTGCTCCTCAACTACATCCAAACTATTTTCAGAAGAAAACATCTTCAGAAAATGTCCAAGGATACTACATCTCATCACGCAGTTATCAGGATATCATTACTTACTCCTGCACTTCCAACAAATCCAAACACTAGAATAATTCGCTTACCCGAGCGAAATCCAAACTTACACTTCAAAGACAAACTCCGAATCTTCAAAAGATTTCCTTCGGATATCAGAGAAATCCTTACTCCAAACTACAAATATTACTCGAGATGATATTAGGTCTACAGTCTCGACAAACACTTCCAACCTCAAACAATATGGGCCTCTTCCATTAGTGGTAGTCGTGTTACACACACACACCACTACTCCATCTACCATTAGAAACTTATGTTGGAAAATCCGTACAGATAACCCAACCTATTAGGTAGATATATATAAAAATATATAGATCTATATAAAAACTACAAGTACGCTCTCTTAAGAAAGACACCACTACAGAGCCTGGGTATTCACTCAGCCTAACACTCTGATACCAAATGCGACGACCCGACTTTCTACTCCCAGAAAATCGCATCATCTTAAAGAAAGAAAGGGATAGAAGAAGAAAAGAAAGAGAAAGAAGAACACAAACAACATCAGAGAACTCACAGCGGAACGAATAAAATATAATATATCTCATAAAATATTACGTAGTATCTCATCACATCAGAGTACACAACTTAAACAACAGATATTAGACAGTTATAAACTTCTGTCTAACTATACAACTCAAGTATGCAAGATACAGACACAACATACACAGCGGAATCAATATATATAACTACACGTCGAAGCGTCCTGCTCCATATCTCCTCCAAAATTCGTCAAGCTAACCTGATCCACTTGACTACTCATACATAATATGAGTTCCCAAGAGTTTAATAAAACAGAAAATAAACACTCGGGTCAGACAGGGGTCTTGTGTGAGTAAACGGGTTAAAATTGCTTAACTTTTAGAAAACCTTTGGAAAGAAAAGGTATCACGTAAGACTTCCCACACATAAACATGGAAAAGTTTTTACCTTACGCTAACCAAAACATTTGATAGGAAATCCAGTATATTATAATAGTGCCTAGGGTTTTCAAAATAAAATACAGAAATAGCTGGAATGCTTACATCTCACGTTCCAACATAGTTGGGCACAATCAAAACCGTACAGGCACTTATTGGATTTTGGATTCCATACAATGGAAGGGCTACTGGGGTACCGCCCGTCATAGTACGTGGCCTAGATCAACGTACCGAGGAGTACTCCCACTCCCCAGCAACACAAGGCCAGAACCATCCCTTACTGGACAGTCCCGAACAAGACCACCCCGTAGTTGGCGCGACCAACCACACACTAAGCCGAAATAGAAAGGGACCTCTAGACAGGGGTAAATCTCGCTCTCAAGTGGGGGCTACCCACGAAGCCTTGCTGCACCTCCCCTGTTTTAGCCATTCCCGGTTGATGAGGCTTGAGGTTACGATTACCTTTAGAGAACACATCTATCTTAGAATGCTCATCGTCCACCTGACGATGTGATGAAAGCATTCAATCCATACAAGTTCGCTCCGGGTTCGAGCGAAACCGAAGGCACTATCTCGTTGCACTCATTATTGGAATCACCCTCAGAGTCAACAACCATAGCCCTTGCACTCTAATTCGCCATCTCGAATCTATAAGCACTATTCCGTCAACTCATTACGGAATCACCCACAGAGTTATACTGACGTATAGCCCTTACACCTCGAGTCTTCACTTGCTCCACTTGGATTAACGACCTAACGTTTAATTGGAATCGATGTGGTTTTCGGATATCCAAATATGGAAACCCGATCCCCGTCTCACCGAAACTAAACGCCATTTTAATGTCCAAGTTATACTTAAGGGTTTAAACAGTTTAACTTAATTCAGGATGATATAAACAAATAGATGAATCATATAATTATAAAGAGATAATTCATAACAACGTTCATCTTCACAAAGCAGCATATCATATAACAGATATATCCAAATCATCCAATATCAAACCAATATCAAACAACCAATATCAACCTATCATCAATCTCCAAATATTGATCATCCAATATCAATCAATTAACCAATATTATCCAATCAACCCATATTAATCAAACATCCAAACAGAATTAATTATCTCTTAATCAATTGGATTATTATAATTCTTCTACATTAATTATTCCAAATAAATTAATCAATCATCTCTAATGATCTTCTTTAATTAATCTTCCTTGATTAATTATCTTTAATTACATTCAAGTAATTATCCTTATTCATATAAAGTAATTAACCTTTTAATTACTATCATTAATTACAATAATTAATGATCCTTTATTAATTAATTAACTATAATTAATTAACATTAATTCTTAATTAATTACAATTAATTAATCACACTTAAATTAATTACTTATATTAATCAACCTTGATTAATATCATTAATTATATTAATTAATGATCCTTATTAATTAATAATTACTTTAATTAATTAAATAATTAACTTATAATTAATCAACTCATTAATCATAATCAGTAATTAACAATTTATAATTACATATCTTAATTCATTAACTTCTTAATTAATTAATTTCTAATTATATTAATCCTTGATTAATTAATTAATTAATCAATCTTTAATTACTTCATTAAGTAATTATTAACCAATTTAAATCAACAATTAATCCTTAATTTATTACTTTATTAATTAATTACAATTTTAATTAATTACCCTTAGTAATTAATCTTAAATTAATCTCATTTATTAATTAATTAATCACATTAATTAATTAACTAAAATAAATTAAGTAATTAACTCTTAATTACCTACATAAGCAATTAACTCTAATTACTTTCATTAATAAACCTTAATTAATCTCTTAATTAATAATTAATTCCATTATTAAACAATCCTTAACCCTTTAATTAATTACTTCATAATTAATTATCTCTAAAACATTTATATTAATCAATTCTTTAATTGATATTATTAAGTGATTAACCAATAATCACTTCAACTAATTACTCCATGAGTAATTATCATTAATTACTTCCATAAGTATTTAACTTCCTTAATTACATTCAATTATTAATCATTAATTACTTTATTAAGTAATTACACTTAATTAATTCATAATTAAGTGATTATTAAAATTAAATAAATAATTAACTAATTATTTAAAATTAATTAAACAATTAATTAACTTCTTATAAATTCAAATCCTTAATTAATTAAGAGAACATTAACCTTAATTAAACTTTTCTTATTAACAATCAAATTTAATATTCAAATCAAGATAAATTAACCTTATTTATCTTGTAATGAATTAAATCAAATTTTAACATCTTAAACCAGATATCCTATTTGGTTTTCAAAATCATAATGATAATCTTATTTAAAAATAGGAAATTTAGAAACAAATTTCAAAATTTTCAATACTTTAAACATTCAAATTAATCTTGTCTATTTCAAATATAAATTTGAAATCCTAAGATTGAATCATTACTTAACTTTTGATTTAATATTTAAATTCAAAATACCCTTTTTAAATTGAAATCCAAAATGTAATTAAATTACTTTCAATATGAAATCCCTTTAAATAAATTTAAATTGAAATAAATTATATAATTTCAACTTATACTTTATAAATTTGATTATCATTAAATTTTTGAACAACAAGTTTAGAGTTTTCATTTTATTTCCTTTAAAAACTATTATCAAACAACACCCTAGGAAAACCCGAAGCAAACCATCCTCCAACCCGAGTTAACCCCGAAGCAACCTAAACCAACCAGACTTCAAGACAGACCCGAAGCTTGCACGATCCCCTACCCGAGACAACTCCATCTTCCTCAATCTCAACTCCCAGCCCAAACTGTGCACGAACATGGTGCACGTGTCCATCGTCCTTCGGCGAATTTTGGTCACCGCGACCATCGATGACTGTCGCACCTACGCATGCGAACTCAAATCAAACCCCAGATCCAGCAAACACTACACGAAACGAAATTCGATCGATCGTATCCAAAAGCTCGAACAACAGCAATATAACACGATCACCAATTCCATCACCTCTGATAATCGCCACCACCGGAACTGCCGCAACTCCAGCCACAACATCACCATACTCCCACAAACCAACTCCTAGAATATCCTGAAGCTCAATGTATCAGGGAAGATGAAAGATCCCAATTTAGCATCGACTTCAAATACAGTAACTAAACCCTATCTCGATCGATTACGATCAAATTGTTCATTAGAAAAATCTGTAAGTATTTTTCCCTTCATCTATAACATTCAAGTTAGCTTCAATCCAAATATTAACTCAATTTATCAAGTAAATCAACCGCAGTTCTCAAAAACTCCTAATTCATTCAAACCCAAATTTCGAATGAATTACTAAACTATAAATTACAAACTTCATTTCTAAGTTCATGATTTTACATCAAGATCACATTCATACAGTTAAATTTTAAATTTCAGATAATAAATTTCTATCCAAAATTAAGTTCCACTGTAAAATTTTCTTTTAACAAGATTTTGTGGTATTTAAAATCCTGCAACTATTTTATAACCTCCCCCAAACAATTACTAACAGTTCCCATTCAATTACTTAAACCTATTATGGATTAGATTTGGAATATGAATACTGTATATATTTTTTTAAAGCAGAACACTCCATTTAATAACAGAGAACAGAATAACAAGCTCACACCACACAAACCATATAAATTCAAAGCATCAGATTTCAATACAAGTTATAACATCACATGCAAGGTAGTTTAAAACAATTCAAACTGTTTTTAAAAGAAGTTCACTCACCTCTGAAATATATGAAGAGCAGTGCAGAATTTAGTTTCAGGCTTGAACTCTTTTAATTTAGAAAATGCACTTGCTTTTGATTTCTTGTTGTTACTGAAGAAAACTTTTGCATGCTTTTAATTTGTTGTTTAAACTTGCAGGTTGAACTCATTTTGGTTGCAGATTGAATTTGCAGATGCTCTCAAAAGAAAGTGCAGGTTGTAGCTTTTCTTTGAAATGCAGATTTGAATGCTAGTTTTCACTTTGCAGGTTAGAATAGCAGATTTATCTTTACTGTGAAAAACTTTGAAATGCAGTTCAAACTTTGCTATTGATTCTTGCTTGATGAAAATCCCTTTTTGATTGCAGTTTTGATCATTTCAGATTTTAGGGAAAAAGGGTTTTTGGTCTGCCGTTAAATTTTTGAAAGAAAGAAGGGGAAAAAGAAAAGAATTTGGGATGAGAAGAAAAAAAATGAAAATAGATTTCTCTTAAGCATTTCTTTATATGTTAGAATTTGCAAATAAAAAGAAATAAAGCCACTTGTCATAAAAATTTACATTTGTCATTAATCTAGCTTGAATGATTAACAAGTGTTTTAGAGATGCCTTAACATGTTTACAAATGTTACTTAAGTATATTTATTTATTTTTTTTAAATTTTTACTTAATTTAAATGTAAATATAAATTTACTTACTTAACTTACTTAATAAATAAAATTTACATATGTAAATATAAGTTTAATACTTTAAAGAAAATATTCTAATAAATTTCTTATACATGAATTTAGAAATCTAAAACATTCATTTTTATACACTTATATCCATTTTAAATTTAAATACTTTAAAAAAACAAAACACAATGTTTAAATCTTTTTAAACTATCATATTTTAAAAAAACAACTATCTTTATATTTTTAAACAATTGAATTAATCTTAAATTAACCTTTGAAAATGTAAATTAAAACCAAGCTTTAATCTACAATATTCATACATTATAAATTATCAATGGATTAAATAAATTTCAAAATAAATCAAATTATAACATATACAAATGTAACGACCCAGAAATTTTATTAAATTAAAATTTGAATATTTAATTAATTTTAAATATTTATAAGTGAATTTATAAGTCAAATAAATTTTTATTTGATTTATTAGATTTAATTAGATAATTAAATCAATAATTTAATATGTTAAATTATGAAAATAATTGAAAATTGAGTTAAAAATGATTATAAATAATTTGGAAAATTTTATTTAATCATACTGGAGTTATAGAAATATTTTAGAACTTTTAAAATCGAATTAAAAGTTAATTTGTGAAAATTGAATATTTTAATATTTAATAATCGACTGTAAAATAGTCAATTTTTGAACAGTCTCAGAATTGAACGAAACTAGTTCCATTGGATCCGTAATAGTTAGTTATTACCGGATTTCAATTTTCGTGTCAATCGGAGCTATCGTTTGATCGTGGCAGCTCGAAACGCATCGAATTATTTTTAATTTAAATTTGGCGAGTCAAAATAGCCATTTTTCAAAAAGTCTCGGATTTCGACGAAACCAGTTTCATCGGATCCGTAATGTGATATTATTGTAAGGTTTCAAATTTCAAGTCAATTGGATTTACCGTTCGTCCTGTACAAATTAAAACGCCTAGAAATCGGTTTAAATCAGTTTAATTTAAATTGAGCGTTTATAGCCATAACTCGCACATACTTCCGAATTAGCTTCCGAAACCTGTTCCATTGTGTCCGGAACGCGGGGTAAACCTTAGAAACGCTGGTTACGGCGCGTAAATCGGGGTTCGGAATTCCCGGGATGAATAGTGTTTACGTTTGCTTTTTCTATAAATAGAAGTTAAAATCACAAAAAAAAAAAGAAGGTAAACCCTAGGTCTAACTAACTACAGGCCGCCACCCATGGTTTCAACGGCCATGAAACTATCTCGTTTCTCCTCGATTTTCTCTTCATCCACTCTCCGATAGACTTCGGCTTTAACTAGAAACTTGTAGATCTCGTCAAGACGAAGAGATTCAACGGTGGAGATGCGTTTTGGAGCGACGTGGTGGCGTCTAGGGGGCTGCGTTTGCTTCGTCTTGTGCACGTTTTTCCGTGTAAATGATGAGGCCGAGCCGTATGCCCTTCAGGTCGAGTGTTGAGGTGGTCGTGCTCTTCGACGTGGTGGTAGTATGATGGGGTATCGTCGAGTATTGGTGTTGAAATTTGTAACCCTAATTTGCTATATTGGGTTCGGCCATGTTACGTGTTCCTGGAGATGCAAACGAGAGGGAGGGAGAAGCATATACACGGCCCAGATTTCTCAAGTTGGATCCAAGGGCTAGTGGGTGTGTATGTTGAATTTATGAAAGGAAATTGTAATTTAAGTTTATAAAATCGTGTGCAAACTTCATAAATTCATATCTTTTTCATACGAGGTCGAAAAAATGCAAACTCAGTTGCGTTGGAATCGTATGGACGAGCACTACACGATGGAGTTGGTTTGGAGTCGTTTGGAGTTAGTGAGAATTTTGGGTAAAATTAAACGTCCGTTTAATTTTATTCGAAATAAATCGCTAAAACGGAAATTAAAACCAAGGTGAGAATTTCTCACTCAATCGAATCAGTTTCGATTTTATTTTAAAATAGTTAGATTTAAAATATTTGAATGCATGTTTGAATGTTGATTGATATCTATTGATTGTTAAAATAGACATTATACGCCGTTAGTAAGCGGATGTTATTTATTAAAAACATATACCGCGAATATTTCATAAACAGTGAAATTGGTATTATATATAGTAGCAATATATATATATTGGCATATGTATATATTAGAGTTATTGATTTCCCGCATTTTTTGTTTAGCGGATGAGACCCTATTGCGCCGTTATTAAGCGGATAATATTTAATAAGAACATATACCGCGATAATTTCGTACTGGAGCGAAATTGGTATTGTGCTAATGTTTTTGGATGCAGGAAACAGGTTGGAGGGATCCAACAGGATTCCTCAACAGTTTTTATTTGATTTCAGATATTTTGATATTTGATGGATTTTCATATTGATATATGATATCGTTGTTAGTCGTGATTGACTATTTGGTGTGTAGCATAATTGGACCCAGATTTTGGGATTTTAAAATGATTTTAAAAGTGATTTTGAAAATATACTATATTTTTGGAATTGATCCATTATAAATAAATAAACGTTATAATTTTTAAAGTTATAAAAATTATGGTTTTTGTGAAATATAGTTAAAAAAGCTGATTTTTAGAAATACGGTTAAAAGTTGATTTTTGAGAAATATGGATTAATGATTTTATAAAATAAGTTAAATTGGATTTTTGAATTTATTATTAAAAGTTTAAAAATAGAGTTTATAAAGATTTGACTATTTTATAAATCAGAATGGTGAAATTATAAAGGAAATTAAAGGTGTTTTAAAGAATAATATAAATTGATTTATATTAAGAGATTTATAAATAGATATTTATAAATTGAAATATTGACACTATAAAACGAATTTTTATAAGTGTTTGAATGAAGTGAAAATGAATATCATAAATGAATGAAATTTATAGAATTATAAACTATGAAGTTATAGATGAAATTTATAAATAGTAAGATTTATAAATTTGGTGAAATTATTTGAAGAATAGATTGGGTTAAATAAATGAATCTTATAAGTTATAAGATTTATAATTATGAAATTCTAAGGAACGATTTTGTGAAATAATCGTTTATAAGTAGTTAACTTATAATATGAACTTTTAGTCTATAATTGAGTTATAAACTGGAATAGGTAAATAAAGGAATTTATAAAAAGGAAGTTTTTATAAATAAATAGAAATGGAATTTATAAACGTTGTTTTATAAATTCGCAAACGACTTATTTTGATAAGTTAATTGTTATAACCTATTAATGGAGTTATATTCACATTTTTGAATAGTGAATAATCCTTTAAGTTAAAATGAATAAAAGGATGAAATTTGTTAACGTAGAATATTCACGTTTTTGAATAGTGAATAATACGTTAAAGAAAATGTTTGAATGTGATGTTTTAAATAGAATTAAAACGATCTAACGATGTTTTAAAATGTGTTGAGATTCGAAACCATAGATTTCAACATTTATTGTTGAGATAGACGTTTTCGAGAAATTAAAGGAAATGTGGACTATAACACTGTTGTTATAGTAAATGATTTCCGAAAGGAAATGTTTTGAATAAGTATTGGGATTTATATATCGATTTTAATTTCGAATCCCTATACTAGTGATTTTGGGTTGTCGTAACGATGTTTTACGCAACAGTGTTTTGGCCCAAATAAATATGTTTAAGAGAATGATTTCCTTAAAAAAAATGAAATATATACTTAATTCGATTTAAGTATATTGAATATTTTCCAAGGTTGAAAATAAAAAGATTTGTGAATTACTTATGAATAAATAAGTATGGAAATGTTTTCCAATATAAAGGGAATATCTTAAGAATTTATCTTTTTGAGGATAAATTGAAATGAATAATTGGAATCGAATATTCCTAGATATTTTGGAATATAAATTCACTAAGGAATTTATAAAAGAAAGTGGGATTGGTTTAGAAAAATAAATATTGATTTATTTTTGAAGTGTTGAAATTATATATATTGTAAAGATATTTTGGAAAATAAATAATTTGGAAAATTATTTGGAATCTGGTGATGTATGCATATCCATTGATAGTTCAATAGCCGACTATCAGTATTTCCCTTTGAATGGGTATTTGATGTGATTTGTTTGAATTTGAATGCACACTTATTTTTGAATAAGCGCTCACTATTTGGGTTAACCGGGAAAGGACCATGGGGTCGTATAACCCATTCCGAATATGTGATACGTCGTTGTGAATTGCATTTGAAGATCGGTGTTGAAGACCGGTATTTGCGAGAGCGATAGGATGACCTATCGATTGTTTCTGCACCGAGTCGCGCCGGTATAGAAACTCCCTAAGTGATGGGAAATCCGATCAGGATTGTGAATATCCGGATTTCAAGGACTTCTTTGTAAGTGCCTTCGGTTTTGTTCGAGCCCGGAACAAACTTGTATGGATTGTGTGTCTGACATTACAAGTTGAGAATGTAAAGCAGATTTCTTTCAAATATATTTCTGTTGGTGGCGGAGAATTTATTCTTTTAGCTTAACGCCCTTCTCTGAGACATACGAGCTCAGAGGTTATATAGTTGAAGTTATCAGCGATATATTCCCAATTTGGTAATGTGACATGCTGAGTGATGCTGAAATGATCATTGTGTTGATTATTGTGATAGGATCGTTTATTTGATCGTCTATCTTGGTGATCATTGTGTTGATCATTTGTTGACCCAAAGCATGGCTTTTGTATAAAGTATGTTTTTGTGGACGTGACTTCGTCGAACCTCACACCCCGGAAATGGTCAAAACAGGAAAGATGCGGCAAGGTTATGAGGGGTAGCACCCTTTAGGGTATGTACATTTCCTTCTGGATAGAGGTGGTATCATGGTATGGAGCCCAGATATTTAACCTATGTGGTTACTACGAATTTATTACTTTGTGGTTGTTGGTTTTCGGGATCCCGTGAGAAAGGTCGTTTACGATCGGGGAATGGCGTGCTCGTGTCAGTAGTTACCCAGTTAGGGGTAACCCGGCCTTGTGTTGGCAGAGTTCCGGTTTGGTTCTCGGGGATGTCTTTCCAGAGGCATTCTCATGTGGCAATGGGAAGTTCCTTGGCCTGACCATTTGTTGGAAATCCAATTCCCAATACGAAACTTGTACGGTATTAGTTGTAGAACCTTCTATTCACTTATGGTGGTCACCACTGTTTGGATGGTAGCTATAGTAGGCATACGATAATGGTCGTATGTTGGCTAAGATTTATATTCTACTTTCGAAATGAATTTTTTCCTACACTATACACTAGTAATAATATCAAATATTATTTTAAATGCGTATCAAGCATCTTTGACTATCATAAGGAGAAATCTCCTCCGATTCTGCGTTTGCATTGTGTGTGTGTGCGGGAGGCCTTATGGTAGTCTCATTTTTAAAAGCATTGCGAATTGATTAAAAATATTCCTCTATTTTGATTTTAAAGATAAATAAACTGTTTTGAGTTCTCACACCAGTCACATGACTGACTTGGAGTTTATTGTTTTCCTTCCTAAACTCTGGGTGCCCACCAATTTCTACACGGGCAGTCAAGAGTTAAGGTTCATCAGGATATTCTGGATATTCTGGAGTTGCTGGAGGCAAGCTGGATGGCATGGCATATTACTTATATAGTATTTCTTTTCCGCTGCACTGTTGTTGTATGATGTTGTACACTCTGATGATATGATGTAATGAAATGTGATGTAATGTAATAACTGATATAGTTCTTTGTTTAAAGATTATTCATTTATTATTATATGTTGTTCCGCTGCGAATTGTGAGATTCTGATGTTGTTCTGTTTGTTTTCTGTCCCGTCCTATTTTCTTCTGTGTTCCGTTTCCTTTCTCTTCTCTTTTCTTTCTATTTTAAAATTTTCTACCTTTCTTCCCTCTCTTCTTTCTTCTTTCTTCTTCTTTTCTACTTTTCTTTTTCTTAAAACCCCTCAGTGTTCGGTTTTCCGTCGTTCGATTTCTCGGCAGTCGATAAAGTGAGTATCGATGTTGAATTTTCGGAAGACGAAGAATCGTGTCCTGACAATGTGGTATCAGAGCTTATGGTTAAGCGACAACCATGGTTCTGTTGGGTATTTCTCATTAGAGATAGAGTCAACAGTAGTCTAGAATGAATTTGAGTGTAATAATAGCTATGAGAGCGTATTTGTTAGTGAATAAAAAATTGTTTTATATTGTGATGATTGGTTTATTGAGTGGCATATGAACTTTCGTCAGCGTGGTCCGCAAGACTATGCCGAAGGGGTTTCTAAACACTTGAATGGAACTATTCGGCACAATATTGATTTTAAATTGGGTAAATGAAATAATTTTACCTTGATTATATTTTTAAATATAAAGGAATAATTTTTCAGAATTATTAAAGTGTATATAAGTTGATTGTTAGGTTGTTTGAATAATCTAAATTAAAGAATAATTGTATAAGCAAAAGAATTATAAGAATTGAATTATAATTAAAGTGTTTACAATTGTGAAATAAACTTATATATCTAAGAAGTGAAACTATATGAATATATTTATGAATATGAGTTGTGAATAAAAGTGATGGTGTTAAACCAAATTGAATGAATATAAGCAAAGGAATTTGGTTGTATTATATATACTTTGGTTGTTATTTGATTGTTAGTTGATTGTTGATTGATTGTATATAATTCATTAAGTGTTAATGAAATTGAAAGCTATGAAATTGAAATTCAAATTGAAAGTAAATAAATTTGAATAGAATTGAATGTGAATTAGATTTAATTAGTAAATGTAAACTAATTGAATTGAGAATGAATGTCAGTAAATCCAATGTAAATAAATCAAATATGATTTAAAGTGAAAACCAATTCATTGAATATTAATGAGAATATGAATGAATATTCATTGATTATGAGTGATAGTTGGTTGATGTTTGCATTTGTTGTTTTACTGCATTACTATGTTAGCATATATAGATATTATGATGTTATATGTTGTACATGGAGATTATTGTCTATATGCATGATTCTCATGTTGTTTGTTGAGTGTTTAGTAGGTGCGGATCGCGTTTACTTCCCATTTGGAGTTCGCTTTAGCGCTATATTAGCCGTATATGCTTGCTAATAAAATATAAGGTACATATCTCGGATTAAATATCGTACTTTTATACTTTTTTCCCTTCGGGATGCCTCATTACTTGATGAGATGTATATTTGTGATATATATATACTGTCATTTTTTTTCGGATCGAGCCGCGCAAAGGAGACTATGGCGAATTTTTCCGAAAATTTAAGGCGTTAGAAAAATTTGAGAAAATTGGGAAATTTTTTGAAAACTTTAACTTTGATTTTGGAATTGAAAGTTAAACAATAATAGTTGCTTTTGAAATGATAACTAAGTATGATTTGAAAACTTAGTAAAGATTTGTAAGCAGTTTAATTATGAATTTTGGAAAGTTAATAAATTCTGTAACCTTTCTTACTTGTAATTTCGGGGACGAAATTCTTTTAAGGGGGAAAGATTGTAACGACCCAAAAATTTTATTCAATTAAAATTTGAATATTTAATTAATTTTAAATATTTATAAGTGAATTTATAAGTCAAATAAATTTTTATTTGATTTATTAGATTTAATTAGATAATTAAATCAATAATTTAATATGTTAAATTATGAAAATAATTGAAAATTGAGTTAAAAATGATTATAAATAATTTGGAAAATTTTATTTAATCATACTGGAGTTATAGAAATATTTTAGAACTTTTAAAATCGAATTAAAAGTTAATTTGTGAAAATTGAATATTTTAATATTTAATAATCGACTGTAAAATAGTCAATTTTTGAACAGTCTCAGAATTGAACGAAACCAGTTCCATTGGATCCGTAATAGTTAGTTATTACCGGATTTCAATTTTCGTGTCAATCGGAGCTATCGTTTGATCGTGGCAGCTCGAAACGCATCGAATTATTTTTAATTTAAATTTGGCGAGTCAAAATAGCCATTTTTCAAAAAGTCTCGGATTTCGACGAAACCAGTTTCATCGGATCCGTAATGTGATATTATTGTAAGGTTTCAAATTTCAAGTCAATTGGATTTACCGTTCGTCCTGTACAAATTAAAACGCCTAGAAATCGGTTTAAATCGGTTTAATTTAAATTGAGCGTTTATAGCCATAACTCGCACATACTTCCGAATTAGCTTCCGAAACCTGTTCCATTGTGTCCGGAACGCGGGGTAAACCTTAGAAACGCTGGTTACGGCGCGTAAATCGGGGTTCGGAATTCCCGGGATGAATAGTGTTTACGTTTGCTTTTTCTATAAATAGAAGTTAAAATCACAAAAAAAAAAGAAGGTAAACCCTAGGTCTAACTAACTACAGGCCGCCACCCATGGTTTCAACGGCCATGAAACTATCTCGTTTCTCCTCGATTTTCTCTTCATCCACTCTCCGATAGACTTCGGCTTTAACTAGAAACTTGTAGATCTCGTCAAGACGAAGAGATTCAACGGTGGAGATGCGTTTTGGAGCGACGTGGTGGCGTCTAGGGGGCTGCGTTTGCTTCGTCTTGTGCACGTTTTTCCGTGTAAATGATGAGGCCGAGCCGTATGCCCTTCAGGTCGAGTGTTGAGGTGGTCGTGCTCTTCGACGTGGTGGTAGTATGATGGGGTATCGTCGAGTATTGGTGTTGAAATTTTTAACCCTAATTTGCTATATTGGGTTCGGCCATGTTACGTGTTCCTGGAGATGCAAACGAGAGGGAGGGAGAAGCATATACACGGCCCAGATTTCTCAAGTTGGATCCAAGGGCTAGTGGGTGTGTATGTTGAATTTATGAAAGGAAATTGTAATTTAAGTTTATAAAATCGTGTGCAAACTTCATAAATTCATATCTTTTTCATACGAGGTCGAAAAAATGCAAACTCAGTTGCGTTGGAATCGTATGGACGAGCACTACGCGATGGAGTTGGTTTGGAGTCGTTTGGAGTTAGTGAGAATTTTGGGTAAAATTAAACGTCCGTTTAATTTTATTCGAAATAAATCGCTAAAACGGAAATTAAAACCAAGGTGAGAATTTCTCACTCAATCGAATCAGTTTCGATTTTATTTTAAAATAGTTAGATTTAAAATATTTGAATGCATGTTTGAATGTTGATTGATATCTATTGATTGTTAAAATAGACATTATACGCCGTTAGTAAGCGGATGTTATTTATTAAAAACATATACCGCGAATATTTCATAAACAGTGAAATTGGTATTATATATAGTAGCAATATATATATATTGGCATTTGTATATATTGGAGTTATTGATTTCCCGCATTTTTTGTTTAGCGGATGAGACCCTATTGCGCCGTTATTAAGCGGATAATATTTAATAAGAACATATACCGCGATAATTTCGTACTGGAGCGAAATTGGTATTGTGCTAATGTTTTTGGATGCAGGAAACAGGTTGGAGGGATCCAACAGGATTCCTCAACAGTTTTTATTTGATTTCAGATATTTTGATATTTGATGGATTTTCATATTGATATATGATATCGTTGTTAGTCGTGATTGACTATTTGGTGTGTAGCATAATTGGACCCAGATTTTGGGATTTTAAAATGATTTTAAAAGTGATTTTGAAAATATACTATATTTTTGGAATTGATCCATTATAAATAAATAAACGTTATAATTTTTAAAGTTATAAAAATTATGGTTTTTGTGAAATATAGTTAAAAAAGCTGATTTTTAGAAATACGGTTAAAAGTTGATTTTTGAGAAATATGGATTAATGATTTTATAAAATAAGTTAAATTGGATTTTTGAATTTATTATTAAAAGTTTAAAAATAGAGTTTATAAAGATTTGACTATTTTATAAATCAGAATGGTGAAATTATAAAGGAAATTAAAGGTGTTTTAAAGAATAATATAAATTGATTTATATTAAGAGATTTATAAATAGATATTTATAAATTGAAATATTGACACTATAAAACGAATTTTTATAAGTGTTTGAATGAAGTGAAAATGAATTTCATAAATGAATGAAATTTATAGAATTATAAACTATGAAGTTATAGATGAAATTTATAAATAGTAAGATTTATAAATTTGGTGAAATTATTTGAAGAATAGATTGGGTTAAATAAATGAATCTTATAAGTTATAAGATTTATAATTATGAAATTCTAAGGAACGATTTTGTGAAATAATCGTTTATAAGTAGTTAACTTATAATATGAACTTTTAGTCTATAATTGAGTTATAAACTGGAATAGGTAAATAAAGGAATTTATAAAAAGGAAGTTTTTATAAATAAATAGAAATGGAATTTATAAACGTTGTTTTATAAATTCGCAAACGACTTATTTTGATAAGTTAACTGTTATAACCTATTAATGGAGTTATATTCACATTTTTGAATAGTGAATAATCCTTTAAGTTAAAATGAATAAAAGGATGAAATTTGTTAACGTAGAATATTCACGTTTTTGAATAGTGAATAATACGTTAAAGAAAATGTTTGAATGTGATGTTTTAAATAGAATTAAAACGATCTAACGATGTTTTAAAATGTGTTGAGATTCGAAACCATAGATTTCAACATTTATTGTTGAAATAGACGTTTTCGAGAAATTAAAGGAAATGTGGACTATAACACTGTTGTTATAGTAAATGATTTCCGAAAGGAAATGTTTTGAATAAGTATTGGGATTTATATATCGATTTTAATTTCGAATCCCTATACTAGTGATTTTGGGTTGTCGTAACGATGTTTTACGCAACAGTGTTTTGGCCCAAATAAATATGTTTAAGAGAATGATTTCCTTAAAAAAAAATGAAATATATACTTAATTCGATTTAAGTATATTGAATATTTTCCAAGGTTGAAAATAAAAAGATTTGTGAATTACTTATGAATAAATAAGTATGGAAATGTTTTCCAATATAAAGGGAATATCTTAAGAATTTATCTTTTTGAGGATAAATTGAAATGAATAATTGGAATCGAATATTCCTAGATATTTTGGAATATAAATTCACTAAGGAATTTATAAAAGAAAGTGGGATTGGTTTAGAAAAATAAATATTGATTTATTTTTGAAGTGTTGAAATTATATATATTGTAAAGATATTTTGGAAAATAAATAATTTGGAAAATTATTTGGAATCTAGTGATGTATGCATATCCATTGATAGTTCAATAGCCGACTATCAGTATTTCCCTTTGAATGGGTATTTGATGTGATTTGTTTGAATTTGAATGCACACTTATTTTTGAATAAGCGCTCACTATTCGGGTTAACCGGGAAAGGACCATGGGGTCGTATAACCCATTCCGAATATGTGATACGTCATTGTGAATTGCATTTGAAGATCGGTGTTGAAGACCGGTATTTGCGAGAGCGATAGAATGACCTATCGATTGTTTCTGCACCGAGTCGCGCCGGTATAGAAACTCCCTAAGTGATGGGAAATCCGATCAGGATTGTGAATATCCGGATTTCAAGGACTTCTTTGTAAGTGCCTTCGGTTTTGTTCGAGCCCGGAACAAACTTGTATGGATTGTGTGTCTGACATTACAAGTTGAGAATGTAAAGCAGATTTCTTTCAAATATATTTCTGTTGGTGGCGGAGAATTTATTCTTTTAGCTTAACGACCTTCTCTGAGACATACGAGCTCAGAGGTTATATAGTTGAAGTTATCAGCGATATATTCCCAATTTGGTAATGTGACATGCTGAGTGATGCTGAAATGATCATTGTGTTGATTATTGTGATAGGACCGTTTATTTGATCGTCTATCTTGGTGATCATTGTGTTGATCATTTGTTGACCCAAAGCATGGCTTTTGTATAAAGTATGTTTTTGTGGACGTGACTTCGTCGAACCTCACACCCCGGAAATGGTCAAAACAGGAAAGATGCGGCAAGGTTATGAGGGGTAGCACCCTTTAGGGTATGTACATTTCCTTCTGGATAGAGGTGGTATCATGGTATGGAGCCCAGATATTTAACCTATGTGGTTACTACGAATTTATTACTTTGTGGTTGTTGGTTTTCGGGATCCCGTGAGAAAGGTCGTTTACGATCGGGGAATGGCGTGCTCGTGTCAGTAGTTACCCAGTTAGGGGTAACCCGGCCTTGTGTTGGCAGAGTTCCGGTTTGGTTCTCGGGGATGTCTTTCCAGAGGCATTCTCATGTGGCAATGGGAAGTTCCTTGGCCTGACCATTTGTTGGAAATCCAATTCCCAATACGAAACTTGTGCGGTATTAGTTGTAGAACCTGCTATTCACTTATGGTGGTCACCACTGTTTGGATGGTAGCTATAGTAGGCATACGATAATGGTCGTATGTTGGCTAAGATTTATATTCTACTTTCGAAATGAATTTTTTCCTACACTATACACTAGTAATAATATCAAATATTATTTTAAATGCGTATCAAGCATCTTTGACTATCATAAGGAGAAATCTCCTCCGATTCTGCGTTTGCATTGTGTGTGTGTGCGGGAGGCCTTATGGTAGTCTCATTTTTAAAAGCATTGCGAATTGATTAAAAATATTCCTCTATTTTGATTTTAAAGATAAATAAACTGTTTTGAGTTCTCACACCAGTCACATGACTGACTTGGAGTTTATTGTTTTCCTTCCTAAACTCTGGGTGCCCACCAATTTCTACACGGGCAGTCAAGAGTTAAGGTTCATCAGGATATTCTGGATATTCTGGAGTTGCTGGAGGCAAGCTGGATGGCATGGCATATTACTTATATAGTATTTCTTTTCCGCTGCACTGTTGTTGTTGTATGATGTTGTACACTCTGATGATATGATGTAATGAAATGTGATGTAATGTAATAACTGATATAGTTCTTTGTTTAAAGATTATTCATTTATTATTATATGTTGTTCCGCTGCGAATTGTGAGATTCTGATGTTGTTCTGTTTGTTTTCTGTCCCGTCCTATTTTCTTCTGTGTTCCATTTCCTTTCTCTTCTCTTTTCTTTCTATTTTAAAATTTTCTACCTTTCTTCCCTCTCTTCTTTCTTCTTTCTTCTTCTTTTCTACTTTCTTTTTCTTAAAACCCCTCAGTGTTCGGTTTTCCGTCGTTCGATTTCTCGGCAGTCGATAAAGTGAGTATCGATGTTGAATTTTCGGAAGACGAAGAATCGTGTCCTGACAACAAACATATATATCACAATTTGAAAATTCATCTTTATTTTAAAACAAAAGATCTCCTATTCACAATATATATCAATTATATATATATATATATATATATATATATATTATAAACAGAATAACATTTTATTAGCTTTGACAAACAAATCTTATCAATATTGCCATATTAAAATTTATTAACCTTTAAAAGATTTAGTTTACCAATTTTAAATAAAATTGTAAAGAAAATTATCAAATCAATTAAATTATTGTTACAGATTATTAAATTCTTATTGCCCAAAATTCCTGGTCGTTACATAATGCTTATTTTTATGAAACCAAAAACAGTAGCAATTGCTTCCATAAACCTGTATTTCACTTATATAATCCAAAAAGAGTTAATAATTATATAAGATGAAAATTTAACGTTGTTTCAACCACTAACAAATAAATCAATGCAAAACAACAATCATTTACAATCACAACATACAATCATCACATGAAATCAAGACAAATCAATTATACATCCAAGTCAACCAAAACAAATATTTTGTTCAGGTTAAGGCACTTTTAATCACATAGAATGACAAAAAACTACTAAGTATACCATTCACTCAACAGTCTTGGATAAAACTCAATAGATTATTCATATGTCTTAAACAATTACGAGTATCCTATCCCAAACAACCCATAAACCAAAACAAACAATAATTTACAATGTACTTAAGTTATTCTTATTGAATTTCTTTCACAACATTTACATTTTTTTCCCCTTTTTCTTCTTTTTCATTCATACAAGGATTATTTCTTTAATTTACATTTATCTCTTACAAAAATTTATTCCCATTCATTAATTCAGTGTTTATTTCATTTATTACTTAAAGAATTTCATTTTCATTTATTCATATCATGTCAATTTCTTACATTATATTCATTCATTCATTATTACATAATTTTATTTATTTACATCCATTTATATATAGTATTCATGTTCAATTCAATTACTTTGCATGTCAAATGATTAACTTAAGTTTATTATCATCTACTTACAATACTTACTTCTTATAACATTTTATTATGGTAACATTTCAATTATAACTTAAGTTTATAACAACTATAACATCAAATTCTTATTTATAAAGTAATTCATTGAACACTTTCATTACATAAGGTTCACTTGTGAAATTTCCCACTACATAATCTTTTAACATTTCAACTTCTATAATTGGTAAGTTATATATATGTCTTTAAGAATGTAACTGAAAGTTACACAAATTTGACTTACTTATTTTAATTAACTTAATGTTCAATAGTTATCATTTCTTATTTTCATATCCTTTTTATTTACAGGTTACAATTTCCAAATTTATTATATACTTCAGTTATAATTTAACATTTAATTTCTAATTTTCATTTAGAAGTTTCAATTACTGAATAGTTAAAAGTTTATTCCATTAAAATAATTGAAATCTCTAATTTATAGAAATTTAAGAACTAAACGCCGAGTTCTAGTTCAAATCATTTTAAAAATAATAGATAAATGTATATACTTACAACTTATATATCCAATTATATTTAAAACAATTCAAAATTTATATCTGTTTACCAAAATAAGTCTGTAGTACAACTACCACAATGGCCTTCTTATTTTGAAAACTCGAAAATGGATGTCGATGATGTGTGCACTCATCACGGAAATTATTTTCCAACGATAGAGAGAGAAGTATATAACTTATTTCTTTCCAAATTTTATTTAAAACAATTCTTTCAAATTATATTGAAATATTTATATCAGAAAATACTTCTAAATAATATTATTATTATATTCCCAAATTATTTGAAAGAAATTTTCAAAAATTTCGGAGCTTAAGTTCTAAATTTCCAATTTTCATTTATTTTATTCTCAAATCATATTTCCAACCAATATTTATAAATTCCACTACCTAAAACAAATATTATACAACCAAATATATCATTTATAAATCATTATTTTATATATAAAATATATAACAGGCAAAATTTTCTCATTTGCCTATATTTCGAAACAATATTGTGTCGGGATGTCCTATTAAGTGTTTAGAAATCCCTATCGATGTCATAGCGTCCTATGCACTAAATAGAATTTATAAATACAAAACGGAACAAATTAGCCCAATATAAAACACTTTTATGACACTAACAAATACTTTCTCTCATATATACACTCAGCGACTCATCATAGGACATTACTACCCTATTAGTAAAGAGTCAGACCCCACAAAGCTAAGGTTTTCGCTAAACCAAAGCTCTGATACCAACTATAACATCCTGTCTTTTTAGACAGTTTAAATCGATGATAAACCACACACATCAAACTCAAACTACTCAAAAGGATGGATTGGTATTGGGGTGAATAAGAAATAGCGGAGAAAGAAAGAAAGAAAAACAAAACAGAATCTCGCAGCGAAATGACAAAATATAATAATCAAATAACAGCTCATGAACCTGTTTAGAAAACATTTGATTATACTAGTACGATATAGAATCAGAGTTACATAAAATAGAAATAAATATACAAATGCAGCGGAACAGTAAGAATGCAGTGGAATAAATATAGTATATAATTGTAGCGCAAACTTCGTCTTCGTCCTCCAGAAATAAGGTCTTCAAATCCTAAATGCTCATGCTAACCCGTGCGAATTGAAAAGACAAAATACTCGAGTCAGAACTAAAAGATCCTATGTGAGTTAAATCAACGATAAATAAATATAAGCTGAACGACATCGGAGATGTTTATGGGGTTTGACATCTCCTATCTAGTGTCTAATATGAGTGCAGTAACTCAAGAGATGTTCGGGATTCACACCTCCTAAGGATCCGTTAAACTATCTACTATGTAGCAATATATGCTATTATATAATGTCTATAGTAAAGTAAACTATTAAATTAGCATTACGGCGTTACCTATATCCCCCTTAACACATTTTTATAATGTCGTAGTCTATGCAGATACTGTAAACTCCACTAGCAAGTGGGCCATCAAGGATCACTCCATAGGTACGACACAAAATAAACTCGTAGAAGGCGCGCTAGGGCATGTGAACACGGAACACGACAAAATGCCAGGGTAGATATACCATTTGCAGATCCGGACTGGTGGTAACCCATAGCAGCTACTACTGCCCACCTCGGAACACACTCCCAAATCAAAAATCGAAGGATGACCACTAAAAAAATCACAAATCAGGATATAATAATGAAGAAGTGTACCCGATCGGACGAATGAACTCACTTCGCCGGCGTGGCTCTTGATTTTAGTCACATCTAAGCTGACTCACAGTAGTCAAGGTTACGTCATACCTCATGCAGACATCGTTCACCAAACCATCCTACTTCATTTCTGGAATCTCCACCACATACACAGTTGTTAAAGTGGTTTTCGGTATTGGAAGAGAGTATGACAATATCCAATCTCGGTCTCTTTAACAACCAAACTCTTATTTCACACCGGATGGTTCTTTTACATATCAAAAGTCAATTCACACTTTCACATCAAAATATCATGTTCTCAAAACCAAATCACTTTCGAAATCAAATTCAATTTGAAATCATATTCACCTTCTAAATCATATTGTTTCTGAAATCATAATTTCTTTCAAAAATCACTTTTCCAATTAGGTTAACTCATCACTTCAAAATCATCATATTCGATTATATTATAACATTTAAAAACCAACTTAATTGATAACATTGTTTAACCTTATTCTCTTTTAAACCAATGGATAGAATATAACAACTTCTACTTTACTTAGCTTGGAATTTAGAAAATAGTTTAAATAGTTATAATTAGTTAAAATAGTTATAATTAGTTAAAATACTCAATAATAGTTTAGTTATAAATTAAAGTTGTTGTTAAATTGACTTAAGATAGTTTTATAGATTTAAATAGATTAAATATAATTAAAATAGATTAAATCGCTTTAAAATAGATTAATTGGATTTAAAATAAGTTAAAAATGTTTTAATTAGTTTAAAAGTTGAAAATCTTGATAATTAAAGTCTTTGAACTAATATATTTTTAAAATAGTTTATATTAAAAAATATGAATTTGGAATTTACATCAATTTAAACTGTTTTTTTCGTTCCAACCCATTTGGACTATTTCAATGTCCCAAAACTCAATTTCCAAATTTCCAATTCAAAATTCTCAATAAAATATTTAATTCAATATCGCTTCAATCCATGGAAACATCGCTTTAATTACTCTAACTTCAATATATTTCAAAGTTATACTTCAATGATTTTAATAACTCAATTTCGATAAACTTCATTTATATTTCAAATTCACTACAAAATTTCAATTTTATTTCTATAACAATTCTTTTAAAACAATTCAATCTTAATATAAACTCGAAATTCGATAAAATTCAATTTATATGAATAAAATTTTATTCAGAATATCATTTAACTCAATCCACAATTTAAGCATTCAAAATCATCTAAATTTAATCAGTCCGATGTCCATATATAATTCTCTACCCTAGGGTCAAGTGATACAGATATTTATCATTTCAATCCATAATTTAAAATTGTAACGACCCGAAATTTTCAAACCCGAAAATTCCAGATAGTTACGAAAAAGAAGAAAGAGATAGAAGAAGAAGAACAGAAACACCAAACAATCTCACATTCGCAGCGGATAAAATATAATAATTAATAATAACAGTTTACAAAAAAAATGTATCTGTACATTAAATTTTCATATATCAGCGTAACAATAATTACACAACACAGGACCGTTCTAAATCAACATGTCCTAGATATACAACTATATATCACAGCGGGTACGCTTCATACATACGTTCCAGCCATCCAGCTCACCTCCTGAGCTCCAGAACGTCCTTACCTGAAAATCTGTAATACTCGGTCTGACCCGAGTATTGCACCAAAGTAACACCCGGGTCAGGCTGGAAACCAGCATGAGTAAATCCATCTAACAAGAATACAAAAGCAAGCAACTTACATAAACCCGGGTAACTTATATCAATTTACAACTTCACAAGTTGTTATGGACCTTACTTATTTTCACACGTCAATTTCTAAGTACCAAACTTAGATTAGTTGGTCCCATTTCACTTAAATCATTCCGTTTTAGCCTATTGATTTCACAATTCAATTCATAAAGAATCGAAGTGGTTTCGGGTATCCACCAATACCCGACTCCGGTCTCTTCGAATTCAATTTCATCTAAACTCAAGTTAATACTACTCAACTTTAATAATCGGATATCCCTTTTACATAGCAATTCACAAATGATAGATAATCATATCATTACCGTACATTCTACAAGCATATCACAAGCAATTTATATTAGAGATATCAACCAATTCAAAGTATTCATCATCATTCAATCATTAATAAGCAAGATTGATCACTTTCACTAATTATATTAATTAATGTCTTCTAATTATTAGTTAATTATTCTTAATTAAATAATTAACCTTTAACTTAGTTACATTCATTAATCAACCTTGATAAATCATAACCAGTAATTAACTTCCCTTAATTACTTCATCAATTAAAGCAACTCCTTGATTAATTATATTAATTAATCCTTTAATTACATTGAGTAATTAACAGTTAATTACCTCCACTTAGTAATTTCTCTTTAATTACCCCCCAACAAGTAATCTCCTTTCATTTACATCCAGGAATTTCCCACTAATTACTTCACTAAGTAATTACACCTTATCAATCACCTCAAGTAATTATACTTAATCAATATCAAGTGATTACCTTTGATTAATTAAGACTAAATCAATTTACTAATATTAACTACATCCACTTAATTAATTACCTTGATTAATTATTCTATAACTATTAGTTAATTAACCTTTCACTAATCACATATATAAATTAATTAACCTATTTGATTAACCTAAATGAATAAATCCTTTAATTAATCAATCCTTATTACTTTCATTAATTAATTTCTTTAACTAATTACATTCTTGTATTAACCTTAAAACATATAGGATTTAACCTATTATGATTAATTGAAACAACAAATTGAAAAAGAATTAAAAGCTTCGGAAATTCGTATAAAATTTGCCAACACTTCATTTAAAAACTGGGTTTACATTTACTTTGCAACTTGTACATTTTTAAAATATCAATTTATTTAAATGTAGATGTTTAGTTAAAACCTTTGGAAAGTAAATTGACTTTGTTTTAATTTAAATCCAAATTCCTCATTTACAAAATCCTATTTTAAACAAAACAAAACCATTGGACCGAAGTCCCCTACATGATTTTATCGGGATGAACCCGAAGTCCAATCGCAACGGAAACAATATATCACATCCTAATCTTCTTCCTCATCTATCCTCTTCTCCAAGAAACACCCAATCGACTAATTTGTGATGCCATGCACAATACAGATGGCTCAACGTCAATCCCACACAACTATCAATCGATCATCCTTTGAAGACGCAACTCAGAGCCAACCCAAAGCGCCTTACTCATATAATCCTACCCAAAACCTCCGTGTGCACGCTGTGCACATGTACAAACTCACCTGCGACCATCTCACCGCGGCGACTGGCTCACCAAGTCACTCAGCATCTCTCGACCCCAAAGAACCCATCGCCGCATGGCCCCAACCTTTCGATCGAAAATTCGATCGCCTGCGTGAAGTTCCTGAACTATAAAATTAACCCACCGCCACCAATTCGCCTACCCCACCAACGATCAGCGATTCTTTCGCACGGCGCTACCCCAAATCAGAGTACACCCACGCGACCATCTTCCTACCAAAATTTACAAACTCCGATCACACCACAATCCCTCAAATCGACTACGATTTCCATGGAAGACCAAACCCCTCAAAACCCTAAAATTGATCGCTCCACACAACCAAAGCTTCAATCAAAAATTTAGCCATGGTCGATCACTTCTCCTTGCCCAAACACACCTTCCAGTGGCGCCGACCAGACGTCACTACCACCCAGTGTGACGAAATTAATTTTTAAAAGGAAATTTGAAAATTTAAAATCTCTTATTTTATAAACTATTAAAAATCGCGATTTAACTTCTAAAAATCTTATTTGTACTCAAGAATTCAGATTATAAGTTTGAATTCTTGTTTTAAGCATGTTGAATTTTCATTAAAATATGTTCACTTATTGTAAAAGCTTGCCTAAGACCACCACACAACATAATTTGCTCATAAACTATTTTTATCTTATACTACAACTTAAATAATCATTTTCCTAGTTCACAACATTATTAAATTTCAACTAGAATTAAAGATATAAATTTTGAAACAGAAATGAACAAAAATGCTCACTGTTTAACAGAGGAATAACTATCCAGGTTTTGAAATAAGATCTCTCACTAGTTTTACATGAATACATTCTCTTTCTATTTTTTTTTAAATAGAAATCAAGTTATATCAAACACATATCCCCTAAACATCACAATCTGTAGTGATTCATATATATAAAGAGAGATTCGATTTTTTTTTACTGAGTTTGCGGGCTGTAAACAAAGAACAGAGATAATGTGTATATATACCATGTATAACATATCTGTATACCTCTACAAATCATTAGCACAGTCATTTCTTCCACAACTTTCACATGCAACAGTATATTGTAAAAAGATTTTACTTTTGAGGTGAAGTTTACCCACAAACATGAATTTTTAAACAAGAATTAGCATTTAATGAGCAGTAGTTTACTCACCTTATTAAAGCAGAGGACAGAAACTTTTTTTTCCAGGTTCTTAAATTTTTAATTAGCTCTTGAATCTTCCCTTTTTCATGTTGAATTTTCTGAATTGTTGTCGATTCCAGTTTTGCTTGATTGATTTAGAAAATCTGAAGATCTTGCCTTGATTATGAAAATCCAGCCTATCCTCTTGATTCTTAGATTCCAGATTTATTTCTTCTTGTTTCAGATACTACAGTTTCCTTCTTTCTTTTAAATCTTTTTTTTTCTTTCTTTGATTTGTATTCAATTTGGTTGAGATGAAGAGAGAGATTTAAATGAAAGTTTAAAACTCTTCTTTTATTTCCATAATTTATTTTTAAATTTAATTTATCAAGAGAATGACACTTGTCTACTTTAATGTTCTAATTATCTTACACATATGCACATGTTTACAAGTGTTTTAATGTTTTAATTAATGATTTAAAAATGTTGTTTTCTTATTTATAAATGCATTTAAACTATATATATTTAATTATGAAATATATACAAATGAAATGTGTATATATCTCATATAAATAAGCTTTAGATTTTAATAAATATTCAAAGTAAATGCTTGTAAACATTTATGTATAACTTATATTTTTGATTCAAATTAAATGCATCATGTGTTTATAAACTTGAGAAATTAATATGTACAAATCTATTTCCACTTGTATATATTAATCTTATTTAAAATCAATATATATTTACAACTCATTTATTATTATTGTTTAAAATAACAATTTTTATCAAATTTTAATTAGTTTATTAAAAAGATTATCACATCTAAATGGGTTTTGAAATCACGGGTTATCACATTCCTCCCCCCTTAGAATCTTTTCGTCCTCGAAAAGGAACGAAGCCAGAATTTATTAAAAAGATTATTATCAGAAAATATCTCTTTGATAACTTTAAAACATTTTAAAATCTATATAATATTACCAAAATAGTTTTATAAAAATACTTTTTATAACTCGATGTCTCAACAAGTCCGTCCTCGTTCTCGTAGAAATTCGGTCATACGTTGATCAGGCGTAGGACCGAAAATCTATTAGTACTTAGTAGACCCGTTTTCAACACCCAGTGGAAATACTTGGAAAATAATTTTATTGAAAATATAGAAAACAGTTTTTGAAAATAGAGAATATATTTTTGGTGAGAATGCTCTGGAAATCATCACCCCCATCCATGGTCGCAGTTACATTCCAGGGTTACGTTGCCATCGCAGCAAAAGTCCATGTAACTGCAGGCTCTCAACGGCCTCACGATTACGCCATGGAACTCACAACAAATCACAGTTACATCCCAAGGTTACGTTGCCATCGCAGCAAAAGTCCATGTAACTGCAGGCTCTCAGCGGCCTCTGATTTTCGCTGTCGAAATGAAACTTCTCCACTCCAACATAGGTCGCAGTCTACCGATGTAAAATCAGACGTAGACTGTTGGCTCTCAGCGACACACACGACCTTCACTATGCTACCATAGATCGTAGTCTACCGATATAAAATCAAGCGTAGACCTTGGCTCTCAGCGACACACACGACTTTCGCTATGGTAACCTCTACTCAAGATCCCCAGGAACTAGTTTTGTCCGGACTCCTCACATGATCAACTTTAGAACCCCCCATTGGGGCTCAAGGCAGCACCACCCAGTGGTACTCCTGAGAAGTTCATTTCAAGGGAGCGCCTTTTTCCCCAGAGCCATCATCAAAACAGTTTATACTATACATATATAGTATCTTTAAATCATACACCTAGTATGATCTCATACAAAGCTCCTTTACACAAAATCGATTATCCCAAAATCGATAATTCTCAAACTAGGCTTTCCAAATTCAATATTGATTTTACCCAAAAATCAAAAGCCTTTCCAAATCCATAGGTTCCCAAAACCTTTTTCCAAAATCCTCATATGATCCTTTATATATAGAGACATATATAAAATCCTTGATAAAAATCTTTGGATCATTATAAACTTGTATAAAATCCTTTTATACTTCAAACACTTTCAAAATCCTTTCTTTCTGGCAATAGATTCATCAAGAGGAGTTTTATCTTATAAAACAAAGATATATAACTTTATTTATCCAAAATCAAATATTCAAATTTGATTACTCCTTTCAATATCAATTTCATTCAAATCCGTACGATGTACACATATCATTCGTACGCTATACCAATCTGATCGCTCACTCGATCACACAATTTCACTTCCGAACTAGTATCGTCCACCCGACTTCCTAGTGCGGACTCAGATCTGGTTTCTTGATCAGAAACCGTCATTCTCCTTTCATAGTCATAACTATGATAGAGAATATCCAAAATCAATCAACAATCCATATCCAGGTTCGCCGTCGAAAATCGAGTGGAAAATTCCAACTCGGATCAATATAACTATCTCGAAATTCTGTGTTCAAATCTGGATCAAATCACTATGTAGATAGAATAACATACGTACACCCTACGTATTTATCTTCATTGGTTATTAGCCAAATCAATTCTATTTCTATTCACCTTCACTTTGATTTTCATTCACTTACTCACAATTGCTTAAATCCATTCGGATTTTTACCTCTATTCTTATCTTGATTGGGAATTTAACCAATAACAGTTTGAACTCCGACCAGTTTATTTATAAAATAGCTTGAGAAATTTGAAAACAGATAAGTAGTTGGAAAATAATTACTAATTTGTAAATTAGGTGTAAAATAGTTAGGAAATAGTTAAAATAATTATAGAAATTTTGATAATTGCAAAAATAATAGTAAGATAGTAATTAATTTTGTAAACTAGTTGAAATAGAGTAATTAGTTTATAAAAACAGTTTGAAAATTTTGTTAAACAGTTTCAAAAATAATTGTAAACAAATATAAGATAGTTTCGCTTTTAAAAGAAAAGTTGTATATATAATAAATAGCTTCGAAAATAGGTTTATATTAAAACAATTTATATCAAAAATAGTCCAGAGTCAAAACTGCTCACATCCCAATTTCCATTCTTATCAATTCGAATTAAATTTTCACTTCCATTTAAATTGACCCAACTCCAATTTAAATAACTTCAATTCCCATTGAAATTGATTCATCCCCAATTCAAGTTGAATTAACCTCAGTTTCTTTCCAAATTTAACTGTATTCAACCTTGATCTCAAATTTTACTAATTCAAATAAATTTCAATTGAACTAGTTCCAAATTCAATTCATTTCAACTCCAGTTTGAATTAATCCCAATTTCAAACTCCATTTCCAATTCAAGTTGAATTATTCTTGATTTCCTCCCAAATTTAATTCAAATTCCATTTGAATTTATATCTATTTAACTTTAATTACAATTCCAAATTATTCAAATCAATTCGGACTAATTTCAAATTGAACCAACTTCGGTTTCAAATCGTTTCAAATCAATCCAATTTCAAATTTTCCATTTGAATTTTATACTTACATCTTCAATCACAATTTTAATTAATTCAAATCAAATTCAATTTGAACTAATTTCAATTCAAATTTCAAATTTAAACCATCTCGAATTATATAAATTCGAGTTAAATTCCAAATGTTGATTTAACCCTTTAAACCAAGTTAACCTTTATTAAAAGCTTTTAAACAATTTAATTTTAGAATTCAAACTCCATTTTTAATCTATTTCAAAGTTCAAATAATTCAAAATCTTTTAAACAACTACATCTTTGAAATTCAATTTATCATCAAATTTAAATTTGGAAATCAAACTCTTGAAGTTTTATCTTATATATTCAAATCTTAAGTCCAAAATGATTCCATTCTACCTTATTAATGGATATATTACCATACCTATTTCTTTAAACAAAACCAATTCACAGTTTAAAGATTATTTATAATAATAGGGTAATATCATCCAATTATTTTAAAACATCCATCCACTACCAATTTCCAGGTCTCAAAACCCATTTTGAAAAACATAAATTCCCAATTTAAATTAATCATTTAACTTCCCAAGTTAAATTTCAATTTCATATTGAAATTCCCAAATCAGGTAGTCCTTTCAAACTTATTTAACTTCCTCTAAGTTAAATTCAATTCACTTAATTCAGTCAAATTCACACAATTTGAATTCCTATTCAAATTTCAAAATTCTTTCCCATTTATAAGTTAAAAAAAACTTATCACTTTGGGTTTCACATCTTATTCTAAATTTAAAATTCATCATTTAGAGTTTATATCAAACCACCTTTGATATTATGTATATCTACATATATACATGTTAATTTCTTTACATATCAAGTTATATTTTAAAATTTTAAACCACCTTTGGTTTTTAATTCAAAACAAATTTCTTTTAAATTTTCAAACATCTCTTGTTTGAATTAGGACCATTTCATTCAAATGCATTAAACAATATTATTTATTATTTCTTTAAATTAATTACAACATTAATTAATTCCAATTAATCACATTCGGTAATTAACTTATTTCTTAATTACCTTCACTAAGTAATTGTCCCTTAAATTACTTACCTCTAGTTACTTCATTAAGTAACTCCTTCTTTATTTATCATTTCCACATTATTATCCATAAATTAATCTCATTAAATAAAGTTTAATTAATTGTATAAATTAATTGATTACCCTTATCCTGAAACCTTTCCCAAATTTAATTCCAGTTTGGTTGTATTTCTATTACTTCTTAATTCTTACTATTACTTTTAGTTTAATTAATACTACAACCAATTCCCTTAATATAATAGATAATCTATTTCTTATATAAGATTCATTTACTTTTGAAATCATTTAAAAATCTTTATATAAGGAAATAACAAGTACGCTCTCTCATATATATATATATATATATATATACTCAACTCATTCTACTTACCCTATCCCTAATGAGTAATCCCACCAGAGCCAAGGTTCTCGCTTAACCTTTCAGCTCTGATACCAAATGTAACGACCCGAAATTTTCAAACCCGAAAATTTCGGGTAGTTATGAAAAAGAAGAAAGAGATAGAAGAAGAAGAACAGAAACACCAAACCATCTCACATTCGCAGCGGATAAAATATAATAATTAATAATAACAGTTTACAAAAAAAACTGTATTTGTACATTTACATTTTCATATATCAGAGTTACAATAATTACACAACACAGGACCGTTCTAAATCAACATGTCCTAGATATACAACTATATATCACAGCGGGTACACTCCATACATACGTTCCAGCCATCTAGCTAGCCTCCTGAGCTCTAGAACGTCCTTACCTGAAAATCTGTAATACTCGGTCTGACCCGAGCATTACACCAAAGTAACACCCGGGTCAGGCTGGAAACCAGCGTGAGTAAACCCATCTAACAAGAATACAAAAGCAAGCAACTTACATAAACCCGGGTAACTTATATCAATTTACAACTTTACAAGCAGTTATGGACCTTACTTATTTTCACACGTCAATTTCTAAGTACCAAACTTAGATTAGTTGGTCCCATTTCACTTAAATCATTCCGTTTTAGCCTATTGATTTCACAATTCAATTCATAAAGAATCGAAGTGGTTTCGGGTATCCACCAATACCCGACTCCGGTCTCTTCGAATTCAATTTCATCTAAACTCAAGTTAATACTACTCAACTTTAATAATCGAATATCCCTTTTACATAGCAATTCATAAATGATAGATAATCATGTCATTACCGTACATTCTACAAGCATATCACAAGTAATTTATATTAGAGATATCAACCAATTCAAAGTATTCACCATCATTCAATCATTAATAAGCAAGATTGATCACTTTCACTAATTATATTAATTAATGTCTTCTAATTATTAGTTAATTATTCTTAATTAAATAATTAACCTTTAACTTAGTTACATTCATTAATCAACCTTGATAAATCACAACCAGCAATTAACTTCCCTTAATTACTTCATCAATTAAACCAACTCCTTGATTAATTATATTAATTAATCCTTTAATTACATTGAGTAATTAACAGTTAATTACCTCCACTTAGTAATTTCTCTTTAATTACCCCCCAACAAGTAATCTCCTTTCATTTACATCCAGGAATTTCCCACTAATTACTTCACTAAGTAATTACACCTTATCAATCACCTCAAGTAATTATACTTAATCAATATCAAATGATTACCTTTGATTAATTAAGACTAAATCAATTTACTAATATTAACTACATCCACTTAATTAATTACCTTGATTAATTATTCTATAACTATTAGTTAATTAACCTTTCACTAATCACATATATAAATTAATTAACCTATTTGATTAACCTAAATTAATAAATCCTTTAATTAATCAATCCTTATTACTTTCATTAATTAATTTCTTTAACTAATTACATTCTTGTATTAACCTTAAAACATATAGGATTTAACCTATTATGATTAATTGAAACAACAGATTGAAAAAGAATTAAAAGCTTCGAAAATTCGTATAAAATTTGCCAATACTTCATTTAAAAACTGGGTTTACATTTACTTTGCAACTTGTACATTTTTAAAATATCAATTTACTTAAATGTAGATGTTTAGTTAAAACCTTTGGAAAGTAAATTGACTTTTTTTTAATTTAAATCCAAATTCCTCATTTACAAAATCCTATTTTAAACAAAACAAAACCATTGGACCGAAGTCCCCTATATGATTTTATCGGGATGAACCCGAAGTCCATGTTGAATATGCGCTTATATGATTTTTGTTTGATGATAATAAACATATATACATTCGTTTAAATGTATTTGTTAATATACTATTTTATTTTCACAAATTAAATAAATATTTGTTGAATAATATAAATAACACTGAATTTGAATTCAAACGAATATTTTATTCAAACAAATATTTATTACAATTTTGAATAGTACAAATTCAAGCTCTCACTATACATATACAACTTTGATACAATTTCAATTACATCACAATTTCATATTTACATAAATTCCTCACTACACATCACTCATTCACTCAATTCATATTTTAGTCTTCAACTTCATTCCAGTTTGAATCCAGCATCTGAACAATCTGCAAAAATATTCACTAACGCAGTAAAATTGAAAAAGAAATATTTTTACAATATAAAATAAAATATAATTTTTGAAAATAATATTTGCCTCAGTTATTTGGGTTGTTCGTCATCATTTAAATTTGAATTCATCACACACGAACAGCTTGTGACATACACAGTGTATCACTGTATATGCCACAAGGCCGTGCACACCGAAATATACACTTGATCGATTTACAGGGACAAGTGAGCACAGGTCAAACCCAAATACAGGATTCAACTCAAGTGCAATAAAACAATGTCATTCAGCACAAGGTCGAATCCAAGCCGGATTCAACCTAGGGCAGGTGTACAGGCTACGACTTCAAGCATGAAACAGTTCATTATCCAAGCAACATTGAAAACAAGGAACCAACTACAAAAACCAATGTCGAAGTCATTCCAGCAAATCCAAGTTTATATGCAAGTACCATGAGCAGACCCAAACAATACATACACCAGCCTCAATAATGAAGATACCAAAACCAGAATGCAAGTGGATGAACAGAGAGATATACACAATGATGGCAAGAACAGTAGCCTCAACACAAGTACACATAGGTGGTGAAATTACTCAACTGAAGAGGAGTAACCTCAACAAGTTGGTATGACAGATTGTCAAGGTCAAGGCAACATGAAGTGAATGGAGTAACATGACCAACAGATCCAAAATACAAATACCACAAACCCAAGACCAGAATAATTACAATTTCATGTAACAAGACAATGCACCAATGTCACCAGCATGACAGCAATATGTACAGCATCAATCAAGATATCAGACTCAAACAAGTAAAGTCAAAGCAAATAGAGGCATCAATATGGTAACACACTGCAACATGCTCAAAGTAAACACTGAATACAATATGGACACAACAATGCTCAATGACACGGCAATGCTCAAGACCGAAGCAAACTACAAGATGTAAAGCAGTGCAAACATAAGTGACAACCCAGATAAATATGAAGACCACCAGTGCACAGACTCAAGGCAACAAGAATGGCCAGAAATTGTGCAACATGGTCAGAATCAAGGCAACAGAGACTCAAGCAACAACATAGACTACAGTAAACATATATGCACAGGTACAAACAACTGTGAGCTCATTCATATGTACAAATGCAAAGAACAGTGGTGAAGCAGTGCAACATCTATGACAGCAAGTACATGAATGCAAACTACAGGAATGAATATCAAGCGATACAACTGCAAGTATCAAAACCAGGTTGAAAAACTACAAGTACAGGTTCAAGGCCAGAATGACAAAGTGTATGCAACTGCAGGAAGTCAACAAGGGAATTCATGAATGTATACATGAATCAAGCTACAGCATGAAAAAGAAATGCACAGATCACACTCGAGTACACAACTCGAAGCACACTACACAATGAGCTACATACAGTAATGTATGAACATACGTAAATCGAACAAAGCTGCAGATCAGAAATGCTCGGGGATGAATACAAAAACTGACCAGAGGTCAGTGGCCAACAGCAGAGGAGTGCAGTGTTCAACACTATCAAGACCAGTGTCATGTGGACAGTTATACACCAGGTATACAAGAGGGATGAACAAGATTATAGCATAAACAAAATCAACATCGCAAGCTAATCAAGTGTTCAAAACCATGATAGACAAACCAAGTCAACATTGTTCAAATAAGTCAACAGAAAAAGGAACAGAGTCGAAGCCGTGGTCATCACGGAATTGAATCAAAACCGTGTCAACCAAGCAAGCATCAATTATTCGAATTTGATTGAGTCAGTAAAATCATCAACATCAGAAATTAATCGAGTGGCCGAGGTGAATTATTGACAAATTCAAATGATTTTATACGAACGCAAAAATAGGAATTTGAATCCTATAAAAACCCTACAATCATCATCGGCATATTCCCATCGAGTTCAAGCAAGAATAAAACCAGCAAAACAAAAGCATAAAATTACATACCGAAGCAAGGGACGAACTCGATCAACGAAGCAGCCGAAGTGAGCAACAAGGAGTACGATCGATCAAGGCTAAACGCGAATAATCACCGAATTGATCAACATAAAGTCGGCTCTTCGAATAACCCTAGTTTGGATCGAAGAAAACGAAGCCCTAATTTGCACAGACAAGAACAAGCCGCCATTATCTCAAAGTGGAACGAGCAGATAGAAGATGAAGGAAAAGAAAGCGTGGGCCGGCCTTTTGTTTTAGATTGGGGGTTTTAAAAATTATAATAATGGTTTTATTTTATATAGGGTTATTTTGTTTTAAATTGTTTTTTAATTGTATTTTCTTTTTAAACCGTTTTATTTTTCTAGTCGTGTGACTAGGGGACAAGCTATGTGGCGTAGCTTGAGAATTCGCAACTCAGTGGCTGAGTTGTGGCAGGGTTTTGAGCGTAGAGTTAGATTTAGTGGATAGCGGGTGTCGCGAGTTTACGTGTGTAAGCAAGGGACTATCTAATTTCTAGTAGAAACCTTGGGGGCAGCACGTAGGTAGGGTTTTGCCAAAGCTGGGTAAATTCTGTGTCGTTCTATTTCTGCATTTATTATTCTGCTATTATCTGTGCTGCTACTATTCTGTGATCTGTGTTGAAATTATTTTATAAGCTTCCACGATTAATTTTTATAATTTATACCATCACCCTATTCACCCCCCCCCCTCTAGGGTGAAATCGATCCTACAAGTGGTATCAGAGCTAGGAACAAAAGCCGTTTTTGTTTTAAAAATTTGATTTTACAAAAACCAATTTTTGTTTTAAAAATTCGTGTTTCAAAAATCAATTTGTGTTTGAAAAATTCGTGTGTCAAAAATCGGTTTTTGTTTTAAAAATTTGAATTTTTAAAATGGCTTCTTTTAATAATAATTTTGAGGGTCGTTCCAATATTATTCCTTCTATTTTCGATGGAACATATTTTTTGAATTGGAAATTGAAAATGGAATTTTATTTAAAATCTGTTAATATTAAATGTTGGGATATTATTGAAAATGGGTGTGACATAACAGATAAGAAAATTATCTCGATTAATGCTGTTGCTATGCATATATTATATTTTCATATTAATCAAGATAATTTTAATTTCATTTCTCATTGTAAAAATGCACAGGAAATCTGGAATACTTTAATTGCAATATATGGTGCAACAGTCAACAGCAATGAGAAGTCCTCCACAACCGACTCAGTTGAAGAAATGTGCTTAACAGAATTTGTAAAAAGTAGTTGCGATGAGGATGATGGAGCAGCTGAGCTGGCGTTAATAATGAAGAAATTCAAAAGATGGAACCACAAATATGAAAATCCAGCTCTAAATCAAGAATTAAAAAGCAGAATAATCAAAGCTCTAAACAACTCGGAAGAACACGGGATCATTTGCAACAAACCCGGTGATATCAAGCCCAATTATCCCCGATTTCAACGTGATTTTAAAAAGAAATCAAAACGGAGAAATGCTACAGCCACGTGGAATAAAAGCGATTGCAGTAAAAGTGAGAAAGCAGATATGTGCCTTCATGGGAATATAACCGATAGCGACGATGACGAGCCAAGCGAGGTATCGAAATTTACTCACTCTGAATTACTCATTTATTTCCACGAAGTAAATGGCTGTTTTGAACGGCTTAGGGATAAGTATGCCACACTTGAATCAGAAAAAGATACTTTGATAGATTTAAATAAACAACTTGACCAATTAGTTAAAACCTATCAAAGTAGGATCCCTAAGTGTGATAAGTGTCCAAAATTCGAAGAAGAAATTAGAAAATCAGAAATCAGAATAAAATCACTTGAAAATGAAATTCTGATTTTAAAAGAGGATGAAAATACTAGGAGAGAGAATTCTATTAAAAAGTGCACACAATTGTTAAACGAAAATGAATCTCTCAAAACACAAGTCCAACAATTTTCAACGACTTTAGATAAATTTCCATAAAGTGAAAAATCGTTGAATATGCTATTAGGAAAGCAAACTGTTAATACGGTTAGACAAGGACTTGGATATAATTGTTTGAAAATTGTTGAAATCAATATTAATCAAGTTAATTCTATGTGCACAATTTGTAGAAAATATGGACACAATCACAATAATTGTTGGTATAGACCCAAACATGTGAAAACTATACCGATTTGGGTTCCAAAAGGCACAAATATAAAATCTCTCAAAGTTAAACAAATTTGGGTGCCAAAGGGAACAATTATAAATAGTTTTGGGTCTTCACAAAATTATTTTTCTAAATATTCTGCCACTAACAATCATGGACCTATAAAAACAAATAGGTCACATAAAACTTTTCTCGTGTAGGTGTGGTGGCAGGCTAAGGAACAACAATAGTGTTCTCTGGATTTTTGGCTGTTCCGAGAACACAACGAGCAACAAAGCAAAGTTCCTTAGCCTAGTATAAAGGTGACAGAATCACAATGGACAACAACGAAAAATATCATAAAGGTAAAACAGGTAAAGTTATATTTATTTGAAGATATATTAAATGTGATAATCTACACCATATTCTAAATTAAATCAACCAATAATGAGATGATGATTTAGATTTTGACTTATTCAACATAGTTGGCCAATTATATTCTTTTGCCAAAAACACTATAAAGTTCTCTAAATTCTTTGAATTACTTCATATATCAGTTTGGATTAAAAATAGTGTTTTGTTGGATAATTCAATTGGTTATAATACGGCTAACTCTATATTCACGGTTTTCTGATTATTTTTCACGGCTTCAATTCAAATTCAAAAGAATGTCATTTAAAATGCTGTTAAAAGTGAGTTTGAAATTTTTGGTGCATACTTCATGGTTTGGTCAATCAAATTCAATTAATGATAATTTTGAGTGAAAAAGAAATTCAGATGCAGATTACACTGGTAATCTAGTTGATAGAAAAATTACTGGTTGAACGTGATTTTTGATACATTTAGTACTGCATTGTTTTTCAAAGAAAATATCTGCATATTTTTCATTTCAAATAATTTTCAAATAGCAGAAAATTTTCTCATATAACCCCCTCGAGAAAATCATTTTTGACCATATTTTCAGATTAGTCATTTAGAAAATTTGATTTATAATTATTTCTGAATTTGATTTTAAATGATTACATTGACTAATCTAACTCCCTAATGTTTATCAAAAAGAAAAATAGTGATTGAAAAAGTGATGAGTGTAATATTGATCAAATATTATGACTCGAGATGGTATAATTAATAAATTTCTTCAGAAATTTAAACAAGAGTTATAAAACTTTTTGTAGGTAAAAAAATTCCATAACCATCTCTATATCTATCATATTTCTAACAACCATCACTCATCAAAATTCTATATAGTTTGTCAATATGTGCTACTTTAAACAGGAATAGTTCGTTTTTCATTTTCACATTTTTTTTAAAAAAGATAATAAAATTTAAAATAATAATAATAATAATAATAATAATAATAAAAAATACCAAAGTATTCACTCTCATTTAAAAGTCCTCACGGTTATGCATGGGTGTATTACTTGGAATTTGTTATGTGCTTCCATGCTCATTTAAAAGTCCTCACGGTTATGCATGTATGGAACGCATATCAAAAGTTGATATTTAAAATAAACAAGTTGATTCTAATCCCTTTTAAAAGTCCTCACTGTTATGCGTGGTTAGAAGATACTTGAATTCATTTTTTTAAAATAAAATAAAATTGGAATACTACTAATCTCAGTTAATCCTAACGGTTATGCATGGTTAGTAGATATTCAAATTCCTGATATAAATATACCACAAATAGACACAACTGTATGGTTTTATATGATGACATAATTCCCATCATTCTAAAAGTGGAATATGCGCCTAACAAAATATTTATGATTTTTGTTTGATTTTTTATTGAAATTTAATATTTATATTCGATTGAGTTTTAATGTTGAATTAATATTGATCACTTTATCTTTATTTTCTCCAACACTATTATTCTTTTGCTGATAACAAAAGGGGGAGAGAAAAGTTAAGATTTTGTCAAATAAAATGAAGCAAAGGTCAAATAATTTTCTATTTGCATCTAGGCTCATTTGCATATTTTTATTTGTATGCATATATGTAGGGGGAGCTTTGTGTAGAGAGGAAGAATTTAAATAGGGGGAGCAAATTAGAGCATATCAATGATCAAATACATTTAACATATTCAAAATCTTAAATATATGTTTGTTATCATCAAAAGGGGGAGATTATTGAATATGCGCTTATATGATTTTCGTTCGATGATAATAAACATATATACATTCGTTTAAATGTATTTGTTAATATACTATTTTATTTTCACAAATTAAATAAATATTTGTTGAATAATATAAATAACACTGAATTTGAATTCAAATGAATATTTTATTCAAACAAATATTTATTACAATTTTGAATAGTACAAATTCAAGCTCTCGCTATACATATACAACTTTGATACAATTTCAATTACATCACAATTTCATATTTACATAAATTCCTCACTACACATCACTCATTCACTCAATTCATATTTTAATCTTCAACTTCATTCCAGTTTGAATCCAGCATCTGAGCAATCTGCAAAAATATTCACTAACGCGGTAAAATTGAAAAACAAATATTTTTACAATATAAAATAAAATATAATTTTTGAAAATAATATTTGCCTCAGTTATTTGGGTTGTTCGTCATCATTTAAATTTGAATTCATCATACACGAACAGCTTGTGACATACACAATGTATCACTGTATATGCCACAAGGCCGTGCACACCGAAATATACACTTGATCGATTTACAGGGACAAGTGAGCACAGGTCAAACCCAAATACAGGATTCAACTCAAGTGCAATAAAACAATGTCATTCAGCACAAGGTCGATCCAAGCCGGATTCAACACAGGGCAGGTGTACAGGCTACGACTTCAAGCATGAAACAGTTCATTATCCAAGCAACATTGAAAACAAGGAACCAACTACAAAAACCAATGTCGAAGTCATTCCAGCAAATCCAAGTTTATATGCAAGTAACATGAGCAGACCCAAACAATACATACACCAGCCTCAATAATGAAGATACCAAAACCAGAATGCAAGTGGATAAACAGAGAGATATACACAATGATGGCAAGAACAGTAGCCTCGACACAAGTACACATAGGTGGTGAAATTACTCAACTGAAGAGGAGTAACCTCAACAAGTTGGTATGACAGATTGTCAAGGCAACATGAAGTGAATGGAGTAACATGACCAACAGATCCAAAATACAAATACCACAAACCCAAGACCAGAATAATTACAGTTTCATGTAACAAGACAATGCACCAATGTCACCAGCATGACAGCAATATGTACAGCATCAATCAAGATATCAGACTCAAACAAGTGAAGTCAAAGAAAATAGAGGCATCAATATGGTAACACACTGCAACATGCTCAAAGTAAACACTGAATACAATATGGACACAACAATGCTCAATGACACGGCAATGCTCAAGACCAAAGCAAACTACAAGATGTAAAGCAGTGCAAACATAAGTGACAACCCAGATAAATATGAAGACCACCAGTGCACAGACTCAAGGCAACAAGAATGGCCAAAAATTGTGCAAAGAACAGTGGTACAAACAACAGTGAGCTCATTCATATGTACAAATGCAAAGAACAGTGGTGAAGCAGTGCAACATCTACGACAGCAAGTACATGAATGCAAACTATAGGAATGAATATCAAGCGATACAACTGCAAGTATCAAAACCAGGTTGAAAAACTACAAGTACAGGTTCAAGGCCAGAATGACAAAGTGTATGCAACTGCAGGAAGTCAACAAGGGAATTCATGAATGTATACATGAATCAAGCTACAGCATGAAAAAGAAATGCACAGATCACACTCGAGTACATAACTCGGAGCACACTACACAATGAGCTACATACAGTAATGTATGAACATACGTAAATCGAACAAAGCTGCAGATCAGAAATGCTCGGGGACGAATACAAAAACTGACCAGAGGTCAGTGGCCAACAGCAGAGGAGTGCGGTGTTCAACAGTATCAAGACCAGTGTCATGTGGACAGTGATACACCAGGTATACAAGAGGGATGAACAAGATTATAGCATAAACAACGCAAGCTAATCAAGTGTTCAAAACCGTGATAGACAAACCAAGTCAACACTGTTCAAATAAGTCAACAGAAAAAGGAACAGAGTCGAAGTCATGGTCATCACGGAATTGAATCAAAACCGTGTCAACCAAGCAAGCATCAATTATTCGAATTTGATTGAGTCAGTAAAATCATCAACATCAGAAATTAATCGAGTGGTCGAGGTGAATTATTGACAAATTCAAATGATTTTGTACGAACGCAAAAATAGGAATTTGAATCCTATAAAAACCCTACAATCATCATCGGCATATTCCCATCGAGTTCAAGCAAGCATAAAACCAGCAAAACAAAAGCATAAAATTACATACCGAAGCAAGGGACGAACTCGATCAACGAAGCAGCCGAAGTGAGCAACAAGGAGTACGATCGATCAAGGCTAAACGCGAATAATCACCGAATTGATCAACATAAAGTCGGCTCTTCGAATAACCCTAGTTTGGATCGAAGAAAAGGAAGCCCTAATTTGCACAGACAAGAACAAGCCGCCATTATCTCAAAGAGGAACGAGCCGATAGAAGATAAAGGAAAAGAAAGCGTGGGCCGACCTTTTGTTTTAGATTGGGGGTTTTTAAAATTATAATAAGGGTTTTATTTTAAATAGGGTTATTTTGTTTTAAATTGTTTTTTAATTGTATTTTCTTTTTAAACCGTTTTATTTTTCTAGTCGTGTGACTAGGGGACAAGCTACGTAGCGTAGCTTGAGAATTCGCAACTCAGTGGCTGAGTTGTGGCAGGGTTTTGAGCGTAAAGTTAGATTTAGTCGATAGCGGGTGTCGCGAGTTTACGTGTGTAAGCGAGGGACTATCTAATTTCTAGTAGAAACCTTGGGGGAAGCACGTAGGCAGGGTTTTGCCGAAGCTGGGTAAATTCTGTGTCGTTCTATTTCTGCATTTATTATTCTGCTATTATCTGTGCTGCTACTGTTCTGTGATCTGTGTTGAAATTATTTTATAAGCTTCCACGATTAATTTTTATAATTTATACCATCACCCTATTCACCCCCCTCTAGGGTGAAATCGATCCTACAGTCCAATGGCAACGAAAACAACAGATCGCATCCTAATCTTCTTCCTCATCTATCCTCTGCTCCAAGAAACACCCAATCGACTAATTTGTGATGCCATGCACAATACAGATGGCTCAACGTCAATCCCACACAACTATCAATCAATCATCCTTTGAAGACGCAACTCAGAGCCAACCCAAAACGCCTTACTCATATCATCCTGCCCAAAACCTCCGTGTGCACGCTGTGCACGTGTACAAACTCAACTGCGACCATCTCACCGCCGCGACTGGCTCACCAAGTCACTCAGCATCTCTCGACCCCAAAGAACCCATCGCCGCATGGCCCCAACCTTTCGATCGAAAATTTGATCGCCTGCGTGAAGTTCTTGAACCAGAAAATTAACCCGCCACCACCAATTCGCCTACCCCACCAACGATCAGCGATTCTTTCGCACGGCGCTACCCCAAATCAGAGTTCACCCACGCGACTATCTTCCTGCCAAAATTTACAAACTCCGATCACACCACAATCCCTCAAATCGACTACGATTTCCATGGAAGCCCAAACCCCTCAAAACCCTAAAATTGATCGCTCCACACAACCAAAGCTTCAATCAAAAATTTAGCCATGGTCGATCATTTCTCCTTGCCCAAACACACCTCCCAGTGGCGCCAACCAGACGTCACTACCACCCAGTGTGACGAAATTAATTTTTAATTGGAAATTTGAAAATTTAAAATCTCTTATTTTATAAACTGTTAAAAATCACGATTTAACTTCTAAAAATCTTATTTCTACTCGAGAATTCAGATTATAAGTTTGAATTCTTGTTTTAAGCATGTTGAATTTTCATTAAAATATGTTCACTTACTGTAAAAGCAAGCCTAAGACCACCACACAACATAATTTTCTCATAAACTATTTTTTTCTTATACTACAAACTTAAATAATCATTTTCCTAGTTCACAACATTATCAAATTTAAACTAGAATTAAAGATATAAATTTTGAAACAGAAATGAACATAAATGCTCACTGTTTAACAGAGCAATAACTATCCAGGTTTTGAAATAAGATCTCTCACTAGTTTTATATGAATACATTCTCTTTCTGTTTTTTTTAAATAGAAATCAAGTTATATCAAACACATATCCCCTAAACATCACAATCTGTAGTGATTCATATATATAAAGAGAGATTCGAAATTTTTTTTACTGAGTTTGCGGGCTATAAACAGAGAACAGAGATAATGTGTATATATACCATGTATAACATATCTATATACCTCTACAAATCATTAGCATAGTCATTTCTTCCACAACTTTCACATGCAATAGTATATTGTAAAAAGATTTTACTTTTGAGGTGAAGTTTACCCACAAACATACAGTTTTAAACAAGAATTAGCATTTAATGAGCAGCAGTTTACTCACCTTATTAAAGCAGAAGACAGAAACTTTTTTTTCCAGGTTCTTAAATTTTTAATTATCTCTTGAATCTTCCCTTTTTCATGTTGAATTTTCTGAATTGTTGTCGATTCCAGTTTTGCTTGATTGATTTAGAAAATCTGAAGATCTTGCCTTGATTATGAAAATCCAGCCTGTCCTCTTGATTCTTAGATTCCAGATTTATTTCCTCTTGTTTCGGATACTACAGTTTCCTTCTTTCTTTTTAATCTTTTTTTTCTTTGATTTGTATTCAATTTAGTTGAGATGAAGAGAGAGATTTAGATGAAAGTTTAAAACTCTTCTTTTATTTCCACAATTTAATTTTAAATTTAATTTATCAAGAGAATGACACTTGTCTACTTTAATGTTCTAATTATCTTACACATATGCACATGTTTACAAGTGTTTTAATGTTTTAATTAATGATTTACAAATGTTGTTTTCTTATTTATAAATGCATTTAAACTATATGTATGTAATTATGAAATATATATACAAATGAAATGTGTATATATCTCATATAAATAAGCTTTAGATTTTAATAAATATTTAAAGTAAATTCTTGTAAACATTTATGTATAACTTATATTTTTGATTCAAATTAAATGCATCATGTGTTTATAAACTTGAGAAATTAATATGTACAAATCTATTTCCACTTGTATATATATTAATCTTATTTAAAATCAATATATATTTACAACTCATTTATTATTATTGTTTAAAATAACAATTTTTATCAAATTTTAATTAGTTTATTAAAAAGATTATCACATCTAAATGGTTTTTGAAATTACGGGTTATCACAAAAATTTTATATTTACGGATATATATCATTTCAATCCGCAATCTCGAAAATATTAAAATCCATAAAATCGTCGACACTGTCATTTCAACCCATAATGATTTTTCCTAATATATAGATCATTCACGTATTTATCTTTTCAACCCATACGGAACTTGAAGTTATAACAATATAAAATACAACATCCATTCATCCAATACAAGCAATCAAACATTCATCACGAACATCATCAAATTCAATCAAGAAACATCAATATATATCTGATAATCAATACAGGTATTAAATTGACAAATTAAGAATTCGATATCAAATTTAATGATAATTTAATGCAATAAAAGTCAAACTGAACCAGAATTACCATTAAACATACCAAACATGAATCAATAAATTTCTAATCACTTTATAAATTCATTTTAATAAACATAAGAATTTTAGAAGTTGTGAGTGGGTTAACACACCCACCTTTGAATTTAAATTGAATTTAAATCCATTTTAAACCCAAAATTTGAACAACCTCGGAATTTGTTCAAATAAGTGTTAAAATGTCTGGAATTTCAATATGATCCCAACGCAAGAAACTGTGCATGAAATGGACCTCGTATGCAAAAGTTATGCATGTTAGAAGTTAGGGTTTTAAAATTGAAAATAAATAAAAATGAAAGAAATAAATTACATACTCTCCACGTCATAGGCCACATGAGCCATCTTCCAGAACGAAGCACCAACGAAACCAATTCCCAGCCAATCGCACGAAACCCTAGGCCGCCGCCTTCCCCCTCTCGCAACCACGCAGGCGCGCCCGGTCAAAGGCACCGCCACCTCAGCCCAGCACCCTGACCCCCAACGAGCTGCCGCGACACGCCAATAAAGCCAGCCACCCCCTAAACAAGTGAACCCTAATCAACATCTGCATACGATCAATCCGTTCAAACACCCAACAAATCACACCGATGAACTCCTCTTGGTTCACTCCACACAACGATACCCTCAATTAGATGATCTGACACAGTTGATCGCGACTCGATGAACGCCCGTGATTTGTTCTTTAATTTCTAGACAAATAGAGGTTCAAATTGAAAAAAGAACTACAGATCTGAGATGTGCTCAACGAGAGCTTCAGATCGATATATATATATATATATATATATATATATATGTTGAGGAGTATGAATTTTTTTGGATTTGAATTTGAAATTTTGGGATTAGTTTTGTCTTCCATTGGAATGAGGAGTGAGAAGAAATATACATACAGACAAATGAATATAAGGAGTGGCATGGGTTTATAACGAACTATTTATAGGCAAGGCTAAAACAGAAAGAATGGGCCAGATAGATTGAACGATAAATGACCCGAAAAGCCCGTTTTTCCTCTGGAACGAAAATGGGTCAACCCATATATCAAAATAGATGTTTTCAAATATTTTAAACTCAATGTAACAGGTTTCAATCCTTATTCCATCGTATGAAGTAGTTACGCTAAAATTAACTTATTTCAAATTGATTTCAATCAAACTGATTTCTAGACGCTTCGAGCCCGTACGATCAACCGACAAGTCCGATCGTTACGAAACTTGAAATCCTATAATACTCACTGTTACGGATCCGGTGAAACTGGTTTCGTCGAAATCCGAGTCAGTGGCCAAAATGGCTATGTTTCAGTTAATTAAATAAATTAATATTATATTAATTAAATCAAATTTCCAATTTCAATTCTACAATGGACTAGTCTTATCATTTTGGACTTCTTAAACAATTACAATAATTTAAACAACTTAAATATCAATTTAAAGTTAATAGATTTACCAATTACAGTGTTTAACATCAATTGTAATTAGATTCAATTATTTATAATTAATTCCAATGCATTGATTTAATTCAATTTCAACCCTTTTTATTTAAATTAATTACTATTCTCACTAGTACAAAATACGCATGTTGCTTTGCCTCATTTGCATCGGTTGTTACCACAACCGATACAAATATAAGTATTTGCGTCAATTACATTTTAACAACCGGTGCATTTGATATGTGGAAAGCAGTGGATAGTACAAAAATACAATTTGCGTCGGTTATCGACAACAACCGAAGAAAATACACCGATGCAAATAGCGTTAGGTGCATCAGTTTTATTTACAACCGGTGCAACTACCTTTATTTGCATTAGTTTTTTTTATAGCCAATGCTATTTTACGAGTAATCTGTTTCATTTTATTTTTCTCTCGATTGCAATTTCAGACGCCATTTCTTCAAAAAGTTAAAATCCCTAACCTTAATTTTGTTCTTCCCTCTCATCCCCGCTTATTCTAATCTGGCTCACATCCTTGTCATCAGTGCTCGCATCCTTCTCTTTCTTGCGACTAGGGTATAGTTAAAAACCTTAGCCCGAATTTGTTATTTTTGCTTAGGTACTTCAATTTTACGTTGTTTCTTTTAAGTTTGTAAGTGATGCCGATACCTATTCTGATATTTCTAATTTTGGAATACATTAAGACATGGAAATATCTGGGTTCTGAATTAGTTGTTTTAGAATAGCACACAATTATTCATTCTTTTTTGATGACCCAATACAAATATGATAATTGAATCTGCTTTGAATTACATTTGGAGAGGAGGTACGATTCTAATTTAAAATCAAATTAAGTATTAAATGTGGATCTTTGAAGGTTCAGTTTTTACTTTTCAACGCACCTTTAAGCGTTTTGTTGTATATATTTTTACATATCAGTGTAGTTTGAGGTTTATAGTTGTACAGTCAAATTCAAATAGTCCACGTTAAAGTTATTATATGCATATTTGTGTATTAGGGGTGTAACTGGAAAGGAATTAGGCTGATGTTGATGTGATAAGCTCTGTTATATACAATAATAAATGTGAATATAAAGCTTGAGTAGGATGTTATAATAAATCTTTGCTGGTTAAGTTGATTAAATGCAAATGTTTGGGATTTAAAATTCACGCGTACAACTGTTGGCCACTCGTATTTAAATGTAATGAGTTATACGACTTAGATACTTAAGCACATGGCTAATATTGATTATGTGTGTTAGGTAAGATTAAGATAGTATTATTCATTACATTTTTTCCTCTTCATGTCATCAAATTGTAAGTTTATGGTTTGTGGCGCATTGTGGGATCCAATACTATTTTGTTCAACTCCAATGTTCCAAGTTTTTTTAAGTTATTACCTTATTCATTTGAATTTAATCAAAGCTTATACAACATGTTATCTCCAAACTTACAAGTTGCATGTGTGAAAGTTAATTTGGGTTGTTTGAAGGTTCTGTATTTTTTCTCATACTGTCCATTCCAATGGCATGGTTGAAATATTGTAACTGAAGCAAGCTTTATCCTTAAATGACATAATTTTGGCCTATATATATAGAATAATCACGCTTTAAATGCATGCACTCACAAGCTCTGTCTATTGGAATTGAAGCTGAAGACAAAATCCTGATAGCAAGGATATATGATAGTGGAATTAGCACCATTGTTGAATCTTTGATGTATTTGCTTTGGTATTTGCTAGTCTCAGGAATGAATCTGCTATTTTGCAATCTACTTCTGTTAAGAACCTGATTCATAGTTCAGTTCAGTGCAGTTTAAGCAATTATTTGTTTTGTATTATGTTAAGGTTATACTGTACTTTTCTTCTGAATTATTAGAAATCATAATGTATTTAAAAGTTGTGTTTATATATTATAATTTGCAAGGAAAAATGCATTTTGCTGAACAATGGACTTACTACTTGTGTCCAAATTAAAAGTACACAGATGGATGTTCTTCTGTTTTCAGTTCCAAAATATATCAATTGTAGCTAGAAAAATATATATGGTATCATACCTTCGCAATGATAACTAGATATCTTATTTTTCAGACCCAAGGGCATGAATCAATTGCAGCCAAACTTGATGCAAAGAAGCAGGATGTGTTAGCAGATGTGGTTTGTAGTAAGGCAGTCTGTAGATGGCAGGTTAAGAAGAAGTTGTGGGAAGTGATGCGAATGTTGTTCGGATGTGCTAGTTTCATTTATTTATCATTTCTTCATTAGTATGTTAATATAATGTCTATATGTAGCCTATAACCTATTAATTGAATAATATGATGTATGATTTTGCAGGAAATACATATCACATCATGTTGAAGAGTTCCTGCGATTGTAATTACAAATATGACATCAACCAGAGAATGATATTTGTTACAACCAATCTTTTGATTTTTTTGATTTATTATTTTTCTAAATTGAGTACAGTTATTTAATAGCAGCTACCTATTATATTATTATCATTGAATAACTATAAAAGTGTATATATCCCTTTCTTTCTTTGTTAATGTATAGGAATTATTGAAATTCAATTTTATTTGCATTCAGGAGCTTATTCGACCGCAAAAATAACATCCGACTGGTAATTTTTAAATTTTTTCATCATTTTTGTTGGTTGCACTAACTTTCCTTCTATTTATTTGTTTTCATTTCGTGCTAAGGTTGCAGCTTTGCTACCCAGCTCGGTATGAATTATGCAACTGGGGATGTACAGTCTCAAGCTGGGAAAAAAAGTACAACCTGTGTCAATTTTTTTGTTGTGTTGCAAACAAACAAGTAGTAGCGTGACAGGGTGGGAACTGCCAACATGGACAATAGGTGCTATAAATACTAAGTTGGGTTGTTAATACTTACTAAGCTAGATTAAATACAAAAGTTATTAGTTTCTTGATTCATTTCTATTTTCTGTAAATAGTATTAGTTTTTGAATTCAAGCATTATCTTTTAATCTATTTAAATATTTAAATCTGGAATGTATTATTGTTAATTCATAAGTTGGATCAGTTTTTTATGAACGAAAATGTCCTTCCTATTGACCAACTAAATTCAACTATTGGGTACCAAACATTTACTTGAGTTCTAAATATTCGAGTAAGATTATTTATTTCTTTTTAAAAAAAACTCAGCAGAGTTTCGAATTCTCGAGTAAGTTTGTAAACTCTGATTAGTCATTTTCTTAAGTTCTTTTTATCAAACACATGTTTGGGCTTAATAGTTGTTCCGAGCAAGAGTAACAAACCAAGTAAAATAAAACAACATCAATTATCAGAAATTGACTCCTTAACATTGGTACCAAACACACTAGTATTGAAGTTATTTATTTGGTCATGGCATGGACCTCTGGAGTCATAGTAGTTTTTATTGATAATGATAGGATTTGAGACGTTGTGCATCACTATGTTCTGGAACATTATATTTTTAGCATATCCTTGGCCTCCCTGTGATATTTAATAGATCATTTATACTAGTACATATAGCCAAGCAAAAGTACTTATTGATTTTCACAATGCTATTGTGCAAATTCAAAGAATATATTACCTCAACATTTAAGCTACGCTTCTTGGTTCTTGTTAACTGCTACATCACATGTTACTTCTGTTTATCGGTTTAATGCTTTGTATGTATGAGAGGGATTGTGATGTTTGAGGGGCTGTGGGTAGTTATGCAGACAGAGGTGCACAAAATCTATGCACTGTTGTTGCACAGGAGTGCAAATGTGAGTTACATATAGGTGATGGAGATGTAGATGATTATGGGTTTGTTCGCGACTTTGTTTTCTTTTGTTTCTTAATATACATGCTATCTATGTCTGAAAATCAATATAGCATTGGAAATCAACCTTAATATTTTTTGGTATTGACTTGGTATCACCAATCTTTATTAATGTATTAGTTCTTTTATATACTACTTACCTTCAAATACATTTTTATTCATTGACATCATATCTATTATTTTAACTCAGGTTCTTGTTTTGGGTCAAAGTTGCTGTTGAGAATGATGGTGGAAGCGTTGGTGTATTAGGGTACTTAACAATCTAGACTATATTACTTGTACTAAAGATCTGAATTGTAGTGCTAAAACGAATGTATTAATCACTATTTTATATGGATTACGAACACTATAATTGAAATTTATTTATTTGGTATTACCTTATTCAGTATGTATTTGCAGTCCAATTTGATTTTAAATGACTATAATATTGCATGCAATAATTGTTCTATTATGATATGTATATATTCGAGTATTTTGGTAATATGTGAGAAGGCGTTTTTTGCATCGGTTGTTACTGCCAACCGGTGCAATATAAGGGACTGGTTTTAAGCCAAAGATCTTATGTTGCATCGGTTTTTACGGACAACCGATGCAAAAGATGACTATTTGCATCGGTTTTACCACCGGCGCAAAAAAATTTAGTTTATTGCATAGGTTGCATGTGCATCGGTTTTAGAGCTGATGCAACAGGGGGGTGAACAATCGATGCAAATGACCTGTTTTGTAGTAGTGTCTATAAACAAAGTTACATTAGTTTTTACATTCCATTTCATTAATATGCCCCTATTTACATCTTAAATTTTTATTAACTATTATATCTCCATATTATTAATTTTTTGTCAATTCCACACATTAATAAAATTAAAGTCTCAATTAATTTATTTATCTCGATTTCATTCTTTTGTTAAGTCAATTATTACCCTATTAATAAAATTTGCATTTCTATTTATTTGATTACGTTCACACTACAGCAATGGTCTTATTCCACATTAATATAACATTTTGTTGACCTCTATTTGTAATTGATTAGTTGAATGGGTAACAGCACCAATTGTCACCATTATGGATTAATTTATTAATAAGTCAAACCTTTAAATTATTAATTACCCTTTTTATATCCCATTATAAATGCACACATTTATTAAAATTTATACTTCCAATTTATTTATGCATCTTGATTTCATTCTTTTTATTAAATCCATTATTACTCCATGAATATAATTTACATTATTACCAAATGTTACCTAAATTTACATTATTACCAAATGTTACCTAAATTTACATTAATGTAACACTTAATTACATTTATTGCCACTGGTTTCAAATTTAATATAACAGGCTAATTAAATAGGTAACGTATATTAATTTTTACCATTAACTTTAAATAACACTTATAAATTCATTATTTACACCCAAATGTTACAATTTCTTACATAACCCAAATTTTATTCAGCGGTCATTTATTTCATAATATTTCATTTATTAATTCAATGTTCACATTTGTCTTTTTATATCAATTTATATCCAAGTATAACATTTACATTATTTCATTCGTTGGAATTTCATTCAAGTTATTAACAATTAACTTACATTTATATTGTTACTATTCATTCTAGTTATTATTTCCATTAAAAATTCACTAATTTTTATTTTCTTCAATATTAAATTACCAAAATCTTATTAAATTAATAAATTTGATTATCGGAAATTTACGGGTCGTTACATCAAATGACCAAATTTCTTATGAAAATTCTGTTATATTCATTTAAATAAACAATCACTTAAGCTTATAGCTATTTTAAATTATTTTCAACTCAATTTACATTTAATTCTATTCCATTTCTAATTGATTCTCGATCAAGTCGTTTGCATTCTATTTAAATTCAATTTTACTATACTCAAATCCATTTAATTTAGCTCGGAAAAATTTCATGTTATTTTATGTTAAATAACCATTTCACAAATTTATTTAAACCAGCTTTCATTTAAAGTATTTACTTAAGTTGATTTATTTTCTTGAATCATTTCAATCATAAACTTTGGTTCATTCACTTCATCCATTTAAATTTTAATTCACATGGTCAATTCATTTACAAATTCATTTAAATGATATCAAGGCCATAATTAAGTTATTTATACTATAATTGGATTTATTTTCAACTCAAACCATTTCTACTTTAATTCCAATTCCATTTCATTCGGCAACATTTCAATTACATTTAATTCACTTACAAACCAAGCTGAATCTTATTTATACTCATGTTTCATTTCAAAAATCCATTTTTAACTAAAAATTCAATTTTATTTAACCAAGTTAAATTCCATTACCATATTCAATTAACTAATCTATTTAGCTAATTAGTTCACTTCAAATTTAAAATCCAGTATCTGATTTTTATTTAAAAATCATCTCATTCACTCTATTTGGGTTCGAATTTATTTTACAACACAAGTTTTGGTTTTTTATTTCTTCACCACAATTCCAAACCATTTTTATTTTGGCTTTCTATTTCACTTTTAAATTTTTATAAGCTACAGAACTATTTTTTTTCTTTTCATATTTCCATCCATCCCATGCTTGTGTACATTCACATTTTATTATTAACTCGAGAATACACATTTATTTATAGCCCAGGCATATCTTATTCCATAAACTTCAATTTCTATAAGCTATTGAAATTTATTTATCCCAATTCAATTTTTATTTAACTTAACTTATGTTAAATCTAAACCTCATACCACTTCTTTAATTTATTTAAAATTTATAAGCTAAATTTTAATTTCACATAATTCATTTGAATTTAATCAAGCAAGAAGTTAATTCCATTCAATATCGTCTTCAATTTTATTTTCGATTTAATTCAACTCAACTAAATTTTATTTAACTCAACTTAAGTTAAATTTCAATTCGTTCAATTTAAATTAACTCGCTTAAGTTAAAATCCATTTGTTCTCATCACTTCCTTTATTAATTTCATTTGCTTTGCTTAAGTTGATTTATAACCATTTTAACTTCACTCAAGTTAAAATTCAATTCCGAAATTCAATTCTCATATTTTTATTTCCTTATTTAAAATTATTTTCTATTTATAAGTTATAACTTATCTCCTAATGATCTCTAAATTATTTAAATATAGAACTCAAACACCCAGTATTTATTTCAAATCATTTTGAAATAACAAATATTCCAAAATTACACTTTGTAAATCTAAACCATACCTAGTATTTATCCAAAACAAATTTCCTTTGAAATTTCCAAAACAAAACTTGTTTGCCCAACAAATGTGAACAAATCAATTACGATGGCAATCCGTCACTTAAAAACTTGAAAATGAGTGATGCGGCCGTCATCATCAGAATTATTTTCCAGCGAATGAAGTGAGTTCAGTACTATATCACTTCCAAAATTAATTTAAAACATTTTCCTATTCAAAAATATCTCCAAAATAATAATAATACTATTATTTATTTCAAAATACTTCGAAAACACTTCCAAAATCTCTGGGATTTAATTTTTCAAACTCGGGTTTAATCAAGTCTTAGTTTTAGTTCAATTGTATAATCCACACTTATACAATTTCCATTTGGTTATATATAACCAACTCCAGATTTTATAATCTTGTTTTTGATTATAATATTATCATCCAAACACTCCAACATGCTATAATAATTTCTAGAAAATTATTTCCTTTATATAAAAATATAATTTGGGTAAAATTATTTCATTAACTGCTTCAAAACCATACCATGTCAGTTTATCGCGTTCAAGCATTCAAAAACTTCTATCGATTTAGTGGTGTCCCATTATTCGACAAGAATTTATATACCTCTCAACCAATAAGTTAGTACAATATAATACCATTTTATATTCATTAACAAATACGCACTCATATCTATTAATATGCTCTAACTCATTCTAGAGTACCACTAACTTTATCTCTAATGAGTAATCCCTACCAGAGCCAAGGTTCTAGCTTAACCTTCTGCTCTGATACCAAGTGTAAAGGCCTGTAAATTTGTACCTCTTGAATCGACCATAATTCACATCAGTTCGACTCAAATTAAACGAAAAATACAAATCTTTAGGATAAAGAAAGAAAAAAGAAGAAAAAAGAAACAACAACACAAGATCCCACAATTACAACGGAAAAAAATATAATATATAAAATAACAAATTTTAAACAAAAGAATATGAATAGTTTATTGTTACAATCATCAGAGTATAACAATTAGGACATCAAACTTGACAGTTATATAACTTGTCCTTACACAGCGGAATAAAAGTCAAGTATGAAAATACGTTAGAAGTCCTCCAGCTCGTCTCCTGAATTCCATAGCATCCTAACCTGAATTTGTAATACTCGGTCTGACCCGAGCATTATAATAAAATAACACTCGAGTTAGTCTGAAAAACCTACGTGAGAAAACACACTCGATTTGAATTATTAACTTTTCAAAATCCATTGGAAAATAGAGATATCTCGTAAGACCATGTCACAAATAAACACGATGGGTTTTTACCTTATGACAACCAAAACAGTTTATATAAAAATCATCTGATATTATAATAGTGTCTATAGAAAGTAAATAGAAAATAGCTGAAATGCTTTCATCCCACATTCTAGCATAGTTGGGCGTAATCAAAACCGTACGGCGCTTATTAGAGAATGGATTCCATAGAATGACTGAGCAACTGAGGTATCGCCCACCATAGTACAACTCTAGAACAATGTACCGAGGACAACGTCGGAATTCCCTGCTATACAAGACCGGACTACCCTTGACATGGATAGACCGAATATGCTACACAAGTTACCCTCATCACCAAGCGCACCTTCCATGCACATCCATATCCATAATAAATAGGTTTTCCGAAGAAAGGTGATAACATACCCTACTTGAGTGCGACCCACTTAGCCTTGCCGCATCTTCCCCGTTTTAGTCATTCCCGATAGATGAGGTTCGAGGCTAAGCGTTACATTTTCAAGAACAATTTTACTTAGAATACTCATCGTCCTCCAATGATGATGTTCTGATAGCATTCGTCCATACAAGTTGTCCTGGGTATGGACAAACCGAATCACCGTCTTCATCATCTTCACGGTATTCATTCATAACGTTCAAACCGGATCGAAGTGGTTTCCGGCTAACTAAATCTGTTTTCGGTCTCTTCGAAACGATTAACGAAATTGGCCAATTATTGTAACCACTAATTTAAAATACCATAAGCAATCATCTGGCTTTATTGTAAATTTTTCCAAAATATTTGCCTTAAAAATATCACTAAAGATATATTTATCCCTTCAAACATTTGAAACAAATTTTCAAATACTCAATCCATAATCAGATACTTCCAAAACATCTCAACACTTAGAAATATTTCCAATTTCCTATTTTTCTATTAATTAGGAAAATAATATAAGTCTTATTTTCAAAACCCCTTTCAATATTAACGTTTTAGGGAAATATCCGTGACTTACTCAAAAAAAATCTCCGGAAGTACAATTAAATTTCCTCCCCTCAAAATTATATCCTTTTATAGGCCCCTTTCAAATCACGAGAGAATTTATAAAATTAAAATTTCAATCACTTCAAACTCTATATACATAATAATAATTTTAAAGAAAAATGATTTAATTTTTAAAAACACGTTCGAATAATTATCTAAAATATCGAAAACACTTTTATAAAGATTAGTTACTCATTTTTAGTTAAACAAATAAATTTCAAAGCTGATTTTTAGAAAGTTAAAATGTAATAAATTAAATACTTAATATTTGAAAATCTACAAACCGTAGTATTTCAACCTCAACTAGTTTAAAATTCCATAGTTTTAATTAAATTTCCCTTTAAAACAAACTCACTTCTTAAAGTTAAAAATATATTTTTAAATTCTCAGTAACCAATTTACTTTATAACTTCCTCTCGATTTCACACATATCGATTCATTGTCGATTTCCTAACCATTCTCATTTCAAAAATAGAATCTATTATTTTTCCCAAGCCTGTTTTACATATTTTAATATAAATTCACCCTATGAATTCATATTTCTGATTATCTTCTGACACCGAATTCCTTTATTTATAAACATCGTTTATCAATTTTACAATCCCTTGGTTTTGCAAACCTTTTTATAAAATTCTGCTATATACATTCATTTCTTATAAAATTTCTTTTATACTTCCAATCTATTTTAGTATTGACTTTAACTCCTTTTATATTTCTAGAATACCATTTATAAATTATTTTATATAATTCATTTTTAAAAAAAATTCTTCATTTACTAATTCACAATAGTCAATTTTTTATCTAATTCGATTTTCTTAAAATAACTCCAATTCCAATATATACCTTTATTATCAAATTCCCATTAATTCCATAAATTTAAAAAATGCATTTATGGTATTTAAATTATCAAAATTCACACCAGTGCTACAATAGCATCCAATAATTCCAATCATTATAATAATCTATAATAGGTTATTCTACACAAATCATATATTACTATACATGAAAAATAAAAAATATATTTAAGGAATCTCGAGTAATCCCTCCAACCTGTTTTCCTTACATCCCCACAGATGTTAACACAACATATAAAAATACCAATCCCACTTCGAGGGGAATATCGCGGTATATAGGGTCATCCGCTATTATGCGGGGCGCATAGAGTCTCATCCGCTCCAACCGACGGGAATATCAATCCAACTACTAATATATTTACTATATATATAATATAATAATTCATTCAACAGATAATAATTTTGACTATTAAAATTAAACTCGAAAATTTCAAATGAGTGAGAATTTACTCACCTCGATTAATTCTACAACCCATCACCATCTCGGCTTGTTTAATATATTATTGGACCTCGTACAAATTTAATATGGATTAGAGAATTTATTATAAATTAAACTAGGATTAACTTACTTATTATAGAATTTGAACTCATTTAATTTACAAATCTTACACTGACTCGATCGAGTATCCTTCGTGCACTCATGCATCCCCAAAGCCCTCGCTGTCGAGCTCGAACCCACCAGAGAAACCCATGCCTTCTACTTTTACCACCCTCTTCCGATGACCACACCTCCATCTACCAGTCACTGCCATGCCTCATCACTCTACCTCGGCCACAACCCAAACTACTGATGCCCATCCATTCTCCTCCTTCCACCATCGTGAATTACTAGTGCGTGCAACCTGCTGTTGATCAAGCGACCATTGCAACCCCCATCAAATCCTGCGACCATGCCCCTATTCTCGACCTCATCACCAATGCAGCAACCATCGACCAACCTCTAATTTCCAAATTCGATCGTCTACACCCTAGCTCGCGACTCCATGGCCACTGAACCACCACCTTGATGCTACCATAACTATCGAAATCGAACCCACCATCGAGCGCTCACCACAATTGTAATCGCAGCCTCCACATGAACACGCCTCCTCCCTCTTCACTGCCGACATTTCTGCCTTTTCTTTGAACCGCTGCCTCCCAGTCTCTTACGATCGCACGCGACTCGCTCACGTGGAATTTCCCCTTTCCCTTTTTTCTGCTATTCTTCTCGATTTTGATTAATGGAAAAAGAAGGAAATATAAATATACGTGATTCAAAAAGGGAAGGAAGGGGATAGGATCGTTGATTTCGAGATGGTTTAATTTTGTTATGTATATTGATTTTCAGTTTTGGAACGAGAAGGGAATGAACTCATACACGGTTTTAAAAGGTGAATAACGTATTTGAGAAGGTAAAGGAGACGTATACTTTTCAACTTGCAGAAAGGTGGCTATGACGTGACTCTGATTTTATTGTTGTATAACTTTTATTTAATTATAAAATATCCCTTTTTTGCAACTTAAAATTTTGATCTCCTATCGAAGCATGCCGCTAGGCGTTTATAATGTTATGCCCCTATTTCGAACGCAACGGAAAAGGTTTCGAGTCTTGATTCAATCGTATGGAGAAGATAGCTTTTTGGACCTAATTATTATATTGAATTTTCGATATAATTTTCACCACGTTTATATTCCGTATGGACAAAAGGTAACTACAAACGCTACGAAATTTAAGATGCAATAATAATACACTATTACAGATCCAATAGAACTAGTTTTGTTGAATTCCAAGACTGTGCCTCGAAAGGCTATTTTTAAAAGTCAATTTAAACAAGTTACTTTTAAAATTGAACAGATCACTTTTTAAATTCAATTTTAAAATTTTTATTATCTTCATTACTATTAATACAAATTTTACAAGCCTTTTAAATTATTTTTATCAGGCTTAAAACTCACGATACAATAATTTAACCAATATTCAATATTAAATTCAATAATTAAATTATCCAATAAATTGCTATTTTTAATTCTGAATTTATTTTATACATAAATCCAAATTTTCCATATTCAAAATCAATCTATAATTCAATTTCAATATTTAAAACCATTTAAATACTCAAAATTAAACGTTGTAAAATCCGAGTCGTTACACAAGGTCACTCAAACAGTGCTCCTACGCAATTCCATGCTTACTGGTAAGTAGCAAAGGCTTAAGCAATCACCTTATCAGTAGCTTATGCATTCCAATTCTTTGTTCTAATCATCACTTATTTGTAGCTTGTGCATCCCTCATTCTTTAGTCTAAGCATCCTTTATTAGTAGCTTGCGCAACCAAATTGCCTTATTTTGAGCAACCCTTTAGGAACCCACTTAGTGCAACCTTATGACAGAACCCACGGACCAGCGCAACTCATTAGGAATCTATCAGTGCAATCCTTTAGGAACCCGTGCATTAGCACCACCCTGTAAAGGAACCCATGCATCTTCGCAAACTATACAGGAACCTATGATATGTGCAATCCTAGGTCAACCATGACCCTAAGCAAAAGACTCAAACCTATATCATCCCTCCTAGAACCTATATTATCCCACCTAATTTAAGATTAGTCTTGCTTGACTAAATGGAGAATAATGACAAGAAATAATCCGCAGCCTACTAACCACACATCCAATAACCAATAAATGGCAGTCATATCACTACCTTAAATATCCAATTACTACTCATTAAATGTGAATTCAGTGCCCAATAAATATAATTATAACCCGCTCATTATTACCAATCAATACTCACCATTTCTGTTAGAACCTCCAGTTTATGCTTCATTGACAACAACTGTACAATCATATATATATATATATATATATATATATATACATACACATACACATCTTAAGATTACAGGTATATACTATAAGAGACATCATGCTCTAAGATATTGAGACTCGAAGACAAACGACGATCTACCAACCATATGATAGTTAGTAAGGGTATTTTACTATGTAAGAGTCTTAGATAAAATATTGTTAAGATCTCTTTGAGTATACAGCATCACACGCGATTTCATATACATTGAAATTAATTTGAAAAACTATTGTTACTACTCACAAACATCTGAGGTAAAAGCACAGACATCTGAGGAAATACTCGATAAAATACAATTCTGAAGCCACGGACGTCTGAGGTAAAACCACAGACGTCTATGAAAATTCTCAGGTAATTAATTTATGAAGTCACTAGACATAGGACTGGAGGTCCGAACCAGTATAATATAGCTGGAGTGATCATTTCTATTATTTATCTTATAGTCAATTATTATTCTCTGCTTATCATGGTTAGTAATATACACATATATACATATAAGTTGCATTACTTATAAAGATCCTATCGACTTTCTGTGACGACCCGGTATTTCGTGCCATTCGCATCCGCAAATGTCGAACTTGAATTGCTCAAAATTTCAAATTGTTAATTTATATTTGGAAATACTCAGCTAATAGTAAATAAATCAATCACAGAATCACAGACATAGAGTAATATAACAATAAGCAGCAGAATAGATAAATAGTAGTTCATGAAGCTACTATATAAACGTCAGAGTTTGAAATAAAATACAATAGAATATCACAAATACAATGAAGTCTCGAGTACAAACAGTTGACCTCTGTGAACAAATCAACTGGAAAAGCTGACTAAATAAGACAGATCTTCAAGCAAAGCTGCAATATCCAAACGATGAGTCTCAAATGCTGTGACACCCAGTCTGACTCGAGCTTAAAGCAAAACACAAAACACTCGAGTCAGGATTGACATTCTTATATCAATAAATCCAACTAAAGTGAAATATCAACTGAAGTACAAGTAACTTAAATGATTTTTAGGATCCCAATCCTTTAAGGATCCGCGGAACTATCTACTATGTAGTAATATATGCTATTATTGTTAACCCACCTTCTAGCAAGGCCATGGATAGGCGGATTTAACATTATCAACTGCTCGGTCGTCGAGGCTGGTGTACGATGGAGTTAGTTGACTGGATGGATGAATGACGCAACACGCTTGGAAAATGGAAATTTGATTGGATAAAGATGGATCGACTGTTCTTCATATTATCATTCTCTACATATATTCTATCTGTTACCTGTGACTGTTAGTTGGTGCTTTCATTTACATTTGGGTGTTAGTGACCAAATTTGGCGCTAACAATTATAATATGTCTATGGTAAAGTAAAAGTTAAAATAGCATTAAGGCGTTACCCATATCACCATTAACACATTTTATATATTCCTATAATCTATACAATGTTGTACGCTCCTCCATAAACTGGAGGTTTACATAGAGGACACCACGTAGGTACGGTACAAAACAAACTCATAGGAGGCGCGATATGGCATGCGACAAGGCACTCGAGGCAATGCCAGGGTAGATATACCATTTGCACTCCTGGACTGGTGATAACGCATAATAGCCACTACCGCCCACCTCGTGACACACTTCCAAATCAAAGGTGCACCAAATCAAATCACAAAAGCAATAGAATGGTATCAACGAAATGTGTTTGATAGGGGGAATGGCTCCACTTGGCTCGGTATAGCTTCAGTTTTAGCTACATCAAACTGACTCATACGAGTCAGGTCTACGTAAATACCATGTAGAATCGTCGCCAAACCATCCTACTTTATTCTAGAATCTCCACCATGTACACAGTTGTCAAAGTGGTTTTGGGTATTGGTAGAGAGTATGATAATATCCGATCCCGGTCTCTTTAACAACCAAACGCTTATTTCACACCGTGGTCAATTCATTTCAAATAATTCATACTTCATATCAAAATATCATGTTCATTTCAAAACCATATCAATTTCGATATCATTATTCACTTTAAATAATATTCATTTCATAATATAACACTTTCAATATTTATAACACTTTCAAAATCATAACACTTTGAAATCATAGCACTTTGAAATCATAACACTTTGAAAATCATAACACTTTTAACTTAAACAGTTTAGATATTGAAATAGTATATATATTAAAATAGGTATAAATTAAAATAGTTTATACATTAAAATAATTTATATAAGAAAGATAGTTTCCTCCAATTTCACAAATTGATTCAAATCAGCTTAAATTCCAAATTCAATTTAAATCAATCCTTGTTCATCAATTTCAACTCAATTCGACCTCTCAATAAACCATTTTAATTTACGAAGATTTCAAATATTGATTTAAACTACAAATTAAACCATTTTGATTTCAATAGATTTAAGTTTTAAATATTCAAACAATTACGATAACTCGATTTGGTACATTTCATTTACACTTCAAATTCAACTCTATTATTATTTAGTTTTGAAACATTCACTTAATCAATCTAATAATCATTAAATAAAATCGCAAATTTCAAAATTACATAAGACTAAATATCCTATTTCAATTTATTTAAATTTGAAAATATTCCTTTAATCGCTTTTAATCAAAATCAAGTTATAAATCATATCCTTAAAATTTCAAATTCAATAAGTTTAAATCAATGCTTATCTAAATTCAATTATTACGAAATTTTAAATTCCTAATCAACATAAATTTATCTTCCCAACCTTTATTATTATGGTTATAAAAAATTATTTTCAGTTATTAATATAAATTTAAATAAATACTTAAACATACTAAATACTAAATAAATTAAATTTTATTAAATTAAATATTATTCTTAATTTATTTTATATAATATATATATTTTAAAAAAATAAAAATTATAAGTAAAATCTTAAAAATTTTATTTTCAAAACTAACTTATAAATTTAAATTTCCAAAGCATAAAATTTTAAAATCTAAAATTTTGACTTATATAAAATAACATTTATATATATTATTTTTAAAAATTCATATTTATTAAAACCTATACATTTCCTTTCAAAACTTGGAAATCATTTACAAAATATATATAGACCAACGGTGTCCGTATATAATTTCCTATTCTATGGTCAAGTCATATGGATATTTATCATTTCAATCTGCAATTTAATTATTTACGGGTATATATCATTTCCATCCGCAATTTAATTATTTACAGGTATATATCATGTCAACCTGCAATCCCAAAAATTTAAAATCAATGAAAATCGCTTGAATTTATCATTCCAAACCATAACGATTTCCCCCTATTCTACAAAATCGTTTGGGTATGTATCATTTCAACCTTTATGTAACTCTAAATTAACAGGGAAATTGCAGAGTGAGAACAAATATGACAATAATGTAATATATCAATAGCATGCATATATCATCAGTGATAAATTAAATAAAATATATAAAACATGGTATGGTATCATATATCACAGGCGAAAAATTATAGATAATGGCATATCATATTTAATAATTAATAACTAGCAATTCAAAATTTACAGCATATTTTAATTTTCGTTTCAAGTGAAATCAAATTTAATAAATATAAGAACGTTAATCGTGAGTGATTGCTCACCTTTCGAGGCCAGAGAAAACAAGACAAACACGGACAAAGATACTCACATGGAACAACGACAAACTAGAAATTGCCCCGATAAAGATATTGAGATGGTGAGTTAAGATGGACGAGATCGATGAAGCAAGATATATAAAGAAAAATCAATTTAAAACATACATAAAAAATAGATATATATATATATTTAAACGATGTATATAACTAACATATAATATAGCTAATATTTTATAAAACTAACACATAATATATATATATATATATATATATATATATATATATACTGAAATAAACATAATATATATAACTAATATAAACTTATACTCATCTATGAACAACAGATTTATGTATATAGACTAGTATATAACTTATATACATATTATCAAAATGAATCTATACATAGGAATAACACCAAGATATCTACATAATATATATATATATATATATTTAAAACTCTATATACACTTTTCAAATATCCATATATGCTAACATATATATTATATCAAAAGTCAGAAGATAACAGATTATACAAACTCATAAAACATTTGATATAACAGATCTTATATAAACTATATATATTTTTAAGATCTATAACAGAATCAAACTTAAATACTACTTGTGTATTATATATATATATATATATATATATATATATATATATATGTATATATGTATATATATACAATAAAAGCATGAAAACAGAATGTATGAGTTATATATATAATTTACATATTATAAACGACTTTATAAAACCACACATATAGAACTGACATAAACACAAAAACATGTATATATAACATATTACTTATAACACTAAATCATACGATAGTTATACTGTAACCTCTGTATAGTAAACACATTAAAAAATTTCAAGGTCTAATATATCTATATAGACATACATTATATAAGACATTACCTCTGAACCAATACCTATAATTTAATATTGCCCAAGACTTAAATTATATTTATATATTCTATATATACTTCAGACTATAAGCAGTTGTATGAAAATTGTACGGCAATATATATATATATATATATATATATATATATATATATATATATATATATATATATATATATATAGGTGTGTGTGTGTGTAGCAACCCTGAATTTTTTGCATATAATTTAAATTTGACTTTATTTTATTTTTAAATTATTTTAAACTTGTTTTATTTCAAACAGTTCATTTTAAATATAAATGATGATTATTAAGTGATTTATAGTTCAAATTAGTATAATTTGAATATTTTACTGTAAAATGAATTCCTGGTCAAACTGTTCAAACTGTGACTTTTTAAACTTCAATTTAAATTATTTTAAATCTTAAATTTTATCTTTTATTATGAAAATAGATGAAATAACTTGAACACTACTTTCGTTTCGTTCGAAACGGACTTAAACTGTGAAAGTTATGTACATCTCAATTTTGAGTATAATTTGTTTTATTTTGCAATTTTGTCTATTTTAAATTATATAAATTATACTTTCCCTGTCATATTAATATGTGTAAATATGTTATTGTATGCATATTTTTGTATTATAATAATTTTAAAATGAAGTAAACAATTTTTCAAAGTCAATGGTGATTTATTTGTAATTTCTCGACACTGTTTTGAATTTTTAAGAAATTTCTTTAAATCTTTTTCTATTTTCTTTAAATTTAATTTTTTTTATGTGTTAATATGTTATTTTAATTATATTTTGTCTTTCAAATATTTTTTTAAGCGATGTTATAATTTTTTTCAAAGTTTACCGTGTTGATTTCATTTTTTTTAGGCTGTTTTCTTATTTTCTACTATTTTCTTCATTAAAATTTTATTTAAATTTTTTTTTATTTGTGAATGTACTTTTATTTTATATTATTATTTATGTTTAAAAATATATTACAAGCTCATATGAATTTTCTAAAAATTTATTTCATTTAATTTCAAATTTTCTAGACTAGTTTACATTTTTAGCTATTTTCCTTAATTGAACTCTATATAATTAATAAATATCATATGTACTTTTATATTTTGATAAATTTTCGAAATTTTATCTGGGATTATTATTATTTCCAGAAATATCAAGTTATATAAACAAATTTAAGAAATTTGAAAGGTTTAAAACTTTTGGAATTCCTAAGTCTTTTCATCTCCCGACCTTTCATTTTCTCAACTCATCTCTTTATTGTTTTTGGCCGTGCTTTTCATTTCTTTTCTCAGCTGCATTTCCTCACTTTTCACGTTTATTCTAACATCTTTCTCATCCAAAAATATACAGCCATCATGGAGCAAAGAGTTTGGTAAAAATCTTCCTTTCTTCCTTTGTTGTTTTCTAGTTTTCTATGTGAATATTTGCACTTGTTCTCCACTTTTTGACCAGCTCTTCCCTCCTCCAGCCCTTGGCTGACCTCCACAACCTCCTAGCCTGTTCACCTACCTCCCTAGATCACTACCATGGCCAGGCCGAGCAACCTATGGCAAGAGATCACCACCAAAAGTTGATAACTCCATCACTTTGTATGCAAACCGAGCTACCATGATTACCATCACCTTCTACCACCTCTAGCCGCCACTTCCTCCACCACCACCACCTCTGACCAGACCTCCACCCTCTACCACATCACCCACCACCCTCTGGAAATCAGGCCATGACCATAGAGCATGAGGTCGAGCCCAATAGGAGCCAAGATGCGATGATATTCGCTTTGTTTTGTAAAGTGTTGCACCTATATCTTCATCTCCTTTAAACCCATGTAGGCCGACCACTTTGCACCCAAACCAGACCTTAATCCATTCCTTAGCTGAGCTTATCCAACCTATAACTGATCCATATGAAGTTGAGAGCAAGTGCAATGAATTTGACTTTGTTTTGGGCTTTGATTCCTTGCATTGTTTAGTGATAATTTGTGTTGAAATCTTACATGTACTCTATTGTTTTGTGTAAATGCATGCAAGGCTATTAGCTTTGTCTCTCCACTCTCAAGTCATATCCATGTCGTCATGCCTTCGTTGTGTCAGTGTTGTGTACTTTGGTGGATATCTCTAGCTCTGAACAAGTGAGTACTTCTCACCAGACATTATGTACTTATATGAGTAGTAAATTGACACCCTGTGAATCTGTAGAACTATATGATCATGTTATAACTGCTTATATGATTATCATATGATTTTCACACCTATTATTACACCTATTATATTATATATTGCTGTTATTTAATGCTATTATGTTCATTTTATCTGTTCATCACACTGCAAGTTCCCTTTAGATTAGAATCACTATGGGTTGAAATGATACATACCTGAACGGACTTTGGAATAAGGGAAAATTGTGATGGGCTGAAATGATAGGCCTGAATGATTTTCAATTTATTTCATTTACTTGAGATTGCGGGTTTGAAATGATAAAACCCGGATTTTCTTTGTAAATTAAGGGTTGAAATGATATTACCCGTTTCACTTTTCCTAGTGTAGAAAATTATATAAAGACCCGTAGTTAATATATGTTTTTCTAAAAAAAAATTAAATTATTTTAGAAATGTAAATATTAAAATATTTTGATTTAAATCTAATTAAAAAGGATTTTTGTAAAATATTATTGATTTTCTGAATAATTGTAAGTGAAATGAATTAATGAAAAAGTTAGAAAATTTTGAATGTAAGTTATTTTGAAAAAGTTGATTTAATTGTAATTGGAAATTAAATTGAATATGAAATTATGATAAATTTATGATATTTTGAATTTAAATGAATTTAAAGTGATTTTATATCATATTAATGAGTTTTAATAAAGTTGAAATGTGAAATGAATGAATATTTAAGTTGAAATTTTGAAATATAACTAAAATTGGAAATTTATGAAATTGACTTAAAAGTGGAATTTAGTTAAGTAAATAAAAATAAAACTAAGTTATATTTTAGAATTTGAACTTAAGTGTTAAGTTGAAATTTAATGTAATGAATTTAAATTCGAATGTTGAAATTTAATAAGCAAATTATTAATAAATATTGATTTTTGAAAGCAAACTTAACTTTACAAAATCATGAATTTAAGGAAAATTAAATGATGCTTATAAATGTGAAATGTATGATTTTATAAGTTAAAAATGATTTAAATAAAAAAAAATAAGTTTTTTTGAAATTATATTGAATATTTGAAGTTAATTAACAGCATTTTTAAATGTTGTCTTTTGTTAAATTGAATTGTTTTGAATGTAACTTTCTGTAGCATTTTCCAAATGCTGCGAAACTTGAATTTTCATTGTTTTAATAAATTTAAGTGCATAAATGAACATCGAAAAGTTTAGATTTTTGGAATTTAATAATTTAATTATTAAATGTAATAACTTTATTTTTATGATTTAAAATGAAGTAATTTGTTTTGAAATATAACTATTTGATATATTAAAATGATTGAAATGTGGTTTCGAAAAGATATGATATTTTGATATATTAAAATGATTGAAATGTGGTACTGAAAGATATGATATTTTTGTATATTGAAATGATTTGAAATGTGGTTTTGAAGAAATATAACTATTTTGATATACTAAAATGATTTGAAATGTGGTTTTGAAAAGATACGATATTTTGATATATTAAAATGATTTGAAACGAAGTTGTGAAAGATATGATATTTTGATATTAAATGATTTGAAAAATGGAGTTTTGAAAGATATGACATTTTGATATTAAAATGATTTGAAATGAAGTTCTGAAAGATATGATTTGGAAATGAAGCTTTGAAAGGTTATGATCTTTTGATATATTAAAATGATTTGAAAGGAAGTTTTGAAAGGATATGATAATTTAATATATTGAAATGGTTAGAAATGACTTGATATTTATTTTGATAAATATTTGAATTGAATGATATGGTATGATGATATATTGAAATGGTTTGGAAAAGATTTAATTTTTATTTTGATAAAGATTGGGTTGAAATGATATTTCATTTTGAAGTATAAAATAGTGTTTTAAAGTTATAACTACGGGTTATAATAACGATTGGTTGTTAAAGAGACCGGGATCGGATATTGTCATATAGCCGGCCAATACCGAAAACCACTTTAACAACTGTGTACGCGGTGGAGATTCTAGAATGAAGTAGGATGGTGGCGACGTTCTCGAGGTATATTACATGGACCCAACTTCCGTGAGTTGGCATAAATGACTAAAACAGGAGCTATACCGAGCTACACAAAGGGTCGCACCCTTTCATCGAGCATGCTCCATCGGAAACCATTCTATTACTTTTGTGATTCGATATGTGGCGCCACTTTGATTCGGGGGTATTGTTCGAGATGGGCGGAAGCTTCTGGCTTGCCGTCACCACCGGTCCGGGAGTGCAAACGGTGTATCCACCCTGGCATTGCCTCGCGTGCCGTGTCATCTCCTTATATCGAGCCCACTACGATTTTGGTTTTAAAGATCCGACCGCGTTAAGGTTCACCATCCCCTTAACGCTATTTTCTATATGATTATACTTTGCTGATTAGACACTACTGTATATAGCGTAATATACTTCATAGTAAATAGTTTAACGGATCCTTAGAGGATGGGCGGTCCCAAGCATCTTCTTAGTTACTTGTACCTTTACTACAGTTCACTTGAGTTGGTTTACATTATATAAGTATGTATGTTCTGACTCGAGTGTTGTATTTTTATTTATGCTCGGTTCAGCCTGAGTATTCACAGATTTGGATTTCCACTATCTGGAGATTTGGAATCGCTGGAGATTATCTGCTAGTCTAGTTTTATCTTTTCAGTCTGTTGGTCCTTTCCAGCTATTGTATTAATAGATTTCTATGTATTGAGACTTCTTTTGTACTTTATTTCTTCTGTTGTATCTTATGTAACTCTGATATATTTATATAGTAGCTTCATGAACTACTATCTCTTTTACTTCCGCTGCATTATTATTACTCTGTGTCTGTGATCTGTGATTTTTATTTACTGTATATTCTGAGGTTTGCCAAATTTTTATTTACAACGCGGTATTTTGAGCAATTCAATTCCGGCATGAGTGTCTACCTATACACTTATAATGGATGCGAATGGTTGAAAATATCGGGTCGTTACAATATGCGTGCGGCATATCTACATTTGGAGATAACTTGCTATACTATTTCCAAAAGGTAAATTATACATATAAATTTATATACTCCAATATTTAAATAAGCAAACATAATACCTTCAAAAAAAATTCAAATACCCTAGACAATATATATATACCATTACGTAAAGGAAAGAGACGCAAAAAGGAGGGAGAGTTTGAGGGCAGAGGTCGCGGTCTGGTGAGGCACGAAGTGGGGAGAGGCCAGGAAGGCAATGGCTATAGTGGTGATGGTGGTGGATTCAAAGTGGCGGAGGCCAAAGCTTCTTGGGGCAGGCCGATGAGGGGTTGTAGGAAGGACTATGGTGTTCGTTGCGCCACGTGTATCGAAAGGGAAGAGGTTGGTCTGATGGTGGCTATCGCGTCACGGTGAAGGTAGAGGCATTTGGTCGTGTGGCAGCAGGCATGACGGAGAGAGGAAGGGGAAGGTGGAAGAAGGGGCGGTCGGTGCATAGTGGGACGAGCAGGAAAGCCAAAGCAAAAATGAAAGCAACTTATTATATATATATATATATATATATATATATATGAAGAGGAAGACAGAACATGGTATAAATTGAAATGAACGAAACAATTTTTTTGTGGCGCGGAAGTGATAGAGAACAGGGAAAGAACGAAATAAAGTATGTGAACTATATTTTATAACATATATATATATATACCTTCCAAAAGCAATAAACGGATGAAACAGAAAGGAGGAGTGATAACCAGAAAGTGAATGGACAAATCAATATAAGTCAAACAATTTGGGACAATAAAAGTCATGCCAATTGAATGCTAGAAATATTAATAGCTGATGGCTATTGGTTTGCACGGTGCGAAATTGAATGGACATCAGAATTAAAAGGCACAAAACAGTTACCTATACGGTGAATCGTTTCGTAGATTCCGTTGCGTACCGGATCTTGAAATGCAAAAATGAATACACTATGGAAATCAGTATGATGAGACAAACAGATTGGTACATAGATATCAGCAATACGATCATTTTATCAAAAATCAATATTTGATGCTCAAAATGCTGCAAATCTGTCGAAATAAGATAAATAAGGCAATAGCAGTCCAAATTTGATGAAACGAATTATGACGTCTCACTCAAGAAATGATTTACAAATTAATTATATAAATATATTTGGATTTCAAAAATTTATTGTCATCAATATTAACTGATTTTAAATTAAAAATTTCACAATAGAATTTACTTTCATATTTTCCGATGAAATTTTTTCATTTGCTATGTTTAAATAGATGTATTTCAAATATCAAATTTTCATTGCTAAATTTAATTATTCAATTTCAAGCAAATTTCAGTTAATTACGTTATTAAAACCATTAAAAATTTGGGTCGTTACAATCTCCCCCACTCAAATCTTTTCGTCCCCAAAAAGGAAGGAGTAGGAGAATATGAACAATAAGAAAGGAAACATAGATACAAATACAAAATACCAAAAACCACTATTTATTCCAAAAGCATATAAATTTCATTTATTTTAAAATTGGCCTATATTTAATTTATTGATTTTAATTCATTTTGTTTAGTCAATCAAATTTACTGTATTCACATTTAATTGATTTCATTTCCTTATATTTTTATTCAATTGATTTGTTCCAAATTCACTAACATTTATTACAAAATTTCACAACAAAAATTTGTTTTATTTTCCTCATATATTAAATCTATTTGATCAACCATAGTTAATTCCACCTCAAAATTCAACTTCAACTATTCAAAACCATCTAGATTTCATTTACTATTCAACAATTTGGTTTAATCCATTTTATTCAATTAATAAATAGTCATTAAATTTAAAATTCATTTTCTTTCATTTTATGAACATTTCTTTCAAACAAATTCGTTTTTAAATTAACTCATTTATTTTACCCATTTATGTTCAGCTAAGTTGATTCCTCAAAAATTCAAGTTCACTATTCTTAAGTTCATATTTATCTGGTTAAATAATCTTATTTTTATTTATTTTATTTATTTCACTTAACATATTTTCCAACATATATTAGGTGTATACATTTTATAACCATATATTATTCAACAAATAAATTTTCCTTTTTATTATCCAATTTATTATCAGTAAATTCCCTTAACGAAATATCCTTTTTGATATCTTATTACTTATATCATAGTGTATATTATACAATTACATTCTAATTACATTTAAAAATTCCAGGTAAGTTATTTAATGTTTCTGAGTGAAACTAAACACTATACAAAATTTCTTTAATTTACAACATTAATATTAAGCCAGATTTTGGTTTAAGCAATTTATTACTTAAGTTTTCTTTTTGTATTCCTTTATTATACCCTAACATTTTAACTTTTTGAATATTTTAGGCAAGTTATATATCAGAATGCAATTTAGTATTATATAAATAAGTTTATTCAAATTCAACAATTTCAAGTAGGTTTAATTTCATTTATCAATTTATATATTCCAGTTATTCAAAAATTTCAGTTTATTTCAATAATTAAACCATTCTTAATATAAATCTTAAGATTCAAATTTTTCGGTTTCTCTACAAACTACTTTGAAGTAATTTTATACATATATATTTTATAAATCAACTCAAATTCAAGAAATTCAAATTAAATTCTTTTTTCTTTCTTTCCATAACAATAGTGTAGCAAAGCCAATAAGTGGTCTCTCCACTCCGAAACTCGAAAATGAATGTCAATGATGCCGCAGTCATCACCGAAATTATTTTCCAACGACAAAAGAGAAAAGTACTGATTTGCTACATTAAAAATTCCTTTGAAGACAATTTCCATTTGAAAATACAATCAAATAATATATTTCCAGAATATGGAAAACCAAATTTAGTGATGCACTGGAAACTAATTCCCAACTCTTTAATTTAAATTCATTTCATTTACAAATCAAATTTTATAACCATATTTACAAATTTCAATGAACGGTAGTTAATGATTTGGAAGTGTTAACCAAGAAATAAATCATAACCAATTATTGTCATTTTTAACGACCAACTCATTTTACTATCTAATTTCAAAAAAATTATACTTTTATATATAAAATATAATCATACAAAATTTATTTCATTTACTAATTTTGGAAATAATATTATGCCAGTTTGCTATGTTCAAGTATTTTGGAATTCCTATCGATAGCGTTAGCCAGACGAATCGATCAAAGCCTAAAATTCAAACTTAACAGCTCAAACCACACAATATGAAAAAAATTATATTAATTAAAAATACACTCCCTCATTCGATGATTCAAGAATAGAATTTCAAAACAAGGATAGAGGTTCAAATTTTGAAGGACCCTAATCAAAGAGAATTCTAACTACGAAGATAGACTTGAAAGTGAGATAAGATAGATAGATTACAAAAGAGAAAAGATGGATAAAATTATATAAATCGAGGGCGACCTTAACTGGGTCAATCGTGACTTCAAGAATAGATTGATGTAGAATAAGATTGATCGTAAGAGAATTACCCTGGTCATTTACTAAAGAACATTCGGGTATAGTAAGAGATGGCAGCATTTAAACCGAGGATACAGACATCTCCGGTGAATCGATGCCAGTTATTAAGGAGTTTCACCCCATTACAAATCATTCTAAGATTGGAGAGACCACCGATTCTTCATAGGGATCATCCGAAGTGGAGTTTTGGGAAACTTCGGAATCAAGAAGAATACGAATAGGGAGAGGAAAGAATGAATTTCATAACGAATGGAAGAGTTTCGAAATTCAAAAGAAATCCAAATCAAAGAGGAGAAATTCAAGCTCGAATGAAGGTGATTCTATAAATAAATTTTTACACTTTATTCAAACTTTTGCCTAAACCAGAGCTCTGATACCGACTGTGATGACCTGATATTTTGTGTTATTCGCATCCACACAAGTCGGACTTGAATTGCTCAAAATACAAGATTGTTAATTTATATTTGGAAAAACTCAGCATATATAGTAAATAAATCAATCACAGAATCATAGACACAGAGTAATATAACAATAAGCAGTGGAACACATAAATAGTAGTTCATGAAGCTACGATATAAACATCAGAGTTTGAAATAAAATACAACAGAATATCATAAATACAATGAAGTCTCGAGTATAAACAAATGACCTCTCTGATCAAATCAACTGGAAAAGCTGAATAGATAAGACAGATCTTTAAGCAAAGCTCCAATCTCCAAAAGATGAGTCTCAAATGCTGTGACACTCAGTCTAACCCGAGTGTAAAGCAAAACACAAAACACTTGAGTCGGGATTAACATTCTTACATCATTAAATCTGACTCACTTGAAATATCAACTGAAAAACAAGTAACTTAAAGGATGTTTGGGATGCCTATCCTCTAAGGATCCGTGGAACTGTCTACTATGTAGTAATATACGCTATTATAATATGTCTATAGGAAAGTAAAGTATTATAATAGTATTAAGGCGTTACCCATATCCCCCTTAACACATTTTATGTGTTTCTATAGTCTATACAATGTCGCATGTTCCTCCGTAAACTAGAGGTTTACACAGAGGACACCACATAGGTACGGTACAAAACAAACTCGTAAAGGCGCGATAAGGCATGCGACAAGGCACTCGAGGAAATGCCAGGGTAGACATACCACTTGGAATCCTAGACTGGTAGTAACGCATAGCAGCTACTACCGCTTACCTCATGACACACTCCCAAATCAAAGGTGCACCCAATCAAATCACAAAAGCAATAGAATGGTACCGATGAAATGTGTCCGATACGGGGAAGACCCTACTTGGCCCGGTATAGCTCTAGTTTTAGCCACATCAAACTGACTCATAGGAGTCAGGTCAACGTAAATACCATATAGAATCGTCGCCAAACCATCCTACTTCATTCTAGAATTTCCACCACGTACACGGCTATCAAAGTGGTTTTCGGTATTGGCAAAGAGTATGACAATATTCGATCCCGATGTCTTTAACAACCAAATGCTTATTTTATACCGTGGTCAATCCATTTCAAATAGTTCATAATTCATATAAAATTTCATTTTCATTTCAAAACCATATCAATTTTGATATTATTAGTCACTTTAAATAATATTGATTTCAGAATGTAACACTTTCAACATTCATAACACTTTCAAAATCATAAAACTTTGAAATTATAACACTATGAAAGCATAACACTTTGAAATCATAACATGTTGGAAATCATAAACTTTTAACTTAAATACTTTAGATATTGAAATAGTATATAAATTAAAATAGGTATAAAATAAAATAGTTTATATATTATAACTATTTATTTATGAAAAATAGTTTCCTCCAATTTCACAAAACGACTCAAATCAGCTTAAATTCCAAAATTCAATTTAAATCAATCCTTGTTCATCAATTTCAATTCATTTTGACCTCTCAATAAACCGTTTTAATTTATATAGATTTCAAATATAGATTTGAACTCCAAATTAAACCATTTCAATTTCAATAGATTTCAAAATTTTAAATATTCAAACAATTACGATAAATCAATTTGATGCATTTCATTTACACTTCAAATTCAACTTTATTAATATTTAGTTTTGAAATATTCGCTTAATAAATCTAATAATTATTAAATAGAATCTCAAATTTCAAATTTACATAAAACTAAATATCCCATTTCAATCTATTTAAATTTGAAAATATTCCTTTAGTCACTTAATCAAAATCAAATAATAAATCTTACCCATAAAATCTCAAATTTAATAAGTTTAAATCAATGCTTATCTAAATTCAATTATTAACAAAAATTTAAATTCCAAGTCAACATAAATTTATCTTCCCAATCTTTATTATTAAGGTTATAAAAAATTATTTTAAATTATTAATATAAATTTAAGTAAATACTTAAACATGTTATATACTAATTAAATTAAATCTTATTATTAATTTATTTTATGTAAAATATATATATATATATATATATTTTAAAATAGTGAAATTATAAGTAAAATCTTAAAAAATTTATATTCGAAACTGACTTATAAATTAAAATTTCCAAAACATAAAATTTTAAAAATCTAAAATTTTGACATATATAAATAAAATTTATATATATATATATATATATATATATATATTATTTTTAAAAATTCATATTTATTAAAACCATATATTTCCTTTCAAAATATGGAAATCATTTTCAAAATATATATAGACCAATGGTGTCCGTATATAATTTCCTATCCTTTGGTCAAGTGATATGGATATTTATCATTTCAATCCGCAATTTAATTATTTACGAGTATATATCATTTCAACCCGCAATTCCAAAAATTTAAAATCAATGAAAATCGCTTGGGTTTATCATTTCAACCCATAATGATTTCCTCATATTCTACAAATCGTTCGGGTATGTATCATTTCAACCAATAGGGAATTCTAAATTAACAGGGAACTTGCAAAGTGAGAACAAATATGAAAATAATGTAATATATCAACAATAGGCACCCATCATCAGTGATAACTTAAATAAAATATAAAATAGGGTATGTTGTCATATATCGCAGGTGAAAAATTACAGATACTAGCATATCATATCAAATAATTTAATAACTAAAAATTCAAAATTTACAGCATATTTCAGTTGTCGTTTCAAGTGAAATAAAATTTAATAAATATAAAAACGTTAATCGTGAGTGATTGCTCATCTTTCGATGCTAGAGAAGATAAGACAAAGACGGACAAAGATACTCAAATGGAACAAGACAAGCTAGAAATTGCTGCGATAAAGATATTGAGATGGTGAGTTAAGATGGAAGAGATCGACGAAGCAAGATATATAAAAAATCAATTTAAGACATACATAAAAAAAAAATAGATGTTAGTCCTTGAGATGATAGTTTTGATGGTAACAACCTTAGGACTTGTTATAAAATATAAATACTGACATTATAGTTTAGATATAGATGTAAATGCAGGATATAACCATGCAGGTACCAAGAATGAAGACTCTACACTATAAAGATTCAAGATTGAAGATTCATGAGTATCAAAATATCAAGAATTCAAGATTTCAAAGTACAAGATAAGTATTGAGTCTAGAACTATGTTAAAACTTCTTAAAAGCACTTACATCTTTATTCGAAATTTATTCATGGAATGGAATCCAGTTCTAGCCTGTTAAAGGGATGGAACCCTAGTGGGATGGAATCCACGACAACATTTAGTGGAACATATAGTGGTTCTATTTTGATATCCACTAATTTTTTGAAAATGCTTTACAAAAATATATCTCTTATTTTAAAATTTTTTAAAACCTTCTTTTTCAAAATACTTTTCTCTTGTTTGAAATATTTTAGCCTCAAAATTATCTTTATCATTTTTATTTTGATTTCAAAATTGTCCTTGATTTTAAACTATCGCTTGTTTTAAATATTTAGCTTTTAAATATTTATTTACTCAGATTTAAAATCACTTTATAGATTAAGATTATATATATTAAAAATTACTTTTATAAGTTTAAACTATATTCAAATATGTTTACAAAGTTTAGTATTTGTTTTGACAAATTATAGAAACCAATTTTATTAAGAAAATCAAAATCACCTTTTTCGCCTAGAGATATACTCCTATCTCCTCTGTCGACATGGTGCCCGTTAAATTTCTAAATTCAAATTTTCAAAAGAAGTGCATATTCATCATATCCTTTCACGAATAGATATGGCTGTTGATCTTCTATAAATACCAGTAGTTCTAAATGAATTTGAATCTGATTTCGCATGTTTTCTCTCCTCTTCATCTTCCACATTTATTCTAAAAGAATCCCAAAATATACTCTGCTGAAATATCAAGTGAATCAAACTTGATAATCTCTTTTTTGATTCTCTACCACTCTCTCCATAAGATCTCTGTGCTATTCAGAGTTGTAAGATCATTTATAAATCAAACTGTTGAGTAAAAGGTAAGGTTGAGCCTTGAAATCCATTGGGTGTGATTGTTGCCTCGGAAATCAATTAGGTGATTTTGTAGCCTGGTTAAATCAAGAGAGTTTACCCCGGACTTTAATACAGGAGGGTGTACCTTGTAGCCTTGAAACCGAGGGTGTAAACTGGGAGATTATTTTGAAATGAAATCCATACAATTATGCGGGACTGGATGTAGGGTAACTCCGAACCAGTACAAAATCCTAGTATGTTCTTTCCTTTAATACTTTTATCTAGTATTTGCATCTATGTCTGATTCTGTGATTATATCTATGTCTATGAATTGCATTTGTTGGTGGTTAAATTACATAAGTTTCAGAAAGATTTTGAAAATCCACAAAACACTATTCGCACACCCTCTAATGTTATTCCAGCCTTAAGATCCGTAATCCACATTTCTCACATTTGGTATTAGAGCAAGGTTCTCAAAGTTTTTCATAATCTGAATTTTGAAAAAAAGGGCTATTTTAGGGAATTTTTTAACACTAACATACAATTGTTGAAATCATCATTGTCTCATAAGTCTACATATAGTTATTATAGAAAATCAAGTTATCTACCGAATTTGTATTCTGTGCAGAAAGGAAAATGTTATATGGCCTTTGAAGAATCAACACTTAATGGACAAATTGTGCAAATCAGGAAGAATAAGTGGATACTTGATAGTGGATGTTCAAGACACATGACTGGAAATCTAGATATGCTGAATGATATTATCTATAAAGATGGAGCGTTGGTTAATTTTGGAGACTACTCAAAAGGATATGTGATTGGCATCGGCAATGTCGGTAACTCTAAAATTCTACTATTTCTAATTTTTTATTAGTTAATAATCTAAAACACAATCTGCTTAGCATTTGTCATTTTTGCGATAAAGGATACTAGATTAAATTTGAAAAAGATAAATGTTACATCGAAGATAATAATTCAAATATTACATTTGAAGGAAATAGGAAGAAAAATATTTATACCCTTAGTATGAAAATCTCAAATGATAATCTTTATCTTTTGGCGAATACAAGTGACCCTTGGATTTGGCATAAAAGATTTGGGCATTTGAATTTTGAACTTTTTATCTAGATTTCTAAACTTGATTTAATAAGAGGTCTCCCTAGAATGAATTTTAAAATAGATAGTATATGTGATTCTTGTCAATTAGGAAAACTTATAAAGAGTTATTTCAAATTAAAAGATATGATTTCAACTTCAAAACCTCTTTAGTTACTTCATCTAGATTTGTTTGGTCCATCTCAAATTAAATCAATAAATAACAATAAATATGTCTTTGTAATTATAGATGATTATTCTAGGTTTACGTGGAGAATTTTTATGAAACATAAAAGTGATACTTTTGATTCATTTATTTTTTTTACAAAAATACTTGAAAACCAACTTTCTTTAAAAATTATAACTGTTCGTAGTGATTATGGTGGGGAATTTGAAAATGAAATTTTTGAGAGATTCTGTAATAAAAAGGGAATAACTCATAATTTCTATTTTCCAAGAACTCCATAACAAAATAGAGTGGTAGAACATAAAAATAGGATGATTCACTAGAATAATGCTTTCTGATAGTAATTTACCAAAACATTTTTGGGCGGAAGCAGTCGCTACAACTTGCTACATTTTGAATAGAATATTAATTAGACCGTTAACTGATAAAACACCTTATGAACTTCTTTACAAGAAGAATCCAAAGGTATCTTATTTTAGAATCTTTGGAAGTAAATGTTTTATTCTAAATACAAAAGACAATTTGGATAAATTTAATCCTAAGTCCGACAAAGGAATATTTATCGAATATTCTAATAGAAGTAAAGCATACAGAGTTTTCAATTTAAGAACTGATACCACTAAAGAAACAATGCATGTTTCATTTGATGAAAATTTCAAAGATGCTGAACAAATTAATGATGAAGAAGATTTTGCCACCCTAAATAGTGCATCAATTGAAACAAATAATGAACTTATTCATCTAAATAAAAAGTTAAGCTTTTAAAAGATCATCCTATAGAAAATATACTAGGAGATATTGAATCTGTTGTTAGAACTAGAAATCAAATATATAACATGAGTAATGTTGTTTTATATCATCTATTGAACCTAAAAATCCAAAGGAAGCATCGTTTGATGATTCATGGATTCTAACTATGCAAGAAGAACCGAATCAATTTATCAGAAATGATGTTTGGGAACTTGTTCCTAAACCCTAGGATAAAACTATAATAGGAACTAAATGGGTTTATATAAAATGAATGAACTAGGTGAGGTCCTTAGAAATAAAGCTCGATTAGTCATACAAGGTTATTGTCAAGAAGAAGGAATAGATTTTGATGAAACCTTTGCACCCATAGCAAAATTAGAAGCCATTAGAATTCTACTTGCTTTCGCAAACTATAATAATTTCAAATTATTTCAAATGGATGTTAAAAGTGATTTCTAAATGGATTTGTTAAATAGGAATTTTATGTTGAACAACTTCCACTCTTTGAAGATGAAAAATTTCCAAACCATGTTTTCAAACTTAAGAAAGCTCTGTATGGTCTGAAACAAGCTCCTAGAGCATGGTATGACATATTAAGATCTTTCTTATTACAATCAAATTTTGAAATTGGTAAAGTAGATAATACTCTTTTTATTAAAAGAAATAAAAATGATATCCAACTAATACAAGTTTATGTAGATGATATTATTTTTGGTTCAACTAATCAAGAATGAATAAAGAATTTTTTGAAATAATGACAAAAGAGTTTGAGATGAGTCATATGGGTGAACTTACATTCTTCTTAGGTTTACAAACAAAACAATTAGATAATGGTATTTTTATTAGTCAAGAAAAATATGCTAGAGATCTAGTTAGTAAATTTGGTATGACAACTGCAAGTGGAAAACCCACTCCTATGGCAACCAATGAAGATTTAAATAAAGAAGATCTTTCAAAAGATGTAAATCAAAAACTATATAGGGTAATGATTGGATCACTACTCTATATCACTACGAGTAGACCCGATATCATGCATAGTTTTTGTCTCTATGCAAGATACCAATCTCGACCAAAGAGACTTACTTAAAAGATGCGAAACGTATCATAAGATAGGTTAAACACACTTTTAACTATGGTTTATTTTACCCAAAAAATGATTCATTTGATTTAATCACTTATTGTGATGCTGACTACACTGGTTGCAAATCTGACCGAAAAAGTACAAGTGGAACTTGTCACTTTTTGGGGCATTCTCTGGTTTCATGGTTTAGTAAAAAGAAAAACACGGTTTCTTTATCAACAACTGAAGCAGAATATATCTCTGCTTCTTTGGCCCGCTCTTAAGTTATTTATATGCAACAAGCCCTAAAAGATTTTGGATCAACAATTTCAAAATCACCAATTTATTATGATAGCACTAGTGCAATAAATTTATCTAAAAATCCTACTCATCATGCTAGGACTCAACATATTGATATCAGACGTCACTTTCTTCGAGATAATATAAGTAAGGAGATTATTTCTCTTGAATTTATCAACTCCGAGAACCAAATTGCTGATATTTTAACCAAATCCTTAAATCAATCTATATTTAATAAGATAAGAAGAGAACTAGGCATTTGTTCAATAACTGAAATATAGAATATAGATATAGTAATATATATTTTTAATAAATAGAAATATACAAGAAAAAAAAAATCATAGGCATGTCGACATACCCCTACCACCCATGTTGACATACAATGGCAAAATTTGAAAATTTGATTTTCCCTTCAAAAAGAGTTTGGAAGTTATATAAATCTGTGTGTATTGAAATTTTCTGTCTTCTCACTTTTTTTCTCTGTATTACACTTCTAAAAATTGATACTAATAGCCTCTTCCACTAAATCAACCCAAAATGACACCATTTCTTTCCCTTCTCCTCATTTTGGTCCGTTCCAATGCACTACACTGGCACATGTGATAAAGATTGAAGAGTCTATGAAGGATTCCATTAAAATGTTGACTAAACTTCAAGTTGTGCAAATAAGGATGGCAAGAGAACAAGAAAAGCAAGGCAAAATTCTTTGGAATTTGCAAAAATTCCTAATGGATAACCATACAAATCTTATTGTGATTGAAGAAGAGTCCTCTAACATTCAAGTGCATAACCCCTTAGAACACATCAAAGAGGAAGAAGAAGAAGAAGAAGAAGAAGAGGAAGAAGAGGAAGAGGAAGAAGCACCTATAGAAGAAGACAACAACGTGGTCTGCGTAGGCGAAGTCTGTTTTGACAAAGATGGGAATTTGGTTGAACAACGTGGAAATTTTTGTTTTCATTATCCAAATTGTTCAATTCACAAATCTTCAATTGTCAAAAACTCTCGTTAATAGTGTTATTCTATAATTTATGTAATTAAATATATTTATGTGTTTATGTTTTATATATACATGTAAATATAACATCATATACAATATAATATTTGTTTTCACTTATTATACTTCCTTATTAGTATTTAGTTTGGATAGTATTAGATTAAGGGGGAGTTATATTAGTTTAGGATTAGTTTTTGTTGATGACAAAGAGGAAGAAAAATAAAATAGGTTAGTTAGAGTGGTTACTCTTAGAATAAGGGAGAGTTATTAGTTTTAGGGGGAGATATAGTGAAGATAAAGTATATTTTATAAACATAGGTTGTCATCATAAAAAAGAGGGAGATTTTTAGTCCTTGAGATGATGGTTTTGATGACAACAACCTTAGGGCTTGTTATAAAATATAAATACTAACATTATAGTTTAAATACATATGCATATGCAGGATATAACTATGCAGGTACCAAGAATGAAGACTGTACAGTATAAAGATTCAAGATTGAAGATATCAAGATTGAAGAGTCATGAGTATCAAGATATCAAGAGTACAAGATTTCAAAGTACAAGATAAGTATTGAGTCTACAATTATGTTAAAACTTCTTGTAAGCACTTACATCTTTATTCGAAATTTATTCGTGAATGGAATCCACTTCGAGCTTGTTAAATGGATGGAACCCTATTGGGATGGAACCCACGATAATATCTTGTGTAACTTATAGTGGTCCTATTTTGATGTGCACTAATTTTTTGAAAATGATTTCCAAAAATATATCTCTTATTTTAAATGTTTTTAAAATCCTATTTTTTAAAAAAAACATCTCTCTTGTTTGAAGTATTTTAGCCTCCAAATTATCTTTATCATTTTTTATTTTAATTTCAAAATTGTCCTTGATTTTGAGCTATCTCTTGTTTTAAATATTTAGCTTTCAAATATTTATATACTCAGATTTTAAATCACTTTATAGACTAAGATTATATATATTAAAAATTAATTTTATATGTTTAAATTATATTCAAATATGTTCACAAAGTTTAGAAATTGTTTTGACAAATTATAGAAACCAATTTTAATAAGAAAATCAAAATCACCATTTTTGCCTAGAGCATGTAGGCATACTCCTAACCCCCATGTCGACATGGTGCACGTTAAAATTCAAAATTCAAATTTTCAAAAGAAGTGGCTATTCATCATATCCTTTAATGATTAGATATGGCTGTTTATCTTCTATAAATACCAGTAGTTCTAAAAGAATTTGAATCAGATTTCGCTTGTTTTCTCTCCTCTTCATCTTCCACATTTATTCTAAAAGAATGCCAAACTATACTTTACCGAAATATCAAGTGAATCAAACTAGATTATTTCTTCTTTGATTCTCTACCACTCTCTCCATAAGATCTCAGTGGTATTCAGAGTTATAGGATCATTTGTAAATCAAATTGTTGAGTAAAAAGTGCGACTGAGCTTTGAAATCAATTGGGTGTGATTGTAGCCCCGAAAATCAATTAGGTGATCTTGTAGCCCAGTTAAATCAAGAGAGTTTGCCCGGACTCGAATACAGGAGGGTGTATCTCATAGCCTAGAAACCGAGGGTGTAATCTGGGAGATTATTTTGAAAAAAAATCCATACAATTGTGCAGGACTGAATGTTGGGTAACTCCGAGCCAGTATGAAATCCTGGTGTGTTCTCTTCTTTACTGCTTTTATTTAGTATTTGCATCTGTGCCTGATTTTGTGATTATATTTGTGTCTGTGAATTGAATTTTTGGTGGTTAAATTACATAAGTTTCAAAAAGATATAGAAAATCCACAAGACACTATTCACCCCCTCTAGTGTTATTCCAGCCTTAAGATCTGTAATCGGCATTTTTCACAATAGATATACATATGTATTTAAACTGATATATATAAACTAACATATAATATAACTAATATTTTATAAAACTAACAAATAATATTTATATATACTAAAATGAACATAATATATATAATTAATATAAACTTATACTCATCTATGAATAAAAGAATTTTGTACATAGACTAGCATATAAATTATGTACATATTATCAAAATGACTTTATATATAGGAATAACACCAAAATATCTACATAATTTATATATTTAAAACTCTATATACGCTTTTCAAATATCCATATATGCTAACATATATATTATATCAAAAGCCAGAAGATATAACAAATTATACAAACTCATATAACATTTCATATAATAGATCTTATATAAACTATATATATTTTTAATATCTATAACAGAATAAAACTTATATACTACTTATGTATTATATATATATACACAATAAAAGCATGCAAATAGAATGTATGAGTCATATATATATAATTTACATATTATAAACAACTTTATAAAACCACATATATAGAACTGACATAAACACAAATATACACATATATAACATATTATTTGTAGCACTAAATCATATGATAGTTATACTGTAACCTCTATATAATAAACACATAAAAAAATTTTAAGGTCTAATATATCTATATAGGCATACATTATATACAGACATTATCTCTAAACCAATACTTACAATTCAATATTGCTCAAGACTTATATTATATTTGTATATTCTATATATACTTTAGACTATAATTAGTTGTATACAAATTGTACTGCAAACAAATATATATGCATGCAGCTTATCTACAATTAGAGATAACTTGCTGTATTATTACCAAAAAGTAAAGTATACATATAACTTTAAATCCTCCAATATTTAAATAAGCAAACATAACCTTTGAAACAAAATTCAAACACCCTAAATAATATATATACATACCATTATATAAAGTAAATAGATGAAAAAAGGAGGGAGAGTTTGAGGGTAGAGGTTGTGGGCTGGTGAAGCACGAAGTGGGGAGAGGCCGGGAAGGCAACGGCTGTGGTGGTGGAGTCGAAGTAGTGGAGGGCGAAGCTGCTTGGGGCAGGCCGATGAGAGGTTGTAGGAAGGCCAGTGGTGGTCATTCCGCCACGTGGATCGAAGGGAAGAGGTTGGTTTGATGGTGGCTGTCGCGTCACGGCGAAGTGGAGGCAAGGCATTTGGTCGTGTGGTTAGTGAGCATGGCTTAGAGAGGAAGGGGAAGGCGGAACTGCTGTAAAAGGTGGAAGAAGGGGCAGTGTGTGCATAGTGGGATGGGTAGGAAAGCCAAAGCAACTCTCTTCATTATATATATATATATATATATATATATATATATATATATGAAGAGGAAGACAGAACGTGTTATAAATTGAAATGAACGAAACATTTTTTTAGAATGGAAGTGACAGAGAACAGAGCAAGAAAAAGAAGCAGGTTTCACAGTAAAAGGAAATAAAGTATACGAACTATATTTTATAACATATATATACCTTCCTAAAGCAATGAACAGATGAAACAGAAAGGAGGAGAAAGAACCAAAAAATGAATGGACAAACCACTATAAGGTGAATAGTTTGGGACAATAAAAGTCGTGCCAATTGAATGCTAGAAATATTAATAGCTGGTGGCTATTGGTTTGCACGATGGAAATTGAATGGACATCGAAAATAAAGTCAGAAAACGGTTACCGATATGGCGAACCGTTTTGCAGTTTGAAGTTTTCGTTGCATACCGGTTCTTAAAATGCACAAATGAATACACTATGGAAATCAGTATGATGAGATGAACATAATGGTACATAGATATGAGCAATATGATCATTTTATCAAAAGTCGATAATCGGTGCCCAAAATGCTGCAAATTTGTCGAAAATAAGATAAACGGGCAATAGCAGTCCATATTTGATGAAATGAATTATGACATCTCACTTAGAAATGATTTACAAATTCATTATATAAAAATATTTTGATTTCGAACTAATTTATTGTCATCAATATTAACTGATTATAAATTAAAATTTTCTCAACGGAATTGATTTTCATATTTTCTAATAAAAAATTTCCATTTGCCATGTTTAAATAGACGTATTTCAAATGTCAAATTTTCATTTCTAAATTTAATTATTTAATTTCAAGCAAATTTCAGTTAATTACATTATTAAAATCATTAAAAAATTTGGGTCGTTACACTTTCAATTGGTATCAGAGCAAGGTTATTTCAATTTAATGTAGCATGTAATTAAAAGATCGTTAAAATGGCAAGCACATTTTAAGAAGGTCGATCTAATGCTTATCCTCCGCTATTTACTAGCTCTAATTATGCTTATTGATCAACATGTATGCAAATTTTTATGGAAGCCAATGGCTAGCAATTCAAAATAAATATTAAGCACCTGATAGTGATATTAGCACATGGACCGATGCACAAAAGATGAGGCATCTAATAATGCTAAAGCAATGAATGTATTGTTTTGCTCACTTGACAAAAATGATTTTTCACACGCCGTGCTTTGCAAGATCTACATATGATATATGGCATACTTTACAAGTCATACATGAAGGCACAAATAAAGTCAAGAAAACTAAATTTTCAATTTTACAAAACCAATTCTCATCTTTCAAAAAGGGAACAAGTGAATCAATTATTGATATGTATGCTAGATTTCAAACCATTCAACACGATCTCATTGCACTTAGAGTCAAATTCATAGATTTTAATTTAGTCACGCGAATTTTAAACTCTTTGACAAATTTCTGAGAAAGAAAACTTTCAACCATCGAAGAAGCTAATGATCTTTCTCAACTTAAAGTTGATGAGCTAATAGGAAATTTGATGTCAAACGAAGCTAACTTGTAGGCTAGAAAGGGTCAAAATCATGAAAAGAAAAACATAGCATTCCAAGCAAGTAACGAAGACTCAGAGTTAGATGAAGAGGAGATTGTCTTTATTACCAAAAACAATAATAAATTCAAGAAGTTCAAGAAGATGACCAAATTTCAAAGTAGCGAAAAACCAAACTCTTCAAATCAGACATCGATTAAATGCTATAAATGTGAAAATTTTGGCCACATGAAGAAGGATTGTCCGTTGCTCAATAATGAAAAAAATAAAAGAAAATTTGAGAAAAATTCAAGAAAAAGAAAAGAGATTTTCAAATAACATAGGATGATTCGGATTCGTCTTCTTCATCGGATAGTGATAGTGAAAGCGACTCAGAACAAGCAAATGTGTGTTTTATGGCTAGCATTGATGAGGTATGTTTTGTACTTACTTGTAATGAAATAATGGAAATACGTATTGAATTAGATGATAAATATAGAGAATCAAAAAAAATTAAATAAGGAATCTGTAGTAAAGTTAATTAGATTAGAATTAAAAATTGGATTATTAAAAGATCTTAGAAGAAAACTTAGAAATTGTTCAGAAGAAATATGCAACACTATTATCTCAAAGTGACAAATTATTAAATAACATAGAATATTATAGGTTAGAAAAAGTTAAACTGGAAAAGGAAAAACTAGAATAACAAGAAAATTTAGATTCTAGAAACATTTAAATTTGTGATCTTAAAAGTATATTAGAAAAAATAACAAATAATGTGACAAAATTCAACAAGGGAAAAAGAAATTTGGAAATTTTGATTACGACATCTAAAACATTTGAAAATCGAAATGGATTAGGTTTGAAAAAAAAAATAACTAAAGAAATATAGCACATTATACATAAATTTCAAAAAGCCAAATATAGGAACTAAGTTTAAGAATTCATATACAAATATGGTGAAAATACGAACTCCAAAAACAAAGAATGAACTAATTAGACAAAATATATTAATGAATATTTACAAAAAGTTGTATATAATAAAAATTACATTTCTAAGGGAACCAAATCCTCGTGGATATAGCTACCTACATCAACTAACACGTGGGACCCTAATTAAAGAAGGTGAGTACCAATTAAAATTTTCTTATTTTGCAGGTACCTAAAATTAAAATAAAAAATAAAGAGAAAAGGATACTCGATAGCAGTTGTTCTAATCACATGACTGGAAATTCTAACATGTTATCCAATATAACAAATATCGATGGTGGCACCGTAACATTCGGAGACAACTCAAAAGGATTTGTCATCTGCGTTGGAGAAGTCATCAATATCGGTATTTCTAATTCTCCTATAATTACTAATGTTTTATTGGTAGAAAATATAAAACATAACTTATTAAGTATAAGTCAATTATGCGGTAAAGGATTTAAAATTGATTTCGAGAAAAATAAATGCATTATTATTTATCAAAATTAAATTTAATTTTTTAAGGATTTAGAAATCGAAAGATATATGTCTTAAACATGAATGTCAAAAACAATACAAATTTATGATTAGCCGCGAATCATGATGATCCTTGGTTATGTCATAAACGTTTTTGTCATATAAATTTTAAGAATATCAACAAACTAGCTAAAAATGAATTAATTCGAGGATTATCTAAAATCAACTACAAGGTTAAAAACCTATGTGACGCTTGTCAATTTGGTAAATTAAAGAAAAGCTCCTTTAAATCTAAAAAAGAAATTTCCACAAAACAACCTCTCGAATTACTCCATCTAGATTTATTCGGACCAACTCAATTCATTCAATAAATCATAATAAAAACATTTTTGTAATTGTTGATGATTTTTCATGATATACTTACACATTATTTTTAAGACATAAAGGTGACACTTTTGAAATGTTCAAAATTTTTACTAAACAAATAAAAGAAATGAATTTAAAAATTAAAAACATACGAAGTGATTACGAAGGTGAATTTGAAAATAAACTATTTGCCAACTTCTGTAACGAAAAGGGAATCAGTCATTGTTTCCTCGAACACCACAACAAAAGGGTGTTGTAAAAAGGAAAAATCGAACTTTACAAGAATGGGCACAAACTGTACTAAATAGTAGTACCTTATCAAAGAATTTTTGGGCCGAAGCCGTTGCTACTGCGTATAAATCGCATTACATTTGGACCAATGAAAAAAACACATGCTACGAAATATTTTTTAATAAGAAACCAAAAGTATCTTATTTTCATGTATATGGGTCAAAATGCTCCATATTAAACACTAAAGATAATTTAGGAAAATTTGATTCTAAAGCTGATGAAGAAATTTTTGTTGGATATTCAAATCGAAGCGAAGCATATAGAATTTTTAATAAACGAACAAATATCATAGAAAAAAAAACCTTATTGTCTCATTTGACAAAATTTTTAATGAAAATAAAAATGATGATGATAAAGAACTAATAAATAAAACTAATATACCCATGCATGAAAATAATAAAAGTAATGTTAATGACAATAATGATAATATGATAACAGCATCACCTAGAATATTAAGAGACCAGCCTCTCAATAATATTATTGGAGATTTAAATAAAAGAGTATCAACTAGAAAACAGTTAAATCAAATGAGTCACGTTGCATTTATATCAAATTTTGAATTAAAAATTATAAAGAAGCATCAAAAGATAATTTTTGGATTATTGCAATGGAAGAAGAACTTAATCAATTTGAAAAAAATAGTGTTTGGAAACTTGTATCAAGATCAGACAATCAATTTGTAATTTGAAATAAATGGATTTTTACAAAGCAGTTGAAAATGGAAATATTGTGTGAAATAAAGCAAGATTAACATCTTAAGGATATCATCAAGAAGAAGGAATTGATTATAACGAAATATTTGCTCTTGTAGCAGTCGAAGCAATACGAACATTACTGGCTTTTGCATGTCATCATAATTTTAAACTTTTTTCAAATGGATGTAAAAAGTGAATTTTTAACGGACTCATAAATGAAAAGGTGAATGTTGAACAATCTCCTTTATTTTTTCACGAGAAATATCTCGATCATGTATTTAAACTTAAAAAGGCCTTATATGGATTAAAACAAGCACCTTGTGCTTGGTATGAAAGATTAAAAACACATTTACGATGTTTCAGTTTTCAAATTCATAAAATTAATTCCACTTTATTCATTAAACAAGAAATATCGTAAAAATATGTGTTGATGATATTATATTTGGATCCACTGATGAAAAATTATGCACTGAATTTTCCAAAATAATGAAAGATGAATTTGAAATGTCACATATGGGAGAATTAAACTATTTCTTAGGATTAAAAGTAAGGCAATTAAAAAATGGAATTTTTATAAATCAAGAAAAATATTGTCAAGATTTGTTAAAATGTTTTGGAATGGAAAATATATCAAATAAACCAACTCCGATGAGTACTACTCTACATTTAGATAAAGATGAAAATGGAAAAGATTTCAACCAAAATTATATCGAAGTATGATAGGATCTCTGTTATACTTAACAGCTAGTAGACTGGATAGTATGATGACTGTATGTTTATGTGCTTGGTTTCAAGCATAGCCAAAAGAATCACATCGTCGAATGGTAAAATGAATCTTAATGTATTTATCAAACACTAAAGATTACGAACCATTTTACTCAAAAGGAAGCTCATTCGAGCTCGTGTCAAATAGCGATGTTGATTTTGGCGGTTGTAAAACGGATAGAGAAAGCACAAGTGGGATATGTCATTTTATTGTTCAGTCTTTATTTTCATGGTTTAGTAAAATGAAAAACTATGTTTCGGTCTTGACATGTGAAGCCGAACACATTTCAGTGGCTTTAGCATGTGCCTAAGTAATCTATATGTAAGAAACTCTTCTAGATTTCAGTAAAATCATAACAAAATCTCATATATATTGTGATAATACTAGTGCCATAAATTTATAAAAAACCCTATTAACCATTCTCGAACAGAGCATATTGATATTCGTCATAATTTTCTAAGCAATAATGTGAAAAAGGAATTATATCACTGGAGTTTGTAAATACCGAAAATCAAATAGTTGATATGTTTACTAAACCTGTTAACCCACCTTTTAGCAAGGCTGTAGACAGGCGAATTAAACTAAAAATCAACAATGTTACCCGGCTACAAGACGATAGTTGTAGAGGATATGATCGGGCTCGAACGAGTATCGAGTTAGGAAAGGATTGGAAGTATGAAGGCTAGTATGGCTCGGTGATGATCTGGATCGACATTTCATTTTTGGGTCGTCATTTCTAGGTCATCATTTCTAGGTCGTCATTTCTGGATCATCATTTCTGGATCATCATTTCCAGGTCATCATTTTTGGATCGGCATTGGTGTTGATGGGCCAGGACCATTCAAGAAGCCCAGTAACTTCGATTTTGCCTATAAATACATCATGTGGGGCTTAAGAAAAGGGATCTGATTCTGTACCCCTCCCTCTTCTCCTCCAAGGTTACTCTTCCATTGTTGTTTTAAAAACTCCAGGCTATAATTGTAGTTGACTCTCATATCAATAAAAAGGAAATTTCCGGAGTGGACGTAGGCCGGAGTTAGCCGAACCATTGTAAATCCTGTGTTATTACTGCTTTCTTTTTAATTTTCGTTGTTCTTCACATTCATACCCTACATACATTCTATCTGTGATCTGTGACTGTGATTTGGTGATTTCATCTGGATTTGGCTGTTAATGACCAATTTTGGCGCTAACAAACCATTAAGTGAAATAACTTTTATTAAATTAAGACAAGATCTACGAATATGTTCATATAATGATCTCATTAACTAAATTGGTAGGATTAGGTTTTGCACATTTAATTTTTTTTTAAGAAAAGCTCATATAAAACTACACAGGACAAAATTTATATGCTTAGATTAGTAAAAACCGCATAAAATTTAAACTAGTACGAACCATATAAAACCTAACTACTCTCTGTTAAAAGTTATATGGTTGAACTTCTTTCCTCAACCAATTCTCTAAGTATATTAAAAACTTTATCTTATAAATCAAGATTATTTTCTTTCTAAAAACAATAGTTTATTAAGACTAATATTACTCAAAAAATGTCTTCCGATCATGACTCCACATATTTAATTATCGACTATAGATCACACTCATCAGATAGCACTTATATTTCACCAACTAAATCGACACCTACATCAACTTGCTCAACCTCTCTAAACATTGTTGCATCACCTACGTACCACATTGGCTTTCCCCCTAAAGAAAAGAAAGCCAAAGCGTAATGACCCATAAATTTTAACGATTTTTATAATGTATTTAACTGAATTTTTCATGAAAATGAAATAATTAAATTTGGTAATGAAATTTTGATATTTGGTATGCGTCTATTCAAACACAGCAAATGTCAGATTTTTCATCATAAAATATGAAAGTTATTCTGTTGTCTAATTTCCAATTTTAAATTAAAATCAGTTAAATTTGATGAAAATTAAATACTTTCGAAACCTGAATACTTTTATATAATAAAAATGTAAATCATTTTCTATGTGAAACGTCATATTTCGTTTCGCCAAATTTGGACTGCTCTAGCTCCGTTTATGTTATTTTTGGTGTTTTAGCAGCATTTTCGGCAACGAATATCGACTTTTGATATGATGGTCGCATCACCAATATCTGTGTACTATTCTGTACGTCTCATCATGCTGATCTCCTAGTATATTCATTTTTGCATTTTAGTGTTCGGTACGGGTCGGAAACCACGAAATGGTTTAAGTGTATCAAAACCGTATTTCATCCCTTTTGGTTTCGTTGTGTCTTTCGATTATCCACTGTGCAAACTAATAGTCGTCGGCTATTAATAATTTCGATCTTTGATTGTTTCTTTTCCCAAGTTAATTTATATTTCTGGTTCACTTGCTATTCTCCTTTCTATTCACTCCTATCTTGCAAATGAAATAATTATAAGTTTATATTATATGGTTTCTTTTTACCTAAGCCTACTCATCTTCTTTCCTCATCAACCCACCCATATGTTCTTGCATCTCCTCCCACCTTTTCCTCCATCAACCTTTTAGTTCTGTAAAAAATAATAATAATATATTACTAATCCTATATATTTTTGTTTACCTGAAGCTACTCAACTTTGAAACTTGATCCTCCACTCCGTGTGCGGCCGCCCATTTCCTTATGTCTGTTGATTATCTTCCTTTCCCCTTTTATGTTTTTTCTAACTTATAAGAAAAAAATTATATGCAAAGTTTCATTTTCACTTTCATTTAGAGACTGCATTTCTCCTTTGCGTGCTCATCTTCTTTCATTTTGCCTGAGATCTGAGAGCCGCCTTCACCCTCAGTTCAACCCTCACTAGATCCCCCGCTAGTCGACCTTCCCTCCGCCAGTTTCGTTGTGGTCTTTCTCCCTGTCCCATTCCATCTTCCACCACAGCCTTGCACTTGTTCACCTCCTTTGATCGTTCAATGGTAGCCTGCAAACCATGCCAGTCCTTCCTTCGAACACCCGAAGCCAAGCACAGCCACCGCCCGACAGCGTTTCTCCCGATTTTGCCTTAGCTTGACATCAGCTATCGGTCCGCGTCGCCTTCCTCCATGCGAGACTGTTCAGCCTAACCCTTCACCTATAACACACACAAGCTTCTTCAAAATAAATTATTTTACATAGAGCTGTCTTGTTTATATATATATGTTTATAATAACTATATATATTATTTTAAATATGCATTTTCAAATTGAATATTAATTTTAATAATAATAATATAATATACATTTCATTTCAGTTTATATTAAGCTGATTTTTATTTGTTTCCATTAACTCCTAATTATCAACTTTGTTCGTCAAATCTGTGTTCACCTTGCTTTGCTTTGATATTTGTCGTTTCGATTGGTTGATTGTCCGGTTCATGATTCAATTCGTAGCTTGTCGTGTTGCTCTACTTTCTCTAACCACGAAAGATAAGCGATCACTCACGGTTAACATTCTTATATTTAGTGAATTTAATTCACATAAAATGACAATTGAAATATGTTGATAAATTTGAATTGTCAAGTTATTTAATTGTTAAATATGATATGCCATTATCTGAAATTGTTCACCTATGACATATGACGCCATAATCTATTGTATATATTATATTTAAATTTGTTGTTGATGATATATACGTGTTTGTTTATACCAAAATTGGACACAACGCTCTTCAGATGTGTTTGAAGAGATAAAATGAAGAGAATAAACGTAAAATGAATCAGATCAAACAAACACACCAATAAACATATAAGAAAATGCACAGAAACACATGGATTTAGAGTGGTTCGGCGAATTGCCTACGTCCACTATGAAATGACTAATGTTTATTGAATTTTACTCGCTAATTACAAAAGATAAAAACAGTACAACTGAAGTTTGATAATGATTTCAACAGAGTATCAGCATAGAGAGGACCAAAGTCCCTTTTCTGGATGCATATGGCTGCTATTTATAGGTGTAGGCTGAAAATATCTCACCCAGATCTTGGGGGACTTCTTCTCTCATGTGGGTGGGCCCATGGGATTGAGTTTAGGTGGTTTTGGCTCGATTTGGGAGCGACACAAATGGAATTCATATCGATCAAGAATTGATCCTTTTTAGCTGAAATTTATCTGGTACATTCCTGACGTTGTAGGCAGGCTCTTGTGAAAATTTGGTGGCATTTGGACTTGTAGATCTCGAGTTACGATCAATGCATGTTTTGATTTACATGAAATTGTCGTCTGTGTCGATGCTTCATGTTGCCTTCTTCGTATCGATCGGTGGTTGGCGCTGTTTATATCGATGGTGGGAGATCGATACGAGATGGATGGAGGGAGAACGATAGGAAATGGACATTGGTTGAGGCATACGAAGTGTTGTTAACATGATGGATATGAAGTAGCTTCATTTTGATGGATACGAAGGAAGTTAGTGGGCGATGGATATGAACTGAATCTCTTCTGGGTAATGGATATGAAATTGGATGGATACGAATACAGTTAGATTTTTCAACCGGGATCAATCAGTTCATGAGCATACGAACTCCGATTGACTTGATATTTAGAACGTTGGCTTTCATAGCTTTACTGGTCCTATCATATCAATTGTAGCTCGATCCGAACTTGGAAAAAATTGACCTGTATCCACAGTAGACCTATGTATTAATGATCTCTAGGACGAATTATCCATGGTTTCTAGTCACGTCTTGGTGTCACGGCCTTCCCAAAAGGCGGGATAATATTTTGCCCCCAAAGTACTTCTTGTGTGAACATGACGTGCTTTGAAAAGCAGCCATGTTCATTCTGAAAAGTTCTATATGTTTTGCTGAGTAGTTGTTATCTTTTCGTCAAAAGATGTAGCCTTTGGTTAATCTTCGGTGATGTAGATGTCAAACTGTTGATTGTCAATGATCACGCAGTGTTTTATTGTAACTGAGTGTTGAGCACTACCGATTTGTTGTTCATTGTTCTGATCATCACCAGGTAAGCATTCAATTCTTGTTAACTTCGAAAATTGAATGTTAGTTTGGCATACATGCACATATGTTAACCTGATTCCTGTTCATTTTTGCACATTTGCAGGTCGTTATCAAGTTCTTTAGTTTTTATTTGGATTGAGTTTCGTATTGATCCTCTCCTGGATCGAAGTGAATTTCAAGTTGTAACAATGTTCGATGGTTGTTTTAAGTCCTTCCTTTTTATCGATCCTCTCCTGGATCGATTTGAGATGTTAGAATGTATGCTTCGTATAGATGGATACGTAATAATGGGTCTCATGATGGGTATAGGAGTAACGCTTTGTGTCAATGGAGTCAAACGATCTAGACATAATCATGCAATGATGCTTTGTGGAGGATACGCCATCTCTCATTTCTTTATTCAAGAAAAATTCCCCATAGTAGATAGTCTTTGATAGGAGCATCCATGACCCCTTTCCTGGCTCCATCTCTACGATCCAGTCGATCTTAATCTGTCAGCTCTTGGAATAATAAGTATTTCAATTAGGACTGACTTGCTTGGCCGATGACTTAGCTTTTTCATTTTGTTCTCTGAGGATGTTTGTAATGGTGTAATTCTCGAAGTCGGCTAGTAGTTTTTAGATACAGCTAAGGAAAGGAAAAAGACGTTGCCCCGTAGTCCGATAAGCCTCCCTAACTTAGCATACCACTAATCAGAAATCACTTAAGATATGTAAAGTTCCACTCCTAGTTTTCTTGTAAGTTTGAATGTGGTGACCACGACTTTATACTTAGCTTCGTTATTTGTTGCTGTGAAGTTGAGTTTCAGGGCGTAGCAGATCGATCATTCCTCAGGAGTCATTAACACAACTTCAACGTTAGAAAGCCGATTATCGGAAGTTCCATCTATGTATGTTCTCCATTGGTTGGACGGTTCTCTAATATTCTTTGGATAATCGTCTGATGCAGTGAATTCATATATGAAGTATGCTAATATTTGATTATGGATAGCTCTCTGAGGGAGATAAGTGATATCAAATTCGCTTAGCTCGATATTCCATTTGAGTAACCTTTCAGATATCTAAGCTTGCCATTGGACCTATTGTGACGGTTAGTCGACACAAATGTTAACGAGATAAGCTTGTCAATAGCTAGCTTTCTTCACATACTGGTCTTTGGATTCGTTTCTCATCATATAGCAATGTGATGCTTATGGCGTATGTTGACACGGCCCAATTGATGTATAAATCTTCGCTATCCAACAGCTCGGATAAAATTCTCTAAGCGATCTATTAGAGCTAAAGTTGCATCAACGCAGTTATTGGTCCATTCAAAAGTTTTCTTCCCTCTCTTGGTTAGGTTAAAGAAGAGAATACACTTATAGATGGCCCTAGAGTTGAATCAGCTAAGGATAATCTTCTGACTTGGCTTTATATCTACTTGGTTTCCTCAATACATGGATGACTCTACTCTTCAGAATTTTCTAACATTAGCCTCAATCCCACGAGAATTGATGACGAAACCCGATAATTCTTCTTATACAGTGCTGAAAGAGCATTCCAAAGGATCAAGTTTCATGTTGTAGTTGTTAGAGAGCATTGGATATCTTTGCCAAGTCATCGATGTGGTTGTTTGATGGTCGTGATCTCACGATCATATTAACCACATATAATTTCATCGACAGGCCGATCTGATTTTTGAATGATCTATTATTCATCCTTTGGTAAGTAGCATAAGCATTCTCAAGTTTGAATCCAAGGATTGCAGCATAGCACTATAGGGTATAAGGCATGGGTCATAGAATCGAGTTGTCATAGTCAACTCTTGGACAATCATTCTTTTTCCCCCAGTCTTGGGTTGATGGACGTATTGCGCGGACGGTCGAGTCTCATCCCAGCTGTGTTTACACTATAGTTCAACCCTTAAGAACCAGAGTTGATTGATGAATGATTGAATCACATTCATCATATCTTCTTGCTCGTGCCCTCAAGTCTGAGGAATTTCTCGATAAGTGGCAAGGTGGATAATGTCTGCTTCAATTTCACATTCTATAACGTTGAACCATGGGATCGAGTTAACCAATGGAAGGCTGCTTGTGTCGCCATACTCAGGGCAGAAACTGAAGAGCGAATCGTCCAGTCAGATCCAACGCACGATCGATGCTTCCCTTATCGAATCCAGGGCAAGAATCGGTGTGCAAACGTTTAGGTTGCACTTGTTGTGAATTACTTGCTTAGCCGGATCATGGTAAGAGTCAAAGAAAGAATGGTCGCATCGCATTCTTTTGGAGTTAGGCGATCAACTACATCAATTTTGAGACGTTCTTTCGTTAGATCTAGGGATAAAGTCAACCCGAATGCGATCATGCCCTGGTCATTTGGTCTCATGCCTTTCCTGACGGATCGAAGGAAGGCGACGGAGGATGAATGGTCAAGTCACACTTATTCGTGGTTTATTCTTCAATCCATGCTCTGATGGTCAAAGGTATTCGATTGACTTTCTGGTTACATCGATTTGTAGTCGAAGAGGATCGATATTAACCATCGATTCAACCGCATGATATAATTGGTTGCTCGTAACTTTGGGCATCGTCCATATTGGTTAGCTTTAAGGCCTCCTTGTAGTCGTTGCCTTAAGTTGTAAAGGATGATATGCTGGCGATTTAGCGAGTCACCTTTCTCTTCTTTCGGTGATTTGTTCTTCTGCCCAGTATTGGGTTAACAGATTTAGTTTGTGGATGGTCTAATTGCATCTGTTTTGAGTTTATACTTCTCCTGTTAACTTTAGGTCGAAGTTGGTGAATGAATGGCCAGATCACATTCATTCATTTGTCTACGCTAGTAGTCATGCTCCGGGATCAGAGTCAGTTAAAGGGCAATTAGGCACACCTATTTGATGTTTATACCCCTGTCCACATTTTTGGGTACAAAGAATTTTAGCAAAAAATGGTCGGACCGCATTTTCCTCAATTAATTCCTCTGGCACTAGTCTATGGCGAAAGTCGAAGTGTAGTCGGTCACATTACGACAACTTTAATTTGATGTTTCTCCTACTGAATTGCAGGAAGGAGTTGGTTGGAAGATGGTTGGGTCACATTCGTCCACGTTGCATGCACCACCCGCCAGATCATTGGCGAGATTTAGCGGATGAACGGTCATGTCACATTCATTTGCAGTAGGATAGGTAATCACATCCATTTAGAATAAGACCTTCAGCTAGGTCCGTTTTGCGAATCTTCCTTGTCGAATCAAAAGAAAATTGTCCTGTAGGGTTGGAGTGCATCCCTATAGAATTATGTTATGGGTCTCGTGCCGGGGATAAGAGTTGATGCATGGACGGTCATGTCGTTCCCGCTTTGTGCTAGATGGTCGGATCGCATCCAATTTTTCATGATAAGTGTGACGACCAGTCTTTCAATCCTCAGAAAGACGTATCATCGATAAGAAAAGAAAGAGATAGAAATAGAAAAGATAGAAAGAAAAGAACAACAACATCAGAATCTCACAGCGAAACGGAAAAAATATAATATTACACGTATCCATTACATAGTTTCACATATCAGAGTACACAAAATAATACGACTTCATTACATTAGACATTTATATGAGTCTGCCTAACCATACAACCCAAAATACAACACTAAGATGTCACTACATGGTGGATAAAGATAGATAGATACGTCTGGACTCCAACTCCAGCTTTCAAAAGATTTGACAATCCCAACCTGATCACTTGGCTACTCATAAAAATTTGAGTACCCAAGAGTTTATGAAAAACAAAATAAACTCCGGTCAGACATGGGTCTGGTGTGAGTAAACATGTTAAAGCTATTTAACTTTAAAATCATTTGAAAACAAAAGGTATCACGTAAGACTTCCCACACATAAACATGGGTAAGTTTTTACCTTACGCTAACCAAAACATTTGATAGGAAATTCAATGATATTATAATAGGTCTAGGGTTTTCAAGTAAATAGAAAATAGCCGAAATTGTTACATCTAAATTCCAGCTACTAGCCACGAAAGTGGATAATATAAATCAAAATCGTAGGGTCACGTACGGAAAATGAGTTTCCATCAATGACAGGGCTACTGGGGTATCGCCCGTCACAGTATGGGGTCTAGATCACCGTACCGAGGATCACTCTCGATCCCCTGCAACACAAGGTCGGAACAATCCCTTACTGGACAGTTCCGAACAAGACAACCCTGCAGTTGTGGCAAACAACTGCCCACACAGCTAAAATAATAAGGGACTTCTAGAAAGGGGTAAATCTCGTCCCACTTGGGCATGACCCACCTAGCCTTGCCGCACCTCCCCTGTTTTAGCCATTCCCGGTTTATGAGGCTCGAGGCTACGATTACCTTTTTAGAACACATCTATCTTAGAATGCTCCTCGTCCACCTGATGATGTGCCGAAAGCATTCAATCCATACAAGTTTGTTCCAGGTTCGAACGAAACCGAAGGCATTATTTCATTACACTCATTTTTGGAATCACCCTCAGGGTTAACGACAATAACCCTTGCACTTTAAAAGTTCTTCTCGGTCTTCACTTTGAGATGTCATGACCTAACGTTTAACTTGGATCGATGTGGTTTTCGGAAAATCAAACTTGATTCCCTATCCCGGTCTCATCGAAATCCAAACGCCATCTTAAAAGTCAAGTTGTTTAAAGGTTTAAACAATTCAATTCAATTTTAAACATTGAATTCACACAGCATTATCCATAGATGATAACAACATCTATCACATATATATACAATATCTCATCACATATATCTTAGATTATCATTCAATACAACCAAATCCAGACATTCAATTCAAAACAATCATCTATAAGCAAGCATATCTCTAATTCATATTATAATTAATTTAATTAATTCAAATTAAATTAATTACTTAAGAATTAATCACTTTACCTTGCTTAACCAATCATTAATCAATTAATCACAATCATTTAATTAATTAATCACTTCTTAATTAACCTCATTATGAATTAATTAATCTTTGATTAATTAATTATCCTTTAACTATTAATTAATAACTCTGATTATTTATTAATAAAACTTGATTAAAAATTAATCATTCCTTAATTAATTACTAATTCATCCTTAATTAACAATTAATTAATCTTAATTAATGCTTAATTGATTACAAATTATAAATTAATTTATCTTAATTACTTAATTAATTATAATTAATTAACCTTAATCATTTAATTAATTAATTCTTAATCATTAATTAATTAACTATTAATTATAAATTAATTAATATTTAATTACTTAATTAATTAACCCTAATTAATTAATTCTTAATTATTAATTAATTAATCACTAATCACTTAATTAATTAATTACAAATCTTTAATTAATTAATCTTTAATTATTAAATTAATTATCTATAATTTATAGTTAAATTAATCCTTAATTACTTAATTAAATTTAATTAATTATTAATTAATTAATCCACAATTAATTAACCAAACCTTTATAAATTAATTAAACCAAAATTATTAATTAATTTAACTTTAATTACTTTATTAATTAAACAATCTTTAATCATATAATGTTAATTAATTTTCCAAAATAATTCAATTCCATTAATTACTTAAAATTAGTACAAATTTTTAAACATTTCACCTTATTTTAACTTAATTACTTTTAAAAATTAAATTTAAAAGAATATATAAACACCTCAAACTTAGCTAACAAGTATAAACTTTCTTTAATCAAATAGTTTTAAAAACTTTATCATAAAGTAGCTTAAAATAATTTTAATTTAAAATTTAAAAAAAACTAGTTTGAAAAAACATTTTAAAACATCAACTTTAAATCCTTGGGTTCGACCCGCTATCAACTCGAGACTAAACTCGGGTTGCATCTTCTTCTCCTCTTCTTTTTTTCTTTTTCTTAGCTTAAGTTAAAATTTAAACTTCATATAACTGGAAAGAAAGGCAACTCCACACACTAATCCAGGCACGAACAAAACAAACATCATCTCGAGCATCAACGCGAGCAAAAACCTCGCTCACTCGATCAACACTTCGAGTTACAACGATACGTCCTTCCCTGACATAACTCCCTGACAACGTGCACGTGCACGAAGCTTCAACGTCGCCGCCACCTCTAGCGACTTCACGCACATGTCTCCCATCAACCACTGGTTCGATTCCGACTTCTGACCAACCATCGCGCAACCCTAATCGAAATCGAGGCAGCCCGCACACATCTGGAATAACCACTTCGCCTGAAAACCCATCGAACCCACGACATCGACCACCGTACTCCTTGAAACTTTGGTCACAACTCCGCAAGCCTTCCATGCAACTATCCCCTTGATCTAGCGCTACTCGATTTACCATAAATTACCCAGTCACCTTATTTTCGATCACGACTCAATCACAGTGTTAAACCCTAGTCCACCCAATTTCCATCTCCACGACGATCGATCACTTCTTCCACGATTTTTCTCAGGTTCGCCGATCACCATACAAGCTCCAACCCAAGCCGCGACCACTCGAATCCACCTAGTCACCAGATTTTGATCAAAATGTCATTTCTGGTCATCCCAGAAATGCTCCAACAATCCCAATCTAAAATTCTTGATTTTGTTATTAAAAATCAAGTTTTACAATGTTGATTCGAGTTGCATACTCGAATCTAGAAAACAAAATGCTTGATTTTATCACATTTAAAGATTTTACGGCTTTTTTCTTTGTTTCAGAAATTTTTTAAATTTAAAATCCTTAAACAAAATTTTAAAACTTACAATATGATCCTACAATTATGTTTGTTTTGAAACTTTAAGTCCAGTAGTAACTGGATTAGGAGATATGAAATTTTCTTTTTTTAGTTCTGGACTCTGTATTTTCAAAACAGAGATGAATATTCACTACAACATACACAGGTTCAACATTCATATACATAGAAGCTTAAACATACACATGCAAGCAAAGATTCATCACAAAGGTCACATTCAGGATATTAACGTCCTAAATACTTTTTAATTTATGTGTTTACTGACCTGATAGAGTTTGAAGCAGATCGTATAGTAACTGGGAAACTTGCTAAAATGCTTCAATTAAAGAAATGCTTGAATCAAGAAATGGAAATACAGATTTGAATTGCGTATGAAATGCTTTAAAACTCAGGTGTTCTTGTTTGCTTCTTAACTTGAATTCGAATCTGAGCTTTAGATCTGAAACTGTGGAGAGAGCTTTGAATTGCTTTTTACTGGAATTTGATTTACAAGCTTTTGTATTTTTGCTTGTTGATTTGGAAATTTTGAAATGAACTTGAGTTTTTGCTTTAATTTTTGGTTGAAAGAGTGGAGATTGATATAATTTCAAACTTGTGAAAGAGTGGAGATTGTTGCCTCTCGTCTTGATCAACAATCTAAACAGGATGTATGACAACTGATAAATCCGGCTCCACCTCTAAGTCCTCCTGCACAGCTGGTTCCACAATAAGAGATGGATCGTGCACATATTTCCTCAGATGAGTTACGTGAAAAACATTGTGAATTCCAGCCATCCGGACTGGCAATTCAATCCTGTATGCTACGGCACCAATCCTCTCGAGCACTCAGAATGGACCAATATATCTCGGAGCGAGTTTTCCCGTCTTCCTAAATCTTACTGCTCCTTTAATCGGGGAAACTTTGACAAAGACAAAATCAACAATATAGAACTCCAATTGTCTTCGTCTTTAATCTGCATATTTCTTTTGACGATCCTGAGCAGCTCTCGTCCTTTTCTTGATAAGGTCAACTTTAGCAGACGCTTCAGAGATTAGATCTGGTCCAAGCACAAGATGATCTCTTGACTCTATCCAACAGGCTGGGGATCTACACGGTCTCCCATACAAAGCTTCATAAGGAGCCATCTTAATACTTGCTTGGTAACTGTTATTGTAAGAGAATTCCACTAGATGTAGATGGTCTTCCCACGATCCACCAAAATCCAATACACAGGCCCTCAGCATATCTTTTAGAATTCGATTAAGCCTCTCTGTCTGCCCATCTGTCTGGGGATGATATATTGTACTCAGTCTCAAACTCGTTCCCATAGCTGATTGTAAAGCCTCCTAGAATTTGCTAGTGAAGATAGGATCTCGATCACTTATTATACTAACTGGAACACCATGCAATCTAACTATCTCTCTCAAGAAAATATCTGTCAGAGAAGCTGCAGTACGGGTTGCCTTAATGGGTATAAAATGGGTGCTTTTAGTTAGGCAATCAACAATCACCCATATTCCATCATTTCCCTTCTTGGTTCTAGGCAAACCGTCGATGAAATCCATCGAAATCATCTCCCACTTCCACATCGGGATTTCCAAAGGTTGCAATAAACCGGCCGACTTCTGCTGATCTCCTTTAATTTGCTGGCAGATAGCACAACTATTAATGAATCTAGCAATATCTTTCTTCATGTTCGGCCACCAGAAAACTCTTCTCATATCTTTATACATCTTTGAGATTCCCAGGTGAATATTTAATCTGGAACGATGACTCTCTGACAACACCTCCTGTCTCAGATCCCTATCATTCGGAACACAAATCCTCCCGTTAATCCTTAATGTTCCTTGGCCATCAATCTCAAAACTGGGACACTGACCTTTCCTAACACTTCTGACGATTCTTTTCAACATTTTATCAGATTCTTGCTTGCTTGAAATCCTTTCCAGAAGAGATGGAACCACTTCCAAAAGAGACAGAACTGCATTCCTGCTAAGAGCGTCTGCCACAACAATCGCCTTTCCTGGGGTATACAGAATATCCAAATCATATGATGCCAAAAAATCAACCCATCACTGCTGCCTCGGATTAAGATCTTTTTGAGAGAAAAGATATTTCAATAATTTATGATCCGTAAATAGCTCAAACCTCTCTCCCAAAAGATAGCGTCTCCTGATTTTTAAAGCAAAAACAATGGCCACCAACTCTGATCGTGCGTAGCGTAGTTCCTTTCATGAGGCTTCAATTGCCGACTCGCATACGCAATTACCCTACCATTTTGCATCACAACTGCACCCAATCCAATTATACAGGCATCCGTATAAACCTCAAACTTGCTCTTCCCATCCGGAATAGCCAACACAGGAGCACTTGTCAACTTTGTCTTCAGATTTTGGAAAGCCTCCTCACATTTAGGTGTCCACTTGAATTTAGCTCCCTTACTTGTCAGCTTAGTTAGGTGCGAAGAGATCTTGGAATAATCCTTAATAAACCTTCTGTAGTAACAAGCTAACCCCAGAAAATTGCGAACGTCAGTCGATGTCCGAGGCTGCTTCCACCCCAAAATAGTCTTAACCTTTGCTGGATCTACAGAAAATCCCTCACCAGAAAAAATGTGCCCCAAAAATTTTACTTCTGATTTCCAAAAATGGCACTTAGAGAACTTCGCCTTCAGAACATGCCTTCTCAGAGTTTCCAATACTATTCTCAAGTGCTGCTTGTGCTCTCCTTCAGACTTAGAGTAGACCAGGATATCATCGATGAATACCAGAACAAACTTATTCAATACATCTCGAAAGACTCGGTTCATCAGGTCGAAAAAGTAGGCAGGAGCGTTGGTTGACCCGAAAGGCATAACCAACCACTCATAGAAACAATTATGTCCCCTAAATGCAGTTAAGGAATACTGTCCTCATCTACCCTTAACTGATGGAAACCTGATGCTAAATCCAATTGAGAAAAGACCGAAGCTCTATGCAGCTGGTCAAATAGATCATCAATACGTGGAAGAGGATACTTATTTCGAATGGTCACTTTGTTCAACTCTCGATAGTCTACGCAGAACCTTAGTGACCCATCCGACTTGGTGACAAACACCACAGCAGAACCCTAACAAGAAAAACTGGGCCTAATCAATCACTTCTCCAACAGATCTTGAGTTTGCTTCACTAGCTCCTCCCTCTCAGTAGGAGCCATCCTCCTACTAGGCTGAATCACTGGTACTGCTCCTGGAACCAAATCTATGCGAAACTCTATCTCTCGGTGCGGAGGTAAACACTTGACTTCCTCTAATACATCTGAGAAATCTTGGACCACTTCGATATCTTCAACCTCCTCTTGAGAAGTCTCAACTCCATGTAAAAGGCTACGCAAGTGAAATCCAGAGTTATCACACATTACTCTAGCAATTCTACCCAGATCAGTTTCTAACGAAACTGTTCTCTCATCACAATTCAAGACAGCCTTATACTTATCAAGCCAATCCATCCCCAATATAAGGTCAAACCCCTTAAAATCCAACACGTAAGGGTTACAAGAAAAACTATGGGATAGATAGGAAATCCCGAAATCCTTACAGATCATATCTAATTTGGTTACCCTCCTATAGGATTAGATACACAGATGGGATTGCCTACAGTACTAGGGATAAGATATTTCTCTATAAATTCCAGAGAAATAAAACTCAAAGAAGCACCAGAATCAAACAAAACTTTAATATACTTGCCATCTAAAAGTAATGTACCTTCCAATACTCCTTTTCCCTTAGAAGAAGTTGATGGTGCACCTTCCAAAGCAAATACCTTATTCTACTGTGCTTTATGAAGTAGCGGGCAATCCTTGATCATATGATCTGGTTGGTGGCAGTTGAAGCATAGAGATTTCTGAACCAAAGCTGAACCCGGCCCACTATGATGCGACTGCTGCTGCTGAGATCCTTTCCTGGGACACTTATTCGCCAAGTGACCTTCTTGTTGATATATATAGAATTTGCGAGGTCCATTGTTCCTTTCAGGCTTCTTCTTGTTTTGCTTCTTCCAATTGGGATTGAATTTCCTCTTATTTGGATTAGAAGAATTCCCTCCCGATGCTGCTACTGGTTCCACTGATCTCTTATTCATCAAATCCTCATATCTTAATGCCATATCAATTAACTCCACAAAAGATCTTTTCAAGTGCGCCGTCATCTTTTCATGAAATTCTGGCCTCAGTCCTTGCATAAACATCTCGTTCTTTTTGAGAGGAGTGTCTATAAGCCCTTGACCATAGCAAGATAACTCATTAAATTTAGTCTCGTACTCTGCTATAGTCATGCCCCCTTGCTTTAAATTCAGAAAATCCTGATACAGACGAGTTTTCCCTGCAGTTGGCATGAATTTCTCCTCAAACAACTCTTTAAATTTTTCCCAAGACATATCGTCCTCAGAGACATTTGTTGTCACTGCATCCCACCAGGCTGCAGAACCACCTTATAATTTCCATGAAGCCATTACCCTCTTCCGCTCATCCGATAATTTCATGCTCTTAAAGATTCTCTCACAAGAGTGTAGCCATGCTTGGACCTCAATTATAGTCTCTGACCCTTTAAATGGTCCTCCTCCAAGGTTGATGAAGTCCTTACATAAGGCAGCAAAACTGAATAGAGGCGGTGCTGGATTAACAGCCTCATTATCAGTCTGACCTCTCCTATCATTGGTCGATGTGCTTCCAACAACCCTTCCCCTTCTGCCTCTTGGACTCATTTTGGCTACCTAGACAGGTAACCCAACCAATTTAGATAAACATATAGTTATGTAAGAAAATTACAAATACGCACTCTTAAGATAGATACTACTCCAGAGCCTAGGTGTTTCTCAACCTATGCTCTGATACCAACTGTGACGACCCATCTTTCAATCCTCAGAAAGATGTATCATCAATAAGAAAAGAAAGAGATAGAAATAGAAAAGATAAAAAGAAAAGAACAACAACATCAGAATCTCACAGCGGAAACAGAACAAAATATAATATTACACATATTGATTACATAGTTTTACATATCAGAGTACACAAAATAATACGACTTCATTACATTAGACATTTATATGAGTCTGCCTAACCATATAACCCAAAATACAACACTAAGATGTCACTACATGGCGGATAAAGATAGATAGATATGTATGGACTCTAGCTCCAGCTTTCAAAACATTTGACAATCCCAACCTGATCACTTGGCTACTCATAAAAATTTGAGTACCCAAGATTTTATGAAAAACAAAATAAACTCCGGGTCAGACATGGGTCTGGTGTGAATAAACAGGTTAAAGTTGTTTAAATTTAAAATCATTTGAAAACAAAAGGTATCACGTAGGACTTCCCACACATAAACATGGGTAAGTTTTTACCTTATGCTAACCAAAACATTTGATAGGAAATCTAGTGATATTATAATAGGGTCTAGGGTTTTCAAGTAAATAGAAAATAGCCGAAATTGTTACATCTATTAAATTCCAGTTACTAGCCACGAAAGTGGGTAATACAAATCAAAACCGATGGGTCACGTAGGGAAAATGAGTTTCCATCAATGGCAGGGCTACTGGGGTACCGCCCGTCACAGTACGGTGTCTAAATCATCGTATCGAGGATCACTCTCGATCCCCTGCAACACAAGGCCGGAACCATCCCTTACTGGACAGTCCCGAACAAGACAACCCCGCAGTTGTGGCGAACAACTGCCCACATAGCCAAAATAATAAGGGACTTCTAGACAGGGGTAAATCTCGTCCTACTTGGGCATGACCCACTTAGCCTTGCTGCACCTCCCCTGTTTTAGCCATTCCCGGTTATGAGGCTTGGGCACGACAGTAACCCTTGCACTTTAAAACTTCTTCTTGATCTTTACTTTGAGATGTCATGACCTAACGTTTAACTTGGATCGATGTGGTTTTCGAAAAATCAAACTTGATTCCCGATCCCAGTCTCATCGAAATCCAAACGCCATCTTAAAGGTCAAGTTGTTTAAAGGTTTAAACAATTCAATTCAATTTTAAACATTGAATTCACACAGCATTATCCATAGATAATAACAACATCTACCACAGATATATACAATATCTCGTCACATAATATCTCAGATTATCATTCAATACAACTAAATCCATACATTCAATTTAAAACAACCATCCATAAGCAAGCATATCTCTAATTCATATTATAATTAATTTAATTAATTCAAATTAAATTAATTACTTAAGAATTAATCGCTTTACCTTTCTTAACCAATCATTAATCAATTAATCACAATCATTTAATTAATTAATCACTTCTTAATTAACCTCATTATCAATTAATTAATCTTTAATTAATTAATTATCCTTTAACTATTAATTAATAACCCTAATTATTTATTAATAAAACTTGATTAAAATTAATCATTCCTTAATTAATTACTAATTAGTTCTTAATTAACAATTAATTAATCTTAATTAATTGCTTAATTGATTACAAATTATAAATTAATTTATCTTAATTACTAAATTAATTATAATTAATTAACCTTAATCATTTAATTAATTAATTCTTAATCATTAATTAATTAACTATTAATTATAAATTAATAAATATTTAATTACTTAATTAATTAACCCTAATTAATTAATTCTTAATTATTAATTAATTAATCACTAATCACTTAATTAATTAATTACAAATCTTTGATTAATTAATCTTTAATTATTAAATTAAATATCTATAATTTATAATTAAATTAATCCTTAATTACTTAATTAAATTTAATTAATTCTTAATTATTAATTAATTAATCCATAATTAATACCAAACCTTTATAAATTAACTAATCCAAAATTATTAATTAATTTAACTTTAATTTCTTTATTAATTAAACAATCTTTAATTATATAAAGTTAATTAACTTTCCAAAATAAATCAATTCCATTAATTACTTAAAATTAACACAAATTTTAAAACATTTCATCTTATTTTAACTTAATTACTTTTTAAAAATTAAATTTAAAAGAATATATAAACACCTCAAATTTAGTTAACAAGTATAAACTTTCTTTAATCAAATAGTTTTAAAACCTTTATCATAAAGTAGCTCAAAACAATTTTAAGTTAAAATTTTAAAAAAACTAGTTTGAAAAAACATTTTAAAACATCAACTTTAAATCCTTGGGTTCGACTCACTATCAACTCGAGACTAAACTCGGGTTGAATCTTCTTCTCCTCTTCTTTTTTTCTTTTTCTTAGCTTAAGTTAAAATTTAAACTTCATATAACTGGAAAGAAAGGCAACTCCACACACTAATCCAGGCATGAATAAAACAAACATCATCCCGCGCATCAACGCGAGCACAAACCTCCCTCACTCGATCAACACTTCGAGTTACAACGATACGTCCTTTCCTGACACCATGCACGTGCACGAAGCATCAACGTTGTCGCTACCTCCAGCGACTCCATGCGCATGTCTCCCATCAACCACTGGTTCAATTCCGACCTCTGACCAACCATCGCGCAACCCTAATCGAAATCGAGGCAGCTCGCACACATCTGGAACAACCACTTCGCCTGAAAACCCATCGAACCCACGACGTCGACCACCGTACTCCTTGAAACTTTGGGCACAACTCCGCAAGCCTTCCATGCAACTATCCCCTTGATCTTGCACCACTCGATTCACCATAAATTACCCAGTCACCTCATTTCCAATCATGACTCAATCACAGTGTTAAACCCTAGTCCACCCAATTTCCATCTCCATGACGATCGATCACTTCATCCACGATTTTTCTCAGGTTCGCCGATCACCATACAAGCTCCAACCCAAGCCGCGACCACTCGAATCCACCCAGTCACCAGATTTCGATCAAAATGTCATTTCTGGTCATCCCAGAAATGCTCCAACAATCCCAATCTAAAATTCTTGATTTTGTTATTAAAAATCAAGTTTTACAATGTTGATTCTAGTTGCATACTCGAATCTAGAAAACAAAATGCTTGATTTTATCACATTTAAAGATTTTACTTCTTTTTCTTTGTTTCAGAAAAGTTTTCAAATTTAAAATCCTTAAACAAAATTTTATAACTTAGATTATGATCCTACAATCATGTTTGTTTTGAAACTTCAAGTCCAGTAGTAACTGGATTAGGAGATTTGAATTTTTCTTTTTTCAGTTTTGGACTCTGTATTTTCAAAACAAAGATGAATATTCACTACAACATACACAGGTTCAACATTCATATACATAGAAGCTTAAACATACACATGCAAGCAAAGATTCATCACAAAGGTCACATGCAGGATACTAACTTCCTAAATACTTTTTAATTTATGTGTTTACTCCCTGATAGAGTTTGAAGCAGATCTTATAATAACTGGGAAACTTGCTAAAATGCTTCAACTAAAGAAATGCTTGAATCAAGAACTGGAAATTCGGATTTGAATTTCGGATGAAATGCTTTGAAACTCAAGTTTTCTTATTTGCTTCTTAACTTGAATTCGAATCTGAGCTTTAGATTTGAAACTGTGGAGAGAGCTTTGAATTGCTTTTTACTGAAATTTGATTTACAGGCTTTTATATTTTTGCTTGTAGATTTGGAAGTTTTGAAATGAACTTGAGTTTTTCCTTTAATTTTTGGTTGAAAAAGTGGAGATTGATGTAATTTCATATTAGTGAATGAAGTAGCGATTTATTTCTTGCTTTTTAGAAAATGAGATGGGAAAATTTGAATGAAGAAGATGAAGTAGAATTATATAGGTTAAATTTTTGATTTATTAAAATTAAGAAAATAATATAAAAATTGTGACACTTGTCACTAAACATGTTTAATTTCTTAACACATGTTATAAGAGGGATTTACAAATTAAAACATGTAATTCTACATGCAAAATAGATTTTTAAATGTTTTTATAATAAATTTCCTAGTTTATAAATACATTTTTAATTTATATAAATCAATCTCTCTAAAAAGAAATTAATATAAAACAAATCTTATATTCTAAATGAAATCATAAAATACACTTTAAAATCAAAGTATGATTTAAAATATAAATAACTATCTTTTGAATTCCAGTTTAATAATCCAAATTCAAATTAAATTTCAAATTCAATTAAAAAAATCAATATGATATATGCATATAATTTTAACAAATCCATTTTCCATTTGTATATATTAGTTCCATTTAAAATTAATATATTTACATCACAATTATTATTATTGTTTAAAATAACAATTTTATCAATTTTAATTAATTTATTAAAAAGATTATCACATTTAAATTTGGTTTGAACTTCTGGAATATCACAATAAGTGTGCTCCCATGTCAGGGGAAGAGTTGGAAAGCAGACAGCCAAACCATATCTGCTTTTTGTACTACAGAACTTGTTGAGGAATCAAAGTTGATAGAAGGGGAGTCGAATCGCATCCCTTCTAGTATTTATATTCCGAACCATGCTTTAAGGATTGGCGTTCGTTGATGGGTTGCTATTCACACCAATTTGGTGTTTATACTCTAGTCCGCACTCTCGGGACAAAAGTTAGTTGACGGGTAGTCATTCGCACCCAATTGGTGTTTATTCTCCGGTCCACACTCTGGGGACTTAGAGTTAGTTGATGTTTATGCTTCAGTTTTCACTTTGAGAATCTAGAGTTAGTTCATGTTTATACTCTAGTTCACACTCTTAGAATTTGGAGTTAGTTGATGTTTATACTCCAGTCCGCTCTCTCGGGACACGAATTAGTTGATGGGTATACTCCAGTTCGCACTCTGGGAATCTGGAGTTAGTTGATGGGTGGTTATTCACACCCATTTGGTATTTAAGGATTTTGTCCGCACTTTTATGACTTAGTTGTTTTACGGGTTGTCGTTCACACGTGTTTTGATGTTTATACTCCAGTTCGCACTCTCGAAATCTGGAGTTGGCTGACAAATGGTCAGTCGCATTTGTTTAGGCTTTAGGATTTCGTTGATACTCCGGGAACAAGAAGTTGATCAGATACATGGACGGTTGTATTCATATCCACCCTGAGTAGGCAAGTGAAGTTTTTAGACGGACGGATCCGCCCTCCTTGAGCTTGTAAATATGGAAGGAGAGGTCGTTAGATGGACTGATCCATCCTCCTCGGGTTTAGGTTGAACACGGGCGAAGTTAGAAGATGGACGGATTCATCCTCCTCAAGCCTATGTCCGTAAGTTAATATTCCAGCTCGCACTCTGGGAGCTGGAGTTAGTTAGAGGATTGTTGTGTTTCAATCCCTTTTGATGTATGTATGTCGGCCTCCAAGCTCGGGTTTCACTTAATAATTGATTGGTCAAATCTCGATCACTTTCCACTTATTTGCCCTCAAGCGAAGAATAAAATTTATTTGATGGACGGTCGAATCACATACATGTTCGTTTGGATTCTGCTTCTGCCCAACCTAAGGAGTAAGATTAATGTTCTAGCAAGCTTTGAGCTCGAGCAAAGGAGAGGACGGTCGAACTGCATCCACTTTGAGCTGTGTATTTTCCCTTAAGTAAAGGGCAAGAATTGGAGAGGGGACGGACAAGTCACGTCCACTTTATACTTTGCGTTCTTTCGATTGAGCTGAGGAAGAGAGTTGAAATGATGGCTCATGATGGTTAGTGAATACAAAGTTAGTCATTGATGATTTTAAATTGAGGGTTGGCCCCTGATGAAGTCGGTTTAAGGCACGATTGTTTTGCGGAATCACAGACGCAAACTGGGGAGTTAATGGTCAAATCATATCCACTTTAAACATGTGTTCTTAAATAACCCCAAGTGTCTAATGCAGGATCGAATGCATGAACGGTCATCTCACGTCCGCCCTCGGTGTGATTTCGATTTTACTTGGCATCAGAAGAAGCATATGTATTTGAGCAAGCTTCAAGTACGAGATGGAAAGTGCACTATTAGAACATATAGCTCCAAGCCTTTCTCAAACCTTCTAATTAAATTTCATAGGCGGATGAGTCGATGGTCGGCTGCATCCACTTTGTACTAGAGTCCTGATCTTGTCGGTCTCTTCTTCTAGGATGCCCTGCCCCCAAGTTAGGTTCATATAGCTAGTTGAATCATGCTCGTCATGATGATTCCTCAATGATTTGATCATTGTCCGCGAAGGTTGTTTTGCACCCATCCTTAAGTACTCGGTTAACTGCATCATTTGCAAGTAGTTTAATTCAAGTCGATAATATTTCGCAACATAAAAGAAATTGAAATAGAAATAATTCAAAAGATATCAGATTAAATCTCATTGACAACTGAAGCGGCGTTGTATGCTCGCTATTGCACTTCGGTCCAGCCCTTCACAGTTGGAAGTCTAACACAAACGATTCAGTTTGATCAAATTTCTTGATTGATAGCGGTCAGGGGTTCCTGGCTCTTCGTTTTATGGGGCTTGAACATATTGTCAGAGTTATCCATTCCAGAGCAGCCTTATGGCGTTGGCGTCCATGGTAGCCATCTAAAGAAGATGAGTTTTTCGATTTAGAGTATGGAGTAGGTTCCCTCCTTATCTCACCAAGTTGATCCTTTATCTGATTCATCAACTCAATATTGGCCTAGACATGTTGGTGTAGATGTCGGCGGCTATCCACCAGTTCTCTTATCAATCAGGAAATAAGCACTGGTAATGAATTCATTTATGGGTATTGGCAGCAACTGGCTGTGGGCGCTGCCAGCTTCTTTATTCCCTTCAACAATATGAGAAATAGAACCGGTATATCTAACCATGGCTGACAGTGTTCTTTGAGGAATGGAGGAAGACATCTGCATTCAATGGCATTCATCACTCTTTGTGGAGTCCATGTGCCATTCTCACTTCATGAGGTAGCGTCGGGAGTTGTATTTCCATAATATACTGACATAGTCAACATATTGAATTTTCGTTGGAAATTTTGCAGGTAGGATGGTTTCGATGAATAGGTCTCCACTAGGGAAGATCCTCCAATTGTCATTATGACTAGGTCCATTTTATTGCTATGGGGTCTTGTAATACTGGTGAATGATGCATGCATGATTGTCCAACGTTTGAGTGGTCGGTAATGCCGATTAAATGGGGAGTTGGTTAGAATGGGCTAATAGATTGGTGATTTTCCCAAACTTTCATCCAGATAGGAGACCTATATAGGCTATTAAGGAAATCATCTTAAGGTTATATGCCATGCTTTTAGTCATAAGGACGTGGAATGATTAAGATGCTGGCATTTGAAGATGGTTCAGCGGTGACCAGCTATGTTTTGAGTTGGCAGAGTAGACAGTGTAGGGCAGTCGTCATACTAGCCGTCGTACCATAGTTGTCAATTCATGAGTTTAAAAGCTGGTCAATTGGGGGAAGTTGCAGTCCACCTTAGAAGCATGATATATTAATCAACTCTAGTTCTTCGCATATTAGCTAGGTTCTCCAGCCTCTGGGCGCACTGCTGAGTGGTATTTCTTTACCCATTCCTTGATTGCAATTCAACAATTGCTGATGTAATCCCCTACATCCCGTCCAGTCATGGAACGATTATCCTCTTTTTAGGAAATTTGGGTCATACCCAATTTTTTTTTCGAAATTTCATATCATTCTCAGTAATGTTTTTAACGATACAAATGTGGTGAAATTGAATGATCCGAAAAGTGAGTACTTGGATCAATGCGAAAGGCACATAGCTAGATTGATACGAAATGGTATCTGAGGATCGATATGAAATGCATTCAGCTGGATCGATACAAAAGTTGATCGATACGAATGTTGATCGATACAAAAAATGATCGATAGGAAAAGTGATTGATACGAATGTTGATCGATATGAAAGTTGATCGATACGAAAACTGATCGATACGAAAAGTGATCGATACGAAAATCGAGCGATACGAATGTTGACCGATACAAAAAGTGAGCGATACGAAAGTCGATCGATACGAATGTTGATCGATACGAAAACTGATCGATACGAAAACTAATCGATACGAGAAGTGATCGATATGAAATTCAATCGATATGAATGTTGATCGATACAAAAGTTGATCGATAGGAAAAGTGATTGATATGAAGGTCCATCGATACGAATGTTGATCGATACGAAAACTGATCGATACGAAGTTTGATCGATACGAAGTTCGATCGATACGAATGTTGTCATATTTTCCAGATACAAAAACATGGATATGAAAATCACCATATTTTCTATATACAAAAACATGGATACAAAAAGCACCATATTTTCTGGATACGAAAATATGGATACGAAAAGTACCACATTTTCTAGATACGAAAACATGGATACAAAAATCACCATATTTTCATGGATACGAAAACATGGACACGAAAATTGATATGAAAACATGGATACGAAAATCATCATAATTTTTGGATACAAAAGCATGGATACAAAAATCAACATATTTTTATGGATACGAAAACGTGGATACGAAAATCACCATATTTTCTGGATGAGAGAACATGGATACGAATATCACCATATTTTATGGATACGAAAATCACCATATTTTCTAGATAAAAAATCATGCTGAATATGATTCCTCTTAGATCTGTAGCAATCTGAATAGAATAAAAGGAACCACTGAATGATAGATCTGGATCTTCTCCTTTGATTATTGCTATCCAACGATGGTAGTAGATCCATAGAGTAGGAGAAAAGTAGGGTTTTCTCGGTGAAAGCACCATAATTTTTTATCAAAATTGGGCACAACACTCTTGTGTTTGAAGAGATAAGATGAAGAGAATAAATGTAAAATGAAGCAGATCTAATAAATACACTAATAAACATATAAGAAAATGCACAGAAACACACGAATTTAGAGTGGTTTGGCGAATTGCCTACGTCCACTATGAAATGACTAGTGTTTATTGAACTTTACTCACCGATTACAAAAGATTACAACAATAATACAACTGAAGTTTGATAATGATTTCGGTAGAGTATCAACGCAGGGAGGACTAAAGTCCCTCTTCTGGATATATATTGCTGCTATTTATAGAAGTTGGTTGAAAATATCTCGCCCAGATCTCGAGAGACTTCTTCTCTCATGTGGATGGGCCCACAAGATCGAGTTCAGGTGGTTTCGACTTGATTTGGGAGTGATACGAATAGAATTCGTATCGATCAAGATTGATCCTTTTTGGTTAAATTTATCTGGTACATTCTTGACGTTGTAGGCAAGCTTCTGTCAAAATTTGGTGGCATTTGGACTTGTAGATGTCGAGTTATGATCGATGCAAGTTTGGATTTGCATGACATTGTTGTCCGTGACAATACTATTTCGCATCGGTCCTGCGTGGCTCTATTCATATCGATGCTTGCATGCTACGTTGTATCGATGATTGGAGGCCGCCTTAGTATCGATGCTTCATATTGCTTTCTTGGTATCAATTGGTGGTTGTCACTGTTTGTATCGATGGTGGGAGATCGATACGAGATGGATGGAGAGAGACCGATACGAAATCGACATTGATTGATGGATACGAAGTAGCTTTATTTTGATGGATACGAAGGAAGTTAGTGGGCGATGGATACGAACTGAATCTCTCTTGGGGAATGGATACGAAATTGGATGGATACAAATAGAGTTGGATTTCTAAACCATGATCGATCAATATCTTGAGCATAAGAACTCCGATTGACTTGAAATTTGGAACGTTGGCTTTCATAGCTTTGCTGGTCCTGTCATATCAATTGTAGCTCGATCCGGACTCGGACAAAATTTACAGTTATCCATAGTAGACCTATGTATTAACGATCTTCAGGGTGAACTATCATTGGTTTCTAGTCAAGTTCTTGGTATCACGGCCTTGCCAAAAGGCGGGATAACAATGTTGTAGATATGTTATATTATTATCATATTTGTTTTTACTCTGCAAGTTTCCTGTTAGCTTAGAAATCCTTATGGGTTGAAATGATACATACTCGAACGTATTTTAGAATAGGAAAAAATCGTTATGGGTTGAAATGATAAACCCAAGCGTTTTTTTATTGCTTTTGAATTTTTGGATTGCGGGTTGCAATGATATATACCAGTAAATATTGAATTTAAATTGCGGATTGAAATGATAAAATTCTGTATCATTTAACCATAGGATAGAAAATTATATACGGACCCATTGTTCTATTTTTTAAAATGATTTCCAAATTTTTTTGAAAGGAAATATATGGGTTTTAATAAAGCTGATTTTAAAATATAATATAAAGGTTTTATTTTAAATTTTAATATGTATGTAAATTTAGATTTCAAATTATATGTTTTGGAAATGTTAAAAATTATAATTTAAAGTTTTAAAATGTATTATAAATTTTTATTTATAATTTTATTATTTTCAAATATATATAAAATAAGATTTAAAATAGATTTAATAATAATAAGATTTAATTTAATAATAATTAATATAATAATTTTTTTGAGAATTTAATTTAACTTAATATATATATAATATGTTTAAAGTATTTATTTAAATTTTATATTAATATTATGAAAATAGATTTTGTAATAACCTTAATAAATCAAAGTTGGAAAGATAGATTGAAATCGATTTGAAATTTATTTTGTTTAAGAATTATATTTAAGTCAAAATTGATTTAAAACTTATAGGTTTTTAGATTTTGAAAGATATGATTTTATAACTTGATAACTTGATTCTGATTAAAGGTGATTAAATGAATATTTTTAAAATTTAAATAAAATTTAATTTTGATATTTAATTTTGATTTAAATATGTAATTTGAGATTTTATTTAAAGTGATAAAAAGAATATTTTCAAATTTAAATATATTGAAGTTGAATATTGGATTTGATTTAAATTTTTAATTTGAGATTTTATTTAATGTTATTAAAAATGATTAAGTGAATATTTCAGATTTAAAAAAAATAAAATTGAATTTTGAAATATAAATGAAATTTATCAAATTAAGTTATTGTAAATTGTTTGAATATTTAACTTTGAAACTTATTGAATGGGAAGTGGTTTAAATTTGAAATCAATATAAATTAAAAATGGTTTTATTGAGAATTTGATTTGAATTGTATTGTTGAATTGAGATTGATTTATGGGATTGGAAGAAACAATTCTAATTTGAAATTATTTTCGATTTAAACTATTTTTAATGTATAAACTATTTTTAATACAAAAAAATATTTCAACTATAACCTATTTTTGACTATAAACTATTTTTAACATATAAACTATTTTTATTATATAAACTACTTTCAGTATTCAAACTGTTTCAAGTTGGAACTTTTATGATTTAGATTTAATGGATTTAAATGCGAATATTTTGATATGATGGTTTAAACTATTTAGTGGTTATTATTTTGGAAGTGAATATGATTTTGAAAGTGATATAATTTTGGATTGAATAGGATATTCTGATATGACGTATGAACTGTTTGAAATAAAAATGACCACGGTGTGAAATAAACGTTTGGTTGTTAAAGGGACCATGATCGGATATTGTCATACTCTTTGTTAATACAGAAAACCACTTTAACAATTGTGTACGTGGTGGAGATTCCAGAATAAAGTAGGATGGTTTGGCGATGATTCTGTATAAGGTATTAATGTGGCCCTAACTCTCGTGAGTCAGCTTGATGTAGTTAAAACAGGAACTATACCGGGCCAAGTGGGGTCGCTCCCCCTGTCGGGCACATTTCTTCGATACCATTATATTACTTTGTTGTTTGTTTGGGGGCACCTTTGATTTGGGAGTTTGTCTCGAGGTGGACGATAGTAGTTGCTATGTGTTACCACCAGTTTGGGAGTGCAAACGGTCGAATCCTACTCTGGCATTGCCTCGTGTCCCTAGTCACATGCCTTATCGTGCCTTCTACGAGTTTGGTTTGTATCGTACCCATGGAGTACCCTCTGAGTAAACCGCTGGTTTGGTGGAGCTTACTATATTGTATAGACTATACGAATATAAAATTTCTTATAAGGGATATGGGTAAAGCCTTAATGCTATTTTAATTGTTTACTTTACTATAGACATTATTTATATAGCATATTGTACTATGTATGTAGATAGTTTAATGGATCCTTAAATGATGGAAATCCAAAACATCCTTTAAGTTATTTTGTATTTCACTTAACATTTCACTTGAGTTGATTTACTAGTATAATAATATTAATCATGACTTCTTTGGAGTTTAGAGCTTCTCTTGAAGAGTGGTCTTTGTCTATTCAGCTTTTTAGTTACTTAAATTTATTTCGATTTTTTTGTCCAGACATGTCATTGGCGTTTGTATTAATAACTTCTATGTATTCGAGATCTGTTGCATTTACTTTAAACTCTGATGTTTATATAGTAGCTTAATGAACTACTAATTATCTATTCTGCTACTTATTGTTATATTACTCTATGTCTGTAATTTTTTGATTGATTTATTTATCTTATATGCTAAGTTTTGTCAAATATAAATTGTCAATTTAAATGGTTTGAAATATCAAGTCGTTATATGGTCAATTGATCTGCAATCAACATCTCTCACCGACAAAGTCGATGAAATATATCACTATCAACAAGAAATGGTATGAGTTCAATGAGAAATGTATTACGAGCAACATGTCAAGGAACTCATCTAAATTTTGTCAAAAAGTGTATTCTAGCCAGTTGTGGTCATTCACCAGCAAAAAATAACATATCAAAAATCTCTTTGATTATAAGAAACTCGTACAAAAGCATATAACATTACCGTAACGACCAGTGTTTTTAACAGTTAAAAATATTAATTTAAATAAGAAATTTCAGAATAAAATTGGTAGAAATGGAAATTCATGATGTATTAATGTGAAATTCTAATTAGGATCTAAATTATGATCTTAAATAAAATTACAAAATAATAAATTCTTACAAGATAACTTGTAATTGGTAAGTAAAGTATAATTTCGCTGTATACAGTGAATCTTATAACTACGGTTGAATTAATGTAAGAAGAAACCATTGTTATTATTAGAATTTGTTTAAAATCTATTATTAAATTAAATTGTAATAAATTGATTGATAATTAGAAGTTTTGAAAAAAAAAAAGATATATTTTGACCTATAAAATCTTTAACTTTTAATAATAATATAAAAAATTCTACCTATGATTTACTTGAAGTTGGAAATGATATATATAAACTGAAATGTTAATATTTTGTTATGTTGGTTTGCTCCGAGATTGTTATGGAATTCTAGTCGATGCATGGGACGCCATCGTATTGATTGGAGTTTTAAACTTTCAAACGAGACAGTTAACATAATAATAAAAATTTGAAAGATAACAAAATATTTTTGATTTCAGCTACTTAAAAATGTTTATTTTAGCTACTGAACAATTGGGAGAAATTGCGATACTAAGGAGTGGCGATGTTGATATTTATATGATCAACATCACATCCTAGTGACAAGGTTGATGTCTATGGATAATGGCTTAATACTTTTTTTATATACAATTTTGGAAAGAAAATTTATTTTAAAATTTAGTTCAAAATATAATAATTATTATAAGAAATATATTCTAAATAAATTAAACATGTTTGAATTTAGTTAAAATATGAAAAAGTTTACTTGTTATAAAAGCAAGGGATATTTTAGTTCAAATTAATTGTAATCAAAATAGAATTGTAATTTTTAGCAGTTAATAAAATCAAACATAAGTTGTAATAAAAATGGAAGAACGATTAACTACTAATAAAATAATATTTTGCGTTAAATAGAATGAAAGCTTGATTTGATTGCAAGTTTAGTTTTATAAATGTTGTATAAATATTGTGGAATCAAATAAAAAATTACCTTGTATTAACAATTGTATATTTAATTATACATGTTCATGTATATTTATATTTCCATGCAATATTTTGTTAAAAATTATAATTTAGAAAAAATTTAGTCAATGAGAATTTATTTTGGCCTAGTCCTTAAACCCTTTCATGTGTATAGCATATGAATACAAAACATTTATGTTGATTTTCATATTTATGCATGTAACTGAGAAATAATATATTTCATTCTTCGTCAAATTTATTTTCATTTGACAATTAATGTTGAGGCAATAATTTATAGTTATGCATTGTGTGTATATATGGTGGATATAAACCCATTATTTATACATGTGTGTGTATATATATATATCAATCCTATCATTATTTGTTGCATCTACTGTGTTAATAGATGTAAATTATCTTTCCTTGTTATTTTGGGGTAGAATATAATAAATGCCTGTAGGATAGGAAATATGACATTTTTAATCATAATTAATACCATTAATCAAAAAGTTATGAATATTTCCTTCTTTATAGGAAAAGAATGGGTAAGGAATTTCACATATGCGCAGGTGTAAACAAGAGTTATGAAAATGTAAATAGTCAAAATAAGTTAGTGGACTAATTAACGAAAGATAGTAAAATAATTGTAGCGGAAGAAGAAAAGAACATAATTGTATGCAAAGGTGATCCACATTACATTAATTGGAGTATTAAATTTTATTTCAATATGTATTGATAAAAAAATTAAACGGGTGTAAACTTGAGTTATTTAGGGTTAACGAAATTTATTGAGTGGACGTACGTTTTGACATCATAGAATTCCATAGTTTTATTTCATTCTGCTAGTCCCTTGCTTTTCTTATCTAATTATATACCAGCTATACTTTGTTCCATATTTCCAATCACTTATTCTCTTGCCACCTTATTTTCTTTTCATTTCCTATTCCCCTCTCCTATAGCCTTTATTTCCATATTTATTTCCTATTCTCTCTCCGTATTGAAATCAAATGCTTTTGATACAATTCATATTCTTAACGTTCGCTTTATATAACTCCTCGACATTGTACGCATATTAAACAAGAACCTTTTATTTCTCCACCTGGTTCATTTCTTTCTTTTATTACTCCATTCATTCACCTTAGCATTTCATCTCCCTACTACCTCATGCTTACATTTTTCATTAACCTTGGTGTTTTCTTCATTTTCATGTTCTTTGTTTACATTCCTTGAAGCTAACATTGTGGCTCTATTTCACCTTCTTTTCATTTTTTTGTTCACGCCCGAAGCTTGCAGATCCATTTCATTTTTTTTCAAATTTCTACATGCTTTTGTTTGGATGCGCCAAAGTCTATGGTGAGTTTTTATAATTCACGACTTATATTTTTCCTTTTGTAAGCAAATTTGAATTATAGTTTGAGTAAATTGAATGTTAATTGAATGATTGATATCTTGTCTCGGTAACTAAAACAAAATTGAACAGAATAGAATTGATCGAATCGAATTTAATTAAATTACGTATTGAATTGAATTACTATTCCTAATCAAATTAAATTACGTATTCAATTGAATTATTGTGGTTAATCAAATTAAATTGCATATTAAATTGAACTAGTGTTGTTAACTGAATTGAATTGCATATTAAGTCGAATAACTTATGTCAATTAAATTTATTTTCATATTAATTGAATAACTTATGTTAATTTAATCGATTTTATATTGATTGAAATGGATTTAGTTAAAGTTTGTAGCCATAACTGATAATTAAATTGACAATGAAATATTAAATAGAATTGTATGAATTAGAGATTTTGTAACGACCTAGAATTTTAGGTTTTTGAAATTGAAATATTTAATTGATTTTAAATATTTAGAAGTTAATTTTTAACCTGAATTTCAAATATCACTATTTATTTGTTAACTAAATTATTGAATTTAAAAATTAGAAATTGGTTAAAATATGGTATCTAGAATTTCAAGCTTGTTAAAAATAATTTAATGGCCTATAAAATTTATATTAACAAAACTAAAGGTAATAAAAAAATTAAAATTGAATTTGAATGTGATTTGTTCAGTTTTAAAAATATATCGTTTAAATTGACATTAAAAAATAGCCTTCCTAGGCACGGTCTTGGATTTTGACGAAACCAGTTCCATTAGATCCATAATAGTGTATTATTATCGGATTTCAAATTTCGTAATATTTGGAGTTATTGTTTGGGAGTACGGAATGTAAAAACACCAAAATCTATATCGAAATTCAATTTAATAACTGGGTCCAAAAAGCTATCTTCTCCATACGATCAAATTAGGTCTCGAAACCTTTTCCTTTGCGTACAGAATAGAGTTATAACATTATAAACGCCTAGCGGCATGCCTCGATAGGAGGTCAAAATTTTAAGTTGCGTTTTTGAGACAATTTCAAATTTAAATAATTTATATATAAGTTGACCGGTCAAGCAATTCACATCAAAGCTTTTCAACATCTCAAATCACCGTACAAACCTCATCCAACACACAAGACCTGTTATGCACGCAATCATCGCTTCTTGTCTCCCCCATTCCTAGCTTAAAGCATGCAACCATCATTTCCTGCTCCCCGCTCTCCCTTTTTAAAGCACGAGCGGTTTCAAATCAAAATTGAATTCAAATAAAAAAGTGATAACTTCTAGCTATGGTCGTTCATCTCATTCATTCTTCCAGTTTTCAGTTATGCCACTTAGTCTCATTTGCATTTCTCCTCTAGAACGAATTCGAGATTGAATTCGAGATCAAATTCGTATTTAAAAAAATTCGCACAACTGAATATTGATAGCGACCTCCTGGTCAAAGCACGCGGTAGGGAGGCATGAGTACAATCGAGGCGGTGACGGCATTGAGGGCAGCGGCTTGGCTGGAACATTAGCTAATGACGGGGTGGTCGCATTTCGTTCGTGGGTCGTGAAATCGGATGTCGCGATCATGATCGGTGCAAGATAGGGCTTGGTGGATGGGTGTTGGAGGTTGTGGGCACTCAACGACAACACGCAATGGATGGGGATGTTGCATTGCTATTGTGAGGCAGTGGTTCGATTGAAGGCTGGCCGTGTGCTCGAGCCCAGAGGAAGCATCAAATGGGAAGCTAGTGTTTGTAAGTGAGGAAAAGCAGTGAGGTAAAGCTTATATTTTTTTGTAAAATAAAATAATATATATATATATATATACATAGAAAGAAAAACGTAGAAATTTTAAATGTTGAAGAGTTTATATAAGACTTAGATCTTTAAATCTATATAGATTATTTTTATAGGTATATATGTAGTTTCTAAATGAAAAAATACATATTCATATACACATTGTAAACCTACTGTTTAAATTTAAAAATACGTATTAAGGCGATTAACTTGTTAATGAGCTTATTTAATTATTTTATTAAAAATTATTTATTATAGGAAAACTAGTTTAAAATTAAATTATTGGTTTATTAAATTATAGGTCTAAAATCGTGGAGAGACGAGCCAGTTTGGTTTGGGTTGCAAATAAAATCAAAGGTAAGTTAATCCCACTCAAATTGGACTGCTGTTAATTTAAATAGTTAAAATTAAATTATTGGTTGATTGAATAAATGTGATAATTATTATCATTCTGGATGTGATAGTATATATATTGGAGTGATTGATATTCCTGCATTATATAGCAGATGCGACCCTATGCGCTCCGCATAATAATGGATGACCATATATACCTCGATACCCCCTCGAAGTGGGATTGGTATTTTCATATTGTGCTAACATCTGTGGATGTAGGGAAATAGGTTGGAGGGATCCAACTGGATTCCTCAAAAATGTTGAAATTTATTTTCATCTTCAGTGATATGATTTATTTGATAATCTTTGATATATTATGTTGGAGAATTAAATTTATTGGATGCTGTGATATATTTTGGGTATTTTGAAATATCAAAAATATAAATACTAGGTTTTTTAAAGGAAATAAAAAGGAAATTTTTAAATAAAATATTTATGGTGAAGTTGACTAAATAAAAGGGGTGAATCTTAGGAAAAAAGTAAATAGTTGATTTTGAAAACCAATTTAATAAATTCCAGAATATGAAAAAGAATAGAGTCTTTAAATAAATGTGAATTAAAGGATTTTAAAAGTAAGGACTAAAGCAATATTGAATTTAAGTGCAAAGGATTTATTTTTAAAATTTAAGTTTTAAATGGGTCCGGAAAAATTAAAGGAGAAGTTCGGAATAAAGTATGAAATTTCATATTTCAGATTTAATAAGGTTTAAAATCATAAATAAGGAGTGAACGTGGAATTAATGGATTTTCGAATAAATTTGGGTAAATCAAGAAATAATTTTTTAAATGGAATTGATTTAGAAAATCGATTTAAAAATCAATTTAAGTGTTTTGAAACAGTGATAAAAGGAAAATGAGACTATGGAATTTATAAACTAGGTTTATAAACAAAGTGAATAAATATCAGTGGATATTTGAGATTTTAAATTGACGATGGGAATTTATACGGAGATGGTAATTAATTTTAAAAATAAGTAGTGGTTTTACTTTTAAAAGTGTGGGAAATGAAATTTACAGGTTTGGGGCATAAATTAAACTAGAGATAAATCAAGAAGGATTTGTAAAGGATTAGATGGGCTATATTGGAGTGGAAAGTGTATTTTCGTGAAAAGCTAAGTATGTTTTCAATGAAAGATTTTTAAGTATAAATTAAAAGTTTCAAATATTTTTAAAAGAATGTTTTAGAAAAATTTACTATCTAATTTTTTTAAAATTGTTAAATAAATATTTATTAATTTAATATAGTAGTTAATTATTTTCATAAGGTTAAATTAGTATTGTGATTTAAACGATAATTATTAAACATTTATACGTTACATAATAGTTTTACTTAGTTTTGGCTAAAGTTTTACTCGGAAAATTATTTTAGAATTTTTTACCTATTATTTTGAATAAAATGATTTAAGTAGTTTTATTTTAAATGTTTTAAGTGTATATATTTGGATAAAGTGATTAAATTTATTTGAAATGTAAATTTAATCGGATAGATAGTTTTTTCAGTGGAAATAAAATATTTGGTTGATTGATTGTTTATTTGATAGTTAAATAGCTGACTATCAATATTCGCCAATGCGACGATCGTTTCGAAGAAATAGGGATCGGATTTAATTAACCAAAAACCACTTCGATCTGGTTTGAACGTAGCGAAATAATACCATGAAGATGATGAAGACGGTGATTCGGTTTGTCCAGACCCAGGGCAACTTGTATGGACGAATGCTTTCAGAACATCGTCATTGGAGGACAATGAACATTCTAAGTGAAATTCAGTCTTAAAAGGTAATGCTTAGCCTCAAGCCTCAACAACCGGGAATGGCTAAAATAGGGAAGGTGCAACAAGGCTAAGTGGGTAGCACCCAATTAGGGTAAAGTCATCCCTGTCTAGAGTACCTTGATCTTGGCTGTGTGGCGGTTGTTGATCCCAACCGTGGGGTGACCTTATTCGAGTTATCCAGGTTCGGGGTAGGCCGGTCTTGTGTTGTAGGGGATTGGCAGTGGTCCCGGGTACATTGATTTAGGCCAGGTATTGTGACGGGCAGTACCCTAGTAGCCCATCCATTGTATGAAATTCATTTTCCAATAAGCGCCCGTACGGTTTTGATAGTGTCCAACTATGCTGGAACGTGAGATGCAAGAATTTCAACTAAATTCTATTTTACATTCTATAGACACTATTATAATTCAGATGGATTTGATAAAAATGTTTTGGTTATCATAAGGTAATAAAACCGGCATGCTTATTTGTGGCGTGGTCTTACAAGATACCCTTGATTTCAAAGGATTTTGAAAACTTTAATAATTCAATTGAGTGTGTTTTCTCGCACTGGTTTTCCAGACTGACTCGGGTGTTATTTTATTATAATACTCAGGTCAGACCGAGTACTAGAAATTCAGGATAGGATACTATGGACCTCAGGGGATGAGCTAGATGACGGAGACATATATCATGTATCTGACTTTTATTCCACTGTGTATAGTATGCTGTATATTCAGTCTTGTGAGGACAAGTTTTTATAACTGTCTAGTATTATGTTACTATTTGTTGTTGAACTCGGATGATGTAGCGTATAAAACAATCATAGTTCATTTTGTAAGAAGATAAGTTGTTATATATTATACTTTATTCCGCTTCAATTGTGATACTATGATGTTGTTTTTATCTTCTTCTTCTACCTCTTTCTTCTTTTACCCTAGTTATTCGCTTTATCATACACTTTGGGTTGAACGAGGAAGGATTATTATCAACTCAAGGGGTATGGAACTACGGGTCACTACAATTGGTATCGGAGCTGAAGGATAAGCGAGAACCATGGCTTTGGTGGGGATTACTCACTAGAGATAGGGTCATTAGTGCCCTAGAATGAGTTTGAGTGTGTTAATAGATATGAGCGCGTATTTGTTAATGAATATAACATTGTTTTATATTGTGTTGATTGATTTGTTAAGTAGCTTATGATTCTAGTCAATACGAGTAATTAATGTTATTAATATGGATCTCTAAACACTTGAATAGAACAATTCTACATAGCGTTGTTTAAATAGGGTAAATGAAATAATGTTACCCAAATTATTTTTATATACGAAAGAAATAATTTAAAGTTTTTATTATAGTTATATGTGGCCTCTTGGTTGTTAGGAAGTGATAATATTAAATTATTATCATTTTTATGTGGAAATTGAAATAAGAAAATGATGTTATAACCAAACAGATAAGAAAAACATTCATATAACATAATGGAATTTGTAAATGTGAATTATAAATATGATTTATAATTGAAATGGGATAAAATTCTAGTGTAACATTTGGATATAGATTGGAAGGATTTGAAATTCGAAAATTTAGGAAAATTTAAATTCCATTTGAGTTTGAAAATGATTTTCAAAGGCTTTGGAGGAATAATAGTGTTATTATTTGAAAATATTTTTGAATTGGATATGAAATCTGGTGAGATTTAGAATTAAAATTATTTGAAAATGTTTTTAAAGAGTAAAAGCAATGAACTCACTTCGGTCGCTGGAAAATAATTCCGATGATGATCGCGACATCATTGGTGTTCATTTTCGAGTTTCCAAGAGAGTAATTGCTACCCAATTGTTTTGAATTGGTGTTTGTTTGCAAAATTGGGTTTAATTTTGGAATACAAAGGAATAATTTGGTTTGAGTATATATGATTTCAAAAATGTTTTGAATATTTAAGCAATTGTTTAAACACTGGGAGTTTAACTAAAAATGTTTATGAAATATAAATGGGATTGATAACTTGCAAAATTTGAAATTTGTTAGTATAAAATTTAATGTGTAGAAGAGTCAAATTAAAGTAAGTGTGAAAATGAAATAAGTTAGAAAGTTAAGCCAATTAAATGAAGTAAATTAAAAGAGATTAGTGAATGGAATGTAAATAAGTTGGAAAACCTATAAAGTTTAAAATTTGAATTGAATTGGAATGAAATTTGAATCAAGTCAATTAAAAGTGAATTTGGGAAAAAGTCTAAATGGGCTTAATGAAGGATCCAAATTCCATAACCAACCACTCAAAGAACCCATCGGGTGCCCTAAATGTTGTCTTATCGATGATATCGTCAACGACCCTAAGTTGATGAAATCCAGCAGCTAAGTTGAGATGAGAAAATATTGAAGAGCCAACCAACTGATCAAAAAGATCGTCTATCCGGGGAAGTGGGTAAAGGTTCTTCTTCGTGAGATTATTCAACTCTCTATAGTCTACATAAAGTCGAAGGGAATCATCCACCTTTATAGCGAAGACGATTGACGCTCCCCACTTAGATATGCTTCGTCTGATGAAGCCTTTCTCCAGTAGCTCACCAATCCCCTTACTTAATTCCTTCCCCTCCCTGGGATCCATATGTCTCATGGGTAATGCCACTGGCTTAGCATTGTCATTCAGATGGATCCTAAAATCGATCACTCTCTTAGGGGGTAGTCCCCTAACCTCCTCAGAAATGTCTGGGAAATCTCTAACGACTGGAACGGAATCTAAATCTCCTAGTGTGAATCAAGGGAATAAAGGAAGCTCAACATGATTGACCCTTAGGGGTCACAAGAAACCTTGAGAGTCCTACCGCTACATGTCTCTAGCCTGACGGCTCTCCTCTTACAGTCCAATATCACTCCATAAGTGGATAGCCAATCCATCCAAAAAATCTTCCCATATCCCAAACATCCCAATACAATAGGCATCACAATCAAACTCTACGCCTAGTATAAATATTTTCAAACCCCTACAAATCATGGATAAATGTGCCGATCCTCCTATGGGGTTAGAAACAACTATAAGGTCTACTACTATAAAAATATCAAAGTGCAAACAATCAACCAAGGGACTAGAAATGAAAGATTGTGATGCTCGGGAATCAAAAAGATTCTGAATAGGAAAATCCAAAATAGAGATCAAACCTTCTACAGAGTCTTTCCTACCTTGATCCGGTCCACTACTATAATGTGCTGCATCCAAAGTCTGTACTTATGATGTATGTGTGTCTGCTCTCTGCCCTGTCTTTTGTGGACAAGCTCTACTAAGATGACCAGGCTGCCCATAGTTGTAACACCTCCACTTCATCGAGCCCTTCTTGCAGTCCTTTGGAAAATGCCCAAATAATCCACAACTATGACATTTCCTGCCTTTCCAGATCCGCTTTAGAGGTCCTCCTTCTTTCTTCATGTCCTTATCCTACTTATTCTTCCACCACTGCTTCTTAGAGTTTTCTGATTTAGGGACCTACTTAACCTCCCCTTTAGCTGCACAGATGCAAGCTGAACTCTCTATCAGCCCTCCAATCCTAACAGCCCAACTATCCACTCCATATTCCCTGACCAAGCTCGTGTCTCTACAAAATCCTCCGTGCCAAAAATCGTTTTGCCTCCTAGATTAGCAAAATCCTTGCATAGCTTAGAAAAATTGGTATCTGTAAGTGGATTAATAGGATCTCCACCTATGGGTGCTGCATTGGGCACTTGCTTATTAACTTAGTGTAAGTTCTGTAAACAAGTCTCTTCTGTTATTTCTGCTATATTTGCTTATTAACTTTATCTATGTCTTAAAAAAGCCTTTTCTATTATCTCTGCTATATTTGCTTATTAACTTAATTATATGTTTTAAAATAAACCTCTATTGTTCTTTTTTCTTAATTATAACCTACGTTATAATTGTTATTCCTCTTTTATATCTTTTTAGTTATAACCACTAGTTATAAACATGCTTGCAAATGTCTCAAATTTGCCTATTTCACTCCATTTTTATTACAGTTTTTCTTATTTTACATCTAACTTCCGTAAATTTAATCTTTTCTATTTTAATCTATATTTGTGAATTATTCTCTTTTTAATATTCTTATATTTTATTCACGCGAAAAGGACTAAAAATAAAATAAAATTTACAGGCTACATTCTAACGTAAAACAGATGTAAATAAATGCAAATAACAGTAATTAACTGTAAATAACTGAATAAAATAGACTGAAAAGAACTTTAGAAACTAGCTCTAAATAATTTATACAGAAATTGTCACAAAATTGCAGAAAATTACAACTATTGAGAACCCTATTAATTTAAATTACTTAAAAATCTAAAATAATTACTAAACACTTACCTGTGGTCCTTAGCTCTATCTCTTGCTCTTTCTTGATCTACTTCTAGAGCGTAGAATATTTTTAACAAAAAGACTACCTCTTTAGAAAAAAAAATCTATTTAGGGTCTAGCCTCTGACAATGAACCTAAGTAGGAGAAAATTCGAATGAGGAAAATAGCTAGGTGTATGGTCTTATTTATAGTGTAGTTTAGGGATCTCAGGCCGTTGTATTTGAGGATTAAATATGGTGCAACCACATCATAGGCTTATTAGGAACCGTCGGATGGAAGCACGAATGCACAAGATTGAAGAAAAGTTGAAAAACATGTCATAGTTTTAACCTTGACGACGTACAAAAATATACACGGGTCGACCATGCTTCTATGAGGATCAACATGCAGGTCGACTTTACTATGGCCTCCTTAGAAAAATTTTCTATTTAGGGTCCAGCCTCTAGCAATGAACCCAAATAGGGGAAAATCTAAATGAGAAAAATAGCTAGGCCTGGGGTCTTATTTATAGCGTAGCTTAGGGATCTCAGACCATTGTATTTGAGGATTAAACCTGCTGCAACCACATCGTTGGCTTACTGGTAACCATCATATGGAAGCACGAACGCACAGGATTGAAGAAAATTTGAAAAACACGTCACAGTTTTAAACTAGACGAAACTACGTACAAAAACATACGCGGGTCGACCATGCTTCTATAAGGGTCGACATGCAAGTCGACCTTACTATGGTGAGGGTCGACCCTAGGGTCGACCTGGCCTAGTTCTGGGTCGACCTGACCCATCATTTTTTTCATTTTCTTCAATTATTGTTTATTTCGTAACTTCTTCATTTTAGCTAGGATTTTGACAAACTACATGGAAATTGACTAGAAAATTACCAGAACACAATGGTGCAACTCCCTGGCTCAGTAATGACAATTTCATAAACTTATTTTATTATTTAATTATTCGTTAATTAATTATTATATCATAAATTTTGGGTTGTTACAATTTTTTACTAACCATATTACTCTAGCGAGAGATTTTGATTTGGTGTTGACTAAAGCTAACCATAACACTAACCTCATACAATTGAGGAGATAATTTCTCTTAGTGCTTCACTTCCAATGCTTCAACTTAGACCTAACTATAGCTGCTTGATGGATTGTTATGCCCTTATTGAATAATAATCAAAGTGGAGTACTCGCATTAAAGTTCCATGATATTCTCAAGTAGAAGGAACCGTGTAACATTGTTACACCAAGATTTTCTATTTGACCTAATTGTTATCAACTAACGTGAAACTCTCAAACGAATCATTCCACGGTTATTGAATAAATATAAGTATGTAATCCTTTGGTATCCCATCATCCATGAGTAATACATCGTCTAACATTTGAAATGCGTTATGCAATCTGGTCCTAAAAAATGAATCAATTTCCTTTTCTTGAAACACCTTGACCAAGAATATTTAAAACAAAATGTTAAACAACTATTTTTAACTACATTAACATGATATTTTAATTAATTATTTTCTAATTATACATTTTAAAATAATTAATTAATTATATCATAATATAACTAAGTATATAAAAGAAAATAAATATCATTATTACAAACAAGATCGATTATAAAATAGTGTGTACGTATATATAATAATTACATAATTGCCTCTCGGTCTTACCACTAAAATTTTAAGTCTCCCACTTGCACTTGGGGTCAATTATGAGTCTTCACCCCATTTCTTCGTTTGGTTCAAAATTGATTGAGTTAGTTCTTTAGTGAATAGATCTGTTATATTATATTACTATATACTCTATCAACCAACATCACTCCTTCATTGATAAAAGGCCTTTATTATGTGGAACTTTTGGAATATATGTCCAAACATTTTTCGAGCCCAAGTTTCTTTTTTTATCTGTATTATGGCTTTATTTTCACCAAAACAATGTCACGAGACTCTCAACATTTGGAATCACCCCTAGTTCAGTTGTAAATTTGTGCAATTATATTTATATTGCTTTCATTGGGTGTTATTCAAGGCAATGTAATTAGCCTTTCGATTGAATCAACCATCACTGCTCATTTGGAACATTTCTAACTTGAAGCTCCTTAACTAAATTCAGTATGAATTTAGGATTGACACACGATATCACTTGTGAAGTTTGAGTAAGGATACTCTTTCATAAGGAGCTTGTTGTTTCCATAAATAATTCTCTAGTACTTTGTAAATACTTACGGTAACTAACATTTAATGATATTAAATCAGATTTGATATTCGCTCAATGTGTCAAATACATACGTGAAATACTATATTATAGAATCATAGCTCATACGATAATTTTTGCTGCTAATGCACGAGTAATCCACCTCATATGCTTCATATTAAACATTATAATATGGTGTCTGTGTATATCCTTTTGACAATATCAACATCCTTCTATACTAGTCATAAAAGATGTCATTTTCAAATCCTACATAGACATCCAAACTGGAACTAATTTAACATGAATACATCATTAGCAATAGGTAGTATGTTGTATAACTTATAGTTTAGAAATATCTTAGCATCTTTTAATGTTATTTCTTGACCACACACGGTTCCTCTACACTTTGGCTGAAAGTAAATCGCTTGATTTTTCTATCAAAATACTAGCTTAATTCTGATGCTTGTAGAATGATACTTTCATATTAACTCTTGGATTCGATCTGAAACCCACAAACACAGTAATCATTTCCATCGACTTTGAGATAATTTTGTTGTATGTGCTACCAATCTATTCTAAACATTATTTAGAATTATGTTCCAACATAATTGTCTCAAACTCAAAATCATATTGGGTGATAAATTTGAGGGTAAAATTCGAACTAACTTAAGCATGTTGAATGATGAATTTGTTATGCTAATTTCACCAATTAAAATTACAATGTCATTCTCACCAAGTTACTATATTCCAACTGCATTTGTCCTTATTTTGATGTCACATCCATGGCCAATTGACAATATCCTTTTGGGTTAGGAATGGCAATGGAGGTGGGTTGGGGCTGGTTTTTCGTGCCCCATTCCCAATCCGGTTTGTCAAATACCTCCTTAGACCTGGCCTGTAGACCTAGTGCGAGTCAAGATTTTTGCCCCAATCGAGACCCATATAAGTCTGGGCAAGACCCTACCCGCCAAAAACCCAACGCATTTTCATATGTTCTCTCAAAAATTTATTCTGATTTGCATAAACTAAAAAAATTATGTCTAAGAAAGATAGATATTAAAAAATTAATTATAGATAATAATCAGTATAAAATGAAAAGGAAAAAATCGCTCAACTATAATTCAAAAAATATGCATATTTCGTTATACAACTAGCTATAATGCAATTTAGTATTTATAAATACTAGAACTTATCGAATAAAATATTATGATATGTTTATTATATAAACTTTTGTTAAATAGATCAAAAGATTGTAATTAGTTGACATTATGAGCTTTAGGGTACGGGTTGGGTTGGGGCGGGTTTGCCAAGACCCAACCCGGCCTGAGACATAGAGCTTTCATGAGCGGGTCATAGGTTTACCTGCTTAAATGACCCAATAGGCCAAGCCTTGATGAGTTGAAATATGGGTAGACCTACTGGGTTTGGCCACCAAACCCACCCTATTGCTATCCTTACTTTGGGTACAACTATCAAAATTGTATTTTAAAAATGTTCTTGGAATCTATTCCCAATTTAAGCGTCATGCCATATGTTAGAACTCGTGTTAGACATTCTAATAAGTTGTGTCTATTTCTGGCTCGGTTAATTTCTTTTCAACTTTTATAATCAATTTCCATGCTAGAGTGTTAGGATCATATCCAAAACTTACACAAAATTGATTTAATTTTTTTAACAAAGCTAAGCCGGCTTTAGAGTGGACCATGCCGCTATGAATATAAAGAAGAACAAGTGTTCTGCACATGCATAGAATAGCTGTGACTGGTTTTATAGTGTCCAGACCACTTGCACATAACTGAAATAAAATAAACTAGACAAAGAGTCAAGATATCACAGAAGGATAAATGTCCCTCTTGTCATTACTAATATCAACATCAGTACCAAGGCTAGTAACATGTTGAATAGCAGAAACGAATGTAGCTAGATACGGGCGATAAGCCCTCGAAAGAGGAGAGTAAAGATAAATTCGGTCCTAAGTAGCATCTAAAAGTTGCCACCAATTGCATGCACCATCAATACCAGTGGTCCACAAGGAAAGGCCCACACCCATAACATGATACACCAGCCTCCTAGACTAATCTAGGTCACTTAAGAACATATGATAATTATGCCTCTATGGATCATACCTCATTAACGTTTCCACATGTACCTATGAACATCCCTCCGATTCCCAGCAAATAACCTCATCATCAGTGACAGCTAATGATTCTATGACTGTCTCCACAGCAGGAGATACAGATAAAGCAGGAATAGGAACAAACGGTAAGCTAACCTTGGGGACCCATTTTATTTCCGGCCTAGGGAGGGGGACTTTAATAGTGGGAGGTAAAGTAGCAATCTGAGAACAGCTCTCTACACAATGTCCAAACGATTGACATTTAGTACATATATCAGGCTTCCAGCTGTAATTTACTTTTACCCCAACCATGTGGCATTCCATGATTCTTACTTTCAGTAATGGCGGTAGTGGATTTGTTAGCGTAATTTCAATTAAAGCCCTAACATATATTAAATTCTTGCAAGCAATAGTGTTTGCATCAAAGCACTTGAACTCCCCAATAAGGCTTGCAAACCAGTTTAGACCAAGCAGAGGTTGGAGGACAGACGGTATATTAGAGAAAGTGGCCTATACCGGAATGGATAGAATTTACTCTCTACCACTGTCAATTCCGACACTCCAAGGAGTCACAATAAAAGGTTTCCCCTCAATAATGAGAGGACTAGTATCTAGCACCATCAGTCTGTCTTCCGTGTTGCCAAAATGGAAAAATAAAAAAGAATTAATATATTAGACATGAAATGAACCTTTCAATTTCCTTGCTCTCCTACATTGCTCACGAACAACTGAATATGAAGAAGAAGCGTCTACAAAAAAAATCCTACAAGGTGATCTGACCAATGGTTGACAGCCTCACGACGCACATCAGGAGGGAGCACATTTGAACCATCAAGGACCTGGGTGTTAAATTTCTATTAGGAGTATTCATCCGCATTTCGTGGCAATGATTTAAACAAGAAGGACCACACTCGTTTAGCAACTACAGGCTTAACAACATGAGCGATGTTATCTGTATTGGCACAAAACCCACCGGAATTAACACTGGTATTCACTATAGTAGTTTCTGGAACACATGTAGCTAGTTAGTGAATAAGCAGCAGAAATTGCTCTCTGCCTGGAAATATTATCACATTTCTGTGCATCGCTCAAAACATCCATCTCTGCATTATACCGATCAACTGAAACATGGGCTATCGATTCAAGCAACACTGACTCAAAATCACCAACCAAATCAACAGTAGGAGTGACCACCAAAGGTGAATTGATAACGGAATGTAGAGGGGACAAATCACAACCTATTGTTTCAGATTGTAGATGGTTCACAACAGTACAAGAGTTTACTACGCGACCATCACCTAGGTTAACAATTTCATCCGAGACGATAGGAGATTCACCAACATACCACCTTGTAATACAAGGCTTTCTACATCAAAAATCGTACAGGTTATTGTTGGAGGATGGGTTTCCATACAAATGACCATGTGAAGGGACTACCTTTCGGTAGTGCATTTCTAGAAGAATGCACCGAGGCATAGAAGACCTGCCCTCTACCAACATAAGACCGGCCTAACTTTCTCACTAGATAGTACCGAATATGTCACCACCCCAGTTTTACTGACCTATCCAAGGGCCCTCATAACATACATCCACCATAATTTAAGTCTCGAACATCTTAGCAGTAATAAATATATCTAGAAGGGGATGATCATATCATAATGGTTGCGAACCGCATTGCCTTACCGCTTCTACCCTGTTTCGGCCATTTCCGGGTATGAGGCTTAAGGTAACGATTATCTTTTTACTTTGCACATCATCTTCCTTTGAATACCACACTGCCATTCCATCGATCACTATTGACTTCCACAAACATAAGGTTGTTAAGCTAAGAGAATTTGCCTTCTCTGCCAACAAATAGATCTGTATTTATAAAAGTCAACGATGAAATATCAAGAACACAATGTTAGACATCCATCCATACAAGTTTGTTCTGGGACTGAACAAAACCGAAGGCACCCTCCTACTACATCCTGTCAGGATTTATCCATGGGATTGGTAGCGAGAAGTCCTTATAATCCAAAGAGTTTCAGAAATGAGAGACCACTGTTACTTTAGTATTTGGGAGCTAACAAGAATTACCAATAAGCAGTTCTTTCACCCCGAAAATCATCGGTCTTCATCCTTTGTTCTCTTTATTAGGTCATCATTTTCGAATGCATACATTATTTCAAAGTGGTTTTCGGATAGGAATTACCCTAGATCCGACCTCGGTTCCTTCAAACTAATCATTGACAAAAAGAGGTTTTATGAATAGGGAATCATTCATTAATTTATCAAGTTCTTTTTATCAAAATCTCTTTTAGAGATATACATTTCCAAAACATTTTCTCTGGTACATATGGAATTATTATACCTCTCTTATCAAATCCTTTGATTACATAAAACCCTTTTTTAAACTTGGAATAATTTGAAATCATTCCAATTTTTTCTTGGGAAAACATTTCCAAAATCTTTTCACATAGACCTTAAAAAGATTTATTAATTCAAAACTGATAGTTTTAATTGAGTTAAAAAAATGTTATCTAGGATGTTAATCCAAAATCAATAAATATTAGGTGAGCAGAATATATAGAAATCATCTAATTCTACTCAGTATCAATTCCCGTATTCAACAAATACTATGGGCAGAGTAATGGCGAAATCACCTTTTAAATTCCATGAATAGTACGAGTTCCCTCTTCAGGCTTTAACATTAAGTATAAAAGGATCATCTCTATAAAATTAAGGTAGTGTTTAATTTAAATTTGGCAAGTTTAAATCCTTTTATACTTAACTTGTTTCCGATTTCGACCTTATCTATCCCTCCCCAAGGAAGAGGCTAGGTGAGCCAGGGCACTAGGTGCTTCTGAACATCTTCTTAGCTTGAGCACCTCACATCCAGATATCACGAATAGAAAAATCTAGTCCACTCGACGGTTTTTAGAGCTAAGATTAAATCACTTAATTTGTAACAGCTTTTCTTTACATTGTTTACTTAAGTTCTTTTTAAACGACTACAAAACTTCAAAATCATTACTAAACACTTATTTATTCATTTGAAAACATTTATAAAAGAATTGGAAAAGAATTGTTAAGTTTATAGATATATTTCAGAAGTTATAGAAAAAGTGCTGTGGAAAGTGCTCTTTTCAACTATATTAATCAAAACGACTTTTTATTATTTGAAAATTCATTTTTTATTACTTAAATCACTTTTAAACATTTTTAAATATTTATAAGATTTATTTCACTTTTTAAACAATTTAAAAATATCATTTTCAAAGAAATCCTATTTTGGATTCCAAATTGCAAAACCGTGATTTTTCAAAAAGCTTGTTTTGCTCGTAACTCAAAATCTACTTATCGAAATCTCAGTTTTCTTTCTCCGTTGGAAAAATATAGATATAATTGTTTATAAAATTATTATCTCAAATAATTTTGAGCAATATTCCATCTTTTACATGCATTTGGCTTTTATGGCGCGAAATTGTGAACTGCCATTACGCGACGCGTCTATTTTTGACTAAATTTTCAATTACTTTTCAAACTTCTTCAAAAAAAATTAAAATGTTTATAAAACATTTCAAACTCATTTTAAACCAATTTTAAAGAGGTTTTACATTCCATACACACCATTTTATTAATTCATGGAAAGTGATTTCCTTTGAGCTTATCGACATATATTTCCGTGACTTGCATGTATTTTCAATATTCACATTTAAACAACCAAACTTGATGATCAAAGCACGTTAAAGGTCCATTGCAAACATCATATCATCATTCAAATATAAATAATAGTTTAAGAGTTCTTGCCTTCGTTTTCCCTTCGAGCTAATAGAAAATCGGCTATAGCTTCGCTACAATCGAACTAAAGAAAACGAAACCAAGCCTACGACCTATGGGAGATGTAACGACCCGGAATTTTAGCAATAATATTTAATAAATATTTAATCCAATTAAATAAAATGTAAACTGATCATTTTAAAGTGAATAGGATTTTTGGAAATATTTGCCATTTGTTTATATACATTTGTATTTTGAAAAGGAAATTGATTTGAAAATTTAAAATAAGTCTCTTAATAATATTTACAATAAAAATATATCTTATATAATTAAATTAAAATTCCTTATCCTATTAACATTTGATAAAAATATATATGGATGATAATGTTTAAAATAAAATCTAATTCTATCAATATAAAATATAAATATAAGTAAGTAAACTTATGAATATAATTTAAATATTGATGGCTAAAATACAAAATAGAAATAAAAGTGAAAACAAGGATTAAGTAGTTAAGATATGCATACAACATAGGTTTAAAATTGTAAGAACAAAGTATAAAATTAAATAACACAGACATATGTATATTGTGAAAGCCAGAAAATAATGAAACAAAATATCTTCATACACAAAAACTAAATCTATAAAATAAAACCGGACACAAACATATATATATATATATATAAATTATTCAAACTAGAATTTTAATAAAACAAACATCTTTATACAAAATATCTTCATATAAAAAGACTAAAACCTACCTGCAAGTGGATATTTACACACAAATATCTATATACAACCAAAACATAATAATAATATGTAAACATATTAAGAAACCTTGGCAATAAATGCCATCATCTTAGCCAATATTTTGTCAATTCAAAACATTACAAATCTTTACATTTCAGACACAAAAATCTGATCAATCAAAACCAAAAGAAGAAAACTTGACCAGATAATACCTTCCTTAAGCACCATGTTATCTTCTATATACATATTTGTATGCATCTTGCTATTCCAAGTTCATTCAGTAAAAAGCTTTGCTTACCTGAGAAAAACAAAAAGAAGAAAAAAAAGAAGCAAGCTCAAATTTAAATTCAAACAAAAACAGACAGATTCAAGGAGGCAGATTCATACTTCAGATTTTCAGAAAAACATCAAATTTATTCTCTGTTCATAGTATCTTCAGGTGAGTAAACATAATTCTTATAGTTTTAAGTTTAATTAAAACAGTTCAGGAGATTCAATGATCATATGATATTGTATATGCTTTATCTTGTATATAACTCTGTGTCGCTTTGATCTTCTCTGTTGTTTGTTACAGTTTGCATATTTCTTTGTCAAAACTCAAATTATTCTCATCAAAAGATTGTTAAGTTGTAAGTTTTCAACTAAAACCATATGTTTTAACTTAAATTAAGATTATTAAAAGCTGATCTAAACCCTGATTGTAAAATATACACTGTAACCTTGTTTTACAGGTAAATTAAGTAAAAATCTGGTAAAATTGATTATTGTAAAATATTAATTCATGATCATAACTTGAATGATTACTGCAAATTACGATTTTTAAAACAAAAACGAAGAATTTTAGTTTAGTATTCTTAGAGCAATTTGAATTTGAACAAAAATTGCATTTTTACTAATTACTGATGGTTGATCCAATAATAAATGACATTTGTGTTGAAGCAAGTATAAACATCTGTGATTTCGTGAAAACAGAAAAATTTTCCATTGCATGAATTAAAGAAACGAGATCATTTTAGGGTTTAGTTTCGTGCTTTTGAACGCGTCTGTAACGAGGGGTGTTCGTCGCCTATACTTGATCGAGTCGCGTGAAACTCTGGAGAAAGGTTGCTTAGAGTGTTGACTTGATGTGGATGGAAGTTGAATGTCTCCGGTGATCTGTGCGGCAGTGGCAAGGCGTTTTAGTCAGTGGTGGTGTTTGCAGTTTTTCTATCGAACTGCCATTTTTTTATTCGAAATTTTGCGGTCGAGTTGAGTTTGGATTTCGTGTTTTTGTGTGATTTGTGATTTCCCTGAGGCTTTGGTGTTCGCCAGAGTTATGTGGCGTCGCCATGCACATGTACGGCAGCGGTAATGGGTATCAGTGACGTTGAAGTCATGGGTAGCGAGTTGTTGCTCGAGTTATCAAAGTACTTGCTTCAGGTTTTAGGTCGAGTTCGTGAGTGAGTCTCCTGATGCTATATTTATACTTAAGTTTAAAACTTAACTTACTGGAAAATAAAAAAATAAAAAAGAAGAAGAAGAAGATGGATACGAGAGGGAGAGAAGTGATTCGGGGAAAAGCTAAAGAGACTCGAAGCATTACTCGAGTTAATTAGGGGTAGTTCTCGGGTTTTTCCAAAACTGCAGCATTGTATTATAAAAGTGAAGTTAAATAAATGGTTTCTCAACAAATTTTAGGCACTGTAAACTTAATAAAGGTTTAACAGTAAGTTAATATTTCAATTCAAGTTTTAATTATTTTAGTTAACGCTTAACAATGTTTTTTAACTCTTAATTATTATTTTAATTAAGAAATTAATTTACGTTAAGTATTAACATTTAAGTTTTGTAGTTAATAATAATTTGATTTTCAAAATTTAAAATAAATTTCTTTTAAATGTTAATTAAGATGAATAATTAATATTATTTAATTATTTTAGAAAGTAATTAAGAATAATTAAATTACAATTGTAATTAGAGATTGGCTAATTAATGAATTATGGGATAAATAAATTTGTAATTAACTACTTAAGATAATCAATGTATTATTAGTAGTTAACTAGTTAAGTAATATAATTACGAATTAATAATCGATTAATTAAGTAATTAGTGGTTAATAAATGGATAATTAAGTTTTATTAATTAATAATTAAGGTTTTATTAATTAATGATTAAGGGTAATTAATTAAGCAATTAAGGTTTAATAAATTGATTAAGAAATGATTAATTAATTAAGTGATTTGAAATGGAATAATTAATTAATAATTAATGAATAATTAAACAGAGTTAAGTGATCAATTCTTAAGTAATTGATTTAATTGAATTAATTACAATAAGAATTTAAGATGCTTGCTTATGAATGTTGTATATGTAGAATATCTGATTTGTGATATTTATTTGGTGATGTTCTGTGATGCTGTATGATATGCCTTGATATATCTATGATGATTGTGTATGATTTATCTGTGATAAATGCTTTGTGAATTCAAAGTGTTGAATTTAACTGTTTAAAACTACTAAACAACTTGACCTTTAAAATGGCATTTGGATTTTGATGATACCGGTATTGGGTGTCATTTATGATTATCCGAAAACCACATCGATCCAAATTAAACGTTAAGTCGTAATTCTCAAGTGAAGATCGAGATGGTGTATTAGAATGCAAGGGTTATCGTCGTTAACTTTGAGGGTGATTCCAAAATGAGTGTAACGAGATAATGCCTTCGGTTTCGTTCGAATCCGGAACGAATTTGTATGGATTGAATGCTTTCAGCACATCGTCAAGCGGACGATGAGCATTCTAAGAGATACGTTTTGTAAAGGTAATCGCAGCCTCAAGCCTCATCAATCGGGAATGGCTATAACAGGGGATGTGCGGCGAGGTTAGGTGGGTCATGCCCAAGCAGGACGAGATATACCCCTATCTAGATGTCCTTTTTTATTTTGGCTGTGTGGGGCCGTTGATTACAACAACTGCCGGGGTTTATCTTGTTCGAGACTGTTCAGTAAGGAATGGTTCTGGCCTTGTGTTGTAGGGGATTTAGGGTGGATCCTCTGTACGTTGATCAAGGCCACGTACTGTGACGGCGGTACCCTAGTAGCCCTGCCATTGATGGAAACCCATTTTCCCTACGAGACCATTCAGTTTTGATTTGTATTACCCACTTTTGTGGCTGGTAGCTGGAATTTAATAGATGTAACAATTTCGGCTATTTTCTACTTACTTAAAAACCCTAAACACTATAATAATATCACCGGATTTCCTATAAAATGTTTTGGTTAGCGTAAGGTAAAAACTTACCCGTATTTATGTGTGGGGAGTCTTACGTGATACCTTTATTTTTCAAATGTTTTCCAAAGTTAAACAACTTTAAACCATTTACTCATACCAGACCCGTGTCTGACCCAGAGTTTATATTTTGTTTTTCATAAACTCTTGGGTATTCAAATTTTTATGAGTAGCGAAGTGATAGGTTGAATTGTTGAGTTTCTGGAGGAGCTTGGAGCAGGAGTTCCAGATGTATGTATATATATATATATCTAGTTTCTTTGTGTTAGTTGATGTATGCTGTAGTTTGGGAAGTATGTAGTGACAGATTTATATATGACTGTCATGTGTATGATATTGTGTAACTCTGATATATGTAAAACTATCTAATAGTTATGTGAAGTATTATATTTTGTTCCGTTCCACTGTGATCGATGTTGTTATTTCTTTCTGTCCATTCTTTCTATTTCTATCATTTTCTTTTCTTATTGATGATATGTCTTTCTGTGAGTAGAAAGGCGGGTCGTTACAGGTGGTATCGGAGCGCTAGGTTGAGCGAATACCTAGGCTCTTGAGTGATTTCTTTCTTGAGAGAGCGTATTTGTAATTTTGATATATATATTTATTTATTTCTACCTATTTGTTGTATTACCTGTTCTGGTTTTCCAATATAAGTTATAAAGGTAGGTAGGGTAGTGGTGTGTGTAACACGACTACCAGTGGTTGGAGTTTGAATGGTTGAGGTTGGAGGTGTATCTGTCGAGACTGTAGACCTATTACCATCTTGAGTGAGCTTTGGGTGGTGTAAGGATTTCATCGATCTCTGAAGGAAACCTGTTAAGGTTCGGAGTTCATCTTTGAAGTGTAGGTTTGGATGAGCTAGAGTTTGGATCAGTCGGTTGGACAGAAGCAAGTCATGATATTTTGATACCTCAGGATGTAGTAGCTAGTTCATGAGACACAGTGACTATGGATGTCTCCGAAGATATTTCTTTGGAAAAAGTTAAGGAAGTATGTTGGCTTCGGTGTTGCGGCTAAGTTCAGTTGGGTGTTTCTGTTTGGTTCGAGGTCCGAGTTTCTCGAAGAGCTTTGATAAGAAGTCTTTGGGCATCTAAGTTTGCAGTGCAGCTCGGAGTGTGCTGTGTGCCGTCGAGAAGGTTTTCTGGCTTAGCAGTTTTTCTTGATACAATTTCAGGAGCAGCAGAGTGGATCCATTTCTTCGATAGATTGGCTCGATAAATGAGGATGTTCATAATTGTGATGAGAGAACAGTTTCGTTGGAAACTGATTTGGGTAGGATTACTAGAGTGTCCTGTGATAATTTGGGAATTCACTTGAGTAGTTTTTTACATAGAGTTGAGACTTCTCAAGAGAAGTTTAAAGATATCGATGTGGTCCAAGATTTTCCTGATGTATTCGAGGAAGTTAAGTGTTTGCCACCACATCGAGATATATAGTTTCGCATTGATTTGATTCCAGGAGCAGTGCCAGTGATTCGGCCTAGTAGGAGGATGGCTACTAGAGAGAGAAGAGTTAGCTAAGCAGACTCAGGATCTTTTGGAGAAGGGGTTAATTAGGCCCAGTTTTTTTTTCTTATTGGGGTTCTGCTGCAGTGTTTGTCACTAATTCAGATGGATCGCTAAGGTTCTGTGTGGACTATAGAGAATTGAACAAAGTGACTATCCGTAATAAATATCCTCTTCCTCGTATTGATGATCTCTTTGACCAGCTTCATGGAGCTTCTATCTTTTCTCAACTGGATTTAGCTTCAGGTTTCCATTAGTTGAGGGTAGCTGAGGATAGTATTCCCTTTAACTACATTTAGGGGACCGGATTGTTTCTATGAATGGTTGGTTATGCCTTTCGGGTTAACCAACGCTCCTGCTACTTCGTTGATCTGGTGAATCGAGTCTTTCGGGATGCACTGAATAAGTTTGTTCTGGTATTCATCGATGATATTTTGGTCTATTCTAAGTCTGAAGAAGAGCACAAGCAGCATTTGAGAATAGTGTTGGAGACTCTGAGGAGATATGTTTTGAAGGCGAAGTTATCTAGGTACCATTTTTGAAAATCGGAAGTTAAATTTTTGGGGCACATTATTTCTGGTGAAGGTATCTCTGTAGATCCAGCGAAGGTGGAGACTATTCTGGAGTGGAAGCAATCAAAGTCAACGACTAAAGTTCGTAGTTTTCTAGGATTGGCTGGCTACTATAGGAAGTTTATCAAGGACTATTCCAAAATTTCTTCGCATTTGACTAAGCTGACAAGAAAAGGAGCTATGTTCAAATGGACACCCCAGTGTGAAGAAGCTTTCCGAGAGTTGAAGACGATGCTATCCAGTGCACCAATGCTAGCTATTCCGGATGGGAAAAGAAAATTTAAAGTATATTTGGATGCTTGTATAGTTGGTCTGGGAGCAGTTTTGATGCAGAATGGAAGAGTAGTTGCGTATGCGAGTCGGCAATTGAAGCCACATGAAAGAACTACGCTACGCACGATCTTGAAGTTGTTAGCCATTGTTTTTGCTTTGATGATTTGGAGGCACTATTTCTTGGGAGAGAAGTTTAAGTTATTCACGGATCACAAACCGTTGAAATATCTTTTCTCTCAAAAGGATCTTAATCTGAGGCAGCAGCGACTGGTCAAGTTTCTGGCATCTTATGATTTGGATATTATACATACCTCAGGAAAGGCGAATGTTGTGGCTGATGCTCTTTTCAGGAATGCAGTTTTGTCTCTTTTGGAAGTTGTTCCATCTCTCCAAGAAAGAATCATAAGTAAGCAAACGGAGGATAGATCTTTTGAGGAACTAATTCTTGGAACTAAGGATGGTCGATATTCGGATTTCAAGGTGGACGATCAAGGTGTTTTATGGATTATGGTCGTTTGTGTGTGCCTAATATAGATGGATTGAGGCAAAAAGTCTTAGTTGAATGTCATCACTCCAAACTGAATATTCACCCAGGAATCTCTAAGATGTATAAAGATATGAGAAGAGTTTTTTGGTGGCCAAGCATGAAGAGGGATGTGGCCGCTTTCGTTAATAATTGTGCTATCTATTAGCAAGTGAAAGGAGATCAACAGAAATCAGCCAGTTTGTTGCAACCTTTAGAAATCCCAGAACGGAAATGGGAGATGATTTCGATGGATTTCATCGACGGTTTGCCTACAACCAAGAAAGGAAACGATGGAATATGGGTTACTGTGGATCGTTTAACTAAGAGCGCCCATTTTATACCGGTTAAGGCAGCTCGTACTGCAGTTTCTCTGGCAGAAATTTTCTTGAGGGAGATAGTCAGATTGCATGGTGTTCCTGTCAGTATAGTAAGTGATCGCGATCCTATATTTACCAGCAAATTTTGGAAGGCTCCGCAATCAGCTATGGGAACGAGTTTGAGATTGAGTACAGCCTATTATCCTTAGATAGATGGACAGACGGAGAGACTGAATCGTATTCTAGAAGATATGCTGCGAGCTTGTGTTTTGGATTTTGGTGGATCTTGGGAAGACCATCTTCATTTAGTAGAATTCTCCTATAATAACAGTAACCAAGCAAGTATCAAGATGGCTCCTTATGAAGCTTTGTATGGAAGAACGTGTAGATCCGCATCCTGTTGGATAGAGTCGAAAGATTGCCTTGCGCTTGGACCAGATTTGATTCGTGAAGAAGTACGCAGATAAGAGAAGGAGACAATTGGAATTCGAGATTGGTGATTTAGTTTTTATCAACGTTTCCCTGATTAAAGGAGCTATTAGATTCGGAAAGACGGGAAAACATGCCCTGAGATATATAGGACCATTTCAGATATTGGAAAGGATTGGTGCTGTAGCTTACAGAGTTGAATTGCCAGAACGGATGTTTGAAATCCATAATGTATTTCATGTATCCCATCTAAGGAAGTTTGTTGATCCATCATTAACTGTAGAAACAGTAGTTTAGGAAGATTTGGAAGTCGAACCAAATTTGACTGTGGTCAGGAATCCAGTTCGGATTATAGATCAAGACGAGAAGCAACTCAGGTGCAAGGTAGTGAAGCTTGTCAAAGTGCAGTGGAGCGAGGATCCGAGAGATTGTACCTGGGAAACTCTGGATAGTTTTAGGGAAGCTTATCCAAATTTGTGTCCAGATAGCTAGTTATGTTTGTTAGGATAGACTATTTGGTTGTTTGCTAATGTATGAATGATATGTATGTTTGAATGGTTGATATAACAGCTTTGAATTATCTTTGTTATAAATTTCGAGGACGAAATTCTTTTAAGGGGGGAGGAATGTAACGACCCGGAATTTTAGCAATAATATTTTCATAAATATTTAATCCAATTAAATAAAATGTAAACTGATCATTTTAAAATGAATAGGATTTTTTGAAATATTTGCCATTTGTTTATATACATTTGTATTTTGGAAAGGAAATTGATTTGAAAATTTAAAATAAGTCTCTTAATAATATTTACAATAAAAATCTATCTTATATAATTAAATTAAAATGACTTATCCTATTAACATTTGATAAAAATATATACGGACGATAATGTTTAAAATAAAATCTAATTCTATCAATATAAAAAATAAATATAAGTAAGTAAACTTATGAATATAATTTAAATATTGGTGGATAAAATACAAAATAGAAATAAAAGTGAAAACAAGGATTAAGTAGTTAAGATATGCATACAACATAGGTTTAAAATTGTAAGAACAAAGTATAAAATTAAAAAACTCAAACATATGTATATTGTGAAAGCTAGAAAATAATGAAACAAAATATCTTCATGCACAAAAACTAAATCTATAAAATAAAACCTGACACAAACATATGTATATATATTATTCAAACTAGAATTTAATAAAACAAACATCTTTATACAAAATATCTTCATATACAAAGACAAAAACCTACCTGCAAGTGGATATTTACACACAAATATATATACAACCAAAACATAATATAATATGTAAACATATTAAGAAACCGTGGAATTAAATGCCATCATCCCAGCAAATATTTTGTCAATTCAAAACATTACAAATCTTTAAATTTCAGACATAAAAATCTGATCAATCAAAACCAAATGAAGAAAACTTGACCAGATAACACCTTCCTTAAGCACCATGTTATCTTCTATATATATATTTGTATGCATCTTGTTATTCCAAGTTCATTCTGTAAAAAACTTTGCTAACCTGAGAAAAACAAAAAGAAAAAAAAAAGGAAGCAAGCTCAAATTTAAATTCAAACAAAAACAAACAGATTCAAGGGGGCAGATTCATACTTCAGGTTTTCAAAAAAACATCAAATTTATTCTCTGTTCATAGTATCTTCAAGTGAGTAAACATAATTATTAAAGTTTTAAGTTTAATTAAAACAGTTCAGGAGATTCAATGTTCATATGATATTGTGTATGCTTTATTTTGTATATAACTCTGTGTGCTTTGATCTTCTCTGTTGTTTGTTACAGTTTGCATATTTTTTTGTCAAAGCTCAAATTATTCTCATAAAAACATTGTTAAGTTGTAAGTTTTCAACTAAAACCATATGTTTTAACTTAAATTGAGATTATTAAAAGTTGATTTAAACCCTGATTGTAAAATATACACCGTAACCTTGTTTTACAGGTAAATTAAGTAAAAATCTGATAAAATTGATTATTGTAAAATATTAATTCAAAATCATAACTTGAATGATTACTGCAAATTACGATTTTTAAAACAAAAACGAAGATTTTTAGTTTAGTATTCTCAGAGCAATTTGAATTTGAACAAAAATTGCATTTTTACCAATTACTGATGGTTGATCCAATAATAAATGTTGAAATTTGTGTTGAAGCAAGTACGAACATCTGTGATTTCATGAAAATTATCAGAAAATTTTTCCATTGCATGAATTAAAGAAATGAGATCATTTTAGGGTTTAGTTTCGTGCTTTTGAACGTGTCTGTAACGAGGGGTGTTCGTCGCCTATACATGATCGAGTCACGTGAAACTCTGGAGGAAGGTTGCTTAGAGTGTTGACTTGATGTGGATGGAAGTTTAATGTCTCCGGTGATCTGTGCGGCAGTGGCGAGGCGTTTTAGTCAGTGGTGGTGTTTGTAGTTTTTCGATCGAGCTGCCATTTTTTTCGATTCGAAATTTTGGGGTCGAGTTGAGTTTGGATTTTGTGTTTTTGTGTGATTTGTGATTTGTGATTTGCCTGAGGTGTTAGTGTTCGCTAGAGTTAAGTGGCATCGCCATGCATGTGTACAGCAGCGGGAATGGGTATCAGTGACATTGAAGTCATGGGTCGTGAGTTGTTGCTCGAGTTATCTAAGTGGTTGCTTCGGGTTTTAGGTCGAGTTAGTGAGTGAGTCTCCTGATGCTATATTTATACTTAAGTTTAAAACTTAACTTAGTGGAAAAAAAGAAGAAGATGGATACGAGAGGGAGAGAAGTGATTCGGGGAAAAGCTAGAGAGACTCGAAGTATTACTCGAGTTAATTAGGGGCAGTTCTCGGGTTTTTCCAAAACTGCAGTATTGTATTATAAAAGTGAAGTTAAATAAATGGTTTCTCAACAAATTTTAGGCACTGTAAACTTAATAAAGGTTTAACAGTAAGTTAAGATTTTAATTCAAGTTTTAATTATTTTAGTTAATGCTTAACAATTTTTTTAACTCTTAATTATTATTTTAATTAAGAAATTATTTTACATTAAGTATTAACATTTAGTTTTGTAGTTAATAATAATTTGATTTTCAAAATTTAAAGAAAATTTCTTTTAATTGTTAATTAAAATGAATAATTAATATAATTAATTATTTTAGAAAGTAATTAAGAATAATTAAATTATAATTGTGATTAAAGATTGGCTAATTAATGAATTATGGGATAAATAAATTTGTAATTAACTACTTAATGTTAATTAATGTATGATTAGTAGTTAACTAATTAAGTAATTTAATTACGAATTAATAATTGATTAATTAAGTAATTAATGGTTAATAAATGGATAATTAAGTTTATTAATTAATAATTAAGGTTTTATTAATTAATTATTAAGGGTAATTAATTAAGTAATTAAGGTTTAATAAATTGATTAAGAAATGATTAATTATTAAGTGATTTGAAATGGAATAATTAATTAATAATTAATGAATAATTAAACAGGGTTAACTGATCAATTCTCAAGTAATTGATTTAATTGAATTGATTACAATAAGAATTTAAGACGCTTGCTTATGAATGTTGTATATGCAGAATATCTGATTTGTGATATTTATTTGGGGATGTTCTGTGATGCTCAATGATATGCCTTGATATATCTATGATGATTGCGTATTATTTATCTATGATAAATGCTATGTTAATTCAAAGTGTTGAATTTAACTATTTAAAACTATTAAACAACTTGATCTTTAAAATGGCGTTTGGATTTCGATGAGACCGGGATCGGGTGTTATTTATGATTATCCGAAAACCACATCGATCCAAATTGAAGGTTAAGTCGTAAATCTCAAGTGAAGGTCGAGATGGTGTTTTAGAATGCAAGGATTATCGTTGTTAACTTTGAGGATGATTCCAAAATGAGTGTAACGAGATAATGCCTTCGATTTCGTTCGAACCCGGATCGGACTTGTATGGATTGAATGCTTTCAGCACATCGTCAAGCGGACGATGAGCATTCTAATAGATATGTTCTGTGAAGGTAATCGTAGCCTTAAGCCTCATCAGCCGGGAATGGCTAAAACAGGGGATATGCAGCAAGGTTAGGTGGGTCATGCCCAACCAGGACGAGATATACCCCTGTCAAGATGTCCCTTTTTATTTCGTCTGTGTGGGGAAATTGATTGCAACAATTGCCGGGGTTGTCTTGTTCGGGACTATTCAGTAAGGAATGGTTCCGGCCTTGTGTTGCAGGGGATTTAGGGTGGATCCTCTGTACGTTGATCTAGGCCACGTACTGTGACGGGCGGTACCCCAGTAGCCCTGCCATTGATGGAAACCCATTTTCCCTAAGAGACCATACGGTTTTGATTTGTATTACCCACTTTTGTGGCTAGTAGCTGGAATTTAATAGACGTAACAATTTCGGCTATTTTCTATTTATTTGAAAAACCTAGACACTATTATAATATCACTGGATTTCCTATAAAATGTTTTGGTTAGCGTAAGGTAAAAACTTACCCGTATTTATGTGTGTGGAGTCTTATGTGATACCTTTATTTTTCAAATGTTTTCCAAAGTTAAACAACTTTAAACCATTTACTCATACCAGACCCATGTCTGACCCGGAGTTTATATTTTTTTTTTCATAAACTCATGGGTACTCAAATTTTTATGAGTAGTCAAGTGATAGGTTGAATTGTTGAGTTTCTGGAGCAGCTTGGAGCAGGAGTTCCAGACGTATGTATATATCTATCTAGCTCCGCTGTGTTAGTTGATGTATGCTGTATTTTGGGAAGTATGTAGTGACAGATGTATATATGACTGTCATGTGTATGATATTGTGTAACTCTGGTATATGTAAAATTATCTAATAGTTATGTGATGTTTTATATTTTGTTCTGTTCCGCTGTGAGATTGTGATGTTGTTATTTCTTTCTTTCTATTCTTTCTATTTCTATCCCTTTCTTTTCGTATTGATGATACGTCTTTCTGCGAGTAGAAAGGTGGGTCGTCACAGGAGAGCTCGGCCAAACCTTGATGCTGATGATACTCATGGCCTAAGTGGTGTAGGTTGGTGGCCGTGGACTTTGGAAGAGCAAAGGAGGTGTTCAGAACTAGTTTTGAAGTGGTTCAATATTATAAACTAATGTATGCATTTTCCTCTTTTATTTGCTATATTTTTTCTAACTTTTATAAAATATTTTTTCATGAATAAGAAGCCATTAAAGAGGCTCATAAAAAGCTTGAAAAAAAGAGGAAGAAGAAGTGGAATGGTATTAGGAGTTTTATGAGAAGAGGGGCGGTATTTATAGAAAAATCCTTAGAATAAAATATTTAATTGCATAATTACCTAAATGCCCTTAGCCCACACCACTCCCTAGCCCCTAGCGCATGGCTCTACCCCAAAGCCAGGTGATGGTTGATGAGAGGTGATGGTGTGGTACAATGAAGTGATGTTTGCTTTATGGTTACTTAAAGGGTAAGCTTAGGAAATATTAAATCGTTTGTGTATTATATATATATATATATGTATGTATATGTATATATGTATGTATGTATGCATATGTATATGTATATGCATTTGTATATGTATATGTATGTATGTATTTATGCATGTTACCTTGTACGTGTGACATATATTTATACACACACATGTAGGTGCACAACACTTCGAACGTCTTCGAAGAACTTTTGTTTGTTAAACCGTTGAAATTCGAAGAACCGATTGTTGGTCACATTTTCACTTATTTATTAACACACATATACTTGTAAACAAAATTCAAAAATAAAATTATTATCTTTTTAAATGATCATATTTCATTTATAAAACTATATAAATAAATGTTAAAAGTTATTTACAAAAATTCCCATTATACCGATAAAGATATATCGACTTTTTCCTTATATTTTCAAATAAATATATTTCTTTATCAAACTATTATAAATGATTCACTTTCACTATATAACTATTCAAAATGAATCATCATCATTTGAAATAATTATTTGAATAATTAAAATAATTATTAAATCATTAAATTTAAATTTAAATTTAAATCTAATAAATTAATTATTTAAATATAATGTCAATTTATCGATATAAATTTCGAGGAAACTATTTATTTAAAGTAAGATTATCATTACTTATTACTACTTGAAATAGTATTATTTGTATCTGCATAAATTTAAAATAAATACAATTTACCAAAGTGATAAATTGGTTGGTCGTTACAGTTGGTCATTCCCAAAATACTTTACGGTGGTTCAAATAGTTCCATCATGATCTATTTTTACATGAAGCCTCTAAACTCACACAACCCGTCAAATCTTTGACACATGGCGTATAGAGGTTTCATGTTAATTCATCTTATATGATTTCATAAACAGTGCTTTAGATAAAATAAAATTTAGCATATATACTAACTCTTAAGTGCTTACCCTTATAGAAAGAGGTTAATTTAACATCAGTCATTATCAATCGTACTTTGTTTAACAAATTTCGGTTACTCCTAATCGATCATTATGTATCTCAAGGAGTAGTGACTTTGAGATTGAATTTTATTCTTTTTTGGTACTTTTGGAACTGTTTCCAATATATTCACTTATTCAGTTAAATCGAATTGTTTTATTTCTTTTTCATATTATGTTTTCCACAATCATTTTAAATTCTATGAACTTATCAAAGAAATGCTACTTGTGTAACAAATACACATGTTTATGTCTATTAAAATTAGTCGGTGTATTTGATGAAGTAAGTGGATTTGTTTCAGTATTACTTGATCTTCGATTCCATACATATGTATGAATTAAAATGAAGATTTTAATAACTCTTTTTCGCTCCCACTAAATGTGTGCTTAACACCTAGTACTTGATGTAGCGACCCGCAAATTTATCAATTTGATAAATTATATTTATTTTTAAAATAATCAAATATAAGATTTTTGTGACATCAAATCCAGAGTTTAGGAAAATCGACATCAAGTACCTCACTTGTATTCGACCCGAACCAGCGATTGAAAAATCGACATCAAGTACCTCACTTACGATTGAAAAATCACGACCCGAACCAGCGATTGAAAAATCGACATCAAATACCTCACTTGTATTCGACTACCGAAGATTCAAGCGTTGAACTTCAGTTCAGATGGAGCTTATAACAACATTAGATGAATATAAACAGCATAAACAAAATGAATATCATTGAATACAACACAAATACAATATGATACAATCTCCAATACAACATCGATCACTAATATCAGAGTGATACAAATATGATACAACAATAATATGACAATAGAAAACTCCAACAAGTTTCCGACATACTTCTCTTCAATAAGGTCTACAAAACTCAACACTTCAAAAGATTTCCAAACCCAAAAGCTTTCCAAATATCCGATAGCTTCCGAAAGACTTCAAAATCCAAGCTAGCTCGAAAACACAGAAAACCTGCTTCTAGGCTGCCCGTGTGGAAAATATAGGCATCCAGAGTTTAGGAAAGGAATAATAAACTCCGGGCCAGTCATGGGACTGGTATGAGTAAACAAAAACAGTTGTTTGAAAATAAAACAGTTTATTTTTATCAAAAGGAAAACAAAAGAACTTGAAAGAAATCCATAATACTTTTTGAAAATGAAAATACCATAAGACTTCCCACCACACACACAATAAAAACGCAGACTTGGAGGAGATTTCTTCTTATGATAGTCAAATTTGCTTAATACAAGAAAACTCTTTTGATATTATTGTTAGTGCATAGCGTAGAAAACATTTTCGAAAGTATAATATTAATCTTAGCTAGCATAGACATTTCGTACTATGCCTACTATAGCTACCATCTAAATAGTGGTGACCACCATAAGTAAATGGAAGGTTATACAAGTAAAACCGTAAAGGGCTCGTATTGGATGATTGGATTTCCAACAAATGGCCGGGCAAAGGAACTTCCCACACAAAATGGAATGGCTTTAGAGGGACGTCCCCGAGAACCTAACCGGATCACTGCTACACATGGCCGGGTTACCCCAGTTACTAGGTAACAACTAACACGAGTATGCCACCTCCCGGTCGTTACCAACCATTATTCGAAGCGCTTCTCAACCGACAACCACAAAGCAATAAGTTTGCAGCAACCACAAAGTAAGTATCTGGGCTCCATACCATGATACCACTAATAATCCAAAAGGAAATGGACATACCCTCAGGGGGCGCTACCCCCAAATAACCTTGCTGCCCCGATTCCGTTTTTGACCATGACCGGGTTGTGAGGTTCGACGAAGTCTCGGCCATAAAGCTATGCTTTTTCACAAAGCCATGCTTCGATCAACAAATGATCAGTAACACTCAGCATGCCACACTATCAAATTAGGAGTATATCACTAATAACCTTCAACTACATAACCTCTGAGCTCGTACGTCTTAGAGAAGGGTGTTAAGCTAAGAGAATAAATTCTCCGCCACCAACAGAAATGTATTTGAAAGAAAGCAGCTTTATATCTCAAAATGTAATGTCATACATACAACCATACAAGTCTGTTCCGGGTTCGAACAGAACCAGAGGCACTTCCGAAGAAGTCCTTGCAATCCAGGCATCCACAATCCCGATCGGACTCCCCATCACATATGGAGATCTCTATACCGGAGCAACTCAGTGCAGAGTCATTCGACAGGTTATCCTATCGTTCTAGAAGACGCCCGATGTTCACCACTGTCTTCAATTGCTATCAACTTCGTCGTATCACATATTCGGAATGGGTTAGATAACACAAAGGTCCTCTCCCGGCTAAACTGAATAGTGAGCGTTCAATTTAAAAACACGTGGATGTATCAGTCACAACGATTCACATTCAGGGTACGATGTGGGTTTCAGATAACCAACTGGAATCCGACTCCCTATCGCATCGAAATTCAAATGCCATTTTACGGGCCAAAGGGTTTTTACATTCACACAGCAGTATATTCATCACAGATATCACAGCTCGGCACAAAGCATTTAATACTACATAGCATCACATCACATATCAAAAATATCGATCCAACACACAGCATTCAATAACAATCAAAACATCTTCAATTAAGATGAATAAATCGTGTAGTTTTAAATTTATTAACCGCATAATTACTTTCATTATTAATCTTTAGCCAATAATTAATTTCATTAATTACAATTGATTAAGTCTTAATCACTTTCATTAGTTAATCATTTCTTAATTAATTATCTTAATTAATTAATCCTTAACTGTTAATTAATTAACTCTTAATTACTTTTATTAATTACTTACTCCTTAATTAATTAATAACTAATTACAAATTAATTAACCTTAATTACTTATTAAATTAATCTTTAATATTAAATAATTAATTAAGTTATTACCTTTTAAAATAATTGTATTAACAACATCATTAATTATTTAATAAATCAAAAGATAAATTAATTACTTTGATTATCCTTTTAAACCTTGTTTAATAAATCACCTTTATCACATTAGTTACTTTAAAAGGTTAAGATATAGTTTTAAACTACATTTTATCTTAATTTTCTTTTAAATTACATTGTTTATTAAATATAAATAGCTTTATAAAAATATTGTATCAAAACTAAATAAATTAAAATTTAATTTCTTTGAAAACATCTTACTTAAGTCCTAAATTAATTTAAAACTTTAATCAAATCATCGTTTGAAAACATAGATTAAAAGTGTTTAAAAGTTTGAAATTTTTTAAAGTAAAAACTGTTTTACATATTAAACTCGAGACCCGCTTCAAGTCACATGCGAGAAAAATTATCGTTTGCTTCGGGTTTATCAGAAATTCAAACCGAGAGCCAAATTTTTTTTACTTAAAAATTTTTCTAAGTATTTTTACCCGGTGCTTCACTAATTTTACTCGAGCTATCACAAGTTTTTCCCCAGGCTTGCTCCGAGACAAACCCTTCTTCCCCAATCTTCTTTCTACTGACACAAACCAAATCGCTGTGCACATGCACAGCCACTACAAGCACCTCTGGCCAACGCTGCGGCCTTCCACACATCAGCGTCGAACTCCTCGAGCCTCACGACCACCCAGAACCCCTGAACAACGGCGAACTCGCGATCGAGTTACTTGGTCCAGACCAGCACAAAACTGATCGAAACATAATCGTCTCGCACCACCGCCCTAGGCCATCGAAGGCCATGAAAATTTCGTCAGAGCTTGGCCTACCCTCCTAGATTCGATCGCCACTGGTGCGAACCGTTCCGGTCCATTGACGGTGATGCAGTAGCAAACTTTCCGACCACGACTATTCACAGGTATTAAACCCTACTTTGATCTCATTCACCATCTATAACGAATTATAAAATCATTGGGTACTATTCAGATGATCTCTAACCTCCAACCATGCTTCGACTTCGATCTCGAGAATCAATGACACCTCGATCACCAGAATTTTGCAAAAATGACGATACCGTTCATCCTCGAGTTTCACCGAGAATACATTATTAAAAGTTTCAATTTATCTTTTAAAAATCATGGATTTTAAAAACGTTCTGAATCATATACTTGAAATCAAGAATTTTAATAATTTAAATTTTTTTTAACATGATTTGGGTTTACCTGTTAATTCAAATTTCCAGGAAAAAAACTTAAGTCAAATCTTCTTAAATATATTTTTAAACCTTAAACCATAGCTAAACAAACAAATTTTGTTTAGATTCTATAGCCCAGTAAGGATCGAGGGAAGATGAATTTAATTTTTGCACAGGTTTTAGAAATCTGAGAATGGACAGAGGCAAATGTGCTTGTAACTCAAACATGCACATTCTTCTCTGCATATAAACGTCTACAAATTTGCATGCATGTCAATTCATTACAATTTTATTTTAACATCATCATAAACAACAATAATACTGGATTTTAAGTGTTTATTCACCTGTTAGCCCGAGAGAAGAAAATAGAAACAAAGAGAAGCTCTGGAAATTGATTATTTGAAACTGCAACTTCTATTTTAACTTGATACTGGATTTTATTTTACCTACCACTAATTGTTTACATTTGCTTAGCTTCTGCTGGATTTTATTTGTTTGATTACTTAACAACTGAAACTCAAAATTTTAAAGAAAATTACCTTTAGTTTTTTATGAAGACAAAGAAGAGTTGAGTGTTGAAATCTGGAAATTGCAACTTTCTGCCTGAATTTGATTATACAATGCTTGATTCCTGTTGTTAAGATGTTGAAGCTTTGCTGAGTTGAAATTGTTTGAAGTTTTACAGTTCTTGTTTGCTGAACAGAGATGAAATTCGCAGCTTGAAATCAAAAGAATTGAAGAGGTTGTTCTTTTTCTGGTTTGCGAATTCAATATGTTTTTAACTTGCTTGATTTTCGATTTGAGGATTTGAATTTTTTTTCCTTAGATTTGTTTCTTTTAAGCTTTTGAAAATGAGATCAAAAGAGTGAGAGAAAATAGTTTACATTTCTTTTATAAATTTACTAAAAATTAAAATTAAGGAAGATGACACTTATTCACTTCCATAATTTACATCTTAACACTTGTAAGTTTTCACATTATAAATGTTACAATTGTGCTTTTGCATGAGAAAAGATTAAAACATTATTTTTAAATTGTTCTTTTATAAATACATTTTCTTTTATATTTATACAATCTTTTTAAAAGAAAAGGTTTAATACTAATTTATAAACTATACACATATGTTAATGTACTTGAATCCAAAAAAATTTACTTAAGATATTTCATTTTTAAATTTAAATTCAAATACAAGTTCAAATTCAAATTAAATTTCAAATTCAAAATAAAATTCAAATTTAAATTTGAAATTCACTCCATTCTGCATACATATGTATATAGATAAAATATTAAACAAAAAAACTCAATATTCACTTGTTTTGAAAATTTTAAAATTAATTCAATAAATTCCAAAAATTCAAATAAACCACTAATTTTAAATTGATAAATTTGGGGATGTTACAATACAATAATGGTAATAAGTATTTACAATAATATATACTTTGCAAAAATAGCGGTAGAATGAACGAAAACCATTTTATCGATAAACAGCTCTATAATCGTCAATCGTCACGCACAAAGCTGGATAAATAAGCCTATTTTTATAATTGAACAATAATACGAAATTATTTATTTATTTTATATATGGAAATTTAAGGTATTTATGACATCATCGGTGAGGTCGTCATGTTGATTTATGATTTTCAATTGAGATCTAATGATTTAATAGTTATTATAATTATTTAAATAACATTTTTTAAATGATAATAAATAATTTATAATATTTTTACAAAGACACGTAATCGGTTTGAAAAAATAAGGAAAATTGGTATCGCTTTATCGGTGTGATAGCAATTTCTATAAATAATTGTTAAAATTGATTTATATAGTTTTATTTTTCAAATGAGATCATTTTAATTTATTAATAATGATTAGAAATCATTTTTCAAACTTTGTTTGCAAATATATGTAATTTAAATTATAAGTGAAAATGTGATCAAGAATCAAAATCGGAATTCGTAACGATTCAACGTGTGTAAGTTGTGCAACGTTGTCGACCATTTCAAAGGTACATATACACATATACATATACAAGAACATATCCACATATCTAAGATATTTTCTCACTTCCTTATCACTTAAGCAAACCAAAATCCACTCTCTTGCACATAAGTACATGCATCATGACTTTCACATGGGAGGAGGCACATGGGTTGGATAAAGTGATGTAAGTGGGGGTGATGGTGGTGATGTAGATGATGATATGTATGCACAAAATATCTTAGATATTTTCTCTCTTTCCTTTCCTATAAATACCCATGCATGCTCTTTCATTTCATTCACCTCCTTATTCATTTTTCCTAAGCTCCACCTCTCCATTTTAATGGCTTCCTCCTTAAAGAATTTGTGAAGAAATTTTAGTAGAAAATAACATAAAATTATGTACATACATATACAAAGTTAAATCACTTCAAAACTAGTCCTATCCACTCCCCTACCTCTCTGTTACTCATGGTCCAACCATAACAACCCTTTTCCTAAGCACACCACCACCCAAAGGCCTGGTAGTGACTTCCTAAGGCCTAGGCCGAGCCCTATAAAAAGAAAAGAAGGTGATCGGGAAGATCCGATGCAAGAAAAAGAGAAGGAGGTGCCGCTAAAATCGATTCAGGAATCTACGAAAAAGATTGGAGGAATGAAGCCACAATTGAATACTCAATCTTAGTTTTATTTAAATAAAACTAAAAGGTAAATATACATGTTAAATTAGAGATTAATATGTTGAATATGTGTTGATATTGTATAATAACTTGTTTGATATTATGATTGGTTATATGGTTATGATATGGTTGATAACTTGGTTTGATAAATGATAAGAGAAATGGTTAGTAATTAACCATAATTAATTAAATGAAAATTTAATGTTTATGGAGTTGCTTAGCCTTTTAATGTTTTTAAAATATAAAAAAGTTTGGAAATGAATATTATAATAATATAATATTATGAAAGAGCTGAAAAGGGAATATGAGATTTAATATGAAAAATACTTTTTTAAATGATTTAAAATGGTTTATAAATGTTTTATAAACAATAAAAATCAATTTGGAGAAGTTTTGAGAAGTTATGAAAAATAAGTAAAAATAAGACGCAACGTACAATGGTAGCTCGTGATTTCGCGCCGTAGAATTCAAACAAGTGTATAGAATGGAAGGAAGCTCGAAATTCTTCATGATAAGAAATTTTTGAACTATTATATCCATGCTTTTTATATAAAAAAGAAAATCAAGATTTCATGTTGTATATTTTTAAATAAGTCCAAAACAAGTTTTCAAAATAATCACAGTTTTGCTGTTGGGAATCAATATAGGGTGTTCCTTTGAAACAATATTTTTAAATTCTTTAAAAACAAGAAATAAATTCTATAAATATTTTAATTTTTTTTAAATATATTTCAGTTATATAAATGAATTTTCAAAAGATAGAAAAGTCGTTTTGATCAATATAGCTTTTAAAACACTATTTGCAACACTTTTTAGTAGCGCTTTTTACTAACTTATTCAAATAATGGTTTTAACTTAGTTATTATTTCCTAAATATTTTTTAAACCTTTTGAAATAAATAATTAAGTAATTTAAAGATGATTAAGAGATTTAAAAATAAGTATTCAGAGACGACTAGTATATTTTTCCATTTGTGAGTGATAGAAAATCCGACCGAGGAATCGAACAGATCGAAGGGAAAGCGTGGATGCTCTAAAAATTAGAAGTTAATTGAGTATAATAAAAGATTTAGAGATAATCCAATAAACTGACCACCCTATGAGTGACAGAGAGCTAGTCTCTAGGCTTGGGTTTGGGAAACTAGTTGCCTACCTTCCCGGACTGGTCCGATGGAGGGGATAGTAAATTTGATTTACACGGATCAAAATTTCCTAAAGTATAAAAGATATAATTTTACAAATTTTAACAAATCTGATTACATAAAAATAATCTTCTTATACTTGGTATTTAGTTCCAAAGAAGGAATGTGTACTATCTGTGAGAATTTAAAAGGTGATCTCACCGTTATTTGATGGATAGCAAAGGTTGCATAAAAATAATCTTCTTATACTTTTTAATAACTTTTTCTAACAATGGTTTTAACTTAATTATTCTCTCCAGAGTCTTTTATGAATCCTTTCAAATAAATAATTAAGTAATTTAAAGATGATTAAGAGATTCAAAAATGATTGTGTAGAAATGACTAGTACGTTTGTTCCATTTGTGAGTGTCACGAAAAATCCAACCAAGGAATGGAACAGATCAAAGGGAAAGCATGGATGTTCTAAAATAAATTAAAAGTTAATTAATAATGTTAAAAGCTTTAGAGTCGATCAAATAAATTGACCATCTTATGGGTGACAGAGAGGTACTCTCTAGGTTTGGGTTTGGGAAACCAGTTGCCTGCCCTCCCTAGCTACCTGGACTGGCCCGACGGAGGGGATAATAACATTCATTTACTCGGATTAAATTTTGCAAAGTATAAAAGATATAATTTTCCAAATTTAAATAATTGGGATTGTCTAGAATAGTCTTCTCTTACTTAATATTAAATTCCGCAGAGGGAATCCATACTATCCGTGAAAATTTAAAAGGTAATCTCACCTTTATTCAATGTATGGTAAAGGTTGAATACAGAAATTGATACTGAGTAGAATTAGTATAATTTACATGATCCTTTTTGATCAATAATTTTTTCCAATATGTGATTTAAGTATAGTATTTGGAAATATTTTCCTAAATAAAACATGAAATGATTTGGAATTATTCCAATATTCAGAAAGGTTTAATGTAACGAGACTGATTTTACCCGCTCGAAAATCGACATCCATACTTCATATCGTATTCGAATGCCATAGATTCGATCGTTCAAATCCGATTCGCCGGAGCTTATAACAATATTAAGTAAATAACACAGCAGAATAAAAGAATAATACATTGATATACAGCTTTGATACAATATCTGTTACAACAGATGATCCAATAGATATCAATATACATCAGAGATATGATACAATAAAATAGCAGCGGAAAAGAAAACGATAGATAACATCTAGCAGCGGAACAATACAACTCTGAGATAGTCTTCAAGGAAGAACTCCAAGAACTGCAACTCCATCTCCAAGAATCAATCCAACAATAGCTCGAACTCCCAATAACGATGCACTAAGCTCAGCAAGACTGGTGTGGTCCAAAGACTGAACTAACTCCAGATAATCCACTATATCTAAGTATCTGAAAACCCAACTCTAGACTGCTCGTGTAGAAATATAATGAGCACCCAGAGTTTAGGAAAGAAACAATAAACTCCGGATCAGTCGTGGGACTGGTGTGAGCAACAAAAACAGTTTGTCTTTTAAAACATTCAACAAAGATTTCAAAGTCAATTCGCAATGTTTTTTTTAAAAATGAGACTACCATAAGGCCTCCCGCACACACACACACAATGCAAACGCAGAATCGGAGGAGATTTCTCCTTATGATAGTCAAAGATGCTTGATACGCATTAAAAAGAACATTTGATATTATTACTATTGCATAGTGTAGGAAAAATTCATTTCGAAAGTAAAGATATAAATCTTAGCCAACATACGACCATTATCGTATGCCTACTATAGCTAACCATGTTCAATAGCAGGTTACCGCCACATTCCATAGCAGGTTATACAACTAATACTGTACAAGGTTCGTATTGTTTCTTTGGATTTCCAACAAATGGTCAGGCCAAGGAACTTCCCATTGCCACATGAGAACGCCTCTGGAAGGACGTCCCCGAGAACCAAACCGGATCTCTGCCAACACAAGGCCGGGTTACCCCTAACTGAGTAACAACTGACCGAATATGCCATCCCCCCGGTCCTTTGGGACCTTTAACCGAGCGCTCGTAATCAATTCACACAATCATAAAGTGTTTTCAACATGAGTAAGTATCTGGGCTCCATACCTTGATACCACCCTTTTCCAGAAGGAAATGCACATACCCTAAAGGGCGCTACCCCTCATAACCTTGCCGCATCTTTCCTGTTTTGACCATTTCCGGGATGTGAGGCTCGACGAAGTCACGTCCACAAAAACATACTTTATACAAAAGCCATGCTTTGGGTCAACAAATGATCATAGAAATGATCACCAAGATAGACGATCAAATAAATGATCCTATCACAAATAATCAACACAATGATCATTTCACAGCAACACTCAGCATGTCACATTACCAAATTGGGAATATATCGCTGATAACCATCAACTATATAACCTCTGAGCTCGTACGTCTCAGAGAAGGGTGTTAAGCTAAAAGAATAAATTCTCCGCCACCAACAGAAATATATTTGAAAGAAATCAGCTTTATATCTCAATTTGTAATGTCAGACATACAATCCATACAAGTCTGTTCCGGGATCGAACAGAACCGAAGACACTTACAAAGAAGTCCTTGCAATCCAGATATTCACAATCCCGATCGGATTTCCCATCACTTAGGGAGTTTCTATACCGGCGCGACTCGGTGCAGAAACAATCGATAGGTCATCCTATCGCTTTCGCAAATACCCGGTCTTCATCACCGGTCTTCAAATGCTATCCATAACGACGTATCACATATTCGAAATGGGTTATACAACACAAAGGTCCTTTCCCGGCTAAACCGAATAGTGAGCACGATATTTCAAAAACAAATGGATAATGGGATTTCAATTAAGTCACAACTTATTACCCAAAACCTTTCTTCAAATGGCTTAACAAATTACAATTTTCAATCTTTAAACAAAAAGATTCATTTTCACAACCTTTAACGGTTTAAACAATTTTCACATTTTAATCTTTAAACAAAAGATTCATTCACAGATTTTCCAAATCAATTTTCATTTCAATTTGATTAACTCGTTAAATCTTTAAGTCAAAGATTTAACTTATAGCCTTCAAAACAATTTCATTTCAATTTGATTAAAACAAATCATCAATTTAAATCTGTTAAAAATAAACAGATTTAATTCATAGCTTTCAAAAAGAATTCATTCATAACTTAGGAAAATCATTTCTCTATTCAATCTTAAAATTCCCCTAATTAACTGGAATCTCGGTTCTTATATAAAAGTGTTTATCATTTGAAAACAACAGTTTTCATTTTGGAAATCTGGTTCATTTATACGAGTTGAAATCCTTGGGTTAAATTCAAATTCCCAAAACCATACCTTTAAAATGGTTTAAATTCATACAAACCTGTTTATAATATCTTTAATTCCAAATATCGAATTCAAATTCAAATTGAATTATTTGAATTGGAGATTTTACCGAGTTATTCAAAATAGCTTTTATCTGTGAAAACCTTTTTCAAAAGCTTTACCGTTTAACCCAAATCCATTTTCAAAATCAATTTGAAATTAAAACTTTAATTTCAAAACATTTACATTTAAATTATCTGTGACTTAACCGATTTCCTCGTGAAATCCATATTTTTGTGTGTATGGTGTAGTCCAGGGGTTATACACAGTAGTGCAACATCATTCAATCATGACAGATCAAATACAACAATATATCTGATAAGCGATATAAATTATAACGCTTATCTTCATTCACAGATCACAGATATATTTATATATCACAGATAATAAATTACATCACATATCACAACACAAATCAGGATAATCATAAAGCATCATATAACAGGGATATCAAACAGTTTAACATCCAATATAATCCAAACATCCATAAATAGGATTAATTTAATTATCTGATTAATTTAAATCAGATTAAATTTCTATGAATAATTCTTTTCACATTTATTATCAAAATAAATTTCAAGTAAATGATCCTCATTAACTATTCATAATTATTTAATTACTATTCTTAAGTAATTAAACTTAATTTAACTATTGTTAATTATCATTTAATTAACCTTTAAAATCATATGTTTAATCACTGATTATTTAATTAATTAAGTTCTAAACTGTAACTTAATAAATCTTAATTACTTGATTAAATAACCTTAATCATTTGTTTAAAAGACAACTCTTTATTAATCTAATGAATCTTATTTACAAATTAATTTACCTTAATTTATTTAACTCAAATCCTAATTTCTCGATTAAATAAATTAATCAATTATTCACTTGAACTAATTTAATGAGTGCATATCATTTTATCTTTACTAATTCAAATTTAAAACATTTTCTAACTAATGTTTTAATTATCATCACAAAGCAAATTTAAACAATTTAAATATTATAACTTCTTTGATTTCAGAACTAGGATTCAAATTATCTTTAATTCAGATTTAAATTTAACTTAAAAACTTATCTACAATTAAAAACTTTATTTTCAAATTCAACCTATTTAAACATTTAAGGTTGTTAAAAACAATTCAAATTCTAAAACTTTATTTTCTTTTTAAACTCAGATTCAAACTATCTTTAATCAGATTTAAATTTAGATTTAAACTTGTTTTAACTTTGCCTAATAATTTAAATTCAGTTTTCAAGTTTAGAGATAAATCAGGTTATTAAAACCAGCTACCCAGACATACCCGAGCTACATCACTCCTGCTTCGAGTCCTACCCGAGAAAAATGCCTGAGTGCTTCGAGTTTTCCCCCAAACCAACCCGTGTGAGTATATATTTTTTTTTCAAAATTTTGTTACTGTTGATCTAACCCGGCGCACAACTGAATGCACTCGAGTTAAGACTCGAGCCAAACCCAATATTACTCGATACTTCCTTCGAGTTATCTTCATCTTTCCAATTATAACCACCCAACCATAAACACTGACACACGCAAACACGCGTGCACCTGCACCATCCACCGCCGATGACCTGGCCACCACTGCCGTCGCCATTTAGTCATCGTTGTCCCCCTCAACTCAATACTATCATCAGTCCCACTCGATTCGATCGAGAAATGAAATCGACCTCACAACTCACACGGCCTGTACATGCCTTGTCGAAATTTGGCCACCACCGATGATCCCTGCCACTAGAAACTCCACCACTTATACCGTAGCTCCGCCACGTCTCCTAGCACCTCCAGCACTCCTCGCGTTCAACTCCGGTTTCGTCTCGACGTCGTGAAACCCATTTGAAAACTCGGCGATAAAACAGGCTGTTAAACCCTAAACTGCTCTCGACTCAAAAATTCTCGCATTAAAAATTTTTTCCAATATTTTTCCTAGATTCGAAAAGGAGCAAACTACCTTCTCAACAAATTTTCACGATTAAAATTCATTGAATTGACAGAAATTGATAAAAACCCATTTTCTGTTCAAACAAGATCTACAGCCTCGATTCCAAACTAAAAACTATGATTTTAGTTTTAAAAATCATGCTTTTGTTTAAGTTTTCGATTTATATTGCTGAATCTATAAATTTCAATGTTTGAGTTTTCACATATATATATTTTGCACTGCTGTTTTTGGTTTACATAGGCAACCAGGTTTTAATTTGACTTGATTTAAAATTTAAACCTTAATCTATGTTAAATCAAGCATTCTTTGTTTGTAATCTAAGTCCTAATAACAATTTGTTCTAGAGAAAATAAATTTAAACCAAACAAAAGAACTGGGACTATGAACAGAGTGGGTTCTGTTGGAAACAAACATGCATACTTCATACCTATATATATATATATATATATATATATATATATATATATATATATATATACACACACAAACACACACACACACATCAGATTCACTCAAATTCATTTCAACATCACTGGCATACAATTAAATTTTTTTTGAAAGTTGACAAAGTGAGGTTACTCACATTATTTCCAGAGGGAGAACAGAGCCTTAAATTTTGAATAGGCTCTTGAATTTGAAATCTGAAATACTTTGCTTTTAAGTTGATCTGTAGCTTCAAGATTTGGACTTGAACTTCCAGGCTTGATGTTGAGAAACAGATCTTACTTTCTGAGATGATTCTTGATATGGATATATAGACAGAGGTGTACAGGTGATGTATATTGTTGTTTGTACAACCAGAGTAAGGCTGAAAATGCTTGCATTAATTGCTTTAGTCCTTCTGTTTCATATTATATTTTCTTTTCTTTTCTAGCCTACTCTTGAATATTATTGTTTTCTTGTTTATTATTTGTTTCTCGGCCTATATGCCTATTCATATTTGCTTGTATAATCACATATTGGTCTGGTTCCTTGTTTTGTTGAAGTTGAAATAGTTGGTAATCTTTGTTTTCAGATTTGCTTGTACTCCTTGGTTTTTTTTCTTTATACACTTTCAAATTAAATTTGTTTTGTTTACTAATTTTATGCAGGCTGAGAGTGATATCTTTTGTTTTATTAATTGTCATATGAATAAATTCCTATTGTCAATATATTGTTTAAATTTTTAACTAATTTGTTTCATGTGTATATTTTACATTTTATAGTTTACATAACCAATTTTGTTTTCTGAAATGACTTTTTAACTTGCCTAATTTATCTCTATTTATAACTCAAATATTTAATTTACTTCTATTTTTAGTTTAAATATTTATCATAAATTTTACTTTAAAAATTATTGTTTTATATTTCTCTATATATACATATATTTTCACATATATACAAATATTCAAATCCATATGACTTTATATATATATTTTCTATTTTAATCGAGGAAACTCGCTTCCATTTATAATTAAAAATTATAAATTTTTATTCAGAATTTCATTTAATTATCAATTTAAATTAAATTAAAATCTAGGGTCGTTACAAAATTAGCCAAATGGTTTGATAAATAAGGCTTATTGATTCCATATACTATTAAAAAAATAAATGGAATAATTTAAAATAATATGTCACTCTAAGATATTTATGAATGAACAAAAAGATGAACTAAATTGAATGATGATTGATAATCGTATATGAATTTAGTATCATTTTAATCGATGATTGGTTTGGAGGAACCAATGTCGGATTTGGGTAACTCCTATATGAAAACGACTTCGAACCAATGTATATGTTCGGAAGTGAAGATATGTTGAAGATGATGATTATTAAAGACTAGAGATCTTTAGAATTTAAGGATTGCTGTCACAAGTCTCAAGGGTTTCCCCTATATTATATTCATATGGCTGTGGTGTCTGCATTTTGAAACCTACATTGTATTGAAGATCGAAGATCTTCATAGCGAAATGACTGCTTGTTGACATTCTCTAGGTCGCTCCCAATGTAGAGATATTTATTATAGCAGTGGTCCTGTCATGTTTTGAAATCTTCGTAATGCAAGGACTATTCACTACTGATCTTAGGATGTGGTAGGAGGAGTGCCCTCGGTTTCGTTCAGTCCGAGAACGAACTTGTATGGACGAATGTCTGACAGTGCATTTCTGCTCATATCATATTGTTTGATCGCTATCAATGTATTATCTGTTTGGTAGCGAAGGAGGCAACTTCTCTTAGCTTAACACCATTTCCTGAGATGTATGAGCTCAAAAGTTATACGTTTGTAGAAATTGGTTGTATAATTATGGAATGGCAACATAGCATTCAAATTGGAACCTGTTATGAGACAAGAAAAGCGTGGATTTGTGAAAAGCAAAGAATGGCTTTGTGGAAGTTATGAGTGTAGCCTCTTAAGCCTCACATCCCAGTAATGACATGAGTAATTATGTGGTCTACAGGATATATATTTCAGGCTATCGGTTGTATGTGTATGGAGGATTCCAGTGGAATCTGGACCCTCAAGGCACCTATTACTCTATTTATTTTAATATAATAGCTAACTTGTGAAAAGTGATAAGTCTACCGGATATTGGTATTGTAGCAAGTGCAGTTCCAAGTAGCTAGCTTGAGAAAAGTGATAAGGCAAACATGAATTATGGTTGTTATGCGTTGATCAAAGGAAAAGCCCACTAGTTCCCTATCATGTTGGAAAACCAATTCCAACAAGAGCTCTATAGTTTTGGTTGTATTCTAAAAATAGTTGTAATGCTTTGCAAACATTTCAGCCACCCCTTTTGGTATCCCGATATATTCCATTGACCTCGTCTGGCTATTGATACTTTCTTTATATCTATATTTATTAGAAAATATTTCCAAACTAATGTCATTAACAATAATATCAAAGTGATTTTCAATATAAAGTATTTTGATTATTGTAAGGTAAAAACCCATCTGTGTTTATTGTTGGATCACAAGGTTTTGAATGCCGACCAAAGACGAAAGTTCTTTATGAATCTACGACTACGGCATATCCGAACTCATCAACTCAAATATGGTACGTATTGATATTAATGTAACTCGAGCCATTAAGTTAACAGTTTAATATAGGATTTTGTGAAAATCTATCCTCAAAGCTCATCACTCACAAATTCATTTTACGAAACTTGCATACATATTATTAAACTTTCATATATATACTCAAAGTTTTTATATGCACTAAAAAACTGTATTTAATCGACTGCATACTATATGTCAGTCAACTGATGGTGTTTGAATTTTTTTTAATATACAACATTCAGTCGACTTAACTGCTTAAGTCAGTCAACTGAACTGCTTAAGTCAGTCGACTGACACTGTGCAAATTTTGTGCACGTCTAGATTCAGTCAACTGACTAAGAAACTTTAGTCGACTGAATACTGCAACTATCATAATTTTCAAAAGACGCTTCTTTTCTCCATAAGGTTTCTTCATGGAAAGTAGCATCTTTTAGATTTAGATAGATGTCTATTTCCAACAGTCATATCCCCTCACACACTTTATATACACTCAAGATTTATAGATTCAAATCACCTAATTTTCTATTGTCTTTTGATCTAAAGCACTTAGCATTCTTGAGTTTAATATATACAAGCTTTCATACAATTATTGCTTGCATATTCATTTCCATAATCTTCAAGCAATATTATACTTCCTATTCCTCATACACAGACAAATATACACATCTACTTTGAGGATAAGATTATAAGAAGGGTGTACTACAAGTGACAAATCCGTGTTATTCAAAACAAACAAAGTCAAGTTAAATCCAGTTTGTAAGGAAGTCATGTTCTATTGCTCAGGCGGTTAAAGTCCTATACTGTTGCTCAGGTTGTCAAAGTCATGTTCTATTGCTCATGCGGTTAAAGTCCTGTTCAGTTGCTCAGGCGGTGTAATATATGTTCCTCCGGGTTAAGTGAGGGTCACTAGTTATAATTCTAGAAGGAGTCTGCGACTGAACGTGGAACGGGAGTTTTAACTAGTATAAAAATCTTTGGTGTCATTTTATTTACTGATTTAATTATTTACATACTTATTTATTATTCCACACAAATAATTTGTCCATAATACACATCTTTAGCACATGTTATTTCATTTGGTATCAGAGCAAGACCATCATATAACCGTAACATAGTTATCTGATATTGGTTTATTATGGAAAACAACACCAGCACCGTTGTTAACACTACCTTTTTAGAAGGTCAATCTACTGCACAACCACCTCTATTAAATGGAATAAACTATAACTATTGGGTTACTAGAATGATAATCTACATACAAGCAAGTAGTTATGAAATATGGAACATTATGCAATCTGAATATACTATTCCTACTACTGATTATTCAACATGGTCTAAAAAAAATTAGATGCTACTTCAAATGCTAAAGCTATGAATAAGTTAAAACTGTGCATTAGAAAAAAATGAATTTATAGAATAAGCATGTGTAAAACTACTCATGGAATTTGGCGTACACTTAAATTACACATGAAAGTACTTACAAAGTAAAACATAGTAAAATTTCAATGCTCAAAAATCAGTTCCAGAATTTTAAAATGATGCAAGATGGGACTATAAATGAAATACACTCTAGATTTCAAGATATATATCATTATTTGATAGCATTAGGAGAAACTAATACAGATTTTGATATTGTTTCAAAAATCCTCAACTCGCTAACGGATAAGTGGAAACAAAAAGTCTTAGAAATCGAACAAGCTAACGACATTTTGACCATAAAACCAAAAGAGTCGATTGGAAATCTAATATCTTATGAAGTTAATCTCCAAGAAAAACGAGTACAGGCTCAAGATAAGAAGAATATAGCATTCTAGGCAGAAAAAGATGAATCGGATTCAAATGAAGAAGATATGGCATTCATTGCTAAAAATTTCAAATTTTTGAAATTTAGAAAGAACAACAAATTTAGAAATAACAGGAACAGCTCCGGCAACAATAACAACACCAACAAACCATCATCATCTGCTCCAGAATGTTATGAATATCATAAGAAAGGTCACATCAAGAAAGACTGTCCTAAGAAGAAAGATAAATATAAGCATAAAAAAGACAGATTCAAGAAGAAATCTTTCTTTGTCACATAGGACGATACAGAATCATCTTCATCTTCTGAAAGTGATTCGGACATAATTCAGAACAAGCCAACATTTTCTTTATGGCCACAAAAGATGAGCTAAGTGAACTAACTTTTAATGATATTCTAGAAATCAATTCAGAATTACTTGACAAATTAAAAGGCAAAACTAGAAAGTACAAAGAAACCCTTGAAAAACTGAATAGAACTGAAATCGAAGTAGAAATGCTAAGAGCTGAAAAGAAAGTTTTGGAAAAAGAACTTCAATTAGCTCAAGAATCTTGTTCTAATGCGACATCTCAACTTTCTCTAATAAGTCAAGAGATAGAAACTCAAAAAGAAAAGAATGATGCTTTATTAATTGAGAATCATGACCTCAAAGCAAATATCAAGATTTCAGAGTTAGATAATTCTAGCCTTAAAACAAAGTCAAAAGACATTACTAAAAATGTATCTAATTTAAACAAATGTAGAGAAAATCTTTCCAAAATTATAGAAAATTCTAAAACTGCTTCAAATAAAAGAGGACTAGGATATAAACTATCCCCTAGAATTATTCCAAAGAAAAAGAATTCTTCATATATTAGGAATAGTAAGGTTGGAAAATCTAGTTCTAAAGTTTCAAATTTTACTAAATCGATTAAAATTTGGATTCCTAAAACAAATAATTCTTCAATTAGAAATAAGTATATACAATCTTTAATAAAAACTGTTCATAAAAACAAAGATTTTGTTTTCAAAAGGAATTCTAAACCCTCTTAGGTTTGACTTCCTAAGACCTAACTCTTAGGACCCAAAGTAAAATGGTGGTTACCAGTGTTAATTCTATATTTTGCAGGTACCATATAAAAAGAGAGGAAAATGGATACTAGACAGCGGTTGATCAAAACACATGACAGGAAACAAAGGGATGCTAAAAAACATTAATTACTCAGATGGAGGTTCTGTCACATTTGAAGATAATTCCATAGAATATGTCATCGACAAAAGGAGATGTGAGTAATAATGGTATATCTAATTTAACTCTTATTACAGATGTCTTATTAGTTAAAAATTTGAAACATAATTTACTTAGCATCGGGCAATTGTGTGACAAAAGATTCAATATTTCCTTTTTTGAAAATAAGTGTAGCATTTTGATCAAAATAAAAATATTGTTTTTGAAGGTTTCAGAGATAAAAATATTTAGGTTTTAAATATGAATGTAAATTATAATACAAATATGTGTTTAATAGCCAAATAAAATGATCCTTGATTATGGCACAAAATATTTTGTCATATTAATTTCAAAGCTGTAAATAAATTACCTAAAAACAATTTAGTGAAAGGTTTACCAAAAATGAAATTTAAAGTAAATAATATTTTTGATGCATATCAATTAGGAAAATTATCAAAATCATCCTTTAAATCAAAGAAAAATATTTCTACTATACACCTCTAGAACTATTACATTTAGATCTCTTTGGTCCAACTCAAATTCAATCTATGAATCATAGTAAATATGTGTTTGTTATAGTAGAGATTTTTCAAGATATACTTGGACTATTTTCCTAAAAATTATAAGTAATACTTTTGAAAATTTTAAGATTTTTGCAAAGAAAATTCAAAATCTCAAAATTTTAAAAATTTAAAATACTAGAAGTGATCATGGAGGTGAATTTGAAAATAAAGCTTTTGAACATTTTTGTAATAAAAGGGAATTTGTCGTAATTATTTTCCTAGAACTCCACAACAAAATGGAGTTGTAGAAAGGAAAAACAGAACGTTACAGGAATGTGCAAGAACTCTATTAAATGGAAGCACATTACCAAAACATTTCTGGACAGAAGCTGTAGCAACTACTTGTTAGCTTCTAAATCGTGTTTCCATCTGACCTTTAACAAAACACACTCCATATGAACATTTTCATCAAAGAAAATCAAACATTTCATATTTTAGAACCTTTGGTTCAAAATGTTTTATCTTAAACACAAAAGATCATCTTGGAAAATTCGATCCAAAATCCGATGAAGGAATCTTAATAGGATATTCAGAACGAAGCAAAGCTTATCGAATTTTCAACAAAAGAACAAAAAAAATCAAAGAAATATTTAATGACTCTTTCACCAAAATTTTAATTTTAATAAATTTTTTGAGGATGATGAAAATATACATAAGACGGTCACAAATACAGTTACTCAAAATAATTTTAAAGAAGATGAAAACATTGTTCATAATGAAAACGAATTAAGATCTGCTAGAATTTTACGAGATCATCCAGTAGAAAATGTCATAGGATAAATTTATTCACATGTTAGAAATAGAAATCAACTTAATCAAATGGGCCATGTGGAATTTCTTTCGAATATTGAACCTAAAAATATAAAAGAAGACTCTACTGATGAGTTTTGAATTATAGCTATGCAAGAAGAGCTAAACCAATTCGAACGAAACAAAGTTTGGGAATTAGTTCCTAGACCAAGTGATCAAACAGTTATAGACACTAAATGGGTCTTCAAAAATTACGGCAGCAAAGATAATGACACCAGAGATTTTTATACTGGTTCGAACTTCCGTTCTACGTCCAGTCCCAGACTCCTTCTGGAATTATTGCTAGCAAGCCTCACTTAACCCGAAGGAACAGGTATAACACCTCCTGAGCAACTGAACAGGACTTTGACCGCCTAAGCAACAGAATAGGACTTTGAACCCCCGAGCAAGAAAACAGGACTTTGGCCGCCTGAGCAACAGAACAGGAGTTTCTTACAAACTGGATTTAACTTGAATTTGTGTGTTTTGAATAACACGGATTTGTCACTTGAGGTACACCATTCCTATAATCTTATCCTCAAAGTAGATGTGTATATTTATGTGTGTATGAAGAATAGGAAGTATAATATTGCTTGAAGAGTATGGTAATGAATACACAAGCAATGATTGTACGAAAGCTTGTATATATTGAACTCAAGAATGCTATAAATCTTGAGTGTATATACTGAACTCAAGAGTATGGTAATGAAAGCTTGTATAATAGAAAATTAAGTGATTTGAATCTATAAATCTTGAGTGTATATATAGTGTGTGAGGAGATATGACTGATGGAAATAGATATCTATCTAAATCTAAGAGATGCAACTTTTCATGAAGAAGAAACGTTTTGGAGAAAAAGTGTCTTTTGAAAAATATGACAGTTGTAGTATTGAGTCGACTGAAGTTTCTTAGTCAATCGACTGAATCTCGACGGGCACAAAAAATTTCACAGTGTCAGTCGACTGACTTAAATAGTTCAATCGACTGAATTATGTATATTAAAACAATTGAAACAGCATCAGTCGACCGACATATAGTATTCAGTTGACTGAATACTATTTTTCAGTGCACATAAAAACTTTGAGTATGTATATGAAGGTTTTATAAAATGTATGCAAGTTTCGTAAAATGAATTTGTGAGTGATGAGCTTTGAGGATAGATTTAACAAAATTCTATACTAGATATTTACTTAATGGCTCTATTTATATTAATATCAATACGAACCATATTTGAGTTGATGAGTCCGGATTTGCCGTAGCCGTATATTCGTGAAGAACTTTCGTCTCTTGTCAGCAATCAAAACCTTATGATCCAACATTGGTTTAATATGGAAAACAACACCAGAACTGTTGCTAACACTACCTTTTTAGAAGGATAATCTACTGCACAAAAACCTCTATTTAATGGAATAAACTATAACTGTTGGGCTACTAGAATGAGAATCTACATACAAGCTAGTAGTTATGAAACGTGGAACATTATGCAATCTAAATATATTATTCCTACTATTGATTATTCAACATGGTCTAACACACAAAGATTAATGCTACTGCAAATGCTAAAGCCATGAATATGGTATACTGTGCATTAGACAAAAATGAATTTAATAGAATAAGCATGTGTAAAATTGCTCATGAAAATTTAGCGTACACTTAAAATTACACATGAAGGTACTAACAAAATTAACAGAGAAAAATTTCTATGCTAATAAATCAGTTCCAGAATTTTAAAAATAAAGCAGATGAACAAGGAAATATAATTAGGAATAAAGCTAGATTAGTTGCACAAGGATATAATCAAGAAGAAGGAATTGACTACGAAGAAACATTTGCTCCAATCGCACGGATTAAAGCAATATGAATCTTATTGGCCTTTGCATGTTTTTATAATTTCAAACTTCATCAAATGGATGTTAAAAGTGATTTCCTAAATAGTTATGTAAAAAAGAATGTTTATGTTGAACAACCTCCTCTATTCACACATGAAAAAATTCCTAGCCATGTTTATAAACTTAAGAAAGCTTTATACGGTCTAAAACAAGTACCCCGTGCTTGGTATGAACGTCTTAAGAACTATCGAATAGATTCTAGTTTTGAAATTGGGAAGGTTGATCAAACTCTTTTTATTAAAATAATTAAAAAGGATGTGTGACGCCCCACCTCTATACCCACGCTAGCCAAGGACACTACGGGGTAATGCCGTCAACTCGCATGGAGAATAAGGCTGTTGATGAGCGACCATCCGTGTAATTGCTTTACACGAGCACCGATATGTCAGATAGTATAACATGCATTTTATTTCAAGAGGAAATCCGACATACCGATACAAACACAAAGCTACTACGCAGTGGCTATAATAATCCTCGGAAACAAATATAGAAATAAGCATAACACAAATCAGTCATAGATAATTCATATCACAAAGGCGGAAGAAGATATGAATATATAACTAACACATGGAAGTGTATATCAGAGTAGTGGTCAAAAAGATCCACAATAATACAAAAGAATAGCAACACGTGCTATACAAAAGAATACAACTATGAGTCCATATCTCAAGTGTATACAACAAAATAAACTACTAATCTAAGTAGTTAGCCAAAAGTCAGAGAAGTCAAGCTGAAGCACCTGTAACATCTCGGTCTGACCCGAGTATTATTTAATAAGAAAATAATAAACGGATCAGTCTAGCTATAAATATCAGATGAAGCGATATAGAATAAGAGATATGACTAAACACATAATAACCACAATGCCAAACTGTGATAACTAAGTAATTGAAAATCAACAAGAGATTTATCAATATCACAAAAATATACTCAAAGATCAAAAAAATGTCATACTCCTTATTTCGTTCACCAAACCATAAATATTGACGATTATATCAATATGATTCACAAAAGTCAATGACACACAAATTCACCAATGCACAAATATTGATAAAACTTATCAATGAAACTCACGAAAATTGGTGAAACACAAATTCTAGAAATCATCTCAAGAAATCCAGAAATCACAAAAAGGGGGAAGGCCTATCACAAACGGGAGCATAAAGCTAACCAACACGTGTATCACAAACGGAACGCTAATTCCATGGTTGCTAACCATCACAAATTGAGCCGAAACTCCACAAACGGCCCGAAGACCATGGGTTGCTACCCCACCAATTTGAGTCGAAACTCCACAAAACGGGGTTTTGTCTCCCTCGCAAACAAAGAGACATCGCACATTGCTAGTCTAAATCACAAAGATGATCGTCATGATCAACGAGAAGTGTCAATTACACTAAGTTAGTAAATATATGAGTTTAGCTTCATGTCCCGTAACCACTTGCTTAACTTAAATATTTACGAACAAACTGTAGATCTCCACTAGAAAATTGTCACAAGAGATTCAATCGAAAAAGTCTAAGTATTAACCGACGAAGCAAACGCAAGTGTTTCATACCACTCGTTTTACTAGGTCGTTTAATTAGATTTCTCATACGAGTGAGGTAAAGGCTTGTATATACTAATAGATTGGAAAGCGGTTTAAGAAACGAGCTTTGTAATAAAATAGTGTTGAAATCGTTTTGATGAAAGAATTTTGATATTTACTACTAGTATTGAAAACCTTTATATTTTCTTAAAGTGACAAATCACAAAGAAGATTATAGGAACAATCAATCACTAAAATTCACATACGAAGATGTGAATAAAATCCAAAGAAACCGATAAAGAATCCATTGAAATGGATATTCAAAAATCCCTAAAAAGGATTCATCAAAGTCATAATAAATGATAACAACAAATAGGATCATCACGAATCGATTTAAACTTGGAATTCTTAAACAAAAAGGCAAGCAGGAAAAACACTACAGTTTAAGACGTCTGAAACAAGTGGTTCAAACGTCTGAATCTGGAAAAATAAAAATTTCTAGAACGTGATTTAGACGTCTGAACCAAATGTTTCAGACGTCTGAAATAGGCGTTTTTAGCCTAATTTCTTTCTGTTTGAAAATGAGCCAATTCAGACGTCTGAAATCCCATATTCAGACGTCTGAAACTGGAATTTTGAGGATTTCCTGAACCTCGACCAAAAATGGCCAAACGAATATCGGAAACGATCGAACGAGCAAATGACGACAAAGGATTTACGCCACGCGACAACCCAGCCTTAATGGCTCTCGATACGCCTCAAATATCAATGTCCTGTTGAATATGCGCTTTGCGCTATATGATTTTTTGTTTGATGATAATAAACATATATACATTCATATAAATGTATTTGGTAATGTACTATTTTGTTTTTCATAGTTTAAATAAATGTTTGTTGAATAAAATTAAATTACACAGAATTCGAATTTGAATTCAAACAGAACAAGTTAAACAGATTTTGAATTCAAACAGAAATTTTTTATTCAAACAAATATTTATTACAAATTGTAAATAGTACAATTTCATGCTCTCGCTATACATGTACATTTTTGATTACAATCACATCACATTTACATCACGACCTTACTACATATCGCTCACACTCATATTTTTGTCTTCAACTATAATCCGGTTTGAATCCAGCATCTGAGTAATCTGCAAAAATATTCAAACGCAGTAAAATTGAAAGAGAAATATTTTTGAAATTTGAAAGAAACGATGATTTTGAAAACATTGTTTGCCTCAGTTATTTGGGTTGTTCGTCATCATTTTTGACTGTGCAATATCTGTGCATATCGATATTTTTTATCAGGGACAGGTAATTACAAGTGGCTGCAGTACACACGTGTACATTCGTATACGTGTGCACTGCCTCGCCAACTCGTGTGCAAAAATCAAACAAAAGCCGGGTTCAACTCACGTGCAATAACATAAAAGTCACAACTCTCAGCACAAGGTCAAACCCGAGTTTTTAAAACTGGATTCAACTCAGGTGCGAATCAAAAGTACACATGAATGCTATGTTCAAACATGACACAGCCTCAAACCAGCATCAAAGCAAATACAACTGCAATGCAAACAATATTAAACAGTGACAATATGTATGGGGCAATGCACAAGCAAAGCTAAGACACAATGCTACCAACATGACAGCAAACAGAAGTGCACCAGTACAAACCAAAGTCAAGGCAATATGAACTGCATAGGACTGTAACAACCAGAATGAAGATAAGTACACTTGAACAAAATGAACAAGTGGAGCATCTGTGTAAACTGGGCAAGTATGGACAGAGTTCGAGCACAGTTGAAGCTCAAGGCATCAAGTGATATAAGTCAGAGCAACAAAATCATCACAATGAAGACCACTATGCAGTGTACAGTAATACAACAGAGAAATGCACAAGCATGATACAGAGAATACAGTATGAAGACCAAGGCTGCAAATGTGAAAATGCTCAAACTCAGTGACAACATACTACAATGACCAAGTACAAGTGCACCAATGAACCATCAAAGAATGCAACAGGTTATCCTGCAGGGATGAATACAACATGAAGCACTGCAACTCAAGGAGATAGGGTCGACCAAAAATCCAAATGCACAAAAGCATGATGCAAACTGAACAACTTACAAATATGCAACCATACAGCAGTCATGTATGCAACAGGTTCAAGGCCAGAATGTCCAGTTACAACTACAAGAGTGACGCAGTGAACAATGCAACATAAAGCAACAGACCAACAATGGAACAGCAGTTCATATAAACAAGTGTGCAAAGGCAATATGAACAAGTGACTCAGGTAACAACCAAATTAAGAATCAAGTGGAAATGAATCGATGTCCAATATGCAACATGGTCGAGCATTGATACAAGACACAAATGAATGACAATGAATGCAACAGTGAAGCAAAATATGGCAGTAAAGATATAATGGCCGTGAACAGCACGATGATCAGCCACTAGAATTTCAAATGAAGCAAATCCAAGTTTACATACAAAATTCAAATGCAGTGATATGCAGCAGGGTAAAACAACACATTACAACAATATCGAGCAGCCAATTTTCAAAAAGGAGCACAGAGTAACCACAGTCAAAATCAAGTGACCGAAGTCAAAAAGCAAACCACTGTCGTGATAACCAAGTAAACAAAATAGGTCAAAGCCAAGAAATCACAACTTCAAAACCGTGAGTATCAAATTATACGAAATTTATCAAGTCAGAGAAAGTCACGGAACCAAAATCAAATTCAAGCCGAGAATTCTCTACCGTGTCAACCAAGGAATCAAGTGCATACGAATTTGATTAAGTCAAAGAAATCTCAAGCATCAATACATAATCGAACGACCAAAGCAATTTTTTGAAATAATCAGTCGAACGCAAAAATAGGAAATCAAATCCTATTAAAACCCTAATCATCATCGGCATTTCAATTCGATCGAGTTCAAGTATCAAATTAGAAAAGCAAAAGGAGACAACACATACCGAATTCACAAGCATCAAAACTCGATCGAGCAACTGCAAGCAAGCTAGGGCAACCAATCACAGATCAATTGAAGAAACCAGAGCCATAATTGCAACGAAGAACCGAAGCCCTAATTGCAACGAAGAGCCGAAGCCCTAACTGGATCAAAAGGGAACGAAGCCCTAACTGGAACGAAGCCGCCATTATTTCTCACGAACGAAGATAAAAAAAGGATCGGGTGTAATAAGGAAGTGGGCCGGTGTTCAAAAAACAAAAGGGGTTTCTTTTGTTATTAATTAATATTGTTAATAAACTTATATTAATAATGTTAATTAGTTTAGGGCTATTTTGTTCTTAATTATTGTTTTTTTTATTCTGCGAATCAAAGAGTTTAGGTAAATCACCACCTAGGTTTTAGGTTGTGTCTGATTGTCTATTTAGAGTTAGTTCAGTAAGCAGGGGTTGTGAGTTTGCAAAACTCTATAGGCGGTAGCAGGGTTTGCAAGTCTGTTAGAGTGTTTGTAAGCGTGATACTGTTTAATTCTAATAGAAATCTGGGAATGCAGCAGTAGGCAGGGGTTGCCGAAGCTGGGTAAATCTTGTGTGTGATTTACTTTTCAGTATATTTATTTCTGCAGTTTATTTTTGTGTTTAAATTAAGAAAGTTTGCTATAACCCTATTCACCCCCCCCCCCTCTAGGGTTAATTTAGATCCTACAAGTGGTATCAGAGCCTGGTATTTTTAACTCTAGAGTCATGAGTCTACAAAATAATGCTTTTTCTGAGGGGCAATCTATTGCTAGGCCACCCATGTTTAACGGGAACGATTATGCTTATTGGAAAGTTAGGATGGGTATCTATCTCAGTTCTGTTGATTATGAAGTTTGGGATATTATTGAAACTGGCTATAAACCCCCCACTATAATCGTTGGTGATACTGAGATTCCTAAACCTAAGGATAGGTGGGATGCTAACGATAAGAAATTGAAAACAACAAATGCTAAAGCCATGAATGCTTTGATATGTGCTCTTGATAAAAATGAATTTAATAGAATTTCTCATTGTACAACAGCACAGGAAATATGGCATACTTTGGAGGTGACACACGAAGGAACTTCTCAAGTCAAGGAGTCTCGGCTAGCCCTGTTCAGCAATGAATACGAAAACTTTGTGATGGACAAAGGCGAGAGCATAAAGGATATGTTTGGACGTTTTTCAACCTTGGTATACAATGCTAGAGCGCTTGGGAAGGTATTCACTGAGGTAGAGCTTGTGCGAAAAATACTACGAGTTTTACCAATGAACTTTGAGGCAAAAGTCACGGCAATCCAAGAATCGAAAGATCTGAGCAAACTAAGCATGGAGGAGTTGATTGGAAACTTGATGACATATGAGCTTGAGCTAAAAGCAAAGGAAGAACGCAATAACTCCGAACCAAAGAAGAAGACGATTGCCTTAAAGAGCAAAGAAGAAAGCGATGAAGAAGAAGAAGATCCAATTGAAGAGCTTGCAATGGCTGTCAATAATCTTAAAAAATGGTCAAGATTCAATTCACGAAAAAAGAAAATAAGTGGTAATAAGTCAAAGAATTCTGACGATTCCGATAATGAATTGACATGCTATAACTGCAAGAAGCCTGGCCACTTCAAACAAAAATGTCCACTTCTCAAAAACAACAAAGGAAAGAAAAAGAAAAAGAAGGCTTTTGCAGCAACTTGGGATGATGAAGAAGGAGAGGAAGTTTCAAATAATAGCTCAGAGGAGGCTAACTTGTGTCTTATGTCAAAATCGGATTCAGAAGCAAGCTTAGAGGAATCTAGTGAGGTAAGTAACTATTCTTATAAAGAACTTGTTTCAATGTGTTGTGATTTTACTAAAATGATTGATACTCTTGAATCTAAAATTGAAAAACTAAAATCTGATAGGAGAGAACTTGTCCATGAAAATTCTAGGTTGGAAACTGAAATTGAAAATATTCAAAACCTAGAATGTAAAAAATGTAAGATTTTAGATTCAGAATTATCAAAACTGAGGAATAACTTTGAAAGTCTTGAAAGTGAAAACTTGAATCTTAAGGAAACCATCGACACTAGGAGAAAGGATTTTATTAATCGATGCACCTCACTTGTTACTGAAAACTCAACATTAAAAACCAAAGTCCAAAGTCTTGAGAAATCTTTGAATAACTTTTCAAGAGGCGAAAAATCTTTCAACATGCTATTGGGAAATCAAATTTTTGCTACAACGGGAAAGGACTAGGTTTTGGGAAAACACAAGTTGATGATAATGCAAAATATAAGAATGTCTTTGATAGATGTGAAATATATAGATGTCGTAATGAAAATGATAGTCATAGGAACAAGAACACAAAATTTATACAAGTTTGGGTTCCTAAGAATTCTAAAAACAAATTTCATGTTTATTGGAATAAAAATAAAAGGACTAAACAAGTATGGATTCCAAAGGGATTGTTTATTCACAATGCTTCTATCACTAATAACATTGGACCTAAGAGTTTCTCTAGGTCATCTTCCTCTCTTCTTATGTAGGTCTGTTGGCGGGCTAAGGAACAACAAGAATGGTTTCTAGATTCAGGTTGTTCTAGACATATGACAGGTGACAAATCGAAGTTCCTTAGCTTAGAGAATTTTAAAGGTGGAAATGTGATCATGGGAGACAATAGCAAGTGTAAGATTATTGGCAAAGGTGAAGTTGGTAACGGTATTTTTTCTTTGACTAATGTTTTATACTTTGAAAATCTGCATCACAATCTCATTTCTATTAGCCAACTATGTGACAAAGGTATGAACGTGATTTTCGATAGTGATACTTGCAAAATTATTGATAAATCTTCTAGTAACATTGTTTTTATGGGCAAAAGAAAAGGGAATGTTTACTCACTTTCATTTGATAATCTAAAACTTTCTAGATGTTTGGTAGCCACTGACGAAGAGGCATATTTATGGCATAGGAGACTTGGACATGCTAGCATGAGTCTCTTAGAAAAACTCGAATCAAAAGAATTAGTCAGAGGGTTACCACATCAGAAATTTAAAAATAATAAAGTGTGTAAAGCATGTTCCTTGAGAAAGCTTAGTCGATCATCATTTCGTCCTAAAAACATTGTTAGCACATCAAGGGTCCTTGAACTAGTTCACATGGATTTATTTGGACCAAATGAAATTTCAAGCTTGAATGGAAAACGTTATTGTTATGTATTGGTTGATGATTATTCTAGATTTACATGGGTTTACTTTTTAGCCAAAAAGTCTGAATCTTTCGAATATTTTTCAAAATTTGCAAAACTTGTTCAAAATGAAAAAGGAGTTACAATTAAAACCTTGAGAAGTGATCATGGAGGCGAATTTGAAAATTTTGAATTTGAAAATTTTTGTGAAGAAAACGGTTTAAAACATGAATTTTCTGCTCCACGAACACCTCAACAAAATGGGGTGGTTGAAAGGAAAAATCGTACATTACAGGAATTGGCTAGATCCATGTTAAGTGAGTATAAGCTACCTCTAATCTTTTGGGCAGAGGCAGTGAATACTTCGTGCTATGTAATGAATAGAGTAATGATTAGACCAATACTTGGCAAAACGTCTTATGAACTGTGGCATGAAAGGAAACCTAACATTTCTTATCTTCGTATATTTGGGTGTCCTTGTTTCATTCTTAACACAGGTGATCAACTTGAAAAATTTGAATCAAAGGCTGATGATGGAATTTTCATGGGCTATTCAACAAGGAGTAAGGCTTACAGGATATATAACAAACGAACAAAGACAATTGTTGAGTCAATCAATGTGAAATTTGATGAATCTGATCTGGAAAAAACGACTGAAAGGATGGTTGACGATGGAGTAGATCCTGAAGGCACTGAAGAAGGGACATTTAGTAAGAAAACTGAAAGGAGGACTGTTGATGCTGATAAATTAAGGTTCAAACCTAATCATCCTCCTGAATTAATTATTGGTGATCCTACGGAAGATATACGTACTCGTTCCTCATTTGATGAAAATTTATGTGCGTTTTGTTGTCATAGTGGTTTTATTTCTGAAATTGAACCTGATTCTGTTGAAATGGCTCTTAATGATGAAAATTGGTTTTTAGCAATGCAAAATGAATTTAATCAATTTGAGAGAAACAAAGTCTGGAATTTAGTTCCTAGGCCTAATGACTATCCAATTGTAGGGACTAAATGGGTGTTTAAAAATAAATTTGATGAATCAGGAAATGTAATTAGAAACAAGGCTAGGTTGGTTGTAAAAGGTTATAACCAAATAGAAGGCATAGACTTTGATGAAACATTTGCTCCAGTTGCTAGGTTAGAAGCCATTAGAATCTTGCTAAGTTTTGCATGTTACAAGGGTTTCAAACTTAAACAAATGGATGTAAAAAGTGCCTTTTTGAATGGTGATTTAAAAGAAGAAGTTTTTGTTGAACAACCACCCGGTTTTGAAAATCATGAATTTCCAAATCATGTGTATAAGCTAGAAAAAGCATTATATGGTCTTAAGCAAGCACCAAGAGCTTGGTATGACTGCCTCTGTACATATCTTTTGGAAAATGGTTTTAAAAAGGGAAGTGCTGACACGACTCTGTTTCTATTACATAAAGAACATGATTTTTTGATTGTTCAGATTTATGTGGATGATATTATTTATGGTGCTACTAATGAGCTTTTGTGTGAGAATTTTGAACAAGTCATGCAGGCTAAATTTGAGATGAGTTTGGTTGGTGAATTGAAATACTTTCTTGGATTTCAAATTAAGCAAAGCAGTGATGGTATCTTCATTTCACAATCCAAATATGTGTTGGAGCTATTGAAGAAATTTGGAGTCGAAAATTCCAAACCATTGAGAACTCCTATGAGCCCATCAACAAAGTTGGACAAAGATGAGAAAGGAATTGCAATTGATCAAAAGAAATATCGAGGGATAATCGGTTCACTTCTCTATCTTACTGCTTCTAGACCTGATATTATGTTTTCTGTGTGCTTGTGTGCACGTTTTCAAGCTAATCCCAAAGAATCTCATTTAAAAGCTACTAAACGAATTTTGAGATATCTTTCACACACACACAAATTTGGACTATGGTACCCCTCTTGTGAAAATTTTGATTTAGTAGGTTATTCCGATGCTGATTATGCTGGTTCATTAGTTGACAGAAAAAGCACTAGTGGGACATGTTTCATGCTAGGACATTCATTAGTCTCATGGTCAAGTCGGAAACAGAATTGTGTTGCATTATCCACCACTGAAGCAGAATATATTGCTTTGGGAAGTTGTTGTGCTCAAATTCTATGGATGATGCAAACTCTTTCTGATTTTGGCTTAGTCTATAAACAAGTCCCATTAAAATGTGATAGTAGGAGTGCTATAGATTTGTCAAATAATCCTGTTCATCACTCTCGCACAAAACACATTGATGTGAGACACCATTTTCTTCGAGATCACATTGCTAAATAAGACATTTGCATTGAATATATTTCAACAGAAACTCAACTTGCTGATATTTTCACAAAACCTCTCCCCGAAGACAGATTTTCCAAATTACGTTTAGATTTGGGAATTATAGAGGTTGACTAATCATTTTTTTTTTAAAAAAATTTTGATTTTTGAATTTGATTCTAAATGACAATTTTTTAACTAATCTAACTCCCTAATGATTATCGAAAAGATGAATAGTGATTGAAAAAGTGATGAGTGTTGATATTTATCATATATTAAAACTCGAGAAAATATAATTAGGAAATTTCTTTAGAATTTCATAACAAGAGTTATAAAAACTTTTTGTTGGGTAATAATTCCATGACCATTTCTATTTCTATCATCTTTCTATCAAACATTACTCATCAAGATCATATTTAGTATGTAAATTTGTGGTAGTTTACAAAGGAAATCATTTTTTCTTCAATATCTTTAAATCAGTGAAGGAAATTATTTGTGCTTCAATTTATTATATTCAGCAATTAAAAATAAATACCCAAAGTATTCACTCTCATTTAAAAGTCCTCACGGTCATGCATGAGTGAATTACTTGGATTTTTGATTCTGTGCTTCCATGCTCATTTAAAAGTCCTCACGGTTATGCATGTATGGAACGCATATTAAAAATAATTGATTTAATAGACAAGTTGATTCTAATCCCATTTAAAAGTCCTCACGGTCATGCGTGGTTAGAAGATACTTGATTTCATTTTTTAAAATTAAATTGGAATACTACTAATCTCATTTAAAAGTCCTAACGGTTATGCATGGTTAGTAGATATTCAAATTTCCATAAATAAATATACCACAAATAGACATAACTATATGAATTTTTTGATGATTCTATCTTCATCACTTCTGAAAGTGGAATATGCGCTTGACAAGGGTAATTATGATTTTTGTTTGAATTTTATTGAAATTTGATATTTATATTTAATTGAGTTAAATGTTTGATTCATGTCGATCATTTCATCCCTATTTTATAACACTATTATTCTTTTGCTGATAACAAAAGGGGGAGAGAAAAGTTAAGATTTTTCTCGAATAGAATCAAGCAAAGGTCAAATAATTTTCATTGTGCATATAGGCTCTCTTATATATTTCTATGCATATATGTAGGGGGAGCATTGTGTAGAGAGGGAGCATTCAAATAGGGGGAGCAAATGAAATTATCAAATACATTTAATATATTCAAAATCTTAAATATATGTTTGTTATCATCAAAAGGGGGAGATTGTTGAATATGCGCTTTGCGCTATATGATTTTTTGTTTGATGATAATAAACATATATACATTCATATAAATGTATTTGGTAATGTACTATTTTGTTTTTCATAGTTTAAATAAATATTTGTTGAATAAAATTAAATTACACAGAATTCGAATTTGAATTCAAACAGAACAAGTTAAACAGATTTTGAATTCAAACAGAAATTTTTTATTCAAACAAATATTTATTACAAATTGTAAATAGTACAATTTCATGCTCTCACTATACATGTACATTTTTGATTACAATCACATCACATTTACATCACGACCTTACTACATATCGCTCACACTCATATTTTTGTCTTCAACTATAATCCGGTTTGAATCCAGCATCTGAGTAATCTGCAAAAATATTCAAACGCAGTAAAATTGAAAGAGAAATATTTTTGAAATTTGAAAGAAACGATGATTTTGAAAACATTGTTTGCCTCAGTTATTTGGGTTGTTCGTCATCATTTTTGACTGTGCAATATCTGTGCATATCGATATTTTTTATCAGGGACAGGTAATTACAAGTGGCTGCAGTACACACGTGTACATTCGTATACGTGTGCACTGCCTCGCCAACTCGTGTGCAAAAATCAAACAAAAGCCGGGTTCAACTCACGTGCAATAACATAAAAGTCACAACTCTCAGCACAAGGTCAAACCCGAGTTTTTAAAACTGGATTCAACTCAGGTGCGAATCAAAAGTACACATGAATGCTATGTTCAAACATGACACAGCCTCAAACCAGCATCAAAGCAAATACAACTGCAATGCAAACAATATTAAACAGTGACAATATGTATGGGGCAATGCACAAGCAAAGCTAAGACACAATGCTACCAACATGACAGCAAACAGAAGTGCACCAGTACAAACCAAAGTCAAGGCAACATGAACTGCATAGGACTGTAACAACCAGAATGAAGACAAGTACACTTGAACAAAATGAACAAGTGGAGCATCTGTGTAAACTGGGCAAGTATGGACAGAGTTCGAGCACAGTTGAAGCTCAAGACATCAAGTGATATAAGTCAGAGCAACAAAATCATCACAATGAAGACCACTATGCAGTGTACAGTAATACAACAGAGAAATGCACAAGCATGATACAGAGAATACAGTATGAAGACCAAGGCTGCAAATGTGAAAATGCTCAAACTCAGTGACAACATACTACAATGACCAAGTACAAGTGCACCAATGAACCATCAAAGAATGCAACAGGTTATGCTGCAGGGATGAATACAACATGAAGCACTGCAACTCAAGGAGATAGGGTCGACCAAAAATCCAAATGCACAAAAGCATGATGCAAACTGAACAACTTACAAATATGCAACCATACAGCAGTCATGTATGCAACAGGTTCAAGGCCAGAATGTCCAGTTACAACTACAAGAGTGACGCAGTGAACAATGCAACATAAAGCAACAGACCAACAATGGAACAACAGTTCATATAAACACGTGTGCAAAGGCAATATGAACAAGTGACTCAGGTAACAACCAAATTAAGAATCAAGTGGAAATGAATCGATGTCCAATATGCAACATGGTCGAGCATTGATACAAGACACAAATGAATGACAATGAATGCAACAGTGAAGCAAAATATGGCAGTAAAGATATAATGGCTGTGAACAGCAAGATGATCAGCCACTAGAATTTCAAATGAAGCAAATCCAAGTTTACATACAAAATTCAAATGCAGTGATATGCAGCAGGGTAAAACAACACATTACAACAATATCGAGCAGCCAATTTTCAAAAAGGAGCACAGAGTAACCACAGTCAAAATCAAGTGACCGAAGTCAAAAAGCAAACCACTGTCGTGATAACCAAGTAAACAAAATAGGTCAAAGCCAAGAAATCACAACTTCAAAACCGTGAGTATCAAATTATACGAAATTTATCAAGTCAGAGAAAGTCACGGAACCAAAATCAAATTCAAGCCGAGAATTCTCTACCGTGTCAACCAAGGAATCAAGTGCATACGAATTTGATTAAGTCAAAGAAATCTCAAGCATCAATACATAATCGAACGACCAAAGCAATTTTTTGAAATAATCAGTCGAACGCAAAAATAGGAAATCAAATCCTATTAAAACCCTAATCATCATCGGCATTTCAATTCGATCGAGTTCAAGTATCAAATTAGAAAAGCAAAAGGAGACAGCACATACCGAATTCACAAGCATCAAAACTCGATCGAGCAACTGCAAGCAAGCTAGGGCAACCAATCACAGATCAATTGAAGAAACCAGAGCCATAATTGCAACGAAGAACCGAAGCCCTAATTGCAACGAAGAGCCGAAGCCCTAACTGGATCAAAAGGGAACGAAGCCCTAACTGGAACGAAGCCGCCATTATTTCTCACGAACGAAGATAAAAAAAGGATCGGGTGTAATAAGGAAGTGGGCCGGTGTTCAAAAAACAAAAGGGGTTTCTTTTGTTATTAATTAATATTGTTAATAAACTTATATTAATAATGTTAATTAGTTTAGGGCTATTTTGTTCTTAATTATTGTTTTTTTTATTCTACGAATCAAAGAGTTTAGGTAAATCACCACCTAGGTTTTAGGTTGTGTCTGATTGTCTATTTAGAGTTAGTTCAGTAAGCAGGGGTTGCGAGTTTGCAAAACTCTATAGGCGGTAGCAGGGTTTGCAAGTCTGTTAGAGTGTTTGTAAGCGTGATACTGTTTAATTCTAATAGAAATCTGGGAATGCAGCAGTAGGCAGGGGTTGCCGAAGCTGGGTAAATCTTGTGTGTGATTTACTTTTCAGTATATTTATTTCTGCAGTTTATTTTTGTGTTTAAATTAAGAAAATTTGCTATAACCCTATTCACCCCCCCCCCTCTAGGGTTAATTTAGATCCTACATGTCCAAATATCCATAATAGGATTTTCATAGATTTTGATTTCAAAACACCAAAAATTGGAATATACACCAAATCAATCCAAAACAAAATCAATTGCACAAGAATAAGTGTTAGGAATTCATACCTAACAATCGAAGATAATTATAGACAAAGATGTGAGATAAAAATCTCACCTTTGAACCCAAACGATTGAAGAAGGAGCTTGAAAGCAAAGAAGAATCAACCACTCTTCAAATCCAACTCAAGAAGCTTGATTCTAAGCTTAAAAGAAGAACATTCCCAAAATTAGGTTTAGGAATTTCTGAAATTGAGAAGAGAATGAGTTGGAGAAGAAGAAGAGAAGGCTTACCAATGGGTTCTTTAATTAGTTTTGGAGTTAGAGTTTGATTTGCAAAAGAAAACTAGGGCTTGGAGTTTTAATTTCCCATCTCTCCCACCATTGATGCTTTAGAACTGAAAAGAGGAAGAAGTGAGAGTGAATGGGGGGAGTGGTTCAGATTTGAGTATAAGTTAGACATAGGGCTGAACCAAACCCAAACCCAAAGTGAAAAAGTAGCAAAACTTGACTAACTCCAAACATATCGAAGCTTATACTCAAAAAGGTCGCAAATGGCATTTTAAACTCAATGGAAGTGGTCCCGAGTCCTAATTCGATCGTATGCAAAAATTAGCTTTTCGGACTAAATTCCGAGTATTGATAAAATATTTAAATATAAAAATCGATAAATATGCGGGTTGTTACAGACTCCCCTCCTTAAAGAAATTGCGTCCTCGCAATATTTAAGAAGAAAATATAAAGTAACAACCATAAAAGCATATTCAACACAAAAGAAATTTGAAATAAAAGGTTCACCTTAAAGAGCACGGGAAAACAAGTCCGGATGTGATCGCTCGATGAACTCACTAGATTCCCAAGAACAATCCTTAGGATTTGAAGACCATTGAACTTTCACAAGCGGAACATCCTTATTTCGAAGTCGTTTGACTTCTGAAGCAATAATACGAATAGGATGTTGCTCATAAGTTAAATTAGGTGAAACTTCAATTTCTTCCACAACTCCGGGCTCAAGAATAGAATAGGAATCTCTAAGGCACTTCCGTAATTGAGAAACGTGAAACACGTCATGAATAGCAGAAAACTGAGCCGGTAATAAAAGGCGATAAGCCACGGAACCAATACGTTCGGTGATAGGAAATGGCCCAATATATCGAGGCGCTAATTTTCCCGATCGACTGAAACGTACAACACCTTTCATAGGTGACACACGAATGAACACAAGATCTCCCACAGAAAACTCTAACCTCCTTCTCCGGTTATCGGCATAGGATTTTTGTCTACTCTGGGCTTCTTTCATCCTATGTCGAATAAGGTCAATTTTCTCTGTGGAATCCCGAACCAAATCTGGACCTAAAATCAGCTTCTCACCGGCCTCAAGCCAACAAGAAGGAGATCGGCATGGCCTTCCATAGAGTGCCTCGAAAGGTGCCATACCAATACTAGATTTGAAGCTATTATTATAGGAAACTCAACAAGAGAAATATGATCTTCCCAACTTCCACCGAAATCGAGCACACAAGCACGAAGAAGATCTTCAAGAGTTTGATTCACACGCTCGGTTTGTCCATCGGACTGGGGGTGATAAGCGGTGCTAAAATTAAGCTTCGTCCCTAAAGCTTTTTGAAGACTCTTCCAAAATCTACTAGTAAACAATGGATCACGATCACTAACAATAGAAGTAGGAACTCGATGTAATTTAACAATTTCTTTAACAAAGAGTTTGGCCAAAAGAGGAACGGTTCGGTTAGACCGAACGGGAATAAAATGGGCGGATTTAGTAAGTCTATCCACTATCACCCATAAGCTATCATGACCCGAACGAGAACGGGGAAGTTCATCTATAAAATCCATGGCAATTTGATCCCACTTCTAGATTGGAATTTCTAAAGGTTGCAATAACCCACCGGGCCTTTGATGCTCGGCCTTAACGAGTTGGCAAGTCATGCAACGCTTAATGAAGTTAGCAATATCAGATTTCATTCCCTCCCAATAATAAAGCCGCTTCATATCCGCGTACATTTTACTACTACCGGGATGAATGGTAAATTTAGAACGATGTGAATCTTCTAAAATATCTTTACGGAGATCACTAATATTTGGCCGATAAGTCTACCAAATTTCCGAATGCCGCCACGAGAATCGATATCAAAGTCTTTCAGACCTTCAATATCTATTTTATCCTTAATATTTTGCCCAAGAAGAGCCAATTCGGGATCTAGCCTTTGAGCTTCAAGAATGCGGTCTAAAAGAGAAGGATGAGCCTCAAGGCTACATAAAACAAGAGATGAACATAAATCGAAAAATCGGTCGCGAATTTCGCAAGTGGATAAAATCTCGAGATCGTTCCATTCGGATATCGTCATAGAAACAACAGCTTGTTGTTTACGGCTAAGAGCATCGGCGACACGATTACCCTTACCGGGAGTATAAAGGATATCAAGATCATATGGTGCAAGAAATTCGAGCCAACGCTGTTGACGCAAATTAAGTTCCTTTTGAGAGAATAAATACTTCAAGGACTTATGATCGGTATAAAAAACAAATTTCTCTCCTAAAAGATAATGACGCCAAATCCGAAGAGCAAAAACAATAGCCGCGAGTTCTAAATCATGTGTGGCATATCTAGTCTCGGCAGGCTTCAATTGCCTAGAAGCATAAGCAATAACACGTTCTTTTTGCATAAGAACGACACCCAAACCAATACGACTAGCATCGGTATAAACAACGAAATCTTGATTCCCCTCGGGAATAACAAGAATAGGAGCATTAGAAAGAAGTTCCTTTAGTTTCTGAAAAGAAGTTTCACATTTGTCCGACCAAATGTATTTAACACCTTTCTTCGTTAAGCTAGTGAGAGGCACGACAATCTTAGAAAAGTCTTTGATAAAACGGCGGTAATAACCCGCCAATCCAAGAAAACTACGAATCTCCGTCACACTCTCCGGTCTCTTCCAATCTTGAATCGCTTCAATCTTTGAAGGATCCACAGAAATTCCGGATTCGGAAATAATATGACCGAGAAACTTCACACGAGATTGCCAAAAGTGGCATTTAGAAAATTTCGCCTTTAATTGATTACTCCTAAGAGTTTCCAATACAATCCGAAGATGCTTTTCATGTTCCTCCTCGGTTTTTAAATACACAAGAATATCATCAATAAAGATGAGAACAAATGGGTCGAGGAAGTCTTTGAAAACTCTATTCATAAGGTCAACGAAATAAGCCAGAGCATTCGTTAGACCAAATGGCATAACAAGCCATTCATAAGATCCATAACGAGTACGGAACGATGTCAAAGGAATGCTATCCTTTGCAATACGAAGTTGATGAAACCAGTAGCTAAGTCTAATTGTGAAAAGACTCTAGCACCACTAAGTAGATCGAATAGATCATCAATCCGAGGTAAATGATATTTATTTTTGATAGTAAGATCATTAAGCTTGCAGTAGTCAACGCAAAGCCTAAGCGTACTGTCGGATTTCTTCACAAAAATAGCCGAAGCTCCCCAAGGCGAGGAACTAGAGCGAATAAATTGCTTCATCTCCAATTCGGATAATTGTTTACGCATCTCTTCATTTTCTTTATTGGACATACGATAAGGAGGACGAGTAATTGGTTGAGCTCCAGGGATAAGATTAATTCTGAACTCAATTGCTCGCTTAGGTGGTAATCCTAAAAGGGGCTCAAATATGTCGGAAAATTCACGAACAGCGTGAATAAGAGAAATAATATCTTCCTCGTCATCATTATCGTCATCATGAGGATTTAAAGAATATAAAGATGCAACCAAGTTGGAATCCGAATCTTTAAGATTAATAGAAATCTGCTCAACAGATTGAGGATGTCGAAGATGAATAGTCCGCTCAGGACATAGGATATGAGCTTCATAATGGTTAAGCCAATCCATTCCCAAAATCATTCCAAAGCCTAAATAACGCATGACATGCAAATCGGCTCGGAAAGAAAAATCACCCAAAATAATCTCGACATCATTACACAATAAACTGATTGTTGCGGATCCACCAACCGGATTCGCAATTTTCAAAGAAGTCATTAAAGCAACAACACTTAAAGAAAAAGTATCAACAAGTTCTTTTGATATAAAAGAATGGGATGCACCCGTATCGAAAAGAACTCGAATAGGTTGATCACGAAATATAATAATACCATCAAGGATAGAATGAGAAATACCTCGACCACGAGATGTGTTGCCAGGGGCTTGAGCAACATTAAGCTTTCCCTCCTTCCTGCCCTGAAGCTTGGGGCATGAAGATATAACATGACCGGGAACTTTGCAGTAACGACAAGAGAGAGACTTTGGGCACTTGTTCGCATAATGGTCCTTCGAACCACAATTATAGCATTCCCCACGACCAAAGGAAGAAATCTTTGCCACTGGGGTTGCTTGCTTCCCTTTCTTATTGGGATAAGGGCCTTTGAATTTACTGGGCCTTTTCTTGTTGTTGTTGAAGCTTGGCTTGGAACCCACCACTTCAACATCATTTTCCCTATCCGCCTCTTCAAGACGAAGAGCGATATCAATGAGTTGGTCGAAAGAAACTTCTAACTTTAGAAGTAATGGCTTCTTGAGATTTTTGTTTAAGCCATAGACAAATCTTTGATTTTTCTTCAATGGGGTGTTGATATATTCAACCCCTTATTTAGAGAGAGATTCAAAAGACGCGACATAGTCAGTCACGGAAGATTCACCTTGAACAAGGTCAATAAAACGGCGAGCCAAAGTCACCTTTTCAGCTTCTGGCACGAATTTTAACTCGAAGCGCTCTCGGAATTTCTCCTAAGTGAGATCCGCTTCATTTATTTGAGAAATCAGAAGCTCGTACCAGTCTAATGCTCTTTCTTGGATCATACTAGAAGCCACCTGAACTTGGTGAAGATCAATGAGGTTCATGTGAGAAAAGATTCGATCGCATGTCCTTAACCAAGCCTGGACTTCAATAATAGTTTCAGAACCTTTAAATGGCTTCCCACCCAGGTTGGTGTAATCATTGCACAATCGTGCAAACCCAGATTTAGGGTGAGTAGGTTCCGGATTAGAACCAGCTGCTTAAGCATTCGTGACAAGGTCAAGAAGTTGCTGGGCAGTCATAAAAACTCCATCTTGGGGAGTAGCACTAGATTGACCGGCGCTGGGACCATTTCTCTTCCTTAAGAAAGAAATAAAGAAGAAGAAAAAGGTTATTCACAAAATGAATATCAAGAAATCTTGATAGATAAAACAAGGAATCATAAAGAAAATATGATGAATCGGTACGAAGACCCGAGTTAAATCCTAAGGCACGACTCCTAAGAAGAACTTAGGACTATGATCCTTGTTAAATTATTCTACATTGTTCCGAAGTTTGGCTCTGATACCGTGCTGTGTTGCCCCACCTCTATACCCACGCTAGCCAAGGACACTACGGGGTAATGCCGTCAACTAGCACGGAGAATAAGGCTGTTGAGGAGCGACCATCTGTGTAATTGCTTTGCACGAGCACCGATATGTCAGATAGTATAACATGCATTTTATTTCAAGAGGAAATCCGACATACCGATACAAACACAAAGCTACTACACAGTGGCTATAATAATCCTCGGAAACAAATATAGAAATAAGCATAACACAAATCAGTCAAAGATAATTCATATCACAAAGGCGGAAGAAGACATGAATATATAACTAACACATGGAAGTGTATATCAGAGTAGTGGTCAAAAAGATCCACAATAATACAAAAGAATAGCAACACGTGCTATACAAAAGAATACAACTATGAGTCCATATCTCAAGTGTATACAACAAAAAAAACTACTAATCTAAGTAGTTAGCCAAAAGTCAGAGAAGTCAATCCCAAGTGAGAAGTCAAGCAGAAGCACCTGTAACATCTCGGTCTGAACCGAGTATTATTTAATAAGAAAATAATAAATGGATTAGTCTAGCTATAAATATCAGATGAAGCGATATAGAATAAGAGATATGACTAAACACATAATAATCACAATGCCAAACTGTGATAACTAAGTAATTGAAAATCAACAAGAGATTTATCAATATCACAAAAATCTACTCAAAGATCAAAAAAATGTCATACTCCTTATTTGGTTCACCAAACCATAAATATTGACGATTATATCAATATCATTCACAAAAGTCAATGACACACAAATTCACCAATGCACAAATATTGATAAAACTTATCAATGAAAATCACGAAAATTGGTGAAACACAAATTCTAGAAATCATCTCAAGAAATCCAGAACTCACAAAAAGGGGGAAGACCTATCACAAATGGGAGCATAAAGCTCACCAACACGTGTATCACAAACGGAATGCTAATTCCATGGTTGCTAACCATCACAAATTGAGCCGAAACTCCACAAACAGCCCGAAGACCATGGATTGCTACCCCACCAATTTGAGTCGAAACTCCACAAAACGGGGTTTAGTCTCCCTCGCAGACAAAGAGACATCGCACATTGGTAGTCTAAATCAGAAAGATGATCGTCATGATCAACGAGAAGTGTTAATTACACTAAGTTAGTAAATATATGAGTTTAGCTTCATGTCCCATAGCACTTGCTTAACTTAAATATTTACGAAAAAACTGTAGATCTCCACTAGAAAATTGTCACAAGAGATTCAATCGAACAAGTCCAAGAATTAACCGACGAAGTAAACGCAAGCGTTTCATACCACTCGTTTTACTAGGTCGTTTAATTAGATTTCTCATACGAGTGAGGTAAAGGCTTGTATATACTAATAGATTGGAAAGCGGTTTAAGAAACGAGCTTTGTAATAAAATAGTGTTGAAATCGTTTTGATGAAAGAATTTTGATATTTACTACTAGTATTGAAAACCTTTATATTTTCTTAAAGTGACAAATCACAAAGAAGATTATAGGAACAATCAATCACTAAAATTCACATACGAAGATGTGAATAAAATCCAAAGAAACCGATAAAGAATCCATTGAAATGGATATTCAAAAATCCCTAAAAAGGAGTCATCAAAGTCATAATAAATGATAACAACAAATAGGATCATCACGAATCGATTTAAAATTGGAATTCTTAAACAAAAAGGCAAGCTGGCAAAACACTACAGTTTCAGACGTCTGAAACAAGTGGTTCAGACATCTGAATCTGGAAAAATAAAAATTTCCAGAACGTGATTCAGACGTCTGAAACAAATGTTTCAGACGTCTGAAATAGGCATTTTAGCCTAATTTCTTTCTATTTGAAATGAGCCAATTCAGACGTCTGAAATCCCATATTCAGACGTCTGAAACTGGAATTTTGAGGATTTCTTGAACCTCGACCAAAAATGGCCAAACGAATATCGAAAACGATCGAACGAGCAAATGACGACTAAGGATTTACGCCACACAAAAATCCAGCCTTAACGGCTCTTCGATACGCCTCAAATATCAATGTCCAAATATCCATAATAGGATTTTCATAGATTTTGATTTCAAAACACCAAAAATTTGAATATACACCAAATCAATCCAAACCAAAATCAATTGCACAAGAATAAGTGTTAGGAATTCATACCTAACAATCGAAGATAATTATAAACAAAGATGTGAGATAAAAGTCTCACCTTTGAACCCAAACGATTGAAGAAGGAGCTTGAAAGCAAAGAAGAATCAACCAATCTTCAAATCCAACTCAAGAAGCTTGATTCTAAGCTTAAAAGAAGAACATTCCCAAAATTAGGTTTAAGAATTTCTGAAATTGAGAAGACAATGAGTTGGAGAAGAAGAAGAGAAGGCTCACCAATGGGTTCTTCAATTAGTTTTGGTGCTAGAGTTTGATTTGCAAAAGAAAACTAGGGCTTGGAGTTTTAATTTCCCATCTCTTCCACCATTGATGCTTTAGAACTGAAAAGAGGAGGAAGTGAGAGTGAATGGGGGGAGTGGTTCAGATTTCAGTATAAGTTAGACATAGGGCTGAACCAAACCCAAACCCAAAGTGAAAAATTAGCAAAACTTGACTAACTCCAAACGTATCGAAGCTTATACTCAAAAAGGTCGCAAACGGCATTTTAAACTCAATGGAAGTGGTCCCGAGTCCTAATTCGACCGTATGCAAAAAGTAGTTTTTCGGACTAAATTCCGAGTATTGATAAAATATTTAAGTATAAAAATCGATAAATATGCGGGTTGTTACACGATGTTTTAATTATTCACGCTTATGTGGATGATATTATTTTTGGTCCTACAAATGAAGAATTGTGTCGGGATTTTTCGACAATAATGACCGAAGAATTTGACATGTCGCCTATGAGCGAATCATCTTATTTTCTCGGTTTACAAATTAAACAATGGGAAAATGGTATTTTTATTAATCAAGAAAAATACAACTAACCTAATTAAATGCTTCGGTATGGAAAATACTTCTACAGAACCAACTCCAATGAGCACAATATTACATCTCGATAGAGATGAAGATGGTGAAGGTGCGACAAAAAATTATATCGAAGCATAATTGGATCATTACTTCATCTTACTGCTAGTAGACCTGACATAATGATGAATGCTTGTTTATGTGCTAGATTTCAAGCAAATCCTAAATATTCACATAGGCGAGCAGTAAACGAATATTGCATTATCTAAGAGAAACCAAAGATTTTGGACTCTTCTATCCAAAAGAATGTCCCTTCGAGTTAGTCTCATATAGCGACGCTAACTTTAGAGGATTTCAGAGGGATTTGTAAGGGTACAAACGAGACTTATCACTTCATTGGACGATCCTTAGTCTATTGGTTTAGCAAGAAACAAAATTATGTTTCACTTTCAACTTGTGAAGAAGAACATATTTCTACTACTTTAGCATGTGCTCAAGTTATTTACATGCAACAAACACTTAAAGATTTTGGTATGAACTTACCTAACTATTTACTGTGATAATACGAGTGCCATAAACTTATCAAAAAATCCTATCAATCATTCACGAACTAAACATATCAACATACATCATCATTTTCTTCGTGATAATATTGAAAAGGCCTTGGTCAGATTGAAATTTGTGTCCTCTGAAAATCAACTGTCTGATATATTTACCAAACCTTAAAATGAAAATACTTTTATTAAACTTAGAAGAGAATTAGGAATAGTGTCTTTAAAAGAGTTATAATTTTTTTTACAAAATTTATACTTGATAATACAGTTCAATTCATTCATTTTGAAAATTGTTATTTTAATCTTTACCTTAAAATATCCTATCTATTTACCAAAAAATAGATTTAGTTTTATGATTCTCCTTCTTAGTTACTCTAATCCATTCATTCTTAGATAATTTAGTGGTTTTTATTTAAAATTATTGCAATCCACTCTTTGTTCTGTCTATTTTTTTTTATATCTTTCTCTTATAAAAGACTATCTTTTTCACTATCTTATCACCATATTATTTAAAAAAAGGAAAGACAAGCACAGTTTTTTTTTAAACAAAATTGATATGTCTTCAGAAAACAACTTTGTCCCATCCTCTCTTTCATATACATCCATTAACTCAGAATCGGTGAATCTTCCAACACTGACACCTGTATACGAACCCATTCCTATTGTTCCACCATCTAACATTCACACTGGTTATACCCCTCCCGTCAAAAGAGCTAAATGCCCTCTATTTTTTGGCTTGCCATCTACCAAAGAAAAAATTGATGACATTCATCGCTATCCATGGGAGATTCTCGAGTTACAACGAGAACTATACTACAAGCAGAAGATGAATGCGAAGCGGATAAGCTTCCTTGAACAAGTGGCTCTTAAATTCTATGGTTTGTCTTCACACAACACGGTTCGTTAACCAACAACTCCTTCATGTCGTAATCCATGGGAACCATCACCTAAACATCCACCGTTATCTCTGAATTCATGGGAATATGGACAAGGCTGGTCACCTTTACGACTTCTGTAAGAGAATACGAAAGTGGAACTTGAAGACTATCACACTCCTTCCTCTTCATAAAAATCATCTTGATTTTTAATATATATATATATATATATATATTATACTAGTATATAAATTTTTTGCACCGATTCATATTATTCTAAATTTTTTTTTATATGTTGTTCAATACATTTTTTCCTTTAAGAAGGTTCAGCCTGAAAATTAAATAGCGCAGTTGACTGAATCAAATGGTCAGTCGACTGAACCTGTCTTCCAACTTATTTTCTTCTCTGGAGTCAATCGATTGGCACTACAAGACAGTCGACTGAATTCGGCATTTCCATTTTATAAATCCTTGGGAAAGGATCAGTCGACTGAACCTATGGGGCCAGTCGACTGAACTCATAAAATAATATTTTCATACACAGAACCAATCGACTTCCAATAAAGGTTCAGTCGACTGATACTAGGTACCCGACTTTTTACCCTCTTTCAGCCTCTACAAATTTACTTCTTACCTTTACCAAACTCAATTTTTTACCTTCAATCTTTTTAACCTTCTATCATTAAAAACCTTTTCAAATTCAAATTCGCTTATAATTTCATCAACTCTCTCATCAATTTGTCCAATTCTTTTCAATTCAACCTCTCACTTCATCACCAAAACCCTAGCTCTTCTAATGGCTCCTAAAAGCCCTTGACATTCTCGAGCTACCGCAAGTTCTTCGAATTCACAAATAAGAGCATGGCTACACAACGGCAAGGCGGTGCAACGCTTTTGAAAAAATGCAAATCTCTAGGATTTTTTAAGGTTCTTTTATCAAATTCCCAAATTTTTCTTCATATGTTATTCAAGACTTAGCTCTCCTTAGTGGATTGGAGCACCTCATTGATTTTGCGACAAAAATAACAAGATTAATTACCTCCTTATTAAACTTTTCTACACCAACTTGAATCTAGATCGCCACATAATTGCAAATCCGAATGACTGCATTTGGATGGTAATATGCGGTAAAAAGATTTTTCTTCCACTACAGCAACTTGCACGGATTCTATAATGTCTAGATTAGGGTGACAAATTATCTGAGATTGCCGTAAACATGGATACTCGTAATCGAGTTAGACATTTATTCCTCTCGGATGACTTAACGGATGCCAAAAGCTCACATTATGCCACACCATCAATGCTGACACCGGAAGCTATGAGAAAGTATATAGATGTGATTTCCAATCCTTAAACGCCATTTAGGGAAATAGACGAGAATAATAGGCGAAGGTCATTCTAGATGAGTTTAAAACTTTTAACCAAGGTCGAATGAGGATGATCTACTATGGCGCTTACATCATGTGCATTCTCAAACATTTCGATGTTCCTTTTATTGATTCCGAATGTTCAAACAAAGGTTACTTGAACAGTAAAACCCTTAGTCTGATGAACCTACCAAAGCAATATCTTAACCACACCATAATTAAACATTGGCTTGAAAACCAAGCCGCAGGTCAAGCTCAACCTTCCTCCTAACAAACTCGTCAATAAACTCCATATATGCAAGCCTCTTCTTCATTCCAACCTCCTTAACCTACTCGAGAAGTCTACAAGATTCAAGTAATAGACCCTCAAGCTCGGCCTCACGATGCCGTGACTACCATTGCTCATAATCAAAGACTTCTCAATAATCGTCCATCTCGAGTTGAATCAACTATCTCTAGAGTCGATAAAAATGTCTCCAAAGTCAATAAGAAGCTTAATTATAAGTCCTTCCTCAACAATATCTAGGAAGCCCAACAATCTTCTACCTCTGTCCATGTACCAACATCTCATGGAAAACGACAGGCGGAACATTTCACTTGGTCTACATCTAATAAGGAGCAGGAGGAAGAAGCTTAAAAGGTAGGTGACGAATTGGATGATGAAGAAACTGAAGGCGACGAATAAAGTTCAAATGGCGGAAGTCAAGTTGATGAATAAGTATTTTTTTTATTTTTCTATGATGTCGTTAGGCTTTACTTTTAGACATTTTTTAATCTTTAAGTTCATGTGGTATTGTGTCATTGTCTAAAACTTTATGTTTTCTTTGTGTATGTCATGTTTATTATTATTCTCGGAGGGCGTGACTATTCTGTTTCTCTGTTATGTGTTAAGTTTCGTTTTCATATGTATGTATGTTCTTGTACCATATTACTCGTACTTTAGCTACGCTATACCTTGAGTACTCTCCTTTTTGTTGATGACAAAGGGGGAAAAATATAAATTGTTTACAGGAAATATAGCATAGATTCAGGGGGAGAATACAATATAAAAGTTGCAAGCATATTACTCAGGGGAGAGATATTTTAACAAAATCATATCAAAAGATTCACTCTTAGCAAATGGAGCCGTCATCATCAAAATGGGGAGAATGTTGGATCATAAGGTTTTGAATGCTGAGTAGAAACGCAGGTTCTTCATGAATCTACAACTACGGCAAGTCTGAAATCATCAACTCAACTATGGTTCATATTGATATTAATGTAACTAGAGTCATTAAGTAAACAGTCTAGTATAGAATTTTGTTAAAATCCATCCTCAAAGCTCGTTGATTTATATGGGTAATGGGAATTATTGAAGGCTATGGTTTAGCCGGATATATTTTGGTATTTTAAAATACCAAAAGTATAAAAATTGGACTTTTGGAAGGAAATTAAAGTAGAGAATTTTAAGTAAAATAATTTTAGAGAATTGGATAAATTAAAAGAAGGAACTCACAAATTCATTTTACGAAACTTGCATACATTTTATAAATCTTTCATATATATACTCAAAGTTTTTATATGCGCTGAAAAAAAGTATTCGGTCGACTGAATACTATATATCAGTCGACTGATGCTGTTTGAAATTTTTTTATTATACAACATTTAGTCGACCGAACTGTTTAAGTTAGTCAACTGATAGTGAAAAATTTTATGAACGTCTAGATTCAGCCGACTGACTAAGAAACTTAAGTCGACTCGATACTGCAGCTGTCGTATTTTTCAAAAGACACTTCATTTCTCCAAAAGGTTTCTTCTTCATGAAAAGTTGCATGTGACGACCGCCCATGACTCCCGCACGGAAACAAGGGAATGGTGCGCTGAAAGTGTGCCAGGCAGCCATGGGTGACCATCAAGAGTAAAATAAACATCGCAGACTCTATCGTAAAACTCACAGCGCATGGATAAAATACAATAGAGAAATATAATATAGTGAAGCTCCCATAGAACAGAATATCATCATCTAATCATAATAGCTTTATACATGGTCTGAATCATGAACAAGAAGCCTCACTACATAGCACTCAGAGTAAACAACAAACAGCGGAATATCCAGTACATAGAATATGAAAATAATATGCAAAGCCTCCTGCTCGTCTTCGTCATCATCTGCGTGAGCCACTAAGATCAGCACCTGTCACCTGTCACCTAGTCTGCCCATCCAAACATGGATGAACAACCCAAGGTAATAAGAGGAGACATAAAACCTTGAGTCAGACAAAGTCTTAGTGAGCAGTAAATCAACTATCAAACATACCAAAAGAGCATAAGGGATAAAAGGAATAGGAACCCAAATCATCCCACTCCACCTCTTTCTACAGTGATAGGCCCCAGACACACACTAAGGAGAAGCAAGCATAGCAAAGCAGATAATTAAAGTAAAGCAATAATCACTCGAGTCAAGGTCGATGTTTTCCAAATACAAACCCCCAAGGCCTAAACCAAGATCAGATAAGCACCGAGAAAACACCGCTCTTGAGATCGAATGATGATACAACCAAACATCCATGACTCCGGCTATCACTGTTATCATTGCCTTGATTTTATCGTTAATTGAATGACCAACTCATCTTTCAAACATCCGTCAAGGGCTAATGGCAACCTCGATTCTAGACATAACTCCGCACGTCCTCGTGACCCGTGCCTAGGTATAACGAATCTACCCAGAGTACTAGCACGTCATCATGACCCGCGCCTGGGTATAACGGATCTACCCAACGTACTCTTGCTTTGAGCTTGCTAAAACCTTCAATAACGATAAGATCTCAGCCTTCTAGTCATCCTCCTCGACGACTATTCCCATTATAGCTCAAACACCTCTCGAGCCACCATTATTCACCAACTCGAACCGCATCATCGAGTAATCAACATGCTTGGGATGATCCCGTCTGGATTAAACCAAGGCTTCCACATCATGCTTTGCTCCAACGCATCTTAGCAAAGTCCATCTCATCATCGTACTTCGCCTCAACATATCATGGCAAAGTCCATCTCGTCATCATACTTTGCTTCCTCTAACTATAGCAAAGTCCTCGAACCCATCCATATGAGCTTCATCATCCGCTTCATATGCCACAGCAGCTTTCACCATTCAAGAGCCTTTCCACTTAGCTTTTGAATCATCTTCAACCATCTTGTCCCAAATCAACTACAAGCTAACTCAAGACAATCAAATCAATCATACATCCAAACAATCAAGCATTCAAACAAGATCTAATCAAGCAATATCAACTATAATGGCAATTTCGTAAATAAATGAGCATAAGTCTAACATATATGAAATCATGGATTTTAGCATAGATCTATCAAATATAATACATGGGTTTTGTCTCTATAACTTGTTAATTGAACTTGCATAGGTAAACATCTTCAAAAGTAATGAATCTAGTCTTGGAACTAAGAAAAATGCATGAAATCTCTAACTTTAACACTCAAACAAGCCACCAATCCAATATACTCCTTTGGATCCACGTGAGAGATAACTACCACTCACCGAATCACCCAAACACTTCAAAAGAAACCCACTTCAAATCTGGACAGCAAATACCCAAGCTTGATCCGGCAAAATCTCGCTTCAATCGATGAAATCTCACTCGAACGGATGAAGATCTTCAACTTTGGCCCTTGAATCTTCGATCTTGGATGGATGTTAGAACTAGATTGGAATGGAGAAAAGGAGATGGAGAAATGTTGTAGTTGAGCTCTCAAAATGGCAGCACTTCGTTGCTTCAAAATCCGGTGCCAAAAAGTGAAGAAATGGTCGCGTATTTATAGGCTGAAATCACCCTTAACTCGGTCAGGCCTAACTCGCTCGGAGTTAACTCGCTCGGTCTTAGGTCGTTGCCGACCTAAGAATCTCCCTGACCTAACTTATCACAGCTCAACACTAAGACGCCTGGACCTAGCTCTCGACTTACGACTCAACACACTAAGACACAAGGTCGTACGACTCATTAGGGAAAACGACTCATCACTCTACGACTTAACATGATGGCCGACTCAATTCCTTGCCGACTCAACACAACAGTCGACCTAACAAATCCCAAGCCAACGACCTACGACCTAAGACCCTGCCGACTCATGACACAACGGCTTAACTGGGTACACGGCATACGACCTACGACTTATCCAAACACACAAGATCTCACGACCTAACTCCAAAGCCCCTCTACAACCTATAAGATCCAACGGCTCACAATCCCTATGACCTAAAAAGAACGCAGATCCACTAACTCGTAAACGAGTTACGACTTACGACACAGCGAGCTACTAAGTCGCACACACGATCTAACGGTCCTAAAGCTGCGCGACTTAAAATGAATGCAGATCCACGATGCCGCGACTTAACTTCTTAACGACCTTCCTACCCTAACGACCTAACACCTTAAGTTGCCAACGACTTAACTCGTAAGCCGCTGCTCCACCTAACTCGCTCACACACTAACTCGCTAGCCCCTAAGTCGGTCAAAACCTTAAGTCGCTAGCCCTTAACTCATCCCAAACCACTAAGTCGTAGCACACTAACTCACTAACTCTTATAACTCGTTAACGACTTAAAACCCTATTAACTCGAACACGACTCAACACTTAACACGTTAGCTCGTAATTCCTTAAGCCTTAACTCGTTAGCACTAACATGCTAACTCGTCCAAACCCATAGGTCGCTCCACTCGACCTACTCTCACACGACCTAAGCTTAAGTTGCCTACACGAGATATATTCCTTACAACCCAAACAACACACGAGTTAACCTCCCATACGACTTAGGCTAGGGATAACATAACACTAACGACCTGAAAATCCTACGATCTATCGACACGTAAAATACGGGTCGTTACATTCTCTCCCCCTTAGGAATTTCGCCCCCGAAATTCCAAACAAACAACAGCAATCAAAGCTATTCTGCATGCCTACCATCCATAGCAATCAACAAATCATGCATCCAATTCCTAACCTAGCATGCAGAATTCTAAGATCAGAGTCAAGTTACAAATTCATGAGATGTCACGACACCTTAGGGCCATACCTTGAAGAGTTCAGGATGAGCTGCCTTCATCCTCTCTTCCTCCTCCCACGTACAGTCGTTAACATCATCACTCCATTGTACCTTGAGCAACGTAATCGTCTTCCTCCTAAGCTGTTTCGTGTCGGTTTCAACAACACGGAGCGGCTTACGAGGTCTCGTAACCACTGGATCAACCTCCAAATCTTCACAGCTATCAGCGGAAACCACTGTATTCGAGTCATGCACATACTTTCGTTGATATGATACATGAAAAACATTGTGCACACCCGACATCTTTTCCGGTAACTCCAATCTATAAGCGAGCTTTCCAATTCGCTCGATGATCTGGAATGGTCCAACAAACCTCGGGGTCAACTTTCCTTTCTTCCCGAATCGAATAACATTCTTCAGAGGAGAAATCTTCACAAAAACCATATCACCTATGTCGAACTCCAAATCTTTACGACGCTTATCGGCATAACTTTTCTGACGATCTTGGGCTGCCTTCATTCGTTGCCGAATGATCCCTATACAATCTGAAGTCTGTCGGATCATCTCTGGCCCAAGCATCAGCTTTTCTCCAGTTTCCAACCAACATGTCGGAGAGTTACACGGTCTTCCATACAGCGCTTCATACGGTGCCATACCAATGCTTGACTGGTAACTGTTATTGTACGCAAACTCCACCAAATGAAGATGATCTTCCCACGATCCTCCGAAATCCAAAACACAAGCTCTGAGAAGATCTTCCAAAACTCGGTTGACTCTCTCAGTCTGACCATCTGTTTGGAGATGGTAAGCTGTACTCAAACACAATTTAGTTCCCAAAACTTCCTGGAAGCTCTTCCAAAATCCACTAGTGAACAATGGGTCTCGATCGCTCACTATACTCTTCGGAACACCATGGAATCGAACAATCCACTTAACGTACAACTCAGCCAACTTCGATGCGGTCCTAGTTGATCGAACAGGAATGAACCTTGCACTCTTAGTCAAACGATCTACAATGACCCAAATCCCTTCATTCCCTTTCCTGGTTCTAGGTAGACCATCGATAAAATCCATCGACACTTGCTCCCACTTCCATGTAGGTACCTCTAATGGTTAAAGTAATCCACTGGGCTTCTTCTGCTCAGCTTTCACCAACTGGCAGTTCATACACTTGGAAATAAAATTTCCAACATCCTTCTTCATTCCTTCCCAATAATAGGTTCTCTTCATATCCCGATACATCTTATTTCCACCTGGATGAATTGTCAACTTCGAGTGATGACTTTCCCTAAGAGCTTCATCTCTCAATCCATCCACATCGGGAACAACTAGTCGTCCTTGCTTTCGAAGCCAACCCTCTCGATCGACTTCAAATCCTTTATCCTTTTCTGGATTCAATCCAGATTCCAAATCTCGGATAGTCTTGACAAGCTTATCGTCTCGCTTTTGGCTCTCGTCAATTCTCTCCACAAGAGTAGGCCTTATCGATAAGTTTGCCAACATCTCAGGTTCCAATTCACATCTAGGCCTGAAGTCAAATTCAGCCAAATACTCTAGACTCTTCCATTCTGAAAACATGGCTCCCAATCCTGCATGTCTTCGACTTAACGCATCTGCCACTGCGTTGCCTTTTCCCGGAGTATAGGCTATACCAAAATCATATGATGCTAAAAATTCAAGCCACCGTTGCTGTCGGAGATTCAAATCCTTTTGGGAGAACAGATACTGCAACGACTTATGATCCGTAAACAACTCGAATCGAACTCCCAAAAGATAATGTCTCCACATCTTCAAAGCAAATACAATCGCCGCTAACTCCAAATCATGTGTCGGATAATTCCTTTCATGCGGCTTCAGTTGTCGACTAGCATACGCAACAACTTTATCTTTCTGCATTAGCACTGCTCCAAGTCCAGTACCACATGCATCGGTGTAAACCACCATCTCATCATTCCCACTAGGAATGGTCAAAACAGGAGCACTTGTCAGTCGCTCTTTCAGGATTACGAAAGCTTGCTCACATTTATCATCCCATCTAAACACTTGATTCTTTTTCGTCAATCCTGTCAATGGTGCAGCTATCTTGGAAAAGTCTTTGATAAACCGACGATAATATCCTGCTAATCCAAGAAAACTTCTCACATCAGATGCATTCTTAGGTCTAACCCAATCCTGGATTGCTGCCACCTTAGCGGAATCAACCGCTATCCCATTTCCAGAGATAACATGGCCTAAGAATCACACTTCACTCTTCCAGAAGTGACACTTCGAAAACTTAGCCTTCAGCTGATGTTTCCGCAAGATTTCCAAAACAATCCTCAAGTGCGTCTTGTGCTCTTCTTCAGTTCTGGAGTAAATCAGAATATCATCCACGAACACAAGCACGAACTTATTCAACTGATCTCTGAACACTCTATTCATAAGATCCACAAAATATGCTGGTGCGTTAGTCAATCCAAACGGCATTACCAGCCACTCATAAAAACCGGATGGTGTCCTGAAAGCAGTCTTCGGCACACTATCCTTCGCCACCCTTAACTGGTGAAATCCCGTTGCCAAATCCATCTGAGAAAACACCTTAGCCTCGTGAAGCTGATCAAACAAGTCATCTATTCTCGGCAATGGATACTTGTTCTTCTTAGTCACCTTATTCAGCTCACGATAATCAACACACAACCTCAACGATCCATCCGCTTTGGTTGCGAACACAACTGGTGCACCCCATTCGGACACACTACGCCGAATGAATCCTTTCCGTAAAAGGTCATCAACTTGTACCTTCAACTCTTGCTGTTCCCTAGGCGCCATCCGCCTAAGAGGCATCACAAAGGGTCTGGCTCCCTCAACTAGATCAATACGAAACTCGATCTCTCTATGCGGCGGTAACCCTTTGACTTCGTCAAAGACATCCTCGAATCCATTCACAATAGACACCGATGACAGTCCATCCCGTGGAACAACCAGCGAATACATGAAGCTCATGAAGACGCCCTCCTCATGCTTACATTGTATCACAACCTTTCGCCCTTCCACATTCCCGACTGTCACCTCCAGCCTCTCACAATCAATCATTGCCGCATACTTCCTAAGCCAGTCCATACCCAAAATAATTCCGAACCCCGCAAAGTTCAGCACAAAGCAATCACAAACAAACGAGCAATCATGACTCGACACAACTAGACCATGGCATATCATACACAGACATGACGAACCCCCAACTGGATTTGTCACAACCAGTGGCCTATCAACAATATCCGGTTTCAAACCTAACCGGCCTACCAAATCATCACAAACAAAAGAATGCGACGCTCCAGTATCAAACAACACTCTAACTGGAACACCACAAATGGAAAGAGTACCTTGAACTACCAGACTCTTCCCCTTCTCTTCAGCAGTAGGAGCTTTCGAAGATGACGGGACAGCCCCCAAAGCATAAGCTTGCACAACCTGCCTGTCCTTTATCGGTTCCGGACAGTTCTTCTTAATATGCCCCGGCTTATCACAGTTGTAGCACTTCAACAACACCTTCGGATTCTTGCAATCCTTGGAGAGATGGCCCTTCTGCCGACAATTATAGCAGGTCTTTTCCCCCTTCAGCTTCTTCTGACCATCCTTACCCTTCTGCTGTGGCTGCTTCCTCTTCTTGTTTCCACCCTACTGTGGTTTAAACTCCTCCTTGGTCACAGCAACAACAGATACTTCCTTAGGAAACAAACTCTCGTGCCTGAGAGCTTTCTCCACCAGCTTCTCAAATGGATCGTCCAGATGATCCACCAACTGCCTTCCAAGATAACTGTCCAAGCCTGTCACAAACTTCTCATTCTTCTGATAAGAAGATTCAATATACGACCGAGCATACTTGGACAAGGCCTCAAACTCAGAAACGTACTCAAGAACCGATCTCCCACCTTGCTTGAGCTCAACAAACTTTTTAAACAAAACAGACTTCTGAGCTATAGAGACAAACTTGGCTTCAAATCTAACTTGGAATTGCTCCCAAGTAATCTCTTCTTCTGGAGTGTCTATGGTGATAGAATTCCACCAATCAGCAGCCCTCCTTTGAAACTGTCTCGATGCAAGCTTCCTCTTGGTTGCATCCTCAATCCCTAAATCTCCAAAGATCCTTCTACAAGCATCCATCCATCTCTGCACTTCAATGGTCGATTCCGTTCCCAAGAAAACCTTCCCTCCAAGAGCAGTATAATCCTTACAAAGCTTAGCAAAATCCACCGGTCTTGGAGCTTGAACTTGAACTCCAACATCCACTGATGGCCCTGAAGCTGGTATCCTTCTCATGATCGAAGTCATCATGGCCTCAAACAAAGGAGCATAATCAACAGCTTCCCTAGCAGCTGGTCTCCCTCTTCAACTCATCCTTAATATCTACAAAAAGGAATGACTTAGAACACCTTGAGAAACAACTGCATAAGGAGTTCAAATCCTTCTAAACTACTATATTATATATAGTAATCATTCATCAAAATACAATTACGTCTCTCATACGTAGTTACGTCAGCGAGCGTTGGCTAAAATCGATTAACCAAAGCTCTGATACCAAATGTGACGACCGCCCATGACTCCCGCACGGAAACAAGGGAATGGTGCGCTGAAAGTGTGCCAGGCAGCCATGGGTGACCGTCAAGAGTAAAATAAACATCGCAGACTCTATTGTAAAACTCACAGCGCATGGATAAAATACAATAGAGAAATATAATATAGTGAAGCTCCCATAGAACAGAATATCATCATCTAATCATAATAGCTTTATACATGGTCTGAATCATGAACAAGAAGCCTCACTACATAGCACTCAGAGTAAACAACAAACAGCGGAATATCCAGTACATAGAATATGAAAATAATATGCAAAGCCTCCTGCTCGTCTTCGTCATCATCTGCGTGAGCCACTAAGATCAGCACCTGTCACCTGTCACCTAGTCTGCCCATCCAAACATGGATGAACAGCCCAAGGTAATAAGAGGAGACATAAAACCTTGAGTCAGACAAAGTCTTAGTGAGCAGTAAATCAACTATCAAACATACCAAAAGAGCATAAGGGATAAAAGGAATAGGAACCCAAATCATCCCACTCCACCTCTTTCTACAGTGATAGGCCCCAGACACACACTAAGGAGAAGCAAGCATAGCAAAGCAGATAATTAAAGTAAAGCAATAATCACTCGAGTCCAGGTCGATGTTTTCCAAATACAAACCCCCAAGGCCTAAACCAAGATCAGATAAGCACCCAGAAAACACCGCTCTTGAGACCGAATGATGATACAACCAAACATCCATGACTCCGGCTATCACTGTTATCATTGCCTTGATTTTATCGTTAATTGAATGACCAACTCATCTTTCAAACATCCGTCAAGGGCTAATGGCAACCCCGGTTCTAGACATAACTCCGCACGTCCTCGTGACCCGTGCCTAGGTATAACGAATCTACCCAGAGTACTAGCACGTCATCATGACCCACGCCTGGGTATAACGGATCTACCCAACGTACTCTTGCTTTGAGCTTGCTAAAACCTTCAATAACGATAAGATCTCAGCCTTCTAGTCATTCTCCTCGACGACTATTCCCATTATAGCTCAAACACCTCTCGAGCCACCATTATTCACCAACTCAAACCGCATCATCGAGTAATCAACATGCTTGGGATGATCCCGTCTGGATTAAACCAAGGCTTCCACATCATGCTTTGCTCCAACGCATCTTAGCAAAGTCCATCTCATCATCGTACTTCGCCTCAACATATCATGGCAAAGTCCATCTCGTCATCATACTTTGCTTCCTCTAACTATAGCAAAGTCCTCGAACCCATCCATATGAGCTTCATCATCCGCTTCATATGCCACAGCAGCTTTCACCATTCAAGAGCCTTTCCACTTAGCTTTTGAATCATCTTCAACCATCTTGTCCCAAATCAACTACAAGCTAACTCAAGACAATCAAATCAATCATACATCCAAACAATCAAGCATTCAAACAAGATCTAATCAAGCAATATCAACTATAATGGCAATTTCGTAAATAAATGAGCATAAGTCTAACATATATGAAATCATGGATTTTAGCATAGATCTATCAAATATAATACATGGGTTTTGTCTCTATAACTTGTTAATTGAACTTGCATAGGTAAACATCTTCAAAAGTAATGAATCTAGTCTTGGAACTAAGAAAAATGCATGAAATCTCTAACTTTAACACTCAAACAAGCCACCAATCCAATATACTCCTTTGGATCCACGTGAGAGATAACTACCACTCACCGAATCACCCAAACACTTCAAAAGAAACCCACTTCAAATCTGGACAGCAAATACCCAAGCTTGATCCGGCAAAATCTCGCTTCAATCGATGAAATCTCACTCGAACGGATGAAGATCTTCAACTTTGGCCCTTGAATCTTCGATCTTGGATGGATGTTAGAACTAGATTGGAATGGAGAAAAGGAGATGGAGAAATGTTGTAGTTGAGCTCTCAAAATGGCAGCACTTCGTTGCTTCAAAATCCGGTGCCAAAAAGTGAAGAAATGGTCGCGTATTTATAGGCTGAAATCACCCTTAACTCGGTCAGGCCTAACTCGCTCGGAGTTAACTCGCTCGGTCTTAGGTCGTTGCCGACCTAAGAATCTCCCCGACCTAACTTATCTGAAATGACCCTAATTCTTAAGCAAAATTTTTTTTTTTTTGCTTTACATACTTAACTAAGACTACCTAGGGTCATCCTTACCTATTCTCATATTATCCAGGATCTTTCTCAATATAAAAATATTGTTTTAAATCTAAATCTTTCCTAACATACATATATGAAGATATCTATGTTATATCCTACTAGAATCAGAGCATAATAATAATATGGAGGTAGAAATCTTTTTAATATGGATGTTTGTGTTAAAATCTGCATAGTTTCAAACTCAAGCTAAAAGAAAGTGTATCATAAGTGAACACAAGCAACATCTAGGCGTAATGGAAACGCGCCTAACTTACACATGAGAGGTCACAAGTTCGAGTGCTATGCTGGTCAGTTCAAACCCAATTTTTTTGTTTTCTTTTTTTTTCCTGCATGGTTTTAAAACCTGATACCTACCTATCTACACATATACACTTAAATTTTGCCTATAATCTAACATACAAAACAATATTTCTTGCTTTATTATTTTCAAAACCCATTCCTACTACTTTTCTAGGAATTTATATTCATATCGTTGCCCAAATATCAACATGTACACAGATATACATGTACATGTTTATGCTTCTGCTCATTTTCCAGAAAACTGGGTTCAAATGGTTCCTTGCTCCATTTATTTGAAGTGTGCATTTGGCCTGACCTGTGGTCTAACTATTTGGTTAAAGAAACCATTCTTTTACTTGCATTTGGACATATATCAGTATTAAGACTTGAAAATGTAACAGTTATAACTCTTTCTGGATTTTCCCCATATAATTTCTTATATCTATTTTTTTTTGAAAAGATTCAGGATTAACTAAAACCATCATAAAGTGATTATACTTATAAAATCAAGTTTTTTTTTCCTCTAAATCAAAAACAACTTTAGCAAATGGATTTTCAATTCAGTTTAACTTCAATATCTTTAATATATACCAAACCAGAAACCAGAAACAACATAACACATATTTCTTGCAAGTTCTTCCTACTTAATATGTAATATCCCGGAATTTTGGACAATATAAATTTAATAATCTGGACTTAAATTTATATTGAACTGATAAATTTTGTTAATAAATTTGATAATTATTCAATAATCTTCTTTATTTAATTATTTAATTTGTGAAATTATTTTAGATAAGTTAATAGATTTCTTTCTATTTAATAATGTATATGTATTTATGTATATATTTTAAATAGACAATTTGTTTTAGTTAAATTAGTATAGTATAATATGTTTTGAAAATAGAAATGGTGATTTATTTTTAATTTGAGCTTTTCAAAATATTTAATTAAATAACTATATGATTTTAAATATGAGATAAATGTTTTAATTAGTTTAAAATTCATTTTTTATTCAAGTTTGTATATTAAAATTGTTACAAATATATTTGTGTTACTCTTTTTAAATTATTTATTGATAATTTAGATTTGTCAATTTAATTTGAAATTTAAAATACAATTTAAAATGTGAACATGTATTCTATATGTTAATGTAACCTCTTTTATAAATTTGTTTTAAAAGTTTCTTTTCAAAATGAATTACTTGTATTATTTTATTTATAATAATGACTTGCTTTATTCTTAGAGATTATTTATATTCATAACTATGTGTATGAACTAATTAACAAGGTTTAATACTTTATTAACTTTAATTAAAATGCTAATTATTTAAAGAGACATGTGTATGTATATTAAGGATTTAAGTTAACAAGTGTCTCTATGTTTACATGTATCATTGTTTCAATATTTCATTTTCTTTTTCTTTATTTTCTGAAAATACATTCATATAAATTAGCTTCTTCATTCTTATGCATTCTTTTCTCATTCCTTAAAAAGAAAATCTGAAACTCTTTAAACATAAAAACTTCATTCTCAACCAAAATCCAAAACTGCATTCATTAATTTTTTTCTGCCTCCTTCAAAATATTCAAGCCTGCATTTAACTCATTTTTTTCAAACCTTCAACTCCTCTTTCCAAAATATAAATCTGCAGTTTCAAAAATTCAAAACCTGCAGCATACATTTGCATTCAACTTCTCACAACCCAAATTCAATTCTGCATTCCACAAATATTCAAATCTGCATCAAACAATCAAAATCTGAAACCCAAACAAACTCCTCAAACTCAAAATACAAACCTGCATTTCTTTGCATATGAAAACAAAGGGCTCTGCATTCATTTTCAAAAAGCTCTGCAATATTCAAGTTTAAAGGGATTCAAGCTACTGCATTACTTTGCATCTGGAAATAAGGAGACCTGCATGCATATAGTTCACAAGTTAAGTTTCAAGGGGGGGGTCTGCATTTCAAATCTGGAATATGCAATGGAATGGGCTCTGCATTTCTGGGAAAAAAGTGAGTAACTCAAACCTTTAAAACTGTTAATAGGTAGTTAATCATGCTTATGAATTTCATATAAATATTTATGAATTGTTCTGCAAGTTTGTGTTTGTGAACATGATTTTTGATTGTGCATGTGTGATATCTTAAGTTTCAACTGATGTTTGATTTTTGGACTTTTCCTTGACTTGTTTATTTGTTATTGTTATTACCTAGCTTTGAATAAATCAGGATGTTTTAGAATAGCATAAGTACTAATAGAATCAGTAAGTAAATTTCAAGAATTTTAAAACTAAATTTAAAATTTACAGTGTAAAGAGAAAATGCAAATGCATGTTAACTGTATTATACTTTTTGATTAGGATCAATTGATCCTTGCATTGAATCTGAGTAAGATTGATTCTAGAGGGTGTATAGCTATCAACAATCATAGGTAAATCATTGAATTGATCTGCAATTCAAATTTGGAATTTAGATTGGGAATTTTATGTGTAGAACCCTAGTTTAGGTGGGTTACAGTTTTGGGTAAATTTTTGAACACCTAAGTGCATCGAGTTCAAAGCTATTGGGGGTGATGGTGGATGGTGAGTTGAAGAAGCTATCGCCGGAGTATGGTCTGTAATGATGGTCGGAGTTGAGAGTTTCTGGTGATGACAGGTTTCAGGGGTATTGGGGTTAGGCTGTTACAGGTTTTGGCTTTAAACTTGATTTCAAATTCAAGTTGATCTCAGGGAGATCTGGGGCATTGATGAAGTAGTGTGGTCTCTGATAAATAGGGGATGGTCGGAGAAGATGGTCAGAGGTGACCGGAGGGGGAAGTAAGTGCACAGTGAGAAGTTGTGCAGGTGGGTGATTGTTTGGTTGCAGGGAATTTTGACTCGGGTTGACCTCGGGATTTTTGGGAAATAACTCGAAGAAAGTAAAGGAATGACCCGAAGTAAATTTTAAGCTTGTTCTAGTAAACTTTGTTTCAGGTTTAATAAAACAGAACTGTTCTGTTTTAGGATTTTTAAAAAGTAAAGTTAAATATAAATCTGGAATTGAAACTTAGGATTAAAACTTGAATCTTAGGATGAATTCAAATTGATGAATTCTTATTTTGTAATAATGTAAATGCAGAGTTCAAATTGGTTTTAAAAAAAAAAATATATAAAAGAAAAAGGAAAACTGTTTGAAGTTTTTAAAATTTGAAATGCAAGTTTAAATTGTAATCTTAATTTAGACTTAGGCTTCAATAACTTGAATTTGAATATGAATTTAAATAAGTTTAAAAATCCTGTTCTTTGAAATTATTTTAATCCTGGAATTTTATAAAGTTTAAGTTTATTTTTTTTAGAAAACAGAAAAAAACTGTTTTCTGTTTCATATGTAAAGATTAAGTTTAATTTGAAAGTGAAGATTTAAATGAGTTTAAGTTTGAATTTGAATATGAATTCAAATTTGGATAGTCGGAGATTTGAAGTCAATTATTGTTTTTAAATTTAAATTTGATTTTTCAAAATCTCAAGTATAATGCATTGTGATTTGCATTTGGAATGGAAGGTTAAGTATTTAAAATTAGTAATTCAAATGGATTTAAATCTGAGCTTTTAAATCTGAATTTAAATTTAAACTTCAGTTTTTAAATAAATATTTAAATTTAAATTGTTTTCAAATGACTTACATTTGAATTGGAGTTGTAAATTGTAGAAAGAGATTTAAAGAGTTAAATCTAAAATAAGTTTGAAAGTTGAATTTCAAATTTTGAAGATATTTTTTTTTAAATTGATTTGAATTTGATTTGAATTGAAATTTAAATTCTTTTTAAAAACTTATTAACAAAATATATGTTTCTTGTAAACATATAAGATTTAGATTTGTATTATTTTAGAATCTTATTTTAAATAAATTTAAGTCTTAAAGTTTAAAAGGAATGTTAAATGAAACTAAAGTAAATTTAAAAACATTTTGTTTTTAAATGCATAATTGAAATAAGAAATGTTTTATCTTAAGATAAATAAAAGATTAATGATTGGATTCATTAATTATTAAGTAATTAAGATGAATGTTAATTATTTAATTAATTAAAGTATGGATGTTTAATTAAATAATTAAAGAGGTTTAATTTAATTTGAGATTAATTAATTAAGTTTTAATTAATCTATTAATTAATGATGGTTAATTAAATTTTAATTTATAATTAAGATTTATTTAATCAAGGGATTAATGATAATTAAGATTTTAATTAACACTTAGTTAATTAATAATTAGAGATTAATTAAATAGTAATTAAATATTAATTACTTAATAACTAATGATGATTAATATAAGTTAATCTCTTAATTAAGTAATTAAGAAATGTTAATGAGATCATTAACTTAAAATTTATTTAACAATTAATTAATGTGATTAATTTTGATAATTAATTAGATTAATTAATTAATGGCTTAAGTTTAATTACTTAATGAAAGTAATTAGTAAATTAATTACTTAATGTAATTAATTAAGGTTAATGTGATTTGTTTAGATTAATTAATTAAGTTTAATTGATTTAAACAATTGTGGATTGTTTGATAATTACTTTATGTAATTTAGGAAATTGTAATTACTTAAGGAAGTAATTAATAATTACAGGATGTAATTAAAGATATTTGATATAGAAGTAATTTGGATTTGAATTACTTTGAAATTAATTAAGGGAATTAATTTAGATAATTAATTAAGAATAATTAATTATTGGGTTGAGTAATTAATGTAGTTAATTACTGAATGGGTATTAATCAAGGGTGATTAATATATATGTATGGTTTAATATTAGATTAATTACTTATGTAATTAATTAATTGTAGATAGAAATCATTAATGAATTAATTAATGATGTGATTTGGAATGGATTAATTAAATCAATACTTAATGAATGTTTAATGTAATTAATTATTAATCAACTAAGTAATTAACTTGTGTAATCAACTTATAAGCTAATTACTTATTGTAATTAGAGATAGTTAATCAGTAATGATTAATTGAAAGAATATTGAGATGATGATTTATAAATTGATTTATAATCAATGGATGGTTTAGTTAAGCAAGATTTGGATGATTAATTTAATTCATTTTAAATTAATTATAGAATGTGTGATCATTTGATCATTTGCTTATGTTTGATGATTGGTATTGGTTGACTGGTTTGTAATCTCAGTTATGAGATGAGTAGTGTATGTGATATGGATGCATTGGTTGCTCTTGGATGATAATTTGGATTATCTGTTTTGATATGATTATCTGTTGATAATGATAAGGTTGATTATCTATTATGTTGTGAATTATCTATCTGTGTATATTTAGATAATGAATTGAATTGTTTTAAACTTAAAACAACTTGGACATAAAAGACACGCTTTGGTTTCGATGAGACCGGGATCGGGTTTTCATATTTGGATATCCGAAAACCACATCGATTCCAAATAACGTTAGGTCGTTAATCCAAGTGGAGCGAGTGAAGACTCGAGGTGTAAGGGCTATACGTCAAGTATAACTCTGTGGGTGATTCCGTAATGAGTTTGACGGAATAGTACTTATAGATTCGAGATGGTGAATCAGAGTGCAAGGGTTATTGTCGTTAACTCTGAGGGTGATTCCAATATGAGTGTAACGAGATAATGCCTTCGGTTTCGTTCGAACCCGGAACGAACTTGTATGGATTGAATGCTTTCAGAACATCGTCAGGTGGACGATGAGCATTCTAAGAGATGTGTCCTATAAAGGTAATCGTAGCCTCAAGCCTCATCAACCGGGAATGGCTAAAACAGGGGAGGTGCAGCAAGGCTTCGTGGGTAGCCCCCACTGGAGAGCAAGATTTTCCCCTGTCTAGAGGTCCCTTTTTATTTCGGCTGTGTGGGCAGTTGGAACGTACGCCAACTGCGGGGTTGTCTTGTTCGGAACTATTCAGTAAGGAATGGGTCCGGCTTTGTGTTGCAGGGGATGAAGGGAGTAATCCTCGGTACGTTGATCTAGGCCACGTACTGTGATGGGCGGTACCCCGGTAGCCCTGCCATTGATGGAATCCAAAATCCAATAAGTGCCGTACGTATTAGTTGTGCCCAACTATGTTGGAATGTGAGATGTAAGCATTTCAGCTATTTCTGTATTTTACTTGAAAACCCTAGACACTATTATAATATCATCGGATTTCATATCAAATGTTTTGGTTAGCGTAAGGTAAAAACTTTTCCATGTTTATGTGTGGGAAGTCTTACGTGATACCTTTCTTTTCAAAAGGTTTTTAAAAGTTAAGCAACTTTAACCTGTTACTCACACCAGACCCATGTCTGACCCGGAGTTATTTCTGTTTTTCTTTAACTCTTGGGTACTCAAATTTTTTATGAGTAGCCAAGAGAATTCAGGTTAGGATTCAGGACTACCTTTGACGAATTGTGGAGGAGCATATGGAGCAGGAGGCTTCTGCGTATAGTTATATAATTCCGCTGTGTTTGGTATCTCTGAGTGTTGTGTTTGATTTGAGTTGTATAACTGGACAGGTGTCTATAACTGTCTAGTATGTGTTGTATATGTCTGTGTACTCTGATATTTGATGTATACTATGTAATATTTTGTTATAAATATAATTTATTCGTTCCGCTGTTGAGATTCTTGTGTTGTTTCTTCCTTCTCTTCTTTCTATTCTCTTTTCTATCCCTTTCTTTCTTAATTCATGATGCGATTTTCCGGGAGTGGAAAGTCGGGTTGTGACAGTTGGTATCAGAGCGTTAGGTTGAGTGAATACCTAGGCTCTGGAATGGTGTCTATCTTGAGAGAGCGTATTTGTATTTTTGATATATAATATATATATATATATTGGTTCTACCTATTTGTTGGATTACCCGTTCAGGTTTTTCCAATGTAAGTTATAAAGGTAGATGAGGTAGAAGTGTGTGTAACACGACTACCATTGGTTGGAGTTTTATGGATGAGGTTGGAAGTGTATTTGTCGAGACTGTAGACCTAATACCGTCTCAAGTGAGTTCTGTTGTGATGAAATACTTCATCGATCTCTGAAGGAAACCTGTAAAGGTTCGGAGTTCATCTTTGAAGTGTAGGATTGAGTTTGATCTGTCGGTAGGGCAGAAGCAAGCAAGTGGTGATATCTTGATATCTCAGGAAATAGTAGCTGCGTGATGAGATGCAGTGACTATGGATATTTCTGAAGATGTTTCTTTGAAACAAGAATAAGAAGTGAGTCTGCCGGTATTGTGGCTGAGTTTAGTTGAGTGTTTTGAGTTAGTAGGGAGTCTTCTGGCTGAGTACTTTTTCTGAAGTGGAGTTCAGAAGCAGCAGGGTAGATCTTTTCTCTGGTGAGTTGGCTAAGCTAGCATAAGCTGTTCAGTTTGGTTAAGAGAGAGCAGTTTTCTTTGGATTTAGGCTGAGTTGATCACAAAAGTGACTTGCGATAGTTGATTGTTCTCTTGTATTTGTTGGAGATTGTCCGGATGTCTTCTGGAAGTCAGAGTTTGTCTGCATCTGGGGATCGAGTTTTCTTTCCAGGAATGGAACTGGTGGTTCAGTTAGTAGAAGAATGGTTCCTTGAGATAGAAGTTGGTGAAGCAACTCAGGTTTAGGAGGAACATCTGAGTTTTCTTTATGGATCTGTGGAATCATATTTCTGTGCTGGGTTGTCTAGTCTGTGCTTGTGTTCTTTGTCAGCATTTTCTTCTATTTCGGATCAGAGTTGTGCAGCGGAAGCAGTTTGGAGGTGCTTCTGTTTGTTTCTCGAATGAGGAGAAGTTGGTTCTGCCTTCTGTTGTTGAGAAGCAGGGTTTTTGTTCTTGGTTTTGTGTGATCTTGAAGAGATCATTGGGTTGTTGTTGATTCAGTCTGTTTCTTTTGGAATCAGCAAGAGTTGAGCTGATTAGGAGTGATGTTGGTAGCCCAGGATCGTCTGAAGAGATTTTTATGGATAAGAGACAGAGAAATTTGGATTCTGTAATTGGAGATTTGTTTTTGGTTAAGTTATGTTTTCTCGGATCCAAGGAGCTATAAGTTTGGGAAGCTAGCTCCGAAGTGTTTTGGTTTCTTCTGTGATTGGTAAGATCAGTGTTTGGTTTCTTCTGTGTTGGGTTAGATCAGTGTTTGGTTTTCTAGAGCTGAATTGTCAGTTTGGATAACTGGGATTCAGTATGTTTCACGTATCTCTGAGGGAGTTCGTGTTTGATATTTCTGGTTTTAGAACCAGCAGTTAGAATGGTTTGTTTGTTAAGCCAGACTCGTTTGTAGTCTGATACTCTGTATAGAATTGTTGTTAGGAGCTCTATAGTTTAGTAGTATTGATTGATTGTATTTTATAGAGCGAGTATCCCGATATATATATACCGGGGAAACTCGTGAAGGTTTTATCCAAAATTCTTTTGGATAATTAGATTTGTTTTTATTGCGTGAATTGGTTGCTTTGGTTGTTGGCATATGATTAACATATGCTGTGTTTTAAAATAAAATCTATAAATAGATTATTAAATTGCCTTTGTTTTAAATTTCGGGGACGAAATTCTTTTAAGGGGGGAGGATTGTAATATCCCGGAATTTTGGACAATATAAATTTAATAATCTGGACTTAAATTTATATTGAACTGATAAATTTTGTTAATAAATTTGATAATTATTCAATAATCTTCTTTATTTAATTATTTAATTTGTGAAATTATTTTAGATAAGTTAATATATTTCTTTCTATTTAATAATGTATATGTATTTATGTATATATTTTAAATAGACAATTTGTTTTAGTTAAATTAGTATAGTATAATATGTTTTGAAAATAGAAATGGTGATTTATTTTTAATTTGAGCTTTTCAAAATATTTAATTAAATAACTATATGATTTTAAATATGAGATAAATGTTTTAATTAGTTTAAAATTCATTTTTTATTCAAGTTTGTATATTAAAATTGTTACAAATATATTTGTGTTACTCTTTTTAAATTATTTATTGATAATTTAGATTTGTCAATTTAATTTGAAATTTAAAATACAATTTAAAATGTGAACATGTATTCTATATGTTAATGTAACCTCTTTTATAAATTTGTTTTAAAAGTTTCTTTTCAAAATGAATTACTTGTATTATTTTATTTATAATAATGACTTGCTTTATTCTTAGAGATTATTTATATTCATAACTATGTGTATGAACTAATTAACAAGGTTTAATACTTTATTAACTTTAATTAAAATGCTAATTATTTAAAGAGACATGTGTATGTATATTAAGGATTTAAGTTAACAAGTGTCTCTATGTTTACATGTGTCATTGTTTCAATATTTCATTTTCTTTTTCTTTATTTTCTGAAAATACATTCATATAAATTAGCTTCTTCATTCTTATGCATTCTTTTCTCATTCCTTAAAAAGAAAATCTGAAACTCTTTAAACATAAAAACTTCATTCTCAACCAAAATCCAAAACTGCATTCATTAATTTTTTTCTGCCTCCTTCAAAATATTCAAGCCTGCATTTAACTCATTTTTTTCAAACCTTCAACTCCTCTTTCCAAAATATAAATCTGCAGTTTCAAAAATTCAAAACCTGCAGCATACATTTGCATTCAACTTCTCACAACCCAAATTCAATTCTGCATTCCACAAATATTCAAATCTGCATCAAACAATCAAAATCTGAAACCCAAACAAACTCCTCAAACTCAAAATACAAACCTGCATTTCTTTGCATATGAAAACAAAGGGCTCTGCATTCATTTTCAAAAAGCTCTGCAATATTCAAGTTTAAAGGGATTCAAGCTACTGCATTACTTTGCATCTGGAAATAAGGAGACCTGCATGCATATAGTTCACAAGTTAAGTTTCAAGGGGGGGTCTGCATTTCAAATCTGGAATATGCAATGGAATGGGCTCTGCATTTCTGGGAAAAAAGTGAGTAACTCAAACCTTTAAAACTGTTAATAGGTAGTTAATCATGCTTATGAATTTCATATAAATATTTATGAATTGTTCTGCAAGTTTGTGTTTGTGAACATGATTTTTGATTGTGCATGTGTGATATCTTAAGTTTCAACTGATGTTTGATTTTTGGACTTTTCCTTGACTTGTTTATTTGTTATTGTTATTACCTAGCTTTGAATAAATCAGGATGTTTTAGAATAGCATAAGTACTAATAGAATCAGTAAGTAAATTTCAAGAATTTTAAAACTAAATTTAAAATTTACAGTGTAAAGAGAAAATGCAAATGCATGTTAACTGTATTATACTTTTTGATTAGGATCAATTGATCCTTGCATTGAATCTGAGTAAGATTGATTCTAGAGGGTGTATAGCTATCAACAATCATAGGTAAATCATTGAATTGATCTGCAATTCAAATTTGGAATTTAGATTGGGAATTTTATGTGTAGAACCCTAGTTTAGGTGGGTTACAGTTTTGGGTAAATTTTTGAACACCTAAGTGCATCGAGTTCAAAGCTATTGGGGGTGATGGTGGATGGTGAGTTGAAGAAGCTATCGCCGGAGTATGGTCTGTAATGATGGTCGGAGTTGAGAGTTTCTGGTGATGACAGGTTTCAGGGGTATTGGGGTTAGGCTGTTACAGGTTTTGGCTTTAAACTTGATTTCAAATTCAAGTTGATCTCAGGGAGATCTGGGGCATTGATGAAGTAGTGTGGTCTCTGATAAATAGGGGATGGTCGGAGAAGATGGTCAGAGGTGACCGGAGGGGGAAGTAAGTGCACAGTGAGAAGTTGTGCAGGTGGGTGATTGTTTGGTTGCAGGGAATTTTGACTCGGGTTGACCTCGGGATTTTTGGGAAATAACTCGAAGAAAGTAAAGGAATGACCCGAAGTAAATTTTAAGCTTGTTCTAGTAAACTTTGTTTCAGGTTTAATAAAACAGAACTGTTCTGTTTTAGGATTTTTAAAAAGTAAAGTTAAATATAAATCTGGAATTGAAACTTAGGATTAAAACTTGAATCTTAGGATGAATTCAAATTGATGAATTCTTATTTTGTAATAATGTAAATGCAGAGTTCAAATTGGTTTTAAAAAAAAAAAATATAAAAGAAAAAGGAAAACTGTTTGAAGTTTTTAAAATTTGAAATGCAAGTTTAAATTGTAATCTTAATTTAGACTTAGGCTTCAATAACTTGAATTTGAATATGAATTTAAATAAGTTTAAAAATCCTGTTCTTTGAAATTATTTTAATCCTGGAATTTTATAAAGTTTAAGTTTATTTTTTTTAGAAAACAGAAAAAAACTGTTTTCTGTTTCATATGTAAAGATTAAGTTTAATTTGAAAGTGAAGATTTAAATGAGTTTAAGTTTGAATTTGAATATGAATTCAAATTTGGATAGTCGGAGATTTGAAGTCAATTATTGTTTTTAAATTTAAATTTGATTTTTCAAAATCTCAAGTATAATGCATTGTGATTTGCATTTGGAATGGAAGGTTAAGTATTTAAAATTAGTAATTCAAATGGATTTAAATCTGAGCTTTTAAATCTGAATTTAAATTTAAACTTCAGTTTTTAAATAAATATTTAAATTTAAATTGTTTTCAAATGACTTACATTTGAATTGGAGTTGTAAATTGTAGAAAGAGATTTAAAGAGTTAAATCTAAAATAAGTTTGAAAGTTGAATTTCAAATTTTGAAGATATTTTTTTTAAAATTGATTTGAATTTGATTTGAATTGAAATTTAAATTCTTTTTAAAAACTTATTAACAAAATATATGTTTCTTGTAAACATATAAGATTTAGATTTGTATTATTTTAGAATCTTATTTTAAATAAATTTAAGTCTTAAAGTTTAAAAGGAATGTTAAATGAAACTAAAGTAAATTTAAAAACATTTTGTTTTTAAATGCATAATTGAAATAAGAAATGTTTTATCTTAAGATAAATAAAAGATTAATGATTGGATTCATTAATTATTAAGTAATTAAGATGAATGTTAATTATTTAATTAATTAAAGTATGGATGTTTAATTAAATAATTAAAGAGGTTTAATTTAATTTGAGATTAATTAATTAAGTTTTAATTAATCTATTAATTAATGATGGTTAATTAAATTTTAATTTATAATTAAGATTTATTTAATCAAGGGATTAATGATAATTAAGATTTTAATTAACACTTAGTTAATTAATAATTAGAGATTAATTAAATAGTAATTAAATATTAATTACTTAATAACTAATGATGATTAATATAAGTTAATCTCTTAATTAAGTAATTAAGAAATGTTAATGAGATCATTAACTTAAAATTTATTTAACAATTAATTAATGTGATTAATTTTGATAATTAATTAGATTAATTAATTAATGGCTTAAGTTTAATTACTTAATGAAAGTAATTAGTAAATTAATTACTTAATGTAATTAATTAAGGTTAATGTGATTTGTTTAGATTAATTAATTAAGTTTAATTGATTTAAACAATTGTGGATTGTTTGATAATTACTTTATGTAATTTAGGAAATTGTAATTACTTACGGAAGTAATTAATAATTACAGGATGTAATTAAAGATATTTGATATAGAAGTAATTTGGATTTGAATTACTTTGAAATTAATTAAGGGAATTAATTTAGATAATTAATTAAGAATAATTAATTATTGGGTTGAGTAATTAATGTAGTTAATTACTGAATGGGTATTAATCAAGGGTGATTAATATATATGTATGGTTTAATATTAGATTAATTACTTATGTAATTAATTAATTGTAGATAGAAATCATTAATGAATTAATTAATGATGTGATTTGGAATGGATTAATTAAATCAATACTTAATGAATGTTTAATGTAATTAATTATTAATCAACTAAGTAATTAACTTGTGTAATCAACTTATAAGCTAATTACTTATTGTAATTAGAGATAGTTAATCAGTAATGATTAATTGAAAGAATATTGAGATGATGATTTATAAATTGATTTATAATCAATGGATGGTTTAGTTAAGCAAGATTTGGATGATTAATTTAATTCATTTTAAATTAATTATAGAATGTGTGATCATTTGATCATTTGCTTATGTTTGATGATTGGTATTGGTTGACTGGTTTGTAATCTCAGTTATGAGATGAGTAGTGTATGTGATATGGATGCATTGGTTGCTCTTGGATGATAATTTGGATTATCTGTTTTGATATGATTATCTGTTGATAATGATAAGGTTGATTATCTATTATGTTGTGAATTATCTATCTGTGTATATTTAGATAATGAATTGAATTGTTTTAAACTTAAAACAACTTGGACATAAAAGACACGCTTTGGTTTCGATGAGACCGGGATCGGGTTTTCATATTTGGATATCCGAAAACCACATCGATTCCAAATAACGTTAGGTCGTTAATCCAAGTGGAGCGAGTGAAGACTCGAGGTGTAAGGGCTATACGTCAAGTATAACTCTGTGGGTGATTCCGTAATGAGTTTGACGGAATAGTACTTATAGATTCGAGATGGTGAATCAGAGTGCAAGGGTTATTGTCGTTAACTCTGAGGGTGATTCCAATATGAGTGTAACGAGATAATGCCTTCGGTTTCGTTCGAACCCGGAACGAACTTGTATGGATTGAATGCTTTCAGAACATCGTCAGGTGGACGATGAGCATTCTAAGAGATGTGTCCTATAAAGGTAATCGTAGCCTCAAGCCTCATCAACCGGGAATGGCTAAAACAGGGGAGGTGCAGCAAGGCTTCGTGGGTAGCCCCCACTGGAGAGCAAGATTTTCCCCTGTCTAGAGGTCCCTTTTTATTTCGGCTGTGTGGGCAGTTGGAACGTACGCCAACTGCGGGGTTGTCTTGTTCGGAACTATTCAGTAAGGAATGGGTCCGGCTTTGTGTTGCAGGGGATGAAGGGAGTAATCCTCGGTACGTTGATCTAGGCCACGTACTGTGATGGGCGGTACCCCGGTAGCCCTGCCATTGATGGAATCCAAAATCCAATAAGTGCCGTACGTATTAGTTGTGCCCAACTATGTTGGAATGTGAGATGTAAGCATTTCAGCTATTTCTGTATTTTACTTGAAAACCCTAGACACTATTATAATATCATCGGATTTCATATCAAATGTTTTGGTTAGCGTAAGGTAAAAACTTTTCCATGTTTATGTGTGGGAAGTCTTACGTGATACCTTTCTTTTCAAAAGGTTTTTAAAAGTTAAGCAACTTTAACCTGTTACTCACACCAGACCCATGTCTGACCCGGAGTTATTTCTGTTTTTCTTTAACTCTTGGGTACTCAAATTTTTTATGAGTAGCCAAGAGAATTCAGGTTAGGATTCAGGACTACCTTTGACGAATTGTGGAGGAGCATATGGAGCAGGAGGCTTCTGCGTATAGTTATATAATTCCGCTGTGTTTGGTATCTCTGAGTGTTGTGTTTGATTTGAGTTGTATAACTGGACAGGTGTCTATAACTGTCTAGTATGTGTTGTATATGTCTGTGTACTCTGATATTTGATGTATACTATGTAATATTTTGTTATAAATATAATTTATTCGTTCCGCTGTTGAGATTCTTGTGTTGTTTCTTCCTTCTCTTCTTTCTATTCTCTTTTCTATCCCTTTCTTTCTTAATTCATGATGCGATTTTCCGGGAGTGGAAAGTCGGGTTGTGACATAATACATCACTAGATTCATTTAAAATAACTGAATAAATCCAAACTTTCAAGGTTATTACATAACAACCTAAACAGAACTATCAAACTTCCCAGATTACATGCAAATATTTCATTCTAAGTTCTTATCTAACTCTAGTTTAGCATGCTTATCCAATCATTCTCATTAGCCATAGCAGCTTCCTATTTAGAACCAGCATTCCCTGAAAAAGCATTAAGGGCTGCCCCATTTTAAATGAGACACCCCAGTTGCCATAAACAAACAAGGGTCAGATACAAGATCTGGTATGAGCATCATCAAAAATTCCATGATATTAAGCAATTAAGTGAGACCTAAACATTTTGTATAGATTGGCAGAGCTTCTTTGATCAATCTTTCTGACTTATTTATGATACCTTGTGCAACTATGATCAGTGTTCAAAACTAATTTTGTACACACATTCAACTACGCAAACTTATATTTTAAATAGAAATGTTCAAGAACTATCATAGCTCCAGTCCAACCAATCAAGGAATACACTAGTTCCTACTTTATCAATCTGAGATTTGCATTTACCAAATTTCTTCCTAGCCTCATCTGCCATAAGGAATCACGGGGACACATTGCAATAAAATAATTCACATTATTGCACAAAGATCTCAGGGCTTAAACAAACCATGTGCCAACTTGCATACTTTAAATACAACAAGCATTCCAGCAGTTCTCTTGGCTCACAATCCTTTGTTTATTTACTAAGTGTTCATGTTTGATCCTATCATGAGATAGCTAGGTGACTGAATCACAGTGTACATGAAACATTATATAGAGCTCACAAGCATAATTCCAGAACAAGCTAACTTTCATATCCAAGGAATTCATATCCACAATTATTCTGGTTTAAAAGAAAATACAAGAATGTTTGTAACTGGGAATAAAGACTAGGCATGTGGGTTATTATTGTTTCACAAGCAACCATGTTTGAACTAAATTCAAGATCTAGCTTAAACAAGATTTCTGGCCCATGGTTTTCTATTTGATCAAGGGTTCAGCACTTTAGGAATTTCCATTGCAACCTTGAATCTTTCATTTGAGCCTCAGCACTTACACAAGTGTAATGCAACTCATATACATATGTTTGTCATGCCATAACTAAACCAGCTACAAGCATTCTCTATTTACTGTTATATTTTCATACTATAACATTTCTGGGTATAAACAATCAGAGCATAATACTCAACTATCAAAACTAAAAGCATTTAGAAACACCCATTAAAGCATCCATTAAAACCATAGTAATAAAATCCAAAGTATGCAGAAAAATTAGCATAAGCTAGGCTGCCTCATACAGGACTTAATGCCATGGATTAGTGAGATTACTCACCAAAGATGCTTCTCCTGCTTAAATCAAAAAGGAAACCTTTTAAAACTTGCTTTTCTGCTTGCAAATATTTTCCTCCTTGTTTCCTTAAATGTTTTGGGTAGCAAATGATTCTTTTCTGGTTTATACTTGGATTTATAAGAGAAGTTTTCTAGGGTTTATCATTGTAAAATCCCATTCCTACCCTGGCCAAGACTCATGCATTTTGCATTTCAGATTTGTTCATTTTCACTTTTGATACCCCGGCCACATATGGTGCTTACTTTCCCTTATTTTTCTTTACCTTTTCAAAATATATCATATTCTTACCAAGTCATGAAAATTGTGTGACATTGTCACTTGTTTATTTTCTAGAAATCCTTCTTTCTATTTCTGCCTAAAGCAATTATTCTGCTTGCAATTTGTCTTTTGCTATTTTAGTATTACAATCTTTTACTTGCTTATTTCTTTTTAACATTTTCTATTCTTACAGAAATGTACATTTGCATACATATCCTATCTAGGCTTATTTAACTCCTCCTTAATTTCAGAAAGATATGCACCTATATGTGCATACAGGCTTTTAAATCCTTGTAACATTTTCTTTTCTGGGTTTAAATAAAATATGTTTACTGATTCAAAACAAAACTTACTTTTCTTATTTTCTTGGATGATTCATATAATTCCAGAGATCAAATATCCATATCACAAAATTATGTTTGTAATACTTTTTAATTCTTGTTTTGATTTCAGTGGATTTGGAGTTCTTTCTTGTGCCATATCAGTGTGCACACACTTGAACACTTTTTTTTTTCCATGTATTCTTATACAAATGAATTCATATATTTTCAAAATTCAACCAAATAAGATTCTATGAATTTCTGGGGCATTACAATCACCCCACCTTTTTAGGAATTGTGTCCTCACAATTTTCTCATTCATTTTTTTTTATTTTTTTATTTCTAGATTCTCATAAAATCTATCAGACATTGCATAAGCAAACAATTCAGTCAAAACATACATATTAAACTTTTAGGAATTTAGTTTTTACCTTCCACTACAAAAAGCTTAGGGTAATCCATCTTTATTTTATCCTCCAATTCCCATGTACAGTCCTTAGGGTCTAGGCTCCATTGAACCTTTACCAATTTTAAAGTTTTGTTCCTCAACTTCTTTTCCTCTTTAGCCAAAATCCCCACGGGTTCTTTCTCATAGACCAAATCAGAATTTATTTGAACCTGAGTGGGTTTCTCTAGAATCTCTTCTTTATCATGTACCCATCTTCTAAGTTGTGATACATGGAATACATTGTGCATTGCACTCATCTCTTCAGGCAGCTCTAGCCTATATGCTAATGAACCTATTCTTTCCAAAATCTTGTAAGGTCCAACATATCTTGGGGTAAGTTTTCCTTGCTTGCCAAATCTTAACACCTTCTTCATAGGTGAAACTTTGATGAAAACATAATCACCAACTTCATATTCTACCTGCTTTCTCTTTTTATCTGCAAACTTCTTTTGCCTATCTTGGGCTGCTGCCATTCTTCTCCTCACCAGTTCAATTTTCTCTGTGGTCTCTTTTACATACTCAGGCCCTAAGACAGCCTTTTCTCCTGCTTCAACCCAACATATTGGTGACAAACATGGTTTTCCATACAAGGCTTCAAATGGTGCCATGCCTATGGTGCTTTGATAACTATTGTTATATGTAAATTCAGCCAAATGGAGGTGATCTTCCCAATTACCTCCAAAGTCTAATGTACATGCCCTCAATAAATCCTCCAAAACCTTATTTATCACTTCAGTTTGACCATCTGATTGGGGGTGGTATGCTGTACTCAAGCATAATTCACTCCCTATGGCTTTTTGAAAGCTCTTCCAAAATCTGGAGGTAAAGATTGTGTCCCTATCACTCACTATAGTTTTAGGGATTCCATGCAACCTTACTACTTCTCTCATGAATATCTGAGCTAGTTTAGGGGCATTTCTTTCTGCCTTTACTGGTATAAAATGTGCCACTTTGGTCAATCTATCAACTACTACCCAAATGCTTGTATTTCCTCTCTTTGATCTAGGCAGACCATCTATGAAATCCATAGATATATCTTCCCACTTCCATTGTGGTATACTTAGAGGTTGTAATAGGCCCGAGGGTCTTTGGGTTTCTGCTTTGACTTGTTGGCAAGTCATACACTTTGCAACATGTTTGGCCACATCAGTTTTCATCCCTGTCCACCAATAATCCCTCTTCAAGTTTTGGTACATCTTGGTGCTACCTGGGTGTATAGAATATTTGCTTCTATGATATTTATTAAGTATCTCTTCCTTCAATCCTATATTCTTTGGAACACATATCTTACCTTTATTCCTTAAGTAACCATTCTTATCAACGTGGTAGTTTGCTACTTCTTCTCCTTTTTCTATTAGAGTTTTCTTTTCTAACAAATCTGGATCTTCCTCCTGCATTTTTCCCACTTTCAAAATTAAATCTGATTGCAAAGTTATCAAACTTAATTTTCCCTTTTTCCCTTCTTCAATCATCTCCATGTTTACCTCATTGTCTTCCTCAATTTCCAAATCAGTAAGTAGAGATAAATTTTTAAACTCTTCTATCATTAACATGGCTACTTTTGCGTGCTGCCTGCTCAAAGCATCTGCAACCTTATTAGCTTTTCCTGGGGTATAAAGTATGTCTAAATCATATGCTGCTAAAAATTCAACCCATCTATGTTGCCTCATATTCAGATCTTTTTGTGAAAAAAGATATTTCAATGCCTTATGGTCTGTGTATAAAATGAACTTTGCACCTAGAAGATAATGTCTCCAGAGCTTTAGTGCATATACCACTGCTGCCAATTCAAGATCATGGGTTGCATACTTTGATTCATGCGGCTTCAGTTGCCTTGATGCATAGGCTATAACTTGGTCTTGCTGCATCAATACAGCTCCTAGCCCAGAGCCACTTGCATCAGTATAAACAATCAAATCCTCATTTCCTTCTGGTACTCTCAACACCGGTGCATTGACTAAAGCCTCCTTGATTTTACTAAAGGCTTGTTCACATTTCTCAGTCCATCTAAAGGGTTGGTTCTTTCTAGTTAGGTTGGTAAGAGGTGATGACATCTTAGAAAAATCTTTTATAAATCTTCTATAATACCCTGCCATTCCCATAAATGACCTAACTTCTCCCACTGTGCTTGGCCTTTTCCATGCTTGGATAGCCACAATTTTATTGGGGTTCACTGAAATGCCTTTGGCAGATACAACATGCCCAAGGAAATGCACCTCTTCTTTCCAAAATGCACACTTAGAAAATTTGGCTTTTAAATCTTTTTCTCTTAATCTTGACAAAACAAGGTGTAAGTGATTTTCATGTTCCTCTACTGTTTTAGAATAAATCAAAATATCATCAATAAAAATCAATACAAACTTGTCTAAATAATCCCTGAATATCCTATTCATTAAGTCTACAAAATATGATGGGGCATTTGTCAACCCAAATGGCATGACAAGAAACTCATATAAACCATACCTAGTGTTAAAGGCTGTATACTTAACACTTGAGTCTTCAACCTTCATCTGATGGAATCCAGATGCCAAGTCTAACCTAGAAAATATTTTTGCTCCACTAAGTTGATCAAAAAGATCATCAATTCTAGGTAAGGGGTACTTGTTCTTGATAGTGACTTTGTTTAACTCCCTGTAATCTATGCACATTCTTAAAGTACCATCATGTTTCTTTACAAATACTACTGGAGCACCCCAGCAAGAGTTACTTGGCCTTATAAATCCTTTGCTTTCTAACTCTTCTAGCTGTTTCTTTAATTCCTTCAACTCATTTGGCCCCATCCTAGTGGGTTTCTTAATAATTGGACTTGCTCCTGGTATCAGACTAATCTGAAATTCCACTGGTCTGTGGTGTGGAACCCCCTCAACTTCTCCAAACACATCTATGTATTCGTTAATTATGGGGATTTCTTCAATAGAAGGCTCACTGGAATCCTTATTTAAGTCGATCAAGTGATATAATTTTCTTTCTTTGGCTGTTTCACACAAAATTGTGATTCTTTGACCTCTAGAATTTTGTAATGATATGGTGGATGAGTCTAAATTAATTATGGCTTTGTATTGCCTTAACCAGTCTACACCCAATATAACACCTATATTTGGGTAATTTAAAACATATAAATTGGAAATAAAAACATTTCCTCCTATGTTTAATCCCACATCCACACAAATCATGTTTAAAACACTAGAACTTCCCAATGGGCTTTGCACTAACAAAGGAGTTTCAACCAATATGCAATTTAATTTAAGCAATGCAACTAATTCATGGGAAATCATAGAATGTGTTGCCCCTGTATCATACACTACTGATATAGGTAAGGTACAAATAAATAAGGTACCTTCTACTTGACCATGATTTTCTGCAATAGTCTCTACTGTGGATTTGCCTTTGCTCTCCAAACTTGCTAGCTTCCCTTGCTGTTTATACTCAGGGCAGTTTCTCTTGATATGTCCCTCCTTTCCACATAGATAGCACTTGAAAGCTCCTCCCTTCAATTCTGGGCACCTTGGTTTGATATGTCCTTCTTTTCCACAATAATTACATGTTATTTTCCTCTTTGTATCAGTGGTCTTAGTATCATTAGTTTTCTTACTTTCTGTCTCCTCCTTCTTTTTGTCATAGGGGTGATATCTTCCCTTATTCTTCTTATTGTTGTTATTCTTAAAACTCCTATACTTCTCCCTTTCCTTGTCATGTTGCTCAAATTTTAAGGCCAGATCAATGACTTGATCAAAAGTTTTATCTACATATGGCAACATGGCCCTACTAAGCCCTGGATTTAAACCCTTAATATACCTATCATTCTTTGATTCCTCATCAGCCACAAGCATAGCTCCATACTTAGACAAGCCTTCAAACCTATGAGTATATTCAGTCACATTAAAAGTTCCCTGCCTAAGTCTGATGAATTCTTCAAGCAGTAGAGTTTTGGCTGATGCTGGAACAAATCTAGCTTCCAACATCTCCTTGAATTGATTCCAAGTGATTTCATTCTCAATCCTCCCAGCTATGACTACCTCCCACCAGCTTAAAGCCACACCTTTCAGTTGTCTTGAGGCCACTTGCCTCTTCCTTTGATCATCCAACTGCATGTCATTGAAAATTCTATCCAGTGTTCTCAACCATGCTTGAATTTCCATCACATTTTCAGTCCCTTCAAAGCTCTTGCCTCCTAAATTGGTATAAGTCTTTAATAGTTTGGAAAGTTCCTCATGTGGATTCTCAAGTCTCTGCCCTACTCCATCCCTTAAAGCCCTCATAAAGTCTTGCATATCAAGCATTTGTGGTGTACATGATCCTGCATTGTGTTGAGATCCTCTTCCTACCATAATTGGACAACTACAGTATGGGTAGATAAGGTTAGTTTATCATGAGAGTATATATATATCTATATATTTTAACTTTCTATCTATATTATTATTTTACTCAAACAGTACATACATATGATTATAGTACTTCAATCAATCAATACAATCATTCTTAGCTATGTATAAATTTAACATAGCTCTGATACCAAAATGAAATGACCCTAATTCTTAAGCAAAATTTTTTTTTTTTTTTGCTTTACATACTTAACTAAGACTACCTAGGGTCATCCTTACCTATTCTCATATTATCCAGGATCTTTCTCAATATAAAAATATTGTTTTAAATCTAAATCTTTCCTAACATACATATATGAAGATATCTATGTTATATCCTACTAGAATCAGAGCATAATAATAATATGGAGGTAGAAATCTTTTTAATATGGATGTTTGTGTTAAAATCTGCATAGTTTCAAACTCAAGCTAAAAGAAAGTGTATCATAAGTGAACACAAGCAACATCTAGGCGTAATGGAAACGCGCCTAACTTACACATGAGAGGTCACAAGTTCGAGTGCTGTGCTGGTCAGTTCAAACCCAATTTTTTTGTTTTCTTTTTTTTTTCCTGCGTGGTTTTAAAACCTGATACCTACCTATCTACACATATACACTTAAATTTTGCCTATAATCTAACATACAAAACAATATTTCTTGCTTTATTATTTTCAAAACCCATTCCTACTACTTTTCTAGGAATTTATATTCATATTGTTGCCCAAATATCAACATGTACACAGATATACATGTACATGTTTATGCTTCTGCTCATTTTCCAGAAAACTGGGTTCAAATGGTTCCTTGCTCCATTTATTTGAAGTGTGCATTTGGCCTGACCTGTGGTCTAACTATTTGGTTAAAGAAACCATTCTTTTACTTGCATTTGGACATATATCAGTATTAAGACTTGAAAATGTAACAGTTATAACTCTTTCTGGATTTTCCCCATATAATTTCTTATATCTATTTTTTTTTGAAAAGATTCAGGATTAACTAAAACCATCATAAAGTGATTATACTTATAAAATCCAGTTTTTTTTTCCTCTAAATCAAAAACAACTTTAGCAAATAGATTTTCAATTAAGTTTAACTTCAATATCTTTAATATATACCAAACCAGAAACCAGAAACAACATAACACATATTTCTTGCAAGTTCTTCCTACTTAATACATCACTAGATTCATTTAAAGTAACTGAATAAATCCAAACTTTCAAGGTTATTACATAACAACCTAAACAGAACTATCAAACTTCCCAGATTACATGCAAATATTTCATTCTAAGTTCTTATCTAACTCTAGTTTAGCATGCTTATCCAATCATTCTCATTAGCCATAGCAGCTTCCTATTTAGAACCAGCATTCCCTGAAAAAGCATTAAGGGCTGCCCCATTTTAAATGAGACACCCCAGTTGCCATAAACAAACAAGGGTCAGATACAAGATCTGGTATGAGCATCATCAAAAATTCCATGATATTAAGCAATTAAGTGAGACCTAAACATTTTGTATAGATTGGCAGAGCTTCTTTGATCAATCTTTCTGACTTATTTATGATACCTTGTGCAACTATGATCAGTGTTCAAAACTAATTTTGTACACACATTCAACTACGCAAACTTATATTTTAAATAGAAATGTTCAAGAACTATCATAGCTCCAGTCCAACCAATCAAGGAATACACTAGTTCCTACTTTATCAATCTGAGATTTGCATTTACCAAATTTCTTCCTAGCCTCATCTGCCATAAGGAATCACGGGGACACATTGCAATAAAATAATTCACATTATTGCACAAAGATCTCAGGGCTTAAACAAACCATGTGCCAACTTGCATACTTTAAATACAACAAGCATTCCAGCAGTTCTCTTGGCTCACAATCCTTTGTTTATTTACTAAGTGTTCATGTTTGATCCTATCATGAGATAGCTAGGTGACTGAATCACAGTGTACATGAAACATTATATAGAGCTCACAAGCATAATTCCAGAACAAGCTAACTTTCATATCCAAGGAATTCATATCCACAATTATTCTGGTTTAAAAGAAAATACAAGAATGTTTGTAACTGGGAATAAAGACTAGGCATGTGGGTTATTATTGTTTCACAAGCAACCATGTTTGAACTAAATTCAAGATCTAGCTTAAACAAGATTTCTGGCCCATGGTTTTCTATTTGATCAAGGGTTCAGCACTTTAGGAATTTCCATTGCAACCTTGAATCTTTCATTTGAGCCTCAGCACTTACACAAGTGTAATGCAACTCATATACATATGTTTGTCATGCCATAACTAAACCAGCTACAAGCATTGTTAACCCTATCTCGTTCACGAGTTAACAGGTCCATGAGTTAAGCAGCTCACGACTCAAAAGGCTTCACGACTTAAGGAAATGAATGGTCTACGGCTTAAAAGGATTGTGCGGCTTTGAACATGTTACGATTTAAAGAAACACACGACCTAAGGATTTGTACGACTTAAGGCCTCTACGGGATAGGAAGCCTTACGAGTTAAGCTTCCTACGACTCAAGGCATCTACGAGTTAAAGGATACACGAATTAGAAACCTCCTACGAGTTAAAGCCTCTACGAGTTAAGGATTACCCGAGGTAGGCTGCTTACGAGATAAGCGGCTCACGAGTTAAGAAGAGATAACGACTTAAGACCCTGATGACCTAAGGAGTCTATACGACTTAAGGGAGCTACGACATAACAGATTAAAGCTTGACCGAGTTAACAAGTGTTACGACTTAAAAAAGGTGTACGACCTAAAGACACTGTCTCTTAACTCGTCTACGAGTTAGGACTCGCCTTCACAAAGCCTGAACTCAGCTTAAAGCCGGAGGCAGCTGGTTAAGTCAACCACGACCTACGACTTATGATGAGTCGTATACGACATATACAAACAAGCCAGAAACTACAACCAGATAACTCGTAAACGACCTAGTACTTGAAGCGTGGGTTCGAAAAAGGCAGGAAGCTCTCTACAAACCAGAGACTCAGCTCAATGAGTCGGTCACGACTCATCCTAAGTCAGCAACGACTTACCTTTAAGTCGGCCACGAGTTAGGACTTAGCACTTTTTCCGCCCAGAACTCTCTATAAATATGAAACCATCTCCAACATGCAAAGGACTTTTGGGGGGCTCATTCTCTTCAAGCGCCATTACTCTGCCAAATTCCAGACGACTTCAAAGCTTTTTAGATCCAACGAACTTCTAAAGGAACTCCATGAAGGAATCATCCACATTCACCATGGATTTGAAGATGATTGTCAACATCAAAGCTTGAGCTACTTGTTTCACATATCCTATCACTTGAAGTGTGTTGTAATTGAAAGATCTTGTAAAGAATTGTAATCAAACTAGTGATAAAAAGATTAAAGTGGACGTAGGCTGGATTATAAGCCGAACCACTATAAATACTGTGTCTCTTACTGTTTTTCTACATACTTTCTGCTTATTTCTGTTTCCCGTACAAACGGGTGGTGCTTTCACAATCACATCTTATACACCAGGGTGTTAGCGTTTAAATTTTTTCGTTAACATTTTGGTGCTTTCACTGAGAATTGAACTCAGGACATCTATCATCATTGTTTCAGAAAGATTTGTAGATAGAGTTTCTTTAAGAACCAGAAGTCTATCCGAAATCATGGCTCCTGGAAGGAAAAGTAAATCTGTGAGATCTGCAAACATTCAAGAGGGAACCTCCACTTCCCCAACACCAAATCAAGCCACTCCAGCTGTTGGAGTTTCAAAAGCGGAATTGGACGCTGCTATCTTTGGGTTGAATCAGCAAATAAATGCCCAGAACGCGCAATTGGAAGCTCAGAATGCTCAGAATGCTCTGATTCTGAATAGGTTAAACGATCTGCTCGGGGCAAACCGTCAACCTGCGAATAATGAAAGGAACTTTGTCGGTAATGTCCATGATGCTGAAACTAGAAACATTCCCGAAAAGGCTGCTAGCCCCTTTGAACAGACATTGCCTGAGGCTGGAGGATCCAGAAATAGGAATGACGAAGAATATCTTTCTGGTATGGTTCGACAGATTATGAAAGAAAGTATGCAAAGGGTCGAAGATGAGAAAGAGTGGGGTTTCGCTCCGAGCAAGACTCCGTTTACTGAAAAGATCCTAAAAGCTGAATTCCCAAGGAAGTTCGTCCCTCCGACCATTCCAGCTTACAAAGGGACAAGTGATCCAAATGAGTTCCTGTACAAATATGATTGGCACATGACAGGTGCCAGAGCTTCTGACGAGATAAAATGCCGCTATTTTCCTGTGTATTTGGAAGGGGTAGCTCTGCTTTGGTTCACAAAACTACCTGTCCGGTCCATCGATCAGTTTTCAGACCTAACCAGGAAATTTAAAGAGCAATTTAGGCTATATGCTTCAAAGGCAAAAGACATCATGTCGTTATCCGGTTTGGAACAGAATCCGGGGGAAACTATCAAGTCTTTTTTAAATCGCTTTAATATAGCGTTAGCTGAGGTGGATAATGCAGAACCCCGCATGGTCTTGACCTATTTGATGAGAGCTATTGATAAGTCAAGTGAATTCGGAAAGTGGCTGAACATGAAGGAGCCAAATTCTCTGGAAAAGTTCTACAAAAAGGCGGATGAATTCATGCGTTTGGAAAGCCGTCCTGTCCCGGCAAAGGCAACAGTAGAGAAAGCTGAAGACAACACTGCTGCGCCACGTAAGAATGGATCTGTGGGACAGAAAAGAGAAAATAATGATGGAAGGAAACAACACAATTCGAAGAAGCCTCGATCCTTCAAGCCATCAGAATATACTCCTTTGTTAGAAACACCAGAGCGCATCTACTTGGCTACAAAAGATTCTTTTGAGTATCCCAAACCTCCTGTTCTCAGAACCGGAAGAAAAGCTGTGCAAAGTGGGAAGTTCTGTCGCTTCCATAATCAGCCTGGTCATGACACAGACGACTGCCGTCAATTGAAAAATATAATCGAAGAATTGCTAAGAGAAAATAAGCTGCAGCAATTTGTGAAGAAGAGTGGTAATGATCCTGCTTCGTCAAGTCAGGGGCAACAAGCTCTTGCTCATCAGCCCAGGACAAATGAGAAGGCCGCAGGACATGAATCTGGAAGGCCGGTTATTAATGTCATCACAGGAGGACCCCACCCAGCAGGCAGAAGCTGGGGTGAAATGGAGAGGTACACTCGAGCTCTGAAACATATGCCAACTGAAGAGAATGTCTTTGTTTTAGAGGACTCTACACCCCTGAAACAACAAAGGACTTTTAATGATGATATTGTGTTCAGGGCTAGAGATTCCACGGGCATTGAGGCCCCTACTTTGGACCCGTTAGTCATCTCGGCCGGTATTGGACCGGCTATTGTCAGAAGAGTTCTTATTGATTGCGGCGCATCTTGCAACATCCTCTTCAAGAAAACGTTTGACCAGATGAGAATCCCGATGGCGGATGTGCAAGCCTCATCTCAGAAGATTGTTGGCTTCACTGGGGAGCCAAAGCAACCAGTAGGAACCATTGACTTGCTTGTGGAACTCGGAGAAGGAGAAAGAAAAGTAGTTCGCAAGCAGACTTTTGTGATAGTAGATGAATTTTCTGCTTATAATGCTTTCTTTGGTCGACCTATTCTTGCTGCATTCAAAGCTGTCCTTGCCCCATGGTGTCTTACTATTAAATTCCCTACAGACAATGGGGTAGGGGTTATTAAAGGAGACCAGAACGCTGGGCGAGAATGTTATATGACAGAGCTGCGAGAAACAAGGAAGAGAGAAATGGGGAAAGATGCGGCAACCCCAATCCGCATCAAAATACCAACCCTATAGCAACTACAGGGCGGACCCTGCACTGGCGAGCATAGCGGGGCACGAAAAGTGATGGATCCTAGAAAGGCCAGTGCGGGGGAGAGTAGGGTGGTACCAGCAGAAACAACGATACCGGTGCCCGTTGATCTGAAGGACCCAAACAAGGTGCTGAATGTGGGTTCACAACTTAATGTGTCAGTTCAGAATGCCTTGATATCTTTTTTGAAAGCAAACCTGGATGTTTTTGCTTGGACCCATGCCGATATGTGCGGAATATCCCCAGAAGTTGCGGTACATGCTCTGAATATTGACCCAAAGTTCACGCCAGTAAAGCAGAAAAGAAGAATCCAAGGTCTAGAAAGGTCGACAGCATTGAAAGAGGAAGTTGACCGGCTCATGGAGAATAATTTCATCAGAGAATCTACCTATCCAAATTGGGTTTCAAATCCAGTGCTAGTTAAGAAAGCCAATGGTAAATGGAGAGTGTGCATCGACTTTTCAGATCTAAACAAGGCCTGTCCCAAAGACTGCTTCCCATTACCCAGGATCGATCAACTGGTAGATGGAACAGCGGGTCATGAATTGTTGTCTTTTATGGATGCCTACTCCGGATATAATCAGATCATGATGCATGAGCCAGATCAGGAGGACACAAGCTTTATCACCGATGTCGGTCTTTACTGTTACAGAGTTATGCCCTTTGGGTTGAAGAATGCGGGGGCAACATACCAAAGACTGGTTAATGCTATGTTCAAACCGCAGTTGGGAAAGACTATGGAAGTTTACGTTGATGACATGCTAGTAAAATCTAAGAAAGCAGTGGATCACATCGAACACTTAGCAGAAATGTTCGCAATTCTCCGAAGATACGGAATGAAGCTTAACCCTTTAAAATGTTCTTTCGGGGTAGAATCTGGGAAGTTCTTGGGTTTCATCGTGAGCGCTAGGGGCATTGAAGCTAGTCCAGCTCAAATCACTGCTCTAAAAGAAGTCAAAGCTCCTAAAACAAAGAGGGAATTGCAAAGTCTCAATGGAAAAATTGCCGCCTTAAGTCGGTTCATATCCAAAGCTACTGATAAATGCATTTCATTCTTCGACGCTCTAAAGAAAGGAAAGAAAAACTTTGACTGGGCTCCCGAATGCCAGAAAGCTTTTGAAGAATTGATTCAACATATGGAAACGCCTCCAATACTTTCCAGGCCCGGCGATGGCGAGGATCTTCTTATATACTTGGCAGTTTCATCTCATGCTTTAAGTGCAGCGCTGGTACGGGAAGACAAAAGGATTCAACATCCAGTTTACTATATCAGCAAAAGACTCACTGGGGCAGAAATGAATTACTCCAAGTTGGAAAAACTCGCCTATTGTCTATTGATTGCCTCAAGAAAGTTGAGGCAATATTTCCAGGCTCATCCTATCAAAGTCCTCACTGATCAACCTTTAAAGCAAGTCTTGTTTCGCCCTGAGACTTCGGGCCGCCTTTTAAAGTGGAATATTGAATTGAGCCAATATGACATCACTTATCATCCTAGAAAAGCGATCAACGGACAAGCTTTGGCAGATTTTATTGCAGAATTTACAGACAAGGGTAACAGCGAGGAAGAAACAATCGAGAACTCCCCAACCCAATGGAAGTTGTTTGTAGATGGCGCAAGAAATGATTACTGTTCAGGTGCTGGAATTGTTCTTGAAACTCCTGAAGGCCGGTCATTATGCTATGCGCTAAGATTAGAATTTCCTTCAACAAACAATGAAGCAGAATATGAAGCTCTGATCGCTGGTTTGAAAATTGCTAAAGAACTAAACATTCGAGCGTTACAGATCTTCAGTGATTCTCAGCTTATAGTATGCCAAGTCAAGAAGGAGTTTCAAACGAAAGGAGGAAATCTGCCCGCTTATGTGTCAAAGGCTTGGGAACTTTTATGTGAATTCGACCATTACACGATAAGTCATATTCCTCGAGAAGAAAACATGAAAGCAGATTCTCTCGCAAAATACTCAAGTTATGGCGAAGCCCAATCCTTAGGGTTAGTTCCAGTGGAAGTTTTGTCAAATCCGAGCATTGATGAAATGGATATCGATTGGGTTATGAGTATGTCGCAAGAGCAAGAATCATGGATGACTCCAATAACAAAGTATCTACTCAATGGCTCTTTACCAGAAAACTCTAAAGAACGACAAAAGCTACTGAGAAAAGCTTCTCGATATATAATCCAGGATGGTCAATTATACAGACGAGGATTCTCAATGCCATTGCTTCGATGTGTATCCCGGGAAGAGTCCAAAACAATCCTAACTGAAGTGCATGGAGGAGAATGCGGTGATCATTCAGGTGGTCAAACATTAGCAAAGAAAATTCTCCGATACGGATATTTTTGGCCAGAAATTAATCGGGATGCCGCAGATTACTCCCGAAAATGTGACAAGTGCCAAAGATATGCCAAAATTCCTAGAGCACCTTCTACCGAACTCACACAGATGATCAGTCCATGGCCATTTGCAATTTGGGGAATGGATCTCATTGGGCCGCTACCAACCGCTAAATCAGGGATTAAATATGCTATTGTTGCGGTTGATTATTTTACTAAGTGGGCTGAAGCTGAACCATTGGCTACTATCACTTCTAAGAAAGTGATAAGCTTTGTGACCAAGAATATCATTTGCAGATACGGTGTGCCTCAAAAAATAATCACAGACAATGGTACTCAGTTTGAAAGTGAGGAATTCCAGGATTTTTGCAAACGATTCAAAATCCAGAAAAGCTTTTCGGCAGTAGCTCATCCGCAGGCAAACGGGCAAGTGGAAGCAGTGAACAAGATCATCAAATCAACCATCAAAAAGCAACTCGAAAGAGCAAAAGGTGGTTGGGTCGATAAACTACCACTTGCACTATGGGCATACAGAACTACTCACAAAACTGCAACTGGGCATACTCCTTTTTCGTTAGCATACGGATCGGAAGCAATGATCCCGGTTGAAACAGAGGTCCCTTCACACAGAAGAATCCATTTCAATCAAGCAGAAAATGAAAAGCTGCAACTTGAAGCGCTGGATCTCCTTGATGAAAAAAGAGATGAAGCTAACCTCAGAGTTGCAGCTCATCAGCAAAGGATAGCCAGACATTTCAATTCCAAAGTTCGTCAACGCAGCTTTGAAATTGGAGATCTAGTCCTAAAAAGAATTATGACTGCGACAGGTGTGTTTGGGCCAAATTGGGAAGGACCGTATGTGATAGGTCAGAAACTTCTTGACGGCACATTCAAGCTCACCACAGTTGATGGAGATCAAATTCCAAGGGCATGGAACAGCAATCACTTGCGTCCATACTTTACTTGAAAATTTTGTTGAAACATTGTAAAAAGAATTATGAATGTATGATTCCTGTAATTGAAAGCAATTGTGAAACTGATGCAAGTAAATAATGAAAGAATATAAAGTGGATGTAGGCCCAATTTCATGGCCGAACCACTATAAATCTTGTGTTCCTTATTATCATTATATGTTTGCTTTGTTTTCGATATAAAAATACACAAAATGTATTGCTGAAATATCGATTTAAATTTTTGCAGACAGTGGAGATAAAACTTGCGCATAATAAGACCGAGCGATTCTCACCATCATTCAACAAACAAATTTCAAGTCACAAAGACCCCGAATTCAAATCCTAGATAGGAAATGCTTCAATTGAACGGCTAATGATTTCGATAGGAACGAGCCCTTGCTGATAAATTGAGATTGTTTAAACAAACAAACATCCAATTAGGAAGCTAGTGCCCGTTCTCACGAACTTGCCTGGCAATGAAGTACACTTCCTTGGATTAAACAAGCCACTTGTGAGAAAAAGGGGGATGAAAACTTGAAAAGAAAAAAAAAAAAAAAAAAAAAAAGAGGATCGCTGAAAAGGCATAAGCAAGTGAACAGAGGAACAACCAAAGCTACCATCAGCGCCACAAGTCCTCTTCGGAGGCGCAACTCTTCGGATAATAAAAGACCTCTAATGGGTCATATGCCACAAAAAAGAAAGTTCTCTACTCAACAAAAAAGATTGGAGGAGTCATGACCCTCCAACCATGAGAGAGTAACTTCCAGGCGGTGAAAACCCTCTCTGAGGCACATTTCACCAGGAGTTGAAGTGTTATAACCGCTCTTCGGGATTTCACTTCACCAGAGTTGAAATGTAAACAAAATAAAAGCCCTCTTCGGAGGCCCATTTCACCAGGAGTTGAAGTGTTATAACCGCTCTTCGGGATTTCACTTCACCAGAGTTGAAATGTAAACAAAATAAAAGCCCTCTTCGGAGGCCCATTTCACCAGGAGTTGAAGTGTTATAACCGCTCTTCGGGATTTCACTTCACCAGAGTTGAAATGTAAACAAAATAAAAGCCCTCTTCGGAGGCCCATTTCACCAGGAGTTGAAGTGTTATAACCGCTCTTCGGGATTTCACTTCACCAGAGTTGAAATGTAAACAAAATAAAAGCCCTCTTCGGAGGCCCATTTCGCCAGGAGTTGAAGTGTAGCAGCCGCTCTTCGGAATTTCACTTCACCAAAGTTGAAATGTAAAAACAAAGACCTTCTTGAAAGCACACGTTTCACCGAGATTGAAATAAAACTTCCAAGTGTTGAAACGTGAAAAGGCTTTCTTCAAAGGCACAACTCTTTGGGGGTACACGTTTCACCAAGATTGAAATAAAACTTCCAAGTGTTGGAACGTGAGAAATCCCTCCTCAGAGGTACAACCCCCTCCCGGGAACACAATTAAAAAAAAATCCCTCCTCAGAGGTACAACTTTCTATAAAAAAAAAAAAAAAAAAAAAATCCTCATCAAAAGCGTACTTTAACTTTCAAAGGAAAAGTAATTTGCCTACTGTGGGAAATGATCGTAAAAAGAAAAGAAGTTAAAGTACCCTTCAGAGGTCCGCTTTACCACATAGAGGAATTCACTTGATGAGATATGCACATAAGCAAAAGAAAAAAGTGATTTCTTCGAACGATCAAGCGTAAAAACTTATACGAAGGGAGTTGTACTCTATAAAATTTTCTTTAAAGAATAAAATAATTATTCTTTAGCAAATAAGAGTGTAAGTCCCCTCGAGGTATAGAATATTGCAGCATACTTATGGAATGGGGGCAATATAGTATAATTACACACAATATGGTATAACTAAACCAGCAAAAGGTAACGCTCAAGTAACATACCATAAGCTCGCTGCAATATCAAATAAACTCATGCCAAAACGAATAACAAATGTATTCTTTAATTCAAACAAAAGTTTGTACAAACGAGGAATCATTTTATTCAATTACAACGCAGGTACAGGTTTCAAAATAAAGAAAAGCGGGGGCCGGTACCCGCACAATTCTCGGCCAGTACATGCAAAACACAAAAAACTAGAAACTGAAGATCTTCACTTCTTTTTGCTGCCTTTAGACCCTTTACCCGGCCGAATGATCAGCTTTTCAGGTCGGCCAGTGGGTATAAGGGAGGAAGGAGAGGTAGGCGCAGCTGGCCCAACTTCCGGCTCCTCTTCAGTGGCAATGATTATCTTCCCTCTCCTCCTTGATGCTCCTTGCTTCCTTCTCCTCTTTGAGGAAGACTCACTTCCTGGAGTGACAAGTTTAGATAAAGTTGTATCGTCAGAAGGAGTCCGCTCCGGAGATATGTCACCTCCCTCAAGTCCCTCATCTTTTTGCTCTTGCGAAGCAATGGGATCATCCAGGCCATGGAGAGCTTCTATTTGTTCTTCTTGTGACCCAGGTTGCGAGGCAGAAGGAGGCGCTACTTGAAGAGATGGAGGAAGGATCACCGGGGGAGAAGAAGCTTGAGTTTGACTCGGTGCTTTCTCTACAAAGGAGAAAAAACTTAAAATATCAGTATCTTTCGAAAAGAGAGGGGATGACGGCTCGTCAAAAGTCGGGAATTCATTAACATTTGAGGAATAATCAAAAGTCGGGAATTCATTGACATTTGAAAAATAATCAAGAAGATCGTCAAGTTCACAAGGAGCGAACGAGCAGTTCACCACTTGGGCTGGTCCGGTGTCAAGTTTACCTGGGGTAGTTGGATCTCTGAGGCTGATTTCATATCGCTGTGCTTCGTTGCTTTCACCACCTTCATCCCCGCCTTGTGCACTTGTAGTTTCAGTTACTGTCTTAGTTGCAGGCGGAGTAGAGGAGCTAGAACCCGTGATGTCAACCACAGGAGAAACTGGAGGTTGGACAGAGGAAGTAAGCGTTAATTCCTTTCCAGAACGTTCCTCTTCCGCCATTCCAGTTCTCATCCTGGCAAGTTGTTCTCGCCCCTTCGCAAGAGCAGCGCGAGCTCCCTCATCCAGGTAACGCGCCTCAAAATCTTCATCGCCATACCCGGCGTCTTTAAACATGTTAAGAGCAGCTTCCCACACCTCGGCCAGGGTGATTTCATACTTAGGACCAAGAAAAGAGAGGCTGCCGCGTCCCAAGACACAATGTAAATAAAAATCGAATAAAGTCGAATTGATATCGTTTTCCATGGTCTGAGCAGTTTCTTCGGCTGCAATTTTGCCAGCCATGGCCTCATCTCGATCTTTTTCGGTCTGAGCAAGTTGGGCTTTTAGCGCTTCAATCTCCATGTCCCGGGCGCTCAGTTTATTCTGCAGCTGGGTGACATCAGTGCGGTGGTTCTCTACAGCTTGTTCCAACCTCTCAGCTTTAGCTTCAGCGTCCCTCTGGCTGGCGTGCGCATCTCGCACTTGTTTTTGCAATACCTCTTCTCTTTGGGTGTAAGTATTAGTAGAAGAGGCAAGATCATCTTTGAGCTGCTTTACTTCAGCTTCGAGTTTTTCATTGTATTCGGCTATCTCCTTCATCTCAGCGTTGTGTTGATCAAGAATCTTCTGCCATTCTGATTTGTCATTTTCCATGGTCAGCATTGCTTCGATGTTAGCCCGATTAACTCTTTGAAGTTCATCAACCAGCTTTTGCCATCCAGACATTCTATCGATATCAAGCTTGACAGCATCGAGATTTCTGTACATAGCTTCTTTGTCGATGGGGACCAAATCAAGGTCGAAGCGTACCCCCCTCAAACACCAGTTCGGGAATCGGCTCTGCAAAGTCGGGGGCCCCCTTTCAACGTGGTATGAAGGCCTGTTGAGAAGTGTTTGGATGGCACTTCCTTCAAGAGCAGGAGATTCGGAAGGGATGTCAATAGAAACTGAGGCACCAGGTCTCTCAGATGTCACGGGCACGTGCTCCTCGCCAAGTTTGGTCCGCTTTCTCGAATCCTCAATATGGCTCTTCCCCCTATCATCGTGCGTTTTACGTTTATGGGAGTCATCATCCCTTGGGAAGGATTCATGTCGCGTGCCCGCTCCCTCATGACGTTCTTCATACCTTCTCCTCTCTTCAGCTTTTCGCGCAGCTCTCTGCTCATTGGTTTCTCTGGGATCGGCATAGTATTGCTTGTAGTCATAGCTGCCACGCCCTCCATAGCGTCGAAAGTCCTTGTAATAAGAACCGCTGCCGCTGCGCCCCATAGAGAAATCTGAAAAGGCAAAAATAGCAAGTCTTAGAAACTCCCGAAGAAAAGAAGTTAAATATGAACAAATGCCGAAAATTCCTAAGTGTTGTGTGATGTGCAAGCTACGCGCATTAAGCTACAAACCACTCATTGGTGTAGGGGTGATGATAGCTTGGGTATGAGGAGTTGGTGTTTGTGTTGGTGTTAGTCGAAGAAGGGACGTCGCCTCAATCATAGGAGAGATAGTTTTAGACACGTCATCTCTAAAAAGCTCCTGTGAGGTCACTATTATGTCGCTCAACCCATCATAAACATCGTCACCATCATGCTCGGTGAGACTTGTTTTCTCAGTTCCTACATCAGCTAATCCCCCGAGAGGCTGTGAAGGTTCTTCTTCTTCCTCAATCGGGGCAAGTGCCGTCTTACTAGATGACCCCATAATGTCGGTAGGGGTGGAACATTTCACCAATGAAGCTTCGATGTTAGACTCTTTTGATGAAGATTGTTCGATAGTAACGGGGGCATCCGATGCTTCAGTCGGGGAATCGGGAACTTCAGTCGGGGCTTCATGAGGCTGAGTATAGCGAGAAGAGTGAAGAAGCCCGTATTGATGTAAAAAGTCATCTCTCAGCAAAAACTTTATATTCCTCTCTTCTACTGGCACAGCATTCAATCTTTCAAAAATTTGCTTATAGCCTGGGTCTCTAGAAGGAGGTGGAAGCGCTGAAAAGTAAAAAGGGAAATTAACATCTAACTACTCAGGCTATGAAAAGATTTTATAAGGAAAACATGTGTCAGGAATAAAGCTGAACGCCCTTACTTCCAACTCTCCACACACCATAAAACCCCGGAGGGCAACGAACATAGAAGAATTGGGTTAAAAACCCGTGAGCAGTATCAGGGAGGCCAACAATCAGTTTGCGGTTTCGGGCGCTCCTCACAACAGTAATGGAAGGATGATCCTTAGTCCGAGAAAAAGAGCATAGATAACAAACTTCACCAAAGCTTGGAAGTCGATCAAGTGTTCTCCTAAAAAGCACACACAACCCCATTAGAATGGCATAGCCATTGGGGTGTAGCTGGGATGGAGCAATGGACAGTTGACGGAGAAGTTGTTGGAAAAAGTCGTTGAAAGGAGGAATGCCTCCACTTAGGCACATTTGCCGGTTAATTGTCACAAAGCCAGAAGGAGCTATATCGGCAGTGTTATTTCTTTCGGGAAGAATGGCATCTGATTCAACGATACCAAACTGAGCACACAACTGGCGAAAAACTTTGTATGATAGTGAAGTAGGAGCTCTTTCGGGAGGATTAACCAGTGGAGCCGGAAGAACAGTTACCTCTCCAGTCCGAACTGTTGTATCACCTTCCTGAGAAGTCATTCTACACAAACAACTGGATGTTCAAATGCGAAGGTGCACGTTTCCTAAAAAGTGTGAAGTGTCGTGCAAAGCTAATAAAATAATAATAATAACAAGTAAAGATAACTGGAATTAAACTGGTTGACGATTGATTGACTACGGTAATTTCGGAACTTGTTATTTAAAGCTCAAGCATAATACTAATGAGGGCTGGTCAGTTTCAATTGACTAATCCAGTGCTGCTTTAATATTCCACTTGAAATCGATAGCACTTCGTTCACACGATTTATTTAAGTTAATCATCTATCATTAACTAATCTGTCGTTCGATGTGGGCAATCAATGACAGTATATTCGTCCCAGTTTTCTGTGAATGTTATATTAACAGGTTATTAGCTTACAAGTTAAAGCAATCTGTAAAAGATTCAAGCAGCAGTTCAAGGTTCAAGTGGAGTTTAAAAAATACATGTGCTAAGTCGTAACCGACTCAAGAGTTAAGTCGTAACCGACTCAAGAGTTAAGTCGTTCCTGTCTTAAGTCGTCAATACATCAAGCTGATTATGCTCTAAATCCTAAGTCGTAACTCAAGGAACAGAAGAAAGGCTCTGATTCAAAGCAACTGGAAATCCCTTAAGTCTTAACTCGGCTACGGCTCATGAAAATTGCTAGGTCGCATGGAAAATCTCTGAGTTGTATATGGGACGATTCCTCACTCTATTCGAATCAAGTTTTTCAACCAACCTGCCTTCCCTTCTAACTTTCAACCTGTTCACCCACGGCCTGCTCAACAGCAATAGCCTTAACCTATCACACTACAAGTCGCCTCAAATCGCGAATCACCTTATGTCAAGCCAAACGAGTTTAAGTTCGTCAATGACCGATTTGATAAAGCTCGTAGGATTTGAAAGGACAAGCCAAAAACGAGGGACTGAACATGTAAGGTAACAATGGCTAACGGTCGAAGAGGGAACAAGATCACTTACGATTGTATGATGCTAGAAGGAATCGGACGAAGTTTGGATCGAAATTGCCTTGGAGAGCTCAGAGATGCGTTAATGGCAGAAAACAGTTTAAAAGTTAAGTGATGAGAAGAAGGAAAGAGGAAGGACGACTCAGGCTTTTATATCTGGAAATGTTGGAATTTGAATCGGCATGCCCGGGTTATGATAAGTCGAAGCACACGACTTACGACCTAAGCGTGTGCTTCGAGGGGCAAATGTTAACCCTATCTCGTTCACGAGTTAACAGGTCCATGAGTTAAGCAGCTCACGACTCAAAAGGCTTCACGACTTAAGGAAATGAATGGTCTACGGCTTAAAAGGATTGTGCGGCTTTGAACATGTTACGATTTAAAGAAACACACGACCTAAGGATTTGTACGACTTAAGGCCTCTACGGGATAGGAAGCCTTACGAGTTAAGCTTCCTACGACTCAAGGCATCTACGAGTTAAAGGATACACGAATTAGAAACCTCCTACGAGTTAAAGCCTCTACGAGTTAAGGAGTACCCGAGGTAGGCTGCTTACGAGATAAGCGGCTCACGAGTTAAGAAGAGATAACGACTTAAGACCCTGATGACCTAAGGAGTCTATACGACTTAAGGGAGCTACGACATAACAGATTAAAGCTTGACCGAGTTAACAAGTGTTACGACTTAAAAAAGGTGTACGACCTAAAGACACTGTCTCTTAACTCGTCTACGAGTTAGGACTCGCCTTCACAAAGCCTGAACTCAGCTTAAAGCCGGAGGCAGCTGGTTAAGTCAACCACGACCTACGACTTATGATGAGTCGTATACGACATATACAAACAAGCCAGAAACTACAACCAGATAACTCGTAAACGACCTAGTACTTGAAGCGTGGGTTCGAAAAAGGCAGGAAGCTCTCTACAAACCAGAGACTCAGCTCAATGAGTCGGTCACGACTCATCCTAAGTCAGCAACGACTTACCTTTAAGTCGGCCACGAGTTAGGACTTAGCACTTTTTCCGCCCAGAACTCTCTATAAATATGAAACCATCTCCAACATGCAAAGGACTTTTGGGGGGCTCATTCTCTTCAAGCGCCATTACTCTGCCAAATTCCAGACGACTTCAAAGCTTTTTAGATCCAACGAACTTCTAAAGGAACTCCATGAAGGAATCATCCACATTCACCATGGATTTGAAGATGATTGTCAACATCAAAGCTTGAGCTACTTGTTTCACATATCCTATCACTTGAAGTGTGTTGTAATTGAAAGATCTTGTAAAGAATTGTAATCAAACTAGTGATAAAAAGATTAAAGTGGACGTAGGCTGGATTATAAGCCGAACCACTATAAATACTGTGTCTCTTACTGTTTTTCTACATACTTTCTGCTTATTTCTGTTTCCCGTACAAACGGGTGGTGCTTTCACAATCACATCTTATACACCAGGGTGTTAGCGTTTAAATTTTTTCGTTAACAAGCATTCTCTATTTACTGTTATATTTTCATACTATAACATTTCTGGGTATAAACAATCAGAGCATAATACTCAACTATCAAAACTAAAAGCATTTAGAAACACCCATTAAAGCATCCATTAAAACCATAGTAATAAAATCCAAAGTATGCAGAAAAATTAGCATAAGCTAGGCTGCCTCATACAGGACTTAATGCCATGGATTAGTGAGATTACTCACCAAAGATGCTTCTCCTGCTTAAATCAGAAAGGAAACCTTTTAAAACTTGCTTTTCTGCTTGCAAATATTTTCCTCCTTGTTTCCTTAAATGTTTTGGGTAGCAAATGATTCTTTTCTGGTTTATACTTGGATTTATAAGAGAAGTTTTCTAGGGCTTATCATTGTAAAATCCCATTCCTACCCTGGCCAAGACTCATGCATTTTGCATTTCAGATTTGTTCATTTTCACTTTTGATACCCCGGCCACATATGGTGCTTACTTTCCCTTATTTTTCTTTACCTTTTCAAAATATATCATATTCTTACCAAGTCATGAAAATTGTGTGACATTGTCACTTGTTTATTTTCTAGAAATCCTTCTTTCTATTTCTGCCTAAAGCAATTATTCTGCTTGCAATTTGTCTTTTGCTATTTTAGTATTACAATCTTTTACTTGCTTATTTCTTTTTAACATTTTCTATTCTTACAGAAATGTACATTTGCATACATATCCTATCTAGGCTTATTTAACTCCTCCTTAATTTCAGAAAGATATGCACCTATATGTGCATACAGGCTTTTAAATCCTTGTAACATTTTCTTTTCTGGGTTTAAATAAAATATGTTTACTGATTCAAAACAAAACTTACTTTTCTTATTTTCTTGGATGATTCATATAATTCCAGAGATCAAATATCCATATCACAAAATTATGTTTGTAATACTTTTTAATTCTTGTTTTGATTTCAGTGGATTTGGAGTTCTTTCTTGTGCCATATCAGTGTGCACACACTTGAACACTTTTTTTTTCCATGTATTCTTATACAAATGAATTCACATATTTTCAAAATTCAACCAAATAAGATTCTATGAATTTCTGGGGCATTACAATCACAGCTCAACACTAAGCCGCCTGGACCTAGCTCTCGACTTACGACTCAACACACTAAGACACAAGGTCGTACGACTCATCAGGGAAAACGACTCATCACTCTACGACTTAACATGATGGCCGACTCAACTCCTTGCCGACTCAACACAACAGTCAACCTAACAAATCCCAAGCCAACGACCTACGACCTAAGACCCTGCCGACTCATGACACAACGGCTTAACTGGGTACACGGCATACGACCTACGACTTATCCAAACACACAAGATCTCACGACCTAACTCCAAAGCCCCTCTACAACCTATAAGATCCAACGGCTCACAATCCCTATGACCTAAAAAGACCGCAGATCCGCTAACTCGTAAACGAGTTACGACTTACGACACAGCGAGCTACTAAGTCGCACACACGATCTAACGGTCCTAAAGCTGCGTGACTTAAAATGAATGCAGATCCACAATGCCGCGACTTGACTTCTTAACGACCTTCCTACCCTAACGACCTAACACCTTAAGTTGCCAACGACTTAACTCGTAAGCCGCTGCTCCACCTAACTCGCTCACACACTAACTCGCTAGCCCCTAAGTCGGTCAAAACCTTAAGTCGCTAGCCCTTAACTCATCCCAAACCACTAAGTCGTAGCACACTAACTCACTAACTCTTATAACTCGTTAACGACTTAAAACCCTATTAACTCGAACACGACTCAACACTTAACACGTTAGCTCGTAATTCCTTAAGCCTTAACTCGTTAGTACTAACATGCTAACTCGTCCAAACCCATAGGTCGCTCCACTCGACCTACTCTCACACGACCTAAGCTTAAGTTGCCTACACGAGATATATTCCTTACAACCCAAACAACACACGAGTTAACCTCCCATACGACTTAGGCTATGGATAACATAACACTAACGACCTGAAAATCCTACGATCTATCGACACGTAAAATACGGGTCGTTACATTGCATCTCTTATATTTAGATAGATATCTATTTCTAGCAGTCATACCTTCGCACACACTATATATACACTCAGGATTTATAGATTCAAATCGCCTAACTTTATATTCCCTTTTGGTCTATACCACTTAGCATTCTTGAGTTCAATATATACAAGCTTTCATATAGTCATTTCTTGTGTATTCATTTCCGTACTCTTCAAGCAATACTATACTTCCTATTCTTCATACACACACAAATATACATATCTGCTTTGAGGATAAGATTATAGGAAGGGTGTACCACAAGCGACAAATCCACGTTATTCAGAACACACAAAGTTAGGTTAAATCCAGTTTGTAAGAAAGTCTTATTTTGTTGCTCAGGAGGCCAAATTCATGTTCAGTTGTTCTGGCAGTCAAAGTCCTGTTCGATTGCTCAAGCAGTGTAATACCTATTCCTTCGGGTCAAATGAGGGTTTCTAGCTATAATTCTAAAAGGATTCTAGGATTAGACGTAGAATGGGAATTTGAACCAGTATAAAAATCTCTAGTATCATTTTCTTTACCGCTTTAATTATTTACTTACTTATTTATTATTTTGCACAAATAATTTATCCATATTACATGATCCTTTAGCACGGTCTATTTCATTTATGAGCAGTATGGTCTTATGAGATACTATTTTTTTGAAAGGTTTTGTTTAGCACCCATCTATGGCTCCATCATATGTTTATGGATTGAGTTTCTCACACTGGTTTGTCAAGCCTGATCCTGGTATTTTTAATACTCGGGTCAGATTCGAGTAGTTTCAGGTTTAGTTGAAGATGCTTGGAGATATCAAAGGAGAGTTGGAGATATAGATGTTGAATCTAGGTTAGACTCAGATATCATATTCAAAATTTTCCACCGTAAAGATTATTTTTAAAATAATATATGTTGTTTCATTCATGTGAGATTCTATTCTATCTTTATTTTCTTTTTCCCCCAACAATCAGGATTCCTCGCACTTGGATTTGTGGCACATAAATATCGAGGATGTATTAATGTTTACTTTCGAGGGTTGAAAATCTGGTTCATTACTCTTGAGGTACAATGCATCAGTACAATGAGATTCATAATCATACGGTTTGAAGGATTATTCCTCTAAGATATGGCTTAGTCTATAATCTCTAAAAATAAATTTTAAATTTAATAAACTTTTATATTATGTAGCTAATGCAACAATTTTTGATTTATTTGACAATGATCATTCAAAATATTCATAACAAAATGAAACTATCTATATTCTTTAATCAATATTAAATTTTTTTTATTTCACAAGTAATATTTGGTGTATAAATGAAAATAATCTTTCGTACCATGATGCATCCATTTGTAAGTCATATGGTGTGGTCCCTGTTATCCACATATCTTCTAAGAGGAATGAAAACGAAGCAAGGGAAGGTAATTTTACTTCAACCAGGGATGTTGTGCCATAAAGAATTTAAACATTAAAGACAAGAAGGGATGACAAACTTCAAGTGACTCCAAAAAAAAGATGACAGGCTTCTGTATAAAGGTGTCGAATTGCTAAGAGTATCGAATTCCAAAAAATTGGCTAACCTAGAAAATATCATATATAAACATGGCAATGGAGTTGGCAAACCCCAATAGTAAGAAAGGTACCACATTAAGGTTTTGAACCTATAAAGATGTTGAACGATAACAAACTTAGAAGTTACAAGATGCAGAGGAAAGCAAATTATATCAAATTTTTATGACCCTTTGAAATGTCAGGCATCTAAAAATACATGAATAACAAAGAACGATGAATCTAGAGGGGATGTCAAACTACAACGAAGGAGGACATATCAAGCTTCTACAAATAAAGACTAATGCCGAATATATAATAGAATTGTGGGCTTCAACAACAAGAATATCGAGAAGAACTATTGCCGATCATTAACAATAAGGCAAGAAGATTTCAGACTTATAAATGCAGATGACAAATGATGTCAAAGGATAACATTGAAGAAGTATCGAATGCCTAGCAATAAGAAGATATTAGATCTCAAGTAATTCAAGTGACATTAAGCCTCTATATCTTAATATTCTAGAGAAAGAAGCGAAGGAAGGATGCTGAACTTTAAAGAGGCATGGTTGATATGAAATATGTGTGATATGACAGATATCGTGTATCATCGATGGAAAGACGGATGCCAAATGGTAACGATTATGAATGATTTCAAACTTCGTGAGATATGGTAGGTTGCTGCATATCAACAACGAGTAGAAGATTTTCATAAAACATTAGTGTTTAGAGAGGTGTCATAAATAATTAAGTTTCAAAGGGATGTCATAAATCATCAATGCAAAGAAAGATGTCGCATATCATCAACGCAGTGAAGAATTGTGAAAATCAATAATGCCGAAAGATGCAAGATAGCCATGGCACCTACTGCTACTCCTGTAAATAGACTATCTTGGCCATTCAAAAAAGGCGAATCATTTCCTTCCTTCCTTCTTAAATTTGAAAAGTTGTAACCCTAAAATTGAATTGGGGAAAAACCAAGAATTCATTGTAACTTTTGAAACTAATGAGAACATAGACTTAGATAACTTTGATAACATATTTCTCATGAATTGTGCATATATAACTTTTTCGAACTATGGATGTGCACAAAAAAAAATTGGATTTGGATATGGGCTTATAACAAAATCCTTTAAGCCCTTATTAAAATTAAGGATTACCTTACATAATGCTTAACATGCCTAGATAACATACAGACAAAGAGGACGTTGATTTATAAGAATCAATTATTTAATCCATTAACAAATAAATAATGGACTATTGCATAATTAAGCGACTTACCGATTTTGCCATTGGACATATGGTCCAAACTTTTCAACAACTTCATTATCCTCTTAAAAGTCCATAGGCACTATAGGACTATTTCAAATAACAAGATTATGTATTAATTCTTGAGTCAATCTTTGGTTAAATGACACCATCATAATATCATGGATGTTGGACCAAATTTTAGTTTAGCATGGCATCATAAATGATATGCCAAATTTTTGTTTAACATTTTAGCACTAGAAGGAGGCTCGAACCTTCAATTCATTATAATTTTATAATTACTTGAAGTTTTATTTCAAGGAATCGTGAGAACTAAAAGAATTAATGTTCCGAATGAGGATATAATACAACAAATAACAGTGGAAGACAATGTCGCTCTGTGCTTTAATTTAGAAAATGCAGAATCTGGTCAACCTCCAAAACAAACAAAGCGAATAAATAGTAAATCCAAAATCAAAGACTTAACGTAGAAAATGGTGGTTATGCAAGAACCAATATAGAAGGTCCTTTTACAGAAGTCTTCCAAAACAACAAGGCCCACTAAAAGGAGAAGAGGTCAAATCTCAAAGGAGAAATCTAGATACTTTCATGAACAAAAGCAAGGATAAAGGGAAAAATGTTACGACCCCATAGAAAAGCGGAATCCAAAAGGTTGGAGCTACATCATTCTCTTCAAAATCGCTAGCAGATAACATTTTTAAAGCAGACTACCAGGAAGAATTAGCAGAATGGTCTAACAAATAATTTGGAAGTTGAGTCTAGTGTAAGGAGTGCAGGCCTTATAAAGGTGATTACCACAATGATGAAGCCAATTTAAGAGATATAGAAGATAAAATGGTAAAGGACATGCTTGATATCAAAGGAAAGAGGACCATTGATCCCAGAGTCAACAATAATTTTCATGAAGCTCCCTTCACAGAAAAATAATGTCCGCCAAAATCCCATCACACATCAAGGTTCAATCGCTAAGGTATAATGGGACCATTGATCCCATGATCATCTTATAGCCTTTGAGAGCCAAATGGACCTTCACAATGCATCTGGAGATGTACATTATAGGCTCTTTTCGACCGCTTTTCTAGGAGCAGCTGCTAAGTGGTAGAGATATTACAAGGAGAAAACCATTTATTCTAGGAAGCGGTCCTCTTATGAATTCTCAGTACAGCTGTTTGTATGCAAGGACCCTACTATCGATTCTTGCGTGTTTGCTACTGTTAAGCAAGACAGGGAAAGCTGATCGGTTCATAATTGAAAAGATTCAATATGAAGGCATCGAAAGCAAAGAGCGTGACTGATAGAGGAAAGTTAATGGCACTGCATAAAAGATTGATATAGCAAACCCTCTTTTGGAAGGAACTTTATATCCATGGGTGTAGAGACCTTCTAGATTTTCAGTTCCAAGTTAACAAATTCATCTGTATGGATGAGATGTATCATGTTAAGAAAAAGTCTCAAACAAAGATGGAAGCAGGAAGATCTTACTTTAATCACCCCAATAAGAAATCAAGATGGGATGAGAATAAGAAAGGAAGATGGAAGGAGATCTCAAAATCTAACTATATGGCTTTAAATAAACCAATCTCCTATATTTTTTTCTATAGTTAAAGATGAAGGAAATTTCCCAAGTTCTTACAAGCTAAAGAATAATCCCGAGCCAAGAAGAGGAGGAGATTACCGTGCCTATCAAAAAGCGAACAGACACAAACTTGACGAATGTCGTGTTTTAGCTGGAATCATTCAAAATGTGATCCAATCAGGGCTCCCGAATGAATTCGTCAAAGAGAATCATAAACCTACCCATCTTGAGGAAAGTAATAAGAGGTCACTAAACAATACCATGAATTTTGTAAAAAAGATTCTCGGCAAGATTGTATTCCATCGATTAATCGAATAGATGTTATCCATGGAGGTCTACATTTAGCCGAAGGCAACGACGGGGCCAAAAGCGGATACATAAGAGAGGCTAGAGATGGAGTCTTTTCTATTCAGGAGGAGCCACCACTCAAAAACCGCAAATATCAACTTCGGATGCAAAGTTTCCATAGGAGTAAGAGGGGTTCAACACTCGCACAATGACCCACTAATGATAACTACATAGTTCAGGCTTTCCGTAGTAACAAAAATAATTGATATGGGAAGCACGGTGAACTTTATCTTCAAGTATGCCTTCGATCAGACGGGAATCCCAAAAGAAAAGTTGAAGCCAAGCTTTGAGCCCATTTTTATGTTCAATAACAAAGGATCCACTCTAGTTGGGAAGATTAAGCTTCTAGTGAAAATGGGGATTCCACCCTATTCGAGAACTTTCAAAACCTTGTTCGTCATAATGTACTAACTTTCCTACTATATTGCTTTCTTTTAGGGACCAGCCCTAGATGAAGTAAAGGCATTTGTGTCACCAAAATATTTGAAGGCGAAATTTCTAACTTAGAGTGGATGGGGAATGATAAGAGGAGAGAAATTTAGCTCTCGAGAATTGTATTTTGTTACACTTGATCAGTGCCAAAAAGATAGTATGTCTTGTTACGATTCCGAGAATGGCAAATCAATCAAAACTGGAATTAAAAAACTATTGGATAATGGTCCTCCAAGCCAACCATCAATGACAAACAAGGAGGCAAGAGCAACTGATTAAGCCAAGAATGTGTTGAAAAGATTTAACTTTTTTGAGAGGAGGAGAAAAAGGAAAGAGGTAAACCTGATAAACAAGGAAATAGATGGCGAAGAAATTGTCATTGAATTAGATTGCAAAAATGAGCAAGAAAGAGTAAAGCTAACTAAAGACTTAGAAGAAATAAGCCTGGATTCGCTTAATCCAACAAAAACAGTAATGATCGAAAGGGAATCAGATGACAAGCTTAGAGGAGAACTTATTCAGTTTCTTCAATTTAGCAAGGATGTATTTGCTTGTATCCACTCATACAGGGTCGGGATATATCCAACGATCATGACTCATGCCCTGAATATAGATCCAAACATCACTCTTATTCGATAAAAGAAAAGGCGATTCGATAATGTCTGAGCTAACACTTTGAAAGAGGAAGTCAATAGGCTACTTGAAAATGAATTAATTAGAGAATTTTTCTACCTAAAATGGTTGGCCAATCCTGTGTTAGTCAAAAAGTCTAATGAAAAATGGAGAACATGTGTTGACTATACTAATTTGAATAAAGCATGCCCTGAGGATTGTTATCACTTGACTCGAATAGACCAACTAGTTGACGCAACAAGTGGACATAAACTATTGACTTTCATGGATGCGTACTCAGAGTATAATAAAATCCCCATGTTCAAGCCGGATAAAGAGCACACAAATTTCATAATAGATTGGGGAATATAAAGCTACAATGTTATCACTTTTAGATTGAAGAATGTAGAGGCTACATATCAAAGATTGGTGAACAGAATGTTTAAAGAAAAAATTGGTTGAAATATGGAAGTATGTGTAGATGATATACTAGATAAATCTCAAGAAAACGCTAATTACTTGAAAGACCTTGAAGAAATGTTTGAAGTATTAAGAAAACACAAGACGAAATTGAATCCATAATAGTGATCCTTTGGGATTCAATCTGCAAAGTTTCTGGGGTATATTTTCAGCGCTAGAGGAATTGAGGCCAGCCTGACCAAATTAAGGCAATTAGGGACATGGCGAAGCCAAAGACGAGCAAAGATGTGATGAGCTTGAATGAGAGAGTGGCAGCTGAATAGATTCATCTCTAAAGCCACTAATAGGTGCATATAGTTCTTTGATGTGATTAAAAAGAAGAAAAACTTTCAATAAGGAGAAGATTGCCAGAAGGCCTTTAAAGAATTAAAAGATTATTTTGAAAAGCCTTCAATCCTATCTAGCCCGGTGGAAGAGGAAAATCTTTACCTCTATGTGGCAGTTTGCGAGCATGTAGAAAGCTTTATTCTAATAATGAAAGGGAATGGAAACCAAATTCCAGTATACTATATTAGCCAAAGGCTCAAGATGCGGAAATTAGATACCAGGTCATAAAAAAGTAAACATATTGTTCAATGCTCATCGATTGAAAGCTAAAGGCCTGTTTCCAAGCATACCCGATCAAAATCCTAACCAACTTCCCACTCGAAAAAGTCTTCAGCAAACCTAAGGCAATCAGAAAGATTAATAAAGTAGGGAATTGAACTTATCCAATATGATTGAGTTCCAAATCCGAATGGCAATTAAATGACAAGCTCTGGTCTACTTCATAAATGAATGTACATGATTCATCAAAGAACGGTTAGAAAAAAAGAGTCTTGAAGGCCAAATGGCAATTATTTGTTGATGGAGCTTCAAATGAACAAGGAGATGGTGCAGGATATGTGATTATTAGTCCTAAAGGGCGTTGTTGTATTAAGCAATGAAATTTGGTTTTCCCACTGCTAATAATGTGGCAAAATATGAATCGACGGTAGCAAGGATCACTTTAGCTTTACAATTAAAGATTCCAAGGATTGAGATCTTCAATAGTTCCCAACTAATGGTAAATTAGTTAAACCAAATGTGTAGCAAAGGAAAGATGCGAAATTGGTCCTTTACGTAAAAAAGGTGTTAAAGATGTTGACTTAATTTTAAGATTTCTTAATATATCAAGCACCAAGAGGAAAGAATTCTCAAGCCGGTTCTTTGGCCAAGTTAGTTAGCTCACGTGGAGTACTAGAAACTCAAATTATACCAGTATGTTTCCAACTAAGTCCTAGTATAGAGGAAGAGGTCTCTAACCAAAAAATGAGTCCATGATATTAACAAGATCCTAAGCCCTTAAACAGGCCGATAAAGAAAATAAATCAAGAAATGGCAATGAAGAAAATTAGGAAAGAACGCTCTTGTAGTGATTAGTAGTCAAAATGAAATTAATTGATGACACTCATTATTAAGTAATTGTTAGAAGGAAAACTACCAGAGCATAAAGGGAAGCTAGAATAATAAAGTGCCAAGCCCCAATTTTTGTTGTGCTGAACGAAATATGTAACAACCCTATATTTTGTTATTATTTTAATTTTATATTTTAATTATTTTAACTGAAATTCCTGATTTAAAAACTTTATTAATCCGATTAATATTGTGAAAGTATGCTTTTTATACTATTGTGTGTAAATTGCATTATTTAACAAAAATTATTTATTTTAATTATTATAAATAATATTTTTGGTTGATGTATCATGTTATAATTGTGTATATATATGTAACATAACATGTTATGTATATATTTACAACATTTGTTCATTTTTGTTTCATTTAATTTGGATATATACTTTGTAAATTAAGTAACATACAAAGATGTAAATAGCAATTAGTTTATACGTTTCTAAACCGTTTTCTTATTTATTTCTATACTTTTTATATAAACGATATGTATTTATGGAATTATTTATTTGGCATATATTTTATTAAATAGATGGGAAACAAATCAAATTTAGAAACATTACCTATTTTTAATTAAAGGCATGCGTTACATTTTGATTTAACCTCTTTATCTATCCATCCATTGATTTCATACCATAAATCCCCCATATTTGTTGCCGTTTATTTCCTTGATTCCTAGCCACCTATATCATGTGAAAAATCTCTTCCCATCTTCATTTTGCAAGGCACTTCAGATCTGAAAAAAAGAAAAGTAAGAATGGCCCCCTTTTTCTTTTACTTTTTCTTCCTTTTCTTACTGATTTTTCAATGTTTTTGCCTTGGTTTCTTCTCCATGTTGCTCGACCATAGCCTCCACTCCTTCACCAACCACATCCTCTTTCTCCCCATGATCCACGGCAACAACTTCCCCTCCTTCTCTGACCAGCAAGGCCGTGCACTCCATAGAGCAAAACTCACATAAAAGCATTGAAAATCCCTTAAACCAATACATAGCCGAGCCTAGTTCATCACCACCTTCATTTTTCCACCATGGCCGCCACCTACAGCTGCCACCACCACCTTGATACCACCACTAGCCATCACTTCCCATATGGTCGAGCCCACATCACCTTTGGCCGAGCCCAAAGTGTGAACAAAAACTCCACTTTAGTGCCTTAAACCCTTGTATTCTCATGTGTAACCCCTCTACCACTTCCTACTCCATGTAGCCATACCTATATGTGTCAAACCAGACCCAAACCCAAACCTATATCCAGCCATGGACGAACCACATGAACCCTAGGCCAAGCACTTGAAGGTTGAAAGCGTGGCAAAAGCATTCTATTTTATTTTTGCTTCTTATTTCAAAGTTTGTTTCAATATATGATGTATTGAATTTTTATTCATTTATGGCTTTGTTTGGTTGTTGAATACAAGATTTACATCTTGACTCTCTCTCCCCACTCAAATCAAAAGTCGTACCGTGCTTTCTGAAATTTGTTTGTGTGTTTTGATTTGCTAACTCCAGCATAAAAGGTGAGTTTTCACTCATGACATTTATACTTATATAATTAGTGAAGTGACAGCAAGTGAATGTGTAGAATTTTTATATCAGTTTATACCTATCTGTGATGTTAATTATATGATGTTAAACACTGTTATAAACTTGTCTCATCACCTGTCATGTTTTATGTTGTTATACTGTTTACTTTATTCTGTTCTCACACTGCAAGTTCCCTATAGAATAGAATCACTATGGGTTGAAATGATACATACCCGAACGGACTTTAGAATAGGAAAAATCATTACGGACTGAAATGATAGGCATGGGTATTTTTATTTATTTGTATTTGTCTTGGGATTGCGGGTTTGAATTAATCAAAACTCGGAATTTTTACTGATTAAGAATCTAAATGATAATTTCCATATCACTTGATTTAGGTGTGAAATATTATCTGAACCCATAGTTGATTTCAAAATATGATTTCTTATAAAAATTCATGTATTGTAAATGAAAGCAAAAAAATAATAATGAAATTTGGCTTATATTAGATTTAAAATGGTTAAGCAGTGATTTTCTAAAAGGTTAAAAGGTATAAGTTAATAGATGGTTTGAGTTGTAGTGTGAAAGCTTGATTTAACTTAATAATGAAAATTTAAGTAAAAATGGAATTATAAGCTTAACTTGGTAATTAATATAATTAATGTATGAATTGAATAAATATAAAGTAAAAGAAAATATCAAGTTATTTGTAAAATAAAGGTAAGCAACTTACAATGTATTTTGAATTTATGAAATTAGTTTAAATGTAAAATAAATGGATAGTTAAATGGAAATTTGGAATTTAACTTGACTTAGAATTGTGAGATTTGGTTTTAAAATGGAAGTTTATGTAAATTAAAAAAATGGAAATTTGGTTTAATGTATGAAATGGAAATTTGAAATTTAAGGGATAAATAATTGTTAAAAGGTAAAGAATGGGAAATTTGTACACTTGAATTTAATAAGTGAAATTATTGATATTTATTTGTGAAATTTACTTTATAAAAATCATAAGTTAAAGGTATTTTAATGAACATTTTTGAGTGTTAAAATATGATTTTTATAATATTTAAAAGGGTTAAAATCAAAGTTTATTTGCTGCTGGAATTACATTGAAAATCTGGAAATTAAATAACAGCACTTCAGAAATGCTATCATTTCTGAAGTTAACTTAAAATCTGAAGTAAAGGATATTACAGCACTTTGTAAGTGTTGTAGTTGCAAAAGTGAACTAAATGGTTAAAATTAACTAAGGGCTATTGCAGCACTTGTTAAGTGATGCAGTTGGCTGAATTGATCTATTTGTCAACTAAAACTGAACTATTACAGCAGTTTTAAATGCTGACTTTGCCAAATTGAATTATTTTCAAATGTAACTTACCGTAGCATTTTCTAAGCGCTGCGAAAGCTGAAATTTCACTGTTTTATTGTACTTAAGTGAATAAATGAACTCTGAAAGGCTAAATTTTTGAGAATTGAATTTTTGATTTGTAAGTATAATGACTTCATTTTTAATGGGTTAAATGAATGATTTTAATTCAAAATTATAAACCATTTTGAAATCTATAACACGGGTACACTTCCTTGGGTGCCATTTGATTTCATAGTGATTGTTTTGATGCACACCTTCAATTTAATAGTGTGACTAGAGGTGGGCGATTACTACAGCTCTGTGCTACCCTAGTCACACTTACACTTTTAGTTGCATGGTTTACTTTAATATGGACATTTCTATGATAGCATTTATTTCTGTTTAATTGATGGTTTAATGGATCCTTAAAGGATGACCGATCCCAAGCATCCTTTAAGTTATTATGCCTTGCTATTACAGTTCACTTGAGTTGGATTACATTGTATAACTATGTATGTCCTGACTCGAGTGTTTTGTGTTTTACTTTACGCTCGAGTCAGCCTGGGAGCCATAGCTTTGGATTCACCTTCTGGAGCTAGAGATTTGTTGGAGCTTATCTGTCTATCTATTCGTCTGTTTCTGATCCAGTTATTTTTCCTATTCAGTATTTACTTCTGTATTATTGATTTATGTATCCAGACTCCTATTATATCCATTTTTAAACTATGATATTTTGTATTTTTTTTGAGATTTTGTTATAGTAGCTTCATGAACTACTATGGTATTTTTATTTCCGCTGCGGGTTATTCTGATATTTCCGTGTCTGTGATTCTATGAATGATTTTATTTGCTTCAAATTTTATTACAATCTGTTATTTTGAATTATTCAACTCCGACATGTGTGGATTATTTTCGATTTGAATGGTCCAAAATAGTGGGTCGTTACAGTTGGTATCAGAGCTTTGGTTTTAGGAAAACCTTAGCCTGCAGAGGAAAAACTCATTAGAGATAGGGTAGAAATACCCTAAAATGAGTGAAATCAATCTCAGAATCATTTCCTTGTGAGAGAACGTATTTTCGAAGTATAAAATGATTTTCATATGATTTTAAAGGATTTTAAAGATTATATTGGTATAAAATTTTCTTATTTTGAAATCAAGATTTTCTAAACTACATCCCTTCTGTATCCACCTTGTTAGTAATCTCTTGGTTAGGGTTTTTATCGATTAGGATTCCTTGAACTGTGGAACGCTTCCACTTGTTCTGAAATCCAGTCTTGTCTCCCCTCTTTGTATTCCTTTGATTTTGGAGCATTCCATAACTCCACTTTGAATGACCTCTATAACGATCAGTGATTCCGCAAATCTTTGAATGATTTGTAAAGGGGTAAAACTCCTTTATAATTGGCGTTGATTCACCGGAGATTTCTGTATCCTCGGTCTACGATGCTATCTATCTTCTTCTATAACTGGATGCTATCTCTGGCGTTCGAATGATGATTTGCCTTAGATTTCCGCATTGATTATATTCCTAAAGTCACGGTTGACCCTATTAAGGTTGCCCACGATTTATATGGGCTTATCTATCTTCTATTTTGTAATTTAATTATGTCATCTTCATTCGAGCTAATCTTTGAATCAGAATTCTATTTGATTAGGGTTCCTCTAAATTTGAATCTCTGTTCTATTTTGAAATCCATCCTTGAATCCTCCCTTGTAAAATTTATGATTGGTTGTATTTTGGAATTGTGCATACATCAAAGTTATTATTTTGATAAGGATGATCATATTTTTATATAAAAGTTAAATGTTTTTCGATAAGGATTATATACCTTTGTAAAATGAAAATTTGAAGCTTTGAAAGGATTTGAAATTTTCGAAAATTATATAAGAATTTGTTTATATAAAAATGATTTTTAATGGAATGGTTTTGAAATTGAAATTTGAGAGATTGAACTCCGGCAATTTTTTTTAAATTGGTTTAAGAGAAAAAAAAGATATAATAATATGATTTGAAAGTATTTTTCGAATAACAATTGTTTCAAATTATTTTAATAAGTTCCAATGATTTCAAAGAAATTTCAATGAAAGTCCAAAACTCACTTATGTCGCTGGAAAATAATCTCGGTGATGAGTGCACGTATCATCGACATTGATTTTCGAGTTTCAGAGTGGGGGAGAGGCGACTCTAGTAGATTTGCTATGCGAGTGATTATGTGAAACCAATTTTGATTTCAAATTGCAAAGTATGATTTGATATTCGAAAGATATATGTATATATATTTGAAATGATTTGAAGTGAGCCGGTGTTCACTCCTCGAGTTTCGGATTCGATTTAGTATAGTCTATTTATAAAAATTGATTTGCTGATTTTTTGCTGATTTCCAACTCTTGGAATTGAAATTTGATATCATCGACTATTTTGAAGGTTCGAACACTTCCAAATTGAGGTTTAATTTTCAAAGCTAAGATATTTTGAAGAATATAAAATATTCGATAAAGTATATAAGTTTAGTTTTGTATGTTTAAAGCATGAAGAGTATGACTTAAATGAATTTGAAACTTTTGTTAGGTAAATAATGTGCAAAATGTAAATTGGATCTTTTGAATTGAAATAAATAGTTTAAAGGTTTTAAAGGATAGTTATAAATTTGGAAACCATTTTGGGTATAATTGATTTTGAGAAATATTTGGTTTTGAAAATAGTTTGGAATGTAAACTCGGTATTTATATGATGGTTTTGGAAATGAATTTGTTTGATCTAAATTTTGTCGATTTGGAAACAAGGATTATTTTTTCTAAACCTATTATTTTGGAAACTTTGAAAACTGAATATATGTAATTTGGAAGAAATAATTTGGTCAAATCGCATATGATTTTGCAACTGAAACGTTATTGAAATGATTTGAAATTGGGAATCTTCTATTATTAAGTACTGGATTTGGAAGTTGTCGAACTTATATAAAATGAATTTGTATAAGTATGAAGTTGATTTGAAAAATATTGATTTGAAAGACACTCAAATTGGAAAGAGAAATCTTATATAATCGAAGTCTATATAATTATGATTTGATATACTATTGATTTTGGAAAGTATTCGATTGGAAAATGGAATCTTATATATAATGGACTTTATATAAGTATGATATTTCAAAGTGATTTGAAAAGGTACTATATGATATATATTTTCGAAGTAAACATATGGGAAGTGCCTTCTGCTTGATTTCCGCTTTGTGGCCACATTGTGGATTCATTCTATCGATATTATTCTCTCTGATTTTTGGTTTTCCAGATGTGATATTCGAGTGTCCCACCATGGCGATCTCCATGGTTTTTCTTTTGAGCATGACTGCATAGCATAATTCGCCTGGCTGAGATGGCCTAGGGGTACGGATTGTTTCCTGGAGATCCAGGCGTAATCATTATGTATCATGTGATCTGTGTAGGTCGCATTAGTAGCGAAATCCGCCTGGCTGAGATGGCCTAGGGGTACGCATTGTTTCCTAGGGGATCCAGGCGTAACCACTCTGTATCCTGCGGTCTACTAGTCATCATGGTGTAATTCGCAGGGCTGAGAAAGCTTACGGATCTGGATTGTTTCCTGGAGGATCCACTCATAACCATTGTGTATCTGCGATCCATGGTTAGACAAAGGTTTTGGTTGTTTTGTTTGGATTGTACTTTCCATATCTTTTTTTAAAAGTTTTTCCAGTATTTTCACTGGGTGTTGAAACAAGTCTACTAAGTACCTAGAGAATTCTACCTTTGCGCCTGATCAACGCACTGTCAGAGCCTACAGGAACAAGGATAAACTTGTTAAGACATCGAGTTTTAAAAGTGTTTTGATAAAGTATTATATAAAGGATATTTTGATCATTTATTTCACCTTTCTAAATAATTTAAAATGTTTTAAATATTGTTACTTCAAACTAACAAATTTGAAAATGACTATTCATCATATCATAAATTGTTTAAATTGTTATAAATATTAAAAATTCAATTTGAAATTAAATAGTTTTAAAAAATGGTTCATCCTTGTCTTTCAACTTATTTCCCTTCTAGCCATTCCTACTTTCCACCTTGTTAAACTTACCTATAACAACAGTTATCAGGTATAATTTTAATCTTCTTGTCATCTTATCTTAATCCTATTTCATTCTATCTTTTTCTGTGTTTTCCGTACCTCGTTCCTTTTCGAGGACGAAAAGATTTGAGTAGGAGAGAGTGCAACAACCCTGTATTTTATGATTATTTTAATTTTATATTTTAATTATTTTAACTGAAATTCTTGATTTAAAAACTTTATTTTATTTATTAAATGGATAAATTTTGTTATTTTGAATATAAATATTGATTATATGTGAATTATAATTCTGAATCTGAAAAAATGGAATATTTCCAAAAAAGTGGATTTTGGTCAAAATGGTCAAACTTTGACTTTTAAATTTAAAATTTAAATATTTGAATTTTATAATTTTATCTGCTATTATGAAAATAGATTTAATTTCAAGAATACCGCTTTTCGTTTCGTTGAAATCAGATTAATATTGTAAAAGTTATACTTTTTATACTATTGTGTGTAAATTGTTTTATTTGACAAATATTGTTTATTTTGATTAATATAAATAATATTTTTGGTTGATATATCATGTTATAATTGTGTATATATATGTAACATTACATGTTATGTATATTTTTACAACATTTGTCCTTTTTTGTTTCATTTAATTTGGATATATACGCGGTAAATTAAGTAATATACAAAGATGTAAATAGCAATTAATTTATACGTTTCTATAAACGTTTTCTTATTTATTTCGATAATGTTTATATAAACGGTATATATTTGTTGAATTATTTCTTTGGCATATATTTTATTAAATAGATGGGAAACAAATCAAATTTAGATACGTTACCTATTTTTAATTAAAGGCATGTGTTACGTTTTGATTTATTACCTCTTTATCTTTCCATCCATTGATTTCATACCATAACTCCTCCAAATTTGTTGTCGTTTATTTCCTTTGTTCCTGGCCGCCTATATCATGTGAAAATCCTCTTCCCATCTTCATTTTGCAAGGCACTTCAGATCTGAAAAAAAGAAAAGTAAGAATGGCCCCTTTTTCTTTTACTTTTTCTTCATTTTCTTATTGATTTTTCAATGTTTTTGCCTTGGTTTCTTCTCCATGTTGCTCGACCATAGCCTCCACTCCTTCACCAACCACATCCTCTTTCTCCCCATGATCCACGGCAACAACTTCCCCTCCTTCTCTGACCAGCAAGGCTGTGCACTCCATGGAGCAAAACTCCACACAAAAGCATTGAAAATCCCTTAAACCAATACATAGCCGAGCCTAGTTCATCACCACCTTCATTTTTCCACCATGGCTGCCACCTACAACCTCCACCACCACCTTGATACCACCACTAGCCATCACTTTAACCACAGTTTAGACCTGCACCCATATGGTCGAGCCCGCATCACCTTTGGCCGAGCCCAAAGTGTGAACAAAAACTCCACTTTAGTGCCTTAAACCCTTGTATTCTCATGTGTAACCAATCTACCACTTCCTACTCCATGTAGCCATGCCTATATGTGACAAACCAAACCTAAACCCAAGCCTATGTCCAGCCATGGCCGAACCACATGAACCCTAGGCCAAGCACTTGAAGGTTGAAAGCAAGGCAAAAGCATTCTATTTTATTTTTGCTTCTTATTTCAAAGTTTGTTTCAATATATGTTGTGTTGAATTTTTATTTATTTATGGCTTTTTCTTGTTGTTGAATACAAGGTTTACATCTTGACTCTCTCTCTCTCACTCAAATCAAAAGTTGTATCATGCTTTCTGGAATTCGTTTATGTGTTTTGATTTGCTAACTCCAGCATAAAAGATGAGTTTTCACTCATGACAGTTATACTTATATAATTAGTGAAGTGGCAACAAGTGAATGTGTAGAATTGTTATATCATGTTATACCTGCCTGTGATTTTAATTATATGATGTTAAACCTAGTTATAAACTTGTCTCATCATCTGTTATGTTTTCTGTTGTAATATAAGCTTAACTTGGTAATTAATATAATTTATGTATGAATTGGATAAATATAAAGTAAAAGAAAATATCAAGTTATTTGTAAAATAAAGTTAAGCAACTTACAATGTATTTTGAATTTATGAAATTAGTTTAAACGTAAAATAAATGGATAGTTAAATGGAAATTTGGAATTTAACTTGACTTGGAATTGTGAGATTTGGTTTTAAAATGGAAGTTTAAGTAAATTAAAAAAAATGGAAATTTAGTTTAATGTATGAAATGGAAATTTGAAATTTAAGTGATAAATAATTGTTAAACGGTAAAGAATGGGAAATTTGTACACTTGAATTTAATAAGTGAAATTATTGATATTTATTTATGAAATTTGCTTTATAAAAATCATAAGTTAAAGGTATTTTAATGAACATTTTTGAGTGTTAAAATATGATTTTTATAACATTTAAAGGGTTAAAATCAAAGTTTATTTGTTGCTGGAATTACATTGAAAATCTGAAAATTAAATAACAGCACTTCAGAAATGCTATCATTTCTAATTTTCAAAGTTAACTTAAAATCTGAAGTAAAAGATATTATAGCACTTTGTAAGTGCTGTGGTTGCAGAAATGAACTAAATGGTTAAAATTAAGTAAGGGCTTTTGTAGCACTTGTTAAGTGCTGCAGTTGGCTGAATTGAACTATTTTTCAACTAAAACTGAACTATTACAGTAATTTCAAAATGCTGTCTTTGCCAGACTGAATTGTTTTCAAATGTAACTTACCATAGCATTTTCTAAGCGCTACGAAAGCTGAAATTTCACTGTTTTATTGTATTTAAGTGAATAAATGATATGAAAAGGCTAAATTTTTGGGAATTGAATATTTGATTTGTAAGTATAATGACTTCATTTTTAATGGGTTAAATGACTGATTTTAATTTGAAATTATAAACCATTTTGAAATCTATAACCACATGTACACTTCCATGGTGCCATTTGATTTCCTAGTGATTTTTTTGATGCACACCTTCAATTTGATAGTGTGACTAGAGGTGAGCAACTGCTGCAGCTCTGCGTTACCCTAGTCACATTTGCGCTATTAGCTGCATGGTTTACTTTAATATGGACATTTGTATGATAGCATTTATTTCTATTTAATTGATGGTTTAATGGGTCCTTAAAGGATGGGCGATCCCAAGCATACTTTAAGTTATTGTGCCTTGCTATTACAGTTCACTCTAGTTGGTTTACATTGTATAAGTGTGTGTGTCCTGACTCGAGTATTTTTTGTTTTACTTTACGCTCGGGTCAGCCTGGGAGCCACATCTTTGGATTCACCTTCTGGAGCTAGAGATTTATTGGAGCTTATCTATCTACCTATCTATTCGTCTGTTTCTGATCGAGTTACTTTTCCTATTCGGTATTTTCTTCTGTATTATTTATTTATGTATCCAGACTCCTATTATATCCATTTTTAAACTATGATATTCTGTTGTTTATTTTGAGATTTTGTTATAGTAGCTTCATGAACTACTATGGTATTTTTATCTCCACTGCGAGTTGTTCTGATATTTCAGTGTCTGTGATTCTGTGAATGATTTTATTTGCTCCTAATTTTATTACAATCTGTTATTTTGAATGATTTCAAGTCCGACAAGTGGTGTGAGAGTACTAAGTGAAGCCCATGAATGGTTCCATAGAGATTATTCTAATGGAATAAAATTTGCCAACAATCATGAGGCAAGGTTTCTATTGGCCCCAAATGAGTAATGATGCAATGAGTCATGTAAAGATATCCGAGAAGTGTTAGATATTTTCAATGGTTTTGCATGTTCCCCCAAGTGAATTAACCCTAGTCTCCAGTCCATGGTATTTTGATGTATGAGGGATCGACTTAAATGGACCATTACCTATAGCCAAAGCTGAAGTTAAGTTTGGATAGTGGCAATTGATTATTTTACCAAAATGGGTAGTAACAAAACCATTACCAAACATAAGATCAGGAAAATTGTTAATGTTTGTAACTAAAAACATAGTCATGTAGTTTGGGATATCACATAAGATAATATCTGATAATGGAATTCGGTATGAAAGTGAAGAATTCACCAAATTTTGGAATGGAATGTTCAATACCTTTTCATCTATAGCTCATTTGAAACCTAATGGAGCCGATGAACTGCCAATAAAACAATTAAAACTATTCTTAAGAAACGACTGGACAAAGCAAAAGGAAATTGGATAGAAGAACAACCGCAGTACTCTAGGTATATAGAATTTCTACTGCAATAACAATGGGACATAACCCTTTTGTTTAATATATGGATATGAAGAAATGCTCCAATTGAAGTTGAGATTCCATCTCATCAAAGAATTACATACACATTTGGCCCCAATCAACAATTGAGGAAAGAATCCTTAGATTGATCAATGAGCTAAGAGATAAAGCGGCCATATGAATGACCAAATATTAACAAAGGATACGAGGTATTATAACTCAAAAGTTAAAGGGAGATCTTTTCAAAATGGACATTTAGTACTCTGAAAAGTCCTAGCAAATACAAAAAAAAATCCATCAGATGGACCGCTTAGACCAAAATGGGAAGGTCTTCTTGTTATTCATGAAGTAATTCCGCCAGGAACTTACTGATTATGCCGGCCCGATGGCGATTCTGTGATAGCGAGAACTTGGAATGTCGAACTTTTAAGGCCTTACTTCCCAACAATAGACGGATAAAGAAAATTAAGACAAGTATATATATGGAATGGATAGTTGTTAACGCTAAAATTTGAACGCTAACACCCCGGCGTATGAAGTGAGATTGTGAAAGCACCACCCGATAGCTCGGGAACAGATTATAAGCAGATAACAGTGAAAAAGTAGTAAACAACAGCAATTTTATAGTGGTTCGGCTTAAAAGAGAGCCTACGTCCACTTTGAATATCTTTATTGACGATTCGATTACAAATCAATGCAGTTACACTTTGATTACAACACACTTTGAGTTTCAAGTGACTTAGAACAAGTAGTCTAAACTTCAATGTCGATCCGAATCTTTGAATACATGTTAGACATGTTTGATTTCTTCGTGAAGTTCCTTGAAGGTGTTGAAGTAGTTCACAATGCAGCAGAGTAACAGCGCTTGAAATGAATGAGAAAAAGTCCTTTGAATGTTGGGGGTGGCCATGCATTTATAGGCAAATCTGGACAGAAGTTTTTCGCCCAAGTCCTGAGTCGTGACCGACTTAGGCTAAGTCGTGGCCGAGTCAAGTTGAGTCGTCGCCGGTTTAGCTGCTTAAGCCTTTGGTCTCTCAATAGTTCGCTTTCCAGAATTCCAAGTCATGAGTCGCTTACGAGTTAGTTCTCATAGGAATAGATACTGTGGCAATGGAATACGACTCAATGGCTTTAAGTCGCGGACGAGTCATTCTGAGTCATGAGCCGTTAAGTCGTTGACGACTTATCAGGTAGCGGTGCATAGGTGAAGCGACTTAGGGACTTATCTTCTTAGGTTGTCAATCCTCTTGAGTCGTTTCTTATGATGGGTCGTGGATTTGTTGAGTCGCTGAGGCGATAGCCTTGATGAGTCAGTAATGCACTGAGCCGGTCTGCCTTGTGAATCGTTAACCCCTTGAGTCGTAACCCTTTAAGTCGCTCTGAGATTTAGGTCATTGACTTATTGAGTCGGTGACTTGATGAGTCGTGAGGCTTCCTGAGTCGTCTCGTATGAACCGTGAACTTTGTTGAGTCGGTAACTCAATGAGTCGGCCTGTATCATGAACTGCTAACCTCCATGAGTCGTTCCACTCCTCTAAGTCGCCTTGAGCCTTAGCTCGTCAGCTAATTGACTCGCTACCAGTTGAGTCGGTCCCTTCCTTAAGTTGCTGAAGCCCCCTAAGTCGTAAATCCGATGAGTCGTTAAAGACCTTAAGTGGATGAGTCGGTCCAAGTTTCATCTCGTTGGCAGAACGGGGTTAACAATAGTCAAATAAAAGAAAGGAACTAAATGGAAAAGTCTAAATCGCTACTATAGATTGTAGTAAGAGAGGAAAGAAAGCCTTTGGTCCCGCCATAAGGGCCTTCTTAAAACTAAAGGGAGGTCACAGTAAGCCTCTGGTCCTACCTGAGATGGTATGATCAAAGCACTACAAGCCTTCGGTCCCGCCTACATGGCTTGGCCAGAGCACCTTCTAAAAGGAGAAAAAAGTAAGCCTTTAGTCCAACCTAAGATGGCCTAGACAAAGCACCGAACCAGCCTTCAGTTCTGCATATAAGGCCTAACTGGAATTCTTCCTAGAAGGAGGACGGATAAGACTTTGGCAGCTTAAGATAGCTAACCAAACGCACTGATCAGGCTAAATCATTACTTTAAGGTAATAAGGGACTTAAGCCTAAATCACTACGTGAAGAGTAGTAGGGGCAAACAGAATTAAGACCTAAATCATCATCAAAAGAGTGATAATGGGCAAAGAGAATTAAAGCCTAAATCACCATCTAAAGAGCGGTAAGAAGCAAAAGAAATCAATCAAGAAAGTTCAAATCTACCCGAAAGATGGGTTAGAGCAATCTTCTAGAGGAAGAACACTCAAACACATTCAATTTCGCATCAAGGAAAAGCTAAGTAACCTTCAAAGGAAGGTCAAAAGCAATCCATGACCAGATGAGTTTCTGGTCTTCTATTCAGATATTATTACCGGATGAATTTCCAGTCTTTTGTTCGGGAGATATTATTGCCAGATTGGCTTTTTGGTCTTCTATTCAAGAAATGTTATCCCTAGAATAATTTGTAGACTTTTATTTAGAAAATTGTGGTATCATTACCAAATTTATTTATGACCTTTTGTTCGAAAAAGAGATATTATTACCAAATGGTTCTCTAGTCTTCTATTCAAGTTATAATATTATCAGATGGATTTTTGGATTTATATTGAAATAAGATAATGATATTAGTGCCCGATGGATTTTTGGTTCTCCATTCAAACAAAATTATAATAGATTTTTTCTCAAGTGAATTTATAGTCATCCTAGTGAGTAAATCTTTGGTCTTCTCAATTAAACTTGACTTTACATCGAAATAAGAAAACTCTTTATGAAGAAGAGGAACCAATCTTTATTACATCAAAAAGGGATTTTGTTAAAGTTCAACATAAAGTTAATAGTGCAAATTTCATCATTTATTTTATGTTTTTAGGATAAATTGAAGAGAAAATCTTGAAGAAAGTCGAAAAAGTGAGAAAATTCTTGGTTTTACACTAAAGTGTGAAAAGCTTCTTTTATACAAGGTGGGGGAAATGTTATCCATATAATTTCTAAGAGGAATTAACATGGAAGAAAAGGAAGATAATATCACTTCAACCAGAGGATGTTGTGCCACAAAGAATGTCGAAATTAAAGATAAGAAAGGATATAGAAATTCAAGCGACTCCAAAAAAAGATGTCAGACTTCTATATAAAGGTGTTAGATTTATATGCATATTGAATTCCAAACAATTGGCTAACCTAGAAAAATATCATACATTAACATCGCAAGGGGCTTATCGAACCTTAATAGTGAGAAATGTACCACACTAAGGTTTTGAACCTATAAAGATGTCCAACGATAACAACCTTAGAAGTTACCCAATGTATAACAAAGTAGAGGGTGTCGAATTTTTATGACCCTTTGAAATGTTGGGCATCTAAACATACAAGAATAACAAAGAATGATGAATCTAAAGGGGATGTCGAACTACAACAACGGAGGACGTTATTAAGCTTACGCAAATAGAGAATGATATCGAATATTTAGCAACATGGCAGGCTTCGACAACAGGAATGTCGGGAAGAAATGTTGCCGAACATTAACAATAAGGCAAAAGGAAATCGGACTTATAAAAGCAGATGACAAATGATGTCAAAAAACAACATTGAAGAAGTATTGAATGCCTACTAACACGAAAATATCGAATCTCAAGCAATTCAAGTGACATCGAGCCTCTGCAATTTAATGTTTAGAGCATGAAGCAATGGAAGGATGTCGAACTTTAAATAGATGTGGTTGGCATGGAATAATTGTGATCGTGTATAATCGATGGAGAAACAGATGCAGAATGCTAATAGTTGTGAAGGATTTCGATCTTCGTGACATACGATAGGGTGCCGCATATCAGCAATGAATAGAAGGTTGGCATAAAAAAATTAGTATTCAAAGAGGTGTTGTAAATCATCAGTTTTCAAAGGGATGTCATAAATCATCAATGTAAAGAAGGTTGTTGCATATCATCAGCATAAGCATAATGAAGGATTCCAAAAACTAACGATGCTGAAAGAAACGTGGCAGCCATGCCACCTACCGCCACTCCTATAAATGGATCCCTTGGCCAATCGAAAAGAGGTGAATCATTTCTATACCTCCTTCTTAAATTTGAAAAGTTGTAACCCTAAATTAATGGAGGAAAAGTCAAGAATACTTTGTAACTTTTGAAACTAATGAGAACGAGGACTTAGAAAATTTTGCATAACATATTTCTCATGAATTATGCATATATAATTGTTATCGGACAATGGACGTGCATATGGGAAATTTTTGACTTGGATTCGTGCTTATAAAAAAATCCTTTAATCTTTTATTAAAATAAAGGATTATTTTGCATAATTCCAAACATGCGTAGATGAATATAGACAAAATGGACGGTGACTTATGAGAATCATCTATTTAGTCCGTTAACAAATAACATTGGACTATTACACAATTAAGCGACTTACCTATTTTGCCTTTGGACATATGGTTTAAACTTTTCAACAACTTCATTATCCGCCTAAAACTCCATTTGCGTTATATGCCTATTTTGAATAACATCTTTATATACTAATTCTTGAGTCAATCTTTGGTTAAACGACACCATGGTTGTATCATAGATGTTAGATTAAATTTTGGTTTAGCATGGCATCGTAAATGACATGCTATTTTTGGTTTAACACTCCCACTATTTCTACCATTACTATAATAGCGCATGAAATACGAAGCTTCATCCAACTGCTTGTTATGGGCTATTTAATTCATTTGTTGTAACTATTTTATAGTCCAAAGTTATCAATAAAATATCTTAAACTCATATAAATAACTTTTATCGAAAACTATTATCTATATTATAACACATTTGGAAAAGAAATCACATTTCTCATTTCACAATTTGTATCTTACGAAAATTTATATGGTTCTCATTTCCGATGTCCTATATGAAGGAGAAGTGACCATTTTCTCTTCATCCAATAATGCATATTTTACATCCACTCTTAAACACTCGCTTTCTTTTCAAATGGTTGAACCATTTGAAAGAAACCCCTACTATAAGAAAACACTAAACTCTTTATAAAAGTGCATTCAAACATCCTTAATGTTTAAGGATATCATATAAGCTACACTAAAGTAAACAAATCAAACTGACATTTCAGTGATTGAATTCTTAGATCTGCACGTATCTTGATTTGCGTCACTTCTAGCATGACAAAATACTTATCGTACTTAATCTATTGACACATGATTTTGCACTATTTTTTACTTTTTCGTCTCGAGTGAATCAATTTCATCGGGACTTTGTATATAACAAACAAGATAGTTTTCCATACAACTTTTGTATTTTATCTAATATGGATTAAATATCCATACCCTTTTATCGCTTTAGAATTAAAAAATCATGGAAAAAATACACAGTTTTGGCCAAATCAATTGTTAAATGCCTAAGTTACGAATGCATTAAATAGTTTCCTAATTTTTGGCATTTGCATGGGTCTTAAAATGACAACATGCACAAAATCATTTGCAAGCATATTCTGTATTTCTTTATCAATATTAATTGGTTCATTTGTATATTCTTATTGATAAACACAAAAAATTTCAATGTAGATAATTTTAATTTATATAACATGCATTCTTATAGTATTAAAAAGGTAAATTTTGACATTTCATTTTTCTAATAAGGCTCAAAATAAATTATTTCCTAAAACCCTAAGAGAAACATAGAAACCTTTCAATTCTTCTAGTGGGATCTAGGACTCGTTTGTTGTAACAGCCCGCAAATCTGTACCCCTTGAGTCAACACTATTCTACAACACTCAACTCAAGTTATACAGAAATACGAACCGTTTGGGTTAAAGAAGAAGAGGTAGAAGAAGAAGATAGAAAACAACGTCAGAATCTAACCATCGCAGCGGAATAAAATATAATAGATAATAAATGATCTTTACTCAAAATCAAATATATCTGTTTATATATTGCATCATCAGAGTACATCAATCACAGCTCAACAACAATATCATACAAATGGATACATAGCAACTCAATACAGCGGAATATATATATATATATATATATATATATATATATATATATATATATATATAAACAAGTACAAGAGTACGTGTCGTCATCCAGCTCGTCTCCTGAGCTCCATGGCATCATATCCTGTATCCTATAATACTCGGTCTGACCCGAGCATTACAGTTAAATAATACCCGAGTCAGTCTGGAATACCAGCGTGAGAAAATCACACCCAATTGATTATTAAAGTCTCAAAAAAATCCTTTGAAAACAAAAGCATCTCGTAAGACCACGCCACAAATAAACATGTCGGGTTTTTACCTTACGATAGCTAAAACAATTTTTATAGAAATCCTCTGATATTATAATAGGGTCTATATACAAATACTTATAAAATAGCCGAAATTGTTACATCTACTAAATTCCAGCTACTAGCCACAGAGTGAGTAATACAAACAAAACTCGTACAAGGCTAGTAGGGAGAATGGATTTCCAACTAATGACTAGGCACTGGGATACCACCTGTCACAGTACGGGGCCTAGATCACCGTACCGAGGATTACTCCCTTCATCCCCTGCAACACAAGGTCGGAGCCATTCTTTACTGAACAGTCCCGAACAAGATAAACCCCGTGGTTGGCGCGACCAACCACCCACTAAGCCGAAATATATAAGGGACATCTAGAAAGGGGAAATATCTTGTCCTGCTTGGGCATGACCCACCTAACCTTGCTGCATATCCCCTGATTTTCAGTCATTCCCGGTTGATGAGGGTTGAGGCTAAGCGTTACCTTTAGAACGTTTTCACTTAGAACGCCCATCGTCCACCTGACGATGTTTCGCAAGCATTCATCCATACAAGTCCATCCCGGGTTCGAACGGAACCGAAGGCACTACTCCTACTACATCCATTTTGGAAATATCCTCAGGATTAGTAGCGACTAGCCCTTGCACTTTACTGCTCCAGCTTCGACTCCGAACACGTTACATGAAACGTACAAACCGGATCGAAGTGGTTTTCGAGAAATTAATCTCGATCCCGGTCTCTTCGAAACGATCGGCGCATTTGTCCAATATTGATAGTCGGTGATTTAACTATCAATTAATATTCACAAACATCCATCAAACAATAAATAATTTTCCAAATTATTTATTTATCTTAAAATATCTTCAAAGATATATTTCTATTTTCAATCCTTTGAAAACAGTTTCAAAACCATCTTTCCTTTCAGGATAAACTTTCCCGAATATTTACTATCTCCTCTGAAATCCCAAGCACAAAAATAGATTTTTAAAAATAATTTTAAATACTTTACTTTGAAATATATATACTTTAAAACACTTAGAATAAAACTACTTAAATAATATGTTAAAATACACATTATATGAATTTTTGAAAATAAGGTTACTTAATAAAATATAAAACTAGATTTCTTCTTTTAAAACAAAATACTAAGTTACTTCTTAATAATTACTACTAAAATAGATTAAAAGAAAATACTTACTTTAGACTTTAAATATTAGAAATAATAAATTTTACAAAACTTGCTTCCTTTAAAAACAACTTTAAAACATTTAATTTATATTTAAAAATTTACTTTAAAAACGTACTTGGTTATTCAGGAAGAATTTTCAATCTCAATCACTTAAATCAATTTTCCAAATTGATTCCCAATTTATTTCCATTAAAATAAATTTCTTTACTTACTCAATTCATTTCAAAATTCATTTATTATGGACTTCCTTGGTATTATTAGTTTCTGTTTGATTTTTTTTTAATCTTTTTTTTTATCTTTTAACTGAAATATACAAATTTCAGCTTCTTCCAAATTACTTCTTTATCCTTTCCAATAAATTGAATCTTAAATTTTTAAATAAATGTTTTATAATAACACTAAAATTTAAAATTCATTAATCTTCTGATTATTCAAATTTCCCTTATTAAACTTAAGATTTATTTATTAGAAGTTTAAAGGCACTTTATCTCTTTTCCAATTCATTCTTAAAGTTATTCAAATTTTTATAATTATTTTTCTTACAAATTCACTTCTTTTTATTTCCAAAATCCAATTCTATATATATCTTGATAATTTAGTGCACCGGAATATATTCAGGTAAACCATAACATCCATTATTCCAATTATCAATAATATTCATCACAGAATATAAAATAATCACAACAGGGGTACTAAATAATTTAAATGTGAGGGGTCCAGTTGGATCCCTCCAACCTGTTTTCCCTGCATCCACAGATGTTAGCACAATATAAAATACCAATCCCAAAATATACCATACTACAGCACATAAATCAATTCAACCATTTCAAGCAATTATTTAAATTTAATCATTTAAAGTTAAATTTAACTGAGTGAGATTAACTCACCTTTGCCATTATTTTGCAAACCACTTCCCTCTTGACTCGATTTTTCTCGAGTTGAGACCTTGTACAACAATTATGTGATTTGTTACTATTTGAATTAATCAACCAATTAATTACCATAAACAACTTTAACTCATTAACAATTAAATTTTAATTACTTTTCTTAAATAATTCCTCAGTAGTTAAAGTAATTAAATAAGCTAATTTAACAATTTAATTCCCATTATTTCAAAATTAAACTAGTAATTGGAAACTGATATATATATATATATATATATATATATATATGTATATGTATATTTATATCCTTCCATTCTGAACTTCCTCTGTATATTTATTCTTCTTTTCTCTTACCAAAATCTTACCTATATATATATATACACACACACACACACACTTCTAAATTAGTGAAAATTCCTTCAAACCTACATATATTAAATTAACACACAATTATTTATATGTATATATTTAACTGTAAAATTAAACTCTTATTCGTATACATTTATAAAATAACCTATAAACCCAAAGGTCCAACTTTTAATATAATTATTTAAATCAAATCGTTTTTAAATTTTCTGCTCAACCCTATATAATTTCAGTTAATACAAATAAATTCTCTGACTATTTTACAATACAATATGTGTATAACTATATAGACTCATATAGCTTACATTTCCTAATTTATATACGAAAATTCGTTTGGATTAAATTAAAGAACATTTATACCTCACTGATATCGGAACCCAGGCCACCACAAATTTCTAGAAACGCCTCCGTACCCTCAACTGACACTCAGAACAACACGCCACCATCACTGCCGAAGGACGTCAATCCCATTGCCTTCATCGAGTTGCCATCGAACGCTAATCTCCATGTTCCTCCTTCAGCCTCGCGTCCTTCGACTCTTCCACCAGACACCATCGCACCACCCAAAGTCGACCACGTCCAATTCCACGCACGTTCCCCTCTTCGATGCGAAACCCTAATTGCTTCTTTTCACCATGATTGAAAACCAAAGGAGAAGGTCGCGACATTCACTCTATGTACGAGATTTCGATTTAGGCTGCGACACCATTTTTTTTTTTAGGTGAACGAAATGAATTCGTTCGAATTCAAAAAGAGGGGAAAAGGAGGCTCAGTTCGATCCCCTTGTTTCGAACGAATGATTTCTAAGAATTGAGGACGAGAGGGGTGAGGGTACCATCGGCCATTTTTATTGCCTGAACTTTGATTTGATTTTTTTTTCTTTTTAACTGCGGGTTTCAAACTTGAAGAATAAGGCATCAGCCAATCATTTAAGTGAAAATAAATCTGAAGAGAGAGGAAAGAAGATTGCGTTGGAAGCTACGAGAGTGTGGCTTCAAAGAAAAGGTTTGACTATGTAAATTTAAATTTAATTAGATTCTTCTTGTGCATTTACGGGTTGTACGACCAAACCGTAACTCCAAACACTGCGGAAATTGAAATCCGATAGTAATAAAATATTACGGACCCAATGGAACTGGTTTCGTTGAATTCCGAGACTGTCCCTCGGAAGGCTATTTTTAAATGTCGATTTAAATTATAAAATTTTAAAACTGAACAAACCACTATTAAATTCAATTTTACAACTTCTATTATCTTTCGGTGTTATTAATATAAATTTCACAAGCCTTCAAATTTTGTAATAGGTTTAAAACTCCTGATTCGGCATTTGAACCAACTTCAATTTATTTAATTCGATAATTTAATTATCAATTAAATAGTGATATTTGAATTCGAGTCAAAACTTACCCTTTTAAATATTTAAAATCAATCAAATATTCCGATTTAGATTGCTTAAAAATTCCCGGTCGTCACATTCTTCCCCCCTTAAAAGAATTTCGTCCCCGAAATTACTAGTTAGGAAGAATGATCTAATGCCCATTTACTTTTCCCAAAACTAACAATCCAACTTCCTACCAATTATCTTTTTATAGAAGACTCATTACTCTTCTAACTAACTTCCCAAACTCTCCCTAGTTTTCAAACAACTTTACTTATTTAACCATTCAAATTAAATTCAAAACCAAGTCATAAATTGTCAAAATTTCTCAAAAATTTTCTAACTCCCTAAATTTTCGAAAAATTTCGCCAGCATCTCATTTGCGCGGCTAGCTCGGTACAACTACAAAATGGCTCTACGGCCTCCCAAATCCAAAAAGAAAACAAAAGGCCAAGTGGCTCAATCCAAAATCCCAATCAAATTTCACACCAAATTTAAATACATACATTTTTCGAGCATTTCAACTTTTATCTTTTGATATCAAACCCAGTTTTCTTTTCCCTTTATAATACCTGCATACCTGCTTAGTACTAATATCCAAACACGATATTCCAAAACATTTTATCGACTTTTCACAAAATGCCAATATCTATTCATTCCAATATTGACTTAAATTACATTGGTAGTATCAATTCCATTTAAGACTTCTTCATTCCCTCTTAAGTTTAGTTTAAGCATTTTATATGCTTCTTATATTCATTTCATTTTCCACTTTAGTTTATATCTATTTCTATTCAAATTGATTCTTTCATTTTCATACGAATTCAATTCATCTTTAACTCTGAATATATAAATTTTATTTGTCATTTATTACTAATCCATGTCATTATTTTAATTAGTTTCATTGACTAACTAATTTTAGTATCCAATTTAAACTCGCTTTGTCTTTAACAAAATTTTCTTAAAAATTTCAAAATTTTTCTAACTCCCAAAATTTCTGAAAAATTTTGGCAGAGTTTCCCTTGTACGGAGGAACTTTTGCAATTTGACAAGAGAGATAAATATATATACATCGACCCACACGGTCGGAAAAATCAAAAACAGTTCATATTTCCTATTTTAATTGCGTAAGCGTACCTTATTTAGCATTTTAAGCAAGCGGCTTATTTAATTTTCATTTAGCGCGATCAAATCCATCCATACTGCTTCCCTGAACCTGTACTTACTCAATTCAAACGTATAAGTGCCATAATCACGAAATTTTAACAATATTTAACATATTTAACTAGCAACATATAAGTTTGTAAAATCAATGCAGGTTAAACAATATTCATAAGTCACTTATAGGGTTCCAATATAAACTTTAATTGTTTCCAGCCAATTCATATATACTTCATTCAATTTAAGTGATTTGCAACTTAATTGCTTGCATTCAATTCCTATCTAATCCAAACAATGCACATATACTTTAATTGATTCCAAAAACCAGTTTTATTTACCCCTACTAATTCATAGAATTTTTTTTTATTTACTTCTGATTTAGTCGAACGACTAATTTATTCACAACCATTTATTTAGCTCGAAAACAATTCAGGCTATTTCATTCATACCCACTTGGATTTCATTCGCAATACAAACCACCATTATTTTAATCCAATTCTCAATTTGGTTTAACACATTTCCACTTATTTTTAATGTGTTGATATTCCAAGTCGAATTTAATTAATTACTCAAGTTCTGATTCTACTATTTATTTTTAATTCACCGTCCAATTTTATTTACTCACAGTCCAATTTCTATTCATTCTTAAGTTAATTTACTTCATTTCACTCCCATTTCATAACTTAAGTTCATTCTCATTTTTAATTTATTCATACATGAATTGGATTTATTTCCATCTCCAATCATTTTTATTTTAATCATTCACAAACTTTCATTGCATTTTCTTTATTTCATTTTCAATTACATTTACAATTTCAAAATAACTTCCTCATTACACCACTATTCACTGTGCATCTTCACAGTGCATTTCTGGTTGAACAGTGCAACCCTACCTAATGACCAATCCATCAACCAAAACATTGCTGCTCCTGACCATGCTCCCAAATCTGTCATCATCCAACTGACAACCAATCCACCAATTCACTTCCCTGATCACTGCTACAGTTATCCACCACTGCAACACCACCGTGCATCTCCCTATTAACTTCTTCACTGTGTACTTCAACCCACACCACAGTAAACATACTTCAACATACTATATCTCAACCAAGTGCCCAACCTGAAACACCAACAAACATACTTCACTAACCAACATCCCTGAGCATAATTGCTTCAACCACCATTTGCCTTACATCTTACATTCGTACACCACAACTTACATTCCTCTTTGACACTGTTGTTCATCCTTCTTGCATCTACCATTTCTCATATTATCAAATAATTTCATACATTCCCAACCCTCCTGCAACACATATTTTTCAATGTCATGTAACCTTGAGGTAGGCAATTGATATATTAATAACCAGTTCAACATGATTGAGATAAAAATGCTTTATATTAGTTCGACTCCCCTTCCAGTTGGTAACAAAGCACTATCCCAACCCCCAACCATGTCAAATACTTTAGAAATAAGAAATACCAAATCTGTTGCATGAATATAATCGGTAGATAAGGGCACCCAATATATTCAGCAGGTAGAGTACCCTCTGACATTCCCAAAATATCCAACAGTTGATATTTATTTGCAACATTCTACTTAAGTAAACTTTTGACTTCAATTTATTGATTTAAAGCCCAATACTAGTTGCTAATTAGTTAAATATGCTATTCATGGCACTTGAATTTGATGTAGTAGAACTTAAAAATAATGATAACATCACTAGCATAAAGGAGATGTGAAATCATGGGCTAAACAATTTGATATAGGCTGAATGAACTGTAACATGAATGCATTTTCCATTTGTACATTCTCGAATTCATTTCCAACCAATAAATTTATTTCCAAACATTAATTATTTTTAGTCCATTTGAACTTATTCTCTCCTTATTTTGCACATTTAAAATCAAGCATCATCCAATATTGAATTTCATTTCATTTGCATACCATATAAATCATTCAGTTACTTACAAATTTTAATCTCAAGACTTATCTATTTAATTCAACTTAACTAATTTTTTTTCCATTTCACATAATTTAACACAATTCAAATTTTTAGATTTTAGTATTCAGTTTTCACTTTACTTACTTACAAGGTTGAATTTTATTTTAACAATTCCTAAATTTACAAGTTATCAAACTTTTTATATGCCATAAACATTCTTAGTTAAAATTCCAAAGTTTAAACAATCTTCAACATTTTCAAAATTCCCTTTGAAATCACCTATATCCCAAAATTCCTTGCATTTTCAAAATCAACCAAATTCCTCCATCAACACTAATCCGAAACATCCCGGTAGCAATTTCTCTTTTGGAAACTCGAAAATGAACACCGATGATGTCGCGATCATCATCGGAATTATTTTCCAGCGACCGTAAAGAGTTCAATGTTTTTCTATCTTTAAAACCCTTAAAATATTTTAAATTCCAAATCTCTCTAGATTTCAAATCCGATTCAAAATTTTTTTTTTCCAAACTCCAAACTCGACATCCATCCAAAACATTACTCTAGAGCTTTCTGAAATATTTTCAAATTCTAAGGAATTTTAAATTCCCAACTTTTTTTTCAAATTCCAAATTCTTTAAATTTTATATTTAAACATTACTTTGGAGTTTTATCTTATTTTTAAATTTTTAATCACACTATATTTTACATTTATAATTTATACTTACCAATTTCATTTGTATATAAATTTATTTCTTAGTTTTTAAATTATGGTTTTCAATTCCGTATTCAATTATAAATCATATAGACAGATTCCATTTATTTTATTAACTTATTCCTTAATCTTTGGTTATTAGTTCAATTTCTTATTCAATTCACATACCATAATGATAATAATTTAATATTATCACCTTCTAATAACCAAGCATCCATATATACTATAATGATTTAAGAAAAACTATTTCCTTTATATATAAAAATAATTTGGGTAAAATTATTTCATTTACCCTATTTAAAACAATACTGTGTCGGTTTATCTTGTTTAAGAGTTTAGAAACTCCTATCGATAATATGGCGTCCCACGCATCGACCAGAATCCATAAACACTCAACTGATAAGTCAACACAATATAAAACAAATTTTTATTCACTAACAAATACGCGCTCATATCTATTAATACTCTCAAACTCATTCTAGAGTACTATGGACTCTATTTTATGTGTAATTCCCAGCAGAGCCAAGGTTATCACCAACCTAAGCTCTGATACCAAGTGTAACAGCCCGCAAATCGGTACCCCTTGAGTCAACACTATTCTACAGCACTCAACTCAAGTTATACAGAAATACGAACCGTTTGGGTTAAAGAAGAAGAGGTAGAAGAAGAAGATAGAAAACAACGTCAGAATCTAACCATCGCAGCGGAATAAAATATAATAGATAATAAATGATCTTTACTCAAAATCAAATATATCTGTTTATATATTACATCATCAGAGTACATCAATCACAGCTCAACAACAATATCAGCATCAGCAACGGCTCACGACCGGTAGGCTTTTCAACCATCCTAGTCCCGTTGTGGCTCACATTGGTACCTCGGGTTTGCTTTTACGGCCAGCCTCTCGACTCGCAACCAACCCCGCAAGACCTTATACTATCCCCGAGGGCATGTAGGGGTAAGAGTCTCCCGTTCGCCACCTAACGCAAAGCGAGAACCCCCTATCATGCTGTAATGTAGCAAACCCGACCCCTTGAGTCAACACTATTCTAACTAAATCAACTCAAGTTGAACAAAAATATGAACCATTTGGGTTAAAGAAGAAGAGGTAGAAGAAGAAAATAGAAAACAACAACAGAATCTAACCATCGCAGCAGATAAAATATAATAGATAATAATGATCTTTACTCAAAATCAAATATATCAGTTTATATATATTACATCATCAGAGTACATCAATCACAACTCAACATCAATAACATACAAATGGATACACAACAACTCAACACAGCGGAAATATATATATATACAAGTACGTGAGTACGTATCGTCGTCTAGCTCGTCTCCTGAGCTCCACAGCATCAAAACCTGTAGTCTATAATACTCGGTCTGACCCGAGCAATACAGTTAAATAATACCCGAGTCAGTCTGGAATAGCTGCGTGAGAAAATCACACCCAATTGATTATTAAAGTTTCAAAAATCCTTTGAAAACAAAAGCATCTCGTAAGACCACGCCACAAATAAACATGTCGGGTTTTTACCTTACGATAGCTAAAACAATTTTTATAGAAATCCTCTGATATTATAATAGTGTCTATAGAAAGTAAATAGAATCTAGCTGAAATGCTTGCATCTCACGTTTCAGCAATAGTTGGGCACAATCAAAACCGTACGGGCGCGTAGGGAAAATGGATTCCAACTAGTGGCTAGGCACTGGGGTACCACCTGTCACAGTACCTGGTCTAGATCAGCGTACCGAGGAGCCACCCTAACTCCCCTGCAACACAAGACCGGAACCATCCCTTATTGGACAGTCCCGAGCAAGATCACCCCGCGGTTGGGATCAGCAACCGCCCACTAAGCCGAAATAAAGGGACATCTAGACAGGGATGACCTCACCCTCCAGTGGGGGCTACCCACGAAGCCTTGCTGCATATCCCCTGATTTTCAGCCATTCCCATTTGATGAGGCTTGAGGCTAAGCGTTACCTTTTTTAGAATATATTCCTTAGAATGCCCATCGTCCACCTGACGATGTTTCGCAAGCATTCATCCATACAAGTCCGTCCTGGGTTCGAACGGAACCGAAGGCACCATTCCTACTACATCCATTTTGGAAATATCCTCTGGATTAGTAGCGACTAGCCCTTGCACTTCATTACACCATCTTCGAATCCAAAATCGTTTTCATGAAACGTACAAACCGGATCGAAGTGGTTTTCGAGAAATAAATCTCGATCCCGGTCTCTTCGAAACGATCAACGTATTTGTCCAATATTGATAGTCGGTTATTTAACTATCAATTAATATTCACAAACAACCATCAACCAATAAATAATTTCCCAAATTATTTATTACCTTCCAAATATCTTCACAAGATATATTTCTATTTTCAACCTTTTGAAAACAGTTTTCAAATCATTCTTTCTTTCCAGTATAAACTTTCCCAAGTATTTTCTATCTCCTCTGAAATTACCAAGCACAAAACTAGATTTTAAAAATAATTTAAAACACTTTACTTTGAAATATATACCTTCAAAACATTTAAATTAAAACCATTTCAATAATTTGTTAAAAACATAATATTAAGGCAATCTTTGAGTAAGTACTACTATAATAGATAAAGAGAAAATACTTACTTAAGAACTTAAATATTAGAAATAAGAAATTTTCCAACACTTGCTTTTAAACAACTTTTAATCTTTTAACTTATATTTAAAAATTTACTTTGAAAACGTACTTGGTTATCCAGGGAGAATTCCAACTTCAATCACTTAAATCAATTTCCCAAATTGATTTCCAATTTATTTCCTTTTAGTTCGGAATCTATTAATTTCATATTTCATTTCTTGATTATAATTTAAAAATACTGTAACTAAAAATTCCAATTTTTAGATTTCTCAATTACTTCTTTATTCTTTTAAATAAATTTAAACTTTGAATTTTAAAATAATTCTTTATTTCTTTAATTGATATAACTTAAGTTTACAATTCATCAATTTCATTTTATTAAAAATTACATTTCTCTTCATACTCGAAGTTATTATTATTTGCATATTACTTCTATTTCTTTTCAATTCATTCTTAATTTATTCAAACTTTCTATAATTATTTCGGTTACAAATTTACTTCCTTTTAATTTCCTTCAACAATCCAATTCATATATTTTGGTAATTCATTATACCCGAATATCCAATCAAACCATACATTCAACATTCCAATATAGCTCATCATAGGATATCAAATAATCAAAACAGAGAATATTGAATAATTTAAATAAATGTGAGGGGTCAGTTGGATCCCTCCAACCTGTTTCCCTGCATCCACAGATGTTAGCACAACATAATATCCATTCCAAAATATACCAGACTAAAGCACATCAATCAATTCAACCATTCAAGAAATTATTTAAATTTAATCATTTAAATTTAAATTATACTGAGTGAGATTAACTCACCTTTTTCTTTTGATTTGCAGTCTATTCCATCTTGACTTGTTTTCCATTGTTGTTTTCAGACCTTGTAAAAATATTAGATGTTCTATTAATATACGATTCAATTAGAAAATTAAGTCCCCATTTGATAAATTAATTAATCCTATATTTTATCACCCTTAACAAAAATTTAAATTTACTAATAATTTAATTTAAGCTAATACTTCCCTTTAATAATCTTTAATAGCTAAAATTTATTAAATAGGTCAATCGTACAATTTTATCACCAAATCCCTTACATAATTTTCTTCCAAAATCTTATATCGATTTCCCGTATATATATGTGTTTTAAACTTTGGAACATTTAAAACTAAACAGTAAATATGAGTTAAGTTATATATATTTTAACTGCATATATATATATATATATATATATATATATTCTGTACATAATTTAAATCTCAATAGCAATTTATTAAATTTCAAAATTAACTGCTTAAACAAAAGAATACCTTACTGCGTACCATACGTGCCCTTCTTTAAGTCGTCGCCTCACAGAGGAAGTTGCCCTACCTCAGCATCGCGAATCGCCTTGCCACGAGATCGAAACCCTAGCGCGCGACCCAGAGCCGTCGCTGCCTTCGTCGCACACAGTTGATCAACCCTCGCGCTTTCTCGCGTTTCCCTCCCAGAATCGCGACACAAAACCCTAGCTTCGATTTCGTCGACAAAGACGCACGCGCGAGCGATCTCCCCATCAATCGCCATCTTAATTTTATTAACTTACAGAGGGTTTTTGATTTGGAGGGAGGGCGGCATACGCCACTTTAGTTACTATCTATTTCTATTCAAATTGATTTCCACATTACATATGAATTTCATTTATTTTCAACTTTGAATCATTAATTTTTATCTTCCATTTATAACTAATTTATGTCATTTACTTTAATTAATTTCATTTACCAACTTATTTCAGTTTTCCAGTTTTAAAATCGTTTAGTCGTTAACAAAATTTTCCAAAATTTTCAAAAATTTTCTAACTCCCAAAATTTCTGAAATTTTTTGGCAGAGTTCCCTTTGTACGGAGGAGCTTTTGCAATTTGACAAAAGAGATAAATATATATACATCGACCCACACGGTCGGAAAAACCAAAAACAGTTCATATATCCTATTTTTATTGCGTAGGCATACCTTATTTAGCATTTTTAAGCAAGCGGCTTATTATTTTTAGCAAATAGCACAACCAAATCCAGCCTCACGGCTTCCAGGTACCTGTACTTACTCAATTTAAACATGTAAGTGCCAAATATATGCAGTTTAACTATATTTCACTTATTTATAATAGCTAAAACATATGAATTCTAAAAGAAACTCATACCAAACATTTTCTGTAAGCAATTTATATAGTTTCCATGCTAATTCAACAGGTTGGAGGGATCCAACTGGACCCCTCACATTTATTTAAATTATTCAATATTCTCTGTTTTGATTATTTGTATCCTATGATGAGTTATATTGGAATATTGAATGTATGGTTTGATTGGATATTCGGGTATCATGAATTACCAAAATATATGAATTGGATTGTTGAAGGAAATTGAAAGGAAGTAAATTTGTAAGCGAAATAATTATAGAAAGTTTGAATAAATTAAGAATGAATTGAAAAGAAATAGAAGTAATTTGAAAATAATAATAAATAACTTCGAGTATGAAGAGAAATGTAATTTTTAATAAAATGAAATTGATGAATTGTAAACTTAAGTTATATCAATAAAGGATTATTTTAAAATTCAAAGTTTAAATTTATTTAAAGGAATAAAGAAGTAATTGAGAAATCTAAAAATTAGAATTTTTAGTTAAAGTATTTTTAAATTATAATCAAGAAATGAAATCTGAAATTAATAGATTCCGAATTAGAAGCAAATAAATTGGAAATCAATTTGGGAAATTGATTTAAGTGATTGAAGTTGGAATTCTCCCTGGATAACCAAGTACGTTTTCAAGGTAATTTTTTAAATATAAGTTAAAAGAATTAAAACTTGTTTAAAAGCAAGAGTTGGAAAATTTCTTATTTCTAATATTTAAGTTCTTAAGTAAGTATTTTTTTTCTTTATCTATTATAGTAGTAATTATTTTAAAAAAAATGTCTTAATATTAGGTTTTTAAAAGTATAAATCTAGTTTTATATTTATTAAGTAACCTTATTTTCAATTATTCATTTAATATGTGTTTTTAACAAATTATTGAAATAGTTTTAATTTAAATGTTTTGAAGGTATATATTTTAAAGTAAAGTGTTTTAAAATATATTTTTTTAAAAAAAATCTAGTTTTGTGCTTGATGATTTCAGTGGAGATAGAAAATATTTGGAAAAGCTTATTCTGGAAAGAGAAAGATGGTTTGAAACTGTATTCAAATGATTGAAAATAGAAAATATATCTTGGGAAGATATGTTTGAGGTAAATAAATAATTTGGGAAATTATTTATTGATTGATGGTTGTTTGTGAATATAAATTGATGGTTAAATCACCGACTATCAATATTGGACAATGCGTTGATCGTTTCGAAGAGACCGGGATCGAGATTTATTTTTCGAAAACCACTTCGATCCGGTTTTTACGTCTCGTGAAAATGATTTTGGATTCGAAGATGGAGCAGTAAAGTGCAAGGGCTAGTCGCTACTAATCCTGAGGATATTTCCAAAATGGATGTAGTAGGAATAGTGCCTTCAGTTCCGTTCGAACTCGGGACGGACTTGTATGGATGAATGCTTGCGAAACATTGTCAGGTGGACGATGGGCATTCTAAGGAATATATTCTAAAAAGGTAACGCTTAACCTCAAGCCTCATCAAATGGGAATGGCTGAAAATCAGGGGATATGCAGCAAGGCTTCGTGGGTAGCCCCCACTGGAGGGTGAGGTCATCCCTGTCTAGATGTCCCTTTATTTCGGCTTAGTGGGCGGTTGCTGATCCCAACCGCGGGGTGATCTTGCTCGGGACTGTCAAGTAAGGGATGGTTCCGGTCTTGTGTTGCAGGGGAGTTAGGGTGGCTCCTCGGTACGCTGATCTAGACCAGGTACTGTGACAGGTGGTACCCCAGTGCCTAGCCATTAGTTGGAATCCATTTTCCCTACGCGCCCGTACGGTTTTGATTGTGCCCAACTATTGCTGAAACGTGAGATGCAAGCATGTCAGCTAGATTCTATTTACTTTCTATAGACACTATTATAATATCAGAGGATTTCTATAAAAATTGTTTTAGCTATCGTAAGGTAAAAACCTGACATGTTTATTTGTGGCGTGGTATTACGAGATGCTTTTGTTGATAGTATAAGGTCTTGCAGGGTTGGTTGCGACTTAAGAGGGTGGCCGTAAAAGCAAATCCGAGGTATCACTGTGAGCCACGGCGGGGATGGGATGGTTGAAAAGCCTACCGGTCGTGAGCCATTGCTGATGGTTAAAAAGCCTAGGACGTTACAGTGGTATCAGAGCACGTTGTAACGACCCAACTTCCAGACTCGAGGAAGTTGCATCGCTAAGAAGAAAGAAAGGGATAGAAAAGAGAAAAGAAAGGAAAGAAAGAAACAAACCACATCAGAATCTCACAGCGGAATCGAATAAATTACAATATATCACATAATACTTTACATAGTATCATACACATCAGAGCAATACTGCTAATACAACACATTCTACACAGTTATAAACATCTGTCTAGCAATTACAATCCAAGTACATCAGAGAACAGACTCAACTCAAACACAGCGGAACCACTAAATATATCTACACGCTGAAGCCTCCTGCTCCATTATCTCCTCCAGAACTCGTCAAAGCAATCCTGAAACACTTGACTACTCATACGTAGAATAGGAGCACCCGATTCATTGGGAATTTGAGTTTTTTTTTGGATCAAAGGATTTCTACAGGAAATTCATTTTGGATCTGGAGACTTGATTGTTTTGTATCTGTTTGTTTTTCTGATAGGGTTGGAATCTTCTAGTGATTCTGTAGTAGAGTTTGTGTGGTGGATTTTGATTGACCTAGGAGTTGAGGGCAGCCCAGGATCGATATGAGAGATTTGTGGATATGAGTATTGGATCTTTCTGTTTTCTCTTGAGAGTTAAGTGTTTGGTCTACAGGATTGAATTTCCAGTTCGGATGACTGGAATTTGTTTTGTTTTGTTTTCACGTATCTCTGAGGGAGTACGTGTATGGTTTATCTCTGATTTTTGAATCAGTAGTTCTGAGAGATTTGGGAATTGATCAGGACTTGTCTGTAGTCCTGTATTCTGTTTAGATTTGTAGATCTAGATGTATAGGAGCTCTAGATCTGAGTAGTGTAGTTAGTTTAGATTCTATAGGGCGAGTGTCCCTGTGTTTGTACCTGGGAAACTCTAGGGAATTCTATCCAGAATTTTTTCTGGGTAATTAGAATTGTATGTTTGAATTTGTTGCTATGGTTGCTAATATTTGATTGATAGTATATGATTGCTCTTTTTAAATTTAAAATTTGTATGGGATTATTAAATTACCTTTGCTTTTTATATATGTATATTCCGCTGTATTGAGTTGCTATGTATCCATTTGTATGATATTGTTGTTGAGCTGTGATTGATGTACTCTGATGATGTAATATATAAACAGATATATTTGATTTTGAGTAAAGATCATTTATTATCTATTATATTTTATTCCGCTGCGATGGTTAGATTCTGACGTTGTTTTCTATCTTTTTTTTCTACCTCTTCTTCTTTAACCCAAACGGTTCGTATTTCTGTATAACTTGAGTTGAGTGTTGTAGAATAGTGTTGACTCAAGGGGTACGGATTTGCGGGCTGTTACACTTGGTATCAGAGCTTAGGTTGGTGATAACCTTGGCTCTGGTGGGAATTACTCATAAAATAGAGTCCATAGTACTCTAGAATGAGTTTGAGAGTATTAATAGATATGAGGGCGTATTTGTTAGTGAATAAAATTTGTTCTATATTGTGTTGACTTATCTGTTGAGTGTTTATGGATTCTGGTCGATGCGTGGGACGCCATATTATCGATAGGAGTTTCTAAACTCTTAAACAAGATAAACCGACACAGTATTATTTTAAATAGGGTAAATGAAATAATTTTACCCAAATTATTTTTATATATAAAGGAAATAATTTTTCTTAAATCATTATAGTATATATGGATGCTTGGTTATTAGAAGGTGATAATATTAAATTATTATCATTATGGTATGTGAATTGAATAAGAAATTGAACTAATAACCAAAGATTAAGGAATAAGTTAATAAAATAAATGGAATTTGTCTATATGATTTATAATTGAATACGGAATTGAAAACCATAATTTAAAAACTAAGAAATAAATTTATATACAAATGAAATTGGTAAGTATAAATTATAAATGTAAAATATAGTGTGATTAAAGATTTAAAAATAAGATAAAACTCCAAAGTAATGTTTAAATATAAAAGTTAAAGAATTTGGAATTTGAAAAAAAGTTGGGAATTTAAAATTCCTTAGAATTTGAAAATATTTCAGAAAGCTCCAGAGTAATGTTTTGGATGGATGTCGAGTTTGGAGTTTGGAAAAAAAAATTGAATCGGATTTGAAATCTAGAGAGATTTGGAATTTAAAATATTTTAAGGGTTTTAAAGATAGAAAAGCATTGAACTCTTTACGGTCGCTGGAAAATAATTCCGATGATGATCGCGACATCATCGGTGTTCATTTTCGAGTTTCCAAAAGAGAAATTGCTACCTGGATGTTTTGGATTAATGTTGTTGGAGGAATTTGGTTAATTTTGAAAATGCAAGGAATTTTGGGATATAGGTGATTTCAAAGGGAATTTTGAAAATGTTGAAGATTGTTTAAACTTTGGAATTTTAACTAAGAATGTTAATGGCATATAAAAAGTTTGATAACTTGTAAATTTGGGAATTGTTGAAATAAAATTCAACCTTGTAAGTAAGTAAAGTGAAAACTGAATACTAAAATCTAAAATTTTGAATTGTGTTAAATTATGTGAAATGGAAAAAAAAATAGTTAAGTTGAATTAAATAGATAAGTCATGAGATTAAAATTTGTAAGTAACTGAATGATTTATATGGTATGCAAATGAAATAAAATTCAATATTGGATGATGCTTGATTTTAAATGTGCAAAATAAGGAGAGAATAAGTTCAAATGGACTAAAAATAATTAATGTTTGGAAATAAATTTATTGGTTGGAAATGAATTAGAGAATGTACAAATGGAAAATGCATTCATGTTATAGTTCATTCAGCCTATCTCAAATTGTTTAGCCCATGATTTCACATCTCCTTTATGCTAGTGATGTTATCATTATTTTTAAGTTCTACTACATCAAATTCCAGTGCCGTGAATAGCATATTTAACTAATTAGCAACTAGTATTGGGCTTTAAATCAATAAATTGAAGTCAAAAGTTTACTTAAGTAGAATGTTGCAAATAAATATCAACTGTTGGATATTTTGGGAATGTCAGAGGGTACTCTACCTACTGAATATATTGGGGTGCCCTTATCTACCGATTATATTCATGCAACAGATTTGGTATTTCTTATTTCTAAAGTATTTGACATGGTTGAGGGTTGGGATAGTGCTTTGTTACCAACTGGAAGGGGAGTCGAACTAATATAAAGCATTTTTATCTCAATCATGTTGAACTGGTTATTAATATATCAATTGCCTACCTCAAGGTTACATGACATTGAAAAATATGTGTTGCAGGAGGGTTGGGAATGTATGAAATTATTTGATAATATGAGAAATGGTAGATGCAAGAAGGATGAACAACAGTGTCAAAGAGGAATGTAAGTTGTGGTGTACGAATGTAAGATGTAAGGCAAATGGTGGTTGAAGCAATTATGCTCAGGGATGTTGGTTAGTGAAGTATGTTTGTTGGTGTTTCAGGTTGGGCACTTGGTTGAGATATAGTATGTTGAAGTATGTTTACTGTGGTGTGGGTTGAAGTACACAGTGAAGAAGTTAATAGGGAGATGCACAGTGGTGTTGCAGTGGTGGATAACTGTAGCAGTGATCAGGGAAGTGAATTGGTGGATTGGTTGTCAGTTGGATGATGACAGATTTGAGAGCATGGTCAGGAGCAGCAGTGTTGTGGTCGATGGATTGGTCATTAGGTAGGGTTGCACTGTTCAACCAGAAATGCACTGTGAAGATGCACAGTGAACAGTGGTGTAATGAGGAAGTTATTTTGAAATTGTAAATGTAATTGAAAATGAAATAAAGAAAATGCAATGAAAGTTTGTGAATGATTAAAATAAAAATGATTGGAGATGGAAATGAATCCAATTCATGTATGAATAAATTAGAAATGAGAATGAACTTAAGTTATGAAATGGGAGTGAAATGAAGTAAATTAACTTAAGAATGAATAGAAATTAGATTGTGAGTAAATAAAATTGGACGGTGAATTAAAAATAAATAGTAGAATCAGAACTTGAGTAATTAATTAAATTCGACTTGGAATATCAACACATTAAAAATAAGAGGAAATGTGTTAAACCAAATTGAGAATTGGATTAAAATAGTGGTGGTTTGTATTGCGAATGAAATCCAAGTGGGTATGAATGAAATAGCCTGAATTGTTTTCGAGAAATTAATCTCGATCCCGGTCTCTTCGAAACGATCAGCGCATTTGTCCAATATTGATAGTCGGTGAGTTAACTATCAATTAATATTCACAAACATCCATCAAACAATAAATAATTTTCCAAATTATTTATTTATCTTAAAATATCTTCGAAGATATATTTCTATTTTCAATCCTTTGAAAACAGTTTCAAAACCATCCTTCCTTTCAGGATAAACTTTCCCGAATATTTACTATCTCCTCTGAAATCCCAAGCACAAAAATAGATTTTTAAAAATAATTTTAAATACTTTACTTTGAAATATATATATACTTTATAACACTTAGAATAAAACTACTTAAATAATATGTTAAAATACACATTATATGAATTTTTGAAAATAAGGTTACTTAATAAAATATAAAACTAGATTTCTTCTTTTAAAACAAAATACTAATTTACTTCTTAATAATTACTACTAAAATAGATTAAAAGAAAATACTTACTTTAGACTTTAAATATTAGAAATAATAAATTTTACAAAACTTGCTTCCTTTAAAAACAACTTTAAAACATTTAATTTATATTTAAAAATTTACTTTAAAAACGTACTTGGTTATTCAGGGAGAATTTTCAATCTCAATCACTTAAATCAATTTTCCAAATTGATTCCCAATTTATTTCCGTTGAAATAAATTTCTTTACTTACTCAATTCATTTCAAAATTCATTTATTATGGACTTCCTTGTTATTATTAGTTTCTGTTTGATTTATTTTTTAATCTTTTTTTTATCTTTTAACTGAAATATACAAATTTCAGCTTCTTCCAAATTTCTTCTTTATCCTTTCCAATAAATTGAATCTTAAATTTTTAAATAAATGTTTTATAATAACACTAAAATTTAAAATTCATTAATCTTCAGATTATTCAAATTTCCCTTATTAAACTTAAGATTTATTTATTAAAAGTTTAAAGGGCACTTTATGTCTTTTCCAATTCATTCTTAAAGTTATTCAAATTTTTATAATTATTTTTCTTACAAATTCACTTCTTTTTATTTCCAAAATCCAATTCTATATATATCTTGATAATTTAGTGCACCGGAATATATTCAGGTAAACCATAACATCCAATATTCCAATTATCAATAATATTCATCACAGAATATAAAATAATACAACAGGGGTACTAAATAATTTAAATTTGAGGGGTCCAGTTGGATCCCTCCAACCTGTTTTCCCTGCATCCACAGATGTTAGCACAATATAAAATACCAATCCCAAAATATACCATACTACAGCACATAAATCAATTCAACCATTTCAAGCAATTATTTAAATTTAATCATTTAAAGTTAAATTTAACTGAGTGAGATTAACTCACCTTTGCCATTATTTTGCAAACCACTTCCCTCTTGACTCGATTTTTCTCGAGTTGAGACCTTGTACAACAATTATGTGATTTGTTACTATTTGAATTAATCAACCAATTAATTACCATAAACAACTTTAACTCATTAACAATTAAATTTTAATTACTTTTCTTAAATAATTCCTCAGTAGTTAAAGTAATTAAATAAGCTAATTTAACAATTTAATTCCCATTATTTCAAAATTAAACTAGTAATTGGAAACTGATATATATATATATATATATATGTATGTATGTATGTATGTATGTATGTATGTATGTATATTTATATCCTTCCATTCTGAACTTCCTCTGTATATTTATTCTTCTTTTCTCTTACCAAAATCTTACCTATATATATATATATATATATACACTTCCAAATTAGTGAAAATTCCTTCAAACCTACGTATATAAAATTAACACACAATTATTTATATGTATATATTTAATGTAAAATTAAACTCTTATTCGTATACATTTATAAAATAACCTATAAACCCAAAGGTCCAACTTTTAATATAATTATTTAAATCAGATCGTTTTTAAATTTTCTGCTCAACCCTATATAATTTCAGTTAATACAAATAAATTCTCTGACTATTTTATAATACAATTGTGTATAACTATATAAACTCACATAGCTTACATTTCCTATTTTATATACGAAAATTCGTTTGGATTAAATTAAAGAACATTTATACCTCACTGATATCGGAACCCAGGCCACCACAAATTTCTATAAACGCCACCGTACCCTCAACTGACGCTCAGAACAACGCGCCACCATCACTGCCGAAGGACGTCAATCCCATTGCCTGCATAGATTTGCCATCGAACGCTAATCTCCATGTTCCTCCTTCAGGCTCGCGTCCTTCGACTCTTCCACCAGACACCATCGCACCACCCAAAGTCGACCGCATCCAATTCCACGCACGTTCCCCTCTTCGATGCGAAACCCTAATTGCTTCTTTTCGCCATGCTTGAAAACCAAAGGAGAAGGTCGCGACATTCACTCTATGTACGAGATTTCGATTTAGGCTGCGACACCATTTTTTTTTTAGGTGAACGAAATGAATTCGTTCGAATTCAAAAAGAGGGGAAAAGGAGGCTCGGTTCGATCCCCTTATTTCGAACGAACGATTTCTAAGAATTGAGGACGAGAGGGGTGAGGGTACCGTCGGCCATTTTTATTGCCTGGACTTTGATTTGATTTTTTTTTCTTTTTAACTGCGGGTTTCAAACTTGAAGAATAAGGCTTCAGCCAATCATTTAAGTGAAAATAAATCTGAAGAGAGAGGAAAGAAGATTGCGTTGGAAGCTACGAGAGTGTGGCTTCAAAGAAAAGGTTTGACTATGTAAATTTAAATTTAATTAGATTCTTCTTGTGCATTTACGGGTTGTACGACCAAACCATAACTCCAAACAGTGCAGAAATTGAAATCCTATAGTAATAAAATATTACGGAATCAACGGAATTGGTTTCGTTGAATTCCGAGACTGTCCCTCGGAAGGCTATTTTTAAATGTCGATTTAAATTATAAAATTTTAAAACTGAACAAACCACTATTAAATTCAATTTTACAACTTCTATTATCTTTCAGTGTTATTAATATAAATTTCACAAGCCTTCAAATTATTTTTAATAGGTTTAAAACTCCTGATTCGACGTTTGAACCAACTTCAATTTGTTTAATTCGATAATTTAATTATCAATTAAATAGTGATATTTGAATTCGAGTCAAAACTTACCCTTTTAAATATTTAAAATCAATCAAATATTCCGATTTAAATTGCTTAAAAATTCCGGGTCGTCACATTTGTCTTGTGATTCTGACCTTGAGTTTGCTTAAAAATCATAGGCCCACAAGTTATAGATAGCCCTTTATTGGTTTTATCGTATACAAATTCCTTTTTCTATAACAAGAGTGATACTTTTTCAAGCAGAGTACTCATTATGACATTCAAAGGGCTCAAACCCATGACCTTTAGAAACATTGCCTAAAGTGCTATACCGCAAAAAACTTGAGCAAGAGGTCCTTGATGTATCATATACAACTTCTAACTGTGGTCTTTGTCCTAATCTCAATATCGACCTTGAGTTTGGACCCATTATTTCGCAGTGGTTTAAGTATAATTCACATATCTTGAGTTTTCTCAACAAATACATGCATGTGTCTTACCTAATCTAGCAATATATATAGAATTATACATAACATCCTTAGCTTGAGTTTGCTCAACACCTAAAGTGTCTACGAGTAATATATTAATATATATATGGTAGAAGGCAGCTCTATATAGAGATTCATAGCTTTAATATATTTTAAATGATATCGACATAAGGAATAATGTATTTCTTATGAAATATCATCATGATTCAAGTGTTAGACACATTTGAATCTATTTTGGTTTTCTTTTAGTTCCATTATCATTAGATTTATACATATATAGTTATATAGGTTTACTTTATTTATAACTATTATAATTTAATTAACGTATATAATATATACATGTACCTTTATTAACTAAATCATTTTTAATTAATTTTTAACTTATTAATTGAATCTTATTTGATTAATTTTAGTTTTATTTAATTAAAAAAAATTAAAAAAGTTTTACTAAAATGTAAGGAATTATATATTATTCATCTTAAACCATTTAAGATAAATAACCCATTATAACAGTTTTAGTTTGTTTATATAAGCATATCAATATGCATTTATATATACATATATATATATATAACAATTAATTAAATTTTAGCTAATTTATATAATTTTCAAAGTATATTACTTAAATTTACAATTTAGTTAAAAATTTAAATTAAATGAAAAATACAATATAATTCATATTAAACAAATTTAAGATAAATATATGGCTATAACGATTATAGTTACATACATATACACTATATATATATATATATATGTGTGTGTGTGTGTGTGTGTGTGTGTGTGTGTTTACATTAATTAACATTTAATTTATTTATTTACCAAATAAATTATTGCTTTAAATAAGAGATTTTTTTAGTAAACAGGAAAATAAACACAAAGAAGAAGTTGGAAAAAAAAATTAGTCTCAGGGACAACAAGTTTGATTTTTAGTTTGAAGGACATTTTCTAGTGTAAATTGAAAATGATAGTTACAACTATCATTCTGTGATTTACATTAAAAAATGTCCTTAAGCCTAAAAACCAAACCTTTTGTCCCTAAAACTAAATTTTTCTCCAACTTTTTCCTTGAGCCTAAATACCCTTTCATAAATTCAAAAAATTTATTTACAGTATATGTTAAATAATTAAATATATATATACATATCACTATATATATGTTTATTTTAATCACTTAACCTTTAATTATTATTTATTTGATTACTCTAATTAATTAAATAATAAATAATCTTTGAAAATATCAGATTTATTTTCATTAATATTTAGAAAAACATCTTATAACTTTTAAAATTTCATTTTATATTCTAAACTTAACTTTTAAATTTAAAATATATTTTAATTTCAAACAAAATTTTGAAAATTAGCTTAAGGCCTAAATAACTCGGGGTCTTACATCTGGGCCAGTCTTTTGGACTTAATCTACCTATTGGGCCGGACCAGTAACTAGGAAGGGAAAAATATTTGATTGTTAAACCCCAAGCCTAAACACTTCTTTTCTAGACACCTATCAGATAGATAAGTTTAATTAGTTTGCCTTAGATGTTTACTGTGACGCCCCACCTCTATACCCACGCTAGCCAAGAACACTACGGTGTAGTGCTGTCAACTAGCGCGGAGAATAAGGCTGTTGAGGAGCGACCATCCATGTAATTTCTTATCACACGGTGGCTATAAAATAATCTTCGGAAACAAATATAGAAGTAAGCATAACATGCGAATCAATCACATATATCCATATCATAAAGGCGGAAAGAGATATGAATATATATCACATAAAAGTGTACATCAGAGAAGTGGTCTAAAAAGATCCACGATAATACAAAAGAATAGCAACGCGTGCTATACAAAAGAATACAACTATGAGTCTATAACTCAAGTGTAAACAACAAAAGCTGCTAATCTAAACAAGTAGCCAAAAGTCTGAGTAGTGAATCACTGGGGGAGGAGTCAAGCAGTAGCACCTGTAACATCTCGGTCTGACCCGAGTATTATTTACAAGAAAATAATAAACGGATCAGTCTAGCTATAAATATCAGATGACATGATATAACATAAAAGATATGGCATAAACATAAAATATCCATACTGACATACTACTATAAGTATGCAAATAATGATCAACAGGAGATCAACCGATAAGAGATATATCAATATCACAAGAATCTTCTCAAAGATCCAAAGAGGGCATCATACCCTAAACTTGTACTCATGACAAGTCAAAGAGATAAATTCCAGAAATCAGCACGAGAAATCCAGAAATCATAAAAAAGGAAAGAGGCCTATCACATGACGGTCCGAAGACCATGGGGAGCTACCCCACATGTGTGAGTGGAATCACACAGATTGAGGTCAAGACTAACCAAAAAGCAGAAAAGTATGTGTGAATGGAATCACACAAGTGGTGTCTAGTCTAACCTTGCAATGAAAGAGACATCGCGCAATTGCTAGTCTAATTCATAAAGCGATCATCAAGATCAACGAGAAGTGTCAATTACACTAAGCTAGTAAATATAGAAGTTTAGCTTCATGTCCCATAACCACTTGCTTAACTTAAATATTTACGAACAAACTGTAAATCTTCACTAATAAAATTGTCACAAGAGGTTCAACCGAACAAGTCCAAGAATTAACCGACGAAGTGAACGCAAGCGTTTCATACCACTTGTTTTACTAAGTCGTTTAATTAGATTTCTCATCCGAGTGAGGTAAAGGCTTGTATATACTAATAGATTGGAAAACGGTTTAAGAAAAGAGCTTTGTTATTAAAAATAGAGTTGAAATTGTTTGTTAAAAGAGTTTTGATATTTACTACTAGTATTGAAACCTTTGTATTATAAAGTGACAAAACACATAAGCAAGTGTAGAAACAATCAGTCACAAATATCGCATACGGAGATGCGAATAAAATCCAAGGAAATCAGCTCAATGTTTTTCAGATAAGATCCCCTACGGAGGGGGGGTCCAGGGGGGGTGGCAACCCCCCAAGGTGGGGGTGCGGGGGCAACGCCACCGCTTACGGGGTTCGACCTGCCCGGTCAGGTCGCGGGGGTCCGGGGGCAGCGCCCCCGGCGGGGTGCGGGGCAGCGCCCCGACCAAAACGGTACGACCTAGTGAAGACAAAATGAGGTCTAACGACCTAACGACTCAAGGGTCATACGACCTAACGGCTGCGACCTAGGGGTCTAAGGGGTCAAGCGACTTAGTGGTTGCGACCTAGAGGTGTTCGCGACCTAACGATGACTCACGACCCAACATGGCCGACTTAACAGAGTCGAGCGACCTAAGGTAAATGGTCCAACGACCTAACTCGAACGACTTATCTGGAGCTTAGGTCGGAGACGACCTACGAGATAAACCAGGCCGACTTAGTGGACGAGCGACCTAAGGTAAATGGTCCAACGACCTAACTCGAACGACTTATCTGGAGCTTAGGTCGGAGACGACCTACGAGATAAACCAGGCCGACTTAGTGGACGAGCGACCTAAGGTAAATGGTCCAACGACCTAACTCGGACGACTTATCTGGAGCTTAGGTCGGAGACGACCTACGAGATAAACCAGGCCGACTTAGTGGACGAGCGACCTAAGGTAAATGGTCCAACGACCTAACTCGAACGACTTATCTGGAGCTTAGGTCGGAGACGACCTACGAGATAAACCAGGGCGAGCGACTTAACGTTTGCCTAGAGATTATAGGTCGGAAACGACCTAAGACTTAAAGCTTAACTCGCGAGCGACCTACGGCTTAAGGCCAAACTCGTGAGCGACCTACGACTTAAGGCTTAACTCGCGAGCGACCTAACTCCGAAGTGCCAATACTTCCAGAATGACCTAAAGCCCTGCGACCTATGGTACTAACTCGCGAGCGACCTAACGACTTAACTCGTGAGCGACCTAATTCCGAAGTGCTAATTCTTCCAGAACGACCTAAAGTTAACTCGTGAACGACTCACGACCCATGGACGAACGACTTAACTCCGAACGACCTAAAAATGGCCAGAACGACCTAAGTGCAGAAAATTCACCAAAATGCTAAAAATTGGAGTTTTTCGCCAATCCAATCCAAACCAAATGCAAATGTGCATGCAAAAGTGATAGGGAATCATTCCCAACAGTCCAATATAGTTATAGACTAGATTTGTGAGACAAAAATCTCACCTTTGCACTAAAGTTTATGAAGATGAAGCTTGAAAGCAAGGAGAAGCAATCCAAAGCTTGAATCCAATATCTTCTACTTGAATTTGGAGTTGAATGTTGGATTTGCAATTGAATTTGTGCTTGGAGTTTTAATTTCCCATTCCCTCCACCATTAATGCCAAAGCTTGATTAGTTAGAAAATTTATGAAGAGTGAGGAGAAGAGGGTTGGAACTTGGGCTTAATAGGCTAAACTAACCCAAAGTCCAAAGCGGGAAAAGTTAGTGAAATTTCACTAACTCCAAACCTATCGATGTTTATACTTAAAAAGTTGTAAACGACATTTCGAACTCAATGGAAGTGGTCTCGAGTCCTAATTTGACCGTTTGCAAAAAGTAGCTTTTCGGACCAAAATCCGATTAACGAGTTAATATTTAAATAAAATATTTAAATACAAACTCGATAAATATGCGGGTTGTTACATTTACTTACTAGGCTGCATAGATCAGTTAGGCTCCGATACTATTGAAGGAACGCAATCCGTTTTCCAATGGGTGAAATGGGTAGATTTCAAAAATATTCCCTATTTGGATTATAGTGGGCCTATGAAGTCTAATGGATTTCACTAGATCCGATCTAGTTATTTTTTAATAAAATTATATTTTATTAGTATCGTCTAATTCTTATTAATTAAATCTATGTTAACTACGTGTAAATTTTGAAAGGATATTAATACATTAAACATATTCATACTTAAAAAGTTTTCACAAGTATGTGAAACATATAGTGAGGTGTTTAAAGATGGAAACAAGCATGAAACTAGATCCAAATATAATCACATTATGATCTAAAAGAAAAAAGATAAAGAGACATCATTGATTGATTATACTTTCCCTCTTTTGCAACCATCTATTATATGTATAATTTTAAATTAAAATCTTGGATAACACAGGCATATGTAAAGGACAATGGGTCTATAGGGGTGTAAATTCCAGCACCTACATACATTCACATTAACTATATACACCTTTTATATGTAGCACGTGCACTTTATCCAAACAAGTGTATTTGGTATACCTATAGGCTAAAACCTAATGTCTAATGATAATAAAAAACATTTTTTAGAAAATTAAATGAAATAACGATTTTATTTAAAATATTTTAGATAGAATCTAAACTCTATTTAAACTTCATAGGCTCGACAAAGATCTAAATTGAAATTTATTTTTTCAAACTCACTTATTTAACCCACTTCTGATTGGCCTGATTCCTTCGTTATTAAACATCGTCACATGAAAATTAACTATTTGATCTAGTTGTTATCGACCGATAATAAACTCTCGGACAAGTTATTCTATAGGTATCCTGTAACCATAAGTACGTAACCCCTTGGTGGCCCCAATAGCCATGAGTAATACATTGCCCAACATTTGGAAAGCATTAGGCACTATGGTCCCAACAAATGAATTGATATCCTTTTCTCGAAACATCTTGACTAGGAATATTTGAAATAACTATCATTTTATTTTGAAGTAAATTACTCACGATTGCAACTATTTGCAACTACAATCACATAACATTTTATTTAAGGATTTTCTTATTATATACTTTAAATTAATTACTTAATTAATCGTACCGTAATATAATAAAGTATATAAAAGAAAAAAAATCTTTATTATGATCAAAGATTCACTATAAAGTTAGATACCTAGCAAATTACATACTTGTTACATAATTTCCCCTAAGTCATACTAGTAGCCCTTTCAAATCCATTCTCGCATATTATAACGAATGTAGTATTAATAGAAAATTTAAAACATAATTTACTAAATATAAGTTAGTTAAGCGATAAAGGATTTAAAATAAGTTTTGAAAAGAGTAAATGTAAATTTTTTGATTAAAATAATAAACTAAAATTTGAAGGTACTAGAAAACGTAATATTTATATTATAAATACAAAAGTTAACCATGACAATAACATGTGTCTTATTATGGATCTTAACGATCTCTGAGTCTTTAAATAAATCAATGAAAAATGAAATAGCAAGAGGCTTACCTAAGGTGAATCTCAAAGATAATAACTTGTGCAATGCATGTCAAAAAGAAAAACTTATAAATCAATTGATAAAATTACTACAAAAGAATCACTAGAATTAATTCATCTTGATTTATATGGTCCAACTTAGGTTCGTATATTTTAGTCATAGTTGATGACTTTTAAAGATATATGTGAGCACTGTTTTTGAAGCATAAAGTGAAAATTTTGAAATGTTCAAGATGTTTGTCAAATAAATTTAAAAAAATTGAAAATTTGGAAACTAAAAACATAAAAAGTGGTCGTAGAGGCAAGTTTGATACTTTTTTTAATAATAAGGTTATTAGTCACGATTTCTCTTTTCCTAGGACACCGCAACAAAATGGTGATGTAGAAAGAAAAATTGGACATTACAAGAATATGTCGGAACACTACTTAACATTATCATTTTACCTACAAATATTTGGACTGAAGTAGCATCCACTACGTGTTAGGTTTTGAACCGCATTTCAATAAGGCCATCACCAAAAATAACCCGTGTACAATTTTTAATGGTAAGAAACCTAACTTATCATCTTTTACGCAAAATATTTTATATTTCATATAGATGAACAATTAGGAAAATTCAATACAAAAAACAATGAAGGTGTCTTTGTTGGCTACTCGGAGAGAAGTAAGGCCTAAAAAATCTTTATAAAAAGAACAAATATGACTAGAGAAACTTTACATATATCATATGACAAAAAAATTGAAATTATTGATAATGAACTTTAAATTTTAGTTATTGACAAACCAACAGCTTTTGAACAAAATAATTTACAAAATAATCAAACTGTTGAAAATAATAATGTTGAAAATTAAATTCAAAATAAAATGCTTTAAAATCACTCCATGGCTATAAGAGATCATTCAATCGAAAATGTACTTGATTTTGTTTCTACTAAAGCGGGTACTAGAAGAATACTCAATGGAATGCATCATATAGTGTTTATATAGAATTTGGAACTCAAGAACTATAAAGAAGCCACAAAAGATAAAAACTGAATATCAACAATGCAAGAAGAGTTAAACTAATTCAAATGTAATGAGGTGTAGGAATTAGTTCCAGGACCTAATGATTAATCAGTTTTTGGAACTATATATATATATATATATATATATATATATATATATATATAAAGATGAAAATGGTGAAATTATGAGAAATAAAGATAGACTAATCGCAGATGGGTATAGATAAGAAAAAGGGATAGATTATGATGAGAAGTTTTCTCCTATATGAGGATTCAAAGCGATCAAAATTATGTTGCCTTTTTCTTATCATCACAATTTCAAAATTTATCAAATTGAAGCTAAAAATACTTTTCTAAATGGTTTTATAAAAGAAAATATATATATAGAACAACCTCCCTTATTTAAGTATAAAAAATACCCTGATCACCAAATACACTTTTATTACATTAATGATAATAAAAAATGGGGATTTATCTTCCCTCTCTCTGTTCTCATGTGTCTAGCCATCTCCTCTCCTCCATTCACTCCTCTTACTTTCTCCTACTTCGTGCTATCAACTCTAGTTCTTGCATCGTCCCTCTGCATTGTTCTCTCGATTTTGATGAACCCTGGTTTCATCAAATCAGCAATTGAAGTTGGACCTTCTGTTAAATGATCTAGTAAGTTTGCCTTAAGCCACAACCTCCTATTCTCGATGATTTTGGCGTATGCCCATCCTTATCTAGCTTGTGCAAGTCCTCATCCTATTCTAAAACAACAGAGTCCCCTAATTCTTTGCCATACAATTTTCCAATCTCCTCCAAGTTGTTGGAAATTTTTGCCACCTGCAATCCAACTGTTGGTAATGTTATAGCACCTGTATTTAGGGTTGTCAAGGAAGCTAGTTCCCTGCTCGAGAAAGATAGTTTAAACATTGCATGTGTTAATTTGTTAGTTTCTTTTCTTGAGGCTGGTTTTGCTACTAATGATATTCCACCTGGTATGCCTTATGAAACTATCTCAATTGATCTATAGCCACCCCTACGAAATGTATCTCTTCTAAGAATGATCCCCAATCAACTTCTTAGAAATCGTTCTTCTCATTGAAACCATGAAATGTGGGGAGGTACATATCTAAACATATTGTCATTGTTGGAAATTGCGATGAATTACTAGTCCATCGCACATTGTCATAGACATGGCGTTGCTTTTTTGAACAATGCCCTTGTAGAATTTTTCTTAAACGAGGGACAAAATTACTTTACGGTTAAAAATTACTTAAGAATTAAGTAGAAGATTAGAGGGTCTTTGAAAGTGATATTTGATAGAGACATATTTTTTCATTTTTCAAACCCCATGAAAGTAGAATGGTGTTAGAGGTAGATCCATTGTTATTGATGGTAAGTGTTCACTGTAACCAAGTGGAGTCCTTTAGTGGATTCTTTTAGAGAGAATTTTTTGTCCGTCCCTGTTTGGGAAAAGTTTTCAAGCATCCCTTCGTCTCTTAAGTCTTTAGAGGGTCTAGACTGGTTGGCATGCCATATTGGAGAGCTTGTTTGTTTTGATGAGAACACTGAATGTCTCAATCGGTTGGATTATGTCATAGCTCTTATTGAGATTACCCCTATCAAACCATTACCTTCCCTCCTGTCATAGCACCTACGAGGATAGAGTTGGCTGCATTGACATTGATTATCAATATTCTCCTCCAGTGTGTTCTATTTGTCACTCCTTTAGTCACACTGACCCTCTTTTTAGGCGTCGTCCATTGGAAGGTGAGGTTGCGTTTAATCCTAACAAATTCCCTATTCAAAATTCTCACCCTTGACAATGTAAAATTAAGGACATGGCTATTGTAGCTATTTCTTTGGCATCTCTTGCTGTTGTATCATCTCCTCTTGATCCTCCTAACCTTGATGCACTATCGAAGCTACAATCTTATATCACCATTACCGCTTCACATAAAATCATTACCGATATCTCTCTTTCTAAAGTGGATCTAGTTATTGAAGTCCCTGATGCAATTGGAGTGCCTGACCTGCTTACTTCCTCGGCCAAACCTAAGGTCTTTGACCCTGATGACTTGTATGATAGGATAAAGTATTTTATTGCCGATCTTTTCCCGTCATATTCCATTGTGATTTTTTACTAATTTTATTTATTTATGTATTATATTCTCTTTATTCTTTCTCTAGCGTGGGTAGGTAAGGTGTTGTGTGAGTAGTAGTTGATGGGGCATCTTGCCTTACACCTGTTCTGAATATATCTATAAAAAGTGGACGGCCCAATATAAAATTGGGCTGCCTTGCCAAAAAATATCATGATCACATTTACATGGTTAAAAGGCACTTTATGGCCTTAAACAAGCACAACTTAGGTTGTTATGGTAATAGTAAACATTACTGATACAAATAAACACTTACCTTATTGACAATATTGGTAACTCAAAAATAACTACCAATACTTAACTGTTACCATTGATAAAATGATAGTTGGTGCACTAATAAACTGGTATACCATTAGCTAGCCATGGTAAATTTACCAGTACATAAAACATTAAAATTTTATTATAATATAATTTTAATAAAAATAAAGAAGTAAATATTTTGTTCCAGATTATAACTCTATAATATTTATATCGAAGTTCTAGTTATTTTTATTGACATGGAAGATTTTATTGATTCATCACTAATAATTTAGAATAATATTTTCTAATCTTAGATTTTGAACCTAAAAAAATTAAAAAAAACATCCCCACAAATAATACTGCGAGCATGTTTTTAAAAACTTATGTACCTTCTAAAATGTCCTTGGTTAGAATTAATTTGAATAGTGAAAAAAACGAAAAAATATGACTGATAAATTTACTATTACCGCTAGTGTTGACATTTCTTTATCGCCACATTTACCATTAATAATTAAATTTACCATGCCGATAGCATTTGTATACTAACATAGCTAAATACTGGCTACCAATTGCTTGGTATTGGTTAGGTAATGGTAATGGTAAATTTATCACTACCATAACAGCCCAAAGCACTATGTGCTTCGTATGATAGGCTGAAAAACTATCTTTTAAGCTCGGGTTTTCAAACTTGTAAAGTTGACTCTACTTTTTACTGTACAAATATAGGTTGATATTATATCTTGACCTACCAATGAAAAATCATACATTGAATTTTCAAATATTGTAAAAAATCAATTCAAAATGTCTCACATGAGAGCACTTTTATTTTCTAGTTTAAAAATCAACAACGGTACATTTATTTTCCAATAGAAATACTATAAAGATTGGGTAACATTTGGAACGGAAAACACAACCAGTAGACCTAGTCCAATGCACGTAATTTTATAATTCATGATGACAAGAATGGTAAAGGAGTCTATCGACGATTATGTCATAGTGTGATCGAGTCACAATTTTACTTAACTACTACCCAGCCGGATATAATGATGAGTGCATCCTTAGGCACAAGACTTTAAGCAAACCTTATGGAATCAATTTGAGAGCTGTAAGGCAAATCTTACATTACTTAGCCGAAACTAAGGACGATAGACTTTTCTATCCAAAAGGTTGTCCTTTGGTAAATTTCCCATAGTGATGCTAATACTGGAGGCTGAAAGATGGATAGGAAATGCATGAGTGACATAATTCATTGTGTTGTTCGTTCTTTGTTTCTTAGTTCAGTAAGAAATAAAATTGTCTATTCTTATGACCATGTTCTATTTATCTTGATAATACAAGTGCAATAATTTTATCAAAAAATTCAATAAATCACTCAAGAACTAAATATATTAATATTAGATATTGTTTTCAAACCAAACATGTATTAGAGGAGAATATTACTTAAAATTTAGTGAATACATAAAATAAAATCGTGGATATATTCACTAAACCATTATGTGAAGTTACCTATATTACATTATAACGAGAACTCTGAATTTATGCCTATAATGATTTGAATTAATTGTTTTAATCTTAATTATATTATAAAATAATATTACAAATGAGGGAAATATCATTTTACTGAGCATTTATGTATAGCTCTCAAATTTTTAATGACCGAGGGAGAGAAATTGCAGAAATCTCAAGCATATCGACAAAGAGAGTACATTGATATAAGGGGAGTAATAATCAAGGGAAATTTTATTTAATTTTACATTATATAAGTTTTATGTTTGTCATCATTAAATGGAAAAGAATGTTAGGAGTATGATTATAATGTTTTGATGATAATAACTATATGAAAATTTTTCTACCAAATTTATTGAGTTATGTTAGGTATATTAGCACTTATATAGAAGTAGTGATATGATAGCGAATAATATAAGCTCAAGGAAATCATTTATATGAAAATATTGAAATAAAGAAAACATGTTCCTCCGACTTAAAAGAGGGTTGAGTTAGTGAAATTCCATAAAAGAGTTTTGGATTGAACGTAATGGCAGTCCGAACCAGTATAAAATTGCCAGTGTGATTTTTTATTTGTTTATTTACTTTCAACGAGATTGTTATAGTTAACTAGTTTTTATTCATCACTAAGTTGATTTATACACCTTAAGTGATTATAGTTAGCCATATAATTCGATATTTCCCCATACTTTTAATGGTGTAGTGTGACAATGTGGTAGTGTAGGAACGTGAGAATGAAGATGGTTTTGGTTTCTATGATTTAGGGTGATAACTAAGGTTTTTAATGTAGGTAGATGTAACTACCTGCATCTTCAGATACATTGATTCTCGGCCTAAATTTGTGTTTAGACTTGCATTGTGCCAAATCGGTCGTGGAACGACCAGCCTTTTCGATCTTCAAAAGTCGATACTAATACATCCACGGTATTCACATGCAGAACATCTGAGTGCCAAAAAGACAAAATATTGAGGTTAAAAAATAATAGATAGAACAGAATCTCACAACGTGACGAGTAATATATAATAAACATGATCATTACAAAAGAAAACTATAATATACATACATCAATCAGAGCCAATTAACCTATCATCAGCCCGGTTAGTTAGAACTTCTTGTTCTTACAATGCTTCGTTACTTTTGGTATCAGAGCTTAGGTTGAGTGAACACCTAGGCTTTTGGGTTAGTATCAATCTTGAGAGAGATTATTTGTAATTTTATATTTATATATACATCCCTGGTAGTTATATCATCTTTGATAAATTTGATTAGCGCCATCTTTGGAGTGTATTCCGTCCAAGTGTTCTAAGTGTCATCTTACTACATCCAGATAGTAAGCAATGAGTGCTAGAGGAAGAGATAGAAGGGGAGCTAGCAGTACGAAAACCACAAATAGTCAGACCCCAAATCTCGGAAGAGTAGGAATTGTTGAGGAAGCAGCGCTAGTTCAGCCAAGTGCAAACTTTACAACATTGTGCAAAGACTACTCAACTCTGGGAGGGAAACCTTTTAAGGGGACAATGAGCAGAAACACCTAATCTGGCCGATGAGCAGAAACACTTTTTAGCTTCTTGGCAATTACAAGAAACAGCAGACGCATGGTGGGATTCTCTAACCACAAATATTCTTGAAGAAGAGTTCTCCTGGAACAAATTTAAGGAAGAATTTGAAGCTTAGTTCATGCTTGCTACGGGTAAGACAAGGATGTACTAAAATTTTATAGATTTGAAACAAGGTGATTTGTCTATAGAAAAATATGAAAAAAGTTTAATGAACATTCATGCTTTGGACCTGTACTGATCAATACCCCGTTAAAGAAGAATGAGATGTTTATGGCTGGATCGAGGGAAAGTTTTCAAGAAAAGATAACGGGCCATCTCAAGGGATCTTTCGTTGACTTAGTAGATATGGCTCTCCGATATGAAGCATTGGATAAAAAGAAGCCAGTTCTAGCAACAGCCAGTGGAAAAACGAGTGGCAGTAAACCCAATAAGTGGAAGTTCAACCTCAACTAGAAGAACAAAGGGAAGGAAAAATCAGGCGGTGGAACATAAGAGAATTCGGGAAGCGGTAAAGGGAACAAGTACAAGAATGTTAGTTGTTACCTCTACAAGCAGATGGGCCACATCGTGAGGTTTTGGAACAGTTTTGAAGTTCAGAAGCAGCAGCAACCTCAACAACAAGCAGGACCTATCACTTCGATAGTCCAGAAAACCCTTTGTTTCAATTGTCACCAACCAGGTCATATGGGGTAGGATTGCCCACTTTTGAAAAAGGCTCCGCCACCCAAGGTTTATGTGCTCAAGAATGAGCCATCAACTTCGGGAGATGTCAAAAGGAAAGGCATCCTTGAAGGTATTTTATTTATTAATGGTATTTATGTTAGAGTGTTATTTGATTATGGTTCCCCCCATAGCTTTATTTTTTGGAATCGGAAGGGAAACTTGATCTCATTCCTAGTACGTAGAAAACGCTATTTGTTTATCCAATCCCATAGGGGGTGACCCATTTGAATATGATTTGTGAAGGCATGCCAATTTCATATCTTTCTCATTTCTTTTCATATGACCCTTATGTATTAGATTTTAAGGGATATGATATTATACTTGGTATGGATTGGTTAGCGAAGCATAAAGCAGTCTTCAACTATGACTAGAGGACTGTATCTTTAGAAACCCAGTTGGAAAGGATTGGAAAGAGAGAATGTGATGATCCTGGAATTCATACGTGTAGTTTCTTGCATTCTCTTGAAGCATCTCAAGAAGGATTAGGATCCATGGAAATTGTTAAAAATTTCCCTGATGTTTTTAAAGAAGTTAGAATCTTACCCCCTCATCGAGAAATAGAATTCCGAATTGATTTAGTTCCTGGTGCAAGGCCTGTGATTCAACCAATAAGAAGGATTGCTTCGAGGGAGGGAGAGGAGTTAGTAAACCAACCAGGATTTATTAAATAGAAGGTTAATTAGACCAAGATATTTGAGTTAAGGCTCAGCAGTAGTTTTTATGGCTAAGTCTGGTGGTTCTCTAAGATTGTGTATGGACTATCGAGAATTGACTAAGATGACCATTAGGAATAAATGTCCTTTACCCTGCATTGATGACCTTTTTGACCAACTCCATGGGGCAACAGTATTTTCCCAAATGGATATAGCTATAGGATTTCATCGATTAAGAATTGCTGAACATATTATACCCTTAACTGCATTTAGGGGTCCGTACTTTTTTATCGAGAGGTTGGTTATGCCTTTCGGGCTAACTAATGCCCCTACATATTCCATAGGCTTGATGAATCGCATTTTTAGACATGTCCTAAATAAGTTTGTCTTGGTTTTCATTGATGACATTCTCAACTATTCTAAGTCTGAAGAAGAACATAGATAACATTTGGAGATAGTGTTAGAAACTTTGTGGAAGCATGTTTTGAAGGAAAAGTTCACCAATTGTCATTTTGGGCAATCAGAGGTCAGATTCTTAGGCCATATTGTGTTAGTAGAGGGTATTTCAGTAAACCCGATAAAAGTTGAAGTTGTACAATAATGGAAGCAACCACAGACTCCTACCAAAGTTTGTAGTTTCTTAGGATTGGATGGGTACTAAAGAAGGTTCATACAAGATTATTCCAAGACCTCCTCTCATTTGACAAAGTTGGCTAAGAAGGGTGAGAAGTTCGTATAGACTCCTAAGTGTGAGGAAGCATTTTTGGAATTAAAGAAGAGATTGAATAGTGCACTAGTTCTAGTTGTTTCAGATGGAAGGAGTGGATTCACGATTTATACCGATGCATGTGGAGCAGGATTGGGCACTGTTTTGATGCAAAATGGTAGGGTGATTGCATCTGTCAGCAGATAATTGAAGCCACACGAAAGGAAGTTTGCAACGCATGATTTGGAGTTGTTAGTAGTTGTCTTCGCATTGAAAATGTGAAGATACTATTTGTTGGGTAAGAATCTCTCTATTCTTCTTGTTTCTTTCTTATCTCTAAACTTCTAGTTAGTCTTCTCTCTCTAACTAGGTGAAAAATTTGAACCCTTCATGGATCACAAGCCCTTGAAGTACCTTTTCACTCAGAAGGATCTGAATCTGAGGCAACAAAGATGGTTGGAGTTTCTAGCATCATACGGCTTGGATATTCTTTATACGCCAGGGAAGACGAATGTTGTAGCGGATGCTCTAAGCAGGAATGTAGTTTTGTCTCTTTTAAAGGTTACACCAACTTTGCGGCAAAAGAATTATGTGTAGTTAGAGAAAAGATAAACATCTATAGGAATTACTTCAAGGAGTTAGTCAGGGACGATATTCAGACTTTCAAGTGGATGATTGTGGTGTTTTGAGGTTAAACAAATGACTGTACATTCCAGATGTAGATGGATTGAGGCATGAAATTTTATTGGAATGCCACAAATCTAAATTAAGTATTCATCTCAGAGTTCATAAGATGAACAATCATATGAAAAGAGTATTCTGGTAGCCAGGAATGAAGAAGGATATCTCTATCCTTGTAAGCAGGTGTGCGAGCTGTCAGCAAGTCAAAGGTGGTCATCAAAAGACAGCTGGATTGTCATAATCTTTGGAAATTCCAAAATGGAAATGGGAAATGATATCCATGGATTTTATTGATGGTTTATCTAGAACTAGAAAGGAAAATGAAGAAGTATGGGTCATTATGGACCGGTTGAAGGAAGCTCAAGATTGCTAGAAAAGCTATGCTGATAAAAGACGAATGGATCTGGAATTTTTTTTGGAGATCTTGTGTTTGTGAGGATTTCTCCAATTAGAGGATCGATTAGATTAGGAAAGGTTGGGAAGTTAGCTCCAAGGTATACTGGACCATTCTGTATTCATGAAAGGATTGGATCTCTTGCTTATAAGGTTGAGTTGCCAGAAAGGATGGCGGGAGTTCATAATGTATTCCATATATCCCATCTAAGGAAATATGTTCATAATCCATCGTTGATTGTGGAGCCATCAATTTAAAAGGATTTAGAGATAGAACCAAACTTGACAGTGTTCAGACATCCAGTTCATATTGTAGATTAGGATGAGAAGAGACTTCGGAATAAAGTGGTGAAATTAGTCAAGATTCAATGGAGTAAGGATCCTAGAGACTGTACATAGGAGACAGTGGATAGTAAGAGAAAAGTCTATCCAAAGATGATGTAAGTAAAGATAGTTATTGGTATGTATAGTGTATGCCTTTTTTGCTATGGTTGTTTAGTGTATGACTTATGTATGTGATTTATGATATAAATATATGACTTTTTGTATAGCTTGAATTATCTCTTTGCTTTCTAATTTCGTGGACGAAATTCTTTTAAGGAGGAGGAATATAACGACCCGGGATTTTAGCCATCTGTTATTAGAAAAATAACTAATTTTAAATATTGAAATATTAATTTTTATAAGTCGAAAAACTTAATTTTATGATATTGAGAATATCTGAATCTATGAATTTTGAAAGCTATACTAAATTTTCAAATACTAACTGTAGAATATGATAAAATTTGGAATTCGAGAATAAGTCCATCGTGTCTGAAATAAGAGAATTTAGTATAGAACGATGAGTAGCACGAGAGGTTGATGCTCGAAAGATTTTGTAATGACCCGCCGTTCATTCCTTAGAAAGATGGATCATTATTAAGAAAGAAAGGGATAGAAAAGAGAAAGATAGAGAAGAAAGAACTAAACAATGTTAGAATCTCGCAGCGGAACGAATAAAATATATTACATCACATAAGATATTACATAGTATCATATATATCAGAGTTACACAGGTTATACATCACAAATTGGACAATTATAAAGGTCTGTCTACCATACAACTCAAGCACAATACAGATATCGATACAGAGATACAGACACAACGAAACCATTATATCTACACAATGAAGCCTCCTGCTCCAAATCTCCTCCAGACATCGTCAATGCTTACCTGAATCCCTTTACTACTTGTAAAAATTTGAGTACCCAAGAGTTTAATAAAACAGAAAATAAACTCCAGGTCAGACATGGGTCTGGTGTGAGTAAACGGGTTAAAGTTGTTTAACTTGAAAACCTTTGAAAACAAAAGGTATCTTGCAAGACTTCCCGCACATAGACACAAAAAAGTTTTTACCTTACGATAACCAAAACAGTTGATAGGAAATCTAGTTATATTATAATAGTGTCTGGGGTTTTCAAGAAAAATACAGAAATAGCTGGAATGCTTACATCTCACGTTCCGACATAGTTGGGCATAATCAAAACGTACAACACTTATTGGAGATTGGATTCCATACAATGGCAGGGATATTGGGGTACCGCCAGTCACAGTACATGGCCTAGATCATCGTACCAAGGATCCATCCTAAATCCCCTGCAACACATGGCCGGAACCATCACTTACTGGATAGTCCCAAACAAGAAAACCCCATGGTTGGCCGCGAACCAACTGCCACTAAGCCGAATAAAAGGGACCTCAAGACAGGGGAAAATCTCATCCTACTTGAGTGCGGCCCACTTAGCCTTGCTGCACCTCCCCTATTTTAGCCATTCCCGGTTGATGAGGCTTGATGCTATGATTACCTTTTTAGAACACATCTCTTAGAATGCTCATCGTCCTCCTGACGATGTTCCGAAAGCATTCAATCCATACAAGTTCGTTCCGGATTCGAACGAAACCGACGGCACCATCTCGTTACACTCATTTTGGAATCACGCTCAGAGTTAACGACAATAGCCCTTGCACTCTGAATCTTCATCTCGAACTTCACTTGAGATTCACGACCTATCTTTAAATTTGGATCGATGTGGTTTTCAGATATCCAAATTTGGAAATCCGATCCCGGTCTCATCGAAATCCAAAACGCCGTCTTTTAAGGCCAAGTTGTTTTAAGTTAAAAAAAATTTAATTTCTTATTTATATTCACACAGATAGATAATTCACATTTTCACGGATAGATAATCAATATTATCACCATTCAACCAAAGCATCTCATATCACAAAGCAAACATATCACATATCAGAGATATCACATAATCCAAGGCATTCAATAGCATCCAACCATTCACAAGCAAAGATAAATTAGCCACACCATCCCTGACTAATTTATTAACCACCAACGAATTAAATTAATTACTTTAATTACTATTAAATCCTGCATACTTAACCATTAATTAATAACAAATAAACAAATTAATCATCCATTTGTTATCATCTTAATTAATCATCCTTGATTAATTATTCTTCAATTACATTAAGTACTAGACTTTAATTAATTACACAAATTAATTATCCCTTAACCATTAATTAACCCTTAATTATTCTCATTAATTAATTACACTAATTAATGATCCTTAATTAATTACTTTCATTAATTAATTATCCTTTATTTAATTACATTTAACAAATAATCTTTAATCAATCACATTCATTAATCAACCTTAATTAATCACATTCATTAATTAACTATTCTTAATAACTTAATTAACTTCTTAATTAATAATATTAATAAATCCTTTAATTAATTACCCTGAGTAATTAATCCTTAATTACTTCCATTAAGTAATTATCCTTCAATTACTTTCCATTAAGTACTTCCCCTTTTATTAATTACATTCAGTAATTACCCATAATTACTTACACTAAGTAATTACACTTTATTAATTACATTAAGTAATTATACTTAATCAATCATCTAATGATTATCTTCAATTAATTAATCTAGTTAATTAATTTAAATTAATCACACTAATTTAATTAAGTACATTGAGTAATTAATCCCTTTAATTACTTCCATTAATTAATTACTTTTTAATTAATTACCTTCAATTACTTAGATTAATTAACCCTTAATTAACCAAGAAATTAACTATCCTTAATTAATTAAACCAATTATCTTAAACTAATTACATTAATTAATCAACTCATAATTACTAGTTAACGATCTTTAAATTATATTCATTAACTATCCTACTAATTTACTAAGTAATTATCCTTTGATTATCAACATTAATTAATTAACCTTTATTAATTCATTAGGTGATTAACCTTTAATTAATTACACTAATTAATTATTCCTAATAAATCAAAAATATTGATTAATTGAAGATAATTTATTTATCTTATCACTCACCTAAATCTTATTAAATTAAATACTTGAAATCGATTTATAAAAATCAAATGAGATCTTTTTGATTGATTTAAAATCTAATACACCTATCTTAATTATTTCTTAATTTCAACATTTATTATATTTGAAAATACTTAGGAATTTATTATAAAATAATCTAACATATAATTTCTTTTAAAACAAAAAAAAATTAAATATTACTTTATCATTTAAATCTTTAAAAACTTGTTTAAAACTTGTTTAAACATTTTTCTTGGAAAGCTAATTCGTTTTAAATATACTTTGAATCGTTAAACTTGTTTAAAACATTTTGTTTTTATAAAACCCAAGTTACAAAATTTATTTTGAAAACCCATCCATACACTTTAAAACTTATTCAAGCTTTATACTAAAATCTGGAAACCATTTTAATTCGCAAATAGAAAACCCGAACCTAACACTAGTGATCCCCGAGATCACACTCGAGAAACTTGCTATCACAAAAACTTCGAGACACACCCACTATCATTCCAAGTTCTACCCGAGATGACTGCATCTTCCGAAACCCAATGATCAACTTCAGATACACAAACGTGCACAATGCACTTGCACAGCGACTTCATGTCACTTCGACCAACTTCAATGGCTCCAACTCATCACCTCGTCTCCCACAGCCCCTCCGACCACCCAGATCCAAAGATAACATCCTAAAATGAAATAAAGCGATTCAAACCAACGTGGAAACGACAACGTCGATGGAAAATCCCAATCACCAATGAACCAGACTTCGAGGACCCTCGCCTATCACACCGAAGCATTGCCTCGTCTACCAGTGTCGATTCCCTTATCGCGATTTGTTTCAATGCACTGACGACAATTGTAACATTCCTATTTTTAAATCAAATTTAAATTGGTAATTAATTTAATTTCTGGAATTAAATTGTGACTTAACCTGAATTTACAAATTGAATAAAACATGTGCCTATTTATTTATGTAGATAAATTGTAATTTGAAATTTGAATTTGGATTTTTCCAAAACTAAAAATGTGTATTTTAAATAAGAATTTTGATTTGTGAATTCCAAAATAAATACCTTTGAAAATAAATTTGAGTTTGAAAAACACTATAATATAAAATTAATAAAAAATCTGTTTTGGAATTATAATACAAGTGTATATCTATATTTTGAAAGTTATATTGTGAAATTGATATAAGTAAAATTTACAAAAGCTATTAAAAGAATTAAATTCAAATATGTACATATTATATACTTATTTATTAATGTTTGATTTATTTTAAATCATATTCTTTAAAGTTATAAATATATATAATATTTATAAAATTTGATAAGAAGATTTAAAACACATTTTCTTTTGAAATAAATAAATATAGTTTGTATATTCATGAATTTAAAATGTAAACAAGAATTAATGAAACAATTTAAGCAACATTTGACATTTGTGAAATAAGGAGGTAAATAGAATAACAGGTGTAAAAGAAGTGGCATGGAATAAATCAAGTTTTAAAACATTCTTCTTAAAAAGTCATACAAGATTAAATAATAGATATTTGTTCCTAATTTATAACCTACATATGAAATTTTATTGTATAATTTATAAAAAGAAAAAAAAAGTTCAAAACAAAATTTATAAGCTAATTAAAGATTAAGGGTTTAAACCTTAGTTTATTAAACAAGGATTTAAACATAAAAATACACATTTTTAACAAATGTAAAGAGAATAGATTATACGATTGCAAGTGTTGATACAAAAAAGACAAGTGGCAAAATAAACTTTTCTTATGAATTGAATTTATAAACATGTATTAAAAGAAAGAAAGGAAAAGTTATTCCTAGTTTAACCTCTCAAGCTTCTTTCATTTATTTCTCAACCTGTAAACCATATTACTTCATCATCTCAAGTACAAACTTGAAACCAGATCTATTTGCAATTCAAAGATAAAGCAAAAAAAATCCAAATACAAAACAAAACCTGGGAAGCAAACCAGGAAATAGAATTCAAAAACAAATGCTAAGTTTAAAATCATTCAATCCTGAAGTAAAAACAAGTTCCAGATCCATAATCAAAAAGTTCAATTCAAACCTGGAAATAAACTAAAGCAGTTCATTTAAAAAACCAAAAGCCTGAGCCAAATCAACTCAAAGGCAAGAAAGTGTAAATCAAAAATTCAAGACCTGAATTCAACTCAAGATCTTCAACATAGAAGAAGCTTTAACCTGAAGCAATTAAGGATTCAAACAAAAATTCAAGTCCCTTATATTCTCTGCTCTGTCAAACTACAAGTGAGTAAACCTTCATTCAAAACCCAAAATCTGTTTATCTCTGAATTGTTTGTGATTGATATCTGAAGTTTGTTGTGAAAGATGTTTGTGTAGATGTTAAAAATGCATGTTTGTCTATATATAAATATATATATAAACCTGTGCATGTCCATATGCATATATCTCTGTTGTGTTACAGGGACAAAATTTAAATTTAAATTCAGTTGCTCCTTTTGTGATTGATTATAGGTTATGATTCCCAAATGAAAGATGATTAGAAGAGTAAAATCTCATTTTTAAAAATGTTTTCAAAATTTTATATCAGGTAACCATTTCAAAATTTAAATTTTACAATGATAATTCAAAATATGTTCAAAATCATACATCTGGATCTCAAGTTCCGATTCCATGATCTTGATTGTCTTCATGAAATATGAATTTTAAAGATAGAATCATAATTTTTAAGTTGGAAAATTATGTGGAATTGCGAGTTGATCGAAAATTGTATTTCCATCGATTTTTGGTAATCGGAAAAACATTGGATGTCGTGATCAAGGTGGAAGGAGGCTGGAGGTTTGATGATCATCAGAAAAATACTCACTCGAATTCTAGATGACGATGGTGGCTGGTCGACGTGATTTTAGGGTATAGAATAGCATTTGGGTTAGGGTGAATCCAGATGCAACCACATCGTCGACGTCGTATCGGACGAGGTGGGACTCGGTGGAACAAAAGGAGGGAACTCGGACGAGGCTGTGGACACGGTGGCATAGTGTCTGTGGGTCGAGATGACGGCACGATGTTGATCTAGGCAACTGATTTGGGTTCCAGATTTTATCGAAGTACTCGATTTTGATTTCGAGCGCGATTCAAAACATGGATGGTCGGGATCGATGGAGGGAGTCGTAGGGAACTTGTTGGCATCAGCGATGATGATCCGAATGATGGCAGTCAAGTATACATGTGCACGTATCCCTGTGGTATATGTGTTACGATCAGTAAGCTCAAGGAGGAAGAAGAATAAGATCGAAGTCATGCTCGTGAAATAGAAGTGTTGGCTCGAAGAGAACCTTGGGTTGGTGCGTGAATATGATAACAAATTCTAAAGGTTCAAATAAAAAAATATAGAAAAAGAAAGAAAAGCAGAGGAAATGGAAGTGGCTCGGGAGGAACACAGGTTTGATTCAATATTTGCTCGGGTTTTCTATTGTGCAGTAATAAATTGGTTTCTAGATTTTTGTGCCAAGCTTGGAAAAGTTTTTTTTAAATCAAGTTTTTAATAAGCATAAAAAAATGTTAAATAAGTTCAAAGCCAAATGGGAATTTATAAGTTTTCATAAATATGAGTTAACTAAGTTTTAAAAATAAAATAAATATGAATTTAGTTTTCAAAATAAAATTTATTTAAAACAAGTTTTAAATAAGATTTAAAGTTTTAAAATTAAAGTTAAATGGTTTCAAAAAAACTATTTGGGGTATATAATTAAGTATTGGGTTTATTAGTGAACGTGGTTAAATAAAAGAAATTAATTAACGATTAAAGTTAATTAATCAAACGATTAAAATTAATTTGTGATTTATTAATATAAGTGATTAAGGTTAATCACTTATTGTAATTATTTAAATATAATTAATTAAATGGAAATTAATTCAAGGATATAAAATAATTTATGGGTTGACTTATTAAGGTTGATTAATCAATGGAAAGTAATTAAGGTTAATTAATTACATAAAGATAATTACTTAATTAAAAGTAATTAATTTTTGATTAAGGGTTGATAAATCAATTGATTAAACAATAATTAATTACGGACAATTAATTAAATGGTAATTAATTAAGGATTAATTAATTGAGGCGACTAAGAAAAATTAATTAAAGGATAATTATAAAAATTAAGGGTTAATTATTTAATGATTAAAGGTTGATTAATTAATAATTAAAGGTTAATTAATTTATTATTAATGGTTAATTAATAAATGATTAATCAAAATGATTTTAATTAATTAATTTTAATTAACCAGGATTAGTGGCTATTCACAAGTAATTAAATTTGATTTAAAATTAATCAGATGATTAATTAATCTGACTTATGGATGTTTGAATCCTATTGAATGTTGAATTGTTTGATATCCCTAATATGATACGTTTTGTGCTATGAATTATTTTGGTGTGAGCTATGACGAATGTAATTTATTAATCGGTGATATGTTTACATTATTTATCTGTGAATCTGTGAATGGAGATAAGCGTTATAGAAAAAACCGCTTATCAATATTGATGTGTTTGAATCTGTGACGATTGATGATGTTGCACTATTGTGTAAAACCCCTGGACTACACCATACACACACAAATATGGATTGCACGAGGAAATTGGTTAAGTCACAGATTTTGGAAAATAATTTTTAAAGTTAGATTTTGAATCCAAATGGTTTTGGAAATGGATTTGGGGTAAATGTAAAAATCTTTTGAAAAAAATCTTTAAAGATAAAAGTTATTTTGAATAACTTGATAAAATTTAAATTTAAATAATTTGATTTGAATTTGAATTCAAGATTTGAAATTGAATTCAAGATTTGAAATTGAATTCTATGTTTGGAAATTATGGTTTAAAAAAGTTATACAAGTTATAAATGTGTTTATATGAGTTTAAAACCATTTTAAAAGTATTGTTTTGGGAATTTAAATTTAACTCAAGGGCTTTAACTTGTGCAAACGAAATCGAATTTTTTCTAAATGAAAACTATTTGTTTTCAAATAATAATAGCTTTCATATAAGTAAAGAATTTCCAATTTGTGTTGAAAGGATTTCAAATTTGAAATGAAAATGGTTTTCTAAGTTATGAATGAATCTTTGGAAATGATTTTGAAAGCTATGAATTTAAATCTTTGATTTAAAGATTGGACAAGTTAATCCAATTTTAAGTGGAAATTGTTTTAAAATCTATGAATGAATCGTTGTGAAAAATGGGTGAACTTTGTGAAGTGAATCTTTTTGTTTAAAGATTTTGAAAATGATAATTTGTTAAAATCATTTGAAAGAAAAGTTTTGGGTTTTAAGTTGTGACTTAACTGATATCCCAATATCCATATGTTTTTAAATATTGCGCTCATTATTCGGTTTAGCCGAGATACGACATTGTGTCATATAACCCATTCCAAATAATGATACGACGTTATGAATAGCATTTGAAGATCGGTGGTGAAGACGGGTATTTTCGAGATTGAAAGGATTACCCGTCGAATGTCTCTGCACTAAGTCGCGCAGGTATAGAGATCTCCATATGTGATGGGGTGTCCGATCAGGATTGTGAATACCCAGATTGCAAAGGCTTCTTTGGAAGTGCCTTCGATTCTGTTCGAACCCGATACAGACTTGTATGGATGTGTGTCTGACATTACACTTTGATATGTAAAGCTGGTTTCTATCATACATTTATGTTTGGTGGCGGAGATTTATTCTCTTAGCTTAACACCCTTCTCTAAGATGTACGAGCTCAGAGGTTATGTAGTTGATGGTTGCTAATGATACATTCCCAATTTTGTAATGTGGCATACGAAGTGCTACTGATCGTTTGTTAATCGAAGCATAGCTTTGTGAGAAAGCGTAGCTTTGTGGACGAGACTGCATCAGGACCTCACAACTCGGAATGGTCAAAATAGGAAAGATGCAGTAAGGTTATTTAAGGGTAGCGCCCCCTGAGGGTATGTCCATTTCCTTCTCGATAGAGGTGGTATCATGGTATGGAGCCCAGATACTTAACCTATGTGGTTACTGAAAATACATTGCATTGTCGTTGTTGGTGTCGAGCGCTCGGATAAGGGTTACTTACGGCCGGGGAATGGCATACTCGTGTCAGTAGCTACCTAGTTACAGAGGTAACCCGACCTTGTGTTGCAGAGATCCGGTTAGGTTTTCGGGACGTCCCTCCAGAGGCTACCTGTGTGGAGTAGCAAGTCCCTTAGCCTGACCATTATTGGAAATCCAATCTCCAGTACGCGTCCTGTATGGTTTTAGTTGTAGAACCTGCCATCTAATATGGTAGCTATAGTAGGCATACTATAATAGTACGTATGTTGGCTAAGATTAATATTATACTTGCAAATGTTTTCCACTATGCACTAATAATAATATCAAAAGGATTTTACGTAGTAAGCATGTTTGACTATCATAAGGAAAAATCTCTTCCAAGTGTGCGATTGCATTGTGTGTGTGTGCCGGGAGGCCTTATGGTAGTTTCATTTTCCAAAAAAAAATTGCGGATTTCAATCTTAAATTCTTTTGTTGTTTGTTTTTTTTAAAAACTATTTTATTTGCTAACACCAGTCCCATGACCGACTTGGAGTTTATTATCCCCTTCCTAAACACTGCATGCCCACAATTTTCCACACGGGCAGTCCACAGTTGGGTTTTTCAGATAATCAAATAGTAGGTGTAGATTCAATAGCCATCGGCCTTATGTTGGTAGCTTTTGGAAATCGTTAGAGTCTTTGGATTTTTGGGATCGCATTAGCTACAAGTTCAGCATTGATAGGGACTCGAGCTTATAGCTTGAGGGCTTTGGAGATTGGCTTTGGAGATGTTGTGTTCCACTGCTACTGCTGATGTTATCTCTCTCTTCTATTGAAGTTAATGTTGGTGTTCCTTTATCGAAGACTTTATTCCACCGATGTGTTTTGTATCTCTGATTGATATCAATATCATTTGTATCATTATTGTGTCAACTATTGTATATCAACGATATTATTCTTTTTTCCGTTGTGTTGTTATACTTAATGTGTTATAAGCTCGGCGAACCAGATTCGACGTTTGAATCTGTAGCATTCGAGTACAAGTGAGGTACGGGTGCCGATTTTCGAAGGTCGAGTAAGGGTCGTTACAATAATGGACCATTCCGATTATCAAACTCGACAAACAACACCTCAAAAACCTATCTCGCCATCCCCTGGCCACCAGGACATATTATAAAATCTCCAACCAATTTTCCAATGATATCTCATCATAGATCGTCGACAATTGCCGATAATCCCAAAACCGAACAACTCAGGATATCTCATCAATTTCCTATCTAAAAATCATGATACTCACATCATAATTCATCATTTTGCTCAACATTTCAGATTATATATTCAAAGATTGAAATTAGCAATGATCAAATTTAACCCATCTTTGATTCTTACTGTTATTTATAAATTTTTAAAGTAAAAATTCCATATATACACTTGAATTTATTTTTAAAAATAATGTTATGCCGATACAATCATTTCATCTTTACAAATTTTGGACTAAAATTGGATATTTATGAAGAAATTGAATAAATTTGGTTTGTTTTTTGAATCTGTTTTCACAGTAGACTTTAGTAACATACAGATATGTTCACAAACATATAATATAACTCAAACTATATTCAGTTAAATCATCATGCAAACAACTTCTTATATATAGATTTATCACATGCATTATGTATATATATTTAAACTATTTTATTTAAAAGGAAGTTTACTCACCCATTTCTGAAACGGAGGACCAGAATTTAGCTTTTGAATATGAAACTAAAAACTGATTGTTGCTCTGGAACAAATTTTAATCTGTAGCTTGAATTTGTTTTGATTGAATCAGATTGAAATTGAACTTTTTGATATTGAACTGATCTTTGTATTTGATCTGGAATTGAATCTGCTACCAGGTTTGATTCAGCTTCTGTTTCCAGATTGATTTCCCGGTTTTCATTCTTTTGTTTTTGATCTTTTATTTTTCTCTAAATTTTGTTTTAGTTGGGAAAGGAAGAAGTGTTGAGAAAGTTTCGAGCTGAAGAATAAGTAACCAGGTTTCTTTCTTTTAAAACATATTGTTTTTTTCATATAATTTAAATTAAAAGAATTCATAATGCCACTTGTTTTATTTAGTTACACTTGTTAAGGTATGTTAAGAGTAGAATAACACTTGCTAATGTATTTATTTTCCTTCTTACAAATGTCATAAATTTGTGTATTTATGTAGAAACCCTTAACTTCATTTTTTGTTTATAATTTATGTTTTAAACCTTTTCTTTAATTTATTTATAAATTATGTTTGAACCCTTGTTTATAACTAACTTACAAATTCATGTACATATTATTTACTAACTATATTTATCAAGTATATAAAAGAAATGTATTTTAATTCTTTAATTAAATCTCATTTTACATATTTACAAACCAACCTTACATGTATACATATATATATCTGTGTGTATCAAAGCTACTTATTCATTTTTTTTCTTTTTTATTTATATATGTACACACTATACATACATTTCAATTATTTGTACGTAAACAACTTTAAAAGAAAAATGATTTGAAAATAATTTTATATTAAACAAATAATCACATAGACATACATACATACATACATACATACATATATATATATATATATATTAGTTTCTTAAAGTACAAAGCTTTTAAATTCGATCATAACTTCCAAATTACAAAATATATTTTAAAATTTTGAAAACATGTTTTTATTTGTTAAACTCAAACCAAAACTTCCTACACAATATATATACAGTATATATACATTATAAATAGAAAATATTTTAATATTAGCCTTGAAAATTGTTGTATTGAATTTTTAAACATAACTTCAAATTACAATATATACATACATATATATTACAATTTGAAAACATATCTTTTATTAAATTAAAATCAAAGACTTCCTATTTACAATATATATACCAATACATATACATTCTAAATAGAAAATATTTTATTAGCTTTAAAAAGATAAAATTTATCAATTAAATATTTATAAAAGAAGATTAATAAACCAATTTAAATACTTATTAATAAAGATTATCAAATTGTTACTGCCTAAAATTTTGGGTCATCTCATTCCTCCCCCCTTAAAACAATTTAATTTATTATATATATTCACACAGATAGATAATTCACATTTTCATGGATAGATAATCAATATTATCACTATTCGACCATAGCATCTCATATCACAAAGCAAACATATCACACATTAGAAATATCACATAATCCAAGGCATTCAATAGCATCAATTCATTCACAAGCAAAGATTAATTAGCCACACATCCCTAATTAATTTAATTAACCACCAACGAATTAAATTAATTACTTTAATTACTATTAAATACTGCTTACTTAACAATTAATTAATTACAAATAAATTAATTAATCATCCCTTAATTATCATCTTAATTAATCATCCTTGATTAATTATTCTTCAATCACATTAACTAATTAGCCTTTAATTAATTACACAAATTAATTATCCCTTAACCATTAATTAACCCTTAATTATTTTCATTTATTAATTATTAATTAATTACATTAATTAATGATCCTTAATTAATTACTTTCATTAATTAATTATTCTTTAATTAATTACATTAACAAGTAATCTTTAATTAATCACGTTCATTAATCGGCCTCAATTAATCACATTCAGTAATAACTATCCTTAATTACTTAGTTAACTTCTTAATTATTTATAATAATAAATCTTTAATTAATTACCCTGAGTAATTGATCCTTAGTTACTTCCATTAAGTAATTATCCTTCAGTTACTTTCCATTTAGTAATTCCCCTTTTATTAATTACATCTAGTAATTACCCATTAATTACTTACACTAAATAGCTACACTTTATTAATTACATTAAGTAATTATACTTAATCAATCATCAAATGATTATCTTTAATTAATTAATCTAGTTAATTAAGTTAAATTAATCACATTAATTTAATTAAGTACATTGAGTAATTAATCCCTTTAATTACTTCCATTAATTAATTACTTTTTAATTAATTACCTTTAACTACTTAGATCAATTAACCCTTAATTAATCAGGAAATTAACTATCCTTAATTAATTAAACCAATTATCTTAAATTTACTACACTAATTAATCAACTCCTAATCACTAGTTAATGATCTTTAAATTACATTTATTAACTATCCTACTAATATTCTAAGTAATTATCATTTGATTATCAACATTAATTAATTAACCTTTATTAATTCATTAGGTGATTAACCATTAATTAATTACAGTAATTAATTATTCTTAATAAATCAAAAATCTTTATTATTTAAAGATAATTTCTTTATCTTATCACTCACCTAAATATTATTAAATTAAACACTTGAAATCGATTTATAAAAATCAAATGAGATCTTTTTGATAGGTTTAAAATCTAGTACACCTATCTTAATTATTTCTTAATTTCAACATTTATTATATTTGAAAATACATAGGAATTTATTACAAAATAACCTAACATATAATTTCTTTTAAAAAATAAATTTAAATATTACTTTATCGTTCAAATCTTTAAAAACTTGTTTAAACATTTTTCTTGGAAAACTAACTCATTTTAAATATACTTTAAATCTTTAAACTTGTTTAAAACATTTTGTTTTTATAAAACCTTATTTTTTTCAAAACCAAGTTACAAAATTTATTTTGAAAACCCATCCATACACTTTAAAACTTATTCAAGCTTTATACTAAAATTTGGAAACCATTTTAATTCGCAAATAGAAAAACGGAGCATAACACTAGTGATCCCCGAGGTCACACTCGAGAAACTCGCTTTCACAAAAACTTCGAGGCACACCCAATATCGTTCCGAGTTATACCCAAGATCACTGCATCTTCCCAAACCCAACGATCCACTTCGGATACACAAACGTACACAGTGCACTTGCATGGGGACTTCACGTCGCTCCAACCAACTACAATGGCTCCAACACATCACCGCCGTCTCTTACAGCCCCTCCGACCACCTAGATCCGAAGATAACATCGTAAAAAAAAATCAAGCGATTCAAACCAACCTGGAAACTACAACATCGACGGAAAATCCCAATCACCGACGAATCATACTTCGAGGACCCTCGCCTATCACACCGAAGCATCGCCTCGTCTACCAGCGTCGATTCCCTTATCGCGATTAGTTCCAACGCACTAATGACGATGGGACTGTTCCGATTATCAAATTCGACAAACAACACCTCAAAACCCTGTCTCGCCGTCCCTTGGCCATCACCACATATTACAAAAACTCCAATCAATGTTCCAGTGATCAACGACCCTAAAGCCACCCTCGATATCAACCCCAAACTTCATCTCGACATAGATCGTCGGCAATTGCCGATAATCCCAAAACTTAACAACTCAGGATATCTTACCAATTTCTTATCTAAAAATCATGATATTCACATCATAATTCATCATTTTTCTCAACATTTCATATTATATATTCAAAGATTGAAATTAGCATGATCAATTTTAACCCATTTTTTATTCCTACCTTTATTTATAAATTTTTAAAGTTAAAATTCCACATATACACTTAAATTTAAAAAATAATGTTATACTGATACGATCATTTCATCTTTACAGATTTTGGACTAAAATCGAATATTTGTGAAGAAATTGAATTAATTTGGTTTGTTTTTTTTGAATCTGTGTTCACAGCAGAGTTTAATAACATACAGATATGTTCACAAACATATAATATAACTCAAACCATATTCAGTTAAATCATCATGCAAACAACTTCCTATATATAGATTCATCACATGCATTATATATATATATATAAACTTTTTTTAAAGGAAGTTTACTCACCTATTTCTGAAACAGAGGACTAGAGTTTAGCTTTTGAATATGAAACTAAAAACTGATTATTGCTCTGGAACAAACTTTAATTTGTAGCTTGAATTTGTTTTGATTATTTGAATCAGAATGAAACCGAACTTTTTGATGTTGAACTGATCTTTGTATTTTATCTGGAATTGAATCTGCTACCAGGTTTGATTCAGCTTCTGTTTCCAGATTGATTTCCAGGTTTTCATTCTTTTGTTTTTGATCTTTTATTTTTCTCTAACTTTTGTTTTAGTTGGGAAAGGAAAAAGAGTTGAGAAAGTTTTGAGCTAAAGAATAAGTAACCAGGTTTCTTTCTTTTAAAACATATTGTTTTTTTCATATATAATTTAAATTAAAAGAATTCATAATGCCACTTGTTTTATTTAGTTACACCGGTTAAGGTATGTTAAGAGTAGATTAACACTTGTTAATGTATTTCTTTTCCTTCTTATAAATGTCATAAATTTGTGTATTTATGTAGAAATCCTTAACTTCATTTTTTTATTTATAATTTATGTTTCAAACCTTTTCTTTAATTTATATATAAATTATGTTTAAACCCTTGTTTATAATTTACTTACAAATTCATGTATATATTATTTACTAACTATATTTATTTTCAAGTATACAAAAGAAATGTATTTAAAATCTTTAATTAAATCTCATTTTACATATTTACAAACCAACCTTACATATATATGTGTGTGTGTGTGTGTGTGTGTGTCATAGCTTCTTATTAATTTTTTTCTTTTTTATATATATACAGTATACATACATTTCAATTATTTGTGCGTACACAACTTTTAAAGAAAAATGATTTGAAAATAATTTTATATTAAATAAATAATCACATATATACACATATATATTAGTTTCTTAAAGTATAAAGTTTTTTAATTCAATCATAACTTCCAAATTACAAAATATATTTTAAAATTTTGAAAACATGTTTTTATTGGTTAAATTAAAACCAAAACTTCCTATTCATAATATATATACAGTATATATACTTTATAAATAGAAAATATTTTAATATTAGCCTTGAAAATTATTATGTTGAAATTTTAAACATAACTTCAAATCATAATATATACATACATATATATTACAATTTGAAAACATATCTTTTATTAAATTAAAACCAAAGACTTCCTATTTACAATATATATACCAATAAATATACATTATAAATAGAAAATATTTTATTAGCTTTAAAAATATAAAATTTATCAATTAAATATTTATAAAAGAAGATTAATAAACCAATTTAAATACTTATTAATAAAGATTATCAAATTGTTATTGCCCAAAATTCCAGGTCATCACATATTTTCTCGCGAATGACTCGACGTGACATTTAAATAATATATATAAGCTTTATCGTTGCAAGGATCAAATTAAGCCCATAAAGAAAAAAATATGAAGCATGTACATGAAATATCAACCACCTTATCGGTAACTCCAGCCTCCTTAATGTTCCACTGTCCCTTTTTTTCTCATATATATATAGACACACACACACACACACGTTGTTACTTTATAAAAAAATATGCCATTGATGCAGCTAAGGCCAGAGAAGAAGTTGTGCAAACTTTAATTCCTGAAAACACGAGTTTGTGGTGTAGTGTGATGACTCGTCCACGACTCAATGAAGGTTTGAGTCGTTTCCGAGCTAGGGAAGGAGGTCCACGACCTAACAAACCACGGGAGAAATCAGGCCGAGATAACAAGGCATCGGAGTTGAGTCATCCACGACTCAACGGTCTATCCATAAGTCGTTTGCGACTTAACCAAGCTCAGGAGAAGATGTACCGACCTAATGATATCTACATGAGTCGTCTACGACTTAGCATGAAGCAAGGGAAAGCCCCAGCTAGTGAAGGCCTTGAGTCGGAGGGAGTTAGGACGGCAAGGAGTTGAGTCGGCTGAATCGCTTGGCTTGTTGAGTCGTGTACCTTGTGTGTTTGATGAGTCGTGAGTCGTTTACGACATAAGTTGGGTCATGTATGTACTATATGAGTCGGTCGTGTTTGAGTCGTTTGTATTGTCTGTGAGTCGTAACGTGTTGAGTCGGGTGAGTTGTGGTTGAGGTAGTAAGTCGTGAGTCGTGCCCTGCTTGAGTCGGTTGCGTATGAAGTGTTGTAATGGCAGTATGTAGCGTCTGTTGAGTCGGCAGCGACTTAGATGAGTCGGCAACGACTTAGATGAGTCGTGAGATATGAGTCGGTCACGACCTAAGGGCCAGTTGTAAACTCTATAAATAGGGGCGTGAGTTGTAATTTTTGGTAGTTGATTTTTGAATAAAATTCCTTTTTGTTAGCTTTTTGCTTTCATACCAATTGGTAGTTGAGTGTAATCTCCTATCTCCTCTTTCGGTTAATCGAGTGCGCTCGATTCAACGATCGTAGAAGCCGATTCACGGAATCTAGTGCGCTAGATCAACGTGCGAAGAATCGTAGATCTTAGAACACGGTATAGTGCGCTATCAACGTGTTTGAGATAGCTAGAGTTCGGTATCTCTGGATCAACGAACTTGGGCATTTTGGTATCTTCAACTCACCGATTGCTACATTCCATAGAATGAAGTTTTGTTTGATTAATCCGCTGCGTCAGTTTGGTATCAGAGCCATACTTAGCCAATCATAGCTAAGTTGATTCTTGGAGCCAAGTTTTTGAAGTTTTTGAAGTTGAAGTTGTTCATTGTGTTCATATTGAAGTTGCATCAAGTTTGGAGTGTTTGATCTATTCCATTTTGGATCGAAGTGTTGGACATTGTTTGAATTTGGTCTTGGGTTTTGCGCGCCAAGGTTTGAAGTGTTGGACCGAGTTACTTTGAGTCGTACAAAGAAAACCGAGACAAGGGAAGCCGTGCACTGTTGAGCCGTGCCTTGTTGTTTGTGAAAGCTTTTGAAGTTTTGTGTTCAAATTGTTGAAGTGTTTGTGAAGTTTTCAACCATGCCACCAAGGAGAGCTAATCGACATCAAAACGTTGAAGCTTTGTATCGTAGAGAAGAAGCTGAACTTATGGAACAACGTATTAATGATAAATTTGATGAAGGCATTGGAAAATTGGAGAAATTGATGAATGATTTTAATCAAAGGAGGAGATCACCAAACTCGAACCATGGAGGAAACCGAGTTTCGCCATCGGTTACGGAAGCGAGGAGGGTATCACCACATTCTTGTAGAGATAGAAGAGAAACATCAATTTCATCACGAAGAGATCATCATGACTATGCACATGAAGAGAGAAGAAGTCAACGTGAATTTGACCATGAAGCGTATAGGGATGAAGAGAGACATAGTCAAAGAAGCATGCATGAACGAAGGGATGATAATGGTCGAGATCGATGTAGGCGTACTTTTGATTTTGTTGAAGAAGGTGATAGAGCTAGTATTCATTATCGAGATCGAGATCAAGTTCGAAATTCTTATCGGGATGTTGAAGATGATCGACGATGGGAATCGGGTATGAAGATGGAAATTCCGGAGTTTAAAGGCGGAATGGTAGCAGAAGAATTTCTCGATTGGTTATCTAATGTGGAGGAAATCTTTGATTTCAAGGAGGTCCCGGAGAATCGAAGGGTGAAGTTGGTTGCTACTAGGTTGAGGGGGAGAGCTTTGGCGTGGTGGCAACAAACTAAACTTACTAGGGAGAGAATGGGAAAGTCAAAGATAGAATCATGGGATAAGATGAAGAAGTTGATGAGATCTACTTTCTTACCTTATAATTACCAATCACTTATGTACCAAAGGTTGCAGAATCTGAGGCAAGGGACGAAGTCTGTTAGTGATTATGCTGATGAATTTTACCAACTCATTGCCAGAAATGATATCATGGAAACGGAGGAACAGCTAACTGCTAGATTCATTGGGGGATTGAGAATGCAGATCCAGGATATGGTTAATATGTTTGATCCTAGATCAGTGGCAGAGGCACATCAGAAAGCGTTGGCTTGGGAGAAACAAGGAAGACGTGGAGGTGGTGTGTTTACTAATTCCAATAATCAAGCAAGGGGTGTTGGTGGAAGTTCTAATGTTTCTAAACCTGTTTCAAAGCCAGTGGTGAAGGAGGCTGAGAAGGCGAAGGTTAGCAGTGGGTTCAAGTGTTATAATTGTCAGGAGTTGGGTCACAAAAGCAATGAATGTCCGAAGCCGAAGAAGAGAACCATGGTTGCAGAAGTTGAGGAGGATGATGGTGAGGAGGCAGAATGTACAAATACACCTTATGTTGAGGAGGAAGAAGAATTGTCTGGGGATGAAGGTTGTAATTTTATGATGAGGAGAAGTTGTTTGACACCAAAGCAAGAGGAGGATTGTAGTTGGTTGAGAAGCAATATTTTTCAATCGACATGCACTATTCTGGGAAAAGTTTGCAAGTTCGTTATTGATGCTGGGAGTTGTGATAATATTATTTCTACAGAAGCAGTGAGGAAGTTGAACTTGAAGACTGAGAAGCATCCTAAACCGTACAAGCTAGCATGGTTAAGGAAGGGTGGTGAAGTGAAGGTGTGTCGAAGGGCTTGTGTTAATTTTTCTATAGGGAAGAAATACAAAGATGAAATTTGGTGTGATGTAGTGGACATGGATGTTTGTCATTTATTGTTGGGTAGACCATGGCAGTTCGATAGAGCAGTTCAACATGACGGTCGTGCCAATAGTTACAGTTTCATGTTCGAGGGTACTAAAATCACTTTGGTTCCTAAGAAGCAACAACAAAAGGAGAGAAAGCTAGAAGAGATTGAGGAATTGAAAACTCTGTTGACTTTGAAGGAGTTTGTCAAGGAAGTCGAAGAAGAACCAGAAGTGTTTTTGTTGATTGGGAGAGAGAGTAGTGAAGAAGTTGAAATTCCAGAAGCAGCAAAGCCAATTTTGAAAGAATTTGAAGATGTATTTCCAGAGGAGTTGCCTAAGGAGTTACCACCATTGAGAGACATTCAACATCAAATTGATCTTGTTCCGGGAGCAGTGTTACCACATCGACCACACTACCGAATGAGTCCGAAGGAACATGAGGAATTACGAAGGCAGGTGGAAGAGTTGTTGGAACAGGGACGTGTTCAGGAAAACTTGAGTCCTTGTGCCGTGCCAGCATTATTAGTACCAAAGAAGGACGGAACATGGAGGATGTGCACAGATAGTAGAGCTTTGAATAAGATCACTGTTCGATATAGATTTCCTATGCCGAGGTTGGATGATTTGTTAGATCAATTGAGTGGGGCAACTATATTTTCAAAGATTGATTTGAAGAGTGGTTATCATCAAATTCGAATCAGACCTGGGGACGAATGGAAGACAGCTTTCAAGACGAGAGAGGGGTTGTACGAATGGTTGGTTATGCCATTTGGTTTGTCAAATGCACCTAGTACATTCATGCGGGTGATGAATCAAATCTTTAGACCATTCATTGGGAAGTTCGTCGTGGTCTATTTCGATGATATTCTGATTTACAGCAGGAGTATGGAGGAGCATGTTCTACATTTGAGGGAAGTATTGATTATTCTTCGTGAGGAACAATTTTATGCTGCTACGAAGAAATGTATGTTTATGACGCACAGTGTTTTATTTCTGGGTTATGTTGTTTCAAGAGAAGGTATTCAAGTTGACCAGAGTAAAGTTGAAGCTATTAGAAATTGGCCACAGCCGAGAACTATCGCTGAAGTTAGAAGTTTTCATGGATTGGCATCATTCTACCGAAGGTTCATTCCACATTTCAGTAGCAAGATGGCTCCAGTTACTGATTGCATGAAAGGGAAACAATTTACATGGTCAGAAGAAGCGGGGGTTGCCTTTGAGAAGGTCAAGGAATTGTTGACGTTTGCACCAATTCTTGTTCTACCTAACTTTCAGTTATTATTTGAACTACATACTGATGCATCAAAGGTTGGGATTGGAGGAGTGTTGAGTCAGTAGGGAAGACCTATTGCATATTTCAGTGAAAAGTTATCAGGGGCAAAGATGAGATACAGTACATATGATGTTGAATTTTATGCTGTTGTACAAGCTGTTAAGCATTGGAGACATTATCTATTTCAGAAGGAATTTGTCCTTTATACAGATCATGAAGCATTGAAGCATTTACAGGGGCAGGATAAGATTTCAGCGAGACATGCATCTTGGATTGCATATTTACAGCAGTTTACTTTTGTCGTTAAGCACAAATCAGGGGTGACAAATCGAGTAGCTGATGCTTTGAGTAGGAGGAGTCATTTATTAACGACAATGAAGGTTGAAGTGACGGGGTTTGAAATGTTGCCAGAGATGATTGAAGAAGATCCTTACTTTGTGAAATATGTTGAGAAAGTGAAGGATGGGAGTACCGATGAATTTATGATAGTTGATGGTTTTCTGTTTAAAGGGAATCGTTTGTGTATTCCAGACTGTAGCTTGAGATTGAAAATTATCAAGTAGTTACATGAGGAAGGGCATGTGGGCCGTGATCGTACTTTGTAGTTGATTTCACAATCCTACTTTTGGCCGTCGATGAGAAAAGAGGTTGAAAGGTTCGTAGAGCGATGTCATATTTGCCAAGTTTCAAAGGGAACAGCAACGAATGCAGGGTTGTATATACCATTACCAGTACCATCTAAGCCATGGATTGATATTAGCATGGATTTCGTTTTGGGTTTGCCCAGAACTCAAAGGGGAAATGATTCGATATTTGTTGTAGTGGACAGGTTTTCGAAGATGGCACATTTTGTTGCTTGCAAGAGGACAGCAGATGCAGTTCGAGTGGCACAGTTATTTTTCAAGGAGATTTATCGACTTCATGGTTTACCAGAATCTATTGTTTCTGATCGAGATACTCGTTTTCTGAGTCACTTTTGGCTGAGTTTGTGGAAGATGATGGGAACGAAACTGAAATTTAGTAGTGCTTATCATCCGCAAACTGATGGGCAGACAGAAGTTGTTAACAGGTCATTGGGAAATTTGTTGCGTTGTCTTGTACAGGATAATTTGAGAAGTTGGGACATGAAGCTATGCCAGGCAGAATTTGCTCATAATCATGTAGTGAATCGTAGCACAGGATTCAGCCCGTTTCAGATTGTTTATTCAAACTTACCAAGGGGACCGTTGGATTTAGCAGTAGTACCACAGTCGAAGGGAACAGTTAAACGAGCTGTTGATTTTGTTGATGAGTTGACTGAATGTCATAAAGTCGTTCAGAAACGACTGGAGAAATCGAATGAGAAGTATAAGAAGTTTGCAGATTTGAAACGACGAAATGTTGAATTTAAGGAAGGTGATTTGGTTTATGCTGTATTGACAAAGGATCGTTTTCCAGTGGGTGCTTATAACAAGTTGAAGGCGCGAAAAATTGGTCCAGTTGAAGTTTTGAAGAAAATTAATGAGAATGCTTATCGATTAAAGTTACCGGATGATGTTTATACTTCTGATGTTTTTAACATCAAACATTTAATTCCATATCATGGAGGTGGGATTGTTGAGGAAGAATTTACAAATTCGAGGTCGAATTTTTCTCAACCAGGGGAGGATGATGCAGCTAAGGCCAGAGAAGAAGTTGTGCAAACTTTAATTCCTGAAAACACGAGTTTGTGGTGTAGTGTGATGACTCGTCCACGACTCAATGAAGGTTTGAGTCGTTTCCGAGCTAGGGAAGGAGGTCCACGACCTAACAAACCACGGGAGAAATCAGGCCGAGATAACAAGGCATCGGAGTTGAGTCGTCCACGACTCAACGGTCTATCCATAAGTCGTTTGCGACTTAACCAAGCTCAGGAGAAGATGTACCGACCTAATGATATCTACATGAGTCGTCTACGACTTAGCATGAAGCAAGGGAAAGCCCCAGCTAGTGAAGGCCTTGAGTCGGAGGGAGTTAGGACGGCAAGGAGTTGAGTCGGCTGAATCGCTTGGCTTGTTGAGTCGTGTACCTTGTGTGTTTGATGAGTCGTGAGTCGTTTACGACATAAGTTGGGTCATGTATGTACTATATGAGTCGGTCGTGTTTGAGTCGTTTGTATTGTCTGTGAGTCGTAACGTGTTGAGTCGGGTGAGTTGTGGTTGAGGTAGTAAGTCGTGAGTCGTGCCCTGCTTGAGTCGGTTGCGTATGAAGTGTTGTAATGGCAGTATGTAGCGTCTGTTGAGTCGGCAGCGACTTAGATGAGTCGGCAACGACTTAGATGAGTCGTGAGATATGAGTCGGTCACGACCTAAGGGCCAGTTGTAAACTCTATAAATAGGGGCGTGAGTTGTAATTTTTGGTAGTTGATTTTTGAATAAAATTCCTTTTTGTTAGCTTTGTGCTTTCATACCAATTGGTAGTTGAGTGTAATCTCCTATCTCCTCTTTCGGTTAATCGAGTGCGCTCGATTCAACGATCGTAGAAGCCGATTCACGGAATCTAGTGCGCTAGATCAACGTGCGAAGAATCGTAGATCTTAGAACACGGTATAGTGCGCTATCAACGTGTTTGAGATAGCTAGAGTTCGGTATCTCTGGATCAACGAACTTGGGCATTTTGGTATCTTCAACTCACCGATTGCTACATTCCATAGAATGAAGTTTTGTTTGATTAATCCGCTGCGTCAGCCATTAAGTTAAAAGGGGAGTTGTTCAAAGGCTTGGAGAAGAAGATCAAGCACAATTGATTATCCATCTTAAAATAGTGAGTAGAACACCTTAGTTTGTTACTGGTTATTATATATATAACCATTGATTATTGATCAATCATTGTTCTATATCAAGTGCATATGTATCAGTTATGTGTGTATGTGCATGTACGAGTTGTTCGACATGGTCTGTTCCATATTCATCCAAAACACTGTACTTCTTCTTCTCCGTTTATGTTTTTGGTTAAAAACAGCTAACCTTTCAGTTTGAAAATCAATATCTCAACAACCATTTAGTTTTAAATCATGATCTTAAATTTTTTTTTTTGTTTTTTAGTATAGAACATTTTAAAATTTATTCATTCAATTCCATCAAGCAGAGAGAGAAAAAACCATATATAACAGTGAGTGGGTCAATTTCGGTTGAGATTTAACCATTATAATTCAATGAATGGATCATACAATTGTGATAGTATTTGGAAAATAGGATTTTTAAGAGTGATTTGAGGATGTTTAGCGCCGTGTCGAGGGAGAAATGTGAAGATGAAGGGAATTGGGCGTTTCGCCAAATTATGGTTATCCAAGTGATTTCGTGTTATGGAGTTTTGCGTGGAGGAGGATGGGTTGATGGCGCATCCATGAAAAATAGTAAGGTGACTTTTAGCGGCGTGTGTGGGCTAGGCAAGCTTGAAGTAGGGTTTTAGGGTGGTTCGTTTGGTCTCGGGTTCGTGGAGAAATGCGAAGAGGATAGAGAGAGAAGGGTGTGCATAAGTGGGGATTCGTAGCGGAGGCGATGGTGGAGCTGTGGGCGAAGTTTGGTGGTGGACGGTGGTCTGTGGTGATGTGGCGAGGCAGAAAAATAGGCATGGCGTTGTTACAGTTTTGGTTGAGGCGTTCGAATTTCGAACTGAAGATATGACTGCGTTTCTAGATGGTCAATCGTGTTGTGGTGGTCATGAGGGACCTGCGAGGTTGATCGTCGGTGAGTATGGTCAGCCAGAGGTGGTGTGCACATGCACACTTTTGTGCACATCTTCGTGTGTTCAAATGAAAGTGCGAGGAGAGGAGAACTGGAAGAAGAAGGGGAAGGGTTTTGGGTCGGGTTTCAATTGGATGGGTTGCGTTTAGTTGGTTGGGCTGGGTTGTTTTTAAAAGTAAATTAAATTAGTTTTCACATTTAATAATCTATAAATTTAAAAACACTGTTTCTTTTTCGTTTCAAATCTAATCGACGCACGGTTTTTGCGTTGAGATTCTATCGCCAAGTATTTTCATCTGAACTAATATCATCAAGATTTCTGCAATGTAAAAATTTAATGATTTATGATAAATTGAAAGTGAAAAAATAAGCAATTTATTATTTAATTAATTATATTTTGATTAATCAATTAATTATCAAATGGATTATTTAATTTTAATTAACTAAGAATAAATCATTTTATAAATTTCCCTAATTGAAAAGTAATCTAGATAAAAAATATAACTTGACTCAGTTATTGAAAATAATTCAGTTTCGATTTGTAAATTGATTTAACATTAATTATAAATCTTTCATTGAAGTTAATGATCTATGCTTTGACTTTTATTTCTCTTAGATATTGATTTCAATTATCTTTGTTTGTGCCATTATGTAGCCAAACAAATTAAAGTAGTTAGAATAAAACGTTGACATGGAAATGGTGCCTTCAGTTTCGTTCAAACCTAGAATGGACTTGTATGAACGAATGCTATCAAAACATTATCATTGGAGGGCGATGAGCATTCTAAGTGTAATCATTCTTGAGGGAAAACGTAGACTCAAACCTCATCTACAGGGAATGACCAAAATAGGGGAGATGCAGCAGGGCCATATCGGTCGCACCCATTAGGGTATGTCATCACCAGTCTAGAATCACTATTTGTCCCTTTTTCTATATGCCATGTTACAGTTACTGATTATAACCATGGTGGTGATGTATTCGGTACTATCCAGTAAGGGGTAGGCCAGTCTTGTGGTGGAAGGGATCGATAGGTTCGATCTCGATACATTTGTCTAGAGGTGTACTGGGACGGACGGTACCCTGGTAGCCCAGTCATTGTTGGGAACCATTCCCCAATAACTGTCGTATGTTTTTTATTGTGCCCTAATATTTTGAAAAGTGAGATGCAAGCATTCCAGCTATGTTCTATTTTATTTGGAAACTCTAGAAACTATGAAAATATCATTGGATTTTCTACTAAAGTGTTTTGGTTATCGTAAGGTAAAAACCTGTCCATGTTTATGCGTGGCGTGATCTTACGAGATACTCTTGATTTCACATGATTTTCAATTTAAAGTAATTTAACCGTTACTCACACAGACCCATGTATGACCCAGAGTTTATTTTTCTATTTTTCCTAACTTCTTGGGTGCTCAAATTTTTATGAGTAGCCAAGTGATCCAGGTTCTCACGATTGCATTTTGGAGGAGCTGGAGCAGGTGACTTCACCGTTAGATAGTTACTATCTATTTCCGTTGTGTTTGTAATGTATTTTGGATTGTAATGTAAGGACCGATAGTTACGACAGTCTAAGTATGGTGTCTGTATTACTAATACTCTGATGTATTATATTGTTAGTGACTACGTAAAGCTTATGTTATGTAATATATATTATTCCGTTCCGCTGTTCGATTCTGTGATTTGTTTAGTTCATTTTTTCAGTCTCTTTCTTTCACCCATAATGACTCATATTTTGGAGTAAGAAAGGCAGTTCATTACAAAAATTCCCAGTATTACCTTTATTTAGTTTCATATGTCATCCGCTTTCTAAAGTGAAAAATTGACTAAATCAACCATGGAAATAATTCAAGCACACAATCAATAATTTATAACAACACATATATCATATAATGTTCATTCAAAGATGAGTTAGCTCACCAAAATTCCAACCGAGCTTAAGCATTCCTGCTCGTTCGATTTTATCTCAAAATCCTACCCGCTTCAAAATTGACGAAATCAACACTACTGCATAGATAACACTCTTACGAGCACAACGCAAAAGACTACGTCTCAATAGGACCATGTAAGTAGAAGATTTGAATTTTATAAGATTTTGGATAAATTAAATAATTATTTAACTTAATTATCTAAGATAATCATCATTTAATCCTTCTTCCCTATTTTCCAATTCCATATACATGCACATAAACATGCATACCCATACCGTGCACTTCCCATTCCCCAAACTTAAGCTACAAACCATGAAATCGCACATCAACACAAGGCCACTCAGGATCACTGGTTGAATAGTTTCTCTGGTGAACTTTTAGTTGCCAACCAGCATAACAAACAACTCTACTCTCCTGCGTCAACATAAGGCCGGGTCCTGTACCACTGAATCAATATATACTACAAATGTTGTCGAACCATCAGCAAGTACTAAAATAGGTGCACTAGTCAACAACTCCTACAACTTGATAAAAGCATCTTCAAATCAACTCCTACAACTTGATAAAAGCATCTTCAAATCTTGGGTTCCACGAGAAAAGTAAATTTGTACAACTCCTATAACTTGATAAAAGCATCTTCAAATCTTGGGTTCCATGAGAAAACCAAATCTGTTGGTAAAGCCTGTCAATGGTGCAGAAATTTTAACGAAGACCTTAGTGAACTCTCTATAGTATCTAGCCTAACCAAGAAAGCTTCTCATCTCCGTAATATTCTTTGGCACGTGTCAATCCCGTACTAAAGCAAATTTATTAGGACCGACCATTAGTCCATGCTCGAAGACATTATGTCCTAGAATGCAAACCTCCTTGCACTAAATATGGCACTTGGAAAATTTAGCTTATGTCTATGAAGAGTGTCAAGCGCTTCTTCAAACATGACTTGTGCTCTTCCTCACTTTTTGAATATACAAGTATGTCATCTATGAATATCACCATGAACTTATTCAGCAACGCTCTAAAGACTCGACTCATTAGATAGACGAAATATGATAGGGCATTAGTCAGTCCAAATGGTATAACTAATTAGTCATAAAATCCATCGGGGGTTCAAAAAGCAGTTTTTTAAATACTGTCCTTGGCCACACACAACTGATGGAATCCGGTAGCCAAGTCAGGTTGAGAGAATACTTTTTCTCCAACTAACCAATGGAGGAGATTGTCTATAAGGGGCAGTGGATAATGAATTTTGTTGTTAGTTTATTCGGTTCTCGATAAACAATGCAAAGCTTTAAAGAGCCATCTTCCTTAGTAGTAAAGAAAACTGGTGCTCCCCACTCCGGGACACCTCTAAGAATGATCCATTTCTCCTATAATTCATTTACTTGCTTCTTTAGCTTGCCTTTTTCTTTAGGAGCCATATTGTTAAGATGTAAGGTAATAAGTCTAGCACTCTCCTCAAGATAAATTCAAATTTTGATCTCCCTATGGGGTGGAAGACCAAAAACTACAGAAAAGTCATTTGGGTAGTCATGAACTACTATTATTGAAGAAAACTCGTAATGTGCTAGGTATAAAGAATATAGGTAACTCAACAACACTGAACTTCTAGGTTGTAGTAAACCAAGGTTGTATCCACTATAAGCACCCAAACGAACAACCTTCCTATCATAGTCCAGTACTACCGTATACATAGTCATCCGATCCGTTTCCAAAATTAAACCAAACCCAGAAAATCCCAAAACAAAAGCATCACAATCGAACTCGACCCTTAATATACAACTTCAAACCCTTACAAACTATGGATGACTGAGTCGATCTCCAACAGAATTTGATACTACTACGGGGTCTGTAACAATACTAGTTTCTAAGTCCAGTTGATCTACTAGTCTAATAGAAATAGAAGAGTGTGATGTCCCAGTGTCAAATAAAGTGTGAACAGATAAATCAAAAAGAGTTGACACACCTTTAAAAACCTTCTTTCCCTTATCCATAACTGGAGTTGGACTTGAGCTAGGAACAACACTTAGTGGATAAGCTGTAACAACCTGGGTAGAGGTTTAGCTGCAGTCGGACATTCCCTCATCATGTGCCCAAATTGACTGCAGTTGTAACATTTGATTTTCGAGAGATTCACCTTGCAATTCTTTATACCCATTATTACTACATCTTCTATAAATTATTCCTTGGTACTTTGTCTTGCTCTGAGCTCTCATTCCACACTTATGCTATTTCTGCTAGAATGGATTTCAACCTTCCTTCTTGGGCTCATCCTTCACTTCGTCTCTTAAAATGGTATTTTATAGAGCCATGTCCACCAAACCCTTATAAGTAGCTCCCATGGGAATTTGGTATGGGCCAAATCTTGAAGAGGTGGCTTTAGCCCTTTCGCAAACTTCAAAGCCTTTTTATGTGGGTTGTTTATTTAGTCAAATCCAAATCTAGCCAGCTACTTGAAATGATTCACATATTCTTTCGTGGAAATCTCTCCATGTTGCAAATGTATAAATTTATCCAACTGCTCTCTTTTTTCTGCTATAGAAAGAAACCTTGTCTCAAAAAGCTTTATAAAATCATCCTAGGTTAACTCTTCCTCATAGGTCTCTGCCACTACCACATCCCACCAATTTAGTGTCTCTTCTTGTATGTTTCAAGAAGCAAGCTGCCTCCTAATGGCATCACCTAGACCTAACAACCCAAAAATCCTCTTATAGGTATGCAACCATGCCTTTGAGTCCATAAAAGGTTCAGTCCCTGCATAAGGCTTTCCTCTTAAGCTCGAAAAGTCCTTATATAGATTAGTGAAATCCATAAGCCATGGGTTGATGGGAACTGCCCTTATGCACGTATTGTAGGTCCTCCGTTGGGGTTAAGTTTGGCTTGGCCCCTGTCTCGTAGATATCGAAGGAGCCATAATAAAACATTCTGGTTTGGAATCTTAGCTGCATCACCTATACCATTTCCAACTTGATTGCTCATTCTCACTGTCTGTGACAAGAAATTATTAGCAATTTTCCTTAGATAATATTAAGCATTATTGGAATTTAGTGGGCATATTTGGATTATACTTATACACTTGTATATAATAGTTTTGAAAATATACAAGTACATTCTCCCAAGCATACCTAATCCCTTAGAAAGTTTGAACCTAGGCTATGATACCAAATGTAACAACTTGTGCCTCCGAACACATTGATTCAAGGCCTAGAACGACGTTTGGACTTGCGTCGTTCCAAGAAGTACGAGTCATTGGGTTTTGAAATTTCACATGATACAATGACAATTATAAATATAACACATTCTACACTTTTAGATTTTACAACGAAAGACAATAAATAAATACTGAAAATAGTCTAAAATGGATAATAATCTCAAAAAAAATATAGTCGATACAACAATGTCACCAAATGCCAAATACAAAGAGTGATAGTAATATAATGTCTAACCAGTAAAAGTAGTACAATATAAGGTATATGTTGAGTAACTATAAATAATGTGACTCTGATCGCCTAGTCTCCTCCTCCATGCACTAGGTCCTTCCAAAATAACCTATCGACCTGCCCTTGTGTAATAACATAAAGGGGAAGAAGAGGAATTGGTCAAACAAAGTTCGATGAATGATTGTATTACTAGTGTGTGGTGTTCGTTAGTAATTAAATCCATTTATAGTCTACATGACCTAGGTTGTTTATTTTTGTATGGAATATACATACATACATACATGCATACATATATAAGGGATTTTCACCCAAAGGGCTTCTTTGTGCAGGGTAATAAGTTTTAAGGATAGCATTTTGAAAAATTAGTTTTAAGGACAATTTATAGGAAATAGGTAAATGAAGTTATCGTTTTCAGTTGTACAAAAATAATGATAAATGAATTTATCATTTTCCTGTATAATGAATTTATCATTTTCCTGTAAATTGTCCTTAAAACTAATTATTCATAAGTGATGTCGCTAAAACTTATTCCCATAAAGTGAGAGGCCCTACAACCTAATTTTCACTATATGTGTGTGTAAGGAATCTCCTACCATGGTACTTCAGCCAGATACTTGATGTAACAATGAGCCTAAGTATGCTTAAAATCTAATAAACATCCTTAACGCTTAAACAAAAAGCTTCTATATTAAGTAGACCATATCAAATATGAGTATTAAGTGCATCGTCCAACAATCCACTAATTCCATTAAGATTGTTTTACAATGCTTATGCCTACATGTCCAAAAAGCATCAAGTAAGCTACTTGCTTACGTTTGTTATCCTATGTAAAACACCAAGCATACACAAAAATGTCTAGGAATAATTGCCCTCAAAAACATTAAGTAACGTCTCGTTAGTGTCTGATATCCTATTTCTATGCACCGCACCAGGCAAGCACCATAATGTCTGGGCCAAATTTCCCAATAACATCGAGTAAGCTCCATTAGTGCCTGTAGTTATGCATAGCACCGAGCATACAACACAATGCCTAGACCTAGTTGTGCTTAATACATCAAGTATCCTTATGTTGGTGCTATGTGCTCTGAAGCACAACTTCGTAGTAGAATCGCACACAACCCCAAATGCCATGCCTTATAACTTCATAAAGTGTGAACCTAGGACGTCACCCTATGTGATACTTTTCCATCTTGCTACACAACTTCCATCAGTTTTGGAGGCGCTCTAAAGTTAAAGGACTCGGAATAAATTTCCCCGATTCATCCTACTCGGCATTTACCAGGTCCAATTTCAACTTGGATTTGCTGAAGTAACTCGGACATTTGAAAATACAACTCGGACATCTAGGGTTACCTGATGCAAATAAAATAAATCATTCTCAAGCATTTGGATATATAACTACCTTTTTTGGACATCTAATTTAATATTTAGACGTGCAAAAATGTATTCAAACATCTGAAATATGTCAAACTTCAAATTAAACCTCTCGAGTTACGATTTCTCGAATTTAAATGTTTGAAAATAATTTTTAGACTCTTAGATGAATTTTTTAGACGTTTGAATGAATTTTTAGACATCTAGTCCAACGTCGAGTTTATTTTCTAGATTTTGATAACTTATTTCTTTTGGTTATTTTTGTTCATTTTTTTTCGTAATTTGACATACAAGATTTAGGAATCGTTTTCAACCAAATTTCTATATGTATCTCGTACCCAATAATCATGTTAATTCAACTTGTTAATCTCGAGGATTACACATGTATATTTACAAACTTTCTATTTAAATCTGCCAAAGTTAATCTAATGAGACTTCTAGGTATATCACATTTCCCATATTCTATTCTAGGAGAAATAAAGGAGTATTCAATTACTTTCATTTATCCAATTCAAATCAACTTTATCAACTCAATACAAACTTTATAAAATAAGGATTTATATTCATATAAGTTAGGGTTGATTAACCTAGTCTACCTTTTCTTGTTTTCTACAATTACAATATATAAATTTAGGGTTTTTTTAATCATAGCTGTACAAAACTAAAATTAATCCATTTAAAAATAATTTATAACTTCCATCTAAAATTAGAAGAGTATATTTATAGATGAGGTAGAAATATAAATAAATTTGATTATTAATGAATCAACATATTCCGAAAATCAACTCACTCACATTTTTAGAGCTCCCTTCTTTCCAGCTTGATTTGAATTTCCTTCTCTTCTCACTTTCTCTTCTATTTGGTTATTTCTTTTCTCTATCTTGATTTTACTCTGATGATATTTTATATTTTGGTCTAGAGTTTTGAAAGAGACAGAGAAGTTTTGTTTAGATTGAGAAGTTTTTAAGGAAGAGGAAGGAGAACTGTATCTATAGGTGATGGCTAGGGTTCATGGCAAGGAATAGTGGAGGCTAAGGCCATTTTTATAACCAAAATCTAGGCCTGGAATCCATATTTACTAAAATGCCACTGGCCATAGTTTCTACTATTTTCGACCCATTTTATCAATTTAACAAGTTATAAATGTTTCTATATTGTAAACGACATTTCAAACGCAATGGAATAAGTCCCGAGGTCTACTTTTAATATTTTTAGAAATTTATATTTTTACCCGTTAATGTAATACTAAATTTTTTCCATTATTATTATTTTAGTTTATTATCAAAATTTCCAAGGTGTTACAGTAGAGGTGACGATGAAGGGACCGGTTGATCGGGTGCATTGAAAGTAGGGTAAAATGGGGAGATTTCAAAAAACCTTTAATTAATCTACACTAGATCTTATTTTGTGTTTAAATGAATATTAGTTTTGTATTGAATCATATTTCATAGTGATTAATAAAAGAGCTAAGGTTTTAAATGTCTTTAATTAATTTTTTGAACATATATATGTATAAACTGATTTAACTATATCATTTGTTGTTATTTTATTTCAATTTGTTCTATTTTATACATCTAATTTCATGATATGTTCGCATTCATAATGCAAACATTATATCTGTAATAATGTAATTGCTACCATAGGATATACACAAATATTATTTTCAAATATGAATTTTTAACTATTAGCATTTATGGCTAATATAAAAGGTATAATATCAAAAGTTTATAATAACATCACAAAATCCGATAATGATGTCAAATACATATATGTGTATATATATTCAAATACACACACACACAAATATATAATTTTATCCGGCCAAAAAAACATTTACTTAAATTATATATATATATATATATATATATATATATATATATATATAATTCTCAGCATGAATACATAATTTTAATATATATATTTTACATATCCAAGTTAAATACACAATTTTAATATATATATTTTACATATCCAAGTTCATATATATATTGAAAAGTGTATATACTCAATAAATTATGAATTTTAATATCATGTTTAAATTTAATTTTAAATATTTTCTTTTTCTCAAGATTTAAAAATATCTTTTGTAAATAAAGCAGTGAGCAAAGTTATGACTAATTTTTTTATGTAGCTTATATACCATGAATATATATATATATATAGTTATAAAACCAAAAAAAAAAAATTTTTAAACCGAGCAAAAATAAAAAAAATTCTACATTCATTTCTTTGTTTCGACATCAAAAACAACTTCCTCCTCAAACTTCAAAAATCAATATGTCTCAAACCATTCTCAAATAGCGGAAGTGCTCAACTGCAGTGTTGTAGAGGACTGCCTCTACTATTTTTAAATATTGGTTGCCTAAAGTTTAATTGAGCAATGAAGTACCAATCGAACGATGACGTGGTTTCAAATCAAGAAATTAAAGCCTGGTAATATGTTTTGCATTGAAAATCATTCATCACAACCCAAGGGGAATTAAGCGACGGCATATACGCCATTGGTCTCGCCATAAGGTGGAGCAGCTATGGTGGAAATTTGGTGGTGTTCATGTACGCGAGTCGAAAACTAGGGTTTGGGGTAGGAAGAGTTTTAGGCGGAATTTGCTCAAACGAAGATCGTTGTTGTATTTCTCTTAGTGAGTAGGACCCTTCTCCAAATTTTTATCAACTCCAGTGTCTTGGGATGAATCACATCAGTTGTTATAGAGGAGGAGCATGCCAAGTCACATTTCCAATAGTAGGGCCAAGCTTAGGGTTTTATGGTCCGACACGTCGAGCGTTCAAAGGGTGACTCGTTGGTGAAGATGGTTCGTCGAACGGTTGAGTGTGCGTGAAGAAGTGGTTTGCACGCATATGTGATATTGGGATTGTTATTCATGTGTGTACTAGTAGGTAGGGGGAGGAAGAAGATGGATTAAGGTTAATTATTAATTTAATTAATTTTAATTAATTTTAATTAATTGATGTAAGTATAAAAATTTACTCGTATCCCATCCATAGGAGGTCGGATTTGGATGCGATCTTTTGTATTGGACTCGTAACAACGTTATCTACGCATTGGAGTTAGATTCATTGAATTTGGAGCTAGAAGGATTTTGAGTTAAAATAGAACTACATTCGATTTTAGAACAAACTACAATGCAAAAGCGTCAACTGGAATTTTGGTGAGTTTACTCACTTCTAAATAAACTATATGATATCTATGTTGATATAGATTATTGTTTAATGCTTGGATGATAGTTATTAGTGTTAACGATGTATAAATTAACAATAAAATTATAGTTAGTTAATTTAATTATTTTGTGATATCTATCTAGAAGAATAAAACATCATTCTGCTATAATTAAATTAAATAAATTGTTTTGGACATTTATCAAACAGAATAAATCATCGTTCTATGCTTATAAAGAAAAAAGATTATTTTTGAAGTTAATTAATATGTAGATTAATTATTAAATGATACGTTATCTATTGATTACTAATTATCGATAATAATATGTTTGTTATTATTGTTTGATTGTTTATTTTGATTTGAAATTCTGCTTGGAAAGCGATTGCATAAATAACCATTGTTTTACAGAGGACTTTTATGGAGAGTACCTTAAGCGTTTCTCACCATTATTAATTTACTATTATAAGCATCTTACTTATATTCTTACATTGCTTATATCATTTTTTAGTTGAGATATTTGTGACATGCTATTTGATTTGTGTAAGTGTCTTTATAGGGTTTATCGCTATACCGCTACTTATAAAATTTCATCTTCTTAAACCCTTCTACATGTTAACTTATGCTTGTAATTTTACAAAAGAAATGTTTGGTCACATTTTCGCACTTTGAAAGTTGTTCAAAATATATTTTCTGGTATTTTTGAGAATTTTGAAATAAATAATAAATATTGTTTTAAATAGATAAAAAGATTACTAATTTGATTAATTATCTTTTGGGATAATTAATGTTATTTTAAATTTATCAAAATTTTTATAATTTGATTAATTACCTGTTTGCACAAAAAAGGACAAACGCCTCAAAGTCGTATGATTTAGTTGATTTTATGTTGTTCTTAGTAATTTGGGTGAGTTATGCAAATAAGTAAAAAAAACAGGGGCTAAATTGTAAAAAGACACGCAGATTTATAGTGGTTCGGCCAGAACGTGCCTACGTCCACTTCATATGTTATTCTCTCTTTTCTTTCAGATTACAAGTACAAAGCTTTGTATACAAGTATATGAAAGTTGTTTGAAAATTCCTTCCGTGCTTGAGCTCTCAAACTTGTCTGCCATTGTTGTACCCCTGCCCCTCTATTTATAGAGTGAGGCTGGGGGCAGGGGTCTTGGATGTATATAGCTGCTGATGGGCCTGGGCTGAAGCAATCTGGTCTGGCATATCTGGTTCGGCGAAGCTTGGTTCGGCCGTGGCTGTATGGCGCTTGGTCCGATGATGATATAGGCTCGGTGGGACTAGGATTCGGTAGTGCTCTGGGTCGGTGGCGCCCTAGTTTGGAGGTAGGAGTATGGGGAGACAGTTGGTTCGGTATGGGGGCGGAGAGGCCTGGTTCGGCAAGCTGTTTGGTCCGGTAGCGAGCTAGGAGGGGAGTTTGGTATTTGATTCGGTGGTGCTGGGAGTGAGTTGGACCGGTAGGGTTGGTCCGGCTAGGTGCCGGTCCGGTAATGCCTGGTTCGGTGATGATGGTCCGGTTGCACTCTGGTTCGGTAGTGGTAGGCTAGGAGGTGGTTCGGTCCGGCGATGGTTTGGACTGGTGATGGTGGGATTACGTGTCGGTCTTTGGCTCGGTAGTATCTATGGTTCGACTAGGAATTGGTTCGGTGAAAACACCCCCCAACACATGCCCCCCCAAAGTGGGGCACGTGCTTGCATGTGTCGAGCTTTGTTCTCCTGCAGTTGATATAGCTTTGTTCGGTCCTGGGTGTGCCGAACCAGTTGGTCCGGTCGATATGCTTCGCCTATAAATAGGGGAGTTAGGCCTCCGTTATCTCCTACCGAGCTCGATTGCCGAATTAGATCTTTCACATCCGAATCATCCTTATTGCCGAATCACTTCCGGTCGCCGAATCAGGTAGCAAGCCTTCTCTCGCCGAATGACTTACGTTGAGAATGTTGAATGGTGTTTTGCTTTTTATTGCCGAATGAGCTTGGGGGTTGGAGTGCCGAATGGACTCTTGCTTTGTTTTACCGAATGAACTTCTATATTTAAATCTTGAGTGATATCTTAGACTTACATATGCTTGCTCGCTTTATACACTTGATTGCTTATATTTCCATACTTCTTGTTCTAACAACATGTCTTTCGCTTTCGTGTTTGCAGATAAATGTCTCTAAGAGTGGAGACCCGATCAAAGAAGAAGAGATCCCAGGGCAGGGAAGAGCCTTTTGCCGTGCCCCCAGATCAGCCAAGACTAGAACGTCATGGACCTGCCCTGAGGTCGTTAGTGGACGGATATGGTCTCCAGGAGCTTCTGGACTCCCCGCCCGACTGTTTTCCTAGCTCCCTCAAAGAGGAGCAGCTCGACGCCATATCTCGTTCTTTTGGGATTGATAGAGCGCTCATGGTGCTGCCAGGGGCTGGAGTTATGCCATATGATAGAGCGTCCATGAGTCTCTCTTCTCCTTCTTCTCCATTCTCTCTCTCTAGTTCCTGAGCATTCCTTACGAGAGTCTACATGCTCTTTATTTGATGATGAGGCCACCGAGGAATTCCCAACTCTCTGCATTTCTTCTTCAAAAGAGTTAGACCTATGTTTAATTCTTTCGCTGCTTGCGATATTGGCAAGTAAAAGTACTTCGATACTAGTTCAAATGTTAAGGCCGTTTTTTCCTTGTTCATCGTTAATTTCTTCTTATTTCTTTTTTTTTGCCTTTTGATTCTTCCTTCTGATCATCATTAGATATCATGTAGCTCAACTTGGACTTCTCTATCTCATAACTCAAGTCGTTGAAGATGATATTGAACTCTTCAGAAAGGGTCAGAGAAGCTAAACGAGGATCTGAAGGATGGTTTAGAGGAATGGCATTGATTATTTCATCCAAATCTGGTACTTCCTTGTTCAAACCACTGAATGATCCTTTACTGAAATCTAGTTGAGCATCATCAAATCCACTGGGCAGACCATCAATATCGTTCCAAAGATTATGATCATCTAAGTAGTGTAATTGGTTATTCATGGCCGCGGAAGGACTGATCATGTAATTTCGTATACGATGTTGAAATGTGTAGTCAATGCAAAGAAGATTGAAGCTGGAATGAATGTGCATTTCATCTTGAGTGTTCTAAGTTCAAGCCTTGCTTCCCCTTCTTTTATTTTTAGGTTTTCATAACTTGATCGTTTACTGTTTGTTTAATGAATTCCTCTTCTGAATTGGACAGGTGGGACTTCCGATCAACATGCTGGGAGCTCCGACCCTGCGGCTAAGTAGGCTTGGAGAGTTGGTAGGATGAGGGCGAAGCGTGGACGCAGCTGGTTCCTTGTCCGGATTTGGCCACCTTTTGATTTCTTTTTATTGCTATTTATGTTAGTCCAAAACATTGATGTGACTGTAATAACATTGTTAGTGATGAATGACTTTATGTAATTTCATAACATAAGCTGATTCCTTTATGTTGGAATGTTATCGCTATTTTGTTGTGCTGTGTAAGTGATGTAACTATGCATGTTACTAGTGGCTTGACTTTGCCTGATGCCAAGTTTTTTGCTTAAAGTATAATTTTCTCATTTTGCAACGTAAATGTGATGTGTGAACATGAACTGCAGCTATGCATTAATGTATAAAAGTAGAAGGTACCGCCCTTCATGTTTCGGCTGTGGACGGCAACTTTGTGCGCCTTGTGAGACTAAGCACGGAATGCTGTTGAGTGTCTCGTCATCCGATTGTAAGTTTCTGTTCCCATTAGCGAGCGTTCCCTATTTCATGTCCTGTACTTTCAAGCACCGTTACGGAGAATATGAGAAATTTTTTAAATGAAATGGAAATATAGGAAAAGTAAAACTTCCAGTCACGGAAGGCCGTCGATGTGCTTAAGTTCGTGGCAAACGGGTTTTGTAGTCACTTTCCCTAGTTGTGGGTCTTGGAGACATTTGTCACCCATCTTACGCCTCTGCGGGGAGTTTTCTTTTTTACCACAGCCACACTTAAGACACATCGGAGCCGATCGCGCACAGTAACTACCCGGGCCATTATGGCCCATAATCGCGGGTATTATTCGATTTACTGTGGCCGGCTAGCGTAGGGGCCGATCGTCAACTGTGAACTGCCCCTGGCTGGCCACACCTTATGTTGGGGCTTATGGTCGGTTCACAGTTGCCGGCGAGCCAAATCGCTGTAATGAGCTGCCATGGCATAATCGGCCTTCTCGGTGGCTTATACTCGGCTTATTACTGTCGGCTTTAAGGGCCGAGGCAAACAATGAGTTAACTCTCGGTAGAGGGATACCAGAGCGAAAGTGTCTCATTGGCGAGGGCATAGGATCGTAGCGTACCTGTTAGGTTTTGTCCAGGTGGAGTTGTGTTGTGAAGCTCTGAATTGAAATGTCATCTGCAAAGGATTTTGTTCAACAGTAAAGGATAAAGCTTAACAAGTAGCCAAGATATAAAGGAACAAGTTAACAAGAGCCAAGTTTTTAAAGTGGTTCGGCACGAAAATGCCTACGTCCACTGATTCTCTTTGTTAATTCACTTCATATGGGCAGTACAAGTTAAGAAAAGTATCGACGGAGGTGTCGGATGTTCCATGCCCTCTGGAACACCTCTCCGTCCATTGTTGACAAAATATAAGCTCCGTTGTGGAGATCTTTATGAATTACATATGGTCCGTCCCAGATGGGGTCCAGTGCCCTGGGGCGCAGAAAAATTCGTTTGAGGACAAGATCTCCATCTTGTAAGCTGCGATGCTTGACTTTGGAGTTGTACTGGGCTGCCACTTTTTGTTTGTGAGCTGCTACTTTGAGTGCTGCATCGTTTCTCCTTTCCTCAATCAGATCCAAAGACATGAGGAGGAGTTCTTCGTTTTCTTCTGGATTGTAGTGGATCCTACGGTGGGAAGGCACAATGGTCTCAACTGGGAGCATTGCCTCCGATCCGTATGCCAAAGAGAAAGGAGTATGTCCTGTTGATGTTCTGAAAGATGTGCGGTAGGCCCAAAGTGCCGTAGGAAGTTGATCCACCCAAGCGCCCTTTGACTTTTCAAGCTTCTTCTTGATCAGCGTTTTGAGAATTTTGTTGACAGCTTCGACATGGCCATTTGCCTGGGGATAAGCCACAGATGAGAAGCTTTTGTGAATTCCGTGCTCTTGGCACCAGTCGGTGAATTCCTCGCTGTCAAACTGAAGTCCATTGTCTGATATGATTTTGAGTGGTACTCCGTACCTGCACAGAACATTTTTGATCAAGAAGTTAATGATTTTTGTCGAAGATATTTAATTTAGAGGTTCTGCTTCCACCCATTTGGTGAAATAGTCGACTGCTACTATAGCATATTTAGCTCCGCCTCGGCCCATTGGCAGTTCACCAATCAAGTCAATTCCCCATACTGCAAAGGGCCAAGGGCTAGTCATTTGAGTGATCTCATTTGTCGGTAGTCGAGGAATTTTGGCAAATTTCTGACATCTGTCACAATTTTTGACGAAGTCTAAGGCGTCTTTGTTTAAAGTGGGCCATAAATACCCATATCGGAGTATCTTTTTTGCTAGGGTCTGCCCTCCGATATGGTCTCCACAACTTCCCTGATGGACATTGGATAGAATTTCCTTGGCTTCTCTTCCAGCAACGCACCTCAATAAGGGGTTAGAGAAGCCGCACCGATAGAGGATGCCTTCTTGTATTGTGTAGCGGGAAGCTTTCCTTAGAATTTTCTTAATCTCATTTCGCCTATCGGGTAGGGTGTCGTTTTGTAAGTATTCTCGGATAGGGGTCATCCATGTTTCTTCTTCGGTTGCAGCTATCAGATTTACTTGCTCGAAACTCGGGGTTAGTAGCCTTGAGATAGTTATCGCTCCAGAAGTGGTATCATCTCCCATGCTAGCTTGCTTTTCCAGCTCGTCGGCCTCTTGATTTTCTTCTCGAGGAATGTGTTTGATCGAGTAGTGATCCAATTGATTGAGCAGCCGCTTGGTCTTTTTCAGATATGCCGTGAACCGCTCTCCTCGAGTCTGGAACTCCCCTAATATTTGATTTACGATGAGTTGCGAATCACTGTGAAGACATAAGGAACTGACTCCGATCTCCAGGGCGAGCTCTAATCCGGTTATTACTGCTTCATATTCGGCGTCATTGTTGGTGGCAGCGAATTCCAGCCTTAGTGCATAACGCAGCTTTCTTCCCCTGGGAGTGATGATCACAACGCCTGCCCCCGAGCCTTGTTCGTTCGATGCTCCATCCACAAAGAGACTCCACTTGATGTTCTCTGTTATTTCAGACTGCTCCCTGCCTTCGTTGATAGTGAATTCGGCGATGAAATCGGCTATGGCTTGTCCCTTGATGGCAGTGCGAAGATGGTAGGTGATATCATATTGGCTTAGCTCGATGCACCACTTGAGTAGTCGCCCAGAGGTGTCGGGACGATGGAGCACTTGCCTCAATGGTTGGTCGGTTAGGACTCTGATGGGATGAGATTGGAAATATTGTCGTAGCTTCCTTGATGTGATTAGTAAACAGTACGCCAGTTTCTCGAGTTTGGGATACCGGGCTTCTGCTCCCGTGAACCTTTTGCTTATGAAGTACACTGGCCGTTGTGTGCGGTTTTCTTCTCTTACCAAAGCGGCGCTTAGAGCATGGGATGACACAGCAAGATATAGGTATAGTTCTTCGCCTTCATTCGGAGTCGAGAGTACTGGTGGCCGTTGGAGGTGCTCGATTAGGTTAAGGAAAGCTGCTGAACATTCGTCGGTCCACTCGAATTTTCCTTTGTCTCTCTTCAGGGCTTCAAAGAAGGGAATGCATTTGTCGGTTGCTTTAGAGATGAATCGGCTTAGGGCGGCCACCTTCCCGTTTAGGCTTTGCATTTCTTTCCGAGTGGATGGTATCTTGATATCTTGCAAGGCTCGGACTTGTTCGGGGTTTGCTTCGATCCCTCTGGCATGGACAATGAATCCCAAGAACTTTCCTGATGACACTCCGAAGGAGCACTTTAGAGGATTCAGCTTCATTTCATATTGGCGGAGTACTTGGAACATCTCGTCCAGGTGGCTTACATGATCGTTGGCTTTCCTCGATTTTACCAGCATGTCATCCACATAATCTTCCATAGTTCGTCCTATCAGTTCTGCAAACATCTTGTTGACGAGGCGCTGATAAGTAGCTCCGACGTTTTTAAGTCCAAATGGCATTACCTTGTAGCAGTACAATCCACGGTCAGTGATGAAGCTAGTGTGGTCTTGATCGGGGGCATGCATAGGGATCTGGTTATATCATGAGTATGCGTCCATAAAGGATAAAAGTTCGTGTCCGGCAGTGCTGTCCACGAGTTGGTCGATTCGGGGGAGTGGGAAGCAGTCTTTCGGGCAAGCGTCATTTAAGTTGGAGAAATCGATGCATGTTCGCCACTTCCCATTAGCTTTCTTTACCAGTACCGGGTTGGCGATCCATTCCGGGTAGATGGCTTCACGTATGAAGTCATTGGCAAGTAAGTTCTTTACTTCTTCCTCGAGGGCTGCTGATCGTTCTGCCCCCATACTTCTCTTCTTTTGCTTTACCGGTACCTTGGTAGGATCGATGTTTAGTGCGTGGCATGCTATGTCCGGGGAGATTCCAGTCATATCAGCGTGCGTCCATGCAAATACATCCATGTTGTGGCGAAGAAAATCAACGAGTTGATTCTTTAATTCTCTTTTTAACTGAGATCCGACTCTCAGCAGTTTACTTGGGTCGCGTTTGTCTACAGATACGAATTCCATAGCCTCTGCAGGCTCGGCGGTGGCCTCCTCCTCTTTGTCCCTGGGGTCTAATTCATTGAAAGGATCACTGGTATACCGAAGAGGAGGGGCTTTCTTTAGTTGCTATGCTTCCAAGCTTTTCATGCAGAGAATAGTCTCTGCATTTTTCCCTTTATCTCTCCTGCGATTATTGCGAAGTTCGGTTACATAGCAGTCCCGAGCGGCGTCTTGATCCCCTTCTACTTCTCCCACTCCATTATTGGTTGGGAACTTCATCTTCAGGCACCATGGGGCAAGGACAATTTGGAAGTCGGACAAGGCTGGTCTTCCTTAAAAGGCATTGTAGGCCGAGTGGTTGTCTATTAGCACGAATATTTGTTTCCGAACGGCGGAGCGGAGGTGACTTCCCAATTCAACAAAGAGATCCAATTGTCCGAGGGGCATCTTTGCTTCTCCAGTGAAACCGTGTAGCGGTTTGTTGCAGGGAGACACGTCCTTCATTGACAGCTTCATTTTGTCGAAAGCATGCTTGAACAGAATATTCACTGAGCTTCCAGTGTCTACTAGGATTCGAAAAACTTCAGCTAGGCCGAACCAGGCAGAGATGACCATAGGATCCATATGAGGGTATTGCCTTCTTTCTAGGTCGCGCCCACTGAATGTGATGTCATTATTTTCCTTCCGCTTAGGGTGGCGTTCTTCCATAACAGAATTGACGCAGTCTCCCTCGCTTCTGAGTGAGTTTCCATATCTTTCCATTTCTGCCCAGCTTTTGTCGGCGATGTGTGGCCCCCCAGATATTGTATGAACCACTATCTTCTCTTGGCTGGAACCGCTGGTGTTGCGGTTTCCTCCGCCTATTTCTGGGTGGAGCTGCCCTGGGTTTTCCTTGGCGGGAGCTGGAGTCCTGTCCTGGCCATTTACATAGCGTTCCAGCCTCTTTCTCCTGATGTGTTCTTCAATTAGGTCTCGGAGATGGTGGCATTCATTGGTATTGTGCCCATGAGACTCGTGGAAACGGCAGAATTTTCCGGACTGGATTGCACGATCTGACTCTTTCTTGTACGGGGGGCGCTTGTATGTAAGTTCGTCCTGGGTGGCCAGGAAGATGTTCTCGACTGTTTCATTCAAGGGAGTGTAAGCGTCAAATCTCGGTCCTGGTCGGTACAAGCGCTTTTCTCCCTTCTTGCCGCCTGCATTGTCTCTGGAGTCGTTTCTCCGAATGTCCTTCGCTGCGGCGGGGGCGTTTCCATGAGCCGCCTTAGCCTGTGGTCCTGTCTGCCTTTCAGTGGCAGCCTCTTCGAGTCTCATGTACTTTCCAGCTTCATGGAAGAAATCGGGCAAGGTAGCTGGTTTTTCTTTAGTTAGTCTTCTAGCAAACTTGGTATCCGGATGCACACCACTACAGATGGCCATCAGGACAAGTTTCTCATCGGCATCTTGAACTGCTGCCGCTACGGCATTGAACCGGGTTAGGTATTGCTGCAGTGTCTCCGGGTTTCTGTTTGACAGTAGATAGGGAGTAAGCATCCTTGGGTTGTTCCACATGAATGCGGAACTGGCTGATAAACTTCTCCTTCAACATTTCCCATGAACTGATGGATCCTTGGGGTAGATGGCAGAACCAGGAGGTAGCTAGATCTGCTAAAAATAGTGGAAAGCATTTGCATAATACTCCTTCCGTTGCCCCGCTCATGAGCATATGTTGTGTGTATCTTTGCAGGTGTACAACGGGGTCAGAGGTTCCCTTGTATGGTTCCATTGTCGGCATTTTCCACTCTCGGGGGGTGATGGCAATTTCAATATCGTGGGTGAAAGGGCTGGTTACCCTAGCACCTATCCCACGATCTCTTTGGTCCCGTTGGACGCATTCTCTGAACAATCGTGCCATCCTCTCATCAGAATATGGGGCAGATAAGAAAGAGCTTGGTTCTTCCCTGCGGGATCGATTCTGTCTGGATGGCCTGTAGGGGTGGTATAGTCTATCACTCCTAACGTTTCCCAGCGGCTGTCTTTGGCTGTCCGGATGCATGCTAGGTTCAGCTATAGTTGGCCCTTGCCTTGATCTTCCCCTGTGGGGTTCTGTTTCAAGCATTTCCTCGGGGTCAACTTCGGGCTGGATTCTAGCTCGGCTCCGTTCATTGGTGTTTCTCTGGCTAGGCAGCATGACCGGCTCAGCTACATCCGATCCTTGCCTGGTACCTCCCCTGTGGGGTTCGGTTCCAAGCGTTTCCTCGGGTCGGAGTTCGGGCTGAGTTCGGGCTCGGCTCCTACCATTGTTGTTTCTGTTGATAGTTTCTTCGAAGAAGGAAGACCTTTGTCGCCCCCCAGATCCTTCGGATTGGGATTCACCCCATGATTCAGTGTCGCGGTTGGATTCTTCAGCATCCCTTAAGCGTGACATGAGTTGGTCCACCAAAGCTTCTTGTTGGGATGTGAAGCGGTTAGTTACTTCAGCCACAACTCTGTCTAGATCTGCCCTAGTAATTGCTGCCGGTTGTTCTATGGCAGGGGCTGTCGGGTTTGTCTGATCCTCGTTCGGTACTGCTGTTGGAATGGGATGATTCTCTTGATCTGTGATCACTGGATCCGGAATGCTGCTAGTTGCAACGTTCTTTCCCTTGTTGGCGTCTTTTCTCGGCCTGGAAGTCATGTTTCCTAGGCAATGAAGGGTGCTATTGGGAAAGAAGGTTGAGTGAGGGAAGCTGAAGCTTCGAGTTCCAAGTTCTCAGTGAAAGCACCAAAAATGTTTGCACAAAAAATGGACAAACACCTCAAAGTCGTATGATTTAGTTGATTTTATGTTGTTCTTAGTAATTTGGGTGAGTTATGCAAATAAGTAAAAAACAGGGGCTAAATTGTAAAAAGACACGCAGATTTATAGTGGTTCGGCCAGAACGTGCCTACGTCCACTTCATATGTTATTCTCTCTTTTCCTTCAGATTACAAGTACAAAGCTTTGTATACAAGTATATGAAAGTTGTTTGAAAGTTCCTTCCGTGCTTGAGCTCTCATACTTGTCTGCCATTGTTGTACCCCTGCCCCTCTATTTATAGAGTGAGGCTGGGGGCAGGGGTCTTGGATGTATATAGCTGCTGATGGGCCTGGGCTGAAGCAATCTGGTCTGGCATATCTGGTTCGGCGAAACTTGGTTCGGCCGTGGCTGTATGGCGCTTGGTCCGGTGATGATATAGGCTCGGTTGGACTAGGATTCGGTAGTGCTCTGGGTCGGTGGCGCCCTAGTTCGGAGGTAGGAGTATGGGGAGACAGTTGGTTCGGTATGGGGGCGGAGAGGCCTGGTTCGGCAGGCTGTTTGGTCCAATAGCGAGCTAGGAGGGGAGTTTGGTATTTGATTCGGTGGTGCTGGGAGTGAGTTGGACCGGTAGGGTTGGTCCGTCTAGGTGCCGGTCCGGTAATGCCTGGTTCGGTGATGATGGTCCGGTTGCACTCTGGTTCGGCAGTGGTAAGCTAGGAGGTGGTTCGGTCCGGCGATGGTTTGGACTTGTGATGGTGGGATTACGTGTCGGTCTTTGGCTCGGTAGTATCTATGGTTCGACTAGGAATTGGTTCGGTGAAAACACCCCCCAACATTACCTATCTGGATAATTAATGTTTTTTAAATTTGTAAAGTAGATTATTGATTTAATTAATCTTCTTTTAGAAGATTAACTTTGTTTTAAATTTATAAAAGCATTTTAAATTGATTTATTCCTTTTAGGATAATAATTGTTTTTTTTAAATTTATAAATGATAGTTTGTAAATAAGAAATTTTTTACAAGTGAATGTTTAAAATAAAGCTGATATTAAATTATTTTGGATTTATAGTAAATGTAATGACATTTGATTTTTACTCTTTTTTTCATACGACTTAGAAATATAATTTGCTCTCGAATATTTCTAAGTAGTGTTTTTAAAGTGTTTTACAAATGTTTGTGATTTGAAAAGCAAGCATAAGTGTAGGTCCAGTGTCTTAAGAGATTTAGTTTTCATAACGACCATTTGGCTATTCCTCATAGTTGACTTATTGACTACGAATCCTGCTATCTTCTTTGTGCATCGTTAATCTAGAAAGATTTGTTGCTCATTTGAGCATTGATATCCTTTATTGGAAATGACTAAAATAAAAGAGCAAGTGGGGTTTCTCTTATTAGGTTATTATCACATCTGTTCTAGATTGGTTTTCGTTATATGCAATTTAAGATGTGAAATAATTGGATACTCGGTAAGGTAGGCGTGGTCTGGTCTGGAGCTTTTCAAGGGCCATCGTAGTTCTTAGGTATATTCTAGAGACATACTTTCGATAAAGGGAGCGCACCCTCGTATTCATTGTTGGAAAATTCCCTTTACTTATTTGATTCAAAATTTTGAATCGTTTTCTCAATTGCATTGACATGTACCTGGACCTCTTCTTGATGTTTAATTATTTATTTCTATTCTTTCTAGTCTGATTTCGCTCTAACTTTTTTTCTATCCTTTCATCCATGGATGTCGTTCATGTGAGGTAAAACCCATTCCATGTTTAACGGCGTGGTCTCACAGGATTATTATATCTGCATCATATTACTTGAGTTTTCTTACACTGGATTCCCGTATTGATACAGGTGTTATTTTATTATAACACTCAAACAGAGTATTTTTCCAGATGTTCATTAGTATGACATGGAGCTCATGGTGTTGAGCTTGTGTTCACCTGCCGTAGTATTATTATTTTCCACTATATTATTATGTATACCCATCAGAAATTGTAAGGTCAACAAATTATAGACTTACGGGCTGATGAGATTTGTTTTTAACTTTGACATACCATGTATTTTAATGTGACAATTTTACTGCCTTTGTTATATTATATGTTGCTATTCCGCTGTGAGATTCTATTTCCCTGGTTATTTTTTATTTTTATTTTTACCCTAATAATCTGCTTTTCCGACGTTGGATGCTCGCATTTGAATACGATGGATTTATTGAGTGCTAAATTTCGAGGGTCGAAAGGAGGGTCGTTACATTTGGTATCAAAACAAAAGGTTAAGCGAGAACCTTAGCATTGGTGGGGTAAATTCTTTCGAGATAGTGTAAGTGTCACCCTAGAATGAGTTGAGAATATTATATGTATGAGAGAATATTTGTTATTTTAATAAAAATGTATTATGTTAATTAGTCTATGGAGTGGTTTATGAATTCTGGTCGAGATGTGGGACACCACGTTGTCGATAAAGATTTCTAAACATTTGAACAAGGCAAACAAACACGATATTGATTTTGAAAATTTGGTAAATGAAATATTTTACCTAGGATTAGATATTTTATATATATAAAGGAATAATTTCAAATTTATATAGTCATTTATGGTGCGTTTGTTTGGTAATGATATATTTCTTTTCATTACTGTTTGATTTGTTATGCTCGGATAGTTTAAGAGCATTGACTATTGTTTGTTGATTTTTGATTTATGCTCGACCAGTTCATGGGCATTTATTATTTAATAATTATGAGTACAATAAAAAGAACCCTTTGTGAATTAAGTTTCACAATTTGACTATAAGGTGCTCGAAGAAAATATTGAGTTAAAAGTTATCCATTAATATGTGAGTCAAAAAGTAAAACTTTAATAAAACTTGTTTAATATAATCTAAGTGGGAGGATAAGACTTTAGAGGATAAATAACTGTGAAAAGTTTGTTATAATATAGGGAAGTTATTATAATATTAGATGATTTTAAAGGTATATTTTATACGAGTGTGGTAGGTATAAAAGGTTTATATGATTTATAAAAAAAGTATTTTATAAGTAAAAAGGGATTTTAAGAATCTAAATCTTGGTATCACTTGAATTTATTTCAAAAAGGTTTCGAGAAAATAAATGGTAATATTACTTAGAAATATTTGCAAATTTAAATATTTGAAAGAATTTTTTCAATAAAGATGCATTTTCTTTGGATAGTTCATGGAAAGCATCTCAACTAGTTTTGTGGTGATCTGAATGATCTTATAGGTGATTATCAAATGTTTGCTTAAGCGAACGTTGTTGTGCACTTAGTAACTTATTCTCTTTGTCATTATGCGATCGAAATGAGTTCAAATCTGAACAAACCCAAAGTGAGTGTTGGTGAATAGATTATAAAAGTTATTACATATATGGGAATATATGTAGTAGGATTTCACAAAGGGTTTTGAAATAAAAACTAGGTATTTATTTCTTAGGCCCTTAATGGAAATTTAATGGATTTATCTTTTCTTATAAAGTGGTTCTTTTCTCAAAAGAAGATAGCAATATTTTGGAATAAATATTGTTGAAATGTTTTATATGAAATGTTGTGATAAAAGAGAGATTTATAAATGGTATTTTATAAATAAAAGAGAGTTTTATAAATTAATTTAGAGATTTTTCAAGGGACTTGTAAATATGGAATGAGTTTATAAAAGGAAATTTTATAAAAAGGTATTAGAATGTTTTGATAAATGAAAAATTTTAAACTCTTGGATAGAAAAGAGATGCTTCAACTCAAGTTTTTAAATGGGATAAATTGGATAGAAAAGTTTTAATAAGCATTGTTTTATTTAAAACCATGGTCTTTGTTAATTATCTAAGTTGTGTAAACTATTTGGTGTTATTGGGCCAACTATATAAACATCTCTATCTTAGGGGTGTCTAAGGAAAGTAGACTCTAGGATTGAGTTTAGATACCAGCATCCTACTTTTCTTAGCTACTTACCAGACCAAATAAGTAAAAAGGTAAAAGTAATTGACTCAATTTTAATTCCCCTATTATGTTTAGGCCTCCATTTGAATTTTTAAAAATAAATAATAAATAAATATAATTAAAATTGACATTTTGTATATACTCTTAGGATGTAGAAGAGTATTATACAAGTACATAAAAGTGGAGTAAGTTTTTAATTTAAAGTTTATAAAGTTATGTCTTTATAAAATGTTTATTACTTAAGTGGAAATTTGTGAAATGATTCATAAATAATTTTAGTATTGAATGAAATGCTATAAATGAAAATGAAAGCGACTTAGAAAAAGATTAGTGTAGTTAAGAAATAGATCGGATTAAGTAAGTTATACGTAGATCATTTTATTCACACGGTTCTTGATCTATTATTCGAGTGCATAACTTCAAGGTGATTCACACTAGTCTAAAAAAGGATTTCTCACTTGATTCTTGATCTATTATTCGAGTGCATAACTTCAAGGTGATTCACACTAGTCCGAAAAAGGATTTCACACTTGATTCTTGATAGCGAACACTTTATTCAGATTCTTGATATGATACCAAGGTTTCTATTATAGTGTATGCATATGCAAGAAGAACAGAGGTTTCTAATTAAGGAACCTGATCAGAGTTCGCATTAAGGAGGTCGAGTGAGCAATACTAGGTCGGAAGTAAAGTTTATATCCGAGCAAGTGATCAGATATTGCGTACGGATGATTTATGTACATCATACGGGCTTAGATATATTTGTATGCTTTATTATGTGACTTATAAAATATTGGGGAGTGACTTTCAATTTTGTTTGAGGGAGCTTAGATAATCTTCTAAGCAATAATCAAAGGTCGGTGAGCATAATTGTACACTTAGAAAATTATCTATATCTTTAGACGATCGAGAAAATTGTAAACCTAAGAAAAGGTTATATATATTATTTGTTAGTCATTTAACATTTTAAATAAAATTTAGTGTTTGTTTATGCCTTTATGGAGTTTGATTTGTTATATTGTGATTTTATATACTACAGTTTATAAAGTTATTGTTTACTAAGGACTTAAATTCGGTGCTTCTGAAAAAGTAATTTCAAAATTAATTTGTGAAAGAAATAATACTATTATTATTTTGAAAATTTTGGTGAATTTTTATTTTTTCAGCATATTTGAAGAGAGTTTTTGTGAACTGAATTTTTCAAATATTTTTGGCTATGATTAAAGTTGGGTAATTGGAAGTTTTTTGATTTGTTTAAGACTTGCCAGGTATATTTGTTTACTCTAGTTATTGTTTTAGGAGGAAATGAGGTAATATTCGATGTTTCGTGTCATTTTGATTCTAGGGTTATAGCACGTTTTGGTACGAGGAGCCCCTTCCTTATCATAATTGATTTTTATTTTGATATATTTCTCTTTGGAAGAATTTGAAAATATATTTTGAATATAGAATCTCGGACATTTAGTTCTAAATTTTTTTTCTAAAAAGATTGAATGCTCAATATTTTATTACGTATTATTGTCTGTACTTTTGTTGCATATAGATGTCATATTTTTTGTTGTTTGTGCTTATAATCGAAATAGCTAGTGCATTGCTCGTTTTTCAGCATGATTCTCTTCTAAATTATATAAATATAAGATAGGTACAGGGATACAAGAGATTAATGTTTGATTTATTGTGCACCTACATTCGCATCGAGAAAGTATGTTGCTTGCAAAAATAAAAATCACATGCTAAAGAGGTATGTGGTAGATTTAGAAATTAGTGATTGATAGATGATTTTATGTCCCAGATATGAGAGGCCGGTTGGCCTTCGTTTTCTTTGTTGGGTTGGGCCATTTGTAGCAAGTGGTTTTTCGGATCAAATAACGAAAGAAGGTGTTGTCGAAATTTTTTGTAATATAAGGGACTTTAAAAGTCTGATAACTCATTTTAATTAATAAGTTTTTAAAGCTTAAGGTGAGAGAATATTTTCTTCCTTTGGGAATTCCGAAGACGAAATTCTTTTAGGGAGGGAAAATGTAACATCCTAGAATTTTATCGTTTTGATTTTGAATATTCAATTAATTTTAAATATTTAAATAATTGTTTTTTAAAATATGAATAAATTATGTTCAAATATAGGAATTATTTAAATATTTGAATAGTGGATTAAATATTAATTAAATGGATTTAATGGCCTTACTAACTCCTTTTATGTAGCGACCCGGAATTTTTTCACTTTGATTTTTGGAATATTTAATTAATTTTAAATATTTGATTTGGGGTTTTATAATAAAATCTATGTTTTAAATAATTTTCTTATTTTTAATGCCATACTTTTAATTTAATTTAAAGGATTTTTCCATAATATTTAATTTGATAGATATATAAATTTGTCGTTTGATGTATTTTACAATGGACGTCATTATTTTTGAAATTTAACAAAAGTCAACAAATAGTGTGTTCTATTTTTGTTTGGAACTTGCGTTGCAATATTTTACACGATTATATTTTTATTTCTATTATCCGTGGGTCATACGCGAATGAGATATTACGTAGCAAAGTACCCTAAACATTTTGGAGCAAAATCTTACCAAACTAGCACAATATCTTTACACCTTTTTTTCTATGTCCTTCGCTCGATACATTGGTGGTTTATATTTAATTTTTTTTTCTATGGTTACTTTAGCCATTAAGTAAACTTTTATATATGCTTGCACTCACACTTACAGGCATGCATAAAACAAGTTAGCATGGACATTATTTTTCTTCTACTTTTCTTGCTAATGAATGTCCACTTATATATGAACACAACAAATAAACATTTTATGTCTAGATATGCATAGCGCACCATCATCTCATGTCTTTTCTATAGCCTAAACTAGTACACATCCTTTATATCACATACTCATGCTCAATCTTCCCTTGCCTGCTGCATGCCTTTCCTCCTTTGTTTCCATGTTTCTAGCCTCGATTATGGATCTTGTAGTTGACCTTGGGTTTACTTAATTACGGGATATGATACTTTGCTTTGGTGTATATATATGTATGAATTCACCACCAAGACATTCTTTTCCTCCTTTATCAAATATCCAAACCAAGAAAAAAAACCACATTCCTTCCTCTTCTAAAATCAATTGCTCATATTCTATTAATTTTCAACTAAAGGTCCTAACAAGGAAGTTACTCAAATAGGCATATAGTATTTTTAGAAATTGACGGCGCTCGATTCCATCGAGCGATGTAGGAAATATCTCAATTTAACAGTAAATGGGAAATTTTGTTCGTTTACTTTGAAAAACAATAGCTCGTGTTCTGCCTAGAATTCCTTGACGCTGTAAGCATCATTGAGTTCATATCGAAGAATAGTATTTTTGGTATGAGTTCGACATGATTCCATGACGACGATTTACGATGGTTGGAACCTTGTTTTGGATTAACTCCAGATTCAAGCAACGATTGGTGATTTGGAGCTTAGATTGGCGATCGTGAGAGATTCTCGAGTGGTGAAATTTTAGTGGAGAATAGGGTCAAAAAGTATCGCAAGTTTTCACAACCTAAACACAACTTTGTGAAGTCGGATTGGGATGAGGGATCCGGTCATGGTGTGGTGGTGTCGGCAAGATCGTTCCACTGTGAGTTTCTATTTCCACTATTCTTTTTCTTTTTACCATAACAATTTTCCTTTCTAGCACTTGAATACTTGGCTTTTAAATACCATGGATGTATTGAGTGCTAACTTTCAAGGGTCGAAAACGTGGGTCGTTACAAGTATCAACTTCTTCTATAAAGCATTGATAATTTTCTATCCATGGACGCTAGAGTTTTCTTATACATGAAAAGCATTAAGGGTGTGGCTATTTAGAGCCAACCAAAGGATAAATATCCTACACCGTTATCTGTAGATCCAAAGACAAGCCACTAACCCCATATCTTCATTGCTATGGTCGGCCCTAGTATGGGCTTTCCAACCTTCAGGCCTAATTAATTTAATAATCATAATATTAGTCTATTTGAGCATGTACCTTTAGTTAATTAATATATAACAATTTTTCAGGGCTTTAATTAGTCTTGAGGCTTTAAGTAAATAATTCAAATGCCATAAGTTTTCATATGCCATAAATTTTCATTACAACATTTGTATTAATTTTATTATTAATTTATAACGTTTATAAATTATTATTAAATTGTTTGAACTCAGAAACTAACTAATAATATGGTTTACTCTTTGATGTGTACATGACCTTGATCAATATTTAAACAATTAAACACTAAGCCTATATGAACTTTGCTAAAATAAAATATCGAGCTCAGTTTCTAATTTAAGAGAAATCCAATTTCCAATCTTTATTAAGCTACATCTTATGATGATATTTTGTTCACATTTTCTTTTCATCATCACTATATCACCAATATATCTAGAGTTTGGTCAATGGCCAAAAAATATTGACAACTACATAACAACTTTAAAGTCCTTTGTTCAATTCGATAACATTATCGATTAACCGTTTTAATATGGCCGAAGATTATGACTTTAGGTTGACCACCAATTCTCTTGTATAGAATTTCGCTTTAAGTAGTTCAATGTATACTCAATTATGGTTATAACATGATCACGATGTCAAGTGATTAACCATAGTCAAAGTATAGCCTAACTATTAAGATTGACAGTACCCTCAAGTCTGAGTACCACTACAAATCGTTACAATGAAGTTTTCTAATTTAACTTAGTTGTACTAAGATATAGAAGACACACGTCAAGTCATTCTGTGATTGTTCTAAACAACAACAATCAAGTAACCCCTTAATGTTCTAGTAGTCATGTGCAATTCATCATCAATCCTATAGAGAATACTAGTTTCAACAAATGTATTAATCTCCTTTTCTTAATATGTCTTGACTAGGAATATTTAAGGTGTAAGTCAATATAAATTGAATACTCATGGTTGCAATCACATTTGTAACTGTAATCAATAAAATATATCTACTAAGGATTTTCTACTTATGTATGTTTAATAAATTAATTTCGTTATTTATATCTCAATATAACAATACGTTAAAAGAAAATAAAACCAAACGTATTATTTGTTTCGAATGGGATTATTTACAGAGTTAAGGTACATAACTATTTACATAATTTCTACTATGGCATGCCCTTAACTCTACCAATCTCCCACTTACACTTAGGGACAATTATGGAGCTCCATGCCCATGCCTTCGATCAATCTAAATAAACTAGAGCAAAAAAGCACCTTAGTGAATGGATTTGCAATGTCATCTTTAGTATCTACTCTATCAAGCATGGTCCCTTTATCACCAATAAACTTTCTATTATCCTTCTTTTGAATCAAGCAATATCTTGATAAATCAGAACCATTGATTGGTCATGAAATAAAACCAGAAGTCCAAAAATGCAAGCCTGGAAACCAAAATTCATATGAAGTCTAAAGAATCGGTGTCGAACCTTGCTTGCCACTAGAAGGTAATTAGCCATTCTCTAGACAGATTAAATGGCAGAGAGAAAAAGGAAGAAAACAAGTCAACACCACAACCCAGTGCGGAGCAGAGCCATAACTTAGTGCCGAGTCTTAGAGTTCGATGATGATTCAGCAAATATACATAAAAAATCAAAACAAATAAAAAAATGAAGTCAGGAGATACTATAACTTGACATCAAGATGTGAAGCACAACTCGGTACTGAATTGACAATCAACTGTCGATCTGGCCATAATCTTCCTCTGGACCCTTCTACCGGGCGTGGAAAATGCGGGTAAAATGTTTTTTAGAGCTTATTTCATTGATCTTCATCAATAAAAAGGATGAGAAATGCGTCAAAAAGGGGGTCCTTTTCTAACTTTCTGACTTAATAGATTTTACCTCGATACTCTACTGGATTCTTACCTGAGTTGTAAGCAACCAATTTGTAAAATCACTTCTATAAATGAAAACAAAAATCGTTAACAAAGTTGACAATGGACGTAGGCTATCTATTTAGTTGAACCACTATAAATTCTATGTATTCTACCTCATTTCTAATTTTCTATCTATACAATCATCACTTATTAATCGACTTTGTTTATCCCAGTTTTGGTGCAAATATTTTGGTGCTTTCACTAAGAAGATTTGAAGTCCTCAATCATAGATCTATCTTGAAATTTTAGATTTGGATCATCCAAAATCTAGATCTACAAAGTTGCTATTGAAAGATATGTGATTTGAAAGAAGTCATAGAAAAATTATGGTGCATAGAAAGGACAGTGTAAATTCAACCACCTCAAGATGCACTAATGAAGTTAAGAATGAAAACTATCAACATGAGTAGAAAAAAACTATCTGAAGCTCGAAAAGCTCGCATGTTGTATGTTGATCACTTCGAGGAAGCTCCGCCCTTGCTTTAGTCTCATCTGATCAAAGTTCTGACCGACAGCCTTTGAGACAGATCTTGCAATGACTTGAGATCTCAGAAGGCTATTTAAATGGAACATCGAATTGAGCCAATACGACATTACCTATCACCCTTGGAGAGATATCTAGAGTCAAGCTTTGGCGAATTTCATTACTGAATACATTATGCGAGATGACACGCCGGAGAGTAGTGGATAACAAAATGCAAGGTGGAAGATGTACATGAATAGTGGTTCTAATAATGCTGTTTCGACATTGGAGTATTGCTAGCGACTTCTGAGGAACACCCGATTTGCCTAAAACTTGACTTTCCCACAACAAACAATGAAGCAGAATATGAGGCTTTTATTGCAAGACCTAAGATTTCCAAGGAGCTAGGAGTTAAAACTTTGCATATCTTCTGTGGTTCACGGCTAGTAGTATGTCAAGTACAGAAGGAGTTTCAAGCGAAAGAAGCAAGGCTAGCTCGTTACCTAAATCGAGCCCTTGAGCTGCTTAGTGATATTGAATACCGTTGGAGAGGAAAATGTGAAGGATGACTCGTTAACTAAGTTAGCCACTTCTGGAGATGCGTAGCTCATGGGCCTGGTTTCGGTGGATGTACTGTCCGCTTTAAGCATCGACCATATGGATGTCGTCTGAATCATGGAGGCTGAACCTAAGAACGAGTCATGGATGACTCCGATAAAGAACTATCCACAGAAAGGAATCCTTCCCGAAAGGAAGAACGAATGAAGTCATCCATTTGTAAAGCAGCAAGATCTATCATGCAAGAAGGAGTACTTTATAAGAGAGGAATCTTTGTCCCTATGCTTCAGTAAGTCGCCAATAGTGAGGCTAAGCATGTCCTGAAGGATGTTCATGAAGGAGCCTGTAGCAACCACATCGGGGGGGAAACCCTAGCGAAGAAGATCCTTCGAGACGAGTACTTCTAGCCAATTGTCAACAAGACGAAGCTGATTACACCAGAAAGTGTGATAAATGATAGAGATTCGTCAAGATTCTAAGATCCCCACCAAAGGAGATAACTCAAATGGTCTTCCATGGCCGTTTGCAGTTTGGGGAATCAATATTATTGGTGTATTCCCAATATCTAAAGGTGGCGCAAAGTACGCCGTCATTATAGTTGATTACTTTACCTATTGGGTTGAGGTGAAGTAATTAACTATGATCATCATAAATAAAGTAATCAACTTCATGGTAAAAAACATCATCTTCTATTTTAGGATGCCACAAACGATCATTTCGATAATGGGACCTAGTTCGACCATGTCGAGTTCAAAGACTTCTACAGCAGGCACGGTATCTAGAAGAGATTTGCCGCTGTGGCACACCTTCAAGTAAATAAACCAGTTGAAGCGGTGAACAAGATTATCAAATCCATTCTGAAAAATTGGTTGGAGAAGGCTAAAAGCAAGTGGGTCGATGAATTACCGTTAGCACTTTAGGCTTATCAAATACCCACAATCAGGGAATGGCCACTCCCCATTCGCCCTAACTTATGGATCAGTGGCTATGATCTGGTTGAACTCAAAGTACCTTCTCATTGAGTGACTCACTAAAATCCATGGACAAATGAGGAACTCGTACTGGAGTCTCTCGATATGATCGATGAGAAGCGCGACAAAGCTGAGTTGAGAGCAGTAGCACACCAAAACAAAGTCACCCGATATTACAATACCAAGGTCAGAACATGGATCTTTGAGATTGGAAACCTCGTCTTAAATGAATCTTCCTTGGCCCTGGGAACTTGGGCCTGACTTGGGAAGGTCCGTATACGGTCGAGCAAAAACTTGGAGATGACACGTTCAAGTTAGCAACAGTGGATAGGATCTCACTCCCGCAAGCATGGAATAGCGAATACTTATGACGTTGTTTCACTTGAATGTAAATTTGTACATACTTAATCAAAGTCGTGTAACCAGACAAAATCCATCATTTCTGACATTTTATAAAAGGAATGACGTTTAGAGCTTAAAAATCTGTCATTACTCGATTTTACACTGTGAATGGTGTTACGTTTAAATAAACTTATATGTGCAAAGTGTAGGTGTGTAGATACCCAAAGGTAAGTGCCGGTTAGCCTTCCACGGTCCATGATCAGATGCTAGAAGTTCAACCACATTTGATAGCCAAAATAGTGCAAAGCAATTCTTTAACCTAGGACTTAGGGGCAGGAGTAGAAATTCTCAAAGGACAAATGAAATAGTTCACCTTTATAGCTCATGCCTAGAGTTAGGTCGGGCATCCACAACTTACCTGGAGTAGGCAAGACAAAATGTCTACCCTCAAAGATAGATAGGATCTTATTCGCAAGCCAGAGTTACGCATTTTCAGCATGTGCATTTTAAAGAAGGATGTGAAGAGAGACGTTTGAAGTTGAATTACTAATACCCAAAGATAGGCGCAATTGCATGCAAAACATCCTTGAAAGGGTGTTTATAAGACCATTTAACTAATTGGAATTCGACCAAGTTCCGGAGTTGAACATGATTGCATGAAAATAGACGTTCCATAGATTATTCTTAACTCACAAGCAATTAAATGGACTAAAGACTTAGTCCGATGAAGACAACGAGAAGTGGATCGCAAGCACATTGAATGTAGAATGCACTTCTCAAAAACCTAGGCAAATCACATAAGACTTGAACAAAACAAATGGTCTTTTTATTCATATCCAAAATAAGTACAAGGGTTATTAATATTTCGGCAAGGAAGCAAAAGCGGCGGGCGAATATGCACAATATTGGCAGGAAAAAAAAAACCAAAAGTGCCAAAATACCTCTATGCAACAAAAACGCAAAGGAGGTGGATGATCATTTCTTTGGCTTGTTGTTTTTTCCTTTCTTCCCAAGCCGTCTTTCTTTCTCTTGCCACCTCGACTCCACTTCCTTGGCCCTTTACCGGAGTGCTTTTTGATGAAGTGATGGGCACATTCTAAGTGCTCTCGGCCATATATAGTGTGACTTAGATGAAGATGGGATCGCCAGGTGAAGAAATGGATAATGGTAGAGGGATGAAGTACGTCAGTTCTTGCTTAGTCCAAGACTTTTTCATCATGGATCTCCTATATATTGTGTGACGACCCGACTTCCTATCTCCAGGAAATCGCATCATCTTGAAGAAAGAAAGAGACAAAAGAAGAAAAGAAAGAGAAAGAAGAACACAACAACATCAGATATCTCACAGCGGAACGAATGAAATATAATATATCACATAGAATATTACATAGTATCATATTACATCAGAGTACACAACTTATACAACACATATTAGACAGTTATAAACATCTGTCTAATTATACAACTCAAGTACACAAGATACAGATACAATACAAACACTGGGGAACCATAATATATCTACACGTGGAAGCCTCCTGCTCCATATCTCCTCCAGAATTCGTCAAGAAAACCTGATTCACTTGACTACTCATACATAATATGAGTACCTAAGAGTTTAATAAAACAGAAAATAAACACTCGGGTCAGACAGGGGTCTGGTGTGAGTAAACGGTTTAAAGTTGCTTAACTTTTAGAAAAACCTTTGAAAAGAAAAGGTATCATGTAAGACTTCCCACACATAAACATGGAAAAGTTTTTACCTTACGCTAACCAAATCTTTCGATAGGAAATCCAGTGATATTATAATAGTGTCTAGGGTTTTCAAGTAAATAAGAAATAGCCGAAATTATTGCATTACTAATTTCCAGCTACTAGCCGCAAAAGTGGGTAACAAAATCAAAACCGTAGGGTCTCATAGGAAGAATGGGTTTCCATCAATGGCAGGGCTACTGGGTTACCGCTCATCATAGTACGTGGCCTAGATCAACGTACCGAGGAGTACGCCCGCTCCCCTGCAACACAAGGCCGGAACCGTTCCTTACTGAACAGTCCCGAACAAGACAACCCCGCAGTTGGCCGCGACCCAACTGCCCACACAGCCGAATAAAAACGGACTTCTAGACATGGGTAAATCTCGCCCTCCTGTGGGAGCTACCCACGAAGGCTTGCTGCGCCTCTCCTGTTTTAGCCACTCCTGGTTGATGAGGCTTGAGGCTGCGATTACCTTTATAGAACACATCTACCATAGAATGCTCATCGTCCACCTGACAATGTTCTGAAAGCATTCAATCCATACAAGTTCGTTCCGGGTTCGAACGAAACCGAAGGCACTATCTCGTTGCACTCATTTTGGAATCACCCTCAGAGTCAACGGGCATAACCCTTGCACTCTAAATTACCATCTCGAATCTACAAGCACTATGCCGTCAAACTCATCACGGAATCACCCACAGAGTTATACTGACGTATAGTTCTCACACCTCGAGTCTTCACTTGCTCCACTTGGATTCACGGCCTAACGTTTAATTGGAATCGATGTGGTTTTCGGATCCTAAATATGGAAACCCGATCCCGGTCTCACTGAAACCAAATGCCATTTTAATGTCCAAGTTGTGCTTAAGGGTTTGAACAATTTAAACTCATATTCAGGATGATATATAAACAGATAGATGAATCACATTATCACAATAGATAATTCATAACAACATTCATCTTCACAAAGCAGCATATCACACATCATAAATATCCAAATCATCCAGTATCAACCAATATCAATCACCCAATATCAGTCACTCAGTATTGATCGTCCAATATCAATCAGTCAACTAATATCAATCAATCAACCAAGCAGGATTGATTAACTCTGAATCAATTGGATTAATCCTAAATTCTTCTTCATTTATTTATTCTAATAAATAAATTAATCATCTCTTAATGATCTTCTTCAATTAATCTTCCTTGATTAATTATACTTTAATTATATTCAAGAAATTATCCTTAACCATATTCAGTAATTAACCTTTAATTACTATCATTAATTACAACAATTAATGATCCTTCATTTACTTCCATTAATTAATTAACTATAATTAATTATATTAAATCTCAATTAATTACAATTAATTAATCACACTTTAATTAATTACTTTTATTAATCAACCTTGATTACTATCATTTATTAACTAATGAACCTTATTAATTAATAATTCCTTTAATTAAATAATTAACTTGTAATTAATCAACTCATTAATCATAATCAATAATTAACAATTTGTAATTACTTATCTTACTTAATTAATTTCTTATTTAATTATATTAATCCTTGATTAATTAGTCTAATTAATCTTTAATTACTTCATTATGTAATTATTATTCAATTTAAATTAACAAATAATCCTTAATTAATTACTTTATTAATTAATTACATTTTTAATTAATTACCCTTTAGTAATTAACCTTTAATTACTTAACAAGTAATTATCTTCTAATTACTTCTATTAACAAATCTTGATTACTTCCTTAATTGATTACTTAACAAGTAATTAATTCCATTATTTAATAATTCTAAATTCTTTAATTAATTAATTACTCCACAATTAATTAATTTTAAAACAATTATATTAATCAATCGTTAATTAATATCATCAAGTGATTAACCAATAATCACTTCCATTAAATTACTCCCACGAGTAATTTCTCTAATTACTTCCATAAGTAATTGCCATTCTAATAACATTCAAAAATTAACCATTGATTACTTTCTTAAGTAATTACACTTAATTAATCCATAATTAAGTGATTAAATAAACAATTAACTAATTATTCAAAATAAATGAAATAATTAATTAACTAACTTCTTATATTTTTAAATCTTTAATTAATTAAGAAAATCATTAATCTTAATTAAATCTTACTTATTAACAAATCATATTAAATTAAGTATTCTTAAGTTAATTATCCAAATAATTTAATCCTCATCTATTTTCATAAATAAATTATTTGAATTAATCAAATTTTAATAACCTTAAAGACCAATTATTCGAGTTTGTTTACAAAAATAATAATAACACTAACCTTTATTTGAAAATAATGCATTTAAAACAAATTTTCAAAATTCAAAACATACCAATCATCTAAGTTAAACTTATTCATTCAAAATGAAATTTGAACTTTAGTCTTAAAATCAATACTTAGAAATTACTTTAAACTTTGAATTAATATTTGAGTTCAAAACATTCTTCTTAAATTAAAATTTAATCAAATTAATTTAAATTACTTTCAAAAAGAAATCATTATAAATAATTTAAATTTTAAAATAGAATCAACTAACACTTTTAAAGGTTTGATTAACTTTTACTTACAAACTACAAGTTTTAAATTGTTTTATTTTCTGAAACTCAAACTTGATTTACATTAATACAAACTCAAGTTAAATCTATAAACTTAACATTACCAGAAAGCAACACCTAACAAACCTGAGCAAAACAATGGATCTACCCGTGCCTAACCCGAAGCAACCCAGCACTCCTTCCTCTTCGAGTACAACCCGAGCATAACGCGAGAACTTCCCCGAGTCTTCATCTCGTCTTCCCAAAATCACATTTCAGTGCACATAGCAACATGCACGGTGCACGTGCGCCATCGCCACGGCCATTACAGGTCGTCGCGACAATCTACAACGGTCACAAGAACCCACGCGAACACTAACTCGAACCCAGATCGAAGAATGAACTCGGGAATCAAAATTTCGATCCTTAGCTCAAAACCACACAGCAACACGACCCAAAACCCAACGCCAATGACCATCTCGCCGCCGTTGAACTCCGCCAGACCCACCATCGAATCCCACATCCATGAACTACATCTCCACCAAAAAAGAACGAACGTGATTCATTCTTCATGTCGAAATTGTTTCGACAATCAAGTCGAGCACGAATGAAATAAAACCCTAGTTTCTTCAATTCCCGACAATATACCCAATTGAAAATTTTCATAGCATTTTTCCTATAATCTACAACCCATACACAATCTTCGTTCCAAGTTTCAAACCAAATTATAGCATGGATAATAGGCAAATTATAAAAAACCAAATTCCAAACAAACCCCAAATTCACCTTAATTACACAATTAAAATTTATGATACAAGCTCTAAAAATCATAATTTTCCAATTGTAATTTAATTATAAAATCAAAACTAGAATTTGAAACATATGAGTTACTCATTCATTTTAAAACCCTATAACTATTTTTAGTTGATAGATTACGTGATTACAACCAACTTTCATCTACAAATCAATGTCCAGTTTGTGTTCAAAATCAAGTTATTGAAATTATTATAGGATCTGGGACTGTTTTATAAACACAGTAACCATTCTAATTTCTTTTACAAGCAATTCAATATTTTTTTATTTATAAACATACATTCGGTAAACAATTATTCATCATCAAAGCCAAATTTATTTTCATGCAACATTCAATCATAGATTATATCAAAAATGTTTTTTAAAATAGAATTTACTCACCAATTTCAATTTGCAGAAAACAGGTTTAAACTTCCTAGGCCTTTGAATATAATATGAAAAAGCTTTGATTTGCTGAAGAAATTGAATCCATGCGTGTTTTAGTTTGATTGTGCTTGCTATTAAAAATCCCCTTGCATGCTTCAATTGATGAAAAATGTTGAACTTGCAGGTTGATTTGAAGTTGCAGGTTGATCTTTATTTTGAAATGCAGGTTTTGATTTAGAACTTTTGAAATGCAGTTGAACTTCATTTTGCAGATTGAAATTGAATTGTAGCTTGAAGTTTGCAGGATTTTTTTTATTGTTGAGAAGAAAATTGCGGATTTTAGTTTCAGATTTGTTTTTCATTTGAATTTGCAGTTTGACACTTGCTTTGTAGATTTTTCTTTTTAATTTAAATCTCAATTTTGATTTCAAATTTTCAGGTTGCCAATTAATTTGAAAAAAAATGAAATGAAGAGCAAGGGAAATGAAAATGTTATGTTTATTAAAGAAAATGAAATTCAATGAAGACACTTGTTTAACATTCTTACATTTGTCATAATCTTGTTTATTTGCTTTACAAGTGTTTCTAAAATGATTAACATGTTTAAAACATGTCTTAGTATTTTTAATTAATTTTTTTTACTTAAATTAAATGTGAATATAACTTACTTATTAAATTTACTTTATAAATAAATATAAGTTTACCTTTAAAAGAAATATTCTAATACTAATTATAATACAAATACATTCTTATACATATAATTTAAAACCTAAACATTTATGTTTATACATTCATAACCATTTTAAAATTTTAAGCATTATAAAAGAAAACAAAAAGAAAACTTTGATTAAATTCTTTTTAACTATCATATTTAAAAAAAATAACAATTTTATATTTTGAAAATAAATGAATTAGTCTTTTAAATTAGCTTTTGAAGAATATTAATTTTTAAACAAAGCTTTTAAATATAATTTCATACATATTCAAATTATTAATAGATTAAATTAAATTTCTCAACAATATCAAATTATAACATATACATACATATATATTACAATTTGAAAATTCATCTTTTATTTTAAACAAAAGATATTTCTATTCACAATATATATCAAATATATATTATTATAAACAAAATAAAATTTCATTAGCTTTGAAAAAATAATTCTTATCAATTTTAAATTATAGAAAGATATTGATCAAATTTACCAGATTAAATATTTGTTATCCTTTAAAAGATTTAAATTTACCAATTTAAATTAAAATTACAAAGAAAAATTATCAAACCAATTTAATTATTGTTACAGATTATTAAATTGATATTGCCTAAAATTCCAGGTCGTTACAGTCCTCCCCCCTTAAAAGAATTTCGTCCCCGAAATTTAAAAGCAAAGGTAACTTCATAACCCAGAAAAAAATTTAATTTTAAACAGAAAAGCATTCCTATCAACCAGTTACTAACAACCAAAGCAATCAAACACACAAACAAACCTAACTAATTATCCTGACACAAATCAGATTAAATCTCTAATACTATCTAGAGTTTCCCAAGTATAAATCACCGGGAGACTCGCTCTACAGAAGCTAACAAACTACACCACCAAATTCCAGAGCTCCTCTCATCCCTAGATCCATCAATCTGAGCAGAACATCAGACTATACTCAAGTCTAGCTCAACTTCCAAATCCAACTGAACTACAGATTCAACAACCATCAATGAATCATACACATATTCCCTCAGAGATACGTGAAATACAATGAATTCCAGTTATCCAAACTGGCAAATCAATCTTATCCTATCAAAATACAGATAAGAAATCCCCAATGCCTCAGAACTTGCCATCCAATCTTACCCAACTACTGCTCTCTTAACCAGAGATATCTTAACAACAATGAAGTCTTCAACTTCGAATTTCAAACTCCTAATCTCTTATTTGTATATCCCAACAGACATTCCTGGGCTACCAATTCTCTTCCTGACAGCTCAACCTATGCTGATACTTTCAGAAACAACTAGACCAAAGCAAACCAGTTCCTGGATCCTATCCAACAGAAAGGACTTACAAAATCCGTTGAAATCCAGAACATAAGCTCTACTCCTCAAGCAATAACAAACAGAACTCGCTTCCTTCCTTGCACAGCTGCTACCTCGCTTCCGCTGCACAACTCTGATTCTGAAATAGATGAGAATACTGTTGATGAACACGAATGCAAACTTATCCAATATATCAGGGAACTTGTTCATCAAATCCATATAATCTGAGCGACTCATCTGACTCAGTCACACAACCTTATAACAGAAATCCAAACTCAAAAACTAGATCTGACCAAATCCAAATCCAAAAATTCTGAGCTGCTACACCAACTCTACTATTAGGCTAACTACCAAAATCACTTCTGGAACCAAAACAATATGGAACTCGACTCCAGATGCAGACAAACTCTGATTACATCAGTAGCTCCTACTTCCATATGAGAATTCTCAGCCTCAAACAAAAGATTGCCCAAGAAAAATTCCCAAATTAATCGCAAGTCACTTTTGCGATCCAACCTAGTTCGGATTCCAAAGAAACCATCCTCTCTTTACCAATTAGAACAGCCTTAAGCTTTTCCAAACAAGGTTAACCCTCCAGAAAACATCACCACCTACCTGGACTGCTGATAGAAGAACCACTGATATTCCTGAACCATCAGAGAAACGGCCACACTGCTGCTTCCAAACTCTACCTCGCTGATACTGCAAAGCTAAAAGACCTCCTTGTCAGCACACCGAACACTTCGAGTTGCACTACTACCACAGCTAACCAAAGACTTCTAATTCTAAGCTCCTCGAAAACCGAAACTATCAATAAACCACACAACGGACCTTCGAGATGGCAGACAACCTCTCAAGAAATTCGGGCTCTAAACCAAGCATCAACAACTCGCTTTCCTTAAGGAATGATCAATGAGACCATGCCAAAGCGGAACAACTCATAGACCTTAGTCTCATATTCCAGAACTGACAACCTCCTTGCAAAAGATCCAAACAACTTCTACACAGACGGATCTTCTCTGCGGCAGGTAAAAACTTCTCCACTTCTAAAACTGCTTCAAGAGAAAACATCTTCTGGAATATCCATGAATATTCTCATCACGCAGTTATCAAGATATCATCACTTACTTCTGCACTTCCGACAAATCCAAACTTACACCTCAAAGATAAACTCCGAATCTTTAAAAAGATTTCCTTCGGATATCAGAGAAATCCTTACTCCAAACTACAAATCTCACTCGAGACGGTATTAGGTCTACAGTGTGACGCCCCACCTCTATATCCATGCTAGCCAAGAACATTACGGTGAATGCTGTCAACTAGCACGGAGAATAAGGCTGTTGAGGAGCGACCATCCGTGTAATTTCTTTGCGCGAGCATCGATATGTCAGATAGTATAACATACATTTCTTTATCAAGAGGGAAATCCGACATGCCGACACAAACTCAAAGCTACTACACAGTGGCTGTAATATCTTCAGAAACAAATATAGAAATAAACATAACATAAATCAGTCACAGATAATTCATATCACAAAGGCGGAAGAAGATATGAATATAAAATTAACACATGGAAGTGTATATCAGAGTAGTGGTCAAAAAGATCCACAATAATACAAAAGAATAGCAACATGTGCTATACAAAAGAATACAACTATGAGTCTATATCTCAAGTGTATACAACAAAATAAACTACTAATCTAAGTAGTTTGCCAAAAGTCAGAGTAATGAATCCCTGGGGAGAAGTCAAGCAGAAGCACCTGTAACATCTCGGTCTGACCCGAGTATTATTTAATAAGAAAATAATAAACGGATCAGTCTAACTATAAATATCAGATGAAGCGATATAGAATAAGAGATATGACTAAACACATAATAATCACAATGCCAAGCTGTGATATATATAATTAGTTGAAAATCATCAAGAGATTAATCAATGTCACCAAATCTACACAAGAATCAAAGAAACGTCATACTCCTTATTTCGTTCACCAAACCATAAATATTGACGATAATATCAATGTCAATCACAAAAGTCAATGACACACAAATTCCAGAATTCAATACGCGAAATCCAGAAATCAAAAAAAAGTCAATGACGCACAAATTCACCAATGCACAAATATCGATAAGGCTTATCAATAGAAATCACGAAAATTGGTGAAGCACAAATTCTAGAAATCATCTCAAGAAATCCAGAAATCACAAAGGGGGGAAGGCCTATCACAAACGGGAGCATAAAGCCCACCAACACGTGTATCACAAACGGAACGCTAATTCCATGGTTGCTAACCATCACAAATTGAGCCGAAGCTCCACAAACGGCCCGAAGACCATGGGTTGCTACACCACCAAATTGAGTCGAAACTTCACAAAACGGGGTTTAGTCTCCCTCGGAGACAAAGAGACATCGCACATTGCTAGTCTAAATCACAAAGATGATCGTCATGATCAACGAGAAGTGTCAATTACACTAAGCTAGTAAATATATGAGTTTAGCTTCATGTCCCATAACCACTTGCTTAACTTAAATATTTACGAACAAACTATAGATCTCCACTAGAAAATTGTCACAAGAGATTCAATCGAACAAGTCCAAGAATTAACCGACGAAGTAAACGCAAGCGTTTCATACCACTCGTTTTACTAAGTCGTTTAATTAGATTTCTCATACGAGTGGGGAAAAGGTTTGTATATACTAATAGATTGGAAATCGGTTTGAGAAAACGAGCTTTGTAATAAAATAGTGTTGAAATCATTTGAAGAAAGAGTTTTGATATTTACTACTAGTATAGAAACCTTTATATTTTTAAAGTGACAAATCACAAAGAAGATTGTAGGAAAAATCAATCACTAAAATTCACATACGAAGATGTGAATAAAAATCCAACGAAACCGATAAAGGATCCATCAAAATGGATATTCAAAAATCCCTAAAAAGGAGTCATCAAAGTCATAACAAATGATAACAACACATAGGAAACAACACGAATCGATTAAAGTTGGAAATTCAAACAACTAGGCGAAATAGGCAAAAATGCTCCAGGTCGGTCGGCCGGCTACAGAGCTCGGTCGACCGGACCAAAAAATAGAAATGCACGGGGTAGCAGGTCGGTCGACCGGACCCTGTGTTCGGTCGGCCGGACCTATAACCTGCACCTCCTAACAGAGGCTGGGAAGTGCTTGGGTAACAGGTCGGTCGACCGGACTCTGAGGTCGGTCGGCCGAACCTGTAGTCAGCACCCCCATGCCCAACTAATGAATGCCAATCTCTTCCAAATTTCTATCGGACGAGCAACGGCACTAAGGGTTTACGCCAATCGACTACCCGGCCATAGAAGCTCCTCGGTTCATCACCAAAACATGATCAAAACATCAAAACTATGATTTTTAAAGAATTGAACCCAAAACACCAAAAATTGGAATATTCACCAAATCAATCCAAACCAAAAGCAAATGCACACGAATAAGTGTTAGGAATTCATACCTAACATTCGAAGTTAAATATAAGCATAGATGTGAGATAAAAATCTCACCTTTGAACCCAAACGATCGAAAAAGAAGCTTAGAAGCAAAGGAGAATCAACCTCTCTTCAACACAACCCAAATGAGCTTGAATCTATGCTCAAAACAAGAACATTCCTAAAATTAGGTTTAGGAATTTCTGAAATTGGTAAGAGAATAAGTTGGAGAAGAAGAAGAGAATGCTTACCAATGGGTTCTTCTATTAGTTTGGAGCTAGAGTTGATTTGCAAGAGAAAACTAGGGTTTTGGAGTTTTAATTTCCCATCTCTCCCACCATTATTGCCTTAGAACTGAAAAGAGAAGAGAATGAGGGTGAGTGGGGAAGAGTGGCTCAGATTTGAGCATAAGTTAAACATAGGGCTGAGCCCAAAACCAAACCCAAAGTGAAAAGTAGCAAAAATCAAATTTCTCCAAACATATCGAAGCTTATACTCAAAAAGGTCGCAAACGGCATTTTAAACTCAATGGGAGTGGTCCCAAGTCCTAATTCGACCGTATGCAAAAAGTAGCTTTTCGGACTAAAATCCGACTAACGATAAAATATTTAAATAAAATATTTAAATATAAAATCAATAAATATGCGGGTTGTTGCATACAGTCTCGACAAAAACTTCCAACCTCAAACATATAGACCTCTTCCATTAGTGGTAGTCGTGTTACACACACACCACTACTCCATCTACCCCTAAAATTTATTGGAAAATCCAAACAGATAACCCAACCGATCAGGTATATATATATATATATATATATATATATAAATTACAAGTACGCTCTCTCAAGGAAGACACCACTTCGGAGCCTAGGTATTCACTCAACCTAACGCTCTGATACCAACTATGACGACGACGACTTCCTATCTCCAGGAAATCGCGTCATCTTGAAGAAAGAAAGGGATAGAAGAAGAAAAGAAAGAGAAAGAAGAACACAACAACATCAGATATCTCACAGCGGAACGAATGAAATATAATATATCACATAGAATATTACATAGTATCATATTACATCAGAGTACACAACTTATACAACACATATTAGACAGTTATGAACATCTATCTAATTATACAACTCAAGTACACAAGATACAGATACAATACAAACACAGCGGAACCATAATATATCTACACGTGGAAGCCTCCTGCTCCATATCTCCTCCTGAATTCGTCAAGAAAACCTGATTCACTTGACTACTCATACATAATATGAGTACCCAAGAGTTTAGTAAAATAGAAAATAAACACTCGGGTCAGACAGGGGTGTGGTGTGAGTAAAGGGTTTAAATTTGCTTAACTTTTAGAAAAACCTTTGAAAAGAAAAGGTATCACGTAAGACTTCCCACACATGAATATGGAAAAGTTTTTACCTTACACTAACCAAAACTTTCGATAGGAAATCCAGTGATATTATAATAGTGTCTAGGGTTTTCAAGTAAACAAGAAATAGCCGAAATTATTACATTATTAAATTCCAGCTACTAGCCACAAAAGTGGGTAATACAATCAAAACCGTAGGGTCTCGTAGGAAGAATGGGTTTCCATCAATGGCAGGGCTACTGGGGTACCGCCTGTCACAGTACGTGGCCTAGATCAACGTACCGAGGACTATGCCCACTCTCCTGCAACACAAGGTCGGAACCGTTCCTTACTGAACAGTCCCGAACAAGACAACCCCGCAGTTGGCCGCGACCCAACTGCCCACACAGCCGAATAAAAACGGACTTCTAGACAGGTGTAAATCTCGCCCTCCAATGGGAGCTACCCACGAAGCCTTGCTGCACCTTCCATGTTTTAGCCATTACCGGTTGATGAGGCTTGAGGCTGCGATTACCTTTATAGAACACATCTATCTTAGAATGCTCATCGTCCACCTGACGATGTTCTGAAAGCATTCAATCCATACAAGTTTGTTCCGGGTTCGAACGAAACCGAAGGCACTATCTCGTTGCACTCATTTTGGAATCACCCTCAGAGTCAACGACCATAGCTCTTGCACTCTAAATCACCATCTCGAATCTATAAGCACTATTCCGTCAAACTCATCATGGAATCACCCACAGAGTTATACTGACGTATAGTTCTTACACCTTGAGTCTTCACTTGATCCACTTGGACTCACGACCTAACGTTTAATTGGAATCGATGTGGTTTTCGGATCCCAAATATGGAAACCCGATCCCGATCTCACCGAAACCAAATGCCATTTTAATGTCCAAGTTGTACTCAAGGGTTTGAACAATTTAAACTCATATTCAGGATGATATATAAACAGATAGATGAATCACATTATCACAATAGATAATTCATAACAACATTCATCTTTACAAAGTAGCATATCACACATCATAGATATCCAAATCATCCAGTATCAACCAATATCAATAACCCAATATCAATCACTCAATATTGATCATCTAATATCAATCAATCAACCATTATCAATCAATCAACCAAGCAGAATTGATTAACTCTGAATCAATTGGATTAATCCTAAATCCTTCTTCATTTATTTATTCTAATAAATAAATTAATCATCTCTTAATGATCTTCTTCAATTAATCTTCCTTGATTAATTATACTTTAATTATATTCAAGAAATTATCCTTAACCATATTCAGTAATTAACCTTTAATTACTATCATTAATTACAACAATTAATGATCCTTCATTTGCTTCCATTAATTAATTAACTATAATTAATTATATTAAATCTCAATTAATTAGTCACACTTTAATTAATTACTTTTATTAATCAACCTTGATTAATATCATTTATTAACTAATGAACCTTATTAATTAATAATTCCTTTAATTAAATAATTAAGTTGTAATTAATCAACTCATTAATCATAATCAGTAATTAAAAATTTGTAATTACTTATCTTAATTAATTAATTTATTAATTAATTATATTAATCCTTGATTAATTAGTCTAATTAATCTTTCATTACTTCATTAAGTAATTATTATTCAATTTAAATTAACAAATAATCCTTAATTAATTACTTTATTAATTAATTACATTTTTAATTAATTACCCTTTAGTAATTAATCACATTAATTAATTAATTAATCACATTAATTAATTAATTAATCACATTAATTAATTAACTAAAATTTACTAAGTAATTAACCTTTAATTACTTAACAAGTAATTATCTTCTAATTACTTCTATTAACAAATCTTGATTACTTCCTTAATTGATTACTTAATAAGTAATTAATTTTATTATTTAATAATTCTAAATTCTTTAATTAATTAATTACTCCACAATTAATTAATTTTAAAACAATTATATTAATCAATCGTTAATTAATATCATCAAGTGATTAACCAATAATCACTTCCATTAAATTACTCCCATGAGTAATTTCTCTAATTACTTCCATAAGTAATTACCATTCTAATTACATTCAAAAATTAACCATTGATTACTTTCTTAAGTAATTACACTTAACTAATCCATAATTAAGTGATTAAATAAACAATTAAATAATTATTTAAAATAAATGAAATAATTAATTAACTAACTTCTTATATTTTTTTTAATCTTTAATTAATTAAGAAAATCATTAATCTTAATCAAATCTTACTTATTAACAAATCATATTAAATTAAGTATTCTTAAGTTAATTATCCAAATAATTTAATCCTCATCTATTTTCATAAATAAATTATTTGAATAAATCAAATTTTAATAACCTTAATAACCAATTATTCGAGTTTGTTTACAAAAATAATAATAACATTAACATTTATTTGAAAATAATGCATTTAAAAACAAATTTTCAAAATTCAAAACATACTAATCATCTAGTTAAACTTATTCATTCAAAATGAAATTTGAACTTTAGTTTTAAAATCAATACTTAGAAATTACTTTAAATTTTGATTTAATATTTGAGTTCAAAACATTCTTCTTAAATTAAAAGTTAAATTAAATTAAATTACTTTCAAAAAGAAATCATTATAAACAATTTAAATTTTATAATAGAATCAACTCACTTTTAAAGGTTTGATTAACTTTTACATACAAACTGCAAGTTTTAAATTGTTTTCTTCTCTAAAACTCAAACTTGATTTACATTAATTCAAACTCAAGTTAAATCTGTAAACTTAGCATTACCAGAAAGTAACACCTAACAAACCCGAGCAAAACAATGGATCTACCCGTGCCTAACCCGAAGCAACCCAGCACTCCTTCCTCTTCGAGTCCAATCCGAGCATAACGCGAGAACTTCCCCGAGTCTTCATCTCGTCTTCCCAGAATCACATTTCAGTGCACATAGCAACGTGCACGGTGCACGTGCGCCATCGCCTACGGCCATTACAGGTCGTCGCGACCATCTACAACGGTCACAAGAACCCACGCGAACACTAACTCGAACCCAGATCGAAGAATGAACTCGAGAATCAAAATTTCGATCCTTAGCTCAAAACTACACAGCAACACGACCCAAAACCCAACGCCAACGACCATCTCGCCGACGTTGAACTCCGCCAGACCCACCATCGAATCCCACATCCATGAACTACATCTCCACCAAAAACGAACGAACTCGATTTATTCTTCATGTCGAAATTGTTTCGACAATCAAGCTGAGCACGAACGAAAATAAAACCCTAGTTTCTTCAATTCCTAACAATATACCCAATTGAAAATTTTCGTAGCATTTTTCCTATAATCTACAACCCATACAGAAGCTTCGATCCAAGTTTCAAACCAAATTATAGCATGGATAATCGGCAAATTAAAACCCAAATTCCAAACAAACTCTAAATTCACCTTAATTACACAATTAAAAATTATGATACAAGCTCTAAAAATCATAATTTTCCAATTGTAATTCAATTATAAAATCAAAACTAGAATTCGAAATAATAATTTTTTTTCCCAAATTTGATTTTTCACTGTAGTTTGAAACATATGAGTTACTCATTCTTTTAAAACCCTATAACTATTTTTAGATATAAATTACGTGATTACAACCAACTTTCATCTACAAATCAATGTACAGTTTGTGTTCAAAATCAAGTTATTGAAATTATTATAGGATCTGGGACTGTTTTATAAACACAGTAACCATTCTAATTTTCTTACAGGCAATTCAATATTTTTTTATTTATAAACATACATTCAGGTAAACAATTATTCATCATCAAATCCAAATTCATTTGCATGCAACATTCAATCATAGATTATATCAAAACTGTTTTTTAAAATAGAATTTACTCACCAATTTCAATTTGCAGAAAACAGGTTTAAACTTCCCAGGCCTTTGAATATAATCTGAAAAAGCTTTGATTTGTTGAAGAAATTGAATCCATGCATGTTTTAGTTTGATTGTGCTTGCTGTTAAAAATCCCCTTGCATGCTTCAATTGATGAAAAATGTTGAACTTGCAAGTTGATTTGAAGTTGCAGGTTGACTTTATTTTGAAATGCAGGTTTTGATTTAGAACTTTTGAAATGCAGTTGAACTTCATTTTGTAGATTGAAATTGAATTGCATCTTGAAGTTTGCAGGATTTTTTTTCATTGTTGAGAAGAAAATTATAGATTTTAGTTTCAGATTTGTTTTTCATTTGAATTTGCAGATTGTCACTTGCTTTACAGATAAAGATTTAAAAGATTTAAATTTACTAATTTAAATTAAAATTACAAAGAAAAATTATCAAACCAATTTTGCAGATTGTCCTTTAAAAGATTTAAATTTACCAATTTAAATTAAAATTACAAAGAAAAATTATCAAACCAATTTAATTATTATTACAGATTATTAAATTGATATGGCCTAAAATTCCGGGTCGTTGCATATTGGGTATTATAACAGCCCCAAAGTTACCATCATTAAAACACTTTTGCCGATTTGAATCCCGTGAAACTCACTGGTCCCTTCTACACACAAAATTTGGATCTTCTATGCACTGGAATCAGAAGTTTCATCGACTGAATGCTTGAAGCTGCTTCGGAGATAGTTACAATAGTTGAATCGATTATTATTACAGCTACCCTTGGTTGGGAACTTTCTTTGGGAAGAGTTGGAGTCATGGGTTGACCTGTAATTTAAGATAGATAAAAGGAGAGATTAGCGGCATTTAACGTTGTCATATGTGCCTTCTCTAATACTGGTAAAGTTAACGATATACCTCCGCTAGAAATAGACTCCATGTGGTCAGGCGTATTATCTAAGTTTCCCTCCAGGATTGGAGATAGTATGCTGGGCTTGAGAAGCTGTAGTGCATCTAGATTATAACCAAGGTCTAACGAATTGATAGAAGAAGCTAGAGGCCTAAGAGTAAGACCTGTCGTGACATTCAAAGGAGTGGTGCCGGAGCCTTTAGCTTGATCTCTTCGAACTGTATGAACCAAATCTAGATACATGATAAGTTCACACGTCTGAGTGCCTCGGTCTCCTCTGGGCTTGACATCCATTCTTCGGCTCCACCAAGTTTATTTCAGCCCCTTTGAAATGTTCTTGCTCATCCCGCATGATTTTCTCCCATGCCATTACCAATATGCGAGGATAAGCTTTACCGAGCCATGCCATGTCACTAAGTTTAAGAACATTAGCGTTGTATTTAGTGATGAATCGATCGAAACTATCCTTAATCCATCTTTTGGAAGAAGCTACTAACCTTTAACTATTTTTTCCTTCTCTAGAGCGTCATCTCTTTCCTTACGTGCATTATCTCCCTTGTTATAAGAACCAAGCAAGTCTTCGCGGTAAGTTTAAGCAGTCTGAAGAGCCTCATCTTTCTCTTTCTTCTCACCTTCAAGCTTTACTTTTTGTGCTCTTACTTCTTTGGTCAAATCATGATACCTATGGTGAACAGACTTCACTTAGATCATGTGATTCTTTCTCATAGCCTTCAAATCCCTAACCTTTTGATTGGCATCTCTTTGGCCTTCATTCACTTAATAACTTCTTTAACGGTCTCATCATTTTGATTTGTTGTGAATTTTATTCTCGTGATCTCGGCCTATAGTTTTTTGGAGTATTCCAAAATTACCTCGGTACCCTCCTCCAAGTGAAGTACCTATCTTACACATCCCCAAAATATGCTACCATTTGGCCCTTAACTTCATATAGGATGTCCTTTAGATTGGGAATAATCTACAAGCCTTGAAATTGATCTTTGAAAAATGACGTTGTAATTCTGAAATCTAGGGATTTAAAGCCATCGGTCATTCCTTCTCAATGAAAGGCTGCTCAACGGCTTCTCGATAGGTGCATTATCATGTATACATCGAGAAAAATCAGATGCAATAGATTTTGATGGACTTTGAGATTGCCGCGAAATAAAGGACGATGCTGGCTACTTAGATGAGAGAAGAACATAAGATGTGTCATTGCATGGAAAATCATCTTGAGGACTAGAATGCCTCTCTGAAAACCTGGATGGGGAAGATCTAGATCTAGAATGATTCCTAGATGAGGAATCGTGTGACGTATAGTCTCTCTCTACCCCATGATCATAGCTTGAATGCCGGTTAGAATCAGATTCAAGATTCGGTTTATGAGGTCGTGCAGATGGTTTTCACCTCGAATGATATTCTACATGATTCTGAATATCCTTGTATAATACACATTGCTCTATGGAATCTATGAGTAAAGTTAAGGTAAATTACCTTTGATGAGATGAGAGCACTGCATGAGCAGTGCAGAGTACGGTGCATGTGTGTGTGTAAGTGTCCTAGTGTCTCCCCAATGGACCATCGGTCTAAATTTTGCTGACAGGGGTAATCTCCCCTGCTTTGGTAGTAGGCACGTCCTCTTAAAAATGGATGGTGGACACCACATCCCCAATACTTATATCGGCAAGGCCAAAAGAACTGATTTTATTTGGGGTTGGCCCGAGGCTAGCAAAAGGATCTTTAAAGTCTGTATAGGAGTCTCAAATGTGGATGTATCTAGCGAAGGTGGGGTCGGAGTCCTTTTTAAGAAGTTTAATTATAAAGCTTTTCCTCTGAAGAGGTTTCTTATCATCATGGTTTTCACCCTCTTTGTTATGTTCTACCGCTCCTTCACCTTTATCACTGACCTCATCCTCTTTCATGTGCTCTTGCGCAAGGCCAGTCTCGATCGATAGACTTTGAACTAGGGGAATCGACAAGTGATCTCCATCACCTTATGATGAAGAATTTCCCTAGCCGTCATCACCTTCTTTCGACATAGAACCAACACTATGATCGAATTCCAAAAAGTCATAAGAACATAGATTTTCATCACTAAACAACAATTGGGCCTTTTTCTCTTCCTTCGGGATTAGATGGAGTATCTGACAACCTCTGGCAAAGTTGCATTGGAAGGTTTGTGCGGTACATCTATAAAAAATGAAAAGGACATTCATAAGTAACAAAGTTAAGGATGTGCAACCGCATGATTAAGGCTATAGTGGAGCTTATGTGGAGATATCCATCGACGATCAAACCCGGGAGGACGGCGAACAAAGAAGAATTCCTCCTTGAAATAGCTCAATTTATTCCAAGTACCGACTATGATCCGACAACCTATAGAAGACCCTAAAAAGAGGAGGGAAGGACTTCCCTAGCGACACTTAAAGTTAAAAAATGTCAGATCTCTTGGTTGCTAGGAACCCGATCAAAGTGGAAAGAAAAAATAATGAGCAGACTATGGAGGAAAGCTTAACTATTCGAAAGTTGGGTCGGATCCAATCACATGAAGTATAAAACTCGTTGGATTTACTGATTAAACCGCAGAATGCATTCTGCCAAGCACATATACCTATCGCATGTTGTGTATCCGTCTGGTGGATGATGTACTCTCTGATGGCATCTTAAGATGAATACATCCATCCTCAAATGGAATTCTGTGCTTCTCACAAATTCTTCTAAGTGATCCTTCTTCGATTTTATTAGTGGGAGAATCGAAATGATCGTCGGTATGACTGCATCGTCAAGAGTATCTTGGGCGAGTTCAACTTTTGGACCCTCCACGGACTCTATTGGAACTTCAGAAACTTGTATTTTTGGATTTCCTAGTTGAGGTGTAGGTTGCACCGGAGTTTGCTATGCAGAATTAACTATGGTTGAACTTGACGTGGTATCTGACTCGATGCATCTGACAGTTGATGGACATGCAAGTTGGGCATAGAGACGCTCAGAACATCTATGAGCCATAACTATCGAAACTCAACATACAATCGATATCAAATTGGTTAAAAAGTTGTGCCATATGCCAAATTGAAAATCTAATGTAGTGTTGTGCAGTGTCATGTAGTGCCAATTTTCTGTATTGTTAAATTGTTCATTAAGAAAATCTGAAGTCCATCCGAAGTGAACATCATTGCTAACCGTCCAATGGGCTTTACGTCACCATCCACGCGTTCAAGATGTTACAAACCTGAGATTCATCCTTGAGTTTAAATTCCAAGTGGATGTGCTTGGATTTCTTAAAATTTACCACGGTAGAAAATCCCAAGGGTAGGTTCAGTACCAAACAACAGCCCTTGGGAACCATCCTCACCAACGTTCATCTGCAATGCCATAACCCACCTAAGAAGTGCTCAAATCTGAAAAGGCAAGTCAAAGGTGATCGATTTGGGTTGTTAATTCGAGTTTGAGAATCGAATTAAGCATGGAGCTATGAAGAGGCTAGAATGGATGATGTAGAGTTGGAATTAGAGATGGGAATTGTGGTGTGAACGATGGTAACGGTAGTTCTGGCGATAGACGCAATGATCCAACTCGAAGCAAGAGATTTTTAATGGCAGAACTAAGCTTTATATCAATAACACTGGGAAAGTAAAGAAGAAATGAAGAGGTTGGGTATATTACCCGCGAACCAAGAGAATAGGCTAAGAAATCGTCATATTCTAACGCTATCGATAGGTACCGATCCATTCCCACGAATCAGCATGAACGGTCAACACTTAGGAATACAAAATAAAAGTGGAAAATATAAACATAAATGTACATATATGTGTGTATGTGTGTGTCTACATGTCCAGTATTGCACTAGAATCAAATTGCTCATGGAACTAAGGCATGATCGAAAGTCGAAGCACTTATATGTGAAGATTCAACATTCAACAACAAGAACCAAATAAAAACATTTTCAAAGCTAAATGATCTAGAAAAGTAATCTTCTCAAAATCATCGATTTCAGAATGATAGATCATGAGAGCGCACTCCAGTTTTATAGTTTCAGATGTTAGTGAAGCATCACAATGAACAGTTACAGACACAATACTTCACTAAAAAGGTTTGAAAAAGGATAACAATTATTCAAAGCATGGATTGGAATCTAGTATGATAATCCCAGCTTATCTCCACTCAAAGTGCGTCATGTTTGCAATAAGATGAACATTGAAGGGCCAATGTTACCCAGCCTTTTGACAAGCAGTATTTGTACTGACTTGATGATCATCAAGGTAGAAGGCACTAAGAAATAGCCGTAAATTCTGAAAAACAAAGTATAAACAAAACCAACACAAAAGTTCCAAAGCCTGATTCCACTAAGTCTATGGATCGGTACCAATCCATAGCCATGGATCGATACCAAATGATAAAGTTGTACCCAAACAACTTTATTTCCTTCCTACAACCGAATATTGATGCCAAAAGTCCATTTATAACCCATAGATCATTCACATGCCATATGCTATCAAGTACCTCAAATATCAAAAATCAACAAGTCTACTCCATCACTGATCCATTCAGTTGGTTCAGAAATAAGCTCATAGCAATGCAAACAAATTAGGAAACATCAAGCTATAGACACATTGATCCGCCCCAAGATGGTAAAAATAATTCATGACCATGTTTCATGGATCGTTACCGATCCATAGCCATGGATATGTACCGATCCATTCATATTGCTGAACTAGCCATGTCTTCTCTTGAGCAACTACTGGGAGATCGTAGAGAAAGAGGGGATGAATGTGTTGGAGCCTTTCCTGCTAACTTACAATATAAATAGACATAGAGGGGCTTCACTTTGGGGATCTTTGAGCTCTCTAGCAACTTTACATATATTCTTGTAATTAGTTACCGAGTGGTACTAATTAACAACAGCTATAAAACAGAGATATTATTAATAAAATCTCAAGTGGACATAGGCGACGATTAGCCGAACCACTATAAATGTGTGTTTTGTTTCCTTCATTTTCATAAATTTTCATCGCTTTTTATTCTCTACATAATCTATTGGGTGTTTATGCCATTTTTGATACTAGCACCCTCATTTTTGATACTAACACCTTCAATGGGTATTAGGGCTCATTTATCTTGTGACTACAATCTTTAGGATCTCAACAAATTTTGGTCCATATAAATGGGAATAATACTTTACTAATTATATCTTGTATATAATTCCGAACATACTTTTACTTTTCTCCAATCGTCTTTACCATCTTGAAGGTGCTCAACAAATCATAAAGTACATTAGATACTATAGGCCAACTATTCCATGATAGCCTAAGGATAATTATGTGACCCTTGAGAAAGCTCAACAGAGAAAGCTCAACAAAATTAGATAATACTTTACCTTTTTAGTGACAATAAAAACATTACTATAAATATTATATGATTTGAGGGTGCTCAATCACCATAGGTGCGTATTTAGTTAATGTAAATGATGGAGAGAGACTTTACTTAAGCTCATAATTTAAGATAATATTTACTTAGTATTATCACATTATAAGGGAGATGAGTATGTGCTCATGAAATCAATGTCTCCAAATATAATGTATACTCCCTTAAGTCTATATGGGTATTAATTCATTTAAACCTCCATTTTATTATAAATACAATATGTATGCGTATTTAATTTATTATAACATTTATAATTTATTAAGTTATATTTATATATATATTCATTTGTACCATTTTCGTAATTAAACATTTTAATTAACTATTAATATAACATTTATATTTATATAAATTTAATACAATTTTAATTTTTGCATTTTATACCTCACAACCACGATGTTTATACTAGACTTAGTATGCACTTTTCTATTTAAAGCCGTAGTAAAATCTTGTAATACTTTGTTTGAATTTAGAACAATTTTAAATTTATTTATAATATTCAAATATGCTTATTTGACTTCACCTAAGGCACAAAACACTTTTGTGGATTTATTTTGGTATACCCTTGAAATGAACCACTTTGACGTGCTAGGTAAAGGCCAAAAATTGAGAGGTTTTCCGTTTATATGAATGCTTCTTAATTATAGTAACCTTCTTCGTAGTTGAAGCACATTTTTCATAGACACTCACCTAATTGGTTTTTCCAATTAACCGGCTAATGTGTTGGTTAATCATTCATGTGAACACAAAACGAGCTCTAATACCATTATTAGATCAAGTGCATTGGTATCAAGGTAAAAGGGGGTTATTTAAAAAATATTCTTTTAGTAATTTACACTAGATCTTATTTTGTGCTCATACGAATAAGAATTCTATTGTAACAAACCAAAAAAATTATGCCATTAATATTAAATTAATTAAAATATTTTTTAATGGAAGGGTGGTTTGGATGTTATATTCTGTAATGACCCGTAAATTTTGATAAATAAATTGGTTGAATTAATAAGATTTTTGTAATTAAATTTAGAAAGAAATAAAATTTTTATAATTTATATTAAAGTAAATGTTAAGAATGTATTGTAGCCATGGTTACTAAGAACAAATTATTGACAGTTTAAGTAAAATCACAATGAAAATGAAATTGTGTATATTGTTGCACTTGGGTATAAAAGATTATAAAATAAGTAAATAAGTGTAAGTGTTGTATAACTAAAGGAATTTATATATTATTAATAGTAATTGAATGAATTCGGTAATATGCATGTAATTATAAAAATTTGGTTGAAGCATGATAAACCTAAGTGTAACCTTGGCTTGTAAACAATTATTATAAGTTACCAGTTTAATTTGTTGATTGAATTGGAATGGGAAATAAAATTCTAATAAAAATATAATTAAAGGTTACATTTATGGGAATGAGAATGTGTTAAGTAAACGAAAGGTAAACAATACTAGTCAAGGTCAATAAATTTATGTATTGAAGGGAATACCAATTAATGAAAAGAAATCTAAATGTTATGTTTGGCTATAGATTGAGCATAAGTGAACGAAATTTAGCGTTTTGAAAGTAAATGATAACTTTGATTTGTAAGTAATAAAAGCCTATTTATGAGACTAAAGGTTAATGGTAATGATTTTGTATGTTACCTATTTATTAGCTTGTTAATGGAAATTGAAAATAAATTTTAATAAATGTAAATAAATGTTATGTTAATGGTTCATCCTTGTCTTTCAACCTATTTTCCCTTCTAACCATTCCTACTTTCCACCTTGATAAACTTACCTATAACAATAGTTATCAGATATAATTTTAATCTTCCTATCAACTTGTCTTAGCCCTATTTCATTCTATTTTTTCTGTGTTTTCCGTACCTCGTTCCTTTTCGGGGACGAAAAGTTTTGAGCGGGGGAGAGTGTAACGACCCGTAAATTTTGATAAATAAATTGGTTGAATTAAAAAGCTTTTTGTAATTAAATTTAGAAAGAAATAATTTTTTTATAATTTATATTAAAGTAAATGTTAAGAATGTATTGTAGCCATGGTTATTAAGAACTAATTATTGACAATTTAAGTAAAATCACAATGAAAATGAAATTGTGTATATTGTTGCACTTGGGTATAAAAAAATTATAAAATAAGTAAATAAGTGTAAGTGCTGTGTAACTAAAGGAATTTATATGTTATTAATAGTAATTGAATGAATTCGGTAATATGCATGTAATTATAAAAATTTGGTTGAAGTATGATAAACTTAAGTGTAACCTTGGCTTGTAAACAATTATTATAAGTTACCTGTTTAATTTGTTGATTGAATTGGAATGGGAAATAAAATTCTAATAAAAATATAATTAAAGGTTACATTCATGGGAATGAGAATGTGTTAAGTAAACGAAAGGTAAACAATACTAGTCAAGGTTAATAAATTTATGTATTGAAGGGAATACCAATTAATGAAAAGAAATCTAAACGATATGTTTGGCTATACATTGAGCATAAGTGAATGAAATTTAGCGTTTTGAAAGTAAATGATAACTTTGATTTGTAAGTAATAAAAGCCTATTTATGAGACTAAAGGTTAATGGTAATGATTTTGTATGTTACATATTTATTAGCTTGTTAATGGAAATTGAAAATAAATTTTAATAAATGTAAATAAATGTTATGTTAATTTGAAATGAAATCCCAATAAAGGAAGTAATGCAAATGTTATATTTGGCAAAATTTCAATATAAGTGGAAATTATAGTTAATGCACAATTCCAAGATTTTTTAATTGATTTTATTTAGTAAATTGGGAAATAAATTTTTATAAATATAATTAAATATTTTGTTAATGTAAATTATGATAATATTTGAAAGTAATGTCCATTCAATCAAATTGTGAATAAAGAAATAAATAATGTGTATTTTACATTTTATTTGATACGTTTCAATTTTATTTCTTACCTTTATATTTCCCCACCTTTTGATTTCCTACCTCTTTATTTACCTATTTATTTATTTCTTACCTTAACTTATTCCTCAACACCCATAGCCATTCCTTACATGTAGCCTATCAATTCACGTGAAGATAGGAAGAGTTCTCATTTTCCTTTTATTCTTTTTTTAAATAGGAATTAAATCCCTTCATTTTCTCTTGCCGTTTTAGAACATTGATTGCTTGACCGTTTCATCCACATGATTGCCATGAGAAACTCCTCTAATATTTATTTTCTTTCCACGTAAAAGACTTCTCATTCCATCATAAAATTTCTGCCACAAACATCTCTGAAAATATTGGTAATGACTTCTTCTATTCACACTTTTCTTTTCTTTTCTTTTTTCTATTGATTTTTCAATGTTTTGCCTCTATTCTTCCATAGCTTTGCTCGGCCTATACCCTCCACCATCTCCTCTACCGACCCCACCACTTCCTCCACATCATCATCCACGACCTAACCACCAGCCCCTCTGATTTAGTTCAGGCCGTGACCGACTAGATGAAGCAATTCCACAAAACACGGTCAAAAACTACAAAACAAGGTACATAGCCGAGCTAGTTTCAACATCTCCTTCATTGTTGACCACGACCACCACCTCTAGCCTCCACCACCAGCAAGTGTCATCACCAATAGCCATGTTTTAGATCTGACCTGACATGTAGCAGCTCTGGCCGAGCCATATGGACCCATAGGCCGAGCCTAGATGGTGACCAAACTCCTCTCTAGCCTTGCCTTTTGACCTTATTCCCACTATTAACTCCAAACTCTTCCTATTATCTTGCCTAATAATGTTATATGAGTCCAAACCAGATCCTTTTCCACCTATAAGACCATCATGGCCGAGCCTCAAGTATGTTAGGGTCAATCAATGTTGAGTTGTGGTTAAGAGAAATTGTTTGAAAAGCTTTGTGAAGTCATTTGTCTAATTCTATTTCCATTCTTATTCAATTGATCTTTGTATTATAAAGGTATATTTATTTTGCTTTGTTTTTTTGAATACAAGATTAACTTCTTGGATCTCTCTCCACTTAAATCAAGTCGTGCCATCGTGCTTTCAGACTTTCTTCTGTGTGTGTTGTTTGTAAAATCCAGCTTGTAGAGGTGGGTATTTCTCACCAGACATTCTGTACTTATATAATTAGTAAATTGACATCATTTGAATCTGTAGATTATATTATTATGTATAACTGCCTGTGATGATCATATGATGTTCACCCTGTTTATACATCTATCATATCATCTGTTACTGTTATATGATGTTATTCTATTTATGTATATCAGTTTATCACACTGCAAGTTCCCTGTAGAATAGAATCACTATGGGTTGAAATGATGTATACCCGAACGGACTTTAGAATAGGGAAAAATCATTATGGGATGAAACGATAGGCCTGAACGATTTTTATTTATTTCATGTTACTTGGGATTGCGGGTATGAAATGATAGAACCCGGTTTCTTTGTAAATTACGGATTAAATGATATATTATCTGTATCATTTGACTTATGTTAGAAAATTTTATAAAGACCCGTGGCTAATATATATTTTTCTAAAATCTTTAAAATATGTTAAAAATATAAATATTATGATATTTTGATTTAAATTTGAATTAAAAATGATTTTTAAAAGTAGTATTGAGTTTCTACAAATTATAAGTGAAATAAATTAGTGGTAAACTAGAAATTTGAAATATAAGTTACTTTTGGAACTTATGATTTTATTTTTAAATGGATTTTAAATTAAGTAAGAAAGTATGGTAAATAGATTCACATTTGAATTTAAAAATGATTTTTATATGGTGTTATTTATTTTTCTAATGAATTAAAAGTAGTTAAATAAATGAGTGAGAAAATGAAAATTGAATTATAACTTAACTTGAAAAATGGGAAATGTATTTTAAAAATAAAGGTTAAGTTATGAAAATAAAAATGGAATTTAAATTTAACTTATAAAATGGTAAATTTAATGAATAAGTAAATGAAAATGTTATGAAATGGTATATTGATTTTAATAAGTGAATTATTAAAAATTTGATATTAAATTGTAAAATTTCACTTTATAAAATCATCACTTAAAAGGGGTATTTAAATGATCATTTTAAAAAGGTGTGAAAATATGATTTTTATGAGTTAAAATTTATTTAAATAAAAAAATTAATTATTTATGAAATGTTAGTGAAAACTTGGAATTTAATTAACGGCATTTTTGCAATGCTAGCATTTCTGAAGTAAAAGACATTACAGCATTTTGTAATGCTGTAATTGATATAAATGAACTAAAAGACAAAAATTGAACTAAGGGCTATTATAGCACTTTGTAAGTGCTGTAGTTGTAGAAACTAAACTAAAACTATTATAGCATACCTGCAAATGTTATCTTAGTTAAAATGATTTGTTTTCAAATGTAAATTTACTGTAGAATTTTCTGAATGCTGCGAAAGTTGAAATTTCACTGTTTAAATAAATTGAAGTAAATAAATGAATTTTGAAAATGGTAAAATGTTGAGAATTGTATATTTGATTATTAAATATAATAACTTCACTTTAATTGGTTCAATTGGAATATTTAATTGGTTCAATTGGAATATTTAATTGGTTTAATTGGAATATTTAAATTTACTTTGATATATAAACCATTTTGAAATAAGATTTGAAATGATATTTAAATGTGGTTCTGGAAAGGTATGACATTTTGATATTTGAAATGAATTTGAAGTGATATTGAATTTTGAAAGTATATTTGATTTAGAAGTATAAAATACCATTTTGGAATTTTAACTACAGGATGTATTAAATTTATGGTTTAAAACTGATCCTTAAAGGATGGGCGACCCCAAGCATCCTTTAAGTTATTGTGCATTACTACTACAGTTCACTTGAGTTGGTTTACATTATATAAGTATGTATGTCCTGACTCGAGTGTTTCGTGTTTTAATTTACGCTCGGGTCAGCCTAAGTATTTACAGCTTAGCTTTGGATTTCTTTCTAGAGCTAGGAATCGCTGGAGATTCTGCTTGTCTAGTTATTTATTGTCTTTCAGTTTCAGTCGTTCTATTTCAGCTCTAATATTTATAAACTTCTATGTATTTGAGATTTCTATTGTATATATTTTTCAAACTGATATTATATTTTTTTTAAGATTTTTTATAGTAGCTTCATGAACTACTATGGTAATTTAATTTCCGCTGCGAGTTATTCTGATATTTCTGTGTCTGTGGTTGTATTTCATTTTCTCTAAATTTTATCACAATCTGTTATTTTGAATTATTCAAGTCATACATGTGTGGATTATTGTCGGTTTGAATAGTCCAAAATAGTGGGTCGTTCCACTTGGTATCAAGCTTTGGTTTTATGCAAACCTTAGCCTGCGGAGCAAAAACTCATTAGAGATAGGGTAGAAATACCCTAGAATGAGTGAAATCAATCTCAGAATCATTTCTTTCAAAGAGAACATATTTTCGAAGTATAAAATGATTTTCAAATGATTTTAAAGGATGTTAAAGATTATTTTGGTATAAATTTTTTTATTTTGAAATCAAGATTTTCTAAACTTCGTCCCTTCAGTATCCACTTTGTTAGTAATCTCTTGGTTACGATTCTTATCGATTAGGATTCCTTGAACTTTGGAATACTCCCACTTGTTCTGAAATCCATTTCTGTCTCCCCTATTTGTATTCTTTTGGTTTTGGAGCATTGCATAAAATCCACTTTGAATAACCTCTATAAAGATCGGTGATTCCGCAAATCTTTGAATGATTTGTAAAGGGAGGAACTCCTTTACAATTGGCATTGATTCACCGGAGATTTCTATATCCTCGGTTTACGATGCTATCTACCTTCTGCTATACCTGGAATCTATCTTTGGCGTTCGAATGTCGATTTGCCTTAGATATCCGCGTTGATTATATTTCTGAGGTCATGGTTGACCCGGTTAAGGTCACCCGCGATTTATATAGTCTTATCCATCTTCTGTTTGGTAATTAAATTATCTCATCTTCGTTTGAGCTTATCTCCGAATTAGAATTCTATTTGATTAGGGTTCCTCTAAATTGAATCTCTGTTTGTTTTGAAATCTATCCTTGGATCATCCCTTGGAAATTTGTGGTTAGTTGTATTTTGAAATTTGTACATACATCGAAATTATTATTTTGATAAGGATGACCGTATTTTATATAAAAGTGAAATGTTTTCGATAAGGATTATATACCTTTTAAAAACGAGAGTCTGAAATTTTGAAAGGATTTGAAATTTTGAAATTTTTATAAGAAATTGATTTATATAAAAATGATTTATAACTAAAGGGTTTTGAATTTGAATTTCGAGGAATTAAACTCCGGCACTTTGAAGTCTGGTTTTGAGATTTCAAAAATATATAATAATAATACGATTTAAAAGTATTTTCCAGATAAGAAATGTTTCAAAAGAGTTCAAATGAATTCCAATGATTTAGAAGAAATTTCAATGAAGTTTTTAAGAAACTAGAAGTCCAGAACTCACTTTTGTCGCTGGAAAATAATTTCGGTGATGAGTGCATGCATCATCGACATTGATTTTCGAGTTTCAGGGTGGGGGAGAGGCCACTCTGGTAGCTTTGCTATGCGACTGATTTTGTGAAACAAATTTTGATTTCAAATTTTGAAGTATGATTTGATTTTCGAAAGATGTATATATATTTGAAATGATTTAAAGTAAGCTGGTGTTCAGTCCTCGAGTTCAGATTTGTTTTGGTATAAGCTTACCTATTGAAATTGATTTCACTGACTATTTTGAAGGTTCGAGCACTCCAAATCAAGGTTAACTTTTCAAAGCTAAGTAATTTTGAAAAGTATAAAGTATTTGATAAAGTATATAAGTTTAGTTTTGTATGTTTTAATATGATTTAACTGAGTTTGAAATGTTTTGTTAAGTAAATGAATAAGACTATTTTGAATTATATTAATTTGAAATTTTGTTTCAAAATGTTTCGAATAAAATTTAGTTCTAAAAGCTTGACTTTGGAACATCTTTAATAAAACTATATGTATGTAGGATAGTGATTTGCAAAAGTAAAAAAAAAAAATTGGATCTTTTGAATAGAAATAAATAGTTTAAAGGTTTTAAAGGGATAGTTATAAATTTGGAAACCATTTTGGGTACAATTGATTTTGAGAAAATATTTGGTTTTGAAAATAGATTGGAATTTAAAACCAGTACTTATATGATGATTTTGGGAAATGAATTTGTTTGACCTAAATTATGTTAATTTGGAAACTGGAATTATTTTCTAAACCTATTATTTTGGAAACTTAGAAACTGAAGATATTTAATTTTGAAGAAATGACTTGGTGAAATCGTCTATGATTTTGAAACTAAATTGATATTGAAATGATTTGAAATTGAGAACCTTGAATTATTAAGTACTGGATTTGGAAGTTATCGAACTTATATAAAATGGATTTGTATAAGTATGAAGTTGATTTGAAAACTATTGATTTGAAAGGTACTCAATTTGGAAAGAGAAGTCTTATATAATCAAAGTCTATATAAGTATGGTATTTGAAAGTGATTTGAAAAGGTACTGTATGATATATATTTTCGAAGTAAAGATATGGAAAGCGCCTTCTGCTTGATATCCACTCTATGGCCACATTGTGGATTCATTCTATCGATATTATTCTCTCTGATTTTTGATTTTCCGGATGTGATACTCAAGTGTCCCACTGCGGCGTAACCCATGGTTTTTTTCTTGGCACGACTGCATAGCGTAATTTGCCTGGCTGAGATGGCCCAGGGGTACGGATGTTTCCTGGGGGATTCAGGCGTAACCATTGTGTATCATGTTATCTACGTAGGTCGTTTTAGTAGCGAAATCCACAGGGCTGAGAAAGCTTACGGATACAGATGTTTCCTGTGGGATTCAGGCGTAACCTCTGTGTGTTTGCAGTCTACTAGTCATCATGGCGAAATTCACAGGGCTGAGAAAGCTTACGGATACGGATGTTTCCTGGGAGATTTAGGTGTAACCTTTGTGTGTCTGCAATCCATGGTTGGAAAAATGGTTTGGCTGTTTTGTTTGGATTGTATTTTCCATATATGTTTTTAAAGGTTTTCCAAGTATTTTCCCTGGGTGTTGAAACAAGTCTACTAAGTACCTGGAGAATTCAAGCTTTGCGCCTGATCAACACTTTGCCAGTATACAGGAATAAGGATAAACTTGTTAAGTCATCGAGTTATAAAAGTATTTTGATAAAGTATCATATAAATGATATTTTGATCATTTATTTTACCTTTCTAAATAATTGAAATTTATATAATTTTAAAATAATGGTTCATCCTTGTCTTTCAACCTATTTTCCCTTCTAACCATTCCTACTTTCCACCTTTATAAACTTACCTATAACAACAGTTACCAGATATAATTTTAATCTTCCTATCATCTTGGCTTAGCCCTATTTCATTCCATTTTTTCTGTGTTTTCCGTACCTCGTTCCTTTTCGGGGACGAAAAGTTTTGAGCGGGGGAGAGTGTAATGACCCGTAAATTTTGATAAATAAATTGGTTGAATTAAAAAGTTTTTTATAATTAAATTTAGAAAGAAATAAATTTTTATAATTTATATTAAAGTAAATGTTAAGAATGTATTATAGCCATGGTTATTAAGAACTAATTATTGACAATTTAAGTAAAATCACAATGAAAATGAAATTGTGTATATTGTTGCACTTGGGTATAAAAAAAATTATAAAATAAGTAAATAAGTGTAAGTGCTGTGTAACTAAAGGAATTTATATGTTATTAATAGTAACTAAAGGAAGTATGATAAACTTAAGTGTAACCTTGGCTTGTAAACAATTATTATAAGTTACCTGTTTAATTTTTTGATTGAATTGGAATGGGAAATAAAATTCTAATAAAAATATAATTTAAGGTTACATTTATGGGAATGAAAATGTGTTAAGTAAACGAAAGGTAAACAATACTAGTCAAGGTTAATAAATTTATGTATTGAAGGGAATACCAATTAATGAAAAGAAATCTAAATGTTATGTTTGGCTATAGATTGAGCATAAGTGAATGAAATTTAGCGTTTTGACAGTAAATGATAACTTTGATTTGTAAGTAATAAAAGCCTATTTATGAGACTAAAGGTTAATGGTAATGATTTTGTATGTTACCTATTTATTAGCTTGTTAATGGAAACTGAAAATAAATTTTAATAAATGTAAATAAATGTTATGTTAATATGAAATGAAATCCCAATAAAGGAAGTAATGCAAATGTTATATTTGGAAAAATTTCAATATAAGTGGAAATTATAGTTAATGCACAATTCCAAGATTTTAATTGATTTTATTAAGCAAATTGGGAAATAAATTTTTATAAATATAATTAAATATTTTGTTAATGTAAATTATGATAATATTTGAAAGTAATGTCCATTCAATCAAATTGTAAATTTAGAAATAAATAATGTGTATTTTACATTTTATTTGATACGTTTAAATTTTATTTCTTACCTTTATATTTCCCCACCTTTTGATTTCCTACCTCTTTATTTACCTATTTATTTATTTCCTACCTTAACTTATTCCTCAATACCCATAGCCGTTCCTTACATGAAGCCTATAAATTCACGTGAAGATAGAAAGAGTTCTCATTTTCCTTTTATTCTTTTTTTTTAAATAGGAATTAAATCCCTTCATTTTCTCTTGCCGTTTTAGAACATTGATTGCTTGACCGTTTCATCCACATGATTGCCATGAGAAACTCCTCTAATATTTATTTTCTTTTCACGTAAAAGACTTCTCATTCCATCATAAAATTTCTGCCACAAACATCTCTGAAAATATTGGTAATGGCTTCTTCTATTCACACTTTTCTTTTCTTTTCTTTTTTCTATTGATTTTTCAATGTTTTGCCTTGATTCTTCCATAGCTTTGCTCGGCCTATACCCTCCTCCATCTCCTCTACCGACCCCACCACTTCCTCCACATCATCATCCACGGCCTAACCACCAGCCTCTCTGATTTAGTTCTGTGCGTTACCCCCTAGATGAAGCAATTCCACAAAACAAGGTCAAAAACTCCAAAACAAGGTACATAGCCGAGCTAGTTTCAACATCTCCTTCATTGTTGACCACGGCCACCACCTCTAGCCTCCACCACCAGCAAGTGTCATCACCAATAGCCTTGTTTCAGATCTGACCTAACATGTAGCAGCCCTGGCCGAGCCATATGGACCCATAGGCTGAGCCTAGATGGTGACCAAACTCCTCTCTAGCCTTGCCTTTTGACCGTATTTCCACTAGTAACTCCAAACTCTTACTATTATCTTTCCTAACCATGCTATATGAGTCCAAACCAGATCCTTTTCCACCTATAAGACCATCATGGCCGAGACTAAAGCATGTTAAGGTCAAGCAATGTTGAGTTGTGGTCAAGAGAAATTGATTGAAAAGCTTTGTGAAGTCATTTGTCTAATTCTATTTCCATTCTTATTCAATTGATCTTTGTATTGTAAAGGTATATTTATTTTGCTTTGTTTTTTTGAATACAAGGTTAACGTCTTGGCTCTCTCCCCACTCAAATCAAGTCGTGCCATCGTGCTTTCGGACTTTCTTTTGTGTGTTTTGTTTGCAAACTCCAGCTTGTAGAGGTGAGTATTTCTCACCAGACATTCTGTACTTATATAATTAGTAAATTGACACCATTTGAATCTGTAGATTATATTATTATGTATAGCTGCCTGTGATGATCATATGATGTTCACCCTGTTTATACATCTATCATATCATATGTTACTGTTATATGATGTTATTCTGTTTATGTATATCAGTTTATCACACTGCAAGTTCCCTGTAGAATAGAATCACTATAGGTTGAAATGATATATACCTGAACGGACTTTAGAATAGGGAAAAATCATTATGGGCTGAAATGATAGGCCTGAACGATTTTTATTTATTTCATGTTACTTGGGATTGCGGGTTTGAAATGATAGAACCCGGTTTTCTTTGTAAATTACGGATTGAAATGATATATTATCCGTATCATTTGACTTATGTTAGAAAATTTTATACTGACCCGTGGTTAATATATATTTTTCTAAAATCTTTAAAATATGTTAAGAATATAAATATTATGATATTTTGATTTAAATTTAAATTAAAAATGATTTATAAAAGTATTATTGAGTTTCTACAAATTATAAGTGAAATAAATTAGTGGTAAAGTAGAAATTTGAAATATAAGTTACTTTTGAAACTTATGATTTTATTTTTAAATGGAGTTTAAATTAAGTAAGAAAGTATGATAAATAGATTTACATTTGAATTTAAAAATGATTTTTATATAGTGTTATTTATTTTTCTAATGAAGTAAAAATAGTTAAATAAATGAATGAGAAAATGAAAATTGAATTATAACTTAACTTGAAAAATGGGAAATGTATGTTAAAAATAAAGGTTAGGTCATGAAAATAAAAATGGAATTTAAATTTAAATTATAAAATGGTAAATTCGAAGAATAAGTAAATGAAATTGTTATGAAATGCTATATTGATTTTAATAAGTGAATTATTAAAAATTTGATATTAAATTGTAAAATTTCACTTTGTAAAATCATTACTTAAACGGAGTATTTAAATGATCATTTTAAAAAGGTGTGAAAATGTGAATTTTATAAGTTAAAATTTGTTTAAATAAAAAAAATTAATTATTTATGTACTGTTAGTGAAAACTTGGAATTTAATTAATGGCATTTTTGAAATGCCAGCATTTCTGAAGTAAAAGACATTACAACATTTTGTAATGTTGTAATTGATATAAATGAACTTTTTTTTTGAGAAAAATGTGTGATCCTCAACGCGTAGAGGAGAGCACACATGTGAATATATATATATATATATAACACGAATATAAGGAGCTGCCAACATGCCTGGCAGGTAACAAGAGCAAAAATACATATACAGCTAAACTCAGGTACTCCTAAGATGAGATCAGGCGGTGCCACCACCCGACGCACCTCAATATCAAAATCCGACAAGGCCACCACCCGATATTAAAATGATGAAAGAACCGAAAAGGCTAAAGGGAATAAGCATCTGCTATGAATAGGATCTGCTGAATAGAGAGACCACTCTGAAGGCTCTGGGCAAGGAGAAGGAGTGCCAAACTGGAGAAATAGAAACCTCCTGAACAAGTAGTCCATAGTGAAGGTAGCAGAATCCCATAAATGAACTAAAAGACTAAAATTGAACTAAGGGCTATTATAGCGCTTTGTAAGTGCTGTAGTTGTAGAAACTAAACTAAAACCTGTTATAGCATATCTGTAAATGTTATCTTAGTTAAAATGATTTGTTTTCAAATGTAAATTTACCGTAGCATTTTCTAAATGTTGCGAAAGTTGAAATTTCACTGTTTAATTTAAATTGAAGTAAATAAATGAATTCTGAAAATGGTAAAATTTTGAGAATTGTATATTTGATTATTAAATATAATAACTTCACTTTAATTGGTTTAATTGGAATATTTAATTGGTTTAATTGGAATATTTAATTGGTTTAATTGGAATATTTAAATTTGCTTTGATATATAAACCATTTTAAAATAAGATTTGAAATTATATTT